>OY282467.1:21029712-26029712 GCA_958295575.1 Leucania comma | reverse complement strand
TTAGATGCTTATATCGATTAATATGCATACATTAATAATTATCGTAAAGGAGATAACTTTAGTAATGAAGGCAGATAGAGATGTTTGCAAGAAAAATGTATAATGCGCCGAGTTCTTATAAATTGTACTCGTAAATATAAATTGGAATAAAGGAGGAGTATATACGGTACTATTTAATATTATTTTCATTTTTAGTAGAGAAATTATCAAACTGATATGAAAGAAAAGGTAGTGATCGCGTGACTGGTGACAGAACAGAATGGAAGAAAAAGATGTGTTGCGCCGACCCTATAAATAAAACAAGACAAGGGAAGAAAAATTATGTTGAGTAAGGAAATAAATCATCAAATAACTTCTCTCGCTCTGGGCAATAGAACCAAAGGGAGTATCTGACTTTTACTGATTAAAACCCATATTTTTTTAATAATATAAACTAGTGATTGACTGCGATGCCGCCAGATGGTAAGCAGTGATGCAATCGATGATGGTAAGGCGCACTAGTTTGTTAAGAGCCTATTCTATAGTAGTGATCTTTTAATCGAAAGCCACGGTAACTCTTTCGAGAAATCCCACAACCCTACATAAATTCGTCCTTACTTTCAATTTCGAACTTTTCTCCCTCTATTTCGAAGCCACAAATATAATCCATACACTTTTGACAGCCCTGTCGATTAGTAACTGAACTCGGGGAGATTTACAGGTCATTTAATCACCGGTCCCGGTAGGGGAGCCGTGCGGCCGCCGTACAGACCCCGTGTCGCCGGTAATAGCCGACCGTCCGGTCCCGCACCGGGTAGGTCGTACTACCCGGGCTACAATCAATTAACATCATCAACTTTGAACCGGCTGATTAATTTTGGGTCTAATGAATATGTGAGGTTAAATACCTCCCTTTGAGCAAAGTTAATTATAATGGACCTTTCAATTGAATGTTAATCCATCAAATGAATTAATTTAAAATGTAGCGTAGTTTATTCTTAATTCTTTATTGTACACGAAAACAACATATAAGACAGTGTATTACAAAATTTATGTACAAAGGCGAGCTAACTCAAAGTTGAGTTTTCTTCCAGCAAACCATTGACTGATAGAGAGAGATCACATTAGAGGGTAAGATCCAGTGTACAATTTTAAAATAACAAAAAAAGCACAAAAGTAAGGAATTGAATCATACATAAACATACATAAATACAAACATACTTATATAAATAGAGAAAAATAAAAAGTGTAGCGTAGCTATAGCGTAGAAAAATAAAAAAAGTTCAGCGTATATTACTAAAGGTTGCATCGTTTAGTAGTATACTAGCTGTTGCCAGCTGCTTCGTTCACGTGATGTCCTAAGGGAATAGACTTCTGGGATAGAAAAGTATCGCATGTGCTATTCTAGGATAATTATGGTCTACGCGTGTCCCTATTTTTATCCGAATCCGTTCTACCGTTCCGTGTGAATAAATAAATATGGTCATACTCACATCTTTCTAATATATTATTATGTATTAGTGTGATATATGTGTAAAAAAAGAGAGCAGGGAAGGAGGTGATATAATTTTAGGGCACCCCGACACGGACAGGTTAGGGTTTTATTTTTTATCACCACTTCAAAATAAAAGCCTTACCTTAAACCGCATTCTATAAATTGCCTAGGTATTGTATAGAATACCGGATTATATAGATTTCCGGTAAAATATGCACTTACAACTATTTACATACGAAATTCAATAAAATGTTAGAATAGAGAATTTAACCTTTGCAGAGAACTGCACTGAATTTGAAAGTTATACCTTACATCCTATTTCATATAAAGGGACGTAAGTTTATGTAAATATGACTTTATAATAAATCAAAAGTCATATCCATGTTCGTATCTCAATCCATCAATGTCTACATCTCAAAAGTAACAGAGGAAGCACAAAGCCTGCTCCCCCAACAATAACATTCGCGAAAAAAACATCAATGGTACACTCCCACCCAATATACAAGTTTATTCATATTTAGAAGTTGAAGCAATCGATACTACCCTTGAAAAACTTCATACGGTCAAAGAGGTTTATCTTTTCCAATCTATTGGAATTAAAATCAATTTAATTTTCACTTTTTCTTGGCACCATTCCTAGTTGGCACTCTGGCTCACTTTTATACTAGAAATCAAACATACGAAGGCTTTAGTAGCTCAAAAGAAGCATAAAATGAAAGTGACGCAACGAGCTTAATCTTCTAGGAACCTAGGCTAACTGACCAACTTCCTGACATTTTTAAAGCACCACTAAATCACTTCATTCAAATAAATGGTTTCAATTTATACTCATTTCCTCTACAGAAATGCGGATTACGCACTAAAAATATATTAATTCTAACCTGTTAATTTAAATATTCAATAATAGAATAAAACAATATTGAAATTGGACTCCAGTTTGCCTAGAAGAAATCGCCGAGTGTGGTAAGGCTGCCAATGACATTTTTTTTTTATTGGAAGGTTTCCTTTTATAAATTCTATAAATAAAATCTATAAATAAATAAAAAAGCAAATGAGACATATATGTATTTAATCAAAAATATCTGTCTCTCTGCGATGAAAGATATCGTTTTCTTGGCTGCTTCATAGCTTCGTTGTTGATGAAGTTACTAAATTTAAAAATTGTATCTTATTTCTTACTAGAGGTAAAAAAATTATAATGTAATTGTGATTTATCCAACAGAAAAAATGCGTCCATATCCTGCTATATATTTCGATTACAGAAATCACGTGTTTGTCATTCACTCCCCTCACAGCGAAAGGCGCGAGGTACCCTACTTCAAACAATTTCTTCAATCAAAACAAAGCAATTTAATGCATTACAGACACCATACAACCGTTATCAAAATAAAATAGCACCCACGATACCGTTCAATCCATCGGTAATCAAATGGAAACCGATACTGATACCACACGTAAGTCTTGCCGTACGTAGGGTAGACATTAAAGAGGCGCACCTCTAGTGACGCTAATGGACGGCTCTAGTGGGGGAAATTGAATTGCAACTGAAATGTATTGCAGTTACCTGACAGTGTTTACGCTATTACCGAGCCTTAAGTATAGTCGGCAAAAGAGATACGTTGCTAGCCAGAATTTCGTTTTATGCTCCCGTACTCAATTTAACATAACAAAAACAAAGTTCCCTCTATCTGTGAATTCAAAAACTACTGAACGGATTTTCATGCGATTTTCCCTAATAGACAAAGTGTTTCATGAGGAAGGTAAAATGTATAATCTATACACCGTTTAATTTTGATCGTTTTAATGCCGTGGATGGTCGATTCGGTACATGAAACATTATCGATTTTTAAAGATAAAATTAAAAATAAAGTACTTTTTATTAAACTCGAATTAATTGGCTAATGGTGGTTAAGCTACAGCTCCCTTCCTCTCACAGAGGAGACTTACCTATGTTAGACTGTTGTCTGTTTACCACAATAGGACTAAGAAAGATTTTCCCCAACTTTTCCTGTTCCCCTAAGCAAAGCTTTCTACAGATTGCCTCGTGTCAAACTCGTGTTTGCAGGTTCCTTGACCGCCTCCGCCGGTGCCAGCCGTTAGTACAACGCTCTTGACCCTTGACACTCGAAGGACGTCTCAAATAAGGTCAGTGGAGGTCCTTTCCCGACTGTACCTTACGTCCTGAAGTTATAGTAGAATATATCTTTAGACGAAAATGCTATAAATAATCTTCTATCGCCACAGGGTGTCCCAGCTCAAGTTTGAGGAAATTGCCTTCTCATTCCATATTTGGTCGTTTGAAATCGATGACAAAGAAATCAGGTAAATATCAAAATAGGTTTATACTATGTCTCCTGTATTACAGGTTATATAACATTTATATCAAGATTTAGAAGAAATCAAAACCAACCCGATTCTTCAAACCATCAATGTGACTGTTAAAAGGAAAGACTCGGTCATAAAGACACGAGTCGGGCTCTAGTTGTCTGGCATTTATGCTGAACTGGACCTTTTCTGATGCAGCCGTGAGGCGCACAATATTTTTTTTGTTTCTATTTTTTTTTTTTTTTGTTTCTTGTTACATAATTACTGTTTGTGCCTTGTTCTGTACCGAATAAATTATTTTTCTTTCTTTCAAAGACTTTCCCGTAGGGTATACAAATTCTTTGCTCAGGTATGGAACTAATGCATGAAAAGAGGTAGTACACCCAGTATTATTATGACCTTGTTGCAGCCTAGATACAATTGTGACGCCACACATGAAATAGTTTTAAACACGTGGATTTTTCTTTCATAACCGTGTTGTGATTCTGAGTTTTAGCTTACATATCAAATACCAATTTGGAATAGGACAAAAGGAGAGAATAAATTCTTCTTAACTCTCCCTCTGAACGGCGGGTCAATCGGGGAAAAGTTAGCAAGTGCAGTTTAATAATCTAGGTTCCTATTTTACACGTCTAATATTTGTCCAAGTAGTTCAAAAAAACACATAATATTCAGGGTTTGTACTTCACACACCAGAGGGCGTTGGTTGTCACGCCCGCGGCCGCTAACGAACCTATATTTGTTTAGTTCCACGACGACCACGCGTGGAACGGGGACACTGACAATATAAACTTTGTGTGTAGATGGAAAGAATAAACTCGTATTGGTACTTTTATTATTTATACATTTACATTTGTTGAAATTTCTACAACCTTGCGAACATACTATATTGTTCACCTAAATGTTAATTAAATCCTCAGAGAGAAATCTGTCAGATTTCTTTGCACGACTGGCACAGTAAGTGAGCGTTTGACTGCACTGCTCTGCTCTGAAAGTGGTTTTTCTTTCCTATATAAAAACTATTTATATTTTAAATAAATGTCAATAGTGCCTATTCTAACGGATCAATAGATGTATTAATACAAGTGTTAACTTTTTTAGAACGATACCATCCTAAATACTTGTAAATCTTCCTGCAAAAAGCGAAAGCCATCGGTTGCGACGTTCTTTGTGATAAGGCTCACTATGCCATATCATGGGCTTGGTGGTGCAAGAGTTTACCTTGTAACGTGTATGCAGTGCGCTGCGGCTGCATCCCCGGCGCGGCGGTGACGCCCACGCGTGACGTGTTGTGCAGCGACAAAGCGCCCAGCAAGTCTAGCTCGGTGGCTGCAACAAATACCAAAGTATTAGGAAAAAGACCAAACATCGCAGACTTATCACATACAATCAGAAAACTTGAATGGCAGTTGGCAGGACACCTAATACGGAATAAACAAAAAAAACTGGGCAAGTGTGAGTCGGCCTCGCGCGCGAGGGTTCCGTACAAACTTAAACATGTAAATAGTTCAATTCTCGAATTGATTCTCGAAGATTTTCCGTGTCGCAAAAAAGTTTTTTTTTATGACGTAACAAAAAATTTACTGTTTTCAGATTTATTCCTATATTTTTGCTATAAGACCCTGCTTCATGCCAAATTTCAGGATTCTAGTTCAACGGGAAGTATCCTATGAATTTTGATTCCTTGATAGTGTCGAAATGTGTATTTTTTGTTAACTTAAAAGTTTGATTTTTTCACAGCTTCAAGGGACCGTAGACCTGAGTATATTTTTTTAATTTCAACTCGATACCTCCACGTTCCCGAGATAAAGGATCTTGACAGACAGACGACAAAGTGATAAGGGATCCGTTTTTTCCTTTTGAAGTACGGAACCCTCAAAATTATAATTATGGATTATAAATGATTGTGAAGGATTTTACTATCATTAAACATTATGCACAAAAAATTTTGACGATAAACATGACACGAAAATCAAGAAAATTTAACTCTAGTCTTGATCTGAACATACATAGTTGAGGAAAGTCCAGGCAGTTTTTTTTTTATTGATATAAATTAGTGAACAATAGTTTGTTATTAGTTTCGATTAATATATAGTTTCAATTAGTGTTTAATACAATGTATATAATTGTGTATTTGTGAAATAAATAATTTAAGAGTAGATAAAAAAAAAGTGAACCAAGGTTGCCGACATAGCACGTAGAATCGCCAAACTAAAGTGGCAATGGGCAGGAAACATTGCTCGCAGAACAGATGGCTGTTGGGGCCGAAAGGTTCTGGTGTGGCGGCCACGTAAAGGAAGACGCGGCGTTGGAAGACCTCCTACATGATGGACCGATGACCTGGTGAAGGCTGCGGGAATCCGATGGATGCGAGACGCGCAGGACTGTTCGTTGTGGCGACATTAAGGGGAGATCTATGCCCAACAGTACTGCCCCCGATAGTAAAAAAGACGCATCTAACATTTTTTCCGGATTTGAGTTATATACATTTCCGGAATCAGAAAAAAAGGCGATTCTGCCTGTATTTTTAACTCAAATCCGGAAAAAATGTTAGATGCGTCTTTTTTACTATCGGGGGCAGAGTAGACGTCTTTGGGCTGAAATGATGATGATGATAAAATAGTGCTTGACTGCGATCCCACCTGATGGAAAGCAGTGATGCTACCGACATGACGGGAGCATTTTTCCGACACCTTCACTTCGTGTGCAATAGTTAATAATTTGTTATAAGTAGTTACTTTTATATGTATTAGTTTATTATTTGGTATATTTTTGTATTTTATTTATGGGCCTTAGTTGCCTGATAATAAAGGATTATTATTATTATTTTTATTGTAAAGGTTGCCTAACTAACGACTGTTCAATTATAACTGTTTTGTATGACACCATAATTTTGTTTGCGTGTGCAATATGTATTACTACTATTATCATCATGTGCTCTATTTTATCTCAATCAAGTTGGAGATGGTGTGCCGCTACGTAAATTCTAACTGAATAATGAGGTAATACATAACGTTAGGTTTTTTTTTAGTTTGGTCGGTCATATATAGTATCTATTTATATAAATAAATAAAATTGAAGTGTCTGTTTGTATAAGTTTGTAATAAAAAAAAATTATACTAAATGCATATGAAAGTATATTTTATGCCTATAACAAAAAAAACAATGTTTATTTATCTTGTCTGTCTGTTTGTTTGTTGCGGCTAATCTCCGAAACGGTTGGACCGATTTTGACGCGACTTTCACTGCAAAGTAGCAGATAGCATAAGGAATAACTGAGCAAAAAAAAAATATTTTGAAATTGTGACCAAATGGCATTGTGCTGTTTTACGAGTCTGATGCAGACAAAGTCGCGGGCAACAGCTAGTATTAAAATAAGGTTATTAAGAATTAAAAGAAAAATATGTAGGAATGTTACGTTTACACAGTAACGAGCAAATCCCTATAAATAATTCCGCCACGCTTCCACTCATACATATTGGAAAGCCTCTAAACAGCTTATTGGCAAGAGCATGTATGTCAGCCTCGTAAAATATTGCTTCGTACCCTATTTACTGTTCAGAAACAAGACACGTTTTCAATTACCCATGATATAGACATGAGGCCACAATATGGAGTCGGATATATAAAAAATAAGTATTTTAACAGAACCTTATAAGGGCAAGCAATATCAGTGAAGTATACCTACGATATTCTTCGAACACCTTATTTCGAAAAAAGGAAACGTACTATTAATCTGGCCCAGCCGAAAATACTGGAGCTACGAGTGTATAAACTACGAAATCCTGCATCGCGCAATTGCAGTTCTCCGCGCGATTTGAACATATACAACAGTCCGAGAACATCTCTCGGACTGTTGCCCAGGTTAGACTTAACACCCGTCTGGTCGGAAGATAATTCCTTTTCAACGGAGGTTTGAGGGACTTTATACTCTGTTACGCATATATCCATATACTGACAAAAACCTATATGTATTCCTTCACCTGCCCTACGTGATTCAAGGCCACAGTGACCCTTTCCAACAGTCGTGCAACCTAATATTAAACATCAACATCCACTCAGAACTCACGAAGTGCTTTTCACTTGCGGGCTCCGCGGTTGGGGGCCCGCAGCTACTGTATAATACAGATATAGTAAAAAATTATAGCACATTTCACAACGCGTTTTGCGCCCGCGCGGTTGTTGGTGCCTCCCGTTGCACCGGTGGCGGGCCGTATTGCAACCGCATGTCTTGCGATAATCACCCGCTAGATTTGCGAGCGAAAATCGCAACAGCGACGGCTGCGTAACTGCACAAAACTGCGGTCTCGTGAGTTTAGAAATAAAACAGCAGTTTCCTCTACCGCAGCGGGCGCGTTTGAAAACCGCTTCATATGCTCTTAATTAAAGCCTTAATGTAGCATAAAAAATCTACCTAGACTAGATAATTAATGTTGCTACAGCTATTTTTTACTACATACAATAATGTGTTTAAAAACTCACATAAATCCCACTTGTTGGGTTGTAAAAAATCCTGAAATTCAGGACAACGGCCATAAAGTCTCCATAGCGGAAAATTATAGATCAGTATTATACATTATTGTTTTTCTATATGCAATGAATATTTACGACCTAATAAAGTCGTAGTGGCCTACATTCGTACAATCAATACGAACGGAGGAATCCAAAATACTGAGGAGGCAGCCTCGGGTGTATTGATCTGAGTAAACACGTGGGTTTTCTCAAGTCAAGTAGTAAAATACTAAAGTTTACGTAGATTTTGACAGGCCTTTTGGTCTAGTGGCTCTGACCGCTATGCCGGAGGTCGTGGGTTCTATTCCCACCCAGGACAAATATTTGTGTGATGAGCACGATCATTAAATTTGTTCTGTGTCTCGGTGTAATTTATCTATAATGTGTATGTATTTAGAAATATATATGTATGTTTATCAGTTGTCTATTACTCATATCACAAGCTCTGCTTAGCTTGAGACTAGACGGCGTTGTGTGATAGTTGTGGAATATTATTTTATTATTTGTTTAATAAGAAGTATTAGAGAAAATGATTGTGTGGACATTGGGCATGTAGGTTAGTTAATCTATAGATATAAATTTCGATCGTTTATCCATTAAATATAAATCTTGAATTAAATAATTAAACCTTAATTCCCCTTGAACACTGTTTTTATGCGGGAAATCGACAAACAACTGTTCCTGCTCAGGATAGAGTGAAAAGGAGTATAAGACTTTTATTGAACCCACCCGTGCTCCATCAGTTACAAATTGTTACGCAGTTTGGTGGGTTTATGCATTGTACAAAATTTTTTGGTCCAAATAAACAATTTTTTTTTTTTCTTCTTAATTGTTTTTATTTTCCTTTCTAAACCTATGTACACAAAAACTAAACTAAGAATGTAAACTAGACATAACTATGTACAAATATAATACAAAAACACCAAATACACTCAGGCGTCGAAGTACTCCTCCACATCGCTGTCATCCGGAAACGTACCCAGAAGACTGGCAGCATTGCCACGTTGAATGGCAATGCTGATTCTTTGGGCAAAAAATAAGCCAGCCCTCTGGTCACGCAAAGTGTCGATCAAGCGACGTGAAATTTCCTTGAAAAGGATACGCGCACTCGGACCCCATGAACCAAGCGTTTCGACCCCAAACGGCTCAAAACTGTAATTACCAATAAGGTTACAGTATTTGCGCCGTTTGAGGGTCTCAGCAGCCGCAGCGGCAGCGCCGGCACATCCTGCCGAACTAGGAACATGGGATGGCGCAAGGGTGTCGACACAGGTTGCGTCCCACACCAAAGGCCTACCCACCTTCCACGGCACCAACGTCATACCATCTGGTCTCTTCCCATCGTCACGCACCAACCCATTAGGTTCTAATACAGCAGGTACGCCGGCGGAGACAAGAGCTCGACGAATAATATCATTGATACTAGCGTGCCGTGCTATGCGGCCTGCGCTCCTGCAGCAGGACAGGCCATGGTGTCCGTGGCTACCGACAGCTTCGCCACAGTGACAGCGATGTGGAGCAACACAAGGTGCGCCTAAGCTTATTTATTTTTAATTAGTTGCGTGATGTAAACCAAATAACTAAACGAAGAAAGGATTGAATGCGTCCCTATATGACGTTTTTCGTCTAAATGGGGTAAAAGTTTTTTTTGATGATATAAACTAGTGCTTAATTGTAAACCACCTGATGGCAAGGAGTGCTAGAATTGATGAAGAGGCGCACTGAGAGATTATTACGTAGACGTTAAGATATAATCACCAAGGTTTTATTAAGAACCTATTCACTCGAGCCTTGAAGACACCTAAATTATAACAGGTCGGGAAGACCACAGCCCTGATTGTATTGAAATATACCGCTAGTCACTCTTCAAATAAACTAGATATAATACATAATAGTCGTAAGTACGGTTGATGGTATAATTTCACGGTGATTGAAACAAAGCGTGATGGCAACCATCAGTGACCGGGCACAGCAATCAGCTGCACATTATCACACCCGCCGTAATTGGTTGAAGTTTCCAGAAAGAGAGGGTGGTGTTCTAAGAGAGGGTTGTATTCTAATGTAATTACGCTAATATACCGGTGATGGATGGAATAATTAAAGTTTCGGAATGCTCATGTCCAGCAGTAAAATATACAATTGTATTCATAAGGAATTACGTCAATATGAATATTTTTTTACTACTGTTAGGCTTACGTTTGATGGGAAGTAGTGATGTTGTTGCCGAAGTATGTTAAAACTATTTCAAGATGTAGTTAAATATATGTATATTCTATATTCAGTGGTGACCCAGTATTAACTGGCCCTTTAAATTGGCTGCAAAATATCAGTTGTAGGTCGTGGGTTCAAACCTTTGTGTAATTTATTTCATCACTATTGTTCTCAAAACGGTGCAGGTGAAGGAAAACATCGTGAGGAAACCGGCATGTCCTAGAACCAAAAATTCGAACATGTGACATTCACCAACACGCACTGGGTCTGCGTGGTGGATTATGGCTCATTTCCTCTTCTAGGATGTAGAACTGAGTCCTAGCAGTGCGAATATTAAAAGGTTGATTATATAATGTATGCTACATTCAATTTAGATTTAAAAAATGTTTCGTTATTTTACCGTAGTACCCATAAATCTACTTCATACATACCAAGCTAGTATTTAGGCAAATTCCCAGGTAGGAGCGGGTAGCGCAGGTATTTCGTAGACGCAGCAGAGAGCCATCTATCACTAGTAACCCGGTCACGTAGCGCCGTGCTACGCCGCGTAGCACTACCGTAGCCTAGTTGGCTACGGCTACGAAGCTACTGAGATTTTTCTACTGCCAAGTTCCCTTCCTTTTTTAAATCTTTTGAATTCTAAACTCGCTCGTGGCTATTTCTACTTACTTATGAATAAGTAATGCTTACCGAGTTCGATTTCAGGATGGGTGATCGAGGCACGTCATGTCGGTTCCGACTGTAATTTAAAGATCTTTGACAGTCGCTGCATTAATGAGTAGCCATAATATCTTACCAAGGGGTATCGTATTACCCAGTAACTGGGTTATAGAGGTTATATAAGCAATCGCTTCATATAAACACCGTGGAAAACGATGACAATTTAGTTGGGGAAAGGCTAGCCTGATTGTTTTATTCAGGGTAGCTGTACTGCGCAGAGTAGAGCGTGAAGTAATAAGGAATTGTTTCGGAGACGATTCAGGTGTCGGGAGCCACAGAACGATTTCTGGACCGGTCACAGGCGCGGGTGTGCGAAAGACGAGCTTTATGTTGCTCGCCGTCTCGCCGTCCAGTCAGGACTAAGTACAGGTCGATGGGAGATTGTGTTGCACGCGCACCACAACCAGAGGTCAGATAAGGCCTGTTGGGGCTGCGGATTGTTTGAAGGCATTACCGTGGACCTCACAAAGCGCAATTGAAGTGTGGGTTATAGTCAGTAAAAATTTAATACTCTTATTCCCTTCATCTAGAGCGGGAGAAGTTATTATATATAAAGAAGGAAAGAAAAGTATATAATATTCCACAACTATCACACAACGCCATCTAATCTCAAGCTAAGCAGAGCTTGTGTTATGGGTGCTAGACAACTGATTAACTTACTTATATATTTCTAAATACATATATCGATGTATTCCCACAAAAAAAAAAAAACCGTTTATATTCCCGTTAAACATGACGAACAAATTAAAACACACCTTTACCTCATACAAAAACTTTTCGGTTTAATAATAAGGCAACGTTGCTACAGACTAGGTATTGTCTTACCTTCCGAATATTTAATTAATTTTGTGCGAACAAAACGGTTCTCCCGGTGCCTAAGTGAAAGTTTATGAAAAGGCAACGTTGCCTGCTTGGGTATTCGTAACTAAGTTATGATAAGCTCCGCCTAATTGCTTTAACTTTAGACTTTTAATCATAATATATTAACGTTTCAAAATGCGGTGGAAACCTTGAAAGCTGCGGAATCCATCTTTCGCGTTAAGGCAGAATGCAAATGGATCCTATTATATCATTTCACAATTTTTTTTCATGTGTCTAAATTCAGAGAGCAGTGGTGGCCGAGTGACAACGGCCCCGACTTACGAGTCGTAGGTCGCGTGTTCAAACCCAGCCAGGCGCATGACTTTGTGTAATTTATTTCATCACCACTGCTCTCAAAACGGTGAAGGAAAACATCATGAGGAAACCGGCATGTCCTAGAACCAAAAATTCGAAGACATGTGACATCCACCAACCCGTACTGGGCCCGCGTGGTAGATTACGGCCCATTCCCTCTCCTAGAGAGGAGGCCTGAGTCCCAGCAGTGGGAACATTAAAAGGCTGATGATGATGATGATGTCTAAATTCTAAGCAAAGAATTATTTTATCAATTAATTTATTGTTCCACGCGCCTTAAAGAGGTGTAGACAAAACTAAAGGGGCCAGTAGTGCCGGTACCTGCTCGACTGCGAGAAAGTTTGAAAGAGTAACCGTGGAACCCGAAAGGCAACTGAAAGACACAGGTGGATTTTAGTCAATAAAAGTCTGACACGCCCTCTCGTTCCTACCTAGAGCAGGAGAAGTCATTTAATGATTTTCCACCTCAAAAAAAATCTTGGCATATATATAGAAGAAAGTCGTGTTAGTTACACTATTTAGAACTCAAAAATGGCTGAACCGACTTGACTGAAAACTGGTGGCAAGGTAGTTTAGAACCAGGAGATGGAAATAACGGAACGAACCAGGAAATGAAATTTTTCCCGGTAAATAAAAAAAGAATAAACCAAAACCTGCTCATTTATTGGTATAGAATAGGGTAGGAGAGTAGGGTAGAGCAGTAGCGACGAAGCCGCGGGCAAAAGCTAGTTTATATAATAGAAAAATTAATGTTGGACGTTAGAAGGTTCGTTTATGTTATTATAATTTGACAACGAAACGATAAATGAATTCACGACCTCAACAACAGCAATAATAGAAAACGAAAAATAAATTACATTAACAAGTAAAAGTATCTTGACATAATTTTTCCGCGAACACATTTACATCCCATAATCTTGTACCTACCAAAATGAATGCGGAAAAACATTTCTTTAACACGGTTTTCACTTAATTTGTTCTTGTATTAACAAGCGGCACAGATTGTGTCAAGGGCCCTCTCTCAACAGAAGCTCCAATTTGCGACGCCTATGTCTCGTGGCGAATTGTAATTACACAACATCACACCAGAATTCCCTATAAAGGCCAGCAGAGGTATATAGCACGCAACGAGGGACTGGAACAACTTGCCTGCTGCGGTCTTCCCGTCCGAAAATAATTTAGGTATCTTCAAGGCTAGAGTGAATAGGCTTTTAATAAACTAGTGCGCCTCACCATCAACGATTGCATCACTGCTTACCACCACGTGGGATCGCAGTCAAACACTAGTTTATTCAAATTTAAAAAAAATATATATTATATTCATTTTGCTAACTGCCGCGCTGCGTGTCGCTAGTTCGATTCCCGTACGTATCAATTATTTGTATAACTTACAGATAGTTGTTCCGGGTCTAGGTGCCTTAGTATGTACATATATGAGTTTACATCTATATGAACGCACCTCGATACAGGAGTAATTTGTAGTATGTGGTAATAGTAGATTGTATTTTAAGGGAACAAAATAATATTTTTACGGCAAGGGCGTCTTTTTTAATCCAGAGCAAAGTGGGGGATCCTAGAGTAGAATCCTGAGAGAAACGAGGGATTCTTTAGTGGAATCCTGAACATAGCGAGGGATTCAAAGCACGACACCCAAGCCAAAAATATATTTGCGACCAAGTGATACACTCTACTTTTCATAACCTAGTATAAATAAAAGGCGCCTCATATTTTACTCTTTTTTTGTATTTAGCCGGCGGCGTGACTATGGGCCGTCGTACCAGCCAGTCTTTATTCAAACAATATTTGCGTTTAATTTCTTTGGCACTGAACACTAAGATGTTCCAAATTTAAAAAGTCTGCGACAAAGATAATTACGGCACACTTATTAAGAGAATTAAGAACTCATTACTGCCCCCTAAAAGTATCTTATAGAAAACACCACCTTTGGGTGCATTTAAAGGCGAATCAAGTCGTCCGTTTTGAATAGTTGGGATGAAAAAGAATTTTTCCCTTGCCTCTTGCCGTCGCTGGGTTCAAATTTATTCAAACTGGATTAGAAAGAAAATATTTATGCAAGCTTTAAACGTATTTATCCCCATCTAGAAGTGATAACCCTTGCAGAACAATGAAACAGTCGGAAAGGAATAATAAAGATGAAAAAATAAACGAACGTAATAGAAAAGAAATCATTTTTGACATCTCCAGTCCATTAGTTGTCTAAGTAGGAGTAACTAAAACCATTACCGGGAACTGTCATAATATTAAGGAAACGCGAATCCCTACTAGGAAATATTAGTCTGAAGAAACTAGACTTTTTCACTTAGACACAGAGATTCATGAATCACACGGCGATGAATTGTTGGATTGTTAACGGTTTATACGCAATAACTTTATTGCATATAAGCCAGTCAATTCGAGTTAAATAGGTGCATTGAGGAACAAGTATACCTACATATATTTACAAGTTAAACATGAGTTTTGTGGCCTCTTTTCAGGCTATGCGACGTTTATTTTATAATTTATTAGGGACAAGAAAATACTTACATGTTAAGGTGATCTATAAAACAATTATTAAGATAATATGTATATATAGTCAGGGCTCAAAAGTGCAGTTGCACTCTACTGACACTAAAGTATGTAAAATTTCTTTGTAAAAGAGGGTCAATGGATCATGACCGATTTAGTTTGTAGCATATAATCTAAAATGTTGAATAAACTAGTTGTAGAACACTGGACTTCTACTACATAGAAATTTTAGACAGTTTAGTATTGTTAGAGTGCAACTGCACTTTTGACCCCTGAGGCCCTGACCGTACATAAAAATCGGACACGGTTTTTATGAATATTTTTTTAAGTTAAATTTAGTAACGAATTCATTTAGGTATAACATGCTTATTTGTCAACACAATAATACGCTGCCCAGTCTCTACTAGAATCTGAATTACCTATTAATATCGTTATCCCTACTTCAACTGAAATCCCTGATCATATACAGACTTCTACTGAAATTCCAAGAACTTTGCAACAACAGTATGACACAGAGTTGATCTACAAGTACATCTCCGTGCAGACAGGTCGTCAAGCCGCCGGCGGCCGCGTCAGGCGCCGGGCGCCGCCATGCCGTCGCCGGCCCGTCTGCCCCTCCGCCTCCGTCACAGATACGGTCCACATAAAAAGCGCTGCTCCAGATTGCCTCGTAAACTGTCGCTGTGGACGCGCCGTGTTTGCAGCCGACCCATAACTGTGCGGCTGTTTCAAACCTTTGTTTAGCTTTAAGAATGAACGCTGGTTTATGCTTTATCACTGCAAATAATGGAGTTACTTTCTGATCAAAGCTTGCATTGCATTGCTTGCATTTTATCACCAAGGGGTTGAGATATTGTTCTGCTTCAGTTTGTTTTGATATTGTTTTCACATATAGTATTCTATTTTTTGATAAATTGGTTAGATAACAAATATCTTTTTTCATGTAAATTCCTTATTGTTAACACACACCGCTATACTCCACACCGCGAACCCTATCGTCTCCATTTTACTCACTGCTAGCTGAAACCCGTAAAACGTATTTTCCAGGCGATCGTAAACACTTCTATTCCCACACTAGTTTATAGTACATCGCTACTAGATGCAGTAACTACCAGATAATGCTACATTACATTTCCACCATGCTACAGAACTATCGCCCTTATGCCCAAACACGCAAGGAATATGTTTGGTAGAAGGGAAGTTTGGTTTACGAGAAATGCAGTTTCGTGTTGCATCAAATGTATTTTATGAGTCGGAAATTGCGATTGGCATTAGTAGTTGTGAGATAGACGATAACGTTTTAATGTACTTTAATTATTCAAGTCGTTCTGTTAGCTTCCATCGGAAAACTCGCAAATGTAGACTACCTACTACCGGAAACTTCACCCGCATGAAAATAGGATTATACATACAAGCTTTGGACCCTTGTCTCATCCCCTTAGTAGGTGAGTTTTGAAAAATCCTACTTGTACCAAATTTCAAGCTCCTATAGTCCCAGTCGTTTCGGCTGAGCGTTGTTATGTCAGTCCGTCAGTTTCTTCTTTTATATAGAATCTATAAACTTTCTCGATGTGGTTTGTTTCTGTAGGAAATGTCTCACGTTTTGAGAAGTATAAAAAAATCCAACTTGGCGAGACTCGTACGTGGTTTCAAATGACTAAGTATATGTACCTACTAAATGTAACATAACACTACTCGGTACTTTAGATTCAAACTAAACTTTTATTGACTAGTATTTGGCGACCTGTAAAGCGCTCTATTATTGGCCTCGTATAAATCCTGAAAAGAGCAAGTGGTTGTGCAAGATGGGCAGCATAGCATGTGACGCTATCCTGTGCAGCGGCTCCACACTGGCACTATGTTAGATATTTTAAACTTTTTCTCCTGATTTCTGATTTAAGCATTTGAAGTTGAGTATTTGTTAAACTTTAAACCTAAAAACCTACCAAAATTTAGCACTTTACTTATGTACCAAATTTTGGTTTTGACACTACTCACAATAAACAATTCAGAAATCGGCCTTTTGAATCCTGCATAATACTTACATAAATCACAAAAAATAAGTTGTATTTTTTTAGTATTATTTTTTTCAAAATGTCTTTCTTATCGCTGAAAGGGATCGCAACCAGACAATTTATGTATGGCAAAACAATTGAAAGGCCGACTATGCTATTTTTTCCAGATATCTATTTAAGTTATTCTAACAGTGAGCAGTGGTATCGGCCCCAACTTACGAGTTCTAGGTTGCGTATACAAACCCAGCCAGTTGCATAACTTTGTATAATTTGTTTCATCACCACTGCTCTTAAAACGGTGAAGGAAAACATTTGAGGAAACCGGTATGTCCTAGAATTAGTTTTTTTTAAATTTGAAGACACGTGACATCCACTAACCCGCACTGGGCCGCGTGGTAGACGGCCTGTTCCCTCTTCTAAAGAGGAGGCCTCAGTCCCAGCAGTGCGAACATTATAAAGCTAACAGCAGTTACAGAACTATTTCTGTAGCAAGGTGAAGGTGTTAAACAATGATGGGCGAATCAGCGCCAACGGCTATAAACCAGCTCACGAGCTACTACCCACGTAATGTAATTAGCAACACATTAAGATTTTCAACATTTAATTAAAAAACACGTCACATATTTAATGAAGCCCTGGGAAAATTAATTAAGGGAACAGTTATGGAAACTGCTTACGTGGAAATATGAAAACCATTTGGTATGCAGACAGTATCAAGTTTTTTATTAATCTAGCGTCGTGTTATTGTGTTCGACCACGAACGAACGTTTAAGACAGCATTGAAAGAGTCCTAATTAATTAAAAAACGCTATATTTTCGGCCATTAAGTCGATTGTGTGGATAAGATTGGGAATATCGTACCTAATTGAATGGAAGGGAGTCACGTAGGATTGAAGTTAAATTTAAATGGAATTGTAAGGTCACGCGTGACCCAGCAGGGCCTTAGCTAAGGTGGGTTTTTGTCAGTAAAAGTCTGACAGGCCCTTTTTAATATACAGATTATATTTATATTATATATGGCTCTCAAAAAAAAGGTCATGTGTGATTAAAAGAAGGTAATGTGTTTACGATTCACCCCTTGCACGAAAATGTTAGTAGTTCCTGTAATTTTAGTTCGTATCAGCTGATCGAGATCGCCCGCGGCGGTAGTGTGACGATCTGATCATGTTCTTGAGGCAAACTTAACCAGAGATCGCCAAAGACAAGGGAGGTTTGGAAGGAGAAGGGGCCGGTTGGTCTTTGCCCAGCAGTGGGACACGATTTAGCCTACATTGTGTTCCACTACTGCAAAAAGTCACCAGCTCAACTAATTCCTCATATCATGTGTGTATGTGTATAGCCACAATCTAGAAACCTAAGTCTATATCAGTGATTGAAACACTTAATGGAAATCGGTTGAATTCGGCTGCACGCTAAATGGGATTTCTGTGTCTAACACACAAACGCTCTTTAGGAACCCAACCATACCTACATTGATCATAGACTCACACCGATTTCAACTGCACTGTACGAGTATTCTATTATACGTATACACTACTAGACGGACTTGAACAAGCATGCCTTTCTTTTAATCGGGAAATCATCAAATAGCTTCTCCCGCTCTAGACTAAGACATTTACTAAGTAAAACCCACCTGGGTTCTTTCAGTTACCATTTGCGTTCCAAAGCCATTGTAACTTTTTTGAACAATCACGCAAAGGGGCATGCCTGAGGGCCTTATAGTCAAATATTAGCCTCGTATTTATTAGTTTTTAGTTACGAAAACAGTTCTATCACATGACAAACACTTATCCGATGGACATTTTGTGGTGAAGTCATTGGACATTGCCAGCAGGCAGCGTTGCTAGGCGTCCTGATAAAATCGGACAGAGTCAGGCTTTTTGGTGTCCGGCCTGTCCAATTTTGTTCGGGTTTTCGATATTGAACATTTTTTTTACATCTGTTATGTGTTCGCTCCGCCTGTCACGCTTTATATATGTAGGTAAAGCTCGCTAGCACATGCGTAACTATAACGTATATATTGCGTTATAGTTACGGACAACTACAAAAGCAATTATTGAAATTAATATTGATTGATTAATAGTAAAGAATTGAGGTTTTATTAGAATTTAAGATTTTTTTGTGGGGAAAGTAAAAAATTCTTTTAAAATTGATATTTTATTCTAAGGGCCTGTTTCACTATCTAAGTTGCCGTGTTGCCGTTAATCAACTCGACAAATTTCGAAGAATTTCTGTTCCATTTTTGAATTTATTCAGGAAATAGCGGCTATTTAGACATTGTGAAACAAGCCCTAAAACTAAAGTATCAAGGGAGTCTTTTATACCCACATGTCCGGCTAAACTGGAAAGTCTGGCAACCCCACCCGCAAGCAAACTTATGAACAAGTTCATAATTAACACCGCTTTACATTACTTACTGAAACCCAATCCTGCGCATAATAGTTATCAACTAATAACCAGTGAATCGGAAGGTGATTAATTAATTGAAGCTCCTGTAACGTGAGCCGGCACGCGCTGCCAACCTGCCGGCGCGCGGCGTGTTGCCAAACGACCATATGGCCAGAGGCAATGACGACAGGATAATATCCGTAATTATGTTAAACCTCAAAACACCAGGGGTGACTTACACGGCAGGTAAGTGCACCCTCTTGAAGACAATTCTTGGAAGATTTGAGGCCGGGACGGGAACGGGCCTTGTAAATTATTATAAGTACTGGCTCGTGCCCGCGACTCCATCCGAGTGGAAACTGCACTATTCTCATTCTTCACCGGCCTCATCTAGTTTAAACTGACGAAAAAAAAATTGACTTGACATGTAAAAGTGTTTTTAAAAACCTATTTGCAAAAATAAATATCATTTATCAATTGTTAACGCTTTCGTTTTACCAATTCAGATATTTGGTTAATTAACATTGTGTTACCAATACTAACATAGAGGACATTCTACCTATACGCACAAAAAGTTTTGGAAACGCATTCCTTTTGCGTGGAGTGTAATTCCCAGGAGTGGAATTCCTTGACGAAATTTGTTTTTCCTGATATATATTTATTGTTAGTGATGACTGTACAAATTTTAAGTAATAATCTAAACTTTAAAATTAACGTTTAGCTGAGTCATTCACCATAAAACCCTAAAGAGGGCCACTTACAATAACGCACAACGGCTATACATACGACATATGTCAAAAGGTGCGCCGTGCGGTGCGTGCGCGTGCGCCCCTTGTCTTGTAAAGCTCGGTTTACATGACGAAAGTGAGGAATTCAATACACACTCATTAAAGGATTCACTTTATATTTCATAAAAAAAAACTTCACTTTTGGAGGATTATAATCAATATTTTTCTATCTGAATAAAGGCAAATCATTATAGGCGAAAGTAGATGTGTATATTTGTTTAATGTTACACGGTCGAATCGATTTGAACGAAATTTGGCACCCGGATACACCATGTGGACATAGCACTTTTTACCTCGGGAGTATGCTTTCTTATAGATACGATCACGAATTCAATACACACTCATTAAAGGATTCACTTTATATTTCATAAAAAAAAACTTCACTTTTGGAGGATTATAATCAATATTTATCTATCTGAATAAAGGCAAATCATTATAGGCGAAAGTAGATGTGTATATTTGTTTAATGTTACACGGTCGAATCGATTTGAACGAAATTTGGCACCCGGATACACCATGTGGACATAGCACTTTTTACCTCGGGAGTATGCTCTCTTATAGATACGATCACGAATTTTAATATAAAAAGTTTAAATTTTTGTCGTTAATTAGTTTCGCCAAATATCAGGGTTAGTCGTTCAAAAGTTCTAAGGGTTTACTGGTTTAAATATTGTACGCACAATTAATGAGAACATTATTTTTATCACATACTAGCTGACCCAGCAAACTTTGTACCACCTAATTGTCAATGAATACCTTTTTCTCACCTTTTAAACCTTCCCTGGACTATTACGAATATTCCAAGACCAAAATGAACTAAATCGGTCCAGCAGTTCTCAAGTTTTAGCGAGACTAACGAACAGTTATTCATTTTTATATATAAGAAGATAATTATGCATTACAAAACTCAACTCACCCTTCGTTTGCGAATTTCAAACTCGTGTGCCTATAGTAAAATTGTTTGTTAATCGGACCTAACACGTTTTGCTATGTAAACCTTGCTTCAAAGTTAATTTTGTGTGCTTAACGGAACTAAACCGTCATAGTCACCCACGAGTCACGCTGAACCTAAACGAAACTACATAACTCTTTTATAAGCACGAAGCAGCCTTGACATTTAGTTTGGTATTTATTGATCTAGCCAAGTCTACACGACCTATTGTCTATTTTGTAACGTAGGGTTTAACTGAGTTCACCGTAGCAAGTTGAGTTCAAAACGTTTAGTCAGGATAACATCAATTGGCTGCTAGATTATTTATTTGAAAGGGTTACTCTGGCCTTGGACGTCAAAGGCAACTGAAGGAACACGTGTGAGTTTATTCAGTAAAAGTCTGATACTCTCTCATTCCACACAGAGCGGGAGAGGTTAATGATTGATGATTACCCAAAAAAAAAAAGGGTAACAGCAGTGTTTTGTCAATAAATATGATTACCGAGAATATAGAAGAGCAAAACCCTGTCTTTAAAACTAGGAATATCCTGTATCTAGAGTATAATTTTAGGTCTCAACTATATTTTAAGAAGTTAATATGTTTGTTTCACAGAAATTTGATCTATAAAAGTGTTGATACAATACAAAATTATAGAAATAAAGTTAAAGTATTACTGCCGTTGCGTTGGTTGCTTTTTACCGCGAACTACCTTCTGTTAGCAAACGGCTTGTGCAGCGCGCAAACATATAAAATAAATGCCCATGTCACTCAGTCATAAAGTAGCATTCTGTTGCGGAAATATTTTTTTAAAATCGGTCAGTTTTTTTTTTAGTTTATTAATTACAAGCAAAAATATGAAAACATAAATCTTTCTTCTTCATAATGTTAGTTTAAAAGTATAGATATGAACACTGCAGTGCCTCTAGAATAGACCGCGCTACCGAGGCCGCAAAAACCATAGAGTTGTATTAAACTAATGACACAATATCGTAAGTGGTGGCGGTACTCGATCAACACTATATTAAGCTTATCGACAGCTATTGTCCCGATAAAGCAATCCGACCAAGTTGAACAACTAGGTCGAACTATACAAAACAGAATTTCAAAGCAAGTTCCTCTTTCAGCTAGACAATCACCTCCTTCATCTGTTTAAGATTAGATCTCGATGTAAATATATTTTGGGTATTTTAGAAAACAAACAAGTACACTTTAACACGTCAATAAATAGGTTAAGTCCCTTCCTAGGTTGACTGGTAGAGATTGCCTGAGGCATTAAGTCCGCCTTTGTAGCTTTGGTGGCATGAAAGTAAAATAATACATATATTAAAAAAAAAACAAGATTATTTCGGTATCTCTGAGAAGAAACACCGGCACAAACATTTATTTATTTATCGCTGATTTCAGAGGACTTATCCAGTCAACGTTTAATGTGTATACCTGCTAATATAAATGACTTATAAGCATAGTATGATATTGCCGAAAATATCAAGCCATGGAAAATGGATAAACTACATATAAATACGAAAAAAATTATTCCGACAGTCACAAATACAAATTTCAAGAATAAGAATCCTAATTTAAGTAGTTTATTCGAAGTATTGTAAATCGGAATGTTGTTTTTCTGACCTAGAACAAAACACATCGAGCATTTTTTTCTTTCAAAGCGAACTTGTGAAAATGGAAAAACAAATAAAAGGCAAATAGATAACTTTCGGTAAAATAAACGTGATTTCTTAGTAATAGACATTATATTTTTTAGGTATTAAAAAAAATAACTTTTGAATGTCTTGAAATTGGGAGTAAAATATTTCAGAGTAGGTATTTATTCATGCACGAGCCCAGTGCGGATTGTTAGAGGAGGCCTGAGTCCCAGTAATAGGATTATTTTAGGGTTGGTTATGTTATGTAGGGAGCTCCTATTGGAAATACCACAAACAAATATCAATACTTTATAATGTGTCAACAAAAACATTGCAAAAGAAACAATCGATCTCGCGATATCTTCATCAGCACAAAATATATCGTATGATGCAGTCACACCACATCATACGATGATATTTCTCACATTAAGCAAAATTGTAACCGACACCTGTGAGTAAATATTACCTAACATACACGGGTAACTGCCTACCTATATTTATATATGTTGATTGGTCAAAATTCGTGGAAATCATACGATAGACTGTTTAGCCGTCTCACTCAAGTATTTTCATTCGTCATTAGCATAATCAATTTTAGTGGAAATGTAAAGATTTATTTATTTATTTTATACTTTACGTACCCACATAAACAGGAAGGAAATATAGTATTATAAAAAAAATTACAAATTTACTGCTTATAGGTTTTTTTTTTTTTTTTTTTTTTGGGTAGGTAAAATCATCCAATGACGAATCCCGCCCTTGGGTGGGGCGGGAAACAGTGTCAGACTTTTACTGACTAAAAACCTACCTTTCCATTCCTTGCCTTTATCCTGGGGCCTTTGGTGACAGTCTCACATAACCTTTGGCCCCAGTAGGCTTCGGCCCTGCTGGACCCCTACAGTTTGCTGACAACTCCTTGAGGCGCGCGGGAACGGTGCGCGCCGTAGACGACCTGAGCTCGGACCGGTCTGTTACCGGACGGACGGACAGCGAACTACCCATTGCCCACCGTCCGCGAGCCCGCGCCTACGGTGGCCGGAAATTGGGATCGGAAACCCGGCGGCGGCGGCGGCGTGTCCGCCTTTGCCTAAGGCGGTCGGCCTCCTCCTTTACTAGCATTACTGCTTCGCAGAAGGAGGCGACCGCCTGCCACTC
The DNA here is from genome assembly GCA_958295575.1 of Leucania comma. NCBI lineage: Eukaryota > Metazoa > Arthropoda > Insecta > Lepidoptera > Noctuidae > Leucania > Leucania comma. Next base: position 26,005,850 of record OY282467.1, on the reverse strand, counting down.
CTCCTCGCTCCGGAGCATGGCTTGAACCAAGCCCCGGCGCGAGAGATCGCCGCCGATCGCCCCCACGAGGACACGGCGCTGCTCTTCCCAAGCGGGGCACACCTCGACTGTGTGCTCCACCGTGTCCACCGGGCGGTCCGCACAGTGGCGACACCCGGGCGTCGTCTCCGCACGAATCTTGTACAGGTACGGACCGAACTTGCCGTGTTCGGTCAGCACCTGCGCCAAACGGAAGGTGACGACGCCGTGGGGCCTTTCCAGCCACGCCTCAAAGAGGGGCCTTACCGCCTCGATCGTGGCGTGCCCAGCACGAGGTTGCGACAGTCGCTCTCGCCATTTCACCATGAGATCCCGCCGGAGCTCTGTCCGCCATGCCGCGACTTGTCGCGGCAGCGGAGTTTCGCCCCGACGTTGCATCTCCACGCGTAAGTCATGCATGTGTGCAAGGACTGTTGCCTCCAAATCCCATGGTGGTAGGCCAGCAAGGAGGCTCGCCGCTTCACAGGACACCGTACGGTATCCGCGGATCATCCGGATGGCCATGACCCTCTGGCAGGCGGTTAGCCGGGCCGCCACTCGCTTTCGTAGCGATGGCGCCCACACCGGCGCACCGTAAAGGGCCATGGACCGAACGATGCCTGCGTAGAGCCTCCGGCAGGAGGCATCTGGACCCCCTAGGTTCGGCAGGAACCGCTTGAGCGCAGCCCCAGTCGCATTCAACCTGGGAGCCAGACGTCGGAAGTGCTCCTTGAAGTTCCACCGGCTGTCGAGGACGAGTCCCAGGTACTTCATCGTCGACCCGACGCCGATGTGAACTCCTCCTACCGTTAATTGGGAGCCCGGAGGTGGCGCGCTCCGAGGGCCGTGAAAACACATGGCCTCGGACTTGTGCAATGCCACCTCGAGTCCCAACTGCTGTATCCTCTCCACGACTGTCGCAACCCCGCGCGTCGCTAGTTCGACCGCCGCCTGGTACGACCGTCCCCGCGCCAGGACCAGCGTGTCGTCTGCGTAACAGACCACGCTGACCCCGTCGGGGAGGTCGGCGCGCAGCACGTAGTCGTACCCGATGTTCCACAAGGGCGGTCCTAGTACCGATCCCTGCGGAACACCGCACGACATCTCTCGCCGTTTCAACTCCCCCTGATGACCGGGGTAGATGATGAACCTGTCCGACAGGTAGGCCTCGATCACCCGACAGAGGTAGTCGGGCACCCGGTGGTACCGGAGTGCCCTACCAATGCAACTCCAGGGCAGGGAGTTGAAGGCGTTGGCGATGTCCAGAGACACCGCCAAGACACACCTGCCCCGGGACACCGCATCCCCCGTCGTGAGGGCTCGCACGCGCATGATGGCGTCCACAGTGGAGCGCCTCCTGCGAAATCCGAACTGGCCGTCCGCAAGATCCGGCCCCTTCCGTGCCAGATGCACGACGAGGCGGTCTGCAATTACTCTTTCAAAGAGCTTGCCCACCTCGTCGAGCAGCACAATGGGCCGATACGCGGACGGAGAGTCCGCGGGGCGCCCCGGCTTCGCGATAAGGACCAGTTTCCCCGTCTTCCAGCGAAGCGGGAACTGGCCCCTCTCCATGCATGCGCTGAAGAGCCCTCTCAGTCGAGACCCGAGTTCCTCCATGGCCAGGACCCAGGCTTTTCCAGGCAAGCCATCGGGTCCTGGGGCGGTGTTCTTGGCACTCAGCCTTCGCACCGCCACTCTCATCTCCACCTCGGTCACCTCTGGAGCATTGTTGCCGTCGTTGCCGTCGTGGTCCGCATCGAACACCGCTGCTGGTGGCGGAGCCATAGGCGGGGGAGTATGCTCCCCTCGCGTAGGGAACAGAGCGCTCACCACACCCTCCACGAGCTGGGGCCGGAGACTCTGAGTCAGCGGGGGAGCCCATGGGCGGAGTTTCTCCATCACCATTTTGTATGGGCGTCCCCACGGATCGACGTTCAGAGACTCCAGCCACACGTTGCGGGCCTCGAGTTTGGCCCGCTTTATCTCCGCTCGGAGGGTGCGTTTTGCCGCCCTGTATCCCTCATACAGCTCCGCCTCCATGGCCTCCGCACCCGGTGGACGGGTGCGGCGCCTGCGGTGTCTAGTATACCGGCGTCGCGCAGCATTGCACGCATCGCGCAGTGCCGCAATCTCTGGCGACCACCAGTGTACTTGGCGCCGGGCACGTCCTGGCCGGACTCGGGGCATGGCCACGTCGCAGATTTGCGACATGGCCGCCTGGAACCAGTCCGCCTCGACGTCGATGTCGACAGGCCTGTCCGGTGCTTGCACCCAGGCCTGTACTATCGCGGCTTCCTGGAGCAGGTCCCTGTCCAGCTGCCTCAGCGCCCAACGCGGACCACACGGGGTCTGTCGGACCGGCACGGTCGAGGTCTGGGCGGAGACGTCAAACCGGATGTACCGGTGGTCGGAGAACGTCTCCACCTCCTCAATAACGCGCCAGTCGACGACGCGCGGTGCCAGTGCAGGGCTGGCGAACGTAACGTCCACCACCGACTCGCCCTGCATCCGCACACACGTGGGGACAGAACCCCGGTTTTGTACGACTAGGCCCTGTCCTAGGGCCCATTCCTCCACCCTTCGACCTCGTTGGTTCGTGAACCGGGAACCCCAAGCCTCGTTCCAGGCGTTGAAGTCCCCGCAAACGACCACGGGGAGGCTGGAGTCAAACCCAGCAACGACGGCATCCAGCTCCAAAAGGGAGTTGTCTAGTTCGGCGAGAGATCTGTTCGGGGACAGGTAGACGCCTACCACCACTATGTCCCCGAACCGTGCTGCCACGCAACCCCGGCCTTTCTTGACGGCCTCGAGTGCCGGGGTACCGGCGGCGGCCGACGAAATGAGTGTCACCGAGCCGCTCAGGTCCTGAACCCAGTCGGCTCTGGGCAGGACAAAGTGCGGCTCGGAGACAACGGCGATGTTGATCGACCACTGCGCCATGCTCTGGAGCAACAGATCCTGAGCGGGGGCGCAGTGGTTGATATTCGCCTGGAGGAGACGTAATGGAGCCGTTATTGGCAGTCCATTACAGTCTCCTCCCGGGCCCTCCGTGAGGGTCCTGCCGCGGTGTTAGCGGCGGCGGCGTTAGCGGAGGCGATGGCGGCGGCAGCCAACGGGGCAGCCGCGGCGGTGAGCACCTTCGCGGGGATGGGCCTTGGGACCTTGCCCTTGGCCTTGGCGGGGGGATCGCAGGTCCTGCTCCCAGCCCGGTGGTCGGCCGACTTGCCTGCCGCCGCACATGCGTAGCAGTGCGGCGCTGCACTGCAGGTATCGGCCTTGTGGCCGGACTGACCGCACTGGAAGCAGCGGTCGCTGCGATCTTCCTCCGCTGCGCAACAGACCCCCACGTGGTGGCCCACGTGGCAGCGATAGCAGCGCAGCGGTCTGGGCTCCAGCAGCTTGACTCGCGCGGAGACCCAGCCCACCAGGAGTCGCTTACCCTCCCCGGTGATGCTCCTGGCCGCTGACAGGGGGCAGTTCACTGTAACCGCCCCCATGCCAGTGCCGTCAACACGGATGGTGCCTGCCCGGACCTGATCGGCAGGGCACCCACCCGTCCTGGCGACAGCGGCCACGACCTCCTCGACCTCGACGGAATCGTCCAGGCCCATAATGCGCATGTCGACGCATCTTGTGGGCCTGGACACCCGGGCCTCCTCCGCATCCAAGATCGCCCTGATTTTGTCAGCCAGGGCGTCTGCGGTGGGGCCGCTGTTGGCTCCGGGGACCTCCAGCATCAGGGCACCAGTTGCGGTGTGCCGCATCTGGAAGCCCCCGGTGATCCCTAGGTCGGTGAGGTTCACCGCCTGCTTCGCCTTGCGGAGGACCTCGCCGTAGGTCGCACCCTTTTTCGCTGCCTCCGGCTGCAGTGTAATAACTACAGCCGTAGAGCGCGGGTTGCGAATCCTGGCCGCGAGGGCCGTCCGCTTCCTCAGCTTCTGCCGCTCACGCCTCCTGGCAGCCCGAGCCGCCTTGCCAGCCTGTTTTTTGGCTCCGGCCACTTGCCATCCGGCTTCGGCCGGAGGATCTGCAGGTTGGGGAGGCGGCCTCTGCCGCCTGCTTACCGCCACAGCAGGGGCTCCCGCCGCCTTAGGGGCCGGTGCCGCCTTGCCCTTCTTGTTGGGGGGAGCCGCAGGGGTTGGCTTCCCCTGCTGCTGCTTTTTGCCCAGCAGGGCCGACACAGCGGGGTTCGACACCGCGGCCCCGCGCCTAGTCTGCCCTGACGGGCCCGCCGTGGGTCCAGCCGCCGAGGCCGCGGCAGCGGCGTAAGACGCCGCCTTTCGCTGGCCGGAGGCCGCTAGTGGGGGGCGCAATACTATGCCCTCCAGCAGGGACAGCTGCTGCTGGATCCGCAGCTGGAACTGCTGCTGCTGTTCCTGCAGCTGCTTCTGCAGCTGCTGCTGGAAAGCAGCCAGCTCCCGCTGCACCAGTGTCAGCAGCTGGCTTCCTGACTCGGCCTGGGGCTGGGGCTGGGGCCGAGGCTGGGGCTGAGGCTGGGGCTGGGGCCGACTTTGCCCCTGCCCTTGCTTGCGCCCCCCTTCCACAGGGTCCTGGCTGCCGGCCCCCTGGACCCCAGCGAGCTCGGCCTGAAGCTCGGCCCGGAGCCCGGCTCGGAGCTCGGCCCGGAGCTTCGCCACGCTCTTCCTCAGGGCGATGTCGATACTGCTTATAGGTGCTGCTTATTTTATTGGTAGAGTTTATTTTTTAATTTTACTTAAATGCTAAAATGCGATTGAATTTTAATTACGAAATTTAACCATGGAAGACCACAAAAGAGATGGTGCAACTAACACTGGATTTCTTACTTTGGAACTTGTTCAAAGGACTTATAGTCTTAAATCCTGATCCATGGAAATGGCTGGCCCATAAGTCCTGCCACTTTCAAGTTGAAGCATTAATATCAATTTAAATAATAATGCAAGCTACATCGATATTGTAACACTTGGACAAATTACTTACTCCTTTTGTTCCAAATGAATCCTAAGCTAATTTAATTCAAAAATATGTAGGATTTTGGAATATAAATACAGTTAATAAGGCGGCCGCGGTCGGAGGGGTGGCTGGAATCGAACCGGTGCGCTGACAGGTGGCCGACACGCGCTGCTGCCCGCGCCCGCTGCGCCACCGGTGCACGGAGCCCCGTGTCCCGTGCGCCGTGCCCTACCCGAGTGACATTTTAGGTGCAAAACGGATATTTTGATATGGATTTACTAGGATTTACTATTTACATGAATTATCCGTGTATTTCCTTACATATTATTAAAAATTCCCGCCCCCTGTCTGCCTGTCTGCTTGTTTACTAAAAGGATTTTCACGCGATGCGATTCACGCCAATGGACACAGTGCTTAATGAGGAAGGTTTAAGTGTATAATATTTGCAAGTTATAGAGCAGTGGTGGCCGAGTGGTAACGGCCCCGACTTACGAGTTGTAGGTCGCGGGTTCAAACCCAGCCAGGCGCATTGCTTTGTGTAATTTATTTCATCACCACTGCTCTCAAAAACGGTGAAGGAAAACATCGTGAGGAAACCGGCATGTCCTAGAACTAAAAATTCGAAGAACTGTGACATCCACCAATCCGCACTGAGCCCGCGGAGGCCTGAGTCCCAGCTGTGGGAACATTAGGTATAAGGCTGATGCAATACAATGCAATGCAAAGTGAAGAAAAGAGGATTATTTCTAACACCAGTAGGTACGAAGCTGGGGCGCGTCGCTAGTGGTGTCAAAAAAGAAATATAACAAAAAAGTTACTTTAAGTTAATTTTTTTTAAACATTTTACGTAAATCGACGATCATAGAAGCTGAGCTATCAGAATGATAGGAAGCATGATATTGGCGAAAAACTGCTTTTCACGTTTTCTGTCTGCCTGATCCGAATTAATTTTGGGTCAGCGTATCTTCCATCAATTAATCTTAGGTACCTACACCAGCGCAGCCTTATTTGAAATCTTCACATGATTTATTCTAGCACAGTTAGAAATCGTTACGCAAAGATTCAGTGAAGACTAGCCGTGATGTCACCTGCCGTATAATTTTCAAATTTTATCGTTCATTGATCTTGTTTGCCTCTGTCTGTCTTTATTTTTTATCCTGGCACGTGGAATTAAAGATCTTACTAGTTATTAATAGGTACTTAATATCGTAGCTAAAATGTTCGCATACAATATCGATGGTGAACTCTTTTGATGACTTAACCTCTCTTTTAATATACCAATCGGATTCTTAGGTGATGTTTCATTATCATCGTTGGATTACACTGAACTAACCTATCCACTAGAAGTCGCTGACGTGGACCTCAAGCTATGACTATCAGGCGGTCGCCTCACTTGTACCTAATTTCTATCAGGTATTGTACTAAGTAAGAACGGACGACCAATAGGCAATGAATGAAACAGGGTAGGTTTTAGTCAGTAAGAGTCTGACACTATTGCCCGCCCCACCCAAGGCCGGGATTTGTCATTGGATGATTTTACCTACCATAAAAAAAAAACTAGCTAACTATAAGATACTTTAGATTAAAAGCTTAAGTTCATTGTACACAATACCTTAACCGGTCTTAGATCTGAAAGAAAGAGAAAAGGCTCCTCATCAACCGGTCTTTTGCATCTCACAGCAAGCGAATTCTCCATGGAGATTAGGTTTAGATTTTTTTTATTGTTTATTATGTTTATCAGGGGCAAGTAGCATAGCTTTCCTTGGGCCCCTTTTTATGTTTATTAGATACTAAAGAAAAACTTTTTATTTGCGGGAAATGACGCAATCTTAAAACTACCTTATAAATTATAAACATTGCGGGAAAATATGCATGAGGTCCGCGTAAAACGGCCGAACGCTCAGCATAATGCTGTGGCCACATGCATAGAGCGAAAAGTCCACAGCGCTGGTTTCCAATGTGGACTGTTGACGGTGTCACAAAGATGTCGGAACGGTATTATGGGCTAATAGATTTGAGTATAATAAAATACAACAACATAAAGACGGCGATGACCAGGGAACAACATGTTGCGAATTATTGAACACTTCGTAGCCTTGTAGACTGGGCCCCTTATAATTAATACAGCGATAGCTACGCTCCTGAATACTGCACTGTACCTATATATTTAAAATAATCAAGGCCAGTTCAAGTCTGAATGGCGAAAAGGTAGATTTATAACGACTGAATAATATAATCAAATTGCGGCGCCGTAAAGTATAATAATCATGTCTACAACAGGCCATTCATAATTCACTGTAATGTGTGTTTCTCGCCAGTTCTAACACCTTATTTGAAATTCTGATACGAGTGTCCTTCACGTGCCCTCTGCAGCTCGTACGTGTACTGGACTGATTGCAAATAACATCCGGTGGGACACAGAGCTGTGACATGCTCGGTGTTAGAATATGGACTTGATAGCTACGTGTAAGCTGTTGATACGGCATTTGTAAATATGCATCTAAGTACCTACGAGCATAGTGTACCTGCGTCACTGCAGAGCTTTAAAAATCTTGGTGGTATTTATAGTAAAATATTATTAGGTACTGATAAATCGATTTTCAGGGTTTTTGAGTTAAGAGATCCCTGAAAGGACAGGGGTTACTTACAGACGGGTAGTGTATATATCTTCTTAACTAAATATCAATGACAATGGGCTTCATAAAATCAGATACCAATAGATATCATAAATAGATTAAATAGAAAATTAATTATTTACAAATTAAATAAATTACATTTACATTTATAAATCCTCAAAAAACCATCATCTCGATCAATCTTTCTCAAAATAAAAGATTTTTCTGCAATTCTTTCTAAGCTTTCTATTTTCTGCGCGTAAATAAAACACGCCGTACCTTTTAATTTAGATAAGTTTTTAATTTATGTAGTTATATTTAATGTAAATCTATAATTTTTTTCTAAGCACTTTCTAGGTAGTTCACCCTAGTTTTGACGACGAAGCAACTGTGTTATTTTTAATATTTAAGTTACTTTTTATAAATCAGCCTAGTTTTATAAACAAACGATCATAATAAATATAATTATAACCAGTTCACAGCATCAAATTAGTTGCTGCCAGAGACTTCATCTGGTGATAGTAGAAAGTTATCCCGAAGCAACATACTCCCGGGATGAAAAGTATCCTATATGATATTCCTGGACATCGTCTACCCATGTACCAAATTTCATCTAAATCCGTTCAGCCTTTCGAGCATGAAGAAATAACAAACATACACATTTCTGACTCTCAAAATTTCACATTTATAACATTAGTGTGAAATACTATTCATTATATTGTGTTGCTAATTGACCAGCGAGTTACACACACATAATTCGCCACTGTTCGTAAGTACGAGGATTATCGAGAGTAAAGCCTGCCGCAATATAAACACTCGCCAGCACCTACACATACACGATAACGAGCGCATGAATTAACCTGTACTATGATAACACTATAGCTACACAATGTACGGTTCACAAAAGAGGCAGTTCTATCAGATCCGTAGGATCCAGTTTTCTAGTTGACTCATTGAGGAATTATTATAAACGCACAGGTCAAATGAAGGAACACAAGTGGGCTCCAGTCAGTTAAAGTCGGACACTTACTTCACAAAGAACGGGAGATGATTTTTGAAGATTTTCTTTTTCAAAAGAAAGCCTAGTTGACTCATATTAAAATTAATTTAGAAAATGATTATTTTGAGTAATATTAGACCTAATAGACCCAATTTACATGATGGTTTTCCAGAGAAATTCAGTTTTTTTGATATTTTCACGCAGAAAATAGAATCGGCCAAGATCTATATCACCGTCATATTAAACAAACAGAGTTACATATGAAACTTTATATTTACTTACTACAACGCTGACGTCATGGCACCAATAAATCTTTAAACCATCATGGCCGACTACGTTTTTGACAGTTCACTAAAGGTTTATTTTCAAACTAAAGTTTCCATTTCCAGATCTCAGAAAAATACAATCGATTCTTTTGCGGTCTAAGAGGTCAACGATTTTATAAAAGGGTCTTTCTCTTTATAAAAGGAGTTGATATAGTTTTTAATATCATATTAACTTCAATTTGCAAAACATTTATTAAAAGTCGGTGGGACGTAGATACGTAGAAGCCTATACATCTATGCATCTCTTTTGTAGACTCTACCACCGAGAATATAACACACTTCTTAACCATTTCATCATCAAATACACCTACAGCCTTATCCTGTGTTATTAACAATATTATTAGTTCGTAAAGTAAACAGAACTCTGGCGATTCAAGTTACGCAAAGGTTCAATTCATAAACGGACTGGTCAACGCCAATTTCTTTTTTCAAATAAATTAGAGACGGTATTCATTGAGCGTTTTTAGAACGTCAATTAGAATAGCTAGGCTCCATAACACCAAGAGAAGAATAAGGCAGAAAACTTCCCAGCTAACGCAAAACCCACACTATGTATATTTCGGGCGCGGACGTAACCTTCAATAAATTCGGAGTGTCTTTGACATTTTGAACTTGACAGTGGACGGCGGGCACAGCGTGCGTCTAATCCTGAGCACACAGCACGAGAGATAAGAACCGCACGTGTGTACAAACCGCTATTATACGAGTTATACGACTTGTACACACTGGCCGCTTCCTGCACCTTGACGTCCACACACTGGGATAGTGGACGCCTCATTCACACTACACACTATCATGGAGACCCTTGAACAATCGTAAAGGGATAAAGTATGCGTCATGGTATACAACTCGAATAGTATAACTGTCTGAATAAATGTACTAGCTAATACTACGAATCTTTGAATGGATGTTTCTAAATCAAAATGCTTCCATAGCCTAGAATGGATTGGGGAACATAGAATACTTTTTCCCGGTCCCCGTTGGACGATTTTTGGCTACCACGTAGTCCAAGTCGCTGGCAAAAAGGCATTGACATAACCAAGAGCTACCAAGCACGCAATTACGTAAACAAATGCTGTTTTTAGTCCAAATTAAAAAGGCTAAAGTAATCTATCTGAAATATCGCGTGGCCGACAGCCATAACAGAACTGTAACAGCAAATAAGCGACGTTCACAAATCGATACCGAGTTCAATGTTACTGTGAACGATAGCCACTATTTATTTCGAGATCATCGCTCCGGAGATTTAGACTGTGATATATGGATATCTTCGTCTGATAGATTATATTTGAATACATTTGCCACCCCACAGAGATATTAAATCATGATCATTATTGCGCGGTTTATTGGCAGACGAATAAAATGTAGCAGTGTGTATTGAGCAAACATTTGATACGCACGCTCTGAGGTAAGTACCGCCGTGACACCGAGGGGTGGCCGCAACCTGTCGGTATCGGCACTGCAACCCTCTATGAATACATTCCAACCCTCACCGCACTGAGCCAATTGGCCAAACTCATTTCTACGTCCGTAAAAGTAAATTTTACAAGTATAATAAATCACTTGGATACAATTACAGTCATTACAGGCTCCCCTTCATATTTGCAAACTCATTTAGTTTTATAACTTCAAGAAAATATCGATTCACAGTAAAACTGGGAAATCTAATGCAATAGGTACGATGTTTGACGAATAAACCCTGAAACTTTACTGTAATAAAGAGTTGGGCTTATTGGTTTGTGTTTTGAGAATGAATTTAAAAACAATAATCATGATTATTAAAAAAGTGTTATTCAAGGATATGGTCTACCCGTGTGCTAAATTACAAGCCGTTCGACTGTGAAGGAGTAATAGACACACACAGAAAAAAAAAATACATTTTTGTTTCTTTTTTGTTTCGTGTTTACCTTCTTTCCTTTCTTTCTATATAAACTTTTATCTTTATAATATTGCTATGGCAGGATATGTTGTAACATCTATTGTACCAAATTCTTACAAATAAATATACTTCAATTTTTTTATTTGTAATTATGGGCTGTTCTAGTTCAGTATGTAGGGTCAAGTAATGCTTAAAAGGAAGGCTTATAAAACCCTCTCTAACACAAAAAAAGACGTTGTTACCAGACGCCAGCTGCATATCTACCGGTAGATCTTCAAAAGGTAAGAATCCGTATGTCCAATGTTCATGTTTGCAATCAAATAGATTAAGTAAGTAGTTGCCTATTTATATACTTACTTAAATATACTGTAACATTCTAGTTAACGCATTTTACTAAAATGATTAAACACATAATTTTGTATGACAAATTACTCTACGTCAAGTTGAAAGTGCGAGTATTTCCTGACAAAGACAATGAATAAAGTTAGCTGACCCTGAGAAGGTTGTACGAGTATTGAGGATTTTAATTATTATTAAATCCGTTAATAAATACGTATACGATACGATAAGAAGAGAATAAATACGTATTATGGCTTGTAATCATATTTTAATTAACAAAAACCTCCACAAGCCAGTTTCTAGACAACACTATACTCCTTGGATAGACTGATGGTCAAATCTTCTGGCATCTGACTACCTGTAATGACTGGCAAAGAGCCACGAAATACAATCGAGACCAAGGGCTTTTAAGTGCATCTTTGCCAGCTTTATCTCTTCTTTAGCCTAGGCCATTTAATTAAGAAATCACTAAGAATATGAGAAAGATTTATACGAAATAAACAACATGAGGTTTACGTTTACCTAACCAACATATCCTCTAAGGGAGGCAACCTTCCTCTCTCTGACATGTTATTTTGATCCTTTTTCCTTCCGACGCACGTTTACACGCCACTAAACAGCTATCTCGAGTTACGGTAATACATATAATCCATAATAATATATATAAGACACAAAAATTGTTTCTTCCTCTGTCTGATATAGACTTTGAAACCATTCAACAGTTATAATTAATCCGGTTTTATGAGAAAAGCAATAATAATACGAAGATACATAAACCATTAAAACAATGTTTTAATTTTAGGGTTCCGTACCTTAAAAGGAAAAAACAGAACCCTTATAGGATCACTTTGTCATCCGTCTGGCTGTCTATCTGTCAAGACCTCGAAAGAAAGTAAGGGTCTTGTTATACCTTTGCATCGAGTTGAAATTAAAACCATATACTTAAGTCTACGGTCCCTTGAAGCTGGGAAAAAATCAAACTTCTAAGTTAACGGAAAAAAAATGCGGCCGTTTATAACGCAAAAAAAAACATACATTTTGACACTCTCAAAGGAATCAAAAATCATATGGTACTTCCCACTGACCTAGAATCCTGAAATTTGGCAAGGCCTCGTAGTACAGTATAGGAAAATATCTGAAATTTTTTTTGTAGTTAAATCACAGTTATTAAGTTTTTTGCGATTCGAAAAAAATCTTCGTAACTCAATTTGACAATTAAACTGTTTTCATAGGTAAGTTTATACGAAACCCTCAGTGCGCGAATCCGACTCGCACTTGCCCGGTTTTTTTAGAGTACGGGTATCCGCTAATATATTGAATAATAAATATGTATTATGTACTAACTAGAGAAAGAGGTGGTTGCTGTTAAAATGTCACAGCGTGAGCGTAGGTACCCTACATCATTTATTACACCTCGAAAATGTTCTTGTTCAGTCCACCCAAGTGTTGCCTATAAAAGATTGGCCTCTGCCATACAAGACCCATAATTGGATCCTTGTTTTCGCAAAAGTTTAAATTAAAAAAAAATAAAAGGGATATAACATTTTTTTTTAAATGATATTATTGTAACAATAAAATCGGTTTTTGTGAAACCCTATATGCGTAGTTATTTTGCAGTAACTGAGTAGGAAAGAAAATAATTACAATCGCAGCTTTTACTTTTTTTCGGAAGGAAATCATCGGATAACTTCGTCCGGTGAGCGAGAGGGAGAGTCAGACTTTTACTAACTAAAACTCACCCGGGTTCCTTCAGTTGCCTCTTGCGTTCCAGGGCCGCGATAAATATTTCAAACAATCTCGAAGTCCAGGATCAAAGCTTTATATTCGTTTGAAAACAAAGAATGTCAGGCATTTTCCCTCCAGAATTCTAATTAGCTACCCCTAAACCAAGTGGCATGGCGGAGATTTTCAACATAACCGAATTAAACATTTCTGGCATAGTTACACGGGTAAGCCAACATTATGCTGATGATGGAAACCGGAATTAGAAAAAATCAATAACCTTTTTTATAAAGAAAACTTTGGCCCCACAATAGAAATTACTGCTGTGTCGTGGGTGTTTTCACAAACATGTAAACTCACGTACACAAGACACTCAGGCCCGGAACACCTAAACGTAGGCCTTAAAAATATTGGTTACGTGGGAGAATCGAACTAGCGACACGTAGCGCAGAATTTAATCGCTCAACCACTGCGCCAAACACTCACGCCTTAAGGTTTTTTTTTTTTAATTATGGTTTATTCTTGCTAACTGCCTGTTTCAGGGCCTGTAGCTAGAGGTCGCGAATTTTCGCTTTGTCTTGAATGCACTTAACCCAGTGGCTAGTCCAACAGCTTATGCCAAAAAGTCATATGAGGTCTTTAAGTACTTTTCTTTTTATTCGATGAAATGTGTCGGTGGTTGAAAAAAGTATATGCTAATTAAAAAAAATTATATTGATACATATTTCTTTTTTAAATTAGTTTATACTTTTTTTGGTTGCTGTTATTTGGACTGACACTATCATACTCAGTCGATGAAGCGGCAACACAACGTTGCCGCTTCATCGACGGTTTAATAGTTTTATACGTAAACTTCACGCAGGCGTACACCAAGCGTATAATGACGAATACGCGTCTATGAAGCTACGTGACCGTGGAGAATAGGACTTACCGTGACCCTGGAACGCAAAAGGCAATTGAAAGAACACACGTAGTAGGTTAGTAAAAAACTGACACTCCCTTTTGCTTCACCCGGAGCGGAAGAAGTAAAAAAAGGTTTTTTACTAGTGCTTAACTGCGATCCCACCTGATGGTTAACTGTGATACAATCGTTGATGGCGAGGTGCACTTGTTTATTAAGAGCCTATTCACTCTACCCTTAAAGATAACTAAATTATAATGGGACGGGAAAACCGCAGCAGGCAAAGTGTTGCAGTCCTTCGATGTACGCGGTATAAACAACGAGTTAAAACGCTTAGTCCCGTCCGTAGAAGTTTCAACATCGTAAGGCTGGATATTCGCCGTATATTATGTAGTTCTGTGACTAAATAACATTAAAGTTTTGTGTACGACTGTCCATTACAATAGGTGACGATACAACGATAAAACTATAACACAATCTACACATAAGCCATATTGACAGACAGGCAGACACATTGGGGAATAGTCGGATAGACGGGTCGGCCTTGAACCCCGCGGGGAGTAACACTCGCTCCATTTAGTGGTCGCGACGTGTCGGCACTACTTGTGGCCACTCGGCACATACAATCATATCGATCACCTTATGTCTGACGTCACCTGATAAGATTGCCGCGGGAAGCTTTTGGGCCGTTTTTTGATAAGATACTGCTAATTTACATACATACCAATTTTACTGTCTATTGCATCAGAATTAGAAATATGTATTTGTATAGTACATTTTGGTACCAGTGGGATAACTTTGTCATTGCAGTTGCGATGGAAAGACTGCAATGATAAATGCCCACGTATATTTTTTTTACTACACGTTTTTCAATACACTTACAAAGAAATAAATAAACGTGGGCTGCCTGGCGATATGATAAATACAATAAAATGTGGCGGAGACGAGCTCGCGCACTTTTCCACACTAGTGCGGAAAACAGTAAATTGCAATTGCTAAAAACGGGTTTTCGCTTAAGTGTATTGAAATATTACATTTTGGTACTAGTGGGTAAATGTTGTCAATACAGCCAAGGTGAAATATAAGTCCGAGTCAAAGGTCGTTTTGGAGCCGAGGGACTGCAATGACATTATTATTATTATTGACATTATAATATACGAGTTAAAAAACTAAAGTTTGTTTATTTGGTTGAATGCACAAATCTCAGGAACTACTGTCCCTATTGAAAAATCCTTGTAGTGATTGGTAGCCCATTTATTGAGGAACACTATTGATTAGATTCAAGCGGAGCAGCACACTAAGACGCTAGTGAAACCATGAGGAA
Source organism: Leucania comma (assembly GCA_958295575.1). NCBI lineage: Eukaryota > Metazoa > Arthropoda > Insecta > Lepidoptera > Noctuidae > Leucania > Leucania comma. Next base: position 25,990,794 of record OY282467.1, on the reverse strand, counting down.
CGGTAGATAAAATAATAAAGAATTTTACAAATCAAATAGCGTTAGATATCGTCATAAAATGTTTGTTTTGGACTGAATAAAACCAAATGAAATATTTCAATAAAGAGAATAATGAAATATTATGAAAACGCAATATTTTTGCAGGTGTATTCCGGATTTCACAAAGCATAAAGAGTAAATTAGAGAAATTTCAGTTTTTTTTTTTTTATAAACTATTGTTCAGAACGTTAGATTCATTAGAGCAACAAAATATAAATATATTCAAGGTACGTAAAGGTACCCACAGTAAATAAGGCAAAGTAAACAGCGAGGTAAGTAAGGCAACATAATTGTGGCTCTACGCGTCCATAATTTAACCGTAGCTTACCACATATTACCCTCGAGCCGCTCTACCACCACCTGCGGTATGCCTGAAATATTACTCACGAAAAACTTAGTTTTCGTTTTAGTCTTTTAATTTTTAATTTTAAATGTAATTTATATTTAATAGGATATTTGTGACTAAACATCAAAAATCTTATTCTTTACTAAAAATAGGTGAATGTTAATAGACTTTTTTACAATTATTAAGGAAATTGGGACACTCCGACACGCACAGGTTAGATTAGAAGGGGATGGTGGAGTCTAGTGAGTGAGCGAACACATAGGCCACCATCCTCTCCTTCGTGGTGATTTTTTAAACCACCAAAAAGATCATATTTTAGTGCATAATTAGTATTTTTGGTGGGACGTTGGCATATTTTGTAGCAGAAAACAATAATATATTGAGGAACCATATATTTACTACACATTATTAAATGTATATTTTTAATTATATAATTATACCTATTTGTTCAATAATAGATATAAACAATTACGCATTATTTAAAAACTTGCTCTCTTTAGTATGAGTAACTATACTCTATTTTGTATTTAGCAAGGCTCTTTTTGTTTTGGCTACTATATTAAAACTGGCGTTAAACAATTCCTCCGCATCGCTGTTGAGTGGAATTATGCCCAGAAGACTTTGACCGAGGTAAAATCCAACCCTTGGGTCACGCGAAGTGTAAACGAAGCATTAAGATAAATATATAAAAAATTGGGCAAGTGCGAGCCGGACTCGTACACTGAGGGTTTCGTACAAAGTAACTTATGTAAATATGATATAATTCAATTCCCGAATCATGTCTTGAAGATTTTTCCGAACCAAAAAAAAAATTTTATGACGAAACTATAAATTTACAGTTTTCAGATTTATTCCTATACTTGTGCTACCTTGTTTCATCCCAAATTTCAGAGTTCAAGATCAAGGTGAAGTACCCTATGAATTTTGATTCCCTTGAGAGTGTAAACGATGAAACGACCATATCTTTTTTTCACAGCTTCAAGGGACCGCAGACTTGAAAATATGGTTTTAATTTCAACTAGATACCTCCACACGTTCCCAAGATATATGGTCTTGACAGACAGGCAAACAAACGGGCAACAAAGTGATAAGTGTATCGTTTTTTCCTTTTGAGTTACGTAACCCTAAAACGTGTATGAGCAGCATCAACTATTCTTAGAACTTTCAAAAAAGGATAATAATGTTTGTACTGTATTTTTTGTTTATGTAGTGTACACTTTCCAATACATAAGAAAAAAAAATGGCTGAGTGCTGATTTTATTTTTATTTTAACAACAGTACAAAATAAATATTGGTATCAAAACCGTAAATTCGATCAATTTTACGTATAAATTCTAAAAAAAACTAATTTACGTAGGATTATAACAGAACACGTATCGGTTATTATGCCGACCATACGCAACCAATACAGCTAATACGTTTAGGATACTATAACACACTTAATTGCGTGGTCGATACTGTACTTTTGGGTGGAAGCCGTCGCTAGGTAACCAGGTGGTAAATAAACGGTCAAAGAATCGGAAATTGGTGATAGCTAACCCATGGAATCGATACCAAATCTTTGGAGAACCCCAATGATAGTCATCGTCGTTTGTATTATTATTCTGGATAATTTATTTGTGACTTTATTGCACACCGTAGCCTTTTTAGTTATCAATCAGAGTAAAGTAAGACAAAATTCCGTCAGAACTGCAATAGGTAATTCGATTAAATAATTGAACTTAAATTGTAATAGTCGTTGAATATAAGTTTTAATTGAACTTTTACGACTACAACGATGACCCAGTAAAAAATAGAAGTCTTGAAGAAAATGGCAACCATTGCAGAGAATTTTCAATCCAATTATAATGCGAAACGGCTATGACTTTTAAAGTTGAAACTATTTCCAAGATGGCCGTGAACTGAGGTCAAACTAAACTTTATAGATTTAGTGGAAGCGCCGCATTGCGCCCACTGCGACGCCTGCAATCTCTGCCTGCGTTATCTCACTGCCAACAACACATTTATTTAGTTACTAGTTCAGAACAAAACACTTAACAAAGATAAATATCAACACTTACCTTTGAACGGCTATGCCTACCAACCATCAACTCCACTCTACTGAAGATTAAAAAAACAATAGTCTCCACGTGACTACAGTGTCGCAGACATAGACAGGCAAATAAGAACAAGCTAATAGAAAAATGAAATTCAAAAGACACTATAACAAAGGTTAACTTAGACACGATGATTACGGAACTTGAAGGAGCATTCAATATGCATGGAAATTGCTGTCGTCGAGTACTGGAGCCAGTCAAGGTTCCGGACTGACACCTGTCTCTACTGGCCTGGAAATAAACCGCCATTGCGTCACCGATCAGATTTTCTAAGAAAATGGTGATTTTTCATGGAAATTTGCGCCACGGCGCCGGTGTCTATCATGAAATATTAAAAGGCAGGTTCGCTACACTGAAATGTGTCAATGCCAAGGATTGAATAAAATAAACACACATGCATTAATACATTTTTTAGATTACAATATCCCGCGAGGGTTCCTTGGTTACGTGTATTGCCAAACCACCGGGTAACAACCACTTTCGGGATTATGTTGTGGGTTAAATAATCCCTGAAGGGTTACATTGGGGTTAGCGTGCAATTTATTTATGGCAATAATCTTCGACCATATTGCCCTCGGTCTGTGCATCAATAGGCGAGATAATTCAGCAAAGAAAAATATATTAGCTACTAGCTTTTGCTAGCGCCATCCCCCAGGGGTTTTTTTTATTTATTTAATCACATTGTGTTACATAGCAAGTCTTAATATAACATCTGCCAGTACGCTCTCGTGAATTTCGCATACCGTTTACTTTAATATTAGACCATGATACTCTCAGAGCCCGAAAAAAACATACAACTATATAATTATAAATACTAATACCTATAAAATATACAGCCTATGTAACTCAATGATAAAATAGCATTCACTGGTGAATGAATTTTGATAATCGGTCCTGTAGTTCTTAAGTACACAAACGTAAATACACATCTTTTCTCTTTATAATATTAGTATAGGAACGCATTTTTCACACTTGACTTAATTCAATGAATGCAAATATATAATCCCCATATTTTATCTTTTAATAGAAATATCAATCAAGGACGATCTGATTCGACGAAGTAACAGAAACAATTAACGTAAATACACCTCAAGGAAAGAAAACAATTTCTATAAAAGGAATTCTATAACAATCGCTACCAAAATAACTTCCACCTCGAATTTTAGTTTGATTGATTGACAACATACCGTGGCACAACATATTTAACCACGTTAAGTTAGGTGACCCACATTTGCGTAGAAAATATGTCAATCAATGTCATAAACAATGCATAGGAAAACCGAAAATTCGTCTACAACAGGTAATAAAGTCATGAAAGCAGGAATAACTTGGTCAAATTGCCAAACTTGTGTAACAAGAAAATTATAGTTTGTTGGTAACTTTGTAAACATCCGTACAGTTGGCCCAGACACAACCTGCCCTCTGAATATTTTACTGGCTTACTTCTAAGTAATAAATTCAATGTAACAGTAAAATTTTCTGCGGTATAAAACTTGAGGAATGCTCGTTTTGTGAGATATTTCACCTTTCGCAATGTGATACAAAGTTCGCGTTTATAGTCCCTTCCGGAAATATGGTGGCATTTTTAGACGTCGGTCGTTTTCAATAAAAGTGTGTCTGTATAAAGTGGAAAGATATGTGTAGGTACATGCTCACAGTTGTAAAATATTCTGCTAAGCTGGCCTCTTGCTACATTGCTACGAGCGCCTACGACATTGGCGCTACAAAAGCAAGCGAGTTAGTTACGATAGGTATACGGATTTTACAGTCTACACCAACTTACATCGGTACTAATATTCTAATAAGATAGATCGCGAGTTTGTTTGTAGAAAGTTGTCTCTATAGCCAACGAACCATTTTTTTTTTTTAATTCTTTTACAAGTAGAAGACTACGTTGTTCCACAGTGAAAAATATCATTATTATGTCTCCTTTCATATTTATTTTAATGATGTAGGTAGCAGTTATATACGACGAGTGTAAAAGCTAGTGTATCTATGATTTAATATTCACTTCGTATCGTGGTATCAATGAAATTAATATTCCACGAAAAAACATTTAGATCTTAGAAAATAGATATGTTCGCATGTACCAGAATATGTAAGTGGACTAGAATGTAAGCTGGAAGTTTGAAGCACGTTTTACATATTTAACGTGACGTTAACATAACGTAGACCTAACATTCAGTAAAGAACTTTGTGAAATAATGTGATGCCACCTAAAAATAAAGCTGCAAAAGATCCACTCATTACTTGAGAATTTTCATTCGATGGATGCGAGAAGCACAGGACCGTTCGATGTGGCGATACTTGGGAGAAGCTTATGTCCAACAGTGGACGTTGTTTGGCTGAAATGATGATGATGAACTTGAGAAACACGTTTAGCTATCCTAGTTTATCATATTTTACCGTGCATAGCATAACCCAATTTTGCCAAGTCTTAAATCGTGTAACTCAGTTACTGGGTAGTGGAGGTCAGATAGGCAAGTGCATCATAAGTTCAAATAAACTTTATATTAATAGTACGTAATTCTTTCTTTGTAATTAGTTATGCGATTAAACCAAAAAACCAAACACATCCCATCCATTACCAGTTCTACGCATACCGTTTTAGACGCATTGTTTCCACGGTAGAACTAATGTACCAAAATGGTACGAGTTTTCTTAGATTTCAGACAAAAAAATGGTTATAAATGTAGCGATATTACAGAAATTGCAAAACACAAACACTAGTTTATATCAATTTAAAAAAAAAAAGAAAAGACCAATAAATGACCACACTTCAAGTCGCTACAGTGGCTCTTTTACCGTTCGAGCAGTGCGCCTCTGGAAATCTCTTCCACACACATTGAGGGCTAGCCCTTCGTTAGAGGTTTTCAGGCGAAGAATTAGGGAACATTTCCTATCAACATGACTCGTAAATATGTATGTATATGTTTTATTATTATTTATATATTTATATATATGTTATACATATTATGTTTATGTATAGTATGCTGTACACATATCTATTTCGTATACTTTTAGTTTTATGTTAGATGTAATCATTTATGTAATTAAGTTTTGTTGTGCATGATTGTATATCCTCAAATGTAAGGTTTCTTTCTCATTTTTTATGTATTCGGTTTGCTGTAAGAAAACCCAATTATGGGTTAAGCTCGCCTATGTACATCCACTGACCTTTTATTGTTTTGTTGAAACTGTATGTACAATAAAGAACTAAAGAAATACTAATTTACCTACCTACTATATTGTACTACGTTTTAGTGTTTTATGTGGACTGAGTATTCTGTTAGCGTTTGTGCTGTGTGCCAGACCGCAGACAGCGCGCGGCCGCGGGGCGGGCGGCACGCGATACGCTTTTCATTTTATTATTCAACCATGACGAACGATGAACTTTTACATTTTACTTTCTTTTTACTTTAATTTACAATTGTGACGTCACTGCATGAAAATACAGCATTCTTATTTTGTTTCGGGTTATCTGTGTTTCATGTTAATCAAGAAATCTGTCCATCACATTTTCTTCATTCATTCAATTCAGACTGAGTTCAAAACGAGTTCAACGTCCGTAGATAAAATTGAAACATCTACTATTTATTGTACAAGTGGTGTAGTATCGCCGTTTTTCCTCAGCCACAGGTCTATGATAGCTCCAATTTAGCATTTTATTGATATTGAAGACATTACGGGGAGGGTTCCAAATATAGGCATGTCGTACATTCGGAAAAGAACGTAGAAATGTTCCCTGTTTCTGTAGTAAATTATGAATATCTAACGCAATTTACTTTAGTAAGATACTATAAAAGGAAATAGTAGAATGTGGCAATAGTACAGACCTACCTACTAGACAAAATCTTTATCTATGTAATAAGAAGCTTATAAATCATTTCGAATTGGCTATTTGGGCACAGTAGGTGGCGAAATTACTAACATCACCAGTAGCGTTCATGAAGTGTTCAATGTGCAGAGGAATTGGCATTTGGAACACTCCAATATATGGGTCATGGTCTGAGAGATGTATTAACTACTTCAAGTAATGTGTCATATTCCAATATTAACTGAGGTTCTCACGTCTCCTTAAACAGCTCAATCAATATACAATTACTATTTAGTACCAAACAATGTACCATCGATTAGATTTGCTTTCGTATGCTTCTTTAGTGCTTAACTGTTTGTGAACGTTTGGCCGTTTCCCCTTTGGCAAGGTTTGGCAAACCATGATCTAAACAATATTATGAAGAAGTAGAGAGGCGTGAAAGAGAAACTACGAAAAACGAATGTTGTTTCTACACTGTGTGTATCAATCTATGTATATATGTTTACAAGTGACCTGCCCCGGCTTCGATCGGGTTTTATTTTGTAGTGGGTAGTTATCCTATGAATCTAGAGTGGAGTGAAAAGGTATGTCAGATTTTTACTAACTAAAAATCATGGGTAGCACGCTGTCCGATTGTCTGGTAACCGACCGGACCGAGCCCAAGTCGTCGACGGCGCGTTCTGTTCCCGCGCGCCTCAAGGTGTTGTCAGCACACCGAAGAGGCCCAGCCTGCTAACTGCAGGCAGGCAGGGTCGAAGCCTGCTGGAGTCAAGGGCCGTTTTCTGAGAGGAAGGCTCAGCCCCGGCACTATAGGCAACGAAGGAACGGGGTAGGTTTTTAGTCAGTAAGAGTCTGACACTACTTCCCGCTCCACCCAAGGGCGGGATTTGTCATTGGATGATTTTACCTACCATAAAAAAAAACCCTTCAGTTTCCCACACACGCTACTTAAGGTTGATTAACCGCTTGTCGCCTTCACAGCAAAATTCCTTGGCACTGGCAGTACTGTGAGCCCAGATATGTCAAACAGTACTGTTGACATATCTGTGCCTGTTAAGTTCTTACTTTTTGGCCAGCGAGCCGCTGCCAGCTTTCTGAACCTGACTCCCGGATAGCACACTACACTGCACTGCACTTGTTATCACGAAACATTACTCGGTTCGTTCGGTATAATTTTATGTTTGTCTAGTTCTTAGTTGCGTCATTCCGTGTGAATAAACAGATTTTCTTTCTTTCTTTCTTTATATAGGTGTGAAAAATCGAGAAGAACAAGTTATTTATAAAAATACATTATAATTGGTAAGCGAAGAAATAACAACAGTACAAGTACCGATGATTACGATCTTTCTCATTAGTTCTTTAATTACCTTGTATGAGAGTGCTGAACTCTTTTAAAACCGTACATTAAAAACTTTACAGTTCCTAGGAGGAACACTAGTAAAACATAACTTTCTATTAGCTGCGGTTCATTTTAAATTCCTCGGAAACTAAATACCTTTTGTTTACGCATGTATTTTAATAGAAGAAAACTTTTACTATTACATTTTGTCCAGCAGTACATCACAATACTGTCCTTTTAACACAAATAAAGAGTTACTGAGTTTACTGTTAGAGAATCACTATTGTATTAAGTCAACCTAAGTTTAAATAAATAAGGTTTTAATTTTAATTATTTATGTCTAAGTAATATATGTAATTTACACCGTACGCAAAATACGCGCTTTAGTCGTGGAGTTTGGGATACCAGCCCGAAATACAAATACAATATAATTTACATACTTAAGAATACAAAAAACGAGTTTTTCTTGAAGTGTACTTCGAAATTGCAAAAAAAAAAACAGTTATAACTTAATTCCGCCCGCGCCGCGCTCTCGTTCCATCATAGGACCACCAGGCGTACAGCGAAGTTCGGCGATAACCTAAACTGAATCTTTTTAAGAATCGATTTATATATGGTCCTCTTTCTCACACGTACACCTGACTTTAATATGTCATGGTAAGGACTCTTTACATAATGGACCTATACGCACAAAACGTTTGGAAACACATTATACATAGTGCGTACAGCTAAGGAGTTTCCTGCCGGAGTCTATGTTTCCTGATAGCTAAAACCATGTTTAAAATTAATTAAAAACCTTCCAGTTGATAAAAGTACTCGTAAATCTTCAAAAAATATAAATAAATAAAGTTCAGCTCGCTGTTCAGTACTTACAGTTTCGTGTTCATATCACTCAATGAAATCCAGATACATAAGCTTGCATATTCATAAGTGTTCGTCACAATTTGCTCCAGTTTAATGGCGGCAAGGCGAGGGGTGAGTATCATGTGTCAATAGCTGGCCAGCGGTCAATACCGGCCGACACGCGTACCTGTTTGTTTTTGACAAACGTTCCCACGCCGCGCCATAAGCGTTCCAAGAACATGTGTATTTCAAATAAAAATCTTTCTTTAACTGAGATAAATGTTGCAGAGTTTTAAACATTTATAAATATTTGACTCTCAAGCCCGATTCTAATAGTACATTTTGATGCAAGTAGAGAAAGTTTGTCATTGCTACCAAGACGAAATTCACCCGAGCCGTACAGGCGAGGTTTTTATAAAGCCGAGTGCTGCAGTGAAAAAATTGCACGTGTATCAACCGACGTTTTTCAATACACTTACGAAGAAATACTTTCTCTGAAAATTACAATGCATTTTTGTTCATTTTGTATTGAAAAAAATTTTCCAAAGTTGCCAAATATTTTAGTTTTGATTTAGATGGCAGTAGGCTATCGCAAGTATTGTACTTCCATAACAATTTCTGCCGGCGTAACGCAGCGTAGCATGTAAAGAATTTAATTCTCTTCAAATCTTAAATTCGACATTTTTTTCACAAATAACACATGGAATAAATTTGTTAATATTATTTAATATACTTTTTTCCCACACTTAACCTTTGCAGGTTGAAGGAGAAGCAATGGTATGAAAACGTTATACATACTAATAATAAAAATAGAAATTCAAATATTTTTTAATTTAGAACACAGATAAATTTGTTAATTTGTTGGTAATAACAAATTATTGTGTAAATAAATCATATTTATTTATGATATTCTGTTTATAAACACAATTTCTATTAAATTATTAAAACCTTAAAAATGTGCACATGTGACGAAATATGAAAGAAAAAGCCCTTGTTGTGAAACTAAAAAAGAACACTATGGTGATAGTTGAGATTAAGAACACATCTATTTCCAAAGATAAAACGTAAATTTCGTACAGGAAAACTAAACGTAACAAGGTAATTTGAGATACTATTAATATCGCCATTGCAGAAATTCCATTGGGTGACGCGAAATTCCCATGAACGGGTTATTCCTAATTCACTTATCGATAGTTTCCTATTGACCTACACATTTTTGTGTCAAACCTGACGTTTTTGATGGATTACGTAACGCTACCGTTTACCTATTAGGTACTGTTTACATGTTTTATTTCAAACTATTGACCCGCCCCAGCTTCGGATGGGTGGAATGGTGATATTAAATAAATTATGCATAAATTATAAATTGAATCACTCTATCTATTAAAAAAAACCGCATCAAAATCCGTTGAGTAGTTTTAAAGATCTAAGCGAGCTGATGCAAGCAAGTGGTACCATATCCGTGATGATCTGCAGCAAAGGCGGTGCAATGCAGAAGCATTGGACACCAGAGACCAAGCAGAGGTCTCCTGTGTCTGCCATGCACCAGCAATCATGCCACCACGACACGAACACATTTCATTCAATGCATAGGGTATCATTACATATTTGTCAAACATTTTTTCAAACTATCTTATGATCAGCTTTTAGTTTCAGCTGAATACCAATATTTACGTGAAGCAAATGCCTATCTAGGATAATACAGAAATACCTACGACAGAAATAAATCTGGTGAAAAAACTTCATCACACTACAAAATTTTTACATGACGTCAGTGAATTAAGAGCGATTAATCCTCACGGTGTTTCATACAAATTGGGGGAGGCACAAACTTCCAACAGTGGACGCCTTCTGGCCGACATGATGATGATGATGATGATCATACAAAATGCCAAGTCTTTAATCTTAAAAATGAATAAACCGATTTTAATGATTCTTGATGCGTAGACGGAACGGATCTAGATCTAAATAGTTGAATAACAAAAAATTAAAAAGAGGGGATACTCCGACTTGATGGGTGTTGTCTCTGGTCTGGACAAGTGCCCGATAGTTGGTTTCAGGCTACTGATGTTTTAATCGCGCGGAAAACTAATACCGCGATGCAGAATTTTAGTTCCTTTGTGGCATCATAATCGAAAAAAGAAGAAAAGAGACGGTGAAAGCAATTTTGATTTTTTATAAGAAAGTGAAAAATCACCATAACAATTCATTTGTCTTTTTCGAAACTGTTCGTATTTCGTTAGGTATACTAATTTCTTAGACCCAGATACTTTGTGTATAAGTACCAAGTTACATTTAAATCATTCATTTCCAAGAAAGTACTTGCCGGTTTGTCTGAAGTACTACCGTAAGGCGTAAAGGCACTTAAATACCTCTCAAGTATTTCGTTCCTCATATTTCGATGTATAATTAGGTATGTACTATATTATATAACAGCTCCCGTTCTGCAGCGGACTACAATACTGATAAGAACGGATTATTCTCTCCAAATAGATTTTGTTGATAAGATAAGCGAGTAACTTATTAGCAGCAGACTTTACTATTACTAAGCAAGGTAATTGATATCTTTAGTGATTATGTTTAGAGGATCACCTGACTATTTTGAGCCAGGGAGTTTGATTACAGAAGAGAAGTCACGGACATAGCCACAATAATCGCCAAACTTAAGTGGCAATGGACTAGGCAGAACAGGTGCTCAATAAGGTTCTGTGGTAGTGACCGCGTACCGGAAGGTAAAGCTTTCGTAGGTCTCCCACAAGACGGCCGATGACCTGCGGGGCTATTGCGTAACTCTGTTGACAGCTCAAGTGAAGATACTAACTAGAATGTACATCGTATAACTGTCAAACAGCTAGTTTCATATTGCCTATCTTTAGTGTCCAATTGATATAAAGACATCATCCTCCGGTACCTTTCATATCCACCGTAACACGTTATGACAGATGTTATTGTATCGATACTTTTATAATTGTGATTGTGTAAGCTTTAAGCTGAAGATGCGATATTCAACTGAGCTGTATAATAGTCGATAAAAACTAGAGCTGGGACCAATATGCATCGTTAATTTTTGTTAGCCACCACTTATCCACCGTAATTTGTTAGCCATTTGATGTCATAAGTAATACCAAAGTTATGAAATTGTTAGTTGACAATAAAGATTAGTGTACATCAAATGCCAGTTGTCAACTGTTTTGAAAAAGTTAGCCAATAGCCCTGCTGGTGTGGTTCACGCTAATCCGATAGATACCAAATACACAAGGTCATGTAGCGTGTCATAAGGAAGGTGTATGTCCAACAGTGGATGGTATTTCAGTTGAAATGGTGATAAGTTTGATTACTGCCCAATTACTGTAATGACAGTGCCAATCAGTTTAATAAGCACTATGTTTACTATTTTTTTTTTTCATTTTCACCATTTCAACCGAAGGACCTCCACTGTTCGACTATAATTTTTCTTTTCAACCCGCATTGAGCAAGCGTTGTGATTAAGGTGATGAGATGTAACCTTGCATATGAAACGTGTTTAGCAGAACTGAAATATGCAATTCTGATGCATATTCTCTGAAATGAAACCCACCATCTATCAACACCCGCGCGCCTCAAGGAGTTGTCAGCAAACTGTAGGGGTCCAGCAGGGCCGAAGCCTACTGGGGCCCAAAGGTTATGTGAGACTGTCACCACGGGCCCCAGGATAAAGGCAAGGAATGGAAAGGTAGGTTTTTAGTCAGTAAAAGTCTGACACTGTTTCCCGCCCCACCCAAGGGCGGGATTCGTCATTGGATGATTTTACCTACGTTAAAAAAAAAAAAAAAAAAAAAACCATCTATCAACACGGCGTTGATGCTCAATTCTACAGAATACTTTCAAAATAATTTAAAAAAAATACAAAATCTTTTGCCACGAATGTGTCAAAGCGAACTAAAACAAAGCCAAACCAACGTAAAAAAGATACAAAATCTTTTAAAAGACTTGCAAATAAAATCATAGAAAATCGCACCACGCTTACTGCGTGATATTCAATGTGCATCCGTTGCCAAAAGTTGGCAGAAGCGGAAATAAAATTATATTTTGTTTTAATTTGAATTATTCATAGGCAACTTGTAACCTACATTCGTACTCGTAACACTGAATTTTTAATATTGATAAAAAAGTTAAAGTACCTAATGTCCTCGCTAATCAAACTAATTATAACTAATCATACATTAGTAATACGTGGCTATCATAATCAAAAAAGCGTTCCCTACACGGAAAAGTAGTACAAGCCGGTAGCATGGACTGACTGCTCAGAGCCAGCTACTAATTAGCCATTATTATCAATGTTTATAGGTTTTAAAAGCATAAATCTTTGTGTTTGTGCATACCTATTAACTTTTTATAATTGGAATCGACTTTTTGGAAAGAAATAAACTGCATATATATTTTTAAGGTATGAAATCATCCAATGACTTGGGAGTGCAGACTTTTACTGACTGAAACCATACCTGTGTCCTTCAATTACCCTTTGCATTCTAAGACCATGAGTTTCCTTTTCAGAAATGACTCGCAAACGCATGATCCCCATTAACCAAGAAACGAAATATGCAATCAAAAGAAAAGCAAAAACAAAACATGTTCTCCTTGTTTAATTATTTGAGCGAAAGTTGCTCCTTCTCTAACGAGGTGTAGATGAGCCCTAAATTCTTGATTGGACGTGTTAGCTCGAGCTTAGAAGTTCTCCTAAAACACAGAAGCAATAAAAGTTGAATGAGTCGAGGCGGCGCCCTGGCCCGGGGCAGGCGGGTTCGGGCGAGATACATAGTATAACTTGAAAGGCTTACGTAACGGAAAATTGGGGAGCAAGGATAGGAACAATACTGAAGTAATCTTATTAAAATTTAATATGAAAATCGTGCTCTGCTTACAGCTCAAATATGTATATTGCATACAGGTGTAAAATTGTAAAATTAAGGACTGTTTCCGACTCCAGGTATGCATCCGCTAAATAAATTAAAAATGAAACAGAATATTAATGAAATTATTTGCCAGAATAACCGGAACTGATCCAGGAATTCCAGGAAGCTAATAAAATATGTAAGACAATAAGGAAGTATTGTTCCGGTCATAAGCATCTGATTTTCATGCTGGGCTATTGACCTATAAATGACCAAATAGTCTGTGGTTGAATTGTTTTCTTATTTTTGATATATTTTCTGACTGGACGAGTTTTATTACATTGTGGAAAATAAATTAAAAAATAAGGAAAAGAAATTAGATACTAACCTGATCTGATCTGGATCTATGGAAGGAAAATGGAAACTATCTGAATCAAAAATGAGGAACATATGCGGATGGCGTTAGAGACGAATGAGAGTGATTTTAAACATCTATACTTATTACTTATCGGTCGTGGAATTTCTTTAAGTATACGAGTCAATGACATTGTAGGTAATTGTCTGTCGTTGCGTACTAACTACCTACAGGTCATTGAACTCGCCTAGCTGACGTTTACTTAAAGAAATTAATTTCGTACATGCGTAAATTAATTCGAGTTTTTAAAAAACAGTTCTTTATTGTTTAATTTTATCTTTACAAATCGATAGTGTTTCATATCGACCCTCCACGAGATTAAAATGATCAAAATTTAACGAAAGGAATCTAAGGAAAAAAATAGGTGTATAATATCTCGTATCACAGAGTTTGTTATCAAACTCCTCCGAAACGGCTTGACCGATTTTTGTGTATATTTGGTAGGTCTGAGAATAGATCACAGGTTATTTTTTACCATAGTTACCCTCTCACCCTCCTACCTCCATTTTTTTGTTTGAAATTCATACGGCAGAACAGAGTTTGCCTAGTCAGCTTTTAATATTACAAGGATTTTTGTTTGTAATGAATAAACTCAAAAACTTCTTGATCAATTTTAAAAATTCTTAACCTGTGTAAACTGGTCGTGCATAGCATAGCATAGCATCAGCCTTATAATGTTCCCACAGCTGGGACTCAAGCCTCCTCTCTAGGAGAGGGAATGGGCCACGCGGGCCCATTGCGGCTTGATGGAGGTCACATGTCTTCGAATTTTTGGTGCTAGGACATGCCGGTTTCCTCACGATGTTTTCCTTCACCGTTTTTGAGAGCAATGGTGATGAAATAAATTACAGAAAGTAATACTTCTGGCTGCGTTTGAACATGCGACCTACAACTCGTAAGTCGGGTCCGATACCACTCGGCAACCACAGCTCTACATTACTGAGTAACATAGACTATACCCAAAATAAATGTTATTGAATTTATGATGAATTTTACTATTTTTTCATAGCAAAGAAATTCAAAACAAACCATTTTCGAAACTCTCAGTCAGTTAGAAGCTTCTCAGAAGAAGTTGGTCGAATCGAATGAAGATAAACGACGAGTTTTACCAAGACTTTGACGTATCGGTTTCCTTACTTCGAAAACTTTCTTCGGGAACTGGGTCGTTTATTTCAAAGTCGGGTAACTTAATTTCATTTTAAGAAAACTTTATCTTTTAACCATCTGTTTCCGGTATTAAAATCAGGGTACACTGCATCATCAATCTACTTTCTCCTTTCCAAATAGTCCTTTAAATATTGAAATAGATATCAATATAACAGGTTTATAGATTTACATCACAAAAAAAAAACAAAAGAGGTTTCGTGATAGCCCAATGGTTAAGAAACCCGTCTTTAATGCACGAGGTTGCAGTTTCGAAACTGGACAAGTATCAATGTGAATTTTTAAATTTATTTGTATTTTCCTAAGTTTATCTAGGTCATTACTGACACCCCGTGACTTCAGGTAGGCAGACGCCAAAAAGTCTAACCATCAGTCTATCCAAGGACTACCGTGTTGCCCAGTGAGTGGGATGTGAAGTCGCTCCATATAAAACATAGGTATTCAGCAGCATCCAGTTAGTTTGGAACTCGACCCCAAGCTAGTTTAAGGAAGAGGAGCGGGTTTTTTAGTAAGCAAAAATTTGACACACCCTCCCGCTCCGCCAAAGAGCGGTAGATGTCATTGGATGATTTTCCCAGCTAAAAAAAAGCTAGTTAGGAAAAGGCAAATAAAATCAATTCTTAGAAACTCGTAAAATGTAATAAAACACGATCATGTCCTGTCAAACTAAATGTCGCATTTTTTTATTTGCATGAAAATGTCACTGAAAATGCAACGACATTTACAATTTAAATTTTCTGGAGACACGCTCGACATTGATATAAATGATCATTGTGCATTATCATAGAATCAGAATGTATCTATGATTCTTATTAAAAGTCCACCACGGCGACGTTAAACCCACAAGTTATTATATTATTTTGAAGGCTGATTCCATTTCAATAAATTCAAGATGCGATAATCGATGTAAAAAAATGTAAATACGTACGTAAATTAGAAATGTTGACAGAATGCTACTAAGATTAGAATGTGAACGTAGCAATTCTGGTACAAATTGCTTCATTTACTAGACGATTGTTATGTTTTATATGAATAAACTAACGCGTCCTTCACACAACATAATTATTATTCTTAGTCCATTTCTGTACAATAGACTAAATAGAAAACTAAGTATCTTCAAATTGAATTAATAAACAGATTCGCTTCATCATCAACGATACAGTCGTTGATGGTCAACATCATTGATTACATCGCTGCTTACCATCAGGTTGAATCGCAGTCAAGCATTGTCATTATAAAAAATATATAAATAATTATAGCTGTAGAAATGTATTCTACAATGTTTCTAAGGAGATCTTTTCAATATATAGTTTAAGTTTTTAATATGGTCATATTTAATGTCTTTTACGTGTCTAAGCACATCCTAAACATAGGTTTACCCTAGTTCAGGAAAAAAATAAATTTTTGTCTTTTTAATATTTATGGTATTTTATTGTAAATGTGCCCTATTTTACAAGCAAATAAAATTCAAATATTATTAATATTCATAGTGTAAAAAAAAATAGACATATATACTTTTTATTGGACACAACAAAAAAATACAGTAGGTATAAAGATGAGGTGTCTCTCATCTTCTTGGGCTAAGACTTTATTTGTGTACAGAACCCATTACTCACTTACAGTTATTGTTTCAAATAATGATCGATCATGACTGAGTGTATTTTCTTTTTCAAGGAATCTAAAAGCTTTTCGTTGGCTGCGCAATATCGAAACCTAACGCTACTTGTACTGACGACGACAAAAGTATTTTGAATATTTTTTTTATTATTGCAAACATCTAGCAGTTGATCCCAACTGTCATTTTATTGTAGATCGTGGCAGACGTGAAGCCTAAAAGACAAATAGCACGATCAAGGGTTGCGGAATTATCCAACTGGGTTGTGGAGGTCAAATAGTCACTCTATGTAAAAATACTAGCATATCATAGCATCAGCCTTCTAATGTTCCCACTGCTGGGACTCAGACCTCCTTTCTAGGAAAAGGAAATGGGCTGTAATCCACCACGCGGGCCCAGTGCGAGTTGGTGGATGTCACATGTCTTCGAATTTTTGGTTCACCGTTTTGAGAGCAGTGGTGATGAAATAAATTACACGAAGTAATGGCTTTGGCTATGTTTGAACCTGCGACCCACAATTTATAAGTTGGGGACTTTACTACACGTCCAACATTGCTCACAAAAAGTACTGGTATTTAGTTACAACCATTTAGATTAGAACTAGACTCCGGCATAGTCACATCTATTGATGCACTAAGATCAACCACAGAAACTAAGTACGGGTCAGCTTGTTCGTTGCGCGTCACCTTTCAAATTATATTCAGGAATAAAGAAACCAGTGGCCAACCAGTTGTAATGAACCCGACATAAGTGAAGATGATGAAAGATGTCGAAGGTTCAACCCCAGACAGTAACGTTTCATTTCTTCTTCTATCAAATTGGTGAAGTAAAATATTGAGAGAAAAATTGCATGTCTAAATTTCAGAGACATATGACGTCCATCTACCAGCACTGCTTCACGTGGTGAATTACAGACCATACCCTCTTAAGAGACTTGAGTCCTAGCAGAGGGAACTAAATAAGGCATTAATGCATGATCAGCCTTATAATGATCCCTCTGCTTATTGTGAAATGGTTCTAACTCTAAATCATCAAATTATGTAGTTTTGCAACCTTTATAGACACGACTTCAGGGGAAAAAGCTTTAAAATACACCAAGTTTAAAGAATCTAGAGACTAATTCTTTAAAAGAAAGCAGGCAACTTTGTAAAGAAGTAATTTAGTTAAAAAAAAAAATTGAAATTGACCGATCCATATTTGAATGCAAACAATTGGAGTTCGCGAAATACTCCAACATTTAAACCGATACATATTTTTCCAACGACTGTACTGAATTAATAGGTACAATCAACAACAAAATGTTGTTATAACTGCTAATTTTACACATCACAATTGACGCAAAATATATCTATAATGTACTTTTATGATTTGAAATTGCGTAGTCCAATTAAGATTTAAAAAACTTAAGTATAAAATAATTATGTTGCTGACCATAGGAGCATTTCAAAACTGACAATCTTCTTAAATGACATAACATACAAATATAACCATATCGAAATGTATTAAACATATTATATTAGTATACAATACATATATACCTATATTTTAATGCTACCTATTATTATTTTAAGTTTCATATCTGATTTATTTTTTTACTTAAAAGGTCAAAAGTAAACGAAGTGTTTACTTGTACTATACATAAAGGACAAATAATTGAATTCAAAAATTTTAATTTTTTACTTAGCGCGTTGAAGTCTTTTAGAAGGGATTAAATTTTAAACTTTACAATAAATACATTTGCGTATTATTTTAAAAATAAAAGATTATTATAATAATGAAACGAAGAAACATGTTCAACCTTCGTAAGTATGTGGTATAGCGACTGATAGTGTGTTCAATTCTCCCCTAAAATATGAAGTAATAATAAGCTGTGCGCGTGTGACAGTGGGTCACTGTCGGTGCGCCCCGGCGCCGGCGGCAGGTGACAGCTCGTCTCGAGCTCGCCTGCACATCCTCACTTCCTACAGTGGCGTGATTATGACAATATTGACGCAGATGTGTGCCGCATTACGTAACAATGTCAACGTTTGCTCAACAGTGTCCCAGCGAGGACGACCAGCCCGCCAGCCAGCCACCAGTGCCGGCTGGTGACAACCCCGCCACTGTATGCGACACCATATTATATAATAACCTTCTCCATAATCAACTACCAATTTAAATAGCCTACACTAACTCCTCATCAACTTCTACACGTAACTATTTAACATAACCTTAACCAACTAAAAAATAGACACCTGAGACCAATTAAATTAAATTTAATCGAAATAACGCGTCGAACCCTCACGCAATCGTATTAAAAATTAACAATAGGGGTTACTCGTCAATAAATCACACACAGAACACTACCGTACTCATGAAACTGCTACGAAAAGCATGTAACGTACGCAACACCGGGGGAAAATCGTGAAAAGTCATGTGTCGACGAAATCAGCCGTTCTGGAGGTCACGACGTGCGGAACAGCTGATCGCGTGGTCGGTCAAGCGGAAACGAGGGTAGAGGATGATGGGGTACTCACCGGCTGCGGTCATCAGCCACCACCAGCAGCAGCAGGCGGTGACGAGCGCCCGAGCGCCGGCCATCTCAGCGGCAGCGCATGACACGCGCGCTCTCGCCGGCCGCCCCGGCGGACTGAGCGCGGCTCGATCGATGCTCGCTCGCGCCTCTCGGACACGCACCCTCCGGCAGCAGCCCCGCCCCGCCCCCTCCGCCGCCTCGCCTCCACCGCACCGCGCGCACCCCCGCCACCATTTCCCGAGTTTCCTCGGAGAGCGCGCGCGCTGCCCTCTTTTCTGGCGGATCGCTGACCGCCCCTAATTGATTGGGCCCGTTCACTTGCCGAACACGTTTTAGGTCAGTTCAGCCGCAGAGCCTCGCGCCCCGCTCGCAGGAGCCTGATCTTAACTCAGGCCGGTGAAGAGCTGTGACCGAGTATGGAATCAACTGAATGTAGAGGCAGTTAGAACTAGTTATTTACATGCGACATAGTTAGGAAAACTTTTCAGCACACACCTGAACGAACTACAGTTTTATCAGTTATCGAGAACAATGGTTAAGCTTTTCGGAATACAAATAAAAGTTTTAAACAAAGTTCAGAACAACTTCGACCATGTTTCTCTTATACTCGAATAAATAAAGAAATCTACTAAATACCCCAAAATCAACACCAAAATCTTTTTTAATCTTAATATGTGCTACTTTAAATTAACCTCTCTTAGGTGATCTTGACTGTGGAAGTACATATTTTCTAATCTAATACTGGTTGTTAATGAATTTTCCATATTTTCCCGGAAACCTTTTTTACATTTACCTATTAATAATATCTAGTTACCTGCTAGATATCTAGTTACTAATTATGACGCAAAATGACGACAATAAAACGGTTGAAAACTGATAGCTTGTACTTTGTTTAATTTACAGGATTATAAAACACGGATTATGAGTTAGCGTACCTGCGCTAATACCTGCCAGGCGTGCTATTTTTACGTGTGGGTAACCTACTACGGGTGTTTCGTGGTTAGATTCTGGCAAAAGCTACACCACTACACAGCTGCGTAAAAGATTATCGAGGTATTATTGTCAAGACTTACTCTTGGCAACAACAATCTTCGAGGGTTTGACTACTTACTCGTATATTTAAAAGTTGGAATTTAGAGTTATCTACTCTTTATGTCTATTTTTCTTCGGTTTCTTAATACGATGGTGAACAAACGATATGTCGTTTAACCACATCCTTTCTGCAAAAGAGAAGAAGAGCATCTTCCTTCCGCTTCACGTAAAAGGCGACTTCATCACACATCTTGCCGCAATAACAGATCCATTTGTCATCGCAGTTATAATTGCATCTTTAAAAGTAGGTGCATTTCCACACTTTCCGGCTACCGGAAAGATGTCGAATGTCCGGTGGGTAGGTCGGATATATAGTGCTACTATCGCTACGTGTGTGAAAGCTTTTATTCATTTGCCACTGGGCATCATCGCTGACTATCTGACTACCCGGTGAACAAAGTTTAGAAAACAGTAGTAGAACCTTCCCCAGAATAGTGTAAACGGCGGGCAAGATTATTACTAGATATATGTCTCATATGACTCGTCACTATTACATATAAAATGGATTAGAAGAACCATACAGCAAAGTTTCACATTCAAAATGACTAAAAGAATGTTTATGCTTTACACCATATTTTTCGATTAGCAGCTAAGCAGAACTTGTGTTATGAGTACTAGGCAACTGACAAACATACTTATATATTTTTAAATACATACATAGATAAATTATCCCCAGATATAGAACAAATGATCGTGCTTATCACACAAACATTGGTCCTGAGTGGGAATCGAACCACGGCCTCCGGCATAACAGTCAGGGCCACTAACCACTAGACCAACAGGCCAGTTAAACAAACAAAACTCAAAGGTCAACGTTTCTTTTAACATCCAGACATGGTATTAAATCATGGATTACGTGACAACAATGTAGGCTAATATCCCGAATGGGGTTCGAGCTTGAGCAAACCTTATGTAGATTTAATTGATCCTATCCCAACAATTGGCTATGGATTCGAGGATTCCAGCATTCCTTTGCAGGAATTTTAGCTGGCCTATTGGTCTAGTGGTTAGTGGCCCTGAATGAGATGCCGGAGGTCATGGGTTCGATTCCCACTCAAGACATATGTTTGTGTGATGAGCACGATCATTTGTTCCGTGTCTGAGTGTAATATCTGTGTATGCTTAGTTTGGGCCTAGATGGCGTTGCGTTGTGTTATTATCTCTTTATTTACATTTTTAAATATTTCTTAAAAAAATAATTTAAAAAAGAGTATTATTATTATTAATAGCTCAGAGCCTAACCACATGTCTACAGTGCGGCGTCGTTAATGAAAAAGAGCGCGATGCCTAACCTGGCCTGACCTGGTTCTGGAAGGTAAAGACTACGTTGAAGACACGCTTGACGGGCAATGACTGCTTCTGCACATGTAGCTTCTCTAGTAGCTCGTTAACTGTATAGTCGTGTAAACGTCGGCTGACTGCTCCATCTTTATTTTAATAAATTCTTAATAAATCTTGATTGCGTAACAATACCGTTGCACTACCAATGTAGTGCGTCGATGCCCATTATTAGACTCGTAGGGGTCGCGCCGCGCCCAGCCTGATACGAAAACTGTAACAAAATTGAGTCGGGGGCGAGCACGCGCACTTATCCGCACTAGTGTGAAAAACAGTAAACTGCGTGCCAAAATGCGGTTCGGATAAGAGCGGATTTTAGGGGTAAAAAAAGGCGTGGGGAAAAATAAAGAACCCGATTGCAGCGCTTTCTACTGGAACTAGTTTTATGAAAAATTATATTTATTTTGCAAACAGCTTTTTTTTAAAACACTTTTACACGTCAATTTTTTCGTCACTTTAAACTAGATGAGGCCGGTGTTTCCTAGCTGACTACCCTGAGAAGAAACACCGAAACAAACTCAGGGGTCAAAGTTTCTTTTAAAAGTTCATACAGCAAATATGTAATGATCAAATCATATGAGAATCATGCAGACTTGTGTCTGAGATGGTCTTTTGAGGAAAGAACTTCGCAGATTTGAGTGGACCTGTCCAATCAGTGCAAGCATTTGTCAGTATTCGTATAGCTCAACGACTACTAAGGAGCTCAACGAGTTGACGAACAATTCCAATGAAAGGACATTTGGGTAGGCCGCAGAAATACTCAAATTGCCAGACATACGATAAAATAACTGAAAAGAAAAAATAAATAAAATGATCCACATAGTCCTCATATTCACAATTGTAAACGAAAGTACAATGCAAAGTGAATATTTATGTCAAAATTGAATAAAAAAAAATCATATTGTAAAATAAAAACAATTATCAATGTCAAATTGTAAAAAAAATTTATTAACAATGTCAAATTATAAAAAGAATATAAAAAAGCACAGTTGAAATATACGAGTATATAGATATACACAAAAAAAACAGTTAGAGAAATAAAAGAAAAAAAAATACAAAAATAATTTTAGTTTTTATTTTCAAACCATCCAAAGACACACTCAAATACACGCACAAAATTACTTTCAAATCGGTTAAACCGTTTAGGAGGTTACTTGCTAGACACACGTACAGAAGAATTTTTATATAAAGATAAACTATACAAAAATATATAATATTGTGTCGTTATAGATTACTAAAAATCAAATGCAAAGATGCATTAGTCTTGACTTCGGATCACTAAGTACGAAAGTCACTACAGCAAAATAGTATTTACGTAAGAAAATATAATTTAAATAAATTATGACGTAAACTTATTTCTTCAATACTGGAGATAGCTTCTCTATAACCTATATTCCCTGTTCATCTGAGCGACCTACTTTCTTGAATTGCAAGTACCATTTCAAACGATCCATTTTTCGATATCGCTTTCATATCGAAAAATGGATCTTGATTGCTTGAGTGCTGATTTTTGGATAGATTGTAAAAGCAGGTTCAGCCGTTAAACACTCTTTTATTTTAATATAAAATCATTCGAAAAATTACGCTATGAAAACACACAAATGCGTGGTATTACACGATACTGACGCAGACTTTGCGGGGCGTAGTTGTCTACGGGCCTACAGGCCTACGCTACGTCGAGGCTACGACACAGCTACGCTGCCCGTGCGGGCCTACGCTAACCCTACGACACAGCTACACTGCTACTACCCGTCTACGCCGAGACTACGATACAGCCAAGTAGCACCTACGCGTCTACGTCACGTCTACCTTCAATGAAAAAACTCTTTAAACCAGTAGCATCATCGTTAAGAATGTTGATAAATTAAAAAAGAAAGAATTGTGGTACGCAGGACGTTGCTTCGAGGAACAAGCGACTATGCGAAAAAAACAGATATAATAAGTAATAGGTAATTACTTTTTCACCCTTGCCTTACGGTTTTGATAGCATTTCTTTCAGGCGCGCTCGGAACACTACGCGTCGTCGACTTAGGCTTGGTCCGGACGGACGACGGTTACCGGACTGCGCAACGGCGAGCTACCCATTGCTCGTCGTCCACAAGCCCGCGTCTAGGGTGGCTGATAGTCGAGGTCTAATCCTTAAGAAGGAGACTTACCGACATGAATATGGGGTGCCCAGTAAGGTACTATTATATATTCTGTGGCGCTGGGTTGATTGTGCGTACAGCTAAGGAGTGGAATTTCTTGCCGGAGCATGTGCAATTGCGTTTTTTAAGTAAATAATGAATAGGTTACTTTTAGGTAAGCGTGCTTCACCGTCAACGACATGGTCGGTTACCAACAGGTGAGATAGTGGACAAACAAAAGCCTATCAATATTAATAACAAATAATAATATTAACTACGTCAGGATTAACATGGAAGAATTTCAATAAACTCCAAAGTATTGTCGCAATGACGCTATAGACCGAATCGTTTATTTTTAACCGACTTCGAAAAGGAGGAGGTGCTATGTTTGGCTGCATGTATTTTTTTTTTATGTATGTTCACCGATATCAAATATGGACCGATTTTGAAAATTTTTGTTTTGGTAGAAAGATTATACTTCCGAATTGGTCCCATAGAAATATTGTTTTGATCTGATGATAAACTTCGAAGATATAAAAAGGAACTCTTCAAAAAATCATAGCAGTTTTATACCGATCTGTCGGTACCCTTGAATTCGATGCTAGGGCCAAATTGCGTGAACTTTTTGAGAAACTTAGTAAAATCGGGATTGGGCTTGGCGTGTGATCACGCAGTTTTAAAACAATTTGCCACTAGCATCGAATTAAAGAGTAACTAACGTCACAATTCCAATGTTGACCGATCGGAATTAAACTCGAGAGTAAGCCCCCTGATCTGATGATGGAGTGGGAAGGTAGGTATGAACCGGAATTCTGTAATAAATCGGTGTATCTAAGCCGTGTGTGAAATAAAATACTTAAAAAAATACAACCGACTTCAATGTAAAAAAAATAAAACAAAAAAGTGCAAAATAACTCCTAATTTCTGAAGTCAGTGTTTCTTTATTAGTTTGGTCTTCTTCCTTGTTAAACACCCACTTACCAAATTAAAGTTATTTTCACTTTTTTGTGCTTTTTTACATTGAAGTCGGTTATATTTTTTTTTTTGTAAAAAGTATTTTATCTGCATAACACTTGCATTTTTTAAGCCAGGCAAAAAGTATTATTGTAAGTTTAGCGTCCACAGAGACGAGAAGCGGTCGCGATCCGGGATATATATATCGTAATGTTCGAATTTGCATGCAATTTGTTAAGCAGAAAGGGGGCGCGATCACAAACAGGAGATCGCTATTGGATTGATTTCGGGCGGTTCCCACCACTAGGAGGGCTAACCTTCAGGTAGCCATGAGCTACTCGTAGCAGCACGTCTTACACTAGGTACTCCGAATGTACTAGCTGTAGTAGTTAGGGTGTTGCAATGTATGCGAATGGTTTGACGAGTTAGTCGCACGTCAAAAATACCCCGTGTATGCCCCGTGTTAAGAATATAACCACAGCTTTACAGACCTACTATTCTAGTACGTTTATTATTTGGTGTGGTAATTTAGCCAGTGAGAATTTCTCACTAGCTAATTGCTAGCAACTCTGAACCTGGTGACATTGACGAAATTAATAGTGATGCTAAGTTATACAATCAATAATTATTATAATTTAAATATAACATGAATATAACACGAAACGTCTATAGTAAAACTCGATAGCTTAGTCTGTAATGTGTTGGCAAGATTCGCTCATTTTCTTTACATTGTGACCAATAGTGTAAGCGCTAATACCAAAAAACAAAAAACACACCATAATTTGTAACATTACTTTTTTATTTAATTTATATGGAAAACTACTAGCGAGAACGGAATGGATTTGCAGCTGTTAAGAGTTTTTTTTTTTATAGGATGCCATTTAATATTACTAGCTTCTACCAGGGGTTTTCCCAGCACCATCAGCTCGAGACTTATTCCAAGTGATAACGCCCAATTAGAATAAGTTTCAAGCTGCTGGTGCTTGAGAAAAATAATTTTATGTTTCTTCATGATCATTCCATAACATAAGCATATCACAGAATAATTTACACACTGTTGCATTTATAACAACAGTATGGATTAGGTACTTGGCATACTCGTATATAATCAATTCTCACTGTGCTTCACACATATGTGGCAGCACTGTAACACGAATATAGTAAAAATTATAATAAAAAAGAAATTAGTAGTAGTGGGTCGTTGTCGAAATATTGATCGACGAAACGTAACCGGTCTTGCGACGACAGAAACGGTTATTAAAAACGGTGCTCGTCGCGACTGGTTTGAAGACGAAACTATCGTTGAGTAAAGTAGTTGCAGAATACGTCATAATGTCATCACTGTTCGTCGTTATCGCAACTAATTTGAGGACGGTTAAAGCGAAGAAATAAAATTTGTGCTGTTTTCATAGACATAGAGTTCATTTTTCAATGCAATATCTGGTTTTGAAACGACGAAGTGACGAGTGTGATAGTTGAATTAATGCATTCTCGAACTTATTTTCTTAATAGTAAGATAAAAATTCGCATACAGTAATTCGAAGACTGGTTTGTGCAACGAAGACTGTTTGGTCGCAGGATAGAAAACGGTCGTTCCGTTGCAGAACATAAACGGTAATCGAAAGCTGTTCGTTATTGAAACGCCCACCGTTAGAAATTAGTCGATGTTATTCGTAGCAACAACCCTACTGAATAACGAATTTTGACAGGGTCAGTGTCACAACTGTCAATGTCAACTTACAGATGGTGCTGTTTGGTAGTTTAACCAAAACAAAATCAAAACTGGTAAACAGTTTAAGTTTTAATCATGTTGTTTACATAGAAATCACACCAACTAGTTTTTGAGTTTCTCAAATATTATGTTTAGAAGAATTAGTTAGGCTAAATTTAATTTGCTATCTAGCTTATTTTACCAGGTGTTATAAAAAAACAAGCAAATGAAAGTAAAGCGTGGTTATTACGATATTTTCGTAAATACGTGTGCCAAATACCCATCCAACGTTGCCGTGCGACACTACGTGGATGATGTTTACAAGAACTACACGTATTCCGAGCTGTATGGGGTATGTGAGTACATCTCACAACAGCTGCAGTTTCGACAATGCAACAAAGGCGTAATTGGTTTAGTGTCTGAGAGGAACATCATCATACCATGTGTAATAGCCGCGTAAGTGTCACCAGACATCCTTTATTAATTGAAGTATGACTAGCTCACTGATTCTGTTGTCTCTATACCATATTTTGTTTTTTACAGAGCACACAAAAGTTGCACAACCTTCATGTTTGTGGACCCGGCGCAGGATGTCGAAACAATAGCTAGAGATATTAACTTTACAATCATAATGACCATCAAAAACAGTAACAATGATTCTAATTCAGAGTTATGTGGTAAAAAACCTGACCACACAGTTTCAGTTTTTGACTTAACAATAAGTTTTTATGACTTTGATGGTGTCAATGAACCACAATATAAGCATGTAAATCAGCACTCATTTATAGCAATGACTTCAGGCAGCACAGGGGAACCTAAACATGTACAGGTTCCAATCCAATGCATACAGCCGAACATAGATGATTTAACCAAAATGTTTAGCCTTACATGTAAAGATGTCATATTCTTCTCGACTCCCCTGACTTTTGATCCTTCTATGATAGAGATTTTACTGGCATGCATCAATGGAGCCTCCTTGCTTATTGCTCCGGATAGAGCAGATGTGTTATTTCCTGGAAATAAAGCTAATTCTGTCACAGTTTGGCAAACAACACCATCAAAGTTTTTGCAATATTCGAACACTGATATCAAAAATAAAATTTTATGTAAAAACTCAACCCTTAAAATATTAGCACTCGGTGGAGAACCTTTCAGTAGTATCAAAAGAATAAGGGAACTGAAGCACTGGGAAAATAAGACTAGGATATTTACATTGTATGGAGTCACTGAGATGTCATGCTGGGCCTGTGTGGCAGAACTGGACCTGAGCAAAATACAGAGTGACAGAGAAGTGCCACTAGGGAACTGCCTCTCAGAAACAGAACTTGTAATTCACCGGGGACAACATTCCAAGGAAAACACTGGAAAGATTATGTTAGGTGAGTTACGACCTTACCTGAAGTTGATATAGTCAAAGTATTTTTGAAAACACTCACTCTGTGTTATTGTATTTCAGTGAGCAAAACTAGAAAGTGTGTTATACTAAACAAGTCGAGTGGCCCTGAAGAGCAAAATTCTCTGAAATTTGTGGACACTGGTGATGTTGGAGAAATCAAAAGTGGTACTGTTTACTACAGAGGACGTAAAGATGATATTATTAAGAGGTTTGGACATAAAGTTAGTTTGTTATTGATAGAGACCACTATTATGCAATGTCCAAGAGTAAGAGCTTGTTCATGTCTTTGGCTACCGAAGCCAAGACTCCTTGTTGTTTATTTTGCATCAGAGAACCTCAGCAGCCAAGAATTATCCGACTTTCTAAAATGCAAGCTCGATGATAAACATTGGCCTGATAAAATTGTTAGGGTAGATAATTTGCCCACAAATCCTCATGGGAAAATATCAAAGCAAATAATAGCCAAGATGTTTGAAAGAACTAGTGGACCACAGACTGTAGATTCCTTAAAAGCAATTTTTCTGACAGAACTCAAGGCTGCTATGTCTGAGACCTTCACATTTGACCAAATATCAGATAAAAACTTCTTTTCTTTGGGAGGCACTTCTTTCCTGGCTATATCTATATGCAATAAAATATCTCAGACATGCCCCCAATTTGGGAAATTGATCATGCCTTACCTGATGTCACATAAAAACACCATAAATGAGATTATGCAAATAGCCTCTAATAAAATATGTGGAGATAGTGTAAAAACTAAGAAGGGCATGAAAAGGTTGAGGGCAGATGGTGACCCAGGCGTACTGATCACAGACTTTGCGGCTAGCAAAAGAACAAGCGCTCTGACCTTCAGCAGTGCTGTTGAGTTCAATGTGATGTGGAGCCAAGATACTGGAAAATGTGTTGATGCCTCGCCAACATTGTTTCAGTGTAGATAGTAAGTACCTATTGATTTTATCAGACAGAAAAGCATATTGCACTGGCTTATATTCGGGATGGCTGTGGTTTAATTACACCCAAAGGCCCTACAATGCTTTACGAATCCAGGACAATTTATTTATGGCACGGTTCGTCTGCCACAGTTCACTCGTCTCTCGGTAGCGCGTCAATAATGTCCAGACGCGAACAAACTGTGGGTAATTACGAAAATTGTTAGTTAAAAGTCGATCGACCAGACGATTGCAATCTAGCGTTCCAACCAAGGTGAGAGAGATTTGTGATGCGGCTACATTGATGTAAACAACGCGCCAACACGTTCGCAAATCAGTCGCTGCGGTTGGGAAAACGCGCCTCCCATCTAAGGGCGTTGAAGGTCGTAGTTTACAACTGCTGTCTGCACGGATTGAAACTAGCAAGGTCGCCTTGATTGGGACGTTGGTTTGCAACCGTCTGGTCAACCCTTTAGTTATGATTTCAATGCTTAAGGGCGCCTTTGCAGCACTACCGTCGCGGGGCATTTTGCGACTAATATGAAGGCGCCCTAAAAGAAATTGAACCTGTAATGTTCCACTAGTTGGCAGACCGTCCTTGTGTCTTTCCAGTTTGCTCTCATCTTTTTCTTTTAATCGCTAAAAGGAATAATTAAATATTTTTCAGCAACCTATATGTGACAGTGGGCAGTCACTCTGGCAAGATAATCATAATGGATGCAATAAACGGCACTCTCGATTCCACCCTTAACTTAAACACGCGGATAGAAGCATCGATCCTGTGCTATCATGACGTGAACATCATGCGTCCCTTCGGCGTGGTGGGGGGGTATGATGGCACGATTATCTGCTTCTCTCTGGAGACCTACGAAGAGAACTGGAAGATCAACATTGGCCACATGATCAAGAGCAAGGCTGTCTGCTGTCGGGGACAGCTGTATGTGGCCGCGTACGACGGAAATGTTAGATGTATTTATATAGTGGTACGTATTGCATCGCTTTGGTTAAGTTTTAAATTTTAGAGGTATGTGGAAAAGAGACAAAAGTCCCACATGCCTGCGTTGAAAATAGAGGTTCCTCCGGTCCAGTCGGGTATTACGTCTGGTGGGCAACAGCGCGGCAGATGATTTCGAGCTGTCATATATGTTTTGTGGCGTTATAGATGTCGCTACAATGTCATGACTACTGTAGATAACTAGATAGCTATCCTAGTAGAAAATTATCCCAAGCGAACATATACCCGTGATAAAAAGATATGTGCAGTGGCGGATCAGCCATGTAGAAAGAGTCTGGCACGAAAGCCTGATTAGTAAGCTTCCTTCTTTCGGTATACCTGCTGGATTGTGTGCTTGGATCGCAGACTTCCTGAGGGACCGGTCCATCCGAGTGGTCATCGATGGTTGCTCGTCTGGTTAAATGACCTTTAATGCCGGGT
Source organism: Leucania comma (assembly GCA_958295575.1). Classification (NCBI taxonomy): domain Eukaryota; kingdom Metazoa; phylum Arthropoda; class Insecta; order Lepidoptera; family Noctuidae; genus Leucania; species Leucania comma. The sequence continues at coordinate 25,960,753 of OY282467.1, read as the reverse complement.
TCCCTCAGGGGTCAGTACTCTCGGCAACATTGTTCTTGCTGCACATAAACGATCTGCTTAAACCCGGTACCTTTGGGTATGCAGACGACAGCACTGTTGCTGAGAGTTACATATCCAGCGCACGAGCTAGTGGGTCACAGATCCAGTCTCTTCGAGAGGCTATGGTTGAACGCTTGAACTTGTCCTTGGAGGCAGTCTCTGAATGGGGCGATGCCAATTTGGTCAGGTTGAATGCTTCTAAAACCCATGCGTGTCTATTTTCCGCTAAAAGGAGTCAATTCAGTCCTGCTCCAACTTTCCGGGGTGTAACCGTGCCGATAACTATCTTGATCTTCTTGGTGTAACGTTGACATCTTTGGGCCATACATCGAAGCAAAGGCTCAACTGGCAGCAAAAAAGCTAGGAATCTTCGCAAAGGTGATACTTCACGCCGGAACAGCTGCTTACACTTTATCAAGCGCAATTTCGATCGATCGTGTATGGAGTACTGCTCTCATCTTTGGGACAGATCTGCTCGATACCAGATTGATGCGATTCAGACTATTGAGAGGCGAGCCAGGAGGATCATTGGCAATGATATACTCATCCAGTCGAGGCTTCAAAGTCTGTCGGTTTTCTACCGATTACATTTCGGAGAGTGTGCATCGGAATTGCATAGCATAATTCCACATAGCCCGTTCCATCATCGGACTACCAGACGTACGGCGTTGCACCACCGGTACATGATGGACATCCCACCTACACGCACAAGCACAAGTTTTGGGAACACATTCATTATGCTTACAGCTAAAGAGTGGAGTTCCCTGCCGGAGTCTGTGTTTCCTGATGGCTTACAACCTGGGAGTCTAAGTCAAGCTCGAATCTATTAACAATAAAAAAAAAGTATATATACTATATGCAATCATACAGCTGATTTCTTCGGGTGTGATGGTCAAATTACTTCAGACTTTGCTCAAAGTAAAAGTCTACAAAATAGATTTCTTAGAATTAATAGAGTAGACTCTTAATAAACTAGTGCACCTCACCATCATCGATTGCATCACTGCTTTCCGTCAGGTGGTATTGCAGTCAAGCACTAGATTATATCAATTAAAAAAAAAACTGCATTATCGCACTTTTCACGCAACCACTCATAAAATCCATGGGTCCTCAAGGGTCCAGACGGGAGAGGGTTAGGCATTACCTAATTTCAATGTGCTTCAGTCACCTTGCCGTCGATACAACCGTCTAAGTAGTCATGGCTGAGACTATGAAGGAGCTCGTTACAAAGCTCGATGATCTCATTAGAGCTTCCGAGAGACTGGGTCTTAAAACGAACATGGATAAAACCAAGGTAGTACCCATGTAAATACAATCTGAACACGAACCTGTACACTCAAAGTTGTATCTACAACTATACGTCTGATTCCGTATGATGTCAAAAATTGTACACTATTATGGAGAAATAAATTATTATTTTAATTATTTTATTATTATTATTATTAAACTCTCGATTAGGTATATTTACCTGGGATAAAAGGCCCAGTTAGGTTGGTCAATCTTCTAGAAAGAGGTCAATGGTTGAGTGCGACACGGCTGGGCAGCGCGCGTTCGGGAAGCGACACGGCTGAGCAGCGCGCGTTCGGGAAGCGACACGGTATTTTCTTGTCTGACAAACCTCTCAAAACGAAAGTCCAACCAATGCGTATTGCTAGTAATGTTATATTGATCTGAAACATAGAAATATAAAATAATAAGCTTCATCAGATGGCTGTGCCTGAAAGTCACCCATAGAGCAATAGCACGGCTATTGCTCGGAGTTTTCTTGTGTGATCGAAACAGGAATAAAGATAAGCTTAAGTGGCAGTGAGCTGGGTAGGTACATTATTTGTAAAAGAGATTATCGATGGCGTCGGAAATTCTGGAGTAGCGACCGCGTACTGAAAGAATCAGCGTAGGAAGGCCTCCAGCAAGGATACTGTGAAGGATACCAATGATGCACAGGTTGTGGCAACACTTGGGAAAGGCCTTTGTCTAACATTAGAAGACTTTCGGTTAAAATGATAATAATGATATTAACACTGTGATTTGAATTATTTAGGAAAAATTATTCTAAATTTAACCTATCGTAAAAGTAAATCTCGACTCTTCAGCTTAGAGGCTATCCCTTCGCTCCCTGAGGCTATGTCTGTAATCTGTGCCTGAGGTGTTGGCGTGCCTAATTTGTAGGCAATTACTCTTGAAATCCCCCTCCTCTTGTGGAATTCCTCTTCCTATTAACTAGTATACCTTCTTTGGTCTGATAAAACGTTTTTTTTAAACAACTACTAAAACAATATGTGTAACATTGTGTTTACAATAAAGTGTGATATTTTCCAACAACAAATACATTTTTCGATTACCATAATACTTACCAAGATACGGTGACGCGGACCGGACAGCTATCTCATAATTAAATTACAACCATTCATGTTATGACTAATAGTTTTATAATTATGTTCCTGCCACTGAATGTTGTATATGTATAACAAAGTGTTTAAAAATAAAAATGACAAATTATTATTAATTAGCAAATTGATATGACGAACTTAATAATAGGATATTTTATAAGAAAACTGTGGTGGCATAATATTGTGTATTACCATCCTTGTTGTTCGAAATGCAAAGCAACGATTATCTATCTCAATTATACTGCGCTGTTGCTGCAACTCTTTTTATTTTTTTAGGTGGAATATCATCCAATTACTTCTCCCGCTAAAGGGTGGAGCAGGAAGGCGACTATTCCAAAATAAATTTGGCAAGATATTCATATAATTATGCATTTCATTATGATCATCAAGATCTACCTTAGATTTACCTAGGTTTTTAGTAGGTACATAAAACGTAATCCTTATTAGCCTTTCAGCGTCTTACCTTTGACGACGGCTGGCGCTGAAAATTAGCGCTGGGCTTTGTCCAATCATGAGCCCCAGCATTTTGCTGAGCGCTGGCCGTTTTGCGCGCGGATGTGTCGCATCTCTCACTACTATATAGAGTTGTTATTGTTTTATTTTTTAAGGTATGCGCCATGTTTGTCGTAAATAAACTCTTTTTCTTTCTTTCGCCCTTTATATTGTTTATAGGGTATGAAATTGTCAAATAACTTCTTCCGCTCATGTCCCGAAGTGTCAGACTTGCTGACCAAAACCACCGATGCGCTTTGCCTTCCAGAGCTGCGAATACTTCAAGCAGCTTTAGCAGAAACCCAATCTAAACACTAAACCTTTATTTTCCAGTCGGGTGCCCCGAAAACTTCAATAAACATCTGCGATGAAGCCATATCTGCCGACCTAGTACTTGCTAAGAACGAGTTCGTGCTGTTGGGCACATTGTCAGGAGTGTGCGCTTGCATCCACACCACCACTAACACGATAATGTGGCGCGGCACGCTGGCCAGCCCAGTGTTCGCGAGTCCAGTGCTATACGATGACGATAAGTACGTCATATTCGCAGCAGTCGCCGGCAATATACACTGCAGGACTGTGGAGAAGGGTATCAAGGTAAGGAAGACTACTACTCTACCGAATATCTTTTGAATACCGTAATTAGAGACACAATAGAAAGACAATAGGTGTGCGGACACTGGTGTCCTCTTGGGAATTAATGAATTAAAACAACACCACTTCTGAGAGATGCGACCTCTAGCGCAAGAATTTCAAACCTCAAGACGATTTTATCGAGCTGTCGGAGAGCCTCTCTCCTGGACACGAGCTGCCATGGCTAACCTGGAAAACTCTAAACAGACTCCGCATCCAGGTTGGGCGCAGTAAAAACAATCTCCACAGATGGGGGTTCTCGGACGGTTCTAATCTTTAGTATTTGTGCGGCGTCTCTCCGCAAACCATGTCCCACCTTCCATCCTGCACCACGTGCCCTATCTACCTGTTCACGTAGAGACCTAATGAAAGCATCAGTGGACGGCATTGGCGTGGCCGAATACTGGGCCAGGCAAGGAATTTAATTAATTTTGCCATCGACACGCTAAGAAGTAGACTGTACCTTTTAGCAAGGCTGCCTGTCCATTGGAGCGGAGAGGAGCGACGCTGTGCCAATAGAATTGCAAAAATATCGCCGCTATGCTTCAGTGGATACAGAGTTGCGAACAGTAACTAAATTAAAAATTCATACAAAACCGAGAAGCGATGCTGAAGCGGTAAACAAGCCGCCCCTGCTCAAATTACTTATCGCGTGACCTCGGCCTAGCTCCGCATAGTCCGCAAGTCCACACTGGACTACATCGCTCCACATCAAAGGACAGCACAGTTCACTCCGCATTACTACACAGGACAGTACCGTAACTCCGCTCCGCTAACTCACTCTGCAGCCAGAACACCACACACACAGGCAGCCTAAAGATGACACATCGAGAGAACCATCTCTCACCACCTGTGACAGTCTTCTACCTAAGAAACTGTTACTGGTAAAATTTATTAATCAGTTATGTACAGAGAATGTTCTACATAACCGCACCTTATCTGGAACCAACTCGAAGCCCCATATCGGGTAACGGCCGGGCTTTGATAGTACCATATTAATCGCGCTGCGAAAACGATCATAAACATTATCAGTCAGTTTTTTCAACATTATCTATTATTTATTTGTTTTTTTCTTGTTATGTACAGTTATTCCACTAATTAAATGTTTTTTTTTCAATTTCAGATCTGGGAATATTCAGGTGCAAGAGGAAATATATTTTCTTCAATCTATGTAAAGCCAATAGATAAGCTGTCATGGCAAATGATATTTGGTTGTCACGACAAAGGGGTTTATAGTCTTAGTGTTAAGAATTTTCAGCCAAATCTGCTTTGGAAGACTGTTCTATCTTCCCCAGTTTATTCGACCCCTTGTGGCTTGAACGACAAGCTGATATTGGCTGTATCAAACAATGGGAAACTATGTGTTCTTGATGCAGAAAATGGTTTTTTATTAGAAGAACACAGTTTGCCCAATGAAGTATTTTCGTCACCAGCTGTATATGACGACTACATATTTATTGGTTGCAGAGATGACAAACTGTATTCAATTAAATACATTTTGAACTCATAAATTCTGATTTCATCTAGTCTATAAAAATTGGTGATATTTAAATTAGTTAAAAGTTTAAGTATAAGTTGCATAACACGTAGATCCACAACTACCAAACTTGTTCATACAAAAGTAGACTCTAAACATCGGAATTAAGGCCTATAGTGGCGTGGATGTGAGAGGACACCGGTGTCCTCTGAGCTAGGACAGATTAATAAGCATAAGGAAAAACATGTTTGTTGTTATTGACCTGTACATGACTGTTTTGTTTGAAAATAAAACGCCTCTCTTTATTATTATAACTTTTATTCATGATCTTACACAACATACAGGTATAGTGAGCATTCATAAATTTTGACTTGTTACAAATATGATATGGTTACAGAATCAAACAATTACCAAATTGGAATGCATAACATCTGGTACAAATAACCTACCACTTGTGCAGATCATAGCTTTGTATACTTAAAAAGCAGCTTTAATTATGTAAAAATTCCTTTAAATAATATTTTATTTTTGGCAATAAATGCTTAAAATCAGTTTGGAACCACTGGGAGCATTGTACATACATTAATACTTGATCTACTGCCAATACATCTAAGCTCTTAAACTTGATAACCCAAAATCCCTAGAGTATCATTATTGTTGCCAGAACAGTTCTTAAACAAATATAAAATTAACAAGCAATGTACATAAATATGATATAACATAATTCATTGTTCCTCTTCTCCAAGTTCCACCTTTACTTTGGAGAAGTCAAAGTCTTCACCTGTCCCATACTTGTATATTTTAATTACATCTAAACAAGTAGTCTCAAAGTGTGTTGTAGCATCATAAGACTCGGAAACGAAGATCTGGCTCTGAGTGCCATCATCGAGGGGCTCGTAATAGTCTGTCACAGACACAAACTTCTGTCGGATGAGTCCAAGCAGATCCAAGCCAGGCTTGATCTCACTTTCTGGGTCATTAGTTTCAACAGTAGTAGACACCATCGCAATGAACCAGCCCTTGGCAGCAACCTGGTGTGTGTATGACACAACAGAGATGTAGATATCAGAATGCCTGCCTACTTGCTTTTGAGGAATGATAATTTGGGTGGACAAAGCATCCTTTGTATTTGGTATAGGATGATCCAATAAACAAATGCAACGGATCACCTGAGCCTTCTTGCGTACACGGTCTGGTACATAGCTGGGATCGCAGTACACTTGTTTACACTTGGCGATTTCATTGCCAGAGCGTACTCCAATTACTTTTCCACCTTCTCCAAGTACTATCTCATCTATAGGTTTGTCCAGCATGTATGTGCCTCCATAGATAGCAGAGAGGCGAGCAAAGCCTTGGGGCAACTCCCCTAGTCCATACATGGGGTACAAGTATGGGGACTTGCCATATCTTGCAAGTGAGTCTGAGTACAATTTGATACGACGGATGGTCTGAATAGCTGGCTGTTGGAGGTAATTATCATTGAGGTACAGGGCCAAAGCATGCCCAGTGAAGTCTTGAGTGTTCTTGTCAAGGCCAAACTTATCATAGAGTGACTGCATGTTGGCCGTACTGGGGTCCAAATCTTTCCAGGTCTTCGAGTCATCTTCCTGGAAGTCTTGTACATAAATAAGGAAGTTTCGGAAGCGTCTCTTCTCGAACATCCCCATCAGATCTGATGCAAGCGCCTCCTTCTGGTCGACGGGTACTTTTGAAATCTTTCCGCCTTTATAGACATAGCTGCCCTCCACAGACTTGAATTCCAAATATCGAGTCACACCCGTGTGAATGAGCAGTTTTACAAGAAGCCCATTTGCCATCAACAATTTGGGAATCAAATCTACATTCCAGTCGCGACCTCGACCGTATGTTTCGTCGGGTGCCGGTGCGTTGAACTTTGCGAACAATTCTTCTAACGGGGTAATTGACGCAGATTCACCACCGTAGTACTTATTACGATCAATGTGCAATACCTTTTTTCCGGACACGGAGAGCATTCCACTAAGGATGCATTCCTTCAAACCCGTTCCCAAAACTATCGCGTCGTATTCTTCATCCATGTTGATAGATTAAAGAAGAAGATTTTTTCCAATACGAAATTGCAAACCGGGTGGTAAACTAAATGTCAAAATGTCGGAAAGAATATGGCCGACGTCGATGTCGACGACGTGTGAGCTAGTGTTGCGCAAGTAAATATTTACTGAATCAGTCAATAATTGTATTTTATAAATGGCAACTGATTCGGATATTGTTCCAGGAACTTCGTTACACGACAACAGTGCACGACAAGAAAAATTAAAACTTTATAGCTCCCATGTAATCACAGATATTTCAATCAAGACAATTTTTTATACTGCTAATGCCAATAATATATCAGTCTATGGCTAATGCAATTCAACATGATTTCAACTCAACCCTACCCGTCCGCCTAGTGCCAACTAGAGATGGGTTTCTACCCGGTAAATACCGGGTAAATACCCAATCTACCCAAATGCAGGGTTTTTACCCGGGTAAATACCCAAATGGTGGGTATTTACTTTTTACACTCTCGCAACGAAAACGTCATCGCTATCAAGGGTTTATAGTAAGGCCCCAGGTCTTACAGTATTATAGTATGAACAATAGCAAGTCCGCTTACGCAAGTTGCCAAATTTCTTAAAAAAAAAAAATATTTTGTACAGAATTCAATATCAATTCAAGATTTTTACAATCATACACACAAATTACAATTATATGACATCATCATCATCATTTTAGCCCAAAGACGTCCACTGTTAAACATAGGCCTCTCCCAAATGTCACCACAATGAACGGCCCTGTGCGTCTCACATCTACAAGCAATCTGCTCTGCCCATTGCCACATTAAGTCGGCGATTCTTTGTGCTATGTCGGCAACCTTGGTTCTCCTGCGGATATCTTCATTTCTGATTCGATCACGAAAGGAAAACAAACCCCGAGCATAGCTCTTTCTGTTGCCCTTTGGGTGACTTTAAAGTTTCCGATGAGGCCCATTATAAGCGACCACGTTTCAGAGCCATATAAATCATCACTAGCAAAACGCACTGGTCTTAGAATTTTGTCTTGAGACACTCTTATGTTAGATTAGAAGATGCCGCACAGCTTTTCAAACGCCGCCCAGCCGAGTCGGATTCGATGGTTGATTTCATACGATTATACGACAAATGATAAATAATTATATGATATATGAAAACGACAAGTACACACTAATGAAACATTGTACAAAAGCGGACCTAATGCCTAAAGGAAAATACCAAATGCTAAATGTGCCAAGTAGCATAGGATAGCATCAGCCGCATACTGTTCTCACTGCCCGAGTCCCGCTCAGACCTCCTCTCCAGAAGAGGGAATGGACTGTAATCCACCATGAGGGCCCAATGCGGGTTGGTGGATGACCATTGTGAGAGTAGGGGTTGTAAGTCGGGGCTGTTACCATTTGGCCACCACTGCTCTCTAGAAAGTGCCAAGTGCCTGACTATGCCAAGTCGCTGCAAAGTGAAAAAAATAAAGTGCGAAATGACAAGCAGGGTTGAAGCCTGCTGGGGTCAAGGGCCGTTTTCTGAGAGGAAGGCTCAGCCCTGGCACTATAGGCACCGAAGGAACGGGGTAGGTTTTTAGTCAGTAAGAGTCTGACACTACTTCCCGCTCCGCCCAAGGGCGGGATTTGTCATTGGATGATTTTACCTACCATAAAAAAAAAAAGGTGTGTCAAGTGAAAAATGATTTGTGGCGGTGAGTGGAGGTGAAAACCAACACTTTTTCGTTCTAGTAGGACAAACAGTAAATTGGGTGTCTTTGAGTAGGTATGTTCAAAAAAAAATATGAATCTAGTCAAACATAAAATAATGGACTATTTAGTCGAATTTTAGCTCTCTTAGATAGTTCTCTATCTAAGCGCCTCAGTTTTTATCGAACTTTAGTTCGCTTAGATAGTTTTAAATCTATGCAAAGTAAAATTCGACTAAATCTTATGCTTCTATTGATTTATTTCTAAACATTGAGTAAATTTAATGTTACTCAATGTTTAGAAATAAATCAATTACTGTTTATTGTTTTTACCCATGCTTTTGGGTATTTACCGGGTAAAAACCCTGTTTTTACCCAAATTGGGTATTTACCGGGTAAATACCCGATGGGTTTTTGTTTTTACCCACGTCCCATCTCTAGTGCCAACTGCCATGGTTCCTTAAAATTGATATAAATAAGTTCCTTTAAAACTGATAGAATAAGCTGGTAATAAACAATTTTACTCGGACAGATCACAGACAGTCCAGTAGGGAAGATCTAATTTCGAGGAAGAGGTCGACCGTCGAATCCGACTCGGCTGAGCAGCGTTCGGGAAGCTGGGAAGCTGCGAGGTAATTTCTCGTCCAACATACCAGTGTCTCAAGACGAAAGTCTATGACTAGTGCGTGTTGCCAGTGATGACATATGGCTCTGAAACGTGGTCGCTTATAATGGGCCTCATAAGAAGACTTTAAAGTCACTCAAAGGGTACATTTTTCGGCTGATATGATGATGATGATGATGATAAAAAAACAATACAACATTATTTTTACTAGAAACGAAACCTAAATACATTTTGTTCAGAATCAGTGATTGAATAGATTCCACTATGTTACTTATATTTTTTCCCAAAAATATTTAAAAAGGTCACAATTTAGACTCCACCGATACTAAGTACAAAACAGGTCACGGCGGGCCATTGCAGACGCCAGCGCTGAGCTAGGTGCGGGAGTAAAACAACCCCTCCATCACCCGGATGGCCCGGTGATCTTGTGTATATGTGAACAACGAGGTAACACAACAAGCTTATAACTTTGTGATTTTGTACATAGATTCTTTACATAACCAGACCCGTGTTTCGCATATACTAAAAGACAATAACGCCAAAATCTAGCTCGCCAATACATTTCATGCCGTACTTTGTTGTACAGACGCCAGCACATCAACCTACCTCAATCTGTCAAATTTCTTTAATAGATTTTCAACCATATAACAATATCGGAAGGTTTATGTTCGATTGGTAAAATTTGACAGATTGGGGTAGATTGACGTGCTGGCGTCTGTACAAATAAGTTGCATAAGCTAATAAAATCTATTTGGTAACGTGGAAGGGGGGGAGGGTCTCTAGCCAAATCATAGGGGTGACAAGATCGAAAAGGTTAGGTACCACCAAAGGGTACCACTGGCCTAGTGAAAGCTTAGAAAGATGGTAAAAAATCTGAATAATAATATAGAAATAAAACAGTTCCAACTTTAGTCACAAAACAACAAAAAAAAAAAACAACCTGAGTGAACTTTTTTTATAGAGAGTACTTTTTTATAGAGATATTTTATTGTTGGCAAACCCAATTATGTCTTGTCATTTGTAGCGACAGCGACAAGCGAGCAAATGAAATGAAAGAAATGTCATATCAGTCAGTCATTGAGTTTAGTCAGTTACTTGTCTCGTGTTTTTTTGCTTGTTTTTAAGTTTCGTACTCTGTCGTGTTTAATCGCTCCGTGGTGGTCAAACAATTATTTTAAAAGTTCTAAGAATATGTATACACGGGCTACTAAAAAACTTATTTGTTCGTCAAGTGAATATTGGAAATAATTAAGTTAGTGATGTGTGAATCTGTGAACGGATGACTTCCTACCATATGTTTGATTTCGTACGGCACATTCTCTCTAAATCAACTTCAACAAATACATCTAAAAGGTGTGGCGACACAATAGTTTTAAATGAAAGGTAAAAGGGGGGTGAACACTGTTCAAATGAATAAAAATGTCAACAGAAGGCAGTGGAGAGACACCTACTGTGCCATGTTTACCCGGTGCACCGGAGCAGACTTACCTGTTCCCGAAAGCGAAAGGTCACTCGAGGTCTGTAAGCCATGGAGGCACTCCAATGCTCGCGGGGAATCCCACCGCGCCGCGGCCGTCGCTCAAGTCAGCGATGCGAGGGCACCAGCGCGCGCTGTCGCACGGCCAGATCGGCGAGGGCGGGCGGCCCAGCAGCGGGCCCGGTCATGGGCCTGGCCACAGCCGCGCCGGCAGCCGCACAGACTTCATCCTGCCGCCGGGGCACCGCGACCGCGACCCTCCCGTGCCCAGCGCCGCACCGCGCCTGGCCTCAGTGCGTATCCACTCACGCCAGGCCTCGCGCTCAGACTCCATCTACACCATACGGCGTACATCCGTCGTCAGCCCCTGGAGACGCGCCGCCTTCTGGCTGCTGCGGCGCCAACAACCCACTGTTGATAACCGCCACCTTATAGTCACGCCGAACCTCCTGGTGCCAGATAAAACACCCCCCAAAGATCACCCAAATGGGCAAAGATGCGACAATAAAATTAGGACTACAAAATATACTTTATTATCATTTTTACCCAAGAACTTATTTGAACAATTCCACAGGATTGCAAATGTGTACTTTATATTCATAGTGTTGTTGAACTGGGTGCCTGCAATCAGTGCGTTCGGTAAGGAGGTGGCCATGCTGCCCGTGTTGTTTGTGCTCGGTGTGACCGCCATAAAAGACTTGTTTGAAGACCGCAGAAGACACAAATCTGATAAAAGAATAAACAACTCATTTTGCCGAGTCTTCAAAAAGTAAGTGCCAATTTTTTATTTTTATGCTCAGTTATATTAGAAGAAAAAAGAGAAGGCCTTTGCCCAGCAAAGAGATGCAAAATTGGTTTAAAAAGAAATAACTAATTGTAAGACTATATTTTCCATACACAGTCATTTTTAACTGTCTTGTATGATCCAAAGAAGCTTTAGTCATAGTAGTCATAGTACTTTATTGGTAAGGGATTCTTACACGTCATATACAGAATTTAACATTTATGTCAACAAATGGATACAATTAAGTTCCATTACAATGTCAATTAATAAAAAATTACAATGTCAAACAAAAAAGAAAATACAAGAAAACAAATAAATAAAAAGTCAAGTTACAATAAAATAAGTCCAAATTAATATTCAAAGTCAAATTAAATTAAATCATAAATTCGTCAAAAGAATAAAAAGCTTGCTCGATAAGCCATTTTTGCAGACGAGCTATCTCACCTATGCAATAAAGTTTAGACCTTTGTCTCACCAAAGAAAATCACCAAACAAACAAACAGCAAACTTTAAATAATAAACTTCTTTAACATGTGAATTATTTAGCTATAAAAATTCTAGCTATGAAACATTAAGAAAGGAATTGAAGTAATAACAATAACATAACCTGCAAAGAATTCTTATAATTTATGGAAATTGGTTTGAATATTTACCCACCATTGTGTATTGCATAATTATTTACTTAGTAGCTGTAGATAGTACTGAGAAATTCCCAAAATGACACAATCAGCCTTACTAAGGGGCAGATTCTTACTCAGTAACTGGGTTTTGAAGGTCAGGTAGGCAGTTACTACATGTAATTCAGCTCAGCAAAAGAGATAATACAACAAAACAAAATCTTTAGCCAAAGTTTTTGTTATATATACAACAAAAAATTTGGCTAAAGGTTACTTTCTACGAAATATGCCACATTAATCAAAGTTAAATAGGAAAATTACGCATATTCAAGAACTAGCTGTCCCCGCGGTCTTACCCGCGTCTTTGGTTACTGCTCCACTTCCGTGGGTCGCAGCGTGATGTTGTTTGGCCTATACTATTCTTCATGAACCTGGCTATCCCATCCAGAAAGATTTTTTCTTATCCAACCGGTATTTCCAGAGATAAACTCATTTAAACAAAAAAATAACTTTTCCACTTTATTTTGTTGGTAAAGATAAATACCTACAGCTACCACCACCAACCAACCCAACCAACCACCAACCAATCAAACCAACCACCAACCAACTATACCTACCATACCCATCTACCATACCTATACCTTTGAAGACCAACGTCAGACAGATCTCGACGTCAGACGAGATGCCGTCAAAAGTTAGCCACCCTCCGAAATCCAATATCTATACAACAATAGTGTTTTAACCTGTCCACACTGCGCACGCACCTTTGCAGCAAAGATATGCTATATTAGCCACATTCTTAGACCACATTAGAGCATATTCGCAACCCGTAGTTTCATTAAATCAGAAACCAGTCACCGTAGCCAAAATCGGCAAGGGAAGTAGTATATATAAAGATAAATAATTGATTCAATAGATGACTGCCTATGTTCACTGTTGGACATAGGCCTCTTCAAGGTGAGACACGATACTCGATGCTTTCCATCCATTCGATCCGTTCCAGCTTCCTTTTTAAGTCGTCACCTAGCGTAGGGCCATTCCAATAATATGTTTACTCGCAACAATAATAAATCAGTGGTTATAAGTGTCGGTAAAAGTCGATAATGTTGACTATTATCGCGCCTCAACTTTCGCTGGTCGATTTTTATAACTTGTGTAGGAAGGTAGAGGTGCGTAAATGCGCGCCATCGTCGTCGTCACAAGTAATCGGTGAAACGCAAGCCTAAAAAAAATACGAAAAAAACATCAAACTCTCTAATTAACGTGTTTATTTGGTTAATTACGTGGTACTGGCCCCACCCTTCTTATGGTAATCAAAATGTTAATGGTAATAACCTTTCATTCATTTCGGTTTATTAATCATGGGTTATTTTAAACCAACTATTTATAATATTCCAAATGTGTAAACGATAATTCGATAAACTAATTAAGGTAAAATAAGTTTAACTGTTGTTAAGGAAACAACTTAATAATCGAATGCACAGGAAATCCCGAGAATGTAATTATGAACAATATCGCACGCACAAGGTACCGTAAATAATGCCGTCTTATCTTAATACGAAGTATTTATTAGACTAATTAGGTAAAAGATATCGATAACGTCGTCATTTCCTACTGATTATCACCAACAAGGGGTATATTTACCATTTTACTGACGCACTTGAACGATTCACCGTAAGTTTGTTCCGTTGTGCCTAAATCATCAAAGAAAACGCCTTCTATCATGCAGTGATGACTGACTTAAAACCCAGGTATAAAACCATACCATACAAGATCTAAAGGCAAGCTAAAAAAAGTGCAAAGCCAACTGTAATAAAGATGAGGATATTTCTCTCAATTTCTGGAGAGAAATATCCTTAAAGCAGAAAAGGATTATGGTTTTGGTCGGAGAAATCGTGGAATCGGACGTCCTTATACTTATGTCTCTGAAATGTAGGTTTGTTTCCAAGGAGTTTTGCTAAAAAAAGTTGACAAAGCCAAGCAGACCCCATATCGGTGTCGTATTTTATTTCATAGCCAAAACAAAACAGTTCTATTAAAAACTGCCTGACTACAGCCCGACCTCGCCTCTCAATAAATCTAACCTAAAGGTCAACCGGAGGTATGAAGGTCTACTAAGTTACTAGCTGACACATTCGGTAGATAATTAGATATAGTAGGGAACACGTCCGAGGACATGTCCAAGGCCTATAAAGCTCATATCCCCACGGGGAGCTAACACTAAATTAAGCCGTAGCTGATAATACGTTTTGGCCGAATAAGCAATTTTTCTTCTCTATAACTAGCGGATACTGTTCCACTGTTTGGCAATCGTAACCCCCTAATTTTTCCTAATATCCTATCTTTTCCTGAGCTACCTCAGTCCAGGTCTAACGGTACACGACGCGACCATCTCTACCTATCAATCAATAGCTGGTGCTAGCATTTCTTGATTATTTTAGTTACAATACGCTGGATGCGAGACGCACAGGACCGATCGTTGTGGCGATGCCGATGCTTGGTCCCCAAAGCGTCGCCAGTCCAACAGTGAACGTCTTTAGGCTGAAATGTGATGATGATGATGACGCGTAGATACGGGAGGATACACTGTCTTTCTTATATTTATGTGTTTCCAGTGAATGTATTTCAACCAGTGCAGTGGTGTTGCAAACAAATACAACAAATAAATACATCGTTAAGAACTATTAGGTGTTAATGTAAAAGGCCGTCGATCTTTCAATTATTAGTTATTTAAACTTATCAAAGTGAGCACTTAACCGTTTATAATTCCATTTATTTACGACTTAAGTGTGGTTATTAACTTTGTTGATATTATCGCGTTGACTTTTTGTTTGCTTTTTATATGTAAGTTGTTGACAAACAAGCTGATGTTACCAGCCATCTGCAACACTCAAAGACGTAGATTGTGATGTGATGCATTGCCTTCCCAGATAAGATTGAAAAGCACTATGATGAGCAATGATATCCTTCCAATTCGTCTCTTATTTTTCACTCTAGTCCCACATATTAAGGCTCCAGTGGCTATGATTTTTACCGATCATGATTCTGCACTCTTTTCATCCAAGTCGGCCTGCTATCACCCTGATTTTCCGCGTCCCCTTTTCCTTGGCCTATTTCAGAGCACAAAATAATCCTGGGCCCACAGATCGTTCATACAGCATATATTTCTGTAAAGATATTTTACCTTGACACAACATAATGTACCTACTTATGTGTCAGGTATATACGGATCTTCGTGTTATAATTGAGCGCGGGTCCTCAGTGTCATGCCCATAGCACAGCACATAAGAAATTCATTCGACATGTTCCTATAACAGTGAATTTCTTATGATGTTTGTTACACCAAGTTGTTGGGCGGTGCGGTGGCGGCGGTTTGGCCACTCGACTTATAAATTGCCCATTAATATTACAAACGTATGATAGCAACTGAGCATGTTTGCCCGTAAATAATCCGATATTTAATTATTCTATTAGAGAGTTTATCGGTTTTCTTTTCCAAACTTTGTTCTATTTACTTTTTTATTTTCTGAGATAGAAGAACTTTGCTAGCAAATTTTCTGTTTGTGGAAGTAGCTTATTAAATATCCTGGGGGAAAATTCTACATTATTATTTCCACGCTAATTAGGTACATCTAATTAGGCGCACAAATGAATGTTACCTTGTGAAGAAAACAGAACAATTAGATCTACGAGTGAATTATGGCGTTCTTCCGCTACCTGTGAGATTTGATTGAAATGATTTTCCATGAAAGACTTCTACGTAATAATATTAACAAGAACAATAAGATACCCAGTTTCCGTATGACAATACAGCGGCGTTTGGAATGACTGAGCAGAAAATTAATATTTTATGGACCTGTTCATAAATGTGCAATCGCTCAACGCTAAAATGCCAAATGCTACATTGTAGTGAACGATGGCAGCAAGCTTGGCTTGATTTTCCGTGTCATGGATATAGCGACACATGCAAGGCAAGACGGAACTACAGGCCTTCAGCAACACGTGCCACCTGATCGATGACACGTCAAAATATTTCATACGTCAACAACAAACACATTGGACTTCTGACAACTTTCACGCGCACGGCTCGTCGTTAACTGTAATTTCAATAGATTTTGTTGAGATTGCTTACTGACAGCTCCAAGGTCGCCACTCGCAATCACTGTGGTTAAATATTTATGGCCTACTATAGTGTTGGTAAACGTTTCCTGATTTCTAGACAAACAATCTATAAATGTCAAGTCTGACATGAAAATAAGCAAAAACTCACTTAAATACTATAAGGCACTAACGCTGATTAGATTGTCAGTTACTACACGATATTATCACACCTACCTCGTGTTGATAACGACTGTTAGGAGTTAATTATTATTGCCACGCAAATTATTGTTTTTTATAAAAAACCAGGCATTCGTCATCACGCACCAACACATAAAAAAAATGTTGGGTGTATAGCAAAAACAAGTAAATATTGCCTTTCTCTTTTAAACCCATAAATATTATTTAGCCCAGCCCCCTGCCCTTGTCACCACTTGACTAAAATCTCTAATCTGGTTCCACTTACTGTGTTTTTGAAGCATTTATTGGAAGCACACGTCTCACGTAATATTAGTGAAATACACTTTTCAGTATGAAAAAAACCTGACCGCAAGAACAACAATAAAATTCGAAACCAGTCACTTTTAGCAGTCTGTTGGTGGAATCTATTTGTAGTTCAATCGTAGATTTGACGCCATTAACTGCATCAATGCTTAGTGACTTGTTTCAAACTTTTTTGTCTTTTTTGGCCAGGCTTTTTGACATCGCCCGCTTTTTTATTTCCTACATTTGATTAAGTAATACTTTTGAAAGCATAGAGCCCTTTATTTTGATATCTTACATGAGTATGTCACGAAAAAACATATAATTTGGCGCTAAAAATTCACCATTTTATGTTTTTATAATTTTGATGTGTCACTCTCACAATTAAGACGAATCTAATGAAACATATCAAACTAAAATGCGACAAGCCATTTACAAACATAAAATTTGAAAATTTTCTTCCTGGCGAGGTTGCGTAAGAAAGAAATTCCACCTTTGGTGTTCACCCATTAACGATATTATAATTAGGTATAATCAAAACCATTAACCAATATTGTAGAATTAAGCAAAACTAGTCGTGTTTGCTAGAAAACCTTCATTTAATGTCCACTTGTTAATTAAGTCTCGCTAATTGATTCTCTGTTCTCGCTGCATCGGTGTGTTTGTTACTACAAATTGATTAGACTGTATTGTCTTTACACTTGAACTTTAAATAAATCAGACACCGTTCAATTGATCGACTGTTTCGTTGTATTACGCGCGTTTGTTCTATTATGTTGATAGTATGTATATATATAAACATTTTAATTAACATTTCAAGGCTTTATTTTCCTCTTGTAACCGCGAAGTACCAATTAGATGCAGAGATATTTGCACTAGATTTAGAATCGTTTTTCATAGTCTAGTTACTGCTGTGCGAACGTGTATGAACTGAATGTTGTAACCTAGCTACATCCACACGTTACATCACTCATGGAATGATTTTTTGCTAACTGCTTGGTACTTTATGCTAAGTATTGCAACATTCAACCATAGGCGAAAACTAGTTGCCTTAGATTTTTATGTCATAACAAATCGTTTAGGATTTATGGACTGTGGAATAACCACCGTGTCCTCGTGAAGGTGATGGGCTACCTCACGCGTTCGGCCCTGGTTCAAGCTATGGTCCGGAGAGAGAGGGAATTGATAGTGGGCTTTTCTTTCTGCGAAGCAGTAAGTAATCGAGGGAAGGAGGTGATCCAAACCGTGAGGAATGGTATAAAAATCGTATTAAGATTTAGGACAGTTAAAATATTTAAAAAAAATTAAAAACATAGCCTTTTCATTTCTAGCATTTATCAAAATGCGTTAAAATATACAACGTTGTATAATTTTCTGAACTTTGTCCTAACTAAGGATGTATAATTAGCGCTACTTTCTAAGCTCTGAAGAACAGTCATTGGTCTGTAGGTTATAGACGTCAGGCTAATCATTCTTGCTCATAAACTACATTACAAATGGTTCCTCAGATCTTTCAATTAGTCCCTTCAAACGGATAGATTATGATCGATAAAGGAACGATTTATGCCCAAGTAACATTAGCGTCCAGCTATGACTATTTTATGATGCACGGCATAAGTGGAAGCCTTCATGAATTCCTATTGGTGGGGGACAGTGATTATGGGCCGAATGAATGTGAAATGAGCACGTAGATATGTACAGTTGAAAAAGCAGATAGGTATACGTGATTTGTAACAGATGTGCAGAGCACTCAAGTGTTGACTTCTGTTAGTACTGTTAATAGGTGTGTTGGTTTAGTTCTTTCTTAAAAAGGTTTTTTTTTTAAAGATTACCTTGGACATAAACCTGCATAGATGTTACCATATGAATAAAGATCATAATCATAGCAATTATTGCCCAGAGTCTTTCACATTTATTGTACCCCATATCAACCCTCCTCCTCAATGTCAAATAATGTTATTTGAAATGTCCGGACTTAAAATGACCTCTGAATTTGTTTCGGATGTTTATTTTCAGCGACATTGAAAAAACCATTAAAATTTAATATTACAGCGTAGCGGAAAGATGATAATGTAAGCCTAGCCCTTTTGTTGCCTGTACTGTCCGGCCTGGACACGCAGCTCCTCTGTATCTGGGTCAGCGGTCAAGGTCTGTTGGGGCTGGAACACAATGTCTTTCCCGAAGTGCTCAAAATAAAATGTCCATGTACGTTGTGCGTGCTTGACGAGCATTATTACTACTAAGTCGGGGGTGTGGTTTTTTCAAGTGTAATCTTTTAATTAAATAGGATTTACGAAAACCTTAACCATACAGAACCTTGTCATAATCTGCAATTTAAACTGGTAACAAGAAACAAAATGTGGAATCATTGAAACAGGCGCGATCCTCGGTAAAATGGAGCTGAAATATTTATTGTAGTATTGACAACCTCAGCGAAGGTTGACTTGATACATTTGCTGCCAAATAGATAAAAAAATTCTAGTCATACGAAGACATGGCTGAAAGGACATATCCAAGCCAAAAATATAAAAAAAAAATACGAGAGCATCGATGTGACGTTGACGACGAGCATCTAAATATTTTAACGTGACGGGATCCAAACATGATCAACCTTTCCGTAACGTAATCGTACGTTATTTTTTGTAAATGTTTTCCTCAATGAAATCTGTTTTGCCTTTTCCAAATATTTTGGGATCGGCTTTTCTAACCGGATACAGTATTTTACAAGGAGAGATTGCTTATTTATTTCTACAGTAATG
Organism: Leucania comma; assembly: GCA_958295575.1. NCBI lineage: Eukaryota > Metazoa > Arthropoda > Insecta > Lepidoptera > Noctuidae > Leucania > Leucania comma. The sequence goes on along the minus strand of OY282467.1, from coordinate 25,941,138 downwards.
ACACCCCCAATTTCTGATTTAAGCAGTTGTGACTTTAACTGTTAGTATTTCTCAAAATCTGGTTTAAACTGAAAACCTGTCAAAATTTTACATTTAAATAAGCTGCTCATTCAGAAATCGGCCCATAAAGAGGTAGTTTTTGAGTTTGTTTGTAGGAAGTAACCATAGGAATTACTGACCCGATTAAAAAAAAATAACACATTCTTTTTTCAGAAGAAAATAACATTATTCCTGAGTGAAACAAGCTAACTAAAAATGCTTAGTGTCCAGCGAAATGGGGACGGGACAGGCTAGCAGTAATAAAATAACGTCACTTCCATATATCTAAAGTTAAGATTCTATGTTCTTGACTCAAGGCCCGAGAAATCGGCGGTTCAAATAATAGCATACGCGTGTCGTAGTATGATGTATGGTCTGATAACGGTATCAGTGCGGCAATGGACGCAGATTATCTCAATGGGTTGATTCACTCTGTACGGTGAACGTATTTTATCAATTATCATTGTATGATGTACATAAAAATCAAGGTGAGATAATTATTGCTGGTGTACTCGACGTGCTTCACAGAAATCCCCCAGTAACGTGTGTATTGGAATTGTTGGAATGTTTTGTGACATCATACGTACTGTGTTTATAATTTTATACACAGCCATTCACGATGTTTGCTCAGATGCATCTTATTATATAGCTTCATTATTTATTTTAGTGTTCTCAACACATATGATTTAGATAAACGATATATAATATAGAACGCATAAAGAAGTTTAACATTTTGTTCATGGAATCCAGTCCCGCTAGCGCGGGATCCCGTACCTTTTTTGCAGGATCAGAAATGCGGGATTTCTCATCCGGGGTCCCAGACGCTTGTGGGATTGTTTATTTAATATAATTTAGATGATGCGCTGTTCAGATTACCTATTTATTGGACCCAGTACAGCCTCATGAACTCGTAACTTTTCTGTAAAATTTTTACTTAAACTATGGAAAATAGTTATGTTTTAAAAAGAGGTAACTGTTTCCTATTCCCTCACGCTCCGCACCATGGCCTAGACCAGAGCTAAACGCGAGAGGTCTCCGCCACCGATCGCTTCCACGAGGACACGGCGGTGCTCCACCCAAGCAACTAAATGTTGAGCTTCTTTATGTAAAAACTTGATTAACTAAAACTTCGAATGGGGCTAACCATTCGAATTTTTCGAGACAGTTGCATCGAAGGTAGGTACAACTCCATAAAAAAAGAAATCCTGTTTAGAAAGTAATATTTCGACTGCTCATTAACAAAATTGGCAATACATCTAATCGTAACGTGGTCGTTTGTAGGTATGTAGTTACATCTGGACATAACAATAAAATAGACTGTTGTTTTATGTCCTTTACAACATGTAATTAATGCGCCAGCCAAGTTATAATGTGGACATAAATAACAGATTCGGAAATTCCCAGTTCCAACTGTAATGTTGCTAACCCTGATGTATAGTTTGATGCTCAACATATGTCACTAGCTACCGCAAGACTCCTTAAAACGCTTTTTCAAAGCAAACTTTTTTTTCTAGAGCAATTTTAGAATAATTCCTTTACAAAACGCGTGGTCGTGTCTTTGTCAAACCTTAAAGCCTCTACACTAGAGAACAAAATACCCCATACTCCAACATGACGCGCAATACTAAGAAATTGTCCAACAACCAACAACATGTCTTACGTCACATGTTGGCGTCGTTGGAAGGCAAGTTGCGGGAATCTGGAACATACTCGTAGATTGAGTGTTGCGCGTCTTGTTGGGGGACGTTTTGTCCCCTAATGTATCTGAACCTATAGAAGGTTGGTGATAGCAGTCGTACGCATACAGTTTTAACACTTGAAAGTAATACAGTTCGGACAGCCCTTAAAAAGCTTACCACGAAACAGCAGTTGGATATTTCCCAACTTCTAAGAAAGAATAAAATTACTTACCAAGTTGCACGTTGGCTTGCGTTAATTGCTCAAGAATATGCGTGACAATTCTCAATACGGAATTCATTATTACACATATGTATGTTTAAATGACAACTCCGATTCAAACATAACTTTTAGATCTTTGCTTATCCAATAGACAACACAGCATCAATTCAGTTCGTAAAAGACGTAAGTGCGATGCAAGATTTAGGTTTGGAGTCAATTGCACCTGAAAGTACAATGACAAAGCTTCCAGATGCAGATGACCTCCATAATTTTTAGCGTAGGAAAAAATACGAAAAATAAGGCATTTTCCAGACCAAACGTATTGTCGGCCACTGACTGTGAGCTGGCATTACGCAGTTACCGCTTTTTCATATTATATCAACTTCTCAATCACACTGAACCGACTATACGTTATTACGTAGTAGTGCGTTGTCGTTGACTCTCGTTGGCCGATTATTGTATTACGCGTAGGAAGTCAACTCTTTTGTTCACATAAGTAACGCATTCTATAACGTACTGTCGGCTTGGTGAGATCGCATACTGCAGACTGAGTCCACGTTCACACTGGGGCTAACAGTGAGCATGCTCACAGTCGGTGGCGGACAATACGTTTTGTGTGAACGATGCCTTAATTTCCAAAAGAAAAAAGGAAAACGATATTTGAAGTTTGTACGACAACTACATTAAGTTTGGAACACATAGGTGCGCCTGTTTGACTCGCACTTGACCGGTTTATGTTTAGATGATTATGTTTACATTCTTCCTATGTAGGTTAGGTAGACGATTTTCTGGAACTGCAGGTCATTGAACTTGACCAAGTAAATGAGCACACGAGTGCCTACCAGGAAAATGTAACAGGAATATGTTATATATGTCACCGTAAAATTGTAAATATCGTTATATTACAATCTATCACGCGACATTGTAAAGTATCGAAAGATTGTCAACCTTAACAAACAGATCACGATTTAACGCATTATTTTTCGGTAGATTGTAATATATCGAAGGTAAACCGTTAAATTGTCAAATGGCATAGAACGGAACTCATCTCGCGCACTGATTGATTGAGCGTCATGTGCTGATGTGCCCCGCGCCGCCCTATTTGATTGTGAATTCTTTTGTTGTCGAATGTAAAAAAAAAATGATTTCGTGTTGAAAATAACTCACAGCTTTAGAATTAGTTACATAAAATAGTTGTGAAAGTAAAACTGAATCTGTGATTATAGTAGTAGTCAATAGTTTGCAATCTCGCGAGATAGAGTGTAATATAACGGTATTTACAATTTTACGGTGACAATATAATAATAATATAAATAATTGACCCTCAATTATTTTGCAGTACACAGTTGAGTCATCATTTTGTAAAGACTTCGTTTTATGCTTCAAACTGCTTTGCTGCACTCCTAGAGCGGTGCAGGTTTATTTTCCTCTTTTTTTTCTTACTGTTGTTTTTATTTAGTTAGATTATGATGGAAAAATAATTATTTCATAACTAAAACACTGTCATTTTATGTTGGGACTATCACTTAATGGATTAATAGGCTTTTACGAAATGTTCCTAATTCAGTTGCATTGTCCCAAAATAGTTGATCTAAAGCTGCGAGCAGGTAAAGATACTCTTGTATTTTAATATCTAATAATAGATGTTTAGCGTCTGTTGATTATTCTTTCTGTCCCCTGTATTATATTTCTGAGATAGCATTCAACATTTTGAATAAAGATGTCAGTCCCAAAAGGTGACATACGCCCACTGAGTGAGGCGTCGAAATTGTTTGTTGAAATCTACTTGACATTTGCGCTCCTTGAACGTATTTACAATATTTTTGATAACGTACAATTTAGGTACTCAAATAGATATTTAATACTGAGAGGGTGATTCATCCACAAATATAGAAATAAATTAACGAGGACTACATCACGTAAAGCGCTGTCACTCTTGAACTGCGCACAAAAGAAAGAGAAGTGCAAAGACAAAATGCTTGCAAATATGAAGCATTTTACAAAAAATCTACAGATTTCACTATAAAATCAAAACACTATAACGGTGAAACGATGCTTTTAAAATAAATCTGATAAACAATCGTAATTGAACTATATTGGTCTGAAAGTAATTTTTAGAGGCATCTTCGTGTATTTTTTTTTTTTTTGTACTAAATCAGCGGTTTAAAATCATGTAAAATGAATAGCTGTTCGTTAGTCTCGCGATACTCGAGAACGGCTGGACCGATTTGGCCAATTTTGGTCTTGAAATATTCGTGATACTCCAGGGACGCTTTAAACGGTGAGAAATTATGCAAGAATTCACATAAAAAATCCGACTATTAAGTAGTACGAAGCCGTTTGCTGGGTTAACTAGTAACATAAAATATATTTTCTGATTATTTTTACTGTAATGGATTATATATTTTGGTGTGCCATAACACTCGCGATTAGCTATTCCCTTTAAATACTTCAAAACTCTAAGTGCTCGATTACGCAGACGCGGCGCGTTGCGCGGCGCATCGGGCGGTCTGTCGTACATTGCCTTAGGTTTGTGTTTGCGCGAGCGATGACCCGGCCCGCTGCTGCAATGTACGACGAAACGCCCAACGCGCCGCGTCTCCGTAAACACGGCCTACGTGGTGGTAGCCTTTTAAAACTTGTGCAAACTTCATAACTTCATGGCAATCATTGACACGGTTTGGTTTCAGTTTGGTGTTGTTATCGGACAATCGCATCCTCACTGTCTAATACTAATTACTAATAAAGAACTTATCTTTAATATGACACAGTTATAAAGACAGTCATTATGTAGAACGTTTATGTATTTTACCTTTTACGTGGCGAACATTCATTGGTTACTCATTATTTGTTTATGATTTGGAATTGTTCTAGCTATTGTTTTATACCTGACCGGCACCTCAATTGCCCATGTAACGCAACTTCTATGACAGTCTGAAGGATTTTGAAAGAAACGTACAATCCTTATTTACTACTCAACTTTACTTTTTTACTGACGTTTACTGACGAAAGACGATTATAGTACGCGGCCATGAAGGATGCTTCCTTCATGTACGCGGCAAATAAGTTGAACCCGTTGCTATGTTTACGCGCAGCCCCAATTTGATTGAGAACCGAAAATCGGTTACTGCACAAGGTCGACCGCCATGACGGTTTAACTTGTGTGTCGAGATTGATACATAATTTGGCATGTTTATTAGGTGTAGGTACTAGGTCATACTTAATTTTATTGTGGGAAGACATCAAATAATTTCTCCTGCTCTGGGTTGTGCGAGAGTGTCAAACTTATTGACTAAGGGTGTTAATCGAAGTGTGGCACAAATCAAATAAAAATATTTTTATTTCACATAGGCCTACATGGGCAAATATAAAACTTCAGCTGTGGTGGCTGTGGTCAGAACCTAATGCACGGTTCCAAATTGGTTGTTTCCTATAAAAAGAACCGGCAAGAAGCTCCATGGTTACTCTTTATCATCTATACAGTGGGGGGCTGCGTGTAACCATAGCAACGGCCAGAAAAATGGCTGTCATTTTAGTTGAACTTATTTGCCGTTTACTATATTAGTACTTGCAGCAGTTTTCCAATTACCCGTTTTATAGATAAGGGTCGCCGTGGTGTTTGACAACACTTAATAGAATTGCTTTGTAGGGCAGGCTGTGATTACGCCGTGAGTGGACAAATCGTTACCGAGAAAAATTACTAAGCAAATAATAATAATAATAAATCTTTATTTCCAGGTTTACAATTATACAGTCCAGATAGTATTCATATGTGGTTTGCAATACATACATGTAGAAAATTGTAAATTAACACACAAATAACACCACTGATACCCAAGCTAAGATTAAACTTGTATTATGGGTATCAGGACTCTCTAGGTTGACTAAGATAATACAACAGAGTTCGGAGTTACATCACATGTTTCTTTATTAATATTGCGAGTAAAAACAACAAAGGTTAAAAATATTTAGCTATATAGAAATAAGATAAAAACTGGATTGAGAAAAAAAAAAAAAACAATTATAGGACAAACCATTTGTGTATAGTGTAGAAATGTGTGTCGTCATATGAGACGGGGGAAAGTGTAGAGAAAACAGAGGATATTTACGAGTTGATAATTTTTTCGACTTCATCATAACTAAGAGTGAAAATCCATTTAATTATTTGAGATTTGCAGTTATATTTATTGAGTTTGTAAATGTTACAATGACTGTTGATAAAGTTGTAAATACGACTACCAAGAACTTGAAAATGACGTTTAGCGAGTATGGTTCTGTGCCTCACTATAGGACACACGTTAGAAATCCTACGTTTTGACAAGCGCTCCTGATCCAACTGCAGAGAAGAGTGTTTTCGCAACGCGCAGTCAAGCACAAAAAGTTGTCTCACAGTCAAGACTCGGCACTCCTTATATAATAGTGCGGTACTATACCGATAGTTCTTAAAAGTCATGACCTTGAGAACAGCTCTCTGAGCCCTCTCCAGTTGTATCATACATGTCTTTGAAGCACCACCCCAGACCGTAATGCCAAAAGTTAGTATTGACTGGCAAAGAGAGAAATATACCATACGTAAGGTATCCGCATCAGCACTATACCGCAGGTTTTTAAACACGGTGATCAGTTTTCTGACTCTGCCAGACAAAACCCCAACTTGGGCACTCCATGAGATGAGACTGTCTATCAGCACGCCCAAGTATCTAACATTGGTTGCTCTTGTTAGAGAGAGACAAGAGCATTGGTTCGGGTAAGCATTACAAATATGCGCTTTAAGTAAAAATGAGTTATCCGGTTGCGAAGAAGATTTTAATGCGAATGTGATATAATTGGTTTTTTCCACATTTAGAGTCAGACTATTTGCTGTCAGCCAAGACATAACAATGCGAAGAATAGATTCTCCTCTTTTCTGAGCTTCATCCCAATCTTCAGCATGTACAAGTAGGGCTGTATCATCAGCGTAAGAATAAATGGAACAATTTGGAAGTTCTAAATTACATAGGCCATTTACGTACACTAAGAAAAGTGTAGGCCCCAAGATCGAGCCTTGAGGCACCCCATATGACAATTCACACTCGTTACTAACACATGTGTCGATTTTGACGCATTGCGTTCGTTCCGTTAGGTAGCTAGAAAAGACTGCAAGTGCAGGACCTCTAACTCCCACGTGCTCCAGCTTTCTTAGAAGGATGGGGACAGAAACAGTGTCAAATGCCTTGGAGAGGTCTAGGAATAATCCTAAGCACTTAGACTTTTTATCTAGAGTCTCAACAATATCATCAACTAGGGCCGAGATCGCATCTTCACATGACTTTCCTCTGCGAAAACCAAATTGATTGTTGGAAATAATGTTATGATCTTCTAAAAAGGACGTAAGCCGATTGTTAAGGACTCTTTCAAAAACCTTTGATAGAGCTGGCAGGACTGATATCGGTCTATAATTGTTGACACTGCCTCTATCCCCTCCTTTGTGGATAGGATGTACGACCGCTCTTTTTAAAACTTTCGGGAATACACCCTCAGAGAAACAGAGATCACATATATGCGTGACAAGGGGTACGAGAGTCAGTCCGCTCAATTTCAGAAGTTTTGAACTAATTCCATCCCATCCCGGGGCAGAATCAGCACGAAGACCCATAATAATAGATTCGATTTCGACATGATCGGGAGCAAGTAGGACCATTGTGTTCACCTGTGGATCCTCTCTTGTATATGACACGTATTTCGGATCAACGATTGTATGCCTAGCTGCATGCTCCTTGCCAATATTTGCAAAGAAATCGTTGACCAGATTCAATGAAGCCTTGCAATCTTGATTGGATATAGACAACAACTCCCTCGGAGAGGATCTTGAAGTTTGTTTGTTAATTATGCCGTTTATTGCGTTCCAGGTTTTTTTAGGGTTGTTTTTGGCCTTCTCCAATTCATTTCTCTCATGATTATTTTTAAGTCTGTGTAGAAGTTTGTTGCAGAAATTACGATAGCGTAAATATGTTAATTTAAGGGTATAGTTATCCGGAGCTTTTTTGTGTTCTCTATGCAAGCTATCTCTATTCCTAATGCATCTTAGTAGTCCTGGAGTGATCCAGGGCTTGATTATACGCAATTTGGAGGGAACGCTTATGGTTACAGTATTATTACGTATGATGGACACAATAGTATCGATGAGAAACTCAGTAGCCCAATTAGCATTGCTGGACAACAAAATGGAACTAAAGTCAGTTTCCGCAATTTCCGAAACGACTTTAGGAAGATCTACTTTCGAGAGGAATTTCGTCGTTTGACGTTTTGTCGTGTTTTTAATACTAACAAGTACCGGGACATGGTCGGTAATATGACTGTCTATAATAAAAGATACAACAGACCTCTGCACTCTAATCATGACATGGTCCAAACAACTTTTTTCTCTGGTGGGTGAGGTATAGGCAGGTAAGAGTCCGTGCGAAGCAGTCAAGATCATGTATTCATTGTAATTTGAATCATTAGTTGTTGGGCTAATGTTGATGTTCATGTCTCCTACCAGAAATAGGTTTCTACAGGATAAGGAGGACAAAATAGTATTAAGACTAGTTAAAAAGTTATCTATTTTGCGAAAAGATGGAGGTCTGTATTATAGCAATAATTACGATGTCAGAGAGTTTGCAGATTAGGCAGTTAGCGTCATCAAATTCCGGCTCTATAATCTCATGTTGTAAATCTGAAAGAACATAGATAACTAATCCATCATTTTTATTTAAGCTAACGGCTGACGAATAGGCTGAGTATCCAGGCAAAATTGGAATTACAGTGTTATTGTTCAGCCAACATTCTGAAAAAATTATGACGTCACATCTAATTTTTAGAGAAGACAATAATATCAGGACGCTACTGAAATTCTTAGCAATACTACGTATGTTTAAATGTAGCACATTCATTGATTTACTTGGGTTTCCCAAAATCTGATAGCATTTATCAGGAGGACAAATGAACGATTCGTGGGACCCAAATGTATCCAGCCTATTGATAAGTTTATTCATATCATTCATTTTAGTTTAATTTAATGTAATGCGCAAATAAAAACAACACGTATAATTTCATATTGTCCATTAATATGGCGTAATAGAACTGGTCATTGCAACTTCCTAACATAAACTGAAAGATATAGAGTGTATGATTATTTTTCTTTATAGCGTAATGTAAAATGAGATGGGTGTTGAAGAAAAGTGAATTTTCCGAATTTGTTACTAAACTTCTTGAATTGTGAGTGTTTTGAATGTACATGTGTGAATTGTATTTTTCTGTTATCCATTTTTGAGTTGTACAGTAAAAATGGTTTTTGTAGGCGTGTGAAAATAGTTTTATAAAAAAGATAAAAAAACTTAAAAAATAAGAAACTAAGTAATACTTATACAATATTAAAACTAACTTTACTAAACCAATTAAATAATTACTTATTATCATGCAAAAAGTTTTGAAAGCTGGATTCCGAAAGAATACGGAACGGTTTTTCCCCTTCTTTCTTTCGAATAAAAATTTTACCATTTGCAGTCCAGCAGTATTGATATCCGTTGTTTTTCGCATACTTGCGTGCCTCGTAGTAAAGTTTCCTTTCATTTTATTGCTCTTTTATTTCCAAGTAAATTCAAAATATTTTATTTCACATAGGCTTACTTATTTATTTATTTATTCTTCATGTACAATAGCGGTACATAGGCGGACTTAATGCAACAAGGCATTCTCTCTACCAGTCAACCTTTGTGAAAAAGACAAAACAGTGGTAGGTGTGCACAATAAATAAATAACAGATATTTCAAATATAATATAGTAGTGTGTAGCTTATATGAACACTTATAAAACATCAGAAGCTCGTGTACGGTTCCAATTAGAAATTTCTCTTGAAAAAAAAAAAAACATTTTTGTTTTATAATATTACACTTATTAGGTATGAAAGCAGTGTACACTAGTCAACACTTACTAAAAAATATTAAAAGGTGAATCGAAATAGAAAATAGTCTAGTAGTCTGCGGAGTTTACAGTGTATTCACGTTATAAAAAGAAGCTATGAATACTATAAAAATAAATAATTTAATAAATGGCATGATTATAAATAATAACAACAAGTCAATAATTAAGTTAGTGTCATAAATACTGTAAAACATTGCAAACAATTTTATGAATTAAAAGAAAAATATATAACATAAAATTTATCAACAAAGATGGATCAGTAAATAGGCTTTGTTTAAACTGGACATTAGCGTTAAATCCACCTATGGTTAAATCCATATCGCTGAAGCAATACAACTGTAAGTATTTAGATCGTTTAATTCCAATTAATACGAACCATATCGCCGAAATGATATCGGTCATTAGCGACATATTAAACAATCATGCGTTGTTCAATCAAACGTTTTTGATATGTAGATTTATCAGCTTAATACACAACTAGCTATCTCTCGCTAGCTATTTATCCGCGTCTTTCGATGCTGCCCCGTTCTGTAGGCCGTAGTAGATGTATATGTACCTATAGCATTATTACCAAATTCTTCAAATTGCTTCATGCCAAGTTCCAGGATTCTAGGTCAACGGGAAGTACCCCATAGATTTTGATTTCCTTGAGAGTATCAAAATATGCGCCTAAACAGCATTATTTTTCATCATCATTTCAGCCGAAAAATGTCCACTGTTGGACATAGGCCTCCCTCAAGTGTCTCCACAATGAACGGTCCTGTGTGTCACCCATCCATCAGATTCCCGCAACTCTTATCAGGTCATCGGTCCTTCTTGTAAGAGGCCTTCCAACGCTGCGTCTTTCGGTACGTGGTCCCCAGAACCGTTAGGCCCCAACGGCCATCTGTTTTGCGAGCAATGTGCCCTGCCCATTGCCACTTAAGTTTGGCGATTCTACGTGCTATATCAATAACCGTAGTTGACGTGCGTATATCCTCATTCCTGATTTGATCACGCAAAGAAACTCCGAGCATAGCCCTTTCCATTGGCCTTTGGGTGAATTTAAGCTTTCTGTTGTGTGATGAAGCCTATTGTGAGCGATCACGTTTCGTAGCCATGTCACTACTGGCAACACGCACTGGTCATCACTTTCGTCTTGAGACACTGTTTTGACTTAAATCTTTATATTGCGCAAACTCAGAACGTTTTTATTTCAGTATTTCATGGAGAAACAGACCTCGCGTTTCTGAGAAAAAGGGTCTTCAACAAAAGACGGTCAAAAAAGTGATCCTAAATAATAATGACATTATTGTAGTCAGGGAATGTAAAAGTTAGGCATAACACCGCTACATAATTTGCCGTGTAATAGCTATTACATGTGATTGAAGTGCGTGGCTATCGTAAAATTTTGGAGAGATACCCAACCCAATATTAATTTGTGGTACTATAAATTATTGAAACTTCTCAACAAGTCTTTGAAACTTCTCAATTATACTGCGAAACAAATAAATTTTAAGTGGAGCTTGAAATAGTTCGTGTACATTGGGTATGTTTACAGTTTCACACAAAACATTTCAAGCACGCTATGCACGGGCTGGAGAATTTCTGAATATGGTCGAATTGAAGTAATTGCTTATTAAAATCAAACAATAGAACTGATTAATGCTCAACTGAATAATGCCTTTATTGTATTACACACCTAACTATCCTCCGCGGCTTCACTCGCGTCTTTGGCTACTGTTTTGCTCCCGTGAATTAAAGCTTGATGCCTTATAGCGTACCAGGTTAAAAAGGCTATCTAACATTAAAAGAGTTTTTCAATTCGAACTATTAGTTCCTGAGATTAGCGCATTCAAACAAACAGACAAACTCTACTAGCGATCCGACCTAGCTTCGCACTGGTGTTAGAAATTTTTGAAATTTTCGTCTTTACTGTAATAACTATCAATTGGTGAAAAGTGAATGAAAATCAGTTCAGTAGTGTTTGGGTTTATCGCGTTCATACATACAGACACGGATAGTAGATAGATGTATTCTTTATTGTACACCAAAAATAAGTAAAGAAGATAATAAGTAAGTACAGTACGGCCGACGGATCTTGGCGCATCTGAAGTTAGTCTCTGTGAACTTTAGCGCTCAAAATAAGCGCTCCAAATAAATGATTTATAAAAATAAATGCCAATAACTGTTTAACAGCAATAACAACTGCTATCGGCATTTATTTTTTCAAACCATTGATTTTTTTACGAGTGCACAACCGTTAAAGTTCGCAGAGCCTAACTTTAGACGCGCCAAGATCCTTTGGCCGTACTATAAGTAAGTATAGAATATCTATACTATTTCTAGTATTACTATATTATATTATACCCACATGGCTACAAACTTGACAAGGCTGGCTCATCATTAAGCCGGTTACCTCGATACCCAGATGTTTACCCAGTTAATTTTAATACAACTGGTTATGCTAAAGCTGCATTTTTAATCATGTAAATTTCGGAATTCTATTTAATAATTCGTCCATTTTTTGAGGAAGTCTAAATAAATGTACAGTTGTTTTTCCTACTGAGCCCATTACCTTATGAATATTAATATCGAAGCCGGACTTATATTTGGTAGATTTCAGCAAAGCGTTCGACTAGGTATCTCTCTCTCACGCACACTATCATAGAATGCAATGAAGTTTACGTAACAATTAAAACCAAATCAAACCAATTTTTCCAATCAGCACCAATATTAGATGCTGACATCGTTCAAGTTCAGTCTACTACGTAATTCAGCTATTTCTATTATTATGAAAAGTAATTGAAATAAGCACTGGGTGTTAATATGAAGCCTAACTAATGAATCCACTAATTGCGTGCTTCGGGTCGGCCTTGGTAGCTGACCTTAGCGGCCTACGAACTAAGGCCATTGGCATTTACTAGGATATGTAAAACAGTTTTTACGAAAATATTGTATGAACTGAATATTGGCCTGTCGTTTTTTGTATGGAAAGATTAAACGTGTTTTGTGTACTATGATTTTAGTGTTTCCGTTCCTAATGGATTCCAATGGCTCATCATTTTCTTAGCCTATAAAATATGCAGCCTGTCCATTCAACTACATCGGCATGTCATATTTCAAAATATTGTTGATATAGTGATTGTTATAGTCTAGTTGCCTTGCTGTGACCTTCAGAATTTGACCAATTGATTCGTTTTACCTGGTAAATTGTTATTCAATTTAGTTAGTTTGTGTTATTAACTCTTTATATGGCAAATCTATTATTATGTTATAGATTAACTAATGTTAAACTTCCGTCTGTTTTAGTAAATGCTTTGTTTAACAGTGGAATATTTAAATTAACCGCAGTTTTTGATATTACCGATAAAGTACTTTTAATGATATTTCAGTTATATTTTGACTTGTTTGTCGAAGAGCTTCCTTGTACAGTATGCGGTCACATTAGCTACGTTGTTTTACATGATGCTAATTATGTATTGACTACATGTTAATTGTTTGCGCTAGCTCGTTGCTGCTAATTACTTCACATTCTCTTGATATCCTTCCATCAAACACAATCGTTCCTGCCTCGTTCATTTGTATGAGTCTAAAGTTGCATTGCAGATTGAAGTGACTAGAAAATCGATAAAAACGCAAATCAGAATTCTCCAAAGTACCCATTTCATTAATTATGAAATAATGTACAGTCAGGAAATTATATTGCTTAGCTGATTTTTCCGTGTTATTGTAATTAATTTAAATATTAATGTTTGTGTTTTGACAGTACGTTGAAAGTCAATTTGTTAGCAAAAATCCATTTCTCAGACTGTCTGTGACTTCGAAAAAATCAAATGCCAATGTCATTGTCATTTGCCTGAGTAACGAGCTCCTTAAACTTGAACGTTTGTGTGATTGTATGGCATCCATGACTAGACAAGTCGTCAGTGTCGTCACAATCGGATTGAAATCGGACGGTTTGAACCAAAGCAGTCTGTAAGAAACATGCCATGACTATTTTACCAAATGTCTGGGGCAACGTACTATAATATACGTACAAAAATCAGAACACGTCATCGGTGAAAATTTCATGTTATTCACAGGGCGTGTCTAGTCTAAAGGCTAGAATTTAAAATCTTGAATGCGCAAACAGCTATAAACGGTCACCACTCCCTTGGTATATGGCGGTCACAGCGACCTTTGCCGACGCGACTCTGTCTGCCTACTAGCTAAGCGAGCGACTCTGTCCATATGGATTTTGAAAAACAACATCGTTTGGTTAAAAACTAGTTAGTAATGATTGTTGATAATGAAACGTTGGAGAATGCGATGGACAAATAATGTAACTAAACAAAAAAAAACTTTACAAATAAGAAATTGAAGATGGTTGATTTTTTTTGTAGATTTTTTAGCTGTACACTTGGAAAGCTAAACCTAAATAGTATGTTCTTAAGTAAGTTCTTAAGTAAGATATAGCTATATTTTAACCATATTTTCCACCAGTGTGCCTATAAAACTTGAAGAGATCCCTTAATTTCTCTAGGATCTCATCATCAGCTCTTGACCTGAAGACCACGGGAGTACCAACAAAATATACACTTTCACTTATTATTATATAATTACAAAAAAAAACCAAATTGGTCCAGACGTCTTCGATTAATCGGACATAAAAAAAATATTACAAAAATTATTTTTTGAAGTCGATTTTAAAATCGAGTAGTCAAAGTATGTTGAGAGTTCAAGAATTCAAAATTCTGGTAACTGTTCTTACAAGCAGATTTTAAAATGTATTAAATTCTATATTTTCTATTCTGTTCAAAAACGCGTTTCTTAACCCGAAGCCATAGTCTGTACCTAGTCCGAGAATTGTTTAATGATCCCTATGCTCCTCAAAGGTTCTTAGCCTCGTTCGGGGTTGCGCGATGTCGCCCGTCTCCCGAGTGACGTTACCTTCAGATGAAAATTACCTTCACCAACCCATCCAAGTCCTTCGTCGACATCGAAGCTACGTCGTGACGTACTGACGTCACGTCGCCGCACCCGTGTTGTTTTAAGTGTAGCAGAAACATAATGCAATTAACGATAAGTTGCTAACAAGTGGGCGTGTTTATACTACAGCACCTTATATGAAATGGAAACTGCTGGGTGTGATACCTTTTAGGTTGAATGAACGAAATGTTACGTCTTCTATGATTGAAGACAATATTTATATTATTATTTATGACTCTTAATAACAAAGGTGACCGTTTTGGATCAACAATCAAGTCGTGATCGAAATCTGCGTTGAATTTTTTGGTAGTTTTGATAGATCCATCCTATAAGCGCAGTGCCATACAAAGTTTATGGCATTGTTAATTGGTTAATAAAATAGTTGTACTTTTCAAAAATCCGGTTGGTAATTGGTCAGTTGAATGATTACACCTGCCTGGGAGGCCGCGCTGGATCGTACACTGAATAATGATATGAAGCGATTTCATGATATAGGGGTAGGTTTCTGTATTCCAATCAGATAAAGTAGAACAATCTACCTATAATTATGACAGGGCAAACACTGATTTTTTAAAGAAGTATTATGTCTGTTGTGGCTGTTGAAAAGTAGTTGCATTAAAAAAATACGAATGCGGACTACTACTACTACCTTATTAAAAAAATATATCACAAAACTAAAGTAATCTCACTAAGCAAATACCTACTTATTTAGTTAAACAAACAAATTACTTTCCATGTCCCACGCCCCGACCTACAATAAGAGAGAAAATATACTCTCACCCAAAGTAGGTCATCCCCGTGATATGAAATGACTATAAATAGAGGCAAATGTCCTTGTTCTAGTTGTAAATTATAAATGTTACCGTTCATTGTTCCATGCCCTCCTGTCTTATATGGTCTTCAGTGCCATACAAGAGAGCCCGTGGCTAAATACCAGCAGCACTAGTTGATCTTCCAGGTTAAGCTATGGCTGAAGAGATTGGTTCGTTGATGGGGGACCGTTCATCACATACCGAGTAACCGATACTCTTCTGCGCCTTGGAATTAAAAAAAACACATTATGAAGGCCTTTTCTGGTCCACCTATCATCAACATGAGCATGGTTGAAAAGCTTGTTAATTCATCCGACGCAAGGCTTGATATAGAGGCAGGAAGAGAGATAGCGCTTGAACGCTCAGTTTTGCATTCGGTAACTTCCGTCGTTGACTCGAATATTTCAAAAAACCCGTGCGCCAACGCGCCAATTCTAATAGTTTTTTTTTTAAGGAAATCTCGATTTAATTTACAAGTTATCTATAACTATACTTTCTTTACCTACTTTTTATTTTATTTTTTAGATTTTTTACTTTTAAGATAATAACCACTAGATTTAGTATTTCCCAAATATGTAGAGGAAGATTTATAATACAAAGTACCTACCAGTAATTGGCAGCCGATCCCAATATAGAAAAAGACTAAGCAGACAAGGTGCTAGTTCACCATTTTGAACCGAATAAATTTAGATGCTTGTCGATTTTGTCTGCTTGCGTCAACCAGAAATGGCGAATGGCGGAAAATCTGATTCTGTAATGTTTCTTTTGATCACTGGCAAATCGATTGTACTGCATGGAGCTATTCAATCTGATGAAAAACTTAATATTCAAGTCGAGATTCATGCTTGATTGAGTCGAGCTTCGTTCTGAAATACGTGTGTTAGACAAACAATGCATTTGCAAAACGGAATAGGCCCATAGTCCCATTTCCACCAGTTGTGATAGTCAACGGGAAATACAATGAAAAATTGCAGCTGTTACTAAGACCAAAATAATTTTGACTATCAAGAACTGTGCTGCAAATAGCATTTTTTTCTTTTAACAGCGTAAACACATATGCTCCACCCTCCTATATAAAATTCATGACACAGGAAATGGAAATCATAATTACTTCCCAAAAATGTTCGTCAAAATTAATTACACTAATATCAAAGTAGACACAAGAGTATTAATTTCTATTGACCTTAAAACCAGCGCTGTTACGGAAAACTGAACCTTGAATCAACCCAGATAGTACAGCTAATAGGCTTTTTTTCCGTGCCTGTACATTATGAACAGTTTGATTAACGAAATTGATTGACTTTCTATTAGTGTTAGGTATCTTAGCACACGCTAACGCGATAAACAATGTATTTCGTTTGTGGTGTAATCTGATCGAACAAATAAGTAGAAATGACGAATGTTTGTTCCTCGATTTGAAGCTCGCAAGTCTGACAGTAAGCGTTCACCCCTAACCTCCAGATAATGGAATGACTCATGTGTGTTTTCCCTTTACTAAAATGTTTTGATACTATATCGGTTTCTTCTTACGATTAAACCAGTTTATCTACGTAATTATGATGTCGTGAAACCAATCACCAGGAGACAAAGCGTGTTACCCAGCGTGCACCGAAAGAAAATTATCGTTTTACCTTGATCAGTAGTTTATTTTCAACATTTAAGTTTGTCATTGAAAAAGGAGCATCATATAGCACCCAAAACAAACCGAGCCTGCATGTGTTCATCCTTTAGATCACGACCTCGCAACTAAGCATGACGGTCATGTTCTGTCAAACGCTTTTATCTCTACGGTCTAGATACCGAATAAACATAATTGTGTCTATGACTATTGTGCGACTGTGAATGTTAAAAATGCCTTTTCGACAGTAAATTTATTTAAAGAAACAAAACTTCTGTATTGTGGTTGCATTCACAAACTTGCAAACTAACACAATCAACACTCCCAGACCTAGAATAATTATTTGTAGGTCATATAATTATTTATTTCGTACGGGAATCGCAGTAGCCAATCGCTCAATCACTACAATAATCTTACCGTCGATTAAATTGACTACAACATTAAAACCTAATGACCTACTCTCAAGATAAAGCGTCGACGTGATAAGCAGTTGACGAACTCATGATTGTTGCTGTTGTCATAAAATGACGTTGTTTTAATCACATCCATTTAAAAGATAGCGTTAATAATATTCTCCGTTAGTTTCCGCACGTCATTTGATAACGAGACTTTGCAAAAAACGTAAAACAGTGATCTCCATCCTAGCGTACCAGACCAGACCAGAATATTCATGACACTCACCGCATGTGGCAAAGAGAATGGTGACCACGAATCACGATGCACGGTCAATGTCAATCGATACAGTTGCGTGTACAACGAAGCCTGGCGACGACGCGAGGTATCCGGGTCACCTATAAGCTTTTTACTGTCCGGCTCACGTCCAATCATAAAATAGGAAGCAATGTGACACAGCCGTCACTAATGTTATCATTGTCTGAATTGCATTTCAACCTTGATCTTGTTAAACTATAGACAATTCCGCAAGTTTTTCGTTTACTCGCTCAACATCATTGTGTGTTCCACTTTCGCTGGTTTTGTAACGGTTTCCAATCGCTGTGGATAAAAAAGTGGCTATTAACAGTAAACACTAGCTCGATTTAAATTAAGTCTATCCATTAAGCTCACTGTTTACAAGTCCGATTCGAAATAATTACTTTATATATCTTTTTCCCGAATCTTTGAACGACATAAAAGTGAATTAATCTGGGCGTACTACTTTTTTTTTTTTTTTTTTTTTTGAATCGCAAATTACAGTTAGACATCCATGTCGCCAACATGATCAACAAAGATGAATAGTTTTATACTGCAAAAAATCTTATTCTTTTCTTTCTTACACAAGTCTGATCCTAGTTGGAATACACAGTAAAATTTTGGTGTGATAAATATAAAATTGCTATAGATCTGGTACAGAAAAATAATCTTCGTGCCACCCACTACAAGTGCTTCCATACAAGGATTCTCTATGCATTACAATTATTGAGCTTAGATTCCAGTCGATCACTGATGATAGTGTTTAAGATGCTGTTATATATGCAATGCAACAAGTTCGATTGTACTGAACTCTCTCATCAGCTACGGTACATACAGCTATGATACCTTTTTATTGACGTGGGAAATTATCAAATGATTACTCCTGCTCTACAATAGTGCGACAGGATGTGTCAAATTTTAACTAACTTGAACCCTATGTACCTTCATTTACACAGTGCGTTTTAGGACTACTTGTGCGATATCTTATCTCAGATATTATTAATATATAACTACTGTTTTTAAATTCTGTAATGTAAAACTGTTTTTGGCCTCAAATAAATTGAATTAAATATATAGTGCTAGAAACTGTCACAGCGAATTGCTTTAATTTAGTGCACAAGTTGTTGAAATTGTTCTTTAAATGGCATGCTTTATATGAATAGTATATTAACGAGCTGAATCGCTGCCGAAGGTCTTCCGAGCCGGGGACGACACGGGGCTAACTAATAAAATGTATATTGACGCTTATGTTTATGACCTCGGCGCCATTGGCACTCACTGATTTTGACGTAATGACGATCTGGATCATACGTTCAATAAACCCGTTACCCGATGTGATTATTAAAAAAAAAAACTGAAGGATGCACAGAACAGTGTGTTCGTGTTCAAGGAAAACAATTGGCCCAGCTCCAACATTGAACCAAGATTGGTCAATCTATATGCAGATTTATCATTCCTTGGAGTATACAAATTTTGCTTTCGTAGATAAACTAGCTTAGCATACAAAGTTGGCTATTTCCAGTTCTTATAATAACAAAGTATTGTGAATTGCTTTGGAGAATCCGTCAGATTTTTTAGCATGTATTGTTGAGAGATTAGCTAGTTATTGTTATATTTATAATACAATCTCTTTTGTAATAGTCGGAACTAGTTCCAAGTCCCTGAAGTGGTTGAAGGTTGGCTGGCATCCGGTTTTAGTCTGTGGTACAATAAGTCTCGCGAGGCTTAGCTTGGAGCAGTTTTTACCGCGAGTGCGACTGAGTTTGCGAGGCCAGTCGAGATGTCGACCGGCCTGTTACTTCCTGCTGGTTACTAAAGCGTTCAAATGTTAACTAGTTGCTCTCCTCAACCTCAAAAGATAAACGGATTTCGCGGCAACGACCGAACAACATTGCATTTCGTAGGTCACGAACTGCGTCAGAGTGTACGATGGCCAGTGTAACCGCTTTGCAAACATTTGTGTAGACGTTACAGTGTTGTTCAATGACAATCTCAATTTACTGTTTCAGTACAGTTTTCTCGTAAAGAAAATCAATGTAAAGGTCCTAACACAAAACTGTGACGTCGCATTGTAAAAATCTACAGTTTACACGACGCGTCGCAAGAACTTGCGAATTGATTAGCATCGCACATTGTATGGTCACCTGAAGTCCTACCACGAGCTCTTAACGTGATCCATTTAACGACCTAAACTGAACTGTAAAAGAGATGGAGCTATAGAACAGCTGTATCCCCTTTTCTGGCTCATTCGCCTTACATTTTAACACGTAAGGTCCGATGAACCGGTGAACCGGTGCTTTGCCGCACGAAATCGCATCACCGCAATTCTTTTTTTTTTAATTGATATAAACTGGTGTGACTGCGATCCCACCAATTAGTGATGCAATCGTTGATGGTTAGGCGCACTAGTTTATTAGGAGTCTATTCAATCTAGTCTTGAAGACACCTAAATTATAATCGGACGGGAAGACCGCAGCAGGCAAGTTGTTCCAGTCCCTCGATGTACGCAGTATAAACGACTAGGCGAAACACTTGGTCCGAATTGTAGAGGTTTCAACAACGTAAGGGTGGATACTCGCCGTTCGCAATTCGTATCGCATGTTCCTGCAATGTGGCGTCGTATCGCATCGCATCGCAGGTGTGAGAGCCCAAAGCTGGAATGTATCGCTCAGTCTACATAAACAATGTTAACAATCCACCTCACTCCGTTAATAATGCCACTACGGCCCATAACTTTCGACTTCACTTAAGCTATTGTTTGATAGCTTGTGACGCAAAACCTAAACCTAATGGCTTATCTTTTTAATTTGACTTTCCGTTTCATTTATCTTTATACTCTATTCTTGCGTTGGTTTAGCAGCGTCTAAATTGGGTGTTATACATATTTGTACTCGTACGTTTATTATCACTGAAATGACTATTATTTAACATGAGGTCTTTGGTCCTTTCTTGTTGAATGACAGATTGTTAGGGTTGGTCGTATAGAATATCTTTTTTAGAGATTAAAATTTACGCTAATTCCTTAAATAAAACAATATCTTTGTTTTACTATACGAGCAAACTTCTTTACAAAGCAGAAAACCAGCATTGATGTTATTGCGTAATTTAAAAAAAAAAAACACGTTTTCCTTCATTCATTGTAGTTGTTCCGCGAAATCGTTCCGCATGTGTTTGGATCATGAATTTCTCCCGGCTGCGCGAGCGCAGGCTCTCGTCAGAAAAGAAAGCGAATAGGTAACGGTACTGCGCGACTCAGCATAATTGCTCAGTATTTTGTTAAACCGTAGTACCTTTTGTACCATGATTCAGTTTTATAGAAAAACCAATACCTATCGACTAACACAAATAAATTAAAGAAATAATTCCCCAAGATTCATTTAACAGCGTTAATTTTCCGCAAGTCCATATTTATTGACAGCTGTGTATGGAATTATGAACAAACATGAGCGTAGGTTTAATATGAAATCACGTCATCTAGGTTTAGTCTCAAGGTGCATGCCCAGTAAGAAGTCATCGTGTGGGTAGAAGGTTAATACGATCCAATTTTAGTTAAGTCAGTTAATTTAATCAACTGGACAATACTACGACAGATAGAACTTGTGTACGAATGTCCCTCACTTCATAATAAATCAACAAACTGTGTGCTACTAATTGCTATGTCTGGCAAGTAATAAAAAGCTAAAAAGCCAATAACTGAAATCGACGACGAGCACGGAATAACGTGACCGCATGCATACCATGTGACCCAATATAAGCGAAAGTGTCAAATCTTTGGCCCGCAAATCGGCGCGTGCGCATCGTTGTAGATTTGTATGATCGTGCGCCGCTTCTTACCATAGGTGGCATTGTTAAAAAGGCCTATCAACTTACATATTAAAAGGCTATAAACATGACATAATATTTGTTTTACGTAGTATGTTTATATGCTAAAAATACTAGCTTCTGCCAATGCTTTCGCTCACATAAATGTAGTAAATTATCCCCTCAAAACATACGCTCGGAATTAAAAATATATCCAATAGAATTAGAATAAACTTTATTGCACACCAAAATAGTAACAACTGCTATTCCAATACCTACTACTATTGCTTGATATTCTGCTGCAGTATGCTATTCCAGGATATACTCTGCCCTTGTGTCAAATTTCATCCCAATCCGTTTAATTATTTAAGCTTGAAGGAGTAACAAACGCACACAAAAACTTACGCCTTTTAAATAATATTAGTGTAACAATAAATTCTTTTATTCTTATATATATGCATCCCTGTCGAGTACTATGAACATTATAAACTCTAACACACCTTCATATCCATATTCTTTACTGTACATACAACTTTTATAAAATAAAATTAAAGTAAGACAGCTGATGTACACAAGCGACCTAAACCCACAATTTCCTTACGACAAACCGCAATGTAATAAATGCAACTGAAAAGTAAAAATTCTCACATATTAATGTCCTCAATACAAAATACCTACTTAAAGATGTTATGCTAATTCGAAAACGGTGAACCTACATTATCGGGCTCGTTCCGAAACCCGTTTGTTTCAAATTCATTAGAATTTTATTACGCATTAGCGAACGTCACAGATCCGTCGATTGTACCAATTTGTTTATTTTCAAGCTCTGCTATACAAATGCTACAATCTGATCTCTAACTGTTCATTGATTGATGCCGATTCATCTAAATCGTTTTGTTGACAACCTCATATTTTTTTTCGATGATTGATTCAAAAATAAATCGTCTAACTACAAGTCCTGCCAAGGAGTATCGTATTGTAATTAATAATAATGTTGTAGTTAGTAATACTGATAGTCAACTGGATCTGGTAAGATCGGGAGCCTATATCAAAAAGTTTCAAAAATAATATCGTCTATGTACGTAGATCAAAGACGTTTGGCAACATACTTATGGGTATTATTGCGAATACTTGGCTTTCTAGACATTTACCTACCAGACAGATTAGATAAAATAAACGCGTTCAATGTCACAATGCCCGAGCCCCCCTGTTCATCGCAGTATTCACAGTTGTCTATTGAAACTCAATTCATTTAATAAACCTTCACGCGCTGGTGTCATGGCAGCGAGATAAATTATATGGCCATAGTTCACTAGCAATTTGAACGGGGATTGTAAGAAATGACATCACAGTTTGATTTCTTTTCGTGGTTCCCAGTTTGATTATTCACCTTATGAATGAGAATAATTTAACATGTCTTTGTCTTCTTGCGAGGCTGTTTTGGTCAACCACTGAAAAGGGATTTACCGTTGTCCTTTTCTAAAATGCATAAATTATATCTCAACTCAAGTAATCTCGTAGTTTTAATAAAATTTTCGCTAGAGATTAATCGCTTGATAAACCGGTCAAATTGGTTACATCAGATAACCCATACAGATTACTGCTGGGTCGTTCAACACATATAACTTTCTAATGGTGGAAAGTAAAAGTGAACACACAGCCGAACCACAAATGGAATGATATCAATTGATGTCGGATGACATCAGCATGGTATATGGTCCAAGACATAAATATCGCTCCATTTTAAGAATGGCCAAATTGAAGTTTAAACTAAAGGATATGATAGCGTCTACAAAAATAAGAGTGATCAGATGAGTCTGAAACGAATTTAGAAAAGGTGACGAACATCATAAGCTAATAGGAATCGTCAAACTAGTCACTTGGGAAACTAACAGTTACTAAGAAGTGTGTTAGAATTCAAATCACTCAAGTCGTCAAAATTCTGGCTGGTGGTGGCAACTGGCGATGGCACGGACGTTGTATCGTTCGATCCTCCAAAATGCTTCAGTTCAACGTTCAAAGTTCGTGAGCGCTATTAGCTTTGGATTGTATCATGACTCCAACCATTAGTAATAAATTCTCAAGTACACCTACAGAAGTTGGATATGTATTATTTTTACATGATCATGAATTATGGCGCAATTGCAAATATACTTTCTTGTCAATAACAAATGGTTTAAAAAGATAAAATGGTCTAAGCCACTAACAGCGGTAATCTCAAAACAAAGTTTTATCTTTACACTCTTAGATTAATTGTCTATAAATTTATCCTTAAAAATGTGCAAAATTCTTAGTTATCGCGGTATTCTGTAGTGTCAGGGCAGTTGAATTATGGAAAATCTCAGTACTGTTAAAGCCTGACCGTTGCATTTTATTGTTCCAAGCATAATAATTATCAAGTAGTTCTCAGTATTAGCGCCAAGGCTAGTAATAATTAAATTAGCTAAAATAAATAAGGCTGAACGTATTACGACACGTGTACTCGTATGTGATGGAAATGAAGCGGGTGCGTTGTTCTTTAGAACGTTTGACTGGCATGTCCTTGCCAAATCTGTTCTTTGATGATATATGTATTTTCTAACGCACGTTTTCTGTAACAGCAAATTTTATCAGAAGTGAACAGCACTGGATGAATTTGTGTTCAGTTTTTCATCTAGTAATATGTGCATAATGTGATCTCCTATAACAGAAGGAACACGTAAAATAACCTTTTGTACCATTGTGAGCCAATGGTATCCCTCCACACTTAACGTATTTTCCATGGTTTCCGAAATCGAAACTCGCAGTTCAGTTTTAATTGCAGTTAAGACTAGAAGACATGCACGCAATATTTTTAATATCTTACCGAAGCTGCCCTGTACTGATACGTTGGTTCTGAAGAACCAACGTATTAAACGACAATGCATGCAATATTAAAAAAAATTGTTTTGTTAGTCAACATACTCAAATCCAAACTAATCGTTGCTTTCACAATAATGCACTTTAGCAATTATTTATAGTTATGTAGGTGTAGTGTTTGTGTCGCGTCCATCATGAGTTTTATCGTTACTCGGTTATTCATAGCGGCAATTTTCTGTAAGTGTTTTGATGACTAACTCTATGCCATGAATATTAGCCGTAAGTTCTTTGTCATATATTGTAAAACTAACTAAGCTATAAACACAAATGATCGGCCAATTACTTCTAAAAAAGTAAAGCAATTTGCATAATATGCAAATGTTGGTTCACCGTCCATAATTAGCAATTAGCTGAAGACAAAAACCCATCCAATTCCTTTCGTAATAAGTGTTTCGTGCTCTCTGGTGACAACTGACGAACAGAGCTTGTAATAGTGCGTAATTAAAAATGTAAAAAAAAAAGTTATCTCACTAATGAATAGCTGTAAGGGAAGCGGTAGGCCGAAGGGGACAGATGGTAGGATTCGATGACAGAAGAATTATATGCTTAGGAAGGAAATGAACACAGAGATCTAAATTTTAAAAGAAAATCAAGTTTTCTATAACAGCATTGCATATAAAAGACGTGAAAACTAACTGTAGGTAGGTATACCAAGTTCTATTTCCTGTCATACACAACCTTAGTTGCTTTAATAGAAAAATTGTATTTCTTGGCTACTCAATAGTTGGCAAATTTTGACGACTTAAATCTTTGTACTTAAATATCATTCATTTTACTCAAGTATGTTTTAACTCGCCAAAGCTACGGACACAACAGTAAGCAAGTAAGCGTTAAATAGCAAAGAATACAGAGGTGAAGGAAATGGACACAAAGATGAAAGGCTGGTGCAGATGTTTGAAGAAAATGACATAATATTGCGTAACTACGTCGATCACAAATAAATGAGAATACGAGCAGAATGATGATGAATTGATCGCAATGAAAACATAATAATTCCTCCTCGATTTTACCTTATAAAATAATGATTGTGTGTCACACATACCATGTGTTAATAACTACTATAATTATTTAATATACTTTTAAAGTAACATAGTGATTAATAGTTCATAGTTATTGTAATTACTGAAACGTTTATATTATTTCAACTTCTGAAAATTAAGCTATTCTACATTGAATAAAGGCTTTATATAAGGGTTATGCTCGCAGATTTACTTGGAGGCATTGATCGGATGGCATTGAATTTAGACAGAACGAGGCCGCTTTCGTTTAAAAGCATAGGAGGATAAACAGACTATAATATTAACGCAACTGGTAGACATGGAAATGCCTAGCAAGGTTACAATCCCGGAAAACAAATATTTACCAATGTTTGGTAGGTTTATAGGGGTCGACGAAACAGTATTTTCGGCCACCGGAAAGTCGACATAAAACATACAAACAGTACGTCATCCATGTTCAGAAAAAGGATTTCGCAAGGCACTATTCTTAGTCCTATTTTATGCTATGACTAGGAGAATATCACGTGATATTTGAAAAACTTGAATAGTGACAAACCTTGGCAGGCTATGTGTAGTTACGTTCCTCTTAAGTAATCTTGCACAGATAGTACCTGTAGTGGGACAACTACGTACGAGGGAATCATGAGATTCATGAGTGTGCAGTGCTTAATAATTTAGAACTTAGGTTGATTTTACATTTGGTTCTTACTTTTCAGTTGTCATAAACAATGTGTGACCATTCGACCGCAACTGCAAAGTATTTATGTAACAATCAAACCATTTCATTAATCTTGCAAGAATCATAAAGTTTGCTTTCAATCGGAAACGACCAATTAGCGCTTGAACGCTTGCACATTACGGTTCCACAAAATTTTCGTCTTTGTAAAAATATGCGACAACATTTTGAAGAGTACGTTTGGTAATTACACGAGATTACCGACAGGTTGTTGAGGCCAATAGTGAACGTTGCGACCTTCACATTGCCTGTACTGACCAGCCATGTCGTCACTCGGCTTTCGCAGACTTAACTTTAACGACTGTGGAATCTTGAAGATTAACAGAATATTATACTCACATACGCCTTGCTCTATAAAACTTTATTCGAAAATAACCTATCGACCTAGCACGTTTGGGAGGTTTCATAAAAAATAACTAGGTTGTCCAAACAAAAAAATAATGAATCCGATTATTCTGTAGACGAAAAATACAGGAATAGTTTGATATTAAACTAACAGGATTACAATCGGTACACTTACATTTCGATGATATGTAAATAGTGAGCTTCGCTTTTGTCAATATGTACGTAGGTATATTTATTACAAGAACAAAGAAAATTCTTTGTTTTTTTAGTGGCCCAGATTCCGAAAAGCTTTTGTTAGTCTTTCGTAATATTATCTCTCATATCTGAATAATAGTTTTTTATCGTTCATGTTACTTACTGATTGCTCTCATTGTTCACTCGCTGTCATTATCTAATAGATATACAATCGCAATGCAATAAATTCTCAATATCAATTTGCTTAAATAAATTATGCGAGGAATCTTGAGTATTATAACAGCATTGATTGTCGGTACCTGCAGAAGTGCAGACAGATCTGAGATGTAACATTCACATTCTACCACAAGAGAGATAAATTGCTCGTCCTGCGAGGCAGCCGTCGCACGCAATCCTATCATAACGTTATTGAGCTGTTATACAATCATTTTTATTATGTTTATTAAAGAATTCTCCTCTATAAATAAGGTTTTATCTTACATCTTTGTTCTAATGTTTGTGCAGTCTATCAAATGATGGTTATGGTTTGATGTTCATAACTCGGAAACATTTTTTCGATAACACACTTAAAATATAATTATTTACGGGTCTATCTACTTAAAACCAATATTCAGTCTTTAGTAAAGTTACCTATTCAATATTCATACACAATTTTGTAATATGAAACAGACGCCATGACATTTTTTGCCATGTTATATTTGCCTCTATTGTTATAATATTTATTTTGTTTCTTAAGCATAGTCGGCCTGTAAGAGTCTATGGATAATGATTTTGGTTTCGGTAGCAACCTTATCTCTGAGTCTGACTAGCCCATCCTCTTGGGCTTACCTGACTCATCCAAATCACTGATAACGTTTTATGTTCATATCGTTGCAATTCTATATCTTTATCGACTGACCAAATTAAGATATCTATATAGTTTCCCTGCAATCTTTCCTTAATACACAACTGTACATATAGTTTCTTTCAAATCACATAAACAAATTCTTATGGCTGAAATGTTTTACCATGAAATCTTAAATGTAATAGCCAGAAAATAAATAGACGCAAGCGTGTTTAGAGTAAGACGTACACGTAACTACGTAAGCTCCTCTTGCCTTTGTTTTTCATATAGTCTTGGAACTGCTGTGCAAACACTTGTAATTTTCGTACAATGATTCATGTCTGTACCTTTTAGTAGTTTACAAATTAGTTTGACGAGCCTTACATCATCGATAAGACAATATTCGGTAAACAAGCAGGTTTTATAATTTCCGCCTTGGTACGGCCTGTGATGTTCGCTGAAAATGTTCATCACACGTTGTTTTCTTTAACAGAACATAGCTAGTTTATATATAACTAGTTTATTTATAACAATATTTATGACAATACTGATTCTCACCTATACCTAGTCAGACTCTTCGTCAGCCAGCAAGCTTGTTTCTCCGCACTCAATTTTTTGATCGCCGAAAAGAAGGACTGGAGGAGACTCGATAATGAGTTGATATCCCACATTTCTGTCTTGCTTTATCCAGTTTTGTCCTTAATCTTTGCATTCACATTCAGAGGCATACAAAACATGAAATTTTATCTTTTTTTCGCAAGACATTTTTCTGGTATCGTCGATGTTAATAGGTTTCGGTGATCATCAGGTAGCCGTCTTGCTACCAAGCGGTAGTTAAGTAGCTATAGTCTTATACATGCTTTTCCAATTCTACTTCTGCAATAGTTACCTCTATGATTGTTTTAAAACAGCTACAATGCTTTGTTTTGTTGGTAAAATAAATATAAAGCTCAGTTAATAGTTGCATTGTGTCGATGGCATAGATTCCCAGGCACTCATTACTCCACTGACATGAGTAAGCCACACATCAAATATTGTTTATAATATTATTTATTGCAGTATTGTTTCATTTCGTTCTAACGTCTCAGTGTGCTCATTCAGTTTGAGCAATACAAGGAGCTTTTTGTAAAGGTATTGAATCACAGGTCCTGTTTCTATAATAATTATAATAAACGTTCCAGTGTTATGATGATCATACGCTATGAAAGCCGTATTATTCTATACATACTTAATCATAATCCTTTATTCATTTATTAGCGTGGCACACGCTTCAGATTCAGATTATCGACACCCACCTGTAACAGGATGCCTGTACTACTTCTAAGAGGCCTCCCCCGACCTTCTAGGCTCATTCAGGTCTTACCTTTGGTTTTTTTTTAATAGTGGATCTACCTCTCACTGACTCCAGCCACATAAACATACCTACACCTATTTTAGGAGTCAGAGCGTTTTAGAATGGCCTGTGTTTTTATGCTTTTATTAAGGTTTTAGACTTAATTTGAATAAAAAAAAAAAACGTGTTGCGCCTACCCCAAATAAAATGGAGGAAGGAAGATGATGATGACTTAATTTTTTTTTATAACAGCAGGCTTATGGTGACATGAATAAAAATATTAAAACCTATCTGTTTGCCGTTCAACATTGATGTTATTCGACTTCACAAATAATCTTATGGAATTTATGGGAGTGGTAATATGAAACCTTCCACAGTTGGACTGTGTTAAACGGGGGTTACCCGGAACACTTGGTTCCGTTCGGCCTCTCAGAATTCGTATAGTTTTGTCTACGGCATTTGAGACGTGCTTGTGCTCTATGGAGTATTGTTTTGACTGTGAGTGCTATACCATGACTCATGTAACAGGTCACGACGGCATTAGCCACACTTTCCAATGTTACTTCATTGTTGTTTACAACAAATATTTCAGAAGATTTGCTACTTTTGTCTTATAATTCATTTATTGCCTTAGCTTTATTGAAAACAAAGTGCTTCCAAATTAATTTAGTTACGATATTATTGAAATATTTTATTCCTGCGTCGAGCTCTGTTTCATAGACTTCAATCTATAAAAACCGCAAGTAAAGCGTGACACAGAAAGTAAGACGTCTTTAGATATTGCTGTACTACTATAATCATTGAATGAGTGTACGCGTGACTGCAAGCAGTAAACTCATTGTTATTCCAACAAACAACAACGGTAAGACAGTCGGTAATGTCGGAAAGTCAATTTTTATCGCGGTTTCATCTGTAAAGTTCATTCAAAGCGTAGAAAGTATTGCCCGAAGCGGATATCTCGCCACAATCTCTAATCGCGACCTGTTGCTTCACTCACGAATTTGGCCGAACAACTTACAACTACCTAGTTTGGGAGTTACTTGGAGTGTCGGTTAGCAGTGTTGGCTAGTTCCCACCGATGCGATAGCATTGAGAAAAACCGGCTAAGTGCGTGTCGCGATTTGTTACACGCACAAAGTAGGATTCCGTTGTTACCAATCCAAGAAAATGACATCCATGACTAAAATACGTAGGTTTGAAGAAGTAACTTTTTGTAGGTTTTAATAGTTTTCATTTGCGAATGTCCAAGTATGCAACATGGACTACTGTATATTTTGATTACGTTTAATTTTTAATTTCAGTAACCTTTATGATATAGACAGACAACGAAGTAGCCCAATAAGAGTTTCTTTTTAGGAATTAGCTATTCGTGATAGGTATTCCGAATCAAGTTAGTAAGACAACTACTCCACTTTTCTTAGTTTATTGTCCTTTTAGTTGCCCTGCGTTCCAGGGTGACGGTAACTTGTCCATTTTGCTGATATCTCTTTGAGGCGTGGAACACGATGCGCTATTCGATCCTGGCCAGGGTCCTTATCGGACGCCGGGCTAAAGATATGGAACCCAGTCCCATAATCGTCTTTGGAAATCCAATGTTCCAACTGCTTAAAAACAAACACGAAGGTTTCAATGTCAATTTTTCGTCTTAATAATTTATCGTGATTCCGCCACGTGTCTATCTTGTACACCAATACTCTTATAACACTATTTACGCACTCGAACAGGTGGACTGACGCTACTAACTGTACTTACTACCGACGTACATATGTCCGCCAATGACGCACTCGGGCATAATCACATTTCTACCAACTAGGCTCGCGGTATCACGGTAATACGCGACATTATAGGCAAGGCATTACGTGCAAAGTAAACTGTTGAAACGTGCAGATGATTTTTACTGTTGATCAGCTCCCGTTTAACTAAGAATATTATCTCACTCACGCTCATCTAATGTTGACAAATGATGGAACTACATTGCGCACACGTAGGCCACGTACGCCGATTTAGGCGCGTCGGTCTCCATACATTTTATATGGAAACTAGACTTGTAGACCTACATTAGATCCATGCCACGCGACGTCGTTTTATGTAAAAATCTGACGTGGTCCACGAGTGCGTCGCGTCGGTCTAAATGCTTTAGAGAACGCTTACCGAGATTAAACGTGGGTTTCTGATCTGAGTTTTTAGAGTTAAGAAGGTCTCTAACCTTACTTAAGACCCAAATTTTAACAGATTTTCAGGCCAATGTAGAGTTTGAGAAATACTTAACTTCTATCGGCATCAGACTTTGACAGAGTATCCTCTCCTTACTCTCGTATAATGAATGTATTCCGCAAGACGGTTCGTGTAAGTTCAATTACGTATCCACTAAACATGTCACGTTAATGTAAAACCCCCTTTTTTAGGTGGGTAGTCATCGAACGACTACGCCCACATTAGGTGGAGGGGGAGGTAGTGTCAGACTTTTACAGACTAAAGCCCACTTGTCTTCTTTTTTTCATAGTCTTGCGGTCCAGGACCACGGTAACTCGTTTCGAACAATTCCGCAGCCCTAATGTAAATGCCCTTGCTTTGCGTAATGCATAAATATTGGCGTGACGAAAACGATACATGATGTAACTACCCTGTAAGCTTTTGTCACGGTACTTCTACAGTCACACTATAAATATCTTGACTTAATCGTCGCAGTCGGAATTCACGATTTAAATTTCTTTTTTTTTTTTTGGGAAATCATCTAATGATTTCTCCAGTTCTAGGGTGCGACGACTAGAAAGCGTTTCAGACTTTTACTGGCTAAAACCACACCCTATGTTCCTTCAGTTGGCTCTTGCGCTCTAGGGCCACGGATTACTTTTTCAGACATCCTTCCGTGGCCCTTGTAGGCATTGGCCCTACTGGGCCCTTACGGTTTTGCGGCGCATGTGGAACACAGTGTACCGTCGTCGAATGGGGTTCTGTCTGGATGGTTACGGGATAGCCGGTCGGCGAGCTACCCATTGCTCGCTGTCCGGAATTCCGTGAAGTTGACGATTATGAGCTATAAAAAGGTCCAAACCTTAAATTTATCTCAGCTCACTAGACTTTAGCAAAATGCCTCTCTCTTTCAATTCACAGAAGAGTGGGAACAGAATAAATGTTACTTTTGATTTGTTTGCTATTTCTGACCCGAAGGTGTAAAATGAGAACAACAACATGACTAACGCAGAAACAGTCCGTCTCTTCTCTTTATATTGCGTAGCAGTAGCAACAGCCTCCTGAAAGTTATCATGAGAGATATGATGAGAACCAATAGTGAGGCATCTTATCTAGACAACTTTGTCTTTAGTAGTGTATACCTAAGTACTTACTAACATAAAATATAAACTAAAATGTTCATATTATACAATCATCTCCCTAGCTTTTCCCCAACTAACTTTACATGGACTGCCTATCAGACCTCTACAACCCAGTTACTGACCAAAACGATACTCCTTAGATAGACCCAGTCAGACTTTATGGCGTCTAACTACCTGTAGCGAATGTCAAAGATCTACGAATGACAAACGGGACCACCGGCTTTACGTGCTTTCCGAGGCACTACACAGTGTCAATAAATAGGACATTGTGGACACTCCATGCCTCGGAATGCACTTGGAAAATTACTTATGCACTGAAAAATTCACACCGGTACTTGCCCTGTTTCGGACGGCGCCCGGCACTAAGGTTATTCTTTATATCATGCGGATTTTATCACGCATACAAATTTTCTCCGCGAGTACAAAATTTTTAAAAAGAAAAAAGAACGCGTCCCGCGTGCGTGTTGCACGCATTACATTAAATACTTATATGAAAAGGACATTTGCAGAGGTTACGTATGCGGAGCAAATCTGCATGCGTGATGAAATCCGCACGATATTAAAATTACCCTTAATATTATCCAATAACTTATTTTATTATACTTTTTTTACGTAGGATCTGATAAATAAATAATCGACCCAAGATTCAAGATTCTTTTTTTTTCTTCTTTATTGTACATACAATTTTATACAATAAAAATAGGACAGTTGATGTACATAGACGAGCTTAACCCATAATTGGGTTTTCTTACAGCAAACCATATACATAAAACAATTAGAAATAAACTCGATAAACTTTATATTTGAAGTTATTATTACTACATCTGCATCGTTCGGACGAAAATCAATTGAGCTGTTCCTAAAGCATTATTGATTGTTTCTATTTCTGTTCTACAGATCAGCGGAGCGATACGTGCGAGTGAAATGGCGAGATGTGCGCGTCGGGGATCTAGTCCATCTATCGAACAACGAGGCGGTGCCTGCAGACATAGTCCTACTGCACACCTCCAGCTCCCTGGGCATCTGCTACTTAGAAACGTGCAACCTCGACGGGGAGACCAACCTCAAACAGAGGCTAGTAGCCCCTGGCTTTAGGGAAAAGGTAAATCAGAAGGTAACGAATAATACTTTAGGGTATTCGATGCTTCTAATCGATTATCCTAAAAGCCCAAAGTATTATTTCGTGGACTAAACGAATAGTACTAGTTATTAGTTAGTATTTTAGTAGTTTTCGCAAGTTAACAGTGTAGACATTGGTGTAGACTGTTTCTTTGTTATTTTATCATATATTTATTATGAAGAATCTTTAGCTGCCTTGCAAGCTAGATCTTGACGAAAATAAACAAATTTTAAAAAGAATTACGAAGATCTAAAAGTTTGTTTAGCAATAATTCATGATTTTAATTTGGTTTCTGCTCCCGGCTTAGATGGCGAAACTCAATAGTTTTAATCTTCTAAATTCATCCGGATCTCTTGTGTCACTGGGTCGATTTAAAATTGGATGAGCATCATAATGTTGTTTTTAGTTTTTCTTTGCTTTGAGTGCAATACAAACCACCGAAAAAAGTAGAGCGTGGGAACACTTTCTCGTATGTTTGTAGAATATCACAATGTTGGAGTAGTTCCGCGACCTACTTCACTAAATCGTTTGTTTGGGCATTTGATTTAGGTGGGAAATCATCTAATAACCCGCTCTTTGGAAGGGCGAGACGGCGAGTCAGACTTGACTTAAAACCCGTCTTTCTTTCACAAATTCCTCGTGGCCCCAGGGGTCATCGGTCCTAGTTGCCTTAAGATTAATAAATAAATAATATTTTTCAGCAAGAAGAGTTCAATCCGATGAAGTTCAGAAGTACTGTAGAAGTAGAGCGACCGTCGACAAAGATATACAGGTTTACAGGGTGTATCTCGCACCCTAACGGAGCGCGAGTGCCGCTGACGTCAGAGAACCTGCTGCTCAGGGACTGCACCATCAAGAACACCGACTATGTGGAGGGCATCGTCGTGTACGCCGGCCACGAGACCAAGGCGATGCTCAACAACGGAGGACCAAGATACAAGTGTTCAGGCTTAGAAAGGAAAATGAACACAGATGTGATATGGTGTGTCTTAGTGTTACTATTCCTTTGCTGCGCTGGCGCAGTCGGCTGCAAGATGTGGCTCGACAAGTATTACTTGAACAATGCATTTAATACTCCGTTTATAACCATGGTGAGCAAGCCGGCCATCGAGGGGCTTCTTATATTCTGGACTTACATAATAGCATTACAAGTGATGATACCCGTGTCTCTGTACGTGACGATCGAGATGACGAAGCTGCTGCAGGTGTATCATATACACCAAGACGTGCAGATGTACGATCCCGACTCGAACATGCGGACGGAATGTCGCGCCCTGAATATAACCGAGGAGCTGGGGCAGGTGGCGTACTTGTTCACTGACAAGACGGGCACGCTGACAGAGAACAAGATGGTGTTCCGGCGCTGCGCGGTGGGCGGCGTGGACTACGACCACCCGCCGGGCTCGCCCGCCGTGCCCTCGTCCGAGCTGCCGCCCATCGTCACGCCCATCACCAACGTGTCGCCCTGCCGCCGGTTGCTGCTACACCTCACCGACAACAACGATGCACTACACACGCAAAAGGTAATCTATCTATCAATTCAACAACTCAATGCACAGTCAGGAAAATAGACAATTTAGCAAATAGACCACTCAGCTTCAATATGTCAATTTTTTTTATTTTATTGTTCATTCTTCTAAAGTAGCTACACACTAGGAATTACTCCTCCTGTATCGTGGGTGCGTTCACAAACATATAAACTTACGTACACAAGACACCCAGATAAGGAACACCCATCTCTGTTCATTTGTTCCGTGCGGGAATCGAACTCACGACATTCAGGGCAGTAGGTAAACGCTCAACCACTGCACGACCGTGCTATCAAAGTTGATATTTTTGTTGGGTTATTAGTCTTGCACTGATTCATCGGTTTAGTATAGCATAATCAGCCTTATAATGTTCTCACTGCTGGGATTCAGGCCTTCTCTCTAGGAGAGGTAACGGGCCGCAACCCGCCACGTAGGCCCAGTGCGAACTGGTGGATCAAAGATCTGTTTAGTACTCTCAAGTAATATGTGACAGTCGAATGATTCTGTATTCATAAAACAAATTTAAAAGACCATAATAAATATTGCAGGTTCGCGAGTTTCTTCTAGTCCTAGCTGTGTGCAACACTGTAGTGGTCAGCCAACCCCACGTGGACATGACGCAGCTGAGCGCTTCCACGTCGGGCGAGCAGATCTCCTCGTCGGGCAAGGCCACCAAGTCGAACGGCACGCTGCGATCTAACGACAAGTAAGTAGCTAGTAAGTCAAACATCTTAACCTTTTCATTAGTATATTGTAGTGTTTTTAGTAAATGCTAATGTGCTAAAGAAATAAAGAAGGAATAAAGAAAGAGTAACTGCTAAAAGGGCCATTCACTTAATACGTAAGACTATTTTACTATTGTTTTGCATGGTTAACCAACCTCCCCTAAAAAAGAAAATTAAGAATAGACCGACAGGGAAGACCCTGTTTAATATTTATTATGTAAGAAGAATGAAGAAAATATACGTTTCGTTGGTTTTAATGTTTATTTTTAAAAATAAAAATAATTAGGAGCGTTCACAAGTAAGTCGTTTACACAAACAAGTGACGTTGCCAAGGAAATAGTTTACGTATACGCATCCGAGCGCAGATCAAAACTCGCGCGGTTGCCCGCGCTTTTTCAAATTTTAACTTTGCATATTTTTGTGATCTCACGTAAGAACTGTAAAAACTGCCTCCTACCCCATTGTAAGAAGAAATAAGACATGGGCAACCCCCCTTCTCCCCCTAAATCACCTTACGTAAATAAATGAATGACCCCTACTGTGTAAATATTTCTTCTTGTAATTTTATTTCTATAGTTTATTATTAATTTAATCTCCGTGAGTGTGACCGTAGCAACACAGGATACCAGCGCTGCGTTATTTAGGGCCCTCGTCCACGGCGACTTTCTGTAGCGCGTGCGCATCGATACAGTCGTGATACTGTAGCGCGTTCCTGACCAAACAATGGCCCACTTATTGGGGTGTCCAAAATATCCCTACAAATGCACCCTGGAGGACCTAAAAAACGCCACTGACGCTGCTTTAAACGTGGCAACCTACTGGGCCCAAAAACTCTGAGGGAAATGGAAAACATCGATTCGAGAAGAAGAAGAAGAAGAATAAGAAGTTGCGCGTTTGCATCATTTCTATAGCGCGTTGCAAATGCGAATAATGCGTGCTAGTAGCCATGCTTACGAAACGCGCAACAACATGGCATCATTTTAAATATCAGTGTAAATGCCGAGTTAGGCGCCTTTTTGGCCCCGCAGATTTTAATGTTATTTTTATGACGTACGAATAAACGTTTTTTTTTTCTGTGTGGAGTGAGAGGGAGTGTCAGACGTTTACCGACTAAAACCGGCTCGTGTTCCTTCAGTTGCCTTTTGCGTTCCTGTGAGCTGCGGTGACTCTTTCGAACAATCCCGTAGACCTAGCGAATACTGGGGGGAGGAGGGGATGAGTAGGCCATGCTATAAATCGCAAGAGTGTTTTATTTTTTAATTGATATAAACTAATGCTTGACATCGGTCCCACCTGATGGTAAGCAGTGATGGACGCGCTAATCTGAGGAACTACTGACACTAGATCGAATTGAAACATTCTGTTAGTAGTTATTTTTTTTTATTATTCTTGTAGTGTTGGATAGCCAGCGTTGCCAGACGTCCCGATTTTTGAATCAAAATTACATGTCCCGCGCGGGACACGCATAGTCCTGCTTTTCGAGGATAGCTTGACCGTACATGCAGCGCGCTGAGGAGGCACGGCCTGGTGGCAAAGACAATATTAACTGGCCGCCCGCCGATAAAGTAAATCTGATTTAAAACACTTATCATATTTTTATTCAAATAAATTTTCTATGGTTACTTTTGCTATATAATGTAACACGTAAATTAAAATTTAGACAAAAAATAATATTTAAAAACTTACGACAATATACGTTTTTTTACTATGTCCCGCTTTCGACGAAAAAATCCCGATTTTTTCACTAAAAAGTTTTAAAATCCCGACTTGCCAAAATAAAAAATCTGGCAACGCTGTGGATAGCTCATTTATCGAGGAAGGTTATTTGCTGTATAACATCACATTACGACCAATAGGAGCTAACCAGAGACGCGAGTGAAGCCGCGGGGGATAACTAGCTTTATTTAAATAAAGAACGGTTTCGTTACGTTACTGATCCTCCTTAATTAGAAGAGTCTGCTGGCGCTAATTATTTCGTATTTACATAATCCTTGGCTTATGATACTGAATATTATATTAATTGCCCTGTAGTAAATTACTAATAAACACGTATATTTTGAGCAGTGGTGGCCGAGTGGTAACGGCCCCGACTTACGAGTTGTAGGTCGCGGGTTTGAATCTTGCCAGGCGCATTAATTTGTGTAAATTTTCATCACCACTGCTCATGACTAAATCCTTATAAATAAATATCTGTTTGCTGTTTCAAAGTAAACCTTTTTTACTATATGTATTAAATTTTGATCTGTCGTTCTGTTTGTTCCGGTTAATCTGCGGAGCATTGTACCGATTTTGACGAGACTCCGTGCTGTTTTAACTTTTATTTTAAAAGAATTAGGATTCCGCGCAAAAAAATAATTCTCGACGTTGTCGCGTCACACTCGTAAAGCTTGAGGTAGACAAAGTCGCGAGTACCAGCTAGTCTTAATAATATTAATTAATCCATATTTAATTTGGCGTCGTTCTCCCATCTTGCAATCTAAAAGAACAAAGCAGCTCAGCACTCCGTGATACGCGAAGTTTCTGATGAAGTACCAATCGATGACGGTGGCTTATAACTTCTTTTCTATCAGATAGCATTAAACGGATATTTAGAAAATGAGTCACTTTTATGAATAATCACAGCAAATCAAACACGTGGGTGCCAGATCTAGATTCCTGTCGTGGATATGATTATAGGTACATAGATTCGTTTAAATATGTATATAGAGGGATCAATGTAAACAACCATGTCGTTCAGACTCGATGACATAATATATACATCGTGAAATACTTATTTAGACATTTCAGCTTTCGATTTACTTCTACTCCATATTCAAATAATGGTGTCTGGTTAAATAAATATCAACCTTAAATTTGTGTTATTTAAGTTTAATCCAGAATGACTAGTATTATACAAGAAAAATAATTCAAAATTTATTAGTCACCATGATTTTGGAGACTGTTCAAAAGAGTTACTGCGGCTCTAGAACGCAAAAGGCAGAAGGAACACATGCCTGTATTCCCACTGCCCTTTGCAAGGGCGTCGCCAGCCGATGATCAAGGGGGGGGGGGGGGCTATTGGAAGTATGGAGAATAATAATTAAAAAAAATAATAATAATAAAAGTTTATTTTCTCCACAATATAACTCCTAATTATTGTTAGCCTTATATTTAAGATTAACATATAGGATGGACATTATATTGTGGGAGACTGGTGCCTAAACTGGGCTCAGAAGCTGTAAAATAAGCCTCGGGGGGGGGGGGGGGGCGTAGCCCCCCTGCCCCCCCTTGGCGACACCCATGGCCCTTTGCGTTCCGGTTTTAGTCAGCAAAAGTCTGACACGCCTACCCGGTCCACAGAAAGCGGGAGCATTTATTTCATCACCTCAAAAACCAATGATTTAAGTTGTGTGTTATCTCTCAGTAAAATATATATATTTATTTTAATTTTATTTTCCCATCTTGCCATCAGATATGCTCGACTAACGGAGTCTCGATCTACCACGCCGTCGCCGCCACCATCCACCGGCTCACCCCTCAGGATAAGACTGCCGAAACTCATCCGAGGAAGCGACACCAGCGAGCCCAGCACGTCAGCGGAAATTCCTGTAAGTACCTTGTTTCTAATTTCCTAAAAGCTTTGACGGCACGGCTCGCGTGATACTTTGGGGCCATGACCCTGTTAAATTTTGGCTTGTCTTTCTTTATATTTTTATTAACTTGGATACTAAGTCCTTTAAGCAATGTCTTCTTATGAGTACAGTTATTTTGCTAACCAATACAATACGGATGTAAAATATTTTATTGTTTTTGTCGTTTTTATCATATACCAAATTATTCATGTGCTGTACATGTATCGAATCTTCTCAGCAAGAATCGCTGAGGTAGTCAACACTACAATAAAATTCTCAGTTCACTTTTTCCAAGATCGCGCCCTTTTTTAATGTTTCCACACATTATTCAATTGTACAGCCACTTGAGATACTAAACTATGCCAATTTTACATCACAATATCCACCAGGAATCAATTTGTGAATAATTAAAACAGCCACTCACAAACACATAGGATAAAGGATCGATTGCCATTTTTGTTCAACTTTATGCCGCGTATTGTACTTAGCTAGTGAAGTACAATAGCCTACATTTCAGTCTCATTATAGGTTGGTTCTTCCTATAATGTCTTATGCTTTTTGTCCAGGTGGCTCGCTACGAAGCAGAAAGTCCAGACGAACTGGCCCTGGCCGAGGCAGCGCTGGCGTATGGCTACGAGCTGCGGAACCGCACTCCTGACGAGGTGGAGCTGGGCATCCGCGGGGAACTCACCAAGATGAAGGTGGTGCGCGTGCAGCAGTTCGACGCCGTCAGAAAGTGCATGTCCATTGCCATGAGGATGCCAAACGGGCAGGTGAGCTTCATCTTTGTTTGTTTAGTAAACTGATTTGGAACTATAAATTACGTCACCAGTTAAGAAGGGCGGGAGGGGGAGATCAAAAAAGTGTGACACAGGTGAGAGGAGTTATAAGTTCATGACATCATATTGCAAAATCTATAATTAAGAGGGGAAAAGATCATCAAGGGGTCAAAACACCATCAAATTCTTGTGACGCTATTTATGGATGGTTCAGCCTAGGTCTGAAATGATTTGTAACAAAGTGTTCAGGAGAGAGTTCTACTGTTAATTGCAAAACACATATAGTTGGTCTTTGTAGTGTTTAAGGTTAGCAAATTTTTCCTCAGCCACAGGGCAGTGGTAGCCAGAGCAGATTTAGCATCCCTCTTTATGCAGTCCCAAGATTTCCCTGTTATAACCATGGCAGTATCGTCAGCATAAGAAAAAACCTTAGTATTATTGGCTTTTAAATTGCAAAGATCATTTATGTAAATTAGAAATAGTGTTGGCCCCAAGACTGAACCCTGGGGCACTCCGAAAGTGTGTTCAGCTTCTGCACTCACAAATTTCCCAACCTTAACCCTCTGAATCCTCCCTCTCAGATAATCCTGAAGCAGATCCAAAGCAGTGCCTCTAATTCCAATGTTTTCCAATTTTTGCACAAGAATGGGAACAGAGACGGTGTCAAACGCCTTTTTCAGGTCCAAAAAAACCGTTAGACATTTACCTCCATCGTCCAATTGATCAGTGATAAGAGAAGTTAGAGCCAGTACAGCATTTTTTTATATTGTCTTAAACTCAAATAGCAATGTAATAATAAAACATTGCGTGGTATTCAGCATTTTTTTTTTCATTTACCCAGTATAAAATGAACAAATACAAACAAAAAGGTATTTGATTTACATGCAAATAAATAAAATAAAAATCATTTATTTCAGGTTCATCACCCATATTAAGACACAACCAAATAAAATCTCAAAATTACAATATAAAAATTCAAAAAATAAAATTTAAATAAATTACAAACACATATATATAAAAATCCAATAAATTAAAAATCAACCAATCAAAATCACAATAGTTTCACAATAAATAAATAAATATTACACTAAAAATTTAATACAATGTCAAAATACCCTTTTAAATACCTTTTTTTTTTTAAATACCCTTTTTACTACGTTTAGAAATTACCCTACTACATATTAATTTCATTATTTTAATGCTATCTCATACGATATTTTTTCGCATTATATTTTATGTTTGTTTTCATACTATCGATATTATTGCGATCGAATTAGGGTACGTCACTATTTGAGTAGCGACCTGCATTTGTGTCAGTGATACGCCATTCAAATACCACCCTTATTTTTATAATGTTACAGTTCATACTGAACAACGCCATCTAGCGACGAGTGGCGGTACTTGGTAGTCCAAGATGTATTTCTTTCTTGTTTTTGTCAATTTGATTTATAGTTCATTGACATTAAAGTTGCATTTCGTATAACATATTTTTTTGAAATTTGTTTACGCCCAATTTTTGTTTTAGCCAATCGTATCTTCCGGTTTGCAGTAAGAGTAAATCGTAAATGTGTGAGTTTGGCGACACCGGTTCTGGTACAAACATTTTCTCAAGCTACTTCTAGTGTCTTTCTGTGTTCTGTGATGTCAACCATGTACCGGGTGTCACATTTCAGTACTTCTGGAGGTCCGATGATGGAACGGGCTTAGCGGAATTAATTTATGCAATTCCGGCGCACACTCTATGAAATGCAACCGGTAGTTTGCTACTTACATAGTCCTGTGAGAGCTGCAGTAGATTATTTTGTATATTATTCTTTTATAGGTACTTATCCCGAGGGACAATTTTTTTTCTCGATTAACGCTGCGGGCAAAAGTTAGTAATCACATACATGACAAAATGGTTCAATTTGATTGCGGGTGATTGATGCCATTGTGACATATTTTGTTATAATCTTAAGAAAACTTTCAGCTAATACATTATAGTAAACAAATATATATCTTGAAGAACAAGAAGGCCAATTAACAAGATATAATTATAGATGGTAATTTTAAGATATAATGATAAAGACGTCGAAAGATCGCAATTTACCTGCAACTTTGAAAACGCAATTTCATAATCAATTAGTTTTATACTGAAGGTGGCCTCTTACTTAAATTACTCCAAGACCCCAATCAGCATTGAATAAATAACAATTTACCTGTAGTTTTTGGTTTCTATTATATATTTTTTTTTAATTTGCCCCACAAGATTTTTTCTGTATTGTGTTTGCAAAAAATTAAAACCCAATGAATCGCATTGGGCGAGGGGAATCCCTGGATCGCAAAGGCCAACTGAAGGAATACAGGTGGGTTTGTCTGTAGAAGTCTGATATTACCTCTAGCTCCACTCAGAGCGAGAGAAGTTATATTATGACATTCCATCTCAAAAAAAAATGACTCACGGATGAAATCAAAATACTTATGTAATTTGTAATAGAGAAATATGACTCTTTGCCATTGCCTCGACCTTAGTGGAAAAAAAAAATTTTTTTGGCAGCGCACTACGAATGTGACACTTTATAAGTCACGGACAAATCACACTAATATTAGGGTTTTTTTATTAACACGCGATTCGAATTTCATCACGCATGCAGATTTGCTCCGCATGCGTAACCTCCGCAAATGTCATTTTCATACAAGTATTTATTGTAATGCGTGCAATACGCACGCGAGACGCGTTATTTTGCCTTTTGTAATTTCTGCATGTGGAGCAAATCCGCAAGTGTGATGAAATAAGCGTGATATTAAAAACACCCTTGCAAAGCAAAAGTTCGTGCGTAGGTGTGTGCGTATGTATGTTTGTTACTCCTTCACGCTCAAATGGCTGCATGGATTTAGATAAAACTAAGATAGCTTATATAAATGAGCTGTAGTGGCCGAGTGGTAACGGCCCCGCCTTACGAGTTGTAGGTCGCGGGTTCAAACCCAGCCAGGCGCATTACTTTGTGTAATTTATTTTATCACCACTTCTCTCAAAAAAAGAAAGAAAACATCGTGAGTGGGGGGAGACTAGTAATTTCACACAGGTGGCGCTGCTATTAGTGGCTAGTGGATTATTATTCTGCTGGCGCCGATTACACGCGCCACCGCTATTTTTTTAGGTGGTAAATGATCGCCCTCCCACTCTGACTTCACGCGCTCTAGAGTGGAGTGGGAGGTGTCAGACTTTTACTGAATAAAACCTACTCTTTTGTTCCTCCTTTGCCTTGCGTTAGCGAATGGGAATTAACAATCCAATGTATCATATTTGGGCGTTCGTCGTTAAGGCAGCGCTGCGTTTTCTTAGAGAATAGCACTACTGAACAAGTCCATTCTCTCATTGAATTAAATCCAAATTGCTGGCAGCGATTTACCGTCAATTTTCAAATAAATTAGTTTTTGTCATAGGAAGCTTATCATAATGTTGATAGAACTGTTACGCAGTCGAAAGTTCGAAATAATAGGGAATACTTTTATCTCATGCCCCGGACATGTAAAACTGGCCCTAAATGTGCTTAAATGGATGCTTGGGGAAGGCTGCTCTTCCCTACTCGCCCATCGTCAAAGTCGAGCCTGGTTTAAAAGCTTGTTACTTCATCCAACGCGATGTTTGATTAAAAAGCAACACGAAAGAAGAGAGATAACGCCTGAAAACTCTGTTAGCATTCGGTAATGCCGTGATTTACTCAAATATATCACAAAACTTGTTTCAGGAAATGCGTTAATTTTTTTTAAAACCCAGTTTTTGAGAAAAATTGTCTTTATTCAGAATCTCGAATAAAACTGTAAGTCTTCTATGGAAGTACTTTTTTATAAAGGGTGAAATAACTAGTATTTATACTAGTATGCCTTAACTAGTAGTTTCCTGCGCTTTTGCCCTCGTTACCAATCTCACAAGAACGGTATATTTTCTTAGAACACATAGTTACATATTTCGTCAGTTATCGGTTACACATTATTCGTAATGAGATAAACACAGAATAATACAATCAGAATAAGCAAACAAGTGATTCGGGTAGTTCATTAATTTATTTTTTAAATCAAGAACGTTACTTTTACTTGGCCTATTCTCTCCCATTTCCATTCCTGGTATTGAAATAAGCCATCTCGAACCAGCTCTTGAGGTAGGCGTCTAAGTCTCGCCACCTCTTCCCAGGTCGGCCTCGACGGCGTCATCCATTCTCAGGCACCCACTTTGTGGAGATACTTGCTCAGCGGTCAATGTGCATACGACTGACGTGACTCGTCCAAATCCATTTAATCCTAGTAGCATTTTTCTCTACGTCTATGAGCTTCGTTTTTGAGCACAGTGTGGCATTTCTTATTCTGTCGTGACTTTTGACTCCCATCAAATAGTGACTTCATGAAAAATAATTAATTAATAAAAACTTTTTTTCAAATCTTTTCCATATTCAATAAGTCAGAAACCTTTCAAATATAGTGGAAGGGGGAACTGTCAAGGAAAATGATGCACAAACTAAAACGATATGCACGCACAAAAGAGACAGCGAAATGTTCTAACCACGCCCCAACCTTCGTCTTACTGGCACATAAGTTTATTTATTTATTTACCACAAACAATAACAAAAGTCCAATCAACAATAACCCAATCACTATGAGTACTACTAGAATCCGTTTCACTATCGCTTAGGTCATTAGGTAAAATCATTTATCCCTAGGTATCGCATATTCGCATTAT
This sequence comes from Leucania comma, assembly GCA_958295575.1. NCBI lineage: Eukaryota > Metazoa > Arthropoda > Insecta > Lepidoptera > Noctuidae > Leucania > Leucania comma. The sequence continues at coordinate 25,896,244 of OY282467.1, read as the reverse complement.
CGCATTCCCGTTTTTATACGCAAAGCCCGGATTTCGCTTTATTCGTGATCACTTTATTACTGCAAGAAGAACAAAGCAATATTTATGTGTATATGAATGTATCGGTACATTTGGTATCCCCAGATAGTGCTGTACGTGAAGGGCGCGGACACCAACGTGTTCGGCGCGCTGGCGCCCATGCGCGCCGGCTCGCCCGAGGCCGCCGCCTACGAGCGCACGCGCGCGCTGCTGACCGAGTACTCGCGCGCCGGCCTGCGCACCCTCGTCATGGCCAAGCGCGTCATGATGCCCACCATATGGGAGGAGTGGCTCGCCGGACATAACCGCGCCATGGATATTGGAGAAGGTATGTGTTGCTGTCTGTCCGCCACCTACGAGCCCTTTGTAGCGCCAATTTTCCAACGTTATTTCTGTTCCCAGGTCGAGACAAACGCATTCGGGACAGCCTCGCCCGGCTGGAGAGCGCGCTGACGCTGGTGGGCGCGACGGGAGTGGAAGACAAGCTGCAGGACCAGGTGCCCCGCACCATCCGCGGGCTGCTGGATGCCGGCATCATCGTGTGGGTGCTGACGGGCGACAAGCCGGAGACTGCCATCAACATCGCCTACTCGGCGGCGCTCTTCTCCCAGAGTGATCGGCTACTCTATCTTATGTCAAGAGATAAGGTGAGATTACAACTTAATTTATCTATAAAGTATTTTTAGTGTAGACAGTCATGCTGGCCAAGTGCGTCTCGTCGGACTTGCACGCAAAAAGTTCCTAACTACAATGTTAAAATCGACTGAAAAACCCCTGACAAAATAACATTTTTTGTATGGAAATCCCCTTTACATTTTAATTTTATTATATTACTGTTGTAGCTACAATTAGAATACACATATTGTAAAAATTTCAACTTTCTACCTGTTACGATTTTTAAGATACAGCTCGTTGACAGGTAGACGGACAAATAGACAGACGGTCGGACAGCGGAGGCTTAATAATAGAATCTTGTTGACTGTTCCCGTTCGGGTACCTTAGAAAGGTTTTACTACCATATCTAATAGTCCGAGTATTAAAATTAAAAAATTAAAAATTAAAATTTCTTTATTTCAGACCCAATATAGTCCATAGATACATTGTTAGTGTGTTAGTAACAGAAAGTGCTTATATAGTATATTAGTGTTATTAGTAACCTATAGCTAATTCCACCCAGTGTCTCTGGATGGGGCAATCCGGCCTGTCAGCAATCATTTTCAGGATGCTGTTACGAGTGTTGCGCAAGCGTTGCAGTAAGGAAGCCGCTTTCTTACGCATGATGGCGTGAAAGCCATCCGTGTGAGCCGTAGCAAACATTCCCGACGCACTACAATGCCGCGGCAACCGCAACAGCATCCTGAAAGCGTTGTTATATTGTACGCGCAGGACGTTGTAAGCCCGGTTCGTATATGACACCCACAGGCCGCTCGAGTAGAAGGACTGACAGAACGCCTTAAATAAACAAATTTTGACGTCTGCCGTGCAACGAGCGAACCTACGGGCGAGCATATTACCCCGCACCGCCAACGCCCTGCGCTCGCGCTCTATGTCGCCATCATCACGTAGGTCACTTGTGACAACATGGCCTAGGTACTTAAAACTATCAACCACTTTGAGTACCACGCCGTTAAGACATACCGGAGGCACACGGCGAGGCTGTTGTTTAGGTGCTTTAAACACTAAAAGCTCACTCTTTTTTGAGTTGTATTTAAGACCATGTATCTCCGCATACGTCTCGCAAATCGATAGTAGCTCTCTCAGTCCGCTTATCGAAGGACTGAGCAGTACCATGTCGTCCGCATAACTTATGTTATTGACACACGTATTGTCGATGTGACAGCCGACATGTGTGCTGCTCAGTCGTTCGATAAGCTGGTTGATATATACATTAAATAACAGGGGCGAGCTTAACCCCCCCTGCCTTACACCACATTCCATTCTGTACTCATCCGACAGAGTACCGACCCACTTCACCCGATTCGTCTGGTGAGCATACCAGTATCTGAGGAGGGCTATGTACTCCACCGGCACACCCGTGCCCCTCAACTTGTCCCACAGCACATTATAGGAGACAAGATCGAAAGCTTTCGACAAATCGAGGAAACACGCATACACCGGCGTCCTCCTCGCAGTGTAGTACTTGACGGTGTGTTTCAGGCTAAGGATGGCACTCTCAGTAGACACTCCCGCCTTGAACCCGAATTGGGCATCATGCACTTCTACGTGTTCCGAGAGGCAGCCATTTAACAGACCGTCAAGCACCTTGGCGGTGGTGGTAGCGAGCGAGATGGGCCGATAGTTGTTCATGTCGGATGTGTCACCCGTTTTGTTCTTAACTACGGGGACTATTATCGTCCGCATAAATGGTTCCGGCAAATAGGAGTGACCTAGGCACAGAGTGAAAAATAGTGACAAAACTCTTGGCAGATGGACTCCCGCATGTTTAAAGTGTTCGATACTGAGACCGTCGTGACCCGGCGACTTTCCGCGTTGCATTTTTGTAATAATTTTGGCTACTGTCTTAGCTGGTATTTTAGCATTCCGCCCAGTAACGACGGCCCCAGCACCGTCCGCTCCACCAGACCCAGTGCACGAAGGTGACCGCACAGAGAAGTGATGCCTAAAAGCGTCAGCAATATTCTTGTGATCATTAATGCCACCGACACTCACCGGGAGGCTAGGCCTCACATTCATTTTATTTGTGTTTTTCCAAAAATGCTTAAAGTTTTTAGTAGCATGGTTAGAAGCAAGGAGATCCATTTTAAGCTGCTCCTGCCTGTTCTGACACCATTTGAGTTTGGTCTTAAAATGTCTCCTCGCCTCTGACATATCAGCATATACACGACCACTTTTTGGGCGACCGGCCAATGTCCACACTCGGAACTGAAGCTGCGCCTCACGGTGAGCGTCGGCGACATATTTGTTCCATCCTGTGACATAGCCACCCTTCCTCCTACACTTTTTTCTATAAGTTTGTTTGGCTGCCATTGCCAGTACATTTACAATATTAAAATACATTTTATCGAGAACTGAGCAATGTTCTGTGTGATCACAGAATTTATCACAACAATCACTGAGCTCTCGAGGCATATCTATAACTTTTAACTTAGAGTGACAGAGGTCGTGGTATTCGCTAATCTGCTCTAACGTCCTCTCGCCCCACATTATACAATTAAAGCGATTATCATTTTGTATGTTGCATTGAATTTTAGGACAAATTTTATGCAAATCACATATAATCGCAATCGGAAAGTGGTCAGACCAATACACGTCATATAGCACTGTAACACTAACGACTGATTGCCGTGCAGATTCAGTTACGATGCAGTGATCTAACCATCTATTACAGCCATGTGATTCACTAGTAAAAGTGTAGGTATTACTATTACACATATTCACATCTACACAGACCCACTTTTGATCCGAACAAAAGTTTATCATTTCATTGTAGAACAACTCATTTGTATGTGCATTATAGTCTCCTATGATATAAAAAGCCTCAACTCCTTTATTCTCCTCTACTTCTATTATTGAGCGAATAGTACCAAGACAGGCTGTAAACTCCGGGAGATTGTCATTCGAATTAGTGGGCATGTAAACACTAATAACCACTACAGATCTAGTACTTACGGTTATGTTGATCGCGCACACTCGCACATTATTACACTCTATAGGTAACACTGTCTCGAACGCACTTTTACGCCACAATAACGCCACACCACCGTATGGCCTTCCGCTCAAAAGGCCCGCCGAGGTGTCCACAGCTGACGTCCCGGTACACCCGAAGCTGTCGTCAATAGTGCTGAGTAACGGCAAATCGTGTGGCAGCAACCAGGTCTCTTGAAGGGCTACCACGTCCGCCGACCGACATAAATCTCGCACACCTTCCATAGACCTCTTCAGTGATTTGCAATTAAAGCTTATTATCTTACTTAGACTATCCATTTTTGGTGTTTATATTTTCATCATTTTTTATTTTTTGCCTCAGATGAAAGTGTACAAAACGCCTAAATGATACCCCCGACGGCCATAACTTATCATCTAAAAATGTATCAATTTTATGTTTTGTTACAAATAACTTGTAAGCATTATAGTCCTTTTCCTGTTTCATTTTGATTTTAACTAATGTAACTCGCTCTCGAGTCTTCTCAAACACGTAGTTTACAATAGCCTGTTCTGACACCGTCTTATGCACATTCGATATAAATAGCGGCACTTTCGTATCCGCCGCTCTAAACTGCACACTTTTATCTTGTGAATCAATTGCCGCACTTCCTCTTTGACTAAGAAACAGATTTTTATGCCTTCGTTTCTGTACTACGGTCCATTCCTCATTATTATTTGACATCTTCATTTTACTGTCTCTCTGAATAACCTCAGAAAACAAGGAACGCTTCTCATTTGTAACGTTCATTTGTTTACATCGATCAGCTTATACATATTGCATATTGGTATCATCATCATCATTTCAGCCGAAGTATAAATACTAAATACAGCATTATCAACGCTTGGTCGTTTTTATATTTAGCCTGTATTATGTGATGTACTTACTGTGTATGTATGTTTTTGTTATAAGTTTCCGGACAAATTTCACTATGAAACTGAATGCAATAAGCACATGTAAACCGTTTTTAATGGGTATCAAAGTCGCCATTGCTGTAAAACACTGACAGCTTGAACGCTGTTGTCTAGCAATTGTATGTTTGAAGTTGATAGAGAATATTTTCCCGTGTACAGGAACACGCAGAAGCCACGATCAAGAACTACCTGGAGGGCGGCGCGGCGTCCGTGGGGCTGGGGCGCGCGCTGGTGGTGGACGGGCGCACGCTGACGTACATCCTGGACCGGCGCTCCGGGCTCGTGGCGCCCTTCCTGTCGCTCGCGCGGCGCTGCTCCGCCGTGCTGTGCTGCCGCGCCACGCCGCTGCAGAAAGCGTACATTGTCAAGGTACTGGTATATACTGACCTTCACTATACCGTATTCACGTTAGGAAAATAGTGACCCATCGTTGTCACTCAGCTAAGCTACGCCCCTTGACCTATTAGAACATAGAAAATTAAAAAATCTTTTCACATTGACCTGTTGAGTTAATCTCTTAAGAAAATATGGACGCGTCTTTTGTAAATTTTAAAAATGGATACCTCACCTATTCAAAAAAATTCAAAATCAAACATACTTTTAGTTTATAAAGACGGTGTCTTTTGTGTGTCTTCTACCTACCTCCTAGTCATTAGCTCAATTGTCATTTTCTTTCTAACCATATCATGCTATACTAATTATATGCTTAAATGAGTTTAATTGTAAGTGGTACGTCCTCAGGCTGTGAAGGAAGAGCTGGGCGTCACGACACTAGCCATCGGAGACGGTGCCAACGACGTCTCCATGATACAGACAGCAGACGTCGGCGTCGGTGAGTCATTCACTCTTTTTCTTTTAGCTGTTAAATTACCAAAGGATTTCTTTCTGCCTCTCTGGGTTGAGGAAGAGTGTCAGATGGTTACTGACTGAAACCCATCCGTGTTCCTCTAGTTGCCCTTGCTGCGGTGACCCTTTCGAATAAACCCACAGCTCTGGAATTCATTCACTACATAGCCTTGTTAAAGTCAGCTCTCACTCAAACTAGATGCAGTTGAATATCTGTATTTTGATTGAAGTGGTTCTGGTCTCCACAAACCAGTTATTAGGTAACACGGCATCACATGAAAACTAGTTATCGGCGCTGGATGAGGTTCAAACTTTATGTTTATTTGACTTCATATGACAGATCAACATATGAAGTTGTCGTGTGCTTAACTGAACTTACCAATAGCCAATAACCAATAGCCCGAACTTAATAAAATTTGAGCCTCTAGCCAGGAATTAGAATTCAGACTGGCTTTTAGGCGTCATTTATATTTGTCTCAACAATTGTTAAAACTTATGGATGACAACCAACGAATTGACGTACTACTTATGCCTGCAATGAAACTGTAATCTTTTATTTATATCATCTTGGTTTCATTCTGGATGATTTCAATGGACTCCTATCATAGATTTCTATATTTTACTCAAGTCAAATTGAAGCAGTTAAAGAATCCACTTACTTTAAACTGTCATTACTCAAAATATAAGGTTTTACGTCTATTTTATGTTTGTCTACATTGTGTTCATCAATTAATTCCTAATCAGTTCATCTATCAAAGTTGTCTACGAACCTCGTTAAAACTTTAATTACTTCAAAATCTGCGATGACGTGCGCTCTTCTATTTAACACATCAACAGACTTGAAGTCAATGAATTAATCTAATAATGTTTTATGAGCGTGCTTGTTCAGCGACAAGAATAAAATTAATAAGATAGAATTGTGTCAATAATTCCATAGCCTTGAATAAATTGGATATTATAGAAATAGTCACATGATGCCAGTGTCTTTAAAGAATTTGCGAGCAGAAGATTTATCAGTGATATTGAATTATAAACTTTAATATAAGCGTCATAAAGTGCAAAAACGGACCAATATCGATGATAAAATCAGATGTCTTGAGTGTCGGGTGTGTTGGGTATTTGTACAGAAATTAAGTTCATTTATCAATGTCATAGAAAATCTTTAGCCTAGTTTAATACAATCTATTCAAATACATCCTAGCTAGGACGAATAGGCGTCCGTCTTACGCGGCGCAACGTAGCGCGATGTGAATCTAACTTCACGTAAATTAAAGTTGTTTTAATGCAAGTGGGCAAAGTTTATTTATTTATGGCGCTTTATTGTTGGCACTTATAAAAAAACACAACAAAGAAAGACTTCTGTCTAAATAAAATACAAACAATGGACGGCCTTATCGCATTCCGCGATCTCTTCCAGACACCCTTGAAAGTTTGTTATTGCATTTGAGGCATAATAGCGATTGTGCCGAAAAAATGCCCACGTTTCGAAAGACGTTTTTAAACACACTTACTCAAAAATAATAACTAACACTTCATAAACATAATATTAGTATCAAATTCAGTAACAAATTCTTGTGAGGTATAGCTCGCTGTTTGTTTTCCACGCGCATATACAATTAGTATAAGAAATTTCGGCTAGAGCTGGGCGCCGCGCATTTCATTATAAACCTAAAAACGGTAGGGGTAGCAAGGGTGTTCGTTAAAATCAGGGACCGTTTTCAGTTAAGGTATACGGTTACGTTACCGGTATTAAAATACGGTACCGCTTTATTTTAAAGGTCAGGCACGTAATTATGCTGAAGAAGGACTTCGTGAAACATTCCAGTGGCTAAACAAAAATTTACTTACTCTAAATATTAAAAAATCTAAATTCATTACGTTCTCAATCAATAAACCCAAACAGTCAGATACTAATAATTTCACTCTTAAAATTCACACTTGTAATAACAAAAATTCCATAACGTGCTCATGTTTGTCACTGGAAAAAACGAATAACATTAGGTATCTCGGTATTCAACTCGATGCTTCATTGTCCTGGAATGCTCAACTAGATCTTCTGTCAGCACGAACTCGCAAAATGATTTGGATTTTTAAAAAGCTCAGAAACGTATTAAAACCAGCCTTGCTTAAAAGTATTTATTTTGCTCTGGTTCAATCAGTAATTGATTACTGTATACCAGTTTGGGGTGGAGCTTGCAAAACGAAACTCATACTCGTGGAACGCGTACAAAGATCATTGCTTAAGGTAATGCTAAGAAAACCTTTTCGGTATCCTACAGCTAATCTTTACAAAGAATGCAACGTCTTAACAGTAAGACAAACGTTTGTTCTGCGTACAACACTACGAAAACATAAAGAACTCAAGTATGACCCAACGACCACGTATTCAGCTCGAAGAAGAAACAGGGTATGCGAATCGGTTTCACACCGCACCGCCTTTTTTAGACGACAATCATGTTTCCTTGCACCTTATATTTATAATAAAATTAATTCACTGCTTAACATTTTTCCAAAAAACTTACATGAAGCCAATAGTTTAATTAAAAAATATTTATTGGATCTTAGCTATGATGACACAGAATCCTTCTTAACAATCATAAAGTAGCATTTATATCACACATACACAACGCATATACGCACACACACACAAACGCACACACACACACACACACACACACACAACCGCACACACAATCTACACGCGCTCACACACCATCACACATTCACTAACGGTTATATTATTATTTCTCATTAACCATATTATTTTTTGTTTCCTTCTACCTGTTCTTATGGTACCCGTACCTACTTGTTTTTTCTATATTTGTCTAACTGTGTGTTCTAATCGCGGGTGAGTGTCCTGGAGACCTGAAATACAGGGTTTCCCTAGTTTAGGCTCCAGTCCACCCATATAATTCAACAAAAAAAAAAATGTATTAAGTGCAAAAAAACTGTAATTATTTTGTGGTGGAAATAAAGAAATTATTATTAAAAAAAAAAATTATTATTAAAAAAAGGTAGACCGAAACCGGTTAAGATTTGCGGTTACGCTACCGGTAAAAAAAACGATAGCGCTATTTGTTTTAGGTACAGCTATACCTTTATTTAACCTTTACTCAACCGAAATAATTCCGGTACCGAAATTATTTCTCGTGCGAGTACCTACGATAAATGCGACGTTGCCAGCTATCGCGACAAGTGTATTGCGATGGGCACGACGAAAAGTCGCGGGAGTAGGGGTTTCAAAGGATACATTAATGTTAGAGGTTTAGGTACCGTAAAATATAACGGTAGGTACCGTTATTTTTCGGTAGTGAAAAATTTAGGTATCGTAATTTTTCTGTAGTGCAAAAATAACGGTACCGTTATGTTGAGGTATTGAAATAAAAAGGTATGACATCATACCGTTAACCCTAATAACCGATATTTTTTTCGGTATGCAGTCCCTGGTTAAAATAGAAGGATATCAACACAGATTGAAGTACTTCAGACTATGCGGTAATCGTCATAATTTTGTGTCCCTCATAAAAAAGGACAAAAAGCCGTATTTTCGACTTAATTTTAATGTTGGCAAAGTTGATATTTGTTTGGCAAGATTTAATATGTATATGATGTTCCGCAGGCATATCAGGGCAGGAGGGCATGCAGGCGGTGATGGCGGCCGACTTCGCGGTGTCGCGCTTCAAGTACGTGGAGAGGCTGCTGCTGGTGCACGGCCACTGGTGCTACGATAGACTGGCTAGAATGATACTCTACTTCTTTCTTAAAAATGCCGTAAGTTTGGATTTATTGCAGTTTAATTCAAGATTAGGGCTGCTCATACTGTGTTGAAATCTTTATATATACTGTGTATATTCGTTTATTGTAATATCATTACGAAGTTATTCAACATTAGCGCTTATTTGAACACCTTCAAGTTATTTGACGCAATCGGCACGAATAGATTTCGTTTCGCATCCAAAATAAAAAAAAAAACAAAATCAAAAGCTTTTTTTTTATTATTTGGTTTCGATTTCGTTTCATTTTAGAGCTGAAATGTTTACATCACATCTTTTTCACTAACCCTTTTTAATAATTTTATCTAGCTGATAAATTAACTTGAAAATGGTAAAAATACAATACCTCTACTAGGAATTACTCCTGTATCGTGGGTGCGTTCACAAACTGACTTACACAAGATATCTAGTTTTGGATCCACTATTTATAAACTATAAAAAATAGTTCCCTGTGCGAATCGAACCCGCGACAGCGACACAGCGCAATAGCTCTACCCCTGTGCCAATCTTGTCAAGTTCACTAATAGTAGGAAAATCAAGAAACATGAGTAAAAATTATTTACTAATTTTGAGCAAATTTAATTTGGTATATGAATTGTGAGCCTCAACTCATTAATCATAAGTAGTTTTTTTATTTCAATGTGTACGTGCAAGGACGTCGCCAAGGGGGGCAGGGGGGACTACGGACCCCCCCTAGAGGCTTGCTTTACAGCATCAGAGCCTAGTTTAGGCACAGTCTCCCACAACATAATTCCCATTCTATCAATATAATTCATAGATATAAGGCTAGCAATTGGGAGTTATATTGTGGAGAAAATAAACTTTTATTATTATTAAAAAAACTTTTTTATTACTCTCTATACTTCCAATAGACCCCCCCCCCCCCTTGATCATCGGCTGGCGAGCCCTTGTGTACGTGTACTAACGCCCATATGAATGTGTCTGCAGACGTTTGTGTTCCTGGTGTTCTGGTACCAGTTCTACTGTGGCTTCTCATCCATGGTGATGATCGACCAGGTGCACCTCATGACCTACAACCTCATGTTCACTGCACTGCCGCCCATCGTCATCGGTAAGTTAGAAAGATTCAAGCATTCTTTTTTTTCTTGATTTATTATCTATGGTTGACTGTGATCCTACCTAATGGTAAGCAGTGATGAAGTCGTTGATGGTGAGCCGCATTATTTTATTAAGAGTATATTCACTCTAAGTCTCAAGTAATTTCTCTACATCTTTATTAATATAATTTTTCTGTACGAGTATTTACCATATGACTTCAAAATGGCTAGATCGATTTGAGTTAAATTTTGAGGGTATTTTTAAATATAAATATTAATTAGGTAATGATTTTAAAATTTAATTTGAATTTTTATTTTATGAAAGTATTAATTTTTAAAATTAAAAAGAGACACGTTTGTACTGTTTGAAGTAAGGGTAATGGCTAAGCTGAATGACAACGATGAGTCACTATTTTTTAACGTGAATACATTATAGTTAATAAAATTATTGTTTATAGAATCTTGTAAAACTATAAAATATTTAAAATCAAACACTTCAGACAAAAGTTCATAATCTTGTGACCCTGACCGTTACGCTGAGGTCGTGGGTTCGATTCCCACCCAAGATAAATGTTTGTGTGACGGATACGATTTTATGTCCTGTAAGGGGTGTAATTTATTTAGATATGTGTGTGTATTTAGAAATATATAAGTATGTTTATCAGTCGTCTAGTAGTCAGCACATGGTGGCGTAGTTTGAGACTAGACGGCGTTGTGTGAAAGTTGTGAAATATATATAAAAGAGGGTTGTGTGTGGCGCAGGCGCGTACGACCGCGTGGCGCCGGCGGCGCTGCTGTCGGAGCGGCCGGGGCTGTACGCGGCGGCGCGGCGCGGCCTGGCGTACCGCGCGCACTCGTTCTGGGCCGTGCTCGCCGAGAGCGTCTACATCAGCGTCGTGCTGTTCTTCACGGCCGCCGGCGCCTTCGCCGGCTCCGCGGTGGACATGCAGTCCTTCGGCCTCTGCTGCATGACGTGCTGCCTCGTCGTCATGCTGCTCTACGTCGCCATCGAGACCAGGAGCTGGGTCAGTTCATCCTACTCTCTCTAGCCTTTTCTCAACCATGCCGGCTATATATAATTCAGTAATCGATTATAATTATTATGTATATTTATTTATTCATCAATTGATTACATGCAGCGTTTTAATTCAACATTTGTAAGTGTAACTACATAGTGTGTGTGTGTCTGCATGAAATGAGGAGTTGAATAGTAGTTATTTTAGAGTAATGGTACAGTTAACCGCACATCTTTGGTATCATTTTAACATTTCATACGCATTACTATTAAAAAACTTTTTCTTATTTGTCGTACTGATATTGATATATTATAAAGGAAGATACATTACGCGCTAACATCGCTATCAGAAAACCAGGACTCGAAGCGCACACATCTATGATCAGTTTCACCACAGTCGCGAACCGACAATCAATGATAAACAAGGACAGAGATAAGAGGCACTGACGTGCGAGCGATATCGCTTTTACCGCAATTAGACGACGGAACTGATTTCGTGCTAAAGACGAGTCATCTATCTTCCGCTGTTTTGATTTAATCCAAGATGTTATAACGTTATTCTTTTGAGCGCCAACGTTTGCCGAATGCGATGTGTCTTCCAGCGCCAAGCTATATGTTTAACAAATACTAAATAAAAATGTACGCAAAACCACTTTATACTTTTATTAATCTGTCAAATGAGATATTGTCTGCATTCGTTTCAAAACTTTGTTTTCTATACAAGACCATGGTGCTCTGAAGGTTAAAGGCTAATTCTATACCACAGATGTGCGGTTAACTGTCTTACTTTATAGAAAACTATCACGAGTGAAAGTCTATACCAGCATTTGTAAGAAAGTGTGTGCTATAATATTTTTTTAACCATAGTGATCTAAGATCAGGTAGGTACACCATCGTGCCAGTTTTTATATTAACCAACTCTATTGTGACTGGCATAAAGTACATTTTACAACTTATGAACAACAACTTGTATTTGTATTTGTAACATATATATTAAATAAAAAACTCATACATTTCGATGTCTCTGGACAATCGCAAGAAAATGCTTTTCAATTACCGACTTTATTGCCCGGACACTTAGTCGGTACTCGTAAAACTATTTTTACTTTGGTTTAAGTTGTTCATGCTGATGAGTGCTCCTTGTCAGGTTTCGCTATATTTCTATATTTGTGGAAGTTCACTATAGTTGAAATAAAGTTCAGAATACAATAAACTGGCTTTAAGAATATTAAGTTTGATAGTTTGCACTAGTCTTGTAATGATACGGTTGTTACTGTGTGGAATAACTAACTTTTTTCCAAATTCGCAGACGGTGATCCATGTGCTGGCGCTGTCGGGCTCGCTGGTGTCGTTCTTCGTGCTGACCATAGCGTACCAGTCTATCACGCCCGCCATCCTCAACTTGCCGTCCACGTACCACGTCATGTTGAACTCCATAAAGCAGCCGATGTTCTGGCTGGTGGTGGCGCTTACCACTGTCTGCGCATTGGCACCCAGGTCAGTGAAAAACACTCATTTAAAAAAATACCTTATATCTTGCATCCACAGTAATTGAAGGTGAAATAAAATGAAACCTATGACAGTAATAATTTCAGTTTATTATCAAGAACTGTAAAGGTTGTATGCTAGGATGTTAAATGATAGATTGGAATGTTCACTAAAAACTGTATTTATTGCTAAAAAATCTACAATTAGTATATGTTAATTAAAAGAGCGAGGGAGCACGAGCGACGGCACTTAAGGCGATCTGATCACGTACTGATTTGCTTAATTAATAAGTTTGATCGTTTGGCGTAGACGCGCAAAGTGATGATTTAGCTAAATGCACTTAAATGTTATGATTTGCGGTTCGCCGTACAAGTACAATCGATTTAATCATTATGAAACCCGTATTGTTGTTAAGGTCAGATTATGTTGATGTTTATCGCGCCCCCGCACATCTGCGCCTCTGAGTCTCCGATTTCCCACACCTTTGCGCCTTCGCTACTCTACGCCCTCATACCTCCGCACACTCGCAACACCCCGCCCCCGTACCTTCACACCTCCGAACTCTGCATCTCTGCGTTGACTTCTGCGCCCCCGCACCTCCGTGGCCCTCAACTCTGCACCCTCTCATCTCACACACCACCTGGGTGATGTCTAAATAATATAAAAACAATACGTTAAAAGAAAAATATATACAGGCAAAGATTAAATTAAGTTATAACTATTTAAATTAAAACAAAGAGAAGGAGCAGTCAATAAACGTTTACATAATAATGAAGTTAATGAGTTGTCAGAAAAGTCACATGTGCAGAAGCAGTCATTGCCAAACAAGCGTGTCTTCAACGTAGTCTTTAACATTTAAATATATTTTTTTAGTAAAGACACGCTTGATGACCTACCCGTCTCGGGCAGCCGTGGCCCGAGCCCTTTTTGCTACGTAATAATACATTAAAGTTCTCCATCGACACGACTACATGCACACTTTTTTATAAAAAATAAAGAAAACACTGTTATAGTTGAACTAGCGACACTTCGCAGGTAATATCCTCACGTCACATCACGCGCAGTCAAGTGCGGGCCCCGCGCGTGCACCTGCTTTTTTCCCTCACTAACTTGTGGTACTGACTTTGGCAGCTTGTTATAAAAGCGTATGCAATTAGTAAGGAAAGAGTTGGTTGTGTTAGTTAATGAGTTGCCTTATGTTTGCCCCTTAGGTTGCTGTACCACGGCATCCGCAACTCAGTGCACCCCGGCACGCTGGGGCGCGCGGTAGCGTCGCGGCGCCGCACGCGCGCCTATGCCGCGCACTACCGCGCCGCGCCGCCGCACGCCACGCTCTACCGGTAAGCATGCCCACACTACACACTTGCTGTGCCGCGCACTACCGCGCCGCGCCGCCGCACGCCACGCTCTACCGGTAAGCATGCCCACACTACACACTTGCTGTGCCGCGCACTACCGCGCCGCGCCGCCGCACGCCACGCTCTACCGGTAAGCATGCCCACACTACACACTTGCTGTGCCGCGCACTACCGCGCCGCGCCGCCGCACGCCACGCTCTACCGGTAAGCATGCCCACACTACACACTTGCTGTGCCGCGCACTACCGCGCCGCGCCGCCGCACGCCACGCTCTACCGGTAAGCATGCCCACACTACACACTTGCTGTGCCGCGCACTACCGCGCCGCGCCGCCGCACGCCACGCTCTACCGGTAAGCATGCCCACACTACACACTTGCTGTGCCGCGCACTACCGCGCCGCGCCGCCGCACGCCACGCTCTACCGGTAAGCATGCCCACACTACACACTTGCTGTGCCGCGCACTACCGCGCCGCGCCGCCGCACGCCACGCTCTACCGGTAAGCATGCCCACACTACACACTTGCTGTGCCGCGCACTACCGCGCCGCGCCGCCGCACGCCACGCTCTACCGGTAAGCATGCCCACACTACACACTTGCTGTGCCGCGCACTACCGCGCCGCGCCGCCGCACGCCACGCTCTACCGGTAAGCATGCCCACACTACACACTTGCTGTGCCGCGCACTACCGCGCCGCGCCGCCGCACGCCACGCTCTACCGGTAAGCATGCCCACACTACACACTTGCTGTGCCGCGCACTACCGCGCCGCGCCGCCGCACGCCACGCTCTACCGGTAAGCATGCCCACACTACACACTTGCTGTGCCGCGCACTACCGCGCCGCGCCGCCGCACGCCACGCTCTACCGGTAAGCATGCCCACACTACACACTTGCTGTGCCGCGCACTACCGCGCCGCGCCGCCGCACGCCACGCTCTACCGGTAAGCATGCCCACACTACACACTTGCTGTGCCGCGCACTACCGCGCCGCGCCGCCGCACGCCACGGTCTACCGGTAAGCATGCCCACACTACACACTTGCTGTGCCGCGCACTACCGCGCCGCGCCGCCGCACGCCACGCTCTACCGGTAAGCATGCCCACACTACACACTTGCTGTGCCGCGCACTACCGCGCCGCGCCGCCGCACGCCACGCTCTACCGGTAAGCATGCCCACACTACACACTTGCTGTGCCGCGCACTACCGCGCCGCGCCGCCGCACGCCACGCTCTACCGGTAAGCATGCCCACACTACACACTTGCTGTGCCGCGCACTACCGCGCCGCGCCGCCGCACGCCACGCTCTACCGGTAAGCATGCCCACACTACACACTTGCTGTGCCGCGCACTACCGCGCCGCGCCGCCGCACGCCACGCTCTACCGGTAAGCATGCCCACACTACACACTTGCTGTGCCGCGCACTACCGCGCCGCGCCGCCGCACGCCACGCTCTACCGGTAAGCATGCCCACACTACACACTTGCTGTGCCGCGCACTACCGCGCCGCGCCGCCGCACGCCACGCTCTACCGGTAAGCATGCCCACACTACACACTTGCTGTGCCGCGCACTACCGCGCCGCGCCGCCGCACGCCACGCTCTACCGGTAAGCATGCCCACACTACACACTTGCTGTGCCGCGCACTACCGCGCCGCGCCGCCGCACGCCACGCTCTACCGGTAAGCATGCCCACACTACACACTTGCTGTGCCGCGCACTACCGCGCCGCGCCGCCGCACGCCACGCTCTACCGGTAAGCATGCCCACACTACACACTTGCTGTGCCGCGCACTACCGCGCCGCGCCGCCGCACGCCACGCTCTACCGGTAAGCATGCCCACACTACACACTTGCTGTGCCGCGCACTACCGCGCCGCGCCGCCGCACGCCACGCTCTACCGGTAAGCATGCCCACACTACACACTTGCTGTGCCGCGCACTACCGCGCCGCGCCGCCGCACGCCACGCTCTACCGGTAAGCATGCCCACACTACACACTTGCTGTGCCGCGCACTACCGCGCCGCGCCGCCGCACGCCACGCTCTACCGGTAAGCATGCCCACACTACACACTTGCTGTGCCGCGCACTACCGCGCCGCGCCGCCGCACGCCACGCTCTACCGGTAAGCATGCCCACACTACACACTTGCTGTGCCGCGCACTACCGCGCCGCGCCGCCGCACGCCACGCTCTACCGGTAAGCATGCCCACACTACACACTTGCTGTGCCGCGCACTACCGCGCCGCGCCGCCGCACGCCACGCTCTACCGGTAAGCATGCCCACACTACACACTTGCTGTGCCGCGCACTACCGCGCCGCGCCGCCGCACGCCACGCTCTACCGGTAAGCATGCCCACACTACACACTTGCTGTGCCGCGCACTACCGCGCCGCGCCGCCGCACGCCACGCTCTACCGGTAAGCATGCCCACACTACACACTTGCTGTGCCGCGCACTACCGCGCCGCGCCGCCGCACGCCACGCTCTACCGGTAAGCATGCCCACACTACACACTTGCTGTGCCGCGCACTACCGCGCCGCGCCGCCGCACGCCACGCTCTACCGGTAAGCATGCCCACACTACACACTTGCTGTGCCGCGCACTACCGCGCCGCGCCGCCGCACGCCACGCTCTACCGGTAAGCATGCCCACACTACACACTTGCTGTGCCGCGCACTACCGCGCCGCGCCGCCGCACGCCACGCTCTACCGGTAAGCATGCCCACACTACACACTTGCTGTGCCGCGCACTACCGCGCCGCGCCGCCGCACGCCACGCTCTACCGGTAAGCATGCCCACACTACACACTTGCTGTGCCGCGCACTACCGCGCCGCGCCGCCGCACGCCACGCTCTACCGGTAAGCATGCCCACACTACACACTTGCTGTGCCGCGCACTACCGCGCCGCGCCGCCGCACGCCACGCTCTACCGGTAAGCATGCCCACACTACACACTTGCAGGCAAAATTGAGAGATACAGACGTTTTAAAGCAACTCTAGAACAATGTCGTCGGATCGCAGGGTAGGTAATAAATAATTACAATAATGATTCATGTGAATTTCGACTCTGTCGTTAAAGCCGGAAACAACATATTCCCTTATCAACATTATTGACTAATAATAATACAAGAAAGTAGTTACGCCTAGTTGACTCTTTCTATAATTCGCTAGACCTTGGTACGTACTTCGAATCTGGAATGTTCGCTGAGCAATGCATTTTAATTATTTGATGCCACTCTTGGTTTCTGTGGAGATAAGACTTGTTTAAAGTTTCACGGCGTTTCAATATAATAACGCTTTTAGAGCTATACATAAGCAGCCCTAGCAGTGTATTGCGACTGGCATGTACATTGAGATAGTTATTGGTTTTACGGGCTCTTGAGGAGATTCAACGCAACTTTCCTGAGTCAAGTATGTGTGTGTAATAACATCGAGTATGTATGTGGGCATAGTGTCTGTACTGTAGTATTTCGCTGCGTATCTGCTTAGACGTTAGAATTTTGTACTCTTAATTTTAATTATTTATTTATTTAGTACACTTCTACTTACAGCAATTACAAGTCCTCACGTATAGGTATTATATTACATTAATGGTGTGAGCACACAAAAAAAAAGCTTCACATTTAAGAAAGATACAGCATAAATTCTTTTTGCAATCAATTATATTATCTATTAACCTTAATGAATTAAACCTAATGCTACCTACTTGAAAAATTTGAGGCTCAAGCACCTTCTGGCCGAGTTCACACTAATTGTGAATGGATCCAAATCATATTCCCTACACAAGTTATTGAAATTACTGCTTGCACGCACAATATAACTGTTCCGCCTGTAATTTGAAGACGTGTGAGGAACACGTAAGGGTGGATTAAAACGAAATGTTTTGTTTGACACGTTAAAATAAAATTTGGACAAAAGGTCAGGGCTATCAATATTGTTATTGAGGATTTTCAGCAAGAATAGACAGTCTGCAATTCTACGTCGATCCACCAGTGGTAACAGATGATACTTCCTACAGAGTCCGAGATAATCAGTTGACTGATATGGAATCTTTTGATGGAAGCAAAGATATTTGATAAAATGTCTTTGGATGTTTTCTATGTACAATACAATATTTTCAATGTTTTAGCATCAGTGAAACACTTAGAGAGACGTATAATAAACCCAAGCAGTTTAGAAGCTTTTTTTACAATTTTATCGATGTGTACTTCAAAAATTAACTTACTGTCATGATGGACGCCTAAGTCCCGTATAGTGTTGCAACTTGGCAAGATCTGGCCCGCCAAAGTATAAGTAGTAGCCATGAAAGTACGTTTTCTGGTGTAAGTGATCACTGAACACTTAGAGGGGTTCAAATCAAGTTTATTAACCGAGCAGTACTTTTCCAACTAATGCAAATCAGCCTGAAATGTTATTGTCTTTGAGTGTTGAAATGGTGGCAAAGATTTTCATGTCATCAGCAGAGCATAGCAGTTTAGAAGAATGTAGGCACTGATCGATGTCGTTCACATATATAACGAATAAGAAAGGACCGAGCAACGAACCCTGAGGCACTCCGCTAGATACATTTACCCAGCTAGACATATAATTATTGAGTACTACTGCCTGTGACCATTTTATTCATGTAAGAAGAGAAACATCTTAAGAGGTCCCCATGGATGCCCATAGAGCTTAGTTTTTTTATCAGAGTATCGTGGTCAATCCGATCAAATGCCTTGCTATAGTCTGTGTAAACAACATCGACCTGCCTTCCATTATCCAAGCATCTGTAATGAAATCGTTAAATAAAATCAAATTAGAAGTGGTAGACCGTCCTTTTAAAAGTCCGTGCTGGAAAAAGCTGAGCGAGCCAGCAAGGGCGGGATACAACTGATTATAAACAATCCTCTCAAAAATTTTAGCTATAATGCACAGCTTGGAAATAGGCCTATAATTAGTGACCTCAGTTTTTGACCCCTTCTTATGTACAGGTGTAATAAAAGCAGATTTCCATACTTTAGGGACAACACCTTGAGTCAAAGACTTGGAAAACAAAATAGAGATAGGTATGGCAATGTAAGGCGCGCAATTGATTAGAAATTTCGAAGAAATATTATCAGAGCCAGCTCCTTTTGTTGGATCCAAGTTGCGAAGTAAATCGGTCACAATATCAACATTGATATCTCTGTGACAAATGCCAGATTCAGGATTGGGAGTATTAGAGGTAGTGGAGTTAAGAAAAGTCGACATAAAATAAGATGAAAAAGCTTCACAAATAGAATCTCCAGTTATTAACAATTCATTGTTATAATTTAATGTATTTGGTATAGAATTAGATTTGTAGCGATGGTATTTAATTATTTATGTAATTTAATTTATTTAATCTATTTATTGTAGTGTAACAATTTAATTAAATAATATTTCTATGGGTTAATGCCAGATATAAACGATAAATAAAAAGACGGAGGGGAGTAATTTAATAGCAATTAAGTCCATTTCAGAATGATTACTATTTCAGGGCGCGCGACGAGGACGGGCTGCAGAAGCCGGCGGCCGACGTGGCGGCCATCACGTGAGGCGCGCCGCTCCCCAAGCTTGGCTGTGATCTAGAGTAAGTTCGTGCGCACGCACCGCGGGACCAACGCGGCCGCCCACGGGAGCCGCCTGACTTAGCTAGCATTTATCTTGGCTCACATTTTTGCAACAGTGAAGTTATGTCATTATTCACATTGCAAAAATTTTTGTCAGTGAGTCAAGAACAATTATATTGAACTACACAACTTGAATCTGAATTCTTTTAAATACACTGTCCTTATTTCTTTGTAAATATTTCATCGCAAGTGTTCAAAACGATAACGTATAATCTACCATATCATCGAAATTACTTCCGATGTTGTTAGTTACCATAATTATATGTATAACATTATTATTTGAGTAGTATTTATAGTACATAGTACTTACGCGCCGCAACTCGCGGTATTCTCATAGATCTGCCAATTTTAGGGCCGAAACACTTGGTAAGCACTGATGGTACCACTCACACGAGCCGAGATTATGAGCTTTATTTATTGTCCGCGTTTAAATTATTCTTCCACCCTATACTAGCTGCTGCTTGCGGCTTCTCTCGCGTTATTGTAGAAAATTATCCCAGGAGAACATACGAATAAAAAGTATCCTATGTGCTACTCCATGGACATGGACGTGACGACTCATGTACCAAGTATAATGGAGATCTGTTAAACCGTTCGAGCGTAAATAAGTAACCAGCATACAAATATAAACTTTCGCTTTTAATATTATTGTATTAATCGATACGTAATTTTGATATCTAAGCTAAATTATTGTATGGTTTAACCAAAATCCGGTCAGTACTTTTTGCATGAAAGACTAACAAAGATCTATATATCTTCACAAACCTTTTCGTTAAGCATGTAGTAGGGTAGTGTTGCCTACGAATAGTATAAAAGACTATCGCTTTTACTTTCTTCTCTCTAAAAATCTACCTACGCTTTGGAATGAGCAACTAGCTTACATCTTTTGAACCGATTCATTCCTTGAGTGTTGAAAAGTGCTTGTTTGAGACTGTGTTTTCAACAGCCAGATTTAATTTTTATCTAAACAATGAAATAATCGATTTGACAGTTTTTTTATAGAAAACATCGACCTATATTCTTGCGATAGACAAGCACGTTCATATAAACTATTTGTCAAAATACTGAAAAGTTCAAACAAAAAATCGCTGCAGCGCTAGATTGCCATTATGTCGTCTAACAAAACTTTTAAAACTTACAGCGCTAAGACAGCTTATAGAGGATACTTTTTCGCGACCAAAAGGTCTAAAGCGCCATGAATTTCCTAGTACTTACGCGTTTCGTTCAAGTTATTGCAATGACATGTCATCTATATAGATTTTTATACCGCAGAAGTGACACAGTTTCTTGCCTACAATACTTCATTACAATAATACTCTATTTCAAAATGTAATTATAGTGTATGTAAAAACGAGATCTCAATAACAGTAAAAGAAATAAATAAATCAGTAATCACTAATAAGACTACAAGTTCAACTGAACCTAATTCAAATTTTAATATTAACCTGCACGTAATATGGTACTTAAATTACCTAAGTGCTAACGAATGACAGCATGATTAACGACAAAACTTACCGATGAAAACTGATACCTCATGATTTGCTGACATTTCGTCGTAATTTATAAAAAAAAAAAATCATTATTATTAATTATACAAAAAAAGAAAGAGAATTAAAAAAAATATTTAAAAATTTCAAACAGTATAAAAGACCGTGCGAAGTCTGTATTTGGTAAACTAGCTGTAGGTAAAAACCTAATTCAGCTTTTTGTGGGAGGGAACATCTGCATGTTTTAGTCTATGATTGTAAAATGGGGAAGAGTTTAAATAAAATAATATCTTCTCTAACGTACTATTACGATAGTAGAAGCTATTACATTGCTGGAACAACCAATGGTTTTACTTACTTGACTACAAAATTATTATATATGTCCCAGTTCACTTAAATTTGTATTTTTAAGCGTCGCTCTGACACTGCATGAACGTCAAAACTGCACTAATGCCATCAATATAAAAGTGTTCGGCCTGCAGGTCAATTAAGTGAAGTAAAGTGACTGTACGGCACGCCTCATCTAGTGCGTAGTACATATATATCAATGATAGAAAATATGTCAAACCTCCTTGTTTATCCTTGAAATAAAAGTTATTAGACATCGAAAAATCGGGCCTTAAGTAACAATAAATACTTTTCGAGTTTCAGTGATTATAAATACTTTCACGACGTGCGCAATTGCGCTTTCAAAAAATATAGAAAATAACCGCTTACTTAATCAAGCGTAATCTAATCATATATTTAATAAATAATACAAATGCACAATTTAAATAAAAATCCTGGCGGTTCAACATCTGTTCATTCATTCAGTTCATTCAGCATGGTCTGCCAGTGTGCGGAGACGACGCCCGGGTGTCGCCACTGTGCGGACCGCCCGGTGGACACGGTGGAGCACACAGTCGAGGTGTGCCCCGCTTGGGAAGAGCACCGCCGTGTCCTCGTGGGGGCGATCGGCGGCGATCTCTCGCGCCGGGGCTTGGTTCAAGCCATGCTCCGGAGCGAGGAGGAGTGGCAGGCGGTCGCCTCCTTTTGCGAAGCAGTAATGCTAGCAAAGGAGGAGGCCGACCGCATTAGGCAAAGGCGCACACGCCGCCGCCGCCGCCGGGTTTCTGATCCCGACTTCCGGCCACCATAGGCGCGGGCTCGCGGACGGTGGGCAATGGGTAGCTCGCTGTCCGTTCGTCCGGTAACAGACCGGTCCGAGCTCAGGTCGTCTACGGCGCGCACTGTTCCCGCGCGCCTCAAGGAGTTGTCAGCAAACTGTAGGGGTCCAGCAGGACCGAAGCCTACTGGGGCCAAAGGTTATGCGAGAGGGTCACCACGGGCCCCGGGACAAAGGCAAGGAACGGAAAAGTAGGTTTTTAGTCAGTAAAAGTCTGACACTATTTCCCGCCCCACCCAAGGGCGGGATTTGTCATTGGATGATTTTACCTACCCAAAAAAAAAAAAACAAAAAATGGTCTGCCAGTGGCTTATTTCAAATCATATTTTTTTAATTATTTATTTACCTTGTCCTTACATAAGAGAAACGACAAAAAAATACGTTACCAAAATTTTTGTAACTCAACATGATTATAAGAGTGTCCATGGAGTTTCATACATTTAGCTTTCACTTTTTTGACTGACCGACATTTTGACAATTTAAAAGAGCCTGGTAATGTTCTACTTACTTAGAAATAAAGTTTCTGATTTCATTACATATAAATCAAAGAAAAGATTAAAACAAAAAAAAACATGTCTCCTTTATATTGAGTTTTTATCCCTCTTAACACAATCTCGTAAAATGCGCTGCATTTGATATGGTACCGTCAGCACCACCAAGTATTTCGTTTGTTAATTTTAATCAGTATTTTTCATGTATTTTAGACACGACAGACGCCTTCGATACAATTAAGATAGCTAATATTTATGTCACAGTTCATACAAAATTAGTTAACTCCATCATCTGACTGCTTGAAACATCTTCCAGCGTACTTTATTTTAAATCCATGACGCGTATCATCGTGACATCAGCGAATTAATGTAAACGTCTAACTATAGCTGAATGTGAACCTTAATAATTTTATAGTTGCTGCATTTCATACCGTCAATTTCTTGCAGTTTCACCCTTGTGTCGATAACTTTAAAGTCCATGACTTTCATGATTTGCAACGACTATAATCGCTTTATGTTATCATTGTCAACAGTATATGTTCAGTTAGAATCTTAGTATTTAACAAATTAATGTCTGGATGTTGTATTCCGACTAAAATCTTGTACACGCTGATATAACACTTATTGAAACGGGTAGATCATGGCGGGCGCAGTTATAAAACGTGCGAGTAGAACAGTGAATGGAGTATCTAGTAAAAACATTCCTAAAAACCCCACACTGTCTCGTATCGTCTCGCTCCCTCTATTTATGACCGCGCATGTCACGAACGTTATTGTTTACTTAGTACGCTGTACAATAAATAATATTAATGATAAATCGATATACGCTTTACTACTTCGAAATATGAAAACCCATGAGTAGGATAGAGCGCACAAATGCGCAGTCTCATTTCCACATTTGATTTCATGCAGTTTTTGACCGAATATACTCCTAGTACAGTCGTCATCTGTTTTAAGATTTGCATCTGTGTGAGTGGCCGCCAAAAACAATAAAGACCATAACAGCTTAACAATTTAGTACGGAGTAATAAAAAAAAAAACAATTTTCGCACACACAAATGCAAAACTTTTGACGCGATAATCGAGGAATGCAGTATTTGTTGCAGGTAACACGATGACAAATATAGGTAGTGTCAAATGGTTAGTTCGTAGTCTGTGTTGAACTGTACTAAACGCCAACGTTCATGACAGTCACGGTCATTAATCGTGCGAGTAGGATAGACAACTATCTCGCTTCCTCATTCTACGACGTCGACTTCCACGACCGTTGGTGTTTAGCCAGACGTTATTGTTTATATGTCTGTCTATTATATACCTGGTATGTAGTACCGTGTTTTGTGGCAACGTACGACGCGATTGTGATTGTTGATGAAATCTTGTATTTTAGTAGGTTACTAGTGTGTGATAACGGTTGACTTCCTTCTCAGAATATTTATATTTATTTATAGAGAAACGCTGCCTTGCCTGAGACTGCACCCGTTATTGGGGCATACATTATAATCGTGGCGGAGAATACGCGCGGCCGACTGTTGCGTTCACGTTCAAATGTCCGTCGCGACATTATAACTAGTCCTAACGTTAGTCGACAACGATAGAGCTTTAATGCAGTAGACAGAGAGAAAGACCTAGCAATCTGCTTCACGGATTTTGAACTCCTTAATCCTGATTGGTTGTTGGTTTATCAACGATGAGAATAAATGTATTCACATATGTAAACGCCCACAGCAGTTTCCCCTTTTTTCAAGTTTAAAATGTAATTATGTTCAAATATACATTGAATTGAAATGTAAAGGTTCAAAGACTACACACGAACACAATCCAGTATTGATCCCGCACAAACGTCAATTCAATTTGTTTATAACAAGAAGTGCCTTGAGCGCGTCGCCTCGCGTGTTCGCCGCGGCGGACCGACGTCGTGTAGATGATTCCTAAAGATTTAACTATTTTTACTATCGTTTCTAGTTTTGTACATAGAAACAAAATATATTTCTATATGAATGAGATGATTGTTACGTGTACAGTAGGATATTTTTATATGAAACAAAACTTTGTGTAAATAACTTGTATGTTCTAAGACTGTTGTTTATTTTAGAGGTTTTAGTTTGTTCAGTTAAATTTAACTATGTAATAGGATATTGTGATGAACACATGTATTTTCCAGTCATTTTGTTATCATGCTGACCAACTTTGAATTGTTTCGTTCGGATCTTCATTCTTGCCATGTTTTTCACAAGGTTTAGTACAATTTCTGTATGTTAGTAGGTACTTTAATGTTTACTATTACGTTCTCTGTTGTGATGCGAATGTTTGAAGTGCGTTTATATTGCCAGTTAAAATTTATCAGTACTTATTGTGTTTTTATTGGCGATTATTTTTAAAAATTAAAAACTGCCTGTGTCAATACTCCCGATTAGACAATACCTATAAAAATATATTTGCCAGATTGATTACCTGGTACCTGTTCGGGAGTGGTGGATCAAGCCATTATAGTTAAAAATTTACTAGTCTTATCAACGAAATATACGATTTTGTTAAAATCTTTTTAGTATTATAAAAATTAAATCTTCCACGAGTGTATTTAAAGGCATTTTATCAATGTACAGTACTATGAAACTAATTATGTGGCTCGACAAGACAATCATCATTTTTAAGTATTAAGAATTGAGATAGAAATTAAACTAGAGGATACAGAATATATATTCATTGCTGGAGAATGTTTTTTGTTAGACTTGACTTTTGGTCTAGTGGTTAGTGACCCTGACTGCCGTGCCGAGGCCGTGGCTCGCGCTCGGTTCCCGGCCGAGGCAGTTGGTTGTGTGACCACCACGATCCTTTCTCCTACATGTGTCTGGCTGTCATTTATCTATATATGTATGTATTCAGAAATATATAAGTTGGTTTATCAGTACTTATACCACAAGTTCTGCATAGTTGGAGACTAGATGGCGTTGTGTGATAGTTGTGAAATATTATTATTATTTATGCATTTACATATCTCAAGACCCTGAGGTTCTGGACCTTTGAAAAGTATATGAAGGACCGAAGCCAACTCGCAGAGGTCCTTTAGATAGTTGTAATGGAACGTGACGATTATCCCTGTACGCGCTATGCTAGTGCACCCAAAGACAACCCCGGTTGGTTAAAAACTATTTCGACATATGAAAAACAAAGACAATAAGGCTATAGTTTCTGGAGTCTTAGGTGGACTGGTTACCAGGAACGATGACAAGACTGGCCCCTGGTATGTAACAATGTTATTCATCGATAAAAAAGCAGGGGGTGACTTGTACTCTCAATAAATGGGCGCCCAAACCATACAAGCACGAAGTGACGTAGCAACAAGAGGGCAACATATCCTGAGGTGCTTGAGGAGTGGAGAGGCCACGGCTGCAGGACAATCCCGGAAGTACGGTCAAGATCCCTAATATAAGACCTAGGGTTTTTAGGAGCGCACTAGCCCCACCACGACCGAGATATGGCAATGGGGTTGTCATTACTATTGTATTTCACTGCTTTCCAAACGCTTCCTTTTCCAGACCTCCATGCTCTCTTTGACTAAGTTTCCCTCGTCGACCATTACTCAAGACTCGTTATGCGGTTGAATTAACGACCCGACTGATACTTAGCGCAAATAAACTATTTCTTTCTGCTCCTCGATATGACTGGCACTATACCGGGAGGTTCCGCCCTGTTCGCAAGAAACTCCAAACGTTTTTTACTAATAGCTGAAGTGATTAATGAAAAAGGTTTAAGTGTATTACCTATACAAGCATATTATAGTAGAGAATTTCGTAGAGGATCGCTAGTTGAATATAAATAAGAAGAAAGCGTATCGCATCATCGACCTACTCACAGAGATTTTCAAAGTAAAACGGAGATTGTCGTCGCCATGAATTAATTTTTTAGTACTTTATGCATTTAAAACGTTGCTTATTCCATTATATTATAAATCATGTTGATTCTTTCTTATACTTATTACTAATATTGTGCATTTAGTTTTTGTGATATTATCGAAACAAAAATCTCTTTTATAGTCGCTATATCAGAATGTAAGCACGGCAATGACTAGAAAATACATCATATAGATGTGTTGTTTTATAATAATAACAAATTATTTAATTTCATTACAAATATTGTTTTATTTTTCTCCTCGTCATACATGTCTTTTAAATTTGACAACATTAAGTATAACAGTAGTTTGTGCAGTTAAACATACTACAACAGTTTTAAGCGAGTGTAGAAAACATTTTAAAATGTATCAATTTAAAAATCTAAACGAATTTCTACACCTATATATGTATTTACAAAAGTACACAAACAGTGGACACGAGCGTCAGAAGGCGTGCTTCTTTGAGTGTCGACTGTTCCCGACAACTCGACGGACTCACTGTTGGACACGTCGCCTTCTGCGCGAGGAAGACACACAGTAGGGCCACGGGCACGCAGTCAGCGGCGGCGGTCTAGTGTAGTCTTATAAGAGATTTGTATCAGAGGCTACGATGTTTTTGATACTATCTTCATAATGTTAGATTGATTGTGTAACAATACAACACTTCGCCAATGTTGAGTGTGGTGAAGCATGGTGCGCATCGCTCGTGCCCCTTCCCATTCCCTCCGAGAACAGTACCTCTACCATGAGTTTTAAGCAATAGTATTCGTCGCTACTCGATATCGACGCCGTAAATATTTTGTATGGTAAATTTTGGTTCTGCAAGTGACCGCTAGAGGCGCTGCAAAATTTGCCATACAAAATATTTACGGCGTCGATATCGAGTAGCGACGAATACTATTGCTTAAAACTCATGGTAGATGTACAGTTCGTACAAATTTATGAATTGAAACGCGCCACCGCTCCGCGCCTGCCGACTTCGTGTCCGAGCCCATAGAGCCAGTACACAACGACTTATTTCCATTAAAATTGTATAAAAATAATAGAAATTACATAAAATACCTGTAAAGTTTTTAAAATGCGCTTCCGCGATTATTGTACTTTCGAACTTAAACAGTATTTATCTAAGGTGCGTGTGGCTAGCCCGGAGCCCCGGCTTGGTAGATCTTGAGGTACATATCAGATGTCCACAAGTAAACTATGACTAATCATGTTTTTAACAAAAATATATTATGTCGGTCGTCTTTTAGAACAAAATAACAAACAATATATGTCACCGGAAAATTGCAGTCTCCGTATGATTGTAATAAATCTTTATAAAATTATGATTTCTTAATATATAATGAAAAAAAAATTTTGTACACGATAAATCACATCCAAATTAATTAGTTTCTGACATAACCGTGTCTTAGAAAATTTTGTTTACAATTTCTCGCGATATTTCACAATCTTACGGCGTTTGCAATTTTCCGGTGACTTAAACATATTTTAAATACAACAGATGAAAACATAAACCAAATGATACAGTGTAAATAAAGTTATTTATAACAGAAACAAACTAACAAATTGATGTGCAAGGAAGCTGGGCAATTTTGGACAACCAAAACAACATAACATCAATACCGCGCAAATTCCTTTAAGTATAGATAAGTAGGTGCCCATCAAATTCTCATAATTTTATAATCAGTTAATCTACTAAGTAGAACCGAGAAAAGGTAACAAAGGTTCTTACAACGAGTTTGACTCATCTATATCTGATTAATAAGCATACATTTATGTACAAGAGGTCTATGACCTTTGAAAACATACAAACAAAGCTCAATTCATAGTTTACAATGAAGCTGCTATACTTCGTTCAAAATAACTTTCAAATGTCGCAATCTACCCAGACCCGCTTAATAAAATCGTCAATCTAAATTATACAAAACTATTTCAAAATGGCTCGAATATTCCATCGGACATTAAAATTAATTTGATAATTAAATAAATCTTAAAAAATGCATTTGTTTTGTAACAATCACTTAAAAGATAAATAAAGGCAATACAGTATAATTTTAAGTATAAAATATTTTAAACTCCACACGTGATGGGTCTGGCTAGGTAACGTAAAAAAATAAAGACTATTGCACAATTTTCTAAACAAGCACGCTGTCATTAACAATAAATTATTATCACCCAGTTTCTGAATAGCTTAAATTTATATCAAATAAGATTGGTTGGTTATCATTTATTTACTACATAATTAAAAAAATAATAATTACTATAGCTGCTGTTACTTCAGTAAATCTCAGATGAAAAGTACCTCTACCATGAGTTTTAAGCAATAGTATTCGTCGCTACTCGATATCGACGCCGTAAATATTTTGTATGGCAAATTTTGCAGCGCCTCTAGCGGTCACTTGCAGAACCAAAATTTGCCATACAAAATATTTACGGCGTCGATATCGAGTAGCGACGAATACTATTGCTTAAAACTCATGGTAGAGGTACAGATTGTGAGAGGGATATGAAAGAAAAGAGAGTCGGTCATAGCGTGACAGTTGAAAGCACAGGGGCCTTACCATGACGTGTAAAATGTCAATCGTGTGAGCAAGAAAGAGGGATGGAGCAATACACGGCTAAATTTCGATCGTTTTAATCCCGTGGAGGGTCAGTCCGGTATATGAAACATTATCGATTTGTAAAGACAAAATTAAAAAATCAATCTAAACCTCAAATTAATATAAGCATGTACGAAATTTATTTATTTAAGTAAACATCAGCTGAGTGAGTCCAATGACCTGTAGGTAGTTAGTACGCAACAACTGACAACTACCCACAGGTCATTGGACTTGCTCAGCTGATGAAAAAAATAATTAATTAATAATTTATTATTAATTTGAAGAAATTAATTTCGAACGAATAAAACGATCATAATTTAGCCGTGTTTATAATTCATCCCTTTAACAGTTCAGTTTAGGTCGTAAAATGGATCTCGTTAAGTACTGGTGGTGAGGTCTCAGAATAATAATGAAACATGTTACGGAGACCCCCAGTCAAATGGAACAAGGGCAGGAAGATGTTGATTTCAACCAATCTCGTCAGTTAAATTGAGTTTGTCAATGCAGTCATAAACCGTTCAGAAACTGCGTGTAAGTTTATTTTGCTACAATCACAATAAAAAAATCACAGTATAAATTGCAGTATGGCGTTGACGGCGTCGACTGACGGTTCGTTCACGAGCACTATGTCGAATTTCTTGAGATAGTTCTCGAGGTTGCCGTCTATGTTGAATCCTAGGAAGCCCACTTTGACAACGACGTCGCAGTGCTCCATGCCCTCGGCCATGCCGGCGTCGCCGATGTTGTCTCCCATCAGTATAACGTTGGAGCGCTGCTGCACCATGTCGTAGTACTCTGTGTGCTTGATGGCGGTCTCGTTCTTGTTGTACGTGTGAATGACCTCGCCTTTGATGCCGACTATGCAGTCGTCTTCATCCATTGCCAGGAAGTTTGAAACTATCTGGAAAATCAATAATAATAGGTAAAGGCAAGCGTACATTACAGCTGCGGCCGGCTCCAGATCCACGCATTTACGCGTCTATGAAACCACGTGTCCGCGGACAATGGGACTAAGTAGTGCCTATTGGCGAACATGTAAAGTGCGATGGTTCATATATTTTTAAAAAGCAGTGCAGCAGCCTGCCATAATCTGCCTCAGCCTTTACTGATATAAAGAGTGTGTCTGATATCGACGCACAAACGAATACCATGGATCCACTACATGATTCTGGACACCCTAGTGATGCAAAAAAAAACGCCTTTACGTTTTTAAATTTAAAGTGAAAAAATGAATGAATTACTTTAAAAATGAAAAGTGCCTTCGATGTTGATTAGAATAACGACTGTATTAATCTCGATGACTTTCTAATTATTATTTTTTACTAAAAATATCATCGGGGTTGGTTAGAATGACGATTTTATACGTGTATAATAATATGCTAACATGTTATGTTGCTGTAAGTGTAGTAACAATAACACCAAGTATTTTGAAATAAGATACGTGTGTGGGGCGTGTCGGGAAACTTTTACAATAAAGTCCGTTTCGTATGATAAAAAAGTTTAATTAATGTTCACAAAAAAGGTTACAAAAGTTCTTAAAAAATTATCAAAATTAAATGTAAAATAAGAGTAACTAAAACTATACGCGATGAGCGCGAGTGTCTGTTCCCACCGATGTTAGGATGGAAAAAGCCCCGGGAATCGGCGTTACCGTGGGAAGCGCTACTCGTGGAACTTGATGCTTCGCGCTTGTTTGCAGGTGTGCTGAGCCAGCATCTTGGCATCGTAACAAATAGCTTTGCAATGACAACAATTTATCACCATTAAGGTCAACAAAACAAGAAGGATCCTTCTTGTTTTAGAATGGAATTAAAACAAGTAATAAATGAAACCATAGCCTGTATAAATATTAACTATAGTTACCTTTACATGCGGCAGCAAGAAGTTGGCAGCCTTCATGGCCGCCAGCACAGACTCGCCGAGCCCGGCTGAGAACACCAGCACCGGCACCTGTTGGGACTTGCTCCATTCTATCATGTCTTGCACACCTTTTCTATAATATAATTCAGTATGAAATTATGATTCTTCTTCCTCTTCTTCCTGCCCTTGTCCCATATTACTTGGGGTCGGCGCACACAGTATGAAATTATGATTAAACTAGCTTTTGCCCGCGGCTTCGCTCGCGTAGAATTTGGTCTGCCACATTAAGTTACGTGACATTTTTTTTAAAATACTGATATTTTTTTAATGTACCTTCACATCATCCCAGATTTCTAACTTCAAAATTAGTTTCCATACAATCTTTGAACTCCTATACCTAATATTTAGAGGGTATCTCTTGAGGGTGGAATTATCTGAATTCCTTTCTAAGTGCTCATTATTTTAAGCTATAATAGAACTCTGCAAATTTTAAAATGCTAAGTCCAGTGGTTTCTTCATCAATCTTTACCTGTATGGTGTGTTTATAAAAAGTAGGCTTGAGATTATCCTATCCAGCACAAACGGATTACTAAACACTGACAACTAAACAGGTCGGACCAATGTTACTTGCATTTAATCACTACATAGTATAAAACAAAGAAGCTTTCTTTTTCCCTATGAATGCTTAAATTTTTTAAAACTACGCAACGGATTTTGCTGCGGTTTTTAGGGTTCCGTACCCAAAGGGTAAAACGGGACCCTATTACTAAGCCTCCGTCGTCTGTCTGTCTGTCTCCAGGCTGTATCTCATAAACCGTGATAGCTAGAGAGCTGAAATTTTCACAAATGATGTATTTCTGTTGCCGCTATAAGAACAAATACGAATAAGAATTAAGTACATATTAAGAGGGGCTCCCATGCAATAAACGTGTTATTTTCGCCGTTTTTTATAGACAATGGTACGGAACCCTTCGTGCGCGAGTCCGACTCGCACTTGGCCGGTTTTTTTTAATAGATTTTGTAATAACTAAAGAATTATGTGGTACGTAATTGGAATAGGTGAACATCTGTGTTAATTTATCTGTGTTTTTACTGCAATATACTCCTGTATACTATGTTATTTGTTTTTTTTTGTTCAGCGTAAATAAGAAGATTTTGGGATTTAGAAACACGTGAGCAAGCTACGTAAAGCTGCCCATGGGAAAAACAGGGCGTGCCTAAATGTATCCCCGCTACTTTCAAAGTTTGCCCTTGCGATTTATTGATGGTCATAGAAAATGCAACCTTAAGTGGAAACTGTAAACGTTTGAAATTAAAGGGTAAGTTATTGGGTATTATTGGGATGCGTGGAATAAGAACATTTTCACCCTTAGCTTCTCCAGTTAAAATTGTGGCCTTAACAATATGCCTGCCTAGTTCCCTGACTCGCAATCTAGTGCCATTACATAGTCTCGGGGCGTCCAAGTTACACATTAACAAAACCGGTATACCGACTTTTAATTGGAGCTTATGTGATGGCACCCCGGATAGCTCCAAAGAGTTAAGAAACTCCACGGGGTAGCTTGTAAAAACTATATATCTAAATAACGAAATCCTATATTTAAACAAACAATAAAGAACAATTCTTATACGACTGAATTAAAAATAAAAGTAATTAATCGCTATCTAGGATAAACGACGAAGAATAAATGACATGACAATAAAAATGCATAGAGATCACAACCATCAATGACGTCTGCCCTCACGCGTCTGCCCGCGTTCGGGTCGCGCACTCGGCCATGTCTCGTCATTGCTTGGATTGCATTGTTCGCCCCTCCCCCGCGACTGCGACGCCGCATCGCGCTCCGCCCGTGCTGCGGCCGCCGCCGCGGCGTTAGGCGCTCCGTTCAAGTCAATCATATCGTGATAACTTTTAAACTATTCGGCCAAATTACTTAGTGTGAAAGACAAAGTTTATCTACATTAAATACTTAATGCGAGAAATGTATTCATTTTGATAAGAGTTTGATAATTATATACTAAATGTGCATTGTAAAATAGTACCAAATTTAATTAGATTTATGGTTCACAATTTTGGTTGTACTGGCTTGCACATAAAAGGTAGATATATGCTGTCGCGGACTTTTATTTAGATCTACTTAAGACAAACAATCCTGCAGTACATCATCTTTATGTAACTCCATTGGTTTAGGCAGCGCACGCCAAGATAGCTCTTAGATGGAAGATTTTTTTCCGACTTAATTGACACGTATCGTTATATTATGACCAAAACTACATAAAATCATTATAAATTGTAGCCTATGTGTTATTCTGATGAATAACCTATATTACTGTAAAGTTTCATCCAAATCCGTTCAGTAGTTTTTTCGTGAAAGAGTAACAAACATACATCCATCCTCACAAACTTTCGCATTTATAATATATTAAGTTTAAGTAGGATAGGATGATAAATAATATTTATTTTGCAAATAGGTTTTTAAAAACACTTTTACAAATTAATTTTTTGTTTCTCATAATATTTTAATAAAAATAAAGCTAATATAGAGCTTATATGTTTTGATCAGAAAAGTTTTATAAAACACTGTTGTGTTGAATACACGGGCATAATATGCACAGTTAGGTGCAGCTTGTTCAAACATGAATGTTTAGTGATTTATTTTTAATACTAAGTCAAATATTTAAAATTATACCTGAAGCAGTCCACCATTTTGTGTGCTGAATCCATTAATTCATTTCTAGGGAATTTCACACCTCTGAAACAAAAAAAGTAGGTAAAATAATTGAATACTACTGGAACCAGGTCTAAACCTGTATGCCAGGTATTTTATTTATCTATTTAGATATATATTAGATATATTTTTTTTTAGTTAGCCTATACTTTCCCACTGCTGGGCAAAGGCCTCCCCCAATTCCTTCCAGGTATTTTTCGCTCTGGCCACCTCGATCCAGCCCTTGCGGTAGGCGTCCAGGTCGTCTCGCCACCTCTTCCCAGATCGACCTCGGCGGCGTCGTCCATCTTCAGGTACCCATCTTGTGAAGACTCTTGCCCAACGATCAGTGTGCATACGGCTGATGTGACCCGCCCAATCCCACTTTAGCCTGGCAGCCTTTTTTTCCACGTCTATATATCATATGTAGAAGTTAATAGTACTGGAATCAAAACGCACACATATGTACATGAAATTACCAGCTGACCCAAGAACGTTGCGCTGCCAATTATTCAAAGAAATCGAACGTAAGTATAAATCGAACAAAAAACGAGAAGGGTAGTGGGAGAGGGAATAATACTTTTCGACCTATTCTCATACCTACAAAATAAACAAATAAAATTGTATTAAAATCGGTCAAGCCGTTTCAGAGTAGTTAGACCACAAACACCGTGTTATCATAGTCATATTTATATACACCGTTAAATTTTGATCGTTTTATCCCGTGGTAGGTAGTACGCAATGACCGACAACTATCTACAAGGTCATTGACTCGTATTAAAGAAATTAATTTCATACATGCGTGCGAGCTATAAAAAAAGTACTTTATTTTTTTATTTTATCTTTAAAATCGATAGTATTTTATGTACCGGATCGACCCTCCACGGGATTAAAACAATCAAAATTAAACGGTGTATAAAGTTCCTTAAACAAATAGTAAGTAACTTACTAGCAACAACCTTAATTATATTAATTCAGAGCAAATTCTTTACATATCCTTCAATTTGCATCATCGCACAATTATCGATTGTTGCAAAGTAATTGTTTTACAAACTATCGTCGGCTTATCTTACTTCGACCGTCGTCAACACATTCCTCCGCTTTCTTATTTTAATTAACAACATTTGAAATGCAAGTATTTCTCAAACCCTACCATACCCTGAAAACCTGTCATTTTGTCGGGTTTTGAAACATTCATAACTCAAAATACTCAATTCAGAAACCCGCCAATTTCCAGCTGAACGCAAATCAAAATTAATGTTACGACTTGCTCACTTGCTACATTCTCTCTTAAAGGCCTGGGTTAGGCAAGTAATATAACGTTATCGATCAAAGTCTTGAATGAATGGCTGAATGTCATTCGGGCGGCTAGTTGAATTGCGACGTTTAATAAAAAGGCTATGGTGTGTGTTAAATAAATGACGAATGTAGCTGGTTAGCTGCGACGGCCCGTCGCTTAATTTCGATAACGCGATTTCGCTCGAACGACAACGCCGGCTCTCATCTCTGTCCTTGTCTATCAGTGACTGTAGGTTTGCGAGTGTGATGACACTGATTATAGATGTGTGAGCTTCGAGTCCAGGTTTTCCCATAGCGATGTTAGCGCGTAACCGGTTTAAAGTATCTTCCCTTAATAATATCCTCTATTATGAACTCTAAAGAAATCTACTTTGGTTTATAAAAGCCGTCCTTGTATAGTTCTAGAATAAAAAAAAAATAAACGTAGGTCCTTCTTTGTTTATCCCAGTAGGTTCTGC
Organism: Leucania comma; assembly: GCA_958295575.1. Classification (NCBI taxonomy): domain Eukaryota; kingdom Metazoa; phylum Arthropoda; class Insecta; order Lepidoptera; family Noctuidae; genus Leucania; species Leucania comma. Next base: position 25,860,513 of record OY282467.1, on the reverse strand, counting down.
GCATAGATGTAATCGAACATTTCTTGGTCACTTAAAAAGGTTGTTACACTCATTAGTATTTTTTGGGCTTCTTATAAGACTCCACTTTCAAGCCAGATCTGATCCAGCTGGGATGATTTCCTAAGCTACTCAATGTCGTTTTTTCCATACTAATGATAGTCTTTTGTTTTGTGAAACCCTCTGACGTGTAATTTAGTGCTTCGACAACGTGCAATCCGCTCTTATTACAATATCATTACTAGATTTGCATTGGATAAATTGCAGTAGAGTCGAGGTCAATAACCTCAGCTCTATCACAATTTATCAAGGACGCAAGTAAAGATTTTTATTGGTTTTTACCATGTCAGCGAACAACTTTTTCTGCTATCATTGGTGCAATTTTCTTGAATGTTGGCTTGAATTTATGTAGGTATGCTTTTTTTATGGTAGGTAAAATCATCTAATGACAAATCCCGCCCTTGGGTGGGGCGGGAGATAGTGTCAGACTTTTTTCAGACATTCATTGCCTTCGTCCCAGGGCCCCGGGTGACATTGTGATTTTCACATAACCTTTGGCCCCAGTAGGCTTCGGCACTGCTGGGTCCCTACAGTTTCCTGACAACTCCTTGAGGCGCGCGGGAACAGTGCGCGCCGTAAACGACTTGAGCTCGGACCGGTCTGTTACCGGACGGCTGGACAGCGAGCTACCCATTGCCCGCCGTCCGTGAGCTCGCGCCTACGGCGGCCGGAAATAGGGATCGGAATCCCGGCGGCGGCGGCGGCGTTTGCGCCGTTGCCTGATGCGGTCGGCCTCCTCCTTTGCTAGCATTACTGCTTCGCAGAAGGAGGCGACCGCCTGCCACCGAAGTAGGAATGCTGGAAATCAAGGCAATTCTTCACATCAGATTTTTTCTGAACACAGATTTGCAATTCTCTGATCTTTAATTTCAATTTCAAGATAGATAAGACATACACTTTATTGTACACCATATAAAATTTACACTAGGAGCTTAAAATGAATACGGTGTAACAATGGGCGGTCTTTTCGCTAAAAGCGATTTTTTACAGGCAACCTTTCAAGTTCTGGGGCCTTACCATGACGTGAAAAATGACAAACGAGGAAGCGAGAAAGAGTTGCTGCTACGTTATATAGCTAGAAATAGATCACGTTAAGGGTGTTTTTAATATCGTGCGGGTTTCATCACGCAAGCGGATTTGCTCTGCATGAGTAACCTCCGCAAATGTCCTTTTCATACCAGTATTTATTGTAATGCGTGCAATACGCACGCGAGACGCGTTTTTTTTTAATTTCCTGCGTGACGAAACCCGCATGATATTAAAAACACCCTACGAGCTCGTTGTAGGACCCCTGTTAGTAAACTGGCATCTATGAAACGCCATGCCCTCTCGCTCACGATAATTATGAACTGATTTTCAGCTCTTGCTCGGAGTTCAGCTTTCATTCATTTCAGTCATCTTTCTTAATGTTTATTAAAATTATTTAATACAAGTATATCATCTAAACTGCTGTGGAGCTGATGTCCGCAACTCCGTGTCTGAAGCGTGTATTTTGCGTATGGGAAAGACAGGTGTAATTCAATTCACCTCAGCTCCTCAAAGAAGGCCAGCAGCGCCTTGGTGTTACTGACCGTTTCACACGAAGCAAATGAACTGCTATCTCTTCCTCGTCCTTCCAGCTGCTTATCAAAGGACCTGTACGCATCTCCTTACAGGTAGAACTTCCTTCTTAACTAAAGGGGATCATTAACTTAGAAATAAAATGCGCATCTTGTTATATATATTTTGAAGTCCAATAATTGTTTAGACATACGTCCATTCTACTTGAGTGCCGATCAATATTAGATCAATTTATTATGATAAAACAGTCAAAAAAAATTCAATAAAGAAAATAATCAATCAATATCACTAACAGATAAGAATGTATTGACATTGCCAAGTCATTTGCTATCTCCCCTTGCTGCCACCAGCAACAAACTTTCTTTGTCATATCCTCAACTATAGCAACAATGTTGAAGGATATTCTTACAACAACTTTGAGATAAAATAAATTTCAGTTAAAGTTTATTCTACTTTTAACTTTTAGAAAATGTCTAATGGCTTCTCCCGCTCTTGAGCGGTGACCCACATCTTTATTCCTTCAGTTGCCCTTTGCATCCCAAGACCATGGGTGGGGGACCCATTTCAGAAGGCGATCCATGGACCGAGACTTCTAACTTAGTTAATCAACTATGCCCAGGATTGGCAGCCCCAGGGATTTCGATCCCGATTTCCGGCGACCGTAGGCACGGGCTAGCGAACGGTGAGCAATGGGTAGCTCGCCGTCCGACCGAGCCCAAGTCGTCGACGGCGCTTATCGTTCCATACGCGCCTCAAGGAGAAGTCAGCAAACTGTAGAGGCCCAGGAGGGTCGAAGCCTACGGGAGCCATGGGTAGTATGAAAGTGTACTCCGGGGACGTGGAACGAAGGCAAAGAAGGAACAGGAGTGGGTTTTTAGTCACTAAAAGTCTGACACTATCTCCCGCCCCACCCAAGTGCGTGGAGGTGTTATTGGATGATTTTCGCTCCGAAAAAAATATGTCTAAAACAGTATTTAAACAGTTTGAATTTAAATAGTGTTTTTTATTATATGTTTAAAAACACAGATTAAAACAAGCTATATGCATGGTATTTTTTTTACTTTTGCATTCTGGAGTTAACGTTTTTATGAGGTGTTATCAGGCGCAGAATAAGTAATAAAATTAAATATTAAAAAGAAATGCAGCCATATTTTTAGAACTCATGAGTAATTCTCCAGTGCTAAAGTCTCGTTAGAAAAGTCCCTAATGTTGGCTATCGAAAGAAAGTAGTTCAATGGATTAGTGGTTATTCTCATTTAAATATAAATATTGGTGTTTCCCCTATATAGTTCATAAATATAGTCCTGCTAGGAAAGCCCCTATGTCAATAGACAGAGTTAATTTAAGTGTTCAGCAATAATCAAATTAGAGATGCACAACATAAAATAAATGTTTATCCATTAATCGTTTTTTGTTAATATTTAATTGACTATGGCGAATTTCAAAAATTATAGTCTACAAATGAAACAGGTACATTTCGTTGTTGCGACTTTAGACTCTTATGTGTAATTTTTGACTCTTACACTCACTTTATACCCCTGCCTTTTAGACATTTAGAAGCTCTATGAAATACAAAAACTCTCATGTGTATAGGATGATTTCATTTATTTTGGGGTAAAAAAGTTGTGTTGCCAATAGTGACACATAAAGAGGTCTTAAAGTCGCAACAACGATTTATAGGTTGAATTAATTTGAAATAATGCCCTAAACTAAAAACAAAACCACTTATTTAAAACGATTTGATCTTTGTTTTATTCAATTTAAAAAAAAAAATGTTTTTCCAATTCTGCTCATGCCTCAAGAGCTCAATGGAATTGGATAAAATTTAGAACTAAAAGTAGTTCTTTTCGTTCACACAGGCGAAGCCCCTTACAAAAGCTTGTCTATTATATTAAAAGTTGAAAGAAAATACTTACTTGAGCAATGAATGTGCGGCCACATACCAATCAATCATATGTTTGGTTTTCTCCTCTACACTCATAGCAGGGTCAGACTCAATAGGCTTGTAGATGCCCGAGAGCCGATTGTCTTCATCTTTGTAGTGCTGAGGTATTGACGGACATTCACGGAACATACCTACAATAAAATGAACAAGTGGAAAATCAACATTAGGCTTAGACTTATCTTTGTATTCATCAACAGAATATGAAATAAATATGAAACTGATAACAATGTCTTGAATATTAAATTGATGTAACATAATATCACTTGCGAAACCGTAAAATCAAATTCAAGGTTTATTGACAAGATGAAAATAAAATTTATCTACTTACCAAAACTTGTGAGGACAATGCTTCCATTATCCAGGGTATGTCTTGTCAGTGTGTGATCGAAATCAGTTACAATCTGTAGCTTACTATGTCCATCTTCTATAATCTTGTTTAATTTTTGTAACAACTCAGCTTCATCCCTGATATGCACATTTTCTTTCTTGAGTTCGGGCACATCGTTCAAACTTGTTAGTAATTTCATAGCTGCAATAGAGAAATCAATCAGTAAGTAATAGTTGCCGTGACAATAGTTCTTTGTCAACTAGATTTATCAACAAATTTAATCTTAATTTACGAAACACAAAAATCAACAGTTACCAAACCAAACGGATTCTAAATGTTTACCTGATCAAGTGAAGGTTTCTGAAATTGATTTCGAAGTTTCCTTATGCTAGATTATTGATTTTATGCTCACGTTAAGTGATAAGTAGCGTTATTATGAGAATATAAATAGGAGAACAAGACAAACAGCCCACGTACGACCTTGACGTTGCGAAAAAGAAAACTAGTATTACAGCATGGAACACTATTTCCTTCTTGCGACGACGACGACTTGGTGCATGGGGATGACAGTACAGTACTTTGAAGTCAAGAAAAGAAAATGTATGGAAAGTGGTGCCATCTAGCGGGGAGGACGTGCCAACTAAGGCAAAAATATTCCATTTATATTACTAGATGTCGCCATATATGACCTCTGTCTTAAAATTTTATTTTTTTAATAATTTGTGAAATGTAAATTAATAATAGAAAGTAAAAATTAATTTTACATTTTTTTCGATTCGTCCTCGGTCTTTAAAAGTCTATAACATTTTTTATATAAATACTTAATACTTATTTTTCCAATGGCAACACTGATAATAGATAATACGGGTAGGTAGGTAAAACTTTTCAACGTTTTCATTCAATTTATTTTGAATTATTTCGAGGACGTTCGTTGTGTGTGCCGTGAGTTTTCCGAGTTTTTTGTTCGATTTATCTGTCTTTTATTGACCATTGCGTGTTTCCTGGACCCCGAGAGTGCTTCTTACATAGTTACTTGGCTTTTCGTAAACTGATACCGACGAATACACTTATTTCGCTTGACCCTGGCATCGTTTTATGGACTTCGACGTGTATGTTTATTTTGACCAATTTGGCTACGTTTTTGGATTACGATGGCGAGAATACTGAAAAACCCTCGCACTCATTGCTATTTTGGATGTGAAGAAGGAGGTAAGATGAAAATAATTGACGATAAAATATGTGACCTTAAACAAACGATCCCTTCAAAAGTTTAGTTCTTCAACTTATTTTAACAATAATTTTTTTATATTATTATATATATTTTTACCACACTAATGCACATCCAAAACACGAAAGGCAAACAAATTTATGTTTGCACAACCTGTAATTAATTCATTCTGTGAAATTTCAGGACCTTTGCATCATTTTCCTAAACCAGATAGTAATAGGGAAAGGTTTGATGTCTGGAAAGAAGTATTGGACGACGCCATTAAAATAAAAGGAGATGCATACATTTACAACCAATTAAGATTATGTAATAAGCATTTTGAAAATTATTATATATCTCCAAGCAAGTGCTTGACCAGAAATGCAGTGCCAACCTTGTATATTACATCAGGTAAAAAAATAAATATAATATAATTTATAGTCGGAATATAGCTAGCTCTTTGCGGCAGGTGTCTATGAAATGTATGAAGTAACTTTGAACTAAGTGTCATGTTTACAATTATATTTTGTACCACCTATATTTTCATTCTATATGTATCAGTTAATGTTTTTCTATAGAATTACATACAATTTAATGCTTTTTTTTTCCTAAAAATGAATAAAAACAATGTACAAAGTCTTGTCTTAGAAGATTATTGCTGCTTTCTAGATGCCACCAGCTCTTCTGAAGCTGCAGAAGTATCTGTTGAGCCTGTTGCTTCTGTCAAAATGTTGGAGGATATGAATAGCGACATAAGGCAAACATTTGTGGAAGGTATGTTGCAAATCATAATGAAAGACAGTTTTATTAAATGTTTTGTTTTTCCTTTCATACATGTTATGGTTTCATCTTCTTACAGAAATAGAACCATCTACATCGCAGGCTATAGTAAAACAAATAGATGTTCAACCATCCACATCTCGGACATACCCGTTACCTTCAAAGGACATACCAAAACGGAAACCGAGAAGAACAGGTTAGTATAATGTCATATAAATAGCTTATAGTAAGATTGTTTTATTAGAATATTATTTATGTAACTATTTAAGCTGGCTTTATTGAAGTGTTTTTAAAACAGGTTGATGTTCCTAATTTAATTAAAACTTAAAAGTTGCCAAACAGTTGCGTTGTAACTAAAGTTGACAAAATTTTGCTATTTTTATAAAAATACTTTTGCTTGGTGTAAGACCCCCTTATTGACTTTTAATGGTTTTTAAATCAAATTATGTAAAAAGGTGCTGGCATTCAAAAGGTTAAATATAAAAGACAATATTATTTAGGTGATTTTTTGGATATTCAAGTGAATCCGAGAATAGTTTAGATTTCCAATTAGACTTTCTTTTTAAGTAATTTGCACTGGGCAGTGTCTTTCGGGTGCTCTAGTATTAAATATCGCAACAATTATATTTAGTATATTTGATTTCATAATTACAAGCTAGGTAATTAGTAAAATTCACCTGTAAAAAATATTTATTGTTTTGATTTGTGTCCAAGCTTTTAATGGCCCCCACTGGGTGTGTACTATCTTTTTCGACTTTCACCAAAATTCATAATTCATGAGGGAGCTCTCAACATGTGATGTGTGTGGAAAGATTTGTGTGAATTCATTGATATACTTATATTATTTTAACTTTCATTTCTTCTTTTTTTACTTTCACCAAAATTCATAGTTCATGAGCGAGCTCTCAAAATGTGATGTGTGTGTAAAGTTTTGTGTGAATTCATTGAAATACTTATATTATTTTAACTATCATTTCTTCTTTTTTGATTTTCACCAAAATTCATAGTTCATGAGCAAGCTCTCAACATATTGTGATGTGTGTGTTGTGTGTAAAGTTTTGTGTGAAGTATTATATTGTAATTTATTTTGTAAACAATTTCTTTTTTCTAATTTCAGGCCCTGCAACATTTAATCAAGCTACAAAATTAATAGAAAAACTTAAAACAAAAATAACAAAATTAACAGCAAAACATAAGACACAATATAAGAAAATCCAAATTGTTAAAAAAATGGTAGAAACCAAAGCTTTTACCAAAATAATGGACAGATTGCCAGATCCTATTCAAACCATGATGAAGATGCAAACTCAATGCAATAGAAAGCCAATGGGGAGGAAATTTGATTTGGAGCAAAAAATTTTAGCAGCGTCTATATTTAAACATAGCCCCAAATGTTACAATTTTTTAAGAAAATTAATTGTACTCCCTTCTAAAAGGACACTACAGCGGTTATTAAGCAGTGTTAATATTAAACCAGGCTTGAATGATAAAATAATAAGGCACTTGGAAAAAGCAGTAGCAAAACTTCCCCTTGAAAAAAGACTTTTTGCACTGTTATTTGATGAGATTGCTTTGTCGCCTGGGTTACATTTTAATCAAAATAAAATAACGGGTTTTGAAGATTTAGGACATAAGAAGACATCAAATATTGCCGATCATGCCTTGGTTTTAATGTTAAAAGGTATTAAAACTAAAAAAAAGCAACCAATTTTATACCATTTTTGTAGAAGTGGCACTAAAACTTTTGATTTGAAAAAAGTATTATTAGACACAATTAAGGAACTAAATAAAGCTGGCATCATAATTGTTGCAACTATATGTGACCAGGCGACGTCAAATGTAAGCGCCATCAAACAACTGCAACACGAAACGAAGGTGAAGTATATCCGAGACAATAAAAATTATAATTCCAATGCCTTTGAAGCTTCTAATATAAAAATATTTCCACTGTTTGATACACCCCACTTACTAAAGGGAGTACGTAATAATTTTATAACAAAAAATATAAAATATATACAAAATAATAAAGTAAAAATCGCAAAATGGGATCATTTAAGAATGCTTTTATCTGAAGATAAAGGGGACGACGAAATTAGAATAATTAATAAATTAACAGAATATCACATCAATCCCAATAAGATTCCTAAAATGAAGGTCAAGTATGCAGCTCAAGTTTTTAGCCAGCGAGTATCTGCAGTAATGAAATTCCTCGCAAGTAAGTACATAGTTACATAGTGTTAATAGAAAAATAAAACTAGCTTTATTACATGATTGCATTGCCGTTGCAAGTGTTACAGATCCGATCGTCAAATGATTATTTATGTGATTCTCGATTATGATTACAAATATTATTCTTGCTTATCCTCAGAGTATGATATAAAGCTCTATAAAAGATAGGTTGTAGTCAAATTTCATATCTCTACTGAACCACTTAGACATGCAGTTATCTGTCTCGACACACTTTTCCGTCTTCCTACGATCCTGGATCTTTCCAGCAGGGCGTATAAAGCATATTTTTAGGTCGTCAGACTTCAATCTACTCCAGTAGAGACGTTGTGCCATGGAGACCGCTGCTCATGAAATTAAAATCAAATAAAGGGCTTGTGTTATGGGTGGACAATGGATAAACAATACTTATATACTTTTTAATTTGTAAATACATACATATTATGCATTGACTAAAAACCTACCCCGTTCCTTCGTAGCCTATCGTGCCGTAGGCTTCGACCCTGCCTGCCTGCAGTTAGCAGGCTGGGCCTCTTCGGTCTTTATGAGCATTAATAACTATAAACATTAATTAATATTATTTTTCTTTGTTTCAGAACGCAAAATTTTACCAGCGGAGTGTGAAGACACTGCTGATCTATTGCTGATTTTTGACAAATTATTTGACTCTTTTAATGGCCACTCATACCGTGATACAGCAAAAATTCTTAAGGGATGTCTTAAAAATAACTCACCACATTTCCAGTTCTGGACAGAAATTAAACCTTTATTAAATTCAATAGAATTTGAAAAAATTAGAATAAATCAAGATGGGTCTCAGATTATTAAATATGAAAAAGTGCCCTCTGTCCAGAACTGGATCCACAATATAAACACTTTTATCGAAATGTGGCAATATTTAAAAACGAAATTTGGTATTCATAATTTAATAACGCGAAATTTTAATCAAGACCCCCTTGAGAATTTCTTTTGCTGTATCAGAAGCAATGGAGTAAGAAATGTTAATCCAACTTGCATGCAATTTATAAATGCTTATAAAACATTGTTGATTAATAATCTAAATTCAGTTCATTCAATTAATGCGAATTGTGAAGAAGATGATTATAGACCATTGAAATCAATGAAATTATTATTAATGGAAAAATCTGATGGCTTAGATCCTCCTGATTTTGCATGTGAAGTTGATTCCTTGATTTCAACAATGAATCAAATTATGTCTAATGATTCGATTTTGCATGCAGAAGCGAAAAAATATGTAGCAGGGTATATAATAAAAAAATCTAAATCTAAAATATTTAAAAACTGTACCAGGTGCATGACTGATTTGATACAACCAGAAATTGATCCTGATTCATTTAATTACATGATTGATTATACAAAAAGATCATTGTTCAATGCATGTGATTCTTTTATTAAATTACTTAATGAAATATATTTTATGATTGTGACTTGCTTGAGGGAATCTCCTGAAATAGTAAACTTAAGAGAAAAAATTGTATTTTTTATAAATTGCAGATGTGATTTTTCAATTATTCATTGTGAAAAACATAAATTGGTTTTGACTGATTATATAATTAATTTGTCAATCAATTTAATTGTAAATAGTTGGTGTACGGGTGTCAATAGAATTTTAATAGGAAAAATTGCTGATTTTGATCATAATGATAAAGTTAAATTACAAGCTTTTAATTATTATAAGACTCATAAAAATAGAAAAACAATGATTAAATAATGTGATTGATTGTAAAATCCATATTGTTGATTGAATAAAGTGATTTTGGGTGAGTGGCCATTTTCAACTGACAACAAAACAAGGAGGTTCTCAATTCAACTGTTGTCTTCTTAAAATAATTTATGTTATTTCTTGTGATTATAATATGACAATAATGTATTGCGAATGTTAGTCTTTGAAGTTAAACCATATTACCGTTTTATAAGCGATTTATTTTTTCACTAATACAATTTACAAAGTAGTTCCCCATCAAATTATCACAATATTTAACCCTTTCTCCTACGTTTCGGCTGCTTTTCAGTAGCCATTATTATGGAGATTGTAAGAGATTTTATTTGAAAATTGTAATAGTGAAAATATATCACAATAAAAAGCATAAAAGTGGTTTAATTTCAATACATTAGAGACGTTAAATAATTATCTGTATAAATTGTCAAGAGCTGTAATTAATAAAATAATCTATTTCAATTTCCGTTGTTTTATTTCCCTTTATATTGATATATCCTTATCATATCCGTGTAAAAAATGTACTAAGGTGAAAAACCATATGGTTTTTCACCTTAGTACATTTTTTACATGGAAAAATGCGTTCTATGCAAGTTCACCAATATACCTATAGGTGTATACGTAGATGGCGCCTACATAGCTATATCTATATATATCATGCTTTCGCAGACACTAGCGCCAACTAGCGGGGAGGGCGAGTAGTTAAAAATAAAACTGATCTGTCAGTGGCTCATCTATACCCTATTATATGTATTATCTATGACTTGGTGGTTCTGAAATGACATCTGTCCAGTATTGCCAAACGACTGTCTGGAGTTCCCCTCAAACCTTCCTCGAAATATCCCCAATATTCAGGTTTCGAAGAAACAATCCCCCACAAAAAATTAATGAAAAAATAACCGTTTTACACTATTTCAGCAATAGCTTCCGTTGCTGAATCCGTATCTTCACTCGCCTTGCCTATAGTTCCAACTTCCATATATTTTTTTGTTTTGTTGGTGCAATTATTTTCAAATACCAAGGCTTAAAGACTAGGAATATCGATCTTTGATCGATTAATCGAAGGATCGATTTTATAGGTCAAGAAATTTGTTTTTTAATCGATCTTAAAGAATGGAGGAAAAGAGAAGAGGATCGATTCTATGAATCGATCCCAAACACTAGAAATCGAGATACGATTTTTTCCTACGGAATACAACCGTCTTATTATTAAAAACGTTAAATTTGTTATTTTCCCCAAGCTAATTACTATGTGAATGATGCACATCCGATTACAAAATGCGGCATATAAGTTGAACCAAAATGGCGATCGACCTTCCGTCCGTGCGCCGTACTATGTCTGTACTGTCCGCGTACTATAGGTCTCACTCACCAGTCATGAAATACATTTGCACTGTTGGATCATCTTTATGGTGCTCTATTAAGACTCAGTACCAAACCACCAACCAACGGATCGATCTTGGCAAATCAATCTTTTAGAACTCGACGTATCACTGAATCGATTCTATAGAATTCGATTCGAATTTATGAATATAAATGGATCTTTTATACGAAGAATCGACATCCCTAAGAAAGATCAAAAACTAGCTAGCAAAAGAACGATGCGCGTGGTGGGGCAAGGGGGTGTGGCAATTTCGAAGACACTTGGATATCATCATGCATAGCAATGCACTGTCGTGTGTATTACCTTTCACAGATTAATTAGTGGTTTGAACGCGACGAATTATTTTATTTTTTAATCAAACATTATTTTTTTATGACCAAAACAAATTAGTCTTGTTTATAAAAATCCTCCAATTTCCTCCCAAACCCAGTTTTTTACTTCCACGTGTCCCTAAAGAATACTGTCTCACCAATTCTCTCTCCAACAATAAACCCCAGATATGGAGGGATTTTTTCCAATCTGGCATCACTGCATCTGTCTATCAAAGCAAAATAGATACAAAACTGTCAGCTGTATTTATTTTTTAATTAATATTTTCGACTTGACTTAAAGTCTTTTAAAAATGCACCGTATTTGTTTCTAATATAATTATAGAATAACTAAAATAAAAACCCTTATATATTGTAATTTTTTATTTGTATAGAAGTTGGGTAGGCCTTTGGTGTGGGATGCAACATGTGTCGACACCCTTGTGCCATCCCGTCTTTTGAGTACGACTGGCTGTGCTGGGGCGGCTGCTGCAAATGCAAAAAACCTCAAATGGTGTAAATATAATAACGTTATCGGAAGTTATATGTTTGAGTTATTTGGGGTTGAAACACTAGGACCATTGGGTCCGAGCTCTCATCGAGTTGTGCGGCATATCAGCAAACAGCTGCATGGTCGACTCTCCGCATGACCAGAAGGTTGTGTTTTACTTCGGTCAACGAATCAGCATTTCCATCCAACGTGGCAATACTGCCAGCATTCTAGGCACTTTTCCCATTGACATTGATGTGGATGAATTTTCTGATGCCCAATAAGTTCCTTTTTCTTTTACCCGTTTGTAAATATTATTGTCCATTATTAAATTTCACTTTGGCCATGTAGATTTTTTTCGGCAACATCAAATACGATGTCCCAGTCATTCTTTCGCGAATTGGAAACAAAAGCGCAGCGTACTGAGGGGCGTATCAAGTCATTTACTGATTAAAATCCATTCAAATATATTCCTTCTTTGCCTTCGTTCTAGGTTCTAAGAAAAGTTTAAACGAGATGTTTTTTTTTTCGGTGGGAAAATCATCTAACGACATCTCCGCGCCCTTGGGCGGGTCGGGAGATAGTGTCAGACTTTTACTGACCTGACCTGTTCTTTCTTTGCCTTCGTTCCAGGGCCTCCGGTTTCATTTTCTCACTGCCCATGGGCCCAGTAAATTTCGACCCTGCTGGGCCCCTACGGTTTGCTGACATCTCCTTGAGGCGCGCGTGGAACAATACGGGCCGTCGACGACTCGGGTCCGGTCCGAACGTTTACTGGACGGTCAGACGGCATTGTTCGCCGTTCGCAAGCCCGCGCCTACGGTAGCCGGAAATTGGGATCGGAATCATTGCGGCCGCTGGGGCGTGAGGGCCGTTGCTACCCGCGTGCGGCCTCCTCCTTTGCTAGCATTACTGCTTCGCAGGAGGCGACCGCCTGCCACTCCTCGCTTTGGACTATGGCCTGTACCAAGGCCCGGCGCGAGAGATCGTTGCTGCCGATTGCTCCCTCGAGGACACGGCGCCGGCGATGGTCTGCCCACGTGTAGTCGACACTGTTCGTAAAGACACTATCGCTATAGGATTGCATACATTTATTTATTTAATAAAACTTCATATACAGTAGTTGTACATAGGCGGGTAAATAAAAAAATCTTTTCAAAATATTCATATATGTATTTATATTTTTGTTATTTTTCCTCTTCAGTATCACAAAAGTATACAAGATTTACATTCATTTAGATTACAATTATGCTTTAAAAGTATTGTAATAATAGACTAATAAGCACGAGGAGAAATTATTGAACATTGAGAGAGAACGATTATCGAAAAGCAATTGTAGTTCTGTTCACTATAATGGTGCGTTTACGAGGCTGGGCCCACATGTAAACGTGGGCAAACACCATAACATCTCATTTAAACCAATAAAATCGCCGCTTCGAGTCGAGCTCTCCTCACGTTAATGAGCCATTAAAGATTATCGATTAAATATGATAAATAAATTTATAACTTTCACGAACACGGGCACGCCACAGCGGGAATGTCTAAATTAAAAGATGACAATTCAAACACTGTGAATTTGTACAGGATGAAAATCAAGTAGGTACCATCGCGGTCATTTCTGCCTTGATCACTTAAAAAAATTTCGCTTGACTCCTGCGGCGCGGCGTCAAACCATACTCTTTGAGGATTTCGTTTCGAGTGCAAGCGAAAATGAACTTAGCGGTGGTCAGGCTGAAATGTTTTTGATAGTACCTACCATATAACAAAAATTATGTTGTGTGGTGTAATTTTTTTTTTTTGTTGCATATTACATGTATACTGCGCCAATCTGTAGGTAATATATAGTTCAGTCATATTCAATTGGGGCTAGATAAACTGTATGTGTTATATATATTGTCTTTTCTTTTAATTTTATACAATAAATATTTTTATTACATATTTATTTAACATTACGGTTTTCTGCTTTCCCATTACGAATAATTGAACACTATATTTTATAATTATAAGAAAATTGTAAGGTTAGGTACTCGCAAAATTTCCAAATGTGAAGACCAGTAGTGTGAATATATGGTTGTGAATGGTTCGTGTGCGGTTACACTATGGTGATGCGATTGATATTACAACCCAGCATATTGCAAACTTATTCGAATACTATAATGCATAATGAAACAAGGACGTTTTTACAACAGTATGAAACAACAGGCTTCAAACATGAAACATATATGCAAAACTACTAGTGCAGTAAGTCGCTAGTAGTCGTGTAAAAAACTCATACTAATTAAACTAACAAAATATAAATTAATCAATCCATTATTCAACAAACTTACCATTAAACAAACGTTTTAACAACTCTAGTCGATTTATTTGTGATACATTATACAAATATACATCGTCATCAACAGTGATGTTACGCAACGGAGTTATAAAAACTTTTTTTGTTTGTTGCGTGCGTACAATCAGACGCAGAGATCCAGTCAGATAACTGACAATACCGAAAAGCATAAACAAATAGAAAAACTAGATGAAAGCTAGTTAAAAAAAAGCATTATATAAATAAAAATAATGATACCAGCCTGTTATTGACCCACCGCTGGCCAAAGACCTGTTCTGATACAGAAAATTGTATGATTATATATTTAATAAAAAAAAGAAAAACACTTTAAATTCATTTACAGTACGTGGCTAATAAGTTGAACCATTGCTGTGGTTAGGCGCACCCTCCCCACTTTGATTGAGACCCGAAAAATCGGTTGTAATCCTCGTCACACAGGCTACCGATTTTTGGGTCTCAATCGAAGTGGATGCTGCGATTGATAACCATAGCAAATATTTCAACTTATTTGCCGCGTACTATAGTGTGACAACCCTGACGTGCGTACGTGTACATATCCAGATAAGACCAAAACTAAAAAGGAATTATATTGTTAAGTTCGCTATACAAAAAAAAAAAAACTATGCAAATAACTCTTTTAATTTAATGGTTCTTACTAAATGTTAACAAAATCAATTCGTCGGAATAACCCCGCAAACCCAACTTAACGTGGTACCAGAACTATACTAATATATAAAATATGAACAAACTTATAATTGTAATCGTAAATAAATCTTTAATTATTGTGGTAAAGTTGTCTATTGCACAAAAATGTTGTAGAATAGATGTAATATAGTGTCATTATTAATTAAATGTTGATTACTTATATCTGTTTGGCCGCTTGCAAACTGTACTTATAACGCAAAACTTGAGCAGGGGCTATCCATAAATGTTGTCACGCAAATTTCATGATTGTTCATTCCTTTCGTCTTTATCTCAGTTGGGTCACATTTGTGAGGCTCCCGCCCCTATTGTGGTGTTACATATTTTTTTTTTATACAGCAATTTCTAAAACTGTTTTATTTCCTTTTTTTTATGAAGTATATCGAGGGTATAATACTAAAACCCAATAAGTGTCGAAAAAAAAAATCTTTCAAAGATTTTTTAATTTTTGACGCTCTTTCTAGTGGTCTAATCCAATAAGTGGAATTCGCAGCAGAAAGAAAATTACTTGAAGTAATAACCGAACAAAATGACCGCGTTTAGTCAAAACTGAAAAACTAGTGGTATATGATTTTTCGACGCTTATTGGGTTTTAACACCTCGATATGAAATCAACAATAAAATACATTTGCTAAACTTGTGCAAAAAAAATGAAATCAACATCAAAACGTTTGAAAAAATTGTCAATATATTCAATAACATCACAGATAAGTAGCATTTTTAATGTTTTTCGTAATCTTAAAATTCCGCTATTTGATTCTCAGATTTAAATTTTGAAATGTGACTGACTGCAACTTATGACCCTTACCGACCCTTGTCACACTTCGTCCCCCCACCTCCCCCCCAACTAATGACGCAATTTATGGATTGACCCCAAAGAAGTCATTGAATTTTTCATAATGAACCACATTTACTATGGGATCAACTCTAAGGGCGCCTTTACAAAAACGTGCGCCTGCCGCGCTGCGACTGTGGAATAACATATATACGGCTAATTTTAAGGCGCCCTAAAAACACGAAAATCGTTCAGTACATTTGTCGAGTTAAGGAGGCAGTCTATTTTTTTTTTGCGATTTCGGTTTTTGGTTCCTCAATCAAATTTGTTCATAATGACCACTTTATCAGAGTTTGCGTTATTTCTGTTACGCCCTGAAAAATAACAATCCAGAACTTCAGTCACTAACAAAGGTTGCAGTGGAGCTGACTACCCAAGGTCCGCTGAGCGATCAAAGCTACTAGTATCATCAGTAGCATTATAATAAATATGTTTGTGTGTGTTGTAATAATTTCCTGATACTCTAGTTTACTTTGTGGTAGCTAAACATAATTATTACAGTAAAAAAAAGCAGACAAAATGTACATTCAATAACATGAGCGAAAGTGCTATTAACTAACAACTCAAAAACTAATTCACTTTATACAAATACACATATTATTATAATGTACAGGTAACTAATTGAAATAAGACTATTTTGTTATTGGGAGACAATCAGTTGGCGATATAATTGTTTTAACATTTAATTGTGTTTAATTGATCCCTTGTAAAAAGTGACTACCTAGTTAAATACCTTGTAATGTAATGAATCAATCGCAAATGATTGTCTTCTAATTGTAAGTGATCGTTCGCCGGTTAGCAGTCCAGTGTCGGTCAGTCGTCGCTGATGCGTCGCCCTTTCTTCGATTTTTTCTTCTCCATCGCCTCCATTCTCATGTCTTCCAAGTCTTCCATAATACCTGGATGAGAAACATTACATTTAAGATGTATCTATACATAAAAACGGGCCAAGAGCGAGTCGGACTCGCGCACGAAGGTTTCCGTACCGATCGCAGCAAAGAACGGCAAAACATCACGGCGGCCGAGCACGGCGCCGATGGCGGGCGCTTCCCGCGGCCGCCATCGGCGTCGTGAAAATTGCTTCAATTTTTTACATACATATTTGCATTCTACAGAAGCTACGGGCCCGCAACCGTTGCGGTCACGGGAAAAAAACCGCTCCGTGAGTTCTCTCCCTAAGACCGCTGTACAATAACGATCGGCTTATCACTAGATAGTGGAGACTTACCAATCTTTTTGCTGATGTACTCCTCACGCTGCTGCCGCGCGAAGCTCGACTCCATCATCGGGTCATCATCGTCGTCAATGTCCCGATATCTGAAAAGTTCATTAGATAACATCAAATGCTGAATCATACATACATCATTCGATAGGAAAGCAAACGACGCAGCGTTTGGGGAATCAAACGCGAGAATTTGATATAATGGCGACGCGTCATTTAACATTAAACACAATACGTGTGTGAGTGATGCACAGAAAAGCTATAGTAAAACCCTGGAACTCAGTTGCACTCCCATAGCAAATCGGAAGTCAGTTTTTTTTTGTCAAAACCGAGTTACGTTCTTCTAAAAAATTATTTGCTCTTCTAAAAAGTTCCCATTGCATATGGACTTATTCTACAAACAAGTTTCTTTCCGAAACGCACAAAACATTTTGACACATTCCTTGACAGTTAACGAGTGGAATTCCCTGCCGGAGTCTATGTTTCCTAATAACTACAACCTGGGAATCTTTAAATCAAGAGTGAATAGGTAACTTCTAGGTAAATTTGCTCCATCGGCAACAACATCGCTGCTTTCCATCAGGTGAGATAATAGTCAGGCGTGCGCCTATCAACAATTAAAAAAAAAACATGAAATACACGTGACTTACTTTGACTTGTCATAGCCGAATATCTCCTTGATGTGTTTGGAGTAGTCCATCTCATCGTCTCCGTCATCTATGAAGTCGTCGAGTTCAGAGTCGTACTCTGACTCGGAATCGAGGGCACGACCTGCCGTAACAAAACTCATTAGAAAACAAAGAATCTACGACTTGGAAAACAAAGTTGAACAACATTGTTTTAGAAACATGTTGCTGGTAACAAGTTTATGTTTTAAATACAGTTTTGTGCGTAAGGTATTTTTTTTTTTTTAGTTTACAACTTACTGCACACAGAATAAAATGTGCACGTACACATACGGGTGAGGAGGAACAACCGTACAAAACAAACAAAAAAGTTGTGACACTGTTTTTCAACTTTGTTTTCAGAAAAAAAAAATGAATTAATCTTGTCATAGAAAATTTATTGGTATTGAAACTCAGGGGGAACAATAACTATCATAAAATTGGTCAGAAAATAAACTAAAATAAATAATAAAATTGACACTACAATGGAAATGAGGCTAAAAGTTATTTTTTTTTATATAACTTTGTCTAGAAAAGGTGAAAGCTACGGCGGCGGCGCTATAGCGCTATAGTAAAAGTCATGACAGTCAGATTTAGGCGGATTTTGAGGCAATCATTTGAAAATTTAAATAAAGTGGAATATCCTATTTTTAGTAAATAGCATTTCTTAAACAATGCTAAAAACCAAATAATGTTGAGTTTAGCGCCATCTAGCGAGTACCTGGCCACACTCAGGCCTGTATTTTTTGGCTTGGCTACTAAGTCCTATAAGCCATGTCTTTGTATGAATAGTTTTTTTTTTTGCTATTTAAATATTGATGTACACATTCTAATGTGTTTGTAGTATTTGTTAGCAAATGTATCAAGTCAACTTTCTCGGCAGACTTCGCCGAGATTGACTACCTCAGCGAAGTCTTGCACAGCACTTGACATATTGAACTAATTTAATAACGACTGCTACAATTTATCTTGTAAAATATTATATAGTTAAGTGCAATCGGGTACAACGACTTTCTTGTTTAGGGCTTTTTCTACTCAGAAAAGCAGTCGGGTTTTTAGTTTTTTAATTACCGTTTTTTTTATTATTTTTTTTATTACGATATCACTTTCACTGTAATAATGAATCTAACGACACCTGGCAAACAAAAATCCATCGAGCCGTTCAGGCCGCAGAGTGTGCCACACATTTGAATTTGGCGCCAAAAATCCGCTATTTTGTATTTTTATCTTGATATACCCAGTGTCACTTTCACAGTAAATACGAATCTAACGACACCTCTCAAGCTAAAATCCATCGAGCCGTTCAGGCTGCAGAGCGTGCCAAACAAGAATACATACATACATACATACTCT
This sequence comes from Leucania comma, assembly GCA_958295575.1. Taxonomy (NCBI): domain Eukaryota; kingdom Metazoa; phylum Arthropoda; class Insecta; order Lepidoptera; family Noctuidae; genus Leucania; species Leucania comma. The sequence goes on along the minus strand of OY282467.1, from coordinate 25,841,381 downwards.
CGAAAAAACATAACCCTCTTTCTGGCGCAGTCGGGTAATAAAAATATACTAGGAATCAATTTTTGAATAATTAAAACAGTCACCGTTCATTCGAAAAAATCTCGCCAAAAATTTCTTCGAACCCCTAGCTATCACCTTAAAATGGTTTTCATTGGCTAAGTACAGAATACCGCCTAAAACTATAGGAAAGAGAAAACACTCTTTTGTACTATGATTCATTAATACGGTTTAGGTGACATTACACGAAAAAGACACATCAAAGTTACCTCGGGGACTTTAACTTAATGTTCGTGCTGCCACTATCAGTTCATCACTTTCGAATATTTTCGTAATAAAGATAAATAAGAACTTACGTTTTTTCTTCTGATCCTGTCCTTTTCTTTTGACGTCGCCTGGCGGGAACTGCCGCGACCCATCCGGCTTTCTCGAACCATTTTTGCCCAAACAATTAATGTGTTTATCAAAATCAAACGTATTTGTTACCTTCGACTTACTTGGGCCTGCTTTGTCATTAGAGGCACCCACTTTCCTATCATCAGGTCTTTTAGAAGGCACTCCTTTACTTTCGGGCATCCTTTTGTCATTTAATTTGTGAGATCCTTCGGCAGATGCCTTCTGCTTGGCTAGTGGAGCTTTATCCTTGAAGCCGTTCGGTTGCGCTTGCTCTCTCTGCTTTGGCACAGGTTTACCTTGGCTGCTATGGCCATTCATGTGTTTACTATCTGACTGCTTACTTGGTACAGATAATTTTCTTTCATTCGAATTCTTATCTATCCTGTATGTATTTTGGCTCTTTAAATCTATGTTTTTATTAACATCTTGCTTGAAGCTCTCTTTATAATTTAATTTAGATCTATCTACAGATTTGTCAATACTTTTGTTTGCCTTGTCAGAAGGCCTACTGCTACTTTCTAGTTTAGATTTTGCCTTTTCTAATTTTTCTCTGTCTCTATTAAGCCTGTCTATATCTCTTTCGATGCGTTCTCTCTCTGCTTTTAACTTATCAAGTCTTTCTCTGTCTATTCTTTCCTTTTCACGTTCAGCCTTATCTTTGTCTAGTCTTAACCGATCTCTTTCTTTCTGCAGCTTTTCAATTTTCTCTCTTTCAATTCTCTCTCTGTCAGCAAGTCTGTCAGAAGGTCTGTCCGGTCGTTCGGTAGGTTTGTCAGTCCTGTCGGATGGTCTGTCCGGTCGTTCGCTAGGCCTGTCGGACCTGTCGAATGGTCTGTCAGGTCGAGAAGGACTGTCGGTTCTGGAGTTGTTCAGTTTATCGGAGACTTTCGGGATACGACCGAAACCAGCGCTTGGTTCTGGTCTTCTCTCTCTTTCTATGTCTCTCTGTCTATCATCTCTTGGAACTGAAATATACATGAATATTAAATTAATCAGTGAACAATTTATGAAAGTAAAGTACAATTTTAAGTTTCGGAGCAAATCCACATGCGTGATGAAATCCGCACGATATTAAAAAAACCCTTAAAACATGGAGCACATTTTCGCACTACTTGACGCGTATTAAAGTGTGGTCCCTGCAAACTATTTCTTAAATCCAACCCCTGCACCTTCTCTTATTTGACCCATGTCCCCACTTACCTTTTTTACCAACACCTCTTTCTCCATCCAGTCTCTCCTGTCGACGTTGCCGTCTGGCCATCTCCTCCTCATATTCCTTCTTCTGTTTCTTGGTCATTGGTCGCTCAGCTCCCGGTTCCGCCTCTGTGATAGCCTCCTTTTTTTTACCAATTTCTATTGGCTGACTCTTCTTTTGTTCAGCCAGTTTCAAGAGTTGGTTGAAGTCCATGGGTGGCGGGACCGGTTTCCGGAATTTGGGTTTTTCAGGTTTGGTCTCTTTTTTCTCTGGTTCATATTTTGTTGGGGGACTCTGTTCTCGTTCTCGTTCTTGGAGAAAAAAATAAAAATAAAAAATAAACGATAACACTTTAGCACTACATTTTTATGGTAATTTAATTTAAAGAGAAAGTTTTAAGAATATTGACTAACCACAAGATTAGGTACTACTTTAATAGGGTACAGATTATAGTACCCTATTATACGAGTACCCGATATAAAGGGTCTTGACAGACAGATAGACAACAAAGTGATCTGAAAAGGGTTTCGTATTTTCCTTTTGAGGCAGGGAACCCTAAAACCCGCTAATGTTTTGCTTTACCTCCGTTTTCACCTTTCCGCCTTCTTTTGTGGGGCACAGGATCGTCTTCGTGTCTCAGAGCGTGCTTCACCCTCTCTCTCGTGCCGTTTAGATCCTTTTTCACAGAATTGTCTGAAAATAATATGAACAAATAAACATAAATGCAAGAGCAATGACGAGAAAATATTATCACTATTTGAAAAGCCTTCCTGATTTTCAGATAGTATTGTGTGTACCTATTTGTTTTTGTGATGACCTACTAACATAGTTATATAAGTATTTTTTTCAGCTTAAGAATAAACTTTTTTTTAATAATATATATTTTTTTTAAATTCTTTTATTCTGCATAGTAACCAGATTTAACTGAAATAAAACAAATATAAATAATTTAACTGGAATAAAACAAATACAGCAAAATTTGCCTACTTGTGTATAATTCTATAAAGAGTAGAATAGTTCGGCTTCACAACAAGCTAAGGGTCCGATCGTGGCGATAATCTCACTAGATGGCGCTGATCGCAACATTACATTTAATGTCTTTAGAAACGACTTTTTAAATAGCATGACGACAGGATGAAAGTATTATTCATCTTTATGATAAGAGAAAAGGACAGGTAGTTACATTGTAGGAATAACATAAACCGCTGTCACCCGCACCATCTTATAAGAATTATAGTGTAGTAATTTACCATCATCATCATCATCAGCCTTTCAATGTTCCCACTGCTGGGACTCAGGCCTCCTCTCTAGAAGAGGGAATGGGCCGTAATCCACCACGCGGGCCCAGTGCGGGTTGGTGGACGTCACATGTCTTCGAATTTTTGGTTCTAGGACATGCCGGTTTCACTTAGTCGGCCGTATTCATGCCGGTAGTCCTTGATTATTTATTTTAATTAGAAATTGTAAGTTTCAAGTTACGCTGTGTCACCCGCAAGAGATCGGGTGAAGAATAGAGCCTGTCCCATTGTTACAAAGGAAAGACACGTTACGCGCTAACATCGCAATCAGAAAACCTGGACTCAAAACTCACACATCGTAACTATAGTCACTGATAGACAAAAACAGAGATAAGAGCCGGCGCTGTCATGCGAGAAATCGTGCCGCAGAGGCACAATTTCAGCGGTTCACGCGCTAGAGGCGAGTCATCCATCTTCCGCTGTTTTGATGTAATCTAAGGCCTGTCCACATGAAGCGTTTTACGCGTGACTGGTGTAACTTCAATATTAATCCTGGGATTAATGCATAACGATTATTTTTCCATGATTTCAGAGGATGTCTTATCTTATCTTTGAAGTTTGGTTTCCGCACACAGTTCATGATAGACAATTATATACGTGGGCCGTAACGATCATCATTCGGAAGTAGATTAGGACTCCCAGCTTGTTCAAGAGCGTCTATGAGGGAATTCGGCGATCCTATAGTACGCGACAAATAAGTTGAACCAAAATGGTCGTCGTTGTTAAGGTTACGCGCTAATTGAAGATCGAACGCCATTTCGATTCAACTTATATGCCGTGTATTATACCCGTGCGGTATTTCGGTCACACCCGTCCACTCGAGAAACTCATGCACAATTGTTTCCTCTATTTCTATGCATGCTCTACACAGGGGACTATCTGTGATGGCTATTGTGTGTAAGTGTTTGTTTATTGGGCAGTGACCAGTAACGGGGACTATCACCGCGCACACGCCTGGGCATATGCTGCTTCTGTCCAGTCTCAGAAGGCGAATACGGATTTCAGTGAAACTGGGCATATGGATACACCATGAACTGAGCACATGGGATAATTTTCAACTATCATGCAGCAAAGCGCTTAACTGCAATCCCACCTGACGGCAAGCAGTGATGCAATAGTTGATTTTGAGGTTAACAAGGTATAACAGCATTTATGATTTTGGGTCAGTAGGAAAAAATATAGGCAGTGGATAGCATGCAAGATTAGTTTACGATCCAGAAAAAAAGAAAATTAAGTAGATGTCATTAATTATTATTATTACTTATAGAAAAAAAAATGGATGAAAAATTTTAAATTAAAAATTTCAGGGGTTTTTTCAACTTGCAAATCTAATGGCAAAATTAATTGCATTATTGCTTTAATATTAGGAAAGCAGAAAAAATATTAGTAGATTTGTACAAACAATACTGGCAGTTCATAATTTATAGAGTAAAATCAGTTATTTAATAATTTTTAAAATTAAATCTAATAAGAATCAAAAGGTTTGTACCTATACCACAGTAAAATGACAATGAAATTTTTTATAATCTTAAATCTGAAAAGGAAATTAGCAGGGTCTATTCCCATGACAACACATTTTTTTTTAATTGTGTGTATAGAGTTTGACTGCCCTCTGGTGTGGAACCTTACCCAAAGGACTAAGTCGCTTTTAGTTATTAATTACTAACATAGTCTTTTAAGATCATACTAACAATTTTCTTGTGAATGGACCAATAAGAGATTAAATAAATAAATAACAATTATTATTGTCTGAATGTGAAAATAAATTAATAGTTTCAAAATTACATTAAAGGAGTTTAGTATTTCATAGATATAAACTGATCTAGACTGCTTGATTGTTCGAAAGAGTTACCAAACCCAAAGGGCAAACTGAAGGAATACACATGTAAAAGTGACACTGTCTTGCACCACCCAGCCCTACATTCAAATTTGTGATAAGAATTAACACTAATGACATCATCAGAGTAGATACTCTACACTCACATTGTAGAGTTCAACTGTGAATGTCAAGCAAGTGTCGGAGTTACAGTTAGTTGGATTAACTCTAGGCTAGCTACTTGAGTTATAAAAAAACAACTCAAAGCATTTTTTAACGGTTAGAGTAGTGACTCTACCCTACTGTACAGTAACTTTAATGCAGGGCAGAGTGAGAAATCATTTGATGACAACCTCTGGAATTTTTCAACTAATCTACCTAATTAATAATTACATTGAAACCATTATACCTGTTCAGTCTTTACCTATGACCAAAACCTTATCACTACAATCAAAATCAGAGGTCAATGGTCTATATCACCTTTATATCAGACTTATCATAAACAATAAACTTGCCTGTAATTGTAATTAAATTAAATTAATTTATTCCTGTGGATAGTATTTTAATCCATTTTGTTAGTTAAAAATACCTAATCACTGTGTTAGTAAATACATACAAGATAATGAAATAGTGTTAAAATCAGGTTGTGATGAGAATCCCAAAACCCAGGACCAACAGACTGAGTCGACACATGAAATATTCAGACTTCAGGCAGTCATGAATACCATGGAAAAAGTGACAATGTACTGCACCGTAATGTGTTCCTAAAGAGCTCAACTCAAATAGGTATTGCTTTTTAGACTTGTGTGAATGAGTTGACCTACATAAATATAACTAGAAATAGAATACTTGTAAACTTACTTCCTACAGGGAATTTGGGTACATCAGGCATTTTACTGTACTTTTCCATCATTTTCTCATAAATAGCAGCTGCTTCTTGGGATTCATAGCCATAGTCATCCTGGTCAGGCTGCTCCGGCCCATCACGAGTTACTGCAGTGTTGTCCCGGTCAATGGCATCCGCAATTGCAGACTTGTTTGCCGACTTGATAACCTTTAATGTCTTCTGAATTTTCCTCAAAGCTTTAGGATCCCTCATGGCACTCAGCTCCTCCCGTTTTTTCTGGGCTTCGATTCTCTTTTGCTTTTCTTCTTCATCTTTCTTAGCCAGAAACTTTTGAATGTTTGCTGATAATCTATCTCTTTGCTTCTGCTCCTTTTTAGGAGGATCAAATCGAGCCTTGTAATAAGAATTTTCCTGAAATCCCATCAGAGAGTAAGTGATAAATACATATTGACAATAACAACAAAGTAAAAGTATGTTCAGGTTTGCGTTCAAGTTTATAGCAGCAGCACCCAACTGTTTTCAATGATAATAACAGCTCAAAAACACTTGGATTACCATTGAATTACTTAGCTGATCAAAAAAGTATGCGCATATAAATTCGCAAAATATGTACTGAAACTCACAGATGACTTTTGTTGTTGATTTCGTTGAGCAGCTAATAACGTCTCGCGGAACTCCATGTTCTCGCAATTTAACAATTTTGCAGAGGTAAAACTTCTACTAACATAACAACATAGCAAAATTTTCACAAATTATTTTATAAAAATCGTAAAATACGTGTCATGCCCGATATTGATACACAATCCCACCATTTTCTGGAAACGTACTGACCAGTGTTGCCATTGGTTTTCGACTTACTAGATTACCATAGACTAAAAGCCTCGCGGTTTAAGTTGTTGCCAAGTGTACGAACCTTTAAAAAGAATCACAAAAGCTGACAAAGGGAGTTTTTCACTGAAGCAACAGCAAGACCATTACAAGCCCCACCGCGCCGATAGCAACTCTTGTAAAGCCAAAAAATTTGCTCTTTGTTAACTAATGCCGGATCTTTGAATATGGATGTGTTAAGGCCCCATTCACGACTTCGGTCTTAGCAGTGAGGGGCGCGGCGCGCGGCGAGTGGGGCCATATTATTAAGTCTGTGGTTTAAACAGGAAATTCGCCTCCCACTAATGTGTAATTTTGCCTATTTATAACATTATATTTACGTCACATGCAGATTTTGGAATCTACATTGACCACTGGCCAAGTTTCAAAACGAGAACTTAAATAAAATCAGTCTTGATAAAAATAAATCGACTAAAATTGCCGGTACAGCACTAAGAAGTTTCTCCATAGACTAGAAAGTGACAGTGACAGGCCATTCCATCTCTTTTTGTCTTTTCAAAACTTGACGGAAGACGAAAATATGGTTCGTGTGTATTTCTAAGATTTTTATCTGATTATTACTATAAAATCACTTGCTAAATATTTCAAATTCGCCATGGTTTCTCTGTTATAAGTGATATCAGTGTCATATAGCGCATTATTTCTAAGTATGATGTGGAAACATATTTGTAAATCCTATTTGTTGTTCCGCTGCAGGCCACCTCCAAGAAGAAGACCAGGAAGCTACGAGGACACGTGAGCCATGGCCACGGTCGTATCGGTAAGTTCTGTGTCGCATTTCTTTAATATTTGTGCGAATCGAAGCTACAGATCCAACATAGTGAACTAACCTAAAATTGTGCATTACTGTTAGACCGGGCTAAACATTCCTCTTTTTACATATAAAGCCGTTCCTAAATATGTTACCATTGAAGCGATGAGCGTAATATACCTATATTGATTATGTAGTTCCTTGTATGAGAATTTTGTTATCAGTCATGACTTGTTGTTGCTATTCTGTTATCCTACCACGATGTACTTTCTGGTAAACAGTGATGGAGATCGAAACAAGACTTACCTACCATAGGCTTTAAATTTTTCTGTTTGGTAAGACTAGTCCAATCTATTTACCAAATTTAGTTTCATGGTCTTGTTTTGCATGATTCCCATTTGAATTTATTATGGATAATTAGATAACTGTTTATGGTTGCACATTCCAGGCAAGCACCGCAAGCATCCTGGAGGTCGCGGTAACGCCGGAGGTGAGCACCACCACAGAATCAACATGGACAAGTACCACCCTGGATACTTTGGCAAAGTAATTATTATTTACTCACCTGTGACATTACAGTTACCTCTTTGAAGATGAATATAATATTGTTTGCGGAAATGATAAATCAGTATTAGAAATAGTAAGGTTATTGTCATATTTGTAGGATCTTTTTTTTTGCCAAGGTGATAGAAACAACATAATTTCAAATGTGAAATACTTTATTATACCTACATATAAATTTTTAATAACTAAGACAACCCACTTACCAGCATTCCTTGGAAACTTTGTCCCCATCCCATGGAGGATCGAATCGGTACATGAAACAGTATTGATTTATAACAATAAAACTAACTTTTTTTCTAAAACTCGAATTAATATAAGCATATACGAAATTTTTTTTTTAAAGTAAACAAGTCTTGATCCTCGACTGTTAAAGAAATCAATTTCGTACATGCGTGAATTAATTCGAGTTTTAAAAAAAGTAGTTTATTTTTCATTTTTATCTTTACAAATCGATAGGGTTTCATGTACCAAATCGACCCTTCGTAGGATTAAAACGTCAAAAATTTACCATTTTAATATGTATATATTGATGTGTAGAAGTGTTTTTAAAACCCATTTGCAAAAATAAATATCATTTATCATCATAGTTCTTGAAAAAAATTATGATGACCCTCTGCTGTTGAACTAGGCCTATCAAATTCAAACTCAGAAAATCCAGCTAGAGACTCACAAATTCAAAAAAACTCACAATAATTATGCCCTGAATCAAGTTACAGAGCCTTTTTCACATCCATATTATGGTCTGGTTTCAGTCTAACTAAATTGAGTAATTGTGTTTCTGAATTACACAACCTGAATTCCAAAATGTCCATGCAAGACTAGTCGCATTAGTCACCTTTTTTTTAGTATAATTTTTTATGAGTGTTTGACTGCTAGCCCTTACTAATATTAATTTATTTATTGAACAATTCATTTACACACTAAATAATAAAAGAAAAGAAGACAGAAACAGAAAATTAGGTGATGCTTATTTCTCAAAAAATCTTTTCCGTATACTTCCCGCTCCGCCCAAGGGTGGGATTTGTCATTGGATGATTTTACCTATGAAAGGAGAATTAGAAAACGAAGTCGGTTAAAAGAGATTATTATAGATAGGTATCTATATATAGTATCTTTAGCTTTCTATTAGAAGCATCCAATAGAAAGCTGCTTTATACCTGAGTGACAAAGGCTATATTTAATGTATGCAGGCAAAGCCGCTGTCTAAAGTTTCTTATTAATAATATGCCATTATGTTTTTTTCTAGCTTGGTATGAGGAATTACCACGAGAGGAAGAACAAGATTTTCAACCCCGTGTTGAACCTGGACAAGCTATGGACCCTTGTGTCTGAGCAGTCGAGGCTCAAGTACGCCACAGCCACCGACGGCAAAGTGCCCGTCATCAACATTGTCAAGGCTGTAAGTATACTAACAGTGTTTACCTGATCAATACTCGGTTTAGGTGAAAATGTCAGTAAAAATTAATATTTATTCTGAGATAGTTTTATCAATATCAACCTTTTGAGTGTAGTCAACAATCAAACACACTGCCCCACTAGGAATACTCCAGTATCATTGGAGTATTCACAAAGATGTAAGCTCACATACACAGGATACCCAGAGCCGAAACAGCTATTCTATAGACCATAGTCGCAAGAACAGTTTTAATTGAAATCTTATTTAAAAAATAAGACAATGTATTTTATTCCATGTTCACAGAATTTTAAAATCTCATACCACAACTCAATAATTTTTCACATATAATTTTGTTCTTGAGACCCGACGAAATATTTGTTCTGTGTGGGAACCGAACCCACGACTTGTAGTGCAGCAGCTATTTAACCTTTTGAATACCGTAATTAGAGACACAATAGAAAGACAGGTGTGCAGACACAAGTGTCCTCCGGGGGCTAGACAGTTTAAACTTTCACATGACCTTGCTAATCAACTTTATTTTATTTCCAGGGTTACTACAAGTTGCTCGGCAAAGGCAAGCTCCCTAAACAGCCCGTCATAGTTAAGGCTAAATTCTTCTCCAAGACAGCTGAGAGGAAGATCAAAGCTGTGGGTGGTGCCTGCGTTTTGTCTGCGTAATTTAAGTATACATTAAAGAAGTGAAAATCATGTTTGCAGTTTTTATTTTTCCCCAAATCGACTACTACACACACATACAGCTTTATCAAAATTCAAGTAGACACGGAGCACGTAATCGCTGCTCCATCTGTGAGACGGGACTTTTCATGAGTTTTCCATCGCGTAGTCGCATTTGAACAGTGAATCGCTTAGTCATGGGGGGCTGAATTTGGCTTGGCCACCAAAAATAATAAGGCCCGGTTTCCACCAAAGCGGAGAGGATATGTGAGCTTTATGTAGCAGAGATGTGAGCTGTGACAGAAGCAGCGGGGTGCGCCGTCGCCCGACTATACACTTCTCCGCTCTGCCGCACCGCTTGCACGTTCGCCGCACGAAATTCTATAGAAAATTGAGACACTACTCACTCCGCTTGATCCATTTCTACCAAAGCTAAGCGGAGAACAGATGTGGAAATTCTCTCCGCTTTGGTGGATACCGGACCTAACGATGCGTTATGCCCAGCACCAAGTGGTGCGGCAGAGCGGAGAAGTGTCTAGTTGGGCGGCGCAAACACTCACACCCTGCACCCTCTACTCGACGCGCTGCTTTGTCACGCAACGGATGCCCGTTGCAGGCGTCCGCTTAACGTATTTTCGGCCCTTACTCCTATGAATTGGTATTTTTTGTATTAACAACAAAAACAACGCATTCTAAAAAAAAAAATAGTTTATATATATTTCTTAAAAGGTAGGCCTTCTCCCCGCGCCTCTTCTCTGACAGCTCACATCTCTCCGCTACACTGGTTTTTTTTTTTTTGGAATCGACCTGCCAGCTTCGCAACACATCTCGTCATTACAACGCACCGGTAGCCCGGTAGTAAAAGATTTTTAAAATTTTAGTGAATAAGACAACAGTGGATATAATATAGCGTCATATTTAATAATACTTAAAATATGTTTGCCTAAGTAAACTTAAGGTAAACACAATACATTTCTATCGGTCATGCAAGATACTCAATGATTAATGCATAGGATTCTTAATACATTCAAATAAACTATGCGGCATTTTAAATGCAATTTCATGTAAAAGCAACACAACATCGTGTACCTAGGTACTAAATTAAAATTATATTTCGAGTATGAACATACTCATCAAGTGAGTACACACTACAGCATTTCCAGATATTGTACCTTTCTTGCGAATACTCACGGCGTCGAAGAACCCATACATTTAGTAAAATATTTACAGTAGAACCTTACGGACAGGGAAATACTCTGTTCCAGGTAAAATGCTCAAATGTGTACTCACCTTTACAATAAATGTACTATTACAAGCACTGGGTTTCGAATTATAAAGCAAATTATACCATGAGATCAGTAAAACAATATCCTTTTGATTTTTCTTATTTAAAACTTAAATTAAAGATTTTCGGCAGAACTGATTTTACAAGGTATAAATTAAATAAAAGAGAGCAGTGGTGGTCGGATGGTAATGGCCCCGATTTACGAGTTCTAAGTCGCGGGTTGAAACCCAGCCTGGGAATACTATGTGTAATTTATTTCATCACCACTGCTCTGCATGAAAACATCGTGAGGAAACTGGCCTCTTCTAGAGAGGAGGCCCGAGTCCTAGGAGGAGTGGGTACATTATAAGGCTGATATTATGCTACTGCTATAAATTAAATATGTAAAAATCTCATAATGGGTTGTTAAAGATCATTAGTAATTTATAATACATAATGGTTTTTTATTAGAAGTTTTCAGTTATCTCAATTATACCTTGCATAATTAAGACCAGCACAAAATACTACACATATCTGCCTAATATGTGTAACTGTAAGACAGCCTTATTTATAAAAAAAAATGAAACCATATATTTAGGTATGTGATTATGGGAAATAACCATGTGATTAGTTGAAAACATTGATTACCAGGTTATTAAATATTCTGTTGACTATTTGAATTTGGAAGCCTCTAGTTTCTCATGCACCCTTTTTTTATGGTAGGTAAAATCATCCAATGACAAATCCCGCCCTTGGGCGGAGCGGGAAGTAGTGTCAGACTCTTACTGACTAAGGGCCAAATTCACCAATAAACTAATCGCGATTCGTTCAAACAAAACGCAGTTTGAGCGCCTAATCGAGATTATAGCTTCATTTTGCGTTTCACCGCGATGACTTGAACCTAGTTTACGCTAAACTCAGTTTCAATTCTTTTGTTGTCGCCCATGTTTACGACACGGGTCTTTAAACTAGATTACGCTGAGCTCAGTTTAGTTGAACTAAGTTTTTATATTGAATGGTGAAATCAGCCCTAAAAAACCTACCCCGTTCCTTCGTTGCCTATAGTGCCGGGCCCGGGCGAGCCTTCCTCTCAGAAAACCGGCCCTTGACCCCAGCAGGCTTCGACCCTTATTTATAAAACTGGTTAACCTTAAAAAAAAAACTGATAAGTGGATTATTGAAATAGTCCTAAAAAAAAATCAGTGTAGACAATAATAATATATAGTTTTTTTTTTAAATAAGGCTATTTGAATTTTGAATCTGTTAATCAGTTTTTAAAATAATCCATGTAGATGTGTTTTTTTTATAAATAAGGCCCACTGTAAGACATTACAAATGATTATAGATTATTACTTAATGGCCTACAAAATCTATTTTTTACTTATTACAGCTGTATGGAGATTTAACTGTCTATCCGGCACTCAGTTTAGGAGAAATGTTATCCATCTCATATAATATGGCATACTTTTGGACTTGTATTCAATAATTAGAACTGTAAGTAATATGGATAGGTTATTGTATATCTGCAAAGCTAAGATACAAACACACATGACTAATATTTACTCCCATTAAATAATGATAATAATGTGGATGTTGAAGAATTACAAATTCAAGTTGTTTTACAGTTCAGTCAAAATTAGTTTTTGTAAGGCTAAGTATATATTGTTACGGTATGTGTCTGCCTCATCTGTGGAACTTGTTCTGGGGGAGCCTGTGTCTGTACTAATTCCGCAGGCCGTGCCTGCTTGGCTTTTTTGCGAGCAGCGTCACTCTCAGCATAGTACATCCCCAATCTAGTTTTAATAGCTGCCAAAGCTGCTCCATTGATCTCATCATGGAAAATATTTGTGTATCTCCACTGTTTCACCATAGGACCCCTCTTCCTTTCTTTCTTAATTTTCTTTTCCTGTTTCGGTTCAATGTGATGATGCATCAGTTCTGTAGCATGAGCATAGGGGTTGTCTATAGTGATGGTGTGTTGTTGGGGCTCAGGTTTAGCTTGGAGGACAATGAAGGCTGTTGTAGGCTGAGTTGGCCTAGGTGCTGCTGATTGAAGCAAAATTCCCATGCTCTGTCCCCCATTGGAAGTTTGATAAAAATTAGTAGCAGTGCTTGTAGCCAACGTGGCTACATTGGTTTGGTATTGATTTTGAAAGTAGTTCTCAGCAATGTTGACCAAATGACCACTTCCTGGATATGCAATAGTGCCCAGAGAGTCCTGAGAAGTCTGTGATTGTTGCTGTGGAGGTTCCACCTGCGGCATAAGATCCATGCTCCTCTTAGATTTAGGCATAGTAGCTGATATGTTATCTGGATCAAAGGTTTTGATATAGTCTTTCCACATTTTTGAAATATTAATTTCTAAACCTGCAATTTTATCTAACCTGATAAAATCTTTTAAACGGTGTGTGTGTACAATAGAATAAATATGGTTTCTTATTTGGTCTAAAATTCCAGATGGCAGGCGGATCTCTCCAGGTCGTCGATGACTATTCTTTCCACGATTGTCACTGGGAAACATTACTCCATCATCCATTTTCTTACAAAGAACTCTCACTTTCCTCTCAGTTATGGCATGAATGTTTTTGAAAGCTGTTTGGCACACCTGAGTCTCTCTTCCCTTTACTCTAACAAAGTATTCGAAGGTGCAGGTACGGCGACTGCTTGTTTTTACTCTTTTTCTCTTAACATCCACTTGCCTCATAAGTCCGAATAAATAAGCATTTTGTTCATCATGAGTCTTCATTGAATAGAAGCCTTGAAAAGTTTTCAATCGTATCTCTTCTGGAACCTTTTGGAAGCAACGTCTTCGGCAGTTACAGTCGGGACCAGGTTGTTTGGGTGGCACCACTTTTCCATTTGCATTTATGTATTCTAGTCCTGCTATTCTTAAACGTTTTTGTTTTTGTTTGTGCCATTCTGTAAATGAAAATATTCTTAATCCAAGAGTATTTCGAACTAGTGGTACTTATACATGTATTTATTCATCAATGCTGTATTACACAAAGATCTAGTCTTGCGTTAAAAATATTGCGCTAGACTTATATGGTACCTGCTGTATTTATTGAGCGTTACTATCAAATAAAGTCAAAGCAAACAGTTTCTGAACAATCAACAACTAGTTACACGAAAATGTAGTAAGGTAATAAGAGTCAAAAAGTGGTCGAAGTAATGAAGACTTAACAATGAGAACAATGTCTTAGGAAAAGTAAACAGACGGAATATAAGCATATAAATTGATAATCATGTAAAGAAAAAACCCACCTTCCGGATTCCTCAGACGTCTTTTGATGATTTTCCCGTTTTTAGTTAGCTTTACTTTTCGTTCATTATTTGAGACATCAGCCATTTTCGTATCAAAGCATTATGTTGTGCGTTTGGTTGGTTCATATCCAAATCATCCTAACTACCACAACTCACGAGATTAAACAAAACGCGCAGATAACAAAACGCAACAACCATTTTGTAACTTTTGATATGAATAATTGAATATGCCATCTATTGTCGACTAATCCAAACTTATAACATTTTACTTTCAATTGAATGAAATTATTATTAGCCAGATACAAGGGATTTTATGAATTTGTATCATTTTATGCAACCATGAGAAATAAACAGTGGATGCCGAGCACCCCTGAGAATCATCTTTTAGGGATGGGCATTTTTTCATTACACGACGACCCAATTAGCGCAGTGTTTTTGAGCGCTGGTTGAGACTCAGGGATCGCGGGTTCGATTCCCGCATCAACACTAATCAAATTTTATTTTTATTATATACGCTATATGTAAGTAAGACATTTATCTGTGTATTAGTCGGTCGATCAGAGTGCATTTCTCTTTTCACACTTTACCACTTTTTTGAGTCATCAAAAGAGCCTGAGTACCCATGAGGGTTTCTAAAAGCAGGCGCCTCTGACTGGACACAACGGCAACTCGACCGACCAACTCGTCCTTGATGATGAGCGACGTAAAATGGTTGATGAATTAATGTGAGGTGGGTGGGTTGTGAACGGTAGTGACGATCAATCGCGCAAACAGATCAATTAGAAAAAATACTAATTAAAAGGTCACACAAAAAGACACAGCAAAAAAAAAAAACAAACGAGAAACGATTATCCCAAGTTATTTGTCAAATATTATAAACTTCAAAGATTTTTAGCTATATGGCAACTGAATTTGTACCGTCAATGTCACGAGCGTGTGCGTTTGACAGTGATGACATCATCCATCTGTGTTTTGTCAAGTGCATTTCTCTTTGAGTGAAACTGTGAAACAGGCAGCCAATACAAACGTAGTGCTTACAATATATATATTCTCTTTGGCCAATACAATAGTCGCTCACACGTTTGTCGGGATAGTGATAAACTTTTAAGAAATAAAGACGCGCATACAAGCCGTATTGTATCGTTTATAATAGAAATACCTATTGATTGCTCTTTAGTTTGAGATACTTATACAGTGCACGAAACGTGATTTTAGTGTAAAACAACAGTAAGACCAACAGGTGAGTTAGTCAACAGTATAGACAGAGTACTTAAAAAAAATGAGATTGTAAAGTTCTTTGGGACAGTAGTCAATACAAACGTTTCATTTTTTCATTGTGCGTCGTTTGATCATACTGTCGTCTTTATTATTGAATGCTGAATTCTAATAACTTCGTTTTTGTATTGCATTTACTCTTCTTGTTTGATTAGGAAAATATGTTATTTTACGGTCATGTTTTATTATTTATCTTATTTACTAACTCATAGAGATGAGTGCATTAAATAAGTTATAGTTTGCTGAAACCCTATATTCATGGTAGATAACTAGCATCTCAGACCTTCCTAAATTGTAGCTATTATCCAGAGGTTTTAATAAGAGATCTAGAAGCTCATTCACAAAATGTTATTGTAAACTGATTAGTTTTTGCATGATTAACTATAATTTTTAAGCATAATTAAAATAATACTACCTACTTATTATGTTTAATAGTATCTTTATTTTTATTTTCAGACAAAAATGACATTCCAATCTGTAATGCCAAGCCGGGAGTTCCTCTGGGATGTATTTAGGAGGTAAACATTAATTAGATTAATTAAGAGGCAAAAGTTTTGTGCAAAACTCATTGAGTGATGACTCAGCTTGTAGTAACTCAATAATTGTTGCACCACATAAACTCAATGTTAAATGTGTCATTGGATGGCAATCCCACTTTTTGGAAGCAACTCTGTAAACTATGATGGATCCATTATCATTTGAGTATCTATAGCTCAATAATAATATTGTTTGTTCAACCTATTTTTAGTTTGTTAACCAATGTTGAATCACTAAGTCTTTAGACTATGTTGAAACAAAAAAAAAAAAGTTAAATCTCTATCTATACCTACTGTAGTAATACAGAATTCTAAAGAAAAGGAATAAAGTTTTCAAATGTTTTATTACAGTAGCATGGAATTAGCAAGTCCAAAAAGTGGCAGAGAGATTGTGTACCAACCCTGCCAACACCCAATGTGTGGCTGACCACGAAACCACAAACCACACTCCACATTATTCTCAAATTTCTGTTAATTATACCTGTTTGTGCACCAGTTACCATGCCTCTTAACTCATTATCCATTTAACTATATTAATGACATAAAATATTCTTTCCAATTTTTTTCTATTGCAGAGTTGACAAGGACCGTAGTGGGTACATATCAGCTGATGAGTTACAACAGGCTCTTTCCAATGGTACATGGAACCCATTTAACCCTGAGACTGTGCGTCTTATGATAGGTGAGTTTCAAAATAAATTTATAGATAAGACATTAGTGGTAGTAAGTCGTATAATGGAAGTAAAAACAGGTTTGTATTGAGCTGTTGTATTTTGACTACACTTCAAGTAAACTCAACAGTACTCTTACTGCTTTTATTTGGGCATTTTTGTTTAGCAGTACAGCATAAGTAAAAAAAAAAGAAAGCAGGTTTTCACCAGATCAGTATGATAAGTATACTATGGTCTTTAAATACAACAATTTTAAGAAAACTGTTCAGTACTTAGTTGACAAGGAAATAAAATGTCCATTGTTTTTTTAGTTACGTTTCCTATTGAAGTATTTCAATAGTGTTTTCCTTTCTCTACTGTTAGCCAAATATTTTTAGTAATAATTTGCAAATATTTTCCTGTAGCATTGAGTACCATGGTTTAGCATTATTGGGTGCATAAGTATATTCCAAGACAGACAGAAGCATAAATTGGGTACCCTCTCACATTAAAATACTCGTATTAAAATAGTCATACTTGATTACAAAAAATTATAAATGCATACTAAGGTTTTGCCAGCGACTTCGCCGTAAGTCATCACAAATAATAACAACAAACAACATCAGTAGATATCTAATTACATATATCATTTTTTTTTTTTTTCAGGGATGTTTGACAAACAGAACAGAGGTGTTATCAATTTCGAGGATTTTGGCGCTTTGTGGAAATATGTAACTGATTGGCAAAACTGTTTCCGGTCGTTTGACAATGATAACTCCGGAAACATTGATAAGACGGAGTTAAAGAATGCTCTCACAGCGTTTGGGTACAGATTATCGGATGAAGTGGTCAATATCATGGTTCAGAAATTCGACAGATTCGGCCGGGGCACCATTTTATTTGATGACTTTATCCAGTGCTGTGTCACTTTATATGTAAGTTGAATTTGTATGCTCTAGTGCTAAAATACCTATATATTACGAGCATTCCATGAGGCCCACACACATATCCAGCATTTTCATAGAGAACACGAGCAAAAGTTTGCGTTTTTTGCCGAATGTGATTTTTCGTTTCCAAATTAAAAAAGTCAAGGTCTTTGAATAACATCCAGAAGTTCAAACTCAAGGTTTGCCAATGAGCAATGGTGTACTGGGTGTTCAATTAATGGATTGAGTTCGAAATACTACACATATTGCTCTCCAAAACCAGGATAGTTTATGTGGCTAAAAAGTACGACGGGGTCAGGGCAGATCACGAGGAAGGTGGAGAAATTAGACAAACTTCGCCAGAACTGGCAAAACAACACGGGCCCGCGAAAGGTGGGAGGAGTGGAGGGAGGCCTTTATCCATGAGGCGGACAGAACAACTAACAAATAAATAAAAAGTATTTCTGACAATATGTTACTTGCTTTAGGAACTGTTCTAATAGATCTGTGGTTGTATGAATAACAAGTCATGGTTTTTTTAAATGTCAATCAATTTTTTAGTTAGGAAAAAAAAAATCTTCTCTTTCTGCAAAAAAACGCAAACTATTTTAAACCAGTGATCCTAAAATATGATTATGGCAGCAGATGAAAGCAGCGGAAATAAGCTTAAAATTGAAATTTATTGATTTTCCGCATACGTTTCTGAGTAACCAATGGCTTTTTTTTCTATTTTTAGACTCTGACATCAGCATTCCGCCACTTCGACACGGACCAAGACGGCGTCATAACTATCCACTACGAACAATTCCTCAAAATGGTGTTCGGATTGAAGGTAAAAGTTTAAACGTGTTTCTATTGAAAAGCTATCAATATTTTAAGCTGTAAAATATTGATAGTCAAACTCAGTACGACGTTCACTACGATCGAAGCTACCCATCAATCTATGTTCTGTCAATCACTTTTTTGGGTGACTGCGAAATATACGCCTCGCGTTGTTCGTTCACGTTACGAGCTAATACTCAAATACTTGCAGCAGAACGCTTATAAAGCAAGAATGCTCGTAGTGAGGACGTACCTTGAGTCGAGCAGTTTTATCAATTAGTGCTGGCTTGGTATACAGACGCCTGCAATTATTAATATATCTACTTGAAATAAGAAGTGGCAACTAATTACTGCAGGCGTCTATTTACAAAATATTATTCAATTTAAGGCTGATTTTTTAATACCAATAGACCAAACTTGACGCATTTTCTAACTATAAACTTCATAAGTTCCTGTCTCTCACGGTTAAGGGTCACAGCTCATTGCAGCCACCCGGCACCCATTCCGTGTGGCAGTGGTTGCCGGGTGGCTCTAATGAGCTGTGACCTATAGCTGCTGTAGAGTGCTTCGAACCCTCCGCATAGAGGTTAAGTACATTATTATATACATTTTGCATGGCCTATATTGCCTTCATTGTAGAACTTAATAAGGCGTATCTTCTGCAGTCATCGTAACTGTCACCCTTTATGTATTAAGATTAAGTTAATTTTTGTTTGTGAACAAAGTGAAAGTCAAACTTTTCAAGTTTTGTGAAACAAGACACAGATAGGCTAAACTCACGCTGGCACAGAGTCGGAGCTTCGTATCGCGTCCAGCAGTGCTACCACGATCCCTTAATGCGATCGATTTTACGACATAAACTGAACTGTTAAAGTGATGCAGCTACATAGGGTGTAACCCTCTTTCTCGCTTTAGTTTAGAGATTAACACCCGTATTAATAAACAAGTAAAACTAATTACTTGATTAAGTAACTAGGTATGGATTAATATTTTTTTTTTGGTATCTCTTCTTGATCCTGCAATCTGTCAGTTCGACATTGAACAGGAGATTAAGTAATTTGTTTGGTCGTGCATGGAGCAATATCCATTGATATGCCCATATAATTATTTATGTCGATGTAAGATCCTGTGGTGCTCTTCTCTTTAATCTTTTGAATGTTGTGTTTGGGAGTTTGTCCATCAAATTCATTGCTAGGTAGTTTGGGTGCATTAGCATACGCTTTTTGTAGGTTTTGAGAGTCTACTACTTCATTTTTTCATAGTACTTCTACTTACTTAAGTAACAATTTGTATTCTATAGCTAAGAACAATCGAAATTTTGTATCAAGATTTCTACCCTCAAGTAATGACTTTATAAGATATTACTTAGCAAGAAGTAATTACTTCTTTATAAATACGGGTGTGAACGCTCGTCAGCTGACGCGTCAATGCGCGCGAGTAACGCACGATGACGCGTGAAACCGCTCGACACCAAGCGTCGAAGCGCGATTCAATATTATCATAACACAAATATATACCTTATTAAACGGAAAATAGAAATGAATATGCAATAGGCGACGACGCTTCGACTCTGCAGTGTGAGTTGAGTCAGTCTTTTGTAAAGGTTAAGATTAAAAAAAAAATGTTATTTACGTGCAAAATTCTAATTGTATTTTGAAAACTATATAGGTCTGAATATTTCTAAATGTTAATCGATGTAATCTATGTTATTATTATGTTACAATACGCTACTCGTCTTCCAACTTAGCTAACTTTTCATGATATGCGAAATGTACGCAGTAGCTCAATAATACTCAGCTTTCTTTATGCAATGCATGCATGCCAAGTTATTTCTGTTTACTCAAGACTTCAGATATTTGTTTGAGTAATTTTAATCATAATAAAGAGATGTTCTAATTTTAAATATACAATTGATGCCTGCTAATTTTCCGCTTATAAAAGTTACGTTTGAATAGAGATAATCTTACTGGGAGTCTTTTGAATATCCACCCACAAGATAAGTTCGTTTTAATACTGTCTGTACTACTTTGGCTCAGCTCTTATCTGGCAGCGCTTTGACACGCAACCATGTTTCAGGCACGAACCAATTGAAATAATATTATGCATGTATTTAGTAGATATTAGAAATGTTGAGTATTTTTGGTCTATACTAAATGAGAAATGTCGTGGCAGGCGTGGTCACAATAATAGGGAGACGACACGACTCTGTGTTAAGGGTGGACCAGACGGTTGCAATCTAACGTTCCAATCTAGTCACCTTGGTTGGAGCTTGGTTTGTGTTGCGGCTACATGGATGTACACCACGCGCCAACACGTTCGCAAATCAGTCACTGTGGTTGGGACAATGCGCCTCCCAACCAAAGGCGTTGAAGGTCATGGTTTACAACTGCTGTCTACACGAATTTAAACTAGCAAGGTCACCCCTGTTGGGACATTGGATTGCAACCGTCTGGTCCACCCTTTAGATACTAAATACATACCCTTACTAAATACTCGCCATCCCTCTCGCACGTTTTATGACCGCGGCTGCTGAGAAGTGATACATGGTGGTCTTACTCTGATGATGCTAGCTGTTCAAAATATTAACTACTATAAGGATAATTGTATTTTTACTAATTACTTATTTTAGGTATTTAAAATATCGTATCTCGATGCACTAATAGGAAAATTTCTCTTTCGTTCAGTGTGTGCCGTAAACATCGCAGTTGACTCCGGGAAAATGCTTTCAGGCCAACTGCCACCAATTTTGCCGAAAAATACCCACCATTTTTTGTAATAAATGCAAAAGGTAACTTCAATATTTCGATGTACGAGTATTCATCAGATAACATGATATATGATAATTTATCATGTAATAAGTACCTATCTACTTACACAATGTTTCCGTGGGTCTATAGATTTCTGTAGATATAAGATTCTATGTCCTAGCTAGCTGTGCCTGTGGCTATTTAAAAACCTTTTCTCAGTAACCAATTTAATGTGCTCAAACATAAAATAAATTCAAAATTTTACTATATTATATTAGTGTTTGGAATAAGATTTTTCTTGTGAAAAGTATTAAAAAATATACAATTTGTAAATGAAGACGTGTTCTAGTTGCCTTGCCAAGTGATTTCAATTATAGATCTTATATTTGTTTTAATAACTATTCGAATCTTTACTTGTGAGAGAGCTCAAAAAATGTTTGTGCAATCACTTAAATTTTTGTATAAGTTTTGTATACAATTTATCTAGATACAAAATAATAGTACACCTACATATTATAAGATTTATAACGCGATTGGTGTACTTATTGAAAACTTAAGTATACAATTTGAATTATCTGCTTTGTGTAACTGTTAAGATCAAAATAAAACAATACACAACATTATTTTTAGTATACACAAAAGAAACACGACTCATAAATGATTTAAAAGTTTGTGTTATACTAAAAATAATGTTGTTCGTGTAGGTATGTCTATGTAAAATATATTAGAAAAAGATAGTACATCTTTAAAAAAATAAAAACACAAAATATAAGCACTAAAAAGAAAATTATAAAATTTTCCTATTGTGTAATAATATCAAAAATAAAAGCTTTGGAAATGATATTACTTAGCAATAAGGAAAATAATAATTTGTAATTGCAAAGATATTGCAACCAAAGTTCTTACAATTATTTATTATGTGTAAATTTCATTACAGCTTAGAAAGAAAGATCACAATGCAAACAATTTTTTTTTTTCTGTTAAGGGTATATACAAAATATTCAATAAATGTTTTTTTTTTTAAATCAAGGCGTTTATTTTAAATCTTGTAAATAACAAATGCGAACGACTGGAATCTCCAAAGACTAAACCATATTTAAAAGAAGACAGATGCTATGCATCATTTATCTGTCATAATTGTTCATGGTAGGCATTATAGGAGATTTCATTTTAGGTCTATATTCCACGGCCGCGTAGCTTCATAAACGCGTATACACAGTTTACATACAAAACTATGAAACTGTCGACAAAGCTGAAACGACACGATGCACAAAACAAACGTGTAATGACGAATATGCGTCTATGAAGCTACGCGTCCTTGGTCACAAAGCCTTAGTTCAATAAATGATAACTAAATATTAAAAAAAAAATCTAATTATTCTTCTGACTTTTTATTTTCCACGCTCCGATAGTGTATTTGAGCCAAATGAGGCCCAAGTCACAGCCCATCTGGATCCACGAAAGTACTGGAGTTACTTTGGAGCCCTCGATTTCCGTCCATCTAACTGGAACTTCAGCAATTGGAATGTCTAGTTTTTGTGCTATGTATAGTAATTCTACATCAAAGGCCCTGGAACAGACAATTTTATAAAAATCCAGCTGGTGCCCGCGATTTCGTCCACGACAGACTCGTAAAACAGTACCATAATGCATTTGGACACAATTTCCAGCTATTTCAGCTAGATTATTGCACGGAACACTATTTTTTCAAAATAAAAGTAGTTACTCCGTGCAACGCCAGTTAATTACCAGTGAAAGTCCCGTCGAAATTGGTCCAGCCGTTTCGGAGATTAAACGGAGCAAACGAAAAAAAAAAAATTGCATTTTGTTATAGATATCGAATAAGCTATGCATTTAGCAAAGGTATTTAGTAATGGCATTTTGATATTGTAAACAGACACAAATTTTATTTATTTTTATATACATATATAAATTCTTCCGTCTGTGTGTTTGGCACCTAACTCCAAAACGGCTTGGCCGATTTGGATGGAACTCAGTGTCTATGTAACTTGTGGACAAAATTCCACAGAATAGGACAGAATTCCGGGAATTTACACCAAAGTGAAACAAGTTTTATACTACTTACCATCTATTCACATGCAAACTTTTAAAACAAATATCAGCTGCTTTCCTCGTGAACAGCTTGAAGCCACACTGTGTGTCTTTAATGCCCTTCACAGTGAATAGCCACACAAGGAAGTGGAACCCATACATCAGAAAATTCCTAAAACAAATAATATTGAAATATATAATAGGTTTCAGGCGTTATAATATGTGGTGGATTACGGCCCATTCCCTATCCTAAAGAGGAGGCCTGAGTCCCAGCAGTGGGAACATTAAAAGGCTGATGATGATGATGACCACATCATATCTTTTATTAATTAACTAGAGTACATAATTGGAGATGAGTCATTGTTCACAACTTGATCAGGATGTCAAATATTATTATCAATGGATTAATGATTGATATGGTAGATATTATTTTGCAAACTGATTGTTATCTATCCAGTTAACAGTAAACAACTATTATTTCAGGTTCAAGTAGGTACCTACATACAATATCTAATTGTTTTTGTATGTAATTAAGCGTGTCTACACAGAGCGACCAGCCTCGGAGGCATTTGCCGCGCGAAGCAGCTCGGTTAGTGTGGACGTGCCTCGGCCGAGGCCTACTATAAAAAATCGCGCTTGCCTCATGGCATGTCCACACTAACCGAGCTGCTTTGCGCGGCAAATGCCTCCGAGGCTCCTCGCTCTGTGTGGACCCGCCTAATGACTAGATGTGAGGCGGTGGTGAATTCGTAATGTGACTGATATGTTTACCTTAAGCTTACTAGATGAGTAGCCGAAACTTAATTCATTTAATTTTTTCATGGAAATTACAATATATTAATAAAATTGTTTTTTTTTCTGAAAACATAGGTATAACTACTGAATGACACATGCTAGGGCCACATCATGCAGTTGTCTATACAAGTGTGCCAGTTACAAAACTGGCCATGGGTCGTTTAATAAGCACCTCTATGTCAGAGGTTTTAGAAACAGCTCAGACTGCATAGAGGAGGACGAAATAGCAGCTCAGCTGCTTCTAAGCTGTTCAGCAGTCACTGGATACAGGACAAAATACTTTGGGAACCCAGGTACCCCCCACAAAATAGTGTGTAGCTGACAATTTTATGAAAAAGTCAGTTACTCCAAGGCACTGCTGGCCTTCATTGAGGAGCTGGGATGGATTAAATGACACACTTGTCCCACACATATGCAAAATATGCGCTTTAGGCATGGAGTTCTGGACACTAGTCCAACATGCACACATACAAGCATGTCAACTGTATTATTGTGTTATTTACTTCAAGAAAATGTATCAACTAGCATGTGCCTTAAATCCTTGATATTACTACATTTATCCTGTTTTATACTAACTGAAAAATTAGTTTCTTTTTTTAAATTTTTACCTCAATTTTAAATTTTTAATTAGAGACACAATAGAAAGACAATAGGTGTGCGGACGCCGGCGTCCTCTTGGGAAATAATGAATTAAGCATTGAAGCAAGTTAAACAAATTGTCTAAAATATTCTTACCTAAAAACACTTCGTGTGGCCAAAGATTCTTTTTCTAGATGTGCCCTGGATCCTATCACAATGGCTATTCTGTCACTCACATCATTTGGCTGAGATACTGGATCATACTTTGTTAGACCTTTCAAAGCGGCTTCTAGTTTTGTTAAGTCTTCAAATTTTGATGCTCCATCTGCATCAGCAAATAATATACTTGCTCCTCTACAACTTTCAATACCCTGAAAAATAAATATGCTTGATTTTTTTTCTTCTTTATATTCCACAACCATCACACAACATCGTCTAGTCCCAAGCTAAGCAGAGCTTGTGTCTGACATCTAGACAACTGATAAACTTACTTATATATTTCTAAATACATACATATTATAGATAAATTACACCCAGACACAGAACAAATGATCATGCTCGTCACACAAACATTTGTCCTGGGTGGGAATCGAACCCACAACCTCCAGCATAGCAGTCAGGGCCACTAACTACTAGATCAACAGGCCAGTCACAGTATCATATAAGGGTGTATATACTCCATCAGTTAGGTACTTAACTAAATGTACGTCACTCTTCACATCAATCTTCACATGTCACTGTCTTTAATCTAAAAATGTTATCCAAAGTTGTTTAAAATTAGCCATTTACCTTAACCAATGTTAGGTAATTAACTAAATTGAAATAATATTTGTCTTAAAAAAATATGTCTTCACAATTTTTTTTAAATAAAAAGTCAGCAAGATTGTTATGTTTAGTTAAGTACCTAAAGAGATGGAGCCACCCCTCCACCCTTCTTTCTCACTTGCACACTTGACATTTTAGCACATCACGGTAAGGCTCCTGTTCTGACTTACCAGCCGCACAGCACCTCCTTTCCCTCTATTCTTGATTAGTTCAAGGCACCTTACTTTCTCACTACCATACTTTATGGCATAGCCCTCAGTCACTTGCACTGTCTGGTCTCTACTGCCATCACTGACTACTATTATTTCATATTTGTATGAAGGTTGCTCTTTTACTCTGTCTTCCAAAAATTCTATGGCTTCATCAAGCATAGGTGGCACTGTAAACAGTGAAAACTTATAATAAATTGTAAAAAGTTTATATTCATGATTGGACATTATGTTGGTTGATTTTTAAGATATAAAATTGCTTATTGCTAGAATAGACGAAGTCGGCTCAAGCATGGGTAAAAATAGATGAGGGAAAACAAGAACTTACATCTCTCTTCCTCATTGTAAGCAGGTACTACCACACTTAAATGCACACTGTGTGGCTCCGCAATATTTGGGAATGGTACTTTACTCTTGCTTTTATTATCACTGTATGTAGTCTCTTCCTGGAAGCGCTCCACTACTGGATACGGGTTTGTTATCATGTATATTATGATGGATATCTACAAAATACACAAATGAAAAGTCAATCTTTTCAGCTCAATTTCTAGTCTTCATATATATCATATATCCTCAGAGAAATTGAGGTTACCGATTATTATTGTTGCCAACAAGACGTAAGTCCACGTATTTTTTTGAATTTGTTGTTTTACTCACCGAAACAAGTAAGGTTACAGCGGCCGCAAAACCGTACAGTATAATAGTCCAAATAAATAGAAATAGGTCCATTTTTCTATGTTTAACTTTCTTCTACTAACTTAATTTATTGTTTTTTTTTTATTATTTTATTTGTTTTAACTCAATTTGCTGAGTTTAGGACTATTCAAAGGAAATAACTAAGCTGAAAATGAATGAAAATACTTTAACGTATTGTCATACTTGACACTTGTGTGTGACCGTGACGTAAGTGACGTTTGACAACGATGAGGTTTACAGTTTGACGCTCAACGTTGTGAATGCGTTCAATTTCTGCAAAATTGTTCATTTAGCAGTGAGTCAGACCTATTTCTTTTGAGACGGGATTTTTTCGATATATAGGGTTTGTCACACTTTTACTTATTAAAACCCACCTGTGTTCTTCAGTTTACCTCCTTTAAAAAATTTTATTTCCTTTATTTCTTGTATCACAAATTTTTTTACATTTTTAAATATTTTTTTATTTTTATTTTTTTATTATGATACCAAATCTCTAAAATACTAATTGTGAGAAATCTACTAGAAAAAAAAAAATAGCTCTTGAAATCACCAAACTTACTTTCACTCTCACTCTCGGAGGAGTACGGGTTGGAATGTGAGGTGAGGCAGGAAGGGCTGACCTCCATTACGCTTTCAACCTGTATGTCAACCGACTGATCGAAGAGCTCAGCAACACATCGCATGGCACGTGTTATACAAATACATCGTTAAATTTTGGTCGTTGTAATCCCGTGGAGGGTCGATTTGGTACATGAAACGCTATCACGTAATTAATTCGTGCTTGTCACGACACGCGATGTTCGCGGCTGCTGACAACGGACGGCTTCGCAGCCATCATGCGAAAACAATGCGCTTCTAATATGCGCCGTACGCGCGACAGTCCCAACACTATCTTGCGCGCGCTGGCTAACCGGTGGGACTCTCCGATCCTGGCTCGTTGGTAACGGCTCCACGCAGTCGTATAGTGATTTGCCACCATCGTCGGGGAGTCCACTTGGACTGGCCACTTACTGTTTGTGGATCATTTAATTTGTTACTAACACTAGTTTGTAAGCTTGCAATTGTACTAACACTTAAAGATTTAATTGTAAGATGGGTCTGAATTAAATGAAGATTATTATTATTATAATCTAGGAACCGGTCTTTGGCTTTGGCGCAGCTACCGAAGAGCCAAGCAGGGCATTGGCCCGGGGCCCCCAAACTCGGGGGACTCCCAAAATCTCATTAGAAATCCAAAAATAAAATAGGTTGTAACACTTATCATGGCAACTTGATTAAGGTAATAAAAGTCTGACACTCGATTCCGCTTCACCCATAGCAGGTTATTTGATGATTTTCCATGTGAAAAAGGGGCCCGCTAGTTATTGTTTGCCCCAGGGCTGTTGATCACCTAGCTACGCCGCTGGTCTCTGGACGTTATGATCAGCAGAAGCAGTTGTTGCAGCAGGTGTTCAACAGTAGCACTTGCAACAACTGTCTAACGACACAGTTCTGTGTCTAACCCAGGAATCGATCTCTGGACGTTATGTTCAACAGTAGCACTTGGGACCACTAAACTAACTAACGACACAGTTATGTGTCTGAGCCGGGGATCGAACCCAGGGCGTTCTGTTCAACAGTAGCACTTGCGACCACTAAACTAACTAACGACACAGTTATGTGTCTGAGCCGGGGATCGAACACAGGGCGTTATGTTCAACAGTAACACTTGCGACCACTAAACGAACTAACGACATAGTTATGTGTCTGAGCCGGGGATCGAACCCAGGGCGTTGTGTTTAACAGTAGCATTTGCAACAACTAACTAACGACACGGTTATGTGTCTGAGCCGGAAATCGAACCCAGGATGATGTGTTCAACAGTAGCAACAACTAACTAACGACACGGTTATGTGTTTGAGCCGGGAATCGATCCCAAGACGTTGTGTTCAACAGTAGCACTTGCAACAACTAACTAACGACATGGTTATATGTCTCAGGCGTGAGTCGAACCCAGGACGATGGATTCAGCGGGAAGGCCTTTATTTCTTAAAGTCCAAAACGAGACAGTGACTGTCACTACCCAGTGTGCGATTACATCGTCGCTTACCTTAAGGTTATTGATTATAAAACCCTCGTTCTTATTGAGCCCTCGCTTGTGTAAGGCCCCTTTGGGTGCGAGGCTGTGGGCGAGGGGATGCTTCTCCCACTTCGCACTCTTTAACCTGGATTGAACTCAGGATCCAACAGCAATGTTCAATAGGCACAGTATAGGAAAGGACGCAGATCTGTTTTCTCCGGGAGTACCTACATTTGGATATGGCAATAAAACTCTTGTGAATTGTTTTGTTTCACGTAATAGGTTTTCGTTTATTCGTTCAATACACAATATTATTACATCTTTTTCAGAAAAAGAACACATAATAGTAGCTAAAGTTAAATAAATAATTTAAAAAGTATCTAAAGTACGACCGAAATATCTTGACCGCTCCGAACTTTGAACGATTGGCTGCGCAGTAAATCTTTTTAAGAAGCACAGTTATCAAAATGCGTACGTATTTTTGCAAGTATGCGCCTAACTTCAGAGTGGCCAACATGTTTTGACCGAACTGTATCTAATAATATCACTACACTGTTTTATAAACATCGAAATTACTTATTATAAAAGTTGAACATAACTGTTACTTAGACAAATTCAAATTACCTTCATTAACAAACTTATTTAATTTAAGTAACAATAAATTCATGTAATCATAAAAAAAAATCTCTGAGTATGAACTCAGTTTTTTTTAAAATGATGAATAAATTTTGAAAATAGGTTTGAAGTTGCCTGAGGACCGAGTTGAAAATAATACTTTTCAGCCCTTGGGGGCATCGCATTAAACTGACAGCTTGTTGACAGCAATCAAATTTTATAAATAAAACCTAGTTTTATTTTCACATTTCTATTGGACCAGGTCCCTACTTTTTTACAGCCACTCAATTGCAGAACAATGTAAAATTGAAACAACATAAAGGTAAGTAAGACGAAACAACGTAAGGTATTAATTATTAAAGAATATTTTCTTTACTTTTTAAACATCTTGTGTGACGGCTAGAGTGGAAGAAAAAATCGTGTTGCGTCGACCCCATATAATATGGGACAAAGGCAGGAAGAAGAAGATTTTCTTTACTTTTTATTTACTTTTATCTAACTATTTCTTTAAAATGTGTAGATCTAGGCAAAAATAATTGATTATTTAATAACGATAGTGAAAAATAATGGCTGAATAGCTGACCGCCCACAGAAAAAAAAAAATTGGCGGGAGAGCGACAATCCGATCTGCATTTGTTTTTCGAGTTCTAGTTTTGTTTCAGAGATTATTTTGTTTGTTCCGATAAGTTCATCAGATTCAGATTGGATATGGATTTAAATCCTGATTTTGTAAGAGAAGAGGCTGTAGTTGTAGCGGAAAACCTTTTACCGCTTAAATCAGAAGAATGATACGACAACTCAGGTTTTTGTTTTTAATTTTCTTGCATTCGTAATGAAAAGTTCCTTCTGTGTCTACCTCGGGCTAAAGACAAGAACAATTTCTGTAACTTAAAACTAATTACAAGATTAATATCTAGTAATTATTAAAAAAAAAAAAACAATAATGAGCCTTAGAAACTCTTGGTATAGTACGCGGCAAATAACTTGAACAATTTGCTATGGTTACGCGTAGCCTCACACTTCGATTGAGACCCGAAAATCGATTACTGCGCGTTCAAGTCCGACCGTGATGATGGTTCAACTTATGTGCCGAGGATTATAACCGATTTTCGGGTCTCAATTCAAGTGGGGAGTAGCCCGCAACCATAACAAATGGTGCAACTTATTTGCCGCGTACTATAGATACATTAATTTCGTCAAAAATGTAACGCTTTTGTTTTCGAGTTTGAGGAGTAAACAACGATTTGTGTTTACGACCCATGATCACTGTGTTTTAAAATAATACTAACTAATGAGATTTAATAACTAGGCTGGGTCTTGTGGGTTTCTGAAATGACGCAAAGAAGGTGACAGCACTGGGGCGGCAGGTCCAGGCATCTGACAAAACTATGTTTTTGCCATTACATAAAGTCGTCACTTTAAGGAATGGCAAAAACACAAATGTTTTGAAAACAACTTCATATTAAATTTAAAAAGACCTTTCGAATAAGTGGCGCCAGCTAGTAGCGTACATTTTCCTAAAAATCCTCCGTTCAACGTCGTTCGAACCTCCTTAGGGTTGTCTGGCCAGAAGCACTCAGAAGGTTCGTCCTTAGGCCATGGCTCAAGCTTTCTTAAACGGCTTAAAACAAGCTAACGCTATTGGGAAACTATGGTGTCGAATGCCTGAGCAACTCAAGAAGCGTCTGAGCAATATTTCATTGGGGCGGAAAAGGTTGGTTCTTTTAAAAAAATATAAACATTTCAAGAAAAGTGTCATCTGAATGTAGTAGAATTTGTTTATTGCTTTTATGTGGTTTACAAGGTCTTAAGTTACGTAAAATATAAGTTTCGAACATGAACCCTGCTAGGCCTATTTTATTACATTTATGCAGTTCTTTTAGACAACTTTACACAATTCCAATAAAATCAGCAACCCACCCCGTACCACCATTATTCATGGTGGTAACAAATACTATCTTTACAAAGTTATCGTCACTCGTGTAGTCTGCGGGCGTGTCCTCACAGAACGTCCGTACTACTACGCCCTTACTGTTCACGAGCTGCACATAATTCTGATCGCAAGTAATACCCAAGTCGAACGTAGCGAAATGTAGCAGTAAACGTGTTCCTAAGGGAGTCTCTAGTTCCCACTCGCAGCTCGACACTTGCCTGTAGACGTTAGGGTACAAGGGACTGGTGACTTTACCCATTATACTTTGCAGCTTTCCGCCGCAACCGCGACCTTTATCGGATATCATGTAAATCACATCGAACATTACACGATCTCCATTGTGTTCATGATTGTGAAATAATAAATATCGACCAGAGGAAAAGATAGGGTTACTATTCTCATATTCTGTGTGAATTTTGGACAGGCTGGGCGCAGTGGTGTTGTTTCCATCAAAAATTTCAAGATAACATTCTGCGTTCCAGTAACTTGGGATAGCGCTCAAGAAATACACGGATATCGTGTAGTTCACTGGAGCAGTGATGAGCGTGTAACAGTCGTGTTCGGAGCTTGAATCACTTACGTATGGAGCCTGTACACGTCCGTGAGGCTCCGTGTAATTTCTGCCACAAAATCCTGTGAATGCTGCTTCTATTTCTACACCTTTGTATACTTTAGAATCTGAATCAGCTGACGTCATTAAGTTTATAGACGTAGTTCCATAGACATAAAAGTCTGTAGGCTCCTTTTGCCCGCATAACTCAAAACGATCGGGGAAGTGCAAAGAGTTCTCGTAAAAGGAATAACGGCTAAAGAACTCATCCGTACGTGGGCTTAAGATGTAATCTTTTCCGAGTGTTACATTAATTTGGATTGGATTGCTAGATATAATCAGCTTGTCTGTATTGCAGCGCTTAACGCCAGTGTTATCTGCGACAGGAGGCTGTAAGTCTAACTCTTTAACAGTTATACGTAGTAAAGTATATGGAGAGGCACTGACATCCAAGTGATATACACAGTGAAGCCCGCGAGGAATCGAGCCTCCTTCATAACCGGGAGATTTCAAGGTTTGTGGTGTATTGCTCACTGAAATGACGGAGGTCCCACATACTGACCGCTGGGCTGTTAAAGTGGAAACAAAGCCTTGACTTCCTATTTCACCATCCGTTGAAAGCCTAACGCTCATCACATTTCCAGAAGAAGTTAATTGCGGTGGAAGGCTGTGACCACAATAGGTTCCTATCACTAAACTGTTAGGATTTAGGCCATCTTTTATTTCAACTAAGTCGCAATCACATTTACTGTATCCCAAAGCAGTTTGGTTGATATTTTGGCAAGGTGCTACGTGGAACGAAGTGAATGCGATTTTAATTACAGTGTCAGGCGGTGATACTATTGACCAATGACAATCTAAGAATTCTTCGTATACAGAATGACCCATGAAAGGAGAATTTAAAGCTTGCGATGAAGTGGTTGTTAAATTAATAAGTCCACCACAATTAGCGGCTTCAGAATAACTGAAGTAAACTTGAACTTTGAAGCCTCTCATGTTTAGACTAGAGTCTGTTACGAACTGCAACAGCGCCGTGTTCCCTTTGCTTCTTAGCGTTGTGGTTGAGTTGATATTCCCACACATTAGCGCTAAGCGCTTGTCAACATCAATTTTTTGGCCATCGTAGAATGCGATATAATCATTATAACAATCTGTTCGACTTTCCAAATCAATATAAAGGAATTTAAGTACAACTATCTTGTTAGTTGGTGCTTCAATAAACCACGTGCAGTTCATATTTATGTCGTAAGTTTCAGAAGGTGATGATGTGAGTACTGTACTCTCATTTACTCTGCCTCCACATGAATATATAATATAAGCAATTCTAAAACCTTTCCTCTGTATATATCTATCACTTTTAAATATCAATGATATTTTTTCAGAGTGCGTTGAGACGGACGGAATTTTATCACCGCAGTAAACTTCCAACATATAGCTATAATCTGACTGGGCTGATATTGTTAAATTATCAGATATACAGTCTGGAGTAGAACCTTCTAGTTCAAAATCAAGGAAAGTCAGTGCAACTTTATTGCCTGGGGCAGATATTTCATATTCGCAGTTCATACGTGGTGGATAATTATATGGAAAACCTGGACTGTATAAAAATTGTTCCTTTTGAGTGGCTACGTAATTTCCACCACAGATAGAATCCCATACAGCTTTAAACCCATCTAAATTTTTGTCAGCATCTGTACGTAACACAACTTTCATGCGGTTAAATGTCGAATTATATATAGGCGGTATGTTTCGTCCACATACCTTTGCTATTTCCGTATAGTCATTGTCCTTCCAGTCATAAATTATGACAGCGTCTTTAGTACAATTAGTTGTATCCTCAATAAAAAATCGATCTACAAATTTAAGAGACACTCTGTAGCCTAGATCGGCCTGTATCTCCCAGGAGCATTCCTGGTTAGGTAAATAATTTTTAGGATAATTTGGTGATACAAATTCGGTTTGATAAGAACTAAGAGATCCGCCGCATTGGTCAGTAACAGATTTAACCATAAGCTTTATGTTCGTGTTGTTTTTCATACTTGAGTGATATTGAACGTACATGTAATTGAAATGTGTAACTAGCGGGTTACTTAAAAGCGTTGTTGCGCAATATTTTTCCTCACCAATTGAATGTGAGAGTTGTCTTAAGCTCGAACTTATTATAAAATACTCGTCGTCACAATTGAATGTAAAATATCCTTCTGTTTTGATTTCAACTCTATTAGCCGAGCCAGTGAGAACCCAAGCGCAGTCAATAGTATCATTATATGAATCAGGTATATTTAGAATATTTACAGCATTTTCACCTATTTTAACAACACCACCACACGGTTGAAGTTTCCATTCTAAATGGAAGTAAAGCGAACTAGATTTACTTTTTGTTGCAGCTACATCAATTATTGGTGATGGAATTCTGTATGATATTTCAGTGTTCCCACAAATTTCCCGAGAGAATATAGGTTCTCGGTTAGGAGTAGTTCTAACAACTGACTTAATAACGATTCGAGGATCAAAGAATCTACAACGTGTTCTAGTTGCAGACGAATTCACCGTGGCTGTTAAAAATATAGAATTGTAAGTCAGACTTGAAATAAGACCAGTTTCATAATTGTTTGTATCTGCTTGGCTATTATAATGCCAATTACAAGTATAAGATCGATTCAAGTCCGGTGACAGGAGAACCTGGTTTAAATCAGATAGGTCACCGCCGCATAGTGCTTGTTGGTCAGAGCTAAACTTAGCTTTGAAGCGGTGCGAGGTAGCTGTACGGTTAAGCCATACATACAGTGCCAAATTGTTGCCAGAAGATTCAAAGACGTTTGTTCCAGGAATATAATCGTCGCTAGGAATTGTTTGAATAACAGTATGGAAGGCAACGTCATTGAAAATACCAATTCTGTGCTTTTCTGTATCCATGTCTATAAGTTCCAGACGCACTCTTCGAGACTTGTTCGGCACTTTTATTAGCCACTGGCAGTACCTCAATGTAGTTTCTTGAGGGTAACTTGGAGTAGTTAAGTAGCCATCTGAATCTGTTACTATGCCACCGCACATAGGTCGAGAAGAATTAAAGCTAATTCGAAATCCCCTATTCTCTGACATTTGGTCCCATGAATCTGGCTTACCAATATAAAGTTTAATGCTAAACTCGTTCGATGAAGTTTCTATCGGTTCAAGAGAGCGATCCTCATCATTACATATGTTTTTTATTACGGTGATAGTGTTATTGATAAGCACAGATTCTTCAATTGTTATTTTGGTTCCACAAGATACCTCAGATTGAGGTAACTGAATATCTTCTGGTTTAATTCGAAAAACGTGTCTCGGAGGTCCTATAATATGCCACTCACAGACCGTTCCGTCTCTGAGCTTTTGCAAGTGTGGGTATCCAGGAGACTTTAGTTCTCCAGCGTCGGTGACAATGGTTCCACCACACGTGTCAATGGACACGTTAGCTCTGAATCCATTTCGCGGATTTTGGATTTGAGTTGTATATTTAATATACATTGTATTCCCGGTACTCTTGATAGTTTCATGTTTATCATTGCCACAAAATCGACCGTGTAAAGGAGAAAATTTCGTTGCTCCAAAGCGTATTTCGACGGCTTCAGTTGCGCAATCATCTTCATTATCCAAGTCAAATCTGTCAATGAAATCTAATCTTAGAATTTCTCCTGGTGGGCCGGTAAATACCCACTCACATTCTGAATACGGAACTGGTACCGATGGGTAATTTGGTGAATTTATGACTTCCCAGTTATGGTCATCTGTTAGAGATGAGGTCGAACCACACTCAAAGTTGGTCTCTTCGTAATTTACCACAAAACTTTGATACGGGAGTGATCCTTTTGTGTAACTTATAAATAACGCGTTACTAGAAGTTATTATATCTGCTTTATTTTCGTGATCATAACCGCAATACTTTCCACTGGCCAAAAGGGGCGCTTCCTCAGAATCCCCATTTCGTAAAATGACGTATGTGGAACAGTCGTCATTTTTATTTGTAATGTTAAAATTATTTAATTCTAATTTGATAGTCCTACCAGGGCGCACTTTGACAACCCAGTTGCATTGAATTTTGGACATGTACCGATATTCTGGTTGTACGTCCCGCCAAGTCGGACCAACTTCTCCGGACAAACCTGTCACAAGTCCACCGCATTTCGATTTGACTCGAGCACGAAATCCTGTCCTAACCATGGATGAATCGGTTTTGAATTTAATTTTCATGTACGTGGACGAGTTAAAGCCTGCTTTAGCTGATTCTGTTGAACATATATTTTCCTGGACAGGCTTCCAATTTCCAGGAGTGTCAGAAGAATAAATAGAAACTGAATCTGCAAAACAAGCGTGGGTGTCTTCGATATTAAAATCTATGAAATTTAAACTTAAATGATTTCCTATTTCTGATTTGTAAATCCATTCGCAACTCAAATTATCTGAATATTCCTTTGGATAATTTGGTGATGTAAAAGTAATGTTATTATTTCCAGGTAAAACTAATACAGTCTCATTCGAACCACAATTTATTTTATCTTCATTTCCAGGTTCAACATTTCGAGAAGCTTTTGTCCAACTCATATGAAACTTCGATCCTGTGTTTGATTGATCCGTTGTAAGCGTCATGTACACTACACTGGAGGAAGTCTGAATGACTTTCGTTTCAACCAGTACACCATTAAGTTCCTCTAAAATTGGAGCTGTTGAATCATACCCATCATAAATAGTTAGTTTGTTATAGTTTACCTCGCTATGGGAATAAATATCTAAAACATCAAGTGTAATAGATATAGTATCCGAACCGGTAACAAACACGCGCCAACTATATTCACCAGATCCTAAATATCGAGTTGGGTATAATGGAGAAGATATCTCACCACTCTCTCCCGTAATATAATTTTCTCGTTGAAATCCATAATGTAAGAGAAAACCTTGACCGCTGGTTTGGGAGTCACTATGGAACTTAACATATATTTGTGATGCTGTGCTATGATTGCTAGGAGTTTCACTACTACAATAAACGCCCAGTAGCCGACCAGCACCGTTGGTTTCGCGAACTTCTACGTAGTCATTGTTGCAACCTTCAGAGAACTCTAAGTCAAATCGCTCGAATTGGACGTATGCAGTGTTTCCGGGGGATGATTTGAGTACCCATTCACAATCAGTGTTCACAGGATACGGGCCGGGGTAGTTCGGAGACGCTATGGTCCCTTCTTCTGATGTCAATGCACCTCCACAGGCGTTGCTAAGCGGTGAATAGTGAGCTGCGAACATTCCAGTAACTCGACCAGTGTAACTTCCGAACTCTATCGTCAAAGCGCTACCGCGGCTGACGATCATTGGTGGGACTTTGCGCCCACAATATTCCCCGATTAGTGGAGCATTATTGTCATCTCCGTCAAGTACTCGTAGGAATGAGGAGGGGCACGATCTATTTGTGATTACGTTACTGTCTTTTGGCAAAGACATTAGAGTCAACGTTAAATATATTTTTTGATCGGGTGAATCCGCAAGTATTGTCCAAATACAGCTTTTGTTGGTATGTTGAACGAAGTTATCACTCTCTATGATACCCTCATGTGCAGCCCTTATGACAGAACCACAAGTAACAGTAAAGTTAGCTTTGAATCCTTTGGCCGATCCGTAATCATCAGTTTTAAATTGCACAACTACGCTATTGGATTTGCTAACAAATTGTGTTTTATTTGAATTTGGACATATACGGAACGTGTAATTTGAGGAAGGTCTGTAGTTACTTTCATAATCATAAATTTGAATCATGTCTGCACAAGCACGTTCTCCAGCATCAAAATCAAAAGTAGAATAAAGATCAAGGTCCATAATGTTAAGTTCGATACGATGATATGCGGGGACGGTAATATACCATAAACAATCCATATTATTCTCATAATTCTTTGGGTAGTTTTTGGAATATATAAGTCCAGATTTGGAATTTATAGCACCGCCACATTTTGAATTAAGAGACCTAAATTGTGATGAGAAGTGAACATCCCTAAGTTTAGACCTTTTGGATAAACGCACCAACATGAAATTACTATCAGACTGTACAGTCACGTCACCATTGTGGCAAGTTTTTGTAAGAAGTGGTGCCATTGTGTTTTGACCGTTATATATTTCAATAGCATCGTCAGTACAATTCGCGGTATCTTTCATATAAACCTCAGTAAGTGTAATTGTAATACTCTTACCTACTTGAGTTTCTATCAGCCACTCACAATCAATTTCCTGGTCGTTAGTTTGGCTTTTATCAAGGCTTAACGTGCCCATGGATTTCTTAATGTGTCCGCCACATCCGTAATTGATCCATTCTAAGCGGAAACCGGTGCGGGGCATATAAGGACCAGAAGAAAATTTTATTTGGAATGTATTAGTCTTTGTACTTATCGGACTAGGAGTTGTACTGCCACAGAGTTTACTGGAATAGTTTGGATCAGATATCTCTTTTGTTTGCAAATAGTCGAGATGACAATCGTCGTTTAATGCATTTATTTGATGGCGGCTCATCCAATTACGATAAAATCTGGGGGTTTTGTAAATATCAAAGTGAGTAAACGTCACATTTATTTTGTTACCTTTGGGAACTGTGATGGTCCACAAACAATTAAGGTTCAACGGGTAATTACTTGGATAACCCGGACTCTCAATTACTCCGTATCTTCCAGTTATATTATTATTACATACTGTTTGATAATTAAACAGGAATCCTTTACCATTTTGATATACATCAGATCTGAATTTAACGTAAGCATAATTAGTTGTCGTTTCGATAGTTGCTAGCTCCGGTGACATGGAACAATATTTTCCTAAAACTGTGGCACTCGTATCGCGACCGTCGAAAATTTCAACATAATCGTCTCTACAACTAGGAGTTCTTTCAAGATCAAGCTCTGTAAATATAATACGGATCCGTGAGCCTTCACTGGTAACTATTTTATAGAAACATTCGGCGTTTTCGTTGTAGTCATTTGGATAGTTAGGCGATGCTACAGAGCCAAATGGGCTCGTCAGAGTACCTCCGCATCCTGTTATTGTACCGTCCCATTCGATTTTGAACCCAGTCCCGGTTAAATAGAAATCAGAATGAAAGTGGAGGTGTAAAGCATTGGATAATGATACAATTCGTTTTGATTGGAACACTCCACAATACTGGCCAATCAATGGTGAGTTTTCGTTGCCACCATTTCTTATTTCTAAAAAGTCACCTAGATTACATTTGTCTCTTATGGGTCGTTCCAGATTAAACTGTGAAATGTTGAGCATGATCTGTTGGCCGACTGGCACCGTGATAATCCATGTGCAATCGCGATTGGGTTCGTACGAGTGAGGCCAGCCAGGAGAGTATATAAAGCCGTGAGTTCTAATATATGATCCACCACAATGTGATTTTTCATCTAAAAATGTGTATGACATAGAAAAACCTGAAGAACGAATACTACCATCAGACTCAAAATTTATCATGAGCCTGTTGGTGGATGTGGTCAAGGCGGGTGGCGCGTGATTTCCACAGAACTTGCCCAAAACATTATTTTCATTATTTTCGTCGATCTCTAGCAACTCCAGATAGTCGCTGCCACAGCTGGGCATGTCCTCAATGTCAAATCTGTTCCAAGTTATCTTTATGTGCATTCCTTCAGGAGCAATTAGTAACCACTTGCATGTCTGATAGTTTTTGTAAGTAGGATCGTCTCCGGATGGATGATTTATCAATCCAGTAGTATCTCTATGAATACCCCCGCACTCTGTATCGATAGTGGTATAGTTAGCGTAGAATCCGGTGCCAGAAATGCTTAAATCTGATGTAAATTTTATGTACATGTAATTAAGAGTGGACGTCTGTACAGGAGGCGTGTGCGCAGCACCGCCGCAGAATCTGCCTAGTAAAGTAGAGTTCTGGTCGTGGCCGTCCCGGACCTCGACGCTATCGTACCGGCAATCGAAGTACCGGTTGTCTTCGATATCAAAATCTTGAAATGTTAATTGAATTGCTTTTCCGGGAACTGTTTTGATGATATAAACGCACACTTTATTCTCAGGATAACTAAACGGATACCCGGGAGATTTTATAACTCCACTATCGCCCTCCATTGTTTTCTCGCATATGGCCTCATAGGTTATTCGGAAACCGTCAGCGGGCATACTCCTATCAGTTTTGAATTTGAAAAAAAGCTCATTCGACGATGACGTATATGTTTTTGGAAAAGTAGTTCCACAAAATTTACCGACTAGTCGTGAATCAGGAGACGGACCGTCATAAATTTTTAAATAATCGTAGTGACATCTAAACGATCGTTCTAGTTTAAATAATTTGAACTCAATTTTTATCTTGGTGTCCAAGCCAGTTTTAATTTTGTACTCGCATAATAAATTACTTAGATAATGGCCATCGTAAGTAGGAGAAACCAGTTCCCCCTTTTCAGTAGTGTAATAACCGCCACAGCCAGGAATGCCTTCGACAGGCGCATAAGCTATTTGGAATCCATGTCCTGACCCGTAAGCGTCTGAATGGAAGTGTATTAACATATCGGAGCCCGCCGACTGGACGGGCGCGGGCTGTGTCGTGTTACAGTACCTATTGATAAGAGGGTCCGTCGCGTGTGCACCGTCATAAATTGCTAAAAAGTCGAAACTACAGTTTGAATGTGTTTCAATATCGAGGGCAAAGAAATGTAAGTTAATCCTCTTACCGAGAGAGGTCGTTAAATGCCAATAGCAATCACGATTAGGAGGGTACGGCCCGGGAGAGCCTGGGGAGCTGATGTGACCGTGCGTGGTGGCGTCGACCTCGCCCCCACACACTGGGGTTATACTAGTCCAGTGTAATGCAAAGCCGTCTTTAGCTACTGTTTTATCGGAATGGAACCAGAAATATAAATTGTTATGACTTGATACAATGTTACCGCCTTTAGGAAAATTATTTCCACAAAATCTTCCCAGAAGTTGGCTAGAAGACTTTCGACCATCGTGAATTTGTAAGAAATCGTACATACATTCAGGACTTCCTTCCAAGTTAAATTTACTAAACGTTACATTAATTACTTTATCAGGAGCTGTATGTATTACCCAGGCGCATTGAGAATTATGATTATACGTGGTATTTGTCAAAGGATAAACTATGCTGCCTTCTTCGTTATCTAGAACACCACCACAAGACTTTGTCCTTACCTGACACAGGGTGCCCGTGAACTGTGCCGCGCACTCACATCGGAAGCCTCCAACTGCACTGTCGTCTGCTCTGCAGATTCCTCCGTTGTGGCAAGGATTCACTCTGCAGACGTCGGTGGTCATTTCACAGTGAGCTCCGCCGTAGCCTTTAAAGCAGATACAAGTGTAGCCATTACGAAGAGAATGGCATTGTCCGTGGATGCCACATGGATTGACTTCACAGCCACCAGTGGAGTTTCCCCCGCCTTCTGCAATGTAGCAGCCGCTGATTCCAACCCCGTCGCCCTCCATACCGTCGGGGCATATACATTGTGCTGATTGGCCAGTTGGCGATGCGCTTTCTATGCACTGCGCGGACGGGTGGCACCCTCCATGACCGATGTTGCATGTGCCTCTCCAGGAACACGTCACTCCATCACCTTGATAACCAGGTGGACATGAACCACATATTCGGGAGCCGATGGTGTTGTGACATGTTACTAAAGGACTGCAGCCTCCGTTGGCAATAGTTGTGCATTCGTCAATATCGTAACAAGTGTAGCCGTCGCCTTCGTAGCCAGAAGGACACTGACCACATCGAAATGAACCCGGCAGATTGATACAGTCAACCTTG
Source organism: Leucania comma (assembly GCA_958295575.1). Lineage (NCBI taxonomy): Eukaryota > Metazoa > Arthropoda > Insecta > Lepidoptera > Noctuidae > Leucania > Leucania comma. Next base: position 25,799,965 of record OY282467.1, on the reverse strand, counting down.
GGGTTTACTGAACACCGAGGACCTTGATAAGATTCGCATTCGTTAATATCGGTCAAGCAAGCAACACCGCCGGTGCCATTCGTTGTCCATCCCTGGTGGCATATGCATTGAACACCTTCGCCTGAAGATACTTGTACACAAGTTCCATGGCCGCACATTTCAAAGTCGCCACCGGAGCAATCTTTAGCTTTCCTTGTACAATGTAAGCCAAACCAACCAGATTTGCACAAACACTCATACGATCCTGGTCTATTAATGCAAGTAGCTCCATTTTGACATCCAAGATCCGTCCCTGCGAAATTCCGGCATTCGTTAACATCGACGTCACAATCTCTGCCTTCCCAGTTTGAAGGACAAAGGCAATGGTAGCCATTCACTAAGTTGAGACAAGTTCCACCATGCTCGCACGGGTGAGATTCACATTCATCTTTTCCTCTGTTATTTAATTGATTTTGGAGATTTATTACTTTTCTGTGAATATTGTTGACTTTTCGCCAAAGCATCGATATATTAAAAAGAAAGTCATTTGGGAGCGTAGATTCCTTGTTCTCCAGTCTCTCAAGTCTTTCTAATATTCCGTTTATGTTCTGGTCAGTATTTTCTTTATTCGATGGCTGCGGCTGCGTTCCCTCACTCGGGGTGTTCGGGTGCAGTACGTTGACATCACCAACAAATATGCTTGATTTCGGTCCATTGGGGCGTAGATAAATATTTTTATCAAACGCTGGTTCTAGAATTAGATCACCTCCAGAGGTCTTGATTTTTGGCCGGTCTTGGTAGATTTCACAATCCAGAGGAACGAGAAAAAGTACGCCTAGTAGGAAAAGACATTTTCCGAGTGTGCTGGACATGGTCCATGTGCACAGGTAGACGGTTGTGTTCGGAGTGTCGCTGCGCTGGTGTTGCGACTGCCACTATACCTTGTATTATCATAGGGGGCGTATTGTTGTACGCCCCTAATTATGATTATTTGTTTATGATTAACCAATTCTGGCCATCTGGTAATTGATAATATGAAATCATGAGTTTTCTAGAATATTACAGGATCATATTGCTTTGCATAAATACCTACCTAATAATTTGAAATCGATAACGTCGCGGGGTTTATATTGACCGTTTAGTCACGCCTTATTTTATTTGAAATATCTTGGCTATTATAAGTACGTACTGTAGGTACTGTACCATCATTTTATGAATTGTATCGATTTTGGTTGAAATTCTTCATAATTATACAGGAAAAGTTTTTAACCAGTGCGCAAATTTTGACATAATAAACTTGAATATATTTTAATAAACACGTATTTTTTATTTTGATATGTTTCAATAGTAAAAAATTAAGTTAACGCTTACGAGACTTGTTTACTCAGAAATTTATTTTATGGACGTCGCTTGCCAGTCCGTCGACTGGTCGCCCGATTCACGCCGCGCGTCGACCGCTCGCCTGACGCGCCATACGAAACTTTAATTTCACATTATTTCACTGCGGATTCAGAAGTGAGTTCGCAAATCAACTTTTCAGAATAGCAATGCTGGTATCAGAAGTACTCACGCGCGCTCGCTCTATGCGACGGTACCTACTAACGCGGTGCGATTATTGACCCCAGTTTAGCGATACAATTTTTTAAGTTTAGACTGTGTAAAGTTATTTGTAAACGTAATTCCAATTTATCCTTCATACTTTCATGGGCTTAGGACCATCAAAATGCAGAAAATAAATCATAATAACAATAAGTAAGAAAGTAGGTAATACGTTTTTAATAATAATAATAATAATAATAATAGCCTTTAATAACAATCTTACATGATAAATCGGTTCAACAATTAATACTAATATAAACTTGTTTTTTCTCTTACACTTGATTTTAACCATCTGACACCGGTTCATGAAAATTGTCTTGCTTCCCAGCATAGGCCTCCCCTAGAGTTTGCCATAAAATGCGGTTCTGTGCTTGTCTTCTCCATGTGATGCCTGCTATTCTTGTAACATCGTCCTCCCATCTACGACGTTGTCTCCCTTTCTTTCTTTTACGTTGTCGCGGGCACCACTCTGTTACATCCCTAGACCACTTATCCTTTTTACTCCTGATCATATGACCTGCCCACCTCCATTTGAGTGTTTTGATACAATAAGTTATATCAGAAATTTTCGTTTGTTTTCTTATAACACGTAGTTTTATTTTATCTTTTAGTTTGATATAGAGTATACTTCGTTCCATACTATGTTGGCATGTTTCTAATTTGCGTATATTATTGTTAGTTAAGCTCCATGTTTGGCATCCATAGGTCATGACAGGTAAAACACATGAATCAAATATTTTGCTTTTAGCTTTCATTGGTACGAGAGGATTTTTCATAATCTCTTTAAGAGACCAGAATCTTTTCCATGCCAAATTAATTCTGTTATTAATTTCCTTATCCGTAAGATCTTTTGGAGATATGATCTGACCGAGATAGGTGTATTCTTCTACATATTCTATTGTGTTGCCATTCACAGTTATTGGGATTTTTTCCAGATTGGTCATTACTTTAGTTTTTGAGGTGTTCATTGACAGACCCACTTTGTCACTCTCATACACGAGTTGTTTTAGCATTTCTTGTAAGCTTCTTGGATCTTCTGAAATAAGTATTAGATCGTCAGCAAATCTTAGGTGGTTTAATTGAACCCCGTTAATATTTAGTCCATAATTATTCCACTCGAGACGTCTGAATACATGTTCAAGAACTGCCGAGAAAAGTTTGGGTGACATAGGGTCACCTTGTCTCACTCCTCTTTTTATCGGGAAATATTCCCCTTCTCTTTCTGTTCGTATTTTTGCCTTCATGTTCTTATAGATATTGGTAATAAGACGTATATACATTTTAATCCATTCAAAATAAAACATTTAGGTATGATAGGTATTTAGACATGGTACAATTTAGATTGAAACAATTGCATTTTGGCGTATTTAAAAAATTGTGGTGTGATTTAAAAGGCTCGACGTGGTGCTGGGTCTGGGTCATGGAGTTGTTGTACCGGCTGAAAGTGGTATGGATGGAGTCCGGCTGTATTTAGCAGCTTCCATACTGCGCTTTGGCTAACACCAAAACGTCGTTCTGCGTCGTAGGTACTGGCTCTTGGATTGCGTTCAAAAAAATCGGCTTCGACTGCCAGTCGAGGTCTGCCAGACCCTTGTGCGTGGCTTGGTGTTCTGAACTGGCCGTGATCAAGCAGCCTTTGGTTAGCTGCTAAAATTGTCCTCTCATTAGGGACCGTAGGATTGAGGATCCCTTGGGCTCGCATACGAGGTACGCTCTCCCTTTCGTATCTTCTTCGTGCTGCTCGTAAATTTTCATTGCTTAACAAATACACTCGCACCATTTCATAATACTCGCGGTGAGTAAAATGAGACATTGTCACTACGCTAGTCTAGTACGCGGCACACGCGCAGGGACGGCGAAGGGCGCGAACGTCCGACCTCCGCTTCCGTAAGTGACGTACTGCATGTGCATGCGTTTTGTTTATAAAAACGCCGGCGCCGCATGCCCCCGCACCCCCGTCTCGTGCGCTGGGCGTGGTCCAGCGGCCGGCGGCCTTCGCGTTTTCATTCATGCTCATTCATAGTATTACTATTAAATTATATCCATGTCTTGCTTATTTCAAATTGGGACAAAGTGGAAAAATGAGAAAAAAAAAGTCATAAACTAAAAATGGAAATGTGTTCTATTGCTTACACTGAGCCACCAAAAAAAATTTACGCAGTGGTTTATAAATTTTCCTGTATATCTTACAGGCAATCTGTATAATCTGGTATTTTATACAATACCTAAGCAATGTATATAAGGTGTTAAAAAATTAACTGCAAGAAAAGTAAGAACTGGTTTAGAATTACAAATAAAAAAAATTGGCGAAAAAATGATTTTTAAATAACAACCCGTTTCGGAGATACCTATGCAATATTTTCACTTCACACAAAATTATTGAATATGCGCACTGTACACCGCACGTGCGCCGGCGCGACCGCCCCGCCGTAGGTACGTGTGAGTCGTTCACCCCTGTGACACGACACGCGACGGCGCAAATTCGTAAACAGCTGATTCTAATTTTTTCATCACATTTCTCAGACTTTGGACTGGCAAATTATCGAGCTTACTTACAAATAGCATATTTTATTATACCTATAGGACTATTAAAAGCACTGGTAGACTCCTAGGATTGTTTGGACAGCAGGCACTCGTCATTGCTCACCATACAGTTCACGGTAACGGTTACGTGCCGCAGCTAAACTTTGACCAGTCGTAATGTAGGACACTACCATATCTAAGTACTCTCGATTGGAATACGTAAACGGCATTATTAAAAGCACGAAACTGCACGAACACACGTATTCGCCGTAATGACACAAGAAAACACCCTTACCGCGCGACGGATTTCGTACAACTAAAGGTCGGGAGGGGTAGAGAGAGCTGCGGGAAGAGTAGCGGGCGGCGGGGGAACCGCTAGCAAGCCGCTCGCGCGCGGTACGATGGCGGCCCAAGCCTCAAGCGCAGCCCTGGGTACAGCGCACAAAAAAATATTATACTAAATTATTTTATTTATGTGAAAATATAAAAACGCTCAAAAAAAAATTTTTTTTTTTTTATGTGTTCGTTTTTCGATGGCGAGTAAGTGGACAAAATTCTTGCAGTTAATTTTTTAACACCTTATAGAATATCTAAAACACCACACGGGTGGAAGACATCGTGGAGTACGTGCGCCAAAAGACAAAGTACGCACTGAGGGCGCAGCTGCTGGAGTCGCATCGTAACGTCAATTTCAAGGCGTTCGTGGTGCGAGTCCCGAACACTTTTCTGCCCCTCGTGTTGAAGGAAGACTTTTGGCCGCAGGGTGTGGTGTTCCGTCGCTTCCGCGGACAGGTGCCACAGAACACACGAAGTGAATTTAGTGCAAATGTGATGTGTTCCTAACATAGTTTTAAGTCTTATTTACTAACGATAATTTTGTATTTGCTTTATATGTACATGTTAGTCTGTAAGGTATGTATCTATGGGTCAAGATGCCTGACAATAAATGATTTATTATTATTATATGTGTCAATATATCACAGGACCCTAAAGTCCCGGTCCTTTGGAAGGCGTACGAAGAGCCAAAATCAACTCGCAGAGGCCCTTTAGATACTTTTAATGGAACGTGATGCCAACCGACGATTGTCCCTGTACACGCAATGCTAGTGTATTCAAGGACAATCCCCGGTTGATGAAAACTATTGTGACATATGGAAAATAAAGACAATAGGGCTCTAGTTTTTGGAGTCTTTAGTGAACTGGTCACTAGGAACTATGTGAAAAGTATGGCCCCTGCCTAAACAATGTTATTAATATCCATCGGTAAACAGCCAGGGGGTGACTCGCACACTCAATAAATGGGCACCCAAAAACGGCCGCTAGCACGAAGTGACGTAGCAAGAAGAGGGCAACATATCCTGAAGTGCTTGACGAGTGGAGAGGTAGACCAAGGCTATCAGGACAATCCCGGAAGTACGGACAAGATCCCTACCAGCACCTTACTGGATTATACATCCTTCTCCCGAGCACGTTTGCTCTTGCGAATCTCCACTCAAACCAGCCAATAAAGGCAAGAGAGAGGTGGGAGCTCTGTTGCTCGTCAGTGTTCACTACGGCCGGCCAATAAAGGCAAGCCGGAGTTGAAGAACGAGAATTCTCCCGGGTGATCGGGTCCGTAGAGTCGCTAATGCCCAACAGTTCGCCACAAAACTGCCCTGCGGATTGTATCTCTCTTAGTCTGGCCCCTCACCCTAGCCATGTTAAGACCTAGGGTTTATTGGAGTGCGCAAGTCCCACCACGACATCAACGTAGAGATACAGCGATGGTTATTATTATAAAATATTAATAATTTTATACTAGGCTAGGTTAGTTTAAAAAATTGCCATACCGAAACCGCGGCCGGTAATCTATACTTATAATAAATTTGTAGAAATAAAAATTCTGTACATCGAAAATATCAAAAAAATAAATGGCAGGGGGTGTTACTAGACCGACACCGAGCCCAAAAATGTGATTTAAAAAAATATTGTCTGTCTGTCTGTCTGTCTGTCTGTTTGTTCATCACGCAAAAACTACCGGTTCGATTACGATGAAACTTGGTATAATTATTCTTTGATATCCTGGGCACCACACTGGGTACTTTTTATCCCGGAAAAGTACCTATATACAATAAAAAACAAACTTAATTTTGCGGTTCGATCCCTAGACCCGATTACTATAATAAGAAATAAGATACTATAATATGTATAATGAGACACAATTGGTTTTTTTATTGTAATTAGCCACATCGATAGATAACGTTCTACACAAATAGCACTTTACACAAAAACTCATTGACAAGTTTCGTCGTCCACGCGAACGAAGTCGCGGGCACAGCTAGTGTGTGAATAAGACGAAAGCAGAGAAGGAGGTGGCATAATTTTAAGGCGCCCTGACCTGAAATATTACCTGAGTATTTGTACATTATGAAATTAAAGTGAAACTAAAAGTTCTTCTGGCCATACGTAACATAGTGTAATACCACTACTTTGCTTACAAATACTGAGTGCTCGATTACGGAGACGAGGCGCGTTGCGCGGCTCGTCGGGCGGTCCGTCGTACATTGCCTTAGTGCTCGATTACGGGAACGCGGTGCGTTGCGCGGCGCGTCAGACGGTCCGTCGTACATTGCCATATGTTTGTGTTTTCGCGAGCGATGACGCGGCCCGCTGCTGCAATGTACGACGAAACGCCCAACGTGCCGCGCAACGCGCCGCGTCTCCGTAAACACGGCCTTAGGTTTGTGTTTGCGTGAGCGGTGACGCGGCCCGCTACTGCAATGTACGACGAAACGCACAACGCGCCTTTTCTCCGTAAACACGGTCTTAGGTCTTATCCGAGTGGTTATAAAATAAATCATCGCCGCCTTCTCCGCTCTCGCTCTAATTGATCACCATATTGATTTACAGTAATAAAACATTTTTTATTTGACCGTCGTTTTAACCGACCAATCGTCGGTCATTACAAATTAGCAGATTACGAAGTTTTAGCAAAATGACAATGGGATTTGTAAACTTTAACCGCCCGCCCGTCAACGTTAAAACGCCCAACCGCGCATCTACTTTATAAGTAGATTGACATAAATCGCCATTTTTTATAATATCTTTAGAAGTAGAGCGGGTTGAGCGGATATGTTCGTTTAAGTGTACTATGAATACACATATTCAAAATAAAGATTTTTGACTTGCAATAATAAACCATAAATCACTATGTTTTACACATCCGCCTCCGATTCCCATAACCTCCGCATGCGCCTCCGCCTCGGCCACAGAGTACTTTGTAATATACTGAAAGCCTCCGCTAAGATGGCCTCCGTTACAATCTTCGTTACAACCACAAAAATCTTGTTAGTAAAAAAATAACAGCCCTAATTCTAATTTAAAAATGTGTACTGCACGGAATTAAGTAACTCTTTTGTGGATTAATGATACTTAAACATGTTGCAAATAGATTTTAATGACACTTTTACATTGTCAATTTTTCCCTCAATTTAAAAAGTCGAAGTTTCCTAGCTGGCTACCCGGAAAAGTTTGCATGATTCGGCGTAGTTAGCCCACCAACAGACACAAAATTATTAAAACCTAAAGGAAAGGACCTTCATTGCGTTTCTCTTTTTTTGAGGTGGATAAGTAATCTGCAAATGACTTCTCCCGCTCTAGCGTGGAGCGAAAGGGCGTTTCATACTTTTACTGACTGAAACCCCCCGGATGTTCTTACATTTGTTCTTTGCGTTTTAGAGCCATAGTATCTAACACTTATAAACGTTCCGCAGCCTAGCTGGCCTTGTTGGGTTCTTTCAGTTTTGCTGACAAACACTGGTCAGACTGTGCCACGTCGACACGGGGTTGGTCCTAACCAGATGGCCGGATGGCGAGCAACTCATTGCTCTTAATCCAGAAGAGGGTTTGTGCATATTTAATTAATAAATTAAATCGTACTAAATATATACGAGTATATTTATTGTATATACATGTGTTACTGGCAATATGTATATCGTCGCTTATATTACAACACCGCGAACATGCATATTTAAGAAGACAACAGCGCCAAAGTGTAATTTTTACTTAATTCATGAGGATATAACTATTTTGTGCATTATAATACATAATTATTTGTAGAATAGCTAATAAATGATCCATATGAAAATATCCGATTTTTATTTATTGTCAATTATTAATAATTCAGTTTTTTTGTTTCTCCTGTAAAGTTAAGAAAAAGGCATATTCGCGGTGTTGTAATATAAGCGACGATATCTAGCTTTTGCCCGCGGCTTCGATCCCGCTCTACTCTACTCTACGTTTTATTTTCGATTGTGTGTTTTATTATTATTGTATTTTTTCTTTTACAATTTGGCATTGTTGTTTATTTAATTGTTTTTGTAGTTTGACATTTTTCTTTCATTATTGTGAATGTGAGGACTATGTGGATTGTTTTTTTCTTTTCTTTTAAGTAATTTTAATTTATGTATGTCTGGCAATTTGAGTATTTTCTGCGGCCTATCCAAATGTTCTTTCTTTGTTGATTAGCTACTTAGTAGTCCTGAGTTGGGCTTTGCGCACACTTACAAATACTTGCATTCAAATCTGTAAGTATGGTTCGTTCTTCAAAAGACCATCTCCGCCAAATCTGCATAGTTTTCGTGTGATTTGACCATAACAAATTTACTGTATGGAATTAAAAAAAGAGACTGACACCTGAGTTTATTTCGGTGTTTCTTCTCAGGGTAGTCAGCTAGGAAACAGTTCAGATGCTCAAAATTATATTTGTGATTTAATATAAAATATTGTTACGAGTAATTATAGCCAATTCACTAGGTATGTAAGTATGTTACGTCCCACCTAGTATCTAGATGGAAAAACTAAGAAAAATGCGCGACTCCAATCCAGGAGTTCAATCCCTTGCGGTCACGGGACCGGGGCAGAAACCATAGGTTGTGTTTCCTTATCAAATGTTGATTTATTTTTTATATGATTTTATGTGTAATGAATGTAAAATATACAAGATTTTTTTTTTGATGATCGTGATAAGTTATAAAATATGAACTAGCTTCTGACACAACAGTAATTATATAATAACTGCACTGTCGCATTGGGTGGAGGCCTGTAAAGGCAGTTGTATGAGGATAAATAAATAAATAAAATAAAATAAATAACAAGCTCGTTCATATTTTATATCTTATCATCACCCACCACCATCACGCCCGCAGTAAATTAGAAAATTGATATTATTTATATCATTTCTTATCTTGGTGTACATTATAAATAAATATTATACTATACTATTCTTTATTATACTATTCTAATATACTTACCTACATATCTACATCATCGGCCCTAGTCGGGGCCGATGGATTAATGGATTAAATGGACGAAAATATTGAGGTGTTTTATATACAACGAATTTGCAAAATAAAATTATTTTTACAAATCCTGAACGGATTGCCATTTCAGCGTGAAGGAGAACATACATATATACAACATTTTTTTTTTGTAATATTAGAGTGGTTTTTTTTTAAAGTAGGTAAAATCATCCAATGCCAGCCCCGCCCTTGGGCGGAGCGGGAGATAGTGTGAGACTCTTACTGACTAAAAACCTACTCCGTTCCTCCTTTGCCTTAGTTCCAGGGCCCTGGTATGCATTTTGCCCCACATTAGGCTTCGACCCTACTGGGCCCCTACAGTTTGCTGACGACTCTTTGAGGCGCGGGAACAGTGCGCGCCGTAAACGACTTGGGCTCGGTGCGGTCTGTTACCGGACGGACGAACAGCGAGCTACCCATTGCCCGCCGTCCGCAAGCCCGCGCCTACGGTGGCCGGAAATCGGGATTGGAATTACGGCAGCGGCTGCGGCGTGAGCGCCGTTGCCTGATGCGGTCTGCCTCCTCCTTTGCTAGTATTACTGCTTCCCAGAAGGAGGCGACCGCCTGCCACTCCTCCTCGCTCCGGACCATGGCCTGAACTAAGGCCATGGTCCGGAGCGAGGAGGAGTCAATCGCCACCGGGATTCCGATCCCGATTTCCGGCCACCGTAGGCGCGGGCTCGCGGACGGTGGGCAATGGGTAGCTCGCTGTCCGTCCGTCCGGTAACAGACCGGTCCGAGCTCAGGTCGTCTACGGCGCGCACTGTTCCCGCGCGCCTCAAGGAGTTGTCAGCAAACTGTAGGGGTCCAGCAGGGCCGAAGCTTACTGGGGCCAAAGGTTATGTGAGAATGTCACCACGGGCCCCGGGACCAAGGCAATGAATGGAAGGGTAGGTTTTTAGTCAGTAAGAGTCGGACACTATTTCCCGCCCCACCCAAGGGCGGGATTTGTCATTGGATGATTTTACCTACCAAAAAAAAAAACCGCCTCAATCGTGGCGTGCCCAAATATTAGTGTAGTAGATGTATTACATAAAGAGAAAAACACATTGTAACAGGTACAAAAGTTTATTACAAAAATCTCACAGTCAGTCAGTTTTAGATTTAATACGAATCGAAATAATATTAACTTATCAAGTTATTTTTACATAAAATATTATTAATGCAAAAAATACAAAAGACAACTGCTAATAATTACAAATAACTTATTTTTTATAAATTATTTATTTGGTGGTTTCATTTTGGTTCGTCGCAGGCGTTTAATGTTATTTGTTTCAATAAAAATATTTACCTACGAGTACATATTGAGACGACTTTTTTGTGTCGGAATGATATCCGTGGGTACTGTCGACTACCTATAATTTAAAACGCATGCGATAGATTCACTCATGGAACGAAAAGGCTAAACAATATTATAAAACATCGTGTACCTAAATAGGCTGGATCATACGTAGTACCACTACGTATGATCCAGCCTATTTAGCCTCATCTCTCTAGTCTGTGGACTGGATTCAGTTTCACAGAACTTAGTTTCATACACGACGAGTGTGAAGTTGACCCATTGGTGCTTAAGCCTTGTCATTCCCCGAATGTAAATTTATTTATCAGGACAAATATAAATTATAGTTTCTCGTTAACTTTATTTATCTACAGAGTGTAAAGGAATTCGTGTAATGTTTAAAAAAATGCAATTTTAAATCAGTCATTTATTCGTACCTACACGACTAAAAACATTGCGGTTAAGTAAGTCATCAATAATTCTGAATCTTTTGTTTAAAAAGTTAACCAAAATAAGAGTAGGTACATTTCAATAATAGAGAATGTAATTAAGAGGTCAAAGTCATAGTTTGTATCGTAAACTTCAGCTAATTTTAAACTTAAGTTTACTTTCTAACTCACCAGTTCATCCATCTCAGTTCGGCTTTATATTTCATTTAAATGTTATTCAATAGGGTTAGTGGATGGAGCTACTAATGAACATAGAGCCTGACAGTGGCCTTAAAAAAATCTAAAGAAAAGTAGGTACATTAAATTACATAGCTACATCTCAATTTTTTTCAACTCTCCTTTCGCAAGTATGCTGCAAGAGATTTTTTGGAAATAAGCATCACCTTTGTAGGTACAAAAAATAGGTATTTTTCTGTGTCCTTTTTGTCTTTTATTGTATGTGTGTACATAAATAGTTAAATACCTATATGAATTAATAAATTAAGTAGGGACGAAATATCTTGACCGCTCCGAACTTCGAACGATTATCTGCGCAGTAAATCTTTGTAGGTATGAAACATGATAAAAGCGATTTTTTTTAAGTATGCGTTTAGTTCTGAACGAAATAGTTCAGAGTGGAAAACATGTTTTGACTGTACTGTATCGAATAATATCACTATAGGTACTGTATTTTAAACATAGAAATTACTCATTACAAAAGTTGAACATAATGTCTCACAATCAAATTCAAGTATTCATCAAAAACTTTTGAACCGTGTTTGAGTTCGAGTAAACAACGACTTGTGTTTACGACGTATGTCTCACAATAAAACCTATCCATTAATAAGATAACTAGGCTAGGTAGGTACCTAATGAGGGTTTCTGAAATTACTTATACAAATTAAAATAAATAGTAATAAAAACATATAATTTAATCTTATATCTAACCAATACTGTCCCACTGCCGGGAAGAAAAAAAAAATATTTATTTCAAGTACATACTGTTACTATAGTACTATTATATATTAAATTATAAAATCTAAATTATTAAAATTGTATTAAATTGCAAGAGATCGAAAAAAAAAAAATCGAAATGTTTAAATAAATTGCATATCTACAATTAAAAAAAAAACTAAACATTATTATACTAAAATAAATTAGCTTCCAATCAGTCAAAAAGAATAAAGTCAACAATTAAAGTTTTATAATAGGAATGGGGTCAGTAACATATCGGTTACAACCTTGTCTGACATTTATGCACAGTCTCAAAATGTCACATTATAATGATTACAAGTAAGACGCAAACTCAATAAATAATCAATTTTCAATAAAAAAAATTAAATTTAAAATAATAAATAATGCCGACATAGAAAATATAATTATAAATGTCAAGATAAAAACTATTCAGTTAACAATGTCAAGGTGCCTCACTATACAATGTAAGAATGTCAAGACAGAAATTATACAATTAACATGTCGAGGTGGCAACACTGAGGCATTACGTCCAGGCATCTGTCAAAACGAGCGTTTTTACAATTCATCTTACAATTACATATTAAAACTGTCGTCAAAGTCATGTTTACGTTACGTTTTCAGAGTACATTTTGCCTAAGTGGCGCCAACTGGTGGTAAACATTTTCCCGATAATCCTGCTGCTATATAACAAAAAAAGTACATAATCAAACTACCTACTTCCCCCAATATGCTTAAGACCACAGATAGCTACGTTTAGTGGCAATGTTTATATTTTTTGACTAAATAATCAAGCCAGTAAATGAGCGTTAATAATGAGCATCCGAAGTCGCGAGTTACTCAAGAAGCGCCCGAGCAATATTAGAGGAAAGTCACCAAATATGAAATAGTATCCTAATATGGAATACCTTCATTTCTCTAAGACTATAAGTATGAAACGCAACACTCGACCATCTTCTGTTTCATTCGGTCTACTAACTATCGCACTCACACCCAGTGTTTCCACAATGAGGGGAAATTCCCCTTTTGAGGGGAAATTAGGGTCCTGAGGGGAAGAAAAAGGGGAAAGAGATGAAAAGGGGAAATCGAGGGAAATCATGGATAAAGCTTATCCTAAAATATTGCGGAAAATTTAGGAACTAATTTTTGTATGGACTATACTAGTGTTATCGTATAAAAGAAACAGTGGTGACACCAGTGCAGGTTATATATATTTCTGGTCAGGCTATATATAAGAATACGAATGTTGAAATTAAACTGTATTCATGCTTAGTCTAATTTTTCGCTGATTCGCTTGCAGTTGCATCATGGCCTGTACTGACTGACTCGAGGTCACGTATTTCAAACTGATTTTTCATCAGTTGTACAGAGTTTGTTCCTGTTCTTTTTAAGCCAAATTTTACACACAGCATTGATCCGACTGTTCATTATCGAACCTATTGCGTTTTGTTTTCTTTAATCACTAAATAGACGTTCTATAGCAGCATTGGATAAAGGCACTGTTATAAAATAGTTTACCAAAATTGACAGTTGTATGAATTGGCGTCCGCCCTAATTTTTTTTTTTTACTTTTTTTTTTCCAATAGCCTACAATAACGGCGGAATCGTTAACAGAAACCAAATCGGAAAGGAGATTTTGATTTCTACAGTTCTGTTAAATCCAGAGTAATGTATGAAGAAACCGTTGAGCAGATTTTTACTACTAGCGAAAAAACTACCGCAAAATAATTTTTGAGGGGAAAAAGTCCTGAAAAGGGGAAATCTTAATTGATGAGTGGGGAAAGGAAATCATTAAAGTGGAAACACTGCTCACACCATCGAGTCAGTTGCGCGAACGCTTCACGTGTGGCAGGCGTGATTTGTTTTGTTATCGTGCAGAAAATTTTAAAGGTAAGTAATAAATGAGTATTACCAGCTGTTATGTATGTATACATAAGTGTTATACTATTTAGTATATCGATATTATGTTTATTTCACCATTTTGTGATCGTTTGTCATAAAAATATTGTGACTTGAAAAAATATTTAGAAGAGTATGAACTAGTATAAAAATCCAAATATGGACAGTCGTCGGTGTCTAATTATGGAATATTGTTTACATGATGAGTTGATGGACCAAGTACCTCCTGACTCTGTTGATGCAGAATGTATGTTCTGTTCAAGACTTTTTTCCATGGATAAAAGTGGAGAAAGCTGGATTAAATGCTTGATGTGTGGGCTCTGGGCACATTATGATTGTACTGGTCCAGAGTTCGATACTTGGATGTGTGTGACTTTTGCAAGTAATTATGTAACTTCTTTCATAGATCACAATATGTTATATTCATTTAATTGATCTCAAAGATATTAATGTCCATTTTTGTTATTGTTATGTTGATTTATGCTTATATTCCATATATGGGTACCTATTCCATACTTGGTTACTCATTTGTGAAATTGTTTTTTTGTGTTAGATTTTAATTTGATAACTAATATATTTTATTAAAGGCTGTTAATTACTACATATAAATGTATGACTGATTAGTAAAAACATTAAACTGGTTTAATTTATATGAAGTTTTTTTTTATATCCCAAAAACAAAATGGTATTCCATATTTGGTGACTTTCCTCTATAATTACGTCATTTGAATCCCATTTAGGTCATTGAGGCGGAGAAGAGCTAAGCTAAAACAACATACAAATTTAGGCGTCTTCAAGGCTAGAGTAAGGCTCTTAATAAACTAGTGCGCTTTACCATCAACGATTGCATCACTGCTTACCAACAGTTAGGATTGCAGTCAAGTGCTAGTTTATAAAATATAAAAAAAAACATGTCGGTCTTGTTACGAAGATATATGTTTCGAACATGAACCCTGCTAGGCCCATTTTATTACATTTATGGAGTTCTTTTAGACAACTTTACACAATTCCAATAAAATCAGCAACCCACCCCGTACCACCATTATTCATGGTGGTAACAAATACTATCTTTACAAAGTTATCGTCACTCGTGTAGTCTGCGGGCGTGTCCTCACAGAACGTCCGTACTACTACGCCCTTACTGTCCACGAGCTGCACATAATTCTGATCGCAAGTAATACCCAAGTCGAACGTAGCGAAATGTAGCAGTAAACGTGTCCCTAAGGGAGTCTCTAGTTCCCACTCGCAGCTCGACACTTGCCTGTAAACGTTAGGGTACAAGGGACTGGTGACTTTACCCATTATACTTTGCAGCTTTCCGCCGCAACCGCGACCTTTATCGGATATCATGTAAATCACATCGAACATTATACGATCTCCATTGTGTTCATGATTGTGAAATAATAAATATCGACCAGAGGAAAAGACAGGGTTACTATTGTCATATAGTGTTTGAATTTTGGACAGGCCGGGCGCAGTAGTTTTATTTCCATCAAAAATTTCAAGAAAACACTCTGCTTCCCAGTAACTTGGGTTAGCGCTCAAGAAATACACGGATATCGTATAGTTCACTGGAGCAGTGATGAGCGTGTAGCAGTCGTGTTCGGAGCTTGAATCACTTACGTATGGAGCCTGTACACGTCCGTGAGGCTCCGTGTAATTTCTGCCACAAAATCCTGTGAATGCTGCTTCTATTTCTACACCTTTGTATACTTTAGAATCTGAATCAGCTGACGTCATTAAGTTTATAGACGTAGGTCCATAGACATAAAAGTCTGTAGGCTCCTTTTGCCCGCATAACTCAAAACGATCGGGGAAGCGCAAAGAGTTCTCGTAAAAGGAATAACGGCTAAAGAACTCATCCGTACGTGGGCTTATGATGAAATCTTTTCCAAGTGTTACATTAATTGGGATTGGATTGCTAGATATAATCAGCTTGTCTGTATTGCAGCGCTTAACGCCAGTGTTATCTGAGACAGGGGGCTGTAAGTCTAACTCTTTAACAGTTATACGTAGTAAAGTATATGGAGAGGCACTGACATCCAAGTGATATACACAGTGAAGCCCGCGAGGAATCGAGCCTCCTTCATAACCGGGAGATTTCAAGGTTTGTGGTGTATTGCTCACTGAAATGACGGAGGTCCCACATACTGACCGCTGGGCTGTTAAAGTGGAAACAAAGCCTTGACTTCCTATTTCACCATCCGTTGAAAGCCTAACGCTCATCACATTTCCAGAAGAAGTTAATTGCGGTGGAAGGCTGTGACCACAATAGGTTCCTATCACTAAACTGTTAGGATTTAGGCCATCTTTTATTTCAACTAAGTCGCAATCACATTTACTGTATCCCAAAGCAGTTTGGTTGATATTTTGGCAAGGTGCTACGTGGAACGAAGTGAATGCGATTTTAATTACAGTGTCAGGCGGTGATACTATTGACCAATGACAATCTAAGAATTCTTCGTATACAGAATGACCCATGAAAGGAGAATTTAAAGCTTGCGATGAAGTGGTTGTTAAATTAATAAGTCCACCACAATTAGCGGCTTCAGAATAACTGAAGTAAACTTGAACTTTGAAGCCTCTCATGTTTAGAGTAGAGTCTGTTACGAACTGCAACAGCGCCGTGTTCCCTTTGCTTCTTAGCGTTGTGGTTGAGTTGATATTCCCACACATTAGCGCTAAGCGCTTGTCAACATCAATTTTGTGGCCATCGTAAAATGCGATATAATCATTATAACAATCTGTTTGACTTTCCAAATCAATATAAAGGAATTTAAGTACGACTATCTTGTTAGTTGGTGCTTCAATAAACCACGTGCAGTTCATATTTATGTCGTAAGTTTCAGAAGGTGATGATGTGAGTACTGTACTCTCATTTACTCTCCCTCCACACGAATATATAATATAAGCAATTCTGAAACCTTTCCTCTGTATATATCTATCACTTTTAAATATCAATGATATTTTTTCAGACTGCGTTGAGACGGACGGAATTTTATCACCGCAGTAAACTTCCAACATATAGCTATAATCTGACTGGGCTGATATTGTTAAATTATCAGATATACAGTCTGGAGTAGAACCTTCTAGTTCAAAATCAAGGAATGTCAGTGCAACTTTACTGCCTGGGGCAGATATTTTATATTCGCAGTTCATACGTGGTGGATAATTATATGGAAAACCTGGACTGTATAAAAATTGTTCCTTTTGAGTGGCTACGTAATTTCCACCACAGATAGAATCCCATTTAGCTTTGAACCCATCTACATTTTTGTCAGCATCTGTGCGTAACACCACTTTCATGCGGTTAAATGTTGAATTATATACAGGCGGTATGTTTCGTCCACATACCTTTGCTATTTCCGTATAGTCATTGTCCTTCCAGTCATAAATTATGACAGCGTCTTTAGTACAATTAATTGTATCCTCAATAAAAAATCGATCTACAAATTTAAGAGACACTCTGTAGCCTAGATCGGCCTGTATCTCCCAGGAGCATTCCTGGTTAGGTAAATAATTTTTAGGATAATTTGGTGATACAAATTCGGTTTGATAAGAACTAAGAGATCCGCCACATTGATCAGTAACAGATTTAACCATAAGCTTTATGTTCGTGTTGTTTTTCACATTCGAGTGATATTGAACGTACATGTAACTGAAACGTGTAACTAGCGGACTACTTAAAGGCGTTGTTGCGCAATATTTTTCCTCACCAATTGAATGTGAGTCTTGTCTTAAGTTTGACCTTATTATAAAATACTCGTCGTCACAATTGAATGTAAAATACCCTTCTGTTTTGATTTCAATTCCATTAGTCGAGCCAGTGAGAACCCAAGCGCAGTCGATAGTATCATTATATGAATCAGGTATGTTTAGAATATTTACAGCATTTTCACCTATTTCAACAACACCACCACACGGTTGAGGTTTCCATTCTAAATGGAAGTAAAGCGAACTAGATTTACTTTTTGTTGCAGTTACATCAATTATTGATGAGGGAATTCGGTATGATATTTCGGTGTTCCCACAAATTTCTCGACGAAATCTATTTCTAACAACTGATTTAATAACGACTTGAGGAGCAAAGTATTTACAACGTGTTCTGGAAATTGATGAATTTACCGTGGCCGTTAAAAATATAGAATTGTAAGTTAGATTTGTAATGAGACCATTTTCATAATTGTTTGTGTTTGCTTGGCTATTATAATGCCAATTACAAGTATAAGATCGATTCAGGTCCGGTGACAGGAGGACCTGGTTCATGTCAGATAGGTCACCGCCGCATAGTGCTTGTTCACCAGAGCTAAACTTTGCTTTGAAGCGGTGCGAGGTGGCTGTAGGGTTAAGCCATACATACAGTGCCAAATTGTTGCCAGAAGATTCAAAGACGTTTGTTCCAGGAATAAAATCATCGCTAGGGATTGTTTGAATAACAGTATGGAAGGCAACGTCGTTGTAAATACCAATTCTGTGCTTTTCTATATCCATGTCTGTAAGTTCTAGACGCACTCTTCGAGACTTGTTCGGCACTTTTATTAGCCACTGGCAGTACCTCAATGTAGTTTCTTGAGGGTAACTTGGAGTAGTTAAGTAGCCATCTGAATCTGTTACTATGTCACCACACATAGGTTGAGAAGAATTAAAGCTAATCCGAAATCCCCTATTCTCTGACATTTGATCCCATGAATCTGGCTTACCAATATAAAATTTAATGCTAAACTCGTTCGATGAAGTTTCTATCGGCTCAAGAGAGCGATCCTCATCATTACATATGTTTTTTATTACGGTGATAGTCTTATTGATAAGCACAGACTCTTCAATTGTTATTTTGGTTCCACAAGATACCTCAGATTGAGGTAACTGAATATCTTCTGGTTTAATTCGAAAAACGTGTCTCGGAGGTCCTATAATATGCCACTCACAGACCGTTCCGTCTCTGAGCTTTTGCAAGTGTGGGTATCCAGGCGATTTTAGTTCTCCAGCGTCGGTGATAATGGTTCCACCACACGTGTCAATGGACACGTTAGCTCTGAATCCATTTCGCGGATTTTGGATTTGAGTTGTATATTTAATATACATTGTATTTCCGGTACTCTTGATAGTTTCATGTTTATCATTGCCACAAAATCGACCGTGTAAAGGAGAAAATTTCGTAGCTCCGAAGCGTATTTCGACGGCTTCAGTTGCGCAATCATCTTCATTATCCAAGTCAAATCTGTCAATGAAATCTAATCTTAGAATTTCTCCTGGTGGGCCGGTAAATACCCACTCACATTCTGAATACGGAACTGGTACCGATGGGTAATTTGGTGAATTTATGGCTTCCCAGTTATGGTCATCTGTTAGAGATGAGGTCGAACCACACTCAAAGTTGGTCTCTTCGTAATTTACCACAAAACTTTGATACGGGAGTGATCCTTTTGTGTAACTTATAAATAACGCGTTACTAGAAGTTATTATATCTGCTTTATTTTCGTGATCATAACCGCAATACTTTCCACTGGCCAAAAGGGGCGCTTCCTCAGAATCCCCATTTCGTAAAATGACGTATGTGGAACAGTCGTCATTTTTATTTGTAATGTTAAAATTATTTAATTCTAATTTGATAGTCCTACCAGGGCGCACTTTGACAACCCAGTTGCATTGAATTTTAGACATGTACCGATATTCTGGTTGTACGTCCCACCAAGTCGGACCAACTTCTCCGGACAAACCAGTCACAAGTCCACCGCATTTCGATTTGACTCGAGCACGAAATCCTGTCCTAACCATAGATGAATCGGTTTTGAATTTAATTTTCATGTACGTGGACGAATTAAAGCCTGCTTTAGCTGATTCTGTTGAACATATATTTTCCTGGACAGGCTTCCAATTTCCAGGAGTGTCAGAAGAATAAATAGAAACTGAATCTGCAAAACAAGCGTGGGTGTCTTCGATATTAAAATCTATGAAATTTAAACTTAAATGATTTCCTATTTCTGATTTGTAAACCCATTCGCAACTCAAATTATCTGAATATTCCTTTGGATAATTTGGTGATGTAAAAGTAATGTTATTATTTCCAGGTAAAACTAATACAGTCTCATTCGAACCACAATTTATTTTATCTTCATTTCCAGGTTCAACATTTCGAGAAGCTTTTGTCCAACTCATATGAAACTTCGATCCTGTGTTTGATTGATCCGTTGTAAGCGTCATGTACACTACACTGGAGGAAGTCTGAATGACTTTCGTTTCAACCAGTACACCATTAAGTTCCTCTAAAATTGGAGCTGTTGAATCATACCCATCATAAATAGTTAGTTTGTTATAGTTTACCTCGCTATGGGAATAAATATCTAAAACATCAAGTGTAATAGATATAGTATCCGAACCGGTAACAAACACGCGCCAACTATATTCACCAGATCCTAAATATCGAGTTGGGTATAATGGAGAAGATATCTCACCACTCTCTCCCGTAATATAATTTTCTCGTTGAAATCCATAATGTAAGAGAAAACCTTGACCGCTGGTTTGGGAGTCACTATGGAACTTAACATATATTTGTGATGCTGTGCTATGATTGCTAGGAGTTTCACTACTACAATAAACGCCCAGTAGCCGACCAGCACCGTTGGTTTCGCGAACTTCTACGTAGTCATTGTTGCAACCTTCAGAGAACTCTAAGTCAAATCGCTCGAATTGGACGTATGCAGTGTTTCCGGGGGATGATTTGAGTACCCATTCACAATCAGTGTTCACAGGATACGGGCCGGGGTAGTTCGGAGACGCTATGGTCCCTTCTTCTGATGTCAATGCACCTCCACAGGCGTTGCTAAGCGGTGAATAGTGAGCTGCGAACATTCCAGTAACTCGACCAGTGTAACTTCCGAACTCTATCGTCAAAGCGCTACCGCGGCTGACGATCATTGGTGGGACTTTGCGCCCACAATATTCCCCGATTAGTGGAGCATTATTGTCATCTCCGTCAACTACTCGTAGGAATGAGGAGGGGCACGATCTATTTGTGATTACGTTACTGTCTTTTGGCAAAGACATTAGAGTCAACGTTAAATATATTTTTTGATCGGGTGAATCCGCAAGTATTGTCCAAATACAGCTTTTGTTGGTATGTTGAACGAAGTTATCACTCTCTATGATACCCTCATGTGCAGCCCTTATGACAGAACCACAAGTAACAGTAAAGTTAGCTTTGAATCCTTTGGCCGATCCGTAATCATCAGTTTTAAATTGCACAACTACGCCATTGGATTTGCTAACAAATTGTGTTTTATTTGAATTTGGACATATACGGAACGTGTAATTTGAGGAAGGTCTGTAGTTACTTTCATAATCATAAATTTGAATCGTGTCTCCACAAGCACGTTCTCCAGCATCAAAATCAATAGTAGAATAAAGATCAAGGTCCATAATGTTAAGTTCGATACGATGATATGCGGGGACGGTAATATACCATAAACAATCCATATTATTCTCATAATTCTTTGGGTAGTTTTTGGAATATATAAGTCCAGATTTGGAATTTATAGCACCGCCACATTTTGAATTAAGAGAACTAAATTGTGATGAGAAGTGAACATCCCTAAGTTTAGACCCTTTGGATAAACGCACCAACATGAAATTACTATCAGACTGTACAGTCACGTCACCATTGTGGCAAGTTTTTGTAAGAAGTGGTGCCATTGTGTTTTGACCGTTATATATTTCAATAGCATCGTCAGTACAATTCGCGGTATCTTTCATATAAACCTCCGTAAGTGTAATTGTAATACTCTTACCTACTTGAGTTTCTATCAGCCACTCACAATCAATTTCCTGGTCGTTAGTTTGACTTTTATCAAGGGTTAACCTGCCCATGGATTTTTTAATGTGTCCGCCACATCCGTGATTGATCCATTCTAAGCGAAAACCGGTGCGTGGCGTATAAGGACCAGAAGAAAATTTTACTTGGAATGTATTAGTCTTTGTACTTATCGGACTAGGAGTTGTACTGCCACAGAGTTTACTGGAATAGTTTGGATCAGATATCTCTTTTGTTTGCAAATAGTCGTGATGACAATCGTCGTTAAATTCATTTGTTTGATCGCGGCTCATCCAATTACGATAAAATCTGTGGATTTTGTAAATATCAAAGTGAGTAAACGTCACATTAATTTTGTTACCTTTGGGAACTGTGATGGTCCACAAACAATTAAGGTTCAACGGGTAATTACTTGGATAACCCGGACTCTCAATTACTCCGTATCTTCCAGATATATTGTTATTACATACTGTTTGATAATTAAACAGGAATCCTTTACCATTTTGATATACATCAGATCTGAATTTAACGTAAGCATAATTAGTTGTCGTTTCGATAGTGGCTAGCTCCGGTGACATGGAACAATATTTTCCTAAAACTGTGGCACTCGTATCGCGACCGTCGAAAATTTCAACATAATCGTCTCTACAACTAGGAGTTCTTTCAAGATCAAGCTCTGTAAATATAATACGGATCCGTGAGCCTTCACTGGTAACTATTTTATAGAAACATTCGGCGTTTTCGTTGTAGTCATTTGGATAGTTAGGCGATGCTACAGAGCCAAATGGGCTCGTCAGAGTACCTCCGCATCCTGTTATTGTACCGTCCCATTCGATTTTGAACCCAGTCCCGGTTAAATAGGAATCAGAATGAAAGTGGAGGTGTACAGCATTGGATAATGATACAATTCGTTTTGATTGGAACACTCCACAAAACTGGCCAATCAATGGTGAGTTTTCGTTGCCACCATTTCTTATTTCTAAAAAGTCACCTAGATTACATTTGTCTCTTATGGGTCGTTCCAGATTAAACTGTGTAATGTTGAGCATGATCTGTTGGCCGACTGGCACCGTGATAATCCATGTGCAATCGCGATTGGGTTCGTACGAGTGAGGCCAGCCAGGAGAGTATATAAAGCCGTGAGTTCTAATATATGATCCACCACAATGTGATTTTTCATCTAAAAATGTGTATGACATAGAAAAACCTGAAGAACGAATACTACCATCAGACCCAAAATTTATCATGAGCCTGTTGGTGGATGTGGTCAAGGCGGGTGGCGCGTGATTTCCACAGAACTTGCCCAAAACATTATTTTCATTATTTTCGTCGATTTCTAGCAATTCCAGATAGTCGCTGCCACAGCTGGGCATGTCCTCAATGTTAAATCTGTTCCAAGTTATCTTTATGTGCATTCCTTCAGGAGCAATTAGTAACCACTTGCATGTCTGATAGTTTTTGTAAGTAGGATCGTCTCCGGATGGATGATTTATCAATCCAGTAGTATCTCTATGAATACCCCCGCACTCTGTATTGATAGTAGTATAGTTAGCGTAGAATCCGGTGCCAGAAATGCTTAAATCTGATGTAAATTTTATGTACATGTAATTAAGAGTGGACGTCTGTACAGGAGGCGTGTGCGCAGCACCGCCGCAGAATCTGCCTAGTAAAGTAGAGTTCTGGTCGTGGCCGTCCCGGACCTCGACGCTATCGTACCGGCAATCGAAGTACCGGTTGTCTTCGATATCAAAATCTTGAAATGTTAATTGAATTGCTTTTCCGGGAACTGTTTTGATGATATAAACGCACACTTTATTCTCAGGATAACTAAACGGATACCCGGGAGATTTTATAACTCCACTATCACCCTCCATTGTTTTCTCGCATATGGCCTCATAGGTTATTCGGAAACCGTCAGCGGGCAAACTCCTATCAGTTTTGAATTTGAAAAAAAGCTCATTCGACGATGACGTATATGTTTTTGGAAAAGTAGTTCCACAAAATTTACCGACTAGTCGTGAATCAGGAGACGGACCGTCATAAATTTTTAAATAATCGTAGTGACATCTAAACGATCGTTCTAGTTTAAATAATTTGAACTCAATTTTTATCTTGGTGTCCAAGCCAGTTTTAATTTTGTACTCGCATAATAAATTACTTAGATAATGGCCATCGTAAGTAGGAGAAACCAGTTCCCCCTTTTCAGTAGTGTAATAACCGCCACAGCCAGGAATGCCTTCGACAGGCGCATAAGCTATTTGGAATCCATGTCCTGACCCGTAAGCGTCTGAATGGAAGTGTATTAACATATCGGAGCCCGCCGACTGGACGGGTGCGGGCTGTGTCGTGTTACAGTACCTATTGATAAGAGGGTCCGTCGCGTGTGAACCGTCATAAATTGCTAAAAAGTCGAAACTACAGTTTGAATGTGTTTCAATATCGAGGGCAAAGAAATGTAAGTTAATCCTCTTACCGAGAGAGGTCGTTAAATGCCAATAGCAATCACGATTAGGAGGGTACGGCCCGGGAGAGCCTGGGGAGCTGATGTGACCGTGCGTGGTGGCGTCGACCTCGCCCCCACACACTGGGGTTATACTAGTCCAGTGTAATGCAAAGCCGTCTTTAGCTACTGTTTTATCGGAATGGAACCAGAAATATAAATTGTTATGACTTGATACAATGTTACCGCCTTTAGGAAAATTATTTCCACAAAATCTTCCCAGAAGTTGGCTAGAAGACTTTCGACCATCGTGAATTTGTAAGAAATCGTACATACATTCAGGACTTCCTTCCAAGTTAAATTTACTAAACGTTACATTAATTACTTTATCAGGAGCTGTATGTATTACCCAGGCGCATTGAGAATTATGATTATACGTGGTATTTGTCAAAGGATAAACTATGCTGCCTTCTTCGTTATCTAGAACACCACCACAAGACTTTGTCCTTACCTGACACAGGGTGCCCGTGAACTGTGCCGCGCACTCACATCGGAAGCCTCCAACTGCACTGTCGTCTGCTCTGCAGATTCCTCCGTTGTGGCAAGGATTCACTCTGCAGACGTCGGTGGTCATTTCACAGTGAGCTCCACCGTAGCCTTTAAAGCAGATACAAGTGTAGCCAGTACGAAGAGAATGGCATTGTCCGTGGATGCCACATGGATTCACTTCACAGCCACCAGTGGAGTTTCCCCCGCCTTCTGCAATGTAGCAGCCGCTGATTCCAACCCCGTCGCCCTCCATACCGTCGGGGCATATACATTGTGCTGATTGGCCAGTTGGCGATGCGCTTTCTATGCACTGCGCGGACGGGTGGCACCCTCCATGACCGATGTTGCATGTGCCTCTCCAGGAACACGTCACTCCATCACCTTGATAACCAGGTGGACATGAACCACATATTCGGGAGCCGATGGTGTTGTGACATGTTACTAAAGGACTGCAGCCTCCGTTGGCAATAGTTGTGCATTCGTCAATATCGTAACAAGTGTAGCCGTCGCCTTCGTAGCCAGAAGGACACTGACCACATCGAAATGAACCCGGCAGATTGATACAGTCAACCTTGGGGTTTACTGAACACCGAGGACCTTGATAAGATTCGCATTCGTTAATATCGGTCAGGCAAGCAACACCGCCGGTGCCATTCGTTGTCCATCCCTGGTGGCATATGCATTGAACACCTTCGCCTGAAGATACTTGTACACAAGTTCCATGGCCGCACATTTCAAAGTCGCCACCGGAGCAATCTTTAGCTTTCCTTGTACAATGTAAGCCAAACCAATCAGATTTGCACAAACACTCATACGATCCTGGTCTATTAATGCAAGTAGCTCCATTTTGACATCCAAGATCCGTCCCTGCGAAATTCCGGCATTCGTTAACATCGACGTCACAATCTCTGCCTTCCCAGTTTGAAGGACAAAGGCAATGGTAGCCATTCACTAAGTTGAGACAAGTTCCACCATGCTCGCACGGGTGAGATTCACATTCATCTTTTCCTCTGTTATTTAATTGATTTTGGAGATTTATTACTTTTCTGTGAATATTGTTGACTTTTCGCCAAAGCATCGATATATTAAAAAGAAAGTCGTTTGGGAGCGTAGATTCCTTGTTCTCCAGTCTCACAAGTCTTTCTAATATTCCGTTTATGTTCTGGTCAGTATTTTCTTTATTCGATGGCTGCGGCTGCGTTCCCTCACTCGGGGTGTTCGGGTGCAGTACGTTGACATCACCAACAAAGATGCTCGATTTCGGTCCATTGGGGCGGAGATAAATATTTTTGTCAAACGATGGTTCTAGAATTAGATCACCTCCAGAGGTCTTGATTTTTGGCCGGTCTTGGTAGATTTCACAATCCAGAGGAACGAGAAAAAGTACGCCTAGCAGGAAAAGACATTTTCCGAGTGTGCTGGACATGGTCCATGTGCACAGGTAGACGGTTGTGTTCGGAGTGTCGCTGCGCTGGTGTTGCGACTGCCACTATACCTTGTGTTATCATAGGGGGCGTATTGGTGTACGCCCCTAATGATGATTATTTGTTTATGATTAACCAATTCTGGCCATCTGGTAATTGATAATATGAAATCATGTGTTTTCTATAATATTATGGGATCATATTGCTTTGCATAAAAATCGATAACGTGCTGAGATTTGTCGTGACCGTTTAGCCCTGTCTTATTTTAATTGAATCATCTTACCTCTGTATTCTTATGTATTATTTATCATTTTGTAAATTGTGTCGACTTGTGTTGAAAATTCTTCATAAGTAATTAAGTTCATAAACTTTTTGTGGATTCTTAGGGGCCCAGCAGGGTCGAAGCCAAAGAAGAAGCTGGTATGAAAGGCAACGAAGGACACAGGTGTGGTTTTTTCCCGCTCCGCCGAAGGGCGAGAGATGTCATTGGATGATTTCCCACCTAAAAAAACCCTTTTTGGATAAATGATACCAAATTATGTTACAAATAGGTTATTAATACGTGACTGTTTTATACTTTAATTTTATTAACGTATAAACGAAGTTCTTAAACGACTATCCGGAGATATTATTCGATAAAACCATGTTTCAAAGTATCTGCACTGCCTTTGACAAACATAACATCGACCCGACCTTAAGTGACTGGATCACGAACATGCTCAAACTAAGAGCAGTGCAAGACATTATAAATAGCACAACAAGGGCCGCCCCCAAGAAGGCGTTCTCTCACCATTGCTATGGAACCTAGTCGCAGACAGTCTCGTCAAGATACTCAAAGATAAAGGTAGAACTACACTGCGCGGGACGTCCGCCACAAACGCCGATCGCGTCCGTCAAGTGTAGTTCTAAGAGTGCAGTTTCTATATAAAATATATGGAGACGGACGGGCCCAGATCGGCGTGGGTAGGTACGCCGACGCCATAATATAACCATAAGTAAACGGCCCTCATGAAAACAAAACGGACTACACTCTTGAACTGGGCAAAACACATGGACTACCCATACGAATAAAAAAGCCAGTATATCCATGTGGCAATCAAGCGCGGTCACGCCGGGGCGAATCCCCGCTGCCGCGACAAGTCGCGGCATGGCGGACAGAGTTCCGGCGGGATCTCATGGCGAAATGGCGAGAACGACTGTCGCAACCCTGTGCTGGGCACGCCAGGATTGAGGCAGTAAGGCTGGGCCTCACTTTGAGGCGTGGCTGGAAAGACCTCACGGCGTCGTGACCTTCCGCATGGCGCAGGTACTAACCGATCATGGCAAGTTCGGGCCCTATCTGTACAATATCCGTGCGGAGGTGACGCCCGGGTGTCACCACTGTGCGGAACGCCCGGTGGACACGGTGGAGCACACGGTAGAGCTGTGCCCCGCTTGGGAAGAGCATCGCCGTGTCCTCGTGAGGGCGATCGGTAGCAATGATCTCTCGCGCCGGGGTTTGGTTCAGGCCATGGTCCGGAGCGCGGAGGAGTGGCAGGCGGTCGCCTCCTTCTACGAAGCAGTAATGCTAGCAAAGGAGGAGGCCAACCGCATCAGGCAACGGCGCTCACGCCGCAGCCGCTGCCGTAATTCCGATCCAAATTTCCAGCCACCGTAGGCGCGGGCTTGCGGACGGCGGGCAATGGGTAGCTCGCTGTCCGTTTGTCCGGTAACAGACCGAACCGAGCCCAAGGCGTTTACGGCGCGCACTGTTCCCGTGCGCCTCAAGGAGTTGTCAGCAAACCGTAGGGGTAGGGTCAAGGCTTAGCCTGGGGCTCTGGGGAGGTATGAAAATGCTTACCAGGGCCCCGGACCCAAGGCAGGGAAGGGACAGCGTAGGTTTTTAGTCAGTAAGAGTCTGCCACTATTTCCCGCTCCGCCCAAGGGCGGGATTTGTCATTGGATGATTTTACAAAAAAAAAAAAAAAAAACAAGCGCGGTCGCAGCTTGAAATTTTGGAGGGGGTAACTAATAATAATAATTATGTCGAGTAAATTAGACTTCATTGCACATTATACAACAAATGGAAGTTATATTCGTAGCAACACACACATCCTCACGCCCAATCAGAGCGTCCCGCGATCGGGTGCCGCCAAGAAAAAGAAGAAATATATGAATAGTGCATCTCACTCGCACCCATGGGCGTGCTTGACTCGTGGGTAACTTCTGCGCAGGCGGATGCGCAGTCGTATGGAGATCTATAACGAGTAGGTACGTTACGAATTGTTACCGAAGCCCTATTGTTTAACATTAGGTTTCGTATCTTTTACGTGTGTACTTCTATGATTACATTGATTTGTATTTGTGGTTTTCACTAAAGACTGTCCTGAGACAACTACCCCTCATAAAGTCATCTATTTTGATTTGATATTTGTTAATCGGTTGATAATATTTGGGTCTTTTTTTAGGTGGGTAGTCATCCAAGGACTTCCCGCAATCTTGGGCGGAGCGGGAGGGCTTGTCAGACTTTTACTGACATAAAACCCACTCCTGGTCCATCTTTGCCTTCGTTTCAGGGCCCTGGGATTCTTCTCTTTCGCACAACCCATGGCCCTAGTAAATTTCAATACTACTGTGCCCCTACGGTTTGCTGATATCTGTTTGAGGCGCGCGTGGAACACGGTGTACGACTCGGGCACACTTCTACTGTATGTTCCACCGTGTCCTCCGGGCGGTCTACATAGTGGTCCGCAGGTGTTTCTTCCAAAAGTTGTCTGTAAGAGATCGAGATCGCTTTTAGCGATAAGACAGCCCATTGTGACACCCTATTAATTTTAAGTTCTTAATGTAATTTTATTTTTGGTGTAGAATAAAGAATACATCTATCTATCTATCTTACCATTTCCGGTGAGGATCTACGTCATGCGGAAGGTGGGGATGCCGTGAAGTCTTTCCAGTCTTTCGAGGATCTTAATAAAATAGTACGCTTCACCATCAACGATTGCATCACTGCTTTCCATCAGGTGGGATTGCAGTCAAGCACTAGTTCATAACAAATAAAAAAAAACCACTCCTCAAAGAGAGCTTTACGCCATAATTAGGGCATGCCCGGCCCGACAGTCACTGTCACCATTTCATCAGGAGATCCTGCCGGAATGAGTTCCGGCAGGATCTCGCGGAGCTTAACACGCAAACCGTGCATGCGTGCAAGGACTGTTGCGTCCAGATCCCATGGTGAGTGATGGCGTGAGGATGTTCGTTCCCTCACGTGTTCGGCCACCTCCTTCGATAGCATTATTGCTTGGCAGAAAGAGGCGACCGCTTACCATTCCTTCTCGGTCTCGATTGCCCCCACGAAGACAGCCCGGTGCTCCGCCAAAGCGGAGCACACCTCTACTGTACGGTCTACCATGTCTTCCAGGCGGTCCACATAGTGGTGACACCCAGGCGTTCCTTCCACCTTTATCCGTTGCAGGAACCTATATACTGGTATATTCTAATTTTGACATAAAAATGCCTAATCCGAATAGGTTCATCGTTTTCGCAGAAACCGTTCGTCGATCAGGTAGATCAGTCTTTATGCTATTTATCAGTACCTTGGAATACAGACCGTCCTCCGAAAATAATACTCGTAATTTCCTTGATATTTATCGCAGAGTCTGCAGAGGCGCAGTACGAGCTTAGGTACTATCCCTAGTTTTTATTTATTTATTAATCCTTTATGCACACAAACAGTATAGGCGGACTTAATGCCACAAAAAATAACACAAAAAACTGCAAAATCACTTTAATTTCGGAAGTCGGTGTTTAACGAAGAGACTAAACTATTATAGAAACACCGACTTCCGAAATTAATGTTATTTTCACGTTATTTTGTAATTTTTTGTTTGTTTGTGCTTTTTTTACATTGAAATCGGTTGTATTTTTTTTGTATAGTTTTCTTTTTCGTTTACCTACTACGTAGCAGATGCTACTTTTTACAAATTTTAAGAAGATTATTTATTCATTGAATAGTTTATGTACACACATATACAGAAAAAAATATTATCATAAAAATTGTACAAAGAAAAGAGGAAAAAAAGAAGAAGGAAAGAAGATTTTTCATTTTGACGTGTACGATTTGGGGGAGAAGGTTAATGTCTCCTGTGACCTCCTCTTCGGACTGCGCCTGTCGGCAATGTAGACGCCAGTTGGGACGAAACTGGGGCTAACCCAAAAGTCATCCACTGGCTATATACCTGCCACAGCCCTAGGGGGGCTGTGGCCTGGTGGGCCAGGACCGACTTGAACACAGCTCAAAAAGAACTCGAAAAATTGCAGCAACTCACCTGCGTAGCAATCACTGCCAGCATGAGAACGGCATCCACTACTGCCCTGCAAGCAATGCTAGGACCTCTTCTATTGCATCTCATAGTACGGGAGGAGGAAGCCCTGGCAGCATTCTGACTCAATTTATCGGGCACACTGAAAACAGATTCTCGAATCAAACATATGTACACGCATTATGGAAGACGCCGTTTAACGACAGTCTATGACGATTTCCCCCACAGAAATATTAAAAACAGAGAAGCGTCAAGGGGGCGTGTTTGCGTCCGCGGTACTTGCTCAACAAGGGCATATACCGGCAAACAGCCGTTTGACGGCCGTCAGTTACATCGCGAACGTGATCGTAAATAAATTTAAAATACCGTGTTGTTCAGTAGTTTCATGCAAAAACTAAAGCGAAAAGAAAAGCCTGAGTCATCAAGGAATCTCAAACCATAAATAAGTACAATCTTAATAGTATATTTATCAATAAAATTAGGAAAAACAACAAATCCAATGATATCCTTTGCTTTTACTACGTTATTTTTGTTTTCAAATATTAAAGCGACTTTATTATTCATAGAGTAAATACATTACTCTTTAACCATTACCTAACTTTGACGCTCAGTAACTGAACAAGCAATGTAAAAATAACATAACGATACTTTATCAGTGCGGTGTATTTCTTATTACGGCCGCAGTCAGTTGAGCCGAGTTAGGGTTGCGCCTGTACACATCCACCAATATAGACTATCGACCACAATATCGATTGGTTGGATAGCCGAAGTGAAATAATGTATTATTATTTATTTTGGAGTAGTAGAGAAATACGTAGGCAACTTTCGTAAAGTAAGTTGGTAAAATAGTAGGTCAAAAGTCGGTGGACAAATGGGAATAAATAATAATTAGTGTTTTTATTTTTATGATAAAAATTTTACTGTTCTATTATAAATAAATTATTTTCTAGACATACTCGTATTTATTTTTATTTAATTAGTTTTTGGAACCTAAAAAAATATCATTATAAAAATTAAAAAATCGATAACTTTTCTATTTAGTCAATAACTAGCGTAAATGTAAAATAAATTGCTTTTGCACAGCCCATCGATGTTTATGTGTGCGTAAGTTATATGGTGCATGAAAAATATACGCTGTATTTAGGAAGATAAGGTTTATAATTTACTGTGTAGTATGATCTGATTTATAATTTGCGGGTGTGTGCGGGACTGCGTAACAATAGCTGCATATGTAGTAGAGTCAGTGATGGTAGGGACAACTGGAGACATGGTGTTCCGGTACATTTTTCACTGCGTAACGTATCTTCTGTTTTCTGTGATTTCCCCCAACACTTCGCAATGAATATATCAGGGATAGTCCTCTTTGCTGACATTTTTTTTATTAGTCCCTGTGGGTTCATCAGGTTTCAGTGCGCGCTGATACGTCAGTCAGTTAAAGAGAAAAACACATTGTAACAGGTACAAAAGTTTATTACAAAAATCTCACAATCAGTCAGTTTTAGATTTAATACGAATCGAAATAATATTAACTTATCAAGTTATTTTTACATAAAATATTATAAATGCAAATATAAATGGCAACTGCTAATAGTCACAAATAACTTATTTTTTATAAATTATTTTGTTTCATTTTGGTTGGCCGCAGGCGTTTAGAGTGTTTTTTATTTTAACAAAAATAATTTATAGGTAGTTAATTTTTTGGTGTCGATATTACTGTCGATTGTGATTCTAAACGCTTGCGATAGATTTACTCACGGAACGAAAAGGCTGAGCAATATATTATCGTGTACTTAATAGACAGGATTCATTTTGACACAACCATCGACTTACATTCTAAGTGATAGACAAGCTCGTTCATGGAAACTATTTGTGAAAATACTGAAACGTTAAAACAAAAGTTCGCTGCAGCACTAAATTGTCATAATGACGTCTAACAAAACTTTTTAAACTTACAGCGCTTATATACTGCAAAACTGCACTAATCTCATTAAGCCAAGTTGTACGGCATACAATACATGTAAGTCAAGCAAAGTGATTGTACGGCATGCCTAATCTAGTGCGTAGTACGTATATATCGATGGACAGAACTTAGTTTTATACACGACGTGAGTGAAGTTGACTCAATAGTGCTTAAACCTTGTCATTCCCCGAATGTACATTGATTTTATTTATCCACAGTGTTAAGGAATTTATATATATTTAAAAATTTACTAATTTTATATCATAGTACGACTAAAAACATTTTTGTTATCATTCATTCTGTGCGTCGAGTGCGAATTGTTTTTAAATTAACGCGATCGAACGTTTGTCGTGTTTGGCTCTCTGATTGGTTAAGGTTACACTAGTCGATATTTTTTCCATACAAATGTCGGGGGGTCTCCACAGTTTGACATTGTACATCCAAAATTAAACATGATATCATTTTATCTTATTGCTAATGTTGTCTGTATGGAAATAGAAAAGAAAAAAAAACGCAATTAAAAAGTTATGAACTAACAAAGTTTCGTTTTTCTTGATGATTTTGACGCAACTTTGAGTGTAAAAAGTAACAAAATCATGTAAAATCTCTAATACGAAGTCGGTACCGACAAAGTTCAATTACCAAAGAGTTCTATAAAATTTATTTGCTTATGAAGTGATTTTTTCATAAAACACGATGTTCCAAAGCACTAATCGCATTTTTTTACGCACCGTCTAATGTTGTTTCAATTCGAAACGGTGTCTGTGTGCGTGCAAACAAGACTTTGTGCATATAGACTAGCTTAGAATTGCTCATCAGTGATACTATACTATCTGTCGGACACGTCAGATGAGACAGCGCGCTTTTGGACCGCACTCATCAGTGAGTTCGAGCCCGCGACTAGTTCAGCCTTAAGAGCTTGGAGCGGGCGAATCAGAGCTCCAAACATCATACATAACGTCGATCGCGTTTACACGTAGGCCCAGCCTCGGCCAATTTCCCTAGCTAGAGATGGCGATTGTTCGAGGCTGGGCCAATGTGTAAACGCACTATTAAACAAACTAACACAAAGTACTCTGATTATTTTGTGTTCAAAGACAACTTAAATTAGTATATTTTAATAACAGAGAATGTAATTAAGATTTCAGAGCTGCCGAGCTAAATAATATCGTAAATTTCAGCTAACTAGATTTTTACTTTCTAAATTTTCGTACATACGGGATGGATTCTGGAGATAGTTTAAATTTTATCGTTCGTAGTGCCTGAAAGCCGCACGTTACTGTGTCGTGCAAATATACGGTGCCGCATCGTACCACGACATTGGTCGTACACGATACGCGTGTTGCTGAAGCGTTTTGTCATAAAAAATTTCGCGATCAATCTTCAAACAAATGGTTCTGCGCCTTTGCCTTATCGGGTATTTACATGAGGCTAACCCAAGTGACACAATAGAATCTGTACCAGAGCAGAGAGCTATCGAGCTTTAGAATGAGACTGTCACACATACGAGAGACAAATTATGCTCTACGATTAACTTTTCCAAAACTCGATGTGCTGTAATCTATGCGAATTTCATTAAAACATTTTGTGATAACTTTTTGCGAGCCAATTTGTGGTAGAAAAGAGCTGCCGTGTTCAAATAGCGTTGATACAAGTCATATCGAGTCTTTTCAGGTAGAACAGCGCAAGCGGTAGTTTGCGTTTTTGCAAACCCTATTTAGAAAGAACTCGGTAATTTTCTTTCTAAGAAGGTCAATATCTAGTTTTTCTGTGATCCGTAATGTTCAACTGATTACTTTATTCTATAAGTAGAAATTGCCACAAATAAATATCTCCCGATCAAGTTTGATTTTTATAAACTTCAACGTTTTAACTAAGCAGTTTGATAACGACAAAATTTTACTAGTACATTAACAAAGAACATACGGCATAGGGTTACCAACTATGCTGTTAAAAACAGTATTATACTGTTTTTCACTAAATTATACTTTTTACTGTTAATCAAAAATAAAGTATACAACAACTTATAGCATCAAAATGCTATAAGTGTTAGACTTAAACACGCACAATATTTTTTTTCTAATCACAACAATGGAGTTTCAGAATGAATCAGTCCGAACAAATGTGTTTTCTTGAAATGAGTATTGGATATAAGTGGAGCCATATAAAGAAGAATTTAAAATTATTACTAATATTGTCTCATGTCAACTTTCTGTTCCCGCCACCCCAGCATTTACACTGAAAGAGTTTTTTTCAGTTATTAATGCATAGCGGCATGAGAATAGCAACAGAGCCGGATTTTTTTTTGTATTTTTTGTGCCTACAATATAGTATAAAATAAATAAAATACTGTTTTAATTCTTCTCAGATACAAAAATACTTTATTTCTCGTAAAAAAAGTTGGCAACCCTAATACGGCAGTAGGTACACTTTAACCTACAAATAATAATAATAATATATTGTTACTTTATATTTCTACCTAATAATTAATAAAAACTTGTTTACAATATTGTATTTACAACAAAAGGAGAAACGCATAAAACCTTCGATGAAACATGTTTGATCGAAGTATAAAACTCAATAAGGAAAGACCGAAAGAAATAATTAGGTTTTTATTTACTTTGACAGTACAGTAGGGAGTGTTTCTTAAGAAACAACATTCAAAACCTGTAGGTCGTCTCGAAAATAAGAGCATTTTAGAGAAATAACAGATTGAAATCTTTCGCGGATCACCTTTCGTCTCTTACGGACCGTAGGTTGGGACCAATGATCTACACTCCATTCGAAGTAAGATTCGACATTCAAACAAACCTTCTTTTCTGTCCGTTCAACCGATTTTGACTTTTAATGAGTTGCTGGCATGACACATGGCGGCTGCAGTAAACAGTTGGTATTGTAACCACTTATTTGCTTTAAATGTCATCCTTATGTCTATGAAATACAATTCAAAATCGGTTGAACGGGCATTAAAAAAGATTTGTTAAAATGTCTAATCATATTTGGAATAATGAAAGTAAGTTTGAGAATACTTATTTTACGGCTCTTTTTAATTCTTTACGAGTTATGCGTTTCTCCTCGACTTATTTTTTAATAGATACTATACAATACAAATAATAGAGATTTTATTCTTATAACGATTATTGAGGCACGAACAGTGAAATAGCACCAAATAGTTATTTCACACTTGAATAACGAAACTTCCAGATTAGCGTCAATTACGTCAAAAACTTTAGAAAAAGGTCAAATTAACTCAGTCAGTAAAATTCCGCTTGAATGTTTAGCGATATGTATACGAGTATGTATGAACTTAATGTCTTACCTAAAAAATTCAAAATCAACTGCATCCTACTTTTTACAACGATTTTAATAGAAATAGTCACTTAAAATACAAAATGCTAAAGTCGATACTTGAGTTAGGAATGGATCGTAAAACTGAAGAGTTTGTTTGGTTGAAGGCTCTTCTTAGAAATTAGTAGTCCGAATTAAAAATTAGTTTTAGTGTCGTTTAGTCCATTTATCGAGCAAAGCTATATGCTAATTAACATCACGAACATGACATCAAAGACGTGGTAAGAGCTAGTTTAAGAATAATAAGTACTCAACAGAAAAAATGACTTGCTGATTTAATTTGACCCATCTACCATTTTGTTGTGCGTTTTATATTTTGTTCTGCATAACTTCTAAATAGATTTTATTTAGGATAATATGGAGACTAGACTAATCAGTATACTAAGTGTACACTTTCGTAATATTTATTAGTGTTATAATGTCTCATGCGTGTTTAAGTGATAATGTGAAACAACCGTTGTAGTGTGGTACACACAGCAATTTGCTGCGATAGCTTGTCAAGTCATTAGTCAATAACTCAGTCATATAAACATATAATTATTATGTGCTGTTTTACAAGGATCTTTATTTAGATCAAAATGGGAAGTAAAGCTGCCATTATGATTTAAATTTTCATAGATTACAATTACACAAGTATTTACTAATACTGCCCCCTTAAAAATGTTTTTTTAGAGCAAAAGACCCTTGTAGCATTGCACAATCATTGGCATTGGCCACATATTGTTTAGCTGCCAAATTTTATGTTATAGCTGTTGTAGCAGCAGATACCGGTGCTGCCAAGGAGTCCTTCACATATATAATGTCAATACTGACATTATAAACCCTCACAGGTTTGGGACGTGATGTTCTCGGGCTGGGGGTCCAAACAAATGCTTCAGGACAGCAACTCTTGGGCCGGTGTGGCTAGCGAGATGTTTGTTCATAGTTGAGGTGATCTCGGGCGCCTTCGGGGCCGGGACACATCAGTAGATGCGCGGCGCGGGAGAGGGCGGCGGCGCGCGCGCCGTGTCGGGCTCCGACTCGCACGCGTCGGTGGAGGCCGGCGTGGGCGGCGGCGGCCGGTTGCAGGCGCGGTAGTGGCGGTAGGCGCGGCGCCGCGGCGCGCCCGAGCCGCCGTCGCTGCCCGTGGCCGGCGACGGCGGCGGGTTGGCGGTGGGCCGCGGGTAGCGCAAGCAGTTGCTGTCCAACGTGCTGGAATTATTATCAAATTAAACATTTTCTTAGGGCCCGCGCGTTACCCGCCCTTGCTAGGTTTCAATGCATGGGGCGGTATAAATCTAAAACGTAAGTTTACTCACTCAGTATAAGTGGTGGTAAGCGCAGGAAGAGTAGTGATGTCTCGTTTATGCGGAGGCACTAGTGCCCGGGCGGCGGGAGCCAGGATAGGCTGCAGGCCGGTGGCGAGGCCGGACGCGCGGACGCGCGGCGCGGGCGCTTGGGCGGCGCGGCGCACGCGGCGCAGCGCGGCCCAGGCGGCGCCCAGGGCGGCGGCGGCGCCCACGACGCAGCCGCACACCACGAAGGCGTTGGAGCGGCGCGCGCTGGGGGCGCTGTGCTCCTTGGCGCCCGCGAAGCTGCAGGTGGCCGCGGACTCGTCGGAGCCGTCCTCGCAGTGCTGGTGCCCGTCGCACAGTAGACGCGGCGCCAGGCAGAGACGTTCGTCGCAACTGTTGTCGAAGAGGTACCAGTATAGTAGTTTGTATGAACTATTCATTCATGATATAGTTGTAATGATAACGAAACTAATTATATAGAACTGCAAATCATTTATACTGCATTCGAAATTAGATCAGACATTTAACTAAACCTTTATTACTGACCGTTCAGTCGATTTTGACATTTTTTACGCTGACGGCATGATAAATAGTGGCTGCAGTTGATCATAGAAGATCTTTTCGCCCTGTTTCGTCGACAAGTCGGGACATAGTTCATCGCAATAAAACCACACCACGTGCTCAGAACGTACACATTTATTAAGTTTTTACCGAGATGTCTTGCGGCTTGCTTACACATAAGCGTCCGTGTTCGGCCGTCGTCGGCCAATGTCCGTCATTGGCCGACGACGGCCGAACACGGACGCTTGCATCAAACACTTGTAAAACAAAGGAAGCGCGTACACAAAACCAGTGGCGTGCCTGATACCTTTATAGGGGGCAAGCCGAGGAAACCTTGACTAATCTTTACCTAATATTCCGAATTAAAAAAAAAACTCGAGCTAAAATCCGCCGTCATGTATCATCAGTGCAAAATTTCTTGCTGCTGTAATCCCGATTTTTAAGTGAATGTATTAATTGTACGACAGTCCGCGGAACGACTATTCCCGACGTGATCTCAATACCAAGGATAAAAAAAGAAATAAAAACGTTAACAGTATAAATAATATTGACGGAAAATCTTAACACCGCGATGTAGGAAGTGCATCTTAATCAACAACGCCATCTAGTTGTAAAATTGGAACTAATTCTTAAAACAAGCTTTCTTTGTACAAATTGATTTTGAACATTTTCATTTGTTGACATTATGATAGAAATTAATTATGTAAACATCATACTTATATCATAAATGACTTAAACGTAGCAATCTATCGATATTTTTGGGCAATTCTTGTCTGCTCTCAATTCTGATCAATGAAAAACGAAATTTCTAAGTAGAAATTTCGTCACTTATTGTCAAAAGAGAAAAGTTTCTATTCACATTTTACCAAAACTACAGAACGAAATAACATCACTCAATTGCTTTTGAGAATTCTGATGTATTTTCATGGCACCAGCGTAGTTATTTATGTCATTATAACCTAATGTAGGTATTCCAAGTATTATATGTATATTCTTATCGTTTGAGAAAAAATAAGCAACACCAAATATCAGGGGTAGGTTTAAAGGTGAAGTTACGAGCTCATATTTATCGTATTACTTATACTATACCTATATACATTATAATGACTTACCTGGCCAAGTATCGCCCACACATTTTAATCCATCACAAGGAAAAGTTATTGTATGTTTCCGAATTCATTTCAAAGATACTTTAATCACTTCATATCTAAGTAAAACTACAATAACTAATCACATAACACAACAATAACTAATCATAAAACTTTAAACTCTAAATGGCATAAAGAGAAAACTAAAAAAATCTAATAAAACAATTAGGTACGTACAAAACGATACCTAACCACTCAACAGCAGTTTGCACAACTTTTTACGCATCATAGGGGGCGCCTCGTAATTTGCGTAAAGAAAACATCCATTCATACTTTTCGAGAAGCCGTGCTTTTTATCCATAATAAATATTCGATGAGTACTTGCACACAGTGTCAAATTTTACCCACACAGACACAATTTTTTGTGTTTATATAGGGAAAAATGAAATGGCAGATGACCCGAATGGAGAAGCCTGTGACTACAGAAAGAGACGACAAAACACTAGTGTTCATCTCTTTTTTTGTTACGTGTTAGAGCGAGATCGCAGTTTGCTGGGTGTTGCATTATCTTATGAATGAACTTAAGTCACCCGCGTTCCAAAGCGATAGCGCGAAACCGTCCGAAATAGTAACATTGCGCGTTGGTTGAATTCGTGTTAGAATCACTTTTGATGCAATTCGGAACGGAGGGTTCGCGCGACGTAAGACGCGCGAAGTTTGAAGTTTGAGTTTTTATTTTATTTATTTAATTATTATAGATGCATGCAAATTATTATTTT
This sequence comes from Leucania comma, assembly GCA_958295575.1. Classification (NCBI taxonomy): domain Eukaryota; kingdom Metazoa; phylum Arthropoda; class Insecta; order Lepidoptera; family Noctuidae; genus Leucania; species Leucania comma. The sequence continues at coordinate 25,760,416 of OY282467.1, read as the reverse complement.
ATTAGGTGGGGTGATGGCGGTGGTGGTAGGTAAAAGCCGGGCTTATTTGCTTCTATGGTGCGCACGTTCCTGCACAAAACACGGCCGTCATCATCCGACGACGCCCGGTAACAGCTGTGGCAGTGGCGCCCTTTCGCAGTAGGCGCCCCACTCTTCACACTTACCGGAAGGCATCAGGCAGCGGCTCCCTCTCGCAGTAGGCGCCCGCATCACACGCGCCGAGCGTGGCAGCACAGGCTCCGTCGGCACAGCGCAGGTGCGCCACTCTGCACACTTACCGGAAGGCATCAGGCAGCGGCGCCCTCTCGCAGTAGGCGCCCGCATCACACGCGCCGAGCGTGGCAGCACAGGCTCCGTCGGCACAGCGCAGGTGCGCCACTCTGCACACTTACCGGAAGGCATCAGGCAGCGGCGCCCTCTCGCAGTAGGCACCCGCATCACACGCGCCGAGCGCGGCAGCACAGGCTCCGTCGGCACAGCGCAGGTGCGCCACTCTGCACACTTACCGGAAGGCATCAGGCAGCGGCGCCCTCTCGCAGTAGGCGCCCGCATCACACGCGCCGAGCGCGGCAGCACAGGCTCCGTCGGCACAGCGCAGGTGCGCCACTCTGCACATTTACCGGAAGGCATCAGGCAGCGGCGCCCTCTCGCAGTAGGCGCCCGCATCACACGCGCCGAGCGCGGCAGCACAGGCTCCGTCGGCACAGCGCAGGTGCCCCACTCTGCACACTTACCGGAAGGCATCAGGCAGCGGCGCCCTCTCGCAGTAGGCGCCCGCATCACACGCGCCAAGCGCGGCAGCACAGGCTCCGTCGGCACAGCGCAGGTGCCCCACTCTGCACACTTACCGGAAGGCATCAGGCAGCGGCGCCCTCTCGCAGTAGGCGCCCGCATCACACGCGCCGAGCGCGGCAGCACAGGCTCCGTCGGCACAGCGCAGGTGCCCCACTCTGCACACTTACCGGAAGGCATCAGGCAGCGGCGCCCTCTCGCAGTAGGCGCCCGTATCACACGCGCCGAGCACGGCAGCACAGGCTCCGTCGGCACAGCGCAGGTGCCCCACTCTGCACACTTACCGGAAGGCATCAGGCAGCGGCGCCCTCTCGCAGTAGGCGCCCGCATCACACGCGCCGAGCGCGGCAGCACAGGCTCCGTCGGCACAGCGCAGGTGCGCCACTCTGCACATTTACCGGAAGGCATCAGGCAGCGGCGCCCTCTCGCAGTAGGCGCCCACATCACACGCGCCGAGCGCGGCAGCACAGGCTCCGTCGGCACAGCGCAGGTGCCCCACTCTGCACACTTACCGGAAGGCATCAGGCAGCGGCGCCCTCTCGCAGTAGGCGCCCGCATCACACGCGCCGAGCGCGGCAGCACAGGCTCCGTCGGCACAGCGCAGGTGCCCCACTCTGCACACTTACCGGAAGGCATCAGGCAGCGGCGCCCTCTCGCAGTAGGCGCCCGCATCACACGCGCCGAGCGCGGCAGCACAGGCTCCGTCGGCACAGCGCAGGTGCCCCACTCTGCACACTTACCGGAAGGCATCAGGCAGCGGCGCCCTCTCGCAGTAGGCGCCCGCATCACACGCGCCGAGCGCGGCAGCACAGGCTCCGTCGGCACAGCGCAGGTGCCCCACTCTGCACACTTACCGGAAGGCATCAGGCAGCGGCGCCCTCTCGCAGTAGGCGCCCGCATCACACGCGTCGAGCGCGGCAGCACAGGCTCCGTCGGCACAGCGCAGGTGCCCCACTCTGCACACTTACCGGAAGGCATCAGGCAACGGCGCCCTCTCGCAGTAGGCGCCCGCATCACACGCGCCGAGCGCGGCAGCACAGGCTCCGTCGGCACAGCGCAGGTGCCCCACTCTGCACACTTACCGGAAGGCATCAGGCAGCGGCGCCCTCTCGCAGTAGGCGCCCGCATCACACGCGCCGAGCGCGGCAGCACAGGCTCCGTCGGCACAGCGCAGGTGCCCCACTCTGCACACTTACCGGAAGGCATCAGGCAGCGGCGCCCTCTCGCAGTAGGCGCCCGCATCACACGCGCCGAGTGCGGCAGCACAGGCTCCGTCGGCACAGCGCAGGTGCCCCACTCTGCACACTTACCGGAAGGCATCAGGCAGCGGCGCCCTCTCGCAGTAGGCGCCCGCATCACACGCGCCGAGCGCGGCAGCACAGGCTCCGTCGGCACAGCGCAGGTGCCCCACTCTGCACACTTACCGGAAGGCATCAGGCAGCGGCGCCCTCTCGCAGTAGGCGCCCGCATCACACGCGCCGAGCGCGGCAGCACAGGCTCCGTCGGCACAGCGCAGGTGCCCCACTCTGCACACTTACCGGAAGGCATCAGGCAGCGGCGCCCTCTCGCAGTAGGCGCCCGCATCATTCGCGCCGAGCGCGGCAGCACAGGCTCCGTCGGCACAGCGCAGGTGCCCCACTCTGCACACTTACCGGAAGGCATCAGGCAACGGCGCCCTCTCGCAGTAGGCGCCCGCATCACACGCGCCGAGCGCGGCAGCACAGGCTCCGTCGGCACAGCGCAGGTGCCCCACTCTGCACACTTACCGGAAGGCATCAGGCAGCGGCGCCCTCTCGCAGTAGGCGCCCGCATCACACGCCCCGAGCGCGGCGGCACAGGCTCCGTCGGCACAGCGCAGGTGCCCCACTCTGCACACTTACCGGAAGGCATCAGGCAGCGGCGCCCTCTCGCAGTAGGCGCCCGCATCACACGCGCCGAGCGCGGCAGCACAGGCTCTGTCGGCACAGCGCAGGTGCCCCACTCTGCACACTTACCGGAAGGCATCAGGCAGCGGCGCCCTCTCGCAGTAGGCGCCCGCATCACACGCCCCGAGCGCGGCGGCACAGGCTCCGTCGGCACAGCGCAGGTGCCCCACTCTGCACACTTACCGGAAGGCATCAGGCAGCGGCGCCCTCTCGCAGTAGGCGCCCGCATCACACGCGCCGAGCGCGGCAGCACAGGCTCTGTCGGCACAGCGCAGGTGCCCCACTCTGCACACTTACCGGAAGGCATCAGGCAGCGGCGCCCTCTCGCAGTAGGCGCCCGCATCACACGCGCCGAGCGCGGCAGCACAGGCTCCGTCGGCACAGCGCAGGTGCCCCACTCTGCACACTTACCGGAAGGCATCAGGCAGCGGCGCCCTCTCGCAGTAGGCGCCCGCATCACACGCGCCGAGCGCGGCAGCACAGGCTCCGTCGGCACAGCGCAGACCGGCCGCGCATGCGCCGCACTCCGCCTCATCTGCACCGTTTTCGCAATCTTTTTGGCCGTCACATCTGTAACAAAGGAAATACATTATTTATTTCGCATTCAATACTAAGCAAACAGTTAAGTCTAAAATTAGAGGGCTTGTACTAACTTCCAGTGGTGCGGTATGCAGCGCGGCTCGGGCGCGGCGGGGTCGCACAGGAAGCGCTGCGGGCGGCAGGGCGCGGGCAGGCCGCAGCGCAGCGCGCAGCCGCACGCGCCGCCGGCGCCGCACGAGCCCGGCGCGCCGCCGCACGCCCCGCCGCGCCAGCACAAGTGCGTGCGTGCCACCTGATAACATCATACTCTTATCAATTGCTGCTTATGGACATTTTTTATTCTATACTTTTTGTACATACATGTAACAGAAGAAGACGAATGACTATATATTTAATTAATTATTTAATATTATTGATTGATTATTTAGTTATTGATTTACTTAGTGTTAATTTACTGTTTTTATTTTTGAATGTAATAATCTAATTAATGAATGTAAGGAAAAGTTCAAACACAATGCAAATTGTTAAATGAATAAATAAATGGACCCTGTTAAGCAGAAAAGATCCAGCCAACATTTTATTACTTTTGAGTAAATGCAGTTTAAAGTTCGTATCGATCGTATGATACAGTACCTATTTGAACTTACACTAATAAATTTCAAATAGGTAGTGTATCATACGAATTTTTTTATTATATGCCTAACTTTAAACTGCATTTACTCAAAAGTAATAAAATGTTGGCTGGATCTTTTCTGCTTAACAGGGTCCAAATAATATAAAAAATTGTGCAAAAGTAGAGATTGACTTGCGAAAGTAGATTATAGTAGGTTAAAAGGAATGTAGACAATAGTATGTAGAAACAAAGTTTGTAAAATCTTTGATGAAGGCTTTGCTGCGACAGCGCGAAAATGAGTCCACTGGCACAGCACATACATACCTTATGCACAGCGCGGGCAGCAACAAGTCTCGGCACATGCGGCACGGGCGTGGCGGGCGACTCGCGGCGAGTGAGCGCCACGCGCATGGCGCCGCCCTGCCCCGAGAAGTACGCCCAGCCGCCCCACACGCACAGAGCGCTCGCCCAACCGCCCTGCCAGATTACGCGTCTGTGGAATAAAACATACTTTTACAGATCTAAGAAAAATTTAATAATCGAAAAAACTGTATAGAACTGAAAATAATTCAGAAAAAGTGTGCGAAACTAAAAAAAAGCCTAAAAATTCGAATCGTACTGGCGCAAGGGGTTTCCAAGAAATCATATATATATTTTTTAATATTGCTAGCCGTCAAATATAACAAGTTATAACTCCGCCGAAATCAATAGTGACATCAAATCATTAAAATGATTTGCTCAGCGATTCCAGAATCGAAATTTCTCTAAAATTCGCTAGACCTTGGTGGAGAAAGTTGTGCTCTTTAAAAGAGTAATTGCAAACCGCCTCATCGCGCACCTACCACGGGTGGGCCCGAATCTTTCGGACAATGCAGTGTTCCGCATGGATCGGTACTAGGACTTTTTTTTATGGTAGGTAAAATCATCCAATAACAAATCTCGCCCTTGGGTGGGGCGGGAAATAGTGTCAGACTCTTACTGACTAAAAACCTACACGAAACAGAGCTAGTCGCAAACGATATCCTGTTTGGTATACTCGAGATATTATTACAGATCTTCGACATAAACAGAGACTACATCGTATTTGGAAAGCGTCTAAATGTTCTTTAGCTTACAAGGCATTTTCTGACTTAAGAGCAAACCTAAAACATCGTATCACAATCGCTTATAACTCACACTTACATCGTGTTGAGAATAATATCAAACTCAACCCACGACAGTTTTGGAGACATATTTCCACTCTGCGGTGCAAATAATAATAATAATAATAATTCATTTATTTCGGAAACCAGTCCATATGCAAACATTATAAAAACATTATAAAAACATTATAAAAATTGAAATCACATTAAATTAAAAAATAGATAAATTATACACATTATAAAACATAAAACTACAATAAAATGTCATTAAAATATAAAATACCAAAAAATTACAATTAGTCAAAATTACGAAATTGATAAAAATTATATTAAAAATACACAAAATTATTAAATAAAATAAAATAAAATCGATAAATAATAATAATAATAATATCACATTTATTTTCAGACAACATAGCTTGTACATAAACAACAAAACAAAAATATGAGCCAAAAAAATAAAAAATAAAATAAATAAAAAATAAAATAAAAAGACGCAGGCTATATTACATACCTGAATGACGGTCTGTGTACCGTCATCCAGTGAGACACCATTACGCCATCCAGCCTGCCGGCTACAGTAGCCACGAGGCTATTGGGGCTGCCGCGCATCCGACGCATTAGCGATGCGACTCTCAGCCTCAGCAGCGAGCCGAAATCTGGAACACGCGCTTCCGCGAACATCCCCGACGCGCTACAGAAACGCGGCAACCCCAGCATTACCCGGAACGCGTTATTATACTGGACTCGTAGAGCGCTGTACGAGCCCTGTGCATAACTGACCCACAGGGCACACGTGTACAGCGACTGGCAGTAGGCCCTGAACAGCGTTATTTTAACGTCTCGCGTACACCGCGCGAACCTGCGAGCCAGCATATTACACCTGACCGCCAACGCCCTACGTTCCCTCTCTAAGTCAGCATCATCCGACAGGCCATCGGTGACCCAGTGTCCCAGATACTTAAATCGAGTGACCCTCTTCAGCGGAACTCCACCCAAGAAAACCGGTGGAACGGAGTCACATATTTTATTTTGCCCCCTAAAAACTAAGAGCTCACTTTTGGCTGAGTTACCCACCATCAACTACCAGGGTCAATCACTGTCTGGTATTGATGCGGCTAATGGTTTTGCTGATTTCTTCGCCAGTGTTTTCTTACCCGAAACCCCTGACTTAAACATATCCCAAATATGTGCTCTTGACACACATAGCAACAGTAATTCTGTAAGCATAATTAATTTTTTCCCTAAAGATGTAGAACGCGGTATAAGTAAGTTGAAGCTTAGTAGCTCTGTCGGGCCAGATAACATTCCAGCTAAAGTCCTTAGGACTTTAGCTGGAACTAGGGACGTGCGCAGTCTCATTGCGCACGCGACGTAGTACACACGCGCCTAAACTGTGATCAGTGACTCGCGAAAATGAAAATGACCTCGGTTATAGTCAAGTGTGTAAACTGTAATATTGTTATAAATGAAGTTTTGGCATTTCTTAGCAATGTTCTTGGATTTATGGATGAACAAAGTATTCACCAACTGTGTTCTACTGCTTTTTCGGCGGAAGATGTGAAGAAAGCTAAGTCATTGCTTTTTGATTCGCTACCCAATGCGAAAAAGATGCCCATACGACGTAGAGAAGGAAAGAAAAAAATGATGCGAGAACTGGAGGACATAATCTGCCTTATGAAGACAACAAACCCTGAGGAGTTCCCTATATTCGTCGCTAAGGAGTTACATAAGCTTCCACCGGTTACATTCGACCACGTCGATGTGACCAGGGTGCTAAAGGATATTTTAAAAATGCAAAATCAACTAAGTGCATTGGAAGAAAAAGCAATAACAGCTGACCAGTTCGAGCTACTTAAACGGGAGGTACATGATATGAAACACGCATCATTATTGGAAAATTTATCAAATAATGTAAATAGAAGAAGAGGGGCATGTTTACACACCAGCCCACTAGATAGTGGTCCCATAGGTCTTCAGTATGTTCCTATAGAAACAACAAAGAAAACAGCTGATTCTATAAGCAATAAACAGCAAGCATCGGTGAGTCACTCATCTTTGAATAGTAACGGCGAGGACGACTTTGTCTCTTTTCTTCGCAAACAAAATAATGCGACGGAGATTCAAGGACACGTGGAGGCGCCAACAGCAACTGTGGTTTCGAAAAGTGCGAGCGAGAATGGTTGTCAGCCGACTCAAGGACGCGGCGACCGTGAGGCACGGAGCGAGATAGCGAAGCAGACGAGGTGCGTGGAGGCCACCGCGATCACCGCGGTTTCGTCAAAACCAGTTAGCCCGCCGGCTACCTGCGCAGACGCAGCGGTAGGGACGGCTGCCAGTATCAATCGATCGTCGGCTCCAGATACAGTGTTGTATGAAAATAAACTGAGCGGACCACAAATAGGTGTTGAAGGTATGAGCACGAAAGATTTAGACACGGAATGGACTGTGGTACGGAGAAAATCGCCAAAACGTTTTAAATTGATCGGTCAAAGAGGTTGTGCGGCCACCTCGCCGGGTGGTAAATTTAAAGCAGCCGATATTAAAGTACCTTTGTTTATTTCAAATGTAAGTACTGAAACAAGTGAGCAGGATATAATAGGCTACATAAAACAGAAAACAAGTGAAAGTGTTACCTTAAAAATGATAAATATGAAAGTCCCAAAGAAATACAACGCATACAAACTGTTTGTTTCTCAAAATAAGTTAGACTTATTCTTAAAAGATGACTTGTGGCCAAATGGCATAACTTTTAGACGTTTCGTGCGTTTTATGTACCGAAAAAAGTTGGGAGACTAAGTAATAGTTATTAATGGACTTAATTATGAACTGTAATTTAAATAAACATTGTAAGCTTACTAGTTTCAACTGTAAATCTGTTAAGCGTTCAGTTGATAGTGTTAGGAAAATCTGTGAGATGTCAGACATAGTAGCCCTTCAAGAGACATGGCTTCTTCCCCATGATATTCCTTTCTTAGGTACCATAAGTGATCAATTTGAATACACGGGTAAGTCGGCTGTTGATACATCTACGGGGCTACTGATAGGGAGGCCATATGGGGGAGTGGCTATCCTCTGGAGAAAGGGTATTTTTAATAATGTTGCAATTTTGGAGTGCACTAGCTCGCGTCTCGCTGCTATCAGAGCTACCGTCGGCGATCGCTCGATTATTGTAATGTCTGTTTATATGCCTACCGACTCGGCCGACAACTTGCCTTTGTTTACAGAGGTTTTAAGTGAGATTAGTGCAGTTGTTGCGAGTTCAGAAATTGAAAGTATTTTCATATTAGGCGATTTTAATGCACATCCACATGAATTGTTTTTTAGGGAATTGGATAGTTTCTGCAATGATCAAGCTTGGATGTGTGCAGATATACAGAAACTGGGCTGCATGACTGATAATTACACCTTTGTGAGCGAAGCCCACGGGTGTAGAAGATGGCTTGATCACTGTGTCGTGTCTCTTTCAGCTTGGCAAACTATTGTAAGTGTGGAAATAAAAGAAGACGTATATATGTCAGATCACTTGCATTGTGTGTTGAGTGTGACCTGAATATAGTGAGGCCTAAATTAATACCACAGAATACACCGCGCTCTAGAGTTATTTGGGGTGAGAGGAACGAATCTCAGATCAAGTGTTACAGGGAGCTTTGTAATAATAGGCTACGGGATATTGATTTTCCTCCAGAATTCTCAGGGTGTAGCTATGGGTCATGCAGTTCAGTGGAACATAAATATGTTTTGAATGACATTTATGGTAAAGTTATAAGTACCTTATGTGACGCGGCTGTGCAAACATATGTGGTGGAAGGTTTTAGGCCAAAGAGAGGCAAAGTGGTGTGCGGTTGGAACAGTCATGTTCGTGACGCTCACCGTGAGGCCAGGCTTAAGTTCAAAGAATGGGTTAGACTTAAGAGACCAAACAGTGGAGTAGCTTTTAAAGAGATGTGTGAGACCCGTAAAATCTTCAAGGGTCGCCTAAAAAGGTGCCAAAAAAATGAAGAACAGGTCAAAATGGACAACATAGCAAAGCAAAGGGCTACGAAAACATTTTAGTAAGTTTTGGAAGTCGACACGTAAGCTGGATACTGGGCCTGGTCTGCCGGTGAGCGTGGGAGGGAGCAATGACCCGAGCGGAATTGCAAATATGTTTATGGAACATTTTAAAGTACAGTCTCCGCTGGGTCCTTCAGTTGAAGTGGCCGATGCTGAGTGCGACAGTGGGGGGGTGGAGCCTCTCACACTTTTATCAGCTAAACAAGTAAGATCTGTAATTCTAGGCATGAGCAGAGGTAAATCTCCTGGCCACGACGGGCTCAGCATCGAGCATTTTAAATATGCGGGGGTTCACCTGCCGAGGGTCCTGTCCTGGTTTTACACAATGTGCATCAGTCACTCTTACTTGCCTGCTGAGCTGATGCAGACTATTGTAGTGCCCATCATCAAGAACAGGACAGGGGATATCTCGGACGGGGGAAACTACCGTCCAATCTCCCTTGCAACCACTGCTGCTAAAATATTGGACAGTATACTTGATTCGTGCCTGAAAAAGTATTTATGTTTGCATGACGCACAGTTTGGTTTTCAACCTGAACTCTCAACCGAAAGTGCTGTGCTGAGTTTGAAGAATACTGTCCAATATTACACAGACCGAAAAACACCGGTGTATGCCTGCTTCCTGGATCTCTCCAGAGCCTTCGACCTTGTGTCATATGATGTGCTCTGGAGAAAACTGGGTGACAGAAATGTACCGGCACCAGTACTAAAGCTCATGCAGTACTGGTATGCAAAACAAACCAACTGTGTGAAGTGGGCTGGAACGTTCTCAGCATCATATAGGTTGGAGTGCGGTGTGAGACAGGGGGGGTTGACATCTCCACGGCTCTTTAACCTGTATGTTAATGATCTCATAGTCGAACTCAGCAGTATGCGTGTTGGCTGCCGAGTTGGTGGTGTTAGTATTAACAGCATTAGTTACGCAGACGACATGGTACTGCTGGGCCCGACTGAGGGATCTATCAGGGAAATGCTGAAGGTCTGCGAGAAGTATGCTGCCTTGCACGGCCTTGTGTATAATGTGCGCAAATGTGAATACATGGTCTTTAAGGCCGCCGGTAAGGGCCCTACTCATGAACCTAATTTCCTGCTAAATGGTATGAGAATTAATAAAGTCTACCAATTTAAATACTTGGGGCACATACTTACCGACGACCTTAAGGATAATGTGGACATTGAAAGGGAGCGTAGGGCACTGGCGGTTCGAGGTAACATGTTGATCCGTAGATTCTCTTGTTGTACGGACCAAGTCAAGATTACCCTGTTCAAGGCGTTTTGTCAGGGTCTGTATACGGGGGGTCTGTGGATCAGCTACACCAAAAGATCACTGGATGTCTTGCGTATTCAGTACAACAATGTTTTTAGGATGTTGTTGAAACTGCCCCGCTTCTGTAGTGCGTCAGAAATGTTTGCCGAAAATCGAACTGACGACTTTCATGCAGTAATTCGCAAGAAGATAGCATCACTGATGCACAGGACGCGGGTCAGTGACAATAGCATCCTGAAAACAGTGGTTGAGAGTCCATATTCCCCTATTCTGAGGCATTATGTGGAGAGAATGGTTAGGTAGTTTACTGCTCGCTATATCGTTCTCTGCACATTTTGTCTCAGATATCTTAAAATATTTTCTTTGTTTTTACTAACACTAGTTTTAAGTAATAAGCTAACTAACAAAGTGGACCATACTGTTGTCTTATCAAATAAAATTGCCATATTGTCGGCCCCTGCTAAAGTATTTGAACATATTTTGTATAAGGAAATTCAAAGGCAAGTCGATATTTATATGTGCAATGAACAACATGGTTTTCGTAATAAAAAGTCCGTTAGCACTAATTTACTCACTTTAGTTGATTTTATTTCTACTCAAATGGACCACGGACAGCAAGTGGATGTGCTGTATTTTGATTTCCGCAAGGCTTTTGATAGAATTAATAATGACATTTTGCTACGTAAGTTAAGTGCCATAGGATTTTCACCAAGTCTTCTTCTTTTTATTTCTGACTATCTTCGAGATCGCCAGCAATTTGTTCGTCTTGGCTTATACAACTCGCATGTCTATCATACACGATCAGGCGTGAGTCAGGGTTCCATTTTAGGTCCCCTGCTATTTTTGATTATGATTAATGATCTCCCACAAATAATAAAACACGCAAAGTGTTTACTTTATGCTGACGATCTAAAGATTTTTATTAATGTTAACTCTGTGTCTGACTGTATAGCTCTCCAGCATGATATAGATGCCCTGAGTGAGTGGGCTACTACCAACAAGATGGAATTTAACATCTCCAAATGCCAAATAATGAGCTTTGGCCGCATGCGGAGTCCTATACAGTACGACTACAGTATAAACAATGATCTTATAACTAGAGTTTCGACTGTGAAAGACCTTGGTGTCCAATTTGACACAAAACTAACTTTCCATACGCACATATTAAGCCTGGCTAAAGAGTCATTTAGACGTTTAGGATTTGTTTTGCGTAACAGTCAATGTTTTAAAAACCAAGCAGTTATAAAGCTTCTCTATAATGCTTTAGTTCGGTGTAAACTCGAAACCAGCGCTTGTGTATGGAACCCTCATGAGGTTACATATACACTTATGCTGGAGAAAGTTCAAAAAGCTTTTCTCAGGTACCTATACAAGCGTCTATTTGGATATTATCCATACATGTATCCTACGAAGTTTATCCTCGGATGCTTAAATTACAACTCATTGAAAGTAAGACGGGCTGTTGACCAAATTACAACAGCCTTTAAAATTATCAATGGTTACACTGACGCATCCGACTTACATGTGGAGTTGTGTCAATTATTTGTTCCAAATAATTACAATCGCTCTAGAAAGCATAAATTATTTAATGTCCCATTTTGTCGCACTGTAGCTCTATCCACCTCTCCTATACCGCGTATGCTAACGATGTTCAACGCGCTCGTGGAGACCAACCCTGGATTGGATTTGTTTGCTGATGAATGGAAGACAATATTACTAGAAAGTTTAAGGTTCTGTGAGAAGACAGAGTGAAAGGTTTAATTTAATTTAGTATTAATGGCTATTTTGCTGTACTGAATAAATAAATAAATAAATAAATAAATACTCCGTTCATTGCCTTTGTCCCAGGGCCCCGGGTGACATTCTCACATAACCTTTGGCCCCAGTAGGCTTCGGCCCTGCTGGGCCCCTGCAGTTTGCTGACAACTCCTTGAGGCGCGCGGGAATAGTGCGCGCCGTAAACGACTTGAGCTTGGACCGGTCTGTTACCGGATGGACGGACAGCAAGCTACCCATTACCCGCCGTCTGCGAGCCCGCGCCTACGGTGGCCGGTACTAGGACTACTCTTGTGGAACATCGGGTACGACTACGTGCTGCGCGGCGAGTTCCCTGATGGGGTCAGTATGGTCTGCTACGCAGACGACACGCTGATCCTAGCGCAGGGAGAGTCGTGCCAGGCAGCGGTCGAACTACACAGCCGTTGACAGGATCCAGCAGATGGGTCTTGAGGTGGCGCTGCACAAGTCCGAGTCCATGAGTTTTCACGGCCCTCGGGGCGAAATTACCAATCAATGGCAGGAGGAGTTCACATCGGCGTCGGTTCGACGATGAAATACCTGGGAATTTCGAGGAGTACTTCCGACGTCTGAAACTGAATTGGACTTCCTTCAAGCGGTTCCTGCCCAACCTGGTGGATCCAGACGCCTCCTGCCCGAGGTTCTTTCTACGCATCGTTCGGTCCATGGCACTTTATTAAGCGCCAGTGTGGTGGGCCCACACCGGCGCATCTCCCTGTAGAAGCAACCGAGGGCCCAGATAAACTCATGCCATAGGGTCATGGCTATACGTGCGGTATCCCCGCACCAGAGCCTCTTTGCTGGTCTGCCACCATGGGATCTGGAGGTAACAGTCCTTGCACGCATGTACGATTTGCGCGTGGAGATAGGTAAGTCCCCTCTTTGAGGACTGGCTGGAAAGACCTCACGGTGTCCTCAACTTCCGCATGACGCAGGTTCTCACCGGACATGGTAAGTTTGAGAGATTCACTTTTCAATTCACGAGGTATCACTACTGTGTGGATCACCTTGGTGGAGCATATGATAGAGGTGTGCCCCGCTTGGGCAGAGCATCGCCTTGTTTTCGTGGTGGTGTGATCTGCAGCAGCGCAGCAAAAAACGGAACCCTTATGGATTCGTCATATCTTTCCGTCTGTCTGTATGTCATAGCCACTTTTTTCCGAAACTATAAGAATTATACTGTTGAAACTTGGTAAGTAGATGACCGCATTAAGATTTTCACACAAAAATAGAAGAAAAAACAGTAAATTTTGGGGGTTCTCCATAATTAAAACTGAAACTCATTTTTTTTTTCATCGAACCTAAACGTGTGGAGTATATAGATACTCCATAGGGATAGGTCTTCAAAAATGATATTGAGGTTTCAAATGTAATTTTTTTTTAAACTGAATATTTTGTGTGAGAGACACTTCCAAAGTTGTAAAATGTGGGGGGGGGGGCACATTTGTTCACCTTGTAACTTCTAAAATAAGAGAATGATAAAACTAAAAAAAACTATACGATGTACATTACTATGCAAACATCCACCGAAAATTGGTTTGAACGAGATCTAGTAAGTATTTTTTTTTTTTTTATACACTATTATTATAACATCGATCAAAGTTACAACGAACTACAAGAACTTTTATATTATGTTACTTGCTGCTACGAAACCCTTCATGGGCGAGTCCGACTTGCATTTGGCAACTTTTTTTTAGTATTAATTGTGATTTGGTTATCGGTGATAGGGCAAAGGAGACAGATACGCTTTCATACAATCATGGGCCCGGGTAGTAAAGAAATGAAAGTGATGTCAGTTAGTAGCTTATATCTTTTCAACCATTTGCTGAACATTCTGCGGAATTTATGAGTCAGAGAGAAGAGTTATAATAGATTTAGTAAAAGTGAGGTTATGCAAGATATTAAGTTTTGATTGACAGTATTTATTTATTAAAGAGAGTATTGCAGAATGTTAAAATATTAAACAACCCACAATTCATACATTTAGAGTAATGTTGTATTTTTATTGAGGTGGGAAATCATCAAATGACTTCTCCAGATCTAGGGTACAGGAGGAGGCCGACCGCATCAGGCAACGGCGCACACACCACCGCCACCGACGGTATTTCGATCCCAATTTCCGGCACCGTTGGCGCGGGCTTGCGGACGGCGAGCAATAGGTAGTTCGCTGTCTATCCGTCCGGTAACAGTCTGAACTGCGCCTAAGTCGTTGACGGCGCGCACTGTTCTCGCGCGCCTCAAGGAGTTGTCAGCAAACTGTAGGGGCCTAGGAGGGTCGAAGCCTGCTCTGGGGCCTTGGGGAAGTATTAAAATGCATACCAGGGCCTCGGAATCAAGGCAATGAAGGAACAGGGTAGGTTTTTATTCAGTAAGAGTCTGGTACTATCTCCCGCTCCGCCCAAGGGCAGGAGATGTCTTTGAATGATTTTACCTACCACAAAAAAAAAGCAGGTAGGGTAGAGTGAAGTGGCGCGCCAGACTTTTACTTACTAAAATACGTCTCTGTCCTTCAATTACACTTACTTTTTGGAACCGAAAGGTCAGTTTTCAGAAACTACCCGCGACCCCAGCGGACATCGACCTCGTTGGGCTTTTATGGTTTTGCTGACATCTCTTTGAGGCGCGCGTGTGAAATACTACGTGTCGTCGACGACTCGGACTCGGTCCGGACGGTTAGTAGACGGCCGGAAAGCGAATTACTCATTACTCATCATCCTGCTGGCTGGTAGTCGGGGTCAGGGTCTCAGTGGATGGGCTGTGAGAGTGTCCGTTTCCTCACGCGTGCTGCAATCTCCTTCGCTAGTATTACTGCTGCGCAGAAGTAGGCGACCACCGCTTATTTCTTCTGTCCTGTTTTTCGGGTGGTCCACACAATGATAACTCGGGCGTTTCTTCCACCTGAAGCCGGTATAGGTACCTCTCGAATTTACCATGTCCGGGGAGGACCTGTGGAAGGTAGGGACGTCGTGACGTCTCTCCAGCCATTCCTCAAAGAAGGGACTTAAAAGGCAATAGTAAAGGAAAGGGTCATGTTTAATATAAAATAAAACAGTTTACATATATTTTTTTTTCATAAACACCATGCAAACCAACAACTTCCATTTCGAGGCATAATCCAGTATTGAATATGGTGACCGGTTCGTGATGCAATAGAACGACCACAGTGGAGATCAATACAACTGTGGTCGATTTATATTGTTTCATCAACAGACGACCTTTGAGCAAAATCCTAAGGTTGATAAATATAGTCACTTACGATTACCTGAAACATGGGAATAATGGTTTATAGGGTTTATTCAGCAAATTATGACCTACTGAATAAATATTTTGTCAGTTTTGGAATTTAGTAAAATGTAAATAATCTCAATGTTCTCCAAAAATATATTTTTATTTGTTAATATAACGGAGAAAGAAAACGGTGAATTGTAGTAGATGCTGATTAATTAAAAAATGTGGGGTGATTATACTTACAGGTTGTGGCACCATTAAGAGAGATCACTGACAATATCATTTCAAAATACATGGGTCGTCGAGTAAGTGCATTTCAGCGATTAATCTGGAGTGCTTAGATGGTGTATAGAAAATATTATACTCCAGACGTAGTACAATAACAACGATTATATTTAGGAATTTTAAAATAGCTTTTTATTTGTGACGTCTCCGTCAGTATATCTCATCGACATAATAACTCTATGCCTTTTAGCAGCAACCTCTTCCGTACTCTGCCGTGACGGAAGAGGTTGCAGCTACAAGTTATCATACTACAAAGAACCGAAGAGTACGAGACTAGTGATTAGGTATGCGTTCAATATATAAAAACGAATTTAACAGCTGATTTCGAAAATATTTTTATCGTTTTCTCTGTCTAAAAAATCTGATTTTTAAAACCGGCCTAGCCAAACTATATAAAACAACCAATAACATAAACAACCAAACTAATCAGATTTGGCAAAAAAAAAAATCACTGAATACTTAAATGTACTTAAACCTAAGAAAGGTCAAATGAATTTTGTGAATAGCCAAATGCAAACTGACCAATGAATAAAAAATCGCTTTTTCTCTTTATAACCAAACGTAACATAGCGGAATATAAAAGACAGTGCGAATCGCACAATTCAGATTTTTTGAAAATACAAAGCAATCTTTATTTTTAAGTGCTTAAGACTATTTTCGAGAATACTGCTATATTTTATTTTATGCTTTATTGTTAGGCTAAACGTTACTAAAACCGAATATCTAAAAACAGAAAATGTATTTTGAAGTCTCATATCGGATAAATATCCGTATGTACTCAAAGCCAAAAATGTCCATGTCTACGACTAATCATACATAGAGTAGAAAGAAGTAATATAAGTCTGGTCTACACAAATTAAAAAAATACCACCATATAATAAACTAGGTATACAAGTTCCTTGGAATAAACTATTTATCGATTGTATACCTATCCTAAAATAGGTTACTCATGACTAAAACTTATTTTTTAGGTATCTCATTTTCCTCGGTGGAACTAAGGCTAGATTTTTTCTATTTTGAAATAGAATTATATAACGAATTTTTAAGAGCATATCTCAATCACTTACATTTTTGGCCCAGAAGTCCCCGTCTCCTTTGTTACCGCGTTGAAAACCTTAATTTGTCCACGTTCACAACAATATTAATATGTTTTTATTCGGTTTTCGGAAAATCATCTAATTTCTATAGATAAATTTAAAACTATTTATATAAAATTATGAAAAAAAAAATACATTTGCGACCATTTGCTCTTTCATTTGATATTTCGAAAGTTACACATTGAAAAACTCTATTTTTGAATGAAACTTTAATAAGTTTCATTCAAAAATAGAGTTAAAAAACATAAGATACTGAGCGATAAATAACAGCAAAGCCACGGGAACTGCTGTGCCTAGCCTCTGTTGCTAGGTGCAGATTTCTTAGTAAACGTTTGAACATTAATGTTTATTAGATATCGTATGCGTAATGTGTCGTACACGGTCCTCGCGTATTGCAGTTCAGCACTATTTCATCGCCTTGCACAAATTATATTCTTAATTGACAGTAGACAATTAGCATTCACAGACGGCTGTACTCATTAGAGATTATTCACGCTACATTCATATAATGATAAGTTACGCAAGAAATCAGATCTTCTTCGGTTATCAGTGACTATCATTTCAAAGTAACATCCATTGTGTGTGCGACCCATTCAGCCGCGCATACAGATATAGTAGCTATAAGTAACTGACTAACTTGTTGGAGCCATCCAGGTCGACGGCGTGGATCTGCCGGCTGACGGCCCAGTACACCGTGCCGGTGCTGTGCTCCACTGTGAGCGACGTCACATTGCTGGCTCGCGCTAGTTCCACTCGAGAAGTGCCGTCCACGTTCGCGCGCATTATCACGCCCAGGGCTGCGTCGTTCCAGATCAGGAACCTAAAGATAGAATGAGGTGTGAGTTTTGTACAATCACGGAAATATTAATGGGCCATATTAGAGACTGATATTAAGCACAAACTGTTGAAGAATGACAGTTGTGATTTAATTTCTTTGTCAATTTGTGGATGCGAGTTTTTTTTATGTCGACTCAATGAGTCGGTGTTACTGCTGAGAGAGAGTTCTGTTTTCTCAAAAGTTTTAGGAGTTTTTAACAAAGTTCACTGATGAAATTCAATACACCTACCGATATAGATATGTACGTAAGTGTGAATAAATAGACCAAAAAAAATTAAATTAAATGCGATACGAAACTCACCTCTTAGTCTGATGAAAAGCCAAAAACCTTGGCATCATATTATCTCCTCTTAGAATCACTCCTGACGACGAGTTATTATCGATGGAGGTGGCATTGATGGAGTCCGTGTCCGCACAAGTCCAGTAGAGGGCTCGTCCTAATATATCCAGCACCATGTGGAAGGGGCGGCTGAGTCCTGATATTACTGTTACAGATTCTGAGATGACGGATGTAACGGAGTAAGAGATCGGCACACGACGGATTGAATGTGAGTCTTCATCCATCCAGTAGAAATGTCTATGGGAAGACGGAGAAATAGTAAGTTGGCATCTAACACGAGTTAGGAAGCCGCGCTGCTTTGTTATTTCATATAAATAAATGACGTGCGGCCGCAGCACGGTTGTGGCGCGCAAATTGCACGTTTTTAATTATATTGAACAACAAAGCAGCGTGGCGGCAGCGCTACAAACGTGCTACCGTCGAGCGGTACTTCACGGCTAATTTGAAGGCGCCATTAATCGTAAATGATGAATATAATAATGTAAATATTTGCGCACTAAATTAATCGATTCGCTCATGCAAAGGCCATGACAACGCCCTGAACGAGACGTAGCGAAATATATCGCGTTGCCTTACACCGAGACTGCATGTTATTCCCAACTCGCTGTCGATTAATTATCATTTGAATTAAATGCAACAGAAGTAACAGAAATCGATATTTTATCACGACTTCGCAGTAGTACATATGTATTGAATGTATTTGCCGTGTTCATGGACGTTCTATACTTCAATCGCAACAAGATAAAGAACAAAAGGAATATCAATACTGTTACGAACGTGAGTAATTAAAATGCCAGTTTACTAGAAGAGAACTTTAATAACCACAAACAATAACAAATTGTTCCGATCAACTTGGTCCAAAACATAATTGTCAACACTAGAGTTTCGTTTCCGTATCGCTTGGGTTGTCAGATAGAATCTCTAATCACTTCACTTATACTATGATTTTTTATTAGATGAAGTAAAGTGACAGCTATAACAATGGTTGTTTGACAGTTGGGCATTGTCCACTGCTGTCACTTTACTTTATCTAATAAAAAATCATAGTATAGGTGCTCGTAGATCGCCCTTGAATCGCAGACGAATTCAAACTGACTGGCTTTTAGTCGGGGGCGCTCTTTTTATATGCGGAGCCAGGAAAATTCTAGATAAAGACGTTTCAAGGCCATTCCAGAACAATAGAGTCGCATCGCTGGGCAATAAAAACATTAATATTAGAATCCTTATAACTTACGACACATGCAAATTTCGACTCTATCGTATAAGGCGGAAGGTACAAATTTCCTTATCCACTACCTAAGTACCTACTCAAACTTTCTATGATAATTCAGGACCTACTACTTTGGGGCGGACTTTTCTAGAACTTGCCAGGCCTAGGTACATACTACTATTCTAGAAGCTTCTCACAGCAATGCGTTTAAATTATTTGGTGGTACTCGTGATTATATTGAAGATACGGCGTGTTAGGTCTTACGGCGTAACAATACTTTTGTACGAGCACAACGGTTATAAACACAAAGTAAAAAGAATATTAGACACAAAACTTTTTTACTGTCCGTTCAACCGATTTTGTCTTCTATTTCGTAGACATAAGGACGACATTACAAGCAAAAAAGTGGTTACAATACCAACTATTTACTGAAGCTGCCATTTGTCATGTTACCAACGCAATAAAAGTCAAAATCAGTTGAACGGACAGTAAAAAAAGTTTGTTTTAATGGCTAATCCTTGCGTCGTATTCCTCAATGCTGAGGGTCATGACCTCCTCCCTGCTTCTTCACTTTCGCTTTTATGATTTTCCTTCATCTATTTCTGTTTTTGGCGATGTGAAGAGGAGCCTTATACACCGTGGAGTTAAGAGCGGTGCGGTCGGAATAACGTATTGGGCTACGTCCACGAAGCCTTATTCCATTTACTTTACCGGTCACAATGAGCCTTTCGAGGTTGCCACCGTCTTTCCTTGCAATGTGACCGAAATTTTCATAATGTTTTTGCTGGTGTATTTATAAACTTATAGTAAAGTGTTGTATTTCAAAATACTTACTTATTTACAGGGTCGTATTCAATGGCTTTAACGTTCTTCAAGCCGGTCAAAGGTATGTATGCGTCATTACATTCTCCGTTGGCAACTACTATCCGCCCTATAGCATTCTTTTGAGCGAATAGCAGAAATTCTTCGGGTTCTGTAAATAATATTTTAAAGTTACCAAAGGAATGATAATAATCTATGCAGAAGCAAAACATAATTTTAAATTGGACTGGTTCAAAATTAGTATTATAAAGAGATTTTCTTTTATTGCGTCTTCCTGTACTCTTGACTTTAAACCTTCTGATGTGGTTCATTGTGAGCGACATGTTTCAAAGCCATATGTCATCACTGGAATCGTGCCCTGATCAGTCTTTCGTCTTAAGAGAGGCATGTTGGAAGAGAAGATACTGCGCAGACGAGCATTATTAATTTCTAAACGAAAATAAAGCCGTGAAATTTTTTTGGTTTTGTTTACTTTATTATAAGCCAGAGTGACCTGTGGAATCAAATTTTTTTTTTTCCATTTTGAAGGTTGGTGTTAAGTTGTACGTTGATTAAAGTGTGATTGGTAGTCGTAGCAGTTTAGCAACCACGTATGGATTTCATGAAAATGTAATTCAATACGGCTAGCTGAACCAGGCCTTGCGCCAGTGTTGGGCGCAATTAACTATTTTTTGGAATCAGATTACTGATTACGATTAAAAGTAGTTAACTACATGTAATCTAACCACAATAATCAAACTACATGAAGTAGTTTTTATTTTGATTGCAGTAACTACAGATTATTCGAGTGCTAAGAACTTATATTTTACAAGTAAAGGCACAGGTGCCCGAACACCTTGAGCTAAGAGCTGTAGAGCTACCTGTGCAAGTGAGGTTATCCTTGTTCAAGCGGTAGTGCTGCGGACAGGCGCACTTGTAGTCGCTGGAGGCGGGCGGCAGCGCCAGGCACAGGTGCCCGAACACCTTGAGCTAAGAGCTGTAGAGCTACCTGTGCAAGTGAGGTTATCCTTGTTCAAGCGGTAGTGCTGCGGACAGGCGCACTTGTAGTCGCTGGAGGCGGGCGGCAGCGCCAGGCACAGGTGCCCGAACACCTTGAGCTAAGAGCTGTAGAGCTACCTGTGCAAGTGAGGTTATCCTTGTTCAAGCGGTAGTGCTGCGGACAGGCGCACTTGTAGTCGCTGGAGGCGGGCGGCAGCGCCAGGCACAGGTGCCCGAACACCTTGAGCTAAGAGCTGTAGAGCTACCTGTGCAAGTGAGGTTATCCTTGTTCAAGCGGTAGTGCTGCGGACAGGCGCACTTGTAGTCGCTGGAGGCGGGCGGCAGCGCCAGGCACAGGTGCCCGAACACCTTGAGCTAAGAGCTGTAGAGCTACCTGTGCAAGTGAGGTTATCCTTGTTCAAGCGGTAGTGCTGCGGACAGGCGCACTTGTAGTCGCTGGAGGCGGGCGGCAGCGCCAGGCACAGGTGCCCGAACACCTTGAGCTAAGAGCTGTAGAGCTACCTGTGCAAGTGAGGTTATCCTTGTTCAAGCGGTAGTGCTGCGGACAGGCGCACTTGTAGTCGCTGGAGGCGGGCGGCAGCGCCAGGCACAGGTGCCCGAACACCTTGAGCTAAGAGCTGTAGAGCTACCTGTGCAAGTGAGGTTATCCTTGTTCAAGCGGTAGTGCTGCGGACAGGCGCACTTGTAGTCGCTGGAGGCGGGCGGCAGCGCCAGGCACAGGTGCCCGAACACCTTGAGCTAAGAGCTGTAGAGCTACCTGTGCAAGTGAGGTTATCCTTGTTCAAGCGGTAGTGCTGCGGACAGGCGCACTTGTAGTCGCTGGAGGCGGGCGGCAGCGCCAGGCACAGGTGCCCGAACACCTTGAGCTAAGAGCTGTAGAGCTACCTGTGCAAGTGAGGTTATCCTTGTTCAAGCGGTAGTGCTGCGGACAGGCGCACTTGTAGTCGCTGGAGGCGGGCGGCAGCGCCAGGCACAGGTGCCCGAACACCTTGAGCTAAGAGCTGTAGAGCTACCTGTGCAAGTGAGGTTATCCTTGTTCAAGCGGTAGTGCTGCGGACAGGCGCACTTGTAGTCGCTGGAGGCGGGCGGCAGCGCCAGGCACAGGTGCCCGAACACCTTGAGCTAAGAGCTGTAGAGCTACCTGTGCAAGTGAGGTTATCCTTGTTCAAGCGGTAGTGCTGCGGACAGGCGCACTTGTAGTCGCTGGAGGCGGGCGGCAGCGCCAGGCACAGGTGCCCGAACACCTTGAGCTAAGAGCTGTAGAGCTACCTGTGCAAGTGAGGTTATCCTTGTTCAAGCGGTAGTGCTGCGGACAGGCGCACTTGTAGTCGCTGGAGGCGGGCGGCAGCGCCAGGCACAGGTGCCCGAACACCTTGAGCTAAGAGCTGTAGAGCTACCTGTGCAAGTGAGGTTATCCTTGTTCAAGCGGTAGTGCTGCGGACAGGCGCACTTGTAGTCGCTGGAGGCGGGCGGCAGCGCCAGGCACAGGTGCCCGAACACCTTGAGCTAAGAGCTGTAGAGCTACCTGTGCAAGTGAGGTTATCCTTGTTCAAGCGGTAGTGCTGCGGACAGGCGCACTTGTAGTCGCTGGAGGCGGGCGGCAGCGCCAGGCACAGGTGCCCGAACACCTTGAGCTAAGAGCTGTAGAGCTACCTGTGCAAGTGAGGTTATCCTTGTTCAAGCGGTAGTGCTGCGGACAGGCGCACTTGTAGTCGCTGGAGGCGGGCGGCAGCGCCAGGCACAGGTGCCCGAACACCTTGAGCTAAGAGCTGTAGAGCTACCTGTGCAAGTGAGGTTATCCTTGTTCAAGCGGTAGTGCTGCGGACAGGCGCACTTGTAGTCGCTGGAGGCGGGCGGCAGCGCCAGGCACAGGTGCCCGAACACCTTGAGCTAAGAGCTGTAGAGCTACCTGTGCAAGTGAGGTTATCCTTGTTCAAGCGGTAGTGCTGCGGACAGGCGCACTTGTAGTCGCTGGAGGCGGGCGGCAGCGCCAGGCACAGGTGCCCGAACACCTTGAGCTAAGAGCTGTAGAGCTACCTGTGCAAGTGAGGTTATCCTTGTTCAAGCGGTAGTGCTGCGGACAGGCGCACTTGTAGTCGCTGGAGGCGGGCGGCAGCGCCAGGCACAGGTGCCCGAACACCTTGAGCTAAGAGCTGTAGAGCTACCTGTGCAAGTGAGGTTATCCTTGTTCAAGCGGTAGTGCTGCGGACAGGCGCACTTGTAGTCGCTGGAGGCGGGCGGCAGCGCCAGGCACAGGTGCCCGAACACCTTGAGCTAAGAGCTGTAGAGCTACCTGTGCAAGTGAGGTTATCCTTGTTCAAGCGGTAGTGCTGCGGACAGGCGCACTTGTAGTCGCTGGAGGCGGGCGGCAGCGCCAGGCACAGGTGCCCGAACACCTTGAGCTAAGAGCTGTAGAGCTACCTGTGCAAGTGAGGTTATCCTTGTTCAAGCGGTAGTGCTGCGGACAGGCGCACTTGTAGTCGCTGGAGGCGGGCGGCAGCGCCAGGCACAGGTGCCCGAACACCTTGAGCTAAGAGCTGTAGAGCTACCTGTGCAAGTGAGGTTATCCTTGTTCAAGCGGTAGTGCTGCGGACAGGCGCACTTGTAGTCGCTGGAGGCGGGCGGCAGCGCCAGGCACAGGTGCCCGAACACCTTGAGCTAAGAGCTGTAGAGCTACCTGTGCAAGTGAGGTTATCCTTGTTCAAGCGGTAGTGCTGCGGACAGGCGCACTTGTAGTCGCTGGAGGCGGGCGGCAGCGCCAGGCACAGGTGCCCGAACACCTTGAGCTAAGAGCTGTAGAGCTACCTGTGCAAGTGAGGTTATCCTTGTTCAAGCGGTAGTGCTGCGGACAGGCGCACTTGTAGTCGCTGGAGGCGGGCGGCAGCGCCAGGCACAGGTGCCCGAACACCTTGAGCTAAGAGCTGTAGAGCTACCTGTGCAAGTGAGGTTATCCTTGTTCAAGCGGTAGTGCTGCGGACAGGCGCACTTGTAGTCGCTGGAGGCGGGCGGCAGCGCCAGGCACAGGTGCCCGAACACCTTGAGCTAAGAGCTGTAGAGCTACCTGTGCAAGTGAGGTTATCCTTGTTCAAGCGGTAGTGCTGCGGACAGGCGCACTTGTAGTCGCTGGAGGCGGGCGGCAGCGCCAGGCACAGGTGCCCGAACACCTTGAGCTAAGAGCTGTAGAGCTACCTGTGCAAGTGAGGTTATCCTTGTTCAAGCGGTAGTGCTGCGGACAGGCGCACTTGTAGTCGCTGGAGGCGGGCGGCAGCGCCAGGCACAGGTGCCCGAACACCTTGAGCTAAGAGCTGTAGAGCTACCTGTGCAAGTGAGGTTATCCTTGTTCAAGCGGTAGTGCTGCGGACAGGCGCACTTGTAGTCGCTGGAGGCGGGCGGCAGCGCCAGGCACAGGTGCCCGAACACCTTGAGCTAAGAGCTGTAGAGCTACCTGTGCAAGTGAGGTTATCCTTGTTCAAGCGGTAGTGCTGCGGACAGGCGCACTTGTAGTCGCTGGAGGCGGGCGGCAGCGCCAGGCACAGGTGCCCGAACACCTTGAGCTAAGAGCTGTAGAGCTACCTGTGCAAGTGAGGTTATCCTTGTTCAAGCGGTAGTGCTGCGGACAGGCGCACTTGTAGTCGCTGGAGGCGGGCGGCAGCGCCAGGCACAGGTGCCCGAACACCTTGAGCTAAGAGCTGTAGAGCTACCTGTGCAAGTGAGGTTATCCTTGTTCAAGCGGTAGTGCTGCGGACAGGCGCACTTGTAGTCGCTGGAGGCGGGCGGCAGCGCCAGGCACAGGTGCCCGAACACCTTGAGCTAAGAGCTGTAGAGCTACCTGTGCAAGTGAGGTTATCCTTGTTCAAGCGGTAGTGCTGCGGACAGGCGCACTTGTAGTCGCTGGAGGCGGGCGGCAGCGCCAGGCACAGGTGCGCGCAGCCACCGTTGTCGGCGGCGCACTGGCCGCCCGCGCGCGCCACGTGCCCGAACACCTTCAGCTCCGAGATGTACTCCACGCCCGTCTGCACCACGCGTCGCTCCGAGCCTGACGTTTTTGTCGCTGATTCTACGATGCCTAGAGGGAAATAGTATAACATGAAACATTTAAAGAACATTTTTTGCCTGAAATAGTTTGATAGTAATGAAACAGAAAGGCATATGTGACTGTACTCCATACGATTTTTTTTGAGGTGGGTAAATCATCCAATGACATCTCCTGCCTTTGGGCGGAGCGGGAGATAGTGTCAGACTTTTACTGACTAAAAACTCACTCCTGTTCTTTCGTTGCCTTTTATATCGGGGCCGAATCGTCCTTTCAGAAGCAGAATTTTGGCCCCAGTAGGCTTCGACCCTGCTGGGCGCCTACGGTTTGCAGACAACTCCTTGAGGCGCACGTGAAACGATATGTAGCCTCAACGACTTGAGCTCTGTTCGGACGGTTACCGGACGATCGGACGGCGAGCTATCCATTACTCGTGATCCGCAAGCTCACGCCTACGGTGGTCGGAAATCGGGATCGGAACCCCGGCGGTGGCTGGGGTTTGAGGGCCATTGTCTCACCCGTGCGACCTCATCCTCGCTTCGGACCATGGCCTGTACCAAGAGATCGCTGCCGCCGATCGACTCCACGAGGACACAGCAGTGCTCTGCCCAAGCGAGGCAGACCTCTACCGTGTGCTCCACCGGGTTCTTCAGGCGGTCCACACAGTGGTGACACCGAGGCGTCACTTCCACACGAATCCGGGGCAGGAATTTCCCGAACTAGATATGTTCGGTAAGAATCTACGCCATGCGGAAGGTGAAGCCAGAGGCAACGGGGTGCTCGCCCTAGCCGCCGCCGGGATTCCGATCCCGATTTCCGGCCACCGTGGGCGCGGGCTTGCGGACGGCGTGCAATGGGTAGCACGCTGTCTGATCGTCCGGTAACCGACCGGACCGAGCCCAAGTCATCAACGGCGCGTTCTGTTCCCGCGCGCCTCAAGGAGCTGTCAGCACACTGAAGAGGCCCAGCCTGCTAACTGCAGGCAGGCAGGGTCGAAGCCTGCTGGGGTCAAGGGCCGTTTTATGAGAGGAAGGCTCAGCCCCAGTACTATAAGCAACGAAGGAACGAGGTAGGTTTTTAGTCAGTAAGAGTCTGAAACTACTTCCCGCTCCGCCCAAGGGCAGGATTTGTCATAGAATGATTTTACCTACCAAAAAAAAAAACCGTGAGATCTTTCCAGTCACTCCTCAAAGAGGAGACATCGCCTTAATTACGACGTGCCCAATACTCATTTAAAATAAGAATCAACATTTAACTTTTTTAGGGTTCCGTAGTCAACTAGGAACCATTATAGTTTCGCTATGTCTGTCTGTCCGTCCGCGGATAATCTCAGTGACCGCTAGCACTAGAAAGCTGAAATTTGGTACCAATATGTATATCAATCACGCAAACAAAGAAATAAAATAAAAAGTGGGAAAAAAAAAATGTTTTATTAGGGTAACCTACACGTAAAGTGGGGATTGTTTTTTTTTTTAATTTCTACCCTAACGTGTGATATATTGTTGGATAGGTATTTAAAAATGAATAGGGGTTTGTTGAAATCATTTTTTGATAATGTTAATATTTTCGGAAATAATCGCTCCAAAAGTAAAACCGAATGTGGACCCCCCCTCTAACTTTTGAACCATAAGTTTAGAAAATACGAAAAAGTTCTGTTACATTGTGAGAAATTGGGTTTAATTAAATTACATTGCGGGTAAAATTTTACTTCTTGGGGATATTGTTCATATTAATTTGTATGTACGCAGTTACTTGATATGTACAACTACTAGTTAATTATGATTTGAAATAGGCAAGTTTGTGAGACTACATAGTTTTGCCTGTACAGTATATGTTACATTGAAGACTTGTGTATAATTACTTATTGTTTGGTATTTAACTATTAAGTGGGGACACTTATTGTGACGGACGGCAAACTACAGAACCCTACACTGAGCTTGGCCCGACACGCTCTTGGCCGGGTTTTTTACCGTATATTCAATCGCATTAGACTTTCATTCCGTAGGTATACAGATGGCATTAAAAGTAATAAATTACAAATAAAAAATCTTTTTTAAAAACAAGCTTTCAATTAAATGGGCTAAAAAGAAGAAAATAAACTTTTCCTTTAAAACTTGTATCATCAATTTATAACGGCATTATACAATTTATTTGATACAAAATCCTTCTTATCTGATCGCAATTTAACTACTTATTTACTTATGTAAATTGGACATCTGACACTACTTCCCGCTCCGCCCAAGGGCGGGATTTGTCATTGGATGATTTTACCTACCATAAAAAAAAAGATTAATTGCGGTGTTTCTATGGCAACCTTTTAGCTCCATCATCAGACCCTGGTTACCATATAGGATCCAAGTACTCGTCAATACGAATCAAAGGGGCCCAAATTCGATGGGGTTGCGTCGTTTAACTGCGGAGTTCCTTTGACAACCTTCCGGCTCCATGATCAGACCCGGACTACCATATAGGATGAAACTACTCGTCAATATGAATCAAACGAGCCCAAAATTCGATGGGGTTGTGTCGTTTAACTGCGGAGTTCCTATGACCACCTCCTAGCTCCATCATCAGATCCGCTCCATGTCATCATAATATTGCATTATCACCCGATCTACACATGCATGTAAAATTTCAGCTCAATCGGTTGAAGATATGTGCTTCAAAATTGAGTTGCAAGATTTGAGCCGAACATACATAGTTACATACAGTGCAAGCTAATAGAAAGCTTGTAATAAAAAACCGGGCAAGTGCGAGTCGGACTCGCGCTCTGAGGGTTCCGTACAAACTTTCCGATGAAAACCGTTTAATTCCAGAATCGAGTTTCGAGGATTTATCTGGATCGCAAAAAGTTTTTATTTGTGATGTAACGACTTTACAGTTTTCAGATTTTTCCTTATACCAGGCCTGTCTCACTTCCATACAAGCGGCGCAAAATCGTCGAGATATTTACCTACTGTTCTGGAAAACAACCTAATTTCAACCTTTTGCACTGCATATAGCGTTCATAGTACAATAACTGTGTGCCGTCTCGCTTCAATCTGCCAGGGCTGTCAGAGGTACTACTTTATCTGTGAAAGTAATACACGCGAAGCGAGACAGATGGCGACACATGTTGATACGATTTCCAAACGGGCAATAGTCTAGGAGCTAGACAACCGAGATTGGTACTTAAATAATATGAAATGCCTACCTGTAAAATAATAATAAAAATAGGGATATAATGATAAACAAAGACCAAATTATGCAGTAATTATGTTTAATTAAGTAGGTAGGTACTAAAATATATAACAACAGACAATACGTTTTCTTATTTTTTTAATTTTATAGTTGTTTTACTTTTAAATACTGTTTTATTGATTTTCTTCCTGATTTAAAGCAACGATTGATTTCCAACAGAATATACAATACCTAGTACCTTACGGTATTAACAGTTTACTTTAAAATTTGTTTCGCGGATGCGTGCGCTGCGTGTGCGACAAGTCGAGCGAGTGCCAGCCTATTGAGACTAGTCCGGTGACCGGACGCTTGCGTTTATCATACCTAAACTCGGGAGTGAAATTTCTGTACCGGTAAGGTACTATTATATATTCTGTGCTTATACTTGTGCTATAAGACCTTGCTTTATGCCAAATCAGGATTCTATGTCAACGGGAAGTACCCTATATTTTTTTTTTCTTTTGAGGGGTCGAAATATACGTTTTTTGCGACATAAACGGCCGTGTCTTTTTGTTTGATTTTTTCACAGCTTTAAGGGACTGCAGATCTGTACATGGTTTAAATTTCAACTCGATACTTTCACGCATTTCCGAGATTAAGAGTCTTAACAGACAGTCAGGCGGATAACAAAGTGGTCCTAATACCAACTATTGACTGCAGCCGCCAACATAATAAAAGTCAAAATCAGATGAAAGGGCAGAAAAAAGGTTTGTTTAAATCGAATTTTATTTCGAATAGAGTATATGTGGTGTTAATTTATGGGGAGGAGAAAGAAAAAAATGCGCTGGGTCTCCCGATACCCAGGGCGTTTTCAGCGGGAACCAGGGCGTAAAGATTGTCTCTTCTTCATGCTTTTCGCTACCTCTTTCAGTGGCATTATTGCTAAGCAGGCAGAGGTAGCAGTCTCCCATTCTCTCTGAAACTATGCGGAATCCGGTTCCGACTCACTGGAACCTACCTCCATTAGCTTGGCACGCATCACACGACGCATCAAGAAGCATCAAGAACCATCGATCTCCGATCTCCGGAGGGGAGTGATGTAGCGACATCTATGTCGTCACAAATGAACTAATCCTGCATCGCGCAAGTAAGATTCGCGGCGCGAGTTGAACATATAGAACAAACCCGAATTCATCTATCGGGCAGTAGCCCACCAGACAACACCCGTCTGGTCGGAGGATCCTCCCTTTTCAACGGAGGTATGTGGGACTTTACTCTCTGTTCCACTACCCCCAAACATCATAAATCGTAAACCGCAATTTACTAAGTTTGTACGGAACGGAACCCTCAGTGCGCGAGTCCGACTCGCACTTGCCCGGTTTTTTCTAATATTATATTTTTTATACAGTTCACTCCTCTTTCATTCAACTCCGTCACGATTTATCGTCGCGATTAATTACATAAAAAAAAAAACTGCACATACCTGTATTCCAATCACCCCAAAAGATCCTATCATTGTGCAACGCCAACGTGTACGGCATGGACACATTATTCACCAACATCTTCCTCCCCGTTCCGTTCAGAAACGCGAACTCTATGGCGGGCGGGTCCAGGGCGGCCCAGTAGATAGTGCGGCGCTCGTAGTCGATGGCTATGGAGTGCACCTTGCCCACTTGATCGAAGAGTACGGAAGGTGATGACCCGTCCATGCCAGCCCGTTTGATGGTCTTAGAGCCAAGTTCTGACCAGTACATGTAGCTGGAATAAATAAGGAGATGTTTGAATTGTGAAGTGATCCAACAGTTCCTGTATTAGGCGTGCCGCGGCGTGGTTCTTAATACCAAACAAATTTCAAGCTTGTACTTGTTGAAATAAAGCTGAGAATAAAATAATCTACTATTAGTGTGAGAGCGCAAATTTACAGAGGTGCCCGTTTTAAGTTATTTATTTTCGACTTAATTTTAAGAAATACAATGATAATTGTTTATAGTAATACTCGTGTAGCGCTGCTGTTCGCTGTACCCGCGCAGCGGTGCGGTACGCTATACCCGCGGGACATGCAAGGTGTGACATACCCCTTGTTAGGATCCAGCGCGATGCTCTTGGGCTTCTTGAGCCCCTGCCACAGCAGCGCGCGGCGGCTGGAGCCGTCCAGGCGCGCCACCTCGATGCGCGCCGTCGCCGTGTCCGTCCAGTACATGTTCTGCCCCGACCAGTCTATGGCTATACCTGCCACAGAAACTTACAGCTTTCATTTATGTATTGTTTATTGTCGAACTCCAACAAAAAAAAAAAACACGGCAAAACAAATATTGCATAGATTAAGTCTATTAATTTGCAATACGCCAAGATCACGTTTTTTTTGTGTTTGGTAAAAGATATAAAATAACATTTAGGAAGACTTAGATGAAGTTTATTAACAATACAATACTTTAAAAGTCTGCATAAGTCCTTTTGAAGTATCAAGCAATCTCGAAAATTCGTATAGGCCTTATAGATTTTAATATCATCGGCGTACATTAGGAATTAGTGGATTATGCAGGATTGTATGTCTTTTATAAATAATATAAAAAGTAATGGGCCTAATACCGATCCCTGAGGCACACCTGACTCGACAACTACATAGTCAGACTCAAACCCATTGACGACCACTTTCTGTGTCCTACGAAAAATGTACGATGCAAACCATCTAAGTAAATTGCCTCTTATGCCATTGAAGGCAATTTTATCGAGGAGTAATTTGTGGTCCACCTTGTCAAAAGCCTTCCAAAAATCAGTGTACACAGCATCAACTTGCGTGCTCATGTCCATATTTTCAAACAAAAATTGGGTAAAGATCATTAAATTGGTGACAGTCAAACCGGATTTCTCGAAGCCATGCTGTTCAGGTATAATAAGGTGACTCATCTGTGGAAATAAATGGCTGTGCACTAAACCCTCAAAAAGCTTAGACAAGGTGGACAAGATAGAAATAGGTCGATAGTTTTCGACATTACTTTTGTCTCCAGTTTTGTGAATGGGGGTGATGAAGGCCCCCTTCCAAACATATGGGAAAACCCCTTCCCTGAGACATTTATTAAATAAAATGTGTAATAGAAAACAAATGTTTTGTGCCGTGTTCTTAAAGACAGAAGGAGGTAGACCATCCGGTCCAGCTCCTTTAGCTAGGTCTAATGTGGAAAGAGCCTTCAGTATGACACTCGTTTCGAGATAAATTTCCGGAATACATGCAAAATTGTCATGCGTATCTGGGGGTGTCCACGTGTCAGGATCAAATGTTGAGGGGGTTCGTACACTGAGTTAAAGAAAGAACAGTGAACATATCTCACTGGGGCAACTGGATGATACATTTTTGTACTGCATGTTTGCTGGGAGTCCAGAACATTTCTTACGGTTAGAGATGTATGACCAAAAGTGCTTGACATTAAGAGGAATGCTATCTTCTACTGAGTTCATATATTTACACTGTTCACTGACTAGTTTGAAGTGCTTTCGAAGACTAGAGAACTTTTCATAATCAGATAGGTTGCGCAGTTTTTTCCACCTTACCCGCGCGCGTTCTTTGTTTTTGAATATTTTAATTAGCGTAACACTAAAATAAAAAGAAACACCAGTCGTTTTTTTGACGTGAAAGTGGAACATGTAGATGGATAATGCCGTATAAATAATTATAAAAAGTATCTACGACCTGTTCACTGGAAAGATTAAGAAACAGCTCATCCCAGTTCATCTTGTTTAATTCTGCATTTATTTTGTTTTAAAAAAATATATATATTGTATTTTGACGTTTCAAGGGTGTGTATTGCGTTTCCAGTGAGGTTAGAACAGAAAATGGGAGATGGTGACTATCAGGCTGCGACATTCTGCGTTGCTAATAAATAAGTCCAAAATACGACCTAAACTGCTTTTAATTGTGTTATATTGCGAAGCAGTTGTGATGGCAATCAAATCAAATAAAGAGCGACACACACTGCTATGGGGCAAACTAGATACATGATTCATCACTGCCTGACCATTCAATTCCTGGCAAATTCTAATCACAGGTTATATAAAATGATTCGACGTGTGGCGTAGTGAGAATATTTTCCAATGTAGATAAGTGTGACAAGTACACATCGTCTAGTGTGCGAGGTGGTATACAGGCAGCACTAATAATAATATAGTGAGCGTTGGAACCCGACGCGGGCACTTGCTGAGGCTGAAGCTTGAAAGTAAGTAAAGCCCGGCCACGGAGCAGAAAGAATTTCGTACGTTGACCTATTATTACCTGTCTCTGTCACTCCCGCGTAAATATAATGCGTCTCGCTCGCACAGATGCATTGGCCTCCGTCGTCAGGGATTGTAAACCCTTTACTGTAAACTTTTTACTGTTATTTACAGTTTTGTTCTTTTTTGAATGTGGTTTTTTTTGGTTAGCATTTAGTCACTACAAAAAATCCTTGACGAAATTCATAAATTTAAATAAAGAATGACAATGATAATTTTTATTTTATTATCATATTTCTACCGAATTCGTAATTTTAACTCGATTTTTAAATTGTTGTAATATAAAATGTAAATAAATAATTTATATATTTAATAACAATAATTTATTTAATAAATTAGTAATTTTAATAACGTTCAAATATTTAATGTAAAACGCACTTAATATAAAAATGTTTGTGACGACTGTCAGTAGGTCCAAAGGTCATTGTACGAAATTCTTTCTGCTCCGCGACCGGGCTTTAGTCATATCTCCGCCGAAATCAACTATACTGACGCTACAGTCTTTAAATAAAGAGTGAATAGGTTACTTCTAGGCAAGCGTGCTCCAACGTCGGCTACATCATCGCTTACTATCAGGTGAGATAGTGGTCAAACGCAAGACTATCCATAATAATAAAAAAACTCAACAACAATAATGAATGATGAAGCAAATATTACCTTCAACTAATCCCATCCACTCCAACACTTTCTCCATATTGGAACCGTTGACAGAGCAACGGTTGATTGTCTTCGTTTTGCTGTCGGACCAGTACAACTTGTTACCAGACACGTGCACGGCTAACGCGCTAAAACAAAATTAACGATACTTACAAGTAATATACAGGTGTGTATAGTCCACCGACATATCACTATGTTTCTTGAAATAATTATGAAGACAGGCAATTGCTGTCGACGGAGATAGATACAGACTAATCTTCTACGCCAGATAGACTTGCGAGCCTACTAAAAAACACAATTTGAATATTTTACTTAATTCATTTACTAAAAAGGATTCAAAACAAATAGTTGATGTCGTTCAAAAGACCGCCTAATGTAAATAAGACTGTGTAGGGCATGTCTACAGCGTGGTAGAAAATCTGTGAGCAGAAGCAGTATACAGACGTTGCCCTGACACAGGGAGATGTAGCGCATAGCTGATGGCGGTTTCTATAGATAAAAGCTATTGGAAAATATGAGAGATAAAAGTGTGTATTGTTGCATGATTGTTGGTGTGTAATTTTTGCTTGTTAAAATAAAAAAGTAATATTCAACAAAAAAAAATTCTTAAAAACTTTTTGATAAATACTAGATTATCTATATTATCGATAATATCGTTTTGGAACCATCGACATTATCGATCATCTATATATTTAAGCTTTCGATAAAAATATCGATATTTTCATCAACTTGCAACCCTAGGCGGGACGGACTGGACATATTTCAGGAAGGTGGAGCGCGGATTTGGAAGGAATACAGGGATTTCTTTGCCCAGGAGTTAGTCAAGTACTTCATTATTATGAGCCTGTGCTGTTCCACTGCAAGAGAAAGGCCTACCTTCCCTCCCAACCTCTGCTGCTGGGACAGAAAAGTTTATAAATTAAAATGAAGCATTATGAGGCACATTACCTGACTTCTTTCAAATCTTTGAGTGGCAGTACGGCGTCGTTCTCCTCGTTCTCAATGCTGATGTGACCGATGACGTTTTTTCGACTGTACACCAGAAATGCTTCCGGTTCTACGCATGTCTTCCTGTCTTTGCTTAGCTCCAGACCTAAAGGTGAAGAAAATAGCAAATAATTTTATGATTTGTTTCATTT
This sequence comes from Leucania comma, assembly GCA_958295575.1. Classification (NCBI taxonomy): domain Eukaryota; kingdom Metazoa; phylum Arthropoda; class Insecta; order Lepidoptera; family Noctuidae; genus Leucania; species Leucania comma. Next base: position 25,726,211 of record OY282467.1, on the reverse strand, counting down.
GGGCAGGTTTAAGTTAATTTATGTGGTAGGATTTTATAAATTTTTGTTAGAGATTAAAAAAGACCATGGTTAGTGCATCTAGAGTCTGTTCAACTAGTCTGAATGTATTTTTAATTATTCCACACATATTCCACAACTACACAACGCCGTCTAGTCCCATGCTAAGCAGAGCTGCTTGTGTTATGGGTACTAGACAACTGATACTTAGATATTTCTAAATACGTACATAATTATTATAGATAAAAAGATTATTAATAACTATAGATTATAGATTATTAAAAAGAATTTATGTTTGTTTGTGTCTAACAAGACAAGAACAAAAAAATAATAAATCCTTAATCCGCATGCATGCGTCGGATTGGTTGTCTAGCTCTTTTTATTTCAATACCCATAGGAGACCTCTAAATCGTCTAATCGCGCTAAATTGCTCAACTTCCTGGTAGTAAGTGATGTAGATGCATCGTCGACGATGGTTTACTCTTGCTAAATATAACCAGCCAGCGGTTTCGCCACCGTGAAAGTCAGTTTCTCCATACAAACTTCCAAACCCCGTTTTACCCCGTTAGTGGTGGAGTTTCGTAAAATCTTAGCAGATGTCTACACCCCATAAGGAAGCTACCTGCCAAATTTTAAGTTATATATATTACGAGTAATAATTAAGAATAATTTTATTCTAATTATAATCCTAATTGTACATAGATATCTATTTGTAAGGATAGCAACAAGCTGAATAGAGTTGTAGTTACCAAGAGGACAGCTGCACACGTATCGGGCGGGCGTGTTGAGGCACAGGTGCGAGCAGCCGCCGTTGGCGCCGGCGCACGCGTTCCAGCCGAGCGGCTCCCCGAGGCGGAACGCCTTCACGCCCATCATGTTTGCCATCTGCTCTACCACTGGTTGACGTTCTAGACCTAACGACATATAACGATATTGTTACATTTTTATTATTTTTTTGGAATAGCAGTGAGGTGCTGACATTATAGCAAAAAAGTAGTTCAAAAGCCAGGATAGAAAAATAATGAAGATCAAGCCCAGCTTCATGATGACCACAACTAGGTTAGTTTGTTAATTTCTCCAATAAACCCAAGATAATGAGAAGAAATATACATCTCCATTTACATATTTAATCTACATTATATTAAAACTTATTCTCATCCATGATTGCACCCTAGGTTCAGTTGAAAACCAGCGTCAGGCAACTGCTACGAAGTTGTCTGGCATCATGCTGAACTGAACCTATTTGGCGCAGCCGTGAGGCACATTCTTGTTGTTGTTGATTTTTTTATTTTATTTATGTTTTAGTTTTAAAACTTTGTTTTGTGCTTCATTGCAAGCCAAATAAACATATTTTCTTTTTTTTCAATATTATAAGCATCTGCAGTAGACATTGATCTAATTTTCATATTGCAAAAGAGGGCAATCCGGGCAATTTATAAAAAGGATCTTTGTGCATTTTAATTGATTGATATATTCAGTATAGCAACACATAGGATCCTGTCTGGATGTTAAATCAAATTACGCTGATTATTGATACCAATACATAAGGTTTTACCAATACTATGTTTTTATTTCGATAATTTTCGTTTGCATAACGTTAAGATGTCTATTCAAATGTAATGTATAAAAAATTACCTGTATTTTTATTAATTCTGTCTAAGGTTCGTTTTTGCATGTCCGTCCAGTAGAGATGGTCTCCCAGTAACGTAAGTCCGAAGATGTGCAAGATCTCACTGCTATGTAGTTCTTTCCTCTCTGTGCCGTCCATGTTGCATACCTGTAGATATGGAAGAAATTAAAGGGTAAAAGATTATATTTAAGACGGCGGGGAGGACGGCGAACTATACGTCGCTCGTATACGGAACCCCCGTATTATATTTGTGTAAAGCCTTACCTCAATCTTACGCGTCCTGGCATCTCCCCAGTACAGTTTATTCTTCACAGTGTCCAGTGCGATGCCGTTGGGCCACGTGAGCTTCTCATACACCAGCAGCATTCGGCCGCTACCATCCAGGTTGGCGCGCTCGATTTTCGGCTTCTTTTCGTTCCAATCTGACCAGAACATCCAGCCGGCAGTCGGGTGGAGAGCTATGGCGCGAGGGTCGTACAGCTCGTTGTGGATTATCACCTAGAGTTAATATATCAATTCTTCATTCATCACTTGCATGTTCCTTAACGGTAGAGCTTTTTAGTCTACCCTTATTTTTGCTAACAATTTGTTAATAACTAAATGAATTGTTTGGTGGAAATAGGTTATTAACCTCTCAGGCACCAGTGTGCTAAATATAGTACACCTAGCACATACCAGCTAATTTAATTAAACCTTATCTTGTTAAAATAAGGTTTAAGTTAGCTTGTACCGAGGAGTGCCGAATTCGGTACACTTGTGTCTGATGGGTATATGTGTGATTGCGTCATGTACGACAGTACAGAATGAAGAAAAAAAAAAAGTTGCATCAGCCCTAAATAATACAGGGCAAGGGCAGAAAAATGATGATTGTGGAAATAGGTTTGTTGGTCAACTGGATGGGCACTCATTTGGACTCCAAACTGCCACATATTTGGAGCCAAAAAAACATTGAATGTGCTATGCTCCAAAATGGGTTTCTAAGAATACCCATACTTTCTGATTAGTGCTAAATTAAAGTAATTTGTAGTCTGGAATTCACTCGTTCTGCATAAGCTGTGGTTGCCTCTAATTGAGTGTGCATTTATAGGCCTAGGTAATATGTAGAAATTATTATTTTTAAGTTTTTATTTTGTAACACTCATTGGTGACCTTTAAATAAATAAATATTAAATAAAAAAATATTATGTAAAATAATATATTTTTTGATACCTTCTTAGAGGTACCATCAAGCCGGGCCACGTTGATGGTATCAGTGACGGGGTCTGTCCAGTAGATGTTCCTGGCCAGAGGGTCGACAGCGATGCTGTCAGGCACGCCGCTGCTGTGTATCACTACTGTTTGTTCGCTTCCATCTAGACGCGCTCTAGATATCGTTTTTGCCTGCATAAATGCGGTAATTTTATTATATTTATTAAAAAAATGAAGATACTTTTTAAAATCAGTTCAGTAGTTTTAGAGTTTATTTATTACAAACAAAAATACAAATCTTTTCTCTTTATTTGAACGACATGGTTGGCTACGCTGCGTATCGCGAGTTCGATTCTCGCACGCAACAAATAATGTATGGCCAACAGATGGTGTTTTAGTAATGGGTGCTGTACGCAAAATACGGGCTATAGACGTGGATTTGCGAAAACCAGCCCGAAATAAAATAGTACTGTGTGTCTTTTATGTTAGTTTATATGTTTGTGAACGATCCCACAATACACAAGAAGTAATTCTTATTCAACAAATAATACTTTACACTTTATAAATCATCTACAAAAACTTTTATTATTCAACACAAGCTACTTCGATTTTTTTCCACTTACCAGACTATCAGCCCAGTAGATATATTCAAATTTAGGATCAAAGTCCACAGTGAGGGCCCTCTTGAGATCTTTGAGTGGCAGCGTGTAGGGCGTGAAGTCGGGCGAGTCCAGCGATATCTTGGAGATGGCAGAGCGCTGTGCAACGATCAGCAGCGACTGCGGGCTGGCGTAGCACGTCGTGTTGCTGCCCGCGCGCAGCTTGCAGCCCGTGGGGCAGGCGCACTGGTAGCCTGGGAGGAGATCGACTTATGTGTAAATACAGGGATGTACTCAAACAGTTTTGTGTTGATGTGGGTAGTGATCAAATGAGTTCTCTCGTTCTAGGAAGGAATAACCTATCAATGTTCCTTATGTTCTAGGGCCACGGTAATGCTTTCAAAAGTTCGCAAAAAATGCAACTTTACTTTTCTAGCTGACCAACATTTTGAAAATTCAAAAGTTAAATGTAAAGTTAAACAGGTTATTTCCAATAAATGGTTTTTGTTTGATTAATTGTTCCTTCAGCCCTAGCAAGCATAGGTATTATTGGGGCCCTCACTAGTTTTTTTTTTACTGTAGTTGTTATATGAGGTAAGAGAAATTTTCTGTTATATATATCTGCCATAATGCCTATTCTTTTATTTGCTGTGCTTAGAGGTTGTGTAATGCATACCTGGTGGGGTGGGAGCTAAAAGGCACAAATGTGAGCATCCTCCATTGTTTTCCTTGCAGGGATAGTCTCCAGAAGGCATTATTTGTTTGCTTCCATCATACACTTTTAAATCTACAGGCACTGGGTCAGATTTTATTAGCTCTTTCATTGGGCCGGTTGTTGCTATGTCCCATGTGTGAATTGACCTGAAACAAGAATTACTTATGTGCTAGAGTACAGGATAACAAAAAAAAAATAGCAGCTATAATAACTGCTACAGATTAATTTCTTCATGGGTTGAAAACTGCTGACAGACGGCACATGCAATACAAATCTATGTTTGTTTCAAACATCAATAAATTATGAATAATAATAATCCACAATTTATATGCAACACCATCTAGTCCCAATATAAGAAAAACTTGTGCATGTAACTTGTGTTCATGACTGTGGTAATAGATTTTTATTTTTATTATTTGGTACATGTCAAAAATGGCTAACTACTTAAAACACACTTGATAAAATAGGTATTGATTGATCTTTCAATTGATTTTTGAAGCAGTTCAATTTGAAAAGTTATGTGAAATAAGAAGTGGAAACTTACCATGTTTTCCAATCAGTCCAATAAAGCTTATAGTTAAAAAACGCAAGTGCATATGGATACACCAGGTCCTCCTTAACAACACTTCTCCTCTTCTCTCCATTAAAGTCAATAACATCAACAAAATGTAGCTTTGCATCCACCCAATAAATCAGGTTGTTGTCATAATCTATTGTGATGCCATTTGGCCAAAATATGTGGTCCTTGACAATAATTTTACGAGTAGCTGGATCACCGTTCATTCCAGCCCTCTCTATTTTAGGTACTTCGCCCCAGTCCGTCCAGAACATGAGACTGAAAATAAAAAATCCTTAATCTATATTCTTGATGGTACATGTAAGTAAAACAAATACAAAAGTTTGGTTAGAAAAACACATATTAAGGGCCCATTACATTCTGTTACCAAATGTTTCGAAAGAGTCACAGCAGCCCTAGAGCGCAAAGGGCAACTGAAGGAATGTATATGAGTTTTAATCAGTAAGTTTCACTTCTTCATCCCACCTAAAAAAGAGTAATGGGCTCTTTTTTTGTTATGGAATTATTCCAACTTTCAGGCAGGCAAAGCTGTTGTCAAAAGCAGTTATGGCAATTGATGATAATATGAATGACTACCTTGACCCCATAAAAGTTGCTAGAATGAATAGGCTCTTAATAAACTAGTGCGCTTTACCATCAACAATTGCATCACTGCTTACCATCAGGTAGGATCGCAGTTTATAAAAATTAAAAACAAAAAAATCCCCAGGGGTACTCCAAAGAGAAAATATCATATCCCTATATTGCATTAGTATATGAATTCTTACCCTTCTTTAGGAACAACAGCAATAGCTCGAGCGAGGTCTACCTCTGACCAGAAAAGCACCTTTCTGTACCTCTGCTCTATGCTAATAACTTCAATTTTATTGGTCTCTCCATCTGTCCAGTACAGTTTTTCTGTGTACCAGTCTATTGCTATACCGGTTGGCGTTATTAATCCTTCTGATACTATTATAACCTACAATACAGAAAGACCTACGTTTAAGTTTTTTCTTTTTATAAAATACATCAAATTAGAATTTTATTTCATAGAAATAAATTAATATTTTACTTGTAGTACTATGAAATTTGTAGTGCTTTAGAAATTAAATTGGTCATTTCAAACTGGAGGTAAGGAATTACTTAAGTGTTTAGAACACTTTTTTTTATCTATTTTCTTACCTTATCTCCTACATGAGTTTCATTATAACTCATACATTGTATCAACTCTGCGGTTTGATCCGACCAGCATATTTGATCCTTTCTGTGAAGGAAGTCCACAGCTGAACCTTGTTCCAGGTCTTTAACAATAGTGTTCACTTTGCCAAGTTTAGACGTATTTACTACTCGTATGTCTGAAGCCGTTGAGTATAATAATATAGGGTTACTAACTACTGCATAGAAACCTGAAAAATATTTTTGAGGATTAACATATTCAAGAAGTGCTTAAGTGATTAAGATTACTAATATGTATGGTTTTTGAGGTGGCAATGAATAGTAAAATTAGTTAACTTTGTTTAAAATTAAATCAATGTTTAATTACTATAATTTTATAACTATGCAGTTTTGATTATGTGTATGAAAACCAAATGTATTAAGTCTTAGTTTTTAATTATCTCAGATAGTATGTATAATGTAAATAAGTGTCCAGAAAACAATCGCAGATTTAGCATTAGTACTAATTCATAATTCTTTGACTACCTTTCATCAATTTTATTTTAGTGTACAGTACCTAATGCAATCAAGTAAATGATAAACAAAGTGACTTACATCAAAGCATAAACATGATTTTCATTTGTAAATAAGTCATTATTTAGAAATGATACAATAGCTCATTGTACAAACAAGGAATACTATTAAATCACGAAGTAATTATCATTCAAGAATGTCAAGGTGTCAAGAAGTCACATCTTTGAAGATAAGTTTGCAATGCAATAAGCACTCGTTTTTTATAGATAACAAGTAATGATTAAGATTTTGGACTTACCTTTTAGCTGCAGGAACATTAACAAACAAAACACATTCATAATATTTTGAATTATTTTGTCCGCGTGAAGTATTCTTCGGCGTTTTGTCATAATGAAAACAAATGCATATCAATCGTCCAATCCTTTATGTGATTATTTCACTTCGAAACTAATTTGTTTAACACGTAAATTAATTAAGGCACGATAAAAAATCATCAGGCTACATTGTCGTTTTATTTAGAGATTATGAAAGAAGTTTTCGTCAATTTTGGTTAGGGATAATAATTTCTCAGACAATGAGTTTGAGACACAGTTTGAGAGATCAACAAACGCAGTGGTGTTACCAACTGTCAAAATGATTTCTGACGGTAGGAAAAAAACAAAATAATATATTATTCTATGTGAGTTATTTAAAATGAACGAAACATTATTGTTTGAAATTTCGTTTCCTTGGAAATTATAGCCTTTGTACGATAAGTCTTTGTTTTTTTGTTCTGAGCCGTTTGAGTAAAATATAACCACAATTGATAGTTTAATTTTAAGCAGTTATAATCTAACCTAATATAATATTCTTTTATAATACTTTTCTTATTTTTAACGAATATATATTTTTTTTTACTTTTAGTTTACAAATGTTTTATTATTTTATTTCAAACAATCTTGAAACAAGCCCCTAAATCGTACATAGTTAATCAACTAGATGGCGCTAACTGGAAGTAACTAAATAGCAGTATTAAATTTTTTAATTACATAATTTATTTTTATTTCAGTTACCTCTTGAGTTATCCGTAGAAAATATACCTAGATACCTACTGGATAAAAATTCAACGTAATGTGCAATGTAAAATAAATTAGAAAAAATGTCCAACGTTTGCTTTAATTTATTGGATAATGACGTCATATACAGGTCCGGTCTGTATCGGCAGGTACACATTCTATACAGAGGAGCTAGTCTGGGATTTAGGTATTATACAAAAACTATTATTTGTTGTACGGCATTTGGTGATAATTTCAAAGATTATGTAATGCACCAAGCGAGCTGCAGCCACCGCAGATCGGATTTACGTACTTATTTCCTCAGGTACCATTATTAAACTGTCTCTAATCCAGAAACAATCACCCTTAGTTCATGAAACCCCGTCCATTGATGTAAAAACTATTAGGTAGAAAAGATGTAAAAACTTTCATTAGGTGGGAAATCATCACACATTTATCATTATCTTGAAAGTTCCAGTGTAGGACGGCTGCAGCTCACAGCGAACAGTATCGTCCCGCAGGAGGACTTGAGAGGCATCCTGAAGATCTTTGAAAATAAATGATGTAGCTCGCGTGTGCCGGGCCGCCTGAGTCCGATGTGAATCGGCCATTTTCGTGCGCAGTGTTGTGGGGGGGACTGGTTACAGGTACTCTCCCGGAAGGCGGAAGCGGTCCCCCATATACAAGCTCAGCAGCGGAACACTCGCGATCCTCTTTCAAGGCCAATCAAATGCCGAGAAGCACGATCGGTAAGGCTCGGTGCCAGGTGACAGCAGCTTTCAGTTAACGATGAGACAACCGTTGGCTGTCTTTGTTATTTTTAGGGTGCCGTACCTAAAAAGGAAAAAACTGAACCCTTATGGGATTGGGTGCGCTACAATTGTGGCGATAAGACCCATTTGAGGCGTGGCTGGAGAGACCTCACAGCGTTCTCAACTACTGCACGACGCAGATCCGTACTAAACACGGCAAGTTCGGTAAGTTTTCGTACGGAGGAATCGCCCGGGTGTCGCCACTGTGCGGAACACCCGGAGGATACAGTAGAGCACACTGTAGAGGTGTGCCCAGCCTGGACAGAGCATCGCCGTGTCCTCGTGGGGGCAATCAGGGGCAGCGATCTCTCTCACGGGGCCTTGGTTAAGGCCATGGTCTGGAGTGAGGAGGGATGGTCGCCTCCTTCTGCGAAGCAGTAATGCTAGCAAAGGAGGAGGCCGACAGCATCAGGCAAAGGCAACGGGGCGCATGCTCCAGCCGCCGCCGTGATTCCGATTCCGATTTCCGGCCACTGTAGGCGCGGGCTTACGGACGGCGAGCAATGGGTAGCTCGCTGTCCGATCGTCCGGTAACCGACCGGACCAAGCCCAAGACGTCGACGGCACGTACTGTTCCCGCGCGCCTCAAGGAGCTGTCAGCAAACCGTAGAGGCCCAGCCTGCTAGCTGCAGGCAGGTAGGGTCGAGGCCTACTGGGGTCAAGGGCCGCTTTCTGAATAGAAGGCTCAGCCCCGGTATGATAGGCAACGAAGGAACAACGAAGAGTACTGACACTATTTCCCGCTCCGCCCAAGGGCAGCATTTGTCATTGGATGATTTTACCTACCATAAAAAACCTTATGGGATCACTTTGTAGTCCGTCCCGTCTGTCTGTCTGTGACTCGAGAACGCGCGGAGGTATCGAATTGGAATTAAAATCATATACTTACTCAAGTCTGCGGTCCCTTGAAGCTGTGAAAAAATCAAACTGTTAAGTTAACAGAAAAAAAAGATACGGCCGCTTTTAACGCAAAAAAATAATTTTTTGACACTCTCCCTAGGGTACTTCGCGTTGACCTAGAACCCTGAATTTTGGCATGAAGTAGCATGAATTTGTCTCATAAGTATACGAAAAAATCTAAAAAATTTACTTAAAGTAGTTACGACCCAAACAATAATTTTGCGATTCGGAAGAATCGAACTGTTTTTTTATAGGTAAGTTTGAACGAAACCCTCAGTGCACGAGTCCGACTTGCACTTGCCCGGTTTTTTTTTTTAAATAGTATTGATAAGGTGATATTAACGGGATGAGACTCCTCAATAAACCAAAATTTTACACCACACTGTCTAGTCCCAAGCTAAGCAGAGCTTGTGTTATGGGTACCAGACAGCTGATAAACATACTTATATATTTCTAAATACATACATATTATAGATAAATAACACCCAGACACAGAACAAATGATCGTGCTCATCACACAAACATTTGTCCTGGGTGGGAAACGAACCCACGACCTCCGGCATAGCAGTCAGGGCCACTAACCACTTGACCAACAGGCCAGTCAAAGACAAATTATAATTGTGATGGATTAAACATAAACCTAATTAGGTACCTACAAATCCTAGGTACATTCTGGTGTCCTTAAAATTGGAACCAAATTATTTAATAGAAGTAGATACTCATATACAAATAGGTAAGTATGCCTGTCATAAGGAGCTCTAGCTCTACCATTATGGTTTATTACCTAAACGCTAGCTAAGTAAGATTCCACAATCCCTACTCGAAGCAATAACGCTTACTGCAGCAAACCTACTAAGCGTTTAAAGCGCTCAATTATCTCCGCAACACGCGACGCTCGCATAGAACAGTACTAAATAGTAGTTGTTTCGATTTGGCTCGCTGCGAAATTGACTCGATTTTAGATCAACAACAATAACAACTAAGCAGAGACGTAGCGTGGAATAATTTAAAAGCGGGCGAAGGCGCATCAGCGAGGAATTAAGGTAGAACTACATTGCGCACACGTGGGCCACCACGCAATCCAATCTAGGCGCGTCGGTCTCCATACATTTTATATGGCAACAGTTGTAGCGGGCCACGCCACGTGACGTCGTTCTACGTACAAATGAGGCGTGGTTTACGTGCGCGTCATCTAATGTAGTTCTAGCTTTATTTTTTCATGGATTCTAACGTTTTAGAATTTACAGAGACAGCGACTATCGTAACTCAGTGTTCGATAACATCGTTGCTTACGAATTATCAGATAAATTAATGTTCAAAGGCGAGCCTATTAAGCATAAAAATATCCTCGTTCTTAGACAGCCCTTGCCTTGCGCGAGGCCCCTTTGGGTGCGCGGCCGTGGGCAAGAGGCCGCTTCGCCCACGCATACGTACGCCACTGTAAATAAGCATCGCAGTATTCAATGCAGCCGCAGTACGATTGGCCGCTGTAAATGCTAAACTTGTTCCAACACTACCAATGAATAGTTCAGCGCTTAATTTGTATTTTAGAGTTGGTAGATTACGATCGAAAGTAATCCTTGAGGTCTGGAAGCCTTGTTCGTTTTAGATAGAGAAAAGTTCTATCACAAACAATTCAAGTTAATTAAAAGTCATAGAGTACGTACAGATTGAATGGCGGCTGAATTAAGTCCCACGTCCCACCCATCACTGATAACTGCGGGGTGCCATCTGAAAACCAACGTTGGGTGTGTAATGCTCAGTAAATGCTACACCTTTCAGTGGTCACCCTTTCGGTGCGGGCACGCTATGCGTACTATGAACTTTTTGTTTGTAACCGTTGTGCTGTGTATGTCCCGAATAAAGTATTTGTATTATATTCTTGTGTGATTGTTTTGAGGTGTTCTTGTGTCATTTTTTTTCAATCACTAAAATTAGTTTGAAACTGCTCTGCTCATTTACTTGGGATACCAGTTTTGCCTCAGTATAGCTTGATATAAGAAGTTCAGACATGTAGCGACATCTATATCGCCACGTAGGAACTAAAGTACAAAATTCTGCATCGCGATATCTATTGCGAGTTCTCCGCGCGATTAGGACATATTATAGCTACAACAGACCGAAATCAACTATCGGGTAGTTGCCCAAATACAACACCAGTCTGATCGGATGATTTTCTCTTTTCAATGGAGGTTTGCGGGACTATATGAGCCCTAGGCCGTAGAAAGATAGAAATGAGTACCAAACTTCTGTGTTAGGTATCGCCACGGGGATTATTCGGAAGTTTTACAGTGAGCCTCACTAAAGGCAACTGAAGGAACACAGACAGGTTTTAGTCAGTAAAAGTCTGACATTCCCTCTCACCCTACCCAGAGCGGAAAAAGTCAATTCATATTTTCCCGACTAAAAAAGGTATCGCTGTGCCACAAATACTTAGATACCTAATTGTAGTCAGGATCCCTTTAGCTGCAAGCTCTAATAATGGCGACTTGTCAAACACGTATGCACGTAAACTTAGCCCCGACAATATCCGACAGCACCCGTCAACGCTGACAGTACAGGAGCCATGTCACACTTCGTGCAAATTAGTGTCGGGCGTGACGCCGCCGGCACCGCAGGCAAACTCACTGCGTTATTGTGCAGTGAATGTGATTTCAATGTCAAAGGACCTCTAAACTGTACACTGTGTATGCTATCTATGACGTAGCTAGATAGCTAACTAAAGTTTTGTAATATAATTGTTGTTAACTAGCTGCAGCCAGCTGCTTTGATAGCGTTTTAGTAGAAAATTGTTACAAGTTCACATATTCTAGGGATAAACGCAAATAAATGATACTATTATTAAAATTTATCAATGTGCTATTCCGACCGAGAAAAATTAAAAGACATTAAAAGTAAAACTAAATTCAAGAATGCATACATAACATACATACAAACAACTAAAGCGGATAGGGTCAGGACATGCCCTGCCAGCCTGCTAGCTGCAGGCAGGCAGGGTCGAACCCTACGGGGTGGGTTTTTAGTTAGTAAGAGTCTGACATTATCTCCCGCTCCGCCCAAGAGCAGGAGATGTGATGGAATGATTTTACCCACCACCAAAAAAAAAGATGGTCAGCAGATCTAAAAAGGCCACTTTTGTAGAATCATAATATGAATATGCAGTGAATTGAGTATGATTCGACTAATTTGTGCAGCCATTTTACGAGCATTAGAAGAATTGCTTATGATCTGCTAGGAATTTGGGATATGATTTGCTCTAGATGACGTTTTTAGGCCCGCAGGACATATGATAAGAGAGAAAAAGGAAAAATGGACAAGACTATTACCAGAATGGTACCCGCTATACTGCAAAAGGAACAGAGGAAGACAAACTAAGAGATGGGAAGATGGTATTAGGAAAATAGCGGGGCCAACATGGACTCGAACGATAGATAGACTGATGGCGATCTTTAGAGGAGGCCTTTGTCGGAAGACAAGTTGAGCAGTAACTACCGTTTGCCAAATTAAAATCGGTTAATTGAATTAAATAGTATAACAGTTAATATTTATATTATACTAGCTTTTGCTCGCGGCTTAGCTCCCGGTCTACCCTACCTACTCTTCCCTACTCTACCCTACTCTACCTTATACCAATAAATGAGCGGGTTTTTTTTTTTTTATTTAACGGGATAAAAAAATATCCTATGTCCTTCCCATGGTTCTAAGCCACCTTTCCACCAATTTTCAGCCAAATCGGTTTAGCCGTTCTTGAGTTATAAATAGTGTAACTAACACGACTTTCTTTTATATAAATAGATTAGCTAAATTTTAATAGTAGTCATATTCTTAGGCATACACAAAACTTTTGTATACTAAAATCAACAATAAAGGCTTTTTATTTTGTTTTATTTTTTATTTATGTGCTATTCCAGGCTTTGGGGTACCCCTATAGAAGATTCATAGATAACCGCTCAGCCGCTCGAGCGAGAATATGCACACACGTGCTTTTTGGCACACACTAACAAACTTTGAGAGCAGTGGTGGCCGAGTGGTAACGGCCCCGACTTACGGGTTGTAGGTCGCGGGTTCAAACCCGGCCAGGCGTATTACTTTGTTTAATTTATTTGAACATCACTGCTCTCAAAACGGTGAAGGAAAACATCGTGAGGAAACCGGCATGTCCTAGAACCAAAAATTCGAAGACATGTGACATTCACCAACCTGCACTGGGCCCGCGTTGTGTATTACGGCCCATTCCCTCTCGTAGAGAGGAGGCCTGTGTCCCAGCAGTGGGAACATTAAAAGGTTGATGATGAACAAACTTTTGCCTTTATTAGTGTACCTAGCCACTGCAAGCGACCAAAGAGCTAGCGACCAAAGCACTAGCAACCCATCCCAGACTTGTACGGGTTTTATACTCCATCTGTTTAGGTACTTAACCAAACGTAAACAGTCTTGATAATGTCTTTTTATTTTGAAAAAATCGTACAAAAGTAATACAAAGATTATTTAAATTTAGTTCATTACCTAAAATCGGTTTAGGTAAATAACTAATTGTAAACATTAGGTATTATTTTAGACAATTTTTAGCTAAAAGACTTGTGAAGATTGCTTACATTTGGGAAAGGTTTAGGCGTATGATATAATATGCTTTGTATCATACAACTAAACGAATAATTCTGTTCATTGGTTGCAATGACAAATTCCCACATGTATCAAACGACGTTTTTCAATACGAAGACATAAATAAACGAGGGTTGTCACGCGGCTCGTGGGGTCGACGCGCGCCCAGCCTAATACGATAAATTGTGCCGGAGGCGAGCACGCGCACTTTTCTGCACTAGTGCGAAAAATAATCAATTGCGCGTCTAAAAGCGGAGATTTTTGAGTAAATGACTTGAGAAAAACATTGTTCTTTCAGCTTGATTCTCAGTGTTGGTCTGTGGCAAGATTGGCAGCCCTGGAGTCCCTCCGCCCTGTATTTTTATTTAACGTTGATTGTACCTCCGCCTTGTGCTGCTATTAAATCTAATTGTGTAGAGTTTGTCGAGTTCGTTTGTTAAACACGGATTTCATTGTTGGCTGCGGCAGATTCGTTGGGCATTTCACTTTTTATTTTGTGTACAGAAATAGAATTAGTTTTCTAAAGAAATTAGAGTTGAATTGCTTGTTGTAAGCTTGTCGTTTGTGCTTTGTAAGTACCTACTGTTTTGTATTATATGCCTTTAGTTATTTTTGCAAAAAGCGTTCAAACTGTAGGGACATTGTAAGGGTTTTTTTATATGCGGATTTAAGCAAGCGGCATTTGCTTTGCATGCAGAAAATTTCAAAGGCAAAAAAACGCGTCCCACGTGCGTATTGCATGCAAATACTTGACTTGACTTGATTACTTTAAATGTGAAAGAGACGTTTGTTGTCTGTGATTTTGTGTTTAAAATACCCGGCTAATTTGAACCAAAATAGTAACAAATTTCGGGTCTCAATCAAAGTACTGCACAGCGAGAGGTTGCGCGTAACTTTAGCAACGACGGCCATTTTAGATCAACTAATGTGCCGTGTACTATAACAGATTCTAGGGTCTCAATCGAGGCGGCTGCGCGTATTTATAGCAACGGATTCAACATATTTGTCGTGTACTATAAGTAAGATGGTCTTGATTGGCCATCGGCAGTTATTGCGCACTGACCGACCGGTACGTTTATGTAATAGTAAATAATTATAATTAGTGTTTTTATGATCTCACACAAATATTTTATTGGTGTCGTAGTAAGTCCCAGGGCAACACAGTAGGTACTGTTACGTCTGAGTAATGAGTTTGCATAATATTATATGCAGACTCATGCGTATACTCATAAGTTAGCATACTGGGTGAATAGTAGTTCGAAGGATGTTAGTATCTTCTAGAATTAATTTGAATATTTGTAAGAGTAGATTGTTTTATTTGTTTTATAGAGAGTGCTATGTAGTCGTTCGAAGTGGAAGGAAGTATTTTTTTTAATATATCGACATAAAAGTCTTAAGCAGTTTCATTTTACAGATAGTTGATTCCGGTAGTCGAGCCTGCAGCAGCCAGGGTTCGACAGTACCATCGTGGTCATTTAAAAATTTTCGCTTGAATCCTGCAGCGCGTTGCCAAACCCTATGAAATTTTCGTTTCGAGCACCTACAAGTAAAAATGAACTTAGCTGTGGTCAGGCGGACTTCGATTGTACCATAGATATAATTTTCTATTTCTATGGATTGAACACACACGGACATTTCTACAAAACTAATTACATATGTAGACAGGATTTTTTTTTTATATATATACGACTGGCCTGTTGGTCTAGTGGTTAATGGCCCTGACTGCTATGCCAGAGCCGCGGTTTCTATTCCCACCCAGGACAAATGTTTGTGTGATAAGCACGATCATTTGTTCTGTGTCTGGGTGTAATTTATCTATAATAGGTATGTATTTAGAAATATATAAGTATGTTTATCAGTTGTCTAATACCTATAAAACAAACTCTGTTTAGCTTGGGACTAGAAGGCATTTTTAATTAGTACAGGGAGGCGGGGTTATTGGAAGTATAGGGAATAATAATTAAAGTTTTTTTTAATATTAATAAAAGTTTTTTTTCTCCACAATACAACTCCTAATTGATAGCCTTATATTTACGGTTACATATAGGATGGGCATTATATTATGGGAGACTGATGCCCAAACCAGGCTCTGAAGCTATAAAGCAAGCCTCAAGGGGGGGGGGGGCAGTAGCCCTCCCCTGCCCCCCCTTCGCGACTCCTATATCCCAAAGTCTCACTCAATTTATGGAAATATTGTACAGGTTTTTGTTTATGAATGAAAGAATGGCAAAACAATGCGCTTAGTATTTTCTAGTAGTAGTTGTTAAGAATATCTTGAATTCAATTATGAATTTACCATTTATGACAAATCGTGGACAATTTTGGGATTTCGTTTTTTTTTTTACTTTTGACTATACAAATATGATCAGTAACGGGCACTGATTGAGCTCAATTTTTTTGTGCATTAATTAAAATATAGGAGTCTATAATATAAGTAAAGTATTTACCTAGGTAGGTCTAGTTACTGTTTTTAATAGTTAGGAAAATTCAATTTTTAAAAAAAGGAAGAAAGAAGACTTTAGCATCCGAAAGCTAGAACAAGCTTGAACAATAAAAAAGCTTCTTACGAAAACAAACGGACTTATAATTGCAAGGCATTACAAAGAGAAAAATAAGTCGGGGTTTCTAGTTTTAGTTTCTTCGTTATTTGACACCGACTTCCGAAACGTTTATTGTGTGAAAAGCTTTTTAGTTTACCTTTAAAGAATTCACACCTGCTACTTACTTAAATACCCCTAGGTTTTGGCTTTAGGTATAAAAATAAAGCCAAGACTCTTGACTTAAATATAAGTCAAGAGTGAATAGGTTACTTCTAGGCACGCGTAGTTCTAGGCAGGTGAGATAGTTTTTTTTTATGGTAGTAAAATCATCCAATGACCAATCCCGCCCTTGAACGGAGCGGGAAATAGTGTCACTCTTACTGACTAAAAACCTACCCTGTTCCTTCCCTGCCTTGGTTCCAGGGCCCTGGTAAGCATTTTCATACCTCCCTAGAGCCCCAGACTAGGCCTCGACCCTACTGGGCCTTTATAGTTTGCTGACAACTCCTTGATGCGCGCAGGAACAGTGCGTGCCGTAAACGACTTGGCTTGGTCCGGTCTGTTACCGGACAAACGGACAGCGAGCTACTCATTGCCCGCCGTCCGCAAGCCCGCACCTAACGTGGCCGGAAATTGGAAACGGAATTACGGCGGCGGCTGGGGCGTGAGCGCCGTTGCCTGAGGCGAAGGTGAGATAGTGGTCAAACGTGAGCCTATTAATAAAAATTGGGCAAGTGCGAGTCGGCCTTGCGCTCTGAGGGTAGGCAAATAGTTCAATTCCCGAATGAAGTTTTGAAGATTTTTCCCAATCGCAAAAAAAAGGCTTTTTTTGTGACGTAACAATAAGACTCTTTTCAGATTTATCCCTATATCTGTGCTATAAGACCTTGTTTAATGCCAAATTTCAGGATTCTGGGTCAACGGGAAGTACCCTATGAATTTTAATTCCCTTGAGAGTACTCAAAGCCGGCTAGACACATTACTTTGTGTAATTTATTGCATTACCACTGCTCTCAAAACGGTGAAGAAAAACATCGTCATATCCTAGAAAAAAAAATTCGAAGACATGTGACATCCACCAACCCGCACTGGGCTTGCGTGGTGGATTTCAGCCTATTTCCCTCTCCTAGTGGGGAGGCCTGAATCCCAGCAGGGGGAACATAATACGGCGGATGCTATGCTTTGCGTTCTGATTAAGTAGCATTTTACTGGTGTCAGAATTTTGAGCTGGGTGACATTAAAACTTTTTTTCTAAAAATAAGCTCGCACTGAGCGTTTAAAAGGCTTGGGACTACCTGAAAGCATCTCATCCCAATACCCAATAGCCCATACACGGCTAAGAAAGTTTACCGACCTTCCGGCTTCATCATCAGCGCAGTTCAATAGTACAGTTTAATCACCACACTGTCTTATCATCGAGGAGTTCTGCTGGCCATCTGTGTTCTCCTTCAACAGTTCTAATTCACCAATTAGTATCAACTTTTTGATACATATAGAAAGATTAAGATCTACAAAATAATAACAACTACATAAATTACTTTACAAGTTAAGAATAGATGGCCGTTGGGGCCGAAAGGTTCTGGAGTGGCGGCTGCGTACCGGAAGACGCAGCGTTAGAAGGCCTCCTACAAGGTGAACCGATGACCTCGTAAAGGCTGCGGGAATCTGATGGATGCGAGACGTACAGGACCGTTCATTGTGGCGACATTTGGGGGAGCCCTATGTCCTACAGTGGACATATTTGGGCTGAAATAATGATGATGATGAAGTTAAGATTTACTTAAATATTTTTTCCTGATCTTTGAAACCAGACGACAAACGTCCTAATCTCTAGCTTTAAATATTTACGGAACAATAAAATAAAATTTTAATACTCGGGTATTCCCCATTATGAAGCAAGAACACAAACCTTGGGCTACCTTTATATTAAAAGACATTAAACTTATACTGAAGTGCCTCACCGAATTAATTAATTAAGCTATATAATATAGGGTGAGGTTTTTAACAAGGGTCAAAATGGCACGTGAAAATCCTGAAACGTTTATTCAATATTCATATTTTACTAACGGTCTCGGTAGAAGTTGTCCCGCCGTAAAACTTGCTTATTATCAGAAAAAAAAATGACTACCCTACTCCACCTCCACAAATGTTTGTGTGATGAGCACGATCATTTGTCCTGTGTCTGGGTGTTATTCATCTATACTATGTATGTATTTAGAAATATATAAGTATGTTATCAGCTGTCTGGTACCCATAACACAAGCTCTGCTTAGCTTGGGACTAGACGGTGTTGTGTGATAGTTGTGGAAATATTAGAGGAAAGTCACCAAATATGGAATACCATTTTGTTTTTGGGATATAAAAAAAAAACTTCATATAAATTAAACCAGTTTAATGTTTTTACTAATCAGTCATACATTTTTATGTAGTAATTAACAGCCTTTAATCAAATATATTAGTTATCAAATTAAAATCTAACACAAAAAACAATATCAGAAATGAGTAACCAAATATGGAATAGGTACCCATATATGGAATATAAGCATAAATCAACATAACAATAACAAAAATGGACATTAATATCTTTGAGATCAATTAATTAAATGAATATAACATATTGTGATGAATGAAAGAAGTTACATAATTACTTGCAAAAGTCACAGATCCAAGTATCGAACTCTGGACCAGCACAATCATAATGTGCCCAGAGCCCACATATCAAGCAATTAATCCAGCTTTCTCCACTTTTATCCATGGAAAAAAGTCTTGAACAGAACATACATTCTGCATCAGCAGAGTCAGGAGGTACTTGGTCCATCAGCTCATCATGTAATCAATATTCCATAATTAGACACCGACGACTGTCCATATTTGGATTTTTATACTAGTTCATACTCTACTAAATATTTTTTCAAGTCACAATATTTTAATGACAAAAGATCACAAAATGGTGAAATAAACATAATACCGATGTACTAAATAGTATAACACTTATGTATACAAACATAACAGCTGGTAAAACTCATTTATTACTTACCTTTAGAAGTTTCTGCACGACAACAAAACAAAACACGCCTGCCACACGTGAAGCGTTCGCGCAACTGACTCAATGGTGTGAGTGCGATAGTTAGTAGACCGAATGAAACAGAAGATGGTCGAGTATTGCGTTTCATACTTATAGTCTTAGAGAAATGAAGGGATTCCATATTAGGATACTATTTCATATTTGGTGACTTTCCTTATATATTATTATATATACCTAAGAGGTACAATTGTAATTTTCAAACTATCCAAGGACCCACTCGAATATAAGTACACACGAAATATAGGTGTCAAACACACGAACAGAGGAATTATACAACATTCGTTTTAATATAGGCGAAACCTGAAACATGTGTCTAGTATTTTTATGTAAATAATCTATGTACAAAATTTCTAAACCGTATCATGAAAAATCACAAAGTTATAAGCTTGTTATGTTATCCGGTTGTCCGCACAAATACATAGTCACCGGGCCATCGGGGCAACTAAGGAGTTGTTTTGCTCTCGCAACTAGCTCTGCGCTGGCGCCTAGTGTCCGCTTTAACTTGTCACGAGTGTCACGACCTGTGTTGTACTTAGTGTCGGTGGTGTCTAACTTGTGATTACTCACGATATCATAATAGAAGCGACAAGAAAAATGTAGAAACCAAGATTTATGTAACTCATAATATGATTTAAAAAGAGTATCCATGGAGTTTCTTGCACGTTCTTCTCCATAGAGATCTACGCTTTGAAACGTGCAATTTAGCTTCATTTTTTTTATGGACTGACCAACATTTTGACAATTGAAAAGTGCCTATAATTGTTCTATTTGAAATAAATTATTCTGTTTCTGATTCTGTGATCTTTTTTTAAATATTTTTGAGAAAAATTTAACATGGTGTAAAATTTATTGGAGTCGATTCAGTTACTGATTCTGAACAAACTATATTTTAACGTTTCTGAATCTGTCGTTGGTTTTCAAGTAGATAAAATACAAAAACGAAACCGATTAAAAATAAAAAAGCAAAATTAGTTATGTTCATCTCTTATTTACTTAATGTATGACCAGAAAAGTTTCACTATACATTCATGCCATTTAAAATTATAGAAAAATAAAATTGAAATCTTCTCTCCGTATCAAAGAGCTGCCAATTATGCCAGTTAAATAATTCACCCTGTACATTGAAAGGTTATGAAGTGTGTAATGGTCGTTGACAAAATTAATAATCTCGAAGAGGGTGTGAGCGTTTCAAATGATATCATTATGCGCTATTATTCGGATGATGAAATTAATTACATACCTACATAAAATTTACATATTTTAAGCTGAGCTGTTCTATCTATTGAACGAGGTTAAAGCAATCTATTTAGTAGCGCTTTGTTAACCGACAATGTTGCCAGTTTAAAACGCTTTTTGATTCTGCTTGGTAAGCAGAAAGAAATGGATTTACACCTAATGACCTGCCTAAACAGTGATTGTTCATTTTCTTTATGGATAAATGAAGGGGTGCTTTGGGGTTTTTCGAAAGAGTTACCGTGGCCAGTTTTTTTTTAGATGATAAATCATCCAATGACTGTTCCGTTCTAGGACGGAGCGGGATGGCGTCTCAGACTTTTCCTGACTAAAACCCACTCCTATGTTCCCTCTTTGTCTTGCGTTCCAGGACCCCAGGTTTCCTTTCAGAAGCGAACCCATGGCTCCAGTGGGTTTTGACCCTGCTGGGCCCCCATGGAACGTAAAATATCAACTGATGCGATACAACCAACATAGCCCAGTTATAATCGTTTCGTTTAGCATGAGTGCTTGGAGTTGGCCACGCGCCCAATTTCTTTGTTCTGACCATGTGACTCAGCGTCGAGATGACTTCAGCTTCACGCTTGGCGTAGTCTACACCAAGCGTTCACTCTAAACGAAACGATTGTAACTTGGCTGGGGGGGAGCGTGTTTTTTGGTTCTGTAAATATTTGATACTTTCTCTTATTCCACGCTAGAGAGAGGGAGAAGTCATATTTTTTTAAATTTATATAAATTAGTGCTTGACTGCGATCCCTCCTGATGGTAAGCAGTGATGAAATCGTTGATGGTGAGGAGTACTAGTTTATTAAGAGCTTATTCACTCTAGCCTTGAAGACACCTGAATTATAATCTGACGGGAAGACCGCAGCAGGCAAACTGTTCCAGTATTTCGATGTACGCGGTATAATTGACGAGATATGATGATTTCCCACCTAAAATAAAAAAAAAAGTTCGGTAGGTAGTTTCACGAAAACAAAGCCATAAACAAGTTGGATACATCGCAGATACGCTATAATGTGTACTAGCTAAGTAGTAGTTGGCGCTCGTTTGCGCCACCATTGACAAAGTAATGGCGGGCCCCGCTATTTGGCGACTGGATACGGGGTCACATTACACCAAATGGTTAATTAAAATATCTATGGTTATTAGTGCGCCGAGCGTGTATCCGAACTGTGAAATAATTTCCGTGGAATGGAGCTATGTGTGAGCGTAAACGGTCCGGTCGATGGATGGACTCATTATGTGTATAACAGACAGTTGTGAACTTTTAACGCCAATCTTTATGAAATGCGTGGATTTTTAATTTTTTTGGACCAAAACCTCAAAATGAAAAATTGGGACCCTTATAGGATCACTTTGTTGTTCGTCTGCCTGTCTGTCAGTCTGTCAAGACCCTTTATCTCGGGGACGCGTGGAGGTACCGAGTTGAAATAAAAAACATACTCTCAAGTCTGCGGTCCCTTGAAGCTGTTAAAAAATCAAACTTCAAAGTTAACAAAAAGAAAAATACGACAAGTCGTAGAACAATTGTTTTTACTCATACATAAACCTATCAGGTGAATTTTTTTCCGACGCCAAAATATCATTTTCTATCGAATGTCAGGTTTTCTGTATGTGAAGCCTGAGTCCATAGCGTCCCGTCGCGTGGCGTGGGTCTAATGTAGCTCAACGAAGTCTAGTTGCCATTTAAAATGTACGAAGACCGATGCGCCCGATCTGCGTACGTGGCCCACGTGTACCTAATATTGTTCTAGCTTTATGCATACGTGCACTGCCGCGTGATGACCAAGTTGGTGACCAATGTCCCACTCTCATGGTCAATAAATATACACTAAAACTAGTTGCTGTAATGATAATGTAGATTGGTTTTTATGAGTTTGCAAAACTTACATTATTACGTAAGTTTTGTTTTTACACATTTTACGTTTCCATAACATTAAAGTTAAATTGATTGAGAAAAATGAACTAACTTTTCACAAATTGAAATAAAAACCTTTGTATACAAGGTTTTTATTTTGTAAATTATTATCCTAGTGTACGTGTACAATAAAGTATACATGAATATATATTATATGTAGAAATAAATACATAAATCCTTTTAACTACTCTCAAATAGAAAAAGCTTTACTCACGTCTTATGTGACGTCACATAGAAACTTAATAATGTTACGCTTAAGGACTTAAGTGGGGATAAAATATGTCTTTACTTACTCACGAGACAATAAAACACTTAGCGTAAGTGTCACTTCGACATGGAATTCGAATCTAGTGAGAGGATCGCGGTAATGAAATCCGAAAGGATGATTTCGGGGAATTAGAGTCGTAATTTATAATTGTTTTGTTCCCTTAGGATCTGTGTACGCTAGAGGAGCCGAGTTCGAGCGGGTACGAGGCGAGTTCAAATTCGTCTAGTGTGAACCGACTCTAGAGGAGCTGAACACAGGTGACGCTATACGGATTTGAGCTCGGCTCGTGTCCGAATTCTGTAGTGTGAAACAGCGGAAGATAGGTGACTCGCCTCTAGCGCATAGACCGCTGAAAGTGGCTGAAATTGTGCCAATTGACACGATTTCACATCGGTCGCAACAATCACACACATTCGGTAGCTAACGCTATTTCTCTCGCACGCCAGCGCCGGTTCTTATCTCTCTCCTTGTCTATCAGTGACTACAGGTAGGTGTAGATGTGTGAGTTTCGAGTCCAGGTTTTCTGTTTGTGATGTTAGCGCATAACGTATCTTCTCTTATAATATTTCAAGGTTGTAGACTCACCTTAAAATACGAGTAACTTAATTGTAAGTATTTTGGTTTCAGGTAGATAGTTGTGAAAATCAAAGCGAATATGAAGAGGTGTGTGAGGAGTGAAATTCCCTGCCAGAGATGGTGTTTCCTGATAGCTACAATAACTAGGGATCTTAAAGTCATGACAGAATAGGCTACTTCTCGGCAAGCGTGCTCCATCGTCGACCACATCATCACTTACCATCAGATGAGATAGCTAGCACGAGCCGATCAATATTAATAAAAAAATGTGAAATTTGTTTCTTTGGAGACGGTACCTATGTCTCTATAACTTCGACTGCTGGAAAGTTATGACAACCAACATAATAAAGCTAGAATTACATTAGACCGACGCACATGTGTAAGACGCCTGATGTGTACGTAGAACGACGTCGCGTGGCGTGGATCAAGTGTAGCTCTACAAGTCTAGCTGCCATATAAAATGTATGGAGACCGACGCGCCTTTTCTCTTCTCTTCGAGTTCTACATTAAGCCTTATACTGTTCCCACTGCTGGAACTCATACCTCCTTTTCAGAAGAGGTACTTAAAGGGCATTTATTTTTTTGGTGATGGGTAAAATCATCCAATGACATCTCCCATCCTTGGGCGGAGCGGGAGATAGTGTCAGACTCTTACTGACTAAAAACCGACCCCGTTCCTTCGTGGCTTTAGATACCAGGTACTTAAAGGGCTGCAGTACATACACCTTGCTGCTGCGGTCACCCAGTGTGGATACATGCGTAGTTGCCTGCGTAATCTTTGTAATGTTCCTGCTGCTGGGACTCGGGCTGCCTTTCCAGGAGAGTGAAGTGGCCGTAGTCCATCATGCAGGTGCAGTGCAGTTTGCTGTAAATGCTTATAGGCTTTTCTTTTTTTAATTCCTTTTTTATGGGGGTTTAAAGACCCGTCAGATATTCAATCTGAGCTCGGTTTTTTTGTTCAAAACATGAGCCTACAACACCTTTTTTTATGGTAGGTAAAATCATCCAGTGACAAATCCCGCCATTGGGCGGAGCGGGAAGTCGTGTCAGACTCTTACTGACTAAAAAGTTACCCCGTTCCTTCGTTGCCTATCGTGCCGGGGCCGGGTAAGCCTGCAACACCTGCTCTTTGGAGGATTTAATGAGTGCCGCCGATGCTGCAGTTAATGTAGCCACCTACTGAGTCTATCTGTCTGTCCGTCTATCACCAGGCTGTGGCTCATGCACCGTGATAGCTAGACTGCAGCGTCAACTACAGCGTCTAGCTAAAATAAATATTTAACTGGGTTTTCCATACAGTAAACGTTTTTTTGTTGACGTTTTTTACTATTGACGGTACGGAACCCTTCATGAGCGAGTGTAACTGGCACTTTGCCGGTTTTTTTTCTTAAACAAAAAGAATATTTTTAGAACATGTTACTAGGCTAGGTTAGTAATACATTTTGATACAAGTGCAGAAAGTTTATCATTGCGAGTGAGGCGGAATTCGTACGAACCATCGCTGCATAAGCGAGTGTGTAATGGACCCGAGGGCTGCAGTGACAAATTTGCTGTCAAACGACGTTTTCAATACACTTACGGCTTCGTGGGGGTTGACCCGCGCCTTGTGGGGGTCGACCCGCGTTCAGTCTGATGAGATAAATAATTTTATTACAATAAAATTGTGGCGGGGGCGATCACGCGCACTTTTCCGCACTAGTGCGAAAAACAGTACATTGCGAGCCTTAAATCCGTGGGATAAGATCGGATTCTGGAGTAAGTGTATTGAAAAATAATTGTCATTGATCAGTTCTTTTTTTGTGAAAACAACCAATATCAATGAGGGCTTTACAGCGATACAGCGCTGCACGGGTGACAGCGCTAAGTGGACCGGACTGGTGACGCTGCTACACTGGCTACAATTTTACGCTGAGTGCTCACCAACACGTTATGGCCCTGCTGAGAATTTGAAATGACTTCTCACTGCGAAGTGCTGAAATAGTAGGCTTTTTTAGAATAATTTTGTTTGTTTAGTCTTGGCTTTTTTTTATTTCGAAGGTAGACAGCAAGAACGTGTATAATGTGAGAGATCCTTGCTGTCTGTGAACTTATAAAGCAGTCTAAAGATAAAAGTTGACAGGGTCAGACTCCGTAGACGTGGGCTTGTAGACGGCGAGCAATGGGTAACTCGCCGCCCGGCCCTCCAGTAACCGTCCGGACCGAACCCGTGTGGTCTGCGGCGTGTAGTGTACCATGGGCGCCGTAGGTGTCCAGCAGGGCCAAAGCCTGTTGGGGCTATTGATTCGCTGTGGATGGATACTCGAGGTCAATTGGAACGCAAAGCAAAGAATGAACATAGGATTTTAGTCAGCACAAAAGTCTGACACACCGCCTCGCTCCACCCAAGAGCGGGAGAAGTCATTGGATGATATCCCACCTCAGAAAAACTTCTGAAAAAGGTCCTGGTATCTAAGGCCACGAAGGAACGGGGTGGGTTTTTAGTCAGTAAGAGTCTGACACTATCACCCGCTCCGCCCAAGGACGGGAGATGTCATTGGATGATTATACCCACCAACAAAAAAAAAAAACCTCAGAAAAACTTTTACTGGATTTTCTGTGTATTGTTACCAATTCTAACTACCTGATGATAACGACCAAGCCGTGACGTAGCTAGGTATTATCAAAATGTAATAACAATTAACCTTTTGTTGGCAACTACGACTTGCCCCAGCTCGCCGGAGATTTTCGTCTTCTGTTATAACTGGTTTAATAAACAAAGCGACAACGCTAACAAGATTAAAGTATTTATACAGGACGCTTAAATTAGACCTAATCTTATTACTGCCTTAATATAAATTAAATTACACGATGTTTGAATGTGAAACAATGTTGCAAGCAGCAACTGTAAGCGGCACGACGGAGTTTGGGTTAAACCTCTCTAGTTTGTAAAGGTTTACATTTTTAATTTCATTGCTCGGTTGAAACTGGTCAAACTAGACTGTTGTTGCTAAACTAGCACAATCATTGATATATATGTACTACGCACATAACACGGTTTATTGTAAATAGATTCGTACTTTGTTGTTTTGGGAGCAATAATTTTTTAGGGATCCTTTTGAGGTACGGACCTCAAAAGGAAAAAATGGAACTCTTATAGGATCACTTTGCTGTCCGTCTGTCTGTCAAGACCCTTTATCTCGAGAACGCATAGACGTATCGGGGTCAAATTAAAACTATATATAGGTTTGCGGTCCCTTGAAGCTGTGAAAAAATCAAACTTCTAAGGTGTCTTAGAAAAAGATATGGCCTCGGAAAAAAAAACACTTTTTTGCAACTTGGAAAAATCTTCGAGAGTCAATTCGGGAATTGAACTATTTACATAGGTAAGTTTGTACAGAACCCTCGGTGCGCGAATAGGACTCGCACTTGCCCGGCTTTTTTTGATAGGCTCGCCTTTGAACAGTATCTCAATGGCACCCGGGGCCCTGGGACCAAGGCGAAGAATGGAACGGGGTAGGTTTTTAGTCAGTAAGAGTCTGACACCACTTCCCGCTCCACCCAAGGGCGGGATTTGTCATTGAATGTTTTTACCTACCATAAAAAAAAATCTCATCTGACGATAAGCGATGATGAGGTCGATAATGGAGTTTTATTTTGACTCTTGAACACCCTTGATTGTTGCTATCTGGAAACACAGATTCCGAAAAAAGAAATTGTCACTGGCTCCTAAGCCAGAGGGACATATATTTAGTTTAGGAGTCAGAGCGTATAAAAATGACCTAATTATTTTAAGCCCTTATTTCGGGATTCCCATCCCGATATCCGGCCGGGTAGCTCGCCGTCCGACCGTCCGGTAATCGTCCGAACTGAGACCAAGTCATCGATGGCGCGCACTGTTCCCGTACGCCTCAAGAAGTTCTCAGCAAACCGTAGAGGCCCAGCAGGGCTGAAGCCTACTGGGATCATGGACTGATTTCTGAAAAAAAGTTCGGCCCCGGTATAAAGGGCTAAGAAGGAACGGGGTTGGTTTTTAGTCAATAAAAGTCTGACAGTATCTCCCACTCTGCCCAAGGGCGGGAGATGTCATTGAATTATTTTACCCACCACAAAAAAGCCTTTTTTTAATTAATGTTTTTAGACTTGTGTGTTTTATTTTAGCAGGTTAACAGTGAAATAAATGAATTATTATAAACCAGAGACTATTTTGTAGAATTTAAGCGGTCAGTTCGTTGGTCTCCTTCGAACGGTATTTGTGGAGTGGTTATCGGTTCGTTTATGGTCACACAAACTGTCATAGAAGATATTATCGCTAGTTTAAGTATCAATCGCGGTGTGAGCTTCCAGATTACGGTCTCAGAAGTTGATGGGATAGCGTTAGTTGATCGAGTGGTTAATTTGCGACTCTGTTATCCGTTGTTACTCATTTTTAGCAGTTAATTTCATCTAGATATCTTTATATTAAAATTTTACAGAATTCAGGGTTAACTTATGAAGTGTCGATATCAAACCCCACCAGACGTAAGGTCAGAGATGAGCCACCGGTACACGACGGACGGAATGTCCACACATCGAATAAAACACATTAATTGTGGATTCTCTGCCGGAGTCTGTATTTTTTGATAGTTACAACCTCGGTATTTTTAAGTAAAGAGTGAATAATATTATTATATAACTTTTAGGCAACTGTGCTCCATCTTTAACTACATCGCCGCTTTCCATCAGGTGAGATAGTAGTCAAGCGCGAGCCTATCAACAATAAAATAAAAGATAAATAAGTATTTATTTCGCTTGCAGATAATAATTGTTCCGGGTCTAGGTGTGTTGTGTTACACATTTGTACACACACACACACAAGTAAAGCTAAGCAAAAAAACTGTCTATTTTTTAACTTAACGCAACTTAAATAATACATAAATAACGGTTGCCTATTTATTATGCTCAATCAGCTGATAATAGAGTTTTCTTCTCGTAGTAAAGAAGACCGCTGAATGTTCCACCGATCTAATGGACCCCATTCCACCTGTGTCACTTAGAAATCTCTAGTTTCAATGTTCTAGATAGCGATTATTTGTCACTGTCTCCAACAATTGATACTGTCATTACTCATCACACACTTGTGTTAGTTCTCCCGAGCACTCGCACGAAGATATGTAGCCTGTCACAAACGTGTCCACGTCCAAAAAACGGTACAATCAAAAAAGTTCAATCTCATCCTGAGAGTGTTCCATCAAAATAATGTAAGCTGACTTTTATTACAACAAAAAGCCTGTAATGCCCGCAAAAAAATGATAGTTCGCGAGATACGTGGCTCGTATGTGCGGGCACAAATGCCCACAATTCAGGAGAAATGAGCCAGGCATCGTGTAGGAATACTAACAATATTTACAACGGCTATTACTAGCCTTTTATGTGACACAAATGCTAGTCGCTGTAATCTGGAAGCGTTTTTACGAGCATTTTAAATAATGTCTAGTGGGCGCAGGTATAAATCAGAGACACAATAGTTGCAACATTTGCATTAAACGACACTCTGTATCCGAAATTGCTGTCATTTTAATTTAATATTAAACGTGTCCCAGTTAATTTATTTTGGAGCTTACCGCGCTCGTTGTAAAAATGGCTTCAGCGGGATTCTGGTAGCCAATAGGTGGATTAATTTGATCACGGTTAAAGTATTACAGTTTTCAGTGAATGGAACTCATTATTTAATTATTAGTATTTCAGTTTGAGCTGAATTTTATTGTCGTCATTGATAATAACTGGTTCAGTTTTAAAAGTGATAAATTTTTAAGCGTATTTTCTGTGAAAAGTACTGGCGACTTACGCGAAGCTCAAGACCGAACGGGATGGCGGCGCACTGTGGACGTCCTATGCCCCATCTAGGGGACACAGGAATTTAAGTCAAGTCACTGGCGAGTTACGGCCTCGCTGGTGACCGTTTATCGAGACTGCTGTGATTTACCAAGGCATAATTATATGAGTATATCTGAGACTTTCTGAGATTTTACATGTTGTGGCGTCTCTATTTGTGCCATAGCATGATATAGATGCCCTGAGTGAGTGGGCTACTACCAACAAGATGGAATTTAACATCTCCAAATGCCAAATAATGAGCTTTGGCCGCATGCGGAGTCCTATACAGTACGACTACAGTATAAACAATGATCTTTTAACTAGAGTTTCGACTGTGAAAGACCTTGGTGTCCAATTTGACACAAAACTAACTTTCCATACGCACATATTAAGCCTGGCTAAAGAGTCATTTAGACGTTTAGGATTTGTTTTGCGTAACAGTCAATGTTTTAAAAACCAAGCAGTTATAAAGCTTCTCTATAATGCTTTAGTTCGGTGTAAACTCGAAACCAGCGCTTGTGTATGGAACCCTCATGAGGTTACATATACACTTATGCTGGAGAAAATTCAAAAAGCTTTTCTCAGGTACCTATACAAGCGTCTATTTGGATATTATCCATACATGTATCCTACGAAGTTTATCCTCGGATGCTTAAATTACAACTCATTGAAAGTAAGACGGGCTGTTGACCAAATTACAACAGCCTTTAAAATTATCAATGGTTACACTGACGCATCCGACTTACATGTGGAGTTGTGTCAATTATTTGTTCCAAATAATTACAATCGCTCTAGAAAGCATAAATTATTTAATGTCCCATTTTGTCGCACTGTAGCTCGATCCACCTCTCCTATACCGCGTATGCTAACGATGTTCAACGCGCTCGTGGAGACCAACCCTGGATTGGTTTTGTTTGCTGATGAATGGAAGACGATATTACTAGAAAGTTTAAGGTTCTGTGAGAAGACAGAGTGAAAGGTTAATGGCTATTTTGCTGTACTGAATAAAATAAATAAATAAATAGGTATCCGATTTGTGCCAAATAAAGTATTTTTCTCAGTTTATTTTTATTTCTTTCTCCACCTGGCTGAGTAAGAATTTTATTAAATCCTTGAGTGCGTGCTTCCTAACAGAGCTTGCATAAAATAGTCAAGTGCAGCCTGCAAAATCACGACCATAGAGACGACAGTTTCATCAAAGGAGTCCCAAAGTCAGCCATAGTTTCTCGCGTTATTACTGGTAGAGCCTTATTTGACGATGCCGAGAAGCACGCAATGCTATTATTTCTACATACTTTTTTGTTCATTGCGTGTATCTGTGTATCAAATAAACATATTTTCTTTCTTTCTTTAAGGGTTTGTTTGTTGAAATGGCTGCTAAACAAAACATCCCCATAATATATTATTTTCTGTGGATGTTTTGCAGGGTTTTAATTACAGTTTTTTTTTTTAAATTATGGATAGGCTCGCGTTTGACCACTATCTCACTTGATGGTAGGCAATAATGTGGCCGACGATGGAGCACGCTTGCCTAGAAGTTACCTATTTACTATTGACTTAAAGACCCCTCGGTTGTACCTATGAAGAAACATAGACTCTGGCAGGGGAATTCCATTCCTTAGCTGTAAGCATAAAGAATGTATTTCCAAAAAGCTTACGTGTGGGAGGGATGTCCACCATGTACCGGTGAAAAAACACCATACGTCTAGCTTCCGCCTATCCATCCGTCTCTGTATATTTCTCCCTTACAGCCAAAGAACAATCCTTGAGCATGGCCTCTTGTCATTGTAGCGTAACACCCAACAACAGGCGTTTCGTTGCTCCCTAAATCGATGGAAATCATAACATGACGTACGCTTTCTTGACAATCAAGAAGTAGTGAGGCAGCAATTCCGGAAGATGTAACCGCTATAGCAATTTTGCTTTGCCTGCTGATCTTTGCAAAGATGCTAGTGGTAATAAATGTTTTTCCTGTTCCGCCCGAAGCATCCAGCAGAAAATTTTCACCCTGGCTTTGCCTAACCCTTTGGAGAACGGTGTTAGATATAGCTTCGCATTAAGATGGATATAGAGATGTTATGATGGCACATTGCGCTCGAATCGAGATTGCTTTTGGCAGAGTATTTCCCATTTTTCCAGCAATGATCTTGATGTGCCAATGCGTGACTCTTGCATTTCGATCATGTGGCTTTAGAAGGCTTCACTGGTACTTGATCAATCCATATTGATCAATATGCAGAGGCCAATAGTTAGCCTGGTCGCTGCCTTTATTTGCAAACCAATTGAAATGTATTTAATCGATTTGAGGAAATATTATTACTGTCAGTAGATATTGATGGTAATAATGTCAATCAAATAGAATAATAGTAAAAAATATACAAGAAATTCATGTAAAAACAGTGAATCAAAATTAATCAACAAAAATAGTACTATAGTGTCAGTTCAAACTCGCATCTTACAGCCAAACTAGTTAGTTAGGCGTGTGACGGACACAGGGCCAAAATAACACCTATACATTGACTGTTTGACTCCTTAATGATAGCGCGATGATTTCCATTTCAAAAGCTTCAACATATTTTAGTGTAATGTAAGCAAAAAATAGAAGGCTATTGTATTTTTATGATGTACTAGCTTTTGCCAGCGGCTTCGTCCGCGTGAATTTTGGTTACCGTGGACGCAAAATTGAAGTCGAAGACTGATAAAAAATAGCCTGTGTCTATGCTTCGAGTTCAAGCTGCCTTCGTACCAAACATCATAATCAGTTTAGTTAATACCTAGTTTAATCGTTTTTTTACTCTCACATTTATTTTTGTATCTTCTTATTCCCAGAAAGTATCTACTATAATAAGATTGATTAATAAATTAATAACACTGTTCACATAATACTTACTAAGAAAACAACTCGCTTAGGAGAATATTGGGCGCAATGATAACGTACATAGACGCGAAGGGCTTCAATTAAGAGCACTACCTCTATTAGCCGGGAAGACGCGCTTTACTGGCTATAACCGGCTATAACCGGCTGAAACCGGCTGTAACCGGCCCCGGCCGCCGTCGACAAGCCTAATCCGGATAAATGAGACGCGAAAGATGACATCCACTTGCTAATTGGAGGACGGAATTAAGTGTGCACCTTGAGAAAATGTTATTAATTTTGTTTTTGACGTTCTTGTATAAGGTACGATGATTTTGGATTTCGAATCTTTTTTTTAGGTGAGGAATAATCCAATGACTTCTTCCGATCTAGGGCGGAGCCAGAGGGCGTGTTTACTGGCTAAAACCCACTCCTATGTTCCGTCTTTTCCTTCATTCCAGAGTTCCTGGTTTCTCTTTCGCACAACCCATAGCTCACTACGCTTCGACCTTTCTATTTAAAGCTGCGGTTTGAACAGCGCTTTGACAAATTCTATGTATCAACTAAGCTGTGTTCCACATCTATTCTAAGCTATTTCACTTAAGTTGAAAGTGCATTGTACCTTCAGCCTACTGGTCGCGCCACATTGAGACATGTTGAGCGACTCGCGATGTTGGAAATTAAAACTTTAGAACGTTCGTTGTAATTCGTTACCCGTTGGGTGACTCGTTTTCCGCTTTACGCCACAAAAACGGCGTGGAAAACTATACGACCATTTGAAAATATTTCTTTTTTTGATTATACACTAGATTATGAAATACCCAATAATATGACGTCAACATCTTATCTAGAAATTAAACACATTATTGTTTTGCTGTCCGTCAAAAATCATTCATTTTTTCTCCTGGTTTTAACGGATTTTTTTTTAATTGTTGATAGGTTCGCGCTTGACCGCTATCTCACCTGATGGAAAGCGACGATGGAGCGCGCTTACCTAGAAGTAACCTATTCACTCTTGAGTTAAAAATTCCCGGGTTGTAGCCATCAGGAAACACAGAATTCGGCAGGGGATGAATGTTCATAAGTGCTGTTCAATAAAACAGTTTTGTGATAATGTACCTATGTATTCAGGGCTCATAGTCTCGAGCATCACAGTAATATTTGACGGTACGATTTTCGCAGTCTTTAAGCAATTGGCTGATGTGCTGAGTGTCCCGGGTTCGACTCGTGCACGGAACAAATATTTGCTACAGATGTCTTTCAGGGTCTAGGTGTCCTGTATTTGAGTTTACATGTTTGTGAACACACCCACGATACAGCAAGCGGTATTGTTCGAATGAGTTACCGCCGCCCTGGTACGTCAGCGTAAAGAGCATCTGAAAGAAGAGAGAGATCATCGCCACATGTATTGGACTGCTTTCTAGGAGGCTTTACGGCTCACCAACAGATTGACACATATATTCACACAACACAACTGCTCTAGTCAATTTAGGGAGGGCTACTGACTCGTGTCAAATACATTATGTCACTTT
The DNA here is from genome assembly GCA_958295575.1 of Leucania comma. NCBI lineage: Eukaryota > Metazoa > Arthropoda > Insecta > Lepidoptera > Noctuidae > Leucania > Leucania comma. The sequence continues at coordinate 25,692,648 of OY282467.1, read as the reverse complement.
GCATGAGATTACGGCATACCCAAATGTCCTTTCCTTGGTATTGTTCATCAACTCGTTGAACTCCTTATTAGTCCTAAGTTGAGCTATACGAGTATTGACAAATGCTTGCACTGACTGGACAGGCCCACTCAAATCTGCATGGCTCTTTCCTCAAAAGACCATCTCAGACACAAATCTAAAAAAGTGAAAGAATCTTGTAAAAGTGATTTTAAGAAACCTATTTACAAAATAAATACATATAATTTATCATTACTCACATCACTAATACTACACTGCGCATTCAAGGTCGACCGCCTGATGGTTCAACTTGTGTGACGAAGATTATAACCAAATTTTAACCGTAGCAAATGATTCAACTTATTTGCCGCGTACTGAGAGGTGGGTTTTAATCAGTAAAAGTAGTTGGTTAGTAATTTTGTAAATATACATAGCTTTCACAGTATGTAAGTTTGACCAACAATCCAATCTTATCCACCGTATGAAACTGGTTTGCTTGCAAACTACTTTGATTAAAACCACTGAAAGGATTCGAGCCATCTTTTCAAGACGATTCGTAGGTAAGTTTACTGTTTGTTGAAACTTGTGATGGATGCGCGGTTCTTTTGTTTATTTGGGAATAACAAATAAACAATAGGCTATTTGACAGTATGAAAAATAAGTTCACATTTATTGCTATCCGCATAAATATCCGCATAGAAACATAATGGACTATTTATAAAAATAAAATACGAAATAAACTTTATTTTATTTTACCTAACGCCATGTTTTTTTTAAATGGTCGCTATTGGCTGAATCTATTTAAACTTCACAAGTCTTTTAATATAATTGTCTTTCATTGACTGCTATTCATAATGCCTATGCATGATAGAATTTTGTTTATTTACAGGCTTGTGACGTAAGCGATTACAATTTGACGCGTATTGTCATTTTGGCGGCTTTTTTGAATAACACAACTTTATATGTTAGATATTTTTTATGTAAATTTTTTCAAGAATTGAAATAAAACTTTTTCTAGACTATAAAAACCATATATATTATCAATATATTATTAATCACGCTGAGTATAGTTGCACTGAATTAACTACTATTATTATGCAATATGGATGGATATAAAAAAGAAAAGATAACATTGTAAACCAACTTACTGTTTTACATTCTATTCATTTCATGGAACTTTCTGGCGATTTAACTTTGAAACAGAACTGCGTGACAAAGGTTCCAAACTTTACCTACTTCGTCGCTCGCTGAAGTTTCACTCATACACGCGTACCTACGACTTTTCACGGGTCATTAGTTCCAAATATCTTGTTCTCACTGAGCACTCTTCAAGAAATAATACGTTTTAGCCTCTTTGGTTGAGCAAAACAAAATTTGGTAAATTCAGAAAAGGAAAACATTTTTGAGCAAATAAAACGCGCCCTGTTGTGTTTATATTACCTACTTGAAAAATATTGCTCCATACCGAGGGCTTGTTTACGGAGACGCGGCGCGTTGTGCGGTGCGTTGGGCGGTCATACACATTACATTGCCATAATTATGTTTGTGTTTTACGCGAGCGATGACTTCTGTTCAGAAACAAACCCTTGGCCCCAGTAGGCTTCGACTCTGCAGAGCCCGTACGGTTTTCTGACAACTCCTTGAGGTGTACGTGGAACAGTACGCGCCGTCGACGACTTGGGCTCGGTCCGGCCGGTTACCGGACGGTCGGACAGCGCTACCCATTCGTAAGCCCGCGTTCGTAAGCCCGCGCCTATGATGGCTTGAAATCGTGATCGGAATCCCGGCAGCGGCTGAGACGTGAGCGCCGTTACCTTAAGCAGTCGGCCTCCTCTTTAGCTAGCATTACTGCTTCGTAGAAGGAGGCGACCGCCGACACGGCGATGCCCTGCCTAAGCGGGGCACACTTCTACCGTGTGCTCCACCGTGTCCTCCGGGCGGTTCTACACAGTGGCGACACCCGGGCGTCGCTTCCGTACGAATCTGGTACAGGAACTTCCCGAACTTATTATGTCCAGTGAGAAAATGCGTCAAGCAGAAGGTCACGCCTCAAAGAAGGAACTTACCTACCGCCATAATTATGGAGATCTGAATGGGTTCAGAAAACCATTGGGAAGATATAGAACTAAAACTCTAGTTAACCTTTCAATATTTCTTTCATAAAACGGATATCCGAACCCAGCTTCCGAGACCCTTACTCAACCACCATCACGACTTAAAACAAAATCTATTTTAAGGGTCTGCGTAAGGCATTAAGATAAAAAACAAAGATAAACATCAGTAAGACTTTATTATACGTTGCGATATCCGTGTAAGAGCGTGGCTACATGAGGGGGCTCCCGAGGCGACACTTGTTCATAAATTAAGAAGCCCCACTCATTCCCGACTTATCTTTATGAGGGTCCCTGCCCACTAGCCGTGGAATTAAGTAATCACACAACACACTACGGAAATTGATCTTGAGAGGCGAACAGAGACTCTGAAGACTGTTTTGCTATGAGGGAACTTGGTAATTAGGATGTTGTATTTGATTTTTGACAGTTTAATGCTATAGTAGAATGTAATCCTTTGAGAGGTCTGCACTTACACACAAACGCTACGATAGGATAGGTGACGAGTTACCACAGGTACCCCGTGTTTTTATGACCTTTTCATCTTTTATTGACGTGGGGAATTATCTAACAACCCCTCCTTCTCTGGGTAGAGCGAGACGGGGTGTCAGAATACTACTTATTAAAACTCGCTTGCGTTGCAGAGCTACGATAACCCTTTCGAACAAACAACAATCCCGCAGTCCTGGTCGGAGTCAGTCCTAGCCCGCTTTGCGTACGGCGAGTAGTTGGTAGCTCGCGGCCCGGCCGTCTGGTAACCGTCTGGACGGTCCGAGCCCAAGTCGTCGACGGCGTGCATTGTTCCATGCGCGCCTCAGGGAGATATCAACAAACCGTATGGGCTCAGCAGCCTATTGGGGCCAAGGGTCTGCTTCTGAAAGGAAGACTTAGTCCTGGTATGAAAGGCAACGAAGGAATAGGAGTGGGTATTTAGTCAGTAAAAGTCAAAGTCTGTTCCCTCTTCTATGGAGAAGGCCTGTGTCCCAGCGGTGCGAAAATTAGAAGGCTGATGCTATGCTAAAAGTCTGACACACCCTCTCGCTCCTCCTAACAGCGGGAGATGTCATTAGATGGTTTTCCCACCTAAAAAAAGCCTTAGCAGGCTAACATCTGCTTAAAGTTGAGGCATGCGTGGAATACAACGCTCCTTTGACTCAAGCCTGATTTTATCAGGTGGTAAGCTACCTACTCTTTGCTCACCGTCAGCAAGCTTGCGATGAACGAGAATCTTGCTGCGACTCTTGACATATTTTGTGTATCTTGACTTTTTTATCAAGGTCAAGTAGATACGCCGCATCATCTCGCCGCCTAAGCTGTTCATCGTAGTTCATTGATCATCGTTCTCTTGCGCACATCAAAATTTATTTTTCAATAAACTTGTTCAGAAAGTGGCTCTTATTGCACTACACTTAGGTATATAATGGCACCCGTTACCAAAATGTGACATTTTGATTACCATTACGCACTAGTGCTGTAATGTAGCTGTAACCTTTTTGTTCGCAAAACAAATTTTGAATATGAAAAAATAAAAATTGTTTGTGATCTATGGCCGTCATTTTAAGATGCGCGCGATGCAAGATGGTTTTTGGCGTGATTTTTTCGAGTGAAGTTTATGGGCTTTATTAATTAAAAATGTTACATCCATATTCTTTTGTCACTACAAATGACATTAACGTAAAAATATTTCACGCAAGAAAACAAACGACAACTTGGCAATATGATTAAAAGACCATGTAGCCATAGCTAGCGCGTGCCTATGAAAACAGATTTAATTTTTACCGCCATTTTATGAAAAATTTACTAATAAAAATAAATAATAATAATATCGTTGAAGGAGCGTTTCTTTGGACGCCTGAAGAAAGTTTTCAATAGCCTTCTTTCAGGCGGAAACAAGGTGCGCGCCTTCAACGGTTGGGTCATGCCGGTGTTGATGTACTCTTTCGGCGTACTCAGATGGACTCAAACGGAACTTGACGCCCTGGATAGGCGGGTTCGAACACTGCTGACTGCATACCGAATGCATCACCCACGATCGTCGGTGATGAGACTGTATATCCCGCGGAAGTGTGGCGGTTGAGGTTTTTTAAATGCTAAGACCCTACACAACCGCGAGGTATGCAGTCTCAGGGAATATTTCCTAGCTGCCGACGTGGGTATGCATCGAGATGTAGTGGCAGTGGACAAGGGACTCACCCCGCTCTCCTTGGCTAATGAGAACTGGCGCAAACCGGTAGTGCTTGACACTAACGATCGCAGGGAAGTATGGCAGAGCAAGGAACTTCACGGACGCTTTTTCCGGGCCCTTCACGGGCCCGATGTAGACCAATTGGCGTCCGTAGCTTGGCTGCGTTTCGGTGACCTCTTTGGGGAAACCGAAGGTTTTATCTGTGCAATTATGGATGAAGTTATCATGACGAATAATTACCGGAGATTTATTGTGAAGGACGGCACCGTTGACATCTGTCGGGCATGTCACCGTCCGGGAGAATCAATTCGTCACATTATCTCCGGTTGTTCTCGTCTGGCTAACGGCGAGTATTTGCATAGGCACAACCTTGTAGCCAAGATTATCCATCAGCAACTTGCTTTGAAATACTCTCTTGTGGGATCGGAAGTGCCGTACTACAGGTATGAGCCCGACCCAGTTCTTGATAATGGTCATATCACTTTGTACTGGGATCGGTCCATCATCACTGACAGGACTATTGTAGCCAATAAGCCTGATATAGTGGTGGTGGACCGAAACGAGAGGCGTGCAATGATTGTTGACATATCCGTTCCGCATGACGAGAACCTCGTGAAAGCCGAGAAAGATAAACAAATCAAGTATATTGACTTAGCTCGCGAGGTTGTCGACATGTGGGAAGTGGATTCGGCGATCATTGTACCGATAGTCGTGTCGGGTAATGGCTTAATAGCCAAGAGCCTCGACCAACACCTTAGGAGGCTCTCGTTAGGCGGCTGGATCAAGGGCTTGATTCAGAAAGCGGTACTCCTGGACACGGCTCGTATTGTTAGGAGGTTCCTTTCTCTGGAGCCCTGACCGCCGGTAGCTTGGACCCTGTTCCCGATACCGGTGGGACACTATTTTTTATATTTTTAAATGTTTTTTTTTAATGTGTTTTTTTAAAGAAATATTTAAAAATATAATTTATAAGTTTATTAATGAATAAAGAGAATAATAATATTATTTATTGCAGAAGTTTGAACTAACAACACTATTTACAACTATGGTTACAACTATGACAGAAGATACATTTTCGATGAACTCTGGCACCCAATGTAAGATTTAACTTGTGTTTAGGGTGCCAGCGTCCTCGCCCATCATTTGTACATTATTCACATTAAAACTTACTAGTTTTACCGTTGTAATATTAGTTAGCTAAATTATTTTTCTTCACAAGTGTATTGAAAAATGTCGTATGATACACGTGAGTAATGTATGATTACCGTACATTACACACTTATATCACAATGTACTATTTCAATACACTTACTCAAAAACTGCCTCTTATCGCACTACGATTAGATTCGAGATGGCATATTTATCACCCGCGTGCTTTTTTAAAAATTTTCACACCAAGGGCTTTTTTCATTCCGATTACGTCACGGTCAAGGGTGATTTTTTTTTTAAAGCAAAGTGGTTGATATTTTTAAGGTTTTAATATTGAATGAAAATTGAAATAGTGTTTTTGAACGGAATATAATAAATAGACATGATTACGTAAGCAATAATTTGTTAATACCAACAAATTAACAATTATCTGTGTTCTAAATTCAAAAATATTTGTTTTTTTTATTTTTAATATTAGGATGTATACGGTTCGATACCTTTGCTTCCCCTTCAACCTGCAAAGGTTATGCGTGGGAAAAATACACCTAATATTAACTAACTTAATCTAATATTAACTAACTTATTCATTTGTAATAGTTGTGATAAAGAAGATTTGAAGAGAATCATTTAGATGCTACGCCCCTAGATTATGTGACTGAGGTAAAAAATACTTGCGATAGCCTGCTGCCATCAAATCAAAACTAAATTGTAAGGTAACTTTGGAAAATTTTCTTCAGTACAAAATGAACAAAATGCGTCGTAATTTTCTGATAGAAGATAAATTGAGGATTTTTCATCGTATTTCTTCGTAAGTGTATTGAAAAACGTCGTTTTATACACGTGGAAATTTGTCACTGCAGCACTCGTCACCATAACACCCTCACCTGTACGGCTCGGGTGAATTTTGGCTCGGCTGCAATGACAAACTTTCACCACTTGTATCAAAATGTACTAAAGTGTTATTGCAACTCGTCCTTTCTTTTCATACATCTTTATTAGCTGAAGTCTCGGAATTCTCTAATCTCAAAATCTTTTTAGTACATTGTTTAATATTAATACCGAGAAACAATTATGGATCCTGTTGGGTACAGGGAAATTTATTACTAGGAGAGTGGAAGAGTACTTTAATAATTTTCCTTAATACATTATTAAGTACTAAATAAACCTTACGATCTACAATATCTTTCACACTTTCTATTTATCACAAGTTGTCCCCCGAGGTTCCACTCTCGTCTTTGCTTACTGCTTCGCTCCCTTGAGTTGTAGCATGATGTTATATAACCATCCTTGATACTACAAGAATTTTCGATTCGCACTTGTAGTCCCTGAGATTAACACGTCCAAACAAACAAACTCTACAGTTTATTTGGTCCTTCGAGCCGGATACACAAATCCTACCCGCCAGCTTGGTAGTTTCCATTTTCAAATCAAAATTCCACTATAACATCATCGTTAACGTTCCTGATTCAATTTCAATGTTTTTTTTTCGTAAAAGTAAGCCGTGTATGTGGTCCCCGTGCATGTTTGATCGCGTCGCCGGTATGGGGGTATCGTAAACACGGTCACCACGAGTTCTGTTTGAGTTCGATGCTAGAACTCGAGCCCGAGAACGAGATACGGAACAATTAAGTGAAGTACATGTCACGTGTTAGTTTAATATGAACAAACTAAGCATAGCGTGCCAACTCGCACTGGGCCGGCATGGCTGATTGGGGCCCACTCCCTCTTAAGAGGACGCCTGAGTCCCAGCAGTGGGAACGTTACAAGGTTAATTATGCTATTATTATGCATAACATTGACAAGTCAGTATTTTTCCAAGTAGTTTCTGATTTGTTGCTTCAAAACATATTTTTCGTAGAAGTTAATGCAGCCATAATGAAATTCTTACGCCAGGCCCTGGTTCAGGCCATGGTCCGGAGTGAGGGGAAATGGCAGGCGTTCGCCTCCTTCTGCGAAGCAGCAATGGTAGGAGCTTGCGGACGACGAACAATGGGTAGATCCCCATACTAAGTTGAGCTCGGTCTGGACGGTTACCGGACGGTCGGACGGTAACCGTCCAGAACGAGCCCAAGTTTCGACAGCGCATCTTTAAAAAAACCAAATCCCTCAAGCAAGATCGATACCTACTAGGGCCATGGGGATTTTCTGAGTCACTCTGCGTTCCAAGATCACGAATTTCCTTTAAATTCGTGATCCTGGAAAGCAGAGTGACTTTTTATATGATAGGCTCGCGTTTGACCACTATCTCACCTGATGGTAAGCGAAGAGGCCGACGATGGATCACGCTTGCCTAGAAGTAGCCTATTCACTCTTCACGTAAAGACCCCTGTTGTAGCTATCTGAAAACATAGACTCCAGACTGTTTTGAAACATCCCACCGCCCCACAAAGTGTTGCTATACTACTAGAAGATATCGGTACAAACAAAATTCGAAATTAATATAACAGATAAATTGCCGCATCCACAGAATTTCTTGGCTCCTCGCTCCACCCACTTAGTCTCCTTGTAAGTTTGTTGTTGTTGTCTTTATTTTAATTGAAATGCTGTGTTCTTCCAGCTCGGATCACAATGGCTATCGGAACTTTCAACTTATTATGTTACGGAATTTCCATTTCTGCGAAACATATTTTTAAGTTGCTAGAATTCTATATAGGTACAGTTCTAGACGTTCTTGTTCTGAACTTTATTCCCTGAACTGGTTTAGTGGGGCCCAATACAATGCCGTAGTACTTTTAATTTTTCATAAGTACCATAAAACTAGATACTATAGTACACGGCAAATAAGTTAAACCATTTGCTAAGGTTACGCGCAGCCCCCCACTTCGATTGACACTGAGGTCGACAGTCACGATGGTTCAACTTGTGTGACGAGGATTAAAACCGATTTGCACAAACTGACATAAGTGAATAGTTCAATTCCCAAATCGAGTCTCGAAGATTTTCCCGAATCGCAAAAAAGGATTTTTTTTTGTGACTCGACTACAAAAGTGTTTTCAGTGTTTCTATACCTGTACTATAAGACCTTATTTTGCGCAAAGTTTCAGGATTCTGGGTCAACGGGAAATAGGTACCCTATGTATTTTGATTCCTTTGAGAGTGCTGTAATATATGTTTGTCTGTGATATAAACGGCTGTATTTCTTTTTGTTAACTTGGAAATTTGTTTTTTTACATCTTCAAGAGACTGATTTGATTTTGGCAGATTTGAGTATATGGTTTTAATTTCAACTCGATACCTCTACGCTTTCCTTTTTTAAAGAGCCTTGACAGACAAACAGACGGACAACAAAGTGATCTTCTAAGGGTCTCGCTTTTTTCCTTTTGAGGTACAGAGCCCTAAAATAGGTAATTTCTGACGTTATTTGATAATGATACCCAACACGTGGATACTGTGGAGGTGGAGACGCACAAAAGGCTTCTTGTTCAATTTATCCACTAGTTTATATCGTTAGAAGCTCTATTTGTTACATCATTGAATTATTGATAAATAAATGTTATTACTCTATCTATAGAGGAATTTCTAAATGACAAGACACTGAATCAGCCGGTTTATTAATAAAAAATAAAAGTGTACTCAATAATAATTAAAAACTAACACTTATAAACCATGAAGCACTATGTAATTGTTTTATAAATTAATATATTGAAATATGACTTATTTATAATTTGACCAAAATATTTTACTAATTTAATTTTAATGTATTCCATGACAATCTGATGTAATTACTGTATTTATTACTGTGTTTTTGTTTATAAAATAATAATAAGAATTTTGTAAACCTCAATGGCAGGACATAGCAGAATCTGCAACTAAAACATCTTAAGAACCTATGATCCACAATAAACGATTTGAATTTGTATCATTTATAAAATTTCATTTACTTTTTCTCTTGACTTATTTGACATCTTCCATTAATCTTCTATTAAAATATGAACATCTAGGTTTGTCCGTAGGATAATATAAGATCCTTGCACTTATGCTATTTAAACCATAAACCCTAAAAAGTATAATTATCTTGCACCTTGCAAGTTAATATGAGTCATAGCAGCATGCGACATTTATGGCCGCTTCAATATCTACCAATACAAAGTAGTAGATTTTAGGCGATTGCAACTCACCGACCCATTTTCAACAGAGCATACATTTTGTGCTAAGTGTAGATTACCTTGTAAAACTTTGTCGAGGCCAGTAAATTTGGCAAAGCAGTGTGGCGGCCGGCCCGGACACACCATGATAACATCCACATTACGAGCTATTTGCCTGAATTATTAATGAATAGCCCATTACACGGTAATAGGACTGCTATTTTTTATGTTAACTAATGACGTTAGGATTATTCTTTTTCTTTTTGAACTTAGAAATAGTATAAAACAAATGTGCTTTGCAAAGGCAAAATAGGGCTATGCCGAGATAAGTGCCTTTTTTAGCACCGCACAGATTTTTAAGCAGTGATTGCTCAGTAGTAACAGACCAGTAGTGACTTATGAGTTGTAGGTCGCAAATTGAAACCCAGCCGGATGCATTACCTACTTTGAGTAATTTATTTTATCACCACTGCTCTCAAAAAGGTGAAGGAAAACATCGTGAGGAAACCGGTATGTTCTAGAACCAAAAATTCGAGGACACGTGACATCCACTAATCCGCAAAGGGCCGCGAGGTGGAATGGAATAACACGGTCAAAGACAGACAAAAGCTAGTGATTACTGCCCGGATGTTTCCAAAAACCAATAAAATTCACAAAATACAGTTAAAAATATCCAATAAACCCCAACAAACACAAAGCTAACCAGCAACCAATCTAACAAACAGCAAACTAATTGCCAACAACATATTTAAACAAACGAAAACTACAAACGAAATCAATAAACAAAAAGCTGTGGTGCCCAGTTAAATGGCAACTATAACTAAAACGCCTTGTTTGAAAACCCGTGAATCTGTGCCGAGAGTTATTGGGGTTCTGTATCCATAAGATGGCGGGCACAACTCAGGTCCCTTGTCAATTTACCGCCCCTATTTATGTCCGGCTGCGTCAAGTGATTTAAAAGTTTACGGGACCATTATTATTGTAATAAATCTGGTGGAGGTGTCGGTAACTCGGTTGTGATCTTTTTGACAGTTTTGGATTATGATTTGTGGAGTTTGTTATGGTTTAATTGTTTTGATAGGTTCCATTAATAAACTGCGACAAATAAGCTTCCTCGACACACCGCCGTATCTGCCGTATCAATAATACAGGGTCCCCGCGCTACTGGGGCCCCGACGTAGGCAAAAATTCGTAACATTTTATCCACAACCGTCCCGTAGGGTTAACCAGGCATTTATAAAAAAACAATTTTTTTTTAAGGCGTCACACTGGGACTTTTTATACAGGGCCTTTGTGGGACTAGCTACGCCACTGCCTCGACAGTATATACGGTAGGTACGTCGATATATTTTAGGTTTACTGGTTATCAACCGCGGTTTCTGCCACATCTTTAGTTACTGCTTCTGATGAAGATGGCGGTATCCAAAGACACGTGATGTCTATGCTGAACGTTAGACCGTTTTGCGCAGACGTGGCACATATTTTCCCTATAGAATATTTATTATTTTGTAAGCAATAAAACTGTTTTTGATACCCTACTCTACCCTACTCTACCCTACTCTACCCTACTCTACCCTACTCTACCCTACTCTACCCTACTCTACCCTACTCTACCCTACTCTACCCTACTCTACCCTACTCTACCCTACTCTACCCTACTCTACCCTACTCTACCCTACTCTACCCTACTCTACCCTACTCTACCCTACTCTACCCTACTCTACCCTAAGCTACCTTCCCACAAATTTTCAGCCAAATCGGTTCAGCCGTTCTTGAGTTATAAATAGTGTAACTAACAAGACTTTCTTTTATATACATATATAGATAGACCATTTACTTACAGGCACTTTTGAATTTAGTCAAAATTCTTAAATTCTTAAATTCTTTATTGTACACAAAAATATAACATAGCATATAGAGATACAAACAGTTCATGTACAAAGGCGAGCTTAACTCAGCAATGAGTTTTCTCCCAGCAAACCTTTGAGTTATAGAGAGAAAACATATTCGAGGGTAGAATTCAGTGCACAATATCATTCTACATAACTAAGTCTAAATATAGGTATAATTATATTATACATACTAATACATACTATACATACTATACATATTAATACATACTAAATACTCTAATATTATGTCAAAAATGAAAGGAAGTGCTCTTTAAGTTTCCTCTTGAAGACATCCAGAGAAGGGCTGTCGCGAAGAGAGTGAGGCAGAGAGTTCCAGAGACGCACTGCAGTTACCGAAAAGGAGCCATCGTAGCGGCTAGAAGTATGACGCGGAGTACGAAGGAGAAGAGAAGAGGTGGTGCGACAGAGTTTACCCCTCGGGACGAGGTACTCAAAGCGTTCACGAAGGTATTGAGGAGTATTAGGATTGTGTAGGATTGTATAAAGGAGAGATAGAATATGTATATCTCGCCGACGCCGAATCGGCAGCCACCTTAATCTGGTCCGAAACTCCGACACATGGTCGTATTTGCGGAGGCCAAAAATAAAGCGGATGCACAAATTCTGCAATCGTTCGAGTTTATTCAGAAGTACCTCCGTAGCATCAAGAAAACAGACATCCGCGTAGTCTATGAGCGGTAGAAGAAGAGATTGTGCAAGATTAACCTTAGTGTGAAATGGTAGGAATTTTTGGAGACGTTTAAGAGACTGAAAAGAGTAAAAGACCCTCCTACTCACATCAGCAACATGGACTTCCCAGGATAGGTTAGTGTCCATATGCACGCCAAGGTTTTTAACGCTTTTAGAGTACAATATGGGCACAGAATCATACACCACAGGCGGAAGCGACTGGTGATCCAATAAATTGAGCATATATCTGCCACCAACTATGAGCGCTTGGGATTTAGTTGGGTTTAGCAAAAGTCCAAAAGATTTAGCCCACTGGTGAATATTTTCAAGATCATTGTTGATGGCAGCTACAGCTTCAGTGATTTCGTCTACTTTACAATGGCGATATAACTGCAAGTCGTCTGCATAGAGATGATAATTCGAAAGTAGGACCTTAGTGAGAGCATTTATAAAAATCGAGAAGAGAAGAGGAGAGAGGACGCCACCTTGAGGGACACCCGCAGCCAACTCACACCATTCAGAGGAATCCTCATCGGATCGAACAGACTGCGAGCGTCCCCGAAGATAAGATTTGAACCACTCAATTACTGGTCCTGAGATATTAAGAGAGGAAAGGATTCCTAAGAGGATGTCAAAGTCAACCGAGTTAAAAGCACTGCTGAAGTCCAGTAAAACCAATACTGTTAAGCATTTATTATCCATGGCCAGTCTTATGTCGTCAGTTATTTTGACAAGAGCTGTCACAGTGCTATGACCAGGTCTGAAACCAGATTGGTAAGGACTCAGCAGGCTATTAGAGGACAGATAGTGAGATAGTTGCTTCTGAACAACACTCTCGAGGACTTTGGAAAGGATAGGGAGGATGGATATTGGGCGGAACTGGGAAATCGAGGACGGATTTGATACTTTGGGAAGCGGTATTACGTGGGCCTTCTTCCAAGCAGAAGGAAAGGTGTTACTGAAGAGAGAAAAATTTATAATATGGGTTACGACAGGAACTATTTCACTCAAAATAGGTAAGAGCATTTGGAGTTGAAGGCCATCGTCACCTACCGCCCTAGTGGATATTGATAGGATATATTTCTTAATATCTAGCTCAGCAACTGGGTGGAAAGAGAAAGAAGTATTTGTAGGCAAAGAAACATTGGAAAGATCAGAGAGAGTGGAAGATTTCACTTGGTCATCAAGTATAATTGGTGACTTAGAAAAGTACGCATTAAGTGCATTGAGGTCCATCTTATCAGGAGAACTCTTGCTAGTGGCTTTGCCAATACCAAGAGTCTTTAAAAATTGCCATACTTGTGATGGGTTGAAGTTTTCAATTGAATTGTGAATGTGGCGCCTTTTCGCATTCCTACACAAACGACTGCAGCGATTCCGCATCCTCTTATACAGCTCCCAGTTTTCCTCAGTAGGCCGCTTCCTGTACAACTGCTTGGCCTTGTCTCGCTTAGCCATCTGGTTTTTTATGGCTGGGGATAGCCATGGTGCAGGAAGGTGCTTCACCCTCACTTTTTTAAGAGGGGCATGTGTCTCGTACAATTGCAAAATTGTCATGTTGAAGACTGACACCATAGTGTCTACATCCTCGCCGGTAAATACAGATGACCAGTCGATCCCCCCCGCATCAGCCCTCAAACGCTCCAAATTAACGTTTTTAAAACTACGAAGAAAGAGAAATTTGGCCTTGCGTTTTGGAGGTCGAATCTTGTAGGAAAGATAAATGAGGTCATGGTAGGAAAAAGGAGCAGGAAGCTGTCCATGTGTGGCCACTTTCATAGGGTCAGAAATGAGAATTAGATCTAAGAGAGAAGGAGTACTGTGAGGAGCCCTGTGAGTAGCATTAAGTGGAAGCAAGTGCATATTGACAGAAGAGACAAGTGATTGGAGTTTACGGCTGCGTGAGTCTCCCTTGAGCAAACAAGTGTTAAAGTCTCCGAGTATAAGTACATGATCATATATTGTGGAAAGATTTTCTAATTTAGATTCGAAGGACGCAAAGTAATCAATTTGACAAGAGGGACTATAATATACACCTAGAAGCAACTTTATATGTTGAAAGTCTATTTCAACGAAAAGGTGCTCAGCAAACCTTGAGTAGACACTCGGAGACTGATCGACAATTTTGTAAGTAATGTCACCACGGAGATAAATGGCAACCCCTCCACATCCCTTGCCCGTTCTGTCATTGCGCACAATCTTGTATCCGGGTAGAGAAAATTGCGTGGAAGGAAGTGCAGGCTTCAGAAATGTTTCGGAAACAAGGACAGCGTGAACAAGATTCGAGTCGAAGGATGATAACAGATCAGAGTAATGGGAAGGAACGCTTTGAGCATTTATATGAACCACGTTGAAGAATTTGCGACAGTTTAAAAATATAGAAGAAAGATCGTCCCGTAGATTCAGAGAATTATTGTCGTCGCTGGAAGCACTGGCAAAGCTCTGGTCAGACGCACAAGAGGATGAGCACGAGAAGAAACTGTCATCAAAAAGGTTATTAGACATAATAAATTATAAATAAATAAATAACAATAAAAAAAAACTAAAAAAAACGAATAAATAGCTTAAAATTAAAAGTAATCTATAAATCTACCTTAATAAGAGTACAAACAAAATTAATTGTAGCATTCAAACCTCGGTGCACTCGCTGACAACATTGTTTAGTTACATTACTGATAAGATAAAAAGCCAATATGCCACATAAAAGATTACTCGTTCGTACGTTTCCGAACGAAACATCAAGTGACATTAGTGACATTTACGAAAGAAAATGAAACGTCAAAACTTAAAAATTTCAACAAGTTAAAAACACCGAAACAAAAATGTCAAAACTAGTAAAAATAAATCGAGTGACCGACATAAAAAATAATAATTATAAATACCTATGGACTAAAAACACAAATGGAGGCATCGTAATGTTGCACAATCATTTTGGTGGTTTGCGAGTTCTCCTCTCAGGAATTGGCTTTGAAGGCGCGGCGGAGGACTCCGCAACAGGAAACTGGGCAACAAGTTCTCGCAACTCCAAGGCAGACTCGATCTTCTTCCGCGAACTATCGGAGACCTGGACCACAATTTTCCCCTCAGACGTCCAACACTTTTGCATCCCGAAGTGCTTCCGAGCACTCATGAACACCTCATGTCTGGGCTTAGTGAGAAACTCGGAAAGCGTTAGACCAGACCCCTTCAGCTTGGTCTTGTTTCGCCACACGTTGCTCCGCACGATGCGACTTTCGAAGCGAACCAAGAGGGGACGAGGCTTGCTGGTGTTGCTACCGAGACGATGACAGGCCGTTATATCCTTCAGAGTGACATCTTTCAACTCCAGACGCTCCGACAAGATACCAAGAAAAGTGGTGCCAAGATCAGCTTCCTTACTCTCAGGCAAACCATGTAAAAGAAGCACCTTACCACGGGATGCCATCTCGTGTCTATCCAGCCCCACTACAAGCCATTCCATTTGGGATTTCAATGAACGGAGCGTCTTCCACAAACACTCTATAACTATAACAAAATGTCGGTCAGTCAAAAAAAGTGAAGTTAAATTGCACGTTCCAAAGTATAGATCATTTTTTTTAATTTGTTATAAACTAGTGCTTGACTGCGATCCCAGCTGATGGTAAGCAGTGATGCAATCGTTGATGATAAGGCGCACTAGTTTATTAAGAGCGTATGGAAAGACCGGAGCAGGTAAATTGTTGTACCTAATTGAAATAAATATTTATACGGTGTACCTACTGGTGAAACAGGCAAGAAACTCCATGAACATAACAAAATAATTAAGACAAGAATTGCTATTTTTCAGACGACCTTTAGTTTTACTCAATTAAGCGGGATAAGTAGTTTTAAAACAGAAAGAGAAAGCCCTTTACCCTGACGAAGGATAACACAGGTTGACATAAATAAACTATCTGCTTACCATCAGGTCGGATCGCAGTCAAGCACTAGTTTGTATTATTAAAAAAAAAAACTTATTTTGAACCGCGTCGATCGCCTTAGCGTCTGCCACGTAACAGTCTTTCATAGTTCACCTGCTGTTACACAACCAGCACCACAGGAGGTGAGGCATTGTTTTGGATGAAGCTCCGCAGTCCAATGTGACTCCGGAGCCATTCAAGTATTACGTAAGCACTACAGGGAGGTGGGGGGGCCTTTGCTTTGTTCATTTTTGATGACATGAGGGTCTGGATGGTGATTACGTCATCTGTACCTATATATTTTTTAGATATTTTAAGGGAACAATTTCTGAAAATCACATGAAAGTGAGCATACACACATCACTGAGCAGTAAACATCCAATGTCATTGTAAACTTAAAGTCATGGATTCGTGCGTCATGGACTGGTCACTGATAATTTCCAAAATAAAAGTTGCTTTTTTTTAGTTTCTCTGTTTTAAGCCTACCTATTCCTTATTTTTAGTGTTGTAACTTTGCTCATTCTTCTTCTTCCTTCCCTGGTCCCATTATTTGGGGTCGGGTCTCCTCACTTTCCTGCGCCAAGTGGCTCTATCTTGGGTTGTCAATTTTGGCAACTGGGCTTTCTTGAGGTCCCTCTCTATATTTGACCTTTGTAACTTTGCTCATTAAATGAACTAATAACGAAACTCACGTTTATCCATGTAGAAAGTGGTTTTATTTTTGGTCTCTACAATCGAAATTATTGTGATAAAATCTATTAGTAGGTTTTGTTTACTTAACATCAATACAAAACAAACTTAATAAATAAGTTCAGTTCCAGACATTTTTCCCGATTACACCAATTAAATATTGCGCCTGAAAGCATTTTATCCGGCGTACGGCGAGTATCCACCCTTACTTGTTGAAACTTCCGTGGTCCGACCGAAGCATTTTGCCTCCTCGTTTATATCGCGTACATCGAAGGACTGGAACAATTTGCCTGCTGCGGTCTTCCTATCCGAATATAATTTGGGTGTCTTCAAGACTAGAGTGAAGAGGCTCTTAATAAACTAGTGCGCCTCACCATCAACGATTGCATCACTGCTTACCATCAGGTGGGATTACAATCAAGCACTAGTTTATATCAAATAAAAAAACGCCTTTTATTCCCCGCTTATCTAGAGGGAAAGAACAGACTCTATAAAAGTAATAGAATATTATCATAACCATGACAAATGGCCGCGCCGCATCGCCGTAGCTATTAGTTCACAGGTGGACAGTGCCCATGTCCCGCTCATTAATCCTCCTTTACAACCCCCGTGGGTGCCAATGTAACCGCCAAAACAATTTGAACGTGTCATGGTGAAACACCGCAAACCATTAAGCCAATAATCTCCAAAAACCGTTGGAGGAAACTGCCTTGATGGACTGCCTCGTTAATGTAGTGATGTAGCCAGTACGCGTTCTGAGTTGATCATGGGGTTCCATACGTTTTATCATCATATCGGGAAGATTTTGGGTTTTTCAATGTGAAATGTTACAAACATTAAACAACTAATCAGTATAAATTTTAATTTACTATGTGAGATTTCCGGAATTGAACTCAAAAGTATTTATTTTAAACTAGCTTTTGCCCGCGGCTTCGCTCCCGCTCTACCCTACTCTAACCTACTCTACCCTACTCTACCCTACTCTACCCTACTCTACCCTACTCTACCCTACTCTACCCTACTCTACCCTACTCTACCCTACTCTACCCTACTCTACCCTACTCTACCCTACTCTACCCTACTCTACCCTACTCTACCCTACTCTACCCTACTCTACCCTACTCTACCCTACTCTACCCTACTCTACCCTACTCTACCCTACTCTACCCTACTCTACCCTACTCTACCCTACTCTACCCTACTCTACCCTACTCTACCCTACTCTACCCTACTCTACCCTACTCTACCCTACTCTACCCTACTTTTAAATCTGTTATAATAGGTACGTGGCAAATAAGTTGAATTTAAATGACCGGCGTAGTTATGGTTATGGTAGGTACGGTGGTATGGAGATCTGAAAATCAGTTACTATTTTGTTTCACCTTATATGTCGCGTATTGTACTAATACCTACTCTTAAACATATACAAACTCGAACACAATAAATAATCCAAAGACAATTTAATAACAATTCAAACTGGACATTCCTCACAAATAACATCCTCCAAAAGCCTCTCAAAATCACTGGAATTCCGTAGTTATTTAAATGTTGACCGAAGAGCGTTGTCACTCGAAGCGGAGTGGTGTGCCATATTGTCTTAAATCCGGATCACACGGGTTCCGGAGTTCCGCTGCGACAAGGGGCCCTCACGTCCGTGGATGGGCACACACAATGGAGCCAGCGTGGCGAGGAATACTGCACTGGTTGGCGAGCACACTGCCAGAACTTGCCGTTGTTAGGAAGTGAGGATTGACTTACTGAGTTATTTGTTTGATTATAACCGGGTTAACGGGTGTTCTGGCTATATTAATCTTTTGAATATCGTAATTAGAGACACAATAGAAAGACAAAAGGTGTGCGAACGCCGCATTCGCTTGGGGTCTGAGTAATTAAAAAATGTATTCTATTTATTTATTTGTTAACGAAAAAATGTTTTATTCAAAATTGGAGAACAACGTCATGGTGGACATCATGGTAGACATTCCAACCATACATACAAAGCCTTTTGGGAATACATTCATTATGCGTACAGCTATGGAGTGGAATTCCCTGCCGTGAAACCTAGGCAAGCGTACTCCATCGTCGGCTATATAATCGCTTACCATCAGGTGAGATAGTGGTCAATATCTCATAGTATAAAACGTCAGAAGCTAGTGCACGGTTCCAATTGGTCGTTTCCTTTGGACAATATTTCCATCTATTTCCATGTTGGACAAGTTAGTAAAGCAACCAGTTAAAATATACTTTATTGTAGTCCAACATAGCAACATAATTATACAACTTTATGCCTTTTATTAAGTTTTCAATGTTTAGCTAAATTTTGCAGAATTGGTCCTATCATAGAAGCTGTAGCTACAAAGCTCACGTTTTATAACAATTTTAATAAAGATAAATATAAGTATAATACGCAGAAACTTGAAAGAAAATTCTAGCTGTTGAAAGAAACAAAAGCATAATATTCGATAGACTCCCGATCAAACCGCAAAAAAACAAAGAGGGCGTTTGTATTTATCTTTACAGTCTGTTCATGGACTCAAGGACCTAAGCAATTCCATTGAAATCGCGCAGTTGTCCCGCTTGGCTTATTCTGTAAGAGGTAACCGTAGTGACGTAACTCCGGGATAAGTATGTGCACACTGCAGCCGTGTTCTCTTCTCTTACTGAGAAATAAAGTGCATAATGCTAACAGAATATTTTCAATTTTAAAAGCAGCTATAGTACGCGGCAAATAACTAGAACTATTTGATTGAGACTCGAAAATCGGTTACTGCGCATTCAAGTTCGAGCGCCATGATGGGGTCTTAATCGTAGTAGGGGCTGCACGTAACCATAGCAAATGATTCTACTTATTTGCCGCGTAATACAACTCTATCATTTATTTCCTACTAGTCATTTGTCAGTTTGAGAAATGTATGCGGTCCTACTTGCACAGCTACAACGAAACATAATTTTCTTATACGCATTAAAATCACGTAATATCATTAATAACAACACCGAAGTCAATATATTAGTGTTAACGAGCGACCATTATCGCACCTAAATCACGGCTAAATAGCTGGCAAAATAACAAAACTAACTAAACGCAATATATTACGGAACAATAGGAGTTAAACAATCCTAACCAAAATTAGAGACTTCATTTAACAATTGTTTATATTTAGTACGCCATTAGTGATCAACTGCGTGGAACACCGACCGGCCAAGTGTTGCTATGCTCCGGAAAAACAGAAAATACCAATTCACCCAATATTTACTTTAAAATGTTTAAAACGTTGCGCTCCGCTCAATTTACTACTTTGAAACGACCAAATTTCGTTCCGATACCAATTTGTGCGGTATACGTCCATGTTCACATAAAAATGGTGGAAAACTGCGCTTTATTATAGTTATTAAATTCACAAAATTCATCATGATCATCAGCCACGGTCAGGGTTGAGCATCATCATCATATTTAAAAGGAGGCACCAATCGTAAACAAATATACAGGTTGTAAGAGATGGTCTCCGCAAAATTTAACGGCTTGCTCAGTAGACGAAACTGAACAACCTTCCAAATTATTTTTTTCGGAAACGAAAAAAAAATTTTGCCCTCTTCATACAAAATTATAAACCCGATTGGACAGTTTGTATGGGGAGGCCTATTTTGTTTTTCGTTTCCGAAAAAAAAATCTTGTGGTAGTTTGTCCAGTTTCGTCTACTAAGTAAGCTCTGAAAGTTTGCGGAGAACTGTCCCATATATCCTGTATAATATAAATTATGTAGTTTTAAAACATTTTGTATTTTTGCATCATCATCATTTCAGCCAAAAAAACCTCCACTATTGGACATAGACTTCCCATAGTATCATCATAACGACCAGACCTGTGCGTCTCGGTTCCACCGAATTCAGTGACCCTCACCAGGTTATCAGTCTACCTTGTAGGAGGCCTTTCAATACACAAACTTCACCATATATAGCCTTTTCCTACCTAGCTTGGGGTCAGCTTTCAGTCTAAACGTATGTGGCTGAAGACCCGTGTTTAACATGAAGCGACTGCCTATTCTGATAGGCTCGCTTGGTTGTGGAGGTCTGTCTCCACAACCAAGTTAGTGAGCAATACGATTCTCCTTGGATAGACTGATGGTCAGATTTTCTGGCGTCTACCCATTTATTTATTATATAGATAGAAATATTGTATTTAAAACAAAATACATAACAAAGAAAAACTTATAGCTAAAACACATACAATGGATGGCCTTATCGCATTCCACGATTTCTTCCAGGCAACCTGGAATGGATATGGGGCTGTCAGAAGTTTGACAAAAGAACCAATATTTATGACAACTGACTGTCAAAGAACGAAACTGGAACAATTGGGTTTACGTGCTTTTTGAGGCACAAACGTATTTGCCCAAAATTAAAACTTCATAATATAGCAAATACGGTTTGGAGTTGCGGCAGTTAAGTACAAATGTTACAATCGCATTCCCTATTATTGCTTTCGGACCAGCGGTGTACACAACATTCCAACTGTTGCCTGCCCCAACAAATACCGCGCTGCTGCACTATTACCGATACATTATTACTTAACACACATAACAAACTAAACTAGTCCTTAACACAACGGCATAGGGACTAGCGTACGTGTCTCAAAGAGAATAGATGTCCTAAGTCATTGTTGAAACTGGATTGTTTTGGAACTGCGATGTTACATAACTTAAGATAAGTCCGTACACAAATAGTTTCATGAGCTGCTGTAATTAAGGGTAAATTTTGTTTTATGACAGTCTGGGGATGTGAAGGCTGAATTACGAACTGTTCGCAGAGATAGTGGAAATGTGGGGAATTGGTTAATGCTGTCTAAGTTTTGCGTAATTTTACAGCGTTGTAAAATTATTTAATGTTTATTATGAGTTTAGGACTGGGTTCTGGAATAGGTACACAAAATACTGGTGTTTGTCCGTACGTCCGTTCTTATCTTATTTACCTAACATTAGTATTCTCAATAAAGCTAGAACTACACTGCGCGAGATGTCCGCCACAGACGCCGATCTGGGCGCGTCCGTCTCCATACATTTTATACGGAAACTACACTCTTAGAACTACATTTGACGGACGCGCCCAAATCGGGGTCTGTGGCGGACGTCCGTGAAATGTAATTCTCGCTTCTTTATTGGAGGAAACCGTGAACGAATAAGTTGATTCAAAATACTTTAGGAACATCTGGACGCGGATTTAAACGCTTTACTTTAACTTTATAGTTGAATTTTCCATTTTACAACCTATATCATAATTAGTCCCCCAGTAAAGCCCACTACAGTCACACGGGGAAACACTAACTAGCCATAAACATTAAGCGCCAAAACTAGAGCATTTTAATTAACGCGGCATCGATAGTGCCGTGTACACGCGCCCGCGCCGCTGTTAACCCCCATTTATCATACAGGATTAAGCCGATCCCCTGTATATTATTTTTATTCGTCCCCGGGGGCGAATAGTGTCCGTTTGCCGAACAACGCGGACAACGGCTGTGTATTATTATTTTGCGGTGATTTTTCGGGTCTGTTGTTTCTTGGTTAGAAGTAAGATTGTGTGGGGATACACGTGGAGGCTTAAGAGTTTTTGTTTTTGTTTTGTGACTAGTCGTATCTCGTGACTTTTCCGTTCAATTCGATTTGTTAAGAATTTTTTTCAACTTTTTTGAGTGAAGTACAGCGGCTGTTTTAATTATTCACAAATTGATTTCTAGAGGATATTGTAATGTAAAATTGGTAGTTTTGTATCTCAAGTATCTTCACAACTGGACAATATCATTGAAACGGGCGCGATCTCGGTAAAATGGAGCTGAGAATTCTTCTTCGTCGAGAAAACTGATAAAATACATTTGCTGTTAAACCCTATCAAAATATTGGAATGTGTTACATCCAAATTCTAGATTCATGGAAAACAAAGCGACTATATTCTGTATTAAAAACTAAACAGTTTTTAAATTTGCCAAAGACAGGTGTAAAAGCACAAACCATGTGAAGTTAAAAGAAAAAAAAGTTACCGACAATATCAGCAGTAACATACGGACAGTCGTCGAAGTTTCACTAACTACAGCACTTCCGTTTTTACCTTATAGTTACGGACTCCTAAAAAGTGGGATCAAACAGCACTTCTAAAAACAAAGGTAGTGGCTTTGGGAGTTCGTTTAATCCCGTCGAAATACACACGACGGAAAATAAGAATCTCCTTTTGTAGAACCAGTTAAATTCTCATTCGAATATTTATCACTAGCGGATACTAGACCACGAATAGTGCTAACTCTGGCTTTTCTTGGACATTATTATGGAATTACGATATTATTTTTGTGAGTTATAAGTTTCAGAGATTTTAAACATTTAACATTGACATTTTAAATGATATTTTTTTTTATCGTATTATTTTATTTTTCACATTGACATTGTAAATGGCAGAATGTAGCGAAAACATCCAATTCTGTACTTCAGTCATCTTAAAATTGTACCTACATTAGTTACTGGAAAATAAATAATTCTATTATTCTAAAATCCTAGCGAATCAGCTTGTCGTGTGTGTGAACTTGGCAAATCATTCTGAGTAATAAAAATATTAATACACGCTCGACTTTGGCATGGACATACTAAATCGTCGTATCAAATTCGAGTCGATTCGAGTGTGTTAACACTAAAGTACTTAAGCAAAAAATCTAGTGGGGAAAAAGTCAAATGGCAATAATTACGTTCTACAGCTGTCAATGTAGCAAACTTGCTTATTTACTTAAACTTTAACAGTAATGGTACACAGGCGTATTTAATGCAACAAGGCATTCACTGCCAGTCAACCTTTGGAATACACTGTAGTAGGTTTGCAACTATTTTCCTAAAATAAATAATATTTGAAATAGAATTATGTATCTAGCTTATTATCATTCAGACGCAAGACGTCCACTCCGAGTATCACCACATGCTCATTATCTCGCATCCCGTGTATTCTCCGTTCTGTGTCGAATCCAGTGGATTTTTTCGAACATACAAAGATCTACAAAGTACCTAACAGACTACATAATTAAGCTATAAAGTTATTCGCGCCGTCGCCTTCGCTAGAGCTTATTTTTATGCTCATTATAGCTAAAACTAGTACTAAAGAAAATATTCCTAACTTTTTCCTTTGCTATTGCTCGGTTGCAAAGTAGCAAGCTTCGCTAACGTTCTCATCTTCGTTTTACTGATTCAATGATTCCACATATTGTCCAGTTATATATTGTATATTGTCCACTTGAGATACGTGATGAGATATCTTATAACCATACTTATCTTAACAATATACCAGATAACCACCAATAAACCAGAAACACCACCAATATACCAGATATAGGTACCTTTTAACTTAATAATATATGTGATGAGATTATTAAGTTAAAAGGTACGATGGGGTTGACATACCTGTTCAGATAAATACCCCAAAATAAATAGAGAAAAAAAAAATGGCTAAAAATGTTACAACACAATATCCACTGAGAATCAATTTGCGAATTTGTTCAAACGGGTAGTTATCGGCAAATCACTTTCTTAGTTTATTTTTATTTTACTAGGTAAGTCATTTGGAATGTTCTATATTTTAAATTTTTGTATTGCTCAGTTGCTTGCTTATATATGACAGTAACATATTTTCCCTTATTTATTTTATATTTTACAAGCCTTCTTCCCTATTATTGTAACAAAAAGGCCATTGAACTTTACTAGAAAATATCCCGCCAAAACCTGAAACTCTTTCTGGGTCTACTAACAACACGTACATGACCTATCCATTTTTCCATTAAGTCACCTCACCAAGGAAACTGCCGCCGCAAAAGGGTGTGGTATTAAACAATATTTTAAAAGCGGCTAATCTGCAGCTCATAATTCATGTGTAGAGTATTTTAAACCATGTTTTATAGGGAAAAGCAAAAAGTTGGAGCTGGATGGTGGCCACGATGCTATGCCGCCGTATTTATGGCTTCTTCGTCCACAATGGCGCATTAATCAAACTGGTTTTGGACGAGAATAATTTAATGTTAAGGTTCTATATTACAAGGTTCAAGTTTTCCATGAATGCGCGAAACGGAATGAAGAACTATTTTGGAAAATACTTTATTAATTCAGGTGATTAATCCACCATTATGGACGAAGAAGTTATAAATACGGTGGTACAGCATCCAATTCGTATCTATCGCATAAAAAACCTGGTTTAAAATACTCTTACACATGAATTATGAACAGCAGATTGGCTGCTTTTAAAGTCCAGAATAGAACTGTTAGCGCTGCAGCCGCGCTGCTAATGTGCAGCACTTTGTGACTAATTTGAAGGCGCCCTTAAATCATAACACTTTTAAAACTATCTAAAGTGCTTCAAACCAGCGGGGCCACTCAAGCTAGACCGAAAAAACTAGTGGAATTGCTTTGTTTGTTTTCTATCAATATCAATTTCTATCCAAATAGTTGTGATACATTGAAAGAAAGAAAGGAAAGAAAGAAAAATATTTTATTTGTCACGTATGGATACACACACACTGTAAAATCAAATTTATAAAACTTAAGATAAGATAAGATACAGACACAAAATGTGCCTCACGGCGACGTCAAATAGGTCCAGTTCAGCATAAATGCCAGACAACTACATGATAGTCAGTGGTAGTTGCCTGACGCTGGTTTTCAACTGAACCTTGCTGAGAGTGAACGGTAGTTGATTACTTATTATGTACTTGGTAAATAAATAAATATATATATATATATATATACGTTAATGTGTGATAAATAATAACCAGGTGTTTAGCATTGGATCTTTTCAGTAAATTCGTAAGGTAAGTTGGCAGCAATTTGTACCTGATCACTTACAAATAATTTGCTTAAATCCTGCGGCCCGGCGCTAAACCAAACCCTTAGAAGTTATCGTTTCGAGTGCAAGCAAAAATGAACTTGGCCGTGGTCAGGCGGAAGTATCTTTGATGGTAAATTGAACAAACAAAATATGCCACTAGTTTTTTCAGTCTAGCTCAAGGGGTCCCGCTGGATGGAAACACATAAAATTCAATTTCATATACAAACTTTGATTAAACTTAAACACGGACGATATTCGTCAGCGATTTCAGAAAATATAACCGAAAAAGAGACGTAATTTTTCGAGATATTGAACCAGCAACTCGACAACGGTGTACTGCCATCAAAACTACTTCCTGGACCATACCTATAGTACAGTTTTACGTTAAACCTAAATAGAATTTCAGCTGGACAGTTCAAGTGTGCTGTAACATTACCAAAATAACTTTGTGTAATAGAGCCAGGCTCAGGCTGTTGTTGAGACAATTTCGGCCTTCCAAATTGTGTCTAAATTATTCGAAATTAAGGCAGCTGGATACCTGGCGGAATTCAGAAGCGGAATTTGTGTGTTTGTATAATTTTTGTAGTGCTCATAAAGCCTACAAGAATTTTAAATGGAACTTAAAACAGAAATTGTGCATAAAAAAAGCAGCTGTCAAATTTTTTGGAGTACGGGATTGTTCGAAAAAGTTATCGTAGTCCTGGACCGAAAAAAAAATACAATCGGCTTCAATGTAAAAAAAAAAACACTAAAAAGTGCAAAAACACTTTAATTTCGAAAGTCGGTGTTTAAAAAAGAAAGAATCCAAACTAATATAGAAACACCGAATTCCGACTACATTGAAGTCAATTGTATTTTTTTTGTAAAACAGTTTTTTTTCACACTTTTTAGTTTAGTAGCCCTAAGCCAAACTTAAATAGATATCTTCCGCTATTCGGTTCCATCATCAAATCATCATGACAATTCTAATAATATCAAACACGTCTAGGATACACTCCAGTTATTACAGAATTCCGGTTCTCACCTACCTTTCGGCTTCATTATCAGATCAGTTCTATGTATCCTATCCCCTTCTTCCTTCATGATTAACAAAGCAATTTGATTGTTACGACAGTTCTGCTATGGTTTTTTGAAGAATTCCGTTCTATATCTTCGTATTTCAACATCAGATCAAAACAATATTTCTATGGGACCAACTCGGGAGTATAATCTTTTAAACAAAACAAAAATTTTCAAAATCTGTCCACAATTAACCGAGATATATATAGATGCAGCTGTGAGTTTCAGCCGGTAAAAGTCTGACACTCCTTCTCATTGCACCTAGAGCGGGTGAAGTTGTTTGACAATTTCCCGCCAAAATAAAAGCTTTTAAATTGTAAGTTTATAAACTAAATATACTTATCTTTAATTCGTACTGAAAACAGTCGGAGTAAACCTCTGAAAAAGAAAAACCGATGAGTGACCATTAAAAAATAAAGGTCGTAAAAAGTAATTTCGTCAACATCACTTCCTTTGAGTTCAAGACACGCTCGTTTTATCTCGCCCTCAATCTCCCCTGTAGACGGATGAATACACTACACCATAGGCATCTTAAACCGACGCAACAGAGCACAAATCCAACCGGACAAATTGAAAAACCACTGAAACACCGAGACCGAGGGCCGAGGCGTACCGTTATAACCACTACGCATTATGACCGAATTCCCGTTTCGGTCGTCCGTATACGGCCGGGAATAACACAGATCGGTAACGAAACACAATGGCCGCTGTTCCGGGGAATCTATTCCACCCCCTAATCCAGAAAGGTCGCTGGAAGCTGTTCGATAACCACTTAGACTGGGCACGATTGTACCGCGCCGATAACGGCCGGCGTCCGCACGCCGTACGCTTTATTATGATTAGAATATGAAGAAGTACGTGTATCGGCTGATTTTATTACTACAGGTTGTAAGGATGAGGGACTCAGGCACTTTTTTGTAGATAATAAAAATAAATTGATCAAAGTTTTTTTGCTTCGGTTGGAAAATCCACCAATCATAGACGGTTATACAAGAAACCCTGTCACTTGTTCCCTTAGGCGTTTGTTAGTCGCTGGTTAGTTGTATAACAAATAAGTAATAAACTATACTGAAATTCATAATGCCTCCTCCAATGAAAAGTGGTATACAAAAATATTTCACGTTTATAAATAAGAATACGCACTGTGTAGTTCAAATATAAAAGACATTCTCGCAAAGTAAAAATACTTAAATTAAAAAATGACTACACGTCGATCCACAACTACCAAACTTTTTCATACAAAAGTAGACTCTAAACATCTGAATTAAGGCCTATAGTGGCGTGGACGTGAGAGGACACCGGTGTCCTCTGAGCTAGGACAGATTAAAATTTAAGTATACAAAAGAATATGTCTGGTTTTTAAGTGTGTATTTGAAAACCAGGAAGCTGATACTAAATAAAACATTTACTAACAGTTTTATTGTAATACATATTTTATTTAATAAAATTTTATTTTTATCGTTTTTCACACCAGATAAAATTAGAGACTGATGTTAACTGATGAGCTGAAACTGAAGTCCTTGGTTAGGATGCACGGGGCAGTGTCTTAGGTTAAGCAGAGCCTGCCAAGGTCATAAAATAGATGTTTGATGGATCTTAACATACTCAGATTCCTCCGCGCTTCAAAAAGCACATAAGGCCTGCTGTTCACGGATGCTAGCGTAGCTTCATAACCTCGTATTCGTTCTCGTATTTTATTGCTTGAAACGACCTTACAAAACTATGAAACTCAAGACGCTTTGCAGGCTTTGTCTATAAAGCTACGCATCCGTGTTCACTAGGCCTAAGCCTTTGGTTCTCACTGTCACTTGTAGATCGTTGATAGTCATTACGGGAAGTTTGAAGCCAGTAAATCTAATAGGTATATTAGTATTACCAAGGGATATCGTGCTACTCAATTTCTGGGTTGTGGAGGTCAGGGAGGCAGTCGTTCTGTATAAAATTGTTATACGACTAGCCCTCACGCCCCAGCCGCCCAGATCCCGATGTCGATTTCCAGCCACTGTAGACGCAGGTTTATAGATGGCGAGCAAAGGGTAGCACGCCGTCCGGTCGTCCAACGACGCGTAGTGTTTCACAAGCGCTTCAAGGAGATGTCAGCAAATCGTAGGGGCCTAGCAGAGTCGACGCCTACTGGGCTTAAATCAAAATGAACCCCCGGGGCCTTGGAACGCAAGGTAAAAATGGAACGAACGAGTGGGTTTTACGAGAACTTAGTTAAAATCTGACGCGCTCCGCCCAAAGGGCGAGAGATGTCATTAGATGATTTTCCACCTTAAAAAAAGGAAAAAGGCAGTAGACTTATGATTTTTAAAGCCTAAGTAACAATAGTATATTGTTACCCTAGGAGTGAAGTTAATTTATTTACACCCGAGAAGGACTTTGGCGTCCTAGCGTAGCGTTATTATATTATATTATATTAGTCCTTAAAACTATTGGTGGTCAATAGTTCTAGTATAAGCTGTGCCTGCCTATAATAGTCGTTACACCAGTGTCTAGACCTTAATATTATTTTAATCCTCTATGTAATGCTGTCGATGTGCCAATAAATAAATACACTAATTCAGTCTTTAGCCCGAGGTAAATACTGTGCTTTTCATTACGAATGCAAGGAAAGTTAAAATGAAAACCTGAGTCGTCATATGGTTTTAGGTATCTGATTTAGGTTAAAAAGTTTTCCACTACTGCTTTCGCCTCTTCTCTTATAAAATCAGGCGTATGGTAAATTCATTACTGAATCTGATGAATTTATAGAGTTAACAAATCTCTGCTTCATGGAAATATTAACAAACAAACTATAACTCGAAATATCAAATCGGATTACCGCTTTCCCACCTATATTGTTTCTTTTTTCTGTAGCCGACCAGCTTTTCAGATATTATTTTCTTTTTGCATCATTGAAAAATGATAAATATTTTTTCCAAATGTATACTTATTTAAAAAAAATATGTAGTTGAAAGCAAATTATAATATGTAATTTAAAATTATGCATTTTTAATAACAATTATTGTAATTATATTTCGATTTTACGCCGCGCTGTAATTAGTTAGGACATAGTTCGATAGAAATATGAACATAAAACTCATCATCATCATTTCAGCTGAAAGACGTCCACTGTTGGACCTCCCCTAAGTGTCACCATAATGAACGGTCCTATACGTCTTGCATCCATCGGATTTCCACAACCCTTACCAGGTCATCGGTCCACATTGTAGCAGACCTTCCAACGCTAGGTCTTCCGGTAAATGATCGCCTACAAAAAACTAAAACTAGTTTTTTTTTTTTAATAATTTGACAGCTGTCAGTTGAATGCTCTTTCTCGTTCTCCATGGAGCTGAAAATTATTACTTTCAACCCGCTCTTCAAGCAACTTCAGACCTACCTTCCGAGTATGAGTAAAGAAAGGTAATAAGCTAAAATTATACAGCACAAACAACGGTACAACAGTAATACCTTCATATGCAGAACTTACAGTAAAAGAACTTACGGCAACTGAAACAAACGCTACGAGTGAATCCTCTTAATCTGCAAACAGCAGGGCTTCCAAACGTCTGTTTAATACGTTGTCTAACAAGACGGTAAGCTTCGGAACAAAGTTTCCTTCATAAACGCTTCTCTTTATGCAATGGCTTCGGTCTATTTTGTAGAATTTATTCGAACCATTGGACTGTTAATGAAGACCTTTTAAACGCTTGCATTTCTTCTTTATAGATCTTCTATGTTAAATGCGGAGATTATTATAGCTCTATTGCCCTTTCTAGAACGATGCTCAGGCAATGAATATTGTTTTGAGAACTATATCCTTATTAAATCTGGTAGATTCAAATCCGATTATGCATTTACTAGATCACGATATTGAATGGAATAGGGACATCATTTCGGAATCATCTCAGGGATCTACTTTAAAATTCAGACAAAAAAAGTGGGTTGAAGGTTTTGGAAAGATTATTTTCAAAACTCTTGGTGCTGATGAAAAACTAACTGATGAAAGACTAGATCACCGATATCAATTAATAAGCCATCAAATAACACTCCTATCTCCAACGTAATGTTAATAAAATTAATAACGTTGCAAGTAATACGGCGACTTAGTAGCGAGTTGGAGCAAACTTTTATCTTTTATTAGCCCCGCTACGAAAACTGCCATATTGGTCTCGAACTTTCGATATTAATACCGCACAAACTAGCGATCCTAGCCGTTCAATCATGTTTTCTATTGTTGTGTACGAAAGATTCATAAATGTATTGCGGATATTACGTATTTAATATTTTATCTTTGTTTCCTGAGGGATTTGGGGAGGACATTGGATTAGCTCGTTATTTTTCGGCGTTGTTTTCTTTGTTTCTCTTGTTAATTGGGTTGTTGCTGTAGGAAACAATGGGAGCTAAGCTGATTTGTGAACTGAGAATGAAGTCGCAATGATGCTGTATGGTGACCGATTTTTTTTGTAAATGCAATGACAGCTAAGCGAGAGAAAGTTATTGGACCAGCATTCGAATTCGTTTGATATCTTCTATATTTATAAAAAAAATAATAGCTGTTCGTTAGTCTCGCATAGTTCGCGTATTTTGGTCTTGAAATATTTGTGATAGTCCAGGGAAGGTTTAAACGGTGAGAAAATATGACAAAGAAAATAGACGAAAAAGTGAATGTTATTTTGAAATGAAATATGCTAGTTATATAAAAATAGAAACTACTTGACATATCAACGTACAGCTAAAACTACTGGAACTAAGAGCATGTAATTTTGCAGGTTTAATTTCATAACGTAGGCCTACATGGAGATTTTCCGAAATTCACCCCATACCAGGATGATACGAGGGTCCAAAGTTTGTATGAAGAAACTTACATTCACGCGGACAAAGGCGCTGGCAGAAGTTAGTTTAGTATTTGTCTAATTAACCCGTTATGTCCCACTATGGGTCTCCCACTCTCTTTTCCACACTCGTCTGTATTTGCCATTGAGGGCGAAAAGCTGCTATTCAAGAGCGTTCTTCCCAAGGTTCATTTTTATACAGCCGCTCTTACGTGATTATGACGTTATTACACATTTTTGTCTAAATATTTTGGGAACACAGATATTGTGTGGATATTATCTAGGCTTCTGTTGAAATTAAATCAGATATTTGTGTAAGATCAATTCAGTAAAGACCTCTGGGAATATGTTATTTTGCGTAAACTGGCCAAAGGGCCCAAAAAAAAATCAGCCAATTTCAGTACATTTTGACCAGTTAGGCGAATACAAATGTACTGACCAGCAGATTTTTTTTCGCTATTTCCGTGGTCCTATAGTAAATGTTGTTTGTTATTATGACTACAATCACGTGTTTAAGTATCGTTCACTAATTAGCAGTCACCCTATGTATAAAGTAGATTATTAATGAATGCTATTATTATTTTCATATACATAGTAATAATATACATATCACATGTATTACGTCATCATAATTTCCTGGTAGTTGCCTCAATACATTTAGGTCAGCACTAACAAGATGGGGCTGAATAGAGGCAGTCTATGTCCTCAAATTAGTCAAAGGTATTAATCACTATTTACGGTATTGTGTAAACATTAATTAGTCTAATATTCTCAGTATCTATTCAGCATTGATGGACATGCGTAGAATTACAGATAACTAATGTTTGCTTATGTACTGCCGGGATAATAGGGTCCTTTGTCCTCATCAGGACCATTTTTTTGTAATCGATATAAATTAGTGCTTGACTGCAATTCCACAATATGGTGAGCAGAGGTGCAATCGTGGATGGTGAGGCGCACTAGTTTATTAAACGCCTTGAAGACACCTAAATTATAATTGGACGGAAAGACCGCAGCAGGCAAACTGTTCCAGTCCTTCGACGAACGCGGTTTAAACGACGAGGCAAAACGCTTAGTCCGGACCTTAGAAATTTCAACAACGTAAGGTTTTTTTTTTTAAAGTAGGTAAAATCATCCAATGACATCCCCCGCCCTTGAGCGGAGCGGGAGATAGTGTCAGACTTTTACTGACTAAAAACCTACTCCGTTCCTCCTTTGCCTTGGTTCCAGGGCCCTGATATGCATTTTCATAAACAACGTAAGGGTGGATTTTCGCCGGGTTGTCCGACGGTCGAGAATAAAGGAGATGGTGGAATCTCTCCAAAATGCATCCTGTAAAATACCGAAAGGGTGGCTACTCTACGCCTGTGCTCAAGGCTTACCATGGTCTAAATCCGTGTTTTAAATTTAATCTTGTTTTACATAGAATATTGTTCTATGTGCCAGGTTATAGTCTAACCGTGTGCCAAGTTTTATCTAAATCCGTTCAGCCGTTCGAACGTGAAGAAGTAACAAACATACACACACACACACAAACTTCGCTATTATAATATTGGCGTTAGTCATGTAGCATACCTGTGCATATTTATATAAGTAATGGACTTGAAACGACCTAAAGTTTATACAAAAACTTGATTAAACCATACCTGCTCTGGAAAATCCATTAAAGTGTGACAGTAATTAAACCTGAATGACATAAAACTATCAAGATTATCAAGATCCGGTGACTCTACACTCGAAGTTGTGAACGACTACGTTTACCTGGGACAGACGGTCCAGTTGTTTAGGTCCAACTTCGAGAAAGAGATCGATCGTCGAATCAGACTCGGTCAGACAGCGTTTAGGAAGTTGTACGGTATCTTCTTGTCCAATATACTATAGTGCCTCAAGACGGAAATGACCAGTTCGTGTTACCGGTGATGGCATATGACTCCAAAACGTGGTCGCTCACAATGGGCCTCTTCAGAAGATTCAAAGACACCTAAAGGGCAATAGCAAATGCTCGTAGTTTCCTTGCGTGATCACTTCAGAAATATCCAAAGAAGAACCAAGGATGCCGTCATAGCCTGAAAAATTGGCAAACTTAAGTGGCAGTGCGGAGAGCACATTGCTCGCAGAACATATGGTCGATTGAAACATAAGGTTCTGGAGTGGAGACCACGTATCGAAAGATGAAGCTATGGAAGGCCTCACAAAATGGACTGATAACCTGGTGAGGGTCACATGGAGTCACTTGGGGAAAGCCTATGTCTAACAGTGGATATCTTTCGGCTGAAATGATGATGACATAAATCTACAACCTCGATTGGACTGAAAGGTTTTGGATTGCCAGGAAGACGCAACACGCATGCCAGCCAGCTGGACCAAACTCACAAGGTGAACGATGTGTTGGTAATACCTCCAGGAATCTGCTGGATATCAGAAGTGCAGGGTTGATGTGGCGATTCTTCAGGAAAGCCTCGGCTCAGCAACGGACGTCTTGTTTTTGAAATAAAGATTTATTTATTATACCTTATTGATCGCGGACATCGTTATTGATCCAATTTCTAATATTGTTAGTTACCAATTTATAAAAGTTGTGGGTGCGAGTGATTCCAAGATGGCGGCCACATTATTAATTCCCGCGCAAATCTTGCGGACTCATTGTTTAGTCCTGGCGTCGCTCGCGTTGCCGAGCGGTTTGTTGTGTTCGTCAAACTGCCGATGTAATCGTGTTGTGCACTTTGTTAAAACAATTTTTTGATTACCGATAACTGGTGTTGAGAGTTTTGTTAAAGTAATTTGGCAATACCAAATTGTTTTTTAGGTAACCAGAAAGTTATTCGAGATTGACCGATAAATCTGCTGAACGCAGTTAAAGAGCCTGCCTAGCTAAAACAATCATTCAGGAAATTTTTATAATAGTTTAAACAAACTGGATGAAAATTGCAATGCAACATAACTCGTAGGGACCCTGCAGAAGGGTCGAAGCCTACTGGGCCCAAAGGTCGGCTTCTGAAATTAACCCATGACCCCAGGAGGCTTCGACTCTGCCTGCCTGGGTTTTTAAGTCAGAGTCTGACACTATCTCCTGATGTTAATGGATAATTTTCATTCACCATAAAAAAATGCAACATAACTGAGACTCATTTTGATGTTATGTGTGTTGCTAGGCTTCACGATAATACCATCCTAATGTCAGCAAGGAGCCTTACGATCAAACTTCAAAACATGAGTTTAGAATTTACAACAGTTACCGAACAGTCGACGAGATATAATGACAAAACAAGCATAAAAACAACACATAAACGCTATTATTACGAACACAGCAGCATTATAATACGTCATCATAATAATAAAAACGGTGCCCCGAAGTAAACAATCAAAAACATTTTAGTAGTAAACATTGGGAAGTGGTGTCGCCGTAAAAACTCACATTTCAACTTTTTTCTTTTGGCGACAGATGTTCCGATATTAGGGGCTTGTTCTTTATGGTGTCATTTAAATAAAGAGCCTCTTAAAGTGTACTGCGTATGGATATTATGATATGTATTATTATGGTATTTAATGGATGGTTAGTGTTGAGACAATATTGGCCTGCGTCGACGCAGACGACGGGGTGGTAGAGGATTGTAAATTTATCAATTGAATGTAAGACGAATCCAATCGAAACAAGGTATATATTGATACCATGGGTGTCGGAAGAAAAAAGATTGCACGTAGCGGAGATGAGAATGTTGAGATGGATGTGTGGTGTGACGAGAATGGATAAAGTGAGAAATGAGTATATTAGGGGAAGTTTGAAAGTGGCGCCAGTGACTGAAAAGTTGAAAGGAAATCGTTTGTCTTGGTATGGTCATGTGAAGAGTTATGAGTTTACATGTGGATGGATGGAGAGGGAGAGGGAGGCCAAAGAAGAGATGGATGGATTGTGTGAGGAGTGATATGAAAGAAAAGGGAGTTAGTGATAGCGTGACGAGTGACAGGAGAGAATGGAAGAAAAAAACGTGTTGCGCCGACCCCAAATAAAACGGGATAAGGGCAGGAAGATGATGATGATGGGTGTCGGAAGTCGCGGGGTGATTCTTGGCCACACTAGGCGCCCAACAATGGGTAATATCAAAATCAAACTTCACAGGTTAAGGGATAGTTCAAAGGGGTCACTGAAGGTACGCGGATATGTTTTAGTCAGTAAAAGTCTGACACTTCTCGTTTTACACAGAAGGGAAGAAGTTATCTTTTTGCTGATTTCGATACTCATAAATAAAAAAGGTATATATTTCAATGCTTGATTATTGACCTTGTAACATAGCAGTGCTGTTATGAAGAATTAAAGAGCATGCTGGAGGATACATGGCGGGAGGCGGTGGTACGTCTGTTCGTTTTCTACGAAGATTGATATAAAAACAAATTTTCTATCCACCAACTTTGTAATGAAACCCACAACATCCTCTTTCAAAAGCAATTTGTCGATTACGTAGTCGCTAGTAGAATTATTAAATCCCAGGAAATGGTGGCTACTTAGGTGAAAGCCATAGCAAAGCAGTGCGGCAGACGCCCGCGGTATCGCAAAGGATTTTTCAGGAAGCATGCGCTGGCGGACTGAAGAATTCTCCTCGATACTCTACCCTCCCGTCCGCCAGTGTGCCCAGGCTACATTGTGTACGATATTTTATCAGGCGATCTCTACACCGCAATTCAGTTTAACTAACTATAACATGATTTAAATGGACTAAAGTGACAGTGAACATGCCCAGTTGTCGATGAATCATGCGCCACTGTCATTAAGCAATTATTATAGCTGTCATTTTAGGCCATAGAATTGAAAATCATGGTATAAAATGCTATCATTCTATAGCAATTTTTGATGGTTTCCCATTTCAAAACAAAAACTACACCGGCAACGGTGAACTTTATGTGAAATGTTTTAACATTTTAAGATCTTTGATGTATCATATATATTCAGAAATAAATTAATAAATTATTGTTCTATACGATTTATCAATGTCATGTCTAGAATTAGGATGATTAATGAGATTGAGACTGATAGAGATTTATGAAAAAAAATAGATAGTCGCACCAATTCCAAATAGACTGTGATGGGGGCGACAGAATAATTTAAAAAAAAAACATACGAAGTCCAGTTGGTTAATACAAGACAGAGTGTTTTTCAATCTGTGGGTCGCGACCCCCAGTTGGCTTATGCATGCATGCATGTAAAAGCATGGACTTAGAAAGTAAAAGTGAGTATTGCTGATCCACAAAGAATTATAACAATGCAGTAATAGAGTTGTGCCTGTTAATACTTTTCTAATTTTTGTTCTATTAACTGTGTGCGATTTGAAAAATAGAACACAATGAGTGCGTCCGTCCAGTCATCGCAATGATACGGTCCTAGGGGGTCGCCATTTTTCTATTTAACAAAGGGATCACGTAATCAAAGAGATTGAAAAACACTGATATAGGATATATCTAGCTGCGTCGCGCGTCGCGGGTTAGATTCCCGCACCCGACAAATATTTGTAAGGCCTACAGATTAGTGTTCCGGGTCCGGGTGTCTTGTATATGTAAGTTTACACGTTTTAGGGTACCGTACCTCAAAATTAAAAAAAAAACGGAACCCTTATAGGATCACTTTGTTGTCCGTCTGTCTGTCTATCAAGACCCTTTATCTCGGGGACACGTAGAGGTATCGAGTTGAAATTAAAACCAAGTATTCAGGTCTGCGGTAAAAAAATCAAACTTCTAAGTTAACGACATAAAAAGATACGGTCGTTTGTGTCGCATAAAACGTACATTTCGACACTTTAGAACAAAAGCAAAAGTATAGGAATAAGTCCGAAAACTGTAAATTTTTAGTTACGTCAAAAAAAAAACTCTTTTCGATTCGGAAAAATCTTCGAGACTCTATATGGGAATTGAACTATTTAAGTACATAAGTTACTTTATATACTCGTACTATCCCAGTTTTTAAACCCCGACGGAAAAGAGGGGTGTTATAAGTTAGACCTGTCTGTCTGTCTGTCTGACTGACTGTGTGTCTGTCCATGGCATCGTAGCGCCCAAACGAATGGACCGATTTTGATGTGTTTTTTTTTTATTTGAAAGCTGACTTAATCGCGATGGTTCTTAGCTACAATTTATGAAGATCTATCCAGGTGTTTAAGATCACCAGCTCGTTTGTTAACTGCGGTAGGGTTTTTAAACACTTAATGGGTATTTATGTTATTTTAAACATATGTGTGACCTAATATTTGAAATACTCGTGTACAATCTGGTGCCATTCAGGTGGTCTGATGATGGAGCTCGAAGGTCGAAGACCCTGGATTGCTTATTAACATAGTAAACCTATCGAGTTTGGGCTTATTAGAATCGCCTTAACCAGTGCTATACCCCTCTCATGATGATAAGGACCTGATGTTAGAACTGGGAGGTGGGTTATGGAACTTTGGAATGCTTACTATACCCATTGGGTTCATTAGATTCGTCTTGACCAGTTCTATACATTTTATATTGATGACATAGACTGTCGGGGGTTCTTTAAAAAAAATAATTTTATAGTTATTTTATAATACTAAATATAATACTAGTTTACATAAAGTGTTAAAAACTTAAATGTGACACTGGGTCCCGCATTAGGATACCGTGTGTAGCAGGATGCAGTCTCTTTCGTCAATTGTTATAATCAAAAAGCAGAAGATAGGTGACTTGCCTCAAGCGCGTGGAATGCTGAAATCAGGATAGTCTAGCCTAAGTTTATAAAAAACAAAATCTCTTAAACCGTAAGTTCACTCGGCGAGTGACATAACGAGGGTGTTACGCAATTTTTTTTTATTTTATTCTAAGTTGGATTACGGTTGTCAAAATGCCTTCGTGTGCTTTTATGTGTTATTCAAATTAAAAAAAAAAAATCACATTGAATCACACTTCACTCGCACATTTATGAGAACTAAAAATGTCTTATGATTTTTCTAATTTCGCTTATTGTTTTGGTCGCCATTTTGAGAAACGAGATAAATGGAGCTCATGTCATTCAGCGGCTAACGCGATTTCACTCGCACGACAGCTCCGGCTCCTATCTCTGTCCTTGTCTAACAGTGAATGTATGTTTGCGACTGTGATGACACTGATCATAGATGTGTGAGTTTCGAGTTCAGGTTTTCTGATTGCAATGTTAGTGCGTAACGTATCT
The DNA here is from genome assembly GCA_958295575.1 of Leucania comma. Lineage (NCBI taxonomy): Eukaryota > Metazoa > Arthropoda > Insecta > Lepidoptera > Noctuidae > Leucania > Leucania comma. The sequence goes on along the minus strand of OY282467.1, from coordinate 25,654,047 downwards.
TCCTTCAAGATATATCAATGCTTTTGACAGATAATATTTACATGATTGTGAACACACCCACAATACAGAAGTTATTCCAGGTGTATGACAAAGCTTTTATTAATAAAAAAAAAAACAAAAACAACAAATAATAAACGTGTGTTTAATAAATCTAGTGTTTGACCACTATGTCACCTAATTTATTAGAAAAACCTTTGCTTTTTTTCGTCTGCTACAAAGAAATAATGGTCTTTTTTTCTTAGTTTTCCTTTAAAAAAAAATCATGATTAATTACAATTAGTCTATCTAATTAAACCAAATGGACTTTTTGATTTAGTATATGAATCAAACAAAAAAAGTAGCTTCAAAAAGAAAGTAATGATTTTTAGTAAACCTCTGATCTGTAATAGTCTTTGATGTCGCACGTACAATATCTCCTTGAAACACTACAATAGTAAAAAAATATATCTATATAATCACAAGTTATGTACGAACGGCAAATAAATACGATCAGTGGTACGGAAAATAGTTTGTGCGGGAATGCTATCGTGAGACGGTTGCGGTTCTGTGCGTTGAGTGTGAGTTGTTTTTACGTTAACGCAATCGAAAAGTTTGCCGCGTTTAGCTCTCTGATTGGTTAAGAGCTTGGAGCGGGCCAATCGGAGGCTCGAACGTCATAAACATGTCGATCGCGTTAGCGTAAAACAAACTCACGCTAGGCACTCTGAATCATTTTTAGGGTTCCGAAGTGTGCCAACGGGACCATAGTACTAATGCTCAGCTGTTCGTCTCTCTGTCCATTCATTTGTCAGCGGGATGTATCTCATAAACCGTAAGAGGTAGAGATAAGAAATTTTCACAGAATGTATAGTTCTATATTGCCGCTGCAATAATAAATTAAAAAAAATTAAAGGGTGTTCCCACTTCCCATTCAAGAGACGTTATGTTGTTGACTTTTTTTTTTTACTTGATTTTAATGCGGTTATAGCGGAACCCTTTGGGTGCAAGTTTGATTCTTACTTGGCCAGTTTTTGGTGATGACAAAAATTTTTTTCAGTGTGTTAGCTATTGCTGAGTATGAAAGTTAGCATTATGTTTTTAAAGCAGTAACAGTAACCGATTTAGCTGAAATATCCGAAACATGTTTAGTTTGGATGACAACGCATACTTAGCTAGATGACGTCATTCAAAGTCCAATATGGCAGCCCTAAGGGTTACTTATAATTTAAAAGAGGTCGTTGAGAAAGACATGAAAAAAAAATTCACAATAATTTCAAAAGCTTTTAAAAAAAACTTGTTTTTTTTTTGTTAATTAATAATACGATGTTTCCAAACTTACAGTAACGTCATCAGAAAGGTATTCCGTACCTAGAAATAAAATAATTTCACAAATAAATACGAATGGAATTCGTTACAATATAACCCTTGAGTTTGAAACCTCAACAAGCAATAAGTTTTTTTAAACCACAAAGAAAGTAACTGCATTAAAAAGGTAAATCGCTTGATAGGCAAGTACAAAAATGCTTTCCAACATCTCAGAAAGATTTGTTGAATAATTGGCTCGGTTGCCGAAGCTATGTGAGGCCGTCATTAAAAAAGTGAACAAATAAACCTAAGATTTAAAAACAGTATTGATATTATGACTAAAGAAATGCTACTCCTCCTCCTCCTCCTTAGTCGTTCACTCTTGACAGAGTGGTCATGGTTGCCGATGTTGCATTTTCATTGGCGCAAAAATTAAGTGATATATGGGTGGCCAAATACTTTTGAGCGGTAGTGTATGTCAGGAGCACTGTGTACCTTATGTGATACAGTCAAAGCGGAACTAATTAATTCTTTATTTTCATTTGACTAATATTGTCTGTAATTTAAAGTATCGCCTCGTAACATAAGATAATAATGAAATCACAAAGTTATTAAAATACCGACGTGGATGGAATCTGACAGAAGTTAATTATATCCTCTAGCTCATATTGAATAAATGATTGTTTTATTTCAGAAAATAATGAAGAATTTCCAAAAACAAATTACGTGTTCATTACAGCGAAGAATCTTTATGTAAGTACGTATAGTAATTTCTGTTTTCACGGTCCAAGACTCGGAAATCAGATCGACTGAAGAAGCCTCGACTACTTTACAGTTTAATAACCTTATAGGCGACCGATAAGGTAACAGACTCACAGAAAATATGAATATTTTCGATAACAACTCCACAATTCCATCGAACGAATAAAAAAGAAACTAAATTACGTAAACCGCTACCCGAAAGTACGTGGTGAACTGGCAAACATATTCTGATTTAAATATCACAACCTTTGGAAGTTTTTGTAATATTGGAGACAGGATGGGCTGGAGGTATTGAAGCTATATTGCAGGGGTGCCCAACTGGATTCAAGGCACGATCTGCTGTAGCCAGAGTGTTCGTGGTTATCACGAAGGTAGGTCTCCGGAAGTTGTCAGGGTACGCCACATGCCTTCCCGCCACTTTCGCCAGCTGGCAGTCATCCGGGCGCACTCGTTCAATGGGCCGAAAACAGCCGTTTTTATTTGGTCAATACATCACATCGGTGATCTGCTAAGCGGCCTTGTTCCGTTCACCCTTCCTTGCATGACAAGACGTTCGATTGAGTCACTTCCACATCGACAAATAAGACTAAACTCTCTAAAAATACGACTGCCAGCGAAGACAAACGTTTCTGCGAGATCTACCAATTACCAAATCAACTGTTTAATTAGAATAAAAGAGCGAGCGAGTTCAAAAATTAGAGCAACCTGCCCCAAATAAGTCCGATTTTCTTTCGATTAACAAAAACTTAAAACGGGGCGACAAGGTAATAGAATGTAGCAGTAGATAATCTAGTTATCTGCCGTATCGCGGAATAGTCCTCTTGGCTTAAAAGTAACAGCCTGGATTAACCGCCGAGATCGACAGGTCGCTCGTGACCGCCCGGTTGGCCACCCCTGCTATACAGTAATGCGCTAGGGATTTCTGAAAGGTCCGGGCCGACAGCAAAACGTGTTAGTTCGCCTTATTGAATATCGGGAAGATGACGGGGTCCCGCAGGACTCTAATATCGTGAGGTCGGCAGAGTTTGGCATACGTTGCATTCTCAGCGGCTTTTAGGGACGACTTTTACACGTTCAGGTAATGGATACCGGATGGTTATTGCTGTTACGTAAATAAAATTAAAGTGCGTTTTATAAAAACAGTGTCGTAAATAGGGCGGTGTCACCGGTGCCCAGGCACAAGGCATAGACTTTAGGGGGCGTAAGAATGGCCAGGCTAGGCAGGACTATACATTTTTCGTTTGACTCCTGATTTTGCAGGGTATTTTATTATAGAAGTATGAAGACTAAAGTGGCCCAAAAATTAATCTTAAGCATCAGGGTGGACAACGCATTTGCACTAGTGAAGTTGCGTTTGAGTTTAAGTGAGTGAGACACTGTGGGTGGTATAAAAGGCGTATTGTCCACGTAAATAGGGCGCAGTTATAGAAGCTCGCACAGGGCTCAGAAAAGTCAATTTACGGCACTGTATAAAAAGTCCTACTTTGGTCTAAAAAAATGTTATAACGTTATCCTTCATGATAAGCAAGCAAGAACAGGTAGTTTCATGTACTTGGGTCAATCTAGGTCAATATAATATGGTGGTTGGAATACTTGCCAAGGACAATAAAGTTATAATTGAAATCTACTCTTGCAATTTTTCACTTAAAATTATTTATGTAATGAGATTGATTGTCCGGATCTCCTGCATAAACTGCGCTTTATTATCCCCCAGAAGTCGGTTAAATTGCAACAACCTATCTCCATTCCTTCTTCCTCTACTAACTCAGGCGAAACTCATACTTGGAGCGAGTGAGTAAAGACTACAATATTTTTATAAAGTTCTCATTCGACTCATCTATATAGGGTGACTGGTAATTAGTGAACGATAATTAAACACGTGATTGTAGTCATGACAACAAACAACTTTTACTATGGGACCAAACATGAAATCACGAAAAAAATCTGCTGGTCAGTGCATTTATGTTCGCCTAACTGGTCAAAATGTACTGAACTTGGCTGATTTTTTTTTGACCTATATATAAAAGGGGACACTGACTGACAGACATATTAAAGCACAGCCGGAACTACTGGGATTAGGAACGCGAAATTTTACACAAAGCTTCTTGTTACGACTTGGCGAACATTAAGAGAGGATTTTCTAAAATTCACCTCTTAAGGGTGCCCGTTAGGATGTGTCGGGGGTCCACAGTGTGTGTTACATGGAGTATACTCGCGCGAGAGAGCGGAGTATGCACGCGCTCACAGAACAGAAGAATGTAGTGCACACGCTCGCCTGAATACACCCCTATTTTTTAATTAGTGCAAAAAAAATGGGGCTCTATCAGTACCCGTTACTGATCATATTTATGTAGTCAAAAGTCAAAAAAACGAAATCCCAAAATTTATCACGTAAATTTCTCATTTGGTAAATTCATAATTAAATCAATCATTCATAACAACTACTACTAGAAAATACTAAGCGCAGTGTTTTTCCATTTTTATTGACATTCTTTCATTCATAAACAATAACCTGTACAATGTTTCCTTAAATTGAGTGAGATTTAGGGATATAAACAAACGCTCATAACTTTAGTGTTTATCAATATTATTTATTGAGACTTGACTTAAATAATAATAAGACCTTTTCTAATAAACCCTTTAAGTATTTGCACTAATTAAAAAATAATGGTGTATAGTGCCAATTGTACTTAAGTGATATTTAATTACATTCTTTTTTTAACATGCTTCTCAGTGATCCTAAGTTTTAGACTACTTTTCTGTTTCTATCCGTAAGAACCTGTAATTGACATAATTATGTGTCATATACTATTGTAATCCATATTATGTTACAGCTGGGGTGCCATGACAGAAAACCTCCACGAGTGCCCGCAGGCTATAGTTCCCTTGCGGATACGTCCGGAGCGAAGGCTAGTCTGCGGGACGGTGCACCCTGGGAGGCGGCCAACCACCCCCTTGGGCACTCCTGCCTAAGGGGCCTCGATGGCCGTCTGCGAATGTTCTGTCGGGAGTACGCTTCAACGCGTGTCCCTCTGCTTTAGCAGAGGGCACAGTGGCGAAGCAAGAGCGGGCCCGGCGTGCACTCACCCTGCCACCGGGCAGGCAGGAGGAAGGCTTGCTTCTCCTTCTGCCACCGTTGTTCTCGTAGCCCCAGAGATTGTCCAAGGTCATGTTTCTGACTTTTGATGGGGGTCGAGGGTCTTGGCTTAACCGCCCGGGCCGCGAGGAAGACAACCTCTATAAAAAATTCCCCAAACCTCCAAGCGGCGGCGCACCGTGAGGGAGGTTGTTAGCTTGACTAATGGGTAGCTAAATTAGTCGTTAGTGCGAACCACTAACTTTGAGCAAGTGCAGAATGAATTTACTCGTGGGAACAGCTATGGAACCTCAATCAAAATTCTACAAGAAACCACTGGAGAGTGATGCGCGGTCGGAGTCCGACGCGGCATCCAGAAGGAGCTCGGAGGGCTCGGAGACTGACGAGGGTACGGGAGGCGACTCCGGAAGAAACGCGAGTTTCTTCCGGAAACGCTCTAAACCGGAGGACGGCTCGTCCTCCGAAGGCGAAAAGGGCTCGGCCCGAAAAATCCCCACCAGTGGGCGGGGAGCGGGTCGACCACCTGGAAGAGGGAGGGGAGTCTCCTCCCAGCGGGCTGCCGAGCGAGCCAAGAGGCTCGCCGCAGAGGGACGCCACCCTGCTGCGTCCAACGCTGAGATGGACCTCTCGGGGCCATCAGGCAGCGAGGGGGAGAACTCCGCTGAGGAGTCACGCAGGTCCTTTGGGGAGCTGGTGGTCGCTGCCCTCCGAGACATGGGGAGGAAGAGGGAAAAGTCCTCAAAGGAGAGGACGGCCCTCCGCCATGCTGCGTCCATCGGGGAGGCTTTCGACGCTTCCCTCGGGAAGAGTGTGGCGAGACTCCGGGCCGAGCTCCAAGCCGAGCTCCGAGCCGAGCTCCAGGCCGAGCTCGCGGGAGCCCGAGGGGCTAGTAGTCCGAAGCCCGCTGGAGAGGGGGGCAAGCGAGGGCAGGGGCAGGCTCAGCCGGAGCCCCAGCCCCAGCCCGAACCGGGAGGCCAGCTGCTGTCGCTGGTGCAGCGGGAGCTCGCTGCTTTTCAGCAGCAGCTACAAAAGCAGCTGCAGCAACAGCAACAGCAGTTCCAGCTGCGAATACAGCAGCAGCTGTCCCTGCTGGAGGGCATTGTACTGCGCCCCCCGCTCGCGGCCACCGGCCAGCGCAACGTGGCGACTTATGCCGCCGCCGCCGCAGCCACGGCTGCTGCGCCCAGGGCGAGCCCACCCGGCCAAGCCGGGCGCGGGGCCATGGCGTCGGGGCCTGCAAGGCCAGCCCCAGCTGCTACGCAACGGCGGCGGCAGGGGAAGACCGCTCCTTCGACGGCACCGGCGGGACCACCTGCCGCGACGGTGACTGGGCCGCGCCGACGGCCTCCCCCGCCTGAAGAACCCTCGGCTGGCGCCGAATGGACGGTTGTCGGCGCCAAAAGGAAGGCAGGCAAGACTGCAAGGGCGGCCAAGAAACGGGCGAAGCGACAGGAGCGCCGGAAGCAGGCCATGGCGGCCAGACTTCACGCCCCGAACTCCGCGGCTGTAGTCATTACGCTGCAGCCAGAAGCGGAAAAGAGGGGCGTGACGTACGACGACGTCATGGAGAAAGCAAGGCGGGCGGTGTTGCCCCACCTTGACGAGCTCGGAGCCTCTGGGGGCTTCCGTATGCGACGCACCGCAACCGGAGCCCGCATACTGGAGGTCCCTGGTACGGACAACAGCGCTGCAGCGGACGCCCTGGCCGTCAAGATCAGGGCGTCTCTAGACGCCGAAGAGGCACGAGTGTCCAGGCCATCCAGGTGCATAGACATGCGCATAATGGGCCTGGACGACTCAGTCAAGGTGGACGAGGTGGTGGCCGCCATCGTCAGGGCTGGAGGGTGCACGGCCGATCAGGTTCGGGCGGGCACAGCACGGGCATGCGAGCCGTAACGGTAAGCTGCCCCGTGTCGGCGGCCAAAACCATCTCCGAGGTGGGCCGACGGCTTTTGGTGGGCTGGGTCTCCGCGCAGGTGAAACTGCTGGAGCCCAGACCTCTGCGGTGCTACCGCTGCCATGTGGGGCACCACGTGGGGGCCTGTTGCGCTGCGGAGGTGGATCGCAGTGACCACTGCTTCCAGTGTGGCAAGCCCGGTCACAAGGCTGCAGAATGCCGTGAGTCGCCGCATTGTTATGCATGTGCGGCGGCTGGCAAGCAGGCCGATCACCGGGCTGGGAGCAGGCCCTGCGACCCCCCCCCCCATGGCCAAGGGCAAGGTCCGTAGGCCCACCGCCGCAGCCGCTACCGTGGCTGCTGTCGCCGCCGCAACCACCGCGGCAGTGCCCTCACAGGGGGCTCGGGAGGAGACAATGGACTGCCAATAACGGCACCACTACGTCTCCTCCAGGCGAATATCAACCACTGCGCCCCCGCTCAGGATCTGTTGCTCCAGAGCATGGCGCAGTGGTCGATCAATATCGCCGTGGTCTCCGAGCCGCACTTTGTCCTGCCCAGAGCCGACTGGGTTCAGGACCTGAGCGGCTCGGTGACCTTAATTTCGTCGGCCGCCGCCGGTACCCCGTCCCTCGAGGCCGTCACGAGGGGGCGGGGTTGCGTGGCGGCACGGTTCGGGGACATTGTGGTGGTAGGAGTCTACCTGTCCCCGAACAGATCTCTCGCCGATCTAGACAACTCCCTTATGGAGCTGAATGCCGTCGTCGCTAGGTTTCACTCCTCCCTCCCTGTGGTCGTGTGCGGGGACTTCAACGCCTGGAACGAGGCTTGGGGTTCCCGGTTCACGAATGAGCGGGGTCGGAGGGTGGAGTCCTGGGCCCTGGAGTTGGGCCTGGTCGTCATAAACCGGGGTTCTGTCCCCACGTGTGTGCGGATGCAGGGTGAGTCTGTCGTGGACATAACGTTCGCCAGCCCTGCTCTGTCACCGCGTGTCGTCGACTGGCGCGTCATAGAGGGGGTGGAGACGTATTCGGACCACCGGTACATCCGGTTCGACGTCTCCGCCCAGTCCTCGACCGCGCCGGTCCAACGGACCCCGTGTGGTCCGCGTTGGGCGCTGAGGCAGCTGGACCGGGATCTCTTCCGGCAGGCCGCGGCGGTACAGGCCTGGGTGCAAGCACCGGACAGGCCTGTCGACATTGACGCCGAGGCGGACTGGTTCGGGGAGGCCTTGTCGCAAATTTGCGACGCGGCTATGCCCCGAGTCCGACCAGGACGTGCCCAGCGCCAGGTGCACTGGTGGTCGCCGGAGATTGCAGCACTGCGTGACGCATGCACTGCCGCGCGACGCCGGTACTCCAGACACCGCAGACGCCGCATCCGTCCACCGGATGCAGAGGCCATAGAGGCGGAGCTGTATGAGGGATACAGAGCAGCAAAGCGCACCCTCCGAGCGGAGATAAAGCGGGCCAAACTCGAGGCCCGCAACGTGTGGCTGGGGACTCTCAACGTGGACCCGTGGGGTCGCCCGTACAAGGCAGTGCGGGATAAACTCCGCCCCTGGGCTCCCCCGCTGACGCAGAGTCTCCGGCCCCAGCTTGTGGAGGGTGTAGTGAACTCTCTGTTCCCTGCGCGGGGGGAACACACCCCCCCGCCCATGGCTCCGCCACCTGCGGTGTCCGACGCGGACCACAATGGCGACGACGGTGACCATATTGCTCCAGAGGTGACCGAGGTAGAGATGAGAGTGGCGGTACAAAGGCTGAATGCCAAAAATACCGCCCCGGGACCCGACGGCTTGCCTGGAAAAGCCTGGGTCCTGGCCATGGAGGCTCTCGGGCCTCGACTCAGAGGGCTCCTTAGCGCATGTATGGAGAGGGGCCAGTTCCCGCTTCGTTGGAAGACGGGGAAACTGGTCCTAATCGCGAAGCCAGGGCGACCTGCGGACTCTCCGTCCGCGTATCGGCCCATTGTGCTGCTCGACGAGGTGGGCAAGCTCTTTGAAAGAGTAGTTGCAAACCGCCTCGTCGCGCACCTAGCACGGGTCGGGCCGAACCTGTCGGATGACCAGTTCGGCTTCCGCAGGATGCGCTCAACGGTGGACGCCATCATGCGCGTGCGAGCCCTCACGACGGGGAATGCAGTGTCCCGGGGCAGGTGTGTCTTGGCGGTGTCTTTGGATATTGCCAACGCCTTCAACTCCCTGCCCTGGAGTAGCATTAGGAGCGCACTCCGGTACCACCGGGTGCCCGACTACCTCTGTCGTGTGATCGAGGCCTACCTGTCGAGCAGGTACATTATCTACCCCGGTCATCAGGGAGAATGGAATCGGCGAGAGATGTCGTGCGGTGTCCCACAGGGATCGGTACTAGGGCCGCCCTTGTGGAACATCGGGTACGACTACGTGCTGCGCGCCGACCTCCCCGACGGGGTCAGCGTGGTCTGATACGCGGACGACACGCTGGTCCTGGCGCGGGGACGGTCGTACCAGGCGGCGGTCGAACTAGCGACGCGCGGGGTTGCGACAGTCGTGGAGAGGATCCAGCAGTTGGGACTCGAGGTGGCATTGCACAAGTCCGAGGCCATGTGCTTTCACGGCCCTCGGTACGCGCCACCACCGGGTTCCCAATTAACGGTAGGAGGAGTTCACATCGGCGTCGGGTCGACGATGAAGTACCTGGGACTCGTCCTCGACAGCCGGTGGAACTTCGAGGCGCACTTCCGACGTTTGGCTCCCCAACTTAATCGGACTTCGGCTGCACTCAAGCGGCTCCTGCCGAACCTGGGGGGTCCAGACGCCTCCTGCCGGAGGCTCTACGCTGGCATCGTTCGGTCCATGGCCCTTTACCGGGCGCCTGTGTGGGCGCCGACGCTGCGAAGGCGACCGGCGGCCCTGCTGAACGCCTGCCAGAGGGTCATGGCCATACGGATGATTCGGGGATACCGCACGGTATCCCGCGAAGCGGCGAGCCTCCTTGCTGGCCTGCCACCATGGGATCTGGAGGCAACAGTCCTTGCACGTATGCACGATCTGCGCGTGGAGATGCAACGCCGGGGCGAATCCCCGCTGCCGCGACAAGTCGCGGCTTGGCGGACAGAGTTCCGGCGAGATCTCATGGTGAAATGGCGAGAACGACTGTCGCAACCCTGTGCTGGGCACGCCACGATTGAGGCGGTAAGGCCCCTCTTTGAGGCGTGGCTGGAAAGGCCTCACGGCGTCATAACCTTCCGCATGGCGCAGGTACTAACCGAACATGGCAAGTTCGGGCCGTACCTGTACAAGATCCGTGCGGAGGTGACGCCCGGGTGTCGTCACTGTGCGGAACGCCCGGTGGACACGGTGGAGCACACGGTAGAGGTGTGCCCCGCTTGGGAAGAGCATCGCCGTGTCCTCGTGGGGGCAATCGGAGGCGATCTCTCGCGCCGGGGCTTGGTTCAAGCCATGCTCCGGAGCGAGGAGGAGTGGCAGGCGGTCGCCTCCTTCTGCGAAGCAGTAATGCTAGCAAAGGAGGAGGCTGACCGTATCAGGCAACGGCGCTCACGCCGCAGCCGCCGCCGTAACTCCGATCCAAATTTCCGGCCACCGTAGACGCGGGCTTGCGGACGGCGGGCAATGGGTAGCTCGCTGTCCGTTTGTCCGGTAACAGACCGGACCGAGCCCAAGTCGTTTACGGCGCGCACCGTTCCCGTGCGCCTCAAGGAGTTGTCAGCAAAACGTAGGGGCCCAGTAGGGTCGAGGCCTAGTCTGGGGCTCTGAGAAGGTATGAAAATGCATACCAGGGCCCTGGAACCAAGGCAGGGAAGGAACAGGGTAGGATTTTAGTCAGTAAAAGTCTGACACTATTTCCCGCTCCGCCCAAGGGCGGGATTTGTCATTGGATGATTTTACCTACCATAAAAAAAAAAAAAAATATTATGTTACAGCTGTTGGTTCTCCTACGATTAAATAAATAAATTAGGTTTTAATTAAACATGATTGTGTAATCATTTTTGTGTAATAGTTAGTAATAACAAGGTCCTAAAGTTCAATAGTGACGTTAAGTATTTCTTTAAACCTTAATAAAGCATTCTCAGCCTCTTAGTTAAAACAATATTGCTATTATCAGCTCGTTTTCTTCCACAATAAACAAACCATAAACAAAAACTTAAAACTTGAAGCCCGTTTCGTTTCTCCAATCAGCGCGAACAATCAACAAATTGATTTACACAAACTGCAATTCTAAATACGAAACTTAAGTTTGTATTTTAGCCGAAAACAATTGCACGAACCCAATATCAGGGAACTAAGGGCTTTTACCAACGAGCCACACCGATAACCTCACCACAATTTGACAGCAGCAAAAATGTGGTCAGTCAAGTCTTCTAGGCAAGCGCGCTCCATCGTCGGCCACATCATCGCTTTACAACAGGTGAGATAGTGGTCGAACACCGCGTTTCGTATTGTTAGTGAAGTCGTTTTTTATTTCACACTTTAGTTTATTTGCGTAGTTCTTTGTAGAGATAGATACACACTTAATTGAGTGCCTCTTAAGTATTCATATTATTTATTACCTTTTTGCCTTTGCCTCTTTTATTAGTCATATTCTTAAATAGGACAACTGATGTACACAGACCAGCTTAACCCACATTATGGTCAATAGGGTTTGGGTTGGTTGGTTTTAGTCACTTTAATGTATTGGTCCTTATTGTAGGTGAGATAATGGTCAAAGGCAAACATATCAATAAATAAAAACCGGGCAAGAGCGAGGCGGACTCGCATACCGAGGGTTCCGTACAAACTAACTTGTGTAAAAAGCTCAATTCCTAAATAGAGTCTTAAAGATTTTTCCGAATAGAATTTTTTTTTTTTGTGACGTGGACATTCCCGACGTTGGATAAAAAAGTGATCTTGGGTTTCGTTTTTTACCTCTGATTTACGGAAACCGAAAAAAAGCAACAGCCGATTAATACGCTAAGCAACTTATTCGTCGCCGTGGTGTCGTCTGATTGTGGCCGGTTTGCGCAGACTTTAAGTGGGTGAAACTTGGTGAAACAATAACGGTAGTCATATTTCATTGTTTTCTCGTATCGAAGTCGCGCGGCCTACGTTCCAGATATTTGAGCGAAACACATTTGTATTAGTTAGTAAGTTTAATGCGGACGTACAGACGCGATGCAGATGCTACTTTTGTGTTTTATGACCGAATTGCGTACTTATGGGTCTGGAGAGATATCTAGTTTGAGTGTAGGTACTTAATAGTTATGTTTAAACTAGAGCTGGGTGACCTAGATATTTGTATTACGAAATTATATTGTATTGCTTCTCTTGGAGCGGAGGCCTCTGTCCCAGCAGTAGGAACATTAAAAAAAGGCTGATGATGATGATGATGAGGACATTATATTGCCGAAGCTTTTTTGAGGAGGGAAATCATGAAACAAACCTTCCCGCTCTGCGTAGAGCGAGAGGGAACGTCAAATTTTTACTAACAAAAACTCACCTGTGTTCTTTCAGTTGCCATTCGCGTTCCAGGGCCACGGTAATTCTTCCGAAATATCTCGGAAATTGCCGTAGCTGAAACAGTAAACTTCTTCTCAAAACGTTTTAAAAACTTTAAAAATAAACGCGTATTATAGGAAGAAGTTTTATGAAATATTCGAGTAAAGCACGGAATTACCGAATGCCAACAGAATTTTCAGGCGTTATCTCTCTTTTTTCACGTTGCGTTTTCATCAAACATAGCGTTAGATTGCTTTAGATGCAGGGAACTTTTAAACCATGCTCGACGTTGACGATAGGCGAGTGGGGAAGGCCCCTCTTAAGGCCCGGTTCTACTCATTTTGACCTTTTTTAAACCTATGGAAATCCACAAATATAAAAGAGAACACCATGAAAATTTATTTTATTAAAATTGACTATATGGCCAAGGGCTTGGCAAAAATGAAAACACGATATAAATTAGTTGGCTCGATAAAAAGAAATCGCGAATCTGACCCTAATTTACGATTTCAAACGTATTTGTCTACGAGATTACGTTACGGTACTATTTAAAAGTTACAAAAAAAAAAAAACAAATAAAGCTTGTTATTTAAAAGCGCTTCGCAAGAACAAAAATCTTGAATAGTTGTTTTTTTTTATATAAAAATAAAACCCCTGTTTTTGGGGCCGCGAAGACGACATAATCCCGAGCGAAGTTCATACAAAAAAAACAGTGACACTAGAACCCTTAAGATAAAAACCCCCATCCGTAGTGTCCGGTGGAGGCGGTAGATGGCGACACCAGCGGCGAGCGGGCGCGGCTCGACCAAGCTTCATTATTAATGGATAACACTAACTTGATATAATAACTGTCTCGGATTACAGGATATTGGAAGTTGGTAGATTATGATATTACGGCGAAATAATACGTTTTGATTTTATTTTTTTTCGATGCTATCCCGCTTCTGTTATTGGATTTCTTTTTTCGTAAAATGTTGATCGCTTAATTAAAACTGTTGGACTGTTTATGTTTGATATTATTAATTTGGATTTACTGTTCATATAATAATCATTTTATCGACGATAACAATGTATTAAATATGACTTTGTGTATAGACTGTCAATACAATACCAAAGTAGATGAGGACCTGTGTCAGGCAGAAAGTGAAGACAACGTGCTGCCTCTCTAGCTACTCCTCAAACGTGGAATTTACCACCGTAACCGTTCAGTTTGATGAATGTCACGCATGTAATGTCTTCGAAGTTTTTGAATTTAGGACATTTTCCACACGATGTTTTTCTTCACAGTTTTGAGAGTTGTTAAAATAAATTATAAAAAGTGCCTGGCAGTGTTTTGAAGGCATGATCTACAACTCATAAGTTGGGATCGTTACTAATGAAGTGTGTACTACTTGAGTTCAACAAATGGTTGTGCGAATAACGTTTGAGCGACAAAACTATAATACTGAAGCCTGACATTACTCTAGTGCGATATGAAGAATTAATATTAATAGGGCACCCCGACACGGACAGGTTAGTTTAGAAGCTGTTGCGATTATTTTTATAATCACTCAGAAACAGGAGACCCACAGACCGGGGTTCCGTCGAGCTCCCAGAATCTTGGCTGGTAGGGTAGTGTCAAAATAATGCACCAAGGTACTGTACTGTCGAATTACAGTATTCAAATAAGTAGTAATCACACAATTGTTTGTCGCACAATCGTTTGTCATACCAGCGTAATGTTAAGCTTCAGCGTGCATACCAAATAAGCTGAGTTGCTGTACCATTTTGTTACACAACAGTTCACATCCATTTAGCATAACATAGCTTAGCATAATCAGCCTTTTAATGTTCCCACTGTTGGCCTCCACTCTAGGAGAGGGAATGGGCCGTCATCCACAGGGCGGGGCCCGTGTGGGTTGGTGAATGTATTATGTTTTCGAGTTTTTGGTTCTAAGACATGCCGGTTTCCTCACGATGTTTTCCTTCACCGTTTTGAGAGCAGTGGTGATGAAATACATTACACAAAGTAATGCGCCTCTGGCGGGATTTGAACCCGTGACCTACAACTCGTAAGTCGCGGCCGTTACCACTCGGCCACCACTGCTCTTCCGTTTATTGAGCTCAAGTAGTACACTGTTACCACTGAGCCATCACTGCTTCCTAAATAAAAATTACTTATACAAAGATTTGTACGCCAAAATCATCAACCAATTGATGAATTCTGATTTTGAAAAAGAATAAAAATATCACCATTGCACCCGAGCGAAGCTGGGGCGGGTCGTTAGTTAATAGATATAGTAAGCTAGAAAATCATGTCAGATTTCAAACAATATGGAAGTGAATAAGGCTAGCCAAATTGCTCGCACTAACTGTTGTCATTTTGTGGTCAAACCGTTTTTAGTGCGCAACCCTGGCCAGACGTAAATGCTCGAGTGACATATGCCGCTAATGCAACGTTGTATTTTACGGCTATCACTAATATGTAAAGGTCATTTCGTACTGCAGTCTGAGCTCTGCTTTCAATATTACTGACGCAGGCGCCAAATAATTTTATAATTAGAGGCGTAGCTACCGCCGTATCTGTCGTATCAATTATACGGGGCCCCCACCCTACAGGGGCCCCAAAATAGGCAAAAATTCGCAACATTATTATCCACAACCGTCTCGTAGGGTAAACCAAGCATTTGTAAAAAAAAAACACAATTTTAGAATTTCGATACGGGGCCCCGGTGGGACTAGCTACGCTACTGTCTATATTATATAAATATTTTGTTTAAAAATAATACGTTAAATTGTTAGCAGTATGTAGCGCACACAATCTTTCGACAGTTTTCAATCTCGCGGGATAGATTATTAACTAACGATATTTACAATTTTACGGTGACATAGATTTACGAGTACCGACGCAGAGATATTAGGAAAAGAACAACTTACTTAATCCCATTTTGTCTGGTGCCCACTATTGTAGATTTTTGATTCGATAGTTGTAAGTGATCAATTTGTGAAAGCACTCGTCTCTAGTAACCTTACCACTATTCCTTTTTCTTATTCCACGAAAGACCGCTCTTGTCCTCGTTCTTGCTTAATAGTAAGTGATGTATGAACTATACAATAGTGTGATATATGATGCCATCTAGCCGATTTCGGCCACAGCGACCGCAATCTTTGGCTACTCATGGTTGTTGTTATACAATAGCATAAGCATGCCGAAAAGATGCCATTTCGTTTCTGTTTTCTTCTGCCGAGTAGCAGCATTGTAATGTGCCGGTTTGGAAGGTATGGACAGAGGTATACAATCACATTATTTCCAGCTTTCTTTCATTTTTTCCTTTCATACAAGTAGTTTATGTTTACCTGTTAGGCGGGAGTGACCACTTACCTTATGTGGAGCTGCATGATCGATCACACTGCACACCGATATTATAAAGGCAAAAGTATACATGTGTGTATGTGTGTGTATTTGTTTGTTGTTACTCCTTGACTATGTTCTTAATTCTCAAACGGTTGCACTGATTTGAATGAAATTTGGTACAAGTGTAGATCTTATCTTGAAATAAGGCACACACAATTTTGATCCCGGGAATGTAAAATTTTGATTCCTTTGGATAATTTTAGAATGAAAGTAAAATAATTTATTTATGCGGAATGACGCAATCTTTTTCTCTGTTTTTCCTCCGTTTTTCTTTTCTTTATACAAGTTTTTATTTAGTTTCACCTATCCCGATTTTTGCCTGTGATCAAATCTTGCAAATTAAATTTGATCCACTTCCCGGTTACCGATTGATTGTTTCCTATTTACGCGGACAAAGCCGTTGGTAGAAGCTATTTAAAGTTTAAAGGTTATTCTCTCACGTGTAATCACCTTCATGGTGAAATGGCGAGAGCGACTGTCGCAACCTCGTGCTGGGCACGCCACGATCGAGGCGGTAAGGCCCCTCTTTGAGGCGTGGCTGGAAAGGCCCCACGGCGTCGTCACCTTCCGTTTGGCGCAGGTGCTGACCGAACACGGCAAGTTCGGTCCGTACCTGTACAAGATTCGTGCGGAGACGACGCCCGGGTGTCGCCACTGTGCGGACCGCCCGGTGGACACGGTGGAGCACACAGTCGAGGTGTGCCCCGCTTGGGAAGAGCATCGCCGTGTCCTCGTGGGGGCGATCGGCGGCGATCTCTCGCGCCGGGGCTTGGTTCAAGCCATGCTCCGGAGCGAGGAGGAGTGGCAGGCGGTCGCCTCCTTTTGCGAAGCAGTAATGCTAGTAAAGGAGGAGGCCGACCGCATTAGGCAAAGGCGCACACGCCGCCGCCGCCGCCGGGTTTCCGATCCCAATTTCCGGCCACCGTAGGCGCGGGCTCGCGGACGGTGGGCAATGGGTAGCTCGCTGTCCGTCCGTCCGGTAACAGACCGGTCCGAGCTCAGGTCGTCTACGGCGCGCACCGTTCCCGCGCGCCTCAAGGAGTTGTCAGCAAACTGTAGGGGTCCAGCAGGGCCGAAGCCTACTGGGGCCAAAGGTTATGTGAGACTGTCACCAAAGGCCCCAGGATAAAGGCAAGGAATGGAAAGGTAGGTTTTTAGTCAGTAAAAGTCTGACACTATTTCCCGCTCCACCCAAGGGGGGGATTTGTCATTGGATGATTTTACCTACGTTAAAAAAAAAAAAACGTGTAATCACTTGATACTGTTTTTAGAGATAGAAATAAAATAAGTCACGTTAGACAATCGTGGCCCAGTTTTATTAAACAATTCTTTCAACAAAGGCCTGCTCTAAAGATACATAATATACTCTGTCACATTAATATTATGTATTGACTAAAGATAATGAACATCATATTAAATTTAGTAACTATAATCATAATGTTACGACGACGTAGTTATGCGAAGTTATTTTATTATTTCTCGGAAAAATTTCATCGCCATCGCCATTATAATGTTTTAATAGAATAAACGCTCGAAGCTATGAAAAATACCTCGATCCTTGATAAGCTCGAGGTCCCACATTGTCTTCAGGGTACTAGAAGGAAGGTACCAGATATTTACGTAAAATTACGTGTAAAAAAACAATGTGATAATGACAACGAGAGGGTGTTGTGAGGGGAAAATGAAAGAGAAACAATTGTGTCGTCCCCAAGTAGTAACATATGAGTAAGTTATAAGAGTACAAAAGAAGAAATTGGATTACAATATTGAATTAAATGGAAGCTTCTAAGCTGATAGGTTTTGTTCAAACTAAAGTTTTATACACCGTTAAACTTTAGTCATTTTAATTTCGCGGAGGGTTGATTCGGTATATGAAATACTATCGATTTGTAAAGAAAAAATTAAAAAATAAAGTACTTTTTTTCAAAAATTTGAATTAATATACGCATGTACGAAATTAATTTCTTTAAGTAAACGGTCAATGACCTTGTAGGTAGCTGTCAGTCGTTGCGTAAGTGCATTGGCCTCGCTCAGCCGACGTTTACTTAAAGAAATTAATTTCGTACATGCGTAAATTAATTCGAGTTTAAAAAACAGTACTTTAATTTTTTAATTTTCTCTTTACAAATCGATAGTATTTCATGTACCGAATCAATTCTCCGCGTGATTAAAACGACCAAAATTTAACCATGCATATAGGATGCCTGGTAACTAACTTATTTCTATAGGACTGGGCACTAATCCAGTCACCCTGTATAGCTTCATACCTTAGTACCAATAGTTCAATTTAGGTCGGTAAATAGATAGCATTAAGAGCTCGTAGTAAGGCCTTAGTTCAACCTATATAGTTTAATGCTGGTCTAGCTCTACTACCACTAGGGCGTACAAATTGATTAGTTTGAAAAATACTACTTTTTTTTTAAATTTGACGTTTTTATAGTATTTTATAATGTAGAAGCATTTATTTTTAAAATTTCAAATTTTATAAATTTGAGTACCATGGGGCAATTTATGGTTTAAAGTTATTATTGGACTTGTTTGACATAAATTAGCATGGCAGTTGAGAGTTTGCCATGCTCACTCAAATGTCTCACTGATGGTGGTGCGTGTGTTGAATCATTCGGTTCCCTTCAAAATGGTTGAGCAGAGTGGTGCTGATATATGCGTCATGGTCGTGAACGCGCGCTGTCAGTTGAGAGTGGTCATCAATTAGCTGCCAGTGGTTTATTTTAATATTACAATAAGAACATTTTTTTTTACTCTTTTTCTTATTTAAATTGTTCTCACATAATAGCAGCGACAAGAAACATGTAACCGAGATACTTGTAATACATAACAAGTTTTAAAAGAGTGTCCATGGACTTTCTTGCACATTCTTCTCCATAGAGATCTACGCTTTAGAATGTGCAATTTGCATCATTTTTTTCTGACAGACCGACTTCTTGACTTTTTAAAAGTGCCTGTAAATGGTTTATTTGAAATAAAATGCTTTGAATCTATTCCTTAGTTGAGCAATTTTTTTTAAATTGAATATTTAGTTTTTGGCCTATTTACAACTGTTACACTTTACAACCTAATTGATACATGCTATATAGAAATCAAGTGTACACAGTATATACGCTCTATTATAATTTTTATGTTGTTATATTAAATGTTTTTCAATTTTGGTAATATCTAAGGTCTGTACACACACTTTTTGAACGCGCCGTTGACCGATACAGACACGATACGCACGCTAGTCAGACGCAGCCTTTAGACCTTTAATATGAAAAAAGCGCGCCATTGACGTCCTGTGCCCTTAGTTAGAGTTAAAGGAATCCAAAATGATAGATTTCCGTTCGACTACTGTTCCACCTGATGTAAGCGAAGTGTGTTCGACAATGAAGCTCGCTTGCCTAGAAGTATACTATTCACTCTTGACATAAAGACCCCCTAGGTTGTAGCTATCAAGAAATGGAGTCTAAAAGAGTCTACTTCGGCCACTCAATGAGTATGCTCTCATTTGTACATGGGGGTGGGATGGCAACCGGCATGTCCTAGAACCAAAAATTCAAAGACATGTGATATCCACCAATCCGCACTGGGCCAGCGTGGTGGATTATGGCCCATTCCCTCTACTAGAGGGGAGGCCTGAGTCCAAGT
Source organism: Leucania comma (assembly GCA_958295575.1). Taxonomy (NCBI): domain Eukaryota; kingdom Metazoa; phylum Arthropoda; class Insecta; order Lepidoptera; family Noctuidae; genus Leucania; species Leucania comma. The sequence goes on along the minus strand of OY282467.1, from coordinate 25,634,495 downwards.
AGTGGGAACATTACAAGGCTGATGCTATGAAGAACTAAAAAGATGGTTGATAAAACTTTGTATCGGTACAATAGCAACAGATTCAAGGACCTGTCGTAAATATCTTTCAGCAAAAACATAAAGGTTCAGAAAACTTAGCCGTAGCTAAAATATTTGGTGAAAGATTAAAGGCGAACTCCAAGAATTTGGAAAAGGTTCCACCCTCTAAATGGTTCATAAAAATGTTGGTGCTCCTTATTGGATACTGGCTTCTGTCCACGGCTTCACTCGCTTTAATAAAATAAATTTTTCCTATAGAAATATAGGGAGGAAACGAAATATTTGTTTATCATTGTATATTATAAAACAAAGACTTGACTGGCCTGTTGGTCTAGTAGTTAGTGGCCCTGACTGCTATGCCGGAGGTCGTGGGTTCGATTCCCACCCAGGACAAATGTTTGTGTGATGAGCACGTCATTTGTTCTGTGTCTGGGTGTAATTTATCTATAATATGTATGTATTTAGAAATATATAAGTATGTTTATCAGTTGTCTAGTACCCATAACACAAGCTCTGCTTAGCTTGGGACTAGATAACGTTGTGTGATAGTTGTGGAATATTATATTATATTATTATATTATATTATTTAAAGTTATGCATTTTTCAAGAATAGATTGGGTGATGTAACGTTTTTGACGTTAACAAGTTAGAAATGGTGAAGGAGTGCAAAAGAATGCAAGGTTAAAGGAGTGTAGGGTAAGAGTGAATGTAGAGTTAAAGATGAGCAATGTAATGTATGTTAAGATGAGAATGTTAGTGAAGAGTGAAAGAGGTAGAGGAGTGAGAAGTAATAGGGAAAGTTGTAAGAGTGAAGAGTGTTACGAGAGTTAAGAGTGATGAGTTATGAGACAAAGGTAGATGGTCAGTTAGTCTTGTCAGAGGTTGAGCAGCAGGCATCAAGCAACAAGCAACATGCTGTCAGCCTGCCAAGGCCGGCAGGTAGAAGTAAGTGAGCAGCATGCAGCAGCAGCAGCAAGCAGCAGGTTAGCAGGCAATAGGCCAGCAGGTTAAAGTAGATGATCAGCATGCAGCAGCAGCAGACAGGTTAGCAGGCAGCAGGCCAGCTTTCCAGGGCCGGCAGGTTGAGAGATGGGTGAGGTCCTTCGCCATTAGAGCCCACAGAGGCTGGGAGACGGAGGTGTTGCAGAAGTGAGGCCCTCTGCCATCAGAGCCGGCAGAGGACCAGTGGCGAAGGTGCAGCAGTGAGGCGAGACCCTCCGCCAGAAAACTTCGGGCTTGCTGACTTCTTCAGAACTGCTTCGGCTTGCTGACTTCTTCAATACTTCTTCAAGAACTGACCAAAAACTCTCCAAAAACTCACCTTGACAGAAAAATGGACCGAAATTTATAATGGGCTTTGACTGTCATGCTGGGTGATCTGTTCCATAATTTAATGTTTCAAATCAGGATCGAAAGAAAGACGCCAGCCAGCATGGCTGTCTTATAATAAGGTAAAGCTTACAATAATTCAGGAACAATTAGTAAGAAAGTGTAGACCTGGCTTTTAAATAAATACTAGTATAAAAACTCCTTAGTAACTAACCAGCAGGGCCTTCTGGGGGATAAACGTCTGACACGCCCTCCCGATCCACCCAAGTGCGGGAGATGTCATTGGATGATTTTCCAACCTAAAAAAAAATGTATCACTTAATAAATTAGTAAGATAAGAAAACTAAATTGGTTCCGTTTTTAAATAGCACAAAATTGTCTATGGAACGTTTAAAACGTTCATCTGTTTATTCCACATTCGTATGGCACGCTTGGCACGTGGCGACCAGTTTAAAATAAGTGGGTTTCAAACTTTCGACGCCGCAATGAAACTCATTTTGTATTTAGATAAGGACTTTATTAAATGTAGTGTGTACTAGTGCGTAATGTTTTATTTATAAATTAAATTGAAGCACCTATCATAAAACCAGGGCCGTTTTCTGAGAGGAAGGCTCAGCCCCGGCACTATAGGCAACGAAGGAACGGGGTAGGTTTTTAGTCAGTAAGAGTCTGACACTACTTCCCGCTCCACCCAAGGGCGGGATTTGTCATTGGATGATTTTACCTACCATAAAAAAAAACCTATCATAAAACCAAAATAACAATTCTTTTTTTTTGTTATTCATGGTTTTTATATTTAATAATTTTCTAATATAATTTTATGTCTATGTAGGTATAGTCTATTATATAGTTTTTAATGTCAAATTTAATCCTTCTTCAAATTGCAGTACACCGCAGACTACCCCTTTTTTATTCTATTTTAAGTTCTTACAGTCCACCCCAAGGTTGTCTGCTAGATATCGCTGTTAGCGATAAGACCGCCATTGTACCCATACATTTAAGATTATTTAAAAGTTTTTGTTACTATTTTGGTGTACAATAAAGTTTATTCTATTCTATTATATTAAAGTATTCGATGCCTGTAATAAAAAACGATTTTTTTTTAGTTTTCCCTTTTTGTGCCGCCGATTTTTTTTCTATCCTCCGAATGCAGAAATTTCTATCAACGCATCATAAATTCAACTCACTTTATTATTGAAAATTCATTCAAACCATCACAGCAGGCAACTTTATGTCAATTTTGCAATAATTTTATTACAGAATAAACTAAATGGTGCTATGCGATTGCAGTATTAAATATTGTTTTATTTATTTTTAGTTTCTATCAAACAGGAATACAGGCCATCAGAGAGTAGCTTTATCATGAAGTTTCCGCAACATGGAACAATCAACTCTCTCAGTGAAATGAGCTGAAAAAAATGTTCATTGCATGGACGTATTAGAAATATGTAATATCCTTTCGCGCGTTTCTCGTACACCCGGGTGTACGAGAGAGTTGAGTGCCCATCGCGCAATTGTACACACGGGTGTACGAGAGTGACTTGCACCGATTGGATATTTTTTCTGTGACGTATATTTTCAAGTTGCAACCCGTTCTTTATTTGATTGAACAGAATAGTTCATTCGCTTTCTATTACAATATTTTCCATTGGCAATATCGATACATGGAATGAACAAGATTGAAAAAAATAAAGTGATGCGTCATTCAGCTTGCTGTCACTTTTTGGAGCCATTATTGCGTGTGGTTGCGTGCAGACGGAAATTATGTTTCCAATTAGAAAACGGTGAGTAATCTTATAAGATTTATATAGAATTACTGAGAAATAAGTGTAGATTACGTTGCAAGTGTTTGTTTTTGGAAAAGTAATAAATATGCCAGTGAAAAAGTGACGAAACTTGTGAAGATGCGTATTTTTTTCCGTCATGGCCGTCGTGTTTCGACTTGTTTTAGTGCAAAATTTATCTCGAAATGCTTTGAAATCTACATAAGTTGTTAGTTTATTTACCTATAAACATAATGAAGTTACTACAAAGTGATATAATTGCATATTGTTATCATAATCGTTGTTGAAAGAAAATAAACCGGTAAAAATGGCGCCAAATTCGTAAACATTGCATAAAGTACAGACAGCAAAAAAATTTTTTCGATTATTTTTTTGTTGTGATTATTGAATATTCAGTATAACGTAAATATTGTCTTAGTGTTCATATCTATGAAAGCCAAATGTAAAGATTGATTTATTTTTCGATTTTATATTTTTCATGATCAAAAAAAAAATTTTTTTCTTCTTTTTTACGTTATTTCGCATTTCCTTAGGCAGGGTATTATATTATACTTAGCAGGCATTTATGGGTTGAGTTGGGTGATCAAAACATTGTACAAGTACTAATGTTTTTCATTTTATTTTAAGATTACGTTCTCGAAGCGTCACCCCTGTTGGGGATGACCGGGACAGCCGTGGCAGCCCCGGGCCTAACCGGCTACCCTCGGCTCGTCGGGCCCTGTTATTGGACCTCATAAAGAAGGCCCCGGAACGAGAAATTTACGGTCCCTCACCACCACGGTGAGTGTCTTTTTCATAGCGTTACCTACAGTGTTTCTTTAGTTTGAGTGGTGTAATTTATAATTGTTTCTTTTTAGGTCTCGAGCTGTCGTCGTCGACCAAACACCTGGGGGTTCTCTACGGTTGACCGATTCGACGGTGCCGATCGAGAATTCCCCAGGTGGAAGAGTCCGCATCAGCGAAGCAGGGCAGTCCAGGCCTAGCCTGGACTTGCCTATTGGGTAAGTTAATTTTCCTTCACAGTCCTCCTAGGCTATCACGGTGCCATGGGTGTACGACATTGCATTTATTTGTATTATCTTTATCTAGGGCTGATGAGGCAGAGCTCCTGGATGATTTAGACTTGGACGACGACGAGATCATGGAGCTCCAGTCTAAACATCCGGGGTTCATCCAGCAGAGGCTGAGGAGGCTGCGAGGTGGCGACGCACCGGGGCCATCGAAGGTGCCAACTAGAGCCAGCGCCAGCAACACGGTTGCTCTGGCTTCTCTTGTCTCTAGTGCCATGTCTGAGGCAAGCGTTTCCTCCGAAATTGATGTTCGTCCATCAACTTCGAGGGAAACATTGCCTTCACGGACGGTAGCTAGAGATTATGGTAGTGACCCCGACAGCGATATCGAGGACGTATACGATGTCTCGGCCATACCAGTTGTCAGGAATGGAATTCCTGACTCCGAGGAGCTTGAGGAACCGGTAGAGGCTTTGATAAACGAGGTCGATACGGGGATGGATAACGCTATCGATACTCTTTTGTGTGTTTCGAGTAGTTTCAAGTGGGAAGTAGACTTTGGATCATTCAGGGCTGTTCGTGAGAATTTCTCAGGTCCTACCCCTGGGTCAGTCAAAGACTACGATTCACCCTATGATGCCTTTACCGATATTTGGGACGAGGAAATCATAGGGTTGATAGTCACGGAAACTAACCGATATGCCCATCAGGTTATCGATGCTGAGCGTGAAGCAGGGACATTGAAAGCATCATCTCGCCTTCATTCGTGGACGGACACAAATGCAGACGAAATAATGACTTTATTCGGGATGTTTATGTATATGGCTATCGACTCGCGGTCGTCGATAACCGAATATTGGTCATCAGACGATGTGCTCCATTTGCCGGGGTTCAAACGTCTGATAACCTATAATCGGTACATTTTGCTAAATAAGTTTCTTCATTTCGTGGACAATTCAGCTGACGCAAGTCAGCCAATGTCGCGAAATGAGGGTGCTTATTTAGCAAAACAATCGGCCAAGCTGAGGAAGGTGGCTCCTATTATTGAACATCTCAGTAATAAGTTCAATTCCTTGTACAACCTAGGTGCTGAATTCAGCATCGATGAGTCTTTGACCTTATTCAAGGGTCGTTTGTCCTGGATCCAAACAATAAGGTCAAAGGCTGCACGATTTGGAATCAAGTCATATGAACTATGTGAGTCCCGCACTGGTTATATGTCGAGATTCCAAATCTACACCGGTAAAGATGACAGTACTGATGGTAATCCATCACTTGGCGTCGATTTGGGAGGGAAGAGCACTAAAGTAGTTCTAGAGCTTTTGCAAGGTCTCGAACATCGGGGGCATTGTGTGGTGATGGACAATTTTTACAATTGTCCAGCATTAGCACGGTACCTCAAGAGTTTAGGCTTTGATTGCTTTGGAACTCTTCGTGTGAACCGTCGAAACGTCCCTAGTGACATTGCAAAGGTTCCGAGGAAAGTGAGCAAGGGGACTATTATAGCTCGCCATTGTGGAGATGTATCCATCATTGCATGGATGGACTCCAAAATGGTGAATATAATATCCACCTATCACACCCCCGAAACGTACATGGGAACTAGGGCCGGAAAACCACTTCTGAAACCGGTTTGTGTGAAAGATTATAACGGAGCCATGGGGGGTGTTGATCTAAAGGATCAAAAGCTCTCCATGTATCCGTTAGAGCGAAAGAGATGCCTGAAATGGTATATGAAGATTTTCAAAAGGTTAATGAATGTGAGTGTGCATAATGCGTTTGTGCTGTACCGAAGTTCAATGGCTCGCAGAGATAAATTGGCTGAATCGCATCGTGAGTTTCGCTTTGAACTTGCAAGGTCTCTGATCAAACGGCATCGGCCCTGTTTGACAGAGATTAGCCAAGTTCCAGGGGATCTCATGAGGCTGAGGCGAGATATCGTACACGAGCCAATGTACACATCGGGCAGATCGAATAGAAAGCGATGTATGATATGTTATCGACAGAAGAAAACTAAATTGATTCATTCTCGGTGCGTTCAGTGCGATATATATCTTTGCTTTGAAGACTGCTGGAGAATTTGGCATTCTGCAGCAGAGCTTCCGGGCGAAGATCTTATAGAGCGGCCGAGACCGAAGCGCCGAGACTAATCATTTTAGGGCATGGTCGTGAAGCGTGGTTGTTTTATGAATGTGGTGTGGTGATCTGGGGCCTCTCGTGCGGGTCGCGTTTCGACGGGACGTCTAACCGTTGAACATATCTCGTTTATTACTGCTTCAGTTGCTGCTATCGGAGGCGTTACTACTATCGGGGACGAGACGATAGCCTAGTAGCGCCTTCTGCGTTGGCATATTCATCGGGGACTGGTATCTTACGGGACAGATATCAGTCTCAGTTTGTGCATTGTAAATAATGTACGAATACTCATTATATGTAATGTACAAATACATTTGTAATTTTTGCTTTAGTCTGAGATTGCGCATTGTGAAATTGTATATTTTTGAAAATAAAACCCATAATACAGGACAAAACCCCAATGTTTATCCTAGCTGTTACAATAAAGTGTACCACCTTCAATATATTTATGTAAATGTACGAATACATTTGTTATTTTTGCTTTAGTCTGAGATTGCGCATTGTGAAATTGTATATTTTTGAAAATAAAACCCATAATACAGGACAAAACCCCAATGTTTATCCTAGCTGTTACAATAAAGTGTACCACCTTCAATATATTTATGTAAATGTACGAATACATTTGTTATTTTTGCTTTAGTCTGAGATTGCGCATTGTGAAATTGTATATTTTTGAAAATAAAACCCATAATACAGGACAAAACCCCAATGTATATCCTAGCTGTTACAATAAAGTGTACCACCTTCAATATATCTATGTAAATGTACGAATACATTTGTTATTTTTGCTTTAGTCTGAGATTGCGCATTGTGAAATTGTATATTTTTGAAAATAAAACCCATAATACAGGACAAAACCCCAATGTATATCCTAGCTGTTACAATAAAGTGTACCACCTTCAATATATCTATGTAAATGTACGAATACATTTGTTATTTTTGCTTTAGTCTGAGATTGCGCATTGTGAAATTGTATATTTTTGAAAATAAAACCCATAATACAGGACAAAACCCCAATGTATATCCTAGCTGTTACAATAAAGTGTACCACCTTCAATATATCTATGTAAATGTACGAATACATTTGTTATTTTTGCTTTAGTCTGAGATTGCGCATTGTGAAATTGTATATTTTTGAAAGTAAAACCCATAATACAGGACAAAATCTCAATGTGTAAAGTGAACCTTATGACAAAATATATGTTTTTACATTTTTATTTTTATTCTTTTATTTTTTCATAACATAAATAAATTCCCTGAAAAGAAGTACATTTTATTCCAAATCATTCAAAGGCTTCTCTGAGAAAGGAAGGAAGATTGGTGGTTGATGCAGTTGTTAGTAAGTATATAACTGAACGAGCGACGACTTAGTCAGGGTCGTGGAAATCCACTGGATGCGAGACACACAGAACCGGTCATTGTTGCGATGTTTGGGGTTAGGCCTTTATCCAGCAGTGGATGTCTTTCAGCTGAAATGATGATGATATGTATAAAGATCATCGTCTAGTTCTTTGAATGACGTAGGGATCCGATAAGAAAGGATTACTCAAAATTCTATCAAAAACGGGGGGGGGGGATTTGTGTGGAAACATACCCGTGGTTGAAACCGCTGGTAAAAGCAAGTCTATCATCATCATTTCAGCCAAAAGACGTCCACTGCTAGACATAGACCTCCCCAAAGGGGGGGGGTTGAACCATAACCCACCACGCTGATCCAATGCGTATTGGCGGGTCGCCATAGTTTCATGGCAAGAGTGCACCACGTGCAGGTGAGGCTTGGGTCCCCATGGATGTTGAATGGGACCCCTATACACCCCGCTAGTCTAAAGCTAGTCTATATTGGTATATAACTAACATATCAACGCAAATCCGAAAAACACATGAAATAGGAGTGTGACATTTCGCACAATTCCTTAGCACTGTTCTTTGTATGACGAAGGTATCCGATAAGAAAAGATTAATCTAAATTCTATCCCAAAGGGGGAGAAAAATTTTCATTTTCACTCAAAAATATAGGTACATAAAACATGCAATAATTAGCCACTCTGAGATAATAATACAAGACGTACAATGATTTAGTTTCACTATATCAGATCTTGACAAAATTTATACGAATCTACCTTGGGAGTATTTTGCTTTTCAAATATATCTTTTTTTATCCATACTAAATCGATTGAACTACTACTGGCTACTTTTACTTACCACAAAATCTAAATACCTTGATAAAAACATACTTACACGCGAACAACACCTACTATTCTGGTTCTAACGGTTTTATAAAATATAAATGAAAATAAAATAAAACAACTTTTTTTGTAAAACAATATTACAAACAAAGTTTATTTACAATAAAGTAGCATTACTAACAGTAACATAACAAAAATCATTATAAACACCACTAATAACACATTATAAAAATACAGTAAAAAATTTATAGTACATCGAAAATTTCTTCTCGTAACCTTTTTCTGGCAACTGTACACCGAGGTACCTATCTCGTCAGTGTTTACATTTTGCGCGCCAGTAATGGCGCGGCTTTTTGTTGAGTTGCGGAAAAAGTGATTGTGTCGTGTAATTATTGTGTTTTGATGTGATATGAGTTATATTGTTTTTGCGCAAATGTATGGACTATCGTATTCAAGTGTTTTTTTCGAGAATATGTGTGTGGTTTTGGTGTAATGTGAGAAAGTTAAAGGTTATGTGTAAGAAAATTTGCAAAATGCCAATTTATCTCGTCGCTACGAAGTCAGGTCAGTTTCATTTATTTATAATCTTACACAGTTCGATAGGAAAACTAATGGGCTTTCCGGGAAGGTATAATTTATTGCATATAATTATCAATATAACCACGAAATTTGCGGTTTTCTCAAGGTCAAACCAAAAAAAAAGAATAATCGAAAAATTCTCGACGCGTGTTGTATTTTGGGTGAAAGTTCGCGAACGTTCGAGAGGATATCATCCCTTTGACTAGACAGATAAAAAACTACAATCCCTGAAGTGGAAAGCGTAGAAAAGACGTGGAAGTTAAGCTTGCATTTTTGTAATTTCAATAAAATTCATCGGTTCCTAATCATCGGAAGTGGTCGGCAATTTTTTGGAGCAGTCGGCATTCTTCGGGATTGGTCAATAGTCATCGGTAGCGGTCGACAATCTTCAGGAGCGGTCGGCAATCTTCGGGAGCATTCGTTAACCTTTACGAGCGGCGGCAATCTTTTGGAGCGGGCGAGCATCTTTGGGAGCGGTCGACACTTTTCGGCAGCGGTCGACAATCTTCGGGAGCAGCCGTTAACCTTCGCGAGCAGTCGGCTATCTTCGGGATCGGTCGACGATTAACGATGACATAAACCGAGACCGTACCTATCCGATGTGCCCTTAGCGTGTAGTCGCTTTGTTTTAGGTTCTTATAAGTTTTGGCTGGAAGCATGAAAAGTCTTGTCATGCATACAGACAGCCATAAACGATGAAATTCAAGCGCGCTGCAAATTTGACTGTAAGTTGGATCGTGTGTGGCGTTAATAAGGCCACTACAGACAAATCTGGTTAAGCAGGCGACGACCTCATAGGTTGAACTAAGCCTTATTACGAGTTCTTAATGCGATCTACGAGTATTTACCGAGCTAAATTGAACTATTGAAGATATGAAGCTTTACAGGGTGACTGGTAATTAGTGACCGATACATAAACACGTGATTGTAGTCATGATGACAAACAACTTTTACTATGGAAACGAACACGAAATCGCGAAAAAAATCTACTGGTCATTTTTGTTCGCCTAACTGGTCAAAATGATTAAACCTACCTGCTGCGGTCTTCATATCAGATTATAGGTTGGGTTCATATCAGATTATGGGTTTTTCCTGGCTAGAGTAAACTAGTGCACCTCACCACCAACGATTGCATCACTGCTTAGCATCAGGTCGGAATCGCAATCAAGCACTAGTTTATATCAAATAAAAAAAAAAACATTATATAGTTTGATAGGCACGGGTTCAAATATATATAAGATCAATGGGCACGAGCCTATCAAACTCACTTCATAAACAAAGAAGAAGACAGAATCGAGAAAACGACGTATCTGATCAAACTCGACTGTCTTCTCGAAATGCTCGAGATTCTTGGCAGACAAGTCAATGATAAATTAACCAAGTTTCGGGACTCAATACACCCTGTTATGATTATGATGACACTTTCGTTGCGATATTCGAAAATATACTAAACTTAGTTTGCTTTAAATCTTTGAAGAGTATCGGGTTCTATTAGGGTTGCCAACCGTACTCTAAAATAGAGTATTGTACTCTATAACATATAGGTGTACTCTATAATCTATAACACTAATAGAAGATGCTAAAATACTGTTTTTACACGGTGTTTAGTATACTAGTGTCAGTCACACATTTATTATAATCAAAACCAAATATAGGCTTAATTAAAATTGAGTAAAATGAGCTTTTGATCTATATAAACTTAGAATGTTTGAAGTCTTACAATTCTTTTAAAAACAATGAAAAATTGTTATGTGATGCTAAAAGTACCAAATATCTTCTTTTTAAAAATTAAAAAAAAATGATGGTCTCTTTTATAAGTCCTTACTAAATAAGAAATGACTCTATTTCTTCTAATAAAAGTTAGCAACCCTAGTTTCTATAACTAGTAGGTACCTACTTAGCTGGATGACTGAGTGGATTAATTCGTGAAAGCCTTTTATAAGAGTACTCGTGAAATTACTGAGATATAAACAGTTTTTAAGATGCCACTTCAGTGCTATTTTAGTATTTTGTTAGAACCGACAAGAATCTGTTTGTATCATGAAGCAGTTTACTTAACTTAAATAACCAAGCCAAGCCCGTTCTAACTGTAGGGTCCCAGCAGGGCTGAAGCCTAATGGGGCCAAAGGTTATGTGAAAATGTCACCCGGGGCCCTGGGACGAAGGCAATGAATGGAACGAGGTAGGTTTTTAATCAGTAAAAGTCTCACACTATTTCCCGGCGCGACTTGTCATTGGATGATTTCACCTACCATAAAAAAAGCCCGTTCTATGATCGGATTATCAGGCGTATGACGATGCACCACTGGTACATGGAGGACATCCCACCCATACGCACTAGGAGTTTTTTTCAGTGGGAGAGCAGTGGTGGCCGAGTGGTAACTGCCTTGACTTACAAGTTGTATGTCATGGATTCAAACCCAGCCAGGCGCAATACTTTACTGTGATTTATTTCATCACCACTGCTCTCAAAACGGTGAAGGAAAACATCGTGAGGAAACCGGCATGTCCTAGAACCAAAAATTCGAAGACATGTGACATCCACCAACCCGCACTGGGCTCGCGTGGTGGATCACGGCCCATTACCCTCTCCTAGAGAGGAGGCTTAACTCCCAGCATTGGGAACATTACAAGGCTAATTATGCATGCTAACCCTGACGGAGTCTGTATTTCCTGATGGCTACCACCTAGGGGGCTTTAAGTCAACAGCGGGATTGGTTACTTCTATGCGAGTGTACTCTATCGACGACCTCAAACATCATCGCTTCAGCCTTAGTCCTCGAGATATTGGTCAAGCGCGAGCATATCGATAGTAAAAATAAATAAATAAAATAAAATAAAATAATCTTTAATTCGGATAAGCTACATCCATATGGGTAAGTAAACAAAGAACAATAAAAACCTATGTTAGTAAAACTTAATACTATCAGTCTAATTTATTTTGAAACTAGGTGGTTGTTCACGATGCATCTATGAACAACATCACCCAACAGACGAGAATCGTACCTCCTCGCTATGGTCTTCAGGATGGAGTTGGAGCTAACCCGCACTCTGCAGAGCAAAGAGGCAGATTTCTGTCTGACGATGGCGTGGAAGCCATCAACGCGTGCCTCTGCAAACATACCTGATGCACTGCAGAAGCGGGGCAGCCCCATCAACATCCTGAGTGTGTATCCAAGATAATGATAATTAAAAAAACAGTCTTAATTGGGGTTCCGTACCTCAATGGGAAAAAACGGAACCCTTATAGGACCACTTTGTTGTCTGTCCGTCTGTCTGTCTGTCTGTTTATGAAGACCTTTGTCATCTCGGAACGCGAGGTGATATAAATACAAATACAAATATGTTTTTTGTTCCAAAAAGGTTACCTAGGATTCCCTCTGTCATGGAGAAAAATCGGTCGAGTTGAAATTAAAACCATATACTCAGGCCTACGGTTTCTTGAAGCTGTACATTAATCTAAGTTAACGAGAAAGGAAGACACGGTAGTTTATGTTGTAAAAAACGTGCATTCGACCCCTCAAAGGAAACAAAATTCATGGGATACTTCCCGTTGACCTAGAATCCTAAAATTTGGCATGAAGCAAGGTCTTATAGCACAAATATAGGAAAAAATCTGAAAACTGTAAATTAGTAGTATAATCTTCGAAACTCGATTCGAGAAATGAATTATTTCCAAAGGAAGGTTTGAACGGAATCCTCAGTGCGCGATTCCGACTTGCACATTTTTTAAAATTTCAGACATCTATATAAGAACTTTAATTAATCACGATAGCAAGCTCTAATATAAACTAACACTAACTAATTCCACAACAAACTCCTCGCTCTCACTTACATCTGCAATAATAACCACCTCTATACACAGTTCCAAACTCCGCCATCCATGCTTCCACCGTCAGCAAAAGAAACTTCATCATTATTCTAACAAAAAGTTGGGAAATGCATACAATTCTCTCAAAGGCGCGAAAGACAATACGTATCACAAAGTAGAGGAACGCAAAGTAAGAGCGTTTGCTTGCCAAGTACCAGGAATGCAAACACGAGCTGGAGGTAAAGCGAGCAAGAGACGCCGAACCGGCAACGAAACGTCATATCAATGACGAAGACCACAAATAAGTTCCAACCTTATACATGACATGGTAAAGTCGAATTTTCAGTTAAACAATAAGAAGGTCGGATGCTCACATTTATTCGCGGAGTTGGAATGCGGCTGTTCCGTGATATGCTAAGCAAAAGCCAAGCAAACAAATTGGAAGCGACACATGAGAGGTGCACGAATAAAATGTTTCTTAAGAGAAAATACAGAGCAGAAAATTGTGAAACTATTCGCGTAAAAATAAACATTATAAGCTGCTTTAGATATTCAGGAAGCTAAGAGGAACGCAAACAGTATCACTTTTGAGCGAGATCCGTTTGTTTTTTGTTTTTGTAAAAATCATTGGATATTGTTTTTTTTCGGTGGGATGTCATTGGATCATCCAATGACTTTCTCGTTCTAAGGTGGAGCGAAAAGGCGGTTTGTGCTTTTACTGACTTAAACCATACCTGTGTCTTTCATTTGCCCTTTGCGTTCCAGCATAACGGGTTTCTTTTTCAGAAATTCTCCGTGGTCTTAGCGGGCATCGGCTCTACTAGGTCTAGTCATAGGCGCCGTCGACCACTCGGGCTCTGTCTAGATAGTTACTGGCTGGCCGGATGGTAAGCTTATTTACCCCTCGTTTCAATCAATGTTTAATTGTTCCACCATTTTTTTTCCTCACTTTTTTTCCTTACAAAAATAATAATAATAATAGTAATAATATGTCAAGTCGTCAATTGATTTTTAAACATCCTATATAGCATAGAGAGTATACCCTTTAGCAGTTTGTTTTGGTCGTTAAATGGTTCACGTGTGTTGGAATCTTATTGTTTGGATAAGGTTTTCAAATGACAATGACACTTGTTGTCGTGTGTGACAGCTAATATTTTAAAGTTAGAAATAACTGTCGTCTAGATGGCGGTAGTTTTGATATTTGTTTTGTCAAATGACGATTTTACATTTAATGTGGCGCATTAAATAATTCTTGAACTTTATGTGACATTAAATCAAATGTTTCAGATATTTATATTTTTGTAAGGATTTTTCTGGTTGTTTTTATACATACACTGACTTGAATAAATAGTTAACTGTTTCTGCCAAGATGGCGGTAGATCCGGTCCTCACTTTTATTAATAGCGGGTGTTCGAACCCACGAGAGTAGTCGGTTGTCGATTTTAGAAAGGGCAAGTCAAGGAAATAAAAGTGCTGTGTGGATAAAGTCAGTAATGTTGAATTAGTGATTCAACAATTCAGAAGCGGGATATTAATAGTTGGTTGGTTATACCAGCCAATTATATCCAGGCCCACATACGTAAGTTTGGTTGTTCTGATTTGACGCTGTCATAGGGTAAGAAAACTAATTTTATTTTATACCTGATTTTTTTTTCTTCCTTTTTGTAATGTTCCTGTATTTAAAAGATACTGTCTTTGTTGTAACGGATTGTGTTGGTTCAGTACCTTACACTGTATTGTAGTATTAAATATTGTGCTAGTAGCATTTGTGAACGCAAATAGGTTTGTTTATCTTTAAACTGACACAATTGTTTGGTACATATTCAAAGATAAACTTTGTTTGATTATAATTTCCTCATCATTGAAGAGATTCACTGATCCAGTAAGGTCAATATCGATTTTTTTAAGAAACCAATGGGTACCTATTTATATTTTTCTGATAAGTTTTTATTTCGAGCTGTGGGTTTACAAGTTACCCTCATTGTATTTTAATTGAAATGAATATAAATGTAGTGGTTTTTGTTTTATACCAACGGCTATTAGCCTTATTTTTACTGGTATTTTGTTGATATAAATTTAACATGGACGGCAATATCGTTTGTGGATTTATTTTAATCATTTGAATACCGTAATTAGACAGAATAGAAAGACAATTGGTGTGCGAGCGCCGGCGTTCGCTTGGGGCTTGAGTAATTAACAAATGATCTTGTATCAGACTAATCATAAATTTAATCTGAGACAAGTAGGTACAACTTTGAAATATGTTGCTGATGTGTGGTGTTGCTTACCTACAATAATTATATGAATGTACGGGTTCATCATATTGTTTTCAACTATTTGGTTCTATTTGAAAACAGTTAGTGGTCTGGTTAAATTTGAATTTTTACGGCCACTAAGCAGTCATTGTTAGTGATTACATTAGTATTAAAAGGCTTGATAATCCAACCTTAAATCCGATTGAACTATAAAGTCGTTTTCCAAACAAGGCCGAGACTAACAGCTAGCACTTTTTATAACATTTGTTGTGTGCAATTATTGTTCTAAAAGCAGTAGCAATGGGTGCAGCGTGATGCGTGAGGCAAGCGCAGCGTGGTGCGCCAGACGAGCGCAGTGTAGTGCACCAAGAGACCGCAGCGTGGTGCGTGAAGCAAGTGCTGCGTATTATGTAAGGTGAGCGCACTGTGGTGCGCCAAGCCGCCGCAGCGTGGTGCGCCAAGCGGCCGCAGCGTGGTGCGCCAACTGGCCGCGGCGTGGTGCGCCATGCGAGCGCAGCGTGGTGCGCCATGCGAGCGCAGCGTGGTACGCCATGCGAGCGCAGCGTGGTACGCCAGGCGAGCGTATTGTGGTGCGCATGGCGAGCGCAGCGCGGTGCGCATGGCGAGCGCAGTGTGGTACGCCATGCGAATGCATTGTGGTGTGCGTGCATTACGCATGGTGGGCACCGCGCAGTGCATAAGGCAGGCGCCGCGCAGAGTGCAAAGTAGGCGTCGCGCAGTACGCAAAGTAGGCGTCGCGCAGTGCGCAAAGCAGGCGTCGCGCAGTGCGCAAGGCAGGCGTCGCGCAGTGCGCAAAGCAGGCGTCGCGCAGTGCGCAAAGCAGGCGTCGCGCAGTGCGCAAAGCAGGCGTCACGCAGTGCGCAAAGCAGGCGTCGCGCAGTGCGCAAAGCAGGCGTCGCGCAGTGCGCAAAGCAGGCGTCGCGCAGTGCGCAAAGTAGGCGTCGCGCAATGCGCAAAGCATGCGCGGCGCAGTGCACAAGGCGAGCGCGTTGCAGTGTGCAAGGCGGGCGCCGCGCAGTGTGCAACCCGAGCGCAGCGCGGTGCGCAAGGCGAGCGCAGCGCGGTGCGCAAGGTGGGCGCCGCGCAGTGCCCTAGGCAGACGCCGCGCAAGGCAAGGTGAGCGCAGTCGAGTGGGATTGTAATCAATGCACAAGGGGTGCAATGCGTAGTTGTTTGATTGCACAATATGTGCAAGGCATAGTTGTTTGATTGCACAATATGTGCAAGGCATAGTTGTTTGATTGCACAATATGTGCAAGGCATAGTTGTTTGATTGCACAATATGTGCAAGGCATAGTTGTTTGATTGCACAATATGTGCAAGGCATAGTTGTTTGATTGCACAATATGTGCAAGGCATAGTTGTTTGATTGCACAATATGTGCAAGGCATAGTTGTTTGATTGCACAATATGTGCAAGGCATAGTTGTTTGATTGCACAATATGTGCAAGGCATAGTTGTTTGATTGCACAATATGTGCAAGGCATAGTTGTTTGATTGCACAATATGTGCAAGGCATAGTTGTTTGATTGCACAATATGTGCAAGGCATAGTTGTTTGATTGCACAATATGTGCAAGGCATAGTTGTTTGATTGCACAATATGTGCAAAGAATAGTTGTCAGAGTGCACAATATGTGCAAAGAATAGTTGTCAGAGTGCACAATATGTGCAAAGCATAGTTGTCAGAGTGCACAATATGTGCAAAGCATAGTTGTCAGAGTGCACAATATGTGCAAAGCATAGTTGTCAGAGTGCACAATATGTGCAAAGCATAGTTGTCAGAGTGCACAATATGTGCAAAGCATAGTTGTTAGAGTGCACAATATGTGCAAAGCATAGTTGTCAGAGTGCACAATATGTGCAAATCATAGTTGTCAGAGTGCACAATATGTGCAAATCATAGTTGTTAGAATCCACAAAATGAGCAAAGCATGGTAATTAAAACGCACAAGGTGTGTAAAGCATAGTTGTTAGAGTATACAAGGTTTTTAAAGCATAGTTAGATTGCACAAGGTGTGCAAAGCATAATTATTGGAGCAAATATATAGGTTTGATTTATTTGAAAAAAATTAAGGAATATGAATCTGAATTCGAACGCACAAAGTGTGCAAAGCTTAGAGCCAAATTACCCAATAAACTAATTGCGATTAATTAAAACAAATACAGTTAGAGCGTCTAATCGAGATTATAACTTCATTTGCATTTCACCGATATGAATTGAATCTAGTTTAGGCTAACTCAGTTTTAATTCTTTTGTTGTCGCCCATGTTTATGATACGGGTCTAAACTAGATTACGCTGAGCTCAGTTTAGTTGAACTAAGTTTTTATATTGAATGATGAAATCAGCCCACACAGCATATTTGTTAGATTGCACAAGGTGTGCAAAAACTAATAATAATATGTAGTTGTTGAGTGCACAAGATGTGCAAAGCATAGTAGTTAGAATGCACAACAAAGCATAGTTAGTAGGCACAAGGTGTGCAAAGCATAGTTGTTAGATTGTAAAAGGTGTGCAAAGTATAATTATTAGAGCAAATATTTCTTTTTTGATTTGTTTGAGCAAATAAACAAATATGAATCTGTATTAGAATGTATAAGGTATGCAAAGCATACTTGTTAGATTGCACAAGGTATGCAAAGCATAGTTGTTAGAATGCACAAGCCGTGCAAAACGTAGTTGTTGGAATGCACAAGCTGTGCAAAGCATAGTTGTACTCAAACAACTACAAGCACAGCGCAATTATGCATAAGGTGTGCAAAGCATAATTATTAGAACAAGTTCTGACGGTTTCAAGGTAGTAGCGACTTGTACCACCCTAGTGGTTTCAAGGTAGTAGCGACTTGTACCACCCTAGTGGTTTCTAGGTAGTAGCGACTAGTACCACTAGTAATACAGTATATAGCGTACAGTTTTATTTTGGCGGCTTCGAGGTAGAAGCGACTTGTACCGCCCCAGTGGTGTTAAGGTAGTAGCGACTTGTACAGCTCCAGTGGTATGGTAGTAGCGACTTGTGCCACTAGTAACGTAATTAGTCAGGATCAGAATCAGAATTTCAATTTGTTAAACATAGGTTTGAAGGCGTATGAATAGTTACGGACAAAAAAAAAAAAACAAAGAAAATAATAATATAAAAAAAAATTAAACTCATACAAGAGACTAAAATAACTATTTTATATTTAGTTATTTTTATAAAATGTACTATTGAAAACGAACTTGAAAGAAATCTCAAAACAGTCAATATGTAAACCATGTGGTTGCATAATGAGAAATATTACAAATTGTCATAAAAAAAAGTATAGTAACATTTATCCATTAATAGCGAGATAGACTTTTCTTAAATTTTAATAAGGGTAAATTTTTGAATTATTGGGTTTTCGATGCCAAAAAAAAAAGCTTATGTTCACACGATTTGTTCATACATTGAGGACGCACTGCAGTCTCTTTTAAAAAAAAATCTGATAGCTTTTGAAACAGATATAAATTGATTCTATCAAACAAAGCAGTTTCGTAAATGTACATAGCTGGTACAGTCATAAATTTTAAGGATAGTTTTTGAGCCACATATTGACCGAATACATGGTTTATAACGTACAGTTGTATGTTGGCGGCTTCAAGGTAGAAGCGACTTGCACCGCTCTTTAAGTTTCAAGATAGTAACGCCTTGTTCTACAAGTAATGTATGTAGTATATATTATACCATACTATATGTACATACAGTTGTATGTAACTGATTGTTATCGATTAATGGTAGTGTTTCTTTTATGCAATTGTAATTTACAGGTACGGGGACAGGGTGTGAAGTCCCCGTAAACCTTCATCAAAAACCAAGCATCCTCCCAACAGATGGATGTTGTTGTCTCATCCGGGCAGCTGTCTGGTGGTTGACGTCAGATTTTTATGTGGTTAGATCGCGCGGAGAACTCTGAACTGCAATGCAGGATTTATAATTTTTTGTCGTTAATTTGTTATGTGGCAACATAAATGATTGATAAGAGTCTTTCAGACGTCGTGATGCACGCCAGGTCAGTGGAAGTTTGGTTCCAGTGAGTCAGAACCGGATACCGCATAGATCTCGGTGATTCTGAGCTGTGTGTGGTGATGTTCCAGTGAGTCAGGGTGATACTGTCCCAATGATTCGGGGATGCCCCAGTGAGATAGTGGTGATGTTCCATGAGTCGAGATAATTCTGCAGATTCCAGTTGGTCGGAGAAGTGCTGCAAGTACCAGAGGGTCGGAGCGATGATGTGTAACTCAATGCAAGCCATTACGTCTGACTGCTGTCGTCAACCAGGAAAGTCTCTTCACATGATGGCCAAAAGTACAGTCTGCTTAGTCAAGGTCACTCATGGGGCTAAGATCAGGTTAGCATGCTTGTGGTGAGGTTACCTTTTAAAGCCGTAGGTGCTGGCTGCAAGGCTCAAGAGTTTTAGGAAGTGATATATGACATCACGATGTGGTAGCTGCATGAAGGCTGCGTTAATGTTCGTAGTCGAGGTTCACCAGAGGTTGGTTAGAGGTATGCGGAACAGTGAACAAGAACGAAGTCCCGCAAACTACCATTACCTTCATTTCTTTAAAATTTGATCGTTAAAGTAAAAGACACTCTCGCAATTACGCAGGGACGCGTAAGTTATGCGGATGGCCGAATGTTGGAATCTTATTGTTTGGATAAGGTTTTCAAATGACAATGACACTTGTTGTCGTGTGTGACAGCTAATATTTTAAAGTTAGAAATAACTGTCGTCTAGATGGCGGTAGTTTTGATATTTGTTTTGTCAAATGACGATTTTACATTTAATGTGGCGCATTAAATAATTCTTGAACTTTATGTGACATTAAATCAAATGTTTCAGATATTTATATTTTTGTAAGGATTTTTCTGGTTGTTTTTATACATACACTGACTTGAATAAATAGTTAACTGTTTCTGCCAAGATGGCGGTAGATCCGGTCCTCACTTTTATTAATAGCGGGTGTTCGAACCCACGAGAGTAGTCGGTTGTCGATTTTAGAAAGGGCAAGTCAAGGAAATAAAAGTGCTGTGTGGATAAAGTCAGTAATGTTGAATTAGTGATTCAACACGTGGTAGAGCCTTTAATCTCATCGGACAATCTTTTGTTTTAAAACTCAAATTGAAAGGTACAGGCAAATAACAGGGAATGTTACAAAAATTGTATATTTGTATTTTATACTGGTATCACATCTATGTATAATTTCATTTCATTTTCAATTACTGGTTTCCAGAAAAACTTAAATTTCTTTAAAATTACGTTACTTAAAAAAAACAGTCTTCTGAACTTTAAATAGTTTTTTCTAAAAATCATTTAATAAGAACATTCCCTGTTCTTTATTGGTATCATATTTATGTGTAATGTAATTTCATTCTAAACTTCTGGTTTGCACTAAAACTACGATACTGTACTGTTAGATCTCAAATAATTACACTTCAAAACTTTAAATGCGTTTCTCCCTAAATCAGTTCAAGTGAACATTCCCTGTTCTTTGCCTGTACCCTTAAGTTAGTGTTTACTTCTTTTATTTATCATGTACCATTAGTTATACCTAGATCCTCTATAGAGTATTGCTGTACCGTAGTGACCTGCGTTCTATAGTTTCGACCTGCCCTTACGTGAAAGGCGTCAATGCTTGTTTCTTTTGTCGACGCTGCTTCCTTTTACAGTCCAACTTGATTGAAAATAACTACTGTGGCTCATTAGCCTATATATATTTCACTCTATATGTATTTTTGTTGTTTGCGCGGTAGTTTCACAAGCAACATGCTACAGGCTTAGTTAACGTTTCCCCCTATGTATGGAGCTAATCAGGGATTGAAGGCGAGTCAACAAAAGGTGTGTTGTTGTGTCGCTCGTATCAGCTCGGCTCCAAACCACAGGCTGGGGCACATTTATAAACTTTACAGGAAAGTACACGAGGAAGTAGGACAAACGAAATAGGTACGTGTTTGTAATACTTTGAAAAGAGTAGCTAAGCTAATGTCATTGTATAGGAGTTGGGAGGTTGTTGCTCTTTCCTATTATTGTGACTAGTTTTTTTCCTGCAGTTCGTGGTCTCGGCTATAGAAGACATGCATGTTCTGGTATCTGCGTGTAGTTTTCGTTCTTATTTTTTTTTATTATGCCTAGGCTCGCGTTTGACGCACTATCTCACCTGATGGCCTACTATGACATACACTATCATACCTTAAAAATTATAGCTAGCAGAAAACACAGACTTCGGTTGCCTTTACATTTACTTTAACTTTTGAAACTAGTTTTGTTTTTATGAATAATACTTCTATACTTAATTAGTTCAAAAGAATTTTTGAGGGTAGGCCCATACAATTTTAACACTAAATTATTGACTTATTTCCACATACTTTTAAGAGCCGCTAAATTCTCAATCAAGTTTACTTATTAATTGCTATAGCATTTAATGTCTATTTATTGTTGTTAAATATACGGTCCCGACTATCAAGTTTCACCCGAAAACTAAACAAATCAACGTAGCATATAATCAAATTACGTTGTTGAAACATGGTTCGGACTAGGCGTTTCGCCTCGTCGCAGCGTCGTTCATAACGCGTACGTCGAGGGACTGGAACAATTTGCCTGCTGCGGTCTTCTCATCCGATTATAATTTGGGTGTCTTCAAGGCTAGAGTGAATAGGATCTTAATAAACTAGTGCGACTCACCATCAACGATGGCATCACTGCTTACCATCAGGTGGGATTGCAATCAAGCACTAGTTTATAACAAATAAAAAAAAAACTTGCAATACATATATGTATACACATATCACCTGGCGATTAAAAAAAATATTTCCCCACTAGAAAAACTGAGAGGATAATATATTTTAACCAATAATGTGTCATGTATGTTGTTTTATTTTCAGCGGTGGAGGTAATAGTATTGGCGGGAGTGACCTCAATCCGCTGATGTGGAAAGTGCTCTCCATTCCGACTTTTTAGAGTTTTCCCGCACGGTAAAACGGAGATTATTGCTATATTTATTATATTCTATTTTGCGTTGCGTTTGGCTGTTGTCGTTTCTGTTTTTTTTTGGATTATGTGTTTTTTTTCTGTTTCTTTGCTATTGCACGGTTGCCGAAATAGCACGTAGAATCGCCAAACTTAAGTGGCAATGGGCTGGGCACATTGCACGCAGAACTTATGGCCGTTGGGGCCGAAAGGTTCTGGAGTGGCAGCCGCGTACCGGAAGACGCAGCGTTGGAAGGCCTCCCACAAGGTGGACCGATGAGCTGATCAGGGTCGCTGGAGTCCGATGGATGCGAGACGCACAGAAGCAGCCATTATGGCGACGCTTGGGGGAGCGTCAGTGGACGTCTTTTGGCTGAAATGATGATGATGATGATGGCTAGAGTGTGAGCGCGAAGTGTGTATTCATTTCTCGAATACTTAAGCGTTTTTGTTGATTGAAACTTAACACAGTGTTCAGTAAACAAACAATTTAAAAAAAAGGCTATATTAATACAGGCTACATAAATCATTTCAGTTTAGTTCTAATTACTATTAGTTCATCATTGCTTTCAACACGGTGAAGGAAAACATCATGAAAAAACCGGTATATCCTAGAAACAAAAAAAGCGAAGACATATGACGTCCACCAAACCCGCATGGTGGATTACGGCTCATTCCCTCTCTTAGAGAGGAGGCCTGAGCCTCAGCAGTGGAAACAATATACCTAAGGCTGATTATGCCTATGCTTATTATTATTTGTATCAGCGATCAATCTTTAACACTTCCAACGATAAAATAGCGTGTTATAATGTGATGAAAATTTAATTTAATACTAAAAAATCGTTGCAAACAAGAACAATGGCGGCATTAAAACAAAGATCCATCAAGTCACCAACAAGCGCCGACTATCAAGATCCCGGTATGTGTCAGCGAAATCACTGCGGAAGTTTCCCGCCAGATTTATTCATGACTTGGCCAAATATTTGATTGATTAACGTGTCTAAACCAGTTCGGGGCCCTCGATAAACTTGCCGACTACTTCATTTGGCGGAAAAGGCTCTTGTTTAAACTTACCAAAGTGATGCTGCTCTTTTTTTTTCTTCTTTTTAGGGTTCCATATTTCAAACAGAAAAAACCGTAACTCTTATAGAATTACTTTGTTGTCCGTCCGTCTGTCAAGACCCTTAATCATGGGAATGCGTGAAGGTATCGAGTTGAAATTAAAACCATATACCGTCTGCAGTTCCTTGAAGTTGTGAAAAAATCAAACTACAAAAAAATCAAAAAAAGATACGGTCGTTTATGTCGCAAATATAACGTGTAACTGGAAACTCTCAAGGGAATGAAAATTCATAGAGTACTAAACCCCGTTGATCTAGAATCCTGAAATTTGGCATGAAGGTCTCATAGCGCCAGTACCTATAGGAAACAATCTGTAAACTGTTTTGTAGTTACGTCACAAAAAAAAACTTTTTTGCGAAGCGAAAAATCTTGGAGACTACATTCGGGAATTGTACTATTTACATTGTTTAGTTTGTATGGAACCCTCAGTGCGCGAGCCCGACTCGCACTTGCCCAATTTTTCTTTATGTATCAAGAAAACATAAACACCGCGTTCAATATTGTTAAAATTACGCTCGGAATGCGAAGGAATTATTGCAACGTACATAAAATCGGGCGGGATTCCATTACGCCTGATGTACAAGTAATACAATAACGCGGCTTAATGTTTTTTTTTTGCTAAAAGAATGATGTTTTAGATTTTTTCGAGAGTTTGGGAATTGTCAATAATGTCGATAGAATATTTTTTCGTTTTGATCGCTTCACTAGTGCGTTGTGATCGGCTTATTTATTATTTTGTTTGGTCCTCGGTTTGTGATCGGCTTATTTCATTTATTATAGTTCTTTTTCAGCATCAAAGTATAGCCTCTGTTAGCGACGCGCTCAAAAGATTTATTAATTATTGTAAAACTACGTGTTACTCTATTAGTAAGTAGCATCACTAGGTATTTAAGCTGAGAGGTGGGACACGCTGACATGCTGGTCACACTGTTAGGCCCCTCCAGTCTGCCACTCATCGCGAATCATTGCGCACGTTCGATTCGATCTTTTTTGTACCTTCTAACGGCCATATTGTTTTTCTGTAAAAAACGCAATAAATACGTGCTTTCAAATCAACCAGTTTTTCTGTTGCACCAACCCCGAGCCCCTGCAGCATCACCATTAACAGCCTTCCTCGTGGGGGCGTGTCCTCGTGGGGGCGATCGGCGGCAGCGATCTCTCTCGCCGGGCCTTGGTTCAGGCCATGGTCCGTAGTGAGGAGGGATGGCAGGCGGTCGCCTCCTTCTGCGAAGCAGTAATGCTAGCGAAGGAGGAGGCCGACCGCATCAGGCAGAGGCAACGGGGCGCTCGCCCCAGCCGCCGCCGGGATTCCGATCCCGATTTCCGGCCACCGTAGGCGCGGGCTTGCGGACGGCGTGCAATGGGTAGCACGCTGTCCGATCGTCCGGTAACCGACCGGACCGAGCCCAAGTCGTCGACGGCGCGTTCTGTTCCCGCGCGCCTCAAGAAGCTGTCAGCACACCGAAGAGGCCCAGCCTGCTAACTGCAGGCAGGCAGGGTCGAAGCCTACTGGGGTCATGGGTTAGTTCCGAAAGGAATGCTCGACCCCGGCACGATAGGCTACGAAGGAACGGGGTAGGTTTTTAGTCAGTAAGAGTCTGACACTACTTCCCGCTCCGCCCAAGGGCGGGATTTGTCATTGGATGATTTTACCTACCATAAAAAAAAAAAAACCATTAACAGCCTCAAAAAGTTTTCATTTGACCCACGGATATCGATTGCATTTACCGCTAAAACCTGCACGGACTCGGTTGGATGCTTACCTACTTTCTTTTTTAACGTGTATAGTGCTATATTTTTAATTAAATTCTTTTTTTTTATCGTGCCTGTTACTGATCCTAAGTTTTCTAATACTTTTTTTGTTTTTACTTATGAGAACCTGTAATTGGCTCAAAGTCTCATATAGGTACAATAGGCTATTGTACTGATTTTTTTTTCATATTATTAGGTATTGTTTTTATAGTCTAGAAAAAGGGTTTTTATTTCAATTCTTGTAAATATTAAAATGAAAATAACATATAAAGTTGTATTATTGAAAAAAGCTACCAATAAGCGTCAAATGTATTCGCTTACGTCACACGCCAGTAAATAAACAAAATTGTTTCATAGTTACTCAAAGAAATAGCAGTCAATGACAGATATATTTACAGATTTGTGACGTTTAAATAGATTCAGCTAATAGCCACCGTTTTCAAAAACATGGCGCTAGGTAAAATAAAACAAAAGTTTATTTCGTATTTTTTTTTCTAAATAGTCCATTATTTTTTAGATATACACCGTTAAATTTTGGTCGTTTTAATCCCGCGGAGGGTCGATTCGGTACATGAAACCCTATCGACTTGTAAAAATATTTTTTTTTTTTTTTTTAAACTCGAATTAATTTACGCATGTACGAAATTGATTTCTTAGAGTAAGCGTCAGCTAATCGAGGCCAATGAACTGTAGGTAGTTAGTACGCAACGACTGACTCCTCCCTACAAGGTCATAGACACGTTTACTTAAAGAAATTAATTTCTTTACATGCTAATATTAATTCGAGTTTTAGAAAAAAAGTACTTTATTTTTTAATTTTATCTTTATAAATCGATAGTGTTTCATGTCCCGAATCGCCCTCCATGGGATTAAAACAACCAAAATTAAACGGTGTATTGGAAAAAAACGCTTCTAAAACCCATAATCTATGCGGATGGCAATAAATATGAACATATTTTTCATACTGTCAAATATCTGTAACAATTTACAGCTGGTTGTTCTTCTACGATTAAATAAATAAATAATCTAGATCTAATTTTAAGTCGCTAGAGTTATGGATAAAAACTTTATAAAACCTCGTATTATATGCTGATTTAAAGAAACATAATAGATATTCAAGTACTCGTGGATACATAAACTCAAAACGTTAGAGAGTTCGAAAGAAAATAAGTTGTTGCTTTTTAGAATTCTTAGTAAATTGCGAGCCGTAGAAGGGAAAGTTTGTGAGATGAATCTTTAGGTTGGAGCAAAAAAGATCTCCGCTCACTCAACGTCTGCTAACTTACATTAACAAGGAAATTATTACGAATCTTTTCAGTTATTGCGTTGAGATTCTGAAAATTTCGGCCGCTGTCGAGTAATGGAGTGACGAGCTTACCAAATGTTATGTAGTCGCCTTAATATATTCAGGAGTCATTGAAATAACGGAAAAGCTTGTAATTTATACAACATGTAACGAGAATAATGCTTACTCTTATATATCCCACTTAGAAAATTAAGTTATAATAGTTGTACGGTGAAACCATACATCAATAATGCACTAATGCTTACTCGTGCATTTTTACCCTTTTTCACTAATTGATATTAGTCGAGCGTTCAGTACACGTTTAGCGGTCATCGCGTGTGCTCCCTCGCTCCTTTATATTTCTAAACCTTTGGTCCGATTAATATACTTTATTTTGCTTTATCTTAAGCAGCAGTATCATTTAAACATCTTCCTAACTTCTACATGGTCCTTCGAGCCATCGGGCGGGACCTCGCGAGTTTTAGTATTCGTTTTCCTTTGGGGAGTAACTTGTATTAAGTAACTTGTGAGTGAACTCGGCCAGATCTCGGCATAGTGGATTGCAGTGAAACGTGTTAACTGTGGACTTACTTACATAACCGCAGAACTTTAGTAGCAAAGCCCTAGCAGCACAGGGTCGCGTTGCAAGTGGTTATCAAGTGCAACGGTTTTGAGCATCCCAAGCAGCGGGACATCAACGCCTCCAGGACGGGGCAGCCAGCATCGTGAGCAGCAAGCAGCTATCGGTATCTACAGCAGCAGTCGAAACCCAGTTTCGTACAAGTAAGATCTTTCCATTTTTCACCGTAAACCAACTAGCAGCGTAATGGAGGATCTTTACTACCAGCAACAAGAACTTAGCGAGTCGATAAAAAAGATACCGGTAAATATAAAAAAGGATAGCGCCGATAGGAAATCGGACGACTATTTTAAAGGGCGACTAGAGTTGTTAGAGAGGTATTGGTCAGAATTTCAGAACAATCATTTAGCAATCTGTGAGTACGGGGACAAAGATCATCCATATTTCACGAATTCCGAGCATGAAAAGGTAAGCAAACTTTACACAGCAGCCAAGTCTCTCATTGATGAACAACGCCAGCAGTTGTCAAGCAAGCGAATGCCCATAAAATACGTTAGGGGCACTCAACCAATACAGGAGCAGCAAGAGGAGACCGAACTAGCAAAAACAGGACCATCGGGTTACGAGCAGCCAGCAAAATTCAGCATGTCACGCACTATGGAGTCAAAGGGCTCTACCAGCAAGTTAGATGACATGCTGCGTAAACAAACAGCTAACTTCAAAGCGTTTAAGAGAACAGCAGGGTTTATCGACGTAGACTCCATGTCAGAAAAATGGGAGATGGAGGATGCCTTGACAACACTTCAAGCGCGCTGGTCGCAAATTGACTCCCTTCATTGGGAGATAGATAGCGAGATAGGTGGAGAGGAAGAAAACTACGAAGAGGTATATACTCAGCACGAGCGATCATACATTCACTTGAAGAAAATGATCAACAAAAAGCTATGGAGTGTATCGCATAGAGAGTACTCCACACCAAAAATGGATATACCTGTATTTTCAGGAAACTACCAGCATTGGACGTCATTCAAAGACCTCTTCAGTGAAGCTATTCATAACAACCCTACCTTGTCGCAAGCGCAAAAAATGCAATTTCTAAAAGGGAAGGTTAAGGGTGAAGCAGAAAAATTGATTCAGCATCTTCCTATAAGCTCCGAAAACTATCTTACCTGTTGGGAAATCTTAAACCATCGGTATAACAATAAAAAGCTAATCTTTACGTGTGTTATCAATACTTTACTAGGGTTACCAAGTTCGCAGCACCAATCTCTAGGCCATATTAAAAAACTCCATGACGTAGCACTAGAAAGCTTGCATGCTATACGGAACTTAGGCATTGATATCAGCACCTGGGATCCGCTTCTTGTGCATTTATTAGCGCAGAAGCTGGATAGCGAAACATATGGGGATTACATAGACTCCCTTAAAAATTCTAGGGAGTTACCAGTTCTGCAGGAATTTTTAGACTACTTAGAAAGTAAGTTTACGAGCCTGGAAGCTTCTCGCAGGAAGTTCGATCAAGCAACAGCAAAATCAACTAATCATACAAATAGTGAAGTGCCTGATAACCAAAAACCTAGGCGGCATAACCCTAACTTTGCCAATAAATACAATAAGCCACAACCATATTCCAAAGCCTTACACGTGTCTACCACAAAATGTCAATTTTGCGGACAACAGCATGCCGTGTTTAATTGCGCAAAGTTTTTGCAGTTGCCTAATGAAGCAAAATTGAAATTAGTAGCAAAATGGAAATTATGTCGAAATTGTTTATTTGATCATAATGGCCAGCAATGCATTTCCGTTAGGCGATGTCGCAAGTGTGACGGAAATCACCACTCCATTTTACATGACGCGTGCGCAAAAAATATAATGCATTCCAGCAACGTAGCAACAACCTCTGACCCAAATCCAAAAGACGATGTCGCAATGACTGCGCATGTGTCTCAGAAATATCCTGGAACGAATGAAGTTTTGCTAGCTACAGCCTTGGTAAAAGTGGCGACGATGGATGGATCGTGTCATATTTTGCGGGCTCTCATTGATCCTGGATCACAAGTGTCTATAATAAAGGAAAGTACAGCAAAGAAATTAGGATTACGTAGATCTAAATTTAATGGATTGCTGTGCGGAGTAGGCGAAGTCGAACATAGCTGTAATGGTGTGGTCACACTAAATTGTCACTCAATGTATAAAGACTTTTCATTTAGCACTAGCGTACTTATCATGAACAACATACTTAAAGATGTCCCGTTTAAATCCTTTGACACGTCGAAGTGGTCCTACTTAGAAAATCTTAAACTAGCTGACCCATATTTCAACATGAGTCGTCCAGTAGACATATTACTAAGCGCTCAAGTCAATGGCTGGATATTAATGGGAGGATTAATAAAAGGAGAGACTGTAACGCAGCCTGTTTTACAAGAAACACAGCTAGGGTGGATCGTTTACGGAGGCGGTGGTCCAATAGCATCCCTTCAGTGCAACGTGGTCATAAATAATATTCATGACATTCAGCAGTTTTGGGACATCGAGGATATAAGCGAAAAGTCAAACTTATCATTAGAAGATCAGGAATGTCTCGATTTCTATACATCAACTACAAAACGCCGGCAAGACGGGCGCTATGTAGTAAAATTGCCACTAAAAGCTGACATCAATGAAAAACTAGGTTCATCTAAAGAAATGGCAATAGCACAGTTCCAAAATTTGGAACGTAAATTCAGCAAACAACCTGTTCTAGCCGAACAATATAAAACGTTCATCAGTGAGTACATAGCCTTAGGACATATGGTACCTAGCAACAGCAATAAAAACAAACAAGCGCTATCGTGTTACTTGCCGCATCATTCCGTGCAACGAGCAGAATCAGCTACTACCAAGCTACGGGTGGTGTTTAACGCGTCAGCAAGGACGTCAAGCGGGTATAGTGTGAACGACCTGATGTATAAAGGCCCTAATTTACAACAGGATCTACAAGAACTGATACTGAAGTGGCGGCAATATCGTTATGCCTACACATCAGATATCGAAAAAATGTACAGGCAGATAATGGTAGATGAAGCAGATCAGCAATATCAGCAAATCATTTGGAGGTATGCGCCAGATCAGACACTACAAACGTATAACCTTACCACCGTGACATACGGTACAAAATCAGCACCATTTCTAGCGATGATGACGTTAAAACGTCTAGCCTCGGATGAACGAAGTGCATTTCCGGAAGCAGCAAAGATTCTAGAAGAATCATTCTATATGGACGATCTGGTCCATGGTTCTCACTCTATCGAAAGAGGAAAGCAAATCATCGAAGATCTTAACAAATTATTAAAATCAGGAGGTTTCACACTTAGAAAATGGACCGCAAATTATCCGGAAATTCTAGAAAATCTAGATCAGACCAGCAGCAATGGCGAAGTCATTTTCCACTTTAAATCAGAAAGCATGTCAAAAACGTTAGGCCTTCGTTGGAACTCTTGTGAGGACATGTTTACCTTCAAATACAGCATAGCTAATCCAAACGCTAAAATAACTAAACGACTACTTTTGTCAGAGATATCAAAAGTATTCGACCCGTTGGGGTGGTTGTCCCCACTCACAACTAAATTAAAGCTGATATTTCAAAAATTGTGGTTAAATAAAATGCATTGGGATGAAGAAGTTCCTGTAAACATCAAAGATGAATGGATAGCGATAAAAACAGACATGGAATTTTTGAACCAATACAAAATACCGCGCTGGATCGGATATCAACCTAATAACGTCATAGAATTGCACGGTTACTGTGACGCATCGACTAAAGCCTATGCGGCAGTAATTTACGCGCGACTACGGAAAAATTCTGGTACAGCTGTGGAGTTAGTAGTTGCTAAGACTAGATTAGTACCTATTTCTAAAAACGTATCTTTACCGAGATTAGAATTGAGCGGAGCGTATTTACTAGCTAAGTTAATGAATAAAGTTATTAGTTGTTATAGCGAAATGGACATTCGTATATATGGGTGGACGGATTCCATGGTGGTCCTGGGATGGCTACAAGGCGATCACAGCCGATGGAAACCTTTTGTTGCGAACAGGACTAAAGTTATCACAGCAACAATGAAACCAAGCTGCTGGCGATATGTCAAGTCGGAGGATAATCCGGCAGATGCAGCCAGTAGAGGCATTTCAGCCTCACAATTGAAAGATCAAACTCTGTGGTGGCAAGGACCACAGTCATTGAAAACGTTTGATGAAAAGTTTGAAGCAAAGCAAAACATTTACACTACGGATCAAGAAATAAAGGCGAAATCAACACCAAGAAAAGTGAATGCTGCTCAAGCAAATAACAAGGAAACCATCATTTTGCAATTGTTGCTTAAATTCAGCTCATTTAATAAAATAACTAGAATAATAGCATGGCTTTTACGAGCCATTAAAACGATAAAATTTAAGCATATTCCAGTTACTTTAGGTAAACACAGTGGTTTGCCTGAATATCTAACCTTGCATGAATTCTGTCCGATCGTCCGGTAACCGACCGGACCGAGCCCAAGTCGTCGACGGCGCGTTCTGTTCCCGCGCGCCTCAAGGAGCTGTCAGCACACCGAAGAGTCCCAGCCTGCTAACTGCAGGCAGGCAGGGTCGAAGCCTACTGGGGTCATGGGTTAGTTCCGAAAGGAATGCTCGACCCCGGCACGATAGGCTACGAAGGAACGGGGTAGGTTTTTAGTCAGTAAGAGTCTGACACTACTTCCCGCTCCGCCCAAGGGCGGGATTTGTCATTGGATGATTTTACCTACCATAAAAAAAAAAAAAAAAAACCTTGCATGAATTACGGAGAGCCAAATTGCTCATTATAAAATATGTACAAAGAACTGAGTTTACAGAGGAGATCATGACATTACGAAGACATAATAACTTGAGTAGTAGAAGTAAATTACTAAAACTAAATCCTTACCTTGACAACGAGGGGATTTTGCGAGTCGGAGGCCGTTTAAATAAAGCAAGTATGAGCATGGAAATGAAGCATCCAGCCATACTACCTTATAGTCATCGGCTCACTACTTTGATAATTCAGCAAGCTCATCAGCTCACATTTCATGGTGGACCGCGATTAACTTTATTTAATCTTCGGCAGAGATATTGGATAATCTCTGGAAATAAAGCAGTAAGGAAAGAAGTTCGAAACTGCGTCATCTGTAGAAAATATGAGCCCAAACTACAACATCAACTAATGGGAGAACTACCTGTAGCCAGAAGCAACCCTGCCCCGCCATTCTATCACACCGGAGTGGATTATACAGGTTTCGTAGATGTTAAGAGCAACAAGGGGCGCGGAATTAAGACCACAAAAGGATATATAGCGTTGTTTATTTGTCTAGCGACTAAGGCTGTACATTTAGAGCTTGTATCCGATTTAAGCAGTACTGGGTTCTTAGCAGCACTTCGGCGGTTTTCTGCGAGAAGGGGAGCACCACACCATATTTATAGCGACAATGGGACGAACTTCGTAGGTGCAAATAGAATGCTACAGGAAAGCTATCACGATTTTAAAAACGTTTATGATTGTAACTTTCTTGCAGAGCTAACAGATTTAAATATAGAATGGCACTTCAACGCACCATCTTGGCCAAGTGCAGGAGGTCTATGGGAGCGTGCCGTTCGAAGCTTAAAATATCACCTCAAGCGAGTAATTGGAGAGCAGAAACTAACCTTCGAAGAGTACAGCACTATATTAGCACAAGTAGAGGCTTGTCTGAACTCCAGACCTTTGTGTGCCTTGTCTGAAGATATCGAAGACTTGAACATACTTACTCCAGCTCATTTCTTGAGCGGGAGGCCTGGAACTACCATAATTGAAACAGAAACAGATGCTCGAACTAGATGGCATTTATCAGCTAAGATAGTAAATGACATATGGAAGAAATGGAGATCGGAATATCTAACGCAGTTATCTGTAAGAAGCAAATGGCGAAGCACTGAGCAAAATATCAAAATTGACGACTTAGTGACTATCCAGGACGACAATCTGCCACCTGGAAAATGGTTGATGGGTAGAGTAATCGAAACCCACCCAGGCCAAGATGGATTAGTTCGGGTCGTAACATTAAAAACAAAAAGCGGAATACTTAAAAGGCCGGTTGTGAAACTTTCAATCTTGCCGGTTTCACCTGCTACAAGCAATATCACGGAAGATAGGAAGGTTCGTCAAGAAACCAACGTCCACGTAAAGAAACCTGATGAGCGAAAAACAAGCAGCAAGGTCAAATCAAAATTGGTACCAGTAGTAATGTCGTTTATCTTTTTCATGTCATTGCTAACATCATCTGACGCAGCTTTTAACATATCAGCGTTGCCAAACAACAACTCGCTGTATTTCGAAACAGTGGGCAACATGCAGCTTATTAGAGATAAATGGAACCTTATTGTTTACTATGACATGAGCCCTTATTGGGAAGGGAACACAGCTGCTGCAAAGTTTTTGGATTATTTACAAAGACTCTGCGGATCCCTAAAAAACACCCGTCAATGTGATATGATAACACTTCAATTAAATCACGACTACAAAGAAATACAGCATTATAATCAACTTATGATTAATCAGCACTTTGACGCGCGTACGAGACAGCGTCGCGGTCTCATAAATGGTATCGGTTACGTGGCCAATAGCCTGTTCGGAGTATTAGACGAACGATTCGCAGAACAGTACAAGAAAGATATACAGCATGTAAAACAAAACGAGCGTTATCTCGATAAATTATTGAGAAATCAGACTTCTATCATCGAAGCATAATACAACGTATTGAAAAGAACCGAGCAAACTATCCAATTACAACATAAAACTATAAACAAACACTTGAACCAATTAGATAATGCAGCCTTTGTTTTTAAACAAGAAGTTGAAGGTTTAGCTAAAACGCAAGATTTTGCCCTGTCGGCACTCACGACCATCAACTTGCTACAAAACCTAAAAAGGATTCAGGATACTTTGTTAGACATCATCACGGATATCTACCACGGGAAATTCAACACTCACCTTTTAACTCCGGATCAACTACAACGTGAGTTACAGTTTATTTCAGGACAATTAACAAAGGATACTACTTTGCCCGTGGACAACCTACAGTCTGATTTAAAACAGGTTTATAGCATGTTAAAAATAAAAGCGAGAATGATGCAAGAATACTTCATCTTCGAGATTACATTTCCATTGACCAGCAGAGATAGCTATAAAATCTATAAAATCATACCCGTTCCACAGCAAGTTCAAAATTATATGATAAGCGTAATACCAGCTGCAGACTTCGTAGCCATTAGCTTGAAAAAAGATGCTTTTTTCACAATGTCATTTATAGATCTGCAGTTATGTCTACACAATGATATTTCCTATTTGTGCCAAGTTAAAAAACCTATTAATCATTTAAGCATTGATGAAAAATTTTGCAAATTGGACAACAATTTAAAACAATGTATTGTAACTAAATCTCCTTGTCAAGACAGGTGGCTCGAATTAAGTGAGCCAGCGAGGTTCATGTACTTTTGCTGCAATACCTACGCAGTGAGGATTATATGTCAAGATCAAGTTGCCGTTAAACAGATGACAGGAGTCGGTATTATTGACCTAGATTCTAAATGCATGATAAAAAGTGACGAGTTTACTTTATATTCTCATGCCCTATCAGCCAATACAATTAAATCGAATTCTGATATTGTGATCCCACAAATAGCAGAATTAAACCATATCGTAAATATATCTTTAGCTCATTACATTGCATACGAAGATCCAATAAACAACACTTTAGTCGATCTGGGAGAACGAATAAAAGAACTGAAATCTGCCAATACTAACTCGCCAGATTACACTCTATCTACGCATGACATTCATCAATACATCGTTTGCTACTGCCTGCTGGGTGCAGCCGTTTTGGTGGCAGCGTACTTCATATGGAGGAGGTGACGAGCAGCTTCTTCAGTGGAACTATCCCAAAGTGTGGCAAATAGTGTTGTGTTTTCGCGAAAGCAGAGTACGGCTGACCGTCAGCCAAGTGAAGTGGATATAACTAGTGCGAACACTCATTGTAAACGGGACACAGCTACGTCTCCTATACCTAGACCGTGTCGCTTTAGATTAGAAGACGTGTAACATTTTTGTATCTCTTTGGCCCGGGAGCATGTACGGTGAAACCATACATCAATAATGCACTAATGCTTACTCGTGCATTTTTACCCTTTTTCACTAATTGATATTAGTCGAGCGTTCAGTACACGTTTAGCGGTCATCGCGTGTGCTCCCTCGCTCCTTTATATTTCTAAACCTTTGGTCCGATTAATATACTTTATTTTGCTTTATCTTAAGCAGCAGTATCATTTAAACATCTTCCTAACTTCTACAATAGTTATTCAAACACTAAACTACGTAGTGTTTTTTTTTTAAGAAATTAGTCATTCTAATAATTAGGCAAACAATATGCGCATCAACGTCTCAACATTGGTAGTGCATCGGTAATTCATATCAAAAGAATCAGCGTTTCAGAGTCAGTAAAAGTCTGACATGCCTTTCCGCTCTGGCCTAGAGCGGGAGAAGTATTTGGAATCCTCCAATGACTCCGACCTCCTAAAAAAAGTACGAGTACTGTTACTCTCTAAAAGATTGTCAACAAATTGAAAATCACCCCGTAAGAGATAAAAGAAAATTTTTTAGTTAAAATGTTCTCAGTTATTTTGAAATGATATATCGTAACATTCGTAACTTTTAAATCCAACTATGAAGTATTAATCAATGAAATCAATCATTTATTTGCTGTAAGTATGGTATCTATCAGATACCAAAGTCTTATTCTCAAAGGAAAGCAGTCTGCAGACTTATAAGAGTTCACTTGCATGTTGAATGTTCTTCAATGTCATACAGTCTAAAAAATCGGCCAAGTGCGAGTCGGACTCGCGCACACTTCAAGGCCTTGAGCACAGGCGTAGAGTAATCAGCCTTTCGGTTTTTTACAGGCTGCATTTTGCAGAGTGTGCGCGGGAATTACACGACTTGATTCCGTCATCTCCGTTCTACCATCGGACAACCCAACGTACGGCGAATATTCTCCCTTACGTTGTTAAAACTTCTACGGTCCGGACTACGCGTTTTGCCTCGACGTTTATACTGCGTACATCGAAGGACTGGAACAGTTTGCCTGCTGCGGTCTTCCCTTCCAATTATAATTAAGGTGTCTTCAAGGCTAAGGTGAATAGGCTCCTAATAAACCAGTGCGCCTTACCTTTAACTCCCTGAAGAGCTGAAGGCGGTCGTTGCCCTCCAGGGATATATTCTGTAAAGCAGCCGTCAAGGGGCTGCCTTTTGGCGGTGAACAGACACGCTTGCGTTCTGGCGGCGTTGAATCCCAACAGATTGGCTTCACCCCACTTGGAGACTGCCTGAAGTGAGACATTCGTACGCTCTACCATGATTTCCCATATAAACAATTTGTGGGTCCACACCACAGCTCGTCAAATATGTGGCAGACATGTCCTGTCCAGTTCCATTGAAGTTGGGCAGCCGTTTGAGCCATATCAACGATTTGCGTCGTGGAGCACAAATATTTGCTTATGTCGTGAAATTGAGTAATGAGAAATTGACAAGTTTCATAGTACCGTATCCTCAAACCTCACTAACTAGAGGCTAAGAATATAGAAATCTATATAATTATAAAAATGAATCCATATTTCTCTTGGTCACGCCATAATTTGATACCGAATTACTGATTTTATTCATGTTTTTTTTTTTAATTTTATAATATTTTGTAGAAGAAAACTTAAGAAAAATGCTAAGAAAATTTTCATTCCGAAAACTACGACTGATTTAGCCTTGTTACGCTTGACAGTTCATAGCTAAGACAGCATTCCTAGCCAAGTTACGATCGTTTCGTTGGTGTGAACACTTGGAGTTGGCCACGCCCCCGATTCCCTTGTGCTGACCACGTGACTGAGCGTTGAGATTACGTTAAAACAAAGGAATTGGGAGCGTGGCCAAATCCAAGCATTCACGCATAATGAAACGATCGTAACTTGGCTATGAGGGCAAGACAGCATCTGTCGGGTCAGCTACTTAATAACAAATACATTTCGAAATTAGAACGGAGTCGATACCGTTCAAATTCGGTGTTAATTTTCGATGAGTTTGAAACAAATGAGTTAGCTTATAAAATTGCGTGCGTTTTTTAGATGTTCGATATGAAATTATGAAACCGAATACCACTAATATTATATATGCGAAAGTTTCTTATGTATTGACGTTTGTTACACTTTTGTGCAAAACTACTGAATGGGTTGCGATGTAGCTTGGTATACAGGTAGACCATGTCCTGGAAACATAGAATACTTTTTGTCCTGGGAGTAGGTAGCCATGTTTTCTTTTTGGGATATTTTTTTTCTATCACGAGGCGAAGCCGCTGGCTGCAGCTAGTATTGTAATATATGTAGTTGTTGCGTTTTGGCATTGAGCGTTCATTAAAAAATTAAATAATTATCTATTGAGCGATTATTTGTTATAGTTTACTTCTTTATGAAATGCTTTGCCGGTTGACAATCGCCCTTGCTGCTACGATTCAAAATTCGAACGATATCAATTTTAAATCCCTTCGTTTTTTTTTAACGAGTTTATTTTTTAATTCCATGCTGCCAGTAAGTCACAGATATACGAACTCCGAATGCCACACAGATTTGAAAACTAGACAATTTATGTCTTCAAAATGTCGTTCAATAAAGTGTTCCCAAGCTATGCTTTTCTAGTATCGCTCGCTTCTCACTGAAGAGTATCGGTGGCATTTGACGTATATTGTCAGTAAAGACAGATGACATGAACTCGCTTTAATCTCTAGCGCTGAGATGGAACTGATGGAGGCAGGAGCCTGTTTTAAATGTAGGTGTGTGGGGTGGGGTTTCGGAGATATTTCTTTTTTGATCATTTCTGTTAATTAGGCTTTGTGTGTGTGAAAGTTTATTGGTGGGACCGTAAGCTTACTGGCTGGAGTCCGTAACTCTACGTCTGAAGCGCGTATTTTGCGTAAGGTTGGAACAAAAGTATCATTCGATCCACCAGCTCCTCAAGGAAGGTCAGCAGTGCTTTGGTGTTACTAAACATTTCGTGGAGGGTTCCCTGTTTCAACTGGGCAGCTTAGGAACAGCAGCTGTTCCTAAGCTGCCCAGTTGCAGCAGCTGCTGCTATCTCGTCCTCCATGTAAGTTCTACAGAGTCTGTACGCTAGTATTATAATCCCTGTGCTTATTTAAAATATAGTACATTTTGATACAAGTAGATAAAGTTTGTCATTGCGACCGTGGCGGAATTCGCGCGAGCCGCAGGCGAGAGTGTTATTATAATATACAATAAATCGTTTAGGGAGTGAGCTCGTGCACATTTTCGCACTAGTGCGGAAAACTGTAAATTGCGTCCCTAAAAGCGGGAAGAATAAGAGCGGGTTTACGAGTGTGTCGAAAAAAGAGTTTATATATTTTTCCAAAATCCACCGGATGAAAATTACTTAAAAGAAAAATGTAACATTTAAGACGAAGTTCTTGTATTCTTAATACGTCCGGGCGACCGCATCTATTCCTCACGTCCGCGATACCCGGCTTAGCGCAAATCCCACTAATACATTATTTTTTTATATCTACCCTCGCGACGGCTATTAACCAATGTTTACGCTAACGATAACATAACAATATGTTATGAAATGTTACCGTGTTTTATAACGCTTTTAAGGACCAGTAAAAGCTACATAGCTAAAATGAAATCAAATTATATTATGGGTTTTAAATGGATCTTTATCACTTCTTGAATATTTGACGGACTATTTTCTTAGATTAACCTTTTGAATACCGTAATTAGAGACACAATAGAAAAACAATAGGAGTCGGACACCGGTGTCCTCTTGGGGCATGACAGTTTAAATCAAAATAGCCGATTAAATTGTGCCTATATGGCCTTATTTCACACCAGTCGCGATGATCACACACATTCGGCGGCTAACGCTATTTCACTCGCGTGACAGCGCCGGCTCTTATCTCTGTCCTTGTCTATCAGTTACCACAGGTAGTGTAGATGTGTGTGTTTCGAGTCCTTTTCTGATTGGGATGTTAGCGCGTAACGTCTTCCTTTATAATAAAATTGATATATTGTAGCCATTGGGCTATTTTATACTTGTGTAACTGTTAGTTTTACCAGAGTTATTTTGGCCACATATATAGCTAGAAAATATGTCCACAATCTTGAATAGCTCATCGTAACTGGTATGGTTGATGGCATACGACCAAGAGGCAAACTTGACACACAATTGCACGTCGCAGTTCTTGACGCCAAGAACCGTCACAGATGGCGAGACACCATCAGTAAGGAGCTATTCCAGCAGGAACTTCACGACCCTCAGTAATGAAGAATACGGCTTGAGAAAGAGGATATGTATGTTATTGAATATCATTCTTTATTTATTCTATGTAATAAATTCGATACTAATGACCTATATTTATTTTAAGAGCTGTGGTGGCCCAATAGAACCAGCCCAAACTTAAGAGTGGGATGTCATAGGTTCTAAACCTAGCCAGGCGCTTTACTTTATGTAATTTATTTTATCATCATCACTGCTCTCAAAACGGTGAAGGAAAACATCGTGTAGAAGAATTCGAAAATATGTGTCATTCATCAACCCGTACGGGGCTCACGTGGTGGGTTTGTCGTAGAGAGAATAGGCATTTACACCCGTATTTTTATACAAGTAAAACTAAATACTTGAGTAAAAGTAACTACTATTTGTATTCTCTAGTTAGTAAAAATTTGAATTTTGAATGCAGATTTCAAACGTCAAGTAATGACTTCATAAGATTTTACTTAGTAACAAGTAAATACTTCTTTGTAAATACGGGTGTAATTCTGTGTGTCTCAGAGAGGATTTTTGAGTTCCAGTAGTAGGTACATTATAAGGCCGATGAAGCTTTATATCAAATTTTGAACAAAATCTACTATAATTTTTATTGTGTTTCGGCAACAAATCGAGGCCACAAGCACGCAAGCATCAACATTGAATTCAACCTCAGAGTTAAAAAACATCCTATTCCAGTTGTGTTGAATCAAA
This sequence comes from Leucania comma, assembly GCA_958295575.1. Taxonomy (NCBI): domain Eukaryota; kingdom Metazoa; phylum Arthropoda; class Insecta; order Lepidoptera; family Noctuidae; genus Leucania; species Leucania comma. Next base: position 25,594,529 of record OY282467.1, on the reverse strand, counting down.
ACATTGTCATACCTGAGGTTTCTATTTGAATTGTGCCCCAAAATTATATCATGCAGAATGTGATTTTCCACGATTTTGGCTAAATCATTCTAGCATAATTACATGGTTTAATCGCAACTACTCATACAGCATAGGCTTTAATACTGCTTGTATTAATTAGCAACAGGACAATGGTGCAGTATGCTCTGATTTGAGCCATTGTCCAACAATCACTAGGGCTATGTATCTATAATGATTGTTTGTGAATGTTCCATTTGATTGACAATGCAAACTTAGCCCATGGCGACTACTCGTTGATCGTATTAACGTTAAAGCCGATTAGAACAGTGGTAGTCGGATTATGAGATACTGGCTTTTGCCTGCGATTTTGACCATACGGAATCATTTATTTTTATTTTGATATAATCTAGTGCTTGACTGTGATCCCACCTGATATTAAGCAGGATGCAATCGTTGATGTTGAGGCGCACTAGTTCATTAAGAGCCTATTCACTCTAGCTTTGAAGACACCTAGATTATAATTGGATGGGAAGACTGGAACAGGCATACTGTTCCAGTTCTTCAATGTACGCGGTATAAACGACGAGGCGAAACGCCTAGTCCGGACCGTAAAGGTTTCAACAACGTAAGGGATACTACGTACCGTACGTTTGGTTGTCCAGTAGTAGAAATGAGATGGCGGAATCAAGTCATGCATGTTCCTGGTGAATTTTATCAAATTCAAATCTACTGGAACTAATATTTATCTGCCATTGTAAAGCTGTACAGTTTGTTTGATTAAACGCGCTAATTTTAGGAATTAGTGGTTCGAATTGAAAAAAATAACATTAGTCATATATGGATGCTGATAAACAATAGTGTGTCAAGCCACACAGGCTTGATTTTGAGAAAAAAGCGTCTAAAAACTTTCATGCGAATTTTAATTAAACTGTTAGAAAAATATCTGCCCAGTTATATTTCTATTTTTTTATAGGATCAATAAGGGATTGGAAGTAGTTTAGCATCATAAAAAAGAAAAAAGATTTACAAATTTACAAGTTGATTTAAAATAACAGATTTTTGCTTTTGCAAAACATCGAATATACTTTATTATTTGGTATATGAGTCGTCAAGTACCTTAACTGTGTTATAAGTTTTATTTATAAGTCTTTATTTGTTTACCAATAAAGTCTTATAAATAAAACATAGTTATAAAATATAGTTATGCATTTAGCAATAATGAATCAAGTGAATATCATTGCTGTTAGCTACAAATACGTCAACTTGATGGGAAGCAATTCCTTTTAACGGCATCCTTATCTCTAAATATTTTTTCTAAAATAATATCAACTACAATAGTCTATAAATAAAACAGGTCATTTCAAGTTGTTTTACAAAGAAAATATTTAGTTTTTGTCCAGAGTTTGTTGCTTGCCACTGCGCCGAATTACTGAATGATATTTCGAAAATAAAGGGTCAAGTCTCATAACATCTTTATCGTGATGATAGAAAGCGTAGTGCTTTCTATCATCACGATTTGAATTAAAAAAGTGTTGAGGAGCTTGATTACGTATTGGGAAACGTTGTATACGTGATTTCTTATTTGTTTTATGATAAAAATACATTTGTTGACGATGGTGTCATGGTCCGCCCGTCTAATAAATAAATGTAAAGATATATGTACACTATGTGGACCATAGCTTAAGTACTTTTTGTATATTTTTATAATTTTAAATTAATAAATAAAAGACCGCCAAGAACGGACTGCGAGCGAGCGCTCTGATTGGTTAATGCGCGACGCCCTCACCTCACTTACCACTGTGGCGTCCATTGCCTTTGAAAGGGAACCGAAAATCAGTATCGAATCTAACCTTCCGTACACCCAACGTGCGTAAAACTCGCGCCCGCGCATTCTGTTCTGTCGGTCCACTTACCAAACTTAGCCTTTCTTTCCTTTTTTACTTCCAACCAACACCCAGCAGCTACAACATTTTTGATTGAAATGACTTGAAATACTTTTCTATATTTTTGAATACGTGACACATTATACGAATAAATCAATATTTCGAAATTTAACTTTTTGTGGGTTGACACACTATTGCTTATCTGCATCTAGATATAGTCTATTAATTATCGAGGATCATCCTGCGTTCAACAGTTACAGAGCGGTAACCAAAGACGTGGGTAACACTGCGATGGATAGCTAATTAAAAACATTTTTAATTGACATAGGCCTAAATCCATACTAATTCCATACTTCCATACTAATATTATAAATGCGAAAGTAACTCTGTCTGTCTGTCTGTCTGTCTGTCTGTCTGTTACGCGATCACGCTTAAACCACCAAACCGATTGTAATGAAATTTAGTACGAAGCAAGCCTGAACTCCAAGGATGAACATAGGCTATATATTATCACGCTATTTGCTATGGAGGGTGAGTAATATTGCATCTTATCGGTAAAATGTCGACGCGCGGCCAAAATTGGAACTAATCGTTTGTTGCCATTTTGACATTTACGTCAGGTGTCAGGAGAATGTCTTGTGTTCTGTGTTTTTATCGTTTCCAAATTAAATAATCGTCATCATAATACCGAAAGTGATTATAAGTGCTGGCAAGCATCGACACAAACGTGCTTAATAAAAGGAATGAGAAAATATCGGACCTACGGTTCCATTTTCCAAAGTTGGACCATTTAACAAATAATTTTCGGGTGACCATAACAATAATATTTCCCTATTTAATCGTACACGAGGGGTGCCTGTCAGGAAAACATAGTTTGTTGATAATGGACTGCTACTATGTATTTTAATCTTTATCAAGGGACTATCATGACGGATCAAAAATAATGACGGATCAGAAATCAGAAATACAAAGAAGAAGAAGAAGGCAATACAAAAGCTCATAATGAAATAGCCTCAATCACTAAAGCGGCATTTAACACTGTAACACCAGAAGAACGACTGAATATCGTCTACATGTTCACAAAATAGAAGACAAATATTTTGAATCGGATAGGTTAATGGATATCGAAATTAACAATAGACTCATCCGACTCTTCTGATAGTATTGGAGATTGATTCTAAAAGTTGTTGATACTAAAAGTGTTACTAGATATTAATTTACAAAGTTCTCATGACTTTTTTATAATCATCATCATGTTCCTGCCCTTTTCCCATGTTATTTGGGGTCGGCGCAACACGTTTTCTTCTTCTATTCTGCCCTGTCACCAAGACGGGTGACAGGGCAGAATGGAAGAAGAAAACGTGTTATGGTGCTATCACTAACTTCCTTCTCTTTCATATCACTCTTCACACAATCCATCCATCTTTTCTTTGGCTTCCCTCTCCCTCTCCAGCCATCCACATGTAAACTCATAACCGTTTTAGTAACATGTGTATCATCCCTCCTCTTTACATGACCATACCAAGACAAACGATTCCCCTTCAACTTTTCTGAAACTGGCGCCACTTTCAAACTTCCTCTAATATACTCATTCCTCACTTTATCCTTTTTTGTCACACCACACATCCATATCAACATTCACGACTTTTCTATAATATTGACCCTAATAAAATAATCTGTAACGCAGTCTATTTGTTTACTTTCCTAAAGTAAACTAAACGTATAAATAAATATTTTTTTAAATTACAATTTGAGTTACTAAAGATTGTTTTTAATTATATGAGGGAAAATAGATTTGTTAGGCTGGCAACATTAAACATGCCCTAGCAACGCGCATGCTCTATAAGTAATATAGTATTATACGATTTGCCGCGAGTTCAAACCCCAGCGACAATTAATATTTTTGTGATTATTTTCTTTTCTTTTTTTCCGATAATATACAATGATACGTCGAATAAATCAATAAAATTGTTGTTTACATGTTTTAAACATAACATAGACATTTTTGTTCAATATTTTTCTAAGTGTTTTGTAAAAAGTAATCAAAACATAAAATAAAACGTGTCGGTGAAAAAAAATACTTGCTATTTTTTTTAATTATTCCATTTAAGATAAAAATCATCACGCTATCATTGACAAGGAGCTAGGCACTCTATGACGTTTATAACAAGAACGCCTATTTTGAAAGGAAATTATCTAAGAATTTAGCACAGTGGTTTAGTGACTAGCCATAGCACGTAGGACGATGGTAGTTCGAATCTCAGATTGATGAGGAGCTTTTTTTAACTTTGTTTTTGCATTCTTACTGCTTTTTTATTGAGGCTGGTTTTAAGATCAGCACTTTCGAAACAGTTTGGCAGACACCGTCCTTTAAAATCTAACATTCAATTTCAAATCGTTCTTTTTTGTTGGTTAAAATAAAATAAGTGTATGCATTTTTTATTGAACGGTCCCAGAGAATTTTTAACAATCCTGCTGTTTTTCAATCCGGCCGGAAGTACAGATATTACCATTTTGCGAATCGTCTGGAGGACACGGTCGAGCGTGCAATGGAGGTCTATCCCGGTTGGGTGGAGCACCGCCGTATCTTCGTGGAAGCGATCGGCGGCGGCGACTACAGCACTGCGTTTGGCCATCAATGTGCGAGTTCAATTAGGCAGAGATACACGCGCTCAAGATTTCGCGGAAATTCATTTAAAATTTGGAGACTCTTCTTAGGGTACTTCCTACTATGGAAAATAATTCGTCTGATATATGAAGACATCAGTCAAATATGCACCAACAATACTGGATAACCACCAAAAGCGATCAAGGTGCAACAATCAATGCAAGCATGCTTTCGCAAATCCATACTAATCTATAGCGACTGCTGAGGCGTGAAGATGTCCTCTCTGTCATAGTTTCAAACACCTCCTTCGATCGCATTATTGTTTCACTGAAGGAAATGACTGGTCGACATTTTCTCTAAGGATCGCCTTCACGACGATACAGCGGCGCAGAGTTCAACCGTAAGCTCCAATGTATCTCCGAGCGATCCGTACAACGGTAAGAATCGAGAGTTTCATTCTTCTAAATTCAATACAGATGTCTCCCAAAACGCCCACATCCAATGAGTCATGCACAAGGACAGGACGCCGTGGTGCCTCTGTATCCACTCCTCAAAGAAATTAAAAACCACTGCGATTGTACCATGCTTACTGCAACCCTGAAACGCAAAGAGCCACTGAAACACAAAGGGTAACTGCTGGGAAACAGGTGGGTTTTAGTCACTAAAAGTCTGACGCTCTTTCTCACTGCACCCAGACTGGGAGAAGATCTTTGATAATTTACCTACGTTAAGAAGAAGGTACAGAATTGCAAACTCTAAAAGGTGAAGGGCTCAACTCCACTGATCACTTTTTTTTATAGCCTACATTTAAAAGGATTTATTTGGTGTTACTAAAAAATACTGCGTGTTAAATATGCTTTTTTCTGACGCACAAATCATTAAAAAAAAACATACAACGTTGTTTTACCAGAACAGAAACCAAAAACATACAAAAACTTATGCTTAAAATTCCTTTGGGTTAGGGAGAAACGCCCACTAATACAACCCTTGCATACTTTTTCCAAGTGTCGCCACAATGAACGATCCTGTGCATCTCGCTTCGCATCCATCGGATTCCCACAGTCAGAGAGTAGGCGCTACGTGGCTGTTTATCTTGATTTTGGTTTTGTCCATGTTCATTTTAAGACCAACTCTTTCGGAAGCTTTGACGTTCATATGTACATAATACATATGTACGAGTATATAACACATGTTTCCTGAAGGTAATTTGCGTTTTTACCTTTAGCCGGTTTATGTGAAAGTAAAACATAAAAAATAAATGTAGACTGAATTGTAAGATCAGAATTATTTATTTGTACAAATGTTCTACGAAATTAACGCGGACGAAGTCGCGGGTAACAGCTAGTATAAAATAAATATAATTATTAAGTACAGTACGGCCGACGTAACTTGGCGAGTCTGAAGTTCAGCGAACTTTAGCGCTCTTGCAATCGAAAAAAAAAATAGTTTAAAAATATGCCTATAACAGTCTGTTGTTAGCATGAATAATAACTGTTATTGTTGTTTTTTTTTATCAAAAAATAATTTTCAATAACAGTTACAGTTGTTAACAAGAATAACAACTGTAAGTGTCGCCGCCCACGGGTCACAAAAAAACGCCGCAACCGAGCTGTAAGCGGCTTCTAGCTTTTTTTTGTGGCAGCGTTTTTTAAATATGTGGCGGCGTTTTTTTGTAGCGGCGTTTTATTATTGTTACCCGTGTGTGGCGACCCTTATTGGCATTTGTTTTTATACCATTTTTTTTTTTTTTACTTGTACACAAACGCTATAATTTGTTGAGTCTAGTTACGTCGGCCGAGAGTCACTCATCAAACAGACTGGTATTTGAGTGAAAAGGACGACAGATTAATTAATTGGTATACGGCTCACTTAAGTGTTTTGGATGAAGCAACAAAGTTGAATCGTGTGTCTGACATACCTTCATATTTCTGTTCCTGTCAATCAAAGTCAATCTTGACTGGCCTGTTGGTCTAGTGGTTAGTGGCCCTGACTGCTAAGCCAGAGGTCGTGGGTTCGATTCTCGCCTAAGACAAATGTTTGTATGATGAACACGATCTTTTGTTCTGTGTCTAGGTGTAATTATTATTTATTTATATTATGTATGTATGTAGAAATATATGAGTATGTTTATTAGTTGTCTAGTATTCATAGTACAAGCTTTGCTTAGTTTGACAATAGATGGCGCTGTGTTATAGTTGTGGAATATATCGTCCCCGTAGAGCGAAAAGTCATTAAGTCGAAAAATCATGTTTTGAGATAATGAATTTTAATTTTTTTACTTTAAAGTTCATTATCTCAAAACATGATTTTTCGACTTAATGACTTTTCGCTCTACGGGGACGATATAGTTATATTATTATTATCTTAGTGGTTGCATCGTTTAGCTTCTGCATGCAATAATCATACGTATTCTTGATACCAGCTTGTATCTTGTTTGTCATAATAAACATTTTCTTTTTATGCACCTACCATATTATTTCTTCTCCACCCTAGGTTGACTGGTAGAGAACACCTACGGCATTAAGTCCGCCTGTCTTGTGCTTTCACGGCCCTCGGGGTGCGCCACCACCGGGTTCCCAGCTAACGGTAGGAGGGGTTCACATCAGCGTCGGGTCGACGATGAAGTATCTGGGACTCGTCCTCGACAGCTGGTGGAACTTCAAGGAGCACTTCCGACGTCTGGCTCCCAAACTGAATCGGACTGGGGCTGCTCTCGGGCGGCTCCTGCCCAACCTCAGGGGACCAGACGCCTCCTGCCGGAAGCTCTACGCGGGAATCGTTCGGTCCATGGCCCTTTACGGGGCTCCGGTGTGGGCACCGACGTTGCAACAGCAACCGAGGGCCCAGCTGAATCCGTGCCAGAGGGTCATGGCAATACGCATGGTGCGAGGGTACCGAACGATTTCCCGCGAGGCGGCGACCCTCCTTGCTGGCCAACCGCCATGGGATCTGGAGGCAACAGTCCTTGCACACATGCACGATAAGCGCATGGAGATGCAACGCCGGGGCGAAATTCCGCTGCCACGACAAGTCGAGGCATGGCGGACAGAGCTCCGGCGGGATCTCATGGCGAAATGGCGTCAGCGACTATCGCAACCTCGTTCGGGGCGCGCCACAATTGGGGCGATAAGGCCCATCTTTGAGGCGTGGCTGGAAAGACCTCACGGCGCTCTCAACTTCCGCACGACGCAGGTGCTTACCGAACACGGAAAGTTCGCTAAGTACCTGTTCCGGATTCGTGCGGAGGATTCGCCCGGGTGTCGCCACTGTGCGGAACACCCGGAGGACACGGTGGAGCACACTGTAGAGGTGTGCCCCGCCTGGGCGGAGCATCGCCATGTCCTCGTGGGGGCGATCGGCGGCAGCGATCTCTCTCGCCGGGCCTTGGTTCAGGCCATGGTCCGTAGTGAGGAGGGATGGCAGGCGGTCGCCTCCTTCTGCGAAGCAGTAATGCTAGCAAAGAAGGAGGCCGACCGCATCAGACAGAGGCAACGGGGCGCTCGCCCCAGCCGCCGCCGGGATTCCGATCCCGATTTCCGGCCACCGTAGGCGCGGGCTTGCGGACGGCGTGCAATGGGTAGCACGCTGTCCGATCGTCCGGTAACCGGCCGGACCGAGCCCAAGTCGTCGACGGCGCGTTCTGTTCCCGCGCGCCTCAAGGAGCTGTCAGCAAACCGAAGAGGCCCAGCCTGCTAACTGCAGGCAGGCAGGGTCGAAGCCTGCTGGGGTCAAGGGCCGTTTTCTGAGAGGAAGGCTCAGCCCCGGCACTATAGGCAACGAAGGAACGGGGTAGGTTTTTAGTCAGTAAGAGTCTGACACTACTTCCCGCTCCGCCCAAGGGCGGGATTTGTCATTGGATGATTTTACCTACCATAAAAAAAAAAAGTCCGCCTGTCTACTTTGTGTTGCATGAAGTTGAAATAAATAAATATGTATACCAGGCCTTATTTTATTTATGGTAGGTAAAATCATCCAATGACAAATCCCGCCCTTGGGCGGAGCCTATCGTGCCGAGGCCGGGTATTCTTTTCGGAAGCTGACCCATGACCCCAGCCACATCGACCATGCAGCCACCGTTGGGATTCCGATCCCGATTTCCAGCCACCGTAGGCGCGGGCTTGCGGACGGCGAGCAATGGGTAGCTCGCTGTCCGACCTTCCGGAAACTCTCCGAACCGAGCCCAAGTCGTCGACGGCTCATACTGCTACCGCGCGCCTCAAGGAATTGTCAGCAAACTGTAAGGGCCAAAACAATACTTGCTAGGATTTTAACTCAAGACCTCAACTAGGAGACGTGGAGAGATTCTCATTTAAAGCAAGCAATGAATCCTATAATTTTACAGTAGTTAATAACCTAGTTGAGTTTTGGTATATCTTGGGTTAAGACAAGACCACTCCACTACCCGGGGGCGTAATAAGACACGACTAAGGGATTACGTCGGCGCGATGGATAGCAGTCATTTAATAGCAGCTTTTCTAGCCACATACATTGTAAAACTCAAGTTAGAGGAAGGTTCCAGTATAAAAATAGGTTCTTCATTGGTACTGTTGCTAGTTCAATTTGTTGACTCAATTCTCCCCAACTTCATTTGTAATATTGCCACGTTATTTGAATATTAAGATTTGTAAGTTCAGTAATGGTTCATACAATGGAGAGACATTGTGTGAACCGCGCGGAGGACACGGTGGAACATACTCTGGAGGTGTACCCCGTAAGGGTGGAGCACTGCCATATTCTCGTGGAGGCAATCGGCGGCAACGACCTCTAGTCTCCCCTGTTTCTAGTTATAGTCCAAACCAGGAGAAATGGCTGGAAGCCGCTTCCTTCTGCAAAGCAGTAACGGTAGAACTACACTGCTGTGCTGTGCCACACACGCCGATCCGGGCGCGTCGTTCTCCATACATTTTATTAGGAGACTAGCCTTGTAGAGAGACATTTGATACACGCCACGCTACGTCGTTCTACGTACAAATCAGGCGAGTTACGTAGGTATGTCTAATGTAGTTCTAGCTTAATGGTAGCGCAGGAGGCACCACAAACGGCTGGATGGTTTGAAAATATTTCATCCGGTATCCAAAAACCATCCAGCCGTTTGTCACCTAAATCCTCCTAAGCGGCTTGAAATTTTCAGTGTATATTTGAGTGGATTGTTTGAAAATACAATTGGTGGTAGGTACTGCAATCGGGTTCTCAATTTTTTTAATGTATCTACCTATATTAAATGTTCAAAACCTGCTAATGCCGTAGACTCCGTAGATTCACCGTAGACTCCGTAGATTCAATGATTACAATTTTTATCGTGCTTTTGGGTACAAAGCTGACCGGTTTACATTGTCCTCTCATATCTATTAATATTGTAATATGAAAATATTGTAGAAACAATCACTTTTTTAAAAGAGTAACCATGGAGTTTCTTGCCGGTTCTTCTCCATAGGAAACGACCAATTGGAACCGTGCGCTAACTTCTGACGTTTTATAAGCCCATGTAACCCTATGTAAAATAAACGACAAAAAAAAGAACTTACTTTTTATTCGCCAAAACTAGGAAAAATAAAATAATTAGTGTTATAATGTTTCCACTGCTGGAACTCAGGCCTCCTCTCTGGGAGAAAGATTGGCTGTCATATTCAACGCGGGCCCAGTGCACATTGGGTGGATTTAACATGTCTATTACTATCTAGTTTTAGGACATGCCAGTTTCCTCACGGTGATATTCTTCACTGTTTTTAGAATAGTGGCAATAAAATAAACTACACCAAGTAAAGTACCCGGCTAGGTTTGAACCACGACTCGTAAGTCGGGGTCGTTACCACTAGGTCACTGCTGGAAAATATAAATAGATAAAACTTCGTTCACTAAAGTGTAGTGACAGTGAATTCACATTACGAGTTTTTATTTCACTTGTCACAAGCTTCCATTTGTATTTTATTTCGTTTTATTGCTCGAAATGTAGTACGCAATTTGTACATGCTATTATGTATTTGCGCCAAGCTTTTATTTAAAAAAATAGTTCATTTTGATACAAGAGAAAGTTGTCATCGTGACCGAGGTGGCATTTGCCCGAGCCATAGGCGTGGGTGTAATGGAGCCTAGGACTGCAGTGCCAAATTTTCACGTGTATCAAAATGTATTATTTTTAAAATATGCAGGGGCTGACGAGCACCTCGTGGGGGTCGCGGTGCGCCCAACCTGATACGATAAATGTAATAATATTGTAGCGGGGACTTTTCCGCACTAGTACAAAAACAGTAAAAAGCGTGCCTAAAAGCGGTAGGTTTTCGAGTAAGTGTATTAGAAAGGAACATTTTCAAAAACAGGCAAAATTGTTTGTTTACACAGGAAAATTTCGGGGCAACCTTTTATATTGTATTTATAGTATGATATAAAAAATCGATGAGTTTGATTTAATTTAAAACTTAATAACTAGTTTTCAGAGCATTTAAATAAAACGTTGTTTAAAAAAACTGTTTTTTGTTTTTTACATTTATTTATTTTATTGTATACAGGGTGTACAAGTTACAGCTTCTACACGAGTTTTTTTCACTTTTTTCACTTTCCTTACACTAATTTATACTTCCTGTATCGTTACTCGTTTTATATGTATCTATAAATTAATTGAAAAATAAATTGACATTTATTCAGAATTATTTAAAGCAAGCGTTTTTGTACTTATTGTCAAGCATTTTATCACTAATTTTTAAAATTAGTGCAAGGAATTTTATATAGCATTTTAAATGGTAACATTCACACGTTGTCTGAATATTTAATACATCTGTTACTCACTTATGGGCTGTATCGATCACATAGATCACATTTCAACTCTTACGGTTTATGAGATGCAGTCTGGTTACAGACAGACTGACAGACATACAGTTTGGCGGACGGACGGACAGCGGAGCCTATGTTATAGGATAGGGCACCCTAAAACCGCTCGTTAATTCTCTGCTCTTACATTTGGTGAGCCCCGATCCTAATCCTTATTACTTAATAAACTTAATAATAAAAAAAAAAACAACAACACAAATAAAGCCATTCTCTATGAAAGATAAGGAAAAATGTGTAATGGTCAGATATTGCGTGTATTTATTTGGGCTGTTTGGTCACCAAGGAGATTTTCCCTGTGGGTCGTTTCTTGTGTTTGTCTCGAAGTAATTTCTTTTCATAGCCGTAGACGGAGTAGTAGGGCAGAGGCATCACCGTGGATGAAACTGGCAACAGATCTGGAACATAAAAATATATAAATATATTAAAAAAAAAATATAGTGCAGTGTGAAGTGTTACTAATATAGTCAAAGTCTCATTTCCTAATAATAATTTTGATTTAGGCGAACTTATAATTTTGGACCACAGTTATGTATAAGTGAAAAAGCAAAATGTGTGCAAAACTGAATTCTTTGTCTTTCTTTCTTCTTAGTCGTATTTTTTAAAATTGACAATTGATTCACAAAAACGCCATCGGGGTTGATAAAATCGTTATTCTAATCAACTCAGACTCAAGACTCTTACTGACAAAAAACCTACCCCGTTCCTTCGTTGCCTATCGTGCCGGGGCGGAGCCTTGCTTTTAGAAGTTGACCCATGACCCCAGCAGGCTTCGACCCTGCCTGCCTGCAACTAGCAGGCTGGGCCTTTACGGTTTGCTGACATCTACGAGTACTTGAGGCGCACGGGAACAGTACGCGCCGTCGACGACTCAGGCTCGGTCCGGTCGGCTATCGGATGATCGCACAGCGTGCTACGCAATGCACGCCGTCCGCAAGCCCGCGCCTACGGTAGCCAGAAATCGGGATCGGAATCACGGCGGCGGCTGGCGGCCTTTGCCTGATGCGGTTGGCCTCCTTCTTTGCTAGCATTACTGCTTCGCAGAAGGAGGCGACCGCCCGCCATCCTTCCTCACTCCGGGCCATGGAACCAAGGCCCGGCGAGAGAGATCGCTGCCGCCGATCACCTCTAGGGGGTCCAGAATCATGTACTGGGTCCATGGAATTCGTTTGAGCGTCGATGTCAGACACACCCTGTATATCTTTGGTCCAAGATGCCTGATAGGTAATTATTTATTATTATTATATAAATTTTGATTATGATCGCCTACGTTTGGGAGGTCATTAATCTGGAAAAAAAGGCCTGTATTCATAATAAATCTTAAATAAACAAGTTCATTCTGGTTCTATAAATGTATATAGGTATAAATAATAATTGTCAGAAATGATTTATGGTACCAAGACAGTGACGATGTGAGTTGTGAGCTCATCCCGCCCACTTCTGCTAGCACTGTCGACTCTATGAGCTACTCGTCCGTTTACGTATGTACAGTTACTAAATGTGCAACATTCGCACGTATTTACCGTTTCTTAGGACCTTTTCATCTAATAAAGATGTTTTAAAAAATACACCGTGTTCCAGACTTCGACGCATAAACTTATATGATGAATTCAGGGGACTTATCGTGACTAGAGAATCCAATCCCGCATCAAAATCGTAATCCTGCATGGCAGCGGGATTGAAGTAAATAGTCCCGCGGATACCGCGGGATTGGCGGGATTGGGATATTTTAAGTATTTTATTTTAAGAGGGATGCTCAGAGGAAACAACAGAGTACCACTCTAAAGTACAAAATAAAGAAAAATTAAAGACAATTTGAATTTTGCAGAGGTATAAATATATCAAAAAAAAAAAAAAAATGTTTCACCTTGAGGAAGATAGAGCAATTTAACTGACATTGATTACGTTCCTTCCCACTTCCGATTTAGAACTCGTACAATACAATATAGAATTTTAAAATTTATTTTGGTGTAAAATAAAATAAATTAAAACCAAATTATTTCCCAAGGGTACAAATTAAAAAAAAAAAGTCACGAGTTCCATGAAAAGTGGTTAAATCACATGTCAATGAGGCTGTGCTGGGTCTAACTAATAGCTCCGGTAATCAGAACAGCGCGGCGCATCATCTAAACCAAAAAAATTAATCCCGCAGGCGTGCGGGATCCCGCACGAATAATCCGTTCTCCATTTTTCGAACACAACTCAACTTATCCCGCATTTCTGATCCCGCGCTTGCGAGATTAGATTCCCTAATCGTGACGTGTTTATATATCAGTTATGCGAATGAAAAAGAGGGATGTTATGCTTTAACAGTTCACTTTAGGACGTAAAATGGATGACGTTAACCTATATATCACTACAGTACCTACGTGATTCTAAACTCTATAGTGGCAGAATTTTTCGTCAGCGTTTTTCTGGTATTTTTCAGTAATTTTACTTTTTCATTTACAAACATAATATATAAGTAAAAACTATAAGGAGGTATCTGTTCAGCTAAGCACTATGCTCTGTTGAAAAAAGCGTTTTTTTTTTTAAATTTGTCATTTCGGATTGATTTAAGTAACGATGTTTTACACTTAAAAGAAACGCTGACGAAAAAATTAGGGGTCTAAAATCTTGTAATAAAAATAATAATATTTCACAACTTTCATTCAACGCCATCTAGTCCCAAACTAAGCAGAGCTTGTTCTATACGTACTAGACAACTGGTAAACATACTTATATATATTTATAAATACATACATTTTGTAGGTAAATTACATCCAGACACAGAACAAATGATCGTGCTCATCACAGTCATCACACAAAGATTTGCTATCAATGGGAATCCAACCCACGACTTTCCTGGCCCTGACAGCTATCACTACATCCACAAGCCAGTCAATTCCTTTTTAACCGACTTCGAAAAAAGGAGGAAGTTCTATGTTCGGCTGTATGTATTTTTTTTATTTTTATTTATTTAATTAAACATGTCACTTTAAAATAAAAAAGGACTGTTTTTTTTTATAAAATTTGGAAGATCTCGATGAAAAATTCCATTGGGGGGTCCAGACTCACGTACTGGATTCCTAGTACATATTTGTGCTTCGATGTTTCAGACACGCTGTATAAGTAGGTAGCTTCAAAATCTTTATGTAGGTTATCGATTTCATGAGCGTAGTTCTATTTCCAAACGAAATAAGGTGCTGTCAAAATGCAATTTCAGAATTCAATCAATGTAATATAGCTCATATTGTCGGTGCGCCTCGTGGAAATCCAAATAGCGGAATAGATTCCTGATGTGTGGAGCGTAGTCGTTGCGTGAATGCATGGCGCGGGAAATGTGCTGTGCGGACAATAGGATCAAGCGAGGTATTTTCGTGAAACTATTCACATAGTCGTATCTAACATACACAAACCGTAGATGGGTACAGTAGGCAATCTCATGTACAGTACGGCCGACGGATCTTGGCGCGTCTGAAGTTAGGCTCTGCGAACTTTAGAGTTCAAAATAAGCGCGCTAAATAAATTATTTATAAAAATAAATGCCAATAACAGTTGTTAACAGCAATAACAACTGCTATTGCATTTATTTTTTCAAACCATTTATTTTTTTACGAGTGCACAAGCGCTAAAGTTCGCAGAGCCTAACTTCAGACGTGCCAAGATCCGTCGACTGTACTGTATGTACTTCACTTTTTATACCTACGCTACGAAAAAGTACTCTTATCTAGCACTGGTTTAGCATAGTTTAGTTACGTACAAGATATCGTGTCCGTGAGCGGTGTCTATGTGTGCGTTGCTCGAGCGCGCTTTGTAAGTAGATTGTCTTCTATATATCTCACTTTTGTGCACATACTTAGGAAATAGCGTAGCATTGAGCGGTTGGTTACTGCGCTGCGTGTCACGGGTGCGATTCCCGCACGGAGCAAATAGACTGGTCCCAAGAACAAAATCGTATATGAAAAATGATCTATTTACGGTATTTTATTTTTGGGATCCGTCGAAAATTTTTATGGCCTATAGATTGGTGTTCTGGGTCTGAGTGTCTTGTGTTTGTGGGTTTACATGTTTGTGAACGCACCTCCACTGCAGGAGTTATTTCTAATAAAGAGCAAAGCAAGAAAAAAAATTGCCACGGACTGATAATAGTAGGTAGTTCCGTTTTTACATGGCTATAACGGTTCCACCTACGTTTATTGTTCTTGATATCAAAAATGGAAACAGACATAAATTCGCCCGAATTGACTACTATTCTAATCCTGTTAGAATTAAAAAAGAACCTGATTGGTGTCTACAAAGTTCATTCTTCGTGTAATATCAAAGAGATATTATGAAAAATTTACCACTATAGCCACGTGAAGAAGGGACAATAAAAAATCACACATAATTACAATAGTTTTGGTAAAAGTAGATCTCTAAAAACCATGATAAAAATGGCCAAATATTGGTCACATAAAGACAAGTGCGAAAGACGTCCAATATTGAACATAGTCCTCCCTCAAGTGTCACCACAATGATAGGTCTGGCACGTTCCGCATCCTTCGGATTCCCGGAACCCTTACTAGGTCATCGGTCTACTTTGTAGGATGCCTTCCAACGCTGCGTCTTCCGGTACGCGATCGCCAATCCAGAATCTTTCAGCCCCAACGGCCATCTGTTCTGTAAGCAATGTGCCCTGCTCATTGCCACTTAAGTTTGGCGATTCTTCGTGCTATGTTAGCAACCTTGGCTCTTCTGAGGATATCTAGTGACCAAAGGTCAACAAAGTCATAAAATATTATGTTCCAGAAGCAACAGACCATGGCCGTGAACTCAAGACAGTTAAATATGAACATGGCGGACAACGTCATTAGTCATCTAAGAATAACTTATTATGGCCCACACGCGTGAATGTCTCGGCGACTGTTACACAGATGATTTACATATTTATTGCCTAATGACTAAATTAATGAGTCGTCATCTTTAGTATGTTAGATACTATAGCAATTATAAAGCCGGCTTGGATCGATCTTTTATTAAAACTAACACATTGTTTTTAGCCGTGGAAAATCATTAAATGACAACGTCCTGACCAAGGTGACCTTGATAGTTTCAATCCGTGTAGACAGCAGTTATAAACCATGACCTTCAACGCTTGGTTGGGAGGCGCGTTTTCCTAACCACAGTGACTGAGTTGCGAACGTGTTGGCGCGTGGTTTACAACAATGTGACCTTGGTTGGAATGCTGTATTAAATAAAACTACACTTGTGTCATTTGCCCTTCAGTTGCAATCAAATGGTAAAGATCGTAAGGAAACCAGCACGTCCTAGAATTAAAACGCAAGACGGTGGCATCCATCAAATCGCACTGTGCCCGCGTGATTATTTTTTTTTTAAGGTGGGAAATCATCGTTTCACCCTTCGGAAATTCCCCGCGGACCTAGCTAGTGGGCTTCGGCCCTGCGCTCCTCGAAGAGGGTCACTACGCGCTGTTGACGTCTGGGCTCGGTCGGGTTAATTACCGGAGTGCTGGACGGCAAGCTACACATTGCTCGACGTCCGCAAGTCTACGTCTACCGTGGCTGGTAGTCGGAATCTCGACGGCTGGGGCACGAGGAAGTCGTTCGTTCCCTCACGCTTGCGGCCTCCTGCTTCGCTAGTATTAGTACTTCGTAGAAGAAGCCGACAAATTTCTTCTCACTCCACCGATTGCCTCCACGGGGACACGGCGGTGCTCTGCTAAAGCGGGGCACACCTCCACTGTACGCTCCACCGTGTTCTACGGACAAACACCCGGGCGTTTCTTCCGCTTAAATCCGACGAAGGAACCTCCCGAACTTGCCATGTCCAGTGAGGACCTGCATCATGCAGAAGGTGAGGACAACGTGTTGCCACTCCAACCACTCCTCAAAGAGGGGACTTACCGCCGTGATTACGGCGTGCCCAACTGTCCCCGCGTGGTGGATTACGGCACATTCCCTTTCCTAGAGAGGTGGCTTAAGTCCCACCAGTGGAAACATATAAGGCCGATCATACCTACTTGTCGGTAATATATCGTTTACGTTAAACCAACCAGCGTAAGAAGTTGCGTGATAAAATCAGCAGTAAAACATAAATATTAGAATTAAAGTCTCAGTATTTGTAGCGAGAGGTGAGTCCGTACGTGCGCCATTATTAACCGGTTTTATTGCGGAATATTACAGAATGGTTCTATAACATGTTTTCTTAAAATATCTTAGAATACTGTTTAGTTAAATTTCTTGCCTGGTCCAGTATTCGGCTACGGCAATGCTGTCAAATGACACCGTAGTTGTATCTCTACGGTAACAGAGCACTTGAAGTATGATAGAAGATGGGATATGGTCTGCAAAAAGATGCCGCACAAATACGAGGATCAGAACTATAAAAGAACCCGCACCTGTAAAGGTTGTCTTTGCTGCGTGGGCGTAGCTGGTGGTCCCAAATTGGGACTTGGGTGGGGAGTCTGTATGAAGTTTTCCAGGTTGGCCATGGCAACTCTTGTCCAGGCGAGAGGTTCTCCGACGGCTCGATCATCATAAGGCTCAAGGTAAGGAACGCAGGCGGGTTTTTGGTCAGTAAAAGCGGGAAGAGTTATTTGATTAATTACAACCTCAAAAAAAAAAAACTGGACATGTGCTATTCGACCTCGCACACTGATGGTTCCGTACAAACTAACTTATGCAAGTAGTTCAATTGACGAATCTAGTCTCGGAGATTTTTCCCGATCGAAAAAAATATTTTTAAGGTTTCGTACCTCAAAAGGAAAAAAGGAACCCTTATAGGATCACTTTTTTTTTGTCCGTCTGTCTGTCAAGAAGACCCTTTATCTCGAGAACGCGTGGAGGTATCGACTTGAAATTTAAACCACATACAGGTCTGCGGTTCCTTGAACATGTGAAACAAACTACAAATTACAAATATAAATTCCAAATTCACAACCCTCCGATTCTTTTTTTAAATTTTTGGGTACTAGGTCGACGGGAAATACAATATGAATTTTGATTCCCTTGTGTGTGTTTATGACATAACAGCCATAAATATCTATTTTTTTATGTTAACCCAGAACTTTGAATTTTTCACAGCTGCAAGGGACCGCAGACTTTAATAACTAGATTTTCAACTCGATACCTCCACGCGTTCCCGAGATACAGGATCTTGACAGGTAGACAGACAGACGGACAACAAAGGGGTCCTATAAGGATGCCGATTCTTTCCTTTTGCGGTACGGAATCCTAAAAAGGTACCATCTTGTTAAGAGAAGAATTTATATATTAAGTTTTTAATTTGTCAAAGCTTTACGTGATTTCCCGCCCGTGTTACCCCTCCTTTCCTACTTACAAAAATATGTTTACGTGATCATTTTCTCAGCAAAAAGCGACTCCTAAGTCCAGACTTATCTCCATTATCCGATCACGGATGTTCGTTATCTCTGCATAGAAATAAAAGCTACACCTTTCTACATGGTACTCACACATTTTAGCTGTAAAGAGGGTCCAAATTGCAATAAAGGTTACTTTCGTAACGTTATATGTCGTGAAAAAGTGTCCGAGGTAACGTTATGTATTGCTACGTGTAGGTTTATATGGGCTTATTTTAACACTTCCCTGTATTATGGTCCAAATAGGTCCGAAGTAAAGTTCTTTTTGTTATTTATTTAAATTCATTGCTATATTGAAACGTGGTCGCTTACAACGGGCCTCATCAGAAGGTTTAAAGTCACCCAAAGGGCAATGGAAAGGGCTATGCTCAGAGTTTGCTTGCGTGATCGCATCAGGGATGATGATATCCGCAAGAGACCCAAGGTTAGTTGGCTACCTAAGTTGTTGGTTGGGACCTAAGGCATAGCCTGAAGAATCGTCAAACTTAAGTGACAGTGGGCAGAGCAGTTGATAGAGCTGAAAAGTTTTGGATTGGCAACTGCGCACTGGAAAAGGCAGTGTTGCAAAGCCTACCACATGGTGGACCGATGGTCTGGTGAGAATCACGGGAGCATGAGATAGATGCGAGACGCACAGGACCGTTTGTTAGTAACGGTACTTGGGGGAAGCCGATGTCCAACAGTGGACGTCTTGCGGCTGAAATGGTGATGATGATGATGATGATTATACCTCTGTCTAATTTGAAATGTATAATATCTAGTTTAAGCCACGGTATTAATTGTCAAACCTTTTTGTTCCCTTCAAATAAATGATAATATATGAGCTACGAGAATTTGACAATGCCCTGGTCCTGAAACACAAAGGGCAACTGAAGGACACAGATAAGTTTTAGGGTCTAAGTTATACGATAACCTTGATCCATCTCCTTTTCCCTGTGTTGTTTCATCTTTAATGCTGGTCGTAACCTTAACGAATGATTTTTTCGTGGACTAGGTATATTCCTATCTTCGGTGATGTGGATAGTGTCACTGACTGTGTTCTTTTGGTGTGAAATGGATTTGATTTGACCAACGTAACAGGTTTCTGTCTTTGGATCTTACCTCATTATCTATTTTTATTAGCAAAAGTTTTTCCAGGTGATTTAATTTTTTTTTTATGACAGTATGGCCCTTTGAAAAGACTTGGCATAACAGCTTCTCGACAGTAAATCCAGATCCAAATATGTTGGTCCTTTTTATTTTCTAATTGATATAACTTGCTTAACTTCGATTCCACCTGATGGTAAGCAGTGATGCAATCGTTGATGGTGAGGCGCACTAGATTTTTAGATATATATTTTAACTTTCAATTGTTTACGTTAACATAAACTATAGCGTTATCTCACAAGTTAAAAGTCTTGACCATGGCCCGGCGCATGCGCAAGGCCGTTCACTTCGCAGTTCGCGACCACTTACTCTGCAATATGGACTCGCTTGAATATGCATTGTGTTACATAACCCACCTGTCCATATTTACTCTCTATAGTAATATGTTTGGATGAAGCTTTCAAATAATCGGTGTTCATAGCATCGGATGAGACTTTCAATCTAGCTTACCTAATAGTAAAATGTGTTATTTTAAGATATGCATCCTAACATAAGGATTATACAAGAGAATGGATTTATAGGAAGATATGTCTGTTTGTAAGAGGCAATCTCGAGACTTACAGAATGATGTGAACGAAAGTGCTTTATTGATAGAAAGCTACATTTCCACTTTTTTCACTTAGTAAGCGTTTTCTTTGGAGGTGGGTAAATCATCCAATGACATTTCCATGCCCTTGGGTTTTACTGACTAAAAAATTCACTCCTGTTCCTTCGTTGCCTTTCATACCGGGCCGAACCTTCCTTTCAGACCTAGGGTTTGCTGACAACTCCTTGAGGCGCGTAGAACTACGCGCCGTCGACGACTTGGGCTCGGTCCGGACGGTTACTGGACGGTCGCTGAGTGTGTTGGGCCTTACTGTTTGTTTTGAAAATGCAGTAATTCTGCAGGATACACCACGAGAGGATGCAGTAATTCTGCAGGATACACCACGATAGGATGCAGTAATTCTGCAGGATACACCACGAGAGGGTCGCAGAAAAAACTACTAGGCTCTTTTTTAATTTCGACGGTGAAGTGCGTTTACGTTTATCTCTTATTGTTTCTGAAAAGTATTTTAGATAAAAAAAACTTCTTTGAGAATACCTCCCAACTAAACCAACTATTCTTGGCTATTTCGTGTTTTATTGGCTATTTCGTGTTAAGCTTCTTAAGTAGGTAATTATTTATCTTCCAGTTCTACACTATCATAACATAATTATATTTATTAATACAATATTACAAAATGTAAAAAACGATTATGTTTAAAAATAAATTATTAATCTAATACATACAACTGTAACTAATAACTATCTTATGTTTAACTTATTTTCAATTTCCCAAGAAATCAAATATTTTCTTCAGACTTTGCAAATTCCTAACTTCGAAATTTAGGGCTGATTTCATCATTCAATATAAAAACTTAGTTAAACTAAACTGAACTCAACGTAATCTAGTTTAAAGACCCGTGTCGTAAACATGGGCGACAACAAAAGACTTGAAACTGAGTTTAGCGTAAACTAGGTTCAATTTATCGCGGTCAAACGCAAAATGAAGCTATAATCTCGATTATTGGCTCAAACTGCGTTTTGCTTGAACGAATCGCGATTAGTTTATTGGTGAATTTGGCTCCTAGGAGTGTTGACACTACCGTCGATTTCTTTTTATAAACTCTCTTGAGATAATTATAAGTTTTGAATCGTCTCTTAAAAAAGCATGTGTTGCGCACTTTTACTAAACAATCAAGTGCCTTGCAAAACATAGTAGCATTCAGTTCAGCACGGCTTGCTACCAAATCGGACGAACTATATTGACCCCTGATCATGACACAGTGTCAGTACTACAAGTGAGCTAGGCAAAGTTACAGAACGCATTTGTCAGAAAGACGTATTCCTTCTGCTGACACTGTATGAGAATAGAATTGTAATAATTGGTTTTGGTGGCAAAATCTATTCGCAAGGTTATGTTAATCTTACATTACATACTCAAAATGATACTTTTGAACACAGCTTTTGAGCTGTTATATTTAGGACACACAGTGTCACCAGAAGGAATAAATTAATAAATAAAAGATTACCCAACATCAAAAAGTACACAAGAAGTAAAACAACAAAAATTATTACAGGAAATTTATAAAAAACATCGCATAAATAACCTCTCCTAGAGAGAAGGCCTGAGTCCCAGCAGTGAGAACATTATAAGGCTCATGCTATGCTATGCTATGCTAAATAACAATTCCATTAAATTCCTTATGTCGTGAAAATGTTCCTTTTATGAAAAATGCGTTAATATCATCACCCTTTTTTACAATACCCAGACTTTTCAGATGAAAACGAGTTTGTGTTACAAAATGATGCTTCAGGTATTGCTGTAGGGGCAGTACTTGGTAATAAAGACATACGACCAGTCGCTTATGCGAATCGACCGTTAAATAAAGATGACAAAAAAAAAAAAAACGTTGTTGAAACCTCTACGGTCCAGACTAAGCGTTTCGCCACATCGTTCATACCGCGTACATTGAAGCCTTCTGCGTTCTTCCCGACCTACTATAATTTTGGTGTCTGTAAGGTTAGAGTGAATAGGTTCTTAAATAATGCGCCTCAGCATCAACGATTGCATCACTGCTCCTTATAAGGTGGGATCGCAGTCAAGCACTAGTTTATATCAATTTAAAAAATAATAATTGGTAATTACAACGTCTAGAACCAAATAGAAAAAGTATAAAGCAAGACAGCACCTCAACAGTACCATTCGAAAGTGCACCGTTCTCGTATCATGCGCAGAAACTGATCAAGGTAACACAGTGCAACCTGCGCCCGCGTCGCACTATCAACACATTTACATATTTTTGTTGTGACCTTCTCTCTATCTGTCTCTTTCTAACCAACTGTTATTTACACATGATGATAGAGATAGAAGTTCTTATCTAAGTATTATGATCGTTCTAATTTTTGACATGTGTTTTGTTGCATGATAATTTCCGCATTGGATTCAGATAAAATCTTTAACGGAATAGTTTGTGTGAAATTGTCTGTCAAAAACTTTTTAGGCATTGTCTATGTTCTTAAAGTCAAACTGGCAGTTAATGTTGT
Source organism: Leucania comma (assembly GCA_958295575.1). Classification (NCBI taxonomy): domain Eukaryota; kingdom Metazoa; phylum Arthropoda; class Insecta; order Lepidoptera; family Noctuidae; genus Leucania; species Leucania comma. Next base: position 25,571,641 of record OY282467.1, on the reverse strand, counting down.
GTTGTTCTAAAATCAAATGTATTCAGATAAAATCGGTAATGGAATAGTTTGTGTGGAATTAATTGTCTGTCCAAAGACTTTTTGATCATTGTCTATGTCCATATAGTCAAACTGGCACTTAAAATTATTTTATTCTAAAATCAAATCAGCAACTCATAAAAAATATATTCATAATAGATTGTGTGAAAGTGGGTACGACAGAAATTGGATTTAAATTATTATAGTTTGAAAAAAGAAGACGATAAATAATGATGATCTATAAATTGTTGATCCATAGTGTGACTAAGATAATCGTGGCTTGCTTTTGGAAGATGTCTATGCGCAACAGTAACATATGAAAGTGCATCATGAGCAACACAGAATGACGTAATTCGTACCAGTACTGCACCTTTGTGCAGTTTTTATATTAACATTAAAATGACATATATCTGGCAAACATTCTGTTACTGTTTCTCCATAAATTGTATTAACTGGATTATGTTTACAGTCAATTTTAAATATAAGTAATAAAAATTAACATGACATTTTTTATGAATTATGCTTTCATGGCTAAAAACCGTTAATATTTTGCCCCGTTTATTTCGCTACTGGTGGCTTAGTATAAACATTCAAAATAAATAGTGGACTAAAGTTTGTACAAATATCAAAATAGCATTGAAAAACAGAGTAAATAAATCATTACCGCTTGCAGTTCAGTATACCAATTACAAATAATAATAATAAATACTTGCTAATGAACAGCGTCATTAATTAGTTAAATTGAACTAATAAAATATAAAAAAATATTTCAATTAACTATGTAGATAAATAAAAGCAATATAGCAGTACAAAAAATGGGGGTAGTGGTAAAACTAAACTGGGAAAAGGCGGGAATTTTTGATCTTGACTGCGAGTAAAAAAAAAAACAAAAATAGTACCCACCAGGTTTCAAAACATTGTCGGAGTCCCGCCGGTACAGCATACCAGCACTCCACGTGAAAAAATAGCCGAACAACACGAAAACCAAACAAAAATTCATCGTTTAAATGGCACGTATATACCAGGATCACAGAACCCGACAGGAGATATATTTCAACCTGTATTTATTTGACACTCTTCCGTGTCGCGGCGGGCGTTCTCGAGCTCACTCGAATAAAGTATCGAATGTATCGGTGACATTCTCGATACGGCCGGCTGGCATTGGGAGCTCGGAAATCTAATATGAATACGCTTTTGGTAAATACGTTCTAGAGTCGGAGGCGTATACCGTTGGCCGGGATCACCGACTCCACTGTAAATAATGTGAGACATGTGCTTAATAAAATCGGGATGTTCGAATTCGAAGGTGCATTTTATATGTCGGCTGCTGTCTTTAAAATGTATCTCAGTACTAAATTGAAACTTTTAGTAAATAAGTCGCCTCAAGTTTATAATACCTATGGCTTTAGGGTACTTATTAACTTTGAAATATAAACATTACATATATTATGTGCATTAATATGATCAAAACAGCGGAAGATAGGTAACTCTGAAATCACGATAGTTTTTTTTTTAATAATAAAATTTATTTTCCTCGCCACATTACATAATAGTAACAGTTCCTATAGTAAAGCTAGATACATGCATATTGTGGGAGACTGGTGCTTATACCCTTAGGTTTAATTAACATTTTCAGTTTTAATAATGCTACAACAAACAGTTGTCACAATTATTAACAATATTTCTGTCATGAATTCTTTAGTTTATCCTAAATTCACTCAGTCGCAATCGGTATTACATCGGTTGCACGACAGCACCTAATCTTATCTCTGTCCTTGTCTATCAGTGACTATAAGTAGACGTGTGTGTTTCGAGTCCAGGTTTTCTGATTGCGATGTTAGCGCATAAAAATATATCAATGATTATGTGTATTATTTCCTACCGTAACAATTTTGTGTCCTGTAAATGTTATTGAACAGAAAAATTGTCAAATTGTCTCTTTTTGACATACGTAATTCGGATTTGTCAGATTTTCAGCTTTATTAATAAAGCTGAAAATCTCACAGGGCCCAGAGGTCAGTTTTCCCGTAAGTTGGGCCTTACTGGTCTTTTTTTATGGTAGGTAAAATCGTCCAATGACAAATCCCGCCCTTGGGCGGAGCGGGAAGTAGTGTTAGACTCTTACTGACTAAAAACCTACCCCGTTCCTTCGTTGCCTGTCGTGCCGAGGCCGGGTATTGGGCCTTGCTGGTTCTCCTTAGAACCAAAATAGTAAAAGGTAATGTAAGTTGCTTCCAGAAATCGTTCTTGCTTTATTAGAACAGTTTTAGTGGTTGTTTTGTTGCTAAAATAATATAATCACATCTTTTCAATTTTGTAGAAGGCAACGTTTCTCAGCTCGCCCGTCTATCTGTTCGTTAGTGCCCTTATAACTCGAGAAACTCTGAACCGTTTTCTATTCCACCTCATTCTTATTACATTTTGTAACTAAAACGATTTGTAATAAGCTTATTTGAATGAAATAGTCTGGATAAATAAACCCAAATCCAAAGCTTATATTAAAAAAAACCGGGCAAGTGCGAGTCGGACTAGCGCACGGAGGGTTCCGTTCCGTACAAACTTGGTAAATTGCGGTTTACGATTTATGACGTATTAAAATAAAAAAAACTACTAACTAGATCTCGTTCAAACCAATTTTTCCTATTTTTTTTAATCCTAAAGATACACTAAGCGCTAAAAATAAATTATTGCTCCAGTTTATTATATGTCGTTATTTCTGCAGACTATTATGTAAACCGCGTTATTAGCCACAAGGGCTTATAATGCAGAATATAATTTAGTATAATTTTTTTTTTATTGTTACAATAAAGATCATAATTTGTGATAGATACGGTTTAACAAATATAAACTGTGCAATTACAAATTAAATCCATAAACGGTCCGCTCTTAAGTGTCTTCTATAACACTTAACAGCGGCCAACCCGAGGTATATTTTCATACAACCGCTCTTTAGTAATTATGATGTTATTACCCATCTTTCTCCAGATATTTTGGATATACAAATATCTTGTGGATATTATCTAGGATTCTATAGAAATCAAAACATACATTTATGTAAAACTAATCCAGTAAAGACATCTGAAAATCTGCTATTTTACGTAAACTTTGTCCCTCCATAATGTACTCATATATTAAAAATATAAAAAAATACCTATAAAGAAACCTTACACATTTAATCGAGATTCTGAAGGACGATCTATAATTTTTCTCAAAACACTTTTAAGGGTGATAAAAAAACACAAAAAACAAAAAGTTTTGTGAAATATTAGAGTACATCACGGAAATACCGAATGCGAACAGAGTTTTCAGGCGTTATCTCTCTTTTTCGCGTTGCCTTTTCATCAAACACCGCGTTGGATTGACTTAGATGAAGCAACAAGCTTTTAAATCAAGTTCGACGTTGACGATAGGCGAGTGGGGAAGGCTCCTCTTAATATTTCCTTGCGCTAAAATTGCTCCCATTTTCCTAATTTAAAAGTTTTTGATGAAAATTTCTAAACATGCTTAGATAAAAAATGATATTTCTGTAAGCGTTCCCGCCAAACGAAAAGTCCAAAATGTATGGCAAAGCTTGGCAATACCTGTGAAGAAGTCGTGTGACAAGTGGCGTGATAGGTAATGTCATTTTCATACATAATTATAATTATAATGAAGAGTTGAAGTTGAAGTAGTTGAATTATACACAAAGAAACCCAGGGCCAGAACAACCAAAACCTGTAGGCCATACCAAAATTTTCTCCGTGAGGGCATCGAGGCCGCGACATGCAGTTCAGCAGTCAATCGTTCAACCACTGCGCCTAGGATAGGTAGCATCACTTCATAGTCACTACAGTCCCGTTTTGGTCACTCATGGTAATTGGTAAGTATTTGTTTAAAACTCAATCTTTAATCAAACACACTTATTAATCACTTATCCTTTTTACAGCCAAGATTAATACAAAAACACATAAAAACGGCTTTCCTTATATAGTTAGATGAGATCACAAGATGGCCGATGTTTATATCTTCACCGTAAGTGCGTTGAGTCAATGTGGGGGCGGAGAAGATGACACGGATATTACTTGTTTTCCATTTAGAGACACTGTGTTGTCTTTTTAACGGTGTGTGTCGGTTTTTAATTACTGATTAAGGACTGTGTTGTACAGTGTTGTTGGATGGAAAACTTCCTGTATTTTAGTGTTTTGAATTCATCTGAGAAATATGTCCTTTCTATATACATGGTATTACAGAAAGGGGGAATGTGACTAGCTGTTGCTACCGGCTTCGCCCGCGTGGTAGTAGAAATATATGTCTTTTAAACAATCCCGCAATGTAAGAACGTCTAAAGATAATAGAAGCGGTATCATGGCGGAGGTATGTATCTGGAAAGTGTAAAGTCCCGCAACTAAAAAGTATCCTACATGCTATTCCAGGACATGGTTTATTTATTTATTTATTTATTTATTTATACTTTATTGTACACCAAGATTACAATATAAAAAGGAAACCTTATAAAAAAAGAAAACATACAATCGGCGGCCTTATCGCACTTGGCGATTTCTTCCAGGCAACCTAGTATGGATAGAAATTGCCAGGACACAAAATGGGGTTGCACTCGGTGCAAATATAAAAGCAGACAAAACTATATAGGTACTTAATACTAAAATAGATACATATATACATACATACAAAAATATACAGGCAAGAGAATAAGTGATACGTCGAAAGCAAGGTCACAGTGTCAAGTAATGCTCCTTCACAAGCCTTTTGAACACAGGTAGTGTTTGCGCACGCTTTATTGACACAGGCAATGCATTCCAAAGACGAGCGGCCTGGACAGTGAATGCCTTATCCAGGAAGGTACTTGAATGCATTGGCATTTTAAGCTTTAAATTATCTGATGATCTAAGAGTCTTCATGTGGGAGTCGCAAAGAAATTGGAACCGTTCTTTGAGGTAAAGAGGGGAAGAAGGGAAAAAGAGCACCTTATACAAAAGGAAAAGAATATGAGCATTACGGCGAAGGCGAATTGGCAACCACTTGAGTTTAACACGAAATTCAGAAACATGGTCATATTTGCGCAAACCGAATATGAACCTTATACAAAAGTTTTGAAGTCGCTCAAGTTTATCCAGTGGTACTTCAGTGAGGTCAAGATAGCTGGCATCAGCATAATCAAGGATGGGTAGAAGGAGAGATTGTGCAAGCGTTATCTTGGTGGCAGTCGGCAGAAAATTACGTAGTCTTCTCAAAGATCCAGCAGATGCGAATAACTTGCGGCTGACTTCCTGTAGCTGGGCAGTCCAAGAAAAATTCGTGTCGATGAATACCCCCAAGTTCTTAACTTTCTCACTAAATGGAATTACTGAGTTGTTAAAAGACACTTGGGGAAGAGTCGTCCAGTCGATCCTCGAAACCATCCTAGAACTACCCACCACCATAACCTGCGTCTTTACAGGGTTCACCATAAGTCCATACCTTTTGCTCCAGTCGCATATACGGGCCAGATCAAGGTTAATGGTCAATATAGCCTCAGACAGCTTACCAAGAGGAGCTCGTGAATATATTTGAAGGTCATCTGCATAAAGGTGGTAGGAGGAAATTAATTCGTTGGAGATTGAGTTAATAAAAACTGCGAAAAGTAAAGGAGATAAAACGCCACCCTGTGGCACCCCGGCAGAAGTACTACACCAGGAAGACATGATCTCTCCGATGCAAATACGTTGCCGTCGACCAAACAGGTAACTACGAAACCAGTCAATCACCGATGGAGATATATTAAGAGAGCATAGAATACCGAGTAAAACATCAAAATCAACAGTATTAAAAGCATTACTGAAATCTAGCAAAGCCATGACCGTCAGATTACTGCTTTCCATGGCTGACCTTATATCGTCCGTAATATTGAGAAGCGCTGTAGTGGTGCTGTGACCTGGACGGAAGCCGGACTGAAAGGGGTTGAGGAGATTATTTTTGGAAAGGAAAGTGCTTAATTGGTTGTGGATTAAACGTTCTAGGACTTTGGACAGGAATGGTAAAATGGATATTGGACGATATTCAGAAAAGGACATGGGATTGGGTTTTTTAGGAAGAGGAATAATTTGAGCATCTTTCCATGAACATGGAAAGACACCGCTAGACGCAGAGAAGTTGAGGATGTGACAAATAACAGGGAGAATTATGTCAAGCACCGGCAGTAGCATTTTACGGCTGATACAGTCACTTCCCACCGCATTGGAAGTAATCGCTAGTATGCTCTTCTTAACATCACATGCGGAGAATTGACCTATGTTTACCTATGTTTACCTAGGTTTACCTATGTACCAAGTTTTATCGAAATGAATTCAGTAGTTTTTACATGAAAGTCAAACAAACAATAACGAGAGAGCCTATGCTTGATAAAAAAAATCTGTAAATACAAACTTTCGCGTTAAATGGTAAATGAATGATATTTATTTTTGCAAATAAGTTAAAAAAAACTTTTACACGTCAATTTTTTTTCCGTCTGTTTAAACTAGAAGAGGCTGGTGATTCCTAGCTGACTGCCCTGAGAACAAACACCGAAATCAACTCGTCAAAAACGTTAATAATATTAAGTACAAGTAGAAGACTGCTCATACAACAAAAAAAATAAATAAAAAAATTCAAGGAATTCGTACACTATTAAAAAAAAAGCAAAATTAAACATTCCATACTAATGATTGAACAGCTAATGAGAAAAAGAGAACTTTGTTGTGGAATTGTTCAAAAGAAAAAGGCCCTGGACCGCAATGAGCAACTGAACGAATATAGTCTGACCCTCATTCTCACTCCAACCAGAGCGGGAAGAATTACTGAAGATTTTTTAATGGCAAAAATCACCCTAAAGTCATCAGACGTCGGTGACGGATATTGCAGAAGATTATCCGGGAAATAATTACAAAATTTAAAATTTAAAAAATCCCCCGACAGTCCTTGTCATCGATATGAAATATATAGAACTGGTCAAGACGAATCTAATGAGCCCAAATTCGATAGGTTTACGATGTTAATAAGCAATCCAGGGTTCTTTTCTTTGAGCTCTGTCATCAGACCAGCTCAATGACACTAGATTGTACACGAGTATTTCAAATATTAGGTCATACATATGTTTAAAATAATTAAGTGTTTAAAAACCCCAACGCAGTTAATAAACGAGCTAATGACTTTGAACACCTGCACAGATCTTCATAAATTGTAGCTAAGAACCATCTCAATTAAGCCAGCTTTCAAACAAAAACAAACCGCATCAAAATCGGTCCATTCGTTTGGGCGCTACGATGACATGGACAGACACACAGACAGGTCAAACTTATAACACCCCTCTTTTCTGTCAAGGGTTAAAACTAGTACAGAGGATATTTTTTACACCGGGAGTATGTTCTTTTGGGATAATTTTTAACCGCCTTCGAAAAGGAGGAGGTTCTATGTTTGGCTGTATATATATTTTTTTTATGTATTTTCACCGATATCTCGGTCAATTGTGGGCCGATTTCATTTTTTTTTTGTTTTTATTGAAAGATTATACTTTCGAAGTTTTTCCCATAAAACTATCGTTTTGATCTGATGATGAACTTTGAAGATATAGAACTAAACTCTTCAAAAAATCATAGCAGAACTGTCGTTTTGGTATGTTCACCGATATCTCGGTTTTGCACTTTGCGTTTTTTTTTGTACATTGAAGTCGGTTGTATTTTGTTTATAAAATCTATTCTACTATTTCAAATATATTATTAATATAAATGAAAAAAAAAAACCTAAACGATGTTTATTCCTAAATAATGAACGGCCGTGCAGCTCCCAAAAATTTGGCAATAAAGTAACTTCACTGTGAACTTACCTTCATAAAAATAATTTAAAAGTACCAAAGAACAGCTATTTTTGCGATAATGGCTTCTAAAGAAGGCAGTACACCTTTATATGCAAAGTTGTCTCAGACACATTTCCTTATTGAAACCTTCTCGCGTCACGGCCATACAAATGATGCTTTTAAATAAGGATAACACTTCATTACGAAAACAAGTGTTTTTTATGCAGATTATTCAGTATATAATCTCGTTTGAATACTAGCTAACCTGATGGCAAGCCATGATGTAGTTAATGATAGAACTCGCTTTAAACTTTGATACATGAAAACCATTGATATATTATAAGGAATGATACATTACGTGCTAACATCACAATCAGAAAACCTGGACTCGAAACTCACACATTTATGATCAGTGTCATCACAGTCGCAATCCTATAGTGATGGATAGACAAGGACGATAAGAACCGGCGCTGTCGTGCGAGCGAAATAGCATTAGTCGCAAAATGTGTGTGATCGTCGCGACCGATATGAAATCGTGCCATATAGGCACAATTTCAGCGGTTAACGCGTTAGAGGCGAGTCGTCTATCTTCCGCTGTTTTGATTTAATCTTAGAAGAAAACCGATTAGCTAACAGCAAGGTTCATAGTGAGACTTGTTTCTTCGTATAATTTTTAGCTTAGGACGTCTAGGGCTCGAGTGTCTTCATTCGCAGGTACACACTACGAACTAAATAGATTGGCAGGGCTACAAAACTGGGGGAATTGTCTGGATACTCAACGAATTTACGAAATATCTGCCACCAATAATATTAGCCACGACATGGTTAATGACTTTGTCGGATTCACTAAAAGTCCAAAACTTTTAGGCCATTGACAGATATTGTTAAGATTATTATTGATGGCATTGATAGCTTCAGGTTTAAAGTGGCGATAAAGCTGCAAATCATCTGCATAGAGAACGACCAATCTGTCGGCCAATCTGGAAATCTCTTAACCAACTGCGGACCCAGGTCGCTGCAAAAACAATCTGGCCAAATGGGGCTTTCTCGACCCATTTCTGACACCATTGTGTCACCTGCTATGCTGCCCATCTTGTACAAGCACTTTGCAGGATTTGTACGAGGCCAATGACGGAGCTGTACAGGATGCCAAATGCTGGTCGGATATGAGTTTATCGACACGCAAAGAAGAAGTTTATATCAACATCTGTATTGGTGTGTCCCGGAAATCTATCTAGTTTACAGTGTGTAGGTACTAGTGAATGTGGTTCAAGTTTTTAAACACTAGAATGGATCGTCCCGATTACTCGAAGTTCACTTGAGCCAAAAACTTTTAGCCGAATGATCTTCGTTCGAAAAGCTGTTAGTCGAAAGAAGGATTGTCTGTCGCTCGACGAATGATCTTTCTCAGAAAAACATTACCTCGAACGAACGATTCGTAATGCTCCATTATTACAAAGCTAAATTGAAAATAATGATCGAATTCTTAACATATTCAAATTAATCATTTGATATATTATGCATTTATGAATCTCAGAATAGATATATTAGGCTGTCAAAAGAGATTCTTAATTAGAACTAAGAGTAACAATGAGCCAGACATTTTTATTCAATATTATTCAACTAGAAATAATTTAGGATTTATGCTCCAGTAATTACATTGGAAGAAAAGCCTGTTTATTACAACCTAAAATTAGTTATCTTGCCTGTCGAGATTAGTGTTACATTATGCTCTAATTAATTAAGATTTTGGCTAGTCAGTATTAATATACAGATTCAGCTACTGCCTCGTTTACCTAGCCTAGGTTGCAAACGCTTTTCTGGTAAATCTTTGAATAACTTTTCAAGCTCAGGATGAAGCGTGTCTAACACTCCCTAGTGTCAGAATTTTAATGACTAAAACCCACTTATGCTCTTCTAGTTGATCTTTTCGTTCCAGGGCCACGGTAACTCTTTCGAATATTCTCGCACCCTGGCGCGCCAGTTGGTTCTAATCGAAAGGCGAGCTACTCATTGCTTGCCGTCCGTAAGCTGGCGCTTGCGGTAACCGTAGAAGTTCAAATAATATTCAATATTAAGACGGGTTCAAAATTCTCATTAGCAGGCTGGAATTAACATTCTCAGTAGCAGGCCCGGGTCAAAATTTTCAGTAGCGGGCCGGAGTCATAATTCACTGAAGCAGAATGGGGTCACAATTCACATTAGCAGACCGGGGTCACAATTCACATTAGCAGACCGGGGTCACAATTTTCAGTAGCAGGCCGGGGTCACAATTCTCAGTAGCAGACCGGGGTCACAATTCTCAGTAGCAGGCCGGGGTCACAATTCTCAATAGCAGGCTAGGGCCACAATTTACAGTAGCAGGCCGGGGTCACAATTCTCAGTTGCAGGCCGGAGTCACAATTCTCATTAGCAGGCTAGGGCCACAATTCACCGTAGCAGATCGGGGTCATAATTCTCATTAGCAGCCAAAGGCCACAATTCACAGTAGCAGGCCGGGGTCACAATTCTCAGTAGAGGACCGGAGTCACAATTCACAGTAACAGGCCGGGATCACAATTCTCAATAACAGGCCGGGGTCACAATACCTACTTGGTGACATTTGGCTTACTCTATGTCCATGGAAATTATGTTTTTAATTCTATGCTGTTTTTGTGAGATCCAAGACAGTTCCATCGCTGGTTTTCAGGAGTTACAGTGGTTGGCCTCTATCATAAATATAATGATCTCTCACTTTCCAACACACACATATTTATCGTCATAGAAAATAGATAAAAGACAGAGATTTTCCTAAACGTATAGAAACATACACACAGGGTTCCAATGTAGAAATCTACCAATTACCATAATTTGCTTCGTTCAACAACGATCTCAGGTACCAAGACTGGACTTACAGAATTACACACAACATAATTTTCAATCTTAGGTTGTACTTATTAAAGTTTAAATTCCCTTGTAAAGTCTCCCGACAAATTCTAATTTGGAACTGTATCACAGATAAGTATTACGTATAATTAGCATGGTATAATTAAGTCTCTTGGTAAGTATTTAGAATTCAAGTGTCTCGCCTGTCTAATTGTCTTATTTTGTGTTTGAAGTTTGTATAGCTCAATATCAAATTAGGGAACGACCTACGTCAACGAGTCGCCGCGGTCGGGTGCCCACTTAATTATGAATAGTTTGGTTTTAGGCTTCGTGTCCATTTAAGCGGAGCTAGTGCGCAGAGATGAAAGAGGAAAAAATCGTTATGCTAATGTACAAGTGTGTTCAGTGTTTCACAAACTTTTTATAAAGGTACATCTAAGGAATAGGAAAATTTTGGATGTATACCTTAAGTGAAATTGGATATCCTCACACTCCAGCCGCTGGGACTCCGACCCTGACTATCAGCCACCGTAGGCGTGAATTTACGTACGACGCGCAAAGCCGTCCGGACTGAGCCGAAGTCGTCGACGGCGCGTAGTATTGCACGCGTGCCATAAAGAGATGTCAAGAAAACCATAAGGGCCCAATAGGTCCGAAGCCTACTGGGATCATGGGTTGGCTTTCGAAAGGAAAACCCAGGCTCCTGGAACGCTACGCAAAGAAGGAACATAGGAGTCGGTTTTTGTCAGTGATAGGCTGACACGCCATCCCGCTGGCTGAGCGGTCATTGGATGATTTCTCAACTAAAAACAAAGCTCATCTCCGCTTAAATAGACAGGCAGCCTTAAGGGTTGTTTGACTTGTCTGCTCCACAAGATACTTGACTAGACCGATGAGACAAGACTTTAGACGTAATCCAAATTAGGATTTAGTGGTACAAATTGTTAAACGATTCCATTGTTCGGCAGATGCTGATTGAAGCCAAACTTTATTTTAACTCTTATTCAAATTTTCATTCGTCCTTTGTTCGATTTAATTAACAATAATGGTCCAAAATTACATTAATATTATCGAGAACGAAATCAATATCATGTCCAAGTTATAATAGGAGTTTCTAGGAAATTAGGATTAATAAATGATATGGGCGGTTATTTTCCACAGTATGTGTAATTTGATTTTGACTCACACTGATTTAAACTTCGATCAAACGAGTACATGTTTCAGTGGGCCCTTGGGTGGAGCGGGAGATAGTGTCAGACTTTTACTGACTAAAAAGCCCACCGCGTTCCTTCGTTGCCTTACCAGGCCATACCAGGGCCTAGCCTTCCTTTTAGAAGAAGACCCTTGATCCCTATAGGCTTCGACCCTGCTGGGCCCCTACGATTTGCTGACAACACCTTGAGGCGCACATGGAACAGTACGCGCCATCGATGAATTGGGCTCGGTCCGGACGGTTACCGGACAGCGAACTACCCATTACTCGCCGTCCGCAAGCCCGCGCCTACGGTGGCCGGAAATAGGGATCGGAATCCCGGCGTTGACTGAGTCTTGAGGGCCGTTGCCTCACGCGTGCGTTCGCGTCCATTGCTAGCATTATACTTCGCAGAAGGAGGCGACCGCTGCCACTCCTCCTCGCTTTGGACCATAGCCACACTCTAGCATGATAGTAGAAAATTGTTTAAGGGAACTTAGTCCTTTTGTGAAAGGTCCTAAGTGCTATTTCTAGACATGGGGGCTTACTCTCGAGTTTTATTCCGATCGGTCTACATTGGAATTGTGACGTTAGGTACTCTTGAATTCGATGCTAGCGCCAAATTGGTTTAAAATTGCGTGACCACACGCCAAGCCCAATCCCCATTTTACTCGCTCCGCCTAAGGGCGGGATTTGTCATTGGATGAAATCCCCATTTTACTTAGTTTCCCAAAAAGGTCACGCAATTTGGCCTTAGCATCGAATTCAAGAGTATCTAACGTCATAATTCCAATGTCGACCAATCGGAATTAAACTCGAGAGTAAGCTCCCTTGTCTACCCGTGCACCAAGTTTCATGCAAATTTGTTCAAGAGTGAAAAAGTAACCATTCGTAAACTCTTTATAATATCGGTGTAATGAATTTAGGATTTGCAACAAACGATTTACACTTTAACCGCCTTATTCCAAAACGCAATTTAAAATATTTTTGCAATTATTACCAATTAAATGTGATCTAAATGTATTTCTGGGACTATATTACTAGGATTTCTTTTTCTTTATTTATTTTGGGTTTTTATCTGACCAGATATGCCAACTCCATCGTACCTTTTAACATTACATAATCTCATCACTTATAATTACCTAAACTAAAATATAGTAGGATATTATGAATAATAAAATATATATATGACGGCTCGTTCAGGATGGTTCGAGCTCTGATCATCTACCAGGTGGGCCTACGTGGGTATCGTGCAATGAATAAAAACGGTTAGGAACTGAATCAGTTTACTTCTCAATACATTTCGGTACAGTGCACTGTTATTAGCTAGGTACAAACAACAAAACGGACAGTTTCAGAACGTCTTGATTCTGCGACGGCCTGGCTGAGAGTGTCCGCTGTACTCGGCGGATTCTCCCTCCTCAAGCTCGTAGCCAAAGTGGAAACGGCTGACTCTGTCTAGGCGCGCCACCTCTATTTCTTCTAGTCGCCACTAGATGGCGTGCCTTGTTTTGTTGTCAACAAATCAACGCTGGATCCGACATATATATAACTTTATTATAAAGATGGAAGTCACAGATGAAGGGCTGTTATTAAATGACATGAACTTTGACATCCTAAGTTGGTCGAGACAAAATTGACTGGATTAGTCAATTTTAGATTAGTTACTTTAATTGGCATTAAATCTAGTAATATCGTCCCGGAACTATTTAAGAGCGGGTTTTAAAATACTGGAGTTCTTTGGCCACATTGCCAGGAAACATGGCCACAATCTAGAACAGCTCATCGTAACTGGCATAGTAGATGGCTAACGACCAAGGGACCGCAGCCCAAAAAGATGGGTAGATCAGGTCCGCTCCACATTGGACACCCAACTAAACGTCGCACTTCATGACGCCAAGAACTGTCACAGATACGAGACACCATCAATAAGAAGTTAATCCAGCGGGAACTTCACGACCCTCAGTAATGAAGAATACGAATCGAGGAGGAGGTTTTAGAATAAGGTTGTAAATTTCCAACAATAACTTTACATACATTATTCGTCATTTACGTACCTTATTCTTGAACACTTTCTCTTACAAGAGTCCTAAGAAGAAGTAAAAATACAAATAAATGAAAATCAGGATAATAAAAGATATTTCTTGATTTCGGATTTCGGTGAAACTTGGTACATGGTTAGGCCGTGTCCTGGCATATAATACTTTCTATCCCGGCAGTTTATTCCCTTGAGATAGTTGTCTACCATCACGTGGGCGAAGTCAATAACAAGTTTTCAATAAAAATCATTTTTCATAGTAAGCTTTTATAGCTAGATAAATATGTCAATAACATATCTGTGGAGGCATGTAAAACTAAATAAAAGCTTGTAAAATCAATTAAAGATAAAAAAAAGAAGAAAATATATATTAGGAATTTAGCTGCATCTAAAAAGACTGGAAGACAACCCGTAGTTATAAAACATCTATGTAGATATACATATATAGCTGAAGACAAATCAGTCGTCACGAAAATCCCAAGAATTTTCCACACAATATATTAAATCAAAGTCGATACGCATATACACAAAACAGTTCGGCATCCACATCACGCCCACTATCGAGTAACATAAATTTTCTCACATAATATCAGTGGCTACAGGTGCAAACTATATCCCATAGGGAAGCAGGACCCTCAGATCATGTCACCAATTACAGATGAACCCTCTCTATCTCCCCATAGTGTAACAAAGGGGGGATTTTTGAAGTTTCTCGAAGGTCAGTGTATAGTGGTGGTAAGTTGCAGTAATATGGCTGTCAAGGGAAATAAGTGGGGCTTGTGAGCGAGGGATGTGCCGCGTAAGATAGCTGCTAACTATATAAACTGTTACTTTTGACATTAATTTTGATTTTGTAGCTGGTTTACAATTTTTGGTATTATTTATTAGGCTTGGGAGTTTGTTAAGTGCAAATAGGGTTTTATTTGTAAATAGTACCTACTGACTTTTTTAGGGTTCCGGACCTCAAAAGGGGAAAACGGATTAGGATTATTACTGGATCACTTTGTTGTCCATCTGTTTGTCTGTCGGTCTGTCAAGACCTTCTATCTCGGGAACGCGTGCACGTATCGAGTTCAAATAAATATTATATACTCAAGTCGTCAGTTACTTGAAGCTAAGAAAAATCCAAAAATTCAAACTTCTAGGTTGATTTAAAAAAAAAGATATGGCAGTTTATGTCGCAAAAAAACGTATATTTCGACACTCTCAAAGGAATCAAAATTCATGGGTACTTTCCGTTGGCCTAAAAGCCTGAAATTTAGGTATGAAGCAAGGTCTCATAGGACAAGTATAAGAACAATCTGAAAACTGTAAATTTGTACTTACGTTACAAAAAAAAAACGTTATTAGCGATGTTATCTTAGGCAGGTGTACGTAACCCTCAGTGCGCGAGTTTGATTCGCACTTGCCCGGTTTTGTTTTTTAAAGGGAAACAACCGAAATTGTCCTGCTCTTGCGTGTCGAGCGAGATTGCGTGTCATACTTTTACTTACTAAAATTCACCTGTGGTTTTCAGTTGTCTTTTGCGTTCTGCGGGACTATTGCGTAACTTTGTTGACAGCTCAAGTGAAGATCACTTGCTAGAATGTACACCGTATAACTGACACACAGCTAATATCGTATTGCCTATCTTTAGTGGCCAACTGATATGAAGACATCATCCACCGGTGCCTTTGATATCCACCGTAACACGTTTTGACAGATGTTATTGTATTTATACTTTTAAAATTGTGATTGTGAGCTTTACGCTAAAGTTGCGATATTCAACTTAGCTGTATAATAGTCGATAAAAACTAGAGCCGGGACAATATGCAACGTTAATTTTTGTTAGCCACCACTTATCCACTGCAGTTTGTTAACCACTTGATGTCATACGTAATACCAAAGTTATAAAATTGTTAGGTGACCACAAAGTTTAGTGTACATCAAATGCCAGTTGTCAACTGTTTTCAAAAAGTTAGCCAATAGCCCTGCTGGTGTTCACGGTAACTCTTTCAAAAAATTCCGTGGCCTATGCGGGCATTGGTCCTACTAGTTCCCTGTGGATAATTTTCTACTATCATGCTGCCACAGTCACTGCCAGCAACTAGTATCTAATATAATAAAGGCAAAAGTTTGTAAAAGGAGAATGCCATTTTTGGGCCCACCTTCCAGTATGTATGTTATTTTGTTGGATATGTATTTTCAAGTTGAATAAAAGTCGATGGCACAGTCGGTGCAGTGGTTGAGCGATTGACTGCTGTATTGCGGGTCGCGGGTTCGATTCCCGCACAGAATAAATATTTGTATGGCCTACAATTAGGTGTTCCGGGTTTGGGTGTCTTGTGTATGTAAGTTAACATGTTTGTGTTTAAAAAAAAAAACAAAACCAAAACCAAACTATGCCACCAAGTTCCATATCTTAGTCTGTTCAGAGTTATTCTTGGTTTAACATATAGATAAATGAATGATAAATGATATTTATTTTGCAAATAGGTTTTAAAATACACTTTTGCACGTCAATATTTTTTTTTTCGTCAGTTTGAATAAGATGAGGCTGGTGTTTCCTAGCCGACTACCTTGAGAAGAAACACTGAAACACACTCAGGGGTCACAGTCTTTTTTACAGTCCATATAATAAATTTATTTATATATTATTAGTTTTGCCAATAACCACTTATGAGTAGAATGTGGCAAACAAGTTGAACCAAAATGGCGATCGACCTTCTATGGGCAGAAACAGGCTTTTCGGGTTTCAATCGAAGCGGGCGCTGCGCGTAACCATAGCAATAGATATGGAATTTGGATAATTCTTTATTACTTTAAAAAATCCCATAGCAGAAACAAGTTAAATATACACCGTAAAATTTTGGTCGTTTTAATCCCGCGGAGGGTCGATCCGGTACATGAAACCCTATCGATTTCTAAAGATAAAATTAAAAAATAAAATACTTTTTTTAAAACTCGAATTAACTCGAAAACGTCAGCTGATCGAGGCCAATGAACTGTCGGTATGTCGGTAGTTAGTACGCAACGACCGACAACTCCCTACAAGTTCTTTGATTCGTTTACTTAAATAAATTAATTTCGTACATGCATATAAAAAATCGGGTTTTAGAAAAAAAATCGATAGTGTTTCATGTACCGAATCGACCCTCCATGGGATTAAAACGACCAAAATTTAACGGTCCATATATAACATAATATAATTTTGTGTATTCGTTTGCGTATTAAATATCTTTTTACGTTTTCTATTACTCTTTATATAACCACATATATCCATTAGCCATGGAAATCCAGTCTTCAATAGTGCATTATTAAGTTTATTAGCGCGAGCAATTACTCGCTACCCTGCCTGCATAAAGCTCTCGACAGACTTGCCTCCCTTCGTATACGTACATCATATAATATTATACAACATCGAGAGCATAATAGGATTCCCTTCGTTTATTTCTATTCAGTAAAAGTATCCAAGTGGTTGGGTTGCTAAGAAATATGAAATGGCTTGCTGGAGATTACTCATTCATAATTTACAGATAAGTTTCCATTATCCAAGGGAAGATAAATTATGCACTAACATGGCAATCAAAAAACCTGGACTCAAAACTCACACATCTACACTACCTATAGTCACTGATAGACAAGAACAGAGCTAAAAGCCGGAGCTGTAGTGCAAGCAAAATAGCTAGCGTTAGCCGCTGAATATATGATCGTCGCGACTTATGTGAAATCGTGACAATTGTCATAATTACAGCGGTCCACGCGCTAGAAGCGAGTCACTTTTCTTCCGCTGTTTTGACAAGGTACCTACATATTCATCTTGGGTGAAAAATATTGTGGAAAAAACAGCCATGGACGAATCAAAAAATATACTACGTGTTATCAAAAATCGTCATAGTACAATCAGTACCACCATCACCAATTGAAATATTATACACTATACTCCATCTGTTTAGGTACGTAACTAAACATAAACAATTTTGATATGTCTTTTTATTTCTAAAAAATCGTACCGAACACATAAAAAGATTATTTAAATTTTGTTAGTTACCTAACATCGATTTAGGTAAATAGCTTATTGTAAACATTTTTAGACAACTTTTTATATAAATATACGTGTGAAGATTGTTTACGTTTAGTTAAGTACCTAAACCGACGGAGCATAGATACGTAAATTATAAAACAATTTGTTGCTTCCGTTTTTGATTCCAGAGAAACTGAGCATTTTTACAGGTTCAAGAGTAGCGCATGGCAATCGCCAGTTAGTTTTTAATTAGTAGCTTTAATTACCCATCGTGAAAAAACCAGCATGATCTAGAACCAAAATTAAAGAACTATGACCTAGAAACAAAATTACATGTGACATCCACCAACCAGCGCCATGCTCGCGTGGTGGAGAGGAGGACTTAATTCTGATTGTGGGAATTGTCCCTGCCATGGACACCCCTGGCGTTGGGAGTCGCAGGACGACTATAGGCCGCCATAGACGCGGGTTGGTGGACGGGTAACTCGCCGCCCGGCTGTCCGGTAAGAACCAAGTCCGTGTGGTCCCGGTACAGTGTGCACCTCGCGTGCCAATTAGGGCCGACTCCTGCTAGAGTTACGAACTGTTCGAAGGAGTTGTTACCTTTATAAAGAGCATCTGAAGGAACACTAAGATTTTGTCAGTAAAAGTCTGACGTTCTATCCATCTCCACCCAGAACAGAAGAAGTTATTTGATGATTTTATACGTAGAAATAATCTGTAAGAAATATTAGACGACAGATGCTTTTGACTTTATTTTATAGATTTGCATTGCATCAGCCTTATAATGTTCCCACTGCTGGGACCCAGGCCAGGAGGCCTCTCCTAGAGAGGATTCTAGGAGAGAGAATGGGTCGTAATCAACCACACGGGCTCAGTGCGGGTTAGTGGATGTCACATGTCTTCGAATTTTTGGTTCTAGGACGTGCCGGTTTCCTCACGATGTTTTCCTTCACCATTTTGAGAGCAGTGGTGATGAAATAAACTACACAAAGTAATGCGTCTAGCTCAGTTTGAACTCGCGCGCGATCCGTAAGTCGGGGCCGTTACCACTCGGCAAACACTGTTCTCACGGGTAAACGTTTTTTCTTTATTTGAAAGAAAGAAAAAACGTTTATTCGTACCTCACACATAAAGTAAAAAAAAAAAGCAATTAAATCTGTGCAAACCCAAAAAGGCGCCTAACTTAGCATATGCTGCGCTATTTAAGAACGTAAAATAACGAAGCGCTGGTATTCTGTTAGGGCCCGAGGTGATGTCACGGTCACACCGATATCGAAACCAAATAATAAACGTAAAAAAGCATAAAATTATGTTATTATATTATTTGATGATTTTACACGTAGGAATAAGCTGTAGAAATATTAGACGACAGATGCTTTTGTCTATAGATTTATCCAAACCCAAATACTCAACATGTCTACTTAGTAGGCGGTGGCAATCAATCTTCCATGTCGACACAGTACCTATAGACGGCTTAAACCCGCTACTCATGTCAGACTTTAGAACTATTGAAATGGCAACACGGCGTAACAGAAGCAAAGTAAATACTGCGAGAGGGTTATCCACAAGGAATATATCGGACGTTTTGGCAAAATAAATTTGACGCACCACATTCAAAAACCGACTCTAGCAAGCTTAGGTTAGAGTGGAATTTTAGATGTGTTGAATAAAAAATCGCGTACAAGAATATAATGAAAGGCAGGCTAACATTTTATAGGGGTTTCAACGACTCTCGGAGTGGCACCGTTTTACATTTAAGGAATCCTCATTGTATTATGTGTTGGGTAACACATCGTCCTTTATGGCGACAACTATCTTTATGCCATGTTTATCTAGCACAGTTTTATGTTTGTTCATTTAAAGTTTTGTATCAAATGTTTCTGTTGCTTTTAATTTGCTTGTTGCTAGATAAACAGAAAGTCAGAAAACTGTTCCTGTGTGTTCTATATTCTAAAACTCATTAAAACTTAGCTTTAATTGCGTTTTTCACGCGTTTTAGTCAAGAATGGAACATGCTTTCCTAGTCGATCCAGTCTTAATAATATCAATTTTTTGAGGTGGGAAATCAAATATCTTAATCTGAACTGGTTTGTCAGTCTTTTCTTGGCTAAAACTCGCTGGTGTTCTTTCAGTTACTTTTTCTGTTTCAGGGCCACGTTAAATCTTTCGAACACTGATTTTACGACCCAGCGGGTTTGTTGGAAAGAGTCAGCATGATCCTGGAACGTAACGAGCAACTGAAGGAACACAGGTGAGTTTTAGCCAGTAAAACTCTAATACGGGTCGAGAGGACTCTCGACCAACCCAGAGCGGGAGAAGTTATTTGATGATTTCCCACCTAAAAAAATAAACAATAGGTTTAGAGTGATTCCTAATTTAAAGATGGCGTCTAAAAGGCTTATGATTTTGAAATAACCTTATCTAGCCAATCTCCAAATATACCGCATTCAGTGAAAAGAACTAGTATTCTATTTTAATTGTAAAAACTGGCCAATTGCGAGTCGGACTCGCGCACAAAGGAATACATACCATTTCATGCAAAAAAGGGCAAAAAAATCGCGTTTGTAGTATGGGAGCCCCCCTTAAATATTTTTTTATTTTAGTTAGTACTTTTTGTTATAGAGGCAACAGAAATATATAAATAATTTGTGAAAATTTCAGCTGTCTAGTTATCGTAGTTCTTGAGATAAAGCCTGATGACAGACAGACAGACGTACAGACAGCGAAGTTTTAGTAATAAGGTCCCATTTTAACCCTTGGGTACGGAATCCTAAAAAGAAGTATTTAATTTAAAAAGAAGCTTTACAAAACAAATAGCATTCATTTCGGTTCTTCTGTTTAGGAGCTACGATATCACAGACAAATACAGATAGTTCAAGGCTTCAACTTTTTATATATTTGTAGTTTTGTAGGTAGCAACATACGTCAACATGATATACCAATATTTCACTTGCCCTTCTAGTCAACTTACAATCGTTTCGTTTAGCGAGAACGCTTGGAGTTGGCCACGCCCCCAAATCCTTTGTTCTGACGTCATCTCAACGCTCAACCACGTGGTCAAAATAAAGGAATTCAGGGCGTGGCCGACTCCAAGCGTTCACGCTAAACGAAACTATTGTAACTTGGATAAGGGGGCTGACGGAAAGCAATAATGTGGCCGACGATGGAGTACGTTTGCCTAGTAGACAAACACACCACAGACACATACAGACTACACACAGTAACTAAATACAGTGGAAAACTCGTATTATCACGTACACAGTCAGTTGTTTCACATATGTTTAAGAATTCATGCTCAAAGCGACGTGTTTGTATTTTTAGAACTTCATCGATTATTTCTATTGAATCTGTAAACGCGACTTTATTGCCTGTTTTATTTAGCAGCATTTTTGGTTTTGGTTGAAACGCCAGGTTTTGTTTAGGTTTGAAATCATCTAATGATTTCTGCCGCTCTTGGGCGGAGCGGGAGGGAGTGTTAGACTTTTACTGACTAAAACCCACTCCTATGTTCCTTCTTTTCCTACGTTCCAGGACCCCAGGGCTTCGACACTGCTGGATCCAGCTGCTGACATCTCCTTGAGGCGCGTGGACCACTACGCCGCTGGGGAGTGTGGGCCTTTTCCTCACGCGTGCGGCCGCCTCCTTCGCTAGCATTATTTCTTCGCAAAAGAATGTGACCGCCTCCCATTCCTCCTCGCTCCGGACTATAGCCTGTACCAGACGCTTCTCCAGCCACTCCTCAAAAAGATGACTGATCACCATGATTATGGCGTGCCAAATGCCTGCTAGACTTGCAGGATTATTCGAAAGAGTAACCGTAGCTCTGAAACGTAAAAAGCAACTCAAGGAACAGGTGCCTTTTCCTGCTTGGTTTTTCTTCTAATTCAATTGTAGTCTATTTTCCGTGGCGATTTCCTTTTAACTTCACGTAGACTCTAGTGTTTGTGCAAGACTTCTTTACTATGAATACAGCTCCTATAACACTCGTACATATCTACTTGCCACATTCCACTAATTATAACTGGTTCAGTGGCTCCCGAGATTAGTCTACCGTGTCGAACTAGTAACTTGTTTGGGGATGATTTGTTAGTTAGTCAAACGATAATGTTATCTTTAATTTACATAGTTTTATATCATCCATGGTGTTCTGCCAAAGTTGGGTCTGCTGGTAACATGAAACCCAAATTCATGAGGAGCAGGAAGAAATATGGGTGGCTTTTAGTCAGTAAAGGTAACACTTACTCGTACTCCAAACAGAGAGAGAAAGAAGTTATTTGCAGACTTCACTTTTTTTTGAAAAGGGAAACAACTAAAAAACTATTATTAAATGTGTGCCACCTGCATCGAAAATTACATACCAACCTTTTTACCTGAATTTAATGTGAAGAGTCCTCAGTTCAAATCCAGTGGAGGCAGGTACGGCTGCAGCAATATACTCGTACTGCAATAACCCGCATTTGTCTTTGCATAGTGAACGGATCAAACATAGAACCGCATTGCAATAAACTCTTTGTGTGCGGTGCGTTTGAAAAGATTGCGGGAATATTCGAGTTGCAACACTGACGCCACAGCACAGAGCACTCAGAAAGTCAACTTTTAATACACATGGCCGAGAGCAGTGTTGGTGTTGTGAGGTCAAAGTCAGACATTTCTTTATATAATTTATTCCTGCATTTCATGTTTCCACTTTTGTATTGAAATGATGAGATATATCAGTGTTTACTGTTTATAGACAAAATAGCTTCTGCCAGCAGCTTTGCGAGTGAAAATGAGCCCAAAGTATAAAACTATAGGTATTATACTCCCAAGACAAAAGAACATACTTGGTATTTTAGAACATGGTGTATCTTTATGAAGAGTAAAAAACATCGTTCACTAAAAAAATGTTGACAGATGTCTAACAAGTGGGGTTCAAATTCTATGCCTATTTCGTTCTATATTCTTACACTTTGCTCAAGTATAAACAGGATAGATATAGTTTTGATTGACTTTGTGTACATTTAACTCGCCCAACCGCGCATCGACTTTAGAAGTCGATTGACGGAAATCGCCATTTTTAATATATCTTTAGAAGTCGATTGACGTTGTGCAGATATAAAAAAACACTTTTTGAAACTTTCGTTTTTATAGTCTTTTTGTAAATTTTTAAGTTGATCGGCCTTTCGGAAACCGGGTGTTACTACATCCGGTTTCCGAAAGGCCGATCAACGTAAAAACTATCCATCGTGTCTTCAAAAGATCATGGTTGATAGAGGAAGACCCGAACCATTCACGTTCAACATTTTCCTTTGCTTTTCAATGGTACTGAAATAATAGTGCCATATTGTTTTTATCTCAGCCTTCTGCATGTTCCTACTTTGCGGCGCAACTAAGTATTTGATAGTGTTTTAACTGACCAAATTGACGGCCGCAAGTTTTTATAACGCGCGGAGAATTTTATTGTATTTCTGAACGTAGGTTTTGTTGGTTGTAACAGTTCACAGCCAATTGAGGCGCGGTGATCTATTGGGTAACAAACTAGCACGTTGAGTTAAACGTACACTGCTTTATTCATTGAGATACGTTTTAGGTTTATGGTGTAATTGTTAGTTAAGTCGTGTTAAGAGGTTTTTGGACCGCACAGGACCGTTCGGTGTGGCGATACTTGTGGGAGGCCTATGCCCAACAGTGGACGTCCTTCAGCTGAAATGATAATGATGATGATGAAGTGGTTTATGAACTAAATGTTTAGTAACGAGCTTTTTTATGATGCTTCTATGAGCCCTCGTAGATAACGGGAGGAGACAGTCCTCACATACTGGCCCCGTTGGAGACACCAAAGCGCGGGTTTATGGACGGTGAGAAATAGATAACTCGTCGTCTAAAGAGTACTAGCCCCAGGACGACGGTGTGTCGTGTTTCACGCGCGCCTTAAAGAGAGTTTAGCAAAATAGCAAAATAGATGGAGCTAGCTAGGGGCTATGTCTGTGCTCCTCCACATTTGATGATGACTCAAGGAAAAAAGAACCCTCGAAGATATCCCAAAGTCCAGTGAGTGATGACAGATGTACTGTTTCCCGTTTGTTAGTGACTCTTTTCAGACTGCCTTAACTAGGAAGATGGCATGTAAGTGCCTCCAAACAAAGTGATATTATTTCAAAGACAATACTTGTCAAATAAAATAAAATTGTATTTAAATAGATACCCTATGCAAACTACGATTAACTAAAATCAAACTAAAATATGGCGTCAAAAAATTCTTCTACATCGCTGTCGACTGGTAATGTGCACAAAAGACTGGTGGCATTGCCACGCTGTCTGGCAATGCTTATCCTCAGTCTGAGGTAAATGCCTCAACATCGCCATATCCTAGAACCCAAAAATTAAAAAAAAAGGCTGATTATACTTTTATTACAGTTGATGGGCTCGCGCTTGCCATTGCACGGACCATCTTACCCGATGTAAAGCGACGATGTGGTCTATGGAGTACGCTTGCTAGAAATAACCTAATCACTCTTGATATTTAGGTAGCAAATGCCAATCCTATGTACTCGTATATAGTGCTAAAGACAATATTTAGTGTTGATAGAAAGTTTCTTTGTAAGGCTCAGAACTTTCATGTGATAATAAGTTGAAATCCTAAATTACCACACTATTATTTCATGAACCTTGGGGCCCCAGAATGAAGGCAATGAAAGGAGCAGGGTAGGTTGTTTTCAGTAAGGGTCTGACACTATCTCCCGCCCCACCCAAGGGCGGGATTTGTCATTTGATAATTTTACCTGTCATAAAAAAACACTATTATTTAAACCTCTTTATATATTCACCAATGTCAAAAAGTAGATACTTACATGAATACAATGCAACCGAGAACGGTTCAGCCACAAAATGATCCTATTGGAATTGGATATTTTATCTTTCTTTCTATACAGTTATAGTTAGACGGCCGGCAATACTGGACATCAAGTATTTTATTGCGACCCTGATTTAGGTGGTGCCAACGATAAAATAAAATAGTGATTCGAAGAGTTAGGCGCGTTATACAACAAGTGGATGCGGAAAAGCGAAAATCCTGAAAGGATTTTGTTTGATAGCGACGACCGAATTAGTTTTCAGACTAGAAAATGAATGGAATAAACCATTAGGTATACTATTATATCAAAATTACCGAACCATTTTGGGAGCTACTCAAACACACACAAAAATTCTTAGTCAGATATCGGTCCAGTTTAGGTTTTGGTTTGGTTCAATGACATACTTACATACGCATAGCAGTATTGTAAGTATAAAGTTAAAGCCATAAAGATGACTAACAATATTGTTTAAAAACATAATTAAAGAGGTATTTCTAGGCAGAGATAAAAACATTATATGGTCCTTCGAGCCGGATCCAATTCAGCGACCTCCCGTTTGATCTCTATTAATAAGGCCTCCATTGTCTCTCTATTTTAATGAGTCTACAACTAAAAGCGTAGCCTAGCAACCGTCCAGTAAGGATGACAAAGTAAGTCATCCTAAGCCGAGCTTAACGTCTGTTTTGGGAAAAGAAAGATATTCGAACAAACATGTAATCCCATATAATATTGCGGCGCTCGTTATTAAGTCAACGCTCGTTTGAGTCTAAGAACTTATGGATTATCTTTTTATCCGATTTTGTGACAGAACGTGTCTAGTTACTATAAGGGTTTTTTTTTAAGATGGAAAATCATCCGATAACTTCTCCTGCTCTAGGATGGAATGGGAGGGTGTGTCAGACTTTGATTGACTAAAACCATATCTATGTTCCTTCTTTGCCTAGTGTTCTATGACCCTAGTTTCCTTTCGGAAGCCAACTCATAGTTATAGTAGGCTTCAGTTTTGCTGGGCACCTACAGTTTGCTGATATACGAGTAGAATCTCTTTGAGGCGCGCGTGGCACATTACGTGCCTTCGATTACCTAAAGCCTGGCTGGGATCCCGGTGGTTGGTGCGTGAGGTAGTCCGTTCCCTCACGCTTGCTGGCGCCACCTTCGCTTGCGTTACTACTTCGCAAGAAAGAGGCGACCGTCTACCATCCCAAATAGGTAACATACTCTTAATCTGTCAAATGACAAACACAATAAGGAATTTTAATTATCAACTTCACCAAAACCATTTTAATCGAAAGCTCTATTAACTTTGTTGAATTCCACGGTTCGACAAATTCCATTTTGATATCTCAGCCATTAGGTCTGCTGTGCTAACTATAAGCACCCTAACTAACATTTTTGGTAATTTTGAGTTATTGGTATATTCGGAATCAGCAAGACGAATACATTTCAATTTTTTTAATAGAACAAGTAGAAACAAAGTTAATATTTAGAACAAACACAGCAACTGCATCATTATTGTTATCATTGACTGGCCTAATGGTCTAGTGGTTAGTGGCCCTGACTGCTATGCCGGAGGTCGTGGGTTCGATTCCCACCCAGGACAAATGTTTGTGTGATGAGTACGATCATTTTTTCTGTGTCTGGGTGTAATTTATCTAAAATATGTATATATTTAGAAATATATAAATATGTTTATCAGTTGTCTAGTACCCATAACACAAGCTCTGCTTAGCTTGGGATTAGACGGCGTTGTGTGATAGTTGTGGCATATACATATATTAATTACAGATTCCTAAACATAAACAGGATAAGGGTTGTTAAGGTTTTTATGTTTAGTGTACGTTAATAGAAATAGTATCACGATCCCTGGTCATCTCTTAGCTGCCAGTGGTTTATTTTAATATCAATATTTAAATGTATTCTTTTTTTCTCTTTATTAACCGACTTCAAAAAAAGGAGGAGGTTCTATGTTCGGCTGTATGTATTTTTTTTTTTTTTTTTTTATGTATGTTCACCGATATCTCGGTCAATTGTAGACCGATTTCAATTTTTTTTGTTTTGATTGGAAGATTATACTTCCGAATTGGTCCCATAAAAATATCTTTTTGATCTGATGATAAACTTCGAAGATATAGGACGAAACTCTTCAAAAATTCATTGCAGAACTGTCGTTTGTATGTGTTTGTTCGCCGATATCTCAGTCAATTGTAGACCGATTTTGAAAATTTTTGTTTTGATTGAAAGATTATACTCTCG
This sequence comes from Leucania comma, assembly GCA_958295575.1. Taxonomy (NCBI): domain Eukaryota; kingdom Metazoa; phylum Arthropoda; class Insecta; order Lepidoptera; family Noctuidae; genus Leucania; species Leucania comma. The sequence goes on along the minus strand of OY282467.1, from coordinate 25,544,629 downwards.
AGTTGGTCCCATAGAAATATTGTTTTGGTCTGATGATGAACTACGAAGATATAGAACGGAACTGTTCAAAAAACCTTAGCAGAACTGTCGTAACAAGTAAAATTTCTTTGTTTATACATGTAGTCGGTGGCTGACTAAAGGAAAAAGGGGAGGGGGTACATAGAACTGATCTGATGATAAAGACGGAAGGTAGGTAAGAGCCGGAACTTTGTAATAAATCAGTGTATCCTAGCCGTGTTTGGTATTATTAGAATTGTCATGATGGTTTGATGATGAAACCGAATGGCGGAAGGTACCTATCTATTTAAGTTTGGCTTAGGGGTACTACTACTAAAAAGTGTGATATAAAAAACTATTTACAAAAAAAATTCAACCGACTTCAAAAACCACCAAAAAGTGCAAAATAACTTTTAATTTCGGAAGTCGGTGTTAAATAACGAAGAAACCAAACTATTAAAGAAACACCGACTTCCGAAATTAAAAGTTATTTTGCACTTTTTGGTGGTTTTTGAAGTCGGTTGAATTTTTTTTGTAAAAAGTTTTTTTTTATTGACATTGTTCTCACATAATAGCAGCGACAAGAAACATGTAACCAAAATATTTTTTATACATAAAATTATTGAAAAGACTGTCCATGGAGTTTTTTGCACATTCTTCTCCATAGAGATCAACGCTTTGGAATGTGCAATTAAAATCATTTTTTTTTCTGTCAGATTGACTCTTTGACCTTTCAAAAGTGCCTGTAAATGGTTTATTTGAAATAAATGATTTTGAATCTTTGAATCTAGTAATAACCACCATGACCTTTTTATCCTTAATAGAGGTGTATTCGAATTTCAAAATGGCACGTCCAATTAAACAAAGCCAAACCTTCAGCTTTATAATAATAATATATTATACATTTTACAAACAAACATTTTTAATATTCCAACAGCAAAAAAAAACACAACAAAATCCTGGTACAACCATTTAAACTTGCGTTACACAAATGAGAGACTTTAAATATTGCTTTACAACGAACGGTTTTAAATTGAGCTGTGTGAGCTTAGAAGGGGACGAGAGAGCGAGCTTAGTGGGAAGACAAACGACCGAAAAAAGAGCATTGAAATGACGCAACGTTGCAAAACACTGCACAGACGCGTCCGCGGAACTGTTGCAAAGGAAACTTTGTGTTGTTCGGGAAACGCCACTTCGGCTGGAGTCGTGGTTTTGTTTTCATACAGCTATTATCTGGCATACTTGCTATCAAAACGTGGAGGTGAGTGCTAAAGTTTCGAATTTCACCACGCCCTATTTTCGGCGAGTTCCGCGTATGTCGAATTGTTGGCCATTATTTTGCAAAAGTGACAAAATATAGTCCCTCCGTAGCATTGACGTCTTTGTGTGCCTGTAGTGTACTTGATGATATACGTGTACCAACATCAAAATTTCATCATCATAATTTTTTTTTTAATTTAGGTACAAGAGAAACTGGCTATGTTCCCGCATCTTTGCCCGCATGTGAACTTTTCAATTTCGAAACGAGAAAGGCTCAACATATCATTGTAAATTGTTCTTAGAGTGTTTCGTTTTAAACTAGTTTCTATAAATATTTCTAACAAGCTTTTGCATCTTCACCCGCATGAAAGTAGAAAATTATCTCAAGGAAAGATTGTAATTTCAGCCGATGGCGCGTAGTATTCCACGCGCGCCTCAAGAAGATGTCAGCAAACCATGGGGGCCCAGCAGGGTCGAAGCCTATTGGGGCCATGGGTAATGTGAAAGCGAAACCCAGGGCCCAGGAACCAAGCCAACCAAATAAGGAACCGTAGTGGGTTTTTAGTCAATAAAAGTTTGACACTATCCCCCGCTCCACCCAAGCGCGGGGGATGTAATTAGGTGACTTTTCAACCAAAAAAAAAATGCGTCCGAAAGACGTCCACTGTTGGACTTAGATATACTTCCAGGATAAATAGGATGATATATTATGTTCGTGTGCCGAAATTCTATTCCGGCATGTCCTAGAACCAAAATTTCGAAGACATGTGACATTAACCAACCCGCACTGGGCCCGTGTGGTTGATTACGGCCCATTCCCTCTCTTAGAGAGGAGGTCTGAATCCCAGCAGTGGGAACATTAAAAGGCTGATGATGATGATGATGTACCGAAATTCATCCAAATTTGTTCAGCCGGCCCTCCTGGATCCATACAGTTTTGTAGACATATTTTAGAGGCGCACGTAGATCATTACACGCTGTCGACGAATCTGACTTGGTACGGATGGTTACCGGACAGCTGGACGGCGAGTTACCCATCCCATTGCTCATAGTGCCACTGCTCTCAAAACGGTGAAGGAAAAAATCGTGAGGAAATCGGCATATTCTAGAACCAAAAATTCGAAGTCATGTGACATCCACCAATCCGCACTGGGCCCGCGTGGTAGATTACAGCCCTCTCTTAGAGAGGAAGCCTGTGTCCCAGCAGTGGAAACTTCAAAAAGCTGATTATGCTATGCTATGACAAGTACAAACCACAACAATAAGAACAAGGCCGCGTGGCAGATCACCGATGCGATGGACTGAAGAAATTAAAGCGGCTGTTGGCGGCCCATTGAATGAGTGCGCCCGGATGATTACCATCAGGCAAAAGTGGCGGGAAATCGTGCGGCGTATCCTGACAGCTTCTGAAGAGCTATCTTCGTGATAACCACAGCCACTCTGACAAGAGTAAAACGACCAAGAAGAAGAAGAAGATGATAAGTATATAATTATGCATGTTTATTCAATAAAGTTCGTTTACTGTTCAAGCAGCTCGTCTGTGGAATGCGTTACCCATTGAAGTAAGGCGTGCTCAAACGCTATCGGCCTTTAAAGCTATGGTGAAGGAACATTACCTCTCACTATAAAATTTCTTTATTCTCCTTTCTCAATTTTATATTTGATATTTATTAGTTTATTAATTGATATTGTATATATGTATTTTTATTATTATATGTATTTAATTTAATATTATTTATGATTTTTGTACAATGATCGCCCCAAATCAATCTCATCTTGTTTCAGTCCATCCTAAGGTTGTCTGTAAGAGATTGCCCTGTGCGATAAGACCGCCCATTGTACACTTAGTTTTTGTAATATTTATCCTATGTTCATTATGAGGTGTACAATAAAGTATATAATAATAATAATAAAGTGGTTTTTTTTTTAAAGAAATATTTAAAACTATAATTTATATGTATATAACTGAATAAAGAGAATAATAATAATAAAGGCACTGAAATGCCCATACTCTGAAATTAATAAACTTATATTTTGAAGGGTGAGCTATAAACTAGCGGCCGGTAATAACTTAAATTCCTGTTGGATTTAATATAAATTGTTTCATAGTGAGCAATTTTCCACATTGCTAAAGCATCGCTTACTGATATTAGTGTAGATTTAAGTAAAACAAGAGTATAATAAAAATAAAAGTCTTTTATTTACAGGCACCGTAGGCCCATAGGGTGTTAGCATTACAAAACAACTTAAAAACTATGTTAGTATCTAGTACAAGTTAGGCACACATTCAATTTCTCTCTCTCTTTGCCCAGTCTTATCTTCAACGAACATGGCAAGTTCGGGAAGTACCTGTACAAGATTCGTGCGGAGGTGACGCCCGAGTGTCGCCACTGTGCGGACCGCCCGGAGGACACGGTGGAGCACACAGTCGAGGTGTGCCTAGCTTGGGAAGAGCATCACCGTGTTCTTGTGGGGGCAATCGGCGGCGGCGATCTCTCGCGCCGGGCCTTGGTTCACGCCATGCTCCGGAGCGAGAAGGAGTAGCAGGCGGTCGCCTCCTTCTGAGAAGCAGTAATGCTAGTAAAGGAGGAGACCGACCGCATCAGGCAACGGTGCACACGCCGCCGCCGCCGCCGGACTCTGATCCCGATTTCCGGCACGAAAACGGGCAATGGGTAGCTCGCCGTCCGTCCGTCCGGTAACAGACCGGTCCGAGCCCAAGTCGTTTACGGCGCGCACTGTACCCACGCGCCACAAGGAGTTGTCGGAAAATTATAGGGGCCCAGCAGGGCCGAAGCCTACTGGGGCCAAGGGTTATATGAAAATGAACCCCGGGGCCCTGAAACGAGGGTAATGCTTTCATAACCCTCATTCCAGGGCAGAGCAGGGTAAGTTTTTAGTGAGTAACAGTCCGGCACTATCTCCCGCCCCACCCAAGGGCGAGATTTGTCATTTAATGATTTTACCTACCATAAAAAAAAACCATTTCACTTGGGGTCGGCTCTCCTCGTCATTTTCACACACACACACACACACCATAATCAATTGATGAGCACGATCATTTGTTCTGTGTCGGGGTGTAATTTATCCATAATATATATCTATTTAGAAATATAATAAATATGTTTATCAGTTGTCTAAATAAGTACTCATAACACAATTTCTGCTTAGCTTTGGACTAGAACGCGTTGGGTGACAATTGTGGAATATTATTACATTTAACAGACTTGGGGCTCAAGTCTGCTATTTATGTAAATTCGACATTCCAATACAATCCCATTGTCATTTTGGTAAAAGTTCTTAATCTGCTAAATCATAATGGTCGATCATTGGTCGGTTATTGGTCTCGTAAACGAATGGTGGCAGAATGAATTTGTCGTATTCAGAGAAATCTAATGGTAAGTCACTAATCAAAGGAACGGACAAAATTTTAGCAGATTACCCCGTAAGTCAGAAATTCATTTGTCATTATGTACGAGATTACCATTTCTTTCAATGCTGTGTCAGTGATTGACTGTTGGAAAGTCATAGTGACGCCATTATATTAGTAGATTACCAAACTTGTCAAAATCAAACATGTTGAAATCAATGATAGACGATTCTGACGCTATTGTAATAGCAGGCTTGAGGCCCAGAAAGAAGTGCCTCTGCTTACCCGCCCCCGGAACACATACGTGATGTTATATTCCCCTTTTTACATTCCCTAAAAACAAAGCTTAACAGAAATCCTCGTGAAATGTCTGACACACTAACAGAGACGATGTAAAATGTAACAAAAAATGAAAATAGACGAACTGGTTCTCGTGAAATTTTGGCTCTAAAATGACTACAGAAGTTCTGAAGTCTAAAAGGTAAAATGGTATTTTCAACGTTATATTCCGTTTCGGAGCTACATGTCGACATTTTTCGCTGCAGTATTGCTATTTTACTTTTTGTTCTCATTTTTACTTGAATAACTTAAAGAACATTCACCTACCTAATAAAATAGTCAGAAAGTTAATGCAGATGAAAGAAAAGCGCGAGTTCATCACGCGAGTCGCGACACATTCAATTTTTTACCTGACTTATTTTGTCGATGTGGTCAAAACTAGCCAAAGAAGAGAAAAGAATTATGTGTATACGAATATAATACTAAACTATTTTTCAGTTTTTTTTATATATATTTATTGAAATTATAAAATACAGGTGTTACTTTAAATCTAAAAAACTCGCCAAACTTTGACGTTTGAAGGCGAGAAGCGCTCTTTAACATAACAGTGCTACCTTTGTAGTTTGTACACACTTAGTACCGTATACATCTTAATCTCAAATAATTCATATATTTAGTAATTTTCACAATGCAGTACAATGTTCTTTAATTTTGTTTTAAGTGATTGTTTACTCAGTTTTACTTCTTTTCTCAATAAATCTATTTTATTAAACACTTTAGGTACCAAATACTTAGATGTCCTCTTACCATAATAATTTTTAGTCTGTGGTTGAACCAATTTATTATCTCTAACCCTACGTGTATTGTACTTATTTTTGACACTAACTTTATATTCATCATTATTATAAAATTCCAGACCTACCAAATAATCTACTTTTTTATCAATGGGTATAATTTTACAGATGGGAAATAACTTATTATACTCTTTGTTGCACTTATCTTTAACATTTTTACTAGCTAAGAACTTTATCAGTCTTATTTGTATATCTTTGATATCTCTTAAATATGTAATAAAGGTTCGCCCGTACACAAGGAGACCATAACTCATCAGCGAATCGGCAAGTGCGAAATAAACCATTCTCAATGTCTTTTTATTTAAAACATTTTTTAAGTGGTAAAACTTACCGAGCACCGATCTTAACCTGCTGCAAACATCATTAACATGTAATCTCCAGTTCATATTAGTATCAATGGTTAAACCTAAATATTTGAATTTATCTACATAATCCAATTTTGTACATTTACAATTAAATTTATTTTTATGCAAACATTCATATGTATGTCCTATCACTGTAAGATTTTCAATATTTATAGATTTAGCAATCCGATTATATGGCGAATATATATGCATACATTTAGTTTTCGCTAGATTTAATATTATTCCATTGTCGTGTGCCCATTTGCTAACATTTTCAAAATCATCTTGTATACACTTTTGTACCTCGGTTATGTCTTTGGATGCATACACTAGACACATATCGTCAGCGTACATGAACACCTTACATTTATGCACGACGTTTGACACACTGTTTACATGCATTATATATCCTACAGGGCCATATACGGATCCAGTTGGCACACCTAAGTCAACGTCCGCCTCCTTCCCAACCACACCTGAGATTGTTGTACTTATAAAGTGCGTTGGAGATATTGTGGAAAGTTAGTTTTTAAGGAAACCCGAGTCACATAATATCTGTAGGTACAATGTTGGCATGGTTAGCGCGGCAGCACCAGGTCGAGCGATTGGCTACAATAGCCCAACATGGACTGAGTGCGGAAACCAAACTCTGGAGATTAAATAACCTAATGAACATGTGTATTCTATCCAGTCTAAACCATGGAGAACAGATGGTCTTTAACTATCACCCAAAAGTCCAAATTCAAGGTTTACCATCGCGCTATGGAGCATTATACTATGCGTTAAATTCACGATTCAATTAGATCACGTCCGGAACACTACTCTCCAAAACGCAAATCGTTGGTGTGGCTCAAAAAGTAGCTCAACTTTACTGACTAGGAAGAATATGTCTGCCGCATAACGAACGACCTGTAGGCCCATGAAACAAGATTAGTGCCCAGACGCAGCGACACAGGGCCGCGGTAGACAATGAAGGTGATGGTGGGATGATCTGGAAGATTCCCTTGGGAGTTGGTAAGAGGAAGCGAGGAATCGTGACCGTTGGAAAAAGTGTAAAGAGGCTTTTGCCTTTTTCTGAATGACAATAAGGATTAGTAATAATACTATTAAGATCTTCTTCTTTAAAAACTGTTTGGGCCCTGTAGGTGGCTATGCTAACTGCAGCATCGGTGGCACTCATAAAATCTTTCAAAGTACCTATAGGTATGTGGGGCTTTCTATAGTGTGGCTTATGTTTTGAACACGGGCACCGCACTCACATTGAATATCCAACGGGTCTATAAAACCCCATTTCGCTAAGTTGTATTTTTGTTTTGTGGCAGGAGAGGGAAATCCTCATAGACACCCAGACACAATGAAGGCAGTCTGGGTAGTGCTGGACACTTACCGGATAAAAAAATACTCTTGCCATGCGAAAAGCTGACATCAGGGACTTTGTATGGGGCTGTAGGTTTCATTCGATTAGCTAAGTTGTGTTTGCGACCTATCTGGGTGAGCAACCCATTTAGTCCTTTCCAATAATAATAGACCACTGCAATTCTCGTCCAGGTGGAAAATGTTCTTGGGGTTTCAAGAAGTCGGATGGTGTAACTCTGCTGGTGTAACGTATAGATAATATACTCGTACGTTTATTGTTACGTAAGAGTGTAGATGGGTAAGAGTTAATTAGTCTACACAGGCACATTCAATATTAGACATGAGTGTGTACATTTTCGTCACACAAGCCCATGTCAGTCAACATTGTTACTGTAGCAAGGCTTGTCAAACAGTGTAAAGCGAGATTTAATAACATGTTACGTTCTGCAACTAATACTGTACATCATTTTGTTAATTACCTTTAATTAATTTGTAAGCGAGTTTTGGGGAGAAAATATCATAGGCTCTTTTTTTTAACGTGGGGAATCATCCAATGATTTCTGCCTCTAGGCCGGAGTGGCAGGGTTTGTCAGACTTTTACTGACTAAAACCCACTCCTTTTTTGCCTTTCGTTCCAGGACCCTGGGTTTCCCTTTCAGAAGCCAACCTATGGCCCCAAGGCTTCAGCCCTGTTGGGTCCCGACGGATTTGCTAATATCTCTATGAGGTGCGTGTGAAACACTACGCGCCGTCGAGTCGAGATCGGCGAGCTACCTATTGCTCATCGTCCGCAAGCCCACGCCAACGTGATGAGGTCCATTCCCTCACGCATGCGGCCGTCTCCTTAGCTAGCAATACTTCTTCGTAATTCAACGTGATTGCGGTTGGGAAGCAATCCAATGTCCTTTCTCCTCCTCGAGACGTATGCTTCATTACTGAGTGTCGTGAAGTTCCCGCTGGATCAGCTTCTTATTGATGGTATCTCGCCATCTGTGACGGTTCTTGGCGTCATGAAGTGCGACGTGTAATTCTTGACGTTTAACGCTCGTCACTACATCGCAACCACGTGCGTGAGAAGTCATTGGATGATGTTCCACCTAAAAGCAATTTGCTTCATTCATTCATTGAATTGCCGTAGGACATCGCGTTACAAAATAAAATTTTAATATATTGGGTTAATACAAGTATTTTTTATAAATTAAGTTACAAATTGCGTCATGTTTTTTGCATACAATCTTTTAAAGAACAGTAAGTGATTATGAGAATATTTTTATTCAAACATAAAACCGGTTCGATTTGATTCAAGAAAAGTATGGGATAGTATGGGCTAAATAAAAAAAAAAACTTAAATCCAGCCAAGTCAGAATTGTACTCGTGTACGAAGGGTTCCGTAACATTATCTATAAAAACGAGAAAAATGTTTCTTGTACTAGAGCCCTCTAAAATATTCATTTTATTCTGTTTTTAGTATTTGTTGTTATAGTGGCAACAGAAATACATCATCTGTAAAAATTTCAACTGTCTAACTATCACGGTTTATGTGACAGACGGACGGACAGCGGAGTCTAAGTATACCATTTTGCCTTTTAGGTTCGGAACTAAAAAAATAATCTCCTGTAGAACCAAGGTTTTTCCGTTATATCACCTTTATCGCGAATGAGCGGTATACATTTCCTGGATAGGAAGATAGCTCAGTTCTTATGAAAATGGTCCTTTTAGTTTCTAACCATTTACGAGTATATTTCCCGGAAGAAAAGTGTTTGCGAAGACTTCCCTCTATATTGAAAAGTTACCGTGAATAAATTACACGTAGAAGCTTTTCAGCGTCTTCGCCCACTTCGTTGATATTAATTTTAGAAAGAAAGAAAAACACGTTTATTTCATTCCACTTTTTTTTTTAAGTTAATTGTTATTGATTTTTGCAAAGAAATTATTTTAATCCTATAAGCCTGTACTAGACTAAAAGGCAATGACTAGATATCAAGAGTATTATATTCAATCAATGTGTTATGTATAGGAATACTACTTTAGTGAACTGTGAATTTTTCGAGGCCAAGGCTGGTTGTAGTACTGATGTGGTACGATGTTATAAAAGTAGTCCTGCAATCAATCTGATGAAATGAAACAGCTCAGAAGTGGAATTCCCTGCCGGAGTCTGTGTTTGCTGATGGCTACAACCCGGGAATCTTTATTCAAGAGTGAATAGGTTACTTCTAGGTAAGCGCGCTCCATCGTCGACCGAATCGTCGCTTTCCATCAGGGGGCTTACTCTCGATTTGAATTCCGATCGGTCTATATTGGAATTGTGACATTAGGTACTCTTGAATTCGACGCTAGGGCCAAATTGTGTGACCTTTTTGGGAAACTAAGTAAAATGGGTATTTGGATTGGCGTGTGGTCATGCAATTTTAAACCAATTTGGCGCTAGCATCGAATTCAAGAGTGCCTAACGTCACAATTCCAATGTCAACCGATCGAAATTAAACTCGAGAGTAAGCCCCCAGGTGAGATAGCGGTTAAGCGCGAACCTATCAACTCTAAACAAAGAAATCTAAAAAAAAGAGAGAATAACAATATTGCCAAAATTATGTTAGCGTATAATACTATCGATTCGATGCATACTATAACTACTACGCGTGCACACACACACACATCCCACACTCAGATTATCAAGTACCCCAGGGAATCCCCCGAACAGACGCACACACATTCCATGGCACGTGGTAATTTAGGCCATTTAGCTGCCATGTCGACCACGCCCAAGTAATTACTGAATTAATTCAAACATGGCGGTGTACCTGCATTTTTTTAAAAACTGGTTATTATTACTGTCGCCGTAGTTATTAGGGCTGGTTTGACTGTGAAACTGCCTGATATTTACGTATAATAACGAATGTATGAGACATTCTTTGTTTAAGTTTGAAACAGTCCGCCCTCCGTATCCGGTAAAGTGTGTATTTTTTATCGTATTGATGCTATCGTATGAGTTTCATGTACCTACTCGTATCTAGTTTTTTTTCAAAGGCAAAACACTAAATTTCATTGTTTCGTGTGCGTGTATACACTGTTAAATTTTGGTCGTTTTAATCCCGCGGAGGGTCGATTTGGTACATGAAATACTATCGATTTGTAAAGGTAAAAATAAAAAATAAAGTACTTTTTTTAAACTCGAATTAATTTTCGCATGTACGAAATAAATTTCTTTAAGGGGATTACATCGCCCAAATCCAAAAAAACACCTAGGTTGTTTGAAGTTTCCTTATGTACGATTACCATATAAAAAATGAAGGGGATACTTAAGGACATTACTAATAAATTGCATTGATTACGTTTCTCAAAAAAATACCCTAACTCTAGAAAAAAAATCTGGTAAATAGGCCTTTTTTGAACATAATTCCATATTTTCTCGAAAACGGCTCTATATTTATACATTGAATTTATACCAAAATATATGTTACGATAAATTGAATAACTTGTATTGATATTTTTTCGAATTTCATTGAATATCGATAAGTAATCAAGAAAAAACTCGAATTAGTACTAACACCCCGCGCGCAGCACCCCCTGCAATGCCTGTTTAGAGGTCAATTCTTCTCTACTAATGTAGAGGTAAATTCTTGAAGGTCATTGAGCGATGTAATACCCTTAAGTAAACGTCAGCTGAGCGAGGCCAATGAACTTTAAGTAGTTAGTACGCAACGACCGACAGCTACCTACAAGGTCATTGACTCGTTTACTTAAAGAAATTAATTTCGCAGATGCGTATACTCGTATTAATTCGAGTTTTAGAAAAAAAGTCTTCCCTTATACTTACTAATAACACGGATCAAGAAGCCAGCTGGTTAGAAAAATGATGCTAATTGCACATTCCAAAGCGTACATCTGTATGGAGAAGAATGTGCAAGAAACTCGATGAACACTCTTTTCAATCAAGTTATGTACTCGTATTACAATTATCTCCATTATGTTTCTTGTCGCTAATATTAGCCAAAACAAACAGACGCTAAAGCGAATAAATAGGCCGCTTAAAGGTGAAATTTATTATAGAAACTATATAAAAATACCCGAGTGTTCCGTCGATTTGTTCCATTTAATAACGACAATAGAATCCTTTAGGGTGTGACCAGGGTGAGTTACGGCGCCTGTGATGTATTTATGTGCGAAAACTAAAGTTTCCGAGGGTCAGTGTAGGGCACATTTATTTATTTGTTTCATTAAGTAACTAGCGTTTGTCTGTTTTGTTTGTTATTTGTTTTTTTCTCAAGTTCATGGTTTTATATAGGTTTTAAAATAAGTTTTGGTAGACTTTAATTAAAACTTTTACTTGATTATGAAATTAATTTACAATAAATGGTGTTATCTGAAAACGTTTCGAATTTTCTAACGATACTAATACCTAAAGATATAATAAATTGCGTTACAAAAATAAACTTTGTTGAATGTTATTTTGTTAGAACGATATTTTAAGATATGTTAAGGATACTGTTACCGTCAAGTTATTGATAAGTACCTACCCGTATCGTAACTTTAAAATTTTATTCTACCAAAATTACGACATTTTTTTTATAAGGGAAGTTTTTCTTTTAGCTTTCAAATATTAGAGGTGAAACAGGACCAGCAGAATATTCTGTACAAAGATACTTTTGCTCTGCTTAGCATGTTGAAGGCAAAAATAGTATATTCTAAATTAAGTTCCATTAAGAGTGCATACTAAGTCCTTTAAGAGTTGGCAACCCGAGGTACATTTTTATACTACCGGTTTACGTGATTATGATGTTACACATCTTTCTTAAGAATAGATATTTTGGAAACACAGATATCTTGTGGATACTATCTAGGATTCTATAGAAATCAAAACGTGTAAAAGTAATCCAGTAAAGACCTCTGTAAATCTGCTATATTACGTAAACTTTGGTCCTCCATAATGTACTCGTATATTAAAAATAATACATAAGCTATATTATTTTTTTTTAAATGATATCATTTTTTCTCAAAAACTTGTTTAGGTTTTAAAAAAACACATATTTCCTGGAACAAGTTCTGTGAAAAATTCGAGTAAATCACGGAATTACCGGATGCCAGCAGAGTTTACAGGCGGTATCTCTCTTTTTTCGCGTTGCCTCTCCATGAAACATCGCGTTGGATTACTTTAGATGAAGCAACAAGCTCTTAAACCATGCTCGACGTTGACGGTAGGCGAGTGGAAAAGTTTTCGTAAGATTGTTTTCCAATAGATTTTGTTTTTGTATATTTTTGTATGTATGTATATATGTATCTATTTTAGTATTAAGTACCTATATAGTTTTGTTTGCTTTTATATTTGCACCGAGTGCAACCCCATTTTGTGTCCTGGCAATTTCTATCCATACTAGGTTGCCTGGAAGAAATCGCCAAGTGCGATAAGGCCGCCGATTGTATGTTTTCTTTTTTTATAAGGTTTCCTTTTTATATTGTAATCTTGGTGTACAATAAAGTATAAATAAATAAATAAATATGGATATACATATTCAAATGTTTTTGTAGTATTTACCTTCGTGGCAAAGTTCGCTGAGGTAGTCAACACTATGATAAAAATTTCAGCTCCATTTTACGGAGATTGCGCCAGTTTCAATTATTCCACATCCAGTTGCGCAAATACTTGAGATACAAAATTACATAAATTTTACATCACAATCTCGACTAGGATTCAATTTGAAAATTATTAAAACAGCCACCGAAAACTTCACTCATAGGATTTGTTTACGGAGACGCGACGCGTTGCGCGGCGCGTTGGGCGGTACATGGCCATATGTTTTCATTTCCGCGAGCGATGACGCGGCCCGCTGCTGCAATGTATGACGAACGCCCAACGCGCCGTGTCTCCGTAAACACGGCCTAAGAAATGCCACCATAAACCTCTCCATAATGTGTTTTAAATAAATAAACAGGTTATATGTAACTTGGTATGATAATAGAGAAGTAAGTAGAGTAGAGGTTTTTTTTTTTATGGTAGGTAAAATCATCCAATGACAAGTCCCGCCCTTGGGTGGAGCGGGAAGTAGTGTCAGACTCTTACTGACTAAAAACCTACCCCGTTCCATCGTTGCCTATCATGCCGGGGCTGAGCCTTCCTCTCAGAAAACGGCCCTTAACCCCAGCAGGCTTCGACCCTGCCTGCCTGCAGCTAGCAGGCTGGGCCTCTACGGTTTGCTGACAGCTCCTTGAGGCGCGCGGGAACAGAACGCGCCGTCGACGACTTGGGCTCGGTCAAGTAGAGTAGAGGTGGAGTTTTAGGTTTAAAAGGTCGGGCTTGCGGACGGTGAGCAATGGGTAGCTCGCCATACGACCGTTCGGTAACCATCCGGACTGGAAGTCGTCGACGGCGCATATCGTTCCACGCGCGCCTCAAGGAGATGTCAGCAAACCGTAGGGGCCCAACAGGGTTGAAGCCTACTGGGCCATGGGTAATGTGAAAGTGTGCCCCGGGGCCCTCGAACGAAGGCAAAGAAGGAAAAGGAGTGGTGGGGAGCAAGGGCGGGAGATGTCATTGGATGATTTTCACACCTAAAAAAGGTGTAAGAGGTGAGAGGAATGAGAACGGTGACGTTATCATTCCTCTCACCTCTTACACAGAAATTACTCATTTCTTAGAGGAATGGAAACCACACGGGGTCATCCACGTAGAGATTATTGGTGGATGACCTACCTCTCACAGTTGAAAGACGTATACACCCCAAGCAGCACAAAAGGCTGTACAAGGGCTGTATATAGGTTCAGGTTTACACTCTAAGCTGTACAGTAAGCTGTATATAGGCTGTATAAGCCTATATACAGCCCTTGTAACTCCAAAAAGGGCCCACATATACAGCCTATATACAGCGTTAAGTGTAAGTGGAGAATAAAAGCTGTATATTGGCTGCGTGTTGGCTGTATATCGGCTGTATAAAGGCGTTTTTGTACACCCTAAGCTGTATATCGGTGTACAATTACACTTTAACTCTACAGATATTCAATTATAACTATCATATACAGCAAAAAGCTGTTAATTGGTGTAAGAATACGAAAGAATCCAAACTTAAAGATTATTTTTTATAATATTTTACTAATGGCGACTACGCCATATACATTTAATTTTAAATAAAATATGTTAAATTGGACTTGTTGACCTTAGTAATATGGTGAATTTATAGTGCCGATTTAATTTCATTGTAAAAGTGTGTATATTTTCGGTGAAAATATTAACGCGCCAGCGAAATAATCAATTTTAACATCAAGGAAAATAGTAACTACGGTAAGTAATGTTATTATTTTTTTAGGTTATATTAAAAAAATATGTTGAAATAATAGGTATAAATGCAAATCAACCGTAATTCAAGCTGATAATCATGATATGACTTTAGGCTTTTGCCAAATAAGCCTTTTATTATGTTTATAAAATCATTATGTAAATTGCAAAATGGCGACAGCTTGCATAATAGAGTATTTTTACGACCTAGGCTGTATAATAGAGTATTTTTACGACTTAGGCTGTATAATAGAGTATTTTTACGACTTAGGCTGTATAATAGAGTATTTTTACTCCATAATCTGTGTTCATAACAAGTACGTACATTTCTAACCATCTTTAGAGATACGTATAAGGAATAAAAAATCCTCAGCTACCTACGACTAAATCTCATATGTCCGAATACAATTTATATACTTATTGTGAAGTAGTGAGTAAGATTTGAAACCGATCTTTCATCTATTTTTCAGAAAAGGTACAATAAGGCCTTTGACTTGGTCTAATATCAAGGTCACGAGAATCAGAAGGCGATCTAAAATTACTAAGCGAGTGATTAGACGTCGGACACATTGGTGAAGGATGACAGTTCTAACCCTCCAGATCATCGTGGGATTACATCAAAATGCTGCGTATAAAGTCTATTATTATCATCATTGAAGAAGCAGATTGTGATCTATTACTTTATCTTCTCCAATAAATTATACTTTACTATCTCTACTGTCTGTGGTATTTAAATAAATTATCTGTATTTGTAATATTTAAATATTTCCTTTTGACCTTCCTCTTAATTCAATGTTTTCTCTTCACCACCCTTAGTTGATTGGTACAGAATACCTACAGCATTTTGTTTCTTGTAGTTTTGGGTTAACCTCAACCATAGAAACTATTTAGGTTCCAAGTGTCATGGCCTTATGAGTTATGTGCCTTTAGTTTTATTTTATATTAAAATATTCACCAATTGCTCGGATATTTTTTTTTCTGGAATGAATTCTTGCTCTGATTCGATCACGAAAAAAAATTTTTTTTTTACTTTTTTGTATTCTATTGGTACTTGCACGGGGGTGTCACAGGGGGGTTCAAATTTTGGTTATTTTTGACCTAGGACGCACCGTTTTCGAGATAATTGAATTTCTTTTTTTTTAATCATAGGGCCCATAGAACGGACACGGTGCGAGTAAGTTTTCACGGAATCCTTGGTGCGCGAGTCCAACTCGCACTTGACCGGTCTTTTCCTCCATATTGATGTTCACAAAAACACAATCCGAGTGATTCCATTAGTAATACAGCCTAACGCTGTACTATAGCGTTCATTTACTCTTATAGCTGTATATCACCCTTGTAGGCAGTAGTTATAACACCACAATAGTTATAAGAGTGTACAATTACACCAAACTAATAAGAGGTATAATGGAGTTCGTTTACACCAATATACAGCAATAAGTATCATTTTACACTAATATAACACTTAGACCTGTATAAAGGAAGTGGTGACGTGCAATATACAGCCTATATACAGCTTTAAGTGTAAAACGCAGCCTTAAGTGTCAAAAAACTCTTAAAGCTGTTTAATTGAGTAAAAATACTCTGATATAGAACCATAAGCGTACGCGGATACCTTTATGCAGCCTAAAGCTGTGTTTTACACCCTTGTACAGCCCTTATACAGCTCTAAGCTGTATATCGGCTGCTTTATTGATGTTTGATACACTTGCGTGCTGCTTGGGACGTCTTTGGCATACGCCAACAGTGGGAATTATGAGCTAATTAGGTAAGAGATTATGTTCAAAATGGACCTTCTGGTGGCTTTATGTAGTGATAAACTCTTAAACCGTACTTGAACACGACCCGCTGTCTACTGGTTCTTGTCGGACGATGAGCTACCCATTACTCTCCGTCTGCATACCCGAGCGTTTTACCAGGGCGTCTCCTGTGGGGTGCCAGGTATAAAGACTGCTCCATCGCTTGCATAACTGCTTTGCAAAAGGAGGTACTGTTTCCCATTCTCTCTCACCCCATACAATGACTTGAAGCAGGGCCGGACGCAAAAGTTCGCATCCGCTGATCACCTCCACCTTGATGCGTACCTGGCATGTATTTTAATAATAGTCATCATCATTATTTCAGCCGAAAGTCTACCGTTGGACATAGGCCTCCCCCAAGTGTCACCATTATGACCGGTCCTGAGCGTCTCGCATCTATCGGATTCTTGCGACCCCCATCAGGTCATCGGTCCATTGCGGGAGGCTTTGCAACGCTGCATCTTTCGGTACAAGGCCGCCACTCCAGAACCTTTCATCCTCATCCTCATCGACTGTCAGTTCTGCGAGCAATTGGGTCCTGCTCAATAATGTCGTAAAAAAAAACCAGGCAAGTGTAAGTCCGATTCGCGCACTGAGGGTTCCATACAAACTTAGCTATTAAAACGGTTCAATCCCGAATCGAGTTTCGAAGATTTTTACGAATGGCATTTGTTTTTTGTTACAAATTTTAAATTTTCTGATTTTTTCCTATATTTGTGCTATGAATAGAATAGAATAGAAATACTTTTATTCGAGACAGACACAGCACAACGGTTACCAACATAAAGTAAAAAAAAAACCAAATGAGCGCACCCTATGAGACCTCGTCCGGTAACAGACCGGTCTGAGCTCAAGTCGTTTACGGTGCGCACTGTTCCCGCCATCGACTGTGGCTGTAAGGTCGTTGGTTCCCGCGCGCCTCAAGGAGTTGTTTTAGCAAGCTGTAGGGGGGGCCCAGCAGGGCCGAAGCCTACTGGGGTCAAAGGTTATGCGAAAGTGAAACCGGGGGCCCTGGGACGAAGGTAATGAAAGGAGCAGGGTAGATTTTTAGTCAGTAAGAGTCGGACACTATCTCCCGGCCCACCCAAGGGCGGGATTTACCATTTGATGATTTTACCTTCCATAAAAAAAAAACCCTATGAGACCTTCCTTCATGCCTTTGAAGATTCTAGGGCTACGGGAAGTACCCTATGAATTTTGATTCTTTTGATACGTTTTTGCGACATAAACGGCCGTCTCGATTTTTATGTTACCTTTGAAGTTTGATTTTTTTGCAGCTTCAAGGGACCGCAGACCTTGGAAGTCTAGGGTTTAAATTTCAACTCGATACCTCCACGCCTTCCAGAGATAAAGAGTCTTGATGGTCTTGACAGACAGACAGACAACAAAGCGATCCTATAAGCGTTTTTTTATATAGGTAACATCATCCAATGACAGATCCCGCTCTTGGGCGGAGCGGGAAGTAGTGTCAGACTCTTAATGACTAAAATCCTACCCCGTTCCTTCGTTGCCTATCGTGCCGGAGCGAAGCCTTCCTTTCAGAAGCTGAGCCATGACGCCAGGAGGCTTCGACCCTGCCTGCCTGCAGCTAGCAGGCTGGGCCTCTACGGTTTGCTGACAGCTCATTGAGGCGCGCGGGAACAGTACGCGCCGTCGACGACTTGAGCTCGGTCCGGTCGGTTACCGGACGATCGGACAGCGAGCTACCCATTGCATGCCGTCCGCAAGCCCGCGCCTACGGTGGCCGGAAATCGGGATCGAAATCCCGGCGGTGGCTGGGGCGAGCGCCTCATTGCCTTTGCCTGATGCGGTCGGCCTCCTCCTTTGCTAGCATTACTGCTCCGCGGAAGGAGGTGACCACTTGCCATCCCTCCTCATCCGTCCTCAACCATGGCCTGGAGATCGCTGACCGGTACACCTCTACAGTATGCTCCACCGTGTCCTCCGGGTGTTCCACACAGTGGCAACACTTGGGATCCTATAAAGGCGCCATTTTTTCCTTATGCGATACGGAACCCTAAAAACAAAATTCTATTAACATTTCCAAAATAAGCTACCACTCAATACTGTCACTCGTATCGTCTGTCATACGACATGGATACAACATGAAACGTTTCCTTTGTTAACACAACATCACTTACAATTTCCTCTGTAAAATAATACATTGAGTCATTGTCAGATTACAGTCGAGATCTTCTTTGAGGGAAACGATCTCTAAATGGAATACTTCAGTCGTTTTCATGGTAATTATTGGGTTTAATTAAACATTTGACTTCGGAGATGTGTTTGAAGAAGAATTGAATAAATAAATTAGTGTTTGCTGATTTTAACGTGAAGGAGAAACTCGTGAAAGTAATTTGGTACTGTTGATAGCTATTTTTTGGGGCAGGTAGAAGTGGGAGTAATAATCTTTTTTTTTCCATACATAAACCGTTAATGAAAGAAAAAGTTTATAGATGAATATATATAGGACGACAGAAACCCAAACTAGGTGACTACGATTTACATGTTTTTTTTATAAGATGGGTAAAATAATTTTATTTATTTATCATCCAACATCATCTCCCGTCCTTAGTCGGAGCGGGAGATAGACTCCAAGTGACTAAAAACCCACCTCTTTCCTTCGTTGGCTTTCATACCGGGGTCAAGAATTCCTTTCAGAAACAGACCTTTGGCCTCAGTAGGCTTCGACCCTGCTGGGTCCCTACGGTTGGCTAACAACTCCTTGAGGCGCGTGGGAAAAGGATGCACCATCGACGACCACGATTTATAGAATTCCTGAAATTTGGCATGAAGCATAGTCTCATAGCATAAGTATAGGAAAAAATATTAAAACTGTAAATTTGTAGTTACTAAAAAGTCTTCGTAACTCAATTCGGGAATTGAACTGTTTTCATATGTAACTGTGTACGGAACCCGACTCGCACTTGTCCAGTATTTTCGAATAAACACAACAGAGAAATTAAGAAAATATCTCTTAAAGCATTAAAAGTCAATCACCACCATCAAAAACAAATAAGTCTCTCGTAGTTTGTATGTATCACGAGAATTTATAAAAAATAATCCAGCTCGAGTTAACCCTCGCACGCTTCCGCTGCCGCGCCCGCAATGAATCGCTACTTTATCGAGAGGGTTATAAATTGACGGTTCGAAAGTACGTTTTTAAACGCAGAAAATGGGGGAATTTAAAAGTGGGCTCTTTAGGTAAGTGTTAAGTATGGGAACCGGTTTTTTTAGGCTTCGCTTGTAAATTGTTTTTCCTTATTGATAGGCTGTTTTGTTTTCCTTTTTAGTGAATTTATTTTCTGGTTTATTGTGTGTCATTGTCTTCTGTTGAAAGGTGCAGTGTTTTTATATTGTGTAGGTTGTGCTGAGACTGGATAATTTTAACTTATATATTGTATCATAAAAGTTCTTTGACATTCATTAAGAGTGTTTGTAATATCGTGCGGAGCAAACGTCCTTTTCGTACTTGTAATGAGTGTAATACGCGCGCAGGACGTATTTTTTGTCTTTTGAAATTTTCTGCATGCGGAGCAAATCCGCATGCGAGAGGAAATCCGCATGATATTAAAAAAGCCCTTAGTCAACTACTACAACCCATTATGGGACTAAATTGAATTATTTTGCTCGCATTGTTAGCTTGATATTTCATCGAAATCACAGAAATTAAACGCAAAAGCTTATCATTTATTTGATTTTTATTTAAATCCAATTATGGTACTGACCAACATGTCCGTTCTACATGGAATCGATTATGTTGGATCTTCTCCCATTTTTTTTCACTGAAAAAACTAAGCACATAACTGTCAGTGATACAGCTCTGTGTTCAGTAGAATCTAAATTAAAGTGAGCGTTATACCACCGCCGTTTTGGGTCTAGTCATGTTAACTACCCGAAAACTGCATGTTAACCGCATTTTAACTACCCATTTACGACTTGACTATTTCAAATGCCAGATTCCGTATTCTTTTCTTCGTCTTTTTTTTGCGAAAGACATTTAATGGTCTTGGTATTCTGAATTTTTCTGGTTAGATACGAGTTTTATATAAAACGAACTGTTTGGTGTTGCTTTGCAAAAAATGGAAGAATTTTGGTTGAGGTTTTGCCGGAGCTTGTATTTGAAGCTCGGGGCTTTTAAGTCAAGAGCAAGTTATAGGTTACTTATAATTGGCAAATGTTACAACGTAGACCTTCTACCAGACACGGTAGGCGCGGGCTTGCGGACGACGAGCAATAGGTAGCTAGTCGTCCGGCCGCCCAGTTATCGCCCGGATCGAACCCAAGTCTTTGATGGCGCGTAGTGTTCCAGCAAACCTTAGGAGCCCAGCAGGAACAATACATTCATTTTTTTTTCATAATGCTTTTGTCCTTTATATTTATATGTGTGTACATAAATTATAGAATAAATAAATACCCGCCAGGGCCGTAGGGATTTCCTGAAAAGGAAACCTGTGGTCCTAGCAAGCAAAGGACAATTGAAGGAACATAAGTCCACACCTATGTTCCTTCATCGCTTCACTGTCTCAATAGATGGTTAGCGGTGATTAAGACGGTTTTACTACATCACTCCTTCGTGAAATAGTGTTCAAATATGAGTTTATCAATGGCAAAGTAAAATTTTATCAGCGAGAACGATTAATATAAGTGTCAGAAATGAAATTGGCAGGCGATATCAAAATATTACGTGCTCTGTTCTCAACATTATTTTCGCTTGTTTAACAATCACTTTGTTCTGAGCCTATCATATCATCATATAATGTCTTCTCTTAAAATAAAACTAGTTGTACAGATTCCAAAAACAAGTTTTCAATTAAAATAATTTTTTCATAGCATAATGCTCATCAAGACCATTCTAAAAAGCTCAAACACGATAGGGTTATGTTATTACGCATATTGCTGAGTTCCTATAGCCATCCTCTAGTTCTCGTTTTTTTTTGCGACATAAACGGCCGCATCTTTTTTTTTCGCTGACTCAGATTTTTTTCACAGTGTCACAGGACTAGACTTGAGTCTATGGTTTTAATTTCAACACGATATCTCTACGCGTTTCTCGAGATAAAGGATTTTGACAGACGGACTAAAAAGTGATCCAGTAAGGGTGCAGATTTTACCTTTTGTGATACTGAAACCTTAAACTAACAAATACTGTAAAAACGCAACTTTTTGATAAAGATGTCTTTTTCAAGAATAAATGAAAATTTCCAATCAAAAAGTCACATTTTGAAAGTACATCGACCCCCTAAATCGACGTACTCCTACGCCCAAAATATCAAACCCGAACCATCCAACATTAATAACACCGACGGACTGAAATAATGATTATTTCAGTCCGCATATCTATAAGAGATAACGATATACCGGAACTATGGAGGCATTAATCAACCCGGTCCAAGGTAGTCGGGGCCAATAAGGTTGTATATAACTCACTAAATCTAATTTGGCTCGCCCGGCCCCGTCGCAGCGAAAGGGTTAAACGTATTATACGTAGGTGCTAATATCGGCGAGGCTATCGTTTGCTACTGCGGAATTCTAATGATTGGCTTGTCGAATTGTTTCTGTTTAGTTTACAGGCTTTTTGGAGCTTGTTTTACTAAAGATTTTCTTTTATATCTTCTTGTAAAGAAATGGTAAGGGCTATGCTAGGAGTTTCGTTGCTTGATCGCAACAAAAACTCAAAACTCAAAAGCATTAATTTCACATAGGCCTACATGGGCACTAAGGGCCAAATTCACCAATAAACTAATCGCGATTATATAAAACAAAACGCAGTTTGAGCGCCTAATCGAGATTATAGCTTCATTTTGCGTTTCACTGCGTTTAATTGAACTTAATTTACGCAAAACTCAGTCTCAATTCTCTTGTTGTCGCCCATGACTTAGATTACGCTGCGCTCAGTTTAGTTGAAATAAGTTTTTACATTGAATGATGAAATCAGCTCTTAGAAAATTTCAGAAGCTAGAGCACGGTTCCAATTGGTCGTTTCCTATGAAGAAGTACCGGTCCATGGTTACTCTGCTGCTATTTTTTAAATAAACTAAAAAACACATTGCAATAACAATGTCACAGGAGAGGAAGAAAAAATAATTCAAAAATGAAGATATCCGAAGAATTGTCAAACTTAAATGGCCGTGGACAGGGCACATTGTTCGCAGTACTGACAATCGATGGGGATGAAAGGCTCTAGAGTAGTGACTGCGTACCGAAAGACGTAGCTTTGGAAGGCCTTCCACAAGGTGGACCGATGATCTAGTGAGGTTTACGGGAATCCGATGGGTGTGGGTGGTCATTGTGGCGCTACTTGGGCCAGGCCTATGTCCAACAGTGGACGTCCTTTGATTGAAATGATGATACCTTCTTAGAATTGTGCAAGGTTTTTTAGTCCGCGGACCCGTATCACTTCTAGGTTTCATTATGTAAAATGATAAATGCACACTAAAAACTTCCTAAGAGGCTTCCTTTTGCCGAGTTTTTTTTTTATTGATATATTGCGTGACTGCCTGCTACACCTACACGCACCTGATGGTAAGCAGTGATGCAATCGTTGATGGTGAGGCACACTAATTTATCAAGAGCCCATTCACTCTAGCCTTCAAGCCACCTAAATTATAATCGGACGGGAAGACCGCAGCAGGCAAATTGTTCCAGTTTACCACACTGTTTCGACGACATTTTTGAAGAGTGCTGCGTTTTCAATTATAGTAGGTAAAGTAGTACTAATCAAAATACATTCCTCAAATGTTGTTATTTAGGTACTAAAGCTGCAACAATAGGACCAAGATTGATAACCCGGTTTCTTTTCCTTGTTACCTCTAGCTTGACAAAGGGGCTGACAGCAAACCCGATGGGAAGTTACCGACGCTTATTGACACCTGGGATGCCGGCGAGTTTTCCGAAGTATTGCCTTCCTAAAAGACAAAGTTGATATGTCACGTGCATGTAATTTCAGTGATACGAGTACCCTTCATACGGATATATTACTGTTTTGCAGTAGAAATGGGTACCGGCGACCTGCAGCTCGTAATTCGGGGCCGTTACCTCTCGGCTAACACAGCTCTAATTTTTTCCCTCACAGTATTTTTTGTTTTTTTTTTTATCTATAGAGTTTTTCGTTTTTTTTTAGTGTTATTTTGTTTTCATAAGTTGTGCGAGGTAAAAATATGTTTTTCTTTATTTTGAAGAGCACAAAAATAGATAATACTTGTCTTGTATTTTTCCAAGGGATTCTCACCACGGTAGCGGCCTGAATCCCTTCATTGTGACGTTATCAGTATACAGGTGGATACTCCCGTCAATGCTCGTGATATATTGTGATCCTTTAATCTTCCTCGCCTTCCTTATTTAGAGGTTTCTTATTTCTTATCGAGAATAGGTTGGAGTCTTCGTTATACCAAAAATCGCATGATATTTGAATAGGTTACTATACAAATTTCTTATTTTTTAGAGTAGGTAGGTTATATAGGGTGACTAGAAATTAGTGAACGAAACTTAAATACGTGATTGTAGTCATGAAAAATCGTGAAAAAAATTAGCCACGTTCAGTACATTTTGACCAGTTAGACGAACATAAATGTACTGACCAACAGATTTCTTTTCTAAATGTACTGACCAACAGATTTCTTTTCGCGATTTCAGGTTTGGTCGTATAGTAAAAGTTGTTTGTTATCATGACTACAATCACGAGTTTAAGTATCATTTACTAATTACCAGTCACCCTATATATTAGTTTTAACACTTTGTATTGTGTTTCATTGCAAGCCAAATAAACATGTTTTCTTTCTTCTTTCTTTCTTTCTTATTCTCCACAGAGATCGTCGCTTTGGAATGTCTAGCATCATTTTTCAGACTCTTACTATTTAAATTTACTACTTAAATTTGATCGTTTTAATCCCATGAAGGGTCGATCTGGTACATGAAACAATATCGATTTGTAAAGACAAAATTAAAAAAAAAGTACTTTTTTTAAACTCCAATTAATTTACGCATGTACGAAATTTATTTCTTTAAGTTAACGTCAGCTGAGCGAGTCCAATGACCTGTAGGTAATTAATACGCAATGATTGACAACTACTTACAAGGTCATTGACTCGTTTCGAAACTTTTAGAAATGTTATTTAAAAAAAGAAATTGTTTGCATTTATCTGGTAAAATGAATGTTGTGCACAATTCCTTTTATGAACGTCTTTTGTCTAATGCAGAAGTAAATACAGTATAGACAACTGATAAACGTACTTATAAAATGACTGAATGTAAAATGTCGCAGATAAGTTACACCCGTACCCAGAACAAATGCACGTGCTCATCACACATACATTTATCTTGGGTGGGTACCGAACCTACGACCACGAGCATAGCATTCAGGGCTATTAACTACTGGAACGACCGGCCGGTCAACAAAATAGTATCCTTTTTCACTTAATTACTCGAGCCCCAAGCGAACGCCGACGTTCTCACATCTATTGTCTTTCTATTATGTCTTTAATTACGGTATTCAAAAGAATATACACAAGTCCATAGTACTTTTTTAGATTCCGGTATTGATAAAAATACTTTGTTCATATGTTATATAGCATAGAATGCTATGCTATATAACATATTATGAAAGTACATATGAAAGTGAGCAATGGCTCACTACTACATTCTAACTTTAAACACTAGAGCTAACTCCAACCGACTTAACCGACAAAACGCGATTAAAAAAGATTGTAATTGGCATTAAATCTGGTAATAGTCCCGGAAATACATTTAGATCACGTTTAATTGGTCTTAAACCTAGTAATAATCCTGGAACAACATTTAGATCGCGTTTAATTGGTCTTAAACCTAGTAATAATCCTGGAACAACATTTATATCGCGTTGTCTAGCAGCTGTATTGCTTCAACGTTCACATGTCAGTGAACTCTATGTTCGTGAGCTTCAGCGAATTTTTCAATGGTAGTGGTGACGAGTTTCATTTTAAGGTCATGGTAGACAAGGTCATTTCAAATTTGACAAAATTGAATTAATAACTTAATTTTTAACTAAAAACAAACAAACATTGCATGATTGATCACAAAATTAATAGAATGAAAACTTTCTGACACGAAAACAAAATTTATTTTTTGCCAAAAATATAGAGAGAACGGTTCACAGCCAAACATTTGTGCCACCCAGTGTAGTACTAATTAACTGGCATCAAAACCTCCTTTGTATATCCATAATATGGGTCCCACCTCACGGGCCTACGACATCAACGCCAATTACAATTGAGACCGAATTCTCTGGCTCACAAGCTTCATAATTGCTTGTCTGAAATCAAATTTCTTAGACTTTCACACTTGACTTTATTATAAGTACACTTGAGTACAAATTAAGGAAGTTCGACTTTGTTGTTCGAGTAATCGGCGCTTGTGTGTTGGTCTTTTATAAATGACTTGAGCGAAACGAAGCGGGGAACGTGTTGTTGACGCGAGCTTCGATAATTAAAAGCATTATTTTCTGTTTATCCGCGTTTTAACGTTTATTTAGAGAGAGTATTATATAATTGCTGGCTAATGGGACATTGATAGCGTTGTGTTATTTCATTTTTGCTTGCTCCATATTGTCTATCTCATTGTGTTTTGCTTTTCTACCGTTGTATTGAGGAAAATCAACATAATTTTTACTTTCAATATGAGTTTTTTGTTCACTCAATCTATTTTATCGTACTTGATATTAAATTAACTATAATTACAGTAATATCAAATAACAATATAATCATCACTAAATAAAAACAAACTAATATATGGCATCAAAAAATACTTCCAAATCACTGTCTACTGGTAATGTGTCCAAAATATGGCGGAGTTGTCACGCTGTATGGCAATGCTTATCCTCTGTCCTAGGTAAAAGTCAGCCCTTTGGTTCACGAGAAGTGTCAAAAAGACGTTTCTACAGATTTTTATACAACTTGTAAGCACTCGGACCCCTTGATCCAAAAGTATAGTATTTTAAATGAAAATATAATGAAAATGTTATTATTAAGAAATATATTTTTCTTAATATTCAAATATTTTAGTAGGGAACTGTATTTATATACAATCTCCCACTGACATCTTTATTAGAGTTTTATATGGATAAAAGGTAAGTCACAATTTAATCATCGATATAAACGCCCACCCCTAATGCTTCCTGACAGCTGATGTCACCTCACTAAACCTATAAGGTAATATTAACACGAAGATATTGCAACGTTCCACGGAGTTTGGTTAACTTCCCCTGAGGAAGTTTCTTCGATATCCCAAAAGTATACACGAGCTTGATATTCGATATTGTACAATAATCATAGTAGAGGGAAAAGGGATAATTTTTGGAGATTTTGCAGTAGGTAAGTACACATTTTTTTATCTGTTAAGAAAATCATCCAATGACATCTCTGCGCGGTTGGGGCGGGACGGGAGATAGTGTCAGACTTTTACTAACTAAAAACTTACTCCTGTTTCTTCGTTGCCTTTCATAGCGGGGCGGAATCATCCTTTTAGAAACCGACCCAGGCTTCGTTCCCCTGCGGTTTGCTGACCACTCCTTGAGGCGCGCGTGAAACTATTGACACCGTCGACGACTAGGGCTCGGTCCGGACGGTTACCGGACGGTCGTGCGGCGAGCTGCTGTATACATATTGCGTTTAATTCGTTGTGCAGGTAAATATTAAAATTCTTGTTTGTGCAAGAAACGCTGATACTTCTCTCTTTCTTTCTTCATCACCATTTAAGCCAAAGACGTCTACTATCGGACATAATCCTCTCACAAGTGTCGCCATAATGACCGGTTCTGTGTGTCTCATATCCTTCGGATTCCCAAGATCCTCACCTGGTAATTGGTCCACCTTGCGACAGGCCTTAAAACGCTGCGTCTTCCGGTACGTGTCCGCCACTTCAGAACCTTTCGTCACCATCAACCATCTATTTTGCGAGTTAATTAAGTTTGGCGATTCATCGGGTTATATTGGTGACCAGGTAAAAGTACCAGTAAAAAAGACACATCTCACAAGAGGACGCGGTGCGTTGCGAGTTGCGTTGGGCAGTCGTCGTACACTGCCATACGTTTGTGTTTGCTCGTTCGATGACGTGGCCCGCTGCTGCAATGTACAACAAACGCCCAATGCGCCGCGCAACGCGCCGCGTCTCCGTAAACAAGCCCTTAGAAGTAAAAATAAATAAGCGATCAGAAATTTCACTCACGAATTACATTGCTTGATTAAATCCGACCGTGACGACTCACATTAATATACCAGTGTTGACTTTAAGAGGATTAATAAATCGCCAGATGACATTATGCGAAATTGTGAAATAAGCCAATGTTACAACAAAACGAATTTTGTATTCATTGTTGAAATTTCCATCAGATGAAATTGATATTGTAAAAATGCGCACGGTCTTTAAAAATGGTTGAGTCTCTTTAATTAAGTGCATGTTTTGAATCCTGATGCGAAATGGCAGCCGGATTGCCGAAAGATGTCGAATCGAAAGTTCTGAATCGTATAATTTCGAAATTTATCATTTCTCTGGCGAGTTACAATAAAGAAATTCGAGTGAAATTTTTTACAAATTCGGAACACGTTGCATCGAAAACATCTTCCCACAAACTGATTTAAAAGGACTATATTACATTCTTTTTTAATGAGCATTATTTTGTTCTCAGATATAAATGTGCGATGATATTTATAGTATGTAGTAGTAGTAGTTTATAGCAGGTATTTATAGTTATTTATTTTTATTTCTTATATTTGATACTTTAGATTAAAACTTCAGACATTCTTCTCTTGCTTCCTACATACTGTTGTCTACATTTATTTTTATTTCTCCTGTCGCAGGTCTGCTGGAAGAAATTTCTTTGGAAATAAGCAGTACCTTTGTACTAATGTCTATTATGTATTATCTTTTCTTTTTTTTGTGTGTACATAAATAGTTATATAAATAAATTCTGATTTATGTAATTCTGTAATATAAAATACTAGTATTTAGTTGCAATCTTAGTTATAGTGAAAGCCGACCCTGATTTTTTAGAAAACTCTATTCAGAAGATATCTTTGGAATAAAACATATCAATGGCAACACTAAGTAAAATGTAAGAAAAGTACAGATTGATGCAACAAAATTCTGTTAAAAATCTCAGCATTTGTGGGTTTTCAGTTTTTTTTTTTTTTTTTTTTGGTAGGTAAAATCATCCAATGACAAATCCCGCCCTTGGGCGGAGCGGGAAGTAGTGTCAGACTCTTACTGACTAAAAACCTACCCCGTTCCTTCGTTGCCTATAGTGCCGGGGCTGAGCCTTCCTCTCAGAAAACGGCCCTTGGCCCCAGCAGGCTTCGGCCCTGCCTGCCTGCAGCTAGCAGGCTGGGCCTCTACGGTTTGCTGACAGCTCCTTGAGGCGCGCGGGAACAGAACGCGCCGTCGACGACTTGGGCTCGGTCCGGTCGGTTACCGGACGATCGGACAGCTTGCTACCCATTGCACGCCGTCCGCAAGCCCGCGCCTACGGTGGCCGGAAATCGGGATCGGAATCCCGGCGGCGGCTGGGGCGAGCGCCCCGTTGCCTCTGCCTGATGCGGTCGGCCTCCTCCTTTGCTAGCATTACTGCTTCGCAGAAGGAGGCGACCGCCTGCCATCCCTCCTCGCTACGGACCATGGCCTGAACCAAGGCCCGGCGAGAGAGATCGCTGCCGCCGATCGCGTGGGTTTTCAGTTGGCACTCCGTCGTGACGCACGGATGTTGGTAACTTGAATATACTTAAACTTAAATATTGACGATCTGAAATAAATATCAGATATATATTGAAGAAGATTTATCAAAAAAGGTGATCCACGCGCGCCTCAAAGAGGTTTCAGCAAAACCCAACCTACTTGGGTCATGGGTTGATTTCCGAAAGGGAAACCTTTGTTCTTGGACCACGAAGGCAAAGAAAGACCATAGGCGTAGTTTGTCTCCCGCTCCGTCTTAGAACGAGAGAAGTCATTACATGATTTACTACCTTAATTATTTGAATATCGTAATTAGAGAAGCAATTGAAAGACAATAATTTGGATGGGTGCCTATAGCATAGCTACAAAAAACCGAAAATTTCTGAAAGTTCTTTTTTGTTTGTTTTTTACGCAGAGATATTAGGAAAAGGTCAATGTAATTTATTGCATGTTTATTTGGTACCTTGTATACACATACCTACATGGAACGCAGGTACGAACCAAAGCAGCGTAATCAGAACAATCCGCTGCGAGTGCTCATCGCGTTCGCTAGCTCATTCATTCCGTATACAAATAGTTTAATTGCGATCCTGTCTTGCATTTGGAATGCAAGAAACGTCTCAATTCGGTAAAATGCGAGCTCGCGATTGGTGGAATGAAGAAGACTTGATTATGCTCGAAAAGTTTTGTTTATAATTTCGCAATCGAGTTATGAGTTTGTGTGTTGTCTTGCGAATAGAAAGGACCGGTTATTGGTGTAGTACGGTTGGTTTTTACTTTTTGCTAGAATAGAACGATAGTACGCGGAAAATAAGATATGAGATCCGGAAATAGGTCATGATTCTCGTCACAAAAGTTAAACCATCATGGCGGTCGATCTTGAATGTGCAGTAACCGATTTTCTGATCTCAATTAAAGTGGGGAGCTGCGCGTAACTAAAACTAGGAAATGGTTCAACTTATTTTGAGTGACATTATTATTATTATTGCATAGAGACTATACCATATAAATAATAATAGGCAGTCTTTGACATGTCATTGAGTGGTGGTATTTAGTTTTGTTACTCGTATGCCTCGGTAATCAGCAAAACAAATCTTTCGGCCTGTCTAGGCAGACGGCTTCGTCAAGTTGATAATTATAATACACAATCGTTAACGCTAGTAGAAAACTTCAAATGTATGGGAATGACGTCATTTCAACGCTCAGAACAAAGGAATCGGACGCATTGCCCACTCGAGGCGATTGACGAAAGAGAATCGAAATGAAATGGTCATAACTTGGCTAGGCCTGCAGGTATTTTTCTGCTATATACACCGTTAAATTTTATTCGTTTTGAGGGTCGATTCGGTACATGAAATACTATCGACTTGTAAAGAAAAAGAAAGTACTTTTTTTCAAAAACTCATGCTACTCATTTATGCATGTACGAAATTAATTTCTTTAAGTAAACGAGCCAATGACCTTGCAGGTACTTGTCGGTCGTTGCGTACTGACTACCTATAGTTCATTAGCCTCGCTCAGCTGACGTTTACTTAAAGAAATTGATTTCGTACATGCGTAAATTAATTCGAGTTTAAAAAAAAGTACTTTATTTTTTAATTTTCTCCTTACAAATCAATAGTATTTCATGTACCGAATCGACACTCCGCGGGATTAAAACGACCAAAATTTAACGGTGTTAAGATTCCGATAAAATAAACGAAATAGCCGTTAAGTTCCCGTAATTTCTATGTAGGTAATTCAACGCCATTTTGTAATGTGTAACTTAAAATATATGTAAAATAAAAACCATCACCTTTGTCCCTATTTTTCTGTTTCCTCTTCTTATAATAAAATAAATAAAATAAAAGAATATTTTATTTGTGTATATAAATCGTTCGATATATAAATAGAATAAATGTGATTTTGTTAAATAGCTTAAGGACGGTACATAGCAGTCATCATCATCATCATTTTAGTCAAAAGACGTCCATTAAGAACAGATATAGGTCACGCAAAAGATAAAGGTCTTGTCCAAGCGCGGGTACATGGATATTAAGTCCTGCGCTTTTCACACCCAATGGACCCACGCGGTGGTCCATGGTCCGGAGCGAGGAGGGATGGCAGGCGGTCGCCTCCTTCTGCGAAGCAGTAATGCTAGCAAAAGAGGAGGCCGCACGCGAGAGGCAACGGCCCTCACGGCCCAGCCGCCGCGTGTGTTCCGACTCCGATCCTGATTTCCAGCCAACGTAGGCGCGGGTTTGCGGGCGGCGAGCTATGGGTAGCTCGCTGTCCGACCGTCCGGTAACCATCTGGACCAAGCCCAGGTCGTCAACGGCGCGCACTGTTCCCGCGCGCTTCAAGGAGTTGTCAGCAAACCATAGAGACCCAGCCTGCTAACAGCAGGCAAGGGTTTGCTTCCGAAAGGAAAGCCCGGCCCTGGTATCTAATGCCACGAAGGAACGGGGTGGGTTTTTAGTCAGTAAGAGTCTGACACTATCTCCCGCTCCGCCCAAGGGCGGAAGATGTCATTGGATGATTTTAGCCACCAAAAAAAAACACCCCGCGGTGGTCTACCTTGTAGACGCCATGTTTGCCAATCTTGAAACTATCGGTTTCATCCGCCATACATACTGTTTTCTGCATTGTCCATTTTGGTCGCTTTTGTAGAATAGAATGTAATTCATTAACTCGTGCTACCTCTGCCTATGTTATGTTTAAGTCAAACTTTATTTTTTGTGTTAGTAAAAATAAATCTTTGGAAACTACTTTTTACTGTGGACAATTTCATTGTTTCTCTAGAACTGGCCCTGTCACTGAAACCCCGAGCAGCTAGTCAACTGACCACTAATTACGTGAACTACAATTTTGAACCCTAAACGAACCTGGTACCTGCCCAAAAATACACGAGCTCGACGTTTTGCCAAATTCCAGATGAGCGAAACCTAAAAATGTATTTTGTCGGGTAAAAATTAAATTACTTGGCAACACAAATGTAAATTAATTAGCAGTATTTACGTACAGGGTCGTTCTAGAAAATTGCGAACGTTCCACGTTTGCGTTTACTGCTTTGCACGTAACTATGTATATACTATAGTTTGTGGAATATTTTTTTTATATACATACATGTTGCGAATATTAAGATTATATATATACCGTTAAATTTTAGTCG
This sequence comes from Leucania comma, assembly GCA_958295575.1. Taxonomy (NCBI): domain Eukaryota; kingdom Metazoa; phylum Arthropoda; class Insecta; order Lepidoptera; family Noctuidae; genus Leucania; species Leucania comma. The sequence goes on along the minus strand of OY282467.1, from coordinate 25,512,256 downwards.
TTTTAATCCCGTGGAGGATCGATTCGGTACATGAAACACTATCGATTTGTGAAGATAAAATTAAAAAATGAAGTAATTTTTTTTTAAAACTCGAATACTTATAAGCATGTACTAAATTAATTTCTTTATATAAACGTAGTAGGTAGCTGTCGGTCGTTGCGTACTGACTACCTAAAGTTCATTAGCCTCGCTCAGCTGACGTTTACTAAAAGAAATTAATTTCGTACATGCGTGAATTAATTCGAATTTGAAAAAAAAAGTACGTCTTCAATTTTCTCTTTACAAATCGATAGGGTTTCATGTACCGAATTGACTCTCCGTGGGAATAAAACGACCAAAATTTAACGGTGTATATATATATAAATATTTTTTATTTGGCACGCATGGATTGACACTGTAAAAACTAATTTAGAAAACTTAGATAAAAAAAATTAACGGTGTACAGTTAATTCTTTCGCAAGTAGAACTTGACTGCTTGGGCCACACTGCAATGGAGAACATTTTCACAATAAACCTGTTGATGGGCAGGAAAATTTGGCAATCGAAAAAACCAAAATTTTTTTACGTCTTCATTTTTATATTTTCTGCCAGAACCTTCACTCACGTGAAGGTAGCTTTCTCCATACAAATTTCGGACACCAATTTTATCAACTTAGTGAGTGAATTTTGGAAAAATCTTCTTCTCTGTTAGTGCTGCACGCATACGTTATTAAAGGAAACTTTGTGCAAAATTTCATATAGTTTTGAACCTATGTCAGTCACTCAGTTTCTTGTTTTATATAAATAGATTTTTGAGTTTTCAATGAAGAAATAAAAAGTTAAATAGCGATGTTACCAAGGGCGTAGTTACCGCCGTATCTGCCGTATCAATCATACGGGGCACCCGCGCTACAGGGGTCCCCAACTCCCCATGTAAGCAAAACTTCGCAACATGTTATCCACAATCGTTTCGTAGGGTAACCCAAGCATTTGAAAAAAACACTATTTTTTATACGGGGCTCCTGTGGGACTAGCTACGCCCCTGCATGGTACCTAAAACAAAAGAGTATCAATTAGGAACGCATGTAAAATGCTGTGGTTAAAAAACAATTCTTCATCACATAGAGGTACACTCATCATTAACTAGTAGGGTAGAGCAGTGGTGGCCGAGTGGTAATAGCCCCTACTTACGAGTACTTGTAGGTCGCGGGTTCAAACCCAGCCAGGCGCATTACTTTGTGTAATTTATTTCATCACCATTGCTCTCAAAACGGTGAAGGAAAACATCGTGAGGAAACCGGCATGTCCTAGGACCAAAAATTCGAAGACATGTGACATCCAATAACCCGTACTGGGCCCGGGTGGTGGATTACGGCCCATTCCCATTCTTAGATAGGAGGGCTGAGACCCAGCAGTGGGAAAAGTATAAGGCTGATGCAATGCATCATTAGAATTATATTGAAAACGTTATAAGATATCGAGATCTTCTAAATCCTGTGACACAGGACATCCTAGTGCAAGATCCATTGTCACGCCCAACTGTTGTAACACTTTATGACGTCCTATGCGTCTCGCATCCATGGGATTTCCGTGACCCTCACCAGGTAATTGGTTCATCTTGTGGGAGGCCTTCCAACGTTGCTTTTCTCAGTACCCGCCTGCTACATCAGAACCTTTTGGCTTTATCGACAATTTATTCTGCTAGCAAAGTGCCCATTGGCGATGCTTCAAGTTATGTCGTTAACCTGGATTCTCCCGCAAATATTTTAATTATATTAGAAGTCAGAATTTGAGAGTATTATCAAATTATAGAAGAACAAACTCTGTAGCGTTCCTGACAAGGTTCCATTGCAACCAAGTAAAACTTAAAATACACAACATAGGTACACATACGATTATTTAGTTGGTGGCAATATTTTTTTTTTTGAGGTGTCAAATTATCCAATGACTTCTTCCGCTCTTGGGCAGAGTAGGCGGGCGTGTCAGACTTTTACTGACTAAAACCCGGTAATGTTGCTTCTTTGCCTTCGTTCCAGGGCCCTGGAACGAAGACACTATCTCCCGTTCCACCCAAGGGCGCGGAGAAGTCATTGGATGATTTTCCCACGAAAAAAAAGAGCCCTGAGTTTCATTTTCATTTAACCCACGGTTTCTTTTTGGCGATGGATTCTGATTATTCATCTTGGATTATAAAGATTAAAAGAATAGGTAGATATATTATCTAATAGACTAAATAAGTATGAACGAGGATGTTATCCTGTATCTTTACGCCAAAAAATAAGCAAACGCGGAACATAATCGAGCTGCGCGCGTCAGTTCGGTAATGGACATTTATGGGGTCATATGATTTATTGCTGGTCATATTCAGTTACGACGCTCATCTGTGGACATGCTCCAGGATATGACTCCTATCTTTGAAAAGAAAGTAGTCTTAGTTGTTTGTTTCTTGCTTATAAAAGTAGTTTTTTTAGTCAATAAGACACCTTATTGACTAAAAAACTACCATAGCATACAATTTTTGCCAGTATCCTTTTCACTGTGTTTAAAAGTATATATTTTTAGTCGACTCGGTAAACATTGTTCTACCATATAAATTATTAAAGAAAAAAAAGGGGTAGTAGGGGTAAAAGGGTAAGAAATAGCTTGCGATCTATTCTCAGATCTAACAATAATAATTCATAAAAAAAATCAAAAAAATTGGTCAAGCCGTTTCGAAAGAATGCGACAACAAACACACGAGATTTTTGTATATTAGATACTAGCGACCCGCTCCAGCTTCGCACGGATGCAAGGTGAAATTAAATATAGATATTATACATATAAACCTTCGTCTTGAATCACTCTATCTATTAAAAAAAACCGCATCAAAATCCGTTGCGAAGTTTTAAAGATCTAAGCATACATAGGGACAGATAGCGGGAACGCTTCCCGCTGTCTGTCCCTATGTTGTGTAACTATGTGTGTGTTACTTTGTTTTTTAATATGTAGTGATATGGTTTATACAAAGTCATTAAATTATATACTACTAATAGGCAGGACATAGCGAACAAAATCGTGATCCGAACTTGTTGCCTAGGTAGTAAGTCGCTCAGTCTAGTGTGGACAAGTGGACCTAACTTCAGTTTATTTTCGTTAATATTTTTCGTATTTACTCTGTAATTAATTAGAATAATTTTCGCAAATAGTTCTAAAAAAAATAACATAATAACATATAAAATACAAATTTAATTCGCATAATATTGAAAGCTAGATGACATAGGATGACAGTTTTTACAAGCTTTCTATTAGCTTGCACTGTATGTAACTATGTATGTTCGGCTCAAATCTTACAACTCAATTTCGAAGCAGATATCTTCAACCGATTGAGCTGAAATTTTACAGACATGTGCAAATCGGGTGACAATGCAACATTATGATGACATGGAGCTGATCTGATGATGGAACTGGAAGGTAGCCATAGGAACTAAGCGATAAAACTATACAACCCCATCGAATTTGGGCTCGTTTTATTCATATTGACGAGTACTTTGATCCTATATGGTAACCAAAGTCTGATGATGGATCCGGAAGGTGATCATAAGAACTCCGCAGTTAAACGATACAACCCCATCGAATTTGGGCTCGTTTTATTCATATTGACGAGTACTTTCATCCTATATGGTAACCAAGATCTGATGATGGAGCTGGAAGGTGGTCACAGGAACTCCGCACTTAAACGACACAACTCCATCGAATTTGGGCTCGTTTAGTTTGTATTGACGAGTACTTTCATTATATATAGTAGCCAGGGTCCGATAATGGAGCTGAAAGGTGGTCATAGGAACTCCGAAGTTAAACGAAACGACCCCATCGAGTTTGAGCTCGTTTGATTAGTATTGACGAGTACTTTGATCATGTATGGTAGCCAGGGTCTGATAATGGAGTCGGAAGGTGGTCATAGGAACTCCGCACTTAAATGACACAACCCCATCGAAATTGGGCTCGTTTACTTTGTATTGACGAGTACTTTCATTCTGTATAGTAGCTAGGGTCTGATGATGGAGCCGAAAGGTGGTCATAGGAACTCCAAAGTTAAACGACAGGACCCCATCGAGTTTGAGCTCGTTTGATTAGTATTGACGAGTACTTTGATCATTTAAGGTAGCCAGGGTCTGATGATGGAGCTGGAACGTGTTTATAGGAACTCCGCAGTTGAACGACACAACTCCAATGAATTTGGGCTCGTTTGATTTGTAGTGACGACTGCTTGGATCCTATATGGTAACCAGGTTCTGATGATGGAACTGGAAGGTTACCATAGGAACTCCGCAATTAAATGATATAACCCCATCGACTTTAGGCTCATTTTATTTTTAATGACGAGTACTTGGATCTTATATGGTAAGCAGGGTATGATGATGTAGCTGGATCGTGGTCATTGGAACTCCGCAGTTAAACGACACAACCCTATCGAATTTGGGCTCGATTAGTTTGTATTGACGAGTACTTTCATTCTATATAGTAGCCAGGGTCTGATGATGGAGCTGGAAGGTTGCCATAGGAACTCTGCAATTAAACGATAATAACCCCATCGATTTTAGGCTCATTTGATTTGTAATTACGAGTACTTAGATCCTATATGGTAGCCAGGGTCTGATGATGGAGCTGGAACGTTATCATAGGAACTCCGCAGTTAAACGACACAACCCCATCAAATTTGGGCTCATTTGATTTGTATTGACGAGTGCTTGGATCCTATATTGTAACCAGGTTCTGATGATGGAGCTGGAAGGTAGGAACTTTGTGAGAAATCGACACAATCCCATCGAGTTCGGGCTCATTAGATTTGTATTGATGAGTACTTGGATCCTATATGAAAGAAAGAGAAAGAAAGAAAGAAAGAAAATCGTTTATTCGACCTCTCACATACAGTAAAATAAATAAATAAATAAAAAAAAACAACATTAAAATCTGTGCGAGGCCAAAAAGGCGCCTAACTCAGCATATGCTGCGATATTTAAGAACGTTAAATAACGCAGCGCTGGTATTCTGTTAGGGCCCACGGTGATGTCACGTATATGGTAACCAGGGTCTGATGATGGAGCTGGAAGGTGGCTACAAGAACTCCGCAATGAAACAACAGAACCGTCTCGTCTTTGGTCTCGTTAGATTTGTAATGACGAGTACTTTGATTTATACTTTATCAATATGGCAGTCGGGATCTGATGATGGAGCTGGAAGGTGGCCATAGGAGTTCCGCAATAAAACGACACAATCCCATCGCGTTTCGGATCGAATAAAATAAGTTCTAACCGGTCATAAGCGACTTGGACTCGCGCACGGTACCAATTGAAAGGGCTTGCAGAAACTTGAAAAATAAAGTGACACTACTCTAAATCCAATATTCTCTTTTTTCTCAGTTATACTCTTGGTGGAGTGGTAGTGGTCATGGATCGTCTGATTGGATGGTTGCGGCTTTTGCGTGACTTCTCCATCTCTCTCTATTCATGGCACTTCGTGTACATTCAATGAGGGAACACTTCAAAGATGAAATGATGATGATGATTTAGTGAGGTCTGTCTATCTGGTAGGCGATTGGCCGCGAGAACGTAGGCCCTCTACTCTTCCCTATACCACTAAACGTTCCAAAGAGCTTTCATTGCGTATGATATATCCAAACATCTTAAAAATTCGCTGTTGCGCAATCGACGTAAGTTTTTGTTTTGATGCAAAGCTCTTTAAGAATGGAAACGTTAGTGCGTGGAGCAGTCTGTTTTATCTTCAGTAGACGCCTCCAGCGTCACATTTCAAGAGCGTCAATTTTTTTACGGTGCTTGAGTCTTCTCCGCATTTCCCAGTATTTGTGATTGTGGATCCCAGTTATATAAAACCTGGACAATTGGCTATTTCATGTAAGTTAGGTTGATTGTTAGTCAACCTGGTTCACCTTCACAACCATCATTTTGGTTTAAAAAATTCAACCTGGTAGTCTTCTCAGGTGGTCGCCTCCTTCTGCGAAGCAGTAATGCTAGCAAAGGAGGAGGCCGACCGCATCAGGCAACGGCGCTCACGCCGCAGCTACCGCCGTAATTTCGATCCCGATTTCCTGCCACCGTAGGCGTGGGCTTGCGGACGGCGGGCAATGGGTAGCTCGCTGTCCGTCCGGTAACAGACCGAACCAAGCCCAAGGGCGGGAGATGTCAATGGATGATTTTACCTACCGTAAAAAAATTAAATAAAAAAAAACCTGGCAGACTTCTAAAGATAGCAGACTAAGTTTCTTATGCTTTCCTATAATATGGGTAAGAAATGAAAGGATTTGCTGAGATTACAAATGTGATTTAAATAAGGTATAACTAAAAAGTAAAAAATAAATTACAAATAAAAAACATTTTTTAAAAACAAGCTTTCAATTAAATGGGCTAAAAAGAAGAAAATAAACTTTTCCTTTATAACTTTTACTATCAATTTATAACGGCATTACACAATTTATATGATATAAAAGCTTGTCGCGAGATTTAACTGTGTAAATACACAGCTAAATAACTTCGTTAATTAAATAACTTAAATAACTTCATCTATTGATTTTAATATTTTCAAAATCTCGCGACAAGCTTTTGTATCATATAAATTGTGTAATGCCGTTATAAATTGATAGTAAAAGTTATAAAGGAAAAGTTTATTTTTTTCTTTTTAGCCCATTTAATTGAAAGCTTGTTTTTAAAAAAGGTTTTTTATTTGTAATTTATTCTAAGACATTTCTTCTTGATGTCCGCTATATAGTATCTCTTTAAATCTCTTTGGGTTTATAATTAATTGCAATATATTTTTTAAACATTTATGAACGATGAGCTCTTTTCATGTAAACCATAATCCGAAAACACCAATTTTATTTTCCAACAATTCAAGTGAATAAAAATTCATTTCAGTTGATGAAATATGCCAGTAGGTGTACGAAAGCCGTCAGTCCGCCGTCAGCCGGTGTCATGATGAGGTGAACCGATAATGCTCAGGTGCCAGTATGACTGGCAATGCTGCCAGTTTTGGTCACACGCAAAAATATTCCCGCACTTTCAACAGGGTTATGTCGGAAATGGGGAAATTGGCATTTCAATGTTGTTTGAGAGAAATGGAATTGGTTATGTCACTGGGTAATACCGGATAAAAGTAAAACGGTTACTTTATAGTAAATCGTGTGAGTTGCAGCAAGAGTTTACATTTTGGTTTTCAATAGTCATAGTCATTTATTCATTAACAATAATTTGTATCTGAAATTACAAACGCATTAAATATTAAACGCGTTAAAACAACCCGTTAAATATAACAAACTATTAACTTCAAAGATCAATAGTATACACCGTTAAATTTTGATCGTTTTAATCCCGTGGATGGTCGGTTCGGTAGGTACATGAAACACTATCGATTTGTAAAGATAAAATTAAAAAATAAAGTACTCTTTTTTTGTAATACTTGAATTAATTTACGCATGTACGAAATTAATTTCTTTAAGTAAACGTCAGCCGGGCGAGCTCAACGACCTGTAGGCAACAACCGACAACTATCTACAAGGTCAAATTCTCGTTTACTTATTGAAATTAATTTCGTACATGCGTATATTAATTCGAGTTTTAGAACAAAGTAATTTATTTCTTAATTTTATCTTTACAAATCGATAGTGTCTTATGTACCGGATCGACCCTCCACGGGACTACAACGATCAAAATTTAGCCGTTTATAAATAACATTGTAAAATCAATAATTTTTTTAGAAGAGTAACCATGGAATTTCGTGCCAGGTCTTCTCCATAGGAAACGATCAATTGGTACCGTGCACTAGTTTCTCACGTTTTTTAAGTGCCCATGTAGGCTATGTGAGATAAAACAAATTTTGAATATATTTGATTTTTTTTAAGTATCAGACATACAGATTTTTTAAGGACTCCCTTCCTCTCCACCCAGAACACGAGAAGTAAAAAAAAAACGTATTAATCTGGTGGTAAATATAACATAATAACGTGAGAGTAAACACTAAAGTTTTAAATGAATTTCGATAAGTAAAACAACGGAAGCTTATTCACGCTTACACAACACCGGCAAATAACAAAGGCCAGCGCGGCTGCCCTTTGAAAATTAAATACAAAATTCAATCACGTCACCCTCTAGACATTTTAATGGAAAGCCGCAGGTACAGTCAATTCAAATACGGATCAAATTAGAAACACGATCATTATTTCAGCGATGCTATAAATCATAATCTACGGGACTATGCAGGGCCGGATTAGTATTAAAGCAAGAGTAGGAAGTGCTATGGGCCCCGCTCATCGAGGGGCCCCCCGCTTGGACTTTCGAAAAGAAGTCAGGTTACCTATACCATATATATTCATAAAGGATTGTAAGCAATTGTCTATAAGACTTTTTTTTTGGTGGGAAATCATCCAATGACTTCTCGCGCTCTTGGACGGAGCGAGAGGGCGTGTCAGAGTTTTACAGACTAAAATCCACTCCTGTTCCTTCATTGCCTTTTTTCCCGGACCCCGGGGGTTCACTTTCGCACTACCCATGGAACTGTCTATAGGGCTATGACCCTTCTAGCTTGTAAGACTACTTTTACTAAGATTTAGTGGGCCCCTTGGTCCAAAATGCGGTATATAAGTTGAACCAAAATGGTGGTCGATCTTCAATGCACAGTAACAGATTTTCGGGTCTCAATCGAAGTGCGGCACAGAGTGCTGCGCGTATCCATAGCAACGACGGCAATTTTAGTTCAACTTATTTGCCACGTGCTATAGAATTTGCTACGGGCCCTGGGCTGGCATAATCCGGCACTGGGGCTACGGGTATGTCGCGTTCTCCGGCGGCGACGCGCTAGCGACACGACAGCGCGGCGCGGACGCTTGCAATATTAAATTCAATTTAGTTGCCTTGATTAGTTTTGTGGTCATAATGCTCTGGTTGGGTGCAGCCTCTTCCTTCATTGTCGTATTAATTTTCATATTGCGCATCTCGACCGGCTGGCTGCGTGATTTTCAGTGCATTTATGCTGCCGATCCAATTTTGGAATTCCCGTGTTGCTGTCATAATGTAATAGAATTTCGGGGAATTAAGTTGGTGTTTACGCACAAGAATGGAATTTCTTTAGTGAAACGCTCGAATTACTTTGAAAATTATAATGTTCAAAAGAGTTTAGTGCAATGGCGGGCCGATAATGGAGCAAAATAAAAAGAATTTTTCTTGCCACTTGACTTGTTGGAGGCACAGATAATTAATTCGGCGCGTTGCTTCGTGGCGTGCGTAATGTTATAGTTGAAATTGTTGAGCAAACGCGAACAGTTGGCATTATCTGCAAGGTCTAAAAAGGCCACTTTTGTAGAATCATAATATGAATCATATTTTTTTTTATACGGCAATATTTACAAGGAATATAATTCTGATATGCAGTGAATTGAGTATGATTCGACTAATTTGTGCAACCATTTTACGAACATTAGAAGAATTGCTTATGATCTGCTAGAAATTCAGAATATGATTTGCTCTAGATGAATTGCTCATGTGTCGTTTTTAGGCCCGCTGGAGTGTTGTAAGCAATAGTAGATGTTGTGCCGTTACATGGGTTACTTATTATAACAGCATTAAGAGCGAACAACCCGAGAAATGCGAGTATTTCCATACAACCGCTCCTACGTGCTTATGATGTTATTACACATCTGTCTTAGTAATCTAGGCTTGGAAACAGATATTCCAGGTATCTTAATTGATCGATTTCCTTATTATCGCTCAAAATAAAATAAAAATACAGTAATAGGGCGTAACGATAGGGCGGTTTTATCGCTAAAAGCGATATCTTGTGGACATCATCTAGGTTTCTATTGAGATCAAAACATAAATTTGTGTTGATCTAATCCAGTTTTTTCTTTGAGGGTTTCATCAAAAAATGGAAACTTCTCTCACTCTAGGTGGAGCGAGGGGGAGTGTCAGACTTTTACTGATTGAAACCCACTTGTGTTTCTTCAGTATGAAGTGATACAAATGTAATTATATTTCCTCTTTGTTTATTATTATTTTTTCACTTAGGAATTTATCAAAAAATAAACCATTGTTTTACTAAAATTAGTATACCACGAGTATACCGTTTCGACGTCTTTGTGCTGAGACCGTCACCAGTCTACGCTGAAAACCAGCGCCGTGGATTCGTTGCACTATGCGTTTTGGCCATTGCATTATGCTGGGCGTCGGTCGTTTTGAACAGACGTGGCGCATATTTTTCCAATAGAATGTTTATAATTTGACCTAGTAAGATTGTGTAATTTTCTGCAAATAAAATATTTTTATTTTTTTATATATTTGCCTTCCAGCGTTAAAGTAACTTTTCAACCAAACCCACTGTCCTAACCTTATCTCAAGACACAGCCAAGCTTGTACCTCGAACATCTATTTAGCCGCTAACTATTCAATTAGTAAGGAATTGTCTAGTGAAGCAGAAGTTCCATCTAATCGAAGCATTGACACGTAAAGACAACAGCGTTAGGAAGCGACTCAATCAAGTGGGCTAATGTGACGGCTTGTCACCTAGTAATTACGTGTTGCTTACATGAATTATTAGGGATCCATTAATACTTCAAGAGTGGACACATACGAGGAAGTACTATAGTTTTGTAGTGACTTGTTCTGTGTGTTCAAATCACGTCGGGGTCACCAATGTAGGTGTGCTTTTAAGATAGCGTTTTTATATTTTATCAGAACAAATAAATAATAATCAATTTCTTGCTTTGACAAAATGAGACTGACTGCAAAGAGAATACATTAACTACGTAAGAAGAGACGGGACTACTATAAAATAAAATGAATCCGACAAAATGTCAAAATTCGAGTACCTCAACGTAGCCAACCTAAAAACTGTTAAACATAGAGTTCTGCCAACCTAAAGAGAAAAATAGAGATGTGACACCTGGTATTTAAAATTTTATCGATATCGACGAACGCAACGTACTGAGCTTTCTTTGATATTAAAGAATAATTTTAAAATTTCTACAGAGACACTACACCTCGTTTTTTTACCTTTAGAGTACTGAATCAAACAATTAGACATTAAAAATAAATTATCAAGGCTAACTATAATTATCTAATCTCAGATAACTATAATTTCATAGATCGTTTTTTTTTTTGTATGAAGTTGCGATAGACTGACTGACTGCGTGTGTCATGTCGTTTTGATTTTTTAATTATGTAAGAAGTTTTAATACATATGAATAAGTTTGAACACTTAGGACAAGTCACTACAGTTTCATATAGAAGAACATTCTTTTAAAGTCGTTGAGGTTGACCGCTATCGATGTAGGAGTTTTTAGTGGCATCTTAGCCAATCCTTATTGTAGCGCAGCAAAAGTTTTGTATTCCTTCACAGATTTAAGTTTTTTTTTTGTATGATTGAAGTGTAACAGATACGATGGGATTGACATCGTCACAGTAGTGTACGAAAATCCCGTAAATAAAAAAGAGTAAAAAATAAATAAATATATATTTAATGATGGAAACAATGTTTAAGGCGGATTTCACTTGAAATAGCTGACACGTCATTTTTCTGCTATTCATAACCGGCAACCAGTTGTGGAAAACGGCATGTCCTAGAACCAAAAATTCGATGATTTTCTGATTCGAGCCTTTTCCTTCTCCTGGGGAGAAGACCTGAGTCCCAGCAGTAGGGCAATTATAAGGCTGATTTTGTTAAGGCGGAATTTACACTTGAAATAGCAGAAACGTGATTTTTCTGATTGTTGTAACAATAAGCCGTTGTTAATAGAGAAATAGTGACCTAGTGTTGACGGCCTTGACTGACAAGTTGTGTGTTATGGGTTGGAACTCTAGCGGGCGCTGGAATTTGTGTAATTTAAGGTCTACTGTCCATTCGTAGCTTCATTGACACTTCAAAATCGTCAGACAGCTTGAGCATCACAGTGTACTGAATCCTGTCTGCGAGGCGCATACGCTTACGGTTTCAGTTTTGACAATACCATTGGACGACGAAAATGTACTCATCATTTACGAAAAAAAAAACTTTTTTCCAAAAAATATAGTTGTACTTTTTGTATAAAGTTTTTTATTTCATACTTTTTAGTTGTACTACCCCTCAGGTAAACTTAAATAGATACCTTCCGCCATTCGGTTCCATCATCAAATCATCATGACAATTCTAATAATACCAAACACGGTTAGGGTAGTGAATTAGTACAGAATTCCAGTACCTACCTTCCGGCTACATCATCAGTTCTATGTATCCCCTCCTCATCTGCCTTCAGTGTCACAGACTATATGTATAAACAAAGCAATTTTACTATTACGACAGTTCTGCTATTATTTTTGGAAGAGTTCCGTTCTATATTTTTGAAGTTCATCATCAGATCAAAACAATATTTCTGTGGGACCAACTCGAAAATACCTATAATCTTTCAAACAAAACAAAAATTTACAAATTCGATCCAAAATTGACCGAGATATCGGTGAACAAACTGCCTAACATAGAATCTCCTCCTTTTCGAAGTCGGTTAAAAATGTGCGTACTTGATGTTCGCCCCGACGCATGACAAGTAGTACGGCAGGCGTTATGAAGCCTGCGTGTAGCGACGCGAGCACGACGTTGCCGATAGAGTTTCATAGTTTTGTACATATGTAAGCTACGAGCAAGCGTACGCCAAGCGGACGCATTTATGAAGCTACGCGTCCGTGGAATGTCCTAATTCTGATGCAGTAGTGATTTAATGCTTTCAAAAAAGTGAAAACCAACAGGAGGTCGAATTTATGGTTCTGTATATGTTGGTTTCAGCATGCCATAGAACCACACCTAGAACCATAAATTCGATGACATGTGACTTCCATCAATCCGCACTAGATCTACGTAAATAAAAATACACATATTTGACGATACGCGTCAAATTGTATTCGAAAACGTCACACGCCAGTAAATAAATACAGGCACCCAAAGGAATAGCAGTCAATGACAGACATATTTACAGACTTGTGACGTTTAGATAGATTCAGCCAATAGCGACCGTTTTCAAAAACATGGCGCTAGCTAAAAAAAAAAGTTTGTTTCGTATTTTGTTTTGTAGTCCATTATTTTTTTGATATATTTGCTTGCGTATCGTGGTGTCGTCAATGTCGATGTAGGTGGAGTACAGCGTGATGTTCAGTTTCCTGAACGATACCCGTGTATGTTTGCCTCTTGAAATTCCAGTTGGTGAGGCCCGCTTGTGGGAGGCCAACTGAAATGTGCAATCACGGTATACCGTTATGACGACAACGAGTCGATAGTAACTGGACAGCGATCACGCAGATATGGCTATCACTATGACATCACACCAGCCGGCAGGCCTAGGGCCGGGCCCGTAGCTGGGTGAGGATCACGTCGGGTGTGATGTTTGCGCCAGCCGGCATGCGAAGGCCAGGTCCGTAGCTGGACATGATCACGTCAGGGTCACCATCGTAATGATACGACTGTGTGTTCTAAAGTACTCTTTATTAAGATAAATAACTAAGCCTATATACTATACTATTAAAATTCATTAGTCAGCAGACATACACACGCTCATAATTAACATAGTAAATAACACATTAGTAAAATATCTAAGGCGATCGTACGTCAGATGTAAAGGTGCTAACAGTTAGCTTACATTTTATCTTCTTTCCTAAGAAAAGAAAATCAGCTTTCGTATACTTTAGCAAGGTATACAAAAACTGAGTAAACAGATTATTATCTGATCAAGGCATCCTTTAAAAAGTAAACCTCCATTAGTTGCCTTTGTGTGGAACGGTCTTATTCCGCTCAGATATGAAATTACCGAGTTTTTTCAACAACTTACCTGTCGGCTATTTTTCTCTGGACTCTTGGTTAATTTTCTAAGAACTAGCTGCTGCCCGCGACTTTGTCCTCGTCAAACTCGTAAAACACCACGATTCCATTTGGTCACAATTTCAATTTTTGCTCTCAACCTTATGTCTAAGCATAGAAGCCTAAGTTACTTCCTATAACATCAGCTACCTTTTTCTAAATTGAAAGCTTAAGTTACGTCTCATCACATCGGCTATCTACGAGTAAAGGTCTCGTCAAAATCGGTCGAGCTATATCGGAGATTAGCCGGAAGAAACAGACAGACAAATTTAATACACCGTTAAATTTTAGTCGTTTTAATCTCGCGGAGGGTCGATTCAGTACAAGAAATATTGTCGATTTGTAAAAAGAAAATAAAAAATTAAAGTACTTTTTTTCAAAAACTCGAATGAATATAGGTACGCATATACGAAATTAATTTCTTTTACTAAACGAGTCAATGACCTTGTAGGTAGTCGGTCGTTGCGTACTAACTACCTGCAGTTCATTGGCCTCGCCCAGCTGACGTTTACATAAAGAAATTAATTTCGTACATGCGTAAATTAATACGAGTTTAAAAAAAGTACTTTGTTTTTTAATTTTCTCTTTACAAATCGATAGTATTTCATGTACCGAATCGACTCTCCGCGGGATTAAAACGACCAAAATTTAACGGTGTATATTATCTTTCTTATATCTGTATAAGTTTGCCGGGTCAGCTAGTATATAATTATTTGAAAAAAAAAAAAACTGTTATTTTGATATTAATCTGTCCTAGCTCGAGAGGACGCCGGTGTCCTCTCACATCCACGCCACTATAGGCCTTAATTCCGATGTTTAGAGTCTACTTTTGTATGAATAAGTTTGGTAGTTGTGGATAATACAGAGCCTTCAACTTTATTTACATGTATAGATAGAAAGTACTCAGACTGCAAATAGCTAAATAGAGGTCAGCCATAAATGATAATGATAAATTATATTTATTTTGCAAATAAGTTTTTTAAAAACACTTTTACACGTCAATTTTTTTGTCAGTAAGCTAGATGAGGTCGATAATAAACTCACGATGAGTTTCAAGTACATCGTGACTACTCAAAATCGTGAGTTTTCTTTTTTTTATCGATAGTACATAATTTTAAATGAGAGTACTTTATTTAAAGTAAAACTCACGCTTGTTTCACCGCAGGTGTAAAGAGACAAGTTCATTTTAAATAAGTTACATTTAGATTACATTGAGGATTTTTTTTTAATTCGAGGTTGCAATATTACCAGTCACTTTCTTTTTTTTTATTCTTTATTGTACATACAGTTTTAACAAAACAATAAAAGGTCAATGGATGTACATAGGCGAGCTTAACCCATAATTGGGTTTTCTTACAGCAAACCGAATACATAAAAAATGAGAAAGAAACCTTACATTTGAGGATATACAATCATGCACAACAAAACTTAATTACATAAATGATTACATCTAACTTAAAACTAAAAGTATACTAAATAGATAAACATAATATATACAACATATACATATATAAATAATAATAAAACATATACTATACATACATATTTACGGGTTAAAACATATACATACATGTTTATCAACTTTCATTAAAATTTTCATTTTTGCATAGTCATTTTTGTTTTCAAAGTCATTTTCAATAACTGAGCCGTATTTGATAGAAAAATTAAGGTAAGACAGTAATGCTAGAACTACACTGCGCACACGTGTGCAACACACGCCGATCTGGGCGCATCGGTCTCTTTACATTTTATATGGAAACTAGACTTGTAGAGCTACACTTGATACATGCCACGCGACGTCGTTCTATTGAATCCGGCATGTTACACGTGTGCGTCGGTCTAATGTAGTTCTAGCTTAATCAATGCATTGACATACACTTGTGTCAATGTAGGGCCAAGGGAATCATTTGTTTTTTTTTGTTTCAAATAAAAGTGTCAAATTACTTTTTATTTGTGGTACTTACTAAGTTAAACCTAAATAGTAAGTTCTATAGTAAGGTAGGTATAGCAATAGAATATAAACATTACACGAGTGCTTATAAAATTTAGACATTTCCGTTTATTTTTCCAAGATTCTAAAAAAAATATCCTTACAAACAAGAAAATATATAATAATTTTCAATTCTTTCTAGGCGCCCTCGTGTAATCGAAAAACGTACACAAAAAGTAAAAGGATTCTGATGAATTGAAAACCTCCTTTTTTTGAAGTCGGTTAACAAGATTTACAAAAGCAAAATCATTAAAAAAAAATCTAAAAGCAAAAGGCCCCGGGTAAAATAGAGAGGTGTGTTGTAAACAAGAACAAAAATCTCATCCTATTTATTACGGAGTTGAGGAAAGGAACACAAAAAATGTATTAAAGTCTTAACAAGGTTGCTAATAAACTTACATCATTAATATTCATCAGAAATTACCATTCATGGCCTCACCTTTGACGGCTGAAGCCAAAGATGATTGGATTTTTCTTCCTCTATCTATTAATTCAACGGAGGAATCATTTAAATTGAAATTGCGAAACGGTTTCTTATAAATTCGTTGACATTAATATAGTGATAGGCAATTCAGGAACAGTTAGACTAATTAAATTGAGATTACTTGTAGGAGTTACTTTGAAAATTATGTTTAGAATACCGCTACACAGTAAAGACGAATTATACAGAGTGATTTTTATTTCTTGGCAAGTTTTAGGGGCTTTATTGATGAGTAATATGAACCACTTTTACAATCTATAGGTATGGGCTTGCGGACGGCGTGCAATAGGTAGGTCTGATCTTCCGGTAACCGACCGGACCGAGCCCAAGTCGTCGACGGCACGTTCTGTTCCCGCGCGCCTCAAGGAGCTGTCAGCAAACTGTAGAGGCCCAGCCTGCTAGCTGCAGGCAGGCAGGGTCGAAGCCTGCTGGCCCTGCTGGAGTCATGGGTCAGCTTCTGAAAGGGATACCCAGCCCCGGCACGATAGGCAACGAAGGAACGGGGTAGGTTTTTAGTCAGTAAGAGGCGGTATTTGTCATTGGATGCATGATTTTACGTACCATAAAACAAAACCACCTATAGGTATTATACAATTTATAAAGTTTCAAAAATAGTTTTGTAAGTTCACATGGTCGGGTACAGAAATCAAAAGCAAAGTCGCTTCCCGCTGTCGGTCCTTATGTATGCTTAGATCTTGAAAACTACGCAACGGATTTTGATGCGGTTTTTTAAATAGATAAAGTGATTCAAGACGAAGTTTTATATTATTATGTATATAGCATGCATAATATATCACCATTGCACCCGTGCGAACTTGGGGCGGGTCGCTATAAACTAGTCCTTGACTGCGATCCCACCTGATGGTAAGCAGTGATGCAATCGTTGATGGTGAGGCGCACTAGTTTATTAAGAGCCTTTTCACTCCAGTCTTGACCCGTAAATTATAATCGGACGAGAAGATCGTGGCAGGGAAACTGTTCCAGTCCCTCGATGTAAGCGGTATAAACGAAGAAGTAAAACGCTTAGGGCTGATTTCACCATTCAATATAAAAACTGAGTTCAGCTAAACTGAGCTCAGCGTAATCTAGTTTAAAGACCCGTGTCGTAAACATGGGCGACAACAAAAGAATTGAAACTGAGTTTAGGTTAAACTAGGTTTAATTCATAGCGGTGAAACTCAAAATGAAGCTATAATCTCGATTAGGAGCTCAAACTGCGTTTTGTTTATATAATCACGATTAGTTTCTTGGTGAATTTGGCCCTTAGTCCAGACAGTAAAAGTTTTTCAACGTAAGGGTTTTTTTTTATGGTAGGCAAAATCATCCAATGACAAATCCCGCCCTTGGGTGGGGCGGGAAATAGTGTCAGACTTTTACTGACTAAAAACCTACCCTGTTCCATTCATTGCCTTTGTCCCATGGCCCCGGGTAACATTTTCACATAACCTTTGGCCCCAGTAGGCTTCAGCCTTGCTGGGCCCTACAGTTTGCTGACAACTGGAACAGTGCGCGCCGTAGATGACTTGAGCTCGGACTGGTCTGTTACTGGACGCACGGACAGCAAGCTACCCAATGCCCGACGTCCGCGAGCCCGCGCCTACGGTGGCCGGAAATCGTGATCGGAATCCCGGCGGCGGCGGCGGCGTGTGCGCCGTTGCCTGATGCGGTCGGTCTGCTCCTTTGCTAGCATTACTGCTTCGCAGAAGGGGGCGACCGCCTGCCACTCCTCCTCGCTCCGGAGCATTCGCCGTACGTCGGGTTGACCGATGGCAGAACGGAGATGACGGAATCAAGTCATGCAATTCCTATAAAACAAATGTTCTTCAAAAAAATCCATTTTAACGAGTTGCGGAAATTTAATGTATTGAACAAAAAATTTGAAGTAAAATATCAGTTTTTTCATATTTCAGAATTGATCTCATAGTACAAGCTGTTAATATTCATGAGTACTTTTATCTCCCGATAGATTGGCAATAAATTAAAAGTTATTTTGTATTGTTTTTTAATTATTCAGCAGAGACTGGCAGTCGTGTCCAGAATACAGGCCTTAAAGAAGAAGAAAGAAAAGAATTAAGTACTTATTATAGCTTAGTGTAAATAATCAGATCAACTAACGTGAAAGTTTCTATGTATGTGTTTTGTCAATCAAATCATCTACTGACACCGGTCTTGGGTGGAGCGGGAAGGCGTGTTTGACTTTTATTGACTTAAACCTACTCCTGTGAACCCATAGCTGCAGTTAGGCTTCGACCCTGCTGGGTCTCTACGATTAGCTGACATCACTTTAAGGCGCGCGTGGAACACTGCGCCGTCGATGGCTTGGGCTCGGTCCAAACGGTTGCTGAACGGCCGGACGGTGAGCTACCCATTGCTCCCTGAAGTTTTCATGTATACAGGGTGACTGGTAATTAGTGAACGATACTTAAACACATGATTGTGCTCATGGCAACAAACAACTTTTACTATGGGACCAAACCTGAAATCGCGTATCGTTCACTAATTACCAGTCACTCTATATACGAGTATGTTAGTTACTTCTTCACAACTCAAAATTAAAAATCTCGCAGAGCCCTCCTCCCTGAGAGAGGGTATGGGCCATTAATCCATCACGCAATTGAGTATCCATCGAAACAAACACATATATCATCAAAGAATGGTGATGATCATACCCGTATCACTCTTACGGATCATACGTATAAATTTCTTTTTTACGGGGCTTTTTTACGAACGAATCAATTAAATTGAATTAATGAATTGTTTCGAGTAGCCGGTATAATGTAGATATATTCGTAAAAGGTTGAGTTCAGTAAACTCATCTACATAATTACTCACACCTCGTAGGAGTTTTACAAATGGAAAATTAATTACTTTTTCAGTTTAATTTTCTACTGTTTTTTTTTATTTGCGATATCTACATTTTTGGCATGATAAATACTAGAAAGGGCTACTGGTTTGCTTGGATGAGTTTTCATTCCATAGCCCTAGAGTGCAAAAAGTAACTGACAAAACCCGGTTGAGATTTAGTCAATAAAAGTTTAACACTCCCTTTTGCCCCACTTAGAACGGGAGGATTTACTTAAGGCCAGGTTCTACTCATTTTGAAATTTTTTAAACCTCTGAAAATCCACAAATATAGAAGAGAACACTATGTAAATTTATTTTATTAAAACTGACTATACGACCAAGCACTTGGCAAAAATGAAATCATGATATAAATTAGTTGGCTCGATAAAAAAATCACGAATCTGACCCTAATTTACGATTTCAGACGACATTACGCTACGGAAATATTTAAAGTTACAAAAAAAAAGTTATTAAAAAGTGCTTCGCAAAAACAAAAACCTTGAATAGTTATTGTTATTTTTTTATATAAAAATAAAACCGCTGTTTTGGGGCCGGCAAGTCGTCATAGTCCCGAGCGAAATTCATACAATATTCTACAAAAAAAAAAAAAAAAACAATTAATTCACAGTAGCCTAAAATGATGAATCCCTTTAGGTAGTCAAAATTAGGTGAGCGTCCACGTTCAGACGTTATCTCTCTTTTTTCGCGTTGCCTTTATCAAACATTATGTTGGATGAACCAACAAGCTTTTAAACCATTTACAGGTAGTCAATAGACGGATCGGGAAAAGTCCTCTCAAGTTTTACATTTTGACGTCAGTCACAGACAGCCTCTTGTGAAATGAGTGATCGTATACGTAACATTCTGCTTCGAAAGCTTGATTAGGGTGAATGAGGTTAATGGCAAACAAACCAGAAAATAAAGGTGCTTCAAAATCTCGTATGTCTGACATCTCCTTACAAAAATGTTGAATTACCGGCTTCAGTCCGTTTTAATTGGCAGTCTCATCGGGAAATGTGAACTTCGCCTTATGCTGCATGAATGCAATACAATAAAGGATTATTTTTACTCATCTTGGGCCGTTGTGGTACGTTTTAATTACAATTGGATTTTCCTATTCGTTTTATACTGTACATTGTAAGAGGTATTTCATTCCTGTAGCCTGGAAGAAATCGCGAAATGCGATGAGGCCGCCGCCGAATGTTTATTCCTTAGTTTAAGGTTTCATTTATACACCGTTAAATTTTAGTCGTTTTAATCCCGCGGAGGGTCGATTCGGTACATGAAATACAATCGATTTGTAAAGAAAAAATTAAAAAATAAATTACTTTTTTTTTAAACTCGAATTAATTTACGCATGTACGAAATTAATTTCTTTAAGTAAACATCAGCTGAGCGAGGCCAATGAACTGTAGATAGTTAGTACGCAACGACCGACAACTAACTACAAGGAGCTGTCAACACACCGAAGAGGCCCAGCCTACTAACTGCAGGGAGGCAGGGCCGAAGCCTACTGGGGTCATGGGTTAACTTGCGAAAGGAATACCCGGGCCCGGCACGATAGTCTACGAAGGAACGGGGTAGGTTTTTAGTCAGTAAGAGTCTGACACTACTTCCCGCTCCGCCCAAGGGCGGGATTTGTCATGATATGATTTTACCTACCATAAAAAAACCTACAAGGTTATTGACTCGTTTACTTAAAGAAATTAATTTCATACATGCGTATATTAACTCGAGTTTTAAGAAAAAAAAGTACTTTATTTTTTAATTTTATCTTTACAAATCGATAGTGTTTCATGTACTGATTCGACTCTCCACGGGATTAAAACGACCAAAATTTTACGGTGTATAAATTACTAGCTTCAGCCAGCGGTTTCTCCCGCGTGAAAGTCGGTTTCTCAATACAAAGTTTCAGGACCATTTAAAAAAAAAATGAACTTCCAAACTTACGAAGTTTGAAGTCGATAACATCTAACAACGCTTTTGAAACACGGGGTTTAGAGCTTGGAATTATTTCAACACACCGCGTTTATACAGGGATGCTGTGAAAACGACGAGCCAGCTGGAAATTCAATTTTAGGTCATAATAACATGTGCCTCCACTACGTGGGACGGTGACGTCAATAAGTAGAACATCCTACGTACATTTACTTTGTATTTGGAATAGTTTAAGGTGAAAGGGCTAAGGTAACTCGCAAAATTAAATTTTATAGTGTTTTGCATTTTACAGGACAGACCTTCCACAGACTTTCCATCTAACTGTAGGGGCCCAGCAGGGTCGAAGCCTACTGGAACCATGGGTTAGCTTCAGAAAGAGAAATACGGGGCCCTAAAACGATAGGAAATAAAGGGACATTGGAGCGGGTTTTAGTCAGTGTTGACGATGGTGTCATGGTCCGCCCGTCTAATGAATGCGCGACGCCCTCACCTCACTTACCACTGTGGCGTCCATTGCCTTTAAAAGGGAACCGAAAATTAGTATCGGATCTAACCTCCCGTGCACCCAGCGCGCGTAAAACCCGCGCCCGCGCATTCTGTTCTGTCGGTCCACTTACCAAACTTAGCCTTTCTTTCCTTTTTTACTTCCAACCCACCCAGCAGCTACAGTCAGTAAAAATCTAACTCACCCTCTCGCTCGGCTGCCTAGAGCGGGAGAAGTTATTGGATCATTTCAAAAATAAAATACGGTATCTGAATTGAGTATTTTGATTTAACAATGATTCTAACCCTACTTTAATTTCTAATTTTGATTGGTTTTCAGGTTAAGAAGAGTTTGAGAAATACCTACTCAACTTAGAGTATTGTACCTGTATGTAAATATTATTATTTTTAATTTGTTTATATACCGTTTAAGTTTTAATAAATGCTTAGGTTGTGTTTCAAAATTATTTAATAATGTCTATGAATGTTTTAAAAGGCTGATACTAATGTTTTATTGTTATTTTCAATACAAAGAAAGATTACATAGTTTGACAAATCAGAAATCAGAGTCAAGTAAAAATATGATTCGCGGGCATATTACTTACTTAAACTACTTATACGCAGGCAAAGCCGCTAGCACAAGCTAGTATACAATATATGTATTGTATACTAACACTTAGAATAACTTCTTTTATCCGTTACACAGCGATTTCTGTTACATCTATTTTTCTTAAAGCATACTGTGTATATGCTAACTCCGTTTATGTCCGTCCCGCAAACCCATCGAGATCGTCTCGCCATAAACCAGACGGAGGACTTCGATGGCGATGTCTTCCCTCAGGCGTTCAGTGAGTGACAACCTCTGCCCGCCCGCCCATTCATAGTGCATTCGAGAAACATGGCCGGCCCATTTGGACTAAGAATAAATCACATGAAACCTCAGTAATACAAATAGCATGACATCCAACTGAATAGGTATTATCCTTACATTTTGTGGTGGCTGAGTGGTAACGGCCCCGACTTGCAAATGTAGTTCGCGGGTTCAAACCCAGCCAGGCGCATTAGCATAGCAGAGCATAGCATTAACGTTATAATATTCCCACTGCTGGGACTCAGGCCTCCTGTCTAGGAGAGGGAATGGACCGTAACCCACCACGCGGGCCCAGTGCAGGTTGGTGGATGACACATGTCTTCGAATTTTTGGTTCTAGGACATACTGGACATGAATGTTATTCCTTTTTCCCCGTTCACATTTTTGGGAACGCACACAATGATGACAGTAATTTTTCGTAGATATTTGGCTCACGTTTCGAGCGTTGTCTCTGGATCTAAGTGGTTATTTGACTAGATTAGCGGCGAAAATAGAAGATCGGAAATGGTTCAAGAAGGCTTGCGCCAAAAGGCACACAGAGACAAATGAGATAGAGACGTTATGTAAACATTGCGCTCCGATACTTTTTTCATTTTATTTATTTATTTATTTATCTAAACAAACTTTATGCACATAACACAAAGGTGGACTTTTCTACCAGTCAAATTAAGTTTAGTCGTAACGTTATACGATAATATTGTCAATCTACCAATAAGAATAACCAAAGGTGGACTGAATGCCTTGTTGAATTAATATAATAATAATTAAGTACATTGACTTGGCTCACGAGGTTGTCGACATGTGGGAAGTGGATTCGGCGATCATTGTACCGATAGTCGTTTCAGCCTATGGCTTAATATCCAAGAGCCTCGACCAACACCTTAGGAAGCTCTCGTTAGGCGGCTGGATCAAGGGCTTGATTCAAAAAGCGGTACTTCTGGACACGGCTCGTATAGTCAGGAGGTTCCTTTCTCTGGAGACCTGACAGCCGGTAGCTTGGACCCTGTTCCCGATACCGGTGGGAAACTATTTTTTTTTATTTTTACATGTTTTTTGTAATTAAAAAAATAATAATAATAATGTAATTTATATGTTTAGACTATTAATAAAGAAAATATTAATAATAACATTTAGTGGCGTAAAATGTGGTGGGTACAAAGATATGATTATGGGAGAGTAGGTACAAGACACATTCTGCCATTCAGTGATGGCATGCAAAAATTTAGTCGATAATGTTTTAGTGACATACAATAACTTAAATTACCAATATCTAGAGTTTTATAAATTAAACAAATAGAATTATAAACATATCTATCTGTCCCTAAATTATTGAAATTAAATATTATACACACATTAAGTCATCCTATGTACCACTACTGTACCTACATAAAGAATAAATAAATAAATAAATAACCAGCGTTACAGTTGTCTCAACTTAACTTCCGCTAACAACGACTTCTTAAGTTACATTCTTTTTCTTCCTGCCCTTGTCCCATATTACTTGGGGTCGGCGCAACACGTTTTTTTCTTCCACTCTATCCTGTCAGCCGTCACACTATCACTAACTTCCTTTTCTTTCATATGACTCCTCACACAATCCATCCATCTCTTCTTCGGCCTCGCACAGTGTTGTTTGTAAAAATCAATGTGGTTTTAAAGGGCTTCAAAAATTTACTAATATTTGTGTCAACTTAAGAAAAATCCTTGAAAAAAACAACGTGAAAAAAGAACAGTAAATGTTTTGACCAAAGTCCAAGCCAATTCAAATAATATATATTCGTATGTCGAACTGGGAACCAAACTGATACAGAATATTAATTTCGGTCTATGAAGTAAATACGGTTAATCCGTGCGCACCAAACGCCAAATGGCGTGCTGACCAAGTTCACGTCTCACTGCGTGCGAATATTATTTGTTTTTTATCCTTCTTTTTGGTGGACTTGAATTAAAAAAAAAAAAATATTGAAAGAAGGATTAAAGTTATTTTGACTTAGCATTAAAAAAGATTCAGTTGGACAAGTATGTTGTTGTGCCCTAACAGGGTCTAAAGTCGTTCATAGTTCGAAACCTGTTGTTACCGTATTATCTACATTGTAAGCTATTACATAGATTAACGAATGAGAATAAATCTGAAGTATTCCCGCTCCACCCAAGGGCGCGATTTGTCATTGGATGATTTTACCTACCATAAAAAAAAGTATAAACAGACGAAGAAATTAGTTTCATTGCAATATGGCCCTTAACCTGTTGAATAGCGTAATTAGAGACACAATAGAAAGACAATAGGTGTGCGGACGCCGGCGTCCTCTTGGGAAATAATGAATTAATAAATAAAAATTGATAAGCAAATGGCGCAGGACATGACTGTCATGTTATCCCCGACAAACTGTAGGCCAAAGCAACATAAAGTTGGTGCCCTGGATCAGTGTGACAGGAGATGGTGGACCACGAAGGAGACGGTGGAACAAGCTAGACAGATTTCATCAGAGTTGGAAAAATGAAGTTGAGGACCGCAAAAGATGGAAGAAGTGAAGGAAGACTTTTGCCAAGCAGTGGAACAGAACAGTCTAACTAAAAAAAAAAACGGTAATTTTTATACGATGTCTTCGTTCCAAATTTTAAAACATCTATCTCAAAGGAACATTGAATTAACTAACAATCCGAAACAACACATTTCGTGTCACTTCATAAATGTAAGCATTCAAACACGTCACAGCGAGATTAAATTCTTAATCAAAATAACTTCAATCTTGAGACAACCCTGAGAATGTCAGTGTTCCTACGAGCCGACGCACACACCTACACATTCAATAACTAAACGACCAATATGGAATTCGCGGGCTTTAATCAAATGCTAAGGTTGTGAAAATGAACAATTCACCCGGAATATCGACGACAGAAGTTGTCAGTTCTGTCAGCAATCAAAGTTGGTTGGCTGATTAACATAGTTTTCACATCAAACTTGCTCCGATTAACTTCGGTAGGTATTCGTTGGCCGAACTTGAGCGGGACTTCGGTTCTGCGTTGTTCTTCAACGTATTGTACGTGAACTTGCAGGTTGTAATTAAATGGTTTTTTTCTTTTTATTGGCTTCTTTATGGTTATGATGTTCTTCTCGTGTAATTTGTTTCTGGTTTTTCGAAGGGTCTGTTCTTTTTGTTTTCTGCAGTATACCTTAACTATGGTCTGGATTGAGAGGGAATGGGATACTGTCGCCTCCTTCTGTGCAGCAGAAATGCTAGCGGAGGAGATCACCGCAGCCGTGAGGCAACGGACATCCTCACGCCGGGAGTTGCAGGACGATATCCGGCCATCGCAGGCGAGGACTAGTGGAAGACGAGTAACAGGTAGCTCGCCGTCTGGCCGTCCGGTAAGGACAGAGCCTGAGTCATCGACGACGCGTAGTGTTCCACGCGCTGTGTAGAGATATCAGTGAAACCGTAAGGGCCCAGCAGAGCCGACGCCCACTAGGGCCAACGGGGATTCCTGATAAGGAAACCTATGATTTTTAAAATGCAAGGACAACTTTACTTTCAGTAAAATATATATACTGTGTGGTTTCAAACAGTAAAAGTCTGACACGACCTCCTGCACTAACCTAGAGCGGAAAAGGTATTAGATGATTTGTCATTAAAAAAAAAACTGTCTCTTGCTTGTTTTAACTTCTTCATCCTGTTGTTTCTTTTTGATTATTTTAAATCTTAAATATAAAAAAAAAACAATAAAACAAAATAAAAATGTTAACTAGACTAACAAACTGTACCTACAAAAGTAAAATCCTTGTAGTTCTATTGTTAGTTTAAAGACACATCAAACGTTGCTACGATTACTAATGTATGGTATTTTATCAAAAAATCTTGAATATCCAGAAAATAATACAGGCATTGGCCTTCAACAATACATTTCATTTTCTTACTCCGTAACAATCAAACTCGGTCTAAAAAGCCCTTAAGCAGAAACGAAGAAACTTTCCTCTTCATGAAGCGAGCGACTGAAATATAATATCGTTTAATTTATGAAGAATATGTGCGAATCTTTGGCAACATAAAAACGCTTGGGCAATTCCCTTTCGAGTTCCAAACTCCTCACAATCAATATGGCAGGGGGCTGACAAAATTGGAAACGTATTAAATATTACTGGAGTCATGCCTCACAAAGAACTTCGGTCGACTTCCAAAGAGACAATTTCGGTTTTATGTAATAAGTTTTTCGCTCTGGAATATTGTAATTTAAGAAATTACCATAATTCCTATACTTGGGAGTTTGGTCTTATTTGTAGTTTAAATTAAACCTGGTAGGTAACCTAGGTCGTGTAGTCTTTTGGCCGAATTTATTGTCTCAATTCATGATGTTACATATATGAAATTTTGGATTTCGATACGGATGTTTATTTCTGATTATTTTCTAGTTTTGAATAGTTTTCAGTTACGGATATATCTAATCATTTTAATATTAGTAAGGTCAAATACAAAAAGCATGATTTAATTATTATTTTTAGTCTAGATTATCATTTGTTAGGTCAGAAAAAAAGCCCTGTCGTAACCTGTCGTTTAGAATTTGTCTTTATCTGAATCTATTGTTCTTAGGCTCGTGCTTGACCACTGTCTCACCTGATGGAAGCGATGAAGTGGTCGACGATGAAGCGCGCTTGTCTTGAAGTGTAATAATATTCGCTCTTTACTTAATAATCCCCAGGTTGTAGCTATCAGGAAACACAGACTCCGACAGGAAATTCCATTGCTTAGCTGTACGCACAATAAATGAGTTGCCAAAAACCGTTTTGTTCATATAGGTGGGATGTCCACAATGTACCGGTGGCCAAGGGTACAGACGGCCGTAACATAACATGCAATGTAAGACACAATGAAAGAGTTTACCGTCCACATCGTCGCAATGTATCTAGTAATGTAACAGAATTTTTAGACGCCTTGCGCGCGTGAACCGTGCGCAGAACGCTCCGGAATATTGCATTTCGACTTTGAATAAGGTACAAGCTCAGTTCGTGTACGCGCCATCGCCCACACTTATGAAATGCTCCTTTCATGTTACACACGCACATGTTGCACGCAAACACATTAAATATACAACCTTATTTTTAGCATACATCTATAATTATAGTATATCTATTTCCAAAATTTCGTAATTTTATCAAAAAAAATAACAAAGTTATATGCTTATTATGTTACCTGGTAGTCCACACAAACACATGGTCTCCGGGCCATCCAGCCAACTGTGGAACTGTTTTGCTCCCGCACCTAGCTGTGCGCTGGCATATAATACCCGCTATGACCTGCCGTGACCGGTGTTGTACTTAGTGTCGGTGGTGTCCGTCTTGTAACCAATTTTAAATATTATTCTGAAAAATGACATGGAGTAAGCAAGTTCAGTACATTTGACTAGATCATCATCATCATTTCAGCCAAAAAACATCCACTGTTGGACATAGGCCTCCCCCAAGCGTCGCCATAATGGCCGGTCCTATGCGTCTCGCATCCACATAGATACCACTAGATAGGCGAACATAAATATACTGCTGACCAAGCAGATTTTTTTCGCGATTTCAGGTAAAATTTGTTTGTTATCATGACTACAATCACGTATTTAAGTATTGGTCACTAATTACCAGTCACTTTAATATACTACTAGCATGTAACATTACAGCGCAATTTGTAGCCAGCTTGACAGTTTTGATTATGGTTATGGAGCTCTATAACATTCTTCCAAAGTCGCAATAGTAAAAGCCTCTTTCTTATTTTTTGTCCCTTTTCTTCCTTATTTGTTGTTTAAATACCGATAATCACTTTACAATTACATCGTTTCTATTGTACGAATTTCTTTGTAAAAACTTATTTGCCCATTTAGTAAATGAGGTGGCCAATAGGGAGCGTTTTTTAATTAAGAATTAAATTGTAATTTCTTTGATCATCTTCACGGGTTTTCGTTTTTTTTTTTTTTTTTAAGAACATGATGAAATATCAAAATACTTAACTAAGAAAATGTGACTTTGTTTCCAGCGTTGCACGTAGGAAGACTTACACCTGTATTTATAAAGAAATTATTACTTGTTGCTTAGTAAATTCTTATTGATTCATTACTTGAGGTTAAAAATCTTCATTTCAATTTTTAATTATAAAATACAAATTGTTACTTAAGCTGTTGCTTTTACTCAAGTAATTAAATATTTACTAAGTATTTATACTAAACCTATGTACATAAGAACTAAAATAAGAATGTAAACTAGACATACCTATGTACAAATATAATACAAAAACAAGTAATTAGTTTTAATTGTTTATAAATATGGGTCTTATTTTTTCTTGCGTAAAAAAGGGTAAATAAGCTATGTGAACAAAAACAACATATTATAAGAAACTATAAAAATTTAGGTCCAGAAAAAAAATGTACCAACCGTTCTGGAAGTTAGCCCGTGAAATTCAAATTCTCTTAAGTTTTTGCATTTTGCAGGTGTCAAGTTATAAATAGGCTAAAATGTGACTGGCGGCCGTAATACATATTGATTCATGTAATATTATTTATTAACTCTTCAATAGGGTGTTTTTTTAGGGTAAGGGTACCTTTAAATTAGCCACAAAGTGCTACGGCCATAGCGCTTCTGCAGCTCGGCTGCAGCGTGGTTGCAGTTCGGCAGTCGCGCCCCAAGACAAATAAACGACAATTTTGCTGGCTTTTTTATGGAAGGTAAAATCATCCAATGACATCCCCCGCTCTTGGGCGGAGCGGGAGATGGTGTCAGACTCTTACTGACTAAAAACCTACTCCGTTCCTTCGTTGGCTTTCATACCAAAGCCCTGCCATCTTTTCAGAAGCCGACCCTTGAACCCAGTAGGCTTCGGCCCTGCCTGTGCTTTCATCGTAAGGCATTTGATGGACATAATTCTTCTGCAGAAAAGTCAACGCATAGTCCTTAACATAGCCTTTCAGGCAACATCCAGTCTTCTAATAAGGTTTGTTGTGAGTAGTTACGATGAACTACTATATAAACACTGATTTAACTGCAGTTTCAACTATCACTCAATGAAATCCCTTAAAGGCAAAAGTGCTAAGTTAGCCACGAAGTTGTATGTTCATTAAAATATGATTCACGGGCGTAATAGGTATTTATTTACGGAACTATAACCATTAAAATCATAATACAACATTTGCAGTTGTAGAGGCCCGGCAGAGCCGAAGCTTCCTTCTGGCGCAGTCGGGTAAAAAGAACGAAATAATGTAAGTGTAGTTTTAGTAAATAAAAGTCTGACACGCCCTCCCTCTCCACCCAAGAGCGGAAGAAGTCATTAAATGATTTCCAACCTAAACAAGTTTTCAATGAAAATCATTTTTTCATAGCAAGCATTTATAGCGCGGTATATACCTATATCTAATGCGCACTGGGCCCGTGTGGTGGATTACGATCCATTACCGCTCTTAGAGAGAAAGCCTGGGTGCAGGAGCAGTGGGAACATAAGGCTAAAGTTATGCTATGCTACTATTCTTATCTATATATATAAAAGAAAGTCGTGTTAGTTACACTATTTATAACTCAAAAACGGCTAACCCGATTTGGTTGAAAATTGGTAGGAAGGTAACTTGAAACCAAAAGGACATAAGATAATAATTTTAACCCGTTAAATAAAAAAAAGGATCATTTATTGGTAGAGTAGGGTAGAGTAGGGTAGAGTAGGGTAGAGTAGGGTAGAGTAGGGTAGAGTAGGGTAGAGTAGGGTAGAGTAGGGTAGAGTAGGGTAGAGTAGGGTAGAGTAGGGTAGAGTAGGGTAGAGTAGGGTAGAGTAGGGTAGAGTAGGGTAGAGTAGGGTAGAGTAGGGTAGAGTAGGGTAGAGTAGGGTAGAGTAGGGTAGAGTAGGGTAGAGTAGGGTAGAGTAGGGTAGAGTAGGGTAGAGTAGGGTAGAGTAGGGTAGAGTAGGGTAGAGTAGGGTAGAGTAGGGTAGAGTAGGGTAGAGTAGGGTAGAGTAGGGTAGAGTAGGGTAGAGTAGGGTAGAGCGGGAGCGAAGCCGCGGGCAAAAGCTAGTATACTAAAATTAATACTCATAAAGACTATTCTAAAAAACTCAAACACGATAAGGTTATCTTATTACGCTTATTAACGAGTTTCTATGGCCATCTTCCAGTTTCATCATCAGACCCTGGTTACCATTTACCACTAAAGAACTCGTCAGGACGGATCAAACGAATCCAAACTAGATGGAGTTGTGTCATTTAACTGCCGTGTTTCTTTGGCCACCTCCAATTTCATCACCAGATCAGCTCCACGTCTTAATAATTTTGTATTGTCATCTGATTTACACATGCATGAAAAAATTCAGCTCAATCGGTAACCGGGAAGTGGATCAAATTTAATTTGCAAGATTTGATCACAGACAAAAATCGGAACAGGTGAAACTAAATAAAAGAAACCCTCTCAATACGTCTTATACTCTATTTTGTGAAAAAGCCATTAAATCGGGTAAGGCTATATTTGAAGGATTCACTGCAACTGCAAATGCCTGACTAAGATCCATAATGCAGTTGTAATATCAGCATGTCTTCGAGAATGCTCTAATATCTGTAATAATTAATTTGATTTCCTGCAGGCATGTCTATTGATTTCTGATTAATCCTCAGACGGCGGCACTGCACTAATTCAATCGTATTAGCATAGTAAGACAATGATTGCTGTCAATTGAGGTGGCAACTGTCTGTTTGACGAATGTTTTGTAGACATTGTTTATGGGGCAGAAGAAACTGATAAAAGTACGAGATCGAGAACTTCATCACAAGGCAAGTCACCCACAGAGCTATGAAAAGGGCCATGCTCGGAGTTTCCTTCTGTGATCGCATGATGCAATGAAGGTATCCGCAGAAAAACCAAGTGTATTGACATAGCCCGAAGAATCGTCAAACTTAAGTGGCAGTGGGCAGGGCCTTCCAACACGTCCCACAAGTTGAACCGATGATTTGGTGGGGGTGCGGTACGTACAGGACTGGTCCTTATTACGACACTTAGGGGAGGCCTATATTCTTCTTTCGGTTGAAATGATAATGATGATGAGCCGAAGCTGTGATAACCCCCGACTTACGCGTTGTACTTCACTGGTTCATCGCCAGGTTCTTTACTTTGTGTAATTTATTTCATCACCACTGTCATCAAAACTGTGAAAGAAAACACTATGAGGGAACCGGTATAACTTGAAACCAAAATAATCGGATGCTCTTGTCATGTCTACTAATGAACTAATAGCAACCAGTCACCACCACATCACCGCTCAGCTAAAGCTTTCACAAAATATGAAGCAAACAAAATCTGTTTCCCGTTGATTGGATTCCGTAACGAACATTTTAGCAAACACTCTAATTTTAATCCCAACTAACGATTGCATCGAAAACAAATCTAGGGTACAACCAGCTAAGCCATTTGCACCGACTGATGTTTTACGTTTATCTCCGATTTGCAGTCCCCGACTGTGTTCCGAATGTCCGAAAGATTCCGACAGGTTCCGAACGTCAAATGAAAATACTGCATTAGCACTTCTCTCGAACGTATGAGGATAAGAGCGTTAAGAGGACTACAGGAGCTAATCGAATAAACAGAATCAGAAAAATATATGTTATTCTTCAGGATAAATGTTAAGGCAACCACTAGATAACTGTATCCCAAACAGCAAGGGGCCAGTGACGCGGCCCAGAAGGAGATGGTGTGACGAGTTGGACTTCTACCTAAAGGATTAGCCAGAAGTAGTTAAGGACAGAGAAAGTGAAAGAATATAAGGGAGGCCTTTGCTCTGCAGTGAGACATAATAGGCTCATAATAATAATAAAATAAATGATACTAGATAAATAGTCTGTTCAAAACAATACAACTAATTTGGCGTGATAGAAAAAAAATCATGAAGATGCCTATAAAAATTACTTTTACCGATCAAAAACCTGACTAATATACATTCTAATTGTTTGTCAGATTATTCTACAAGCAAAATTTGACCGTTATAATTGTTTTAATTTTAGAATAATATCTGCAGATTTTAAGAAAATCGCAAAAATACTTCATGTTGGTAGGCATTATGTCTCTGCACATCCCTTTTGAATGCTTGTCCAAGAGTGACCGGGCTGTGTAGTCCTCTTAAGTGAGAGAGGAAAATTTAATGGCCCGCCGCAGAAATCTGTAATCCGATTTCCATTTTCAAAGGGGATTAATCAGAACGTTATTATTTATATGGAGCTGACGGAGGCGGTTCAAATGCATGGAAGCTTTCCTGACAGTTGAACTTACTGTATTCTGTATTTACATGTTCAATTGTGGAGTTGTATTCGGGATTCACAAATACAGACACAGCCTGATGAAATCAAAACAAATATTTCTTTCTATTTATAGCATTTGTTCCGTAGCCAAATGGCAAAAAACGGATCCCTTATGGATTCGTCATGTCTGTCTGTCTGTCCGTCCGTTTGTCCGTCCGTATGTCACAGCCACTTTTTTCCGAAATTATGAGAACTATACTGTTGAAACTTGGTAAGCAGATGTATTCTGTGAACCACATTAGGATTTTTCTCACAAAAATAGAAAAAATAATAGGTCTTCAAAAATTATTTCGAGGTTTCCAATATCATTTGTCTAAACTAAAGTAAAATTTGCGCGAGAAACACTTCATAAGTGGTAAAATGTGTCCCCCCCCCCCTGTAACTTCTAAAATAAGATAATGATAAAATTAAACAAAAATATATGATGTAAATTACCATGCAAACTTCCACCGAAAATTGGTGTGAACGAGATCTAGTAAGTAGTCTTTTTTAATATGTTATAAATCGTGAACCGCAATTTACCAAATTTGTACGGAACGGAACCCTGAGTGCGCGAGTCTGACTCGCAATTGCTCGGTTTTTTTCTGATTCCTTTGAAGCGTCTATAACTATATATGTATATATAAAAACGCTCCAACAATAAGGAAAGCGTTTTTGCTGCCCAAAGTTATCCTTAAACACCTATCTTCGCTGAGTGTAGTTTTATAGCGCTTTTAGGATGTTTATATTTAGTACCACTTAACAAAAGTAGTATCGTAAAGTTGGTTTGACGTGTTTTCGGACTCATCAGTCGCAAAAATCTAATCTGCGGACGGGACTTATGTTCTTTTTCATTCTTAGGTCCAATCTTTTTTTATTTACCTTCTGGAGTGGACGTATAAACCCACTTCATTCATTTATTCTTCTTAAGAGAAAATGATTAGGTGGCCACATTACGTCCACTGAAATGTACTCGTAAATAAAAGCCCCGCAGATTTAATTTACCGCTGCATCTGCCAGGCTAAGAAGTTCTTGTTATTATTCTAAAACAATATTATCCTTATTCCGAGCAGGGAGACAAGAGACAGGAAGCTAGTGACACAAAGAGCGTTGTACCAGGAGCGCAGAACGTGCTAGGAAACGTTAACTGAGACAAACAAGCTCATTACCCGTGCGGTCGACCGACAGGGGTGCGGCGCGCGACTCATCAGGTTGGCTGTGCGGCTGTGCTGCTACTATCTGTAAAGATTTATGTGCTCCTGGTACACACTTGGAATTATTCATACCTGTGTTTCGCGTGTTTGAATATCGTTTGTTTGACTTTCCTCACCTCAGTAAAGGTTAAATAAATATCGTCTTCGAAATAACGTGTTTTCTATCGTGCGAAAACAATTTTCGCAAATACCTATCACAATTATTTGGAATATTTGAACGGAATAAGATATAAAAGTTAACGAAACCGAAAAAAAGATGGGGTGGGGGTGAGATCATTTGCCTTTTGTCTGTCGCACTCTGTCAATGTACAAAGGAAACAATATTCGTAAAATTTACGCCAAAAGTCGCGGTATTGTTCAAGTCCCCAATACGGATCGGATGTAGGTATCCAAACAACAGAAAATCAACTCCAATTAACTGTGGTCTTATTGCACGCTATGGGCATTTATTAGTGTGTTTTGTAAAGTAAATATGATTGGTTTTGCAATATTCAGTATTGGTAAACAATAATCTATCAGGATTCAAACTCACGGGATACTGTTTCCATACAATGTAAATTAAACTTCACTGGCTCAAAGTTGTCAGTCTGTGTTACATTCGCATGTAATTTATCAACGTAGAAAAGAGAACCGGGACATTTCATTGCGGTCAAAGTCCTTAAATTGTTTGCCCTATTGTGGTTTGAATGCCTCCAGGTAAAAGGCTGGCTCAAAGAAGGAAAAAATTACACATTTAATTTTTATTTGTACTTTGTAAAGGACATCTCTTAGTACTCGTACAAGCTATTCTTTGACGCAATGTCGTTGATTTACTGTTTCTTTTCCACTTGGTGAACTCTCAAAAAACGAACCAAGGATGTTGTTTGATAGCAATCATGCTATTTTGTGTACACAAAGAACTCATTTTGTCCTTTACAAAGTAACTTCGCCGACCTACAGAGTTGATCTGTGATTTCTTGAGCCCATTCTCTGAAGCGCGGTAATAAAGGTTCTTTATGACTTAATATGAGATTTGGTGTAATTATTTTGTACGTCTTCCTTTACATATTTTATGCCGAGTATTTGTGTTGACGATTATTTACGAATATTTGTTTAAATCGGTTTATAGCAAGAATGTATCATGTAGATATAGACAGATTTTCTGCCTAGTTTAGGAAAGGGAGTCCTATGATTCGTTTTATATTTGTTTTACCTACTAGTTTTTCTTTCTTTATTACATTTAAGTACTTAAGACAAATCTGTATGCCATGTAGTGCTCTACGCGCGCCTCTAGGATATGTCTGTAAACCATATTGGCCCAGTAGGGTCCAAGCCTATTGGGGCCAAGGATAATTTTTTGAAAGGAAGATTCGGCCCCAATATGAAAGGAAAAGGAGTGAGTTTTTAGTCAGTAAAAGTCTGACACTATCTCCCGCCCCGCCTAAGGGCGCGGAGATGATATTGGATGAATTTCCCACCGACAAAGAAAAGTGATTTCGTGTTTTATAATTAATATTTGGTAGAATCGTGTGTTACGTGCTTACTAGTGATATCGCCAGTGTGAATATAGAAATTTTAGCTCAACATTTTACTGGAATATATAGTACTCTATGCGCTATTCCAGGACATGGTTTACTCGCGTGTCAAACTTCGTTAAGATAGAGTAAATGATTTTGATTTTATTTTATTTATTAAAATCTGTTCAGACGTTTGAGCGTGCGCACAAACATTCATATAAATAAAAAATAACATTAAACACACAAAAAATCACACATATATTGTTACTATTTTGGTGTACAATAAAGTTTCTATTCTATTCTATACATACCCACACATACTCAATTATATTATACATTTGTGTTGTGGTATACTTAGCTTATATGTAATTATGTACATCAGCACCTTATTTACCCTAAAAAGATAAAAAAAACTAAAGTCTTATTTTCTTTTAACTACATGAATGCCTATGGCGTTAGCCTTAAGTTTTTAAAGACATTATTTTTTTTTATCTAAGCACATTATTTTTATTGGTCAAGAAAGACTAATCATTGTTCTTTATGTTTTGCATATTATATTATCCTACACAGCTGTGGAGAAACAGGATACCTGTTATAAAGCAAAAAAAAAGAAAAATTCTACCTAAACATGGATTTTTTAGGAGCTAAGAAACGCGTCGACCACGCGCTGTTGACAATTTTTACTCGGTCCTTATCGGACAGGCAGACGGCGAGCTACCCATTACTCGTCATCCACAAGACCACACAACACGACAATGGTGATCCAATGTTATCATCAATGTGCATAATGTATTTTTTAAACGCTTAAAATGTTTATAAGTAGACTTAATTTATGAGTTCAAAAACAGAAATGATAAAACATCTACATTTATTTTAAATCGTGGAACTAGAAGTACAGAAGCACAGGTAAGCTTTTATGAAGACAACGCGAGCGCACGGCAACAATTAGTCGAGATATTCCAAGCACAGAATTCCGTACGTTTTGTCCCGAGCAGAAACATTTGAATAGTTTCTCAAATAGCTGAATTTCGCGTAGTTTATTGTGTTTGAGCTGTCGCTTCGGACGGTCTCAAACAATTGTCGTACGTCCCGCGTACCGCTACACGTTTGTGCAATTGCGAATTCCGACGCGGTGAGGTAATATCAATATGTCGCGAGGGGTTGACTCGCCTTGAAACTTGCCTGGAATATTCACTATCCCGTCACTTGCCGAACCCTCCCGGCACAATGTATTACTTACATTTAAACGCGAGATAAATATATTCTATTTTGTTTTGTTTATTTTTCTCGACGTATATTACGTATGTGTTTAAAGGTATATTTATTCAAGCCTTTTGCAAGCGTAGTGTTGTTATTACCTGTAATAAACAATTATTGTTGAAACAAATATGATTTTCTCGTTATATACCATACTTTTGAGAGGTGTCGCCATAGTAAAAAAAAGTCTCCTCTTACTTACTTATCTATTTACCTACTTATCTTTCAAAACTGTTGGTCGATGTAAGAGTTGGGGAGACGTTTTGATGTATCATCCTATAATTAATAAATCCAAATGCGCAACTCTTACACTTTAACAACCAATCAAACCAACCTCTAAATAACACAGAATAATTGACGCCGTATCAAAACACTGCTAAAATCCAGCTTCGAGACACACTCACATAGTTGATTAATTACAACGGTTTACGCGTTATATTGTACCGACTCGGCTGGGTAAACAAGGCGGTTGTACTTCGTACCTACAGCCAGATTAAAACCATTGCTATTGCGGCGTAATTCCAAATTCCACTTGGTGCGAACGTCGACACATAGCACTGAGGTCTTACGTCAACTGGCATACACATATATATGTACATATACGTACAGCTATTAAGTTTAAAGCCACGTAATTTCGTGGATGCACCTGCCCGTATTTTCACGGCGCTGTTACACTGGATTCGGAGCTAAGCACTGAATTATTCTGACGTTGACTGTATTCTGATTTAGTTCTGTTGAGTAATTCGATTAGTCCTTTTTGAAGTGGTCATGGATTAGTATTCTGTTAGCTTGTTTGAAGGATTGCTTGTGATGTTTTTTTTTTACATAAATTGTTTCTTTATTGTGTATACACCGTTAAATTTTAGTCGTTTAAATCACGCGGAGCGCGGAGGGTCGATTTGGTACATGAAATACTATCGATTTGAAAAGAGAAAATTAAAAAATAAAGTACTTATTTTCAAAAACTGGAATTAATATACGCATTAGGTATTTGTCGTTCGTTGCGTAGTAACGACCTACAGTTCATTGGCCTCGCTCAGCTGACGTTTACTTAAAGAAATTAATTTCGTACATGCGTAAATTAATTCGAGTTTTAAAAAAAATACTTTATTTTTTAATTTTCTACCGAATCGACCCTCCGCGGGATTTAAACGAATAAAATTTAACGGTGTATATGTGTGCTTAATATATGGATTTTCTTTCTTTACTCTTTTGATTATATCTTTTTTCTTTTTTTCTTTGGTTTTTGGGTTTTATATTACCATTATTTTCTTGTTCAGTCAAAAACATTTTTACATTTTCTATCTATCTTAAATTCTGTCGTTCAAGAATGGTTCTAAATGACCTATTTGATGGTTAGGAAATTAAGAGCCATTTGTCGTACACTTATTTCTTGAATAGCAGAAGTCAAGATACTAATGTGACAATGTATGTATTTTATTGCTCATGACTATACAGGGTGACGTAGGACTGTTGGTGAATTTAGGATTTAAGATTTCTTTCTTTACTAGCGTTTTATGGTCAGCGCCCGAAGTAATAAAAATATTTTAGAGATATGTTCGTTTTGACGTGATTCCTTTTGACCTTGGGCTAAGTGACCCACCTCAGCTTCACATGGGTGTTTATTTTTTTAATTGATATGAACTAGTGCTTGACTGCGATCCCACCTGATGGTAAGTAGTGATGCAATCGAATATGCTGAAGTGCACTAGTTTATTAAGAGCCTATTCACTCTAGTCTTGAAGACACCTAAATTATAATCGAATGGGAATACCGCAGCAGGCAAACTATTCCAGTCCTTCGATGTACGTGGTATGTACTATGTGGTGAAACGCTTAGTCTGGACCGTAGAGGTTTCGACAACGTAAGGGTGGATACTCGCCGTACGTCGGGTTATCCGATTATAGAAAGGATATGGCGGAATCAAGTCATGCAATTTCTCATCCTGTAAAACACCGAAAGGCTGACTACCCTACGCCTGTATCAGGATCAGTGTTAAAAATGTTAAATTTGTTTCTAATATAATATGCATGTATATGTATGTGTGTAATATATATGTTTCCGTACCGTAATATAGTATTGGGTGAAAGTTAATTCAGTGTTTCGTTTAAATATCTAAATTGAACACCCTTTCTGAATACACTACAGTGGCACACGTGGTGTACACGCAACACATGAACTCTGAACTATCAACCCTAATTAGAGACCGAGCTCTAAACCATATAAAGAAGCTAAAACGTCTTTACAACTAACTCCCATTAACAAACCAAACCGAACTAATTCAAATCTCACTCGAAAGCCCACCAGATAGACAAAGCATGGCTGTCATGCTCATCGACGCGCGATATTCGCTACGCATTGGCATCATGGCGGTCTGTCCGTCTGCCAGGAATTTTTGTCATACGTGTTACTAAGAACGTACAGTTAGCAATATCAGGGTGTATCGGTGTGTGAAATTGCATGCCGGTCCGTCGGTCGAACGATGCTTGAGTGACTATTGAATCGGTTAAGTCGATAGACGCATGTGCCAGATTAAATGTTGATGATTCTCCGGTAGCTGCTGGTGTTAGATGCGGAGAGTGTGATCGGTTTACTTGCTGGAGCCTGAAGGGTTATATCGTCAAGTTTACACACGTTAATTCTAGTTGAAGCGTATTCTGAAATCTTTTATTTGTATTTTACTATGTCAATTACTTTCAATTTCAAATTTGGAAACCATTCGATTTTTAATTATTTTTTTCATTCGATGTTTTTTTCTGAAATTTCGTACACCAGCTCCAATTGTTTTGTTAATGTTTTTGGCTTGTAAACTTAGTCCTTTAAGCCATATAATTTGTTTGCCATTGGAATATGGATGTACACATTCTAATGTTCCTTCTTGGCACGCTACGCTGTAGTAATCAATATTACAATAAAATTCTCAGCTCCATAATTTAATCGACGCCTGTTTCAATGATCCTACTTATTATCCAGTGTAATCACTTAAGAGGGCCCCACTCACTTGTCTTCAACGTCGAGGATAGTTTAAAAGCTTGTTGCTTCATCTAACGCAAACCAATGCGATGTTTGATGGCAACTTGAAAATAGAGAGATAACGCATGAAAATTTTGTTGGTATTCGGCAATTCCTTGATTTCTTCGAATATTTCACAAAACTTATTCTAGGAAATACGTGTTTTTTTAAAACCCTTAAAAGTTTTTGAATCTCAATTAAATGTGCAAGGCTTCTATAGCAGTACTTTTTATATTTTCAATATTAATGAGCACATTATGGAGAGCCAAAGTTCACGTAAAATAGCAGATTTTCAGAGGTATTTACTGGATTAGTTTTACACAAATTTGTGTTTTTTATTTCTTTAAAAGCCTACTAGATACACAATATATCTGTGTGTCTAAAATATCGGAAGAAAGATGTGTAATAACATCATAATCAAGTAAGAGCGCTTGTATGAAAATGATCCTCGGGTTGGCCGCTCTTAAGATACAAAATTACGTCATTTTTACATCACAATATTTACTAGGAATCAATTTGAGAATAATTAAAACAGATACTGAATTTCACTCAGAAAATAACCCCGTCAAAAAACTCAATGATCGTTTTCAACTGAAATTTTATACACACTGGCACCTGTCAAAATACTTATATTTTTACATTACTTTTCTGTCGATGACGTCAACGGCAGGTTTCCGTTAAAAGTTACGATTTTGCAAGTTTTTATTTAGTTTCACCGCTCTCCCGATGTTTGTTTGAAATCAAATCTTGTAAATTAAATTTGATCCACTTCCCGGTTACCGATTCAGCTGAAATTTTGTGTGCATCTTTAATCAGATGACAGTGCAAAATTAGAGTTGATCTGATGATGAAATCGGAAGGTGACCAGAGAAACTCGGTAATTAAACGAAACAACCCCATCGAATTTGGGCTCCTGTGATTCGAACTCGGTAATAATTAACGTGTTTGAACTTTTTGCAATGGTTTTGATGAGTATTAATTATATAGGTACGAGTATATACCGCGCTGTATAGTGTGTTGAGGTAAAATCGACGCTGGGGTAAGAACATATAAATCATACATCCCACTTATTTGGCTAGATTTTTTAATGCTAGCCACATTGTGCGGCAGGGCGGAAATAATGACGTGTCACTCAATGTGAGCAGCATTGAAAATATAGTTAAATATGTGCGATATTTCAGTTATACGTTATTACCCTTGCGTCGATCTTACCCCAACGCACCTTGGAGGCTTACTATGACAAAACAATAATTCTTCATTAAAAACTTGTTAAAGTAGAAAACCTCTTGCTTACGTGGTGGCGTATATTTTTATGAAAAACTTTTTTTTTTCTCTTTGTGTTTGTTTCGTGCTAGTTCAGTTAGTACATTTTTTGGGAATCAATACGCATACACTACCTGTATCTTTACCCAAAATTACTTTTATTCAAGTATTTAAATTACATTCTACTAAAAACTAAGCAAAAAAATATTTCAGTTTAATCTGAAAAATACTCGCAGTCACTAATTGCCTATTTCAGCTTTCTGAAAATCAGGCGAAGCAACTTGAAACTGCAATTATGATAGCAACGTAAAACTTTTAGTTCAGGCTCAAATAATAATTGTAATTTAATTTTATTAGTTCAAACTTTAATTAACTTTTCGTTTTCGATGTATTTAGATTATCTTAAGTTATAGAATCAGCAACAGTACTGAAACAAGTTTTTTCAGGGTCTTTGTTTGAGTAAAGTTTAAATATACCCTAGAGCAAAGAATGCGAGTTCAAAACCGGGCCGATGTGATTTTTTCAATTCGTACGTACTTTTCTAAGATTATCTAGAACATTACTGACACGCCGTGCCTCAGAAAGCACGTAAAGTCGTGGATGGATGGAGAAGATTGTCAGTTGAAGGTTCTTTGACAGCCGTTACAGGTAGTCAATCAGACGCCAGAAAGTATGACC
Source organism: Leucania comma (assembly GCA_958295575.1). Taxonomy (NCBI): domain Eukaryota; kingdom Metazoa; phylum Arthropoda; class Insecta; order Lepidoptera; family Noctuidae; genus Leucania; species Leucania comma. The sequence goes on along the minus strand of OY282467.1, from coordinate 25,470,615 downwards.
ATCAGTCTATTCAAGGTGTTGTGGAATCAATTGCTTAGATTACAAAAATTAGCGCGCATATCATAGTATAGTGGGAAAGAAATAGTTGAAGTGTACGAGTATACTTTCTTTTACACTATCGTGTTTGTATGCTCTTTTAAATGATGTAACAAATTAATGCTTGATACTTTTGTGAGCCAATCTGAATTGTTCTATTTTAATATTCGATAAGACCCTAAAGACCACATGCCTTGTTGCATTAAGTCCGCCTATGTACGACTACTATACATTTTTTTTTGTCGCTGGGAAAAATATCCAATGACATCTCCGCGAACTTGGGCGGGGTGAGAAATAGTGTCAGACTTTTACTGACTAAAAAACTTCTCCTATTCCTTTGTTGCCTATCATACCGGGGCCGAACTTTCCTTTTAGAAAACGATCCCTTGTCCCAGTAGTCTTCGGCCTTGCTAGGCCACTACGGTTTGCTGACAACTCCTCGAGGCGCGTACGACGATCTGCGCCGTCGACGACTTGGGCACGGTCCGGACGGTTACTAGACGGTCGAGCGGCAAGCAATGAGTAGCTCGCCGACCGCAAGCGCGCGCCTTTGATGGCTGAAAATCGGGATCGGAATCCCGGTGGTGTCTGAGGCTGGCGTAAGGGTTAAATAAATAAATAAAAATTACAGATACCGAACACAAATAAAACAGAATTTAACGAAACACAAAACAATCAACCCCGTATTGTCTTCTAAATAGCAGATGCCCAAAAATATTCAGGACACAGACAAAGAATAACAATTGCAAGGAAAAGTGCCTCCTGCCGCCAACCGAGGGGGAAAGGCGAGACAATCAAGAGGTTACTTCAGTATAGTCCTGCCTGACTACCCTCGCGTCTTGCCTTGTTAGCGCTTGCCGTTACCCCGCGTCGCCCGGTTACACGTGTCATGTAGATGAAGTTTACTGACACATTTAAATATGGTTTGAGCTAAATGCTCTAAAAGTAGAATGTAAAATTATATTAGAAAATTGACAGAATTAAATAGATAGTAAGAAAGAAAGTTATTCATTTGGAACTTGGACAGAAAACAAAAAGAAATTTCTTTTAATTTTAACTGTTTTTTAATAGATTTTTTTCGGGGTCGTTTATAAAGAGAACAATACTGATATTTCTATTTTATAAAGGGTGCATTTCATACGAAGGATCTAAATAAAAAAAAAATGTTTTTTTTTTTTTTTGTTAATCCATACTATAATTATACACCGTCAAATTTTGGTCGTTTTAATCCCGCGGAGGGTCGATTCGGTTCATGAAACACTATCGATTTGTGAAGATAAAAATGAAAAAAAAAAACTTTTTTTTAAACTCGAATTAATTTACGCATGTACGAAATTTATTTCTTTAAGTAAACGTCAGCTGATCGAGGCCAATGAACTGTAGGTAAGAAATAAATAAAGCACTTTTTTCAAAAACTCGAATTAATATACGCATATACGAAATTAATTTCTTTAAGTAAACGAGTTAATGACCTTGTAGGTCGTTGCGTACTAACTACTTACAGTTCATTGGCCTCGCTCAGCTGACGTTTACCTACAGAAATTAATTTCGTACATGCGTAAATTAATTCGAGTTTTTAAAAAAAAGTACTTTATTTTTTAATTTTCTCTTTACAAATCCATAATACTTCATGTACCGAATCGACCCTCCGTGGGATTAAAACGACCAAAATTTAACGGTGTCTAAATATATAAATATTTTTTATTTGGCACGCATGGATACACACACTGTAAAAACAAAATTTATAAAACTTAAGATAAAAAAAGAAAAAACACTGACGTAATGTGTGTCTCACGGCTAAGCCACATGCGTCCAGTTCAGCAAAAAGCCAGACAACTACGTACATGGTAGTCAGTGGTAGTTACCTGATGTTGGTTTTCAGTTGATGCGTACCGAGTTTAATAAAATACTAATAAAACAAATCAAATAAAAAAAATTCACAAAATTAACAACTCTATCCCTAAGCAATAAACTGAGAGTCTATAGCTCAGTTATAAAACCGACCATAAGTGGTGCAGCCTGGTTTACACGCAACACTGAAATACACGAGTACCTGAATATGAAGACTGTCATTGAAGAAGCCAAACAATACACAGATAACTACGCTGAACGACTAAAGCTTCATCCCAACCCATTGACAAGCATGCTTCTAATACGAAACCCAATCAATAGACTAAAAAGAGCAAATGTGCAAAATAACTAAGGAGAGTTAAGGCAGTGACTTTAACCCACCAAAACTTCTATCTACTACAACTAATCTGATTATAGTCAAATAGACTGACCGCAGATTACATCTAGAAGAGAAAAAAAAAATAACAAAACTGTAAGTAAATCAAATCGACTCAACCACACTCAACACACGATCATTATTGTGTACTATTCACTACCCGAAATGAGTATCAAAGCTCTAGTTATTCCACATAAGTAGTTTTATTATATCTGACGACTCTGGTAACTTATCTTCTTTGTTGTTTTTACATAGGCACTTATAAAACATACGTAAGAAGCTAGTGTACCCACAATTCGAATTGGTCTAGACGTCACACATGCTCTTATGACGTAAGGAACCACAGTAGACTCAAAGGCACCTTCGTAGCAAAACCTTAATTTTGTAAATGTGTCAAGCGGGGGTAGAAGTGTTAATTAAGCGCAAGCTTTGCACTAAAACTAGTCAATAAGGCGCCTGTAACTCGCGCGCCTTTGAGCGTGTGTATGTCTTTGTTTCCCACCCCTACCGTAAGGGCTTGGGTAGACAAGCTACGAAATTTTAGCAGCGGCGATATTGCGACTTTCTCAATGCTGGAAAGGAATTTTTAATACAGCTACTCGGAAACCCGCTTTTATTAATACCGATAATAAGAACGTAATTTATTGGGGGTATTGAACAGGCTTTGCGCTAAGCAACTCCTACGTCCCAATGACGTTTGCCATAGATGAAAATTTGTCACTGGAGCATTCAGCTCCATGACACCCTCGCCTGCGGCTTGGGCAAAATCAAAATGTCCTATTTACGACTTTCTACTTTCGGCCGAGGCAGGAAAACTACATACATATTAGTGATTGGTGTGACGTTGTGTACCAGCTTTTCTGTCAGTTACTAGTTGTAAATTGTTTTGAATAAGTATCAGAAAATCTTTGTACACACAGCTCTGGCAACTACTGACAAGTTTTAAGTAACGCGGTCAAGAGTGAATATTCCTAAGCAAGCGTGCTCCATCGTCAAACTCAGTCTTTCTCTCCATCTATTCACTTATTTTTAAATCAATTCATCCCGTAATACATAGACGGTTAAAGCAAAAAAAGGCTTGTCACACGATACAATGCAATGAGTTAATACTCTATTATGCTCTACAACTCCAGGCAATAGAATAGCCTATCAATGTAGATCTATACAATGTTAAATTTTGGTCGTTTTAATCCCGCGGAGGGTAGATTTGGTACATGAAATAATATCGATTTTTAAAAAGAAAAAATAAAGTACATTTTTTCAAAAACTCGAATTAATATACGCATGTACGAAGTTTTTTTTTTTAAGTAAACGAGCCAATGACCTTGTGAGTAGTTGTCGGTCGTTGCGTACTAGCTACATATAGTTCATTGGCTTCGCTCAGCTAACGTTTACTTACTTTCATATAGGGAATAACGAAACATTTTACTTTTACTTTATTTTACAGTCTTCTAATTTAGCAAGAACTTCTTATTTACGTTCTTGGATAAATACCCTATAAAAATAACGCTCAATATTTTATAATCTATACGAACCGGCGGCGTTCGGTTCGGCGTTGAGTAGCAATGAACTTTATTGTACAACAAAATAAGTAATTGATATTGATTGTTGTTTTTTGTTAATTGTTTTTGTTTTTTTTACTTTTTATTGATTGATTGATACACAACGGTATATCCCCCGATATACTATTCATCCTGTGTCTGTTCCATTTTCTAAAATAAATTCTAATTGAAATGAATAAAGTTAAGCTTAATCAATATTGCCTGCTTAGTACGGAAGGTGAGGACACCGTGAGGTTTTTCCAGCCACTCCTCAAGGAACTTATCGCCATAATTATGGCGTGCCCAGCACTGGGTTGCGACAGTCGCTGTCGCCATTTCACCATGTGGTCCCACCGGAACTTTGTCCGCCATGCCACGGCTCATTATTCTTCAAAATTCTTTTATACACCGGTCGATTCAGTACATGAAACCCTATCGATTTGTAAAGATAAAAATGAAAAATAAAGAACTTTTTTTTAACTCGAATTAATTTGCGCGTGTACCCTACAGCTGAGCGAGAGCAATGAACCGTAGGTAGTTAGTACGCAACGACCGGCAACTCCCTACAAGGTCATTGACTCGTTTACTTAAATAAATTAATTTCGAGTTTTAGAAAAAAAGTACCTTATTTTTTAATTTTATCTTTACAAATCAATAGTGTTCCATGTACCGAATCGACCCTCCACGGGATTAAAACGACCAAAATTTTACGGTCTATTTCAATTAATCGCAAAAAAATCCTCATCTAGCCGCAGCCTTACGCGCTAACAACCCCGAATCGCAAAAGGGAGACTTAGCACGGATTGCGATTCATGTCTCGTGACTTCATTCTTTTCTGTCGTTCTACCTTTGTCTGTTTTCGTGAAAACGACTTTATCACGTATTACAACGCTTGTTTTGTTATTGAAAGAACACGAAACGTACGAATTTGGTAGGTAATGGTTTGCGCTTCGATCACGTTGCCTTTGAAGCGGTTTTATGAGTCTATTGCGTTTATGGTGATCGATTTGGATGTCAAATGCAGTTCGTTTGAACACAAATAGACGTAACAAATGTAACGAATCCTAAATATTGGTTTTTGTTAACTGAACTATTAGTGAAATCAGATCGCATTCGATTAATAAAAAACCTTTTACTGACTTGAAAACAAATGTTTTAACCTCTAAATAGTAACTTTGAGATCATTAGTGTTTTAAATGTGCTAAATATTAATTAGTCTTAGGTTAATAAGTTTTTAGTTTGGCTTAAAGAATATAAATGGAAACTGACCGTTTGTTTGGTTTCTTTTAAAAGATCTCCTGAAGAGGGAATAGAGAAGATCACCTTTTCAAGAAGATTTCGCGATTTTGAGCCAAAAAGCCACTCATCACATCAGCCAATTAAATATTTCATCATTTTACAAAAAAAAAAGTAAGTATAAAATAAAGGTCTTACCTCAATTTTGTTAACTTTTTACTAACCTATATTGTGTTCAACCGCTGGGTAAAGACTTCCTCCTTCTTCTTCCAAAAAACTCAGTCTTTAGTGATCTCCGGTCAAGTTTGCCCCACAAACATGATCAGATTGATTCATGATTCAGATTGTCACACTAATTTCACCGCGGTTGACCTTTACGGTATCATTCTCAGGCGTCCAGTTAGTGACGATCATTGCTCACCTGTCCATTCGTGTGACATAGCCACTTGGACAGCCCACTTACACTTGAGCCTGACTGTTTTTTTTCCCACATCTGCTACTTGCGTTATTTATTTATTTTATCAATTGCTTGCCATACTTACAGTATTCACCAAAGCGTAAAGCAAGCCAACAATCTACGAAATAAAAAATTTTATACAAACATTTATCATTTCTTTAGTGCGATAGAAAAAAATATTGTTCAAAGATATTGTTTCTAACGCGATCTATTTGCTTAACACCTATTATGCTGTCCTCCATTACCTGTTTATTACATTTTTAGTTTGCTATCTCACAAATTTTATGATAGTCTATGTGATCTCACAATTTTTAAACATTTAATAACACGGAGCACAAACTTGTCGCGATCGCTTTCTTCCAATCTATTATTATTTTAAATGGCGTACAAAGACTATTCTATAAACTAAAATACTAATGCACACCCCTTTAGACCTCAATTATAAAATTAAATTAAAATTTTATTTAAATATACTTAGGTAATGGTATTTAAGAAATTTGCTATCTTAATTATAGACAAACCATATGGGTATCGCCGTACATTGGTCCTATAAACACACTAGTGTAGCAATCAATTTTTTTTCAATATAAGCTATTGTTTTCATCCCAATATAATTTTCGGATAAAAAATGTCCTATTTTAAAAACAGCTAACTCAATTCAGTAGACGATTCTGACTGATACTATCTGCAGGATATGCGTTGTTATTATAACGTTGCATGTTTTATATCTACATATTTTACTCAACGTACTCATTATATATTTTCTTCCACTTCACTAAGCAAAGAACCATAAACATATAATAAGAGAACACAAACCACAAAGCAGCTACTTTATTTTCAACTTAAACTATTACTTACTTCACATTCATAGCTCGTACATAAACTTATTTTCATAAGAAAAAACCTTGATAGAACTTCGTATAAACTGGCCTCAGTGGCCGCTACAGAAAGTTGGCTTATCTTAACTATACTTTAAAACCAGTCTCGCATCTTTTATTTTTAATCCCCCGGCAAACGCTATCCGAGTTAAAATTACTTTGTTCTTAAGCAAAGATCGAATATCAGCGCTCATTTTTCAATACTTTATAATGGTTTAGCTTGAAACTTTGGTAATTAGACGTCCACCTAAACTTCGTTTTTGTAGACATCTCACTTAGGTTTTATCGAATTTGGATGACAGTGGGTTTTTCTTTATGGTAGGTAAAATCATCGTTGTCAACTTGGGCTCGGTCCGGTCGGTTACCGGACGATCGGACAGCGAGCTACCCATTGCACGCCGTCTGCAAGCCCGCGTCTACGGTGGTCGGATATCGGGATCGGAATCTCGGCGGATGATAGTGGCTTTTTTTTCATGGTAGGTAAAACCATCCAATAACAGATCCCGCCCTTGGGTGGAGCGAGAAATAGTGTCAGAGTAGTACCCCGTTCATTCGTTGCCTATCATGCCGGGGCCGGGCCTTCCTTTCAGAAACTGACCAATGACTCAAGTAGGCTTCGACCCTATCTGCCTGCAGCTAGTAGGCTGGGCCTCTACGATTTGCTGACAGCTCCTTGAGGCGCGCGGAAACAGTACACGCCGTCGACGACCTGGGCTCGGTCCGGTCGGTTACCGGACGTTCGGACAGCGTGCTACCCATTGCACGCCGTCCGTAAGCCCGCGCCTACAGTGGCTGGAAATCGTTATCGGAATCCGGGCGTATGACAGTGGGTGATTATTTAGGGAAGCTGATATTTTATTGGTACGTTTTCATATTTTAGTAGTTATTACTACTATAATATGTAAACTTCTACTACTATTACGGCTACTGGCCTTTTGGTCTAATGGTAATGGCCCTGACTGCTATGCCGGAGGTCGTGGGTTCGATTCCCACCCAGGACAAATGTTTGTGTGATGAGCATGATCATTTGTTCTGTGTCTGTACGTATTATAATATGTATGTAAAACCTAGCCAGCGCATTACTTTGTGTAATTTATTTTCATCACCACTGGTCTCAAAAATTCGAAGACATGTGACATCCACCAACCAGCACAACGTCCGCGTGGTGGATTATGGCCCATTGCCTCTCTTAGAGAGGAGGCCTGAGTCCCAGCAGTGGGAACATTAGAAAGGCTGATGATGATGATGAAACAAGGGTATTTTTATGCAAACAATCTATGTACAAAGTTTTAGAATTGCATCATGAAAAATCACACAGTTATAAGCTTGTTATGTTACCTGGTTGTCCACGCAAACACATTGTCACCGGGTAATCCGGAATACTGTGGTTTTGCTCCCGTAACCCAGCTGTACCCTGGCCCCTAATTCCCGCTATGACCTGCCGTGACCTGTACTGTGTTTAGTGTCGGTGGTGTCCAATTTGTGACCTTGATTGGAATTGATTCAGTTAATGATCTGACCAAACTATATTCAGGTTTCGCATATACTAAAATAATGTTTTTGATGCAAGTACAGAAGCTATTTTGTCAGCGGCTTTTCTCACGTGGAAATAAAAATTCACCCCAAGAGAACATACTTATACTTGTTCACGGGAGGAATTTCACATTAACCATATTATACAATTTTACCTAAGCTATTATCTGAAGTTCAAGATGCAGTTAGAAAGATGGATTATAATATGACCTAGAAATAAACAATGCAAACACGAAACTATATTTATTCAGAAAGTCCAGGCTATTTAGAATGATACAACAACTATCAGATGAAACTGAAATTGTTATTCAAGGACAGCTTTAAAGCACGAACATAATAAAAACCCGTCATAATCCTCTTCAACCAACCTTTCCACTGCCTATCAGAGTTAACGGCAAAGAAATAAAACACGTAAATAAATATATCTATTACCTATCTAGGGCAATAAATTCCCTAGAGGACCAAATTAATAGAGAAGTAAATCTTAAGAAGCGTTACAATACGTGGTAAGAATTCGATCACTTCGTAAAATTATGAAAAATAGGGTCATGCTTATTAAATAAAATAAAAATACATTATTTTAGTTTAGAGGGTATAGGGCAGAGTGTAAAATCTCACACACCATCATTGAAAAGGGAGGATCCTCAGACCAGACGTTGCATATGATCTTGTAGCGACATCTATGGTACCAGATAAGAACTACAAGTATCCTGCATCGCGCAATCAAAGTTCTCCACGTGATTTGAATATTTATCAGGTAGTTGCCCACCAGACATAACACCCGTCTGGTCGGACCTTCGTTTTTCAACGGAGGTTTGAGAAGGAGAGTTGAGAACAAGTGTAAAGTCCCGCGACTTTCGTTCTTAACTCTAATAGGGAATAGGATTTAGAATTTTAGTGCTTATGTGGCGTCATAGATGTCACTATATTATTATAATGTGTACTTAAGTAACATATAAATATTTTGATTAGTTAATTGATATGGCTGTTGAATATGGGCCTAAACTAAACAATTTTTAATGATGTAAAGTGTTTGTCGGAATAGCATCTCAGGTTGAGTAATAGTAGTAAGAGAAGAGATAGACCAAGGTTAAATGAAATTAAATCAAAAATCTAACTTAAAAGTTTATAAAGTGAGCTGAAATCTCTGAAATGGGAATGGACAAATCACATGTTGAGATAAAAAAGGAAAATTAGACAAGATAACAGAATGGTATTAAAAAGATAGAAAACAAAGGGCGTCAGACGCCACGATGGATAGATGAAATAAAAAGTAGCCGGTCCAGAATGGACGCAAATATCAAAAGACCGAATACAATGGAAAACTTTAGAGGAGGTCTTTGTCGAAACAAAAGGTAAATCGGAAAGGTAAACATTGTATTTAGGAAAGAGAAATGCAATAAATGTTGTTTTAATTTTGTTATTGTCTTCATTCATTTAAAGGTATTACTTAACCATAGATCTCTGTCAAACTTGGCATCGCACCGTGTTGGCAGAAGCGGCGAGCAACGGTATGACGTGGAGCGAGGTGAAGCATGAGGATCAAGACCGTTCACGATGGAGGATTATTGTGGATACCCTCTGCCCCATCTACGAGTCAAGGGACATTAAGTCAAGTCAAATCATAATCAACAATCAATACCACTAATTTTCCTTTTTATTCCACTTATTACCAAGTAGTGTAGACATCTAAAAGACGTCTACTGCTGGACATAGGCCTCCCTGAAATGTCGCCACAATCAACGGCCACATGTATCTCGCATTCATCGGATTCCCGCAACTTTCACCAAGTTATCGGTCCACCTTGTAGGAGGTCTTCCAACACTGCATCTTCTGGTACGCAGCCGCCACTCCAGAACCTTTCCATGGCCATCTCATTAGCCATCTGTTCTGCGAGTAATATGCCTTGCCCATTGCCATTTTAGTTTGGCAATTCTTCGTGCGGCGACCACATTTTAGAGCCATATGTCATCACTGGCAACACGCACTGGTCTTAGACTCTGTGGTATGTTGGATGAGAAGATACCGCGCAGCAGCTTCACAAACGCTGCCCAGCCGAGTCGAATTTGACGGTAGACATTAGAAATATAAAACTACACAAATTTTATATCACAATATTGACTGGAAAATCAATTTTGCGAAAAAGTTAAACCTGACACAATTTTAGGAGAAAAGGTGCAAAAACTTCCACATTTCAAACTTCATAGCAATGTCATTACTCCTAATAGTATGTCAATTTGTCTTTGCCTTCTTGACAAAAAATATATTATATATAGACATCTAGAAACCAACCGTTTTACTAACCAAGTGGTGCAGGGAACTCTAAAAAGAGTTTTAATAAACACGGCAACAACTTTAAATTGGTTTTCCGTCGCTTTGACGAACCAGCTCGAGTTTTGTTCTGCTGAAGCTGCGTCAAGCAACTATTTAACATTGACTTTGCACTTACGATGTAGATTGCACTGTCCACATTGATGTAGCATTACAACTTTTTCTTGAACACGGAAGAAGTTTAATTATTCATTGTGTGTACAAAGTTTTTAAACATTTATGAGTTTTCTAGCTTCTACGAACGGCTCTGTGTGAAAGTAAAAACCGGCTAAGTGCGAGTCGGACTCGCGCATGAAGGTTTCCGTACCATTGAATAGGTAAACCACAGAATAACAACCAAATAGCCAAATAATGGCGTTTTTTGTATGGGACACCTTAAATATTTATTTTATTTTAATTTTATTATTAAAGGAAAAATATTTCATATATTATTAAAATATTTAGAATTTGTGAATATTTCAAGTGCCTACCTGTTGCCATTATTAAAATCGAGCAAAAAAGAGCAAATAAAAAAGTCGCGCTTGTTGTATGGGAGCCTTAAGTAATATATATATATATTTTATTTGTCGTTATAGCGGCAACAGAAATACATAATTTTTGAAAATTTCAACTGTCTAGCTATTGCGATTCTTGAGATACAGCCTGGTGATAGACAGACGGACAGACAGCGAAGTCTTAGTAACAGAGTCCCGTTTTTACCCTTCGGATACGGAACCCTACAAAAGACATCCTAGTGAATACTCCCGGTATTTAAAATATCATATATTACTAGCAATAGTTACACTATGTTATTCAAGAGATGGTAAGAGGAAAAGTAGGAGATAGCAAAAAAGATGGGAGGATGATATCAGGCAAGCAGCAGCCGTGGTCACTCTACTATTTAGTAGAGTGACCAGAGAGAGATCAGAATGGAATAGGTTGGAGGTCAGAATGGAAAGATGAACCAAATTCGTGAAGAAGTTAATTAAGTAATATATAAAATGTTGTTTTAGTGTAAGGAAAGTAATTGTTTTTCTTATGTCTGAATAAAAGGCTTTATTATTTTTATTTATCAGTATATCTCAGAAACCTGAGGTCCTTGGACTTTTGGAAAGCGTACGAGGAGCCGAAACCAACTCGCAGAGATCCTTTAGATACTTTTAATGGAACGTGATGCCAACCGACAATTATCCCTGCACGCGCAATGCTAGTGTATCCTTACACCGGTTGGTGAAAACTATTGTGACATATGGAAAACAAGGAGAGTTGGTTACTAGGAACTATGTCAAAACTATGGCCACTGCCTATTATTATTTTTATGTTACTAGCGATCCCGGCAGACGTCCGAATGCTGGTCCGTTGTCAGAAAAAATTTAGAACTACAATAGGCACCAAGTGCCGGGTTAAATTGTATTTTCCAACAATCTAGAGACCCACTCAAATAAACACAAAATTACTTTCAAATTTTGGTGCCAGAAACACGTGCAGATCTATATTTCAGTATTTATATATTATCGTGTACACATTTACACATACATACATTTTTTTTTATTTATTTCGTGTATACATTTTTAAAATTGTTTAATTGAAAAATAAAAATTAAACTTAAGTCACTAATTTTAAATACGCCTTATAATCTGAAAGTATGATGACCAGCAGCAAAAAACTACTTTTTAACTACAACTTCTGAATTATGTTCGGTAACCAATTTAATTGAATAGCTAGCTCATCTTTTGACCTCATTTTTCCACCAAAAGATAAAATAAAACTGTCCAAGTGCGAGTCGGACCTTCTTGAAGGTTCCGTATTACAATATTAAAGTCGAGCAAAAAAGGTTTCTTGTATTTTAATTTATATCTTTAATTTAATTTAATTTTTTCTTGTTGTAACGGCAATATAAACAAACATATTCGGTGAAAATTTCATCTTTTTATCTCTTAGAGCGGTTTCGCACTACGACCAATCCGAATCCGATCGGAACACATAAAAGTATGGTTGGACTATACTATAGGTATGGACTATACTTTCGTAATCGTAGAACTATTTCATTACAATAAAATTGTGACGGGGGCGAGCACGCGCACTAAACTGCATTAGTGCGGAAAACTATCAATTGCGTGCCTAAAAGCGGTGGGAGAAAAGCGAGTTTTTGAGGGATCGTATTCGGATAGGACGTAGTGTGAAACTGCTTTAAGAAATAAAAAGATGACATTTTCACAGAATCGTATGTAGTGCGAAACCGCCCTTACAGTTTATAAAATACAGCCCGCTGACAGGCGCGGGAGCGGTCAGAAAAAAAGATGGACGAACAGAGGAGAACACCCTGCGTATACGGAACCCTAAAAATAAATAGATTATATCCAAATTTAAATAGGACAGTCCATCCACTCCATTATATTTTGTTTATTCATATTTATCTGAGATCAATCAATCTTTGCTGGGTACCTAACCGGTGGGCCGGCTTGACGAAAGAAAATAAATCTTTTGTAAAACTTTCCTCGGGATAGGTGTTATTCATGAGGTGTCAAAGTGTTGATTGATCGCGTTGTTTGTGATACAGCTGATGTTGTGGGCTGAAGCGATTATTGGTGTGTATAGCGTGATTGTTTGGTAATTGATAGTGGTCGGATTTGTTAGGCGTCGTGCGAATAGATAACTTTGTGTGTTGATCTTACTTTGTGTCCTAAGTTTTAGTAACATTAAGATTATGAATCGAAATTAAATAATATGTAGGTACTTGGCAATTGGAAAATTATGTTATATGATTGACCTGTTGATCTAGTGGTAAGTGGCCCTGACTGCTATGCCGGAGGTCGTGGGTTCGATACCCACTCAAGACAAATGTTTCTGTGATGAGTACGATTATTTGTTCTGTGTCTGGATGTAATTTATCTATAATAAATACAGTTATCAGTTGTCTAGTATTTATTGCACAAGCACGGCTTAGTTTGGGACTAGATGGCGTGATGGTTGTGTGTGATAGTTGTGGAATATATGGAATATGTTAAGCTTGAGACAAAATATGCTATGTAGACTGTAATGCTACGAGTATGACTGGAGTTCTTTGGCCACATTGTCAGAAAAAATGTCCACAACCTTGAACAGCTCATCATAACTGGCATGGTTGATGCCAAACTACCAAGAGGCTTATTTAAATTTCTGTTAAAATTTTTGCATTTAGTATTTTCTTTCATTATTCATCTACATTGTGCTCACATAATAGAAGCGACATGAAATATGTAACCAAGAATTATGTAACTAATAATATGATTTAAAAGAGTGTCCATGGAGTTTCTTGCACGTTCTTCTCCATAGAGATCTACGCTTTGGAACGTGCAATTTAGCTTCACTTTTCTTTTTTGTACTGACTGACATTTTGACAATTCAAAAGTGCCTGTAATTGGTGTATTTGAAATAAACGCTTCTGATTTCTGATTTCTGAGGCGGCAGCCCAAAAAGATGAGCAGATCAGGTCCGCTCCATACTGGACACCCTCGATAAGTAGCTAATCCAGCGGAAACTTCACGACCCTCAGTCATTACTGAACACGCAGTCTTTATCTAAAGTTAATACTTTTTTATTTAAGTTTATATCAAGATATTTATAAGCTAAACAGGTGGCCCTGAGTACAGCGAGGAGGTGTGTCAGACTTTTACTGACTAAAACCCTTCTGTATTCCTTTAGTTGCCTTTTACGTTTCAGGCGGATGGAGTTGCAGGGTAATTTCGGGCCACCGTAGGAGCGGGTTTGAGGATGACGAGCAATGGGTAGCCTGCTGTCCGGCAAGGACTGAGTTCGAGTCGAGGCCCAAGGAGAATATTAAATTTTATGAGTTAATGTGGTCCTAGCAAAGAGCAATTGAAGGACACAGTCTGGCTTGCCCTCTCGCACCACCCTAGAGCGAGTGAAGTCATTTGGTGAACTAGTAGCTCAAAAAAGCCTGATTCGATATTTCATCTCATTTATTCAATAATAATTTTTACATTGTGTCTGAATGTTTTACAAAGAAAGATAAAATAATAGAAAAATAATTAATAATGTTCTAAAAAAAAAATTTCAAGTAAAATAAAAAAACAAACATTATGATATTCAATTTATAAAGTAAATAAAAATCACAATTATAAAACTTTAACAACACAAGAAGAAATAATATAACAGCTTCAATACATCAATTAAATTAAATAAAAAACACAATTATAAAACATTAATAACACAAAAATGAATAATATCACAGCTTCATTACATCAACTAGCAGTCATTTTAAAAATAATAATAATAATACAGAGATTAATGAAAAATTCTTATAATAATAAAATTTAAAAGTCTAAATCTCATTTACATATAACATTAATTAAATAGTTAAGTATGTCATAGCAAAAATATTAAACATGTAAAACAAAAAAAACAAGTACTACAAACAAATAATAAAAACGTAAAATTTAAAATTCATTGGTTGTCAAAAACTCATTTACATAAATTTATTGAAATAGTTAAGTACCTGTATCATATCAAAAAACCATCTATCCTACAAAAATTAAAATTACATTTTATAATCCATTCATTAATCCATAAAATATATATATATATATATATATCACGACAACAAATTAATGCAATTACCATTATTGACACTAGCGTTGAGTAGTCATGAAATCTTCAACGGAATAAAAACACTTTTCCAATAAAAAGTCTTTGAGTTTATTTTTAAATAAGGTGGTTTTATACAGTATTTCTTTTAGGTCTTTAGGTAAGCAATTAAATAATTTTACCGCTTGATATTGAACATAGTGTTTTGCAATATTTAATTTGGTGTCTATTTTATGTTTCAAGTATTGGTTCCGTGTGCTTTCCCTTTGGTGTCTTTCGTCCTGCGTTTCATAACTATGTATGTGTTTTGCCAGGCTAGTCAAGACTGTTAGTATATAAATTCTAGAATCAGTATCTCTACATCTTTTTAACTTGAACCAAACTTGCTGTAATACAATAAGTAGGTGCTTGGATACAAAGTATATTTCAGTTAAGGTTCCACGTTATCTAGAATTGTAAAAGTAATCAGCGAGGGTTATTGCGTAATACACAACTGATAGCTATGTCAACTAATAGCGTTCAGGAATATAATTAAAATTGCCATCGACACGCTTAGAAGAAGAAGAAAGAAGAAAGAAAAGGTAAAGTAGCGTTTAGGAATCTGCGCGGTATCTTCTCGTTCAACATCTCAAGACGAAAGTGTATGACCACTGCGTATTGTCAGTGATAACATATGGCACTGAAACATGGTCCTCATCAAAAGGCTTACAGTCACCCAAAGTGCAATGGAAAGGGCTATCCTCGGAGAGTTTCCTTGCGTGATCGCATCAGCCCGCCTAGCCAAGTTACAATCGTTTCGCTTAGCGTTAACGCTTGGAGTTAGCCACGCCCCCAACACCTTTGTTCGAACAAACGAATTAGGGGCGTGGCCAGCTCCAAGCGTCAACGCTAAACGAAACGATTGTAAGTTGGCTAGGGGGGCTGGAATTAAGATATACGCAGGAGAACCAAAGTCACCGTCATAGCCCGGATAATTGCAGATAAAGCTAAAGTACTGCCGCTTTACTGGGCAGGGCACATTGCTTGTAGAACGTATGGTCGATGGGGCCGAAAGGTTCTAGAGTGGCGACCGTGCACCGGAAAACGCAGTGTTGGAAGGCTTACCAAAAGGTGGACCGATGACTTGGTGAGAATTGCGGGAATGCGGTGGATGCGAGACTCATAGGATCATTCGTTGTGGTGACACTAGGGAGAGGCCTATGTCCAACAGTGAACTTCCTTCGGCTAAAATGATGATGATGATGATGAATACGCTATGTCTATCTTGACACACTAATGATATAAAGGCGAATTTTTGTGTGTATATTTTTGTTACTGCTCCACGCTCAAACGGTTTAAGAGCGGCCAACCCGAAGTACATTTTCATACAAGCGCTCTAGATTATCTACGTGATTATGACGTTATTAACCATCTCGCTCTAGATATTTTGGAAACACAGATATCTTGTGGATGTTATCGTGGTTTCTATTAAAATCAAATCACAAAGTATAAGACTTATCCAGTAAAGACGATAAAAAATCTGCTATTATGCGTGAACCATTCCCTCTCTTAGAGAGGAGGCCTGTGTCCCAGCAGTGGGAACTTTAAATGGCTGATGATGATGATGATGAAGTAACAAAATTGTCGAATGTCGGCGGAGATTTCAGGCAGTATCTCTCTTTTATCGTGTTGCCTCTTCATCAAACATTGTCTTGGATTCGGTTGAATGAAACAACAAGCTTTTAAACCTTACTCGCGTTTTTTTTGGTGGTAGGTAAAATCATCCAATGCCAAATCCCGTCCTTGGGCGGAGCGGAAAGAAGTGTCAGACTCTTACTGACTAAAAACCTGCCCCGTTCCTTCGTTGCCTATCGAGCCGGGGCCGGGTATTCCTTTCGGAAGCTGACCCATGACCCCAGAAGGCTTCGACCCTGCACGCCTGCAGCTAGCAGGCTGGACCTCTACAGATTACTGAAAACTCCTTGAGGCGCGCGGGAACATTACGCGCCGTCGACGACTTGGGCTCGGTCCGGTCGGTTACCGGACGATCGGACAGCGTGCTACCCATTGCACGCCGTCCGCAAGCCCGCGCCTACGGTGGCCGGAAATCGGGATCGGAATCCCGGCGGCGGCTGGGGCGAGCGCCCCGTTGCCTCTGCCTGATGCGGTCGGCCTCCTCCTTTGCTAGCATTACTGCTTCGCAGAAGGAAGTGACCGCCTGCCATCCCTCCTCACTCCGGACCATGGCCTGAACCAAGGCCCGGCGAGAGAGATCGCTGCCGCCTGTCGCCCCCACGAGGACACGGCGATGCTCCGTCCAGGCGGGGCATACCTCTACAGTGTGCTCCACCGTGTCCTCCAGGTGTTCCGCACAGTGGCGACACCTGGGTGAATCCTCCGCACGAATCCGGAACAGGAACTTAGCCAAACCTTGCTTGCGTTGATGATAGATGATTGGGGAAAGGGCCCTCTTAACAGGTTTGGAAGAGTTTAGGCAGGCGGCTGGACAATGTCCTGGTATAGCACATAGGATACTTTATATTCACTCAGAAGGCGTTTTATTTTGTTGAAGAGAAGACAGATAATAAAATCTATATATATGAAAGAAAGTCGTGTTAGTTACACTATTTATAACTCAAGAACGGCTGAACCGATTTAACTGAAAATTGGTGGGAAGGTAGCTCAGAACCAGAAGAAGGTTATAGGATCGAAGGAATTTTTATACCGTAAAAAAAACAAATCTGCTCATTTATTGGTATAAGATAGAGTAGGGTAGAGCGGGAGCGAAGTCGCGGGCAAAAGCTAGTATCTTATAATTTAGTAAATAATGATAACAAGTAACCAGTGATAATTTAATTAATTTCAGTGATAAACAATTTTTTTTTAAGATCAATTTATTATTACAATGATATGGTGAATTTTTTTGAAGGCGGTGCGTTTGTGGAGCGCGTTGCCTTCACCTATTAGGCAAGCCCAGTCACTAGGTTCTTTTAAAAATTTGGTTAAAGACCATTTCCTGTCTCTTTAATGCTATCCTGGTTCTACTTATTTATTTCTTCCACCAACTCTACCTTATTTCTTTTCTTTTTTTTTTTTGAAATTGTGTAACATTTTATAATATGTATGTATATATATATATATATTTGTTTTATAATTATTTATTTATTTTCTTATTAGTACACCGCAGACTACCCCCTGTATTTATTTTAGTTCTTACGATCCATCCTAAGGTTGTCTGGTAGAAATCGCTTTCAGCGATAAGACCACCATTGTACCCATAGATTTAAGTTTAGTATTTATTAAGTAACTTTCTTGGTGTACAATAAAGTTATATTCTATTCTAATTTTGTAAGATCGTTTGTTTTTTTTTTTTTTGTTACTTGTAAATGTAATTTTTTATTCCTCCTCTTTGCGCCGTCTTCTTAAATGCTGTGGATCGTGACCACACTGCTTCATCACTTTTAGTCGTATGATATTTCTCCATCTGTTTCTGTCTCAGGCGGCGTGAAGGGCTTTGTATGCCGTAGTAGTCAAGAGCGGTGCGGTTCTGGTCGGACCAACGTAATGGGCTGCGTCCAGGAGGCCTTTTCCTTTTCACTTTACCGGTCACGAAAAGTCTTTCGAGGTTACCATCGTCTTTCCTTGCAATGTGACCAAAGTATTGTAGAATTTTGCCATTGTAGATTTTTTTATTACTAATAAATATGTTTATCTGATTATTTTCTACTTTCACAGTATTGAAGTCGCTAGCAAATGATTTCTGAAAACACCAATGGATTATGAATTTCCTTCGAAATCCTTTGTGACGCATGAGAAAATATCTTGCTAACTTGATTCATATTCATTCTCTTCAGGTTTCTCATTATTTTGAGTGATAGACGTTGAAATTATTATAATTTATGCACTATTTTAAAACATGGTGTCTCTTTACCGTTTAATAAAATGGCTGACAGTGACATCAAAACAAAACTGTAACAGTCTAGACAGACTTAAAGTTAGACAATTTATATGTAGTTAGATGACGTCTGTCCCGCCCACGTGAGATATAAAATTTGACTGAGGTACGCGTAGGTATTAGTACAGTTTTATTTATTTGTTTCATCTTTTACTCAACAAAGTACAAAGGCAGACTTAACTTAACATTCTCAAACCATTTGTGGATTCTGGCAGTCAGCCTGAAATCGGCGACAAATTCTTCGAAGCAGATATTGCAGATAATGGCTGAGAAATACATCTCTCCTTTTAAAATTAAATAATATAAAAACCACTTAGCTTTAATTTTCAGGCATCCAGTCACAAACTTCGTTTTTATGTATTAACACAATGAAAATGGTTTTCTCCTGTTCCTAGAGTATTAAAATATACTTGAGTTTTATAAATTCTCAGAAATATTGGTTGTTTAGAAAGTTGATTAATTTGCTATCGACATTTCTCGAAATGTTAAAAGTCAGCAGAGTGGGAGGATTTACTTTATAATATCATAACCCAAAAAAATACTGGTAAATATGTATATTATTATTAGCATACTTGTTTCTGTCGGCGGCGTTGCCCACGTGTGTTTTCTCCATACAAATTTTGAATCCTAGTTTCGTCCCCTTAGGTTTGCTGGGAGAGAACTCATTGTTGAGATGAGCTTGCTTTTGTATACGAATTGTCAAATCACTGTGTACTTTGGTAAGTTTTAGTGTACAGTAAATAAATTAAGAGTATTTTAATGGTTTAATCCCATGGAGAATCGAGCCGTTACATGAAACACTATCGATTTTTAAAGATAAAATTAAAAAATAAGTAAGCAACGCCCGACAACTACCTACAGGTCTTTGAAGCTCAGATGTTGTTTACTTAAATAAATAAATTTTGTACATGCGTAAATTAATTCGAGTTTAAACAAAAGTACTTTATTTTTTAATTTTATCTTTACAGATCAGAGTGTTTCATGTACCGGATCGACCCTCCACTGGATTCAAACGATCAAACTTTAGCCGTCTTTATGTATCTGTGGTAAATGTATTGAAGTAATATTGGTATTAATTGCAATCTGGCCATACGGCAAAAGATCGAAGTGGAATCCCTGTCGGAGTCTGTGTTTCTTGATAACTAAAATTTAAGGGTCTTAACTTCTAAGAAAGCGTGCTCCATCGTCAGCCGTCAGTTGAGATAGATGTCAAGTGCGAGCCTATCCATAATTAAAAAAAAAACTGGCCAAGTACGAGTCGGACTTGCGCGCTGGGGGTTCTGAACAAACTTACCTATGTTAGATCTTCCTTTATGGCAAATTTCAGGATTCTGGGTCAACGAGATACCACGGAATACCCTATGAATTTTGATTCCCTTGAGAGTGTAAAATATACGATTTTTGCGATATATATGGCCGTTTCTTTTTTTTTGTTAATTTAGAAGTTTAATTGTTTTGTCAGCTTCAAGGGATGGCAGTATATAGTTTTAATTTCAACTCGATACCTACACACATGAATAGACAGGTGGACAACAAAATGATCCTATAAGGGTTTGGAGGTATGCGGAACAGAGAGTAAAGTCCCGCAAGCCTCCGTTAAAAAGGGAGGATCCTCCGACCAAATAGGTGTTATGTCTGGTGGGCTATTGCCCGATATATGATTTCGGGTTTGTTCTATAATGTTCCAGTCGCGCGGAGAATCTTATTTGCACGATGCAGGATTAGTTCCTTTGTAACGACATAGATGTCGCTACGAGGGTTCTGTTTTTTCCTTTTGAGGCACGTCCAAAAAATAATCCAATAGGCTTTTCATAGTCTTTTCTTCAATCACGAAACTTTTTTACATATTTTTAAATAAGGATGGGTAGAAACGATCTGTTACATCATTTCCAGATGTGGACATTGCAGGCTTTTATAACGCTAGCATTTGTTACCACCCTTTGCCTTTACGAAAATTATGATCTTTCTGTATACGTGCCAGTAAAATTTATTTCGACATTCGCGCGTGCTTCGGCCGCCACAATTTGTAGGAGTTTTAAATATTCACGTGTAAGCGGCATATGCTTAATACATTCCTCATCTACATAATGTAATATTTCTCGTGAAACACCAACCAAATGTACAATAATGTTCTTATTTTTTTTCTTGTGGAATAAATTTTAATTTTGCTACGGAAAGTCGGTTTAAAATTTCGTTTTGTTCAACGGATAATAAAATAGTGGAAAATTTTTATGGTTAGAATATCTCAAAGAGAGTTTTGAAAATGTGAAGAATATAAAGCCTGTTGGTTGCGCGAATTTTGCTTGATGTGGACTGTAGGTTTGAAAAGCGATCTAAGGTTTGTTAACAATATGCAGATACTGTGCTTGGCGTTCATTAATGGGATAAATGTATTTAGGAAGGAACACTGACCTTTAGACTTCGAAGGTTGCACGTGGCGCCGGCCGGCGATCCTCGACTTCGCACATTTAACCACTGCCAGGTCCTGTTTGCACTACACTGCACTATTGTTGAGTTTTGAATGGTTGGATCACGAAATAGCCAATTTTCTTGTAATTTCGGGCGGGCGATGTTAGCGGTGCGGTCACATTCACAATCGATGCACACACGTCAATGTCAAATCATTTCTAGAGGTCGTGCGGGTGGAAGGGAAACGGATGGTATAGGATTGCTAGGCCAAAATAACAAATTACAAAAAACAAAGTCGCGGATCATAGCAAATTGGCGCAACCATTCCCCCCGGGTTTGAAGGGTTACCTTCAAAGAAAAGAGAAAAAACAAAAGCGAAACTAAACCCTATTACTAATCTAAACTATCAATACTAGGTAGCGAAACAACTTATAACTAACTATGCCACTACTACTGATTAGGCAGAGGGCAGAGGCGAATAACCGGACGCAGGTACGATCCAGTTGCGGTTTTAACCTTTACGACTCGCGTTATTCCGTTCGAACCCGGAAAAACTTCTTCCACTACACCAAGAGGCCAGTGCAGAGGAGGCGCACTCTCAGTCTTCAGTATCACCACAGTACCGACTGTGACTGGATCTGAAGGAGTGTTCCACTTTTGACGCGACTGCAGCGTATGCAGATAATCTGTCCTCCATCGCTTCCAAAAGGACTGAACTAAGCTATCTAGCAGAGCGTGACGCGGGTGGAGCTGCAGTTTGTCAGTCTCGACATCTAAAGCGGGCAAATATTTAAGAGGAGTCGTCGTCAAGAAGTGAGCCGGCGTCAACGCTAGTGGCTCCGATGGATCACTAGACAAAGTCCGACACAACGGACGCGTATTCATCAACGCCTCTACCTGAGCGAGTACAGTGCTCAACTCCTCGTACGAGAGAATCTGTTCGCCTATGACCCGAAACAGGTGCGACTTAAGGCTTTTAATATTCGCCTCCCAATTGCCACCAAAATGACTAGCTGCTGGCGTATTAAAACACCAATCAATGCGATTCTCAGCTAAGACATGGGCGAATTCACTTTGGTAGTACTTGGAGCGTAAGAATGTATGTAATTCCGAAATATTGCGTCGCGCTCCAACATAATTTGTGCCGTTGTCAGAGTATAAGCGCTTAACGGGACCACGGCGAGATAAAAATCGTTTAAATGCAGACATAAAACCCTGCGTACTCAAATCACTGGTTAACTCTATGTGAACCGCACGAGTTGTCATACAAACGAATAGGCAAATGTATGCCTTTGTGGAACGTATACCACGACCACGGGCAATAGTGACTTTAAACGGTCCAGCATAGTCCGTCCCAGTATGTATGAAAGGTTTCACCGTCTGTACAACACGACAAGAACGATGGTCGGCCATTTCCGGCGCGTTGAAACGCGGGCGGAGCTTAAAGCAGGGCACACATCTGTGCACTCTAGCGCGTATCAAATTGCGAGCGGAAAGTATCCAGTACTTCTGTCGAAGAGTGGACATTAATAAATCGGGACCAGCGTGACAATTCACCTTATGGTGATAGTCCACCAACAAATCCAAAACGTGATCCCTGCGTGGTAGAACTACTGGATGCATTTGTTCAAACTCTAACTTAGCATTTCGCAGACGGCCACCGACACGAATGAGTCCGTCTTGCAAAAATGGTTTCAAATGTTGAAGTGCGGGACTACAAGGTTTATGTGATTCTAAACTACGAAATTCTATTGAAAAATAAAATTTCTGCAACTCTCGAAGTACAACTGATTCAGCTCTATCCAAATCAGCTGCGATTATAGAACCACGCGATGGTAATAATCTCAAAAATCTTAGGACGTAAACTACACAGCGTAATAGTCTCGACCAAGACGAGACTCGATTAGACAACAACAAAACAACTGACTCTTCACGCGGAACTGATACTACAAGCGTATGTTTCTTCTCCTCGGGTGGTTCTGAAACAGTAGCGGGGTTAAACGGAGCATTTGGCCACTCGTTAGGAGTGGTATGCAGCCAGGGAGGGCCACAAAACCAAAGCGGATGATTTAAAACTTGCGCGGGAAGCAAACCACGTGAGAGACAATCAGCTGGGTTTTCTGTTCCAGCGACATGGAACATATTTTCCGGTGACAATTCAGCTTGAATCTTAGCCACCCTATTTGCGACAAACGTGCCCCATCGATGGGGTGAAGAGTGGGCCCAACATAGAGCAACGGTTGAGTCTGAAAACGCTACAATTCTCTCTATATTAATGCGAGGACGACAAGTTTTGACTATAGATGTAATCAATTGAACCAACATAAGAATAGCGCAGAGTTCGAGACGAGCAAGAGAGACAACCTTACGAGGAGATACCTTTGATTTTGCGCTAATGAGGAAAACTGAAATGTTATCGCCATTTTGGACCTGAAAGTAAACCACTCCCCCGTAAGCCCTCTCACTGGCGTCTGCGAAACCTACCACATTAACAACAGTGTCTGGTACTATACCAACATGGCGAGGAATCTGTATCTGATCGAGCATTGGAAGCTCTTTCCTATAGCGAGCCCACAACTTGGCAACACTGTCAGGAGCGGTGTCGTCCCAATCACAGTTGGAAAGCCAAAGCTCTTTTATAAGCAGCTTTGCATACAAAACGACAGGAGCTACAAAACCCATTATATCCCATATCCGAGCTACACATG
This sequence comes from Leucania comma, assembly GCA_958295575.1. Classification (NCBI taxonomy): domain Eukaryota; kingdom Metazoa; phylum Arthropoda; class Insecta; order Lepidoptera; family Noctuidae; genus Leucania; species Leucania comma. The sequence continues at coordinate 25,446,759 of OY282467.1, read as the reverse complement.
CTAGGATAACGCGTTTGGTACAAGTTGGCGGAGTCGAGCTAATTTTAAGACTGAACATATCAGTTGCGGGTGACCAACTTAAACCGAGGATCTTATGCGAATCACTATCATCGAATTCCTTTACCGAAGTCAACCGGTGTGACGGTGGAATCGACTCTAATGTAGCTTGCGAGTTGCTTGTCCATTTCACCAGATCAAATTGACCGGACTTCATGAGGCTGATTACTTGAGCAGCGGTCTCTATAGCCTCTGCTTCACTAGGTACACTGTACACAAAATCGTCCATGTACAATCCGGTTTCAATAGTGGCCCTTGCTTTCGGGTATGTATCACCCTCGTCAGCGGCCAACTGCTTGATAGTGCGAAGAGCGTGAAAGGGACTAGACTTAAGCCCAAAACAAACACGATTGAATTCGTAAACCTTCAAAGGTTCCTGCGGAGAAAATCTATACAAGAAGCGTTGGAATCTACGGTCACATTCTCTGATTCCAATACTAAGAAACATTTGCCGAATATCGGCAGAGAGCGCAATAGCAAACAAGCGAAAATTTACTATTATTTCAAATAAGTTACCCTGGAGGTTCTGACCACAATACAAGATATCGTTAAGCGATATGCCAGTACTAGTTTTAGCGCTACCATCCATAACCACACGCAGTTTAGTTGTAAGCTTGTCTTCTCTAACAACTCCATGGTGCGGGATGATGTAAAACGGGTAATCACGTGTCTCCTCAGTCTCGGCAGGCGCTGATGAGAGAGAGTTTGCCAAAGGCATCTACAATGACAACTTGCGCGGTCGCAAGTAAAACGGTAGTGATTTGAGTACCAGCGGCGGAAAGCGAACACAATGTTACGTCGTTTGCACTTGCAGCAGGCCGCGCGTCACAAGCGTCGCGCGTCTGCGCAGGCTGCCGCTGCGATGGCAGCTTACTACTCTCAAAATGTAAGAAGGTATGATGTCTAGCTGGACATTTACGACAGCTAACACCACTTTTACATGACGTAACCAGATGTTTGTCACTTAGACAATTAAAACACAAATTATTAGTGCGGACAAACTTGTAACGATCACTAGGCGATAATCTCTGAAATTCCGAACACTTGTACAGCTGTGTATGGCTACCCTTACACAGAGAACAGTCAGGTGTTGAGGCGGTATTAACTAGCGTATGTGCAGTCTTGACTGACTTCGATGACGCGTCTATACGGCGATCGGAACCTGTCCTATTCGTGACTTCATGACGTGCCGACGTGCGCTGCAATACCTTAATATGGTCGCGAATAAAAGATTCTAAATCTTCGAACTTAGGTATTTCTTTGCCGCGCTGAGTCGTTTCAAACAGACGAACAGTTTCAGGATCTAATTTATTTAAACCGATATACAAAAACAAAAAGTCACAGAGGTCATTGACCTTTAGGTTCTTTACTGCACGAACAGATGATGCGAAAATATTTAAAAACTTCTCTAAATTATGATCGTTACAAACGGAAAAACTTTTTCAAATCGAATAATTGATCTAAATATGCGGTGGCTACTAATCGCTTATCTTCGTATTTTGTTTTTAAAGTGTTCAAAACTAAAGTGTAATTTTCAGCGCTAAACGTAATTCCAGCACAGACAGCCTTTGCCTTACCGGTCAATTTTTCTACGAGATAATGCAATCTCTCGTGATCTGTCAGCGATGTGTTCCTATGTATTATATTTTCGAAACTATCTATAAATAAATTCCAATTTCGAATGTCACCATCAAATTCAGGTATTTGAATTGGCGGCAATCGTGGGCGTTCGCGAGGAGGGTTGGATAAACCACTCGCGGGGGGGGGAGTCTCTAAACTCCTAGCAATACGTTTGATACGACAATACAAGTCATCAAAGGACGACAATGCCTGATAACTCACACAGTAATCAGGATTTAACTCCAACTCTAAAATGTTTATATCCTTAATTGTAGATTTAAAATCCGCGCGCAAACTATCCAAAGTTTCCAACGAACACAAGAAAGCATCTCTAATCGCCAGATCCGAGGTTTGCAAAGATTTATCACAAATTGATTGAACACGTGAAAACTGTGAGTCCCTTTCAGCGTATAAAAGCTTTAACTGAACCTTTAAATCAGTACTAACCTTGGTTCCCTTAAGAGACATCTTGTCTTGATATATTCACACTATACACTCAAACAAACACTTAACGAATTATTAAGTAAGCGATAATTATCAGATAACAATATGGTAGTATTGTAAACAACAAAGCGAACGGCGAACGAACGGAATAACCTGTCTATATAATCTATGGTTTATCCGTTTCCTACAAATATTCACTCAACAATGAACGGGTATTTTTGAAATGCGTCTACCTACATGCAATTTGTAGGATGGTCGAATGAATTTTGTCAAGAAAAAGAATGCGATCGATTTATATCTACGCTGATATTTACGTAGCTAACTATAATTATGCGGTGCGGTTGACGGCGTAGGTACCGTAATTATCAATGACTCTTTAACTATACGAGCGAAATAACGTATAGTTGCCTAAATGCCTAGATGCGGGTTTTCTACTATTATATCTAGGTAAACAGGCGCGTTGCGTTTATTCCCTATGGAACAAATACTATATTGCGAAATTACAAGAAAATGATTCACGATCCTGCTCGTAGGACCAAAAGTAATGGTTGCGCGAATTTTGCTTGATGTGGACTGTAGGTTTGAAAAGCGATCTAAGGTTTGTTAACAATATGCAGATACTGTGCTTGGCGTTCATTAATGGGATAAATGTATTTAGGAAGGAACACTGACCTTTAGACTTCGAAGGTTGCACGTGGCGCCGGCCGGCGATCCTCGACTTCGCACATTTAACCACTGCCAGGTCCTGTTTGCACTACACTGCACTATTGTTGAGTTTTGAATGGTTGGATCACGAAATAGCCAATTTTCTTGTAATTTCGGGCGGGCGATGTTAGCGGTGCGGTCACATTCACAATCGATGCACACACGTCAATGTCAAATCATTTCTAGAGGTCGTGCGGGTGGAAGGGAAACGGATGGTATAGGATTGCTAGGCCAAAAAAACAAATTACAAAAAACAAAGTCGCGGATCATAGCAAATTGGCGCAACCACCTGTAAATCCTGTTTTATTTCGTTAGAATTGATATTACTTTTAAAAACTGTATTATTTTTCACACTTGACCGAATAAAATGATATTATTGGGTATACACGTAATGCTTATTAGTACTCTATGTTGTGTTTATTTAAGAGCAAAGTTCCAAACTTCCGATTAATTTTGCACCTTCAATTCCGATAAATGTTAATTGGAACTTATATCCAAGATTCAAACTAAATATTAAAGAGTTTAAAAAGCAGATATTACAGCAGTTGGTATTATTAAGGAGTTTGAGTTTGAGAGACAGGTATTTCGATTCCGGTTCTGGCCGACCGAAACTGGATGTTTCGGTTCTAGTTTTGGTTCCAAGTCCGGTTCCAGGTCCGGTTCCAATTTCGGTTTCCAATTTTGATTTCGATTTCGGTTCCGATTTTGCTTCCGATTTCGGTTCCGATTTTCGTTCTAATTTTGGCTCAAATTTCAGTTCCGATTCGGTTCCAACCAAACAAATTTTAAAAACTCTGCTTCTGAATTCCGTTCCGATATAACGATTGCCGTTACATCCCTATTCAGGACTATGTACTCAAGGCCCACGGGGTTCAGATTTCATATTTTATCTTAGTAATAAATAAAACAGGTGGTAATCAACATTCCAAGTTGTGTGGGCGAAGAGCGGTGCCTCCTACAGTATTTTATTATATAAATATGAATATTCAAATAAAAGTGTGTCATCAAAGAGAGATTTTATGTTATATTTTTTATTGCTAGTGACATGGAAATCTTCTTAGCTGTTTTATATATAGAAGCAATCGATAAATGCCTTTGACTTTCGGGTGCTACGCCTACGATTCCTGCAGCGCACGTCTACGAAACTGCTACGAAACCGCTACGCTTTTGCTACGAGCTTACACAGCTACGTAGATCGCTAAGTTTCGTAGTAGATTTTAATATTTAGAAGTTGTTAAAACAATTTTATTTCATTTACTTAACGCTAGGTCGAGGTAAGGTGTTGAAAATAGTACTTCTAAATTTATAACAAATTTAATATTCAAGTACTATAGTTTATCCTTTAGGAATATTGTTTTCGTAATATTCCTAAAGGATAAACTATAGTACACTCTCACACTTATGTTTCCATGGGTAGTCAGAAAGGGACCACCGGAATTCTGGAATGTAAGTCATAGAAGAGACATAGGTGTGGTTTTAGTCAGTAATACTCTGACAAGCCCTCTCGCTCTATCCTAGAGCGGGTTAAATCATAGAATGATAGGATGGGTTTCCACCTTAAAAAATCACATACTTATGGTTAAATCCTATGTAATAAAGAGCAAGCATTTGACTGGCCGGTTGGTCTAGTTGTTAGTGGCCCTGACTGCTATACCGAAGGTTGTGGGTTCGATTCCCATCCAGGACAAATGTTTGTGTGATGAGCACGATCATTTGTTTTGTGTCTGGGTGTTTTTTATCAATAATATGTATGTATTTAGAAATATTTAAGTATAATTATCAGCTGTCTGGTACCCATAACACAAGCTCTGCTTAGCTTGGGACTACAGGGTGTTATGTGATAGTAGTAAAAAAAAAAATACCATACCTACTACGTATTTTTTTTGATGTGGCATATTATCAAATAACTACTTCAAATCTGGATGTAGCGAGATAGGCATGTTGGACTTTTATTCATTGATTTATTGATTTATTTTTTGATTTTTTATTTTTTACCCTCTAAGGTTCTTTCACTTGCCCTTTGGGTTACGGTAACTCTTTAAAATATTCCCTTAGGACACTAGGTATGCGGGCTTGCGGACGGCGACCAATACTGTAGGGGCCTAGTAGGGTACTGGACCATGGGTTATGTGAAAGTGAACCTCTGGGCCCTGGAACGAAGGCAAAGAAGGAACAGGAGTGGGTTTTTAGTCAGTAAAAGTCTGATCTCTCTGTCTCCCGCTCCGCTCAAAGGCGGGAGACGTCATTCGATGATTTTCCCACCTGAGAAAAAAAAAACCATAGTTTTAACATTTGCCGCGTACACATGTATACATAGCATTACACGGTGAATGCACTACTAAGGCGGCCCATTCAACCCGAGTCGTATCGCAGGTGCGCTGCAATCGTCACCAGATCTTACGACGTGCTACGGTCGTAACGTGAATAGGAACCATTACTTGGTATCTTTATTACGTTCACATAAAGTCGATTCTTAGTTTAGCTGTAAATGTCGATAGTGCAGTTTTGATAGAGGCTACTAAGTCATGGTTAAAATTTCAGTGTTATGGCTCGTTTATGGCATATTTTTATAGTTTATTATTAAGTTGTTTTGTGGTAATGTGTAGTTATTTTCTTGGAATGGCTTCGGAGATGATTTTTATAACAAGGTGTTTCTAGAAGGATAATATCTTTGAGATCATAAGCACACTAATATAACGAGTCTAAAGGCAAAAGTTTGTTTGTTTGTTTTCTTTTTTTTATTTGCTTTTGTTTTTTTTTTTAGCTTTTTTTATTTGTTTGTGTGTCTATGTGTCTTTTACTTTTTCACGTCCATACGGCTGATAGGATTCGGATGTAATTTAGTCTAGTGATTTTATATGTTTGTGAAGGGTGTGGAAGACAGCGGTGCGGGATGGTTCGAAACAGTTACTGTGGTCTTGAAACGTAAAAAGACTGAATAATCTTATAATTTTTGACTGGCCTGTTGGTCTCCTGACTGCTATGCCGGAGATCGTGGGTTTGATTCCCACCCAGGACAAATGTTTGTGCGTTGAGCTCAATCATTTGTTTTGTGTTTGGGTCTAAGTTATCCATAATATGTATGTGTTGAGAATAAGCGGTAATCCGATACTACCAAAGTGTTGAGTCATGCACGCAATATCTCCGCTGCGCGCTGGAGGGAGCCACCGGCGACTGCTACATGCTGCGAGCATCGTCCATCGGGAGTAACCGGCGACTGCGCGAGCGGTGAGTTCCTCCCGCCCCGCGCGCCCCAGTACCAGCAGTCAGCTGTGAGACACGACGACGTACACTCGCGCTCGCGCTTTCTAGCCTTATATTCATATTCGCATCGTAATTATTGTAAATTGTAACAGTCCCTTTTAGTACATATTAAAACGTTTTATATACAGTCCACTCGTGCTTCATTTCATCTACAAGCTGTCACAGAGAGAGATCAGGATCAGCTTTACGTGTTTTTTGAGATACGGGAGTAGCACACCATTGACTTCCAATCTCTGGACTACTAGTGAGATTTGTTTTCAAAAAACCCAATAACACTATGCTCGACCCAGGTATTGAACCCAAGAGCTCACGATCAACAAACACGCAGACCCACAAAGCAGGAGAGAATTTCTAAATTAAATAACAAGTATACAAACACGACCTAAACAGTCAACATTATGTAAGACAGGTTCAACGTTGTTACAACCGAAAATAGGACGGGAATACACGTGTCTCGGAGAGGTAACGTTGCCATGCCGACCACAAGCTTAGAAAGTAAATAGTTGATACGGATGAGAAAATAACCGAGAAATGAAGATATTCGCAGGAGAACTAAGATTATTGAAATAGCCCGAAAAACTGCTTAAATTAAGTTGCAGTAGACTGGTCATATTGCTTGCAGAATAGATGGTTGGTGATGCCGAAAGGTTCTGGAGTTGCGACCGCGTAACAGAAGGCGCAGCGTTGCAAGACCTCCTACTTATTAACTCAAAATTTCACTGTCAATTTCTCTCTTTTTTTTTAGTTTATAATTCTTTATATATTTACTTATTAGTACACCGCAGACTACCCCCTGTTTTATTTTAAATTCTTACGTTCAATCCTAAGGTTGTCTGGTAGATATCGCTATCGGCGATAAGACCGCCATTGTAACTATAGATTTAAGTTTAACTACCTATAGATAGCGTTATGTTACTTCTTTGGTGTACAATAAAGTTTTATTCTATTCCAGTCTATTCTATTCTCTCCTAGTCCCAGTAGTCTTGGCTGTGTGTCGACATGCCAGTTAGTTAGTTTCTCTATGTTTAAATATATATAGATAAACTTTGAGCCAAGCTGAGCAGTGGTGGCCGAGTGGTAACGGCCCCGACCTACGGCTTGTAGATAGCGGGTTTAAACTCAGCCAGTTGGAGAATAGTGGTGGCCGAGTGGTAACGGCTTCTACTTACAAGTTGTAGGTCGCGGGTTCAAACCCAGCCAGGCGCATTACTTTCTGTAATTTATTTTATCACCACTGCTCTCAAAACGGTGAAGGAAAACATCGTGAGGAAATCCGCATGTCCTAGAACCAAAAATTCGAAGACATGTGATATCTACTAATCCACAATGGACCCGCGTAGTGGATTACGGCCCATTCCCTCGACGAGAGAGGAGGCCTGAGTCCCAGCAGTGGGAACATTATAAGGCTGATGCTAGATAAACTTTGAGTATAAATAAATAGTAGGTATGTAAATAGTAAAATAAATTAGCTAAAATAAATTACTAATAAAAAAACTTTTTTAAAAACAAGCTTTCAATTAAATGGGCTAAAAAGAAGAAAATAAACTTTTCCTTTATAACTTTTACTATAAATTTATAACGGCATTACACAATTTATATGATACAAAAGCTTGTCGCGAGATTTTGAAAATATTAAAATCAATAGATGAAGTTTTTTAACTTATTTAATTAATGAAGTTATTTAGCTGTGTATTTACACAGTTAAATCTCGCGACAAGCTTTTATATCATATAAATTGTGTAATGCCGTTATAAATTGATAATAAAAGTTATAAAGGAAAAGTTTATTTTCTTCTTTTTAGCCCATTTAATTGAAAGCTTGTTTTTAAAAAAGTTTTTTTATTAGTAATTTATTTTTTACTTTTTAGTTATACCTTATTTAAACCACATTTGTATTCTCAGCAAGTCCTTTCATTTGTTACCCATATTATAGGAAAGCATAAGAAACTTAGTCTTAGTAGACTAAGTTCTTTCAGTCCGTTCAGTTTTTAGAAGTCTGCCAGGTTTTTTTTAATTTTATTTTTTAATGGTAGGTAAAATCTTCCAATGACATCCTCTGCCCTTGGGCTTAGTTTGGTCTGTTACCGGACGGATGGACAGCGAGCTACCCATTGCCCGCCGTCCGCAAGTCCGCGCTTACGGTGGCAGGAAATCGGAATTACGGCGGCGGCTGCAGCGTGAGCGCCGTTGCCTGATGCGGTCGGCCTCCTCCTTTGCTTTTTTTTATGGTAGGTAAAATCATCCAATGATAAATCCCGCCCTTGGGCGGAGCGGGAAATAGTGTCAGACTCTTACTGACTGAAAACCTACCCTGTTCCTTCCCTGCCTTGAATCTAGGGCCCTGGTATGCATTTTCATAACTCCCCAGAGCCCCAGACTAGATCTCGACCCTACTGGGCCACTACGGTTTGCTGAGACAACTCCTTGAAGCGCACGGGAACAGTGCGCGCCGTAAACGACTTGGGCTCGGTCCGGTCTGTTATCGGACAAACGGACAGCGAGCTACCCATTGTCCGCCGTGCGCAAGCCCGTGCCTACGGTGGCCGGAAATTTGGATCGGAATTACGGCGGCGGCTGCGGCGTGAGCGCCGTTGCCTGATGCAGTAGGCCTCCTCCTTTGCTAGCATTACTGCTTCGCTGAAGGAGGCGACCACCTGCCACTTCTTCTTGCTCCGGACAATAGCCTGAACCAAGGCCCGGCGCGAGAGATCATCGCTACCGATCACCCTCACGAGGACACGGCGATACTCTTCCCAAGCGGGGGACACCTGTACCTCCTTTGCCAAAATTACTGCTTCGCAAAAGGAGGCAACCACCTGAGAAGTCTACCAGGTTGGATTTATGAAACAAAAATGATGGTGGTGGGTCGTAAGACTAACAATCAACCTAACTTACATGAAATAGCCAATTGCGAAGTGGTCCAGAGTTTATCTACCTGGGATCGACAATCACAAATACTGGGAAATGCGGAAAAGATTCAAGCACCGTAAAAAGATTGACGCTCTTGAAATGTGACGCTGGAGGCGTCTGCTGAAGATAAAACCGACTGCTCACCGTACTAACGTTTCCATTCTTAAAGAGTTTTGCATCAAAACAAAAAATTTCGTCGATTATGCAACAGCGAGTTTTTAAGATGTTTGGATATATCACAGGCAATGAAAGCTCTTTGGAACGTTTAGTGGTACAGGGAAGAGTAGAGGGCCTACGTTCTCGCGGCCAATCGTCTACCAGAAGGACAGACGTCACTAAATCATCTTCGAAGTGTTCCCTTATTAAATGTACTCGAAGTGCCATGAATAGAGAGTAATGGAGTATTCTCGCAAAAACCGCAACCAACATACTAGACGATCCATGACTACTACCACTCTACCAAGAGCATGACAGAGAAAAAGAAAGATATTGGATTTAGAGTAATCTTACTTTATTTTTCAAGTTACTCTCTGCAAGCCCTTTCAATGGGACCTATTTTGTAGGACTGTATTAAAACTAACTAGTACGATCGATGGGGTTGTGTCGTTTAACTGCGGAGTTCCAATGACCACGTTCCAGCTCCATTATCAGACCCTGGTTACCATATAGGATCCAAGTACTGTCATTACAAATCAAATGAGCTTAAAGTCGATGGGGTTACCTATATCGTTTAATTGCGGATTTCTTATGGCAACCTTCCAGCTCCATCATCAGACCCTGATTACCATATAAGATTCAAGTACTCATCAATACAAATCAAACGAGCCCAATTTCGATGGGGTTGTGTCGTTTAACTGCGGAGTTTCTATGACCACGTTCCAACTCCATCATCAGACCCTGTTTACCAAATAGGATCCAAGTACTCGTCATTACAAATCAAATGAGCCTAAAGTCGATGGGGTTATATCGTTTAATTGTGGAGTTCCTATGGCAACCTTCCAGCTCCATCATCAGACCCTGGTTACCATATAGGACCCAAGTACTCGTCAATACGAATCAAACGAGCCCAAATTCGATAGGGTTGTATCGTTTAACTGCGGAGTTCCTATGACCACCTCCCGACTCTATCATCAGACCCTGGCTACCATACATGATCAAAGTACTCGTCAATACTAATCAAACGAGCTCAAACTCGATGGGGTCGTATCGTTTAACTGCGGAGTTCCTATGACCACCTTCCGGCTCCATCATCAAACCCCGGCTACCATATAGGATGAAAGTACTCGTCAATACAAACTAAACGAGCCCAAATTTGATGGGGTTGTGCCGTTTAAGTGCGGAGTTCCTCTGACCACCTTCCAGTTCCATCTTCAGACCTTGGTTACCATAAAGGATGACAGTACTCGTTAATACGAATCAAACGAGCCCAAATTCGATGGGGTTGTATTGTTTAACTACGGAGTTCCTATGATCACCTTCCGGCTCTATCATCAGACCCTGGCTATCATACAGGATCAAAGTACTCGTCAATACGAATCAAACAAGCTCAAATTCGATGGGGTTGCATCGTTTAACTGCGGAGTTCCTATGACCACCTTCCGGCTCCATCATCAGACCCTGGCTATCATACAGGATCAAAGTACTCGTCAGTACTAATCAAGCGAGCCCAAACTCAATAGGGTTGTATTGTTTTATTGCTGAGTTCCTATGGCTACCTTCCAGCTCCATCATCAGATCAACTTCATGTCATCATAATGTTGCATTGTCACCCGATTTACACGTGCATGTAAAATTTCAGCTCAATCGGTTGAAGATATCTGCTTCAAAATTGAGTTGCAAGATTTGAGCCGAACATACATAGTTACATACAGTGCAAGCTAATAGAAAGCTTGTAATAAAGCAGCTTTGTTTATATATAACTAAAACTTTTCTGCTTTTACGCCTACAACACGACCCTAAAACGCCAAAAAGTTTGTTCAAACAAAACTGTGTTTACACAAAATCTAGGCCCTCTCACTGGGTGTAGTACAGGACATAAATCGAGCGGGCTCGCACTTGCCCACTTTTATTTTATAGGCGTAAAACCAGACCGATTGTAAACATAATGCGTTGGACCATAAATAATGGGGCATTAAATTCCCGCAGCTTAAGCGGCACGGGTCGGAGTTGTTGCCACCTGAACCAATTATGTATCTAGGGTGTGTTCTGCTTAATAGTTGGCCATGATCAGTGATTCCTGGAATGGGAAACACAGATGTGTTAAGTTGGAAAATGTTCATCGGTGTTTTCGTAGCTGTAATGATCCCTTCGTACTTGATTATCGCGTTTATGTACACGACAACACTATCACACTAAATATTATAAAGGGGAAAGTTTGTAAGTATGTTTGTTAGTACTTCATGCTCGAACGTTTCAACAGATTAAAATGAAACGTGGTACGTACGTAGACAGCATACTGAAATAGCACATATGATACTTTTAATCCCAGGAGTACATTCTTCTGGAATAATTTTCTACTATCACGGGCCGAAATTGATGGAACGCGGTGGGTTTTAGTCAGTAAAAGTTTGACACTCCATCCAGAGCGGGAGAAGATATTTGATGATTTCACACCTAAAACTAATTGGTGTTAATAACAACATGAGTAGATATTAATATCATTAGAACAATAGACCACAACAACACAAGTGACAATGCTTTCACTACCAAAAATTCACTTAAAAGAAATTCACTTGACATTCAAAAATAGAACTTACTGCGCATTAAACTTAGACTTCCTAGCAACACATCTTCGACAGTAAATGTTTAAAGAACCCCCTCCCATCTGCCACAGGATTTCTTCTATGACAGCTTAACTCCGCCAAACGATCGATTCCGCGCTAGCCGCTTATCCCAGAACCCTTGAGCTATATACTACTTGGGAAGCTGGAAATAAATTAGTATTCCCATTTTCAGTAACAGCATCGACCTCGTTAAATCGGCTGGTTGATTTCGAGTTTGCACTTAAAGAAATTAGCAACAATTTGTAGCTGCCAAGGGCCGTAACTTTCAAAAGTTTAGTAGGGAATTTGTCAATGCATTAATTTGTTTTACGATCAAGTAACTTGTGGACTTCGGGATTATGAACTTAATGATCCCGGTTTGATATTAAATTATATTGGAATTTGAAATTAGGTGCCTTAAAAGCTCCTATATTTTTGAAGGTCGGATATTATCACGATTAAAACTTAGGTTCTTAAATGACATCATGGAACAAAATGGGTACGTCACAATTGCGATGGTACGGTCTCCTCTTTGAGAAGTGGTTAAAGATGTTCCACGGCGTCCTCAATTTCCATATGACGTGACACAGATCCATGACCGATTGTCACCATTATGCGGTTCACCCGGAAGACAAGGTGGAGCATACGTTGGAAGCCTTGCCTGCATGATTACGGGAGTACTGCCGTGTCCTCGTGAGGCAATCTCTCGAGTTTAGTCCTGGTTGTGCCATGATATGGAGTAAAAGGGAATAGGAAGCGGTCACCAATATCTGCGAAAAAATAAAGTGAGCAAAAGAGGTGATTGAAAGCGCGAAGGCGATATCTTCATCCCAGCCTCTATTGTGGAGATGTCCCGGCCGTCAGACTCCTATTGGTTCCGAAAGTGTTGTTCGTTCCTTTAACTAGTTGTTACTTTCGTGATTTATGGCAAACGATGCGCATATCTGACGATTTAAATTGACCTTGAGCTGAGTTAGCGTATTACGGAATTTCAATAAAAGATCTCGGCACTGATCTAGGAGCTGACACTGTTTTATTTAGTGTACTAAATAAAACAGTGTTTTAAAACAGTAGACGAAGTGTAAAAAAATCGCGAACTTTTTACCGCTTAGTTTTTCTTACCCCTATGGGGCAAAACGTTTTGGTATGGTCATATAAAGAGTTGGGAGGAAACGTATGTTATCAAAAAACTTATGAGTCTACATGTGGATGGATGGAGATGGAGAGGGAAAAGAAAAGATAGATGAATGGTGTGTGAAGATGATGTGAAAGGAAAGAAAGTTAGTGATAGCATGATGGGTGGGACAGAATGGAAGTAAAGAATACCAAAAGTCAAAAATCAAAATGTTTTTATTTCATATAGGCCTACATGGGCTCTTATAAAACGTCAGAAGCTAGTGCACGGTTCCAAATTGGTCGTTTCCTATGGAGAAGAACCGGCAAGAAACTCCATGGTTACTCTTTTAAAAAAAGGTTTATATTACCATATTTTCATATTACAGTATTCATTAATAAATTATGTAAGGACAATGTAGACCAGTCAAGATTGTACCAGAAAGCACAACAAAAAATAATCATAAAAAAGTGAGTCATGATAAGAAGTAATCTAAGAATTTGCGGAGTCTACAGTGTTCTCACATTTACATTATAGGTAGAAAGAAGCTATATAAAAGCAAGCAAAAATAAAATATTTACAATTATCACTACAACAATTACATTATCTGATGGTCCAAATAATATAAAAAAATGTGTCAAAATCGAAAGAAAATAAAGTGTCACATAATAAAAACAAAGATGGAGCAGTTAATAGACACATCTACACAATATCAATGAGTTACAAGGGGGCCACATGTACCGACCCCAAATAAAATGGGACGAGGGCAAGGAGATGGGGCAAGACGGTACGTGAACCAAAAAAACCCATAAAAGTGTACACAGTATCCCTTAAAAAATATCATCCATATCCTGAAGGCACTATCACATGCAGGTTCTATAAATATAATGTAGGTAACTATTTATAAAGAGGGTAAGTGGGGTGCGTCATAAGAATAAACGAGCTACATTAGGGGCACACGTTGCGACCACAGAGCGACCCATTTTGTAAAAATGTACCAGGCACTGCGTGAACCAACAATACAGGAGTTTAAGGTATGCCCTGAAGTATTTATGGGTATAATGAGGCTGAATGTGTTTGTGTGTGGAAATGGACCTTTTTGTTACAAATGTGGTAACTGTTACAGAAAATTTAAAACACGAAGAAACAAATGAATAACTAATTTCGAAAAAGGAATGAACATGCATTAAATTATGTTTTCGAAACGATAATTATGTAAAGACCTATGAGGTTTGAAATTATCCAATGACTTCTGCTCTAGAGCGTAGCAAAATGGCGTGTCAGACTATTACTGAATAGCTCAGACCATGGTCTAAACCAGGGCCCGGAGCGTGATGTCACCACCTCTGATAACCCCCATTGGTCCGCCCGAGTGGGGCTCACCTCCACCGTATACTCCACGGTGTCCACCGGATGGTCTGCAGAACGCTTTTTCAGCCACTCCTTAAAAAAGGAATTACAGCGTGCTCAAAAAACCCTAATTCTGTGGTTATATTTGATGTAATATTCTTTTCGCTGTACCTATTACATCGAATGACTTGATAATATTGGGGTATCAATGACATCCCAATTTCAATGTATTATCTCTATCTGGCAACGGAATCCTGATAGCATTGACACATCGTGGTATAAGCATGAGCATATTCAGCGTTATGATATCGAACCTTCTCAGAAAAAGCAACGTATGGGTTTAGTCTTCTATAATTAATAAAAACAGTTCTATTAGATTAGTAATTAGAAAAATAGGTAATAAGATATATATTTTTTTAGAATCATGTTATCCCATGCCTCCTCTCTAGGGGAAGGAATGAGTGGCAGCCCGGATTTGTACACGTCTTGGTAAGCCCTTAAATGTCATAGAAGTTAAAAAAAATGTGAAGACGGATATTTCAATTAATACATAAATTTTAAAATTTGATGAAGGGCATGGTTGCTTAGCCACCACATTATTCGGTATATTAGATAAATTTAGTGTATGATTATATCGGACACATAAAGAGTTAAGCCCCCTTGGCCAAGTTATGATCATTTCGTTAAGCTTGAACGCTTGGAGTTGGCCACGCCGCCAATTTCTTTGTTTTGATCACATGACTGAGCGTAGAGATGATATCAGAGCAAAGAAATTGGAGGCGTAGCTTACTTCAGGCGTTCACGCTCAACGATACGATTGTAACTTGGCTGGGGGGGAAGATCACAAAGTAATAAGTTTAGTGTCCTTTCATTGGTATTGTTCGTTGGATCGTTGAGATCCTTAGTAGTCCTAAGTTGAGCTATACGAATACTGAAAAATGCTTGCACTGACTGAACAAGTCCACTCAAATCTGTATGGTTATTTCCTCAAAAGACCATCTCAGACACTAATCTGCATGGTTCTCATACGATTTGACCATTACATGTTTGTTGTATGGAGTTTAAAAGAGACTTTGACCCCTAAGTTTGTTTCGGTGTTTCTTCTCAGGGTAGTCATCTAGGAAACACCGGCCTTATCTAGTTTAAACAGACAAAAAAAAAATGACGTGTAAAAGTGTTTTGAAAAACCAATTTGCAAAAATAAATATCATTTCATTTCATTTCAGTACTACAAATAAATGGAAATATCAAATACTTTGAATAAAAAAAGTTGACCAATTTAAACCAAATGATAAGCAAAATATTACAGAAACATTGTGGTAACAGTTATTATAAAGCAGCTTTCGAAACTCAGCTTTTACAACGTGTTCAAAACACGAAAGCTCAAGAATATTGCAAGCCAAACTCAATTCATCCGATCATAGAACCAGCATTAGCACCGCACTAGGATTCCATTCGAATATGTTTTATTACCAAAGTGAAGGCAATATCGAGACTATGTGGTTTCTCAGAGCTCTTTCTCGAACATTAATACCGTGTGCCCGGTATAAGAACGTATACGGAATACATTTGCTTCGTAAAAGTTATTTTTCGTCATAAACTGGTCGTGTTCAATGTCTTAGCGTATTGAATTATTGGGAGCGATATGCGAGCGACGTGTGCTCCTATGTACATAGGTATTATTTGTACATCAAGGTTATGTTTGATACTCGTGTAAAGTGAATGTATTACAGTTATCTATCTTTATGTTACCGGCAATTTATATAATCCGGTGTTCTACAAAACTTAGGCAATGTATAGAATACGATTTAAAGTAAGGCTTTTATTTTCAGGATAAAAAAAAACTCTAACCTAACCTGTCCGTGTTGGGTGCCCTAAATTTACATCACCTCCTTTTTCTGCTCTCGTCTTTTACGCACATTACCGGCTGCACATTCGGTATTGTATACCTGAATTATACAGACTACCGGTGACATATTTACATCTCTCATCAAAGAAGAAACTGACTGATTAACATATCAATGCTGAGCATATACTAATGGGACTAAGAATATGGAATTTTACTCAAAGCTCCTGTTCATAATATAGGTGAGCACTAAGAACGGGGTTTTTGAAAATTCAACTTAAATGGGGGTGAAGAGGGGGATATTCGTTAGTATGTAAAATTTTATTCCTTGGTCCCATAAACTTGAAATTTAGTATAAGCAGTAACCTAAGTGTGCCCGCACACGGGCCTTAAATAAGCGCCGCTACAAAAAAAAGGCCGCATCAAAAAAAGGCCGCATCAAAAAAAAACCGCCTCCGCCGTACACGGGCCTCAAAAAAGCGCCGCCGCAAAAAAAGTTGCTACTAGCTCCTTTTTGTGGCGGCCTTTCTTTGTGCGGCGATGGTGGCTTCGTTGTCGCATTGCTTTGCTATTTCATATAAATTAAGCTAACTTGAAGGCGCCCTCATATAAATACTACATCTTGATATTTGCAGTTTTTTCGCGTGATTTTGAGATTGAACTCATACAACAGTCCAACACATTGGGCAAAAGCCCATCAGACATAACTTACAGCAGTCTGGTCAGACGATTTAGCCTTCTAATAGGTATATAAAATTCTCGTGTCACAGTGTTTTTAACGGAACTTCTTTGGAACGGTTTGACCGACTTTGGTAAAATTTAGAGCGCCTTCAAATTAGCTGCAGAGTGCACGTGACTAGTCGACCGATGAATAAATGCGCGTCAGGAGCGTGGGTGTAGTGGCTAATGTGAAGGCGCCCTTAGAGTGTATATTTCAATGGATCTTTGGATGGTTTAAAATACAATCGAACTCGATAGGTCGTGCTGCTATTGGGTTTTTTCTTTTTCTTTTCGAACTCAGCTGTCTGATAGGACACCGTCTGCCAGGACCACTAGTATTTAGATAAAATAGTATACGCTACGTTAGTATCTATATAAAATCTTCTAATTTCGTCCACTAGGCTTAAATATATTTACATATATGTATTTAGATAGTGATATTAATATACCTAACTCATAATACTTTAAGCATTCGTAACACACATCTATCCGTCTTCAAGCAAACAGATCACACTGTAATGCTGATATCAAAAGAGCTTTCACCGTAGTAAGCACCGGAATACGCGCCAATATTTTGAAATATGCTTTTAGACAGTATAAATATTATAGTGTCTTTGTCGTGAGTATCTTCAGCCTTTTTCCAACTATTTTGTGGTCAGCTGTTCATTTATACAAAGTTAAATTTTGATCGTTTTAATTCTGCAGAAGGTCGATCCGGTACATGAAACACAATCGATTGGTAAAGATAAAATGAAAAATCGAGCACTTTTCTTTCAACACATGTACGAAATTATTTTCTTTAGGTAAGCGAGTCTAATGACGAGAATGGATGATTTTACCCACCACCAAAAACGCTTACCTAGACGTAGCCTGTTCACTCTTAACTTAAAAACCTCTAGGTTGTAGCTATCAGGAAACACAGACTCCAGCAGGGAATTCCACCCATTAGCTGTCCATGGGTAATGTGAAAATCTATGGGTAATTTGAAAACGAAATCCGGGGCCCTGGAGCGAAGGCAAAGAAGGAACAGGAGTAAGTTTTTAGGCAGTAAAAGTCTGATATTATTTCTCGCTCCGCCCAAGAGCGGGAGATGTCATTGATTTTCCCACCCATAAAAATCGCTTTAGCTGTACGCATGATAGATTTTGAGTTGTTTTCCTCGGATCGGTTTTCGCGACAGCCAAATAGGTTTTTAGAGGTAGTGGAACAGAGAGTAAAGTCCCACATACCACCTTTGAAAGGATCCTCCGACCAGACAGGTGTTATATCTGGTGGGGTACTGCCCGATACATGATTTTCGGGTTGCTCTATATGTTCAAATCGCGCGGAGAATCTTACTTGCGCGATGCAGGATTAGTTCTTATGTGACGACATAGATGTCGCTACAGGTTTCAGCTGTGCAAAGGTTGCTCAGGTTTTGACGATCCGTAAAGCGATAGACAGATACAGCTTAATACTAATATTTTACATAGAGCAACTGCTCATTTGACCTCCACAATCCAGTAATTAACATTGAACACAAGCGACAGGCCTTTGGTAAGGTCGACTGTCCGATTTCTGGGCAGCAGTAATTTGTTCTTTACATATTATTAAACAAAGTCCCTCTCCACGTTTGTTTATCTGTATGAACATAATTGTCACGGGTTCATGAGTAGTCACGGTTCAGTCATATACGATCCGTTGACGGAGACGGCTGTCTTGTACCTAACTGCTGGTGACGTAACGAGCCAGTGTGTTTAACCCCTATTACTCAATGCGTTTTCGTATAGTTTTCATCAATAGGCAGAATGGTTTAGATCATCACCTTCATTGTAGCCAAAGATGTCCACTGCTAGACATAAGCCTCCACAATGGTCGCCGCAAGGACCTGTGCTCATATCCATCGCATTCCCGTGACTCTCGCCAGGTTATCGGTCAACGTTCATAGTTATATGATGTAATACTGTTCATAGTAAAGTCGAGAATTTCAAAGATTTATAACACGCATGCGAAGCTGGGACAGATCGCTAGACTATCAATATAAAAATGAATTACTATTTCCCTTAGTCACGTCATCACGCATGTACGGCTGGACCGATTCCACTAACTCTTTTTTTGTTGCGTTTGTTATTGTCAGGAGAAAGTTCGGATGGAGAGAAATATTAAGAAAATAACAAGTATTTAACCTTTAAACGTTTAAGAATTCATTGCTAAGACAGAACACGTCTATGGAGCCTATATGGAATTAGTACTAAATATATGTTTTGTAGTCGGGGTGAGTAAGTTATGAAGAAAAGAGGCTTTGTAAATGGCATAAACTTTATAAGAAAATCAATCCGCTATGATCGTATCACGTAACAAGTCTGCCAATCTTATAAAACTAAGCTTAGTATACCAATCTAAGAACACGCCTTGTGAGTGGGGCCAAGGTTTAACGCGTTCAGACCGGCACCTCAGGAGTAGGTACTTGGTTTCCAACGGCGCAAATCTTCATATTATTATGGCCACCAGTGGTACATCACCGCCCCATGAATCGAAAGACTTGCCGGGCGGGGTGCGCCACCGGTGGGCGCAGACAGGATTAGACAGGAATTATGTTTTCTCTCTCTTTCTAATAAGCAAGTTATCGTGATATAAGGTATTTGAAATTAAAAGTATAGTGTGATGTGGCCACCGGTGGTACACCCCGCCGTATCAGCAAATACTCCGTGCTCCACCGGTGGTACACGCCGATCTAAACGTGTTAAAATTTCTTAAAGAACGGCGATTGATAAAGATGAAAAACAAATCCCCTTTTGTCAAATTACATAAAATATAAGTTAGACTATAAAAATCCACAGCACCTGAACAAATAAAAAATAATAGATATACATTTAAATATCCGTTTGTATGTATCCAAATGTTTGTAGGAACACAACGCACGTACCGGGGCCAGCGCGCCCGTGAGTTGGGTCTATGTTATTAACCAAATTCTGGAGATGTTTTCTGAGCAAACGTTCCTTGTCGTCATTCTCAAGCAATTCCTGGCTATTTGTGAATTCTGTTAAATTATGTTTATAATATTAGCTTTTACCATAGGATTCACCTGCGTTATATCAAAAAAATAATTATTTTCAGATTTATTCCTATACTGTCTGTGCTATAAGACCTTGCTTTGTGCCAAATTTCAGAATTCTGGGTCAACGGGAAGTGCCATATGAACTCCTAAACGTCAGTAAGTCGAAATTATAGTTTGGTCTGTAAGTGGCTGCATAGATGCGACAAGGCTATAAATATTGCACTACTGGGGTACAGCCTGGTAGTATATTAATCAATTGTGTTGTAAAAATACAAGTCAAGTATTTAAATAAAATAAAAAGCCTTAATTTCCCATTATCTTTATCATATCATTTTAATCTAAATTTAAGTAATTTTTTTAATTTCAAATTTGTTATTACCTTTTTTTTCTTATAATCTAGGTTAGTACGTTCTTTAGGATGTGGGCCCCTCCATGGGTGAAGGCCTCCTCCGGTTCCTGCCATTTGTCCCTGTTCTTTGCAATATTTTGCCGATCACTTCCTGCTGTATCCAATATATCGTCAGCCCACCTTACTAGCAAAGGAGGAGGCCGACCGCATCAGGCAAAGGCAACGGGGCGCTCGCCCCAGCCGCCGCTGGGATTCTGATCCCGATTTCGGGCCACAGCGGCAGCGGGCTTGCGGACGGCGTACAAAGGGTAGGACGCTGTCCGATCGTCCAGTAACCGACCGGACCGAGGCCAAGTCGTCCACGGCGCGTACTGTTCCCGCGCGACTCAAGGAGCTTTCAGCGAACCGTAGAGGCCCAGCCTGCTAGCTGCAGGCAGGCAGGGTCGAAGCCTGCTGGAGTCAGTTTTCAGTTTTCAGGGCCGTTTTCTGAGAGGAAAGCTCAGCCCCGGTATGATAGGTGAAAGAACGGGGTAGGTTTTTAGTCAGTAAGAGTGATAAAAACAAAGCCTACCTTCTTTTTGATCTGCCTACTCTTCTTTTCCCTTTCGGCACTTTCCACTCTGTGGTTTAAATAAAAAAAAAAAAAAAAAAATAGCTACTGCAAATATTTTAACTTTGGTCGGTTTGATAGCGGCCAAAGTAAAAAATAAACAGTTGAAATTCTAAACAATCCTTTTTGACTTAAAGCGCCTTTTAAATGGGACGATGAATATCTGGCAGTTCATGCGGTGCCACGAACAAAATTACACCATCAATTCGACTACCACAATCGGTTAAGGTGACAGGTGAAGGGATTTAGGGGGTTTTACAGTAGCTCATTCTTGCACCCCAAAATTTATATAAAACACAGTGATTAAATTAGAGAATTTGTGTACAAATGCTTTTTTACTTAAAGTTGAGTTTCTCAGAAAAGCTTTCATTTCAATTCAATTTTTTTTTATTATGGATTAATTATACAGAATTATGAAGACGTTAAGAATAGGCATAACTTAATTTTTCCTTGGAAATCCTTAGAACTTACCTAATTGCTTGTTAGTGCATTGCAATTTACCAGCCCGCACTGGACCCGCGTGGAGGATTACGGCACATACGGCTCCTGAGTCCCAGTAGTGGAAACATTATAAGGCGGAGTCTATGTAAACGTCAGCTGAGCGAGTCCAATGACCTGTAGGTTTGTTACGCAACGACCAACAACCTGAAAAAAAACTACCTACAGGTCATTGAACTCACTCAGCTGATGTTTACTCAAAGAAATTAATTGCGTACATACGTATATTAATTCGAGTTTCGGAAAAAAGTACTTTATTTTGTTTTAAAATATCCTTACAAATCGATAGTGTTTCATATACCGGATCAACCCTCCACGGGATTAAAATTATCGTATTGAGTATTATGGTTGTACTGTTTACATTAGAGTATTATGATTGGTGCAGCTGACCCGACAGATGTTGCTTTGTTTTGATTACATAATATTATGAACTTCTAAACGCGCGATCTATTAGGATTGTCGTAGTTTTCTGAAATATTTTAATTTTAGAGCCCTGGAGCCTAAATGGCTTGTTGCATTTTAGCTTCAGAGATGTCGTTAGATTTGTCATTCGCCCAGAAAGGGGTTACACGAATAAGAAAACACAACTTTGTAGTGTTACGAGCGGCGATCTGCGCCCCCTAAAAGCCCTGCGCCCGTGTAGCCTACACCATAGGTAAAGCCTGCCCTGAACACTGTTTAATATTCACCACCTTCAATTTTTTCCTACGACCTAATAATAAATGCACCAATTTATAAGCATTTTCAATTGGTATTTGTTTACCAACCTATTACGTATTCCGCTTTATGTTCAACACAAAACCAGAACTCAATTAAGCCCCGCTAACCCTGGTACACCGGCAAGCGGCACACAATATCACCATGCACTAAACGCTCGACTCTCAAATACCTTGTAAGGAACCTTTCATACATTTTAAATAAGAATTACCCGGCCAAGTGAAGAAGACACCGCGAGCGAGTTATCCGCTGGCGTCTAACCATTACTCGGAGAAATGCCAATTTAAACTTGTAACGAGGTTTCCCGCGAGTGGCTGCGGAACGAAATTAAAAACTCTACTGAGCCAACGCTCGAATAGCTTCGGTGACTGGATGGGGTCTGTAACCGGCCTAACTTTCATCCTCACTTTGTTACGTACTTCCCTCACGGCAATTTTCAGCCTTTTCAGCGGGAGATCACGATGCAAAAACTGTGCCAACACTCCCGACTAGTTTTTGCCCTGTTCCCGGCGTATGTAATGCCTCGTTTACTATAACTTTCTGCGGATTAAAAGAGCAAGGAGATATTAACATTTCATGCTCGTCTTCTGGTTACTGAATTTCTGCGGTATTCGTAGATTACTTTGTGTGCATGTCATAAAGTACTGTGGAACATTCATTGCTGTTGACACTGAACTTTAGGGTTTGCGCTGTTAGTCTGTCTGTCCCGCTGTCCAGGCTGTATCTCATGAACTATGATAGCTATAGACAGCTGTAATTTTCACAGACAATATATATCTGATGTTGCTATAATAACAAGGAGGTAGCAAAAACAGAATTAAATAAATATTTCAGCGTTCCCATAAAATAAACGTACTTTTTTGCCATTTCTTGCCACGGACAGCACGGAACCCTTTGTGTGCAAGTGCGACTCGCACTTGGCCGGTTTTCTATTTAAGTGTAACTTGTATAAATGAGCAGTGGTGGTTTAGTCGTGACGATCCCGACTTACGAGGTCGCAGGTTCAAACCTAGCTTGGCGTATTACTTTGTGTTATATCACCAATGCTTTCAAAACGGTGAAGGAAAACATTATGAGAAAACCGGTATATCTTGGAATCAAAAACTCGAAGACATGTGTCATCCATCAATACGCACTGGGCCCGCGTGGAGATTATGGCCCATTCCCTCTCTTAGAAAAGAAATCTGATTCCTAGCAGTAGGGACTTAATAAGGCTGATTATTCTATGCTAAGTATAAGAGATATTGTAGCTTATCGTATGAAGGTCCAACCCTTATAAGTCGTAAGTGTATTAAAAAACGTCGATTGATACACGTGCAAATTTGTCACTACAGCTCTCGGCTCCATAACACTGAACACAGAATTACGCCTGACAAACTTTCTGCACTTGTATGAAAATGTACTTTATGTATTAATAGAAAACCTGTAACTGTTTCCCAACCGCTAACCACCCAGAATGCACAACTCGACTTCATAACCTAACAAATGGAGCTTAAAATGCACCGCCACCCCTAACATTTTAAAGTACCGTACTTCAAACTTGTCCGAGACCTGCCCACGTAAATATCGCGGAATAAACTTCAAAAAGTGCGACCAGACAGATGTCAGTTTAAAAACAAAGTTCAAGACGCTACAGCATGTTACAAAACAATCCAGATGTTAAGACAGCGGCGTACGTGATCGGAATCGGAACACCCCTTACATCCCCCTCCCAATAGTTGTATATAAAAGCGGTTATTGAATATTAAACTCACGAAATGGGATATTATGGGCGGAGAAAGTTAAGAGTTTACTATGAAATTTTTTCGTAGCTACTTTTTTTTTATTTTGTTTGCGAAGGCTTACTTTTAGTAGTGCTTATTTTGTGGAGCGTTTTAGGAATATTACTTTTGTGTTGGCTTAGTATTAGGTTATCTACTTTTCGCAATTTGCTTCATTTTTGTCCTTAATTGTTTTTTAATGACATAAACTAGTACTTGACTGCGATTCCACTTGAGGTAAGCACTACTAGAGCCAAAGGTTATGTAAAAATGTCACCCGGGGCCCTGAGACGAAGGCAATGAATGGAACAGGGTAGGTTTTTAGTCAGTAAGAGTCTGACACTATTTCCCGCCCCACCCAAGGGTGGGATTTGCCATTGGATGATTTTACCTACCATAAAAGAAAAAAAAACAATAACCTGAGGTTAGCAGTGATGTAATCGGTGATGGTGATGCACACTAGTTTATTAAGAGCCTATTCATTCTAGCCTTAAAGTTGCCTTAATTTTAATCCAATGGGAAGGCTGCAGCAGACAAATTGTTACAATCCTTCGATGTACGCGGTATGAACGACCGACGAGGCGAGAATTTTGCTCTGGACCATAGAGGTTTCAATAATGTAAGAGTGGAATACAAATAGGACCAATTTCTTTAAAAACAGTTTGGGTTTTTTTACATTTTTTTGTTTTTTTTTTTTAATTATCAGTTTTTCCATAAGTTGTAGGTATCTTCGTTAAATGTCTGTGTGCTCTTTTCTTTATTTCCGTCATTACGGATTTTTTCTAGCCATGTTTTAATCCTTAATGATCCAAACACGTGGGTCGTGTAGGCAGTTATTCAGAATAGCCATATTTCTCTTTTTTCCTGCTTTCAAAAATAAGGTATCGGCTTACTTAACGGGAAGTGACGACAGGCGTCTCTGGGCACCTGCCACTCGAGACACAGCGACGAACTTAAACAGACAAGGTTACTGAAGTTACACGTGTCACAAATTTTACCTTACCGAGAAAAAGAAGGAAGAAATATTCCTTAGCGTAAAAGGACAAAATTATTAATATTTCTTTGAACAAAATATTTTACTCCAGAATTTAAAACCGTTATTAGTAATACAAATGTAAATTTTTATTTATTTATTGTGATTTAAATTTCGAATTTGATTTGTTTATTATTTTAATAGTTTTATTTTATTCTGATTTTAAATGTGATTGTAATTTCAATTATTATTATTATGCTTTAATGTTGACATATGATATATTTGTGTTTTGATATAATTAAAATTCAATGTACCTGCTATGGACTCTGTTTCTATAATAGAATACCAGCGCTGCGTTATTCATCGTTTTAAGTATCTCAGCATATGCTGAGTTAGGCGCCTTTTGGGCCTTGCAGAGATTTCAATTTTATTTTCTTCATCTATTTTATTTTTATCACTTTATATGTGCGGTACGAATAAACATTTTTTCTTTCTTTCTTTTCCATAGTAAATTACTTTTATTTTTGTTTATTTAATACTAGGCAGAAATAATTTAACTAAAATATAATTCACGATTCATTTTAAAGGCATTTCCATTAGTTTTTTAGCTGTCTGTGATATGGTTTTGAGAAGTTCATCATCATTTTTCCGTCCTTGTTCTACCTTATTTGGGGGCAAGACGTCTTTAAATAAAAATAAGAATAAAATATTAAAAAAGTACTTTAATTTTTAGTTTTATCTTTACAAATCGATAGTGTTTCATGTACCGGATCGACCCTCCACGGGAATAAAACGATCAAAATTTAGCCGTGTACGTATATTATATGTCTTTACATTATAAATTTACCTGTAACGGTCTTCCCGATTGTTGTAATATAGGTGGAGTATAGAGTAAACAGGCTCTTAATAAACTAGTTTACTTCACCATCAACGATAGCATCACTGCTTTCCATCAGGATCGCAGTCAAGCACCACCTTATATCATTAAAAAAAAAAAACAAACAGGAAAAGTTATCATAACATCCTAGTTTTTAAAATTTAAGGCACTAACTTATATCCAATTGCTGCGTCTAATTCGTAGTGAGCTATAAAGACTAACATAAAACACGTTCAAAGACAGAACATCAGTTTGCTTAGCACAAAAGGGTCGTGCCGTACGTCCGGGAAGCGTGTTTTCGCAAGGAAGATGCTTGGCGTACGTGTCCGGCATTCCGCCCGGCTGTCCGACTGTCCGGTTTTAACCCTTAACGGTTTTAGATTAGCCCGTATTCTTGGAGTGTGACGAGAAATATAACTGTGCACGAATGTTATGAATTCCGACGCAAGCGATTTTTCTTTCAATCAATTTAACGGTCGCTTGGGTTGTTTCGTATTTTGTTTTATGTGAGGGTCGTTAAATATTTTGTTTTGGTGTTTTGAAATGATTAAATTTTTTTATTGTCTTTGCAGACTCGGATTGCACTGTTGTCAATCGTGTTTTGGCAATATCAGAATACAATGTTTATTTTTTTAGGAGGGTTACCATCCAGTGACTTCTCCCACTCCAGAGCGGAGTGGGAAGTCGTGACAGGTTACTGACTAAAACCAAACCTATGTTCCTTCTATGCCCTTGCGCTCGAGGAACACGGGTTTCCCTTTATTCTTCGGCCCTGCTAGTCCTTTTCAAATTTCATACAGACGAAAATGTTCACGAGTTAAATTCATATTGATAGTGACACACAATCTTCGAAAGGACGCCACAATGAAAAAACAAATAACAGTCTCGCTAATTAAAAAGTAACATGCTCGCAAAGAGTTCCATTTTCAACTTCTATAATTGTTTTTACTCTATTATTGTATGCGGCCAGATCCAGAGACTTTCAGTATGACTCACGTACATATACAGTATGTATACGACACATGGGCAATAAATGAAATCACGTGTGTGTTTTAGCGTTTACTAACGATATGCAGAAAATGAACGAAATCAGTCCAATAGTTTAGAAAAAAAAATGAGTTTTAATGTGAAATTACAATAAAAACGCCGCCCCGCACCGCGCCGCGCCGCGCCGCATCGTCTCGTCTGTATTTAAGCTGTTGCCATTCTGTACTCAAGGTAAGTAGGTATTGTACCTACGTATTCTAAACAAAGTGTTTGACTTTTACTGAATTTATTTGATATTTATTATGTTTGAAAATTTAAGTTTGATTATTATCAATTTAGTTATGCGTCTGTGGACGAGTATTGCTCGTGATTTCATTTATTGCTCATATGTCGAATACATACTGTATAAACATATTTACCCTTGTCTTTGCGTCACTGCAAGGTGCCAGCTGAAAACCAGCGCTGGGTGTCTGATGCCCAGTAAAAGCTGAGGTGGTCACCCTTTCGGTGCGGGCACGCTCAGCGTACTCTGTGCTTTTGTTCTTTTTACTTTGTGTTTGTAAGCGTTGTGCTGTGTCAGTCCAAATTAAAGTATTTCTTTTCTTCATCTCTATTCTATCTGTCTTGTTTACAGTGAAATACATAATTTACAAGGGAACAGCGCTGCTGTCTGAATTACAGATATTAAATCATTAGTCCAGACACAGATGTTCATTAAATTGTCTTTACCTATTATTAAGTTATATCTTAAAGTGCTTGTATCCTAGTAATTAAGATATTTGTTGCATAAATAAAATTATTGTTATTTAGGTTATTTCAGTGTTATTTATTTATCATTTTAACATTTTTTATAGCATACTAGCTTACGGCTTCGCCCGCGTGGTAGTCCGTTTAATCATCCAATTTATTTATTTATTAAAACTTCATGCAACACAAAGGTACACAGGCGGACTTAATGCCTTAGGCATTCTCTACTAGTCAACCTAGGGTGGTGAAGAGAAAAAATGGCAGATACGCACAAAAAAAAGATTATTAAAAAATCAAAGGTTCACATATACATATATATAAATAAAATAAACATACATATATATTTATATATAATATACCTTACTTATATTTATGATATCTCCCGCCCTTGGGCGGAGCGGGAGATAGTGTCAGACTCTTACTGATTAAACAAGGGGTTGAGTTTCGTTAAATCCGTTCTTAGCCGACGTTTACACCCTATATTTCTTATAGGGTGTAAACGTCGGCTAAGAATGGACCTCGGCCAGGAATCTACCTGCCAAATTTTAAGTATGTAGTTGTTATAGTTTCTGAGATTTCGTGGTTAATCAGTGAGTGGTATTTCGCTTTTATGTATATAGATTTAAGTATGTCAAGATGTTACAACTACCTAGCACAAGTTTTAAATAAAAATGAAAAAACGGTGGTTTACCTCAAGCTCACATTTATGCAAACAAACAATAACCCGAGTTCACGCTAAAAGCTACAGTCAACGATTAATTTACCTTGCAACATTATGGCGTTATGGTAATAATGTCACACTGCAAATTTTCACATTATCGAAACATTTTCACATACATTGCTGAGTTTATCGCGCGTCGTCATGCGAAACACGGAACTGAGGGGGAAACGGGCAACACCGAGTCGTCGTCGTGTTTAAAACCGATCTTGATACGGCTTTTGTTAGTGTGAAAGGACAATTGTTCTTACGAATGTTGACTTGGAATTTCAGTGGACGGTTGTAACTGTTGTTGGTAGAAACAGAGTTACTTAAATTGTGTTGGTAATTTTTGTATACATTTAAGAAGAATACTTTACAGTTTTCAATCTTTTGAATATCGTAATAAAAAAAGCCGCCATACGATTCTTTTTGAGGCGGCGTTATTTTATGGCCCGTTTGCGGCGGTGGCGGCGCTTTTTTGAGGCGGCGTTTTTATGTGGCGGCGTTTTTATGTGGCGGCGCTTTTTTGAGGCCCGTATGCAGCGACACTTGGTGTGCGAACGCAGGCGTTCGCTTGGGGCTTGAGTAATTAAATCAAAACAGTGGAAGATAGGTAACTCGCCTCTAACGCGTGGACCGCTGAAATTGTGCCTATATGGCACCATTTCACATCGGTCGCGACGATCACACACATTTGGCAGCTAACGCTATTGCGCTTGCACGACAGCGCCGGCTCTTATCTCTGTCCATGTCTATCAGTGACTATAGGTTTGCGACTGTGAAAACACTGATCATAGATGTGTGACTTTCGAGTTCAGGTTTTCTGTTGTGTTCTGTTAGCGCGTAACAAATCTTCCCTTATAAATATATCAATAGCTTCCCGAGTAAAGCATCTTACATGTGTTGGGTCACTAATTCAACATCACTGACTTTATCCACACAGCACTTTTATTTCCTTGACTTGCCCTTTCTAAAATCGACAACCGACTACTCTCGTGGGTGCGAACACCCGCTATTAATAAATTGAGGACCGGATCTACCGCCATCTTGGCAGAAACAGTTAACTATTTATTCAAGTCAGTGTATGTATAAAAACAACCAGAAAAATCCTTACAAAAATATAAATGTCTGAAATATTTGATTTAATGTCACATAAAGTTCGAGAATTATCTAATGCACCACTTTAAATGTAAAATCGTCATTTGACAAAACGAATATCAAAACTAACGCCATCTAGACGACAGTTATTTCTAACTTTAAAATATCAGCTGTCACACACGACAACAAGTGTCATTGTCATTTGAAAACCTTATCCAAACAATAAGATTCCAACACATGAGGCTTGTGAAATCAAAAGATTTTTATATCACCGCAGGTCTTAGACCTCCAGTTATTTTTTAATCACTTCCTGATAGTTACAATCTAAGGGTCTTTAAGTCAAGATTTAATAGGTTACTTCTAGGCAAGCGTGCTCTATCGTCGACAACTTCAACACTTACCATCTGGTGAGACAGCATAGCAGCATAGCATAGCATCAGCCTTATAATGTACCCAATGCTGGGACTTGGAAATGGGCCGTAATCCACCACGCGGGCCCGTTTGTTGAATGTCACATGTCTTCGAATTTTTGGTTCTAGGACATGCCGGTTTCCTCCCTTTACCGTTTTGAGAGCACTGGTGGTGAAATAAATTACACAAAGTAAGAGATAGCGGTCAAACGCAAACCTGTGTGTTGAATTGTTCAACCTTCTAAAACACTTCCGAAAGCTTAAGCCTTAGTACAGGATCCATAATAAAGTGAGTAGCTAATAACTTGTGCTTGTTTCATTTCACTAAGAGCTGATTAAACGATATAAATTAATAACCATAGCTTCTTAGTAGAAATTAAAAACACTTTACAAGATCTGACATTGTAGACATTTCTCTTGAGAGCTTATGCTTTAGCATGAAAAATCGCAAGAATTCAAAGCACGGACTTATTTCTTTTTAATTTCTCCATCAAAGAACACAAAAACAAATAAGAAATGCAAAGCGGAGCAACAAAACATCACAAGATGCATTCCGCATTTTAACGGACGCGGGAAAATATTAAAAAGGAGATTTAATGCAAAACAGGCAAGCGACAAACGGGACTGGATGCAATCAACATCTCATTAGCGGAGTTCTTAATTCCCGTGTCTCCCGGGACTCCCTCTGATTTCTTCGATAAATCGTTTATTACAATTCCCGTTTCCCCCCTCCCTACTGTTCTTGTCTCGCGAATATCAGCGTTATCCGATCGGTGATTATGTTAAAAAATTGAACGAATTTAGATTGGATTCGATAGAAAGTAAATTGGGGAGTCGAGGAAAAAAAGTTTAATGAACTCACGCTTCGCGAGTTTGAAAAGTTCCGATTTGTCTGAAATTTTATGATACGAGTCGCTACATAGTTGTCTGAGTTACGAAATTTGGAATTTCGACTTATATGGACAAAATTTATTATTATTATTTATTATATAATATTATTATTATTTATAAATTAGGCATCAAAAAATTCATCCACATCAATATCAATAGGGAAAGTGTCCAGAACGCTGGCAGCCTGCATTGCCTCGTTGAATGGCAATGCTGATTCGCTGACCGAAGCAAAACCCAGCCTCTGGTCACGGGGAGAGTCATATTTAATTGGTATATATACCTATTAAGTTTTAATATTTATTTGTTTTTAAGCAGTTGTAAAATTTAATTATATTAACTTAAATTTATGTATAAATTAGTACTTGACTGCGATCCAATTTGATGGATGCAGTGATGCAATCTTTGATGGTGAGGCGCAGTAGTTTATTAAGAGCCTATTCACTCTAGCCTTGAAGACACCCAAATTATAATCAGATGGGAAGACCGCAGCAGGCAAATTGTTCCATAGAGATAAAAGTCACCTATTTCTATTAGGGCTACGCAAATAAACTGCGTATTCATATGTACTGTTTATAATACTTAAAATCAACATGGCAAGATTACGACGCAAGTACCAGGCGCGCAGAGCCAGTGCGGAGTAATTTAATGAGTTGACCCGCTAATTGGTGAACAGCTGGTTCCTACAGCCAATGTTTAAATTAACTGCCTTTTGTGTAGGGCTGCTGAGCTCTGACGGTCCTATTACGAGGACGCGTGATGTTGTTATAAAACTATTATTTTAGGATTCCGTACCTCGAAAGGAAAAACGGAACCCATATAGGATCACTTTATTGTCCGTCTGTCTGTCTGTCTGTCAAGACACTTTATCTTGGGAACGCGTGAAGGTATCGTGTTGAAATCAAAACAATATAGGCACTCAAGTCTGTAGTCTCTTGTAGTTGCGAAAAAATCAAACTTCTGAGTAATAGAAAAAAAAAAATACGGCCGTTTTTGTCGCAAAAAACGTATATTTTACTCTCAAAGGAATCAAATTTCATAGGGTTTTTCCTGTTGACCTAGAGGGCCGAAAGTTGGTAAGAAACAACGCCTCAAAGCATAAGTATAGGAAAAAATCTGTCAGTTGTAAATTTGTAGTTAACAAAAAAAAGCGGTTAGGCTCGTTGTTCATCGACGGTCAGGAACAATTTGCCTGCTGCGGTTTTCATGTCCTATTAATTCTTATGTGCTATTCTAGGAAAAATGTTTAGCCGTGTACCAAAATTTTATCCAATTTCTTCAGCAGTTATACAATGTAATAATGTATAAATATTAATTTTATGTCGAACCTGGAAATCTCATAACCGACTGCTGACCCCAGTTGGCTACTGTAAAAATGTGCTGGCCAAATGTTAAATAGAATAAACTTTATCATACACCAAAATAGTAACAATTAAACAACAAAATTCAAATTAACAGTAACAAATGAAGAAGCCCTTTTTCGACGCATTTATCTCAGAGTGTCAGTGTAGAGCCGCTGCACAGGTTGTCTGACACTGGTCAGAAAAAAAATGTTTAGGTACATCGAGAAGAAAAAGTTATGCCTAGTAGTTACATAGTATTACATATTGGCAATAATTTCTTTTTTATTATAGAGATGGGCAACCCTATTTTGATCGCGCTCTTCCGATGTTACAGTTTCCCAACAAACGCGTAAAATTGCTACTTGTTTTTACAATTAAACTACGAATTTATTGAACCGTTACAACCAAAATAGTGTCTTGTCGTTCGTTATAATTGAGTAGTTTGAAAGTTTAATTTATATTTTCGATAAAATGGTTCGAATGAAAATGTTGAGTATTTTTCAATGTATTCTAAAAAATCCAATACAAAGTATTGGCATAATTTACTTTTATCTTTACGCCAGTAATGTTAATGATAATATGTTAGAGGTCAATACAAGAAATCAATAGTAAAAAAAAACAGGGCCTTAAAAGGTAGCCGAACAATAATATCTACAGTACGGCCGACGGATCTTGGCGCGTCTTAAGTTAGGTTCTGCGAACTTTAGCGCTTGTGCACTCGTAAAAAAAAAATGGTTTAAAAAAATAAACGCCAATAGCAGTTGTTATTGCTGTTAACAACTGCTATTGGAATTTATTTTTATAAATCATTCATTTGGCGCGCTTATTTTGAGCGCTAAAGTTCGCAGAGCCTAACTTCAGACGCGCCAAGATCCGTCGGCCGTACTGTACGTATAGATGCATTTCTAGTGTAATACGTAAAAGTTTGAGGTTTCTATTGATAAATTAGATTAAGTTGGTTGTATTTCTGATATATTTTTTCACACTCGCAGTTTTTCATTACGAAAACTAGTAAAATAAAAATAAGTGATAAATGAATCAAAAATGTACGTGTTGGCGTACCCATCATAAATATCGAAACCAAAATAAAAAATAACGCCTGATAAAAAACAGCATAAATCAATCTACTAAAACTTGGTTTCGTTACGTTGATAGACATAATTCTTTTTGCTATTGATTTCTCACACAGTCCTTTAAGAAATGGCCTAGGTTTAATTTTTGGCGAAAAAAAAAAATATATGCCAGTAATGTATGGCAAAACTTTCATTCCTCTTTGTTTTTAATTTAAAATAGTAAAGCGTCGTTTTAATATTTAGCCGCATCCGGTCAGACTGGAGGCCGACCCCAAGCTGGTTGGGAAAAGGCTAGGAGATGATGAATTTAATAATTTTGTATGTGAGTTTTTATTTTTGTTTTTTTTTTTAGAACTGAGTGGAAGAAAATATCGTGCTGCG
The DNA here is from genome assembly GCA_958295575.1 of Leucania comma. NCBI lineage: Eukaryota > Metazoa > Arthropoda > Insecta > Lepidoptera > Noctuidae > Leucania > Leucania comma. The sequence goes on along the minus strand of OY282467.1, from coordinate 25,413,520 downwards.
CTGACCCCAAGTAATATGGGATAAGGGCAGGAAGAAGAAAAGTATGTGAAATTTGCAGTGTCCTTACAGGGTGTATATCTAAATACTGTGTCAACTTTGCGGACGGCGTGCAATAGCTAGCTCGCCGTGCGGCCCAAGTCATCGACGGCGCGCAGTATTCCACGCACGCCTAAAGAAGACATCAGCAAAACCGTAGGGGCCCAGCAGGGTCCAAGCCTACTGGGGCCATTGGTAAGCTTCTGATAGTAAAACTCGGGACCCTGGAATGCAGGGCAAAGAAGGAACTATAGGAGTGGGTTTTAGTCAGTAAATGTCTGTCCTGCTCCGCCCAAGAGTGGGACAAGTCATTGGATGTTTTTCTACCTAAAAAAATCTATACCTACATATCTATTTTTGGGACTTAAATTAGACTCTAAACTTTATTTAACTGTGCCCGACGGGGTCCATATTGATCGTTGACTAAATATTGGCCTTCTTTGAAAAGAAATAGTAGTAGTAAGTACTAGTTTAAATATTTGAGTATTGACTACTCTAAAGTTATCGTATGGTAAATTAAAATTAGATCTTTCTTTTCTTTCAACATTGTTCCACTCTATACTCCATTTGTTTAGGTACCTACTTAAATAAATATAAACAATCTTCACATGTCTTTTATCTAAAAATGACATTTATAATTAATTATGTACCTAAACCGATGTTTGGTATTAACTAAATTTAAATAATCTTGGTGATTTAAAAAAATAAATAAAAAGACAACAAAATTGTTTAAGTTTAGTTAAGTACCTAAATATAGGAATATTAGCTAAATATTGGAGTATAGGAATATTTTCTGTATCGTGAGTAATTTCTTAAACATTTAATCTCACATACACCACATACCCAGAACTACAGGCGCAATAACAAAAAGAATAACCATGGAGTTTCTTGCCGGTTCTTCTCTATAGGAAACGACTAATTGGAACCGCAAACTAGTTAATGACGTTTTATAGGTGCCCATGTAGGCCTATGTGAAATAAAACCATTTTGAGTTTTGATTCTCGGTAAATCATTCAAATATGTACTATCGAAAACGTATTCAACAAAACAAAACACGCATGATTAAATTCTTCATTCATATAACAGATGAATACGTTCAATGTAAATACAATATAAAGTAAATATGCTTGTATTAGTATCGAACACAAAATCAATCAACATAATATAACGTACTGTTGTATTATGAGTTATGTTTATTTTCAAACTCATTTATGTATCTATACATACGAACAAAATGGAAGTGTCTGTTTATAATATTATTATTACTACCGACCCGCCCCAGCTTCGCACAGATGCAATGGTGATATTAAATACATTATGCATGTATTATACATATAAACTACTACTTCCTCTTGAATCATTCTGTCTATTAAAAAAACCGCCTCAAAATCAGTTGCGTAGTTTTAAAGATCTTGCGAGTTTTAAGGAGTTTCTGACCGGTTCTTCTCCGACCAATTTGGAACCGTGCACTAGCTTCTGACGTTTTATAAGTACCCATGTATATCTACGTAAAATTAAAAATATTTTGATTTTGATTGTCACTGTTCTCTTGCTAAATGTCAATTTATTTTGGGTGGTTTGCTTGTTTCATGCTTCTCTACTTATTTGTGCGATTGTGTGTGTCCGTATTTTCTACTAAAATGTATTTAAATACCATTTATTTTTTTGCCTATGCTATTCTGATTCTATCTAATTTCGATTCTTCCATCACTAACCCACCTGTTTCCTTTTATTCGCTTACCTCAGTAAAGCAACATATTATGTGTAGAAAAATATTTACAAGCTTATTTGCTGTTTTTTATAGTTACACAATTATATATTTAAAACGTAAATTTTAATACTTTACGGATGGACTACGCAGTACTCTTTTTATTTTAAGTACTTACAGTCCAGCTTAAGGTTGGCTGGTAGGTATCGCTATCAGCGAGAGGACCGCCATTTTACCCATATATTAAAGTTTGAATAAAAGTTATTTTGGTGTATAATAAACTATTCTGTTCTTAGAAATCAATCCCTTTTAAAACACATTCAAATGCTTTAAATACATAATTAAAATAACAAATTATGAACATCGAAAATCCTCCTACACAATGGCGTCGTTCAAATGTAAACGCGACGATCTTATTGTCAAGTTAATTTGCTCTAAACAGTATAATCAATCGAAAATTTCTGGAGGGATCATGAATAATTCGCTGAACAAGTGAACTGGCGTAAAACTTTTCTCCCCAAGCGTCTCCGCTGTAATGAATATACACCCTTAAAACATTTTGCAAACTCTATTGAATGAACGGAACGAATGAACTTTAATTTTGATGAAGTATTATGTACCGCAATTTGGGTGCGGGATCAGTTTTTGCTCAGTCATAGTACTCTAACAACAAATAGGCAAGTTTGTTTGTGTAGAATAATAGACAAGACTGTTGAGTGTATGTTGATTTGTGAACTGGGAAATAGGTATTCAGTGTGAGGTTTTTTTTTAAGGTTGAAATGATCCAAAAACTTCTTCCGTTCTAAAGCGGAGTTGGAGAGCAGGAGAGAATTTTACTGACTAAAATCTACTCATATGTTCTTTCTTTGCCGTGCGTTCTAGGACCGTTGGTTTCCCTTTCGGAAACCAAACCATAGCTCTAGTAGGCTTCAGCCCTACGAGCCTATTAGCCTAACATATTTCTGATGGATGTGAAACGTAAAGGACCGGTCGTTGTGGCACCACTTGGGGGAGTCCTTTGTCTAACAGTGGACGTCTTTCAGCTAATATACTAATGATACTTTTTTATGTGGGAAAATCCAATGACATCTCCCGCCCTTGGACGGAGCGGGGGTATTGTCAGACTTTTACTGACTAAAACCCTACTCCTGTTCATTATTTGCCTTCGTTCAAGGGCCTCGGGATACACTTTCTTATTGCCCATGGCCCCAGTAGGCTTTGACCCTGCAGGGACCCTACGGTTTGCTGACATCTCCTTGAGGGGCGTGTGGAACAATACGCGCCGTTGGCGACTTGGGCTCGGTCCAGAAGGTTATCGGATCGTCAGAAGGCGAGTTACCCTTTGCTCGCCGTCCCCAAGCCTCTGCCTACGGTGGCCAATAAAATACATACATAATGTTTACTTAGGTTTACGTTAACTTAACTTTATCCCAGATGTGGAGATCGGAGACGCCCTAAACACAAGTGTTTGTATTTGAAAACTTTTTCTTTCGGTTTTGTGGGTCGTTCTTTGTCATTGAAAAATTTAATGCTTGGATCACAATCTACGTTTCACGTTTTTAGATCGTCATCATCATCAGTCTTTTAATGTTCCCACTGCTGGGACAGGTCACCTCTCTAAGAGAGGGAATGGGCCGTAATCCACCACGGGGGCCCAGTGCGGGTTGGTGGATGTCACATGTCTTCGAATTTTTGGTTCTAGGACATGCCGGTTTCCTCACGATGTTTTCCTTCACCGTTTTGAGAGCAGTGGTGATGAAATAAATTACACAAAGTAATGCGCCTGGCCGGGTTTGCACCCTCTACCGACTACTCTTAAGTCGGGGCCGTTACCACTCGGCCACCACTGCTTTCGACTCTTTAGATCGTATAATAATGCAAACGTGACAGGGTTAACCCCATCGTCATTGTGTTTATGCATCGCGTTTATGTAGATTCCTTAAGTTTGCTCATACGCTATCCACAGGAAGGGTTGGCTCATTTCTTTTTGAATGCCGGGAACCCAGTAAACCACAATCCTTAATATGTTATTGGTCGTTAAACCGTGAACTCAATTAAAATGTTCACAGTAATAAACCTAAAGCTCCCTTCTAAGTTCGTCTGTTGTAACGGGTAACTGCGGAACCTTACACTGCACGTGGCGCAACATGCGCATGGCCGGTTTTAGAGTTAGATTTTTGGTTTATTTGTTTTTAAGTCGTAAGTGTGGTAAGATTCTAGAGATTTGTTTCTTAATTCCTATTTTTTCATGAAAAAATTGTAACAAAAAAATACCAGTCGCGTCGCGATTGAACGTTCAGAAAATTACAAACGATCTAAATCAAAATAAATAACCAAAATAGCCAAATAGTGGTGGCCGAGTGGTAACAGCCCCGACTTACGAATTGTAGGTCGCGGGTTCAAACCCAGCCAGGCGCATTACTTTGTGTAATTTATATCATCACAACTGCTCTCAAAACGGTGAACGAAAACATCGTGAGAAAGAAAGAAGGAAAGAAAAAGAAAAATAATTTTATTGGGCAAACACACAATGCTGAAACTAAATAATTATGGACACGTAAAATACAAAAAGTAAATAAAAAGAAAACTAACATTGTGTGTCTCCCGGCTGCGCCAAATAGGTGCAGTCCGCACATCCACCAATCCGCACTGGGCCCGCGTGGTGGATTACGGCCCATTCCCTCTCCTAGAGAGGACGCCTGAGTCCCAGCAGAGGGAACATTAAAAGGCTGATGATGATGATGATGAACCAAAATAGTCAGTGTAAGCCTTTATCTTATTCTTTCTTTCTTCTTTCTTTCTTCTCTCGGTCCAGAACTCGTGCTAGTTTTGAACCGAAACAATAAGCAGTAAGCACACTTAGGCTAAGAATTCACGATGCGGTTTTCAACCGCGCCCGCCGCGGTAGAGGCGGCTTTATTTCTCGATGTCTCTTTATTGACTGCAGTTCTGGCGGTTACGCCGCCGTCGCGGTTGTGATTTTCGCCCACAAACCGGGCAGGTGATTATCGCAAGACGTGCGGTTGCAAGACGGCTTTATAGCAATCTTTTACCACAAACAAAGCCACGATTAAGCGTAGTATCCCATATTTTCATCCCCATTACACTCAACAGCTGTAAGCGAGTACTGTTACAATTATATTCTTTTATTTTATTTGAGTCATATTTCAGGGCTGCTGTAAAAGCATCCGGTTTTTTATCGTCGTGTCAAGTTTTATTTAGTCGTGTTAAAGTACCATCTAGTACCTAATGAATGTGGAATTCCGAGTTGACAAACTGAATGAACGATGTGGAAACAAAGGATGGTAAAAATATTGTTTCGTGTTTTATGTAAGCAGCTTTATGTGTGTTTTTAATATTGTGTGGATTTCATCACGCATGCGGGATTGGTCCTCATGCGTAGCATAGATTCCCTCGCAAATGGCATTTTCATACAAGTATTTATTGTAATGCGTGGAATACGCACACAGGGTGCGGGGCGTGATATCGGGCAGTAACCCCGCATACGAAGAAATTTCGCATGCGTAATGAAAACACCCTAGAAAGTAACGATACCAATAAAATCAAACAATATTATTGAAGTTTGATTGGTGTAGCACTGAACACGTTAATACGTTTCCATAGTGCGTCGGTCCACAGACGGCACGCATGCGGACGTGCTTGACCCACGGTCCTCGTACGCAGTGCGTAGCAATACACGCGTGCGTACAGTTGGTCGAGAACTTCGCGACTTGTGAATTTTCATACAAATGACAAACGCGACCGACGTTCGCGTCGATGGTCGGTCGAGCACTAAAACCGGCCTAACCGTTTAACCGTTCTTCTTGACCGTTTGCTGTCAGGAAAGCAGTACAATGCATACCTCTCAATAATTATTTAAAAATAATATTTATTATCGACTAAATTATTATAGCTTTTGGCTGTAGATTTATTTTTTTAATAATTAATTTAATCATTCTATATTTATGTAAACAACCAAATATACTTTAAAACATTTTTATGTACATGTGTGAAAATGATTAAACGAATGTTAAAAAAAACATATTAATCTAAAACACCTAAAAAAATGTAAATAGCTATGGCAAGAGGCTTATTTTTAAAGTGGACGTCTTTATTTTCGAATAATGATGAGGTATAGAAGAGTAACAAACTTAACGAACGCTTTTCCTAGTCTCAAGCGGTTTCTTTTTTTCGGTGTGAAAATCATCCAGAATTGAAAAAGAAAAAGAAAAAGATTGCTCATTGTATACTTAGTTTTTACAAATAAAGAAAAAATATATTAATAAAGACATTTATTTAACACGTACAGTCGTCATTGTCCACACACACAACAAAGAAAATAACCTATGATGTAGAATTTTAGTTATAATGTTTACCAGAGTTTTTCAAGTGTACTTATTAAATTGAGGATTTTAACTAGGTAATCCATTAAATTGAAGGTTTTAACGTCAAAAGGCTTTTGACAAAACTTACTCCGACTAACTCGTTGGTGCCCAAGACTGATTTAGGTAAATAAACCATGATAGCTTGGTTTATCTGGGTCACTGTTTAATTTATTACGCATTGATATCGTACATCATCATCATCATTTCAGCCCAAAGACGTCCACTGCTGGACATAGGCCTCCCCCAAATGTCACCACAATGAACGGTCCTGGGCGTCTCGCATCTATCGGGTTCCCGCAACCTTTACCAGGTCATGTCTACCTTGTAGTAGGCCTGCCAACCCTGCGTCTTCCGGTACGCGGCCGTCACTTCAGAACCTTTCGGCTCCAACGGCATCTGTTCTGCGAGCAATGTGCCCTGTCCGTTGCCACTTCAGTTTGGCGATTCTTTGTGCTACGTCGGCAACCTTGGTTCTCCTGCGGATATCTTCATTCCTGATGCAATCACGCAAGGAAACTCTGAGCATAGCCTTTTCCATTCCCTTTGGGTGACTTTGAACTGTCAAGCCCCAAGCGAATACCGGTATCCGCACACCTATTGTCTTTCTATTGTTTCTCTAATTACGGCATTCAAAGATTAAGCCATGTCGTACAGCACTTAAAATTGAATTATTTACGGTGTTCAAAGATTGACATTAAACACCGTAAGTAACTCAATTTTCACGGCAATTACATCGCAAATAAACAAAACTTTAAATAAAATACGTTAATACTGGACGAAAAACAATGTAGAAATAAATAGACGGTAAACAAGTGTAGTTTAATTTTTTATGTAAGAAACTGTAAGGTAGCTCTTGCCATGTGCTTTTCTAAGTTTATCAGGACATTAAGTATGAGCAGTGGTGGCCGAGTGGTAACAGCCCCGACTTACGAGTTGTAGGCCGCGGGTTCAAACCCAGCCAGGCGCATTAATTTGTGTAATTTATTTCATCACCACTGCTCTCAAAACGGTGAAGGAAAACATCGTAAAGAAACCGTAAGAAAACGGCATGTCCTAGAACCAAAAATTCGAAGACATGTGACATTCGCCAACCCGGACTGGGCCCGCATGGTAGATTACGGCCCATTCTCTCTCCTAGAAAGGAAGCCTGAATCCCAGCAGTGGGAACATTAAAAAAGGCTGATGATGATGATGAAGTATTGACACCCCGTACTTTGAAAAAAAAAAGGATTTTTTACAATTCTTACTGATAATTAGATGCCAGAAAGTTTGACCATTAGTTTATTTAAGGAGTATCGTGTTGCCCATTATAATAACCATATAATGTAATAGTTCCTGGTAACCAGTCCACTTAAGACTCCAAAAACCATAGCCCTATTGTCTTTGTTTTCCATGCGTTGGAATAGTTTCCTACCAACCGGGGTTTGTTCTTGGCTGCACTAGTATAGCGCGTACAGGGATAATCGACGGCTGGTACCAATTTCCATTAAAAGTCAAAAGGGCTTCTTCGAGTTGGTTTCGACTCCTCGTACGCCTCACAAAGGTCCAGGACCCCTGAGTTCTATGATAAAATGACAAATCCTATGAATTTTGATCCCCTTGAAAGTGTCGAAATATACGTTTTTTGCGACGAAAATGGCTATATTTTTTTAGGGTTCCGTATCTCATAAGAAAAAAAACACAACCCTGATAGAATCACTTTGTTGTCTGTCTGACTGTCTGTCAAGAACCCATATCTCGAGAACGCGTGAAGGTATCGAGTTGAAATTAAAAACTCAGGTCTGCAGTCCCTTGAAACTGTGAGCTGTTTGTCTGCTGTCTGTCTATTAGCTGTATAAACAGACGCATCTTTTTTAATTTTTGTGGTTAATTGAGAAGTTTGATTTTTTCTCAGCTTCAAGGGACCGCAAACTAACAGACCAATAGACAGACGGACAATAAAATGCTCCTCCTAAGGGTTCTTTTTTTTTTCCTTTTGAGATAAGATCAATACATAAAGAATTGAGTACAAACAGACGTAGAATTAGTTATAACAATAGAACAAACCCACAAACTATCCTTGAATCGAGAAGAATGTAGGATCCTAATCTCCCTGCCCTTGTTATCACTAGGGGTCGGCGTTACATATTTCCTCCATTGTCTCTGGTCGGCAAGCATTTGTCCCTTTGTCGTATTCTATTGCAATTTCCACGAGTAATAATGTTCGGAAATGCATGCTTGCCAAACGTCTGACAATTATACCTAGTATACGAATATGAAAGGAATTCTCACAATGCTGCATATTCAATCTTCAAAGGTATAGCTTATTGGCAATACATTTGGTAGCTGATAGTCTAGTGCAGCAAATGATTAAGGAACGTTTGTGATTGAGCAACTGTTGAAACTCAAAGAGATTTTGATGTTGTAAAATCGATGACAAGACGCTGTCAGTTGCAGTTGTTATAAAGCGAAATTAATACGCTTTTCCAATTTAAATACATATTTATTAATTTAGAAATAAAAATGTTAGTAAAGCCCTTTTTAATTATGACGTCAGAATCATATCTCATGTCACTATAAAAATTTTGAAGCTGGGAAACCTCAGAGCACATAATTAAAAAAAAAATAAGAGGCATAACCTCTTACTTGTTTGAAGTCAGTTAAAAATATTTGCCCGATACCTATTATGGGTCGTAATAGGACTGACTGTTTCTATATACTAGAGTCTAGTGACTATACTCCATTTGTTTAGGTAATCAACTAAATGCAAACAATCTTCACATATCTTTTATCTAAAAGTAGTCTTAAAAATTTTATCCAATTTTTTTTACAATTAGTTATTTACCCAAACCGATGTTAAGTAATTAACTAAGTTTAAATAATAATATCATTGTATGTCTTTTATACGATTTAAAAAAAAGACATATTACGATTGTTTACGTTTTGTTAAGTACCCAAATAGATGAAGTATTGACGAACATTCAGTACCTAACATCTTACCTCACACCCTCAGCAAAAGGCAGGCAGAAAGTCTACCGTCATAATGAACTCCACATTGAATTAAACACTGAAATATTCAAGTACATAATTATAAAATCTAAGTAACATGGTAATAACACTCCTCAACCCAGCACCAGCTCCAAAAGGTTAAAGAGACCACGACAGGAACCAACTTGATAACTATATGCGCATAATTCGACAACCCTGTGGCACACGCGAAATTTTTTGCATAGTCAGCAAGACAAACTCATCCAGTATGTGAAGTGTTTCATATTGAATAAAATTTGCATGTGACGCCGTGTTAGGATCGTGCCAAAAGTATGTTCGCACATTAACTAAGGTGACCTACGACCTCCGTTACCGATTTGGAACCGGGCCAGGGATGTCCACATACATTTTGTTTTCAGAGTTCAACATTAGAGGTGAGGGGTTCAAAAGTTAAATATGAGCCCTGTTACATCTCCTGTGACGGAGGTAAGTTATTAATTTACACGGTGACTCAATTTGTATCTTGAATGTGAATAAGCTTTGAGATAGACCTCAGGGGAGTTTTAACCCGTAATATTCCCGTAATATTCATAAAAAAAACCCGTAATATTTATTTTGGTACTAGCTGTGCCTGCAACTTCGTTCGCGTGAACGACGAAGCTTATCAATGACTTTTTTGTGTAAAGTGCTATTTGTGTAGAAGGTTTTATATCGAGCATACCGGTATTAATACTTCTGTCCCGGCGTGGGCCCTTTGTGGCTAATTACCATAGAAACGGGTGACGTAACCTACGACAAACTTATTATTTGCGGTTGGTACAGTAATCGGGTCTAGGGATAGAACCGCAAAATTAAGATTTTTTTTTTTTATTGTATATACTTTTCCGGGATAAAAAGTACCCAGTGTGGTGCCCAGGATAATAAAGAATAATTATACCAAGTTTCATCGTAATCGAACCGGTAGTTTTTGCGTGATGCCTGAACAAACAGACAGACAGACAGATAAAAAAAATTTAAATCACATTTTTGGGTTCGCCACCGAACTCTAGTAGGTCTAGTAACACCCCCTGCCATTTTTTTTTTGTTTTTTTTTTTTTTCAATGTACAGAATTTTTACTTCTACAGATTTATTATAAGTATAGATAATGGGTCAAGACATTCACGGCTTACGTAAACAACGGAATGTTGATGTTAATAATTATGTAAGATCAAATAAATAAGCGAATGTCTGCTGCATGCCTGACAAATTGTGAGCTAGAGCGTGAGACAGTGAGACAGGGCTGCAGCAGACTGCAATGTAGATGGAGGGACGAAATGGACTGATTTTGCTAGAACTGGAAGGAGACAACGCGGATAGAAGGGGTAGAGGGAGGCCTTGGCCTAATAGTAAGATAGAACGGGCTAGAAAAAAAGAACAAAATATATTTCGGATATTAAACAAACAAATCGAGATTAAGGTTCCATTGCTGCAGTAAAATTTTGTTCCAGTGAATCAAAACCAAGTCTCATATTCGAAACATCTTCATAAAACACAGCCAATCATAATTCTGAACATCCCACTTGTCGTATATTTTATTCAGAGCAAAATCCGAAAGTGAACACATAGTTTTACGACGATGAGCGATGGCTCACAATCTTAGATAAAAAGAGTTGCACAATAGTGATATCATAAAGTTGGTCTCATCCCGCGAACATAAACGGTCAGTGGAAAATAAATCGGCAGAGCTATAAAAGCTGAACGATCGGCCCGAAATATCGGTTGTAATAACACTGCTGTCGTTAAAACAGAGAAAGAAAAAAGCCATTGGCGGCGTTATCAGGCTGAAAACTAATTCAAAGTTCTGTCATTGTTTGCCGTCGGGAGCGGAGTGAAGGAATAAAAAGCATCTTGTCGCCAAACGATATCGAGTTCCTTAAAGCAATTAAGATAAAACTGATGACAAAAGCCGCTGGGTTGCTCGTAGCCTTTGTTAGACGGTGGTAATTAACGGGGAGGTCTAGCTGCCCGCATGGCCAACGGATTCCACCTACGGCCCCACTCATTTGTAACTCGCCCAATTAAATTTGTCCTCTTTTTAAACTTTTGCATTATTTTACAACGAAATACGTTCGAGTAAATACAAATAAATTAAGGTGTGTACAGTTAAATGTGTTTTAAAGTTGGGAGTTTAGGGGTGGCGGGGAGGGTTGCGGAGTTGTTTGAAAGAGTTACTGTAACCCTGGAACGCAAAGGGTAAGGAATACAGGTAGGTTATAGTTAGTAAAAGTCTGTTACGCTTCACCCCACAGATATAGATAGACATAGATAACGCAAGCATCACGATCTGTATGAAAACCAAGCGCGCCATTTTTTGACTACCTATTATAACGTCACAAGCACTATTTAGTGAAGACGCCGCCGCGTACGGCGTCCCCCTCGCTCCACCCACAGCACAATTAACCATTTTTATATTTTTAACTGCACCCGACTAGCGCTGTACTCCGATGCAGACTGAGCGCGAAAGTGACCACTTACGATTTTTGTACGGAAGCTAAGCACGCGAAGTAGTTGCTCTTGCGTTATCTAGGTATATCTATATCTGTGTTTCACCCAGACTGGAAAACTTTATTTGAAGATTTTCCATATAAAAAAAAAACTGTTAAAGTTGGACTCACACACCGAGGGTTCAATACAAACTTACGTATCGATGCCACCAGGCAATAAGTCGGTAATCGCAAAAATTTGTTTTTCGGTTACCGTCTCTATTGCTCGGACATAGGATTTTGGATTTGGCTTGTACGAGTAGTATGGTGAATATATTTTCTTTTTTTTTCTCTTTGACTGCAATTGTTTATTTCTTATTTTATTTTCAACACAATGTTCTATTGTCATGAAATTAAATGACTTATGACAATAAGTTGGTAATCGAAAAACAAATTTTTGCCATTACCGACTTATTGACCGCGGGCGTCGGTATGTAAATATTTCGAATCTCACAAAAAAGAAATTATTTTATTCTTCTTACCCAAGATTCTAGGTAAACGAGAAGTACTCTATGGATTTTAATTTCCTTGCGATTGTCAAAACATACGCAACGAAGTATGAACATAGCGCCATTCATGCTTCGTTTACTTTCGTTCTTTATATTGCGTTCACTTAGAAGTTTGATTTTGTCACCACTCCAAGGGGTAGTAGAGTGGACTGAATATTTGATATTAATTACAGCTTAATATCTACACGCATTCTTAAGAAAAACAGTCTTGATAGTCAAACAAATGGATAACTAAGTTTTCCTATGAGCACGCGCGTAAAAAAAGCGCTGGCACAGTTTCGTGTAGTTTAGGATAAATAGGTATGTTCTTTGTCTTCTTCTTTGGTAGAACTCAACTTTTCAAAAACTACCTGAACGGCTCAGTAATTGTCCAAGTTCAAGTTCAAAAGTTGTAAGTCTTTACACTTTTTAACAGGACAGAAAAGCAAGTTGGGCTTATTCTACAACGGGTCTCTAAACTGGCATTGTGATTGTGATTTTTTTTTGTTTTAAACTAGTGCTTGACTGCAATCCTACCTGATGGTAAGCAGTGATGCGCACTAGTTTATTAAGAGCCTATTCACTCTAGCCTTGAAGACACCCAAATTATAATCGGATGGGAAGACCGCAGCGGGCAAATTGTTCCAGCTCTTCAATGTACGCGGTATAAACCACGAGGCAAAACGCCTAGTCCGGAATGTAGATGTTTCAACAACGTAAGGGTAGATACTCGCCGTACTTCGTGTTGTCCGATGGTAGAACTGAGATAGTTGAATCAAGTCATGCAATTCCCGTACACACTCTACAAAATGCAACGTATAAAATACCGAAAGGCTGGCTACCCTACGCCTGTGCTCAAGGCTTTGAAGATTGGGCTTTACCAAATCTGGATCACCCTCTTCGCACGCCTCTCCACCGAGAAACCTCTCATGCCCCCGTTCCTGTACGTAAATCTTCCGTAAATCTATAATGCTCCATTTGACTAGATTGTTTTTATAGAGACCGTCCTGAACAAGCAATCGTTTAAGGTATTTCCAGATTAGCTACTGAAGTTCATGTCAGGAAGAAAATGCTTTGCTGCAGCCAACTTGCCTGATTTCCAACATTGCGAACATTATTATACGGCTGATTCTTTTCTAAAGAATACCCTAATAAAACACAAACATTACTCTTGGTTAAAATCTAAATAATAGAAACAGTTAAACCCACAATAAGCTGTGTAGTTATCGTGGTAGTGATCTAACAGAGTGACTAATATGCAGCAATTATATCACATGAGACCGTGAGCAGGCGACTGAAATGTACCGCGCGATTTATACTCTAAGCTCCGTGTACACTGCGGGACACATGTGTCCCAACTTGTGGGGTTATATTGCTGTGTACTTACCTTTTATTTTATTGCTAGAACTTGTGGGTCACATTTATAGCTTTTCTCATTACCATTTCAGCCGAAAGACGTCCTCTGGACAAAAGCCTCCCTCAAGTGACGCCCAATGAACGGTCCTGTGCGTCTCGCACCCATTTGATTGCAGCAACCCTCGCTAGGTCATCGGTTTTTCTTACAAGTTCCAATGCTGCAACTTTCGGTAAATGGTCTCCACTCCAGAACTATTCGGCCCCATCGACCATGTGTTCTTCGAACAATAATCTGCCATTAAAAGTCAATTCGATGGAAAACGAAGAGGAAATCATGGTATTAGCACCTAAAAGACTCAGGTTGATTTTTAGTAAAGGTCTGAACCACCCTCGCCTTCCACTTTAGAGCAAGAGAAATCATCGAATGATTTTCTACCTCATAAATTACTGGCCTGTTGGTCTCGTGGTTAGTGGCCCTGACTGCTATCCCGGAGGTTGTGGGTTCGATTCCCACCCAGGACAAATGTTTGTGTGATGAGCACGATCATTTTGTTATGTGTCTGGGTGTAAGTTGTCTATAATATGTATGTATTTAATATATAAGTATGTGTATCAGTTGTATAGTACTCATAACACAAGCTCTGCTTAGCTTGGAACTAGACGGCGTTGTGTGATAGTTGTGTAATATTATATTATATATTATAACAATAGCGTGATAATATGTTTACCTTATATCTTGATACAATACTCCAAAATGTTGAATTGAGAAAATGGGCACAAAAATTTGGCCACTAACACAAGTTACCGTGGGACATGTTTCCTAAGTTCTGGCGCAGTGTAGCCGAAGCTTTAAGCTGGTACACCAAAATGTTGCATTATACAGCAAAACAATGTGGATCCCGGACAAAAAGGTACCCACTACACTTAATGGCCAGTCGTATAGCCGCGCTTAAACTAAGAGCCGAATTGTGACGCCGACCAACATTTTTGAAACTATTTCAGGTACCCCGGAAGATATTTAAAGTTAAATGGTATCATGAGTGTTAGTAGCTATATAGTTCCACCTAATGAAGGAACATAGGTAGGTAAAAGTTTGATATTTCACATCACTCTACCCAGATGGATGAGCACATTTAGTGATATTCTCAAAAAAAAAAGTGTAAATTTATTTACACTTTATTGTACACCAAGATTACAATATATATTATAAAAGGAAACCTTATAAAAAAGAAAAACAAACAATCGGCGGCCTTATCGCACTCGGCTATTTCTTCCAGACAACCTAGAATAGATAGAATGTAATAGAATATAATAGAGGGAATATAAATATATCCATATACATTGAGCAGTGGTGGCCGAGTGGTAACGGCCCCAACTTACGTGTTTGTAGGTCGCGGGTTCAAACCCAGCCAGGCGCGTTACTTTATGTAATGTTTTTCATCACCACCACTCTCAAAACGGTGAAGGAAAACATCGTGAGGAAACCAGCATGAAACGGGGTATCTGAAAAATTCAAAGAGATGTGACATCCATCAATCCTCACTGGGCCTGCGAAGTGGATTAGTTAGTGGATGTCACATGTCTTCGATTTTTTGGTTCCAGGACATGCCGGTTTCCTCACGATGTTTTCCTTCACCGACTTGAGAGAAGTGGTGATAAAATAAACTGCACAAAGTAATGCACATGGCTGGGTTGGAACCTGCGACCTACAACTTGTAAGTTGGGGCCATTACCACTCAGCCACCACTGTTAGGAGGTTAGCCTTCAATTAATTTATTTTCACATTTAAAATACCTAATCTTTGTCATTACTCAGAAATTAAAACTAAGTGAATCCCAAGTAATTTCTCCAAAAGATGAGACGTAAAGATAAAGAATTGTCGTCACTCTGAGAACAGTTCCACAATCCGCCAACAACGCCATTTTATATTTTAATTGTTAACCATAAACAACAGCTGTCACATTTTTTTTTTGTAAATGCGGTCGTTTTAATATTTGTAGGTTGGCTGCCGTGGAGTCACAATTACGGGGGTCAGGCTGACAACCTCAGGACCCTAATTGAGTAGGTAATACAATGAAGGTTCTCGCAGACAGGCGCGATGCGATAATGCGATAAGGTAAAATTAATTTATGGGCAGGTACTTAATTTATCCGTTCATTTATTTTAGGGTTCCGTATTATTAAAATCATGCAGTCTATATTATTACTTTGTATTTTTTATTTTATTTTTGTCAAGGAATGAAAGGCTTTTAATTTTTTTTATTTATTTATTATATACTTTATTGTACATACATAATAAAAAAGGAAAACTATTTAAGTAAAGTATATACAATGGGCGGCCTTATCGCATTCCACGATCTCTTACAGGCAACCTGGAATGGAAAGTAAGTTTCGGGACATGATATGGGGCTGTCACAATAAGCAACAACATATTACAAAATATACAATAATAGAAACACAGATACATACATATGCTATATAATAAATACATAAATGCATACATACAAAAATATATACAATAAAAAGAAATGAGAACTTTCGATAATCACAGAGACAGGTAGTGTTCTTTAACAAATTTCTTGAATGTAAGCAACGATTGAGCACGTTTTATAGCACCTGGCAATGCATTCCACAGACGAGCAGCATTTGCTCTTAAGCCCCTTATAGGATAATTTTGTTGTGCGTCTGTTTGTCTGTACGTCTGTCAAGACCCTTTTGCTCAAGGACATGCGGAGGTCTGAAGCTGGAATTTATATCAAATTCCCAGGTCTGCTACCCGAAGTAGCAGTGAATAAATTAAATTTCTAAGTCTTTATACTGACATAGAATCCTGAAATTACATCACACATATGAAATCACATCCTATGCCACAGTTTTTTTAGTGTTTATTGTAATAGGACTTTTTTTTAAAAGGATTAAAAAGAATAAAATCACAATTTTTGCGTTTTGCTAAAAACCCCAACATTGATTTATAATTACTGACGCTACCGGCTAGTATTTTAATGACTTAAAAATCATTAAGTACTAAATATCGTCACCTCCAAAGGATTGATTCAAATGATTTTCAAAGTATAAAACTACCTTAAGGCACTGAGCTCACGAAGCGGTTTTCTCCCGCGGTCGCCGCGGCAGAGGAAACGGATATTTTATTTCAAAACTCATGAGATGGTAGATGGCTGCGATTTTCGACTGCAAGTCCAGCGGCCGATAGGGCGCGGTCGCCGCTAACTGGCCGCAAAGCGTGCGGGCGTAAACCGCTGAGGCGGCGGCGGGCGACCGCTGCGCTGATGATCGGCAGCCGCGAACTACAGCACACACCGCGGCCGTAAATCACGTCGTGAAAATTGCTTTATTTTGTTACATATATATCTGCATTCTACAGAAGTTGCGGGCCCGGAACCGTGGCGACTTCGGGAGAAAATCGCTACGTAAGTTCTCTCCCTTAGATAGAAAAGCATTACCCACATTCCAAATATAAAATTTAATTACGTACTTGCATTGGCCCGCACCGAACAACTCGACTTGATAAACAAATTCAAACAATTCTAAATTCGAATGAGCTTTCAAATCCAACCAGAAACGTTTTTGCTGTAAGGTTGACTTCCGTATGACCGAACAGTATTTAGAGATACTTATTTATGAATTTAACGAATTAGATCACTTTCAAATTTTGGAATAACGAGAAAGTTCGATTTTAATGAAACCTCTACTTTTTTAAAAGATTTTTTAATAAAGTCACACAAAAATCAACTTAAAAAATAGATGGCGCTTGTTCTACGGCTATGGTAAATTTTTCACGCTCTTTCATCACTCAATCCCCAAGCGAACGCCGGCGTTCGCGCGAAATTTCGCGTCATTCGGTTAAACACCAAGCGAACGCCTGCGTTCGCGTAGATTATAAAAAAATTATCGTATTTTTTATTGGGTATTTATCCAAGAACGTAAATCAAAAGTTTTTCATAAAGTAGTCTGTATATAAGCAAACCTTTTCGTGATTCTCAATGATCCCTATATATACCTTCATATAGATGTAGATTGAAAAGTTCACATGGTAACTTTTTTCGAACGTTTTCGCAGCCCAAATAGGCAATGGCTTAATTACCTCTTCTTATAATATTTCCAGAAGCTTTTAGTAAGATAATGCTTATTAATCGAGTTGACATAGCAACTATTTTATCATGATAGACTTATAAAACTTACAAAAATATCTTTAAGAATTTCAGATGTCTCAGTTTTCATAAATTAGAATGACAGAAGAAATAATATTGTAGATATTTTATCGTCTGTCTTTTGCATAAAATATTGAATCAATCTTTTTGGTTCATTGAAGAAAGAAATGTAATCCAAATAGCAATTAAAATATTTTATGGAAGATTTCCTAAAAGAAACTGTTAGGAATAAAATTTATCTACCTGTAGGAAAAATCAAAATACTTGTTTCAATTTCGAAACAGCTGCAAACCTCGAATCAGCGAATCATATTGTTTAACTTCAAAATAACATTCATAGGTACTTGTTACCATTATCAGTTTGAAAAAACATCTAAAAAATACACCCTATAACTTTGTGGCCACAACGTTTACTTACAGTTTGACTGCGGTATCTCAGCAATAAGTTTGTTACAAGGAGTTCTGTTACTCACAGGTATCCATATGATCTACCTACCCACTCTTAAAACAACCTTAAAGTTTTCTTCCTTGTATTTTGAACGTCAGAGTGAAACGAAACGGACGCACATGGGAAATACTCGTTCGAAAAACGGAATGGAGTTTATATTACACATTATGTTCATCTTTTCAGCCGATCGACGTCCACTGTTCAGACATCCACTGGCAGGCCTGTTGGTCTAGTGGTTAGTGGCCCTGTAGGTTCGATTCCTACCCAGGACAAATGTTTGTATGATGAGCACGATCATTTGTTCTGTGTCTGAGTGTAATTTATCAATAAGTAATATGTATTTATTTAGAAATTACACCCAGACAAGCTCTCACTCCAGAATTTATTAGATGATTTTCCATTGAAAAAAATGTAAAGTACCTCAATGCTCTAATGGTCATATGTGCTGAGGTTGAGAGGACTCCAATTTTATTCGCAAGCAAAGATATATTTAGATTACTGTGCCTGAATTTACCTCGCTCAATTAGGCCCTCTATCACATGAGACTTAAATGATATGCCCTGATTTTGTAAACAGTCATGAGCAATAAGATACATATACACATACATTGTATATACATTGTCACATTTTCTGTCTTATCTTCTGTCATTCAGGAAATATGTCCACAACAATTGATTCTGAATGACCTACCTGGTTAGGTAATTATGATCCATTTCACGTGCACTTATTTCTTGGATAGCAGAAGTGTTTATTTTTATTGTGAATAGGCTCGCGTTTGACCACTATCTCACTTGATGGAAAGCAATGTTATGGCTGACGATGGAACACGTTTGCCTAGAAGTAATCTATTCACTCCTCACTTAAAGACCCCTATATTATAGCTATCAGGAAACATAGACTCCAACTGGGAATTCAAGTCCTTAACTAAGATAAGTTCGCTACCGGGGTTCCGATCACGATTTCCAGCCACCGTAGGAGCGGGCTTGCGGATGGCGGGTAATGTGTAGCTCGCTGTCCGACCGTCCGGTGACAGTCCGAACCGAGCCCAAGTTGTCGACGGCGCGCAATGTACCCGCGCGCCTCAAGGAGTTGTCAGCAAACTGTAGGGCCCAACAGGGTCGAAGCCTACTGGGGCGAAGGGTTGTGCGAAATTGAACCCCGAGGCCCTGGAACGAATGCAATGAAGAAACAGGGTAGCTTTTTAGTCAGTCAGTCTGACACTATCTCCCGCCCCGCCAAACGGACGGGATTTGTCATTAGATGATTTTACCAACCATAAAAAAACTAAGATAAGTTAAGATAGATTAAAAAGTCTCTGCTTACCCCCTTTAGGAATATCTACACCCGTGAAATCATGTAATAAACTATAAAAAACCCATTATTCCAGTAAATGTCACACAGTAGGGCCGTTACTCTATAAATATCCAATTTAAAATAGATCTTTGTTGAAAATCTTTTACGCTATCAAAGTGAGATATCCTTTTTTTTTTTGCTCGCTAGAGGGCAATATCGTCAGTTTGTTGAATCGTTGCTCCGTATTTATTAAATCATAAAAATAGTAAAAGTGAACTTTTTGTGACAATGATTGCTAAAAAGTGGAATTAATACCGATATATAGTGATAAAAGAACCATTTGTGCTGTGACTATCCATAAAAGGGCCGTATTCCTGTGATTTTCTGTGATGAGTGACTTGAAAGCTAAGTAAACAAATTCTAATATTGCTCGAATCATAATCACAACATAACTTATTTACCCTCTGCTGAACTTTAAAAGTGTTTCCACAAAATTGCTGAAGTAGCTTAACGAGTACCTAGCTGGATTGCAAATTTTGCAAGTCATTTTGCAAGTCATTGACAGATCTTGTTGTGACTGCGGGCGCCATCTGTTGGTGCTACTTGGAATTACGTCGGGATCTAGCGCATCGTGATCGAAACACCACGACACTCATTAGTGATCCTCTCACAGTTCTCGAAATTGAAATACTCCTAGCAAATTATACTAGGTGGCGCTGTCCTACTGATTATTACTTTATTTACATCAAACAACAATGAATTGCTGCCACAGTGAACCGGTTGCGACTGCTGTTAATATTCTTCTGTGCTGTCTATGTGAGGGAAAATATCACTGTGAATGTCTTAATGTAACGCATAACCAATTTGCTGCACTGAGCGCTGAGTTTAAGGCTTCCTGGAAGTGCCCGTCGTGTAGTAATGTCACCAGGCGTAATAGGTCTAACGTTAATACTCCAGTGCGTAGCTACATGGACCATACGGTTGAGGATAACTCTATGGATGTGTCTTGTGATATTCTAGACGAACGCAGTTCGCTTCGGGCCCTCTCTGATTCTAGGGATAGAAATAAAGATGTTGAGGCATCCGCCAGACCCATTTCCAGCTCAGATTTTCATAGATTCACAGGAGACTTAAACGAAACCCTTGGTATTTGGCGGAACGAAATGAATAAAGACTTTCTTCAGATTCGTGATGAAATAAAATCAACTATGGCTAACATTCATAAGGAAATAGCTTCATTGCGTACCGAACAGTCCCTTCTCAAGCAGAGTGTGCATGGCCTGCGTAGCGATGTTGTTAGCCTTCAGGCGGCTACACAGGACCAAAAGCAGCAGCATGAACTCCTCGAAAAGCGAATCGCTGATTTGGATGGTACTGGGTCTGCTGGCATGGAGCTAACAGTCAGTGCTCTCGAGTCCAAAATTGATACTTTGGAACAACAGGCACGTCAATGCAATGTCGAAATAGGCAATTTGCCCGAAAGGCGCAACGAAAACCTACCAGCTATCATTGAGGCTATTGGTCTTGCACTTAACCTGCCACTTTCACAACAGAGTATTGTCGCAGTCCATAGAGTGCCACATGCGCACCAAAAAAACACTAGGCCGAAAAATGTAATTGTAAAATTCACATCATGTTTACAAAGAGACAATCTGATTAGTGCATTTCGTAAAGCCTCTTCGTTAAGGACAGAACAGATCGGCATAACTGGGACATCATGCCCAATTTATATTAACGAACATTTAACGCTAAAGAAGAAACAGTTATTTCGAAAAACCCGGGAGGTCGCTAAAAGTCAGAACTACAAATACGTATGGGTCAGGAATGCAACAATACTTGTGCGTGAGCGTGAGGGTGAAGCCTCGTTTGCAGTACGTGGGGAAGGAGACCTTAGCAAACTTAAAGCAAAAAAGCCAACTGAATAATTGTTTCAAATTAGTAGACATTTCAAATTATTTCTACTATCGTGTTAATTATGAACTAATTTATTTTGCATGTTACTCTTACAAAATTATGCATGCTATTAATTTTAATTTTTATTCTATTTTAACAAGTATTATGCGTCTGTATTTAAATGATAATGGTCGACGCCACTTAAAGTTATATGCCTGTTTTAACTTGTATTCAATCCATCTCATTATACAAAGTCAATCAATATATAAAGTTTTAAATTTTAATTCTACACAACTTACTGCGAGTACACAATATCAATTAATGTGCACAGTTTTAAGTTTTAAACCTAATGAACCTATTATACAATGTTACTTGAAATTATACACATGTTTTAGTCAGTTCTCAATGCAATTAATTATACAATTTCAATTTATCAATATAATTTTGAATTATAGTTCTAGTCAACCTGTTATACCTTGTTACTTGAAATTATACACATGTTTTAGTTTTATATTATTTTTTATTCAATGTCAATTAATATGTACAATGTTTAATTTTTATGTAACGCAACTTATTATACAACGTCAATTTGTCAATACAGTTCCAAATTATAATTCTAGTCAATCTGTTTTACATTTCTGCATGAAATTATACACATGTTTTAATTTGATAATATCAATTGTACAATGTCAATTAATATGTAAAATGTTTTATCTTAATTCAATGCAACTTATTATACAATTTAGATTTATATACACATGTTTTAATCTGATATTATTTATTATTCAATGTCATTTAATGTATTCAATGTTTAAGTTTAATTCAAGATTTTATACTGACATTCTATTATGGATCAAGCTCTACCAAATAACGCGAGTCTTATACGAATTAGTTAAATTACATATTACTAATGGATGTCTTTAATAATTTAATTGTATATTATCAGAACTGTAGAGGCATTAGAACTAAACTGCATTCATTACTCGTGAACATCTTGGCATCCTCTTATGACATCATCATATTAACAGAGACTTGGTTGATTCCGGAAATAGCAAACAGCGAATTTATAGATCCTCGTTACATTGTGTTCAGATGTGATAGGAATCGTAACGCTACGGGGAAACGAGACGGTGGAGGGGTGCTTATTGCGGTACTGCGTGAACTTCAAGCGGTCACACTTGATGTTCATAATAACCCACTTTTTGAGCCCTTATCTTGTATTGAGCACGTCATGATAGCACTACCTAGTAGGAGTGACAAAAGCAAAATACATGTAGTAAGTGCAGTGTACATACCGCCGGGAACCGGCGCCGATGTCTATACTTCACATTTTGATTTTCTGCAGGACGCCTTAAATGGCCCAAATGTTATGAATGTTTACATCATAGGTGACTATAATCTACCAAATGTTACTTGGAGTGCGATCAGACCTGGGCATGAGGCTTGCAGGCCATGCGCTTGTTCTCACCCGATATGCACGGAACTAATAAATCTCATGTCGTCGCTGGATGCATATCAATACAATACTATTCCTAATAGAGGTGGTAAAATCCTAGACTTATTTATTTCAAACACTTCCTGCTCAGCTGGCAATCTTAAAGACCCATTATTACCAATAGACCCTCACCACCCCCCTTTTGTTATAACCGCGCCTGTTAGCTTATCTATACAAACTATGAAGAGAAAACCTTTGACTAAATATAATTTTCGTAAAGCTAATTATGATCTCATCAACAAGCACTTGAATGAAGTCAATTGGTCCGCACTGTTTGATAACCTTTCCTCAGAAGAGGCCGTAGAGGCTTTCTATGGTATGCTGAGTGACATAATTAGTCCATTAGTACCCCTTACTAGACCTCGGTCACTTGACTTCCCAATCTGGTTTACGCCGCAATTGATAAAGGTATTTAAAAACAAAAAACGTTTTTGGACTAAGTGGAAAAAATATAACAACATCAAGGACTATAATAATTATTCTGAATGTAGGATGATCTTCAAAGCTATGTGTGATACCTGTTACTCTAGTTATATTAAGTCTGTTGAGGAAAGTCTTACTACTAACATCAAGTATTTTTGGTCTTATATCTCCAACCGCAAAAATAAGTCAGGTATCCCGTCCATGATGCAATATCAGAATGTCAAGTCGAGTGATCCTGATGTAGTCTGTAATATGTTTTCCGACTTTTTCTTATCCGTATTTGAGCCTGTGTCCCCAACACTGTCCACTTGGTGTCCACCGCAGCAGTTTAGTGACAATGGTACATTAATCAGTGATTTACAAATTGAAAAATCAAAAATACTCAGCGAGTTGAAACGGCTGGACCCTACCAAGGGGCCAGGACCCGATGGTCTTCCAGCAACTTTCTTTGTAGCTACAGCTGTCAGTATTTGTGAGCCGATTTATATTCTTTTTAATAGATGTCTGCATGAGGGTGTGTTTCCGGCGGTGTGGAAGCAAGCTAACATTACACCGGTTCATAAGGGTGGGTCGAAAAATGATGTTGAACAATATAGACCTATCTCAATTCTGTCGACCTTGTCAAAACTTTTTGAAAGGCTTGTTCATAACGAGATTTACCCACTGTTGCATAACACTATTATCCCTGAACAGCATGGGTTTGTAAAGAACAGATCCACTGCTTCGAACCTGCTAATATTTTCAAATTACTTGTTTGAAAATATTGACAGGCGAGTGCAAGTGGATGCTGTCTACACAGATTTCAAGAAGGCTTTTGACAAGGTCGATCATGAGATACTGCTGAATAAAATTGCCTTCAACGGAATACGTGGTAATTTGTTGCGTTGGTTTGTGTCCTATATTGAAAACCGGTCACAGAGGGTTGTGATTAATGGTCACCAATCTGTCTCTGTTGATATTACTTCAGGCGTTCCACAGGGCTCAATTCTAGGGCCGCTTTTGTTTATTATTTATATAAATGATATTAAGAAGTGTTTTAAACATGCCAAGTTTTTGATGTACGCTGATGATTTAAAAGCATTTAATACGATAAGTACACTTGACGATTGCTTGCTTTTTCAACAAGATCAGGATAGACTGACAGACTACTGTACTACAAATAAATTGCATCTCAGTATTCCTAAATGTAACTATGTACACTTCACAAAAAACAAAGTAATCGTAAAATTTCACTATAGACTAAACAGAACCCCGTTGAACAACATATGCTTAGTTAAAGATCTGGGTGTGCTTTTTGATGGTGGGTTGTCCTTGAACCAGCATGTTGAGGCCATAGTAAACAATGCATTCAAAATGTATGGTTTCGTAATGAGATCTTCAACCGAATTTAAGCGTACTTCGACTTATTTATACCTGTACAAAACGCTCATCCGATCTCAATTGGAATATGCTGTGCCTATTTGGAATCCCTTCTACAAAAAGTACATTGCTGCGGTAGAGAGAGTCCAGCGCAAGTTTCTCCGTACTATGCATTATAGGTGTCATAGAAGTAAGACTTCTCTGTCATACTCCCAACTACTAGGCAAGTACAAGCTGGTGAGCTTGGAGGACCGTCGCAAATACCTAGAAGCCAATGTTCTATATGATATTGTACACAATCACTTTGATGCCATTGATCTCACGAGTAGGCTGTGTTATTCAGTGCCTCGAACGGTTAACGTGCGTAAAGTTCGTACAGGAACCCTGTTCGCGCTTAATTCATGTCGAACAAATTCTGGCTTACGTTGCCCGATCCATAGAATGTCGGAATCTTATAATGTGAATTTCATTGACGTTGATATATTTGCATGTTCTAAATTTAAATTTAAAAGAAATATTATTAAAAAGTTCATTGTTTGCAATTGAGTCGTGGATATTATAGATATAGGTATTATGTTTATTCTTTTTGATTTATGTTGAGCAAGTTTTATAGTGTGTAGTTTTTATATTGTACGATAATGTCCATCTAGTGGCAACCAATGTATTTTCAACCATGTGTAATCTGTGGATAATGCAGTTGGCTGCAACATTACCTCCTAATTAGTGTTATTTTTTAAGCATGACCTTTATGTTGTAGCTGTTTATTGTCCCTTAATAAATAAAATAAAAATAAAAATAAAATATCTCTTTGTAATCTCCGTGAATAATATTGGATTAACAAGACTTTGTTACTAATCCAGTTCCTTCAGCCGAATCCCTTTTATCCCATTGCTTGGCTCCAGCCGACCCAGTTATCCGTTCTCGAAGGTTAATTTAGAGACATCTTTTATCTTAAAAAAAAAAACGTTTGTCAATAATGACCGTCTGTTTGTGCCTCGTTTATGTTTTTGTTCAGATTCTGGCGCATTCATTTCCCGAGCTCCGGCCGCCATTTTGGAAAAACTTTTTTGAATTAACTGAGTCGAGGGTTTGGTACATATTCGTAGTAGTTGACTCGAAACGTCTGATTGTTAATTAGTTTTCACACACACATAATGATACTATTGTAAATGGCTTTTTTTCTAAACACTTACTTGAAAACCCGCTTTTTTCTCGCACGCAATTCATTGTTTTCCGATCTAGTATGGAAAAGTGCATGAGCTCACTCCTGCTACAATTTATTGTATTTATCGTATCACGCTGGTTGCTCACTAGTCGTTGTCAGCCCTTTTTATTTGTACAAGCATAATTCGCGAGATAATTTGTCACTGCAACACTCAGCTTCACAACACCCTCGCCTGTGGCTCGGGTGAATTCTGCCTCGGTCGCAATAATAAACTCAATTTGAATTGTGAAAGATACATGACATTATAGTACTTATTACGACTGTCTATAGACACGTCGAAACACCCGCATTAACACATACCAGGTCATTTAGTTCAAATCTATGTACATGTAAATAAAGTCTGTTATTGCTTGAACAATCTGCGTACTAGCCTATAAAGATGTTCGCACACTCGGAACGAGTAGAGGGATTTTGTATTAAAACATTATGACAAAATTATAGCACACACTTGGGAAAGGCGAGAGCTTAAAATGTTCGGGACGTGACATTTTAGTTCCAGCCCGTACTAACGACGAGTATTTGACTCTCACTTAAACGACACAGTTAAGTAACACTCCGTACGTAGTAAGCTACGAAATTATTTTATGTGCAAAGAGTTTTCGCAGTAACAAAAGTTATTTGTTGCTACGTTTTGAGAATGAATCAGAATGGATTGGAATAAGCTATACTCACGTAAGTTAGAGCCCAATAGTATCAAAAGTACTTGTAGCTTATCTTAATAACTTACATAATTATTTTAAGATTAATAAAAAATAGTTTATTCGCGTATTTATAGTAATGAATCCTTAAAAAAAGTCACTTACGTCTATTGGCCTGAAGTCGTCAAATCTAATTTATTTATTATTTATTTAAAAATCTTTATGCACTAGTGTACAAAGGCGGACTTAATGCCGTAGGCATTATCTACCAGTCGACCTTAGGGTGGTGCAGAGACATAACGTAATAGGTGCAACTTAATGAAAAACAGACAAAATAAATAGAAAACTAATACAATATCTAATAAATATAAATGTAAATACATACTTATATAAATACATACAAATAACCAAAATTATTTTGAGAAACGAATCCACCAAATCAACGCTGCGATGAATCTAGCAGTTTCTTGCGAATATGTTCACGTGCCATTACCTTAAAGGAGAACGGACTGGAAGCCATCCTGATGTTCAACGGGAGCGCGTTCCAAAGAGAGATCGCCTGTACAAAAAAGGAAGAATGGATAAACCCAGAGCGATGTGAGGGACAGCGCAGTAAACGATTTTTCGTAGATCGGAGATTTTTATTATGGTCAGAGCAAAGGAATTGAATTTGAGAAGTAAGATAAGAAGGAGAAGAAGGCTTGTTCAGAAAAGAAAAGGGTAGTCAAGGCCCTTAGTGCTCTACGCTGACGTATAGGTAACCATTTTAAAAGCAAACGCTGTTCCGAAATGTGATCATATTTACGAAGGTTGAAGACAAATCGAATGCAGTTATTCAGAAGGCGGTCAAGTTTATTGAGGAGATCTGCATTCAGGTCATAGTAGCACACATCACCATAGTCGATAATAGGAAAAATCAGGGACTGTACAAGCAGTACCTTTATGTGAGCTGGAAGAAGATTTTTCAGCCGATAGAGCGACCGTAACGTTCCAGTAACCCTCCTACTAACACTCGCAACTTGCTTCCGCCAGTCGAGACAGGTGTGTTGTTGAATTTATGTATTTATTTAATTTTCATGTACCAGTAGTGGTACATAGGCGGACTTAATGAAACAAAGCATTCTCTACCAGTCAACAGGGTTAAAATAGACAACACTGTGGTAGGTATGCACAATAAATTGTAAGATTGCACTTATCTATATAATATTTTAAATACTGGCAGTCGGGACCCATTCTAGAATTGAGAGCACATACCTATATTACATTGCAGATTACTCCAATCTATTGACTAGACGGCTGACTTTCTACTCCCGACTGCCAGTATTTAAAATATTATATAGATAAGTGCAATCGGGTACAACGACTTTCTTGTTTTAGGGCTTTTTCATGAATGCTCAGAAAAGCAGTCGGGTTTTTTAGTTTTTTAAATTACCGTTTTTTATTTTTTTAGTTTTATTTTATTACGATATCACTTTCAAAGTAATTACGAATCTACCTCTCAAACTAAAATCCATCGAGCCGTTCAGGTCGCAGAGCGTGCCAAACATTTGAATTTGGCGCAAAAAATCCGCTATATTGTTTTGTTTTTTTATTTTGATATACCCAGTGTCACTCTCACAGTAAATACGAATCTAACGACACCTCTCAAGTTAAAATCCATCGAGCCGTTCAGGCTGCAGAGCGTGCCAAACAATTATACACACATACATACATACATACATACTCTCGAAAAACATAACCCTCCTTCTGGCGCAATCGGGTAAAAAATACAAACAAGTTCAACAACCCTCAGATCCATTTAGCTTGCAAATACTTACAAATACACAATGGTTTAAAAGTGTACGATCAACGGAGCGGCACGTGACCTAACCAGTTTTTAACTTCCTGAACACCATTCAACGGTATAACAAGGAATTTTGACATTTCAGTTGTTGGCAGAATGTCCTTTGTAGTTCCCATTCCGCTTTGCCCGTCATTTAAGTGCCGGAGCCCAAGCATCTGCTCAGCTTTTAATTTTCTGAATGTCTGTAAAACAAACTGCCTTCCCCAAGGGATATGAAAGTAAATGAAACACTGATGGCTCCTTAAATATGCCAAGTTTAGCGTTGATCGTTAATTTCCTTGGAGATTCTTGAGTACTAAATGGCGTCAGGGAATTAATACGGAAAAACTTTGCGTTTCGACTCATCTTTGATGAATTGTTTATCGCTCTTTAGCAAGTGAAGTGTTTCGCGCATTATTATTCTAAGCTGCAATACTGTTCTTGCAATTTTCTCAGTCGTAACTTCAAGGGAATTATTCATCTAATTAAACTCTCGTAAACTTGCCAAACGAAGCGTTTATAACGTAATTTTGTATCTTCATTAATGGAATATGCCCTGAGTGTAGTCCACAAAGTCTGTTCAAATTGCCAGTTCTATATTTATGTTAGCTGTCTTGTTCAACTTTAGTTTTTCTCCAAAACCAAGAAACACAAAAGAATGTTATCCCACTTAGGTACACCTTTCCGCAATTTTACCAACTATCCGAAAATCCGAAATGATGACAGGAATGACTCTTAAGTCTTAAAACTTCGCTATTTTCCTCACGAAGGGTTCCGGTCTCGAGAGGTTTTGTCGCTCTATCGCTAAAAGATTCAAGAGTTGTGAGTCCCCAATCAAGAACTTTTCTATATACGGCTATGCTTGAATCTGGCTTAGTTGGAAATCGTTTTTTCGGTTTGAACATAAGTTTGCTTTTTGACATCATTATGTTTGAAGGAAAATTAACCTTGGCGAACTGTTATTTCTCCTAAATCTTTCATAACTGTTTCATGATCGTCTAAATAGGCGTTTAATATTTTATTATGATCATTTTATTAAGCAATTTTCTCGCTATTATCTTTAACTTGCGCCCCTCTTCTAAAGAATCATCTAATACAGACTCGGGGACGATGGGACAGATAGTATATTGTGTGGCGATTACGTCACGCTCTTTAGGGACGAGGTCGTTACTGCGAATTGTTACATCTTACTTGAGTACCGTAAGCGTTATTAGTGTTTACTATTTATCGGTGTGTCGGAGAGACATGGAGCTTGGAGATAGTTCTTTTGCAAGATTTGCTTTTTCTTTCTTTTCTTGATTTTTTTTGCTTGTTATATTGAATAACTTGCCGTTTTTTTTAGTATGATATTAGGCTTAGCATGCACTGCGATTAAACGCCCGCGTTTTATCGCAGGACTGAAACCGCAAAAATTGTAACACATGGTTTTCTATACTTGCGCACGCATTAGCGATTTAAGCCACAGTGCTTGTTGACAAGCGGTTTTGCGTTTTGAGGTATTCTAAACCTCTTGCGTTTAATCAAAATGCGTGCTCAGCCTAAGTGGGAATAAAAAGAGCGTTGGTTAATAATTTTTACGCTATTTTCGTATGAAGGATTCAACATGAAAAAAAAAATACTGACCACGATATAAACAAATAAGCCCCGAAAACCTACTAAACGCGAACCCAGAACCGAAACAAGTGAACCTCCCAAAAAATTCAAGTTCCCTTCTTTCCTTCAAAATATCCGGGTCAGCCATTGTTCCTTTGTCACCGCACCGGACAGTCTTCAGACAAAGTTAGCTTTGCATTCACTGCAGCCTTTAGTGCACTGCTGAAACAGTCAAACTCCATTATTCTGACTGCATCAACCAATTGCAAAGAAGCACAAAAGATATCTGACGTTCGCTACGGTGGAATTCTCTCCTGTTTTTCGTTTGTTGCTCTCTTGGACCTGGTAGGGTATTGACCAGGAATAAGTAATCTTCTTGATGGATTCGCGCCTTATTCATTATTTAAAGTTGAGACCGTTTTAAAGAATTGTTTAGCTGTAGGTTTCTCACTTTAATTAATAGTTTTAAGTAGAGGGATTGTTATTTTTTACAGGTTTTTACTTGGTAAACAAATTTAAGATTGGTATTAGTAATCTTGATTCTGCATTCTGTACTTTTTTAACATTTACAAATGGTCTTGTTCTCGGACAGAACAAGGTGATTCCGTAGCTTGTATATAGTTGTTTCAATCTTAATTGTAACTTTTTCCATATTTGAAAATAGAAATAGTGTTCAAAATCCATTAAAAATTACGTAAATTACATGCCTTTTAAATTTGGTAGAAGGGGAACCTGTCAAGTAAAAGAAAAGGGATGCATAAACTGAAATGTGACGTCACTGGTTTACGAGCGGACAAAAGGGAAAGCGAGATGTTTCCACCAAGCCCCCCACCCTTCTTCAAACCAATATCTCCAATGCTAATTGCTGTTTGTGCCAACGAGACCATTACTAAGCTTCCACTCACACACGTCCTGCCTGTTCGTCTGTCAGCGGGCTGTATCTCATAATCCGTAAGAGGTAGAGAGTTGAAATTTTCACAGAATGTGTATTTCTGTTAACAAACAACAATAGATAGTAAAATTTAAAAAAAAATAAGGTCATTCCTTTACAAGGAACGTTATATTAGTGAGCCGCCGGGATTCCGATCCCGATTTCCGGCCACCGTAGGCGCGGGCTTGCGGACGGCGTGCAATGGGTAGCACGCTGTCCAATCGTCCGGTAACCGACCGGACCGAGTCCAAGTCGTCGACGGCGCGTTCTGTTTCCGCGCGCCTCAAGGAGCTGTCGGCACACCGAAGAGGCCCAGCCTGCTAACTGCAGGCAGGCAGGGTCGAAGCCAACTGGGGTCATGGGTTAACTTCCGAAAAGAATACCCGGCCCCGGCACGATAGGCTACGAAGGAACGGGATAGGTTTTTAGTCAGTAAGAGTCTGACACTACTTCCCGCTCCGCCCAAGGGCGGGATTTGTCATTAGATGATTTTACCTACCATAAAAAAAAAAAACATTCCATTGGCGACAATTTGTTTTGGTTGATTTAAATGTCGTACGGATCCGTGGTCTATCCGTTAGAATCAAGAAAATATTCAACTGTCGTAATATCTAGTTCTACAAAGGGTTTATCTTTATTGGCTCATTATTTAAGGATCTACTCGCAAATGGTGACTCATTGTAAATGCATATTACCACATGTGGTTACACCAGTGCATTCACCAATAATACAGAAGATGCCATCATAATTCCTTTAGTTAAAAGACTGCCTGTCTTTTAAATTCAGGTCTTGCCTAACTTTGTTATGTTCACTATCTAAAAACGGAGATACTGGTCATAGTCACCAAACATAATTGAATTTAAGTTCATGTTATGCACTGACGCAAAAAGCCGTTTTGGAAATCCGGTTTCACTTTTGTCAGTTTAAAATAGAGTGGTCACAGTCGCTCTTCTTGGAAACTAACTGTATATTCCAGTGCTGGCTTATGTTGGGTCGTTGAGCTCTCCAAAATAGGATTACAAGATGACTGATCCCGATGCTCACCGTCTGTCGGGAGAGGTCAAGTCGATGCTATTTTCTCAAGAGATCGTTCTAGACGTCTCAATCCAAATTGCTTTCTGTACTGGATTAAAATGAAAATAATCACATTATATGTATGTTTTGTTGTTATCATCAGCTTGATATGATTCAAAGTTTGGATTAATGAAAACAAGGATTCAAATATATATACAAATGAAATAAACATACATATATATTTAATATAATATATACCTAAACATATATACTTACATTTATTTAAAGTAAAAAAAGGGGTTTTTGAGACGACTCCTCTATCTGTGAAGAAAATAATTCCGCAACTTCCGCTTGAAAGCATACTGACTGGTGGCCGTCCTGATGTCGAGAGGAAGTTCATTCCACAGAAGTATAGACTGTATATGAAAGGAATTGTCTGATCTACAAATTTTGTCTGGGCTTTTTTACGATAAAACTTACCGTTTTGCTGAAAATCACAAAAAGCTGATTTTCATGATCTTTTGACCTTTATAACTTTTTTAGCCGGCACGATATTAATGTCAATTTTTTACATCTTCATTACAATGCCGTAATCAAGGTGTACACCAAAATTCAGGTCACTGGAAATTTTCCCACAGATGGGGGTTCAAAATGCCTAAAATGACTGGACTATAGTGTACATAAAATTTAAATAAATAAATAAATGTCTTTGTTTTTCGTTAACTTACAAGTTTAATTTTTTCACAGCTTGAAGGGAACGCAAACCTAACCTAGGTTTGAATTTCAACTCGATACGTCCACGCGTTACCGAGATAAAGGGTCTTGACATACAGACAGATCGACAACCAAGTGATCCTAAAAGGCATCCGTTTTTCCATTTGAGGTACGGAACCTTAAAAGTAGTCGTTTAGTAACAAATAGTTCTTTTATCGAATACAATAATAAAATTGACCTTTATTTCTAAGATCGCGTGTTGATTTGTTTATAGTATGTTTTAGCACGCTTCATGAAAGGCTATTAAGTATACTTTTTACCCTTCGTAGAACAAAAGTAAAGTAAATGATACTCTCACGTATAATAATTGCAGTACTTAACCCATAAAGTCACATATTTTATTAAAATGTATGTGGTATTCAAGTCTTATGTTACATTATAAGTCTTTTGAGGTCGTTTCTCAATTTTGAAATTATTTTAGAGTACAGTGTTTGAATTAAGCTTCCTAAGGCTAAAAACTCATGAAGCGGTTTTCACCTGCAGCCGCCGTGATAGCGCGCCCGCAGCTTTTATACAATGCAGAACAGGTAAAAAATTAAAGCACATTTCACAACGCGTCGTTCACCCGCGGTATGCGCGGTTGTTTGCGGCTCCCGTTGCACCGCTGGGTCGTCTCGCAACTGCATGTTTTTTGATAATTACCCGCCAGGTTTGCGGGCGAAAATTGTAATCGCGATGGCTGCGTAGCCGCAGAAAACTGCGGTCTCGTAAGTTTACAAATAAGGCAGCGGTTTCGGTTGAAAACCGCTTCATGAGTAGTTAGCCTAACTGAGATATAAATTAAAAAAATGGAACTGTTTTTTATTGTCTCAAATATTTTGGTCCACGCTCATAAAATACTGAAGTAGAACATCGCTAAGATAAACCCAAGTAAATTGAAATAGATACGTATTTCCAATCTAAACTAAACAACCTTATATCCAGACTTTTGATTGAATAAAATAATTTATCAAAGCAGCCGTGGCTTTGACCATCCGACTAGCTAAATCTCAGCTAAACGAAATAAGGTCGTTCAATTCCACATACGTATTTAAAAATAAACGTTGATATAAAAACAACGAATAACCCATTCGTAACGCGTATTCTCTCAAGGGGCAAATTGAAAAATTCCTAAAATAAAAGCGGCCCGGAGAGCTAGAAAATCCTAGACAGCGTCCAGTTCGTGCTTCGGACATTAATCTTACCGTTCCGCACACGTCTCCCTCTACTAAGTAACATACGAGTCGTCTCAGTTTTTCCGAAAGGGAAGATATAATATCGCATTAACAAGAGACATATGGCAACATTACGCAGTATACCATTTCTCGGAGGACGTTTAAGTTGTGAGACACGTAAAGTGTTGCCATTTGTTCACTTGTAAGTTGTGTTTATTCTTTTTCTCTTCCGGATCTTTTTCGGTTTGTTATGAGTAATGGTGGGTTACAGGGCGAGTGACGCGGGTGGCCCTTGACGTGAAATACGCTCACGATGCGAAAGGGATTGTTGCACTCTCTTGTAAGATTTCTCTTTAGGGATGTGACACACGTTCCATTACACAATATATGATCTCTTAATCGTGTTATTTTTTTTTGTTTTTGTTTAGTTGCTGTAGAGTATTGGTACCCTAGTGGTGATGCCCCCGATTTATAAGTTTTACCCTGTAAGTTCAAACCTAGTTAGGTACATTCCTTTTGTAATTTATTTTATTACCATTGATCTTAAATCATTGAAGGAAAGATTCTTAAGAACACCGGCTGAAATGTACTAGAACAAAAAACACCGAAGATATGTGAGATCCAGGCCGCACTGGTTGGCGGGTTACGGTCTATTTCTCTCTCCTAGAGAGGAAACTTGTGTCCTAGAAATGAGAAAATTATAAAACTCATTATGTTACGTTGTGTAGTGTGATTTTTAACACAGCGTTTTTCTACATTTTTCTAAACAATATAAAAACAAAGCAATTATTCGACGTATTTTGTAGTTCATTATAAAGCACAAAAATTACTGAGTCAGTCAAGTTTATTTTGTGCTCTATAAAATGTTTACCAATAGCCTAGCTTGTCAATGGCACCTGTTCTGTTATACGTAAAACTAACATTCATTTAGCATAGTTGTTTTTTTTAGCATTCATAAAATAGTCACGATTTTATACCACCGGTTTTACCTGTGTATACTTTTGAAGTATTACGATCCCAGCTTACCAACGGCTCGTACAGGATTAAATGTATAGGTTTTTTTTTTTTTATGGTAGGTAAAATCATCCAATGACAAATCCCGCCCTTGGGTGGAGCGGGAAGTAGTGTCAGACTCTTACTGACTAAAAACCTACCCCGTTCCTTCGTTGCCTATAGTGCCGGGGCTGAGCCTTCCTCTCAGAAAACGGCCCTTGACCCCAGCAGGCTTCGACCCTGCCTGCCTGCAGTTAGCAGGCTGGGCCTCTTCGGTAGCAGGCTGGGCCTCTTCGGTAGCAGGCTGGGCCTCTTCGGTATTAAATGTATAGGTGATATTTTTAGAAACTTCTATAGTTGTATTTGCACATTCCTAAACGAACATATTCAGCCAAAGCTTGGATGTGACAAATAAATGTTCACGACCTCGCATCTGATGCTTGATTTCTATTTCCGTATAGATTTTGAATGAAAATAAATATTTCATGTTGA
The DNA here is from genome assembly GCA_958295575.1 of Leucania comma. Taxonomy (NCBI): domain Eukaryota; kingdom Metazoa; phylum Arthropoda; class Insecta; order Lepidoptera; family Noctuidae; genus Leucania; species Leucania comma. The sequence continues at coordinate 25,378,343 of OY282467.1, read as the reverse complement.
TTTCACGTTCTGTTTCATGTTGATTCTGTTCCAAATGTTGGGGTCTTGGGGTCTTTAAGTTAAGAGTGAATAGGTTACTTCTAGGCAAGTGTGCTTCATCATCGGCCATTATCATCACTTACCATCAGGTGAGATAATAGTCAAACGTGGCTCACGTTTTTATCAATAATAATAAAAAAAGTCGTATGTTTTAATGTGTAACACCGAAAGTAGACTAAACGAAACACAGACAGGTTATTTTTGATTAAAAATTGGCAACAAACCGAAAAATCAGAACGTGGTCGCAGTACAAAATTTAGAGAAAGCTGCCAATAAAATGAGTCAGAAATATAATTTCAACTAGCTATTGGAAAAATTGGAGTGGAACTGTGAACACATTGCCCGAAATCCGGCCTTGCTCCAATAATGCGCACTACACATTGATTAGGTTCCGGCCGGAATACAAACAGAGAAAGAGAATTAAATAAAAACGTGTAATAAAAAGTTTATCTTAGTATGGACCTAATGCTATTTCGGGAGAGGGTTTCAACCCTGAAGACGCTGACGATATCCATTACCATTCAGTAGTAACCCCAATAAGAATAAAAAAGCTCGAAAAATAAAAGACTGGGTAATTGAATCCCCATAATGGCATGGGTAGAGAAATATATGTAGATTACGGTATTCGGATGCGAGAACATTGGGCGCTATACTGAGATTTTACACTTCGCCGATAGCTGCCAATCCCTCTAATATTATTATGGTAATACGGCCAATTTCAATAAAAGCGTTCGTCGCAAAAGACATTTTCTTTTAGACGCTATGTATAAATCCTGTAGACATGTGCCGGTTTCCCGACACGGGTCTAAATTTGTAGCTCATATCGTTTCACGGTTTTCGGGTACCGTATTTTAAATGGACCGCGAAATTAATTGGACGAATATGTTTTCGCTGATGTTGCTGCTGGCCACTTATTTTCTTTGTTCTCTTTTCGCCTTTTCGAATAAATATAATTCAATGTACAAATTGACATAATTATAGACTGGGATTGACTTTGAATCTGAAATTGAAAACGAATTCACATTCGTATGTAGTTTAATGTTATTTTAATAGAAGTTTGAAATAATATTAATAAAAAAATAATCAATTTTTATTGTCTTTAAATTCACTCTAAATCATACATTGAGCCAGAATAATTTGTTTAAAAAAAAACATGGTGGACAAGATCGTTCGAATTCCAAAATGACATTCACACAAAACACCGCTGATATCCAATACAAAAAGAGACAATGAACGTACTTCCTCATTCCCTTACAGAAATTAAATTAAACTTAAAATTAGCTTTTCTAAAGTAAACAACGTAAAGTTCTGAAGGAAACATAAAGAGGGGTAGTTAATAAAGTGTTTATTGCTGGAGGCTCCGTATCCGTATCGCGTGTCGCGTACTGCGATACGTCCCTCGAGGCTCGTACCGCATCGGAGACACTTCTAGTTTTAATCTAATTATCTTTGATGGCGCGATTAGTGGGTTTTTGATTGTCAACGGATACTCGCGTTATTATTATTAACAATATATGATTCTATTATACTTCTACAAAAGATGGCATGTGTATGTGTAAGACACACATTATATCACATAATTTGGCTATTATTTACATGTATTGCTAGGCTAAAGTTAATAGGCTCTTAATAAACTGGTTCAGTGCGCCTCATCATCTACGATTGCATCACTGCTTACCATCAGGTGGGATTGCAGTCAAGCACTTAAAATAAATTTTATGGATTTTAATACTGTAGTGTACCTTTCGTATACGAAAATTACTCGCACTTGACCAGTTTTTTAAATCTTTGTTTACAGAGCTTTTTCTACTATGACGCTGTTTAAGCACAAAAAAACGTTATCTCAAATTCAATTAATCCAAATCAGAAGAAGATTAGTTTACCCTGGTTCGGCAAAGCACCGCCTTGTTCTAGAACAAAAAATTGGGGGTGGCGACCTCTCGCGCCGGGTCCTGGTTCAGAGTTTAAACCATGGTCGGAGTGAGAGCGAATGGGATGCGGACGCCACCTTCTGCTAAGCAGTAATGCTAGTGAAAGAGGCGGCGGCAACGTACATTGTGACTCCTTACGCTCCCGTGGCCGCAACGTTCGTAATAGCCCAGCAGGGCTGATGCCTCTTAGGGCCATAGGGGAAGTATGAAAAGAAAGTATCCCTACTGTACATTCGTGGTCCTAGGTCATGGTAGTATTTCATACTGTTCTCCAGGACCTAGAAGCAAAAGAGTACGTGGTCCTAGAACGCAAAAGGCAACAGAAGGATGGTTTTAGTTTTTAGCGAAGTGTGGAACAGAGAGTAAAGTCCTACATACCTCCGTTGAAAAGGGAGGATCCTCCGACCAGACAGGTGTTATATCTATAATAATATAATATTCCACAACAATCACACAACGTCGTCTAGTCCCAAGCTAAGCAGAGCTTGTGTTATGAGTACTAGACAACTGATAAACATACTTATATATTTCTATATACATACATATTATGGATAAATTACACCCAGACAAAGAACAAATGATCGTGTTCAACGCACAAACATTTGTCCTGGGTGGGAATCGAACCCACGACCTCCGGCTTAGCAGTCAGGGCCACTAACTACTAGACCAACAGGCCAGTCCGGTGAGCTACTGCACGATAGATGATATCGGGCTGTTCTATATGTTCAAATAGCGCGGAGAACTTTACTTGCGCGATACAAGATTAGTTCTTATGTGACGCCATAGATGTAGCTACAAGTTAGTAACAGTCTGACACGCTCCCCACTCCTCTTTAGAGTGGGAGAAGTAATTGGATGATTTCCTATCTTAAAAAAATAAAAATCGACAACCAACAACTACCCATAAGGCCAATAACCTATTTGCAAAAAAAAGACCTTTCTTCCAATAACGGGTATAAAACCTCATTCGCTTGAACTATTCATGTATTCAGCAAAATATTTGAAATGGGTCATATTCCTTTCGGCATGATTGAGTTTCCGAATAATTGAATGGGTATATTAACGAACTCCTTGTATGAATGCACGTTATGGGAATAGTTATAGACATTGTGACGTTAATAGAGTTTGTACTTGTGAGGTTAGTTTTGTAAGGGAATTAATTAATAGTTTATTTTGAGCCTTTGTTGTCATTTACACTTAACAGTATAAATCTGACGAGTTTGTTAGTATTTTCGAAAGATATAACCTCTCTATTTTAGAGTTAAAACAATCTTTCGTAACTCAAATTGTTATATAATAAACTACGTATAGTTTGCTGCTAAAGCGTAGTATGGTAGGCGTCGTAGCAAGCTGCTACGGCGTAGCATGCGCAGCGTAGCACGAATTTTTTCTTTAGGTGAGAAATAAAAAGTGTTAATGCTGTTTTAACATTAATTTTACGTAATTTTGCCAAATTGTATCTAATATACATTAGTAACATATGGAAATGTAGGGGATAAGTATATTTATAGCATATTAAGTATCTAGAAAGCTGTGTTTCGGTTTTTCTTCTCAGGGTAGCCAGGTAGGAAACGCGGGCTTCATCTAGTTTAAACTGACGATAAAAAAATTGACGTGTAAAAGTGTTTTTTAAAACCTATTTGCAAAATAAAAGTCAATAAAAAAAACTAATTTCAACGCCTTAGTCAAAGGCCTTAGTACACTCAATAAAATTACAGCGATTGTATTATGATTTTTACTTAATTTTCTAAATTGAAGTGCATAAGGAGGTTACTGGAGGTCGTGGGTTCGATAACCACCCAGGACAAATGTTTGTTCGATGAGCACGATCATTTGTTTTGTGTTTGGGTGTTATTTATCTATAATATGTATGTATTCAGAAATATATAAGTATGTTTATCAGCTGTCTGGTAACCATAACACAAGCTCTGCTTAGCTTGGGACTAGACGGTGTTGTGTGATAGTTGTGGAAATATTATATATTATTATATATAAGGGTGTTTACTTTTCCAGTTACATCTTGTTTATTACGTATTGGATTTATAAAAAACTTCATTATCTTTGTCATAAATTTAATTCTTCAAAACGGCCAACAATACTTCACCATTATAACTTTTCTCTCGGCACACTTGATATTGTAGCTGCCAGGAGAAATAAAAGAAAACTGCGCAACACAACCGGCTCACTCCAGCGCCAGTCGTCAGTCATTTAAGGAAATGGCTTCCTAAGAAGGTTTATGTACCTGACATCTAGCCTGCTCATGCCATATTGAAATTGATTTAAGTTGACATTACCATTGTTATGTTTAGTTTTATTGTTATTTAGGTTTATTTTAATTGCATTTTTAAAAACACGTTCAATAATATATATTATATAATTAGTCATTACTTATTATACGCCGCTAAATTTTGATCGTACGTATTAATCCCGTGGAGGGTCGATTCGGTACATGAAACACTGTCGATTTGTAAAGATAAAATAAACAAATTAAGTACTTTTTTTCCAAAACTCAAATTAATATACGCATGCACGAAATTCATTGACCAGTAGATAGTCAGTACGTAACGACCGACAACTACCTACAAGGTCATTAACTCGTTTACTAAAAGGAAATTAATTTCGTGCATATATTAATTCGTGTTTTAGAAAAAAAGTACATAATTTTTTTATTTAAGCTTTACACATCGATAATGTTTCATGTACCGGATTGAGCTTCCACAGGATAAAAACGATCAAAATTTAACGGGGTATATACCTATTAGTTTTTTTTAGATCAAAATTTAACGGGGTATATACCTATTAGTTTTTTTTAACTAAGCTGTTATATAAGCTAGTAGTTAATCCTCAAGCGAACACCAGAGCTTGCATAGATTATAAAATATATAGCATTTTTTTTAATGGGTATTTATCCAAGAACGTAAATAAGAAGTTCTTCGTAAAGTAGATAGTCTGTAAATATTTAAAATCTTTTCGTTACTCCCCATACTACCTACATATAAGTAAGGTCGACGAGATCTTGCGATCCCACCTGAGTAAGCAGTTATGCAATCATTGATTATTACTTTAATATTATTATTACTTACGAGTGTAGTAAACTATTTTCAACAAATGAATTCACCAGCCTGAAAGTAGAAACTTATTCCATGTTAATATAGTCCCATGAAACTATACATATCCAAACATGATATATCTACCCATGTGGCAATTTTCATCCAAATTCGTTTCATCCAAATACTTTTATTTGAGACAGACACAGCACAACAGTTACAAACACAAAGTAAAAAAGCACAAAAGCAGAGAGTGCGCTGAGCACAGAAAGGGTGAACACCTCAACATTTGCTGGGCGTCAGACACCCAGCGTTGGTTTTCAGCTGGCACCCCGCAGTTTCGCATAGACGAGGGTAAATACATAGGGTAATACCCAGATAGTCGCCCCGGGAGTATAGTTGCCTTGATTGCAATTACTCTAGTTTCACAAATGAAAAACATGTTATTTTATTTGTCTATAGAAAGACTCTGCAACTACAACTATCTAAGTTACTGTTAGATGTGTGTATATCTCAGTGCGATTTCATGGGACGGCTAGGTTTTTGTTTATGGTAGGTAAAATCATCCAATGAAAAATCCCGCCCTTGGGTGGGCGGGAAATAGTGTCAGACCCTTACTGACTAAAAACCTACCCTGTTCCATTCATTCATTCATTGCCTTCGTCCCAGGGCCCCGGGTGACATTTTCACATAACCTTTGGCCCCAGTAGGCTTCGGCTCTGTTGGGCCCCTACAGTTTGCAGACTACTCCTTGAGGCGCGCGGAAACAGTGCGCGCCGTAAACTACTTGAACTCGGACCGGTCGGTTACCGGACGGACGGACAGCGAGCTACCCATTGCCCGCCGTGCGCGAGCTCACGCCTACGGTGGCCGTAAATCGGGATCGGAATCCCGGCCGTGGCGATGGCGTGTGCGCCGTTGCCTGATGCGGTCGGCTTCCTCCTTTGTTAGCATTACTGCTTCGCAGAAGGTGGCGACCGCCTGCCATTCCTCCTCGCTCCGGAGCATGGCCTGAACCAAGCACCGGCGCGAGACATCGCCGCCGCCGATCGCCTTCACAAGGACACGGCGATGCTCTTAACAAGCGAGACACACCTCGACTATATGCTCCACCGTTTATACCAAGTATGTTTTTGTTATGTACCAAAATTTAGAATCCGCAAAAATCGCCAATACTCTGGAAATATCAAAGATAATGTTTATTCCTTTCATATATATGAAGATAATAAACCAAAGTACCAACCCATTTTACAAATAATGAATCTTGCTTTTTGTACAAAGAGATATAAAGTAATTTCAAAAAGCGGGGCAACTATCCTGGTTTTACCCTATATATACAACAAATGTGACTGTTAAACCAAGGCTTTTTACACATCTTTCTTTTTAAAAGACAAACTACCGCTTGACTGAGATCTCCCTGACGATAAGCAGTTATGCAATCGTTGATGGTGAACCACATTAAGTCATTAAGAGCTTATTCATATCCATTAAATATTCCGTAATATTTTTAAATGAAAATAACCATTGAAAGAATCAACAACAGTAGCACTTTCATTAACAAACCAAACTTACAATAGCGCCTGGAACTCCTGATGCGGAAATAGCTGGATCCGAGAATAGTTAATCATTTCGAGTATTGGTTTCCCCTCGGTTGGTTTCATGAGGCTGCCCATAATGAAGCTATAGCGTCGATGAATCTAAACCTAAACAGCATATTATAGTATCATATAGGCCATAAATATTATTGGTATGTTGCTGAAATTTCCTAGGAAATTGATTCTGGAAAAGGATTATGATGATAATCATTGTACAAATTGATTATAAATACAACATTTTTGCTTGTCAATTTTTCAGTCAATTGAAACTAAATGAAGCCATTATTTCCCAGCTGACTACCCTGGGACGAAAAGCTAATACAGACTAAGTGGTACACCTCTTTTAACACCCATACAGTACCTTTTTTAGGTGGCGAGCGAGAGGGTGGCTTAGACTTTTACTGACCAAAAAACCCACTCCTCTACCAGATGGACGTTATGATTACTGAAAAGAAAGTTAAGGGCCACGCGGTTGCATTGCGTGGGAACAGATTGTGAGGGTTAAGGGCATGGGAATAGGCCCCGAGACAGAAATGCGCGAAAACTGAAGTGCGCAGGCATAGGCCCAGGAGTGAAGTGAAGAAACTATGGGGGTATAATGAGCTGCAATAAGCTGCGGGGGTGAAGAGCACGTGAATAGATCACGGGGATTAAGCGCACAGGAAGACCTAGATTTTAAGTCATGTGTTTGTCTGTGCCTTTCAACGGCATCATCATCATCATTTCAGCCGAAAGACATCCACTGTTGGAGACAGGCCTCCCTGAAGTGCCAAAATGAGCGGTCCTGTGCTTCTTACATCCACCGGATTCCCGCAACCTTTACCAGGTCATCGGTCCACCTTGTAGGAGGCCTTCCAACGTTACATCTTGCGGTACGTGGTCGCCATTCCAGAACCTTTCGGCCCCAACGGCCATTCGTTCTGAGAGCAATATGCCCTGCCCATTGCCACTTAAGTTTGGGAATTCTTCGTGTTATGTCGGTAACTTTGACTCTCCTGCGGATATATGTGCCTTTCGGTTTGATCAAATTACTCAATTTAAGTTTCTTTCGATTATGTTATAGCTATAAGTTGTCAATGTGTATTATTGGTATAACATTACACAGTAACATGACTGCATTCCCTATTTCCGTAGTTCCTATGATTCCAGATAGAAACTATTCGACGCACGCTGTGGCGCAAGCATTCAGACTGGTCTGTTTGTTTGTAAACTTTATTAATTCAATCAGAGATAGTGGTGTATTCCTAAGCAAATTACTAATATACGTGTTGCGTGTTGATTTCGCTGTACTCGTGTGTGTTAATAGAGGTTTTTTTATTCAAATTAATGTAAATAACACACCTTAGGGTCCCGTACCTCAAAAGGGAAAAACAGAACCTTTAGAATCACCTTGTTTTCCGTCTGTCTGCCTATCGAGAACTTATATCTCGCGAATGCGTGGACGTATTGAGTTGAAATTAAAACCGTATACTCAAGTTTGCGGACCCTTGACGCTGTGAAAAATCAAACTTCTAAAAGTTTTATTCTATTCTATTCTATTCTAAAAAAAAAGATACGGACGTTTCTGTCGCAAAAAACGTATATTTTGACATTTTCGAAGGAAATAAAATTCATAGGGTACTTCGCATTGACTTAGAACCCTAAAATTTGGCACGAAGTATCGTTAGGTTAGACCCAAATATAAGAAAAAAATCTGAAAACTGTAACTTATAGGTACGACATAAAAAAAGAAACTTTTTGCGATTCAGTTCAATAGGTTTGTACGGAACCGGTGTGCGAGTTCGCCTCGTGCTTGCCCGTTTTTTTTGTGGTTGAGAAATCATCAAATAACTTCTCCTGAAGATTGTCCAGAGTTCCTTTAGTCGTTCTTTAAGTTTGCGCTCTAAAGTCACGTAGCAATTGGTTTTATGTAAGTGTTAATCAATAAAATTTATTTGGTCTTCTTCTAAGTACTAAAAATGTATACTTCGTTGTTCATGTCGCTTACATCGAAGATCTGGAACAATTTGTCTGCTGCGGCCTTCCCGTCCGATTATAATTTAAGTGTCTCCAAGGCTAGAGTGGATTGGCTCTTAATAAACTAGTGCGCTTCACCATCAACGATTGCATCACTGCTTACCATTTGGGATCGCAGTCAAGTATTAGTTTATATAAATCAGAAAAAAATATAATCCCACGCACACATCCCATTTAATAAGCAAACTGTAAGGGCCCAGCAGAGCTGAAGCCTACTCTGGGGCCTTGGGTTAATGTGAAAGTGCACACCAGGGCCCTGGAACCAAGGCAACGCAGGAATGGGGTGGGTTTTTAGTAAGTAAAAGTCTGATACTATGTTCCGCTCCGCCCAAGAGATATTGTCATTGAATGATTTCTACCCACCGGGAAAAAATAAAAAATAAAAACACCATGTGACAAAAATTGAGCGTATAATAAATAAGAGCTGAAAACCTCATTGAAAGTACTTTACTGTTAAGCACTTTTACAGTAATGTGCTTAGTAAGCTATACTTTCAGTTTTAAGCAAGCACGTACTTTAGTTGAGGCGTGATGCCGCATAAAATGCTTCTGCAGCATTACTACCGATTCCACTATTTGCATTCCATTTCTGGGTTTGAATTTCATCGTACGTACAGTTCGAAGGCAATTCTTGGCAAGTTTCTTATTGTTTTCTTCGTCTTTTGTACGCTCAGTTATTATGTATTGCGCTTATTTGTATAGTTTACGTAGAACTTGCTGTGTTGGTGCTTAATATAATATCTTTGTTTATTGTTGGAGCTCCGGTAAATAAATTCAAGTTCTGTGTGTTTTGTTTTAATTGAATTAGTTGTTCTTGTGTTTGTATGGTGTTGGGATTGAGTTACAGTAAACATTGCATTTGGAATTAGGAATGTGTTATTGTTACCCCTAAAATTCAGTACAGTGCATGGCATTGACAGTCTTGGCAATTCAATTCAAAATATTTTATTTCATATAGGCCTCGATGGGCACTTATAAAATGTCAGAAGCAAGTGCACAGTTCCAATTGTTCGTTTTCTATGGAGAAGAATCGCAAAAAAAATCTTCTGATTCAGTTAAAAAAAAAAAATTGTATTGTTTTCCATATTAAAAGTATTAACTGGCATGACTAAACATTGTAAACCAGTCAACATTGTATCCAAAAGCACAATATTTTTTTTACATGAATTAAAAAAAAAATAAGCAAAAATATAAATTATATGTATATGAAACGAATAAAGTGGATCGAAACAGAAAATAGGTAAATGACAAATTATATATATTTTGCAAATAGGTTTCAAAACACCTCAATTTTTTCATCATTTAAAACTAGATGAGGTGGAACATCTATGATTCCGCCCAGTCTACACAGTACTCTTGTCAAAATAATAATAAAAGTTTTCAATATTTTGCCAAACACGCTCAGGTTAACGCTCTTCATTAAATGAAAAACTAAACGTGCTCCGTCGTATCCCATCAGGTGAACACAGTCCATAAGACTACACAAAAACAAAAAAGAGAAAGCCCAACTCCCCCGCGACACGACCACTGCCGTTAAAATCTTTTGTACATAATACTTGTGTTCTCAAATATGTATTAATATCCTTTGTGTCCATAAAAAAGGGTTGGACATTAATGAGTTTTGTCGTCGTGACCACGTCGTGCGTCGTGCGGTAACCCTATCCCACCCTGGGGAGGTCATTAAAAACTTCGCTTAGGTAGGATAATATGGCCGTGTAGACATTTAGCGGGCAATGCCTAAAGATTTTTGTACAATTTACAAGGTTTTGAGTGTAAAATAAGAACAGGATCGAATTAGCGCCATTTTGGGACGTCATAGCTGTCAAATCGAATCAGTTAGGGTGAGCAAAACAAGATATTTGTCCATTTTTTTTTTATTTGATATAAACTAGTTCTTGACTGCGATACCACCTGATGGTAAGCAGTGATGCAATCGTTGATGGTGAGGCGCACGAGGTTATTAAGAACCTATTCACTCTTGGCTTGAAGACACCCAAATTATAATCGGTTAATCAAATTTTATTGCGGGCTTTGAGCCAATTCCTAAGGAAGACATTTAAGTTGTCCCACCAGCCAATTCTTAGTCTACCGCGACTCTAACATGCTATTTTAGGGCAGCAACCTTGTGTCTTACGAGGTCAGTGCTCAATCGGCATACGGCAGACATGTCTAGCCTAATCCCAATTCATCTGGGCAGCCTTCTGAGCCACGTTATTGATTTGCATTTTTGAGTGCAGTGTAGAATCAGAATCAGAATCAGAATAGTTTATTTCAAATAGACTAATTACAGGCACTTTTGAATTGTCAAAATGTCGGTCAATCCAAAAAAAGTGAAGCTAAATTGCACGTTCCAAAGCGTAGATCTCTATGGAGAAGAACGTGCAAGAAACTCCATGGTCACTCTTTTAAATCATATTATGAGTTACATAATCTTGGTTACATATTTATTGTCGCTTCTATTATGTGAGCACAATGAAGAAACCCTCCCCTCTGAAGCATTTGAGTAGTGGCGAATGAAAGAAGAAGGCGAATTGTTGCCATTAATGAAAATACTCGTAACATTTTTAAACTAATTATAACTTAATGTTTAATCAAAATTAGCTAAATGATGATCTAGATTAGCAAAAACGGTTTTCCTTTACTTTAAATTAAATAAGACTTGGAAAAGCAAATAAGATTTCTTTGCAAACCGTACTTCTTAAGGAACATTTGACAGATTGAAGCCATTGACGTTCCTTTTCTTATTTGAATTGCATTCTAAATAGTTTAGAATCATCTAGAGACTGCTATACTAAGATTTGAATTGAATACAGTTACTGCAGATAAATATATACGTAAATCAATGAGACGTTAATAGCTATCCCGAGACTCTTAGGTCTAGTCTCTAAGACTACCTCGGCGCTCGGTTCGGCGAGATTTTATGTATTTTGGGCAAACCTTTTTCAACAGCCTTTTTTACACCTTATAGCATAGCACAAGCATAATCCGCTTTTTAATGTTCCCACTGCTGGGACTCAAGCCTCCTCTCTAAGAGATAGAATGGGCCATAATCCACCACGCGCCCGACCGAATGTTAGATGTCATCGAATTTTTGGTTCCAGGACAAGTCGGTTTCCTCACCATGTTTTCCTTCACCGTTTTGAGACCGCCTTATGTGCTGATGTAATAAACCTACAACTACAATACACGGAATATTGCACATATATATAAACGTGTTCTAAATCACGTAACAAGTCCCAACACAAGATATATTAATTCAAATTGCAACTTAAAACATCCGTTTCAGATCTACAAACTTCAATGCGGATGCAAATACGGATCTCAAACGCTCCGTGGTCGTGACTGTGAATTCAGATGTCTGTTACATCCTCGGATTTCGAGTTACGTTGGCGACGTACTTGAAATACGATTTCCAGAGTTATTAGGATGTCGGAAACTAGCTATGAGAGTGCTTAATATGGTTCTTGAATGGGAGATTCAGTTTTCATTTGGTTCGTAAGTTTATTTGAGTGATTTTTCAATCATCGCTTACCATCAGGTAAGGTAGTGGTCATACGTGATCCTATCTATGCATCAGCCTTATAATTTTCCCATTGTTGGGACTCAGGCCTCCTCTCTAGAAGAGAGAATGGATCCTAATCCTCCACGCGGGCCCAGTACGGATTGGTGGATGTCATATGTCTATGAATTTTTGGATCTAGGACATGCCGGTTGCATCATGCTGTTTTCCTTCACCGTTTTTGCGAGCAATGGTGACGAAATAAATTACACAAAGTTAAGCTCCTGACTGGGTTTGAACCCACGACCTACAACTAGTAAGCTGGGGCCCATCCGTAATAAAAAAAAAATGTGTTGCACACAGATCTTTGCGAGGTCCTTGTCTTTTTTGCTACAGCCTAGGTCTAGGGGTCTTTAAATCAAAAGTGAATAGGGTACTTCTAGGCAAGTGTGCTCCATTGTCGATTACGTCATCACTTGCCATTGAGTGATATAGTGATTAAGTGCGAGCTTATCATTCATAAAAAAAGTTGATTCACATTCAAAACTGGGTATTTCTTATGATACTCGTAGGTGAAAAATTATAAGTTAATAAAGAATGCTTACCCTTTTTTTATTTTTTAAATATTCTTGTAGAAGATTTAAAAAAAGTTCCCCAATCTAGAATTTACTCTTGGATTGTAGCTGTGCGTTCAGAAATATTACACACACATACATACATAAGACACCCAGACGCGAGGCAATTGTCTGTAGGTCTTAAAAAATAATTGTCCATAAAAATGAACAATCATAAATACAATAAACTTGATACTAAATGTTTTTTCTAATCGAATTGTTGCGCGAGCCTCCTACAAGAATGAGGCCCAGGGCGAGGACCCTGCTCCTCGCCACTGGCTGTACAGTCAATAACAACAGACTATTATCCAAGTATTCAAAATTGATACAAAATGCCGGTTTAAATGATTTCAGATTTTCTTCAAGAGTTTTTCTTCAAGTTTGGACCAAATTTATTGGATCGTATTTCTATGATCTCTAGCAAATTTTTCTCGCCCAGTTTTTTTTTTTGCTTTAAACTGACTCATCATTTTTTTAAGGTTGGATATCACTGGGACTTTTACTGACTAAAATCCAAATATCTTCCGTGAGAGCTAACACGTATTAAGTAACACTTTTGAGTAATCCGCAGCCTCATTACATATCTTGGTGAAAAGCAAGACGTTAAACCACAAAGTACAATAATTACGAAGGTGTCAATTATATAAAGTCGTTAACTTTGCAGACATGCTTAGTACCCAACCCTTCTCAACATAATAACCATTAAAATTGTATTAATTATCATACTCTAACTAAGACACAACTAAAAGTGTTTCATCTTAGTTTCACTTGTTTACTTAAGTATAGGGCTTGAAAACTTAAACACTGTTGTGTGGGCTGAAACTAGATTCTAATTAAGCAACTTTGGACTTTATTCCCTGAGGGTAGAGTGGAGTGCTAGTTAGTAGTTCTTGTGTTCTTTTTACTCTGAACTTTGAAGGTAACGAAAAGAATTTGATTAATGAAGAGACAAAAGATTGATAGCTGTTAACTTTTTTTGTAAAGCTTGCAAAGAAAAGGGACTTTCTTTTGATTATAGATTTCTAGTAATTCGTTCTAGTTTTGCACGGGTATACATTTTATAAGCCGGTAGTTCTATACTATTGTATCAACCATATTTTATACATTGCTAAGGTATTCCTTAAGAATATATATAATATGGTTGAAAGTAGGTTTTTATTTTCAGGTCATCATCATCGTCATTTCAGCCGAAAGACGTCCACTGTTGGACATAGGCCTCCCCCAAGCGTCCCCACAATGACCGGTTCTGTGCGTCTCGCATCCATTGGACTCCAGAGACCTTGACTAGGTCATCGGTCCAACTTGTGGGAGGCTTTCCAACGCTGCGTCTTCCGGTACGTGGTCGCCACTCCCGAACCTTTCGGCCCCAACGGCCATCTATTCTGCTTAAAATGTGCCCTGCCTGTTGTCACTTAAGTTTGGCGATTCTACGTGCTATGACGGCAACCTTGGTTCTCTTGCGGATATCTTCATTTCTGATTCGATCACGCAAGGAAACTCCAAGCATAGCCCAAGGGCTATGCTTGGAGTTTAAGTAGCAAGTAGCAAGTATTAGTAGCAAGCTATTGCCCTTTGGTTGACTTTAAGTCTTCTGATGAGGCCCATTGTAAGCGACCACGTTTCAGAGCCATATGTTATCACTGACAACACGCTCTGGTCATAGACTTTCGTCTTGAGACACTGTGGTGTGGTTATTTTCAGGTGGTGATTAAAAAAATTAAAATTAATTACATCACCTCCTCCCTGCTGTCGCTTTTACACACATTACCGGCTGCGCATTCGGTATTGTTTAGAATACCTGAATTATACAGATTGCCGGTAACATTACATAATTATTTAATTTTCTTGCTTCTAATAAATCCGTTCGTCATTTAGATGATGAATACCAATAAAGACGTGGAACGCGACCTTGTATCAGTGCCTTAGTAGGCATCGGCCATAGAGGACTCCGTCAATAACTGTTAAGGTAACCGCCAAATAAATCTAATGCTAATATTATTTATAGAAAAGATTTGTAATTTTATTTGCAATGAATAAAAATAAGAAATACAGAACTGATTTTCAAAATGAATTAAAACAGGCTTTATATTTTCTATTTTCACGCGGGCAAAGCCGCTAGTTTGAAATAAAGTACATTGACCCTCCTACATTTATTGACATTCTTAGTTTTTAAAACGGACATTAAAACTTAAAAATGTCTTGAATCGACATCTATCGAGATTCTTTAAACATTTTTAGTAATAAAGAATAATTCATTGTTTGTTTTTCGGGTACTTACAATGGGATATTAGAAAAAGGTCAATGCACTTTATTTTAAATTTATCTTGCGCCTACTGTAATACCGACGAGTTGGCTCATATTTTTACGTATATATTGTACTAGTATTTTATACACGAAAGTTTGTATATATGAATGAATGGATGTTCGTTACTCTTTTACTCAAAAACTACTGAATATATTTCGATGAAACTTGGTATACTGGTAGACCACATTCTAAAATAGCATATATAATCTTTTTACCCTGGGAGTATGTTTCCTGTAGATAATTTTCTACTATCACTCGGGCAAAGTCGATGGCAGTAGCTAGTAAACTCATATTTTTCGATACCATTACAAATAGATTTTCTCGTAATTTGAGTTACTGTGTCGATAGGCACGTGTATTCGTATACACGTTTTATACTCTTGGAAAACGATGATAAATTATGATTTTCTACTTATCCGACTAATTTTACTCAGGAGAATATATTTTTTTTTAAATCGCATTTATATTAGTGATTATTAAATGAAAAAACATCAACCTTGTATTCACCAAAACTCGTTATGTTATAGATGCATATGCTTAATCTCATATTATTAACCTCATAATTCCCGTTGCAAAACAATATATCGATTTTTTTTTCATTTTTAACCGACTTCGAAAAGGATGAGGTTATATGTTCGGCTGTATGTTTGTATCTTTTTTAATGTATTTTCACCCTTATCGCGATCAATTGTGGACTAATTTTGTTTTTTTTTTCCGAAGTAAATAAACTATTTAATAAGGCAAATTCAGTACGATTCCAAGGTACAAATACTACACAATGTCTTGTTTTTTTTACTTTAAGTCAAGTACTCTTGCAATTCGTTTTGGAATGTGCAATTAGAATCATTTTTCTGACTGACTGAAAATTCAAAAGAGTATATGTTTTATTTAAAATAAATGCTTTGAATCTTGAATCTTAAATCTTGATGCTAACGACGCCAGTTTAAGCAATATTTCCTTAGGTCGGTTTTTGGATGGGTTTTCAATTTTTTTTTAATCACAATAATCCAAGAGGTTGGTTCTGGAATAAAAAACAATTTAAACCTGTATCTTATGGCAAAAAAAAGTAAAACGTCCTTATGTCTCAGCTTGTCCATTTCTGCTATACTTTATGAGATTCCTACTAGCTATTTATGCCTTCTATTAATATTCATAAATTCGTTTCGGAATGTTCAAACTTGTGACGTATCATTAAACTTCGTTTTATGTTAAAAGCTTTCTGTATAAGCAGCTTAAATATAAATAGTTTTGAACACAATTTCAGACTTGGGTACCTATAATACTTTATTCATTGGATAATTTACTGAAACCTTTCAAAGACTGTTACAGTACTGTTGTCTAGCAATATTCCCGAAATTATACTTAAATAGAATATTATAAACATTCATAATAGTGGTAGTAAGGTATAATATAAGGTAATAGCTCTCTTGCAGAGTATGACTGGCCTGTTGGTCTAGTAATTAGTGGCCCTGACTGCTATGCCTGAGGTCGCGGGTTCGATTTCCATCCAGGACAAATGTTTGTGTGATGAGCACAAGTATGTTCATCAGTTGTCTAGTACCCATAACACAAGCTCTGCTTAGCTTAGTTCAGTAAGTTTCTGTTCCGGATTCGTACGGAGGAGTCGCCCGGGTGTCACCACTGTGCAGAATACCCGGAAGACACGGTGGAGCACACTATAGACGTGTGCCCCGCCTGGGCGGAGCATCGCCGTTTCCTCGTCGGGGCAATCGGCGGCAGCAATCTCTTTCCCGGCCTTGATCCAGGCCATGGTTCGGTGTGAGGAGGGATGGCAGGAGGTCGCCTCCTTCTGCGAAGCAGTAATGCTAACAAAGGAGGAGGCCGACCGCATCAGGCAATGGCGTACACGCTGCCGATTGGCGATTCCGCTTCCGATTTCCGGCCACCGTAGGCGCGGGCTTGAGGACGGCGGGCAATGGTTAGCTCACTGTCCGTCCGTCCGGTAACAGACCGGTATGAGCCCAAGTTGTTAACGGCGCGCACTTTTCCCGCAAGTCTCAAGGAGTTGCCAGAAAACTGTAGGGGCCCAGTATGGCCGAAGCCTACTGAGGCCAAGGGTTAGGTGAAAATGAACCCCGGGGTTCTGGATCGAAGGCAATTAATGGAACAGGGTAGATTTTTAATCAGTAAGAGTCTTAAACTATGTCCCGCCCCACCCAAGGGCGGGAGATTTGTCATTTGATGATTTTACCAACCATAAAAAAAAAAAAATCAGTTCAGGTAGTGGTTAAGTGCCAGCCTAACCACTATCCCAGCCGCATCACCGGTATCTATAAAACTTTATGTATATCTGACGACTCTGGTTACTTATCTCCTTTGTTGACTAAACACATATGTAAATATCTATCTACACATTTATAAAATTATTTTTAGTATATACGAAACCTGAATATAGTTTATTCAGAATCAGTAACTGAATCGATTCCAGTCGTTTTTATTTACACCACGTTATATTTTTTCCTAAAAATATTTAAAGACGATCACAAGTTGGAAACCACCGACATTAAGTACCACACCGGTCACGGCAGGTCATAGCGGGCATTAAGCGCTAGCGTACAGTCAGGAGCAAAGTCGCCCGAATGGCCAAATGACCATGTGTTTGTGTTAACAACCAGGTAACATAACAAGCTTATAACTTTGTGATTTTTCATGATACAATTATAAAATTTTGTACATCGATTATTTACATAAAAACTACTAAACACGAGTTTTAGGTTTTGCATAAACTAAAAATAAGGTTGTATACATACAAATACGCACCCTCACTTGCGACTCATTACGCGAAATTCAAACGACTTCCGCAGTTTTGCCAAATCAAGTGAACAAAAAAAAAATAAACAATTTTCTACTCAAGAAAGTCTAAAGTCACTCATAGTTATGAACAAGCAACATTAATAAAGCTACCATTACAGACCAACTAGCCTCCTAAGTGGGGTCACGTTAAATCTGAAAACTTTCCCTCAACTCCTTCTCAGAACGAATCGTTTGAACGCCAAGAAATCCGGCGTATGATCTTGTAAAGGTCTGTACGGCATTTAATTAGTGTAGACACTGTTGCAAAAGCGACGTCTTCAAAACCGCCGGGTTATAGGAATGTCTCGAGACACTGAGAGACAACCTTAAAGAACGAAACGAGATAAAGGAATTTGAACTGTAATATAAAAGTGACTGGGTCCGTTTTTGTTTGAAGAAACTATTATAAAGAAAAGGAGTGAAAAGTGAAGCAATTCATCAAATTGTAGTCACAATCACGGTCGAGTGACGAAACGTCTGAGGACACGGTTTCTCGCGACGCTTACTGGGATTCAGCGGGATTTGCTGAATTTACGGAAGGCAAGCTCGTTAAGCACGAGTTGGTGATGAATACAGATCTTTCATGGTGTTATAATGAGCACATGAGTATGACTTTATCTTGGGAGTGTAGCTCACTAATTATGCACGCATTATTTTATGATTACTGAGCTTTAATGTTGGTAGCGTGATGAGGGGCGTGCATTTGTACATTGTTTTGATTTTAAAGCAAAGCGTATCATAGTAACAAAAGAGAAGGAATATAAACCACTTGGCTTGTTTTTATATTTGTTTCATGTCTTGATATTAGATGAAACTTGAAAGTGCCGCCAGTGACTAAAAAGCTAAAAGGCAATTGTTTGTCTCGGCAGGGCCAAGTGAAAAGGAGGTGTAACACGCATGTAACTAAAAAAGTTATAAGTATACATGTGGATGGATGGAGAGGAAGGTCAAAGAAGAGATGGATGGATTGCGTGAGAAGTGATATAACAGAAAAAAGAGTTAGTGATTGTGTGACGAGCATGGGCGTCGCCAAGGGGGGGCAGGGGGGGGCTACAGCCCCCCCCCCCTAGAGGCTTGCATTACAGCTTCAGAGCCTAGTTTAGGCACCAGCATCCCACAATATAATGCCCATCCTGTATGTTACTGCAGATATAATGCTAGCAATTAGGAGTTATATTGTGGAGAAAATAAACTTTTATTTTTATTAAAAAATAAAAGTTTTTTAATATTCTCTATACTTCCAAAAGTCCTTGATTATCGGCTGGCAACGCCCTTGGTGACGAGTGACTAGGAATAATAGAAGAAAAAACGGGACAAGAGCAGAAAGAGGAAGAAGATTTTACACAACACGTAGGTAGGTTCTGTCGTCGTGGTTGCAGATCATTCGAAGAACACTGTGAGTTTTAGTAAGTAAAAAACTGATACTTCTTTACACTCTACCCAGAGCGCGAGAAGTCATTAGATGATTTCTCATTTAATTCATTAATTCCCAAGAGGACACCGGTGTCCGCACACCTATTGTCTTTCTATTGTGTCTCTAATTACGGTATTCAAAAGCTCAAAACAAAAGTAGTTCGGTTTAGTTTTTTTATTTTCATTCAATTTAAGCTATGCAGGTTAAAGTATTTGGGGTAGTGATCACCTAAAATAATAATATACATTGTAAAATTAACTTTTCCCATGGGCTTCGCCCGCGTTTAAATGTATTTCTCCATACAAACTTTGGACCCCTGTTTCATCCCTTTAGGGGGTGAATTTTAGAAAATCCTCGCTTTTGCGTCATAAGAGGAAACAATGTGCAAAAATTTTATGTTCCTAGTCCTAATAGTTTCATAATTGTTATATTTTAAGTTCTCCTAATTATAATGATTTTATATTAAACATAGTATTTTAGTATACATTTATGTATTTTATTATTGTATGCAACTTATTTTAATGATACTTCATTTTATTTGAAATATCTATTATTTATATAAGTGCACACATATCACATTGTTGTTTTTTATTTTAACCCAAAGTTGATTGGTAAAGAATGCCTTGTTGAATTAAGTCCACATATGTATGTACGACTAATGTTCAGTAAACAATTTATATAAACTGGTGCTTGACTGCGATCCCACTTGATGGTAAAGCAGTGATGTAATCGATAATCGGTGTAATGTATATAAAAAATGAACCCTCACTTCTCCTAGTTACGTTATAACTTAAGAACGGCTAGACCAATTTAATAATTTTTTTTTTTGTTTACCAGTACACAGGAGAGGAGGTTTAAAAGCAAAAAAAAAAATAGGGTAGGGTATGTAGGTAGGTAAGGTTAGGAAAAGTAGGTAGGTTAGTAGGTAGGGTAGAATAGGTAGGGTAGAATAGATTAGAGTAACCCTACTCTGGTCTACTCCACTCGTACCCTACTCTACTCTACTTTACCCTACTCCCACCCTACTCTAATCTAGTTTACCCCACTCGTACCCTACTCTACTCTACCCCACTCCAACAATACTCTGCCTGTCCCACTCTACCCTACTGTGGGTACAGTAGGGTGGAGTAAGGTAGAGTAGGATAGGAAAAGGAAGTAGTGAAGTAGGAGAAGAGTGGGGTATAGTTGGGTAGAGTAGAATGGAGTAGTCAGTTGATAGGAGCGAAGCGGTGGTCAAGCACTAGTATATTAGATTACGTACCTTTATGATGTTACCATATCTGTATATTATCTACCTACATAAAATTAGAAGGTGAGTCAAAACAAATATCGAATTACGAGAAAGGGCCTTCTGTTGAAGGATTCATTAAAAGTTTCAATTACCGAAATACATACGTGCTCCGACATCAAGCTGTGGCCAGGCAGTGTGTGCTTTGCACCTGAGTCTGTTTATAATGAACATAATTTACAAAATGTAAGAAACCTAAGTATGTGTGTTTTGTAAATTATTTTATACTCTGCAACCTATTATTAAAAGTAAACCTGGGTATTTAGATTTTTCCGGTGACTTATCTCAAAATGAAATAGAAGTAAGTAATATTAAGGTTAGGTTCCTACTTATTATAATAAAACACGTATATATAAATGTGATGTTGAGAGCAGTGGTGGCCGAGTGGTAACGGCCTCGATCTACGAGTCGTAGGTCGCTAGTTCAAGCCCAGCCAGGCGCATTACTTTGTGTAATTTATTTCATCACCACTGCTCTCATAACGGCGAAGGAAAACATTGTGAGGTAACCGGCATGTCCTAGAACCAAAAATTCGAAGACATCCACCAACCCGCACTGGGCCCGCGTGGTGGATTACGGCCCATTCCCTCTCCTAGAGAGGAGGCCTGTCTCCCAGCAGTGGGAACATTAAATGGCTGATGATGATGATGATGATATAAATGATGTTTATTTTGCAAATAGATAAAAAGAAAATAATAATATAATAATATATTTATTTGCATAAAACGCTTTTACACGTGAATATTCCGGTGTTTCCTTGCTGACTACCCTGAGAAGAAACACCGAAACAAACTTAGATGCTACGCTAAGAATAATAAATTACGCTAATAAAGTAATAAATACTAAGATAACTTAATTATGATAATGACAAAATTAAGGTTGAGAGGACCTATTCGAACTTCACACTTTTAATTTCATTCAAATAAAAAAAAAAATATATATATTAAAAACGACCAAATTGGAACCGTTAACTACGATTTATAAATTTCCATATAGGTTTATATCCGCAGGTTGTGCAAAAGTGAACCCCGGGGCCCTGGAACGAAGGCAATGAAGGAACAGCAGTGAGTTGTATGAGTTGTATTCAGTAAAAGTTGCGTTCCTGATTTTCCTGATTGATTTTTCCTGATTCCTACAAATGCTTGCACTGCCTGTATAGGGTCACACAAATCTGTGCGGTTCTTTCCTCAGAAGATTTCAGACACTTATTTGCATGGTTCTCATATGAGTTTGCTGTATGAACGTCAAATGAAACTTTGACCGCTGAGTTTATTTCGGTGTGTCTTCTCAGGGTCAGTTAGCTAAAAAATACTGGCCTCATTAAGCCTCATTTACTTTAAATTGTCGAAAAAGTGTTTTTTTTTTTAATCTATTTTTTATCAGTCTGATTAGCTACTAATGTCGCATTATAGCATGATTCTTCATCCCAAGATAAACAATGCCAGCAAAGGTACCTATTATTATTCATGCAGTTTTCAACCAGTAACTGAAATAAAATAATAATGAGACTTATAAAATGCAATCTACATTTAAGCTCAAACGTAAGAGCTCATACAACTTTAAAAAAATAATAAAACAAATTAAAAGTACTGCAGGTAATCAGTCACGCTTAATTCCGTGTGAGCTAATTAATCATTGCTACACTTTAAACTACCTAGTACTCATCAGCGGGGTTATATTGCGCCAGTGTAGCCACAGCACTAATTACAGTGTTGCTAGGGTAAATAAAACTACGCTGTTTTAGTGATATTCCCTTTTGGAGCAAAACTAATGTTGTTTTACGGGCAGCAAAACTATTATTCCTGAAATTCGAACTCTGGAAACTTTTCGTTTAATGTTCTAAAAAAAAAAAACACTTTAAAAATGGAACATCTATCTATTAGAATAGATTCAAATGAGAGGATGGGATAGGATGTTTCAGTTTTAATAGAAAGCACGAAAAAGAAAACCAATGTATCCAACATGTCTGACGAAACGAAATTAACAAAAACTCACCAACTTTAAATGAACAAAAATTCACTACAAAGAAAAATTCCGGTACATTTTTTAAAAAAAACATCAGCGAGTACCTACCCACACATTTTCCTGACTGTACAGTACGGTTCTCCTGGAAACGTGCTTGCAACGACATCAAAGTTAAAATGCTAGCTTCTCCATTTTCAAACATAGTCAGTACAGTAACGGCAATTTCTGATACATTGCCAAGAAATTCTTCTAAAACAACGAATTGGAAAGCTCTGGAAATTTCAAAAGTATTCTTCGTAAGCACCTTATTTAGAAGCCCCGGTTTATTTGCTGCCAGGTTATTTATTATTTTGTATTGCTTTATCTTATCTGGCAATAGGAGTGGTTGTTTTAAAACTGGAGTGCTTCTAATCTTGAAATTTCAGTTTTTAAGTGGTTTAATAATTATACAAGCCGCATTTAAATACAATTACATTGTGTGCTGCAAGGTAGTTGTAAATAGCACAGCGATAAAACCTAATATTTAAAAACTCAGTTTTGTTCCGGATAACTATAAGGTACTAATCCTAACTAGGTGAGTGGCAAATTTTCGGTTGGCCCCAGCGGGAAAAAACTTTGCTACATCATTGGATAGCGTGACTCCACGGGACAAGGGTAAGAAGAAGATGAACAATTTAATTATTTTATTTTGAGATTTGATATCTATATCAATGAATCCTTAAAATAATTCAATCTACCCTCGCTAACCCCAACTCAAAACAGCAGCGTGCTCAATAAAACTAACTACAATTTGGTCCCAAACGTTGCTACACTGGATTGCATTCGAAAGCATTACGTCGCAAAAGCAAGTTGCATTCTCTAAGTGATTGAATTTTATTATTCGCAATAAAAGGCCAAAAACATGAACAGGATTCCAATAAAGATATTTACATCAATATTATGCCTTTCTTCGCTCGTTCCGCGAATTTATTGTCCAGAAGGAAAGGAATAAAATATGTAGATTTAGTACAGAGTACAGTAAAGCACTTATTGAAATTGGTTGATTTACTTTAATCACATTATCTGAAAGCGTAAAAAGGATTGGGTCGTGCCGTTCGGCCGGGAGTGTAAGGATTTTGTGAATACGCCATGGTCGTCGTATCTGCGATGTGTGATTTTCTTGATAAATATGTACTATACCTTTATGTCTGACTTCTTTGTACAATGTTTTACGTAACATTCGCTATAGAACGGGGTTAAAAATATGGAATATTCTGAATCGTGAATAAAAATGTCTGATTTTAAGGTTCTATTACACCACTCGATATTCAGACCGGTCTTAGTCGACATCGTGTAGTGTAATAAAGCGTCTACACAAAGTGTCTTACAGTTTACTTCCGAGTAAGACATACTATGACAGACTGACACTTATTAGCCACCGCGGGACCCGCCGCGTTCAACGCCGCGGACACCGCCTATATTTCAAGCAAACGCGTGTAAAAACGCGTGTCCGTAAATACTCTCATACAACTTCATATGTTTGATTTTAGTGCGGGCTGCGCCGTCCAACGCGCCGCGGTACGTGCCGCGTCTCCGTAAACACGGCCTTACACTGCGTGATGTCGACCTTTAGAAGCAGTGACCATGGTTGCTGCTATTATCAATAACAAAACGGACAAAGATAACATTTCTACTGCTCATAATGCTTCATTCAATACGTTTTTTCAATATTAATCGCTGCAACTTAGTAGACAGATAGATAGCATATTTTTTGCTGTACAGTCACGATCATTAAGATATTGACACATTTTTTTTCACTTCTGCCGTTGAAGAAAAAGTGATCGACAATTTGTTCTCAATTACAGAAAAAAATATCGTAAACGTTTATGTATTTTATTGCTCATGATTGTACATTCTTACACCACTCTTTTACAAATCTTTTCTTTCTTTTTTATTATCTTTTCCTAAGCAAAAATAATGTTCAGCAACCTAATAACTTTCTTTCCTACAAAAGAATATTTAAATTACATAATACGGTCTGGAATCTAACGTAATCTTCAGCTTCTCGCGGAGTTTCCACAAGTCTATAAATTGCCTAAGGTATGGGGCGCTCGCTTTCTCGATTTAAGTAGATTTCTAAGTGAGTGAACTATCCTGTAAGACGGGGGTGTGTTAGTGCTTGCTGTCAAGCTATACATCCTAAGACCTGGAAGGAAATTTTAAGGAACGATCGCAGTATAGTTTCAGTAGGTATCTTTCAAAAACTCCCTTAATTTTGTAAGTTGATAATTTCTTGTTACAAATCAAACATAGCGTGTTATTCTATGAGTACCTACTCTATTAAGTTTGATATGATAATAATATCCTCCTTTTTCTTCTTCTTTTTCTTCCTGCCCTTATCCCATATTACTTGGGGTCGGCGTAACACGTGTTTTTTTGGCCACTCTGTCCTGTCACCAGTCGCACTATCACTAACTCCCTTTTCTTTCATATCAATCCTCACACAATCCATCCATCTCTTCTTCGGCCTTCCTCTTCCTCTCCATCCATCTACGTGTAAACTCAGAACTTTTTTAGTAACATGCGTTTCATCTCTCCTCTTCACATGACCATACCAAGATAAACTACTTCCTTTCAACTTTTTAGTCACTGGCGCCGCTTACAAACTTCCTCTAATACTCATTTCTCACTTTATCCATTCTCGTCACACCACACATCCATCTTAATGTAGCGACATCTATGTCGTCACAATTGAACTAATCCTGCATCGCGCAAGTAAGATTTGCGGCGCGATTAGAACATATAGAACAAACCCGAAATCATCTATCGGGCAGTAGCCCACCAGACTCAACACCTGTCTGGTCGGAGGATCCTCCCTTTTCAATGGAGGTATGTGGGACTTTACTCTCTGTTCCGCATACCTCTAAACTGGTGACCCCCGACGTGATAACGTCAGCGCATTCTCATCTCCTCTAGATACAATCTTTTTTCATCCATCTTTTTCACAGCCCAACATTCTGATCCATACAGTAAAGTAATAGTAGTAGTAGTTTGATATGACATCATCATCAGAAAAATAAGATGTATTGAAATACGGAGAGTATTTCAATACATAATAACAACCAAAAATGCAATGATGTTTTACAATTAAAAATGATAGTAGTACTAATAAATATAAGTTAAAAATTTAGTAATCTATTCAATTTAGTCATTTATTTTCTCTTTAGAATAGGTTTTTAACAATAAAAAATTAAGAGTGTCAATGAATGAAAGAGAGTGAATGACCGCTATCTTTATGGTACGTAAATTCATCTGACTTCTACCAAACCAACCAATCATTTTTAAAAACAAAACGTGTTCTTGGTAAAATTATTAACTGCCGCACCCCCAAACCTTCCACTAACAACTACAACAGACGACGTCGCAAAGTCACACGTTCTCAAACTGAAAAGCAATTCGGCATCAATCACCAGAGTCGGTGACTGAAAACTAACACAAATTTAATAACGAGCATTCACCGCAGCCAAACTCTGCCTATTAATAATACGGCCCATACCTAGTTCTGTGTATACAGTGCAGTATGCCAACACAAGGTTACTATCAGAAGGCTCACTACTAAAAGTAATAACAAAAAAAAACTTTACTTACTGTTATTAATGTTATAAGATTGAATTTAGACAATATTAACTTAATTTAGACATTTTAATTTTCCTAACTTATTGATTCGTTTGCTACTAGGTTTATAAATAATAGTCACACACAATGGTTTCACCAAGCCGCACACACGTCCGCCTTCACCGACAGCCAAAACGGATTATGTTTTACCTGTCAAGCGGACGTGTATACGTCACTTGCCCTTGATAATTATTAATATTATTTACGTTACATTATTTAACAAAAAAGTCCTTATAGTATTTTAACAAATAAATGCTCTAAGCAGTAATATACATCTACACAAAAGTTTTAGTTGCTGAAGCCAAAAACTAGGAGGAATCTGTATTTTGATTTCAAGCGCTAACCCCCTCGCGTTACATTTCGTAAATGCTTGCATTACTTTGTTTTATACATTAATACCTAAAAATATGTTGTACTCTGATATGGTTCAACTCTATTTCTCTATTTGAGTGTTATAATAGTTGAATGAGTGAGTGTGAGAGCGTGTGTGTATAGTTGGGTATGAGTGTGATATGTGGGAGTTTATGAGAGTACATTTATTGACTGAGATACTTTTGGATTTTTATACACTTTGTCTACTCTTTCCTGTAGTTTTTTGCTATAAAAAAAGCTAGTGAGTATCAAAAACCTAGAAAAATATGTAAAGGAAAACATGCGGAATAGTTCCTAGAAATACCTTTTCTGTGATCAATATACTTGAAAAGGTTTCTGTGTTTCAGACCATGATAGTTACTGAAAAGACGTTACAGTAATTACTTCAGCAGTACATTGGACCGAGAACCAATTACTTTAAGAAGAACTGAATGGTCACTATAACCAACATAGTATCTACTCAAGCTTTGTACCTCAAGCAATTAGTAATAATAGGTCTTTACAAGCTTGCATTACCTGGACAGGTCCACTCCAATCTGTATTGTTCTTTCTTCAAAAGCTAAATCTGGTCCTCATGTGATTTGACATATTTATTGTAAGGACTTCAAAAGAGACTTTGACTCCTGAGTTTATATAAGGGCGGGAGATGTCACTGGATTCTTTCCTACCAAAAAAAACGTTAGTTTTCGATTACAGAGACGCGCACAACGCACCGCGTCTCCGTAAACACAGCCTTACGTCGTTAATTGTAGCTATGAGAAAACACAGACTCCGGTGAAGAATTCATCTTCTTAGCTATACGCAAAATTAATGACAGCTTTGACCATAACGTCAAGAAAATGCACCTTTTAGATGGCCCTTAAAGATCTCATACAAATTCATCACCAAAATCGTAACATCTGTGGATCTTCTCCATTCATTTTCGCTGTAACACGCTGACAAGTTCGAGTAATCTAGCACCAGAACTGGGATAAACCCGTAAACGCCTCGGCGGTAATTTCGACAGACACTTCGCACCGTTCGCGGGTATTATCATAAAGAGAACCGACATCGGCCAGGGTCGATAAGACCGACGACAACTAATATATTTGGTACAACTGTACAACTATCTCAGTGTTCCCTCCACTTTGTGTACTGTTGATTTAAATTGAGTCAGGCTCAACTTGCTCTAAATATGTTCGTTCTGACTGAAGAAAGTTTTTAGGGTAAATGTAAATACATTGTGTTGGTAATCATATTACGCTGTATGGGTTGTTTTACGATTTGTTGCTAGGAAAAGACAATTCGAGTACTTAATTTTGTAATGAATTAGTAGTTTCTGTCTGCTGTTTTATCAGAAAATTATTACAAGGGAACATACTATAGGGATTTAAAGTGATAATTTGCGCTATTTCAGGTCATCGTAAAAATTTCATCTAATTCCGTTCAGTCGTTTGAGTGTAAGGCTAAAAACTGCGGGCCCAGAACATCCATGTCTTCTGACCAGACGCGTGTTAAATCTGGTTTGAACAACTGCCCGATAAAGATGATTTCGGGCTCTTGTATATGTTCAAATTACGCGGAAATCTTTAATTGCTCGATGTAGGATTTCGCAGTTTAGTTCTTATGTGATGCCATAGGTTATTATCACTATGAAAAAAATCCTCCTAACCGAATTACGATCACGGAGGCCAATCTCAACAGAGATTAGCCAAGTATGCAGGAGATATTATAGTGTACAAGTGCTTGCGCAAATACAAGTGCACTCTCTGTAGGGATGGCAGGCGGTCGCTTCCTTCTGCGAAGCAGTAATGCTAGCAAAGGAGGAGGCCGACCGCATCAAGCAGAGGCAACGGGGCGCTCGCCCCAGCCGCCGCCGGGATTCCGATCCCGATTTCCGGCCACCGTAGGCGCGGGCTTGCGGACGGCGTGCAATGGGTAGCACGCTGTCCGATTGTCTGGTAACCGACCGGACCGAGCCCAAGTCGTCGACAGCGCGTTCTGTTCCCGCGCGCCTCAAGGAGTATTCAGCACACCGAAGAGGCCCAGCCTGGTAACTGCAGGCAGGCAGGGTCGAAGCCTGCTGGGGTCAAGGGCCGTTTTCTGAGAGGAAGGCTCAGCCCCGGCACTATAGGCAACGAAGGAACGGGGTAGGTTTTTAGTCAGTAAGAGTCTGACACTACTTCCCGCTCTACCCAAGGGCGGGATTTGTCATTGGATGATTTTACCTACCATAAAAAAAGTGCACTCTCTGTTCCTTTACGCGCATATTCCGATGGGATGGTAATCCGACATGACCGAAGACATGTCAAGCCCAGGACCATCAGCTTTACGTGCTTTACGAGGCACAGGGGTATCACGCACCCAACTTCCAAACTTTAGGCAGCTACAGAGTACCTAATTTTCTAATGGAAAAAACCTTTAAACCGACCGAAATCAAACCCAGAACTCCATGCTCAGCAGTCACGTTTGCAACCAAGACACCAAACGAGGCAGTAAGAAAGACAGGACTGTGTTTTATTCGATCGTTTATCAAAGTGTTTTCTTCTGTGAGAACGTTTTGTGTCAATGATAATTGCTTTCTAGGAACAGTTCGAGAGTGGAATAATATTTTAGAAATGAATCAACCAATTTTAATGTTACTTTTACATACTTCTATGTAAGATATTAACATTATTTCTAAATACTCAAAAGGCTTTTGAGCCACATCAGTAATGTGCAGGCAGGCAGGGTCGAAGCTTACTGGGGTCATGGGTCAGCCTCCGAAAGGAATACCCGGTCCCGGCACGATAGGCTACGTAGGAACGGGGTAGGTTTTTAGTCAGTAAGAGTCTGACACTACTTCCTGCTCCGCCCATGGGCGGGATATGTCATTGGATGATTTTACCTACCATAAAAAAAAGCTCTGTTTAGCTTGGGACTAGACGGCGTTGTGCGATAGTTGTGGAATATATTATATGAGTACTTAAACGCTGGAAAAAAGGTAAACAACGTTTAAAGCCCCTTCAATTTTTTTGTTTTTATTCACCCCTGCGTTCCTATTTGCCCCGTTTAACGGTACATAAACATCCAAATCAAACAAGTTGTTTAGGAGGAGTTATGTGATAAACGTGGGGGCGATCGGCGGCGGCGATCTCTCGCGACGGGCCTTGGTACAGGCCATGCTCCGGAGCGAGGAGGAATGGCAGGCGGTCGCCTCCTTCTGCGAAGCAGTAATGCTAGCAAAGAAGGAAGCCGACTGCATCAAGCAACGGAGCACACGCCGCTGCCGCCGCCGGGATTCCGATCCCGATTTGCGGCCACCGTAGGCGCGGGCTTACGGACGGCGGGCAATGGGTAGCTCTCTGTCCATTCGTCCGGTAACAGACCGGTCCGAGCCCAAGTCGTCTAAGGCGCGCACTGTTCCCGCGCGTCTCAAGGAGGTGTCAGCAAACTGTAGGGGCCCAGCAGGGCCGAAGCCTACTACTGGGGCCAAGGGTTAGGTGAAAATGAACCCCGAGGCCCTGGATCGAAGGCAATTATTGGAACAGGGTAGGTTTTTAGTCAGTAAGAGTTTGACACTATATTCCGGCTCACCCGAGGGCGTGATTTGTTATTTGATGATTTTACCTACCATAAAAAAAAACATGTACAGAAGAATAAAGTATCTATTTTAGGTTCACAGAAAACCTTATATAATTAAATATCAGTTAAATTGTAAAATATTCATTAACTTTGTCCACACTTATTAATTTTTTATATACATAATATAATTCATACTCATCATAATTTACATACATTTAGTTTGGTCTTTACTTTACTACATTATACTGTAACTATTGTATTTGTTGTCTAGACTTACTTATAATAATATATAATAAAGAAATAATAATGTAATAAATATTATCTGTCGAAAGAGCTGCATATTGCGATACAGTGTCACATTTATCTTTGTAACACTTTATGTAAACAAATAACGGTTATTTTTATTTTTGTATAAAAAAAAATGATAGCAGTGTCAGCTTTATTATGTTCCCATTGCTGGGAGTTTAGCATTCTCTCTAGTAGAGGAAATTCGAGCATTTTTGAAAGTACGAGAATTGGCCTTCATGCAGGTTTATTTTGTACGAAAATGTTTTGTCGACTGTCTGAAAAAAGGAATGAGAGACTGCGCCAAAGGTGACCTAGTGAGTAAAATTAGACGCAGTTGAGTTGGGATCAAAGGCAGCTGGCCGGAGGCGGCATGCGCCCGCATCTCGGCAGAGGCCCATAATCAAAGAATAACAGGTCAAAACCTCTATACATAGCCGCAGTCGGAAACAAACAAACAGCTGTGAATTTACACGATTGATTAAACTAGAAACAGCGCAAAAGTTTACTACTGCTGTTTATTCAAGGTCAGGAATTTTCTGTGGTCATTTTCTTCTGAAGTGTTTTTTAGGTAACCTTAATTAAAAACCCAACTGTTCTTAAAAACGGTGAAGGAAAAGATCGTGACAAAACCGGCATATCCTAGAACCAAAAACTCGAGGACATGTGACATCCACCAATCCGCACTGGGCCCGCGTGGTGGATTACGGTCCATTCCCTTTCCTAGAGAGGAGGCTTAAGTCCCAGCAGTGGGAACATTATAAAGCTGATGCAATACAATGAGCTTTAGATGCTTATTTGTGACCATATGGTGGGAAAAACAGGACCGAATTTAAATTGTAACGAAGGATTTAGTTTCAGGAAAGCTTTAAAAAAAATCAGGTACACCTAAAATTACCTTATTTAGCTATTTGGCTAAACTGTCTATAATAAAATTGAATCTGCGTCCAAACACAATCTACCCATTAAATATAAAAAAAAAATTGCTCATGCGTCCTTTTTTGGCAAAATAAAAAACCGACTAAGTCTAATTTTATTTCCGCTTTCAAGTACTCAGCTCTTTATGTAACTAATAACGGCTGCATGCTGCTGCTCTTGAATGAACACGATGTAACAAAGAGTATTTCTGGAAAGTTCGTTGTAAATTCATGGTTGCTGTTTAAGCCAGCTTTCAAACAAAAAATACCGCAGTCGGTACATTCGTTTGGGTGCTACGAGACAGACACACAGACAGGCAGACAGGTCAAACTTATAACACCCCTCTTTTCCGTCAGGGGTTAAAAAGTGGTACCTTAATTTTATATTAATTATTTGCTAAGTTTATTTTGAGCCCCGAAATTGATCAGAGCCTATAACAAGATATTTTATAATTATTATAATTCCGGTAAGAGCAGGATAGTACTAATAGTCCTGTATAGTTCTGTCTCTTTCTCACAACGGAATTATAATAATTTAAGACATCATATTAAGGCCCGAGGACTCATAGAGATGAGTTTTAATATAGAACCTAAATCGATCAAAAAGGGAATTCTAAACTTTTCTTTATTTTTGATAGGTTCACGCTTACCACTATCTCACCTGATGGAAAGCAATGATGCGGTCAACAATGGAGCGCGCTTACTTAGAAGTAACCTATTCACTCTTGTCTTAAAGATTCCCGGGTTCATCAGGAAACAAAGTGAGTATTGATTTTAATTGTATATTTAGGGTGGCTGGTAATTAGTGAACGATACTTAAACACGCGAAAAAAATCAGCCAAGTTCAGTATTTTTTGACCAGTTAGGCGAACACAAATGTACTGACCAGCAGATTATTTTTTCGCGATTGAAATCGCGAAAAAATAATCTGCTGGTCAGTACACTGGTTAGTCTTGGTCCCATAGTAAAAGTTGTTTGTTATCATGACTACAATCACGTGTTTAAGTATCGTTCACTAATTACCAGTCACCCTATATACACATATAATTTCGTTGTTTGCTTTCCTCCGTATGGCAAAGTCATCTTCTTTGACTGATTTTCAACGACGTATAAAAACAATACCGTTTTATTTCACATTGACATCATCTCATGAATAGCCATTTGAACTCAAAGCGTTTATTTCAACAGTTTTCAGAAACTTTTAAATTGCATGGTTGGTTAATAAAAAATAAAAAAAAATTACCCATTCCAAAGCGTATCTGTCTCTACGGAAAGAAACGTGTAAGAAACTCCAAGAATACTTTTTAATTGAATAAATAACTAAAAAATATGAAAACATCGTTAACGTCGGATATGAATACATCGTTAAAGTCATTAAAAAAGAAAAGACTTCAAAAATTTTAGTAACTGGTTTTACTTCGCCCTCTATCACTACTATTTTTACGTATGACCAGATTTTTTTTCGAATACTGGTCGTATATTTCTAGAATACTACCGAATTTTTACTCTTCCCACAAACATCGTAAATCACGCGAGCAAAACCGCAGGAAGAGCCAGTTATATCCATAACGAAAAACACAATACTGGGGCGTTTCACGGTTTTGTAGTTGAGATTTTTATTTCATTAACGAATGCTGCTCAAGTGGTTTTTTGTAGGAAAGTGGGCGCTAACAATGAATCTACGGTGAGGCCGCTCAGCTGAGTGGAACAGTGAGTGAGCTAAAATCGAAAATAAAAGCTCCCCGAACGTGTTTTCTAATGACTTTTCTTGAGATCTTGTTAAGGATTTGAAATGTACAAAGGGCAGGGTCAGACAATTAACGTTAAGAGGACAGTTTCAGGTGATTTTCTACGGATTAAAACGACCTTTGTTTAACCTTGATAAATTGCGTAACGTTTATTTACGTTTTGTTTAATAAATGGACTGCTTTTAGCTGGAATTGCTCTGAACTTACCTTACCTTACTTGCTTTAACTTGAGTAGAACAATGTCGAACGCAGTGGGAGTTTGTAATGCAATCGAAGTTCACATGATGCCTCGGATCCTTGAACTTCCCACCCGGCACGCCATGCTGGTACAGCGCTCGCTAATCGCAGTGGTGATGAGAAAGTTGTTCTCACTATGTTCATTCATGTAAGTATTTAAACTAGATATGTCTGGATGTAGAGATACTATTTACTAGCATTTTACCCGCGACTTCGTTTGCGAGTATTTTCGTAAAAATTTTAACAATTCTCAAATCGTATTTTGAAGGTTGTTTTGAATATTAAAAATAACATTTAAAAAAATCATTTGTTAAAATGTTCTTTTGAAATCTATTTGCAAAATAAATATCATTTATTATTTAACAGTTTTTAATATTAATTTTAATTTTAGTCAGAATTAGTGCCAGTGTTTATTAAGTTCGTGTTTATAAACCTTAAAAATAAGGATCTTCCATAAGATGTAGTTTAAAAAAAAAATGATGCGAAATGTGAAAGCGGGCCGCGTCATCACTTGCGCAAACACAAACATAAGGCAATATACGACGGACCGCCCGACGCGCCGTGCAACGCGCCGCGTCTCCGTAATCGAGCACTAAAAGTCTGATATCTCCCGCTCCACCTAACAGGAGAAGATGTCGTTTGATAATTTCTCACCATTGTCATCACAGGATAACGGTGTGAGTTTCACATTTGAATAACTGTTACTTAATTCTTTAAATAAGACACAATGTGTTACTGTTTGTTTATCCCAAATAAATAAAATGAAAAAATAAAATAAAATAAAAATCATTTCAGCCGAAAGACGTCCAATGTTTGACACAGGCCTCCCAAAGTGTCGCCATAACAAACAGTCCTCTGCATCTCGCATCCATCGGATTTCCGCAACCCTTACTAGGTCATCGGTTCACCTTAAAAAAAACGCACAATAATAAAATTGTCAAAGAAAACATTTGCAAAAGTAAATGTTAAAAATGCCAGCATCCACTGCCTCTCGACGAACGAACTTGTACGTATATTTACATACTTAATCAAGTTCGTAATGAAACTCTTAACTTTTTGCGTTCGTCCCTTCGTTGGGAACTGTTCCGACTGACTTCGTGTTCCGAAGTAAACAACTCATTCTTGAATCAAAGATCTTGATGTGAAACGACTTTATGGAGCTAACTTTTTACTTACAGCCTTCAAAGTCAGAGTGGGTAGACAATTTCTGGATACGTTTATTCCAATGCTCATTATTCTGGAGAAACACAGGTAGGCTTTTATTCAGTAAAAGTCTGATACTATCTTCCGCCCTGCCCGAGGACGCGGTGATGTCAAAAAAACCCAACAATAGTCGCAACCGGCGTTCGCTTAAGTTTTCTCAGTAATTTTACCTCCTCGGATAACATAATTGACAGGACTCTACCTAAGACCTTAACGAAATGAAATGAACTAGTCGGATTCAGCAATTAAATTACCTTGAAACTGAAAAAAAATACCTGTCCAGGTTTGCTCGTAATCGCTCCTGCTATATCTAGTTGAATTTTGGGGCAGTGAGCCAAAACCAAGCTAGCTAGTCTCCAAATTACACAAAACAATTAATTCAACCTATATATTCTATATTTTTCAATTATTATATTTCCAATATCATAACTAATTTAATTCAGTTTGTATCCAATATTAATTTAATTTAATTTACAAAATCATTATTTATATTTATTGTCAAATTGTATAAGCTGTGCATACCTCTAATTGACATATTAGCACACAATCTAACTTTTATAAAACTACCCACATGCAAAATATGATATGATATATCGTTAGTGTTCCTAATAAAATAAATAAAAACTAATTCATAAAAATGATTTTTAGTTTCCCATATTTATCACCAACAAGCACAATATATGAAAAAACAAAAGTATTGAACATTTGGCAGTTATATATTTACAATACTTGCATTTTATCCGTAAGGCTCTCAACAAAACCATACAGACTAATCTATCGTTTACTAAAGTGAAAGAATTAACGCAACGTAGCAGTCGCCGGGCTAGTTTTCTGGCCATACCAAAGATGAGAACTAAGGGTCAAATTCACCAATAAACTAAACGCAATTATACAAAACAAAACGCAGTTTGAGCGCCTAATCGAGATTATAGCTTCATTTTGCGTTTCACCGCCATGAATTGAACCTAGTTTACGCTAAACTCAGTTTCAATTCTTTTGTTGTCGCCCATGTTTACGACACGGGTCTTTAAACTAGATTACGCTGAGCTCAGTTTAGTTGAACTAAGTTTTTATATTGAATGATGAAATTAGCCCTTAGTTCGGCAGTAAAAAAATAACATTTGAAGGTGCACAGTTCTATATGAAAATACCCTCACTTATAAAAAATGTACATTCATATAATTTATTCAAGAACCAGCTAGCACAATACGAAAATATAAAATATCTATCTAAAGACTGAATCCAGCCTGCTAGCTGCATGCAGGCAGGGTCGAAGCCTGCTTGGGTCATGGGTCAGTTTCCGAAAGGAAGGTCCGGCCCCGGCACGATAGGCAACGAAGGAACGGGGTAGGTTTTTAGTCAGTAAGAGTCTAACACTACTTCCCGCTCCGCCCAAGGGGAGTTGTCGGGATTTGTCATTGGATGATTTTACCTACCATAAAAAAAAAAAACCTAAAGACGGAATGCGTTGGATGAGTTTAACAACTTACGTACGTGGTGACGAACCCTTGTTACAATTAGTTTAGTCTAAGGAAAAATTGTTCTCAAGTAATTGACTTTGTCTCTTTTTTGAGAAATAAATATCTTTAAACCAATTAGATTTTCAGTGAATATTATGTTTGACCTTGAAATTGAATTCAAGTTATAAATTGAGTATTAGGTATTATTAAATTGACCAATTAGACAATTATGTTTGGCCGGTTCAGCTGTAAGATTGC
The DNA here is from genome assembly GCA_958295575.1 of Leucania comma. Taxonomy (NCBI): domain Eukaryota; kingdom Metazoa; phylum Arthropoda; class Insecta; order Lepidoptera; family Noctuidae; genus Leucania; species Leucania comma. Next base: position 25,342,142 of record OY282467.1, on the reverse strand, counting down.
GAATTATTTTTACCCGACTGCGCCAGAAGGAGGGTTATGTTTTTCGAGAGTATGTATGTATGTATGTAAGTATATATGTATGTATGTATGTATAATTGTTTGGCACGCTCTGCAGCCTGAACGGCTCGATGGATTTTAGCTTGAGAGGTGTCGTTAGATTCGTATTTACTGTGAGAGTGACACTGGGTATATCAAAATAAAAAAAAACAAAATGGCGGATTTGTAGCGCCAAATTCAAATGTTTGGCACGCTCTGCGACCTGAACGGCTCGATGGATTTTAGTTTGAGAGGTGTCTTTAGATTCGTAATTACTTTGAAAGTGATATCGTAATAAAATAAAACTAAAAAAAAATAAAAAATAAAAAACGGTAATTTAAAAAACTAAAAAACCCGACTGCTTTTCTGAGCATTCATGAAAAAGCCCTAAAACAAGAAAATCTGGCAGTCGGGACCCATTCTAGAAAGTCAGCCGTCTAGTCAATAGATTGGAGTAATCTGCAATGTAATATAGGTATGTGCTCTCAATTCTAGAATGGGTCCCGACTGCCAGATTTTCTTGTTTTAGGGCTTTTTCATGAATGCTCAGAAAAGCAGTCGGGTTTTTTAGTTTTTTAAATTACCGTTTTTTTTTTTGAAATACTGAAGACGATAGTACAGGTTTTTCTAGGCACAAACACCTTTTTCACTATTTTATTGAAGCGGAAGCGACACATAGCCTAGAAATCATGTCATTATTGTCAATTCATCATCATTATCATTTCAGCCGAAGGACGTCCACAGTTGGACATAGGCCTCCCATAAATGTCGTCACAACGAACGGTCCTGTGCGTTTTGCAGCCACCGCATTCCCGCGACTCTCACCAGGTCGTGGGAGGCCTTCCAACACTACGTTTTCCGGTGTGCAGTCGCCACTCTAGAACCTTTCGGCCCCATCGGCCATCCGTTCTACGAGCAATGTGCCCTGCCCACTGCCACTTAAGTTTAGTGATTCTTCGGGCTATGACGGACCTTGGTTCTCTTGCGGATATCCTCATTCCTGATACGTTATTCTCAATTGCGGCAAGTCAATCTTATCTTATCTATTCAAATAAGATACTCGTACATACTCTTAATAGTCTATAATAGAAAAATAAATCGCTGAATGTGTTGGTAAAAATGCTAAAAAATTGGGTAGAGAAGGGTAGGGTAGAGTAGGGTAAAAAGGGTAGGGTAGAGTGGGGTAGATTAGGGCAGATTAGAATAGGCGCAGTTGACGGGAACGAAGTCGCGGTCAAAACCTAGTATAATATAAATGTAATACAGAGTATTTCACATTCAGTACATTCTCGCAACCTTCATCAGGTCATCGATCTGTCTTTTAAGAGACGGGTTCGAACGCTGCATTTTCTAATATGCGGTCGCAACTAATGAAACTTTTGGCCTCATCGTTAAGTAGTTTTTCGAGCTATGCGCCCTGCCCACTGCAGCTTGAGATTGCGGTTTCTTCTATCACGGTTAGTAACCGTTTGATCTCGATGCCTCTTGATTACGCAAAGAAACTTTGAATCATGGCCACAAAATAATAAAATAAAGTTAAAATTTCCCGCACTTATGTCAATCCTAACCGACCGACGTGAGGAAGCCGGCAATTCCTAGAACAAAAAATTCGAAGACATGTGATATTCACCAAACCGCACTGGGCCCGCGTGATAGATTACGACCCTTTCCCTCTCTTAGAGAGAAGGCCTGAGTACCAGCAGTGGGAACATTAAAAGGCTGATTATGCTATTATACTATTCTATGTCAATCCTGTATAACCGATTGTTTGTCTAAAGTTTGACGACACGGTTAGTAATTGACTGCTGTGTTGCGGGTTGCGCTTTTGATAAATATTTATATGCCCTTCATTATAGTAGCAAGTGCGAGTAGGACTTGCACACTGAGGGTTTCTTACAAACATACTTATGAACATAATTCAATTCCCGTTTCGATTCTCGAAGATTTTTCCGAATCCCAAAAAAGGTTTTTTTTTTTTTGGTGAAGTTACTACAAATCGACCATTTGTAGACTTCTTCCTATATTTGTGCTATAAGATCTTGCTTCATGAATTTTAATTCCCTTGAGAGTGTCGAAGTATACGTTTTTTGCGACATATAGGTACGTCCGTATCTTTTTTTCGCGAGAATAGAAGTTTTATTTTTATTTTTTCACAGCTTTATGGGACCGTAGAACTGAGTATACGGTTTTAATTTTAACTCGATATCTTCATGCGTTCCCGAGATAAAGCTTATTTATTGACAGACAGATGGACAACAAAGGGATCCTATAAGGGTTTTTTTGCCTTTGAGGTACGGAACCATAAAAATATCATTTGCAAAAACATTTCACAATAACATATATATTTTACAAAAACAAAAACTTAGGGATTGTGATTTTGGCAATTTTATGACGTTTCCACGAATAAAACTTGTATAACTTCATCTAAAAAAATTTGATAATTGTTCGGCCGTCAATGACGATTCACGAGAACCTCATAAAAAGCAAGTAGTATTACCATAATAAATTGAAATATGTAACTTAAATGTATCTGGGGTATTTTTTTTTTAAATCTTTTTTATTTAAGGGATTTTCGTACACTACTTCGACAATGTACAGTCAGGGCTCAAAAGTGCAGTTGCACTCTACCGATACTAAAGTATGTAAATTTTCTTTTTAAAAGAGGGTTTGTAGCATAGAATCTAAAATATTGAATAAACTAGTTGCAGAACACTGGAATTCTACTACAAAGAAATTCTAGACAGATGCACTCTAACAATGCTAAACTGTCTAAAAACTTTTGACCCCTGACCGTACCTACCTTCACACTTCAATCACACAAAAAGAAATTTCTTATATCTATGAAGAAATACAAAACTTTTTCTGCACTAAAATTAGGTTTGGCAAAGATGCTGTTAAAAACTTCTACATCCGTTTGATTGCGGTCAACTTCAACGACTTTAAAAGAATATTTCTCTTGTCTTTGTATCGGACACATTCCACCAACACATGCTGTACATCTTCCTTCTTCCCACACACCTCACAGTTACAGGAGTCAGTTTTTTGCATGAGGTAAGCAAAGTTGTTTAGTGGAATATGTCCAGTGGGCGCTGTTGTCTAAGAAAACGCAGCGCTGCCGCAACGACGAACATCAAAATAGGATACATTGAATTAACAATCCAGTGTATAGGTACATTTGGTTGACAATCCAATGTATCCTATATGGGTGTTCGTCGTTGAGGCAGCGCTGCGTTTTCTTAGAGAATAGCACCACTGACCGCAAAAAACTAAAATACATGTACATATCAGCTATGGTAATAAAATTTCATAAAGCTCAGTTTTTTCATTTTCTTGTAAAGTTAAAGTTTCCTCTAAGAAAACGAAATCTATTTTGTGGTTTCTATGCATAAGCCGACTTGACGTCATTATTTGGTATTGCGTTTATTCTTGAACCAAATCAAAGAAACATTTTCAATAGGTATCGCTTTCACAAATTCCGCCAGCGTCATATTTCAAACAAAACTTTGTTCTTTGTGTCATTAATATAATTATACTGATCTTTAAACTCGGAACTTCGAATGGTTTACATTCACTTGTCTTGTGATGATCCTTTATTAAGGGCCGCTTCTAGTCACTGTTTTTTTTGTATGAACTTCGCTCGGGATTATGTCGTCTTCGCGGCCCCAAAACAGCGGTTTTATTTTTATATAAAAAAAAAAACAACAACTATTCAAGATTTTTGTTCTTGCGAAGCGCTTTTAAATAACAAACTTTTTTTTTTTTTTCGTAACTTTCAAATAGTTCCGTAACGTAATCTCGTAGATAAATACGTTTGAAATCGTAAATTAGGGTCAGATTCGCGATTTTTTTTTTAATGAGCCAACTAATTTATATCGTGTTTTCATTTTTACCTAGCCCTTGGTCATATAGTCAATTTTAATCAAATACATTTTCATGGTGTTTTCTTTTATATTTGTGGATTTCCATAGGTTTAAAAAAGGTCAAAATGAGTAGAACCCAGCCTTAAATACTTTAGGTACTTAGTTGTACGCTTTTTCTTTTTTTTTATTATGTATAGGCTCGCGTTTGACCACTATCTCACCTAGGTAAGCGATGATGTGGCCGACGATGGAGTATGCTTGCCTAGAAATAATTTGTTGACTTAAAGACTCCTAACTCCGGCAGAGAATTTCACTCCTTAACTGTACGCTTGAATGTGTTCCCAAAACGCTTTGTACGGTGGCATGTCCATCAATTAAAACCATGTAGCATGTATTGGCTGCCTGGCTAGAAAGATTTGACGGGTTATGTCAGCGGCATGCACATGGCACATGCTGGGCAAGTGTCCATACTAAGTGAGTATCTGAGGATGACGTCAATGAGGCCGACCTAGATGTCTACTCTCGTGGCTCGAGAAACGAATACCAGAAAGAACTTGGGGCAGGCTTTTGCCAAGCAGAGGTTAAGACAAAAAAAAAAACAGGTAATTCCGAAAACCAGCCAAAAACGACTAAGCATCACGTCTGTTGTATGGGAGCCCCATTTAAATATTTTTTTTAATTCTGTTTTGAATCCGATTCAAAAAACGGAACTTCTACGGACCTATCTAAGCACTATTGTTGAGTGGCCGAGGGCACCCAAATACCCTTATAGGATCACTTTGTTGTCCATCTGTCTGTCAAGACCCTGTATCTTGGGAATACGTGGATATCAAAACTATTGTCTGCAGTCCCTTAAATCTGTGAAAAAATCAAACTTCTAAGCTAACGAAAAAAAGATATGGGCATTTATGTCGCAAAACACATAATATTTTAACACTCTCAAGGAATCAAAATTCATAGGGTACTTTCCGTTGACCTAGAATCCTGAAATTTGGCATGAAGCAAGGTTTTATTTTGTTTGTTTTGTTTTTATTACAACTATCACACAACACCGTCTTGTCCCAAGCTAAGCAGAGCTTGTGTTATGGGTACCAGACAGCTGATAAACATACTTATATATTTCTAAATACATACATATTATAGATAAATAACACCCAGACACAGAACAAAGGATCGTGTTCATCACACAAACATTTGTCCTGGGTGGGAATCGAACCCACGACCTCTGGCATAGCAGTCAGGGCCACTAACCACTAGACCAACAGGCCAGTCAAATTTTGTAGTACAAATATAGGAATAATTCTGAAAACAATAAAGTTGTCATGCCACTAAAAAAAAAACACTTCTCTGCAACTCGAAAAAAACTTCGGGACTTAATTCGGATATTGAACTATTAACTTAGCCAAGTTTGTGCGGAACCCTCAGAGCGTGAGTCCGACACGCCCTTGCCCGGTTTTTTGGTGCACCTCTCGCGCCTGTCGTCGAGAAACATAGCCTCGTTGTGAGTTCAGTTCAGCGGTACATTTTTCCCAATATTAGAAATTTTTCCACCACTTGCATACTGAATTTTCGTTTCATTTGTCCCGATCGTGGAGCCACATTTATTTTCAATTGCAACATCTGGTTGGAAACACAATTTTATTACCAAACGACTCCTATTCAGGAACTAACACGAACATCATCTTTGAATATGTTATTCATAAAAGAATTCTAAATCTGCGGGTAACGTGGGACGCGTGTGAGATACAAAATGATATCCGAACGTCTGACACCGATCTGGTTATACGCAGTCCGATTCGTTTTCGAACAAATGTATTTCCAATTTTTTCGACGTACTGTGGGTTTGCAATAGAGAGTATTTTGCGGGGTTCTTTTCTTATTTTTTACGAGCAAACGCCGGTTGGTATTAGGCCAACATGTGGCCAGGGTTTTGGTTATTATTTTAGGGGTTGGTTTGGCTACGTTTTGGTTTATTTGTCTCATCTTGGGTAAGTACGTGAGCGACTAGTTATTAAGAATTAGTTTATTTTGTCGTCTAACAGAATATTGCGAGGGTAGAGGTCACAACATGTGGGCCAAATTATGTAGTTGTAGGTATCTCTTGGGAAATTGTCGTTTCCTACTATGTATAATATATATATTTGATACATACCCACCGTCTGTAATTAACTTCATATGCAAACATACAATATTACTATACAAGCGAAAACTAATATTAATATCTAAATGTGTATATATGTTTGTTTCTCCTTCATGGTCTAACGGATCAAATGGCTGGACTCTGGTAACAAATAAATCTAAGTTGATCCGGAATATAAACTATTATATCCTGGATTAACACGTAGACTTTAATTTACAAAGGTAGGAAGTACTTATTCGACGGGAGTGAAGGTTGGTGATTTTATTATACACCGTTAAAAATTGATCGCTTTAATCCCATGGAGGTTCGATCTGGTAAATGAAACACTACCGATTTGTAAAGATAAAAAATAAAGTACTTTTTTTCTAAAACTCGAATTATTATTCGCATGTACGAAATTAATTTCTTTTAGTAAACGAGTCAATGACCTTGTTGGTAGTTGCGTGTGAACTACCTACAGGTCATTGAACTCGCCCAGCTGACGTTTACTTAAAGAAATTAATATTGTATATGCGTAAATTAATTCGAGTTATCGACCTATCCTCTACGGGAAAAAGTGATCAAAATTTAGCGGTGCATAAACAAATAAAGAAATCGTGTCTTATCATAAAAGCGTCGCTTCAAATATATCTAGACATAATTTGGTACTCAGTGTACTTGGAATGATTACGATATGATCATGAAACAACACTATGCTAATTTCAAAACCCTAGTCTATAATCGGACTGCAAGAAAGTATTCAATGTTGCTTTTAACAAAATATTTGTTATAAAAATGAATCGATACTTCCTATCTATGTATAATGAGTCAACTAAATGACTCAATATACTTAGGAGGTATCGAAATAACGAGTACGAGTATTAATAACATAACTAACAACATATCTATCTAAATAAAATAAAGTATTGATAGCTACACCATTAATAACTCAAGACCGGCTGAACTGATTTAATGATGATCTTTTTTTTGTTAAATTCTTTTCTCTGCCTTGAATAGTAGAATAACTATTAAAATATTGAAAAACAATCACAAAAATATCCAATGGCAGCATCTTTTATTGGTTTAAGTCAACAAGTTTAGCTAAAAGATCATCACCACATTCATGGACTGTTACAGCCCGTTCAAGACTTCGGTCTTAGCGGCGAACTGTGCGGCGAGCGGGGCGGCATCGGTAGGCGAACGCGCGCCACTATGTGCAGCGTCTCGTGACGTGCTTCAAATATTTTCATACTTTTTATTTTACCGCTCGCCGCCCCACGCTTAGATACTGCTTACAGCGGCAAGGTTGTGAACGGGCCGTTAAACGGCACGAAGTTCGCTGGGGCAGCTAGTATATATGTACTCGTATATAAAATTACAAATACATTTAGTCGTAGAAGTGCCCCTTCTACATCGCTGTCATCTCTATTTTGAGATATAATACTAGATTATGGAAACCAGTATCAAGACCCTAGGCATATCTCTCAAATCAGTTTTTTGTTTTAAACATAAATTTAAAAATAAAGTAAGAAGCTCTTGATTTTTTCATGTTAGCTCAGAGGACAAATTTATCATTTGAATTTGGTTTCAGTTTGAGCTGTGTTATCTTTAGATATTAGCTTATCGTACTCACTGATATGCTATGTTACAGATAACAATCTTATTTGATAGAAAGCATTGATCACTAAAACATAGTCTTTATGTCAGTTGAAACATTTTATTAAAACAAGGACCTCGCTCGTGTAGTTCACATTTCATCAAACGAATTGTTTTTTTTATTTAGAAACAGTACACGAAATATGTAGGTACAGTCACGTTAGTATCTTCTTACCATTGACAAAAAGCCGATGATAATATTTCATAATGATTTCTCTAAGATCATTAGTATCTTTACGAACTATAATGGTGGCAAGACTGCTGGGTGGGCTGTACACATCAGTTCTAACAGTCTTATCACACTAGCAGCAAGACTTTACTGTGCCTTTTTTTCTATAATAATCGTGTACTATTTTACGAATTATACTATGGGTTTACTCTCATTTAAAAGTATTATATTTGTAATGTCTTATTTAATCCAATATTTTACATGCACCCTTGTTAATTTCCTAACAAATAGAGAATATATTTTCAAATTCTTGACCGCATTAGAAAAAATAGACTTCTTATTGGGATCATAGCCTAACGATAATATCGCATTTTCAAGAATTATATTTATAGGAATGCTTATGAACAAACTAATCGAAAAACCATATACTCAAGTTTACGGTCTTTTGAAGCTGTGAAAAAACCAAAATTTTAAGTTAACGGAAAATAGATACAGTCATTTATGTCGCAAAAAACGTATATTTCGATACTCTCAAAGGAAACAAAATTCATAGGGCACTTTCCGTTGACCTAGAACCCCGAAATTTTGTATGAAGTAAGGTCTAATAGCACAAGTCAAGAAAAAATCTGGAAACTGTAAAAATTCAGTTACGACACAAAAAAAATTGGTTTCGGTTCGGAAAAATCTTCAAGACTCGATTCGGAAAATTAACTATTTACCACTGTCACTGTGGCGAAGCTGTCGGCAGCCTCGGACACCATGGCCTGTCCTGCTGCAGGAGCACAGGCCGCATAGCACGGCACGCGGGGTCACATGGGGTCCGAGTGCGCGTATCCTTTTCAAGGAAATTTCACATCGCTTGATCGACACTTTGTGTGACCCGAGGGCTGGCTCATTCTTTGCCCAAAGAATCAGCATTGCCATTCAACGTGGCAATGCTGCCAGTCTTTTGGGTACGTTTCCGGATGACAGCGATGTGGAGGAATACTTCAACGCCTGAGTGTATTTGGTGGTTTATATTATATTTGTACATAGTTAAGTCTAGTATATATTCTTAGTTTAGTTTTTATGTACATAGGTTTAGAATAAATACTTAGTAAATATTTAAGTTTCTTTTGTTAATATACGATTTACTATTTACCTAAGTTAGTTTGTACGGAATCCGTAGTGTGCACCGACTCGTACTTGTGCAGTATTTTATGATTAGCTAATCTATTTAAGAATCAATGTAAGATTGTTCAATTTTAATGTGCTGATATACGATCTTGGGATACGGTTAAAACTTTATTTCTGCCACTTTTTTATTTTCAGTTTTTTTTTATAGAGGGTTTAGTCACAAACAAATAAATACCTCTGTCATCGGTACAAAATATTATTCTGTTAATAAACTGAGGAATATTTTCTAAATCATGTTTACACAATATTCTTGCGTCCTTTGACAAAAGAGCTGCCAAAATACTGTCACCTACATCCACTGATTATTGAAATCCTTTGATCCTCGGTTCGGACGCACTCCGTGTATCAACCATGCTCTGCTGATACTTTAAATCGATTACCGTTATAGTTTGAAGTTTTTTTGTTTGACTATCATCTGACCTTTAGATCATACATAGAATTATTTGTGAAAATAGTCGAATTGTATAATTATCGTCAGTTTTATGAACATTATTTGGTTATTTCTGATATCAGTTCAATATGTTTTTTTTTCGGTACTCTTATGGACAGAACTATTACTAAAAGTATTTAGGAACTATAGAACTCGCCTTTGTGCACCTAAAGCACTTTTAAAATTTCGCTTTTGAAAAAAAATGATCTGCTACCGGAAGTTAGCAGATCATATTTTCATTTGACATTTTTTCCAGGAAAAACAGCAGAACTTTTCCTAAACAGTATCAGGAACTCCAGAACTATGCTGCATCCGAGTAGAACTCTCATTTTTTTATGCTCTGCTGAAAAATGATCTGCTAAGTTCACGGCCATCTCCGTGTATCAAGGCACAATATTCATTTCCAAAAATTTTTTCTTCCACTCTAGAAAATTTGATAGCACGGTTTTTTTTGAGGTGTGAAATCATCAAATTAATACCGGCTTCCACTTTTAGTGAAGCAAAAGGGAGTGCCACATTTTTTATAACTTGACATGACGTTGAAGGGTAATCGATGATTTGAGATTTGAGAGTTCGATGATCGATTACAGTATTGTAACAGCACTGCAACGTATACCATTTAATTTATTAATCATAAGAATAAGTTTATTGATAGGTAGGACAAGTAAAATGTAAACGCACTTGAATTTTAAATGTGTAAACTCTCAAAAAAGACACCAAAACTTAATGTCTAGATTGTAATTTTATTCAAAGTTTATGTCGATGGATAGGTCTTTTTGACAGGAACAATATTTACTACGACAGCTTTGTTAAAAGGTTTGTCCGTTCTGAGTTTTAGGTTAAAAATTAAAGTTGGGTTAGGTTAGGTATTTTTCATTGTTTCTGGTAAAAGTAACTAATAAAGTTGAAAAATATTGAATGGTTTCATTTCTTTAACTTTTGTTTGATTTTGCTAAATTTTATAAGTTTCTACCCTAATTTCTGAGAAAGTTATTTTAAAATTATATTTGTACAATAGCTTGTTACTAAGAGATATGTACATCCATTATAAAACTTTATTGAGGTTTATGAGTCTCAAATAAAAAAAAAAAGAGAAAAATATGGTGTACGGAGGTTTCCACATCAATCTTTGGATCATGTGCACTCTAACCTGAAAGACGACCACTTTCACATGGCAATACTGGATTATTTAATGTCTGATCACGAACAAATATAATATATTGAACTTGATAAAACTCAATCCCCACGGAAAAGAAAAACCCCACAGAAAGCAATAGATTTGACAAAACTTCATGATATCTTAGAAAGAATGGACCTTGATAAATTAGGTGATAGCTACTTACTAATAGAGTACAAAATAAAATAAGTCATAGACAAAAATAAAACTTTTAAACGTAACCCAGAAGAATCTATCAAATATAAATTAACTGAAATTGGGAAAAATCTTGTCTTGGGCTCGCTTTTAATAAAAACTAAAACAATTTCATCGTTTTATTTGAAAAATAATTCGAACTCGTTGATTTTATATAACTAACAAGGATTAAATTCTACATTGAAGTGATTCTAAAACAAAAACAATTTTTTCGACGATTTCTCGTAGGTAATATGAGTATGTGCCTAACATAATATATATATATTGTGTTGTAATTTCTGATAAGCTTTGTTATAACAAAAAACTTATTTGATAGAAAGGGTCGATCACTAAAACATAGTCTTTATGTCTGTTGAAACATGTCATTATTAACAACGACGTGGCTTGTGCTACGGTTTGAAATATACAGTTAATTTAGTATCTTTATTTTTTCATAAATTAAAAGAAAATATATATCAAATCCAAAAGAAGTTCTATTTCATATTAGACCAGATGCCTAATTTAATATCATTTCAAAACGGTTTCTTTTTGAGTAGTGTGTTATCTTTACAAATTAGTTTATCTTACTTACTGTAAGGTTGTGTTACAGATAACAACTTTATTTGATAGAAAGCATTGATTATTTCTTTATGTTTGTTGAAACATATTATTATGATATCAACCTGGCTCGCGGAGCTCACATTTCATCAAACATATTGTATTTTTATTTAGAAACACTACTCGGAATATTTACAGTCACGCCAGTATCTTTTTGCCATTTAAAGCTAGTTCTGCTGAGAAAAAGCCGATAAAAATATTTATAATGATTTCTCTTAGATCATTTCTATCTATACGAACTATAATGGTGACACAGCTGCTGGGTGGGCTGTACTTCAGCATCAGTTCTAATAGACTTATTACACTAGCAGCAAGATTTTATTGTGCCTTTTTTTCTGTAACAGTCATGTACTATTTTTGGGCTTATATGCTTAGATTCCAATTTGCAAATATTATTATTTTCATTGTATCTTTTTTTATCCCGTATATCACAAGTGTTATTGTCAATTTGCTAACAAATGGAGAATATATTTTCAAGTTTTTGACTGCATTAGAGGAAATAGACTTTTTATTGGGATCAAGCCCTGAAGATGACATCGCAATTTCAAGAATGACGTTTATAGGAATGCTTATATACGCATTGTTTGCAACGGCTGTACCATGTTTTGCATACTTTCCGCATTATAATTGCTTATCAATAGCTCATATTACCATATTAGGATTTATAATACGCTTAACTATAGATTTGTCTAATTTTACAAGAATTATTATGTTTGAAATGATGTGGCATCGGTCGGTGTTACTTCGCAAACGTCTGGAAAGAGAATTGTCAGTTACACGTCGATTGGAATCCGGTGAAAAGAGAAGGGAGCAAAGTTTAAAAAAATGTATGACGATTTACAATAAGTTAGTAAAAACTAGTCTTCAATGTGAAATTCCTATGAAATTCATGGTAAAAAAAATCATTTACTCAAATTTACTATTATTAAATAGTTTTAATATAGTAAATATACCTTTTATAAAAATGATTAGGTATTTAAAAAATATTTCTAAAAATTCGAAACAAAATATTTTTTTAAATTTTGACGGCACAGTTGGCACAGTGGTTGAGCGATTGGTTGCTGCGCTGCGGGTCGTGGGTTCGATTCCCGCACGGAACAAATATTTGTATGGTCTACAAATATGTGTTTCGATTCTGGGTGTCTTGTGTATGTGAGTTGATGTTTGTGAACGCACCCACGATACAGGAATAATTCGTAGTGTAGGGCAACGATTCATAAAAAAAAGTACATGTTTTTTTTTGCTGTTACAAAAATTTTATTTCTTTGATTTGATATCCTATGACATTTCCTTAAAAATCATTTAATAAAGTTTTTTTTTAATTCTGTTTCAGATATGCATTTCAACAATCCTCCTTTTCCCCAGAAATTTAGTTGTGATTTATAATTTTATTACCACAAGCAAAACCTGGGTAAGTAGTTGTGTAGTGTGTATCACAAATATTATTATAATTTATGGAAATTTATGAAAAAAAAAGACAGGATTATTTATCTTATTATTTGTTTTTTACAGTTACAAATCACAAATATAGTACAACTTATTGTTCAGTCCTTTTTTCCACTCATACCAGCATTTTTCGCGGAGATGATGTACAATGAAACTGATAAAATCAAACTATGTGTTATTAAGCAGTTACTAGTATGCAAAGGTAAGTTTACCAAGTAAACATTAGTGTAAATTAAACAAAATTTAAAATAAGTAAAATCACACTATCATACTTAATATTATAAAAGATTTTCTTTTACAAATTTGAATCAAAAGCACTAATTAAACTTTGGTCTTCGTTGATGTACTTAACGTCAATAGAAGCCTTACAGATTTAATCAAGATTCTGAATCACCACATTTTTTTGAAAAAACTAATGGTATAAAAAAAACGCGTGTTTTCTAGAACAAGTTTTGTGATATATTCAAGTAAATCACAGAATTATCGAATGCCTACAGATTTTTTAGGCGTTCTCTCTTTTTTCGCGTTGCGTCTTCATCAAACATCACGTTAGATGAAGCAACAAGCTTTTAAACAATACTCGATGTTTTTTTTTTTTTTTATGGTAGGTAAAATCATCCAATGACAAATCCCGCCCTTGGGCGGAGCGGGAAGTAGTGTCAGACTCTTACTGACTAAAAACCTACCCCGTTCCTACGTAGCCTATCGTGCCGGGGTCGAGCATTCCTTTCGGAACTAACCCATGACCCCAGTAGGCTTCGACCCTGTCTGCCTGCAGTCAGCAGGCTGGGCCTCTTCGGTGTGCTGACAGCTCCTTGAGGCGCGCGGGAACAGAACGCGCCGTCGACGACTTGGGCTCGGTCCGGTCGGTTACCGGACGATCGGACAGCGTGCTACCCATTGCACGCCGTCCGCAAGCCCGCGCCTACGGTGGCCGGAAATCGGGATCGGAAAAACAATACTCGATGTTGACGATAGACGAGTGGGGAAGGCCCCTCTTAAGTTAAAGTATACCTACGATAAAATATATATGTATTAATAATTACGATTATCATAGGCATGATAATGATGATGATCAAGTCAAAAACCTGTAGCATTGAATTTGTAATGACATGTTATATTATAATCCAATAATAATTATTGACACATACGTATATACTTGATTAAACTGATAATATAAAATTGAATAATAATAATGTTTATATAGTAATTTAAAGAAAAAATGTAAGTATAATAATCAGATCAATAATTTTTAAATATTTGCATGCCGAACGGTAAAATGTGACTGAGCTGTAATGTAATCCTAAGAACTACTATGTACTACCCATATTTGCAAAATAAAATTCTATTCTATTCTAATTGATTTTTTTTTCCTTCAGATACGAAATCACGTGAAGCAGTAGAAGACGCAGTGAGGTTCCTGGAACAGCGACGCTTCAGATACACAATATGGCGGCTGTACACACTGGACATCAATTTGATCTTTACTGTAATCGAAATGATCACGACCTACACTGTTGCTATGATTCAATTCGCTCATTTTTATGATTAGCTACTCTATATAACAGTCTACTTTCATCTGTTCTTACTTAATATTATTACTATTACTTGCACTTCTTTATTTTTATCCATTTTATAACGGGTTTATACCGTCAGTACAAATTACTATTCTATGAATAAACTAACAATTTTTTTTTTAATCCTATTCTTTTAAAATTATTGCATACTTTGATAAAAAGAGCTGTAACAATACCATGGCCTACATCCAGATTTTTGGGTATTTTTTTTTATTTTTCCAACTTGCTTTGGACGCAGTGCATTCTTCCAGATCTTTATCATTATACTGATTATCGTAAATTTCGTCCACTTTAGTACACTCTAGACAATTTGTGCCATCAAATTTTTTGAAAGTTTTGTTTTTAAGATGTGAATTCATGAAATATTTCTTTCCACACGAGAAGATTGAGTCTCACACAGATTGACGCAATACAATTGCACTGAACGTTCTGAAAGGGTTACCTTCTCAGTATTTGCTTTGTGTCGGACACCCAGCGCTGGTTTTCGGATAGCACCATTGACGCATGGATTTGTAAAATGCGTAAATATGTTTACTATTGTTATTTGTATGTAGTTAGATAATAAGTAATTTAACTAAAATACGTAAAAAAATTGTAAATTGAGTTAGAACTACATTGGGCACAAGTGGGGCCACGTACACCAATGTGGGCGCGTTAGTATCTATATATTCTATATGGCAACTAAATTTTTAGAGCTACATCAGATCCACGCACACCACGCGACGCACCGCTTCATGCAAATCAGGCGTGGTCCACGTGTACGTCTGTCTAATGTAGTTCTCACTTTAAACTTACACACTGGTTCAAAAATACTGTTCCCACAATACTGCAATAATAAAATAGCGCATAAAATGTATTTTAATAGAATTTATTTGGCAGCAGTACCGCCACAGATTAGTTGATCATAGGAATAAGTTTATTGTTAGGAGAACTAAAATGTAAACGCACTTGAATTTTAATGTGTAAACACTTGAAAACAGCGACACCCAAAAATTTGTTTAGATTATAGCGTTATTCAAAGTAGTGTTTCTGAAAAAAGTAAATCATATAATAAAGATGGAAAATATTGAATGGTTTTATTTCTAAAATGAAATCCTGATAGATTTTAGTTGGCATTAACTGACTAATCATTTGAGTTTCGAAAATTGTATTTATTTCTGTCCCTAGTTTTTTAGAATAAAAGCTTGAAAGAATTAAAATTATATTTCTACCAAAGTATGTCATTATATTGGATATTATTGTACGTATCTCAATTGAACTGGCGATTGGCTATCTAATTATTGCAGAATAAGGTTTATTTTTTAACATATCGCAAAATATTATTACTTGTTTCTGTTAATTAACTTTATTAATACCTCGATCACATTCCAAGGAAAGACCATGGTAACCTTGAAAGGCTCATTATGACTGGTAAAGTAGATGAAAAAAGTACTCGTGGACGCGGCCGAACGCCTTGGTCCAATCAGATCCACACTGCTCTTGACTTCACGATATACAAGGCTCTTCATACCGCCAAAGACAGAAACAGATGGAGGAATATCAAAAAATTTAAAGTGATGAAGCAGGGAGGTCACGACTCTACGTTTAATTAACTTTACCGATTCCCAATCAATACCAGCCACTTACGTGACTCTAATCTCGTAATCAACGAATCATGACTTCCGTGAATTTTCAATAAAAATTCAGCGTGTTACCCAGCGAGATGGATATACGGTTAACTGATAAATAACCCCTGCTCGGTCCCTTTCATTGGTAATTCAAACACGGGCGGTACTACGATTTATGTACAAATGCGTCCAGTCAAGTCGGCCATATTTATTTTCCCATGTCCTAATGCCACTCTTGAAATATTCATGCGTTGACCGCCCCATCTGTCTTTCTGATGTCTCTAACAATAATATTATAATGTTTTGTATCTCTGTTTTGGTATAATTCAATGTGGATGGATGTCTGTCAGTTGTTGTTGATCTTATTTGCATGTCATCTAAAAATCGACAGGTCGGAAACTCCTCGAGTCGAGTATTGACCTAGATTCGAGTTTGCATAGAGATATATATTATAAAAAATATTACCTTAGATTTTTGTGCGTACGATGTACTCGAATACGCAATTTGGGAAATTGAGTACATTCGAATCGATCCCATCCAGATTTTGGAAGTTATTTATTATTTCTATCACACTAATATTTATAAAGGCGACAGTTTGTATGTGTGTGTATGTTTGTAACTCCTTCAAATTCAAACGGCAGAACGGATTAATATATAATTTGCATCACGGTTAGACCATGTATAGGAACAGCACATAGGATTGCGAGCATATTCTCCCAGGATAAAAAGGGTTCCTATGGGCTGTTCCTATACATGGTATAGAAAAAACTGACCAATGTGGTAATAACACAGGAAAAAGTTAAATTATAATAATGATAATGACGAATATTATAAAGACGTCTTTATATTTAGGTAATTTTGTAATAAATGCTTCAGTAGCAGCTAATCCAAAACTTAATTCATAAGTGTTTCATAAAATACATTCCAGTGAAAAGATTTCCACGCTAAAAGCATTTGAAGAAACGTATTCAAGTCGAGAGCGCTAGCTTAATTAGTAAGCCGCGGCGATGACTTGCATATTGGCGGAAATTAGTTCACTGTTCAACGTTAATGAGATGACGGTATTCAAGTCGTTATAATATTATTTATATTTATGTTTGGCTGTACTCCATTATATTATTTTGCTAAGATATGTTTATTTTACAAGTAAAACTGATGGCGGTGAACTCGACAGTACAGGAAAAGTTCTTTTTTTTTTAATCCACTGTTTCGGGATATACTTGTCATTGTTTTGTAGCCTTATTGTAAACTGGGTTAATATTCAGCATCCGTGCCAAGCACAAATCGAATTAAAAATCAAGGGTCCGCAAAACTTACGGAGAAGCCCAATTCATTCCGAATACCAATTTCATTTCAACCACGGACCTCATTCCGCGAAATTTGGTTGCGAAACGACTGAGACAACAAAGAGAATTAGACCGCGAAGAAAAATAAATGCGGTGAAACAACAGAGCATACAAAATTAGAGAGCGGCGGAGGGAACGCGACGTGGCTTGGTGTGGTTGAAGTCAGGAGCGTGTTGCGGGGTATGTGGAATGAACTTGGAACCATTTGCAAGAAAATATGTCATTGTGTGAATTTAATGATCTTAATTTGGTTTTATGTGTTAAAATTTATAAACCATGACGGTTGAAAAGGGAGAATGGTAAAGTGTTGTGTCCACACCAGAAAATAAAAGTAGAAAGACGATGATCGTAATTCGACTTATAAGTAAGTAAAAATATTATGTGCTTCAAATAATTTAACAAAACTGGACTAACAATAGTACCCTGAGAAACACCTAACGAGACCGTACACTCTAATCGTTTTTTATTAGAAAACATCAGTATCTGTCATTTTAAATACGGTTTTGTTTCACATACCTAGAAATATCACCATGACACTGTATTCCCAGTAGCAATACTCGTATTTCAAATAACTGAACGCAGTCGTACCCCTCAGACAAATCAGAAAATATTCAGCATTAAAATTACTCGTTCATTTATATTATGTTATTATTTTACATAACATAAAAACGTTACCTACACTCTATGTTTGAAGTAGACCTGTTGTTTTTTTGACGTCTTTTCTGAGAGGAAGGCTCAGCCCTGGCACTATAGGCAACAAAGGAACGGGGTAGGTTTTTAGTCAGTAAGAGTCTGATACTACTTCCCGCTCCACCCAAGGGCAGGATTAGTCATTGGATGATTTTACCTACCATAAAAAAAAACGTCTTTTTAATAAATATTCGAAACGCTTTTCGTTTTTAATTTACGTTCCACAAGATTTGCTGTGTTGATGGAGCGATGTTTAGGTTATAGTAGTTATACCATTTATAACGCAGATTACCAGAATACGGAGGCAACTGAACTCCGAGAAAATGTTCTTGAATTTTAACGTAATGAAATAAATTTTAAAGGTGTTTTATACATGACTGTGTGTGAAAAGCTAAGATATTACTAAAGTAGGTTTATTTTGGTAGCTCATAATTTGTACTATTATATGAAATCGGACACTTACCTATGCGCATTACAAAATCCATATATTAAAGAAACATATCGAAACAGGGAACAGTTACAAAAATACTGTCAAAAATTGTTTAATTTAAGCTGATTAACATTTATGCCCAGTGCCTACATTTGTAGGCGATGCAAAAGCATCACGCTGTAGTCTTTAAAAACCGTGCGAGAGGCCGCTTGGCAACACAGTGTTAAGGGGGAGGAAGCAAAGGAGGTCGAGCCTGCAGGTTGACATCATAGGTGTCACTCGGTTGTCTGTGGGCTACAGGCCAAAACACACGTTGCGTGCTCATCATGACCTGCCGTAACAGGTGTTGCGATTCCGAAGCTTTTTTCTATTGCTTTGTGTTAATTATCGGATTTCTTTATGCAGGAGGGATAGCATTAACTGCCCTGCGGGTTAGTTTGTGGTATTTATAATTGATTTTGAAAAATCAAGCTTGGTTTTATAGAGTGCCTACATTTGTAGGCACTGGGCACGGCCGGGTACTGTGTTTTTTTTTTTTGTTTTTAGTGCTAAAATGTGGCTGACAGCGGCCGAAATAATATCTTTTAAAAAAGATTAAGGCGACAACTTGCTGGAAGCCTCAATTTGTATTGAACCTCCCGATAACCCACAGCAAAGTTACGGCGGCAGCGACTTAGACGATCCTGAGGGGGACTTGAACCATCTTTCCGGAAACAACTGTGAGGGAGAGACAAGTTAAAGGGTAGAAGGCTTGTTGATGGTACCCTTGAACATTTTACTATAAATCAAGCAGACTTCGACTCTGACGTTGATGATGTAGCTCTCGATACATCTTCTAAGTCAGAATATAAGTCGGCAAGGCAACCACATGAAACAAATATTCCGGCGCTCAGGGAGACTGAGAAATAGAACCAGTGCCCACGATCAAGTTCAACCTGTTAGTCATCAAAGTGGTCATGGGGATGATGAATCGACGAATTCAGCTGCAGTTGAAACTGATGAGACAGCGTCATCCGCCGGTCGCAAGCGTCGTAAACAGGGAGCTCGGTTGACTTCACGGACGCAAGATTCCAAGAAGGAAAAGGGTTGTCCTACTGAATCGCGCATGTGGATTGAAAAGGACATTCCTAATAAGAGTTCATGGCCAGCTGCAGACAAACCTGACTGGTACGCAGAAGACAAAGATCCGGTTGATATTTCTGAACTTTAATATAAGCCAAAAGTGCTATAGGCCGGGAAAGGCCAGCTCGAGTGTCCGTGGCTGGTAAAAGCAGAGTTGATGATAGAGTTCGCTTGAGTACAGATGTACTTCATAGATTAGAAACATCACTAACCCAGAAGCGTTGTGGAGAGTGTGGCAAAAACGCTCTTCGAAAGATTTGTTTAGTTTGTCAATTGGCTGCCATATTCATTGTTTTGAAGCGTTTCACACCTAAGATCTCGAGATTTTTATTTTGTAGTTTTGATGAGAAGTTTTAAACTTAACAAATAAATAAAAATAAAAGTCTGGAAATACATTGAGATTCATTTCTTTTACATTTTATCTTTTATGCAAACCATGTACCCTTCCATGCCCAGTGCCTACAAATGTAGGCGTTAGATTTTGAACACGCCAAAAAAGATATTAAGTCGCGGATTGAAATAAAATGATATTTAGACCCGAAACAACATGAAAACTTATAAAAACAGTAAAATAATTTTCTGGAAGACGTACGAGTACCGGGCATAAATGGGTTAAAATATTTGTCAGTAGTTGTTGGTTACATCTCATGCATATTATGCTATCATTAGATTACTTTAAGTATAACTTTTAAGTACAAAGCTTATATGAGGTAATATATTTATATCAACTTGTTCTCTTCACAAAATAAAATATTTACCAACATCAACGCATTTATTTTAGACTCCTGCAATAAGGTTCAAATAATGGGGCCAGCAGAGAGGAACATAAACGATAAATGATTGCATGTATCTCTTTCCCTTGTTTTTCTTAACGCGTTTTTTATGAAGGCCTAATGAAAAGGATCCCTTTTCAGAGGTTTAGTCGGTAATTCGATTCCGGTCTTAACGAATATATTATGTACATTAATTCATTGCTGAATTTAAATGGTTGAGAGAAAATATTATAATTTTAGAGTATTGTTGTTAAGGACGCGATGAGGACAAGGATTGATTTGTGACGATTTTATGAATACTATAATTGCTGTTATACTTGATGTAATAGTGGTTTAGAAGGTTGACAAATAAGCCAGTAATGACGATAGACCTCAACTAAAAGACATTGGCAAAACCAAATTTGTTGTCAAGTGCACTTCATCACTACACCAGAAGCTCACAAAAAATATCGTTGGACAGTATAATCATAAAAATCAGCATCCAACAATCTACCTTTAATGTTTCAGAAACTATTCATACTGGACAGGAAAGGCTCTCGTACTCATACCTTGGTTTGCAATGTACGGGGAATGCTATCCAAGTTCGTCTACCGCGGAAGATATTCTCAAATAATGTTTATAGTAACAATCTAGACATTGTTGACTCCTTAAACGGAAATATTATGAGAATATTTGAGACTAGCAAAATAAATCTCGATTTAAAGCAGATTTGCTTTGGCTGCAAAATTACGGAATGAAAATTTCCATTTTCAAGGATTGTTGAGTGATTTTTAAAAAGTTTCCGCCGACTGTTGACCTATGGAGTTTGGCTGCATTTTTTGTAGTTCGAAATTAAATTGGACTACTTAGTTATTCGTTTATCTACGAGTATACCCTAATATTATGAAGAGTATAGATTTATATTTTCGTTTGTAATGAATGAACTCAAAAACTACTGGTTCTCAACTTCAACAGTACAATGATTAATTGTCTCTAAATACTAGTTATAAGTGAGCTTTATAGCCAACTTTGGATAAATTGAGCAATCAATAAAAATGTAAGTTCAAATTGTATATTCTGACTCACGATTATACAACAACCTACATAGCACACGCCCACATAAAACCTACACAATGTCCCAAGATACTGTAAACCAATAACAAAGTTCACTTCACATCATAAACATCGATGTGATTCAAAAAGCCATTACGAAAACCAATACGCGGATACGTCTCTCACAAAAAGAGAACGTTAAAGGGGCCAACTTTTTCCACTCGAAGCAAATTGATACAAATAACTTGTGAAATGTTCTCCTCTGACAAAACGCTTGGACGTAAAAGAATACGGTTCGCAGTCTCCGATGATAGACGACAATAATACTGAGGAAACCTGGGTCCTCATTATTTATGTTCGCACTTCAGCACCCTGAGCAATGAGTATTTTTCATGCAAATATTAGAGAGGGACGTAATGCAGGCGATTGGCGAGCGATTGAGCGCACAATGAGGTTATTAAAGTCATTCGTTTTTTTTCTCTTTTGGAGGGGAGATTGGCATGATTGAGCTAATTGGGGTTGTCGATAAGTGAATGGGTGAATAATTTTGAAATTTCATATATATGCTTTTAACCAAAGATTTGTTGCCATAAATTATAATTTGTCGCGGAAAAGTGATTGATTTTATAGATTTTCTAAAAATAAACTTTTATAAATGAATAATATGGAGTTCTTCTTGCAAATCGATTGGTTTTAATGCTTTTTGTTTCGAGAGTGTAGCGCTGTAAACCGAAATAATGGACTATATAATTATATATTATAATAATCTAAGATCTAGCCTATAATTCTGTCTGTGTGTATAATTCGTAGTAATAGTTTTGGTGAAACAAATATTATTATTTTTATAATGAAAATTAATAAAATATCAATATTAACTTACAAAATTCCGTGGTAAAACAGACAAGGAACTCGATAGAAGCATGTGTATACAACTCTTGTAACTATGTGGTTTTAACCACAAAGTTAACTTCTAAAATATTAACAACACGCTTGGAACGCTAACAATGAAGGAACAAGTTAGTTCTATACGAAGAGTTTCTTGTCGATACATTGAATCAAAGTTAATTCTTCATACGCGAGTATCGATCAATATTACTTGCAAGAATACCGAGCTATTTACATGCATGAATGAATACTGTGCAACTTTTAATCAAAGTATGAGTACTTTCATGTCTTGAAAGATTTTTTACCCTAAGAAAAAGTTTGAAATAAAGAAAAAAATTGCTTGTTAGTAGTACATTTTATCAAACCTAATCTTGAATTTTAAAGACTGCGTTTTTAAGTCTCCCTCAAGGTGGACCTTTGGAGAAATATGGGATAGGCTGCAGAGTCCGGCAAACCTACATTAAAAGGATCCTCCGAAAAGAAGGATGTTGTGTCTAGTCCGGGCAATTGACCGATAATTGATTTCGGACTATTGTTTATACTTTAATCGAGTGGAGAACCATGATAAAGAATTTTGTAGTTTAGTTCCTATAGACCATACAGATCATAGAGGCGTAACATGTCCTTACAGATTGAAGACCAGGTGAGGATGGAGGGGGTCCGATGAAATTCAGATACGAAGGTCCGATAGTTGTTGTGAAGCTTAGAGAAGGGCTATGTGCAACAGTGGACTATCCTTTAATAATGTTCATAAGTAGTCACCTTACCACTAAACTGTAAGTCTTAACCTTTATAGAAACTGAAGTGACATACATATTTTTATTTATTTTAATATAGAAACAGAAGAAAACTTAAATATTAATTAGGTATACTAAACCTATGTATATAAAAACTAAACTAAGAATGTATACTAGACCTAACTATGTACATACAATACTAAAACACAAAATACACTCAGGCATCGAAGTACTCCTCTACATCGCTGTCATCCGGAAACGTACCCAGAAGACTGGCAGCATTGCCACGTTGAATGGTAATGCTGATTTTTTGGGCAAAGAATGAGCCACAAGTACATGCGTATATTAACTCGGGTTTTAGAAAAAAAAGTACTTTATTTTTTAATTTTATCTTTACAAATCGATAGTGTTTCATGTACCGAATTGAGCCACGGGATTACAACGACTAAAATTTAACGGTGTATATGATACCGGCAATCTGTATAATTCAGGTATTCTATACAATACCAAATGCGCAGCTGGTAGTGTGTATAAAAGAAAAGTGCAGGGAAGGAGGTGATGTAATTTTAGAGCACACCGATACGGAAAGGTTAGGTTAGGGTCATTTTTTTTTATCACCACTTGAAAATAAAAGAATATCTCTTCTTTTTTGTTTTTTTTTTATATTGTGTAGAGTACCGGATTATATAGACTGCCGGTAACATATATGACTACACATAGTATAAAAAAGTCGCTGACCGCTGTCTGTTTCTATGTATGCTTAGATCTTTAAAATTACGCAACGGATTTTGATGCAGTTTGTTTTTAATAGATAGAGTCATTCAATAAGAAGGTTTATATGTATAATACATGCATAATATATTTAATACCACCATTGCACCCGTGCGAAGCTGGGGCGGGCCGAATAGATTTCCTAAAAGTTTGTATCTATCTGTTTTTTTTAGCCTTTTTCCAACAGTTATTTTAGGGTCGGCTTCAAATTTAACGAGATGCAGTCTGATATCAATGTTTTACGTGGAGTGACTACAAATTTTACTTCCACAAAGCCAGTAAACACCTACATGCGAAGTCTACATCTCTTTTTTTTCAATTCTCCTTTCGCAAGTAAAGTGGTAAATATTTCTATAGAAATAAGTGTGACCATGTCTCTAGAATGCAAAAGGCAGCTGAAGGACACAGATTTTAGTGATTAAAAATGTGACATATCCTCTCGTTCCACCCTAGAACGAGAAAAGTCATTGAATGATTTTCAACCCCAAAAACCAAGGCTTACTAATGACAGCCAAGACCAAATAGTTTTTTGTTTAAATGGTTTAAACTAGTGCATTTTGACTGCGATCCCACCTGTGATGCAATTGATGATGGTGAAGCGCATTAGTTTGTTAAGGCCTATTCTTGAAGCTAACGAACGGGAAAACCGCAGCAAGTCAATTATTCCAGTTCTTCTATGAACTCTAACTACTGAGTTCCAACTCGTCATTTATACTGGTAAATGACGAGTCGGAACGGACCGTAGAGCTGTCAACAATGTTAATATGGACCCTTTCCGTACGTCAGGTTGTCCGATGGTAGAAAGGCGGTGGCGGAATCAAATAATGTAATTACCGCGCACTCCCAGTCACTCTCCAAAATTTATCCCATTGATCTATCAGACTTTTTGAGGTACGGATAAAATCTCAGTATTTTAAGATGGTCACCCATCCTTGGCCCCACCTCGAAAAGCCGTTGCTTAACCTTGAAGATCAACTGCTATTACTTAGGTTTTCAAAGCAGCTCCTCTATTAAAACTTTTTATTTTTCTTTTCACCAAGTCAATTTTAAAACAGTGCAGAATTCCAAATGATTAATTGAGCGCGGAACTAAGGAATAGTCTGCAACTAAAATATTAAAGTCTCTCCGGGTCGAATAAAAGGAGGCTGCTCCAAGTGGGTCAGAAGAACTTAATAACATGTAATATGCTGGTAAGTAGCTCTTAATAAATACTGTTTTACTGAAATTTACAGTTGCTTGGGGCAAGCGCACTAATTTTGTTAAGGCGAAAGTTTACAATTATATGTTTATATTTGTTATTATTACTTCACATTTAAACACTTAAGTGGATTTGGGTGAAGAAATACGGTATTATAGCTTTGCATCAGAATTTGTAATGGAGGGAAGTTATTTAATGAATGTTTTACGACTTTTGTTTATTTCTTCTCTTGTCGATACTAACTATTAGTTCTTCCAACTTCATGGCTCTTGGAACTAAACTATGCGAATAATTTAAAACTAAGCATAAGTATACGTATAGCCTATAAATTAGCTTTGTGATGTACCTATTGCTGGGACTCAGGCCTCCTCTCTAGTAGAGGGAATGGGTCGTAATCCACCACGCGAGCTCAGTGCGGATTAATGGATGTCACATGTCTTCTAAGTTATTGGTTTTAGGATATGCCGATTTCCTCACAATTTCTTCCTTTGCCGCTTTAAGAACAATGTTGGCAAAATAAACTGCACAAAGTAATGTGTGTGTACAAGTCGTGAGACGAGACTGTTACCACTGGACCACCACTAAGCAGTCAGTGATGGCCCAGTGGCAATAGTCCCGACTCACTTTCAGTTAAATAAATGTATTCCTTATTCCTTAACGTAGAGGAAAAGTCTGTCCGATTTTCTTCCTAAAAAAGGGTACTCTGCTTTTTTGCAAAAATCCAAAGGAACTTTACACCAAGACATATTCTAAAGTCAAAGCACAGGTCTGATCGTGTGTGGAGTACTGCAGCCACTTATGAGCTGGTGCTGTAAAATGCCACCTACCAGCTTTGGACACGATGGGAAGGCGTGCAAAGAGGCTAATTGGTGATCCAGATTAAGTCCAATATACAAATGGCTTGAGCACAGGCGTAGTGTAGCCAGCCTTTCGGTACTTTACAGTATGATTTTGGAGAGTGCTTCGGACAACCGGTACGGTACAGCACGGTACGGCAAATATCCACCTTGACGTTGTTGAAACTTTTACGGTCCGGACTAACGTTTTGCCTTGTCGTTTATATCGCGTACATGGAAGCACTGGTACAGTTTGTCTGCTACGGTCTTCGCGACCGATTATAATTTATGTGTCTTCAAGGCTAAAGTAAATAGGCTCTTAATAAACTAATGCGAATCACAATCAACGAGTAAATCACTGCATACCATCAGGTGGGATTGCAGTCAAGCACTAGTTTATATCAGTTAAAAAAAGTATAAAACACAAAAACACGTTAAAAACAAAACATTATTTTAAACAGAGAATAGAAAACTAGCATTCAACCTCACAGCGTCTAAAAGTTTTATGTCCGGAGCGAAAATTACATTTGCCATTTTTACGTTCTATTTCTCCACCTCGCAATGCACTCAGCTCGGACATAACTCAAAATTATGAAATAAAGCGGAATGTACTTTAAAACGTTCGTAAGAGTGTGCAACAGCTGAAACAAATCGTGGCCAACGTTGGCCATACTTAATGGACATAATGGAAACGGCTGACTATTGGCCCGCTTACCTTAAGTGGGTACGCGACTTGCAAAGAAATGGGCGAATGGTAACGTACCTTATTGAGTTCAGTAAGTGTATTTAATGGAGATGTAGCACTGTGGCCGGCGATAGGGCCGTTCAGATAAGATCTTTAGAAAAGGATCGAGACATCTGTATAAAGTTTTAATAAGGCTGTTATGCAATGTCTTAATTCTTGACATTTTTTTCTTTAGCAGGGTTTTGTTTTGTTTTATCGAGTGTTACTTAAAGAGAACCGTATTCCCCTGGAATTTAAGAATAGTAACATCCCATTCCTTTCTGTGGGTGTCGTAAGAGGCGACGCCCTAGAGAAGACGCCTCAGACCCAGCAGGGGAAACATTACCTATAAGGTTGATATTATGCTATTGTACTAGGTATATGAAGATTTTTAATGTATTGTTTGTTTGTAGAGTTTCGTAGCTCAAAAGGAAAATAACGGAACCGTTATAGAATCACTTTGTTATCCGTCTGTCTATCTGTCTGTCAAGATCCTTTATCTCGAGAACACGTGGACGTGTCGTGTTTAAATTTAAACCTAACCACATATTCAGGTCTGCGATCCCTTGAAGCCGTGCAAATGTCAAGCTTATAGCTGACGAAAAAAAAAAAAGATATGGCTGTTTATGTCGCAAAAAACGTCCAAATCCTTAAATTTGGCAAGGTCTTATAACACCAATTAATATAGGAATAAATCGTCACAATAGTACATTGTTACCCTAGGGGTGAAAGTAACTTATTTAGTCCCGAGAAGAAGTTTGGCGGCCGAGCGAAGCGAGGTCGCTAATAGTTCGAGGGACTAAATAAGTCTTTAACCCGAGGTAAACACTGTGCTTTTCATTACGAATAAAAGGAAAATAAAAACCTGATTCGTCGTCAAAGATCGTCGTATGATATTAAGTATGTCTCTTTTGATTTAGGTGGTAAAAGGTTTTCCACTACTGCTTTAGCCTCTTCTCAGAATCAGGTGTTAAATTCTTAACTGAATCAGATGCACTTACAGTGTAATTACAAAATCTCATATGAGATTTAGTAAAGTATGTAGGAATAAACAAACTCTAGAACTCGAAAAAACTAAAGACCGGATCGCCATTTTCCCGCCTATTTTGCTTTTTTTTCTGTGGTCAACTGGCTATTCAGCCATCATTTTTATTTTTAAAAGTGAAATATGGTAAAAATTTCCATATATTAGTTTCCACATTATAGTATTTATTTTTAAAGAAATGATTGAAAGTAAATTATAGTTAAATCATTTTAAAACATATGTAGGTCAGGCACATCTTTCAGTTATTTCAATTTTACATCGCGCTGTTATTAACTGGCTGTATAGATAGTTGGGACATAGTTCAATAGAAATGCAAAGATAGAACTAGTTTTTTTTTTATAATTTGACAGCTGTCAGTTGAAAGTGATTCTCCCTAAGGATGAAAAGAATTACTTTCAACCCGCTCCTCAGGCAACTTCAGACCTACTTTCAGACTATGAGTAATGAAAAAAAAGTTATTGCTATTCGTAAAAATTTTTGAGACTTGATTCGAAAATTGAACTGTTTTCATAGGTAAGTTTTTACGGAACCCTCAATGCACGAGTCCGACACTTGCCCGTTTTTAGTTATTGCTATTAAAGTGAGTATGTCGTATTGTCTATACCCACCAATACCTACTAATATTATAAAGCTGAAGAAATAATATTATTTCTCTTCAGCAATTTTTAGGTGTTTGATAGCCCATTTATCAAGGTAGGCTTTATAATATCACGCAATGACCCAGAGGAGCGGATCAGTACCTTAAAACGCGGGGAACAACTTGTGCATTCTAAAACTATCCTGTCTCTACTCAGTTTTTTCGTTTATTATACACCGTTAAATTTTGATCGTTTTAATCCCGTGGAAGGTCGATTCGGTACATGAAACACTTTATTTTTAATTTTATTTTTACAACTTCTATCAAGTTTTAAAAATAAAATTAAAAATAAAATATTTTTTTAAAACTCGAATTATTTTAAGCATGTACGACATTAATTTCTTTAAGTAAACGTCAACTGAGCGAGTTCAATTACCTGTAGGTAGCTAGTGTGCAACGACCGACAACTACCTACAAGGTCATTGACTCATTTACTTAAAGGAATTAGTTTCATGCATAAGTATATTCATTCGAGTTATAGAAAAAAGTTTTTTTTTTATCTTTACAAATCGATAGTGTTTCATGTACTGGATCGACCCTCCACGGGATTAAAACGATTAAAATTTAATGGTGTATATTTGTTATTATATCATAACAAATATTATTGTTAGTCTGTATTTTTGGGATGGAAAAGTATGTATGATGCACCTAATAGTGTAAGTCAGGGGCCGTACGATTAAATCTCAAAACCATCAGGGATAGTGCTATACCATCTTTATTGCTCTTTCGCTCATACACACTGGAATTATGAAAATTTTGATATCTCTTTGGGGTGATAGGATAGCTGAACGGGGAATTGCTGATTGTTCGTTGCCCGCAATTCAGTGCCAATGTGTATGGAGATCCTCCTGCAACTCCTGACCCCTGAGCGTCTCTTCATTTGCGATCATCTTCTATGCTCGCATTACTACTATACAGAACAAGGCGACTGCTTCCCATCCTCTCTTGCTCCAGTTCATAACCTGAACCAGAGCCGGGCACGAGAAGTCGTTTCTTCCACATGAATCTGAAACAGAATCCTCCAGAACTAAACAACTGGTCCCTTAAAGTACGGAACCCGATTGGCAGCACTGTCTGTACCCAAATCAATTTACAGTCTAAAAATTTCGCAACTCTCCAATGCACTACCGACATAATCACCGCTATTCATAGTTCCCGCCAGAGACGTAACGTGGGCTAGTTTGTACTAGCGAGCCTTTATTTTCCAGCCTACTGTTCGACTACATCATCGCTTACCATCAGGGGAAAAACTGGTGAAAAAATAGAGCCTATCTATTATAAACGACATTCTTGGTCTTAAAGGCTGGGCTTGTGCAAGGCTCCTTTGGGTGCGAGGCCGTGTGCGAAGGCCCACACCGCCCACGCCTATCTACGCCACTGGATCCCGCCACAGGAAGCAAGTGACGACCCCCACTAACAAGTAAATTATCCATCGTGGTGTTTAGCAATCTATTCTATTATGGAAGCGTTAAGCGGCCCCCGGGCTCGATTTGCATTATAAATTATTCGTAGTATTGGGATAATGTAATATACTCCTGAATAACCCTCGACCACTTGAGGGTTAGTATACTGGGGTTTGATTGAAAGAATTTCACTTTCTATTCCAATTTGGTTTAATATCAGATGTAGTGATTACAACTGGTTATGTTTAGTGGTTAACAAAAAAAAATGCTTATGCTAAGACCTTATACTATGCCGGAGAATCTTAACACCGCGATGTAGAAATTGACCAAAACGGTACAACGCCATCTAGTGACGACTAAGTAAACAAATTTTACTTGGTTGAAATTACGATCGCGGGTTGTTTTAAATAATTGTCCGTGTGCGGTTAAACATTCCGCCCACCAAGGACATTTTGTGCAACACTATGTCCTTCCAATATTAAAATTTACCAAGCTATTTATACATTTGGCTAATCAAACAGGTTTTTAATTTTCCTTATAATATGCCATACACACATGACATTAGACCTAAATAATTACTTACATTTCTAAACCATGCTTAAAATTATCACTTATAACTAATAACAACATTCTTAGGCAATCGGCAAGACACACAGTTTTGATGTTGGTCTTTTAAGTACTGAACCATTACAGCGGAGTGTGACTACTCGTGTAAGATTGTCTAACCCTGGATGTTTTTCAACCACCCTGCCAAGGAGCCATCGACAAGGAGGTAAGTTATCCTCTATAATCAAAACTATATCCCCTACGTTTGGTTCAGGATTTTGCTTAGACCACTTATAACGATGAAGCAGTGTGGTCAAGTATTCGTCGGACCAGCGACGCCAGAAATGTTGGGTCATCTGTTGGACTAGATGCCACCTCTTCAAACTAGAAATATTTGTATGTTCGTAATTATGGTCAGGCGCATTGATAATTGGTTCTCCCACAAGAAAATGCCCTGGCGTTAAGGCGTTAAATGTGTTCGAGTCGGTCAGTCTACACAAGGGACGTGAGTTTAAACATGCTTCTACTTGACTTAGTAAAGTAGACATCTCTTCAAAAGTTAAAGTAGAGCTACCTATTACTCTGTTCAAATGTTTCTTACATGACTTTGTTCCAGCCTCCCATAATCCGCCAAAGTTCGGAGCATGTGGTGGAATAAAATGCCATGTGGTACCTTCTGATGCTAAGGCCGCAGCAACTTCCTTAGCTATACCTGATTTTTCCGAGCGAAGTAGTGTATCTAGTTCTTTAGAGGCTCCCTGAAAATTTGTACCGTTATCGCTCCATATATCCTGGCAATGCCCGCGTCTTGCCACAAACCTTTTAAAAGCGGCAAGAAACCCCGTTGTTGTTAGGTCGCTTACGACCTCAATGTGAACCGCTTTAGTCGCCATGCAGACAAATAAACAAATGTATCCCTTATACGCATGGTGACCTCTACCCTTTGAAGCCCTTAACAGAATAGGACCAGCATAATCTACCCCACTGCTCCTAAACGGTCTATTCGGTGTAACCCGTGCTGATGGTAGTTGACCCATTAATTGCGGTTTTGTAGACGCTGCGTAACGCAAACAAGTTACACATTTTTTCACGTATGCAGTAACCAAACGCTTGGCTCCGTGAATAAAATACTTCGTGCTTAAGTAGTTAAGCATTAGTTGAGGACCCCCATGAAGATTCCTATGATGTGCGTCGGCGATTAAGAGATTGGTAAAATAAGTTTCGCTAGGAATCAATATTGGATTTTTACGGTCTATGTCAAGCTCGGAATGTTCCAATCTACCGCCCACCCTCAAGATTTTTACGGAATCGAGGTAAAGATTTAAAGATTTGAATATTTTTCTTTTAGGCCTTTCTTTTTGCAGATCCACAATTACTGCTTCGAACCTTTGACCTTGACATACCCTAATGCATGTCTCCAATGCCAATCTTAATTCTTCTGCCGTTATAAATTTATGATTCTTTCTTTCAGCCTTCGTTTTCTTCAACTCTAAAGGACGTCTTAAATAGGCTACCATTCTTACTAGTCGGGTAAGTGTTGAATATTTATCCCAAATAAAATTGTCGTCTGTTACTAGATGTACCTTCATTTCCTCTATATTAGTTGATACCGCTTTGCGTTTGCCAAATATATTATTTTTATTTTTCAGGAATGCGGGACCTTCTATCCACAACTTAAAATTTACAAATTCCGACGCATATAAACCACGTGATGCGCAGTCAGCAGGATTGTTTTTTGACTGAACGTGATTCCATTGCTGTGGTTCACTGATGCTCAAAATTTCAGAAACGCGGTTTGCTACAAATGTTTTCCATTTGTTGGGATGACTATTAAGCCATGCTAATACGATCTCTGAATCTGTCCAATAATACGTATTAGATTTACCGATTCCCATCACTTCGGAGACTTCTGAAAGCAGCTTTGCTAGCAGGACTGCTCCACACAACTCTAATCGTGGCACTGATACTGTTTTTATTGGTGCGACATTAGTTTTCGCTGTGAGCAAAGTTACATAAACGCTACCGTCAGTGTCGACCACCCGTGCATAAACTACTGCAGCATACGCCGATTTTGACGCGTCGCAAAACCCATGCAAGTCAACCTGCTTGTCACCCGGTTTCATGTTCAACCATCGAGGTATTGAAAATTCCGTTAAACGTTTCAACTCCTGCCGGTAAGTAAACCATTCCTTTTTTATTTCATACGGAACTTCCTCATCCCAACCAATTCCAGAAATCCATATTTTTTGTATTAAAATTTTTGCTAATACTATTACAGGAGCGACCCATCCCAGAGGGTCAAATAGTCTTGCTATATCTGATAACATGTTTCTTTTAGTTACAGGTTCCTGGCGCGGAGGCATCTGCACCGAGTATTGGAAAGTGTCACAGCTTCGGTTCCAGGTAAGTCCCAACGTTTTAAATATTTCATCCTGTTTTATGTTGATCTCCCTTTCTACACCATCCTGTCCCTTGTACGAGTGCCTTTCGCCGATAATCTTCTCGAGGAATTCACTGCTGTTGCTTGACCATTTCTGTAAAGTGAACCCTGTTTTTGCTAATAACTTATTCATTTGGCTATAGATCTGCATGCCTTCTTCTATTGAGTTACAACCTGTCATAAGGTCATCCATGTAATAATCCTTAAGTACTCTTTCAGCTGCCAGTGGGAACTCGACTCCCTCATCGTATGCTACTTGCTGCATCGCTCGAACGGCTAAATAGGGTGCTGAAGAGGTACCAAAAGTAACGGTAAGTAGTTTGTAATCCTTAACAGGAGATTGCTTGTTATCTCTCCACACGATGCGTTGAAAATCCGTATGATGGTCGGCCACGCGCACCATTCGGTACATTTTGACAATATCCGAAACTAGACAAATACGATGAGTTCTCCAACGAATCAGTAAATGTCGCAGATCTTGTTGCAGCCTTGGACCAACCATTAGGTCATCGTTAAGCGATCTCCCATTCTTTCCCTTGCAGGAAGCATCAAAGACAACCCGAACCTTGGTTGTGTCTTTATCGTTCCGTACAACTGCATGATGAGGTAAGTACACTGCATATTGATTTTGTTCCTCAGCTTTGGTTATTGGTCTCATATGACCCAGCTCCAAGTATTCGTTGATAACTTCCTCATATTTTGTTTTTAAATCTGTGTTTTTACTAAGTTTAGCTTCTAACGCGTAAAATCTGTTAATTGCTACCTTTCTTGCATCACCATATTTACAGCTCGGATCCTGATTTCTAAATGGTAAGTTAACTACGTAACGACCGTCATTGTCCCTCACAGTTGTAGCCTTAAATATTTCTTCGCATCTTGTTTCTTCTTCGGTAAGTATAGGTTTCTTATTTTGTGGTTCCTTTTCTAATTCCCAGAACTTTTTTAGGAGTTCATCATCACCAAAGTGGGTATGCATCACCGTGATATTCGTCGAACTCTGAGCAACAGAAGCCACTGTTCCTGATAAAATCCATCCCAATGATGTACACTGAGCTACAATGCTACCACCAGGAGGTTTCTTTAACCCGTTTTGTAGAACCTGACTATAAATTTCTGCCCCTAACAGCATATCCACTTTATCCGGTGTATTATATCTAGGATCCGCTAATTGTATATCGTTGGCTTGTGCCCAATCTAAATATACCGTTTCCCTACCAGGTAATAATGACGTAACCGATTTAAGAACATATGCTTTGACTACAAGTTCAACTGAAGGATCGACTCTAGACTGAATTTTGACCTCAACAACCGAATTTAAGGATAATTTGTTACTACCATCTATACCCGTTATTAAACCCTTTGCTGGCTTTTTCTGTAATCCTAAAATTTGGACAGTATGTTCTGTAACAAAAGACGCCTGTGAGCCTTGGTCTAACAAGGCCCTGATTGTATACCTAGCCCCATTTTTTGATACAGCCCTCACTAGAGCCGTAGCTAATAGGACTTGCTTTTTCGCTGTACCTTGCGAAAAACAAGTCACTACCTTGTTTTCAGCTTCTACTCCAACCGCGTGTGTTTGTTCATTCGTTGGCAAAACCCTATCGCTAGTCGAATTTCCCCTCTCTGCCTTAGACTCCTGCTCACCTTTAGGGTGCAACAAGGAGTGATGTCTCCGCTTGCATACTTGACAAGAGGCTGTACACTTACAAACCCTGGCAGAGTGGTTGTGCCCCAAACAATTGAAGCATAAGTTATGATCTTGAACAAACTTACGCCGAGTATTCACATCTTGGTTAGCAAATTGCTTGCAATTCCTTATTTTATGCTCGTTGTTACAAAGCGGACAAATCATGGCCGCATTACTTGCCGTGTGAAAAACCTTTGCCTTATTAACATTAACATTGTTTTTACTTGGCTTACATTCTATGAATTCAAATGCCCTATACCGACTTGTTAAAAATTCTTTGAACTGTTCAAACGTAGGCAGCTGATCTGAATCAGTGTTACTAGTTACTTTTAGTTCCCAGTCCTTCCTACTGTCTGGGTCTAATTTTAATGTTATTAAATGAATTATAAGAATATCCCAGGATGTTATATCAATATTTAGATTACTCAGTGCGCTTAGACAGTCAGATGTAGTATCCATTAGTTCCTTTAACGCACTAGCTGATTCTTGGGCAATGTTTTTTTGACTAAGCAACCTTTTTAAAATGCAGTGTGATAAATATTTTTTATTATTATACCTGGACTCTAATTGAGTCCAGCATCTGATATAATTCGACTCCGAAATTGGTACATGACGTAAAAGTTGCTCAGCTTCCCCACTCAAGTAACCTTTCAAATAGTGTAACCTTTGGACGTTATCAATTGTGCTATTCTTATGTATTGCCGATACAAACAAATCTCGGAAAGTCGGCCATTCCGTATACTTCCCCGAAAATGTTGGGATAGTGATTCTGGGCAACTTTATGTATGTGCCTTTCCCCTCAGGAACATTATTTGATGATGGCCCCGCAACCGGAGACACATCGTCACCCTTAATGTTGTTTAAAGCAGTTTTTAACTCGCATTTTAAATCTAAATATAAGTCTTCAGTGTTAAAATAAACTTCGTTCACAGTGTAGGCTGAAGATATCAATTCTTTAGGTTCAAAATCCTTCACAATTTGTGTATGTGTTAAACTAAATTGCGCCCACAAATCATCAACACTTTCTAATCTGGTTTCAATATATTGCTTTGTAATCCTATCCTTTGGCGACTTTTTAAAATTACTTTTAGCTCTTAACAGACGAGTGCGAATATCATCCTGTACTTTAACATGTGATTGCAAAGACATTTTTAAGTTAGCAATCCAAAAAATTCACAACACAATACAGAAAAAATAAACAGTTAAAATCTACAAGTCCAAAAGGGTGTCGAAAATTTTACAAGTCACTGTAAACAACGAAAATTTTCTAAGTGTTTTACATTGAGCCTCAAATATTCTAAGTCCCAAAAATTCTCTAAGTTCAAAAAGTTATAAAAAATTTACAAGTCAATGTAAACAAAGAAATTTTTCTAAGTCCAAAAATTTATAAAAAAATTTACAAGTCAATGTAAACAAAGAAATTTTTCTAAGTCCAAAAATTTATAAAAAAATTTACAAGTCAATGTAAACAAAGAAATTTTTCTAAGTCCAAAAATTTATAAAAAAATTTACAAGTCAATGTAAACAAAGAAATTTTTCTAAGTCCAAAAATGTCCGAAAATTTCTAAGTCTTTGACACTTTAAAATCTACTAAAATTCGGGCATAGGTTCCCCGTCTGAACACTTTACGCTTCAAATCTAACTAAGTCTAAACATGCACCTATTAAATTATTCTAAGTTCAAAATCACTGATTAAAAGTTAAAGTTTAAATCTTCTAGGCTATAAAGGTCACTTTTCCTTGGCACAAAAGAACTCACAATGTACTCACGTTTTTCGGCACTATCACTCACTTCCTTACGACGTCGGTCGTCTGCAGCTTGCTTGCTGTTGATTGGTACTCCTCCCTCCGTACTTCCCGTAACTGGATCTGCTTCCACCCTGGTCACCATCCAGGATCACGTCGCAGGCAGGAGCGTATGGGGTTGATGTTTCTCCGTCCAAAGAGAACACACCTGATGTGGCTATGGAACAGCCCTAGCCACATCCGGCTCGAAGGACCATGAATAACCCTCGACCACTTGAGGGTTAGTATACTGGGGTTTGATTGAAAGAATTTCACTTTCTATTCCAATTTGGTTTAATATCAGATGTAGTGATTACAACTGGTTATGTTTAGTGGTTAACAAAAAAAAATGCTTATGCTAAGACCTTATACTATGCCGGAGAATCTTAACACCGCGATGTAGAAATTGACCAAAACGGTACAACGCCATCTAGTGACGACTAAGTAAACAAATTTTACTTGGTTGAAATTACGATCGCGGGTTGTTTTAAATAATTGTCCGTGTGCGGTTAAACAACTCCTGTGAATTTGGAATTTAAAAAATAATGTTTATACTGTTTTTTTTGTTGGTCGTGTTTGTTTACCTAAAAAAATGTTTTTGGTTCTGCAGTATAGGTTTGTATGGAATTGGGCACTTGTCTAGGCTGTAATTGAACTTTTTACCTTGGAATTGTTTTTACTCGGGATGTGTTTTTTTTTTAAACACTATAGCGCGCTCCAAAACCAGGATAGCTAATGAAGTTAAAAAAGCTCAACTGAAGTGGTACTGAGTGTTGTAATATCACATCACTAGTTAGTAAAACTAATGGTCACAACCCTAGTGAGATATATCGGTCATTGTCGGTATGGGTGTGGCCGCCTAAGCAGTGTCTGATTAATCTTAATATTATGTACATGTTCTAAGTCTAATAAATCTAGTATTCACTATATCAAGTGTTTCAATATAAACATTACATGGTGTCAGAAGTGAAGAATCCAAAAACACGAAGAAAATCGCGAAAAAAATGGACCACTCATCAACAGTCAAAAGCGGTAGCCATTTTGAACAAAGTCTGAACAATGCGATTAAAGCCTTGAAAATCACCTCAGATTCAACAAACAACAATGCGGAAGCATGGAAACGCTGGTGGCAGCAATTTGAGCTGTATTTGTTAGCCACAGGTCTGGACAGGGCAGGTGAAAAACGCAAGATCGCCATTTTACTCCATCTCATTGGTGAGAACGGTTTAAATATATTTAACACTTTTAACCTCAAATTAGAAGAGACCACGATACTGGATGTCAAAGAAAAATTCGACCATTATTTTGAGCCTAGGAGAAACTTGACCATGTGCCGTTATAGTTTCTTCACAAGGAGACAACAGAAATCCGAGTCCATCGAGGGATTCCTGGCAGATCTAGAAAATAAAAG
The DNA here is from genome assembly GCA_958295575.1 of Leucania comma. NCBI lineage: Eukaryota > Metazoa > Arthropoda > Insecta > Lepidoptera > Noctuidae > Leucania > Leucania comma. Next base: position 25,304,600 of record OY282467.1, on the reverse strand, counting down.
TCAAGAATGCGAATTTGGAACGCTCAGGGAATCACTCATCAGGGATATTTTTATCGCAAATCTAAATCTAGATTTAGCACATGTCCGTCAGAGATTGCTGCAGGAACCTGATCTGACATACCAGAGGATGCGAGAACTAGCAAGGACACTCATCGTTGCTCAGCAGGATGCAGAAAAGATGCTCAATGGTTCTACAAAGGAAAATACGGAAAATGTCATGCATCTACGTCGGAGGAGCCGTAGTCGAGGGGAACGTCGACAGCGAGCTTCACCAGTCGGTCAGCAGGGATCTGGCGCAGGGAAGTCACCCAACAAAGGAAAACAGTCTCCCAACCCTGAAAAGCGCTCGAGGACGTGTAGCCGCTGTGGGCAGTCTCACCGCTACAAGTGCCCAGCGCAAGGAGTAAAATGCAGGTCATGTAAATCTTTTGGTCATTTCGCTAAGTATTGTTTTACAAATAAAAAAGTCAGTCACTTAGTGTCATTTAGTCATAATAATAGTCAAGATAATTTTGTTGGAATTATAAGTCATAAGTGTCATAAGTCAAGTCAATCCAACAGTCATTTAAAGTCACATAAACATGTCAAGTCAATAGGCACACCGTCACACACTATGCACCTACACCGACAATCACAGTCAGGATGGTCATATAATGGCCAGTCACAGTCTAGGAATGATTCCGATGATGAGATTGGTGTCATATCTGAGAGATCTCATGTAGACTCACATTGTCATAAAAAATATTATAAGTCATGTCTCAATGATGAAAGTGGTGAAAATGTAATATCTGAGAGGTCTAAAAATAGCCTCGGTGATGAATGTAATCACCAGTCTGAGAGATTCAGTGTCAAGTCAAAGAAGTCAAATAAATATAGTCAAAGTCAAAGTTCATATCTCGATGATGAACACAGACACATGTCTGAGGAATCACTCACTATCACAACAAAACCATTTCATCAAAAGTCAATTGATACACTTAGAACAAGTACGTCAATCACATCACCACAAAGTCAACAAGTCAACACAGTAGATACAACACAAAACAAATACTATTCTAATCAGTCATGGAACATAAACATTTTAGTAGGTCATACACAAATTAGTTGTATCATTGATTCAGGAGCTGGTCTTAACATAATGTCAAAACAAACTTTTCTTTGTTTAAAACGTCATTCTCAAATGACACTTGTCAAATGTCAGATAAATGTCACTGGATTTGGTGGCAAGTCAATACCCATAATTGGTAAAGTCAATGTCAGATGCAGCTTAACCTTGAATAACAGTACTATTATAGAAAATATAGTATTTATAGTCGCAGATTTAGTTTGTCCAAATGTCCTAGGTCTTCCCACTTGTGAGAAATTAGGTATAATTAAAAGAGTTTTTTCAGTGTCAAAACAAGATTTTTGTCAACAAATTCTTACACAATACAATGATGTATTCCAGGGTCTTGGATGTCTGCCTCCTGTCTGTCACCTGAAACTCAAACCTGATGCAGTGCCATGTGTGGATCCTCCCAGGAGAGTACCGTTTGCGTTGCTCGATAAACTTCGCGAAGAGTTGGATCGCATGGAAAGAATGCAGGTGATTGAGAAAGTCACTAAGCCTACAGAATGGGTGAATAGCATAGTAATTACTGCCAAGAGTTCAGGTCAGTTGAGAATTTGTTTAGATCCTAGAAATTTAAATAAGAATATTATAAGGGAAATCTATCCACTTAAGTCAATTGATGAGATAAGATCTCAGTTAGTTGGAGCTGAATGTTTCTCTCATTTAGATGCTTTTTCAGGATTTTGGATGTTAAGATTAGATGAATATAGTTCTGATTTATGTACCTTTCAAACACCCTTTGGTAGATATAAATATTTAAGATTGCCTTTTGGTATAAATGCATCATCAGAAATATTTCAGAGAGTTATGATGAATTTGTTTGGTGATTTAGAAGGAGTCTTAATATTCATCGATGACATTCTTGTCTATGGACCGAATGAGGCCATACATAATGAGAGATTACATAAGGTCATGCAAAGAGCACGTCAAGTCAATTTAAAGTTCAATAAGTCTAAATGTAAATTTCTAGTTTCTGAAGTCTGTTTTTTAGGTTATGTTTTTAGTAAACATGGTGCTAGGGTCGATCAAGAAAAAGTAAAAGCAATTGTCAATATGCCTACACCACAAAATGTCAAAGAATTGCAAAGAATTTTAGGTATGATCAACTATTTAGGTCCCTTTATTAGCAATTTGTCAGAAAAAACTCAAATTTTAAGAAATCTTTTGAAAAAAGATTCAGTCTGGACTTGGGATGAAAATCATAGTAAATGTCTTAAGAGTTTAATAGATGAAATCACAAAGTCACCAGTCTTAGCTCATTATAACCCCAATATTCCATTAGTCTTGTCAGTAGATTCGTCTAAGTCAGCATTGGGAGCAGTCATTTTACAAAACAATAAACCCATTGCTTATAGTTCAAAAACACTAACAGAAACTCAGTCTAGGTATGCTCAAATTGAGAAAGAATTGTTAGCAATACAATTTGGTTGTGAAAAGTTTCACCAGTATGTATATGGTCATAGGGTAACTGTCCATACTGATCACAAACCCTTAGTCTACTTATTTGATAAACCATTACATGATGTACCAGCTAGATTACAGCGAATGATGTTAACTTTACAAAAATATGATTTGAGAGTTATACATGTCCCAGGAAAGCAGATGTATATATCAGATACATTGTCCAGAGCAGCCTTAAAAGATCATTATATACCAGAGAATGAATCTGAAATGTCTTGTCATGTCAATTTAATGTATTCAAATTTAGCTGTCACAAAGGAATACAGTACAAAACTGTTACAACATACAAATAAAGATGAAACTATGCAATTGTTAAAGAAATATTATTATGAAGGTTGGCCAAAAAATAAAAATAAAGTCAGTCCATTGGCAAAACCATTTTGGAGTACACAAGCTGAAATTCATGTAGTCAAAGATTTGTTGTTTAAAGGTTCAAAATTAATAGTACCTCAGTCTATGTATAAAGAAATGTTGGCTAAAATCCACGAAGGTCACCAAGGTATAAATAAATGTTTAAAAGTAGCAAGAGATTCTTTGTATTGGCCAAGCATGTCAGCAGATATTAAAAATGTGGTAGAACAGTGTCTCATATGTGCAAAATATAAACCGTGTAATCAAAAGGAACCACTACAAAATTTTGAAATAAATAAGTATCCATGGCAACAAGTTGGTATTGATTTAATGTATTTTGATAACCTTACATATTTAATTGTCACAGATTATTATTCTAAATACATAGAAATAGCTTTGTTAAATAAAAACAGTACAGCCAAAAATGTAATTACACATTTAAAGTCTATTTTTGCCCGTCATGGAATACCTTTGTCATTAGTGTCAGATGGTGGACCTCCTTTTCAGTCATTAGAATTTAAAAATTTCCTACATGAATGGGACATAGAACATAATGTAACTAGTCCATATCATTCACAGTCAAATGGACAAGCAGAAAGTTCAGTCAAAATAGTCAAAAATATGTTAAAAAAATGTAGAGAAAATTCGTCTGACCCATATATAGCCTTATTACAATATAGAAATACACCTAAGAATAACTTACCATCTCCAGCACAATTGTTAATGTCTAGGAATTTAAGAGATAACATTCCAATGTCATACAAAAAATTAAAACCAAAGGTTGTAACATTTAAAAATTATAAAGAGTGTGTCAATAAGAACAATAAAAAAAAGTCTAAGTATTATAACAAGAATACTAAGTCATTGTCAATATTATATCCCAATGATCATGTCTACTTCAAAAGAAAACCAAATTATAATTGGGAACAGGCCATTGTCAAACAAAGGTTGACAGGAAATAGGTCATATATCATTGAGGATGTCAATGGAGTTAGGTATAGGAGAAACAGAATTCACCTAAGGCATAAATATTCTCCTATGTTATCCAACTCGTCGCAGGGGAGAGAGGAAGGTGATAGTCAGGAGTCAGCACCTCAAGAATCCTCATCTCAATTCATAGGTCAAAAGTCAACCCGTTATGGTAGAATTGTAAAGCCAACTAGAAGGCTAATTGATGAAATCAATTAAATGTACTAAAGTGTATTTTAGATTAAGTCATATTTAAGCCAAGATGTTTTGTATTGTAAAACTAAATAAGTACTTGTCAGATACTTTGTATTGTCAATTGAATTTAAGTCAAGTCCGTCCACAGCCTATGTTACATTGTTTGTTAAAGGTTAATTTGAACTTAACAAGGGGGATGTTGTAATATCACATCACTAGTTAGTAAAACTAATGGTCACAACCCTAGTGAGATATATCGGTCATTGTCGGTATGGGTGTGGCCGCCTAAGCAGTGTCTGATTAATCTTAATATTATGTACATGTTCTAAGTCTAATAAATCTAGTATTCACTATATCAAGTGTTTCAATATAAACATTACACTGAGCAGGACCTATCTGCTGCATGCTCGACAAACTGTGGCCTACAATCGCATAGCACAAAATCGGGAAGTTTAACTAAATTTCATATTAGATAATTTAATCACTTGAAAAACCGGTTTGGTTAATTAATAAAGAAAAATTAGATCACGCGAACAGCGACAGTCACGCAGTGTCTTTATTTTGAAAAATTGAAAGCGTTTCATAAGTACCCATATTATGATGGATGATAGATGTACATAAACAAACGAGCTGCTGTTTTTTTTTCTTTTCAAAAAATTTGCAGTGCAACCTGTTTATTTATTTATTTATTTATTTAAACTTCATGCAACATAAAGGTACAAAGGCGGACTTAATGCCTGAGGCATACTCTACCAGTCAACCAAGGGTAGTGAAGAGAAAACATGGCAGGTGCATAAAAAAAAAAAAAAAAAAACGGTAATTTAAAAAACTAAAAAACCCGACTGCTTTTCTGAGCATTCATGAAAAAGCCCTAAAACAAGAAAATCTGGCAGTCGGGACCCATTCTAGAATTGAGAGCACATACCTATACCATTGCAGATTACTCCAATCTATTGACTAGACGGCTGACTTTCTAGAATGGGTCCCGACTGCCAGATTTTCTTGTTTTAGGGCTTTTTCATGAATGCTCAGAAAAGCAGTCGGGTTTTTTAGTTTTTTAAATTACCGTTTTTTATTTTTTATTTTTTTAGTTTTATTTTATTACGATATCACTTTCAAAGTAATTACGAATCTAAAGACACCTCTCAAACTAAAATCCATCGAGCCGTTCAGGTCGCAGAGCGTGCCAAACATTTGAATTTGGCGCTAAAAATCCGCCATTTTGTTTTTTTTTATTTTGATATACCCAGTGTTACTCTCACAGTAAATACAAATCTAACGACACCTCTCAAGCTAAAATCCATCGAGCCGTTCAGGCTGCAGAGCGTGCCAAACAATTATACATACATACATACATACATACATACTTACATACATACATACATACATACTCTCGAAAAACATAACCCTCCTTCTGGCGCAGTCGGGTAAAAACAAAAGATTAATAAGAAAACAAGGGTACAAATGTGTACCTGTTAGTTCAACTTTGCCGTTACTTTAAATACAAAAATGCTTAAATTCCAACATTTTCTGTCTCTATAGTCGCCTCATTTTGCACGACATAAAACTGCACTCTCTTTTGTGCAAGGTAAGCAAATAGCACAGAACGCCTACGGCTATGATCGCTGGCCGATTATCTTCATTATTTTACATCTCTTTTGTTCACCCTTCGATTAAGCTTTGCAATTAGAACGACGAGCAAGGAAATTATTTTTTTTGTTACTTACTATTTTGTAAGCATTTTTTTTTCCAATACACCTCTCAGGCACAAGTGTACCGAATTTGGTACACCTAGCGGTACTACCTATCAGTTCAAGCTAATTTAAACCGTATTTTTACGTAAAAAGGTTTAAATTAGCTGGTATGAGGTGTACTATATTTAGTACAGTGGTGCCTGAGAGGTTAACTCATCACCATTTCAGCCAAAAGATGTCTGTTTCTCTGTGTTCAGGAGTGAACGTCTCTCTGAAGTGTCGCCACAATGACCGGTGTTCTGAGGTCTCCGTCCAGACCGAGCCCGAGTCGTCGACGGCGAGTAGTATTCCACGCGGGCTACAAACAGATGTCAGCAAAAACCTTGGGGTTCTAGAAGGGCCGTAACCTACTGGGACCATTGGAAAGGAAAAAAGGAGGGTGAGGTTATAGTCAGTAAAAGTCTGACGCGCCTTCTCGCTACAGCCTGGAGCGGGAGAAATAATAAGATAAAGGTGTGAAGTGCTTTAAAAAAACCCTCCAAACAAAAGAACCGTAATATAATATTGTCGAAAAAATTCCATTCTAAGAGTTTGACAACTCCTGAGAATTACAAAGTATTATTTCTTCAAATAACTCAAAAAAAAAAAAATACACAGCGTTTTCATCACCCTTTGACGCAAAGAAATTTCGGCTTTTGCATCATAATTCGGCCTTCTTGTCCTAGTAAACATCTGTAAAAAGATTTATTACAAACGGTTTCAACGATAAGACACAAACAAAGCTCACGAAAATCGTTCAACGTCTTAAATAGCAATACAAGAGCCCTTTCAAATGGTAATTTGATTGTACCCAGTTTGCAGCTTCAAAAGAGTGAAATATTCTTTTCAGGGGTCCCGGACGCCGCGAGAGAATTATTAATGGCCAAAGAAACTTTCTCAAAGTTTACATCAGTGCGCAAGTCAGGGAAGATGGCGGTGAGCTGGTAATAAAATTTTAATTTTGCATCACACTATAGGGAAATGCAACCGGCTCAGATATGAATCTTGGCTCATACCGACTTCATGTACTGAGTGAGATTTTTGTCTAAAAGGTTGGTGATTCAGAAATTTAAATTGAAATTTTATATAGGCCTTTAATATTTTTATACAAGAACTATTAAAAGACAACATAACATTATAGATTATTGACTTCGAAGTAAAACTTTTCTTCTTCAACATTTTTAGTTTTTTCAAACATCCTGTAACAGGGTGATTCAAACTTTAACATTTCTGTTATACTATTAATGTAATCAAATTGTTATTCAAGTATTGGAGTAATTTATTATTTATATCGATGACAAAATTAAATTACGACTTAAGAATCAACCACAATTCAAGAATTGGCCTTTTATTTAAATATATTTAGGTAGAAAATTAGTTTTTCGTAGGCAATTGTGTACATGTAATATGAGCATCGACGTATTATATTGGCAGCGCTTCGGTATTGTCAACTACCTACGCATGCTCACACAAATACGCTTGTAAACCAATTAAGATTTAGTGAGAATTTATCAGAACAGATAATCTAATTATTTATTTATTTTAAAATTTCTTTTCTTCTAATTCTTGATTGTTTTAGGATAAAAAATTACTCATTTAAAAAATAGCTGAAATGGATTTAGTAGCCGCTTTTAAACAATAAAAAAAAACAGAAACTACACTAAAATAAATATCGTAAATACGCATGACATACTCTCACATAACATGACCTAAGACACTATCTTGGTTTCCTAGAAAGGCTGTTCTAAGAACGTGACAAGAATAGCAGAAAAGTCTCGATCCATAGCACAAATTGTAAATGCCTTCCTGCCCCCATAATCTTTTCTTACTTTATAATAGTGATTCATTTTTAATAAGATTTTTTTTTTATAAATTAGTTCTTTAGCCCTTACTGTCCCACTGCTGGGCAAAGGCCTCCCCCAAGCCCTTCCAACTTTCTTCTCCCGCGACAGTAAGTAAAAGTAATGATTTCTGTTCTAGACAGGAGCCAGTAGGTACCATCTACTGGGGCCAAGGGTTTGCTTCCGAAAGGAAAGCCCAGCCCTGGTATCTTAGGCCACGAAGGAACGGGGTGGGTTTTTAGTCAGTAAGAGTCTGACACTATCTCCCGCTCCGCCCAAAGGCGGGAGATGTCATAGCATGATTTTACCCACCCCCAAAAAAAAAGCCAGTAGGTACCATCCACCAGCAAAAGACAAAATCAATTCCTCGATAATATACTTACATCCGTGTAACGTGCCCCACTTGAAAAATAAAGACACGCATTTAAGACTACATAAACTATACAATGCAAATTAATTTGCGCATCCCACCCATATCTACAAAGCGTTTTGGAGACACATTCATCATGCATACAGCTAAGGAGTGGTATTCCCTGCCGGAGTTTCTGTTTTCTGATAGCTATAACCAAGGGGTTTTTAAGCCAAGAGTGAATAGGTTACTTCTAGGCAAGCGAGCTCCATCTTCGGCCACATCGTCACTTCACATCAGGTTAGATTGTTGTCAATCGCGAACCCATAAATAATTTAAAAAAAAAAAAACGCCATCGTACTTAGAAGCTTCCCAGACCAGCTATAATAAGCAACTAATAAATGCCTGGCTTTTTTTTTGCAAGTGGGGCACGTTAACACTGGCACCCGTATGCCTGGCAAACCATTAAAAAAACCTTTCTTGTAGTTGTGCTATGAGACCTTTTATTATGTTACGTAAAATCGTCCAATGACATCCCCCGCCTATGGGCAGAGCGGGAGACAGTGTCAGACTCTTACTGACTAAAAATCTACCCCATCCCTTCATTGCCTGGGTTCCAGGGCCCTGGTATTCATTTTCACACTATGCCACGGGCTAGGAGATCTTGTTTCTTGCCTTTCAAGATTCTAGGTCAATGGGACGTACTCTATAAGTTTTGATTTTCTTGCAAGTGTCAAATTGTGCACAATATGCACCTAGACGGAACATAAAAGACCTTATCTTGACTTAGAAGTTTGATTTTTTGCACTACTCCAAGAGGAGACCTGAGTATTTGAACTATTTGATATTAATTTAAACTTATTACCTCCACGCTTTCCTGAGAAAAAGGGTTTTGAAAAACGGACAAACGACAACAAAGTGATCCTATGAGCGTTCCGTATTGTTTGATACTCTATACGGGCATTTTTGAACACGAACTGTCAATGTCATTTATTTATTTATTTATTTATTTAAACTTCATGTACAGTAGTGGTACATAGGTGGACTTAATGCAACAACCGCTAACACCAACCTACCCTGCTCGGAGCTAAAGTTAGTTGGGTTTACTTTAGGATAGCAACTCCAGTTATAAAAGAACGACTCTGGGCAACTCTACCCTACTTTGGTTATTTTTAACGCAGGACTGAGGGACGCAAGCCTAAAAAAGATAATACTAGTTTACAAAAATAAAAAAACATTTTGTTCTTTGAATGAAACATATCTTATACTATCTAGACAGGCAATAAATATAAAAAGTTTTTGTTTTTTCGTAGCACGTCAAATGTTTTTGTTTTTTTTCTGCGTTTCAATACCTTTGCTCTGTATTTACGAAAATTTCTGGGGTTAAGCCCCAAAGGCTAAACCCTAAAGGAAGGAATACTTGTGGGTCTTCAAATCGTCTTGGTGACGACTAGGACACATTATATTCGGATAAAGTATCCGAATCGATACATTTTAATTAAAAAAAAAAATCCCTGACGATTCGGACAACACCAAAATTGAAGCTGTCCGGTACAGTCATATTAAAAAAATTCTGAAGTTGCTTCCTTAAATTCAGCCTACAATAGTTTTGGTAATGCTTTTTCCCCTCATAAATTGTATTTTAATACTTTTTATTTGACTGTACTAAACAGTATTTGAAAAAAAAAAATGAAATAAAAATGTGGCAAAAAAGGGCCACTTTGTTCAAAAATATTGTGTCCGAATTGTCAGCAACTCCACAAATTAGGAGAAAATTGAATGATACAAAATTCCAGAGCCTTTTAACCGAGGTAAAAAAAACAGCCTGGAACTCTTTCAAGTGTCGTTAATTTTTTTAAGGCAAAACAAAAGTGATCATTACAAAAAGATTGTTGGAAATCTATCGCAAAATTGTGAGCATATGGGTGTAAATATGTCAAAAAATTCAGTTTTTGCATTCCCATTTACATTTCTTCCCAGAAAATCTCGGTAGTATGAGTAATGAACATGGTGAGCGATTTTACCAAGATTTAATTCAATTCAATTCAATTCTTTATTGCATATCACATGTGTTACATAAGGTCTTATAAATATTTATATAAGTGCACATGGACCCTTTCGGGCACAACAATTTTATACAGGTTATTTGAGGGAGGCAAAAGGATAAAAATACAATAAAAAAAAAACAAAGTTCAAATTAGATAAGAAAAAAAAAATCGATAGTTACATTATTTCAATGTAATAATGAATTTAAAATCATTTGAGCAACACTATCAAGGGTTTTGGAACCAAAATATTCTAGGAGACTATTGCTGGTGTGTTGTGAGAGATATAGATGAATATATTATACTTATATTTATATTGAGAGATATTTAAAAAAAGAGCTTAAAAATAAAAATATTTTTTTTTTTATAAATGTTTGTCCTTTATAAGGTTAAGGTGTGCAATAAAGAAATAAATAATAATAATTTCCAATTTTTAAACTGTTTTTTAAGATGTTTTTTTTTTTTTTGTTAAAATCTTCTTCATAAGTATTTAAAAAAAAATGGATTTTAGCATATTATATTTTTCCGAGATATAGATACCCAAAGTATCGTAATCATATACACCGTTAAAGTTTAGTAAATTTCGTGAATGGTATTTTATATGTTAGTAGGTAGGTAGGAATATTATGAAGCTCTAGATCAGAGATGAGATGGCGAACCTATGGCACGCGTACCAGTGATAACACGCGGCAAAATAATTCGGGCACTGCAGTATAAGTTGTACAACATATACATAGGTAATTTTCTACAGCAATAATCACACAAATTTTTAGCATAGCAACATTTTAAGGCTGATGCGATAGCCTTAAAATATTCCCACTGCTGGGACACAGGCCTCCTCTCTAGGAAAGGGAATGGGCTGTAATTCACCACGCGGACCCAGTGCGGGTTGGTGGATGTCATATGTCTTAGAATTTTTGGTTCTAGGACATGCCGGTTTCCTCACGATGTTTTCTTTCACCGTTTTAAGAGCAGTACTGATGAAATAAATTACACAAAGTAATGCGCCTGGCGGGGTTTGAACCCGCGACCTACAGCTCGTAGGTAAGTCGGGGCCGTTACCACTCGGCCACCACTGCTTTCGTACAAATTTTTACTTTTATTTAATTAAATAGATAAACAAGCAAGTACAAACACACTGTACGAATTTCAAAAATCAAATTAAGCATTTTTCGATTTGTCAATTAAATAAATTAATGCACGTCATGACCACTTTTTTTTTTCATATTATATTTATAGGCACGTCCTCCTAATAAGGTTTGCTATCCCTGCTCTCGATCATCTCCAGTTGGTAAATGAGGTCAAATGTAATGTTAAAATAAATAGCTACAGAAAGAAGGTCGCGATTATGCTAGCGCAGAGTATTGATGTATGGGGAGCGATAGCAAACACTAGTGAATTGATGATGATGATGATTTAATTGCAAGCGTAGCTTTAATTTCGATAAATATCCTGAAGAAAAGAATAAATAGGGACATTTTTTCATGTGAGCACTACATCAACATCATACCCGTTTTTGATCTACCCTGAACAGTTGTAGGCGCTGAATTAACATTTTCCGGGCATCTACACCTCAAAAAGCAGCCGAACACAGCCGAACGTGAACGAGCCATCCGCCTTCGGTGAAACTTATACACACACATTTGAGATCGTTCGCTAGCGTTCATACGCTTGGTCGGTACTCAGCATCACAAAGTTCGCCACAAGATGGAGTGACGACGTGAGAACCGCGGCAGGGAGTTTCCGAAATTCACGCGGTTGCTTGCGCAATGTACTTTTTACGACGAACAATAAATTTCTTCTCATCGACTAAAGGAAGACATTACGCGGAACATTTTTATGAGAAAAAATTACTGAACGACACCTCGGTGTCTGTTATAGATGTAATGTTAGAATTATGCTGTGTTTGTATGTTTTCTTTGGATGGATGAACGACATTGTGATCTACTCGAGGGTGCTATTGTGAAAGTTGGCTGTAGTTTGGATGAAACTTGTTGCTTGATGTTCGGGTTTCCTTTTTTGCTAACATTTACATACGATGTGCTCTAAAATGTTGTCTTAATTGCAGTGTAAGCTAATACTAATGATTTTTATTCTTTGTCATTATATTATCTGAGTGTTTTTAGGGTGAAAACGGAACCCTATTGCAATCACTATCTGTCACCAGGCTGTATCTCATTGTAATAAGTAGGCAGTTAAAATTTTCACAGATGATGAATTTCTGTTGCCGCTATAACAACAAATACTAAGATTAAAATCAATATTTAAGAGCTAGTACCAAGGTAATTCATATTTGAAACTGATTATGTAAAAACCACAAAAAAGACAACAAAATAAAATTAAAACGTCTCAAAGATGAATGGAACGAAGTTTCAAGAACAACAAACTTAGAGACGGAGTGAAAACTACGTTGATCAAGAAATTCACAAGATCAAAAGATGTGATAAGGCAAACGCTCAAACTCAAATGGCAATGGGCAGGCCACATACAGAGGCTAGAACCACAAAGATGGGGCCTATATTATTACAAACTAGATGCCTACAAACGGATATCTATGCCTACAAACGTTAAAAGAAAAAGAGGCAGACCATTTAAAAGGTGGAAAGATGACATAGTCAAAGCAGCTGGTAAACTCTGGGCCAGAACAGCCATACTACGCGAGCGATGGAAACATTTGGAGGATGCATTTTGTATAGAAGCATTTTACCTTACCGAGCTGAACATGAGACCAACGAAGAAGAAGATACTAATACATGACACGGGGTAACGGAACCCTAAAAAAGATAGTAATGCTAGCACAGGAGGAGGCCGACCGCATCAGGCAGAGGCAACGGGGCGCTCGCCCCAGTCGCCGCCGGGATTCCGATCCCGATTTCCGGCCATCGTAGGCGCGGGCTTGCGGACGGCGTGCAATGGGTAGCACGCTGTCCGATCGTCCGGTAACCGACCGGACCGAGCCCAAGTCGTCGACGGCGCGATCTGTTCCCGCGCGCTTCAAGGAGCTGTCAGCATACCGAAGAGGCCCAGCCTGCTAACTGCAGGCAGGCAGGGTCGAAGCCTGCTGGGGTCAAGGGCCTTTTTCTGAGAGGAAGGCTCAGCCCCGGCACTATAGGCAACGAAGGAATGGGGTAAGTTTTTAGTCAGTAAGAGTCTGACACTACTTCCCGCTCCACCCAAGAGCGGGATTTGTCATTGGATGATTTTACCTACCATAAAAAAAAACCCTAAAAAAGATTTAAACCTATAGTTCTCAATAGGTATAAGTCCTTTATTTGCTCTCTGCGTTCAAAAGCCAAGGCAAATCTTTGAAACGTCCCAAAACATTTGCCCCTAACATGACAGGAGAAATCGATAACTCCAGCTTTTTAAACATCCGATTTATTCACTTTTAAACAGGAAAAGGAAACTTGGCAGTCCTATTAAGTCCCCTCCTGTGTACAGCATAAATGTACGTCTATCTGATTCCTATATGAATATCGCCTGAAGCGGAGTCTACTTCCGTAATGTTTCAGGACAGTAAAATACATTTATTGAAAAAAAAAAATGTGTTTTGTACTGCTGTAATTAAAAATTTAATTTCAGATTACAATAAAATACCGAATCTTTTATTTTATACTCAAATAACTACTCTCATTTGTATTTAGCCCACTCCGCCAAAAAGAAGGTTATGTTTTTCGAGTTTATGTATGAAAATATTATAATTTTTTGGTATGTCCTAGAGACTCAATGGCTAGTTGCATTTTATTTGAGAGGTGTCGTTAGATTAATTTTAATTGTGATAGTGATACTGCCTATATTGAAATTATAATAAATTGAAATGATGGATTTTTGGTGCTTTTTAGCCGCAAACTGCCGCACGTCGCCAGCGAGGATGTAGCACAGCAGTAATTGTATGTTTTGAATTTTTTTTTTCGTGACAAAGTAACCTACGAATATAGTCATGTTCATAGGTTATCAAAATAAAGGGCTCGAGTCGTACTATTATGACTGAACCAAGCGTCAAATTAAATTTATGCTTGAACTAAAACAAATTTTATCAATTGTATCAGACTGTTTAGAGCCTAGTTTAAATAAAAAAAATATATATTGTAACTAAAAAAATGCAAATTCTCAAATGTATTTTTTTAGTGTACAAACTCAGGCCAGCTATCTACTAGTAACAATAAAAAAAAAATACCTTCAGTAATAAATATACCTTCAAAAGAAACCAAAACTAAAAAAAAAAAACTAACTTCACTATCTCAATCTAAACAACCGTTCCAAGTTAGAGTTCTTAATTAAATATTTAACTCTGTTTTAAAATTAAGACCAAGCGACTTATTCTGAAAGGACTTGAAATCGGACGAAACGTTCCGTACGTTCGTTGACTAACAATACCTAAGATGGCGTCGGCAACATGGATAGTCATTGGTAGTCTCCCCGCTACCCAGCTTATTGCAAAGACGAAGATATGCTTTCTGTTGCACGTACTGAAAACGCGCTTTGACAGCATCAAGACGCTTAGGTGAAACAAATAAAATTGTGCTTCTATATTTTTGTTATTTGATCAAGTGAAGAAGGCGAGGAAATTTTTGGTGAAATTATTAAGTGTTTACATCACCATGAGATATTTCGGCGAAGTAATTTACTAAATTTTATCAAGTTAGTCGGTCAAGTAAAAATTATTTTCATTTTTTTTTTACGTGGGATATCATCAATTTTTATTTTGTAGGGTTTCGCATCTCAAAAGATAAAACGGGTCCCTTATAGGATCACTTTTGGTGTCTGTCTGTCTGTGAAGACCCTTTATCTCAGAAACGCGTGAAGGTATCGAGTTGAAATGAAAACTGTATACTAAAGTCTGCGGTTCCTTGTAGATGTGAAAAAAAATTTCAACGTTAACAAAAAAAAAGTTGCGGACGTTTAACTTGCAAAAAAACGTATAATTCGACACTCTCAAGGTAATTGGGTACTTCCCGTTGACCTAGAATCCTGAAATTTGGCATAAAGCAAGTTCTTATAGCACAAATATAGGAAAACATCTGAAAATTTTAAATATGTACGTCACCAAAGAATTTTTTTTTGCGGTTTGGAAAAATAGTCGAGACTCGTTCGGGAATTATTTTCATAGGGAGATTTTTATGGGATTCCCGGTTTTTAATGACTATTTTCGCTCTGCATGAAGCAGGAGAGAGTAACACACTGATACTGATCACAGCGGTTTTTTTATTATTATTGATAGGCCCGCACTTCATCACTACCTCTCCTGATGGTATCTTATGATATGATCAACAGTGGAGCACGCTCGCCCAGAAGTAACCTGTTCATTCTTGAGTTAAATACACCTATACTCCATCCATTTAGGTACTTACCTAAGTATATACAATCTTCACATGTCTTTTTAACTAAAAATTTACTAAAAATGTTTACAATTAGCTATTTACCTAAACCGATGTGAGGTAATTAACTAAATTTAAATAATCTTTTAATTTTTTTTTTAATATAAAGATATCAAGATTGTTTACGTTTAGTTAAATACCTAAACAGGTGGAGTTTAGGTGTAATCAATTTACACATGCTCTACTTTTTATCTGCTTATATCATTTCCAAAAATTTCAACTTCTACTGCCACGATATTTAAAGGAAAAGGGGTACCTGTTCATAATAGAATCTATAAATAAAATAAAAAAAAATGGAATAATATTATAATTCTGAGGTCGAATTCCGGTCTCTATTTCCTACATTTTTCCCGGAACCACTTTCTAATATCGTCGCGCCTGCGGCCTACTTTTGATATTTTTGAAATGAAATGTCAAAATCAAGTCATTACTAAATTGATATTTCTGCTTATTTTATCACCCGACAAATTTTAATTACATTACCAAAGTATTTGTATTTTAAGTAAAAAATTCTCTGTAACAAGTTGTCAAGAACAGAATTTGAGTTTGTTAATTTTTGTTGACAACCGTAAAGGAACGCGAAGGAGTTAGACTGTTTAAAATCATTTGTATTTTTTAAAATAATGAAGGAACAAGGGTTAACTTCTGTTAAAATTTGTATGAAGGCAGTAAACGCGATACTCACTTGCATGAAGCCCGACTCATCGGGTGGCCAAAGAGATGTCACTCGATCTTCTTCTCCTTTTCGAGTCGATGGTAAACTCGCTAAACTGTTGGGGCCCAGCAGGTGGCTACGTTAACTGCGGCATCGGTGGCATTCATTAAATCTTCCATAGTGTAGGTTATGGGCATTTGGGGCACTCTAACATCTGGCTCATGTTTTGAACAGGGTATTCGACGGGTCTTTAAAACCCCATTTCACCAAGTTGTATTTACAGCGGCCTGCCTGGGTTTTTTTTTTTTTTTTTTTTACGGTAGGTAAAATCATCCAATGACAAATCCCGCCCTTGGGCGGAGCGGGAAATAGTGTCAGACTCTTACTGACTAAAAACCTACCCTGTTCCTTCCCTGCCTTGGTTCCAGGGCCCTGGTAGGCCTGCCTGGGTGCGCAACCGATTTAGTGCTTTCCATAAAAACTACTACAATTCGTGTCCAGGCGGGGGATGTTCTTGGGGTTTCAAAAAGTCGGATGGTGGTAGATGGTATGCACCAGCATCATGTCACCCGGCCAGAGACAGAGATTGGCAGAGATAACATGACCCTATAAAGCTAAAGGCAAATGAAGGAATAAAAAGGGTTTCTGTCGGAAAAAGTCTGCCCTACCTTCTTGTTGCAACCAGGCGAAGCCATATAATGATTTACACCCTCAAAAAAAAATACAATCAGTATATCAAACAAAGAAAAAACAAACAAGCTTTTGCCCGCGGATTCGCTCCCGATCTTACTTACTCTACCCTACTCTAACCTATAACAATAAATGAGCAGGTTTTGGATTTTTTATTTATTTAACGGGATAAAATTTATCCTATGTCCGTACTCTGGTTCTAAGCTACCTTCCCACCAATTTTTATCCAAATCGGTTCAGCCGCTCTTGAGTTATAAATAGTGTAACTAACACGATTTTCTTTTATATACGAGATATAGATATATAGAATTTTTTCTAGATACCTACCGGAAAAAATATATATTAAAGTATTAGCTTATTCGGCAACAAATATCACAGTTTTGCCTCCCGTATAATTAGCAACTTCACGGTTCAGAAGCCTTAAATATCTGGGAGACCGCAACATTTTTACGTAAAATAAATACAACGAAAATCTCAATTCCCTCTGGAAATAAATCTCTTTTCGTGTCACCACGTAAAAATTCGTTAAAGATTAAAGGGCAGAAAAATAAACAAGTAGGATTCTTGGAATCTAAATTATTTGTACGTCGAAAATTTTCGATGGTGTCGCGAAGAGATAACGGTATTATTTACGCGTTACCATAAAATGAGAATGATATAAGATCCACTCTTACCAAAGTAGGAGAAGGATATAAGCGTGAACTATACTATACTGTGATTTTTTTATTAGATGGACTAAAGTGACAGCTATAACAATGGTTGTTTGACAGTTGGGCATTGTCCACTGCTGTCACTTTGGTCCGTCTAATTAAAAATCATGGTATAGACCGACCCACACGTGGGCCTGGCAACATTTGTACTACAGAGAGGCGCGTCGCGTGGCGTAGATCTAATGTACTTGAAGCTCTACAAGGACTAGTTGCCATATAAAATGTACGGAGATCAACGCACCCAAACCTGCGTACGTGGCCCACGTGTACCCAATGTAGTTCTACTTTTACTAATTGTTTAAAAGTACGAGTAGTAGCAGGATTATTTGAAAGGAGTTGCGAGATTGTTCAAAAGAGTTATCGAGGCCCTGGAACGCAGATATAAGATAAATAAGTCTATTAGGTATTCCTTTGCACTCTGCCTGAGCGGGAGCAAAAAAGAAAAAGCTACAAAAGGGCGGGTCCTTAAAAAAGTGATAAGGGTTGATTACGCCTTCCTGCTCCACCGAGAGTGAATGAAGTTAGCTGATGATATTCCAAAGTACTGATTTAAAAGTATAGACCATGGCTTCAGCTCACTGTCCGGTTTTCCAGTAAGAAGCATGCCCAAATCGACGGTGCTTAGTGCCGTAACCGTAGGGGCCCAGTAGGGCCGATGTCCGCTAGGGCCGTGGGAATTTTAAAAGAGACTCTGTGTTCCTGGAACGCAACGGGCAACTTAAGGATACATGTGGGATTTAGTCAGTAGCACTCAGACACACTGTCACGCCCCACCCTAGAACGGAAGAAATCATTTCATGATTTCCCACCTCAAAAATAAAGGTAGATATAGGACGTTCCTGTGTGGCAATTTAACAGGGATTTTATTTTATTTGATTTAAACTAGTGCTTGATAGCGATCCCAGCTGATGGTACCTAAGCGGTAACGCAATTTTTGAAGGTAAGGCGCACTTATAACTCATTAAGAGGCTATCTTCTCTAGCCTGGAAGACACCCAAATTATAATCGGATGGAAAGACTGCACCAGGCAAATTGTTCCAGTCCTTTGACGTATATAGTAATAAAGTCTTTGACTTCCATATTCAGATCTGTTTGCGATCGAAAATTACTTCTTAAAACTCCTGATTAGCAGATTATCTGTTCAAAGAACTACATAATGTTCCCCATCAATTTACTATTCCTTATTTTCAGCACAATGTTGTTACTAGATATTTCGGTGAGATATAAAAATAGTTTTAGTAGAAAAAAAAAGTTTTTTTCTCAACTGAACGTCTTAGATTACTTACATCGTATGCACTTCTGCGTTCAAAATTCCTTTCGAAGCCATTTTTATGCCCTAAAGTTCAGCGTTAAACCTTTCAAAACCATATTTATTCCCAAAATATTCATTAATTTAGTAAAACCGATTATTGAGGAGATCCGACCCAAAGTAATGGGAAAAGGAGAAGACAAAGAAGAGATGCACTACTCAACACTGTACAAAGGTGCACATGGTGGTTTAATGCCTTAGACATTTTCTACAAGTCGACTTTAGCACGTTGCAGAAATATAACGCAATTTAGTATAGTTGTGGTATTTCTCTATTAAACTTTACAAAACGTGACATAATTTTCGGGTATAGATGCACGATTTATGAATGGCGAGTAACTGGTAGTTTCCGGTCCAATAAGAACAGGCCCGTGTAGCGATGTAAGCAAAATGAACGGCCTCCATTAGAGCTTGATGCCTCCCAGGGCTGCGGGATTTTTTGGAAGAGTTAACCGGGGCCCTGAAAAGCACAGGGCAATTTATTAAAGAAACTCAGATAAGTTTTTGTTGGTAAAATTCTGACACTCCCTTTGAGGCTTTCCCTAGAGCAGGAGGTATTTAAAAATTAGCACTAAAAATAACATCAACTGGATGGACAGATGACCTTGAAAAAGTGTTTGGGGCGATTATAATCTGAAGACACACACGCCTTCTTCTTGGCAGGGGTATTGTGTCCAGTGTGATGATTTACTGTAGCGTGTCTGACCAAAAACACGTCGAATAAAATTCAACGAAACCGTAGGGGCTCAGCAGAGCCGAAGCCTACTGTAGGCTTCGGCCCTGCTGCGCCCCTACGGTTTCCAGTAATTGGAGCCATGGGTTGACCTGTGTAGCGAGAGACTGTAGAGAGAGACTTGTAGAGAAGCTCAATCGTACTGTAAACAATTGACAGGAGAATACTGCTCTCTTACGAGAGTACATCTGACTTCTGAAAGGCGTACTCGTAGTCCTGCGATACAAAGGAAAAATGTGTGTATGTGTGGTTTTAGTCAGTAAAAGTTTGACACGCCGTCTTCTCTCGCTCTAAGACACATGATTTCCCAACTTAAAGAAATTCCGGGCCTTGGTTCAGGCCATGGTCCGTAGTGAGGAGGGATGGCAGGCGGTCGCCTCCTTCTGCGAAGCAGTAATGCTAGCAAAGGAGGAGGCCGACCGCATCAGGCAGAGGCAACGGGGCGCTCGCCCCAACCGAAGCCGGGATTCCGATCCCGATTTCCGGCCACCGTAGGCGCGGGCTTGCGGACGGCGTGCAATGGGTAGCACGCTGTCCGATCGTCTGGTAACCGACCGGACCGAGCCCAAGTCGTCGACGGCGCGTTCTGTTCCCGCGCGCCTCAAGGAGCTGTCAGCACACCGAAGAGGCCCAGCCTGCTAACTGCAGGCAGGCAGGGTCGAAGCCTACTGGGGTCATGGGTTTATTTCCGAAAGGAATGCTCGGCCCCGGCACGATAGGCTACGAAGGAACGGGGTAGGTTTTTAGTCAGTAAGAGTCTGACACTACTTCCCGCTCCGCCCAAGGGCGGGATTTGTCATTGGATGATTTTACCTACCATAAAAAAGAAAAAACTTAAAGAAAATTAAAATGATGGCCATCAAAAATTGGACCTTCTTATTTATTTATTGGACCTGCCTTGCCTCTTCTATCGTAGGTATCATTCATATCTTGTATAAACGGCCCGTCTATGTAAGCAATTCGTTATTAGAATATATTATTGAATCGTGACGGGATCCAATTTGAATACTGAATGACGGATACCTTCGAAGGGTGTGCGTCAACTGGATTTTTGGGAATCGGTCTCTTGGACCCGTATTAATAACCGAATTTCAATATGGCACCTTCGTTTTTGGGTTGATTTTGTAGTGATTATGTTATTATTAATATAGCGAATAATCAGTGAAAATAATCTTGCTACCTACCTTGTAGGTAGCTGTCGGTCGTTGCGTACTAACTAACTGCAGTTCATTGGCCTCGCTCAGCTGACTTTTACTTAAAGAAATTAATTTCGTACATGCGTGAATTAGTTCGAGTATGAAAAAACAGTACTTTATTTTTCATTTTTATCATTACAAATCGATAGTGTTTCATATACAGAATTGACCCTCCACGGCATTAAAACGACCAAAATTTAACGGTGTATATACTGATTTCGTCTAATAAGGCATGTCTCCCGGGAGCCTTGTATCGGTTTGTGTTACAACGATCCTTTTATTTTTCGTTTACTTTTTTATGAACGTTAAAATACTTGAATGCTTGGCCACATTTTACTATACTTTATTAAATATTTGTTTAACTTTATGTACAGTAGTGGTGCATCTATGTGGAGTTAGCGCAACAACTTTGTCAGAAGTCAGTTGGTTTTAGGATTAAAAAACTAGTCTAGAGCGAGTCGGACTCATGCACTGAAGGTTCTGTACAAACTTACCTAGAGAAACAGTTCAATTCGTGATGGAACTACAAATTAACAGTTTTTTGATATTTTTTTCTTTCCTTGAGCTATGGAACCTTCGTTCATGCCGAATTTCAGGATTCTAGGTCAACGAGAAGTATCCTATGAATTTTTATTTCCTTGAGTGTCAAAAAATACGTTTTTTGTAATTTATACATACTTTTTTTCTGTTGATTTATAAGTTTGAGTTTGATTTTTATTTTTTACAGCTTCAAGGGACCACAGACTGAGCTGAGTATTTGTTTTTACTTTCAACGCGATACCTCCACGCGTACCCGAGATAAAAGGTCTTGAAAAAAAGTATATATTTGTTTTAAATATTTCACAATATTATCTCATC
Organism: Leucania comma; assembly: GCA_958295575.1. NCBI lineage: Eukaryota > Metazoa > Arthropoda > Insecta > Lepidoptera > Noctuidae > Leucania > Leucania comma. The sequence continues at coordinate 25,283,017 of OY282467.1, read as the reverse complement.
AACCGGTGGGTGGGTGCACTAGCGTAGTGCGTACAGGGAGAATCGTCGACTGGTACCATGATCAATGAAAAGTGTCCAAAGGGCCTCTGTTAGTTTACTTTGGCCCCTCGTACACCTTCCAAAGTTTTAGGACCCCAGAGATTCTAAGATTATTATTATTATTATATCTATCCTATAATTTCCCACTGCTGAGCAAAGGCGTCTCTCTATTCCTTTCAGTGCTCCTAGCCCTGAACCACTTCTTGGCAATTCCTGAGGAAGATAGTTAAGACGTCCCGTCATCTCCTTCGTGGACTCCGTCGTGTGATTTCAAGGCACTAATTTTGTGTTTTCCAGCCCGCCGCTCGATTAGCATGCGGGTTCTAAGATATACAAACAAATACATTTACATGCTAAAACAATAACAAAATTTAACCCGTCCTCCACACATAACCCACCTAAAACAGGGGACCATTTAAAAAAAAAAAAAAAAAAACAGTGGTAATAATTCAACCCGTAAAAACCGAATTATCTCGCTCGATTAGTCCGACGTTATCCTCGGAATAGGTCTTCCAGACCGACCGGAGCGTGTTTGCCAACTACGGAACTCGGCACTAATTTGTCAACCCTCATTACGCTATCTTACTCGCGTTTCGTGTGATTTTAGTTCCCTATTGTCTCACTCCGGCTGTTTCGCCACATTTTAGTTCCAGAAAGGTTTTTCATGTTCCCCCGTTATGATCTAGTTTAGTATATTTGCGTGACGGTAATGGAGCGTGTATGGAGGTATGTTTTATGCGATTTGATGTTTGTGTATTGTTGTTGTTTGGACTTGAATGCATTGTTTTTGCTGGTGATTTTAGTGATGATTCAGTCGAATCGACTTGTCGTTTAGTTTTGTTTGTCGTAGAAATAACTGCAATAACTTGGGCGAAAAATGCTATTTCTGCATCTATATTTATGTTAATATAATTTGACTTTGTTTTGTGTGTCCGAGACATAATTATTCATCGGTTATTAATACTATATCACTATAAATAACGGTATGTGACACATCAATCACTGAACGCATTACATTAAAAAGCACGCAAATAGTTATTATGTCGTGCTCAGAAAGGATTTTTCAATATGGGGTGAATATAAAGGGATGTGTTTCCTGATAGCTACAACTTAAGGGTCTTAAAGTCAAGAGTGAATAGGTTACTTCTAGGTAAGCGTGCTCCATCGTCGGTCTCATCATCGCTTACCATCAGGTGAGATAGTGGTCAAACACGAGCCTATAAATAATAAAAAAAAAGAAAATGAAAAGTGTATGAAGATACCTAAATGATATACACAGGTGAAGCAACTACTTGTTTTTAGAATCTGTCTAAGAAAGAGAACTCACGACGCGGTTTTCTCCCGCTGCCGCCATGTTAGCGGGCCCGCAGCTTCTGTAGAATGCAATATGTATGTAAAAAATTAAATCAGTTTTCACGACGCGGTTCCCCGCCGCCGTCGGTTGGCAGCGACCGCGCCTTAGCGGCCGACGGCTTGCGGTCGAAAATCGCAGCCGTCTTGGCGGCGGCGGGTGCGGCGGCGGCGAATCAACCGCCTCGTGAGTTTTGAAAAAAAAAAATAGCCGTTTCCTCTGCCGTGGCGGCCGCGGAAAAAAACCGCTTCGTGAGTTCTCTCCCTAAAGGCAGTCTTTAAACAGGGGCCTTACTCTCGAGTTTAATTCCGATCGGTTGACATTGGAATTGTGACTTTAGGGACTTTTGAATTCGATGCTAGCGCCAAATTGGTTTGAAATTGCTTGACCACACGCCAAGCCCAAGCATTTTACTTACTTTTCCAAAAAGGTCACGCAATTTGGCCCTAGCATCGAATTCAAGAGTACCTAACGTCACAATTCTAATGTCGACCGATCGGAATTAAACTCGAGAGTAAGCCCCCAGGGCTGGACACAATTTTACCAAATTTGTAACATTTTTTTTTCTAATAGTGTTCTGTGTATTCAAAGTGTCTCATGCAGAAACGATACAAGCTTACCTAGGTGTTGTGATGAACTGCATGTTCGCATGTCGGTCGGAATAATGATCGTGGTTTTGTTTGTTTTGTGTTAGTGATAACTCAATAATAACGGTAGTCGATTAAATGTGAAAATATTAATAATAATTAATTATACCGATAAAATGCAAAACTGTATGTCATGTTTTGATACGATATTATTTATTTTCTTTACTTATATAAAACTCATGTTAACAAAAGTAGTTACACAATAACCGCATTTGGGAGGTTCATCAATCTCAAGTAAAGCCGTGGAGGGCCGCTATAATTTACACAGAAGACTAAACATACACACACACACAAAAGATATCCAATCGCAGAGAGATGTCTTTTGACCACCATAGTCATGTAATGTATGATAATGTTACCGGCAATCTGTAAAATACAGGTACTCTATACAATACCTAGGCAATGTATAGAATACATGAGACGTCCAGGCAGTGCGTGAAATATGAATATTAGTGTTATCCAATCGCAGAGAGATGTCTTTTGACCACCATAGTCATGTTATGTATAATTATTTATGTTACCGGCAATCTGTATAATTCAGGTATTCTATACAATACCTAGTATAGAATACATGTGACGTCCAGCCAATGTGTGAAATATGAATATTAGTGTACAATACTTTACTTATGTAATTGATACAATTTCTAACTATTGTATAGATTTTTATCTATATTATCAATGTTAACTTTTCCTTCTTATAAAATGTCGTGTAAATGACACATGTTCTTTTACTTGAAATCAATGCGTATAAAAGACGGGTGCAGGGAAAGAGGTGACGTAATTTTAGGCTACCCCAACACGGACAGGTTAGATTAGAAGTCTGAGGCGGGAGCGGAGCTTTCGCGCATACTTTAGTGTTTTATTCAGAGAATTTAGATTATATTAAGAAATATCTAATAATATAGTAAATAGGTAGACCGATGACCTGGTCAGGGTCGTTGGATTCCGATGGATGCGAGACGCACAGGACCAGCAATTGTGGCGACGCTTGTGGGAGGTCTATGTCCAACATTGGGCGTCTTTTGGCTGAAATGAAGATGATGATATTAATAATAAGTTCTTGAGCAATTTTTTCCAATGGATATTACCTAGTTCTCTACGCTGTATGATCACAAAACCGAACTCAATAATGTTAGCAAACAAAGTGTTTATAAGATTTTGCTGTTGAGCACAAAGATGAAGCAGTATGCCAAGCCCTTTCATTAGCACCGCTTCAGAGAACGTCAGAACCTTGTGCATGCATTCAGTTAAACAACATTATTAATTTGATCTTCAAAGCAAGTCAGTTCACCTCAATTTCGTTAGCGTGTAGTTCCAAAACTGTAGCATATGAATGTACCTACTATTTTGTAGAAATAAGAGTAAAATTCTACGTGCTATGCATCCCTGGTTCTCTTGCGGATATCTTCATTCCTGATTCGATCACGCAAGGAAACTCCGAGCATAGCCCTTTCCATTGCCCTTTGGGTGACTTTAAGTCTTCTTATGAGGCCCATTGTAAGCGACCACATTTCAGAGCCATATGTCATGGTGGTGATGGTGTTGGTGTTGTGTGTATGTATGTGTTGTGATGATGATGATGAAGAGTAAAATACAAAATCGAAGTCAGTTTGAGGGATTTCTACTTAGTTGCCTTGAGATTAGAAAAAACCGATGAACCAATGATCTGAGGTGTAAGCGAATTGGAGGATATGCTTTGACAGGGTATTTTTTACAAGCTTTTATTTAGTTTTACCTAACCGATGTTTCATCACCATCATCATTTCAGCCAAAAGACGTCCACTGTTGGACATAGGCCTCCCCCAAGCGTCACCACAATGGCCGGTCCTGTACGTCTCGCATCCATTGGACTCCAGTGACCCTTCCAACGCTGCGCCACTCCAGAACCTTTCGACCTTCGTGATCAAATCTTGCAAATTAAATTTAATTCACTTCCTGATTACCGATTGAGCTGAAATTTTGTATGCATGTGTAAATCGCGTGACAATTAAATATTATGATAACATGGCGCTGATTTGATTAAGGAGCTGGAAGGTGGCTATAGGAACTCGGTCGTAAACGACACAAACCCTTTGAGTTTGGACTCGTTTGATTTATATTGACGAGTATTTAGGTGTTAGACGGTAATCAAGATCTGATGATGGAACTGGAAGATGGCCATAGAAACTCGGTAATAAACGCAATAAGATAACTACATCATGTTTGAACTTTTTGGAGTGGTTTCGATGAGTATTAATTATACGTAAATACTGCGCAATAAAAGCTTGCTATGAAAAAAATAGCAAGCTAAACAAGTTTTAGCAAAAATTAAACAAGTTTTCAATGAATAAAAAATATTCATTGAAAACTTGTTTAATTTTTTATTGATAGGCTTGTGTGTGACTTGATCACTATTTCACTTGATGGTATGACGAATTGTGCTTATGGGTTGGATGTTCACCATGTAACGGTGGTGCGTCGCTGTACATCTGGTGATCCGATAATGGGACGGGCTTGGCGGATTTAAAATGATGCAATTCCAACGCACACTACCCGAAAAACAATCGAAAGAAAACCGACCAGTGGTGCTACTCTCTACGATAAGAAACGCGACGAACACCTATTGGATTGTATTGTGTGTATACCCATTGGATTGTCAACCTTATGTTCCTATACATTGGATTGTTAATTCAATGTATCCTATTTGTAGTGGTAACGGCCCCAACTGAGAGCATTGGTGGCAGATTGATAACTACCCCAACTTACGAGTGGTAGGGCAGTCAGGTGCATTACTTTGTGTAATTATTTCATCACCACTGCTCTCAAAACGGTGAAGGAATACATCGTTAGGAAACCGGCATATCTTAGAACCAAAAATTCGAAGACATGTGACATCCACCAGCCCGCACAGGGCCCGCGTGGTGGATTACGGCCCGTTCCCTCTCCTAGAGCATTATAAGGCTGATGCTATGCTATGCAATGCGGTTTTCTGGGCTGCTCCTATTTTCTACTTAATTGGCAAAAAAGCTAGGTAAAGAAAGAAAGAAAGAAAATATGTTTATTCTGCTCAAAACAGACGCACAAATTATTTACAAAAAAAAAAACAGTTTTCCTGTCAGGCCATGTGTGAAACGAGCATAAAATTCCACCTTGTGACCATAGACAACCAAGTCGTCTAGGTTGTCTACTACATCCGCGACGCCAGCTGTCACTGGCCTCAGCAGAGACAAACATAACCAACAAACTAATAACAAAAATAAAGAAAAAGAGACATTAACAATCTATAAATACAAGTTGTGCGTCGCATTCAAGCAAGAATGGGCCATTGCTCAGCGTATACCGTGAAGCTAGGCAAATCCAGCTATCAACGATGCTGATTTTCAGTAACAACCCGTTGTGACAATTTGGCGTTTCCTCCGCGAGAAAACAGTAATCCGTTTTGGCAGGTTAGTACCTAAATACACGCCTTTACGTCCTTTTTTATACATAAATACACAATTATAACAACAACTTTACAAACGTACATTAATACACGACAAATTACATTACCAAAACTGACATTAAATTACATAAATCTACGACAATTACACCATTATAAGTATAATGAACCAGATCACTAGTAACCATTATCTTTACAGTTGATTATGATGGCATAAACAACAGGCCAAAATTGCACCGAAGGCCCAGCTGAATGCGTGCCAGAGGGTCATGGCAATACGCATGGTGCGAGGGTACCGAACGATTTCCCGCGAGGCGGCGACCCTCCTTGCTGGCCAACCGCCATGGGATCTGGAGGCAACAGTCCTTGCACACATGCACGACAAGCGCATGGAGATGCAACGCCGGGGCGAAATTCCACTGCCACGACAAGTCGAGGCATGGCGGACAGAGCTCCGGCGGGATCTCATGGCGAAATGGCGTCAACGACTATCGCAACCTCGTTCGGGGCGCGCCACAATCGAGGCGATAAGGCCCATCCTTGAGGCGTGGCTGGAAAGACCTCACGGCACTCTTAACTTCCGCACGACGCAGGTCCTAACGGAACACGGAAAGTTTGCCAAGTTCCTGTTCCGGATTCGTGCGGAGGATTCGCCCGGGTGTCGCCACTGTGCGGAACACCCGGAGGACACGGTGGAGCATACTGTAGAGGTGTGCCCCGCTTGGGCGGAGCATCGCCGTGTCCTCGTGGGGGCAATCGGCGGCAGCGATTTCTCTCGCCGGGCCTTGGTTCAGGCCATGGTCCGGAGTGAGGAGGGATGGCAGGCGGTCGCCTCCTTCTGCGAAGCAGTAATGCTAGCAAAGGAGGAGGCAGACCGCATCAGGCAGAGGCAACGGGGCGCTCGCCCCAGCCGCCGCCGGGATTCCGATCCCGATTTCCGGCCACCGTAGGCGCGGGCTTGCGGACGGCGTGCAATGGGTAGCACGCTGTCCGATCGTCCGGTAACATACCGGATCGAGCCCAAGTCGTCGACGGCGCGTTCTGTTCCCGCGCGCCTCAAGGAGCTGTCAGCAAACCGTAGAGGCCCAGCCTGCTAGCTGCAGGCAGGCAGGGTCGAAGCCTGCTGGGGTTAAGGGCCGTTTTCTGAGAGGAAGGCTCAGCCCCAGCATGATAGGCATGAAGGAACGGGGTAGGTTTATAGTCAGTAAGAGTCTGACACTACTTCCCGCTTCACCCAAGGGCGGGACTTGTCATTGGATGATTTTACCTACCATAAAAAAAAAAAAAAAAAAACCATATTGTGGGGAGGCAGCATGACGGCCGGTACCAACACAGGGAGGCATTAAATCGATGACCATCACGACTGTGGAAGACCATATCCATTTCCTGAAGTCCATGACCAAAGAGGTAAAGCTAAAAAAGAATAGTGTAATCTGATTAAAATACTCAAATTATGTGGCTTGTTGAATCTGCATGAATTTTTTTTTTAGAACTGTAATGAATTGTTTTTTTGACTTCAGGACTCTAATTGGTGGATCGAGGTTATTCCAACAGTGCGTTGCGGTATATCTGAAACTTCCCCTGAATGCTGCGGTTCTGTGATGTGGTGTACAAAGAGGATATGTGGAGAAACGTGGTTCAAATTTGCTATGTCTCCACTTTAGTTTGTCAAATAGGTATTTTGGTTTCTGTGTAGTTACAACTCCAAACAATAAACCAGCCAAATGTAACTTTCGTAAACTTTAAGGTAGATTAATTGACAAATAATTTGGCCTATAAGTGTAGTACAAACTAAAAATGGGACCAAATATTGTAGACAGAGCAAAAAACCTGACCGCAAAAAATAGCCACAAAGTTCGAAGCCCGATGCAGTTGATGGCATCGAATCTATGATTGTACTATTTTTTTAAATCGGATTTTTGATACTGTCAATTTTATTTTAAATTTCTGTCTCTACTTTTTAGTGAGTAATACTTTTGAAATTGTCTATTCGAATTCTTTATTTTTATACCCACGAACAAACATAATAATTCAGTGGTAAAATTTCACCATATTTTTAGTGTTACTCTCACAACAGAGACAAATCTAGCGACACGTCTTAAGCTACAATGCAACAAGCCCTTTAGGTTCTATGGCATGCCAAAATAATATAAATCTGAATTTTATTATTATTATTTCCTTTATTTATTTTCTGTACATCTTTTTAACATTGACAAAAAACAGTAGTCCGCCGGTGTCTGGAGTAGGATCCAAGCTTATTATTATTATTATTTGGTAAGACACACTAGCAGCTATTAGCTGATGCGTGTATTTTATATACTTATTATATTTAGTCAGTCCAACTGATTTTTAAAGCAGTTCAATATAGGAGCTTTCACAACACTTTCCGGGAGCCTGTTCCATGCTGTTACAACTCGATTAGGTAGAAATTGTTTCAAAGGCTTCTTTCTGGATACATTTCCCCACAACTTGAAGGAATGTCCTCGTAAATGTTTGTTGGCATTCAGTGTGTAAAGGTCTTGAAGGCTGGGCACATCGTAGTATCCTGTGAGTATTTTATAAATCTCAATAAGCCTACCCCTTTGTTTCCATTGTTCCAGTGTTATTTTATATCACAAGTCGTAATTTTTCTCGGTATGGCTTAATCAAAAAGCCAACAGAAAATAGAAAATTTACAGTGCAAGAAAGATGTCTCATTGTGCCGATCTGGGAGACTTACTGTACCGACGTATTAAATATTAAGCGTGCAAGCTAGATAGAGAAATATAGCTATACATCTTATACAGCTTTATCACTTGATCAGTTCAGTATAGGCCGTCAAATGGATCATTAAGAACTAATGGTAGGGCCTTAAGATGGCCCTGTCCCACTCGCCTATTGTCAACGTCGGACATGGTTTAAAAGATTGCTGCTTCATCAAAAGCAACCCATCGCGATGGTAATTCCGTGCTTTACTCGAATATTTCACAATGCTTGTTCTAGGAATGCGTGTTTTTTTTATTGAGATAAATCACCATTATTTAGAATCTCGATTAAATGGCTTCTACCTATAGAAGTACTTTTTTAATATTTTTAATGTATTTGGTATATTATGGAGACCCAAAGTTCACGTAAAATAGCAGATATTCAGAGGTCTTTACTGGACTAGTTTTACATGAATTTATGTTTTGATTTATATAGAAGCCTAGGTAATATCCACAAGATATCTGTGTATCCAAAATATCTGAAGGAAGATGTGCAATAACATCATAATCACGTAAGAGCGGTTGTATGACAATGTACCTCGGTTTGGCCGCTCTTAACAGAACTGATCAACTATGTCTAATAATAATTAGCTTCAAGAAAGTAAAATATAAGTCAACTTTACATCCTCCGCATTTTAATGCAATACAAACAGGTTTTAACCTAGAATCCAGATCTGATGAAGGTTTCTCTCCATTAAGAGCTTTCAAGTTAAGCCTCTAAGCTGTGTTATTTCAACCTGTTTTTTTATTCGTATGCCAACCATATGCCACGCTTACAATGCTTATTTGCTCTCCAGATTTTGTAAAGAGGTTATAAGACCGCTTGCCATATGCGGTAGCGTAGAAAGAAGCTTGCTTTTAGGGTGGAAATTCATCAAATAATTCCTCCTGGGTCGGGTGGAGTATGGTCAGATTTCTACTGACTTAAAACCCACTTGTGTTCCTTGATTTGCCGTTTCCATTTCATGGTGACGATAACTCTTTTGAACATCTCAACATCATAATCCTTTAACCAACACTAGAAAAGACTCTTGACTGACCCTACAAACGAACTCACTTTACATTTCATCTCGCCTTAGACAAACGAACTCACTTACTTACATTTCATCACACCTTACACAAGCGAACTCACTTTACTTACAAATCCTTCGTGAGTCAGACTCGCACTTGGCCGTTTTTTCTGTTTTGCACCCTAAAGTATCAAGTGGTAAATTTAGTGTCGCGTGACCAGATCAGGAGGATTTGCATAAGGCGTGATGAAATGTTTTTTTTTTTATTTTTTTTGTGGTAGGTACTTTTTCATACAACCGCTTTTACGTGATTATGATGTAATTACACATCTTTCTTCAGATATTTTGGATACACAGATATCTTGTGGATATTATCTAAGCTTCTATAGAAATCAAAACAAATTTGTCTAAAACTAATCCATTAAAGATCTCTGAAAATCTGCTATTTTACGTGAACTTTGGCCCTCCATGATGTACTCATACATAAAAAATATAAAAAATACTTCTTTAAAAGCCTTGCACATTTAATCAAGATTCTTAGAGACGACAATTTTTCTCAAAAACTTTTAAGAGTTTTAAAAAAACACGTGTAACCTGGAACAAGTTTTGTGAAATATTCGTGTAAATCACGGAATTACTGAAGCCCAACAGAGTTTCCAGGCGTTATCTCTCTTTTTTTGCATTGCCTATTCATCAAAACGAAGCTGGTGCGGACCCTGGTCTTCTCCATATTTTCGTATGGCGCTGAGACTTGGACGCTGAAAGCTGCAGACCGCAAACGCATCGACGCCTTTGAGATGTGGTGCTGGAAAAAAATGCTCCGTATCCCTTGGACAGCATTTCGGACCAACGTATCCATATTGCGAGAACTCAAAATCTCCTCGCGGTTGTCGTCCGAGTGTCTCAGAAAGATTCTGCAATACTTCGGTCACGTTGCAAGGAAGGACGGTGGCAACCTCGAGAGGCTTATCGTGACCGGTAAAGTGGATGGGAAAAGGCCTCGTGGACGCAGCCCAATACGTTGGTCCGACCAGATCCGCTCCACTCTTAACTCTACGGTATATAATGCCCTTCACACCGCCAGAGACAGAAACAGATGGAGAAACGTCGTGATGAAAATGATGAAGCAGGGAGGTCACGACCCTCAGCACTGAGGAATACGACGCAAGGAGGGAGGAGGATTCATCAAACATCACGTTGGATTGCGTCTCGACGGCGCGTTCTGTTCCCGCACGCCTCAAGGAGCTGTCAGCAAACCGTAGAGGCCCAGCCTGCTAACTGCAGGCAGGCAGGGTCGAAGCCTGCTGGGGTCAAGGGCCGTTTTCTGGGAGGAAGGCTCAGCCCCGGCACTATAGGCAACGAAGGAATGGGGTAGGATTTTTTTTAGTCAGTAAGAGTCTGACACTACTTCCCGCTCCGCCCAAGGGCGGGAATGGATGGTTTTACCTACCATAAAAAAAAGTTGGATTGCGTTAGATAAAGCAACAAGCTTTTAAACCATACTTGACGTTGACGACATGTGAGTCGGGAAGGCCCACCTTAGGGCCTGGATAGTCTGAACAGCGAGATTTACAAATACGACGTAGTGTGGCGATGTGACGCCATCTATTAATTGAATTAGGAACAAATTTAACACACACCATCTATAAGAAAAAGTATGAACTAAGTTGACACAATGTACGTAAATACAGTGTTAGAACTTGAACACTTCCATTACTTAACACCACTTTACCCACTCGTTACTTACAAGCTAAACCTGAAAACGTCTTTTCTAAGAAGTACGGCGACATCAGCCGACATGTCTTAATGTCTGACGCCAACTGACACGAATGGAAGCCAAAAGGCTTACCGTGCTCTCGAGACCGAGATGGGGATTGCATGTAAGCCGGCCACCTATCTCGGCGCCGTGCCGAGGTCCGCCGGCGTGTTGATTGAACGACTAGCTGTGGTAGCGGTGTTGTAAATGAAATAAGGATGTGTGAATGATGATGTGAATTTGATTAGCTTTTAATGGATTAAGTTGCCTGCTAATCGAATTTAAAAACTATTTATTGGTAAGTTTAGATAATTCTAAGTCTTTTAACGATAGGTATCGTCTAAAAATCTAAATCGTATGGAATTACCGTACTACTATCGATATAACACATATTAACTGCACTATGTAATATTAAAAAACTAATATTTTGTATTTTTTTTTTTTTCATAACTATCACACAACACCGTCTAGTCCCAAGCTAAGCAGAGCTTGTGTTATGAGTACCAGACAGCTGATAAACATACTTCTATATTTATAAATACATACATATTATAGATAAATAACACCCAGACACAGAATAAATGATCATGCTCATCACACAAACATTTGTCCTGGGTGGGAATCGAACCCACGACCTCCGGCATAGCAGTCAGGGCCACTAACCACTAGACCAGCAGGCCAGTGACCAACAGGCCAATTTATGAGTGTGTTTACAACAAATTAAAAGTCTTGACTGGGTTCTAAATAGAGTAGAAAACATAAGAACGATCATGAAAGCGGCACATTTCGCAAGACATAATTAATGATCTTTTCATTAATAAATTAACATTCGCGTGCTCTTCATAATTATGTTTTAACACGTCGCATGCAACCGACCTTTCTAAAATGTTATATGAATACTTAAGTGTTAATAGTGTTAGTTTCTCTGACACCAGGTCATTAAAAGTTATGTAGCTGATAACAAACTTTTTATAGCAGACTAAATTATGCCAGTGACTTAGTTCGCGTGAAAGTATCTCAAGGGAAAATATGCGTTGGTGTTCGATTACGGAGTTGCGGCGCGTTGTGCGGCGCGTCGGGCGGTCCGTCGTACATTGCCATATGTTTGTGTTTGCGCGAGCGATGACGCGGCCCGCAGCTTCAATGTACGACGAACGCACAACGCGTCGTGCAACACGCCGTGTCTTTGTAAACAAGACCTTAGGGTAAGATTGACGCTGGGGTAATAACGTATAAATTAAATATCGCCCATATTTTGCTATATATTCAATGCTACTCACATTGCATGTTACGTCATTATTTCCAATCCACTACACAATGTGGCTAGCATTAAAAATCTAGCCAAATAAGTGGGATATTTGATTTATATGTATTTACACACGCACTATAATTACTTGGATGACTTTTTGTCCAGACCCTTAAGTTATCTTAGATTTTATAGCAAGAATTAAAAAAAAAATGTCTAAAACGACCCGGAAAAATAAATTGATACTATAAAAATTACAAATGTTGAAGAAGATAAAGGAATTTATCATTAATATCTAATATGAGGAACATATAAATTGTAATCATTATATTTAAGATAAAAAACGATCAAACGAAATGAATTTAATTAATTTCTCTTTACTTATCGCTCATTAAATATTTTCCATAACTTCAAACGGAAATTATTGTGAGCAGCATTCGATATCATTTTGACATTTATGAAATGTGCCGATATTTATGGGACTTGAGGTCATTTGACTGAACAAATTTATTATTTCTGTCAACATATTAAATGGAATTTTTTAGTTTAGTAGTTTTTTTTTGGGTTCTGTACCTAAAGGGCAAAACGAGACCCTATTACTAAGACTCTGCAGTCTGTTCGTCCGCCCATCTACCTTTCTGTCCGTATGTCACCAGACTGTATCTCATGAATACTGACAGTTGAAATTTTCACAAATAATGTATTTCAGTTGCTGTTAAACAACAACTGCTAAAAACTGAAAAAAGAAAGAAATATTTAAGTGGGGCTTCCATACAGCAAACTATTTTTTTCTTTTTTCCGTTGGTTTTTTTGGTGCGGACTATACGGAATCCTTTGTGCGCAAGTCCGACTCGCACTGAGCGCAGTTTTTTTTTATTATTATGCAAAGGCTCGTGTTTGACCACCTAATGGTAAACGATGATATAGTCGATCATTGAGCACGCTTGCCTAGAAGTAACCATTCACCCTAAAGACCCCTAAGTTCTAGCTATCAGGAAACACAGACTCCGGCAAGATATTCCACTCCTTAGCTGTACGCATAATGAATGTGTGGCCAAAACGTTTTGTACGTATGGGTGGATGTTATCAATTTTATTATCATATCATTTTTAACACGCGGTTAGATGAGACAGGAGATTTAAATTGAAAATCAGTTTGTCCCAGCGATAACAGTCTGGACCGAGCCCAAGTCATCTACGACGCGTATTGTTCCACGCGCGCCTTAAGGAGATGTCAGCAAACCGTAGGGGCCCAGCAGAGTCGAAGCCTACTGGGTCTATGGGTCTGCTTTTGAAAGAAAGACTCGTTCCTGGTATGAAAGACAACGAAGGAACAGGAGTTTCGTTAAGGACGGACAGTGATCAAAGACTATTGTGTATTTAGGTATTGGGTTTATTCCTAGACGCACTATACTTCACTGTATCATGCTGAACTGTACCTATTTGACACAGCCGTGAAGTTTTTTGTTTATTATTTTATTTTATTTATGTTTAAGTGAGTGAGTGGCGGCCGCGTACCGGAAGACGCGAACTGGAAAGCCTCCCACAAGATCGCTGGAGTCCGATGGCTGCGAGACGCACAGGACCGGCCATTGTGGCGACGCTTGGGGGAGGCCTATGTCCAACAGTGGACGTCTTTTGGCTGAAATGATGAATAATGATGATGATGTTTAAGTTTCAAAACTTTTGTATTGTGTAACCCAAATAAATATGTTTTCTTTCTTTCTTTCTTTATTATTTGAATTAAACTACAATCCACTCAGACTTCCTTCCGGTAACCGTCCGGACCGAGCCCAAGTTGTCGATGGCACTTACTGTTTCCGCGCGCCTCAAGGAGTTGTCAGCAAACTGTAGGGTCCAGCAGGGTCGAAGCCTACTGGGGCCATGGGTAATGTGAAAGTGAATACCAGGGCCCGGGAACGTAAACAGCGAATAAATGGGTTTTTTAGTCAATTAAAGTCTGACACTATCTCCCGCTCCGCCCAAGGGAGGGAGATGTCATTGGATGATTTTTCCCCTACCAAAAAACCAAAACTTCCTACTTCATCTAACATAAAAAAAACATCGTTGATGGTAAAGCGCACTATTTTATTAAGAGCCTCTCGCTCTAGCCTTGAAGACACTTGAATTATAATTGGTTGGGAAGACCGCAGCAGGCAAATTCTAACGATAGCTAGGTGTGATGATGATAACCTGATGTGATCGTAATCCAGATGCAACACTTAAAGGCTGATCATTGTGACGACACTTGGGGGAGGTCTAGATCCAGATAGGATCGAGCTTTGGACATCTTCTGGCTGAAATTATGATGATAATAATAATAATATACCACAACTATCATACAAAAACACCGTCTAGTCCCAAGCTAAGCAGAGCTTGTGTTATGGGCACCAGACAGCTGACCAGACAAATGATCGTGCTCATCACATTAAACATTTGTCCACGACCACCGGCATAGCAGTCAGGGCCACTAACTACTAGACCAACAGGCCTGTCAAATATGTGATGATGTTAATAAAAAATTGCATTTACATGTTACAGCTTACAAGACCTCACTTCTCATTGTCCATTCAATTAGTATCTAATTGCATTCGCTAAAAACATAACAAACTAGTCAACAAAATTCTCGCTTAAAACGTCTTATTTGAATAACGTCTCCAAACTATTTATCTAGCGACGCATCCTTAGTTAGAAAATGTCTTAATGAGCTCCGAGCGAGTAGTGGCTCTTGGCAAACAACACCTCCGCCTTAATCTCTCACTTAAGGCGTATAATCCCTTGAACATCTGGGCGAAGTTAAATGCAGACATACTCGTACTGCCACCTGCGCCCGTATAGGGAGCTGACCTTGAAATCATTTTCTATGCAAAATATTGATTGATTTACATGTGCTATGTACATTTAAAGATCATTTAACTGCCTTTTTTGTGTAAACATATTTCTAAAGAAAAGAGTAGGGAAGACAAGCAAAATAATATCAAATTGTTAAAAAAAAACCTTGGCAAAAGTAGTCGTAAGTAATACGAGAAAGCGTATGTTGATATATATGAATCGATAAATATACATTTTTGGGGTTTCGTACCTCAAAAGGAAAAAAACGCAATGCTTAAAAAATCTATTTGTTGTCCGTCAGCCTGTGGAGGTATCGAATTGAAATTAAAACTACACACTTAGATGTGCGGTCTCTTAAAGCTATGAAAAAGTCAAACTTCTGAGATAACAAAAAAAAAAGTACGGCCATTTATGTCACAAAAAAACGTATATACGAGTACCTCTCAAAAGAATCTAAATTCATAGGGTAAGTACGTCCCGTTGACCTAGAATTCTGAAATTTGTCATGAAGCAAGGTCTCATAGCATAAATATAGGAAAAAATCTGAAAAGTGTATATTTATGGTTACGTCACAAAAAAAACCGTTTTAAATCTTTCTGTCACTGAATGGTAGTAAGGGCCTTAAGGCACTCCATTTATAAAAACTTGCCAAGTCCCACTTTAATTACATTTTCATTTAATAATTATGAGTTAATTCGCCAGGAAACCGTTTTGATGGTACGTCAGGAGTTGTGAAAGGTAAACAAGACTAACTACTTTAAAGAGGGTGAAATGTTGAGCGGATAAAGTTTTCAGGTAAGTGTATATTTGTACGATTGTTTTAATTTCTTGGAGAAGTAATAAAGAGCTTTGAGAGGTCAGAAAATTAGCGATTCTTCAAGCTAATGTTTCAAGCTAAGATATTCGTATCTGTTTATTATAGAATACTAGCGACCCGCCCCAGCTTCGCACGGGTGTAATGGTGATATTAAATATATTATGCATGTATTATACATGCATAATATACACACAAACTTCCTCTTTTAGCAATTTAGCTTCACTTTTTTTTGACTGACCGACATTTTGACTATTCAAAAGTTCCTGTAAATAGTCTATTTGAAATAAATGAGTTTGATTTTGATTTGATTTCTTGAATCATTCTTTCTATAAAAAAGAAACACATCTAAAACCGTTGCGTAGTTTTACAGATCTAAGCATACATAGGGACAGACAGCGGGAAGCGACTTTATTTTATACTATGTAGTAAAGATTACTTATCGCACTATAATGTTTCGGTATGGTCAATAGTACGGTAGCTTAAGAAAATGAATGTAGGAGCTAATTGACATGTGTCACTTTGACAGAATACGGGCTGACGTCTGCACGAGCCAAACAGATGAAAGTTCTGACCGCAGAGGAGCGGGGGTCTTTTCTCTGTCAGCCGCTAAGTGAATAACAGTACGGGATCTGTTTCACGGCTCGTTGTGAAGTGAATACTTCAAGCTTTCATCATAATAAATCAGTTGTGTGAAGAGGTATGTGGAACAGAGAGTAAAGTTCCGCAAACTTCTGTTGAAAAGGGGAGGATCTTCCAACCAACCGGAATTGTTTCTGGTAGGCATCTGCTCGATAGATGATTTCGGGTTGTTCTATATGTTCAAATCGTGCGGAGAACTTTACTTGCGCGATGCAGGATTACTTAGTTCTTATGTGACGCCACAGATGTCACTACATATGTATTGACATAGGAATTGAATTTCACATCACACTATATTTATCTTAATATACGTGGGACACGAAATAACTAAAATATTTTTTATTAAATCTTTTCAAAGAACTCTCTATACAAAGTTTCATACGTCTGAACCAATTTTCGAAACATTTTTTTCATTCGCCGCAGACACTTCTTCCACGGCCTTCTCGAACGCTGCTTTTGGCATTTTGTAGTATACCACTCGGCGCTGATGCTGCTTTGGTCTTGTAATAGAATTTTAATCAGATATCCCGTCAGAGTAAAGAAACTAGCGATCAAAATTTTCCCAGCGCTTCTCAAACGCTTCACTTTTGAAGGCGTTGGTTCGTTGGTTTGTTGTTCGACTGACGCTTTGTATCTGGGTCGTATTGATAAATCGTAGATTTGTCACCTCTTACAATGTCGTAAACGTGCTGAGACGAGTCTGCTTTTTTTTAATCATATCACGGCACCACTCCACACGGGCTTGCTTGTGAGCTTCGGTGAGGTTGTGCGGCACCCAGCGACAAACTATCCTCTCCACGCTAAGGTGCTCATGTAGAATCTTGTGAACTTTTCCCAAATCTATCTGCATTGTATACTGAATCTCTTCGTATGTAATTCACCTGTTTTCTTGCATTTTTTTTTACTGGCAGCGCATTTTCTTCCGTGACAGCCGTCGTAGGACGACCACTCCTTTGTTCATCCCCGAAAGTACGGCGACCGCACTTGAACTCGCTATACCAGAAATAGATGGATGTTTTTGAAGGTCCTTCATACATAAAAGTAACTTGAAGTTGATCAAATGACTCATCAGATTTTAGGCCACATTTAAAATCGTAGAAAACTGATTTTTAAATGAGACACGATAATTTATTTTGGCTCAAGTAAAAATATGGAGGGAAATTCAAAATTCGAACAATGGTATTTTAACTAACCAAAGTTTTCAAAATAATTACAAGTGGCCAGTGCCACATAAAAACTTTTTTTTGCAAAACTTTCTGTGTGGCCTGATATAAGTCTTTTATCCATGATTATTGCTTCTTCAGTCTAGTCAAGTCTTATGGCCAATAGTCAAGTCTAATGATAATAAAACTGTTAGTAAGGGCAATTACAATGTGAGAGGGTTCCCCTATTCATGCTGCTGTCTGTACATAAGAGGAGACAAAAAAAAATAACAGCGGTTCTGTTTACCCAAATTGAATATTTCCGACGTGGTTATGTTCGTGTTCCGTAATGTATCTAATTATTTGTTGATTTTCTTTAAAATTACATAGACGTGCAGGGTAACTACTCTATTTTAATAATTCCTTGTGTGGAACATTTTTTATTGTTGTTATATCTAGCCTGTACTACTATTGTGCAAATGTCTTCCATGGTTCCTCTCGTGGTACCGGCTCTGGCCTACTTCGAAGTTGTCGCGTTACCTCTTTCGTGGCATAATTTTGTCTTTTACGAGGTACTCAATTGACATGCGGCAGCCATATCCAGCCCAGCCCCCGGGAGATTTATGGAAGTACCTATGTCGTGGTATGACTGACATTACAATTAAACTCCGAGGTAACATCAGACGTCTGATACCTTCAGTATTTCAGCTTACCATGGATGGGTGTCACAGGTTCAAACCTAGTCTAGCGCATTACTTTGTGTAATTTATTTCATCACCACTACTTTCAAAACGGTTAAGGAAAACATCGTGAGAAAACCGGCACGAACCAAAAATTCGAAGACATGTGATATCTTGAACCCGTGGTGGACTACGGCCCAGCCGTACCATACATATACCCGTACCCTCTCCTAGAGAGCAGGCTGAAGTCTCAGCAGTGGGAACATTATAAGGCCAATTATTCTATAGGATCCTATGTTACATGGATAGTATCAATCACACATAATCTTACATTTGTAGACTTAGCTTTCGTGCAACGTTTTTGCTTTTCTGGTACCGTTTGCTTCTTCAGCGAATTTTTATTTTATTTTTGAGGGAAATTATAGAATACAGCCCCTATTATAGGCATAACGACGTAGAGTATCTTATTGAATAAACCCCACATCTGTTTCTCCAGGAACCTTTTGTATTCCAGGCTCACGGCAACTCCCGAATAATCCCGCAATCCCTTTTTTTACGTGGAAAATCATCGTGTGACAACGACATGAAGAAACGACAGGGAGAGTCAGATATGAACTTACTAGAACCCAGTTCCTTTCAGTTACCTATTGTTAGTCTGCAACTCTTTCAAAGAAGCCGCAGCCTGGGCATCAGTTCTATCTGACCCCATCAACATTGATACCTCTTTGAGGTGCGCATGGAATACGACGCGCCGTTAACCTGCAGGCCAAGCCCAGCTACAACCGTTTCGTTTCGATTCACTTGCGTCGAACGCCTCGAGTCAGCCACGCCTCCAATTCGTGGGCAGAACAAAGGAAAATGAAATATGTGCATAGGTAAGTTTGTACAAAACCCTCAGCGCGCGAGTCCGACTCGCACTTGGCTGGTTTTTATTGTTCTTCTCGTCTCATAGTGTTCCCCAAAGTACCCGCGGAGCGTCCAGTGGAGGCTATACAGCGAATAAAGAGTAATGATGTTTAATAAACACCATCTTATTGGCTTCAGCTAAATGGAAATTTCATGATCCGTAATTTGAAGTAAACTGGTTTATTATTTATTTACCCTTGACTTTGTACAAGAGGATTAACGGCTTCAAACTTTGACTTTCGTTTAAAATATTTACGTAAATATTATCCTAGTACTGGCCCAGTCGTAATGGCATCTACTTACAAGCTGTAGATCGTGGGTTCAAAATCTAACTAGACGTATTTCTTTATTTTTTCGTCATCTTTTTTTGCACTCAAAATGGTGAAGGAAAACATCTTGACATTCACCAACCCACATTCAGCCTGCTTGGTGGATTTCAATTTATTCGCACTCCTGGAGAGGAAGCCGTAGGCCGTATTTACGGAGCCGCGGCGTGTTGCGCGGCGCGGTGCGTTGGGCGTTCGTCGTACACTGCAGCAGTGGGCCGCGTCATCGCTCGCGTAAATACAAATTAATGGCAATGTACGTCGGACTGCCCAACGCGCCGCACCTTTTTAAACAGGCCTTGATTCCTAGCAGTTAATGTCATTGATATATTAAAAGGGGATACGTTATGCGCTAACATTGCAATCAGAAAACCTGGACTCGAAACTCACGCATTTATGATCAATGTCATCGCAGTCGCAAACGTACATTAACTGATAGACAAGGACTGAGATAAGAGCCGGCGCTGTCATGCGAGTGAATTCGCATTAGCCGCCGAATGTTTATGATTATGTATGACGTGAGCTCTATCTTCGCAAAATAGTGACCAAAACAATAAGTGAAATTAGAAGTATCACAACAAATTTTAAGTTTTCATGTACTTACGAGTGAAATGTGATTTCAAGTGTTTTGTTTTTTTTTTTATTTGAATAATTTGTACAACGCATAAAGGCACACGAAGTTATTTTGATAAACTTTATGCCACTTATTATTATTATTCTATTAATAACCTGTACTGTCCCATTGCTGGGCAAAGGTCTCCTTCCATTCTTTCTAATTACCTCGCTTAAAATAAAAAAAAAAACAATATTTTTGAGTGACACCCTCGTTTATATCACTCGCCGATTGCCACTAAGTGAAATCAGGACAAACTATCCTAATACAAATAAAAAAAAAATACACGCACGAAAATTACATGAAAAAAAAAAACAATTCCAACTTTCTCTCTTCCTTTCTTTTCTTTTTCTCTTGTTTTTTTCTTTCTTTTTTTTTCTCTTTCCTTTTCTTTTTCTTCTTTTTTTTTTTTTGCTTTTTATTTCTTATGAAATTCGAAATTGCACGTTCCAAAGCGTAGGTCTCTATGGAGAAGAACATGCAAGTGGTTACTTAAATTTTGGAGTTCCATGGACACTCTTTTTAAATTATATTGCGAGTATTATGAGTTTACATAAATCTTGGTCACATATGTCTTGTCCCTTTCATTGCACAATGAAAAAGAGAGATAGCAAGTAATGAAAAAATAAAATAGAGATTTTGGGTAGTAAGAAGAAGGGGAAGTAAGAATTGGAATTCCCAGCTGGAGTCTATTTTTCCTGATAGCTAAATCTTGGGATCTTGAAGTTAACATAAGTTACATGCGTTAATCCCTCCTCTTTACACGATCATACCAAGACAAACGATTCCTCTTCAACTTTTCAGTCACTGGCGCCACCAACAAAAAAAAATGCTTATAAAAAGCCATGCCAAGTAATTTGCAGAGATATGTTGTTTATGAAACTGACTTATTTTAAAATCTAGGTATTTCACTATAAAATATTTGGAGTGCCAAGTGGCCAACAAGTAATAGTTAACTGCTGGCAACTTAGGAGCTTAGTCTCAGTTGCATCGTTAACAACACAGTATAGCCAATGTTTCTCAACCTTCTGGAGTTTGTAATAAATAACTAAGCTAGACGTAGGCGCCTACCAGAAAGGAAGCCTACTCGAGCTAATGTTTCAAAAGTCGGCCCATGACTTCTAAAAGGGTCGTGGTCCTGGAACGCAAGGGTCAACTGAAGAAACATAGGGATGATTTTAGTCAGTAGAAGTCTGACACACCCTCTCGCTCTGCCTTAGAGCGAGAGAAGTCATAAAATTACTTCCCATCCATTGACATAATCAAAACAGCGCATGATAGGTGACTCTCGAATTTACTCTCGAGTTTAATTCCGATCGGTCTACAATGGAATTGTGACGTTAGCTACTCTTGGTACTCTAAATTGGTTTAAAATTGCGTGACCAAGCCCGATTTTACTTATTTTCCCAAAAAGGTCACGCAATTTGGCGCTAGCATCGAATTCAAGAGTACCTAACGTCACAATTCCAATGGCGTCCAATCGGAATTCAACTCGAGATTAAGCCCCCTAGATAGTCTATTATTTCTTTGTTTTAAGTGGGAAAACGGTTATCAAAATGCCTTCGTGTGCTTTTATGCGTTGTACAAATAATAAAAAAAAACTAAATGGAATCACATTTCACTTGTAAGTACATGAAAACTTAAAATTTCTTATGATATTTCTAATTTCGATATTGCTTATTGTTTTGTTCGCCATTTTGCGAAACAAAATAGAAGAGGCTTACGTCAATTATAACCATAAATCGTTTATATTCGGCGGCTAACACGATTTTACTCGCAGGACAGCTCCGGCTCTTATCGCTGTCCTTGTCTATCAGTGAATGTACGTTTGAGACTGTGATGACACTGATCGTAGATGCGTAAGTTTCGAGTCCAGGTTTTCTGATTGTGTTTTTAGCGCGTAACTTATCTTCCCCTATAATATATCAATGTTCCCATCTTAAAAAACATAAAATTGCGATTAGAATATAAGAACAAAAACAACTTTATAAATTTTAATAATGTCGGGATACAAATTACACAATTAAAAATGTCAAGGCAACCATTATACTCGTATATAATTGACGACGCAATTAAAGATTGTTATTGGGTAAAAAAAATCATGACTGAAATGTGAGGAAAATTATTTAAATACAAAATAATAGGAGAGCAGTGGTGGCTGAGTGGTAACTGTCCCGACTTATGAGATGTAGGTTGCAGGTTTAAACCCGGCCAGGTGCATTATTCTGTGTAATTTATTTAATCACCACTGCTGTCGAAACTGACGAAGGAAAACCGACATGTCCTAGAACCAAAAATTCGAAGACATATAACATCCACCAACCCGCACTGGGCCCGCGTGGTGGATTACGGCCCATTCGCTCTCCTAGAGAGGAGGCCTGAGTCCCAGCAGTGGGAACATTTTAAGGCTGTTGATGCTATGCTAATTAGATTAAGTACAATAATTCTTTAATCACGTCATGCCTTCACCGTCAAATTCTTTATTCTTTATTCATCAATAATATCTACTACTGAAGTAGTAGGTTACCCCCGTTACATCTGCTTTGCAGTAACCAAATATAGCATTATTTATTTCACAAAGACACAATTATATACACTTACTAATTAAAACTACGTATATATACACTAAAAGATGAAAGAGCTCAAGTGGTCAAGAGCTACGTATACTTGGGCTCTATGATCACCAATGATGACCTCCATCATTGGTGATCATGGAGCCCAACTACTACGAGGACAAAATCCGGTGATGCTGCGCCATGACGAGATCCTCAGTGGAAAACTCATAAAAATTTGGAAAGAACGCAGAATAACCAGAAACACAAAGATTCGATTGATGAAGTGCTTGGTCTTTCCAATTTTTCTATATGGAGCTGAGACGTGGACGCTGAGGATGCAAGTCAGTCGCAAGATTGACGCACTGGAAATGTGATACTGGAGACGCATACTTAGAATCCCGTGGGCCGAGCACCGAACCAATATATCGATACTCAAAGAACTCAACATCAAAGAGGGATTATAGTCGTCTGTGCAAATACGAATACTCAGGGGTTGGCATATCTGGTCAGATAAAACCTCAAAAATAATAAAGAGTAAAAAGCCCACATCAGTTACATTTGGGTTGATGTGCGCATTGTTTGTATAATTTTTATCCGACTTCAAAAAGAAGGAGGTGTTATTAAGTTACCTTTTTATTTTTATTTTTTTTTTTATTTCATTTTATCATTGTCTACATATCAATTGCGTAAAAATAACACTTTAAAGTTCAGTTACCGTCAAAATATATCCTAGCACATAGTATATATTTTAACGGTAACCGCATTTCAACTTGTTATAGGATATGGTCTACACGTGTACTGCTTCCGGCTCGTCCAACCAATACCTACTATTTAACTAGTACGTTACCCCCAGCCAGTAGTTTAAGAACTCAATCACGACATCCTTTTTAGGCCAAGGTGGAGAAGTGCCTGACGTGGGACTAATAATTATACCCGCCTTCACAATATTGAGTTAGTAGCTATAATTATTTGGCATTATTTCTTGGAACCAATTTATAATTTCTTTTTTTGGTAGGATATTTTTAAATGTGCATTTAAAATCTTATTTTAGTAATTATAGTACACCAAATAATAAAGGACATGACATTTCAAAGACATGTGACATTCACCCTCCCGCACTGGGCCCGCGTGGTGGATTACGGCCCATTCCCTCTCCTAGAGAGGAGGCCTGTGTCCCAGCAGTGGGAACATAAAAGGGCTGATGATGATGATGATGAAATAATAAAGGACGTTTTTTTTTTTTCAATCATTAAGGGATTTGAGGCACTCCAATTTAGACAGGTTAGGTTAGGTTAAGAAGTTGCTTCGCTCACTCACTAGGCCCCGACATCCCCTTCGTAGTTATTTTTTTCTATGAGCACAAAATAATTATTTTGTGGTATAAAATAGGAATAAAGTAAGGAATAGTTATATTACCTGTTTTTTTTTATTAAGTTCTATAGAATTTTATAAATTTTTACTCGACAAATTTTTCAGTTCATTCATCACTCCTTTAGTATTCACCAAAAACAGTCTACTTTATTGCCATATAATACATTATTCAATGCACATAATAGTAGGTAACCCTCAGATGTTTTCAGTTAGTTTATATCAAAACTGAACGTTCATAAAACGCGTATCAGATTTTATTGTGACTTTTCCAATTTCATATTTATTTTCCAAGTTAACCCTAGACGGCTCTGACCTACTGCGAAGCAAAGTATTAGTTTACTCTGAGCAAGCATGTACACCAACTCACGTCCCTTTTCTGAAAGACAAGATTTTGGTCTTTTTGTTGTTGGTTGTTAGTTGTGGGGTACAAACAGACCCATTCTTTTTCTTTTATCTGTCAATGAGTACCTATCTACAGTCACATTTTTTGGCATATTTTTCGCTACTTCGTCACCATCGATGACAGTTGGCTCTCTGACCGTATTTTTTCGGAATACAATAAAGACTAGAGTCTTCGATAAGCCTAGCCAAGACCTATCCAAGTTCCGACCGTTTCGTTTCGAATCTCTTTCGTCGATCGCCTCGAGTCGGCAACGCCTCCGATTCCTTTGATCACGTTCTAACCATGTGACTGAGCGTTGAGATGACGTCATTCCCATACATTTGAAATTTTCTACTAGCGTTAATGATTGTAAATTATCAACTTGGCTCAGCCTATATTCTATAGGCTGAGCCGTACAGATCTATATTCGTACACGTTTTATGAATATTTCTTTCTATTTGAGTTTACAGTCGGTTCAGTTTAAAGATACCTCTTCCATAAACTATTTGATTCATCCATAATCTCTCCTAAGTCAACAAAACCTTGACAACCACTGCCAAGGTATGCACTGGCCATTCATGCACTATTACGTTAAGAACATACTTTATTTGCCAAAGTTTATCGTACGGAACTAACAGCTCAGGGACTCGCCTAAAGGAATCTTCGGGGAAATATATGTGTATGATGAAATTAAGGTCCCATCGCCCCACGTTTCTTGAGGAATCTTGCTCCAATATTGACTAGGGTGGAGGAAGTGCAACGCCGCATAAATTAAACTGTAAGCTTGGAATAGCAAGAACTATCTTGTCACCGCTATGAGATAAGTAGTTTCACTGGAATATAGCGCTAACGGTTCCTGGAGGTATTAGGGGTTTGGATTTAGTTGTGAAATAATGCTAAGCATGTTTACTGTGGAAGGAGTGGGTGTAGTTGAGGAAATTGTTTCTTAAATATTTTGCGTGTCTGTAACACGACACTCAAAATATTTAAGTATTTTAATCATCATCATCATTTCAGCCAAAGGACGTCCACTGTTGGACATAGACCTTCTCCAAGTGTCACCACATCGAACGGTTCTGTGCGTCTCGCATCCAACGCATTCCCGCGACTCTCACCAGGTCACTGGTCCACCTTGTGGGAGGCCTTCCAACACTGAGTTTTCCGGTGCGCGGTCGCCACTCTAGAACCTTTTCAGCTCCATAGACCATCCGTTCTTCAGCAATGTTCCCTGCCCACTGCCACTTTAGTTTGGCGATTCTTCGGGCTATGTTGGCAATAATATCAATATTATGTTTTATTGTGTGTGTTTGTTTTTTTAATTCATGTTATTTAGTGATAACACTATGGGTACTTTATTGTTTAATTTATTTGTTATTTAATTTTATTTTATTCTGGTTAAATTTTTAATTCAGTCAATGACTACATTATATCAGTAAAAATAAAACTTTGACTTCTGAGTTTGTTTCAGTGTTTTTCGTCAGTGCAGGTAGTCTATTTGTAAAATAATTAACAGTATCGTTGTATCAATTGATATTTCCAAGAGTTATTAGATACTTTTTTTTTGTAACTTTTTTAAGCTTTATTAATGTCATCACATCGCAGAAGTAGGCTTAATGACAGTGGGCAGGACACATTGTTCGCAGAACAGATGTTTGTGAGTGGCGATCACGTACAGTACGTTCGCTGGTTCTTGGCGCGCCTGAAGTCAGGCTCTGCGAACTTTAGCGCTTGTGCATTCGTAAAAAAATAAATGGTTTGAAAAAATAAATGCCAACAGCAGTTGTTATTGCTGTTAACAACTGTTATTGGCATTTATTTTTATAAATCATTTATTTCACGCGCTTATTTTGAGCGCTAAAGTTCGCAGAGCCTAACTTCAGGCGCGCCAAGAACCGGCGAACGTACTGTACTGAAATACGCGTCGTTGGAGGTCCTTCCACAAGGTGGACCTAGTGACACTCTTGGGAATCCAATATATGCGAGACGCACAGCACAAGGCCAGCCATTGCATTTGGAAGAGGCCTATGTCTTGAAGTATGATGATAATGATGCAGATGGTAGCAACTCAGTAACCAAACTAAAATGAAAGTTGGCAGGTCATATCAGAAGTATTTTACGAAAGAATTTGGCGAAAGCAACCACTGACTGAATCCCAAATAACATGAACCTACGATGCAGTAGGTCCAGAAGGAGATATCGTGAAAAAAAGGACATTACTGCGCACACGTGTGCCACACACGCCGACCTGGGCCCGTCGGTCTCCATAAATTTTATATGGAAACTAGACTTGTAGAGGTACAGTTGATCCACGCTACGCGACGTCGTTCTATGTATAAATCAGGCGTGTTACACGTGTACGCGAACGTGTAACACGCCTGATTTGTCTGCCTTTGCCTGACAGGTCTAATGTATTCTAGTTTTAGATTCCTACCTATAGTAGAGTAGCTAAAAACAAAGAAAAGTAGAAGAAAGGTAAGGAGGGTTTTGTGCTGAGGTAGGACACAATAGGCTCATTACACACTACTTCACTTCTCTTATTTTGTTTATTTATTTATTTAAACTTCATGTACAGTAGTGGTACATAGGCGGACTTAATGCAACAAGGCATTCTCTACCAGTCTACCTTTGGGTTAAAAAAGAAAACACTGTGGTAGGTTTGCACAATAAATAAATAACAAATATTTAAAATGGAATGTGAAATAAATTAAGTACCTTATAATAATAAAATACTTATATAAGCTAATATTATAAACTAATAAACACTATGATAAATATAAAATTATTACGATTAAGAAAACTTAAAATATGATAATTATGACAAAGACTAAAACTAAGGTTGAGAGGACTTTACGTAGTAGTTCCGAAAATTAACTTAAAGGAAAATTTACTTTCAGCTTTTTTGATGTCAAGGGGAAGCACATTCCAGAGTTTTATGCCAACATGTGGACATTGGAGTGGGTTGCATATTCGTACATCTAGTTTTAAGGATTTTTTTTTGTATTTTCTCTAGCATTTAACTGTTTTTTGTCCCCAATAAAATCCAATAAAATAAAAATGGGGTTTTCCATAACAAACATTTAACTATATTTGAACCCTTGAAGTTAATGAGTCCTGAAATGTAACTGGCCTCAAAGATAATGGGGGCCGAAAAGGGTAAAACTAGTTCTTATAAAAAATCTTCTCCCGACTGATTATTATCGAAAAAATGAGTTCATGGTCAAATAGGTCCCTTTTATCCTATCTTTCTATCTTTATTTCTACTTATAACTTTTTACGGCAATTAGTGCTGAAACCTTGGTTTACATCGATCCATCAAACCTGCGTAGTGGGAACAATTTAACGTTGAGCTGGTATATAATACAATACGAAGTTAACTTTATTGTTTTAATCGAAAGACATCCACGGCTGGACATGGGCCTCTTCAAGTGTCGCCACAATGACAGGTCCTGTTTGTGTTGCGCCCGACGGATTCCTTCGCCTCCTTCGGCGAAGCAACGGCCCTCACGCCCTGGCTGCCGCCGGGATTCCGATCCCGATTTCCGGCCACCGTAGGTGCGGGCTTGCGAACGGTGAGCAATGGGTAGCTCGCCGTCCGACCGTCCGGTAACCGTCCAGACCGAGCCCAAGTCGTTGCCGGCCCGTCTTATTCCACACACGCACCTCAAGGAGTTGTCAGCAAACCGTAGGGGCCCAGCAGGGTCGAAGCTTACTAGGGCCAAAGGGTCTGCTTCTAAAAAGAAGGAACAGGAGTAAGTTTTTTAGTAGGTAAAAGTCTGACACTATCCCCGCTCTGCCCAAGAGCGGGAGATGTCTTTTTCCAACTATAAACAAAATCCATCGGATTCCCGGACCCTCGTCAGCTCGTCGGTTCACCTTGGGGGACGACTTCTAACGTTACGAGACCAGCAGGCTTATACTAGTTTTATTAAAACAAACGTGAAGCGTTTCTGCTCTACATAAAATCTATATTTAGAAATTACCCAATCAGCTGATACCTGACCATAAAAAATACAGTTTTTCCTATATATAATAAAGTTACTTTTTACGTCGTTTTTTTATGACAAGCATGAGACTAATAAAGGGAGAGTTGTTACATTTCTGCCAAAGTTGCATCGGAATAATTCAATGGATTTTGATAAAGTCGTAAAAGCGACGTGTGATGGTGTCGTCAACCGTAGGTTGGTCGTGGTAAGCAGTAAATACGAATGCTTTCGAGTTTTTGCTGAGTTTTATCCTGGCAAGTGACGCCGTATACACCGGTAAATTATAGTCGTTTTAATCCCGCGGAGGGTCGATTAGGTACATGAAACACTATCGATTTGTAAAGAGAAAATAAAAAAATAAAGTACTTTTTTTAAACTCGAATTAATTTACGCATGTACGAAATTAATTTCTTTAAGTAAACGTCAGCTGAGCGAGGTCATTGAACTGTAGGTAGTTAGTACGCAACGACCGACAATCGACAAGGTCATTGACTCGTCAACTTAAAAAAAATTCGTACATGCGTATAAAAAGTACTTTTTTTTAAATTTAGTCTTATAAATTGATAGTGTTTCATGTACCGAATCGACCCTTCACGGGATTAAACGACCAAAATTTAACGGTGTATTGGTGTTTAATATGTAGTTTTATCTGGCTAAAAACGCAAACACGATAGGGTTACGTTTGTGAATTACGTGAACGTATTACTCTCTTTATCGTAGCTTCATCCTTATATTTTCCCCACTGTTGGGACTCAGGCCTTCTCTCTAGAAGAGGGAATGGGCCGTAATCCACCAGGCGGGCCCAGTGCGGGTTGGTGGATGTCACATGTCTACGAATGTTTGGTTCTAGGACATGCCGATTTCCTCACGATGTTTTCCTTCACCCTTTTGAGAGCAGTGGTGATGAAATAAATTACACAAAGTGCTGCGCTAGGCTGGGTTTGAACCCGCGACCTACAACTTGTAAGATGGGACCGTTTTTTTTTTTACTGTAGGTAAAATCATCCATTGACAAATCCCGCCCTTGGGTGGAGCGGGAAGTAGTGTCAGAATATTACTGACTAAACTCCTACCCCATTCCTTCGTTGCCTATAGTGCCGGGGACGGGTATTCCTTTCGGAAGCTGACCCATGACCCCAGCCGGCTTCAACCCTGCCTGCAGCTAGCAGGCTGGGCCTCTACGATAGATGGGACCGTTACCACTCGGTCACCATTGTTCTCTTTATCATAAATAGGGCAAAAATAACGTAGGTATAGTACGCGGCAAATGAGTTGAATGATTTACTATGGTTACGCGGAAGTCCCAACTTCCATTGAGACCTGAAAATCGGTTATAATCCTCGTCACACAATGCAATAATCGATTTTTGGATATCAATCGAAGTGGCTGTGTGTAACCATAGCAAATATTTTTATTTTATTTATCGCAAATTAATTTATGATTTTTTATTTTATTTTTATCTTTTTGCACACTGTAGAGCAGTGGTGGCCGAGTGTAGAGCAGTGGTGGTCGAGTGGTAACGGCCCTGACTTACGAGATGTAGGTCGCGGGTTCAAGCCCAGCCAGGTGCATCACTTTGTGTAATTTATTTCATCACCACTGCTCTCAAAAACGGTAAAGGAAAACATCGTGAGGAAACCGACATGTCCTAGAACCAAAAATTCGAAGACATGTGACATTCACCAAGCCGCACTGGGCCCGCGTGGTGGATTACGGCCCATTCCCTCTCCTAGAGAGGAGGCCTGTGTCCCAGCAGTGGGAACATTAAAAGGCTGATGATGATGATGATGATGCACACTACACCGTTCCGGCGTCTTTCTGTCAGCACTGGCCAACGTTAAAAACCAGTGCTGTGTGCTCATCGCATTGTGCCCTCATGCACAGCTTTATGCTGAGCGTTCGGCCGTTTTGCATGGATGTGACGCATATCTTTCCTTTAAAATGTTATGTTCGTCTAGTTTTTAGTTGCGTCATTCCGTGTAAATAAACTGTTTTTCTTTCTATCTTAAAAACATACGCCCGCTCCGCCCAAGGGCGCGGTGATGTCAGTGAATGACTTTCAAACCTAAAGAAAAAAAATACTAACTCCTCTTCCTTTTATCTTTTCTTTGGCCTCCCTCTCCCGCTCCATCCATTTACGTGTATACTTAAACCCTTCCAGTAGTCCACATGCGTTTCGTTCCCCTTCTTCAGAAAGAAAAAAAATAAAAAATAACAGAAGTTCTGTTAACCGTATGGAAAACAGACTACAGCCATATTTACCCGGTTCATCGATTCCCATGGTAATATCGTGCTAGCAGCGTTTCGTAACGTTCCATTGCATTCCTGTAATCCATTAGCGGCCATGTAAGCATTGCATTATAGGCGTCACGTAGTTACATTACATCGTTTATTTGTTAACATTTAATGGACGTTACTTTAGCTACTAATTCTATATACAACCTTATTTTTAGTATATGCGAAACACGTGTCTAGTATTTTTATGTAAAGAATCGATGTACAAAATTTCATAACTTTTTTTTTTTTTTTTGGTGGTGGGTAAAATCATCCAATGACATCTCCCACCCTTGGGCGGAGCGGGAGATAGTGTCAGACTCTTACTGACTAAAAACCCACCCCGTTCCTTCGTGGCCTTAGATACCAGGGCCGGGCTTTCCTTTCGGAAGCAAACCCTTGGCCCCAGTAGGCTTCGACCCTGCCTGCCTGCAGCTAGCAGGCTGGGTCTCTACGGTTTGCTGACAACTCCTTGAGGCGCGCGGGAACAGTGCGCGCCGTTGACGACCTGGGCTTGGTCCGGATGTTTACCGGACGGTCGGACAGCGAGCTACCCATAGCTCGCCGTCCGCAAGCCCGCGTCTACGTTGGCTGGAAATCAGGATCGGAATCGGAATCCCCGCGGCGGCTGGGCCTTGTGGGCCGTTGCCTCTCGCGTGCGGCCTCCTCCTTTGCTAGCATTACTGCTTCGCAGAAGGAGGCGACCGCCTGCCATCCCTCCTCGCTTCGGACCATGGCCCGTACCAGGGCCTGGCGCGAGAGATCGCCGCTGCCGATCGCACTCACGAGAACACGGCGATGCTCTGCCCAAGCGGGGCACACTTCGACCGTGTGCTCCACCGTGTCCTCCGGGCAGTCCACGCAGTGGTGGCACCCGGGCGTCGGTTCCGCACGAATCCGGAACAGGAACCTCCCGAACTTACCGTGTCCGGTGAGAACCTGGGTCATGCGGAAGGTTAGGACGCCGTGAGGTCTTTCCAGCCACGCCTCAAAGAGGGGCCTTACCGCCATAATTAAGGCGTGCCCAGCACTGGGTTGCGACAGTCGCAGTCGCCATTTCACCATGAGATCCCGCCGGAACTCTTTCCGCCATACCTCGACTTGTCGTGGCAGGGGACTTTCGCCCCGGCGTTGCATCTCCACGCGCTTATCGTGCATGTGTGCAAGGACTGTTGCCTCCAGATCCCATGGTGGCAGGCCAGCAAGGAGGCTTGCCGCTTCGCAGGACACCGTGCGGTATCCCCGCACCATGCGTATGGCCATGACCCTCTGGCACGCGTTCAGCTGGTTCTTTGGCCTTTTCTTCAGCGTGGGCGCCCATACCGGTGCTCCATAAAGGGCCATGGACCGAACGATGCCTGCGTAGAGCCTCCGGCAGGAGGCGTCTGGACCCCCCAGATTCGGCAGGAGCCGCTTGAGGGCAGCCCCGGTCCGATTCAGTTTGGGGGCCAGACGTCGGAAATGTTCCTCGAAATTCCACCGGCTGTCGAGGACGAGTCCCAGAAAAATTTCATAACTGTATCATGAATAATTACAATGTTATAAGCTTATTATATTATCTGGTTGTACACACAAACACATGGTCACCGGGCCATCGGGGTTCATTTCTTTTGATCTCTCTTTTCGCAGGTCTACTGGATGAAATTTCTTTGGAAATATGCAGTATTTTTGTACTAACGTATATTATGTAAGTATTATATTTTTTCTATCAAATGAAATGAGAAGTGTTCGAAAAGAAATAAATAACTGTAATATTTTAAAATTATTTTACTGTAGCTAAATTACGAGTACATTTACTTCACAAGCACATCTTCAATGTTAAGCAACACAGCAACATTTTGTGGTTACATTTTGTGTTAGATGATCAGACCAATTTTTTTTTAATCATTAAATAAGTTTTCCAGCTCTGGGCGCATTAAGAATTTACTTTTACTGACTAAAAGCCGCCTATGTTCCTCCAGCAGTTAACCTTTGAATTTTTAGAACCTTGCAAAAGTAGTTGGGTCCAAACCCAGGGTCCAAACTTTACTTACCAGGCAGGTACTTTATTTACAAAGCTGTAAGTCGAAGCCTTTACATCACTGGGCCACCAATTTCCTGCCAACGTAGGCGCGGGCTTGCGGACGGCGGGCAATGGATAGCTTGCTGTCCATCCGTCCCGGTAGGGTCGAAGCCTAATTTGGGGCTCTGGGGAGGTATGAAAATGCATACCAGGGCCCTGGATCCAAGGCAAAGGAGGAACAGGGTAGGTTTTTATTCAGTAAGAGTCTGACACTGTCTCCCGCGCCGCCCAAGGGCGGGGGATGTCATTGGATGATTTTACCTACCATAAAAAAACCTATGTTCCTTCAGCAGACATTTTAGAAACTTGCAAAAGTATTTGGGTCCAAACCCGGGGTCCAAACTTTATTTACCAGGCAGGCATCTTTGTTTACAGTCGAAGCCGTAACATCACTGGGCCACCAACGCATCATTATTTGTTATTGGAAGCCACAGGTATTTTACAGAATATTACAAACGTAAGCTTAAACACTGAATATGCATCAGGGCTTAGCTTAATATCAACTGAACGGCTTTATTGTGCTAATAGAGTTGTTACATTTTAATCGATATTTTACCGCGGCTGGAAATTGTGTATTTATAAACTTTTTTTATTGCTATACAATAGATTAGTTTGACAATATGTCAGAAAAACTGGGCAAGTGCGAGTCGAACTTATGAAAACAGTTCAATACCCGAATAAAGTTACGAAGATTTCCGAATCGCAAAAAACGGTTTTGTTTTGTTACGTAACTACAAATTTATAGTTTTCAGATCTTTTTCAAATCACTTTTTCCTATACTTGTGTTATAAGACCTTGCTTCATGCCAAATTTAAGGATTCTAGGCCAACGGGAAGTACCCTATTAATCTAGATTCCCTTGAGAGTGCCAAAATAAACGTTTTTTGCGACAAAAATAAGCGACGGTCGTTTATGTTTACCTTTTTTTTGTTTACTCAGAAGTATGATTTTTCACAGCTTCAAGGAACCGCAAACCTGAGAATATGGTTTTAATTTCAACTCGAAACCTTTATGCGTTTCTGAGGTCTTGACAGACAGACAGACGGACAACAAAGTGATCCTATAAGGGATTTTTTATGGTACGTAAAATCATCCAATGACAAATCCCGCCCTTGGGTGGAGCGGGAAATAGTGTCAGACTCCTACTGACTAAAAACCTACCGCGTTCCTTCGTTGCCTATCATGCCGGGGCTGAGCCTTCCTCTCAGAAAACGGCCCTTGACCCCAGCCGGCTTTGACCTTGCCTGCCTATAGCTAGCAGGTTGGGCCTCTCAGTTCGGGGTTCCAATTTTTTCCTTTTGAGGTACGGAACACTAAAAACAAAACAACAAAAAATAACATAGTTAACAATACATTGAACAACATTTGGACCCGTGCGAGCGTGTGCTGCGTTGCATAAATGTTGACCCTCAATTTAACATTCGCTCCGCACTTTATCATTCCCAAAATGAAAATATTGAAGCATACGTTTATCAAAATTTAAATTTTCGATCACG
The DNA here is from genome assembly GCA_958295575.1 of Leucania comma. Lineage (NCBI taxonomy): Eukaryota > Metazoa > Arthropoda > Insecta > Lepidoptera > Noctuidae > Leucania > Leucania comma. The sequence continues at coordinate 25,248,730 of OY282467.1, read as the reverse complement.
AGTATAATGTAGGTCGTACGTTTAAATTCTAAAATGCAATTTGTGCCGGCAGAGGGCAGAGTGGGTGAGGTCTGAACTCCATTAGAATTTATGATACATGTAGGGGCCGAGAGTAATTAAAAGAGCCCGCAGAGGGAAATAACACACCGAAATACTGTAAAGTTATGGTATTATACTGCTCTAGCTACTTTGATAAATGGAGTTGTTTGTTCTGAAGAGGTCGATGACCAACTTTTGTAATGCTAAAACTGTTTTGTCTATGGTTCTAAAAGGTAATTACGTGTGAATTATGTGTTTGAATATGTCTAAAAAGTCAAACGACTTAGGAATTTTTGAACGAAATACAAAATTACTCACTTGTCAAACTCCGGTACGAAACAATTTGATACTTTTATGTTAATTTTTCTCGTTAACTGTTCTTGTAGATCGAAATATATTCTAAATTAGAATCTTTTTTTTTAAGTTCTTTATTAATACTATTAATAAAAAATCCTATATCAATAAATTTCACGAAATTTCACGCCGTCTGCTCGACACTTTGCGTGACCAGAGGGCTGGCTCGTTCTTCGCCCAAAGAATTAGCATTGCCATTCAACGTGGCAATGCTGCCAGTCTTCTGGGTACATTTCCGGATGACAGCGATGTGGAGGACTACTTCGACGCCTGAGTGTACTGTGTTTTTGTATTATATGTATATAGCTAGGTTTTAGTATAATTAGTTTACTTAATATTTAAGGTTTTGTACATGTGTAGATATAATTTAATTAGTTATTTATTAACCTGTTGAATACCGTAATTAGAGACACAATAGAAAGAGAATAGGTGTGCGGACGCCGGCGTCCTCTCGGGGAATAATGAATTAATTGAATATACAACAAGATTATGTTGAAGTAGAAAAAAAAAAAACAATAAACAATGATCAATACCTTTTAATCAACTTTCACTATTCAGCCAGTGTTAAATCTATATCAAATTTCATTGTACCCTAATAATTACCCAAGTCGTTTGTCATTTTAGCCAAACTCTAGTAGTAGTTAGTATGAGGAACCGTATTGGGTGAAGTAAGTAAGTAAGCTAAAATCCAGTATTTTAACATAATTTTACAACTTTCACACACCGCCACCAAGTCCCAAACTAAGCATAGCTTGTGGTATGAGTACTAGATAGCTGATAGACATACGTATATATTTCTTAAACACAGAATCATTATAGGTAAATAACACCCAGATACAGAACAAATGATCATGACCTACTGTATCACCAAAAAGCACACTAATAAATACTTTGACTTTGACTTTGAAACATTTGTCCTGGGTGGAAATCGAACCCGGCATAGCAGTCAGGGCCACTGACAACTAGACCAACAGGCCAGTCAGAATAGGTTTTTAAGTTACAAAACAAACAGAAATGTATAGTTAAAAAAGGGGTCTGGCTGCAATTATGCTGTTTTCTTGCAACTGACAGCATAACTTGCATGTCTGTCTATAAGAGCCTTGTGTCTAGACTAGTGCTTCTCAAACTACGGGTCAGGGCTAAAATAAGGTCCGTGAAAGAACTTACAAAAAAGCTTTTCAAAAGGCGACAGCAAACTGAGGTTATAGTCCTTATTAATAAAAAAATGGCGATTATCCTTGGGTACACTTGCAAATAAAGATATCGTCGGTAGGTACCTCATTTCAAAAAAAGTTCCTAACAGGCCTCTGCACGTCGGCTTCAGTCCCTTGTACATTTTTTAAAAGCCCAAGACTCCAGGGTCAAAAATAAAATTCATCTATTTCAGATCACTATGAATCCATATAATAGTGTTAGTGGTCATATTGTTTCTTTTTGTGTTTGTTTCATAATCTTTAGTTAGTTGTTACATTATTAAACTGTTGGTGCATAGCATAGCTTCAACCTTATAATGTTCCCACTGCTGGGACTCAGGCCTCCTCTCTAGGAGAGGGAATTGGCCGTAATCCACTACGCGGGACCAATGCGGTTTGGTGGATGTCACATGACTTCGAATTTTTGGTTCTAGGATATGCCGTTTCCTCACTATGTTTTACTTCACCTTTTTGAGAGCAGTGGTGATGAAATAAATTTAAAAAAAAAATGTCCCACCTCCTCCTTGCGTTGTATTCCTCAATACTGAGCCTCCTTCATCACTTTTACTCGTAAGATATTCCTCCAAATGTTTCGGTCTCTGGCAGTATGAAGTGCATTGTATACCGTAGTAGTTAAGAGCGGTACGAATCTGGTCGGACCAACGCATTGAGCTGTATCCACGAAGCCTTTTATCTTACCGGATACGATAAGCCTTTCGAGGTTGCCACCGTCTTTCCTTGCAATGTGACTGAAGTATTGTAAACATCTTGCGAAGATACTCGGACCGTAACCGCGAGGGATTTTGAGTTCTCGCAATATGGATAGGTTTGTCCGAAATGCTGTCCTACAGCAGGTTATTAAAATAATGTGGGCGACAATACTCGTACTTTAGATTTTATTGTTCAAGAAGTTTTGTATTATTTTTTTAATAACATAGTTAGGTTTTCTTTCGGGCTTCTGGTCCCTATCCATTAAAAAATAAAAGTAAAAAAATGGGTAAAAAATGTGGTCCCCAATTAAAAAAGCTTGAGAACCACTGGTCTAGACGATTCCCATTTTGTAAGTAGGTATACCTTTACTTACCTATACAGTAAACACTTCGTGGGTTAATCCGTAGCCTTCGCACAATTTTAGATTATATTTTAGCAAAACCGGATCGTGCGAAAAGAAATCTGGTCCACAGCACTTCTATACGCAATTAAGAGCCTTTTATAGGCAGCCGTATGGCCTTTTTTATTACGGAACGTTTAAATAATTTTATGAGATTGCGTTGCCGAAATTACCCCATTAACTTTTTTAAACAATCTCATTTTCAGTTTTACTTTTGTGCGAGATTTTGTTTAAATGAAAAGTGTCTAGAAGAATTGTTTATTTAGAGCTTTTTAGACCAAAACACCTAATTATTATAATAATAATAAGTCTCTTTTTCACTCTCGTTAGGCGGCTGGATCAAGGATTTGATTCAGAAAGCAGTATTCTGGAAACGGCTCAACTTATAAATTAGGAGGTTCTTTTCCGTCATGTCGGTAACTTGGACCGTGTTCTGGGCTACTATGTTTTTATATGTTTTTATTTAAAAATGAAATAATAATCATTTATTGAATTCACTTTGAAAACAAACATTAGTTTTGCCCTTTTTTTTGGTGGTGGGTAAAAACATACAATGACATCCCTCGCCCTTGGGCGGAGCGGGAGATAGTGTCAGACTCTTACCTGCCCTGACAGCAAAATTTTCCGAAATAACAAAAGGTTCCGTTTTTTCATTTTGGGGTACGAAACCCTAAAAAATGGATTGTGTAAGAAGTGATGAGAAAGAAAAAGGATTTAGTTATACTAGTTATAGCATGACGGGCAACAGGACAGAATGGAAGAAAAAGAAAATGTTGCGCCGACCCCAAGTAAAAAGGAATAAGGGCAGGAAGATTGTGATGATTATCTTATTATTTACTAGCATTTCGCTCCAGTTTCGTGTCGTTTTTGGGATATAAACTCAGCAAAAATGTGGTTTTCTATCCGAAATACATCTTTGAAATGGGATGAGTGGTCTTAGAGATTACCTTTCACAAACATAAAATCAAAAATACAGTTTTTCTCCTGTAAATTTTTAGTCAATTAATCAATAGCATAGCATAGCATCAGCCTTACAATATTCCCACTGCTTGGACTCAGGCCTTCTCTCTAGGAGACGGAATGGTAACGTAATCCACCACGTGGCCCCATTGCGGGTTGGTGGATTTCACATGTCTTCGAAGTTTTGGTTCTAGAATTAATCAACATTAGTATTTAATCAGTCAGAAAAATTATGTTAATTGCACATGTCAAAGCGTAGATCTTTACGAAGAAGAATGTGCAATTGTGCAAGTAACTCCATGGCCACTCTTTCAAATCATCACTATCACTACATACGTATGTATAAAACAAAGTCGCTCCCCGTTGTCTGTCTCTATGTATGCTTAGATATTTAAAACTACGCAACGGATTTTAATGCGTTTTTTTTTTAATAAATAGAGTAATTGATGGAGAGCAGTGGTGGCCGACGGATAACGGCCCCGACTTTCGAATTGTAGGTCGCGGATTCAAACCCAGCCAGGCGCATTACTTTGTGTAATTTAATTTATCACCACTGCTCTCAAAACGGTGAAGGAAAACATCGTGAGCAAACCGGCATGTCCAAGAACCAAAAGTTCGAAGACATGTGACATCCACCAATCCGCACTGGGCCCGCGTGGTGGATTACGGCCCATTCCCTCTCCTAGAGCAGAGGCCTGAGTCCCAGCAGTGGGAACATTAAAAGGCTGATGACGAGATAGAGTGATTCAAGAGGAAGTTTTATTACGTATAATACATGCATAGTATATTTAATATCACCATTGTACCCGTGCAAAGCTAGGGTAGGTCGCTAGTGTTATATATTTGAAATATCTCGATTATAGAGATTGAGAACAATGAAAATAAAATAAGTTAAAAGAAAAACAATTCAAAATGCAAGAGATGACCAATCTTAATTGACAGCGTCCGTTCATGGACATGATGCTGATATATCAGCACCACATAAGTGAACCATTATGAAGGGAACTGAATGATCTAACACACGCGCCACCATCAATGAGACATTAGGACGAGACGTTAGACTAGAAAACATCCCAAGGCCCTGCAGTATTGTCTTGAGATCTACATAGTAAGCAAAAGGTCAATCGAATCTCCGTGTGGGCACACGGAACAAACATTTATACAGTGTTAGTGCATGTGAGATGTGTTTGTAAACGCACAATACTGGAGAAATTCTGTGTCGGAAATCGATTCTGAATCGACTTACCAATACCAATTTCTTTTTCATCTATTTAGCAAATGAAATAAAGTAAACTTAAGGTGGCTCTTCCCCAATTGCATATAATCAACGTTGACCATGGTTTAAAAGCTTGTTGCTTCATCTAAAGTAATCCAACGCGATATTTGATGGAGAGGCAACACGAAAAAAGAGAGATAACGCCTGAAAACTTTTTTGGCATTCGGTAATTCCGTGATTTACTCGAATATTTGACAAAACTTGATCCATGATACATGCCCTATATAGATCTCGTGGATAGGCAACGCGAAAAAAGAGAGATAACGCCTGAAAACTTGGTTGGCATTCGGTAATTCCGTGATTTAGTCGAATATTTCACGAAACTTGAGCCATGATACATGCCCTATATAGATCTCGTGGATAGGCAACGCGAAAAAAGAGAGATAACGCCTGAAAACTTGGTTGGCATTCGGTAATTCCGTGATTTAGTCGAATATTTCACGAAACTGTTCCAGGAACTCGATATACAGGCCCTATATAGATCTCGATGCGCAAGGTTTCTATAGAAGTACATTTTTTTATATTTTTAATATCTGAGTACATTATGGAGGGCTAAAGTTCATGTAAAATAGCAGATTTTCAGGGGTGGGGAGGGGATTAGTTTTACACAAATTTATGTTTTGATTTTATATTTGTACATAGTTAGGTCTAGTATACATTCTTAGTTAAGTTTTTATGTACATAGGTTTAGTATAAATACTTAGTAAATATTTAAGTTTCTTTTATTTCTGCAATAAAAATTCTAATTCAGTGTTTATTTAATGTTTTGATTTTTATAGAAGCCTAGCTACTATTCACAAGATACGAGTATCTGTGTATCCAAAATATGTGAAGAAAGATGTGACATCATAATCATATAAAAATGGTTGTATGAAATGTACCTTGGGTTAGCCGCTCTTAAAGTGATTCAGTTATTGATTTAATCGTTTTTTATTAAAGTTTTAAAGGTATACAAGATGACTGTTGTGTCTGGTCCGGGTAACCGACCAGTGGTTAATCACGGACTGTTGTATAATATATGTTCTAATCAAGCGGAAAACTAATACCTCGATGCAGGATTTTGAATTTTAGTTTCTGTGATAGATGTATACAAGCTTATTTTTAGTATACGCGAAACCCAAATCACGGATCTAACATTTTTACGCAAAGAATCTACTCGTTTGTACAAACTTTCATAACTGTATTATGAAAAATCATAAAGTTGTAAGCTTATTATGTTACCTTGTGTCCGCATAAATACATGGTCACCAGGTCATTCAGGTGACTTAGGGGTTGTTTTGCTCCCGTACCCAGCTGTGCGCTGGCACAATGCTTGCTATGGCCTGCCATGACCTATATTGTATTTAGTGTCGGTGGCGTCCAACTTGTGACATTTTTAAAATATTTTAGGAAACAATAAAACATGGTGTAAAAAATATTGGGATTGATTCAGTGACTGATTCTGAACAAACTATATTCAGTTTTCGTATATAGTAAAAATAATGTTGTATGAGTATGTTTGTATGTGTATGTTTGTTACACTTTCATGTTTAAACGGCTCATCCGATTTAGATGAAAATTGCCATATCTTGGAATAGATCAAGAAAGTGCAGGTTTCCTTTTAAATCGCTTATCACACGGCCGAAGCCGCTAGCTGATACTAGTTAAGTAATAATAAAGTTGAAACGGAAGCTTTCACATTTTTGAAGCCTTAAAACTTTGTATAAATATTTCGTAATACTGTTTTTTTTTTCATATCTATAGAGCACAAAGAGGAAACGAAGCTTTTCAAATTAATGAGGAGAGTCGTTACCGCTTTCCCTCTTATGTATCGAAACATTTATTAATGACGGATGATGAGTTGAAAGATAGAATTTTGTATGATTGAAGTGAGTGCAAATTGGGGTTTGATTTGATTGATTTTATATAAATAAACCTGCTCCGTGGATCGTTGACTCGATTAAAGTTCTGCGATTTATGTTAACTTTAGTTTTTAGCCAAAGAGATTTAAAGAGATACTATAGAGCGGACATCAGAAGAAATGTCTTAGAAAAACTGTCATCCTATGTCATCTAGCTTTCAATAGTAAACATGCGAATTAAAGTAATTTCTTTGTTTTTTATGCTATTTTTTCTAGAACTATTTGCGAAAATTTTTGAATTCTTATTAATTACAGAGTAAATACGAAAAATATTTACGAAAATAAACTGAAGTTAGGTCCAGTCGTCCACAATAGACTGAGCGATTTACGATTTTGTTCGCTATGTCCTGTCTATTGGTGGTATATAATTTAATGTCTCTGTTTTTAGTACTATTTGACACAGTCACAAACTAAATTCTGCCAGCTGCATAGCTCTCGTGAAACTAAAAAAATATATCAAAGGAAAAATTTGACACATGGGTAGACCAAGTTCTAATATTGGAATTCCATTTAGCTGTTTCAGCATTACATAATATACCTACATGAGGACGACGAGCAATAGGTAGCTCGACCAAGGACTAAGCCCGAATCGTTGACGGCGCGTAGTGTTCCACGTGCACCTACAAGTGTCAGACTTTTACTGACTAAAACCACACCCCGATCCTTCGTTGTCTTTAATACTAGGGCCGAGCCTTCCTTTCAGAAGCAGACCATTGGCCCCAGTAGGCTTTAGATCCTGCCTGCCTGCAGCTAGCAGGCTGGGGCCTCTACAAAACCCGTGATCCTGAAACGTAAAGGTAAATAAAGAACTTGATAGTCTGACACGCCCTCCCGCTATGCCTTAAAGGGGGAATTCGATTTTGTATCTTAAAAAATCTCCTACTTGGTAAATATTAAATGTCAATTTTGCCCAGCGATCTTCTGTTAACAAATCCAATACCAAGAAAGGCCACACGACAGACACCAATATCGAATCACCGAAAGCGCTAACTCAAAAACCCTCATAATTTGTTTAACAGTTCAAACGCTCGATAAACTAACAAAAAAGGAATCGAAACGAACGTACAGCCCGATATTGCGGTTCTGCACAATCGTAAGGAGGCACACATGACGATCGTAAAAAATGTGAATGGCATATTGAAATATTTCTCGCGACCCTTTTCTGGCCAATTTTCCTTAAGGCTCTATGTAACGCCGATATAAATCTGACTCGCAGCCCGTTACAGCTTCTATTTGTGTGTTTATGGTAAGATGGGGCTCCGTTTTTGGTAATACTTTGAAGATCGAAGTCTGGAATATTTTGGATACCTGATATTATTGGCAAGGCTTGAATCGACGCGTGTTTCTCACTCATACCTACGTAATGAAAATAATGTTATTTGTATTTTTTTTTAATATTTTCTTGTATGATGACGGCAGAACCATATGTGTATGTAGCCAAAACATTTATCTTGATTTTTTTAATGAGCAAAGATCGTATTTGAAAGAGCCAGAAGACCTCGATTGATAGATATAGATCAAATATGTCTACCAATTTAGCATAAACATAAGATAAATCGACTGCTGGAACTCAGGCCCTATCTATAGGAGAGGGAATGGGCTATTCCACCACGCGAGCCCAGGGCGGAATAGTGGTTGTCACATGTTTTCAAATTTTTAGTTCTAGGTCATTACGGTTTCCTCACGATGTTTTCCTTCACCATTTTGAGAGCATTGCGCCTGGCTGGATGTGAACCCGCGACCTAAAACTTTGTACAGATGCTACCACTGGGCCACTATTGTTTAGCGATGGACAAGGTCTACAATGAAATAAGCAAGCCCAGCAAATGCTAGCGTATGCTTTTGGTTTGAAGGTCATACATATAGGTAATAAAGAACTATTACACTCCCAAAAACTTCAGACTTGCTGAATGTGGCGAGTATGTTCCTACAAGTCGGAATATCGATTTTATTATTTAGTTTCCAGAGTAACGTCTTAAAATAGATTTTATAGCTCTTGAACATCTAATGATCCTCTGAACTTGATATAATTACATTTAAATTAATAATGAAAAACTCGAGAAAGTTCCAAGTTTCGCCAAAACTTTGATGTTTCTTAGAAATATCGTTAATAGACTCGGATGGATTTTGTAATGATTTTCATTATTCGATGTTTACACTTTTCGGGAATCGTTTAGGCATTTCGCCTCGTCGTTCATACCGCGTACGTCAAAGGACTGGAACAATTTACCTGCTGCGGTCTTCCAGTCCGCTTGTAATTTGAGTGTCTTAAAGGCTAGAGTGAATAGGCTCTTAATAATCTAGTGCGCCTCACCATCAACGATTGCATCATTGCTTTCCCTTATTGACCCTTGCTTGGATCGTATTTTTTAACATTTCAAAGAATTTCTATATCAATCCTCTTTATTTTTTATTCTTCATACAATTTTTTGTATTGTCCCAGGTCTAATATCGCTATACCTATCTGCAGTTTTCCAATACCAATCTACTTCAATCCATTTTACAGAGCTTTATTTCAACTGTGACCGAGCAAGATATTCCGTAGCACGTCGGTACATGAGAAAATTTTGCATTTTATACAATTGCAATTTTGCCGGAGAGTTGTAGTTTATGAATAGGATTTGTTTTAGTTTGGCAGTAGAATGATTTAAATTGGGGATTCTTTCTGTAGATATGTTATGGGCTAAGTTTTTTTGCTGGGAGAAAAATGAACTTAAGAGGGCATTTCCCCACATGTCAACTGTCAACGTGAGCATTGTTTAAATAGCTTGTTGTTTCATCCAACGCAACCCAACGTAATGTTTAATGAATCGGCAATGCAAAAAGAGGATTAACGCCTGAAAACTCTGTTAGCATTCGGTAATTTCGCCATCCACTCGAATATTTCAGAAAACTTATCCCAGAAAATACGTATTTTTTTAAAAACCTTGGAAAATTTTGGAAAAAAAATGTCATCGTTTAGAATTTTTATGAAATATGCAAGGTTTTCATAGTTGTATTTTCTTTACTTTTTTTTTATTTAAGTGTAAATTATGCAGATCAAAAGTTCACAAAAATAGCAGATTTTCAGAAGTCTTTATTGGATTAGCCTTACACAAATTTATGATTTGATTTCTATAAAAACCTAGATAATATCTAAATATCCACAAGATATGTTTGTTTGTTTGTATTTTTTTTTATATCTTTGTTTCCAAAATATTTAGAAAAAAAATGTGTAATAACGTCATAATCACGTATGAGCCTTTGTATGTAATTGTACCCTCAGGAAGGACGCTCTTAAACAAAAAAAAAAAAAAAACGTACATGAACTCTATTATCCCTATATTATTATGATTTTTTGGTACCAAACATGTTGCAATGGATTTGACAACTGTTTTATAGAAGAAAGTTAGTAATAGCATGATGGGTGACAGGGCAGAATGGAAGTAGTAAACGTGTTCTGCCGACCACAAATACTAAAAAAAAAAGAAAAGGGCAGGAAGATGATGATTATATATTTTTTTTGGTTTAAGAGAAATCAATTTAAATTCAAGTGTTGCTCTATTTACCAACAAATAAACACAGCGTCTTCTTAAATCAATGCCGAAAGCAGCCAACGTTATTAAACGCCAAACCAGCGAGTGTTCAACCGAGATACAACCGTTTAATGGACCGCCGGCAAAAACAACGCTGCTGCAACCCAAATTATAATATTGGAGTTCCAATTGCTTAAGTTTGTGGTATTTGCTACTTCGCACTATCGTGGACGAGGGGAGGAGGGCTCGCAGTAACTGCCCTGGGTTTGGTACTGAGGTTGGTTCAATTTTATAGTGATTTTGGCAACTTTAAATATGAAGAGTTGAGTTTCATGAGAACTAAGTTAATGAGCAGTAAATCGACTGAGTGATTTTTTAAAAATTCTTAGAAGTTTTTAAGAAAAATTGTCGTTATTCAGAATCTCGACTAAGTGCGCAAGGAGTGGAATTCCCTGCCGGAGTCTGTGTTTCCTGATGGCTACAACCCGGGAATCTTTAAGTCAAGAGTGAATAGGTTTCTTCTAGGTAAGCGCACTCTATCGTCAACCGCATCGTCGCTTTCCATCAGGTGAGATAGCGGTCAAGCGCGAACCTATCAACAATAAAAAAAATGTTCCATCAATTACAAGATACGCTTTTTCAATTGCACTACAGCAGAAGTCAAGTATTGAATTCATTTCCCTCACAATTTTTTGCAGAAAAATAGATTTTTAATGACTGTCTGGATAAGCGATTCCCCCGCAAGCGTGGCTTTAATCCATAACTAATTAAAACTGGGAAGAATGTCTTCTTCTTCTTTTATTTTAATTTAGTCTATGTTACTCACAGATTCATTATTAAATCATGAATATAAGGAAAGTTATTGACATTATATGTTTAATATGTAGCAGAAAATGAATAGGCTTATTGATTTCATTTTAGTTTGTCGGCCAATAAATGAGAAGCGGTGAGTTAACAAAAAATTGGTTTTCTAATTTGTCTAAATCATCATCAGCCTTTTAATGTTCTAACTGCTGGAACTCAGGCCTCCTCTCCAGGAGAGGGAATGGGCCGTAATCCACCACGCGGGCCCAGCGCGGATTGGTGGATGTCACATGTTTTCGAATTTTTTGGTTTTAGGACATACCGGTTTCCTCAAGAGTTTTCCTTCACTATTTTGAGAGCAGTGGTGATGATATAAATTACAGAAAGTGATGCGCCTGGCTTAAGCTCAAAATCTTCCGGTCCAATGTTAAAACCGTATAGCTGTATGGATGTGAGACGTGGAAGGTCACAAAAGACATCTCGCATAGACTCCAGGTCGTTATCAAACCGCTGTCTTCGCCGTATTCTCGGTATTTACTGGCCTGAGAAAATCTCCAATATAGATCTGTGGAGACGCTGCGGTGTAACTTCGATCGACAAAAAAATCAAACATCGCAAATGGAACTGGATCTGCCACACGCTCCGAAGGGATCCTGAGCATATACTAAGGCAAGCCCTAGACTGGAATCCCCAAGGAAAGCGAAAACGAGGTCGCCCTAAGCAGACCTGGTGACGAACGGTCATCGCAGAGGCGAAGAACATAGGGAAGACCTGGAGCGAAATAAAACGCGAAGCTCAAGACCGAACGGGATGGCAGCGCACTGTGGACGACCTCTGCCCCATCCAGGGGACACAGGAAATCAACCAACCAATGCGCCTGGCTGGGTTTGAACCCGCGTCCTACAATTCGTAAGTCAGATCGTAGTCGGTAATTAAATATATAAATAACTAGCTGTTACCCGCGACTTCGTCCGCGTTAATTTCGTAGAACATTTGTACAATTAAATAATTCTGGTCTTACAATTCAGTCTACATTAAAAAAAATTGTTTTACTTTCACATAAACCGGCTAAAGGTAAAAACGCAAATTACCTTCAGGAAACATGTCTTATATACTCGTACATATGTATTATGTACATATTATGAACGTCAAAGCTTCCGAAAGAGTTGGTCTTAAAATGAACATGGACAAAACCAAAATCAAGATAAACAGCCACGTAGCGCCTACTCTGACTGTGGGAATCCGATGGATGCAAAGCGAGATGCACAGGACCGTTCATTGTGGCGACACTTGGAAAGAGTATCTAAGGGTTGTATTAGTGGGCGTTTCTCCCTAACCCAAAGGAAAAGCATAAGTTTTTGTATATTTTTGGTTTCAGTTCTGGTAAAACAACGTTGTATGTTTATTTTTTTAAAGATTTGTGCGTCAGAAAAAAAGCATATTAACACGCAGTATTTTTTAGTAACACTAAATAAATCCTTTTAAATGTAGGCTATAAAAAAAGTGATCAGTGGAGTTGAGCCCTTCACCTTTTAGAGTTTGCAATTCTGTACCTTCTTCTTAACGTAGGTAAATTATCAAATATCTTCTCCCAGTCTGGGTGCAGTGAGAAAGAGCGTCAGACTTTTAGTGACTAAAACCCACCTGTTTCCCTGCAGTTACCCCTTTGTGTTTCAGTGGCTCTTTGCGTTTCAGGGTTGTAGTAAGCATGCTACAATCGCAGTGGTTTTTAATTTCTTTGAGGAGTGGATACAGAGGCACCACGGCGTCCTGTCCTTGTGCATGACTCACTGGATGTGGGCGTTTTGGGAGACATCTGTATTGAATTTAGAAAAATGAAACTCTCGATTCTTACCATTGTACGGATCGCTCGGAGATACAATGGAGCTTACGGTTGAAATCTGCGCCGCTGCGTCGTCGTGAAGGCGATCGTTAGAGAAAATGTCAACCAGTCATTTCCTTCAGTGAAACAATAATGCGATCGAAGGAGGTGTTTGAAACTATGACAGATAGGACATCTTCACGCCTCAGCAGTCGCTATAGATTAGTATGGATTTGCGAAAGCATGTTTGCATTGATTGTTGCACCTTGATCGCTTTTGGTGGTTATCCAGTATTGTTGGTGCATATTTGACTGATGTCTTCTATGTATATCTGCCTAATTGAACTCGCACATTGATGGCCAAACGCAGTGCTGTAGTCGCCGCCGCCGATCGCTTCCACGAAGATACGGCGGTGCTCCACCCAAACGCTAGACCTCCATTGAACGCTCGACCGTGTCCTCCAGACGATTCGCAAAATGGTAAATCTGTACTTCCGGCCGGATTGAAAAACAGCAGGATTGTTAAAAATTCTCTGGGACCGTTCAATAAAAAATGCAGACACTTATTTTATTTTAACCAACGAAAAAGAACGATTTGAAATCGAATGTTAGATTTTAAAGGACGGTGTCTGCCAAACTGTTTCGAAAGTGCTGATCTTAAAACCAGCCTCAATAAAAAAGCAGTAAGAATGCAAAAACAAAATAAAAAAAACCCCTCATCAATCTGAGATTCGAACTACCATCGTCCTACGTGCTATGGCTAGTCACTAAACCACTGTGCTAAATTCTTAGATAATTTCCTTTCAAAATAGGCGTTCTTTTTATAAACGTCATAGAGTGCCTAGCTCCTTGTCAATGATAGCGTGATGATTTTTATCTTAAAAGGAATAATTAAAAAAAAAATAGCAAGTATTTTTTTTCACCGACACGTTTTTTTTTTTTTTTTGATTACTTTTTACAAAACACTTACAAAAATATTGAACGAAAATGTCTATGTTATGTTTAAAACATGTAAACAATAATTTTATTGATTTATTCGACGTATCATTGTATATTATCGGAAAAAAAGAAAAGAAAATAATCACAAAAATATTAATTGTCGCTGGGGTTCGAACTCGCGGCAAATCGTATAATACGATATTACTTATAGAGCATGCGCGTTGCTAGGGCATGTTTAATGTTGCCAGCCTAACAAATCTATTTTCCCTCATATAATTAAAAACAATCTTTAGTAACTCAAATTGTAATTTAAAAAAATATTTATTTATACGTTTAGTTTACTTTAGGAAAGTAAACAAATAGACTGCGTTACAGATTATTTTATTAGGGTCAATATTATAGAAAAGTCGTGAATGTTGATATGGATATTGTGTGGTGTGACAAAAAAGGATAAAGTGAGGAATGAGTATATTAGAGGAAGTTTGAAAGTGGCGCCAGATTCAGAAAAGTTGAAGGGGAATCGTTTGTCTTGTTATGGTCATGTAAAGAGGAGGGATGATACAAATGTTACTAAAACGGTTATGAGTTTACATGTGGATGGCTGGAGAGGGACAGGGAGGCCAAAGAAAAGATGGATGGATTGTGTGAAGAGTGATATGAAAGAGAAGGAAGTTAGTGATAGCACCATAACACGTTTTCTTCTTCCATTCTGCCCTGTCACCCGTCTTGGTGACAGGGCAGAATGGAAGAAGAAAACGTGTTGCGCCGACCCCAAATAACATGAGAAAAGGGCAGGAAGATGATGATGATTATAAAAAAGTCATGAGACGTTTGTTAATCTTTTATTAAATTAATATCTAGTAATACTTTTAACATCAACAACTTTTAGAATCAATCTCCAATACTATCAGAAGAGTTGGATGAGTCTATTGTTAATTTCGATATCCATTAACCTATCCGCTTCAAAATATTTTTCTTCTATTTTGTCAACATGTATACGACATTCAGTCATTCTTCTGGTGTTACAGTGTTAAATGCCGCTTTAGTGATTGAGGCTATTTCAGTATGAGCTTTTGTATTGCCTTCTTCTTCTTCTTTGCTTTTGTATTTCTGATTTCTGATCCTTCATTATTTTTGATCCGTCATGATAGTCACTTGATAAAGATTCAAATACATAGTAGCAGTCCATTATCAACAAACTATGTTTTCCTGACAGGCACCCCTGTGTACGATTAAATAGGGAAATTTTATTGTTATGGTCACCCGAAAATTTATTTGTCAACTTTGGAAAATGGAACCGTAGCTTAGGTCCGATATTTTCTCATTCCTCTTATTAAGCACGTTTGATTTTCAAGATCCTTGCCAGCACTTATAATCACTTTCGATATTATGATGACGATTATTTAATTTGGAAACGATAAAAACACAGAACACAAGACATTCTCCTGACACCTGACGTAAATGTCAAAATGGCAACAAACGATTAGTTCCAATTTTGGCCGCGCGTCGACATTTTACCGATAAGATGCAATATTACTCACCCTCCATAGCAAATAGCGTGATAATATATAGCCTATGTTCATCCTTGGAGTTCAGGCTTGCTTCGTACTAAATTTCATAAAAATCGGTTAGGTGGTTTAAGCGTGATCGCGTAACAGACAGACAGACAGACAGACAGACAGACAGAGTTACTTTCGCATTTATAATATTAGTATGGAATATGGATTAATTAATAATTATTAAAAAATATTATATAGTATTATTAATATTTTTATTTATTCTCTTAATAAACTATTACACCATCAACGATTGCATCACTGCTTACCATCTGGTAGGATTGCAGTCAAGCACTAGTTTATATAAATAAAAAGAAATACTCGACATTACCCGTGCACACGAGACAAGTAAACAAACACTACGTTTTTAACCATAATAAAATTAATGTAGTGTTTGAATACTTGTCTCGAGTGCACGGGTAATGACAGTTGACAATTGCATAATATCATCCTTTGACGGAGACTCACGTGTTGACCCTAGCTGATAGTGACGTAACGAGCCAAAGTGTTTACTCTTTCAGTACAAAGTACTCTGTGGTTTACTTCCTGTATTAGAACGAGTACTACATCGCATATCTAATTTTAGTACATACTTCATACTTAAAAAGTATTTCTAGTAATATTTGGGTCTGAAGCGGCTTCGCCCGCGTCATAGAAGAAATTTAACCCAATAGGACTAACTCCCCAGGAGTTAGTCTAGATCTATCTGAGTATTAATGGATGATGCCTGGGTTTCTATGAAATCTGGGCCCACCTTCCAACAGCTACGTGTGTTACATCATTGAAAAGGTAATTTTGGGCAGAATAAAAGTTACTATGAGGTATTTCACTGGTATGTTATTTAAAGTAACATCTAAACGAGACAAACAATTTAAAAATCATAATTTAAATGTATTTATACATCGTTAAATTTTGGTCGTTTTAATCCCGCGGGGGGTCGATTAGGTACTTGAAACACTATCGATTTGTAAAGAGAAAATCGAAAAAATAAAGTACTTATTTTTCAAACTTGAATTAATTTACGCATGAACGAAATTAATTTCTTACTTGCGTATAATTTTATCTTTACAAATCGATAGTGTTTCATGTACCAAATTGACCCTCCACGGGATTAAAGCGACCAAAATTTAACGGTGTATTTTTAGAAAAAAGGCCATTTGAATTTGAAAATTTGAAGAACACTACCACATTGTACACATTAAACAAAACGTTGCGTACAATACCCAGTACCCAACGCGCCCTCCATAACCTAACAGAATGATCTGCGCTCGGCACTGCCACTGGGAACTTTGACAAATTAGTTCATGCTTTATGGTTGCTCCAAACTTTGTTTAAATGTAACACAGGAAAAGCATTTGAAGCCTCGTAATTCTCATCATACCGACAGTCCCACTGGGTTTTAATTAACCGTTTAAGTATATGATAACTCTTTGGTATAGGTTTTTAGAATGAGACTTAAAAAAAAAAGTATCAAAAAAGAAAAAAAAAAACAGTTACCCCACACTAGGAGTTACGTTAAATAAGAACGTTTTTTTTTTTTTATAAATAATAACGTTAACAAATATGAACAATTGAAGACCTTTACCTTGTCTAGATGCAACAATACATATGGCATCAAGGGTTAGGTGAAAATGAACTCCGGAGCCCTGGATCAAAGGCAATGAATGGAACAGAACGGTTTTTAGTCAGTAAGAGTCTAACACTATCTCCCGCCCCACCCAAGGGCGGGATTTGTCATTTGATGATTTTACCTACCATAAAAAAAATACATATGGCATGAGAACATACACGTTCGTCGTACATACTGCCAAAATAATAAACGAACTTCCTGTGAAAATACAAAAAACCTCTGCAACTTTAAAAATCACTTACTGTGTAATCACTACATAGTAAACAAAGTCACTTCCCGCTGTCCGCTGCCCTGTGTATGCTTAGATCTTTAAAACTATGCAACGGATTTTGATGCGGATTTTTTAAATAGATAGATTCAAGAGAAACGTTTATATGTATAATACATGCATAATATATTTAATATCACCATTGCACCCGTGCGAAGCAGGGGCGGGTCGGGTCGAACTTACAAGCCGTATTGCCAGTAATGGCTTTTGTGGTTTTAAGAATAAAAATGTGATGTATACTGCGATGTTGAACATATATATAAAAAAAAAATGTATTTAAATATCATTTGACAATTTGATACCTACGCATAAACCTTCCTTTTTGATACGCCGAAATCGTTTTTTTCGTTTTCCATCAACCCCGTAGCCATTAGGATCAAACGTATTTTTTTATGATTTACATCTGTTATAAAATATATAGCCTCAAGTCCTGTTAAAAGGGTTAAGGTACCTACTCGATTAACAATCATTTTTATTTAACAGAACAGTGAGAGATAGAATTTTTTTTTCGTGGTCATAGAACTTTGTACACACAGTGAATAAATAGCATGGAATGTCTTATAGTGACAGTAAATACCAAAGCTGGATAGCTCTGGGTGGTTGCATATAATGCCTGGCACTGTCGATCGTTCCTATGAGGACATTACGCTAATCCGCAAAGCCAGGTAGACCAACACATTGTCATCTTTCGCTAACACAATACAAAACTAGGCGTTTTTCCCGCCGAATACAGAACAGGGGCCTAAGCCAGGTTGATAAGCTACAATCGTTAACGCTAGCAGAAAAC
Source organism: Leucania comma (assembly GCA_958295575.1). Lineage (NCBI taxonomy): Eukaryota > Metazoa > Arthropoda > Insecta > Lepidoptera > Noctuidae > Leucania > Leucania comma. Next base: position 25,230,577 of record OY282467.1, on the reverse strand, counting down.
TTCATATGTATGGGAATGACGTCATCTCAACGCTCAGTCACATGGTCAGAAGATAGGAATCGGAGGCGTTATCGACACGAGGCGATTGACGAAAGAGAATCGAAACTAGGCTAGGCTAGTAGGAACCTCCCGAAAGTAACGTGACCAGTGAGCGTAAGATTTTTTTATTGCCACACTGACATTATAAAGATGAAAGTTACTGAGTGTGTATATGTGCTACTACTTTGCCCTTAAACGGCTGAATGAATTTTGATGAAACTTGATGCACAGGTAGATCATGTCCTGAAATAGCATATTCTAAACTTTTTTATTTTAGCATTAGCTTAGTCGGCCTTTTAATGTTCCTACTGCTGGGACTCAGGCCGCCTCTCTAAGCGACGACATGGGCCGTTGTCTTGTCTTCGAATTTTTGGTTCTAGGACATGCCGTTTTCTTCACGATGTTTTCCTTCACCGTTTTTGAGAGCAGCTGGGTTTGAACCCGCGACCTACAACTCGTAAGTCGAGGTCGTTACCACTCGGCCACCACTGCTCTCAATACTTTTTTATCACAGGAGTTTATTTCTATCATGCAGGCAAAGCCGCTGACAGTAGCTAGTAATATATGTAAGTGAGTATTCTATTCGTGGAAATTTTAGGTTGTAATTAAAAAGCAAGACACTATTACTTGGATTAACTTGAATAGCTATTTAATTTAGATAAATCAATATTAACATTCAAAGTCTCTTTGAAGAGACACTTTAATTACTATCCCCGATTAATTGGTTTTATTTTTTTTGGCTTCATCGTAAAGATATTGTTCTACGGTTTAAGCTGAGATAGATTCTGTTAGATTAAAATATTCTTCTTTATCTGCAAAGAATTTAAATAGCATTGGTGATAGACTAGTGAATCAACCCAGCTTCGCACGGGTGTTAGAAATCTATTCAAATTCTTGACATCTGCCCCCTAGCCAAGTTACAATTATTTCGTTTATCGTAAACGCTTGGAGTTGGCCATGCCCCCAATTTCTTTGTTGTGATTTCATCAGAAAAAAATAATTCGGGACATGGGCAACTCCAACTTTTTACGCTAAACGAAACGATTGTAACTTGGCTAGGGGGGCTGAACCTTGATATATATTTACTGTGTTACTTTTAAGAAATATTTTTGTCTCCTTTAAAAAAAAATATCTAGATTAAAGTCCTACACCTATTTAAACAAAATATTTCTTAAAAGTATAGATACAATTTAAATTAATCCTTATTAATTCATGGAATCGTGTCTTAAAAAAGTTTTTTTTTTACAACTATCACACAACGCCGTATAATCCAAGCTGAGCAGCCCCAAAAACAAAAAAAAAAAAAGGAATAGTTCTATATGAATTATAATGTCCTGTTCTGCTATGGGAAATTTCTGAAACTGAAACCCGTGGTCATTTTCAGAAAAAGGACCCACACTGACGCAGACGATATGAATGTTAAGTTATTTTTTAATTTACTTATTTATAAAAAGGTCAATATCGGCGTCCCCGGGCAATAAGTCTGTAAGTAATCGCAAAAATTCGGTTTTTGACAGACTTTATAACCGGATAATAAGGGAGAGAACTCACGAAGCGGTTTTTCCCGCGATCCCCACGCCAGAGAAAACGGCTATTTTATTTCGAAACTCACGAGGCGGTTGATTCGCCCCCGTCGCCGATTGCGATTTTCGACCGTAAGCCGCCGGCGATAGGGCGCGGTCGCCACCAACCGACCGCAGAGCGTGCGGGTGCAAACCGCCGGGATGGTGGCGGGCACAACCGCGAACAATGCTTATATTTGCATTCTATAGAAGCTGCAGGCACGCAACCGTGTCAGCAAAGGTAGAAAACTGCTTCGTGAGTTGTCTCCCTAAGTCAGTAAATCGAAAAACATTTTTTTGCGATTACCGGCTTATTGCCGAGGGCGTTAATATATTGAAATTGCCAGAATATTTTATGTGTGTAATTATTTATTTATACTATTAGATTTTTGTTTTTTAAAGTCTAATCATGTGTATTTCACATGTTTTAACTTAAATCAGAGCATTTTATTCTGGTCAAGTTTTGTTTCAATTCTATTATAATTTGTTTTCAGTGTTGACTTGCTTATTTAGAATAATTTTAATTTTGAAATTACTTTTAATATTATTTGCCTTGTATATTGTTTCATTTTTTTGTTTAACATTTGGCAATTACCGTATACGCTCGCTTATGCGAAAGCTGTAGTTGCCTATAATAATAATATGGTGTACATTATAGGATTAGTTCAGGTGTACCAATTTTTATTTCTTGATGATTTATTATTTTGTAACACTCGTTGATGATCATCAAATAAATAAATCAATAACTATTTTAAATAAATTCTTTGTTTATTTCATTAAAAAAATCTATAAAAAAAAAGTCTGACCTAAAAATACTCCATCATTACAAAAACAAACAAAACATTAAAACGAGTCACTGAATAACAATGAAAATGACAACAGTAATCATAACTGCTATTGTTTCTACTGTTTGACAGCGTAATGAAACACAGAACAAAAAACTAAGTAATATTTTCTTTTATCATTAAAAAATAATTAGAATTCGTCGCCCTCATTAAAATTCGACGTCGAAAGATCAAAAAGCCTTAGAAATGATACGAAGTTTGATTCAAAAGCATCGTGTTTATTTCAACAAGTTGACATTACCTACTGGAAAAAAATGAACACAAATTGGTGTTCCCAATACTCGATGTTTTTATATTTTGTTTTTGTGTTTATACATTTAGTAATATGTCACTTATATAGTGATGAGTCACTCAGATAAAGAACAGACAAGTCTGTTTTTACCCGACTGCGCCAGAAGGAGGGTTATGTTTTCCGAGAGTATGTATGTATGTATGTATGTTTAGCATGCTCTGTAGCCTGAAGGGCTCAATGGATTTTAGCTTAAGAGGTGTCGTTAGATTCGTATTTACTGTGAGAGTGACACTGGGTATATATATTAAAAAAAAAAATGGCGCATTTTTTGCGAAATTCATATGTTTGGCACGCTCTGAGGCCTGAACGCCTCGATAGATTTTAGTTTGCGAGGTGTCGTTAGATTCGTAGCAGTCAGGACCCATTCTAGAAAGTCAGCCGTCTAGTCAGTAGATTGGAGTAATCTGAAATGTAATATAGGTATGTGCTCTCAATTCACTAAGCCTCCATTTCTAGAATGGCTCCCGACTGCTACAATTTATCTTGTATTTAAAATATTATGGCGTACGGCGAATATCAACCCTTATGTTGTAGAAACTTCTACGGTACGGACTAAGCGTTTTGCCTCGTCGTTTATACCACGTACATCGAGGGACTGGAACAGTTTGCCTGCTGCGGTCTTCCCGTCCGATTATAATTTAAGTGTCTTCAAGGCTAGAGTGAATAGGCTCTTAATAAACTAGTGCGCCTCACCATCAACGATTGCATCACTGCTTAACATCAAGTGGGATTGCAGTCAAGCACTAGTTTATATCAATTAAAAAAAAAATATATATATATATAGTTCTTTTTTTAGATGGATGACGATGTATCATCTTTCAAAAGGTGGCTACGATAAAGGATAAGGCGACTAAGAGTTCTCTAGAACCCTGTAGCAGGCGTGGTAGTGTAGCTTGTAGAAGGGTGGACATCCGTGAGATCTTAAATCCTAGAAAAAGCTTATAAAAAGGAGAGACAATAGGAACTTATAATTCCAAGACAAACCATTGTTAACACAGCTCAAAGTGACCCAACTCAAAAAGTTTCATAAAACGGCAACTTCATAGTTATAGATCTAATATAAAGATTTAAATACTCAAAAGATAGAAGAATAGATCAGCTCCCGTTCATGAACATGACGCGTGTATGCAGCAATGAGCTCACCAATCATCGTGCTTTTTTAAAGCTAAAGTATAGTAAAAGCATAAACAGCCTTTAAATAATTTTCCCACTGCTGGGACTCAGGCCTCTTGTCTAGGAAAGGGAATGGGCTGTTATCAATCATACACGGTGTCACAAGTTTTCTAATTTTTGGTTCTAGAACATGCCTCATAAAGTTATCCTTCACCGGTTTGAGAGCGGTGATGAAATAAAACACACAAAGAAATGTACCTGGTAATGTGGCTGGGCTAGAACCCCGAACTACAATATTACTCGCAGTAGTTTTTTTTTTATGCACCTGTCATGTTTTCTCTCTACTATCCTTGGTTGACTGGTAGAGAATGCCTAAGGCATTAAGTCCGCCTTTGTAACTTTGTGTTGCATGAAGTTTTAAAATAAATAAAAGAAAACTAAAGCTTAAACCAGATATTTACTGTTCAGCCGTCTCAGTGGCGGACTAGGACTACAAACGGCTTTAAAAGGATTTTTTTGTCACTAAAACTTAGGGTCCAAATCCAAACCTAGCTAGGAAAACTCTAACATCCGATGACAATTGAAAACCATTAGATATGCTGCCCATTCGCATTCCACGCTTTCAACAAATATCCTGTTGCACCAAAATTACCGGCTCTAAATAACCCAACTTAACGCGAACGTTTGCGTTTGCGTTAATCGCGTTGAAGCCCATAACAGTGACAAGTAAGCTTCGGCGACGTATTGGTGCAGTTAGGCCGGTGTAGATCAACGGCGGCTGTGTTCGGGATTTGCTGAATTTATTTGCTGGAACCCGATGCCTCTCTGTATCCTTGTTCGGTTGCAGACGTCGTGTTGCTGGAATGGGCTGTTTCTGTTCAAGTGTCAGTCATCTCTCTTTGCGGTAACCTACTAGTATACCTATAAAGATTTTATTGACCAGGTGTTCCGGGGACCACCAAACCAAACCGGTTTTATCAGCTAAATAATTCTTATTATCAACATTATTGATCACTTAACTGTTGACTGTAGCGTCTTTTTAAACACTTTTTTATCTAAGTTGTTATAGGCATAACAAGACTGTGAAAACGGGACTCACACAATAATTATTGGTGTAACTAAATAGAATTCAGGTTTTATTGACCCTGGTGTAGAATTGGAAACTTTTTTTTAAAAAAAAACAAGAAACAAATCTTCTTGTAGGCTCTGTAATGCATATGAAGGTTTCATGCTGTGTGTGACGAATCTCATAGGATGCAAGCTGGTAGGAAATATTTCCGCAAACTTTTGAAGTATTAAAGTTTCTACCCTTGATTTTTTTCTCTTTCAGTCACTCAAAGGTTTGCTGAGAGAAAACTCATTGTTGAGTTAAGCTCGCTTTTGTACATGAATTGTCAATCTACTTGTGTACTACAAATATTAAATGTTTTTGTACAATAATTAATAAAAATTCAGAAACTAGTTGGAAAATACAAGTAATTCTCTGCCACATACTATAATACGATATAAAGTAATGACGAATGATATAATTTCACAGGTCTAAAACCTATATATGCGCTAAATTATTTATTTTATTATTAACCCGTTCTGTCTCACTACTAGAGGCAACGACTTCCCACTACTTCTTTTAAAGTTCACGATTCCAAGTTTTCTCTTTTCAATTTTCAAAGAATTTTCAATTTCCAGTTCGTCCCATCATCTCCTTCATGGCCTCATGTAGATATGTTTAATTAGTCTTTAATCAACTCCATGACCGTATGTAACTCATCCCATTATCACAAGCCACATCTAGTATCTCCAACTGCTATCCCTTGTCCCCTGACAGCCATTCGCTGCTCTAGTACCCGTTTCGATTACATTGACGTCACGACCTCACAGCAAAAAGATAAGTTTTAGCTCTAATGTAAGGGTTAGGATACACGCGAGGGACCGGGATAAAGATGCGGACATAACTTACTGATGGCTAATAGGCCAGGTCTGAAGAGCCTGCTCGTGGGTCTATTTTTCTGGATTTCTTTTGTTTTACAGAAGTTATGAAAGAAAGCAGTCTGCAAAACGGTGTAATAGACGCGGGTCAAGCTGAAATGGCATTTATGGTATCACGTGAGACCACTGGGAAAGAGTTGAGGTTCTTCTAGATGGAAATTAATGTCAGTCTGGCCCAGAAAAAGGTAGTGAGATCATTTAGAGACGTTCTGTTAGGACGTCAGCGGAATCCAAAACGGTGTAGAAGAAAATGTTCTGTAAGATCTTGGAGAGGCGTCGGTTTACGTAACTATGGGGCAGTAACTTAGAAAAAAAAAAGTGCAAGATCTCGGCAACAAAAATGCATAATCAAAATTAAACATTATTTAACACAAGTTGGCAGTTGGAAGTCAGCTGAAAATTAAGTGATATTAAATATTAGAAGACGTTTGGATTGAAAACGGCTCGTTATTACTAAGTTCGATTCATCATCATCATCATCAGCCTTTTAATGTTCCCACTGCTGGGACACGAAACGGGCCCCTCTCCTAGAGAGGAGGCCTGTAAGTTCGATTACTCGGACATTGTTAATGATTAATTATTCGTATATAAGTGAATTTAAGAGTCGTAACACTGCGGTAAAGGACTTTACTACGTGGCTTTGAAACGAAATCTAGAAAAAAGTTATCTATTGTATACATGGATAATTTTGTTTGAAAGATTTAAATTTATGGATTGTATATTGAATTGTATATTTTATAATAAAATAAATAATAATAGCTTCATAATTTATGGTGTAACGTATGGGTGGGCCATACGTACAAAGCGTTTCGGGAACACATTCAATAAGCGTACAGCTGAAGAGTAGAATTCCTTGCCAGGGTTTGTGTTTCCTGATAGCTATAACCTTGGGGTCTTTAAGTGAACAGTGAATAGGTTACTTCTAGGCAAGCGTGCTCTATCGTTGGCCACATCATCGCTTACCATCAGGTGAGATAGAGGTCAAACGCGAGCCTATACATTATAAATAAAGGTTTTAAGGAAAAGATAATAGAAATAGTATGAATTACTTTTTTTTATTATTGATAGGTTCGCGCTTGACCGCTATCTCACCTGATGGAAAGCGATGATACGGTCGACGATGGATCGCGCTTACCTAGAAGAAACCTATTCACTCTTGACTTAAAGATTCCCGGGTTGTAGCCATCAGGAAACACAGACTCCGGCAGGGAATTCCACTCCTTAGCTGTATGCATAATAAAAGTGTTCCCAAAACGCTTTGTGCGTATAAGTGGGATGTCCACCATGTACCGGTGGCGCAACGCCGTACGTCTGGTAGTCCGATGATGAATTGAATTACATGAATTACGCCTATACAAAATTATCTAAGAAACGTCAAACGGTACTTCTAAGTTTTGATAGCCTTTAATGAAATAAAATTATTCGCACTATCCAAATCGCATACTAAATCCTTACACTTCCTACCCAAAAACCGGAACACAAGTTATCAAACACACGGGGCGATGGATCACGTATTAGTTTTTGGACTAACATCCTACGAGCGAGTTCAAAACAAATAATGTCGGACGCATCGTGTTCTGTAAATCACCACACTACACTCTGCAGCCTTTAGTCTGCAGGCCAGATAGCAATCAGCGTTCCTGAGCAACTTGTGAACCCCGAAAGTGCAGTGTAAAGGCAAAAACACAGACCCGTTTTGGTGATTAATTTTAATTGCCAAACTTAGCGCTGCAGAGCCGAGTAGTCGATACTTGAAACTACAAATATTATTCGGTGCTGTTACTTTAGCGTGAGTTATTTGTTTAGTTACGGTTTTTGAGTGAAATGATATTGTTGTAATGTTGGTTTTGATTTGAAAATTGAAACTCCGTGTTTTATAATTTGAATGTGAGACAGATTGTTCTATTTATTTGTTTCATTATCAACTATCACATTGTGACGAAATCTTATTTATTTATGTACCTAGCTATAATTAAATTTTAACTATCTTCGTTTAGTGCATAAAAACAAATATAGTGTATATATGTTTTGCAACTTCGATATACGGTAAATAACAAATACTTTTTGTAGCCTGAAACACAGGTCCTTATGCGAGAGTGTCACCACGGGCCCCGGGCCAAAGGCAAGGAACGGAAAGGTAGGTTTTTAGTCAGTAAAAGTCTGACACTATTTCCCGCCCCACCCAAGGGCGGGATTTGTCATTGGATGATTTTACCTACCAAAAAAAAAAAAAACTTAGTTCTGGTAAAAATCCAACTGTGTGCGTTATAATTGTTTTTATGTATTAAACTTTATACTGAACTATTTACTTTTTTTTTTAATTTAACCTTAAATTTGACACTTTTTTTAATAAAGAATAAAAGTTATTCTAAAAAAAAAATTTAAATAAATGCTACATTAATTTTTATAATATTTTATGATGGATTTTGACCAAAAAAATAAAAAGTTTAAGAAAGCGCAAATCAAGTGATATATTTGTTAAAACAAATAATTTTGCAATAAATAATAACTTTTTATTTTGTCTTCATAAGCTAACTATACAAATAAATAATACCTAATTAATTTAACCAATCACAATTGGTATCATCAATTGATTTCTCTCGCTTTGGGGCGAGAGGGAGTTTCAGATTTTACTGAATAAAACCCCACCTATACTCTTTCAGTCGCCTTTTGCTTTCCAAGACCGTGGTGATTTTTTAGAATAATCTCGTACAATCATAGCAGTTACAGCGCTTTTAAAATTGTCAGTTTGTTACATAAATTTTGTGTTAATTCTAGCCACAGAAGCGGGGCTTAAGTTGATTTATGTTGTACGAAGCGTTGCGTACAATTCAATCATTCAATCACACAGCCATTGTGTTAATTGTACAATTAATTCTGTTCTTAACGTCAATAAAATTATCGTTCAAAGGTTTGCGGTAAGAAATAACAATTCAAAGGTTTATTTATTTATTTATATTTAATTTTATTTATTTATGCAAACTTTATGCACAAAACACTGTACAAAGGTGAACTTAATGCCTTAGGCATTTTTTATCAGTAACCCAAAAATAAATTACTAACTGTAATCTAATCTTTACTTTACTTTTCTTTTAAACTATTAAAATCACAAATTAGCCGCGTGAACGAAAGCGCAACAGCAGCGAGCGTCTTATAGCACAGATATAGACGTCACAAAAAAAATAAATTGCGACACGAAAAAATCTTTGAGACTCAATTCGGTAATCTATTTGCATATACAAATTTGTACGGAACCCTCAGTGCACGAGTCCGACTAGCACTTGCCCAATTTTTTTTTTGCTAGTGATTTTATACTTTTTTTATTTATTTTTTTTATTTTATAAACTAGCACTTGACAGCAATCCTACCTGATGGTAAGCAGTGATGCAATCGTCGATGGTAAAGCGCACTAGTTTATTAAGAGCCTATTCACTCTAGCCTTGAAGACGCCTAAATTATAATTGGCCGGGAAAACCGCAGCAGGCAAATTGTTCCAGTCCCTCGATGTACGCGGTATAAACGTCGAGGCAAAACGCTTAGTCCGGACCGTGGAAGTTTCAACAACGTAAGGGTGGATATTCGCCGTACGCTGGGTTGTTCGATGGTAGAAAGGAGATGGTGGTATCAAGTCATGCAATTCCCAAACACTCTCCAAAATGCATCCTGTAAAACACCGAAAGGCTGGCACACGAAAACACGAAAACACGAAAGTTTGTGAGAATTGTGTGTATGATGATGAGCGATTGTGTAAGTTTGTTACTTCTTCACGCTTAGACGGCTGAACGGATTTGATTGAAATTTTGCTTATAGGTAGACCTTATCCTGGAACAGCACATATGATACTTTTACCCCAGGATTACGTTCCATTCAAACAATATTCACGTAGGCGAAGCCGCTGGCTGCAGCTAGTATATTTTAGTTATTAAAAATACTTAGACTAAAATCATAAGGACGTTTAAAAAAATAAAATTTTTTAGCAATTTTTTTATTTTTATTATGCACCTGCCATGCTTTTCTCAACAGCAATCTTGATTGGTAGAGGATTCCTAAGGCATTAAGTCCACCTTTGTACCCTTATGTTCTATGAAGTTATAATGCTACATTTAAATGTGGGCCCTGCTGAGCTGAAGCTTCAGCCAATCGCTATTGTATAGCCATTGGAGTTTTTTGCCGGTTCTTCTCCATAGGAAACGACCAATTTGGAGCCATGAACTAGCTTCTGACGATTTATAAGTGCCCATGTAGGCCTATCTATACTTATAATAAATCTGTAGAAGTAAAAATTCTGTACATTGAAAATATCAAAAAAATAAATGGCTGGGGGTGTTACTAGACCGACACCGAACCCAAAAATGTGATTAAAAATTTTTTGTCTGTCTGTCTGTCTGTCTGTCTGTCTGTTTGTTCAGGCATCACGCAAAAACTACCGGTTGGATTACGATGAAACTTGGTATAATTATTCTTTAATATCCTGGGCACCACACTGGGTACTTTTTATCCCGGAAAAGTATATACAATAAAAACAAACTTAATTTTGCTGTTCGATCCCTAAGCCCGATTACTGTACCAACCGCAAATAATAAGTTTATCGCAGGTTACGTCACCCGTTTCTATTCTAATTAGCCACAAAAGGCCCGCGCCGAGACAGAAGTATTAATACCGGTAATTATGCTCGATAGATAACGTTCTACACAAATAGCACTTTACACAAAAAAAAACTCATTGATAAGTTTCGTCGTTCACGCGAACGAAGTTGCGGGCACAGCTAGTATGAAATAAAAATATTTGAATTGAATTGTATAAACGGGGAAACCCCGTTAACACAATGGCGATTGGCCGATGATGGGCCCACTTGTAAACGTAGCATAACAGATAAATAACTTCAGAAAAAGAGACATAATAAAAGGCAATAAATTACAAGTTACATAGAGAAGTATAAACATTCGTATTTCAGGTAGACCTCGTTAAAACAACAATAGAATTAGTGGTGAAATGTTTTATGTTGTTTTAATATACGACTCGACTAGACTACCCGTATTTTATGTAAATACTTTGAAAACAGAAATAGGTAATGTTGCTCCATTTATTTATGTCCAACTGTATAATGTATGGAGGTCCGCTAAACAGCCACACTAACTTTTGATATATTACTCAAAGTTATTGTTTTATAATGTTTTTAAACTAAAAATTTGAAACCAAAATGGAAGTTAGCGAGCGTCTTGGAAGTTTGTCTTAGTTTTGTCGTGTTAGAATCTTTTGGATGATGTCGAACCTTATAAGTATGTAACTCATGAATAAAAAAAAAGTTGAACTTCATTATAGGGAGAAATCATCCAAGGACTTCTTATTGACTAAAACCATTGATATTATATTATAAGGGAAGATACGTGCTAACATCGAAATCAGAAAACCGCAACTCGAAACTCACACATTTACACTACCTGTAGTCACTGATAGACAAGGACAGAGATAAGAGTCGGCGCTGTCGTGCGAGTGAAATAGCGTTAGCTACCGAATGATGATAATTGTCACAATTTCGCAGTTTTGACTTAATCTAAGACTAAAAACCTTCTCGACCATGCTAAGTCCCAACGGGTTTGTTGGTAACTGTTTGTGGTACGTGTCACTACGCACCATCGACGACAAGGGCTCGGTCCTTATCAGAAAGTCGGAAAGTGAGCTACCTTATTGCTCATCGTTCGCAAACCCGTGCCTACGGTAACCGGGGATCGCTCTGCGTCTCTTGACGCCTCGGACGTCGCCTGTAGGGACGGCTAGGGCCTTAAGATGTCCCGCCCCTTACGGTTGCGACTATTTCCCTGGCCATTGCAGAAGCAGGCGTCCGCTTCTTATTCCCTCTTCCGGAATATGGTCTGAACTAAGACCCGGCGCGAGATGTCGCCACCGACAATCGCCTCGGAGATTGACCTATTTTTATTTTTTTAATACAAGGTCTTTGACTCGTTTACTTAAAGAAATTAATTTATATATATTAATTCGAGTTTTAGAAAAAAAGTACTTAATTTTTTTGACTTTATCTTTACAAATCGATAGTGTTTCATGTACCGGATCGACCCTCCACGGGATTAAAACGATCAAAATTTAACAGTGTATATAGATAAAGTTCCATGCATGACCGGTGAAGCCACACAGTTTTTATAAGCCTTATTTCGAACCGGACTATCGATAATAAAGCATAATAACAATAAGCACACCACAGCTAATTACCTATTTAGTGCAAAACCACAAAACCAGCATAAAATTACGGGTTATAAATAGTAATTTATAGACATTAAACTTGAATGTTAAATTAATTTTCCACATCGCACTGGAGTCGCACCGCTGATTCAGTATCGAACCGTGACAAATTGGAATTGTTTCACTTACATTTCCGCAAGCGCTTGAATATCGCGGCATACAGATTTAATTTATATATCACGTTAATTTTGACGGTGTGTAGAGTAAACTAATTTACGGATTGAAATTTGGGAAAAATTTAGTGAATTCTGATTCGGATCGCTTACTTTTGTTTATGGTCTGAAAATAACGAATAATAGTGACAATAACATCCATTTTAGGGTTCGGTATCTCAAAAAGAAAAAGCGGAATCCTTATAGGATCACTTTTTTGTTCGTCTGTCTGTCAAAAACCTTTATCTTAGGATCGCGTGGAGGTATCGATTTGAAATCAAAACCGTATCCCCTGAGTATGCGGTCACTTGAAGCTGTAATAAAAGTCAAACTTCTAAGAACCCAAAAAAGGTAAAAAACGTACATTTCGACACTATCAATTGATTCATAGGGTACTTCCCGTTGACCTAGAATCCTGAAATTTGGCATGAAGCAACAAGGTATCATAATATAGGAAAAATCCTAAAAACAGTAAATTTGTTGTGAGGTCACAAAAAAAAAACGATTCAGAAGAGTCTTCGAGATTCAGGAATTCAATTATTTTCATAGCTAGATTTGTACGGAACCCTCAGAGCGTGTGTCCGACTCGCACCACTATGCCGTCACAAATATCCTTATGGCATATACCTAACTAACGACAGCAACACACTTATTTTAAACAGATTTTAACTAATTGTGTAAAAAAAAAAAACAAACTTCACAATACTTTGAACTACGCCAACAACAGGAAAATACCGTCTCTTTTGTTTCACCTTTTTATTTTAAAACCCCCGATTCCTCTTTGATTTATAAATGCAATTAATCAGGCTGAAATATCATCCCAATTATCTCGGGATATCGCGCCGCTTTTTTTCGGCTGTTGTTAGTGTGGAACGGGAACTGGTGAAATAATAATAATAATTAAGTGATTGAGTTATCGTTGTAATATTTAGATTAAATTTTCATGCTATGGACTTTGGTTTAGTTAGGTTAGGTGGGGTTAGGTCTTACATCCGTCAGCCCATCAATCTAGACTCGTGATGGTGGAGCGTAGTGTTCCAAGCTCGCCTCTCTTAGAAGTACAGGAGAGCCACCCTCCAATACGGGACGATACCCACGAGGATCGGGTCACCAATAGTCTGGGCCAGCGGAAGGCAAACTGCACCCGCAGTCTCCGACGTAAATAGGCGAGGGAACGCCAGGGTGGTTTATGTAGTAAGTAAGAGTCTAACAGACCCCACCATCCACCCCAGGACGGAAGACATTCGTGGGGATTTCCAAAAAGCAATTTTTTTCAGGTTAAATAAATACTGTCTAAGACTGTGTGTGTGTTAATAAAGTGACATTTGATACATTATAGACAAAAAGTTTATTTGTTCCAACATTAAGCATATATACGAAAAGTTATACAAAAAGAAACAAAGCAAATAAATTGTGGAAGCGATCACGAATATCACACGCTCCACTCGTGCCTTAAGGCTAGGTTCTACTAAATTTGAAGTTTTTTAAACCTATGGAAATGCACAATTACAAATTAAAATACTATGAAAATTAATTTAAAAAAAAAATTGACTGTATGACCAACCAATGAGCAAAAAACAAAACATGATATAAAGTTGGCTAGATAAAAAAAAAATCGTGTATCTGACCTTAACTTTTACTCCCGAGATTTCATTTTTCCCTAGTGCTTTATGAATTTTCCGTAATAATACTTACTGATTTTTATAAGTGTAAAATGAGAAACAGAAGTGTACTTTGATGGTTAAAAAAAGCTCGTGTAATAACTTATAGGACCATGCTCTGACTCACAGGGTTCAAGACGCTCTTCCTCAATTTGGTTATCGTCCTTACAGCTACGGAGTGCAATTCCTAGCGATAATCTGAATTTCCTGATGGCTACAACCTAGGGGTCTTTAAGTTAAGAGAGAATAGGTTACTTCTAGGCAAGCATGCTCTATTGCCAGTCACATCATTGCTTAACATCAGGAGAGATAGTAGTTAAACTCGAGGCTACATAATAAAAAAAACCGGGCAAATGCGACTCAGACTAGTTTTCTCATTCTCTTATTTTAGAAGTTACAGGGAGCACATTTTACCACTTTGGAAGTGTCTCTCGCGCAAACTATTCAGTTTAGAAAAAAAAATGATATTGGAAACCTCAATATAATTTTTGAAGACCTATCCATAAATACCCCACACATGTAGGTTTCAGGAAAAAAAAAATAAGTTTCAGTCTGAGTATGGGGAACCTCAACCCCAAAAATTTATTGTTTTTATTTTTACTATCTAAATAATATATAAAACTCAAAGGTGACTGACTGACTGACTGACATAGTGATCTATCAACGCACAGCCCAAACCACTTTAGGGATCGGGTTGAAATTTGGCATGTAGGTAGATGTTATAACGTAGGCATCCGCTAAGAAAGGATTTTGATAAATTCTACCCCCAAGGGGATAAAATAGGGGATGAAAGTTTGTATCAAACTTTGTCAATTTTAAACCGATTGGATTGAAACTGCATGCATATAGCTACTATGATGTAGACATCACCTAAGAAAGGATTTTGATACATTCCACTCCCAAGGGGATAAAATAGGGGATGATCTTCTTAGATTTTCGACTGATTGAACTGAAATTAAAGATTGTAAAGCCGCAAAAAATATACCTAATTAATAATAATACTTAACGCGAGCGAAGCCGCGAGCTAAAGCTAGTTTTTGTGTAAAACTCTTAATGCGGTTTACACACGGACTACATCTACTTACCAAGTTTCAACAGTATAGTTCTTTTGTTTCGGAAAAAAAGGCTGTGACATACGGACAGACAGACAGACATGACGATTCCATGTTTTGCCTTGTGGGTACGGAACCTTAAAAATATGACGATTAACGATCCCTTTTTTACCTAAGTAAATCTCTTTCAAAAACATTTAAAAATATATTATAATCATTTAATATTTTATAGGGCTGTGTAAGACCTTGTTTTGTGTCCCTGGATTAAAATAAAAAGTTATATTTTGAACATAAAATTTTATGGTAGACGCTCTTTAAAAAGAGAGTTTTTGTCCCAAATGAGCCTTTTACTCCTATTACATAGTTCAAGTGGATTTATGAGATTTCTCGAGAGCTTTTTATTCACAATTATGTTCGTGAAAGAGATTTCTTATTTTAACTCTTTAAGTATAAGTAATACTAGTCTATTATTTATTCTATAAGATAAAAGAGCTCTTTCTTTTCATAGGGAGAAGATGCAATCAAAGCTAGTTTGTTATAATATTTTTTAGATAGCTAGTAGGTACTATATTAATGATTATTTATTATTTATTTTATTAATAACTTTGGTAATGGTCTTTCTCATACTTTTCCAACGTCCTGACTTTTTTTATCGAGGCCTAACTATCACAAATGAATCCAAATCATCAACATCCGCATATCTGAAGACTTGCTTATCTTATGACGTTTATCTTCAAGCGGACTGTCTTTTTTAATCTAAATAAATAAAATAAAGTCGTATTATTTATATTTTTTATAACTCAACAACGGCTAAACCGATTTTAATGATCTTCGCTTTAATATATTTGAAAACGACGCGTAAAAAAAAAATTGAGAAATATCCAAATCCATAAAAAAAAAACAACAACTGTCAAATCCAATGTTTTTGACATTTGCTTTTATTTTTTGTCTCAATTATTCAATCATATGCACAAAAAAAAATACCTATATACTTTACAAAACATTCGTTGACTATAGGCGATACGAAGTTCGCTGGGTTCGGGATTTAATAAAATATCTTCCAACTCCAAGAAAACAATCAGCTGATCAAAGTCACATCTCAACTGCATCGATACTCGCTTCTCAAGGTAATCGATTACAGAACAATTCGAGTGAAAAATCAAAACCTGTAGTGAACATGATGGACTGAAGACCGTGACGCGGCACGCATTGCGGTTGACATGGCCATTTGTTCCCACAGAGCAAGAAATTTACGTGTCACGGTACGACTACGTTGCGTGATTTGCGGTTTGAGATCCATTGATGTAGTTTGTATGTGGAAATTGTAAAAGTAATGATGAAGAATCAATTCTATCTTTAACAGCGGTTTACCGAGGCTTAAGATAGCATTTAAGTTGTTGAATAAATTGTGCAAAATAAATAGTTTTTATTAATAAAAAGTCCATTAGTTTAATAATCAAAACTTAATTGAATAAATTAATATAAATGAACGAATACGAGCTTTAGAGATGTCAAAATTTATGAGTCTTAATTCAATTTTAGTCGCGCTTATTAATCACTTAAATTTAAGGCTTTTTGATAATCGACTTTATTTAATTATAGTCAAAATAAAAAGCCTCTGTAAGTTTTAGGAAAATACTCCGGAATATTTAGTTCACAGAATATTAATAATCTTTATAGCAAAAAAACAGTTCACAGAATATTTTTTTAAAACAACAAATTTTTTAGGAATAAAACAATTTTCTACCGACAGCAAAATCACTTTTAAACAATAAACAATAATCAAATGACATTTTGTTCAGGCTTATATTGTTACTGAAACTAAATTAATTACGTATCTGGATTGTACTGTACTTCTTTTTCGTATTTAAAATGCTGTAATATAACAAAGGCATGAAAAAATAGCTTTTTTTTTGTCAATATACTCAAACTATTTTTTTTTTCTGATCAGTATTTGGCTACCTGTATGACTTTGTTATCGGCCTCGGATAATTCCTGAAGAGTGCAGATGGTGCAGTATAATAGAAGGCTTGTTTACTATTCGTTATTTTCAGAATTTTGAGTTCTGTTTTTATCCATTACGTGTATTGTAAATGTCCTCTCCGCCCACTCGCGCGGTTCAAAGGAGCCTGTGTTACGTTACGGCTCCGCTGAATATCATCATTTTTCCTTGTTACCCACAAGGTGGGTGTTCTGTTGTAAAGTTGCTGGGATTTCCCCTGATGGTGACAGATCATACATAGCATTACTCGGGAATATAAAGAAATTCATACTCCTCCGTTACGACGATGAAACATTACGCCAGCATGCGATCGTTACCCCAGCTTTTATCCTTGCTTTTATACTTTTTGAATGAAGTAGTTTATTGTGTGCGTGTTTAGGGGAGAGATAAGGATGGAAATATAGGGTTTTGTTGGGGTGCAGACATAATATTATCCCGTTTATGACGAGTAGTTACATAGACATAACGTCCCCGTAGAGCGAAAAGTCATTAAGTCGAAAAATCATGTTTTGAGATAATGAATTTTAAAGTTTTTAAAAATTAGATTCGTTATAACTTTGGCTAGCCATTACATATCTTTATGTTTTTTGTTTTAGTTTGAAGGAAAAAAAGTAATGTTTATATTTTAGGTGCTAAAATGCATGAAAATCTTTTTATATTTAAGAAAAACTAAAAACATCAAACTAGTTAATTATTCTTTAGACAATCAATGACTTAGTTTTGACTTAGTGAATTGTCGACCGTAGTTAGTGATTTTTCACTTAGTTTTAAATTATTATAAAGAAAAATAACCCGAGTTAAGTAAAATGGTACTAACTGTTATATTACCAAATGTGTATTGTAAATACTATCTAACTAAGTTTTGAAAGCATGTATGGTAAGTTTTGTTTTAAATATGACATGAATAATGTAATTTAACTATTGTAATAAATTTACTTAACGTTTATTAAAGGAAATAATGTGAAAAAATCAATAAAACACTATCAGATTTTAACAAAAACAAAAAAAAAGTGCAAAAACAGACCATCAACACCAGGTGGTGCTGAATCTCGGTTTCTTTTAGAGCGAGCAGATCAGTTCATTGCACTGACAATTTCCACACTGCCCCTTTTACCATTAATCTCATTCCTAGTTATACAATATGTTTCATGCAATGGTTTAGACGTGTGGATCGTATAATTTTGAACATTCAATTTTGTGTGTAATATAAAATACCAACTCCACTGACTAGCATATGCAAAGTAGACTGCATGACTGCCGTTACGACTAGGTAATGTTCATCAATAATTGACCGCTGCTTGTCCGATTTTTTCGCTTGCTGTGCTTCATTTCACTTTTTTGGGTCCTATCCTTAGCAGCAGGTCTGCTTCCCTTCTGAAAGTCCGTCGATCTGTACTGATGCTGTGTCCGATGTGATACGTTAAGCTATGGAGTATTTTATCCCTTATAGTGACGTATCCATCGGAGGCTCAGCTATCCCATAGTTGAACGCTGATTGCGTTTAAGCTGAAGAACGTAAGCATTAATCGTTTCTCACCTAGGTAAACGCTCGTGATTGCAAAGCTCCGGACCTGAGCTTAAAGAAGAGAAACTTCAATCGCGCTGCCAAGTCCTACAAAAAGGCACTATGGAAGGCTCGCTTTGACCATATTACTCATACCGGCACAAAGCTCTCTGCACAGCCGTCCGGTAGCAGAGCATTTGGTCCCTTGCCAAGTCGGTTGAAGCGAACTTCTGTCGATCCGTACTGCCTCCACTGGTTAAACTTGATGGAACACTGGCTCATACCGCGAGAGTGAAAGCTCTCTCTCTTTGCATCTCTCTTCGCCCATAATTCTTGTCTTGACACTTGCGGTGCTACTCCACCGACTCTGCCTATCTGCGACAACTCATACCCGAGGTTTACATAAGGAACACAGAAGTTCTGAGAGTACTGTATCGTCTAGACGTGAATAAAGCTAGTGGACCGGATGGTATACCAGCGATTTTTCTTAAGGCTTGTGGGCCTGAATTGGTTTCTGTATTAGCGCGCTTGTATCGCCTTTCATTTGGGACTGGTATAGTGCCCAAGTCCTGGAAGCTTGCCAACGTGCAACACGTGCCCAAAAAGGGTAGTTGTGCCGATCCTGCCAATTATCGGTCGATTTTAATAACCTCTATACTCTGCAAGATTATGTTACGTGTATCGAACTCGCGCCTCATGGCACATGGCATGGTGCACTGAGGACCTGTACTAGTTTATGTCACCCACTTGTAGGGCGAGGCTCTCGAGAAGAATGGGGAAGCGATTGCTGTTTCCCTAGATGTCTCGAAGGCCTTCGACAAGGTATAGCACGCTAGCCTTTTGAGTAAGCTTCCAACGTACAGCATTTCCCCCTGGCCTGATTAATTAATCACCTAAACCCAATTGGGTAAAAGACTTCCTGAGTGAACGGTCTCTCTCAACGGATACTCATCAGTGCCCATGATGAATAATACCTGAGTTCCTCAGGGGTTGTTCTCTTTGCAACTCTCTTCCTCCTGCTTATCAACGATCTGCTGATGCCTATTATCTATGGGTATACAGATGATAGCACAGTTGTAGACAGATACCTGCCAACTGCTCGGGGTAGCAAAGAGCTAATCACTTTTGTTTATAATCATGGTGTGCCAAATAAACATGTCTTTCTTTCTAATTCAGTCTGAAAGAGAGGCTATGGTAGAGTGCACTAATGTTTTCAGGCAATCTCCAAGTGGGGCAAAGCCAATTTGGTGGGATATAAGGCCGTCAAAACAACAAGCGCGTCTGTTTACAAAGCGAGCCACCTTGAAAAGGAAAGGAGTTTACCTTGGCTCCTGCTTTTCAAAATGTATCCTTGGAGTGCACCGACTGCCTTCAACTCTTAGGAGTTGAAATTTCCTCTGGCCTCAATTCTGGGAGGTTCATTGAGTCTGAAGCCAAGGTAGCTGCTAGTAAGCTGGGCTTTCTTGCAAAAATCTGTCGGTACTTCACACCGGGACAGGTTCTAATGTTATGCAATCGTGTGTGTATGCCCAGGTGCGATCGTGTGTGGAATATTGAAGCCATTTATGGGCGGGTGCTGCAAAATGCCACCTGGCAGCTTTGCACTCGATGGAAAGGTGTGCGAAGAGGCTAATTTGGTGATCCAGATTTAGTTAAGTCCAATCTACAAATCCTTGATCACAATCGTAGAGTAGCCAGCCTTTCGGTATTTTACAGAACATTTTGGAGAGTGTGCGCGGGAATTGCATGACTTGATTCCGCCAACTCATTTCTACCATCGGACAACCCGCGAATATCCACCAGTAGGTTGGACAAATCAAGAATAAACTCAGCAAGGCTCATTTTTACGCAGTACGTAATAATTCGGTTAATTTTAATACCAGCGGATCGCGTGTATATCAATCGACTTCGACCTCACGAATGAATCTCACCTCGCGCGGCGTTCATAAGTCGTCATAATAAATAGCAACAAACTGACTAACTCGAGGCCCTCTCGAGCGAAATTTACCTTAATTGTAACAATGCATGTCGAAGTTGCATAAATAATAACTAAAAGACTTTTATTATTTTTCACTTTAGATCTTATGTTTCCCTTTCAAAGGAAAAAAAATGTTTAAAATGGGTTGATGATTTTTCGCTTTTGCAGTGCAGCACAAATCATTTAAAAATCAAGAGTGAGTATTCACTATGTCGGGTTAGTTAATTTTCGCTTTCGTGCGTTTTAGCAAACTATTGATTTTAAATATTCACTAAATCATTGTAATGATTTTTAAACTACCTGTAGGCTTATGTATGCATTAATAATTTAATACGAAAAGCAATTAAGTCGACTTAATTTCGAATTTTGTAAATTTTCGGTATATGAATAATAATTAATTAAGTTAGTTATTTCTTCCATTATGATGTATCATCCAAATAGTAGGTTTATTTACTATTCACATTTCGTAAAACAAAAACGAAGGCAGCTACAAAAATACCGGTAAGACTGATATGTAGAGAAAAAAATTATGATATTAATGGTAGTGATAACTCATTTTGGTAATTTTGGGACTTAGTGACTTTTCGCTCTACGGGGACGATATACAGACTACGTGTTTTGTTTAGTACTGTTATTTGTTTCTTTTTATTTAATTAATTTATAGTCTTGTAATCATTTCTGTTTAAAATATAAATCTCAATTTATATTAAGTATTTTTAATATCTTACTGACATTTTGATGTGTTTATTTATTTATTTATTTATTTATATCTATATACTTTATTGTACACCAAGATAAAAAGATTATACATTTTTGAGACTGAAATAAAAACATACAATGGGCGGCCTTATGTAATACTCAATTTAATTTATTTTAATTCAATTTTTAATTAGTTTTAATGTAATTTAATTTATTATTTATGTGACTACAATTTTTTTTTAAATTTATTGTATAAGTGCTGTGTATGACTATAAATGACGAATTCACCATGATATTTCTTCGTCATTTGGAAATTTCTTTTTTTTTGTATTAACTACCTAGTGAATGAGTCGTTGGTGTGTCAATTTAAAACAAAAAAAAGTACTAAATGGACTTTTTGGTGTAGTTTGGCTGTTGGTAGTCAGACAAAAGCTTTTTTTTATAGTTAAGGTTAAAATGCTAGGGCCTCTCAGTTTGTCTAAACCTATTGAATAGCGATTGCATGAAAAAGTCATTCAATAGGATGACCTGAACTGAGACGCTACTGCTGATAATATTAATTATTCCATAAATAAATTACGTATTACTACCGCTAATTATATTTTAAACAGTATACATGCATTGACATTGACCTGCAGTTTATATTTCACAGGCTACCCTTAAAAAAACGGACCATTGCCGGATTAACGCTTTTGTAAAACCCACTGGAAAATAATGGTCGGAATCCACTGGACAGAACATTGGACCAACGACTCTATAATAGCCGAACTCAAGTCACCTATGAGTATAGAATAGGCCAAATTACCAGAAAGAGAGGTAATAATTTGGAAAAGTTGCTGTTTAAAGGGAAAAGTAGGTGGGAAAAGACCCAGGCAGGAGTCCGATACGTTGGTCAGACCAACTCCATGTTATACAGGAGACTTCAGTTTGCGCCGCCATCCACATCGCCGAAGATAGGACAACATGGCGAAATACTCCACAAGAAGTTATTCATCGAGGTCACGACCCTCAGCATTGTGGATAAACCATGCAAGGAGGAGGGAGGAAGGAGGAGACTACCCGCATCTCCTTTAATGATCAAAATAGTTAAGCATGTATCTTTATCAATTGAGATTTTTTTTTAAATGATCATTGATCTTGCGTTAGACCATTATCTCACCTGATGGTAAGCAATGATGTAGTTGACGATCTTGATCTTGGTTTTTGGTCTTGTGGTGATCTCGTGCTCTTTCTTTTTTTATGCACCTGCCATGTTTTTTTTTTCACCCTTGGTTGACTGGTTGAGAAAGCCAAAGGCATTAAGCTCGCCTTTGTACCTACAAAGGTATGCATGAAATTTTAACAAATAAATGGTAAAGAGAGAGAGACTATAAATACTCCCAAAATAAAAAGTATCCTATACGTTTATTGTTGCCAGAATTACAATATTTTCTGAAAAAGTTACCGCGGCTCTAAAGCTCAAAAGGCAAATTAAAGTACACAGGTGGATTTTAGTCAGTAAAAGTGTATCGCTCTACCCAGACTGGGAGAAGTCACTTTATGATTTCCTACCAAAAACAAAGGCATTGTCTAATCGTGTGCTAAAACTTGTCCAAAATCAGTTAAGCTATTTCAGTGTGAAGAAGTAACAAAAACATACACACACACTTGCATTTAATGTTATTAGAATAAAAGTATGATGGGACGAGCTTAAATTTTATTTCGAATGTAAAAGGAGCTCTGTGTTTCTAATAGTCTTTTTTTCCAAAGTTCAACTCATTACATAGACTAATCTAACTTTAATCCATAGAGACGCAGTAATGGGGTTGTTTTTTTGCGAATGGTACAACGCGAAGTGAAAATAAGTCGGTTTAAAAAGTTGTTATACTGGAATATATGAAGCAAAACAATTCAAAACCGTATACGAAATGAGTCATCATATTCTCTCGTCATAATTTATGGGAGAGTACTTGTATGCTGAGTAGCCAAACGCGTGAATTCTATAAAACTATTTTTTTTTTTTTTAATTAACCAGTGCTTGACTGCAATCCCACCTGATGGTAAGCAGTGACGCAATCGTTGATGGTGAGGCGCACTAGTTTATTAAGACCTTATTCACGGTCGGGTTGTCCAATGGTAGAAATGAGATGGCGGAATCAAGTCATGCAATTCTCGCACACACTCTCCAAAATGCATCCCGTAAAATACCGAAAGGCTGGCTACTCTACGTCTGTGCTCAAGGCTTTGTAGATTGAACTTAACCAAATCTAGATCACCAATTAGCCTCTTCGCACGCCTTTCCACCGAGTCTAAAGCTGCTAGCAGCTGCTGGTGGCATTTTTCCCCACCAGCCCATTTGTGGCTGTAGTACTCCACACACGATCCGTCCTGTGCTTTGTATAACATTAGAAGCTGTTCCGGTGTGAAGTACCGCCGGACTTTTGCAAGAAAGCCGAGTTTCCTAGCAGCTACCTTGGCTTTGGACTTAATGAAGCGCCCAAAGTTGAGATCTGAGGAAATTTCCACTCCCAAGAGCTGAAGGCGGTCGGTACACTCCAAGGATACATTCTGAAAAGCAGGAGCCAAGGTGAATGGGTTCCTTTTGGCGGTGAATAAACACTCTTGTGTTTTGGCGGCTGTTATACAGACGGATTTTAACATAATTATTTTATTGTTAAATAGGTTTGTAGGTGTTATAGTTTCTGAGATTTTGTGATTGATCAGTGAGTGGTATTTTGCTTTTATACATAGATTATACAGTACATTATTGGTGTTCTGGGTCTTCCCTTACTTTTATAGAAATTAATATTCTTACTCAATACTTTCCTAATTACATTATACTCCCTCTCTTCTGCATAGGTGATTAGTATGACTCACGAAAAATAACATTTAAATTCTAAGCTACGAAGGTCAATGACATTCTCTGAAACTCCCAAACTTAGCAGTAAGCAAAATAAGCAATAACAATTTGGGTTACTTTCGACGCCAATAAAACGTCGAGTGTTTCTTTAATTTGAATTTTGATAGAGTTCTAATGAAGTCGTAACGAACTTACTAAGTTCTGTACTTGGACGTTGAACGTGGACCGGAACGTTATTAAGGCGAAGACAAATAAGAGACAACATTCGTAATAGGCCTATTTCTTTTTTATTGTAAAATATATTTGCTTGCGACTTACTGCAGCAGATCATGAAAGAGATGGCGGGACGACCTGGATTCTTTAAGAATTTGAAAAAGGTAAAAATTGTGATTGTTGAAAGGAATAAAGGGATATAATTATGTTTGTCCAGCTGTGGAATGTGGAATTTTTAAAATATTAGAATTGATTTTTGCACTGCCGCTTGGAGTAGCAGATATGAGTACATATTTCAAATTAACTTCAGCTTCATAGAACACGTGTAGGCGTTTATGATAAACGAACAGGCGTACAAGGTGATGCTACAAGGATTCCATTTTTGGTAATGAACACTAAAATTCATTCAAATAGCTCACATTTAAGCAGCCTGACAAAGAATGTGCTCTTGGACTTTATGCACGAGTTGTGTCATCGTCAAATCGCAGGTCAAAAACGTGTATGAACCTTAACTAAAATGTATTTATTCTGCCTTCATCCTTGACAAATATTAATATTCTCGAGTTAAAGAGGCGTTGCTTCAATTAAGCCCTTAACTTAGTTTGCCGCTTAGACTTGTTATCTTAGTTCTTCAGACGCTCAACAATTATTTATTTAGCAATCATTCGAAGAGAATTTGGACGTTTTGTTAATTCTTCTTCTAAGCATATTACCTGCTTAGATTTTCTTCAATATTGCTCCGTAGGAATCCCAGTCTACAGAAACTTTCGAAGCATTATAATTTGTTAAGATTATTTTAAGTTTCTTACCTTTATAGTTAGCAAAGTTTGCGCCAAAATTTTAAAGATTATATGCTACTAAGTTTGAGCTTAAATCACAAATCATAGGATTCCAGCTAGAATTTCTGTGAAATCTAATTTGTTTCTTTTATACTTTTTATTTAATATTTTTACTTTTACTTATTTATAAAAGTGATGATAAATGGTCTTTTAGGCAAATTGAAACGGTTTTTTATGTGAGGTGGGAAATCATTCCAACAACTAAGGCTGAATAAATTCAAGGCTAGAGTGAATAGGCTCTTAATAAACTAGTGCGCTTTTTTATTTCATAAAAACTAGTGCTTGACTGCGATCCCACCTAATGGTAAGCAATGATGTAGTGTATAGTTTTATGTCTAAGGAAGGTTTTTTTTTTTTTTTTTTTTTTTTGTGGTAGTTAAAAATCATCCAATGACGAATCCCGCCCTTGGGTGGGGCGGGAAACAGTGTCAGACTTTTACTGACTAAAAAACCTACCTTTCCATTCCTTGCCTTTATCCTGGGGCCTTTGGTTTTTTTTTTTTTTTTTTTTTTTTTTAGTGGTAGGTAAAAATCATCCAATGACGAATCCCGCCCTTGGGTGGGGCGGGAAACAGTGTCAGACTTTTACTGACTAAAAAACCTACCTTTCCATTCCTTGCCTTTATCCTGGGGCCTTTGGTGACAGTCTCACATAACCTTTGGCCCCAGTAGGCTTCGGCCCTGCTGGACCCCTACAGTATGCTGACAACTCCTTGAGGCGCGCGGGAACGGTGCGCGCCGTAGACGACCTGAGCTCGGACCGGTCTGTTACCGGACGGACGGACAGCGAGCTACCCATTGCCCACCGTCCGCGAGCCCGCGCCTACGGTGGCCGGAAATTGGGATCGGAAACCCGGCGGCGGCGGCGGCGTGTCCGCCTTTGCCTAAGGCGGTCGGCCTCCTCCTTTACTAGCATTACTGCTTCGCAGAAGGAGGCGACCGCCTGCCATTCCTCCTCGCTCCGGAGCATGGCTTGAACCAAGCCCCGGCGCGAGAGATCGCCGCCGATCGCCCCCACGAGGACACGGCGCTGCTCTTCCCAAGCGGGGCACACCTCGACTGTGTGCTCCACCGTGTCCACCGGGCGGTCCGCACAGTGGCGACACCCGGGCGTCGTCTCCGCACGAATCTTGTACAGGTACGGACCGAACTTGCCGTGCTCGGTCAGCACCTGCGCCAAACGGAAGGTGACGACGCCGTGGGGCCTTTCCAGCCACGCCTCAAAGAGGGGCCTTACCGCCTCGATCGTGGCGTGCCCAGCACGAGGTTGCGACAATCGCTCTCGCCATTTCACCATGAGATCCCGCCGGAGCTCTGTCCGCCATGCCGCGACTTGTCGCGGCATCGGAGTTTCGCCCCGACGTTGCATCTCCACGCGTAGGTCATGCATGTGTGCAAGGACTGTTGCCTCCAAATCCCATGGTGGTAGGCCAGCAAGGAGGCTCGCCGCTTCGCAGGACACCGTACGGTATCCGCGGATCATCCGGATGGCCATGACCCTCTGGCAGGCGGTTAGCCGGGCCGCCACTCGCTTCCGTAGCGATGGCGCCCACACCGGCGCACCGTAAAGGGCCATGGACCGAACGATGCCTGCGTAGAGCCTCCGGCAGGAGGCGTCTGGACCCCCTAGATTCGGCAGGAGCCGCTTGAGCGCAGCCCCAGTCGCATTCAACCTGGGAGCCAGACGTCGGAAGTGCTCCTTGAAGTTCCACCGGCTGTCGAGGACGAGTCCCAGGTACTTCATCGTCGACCCGACGCCGATGTGAACTCCTCCTACCGTTAATTGGGAGCCCGGAGGTGGCGCGCTCCGAGGGCCGTGAAAACACATGGCCTCGGACTTGTGCAATGCCACCTCGAGTCCCAACTGCTGTATCCTCTCCACGACTGTCGCAACCCCGCGCGTCGCTAGTTCGACCGCCGCCTGGTACGACCGTCCCCGCGCCAGGACCAGCGTGTCGTCTGCGTAACAGACCACGCTGACCCCGTCGGGGAGGTCGGCGCGCAGCACGTAGTCGTACCCGATGTTCCACAAGGGCGGCCCTAGTACCGATCCCTGCGGAACACCGCACGACATCTCTCGCCGTTTCAACTCCCCCTGATGACCGGGGTAGATGATGAACCTGTCCGACAGGTAGGCCTCGATCACCCGACAGAGGTAGTCGGGCACCCGGTGGTACCGGAGTGCCCTACCAATGCAACTCCAGGGCAGGGAGTTGAAGGCGTTGGCGATGTCCAGAGACACCGCCAAGACACACCTGCCCCGGGACACTGCATCCCCCGTCGTGAGGGCTCGCACGCGCATGATGGCGTCCACAGTGGAGCGCCTCCTGCGAAATCCGAACTGGCCGTCCGCAAGATCCGGCCCCTTCCGTGCCAGATGCACGACGAGGCGGTCTGCAATTACTCTTTCAAAGAGCTTGCCCACCTCGTCGAGCAGCACAATGGGCCGATACGCGGACGGAGAGTCCGCGGGGCGCCCCGGCTTCGCGATAAGGACCAGTTTCCCCGTCTTCCAGCGAAGCGGGAACTGGCCCCTCTCCATGCATGCGCTGAAGAGCCCTCTCAGTCGAGACCCGAGTTCCTCCATGGCCAGGACCCAGGCTTTTCCAGGCAAGCCATCGGGTCCTGGGGCGGTGTTCTTGGCACTCAGCCTTCGCACCGCCACTCTCATCTCCACCTCGGTCACCTCTGGAGCATTGTTGCCGTCGTTGCCGTCGTGGTCCGCATCGGACACCGCCGCTGGTGGCGGAGCCATAGGCGGGGGAGTATGCTCCCCTCGCGTAGGGAACAGAGCGCTCACCACACCCTCCACGAGCTGGGGCCGGAGACTCTGAGTCAGCGGGGGAGCCCATGGCCGGAGTTTCTCCATGACCATTTTGTATGGGCGTCCCCACGGATCAACGTTCAGAGACTCCAGCCACACGTTGCGGGCCTCGAGTTTGGCCCGCTTTATCTCCGCTCGGAGGGTGCGCTTTGCCGCCCTGTATCCCTCATACAGCTCCGCCTCTATGGCCTCCGCACCCGGTGGACGGGTGCGGCGCCTGCGGTGTCTAGTATACCGGCGTCGCGCAGCATTGCACGCATCGCGCAGTGCCGCAATCTCTGGCGACCACCAGTGTACTTGGCGCCGGGCACGTCCTGGCCGGACTCGGGGCATGGCCGCGTCGCAGATTTGCGACATGGCCACCTGGAACCAGTCCGCCTCGACGTCGATGTCGACAGGCCTGTCCGGTGCTTGCACCCAGGCCTGTACTATCGCGGCTTCCTGGAGCAGGTCCCTGTCCAGCTGCCTCAGCGCCCAACGCGGACCACACGGGGTCTGTCGGACCGGCACGGTCGAGGTCTGGGCGGAGACGTCAAACCGGATGTACCGGTGGTCGGAGAACGTCTCCACCTCCTCTATAACGCGCCAGTCGACGACACGCGGTGCCAGTGCAGGGCTGGCGAACGTGACGTCCACCACCGACTCGCCCTGCATCCGCACACACGTGGGGACAGAACCCCGGTTTTGTACGACTAGGCCCTGTCCTAGGGCCCATTCCTCCACCCTTCGACCTCGCTGGTTCGTGAACCGGGAACCCCAAGCCTCGTTCCAGGCGTTGAAGTCCCCGCAAACGACCACGGGGAGGCTG
Organism: Leucania comma; assembly: GCA_958295575.1. Classification (NCBI taxonomy): domain Eukaryota; kingdom Metazoa; phylum Arthropoda; class Insecta; order Lepidoptera; family Noctuidae; genus Leucania; species Leucania comma. The sequence continues at coordinate 25,201,911 of OY282467.1, read as the reverse complement.
GAGTCAAACCCAGCAACGACGGCATCCAGCTCCAAAAGGGAGCTGTCCAGTTCGGCGAGAGATCTGTTCGGGGACAGGTAGACGCCTACCACCACTATGTCCCCGAACCGTGCTGCCACGCAACCCCGACCTTTCTTGACGGCCTCGAGTGCCGGGGTACCGGCGGCGGCCGACGAAATGAGTGTCACCGAGCCGCTCAGGTCCTGAACCCAGTCGGCTCTGGGCAGGACAAAGTGCGGCTCGGAGACAACGGCGATGTTGATCGACCACTGCGCCATGCTCTGGAGCAACAGATCCTGAGCGGGGGCGCAGTGGTTGATATTCGCCTGGAGGAGACGTAATGGAGCCGTTATTGACAGTCCATTACAGTCTCCTCCCGGGCCCTCCGTGAGGGTCCTGCCGCGGTGGTAGCGGCGGCGGCGTCTGCGGAGGCGATGGCGGCGGCAGCCAACGGGGCAGCCGCGGCGGTGAGCACCTTCGCGGGGACGGGCCTTGGGACCTTGCCCTTGGCCTTGGCGGGGGGATCGCAGGTCCTGCTCCCAGCCCGGTGGTCGGCCGACTTGCCTGCCGCCGCACATGCGTAGCAGTGCGGCGCTGCACTGCAGGTATCGGCCTTGTGGCCGGGCTGACCGCACTGGAAGCAGCGGTCGCTGCGATCTTCCTCCGCTGCGCAACAGACCCCCACGTGGTGGCCCACGTGGCAGCGATAGCAGCGCAGCGGTCTGGGCTCCAGCAGCTTGACTCGCGCGGAGACCCAGCCCACCAGGAGTCGCTTACCCTCCCCGGTGATGCTCCTGGCCGCTGACAGGGGGCAGTTTACAGTAACCGCCCCCATGCCAGTGCCGTCAACACGGATGGTGCCTGCCCGGACCTGATCGGCAGGGCACCCACCCGTCCTGGCGACAGCGGCCACGACCTCCTCGACCTCGACGGAATCGTCCAGGCCCATAATGCGCATGTCGACGCATCTTGTGGGCCTGGACACCCGGACCTCCTCCGCATCCAAGGACGCCCTGATTTTTTCAGCCAGGGCGTCTGCGGTGGGGCCGCTGTTGGCTCCGGGGACCTCCAACATCAGGGCACCAGTTGCGGTATGCCGCATCTGGAAGCCCCCGGTGATCCCGAGGTCGGTGAGGTTCACCGCCCGCTTCGCCTTACGGAGGACCTCGCCGTAGGTCGCACCCTTTTTCGCTGCCTCCGGCTGCAGTGTGATAACTACAGCCGTGGAGCGCGGGGTGCGAATCCTGGCCGCGAGGGCCGTCCGCTTCCGCAGCTTTTGCCGCTCACGCCTCCTGGCAGCCCGAGCCGCCTTGCCAGCCTGCTTTTTGGCTCCGGCCACTTGCCATCCGGCTTCGGCCGGAGGATCTGCAGGTTGGGGAGGCGGCCTCGGCCGCCTGCTTGCCGCCACAGCAGGGGCTCCCGCCGCCTTAGGGGCCGGTGCCGCCTTGCCCTTCTTAGGGGGAGCCGCAGGGGTTGGCTTCCCCTGCTGCTGTTTTCTGCCCTGCGGGGCCGCTCCGGCGGGGTTCGCAGCCGTGGCCACGCGCCCGGTCTGCCCTGACGGGCCCGCCATGGGCGCAGCCGCCGAGGCCGCGGCGGCAGCGTAGGACGCCACCCTTCGCTGGCCGGAGGCCGCTAGTGGGGGGCGCAATACGATGCCCTCCAGCAGGGACAGCTGCTGCTGGATCCGCAGCTGGAACTGCTGCTGCTGTTCCTGCAGCTGCTTCTGCAGCTGCTGCTGGAAAGCAGCCAGCTCCCGCTGCACCAGTGTCAGCAGCTGGCTTCCCGACTCGGCCTGGGGCCGAGGCTGGGGCTGAGGCTGGGGCTGGGGCCGACTTTGCCCCTGCCCTTGCTTGCGCCCCCCTTCCACGGGCTCCTGGCTGCGGGCCCCATGGACCCCAGCGAGCTCGGCCTGGATCTCGGCCCGGAGCCCGGCTTTGAGCTCAGCCCGGAGCTTCGCCACGCTCTTTCTGAGGGCGACGTCGAAGGCTTCCTGTAGAGAAGCGGCGTGGCGGAGAACCGTCTTCTCCTTCGACGTCCTCTCCCTTTTGCGGCCCATGTCCCTCAGCGCAGCGACCACTAGCTCGCCGAAGGTCCTGCGCGACTCCTCGGCGGAGTCTTCGCGCTCACTGCCAGATGGCCCCGAGGGGTCCATCGCAGCGTTGATCGCAGCGGGGTGGCGCCCTTCCGCGGCGAGCCTCTCAGCTCGTTCAGTCACCTCCTGGGAGGTGACTCCCCTTCCTCTTCCCGATGCTCGGCCCGCTCCCCGCCCACTGGTGGGGATTTTTCGGGCCGAGCCCTTTTCGGCTTCATCGGAGGACGGTCCGTCCCTCGATAGGGAGCGCTTCCGGAAGAAACTCGCGTTTCCTCCGGAGTCGCCTCCCACCTCCGCCACATCTTCCTCCTCCGAGCCTGAGCTCCTTCTGGATGCCGCGTCGGACTCCGACCGCGCATCACTCTCCGATGGGTGTACAAAGAATTTACTATTATCCATAAAGTTCCCACGAGTAATTAACTTTGGGTACTGGCTCAAAATCTGTGGTCCGCACTAGAGACTAATTTAGCTACCCATTAGTCAAGCTAACAACCTCCCTCACGGTGCGCCGCCGCTTGGAGGTTTGGGGTAATTTTTTATAGAGGTTGTCTTCCTCGCGGCCCGGGCGGTTAAGCCAAGACCCTCGACCCCCATCAAAAGTCAGAAACATGACCTTGGACAATCTCTGGGGCTACGAGAACAACGGTGGCAGAAGGAGGAGAGAGCCTTCCTCCTGCCTGCCCGGTGGCAGGGTGAGTGCACGCCGAGCCCGCTCTTGCTTCGCCACTGTGCCCTCTGCTAGAGCAGAGGGACACGCGTTGAAGCGTACTTCCGACAGAACATTCGCAGACGGCCATCGAGGCCCCTTAGGCAGGAGTGCCCAAGGGGGTTGTTGGCCGCCTCCCAGGGTGCACCGTCCCGCAGACTAGCCTTCGCTTCGGACGTATCCGCAAGGGAACTATAGCCTGCGGGCACTCGTGGAGGTTTTCTGTCATGGCACCCCTGGGGCCTTTGGTGACAGTCTCACATAACCTTTGGCCCCAGTAGGCTTCGGCCCTGCTGGACCCCTACAGTATGCTGACAACTCCTTGAGGCGCGCGGGAACGGTGCGCGCCGTAGACGACCTGAGCTCGGACCGGTCTGTTACCGGACGGACGGACAGCGAGCTACCCATTGCCCACCGTCCGCGAGCCCGCGCCTACGGTGGCCGGAAATTGGGATCGGAAACCCGGCGGCGGCGGCGGCGTGTCCGCCTTTGCCTAAGGCGGTCGGCCTCCTCCTTTACTAGCATTACTGCTTCGCAGAAGGAGGCGACCGCCTGCCACTCCTCCTCGCTCCGGAGCATGGCTTGAACCAAGCCCCGGCGCGAGAGATCGCCGCCGATCGCCCCCACGAGGACACGGCGCTGCTCTTCCCAAGCGGGGCACACCTCGACTGTGTGCTCCACCGTGTCCACCGGGCGATCCGCACAGTGGCGACACCCGGGCGTCGTCTCCGCACGAATCTTGTACAGGTACGGACCGAACTTGCCGTGTTCGGTCAGCACCTGCGCCAAACGGAAGGTGACGACGCCGTGGGGCCTTTCCAGCCACGCCTCAAAGAGGGGCCTTACCGCCTCGATAGTGGCGTGCCCAGCACGAGGTTGCGACAATCGCTCTCGCCATTTCACCATGAGATCCCGCCGGAGCTCTGTCCGCCATGCCGCGACTTGTCGCGGCAGCGGAGTTTCGCCCCGACGTTGCATCTCCACGCGTAAGTCATGCATGTGTGCAAGGACTGTTGCCTCCAAATCCCACGGTGGTAGGCCAGCAAGGAGGCTCGCCGCTTCGCAGGACACCGTACGGTATCCGCGGATCATCCGGATGGCCATGACCCTCTGGCAGGCGGTTAGCCGGGCCGCCACTCGCTTCCGTAGCGATGGCGCCCACACCGGCGCACCGTAAAGGGCCATGGACCGAACGATGCCTGCGTAGAGCCTCCGGCAGGAGGCGTCTGGACCCCCTAGGTTCGGCAGGAGCCGCTTGAGCGCAGCCCCAGTCGCATTCAACCTGGGAGCCAGACGTCGGAAGTGCTCCTTGAAGTTCCACCGGCTGTCGAGGACGAGTCCCAGGTACTTCATCGTCGACCCGACGCCGATGTGAACTCCTCCTACCGTTAATTGGGAGCCCGGAGGTGGTGCGCTCCGAGGGCCGTGAAAACACATGGCCTCGGACTTGTGCAATGCCACCTCGAGTCCCAACTGCTGTATCCTCTCCACGACTGTCGCAACCCCGCGCGTCGCTAGTTCGACCGCCGCCTGGTACGACCGTCCCCGCGCCAGGACCAGCGTGTCGTCTGCGTAACAGACCACGCTGACCCCGTCGGGGAGGTCGGCGCGCAGCACGTAGTCGTACCCGATGTTCCACAAGGGCGGCCCTAGTACCGATCCCTGCGGAACACCGCACGACATCTCTCGCCGTTTCAACTCCCCCTGATGACCGGGGTAGATGATGAACCTGTCCGACAGGTAGGCCTCGATCACCCGACAGAGGTAGTCGGGCACCCGGTGGTACCGGAGTGCCCTACCAATGCAACTCCAGGGCAGGGAGTTAAAGGCGTTGGCGATGTCCAGAGACACCGCCAAGACACACCTGCCCCGGGACACTGCATCCCCCGTCGTGAGGGCTCGCACGCGCATGATGGCGTCCACAGTGGAGCGCCTCCTGCGAAATCCAAACTGGCCGTCCGCAAGATCCGGCCCCTTCCGTGCCAGATGCACGACGAGGCGGTCTGCAATTACTCTTTCAAAGAGCTTGCCCACCTCGTCGAGCAGCACAATGGGCCGATACGCGGACGGAGAGTCCGTGGGGCGCCCCGGCTTCGCGATAAGGACCAGTTTCCCCGTCTTCCAGCGAAGCGGGAACTGGCCCCTCTCCATGCATGCGCTGAAGAGCCCTCTCAGTCGAGACCCGAGTTCCTCCATGGCCAGGACCCAGGCTTTTCCAGGCAAGCCATCGGGTCCTGGGGCGGTGTTCTTGGCACTCAGCCTTCGCACCGCCACTCTCATCTCCACCTCGGTCACCTCTGGAGCATTGTTGCCGTCGTTGCCGTCGTGGTCCGCATCGGACACCGCTGCTGGTGGCGGAGCCATAGGCGGGGGAGTATGCTCCCCTCGCGTAGGGAACAGAGCGCCCACCACACCCTCCACGAGCTGGGGCCGGAGACTCTGAGTCAGCGGGGGAGCCCATGGGCGGAGTTTCTCCATCACCATTTTGTATGGGCGTCCCCACGTATCGACGTTCAGAGACTCCAGCCACACGTTGCGGGCCTCGAGTTTGGCCCGCTTTATCTCCGCTCGGAGGGTGCGCTTTGCCGCCCTGTATCCCTCATACAGCTCCGCCTCTATGGCCTCCGCACCCGGTGGACGGGTGCGGCGCCTGCGGTGTCTAGTATACCGGCGTCGCGCAGCATTGCACGCATCGCGCAGTGCCGCAATCTCTGGCGACCACCAGTGTACTTGGCGCCGGGCACGTCCTGGCCGGACTCGGGGCATGGCCGTGTCGCAGATTTGCGACATGGCCACCTGGAACCAGTCCGCCTCGACGTCGATGTCGACAGGCCTGTCCGGTGCTTGCACCCAGGCCTGTACTATCGCGGCTTCCTGGAGCAGGTCCCTGTCCAGCTGCCTCAGCGCCCAACGCGGACCACACGGGGTCTGTCGGACCGGCACGGTCGAGGTCTGGGCGGAGACGTCAAACCGGATGTACCGGTGGTCGGAGAACGTCTCCACCTCCTCTATGACGCGCCAGTCGACGACGCGCGGTGCCAGTGCAGGGCTGGCGAACGTAACGTCCACCACCGACTCGCCCTGCATCCGCACACACGTGGGGACAGAACCCCGGTTTTGTACGACTAGGCCCTGTCCTAGGGCCCATTCCTCCACCCTGCGACCTCGTTGGTTCGTGAACCGGGAACCCCAAGCCTCGTTCCAGGCGTTGAAGTCCCCGCAAACGACCACGGGGAGGCTGGAGTCAAACCCAGCAACGACGGCATCCAGCTCCAAAAGGGAGTTGTCTAGTTCGGCGAGAGATCTGTTCGGGGACAGGTAGACGCCTACCACCACTATGTCCCCGAACCGTGCTGCCACGCAACCCCGGCCTTTCTTGACGGCCTCGAGTGCCGGGGTACCGGCGGCGGCCGACGAAATGAGTGTCACCGAGCCGCTCAGGTCCTGAACCCAGTCGGCTCTGGGCAGGACAAAGTGCGGCTCGGAGACAACGGCGATGTTGATCGACCACTGCGCCATGCTCTGGAGCAACAGATCCTGAGCGGGGGCGCAGTGGTTGATATTCGCCTGGAGGAGACGTAATGGAGCCGTTATTGGCAGTCCATTACAGTCTCCTCCCGGGCCCTCCGTGAGGGTCCTGCCGCGGTGGTAGCGGCGGCGGCGTCTGCGGAGGCGATGGCGGCGGCAGCCAACGGGGCAGCCGCGGCGGTGAGCACCTTCGCGGGGATGGGCCTTGGGACCTTGCCCTTGGCCTTGGCGGGGGGATCGCAGGTCCTGCTCCCAGCCCGGTGGTCGGCCGACTTGCCTGCCGCCGCACATGCGTAGCAGTGCGGCGCTGCACCGCAGGTATCGGCCTTGTGGCCGGGCTGACCGCACTGGAAGCAGCGGTCGCTGCGATCTTTCTCCGCTGCGCAACAGACCCCCACGTGGTGACCCACGTGGCAGCGATAGCAGTGCAGCGGTCTGGGCTCCAGCAGCTTGACTCGCGCGGAGACCCAGCCCACCAGGAGTCGCTTACCCTCCCCGGTGATGCTCCTGGCCGCTGACAGGGGGCAGTTCACTGTAACCGCCCCCATGCCAGTGCCGTCAACACGGATGGTGCCTGCCCGGACCTGATCGGCAGGGCACCCACCCGTCCTGGCGACAGCGGCCACGACCTCCTCGACCTCGACGGAATCGTCCAGGCCCATAATGCGCATGTCGACGCATCTTGTGGGCCTGGACACCCGGGCCCCCTCCGCATTCAAGATCGCCCTGATTTTGTCAGCCAGGGCGTCTGCGGTGGGGCCGCTGTTGGCTCCGGGGACCTCCAACATAAGGGCACCAGTTGCGGTGTGCCGCATCTGGAAGCCCCCGGTGATCCCAAGGTCGGTGAGGTTCACCTCCTGCTTCGCCTTACGGAGGACCTCGCCATAGGTCGCACCCTTTTTCAACGCTTCCGGCTGCAGCGTAATCACTACAGCCGTAGAGCGCGGGGTGCGAATCCTGGCCGCGAGGGCCGTCCGCTTCCGCAGCTTTTGCCGCTCACGCCTCCTGGCAGCCCGAGCCGCCTTGCCAGCCTGTTTTTTGGCTCCGGCCACTTGCCATCCGGCTTCGGCCGGAGGATCTGCAGGTTGGGGAGACGGCCTCGGCCGCCTGCTTGCCGCCACAGCAGGGGCTCCCGCCGCCTTAGGGGCCGGTGCCGCCTTGCCCTTCTTGGGGGGAGCCGCAGGGGTTGGCTTCCCCTGCTGCTGTTTTCTGCCCTGCGGGGCCGCTCCGGCGGGGTTCGCAGCCGTGGCCACGCGCCTGGTCTGCCCTGACGGGCCCGCCATGGGCGCAGCCGCCGAGGCCGCGGCGGCAGCGTAGGACGCCACCTTTCGCTGGCCGGCGGCCGCTAGAGGGGGGCGCAGCACTATGCCCTCCAGCAGGGACAGCTGCTGCTGGATCCGCAGCTGGAACTGCTGCTGCTGCTCCTGCAGCTGCTGCTGAAAAGCAGCCAGTTCCCGCTGCACCAGCGTCAGCAGCTGGCTTCCCGACTCGGCCTGGGGCCGAGGCTGGGGCTGAGGCTGGGGCTGGGGCCGACTTTGCCCCTGCCCTTGCTTGCGCCCCCCTTCCGCGGGCTCCTGGCTGCGGGCCCCATGGACCCCAGCGAGCTCGGCCTGGATCTCGGCCCGAAGCCCGGCTTTGAGCTCAGCCCGGAGCTTCGCCACGCTCTTTCTGAGGGCGACGTCGAAGGCTTCCTGTAGAGAAGCGGCGTGGCGGTGAACCGTCTTCTCCTTCGACGTCCTCTCCCTTTTGCGGCCCATGTCCCTCAGCGATGTCTAAGGAAGGTAAGGTTCCGTTTTTCCCTAAGGAAGGTAAGGTTCCGTTTTTCCCTTGAGGTATGGAACCTTTGAAAAAATCATAATCATGTGTCCCCTCCTTTAAGAAGTCACACATACAAACAAGATCAACATTCTATGTCTCCTCAGATCCCAAAGCACTTAAATTTGAAAATTCTCACACATCGCAAACACATTTGCCTGCCATCCTTCTGAATATTAAAAGCAAAACATTACAATAAGCTCCTGTTTCAACACGAAACCGTTGTTTCGCAAACTAATCCTTATCCAAAGGTGTTCCGTATGAAATAACATGCACCGCTGCTTTAGGGTGAGTGTAGACGACAGACTGTCAGTTGACAACATTTTGTGGCGCAACTACAGCGTCAGGGAAGCTTCCCGCTTTGAAGCTAAGCTTCAAAATAGCTAAATAACTTTTTGCTCACATGACTGTGTCATTATCATATTTATGGCTCGTGTTCTTTAGTGATAAAGAGTGGCATCTAACTGCCCTGTCCATAAAAATACATTATAAAAAATTAAGTCTATCTGTTAATCTGTCATTACATAAAAATATTACCTTTGGAATGTACTGTGAAGTTACGTACATCTGCACGTATAGCAAATAGTACAAGTTAAGACAGATATATTCGTAGTTCATTAGCATATTATATGTCACTAATTAAAGGAGGATTTTCAATTGACCCATGGAGTAGTAAACCCCACGTTATTTATTTAATCCCTCGTCTTCCCACATCGCAAGAACTTTCCTATTTTTTGTTTTTATTGGTCGCAGTATGTATATGGAAATCCTAACAAAGATAAATGGTAAGGATTTCCATATACATACTGTTCGATGTATCTTTGTGAAACTTGATTGACTTCAATTTGATTCGTAATTGAATGACTTCACATCATCGCGCGATTGTTGCTCGTCTGCTATCCGCCTTAGGGGTATCTGCCATTAACGTAATTGCCACTTGAATATTCAAGATGCTGGATTAGACGGGATGCTGTGATCGTCTGAACGCCTCATTTGTATGCCGTTCGGAAATTTTGCATGAGTACAACATCAGAGGTGATGCTGCGAGTACTTATTTTTAGCCGTTTATGTTGTAACGGGGATGGGAGTTTGACAGTAAATGCATGACTTTATGTGTTTATGCATATAATGTTCGCATAAAGAGCGTAAGAGGGGCTTTTATTCATTAAAAAAAACCGTACAACCTTACCAAGAAAACAGTTAAATTCCCGAAACGTGTCTCAAAGATTTTTCTGTAACGCAATTTTTTTGTGACATATAATAATTATATACTTCCACGCGTTCCCGAGATAAAGGATCTTGACAGACAGACGGACACCAAAGTGATCCTATAACGGGTTCCGTTTTTTGAAATTTTCAGCAAAAGTAGAATAATACAAGTATTCACAACAAACGGCAACATTACAGCATCAGATTTGCAACAGCTGGGTGGCAACATTATAATTATCATTGTCATGTTTACCTAGAAAAAATGAATCGCAAATAGATCTTAGATGCGGGCTTGCGGGTGGCGAGGAATGGGTAGTTCGCTGTCCGACCATCCGGTAACTGTCCGCACCCAGCCCAAGTTGTCGACGGTGCGTACTGTTCCCGCGCGCCTCAAGGAGTTGTCAGCAAACTGTAGGGGCCCAGCAGGGCCGAAGCCTACTGGGGCCATGGACCAATTTCTGGACCCCGGTATGTAGGGCTAAGAAGGAACTAGGTGGGTTTTTTAATCAGTAAAACTCTGATACTATTTCCTGCTCCGCCCAAGGGCGGGAGATGTTATTGGATAATTTTGACCCAAACAAAAAAAAAAACTGTCCTTACATCATTAAAACAGCTCCACGCCCTCCAACAATCCTTGCAACCCAGCTGCTAAAACCAATAATCGACCGTTTAATAAGAACGCTTTTGCACACAAATCAGATTATTACAACCGACCATTACACTGGCTTAACTCTCCAGTAGAATCATTCGCACAAATGAATGTTGACCGTCTGCACTGTAACTGTGTGCGTTTAATACGAAAACGTCAAATATTGGTCGGTTGCGATCCGTTTTCGATAATTGCTCAACGTTGTTTGATCAGACTTTCTAATTGATTTATTCTGAACCTGGAGATAATCTTTTCAGTATTTTTTTTTTGTATGAAATATACAGTGTTATCTATTTATTTAATTCTGTATGCACAAAAAGTACACACGCGAAAATTTTCTACCAGTCAACCTTTGGGTTATGCAGAGACAAATGTGGTAGATCCAATGTAAAGCATTAAAACCTTATAATACACTTGTCTTTATTTTGTACAACGTGTAACGTTAAATGCGCAAAACCTGAAAATAGTTTGATCAGAATAACGAGCAGAATTAATTGAACCACTTTTTAATATAGATCACATTTTTTTCAAAATTCTTCATTAAAAATATTGCCGTGTCTATTTATTAATAAGTCGAGGTATCACGTGCGCAAACCTGCCAAAATAGGTAAATGAACTCAAAAGAAAATTTAAATTTTCTCATATGCAGGATAATAAATAGTTCTTATTTCAATGCGCATACGAATCTTGCATCAAGTACCATGAATAAGACAATTTGAAGTAAACAAATCAATCAGTCGTCGCAGACGCAAGAAATGATCAGAATTGCCAGTAAAACTAAAATAGCATATAAAACCCCTTTTTTAATGACTTTTTTTTCTCAGAATTAGGTCAATAGAATTAAAAATCATTTGGGTTGTCCGAGGTTTTGCGCATTTAATGTTATATGTTGTATACCTAAGGGCTATCTGTCATACAAATAATAAAAAAAAAATAGGGTAGGAGGTTAAAAGTAACCTACGACCTATACTCAGACCTATCATTTCGCAAAAGTTTTCATAAAAATCGGTCAAGCCGTTTCGCAGAAATGCGATAATAAACACTGTGATACGAGGTTTTTATAATATTTAGATAATATTTAGCAGTTTTTTTAGTAAGAAAAGAGCAATCTCAAATTCGCCAAACACCCAATTTTATCCGTATCCGTTCAGCTATTCGAGCGTGAAGAAGCAACAAACATACACACATTCAAAAAGATTCTGCTATCAGCGGTTTCATCCGTATGAAAGTAGAAAGTTATTAAAAAAAATAGTACTGAAATAAAAAGTATCCTATTTGCTAATCAAGGAAATATTTTTCCCAAGTTTCAACAAAATTCGTTCATGCATAAAGAAATTACATACATACACACACTCACAGTTACAAAATTTCGCCTTCATAATATTAAACTCGTTAAAAAATAAAAGGCCTGTTTTGACATTTGAGAAAGACCTTAGAATGTAAATTGGAACGAAACTGAAAGAAACAATAAAATAATAATTAATTGCTTAGTGTTTTAATGTCATCGCATAATGGTTAAATAATGTAATATAGAGGGTTACATAACGTAAATAACTAAAACGTCAAATGTCAAAACTAGTCTTTTATTTTTTGACAACTTTAGTGTGATATTTTTTTTTTTATCGGATCAATATTTTTTCTTGTTAAGTTTGGACAAGTATATGTAGTTACATGCCAAAAGTTTGGTTTCTTTATAAGATTAATTTAGATAAATGATTGATAACTTTGATCACTAAACCGACCTAACCTGGTTGTTAACGTCCCTTACCCTAATGAAACTTGCACTTAAAATGTTATTTTAGAACTTATATTCTTGGGTAGAATTGTTCAAAGATTTTTACGATCATTCAGTTGATCAACCTTTTATCTCAATTTTTGATATCTAGATACTTGGTCGTTTGTCTTGCCAATCGTAAATTTTACGAGTTCTTTGATTTCTTAAGAAAACCAATGTTTGAGTGTAGCCATCGTAAAACAAAGCATTATTAAAAAGTTTTGGCAATTTGGCTTTTACCTCGGACAGAGGATAAAGTTCATTGAGTTCAAAGCCAAGGTGCTGCAAGGAAATTCGGCGTTCTTGCAAAGACTACTTCTACTTCATACCGGGACAGCTTTTAATGTTATACAACGCACAGGTCCGATAGTATGTGGAGTACTGCAGCCACATTACATTTTGTAAACTAAATTTTTTTTCTTTTAATATTGTGAACGTGAGGACAATGTGGATTAGTTTTTTTTTTTTTTTCTCTTCTCTCTTTTCTTTTCAGTAATTTAGGCATATGTCTGGCAATTTGAGTATTTTTCTGCGGCCTACCCAAATGTCCTTTCCTTGGTATTGTTCGTCAAATCGTTGAGCTCCTTAGTCTCCTAAGTTGAGCTTTGCGAATACTGACAAATGCTTGCACTGACTGGACAGGTCCACTCAAATCTGTATGGTTCTTTCTTCAAAAGGCCATTTCAGACAAATCTGCGTTATCCTCATGTGATTTGACCAATACATATTTACTGTAGGGACTTTAATAGAGACTTTGACCCCTGAGTTTGTTTGGGTGTTTCTTCTCAGGGTAGTCAGCTAGGAAACACCGGCCTCATCTAGTTTACAATGACAAAAAAAAAAATTGATGTGTAAAAGTGTTTTTAAATCCTACTTACAAAATAAATATCATTTATCATTCAAATATCATTTATCATTTAAATATCATTTATCATTTAAATATCATTTATCACATATGGGCTGGTGTGACAAATGCCATCTACCAAGTTTGGACTCAGCGGAAAGGCGTGCGAAGAGGTTAAGAACACAGGCTTAAGGCCAGCCTTTCAGTATTTTACATTTGCTAATGGATTTTGGAGAGCTTACGCGAGAATCTCATGACTTGATTCCGCCATCTTCATTCTACCATCGGACAACACGACATATGGCGAGTATCCACCCTTACGTTGTTCCAAGGTTTAGGTGAAATTGAACCCTAGGGCCCTGGATCGAAGGCAATAAATGGAACAGGGTAGGTTTTTAGTCAGTGAGAGTCTGACACTATATCCCGCCCCACCCAAGGGCGGGATTTGTCATTTGATGATTTTACCTACCATAAAAAAAACACTAACGTTGTTGAAACCTCTTCGGTCCGGACTAAGTGTTTTCTACCTGTCAGATTATAATTTAGATATCTTCAAGGCTAGAGTGAATAGACTCTTAATAAACTAGTGCGCATCACCATCAGATGGCAGTTAAGCACTAGTTTATATAAATAAAATAAAAAAAACATTCTGTACACCACGACAGTGGCAACTCGCATTGCCACGCTTTTGGGTGCATTATTAGTCGACACCGATGCGGAGCAGTTTTTTGTTACCATACTTTAGGCAATCTAAAGTATGGTAACAAAAAACTGCATTGAATTTTAGTTTTTTTAATGACTTATGTTTTATTTTTTTATTTAGTATCTATACAGGGTGTCCCGTAAATAATGGATCAAACGTAACGGGTCGGTAGCTTACCTCATTTTCAACAACTAATTTGAACAGTAAAAAAAAAACCCATAAGGTAACCAAGATATTTTTTTTTTTCGATTTTTACTATTTTCTGTACCAGCATTCAGTGTTTTTAATGCTGTTGCTGCAAATGGTATCATATTTAGGTGTGATTTTTGTCATACATTTCTGAATAGTTTACTAGTGTTATAAGATACCATTTTTTTAAATAACATTTTATTTGCCTTAGAAAAAAAATCTTGAATTGAAAAGTTTTGTTTTTACGATGAAAAGACCAGAATTGGAAAAATTCTCCTGTAAAAAAAATGTATGACATCAAAGTGTACCATTATTTTAAAAACTTGTAAAATTACTAAGGTTTGCAAATTGGTATAAAACTTACGTCTAGTCCTTGCGGTTACAAAGATATTGCTACTCGTATGAATGTGATGAAGAAGACAGAACAGAAATTAAAATGGTACAATCTAACTTTTCTTTCTCGTAATGGCTTATGCTTGTAATCTAAGCATGTGGTTAAGCGTGTAGCGTAATTCCGAGCCGATGACGTCATGTGTTCGGCATTTGGGACCGCTACCTGCGGAGTTGCACCTCACTCAGTGTGAAAGGGATAGATAGCGCCGCTTTTGTATTTTTGGTAATGTTGCTTGATTTTATTTGTTTAGTTGACACGAATCTCCCTTCGAGTTGATACGTACGTCAGACTACTTTCGCTCCTGCTGTGCCTAACTGTTGTGTTCCTTAAAATTAAACTTGTGCGGTGTATTTGGACTTTGCTTTGCCTAACGATTTGGAACTGTTTGTGTTTTGGATGAATGACTTGGCAATCCTACGGACTTCGAAAACAATCGTTTGTGTGTGGTTGTACGTGTGTGCAGTAGTACGATGCCTCGTTACGAGTACACGCCACGGGAGTATGCCGAAATGCATTTTATCTACGGAGAAGCAAGAGGTAATGCCAGGGCGGCCGCAAGATTGTATCGTGAAAGATACCCGAACCGGGATCGACATCCCGACTATCGCGTATTCATTAGAGTGCATAACGCGCTTCTTGAGGGAAGAATTCTTGGCACCGGAGTTGGGGGTGCCAGTGAAGGGCGACCGTCACAAGTCAATGACGAAATTATTATTCGAGAAATCGAGGAAGATTCGTCGGTCTCAATTCGCGTCATAGCGCAACGCACAGGTATTCCAAGATCGACGGTACATCGAGTTCTAAAAAGGCACCGGTTGCACCCATATCACGTGCAACGTGTTCAAACGCTGACGTCACGTGATTACCCGCAAAGAGTAGCATTTTGCCAAAGGATGCTTAGAATGATACGGGCGGACCCACAGTTTTTTAATAAAATTTTATGGAGTGACGAGTCTTCATGCCGGCGAGATGGATATCTCAATTTGCATAATTTGCACAGTTGGCAGCTGGTAAACCCACATTTGATGCGAGAGGACAGGAGCCAACATCAATTTAAAATAAATTTATGGGCAGGAATAATAAATGGGCAAATAATAGGGCCCTTTGAACTACCAGCAACTCTAAACGCCGAATACTATCTGCATTTTTTAAGGAATGAGTTGCCAACGTTATTAGAAAATATTCCAGAAGACGTGCGGCAAGCAATGTGGTTACAAAATGATGGATGCCCCGCTCACTATGCGACGGCAGTAAGGGCGCAACTCAATGAAACTTACCCTGACAGATGGATCGGCCGATTAGGACCAATTTTGTGGCCTCCGCGATCTCCGGATTTAAATCCCTTAGATTTTTTTTATTGGGGATGTTTAAAAGACAAAGTTTACAAACAACGAATAACGTCGGAAGAAGAATTACGTCAGCGCATCCAATCTGCTGTATCAGAAATAAACAACAGCCATTTTGTCCGTCGGATAAGAGCTTCCTTTATTAGGAGGTGCAGACTTTGCATTCTCGTAGGGGGACGTCAGTTTGAACATTTACTGTAAAAACAAAATAAACGATTTATTTGTATTTTTTTTTTAATTTAACCTCCTAAGTTTTTTCATACGCTGAGATACCTAAACATTTTTAAGAAAATAGTTGAATTGTGCACACTTTTTCAATTTTATTTGATTTCGTAATTTTGCACCTCTGTCAGATTCATAGCAATATCTTTGTAACGACAAAGACTAGGCGTAAGTTTTATACCAATCTGCAAACCTTAGTAATTGTACAAGTTTTTAAAATAATGGTACACTTCGGTGTCGTACAATTTTTTTACAGGAGAATTTTTCCAATTCTGGTCTTTTCATCTTAAAAACAAAACTTTTCAATTCAAGATTTTTTTTCTAAGGCAAATAAAATGTTATTTAAAAAAATGGTATCTTATAACACTAGTAAACTATTCAGAAATGTATGACAAAAATCACACCTAAATATGATACCATTTGCAGCAACAGCATTAAAAACACTGAATGCTGGTACAGAAAATAGTAAAAATCGAAAAAAAAAATTATCTTGGTTACCTTATGGGTTTTTTTTTTACTGTTCAAATTAGTTGTTGGAAATGAGGTAAGCTACCTACCCGTTACGTTTGATCCATTATTTACGGGACACCCTGTATAATAAAGGTGATAGTCGGTCATAAAATATGTTTTTACTTTAATAATTATGTAAATATATGTATAATAGACTAGAAATAAATTATCGTAACAACTGTCTTACTTTAATTTAAAAACATTTCAATTATTATATTTTTCAGTAATGATAATGAAAAATCAAATAACAACAAAATCTACTTAAAATTGTATTTATTTTAACATCGTGTGGAAAATTCTTGACACTCCGTGGAATCTCTGAAGGCCGTGTTCCGACACGTTTCAGTTACTTACACGAAGATAAACAAGGAAAAATAAATCACACGCTTGTAAATAAAAAGAAGTCTTGAGGAAACAAAACCACGAATTAATTTTGTGTGAAATTGAATTTCGTTTCATGGTTTGGAATAAGGAGACGGTTACATACCTGTTATAGAACTTTTAGCTTGATATAAACAAAGGCAAGGGTTTAAGGTAGAACTACATTAGACCGACGCACACGTATAACACGCCTTATTTGTACATAAAACGACGTCGCGTGGCGTGGATCTAATGTAGCTCTACAAGTCTAGTTTCCATAAAAAGTGTATGGAGACCGACGTGCCCAGATTGGCGTGTATGGCACACGTGTGCGCAGTGTAGTTCTAGCATTAGCCTTGTAGAACCAAAAACATTTGGCATCCCCCGACCCGCAATGGGACCGCGTGGTGGATTACGGCCCATTCCATCTCCTAGAGAAGGGGCTAAACTCCCAGCAATGGGAACATTAAGCTTATTTATTAATATTCAGTTTATATTGACACTGTATTCATAAAAATAATGAATCTAAATTACATGTTGTGTTTTAGTTAACAAATCACAGTGAAAAACAATTATAGTTATTTATTCAAATCGATAAACATAAACCCATCACACTACTACACTATAATGGTTGAAATTTGTAAGTGTGTTGTTCGCTACAGGGGTAACCCATATCCTGGAATAGAACATTAGCTACTTTTTGGGTTCCGTACCTTAAAAGGAAAAAAAACGGAACCCTTATAGGATAACTTTGTTGTCTGTCTTCCGATCAAGACCCTTTATCTCGGGTACGCGTGCAGGAATCGAGTTGAAATTAAAAAACGCACACTCAAGTTTGCGGTCCCTTGAAGCTGTGAAAAAATCAAACTTAACAAAAAAATCCATATCTGTGTCGAAAGAGAATTTATATTTTGACACTTTCAAGGGAATCAAAATTCATAGGGTACCTCACGTTGACCTAGAATCCTGAAATCTGTCACGAAGCAAGGTCTCATAGTAAAAGTATAAGAAAAAATCTGAAAACTGTAAATTAATTTATTCTTACGTCACAAAAAAAATCTTTTTTGCCATTTGAAAAAATCTTTGTAACTCAATTTGGGAATTGAACTGTTTTCATAGGTAAGTTTGTACGGTTTTTTTTTTAAAGAGTACATAGCTATGAAGTTTATTGCCGGTTCTTTTTCATAGGAAACGACCGATTGGAACCACGCACTTACTTCAAACGTTTTATAAAAGCCTATGTAGGCCTTATTAGTGCCTGTGTAGGCCTATATGAAATAAAATAATTTGAATTTGAAAACTTCCCTCTGTCACACCGGCAAAACCACTGACAAAAGCTAGCGAGAAATAAATGGAACACATCATGAAACCATTTCCAACCGTATTCGTAATGAGTATACAATTACTGAACCATAATCACCTTTCGTGCCGTCACAGCCAGCCTGTAACTAAACACAAATGATTTACCTACGAAATAATAATTAAAAGGTCCACAATAAGTCTCATACAGCCTGTCGATAAGGCTCTGTCACAATAGGCTAGGAGACAAAAACAAGAGAGGAGCAAACGCTTTTGTTCACCGCTAACAATAAGGTAAGTGAAAAAGCGTGAGTTGACAGGGAGGAAGAATTCACTGGATCTGTGTGAGACAACGTGATGGCCATGTCATAGAAAACGGTCAATGGAGTTATTGAGTTGATCGTTTAAATGTTGCAACCAAAGAGACTTGATTTTGAAGTACTTTTTATAGATATGGGACCTTTGACGCTAATCTTTACAACCTTATTTTTAGCATATGCGAAACCAGAAACACAGGTCTAGTATTTTTATTATGCAAAAAATCTTTGTACACAATTCCATAACTGTATCATGAAAAATCACAAAGTTATAAGCTTTTTATGTTTTTTTTTTTTCGGTAGGTAAAATCATCCAATGACAAATCCCGCCCTTGGGTGGAGCGGGAAGTAGTGTCAGACTCTTACTGACTAAAAACCTACCCCGTTCCATTCTTCGCCTTGGTCCCAGGGCCCCGGGTGCCATTTTCACATACCCTTTGACCCCAGTAGGCTTCGGCCCTGTCGGGCCCCTACAGTTTGCTGACAACTCCTTGAGGCGCGCGGGAACAGTGCGCGCCGTAAACGACTTGAGCTCGGACCGGTCTGTTACCGGACGGACGGACAGCGAGCTACCCATTGCCCGCCGTCCGCGAGCCCGCGCCTACGGTGGCCGGAAATCGGGATCGGAAACCCGGCGGCGGCGGCGGCGTGTACGCCGTTGCCTGATGCGGTCGGCCTCCTCCTTTGCTAGCATTACTGCTTCGCAGAAGGAGGCGACCGCCTGCCACTCCTCCTCGCTCCGGAGCATGGCTTGAACCAAACCCCGGCGCGAGAGATCGCTGCCGCCGATCGCCCCCACAAGGACACGGCGATGCTCTTCCCAAGCGGGGCACACTTCGACTGTGTGCTCCACCGTGTCCTCCGGATGCTCCGCACAGTGGCGACATCCGGGCGTCGTCTCCGCACGAATCTTGTACAGGTACGGATCGAACTTGCCGTGTTCGGTCAGCACCTGCGCCAAACGGAAGGTGACGACGCCGTGGGGCCTATCCAGCCACGCCTCAAAGAGGGGCCTTACCGCCTTGATCGTGGCGTGCCCAAAGCTTTTTATGTTACCTTTTTGTCCACACAAACACATGGTCACCGGCCAATCCGGGCTACAGAGGATTGGTTTTGCTTCCGCACCCAGCTGTGCGCTGGTGTCGGATACTATGACCTACCGTGACCTATATTGTACTTAGTCTCGGTGTTGTCCAACTTGTGACCTTTAATAAAATTTAAATCTATATTCAGGTTTCGCATAATATACTAAAAATATTGTTGTATATATAAAATAACCTGGTGATTTCTGTTGGGTGGTTTTTTTTATCGGTGTGAAAATCATCCAATGACATCTCCGCGCCTTTGGGCGGTAGGAGCGGGTGTCAGACTTTTACTGACTAAAAACTTACTCCTGTTCCTTCATTGCCTTTTATACCGGGGCCGAACCTTCATTCAGAAACCGACCCTGGCTGCCCCTACGTTTTGACCTGCTGGACCCCTACGTTTTGCTGATAACTCCTTGAGGTGCGCGTGACCGGAAAACGGGATTGGAATGCCGGCGGCTGGGGCGTGAGGGCCTTTACCTCACACGTTGCGGGCTCCTCGTTTGCTAGTATTACTGCTTCGAAGAAGAAGGCGACCGCCTGCCACTCCTCCTCGCTTTGGACCGCGTCTGTAGGATGTTTGAGGATGCAATCAGATTAAAAGGCAAAGGCCTTGTCCTCCACACTGACTCATCAACGCCCAGCCCAAACCTTTGGAAATTCCAGCGTTCGAGATACTTCAAAATTTGTCCTGTAAGGGGATGAAACGGATTCCAAAAATTTGAATGTAGAAACCTACTTTCACACAGGCCAAGCCAGTATTATAACAAAAAGAGAAAGTTTTTATGCTCTTTTGTATGTTAGTAACTCTATCTTGCTAAAATGGTTAACCAGACCTATAGACTTTTGATTCTGACAGTTCCTTGGGATAATTCTCCCAAATAAGTTTGACCTTCAAACCTACTTATTTTTATAGTCAGGGTAATAATCAGTGCTTATATTGTGCTTAACACCTCCTTGTATTTCAGCAAGCCTGGTTGTCAGGCTCTCAGAGGGCATTTAAAATAAAAATAAAACAGCCACAATAAAACAGTAAGGAAATAAAAAACAACAACCAAAACCTGCTAATCCTTCGCTATATCTAAACGATTGAAACGATCCAATTCAAAATTCGAAAGCAATCAGCCGCGATCCTCAAACGGTAGTCGTTCAAGCGCAAAAACGCCCCGGGTCTCCGTTCCGTCCGGCGCGATCTTGTAATAACCGACGCAAACTGGTTCCGACCGGTAATATCTCGCTTCAACCAGTTTTGCTCGAATTAGCCAACGGTCCGGGTGGCAGCGTTGCGTGCTTCGACCTCTGGGCCTGTGTGCATATGTAATTGATGTGCTTTTCCCTTCAATTTAACGCGGCACGTAAGCGTAGCACTAAACGTATTTCACCATCGGTTTAGCGCACATTTTTATTCGTTTACGAAAAAATAGGCGTGGAAATTGAATGTGGAAATAAAGGTATGTGGTGTATTGGATATAATTGTATTTTTGTAGTAACAATTTTAGTGTTTGTTAAATACCTACAGCATATTTTTTCTTCAATTTTAGTCTACTCTAGAAATGATAATTAATCCTGTATTATGGGTGCGTTTACAAACATTTGAACTCCAATGATCTGGAAAAAAATATATTTGTACCATACAAATATAGATTGTTCCCGCAACACAAAGCATATCAGTCACTCAACCACTACGTGAATCATGCTCTCGAATTAAGTTCTAACTAACAAACAAATCTGAAATGGTTGTAGTACGGTAATGAAAATGGATTGACGGAATTATTACATTAATGCTTAGATTAAATCAAAACAGTGGAAGATAGGTGACTTGCCTCCAGCGTGTGGACCGCTGAAATCAAGTATTTATGGCCTGATTACAGCCGCAATTGGAAAGTGACATAAAAGAGGCTATTACGAAAAAAAATATTTTTTCGATTTCGCTCGCCTGACAGCGCCGGCTCTTATCTCTGACCTTGTCTATCAGTGACTGTAGGTTTGCGACTGTGATGACACTGATCATTAATGTGTGAGTTTCGAGTCCAGGTTTTCTGGTTGCGATGTTAGCGCGTAAGCTATTTTTCCTTATAATTTATATCAATGCATTAATGTCATTAAAGGAAATAATGAATGTATTTTCATGAAATACTCGTGCAATTGAAATAAAAGCGAATCATTTTGCATGAAATACGTGCTCATATTTGGCTTTTACCTTTAATATTTTTTACATAAACTAAGGTTGGTAGTTAAATCTTGATTAGTTTGCCATATCGCGTTTCATGTCATTAATCTAAGCTGTTAAATTTTTATTTCACTGTAATGGTAAATTGCCTACCACTACATAGCAAGTATAGGCTAAAATACATAATTATGAAGGCCGAAGACTAAGTGCAGAAAGAACACAAAGAATTGAATAGAATCATTGATTATAAGTGAAGATACGTCGTTACGCATTAACATCGCAATTAAATATTAAAGGTAATTTAATAGTAATTTAAGTCTTAAATTAAATGTAAATAACGGAAGATAGGTGACTTGCCTCTAGCGCGTGGACTGCTGAAATCAGGACCGTCACCAAATATCGATAACGCGATTTCGCTCGCACGAAAGCGCTGCTGTCCTCGTCTATATAGGGTGACTGGTAATTAGTGAACGATACTTAAACATGTGATTATAGTCATGATAAGAAACAACTTTTACTATGGGTACCAAACCTGAAATCGCGAAAAAAATCAGCCAAGTTCAGTATTTTTTACCAGCAGATTTTCTTTCGCAATTTCAGGTTTGGTCCCATAGTAAAAGTTGTTTCTTATCATGACTACAATCACGTGTTTAAGTATCGTTCACTAATTACCAGTCACTCTATATATCTGTCCTTGTCTATCAGGGGCTTTAGGTTTGAGACTGTGATGACACTGATCATAGATGTGCGAGTTTTGAGTCCAGGTTTTCTGATTGTGATGTTAGCGCGTAACGCATCTTCCTTTGTAATAATAATAATCAATGGTTAAACTACACTTTTTTCTCCTTTCGGTGCGTCTAGCGTAATGTTGAATAAATATCAAATAAAACGGTTCTCCAGTTGGCGTGGCAGTAAGCGCCACTCATCTGACTTCCGGAAGCTGGTCTCTATTTATATCCCCATCGATTGCTATAACTTCGCAACAGATAGGAACCGTCAGACTGAACAGAAGCTAGCTCTCAAGGGCAGCTGTCAGTTGACTAAGCTTGAAGATAAATAAACATTTTGTTCCGGTCTTTTGAGTCGAGAAATCATTAAATGACGTTCTTCACTCTAGATAGAGTGAGAGAGAATGTCAGACTGTTACAGACTAAAACCCACCTGCATTCTTTCAAATGAATTTTGACTTTAAGGCCCACGGTATCTAGAAAGAAAGAAAAAGAAAGAAAGATAAAAAACAAAGAAAGAAAGAAAAAGAAAGAAAGAAAAACAATTTATTTACTGAAATTGACGCAGTCTTAAGCCTTAGTTTTTTAATTTGTAAAAATGGCTAATGAGATAGGGGCTGGTTACTACAAGTTAATAAATTAAACGAGGTCCGTGAGGTAAAAATGCGTGTATTTTCTTATGGAAGAAGCGAAGACGGAAGCCGCATACAGTGTTACCAAAACAAAAAAAAATGTTGGGTTGCCAACATAATTATAATCATTTTATAGGAAAAATATGTTACATATCCGCGCAAAACGACTGGATGGTCACCACAATACCATTGCCTCATACCTAATGTGACTCTGTACTCTTTCTATTACATTAGATCTTGTGTATTTTGGACTCAACTCATTGTAATATCATGATGATGTTGCCTTAGCTGAGGAATACAAACTACAACCGTGTCTGTCTGTCTGTCCATCTTTCATGATACATTCAAAAACTACTGAATAGAATTTTATTCAATTTTCAATTATATATAGAGCAGTTTTGAAAGCAGGTTTACATTAATACATTATCGTAGTGAAAAAACCAAAAATTTTGAAGATTTTTAACACGTGTGTGATGATAAGGCAAGTTGATAGTGTCTACAAAATAAATACCTTTAGTTACCGCTTGGAGACTTAGCCTATTCAGAGCCAAATGATATGATAAATGATATGATATGATAAATGATATTTTATTTTTGCAAATAGGTTCTCAAAAACACTTTTACACGTCAATTTTTTTTTTCGTCAATTTTAACTAGATGAGGCCGGTGTTTCCTAGCTGACTACCCTGAGAAGAAACACCGAAACAAACTCAGGGGTCAAAGTCTCTTTTAAAGTCCATACAGCAAACAAGTAATGGTCAAAACATATGAGAACCGTGCAGATTAGTGTCTGGGATGGTCTTTTGAAGAAAGAACCACACAGTTCTGAGTGGACCTGTCCAGTCAGTGCAAGCATTTGTCAGTATTCGTAAAGCTCAACTCAGGACTACTAAGGAGCTCAACGACTTGACGAACAATACCAAAGAAAGGACATTTGGGTAGGCCGCAAAAAGTACTCATAACTGTCAGACATTAATTAAAATTAGAGAAAAACAAGAAAAAAAAAACCACATAGTCCCCAAATTCACAATAATAAAATATACAAAATGTAATTTTACAGAGTTAATATTGCTAAAATAAAAAAATAAAAATTATAAAAGTAATTGTTAATGTTAAATTGTAAAAATAAACAATGTCATAATTGTATAAATAAGAATTTAAAAAAAAAAAAAATTAAAAAAGTTAACAATGTCATAATTGTAAAATAACAATAATCGTCAAATTAAATATAATAAATAAAACAAATAATAAAGACGGGCAATCAAAAAAAAAAAAAAAAAAAAAGAAGTAAATGAAATAACAACAAATATAGTGAGTACCGGAGCAGGTCAATCCCAAGCCGTTTTGTCCTCGAGATACTCTTTTACAGTATAAAAAGCCTTCTGGCAAAGTTTCCGTTTTACAAGTTTTTTGAATTTATTAAGGCTAAGTTCCTGAATAGGACTGGGAATCTTATTATAAAAGTGTATACATTGGCATCTAAATGAGCCTCCTATTTTTCTGAGTCTAGTCGCAGGAACCACTAATTTGTGTTTGTTCCTAGTATTCACGTTGTGAATATCACTGTACTTTTTAAACAAATTTCTATTTTTGTGAACATACAAAATATTTTCATAGATATACTGAGATGGCACAGTCAAAATATTAATAGTTTTTAATTTATCTCTAAGGGAGCATCTGGGACTTAATTTATAAATTGAACGAATAGCCCTTTTCTGTAACACAAAAATCGTCTGAATATCGGCGGCATTACCCCACAATAAAATACCGTACGACATTACGCTGTGGAAATAACTGAAATAAACTAAGCGGGCTGTCTCTAAATCAGTTAGATTTCGGATTTGTCTAACAGCATATGCTGCAGAACCA
Source organism: Leucania comma (assembly GCA_958295575.1). Classification (NCBI taxonomy): domain Eukaryota; kingdom Metazoa; phylum Arthropoda; class Insecta; order Lepidoptera; family Noctuidae; genus Leucania; species Leucania comma. The sequence continues at coordinate 25,177,470 of OY282467.1, read as the reverse complement.
AGTTTTTTTGACAACTTATCAATGTGTGGGCCCCACTGAAGCTTAGCATCAAGAGTTAAGCCCAAGAACACTGTAGTACCTTCAGGACTCAATTCTTTACCTTTTATTAGCACACTAGTTTCCACTTGCCTAACATTAGGCATCGTAAACTTTACAAATTTAGTTTTTTTTTCATTAAGAAGTAAGTTATTAACATTAAACCAGTGTACTATTTTTGAAAGGGCAATATTTATATCGTCAGTAACCGGCTGCTGACGATAAAATCCCATGTACACACAACATGTAGATGTCTATGGTGATGGGATTTTCATCGCTTACCATTAGGTGAGATGCAAGCCTATCAATTATAATTTAAAAATACAGAGCGTTTGTGTAAAATATTAACAAAAACAAAACGAGAACAACAATCCAAAAATATAATTGGCCGCGTCTGAATACCGATCTCTGATTGGCTGATCCCGCACCGTGCACCCGGGAGATTCATTTAGGTAATTGATACATACGCCCCGTCAATTTAACGATGGACAGTAATGGATGCAGTTACCTTACGTTGGAGCGATTCGAAGTTAATTGCGGGTAGTTTTCGCCTTACGACGGGTGTGGGGGATTTTTTTATTCCTTTATATTTAACTTCACTTACACTTATGGTTAAATTTCAGTGTAGTGTAAATAGGTGACTTTAGAGTCCAATTCTATACATATAAACTATAATTGAAATGATTTTTTGTGATATCAACATAACTTTTTTTTACAAAATTCGTAAAGAAAGTATACTCGATACATAGTAATAAAAAAAAGCAATAAAAAAAAATCGGCAGTTTTTTCTAGGTAATCTCTTAAACTCTAGACCGATGAGATTTACACTGATAGATATAATGTTATAAGGTGTAACTGGGCTACATTTATTTAAAAAAAAAAAACAAAACTACTATGGTACTGCGCAAAAAAAAATCATCTTAAAAATGTGACAGCATTGTCGAGTCTGACTCAGATAAAGTCGTGGGCACAAGGTACTACAATAAGATGAAATATAAGTAACTATATTTCATAACTTAATATTATCGGTATACCTATAACACGCTGCTGTCCAGTCCTTTAGGGAATACATGCATGTATGCGTGGTTTTATCAATTAGGACTCACTCACGCCCCGTCAATTTGGCGATGGACAGCTATGAGCACAGTTACCTTACGTGCGAGCGATTCGAAGATAATTGCGGGTAGTTATCACTTTCCGACGAATGTGGAAGTTTTTTGTATTCTTGTTATACGGTAAGTGTTAGGTAATTGATAGGGTTTTTACTTTAGAACTAACCTATTGTAGATAAACTGTTGGGGCATGATTAAACGAATCAAAGTTACAGAGTTGTGATTTTTAGAGGTCTTTTTTCGGTAGCTTGTCGTCCAACCGTCCGGGCCGAGCCCTAGTCGTCGATGGCGTATATAGTTCTACGCGCGCTTCAAGGAGTTGTCAGCAAACCGTAAGGGTCCAGCAGGGTCAAAGCCTACTGGGGCCAAGGATCGATTTCTAAAAGGAAGGTTCGGCCCCGGTTATGAAAGGCAAAGAAGGATCGGGAATAGGTTTTTAGTCAGTGAAAGTCTGACACTATCTCCCGCCCCGCCCAAGTGCGCGGAGAAGACAGTGAATGTTTTTCCCACAGAAAAAAACGTCATTAATATCTAATAACTATAAAATAATATTCGATATACCGACGTGTTCTTTCGTTAATTCTGCAGTAATATTATTACCAGCCATCTGCCATATTCACCTTTGAATTTCACTTCCATGAAATACCGTTTCATACATTCCTGGTATTTTCAGCAATTAAAAAAAAATCTCTGACATTTCATTGAACAAAGGATTGTGACCGACTTCATACTTCAGCCCGAACATTATTTAATTATCTTTATTCACCACCACATGATAACAGAGTCCTGAAATTAAAAGCTCTGGTAAAAAACACAAAGCTGCCGGTAATCATATCTAAACACCGTTATTAACGGCCTTCCATTGTTTTTCACAAACAAATAAAAACAAAAAGATTTTCTCTCTGAAGCTGTAGTCATTGTTTCAAAGATTACGCGTTTCACTCACCTCTGTTAGGGGCTGGTCTTATGTAAAGAACCTGCCAGCCAACTCTGCTAAATTACTTTTTAGAGGTACTACATAATGTAAAAACTAACAGTCTTTAAAAAAACCAGAATATACCTTGATGTAAACTAGTGCTTGACTGTGATCCCACCCGATGATAAGCAGTTATAAAATCGTAGATTTTGAGGCCCACTAGCTTATTACGAGCCTATTCACTCTAGCCTTGAAGACACTAAAATGTTTTTTTTTTTTTTTAAAGCTTTTCCCCACACCAGCATTTATTCCTATATCGTGGATGCATTCTGAAACACGTTAACTCACATACACAAGACACGTAAACCAGAACAATAATCTAAATGTCATATAAATATTTGTTTCGTGCGGGAATTAGACCCGCAACACGAAGTGCAGAAGTGCAGTTTCTCAACCACTGTGCCTACCATGCCTTCAGTTATATTTAGTTCATTATATCTGAAATAATTTTAAAGAATGTGTCGTGACGACCCAATGGCACCCATTTCTCATGCATCCAGGTTGCGAGTCCAAAACTGAGCAAGTACTGATATGAATTTTTCAATTCATATGTACTTTTCTAAGTTTATCTAGAACAATATTGACACCCCGTGCCACAGAAAGTACGTTAAGTCATTAGCACCGGTTTTCATTTGTAGATCTTTGATAATCTTTAAAGGTAGACAGACGCCAGAAAGTCTGAACATAAGCCCCCCTAGCCCAGTTACAATCGTTTCGATTTTCGTTAACGCTTTGAGTTGGCCACGCCCCCAATTCGTTTGTTCGAACAAAGGAGTTAAGGGCGTAGCCATCTCCAAGCGTTCTCGCAAATTGAAACGATTGTAACTTGGCTAGATGGGCAGTCTATCCAAGGTGTATTGTGTTTCCCAGTAACACTGGGTTGTGGAGTTCTGATAGGCAGTCTCTCCATGAAAAATATCGGGAAATAAAAATATCCTGAGCTAATTGGGAAACGGTTAAGGAGATGATGATATCTAACATTATTTTAAGCGTTGAAAGAAAGAAAGAAAAACATTTATTTGAGACTTGCGCAGGACAAAAAATAGCGTTGATTGGTAATTTGGAATCTTGATACATAAAATGTGGACAGAAAAAGAAGTTTTATAAATTAAAATTCATATTCAAATTCTGTCATTATCACTTTTTCTAGTTTTCACCACTTTCACATGCGACCGTACAAGCAATGTAAAAAGATTCACTATATTTTCTACACCATAAAAAACTAAAACTGTAAAAATGATCCACACGCCACAATCTCTAGTGGGATCACCCCCTTACAGACATAAACAGCAAAATTGTATAGTGAAGTAGCTGCATTTTACACGCTACCTTTATTCCAAACAAAAGTTTAAAATAAAAATTCTTATCACAGCGACAATCAAGTCGAGTAGGCAATCTCTTCGAATAGCCCCACGTTGGAAGAAGTTCAACTTCGATCAAAAATTTTAAATTGAAGCACTTAAATGGGAAAGGATTTTTGGTTTTCGAATGTTTGAATGTGGAATTGTAATTGAGTCGTCTCATTGGTGTTTCGGTAAAAGTCAATTTGAAGTGTTACACTTCAAATTGACTAAACTTTTCGGATTACAAACTGAGTCAATTACAAATACAGTTGTCCCGAGGTAATCCGGTCCCTTTCCGATCCGGCCTTGTAGTCCGACATGTTCGACAGCTAAGGACTGGAATTCCCTGCTAAACTCTGTGTTTCATTACAGCTACAACCTCGGGGTTTTTAAGTCAAGAGTGAAAAGGTTACTTCTAGGTAAGCACGCTCCATTGTCGGCCACATTATCGCTTACTATCAGGTGAGATAGTGACCAAACGCTAGCCTAACCATATTTTTAAAAAATATGTCTATAACAGATTAATATTGATATTGACATGTTTAGTTATTTTTGTAAGTGCTTTATTGCTAAAGAAATAAAGATAATAACAACTTTGGGATCTTTAAATTAAGAGTGAAAATGGTACTTCTAGGTAAGCGTGTTCGATCTTTGCTTACATCGTCGCTTTCCATTAGGTACGATAGTGGTCAAGCACGAGCCGGTCAACAATACAAAAAAGATAATTAAAAAAAAAACACCATACGCAATTTATTGCGTATTTTCTATGTTTGTTAAGTTCATATTGTTTGTAATTTATCAGACCACAAGTAAATCATTCACATAAAAATATGACAGGTTTTTTTTATGGTAGGTAAAATCATCCAATGACAAATCCCGCCCTTGGGCGGAGCGGGAAGTAGTGTCAGACTCTTACTGACTAGAAACCTACCCCGTTCTTTCGTAGCCTATCGAGCCGGGGCCGGGTATTCCTTTCGGAAGTTAACCCATGACCCCAGTAGACTTCGACCCTGCCTGCCTACAGTTAGCAGGCTGGGCCTCTTCGGTGTGCTGACAGCTCCTTGAGGCGCGTGGGAACAGAACGCGCCGTCGACGACTTGGGATCGGTCCGGTTCGTTACCGGACGATCGGACAGCGTGCTACCCATTGCACGCCGTCCGCAAGCCCGCGCCTACGGTGGCCGGAAATCGGAATCGGAATCCCGGCGGCGGCTGGGGCGAGCGCCCCGTTGCCTCTCGATAAAATATGACAGGTTGTAAAAATTCATGAGTGTGACTACTTCACCTTACACCACATCAATATATCCGACTACGGTTTGATACTAAAATAATCGATCACAGATAATTACCCAGATATTAAAACTGTTTCCGTCAGATACTGATCTCCGAACAAGGCCAGAGGCTGTTAAGGTACTAACACCTGTATTTATCAAGAAGTAATTACTTGTTGCTTGTAATAGTAAGTACTATATATATAGTAATAGTAAGTAATACTAGTAATAGTAAGTAACTACATACGTAACAGAGTGTTACTTATGTCGTTACTTTTACTCAAATAAATTAGTTTTACTTGTTTATAAATATGGATGTTAGAAGGTACGGTATTCAGCCGATCAATTTACAAATACACGTCACTGAGAACGACAAAACCCATAATTCCTCATTATCCTCCGACCTTTCCGTGAAACTCCTCAATAGCCTACAATTTCGGCATACGTCTGATATATCTGCCATTTAGCGATGACCTTGTTTAGTAGAATTTATTTTATCACCACTCAAAGAATTTCTACGGAGTTGCGTGTTTATGAGTGTACGGGGGCGCGTCTTCTGTCCATGTGTGGCAGTATTTAGACATTTTGTTTGAATTATTACCTTTTTTTCTGTTTTTGTTTTCGTCCGTTTTTTGAACGAAAACTTATGAGAAGCTTTGTCAAATGTTTATCTAAAATGCTTCAAGAATCTTTCCGTATTCTAGCCACGCTGGCCAATCTGAACCGAGATGAGCTAGTGTACGCAGAGGATATTATAGTGAGCAAGTTTGCGCGCAAACACAAGTGCACTCTCTTTTCCTTTACTCTCATAATCCGATGAGGCGACAATCCGATATAAATTGAGAAAGAGATGATGCAGGACCAAGAGCCTTACGTTCTTTCTGATACTCAAGGGTACCACACAATAGCCTTCCATATCCCAGGTTTAACACTCAGCATTCAGCTATAAGGCACTCAATACCCAGGGTTAACTTGCAGCCAATGTTCTGAACTTCATTAAGGCTGACGATGGGTCTTCGGTTAGCACAGCAGATCTCAATCTTGTGGACTAGAAATTGTGGTTCAGACCAAAATTTGTAGGCCATGTGCTCTAAATGTCACAATAATTTTAAATTGTTAAAAAAATATTTACGATCAACAATGGTCAATTTTGCAATGGACACAGACCGATTTACGTCTGGCTTTAGGCCAGGCGCTCAAAGGCATGTTTCGAATAGTACGATTCCTTGATCTTCAAGCCAGGAGTACCACTGACGACTAGATCAACGAGGCAGTCTTAGTAAATAACTATTGGAAAACCCTTTAACATTAAGACAAGTGGACTTACGGACGGCGCACAATGGGTAGCTCACCGTTCGACCGTCCAGTAACCATCCGGACAAGGCCCAAGTCGATTGCGCGTATTGTTCCACGCGCGCCTCAAGGAGATGTCAGCAAACCATAGGAGCCTAGTAGGGTAGAAGCCTACTGGAGCCATGGGTAATGTGAAAGTGAACCCCGGGGATCCTGAAACGAAGGCAATGAAGGAACTGGTGTGAATTTTTAGTCAGTAAAAGTCTGAATTTATCCTTCGCTCCGCCCAAGGTCAGGAGATGTCATTGGATGATATCCGCACCTAAAAAAAACATTTAGACGAGTAGATAGATCAAAGTCATGTTCTCACAATATCCTTCTCTAGAATTTAACCCACAGTACCTAAAGGACCAATCAACCTTCAGTACACAGACACAAATCTTGCTTAGTACACAACCGACACTTACCCAGAAACAGTAGTACACTTTAGTACATTCGAAGCCAATGACTCATTTAAAGCAAGATTAATTGGACGGCTTGAAACGTTGTCGTCGAGTGCATAACTGCCAGAGTGCCGTGGTGCCGTAGTTCCATAGAGCCGGAGTGCCGGAGTGCCCGAGTGCCCGCTTGCCGTCCGTCCTAACCGCACTTGACAGCTTCGAACAAATCAAACGATCTACTAAACGACCTCAGTTGACCGGCTTGGATAGAGCAACAGACTAATTTATGTTCGGAGGATATTGCTTCAGGTTAGGTTTTTTTTTCTGCAGTGTTTAATATGTTTGACCAAAATTCTTTAAAAAACATACATATACCATTAAATTATGGTCGTTTTAATCCCCTGGAGGGTCGATCTGGTACATAAAATACAATCAAGTGGTCGGTCGTTGCGTACTATCTACCTACAGGTCATTAGACTCGCTCAGCTGATGCTGACTTAAAAAAAAAAAAAACATGCGCATATTAATTCGAGTTTTAGAAAAAAAGTACTTTATTTTTTAATTTTATCTTTATAAATCGATAGTGTTTCATGTACCGGATCAACCCTCCACCTGATTCAAACGATCAAAATAGCTATTGTTGTGGATGTCGTATTACAATAATACAGAAATAATATCTGGGAACCGCTTGGATATTTCTCAAAGAAATTTACCGACGCACAAAATAAAAAAGTTCAATCGTGAATTAGGTACTAGAAATTTACATGGCAGTAAACACTTTCGAAAGATATTTGTAGGACCTTTTTGAGGTGTATATTCTGAAGTGTCTATGATACTTACGTAGCAATAATTCATTTAATTATATAATCTCAGTGGTTAAGGCGCCCGCCTCTCATGCATGTTGTTGCCTGTTTGAAATTGGTCAAATGCTAAGTATCAGCTTGATGCCTTAGAGTCGATTGAGAAAATCATCGGTGATAATGCACTTGTTGAATCAAAACTCCAAAGTCTTGAGTATCGACGCCGAGTTGCTGGCCTTTCGGTTTCCTACCGTTTACATTTCGGGGAGTGTATGTTGGAATTGCACAATTTAACTCCACCAAGTCCGTTCCGTCATCGGACCACTCGTTGCGCCATTGGTACATGGTGAACATCCCACCCATACGTGCAAAGCGTTTTGGGAACACATTCATTATGCGTACTCTACCCAGAGTGCTCTACCCAGATGTGGCTCACCTCTATCGTGTTCCTCTATCCTACGGGCGGTACGGACAATGGCAACACCCAGTTTCTTCCACCTGAATCAGGTGCTGGAACTTCCCGACCTTGCCATATCCGTTGAGACCCACCAGCCACTCCTCAAAATGAAGAAAGGGTTTGTACAGATGCAAATTATTCACACAAAATGAATAATTTGCATCTGGGCAAACCCACACGAGTTTGCTGATGCAGATGGTATGGGGATGGTGGGTATGGTGATGGACCCGCTTGGTTTTATACAAATATTATGATGATAGACACGGTAGTTTTGTAAAACAGCGTATCAACTGATAACTCGTGTACTTAAAATTTATATTTTAAAAGTTTCTAAGTAGCATCACGAACCGCTTATGGAAATTTTGCGGTCGAGATTTAAAACTTTTCACGTTAGGCCACAGTGACAGGGCTGCAAGATGGTCCAAAAGAGTCCCCGCTGCCCTGAAATGCAAAAGGTAACTAAAGGAACACCAGTGAGTCTTGTCAGTAAAAGTTTAACACTGCCTTTACTCTATACAGAGAAGGAAAAGTTATTTGATGAACTAACGGGCAACAGTTCAAGTATAAAGTAGTCAAACTTTAAAGAAGGAAAAAAATACAGTTTATTTCCGCGAAATGACGCAAACTTAAAACTAGCTAACAAACTAATAATTATATAAGGAAGACATGCGTCACATCCGCGCAAAATGGCTGAACGCTCAGCATAAAGCTGTGGCCTAATGCACATAACCTCATCGATCGCATAGGATCTTACCATCACACGGTATAGTATCGAATCGCAATGGTGTCACATCTCTACATCTCTCTAACATTTGTCAGTCACCAAGGACGCATGTGCAACACAAATCTCAAAGGGCTTTGAAGGTACCGTGGAAGCGAACAATGATGTCACACTTCAGAGACTGTCATTTATTCTGACTGATGCAGATATGAAAAACTGTGAAAAACAAAGTAGATAGATCTAGGTAGAAATGATCTTACCATTTGATTTTTCATTAGTTACTAGCGGTTTTGGTGTACGCTCAAATTAGAAATACATCTTATTTTCAACTGACTTTAAAAAGGAGGAGGTACCTCTTTTTATGTATTTTCACCGATTTCTTGGTCAATTGTAGACCGATTTCGATTTTTTTTACAGAAAAATTATAATATTCCCGAGTTGGTCCAAAAGAAAAATTGTTATTATTTGAACTTTGAAGATATGAAATGGAACTCTTCATAAAATTATAGCTGAAATATTGTAACAAGTGAAATTACATCATGTCGTCGATGACAGACTGAAAGAAGAAAGAGAAAGGGATACATCAAATTAATCTGATAATAAAGCTGTAATATATCAACATATTTTAGCATTGTTTGGGATTATGAAAGTTGCCATGAGAAGCACAGTCTTTAAAGTATTATCGAACTGGTCTAATGACGACGCCAAAATGTGGAAGGTTAGCTTGATGCCGAATGTGGAAACAATATACCAAAAATACCTATTGCTGCCGAAAGAGGAATAGTTTTGGTGCCGAATAAATCGGTGCCGAAACAGGAATACTTCATTTGGTAAGGTAGCTCGGTTGGATGGTTTCAAAGGCTATATAAATATAGCTAATGAACATACGAAAAAATTATTGTTGTTGTGTTTTATGGATTTTAATTCACCATCACTATCATTTCAGCCGAAAGACTTCAACTGTTAGACATAGGGCTCCAAATATCGCTGCAAAGACCAGTCTTATGCGTCTAGCATCTATCGAATTCCCGCGGTCCTCACCAGGTTATCCAGAACGTGGTCGCCACCTCAGAACCTTTCGACCCATTGACCATCTGGTTTGCGAAGAACCCACTACAAATACCGCGCATCTTCCCAAACACTGTCCAACGGAATGAGAATCAGATATCTTTTTCGAAGTTAGACTTTACTAAGTTTAACTATTGTTAAAAGTATTTAGGAACTATAGAACTCGCCTTTGTGCACCAAAATGATCTGCTCTCTCTCTCGATGTTTTCCTAGAAAAAATATCAAATGAAAATATGTAACATCATGTTAGCAGATCATATTTTCATTTGATATTTTTTCTAGGAAAAACTCCAGAACTTTTCCTAATAAGGAACTCCAGAACTATGCTGTATGCGAGTAGAACTCTCATTTTTTCATGCTCTGCTGAAAAACGCTCTGCTGAAATGCTGAAAAGTTCACGGCCATGGTAATTTTTACAGTCTACCACTTCGAGTATAGAATGTAGAATCTTGGCAGGAATTTAAATTATGTACACCAAATAAGTGTTAATAAGTCGTTTATCTGGGCCTTTTTCGTCTTGGGAGGCTTATGTTTATCTACCATCTCATCTGAGGTAAACAATAATTAATATTGTTGACTGTAAAAAACGCTTGTTTTGAAGTGACACTTTTCACCAAAAAATAAAGTCAAAAATATTTTTTGAAAACTTACCAATTCAGTATTCTTGAAAAAAATATAATGGCAAGTAAAAACACAGAAATGATTTGCCGATAAGCAAATTTATTCCAAGAAGTATTACACATATCTTAATCATTACGATATGTCAAGAAGTCTTTGAAAAATCACCGAAATTATACACATTTATACAAACTTAACTAACTTGTAGAGAAATATGTAACCAAATATACTTTTACAAATATTAATAAGTAGGTATAATAATATTTATATACTTTTTGATAATATATTGAAACAACATGTCTTTTTAATAGTCCAGAATATTTTGTGTAAATTTTGGCCAGTAGCCGTGAATTTTATTACTCGAATAAAAATTCGAGGCAAGTATATTCATGCGAAACTTCAACCAACCAACATATTATGTATAATGTAGAATGCACTTTATATTGCCGACCTGTAAGTGATGTCCTTAACCACATCATGTTGTCAGAAAACGTTCCAATTTTTAATATGAAACTTTTATTTGATATGTGGGGCATACTTGTATTTTTATTTTATACATTTAGTATAATATAAAATACAAATAAATTGTTTAAAATTATCGTAGGTTTCTGGAATTAACGTTTTCAAGTTGTGTGTATAGTTTATAATGATTATCATAAAAATACTAATATGAATTATTTTTAGTTTCAAATTTTGTAGGATTTTTAAGCTTTGTCCAGTGTTTAAAATACTACAAAGTTTTTGTATTTCATTGTGTTTCCAAACTGAAATATTGTGGACTAGTAAAATATTATAATAATAGACAATATTTTTGATATGTTAACAAATTAAGTAAACCGATACAATCAGAAACAAAACCACTACAGAAATAGCGACTAGATTAATAATTCGTTTTAATAAATTTTTATAAACCCTTTTACTCGTATGTTGTTTTAAAACTTCACGTATGTTACAGTTATCCAAATACAAGTATTTACTGTGTGTTAGCTTTTGTCTCTGATTGTACTGAAAAACAGTAAGTATACACAAAGGAGATACGATTTTTCGACTAGTAAAAGAATAATGACGCAAATAAACTAGCGGATTTGATTAACATTCAATTGTTTTTTATTTATAATATTCCTTCACATATTTTTTAATACTATTTACAATACACAAAATTTCTAAAGTATTTCACAAGGGTAATTTTCATAAGAACCCTAGTACCGACAACACCTTCAATAGTATTATTATTATTTACACTTATATAAACATTATGAATGTAATTCATAATTTAGAGAGTTATAAATTTTATAGCATCACAGTGTATTCATTTTTATTTAATTTTATTTATAGAAATTCAAAGTCAATTATAATGATATACTTATAAGCTACTTTCAAGTTGTGATTTATACAAACTTGAAGGAAAAGATATTTTGCTTTTTGATTTGGGTACTAAACCACATATTGAACTTTTATTATGGAGAACAAATAGACAACACACATTCAAGAAAAATGTTTTGCAATTTAGATATTTATGTGATTTTGTAATTTAAAAAATATATTTGTGTAAATAAAATGTCTTAGAAATTATTCAAACTTAAATTATAATTTCAAAATGTACAAATTCAAAATAGTATCTATAAATTTGATGGATTTTGCAATCACTGTCTTCATTTTCGTTGAAATTTATTAAACTTTATAAATATATTTTATAAATAGAGTATGAACAGTAAACTAGGGCTAGTCACGTACGTGGGTAGATACGAGGAAATATTTCTTTATTATGTCCTTCCCAGCATATTTACATTCTGTATCGTGGATGCGGGTGACATTTACAGGGCCGGAAATCCTCCGTATGAAAATATGGTTAAGTTCCTTACGAAGGTCAAACAGCCCAAAGTTGTGTTTATTTACTAGAATTCTACATTTGAGTTTTTAGGATACTGTGTACTAGTTTTTATTCTGTTTGACATATTTCATTGTATAGAAACTAATTCGTTTTGAAAAACAGAAGACTAAAAGAGGATATACGATATTTAAATTAAATTAGGTTTTTGATGAGGTTAGATAAATTAGTGTATAGTACTGTGCCGTAAATGTAAAACATTCGTTTACAACTAATAAGTAAATTCACACTAATAATTTACAAACCTTTGCTATGTAGCATTATAATAAACTACTGTTTCTAAAAAGCTTTAGATTATATTAAAATTCTAGATTTATAATAAAACGAATAAAAGTATCTTCTGTTGACTACCATGATTATATATTTCCTCGATATCTACCAACAATGGACCATTTTACCTAAAAGCTTTTAGAAATCAATAAATAAAAAATGTTTTAAATTTATTGTCTACTTTCCATTCGAACTATTTTAAATCCATTAACAAGGGTATTTCATTCAAATGAATACAAACCTTTTTTTACCAACATTTTAAAATTTATAATAGCGTTATTGAGCCAGTTTCAGAAAGTATAATATATATTTACAATTTGAAACTTATTTGTACAAAATCTTCGATTTATAAAAAAAAAGATCAAATATAATATTTGTAAATTATATCTTATAACAAAAAATAATATAAGTAAACAGTCGTTTATAATCACAGAAGTAAATTTTTTGTTAGATTTTTTTTCTATTAGTAAAATAACAAATTTAATTTATAATTACAATAGTTACATATTTTTTTCTATTATCTGTCTAATAAAACATTATTGAGGAACATTAAGGTGAATGACCGTATAATCAAATAAAATTGAAACTACTGATATTTTAAGAAGGACACTTAGCTTTAGGGAAAACGAAAACAATGAACACATACTATGTAGGTTATAGAGTCTTTTTATACGCCTAGTCACCTGAAATATATTTTATTCCTCCTTAAATTCTTTTTTCATTTCAATACACATATTAAATTAATTGCGTTGATAAGTGCTTTAATTGATAAGTAGATGAGATAATTTGTTTTCTTGAGTATTTTTTTTTTATGTTTACACAAGGTAAATTATATATTTTTCTGAAAATTTAAGAGATCAAGGACAAAATGGAAAAAACACAAAACATGGAAGATGATGATGACATTTTGAAAATAACTGCTCTTTTCAGCTACATCTTAAAAAATCTGCACTTATGTAGGTATCTATATAGGGTGATCCATATTCCATAGAGATCCATATTTTTTCCAGTATGATAATCATACTGGAAAAAATATGGATCTCTTAAAATAATTTAATCGTTCGAGAAAATCACTGCTTCAATACCAAATATCAAATGATATTTGGTATATTGAAGCAAACAATGTTCTATCATAATTTATTTGAAGTAATGCATGCAAATAAAACTGCCTTGACGATAATTTGATGCAGAGTCTATGATAGGATTGTTCGCTGAAGAATGATCAGCGGCAATTGGAACAGTGCCCAATAAATTAATGATGATAGGTTTGTGCCGCTTCAGCTTTAATATAGTTGGCACATCTGCCTAAAGTTTCAGGGACCTAAATCACAACAGTTTTGTTTAAAATGTTAGTAAGCTAAGTAATTTAGTCACAGTAAAGCTGCGTGTTGATTGGGAAGCAAAGTTGCACAACATTGTTTTAGTAATATGTTTTTGTATTGTGAGAAAATTTTTGGATATAAAATACAGTCGGCACATCTGCTTAACGTTTCAGGGACTTTTATCATGACAGTTTTATTTAAAATGTTAGCAAGCTTAGTTATTTAGTCACAGTAAAGCTGTGTGTTGATTGGGAAGCAAAGTGTCACAACATTGTTTTAGTAACATGTTTTTGTGTTGTGAGAAACATGTTGGCAACAAGATGGAATGTTGCAATATTCTTCATTCTTCTTTTTAAATTTACTTGTTTTTTTTTCAAAGACATAAACAAGTGCAAGTAAACAAGGGAATTGAATAGTTAATATTGTACATTTGTGTTGTCAATTTTTGATATCACCTCGATCAGAAACAGTAATGCACTACCAACAGTCCAAGATTATCTCAATTTCGGACTTTCACGTAAGTGAAGCACCAGGAAAAAATTAGTGGTCCATAGAAGATAGGCAAGAAACATTGTTGAAAAACAATGTTATCAACTCTGTTTCTAACGAATTTTTAACTTTAGAATACATCAGTTTAATTGCTTTTCATCCTACGCACCTCCCACAATATAGGAAATTCCCAAAGGACACATACAATACGGTAAGATCCCAAAGGATAATCTCGCTGTTGTTGCGTGGGAGTTAGACAATAGGAAGGATGTTGAAATAAATTTCAATTGACTGAAATGTCCCAGAACATAATTTTTAGATACGTATTTATTTATAAACCTTTTTTTTTTCAATTTATACATTTAAAAACTCAACTTATATGTATTAAATATATAAACGAAATAACGATCAATCCTTTAAGTATCTCAGTTGACAATAACTTTTTAGCTTTGTTTATTTTCATAATACTCGTAATTTTTTTTTTTAACGAATTTTTTAAGTAGATATTACTTAAGAAGGAATAAAATATATCTCATGCAATTTATTTAATGTACATAATTTATAAAGTATACCATCAGATCATTAGTTTAGCCTATTACAGAATAGTGCCAGTTTTCAGAACATTAATTACACCTTATATTTACTTAGATTGATATATCTCTTTTTGAAAGTGAATATTTGACTATAAAACAAACATTTTATCTAATTTACATTTTATTTTTGCGTCAAAGGGATTAAGTTTTAACAGTCTTTCAAAATTTTCTTCGATGTATATTTACAAAAATATCGATCGTTATATCTTTAAAAAATCTATTAAAGAATAACAGAAATTTAAAAGGCCAAATAAATTCCCAAAAACAAAAAATTATAATAAAATATTTCATCACCAATAAGTATTGAAACATACAGATCAATTACAAAAATATAGAGTTAAGAGCGGCCAACCCGAGGTACATTTTGATACAACCGCTCTTACGTGATTGTTGTGATATTTATCTAAGCTTCTATAGAACTCAAACAAAAATTTGTGTAAAACTAATCCAGTAAAGACTTCTGAAAATCTATTTTTAAAGGTTTAAAAAAAACGTAATTTATGGATCAAGTTTTGTGAAACATCGTGTAAATTAAGGAATTACCGAATACTTACAGAGTTTTCGAATTGCCTTTCCATTAAACCTCGCGTCGGATTGCGTTCGATGAAGTAACAAGCTTTTAAACTATGCTCGACGTCGGCGAGTGGGGCAGGCCCCTCTTAACTACCACTAAACGAAAAAAAATACGTTAAGCCGTATCATAGACCTAATCCTAAATAGTAAAAATATATTCTAGAAAATAAACACGCAACATGATCCCTTTGGCGCAAACTTTTACTAACAGTAGTTTCAGACTAGACACAACTTTCTCTCGCATTGGCTAGCAATGGCGTTCTAGTCGTGACCACTTCTCTTCGCCGGGAGAACGTGCCACTAGTCACGCTTCGACGGTCTTCTGCCAAAGTTCCGATGCTCTGGGTTAAAAGGATAAAAAATAAAATTAGCTTGAAAAGTTAAAAAAAGTTTAAGGGCTTGTTTACGGAAACGCGGCGCGTTGCGCGGTGCGTTGGGCGTTCGTTGTACATTGCAGCAGCGGGCCGCGTCATCGCTCGTGCAAACACAAACATAATAATATGGCAATGTGCGACGGACCGCCCAACGCGCCGCGCAACGCGCCGCGTCTTCGTAATCGAGCACTGACTTGAGTCGTACTCGCGCAGTAAGGGTTAATTACAAACTTAACTATGTAAATAGTTCAATTCCCGAACTGAGTCTCGATTTTTTTCTGAATCCTAAAAACCACTACAGACATGAGTATGGTTTTAATTTCAACTCGATACCTCCACGCGTTCCTAGATAAAGGGTCTTGACAGACAGACACACAAACAAACGGACAGACAACAAAGTGCAACAAAGTCTGTTTTGCTTTTTGAGGTTTTTTTTTTACGGATCCCTAAAACTTAGAATAAAAAAACACCGTCAAAACATTTCTGAGAATAAATTACAAACATTTTTTTTTAATCTAGGTCTAGGACTTTTACATAAAAAAGTCACGAACTAAGATTATTTCGAATACAATTTCGCCGACATCGACATAAACTTAACATCACCAATTAGCTGAATCAACAATGAAAAATACGAGTATATAGGTATACTAATTGTGTAGATCTATGTTAAAAATAACTTTTCACTAATTAGGTAGACTTGTACTCGTATATTCTCAAAGTACTATTATTAATATTTCATAAGTACTCCAGTAAAATATATAACAAATAATAATAAGATCAAAGTTAGCTAAGTGCGTCTAATTTTAAATGAATATCTTTTAATAAAATGGGTCCACCTGCACAAACTAATAAGAGTCAAGCGATAATTTCTGTACTCTTATGGAATGTTCGTATTCTAACCTTTTCTTTATATTAATTATTCATGTGTTTCAACTCGACTCCACTTCTTACTACAGTGACAGTTATAGCATAGCTTAGCATCAGCCTTATAATGTTACCACTGCTGGGTCACAGGCCTCCACTCAAGGAGAGAGAATAGGCCGTAATCCACCACGGGCCCAGTGTCACATGTCATCGAATTTTTAGTTCTAGGACATTTCGGTTTTCTCACGATGTTTTCCTTCACCGTTTCGAGAGCAGTGGTGGTGGTTGTTATAATTTAATTTCAACTAAGATTTTTTGCATTATTATGACTAGTGGCATCAAGCAGAGTTCGTTCAAATATGTGCCTTTATAAAAAATTTTCAAAATATCTGTATTTGTCCAACATTTTTACAAGTTATAATATAAATTGTTGCTGAGATGCGATTGCAACATTTTTTTTTTAAGCACGAGGTTTGGATTACCATATTGTGTGCTAAAATAAGCACACATTACATTCTCAATCATAAATATTTTATTAAGAAAATGTAAACACTCCCTAAATTCACGGGTCTATTTTCCGTTTTGGCTTGTTGAATCACCAAAGCGTTGTAATTTGTATAAATTGCAATCCATTTTTGGAATATCTCATAAGGTTATTAGCGAATGATTTCAATCTTGTATTATAATTACAACAACAAAACAGTATGAACAATATAAAAGTGGTTTAAATATTATAAAAAAAGAACCACCTATGAATAAAAGGAATATGATAACCCCATGGAAGTCGTATCGATCTTGAGGTCGAGCTTAATTCGTGGGTTTAAACACTGGCTAGAACTTCACTTTTTGTTACTATTTTGTTACCACTGCAGGCTCTCCAAACAACAAGAATAAAGTATGTGAGAAAACCGTCGTATCGTCCTCTGATGCCAAAAACTTAAAGGTATGTTGTGATTACATCAACCGTCCACGTAGTAAATTATTGTCACAGAAATGAGGGCTGTATTCTATTAGTGGGAGCATTACAGGTTTAATTTCTGGCCTAGATACTTTTTAACTAAAACAATAACCTGCAATCAATTTTATCGTCAATCGATAAATCACTTTTACGAACGCAAAATATATATTTTACTCTTTGTTTAACTTACATGGCCATCAGAAGCAGGAGTGATTGGTGTGTGCGGTGTGACAGGCCTCATGTCGTGATGATGGAGGCTATTGGAACTCCTTGATGACCCGACAGGAGGAGAAATCACGGCCCCATAAGGTGGAGGCTCTGGAGGTCGCTCCAAATCCCTTGCACTATTGAAATCTAGTAAATAAAAACACAAAATGATTGATGCATCCAAATTAAGAAAGTTCTAAAATACGAGTAAATAATAAGAAAAAAAAAAAGATTCTTTTTTCTTCAAAGTGGTCAGCGATCAATCTTAAAAATCACATTAAAACTTTTTCTTCTTGATGTGGCTTGTTTATTTAGGAGCCATTCATTTATCACGTAAGGGCAAGAAATCGACCGTGTATTATTTTTCTTATAAGATCAGGTTTCTTGTAAGATCAAAAAAATACGCAAAAAGTGCAGGCAAGATCTCGAGTACCGATGTGAGCGTATGGCAACGTATTCGCGAAACGAAAGTTTACGTTCCTAAAAACTGTTACTTTTAAAAATAAACATCAAAACCAACCAAACGTATATTCCTTTTTTCCTGTTGATTTTTACGTAATAAATATTAAACCGGGAGGAGAGGTCGGCCTATTATTATTTTTTCTTATTTAGAGCGGATGTAAAAATAGTAAAAATCGTCTTACGTAATAAGTGAATGGCCCCTTAGGCAAATACACTTGAAAGCAAACATCGATGAAACGATAAAATGAACAAATATATTTTTGAACTCTGTTTGTTGAGTAACATGCGAAGCATAAAGCAACTTGCACTAAAGAAATAAGCGAACAAAACACTTTGTGATAAATAAAAATCGATCTACCTATATTACCTTTCCCTAGAGGTACCACGTCAGGATTTTTATCGTCAGGCTGAACCGGCGAATGGTTGGTGCTTTGTATCGTTCCTTTGTATGCCTTCACAGTCTGCATAGGAGCTAAAAATAAAGTAAAATATTATACACCATATATTGCACGTCCACAGGTGAACAGCTATGAACTAGAAATTGGTTTAAAAATATTGAATTTGACGTTAAATCCATCATTCTATACGATGTTAATACTTTGTAGAACGTTTTTAGTTGGCTTCGTCTGTTGTGATGCTTTGAGTTTTTTTTTTTGTTGGTGGTGGGTAAAATCATACAATGCCATCTCCCGCCCTTGGCCGTAACGGGAGATAGTGTCAGACTCTTACTGACAAAAAAACCCACCACGTTCCTTCGTTGTCTTTGATACCAGGGCCGAGCCTTCCTTTCAGAAGCAGACCTTTGGCCCCAGTAGGCTTCGACCCTGCCTGCCGTGATGCTTTGAGCTTAAAAGGCAGGGTTTTAGAGCCAAGTAGTGGCAAGGATTAGAGTGCAAGAGATAGATTACACGTTCATCAAATCAGAATTAAGCGGTATTTTTTAACGGACATAAATTGATAGTGCGGGCGAAATAAGTATACCTGTTAATCTATCATTGATATAATCAAAACAGCGGAAGATACGTAACTCGCCTTTAGGGCGTGGACCGCTGAAATTAGGATTGTTTGTCCTAATTTCACTCAGTCGCAATTGGCAAGTGATATAAACGAGAATGTTACGCAAAAATATTATACGAGTATTTTTGGTTTTAAGTGGGATAAAGATTATCATAAGAAATGCCTTCGTGTGGTTTATATGCGTTGTAAAAAATATTCAAATAAAAAAAATAAAAAATTAGTAACTTAAAATTTCTTATAATATTTCTTTTTTCGCTTCGTGGTCCCCATTTTACGAAGCAAAATAAATGTAGCGTTCTTCGTTAATTTAGAGTCAAACGCACAAGAATACGTTTTAAAAGACCTTGATTTTTGTTAAGCTAGGTATTATGTCAAAATTACAACC
The DNA here is from genome assembly GCA_958295575.1 of Leucania comma. NCBI lineage: Eukaryota > Metazoa > Arthropoda > Insecta > Lepidoptera > Noctuidae > Leucania > Leucania comma. Next base: position 25,157,934 of record OY282467.1, on the reverse strand, counting down.
AATTTACGTTCGTACTTAATGTAGTGTAGCGCACGACAAAAGTTAAATCGATATCGATGATTCCAGTGTCGATATAACGATACGATTGTCTGACACGACATTCACAACTCAGGTCCTAAATCCACCTGGCACTGGGCTGGCACAACGAATGTTTTTCTCGATATAGGTAAATGTTTTTATTGCACCATATTTCTAAAAGGCTATTATTTCTGTGAGAACGTTTGTTGCTTACAAAGTTTTTGGTACATAACTTTTCATGCCCGCGAATTCCAACAATGGCAGCTTTTTGTACTAAATCTTAATGGCCAAAGGCAAGGAAAATAATAAATCATTCTGATTATTGCAAAAGAAGGTTGGGGAAATCGGATGCTAATAATTGGGTACCCATTATGTGCGTATCGATTTGTAAAAGTGGTCTTTCTATTAATAGAACAGTTTTCTGAGAATGTTTTCAATAATAAGGCAGTTCCATATCTTTCTAAAAGAGTGAATTTATTTATTTTGAGAATATAACCGTAACAGTACTGTGTTAGTAATTCGCTTTAGAATCCAATTTTACGTAACTAAACAGTCGCTCATATTGATAAATGATATTTATTTTGCAAGTAGGTTTTAAAAACACTTTTTAATGTAATTTTTTTTTTTCATCAGTTTAAACTAGATGAGGCCGGTGTTTCATAGTTGACTACCCTGAGAAGAAACACCGAAACAAAACTCAGGGATTAAAGTCTCTTTTAAAGTCCATACAGTAAATATATTGTATTGTATTGGTCAAATCACATGAGGACCATGCAGATTTGTACGAAATGGTCTTTTGAAGAAAGAACCATACAGATTTGATTGGACCTCCCGTCGTCGTGGTGTCCCATCAGTGCAAGCATTTGTCAGTATTCGCAAAGCTCAACTCAGGACACTAAGGAGCTCAACGACTTGACGAACAATACCAAGGAAAGGACATTTGGGTAGGCCACAGAAAATACTCAAATTGCCAGACATACGCTAAAAATTACTGAAAAGAAAAGAGAGAAGAAAGAAATTTCTTCATTAATAAAAATTATTTAAAAATAGGGCATGTGTTAGCATAGTTAGCATTTGTTGAAAGTCGTAAGTTTGACGGCATGATCAGCGCAGTGACTAAGCGATTGGCTACTGCGCTGCGTATCGTGAGGTCGATTCCCATACGTAAAAAATATTTACTGATTAAAAATTTATGCACTAGTAGGAAATAATATACAAAGAACTGTAAAAAGTTTTTATGGGTCTTGTGTATGTGCGTTTACAAATTTGTGATCGCATCCACGACTTATGAGATTCTTAAAATGGAACAGTATTTTTAATTTTACAAAAGCTCTCTAAGAAAACTCCAACCCTCTTTCCGTTATCTGAACGGAAACATTCAAAACCAAACACGTCACTATGATTCACGTTAAGAAAATTACATTACGCGTCACGTCAGCGTTATTTATCGTCAAACCTTCCTTGTTTCGTGTTTGCCTTCATTAATATTATTACTGACGGGACAAGCGAAGTGGTTGCATGACATTCTAACCATCTTTGGAGCAGCAGGTTCGTCACTGTTGTCGGAGAGGTTAGAATATTTGTTCACATAACACGTTGCCGCTCCGGTGTTGCCATAGTCAAGGTTGCCATTCTACGCGTGTTTGTAGAGGAGATATGCTGAGTTTATGCTCCGAAGTAGCTGTCGACGTTTCAATTTTCGGATGATAGGATATTCTGTTGAAGTATCGGGTAGTTTGCTTTGTATTACTTAAGGTAACAAGGGTAACACACGCATTATTCAGCTTATTTTATCTAAAGCTTGTCTGTTCCCGGCTAAGTTTTTTCCACGATCTTCAACAAAGTTCGAAAGTTAATCTGATTTATTAAGAGGATTAGCCTTTTTCTTAACTTTGAAGCAACTATCTTCAAGTTTTAATCAATTCTGGTGGGGTATCAGTATTTTCCAAGAAGTGACCGACATCTAAATCAAATAGAGGGATACTAATATCTTTGAGTGAGACTGTCATGTTTATTGGAGTTAGTTTTAGGAGAATAATATTGAAACTGCGATATGACGTGGTCTCCAAAGCACGTAGGTACAGGTATATATAGGTGTTGGTTGTTGATTTATTATAATGATAATAAATGATAAGAGACAAAAAAAAAAAAACTGAAAATTCAAGAACAAGAGCTTAGCATGTTGTTGCATTGTGTTGTGTTGTCAGAAGGCTTTTTATATATTGGAGTATCTTGAGGACAAAACGGCTTGGGATTGATCTGCTTCAGTAATGACTATAATTTATTGTAGTAATATTGTACATGTAATGTATTTCTTTTTTTTTGTTAAATTGTCCTCTTTGTTAATATTTTTTTCGAATTTGACTTTGACGATTATTTTTATTTTCCCATTTGACTGTGATTTTACCATTTGATATTGCTAGTTTTTTTGTTTATTTATTTCTTTTATGTTTTACGACTTGCAATAAGCTCCTTAGTAAAATGTTACATTTTTGTAAATTTTATTTAATTATTGTGAATGTGGTACTACTACAACTAGTACTTTTCTTTTTCTATAATTTTTACCATGATGTCTGGCAGTTTTAAGTATTTCATGCGGCCTACCCAAAATGTCCTTTCTTTGGTTCGTCAAGTCGATTTGCTCCTTAGTAGTCCCAAATTTGAGCTACACGAATACTGACAAATGCTTGCACAGACTGGACTGGTCAACTAAAATCTGAGTGATTCTTTCTTCAAAAAAACATCTCAGACACTAATCTGCATGGTTCTCATATTATTTGACACAACAAACCTTCATATTTTTATCTTATCCAAATCTTCGCTGCTATCTTAAGTCCTATATAACATCCGTTTGCAAATATCACATAAAAGTATCATTACATGGCTCAAAAAGGAAAATCTCTAAAATGCAATTTATTTAATAACATGGAAACTTAATAAAGTTGTCGCCGTCGTCGTCCATCGACAGACGGAACATCTGCAAATTCATTCCAAATGCAAAAGGACATAAATCACATTTCAAATGCAGTGAAGCCCACAGCCGGGCCGTCCGAGGCGTTCAAAAATTCCAGTCACGCGACAGAATCCACCGCTATTCGCCAGTAAACCTGCCCAGCGAAGCAATTTCGATTTATTTGTGGTCGAAGGTACGAACCTCTATATTGCTTTTATATTACCCTCAAAATAATTACCCACCCGAAACATCGATAATAAAATGGCATTAGGCACGTCACTATAACATAAACCAGTGATACCAACTTTAAAAAAAAAAAAATGATTGAAACTTTCAAGTTGTAATTGTATGGTTTCACAACGTATTATTTTATGGTGTTACGTATTAAATAATAGTAACATTACGTGAGAATGGCTAAAGAAAATTACTTTGGCACTATCTGGCGACAATTTCACAGTAAAATTCAAACTTCTGTCGTTTATATTCTAAGTTATAGACATTGCACACGCTATGGTTCGGTTAAATACTGTTATTTGGTAGATTCATAGCATCTATCAAAATTGGACACGCTACCTACGATCATGTATACAGAAATGATTCATCGACCTTTGTCAATTTGAGCAATCATGCTTTATGTGAAATATTTTTTATGCTTCGCTGCATTTCAATTTTCACTGCTGGAGTTCAGAGCATAAGCTGTAAATATTTTCTCTCATCCCTTTCCACGATATTTTGTCAGTTTGTTTTGTGTTACCAGGTAGATATATTGTGGGTTATCACATGGAAACAGCACAAAAATGCAAAAATCATTTTGTATCAATTTTATTTTGCAAATAGGTTATTGATACCACTTTTACACGCCGGCATTTTTGTTTCTTAGGGTTGCGGACCCAATGGGACTCTATTGCTAAGACACCGCTGTTAGTCTGTCTCTCACCAGGGTGTATCTTATGAACCGTACCTGATAGCTAAACTCCATCTGTTTAGGTACTTAACTAAACGTAAACAATCTTGATGTGTCTTTCTATTTAAAAAAATCGTACAGAAGACATACAAAGGTTATTTAAATAACACTAACATCGGTTCAGATAAATAACTAATTGTAAACATTTTTAGAGAAAAGACACGTCAATATTGTTTACATTTAGTTAAGTACCTAAACAAATGGAGTATAGACAGTTGTAATTTTGACAGATGATGTATTTTTGTTACAATAAATTCTAAAAACAGAATAAAATAAATATTTAAGGGGGGTTCTTTAATATTGTACACAAAACTTAGCATTAATACAATGATTTGACAATTTATGTACAAAGGCGAGCTTAATTCAGCAATGAGTTTCTGCTGCAAACCTTTCAGTGCCAGAGATACATCATATACGGCGGTAGGAGGGTAGGGTTCCCATACAACAAACATTTTTTTTGCTGAAGATTTTCGCGTGCAAGCCTGACTTGCACTTAGCTGGTTCTTTAGTTATTTTTACTAGATGAGGCTGTTATTTCAACAAGGCAACCCTGAGAAAAAAAAACCGAAAGAAACTCAGAGGTCAGTCTCTTTTAAGAAAAACCATGAAGATTTGTCTGAGATGGTCTTTTGAGGGTATAATCACACAGGATTTGAGTGGACCTGGTCCAGTCAGTTTAATAATTTTATTATTTGCTCTACCCATGACTAGTTAGGAGTTAAATTTTTAATGGGTTGATTCTGAATATCAATTTTCTTGTCCCTTTTATTTTATTTTTACTATATGACTGAGTACCCCTTCAAATAGATATCAGAATGCTGAATGAATACCAATATCAACTCTATGGGTTAGATTGGCATTCACTCTGCATAAAATTCTATTCGAAATATTTTATTTCATATAGGCCTACTTGAACGCTTATAAAAAGTCCGAAGCCAGTCTATGATTCCAGCTGAAAACATCAGGTATAGGCTCTTGATTTTTTTTTTCGATTGGTTACTAGACCTGCCATGTTATATTTCTGCACCATCCTAAGGTTAACTAGTAGAAAATGTCTAAAACCTTTTTATTTGTTTTTGTTGAGAAAATCATCTAATGACATCTCCCACCCTTGGGCAGAGCGGGGGATAGTGTCAAACTTTTACTGACTAAAAATCCACTTCTGTTCCTTTTTTGCCTTCGTTCCAGGGCCCTGGGGTACACTTTTACATTTCTCATGGCCTCAGTAGGCTTCGGCCCTGCTGGGCCCCTACGGTTTGCTGAAATCTCATTGAGACGCGCTGTCGGTCTAAGATTAAGTCCGCCTTTGTAGTGTTTCTTATTAATTTATCTGTACGTATGTTTATTACCTAACTCCTCCTAAAAGGCTTGATTGATTTAAGTGAAAATTTGTGTTCATATTTGAATGAGTTCTTGGATGGTTTGAAAATACTACCTATTGGACATTATTTTTCTAACGTTAACCAGCTTTCGGGCAAAACAAAGCCAACCAAAACCGTCAGTAAATAAATAAAATCCAATTGAACTAGAATCCTAACATGTAGTTCGGAAAAATACAATGTAACTTAACGATGATGACATACAGATGTTATACCAGGTTTAATTTTCCTTACCTTCATACTGCATAGGAGGATGCTGTCTTCTCCTGGCTACGAGAGCAATCACCACAATAGCCACTAGGGTCCCGGCAATGCCAGCTATCACACCTAATGCCCAACTGGCGTCTACACCCACTGTCTTGCCAGATTTAGCTTCTGTTGAAAAAACAAAATGGTTAGCAATATTTAGATTGTCAGGCTATTCTAGTGCAGAATCTAGTGTCCTATACACCATTAAATTTTATTCGTTTTAATCCCGTGGAGGGTCAATTCGGTACATGAATCCCTATCGATTTGTAAAGATAAAAATGAAAAATAAAGTACTTTTTTTAAACTAGAACATGCGTATATTAATTCGAGTTCTAGAGAAAAAAAAAACTTTATTTTTTAATTTTATCTTTATAAATCGATATTGTTTCATGTACTAAATTGATTCTCCACGGGATTAAAACGACCAAAATTTAACGGTGTATAAATAATGTTAAATTACACTTAAAACAATAATGTATCTAACGGCTCGATATATCCATAAAACTCAGACGATCAATCTGCTGAACCCTCTGATTGCTCAGGAACCAAAATCTGACATAATTATATTTTTATATACCAGTAAATAAATGCTCAATGTTTGTATTTTTTTATAGGTTATACATTGTTGGCTTGCTGTACGCTTTGGTGCATACTTTAACTATAGCAAGCAATTGATAAATAAAAAAAAGTATTATTATTACATAGACTTATCGAACCTACATTTTGTCAACGTTCTAAAAGTCGAACACCCGTATTTATAAAGAAGTAAAACTAAATACTTGAGTAAAAAGTAACTATTATTTGTATTCTATAGTTAAGAAAAATTTGAATTTTGAATGCAGATTTCAAACGTCAAGTAAAGACTTATTAATTTTACTTAGTAACAAGTAAATACTTCTTTATAAATACGGGTGTAAGAGTTGTTGACAGACAACTAACAGTCTAAGCCGCGTAGAGAAGCGAGAAGCGTAAAATTTTTCACAAATTAATATATATCATAAGTATATTAAGATAATCAGCCTCATAATATTCCCACTGCTGGGATTCAAGCCTCCTCTTTAAGAGAAAAAATGGGCCCACTATGCGGGCTCAGTGTGGATTGGTAGACGTCACATGTCTTCGAATTTTTGGTCCTAGGTCCTATAGGATTCCTGACAATGTTTTTTTTGACCATTTTGAGAGCAGTGGTGATGACGGCTCTGACTTACGATTCGGGACATTGAGGCAAATCCTGCCAGGCGCATTACGGCTTATATAATAAAAAATAAAATAATTTAATTTAACGACACAAACATTTTGAATTACTTGACAAGTAAATAAGATGCCTAAGCCTAGAATTAAAAGTTTCACTGCTAAAATAATATCTAAACTATTAAAAACATTTCATGCTATAAATATTTTATAATTAAAGGGCTAAAGAATTAGTGGTAGACTCTTTTTTAAGTCTGTTTCAATTAATTGGAAATCTTTTCACGGAAAATAGTTATAAAAAGGTAGAATTCGTAAGATCACTAATTGAATTAACATGAAAATTATGTCAAAGTTTCAAGACATAAAACTTTAAAATCACATCTACCAATTACCTAGTAGTCAATCCAATTTGACGTCAGATTGATTTCGCAAAAGGCTAGCTTTAAATCTAATTTAGAATACTACGCGATTCTTTTCACGACTATAATTATTCGGTTCGAATAATTACTGAAACTCAAAAGGAAACAAAACGAAAACAATATTTTGTATTCAGAAATGAATAATTGAGGATGTAACTCCTAACAACTTAATTAACGCTTTTCGTTTGTTTCAAAGTTGAAAACATTCGCGATAGAGTGTTGAATGATGGATTTGACTTGGGGTTGAAAGTACGTTTATATTTTCAGGCAGTAGGTAAAAAGGTTTTTAGTAAATAGGGGAAAAATGCATTTGAGATACGTGAAAAGTTAGGTACGAGTACCTTATTTTTGAATAATAATGTTTGAATGTTGAGTGAGTTGTGATGAAAATAAATTTAATGAACAGAATAGAACAAAATAGAATAATCTTTATGGTACACCAAACAAAAGAAAAAAAATTGAGAGGAAACTTAAATCTATGGGTACAATGGCAGTCTTATCGCTAACAACACGATCTTAAATTAGAAAAGGGAGTAGTCTGAGGTGTACTGCTAGCAAACATAATTCAAACAATTTAAAAAATAAATAAATAAAAAATACGATATACATAGGTGAACAATGTGTATATTAGAGGAAGTTTGAAAGTGGTGCTAGTGACTGAAAAGTTGAAGGTGAATCGAAAAGGAGGGATAAACCGGATGTTAATAAGAGAATTATGAGTAAATACGGGGATGGATGTGGAAGGTGAGGGAGAGCAAAGATATGAAAGAAAAGGGAGTTCGTGATACCATGACGGGAGACAAGACAGAATGGAAGAAGCAAGTATTGAGCCGACCATAAATAACACGGGGCAAGAGCGGAAAGATGATGATGATGATGATTATGAGTGTTTGAACAGAATTATTCTTAAATTTTATATTCCAAAAACCAGTCAAATACAAGCTAACGTTCTTTTCATGGCGTCAGCCATAGAGCTGATATTGATAGACTAGATAGCTGTAACGTTTTGATAAGCAGCTCTATGGCTGACAAATAGACCAACTAACAAACATAGGGTCGGCCCATATATATATTTTATTTTTCATGTTCCTCGAAAAAAAAAAAAAATATAAATGTGTCGACCTCGATGCTACAACAACTTACCACAACTTACCACTTAGTACATACCTGTATGTAAAGCCAGTCTTGTCAGCGTATTGATCCTCATGACTACCGTCTCCGATCTCCCCCTGGCATTGGCTGCGTAGAAGACCAGCTTCAGACTCTTCCCAGAGCCAAGACCTCGCAGTATCCACGCTGGTAACGCAGTAGACACGTTTGCTACTAAATTCTTTGATTCCCATACTTCCACATAGTATGATGTTTGGAGACCGCCATCATAACCTAGAAAAAATTGTTGTCATTAAATCAATTTGCTTTTGACCCTGTAGTGGATGTGCTCACAGGGGGTGAACACATTGGCTCGTTACGTTATCAGTAGTTGCATCAACACGTCTATCTTCGTCAACGGCTCGTATGTTACTGTCAACTGCAACACTGTCCGTGCACTCAGCCCTAGCCAAGTTAAGACTGTTTCGTATCAATTCTCTTGCGTCGAATGCCTCGAGTTGGCCACGCCTCCAATTGTTTTGTTCTGATGTCATCTCAACGCTCAGTCACATGGTCAAGACAAAGGAATTGGTGGCGTGGCTAACTCGAGGCGTTCGACACAAGAGAATCGAAATTAAACGGTCGTAACTTGGCTAGGAGGGCAGGCTCGACAGCGTCAAAAGAAGGGTTATGTTTTTGGTTTCGAGTTTATGTATATTACTTTGGTACAGTTTGGTTCAGTGCAGAGAGTAACGGAGCTATATGGAGCACCATTTCTTTTTTGCATACAAACACTATTATGGTTTTCAACATCTTTAATAGTAGATTTTGAAGCAAGTGGACTGAATTTATCATTACAGTCCAGGTAGAATACACGCTAGAACCACAAGCGAAGTCGTAAATCCTAAAAACAGCACAAAAATTACTTGTATCACACGACGTTTTTCAACACTTAAAAATATTGGATGTAACTTCATAAATACGTGTCAAAAAGCTCGTGAACTTATTTTTCATGCACTGCCTGATACAGTAAATATAATAAAATGTGGCGGGGCTCAAATTTTTTATCACTAGTGCAAAATACTAATAGTACTAGATTGTACAACTAGCAGTGGCAGGGGAAAGAGCCGGTTTCCGAGTAGGTTTCTTGATATAGTACATTTTTATACAAGTGGAGAAACTTTGTCACATTGGCCGAGATGGAATTCGCCCGAGCCGCAAGCGAGGGTTGTGTAGCTGTGTGCTGCTGTTTGGAGACAAATTTCCTCATGATAAATAAACGGGGTCTACCTACCTGGTGCGGGCTGCTTGGTGGCCAGCCTGATATGATACATGTAATAAATTATGGCAGAATTGAACTGGTGCAATTTTCTGAATTAGTACGAAAAACAGTTATTTCCAAACCCAGAAGCTGTAGGGTTAGAGGCGGGTATTAGAGTAAATGTATTGAAATAGTACAATTTGATACAAGTGCAGAAAGTTTGTTATTGCAACCGAGGCCGAATTCACATGAGCCGTAGGCGAGTGTATTATTGAACCGAGAGCTACAAGTACGACTTATGTGGGTTGACCCGCGCCTAGTAGCGTCAACGCGTGCCTGATACGATAAACGATTTTTTTAAAACAAAATAGTAGCGGGGAGCACGCACTTTTTTCCGCACTAGTGCGGAATCAGTCCATTACGTGCCTAAAAGTGGTCGGATAAGAGCGGGTTTTCGAGTATGTGTATTGAAAAATATATCAGTTTAGTTAGCTATGGTTATCTCTACTAAATTACATAATTATTTTGGATACATCAAGAGTTTTTTAGTACAAAAACACCAGCATTTTTGAATAAAAACTAGTCTGGCTAACACAATAAAAACAGTTTTCGCGTGAATAAAATCTATTGTTGGAACACAGCTTGAACTCGGAGATTTTTCATAGGGAACGGACGAATGGCGCCGAATGCGCACAGCGAGAATCCCGCTTACACTGGTTGTAATCTGACTGACGGCTTATGTTTCCTCTAAGCCAGAAGAATATCCAAAATATACAGTTGGCTTTTTTTTTAAACTGTTATAGGGACTTTTGGTATGGTTATTGCCATGAATTTGCAATTATTGGATTTCAAGCTTACTTTGAAAATGACTCTTTAGTGGCATTAAGTACAAATCTAAATAGGAACGTTAATGAGCTCTATCTGTCAAATGTTACTTGATATTTTAGTTTGGTTATACCCCGCTAAGAAGGTTTTTTTATTTATTTAAACTTTATGTACAATAGTGGTACATAGGAGGATTTATTGCAAGAAGGCCTTCTCTACTAGTCAACCTTTGTGTTAAAAAAGACAACACTGTGATAGCTGTGCATAATAAATAAATAATAGATATTTTTTCTTTATTTTCAGAAAAATAATTTACAGTAGGCGGCAAATAATATGACCAAAGATTTTTGTATACAGTCCATTTCCATTTTCTGAAATAATAACTAATAATTTTAATTTACTTTATACATTGGTTGAATATTCGACATCGGCTCTACTTGCCAATAATAAAGAATAGAATTGAAGATTTTCTTGGTGGGCATAGCTCAAGCAAGTCAAAATGTATGGAATTATGGGTGGTGGGAGATTCTCTTACCACAAAATCTCGAGTCAAGTTATTTGCGGCCTTCTGCCTTCCTAGCCGAGTTACAATCGTTTCGTTTAGCGTGAACGCTTGGAGTTAGCCACGCCCCCAATTTCTTTGTTCTGAAGTCAACTCAATAAATAACTCCAAGCGTTCACGCTACGAAAGGATTGTAACTTGGCTGGCTGTAGTAGAATAGATTTAATTTTAATTCGTTTGGTTTAACTGACTTTAGCTATAACAGGAAACACAGAAAAACAAGATGGCGGTTGGTCTATTACTACATTGTAAGAAAAACGTAACGAAGTCATAATAAAACTGGAAACGAAGTAGACAACACGGATTTTTTATTTTCTCCCCTGTTTGTAGCCCAGGTGACTCGAATAACTTCATTTCCTCTTTCATTAAATCTTACGGCGCTTCATAAAAACGCAACAAAACCAAGTTTACGCGAAGATTCAAACAACGGACAAGATTTCATAATCTTCTGATTCATATCCTTTTTATTTTACGTGGGAAGTCATCATCGTTGAGCTCCTTAGTAGTCGTAAATTGAGCTTTACGAATACTGACAAATGCTTGCACTGACTGGACATGTCCTCTCAAATCTGTGTGGGTTTCTCAAAAGACCATCTCAGACACTAATCTGTTTGGTTCTCATATTATGATTTGACCATTTTATATTTGTTGTCATCATCATCTTCCTGCCCTTTTCCCATTCTATTTGGGGTCGTCGCAACACGTATATATATGGACTTTAAAATACTGACACCTGAGTTAGTTTCGATGTTACTTCTCAGGGTAGAAACATCGGCCTCATATATGTTGTTTAACCTGACGAAAAAGTTGAAAAGGGTAAAAGTGTTTTTTGAAACCTATTTGTAAAATTATTATATCATTTATCAAATGAATTCTCCTGATTTAAGTGTGTAGTGTATGCGTAGGCAGTTGACAGTTGACACTTGCCTTCTAACTGTCGGCGAGTGCAGACGTGTTGAGTGTGTGGTATAACTATATCTTTTACCCGATAGTGAGGGTGTTTCATTGGCTTATGAGCTGCTACAGGGTGAAGCGAGAAGTTTGACTTTTGCTGACTTTGGTAGTCAGTGTTACACCATTAATATTCCAGACGTTAGACCCTACTATGAGCTCTTAAAGCGATTTATTTGACGACCTAAACTAAACTCTTAAAGGGATGGAGTTATATTGAGGTGTATAGGTGTATCTCTCTTTTTTATTAAATAATAGAAACTAGTTCTTGACTGTCATCGTGGATGGCAAACGATTAAGGAGTCGCAGCCCAAAAAGGTGGGCAGATCAGGTCTGCTCCACCCAGGACACCCAATTACACGTCGCACTTTATGCCGCCAAGAACTGTCACAGATGGCGAGACACCATAAATAAGAAGCTAATCCAGCGGGAACTTCACGACCCTCAATAATGAGGAATACGGATCGAGGAGGAGTAGTGCTTAACTGCGATCCCATTTTTTTTATCTATCAAAGCACACTACACACACAACTGACAACAAACACACACAACACACAATACAACACACACACACAACACAAAACACACAACACACACACAACACACAACTGACATTTTAATAAGCTATGGTAAAGCTCCTTGAAGGACTTGAATATTTTGTAATAAGTGTAAGAGAAAGGTAAAATATTTTTTTAAACACTTACCAGAAACACATCTAATTTCTGCCGAATCATCTGTAAGATTGACAGCAGAACAGTTGGCTAATGGGTCTGGCCTCACAGCTGGCAGCAGGGAGTACCGACACGGTTCCACCTGCTGCCCTGCAAGGTTTGTAGCTCTGCAGGCTAAGGACCCGTAGTCCTTTTCTGATGCTGGGGTGTAGAACAACACAGATCTTCCAACGCCATTCAAAATGAATTTTTCCTGTGGGACAAATCTTCGTGTTAAAATTCAGAAATTCATTATGTCAATGACAGACATATTACTGCCTAAATCATTTCGCCGCACAAAATTTAACACCTATGAAATTTTCGCTATGGAACGTTACTAAACAATGAGGCCTGACAAACTGCAGCCCTCGTTGGTGATTTTTTTTTTTTTTTTTTTTTTTATGGTAGGTAAAATCATCCAATGACAAATCCCGCCCTTGGGCGGAGCGGGAAGTAGTGTCAGACTCTTACTGACTAAAAACCTACCCCGTTCCTTCGTAGCCTATCGTGCCGGGGTCGAGCATTCCTTTCGGAACTAACCCATGACCCCAGTAGGCTTCGACCCTGCCTGCCTGCAGTTAGCAGGCTGGGCCTCTTCGGTGTGCTGACAGCTCCTTGAGGCGCGCGGGAACAGAACGCGCCGTCGACGACTTGGGCTCGGTCCGGTCGGTTACCGGACGATCGGACAGCGTGCTACCCATTGCACGCCGTCCGCAAGCCCGCGCCTACGGTGGCCGGAAATCGGGATCGGAATCCCGGCGGCGGCTGGGGCGAGCGCCCCGTTGCCTCTGCCTGATGCGGTCGGCCTCCTCCTTTGCTAGCATTACTGCTTCGCAGAAGGAGGCGACCGCCTGCCATCCCTCCTCACTACGGACCATAGCCTGAACCAAAGCCCGGCGAGAGAGATCGCTGCCGCCGATCGCCCCCACGAGGACACGGCGATGCTCCGCCCAGGCGGGGCACACCTCTACAGTGTGCTCCACCGTGTCCTCCGGGTGTTCCGCACAGTGGCGACACCCGGGCGAATCCTCCGCACGAATCCGGAACAGGTACTTAGCGAACTTAGCCCTCGTTGGTGATGCTCCGGGCATCATCAGAAGTCGCAAAGCAATTATCGGCCGCCGTAGGCACGGGCTTGTGAAGAATGAGCAATGGTTAGCTCTCCGTCTTGTAAGGAGCGTTGTAGTCTACGCGTGCCTCCGTGAGATATCAAGATAGACGGGGCTATATTGGTCCGTTGCCTGCCAGAGCTCGCAGCTCTCACATAGTTATTTGACCGTGATCCTCTCAACGGGCAACTGAAAAAGCACTGTGGATTTTAATCACTAAAAGTCTGACATACACTGACTCTTGCTTCATCCAGACTGGGAGAAACCATTTGATGATTTGAAAGGAATTGAGAGATTGGTGGAAAGATTTACCATCTCCTGGAACGCCAAAGAATATGAACACAGGTTGGTTTTGGTTCGTAAGTCAGACACTTTCTCTCGCTTCGCTCAGAAAGAGAGTAGTCATTTGAAATGTAATCCCCTTAAAATGTTTAACAGGTAATGTAATTCCGTATTTTACCAATGTCAAATCCCATAAGACACAGGGATTGCGTAGCCATAATTCTCAAAAAAAAAAGTTATACTCTTAAATAAAAATGCTAATGTAATAAAACTGCCATTCAAATCGAAATTATAAGTTGCCAACATATGAATTTGTTCAACTCCCATAGGAACACTTATGCCCCGTTCTGTAATCCCGCAAAAAAAGACGAAACTCGTCGGAAAATGTTTGAAAAAATTATATTCTAAAACAAAGGATTATTCATGACGAGCGTTGTTCGCATGTCTATAAAAAAGAATGACAAGGACCGTACGTGTATTTATAAAAGGGGACGTTTGTAACGACTGAACAAGGGGGAGAATGGGATCGTGTACTGCACAATCTTAGTTGGAACTGGCTGACACTATGAAATGGTGTCTGTCAAAGAAATTACATTGAGTTAAAAAGAATCGAGGATTCATATTATTTATTATATTATCCAGGTCAGAAACAAGATTATCCACCCTAGATAATCTCTGTAGGGGTCCAGCAGGGCCGAAGCCTACTGGGGCCAAAGGTTATGTGAGAATGTCACCACGGGCCCCGGGACAAAGTCAAGGAACGGAAAGGTAGGTTTTTAGTCAGTAAAAGTCTGACACTATTTCCCGCCCCACCCAAGGGCGGGATTTGTCATTGGATGATTTTACCTACGTTAAAAAAAAAAACCCTAGATAATCTTGTTTCTGACTCAATCATGTAAAGTTACATTGTTATAGATAATGATTTTTGTTATTATTATTATTATATTTAGCCTGTACTGTCCCACTGCTGGGCAAAGGCCTCCCTCCATTCTTTCCAAGTATCACGGTTACTTGCTTTCTCGTTCCAAGATAATGATTTTTATGAAACAAAAATACTTTTGGGGATTATAACATATAAGAGGCTCTATACAAATAGATATTCCATTAGTGATATTCACCTACTGCTATTTCCACTACTGCTCTCAAAATGGCGAAAGAAAACGTGAGGAAACCGGATGTGCAAGAACCAAAACTTCATCCGCCAACTCACACTGAGCGCGTGGTCGGTTATGTCCCATTCTCTCTCCTAGAGAGGAGGCCTGAGTCCTAATAGTGAGAACATCACATTATTGATTACTAGCGTTCCGCCCCAGCTTCGCACGGATGCAATGGTAATATTAAATAAAATAAATAAATAAAATATATTATGCATTAAAGCTTCCTCTTGAAACACTCTACCTATTAAAAAAAACCGCATCAAAATCCGTTGCATAGTTTTAAGCTTACATAGGGACAGAGAGTGGCAAGCGACTTTGTTTTATAATATGTAGTGATGCTATTATGTTGTCCAATTAGCTGATTTCTGAGGTTCACGTAGCACGTTATGGAAGAGATGGACATTTCACCTGATCGATCTCTTGCATAATGACTTTTCGACAAAACTTGTCTGTAATACAATTTCACTTTGAGTACAGCCCCTTGCACCAGCGTTGCATGAACTAAAATAATCTATTTACAACTTGCAATACTTCGCTGCAAACCAACTTCTTGTTCACATTACCATTCCGTTTGAGACTTAAACTTCTCTACAAAACGTCTACACGAATTCGTCAATTATGCATTTTACCGTACAATGCAGGGTCAGGAACTTTGTTGTACTTACCGGCTCAATTTCAGAAGTTCCCATAGAATTATTGAGCGTCCATTGGAAATTCTTGGGTGGTGGGAAGGCGTCGACTTCACATGTTACTTTTGTTGGTTCATTGAGTGCAGCACCGACTATCGCTACTGCGGTTGCCAGACATACTGGCTTGTCTGTAAAAAAAAAAAATACTGTATTTAATTCCGAGTTCCATTTTTGAAATTTTGATATGTGTGGTTTTTGAAAGACAAAAAGTTGGGATAGCCATTGAAACTAAGCAGACGTGGTAACACCATTTATTAAAAAAAAAAAATATCGTTTTATAACAAAAAAAAATATTTTTGTGAATTAAAAAAAATACATGTAAGCGCCAAAATACTCCTTTACGTAGTCGTCATCTAACAATCTTTTGGACACGCCGCCACATCATCATCATCATTTCAGCCAAAAGACGTCCACTGTGGGACATAAGCCTCCCCCAAACGTCGCCACAATCGCGACTACAGCGACCCTGACCAGGCCATCGGTCCACCTTGTGGGAGGCCTTCCAACGCTACGTCTTCCGGTGCGCGGCCGCCACTCCTGAACCTTTCGGCCCCAACGGCCATCTGTTCTGCGTGCAATGTACCCAGCTCATTGCCACTTAAGTTCGGCGTTTCTACGTGCTATGCCGGCAACCCTGGTTCTCCGTGCCCAAAATGCTGGAGGTATCGTCATATTGAATAGCAATGAACAAGTCAATCCACTGCTCACTTAAAATACCATATCATACTATCACACTATAATATCATAAAAGCGAAAGTTTATGAGTTTGTGTATATTTATTACTTCTTCTTTAACAAAACTTAGTACACAGGTAGACATCTCCTGAAATAGCTCATAGGATATTTTGCCCCGGGATTATGTTATCTTATAATAACATTTCACTAAACCGAAGACCCCACGGCGTCGTCAGCTTCCGTTTGGCGCAGGTGCTGACCGAACACGGCAAGTTCGGTCCGTACCTGTACAAGATTCGTGCGGAGACGACGCCCGGGTGTCGCCACTGTGCGGACCGCCCGGTGGACACGGTGGAGCACACAGTCGAGGTGTGCCCCGCTTGGGAAGAGCATCGCCGTGTCCTCGTGGGGGTGATCGGCGGCGATCTCTCGCGCCGGGGCTTGGTTCAAGCCATGCTCCGGAGTGAGGAGGAGTGGCAAGCGGTCGCCTCCTTTTGCGAAGCAGTAATGCTAGCAAAGGAGGAGGCCGACCGCATTAGGCAAAGGCGCACACGC
Organism: Leucania comma; assembly: GCA_958295575.1. Lineage (NCBI taxonomy): Eukaryota > Metazoa > Arthropoda > Insecta > Lepidoptera > Noctuidae > Leucania > Leucania comma. The sequence continues at coordinate 25,140,897 of OY282467.1, read as the reverse complement.
CGCCGCCGCCGCCGGGTTTCTGATCCCGATTTCCGGCCACCGTAGGCGCGGGCTCGCGGACGGTGGGCAATGGGTAGCTCACTGTCCGTCCGTCCGGTAGCAGACCGGTCCGAGCTCAGGTCGTCTACGGCGCGCACTGTTCCCGCGCGCCTCAAGGAGTTGTCAGCAAACTGTAGGGGTCCAGCAGGGCCGAAGCCTACTGGGGCCAAAGGTTATGCGAGAGTGTCACCACGGGCCCCGGGACAAAGGCAAGGAACGGAAAGGTAGGTTTTTAGTCAGTAAAAGTCTGACACTATTTCCCGCCCCACCCAAGGGCGGGATTTGTCATTGGATGATTTTAACTACCAAAAAAAAAAAAAAAAACTAAACCGAAGACGCAAGCAGCAGCTAGTCTATATACTCGTATATATAAAAGTGAAATACCACTCACTGATTAATAAAGAAATCTCTGAAAACTATGTATAACACCTACAGGCCAGGTGTCTGTCCATGGTTCAATATTTATTTAATATTATATGTACTATTCTTTTTAAATATTTATTTAATACTTACATGACACACTTCTTCCCTATTTTTTCATTGTTTTTATTATTTACTGTGTTTATTATTTTGTTCGATACCTATTTTATTTTACCTCTGTGAGAGTGACCGTGGCGTCACAGCGGGCCCTAACAGAATACCAGCGCTGTGATATTTATCTTTATAAGTATCGCAGCACATGCTAAGTTAGGCGCCTTTTTGGCCTTGCACAGATTTTAATTCTATTTCTCTTTTATCTATTTTATTTTATATGTAAGGTACGAATAAACGTTTTTTCTTTCTTTCTTTATACATACTTAAAATTTGGCAGGAGGGTTCCTTATAGGGGGTAGACATCCGCTAAAAATGGATTTTACGAAACTCTACCCTTAAAGGGGTCCTAGGGTTAGACGAAAGTAAAACCCGGGATCCTGGAACAAAGGCAATGAAGGAACAGGGTAGGTTTATAGTCAGTAAGAGTCACTATCTCCCGCCCCGCCCAAGGGTGGGATTTGTCATTGGATGATTTTACCTACCACTAAAAAAAACCCTTATGGAAGTAAACCGACTTTCACGCAGGCGAAACCGTTGGAAAAGGCTAGTGTTTAATAAATTTCAACTAGTACAAGCACATCCACGATTGATACATCAGCGATCACACTGAAAAATTGGAATAGTCTCGTTTTTTATCTCGACACCCTAAGACCTTTCTTTTACACAATAAATCTGCCTTCGTGAGTGACATTTAATTTGAGAGTATCGACACTTTTACTCATGAGGATTTATCGGGGTTTCTTAACTAGATTTTTACTCAATCGAAGCCCATGATCATGAGTTGGTCCCGAAGCGGCTAAGTTGCGGCCCGAAGTAACCACTTCGGTCGGAACTAATCAGCCAAGCGAGATAAATTTCTCGTAAGTTTTTTCGAACGTGGTTTGATATAGATATTATACTACACATAGGCGGGTTAGTTTTGGCAGTTTGTGTAGAATTATGGATTCACGTGCACATAGACTATGTGAGCGTAAGTACACTTGCCCGGTTTTTTAAATAATACAACATATATTGAGATAGGAAACTGTTTAGCCTCGAACAAGCTTTATATTTAGTTTTTAAAAATAATTATTGGATTTTTTTTTAAATTAATAAGTTATTTTTCTTTTACTCTATGGCTTGTGGTATGCAAGTCTTATTTTTTTTCTTTTTCTTAATTTATTTATACGTTAACCAATACTTTCTTAGGTTGAATCTTCTTACATATTTTAATGGATTATTTAATATAAAATCCAACTTGACATATTTAAAGGATTATGTAATATAGAAATCTAATTTGTCATCTATGTAAATAAAAGCGAAATACTACTCACTAATTAATCACGAAATCTCAGAAACTATAACACCTACAATGGGGTTTGTAGGCGCCCGTAGGCGCGGTCTAGCGGGCAGCGTGCAATGGGTAGCACGCTGTCGGATTGTCCGGTAACCGACCGGACCGAGCCCAAGTCGTCGACGGCGCGTTCTGTTCCCGCGCGCCTCAAGGAGCTGTCAGCACACCGAAGAGGCCCAGCCTGCTAACTGCAGGCAGGCAGGGTCGAAGCCTACTGGGGTCATGGGTTAACTTCCGAAAGGAATGCCCGGCCCCGGCACGATAGGCTACGAAGGAACGGGGTAGGTTTTTAGTCAGTAAGAGTCTGACACTACTTCCCGCTCCGTCCAAGGGCGGAATTTGTCATTGGATAATTTTACCTACCATAAAAAAACCCCTAAGGGGGTAAAACGGGGGTTGGAAGAAGTTTGTATGGAGAAACCAACTTTCACGCGGGCGATGACGCTAGCTGAAGCTAGTACATTATACAAAAGCCAAGTTCAATTACGAAGAACTATCCATCAATTCACGGTCAGCATAGATGCTCAATCATTTCATTTAGATACCAGTTGCATGGGTGACTAATATATGCTCTCCATCACGTTTAGGTACTAGTAATCTACCCAATTTGAGCCTATTGTCGCCTGCATACTATCATTCATTCGGAGTCATTACTCACGGTTAGACCTCTCGGTTGATTTTTGGTCAACTAACACCGTTTGATTGATCGTCTAAAATGTGAAAAGTTTAATTGAGTTTGTGATAGAGTGCAAATTTTTAGATCGAGTGATTGGATAAAAAAAATGGTGGTTATTTATGGTCTAGGACATGATTTTTTCATTGAACCAGTTTTTTTAATAGGTAATATTATTTATTTTTAAGATTTCATCACTGAAAAAATAATTCCTGTAATGTTGGTACCTACACTAAGTGATAATTACACAGTGCTAGTAACCTGTTGTTGATTTAGTGAAATGAACAAATAAAAAGAATTGTATAATTAATTTTATTCCTTTAATATAATAACAGCGGCGCCGGCATGTCCGCGTTGTTGTCTGCGTTGTAGATTACGGCTCATTCGTTCTCCTAAAGAGGAGACCTGAGTCTAACTAGTGGGAACATTATAAGCTGATTATGCTTATGAGAGATTAGATGGCTTAGAGTGAAAAGCTCGGGTATGTAATTTTAGGTAATTTTATTTTATTATGTTTCTGGAAAGAAAAGTTCGCAACGCACAATCTTGTATCACGCAAAATTTAGATTTGATACTTGTATTTTGATATTTATGGTGTTGTTTGTATACCTTGCTCGAGAGTATGATAACCTCGCGATACGACGGTGCGAACAAACCTGGTTCAAAAATTTGGAAAAACAAGAAAAATAAGTGTTTGAAATACATCAATATTTTTAATTATTTCAATAAAACACGTAGAAGCATATTACCATTATGTGATAGTAAAGGTCTAAGAGAGGAGGCCTGAGTCCCAGCAGAGGGAACATTATAAGGCTGATGCTATGCTATGCTAAAGGTCGAATTTGTTTCTTTTTTGTGTGTCCTGAAAAGTTACATATTTTGCAGTTACGGGATATTCACTATAAGCTATCGTTGAGCTTACTATAAATCTCGTTTCACAGTGTTTGCTATCGAATACCTTGGAAACGGCTTGACCGATTCTCATGAGTTACTTTTTTTATAGATCTTGAAATAGGTGTGGTATACTGTTTTTGTCCTCCTTCACCCGCCCCCTTTTTTTTGATAATTTCGGTAGATCAATATTTCTTAGGTCAGCTAGTACAATATAATATAGCACTGTAGCCAAGTATTATATTTGATTTTCTATAACCATTTTTAGTACCAAATTTAAAATGAGCAACTGAGCTTCATTTTATTTTAGTGACGTAAAAAATCGCCAGCGATTATTTTTTTGAAAAATTTACATTCTCAATTTATTTAACCATCAAGCGCCTTAGAAAACTGACTATCGTATCGAAGTTTATAATATTTTCTAAAATAAGCTTACCGAACTGTTTTCATTCTGTTATTTCTGCGAAAAACAAACAAAATGGATGTTTCGTATTTATTTTTAAGCTGAAACGGCCCCATCTGAGTTCGAGTTTCAAACTACATACCAAAGCTAGTTATGTTTTTTTTTTGTTTTAAATAAAGTCGTTATGGAATGCGCTTTTCCATTTTTGGTACAAAGTTTTTATATTATTTTTGACGGAGTGCTTTTTGGTTAATACCAGAGTAAAATTGTATGACATTATCAGAATAATGACACACACTTTTTAAAGTTTGATCAAAGATAATATAATTATAATATAATTATACCTATATTAGACTTTTTTATGTAGAATGATATTGTGCACTGGATCCTACCCTCGAACATGTTTTCTTTCTATAACTCAAAGGTTTGCTGGGAGAAAACTCATTGCTGAGTTAAGCTCACCTTTGTACATGAACTATTTGTATCTCTATATGCTATGTTATATTTTTGTGTACAATAAAGAATTAAGAAAGATGACTGTCTCTCCTTTTGAACGGACTTGTTCGTCAACTCGCTACTGCAAAACTCGTGAGTCCCCTGGCACCTTCCGATTTCACCTACTTTTTCTGTCGTCAACTTGCTCGAACGTATGAAGTACAGTCAAATAAAAACAGATTGAGAACAATAACTATAAATAACTAATTACTGCCCGAAGCTTTGTTTAAGCTGGCTACCGGATATTTACTTAGATATGTAAAAGGTGCAAAATGAGGCGATTAGGATGCGGCCAATGGTACACGATACTCAAGTTACGTTACTTCTGACTTTCTCATGTTACCTCCATGTATCATGACTGAAAATTTTATTTTTGTTAAGTCAAGTCTAATAAATTGTATTAGACTTGACTTAACAAAAATAAAATTTCTAATACCTTTAAAGTGAGTAACTATATTATACATTTTATAAGAAGTTTCTGTAGCTGACTGTACATAAATATGTCAGATTTTTACGTTCGAGCGAGTTGACTACGGAAAAAGTAGGTGAAATCTGAAAGTGCTTGCGCGGACTCGCGAGTTTTGCAGTAGCGAGTTGATGAACAAGTTTTAAAACATCATAAACCCTTTATTTTCACTAACTGTCTATCTCTATCTATTTCAAGTAACCTGGAAGTAATCGAGTTGTGGAATGATTTCAATTAAAAAAAAAAACCGGCCAAGTGCGAGTCGGACTCGCGCACGAAGGGTTCCGTACCAATCGTACCATTGACTAGGTAAACAACAGAACAACAACAAAATAGGAAAAAATGGCGTTTTTGGTATGCGAGCCCCCCTTAAATATTTATTTAATTTTATTATTTATTAATAAAGTAAAAATACAACTGAGTATTGTGAATATTTCAAGTGTGCCATTATTGATATGAGCAAAAAATGGGAGAAATCGCGTTTTTTGTATGAGAGCCACCTTAAATATTGATTTTATTTTGTTTTTAGTATTTGTTGTTATAGCGGCAATAGAAATACATAATTTGTGAAAATTTCAACTGTCTAGCACTCGCGGTTCTTGAGATACAGCCTGGTGACGGACAGACAGCGAAGTCTTAGTAATAGGGTCCCATTTTTACCCTTTGGTTACTGAACCCTAAAAAGAATACATTGAGATCAAAAACCAAATAACATATCAATTAAGCCAGAGAATATTTGGTTAAACGTTACCACTACATGCACAGTTTCAATCAAAAATTTCTACAATCCAACCGCCTCACACACTATTCATAAACACTGTCCTACAAAGCTTTGCATAGAAAATCAAATCAATCCGGTGTTATTCAATGAATTTGCAAGTTATGCGTTACACGCTAGGTGCAAATTCAATTTGCGTTGTCTATGGTGTGTGCGGCATGGTTGAATAGATATATTACACATTCGGATGCAAATGAAGGGTAGTTTGGTTTTGTAATATGAAGTTAAGATGATAAGTCTGTTTCGGTAGGCAGTCGTTGGCAAAATCTAATATGTAAAAATCACGTGTCACTTGTTTGTTATCTAACTCCTCCGAAATGGTTTGACCGATTTTTATGATTATTATTATTGAATAGTCGTTTTACAGCTGAAATGATGGAGAGTACCAAAACGCATCGTATACAAGGCTAATCCCACGGGTTTTAATTCCGTGGAGGGTCGTACCGAATGGTACATGAACCACCATCGATTTGTAAAGATAAAATTAAAAAATAAAGTTTTTTTTTTTAAACTCAATTAATTTACACGTGTACGAAATTAATTTATTTAAGTAAACGTCAGCCGAGAGAGTCCAATGACCTGTTACCTGTTGACCTACAGGTTATTGAACTAACCCAACTGAGAAATTAACTTTGTACATGCGTATAATTATTCGAGTTTTAGAAAAAAGTACTTATTTTTTATTTTATTAAAAAAAAAAAAACGATAGTTTTCATTGTACCTGATCGACCCTCCACGGGATTCAAATGATCAACATTTAGCCGTGTATATACTAGCTGTCCCACGTGATAGTTAAAGGAACTTGTGGCTAAGTAATACCACACGAGTTGATCCCCAAGGTTAAGCAGAGGTTGATCTGTGGATGAGTGACCATCTTAACATACCAAGTTGCCTATCTCTGAAACATCGCTTAGGACATAAGTTGCGCGAAGTCACCAGATATGTCAACCGAAATCGCTAGGCTTCGATTGTCATGCCGTCCACACACGTCGTGGGACACTTGCTACACTAGGGGCAGTGCAGCTCTGGTTCTGCTCGTGTGTCATCTTTGACAGTCGCTACGGATAGAGAATCAATAAAAACCTGGCAGCAGTCTTGCCAAGGGTTAAAATGATGAATCCTTCTTCAAAAAAAGAAAACACAAACCGGATTTGTCTATTCCAAATAATAAAGTGTTGTCTTAAAAAATCTATCCAATTTTTTGTATACAACACTCAAAAAACATTTCACGTAGCTACAGAAAAAAAAATCAAAAAGTTTTTCAGTTCAAAAATGTTGTAAAATTGCTTTTAAACACGCGAATAAAAATCATCGCTTAATTCATGACTGTCAATATCTGAAACATAAATGGAATGGGTCTTCCCGTGATATATTGCCCAGTGTTGCCAATAAACTGCGTATCATTGAATGCCAGAATGTTTTATACACACATTTATTGTTATGCATTAAAAAAAAAAACACATAAATAATATGATGGGAAACGAGTGTGCGTTTATTTGGATCAATCTGTGTCAACTGCTGTTTATTGTTTCGTAAAAATTCATAAAGAAAATTTTGAAAGACAAAAGTGCCTTCCCTCTCATTCATGTTTAATTTCGACATATTTGTAAATTCTCACGCTTAATAATAAAGCATATTTAGGTCATTTAACGACCTACTAAAGAAATGTCTATGAATATTATTTTTCTTAAGAATAAGAAGTCACGATGTTTATTTTTAAAACGAATTCTTTTCATTCGTCTAATACCGTGCTGTAATGCAGTGATTTTTATTAACTGTTCATTCATTGTATGGGCATGTTTTTATATAGAAAAAATATAATATTTTTATCCTCAACAAAACATTATGAAGCTCGAATACTCTATTGTACGGTGGTAGTACATAATCTAATAAGTAAAGGCAAATAATTTCATTACGAGTGGCGGAGATCCGACCGTTTATCGTCCTTCCATATTACTGAGTATAAGGAATTTTATGTAATAATAAATAATATTGTGAATCCAATTCTATTGAATCGAAAACCTTCACTTATCCATCATGAACCAAGATATTTATAAGATTATATGTAGATATTTTAATCATATTGATTAGAAAACTGACCCAAATTTAGAAGTGTTAGCTATTGAACTAGAGTGCAAATCGACGAAACCACAGTCAATTTCAATCACTTGCACTATCGTCAAATGGTAGAGCAGCATTGGGTTGCTAAATTCGACCGTGTAAATCTGTAAATGGACAGTCAGAAGCAATTGCTCGCCGTATGACGGAGACAAAATTAAAAAAAAGAAAAACGTCAATGCAAATTTTATAGATCCTTTTTCTGCCGCCCTAATTTAAAAAATGTCCACAACCTGAAAGCTACAATGAATCGACAGTTGTAACCACTGAAAAAGTGCAAAAGCAAAATTTGTGAAAATTAATATGTAATACTTAATCAAAGACGGAGTGGCAATGCCATCTTGTGAAACATTTGGGTAAGCAACAAGCCACAAGACGAATATAGTATGCAAAGCTCCCATAATATTGAGAGGAGCACCAACTCTAAGTTAATATAGCAAATGAAGAGCGCTCGGGCAGCGATTGAATCAACTCACAAACTTTGACGTCGGAGCCTTGGACATGGCCACGTTCAGGCGTTAACGTATGGGTAATTTAATAACTGATAATATGGTAGATACCATCTAGTTGGTTGGTGCCATTTCTAAATTGACTTCGAATTATGAATTCAAATATAGAATGCAATTAAAACTTAAGCTAACTTCCTTCATGGGTTGTCTGGAAGGGAACACCGGCCTTGGAATACAAGGCAAAGAAGGAACGTAGGGGTTTTTGATTGGAGAAAATAGAATGAGATGGCGGCGGTGAAGACTAAAAAATAGATATTACGAGGTAACAAATTTTTGGGGATAAAAAATACTCAGCAACAACTTTGATAATGTAATAAAATAGGCACGACAAAAATGTTAGTTAGGTCAGCCCCCCTAGCCAAGTTACAATCGTTTCGTTTTGCGTTAACGCTTGGATTTGGCCACGCCCCTAATTCGTTTGTTCGAACAAAGAAGTTGGGGGCGTGGCCAACTACAAGCGTTAACGCAAAACGAAACAATTGTAACTTGGCTAGGGGGGCAGATATTTTTCAATTTCAGGTGTAGTAGTAATGTTTGTAAGTAAGTATTATTAAGAGAACCTTTCCCGACCCTTCTATATCGACAAGACGAGAAGATAGTTAAAAACTTATTATTTCATTAAACGCAATGTTTAATAGAGAGGCAACGCGAAATAAGAGAAATAAAACCGGAACGCTCTGTTGGCATTCGGTAATTCCGTCATTTACTCGAATATTTTACAACATTTGTTTCAGGAAATACCTACGTGATTTTTTAAAAACCTTAAAAGTTTTTGAAACACTTTAAACGCCTTCCTTAATTGAAACTTTATACGTTTTCCTTATTTTATCAATTGATGAGTACATTATGAAAGGTCAAAGTTCACGAAAATAGAGATACAGATTTCACTAGATAGATAGATATATTCTTTATTGTACACCAAAGATAAAATTACAATAGGAACTTAAAATTAATAGGGTGTCACAATGGGCGGTCTTTTCGCTAAAAGCGATTCACTAGATTCGTTGTAAACAAATTGATATATTAATTTTAATAGAAAACCAAAAACTGTTGCCTGAAAAAAAAACTGTGTGTTATCTTGTGGATTATAGATAATATCCACAAAATATCTTGTATTTTCAAAACATTTAGACAATTATGTGTAATAACGACATAACCACGCAAGACCGGTTATATGGAAATGTATCTCGGGTTGGCTACTCTTAAGGTAATATCTGAAATATAGTAATTCAAGTCTGGACTCATATATGACTTGAATATAAAACACCGTATCAATTGATTTTTTTACTAAAGCAAAATGACTCATCAAACACTTCAACTTGTACAATTTCTTACCTAGTAGCTATATGACGGTATTTTTCCGTCCCTCTATCACCGGATGTTATATTACAATATTTCACACGATATTTCAATATTTACGCTCAATCTAGTTTGAAGAGGGTCATATTTTTCATAGGCTGTTGAATCGCTGTCACATCTACAGGTAGGCATTTCGTAAGGCTTGGGACCATCCCATTGACACTTAGGGTTTCCTATTGACACTTGTGGCAATGATGATGGCTAAACACCGTAACAGGTGGTTTTGTATAGTGACGGCCATTTTTCCGGCTCACCCTTTTTAGTGGGCAATGAGTTGCGAATTCCGAAGCAACAAAGGATGAAAGTCTGTGCGTGTCATCGAATAAAACTACGAGACAAATTATGGACAGGTGGTTTAAATGAAAAATAGACGAAAAAAAAACCAAGTGCGTGTCGCGCGTGTCGTGTGCGTGTACTAGCCATGGTAATTAGTGCTTTTTGCTTTCAACGAAAAACAAAATCGGGCTCTCAATTGAGTGGTCGATTTAATTATTTTTGTTTTATAAAAAATCTTGTGGAAGGTTGTTCAACTTCGTCTACTAAGCAAGCCCTTAAAGTTTGTGGCAACCTATCTGGTTGCGCCAATTTGCTATGATCCGCGACTTTGTTTTTTGTAATTTGTTTTTTTGGCCTAGCAATCCTATACCATCCGTTTCCCTTCCACCCGCACGACCTCTAGAAATGATTTGACATTGACGTGTGTGCATCGATTGTGAATGTGACCGCACCGCTAACATCGCCCGCGCGAAATTACAAGAAAATTGGCTATTTCGTGTTCCAACCATTCAAAACTCAACAATAGTGCAGTGTAGTGCAAACAGGACCTGGCAGTGGTTAAATGTGCGAAGTCGAGGATCGCCGGCAGGCGCCACGTGCAACCTTCGAAGTCTAAAGGTCAGTGTTCCTTCCTAAATACATTTATCCCATTAATGAACGCCAAGCACAGTATCTGCATATTGTTAACAAACCTTAGATCGCTTTTCAAACCTACAGTCCACATCAAGCAAATTCGCGCATCCATTACTTTTTGGTCCTACGAGCAGGATCGTGAATCATTTTCTTGTAATTTCGCAATATAGTATTTGTTCCATAGGGAATAAACGCAACGCGCCTGTTTACCTAGATATAATAGTAGAAAACCCGCATCTAGGCATTTAGGCAACTATACGTTATTTCGCTCGTATAGTTAAAGAGACATTGATAATTACGGTACCTACGCCGTCAACCGCACCGCATAATTATAGTTAGCTACGTAAATATCAGCGTAGATATAAATCGATCGCATTCTTTTTCTTGACAAAATTCATTCGACCATCCTACAAATTGCATGTAGGTAGACGCATTTCAAAAATACCCGTTCATTGTTGAGTGAATATTTGTAGGAAACGGATAAACCATAGATTATATAGACAGGTTATTCCGTTCGTTCGCCGTTCGCTTTGTTGTTTACAATACTACCATATTGTTATCTGATAATTATCGCTTACTTAATAATTCGTTAAGTGTTTGTTTGAGCGTATAGTGTGAATATATCAAGACAAGATGTCTCTTAAGGGAACCAAGGTTAGTACTGATTTAAAGGTTCAGTTAAAGCTTTTATACGCTGAAAGGGACTCACAGTTTTCACGTGTTCAATCAATTTGTGATAAATCTTTGCAAACCTCGGATCTGGCGATTAGAGATGCTTTCTTGTGTTCGTTGGAAACTTTAGATAGTTTGCGCGCGGATTTTAAATCTACAATTAAGGATATAAACATTTTAGAGTTGGAGTTAAATCCTGATTACTGTGTGAGTTATCAGGCATTGTCGTCCTTTGATGACTTGTATTGTCGTATCAAACGTATTGCTAGGAGTTTAGAGACTCCCCCCCCCGCGAGTGGTTTATCCAACCCTCCTCGCGAACGCCCACGATTGCCGCCAATTCAAATACCTGAATTTGATGGTGACATTCGAAATTGGAATTTATTTATAGATAGTTTCGAAAATATAATACATAGGAACACATCGCTGACAGATCACGAGAGATTGCATTATCTCGTAGAAAAATTGACCGGTAAGGCAAAGGCTGTCTGTGCTGGAATTACGTTTAGCGCTGAAAATTACAATTTAGTTTTGAACACTTTAAAAACAAAATACGAAGATAAGCGATTAGTAGCCACCGCATATTTAGATCAATTATTCGATTTGAAAAGTTTTTCCGTTTGTAACGATCATAATTTAGAGAAGTTTTTAAATATTTTCGCATCATCTGTTCGTGCAGTAAAGAACCTAAAGGTCAATGACCTCTGTGACTTTTTGTTTTTGTATATCGGTTTAAAGAAATTAGATCCTGAAACTGTTCGTCTGTTTGAAACGACTCAGCGCGGTAAAGAAATACCTAAGTTCGAAGATTTAGAATCTTTTATTCGCGACCATATTAAGGTATTGCAGCGCACGTCGGCACGTCATGAAGTCACGAATAGGACAGGTTCCGATCGCCGTATAGACGCGTCATCGAAGTCAGTCAAGACTGCACATACGCTAGTCAATACCGCCTCAACACCTGACTGTTCTCTGTGTAAGGGTAGCCATACACAGCTGTACAAGTGTTCGGGATTTCAGAGATTATCGCCTAGTGATCTTTACAAGTTTGTCCGCACTAATAATTTGTGTTTTAATTGTCTAAGTGACAAACATCTGGTTACGTCATGTAACAGTGGTGTTAGCTGTCGTAAATGTCTAGCTAGACATCATACCTTCTTACATTTTGAGAGTAGTAAGCTGCCATCGCAGCAGCAGCCTGCGCAGACGCGCGACGCTTGTGACGCGCGGCCTGCTGCAAGTGCAAACGACGTAACATTGTGTTCGCTTTCCGCCGCTGGTACTCAAATCACTACCGTTTTACTTGCGACCGCGCAAGTTGTCATTGTAGATGCCTTTGGCAAACCGCACACCGTTCGAGCGCTACTAGATGGCGCTTCCCAGAGTAATTTTATTACTCGGGATTGTTGTCAACGCCTTGGTTTTAGTTTTAATAATTGGTCATCCCGCTCAGAAGTGAAAGGTTTTGGAGGTTTAAAGGCAACCATTCACGGTTCCATTAAAATAATATTTAGTTCACGTTTTAATCGTAATATTTCGTTTGAAATGGATTCGCTAGTCGCAGATAAGATTACGGAACGGTTGCCCACGGTACCGGTTGACACGTCCATGCTGACGGAGTTTGAGAACTTGCAGTTGGCCGACGGAAATTACGCTTTCCCTGGAGATATCGATCTATTGATCGGTGCTTCGATTCTCCCGCATCTCCAGTTATCACGTAAAATTCAAGGTCTTCCGATGTACCCCGCTCCGCACGCACTGGAAACAGTTCTCGGGTTTGTTATAGTTGGTTCCGCACCCGCTTGTTTAGTTAGTTACTCGACTGTGTCGCACTGTTGCACCGTCGAGCCGCCGCTTGAGTCTACCATCCGCAAGTTCTGGGAGATTGAAGAGGTCAATGTCCCGCCTATTCTCAGCCCTGAGGATCAGGTCACTGAGGAGATTTATACCCGCACGACTACTCGTGATAAAGATGGTCGTTATGTTGTCGCGCTCCCTTTCAAGGGTGATATTTTTTCGCTCGGTGGCTCCCATGCCTCCGCAGAAAAACGCTTGTTTGCTATTGCGCTCTCTGCCGATATTCGGCAAATGTTTCTTAGTATTGGAATCAGAGAATGTGACCGTAGATTCCAACGCTTCTTGTATAGATTTTCTCCGCAGGAACCTTTGAAGGTTTACGAATTCAATCGTCGAATTCAATCGTCACCCCATCGATGGGGCACGTTTGTCGCAAATAGGGTGGCTAAGATTCAAGCTGAATTGTCACCGGAAAATATATTCCATGTCGCTGGAACAGAAAACCCAGCTGATTGTCTCTCACGTGGTTTGCTTCCTGCGCAAATTTTAAATCATCCGCTTTGGTTTTGTGGCCCTCACTGGCTTCATACCACTCCTAACGAGTGGCCAAATGCTCCGTTTAACCCCGCTACTGTTTCAGAGCCACCCGAGGAAAAGAAACATACGCTTGTAGTATCAGTTCCGCGTGAAGAGTCAGTTGTTTTGTTGTTGTCTAATCGAGTCTCGTCTTGGTCGAGACTATTACGCTGTGTAGTTTACGTCCTAAGATTTTTGAGATTATTACCATCGCGTGGTTCTATAATCGCAGCTGATTTGGATAGAGCTGAATCAGTTGTACTTCGAGAGTTGCAGAAATTTTATTTTTCAATAGAATTTCGTAGTTTAGAATCACATAAACCTTGTAGTCGCGCACTTCAACATTTGAAACCATTTTTGCAAGACGGACTCATTCGTGTCGGTGGCCGTCTGCGAAATGCTAAGTTAGAGTTTGAACAAATGCATCCAGTAGTTCTACCACGCAGGGATCACGTTTTGGATTTGTTGGTGGACTATCACCATAAGGTGAATTGTCACGCTGGTCCCGATTTATTAATGTCCATTCTTCGACAGAAGTACTGGATACTTTCCGCTCGCAATTTGATACGCGCTAGAGTGCACAGATGTGTGCCCTGCTTTAAGCTCCGCCCGCGTTTCAACGCGCCGGAAATGGCCGACCATCGTTCTTGTCGTGTTGTACAGACGGTGAAACCTTTCATACATACTGGGACGGACTATGCTGGACCGATTAAAGTCACTATTGCCCGTGGTCGTGGTATACGTTCCACAAAGGCATACATTTGCCTATTCGTTTGTATGACAACTCGTGCGGTTCACATAGAGTTAACCAGTGATTTGAGTACGCAGGGTTTTATGTCTGCATTTAAACGATTTTTATCTCGCCGTGGTCCCGTTAAGCGCTTATACTCTGACAACGGCACAAATTATGTTGGAGCGCGACGCAATATTTCGGAATTACATACATTCTTACGCTCCAAGTACTACCAAAGTGAATTCGCCCATGTCTTAGCTGAGAATCGCATTGATTGGTGTTTTAATACGCCAGCAGCTAGTCATTTTGGTGGCAATTGGGAGGCGAATATTAAAAGCCTTAAGTCGCACCTGTTTCGGGTCATAGGCGAACAGATTCTCTCGTACGAGGAGTTGAGCACTGTACTCGCTCAGGTAGAGGCGTTGATGAATACGCGTCCGTTGTGTCGGACTTTGTCTAGTGATCCATCGGAGCCACTAGCGTTGACGCCGGCTCACTTCTTGACGACGACTCCTCTTAAATATTTGCCCGCTTTAGATGTCGAGACTGAAAACTGCAGCTTCACCCGCGTCACGCTCTGCTAGATAGCTTAGTTCAGTCCTTTTGGAAGCGATGGAGGACAGATTATCTGCATACGCTGCAGTCGCGTCAAAAGTGGAACACTCCTTCAGATCCAGTCACAGTCGGTACTGTGGTGATACTGAAGACTGAGAGTGCGCCTCCTCTGCACTGGCCTCTTGGTGTAGTGGAAGAAGTTTTTCCGGGTTCGAACGGAATAACGCGAGTCGTAAAGGTTAAAACCGCAACTGGATCGTACCTGCGTCCGGTTATTCGCCTCTGCCCTCTGCCTAATCAGTAGTAGTGGCATAGTTAGTTATAAGTTGTTTCGCTACCTAGTATTGATAGTTTAGATTAGTAATAGGGTTTAGTTTCGCTTTTGTTTTTTCTCTTTTCTTTGAAGGTAACCCTTCAAACCCGGGGGGAATGGTTGCGCCAATTTGCTATGATCCGCGACTTTGTTTTTTGTAATTTGTTTTTTTGGCCTAGCAATCCTATACCATCCGTTTCCCTTCCACCCGCACGACCTCTAGAAATGATTTGACATTGACGTGTGTGCATCGATTGTGAATGTGACCGCACCGCTAACATCGCCCGCCCGAAATTACAAGAAAATTGGCTATTTCGTGTTCCAACCATTCAAAACTCAACAATAGTGCAGTGTAGTGCAAACAGGACCTGGCAGTGGTTAAATGTGCGAAGTCGAGGATCGCCGGCAGGCGCCACGTGCAACCTTCGAAGTCTAAAGGTCAGTGTTCCTTCCTAAATACATTTATCCCATTAATGAACGCCAAGCACAGTATCTGCATATTGTTAACAAACCTTAGATCGCTTTTCAAACCTACAGTCCACATCAAGCAAATTCGCGCATCCACTATCCCTTACACCCTGACTTTATAAGTAGAAATAAAGAAGATTTAAATTAATAAATAAACTGTTACAGTAGAACCTAGTGGATTGGTATGTGATGATGGAGATCAGATGGTATGACGTTGGTGCCGTGGAAGGTGGATATCGAGATATCCTTGCACCATCTCGTCTCAAGCAGCACAAACAAGGTAACCTCATCTCAAATAGCACAAATGCCAATTGTGCATAACCTTATTGGAAACAATAGTTTTAAACCGTTTGGGGTCCCAACGCTTGGGTAATGGGGTCCAAGAGCGCATCTCCTTTTCAAGGAAATTACAGATTCGACAGTTTGCGTGGCTGGCTCAATCTACGCTCAAAGAAAGAATTAGCATTTTCATTCAACGTGGCAATTCTGCCAATGTTCTGTCCATATTATCGGGTGACAGCGATGTTGAAGAATACTTTGACGCCTGAATGTACTTTGTGTTTTTGTATTATATTTAATTTCATTAAAATTAAGTTGAAATATTAAGTTGACTGAAACAATTTGCCTGCTGCGGTCTTCCCATTCGATTATAATTTGGGTATTTTCAAGGCTAGAGTAAATAGGCTCTTAACAAACTAGTGCACCTCACTGTCAACGATTGTATCACTACTTACCATTAGGTGGGATCGCAGTCAAACTCTAGTTTATTTCAAATCAGAAAAAAAAGTATCTTATTTAAATATATGTCAATTTCCTAAGTTACTACGGGGTGTGTTTATTCATTGCAAATTTAATCCTACATGCTTGAAAATAAGACATCAAGTCACTTGATCCAATGGTTCACAGTTGAAATGGAGCCACTACTATTTACATTGCAACAATTACTATCTGAAAAATATATTCAATGAGTGTGGTTTCGACCCGTATGTGGTTTAAACTATTTATTAACAAAGTGAATTGATCATCGATATTTGTCTGTGGGGAGATACTAGTATTCCAATAATAGATTGTATAGTCTAAATAGTTTTAAATGAATCTAATATGTAACAAGCTGCGAAGTATGTTGACTTATCTTGAGTAAAGTAGATTTCTGATAACCAAAAGAATTCTAATAAACATTTAGAGATAATGTGGAGGAATGCTTGAGATAGAGAAAAACATCAAAATTATATTACACAAAGTTCATTTTACAATTAAATAAACATTACGAGTAAATTATACTCCGAACCCGGTGTTCGCAAGGAACAATGTTAGGGCCTATCAAAATTAAAAATGTTTGTAATTTTATTCCATAAAGTATATATTATTCTATTAGATATTAATATTATTATAAGGAATGCACTAACACAAAATACAGAATACGGTTTCTGCAAGGAATAATACTAGGACCCATGAAGACCAACAGATATTTTTAGCATGCATTATGATACATGGCAATCACTTATATAACCTCGGGCAAAACGTAATTTAATTATACATCACCATCTAATTAATTTAACAAAAAATCAATTTAATATTTAAAATTTATTTTAATTAATAACATTAGAAATGTAGTATTTTAATAAATTGTTTAATTTATTTGATATTGAATTTAATTTAATTTAACATAAGGTTTGATTCTTAATTTAACTATAACTGGACATTTTAAATTGTTAATTGTTGTATAATAGTAATGAATAATAATGTTTTTATTTGTTTGTCTGTAATTTTTTTTGTATTTGTGTTAATCTATAGGTATCTTACCTGACATAAATGTTAATTATTGTTAATACATATCATGGTGGATATTAAATAATACTTACAAATAACTTGCAGGTTGACTGGAAGGGATTTCCCATCACCCTCCACATTGGATGCTGTACACGCGTACTTCCCTGCTTGACTTCTATTTACACCTTGTAGAGCTAAATTTGCTGAACCAGCTATGACTCCAGCTCGCTGGTTGTGTGTCATGATTTGACCCTGAAATATTTCATTCTGGTTAATATAAGTATAAAAATTCAGTGCATATAGGTATCACAAATAATTAACCAAATCACTTTCCTCATTTGTAATAAATACGGTTATATTTCTATTTAACAATTTTTACTTGAGTAACAAAAAAAAAAAAACAATTTTAGATATGTCAGTCTTAATTCTGTTCCTAGGTATCTAAAATGGACCACATAAGAAACAAACATCTAAGATCTAAAACCAAAGTTATGGATATATTGAGTAGAATTGACCAGCATTAGTGGAGACGGGTACATGATAAGAGACAACTAGGAAAAGTGGAGCCAAATAGTGACACATTGGTACCCCAGGGATGGAAAACGGAGTAGGGGAAAACAACTGTTGAGATGGGAGGATGAGTTGAAATTGACACTAGGCCCCAACTGGAAGAGAGTGGCTCGAGATAGACTACAGTGAAAACAATAATGGAAGCCTTTGCCAGGAGGCATACCGTAATAGAGATATTATATAAAGAAGAAAAATATAATAAGGAAAGAGAATTAATTCAGAATAATGAGGCTATAATTATAAATTTAACCTTTTGTTTACCGTAATTAGAAACACAATAGGTGTGCGGAAACCGGTGTCCTCTTGGGGATACACAGTTAAACTACAAAAAAAAAGTCGCCAAGAGAATAACAGATATCAGGAAATTAAATTACGCTTGTAACGACGTGTGCTCACGTATATCTGTATAAAGTTTTAAAGGAGTCATTAAATTAAGATTTTAGGATAATCAAAACTTCCAGCTGTACGTGTTTATACAAACTTTTTAACAAGACAGCGATGTGACGTAACTAAAGTTTGTTTTCGAAGTCAAGAACAGGAAGAAAAAAGTATTATCTTGCAAACTAACTTGCAAAATCAAAAAAAGGTATGGAAAAACTATTGCTCATTAAGTTTATTTAAATTCTTTAATAGATATTTACAACATAATTATGAAGTTAAACATAATTCCAATAGAATGCTCAAAGTTTTAGTCTGATCTAGCCAAAATACTTTTTATTTGGCAATAATATCGGGACTTTAATATTGTATTTAATTGATGATTTGTATTGTTTAAGGTACATTGGGGTTGACGTATCCTTATAGATAAAAACTTCGCAACTAATAATAAAAAATAAAAATTTGTTATCATAAATATTATGTAACATATTTTTAATTAATTTTCTATAAACATAATAAACTAGCATTTTACATAATTATTAAAATATAAATAGGAGAAGTTTTTCAACGCCATACTATTTATTTCATTCAGTTTATATTCTAATGATAGTTAATGATTTTTTGATGTTTAAAGTGCTAGTTTATTTAATTGTATACTTGTGAAATTTAAAAGAATTATATGAAAGAGATTTTATCATTTTAATTACTATTACATTGCATCAGCCTTATAATTTTCCCACAGCTGGGACTCAGGCCTCATCTCTAGGAGAGGGAATGGGCCGTTATCCACCATGCGGGCCCAGTGCGTATTGGTGGATGTCACATATCTTCGAATTTTTGGTTCTAGGACATGCCAGTTTCCTCACGATGTTTTCCTTCACCATTTTTGAGAGCAGTGGTGATGAAATAAATTATACAAAATAATGCGCCTGGCCACCACTGGTCTTTTAATTACTATTTGGAATGCAAACTTGCACGAGACATAGTCTTCTAGTGGACGAAAGATACATTTGTGTCTATCGTGTATGTACACTCAAGTGGTTCAACAACTTATAAAAAGACTAAACCAAAGATTGGAATCTAATATCGAGTATGTTCCCGCGCCTGCCAATATTCTGGAATCCGGGAATCACATATGAGGTGACAGGATTCAATTGATCAAACGAAATTCTATGCATGCAATAAAGAAACTATCTTCCAATCTATTTTAACATAATACATATAAATTTTAATAATTTAAACTTTATAAACATTAGTGGTACGTAGGCAGACTTAATGCAATAAGGTTACTCTCTAGCAATTATCCTTTGAAAGAGACTATCAGAGCGTGTAGACGCAAAACATTTTTCAATACTATCCCTTTCAGGCACGCAATTTGATATTTTTCGCACTAGTGCGAAAACTGCTAATTGGCTCCGCAACAATTTATGGTATTTATCGTATCAGGCTGGGCGCTCAGCGACCCCCACGAGTCGCGCGTCAAATCTACTTATACCTTCGTAAGTATATTGAAAAACATCGTTTGATATACACGTGGAAATTCGTCACTGCAGTACTCGGCTCCATAACACCCACCCACGCCTACGGCTCGATGGAATTCCGCCTCGATCGCGAAACTTTCTCTACTTGAGTTCTTGTATTTCTAATATGTTTGCTACTTACGTTATGTTCCCAAACAACTTTATAAGCTGGAGGGTTCGACCGCACCATACACTCAAAGTATACATCGTCTCCTTCTTCTATATCATTAGGATTCATCTTAGAACCAAGTTGAAGCGTCACTATTGGCACATCTGTAAAAATATCGATTTAGTTACAAGACAGTTTACTAACATTCACTTTGAAAATCATTATAAAAGAAATTAAACAAATTTATTTCAAGTAACCTAGATCAATATTACAAACGAAAATGTGAAATCAATTCAATGTCATTATAATTCAAATAAAGTTCAAAACATTATTAAAATTAGAATCAACAGTAACATTAAAATCAGAATTGCAACCATTTATAAGATATAAAAGTCAGTATTTTTTTCTTGATACAATAATAGAAATTATTTTCATTCAGAATGATTAAATGGTACCATGTGAAATATTAAAAAGATGCTAGCATTAAAAATTCTCAACAATTTTAACTAATTTGAAACAAGTTATAAATAAAATCCAATCAATTTAGTGTTTAAATCTAGAAATCGAGCTCGGTACTTGTTTCATTATTAAAATATCGCATCGCAGTGTTCAACAGACAGCCCTGTCACCGAATTTAGTTGTGAATTGGTAACGGTATAGAGATTTTAATTGAAATAAAGTAAAGTTACTCTGCACTGAAAATGGAATCGAACTTTTCCTATATCAAACGGAAAAATTATATTGAAAATCGGATATTCGTGTGAACCAATTAATAATGTCATTATTTATTTAAAGAATCGAACGGAACAATTAGTTGATACCTTTAAATTCGATATAAAATTGGTTCTGTCTGATTCTAGATAGTAAAAACCCTTTTGGAAACTTCCATCAAAATCGATTTAGAAAGTTTTCCATGAAGTCACGTTACAGAGACACAAAATTTATTATCCTACCTATTTTTTTTTAATTTGTTATAAACTAGTGCTTGACTGCAATCCCACCTGATGGTAAGCAGTGATGCAATCGTTACTTTTACCTTTTACTTATAAGATTTTCATACAGTTTTTCGTTTTTAGAAAGGTTCCTTATTATCTATGTCGTCATCCATACCCCTCGTGTATTAAACACCTTAGACAACTGAAAACGATAGATATATAGACGCTAGCCATTTTTTAATATACAATAAGATTGTATATACCATTATGTAGATGTATATACATAAATAGCTTTCAAAGCCCACTGGCCATAAATCCCTAAAAAAGATTGCCTTTCACCGATTCAAAAAAAGAAAGAATAGAGGACTCACAGTGCAAATTGAGCGTGACACTGGTTTCTATTGTGGTGTGCTCAAGTTTGACATGGGCCGCCCGGCATGTGAGCGTCCGGCCATCTTGGTCCATGCGCGGCGTCCAACGAAGAAACGATATCGTCTCGTTTTTGTCATCAGAATTCTGTGTGAAAAGAACAAATTATTATTATACACACATTTTAGATATAAAATAAAATGCCGTACCACGTCTGTCTGTTTGCAGTAAACTCAAAAACTATAGAACAAATTTAATGTTCACGCAGTTTTCACAAATAGATAGAGTGATTCTTGATGACGGTTTTTTTTTTTTAAATTGATATAAACTAGTGCTTGACTGCGATCCCACCTGATGGTAAGTAGTAATGCAATCGTAGGTTTTTTTTGACCACAGCAGGCAAGCAGTTCTAGTCCCTCGATGTACGGGGTATAAAAGACGAGGCAAAACGCGCGACTTGATGTATTATACAGATATATTTAGTTTTATATAATATGCACCAATTCTGCTTTTTTTTTACCAGGAATTTTCAAAGACTTACACGAAACTGAAGCGGATCGCTACATTTATATAATTGTTTGGGTTTAGTTTATTTAATACATTCACCAAAAAATAATTTATAAACGTTTTAATTTATTGACCAGTAGGTCAAACGAAAGCCTATCCTAGCTTGATTATAAGCAATTATGTGACCACAAATGGAGCCCGCTTCCTTGTTTTAAAATCAACCTAAATTATTTTTGACTTAAATTCTTTTGAGGCGTTAGCTAATTAATTATGAGGATTAAAAAGGAATCAAGTTAATTTCTGGTATGAGAATATAAGTGCATTTGCATGTAGCGCTCAATTAGCACGCTTCGAATGTAGCGTGGCTTATGAATTTACAATAAGTATATCTACGAGCCGTTTACGAGGCGTTGACGCAGCGTGAACGCTAAAGCTGGACACAGACGGGCTCAGTGTTAAAAAAAAACTCTTGTTCAGTATATATACTTCAAATTTCATATTTTTATTATATCAATTGTGTTTACTTTTTTATACCCAATGAGTTCTTTTCTTCTTGTAAGTATTTACATATTATTATTTTCAGTTTGTATTAAGCTATATTATTTATTAATTTAGATGTTTATAAGAAGCTATTTCATTAAAATTAAATCATATAGTATTAACATAATATTAATGATTAAACATTAATTCTATTCTACAATGATATTGCTCAAATTGTTCAGTGATTTCAAATGTATGATTTGGTACAATATTGATTCAATACTAATTACCTTGAATGATAGATTTACGTTATTAATTATGCAACGTGTGTTGAAATTACATGTTGATATATAGGTATTGCTGTATTATAGTAACCAGTTCTTGTAACTACCATCTGGTTAGCAAGGTACAGAAAAGTGGTAGTAGCTCTATAGTTACGTCCCTGATTTATGATTTGTGTGTTATGGATTCACACTCAATTAGGAGCTTTACTTGGTTTTATTTTTAATACATCATCAATGCTCTCAAAACGATGAAAGTGAATATTATGCGAAAGTCGACATCGCAGACATGTGTACAATATAAAACATTATTTTAGCATATGCGAAACCTGAATATAGTTTGTTCAGAATCAGTAACTATGTTATATTTGTTCCCTAAAATATATAACAAAGGTCACAAGTTAGACACCACCTACACTAAGTACAACAAAGGTCACGGCAGGTCGGCAGGCACTAGAGGACAGCTAGGTGCAGGAGCAAAACAACCTCTCAGTCACCCGGATGGTCCGGTGACCATTTGTTTGTGTGGACAATCAGTTAAAATAACAAGCTTATAACTTTGTGATTTTTCATGATACAGTTTTGAAATTTTGTACATAGATTCTCTGCATAAAATTACTAGACCGGTGTTTCGGGTTTCGCATATACTAAAAATAAGGTTGTAAACTGCGTACTGCACTCAGGGGTTTTCTTTTTTTTATGGTAGGTAAAATCATCCAATGACAAATCCCGCCCTTGGGTGGAGCGGAAAATAGTGTCAGACTCTTACTGACCAAAAACCTACCCCGTTCCATTTTTTGCCTTGGTCCCAGGGCCCCGGGTGCCATTTTCACATACCCTTTGACCCCAGTAGGCTTCGGCCCTGTTGGGCCCCTACAGTTTGCTGACAACTCCTTGAGGCGCGCGGGAACAGTGCGCGCCGTAAACGACTTGAGCTCGGACCGGTCTGTTACCGGACGGACGGACAGCGAGCTACCCATTGCCCGCCGTCCGCGCACTCAGGGGTAATGCACTAAAAGAATTTTCAAAATCCATTCAGCAGTTTTAGGGATCACCCTCTACATACAAACTTACTACTTCTTCATAATATCAGTACAGTTATAGAACTGACAAACGGAAATAAAATGTTACGTATTCAATCTTTTACATTTTGACTAGTTTCCGATTGTTATTTTATTTATTTGTTCACGCTATCTGTCTATATTTATGTGTGTTTTTATAATCCTTCAAAGTACTTTACTATAGTATAGAAAAAACTTTATTGCATACCAAAAATGTTACATAACTTTTCACATGAACCTAAATCTATGGAGTAATCCATAGATTCTATGCATAATCCATTGATTTTATGTGTAACTAAAAATGAAAATAATATTCCTACTGAATACAACAAACTTTTGCTAATAGAATTAGATTTTGTATAGAACTTAACGTAGTTGTTACTATTCACCTAATTATTATTTAAATTACCTTCTGTATTGCTGCTACGGACATCTGCCGGTCATCCATCCACCATGTGATGACGGCGGGTGGCCTGGCCCCCACAGCCTTGCAGGCGAGCTCAGCTGGCTGACCCACGGAGAGTGGCTGCTCCCGGGCCAGGATCTCCACGAATAGTGGTCGCACTGTGTGAAAAATTCTGGTTATAAATATTAAGAGTAAAAAGATGTTTAGCATAATAAAAGATTGGTCAAAGAGATTCTCAGGGTCATTGGTTCATAAAATAAAAGGTTTTACTTATTCCATACGAACAATTTATAGGTAGCTATAAAAACCGGGCAAGAGCGAGTCGGAATCGCGCACTGAGGGTTTCGTACAAACTTATGAAGACAGTTTAATTCCCGAATCGAGTTACGAAGCTTGTTCCAAATTGCAAAAATGTTTTTTTTTTTTGTGACATGACTAAAAATTTACAGTTTTCATATTTTTTCCTATATTTGTGCTATGAGACTATTCTTCATGCTAAATATCAGGACTATAGGTCAACGGCAAGTACCATAGGAATTTTTATTTCCTTGAAAGTGTCAAAACGCAGGTTTTTTGCGAAATAAACCTCCGTATCTTTTTTTTTCGTTAACTTAGAAGTTTGATTTTTTCGTAGCTTCGAGGGATCGCATACTTCAGTGTACAGTTTTAATTTTGACTCGATATCTCTACGTGTTCCCGAGATAAAAGGTCTTGATAGACAGACAGCAAGACGGACAACAAAGTGATCTTATAAAGGTGCAATTTTTCTTTTACGGAACCCTAAAAAAACATCTATCTATAGGTACTTCATTATATTTCGTTATTTTTTAGGGTTCCGCCTCCACTGTCCGTCCGTTCTTTCGTCTGTCTATTTGTCCATCTATTAGCGGGCTGTATCTCATAAACCATAAGAGAGATGAAATTTTCAAAGGAACAAGATAAAAAGAGGACAAAATAAACTTAAAAAGCTACGGGGGTCCCGTACAAGAAACGTTTTTGTTAGAATTTTTTGCTCGATTTGAATTTAATATATTTTTATTGTAGTACAGGCACCTCTGTGTGCGGGTCCGACTCGCCCTTAGCTTTTTTCAGTCATTAACATAAATGAACTGCTGTCGTCCCTAAAATCCTCGCGTTGTACAAAATGAGATGATTTTCAAAAATCAAAATGGCGTTTAAAATACTTTATTCACAAAAAGTGACAAACGCGGTACCCTTATCATCATTACGGCGGTGTAAGGACCGCCAAATTTTGTTATACGACAGCCAGGCTAACCAGTCCCCGACCATTACTATTGTGAAACTTCAGTCCACAAAATGGAAGTCTATTTAGTAAAGCCGGGTACAGACAGATACAACATAACATGCAATGTAACACGCAATGAAAGAATTTGCCGTCAACATCATCGCAATGTATCATGCATCATCATCATCATTTCAGCCGAAATAGGTCTCCCATAGGTGTCGCCACAACGAACGGTCCTATGCGTCTCGCATCCACTGCATTCCCGTGACTCTTACCAGGTTATCGGCCCACCTTTTGAGAGGTCTTCCAACGCAGTCGCCACTCTTGAACCTTTCGGCCCCAACGACCATCCGTTCTTCGGCAATGAGCCCTGCCCACTGCCACCTTAGTTTGGCGATTCTTTGGGTTATGTCGGTGACTTTGGTTCTCTTGCGGATATCCTCATTACTGATGCGATCACGCAAGGAAACTCCGTGCATAGCCCTTTCCATTGCCCTTTGAGTGACTAACTGTAAGCCTTCTGATGTATGTCTCGCATCTATCGGATTCTCGGATCTCACACCAGGTGTGATATTCTCAAAGGAAACCAAAATCCAAATAGGTACATTGGATTAACAATCCAATGTATTTCGTCGCTGCAGTCAGCGCTGCGCTCAAGGCTGTTTTCTTAGAGAATAGCATGGCTGATTAACGCTCCATCTTGTGGGAGGCCAGGCCTTCCAACGCTGCGTCTTCGGGTAAGTGGCACTCCAGAACTTTTCGTCCTCATCGAACATCTGTTCTGCTAGCAATGTATCATGCAATGTAACAAAATTTCCATTGTGTGGAAACTTTGCGTGCGAGAACCGAGCACACTACGCGCGCGAACAGAGTATTTCGACACAAGAAACAGAAGCGAGTAGGTACATAATAATAATATTCCACAACGATCACACAACGCTGTCTAGTCCTAAGCTAAGCAGAGCTGGTGTTATGAGTACTAGACAACTGATAAACTTTTTCTTCTTCTTCTTCTTCCTGCCCTTATCCCATATTACTTGGGGTCGGCGCATCACGTTTTTTTCTTCCACTCCATCCTGTCACCCGTCACACTATCACTAACTCCCTTTCACTAACTGATACATATATATTTCTAAATACAGATATCGATAAATTGCACTCAGACACAGAACAAATGATCGTGCTCATCACACAAATGTTTGTCCTGGGTGGCAATCAAACCCACGACCTCCGGCATAGTAGCCAGGGCCACTAACCACTAGAACAATAGGCCACTCTAAACATGCTGGGTTCGTTCGCACGCTGCGTCAACAATTATGAAATGCTCCTTTCATGTTATGTTGCATATTAAGTTACCGCCGTCTGAACCCGGCTTAAGTCTGTTCCACTGTAGTATGTAAATTATGTTGGTTATTTGAACATCGTTTTGGTAGGAATCTGACAGTTATTGAATTTAAACTAAGCTTGCTAACAAGTTATTTTGAAAAATAATTATGTGTTTACCACAATTTAGTCTTCAAATATACGAATAAGTTTCCTTTATTAGGATTCCGTACCTCAAAAGAAAAAATAACGTACACTTAAAGGATCACTTTGTTGTCCGTCTGACTGACTGTATCTCGAGAACGCGTGAAAGTATCGAGTTGAAATTTAAACTTGAAGCTATGTAAGAATCAAACTTAAAAGTTAACGGAAAAAAAAGATATGGCCGTTTATGTCGCAAAAAAAAATACGTTTTCGACACTCTCAAGGAATCAAAATTCATAGGGTACTTTCTGATGACCAGAATCCTGAAATTTGGTACAAAGCAAAGTCTTATAGCACAGATACAGGAATAAATCTCAAAACAGTAAATTTGTTGTTCCGTCACAAAAAAAAAATTGCGTTTCAGAAAAATCTTTGTAACTCAATTCGGAAATTGAACAGTTTTCGTAAGTAAGTTAAGTAGGTCTGTACGGGACCTTCAGTGCTCGAGTTCGACTCGCACTTGCCCGGTTTTTTGTTTGTTTGATTTAATCGAGCCATGTCAACTTTAGAAAGTGTTTAACTTTGACGACTAAGATCCCAGAGCTGCCTAGCATAATTTATTATCACATGGATGAAACTTTAGGCTCTCAGTAGCATCTCATGTGCTCAGAGTTATACCTGTGTGCATGTGGAGCTCCCCCTTGTGGGCATTAGGCATGTACCAGGTGAGAAAGTAACTAAAAGAAAGAGTTACTTAACTTAATTTTTATGGCTGATGTATACATATGTTCTGTAAAATAATATTCCAAAGTAGTATCATAAGTGTCAAACACTTTCTATGGACCAAAACTTCTGTCATACACTTGAACACGTTCAGTGCCATCGACTTGCCCGGAGAGTCAGTTAAGCAGAAAATACACATGCATTTTGAAAAATTTAAAAAACTGGAAAGAAATTACATTACGTACACGCATATAATGCGAGTTTAAAAAAAAGTACTTTATTTTTTTTATTTCTCTTTACAAATCGATAGTGTTTCATGTACCAAATCGACCCCCCACGGGATTAAAACGATCAAAATTTAACGGTGTATAAAACGCACTAGTACGATAAAATGAGCTGTACATTAAAGTATATACGGAATTCAATGTTCGGAAACATTTTAAGCCGGGGCTTATTTTATTGGAAATTTGTTGCTCCAAGCCTATCCCGGTACATGAGAAATTATACCTACACCGTTGAAACGTCAGTAATCCATCAATGCGGATGAGAGTATGCTCCGAAAAAGGCTCACTTAATTTTGACCTATTACCTACGCACACTTAACCTAATATCATTATAAATAATAATAAATAATTTATTTACCTGAAATATGGTTACAAAAAATAAAATAATATTTCTCAGAATGCAACAAAGAAAGAAATACGTTTATTTGTACCTCACACATAGAGTAAAATAAAATAAAAAATACTAAGAAAAAACAACATTAAAACCTGTGCAAGGTCAAAAAAACGTCTAACTCAGCATATGCCGCGATATTTAAGAACATTAAATAAAGCAGCGCTGATATTTTGTTAGGGCCCGCGGTGATGCCACGGTCATATTCCCGGAGTTTAAATAAACTAGATATTGTAATAAAATAATTAATAGTAGTAAAAACATTGATATAAAGAATGCAGAATGCATTTGTAAAAAAAATAATTTAATTATTTAGATATAATAAAAAAATCCTTTATTTACAATTTTTTTATTTTTTATTTTATCTTTTATTTTGTTACTTTAACAAAAACGGCTATCCACCAATTACATTAGTTAAAGACATAAACACAAAAACTCACACACTAACCTCACAGAACTCCAGACATACTGACATGATCGTCTTCCATTCATTCGAGAACACATCACAGTCAGGGTGCGTGTCCAAAAGAGTGTTGAGCGCAGAGAGAGTGCGAGGGACAGGAGACTGGGCTCGCGCCACAGTGTGACTCGCAGGCACAGAGAATAAGCTATGTTTCCTGACGCGGCTATATTTGACAGGGGCACAAAGTTGAGACACCTCGGCATGCAGCTCAGTAGTATATACAATATGTCAATTAAGTTGAATATGACAATAAATCAAATAAAAAATGACAATAAATTAAATTAAAAATGTCAATAAATCAGATAAAAAAACATCAATTAATTAGATTCAAATATCATTAAATTAAATTAAAAATTGACAAATTATAACCGTATTGTCGAACCATAAATCCATAGCAAGATTTAAATCGAAGCAATTCGAATAATAGGAAGCTACAACGCTAATGGATGCCATTAACGGCATGGATAGTTGAAAAAGTGTTAAAAACAAAAATAAGATCGTCCACTAAAAGCTTTGTTGGAAAAAGGTGAGCTTAACGTGCATTACTGAACGAATGACATCATGGGTTATTATAATGGAGAATAATTTCCTGTTCGCCGACGTGGCAACGCCGTCACGACAGGACAATGCTACACAAATAAAAACTAATGGCCCCTTAGGGGTGAGCGGTGACAAAAGAATCCTGTCGGCGACGAACCGTCATATTCCGAGATAATCCCACAGACTAGCGCGGTTGATATAGGTTAATCGCGCGGATTTACGTGGATTCAGTCTTGCAATAACAGAAAATGAACGTTTGTTCCCCGTAATGCGGATGTTATGAAACTTTCCAACTATTTTGCGGCAACCAATGTTATTTTTCCGTGAAACTGTTGCTCCAGGCAGATTGGGTAGCAACTGGGAAAAGGGTAGCAGTAGATTTGATTAAATAAAGTGTCCTTATATCTTTTATAGTGGCGTTTATTTTTCTTTGAGATAAAGTAAAATGTTTTGGTGGTACATGTAAAGCTTTTGGTGAAACAAAACACTTCATTTTTTTTTATAGAACAAGCAATGAAAATAATGTAAGTCTTTTTATATCATTCTTCTCCCTACGGCTTCGCCTGTGGGAAAGATATAAATTATTCCACAGGAACATACTCCCGGAATATAAATTATCCTTCTATTAAAAAAAGAATGTCCATGGAGTTTCTTGCACGTTTGTTTCCATCGTAGATCTCTCTACGCTTTGGAACGTGCAATTTAGCTTCACTTTTTTTTCAATGACTGACATTTTGACCGTTAAAATGTGACTGTAATTGATTTATTTGAAACTAGCTTTTGCCCGCGGCTTCGCTCCTGCTCTACCCTACTCTACTCTACCCTACTCTACCCTACACAAATAAATGGGCAGGTTTTGGAACTGTTTTTTTTTTATTTAACGAATTAAAAATCCTATATCCTTCTCCTGGTTTCAAGCTACCTTCCCACCAATTTTCAGCCAAATTGGTTCAGCCGTTCTCAAGTTATAAATAGTGTAACTAACACGACTTTCTTTTATATATATAGATAAGCGATTCTGATTTCTGGATACTTTATTATATCTTATTCCAGGCGGACCACATGGTCTACACGTCAACAAAGTTTCATCGAAATCCGTGGAGCCATTTTGTGCTTGAAAAAGTAACATACATACAAACTTTCGCTATTATAATAATTACATGTGACTAACAGTTGCCAGCGGTTTCTTCCCGGTTGATAGTAGGTTTCTACATACAAAACTTATTGCCGTCATTGTAGGTTGGACGGGACCATACACAGCATTATACAGCACTGGTAGGCGTTGCGTGCTCCCGTCAAGGCAAGGAGCACTAATTTATACCTATAAATTGTATTTATTTCAATAAGCTTTTAAATTATTATTAATTAATTATTATCATTATTAAATTTAAATTCTAAATTCACATATATTGACCATTTTATTTAATTTATTATTTCGATTTTAGTACCTTTAAGTTTCATGTAATGTTATTATTATATTTATTATTTGATCTGGTCGTATTTTATATTATTTGAAAACTTTTAAACAACGCCGTCTAGTCCCAAAATAAGCAGAGTTTGTGCTATGAATACTAGACAACTAATAAAAATACTTATATATTTCTAAATGCAAACACATTATAGATAATGACACCCAGATAGAGAACAAATGATCGTGCTCATCACAAAAACACTTGTCTTCGGTGGGAATCTAACCCATGACCTCCGGTATAGCAGTCACAGTCACTATTAACTAGACCAAAAGGCCAGTTAAAAAATATATTTATTTGAACTTTATGTACAGTGTAGTGGTAAACAAGCGGACACTATGTACCAATACACTCTTTACTAGTCAACCAAATACTCTATTTGTATTTGTGTATTATATTATTCATTTTGGTAGCTAACCCGATTTCTATTTAGTTTTTTGTTGTGAAAGAAAGAACCTAAGTTCTTCTGTGTGTAAGTTTTTCTGGTTTCTGGAGAATTAGTTCTCCTCTCATTCATTACAGTAATAGTGACCCAGTGGCAAAGGTCTTGACTTAAGAGTTTAGGTCACAGCTCCATACCCAGCAAGTGCATTGATTTAATGTACCTATAATTAATTTCATCACTATTGCTCTCTCTCTCTCTGTCGCTCTCTGAAGAAAAACATCGTCAGGAAACCAGCATGTCTTAGAATTGACATTTCGAAGACATGTGACATCCACCAATTCACACTGCACCCGCTAGGTGGATAACGACCCATTTCTTCTCCTAGGGAGGAGACCTGAGTCTCAGTAGTTGGATCCTTATAAGGCTGATTATATTAATTCCAAATACAGCTTTGAAAACTAAGCCAAGACTAAAATATTTTCGGCTGAAACACAATCATAATTCCAACCCATATTTTATACTCCTACCCCAAAAGTAACACACAGGCAAGCTTCCGCAAATCTTCAGTCACGTCCATCTTACTTTTTCGTATGAATCCGCTATGTTTATGTGTTTATCCTCATATATGAGCATCACGTACGATGACGTACTGCGCTGTCAACGTTCATAATGTCCCGACGCGTTTAGTCAGACAAATGACGGAATATTAGGCTGGAGACACTTTGATACACATTATATCTAGATGGATTAAGGACCTATGTAAAACTGTACTTCTATACCTTCAAATAAAAATCTAGTGCGGTTCGTGTCTGACAGGGGATCAAAAAATACGCATCAGATTTTTTTAGATACAAATTTATGTAATGACTTCTCCTACCCTAGGCTGAAGCGAAAGGGCATGTAATGCTTTTACTGACCCAAAGTTTCCCTTCCAGAAAGTCCCCATGGAACTAGCAGGCAGTGGCCCTACTGGGCCCCTACGGTGCATTTATCATTTAGAAATAATTTGTCATTTCATACCGAGGCACTTTTTTTAGGTGGGAAATCATCCAATGACATCTTCCGCCCTTGGCGGTGCTGGAAGCCGTGTCAGACTTTCACTGACTGAAACTCACTCCTAGTTCCTTCGTTGTCTTTCATACCAGGGCTGGCTTTTCCTTTCAGAAGCAAATCCATGGTCTCAGTAGGCTTCGACCCTGCAATTGCATTGGTTTGCTGATGTCTTGAGGCGCGCGTTGAACAATACGCGCCTTGGCTACGCGATTTGGGTTAGTAGTTGTAGAAATAATAACTTATTTATTTCAATATTTCATACATGGATTTCTAGTTCGATATAAAACTTAATAGATATATATACAAATTAAAAATTAATAATATGTACAAACGGGTAGAAAAAGAACTTATTGGGCATCAAAAAATTCATCCACATCGATATCAATGGGAAAAGTGCCCAGAACGCTGGCAGCATTGCCACGTTGGATGGCAATGCTGATTCGTTGACCGAAGAAAAGCCCAGCCCTCTGGTCACGCGAAGAGTCGACTAGCTGTTTACTGATGTCACGAACAACTCGATGAGCGCTCGGACCCCATGGCCCTAGTGTTTCAACCCCAAACGGCTCAAACATGTAACTACCGATAAGGTTATTATATTTACGCCGTTTGAGATTTTCTGCACCTGCAGCAGCCGCCCCAGCACAGCCTGCCGTACTCAGAAGATGGGATGGCGCAAGAAATAATTATTTAAGTAAATGTTTGCGAGTTTTTTTTTTTTTAAATTGCTGTATAGAACAATTTGGGACGTTTGGCATCGAAATCTAAACTACAAACCAATTTAATCAACATCCAGGTACACAGTTTATCTAGGACGCAAATGAAACCGAGGATAAGTGGGTCCTTTTATACTGAAAGCGAAGTTACGACTATAACTTTGCATGACCTCTTTAAGTTAGATTTTTGCGTGTTTAGTTTTAGTTGTATAAATTCGGCGAGGTAGTCTGTGAAATTGTGGACACTTGGGTAGAACTTACGCATTAGCATAATTGCTTTATTAAGATGTACAAACTTTCTAAACGGTGCCACGTTTCTGTTGCTACGGGGACTTTCTCGAATTTTCTAGCTGGAAAGATATGGATTCTAAAATATTTGTTATAGCTACCCACGGTTTTACTCGCATCTATAGTTACTGCTTCGCTTTTTTGCTATAGTTTTTATATAGCCTTGCTTGATAAATGGGTTGTCTAACAAGAATTTTTTTTATTCAATACACACTTAACCGGCACACAATGAACTGTTTTCCGCACTAGTGTGTAAAAGTGCGCATGTTCTCCCCACCACAATTTTTTTGTCATAAAATTGTTTATCGTTGCAGGCTGGGTGCGCGTCGACCCCCACGAGGCGCGGTTCAACCCCTACGAGTCTTAAGTGTAATGAAAAACGTCGTTTCACACACGTGCAAATTTGTCACTGCTGCAGCCCTCGATTTTGTATCACGCCTACGGCTTGTGCGAATTCTACCTCGGTCACAATGACGCCACAATTTAAACTAAGCGACTACCGTAAGTTGCGCTTCAATACTCGTTTTATATAATTATATGTATATTCGTAAGTGTACTGAAAGACATCGTTAGATAACCGTGGTGAGTCACAGCACTCGGTTTCTTATCATTAACACAATAGAATTCCGCCTCAATCGCAATGACAAACTTTCTCAAAATGTATAAATTGAATCGAACTAGTAGTTCCCGAGATTAGCGCCTTTAAACAAACAAACTGTTCAGCTTTATAATACTTGTATTAGTATAGATTTTGTGAACACTTCTAGTGATAACACAATATAAGGCCTGGCTCATGTGATATCCGCGCGCACTGTTCCCGCGCGCCTCAAGGAGTTGTCAGCAAACTGTAGGGGTCCAGCAGGGCCGAAGCCTACTGGGGCCAAAGGTTATGTGAGACTGTCACCACGGGCCCCGGGATAAAGGCAAGGAACGGAAAGGTAGGTTTTTAGTCAGTAAAAGTCTGACACTATTTCCCGCCCCACCCAAGGGCGGGATTTGTCATTGGATGATTTTACCTACCCAAAAAAAAAAAAAAACCCATACGTACTGGGCCCGCGTGAGGGATTAAGGTTCTTACCCTCGCCCTAAAACTGAGTCACTGTAACCAAGAACGTTACGCAACGAAATACGGTACTGTCAAAAAAATTAGGTAAGTAAATAACACGAAGTACCCAATTAATACAACTCTAGCCTAAATCTTGGAACACTTATAACAGAGGCTCATATTGCAAGTCTCTAACTCGACTCTACCTCAAACGATTACATTACAACTGCCCCCTAGCCAAGTTACGATCATTTTGTTAAACGTGAACGTTTGGATTTGGCCACGCCCCCAATTTCTTTGGTCTGACGTCATCTCAACGCTCAGTCGCGTGGTAGTGACACAGCGTTGGTAGGCCTCCCACAAGGGGGACTGATAATTTGGTGAGTCTTAGGAATCCACTGGAAGTGAGACGCACAGGACTGATCATTGTGAAGACTCTCAGACAAAGCCTATGTCCTATGTTGACATCATGGTGACTAAGTCGAATAGAAATTATACAAAATTGAATTAGAATATGGGCGAAAGTTTCCAAAAATACTTACAATAAATTTGTATCTGCACATTGACCCTCAAAGGCGGCACCAGCACCGTGTTATCAGCAGTACAAGTGTATACCGCCTCGAAGAAGTCTCGGGACAGCTTCGGTATCCTCAGCTCCAGCAGGCTGAGGCGAGACTCATCGTCTACTGGCGCCAGTGTCGCTATGACCTTGTCGTCACGCCACCAGCGAATACGCGGCATGGGTTTACCTGGAAAAGAAGTCATAAATCAAGAAAAGTATTTTTTTAATATGGCTACATCGTTTACACAAAAGGAATACTACTTCTGTCAAACTGTAAAGCTACAGTTTTTTAGTACTTGTAAACTTAAATAAGTACACTTTTTTATCAGAGACAAAGGTTATTTCCATTATTAACTCTAAACATGAGTTACTCTAACGACAATAACTCAATTCTCAATAATTTAAATACATATAAATTTTGTAGAAAATTGTATGATATAAGTTAATAATAAATAAATAAAATAGCCATTTATTTCCAAACTTTGGGGTGATACATTTTTCTTTATGTATTTCCTTCAGTTCAGTGTGTCTTTTGGCATAGGCCTCTTTCAACTGCTTTGTTTGGACTCTGTCCATTGCTGCCTTTATCCAATATGAACCCAAGGTCAGGCGTATATTACTAAATACTCGTGACTTAAATATTACATTCGATTATTACTATAAATATATAGATTATACATTAATCAATTCGCAGCCAGCCGGGAATGGTAGCCATCGCCAATAACTGAACTCTTCAATTTCACTAACATTACTTCGAGACGTGCGAAGAACACAACGAGCCGTCAATCCGGGCTGTCCTTACAAGACAGTCGGACGGCCGTACGGTGAGCTACCCATTGCTCGTCGTCTGCGGGACAGAAATCGTCTACGACTCCGAATACCGGAGGCATCTCTGGCGGGGCCAATGCGTGAAGTTGTCTCGGTCTCAAGCTTTCGGCCAGTGTCTACATCCCTGAGCTAGGTTCCGACAATATCGAGATATGATTGTATTTTTCAGCCTGTCCAAAGACCTCAGAGGTGAAAAAATTTACCTCACCTCATCAGACAGGTCTGTTTTCGTAGGAAAGGCAAAAAATTATCAAGCTTATTCCCCGAATGTCTAAGTATTACCAAATCAAATATTAATAAAGGCAAATTGAAGAAATTGCTGATTAGCAAATCTTAAGGTTGTTTGAACTCCCTTCAGTAATTTATAACCGAATTTGTTTCAATTATAAAATGAGGCAGATCTTCCAGTTAAATAATTTATTAGACTACTTTACAGTTTAGGGGAAGGGGAATTTAATACAGTAGCAATATTTTATTTAAAGTCAGACGAGTTTGAGTCCATGGCTCTGGGAGTTATTATTTGTATAGGTAATTGGCTGGTTGTAACTTATAAGTTTCTCTTTTGTACATAAGTTAGGTCTATTTTCTCTTTTTTTCTCTCTGATGCAATCTGTCTTCTTATTAACATTCTGCATCTGTTGTGACTTGTTCAAATATTATGTTGTCATGGTCGGTATGCGCCTACTAGTGCACATTAATCGGTCCAAGCGAGATTAGGTGGTATAATTTAGACTAAAGAAGTTTAAATTATAAAAACCGTCGCAGTTGGATACCAAAAGAAGCTCTCAAAACGTAAGACATAAATTGTTCATTTTTCTGCACAGCTCCAAACAAGATAATTCGCGTACCTTCCTACCAAATACCCGTTCTTTACCTCCATGGTACCCGGTCTCGGGTTCCGTAGCTCAAAGGTTCGAGCATTTTATCCTTTCTCCACTGTACCCTATTTCATCGAGTTAGTCTTCGACGGTCGGCTACGAAGTTTAGTTGCGAACGGTACAAAGGTAACTACTTTAATTTGAACTTCTTCTTGGCAGCGGCACTTTTGAAAATGTCAATATTTAACTTCTTTTATTGTATTTGTGGAAAGTTAAGGGGTTTTGGCGCTCGATCTCGGTGAAGTGGCGACAAATGGCGTATGAAAAAATTGAAAAATGAAAAATTTAAACTAAAGGTATTTAGTCAGCTTCAAAAAGTATAAAATAACATGAATTTAGAAAGTTTAACTATGGAAGGTAATAACGAAGTGACAATACTATTAGAGAAACAGCGACTATCGAAGTAATTTATTTTTTGGAATATATTTTGGTCAGCCAAATATATTTGAAAGGAAATGTTATGGAATCCTTTTAAAAGAGAAGGTTAATAACGATAAGTACAAGAGTAGTGCCAAAGTCTTCACCCACCGTCCGGAGGACACGGTGGAGCACACAGTCAAGGAGTGCCCCGCTTGGGAAGAGCATCGCCGTGTCCTCGTGGGGGCGATCGGCGGCGATCTCTCGCGCCGGGGCTTGATTCAAACCATGCTCCGGAGCGAGGAGGAGTGGCAGGCGGTCGCCTCCTTCTGCGAAGCAGTAATGCTAGCAAAGGAGGAGGCCGACCGCATCAGGCAACGGCGCACGCTATAATCATTCTATGCTATGCTAGTAGTAAAGAAAATGTAATTTGTCCTCTTAATTTACCTCCACTTACAACGCAGGTAAGCTTTAGACTTGTATCTTCTATGTAAGGACCGGCCACTCCCACCACTTCTTTGTCGAACTCGTCGAAAATCTTCGGTTTTTCTGGCAGTTCTGTAACAAAATAATATATCTTGTGTAATATGTACTTTTATTATACTAATATGTAATAATATTACAAAGAAAAAATAATAATTTTGGTTTGTAATTAATCCATAAGATTCTATTTTTTTTTTTGGCGGTACGGTACGGTTTTACCGGTACTTCTTAGAAAACCACCAAAACTCCATGGTTAATTTTTTACAATAATTTAACTTATAATTGTTTTCTTATTAACTTTTTTATACAATATTTTCTTTTTTTTACTTATAATTTGTTATTTTTATTAATATATTGAATAAGTGAAATATGCATGCTTATAATTCATGAATTTTATTAAATTAATTTTGAAGGGACTTTTTTTCTAAGACACATACATCAGCCCAATTTAGAACTCAGGGTTTAATTGGATACTAGGAACAAACATAAACTTGTAGTTCCTGCTACCAGGCTCAAAAAATAGGGGACGCATTCAGATGCCAATGTATACATTACTATATTAAACTTCCTAGTCATATTCAAGAACTAAGCCTGAATAAATTCAAATCATTTGTAAAGCAAAAACTTTTGCAAAAGGTTTTTTACACCATAAAGGACTATCTTGAGGACAAAAAGGCTTGGGATTGACCTGCTCCAGTACGCTCTACAGTGTATATTTCAATTCTGCTTTTTTATATTCTTTTTTACAATTTGACATTAATATTTGTTTTTATTTTACGCTTTGAATTTATTTGTTTTTTAAATTCATCTTTGACTCAAATATTTATTTTGTTTAATATTACCGTTTTTTACATTTTATTTTATATATTTTCGTTTAAAATTGTGAATATGAGGACTATGTGGATAATTTTTTCTTTTCAGTTATTTTGACGTACGTCTGGCAATTTGAGTATTTCTGCGGCCTACCCAAATGTCCTTTCATTGGTTTTGTTTGTCGAATCGTTGAGCTCCTTAGTAGTCCTAAGTTGAGCTATACGAATACTGACAAATGCTTGCACTGACTGGACAGGTCCACTCAAATCTGTATGGTTCTTTCCTCAAAAGACCATCTCAGACACTAATCTGCATTTTTCTCATACGATTTGACCATTACATGTTTCCTGTATGGACTTGAAAAGAGACTTTGACCTCTGAGTTTGTTTCGGTGTTTCTTCTCAGGGTAGTCAGCTAGGAAACACCGGCCTCATCTAGTTTAAACTGACAAAAAAAAAATTGACATAAAAGTGTTTTTGAAAAACCTATTTGCAAAAATAAATATCATT
Organism: Leucania comma; assembly: GCA_958295575.1. Taxonomy (NCBI): domain Eukaryota; kingdom Metazoa; phylum Arthropoda; class Insecta; order Lepidoptera; family Noctuidae; genus Leucania; species Leucania comma. Next base: position 25,102,393 of record OY282467.1, on the reverse strand, counting down.
TCATTATCATTTCATTTTATTGTTTAATTCAGGTATAATAACACAATATAAGACAAATAATAATAATAATTTATTGTGGACATTCTATCACCTAAAACTATTTTCAGACAGACAGACGGACAACAAAGTAATCCCAAAATGGTTCCGTTCTTTCCTCTTGAGGTACGGTACTCTAAAAACGCTATATAAAAATAAACCCATCAATAAATGAAATGTTAACAATAATAAATTACCAATGAAAGTCGTTGAATCCTAAATAATTTAAAAAACAACATTGGAAAAATACCTAATGCAATAAAAAGAAAAAATAATATCATTAATGTCATTAAATTAAAACAAAGATAGAGCAGTTAATAGACGTTTACACGATTATGCAGTTAATGATAACCAGGGAAACCATAGTATGTGCCATATTATTGCCAAATAAGAGTCTCTTCAACGTAGTATTTAACCTAAACAAAAAGAAACTCAAAAACTTTTAGATTTTGAATGAGAGAAGCGTAATCATAATTTCAACTTATTATTTTATTTCTTAGTATTTTCATAAGTCTTTGATTTGAGAGTGAACATTACTTTTAGGCAAGCTTATTCGTGTAAACCAACTGATTCTTATTAAAATTACCCACTTTTGTAAATTTTTAATAACAGAATTTTGGGTTATTGACACGATCAATCCATCCTTGATAAGTATTCAAATATGAGTATTCTACTGTGATTTTATGAAAAACGTAAATAGGAGAGCGTGTTTATTTCATTCGATTCAAATAAATATAACCGTTGGCATGTGTTTATTTATTTGAATCTGATGAAACATAACAAAATGAAAATTGATTTAAAATAAAAATATATTATAGTAACGTAACGAGGTGTGAGTGTATACAGATATGTGTGGTGCAAAGTATTAAAAAATATCTACCATTTTGCAATTTTCTGATAATGACAGTACTACAATATTACATAAAATTTTTCTTTGTGAGGAAAATCCTTCAATGACATCTGCCGACATTGGGCGGTGCGAGCGATGCTACTCGCCGTCCGCAAGCCCGCGCCTACGGTGGCCAGAAATTGGGATCGGACTCCCTGCAGCGGCTAGGGTGAGAGCATCATTGCCTTAGGCGTGCGGCCTCCTCCTTTGCTAGCATTACCGCTCCGGAGAAGGAGGCGATCGCCTGCCACTCGTCCTCGCTTCGGACTATGGCCTGTACCAAAGCCCAGCGCGAGAGATATCAGTTCAGAATTTGGATATTATGTAGTCCGTTTGATGGCAGTGACTTTAACTATATGGGACTAAAACACTACTGCCAGGCCTGAGCTCAAATAGTTGCCAATTCGTAAAAGAGAAAAACTTGCGTGCTTTGACTACACTTTTCTTTCTGCTCACCTCTCCCAAGCCCCCATTCTATCTTAAAACTCACTTTCAATATCTATGTTGTTTACACGCAAGAAATCTAAATTCTTCTAATAATCTGTTACTGTCCTTTTCATACTTCTTATTTTAAATAATAGGGCTTCACCTATGAAATAGCCGTTTTTTCAACGAGTTGCTTTGAAGTGTTTTAACTTTAGATCAAAGAGATACAATAGAGCGGCCATCAGAGGAAATGTCTTAGAAAAACTGTCATCCTATGTCAGCTAGTTTTCAATAGTAAACGTGCGAATAAAATTTATAATTTATACGTTTTTACGCTATTTTGTAGAACTTTTTATGAAAATTATTGAATTCTATTTAATTACAGAGTAAATACAAAAAATATTTACGAAAATAAACTAAAGTTAGGTCTAGTCGTACACACTAGACTGAGCGACTTACTACTCCTAGGTGACAACTATCGGATCACGATTTTGTTCGTTACGTCCTGTCTATTGGTAGTCTATATTTAATGTCTTTCTTTTGGATTGACTTGGAATTATAAGTTCAAATAAACTTTTTATTATAGGTACGTTTTTCTTTTTTTGAAATTAGGTTTTTATCGCTGTACTTATAACAATGAAAGATATTTAAAAAAACCCTTCGAGTATAGGCGTGATGTTGTGTTTTGTACGACGGATTTCCCTCTGTTAATATTTGTAATTTCACGGTTATTCTGCTAGGAAAACTAACAAATTATGTCAAGCTGCTTATAATTTGTAAACTTTATTTGTAGAGAGTGCGAAACAAACCAGATCGGTGTACTTTCAAATATTTATTATCCAGGTATATTACAAATTAAATAAACTGCCAAAACAGCAGAACAGAGGTGGCCCAGTGGTAACGACCCCACTTACTTAAGTTGTAGGTCACGGGTTCAAACCCAGTCAGGCATTACTCTGTGTAATTTATTTCATCACCATTGCTCTCAAAATGATGAAGAAAAAAATCGTGAGAACCGGTACGTTCTAGAACCAAAAACTTCGAAGACATGCGATATCCACCAATCCACACTTCCCTATTCGCGTAGAGAATAAGATGCTCACCATACCCTGTAGGGGCTCAGCAGCAACTGCCTTTGCTCCAGGGCCCCGGAGTTCACTTTTGCCTAACCCTAGGCCCCAGTAGGCTTCGACCCTGCTAGGCTCCTACGGTGCTGACAAATGACAAATTTTTACCATCAACTTTACTTTATCTCGTCCCATAATCTATCCAGTCTATCATTGGAATAATGGAGATGGAGAGGTGTTTACACCGTAATAGGACAATTACGGACTAACTAGCTAATAATATTGCAGTCCATTGTAGGCTTGTCCCAATCTACATCATTTATTATTCTCCATACTAGTTATTTAAAGTCATGTATGCCGAAAAGGGATACAGGATATGGGATAGGATACGGACCTTATCAGCTTAAGGCTTAAGTCACCCCAAGGGCAATGGAAAGGGCTATGCTCGGAGTTTCCTTGCGTGATCGAATCAGAAATGAAGATATCCGCAGGAGAACCAAGGTTGCCGACATAGAACGAAGAATCAATAAACTTAAGTGGCAATGGGCTGGGCACATTGCTCGCAAAACAGATGGCCGTTGAGGCCGAAAGGTTTTGGAGTGGTGACCATGTACCAGAAGACGCAGTGTTGTAAGGCCTCCTACAAGGTTGACCGATGACCTGGCAAGAGTTGCGAGAATCCGATGGATGTTTTTCGGCTGATATGATGATAATGATGTGAAGAAGAGGGATGAAACGCATGTTACTAAAAGAGTTATGAGTTTACATGTGGATTGATGGAGAAGGAGAGGGAGGCCAAAGAAGAGTTAGATGGATTGTGTGAGGAGTGATATGAAAGAAAAGGGAGTGATAGTGTAACGAGTGACAGGAGAGTATGGAAGAAAAAAATGGGATAAGGGCAGGAAGATGATGATAATGATGATGCCGAAAACCCTAATGCGACCTAGTGTGATTAATAATTAGAAAAATGATAATCGATATTTCTTATACGTTAATCTTCTTAATTAAACGTAAAACAGAAATAGAAAATAAACATGAATATTATCAGCGTCATGTGCTCTAAAAATAATACAATACTCAAACAATGGCTCACTGCGATGAAATTTCCCATCGTCTATTAATTAATTTTCTATGTAATCAACTCGCTCAAGGCGAAGAAAAATTACTAATTAAATAATGAACCTAGCCAGAATTATCAACAAAAGTTTTAAATGTCGAAGCAAAGTTTGGAATATACAAAATGAATTTTACATTGCTACATGTCATATAAGATTGACGTATGAATTTATGCCATCACTAAAATCTAAAAGCAGATTTCTGAGAAAAATGCTGGAAGGAAGGATTTCTTTTGAAAGTAAAGAAAACACCTTTGTGCCCTTTTTTCTGTTTTTGTTATTTTAGTTTTTGTGTACGTAAAATAGGAGAACCTAAAAGTTTATTTAAGCCTAAATAATGAAACACTTTAATATTCAGGACTTCAGGTTCCATATTTTATAAAATTGGATAATTTTAATGATATTATTATAATGATAGATTATTATAATTTTTTATTAATTTGAATTAAAATGCTTCCTTCTGAATGGACTATATCTAAATTAAATGAATTAATTAATTTCATCAGAAATAAAAAAAAAACAGTGAAGGCTTTACGCTTTCATATTAATTGACTTCAAAAAAGGAAGTACGATTATGTAGTATCTGGTTACGTGTGTCCCCGGATTATTCGAAATCCCGTGGATTGATTTGAAGAATTATTTTTTGTTTGAAAGATTATGCTTTCGAGATAGTCCCATTGTCATCAGGTAAGGATCTAATCTTGAGATCTGGAGAAATCGCGGGGATTCTTCAAATTTTATTGGCACACTTGTAATGGTTATATTCTATAGGTATGATAATATAAAACTTGCATAATATTTAGCTGAAAAAGTACCACAATCAAAAAGTATAAAAAAAAAATAATTAAAAAATACACTATTTCCCGCTCCGCCCAAGGGTGGGATTTCTCATTGAATGATTTTACTTACCATAAAAAAAAAACCCTAAAATATACAAAGTTATTTTACCGAATTCGGTATTAAAAAGTAAAAAACAAAATCTGAAATGCCGACTAAGTTTCTTTTTACTTGACGGAAAATATGACTAGGTATGCCAAAATTGGTCTAATGGTCAGTGGTCTTGGTTGCGATGCCGTAGGTCGAGGGTCCGATTCCCATCCAAGACAAATGTATATATTATGTCTGTGTTCCGTGAGTGTGTCCGTGGAATCACCAGGCCCTATCAGAATACCAGCGCTGCGTTATTTTACCTTTTTTTTTAGGTAATATCGCAGCATATGCTGAGATAGAGGCCTTTTTGACCTCGCATAGGTCTTTTATTTTCAATCTTTTTTTTTTGTGTTCTTTTATTTATGTTGTAAAACCTATTAATAGTTTTTGTATTGTTGTTGTATATATATTTTTTGTCCTGTGCGAGCCTCAAATAAATGTTTTTCTTTCTTTCTTTCTTTCAAATGTTTGTGTGATGAGCACGACTACTGACTCTATGTCTGGGTGTAACTTTTCTTTAATTTATTTCGAAATGTTAAAGTATATTTATCTGTTGTCCAGTACTCATACCACAAGCTCTGCTAGTTTGAGACTAGAAAAGGTTGTGTGAAAGTTGTGGAATAAAAAATAAATATTTTCTTGGAAAAAGAGCTAGAGTCTTTTAATTCATTGAAATCAGATTTCATACTGTCCCAAACCAAAGAAAAAAAATTAGTCTGCACAGCCCAGCAACTTATCCTTGTGTTTAATATCCCTCATTATTCATAATACAAGATAGCAAAAAGAATGCTGATGAAGAAAAGTATATTTCAGACAAAGTACCTGCTTGACATAAAATGCCCTTTCCTTTACAACTTATCATCAGACATCAAACAAAAATTGGTTTAACTCGATGTCTGAAACACAAATTTTTTTAGCGTTTCAAAGCTAAAAAGGAATACTTACAAAAGGGACTCCGCAGCTATAGAATTGGCTAAGGATCATCGATTTTCAGTGGTAGATTGAGTATCTCATAATACCAGCCCCCCTAGCCAATTTACGACCGTTTCGTTTCGATTCTCTTGCGTCAAACGCCACGAGTCGGCCACGCCTCCGATTCCTTTGTTCTGGCCACATAACTAAACGATGAGATGACGTCGAACGCCTCGAGTCAGGCACGTCTCAGATTCCTTTGTTCTGATTACGTGACTAAGCGGTGAGATGACGCCAGAATAAAGGAAATGGAGGCGTGGCCAACTCGAGGCGTTCGACGCAAGACAATTGAAACGAAACAGTCGTAACTTCTCTAGACTTGCAGATTTCAAGATAGAAAACATTGACACAGCAGATAACATACTCCCGGAATAAAAATTATCACGTATTCCAGGATATGGGCTTACCCGTGTTAAATGTATTAAGCCGTTTGATCATGAAGGAAAACATTACAGTATGCACATATGTAAGCATAGTATAGCATAGAATCAGCTTTATTATGTTCCCAATGCTGGGATTCGGGCCTCCTCTCTAGGAGAGGAAATAGGCCGTAAACCACCACGCAGGCCTAGTGTGGGTTGGTGGATGTCACGTGTCTTCGAATTTTTGGTTCTAGGATATGGCGTTAGCAAACCTTCACGATGTTCTCCTGAACCATTTTGATAGCAGTGGTGATGAAATAAATTACACAAAGTAATGCGCCTGGTTGGGTTAGATCCCGCGACCTACAACTCGTAAGTCGGGGCCGTTACTACTCGGCCACCACTGCTCTCACATATGTACAAACTTACACATTAAAAAAAAAACATTATTAGTAATAGTAACAACTTCAAACGTGTAAAAAAATTAATCATGAAAAATATTTCAATCTTACAGAGAATATCTTTTATATTTTTTTTCTTCTCCTTAGGGACAAGGTTCGTCCAGGTTTTAATAACTTCTTAATAAATGCTTTGTATAAAAATATTAGTAGAAGACAAATAATAAATAACGATTAAAACCATCGAGGCTAAAAATACTTACAGACATTATTTTTATCATAGATTATTAAAAAATGTTCTATCTATATACGAGTATATCAACCAATCTGCTGCTGATTTGTCCTTTTCTATACTTCAGATTAATGTTAAGTGTTAAACAGTTATACGTAAATTTTTTCGTCTTCTGAGGCCGGTGTTACCTAGCTGACTACCCTTAGAAAAAACATGTGAACAAACTCAGGGATCAAATTTTCTTTTAAAAAGGATGTTTATTGATCAATCAACCCTTGACGACTCACGACTGAACAAAAACACGTAAAACACAAAAGATAACTGTTCGGGCGCCGTCGGCTACCTTCGTCACTCATCGGGCAGCATCGCGGGCGACGGGAAGGCGCGCGAGCAAGCGGGGTCGCGCGCCCAAGAACGAATAATCTCCCTAGATATACGTAGCCAGTTTTACAGCCCACTGCCTTTTATTTTGAGTCCAAGTCTAGACCCTAACAATAACTCATCATCATCACCATCAGCCTTTTTAATGTTTCCACTGCTGGGACACAAGCATCCTCTCTAAGAGAGGGAATGGGCCGTAATCCACCACGCGGGCCCAGTGCGGGTTAGTGGATGTCACATGTCTTCGAATTTTTGGTTCCAGGACATGCCGGTTTCCTCACGATGTTTTCCTTCACCGTTTTGAGAGCAGTGGTGATGAAATAAATTACACTAACTAATGCGCCTGGCTGGGTTTGAACCCGCGACCTACAACTCGTTAGTCGGGGCCGTTACCACTCGGCCACTCCTGCTCTCACTTTCAATTTTATCACTAACAATAACTATCACTTTCAATTTTTCGTAATCATTACCCTGCTCTCCTTCACCGCTTACTGCACCGTACACAAACCCTTAAACGGATATTGGCTTACATAAAAGCAGCTCGCGTTGAAGCTAAGCTAGTACACCTAATATTAAAAATCTTTTTCAGCTCAGAATGTTATACTGAAACTCAGCTATTAAATATTTAATTTATCTTATCTCCGTTGCTCTGTGAATATTTGTATCTCATAATAACGTTGGCAATTAATATATTAAGTAGCATGTATTACATATTTGTATATAAATTTTATGTTTACTGATAAGTTGGAATGTTCTTTGTTTACGTTTTTGGTGTTATATATACATAACATAAAGACCTCACGGCGTCATCACCTTCCGCATGGCGCAGGTCCTCACCGAACATGGCAAGTTCGGGAAGTACCTGCACAAGATTCGTGCACACGGTAGAGGTGTGCCCCGCTTGGAAAAAGCATCGCTGTGTTTTTGTGGGGGCGATCGGCGGCGGCGGCCTCTCGCGCTGGCCTTTGGTACAGGTCATGCTCCGGAGCGAAGAGGAGTGGCGCCTGCCACTCCTCCTAACAATCCAATGTATGGGTACATTAGGTTGACAATCCAATGTATCCTATTTGGGTGTTCGTCGTTGCGGCAGCGCTACGTTTTCTTAGAGAATAGCACCAGTGATACAAATACAAATATGATCATTAATGCCTGCGAGAGCTGCGGAATTATTCGGAAAATTCAACGCGGCCTTGGAAACTTTTTTCAAATAGATAGAATTAAAAGGGATTTCTATTTAAAAAAAAAGTACTTCTTTTAAAAAAGATTTTATCCCGAACTAAATTAAAAAAGGTCGAAAAGGTTGCAGCTAATTATTTCACGTGACATTTGATTCGTTAGAAACCGTACTTTCTAATTCGTATGGAAGGTAGGATGGGGAATAGAATCTGTTAATATGGTGACTTTCGGCCCCTCTGTCTACAGATTCCACGCCCCTTAATTTAAAATTAATAGAGTTGACGTCAAAGACAACAGAAAAAAAAAAGACAACAGAAAAAAAATCTAACAATAATTTTGATATTATAATGTACAAAGAGGGTTTGAGTATTAATAGAAATATTTACTTTTATTTATCTATTTATTTAAAGATCACCAACGAGTGTTACAGAATAAAAACTTAGGAATAAAAATTGGTACACGAAATCTAGTCTTATAATGCGCACTCAATTTTAGGCGACCACATACTCATCATTTCAGCCGAAAGACGTCCACTATTGGACATAGCCCTCCCCCAATCATCGCCACAATAAACGGTTCTGTGCATCTCGCATCCATCGGATTCCCCCAAACCTTGCTAGAGCATGGGTCCATCTTGTGGGAGGCCTTCCAACGCTGCGTCTTCCGGTACGCGGTCACCACTCCAGAACCTTTCAGCCCCAACGGCCATCCGTTCTGCGAGCTATGTGCCTTACCCATTGCCACTTAAGTTTGGCGTTTTGGCAACCACAGCTTATGCATAAACGAGTGAACGTGGCTCTAAATTATTATGAAAATATTAAACAAACTGCATGGAGAACGAAACAGCAGCTCATCTGCCCAGGTACCGTTGAAATGTTCAGTAACATAAAGGCTCTCCTTGAGGAGCTAAGTGGATAGAATTTCACATTATTTTGGAGTTGCGGACACCAGCCCGAAGCATAATACAAATTACTGTGCGTGGGAGATGTAAGACCATAAGTCTGATCTGCTGTATTGTAGGAGCCCAGCAGGGTCGAAGTCTTTGGGGTCATGGGTTTGCTTCTGAAAGGAAACCGGTACCTTGGAGTGCAAGGGAATGAAGGAACATTGAAGTGGGTCTGTAAAAGTCTGACACGACCTCCCAGTCCGTCGTAACGGGAAACGTCATAAGATGATTTCACAACTTTTTTTTTATTTGTTGTAAACTAGTGCTTGACTGCCATCCCACTTGATGGTAAGCAGTGATGCAATCGTTGATGGTGAGGCACACTAGTTTATTAAGAGCCTATTCACTCTAGCCTTGAAGATACCTAAATTATAATCGGATGGGAAGACCGCAGCAGGTAAATAATTCCAGTCTTTCGATGTACGCGGTAAAAAAACTTCCTGTTAATATTTAATTCAACTGATTTTTCACCTGTTTTTTTTTTTCTTTTCTATCACCCTTTTTGTTAATACGAACAAATCAAAATACTATTTATTTAAAGTTAATCTAATAGTAATTAGTTAATTCTTTGACTGTCTTCGGCGTTGGGAAGCTGTTAATTGCCTCAACCTTTTCTGGCAATGGTTTTGTGCCGCTTGAGCTAATTAAGTAGCCTAAAAAGGTTACTTGTGAGGCACCAAATACACATTTCGATGTATTTATTACCATGCCATACTGTTGCAATCTGCAAAGTAGCTGTCGTAGATGGTCTTTGTGTTCTTCGTGGTTCTTCGAATAGACCAGAAAGTCATCTAAATAACCGAAACAGAAGTCTAAACCTCGAAGCATTTCATCAACAAAACGTTGAAAAGTTTGCCCTGCATTGCGTAGCCCGAACGTCATATAAGGAAACTCGTATAATCCGAACGGTGTGGTGATGGCTGTCTTTGGAATATCTTCTGGGTTAACGCCAATTTGGTTATAAGCTTTGACAAGGTCTAAAGTGGAGAATACTTGACATACAGAAAGATTGTGGGCGAAGTCATGGATGTGGCGTATAGGGTATCTATCGGGTATTGTACGCGCGTTTAACATCCTATAATCTCCGCATGGCCGCCACCCACTATCCTTTTTAGGTGCCAGGTGTAAGGGTGAAGCCCAAGGTGAGTCGGAGGGTCTGGCTGTGCCATTAGCTAACATAGATTCAAACTCCTCCTTAGCAATTTTTAGTTTGTCTGGGGCCAGTCGCCGCGGTGTACATGATACGGGTGGTCCAGGTGTGGTACGTATGTAGTGTAAGGTACTGTGTGTAGGTGCACGGTGTATACCCGACGGCCGGGTTGTGTCAGAAAACTCCCGGAGTATGTCGTGATAAGTAGTGTCACCAATTCTTACCTTCACCGAAGAAACAACATCATTAGGACGCGCAGGCAAAGCAGGGGTCGCGAGCGTAGTATTAGCGTCAATTAGGCACTGCATTCTAATATCTACAATCAGATTGTAGTATGATAAAAAATCGACACCTATAATTGGCTTCGTTACGTCCGCCACTATAAATCGCCACGTAAAGTCACGCCGCAATCCTATATTTAATTTTAAGTGCACGTACCCGAATGTATTTATTACACTTCCATTTGCCGCACAAAGTTCATAGTTCGTTTTTGTACGGCGTTCTTTCACGACCGACCTAGGGAAAACGCAGACGTCACTACCGGTATCGACGAGGAACTGCATCTTCGTATTGTGGTCCGTTACAAATAAGCGACCAGTGTTGCGACAGTCGGTGGTCGCCATTATCGACTGCCCGTGGCTTTTCCCGAGTGGTCGCAGGGTTTTATGCACTTGGTTGCTTTGTCACCAAATTTGTAATGATACCAGCAGTTGGGCCATTTCCTGTAGTTAGAGTTCGATCGTTTTGAAGAGGATCTTCCCCGACTTGTACTTCTGTTGAACCTTTGTCTCGGTCGGAACAGTCTGTCTACTTGAGAGATCAGATCTTGAACTTGTTGAGTTAGTTCGGCGATTTGGCCACTCATTTGTTCCACGCTGCTTCCTGCGGTCGACGTCGGTAAAGATGTTGCTGCTACTTGTGGGCTGGAGGTCACTACATCTTGAATTCGGTCCGCCAGCTCGGCCAGTACTTCTAAACTTGCCTGGACCTGTGAGGCGATGATGGTCTGAGTACTGCTGGGTAGGCGGCTGCTCCAGATCGTACACAGAAAATCTTCCGGCACGCTGGGTCCCGCCAGGTGGCGCAGATGTCGTAAGAACTGCGAAGGCTTACGGTCACCAAGCTCTTCGTGCGTCAAGAGCTGCAGCACCTTCTTTTCCTTTGATGCAGATAATCTCTTCACCAATTCCGTCTTCAGCCTCTCATATTTGTTGGGGGCCGCCGGAGCCGTGATTATGTCCTCGACTTCAGATGCGTAAATTGGATCGAGACTCCCAATCGCGTGGTGGAATTTGGTGGCATCACAAGTTATGTTCGCCAGTGTGAACTGGCTCTCCAGTTGCGCAAACCAGAGCGCCGGTTTTTCTGGGTAAAACGGTGGTACCCGTACGCCAACACGAAATACATCGTAGTTCGTCGTAGCTCCTTTTTTTTCGTTCCCTTGTTGACTCATTGTGTTTTTTTTTTTTTCGGAGGTCACCAGTGAAGCGGGTATTTCGTGAGATAAATTAATACAAAAATTAAAAGAGTAATTGGTAATATACAGCGTGGCGATTAGGTTATCACATTAATTGAAACCACGTACTCAGAATTAGGTATTTTATCATATGCAGTTAAAATAATTTAATAATAAACAATATTATAGCCGTGGGAATTTTTTTTTCATTTTAATATTTCGCAACATCATGTATTGCATAAACTCAATCAGCTGGCCAATAAAAGTAGGTCAAAGACCCGTGGTTGGTGAAGATACCTATTTTACAAGTTCAAACGTTGCCATTCGTATTACCTACAAGTACTAGACTATCATTTTACAAACTGTTTACGTTTGAATTGTTTATGTTTCTCGTAATAAGAAACGTAAACAATTCAAGACAAAAATTTCCTTACAGCTTATAGTTGAAGGCGTCTTTATGCGGTAAATTAAAAGATAAGAAGAGGCAAAGAAAAAATATTCTTACGGTTGACGACTTAAGGTATAAATTTCTAATACTCGAAATGCTACGGGGTACGTACGGCAGTGCTTGAAGGCATAATACTAATTTCTTTGGTGCGTACGATGAATGAATCTAGTCTGCCGCCAAAACACTTGAGGGATAGTTGACGAGTTTAATATCTGCGCTCGCGCCCTTCGTACCTACTATTGTTTTTTCTTTTGTGGATATTGATTTGTGTTAGCTTTATTTTTGTAATAGGAATTAGATAGTTTAATAATACTGTTTGTATTATTAGTTGTACATTAGTGAAAGTGGTGTGTGACAGTTTGTGCGTAACCAGACGCTTAGACACCACTCGATTTTTTTTATGGGGACATTTAAAGAATGAGGTTTACGCTACTGAAGTGACGACTGTGGATGATTTAAAAAATCGAATAATTCGTGCCTCAGACAATTTAAAAAATTTAGCAGCGAATGGTGACCTACTTAGAAAAGTTCGAAACAATATCATAAGACGATATCGTTTGTGTGTACAGAAGCATGGTCGACATTTTGAAAATGTGAAAATTTAAAATTTATGTGGAGATTTTTAAAGTTAATTTGTGATGATTTCTTAAAACAACAACACAAAGTACCTATGTCGCACACTTACGCCACGCGCGCGTGCCTACACCCATAAGTAGGTATTCGTATTGCGCGTAGGTACGACGCGTACGTACTCGCCGGCGCCGCGGCGTTGCCGCTTTTACAGGTCAGTGAACTAATATTACAAAGGATGATTTATTTTTTACCAATTTTATACGCTATTTATTTTGTTTGAAAAATGCATTTTCTTAATTTTAGTAAAATTATTTATTTTACTATTTTAACGGACTGATAACCACTTGTAATACATGCTGCATAATTTAATGTGATAACCTAATCGCCACGCTGTATTAGAAGGTGAAAAATTTTACAAGGGAAGTGACAATGACATATCATACAATTGTTTTTTATTCACGCTACACTAAGAAGTTTTAATTATTAACTAAAAGAAGTTCCGCTACAGTAGTACATAGGCCCATAAGTTCTCTACCGGTCAACATTTAGGTTAAAAAAGCCATCACAATGATAAGGGTCCACAATAAATAAATAACAGATTATTTCAAATAGAATTAGTATCATTCTAGGATATCGTCTACCACTGTGCCAAATTTAATCCAAATCCGTTTAGAGCGTGAAGAAGTAATATGTTTATTACTTCTTCACACACACATTCACAAACTTCGCCTTCATAACATTCACGATTAATAATGAAACTTCAACATGTAACATTTCTCTCTCATTACTAAATATATAGTATATCGATTCGATACGCCATCGGAAGGTTCTGAAGCGACCGGCTCGGGTAGAAATTGGCAGCCAATCTCCTGAAGAAACCCACACAAAAATAACGTGTTAATAAACAGCAATAGAGCCTGAACCATAATAACCATCTACCCTCATTCCTGCGTGAGAACACCAGCAGCTGAACTTATTCCTTTTACAGATTGAAAATGTAACATCGAAGGAACAGATGGGGCCGTGTGACGAAAAAGACACGCACTCCCAAGTACCTCCTATAATTGAGTTACCCTACATTAAACTTACCCTCGGACCGTATATTGCTAAAATAAAAGCCTCGGAAGACATCGTTGATGCAAATTACTTTTGCTCCAAAGCAATCTTTACCTCGTTTGTTTTTCCACGATTACGATGTTTTTTTTTTTTGGAAATTATACTATGACTTCTTTCGCTCTAGGATGGAGCGGGAGAAGTTAGACTTTTGCTAACTAAAACCCAGTGCTATGTTTTTTCTGTAACCAGTGTTTTTGGTCACCGGATTTTCCTTTCAGAAGCGAATCCATGATCCCAGTAGGCTTCGGCCCTGCTAGGCCCCTACGGTTTGGCTGACTTCTCATTGAGGCGCGCGTGGAACGCTATGTGCCATCGACGATTTGGGCTCGGTCCTGCGAGGTGTCAACGACTCGGGCTCGATCGGTTACCGGCCGGCCAGACGGCATCCTACCAATTGCAGGCCATTCGTAAGCCCACGCTTGCGCTGGAAGACATCGTTGACAATTACTTTTGGTCGAAAGCAATCTTTTCGTCGTTAGCTTTCCATGTTTGTACTACGATTATAATGTTTAGTTTTTATCATACAATGACTTCTCCCGCTCTAGAGAAGAGAAGGAGGGAGTGTCTTGCGTTCTAGAACCCTGGACTTTCCTTTCAGAAGCGAACCCATGCTGGGCCCCTACGATTTTGCTGACATCTCCTTGAGACGCGCTTGGAACATTACATTAATGTGACGTCCGGACGGTTACCGGATGGCCGGACGTTGAGCTACCCATTGCTCACCGTCCGCAAGTCCACGCCGTTGATGAATGTTTGCCAATCTTTTCGTCGTTTGTGTTTCCACGTTTGTACCATTAAGTATGATGTAAGATGTCAAAATCAAATAACAATACAATACCATTCCAGCCATAAGTGTCTTGTAATATATTTAAGTTTTCTTTTTTATTTATTTGTTATTTGATGTTCTAGTATATAAAAGTTAATATTGAAATATTGTATTGAGCTTACCGAGAATTCGTGATATTAAAGTCATGTTACATGTTATATAGAGAAAATTCGTATGTTGTTCAATGTCTAGATATAAATTAAATTGAAAAGTTAGAAGCAAATATAAATTATGTTTCATTTTTTATTTTAGTATTTGAAATCATGATCAAACAATCAATCTTCTCAAATATCGTTAGGTGTATACCTGTGTAAGATGTTTTATTCCCATACGCTTCAATTTTTTGTTTCCAACGACTCCTAAAAACATCATTTGTATGGTATATTGGAACTCAAATGTTTCACAATTTGTAATTTGTTATAAGTAGCTTTAAGGATCAGACAAAAACGACGATCTTACTTGCAATAACAAACACCAGAACTTTTCCTAAAAAGTATCAAAAACTTCAGGCCTATGCTGCATGCGAGTAGAACTCTCATTTTTTCATGCTCTGCTGAAAAATGATCTGCTAAGTTCACGACCATCTTCTGTATCAGGCCCTTGATCAAACCGTGTAATGACAGCTTCAACAGATGGTCGTCGAAACTTTTGGCTATAAGGCCAAAAGCTTCAACTATTATTATTTACTATAGATATACATGTTAGTTTTTATAATAAATAGTACACTTTAGACCACAGTATTGTTAACCTTTCACCCTTTTTAAATCCATTCAAAATTGGCTTTCAGAAGATCGCTTTTAACGATAAGGCATTATGTTGCCCAATGAAATGCTTTCTAAACTCTTGTTTTCTGTATTTCAAATTGTGTACATAATAAAAAGTACTCTGTCTATATAGGGTGACTGGTAATTAGTGAACGATACTTAAACACGTGATTGTAGTCATGATAACAAAAAATCAGCCAAGTTCAGTACATTTTGACCAGTTAGGTCATCACAAATGTGCCACCAGCAGATATTTTTCGCGATTTCAGGTTTGCTCCCATAGTAAAAAGTTGTTTGTTACCATGACTAAAATCCCGTAAGTATTGGTTACTGATTACCAGTCACTCTATATATACTACAGTTTTTTTTTTTTAGTGAAAAGTCATAAAAATTAGTAATAATCAGAACAAATTGTCAAAATTGACTGAAATCCACTTGGGTTTCTTATAGCCAAATAAACGATCGCAGAAAAACGGATACTATTCAAGCCTCCTCACTGCTACGCAAACAACGATCCAGCTCAATCTAGATCATCACCGTTCTCTTGCTTTTATTCTCAATAAAAATTAGTTTTCGCTAAGAATCTACGACAAATATTTCTTCCCTTAATATAACAGGTTCAATTTGCGGTCGGTGAATGTACAACGATATTTCAGCTTGCCGTTTTTATCAACGCATTGTTTAGAGGATAGTTTGGCGTGTACTGGAAATAAATTGCTTGTAATGTTTCAACGTTAAAACGAAAGTAAAAGAAAAAGTAATCTCGTCTATTTACTATAGTGACCACTTAGATTGTTGGGTTATTAATTTTTGGTATTAGAAGGAATTCAGGTTGGTATTAGGCATAAGAACTTTTGTAGATACGGGCTTCGCAAATGTCAGGTAATGTCACGCGACTTTTTTTTTTGAAAAACTTTATTCCACACTAAGAATTACTCCTGTATCATAAACGCAATCACAAATATGTGAACTCACAAACACAAGACAACCAGACCCAAATAACCTATCTATAGACCATAAAAATAAGTACAGCTGTACGCGGCAAAATAATTTGAACTAAAATGGCCGTCATTGCTATGATTACGCGCAGACACCCGCTGTACCGCACTTCGATTGAGTTAATATATCGTTCACTAATTACCAGTCACCCTATATAAATGAGACAGAAATTTTACTCTTGAGTATAATTATAAATGCACAACAAAGTCACATTAATTAAATCTAACTTAAAATTAAAAATACACTAATCTAATAACTGCTTACAATTAGCTGGGGTCGCAGTCAAACACAAGTTTATATCAATTAAAAAAAAGCGAGCTCTATCATCAACCACATCATTGCTTACCATGAGGTGAAATAGTGGTCAAACGCGAGACTGTCAGTATTAAAAAAAATATTTGCATACATAGGTTACAATACATACACAATATATAAAAATTGTACAATCAATAAAAACCTATACGTATACATTATTTATAGTATATGAAAAACCTGAATATGGTTTATATATTATATACACCATGTTATATTATTTTCCAAAAATATTTAAAAAAAGGTCACAAGTTGGATACCACCGACACTAAGTACAAACAGGTCACGGTAGGCCAAAGTGGGCGTTAGGAGCCAGCGCATAGCTGGGCGCGGGAGCAAAACAACCCCTCAGTCGCCTGGATAGCCCGGTAACCACAAATTTGTGCGGAAAACCAGATAACATAACAAGCTTATAACTTTCTGATTTTTCATGATACGGTTATGAAATTTTGTACACAGATTCTTTACATAAATAAACTAGACACGTGTATAGAGTTTCATATATACGTTTTAAATTTATGTATGGCTTATTCTATCTATTAAATTATTTTAATTATGTTAAAGGGTTTGTTTTGTTACGAGTACCTACAGATAAACTGTCACTCATCCTTTGAAGTGTTCATTAGAAAACCAGCGTCAGACGGCATTAGCACGGCTGACATATCACTGAAAACTTTTCAGCGAAGCCGTAAGGCACTCGCTTTGGCTTACATTTTAATCATTATTTTTTCTGTGTATCGTACACGTATGTGTTTCATGTACTATCACTGAACAAGTTTCATTCTTTTTTTTATAGTTACAATCAGGTTTTAACCACAAATCTCTTTTGTAACTCATTGATTTGTAAATTGTGTTATGACACGTTTTTAAGAACAAAAATATAAAAAAAATACCCAGGTATCAATCGATTTAGCAACTGTTCTCCGATGACCAATTCGTCATTGGATTGTTCGTCGACAGGACGATTCATTTATTTCCTTTTAGTTAACAGAATCTTGCACTAATCTAACCACAGCTCTATCACTAGTGATGGAGCTGGGGCCCAAGTCTGCTATTTTTTAAATTTGTCATTCCAACACGACTCCATTGACATTTTTCTAAAAGTTCGTAATATGCAAAATCATAATGTCGATCATAGGTCGGTCAACGGTCTTGTAAAGGAATTGTGGTAGAATAACATTTATCGTCATCAATGATCATAGGTACTATCAAAATTTTAGCAGATCACCGCATACGTCGAGGCATTAACTTGTCATTATGTACGAGATTACCATTCTATTCCATTTCTTTCAATGGAGTATCAGTTACATTATATTAGTAGATTACCAAACTTGTCAAAATCAACAATTATGAAATCAATGATGGACCATTCTGACACTATTGTAATAGAAGATTTGAGGCCCTATTCAACTGAACAGGGTCTCAAATCTGCTATTACCTCTAGATATTATTTTGAACACCTCTTATAAACTAGTTAGCTTAGGTGTATGAAAAGAAAAATAATTTAATGATTTAGTCGTCAGTTTACAAGAAAATAGATGAACTTTCAACTAAAGACCTACAATCAAAAAGCCACAACACTAACTATTCATCTATTAACAAATCATCAATTCCGTCAAGTTAAAAGGCACATTAATTCAAACGTACATATAAGGCGATTACATAATTCGACACAGTAATAAAACTAGAAGAATTATTAGCCAATAAAGTCGAGATTGGCCCACTGCCAGCATGCAATATGCAACCACAGACGAGCAAGTACTGGCTACTTTATCGAGCCACACTTTTTTGCTGCGTCTAGATATCATACTTTAAGTTTACGGAGTTTGTTGAGAAGGAGGTAGACAGAATACCTAATAATAATAATAATAGGTGAAATATTATGAGTCTCGTTAGACGGCTGGATCCAAGGGCTTGAATCAGAAAGCGGTGCTATAGTGCGGTGGTATAGATAAATTACACCCAGACACAGAACAAATGATCGTGCTCATCACATAAACATTTTTGTCCTAGGTGGGAATTGAACCAACGACTTCTGGCATAGCTGTCAGGGCCACTGACCATCAGACCAACAAGCCAGTCGAAAATGGAAATACTTATAGATCAAATATAGTAGTAGTGTATTAGTAGCGGTCTTTAAGACAATAATATATAGGTGACTTCTAGGCAAGCGTGCTCCATCGTTACCCACATCTTCGCTTACCATCAGGTTTGATAGTGATCAAGCGCAAGTCTTTAAATAACAAAAAAAAAAGTAGTAGAATTTTGTCTTCAGATTCCGGCGATATCGCGGCCAATTTATGTGAAGATGGCGAGACGAGCTTGTCTCCTATTGACCAGGTTGGTCCACATTTATCTTAGACTTAGAGAAATGAAGAGAAGAAAAAGAAAGCCTTGCAGTAAGATAAAGCAAGCTAATAATTAATAAGTAACACTCTTGTATGTCTTGTGCATGTAATTAAGCTACAAAAGAGGACTTATTTCCACAGTTAAGCATCATTGTCACGATAAATTCGAGGGTTTGTGAGTGTATGAGTTTATTATTAATTCATGGTCAAATGACTGAAAGGATTAAGATAAAATTGCTGCATGAGTAGACCATGTCCTGGAATAGGTTATATATCAAAAGTATGCCCTCTTAGGATGTCGTAATAAATGATTGTGGCGTGGGTCACGTAATATGCCAATTAGGCTTTTGTATAAATCTTTAAATAGTGTTTGACTAAATCAAATGGCATTACCCATTACAGCAATAATACCGCATCCTAAACAATAATTCCCGGCCCATATAATATTTCATACCTCCTAAACACAACTTCATCATCGCAAGCAAGATGTCTGCCAATAAACCGATACTATTTGGCTGCGTTCCGATACCACACATAAATTTATAACGGACATGGGAACCAGGTGACTTGAACAGTCATAAAATATTGATACACCAACATTTTGTGGTGAATAAAGCCTTATTGATAGGCCAAGGCCCGTATATACAGACACTATTATTAAAACTGGACATTGAATAATTTTGTTAGCAGCTTTTCATCATTTGGATATATAAAATATGAAAAAAAAAGGTTGTGTGTTTTTCGTGGTGGAATAATGCTCCTTATCAAAACGTTATTGATATTCATTTAATTTAATCAAATAGTTATTTGCCTTTAGATATCGCTCCACTATATTGATACGTTCATATTATTAAGTATGTAGTGTGTATTCTTAGCATAAACAGACTTAGTTGCAGACGCCATTTTTGCACTCAAGAACTCCACCTGAAATTTTATTTTTATTGTAATATTGTGTAATACGGCGCAAAATTCTAATTATGCCCTTAGAGACACCGAAATTCCGTATTTTCTTTTTGTTCCTCAGAACAGTCCGCAAAATAAAAAAGTTCTCTAAAGTTACAAACTTGTTTCGCAAAATGGCTTCACATTTGCACTCTCTGGTTGGATTGAAAAAATTCGTTGTTTGAACTTTTTCTTTGACTTCATTTGGCATTGGCAAACATCATGATTACTTTCTGCTATTTTTACTTTTCGATTTCACTGCCTAACTCAAATATTGTTATGATTAAATTAGTCTGGAAATGAGGAAACTGTGTCGCAGTGTCAGTTATTATTTATAGATTTTTTTTTTTGAGTATTTAAGACTTACTAAAAAATAATGAAACACAATCAATACTAAATAATTAGGCTTTATCCTACACGCGTGCAAAATCACTGTTTTGGCTGCCAATTTTGAATCTAATAACCTCACAGCAAGAGTTTGTAGTAAAATATCAGACAGCTTGATTGCAACCGTTTTGCTTCGCTCATCGCCAAACTATACTCATGCGCGGTCGGTCACGTAGGTCACTGCAATAGACAATCAGTTTTTTGTTTAATCACACCGCGACGCTTCTCGATCGGAATCGTGTTGTATGCCTACGTATATAAAAGACCGCGTAAGGATACTAAAACATTACAAAACTGCGATACGGTGCGATACGACGCACCATCATAAATACCTGTGTTGCGAGTTGCTGCGATACAATTTTTTGCGCAATACGCGATTTGAATAATTTGGCAAGATCTTACTACACGTCGTGATGCGACGTTGCATCGCAAATTTATGTTTGGGCCCTGAAAAACCTTTTTCGCATAATTGTCAACTGGTAATGTGCCCAACAGACTGGCGGTATTGCCAAGATGTATGGCAAGGCTTATCCTTTGCATTACGTGAAGTGTCAATAAGGCTTTTAGATATGTCTTTATATAATGACAACACTCGATCCGAGAGTAGAATCTCGTTTATCAATATATCACGTCTATAAATCTCTAGATTAATAATTAATTTATTATTTATTTAATAACTCACTTACAACTATCATTACAGACGATTTACAAACGTATACAATATAAATCGAAGTCCATCCCCCTCATTAGTGACCAGTATCTATTCATATATATAGAATCAGTGATGAATTTAAGGCATAATACTTAGTTCATTTTATTACAAGTGTAGAAAGTTTGTCATTGTGACCGAGGCGAAATTTGAACTAGCCATAGGCAGGTGTTATGGAGCCGAGGTCTGTAGTGACTTTGCACCTGTATCAAACGACGTTTTTCATTACACTTACGACTCGTGGAGATTGACGCGCGCCCAGCTTGATACGATAACTGTGGCAGGGACGAGCACGCCCGCTTTTCTGCACTGGTACGGAAAATAGTCAGTTGCGTGCCTAAATGCGGTAGCTTAAGAGCGGGTTATTGAGTGTATTGAAAAAGCTTAAACGAAACTCCAATAACCACAAATTGACTGTAGAATATTAAAGGCATGCTCAGACAAGCGCAGTGGAAGTTTGCATCCGAACGTGAATTTGAAATAGTCACTATAAATGTTAAATGAACGATCCTAGACTGTGTTGGAGCTCAGTGATAGGTAGTCGGGTTATGAATATTGTACAATAACTGTCTAGCTAAAAGTGTCACGGAATGACCTGCACTTAGTAACGGAGTTGTGTGAAGCGTCGTTATTAAATTTTAGTAAGATCTTGCTAAGTTTGGAAGTATATTTTGCTATTCTGTATCGTATATTATTGTCTGTCAGAAATGCATGAAAATCGTCTCCTCCATTTTTGAATTTAGAATATAGTTGCTACTACTACAACTCTACTACTACTGGTGGTATTTGCATGTAGTATGTGTGTATGTTTTTTGTATGTGTGTGTTTCAAGGCTAGAGTGAATATGCTCTTAAAAAACTAGGGCCCCTTAATTATCAATGATTGTATTACTACTTACCATCGGGTGGGATCGCAGTCAATCCCTAGTTTATATATCAATTAAAAAAAATGGATTGCATTTTTCATTTTGCTTATATATTTCTTGAATTTTGCTTATTTTCATTTCGATTTATGCTTTTCTGAGATAGTTTTTTAGTTTATCTGTTGCTTTAGTGGTTAGTGGCCCTGATTGCTATGCCGGAGGTCGTGGGTTTGAGTCCCACTCAAAACAATTTTTTGTGTGATGAGCACTATCATTTGTTCTGTGTCTGGATTTACTTTATCTATAGTATGTATTTAGATCTAAATAAATATGTTTATCAGTTGTCTTGTACTCATAGCACAAACTCTACTTAGTTTGGGACTAGATGACGTTGTGTGAAATTTGTGGAATATTCGTAGATATGAGAAAAGGAATGTATATATCTATGTCATATTTAGACAGTGCGTCACCTAATTTCGATATCTTATTTGCTTTAAACTTCAATATCGATGGTTTTCTGAGTACATCTTTAACGTGTCTCTCTACCAAGACAAAATGATTCATAGTGTAGTGGTCTGTGCACCAGTGTCAAGATTACAAAATGGACACACAGGATCTAGACACACTGAAGCTTGTCAAGCCAAGAGGGAACTGGCGAGCAGTATCCTTATGTAATATGTATTACACCTACCATTTGGATACAGAATACTGTTACTTTGTTTTTCTTAAGAATTCGGGTGGTGGAAATGCGGGAATTGTGTTTTTGGATTCATTGGCAGTGAATTGATCGAGTTTGTAGCAATCTTCACTGAGGCTCTAATCTACAATAACGGTTTTTTTTTAATAATATATATTAGTGCTTGACTGCAATCCCATCTGATGGTAAGTAGTGATGCAATCGTTGATGGTGATGTGAATTTGTTTATTAAGAGCCTGTTTACTGTAGCCTTGAAGATGCCTAAATTATAAAATTGGATTGGAAGACTCAGCAGGCAAATATGTACTAAGTTTTACTTATTTGATTTTGCATATTGTGTAAACACTCGAGATACAAAACTTCGCAAGTTTAGATCAAAATATCCACTGAAAATCAATTTGCGAAAAATTACTGGATTACTTAATGTTGACTGGCCTGTTGGTCTAGTTGTAGTGGCCCAGTGACCCAGGAAAAATGTTTGTGTGATGAGCACGATCATTTGTTCTGTGTCTCGAGTGTAATTTATCTAGAATGTGTATGTATTTAGAAATATATAAGTATGTTTATCAGTTGTCGAGTGCTCGTAATACAAGCTCTGCTTAGCTTGGGACTAGACATCGTTGTATGATAGTAGTGAAAAAAAAAAATTAAACAGATATTCAACTCGAAAAAGTCCTGCCAATATATACCGAGTTCGTTTATACGCGAACAAAGTCATGGACAACCAGTTGAATAAACAAACTCTCAGTTCTAATGAACAGGATTAGTTTTGGTTGGTCGTCAAATGTTTCGTTATGCGAGCACAGCGCGAATGTATATTAGGACATATTCAACGCCAGCGAGTTTGATCGCGAATTAGTATGAACAACTAGCGATGAACGCGTTATTGCAAACTGTTGGAGACTATTAGACTGGATAGTGTTATAACCATATTATCACGCCTTGATTCCCAAATGGGTGCACAGAGTTGGTTACTATTTATGTCTGCTTTTTTATTACAGGAATTTCATAATAGAAGATGATAATTATACTGGCATTCTTAAATATAACCCAGTTTATGTACTGTACGTACACATTATTTTCTTTACCCTGAACCTCATGTTGAAGGAACACTTTTGGCCGCAGGGTGCGGTATTCTGTCGCTTAGTGGATAGGAGCCACAGAAAAGCACAAAGTGAACACAGTGCAAAGTGAAGTATTCATAATATAGTCAATGTCTTATTTACTAACGATAACTCGTATTTACCATATGTTAGTCTGTGAGGTATGTGTCTATGGGCCGAGATGGCTAATAATAAATGATTTATTATTACTATATACTAGCTGTTACCCGCGACTTCGTCCGCGTTAATTTCGTAGAACATTTGTACAATTAAATAATTCTGATCTTACAATTCAGTCTACATTAAAAATTTTTGTTTTACTTTCACATAAAACGGCTAAAGGTAAAAACGCAAATTACCTTCCGGAAACATGTGTTATATACTCGTACATATGTATTATGTACATATGAACGTCAAAGCTTCCGAAAGAGTTGGTCTTAAAATGAACATGGACAAAACCAAAATCAAGATAAACAGCCACGTAGCGCCTACTCTGACTGCGGGAATCAGATGGATGCGAAGCGAGATGCACAGGACCGTTCATTGTGGCGACACTTGGAAAGAGTATGTAAGGGTTGTTTGTATTAGTGGGCGTTTCTCCCTAACCCAAAGGAAAAGGATAAGCTTTTGTATGTTTTTGGTTTCTGTTCTGGTAAAACAACGTTGTATGTTTTTTTTTTAATGATTTGTGCGTCAGAAAAAAAGCATATTAACACGCAGTATTTTTTAGTAAGACTAAATAAATCCTTTTAAATGTAGGCTATAAAAAAAGTGATCAGTGGAGTTGAGCCCTTCACCTTTTAGAGTTTGCAATTCTGTACCTTCTTCTTAACGTAGGTCAATTATCAAATATCTTCTCCCAGTCTGGGTGCAGTGAGAAAGAGCGTCAGACTTTTAGTGACTAAAACCCACCTGTTTCCCTGCAGTTACCCTTTGTGTTTCAGTGGCTCTTTGCATTTCAGGGTTTCAGTAAGCATGCTACAATCGCAGTGGTTTTTAATTTCTTTGAGGAGTGGATACAGAGGCACCACGGCGTCCTGTCCTTGTGCACGACTCATTGGATGTGGGCGTTTTGGGAGACATCTGTATTGAATTTAGAAAAATGAAACTCTCGATTCTTACCATTGTACGGATCGCTCGGAGATACAATGGAGCTTACGGTTGAAATCTGCGCCGCTGTGTCGTCGTGAAGGCGATCGTTAGAGAAAATGTCAACCAGTCATTTCCTTCAGTGAAACAATAATGCGCTCGAAGGAGGTGTTTGAAACTATGACAGATAGGACATCTTCACACCTCAGCAGTCGCTATAGATTAGTATGGATTTGCGAAAGCATGCTTGCATTGATTGTTGCACCTTGATCGCTTTTGGTGGTTATCCAGTATTGTTGGTGCATATTTGACTGATGTCTTCATATATCAGACGAATTATTTTCCATAGTAGGAACTACCCTAAGAAGAGTCTCCAAATTTTAAATGAATTTCCGCGAAATCTTGAGCGCGTGTAATTGAACTCGCACATTGATGGCCAAACGCAGTGCTGTAGTCGCCGCCGCCGATCGCTTCCACGAAGATACGGCGGTGCTCCACCCAACCGGGATAGACCTCCATTGCACGCTCGACCGTGTCCTCCAGACGATTCGCAAAATGGTAATATCTGTACTTCCGGCCGGATTGAAAAACAGCAGGATTGTTAAAAATGCTCTGGGACCGTTCAATAAAAAATGCATACACTTATTTTATTTTAACCAACGAAAAAGAACGATTTGAAATCGAATGTTAGATTTTAAAGGACAGTGTCTGCCAAACTGTTTCGAAAGTGCTGATCTTAAAACCAGCCTCAATAAAAAAGCAGTAAGAATCCAAAAACAAAATAAAAAAAAACCACTCATCAATCTGAGATTCGAACTACCATCGTCCTACGTGCTATGGCTAGTCACTAAACTACTGTGCTAAATTCTTAGATAATTTCCTTTCAAAATAGGCGTTCTTGTTATAAACGTCATAGAGTGCCTGGCTCCTTGTCAATGATAGCGTGATGATTTTTATCTTAAATGGAATAATTTAAAAAAAAATAGCAAGTATTTTTTTTCACCGACACGTTTTATTTTGTTTTGATTACTTTTTACAAAACACTTAGAAAAATATTGAACGAAAATGTCTATGTTATGTTTAAAACATGTAAACAACAATTTTATTGATTTATTCAACGTATCATTGTATATTATCGGAAAAAAAGAAAATAAAATAATCAAAAAAATATTAATTATCGCTGGGGTTTGAACTCGCGGCAAATCGTATAATACGATATTACTTATAGAGCATGCGCGTTGCTAGGGCATGTTTAATGTTGCCAGCCTAACAAATCTATTTTCCCTCATATTGTAATTTAAAAAAAATATTTATTTATACGTTTAGTTTACTTTAGGAAAGTAAACAAATAGACTGCGTTACAGATTATTTTATTAGGGTCAATATTATAGAAAAGTCGTGAATGTTGATATGGATGTGTGGTGTGACAAAAAAGGATAAAGTGAGGAATGAGTATATTAGAGGAAGTTTGAAAGTGGCGCCAGTTTCAGAAAAGTTGAAAGGGAATCGTTTGTCTTGGTATGGTCATGTAAAGAGGAGGGATGATACACATGTTACTAAAACGGTTATGAGCTTACATGTGGATGGCTGGAGAGGGAGAGGGAGGCCAAAGAAAAGATGGATGGATTGTGTGAAGAGTGATATGAAAGAGAAGGAAGTTAGTGATAGCACCATAACACGTTTTCTTCTTCCATTCTTGAAATTCTGTCACCCGTCTTAGTGACAGGGCAGAATGGAAGAAGAAAACGTGTTGCGCCGACCCCAAATAACATGGGAAAAGCGCAGGAAGATGATGAGATTATAAAAAGTCATGAGAACTTTGTAAATTAATATCTAGTAACACTTTTAGTATCAACAACTTTTAGAATCAATCTCCAATACTATCAGAAGAGTCGGATGAGTCTATTGTTAATTTCGATATCCATTGACCTATCCGATTCAAAATATTTGTCTTCTATTTTGTCAACATGTAGACGATATTCAGTCATTCTTCTGGTGTTACAGTGTTAAATTCCGCTTTAGTGATTGAGGCTATTTCATTATGAGCTTTTGTATTGCCTTCTTCTTTGCTTTTGTATTTCTGATTTCTGATCCGTCATTATTTTTGATCCGTCATGATAGTCACTTGATAAAGATTGAAATACATAGTAGCAGTCCATTATCACCAAACTATGTTTTCCTGACAGGCACCCCTCGTGTACCATTAAATAGGGAAATATTATTGTTATGGTCACCCGAATAATTGGTAAACTTTGGAAAATGGAACCGTAGGTCCGATATTTTCTCATTCCTTTTATTAAGCACGTTTGATTTTCAAGATCCCTGCCAGCACTTATAATCACTTTCGGTATTATGATGACGATTACTTAATTTGGAAACGATAAAAACACAGAATACAAGACATTCTCCTGACACCTGACGTAAATGTCAAAATGGCAACAAACGATTAGTTCCAATTTTGGCCGCGCGTCGACATTTTACCTATAAGATGCAATATTACTCACCCTCCATAGCAAATAGCGTGATAATATATAGCCTATGTTCATCCTTGGAGTTCAGGCTTGCTTCGTACTAAATTTCATTAAAATCGGTTAGGTGGTTTAAGCGTGATCGCGTAACAGACAGACAGACAGACAGACAGACAGACAGAGTTACTTTCGCATTTATAATATTAGTATGGATTTAGTTAGATATTTATCATAATACCCTGGGGTCCATCACCTTTGGAAGGTGTACAAGGGGCCAAAACCAACTCACGCCGTTTCAGTCTCTGTACGTATCTGGCGCCTTTTGCTATTTATTTAGAGTCAGCATAATATGTCTTCTCTTCTTCTTCTAATAACAGTTATCGCTTTCTAGCCATAAATTCGGATCGTATATTATAATATTAGTTTATTAAAACAGTATTCTACTCACCAATAACATCCAACAAGATCTTATGGTTCCTCGTGGGCGATATCTTGAAGTCGACCCTGCAGCGGTACATGGCGCGGTCGGTGGGTATGACGTCACGTATCCTGAGAGATGACGGCGTAGCTGTGTGCCACCGTGCGCGCCCGCCAAGCACATCATCCGCCCAGTGCGCGGATGGGCCCTTTTCCTGGCGCCCGTCGTAGCTGAGGACAAATGAAGATATGAAGGACGATTTTTATGAAGTTACAGAAACTACAATTATTTTTTTCAATACGCTTACTCGAATATACTCTTTTATCCCACCACTTCTAGGCAAGCAATTGACTGTTTTCCGTACTAGTGTAGAAAAGAGCGCGTGCTCGCCCCCGCCACAACGTTATTGTAATAAAATTGTTTATCGTATCAGACTGGGCGCCCGTCGACCCCTACGAGGTGCGTAAGTGAATTCAAAAACGTCGTTTGATACGCCTCGGTCGCAATGACAAAATTGCTGCACTTTTATCAAAATGTTCATATATTAAATTAAATTAGTTAGCACTGCCTGTCGGATTTTGGCACTTAAGCACCATTGATAAAAGAAAGGAGACTGTTTCTTATATTTCTATGATTGGCATGTTCTTGCCTTAGTGTTAAAATTGGAGCCCAGCACTTGGTCTTACACTCGTATTTATAAAGCAGTAATTACTTGTTACTAAGTAAAATCTTATTAAGTCATTACTTTACGTTTGAATCTTCATCCAAAATTCTATTCATTCTTAACTATAGAATACATATTGTTACATAAGTAGTTACTTTTACTCAAGAGTTTGGTTTTACTTGTTTATAAATACGGGTGTTACAATCTTGTCGCCAGTTTCTGAGTTGGGGTTGGCTGAATTGTCAGGCTCTGTTTCCTTTAGAGCCTATGATGGTCTGGCATAAAAGTAAACAAGTCAAGAGTGAAGAGATCAGCATATTATGCTTGGCTTCGAACGTTTGATTCGGAGGAATTATTACAAAACAGTACCACGAATACTTACCCTAATAAGTATTCATAGTACTGTATTTTAAAGAATTTTTGTTTTGTATGATTTTGTGCAAAATTCACGAGTACGTACTGCCAATAAAATGCTAGGCAGTTTGGTGGAAATGGCTTTTCTATGAACCTGAAATTAATCCTTTCTCTAGGTATCGAGTAATACGATTGGTATATACGAGTATGCCATTGTATAATTGCGTGAGTGGGCTTAGTCTTTCGAATTACGAATATTGTTTTATTGTGGAGCTAAGGATGGATCATTTGGAATGAATTTTCACATAGCTGCTATTATAACCGCTTTTTGTCTTTAATATAACAAAGGTCGATTAGTTACTTTCAACGAATAAATACTCAGAGAAATCGGAACAATAATACCATTTTTATAACTCTATAATCCTAACCCCAAACTTCGAACTCTCAAAAATTCAATGCGTTTCAAACGTGCTCCGAAATGAAAAACGTTTTTACTCATTAATATTTCATAAGCGCAACCGGTTTAAGGCCAGTTCAGCCCTGCCCTATTCTTTTATACAGTCACCAACATAAATCAAAATGGGGGATCAAAGTGTAAGAGGGACGATTTTTATAAATTGCATAATTATGCAGTTACCACGTAGAAAAACTCTCGCGACAAATTTTTATACCTCGCGTTGCCAAGTGGGGAGTCAAAAGCCTGAAATAAAATTGAAAGGAAAGTTCAAAGACGGAGTGTTACGGAAGGAAGGAAGTATCTTTGGAATGTAAAAGTTAGGTAGGAAAATAAAGAAAATTAATTAGATTTTTTTTCTCAAAAAAGACAAGCTAGTAAAACGTTTGGGTCATGAGTCCGAGTGCGCGTCTCCTTTTAAGGATATTTCACACTGACTAGTCAACACTATACGTGATCACAGGACTGGCTTATTTTTAACCCAAAGAATTGGGTTTGGAATCCAACGTAGAAATGCTGCCAGTCTTCTGGGCACATTTTTGGATGACAGCGATGTAGAGGAGTATTTCGACACCTGAGTTTACTTTGTGTTTTTGTTTTTATGTACATAGGTTTAGTATAAATACTTAGTAAATATTAAGGTTTTATATATATAGTCACGTGAAGAGGATAGAACGTAAATCACTATAAAAGTTATGTGTATCCACGTGGATGGATGGAGAGAGAGAAGGACGCCAAAGAAAACAATGCTAGTTGGTTACTTGGTGACATAGATAGACTCTTTCTGCAGGTGAAGCTGCAGGCAGAAGCTCATATTTTAGCAGTCATGTTTTTTATTTATTTATGATTATGATATAAATTATATCGAATATCGTATATATGAAGGGTCGCGGGAATCAGATGGAAACGTGACGTACAGGATCGGTCGTTATAGCGGCACTTGGGGGAGGCCTAGGTAGAAGGAGCTACCCGTCAAACAGTTGGGTAGCTCGCTGTTCGACCGCCCAGTAACTGTCCAGACCGACCCCAAGTCGTCGACGGCGCGTACTGTTCCCGCGCACCTCAATGAGTTGTTAATAAACTGTAGCGGCCCGGCAGGGTCTTAGCCGCCTCTGTGGCCTTAGGTAAATGTGAAACTGTATACCCGGGCCCTGGTACGAAGGCAATGTTGGAACGGGGTGGGTTTTTAGTCAGTAAGATTCTATCTCCCGCTCCGCCCAAAAGCGGGAGTTGTCATTGGATGATTTTTACCCACCGAAAAAAAAAGCAGTTGACGTCTTTTGGCTGAAATAATGATGACAATATACCTGGTATATCTATATGCAATTTCAATTAAATCTGTTCAGCTGTTTGGGCAGAAGAAGTCATAAACAAACACACACACACAAACTAATACCTTTATAATTATTGTGTGATTAATAGGTTTAACCTGTTTTTTTTTTTTTCTAGAAACATATTCGATTAATGTCAATAGTATCGCCTTGTCCCTCGAGAATTGATACCATCATCGTGCCTACTAACTATCGGATGGCATGTGTAACATAATATCTGAGTAAGCGTTTGTTATTATTGACCCGACTGCTGCAATGACGAGACCGTTTTACAAAATTAGTGTTTAAAATATTGTACTGTATACTACACATTTTTTTTTTTTGTTTGTCTATTCTATGATAGATGGGACAAACAGCTCTCTGACCACTAAGCAAAAGTCTACCCATCTCCGTAGCCATCATTTCAGCATTCTAAAGGTTTTTTTTTATTTATTTTTTATGGTAGGTAAAATCATCCAATGACAAATCCCGCCCTTGGGTAGAGCGGGAAGTAGTGTCAGACTCTTACTGACTAAAAACCTACCCCGTTCCTTCGTAGCCTATCGTGCCGGGGCCAGGTATTCCTTTCGGAAGTTAACCCATGACCCCAGTAGGCTTCGACCCTGCCTGCCTGCAGTTAGCAGGCTGGGCCTCTTCGGTGTACTGACAGCTCCTTGAGGCGCGCGGGAACAGAACGCGCCATCGACGACTTGGGCTCGGTCCGGTCGGTTACCGGACGATCGGACAGCGTGCTACCCATTGCACGCCGTCCGCAAGCCCGCGCCTACGGTGGAGTATTCTACAGGTTACATTTTGGAGAGTGTGCGCGTGAATTGCATGACTTGATTCCGCCATCTCGTCTCTACCATCGGACAACCCGACGTACGGCAAGTATCCATCCTTACGTCGTTGAAACCTCTATGATCTAAACTAAGCATTTTGCCTCGTCGTTTATACCGTGTATATCAAAGGACTGGAACAATTTGCCTGCTGCGGTCTTCCTATCCGACTATAATTTAAGTATCTTCAAGGCTAGACTGAATAAGCATTTAATAAACTAGTGCGCCTCAATATCAACGATTGCATCACTGCTTACTTTCAGGTGGGATCGCAGTCAAGCAGTAGTTTAAAAAAAAAAAAACAAGGAATAAGATTATTTTACAAAAGTTCACTTTCCCTAAATAGTTTGGCGTCATGACGCCTTGAAGGCAGAAAGACACGTGTCTACGAACCGTCTGATGAAACACTACCGAGTTACTTACCGAATCAACTCGAGTCAAAAGAAAAAGGGACTCTAGTTGACTCATTGGTTGTTTGACTCTAGTAACTAGGTTGAATTAACTCGACTCGCCCAGTCGCTACTTCATGGTCAGACAACTCCGTCTCGACTGAGACGTAGTTACATTGGGCCACAGTTTATCGGAAATGTGGGAAATAGGTCCTGCCTAGTCACACTTAATTTGGGCAGTCTCTTGAGCCACATCAAGTAAATAACTAAGGTTTAAGAGCGCAGTGTTTCGAACTCGATTCAAAAGTTATTCTGTATTAATTGATCAACAATATAAAAGAACCACAAACTGATAAGAATTTAAACACGAAAATATCATCTATCTATCACAATTTGCTGCCCATAGTTCTTTCTTAGCTGTCACTCGTAGTAACATCCAAAAACATGTACCCAGAAATACCTTCCACGAAAATTTCTTATCTAAAATTTCCCAAAGCAAAAAGATCTCAAAGGGTACTTAATGAAATTAATATCTATATTAATACAATTGAAACTACTTCATTTCAATTGTGTCAGTTTTCCTAAATTGTAATTTGACGGATCACACACAATAATAACAAAGTTGTAACCGATATAAAATGAATAAAGAAAACAATCAAATCTCCACTTAATCAGTTCAACAAATTAATTGGATTAATTTGACATTTAAAATTGACAAACCGGATTTACTGATTCCGTAAATTGTAAAACAAAACAAACATACATTACGTCTGTTTTATTTATTTTAATTGTAGTGTAGTAATCGTTTTAATGATGTTAACAATGAATTTAACATGATTCCCTGTGACATATTTTTTTGTTTGAAGAATTTAATTGAATTTAATAGGATTGCAAAAAAAAAAACAGATATCTTAGTAAGATATCAATAGCAATATGCCACTAAAAATCTACATTGCCTTCTAAATTACTGAGAGCCAAATCACCAATAAACTAATCGCGATTAGTTCAAACAAAACGCAGTTTAAGCGACTAATCGAGATTATAGCTACATTGTGCGTTTCACCGCGATGAATTGAACCTAGTTTACGCTAAGTTTCAATTATTTTGTTGTCGCCCCTGTTTACGACACGGGTCTTTAAACTACATTACGCTGAGCTCAGTTTAGTTGAACTAAGTTTTTATATTGAATGATAAATCGCAATGAACGAGCGTTTCTATGTAAACCACTTTTTGGGTGATTATAATAAAAAAAAAAAAATTAAGGCGGGTGTTCCACACTGTTCTGCTCCCGTCTTAGCCTTCTAACCTAACCTGTCCGAGTCGGAGTGCCCTACGATTCCGAGATCGCTCCGCTCGCTCTTGGACTACGAATATTTAGTTGAATTAGTTTGTTAGAGGCTACCTCATTCTCCTATTGATTAGTTTTAAAGTGAGAAGTTTGATCCCGAAGTAAATAAAGAAATTTGTGGTTTGACTTAATTTCTCAATACCAATTTTCATTTTGAATTTAGATTTACACTAAATGTATTTGTAAAATGCAAGCTGGTTCTTCAATAACATTGATGTAGTATTTCTATGATATAATAAATTAACACGAGTAAATAATTAATTATTATCTGTCTACTCACAACAGTTTGCCACTGAATATTGGTAATCCGTAATCCTATAGGTATTGCTAGTAGGTAGAAATGATTGCCAAGCCGCAAACCATCTTGACATGTAACGTTTATGTCACTGTATAATTGCAAACTTTGTCCGTTATTCATCATCATCATCACCATCATTTCAGCCAAAAGACGTCCACTGTTGGACATAGGCCTCCTCCAAGTGTCGCCAGGCCGGGTCATCGGTCCACCTTGTAAGAGGCCTTCTAACGCTATGTCTTTCAGTACATGGTCGCCACTCTAGAACCTTTCAGCCCCAACGACCATCCGTTTTGCGAGCAATGAAAGAAAGAAAGAAAATATGTTTATTCTGCTTAAAATAGACGCACAAATTATTTACAAAAAACAGTTTCCCCGTCAGGCCATGTGTGAAACGGGCATAACAACATTGCATCCTGTGACCATAGACAACCAAGTCTTATCAATGTGCCCTGCACATCAGTTATTAGTAGTTATTATAATAAATCCCGTAAAATTGTAAACTCTTTATTTTAATTAGAATCAGATGCAATTTAACAAAACATCGTAAGAGATATAGATATAGAAATGATCTAGGTATTCACTTTCGCAAAATTTATTACAATCTTCCGGTGTTTATATGGTCTCCATTTCCTTCGCTAGCCTCTTCTAGCATCTAGCTTCACGGCGTGAGAGAACGGACAGTCCGAGTCGTCAACGGCGGGTCAATACCCGCTAGGACCACGTAAAATTCCTGTGGCTATAGAAGCCAAAGGGCAACTGAAGGCCACATGTATGGTTTAAGTCATTAAAAGTCTGACAAGCTCTCATAGAGCAGCCCCCTACCCAAGTTACAATCGTTTCGTTTAGCATGACCGCTTGGAGTTGGCCACGTCCCCAATTCCTTTGTTCTGACCATGTGACTGAGGGTTGAGATGACGTCAGGCGTTGTCAACTTCAAGCGTTCACGCTAAACGAAACGATTATAACTTGGCAGGAAACGTCGATTATAAAAAAAAAAACGGTGTTTACAATTATCTGGTTACATAAATCCTTTGATGAGTGTTTTTTGCCTTCGTACTCATTAGAGACACAATTAAAAAGGAATGTATCTCGCGTAGATCTACGCTCCCGTTCAACGGGTTAATATTTGATTTATTATAAGTAAGCTTAGTTCTCATATAAAATATGTTATCGTTATTTTCTTTGTAAAACTGCTAGTCGCTGTCGACACAACACTTATAGCTCATCGATTGTACGATATCCGCGAATGACGTATCTCGTTCATTTTCGGACACTACCCTCGTCTCTCTGACAGACTTCAACGCCACTCGGAGTGCAATGAGACCCCATCAACAACACAACACAATAATTCCGATATTAAGCGGCCATATTATCTTTCTATAGAACAAAGGTTTTGTGTCATATCAAGAGGAATTAATCATTAATTGGGTACTTGACTCAATTTATTATTTTTTATTTTTGCTTGTATCAAAAACTAACTTTAATTGGTATAGGAGATAGAATACTTTTTACAATAAAAAATTAAAAAAAAACCCGACACAAAAACCTAAGTTCCCTTTAAAAAGTAAAAAATAATAAAAGAAACTCAATCTTAAAGTACCTAAGTTTGTATTAATAATTAAAAAAAAAAATATGTTGCCTTGGGGCACCGCTTCTAATTGATATGAATAGGAGCCAATAGGAATAGAGATGAACAGGAGCGGTCCCCCAACGCGACGTATTTTTTTTAATTATTTTTACAAAATTAGGCACTTTAAGATTGAGTTTCTTTTATAATTTTTTACTTTTTTAAAAGGAACTTCGGTTTTTGTTTCGTGGGTTTTTAATTTATATTTTATAAATGTACATACTATTTCATTTAATACATTATTAATTTTGTAAAGTGCATGTGATGATATTTTATTTGCAATTCTACTTTCGAATTTCCATTGGGTATTTTCCCCACTTTTACCCCCAGAGCTTTTTTAAAATAACATTTCAAAACTAGTAAGTACTCTAGTTTTAAAATGTTATTTTAATTTCAAAAATTTTTAATTCAAATACCATTCGATAATTTTATTTATTTATGTTTATTAATTTAATATAATGATATGATCCAATGATGATTGAAATAAATAAAATAATAAAAAAAATAATAAAGCTCAACCGATTTTCATTAAACATATTATTTTGTAATGTGCACGTGATCCGCTTTCATTTTCCCTTCTTTTGCCGTCGGGGGTTAAAAAACGTTTAATTCGGAAATTGCCATATTTTGTTTGTAACAAATTAAACTAAGAAGCAGTCTGAGTTACCTATAGGACGAATAGGTACTTATTCTAAGCTGGGTGAGACACACCGAACCTTGGAAATGTCTATTTGACCACGCGTAGTCGTATGCACCGTCCCAAGATCAGAGAGTCCCACCTGTCAGCCAGCGTTCTGGAAATGGTGTTGGGGCTAGCGCGTACTCGGCATAGCAAAATGCACGAAAAACGCAATTTACTATGCGCATAATTCACGAAAAACTGTCAATTTTTGCGTCGGCAATCATGCCAGACGCACTACAAGAACGCGGCAACCCCAGCAACACCCGGAATTGTTGTTATATTGGACATGCAGGTCGTTGTATGCCTTCTGAGTACAGGCACAGAATAAGTAATAGTACAATACAGGATTTTTGGACAATTTTCGTCATTCACTTGGGCAAAGCAGCAAGCAGCAACTAATGTATACAATAAAATCATTATGGTTCTTTTGCTGTTAAGCTCGGAGCACGATAAGGCTTTAAATGTTTTTGATATAATTTATGGTTTCTTAATAATCAACTAGTGACCCGAACATGTTTTGAGATTTCTGTGCGATAACATATCGAAATAATAATGGATTATGTGTATTTTATTAATGATTAAGATTGACGGCATAGTTGGCGCAATGTTTGAGCGATTGACTGTTGCGCTGCGTGGCGCAAGAAACACAAAAAAAACGTGAATAGAAACTTTTTTTTTTTAATTTAACCTATACTTTACCTCTGCTAGGCAAAGGCCCTTAACTTCTTTTAGGAAATCTTTTCTTGGGGTACCATTTTTTTATTTCGGTGGGAAAACCAATCAATGACATTTTCCGCTCTTTGATGGAGCGGCGGATAGTGTCAGACTTTTACTGACTAAAATTCTATTTCTGTTACTTCTTTGCCTTCATTCCAGGGCCTCGGGGAACACGGTCACATTACCTATGGCACCAGTAGGCTTCGACCGTGCTGGGCCCCTACGATTTGCTGCCATCTGCTTGAGGGGCGCGAGGAACGATACGCTCCGTTGACGATTTGGGTCTGGTCCGGACAAGTTACTGCAAGCCCGCGCCAATGGTATTCTTGAGGCACCATGAACCAGCTCTTGTGATAAGCGTTCAAATATTTGTATGCGCACCCACGATACAGGAGTAATTTCTATTGTGGGGTAACGTTAATTTTAAGAAAGAAACATACCTGATGAAAACCGCATCAAAATCCAATGTGAAGTTAGAATAAACAACACACAAGAAACAAACATGAAAATATACAAATACTTAAAAATATTGAGTCTTGTAATTCCAATCAACATGGATACAATATTCGGATAACAGAAGAAAATATATAAATACATCATAATCCGTCATAGGGACGTGAGAAATGTATCCGAAAGGGAATTTTCTTGAGGCTAGTTGGCGGTTCAGATCAATCTTCAGATAGCATTTGTATCGTTTTCGCCACAGAACACAGAACTATTTTCGCTGCCATTATTACGACTTATAAACTATTCACACAAAAAAAAATTGACAGTGATTAACCCTTTTTTTGTAGTCTGAACTTAGCCATTGCCACTCCTGCTCTCTACACTAGTAACTAAATAAATAAACAATTTTTCATCCGTACACTCTCGATTGAAAACCAGCATCAGGTAACTATCACGTAGTTGTCTGGTATTTTTGCTGAACTAGATCTATATCAGATGAGTAATTATTTTAGAGAAATGACGGCCGAGTGGTAATGGCCTCGACTTACTACTTGTAAGTTCGCGGGTTTTCACTTTTTTTAGGTTGGAATCATTCAATGACATCTCCCGCCCTTGGGCGGGGCGGGAGGGGATATCAGACTTTTACTGACTAAAACACACTCTCGTTACGTTTCATACCAGGGCCTAGTTTTTAGAAGCGAACCCATGGCTC
Organism: Leucania comma; assembly: GCA_958295575.1. NCBI lineage: Eukaryota > Metazoa > Arthropoda > Insecta > Lepidoptera > Noctuidae > Leucania > Leucania comma. The sequence goes on along the minus strand of OY282467.1, from coordinate 25,064,955 downwards.
CAGTAGGATTCGACCCTGTAGTAGGCCCTTATGGTTTGTTGACATCTCCTTTAGGTGCTCGAGGAACAATACGCGCCGTCGTCGATTTAGGCTCGATCTGGACTGTTACCGGACGGCCGGGCGGTGAACTACCCGTCGCTCGCCGTGAGCAAGCCCACGCCTACGGTGACCGGTAATCGGGATCGGGAACTTGCTGCCGAGTCTCAACCATTCCGAGCTCTATAGACTTCTTGATGTTATATCTAGTTTTGTTTCTGTATGTATTCTGCCTCTTTGCACGTGTACAGTAGAATAGCACTTAAGGGTTCGTAGATGTTACACATGACATGTGTATCTTATCTGGAGTTGAATAAAATTGCTTGCTTCTTTTGTTTTTCTCAATACATAACATATACATATATATTATACGAAAAAGAAGTTGAGATATAATAATATACACATTTTTTTTTGAGATTTTTTAAAATAAAAATTACGTTAAAATATGTTGTCGTAATTTTAGGTCGTTGGGGTGTTATGTCTAAATATTTTTGTCTTTGAATTCGGTCATTGGGCCCATAGTAGGCTATATTAATTTCTGTGTAAATCCCATCGGGAAATTCATACATGATGTACTATGCGTTCCAAATAAGAATAGGAAAGCCAATAACCATGATCAAATTTTGAGTGAATAGTACGGTTTGCAAAAAAACCTTATTTGCATATCAATAAAGGGTTTTTTTTGCTTTGTATTACGAAGTCTTAGTTAAGTCTAGGTGAAATAAAAACTTTAATGATTAATATAAATTAGCTAAATATTTTGTTTAAAGTAATAACAAGTTATAAAAAAAAACATTTTCTTTCTTATTTTCATTGTTAGGAATAATTCACCTTTTTTATCCATTTGCCACTAATCGGATACTTCACACAGTGACGCAGAGATGAGCAAAATTTAAGAATTGGATTCTGATAAAACTTTTTTCGTTCACGATTCATAAATAAATTAAATTTTAAAATATTTCTTTTTTTGCTCGCCGTACCCAATTTCTTCAATTTGACAGTTCGACGTGACGTCACAACATGGCAATCGATCCTATTCTCATTTGGACCGCATTGTATGTTCTGTTGTGAGTACGTAGATAATTTTGCTAAATTATCTTTAGGTAGATCCAGTTAAATGTTATAACTTTCGATGTAATAATTTAACGAGTTTACCATCAATTCGAAAAGAAGAAGAAGAAGATGTTTAAAAAACAAAAGCCATGCCCTGGAAAGACAAAATTAACTCTAGGAACATATGCGGGTTTTCTGTCTGTCTGTCAATCTGAGATAAAAATAACTTCTGCCACTCTAATAGGATCGGCTCCGGGGGATTTACGGACGGCGAAAAATGCGTGGCTCATCGTCCAGCCATCCGGTAACCATCCGAACCTGGCCAAGTCGTCGACAGCGCGTAGTGTTCCATCTTGTGCTCCTTAAAAGATATCAGTAAACCGTGCGATGCAGGGCTGACCAGCAAGAGCCACAGGGATTTTTTGAAAATTAAACTCATGGTCCTAAAACGAAAAGGGCAACTGAAACTATAAAAGTCTCCTGTTCCATCCCAGAGCGGTTAAGTCATTGGATGATTTTCCACCTTTAAAAACAATTCAGAGCGGTAAATATTAATTCATGATTTCTGAACAATTTATTTTTTATTTGGCTCTTCAACAATGAGCACACTGATACACGTAAAGGAGAACAATTCGATTTTAAGGCTAACTATCCCATCACTTATAGAGGAGCACTATTTTATAAGCCATAAGAGCTAATAATAATTAAATTACAGAAAAAGAATAAGATGAGCATTAAATTTGGACAAACATAAATTAACGTTAGAATTCAACATATTTACTTTATCAGCACGATTTTTGTAACAAGAAAAAAAATGTTTTGACGATGCAGCTTAAACACCATTGCAGGAGAAATGACTCAAAATATTAGTATAAAGGAAAGAAAAAAAAAACAGTAATAGATATCACGATAGTAATATCAATTTCCACACACAATCACACCAATTGACACACTTTTTCAAACAGTTAAAAAGTTACTGTCCGTTCACGGAAATCATTTTTCAGACCTAAAATACATAGAAGCACTTTGTTTCGGCTTTGTTCGCACACCAGTAGTTTTCTATTCGCTTTGAATGCATGATTGATAGTCCATAGACTAGAATTTATATAGATACCGCTGCTTCTGTCTCGTCTATTGGTCGTTAAAAATAAGCGATACAATTTCTGTGTATGTGTGGTAAAATGTGGCTGGTAAGATGAGGTTTTGAAGAAAAAACTGTTTTATTTTTTATTGAAGTAGTAATGATGATCATAGTCAGGGTTAGGAACTTGACGGCAGGGACGTGAGGGTGCCAGTTCTTTCACGCATGCGGCTGTCTCCTTCTTGCGAAGGACATTACCTACTGCTTCACAGAAGGACGCGAGCGCCGTCCATTGCACCTCGCTCCGGACCATGACCTGTTCCAGGATGCGAGAGGTCGCCACTGCTGATCACCTTCGAATACGGATACGGCGGTGCTCTGTCCATACCTGCCCGTTACACCCAGGGTTTCTTCCATGTGAATCCATAGCAGGAACTGAACTAACCATGTCCGGTGAGGACCTGCGTCATACGGAAGATGAGGACGTCGTGACATCAAGCTACTTTAAAACATCTGTGTTCCATCAGTTACCCTTTGCGCTCCAGATCCATGGTATCACATTCAAAGATCCCGCAATCCTCTACTTTAAACGATAAGTTTATTTCAGAGTTTTACCGTGAATTTTACCGTTATATCACAGCGGGCCATATCAAAATACCAGCGCTTCGTTATTTATTCTTTTAAACATCGCAGTATTAGGCGCCATTTTGGCCTCGCATAAATTATGATTTTAGGTTTACTTTTTTACAGGTTTTCTTTTATAGTTTGTAAACGTTTGTGTGAGGCACAAATAAACTATCTCTCTTTCTTAACTCTGACTGTAAATGTTAACATAACAGAGATCACCCCTGAGGGTAAAACACGTAGGCTTGCGGACAACGAGCAATGGGTAGCTCGTAGGCGACGACGACGGCGCGTAGTATTCCACACGCACTACAAAGAGATGTCAGCATAGCAAAACCTTAGGGGCCCAGCAGGGCCAAAGCCAACTGGGGCCATAGGTTGACTTCTGAAAGGGAAATCCTGCACATCAAAGAGCTACTGAAGAAACAGGTGTGGTTTTAGGCAGCTCCGGTCTAGTAGGGAGAGAATTCATTAGATGATTTCTCACCTCAAAGAAAGGGTAAAGCAGAGCGAACTAATGAACAAAAACACTACACGTAACATATTATATTTATAGTGTTTTGGTCGACATTTTTATGTATAGATATGTGGGTATACCCGCCCGTATTACCCACAGCATCAGATAAAAGAAACTGCCCATTTAGTTTAATCAGTTCACATTTTGGTGACGCTTATTTCTGTGCCGTTACACTAGAGGGCAGTGCGTGCTCAGTACATAACTACTACTGCAATCACCAAAGGCAATGGAGCATGGTGATTAGGGCAATGTTGCCATCTTGTAATGGGATAAGATTAAGACTCCATAGCGCTTATTTGTACAAACCGTTTTTATTTTTTTCTTGAATTTGTAAAATAAAAGCAAAATATGCCTCATACTAATATCTAATAATATAATAAACTAGCTTTTGCCCGCGGCTTCGCTCCCGCTCTACCCTACTCTACCCAAATCTACCCTACTCTACCCTACCCTACTCTACCCTACTCTACCCTACTCTACCCTACTCTACCCTACTCTACCCTACTCTACCCTACTCTACCCTACTCTACCCTACTCTACCCTACTCTACCCTACTCTACCCTACTCTACCCTACTCTACCCTACTCTACCCTACTCTATTTTTCTCGCCGTAAAAACCATCCTTGAACTTCAACGAACATTTTAAAAAAAGATTTGGCCAAATTGGTCCAGGCGTTGTTGAGTTATGCGCTTACCAACACATTTTGCGATTCATTTTTATATTATAGATAATATTGCACAACTATCACACAACGCTGTCTAGTCTCAAGCTAAGCAGAGCTTGTGTTATGAGTACTAGACAACTGATAAACATACTTATATATTTCTAAATACATACATATTATAGATAAATTACACCCAGATACAGAACAAATGATCGTGCTCATCAAACAAACATTTGTCCTGGGTATGGTATGTAATGAGACAATAATCGGCGTCGATCACCTTCAGGGCTTTTTTTAAGGTGGGAAATTATTCCAATGACTTTTCACACTCTAGAGTAGAGTGAAAGGTCGTGCCAGACTTTGCTGACTAAAACCATACTGTATTCCTTCTTTGCCTTGCGTTTTAGGACCCCAGAGTTTCCTTTCAAACTACTCATGGCTCCTGTAAACTTTGGCCTTACTGCTGCATGTGGAGTACATCGTGCCTTCGTCAACTTGGGCTCGGTCTGGCTGGCTATCGATTGGCCGCTAGCCCATGAAAACGGTAGCTGGAATTCGGGGTCGGGGTACGGTTGGCTGGGGCGAGAGGAAGTCCGTTTCCTCACGCGTGTGGATACCTGCTTCACTGACATTAAATCCACGCCACGCGACGTCGTTCTACTTACAAATCAGGCGTGGCGCACGTGCGTCAGCAGCGGCATTTCTTCGTTTGACCTTTGCATTTCAAGGCTACGGTGATTATATTACAAATCCCGAAAATTAATATATTTCCTCAGTTTATCAAACACAAAACCAGATATATCAATTATTATATTTGTGTGATTACAATACTAACCCAAATTATATTATCAGTGTCAAATTGCCAACAGAGTGCCACATATAAAGCAAAGCAGATAAAATTTGTCAGGGCTGCCCAAATTTCATTTAATCTGATCACATTTCGGCGTCCCTAACCTCACGAACTCGCGTGGAAACTAATTTGCCTTTCACATCCACACTGTCACGAGTATGCATAACAAATGGTTGGTTTGAGCGATTTATAAAATATGTACACACTGTCAGATTGCGATTTAGTCATGAATCTTAGGTGATTCAGTGAGGTAAGTACGATTGGAATTCACTATGTTATCACTTTTGGATATTTTTTTTTAGTTCGGAAATCATTCAATGACTTTTTTGGTCTTGGTTGGAGTGAGAGACCGTGTCAGAATTTTACTGACTAAAACTCACTCCTATTCCTTCTTTGAATTTGTTCCAGGGATACACTATAACAACTCTAGAGAAATTATATCTAGACAAAAAAAATATAAATCCGTAAATTAAAAAATTAAGTCCACATATATGAAATATATGGACTTTTGGTAGCTTATGAAAGTGATTGTGGAATTTATTGTGTTTGGTGCATCAAATCATGTTTTTTTTTTGCGTAGAAAATCATCAAATAATTTTACTTACTCTGGGTGGAGTTTACCCTTACAGTTTACTGGCCGGTTCTTGTCGTTGTTACGCATATACATTTCTTATCAAATTCAATGCTTCTACTTCAAATGAACCATTCACAGGCACTTTTTAATTATCAAGAATTCAACCAGAGTGAATGGGCTCTTAATAATCTAGCGCGCTTCACCATCAACGATTGCATCACTGTTTACCATCAGGGGGATCTCAATTAAGTCACTACAAAAATCAGCTAATCAGACATTCTGAAGCATAGATCTCTATAAAGATGAATGTGCAAGAAAATTCATGGATCTCTATCTGTGTAACTGTCTCTTTTTATTGTATTTACATACACAAACAATCCAGGAATAAACTTATTTTCTTCACAAAGAAATAATTTTAAAGGCAATTTATGGAATGATTAAACTTTCCAATAAGCATTTATAATGTTTCGTTAAAATGGTTTAGAATCATAAAGATCTTTTGAACATAAAATGATGAGTATAAATTCGTAAAAATAAGTATGAATAAATAATGTAACTTTAATTAACGTAATCCAAATTTATCATAAAGATTTGTAATTAAAAACGATAATCACTATAATTTGCACATTATAATAAAAGGAAAGCCGGCCAAGTGTGAGTCGGAGTCGTACGCGAAAGGTTTTGTACTATTTATTATAATTTATACAATACTAATTATACACACACACACTAATATAACTACTTATCACGGTTGTTCTATGGGAGACCCCATTTAAATGTGTATTTATTTTGTTCTGTTTATAGCATTTGTTGTTATAGCGGTAACAGAATGACATCATCTGTGAAAATTTCAATTGTCTGTCATGGTTCATTAGATAAAGCCTGGTGATACACGGACAAACAGTGAAGTCTTTGTAATAGGGTCTCGTTTTTACCCTTTGGGTGTGTTTAATATCTTGCGGATTTAATCACGCATGCGGAATTGCCACGCATGCAGAAAATTTCAAAATGAAAAAAAAAATATACGCGTCCCGCGCGCGTATTCAACGCGTTACAATAAATACTTGTTCATGTTCATACAAGTAATAAAAAAAACCGTAAATGTCTATTTCATAATGGACATTTGTGGAGGTTATGCGTGCGGGGCAATACCGCATGCGTGATAAAATCTGCATGATATAAAAACATACTTTGAGTACGGAACCCTAAAAAGGAAATTAGTCTTGCTTGTATAATTAAATAAGTAATTATTAAATCCTTAAATTAGACCTTTCTAACGGCATGCTATATAAATTATTAACGACGCTACTATGCAAATAATTTTATCTTAAAATTAGATTTTGAACCCTAATTAAAATACTGAATGGAAAGGACAAAGCAAACATACTTAACACTTATTATTTTCATTTAGTTTGTACAGCAAAAAGAAACGGATGGTTTATTAAATTTTATGGAATTAAACAGACTTATGTATTTAAATTGTGCTTTAGTTTTATAATTAAAACAATGAAAAGGCACCTTTTCAACAATACTGCGAAAATTACAACATTAAAAATTAATAGTCGTCATAATGTTTAATATTTATTAAAATGCGAGTTTCGTTGATAAATAAGCTTGCATCTGAAACTTATTCTTACCGGATCTCTAATTTCTTTCTAAACTAAAAGTATCCTAAGTTACTCGTTATAACATCAGCTATCTACCAGTGATAGTCTCATCAAAATTAGGCCTGCTGATTTGAAGATTAGCCAGTACTAAACAGACAGATAGACAGGCAGACAGACAGACGAGAGATAAAAATATTAATAAAAATTGTTTTTTTTTTATCGAATATTCTTTCATTGGTTTATGGTAGTTTTTTTTTTTTTTGATATGACAAACACTTCAATTTTATTTGTATCTATATACATAATAACTTCATTCGATAGCAAAAAAAATATTTTCTTTAGCTCACTAGTACGTCAAAGCAACACATTTCCAGTACATAACACTAGGCTCCCTCACAGTGACTTCTCAACAAATCTCTCCCTCGAGACGTTGTCGGGTGAAAAGTTCACTTTACTTACTGTCACTCACAAGATAATGAACACATAGTAGAGGCAAGCGGGTCGTTGTTCTGGCGCCGCACGCGACTACCCTTATTACAGAGAAAAAAGAAAAACAAATGCCAACTACCAACCAGCTACTACGTGCCCCAATACAGAAGGCAATTTACATTTTTCCGACAAAAACTAAACAAAACAAACGTAGCGCTGAGGTTTAATAAGAACCTACAGAAAACTTAAAGATCGTTCCAAATACGATCGTTCTACTTAGCTAGATAACAGCCCTTCTAATCCAAAATGCGTTAATTCACACCCCAAATATCAACTCTATTACTCAACTGCTACAGTTCATTGTTTTATAACTTAACATTGAGTTAGGACTTTCTGTCAAAACTTTAGAATTAAAGTAGCAGGTGGAATTATTTTTATACTCATTTCTACAAGGTTTGAATTAAAATAATAATACATTATCGTTTTCTAGGAATATTGTTGAACTATTTGAGTAAATAATAACTGAGCGTATTCATTACTTTATTTTTGTAATTATAGTATGCCGACCCGGTCATTAATTACGGCGAGGTTGTTGCTTTAAATATAATTGCGATTGTTGGATCACGGAAATAAGGAAAAAAAAAATATTTCACTGTTTGTCTTCAGTTTATGTAACGAAATTTAATATTCGAGATTGTTCGGAAATGTAGGCAGAGTAAATAATAACGTTTCTTTGCTAAAGAATAATATATTGTAATTGACTTTTGATCAACAAAGTTGTGTATATTTTCTTTTTTTTTTATTTTATGATTTGCTACAATATCTTTGCTACAAAGTACTGTGATGGCCCAATAGTTACAGCTTCGACTTACGAGTTGTACGTCTTGGGTTCAAACCGACATAGGAATATATTTTATGCTCTCAATCGAAAACACACACGATATGAGGAAAGGACAGTCTTGACTTAAAGCTAAAAATTCAAATATATGTGAATTCCACTAACCCGCTCTGGTCCACGTGGTGATCACGGTCAATTATCTCTTCTAAAGAGGAAGCCAGAGTTCCAGCAGTAAGAAAATTAAAAAGGTTTAGTATGCTCTTTTTTCAGTGGAAAATTATCCAACGCCCTTGGGCGGAGCGGGAGATAGTGTTAGACTTTCACTGACTTTCTTTCACAGAAGGAAGCAACCGCCTGCCACTCCTCACTTCAGACCATGGCCTGTATCAAGGCCAGGTTTATTATGCTGTGGTTATTACTAAAATATTTTTGCCGTCCCATCATAAAATTGACGAGTCTCGCTAAGCTACACCACTTTTTTTAAACGCGCCGTAGACGCGCGTTTTAGAAACGTATGTCAACGGCGCGTCTAACTCGCGTGCGTATCGCATCCGTACCGCTACAAACGTTTGTCAACGCGTGTTTTAAAAACGTGGTATACACAGGTCCAAATAATCACCTTAAGGGTAATGTTATGGGCTATGCTCTGAGTTTACGGAAGCTTGGAAGATATACGCAGAAGGACCAAGGTTAGCGACATAGCTCGAAGAATCATCAAACTTAAGTGGCAGCGGGCAGGGCATATTGCTCGCCGAAGCCAGGCCTTAAGCCCATTGTTAGGGCCGAAACATAAACATTTTATATAAAAAAAAAATGTTTCTTATTAAATAACCTTATTAAATGGATGTATCCGGTATCTTCTTCGTCGTTTATAAATAGCGTAATTCTTAATAAAAAATAAGTAATAAGTTTATTACGATTCTTGGCAGAGAGACGTCTATCCACACTCAAAACTCACGAGAAACTGGTTATCCCTATGATACGACACTGAACGCAAAAAGTTGCGTTGCGGCGACGCGAAAAAGTGCGGGGTGCGTCACTGCCGATTTTAGCGGGGCAGCTCCGCAACGCGGTAATAATAATTATGTTTCGGCCCTTAGCGATATTTCACCAAAAAAAAGAATTCACACAGCATTAAACCACTTTTTAGAATTGTTAAAATCTATGACAAAGGATAATCGTCTCATATTTTCTAGCCTCAAGTTTTAAGTCCCCTGATTGTCCTAGCTTATCTATAAATGATTGTAGTCATCTACAAAGTAGCCACATTCAAGGGTAAGATTATCGAATGATAAACTGGAGCGATTTCTCTATAAGCTGACCATATAAGTTTTCAGAACTTTCATCCCTTCTAAATCACATGTATTCATTTTGTCGATATTCGTTGTATTATTCCCGGTCCATGTTCAAGCTTATTTATTTTCCTTTAATCTATTAATATTTCTCAACCTTTTTTTATTATGTTTCCTTTTTAATAATAAAAAAAAATGTCATTAAAAATATTATTTAACTGGTTTTTTTTTGCTATTGAAATACTTAAAAATATAATTTATATTTAAATATTAATTAATAAACTGTATAGTAATAATGTTCCACAACTTTCACACAACATTATCTAATCCTAAACTAAGCAGATCTTATGATATGAGTACTAGACAACTGATAAAGTACTTACTTATATTTTTCTAAATTTATACATACATATTGTAACTACCTATAGATAAAACTCTTTAAAAAAAAGTATCAGCTTATATTTTGTATGTATACGCAAATTACTTTTGAATTCCTGTAACATAAATAAAAATGTACTAGATGTCGCTAAGTGCTTAAGTAAGATAACAAAATGTTTATATTATTTCTAATTTAAATGGCTAATCACTTAAATACACTTGAACAGGAACTAGATGCTTATCAGGTTTCAAAATCATATAGAATTCCGGTGGGTGATTGCTCAAGTAAAATACCTATAACAAAAAGTCATTTATCAATATTGCACCTTAACATTCGTAGTGTGAATAAAAATTATGATAACTTTATTGCTTTTTTACACCAACTCAAAACAGATTGTGATATAATAATTCTGACGGAATGTTGGCTTAAAACTGCCATAATTCCTAGTATGCCTGGCTATAATGTACATTTCACTAAAAACATACAAAACCAGAATGACGGTATTGTTATGTTCACAAAGTCTTCACTGCATTGTACTGTTACGGAACCAGAGTTTATGGACTCAAACTGCTTGCTGTGCAGAGTTGGCGATAATGTTGCTATAGTAGCCCTATATAGATCTCCCTCCTATGCTTATATCGATAACTTCCTAACCAGTTTGGATAACCTGTTACTACCTTTATCCAGCTTACATCATGTAGCCTTAGTTGGAGATATCAACATTGATATTAAGCCTACCAGTAAAGACAGACACTCAAACGAATATCTCATGTTTGCGGCCTCTCACGGCCTTTTACCAGCTCACTTATATCCTACAAGAGTAAATAACTGTCTGGATCATGTCCTTTTAAAAACAAAACTGCCGGGCACAACCATTGTGATTGACTCACCTATAACTGACCATCTACCTGTGTTTCTGAGCATCAACATGGACGGACCCCGGCTCAAGCCTATGTACACTTCAAAATTTGTTGACATCACAAGCATCCAGACAGACATTGAAAATACAGATTTTTCCTCAATTCTCCTTACAAGTGATGCAAACGAGGCAGCCAACATCCTTACGTCTATACTATCTAAAATAGTGCATAAACACACACGTATCACCAAAATTAAAAGAAAGAACCGCAACTTGAAGCCATGGATCACTCCTGGTCTACTACGTTGCATCCGGAACAGGGACACAATGCATCTAGCTCTAAGAACACAATCTGACAATGCCATCTTAAAAGTTACCTACACTCGGTATCGTAATTTTTGTAATTCTCTACTGCGGAAATTGAAAATACATTATGAAAAAACTGAATTCCTGAAACGTAAAAACAATTCTAAGGCTACTTGGGACCTAATAAAAACTATAACATATGCTAAATCAGTGCCATCTTCCTCGAAAGAACTTCTTCGCATTGATACAGACGAACATCAATCAGCAAACAGGGTTAATAATTATTTTGTAAATCTGGGGAAAACCCTAGCTACAAACATTCAACAGCAAAATTTAAAAACATCAATTCCCGCATCTGTCATTGGTTTAGAAGCTCCATGTAATTCTATTAGTATTTTAGAAACCGACAGTTCTGAAGTGGAGCGGATCATAACTAATATGAAATCTGGTACTACTGCGGGAATTGACGGTATTTCTGCTAATATTTTGAGAATGGCTCGCAAAGTCTTAGTCCCTTATATCACCTACATTTGCAATCTCGCTATATCGACCGGCGTTTTCCCAGATGCCTTTAAGACTGCCTTAGTTCTTCCTATTTATAAGGGTGGGGACAGAGGCAGTGTTGGCAATTATAGACCTATATCTATCCTGCCAAGCATTTCGAAAGTTCTGGAGAAGATACTGAACAACCGTTTGCTCGTTTACCTTCAAGCAAATAATATTCTTTCTGATAACCAATACGGCTTCAGAGCTGGAATCGCAACAGAGGATGCTGTTATTGCGTTTTCAGAAAAATTGACCAAGCTTATGGACAGCAAACGGAAATGTCTCGGTGTTTTTCTAGATATTTCGAAAGCTTTTGACACTGTCTCAGCGCCCCTACTTTTATCAAAACTGGAACGCATAGGGATTCGTGGTATTGCGTGGGATGTTTTTGCGAGTTATTTACGGAATCGTTACCAGCATGTTAAGATTGATGATGTGGTGAGTGATAGAGCTGGGATCGAATATGGCGTTCAACAAGGAAGCATTTTGGGTCCTACTTTGTTTCTCATCTACATTAACGATCTATGTAAGCTCCCTCTAACTAACTGTTCTATATTTACATATGCCGATGATACAGCTTTGCTTATCAATGGTAAGGACTGGGGTGATTCGGAAAGGTTTGCTCAAATGGCAATGGATGCTGTTATGGTTTGGCTGTCATTAAACCAACTTACATTGAACTCGGAAAAAACTAAAGTCGTCTCTTTCTCCTTAACCAATATATCACAGCCCATTGCCGCTCCTGCTGTCCGAGCTCATACTTGTCCTGGATTTTCCAGTTCCTCATGTTCCTGTCCTCTTATTTCTCTTACACCTAGCATAAAGTACTTAGGCGTGCTGATTGACCACCATTTAAGTTGGTATAATCACATAGATAGCCTAATAGTCCGTACACGAAAATTAATTTACATCTTCAAAAAACTCCGCGACTCTGCTGACCAAGATACACTTATGTTAGTGTATTTCTCACTTTGCCAGTCCCTTTTCCTATATTGCTTGCCGGTATGGGGGGGAGCTTGTAAAACTCACCTAATGAAATTAGAGCGTGCTCAGAGAGCCGTTCTCAAGGTTATGTTTTGCAAGCCTTTCAGGTACCCCACTGTGGAACTTTATAGGGATTGCAAGGTACTATCGGTTAGAGGTCTGTACGTACTACATTGCGTTTTGAGAAAACATCGACAGGTACCACCCCATCTAGGTTCCAAACGTCGAGGTGATATTGTCTTTCCTCCGGTAAGACATAGTACAGCGTTTGCAAAACGCCAATTTACGTATCTTAGCTATATTTTGTTCAATAAGGTTAATAAATTACTCCAGATACATAAATTAAATTCTCATCATTGTAAAAGCACTTTAAGAAAGTGGCTTTTGAAACAAACGTATGATGAAATAGAAAAATTACTTCTATCAAAAACTTAAAGTATATATCACCCAACACATTACATACTCACTATCACACACACACTCATCACACACACACACATACCATCACACTCACGTACATAACCACACCACTCACAATCCCTTTTCTTTAGCTTATTACAAACCTCTTTCTATTATTATTATTTTATATTTACTTTCCATGTTTTGTCACTAATGCGTAAAAAAGAAAAAAAAAAAAAAAAAAAAAAAACTTGTTGGTGAATACACAAAAAATATTGTTGAGTACCTACCTAATCTTAATTTAAGTTTCACTGACTCCCAAGTCACAGGCTATAAACCTAGTTTGGGAGCCAGTTGTTTTTTACTATTGTCCTCATTTATGTACCAAGAATAATATGTACTTGTTTTTTTTGTCACCATTTCTTATTTGGAAAATAAATATTATTATATATATATTATTATATTATTAATGAACCTTATTGTCTAAATTGGAGCCTATATTTATCATATAATAACCCAAACAATATTTTTTAAGTCAAGAGGGAATAAGTTAATTCTAGCAAGCGTGGTTCGTCGCCGAAAATGTCATAGCTTACTATCTGGGCCTCAAGTCTCCTATTACAATAGTATCAGAATAGTCTATCATTGATTTCATAATTGTTGATTTTGACAAGTTTGGTAATCTACTAATATAATGGCGACATTACGACTTTCCAATGATCAGCCACTGATACTCGATTAAATGAATGTAAAAAAAAGAAGAAAAAAAAATGGCGTAGAATGGTAATCTCGCACTTACCTACATAATGACAAATGAATGTCTGACTTATATCATAACAAAAACAAAACACTGAAAACGCCAGCTAGCGGCTACTCTAAATAAACAGTAATCAGTAATGTCACATTTGAATTTGACAGCTAAAAGACCACTAACCGACCAATGAGCGGTCATGGGGTACTATGTAAAATTTTATAATAAGATCCCACTTGCAATTCAAAATCTAAATGAGTCAAAATTTAAAACATGCGTTAAACGCACACTATGTTGACAAGCATATTATAAATTGGAAGATTACATCCTTGATAAAAATGTTTGGCTAAATGCTGGTTCTGCTCCACAGCCACAGCCACATTTGCCTACAAATTAGTTCTTTATTTTATGTACTTTTTTTTTAGAAGAAATGCAGGGGCTCTTTCCGTATTGTTGTTTTCGAAATGTATTTTTTTTATACTATTATCTTTTTATTTTATTTGTTTATTTTAATGGAGCTTGTGATCAATTACTTATTACTTTTAGTAATTGGAAACATTAAGATTGTATAATGTAGAAGCACTTTTTTTTTCTAATTTGTGAATGTGAAGTACCATGGAGCATTATTATTTTATTAGGTTACAACTTATTTGACATTAAAAGCATGGCAGTTTTTTTTTTTTTATGGTAGGTAAAATCATCCAATGACAAATCGCTGAGAGTTTGTCATGCTCACTCATATGTCTCGCTGATGGTGGCACGTGTTATTGAGTCATTCAGTTCCCTTCAAAATGGTTGAGCTGAGAGGGACTGAGGCACGCGTCATGCTCGGTAACGGGCGCCGTCAGTGGGGACTGGTCATCTCTTAACTGCCAGTAGCTTAATTCAATTTCTATTTTTTAATTAGTTTATTTTATATTTTTTATTATCTACATTGTGCTCACATAATAGAAGCGACAAAAAAATGTAACTAAGATTTATGTAACTCATAATATGATTTAAAAAGAGTGTCAAATGAGTTTCTTTCACGTTCTTCTCCATAAAGATCTACACTTTGGAACGAGCAATTTAGCTTCATTTTTTTTATGGACTGACCGACATTTTGACAATTCAAAAGTGTCTGTAATTGGTCTATTTGAAATCAACTATTCTGATTCTGATTATGACTTTGGCAGATAACGAACTTTTAGCTATTTTTAGCAAAATGACAATGAAATCGTGTTGGAATGACGATTTTATAAAAATAGCAGACATGGCCCCCTGGTGGAATAGCGGTTAAACGTGAGACTATCAATGGAAAAAAATCGTTCGACTGCACTTAAGCTCTTGACGTACATTTTATAAGCACCCGAGTAGACTTATCCCCTCAGCAGTAACACAAACTCATTGAGCTGGCGTTAAAAAAGCGCGCCTAAACTCACGTCAACTTATGCATATAAGTCGACTCATTGAGTTCGACGTGAGTCAGGCCGGATTTAATGCATATTTTCTCAGTCTAGAATACATATTTCCTTTTCAAACACACACAGAGTGTAAGAAAAGGAATGGGACAGGCATATAACATTACATGTTAAAACCCTAAAATCTAAAGCACTCAATGTTATTCAAAATTCAGATTGCTCATTATGCTTTATTATTTCTAATACCTCAGCGGACGCTTATATTTCTACCCTTTTATTTTCAGAAGATTAAATCATCAAATAACTCCTCACGCTCTGGGTGGAGCGGGACGGAGTATCAAATTTTTAAGGCGAAATTGCACAAATTTTGGACTTTTTGAATACCTATCTGAAAATATAAAAGAGAGAGACTATGAAAAATAAATCAAGAATTTGACCCTAATTTTCGATTTATCTACGAGATTCCGTCACGGAAATATTTGAAAAATACATAAATTAATAAAGCTTGTTTTTTAAAACGGTCTGCCAAAAATCTCGAATAGATTCTATGTTTTTTTTTTTTTAATAAATTCGCTGTTAGCAAGCCGCAAAGAAAACCCGAGTCAGTACCTACAAAATACTCTATGGCTGCAGAAACCCACGTGTTCCTTGAATTCCAAAACCGCAGTAACTCATTTAAACAACGGCTCTTAGCAAGTTTATTAAGAGCGCATTGTTTAGTGCGTGCTCATCATCAACGATTGCATCACTGCTTACCATAACGGGGGATCGCAGTCAAGCACTAAGTTTATGCCACAAAAAAAAAACATTTCACCAGGCCTGAACAATCTCGAAACACTTTATGTTGTACCGTTACACAAAATAAAAAGTACTTACCTATATAATGGTACATCATTCTTGTACCAGACGACTAACAGCAGCACATCTGAGGCCTGTGTCGAGCGAGTGTCACACGGCAGTGTCGCGTCGCCGCCTGACACCGCTGACACTTTCACTATGTCTAGAGACTCCGCTGTGACACTCGGCGTCGGCCGGAGACCTGTTGACAATTAAATGTTTGTGAGTTTATGGAGGCTTTAATATCATAGACACCACTTGCATTTAGCGAAGTTTTCTTCAATTGTTAAAGGAGTTTTTACACACACGTATAGTTCAATATAGGTAGGTCATAGGTCAGTAAATTGAGATAAATATGTAAAAAAGGATTCAAAATGTTTTTTATTTCACACAGGCCATCATGAGCATTAAAAAAACATCAGAACTTAGTTCACGATTCCAATTGGTTGTTTCCTATGGAGAGGAACCGGCAAGAAACTCCATGGTTACATAAAAAAAAATGATTGATTTTACAATAAAATTAAATTAAAACATAATAAAAATAATAATAAAGTTGAGCAGTTGGATCAATGGCTTGATTCAGAAAGCAGTACTCTTGGACTAATGATCATCAAACTTGACAAAATCAGCCAAGTTCAGTTTATTTTGACCTGTTAGGCGAACATAAATGTACTGACCAGCAGATATTTTTTCGTGATTTCAGGTTTGGTCCCATAGTAAAAGTTGTTTGTTGTCATGATTAAAATTACGTGTTAAGTATCGTTCACCTTATATATATAAATAAATGGAATAATTATAAAAAAGTGGAATAAAATAGAAAATAATATGTAAACTCGCGGATCCTACATTCACATTTTTAAAAAGAAGCTTGTAAAATAATTCTAGATAGTAGGTATAAACCAGGTAATGGATTTTGATACAGTTTACATTAATAAAAAAACCATGAACGAAAAAGGTTCACGTATATGACTTGCACGATTGGATTCAAAACGATTTCACTAGTACGGAATAAAAAGTACATTTTTGCAAATGGAATACAAGGACAACACAGAAAGTAATTAAAAAGAATAATACAAATGAAACTGAATAAAAACATTACTGTTGGGAATGTACCCATTGCTGAAAGGTTTATCAAAAGACTTGCAATTCAAAGACACGCGCTACTATTGATATGCAGCGCGGCATTTTGTTCATCGCACGCCTATCGATGTTAGTTAGTTAGTTTTTTTTTTTAATTATTATTATTTATTATTATTATGAGCCTGTAGTGTCCCACTGCAGGGCAAAGGCCTCTCTTCCATTCTTCCACTCATTTTTGTATTTTGCTATTTCCGGCCAATCCTTTAGAAAGGAGTTTAAATCGTTACGCCATCTCCTTTTGGGCCTACCGCGTCGCCGGCTCCTGCTGATCGGGATCCAGTCATTTACATTTTTTTTATATATATTCTCTATTATTTAATCTTGTATCTTCTTACTGTTACATTGTTTATGTTTAACTAAAAGATTGAAACGGTGAAGGAAAACATTGTGAGGAAACCGGCATATCCTAGAACCAAAAATTCTAAGACATGTGACATCCACTAACCCGTACTGGGCCCGCGTGGTGGATTATGGCCCATTCTCTCTTCTAGAGAGGATGCCTCAGTTCTAGCAGTGGGAACATTTTAAGGCTGATGCTATGCTATGCTATGCTAAATAGGGCACTTAAATAAATAATTGTACACAATAAATTACACCATGACATTCATATTTATTATAATACGAACCAAACTTACGAACCTCTCATGAAATAATTAATTTCTTTCATGTCTGTTATAATTTCATAATAGTTTATTTTTTCTGTCACTGGCAGAAGTTTTGTACAGGTATTTTATTTTATTTTAACAAAAACTGGTAAAAATATGAAGGTTTTTAGTTCATCAATTCATTTGAATACCGTAATTAGAGACATAATAGAAAGACAATGGGTGTGCGGACGCCGGCGTTCACTCGGGGCTTGAGTAATTAATAATTTATACTAATAATTGGCGTTCTACCGTATTTTTTTTCTTTATAGTGATGCCAATAATTAAAAAAGAACGTTTCAAACTGCGTAAACAATTTGCTCGCGCGTGACTTTCCGTGTAACATTTTAAGATACACCATTTCACGGAATAAGACATTATTGTGTTTTGTTTCCCCAGTGAAATGGACAACACCATGTAGATGAATGCTGTTATGATGGGATAAGAAAACATGGTTACATAAAAAAGAAATAAGAAATGGAACGTCAACTAGCCAATGCAGTATTAAGACATGAACTATACCGCCAAGAAACGTAGCACGAATAGTAATACTCCATACCGTGCCGATCGAAACTTGGCACAGCACAATACAGGTTTGCGTCACCTAGTTAATAACTCTATTATTTTGCTGTCGAAAAAGAAACGAACCAAAGCCGATATGGAACACTGATAAACTTTGTTCAGTAATAGAAAAATCCTACATTTATATTCTGGTTGTAATTTTCCGGTAGGAAGTAAATAAATATAGTTATGAACAAAACATGCATGCCATTGTGTGTTGTTAGTCGATCCGTAATTATTGTTCTACCGTGTTGAATAAACCGAAATTGTTTGACATCGTTAATTACATGGGAAGTAGTTGTTACCATTCAAATAAATAGAATAAAAAATTAGTTCGTATTCCATATTTAAATCTGACAAGCTCAAACAAGGGCTTACTCCTGAGTATAATTCTGATCGGCAGACATTGGTATTTTGACATTAGGTACTCTTGAATTCGATAGTAGGGCCAAATTGCGTGACCTTTTTGGGAAACTAAGTAAAATAGGGATAGGGTTTGGCGTGTGGTCACGCAATTTTAAACCAATTTGGCGCTAGCATCGAATTCAAGAGTACCTAACGTCACAATTTCAATGTCGACCGATCGGAATTAAACTCGAGAGTAAGCCCCAAGATCAGATTTTTCGGTTAATGTTATAAGCTTGGATACCAAGTCCTTTAAACCATGTCTTCACATGAAAAGTTATTTTTTTTTTTTTACTAGTAGAATATGGATACACATTCTAAAGTTTTTTGTAGTATTTGGCAGCAAATATAGCAAGTCAACCTCCTCGGCAAACTTCGCTGAATTAGTCAATACTACAATACAATTGTGTGGTGCTCATATGTTTTGACCATTACATGTTTGCTGTATGGACTTTAAAAGAGACTTTGACCCCTGAGTTTGTTTCGATATTTCTTCTTAGGGTAGTCAGCTAGGAAACACCGGCCTCATCTAGTTAAAATTGACGAAAAAAAAATTGACATGTAAAAGTGTTTTTAAAAACCTACTTGCAAAAAAAAATATTACTTATCATTTAATTCTCAGCTCCGTTTTACCAAAATCGCACATGTTTCAATGAAAATAAAAAATATTGTGTAAAAAGTTATACCAATTTTACATCACTTCAACTTCAACTCTTCATTAATGGCCTTTGTGGAAGAGACACCACAATTTTGCTAATAACACGTACGAACTATAAAATAAACCATCAAACGCTGGAGAGTATTTAGCAATAACAACTAGGAATCAATTTGCGAGTAATAAAATTTATAACAGTCAAAATTTCACAAGATCTGATTGTACTGGCCAAAAAAAAAAAAGATGAAAATATGGCATCCTGACTTAACAAACGACCATCATGATCAGCCAGTAAGAATTTCGCGACTCGATTTCCTTTAGAAATCGTTCGCGAAATTCGAATTGTTCGTTCCTAGTGAATACCAAGCGCGATCGTGACAAATGGCCCGATTAACAATCCTGCTCCCGAAGAAGAGATGGTGCGCCTAACGATGCAATATATCAAAGGATTTTTCTTAACGCTGACGAGTCTCTCAAGTTATTTGCTTGTTAAATATTAATGTGATCATAACCGTAATGCTTTCAAGGTCTTGCTGACACGGGGGTGTCGAAATACGACTTTATTATTCAACTTTCATTTGACTCGTATGTTATTTGATCAAAATTTTATTACAATGATATGTAATGTAACTGTATCACTTCATAAATATTCTAAGCCTGTGTTGAAAATCGATTTATACTAATCATTCATTTTATGTACTTATCTAATAATACGTTTGTGTGAGGCTGAATAAACGTTTCTTTTTTTTTTCAAATTTGTGCCATCACTCCTGAACTTCCTTTTACGAAGCAGTAATGCTCGTGAAGGAGGCGGCTGCACGCATGAGGGAACGTGCAGCCTTACACCCAAGCCTAAGCTACAGGAGACACTCCGGGCATTGGCGGGAGTCGTAGAACGATTATATTACCGGCTACCGTAGGCGCTCTACCGTAGGTGGTAATGACTCCATAGAGCGTTTCGTAGTGAAGGGCAAAGTTGGCACCAGGCCACGTGGTAGATCAACAATGAGATGGACAGACCAGATC
The DNA here is from genome assembly GCA_958295575.1 of Leucania comma. NCBI lineage: Eukaryota > Metazoa > Arthropoda > Insecta > Lepidoptera > Noctuidae > Leucania > Leucania comma. The sequence goes on along the minus strand of OY282467.1, from coordinate 25,044,497 downwards.
TAGGCCACAACTAAGTGCTCGGTCTATGAATGTACCCGGAAAGCTGCAGTCCAAGATGGTCACTCATCGTGATTCACAGTGATGATCGACCATTCTGACAAGAGCGTATCGAATAAGAAGAACCGTAGACGCAGGCTTGTGGACTACAAGCAATGGCTAGCTCTTATAGACTTCGAAACTATCCAACCAGTGTAAAGTGCGAAGATCATAATTATTATAAGAACCAAAAAAAACGTTTTTATTTTTTGAGTTTTGTAGCACACGCCTGGTATTTGTTAGTTAGGCATAAATTCACGAAAACCTCTAAATAAAAAAACTACTATGTTTTAGTTGTATAACTGCGTCAATTTCATGTTACTTGCCTCGCGTCAATTTCATGTGTGAAAAAACTATAACATGATTTTAACGACATTTTTTTTTGTTTGCGCACACATTTGTACACTATAATGTTCTTTTTTTTCACAACTATCACACAACGCCGTCTAATCCCAAGCTAGATGTGTTATAAGTACTAGAAAACTGATAAACATACTTATATATTTCTAAATACATACATATTATAGAGAAATTACACCCAGACAGAACAAATGATCGTGCTCATCACACAAACATTTTGTCCTGGGTGGGAATCAAACCCACGATCTCCGGCAAAGCAGTCAGGGGCACTAACCACTAGACCAACAGGCTAGTCATATTCATATTTCATCTCTATTTAAAACATTCCATTACATTAAACAGCTCCGATTTGATAAACCAAACATGATAATAAATAACAGCAATTACATTAGCGCCTTCTCTACAGTCAAAACGCCGTAACACTACCTAAAGGAAAATACGGGATCCGTACGTACGTACATAAAAGCGGACAACCTATTAATAGTCTTAATGGAGTTTCTGTCTATAAACGTCTGTTTTCCTCGATAAACTGGTGATATATATCTGTCTTGTAAAACAGAGGTTGGTACCTACGTATAAAATAAGTAGGTGTATCAATTTAGTGTGGGAACCTAGAGGATTATTGCCAGCTCTGCTTGATGTATGAATCTCGGTCGCATGTTGAGGGTGTGTAACATTAGCTGTGCTTTGGAAATGAAATATACATAGCATACTTAAACGGACCAGTGGTATATGAAGTTGTTTCAAATTGCTATTTCGAGTCGTACAATCTACCTATTTGTAGGTATATGTATTTTATGTTTGCTCTACCTCATTGATCTTGGCGAAATTTATGTTGGCTGTATTACTGTGGTAATGATAATAAATCGTATTATTAGTAGGATCTTTTCTCTGAAGCCTTGACGCACTCGGCTCCAAAACACTCTCACTTGCAGCTCGGGAAAATTGCACCTCGGTCACAAAGACAAAGTCTTTCCACTTGTATCAAAATATACTATTTCACACACACTGTTTACTCATTGTTTTTTGGTCTGTCCGACTCTTATCACGTTCCACATCAATCAAAATATTTATTTAAGTCGACGTTAAATACTGTCACAAAAAAAAACGAATTATAAAACATCAAATTTCGAAATAAAAGTTATTTTATTTCATTGCATTGTTTTTATTTTTCATTATAATTATTAAAAAAAAAAAAACAAACACACGCAACGTTGGAAGGCCTTATCGCAAACGTTCTTGAGCTTCAGCTTCACCTCGCTCCACGTCATTGTCGCTCATTTGACTGGCCTGTTGGTCTAGTGGTTAGTGGCCCTGACTGCTATGCTGGAGCTCGTGGGTTCGATTCCCACCCAGGACAAATGTTTGTGTGATGAGCACGATCATTTGTTCTGTGTCTGGGTGTAATTTCTCTATAATATGTATGTATTTAGAAATATATAATTATGTTTATCAGTTTTCTAGTACTTATAACACATCTAGCTTGGGATTAGACGGCGTTGTGTGATAGTTGTGAAAAAAAAAGAACATTATAGTGTACAAATGTGTGCGCAAACAAAAAAAAATGTCGTTAAAATCATGTTATAGTTTTTTCACACATGAAATTGACGCGAGGCAAGTAACATGAAATTGACGCAGTTAGACAACTAAAACATAGTAGTTTTTTACAAGCTTTCTATTAGCTTGCACTGTATGTAACTATGTATGTTCGGCTCAAATCTTGCAACTCCATTTTGAAGCAGACATCTTCAACTGATTGAGCTGAAATTTTACATGCATGTGTAAATCGGGTGACAATGCAACATTATGATGACATGGAGCTCATCTGATGATGGAGCTGGAAGGTAGCCATAGGAACTCAGCAATAAAACAATACAACCCCATCGAGTTTGGGCTCGCTTGATTAGTATTGACGAGTACTTTGATACTGTATGATAGCCAGGGTCTGATGATGGAGCCGGAAGGTGATCATAGGAACTCCGCAGTTAAACGATACAACCTCATCGAATTTGGCCTCGTTTGATTCGTATTGACGAGTACTTACATCTTATATGGTAATCAAGGTCTGATGATGGAGCTGGAAGGTGGTCACAGGAACTCCGCACTTAAACGACAAAACCCCATCGAATTTGGGCTCGTTTAGTTTGTATTGACGAGTACTTTCATCCTATATGGTAGCCAGGGTCTGATGATGGAGCCGGAAGGTAGTCATAGGAACTCCGCAGTTAAACGATACGACCCCACCGAGTTTGAGCTCGTTTGATTAGTATTGACGAGTACTTTGATCATGTATGGTAGCCAGGGTCTGATGATGGAGTCGGAAGGTGGTCATAGGAATTCCGCATTTCAACGATACAACCCCATCGAATTTGGGCTCGTTTAGTTTGTATGAACGAGTACTTTCATCCTATATGGTAGCCAGGGTCTGATGATGGAGCCGGAAGGTGGTCATAGGAACTCCGCAGTTAGACGAAACGACCCCACCGAGTTTGAGCTTGTTTGATTAGTATTGACGAGTACTTTGATCATGTATGGTAGCCAGGGTATGATGATGGAGTCGGAAGGTGGTCATATGAATTCCGCAGTTAAACGATACAACCCCATCGAATTTGGGCTCGTTTGATTCGTATTGACGAGTACTTGGATCCTATATGGTAACCAGGGTCTGATGACGGAGCTAGAAGGTTGCCATAAGAACTCCGCAATTAAACGATATAACTCCATCGACTTTAGGCTCATTAGATTTTTAATGACGAGTATTTGGATGGTAACCAGGGTATGATGATGGAGCAGGATCGTGGTCATTGGAACTCCGCAGTTAAACGACACAACCTCATCGAATTTGGGCTCGTTTGATTTGTATTGACGAGTACTTACATCCTATATGGTAACCAAGGTCTGATGATGGAGCTGGAAGGTGGTCACAGGAACTCCGCACTTAAACGACAAAACCCCATCGAATTTGGGCTCGTTTAGTTTGTATTGACGAGTACTTTCATCCTATATGGTAACCAGGGTCTGATGATGGAGCTGGAAGGTGGCTACAAAAACTCCGCAATGAAACGACACAACCCTCTCGTCTTTGGTCTCGTTAGATTTGTAATGACGAGTACTTTGATTTGTACTTTGATTTGGACTGCCATACTGGCAGTCGGGATCTGATGATGGAGCTGGAAGTTGGCCGTAGGAGTTCCGCAATAAAACGACACAATCCCATCGAGTTTCAGATCGAATAAAATAAGTTCTAACCGGTCATAAGCGACTTGGACTCCCGCAAATTTACATAAGTAAATAGCTGGTTGGTTTTAATACACTCCTTCAAAATAGGTACCAATTGAAAGGGCTTGCAGAGAGTAACTTGAAAAATAAAGTGACATTACTCTAAATCCAATATTCTCCTTTTTCTCAGTCATACTCTTGGTGGAGTGGTAGTGGTCATGGATCGTCTGGCAGGTTGGTTGCGGTTTTTACGACATTTCTCCATCTCTCTCTATTCATGGCAGTTCGTGTACATTCAATGAGGGAACACTTCGAAGATGATTTAGTGAGTTCTGTAAATCTGGTAGGCGATGGCCACGAGACGTAGTCCCTCTACTCTTCCCTGTACCACTAAACGTTCCAAAGAGCTTTCATTGCGTATGTAATATCTAAACATCTTAAAAATTCGCTGTTGCACAATCGACGAAAGTTTTTGTTTTGATGTAAAGCTCTTAAGAATGGAAACGATAGTGCGTTGAGCAGTCTGTTTTATCCTCAGTAGACACATTTCAAGAGCGTCAATCTTTTTACGGTGCTTGAATCTTCTCCGCATTTCCCAGTATTTGTGATTGTAGATCCCAGGTAGATAAACTCTGGACAGCTTCGCAATTGGCTATTTCATGTGAGTTAGGTTGATTGTTAGTCTTACGATCTACCATCATCATTTTTGTTTCATAAATCCAACCTGGTAGACTTCTCAGGTGGTCGCCTCCTTCTGCGAAGCAATAATGCTAGCAAAGGAGGAGGCCGACCGCATCTGGCAACGGCGCTCATGCCGCAGCCGCCGCCGTAATTCCGGTCCCGATTTCCTGCCACCGTAGGCGCGGGCTTGCGGACTGCGGGCAATGGGTCGCTGTCCGTCCGTCCAGTAACAGATCTAACCAAGCCCAAGGGCAGGGGATGTCATTGGGTGGTTTTATCTACCATAAAAAAATAAAAAGAAACCTGGCAGACTTCTAAAGATAGCAGACTAAGTTTCTTATGCTTACCTATAATATGGGTAACAAATGAAAGGATTTGCTGAGAATACAAATGTGATTTAAATAAGGTATAATTAAAAAGAAAAAAATAAATTATAAATAAAAAAACTTTTTAAAAACAAGCTTTCAATTAAATGGGCTAAAAAGAAGGAAATAAACTTTTCCTTTATAACTTTTACTATCAATTTATAACGGCATTACACAATTTATATGATATAAAAGCTTGTCGCGAGATTTAACTGTGTAAATACACAGTAAAATAACTTTATTAATTAAATAAGTTAAATAAGTTTATCTATTAGTTTCAATATTTTTAAAATCTCGCGACAAGCTTTTGTATCATATAAATTGTGTAATGCCGTTATAAATTGATAGTAAAAGTTATAAAGGAAAAGTTTATTTCCTTCTTTTTAGCCCATTTAATTGAAAGCTTGTTTTTAAAAAGTTTTTTTATTTATAATTTATTTATAATTATTATTTTTACAATTTGACATTGATAATAATTAGTTAAGTTTTTATTTTTATACAATATGAATTTATTTATTTATTTTTAAATTCAATCTTGATATAAATATTTACTTTGTTAATATTATTGCATTTTCTACACTTCATTTTGTATTTTCGTTTATAATTGTGAATATGAAGACTATGTGGATATTTTTTTTCTCTTTATATATATTTTCTGCGGCCTACCCAAACGTCCTTTCATTAGTATTGTTCGTCAACTCTTTGAGCTCATTAGTAGTCCTAAGTTGAACTACACCAATACTGACAAATGCTTACACTGACTGGACAGATCCACTCAAATCTGCGTGGTCCTTTCTTCAAAAGACAAGGTAATCAGCTAGGAAACACCGGCCTCATCTAGTTTACATAAACTGTAGAAAAGTGTTTTTAAAAAACCTATTAGCAAAATAAATATCATTCATTACCATTTAGTGAACTCAAAGAGTGGACTTACTGCCATGAATTATTTCGTCTCAATTTGTGTCCATCAAAAATGTCAATATCGAGAGAATCTAAACGAGATATTACATTAAGTTTTGCTCATACCTACCTTGGAATAACCTTTCAAAGCAGATTATTGTATTTCGATAAATTTATCTTGACGCAACCTAGATTGTACCGGCCTACAACTATATTTAGACAAAGTAGATTTTGATGAATGTTCTGTCAAACAATTTGTCGTGTTCCGTAAGTGAGTTGGACTGTAAGTTTCATTAATTTCATGATGCTATTTACTGCTTTTTTGGTGAGCAAAATCATCCAATGACATCTCCCGCCCTTGGGTGGAGCGGGAGATAATGTCTGAATTTTACTGATTTAAAACTCACCCCGTTCTTTCGTTGTCTTTCATACATAATTGAGGCGCGCGGGAACAGTTCGCACCGTCGACGACCTGGCCTTGGTCCCTACGGTTACTGGACTGTCGGACAGCGAGCTAGCCATTGTTCGCCGTTCGCATTGTTATTTAGTGCTTTATGGCTTAAGCACCTTTGTAAATGAAGCTTTTTTAAGGTAGGAAATCAGCTAATGACTTTTTTTGAGAGGGTGTGTCAGACTTTTACTGACTAGCACCAGACCTATGTTCCATCTATGCCTTCGAATTCCAGGACCAGGGGTTTCTCCTTTCGGAAGTCTTGGCAGCCAGCACTTTCGGCAGTGCTGGAGTCATCTGTTGAGGCGCATGTCGAATAAAACTAAGTGCCGTCGATGACTCGCGCTCGATCCGGATGATTCGACCAGACGGCGAGCTACCAATTGCTCACACACACAAGCACTCACAAACTTTCACCTTTACATTATCAGTGATTCCTGACAATAAAAAAAAAACCAGTCAAGTGTGAGTCAGACTCTTGCACTGAGGGTTCCATACATACTTATGTAAAGAGTTCAATGTGGAAGATTTTTCCGAATCGCAAAAAGGTTATTGTTTGTGAAGTAACTACAAATTTACAGTCAGATTTTTCTTATATTTATGCTATGAGACCTTGCTTCATGCCAAATTTCAGAATTATTGTTCAACGGGAAGTACCCAAAGAATTTTGATTCCTTTGAGAGCGTCGAAATATACGTTTTTTGCAACATAAATGGCCGTATCTTATTTTTCGTTACCTTAGAGATTTGACTTTTTCACAGCTTCAAAGAACAGCAGACTTGAGTCATCATCATATCAGCCGAAAGATGTCCACTGTTGGACATAGGCCTCCCCAAGTGTCGCCACAACGAACGGTACTGTGCATCTCGCATCCATCAGATACCCGCAACTGTGGTATGTGGGATGAAACTTGAGTATATGGTTTAAATTTCGACTCTTATTTCCACGCCTTCCCGAGATTAAGGGTCTCGACTGACAGACAGACGAAGACAGACGGACAACAAAGTGAAAGTGATTAAGATTCCGCTTTTTCCTTTTGAGATACGGAATCCTAAAAACAAACGTAGCATATCTTTAAACGAAAATTCGACTCGCCTGTTGGTCTATTAGTTAGTTGTTCTGTGTTTATTTATTTATTTATTTAAACTTTATGCAACACAAAGGTGTACAGGCGGACTTAATGCCTTAGGCATTCTCTACCAGTCAACCAAGGCTTTTTTTTATGGTAGGTAAAATCATCCAATGACAAATCCCGCCCTTGGGCGGAGCGGGAAGTAGTGTCAGACTCTTACTGACTAAAAACCTACCCCGTTCCTTCGTTGCCTATAGTGCCGGGGCTGAGCCTTCCTCTCAGAAAACGGCCCTTGACCCCAGCAGGCTTCGACCCTGCCTGCCTGCAGTTAGCAGGCTGGGCCTCTACGGAGCAGGCTGGGCCTCTACGGGGTCAACCAAGGGTGGTGAAGAGAAAACTTGGCAGGTGCATAAAAAAAAAAAAACAAAAGATTATTAAAAGAAAAACAAGGATTCAAATATATATAAATAAAATATACATACATATATATTTAATATAATATATACCTACATATACAAATACATATATTTTTATGAAGTAAAAGAAAGTTCTTTATGAGACGACTTCACTATCTGTGAAGAAAATAATTCCGCAACTTCTGCTTGAATGCATAATGACTGGTGGCCGTCCTGATGTCGAGAGGAAGGAATTTATCTATAATAATATGTATGTATTTAGAAATATATAAGTATGTTTATCAGTTGTCTAGTACCCATAACACAAGCTGTGCTTAGCTTGGGATTAGACGGCGTTGTGTGTGATAGTTGTGGTATATTATTATTAAAGCAGCAGATAAAAGCAGTCATATTCAAATTAACAGCCGTTTCAACAAAATAAACGCTAAACTAAACATAAAACATATTATAAAAGCAAGTCATCAAGCAAGCGCTATAGCATGTTCCATTTAAAACGAACGAATTCATTGAGTACGACCAGTCCCAAGAGAGCCGACCCTATTCCAGTACCACATGTCATGGCGGGAATCATACGTCGTGAACTGACGTTAACTCCAACCAATTGTTGTATAAAATGGACTACTCGTAAGTGTACACGAGTTATTTCATATTACATTTCCTAGCTGGGTTTTGGGGGAACGTGATTTCTTGGTTCATTTGTTGTCAGTTAGTATTTTTTTTATTTGATATTAGCTAGTGCTAGATTTTTTTTTGGTGGGTAATAATCATCAATGAAGAAAATAATTCCGCAACTTCTGCTTGAATGCATAATGACTGGTGGCCGTCCTGATGTCGAGAGGAAGGAATTTATCAATAATATGTATGTATTTAGAAATATATAAGAATGTCTATCAGTTGTCTAGTACCCATAACACAAGCTCTGCTTAGCTTGGGACTAGACGACTTTGTGTGATAGTATGTGTGATATATTATGTGTGTGTGATATTATCAATCAATGACAACTCCTGCCCTTGGACGGAGCGGAAGATAGTGTCAGACTGACTAAAACCCACCCCGTTCCTTTCTTTTATTATAATTTTATTAATTTTATTTTTATATATTGTGATTTTAATTTTTAATTTAATTTGTGATTTGTTTTTAATTGGCTATGGATTCTGGTCTGATAATAAATATTTTTTTTATTATTATTTTAATTGCCTCCGTACTAGGACCCTGGTAAACTAAGAAAGAAAGAAAGAAAATGCCCAAATTTTATTTGGGCATAGAAACACACAATGCTTGAACTACATATAGGCACATAAAAAAAAAAAATTAAAAGAGAACTAACATTGTGTGTCTCCCGGCTGCGCCAAATAGGTCCAGTTCAGCCAGAATGCCAGACAACTACGAGGTGGTAGTTGCCTGACGCTGGTTTTCAACTGAACCTTATTTCGAATGCTTGACTGCGAGCCCACTTGTATTTTGACAAAGTTGTGGTACATTTTGAAGTATCAACGTATGTATGGGTCATTCGTCTAAATTATACTTGATACTGTGGATTGTTTGCTAGTCTATTATAAACAAAGAAATTATAAGAAAAGTGACTCAAGTACCTACCTATGGCAAGATACAGATACCAAAAAATTCTCAGCAACTGCAGAATAAAGAGAATTTAATGAATTCCTTGATTATAGTGGTGGTCCTGTAAGTATCAGTCTTATTTCCAGTACTAGATGTGATGGTTGGAATCATACGTCACGAGCAGTGACAAGATACAAGATTAAAGTTTATTTTGTAAAACATGAGTACAGTTTACAGGTCTTATAAAATAAATACAAGGTCGCTACATGACGTGATCATTTTTTGTATGAAATGGACTAAGAGCACTCGAGTTATTTGATATTACATAATTATCTTGGCTGAGTTTTGAGAGAACGTGATTTCTTGGTTCATTTATTAATTCTTTAATTCTTTATTGTACACCATAACAACTAATACAATAAATGGACAACAAAGGTCATGTACAAGGGCGAGCTTAATATTCAAAGTTGAGTTGTTGTGATGTCTTACTTGCTTTTTTTAATATTTGCTTGTCAACTATGAATGTTGATAATAACTTTTAGTAGTTATCTGTAATAAAATTAATTGAATTTTATAAGTGAATGTCAAAAAACTAAATGAATCAAAATTAAGCACAACAATACTGATTACACAAAAAACACATACAATTAAATGAAGTAATAAAAAAAAGATAAATTACTTTAGAAAAATGAATGTATGTCAAATGAATTTAAAATTAATTAAATTAAAACTACAATTTATTAAAACAGTCAACGTTCGGTTGACTCTAATTGACATACAATTAAATTAAAAAGGATGTACTTTTACACCTGCACATATTTGCAGGTGTTCAAATTTCAGTACGAAAGTGAAGATACGGACAGTTCCTAAAAACTTTTTTAATAAAGCTTCTTTGCTATTGAACCCTTAAAACAAAACTACCTACTAAGATCTTCTCAAAACTGTCCAAGCCTGGGCCCGTTCTAAAAAACTCGAAGCACCTTTCCCGGTATGTCACAAAATTTATTCTGTCACCTTTATTTCTAACATAAAACGTTATTGGAAAAACGTGTCGAAGTTATGAACCTACGTAAGCACAAAGTGAAATCCGGATCCGATATTCGGTGCGTACTGAATTCCGGGACTAATCGCCTCGTTAGTCACAACGTTGCACGGATTATCTCCGGTGGCATAATACCGGAATACTTGCTTTTATGCAATCCAAGTATATCTTTAGACCACAGTCCGGTTATACATATTTTATTTACGTCAATATCCATATTTCATTTTCGGAATGTGTTTTATTTTGAATCTCCTGTGACAGTTTTCGGCTGTTATCGACAGATTGTTTGGGAGCATATTTGGAATTGACATTATTGAGGGTTGTGAAAATTTAAATAACGTTTTTAGGTTTATTATTTTTTTGTTTATTAAATTCTAGTTTCAAATTCTAGTTTCAGCCCGTGACTTTATTTGCGTGAACGTTGAAAACAATTACAAGAAAAATATATACTCCCGGGAAAAATGAACCTTATAGACTTTTCAAAGGTTCCAAAGTGCCTTGGACAAGTCCTTATGTTACATTTGAAGTTCAATTCACATATAAGTCCATAATGTACATGTATATTATATGTAAATACATCATTACATATAATATACATGTACATTATGGACTTATATGTGAATCTACCAACATTAATCAAAATTAGTTTTGGGACTTAGACTAAGTTTAGATGTTGCAAACAGACAGACCTACTTTTGCATTTATATGAGTAATTATACTTTAAAGGTACCGTTCAAAATTTTTATAGAAATCCTGCCCTTACAGGATTTCTATAAAAACTTTAACGACAACACTGCTTTAAGTGGACGAACGCACGGACGCCCGCGCTGGCACACGTCGCGTGACTATGCGTGTGTGTCGTGTGCGGCGGTCCCCGTAGCGAAAACAGGATTATTGCCAGCGTAATGTCGCTAGTTTAACTTTAACAGTGTATGTGTAGTTGTGTCGTTGGAGAACAGTAATGTACTATAGCAAAAGGCGCGGGGCCCAGACGGAGTACTTTTGTATGGGACCGGGCTTGCGCCTGCTTAACGTAGTGTTGGCCCTAATGGTTACTGCATGAGCCCTTGGCTTAGACACTGCATTGTAGAACACAGTACTTAAATGTTTTATTTATACCTATTTTTGTTACTATTATAGTTAATTTGTGTCAACAAACTTATGATAACTTCCTAAGCAAGAAATGACTTTCAAAAAAATTTAAAAAAAGCAAAATATTATTTTTGTGAATCTTTTATACAAATAAAAACAATGCTCATTTGCAATGGTCTTTTGTCTGTGTAATATTATAAAGTACACAAATACTTCCTCAAATCAATCATAAAAAAATCAAACGACATCAAGTCAAGAGTAGGTAAATAAGTTACTTCTAGTACGCAGGTCACTCCATCGTCGATCACATCATCACTTATCATTAGGTGAGATCCTTCGTCAGGTTCCTCTGTTAGAAAGGAGGCCTGTATCCTAACAGTAGGAACATTTAAAAAAAGGCTGATGATGATGATGATTAAGTGAGATAATGGTTAAACGCGCATAAACAATAAAAATAAAATGAAAAAACAATATTTGTTGTGATGACTTCTCACGCACTAGGGCGAAGCGGGACGGCTTGTCAGACTATCACAGACTAAAATTCACTCCTGTGTTCCTTCTTTACCTTCACTTTTCCTTTCAGAAGCGAAATGTCACTGAGTTTTAAGTCATCAAATAACTTATCTCTCTATGCAGATATTTCACATCATTTCCATTTTTAACAAAATTCTCTATACTTTCATAAAAAAACTAGTATCATACATATTCAGATAACATCAAAAAGCTTAAAAAATATTAGTTTTTCCATTAACGCAGAGTCTACGGTTGCCTACAAAATGGACGATATAGTGAATGAACTTCGAAATTTGAATTTTATGACCGTTAAAAGCTGGCAGCCATATTTATTCATAAAGCAGTAATGTATTTCAACTTAGCTACTTAATATTGGGAGTGGGTTCATACCGTTCTATCACTTAAACGCGATTAAGCCGCCATTTATGAATTAAAAAAATAAATTGGTGTCACATTAGCCAATAGATTGACAGATCGTTCACTTCACATTGCCCTTGTTAACAGCAGCTCTTTACTATCGTACCTATTTGTATACAACAGTTCAAAGTGTATTGATTTTGACTAGATATGATAAAAATGGTTGCCATTGGCTTATTTTAATTTCTATTAAATTATTTTTTTACTTTCCATTGCATTGTATCAGCCTTATAAGGTTCCTACTACTGGGACTCAGGCCTCCTCTCTGGGAGAGGGAATGGGCCATAATCCACCACACGGGCCCACTGCGGATTGGTCGATATCACAAGTCTTCGAATTTTTGGTTCTAGGTTATGCCGGTTTCCTCACGATGTTTTCCTTCACCGTTTTTGAGAGCAATGGTGATGAAGTAAATTACACAAAGTAATGCGCCTGGCTGGGTTTGAACCCGCGACCTTACAACTCGTAAATTGGGGTCGTTACCCCTCGGCTACCAATTTTTTTTGTAAAAGTCTTTCATCGGTGTCACTCCTGTGGACTATACCGTGTCCATCATTTGTTTTTTCTTTTTTTTTTTCATTCCAGTAAATGCATTCAGATAGTTCCTACTTCCGTCTTACAATTGAGATATACATATGTTATTTTTTTCACCTTGTCGAAGATGCAGCCATAGGTTTCACAACATATCAGCTACATCGACATCACCGTGTATAAAGAGAAAGTACAAAAAAATTGACAACGATTTTCCGAATCTGTAATCGAATCCAGTACCTACACGAAAGATTTCACTATAAAGCTTAAATTCTCCACCATTTTTACACAGAAAAATGTTAATAAATTACATGAAAGAGAACTTCATGAAACGTTATTTATTTCTTTATACTTTCTGCAACTAAAAGGCTTTGACGATGACAAATGCAATAATAAAGAACTCACTGTTTTATAATGTACATAAAAGTGTTCAGTACATACCGTAAAAGATTCTCATTCTATTCATAAATATTTGTATACAATTGTTCAAGTAAGTTCTAAGATAAAAGTACAAAAGTCTTTATAAATTTCTTCTAGATAGTGGAGCAAAACATTATATTTATTATAGCCATAGAATAAGCATAAACAGCCCTTTAGAAAATATTGTTACTGCTAGGACTCAAGCTTTCTTTTTGGGAGAAGGAATGGACCGTAATTCTCTACACAGGCCCATTGTGGATTGGTGAATATCATATCATTAAATTTTTGGTTTGATTTAATTTATTTATCACCACTGCTCTCAAAACGGTGAAGGAAAACATCGTGAGGAAACCGGCATGTCCTAGAACCAAAAATTCGAAGACATGTGACGTCCACCAATCCGCACTGGGCCCGCGTGGTGGATTACGGCCCATTCCCTCTCCTAGAGAGGAGGCCTGAGTCCCAGCAGTGGGAACATTAAAAGGCTGATGATGATGATGATGAAATTTTTGGTTATAGTTTCTATACGATGTTTACCTTTCTATGTATACCTGTATATTATTAGCTTGCCATATACCAGGCAGTAGCTTCTCCATACAAAATTTTGGATGGACGCCGTTTCGTCCCCTAAAGAAGTGAATTTTGGAAAGAACCTTTCTTATTCGTTGTGTAATATATTTAATTATACACCGTTAAATTTTGGTCGTTTTAATCCTGTGGAGGGATCCTCGATTCGGTACATGAAACACTGTCGATTTGTAAAGATAAAATTAAAAAACAAAGTACTTTTTTTCTAAAACTCGAGTTATGTGCATGTACGAAATTAATTTCTTTAAGCAAACGAGTCAATGACCTTGAAGGTAGTTGTCGGTCGTTGCGTACCAACTACCTACAGTTCATTGACATCGCTTAGCTGACGTTTACTTGAAGAAATTAATTTCAGACATGCGTAAATTAATTAGTTAAAAAAAGCACTTTATTGTTTCATTTTCTCTTTACAAATCGATAGTGTTTCATGTACCGAATCAACCTTCCACGGGATTAAAACGACTAAAATTTAACGTTGTATATGTATATATTAGAAATATATAAATATGTTCATCAGCTGTCTAATACATACCATAAGCTCTGCTTAGTTTGGAACTTACGGGGCGTTGTGTAATGCAGTTGTATGTAATGCAGTTGTTGTGTAATGTAAGTAGTTATGAAAAATTATTAAGGGTCAATATATCTCAGAATTCTGGGGTCTTGAACATTTGGAAAGCGTGCATGGAGCCGATACCAACTCGCAGCGGCCCTTTATATGAATATATTGACAGATCAAAATATACATTAAAAAGCTACTCGCAAAAAGCGGCAGTATCTAAAAACTGATTAGCATAACCAGTTTTATTTTACACAAATTCGATTTCTCCAGTGTGAAGGGCTTATAAGTTCGCGTGTGGAATTCGCCGGGTTTTCCTCACAAGTACCTATGTATCGCGATACGTGACGAGGCCAAATTGAAGGGGAAAATTTGCCAGAAACACGTAATGTCTGAATTGTGACTTTGACGTCAGTAATGTGGAGCGAACTTTCGAGTGTTGTCTGGCAGAAATCGATGGCCCTCCACATTGAGAGCCATCCTTGAATTCCGTGGGTGGAGATCCTCACTAGCTTTCCTGTACCGGATTTTTTTTTAGCTGCTCTTGTTTTAAGATTCTTAAAAACAGAACACTCAGGCTGTTTCACACTACCTTCATGTCGAGTTTTTCGTAGAAAATGTTTTTTTTGGAGAATGGAAATCATCTAGTGACTTCTTTTAATTTAGTGTGGAGCTGGGGGACGTCTCAGACCTTTATTGACTAGAGACACAATTTAACTGTTTTCGTAGAGTTGCCCGAGTCCGACTCACACTTAGCCCGTTTTTATTTTTTAACTACAACCAGAGATAGTTTAGCAGATTTATTAATAACGTAATGAAGACTGTTTTTCAGTTCTTACTTCAATGTAAATCCTAAAAAATTACATATATAAAGGATGGGCTACACGGTTGCAATCTTCGATGAAACATGTTTCATCGAAGGTTGCAATGCAGTGTCTCGACAGAAGTGATCTTGCTTGTTTCAATCCATACAGACAGCAGATGTAATCCAATGGTCCGACAAGCTGAAAATGAACACAATGGTTGGCTTCGTTTACAATCCGCAAGTTCCAAGGTGACCTCTGTCTGAACGGTAGATTACATCCGTGTGGCCCATGCTCAAATTGTATGAATCCCATTTTCATTTTTACAAATTGTTTACTATTCAAGTAGTTTATTACCTAATGAAGTAAGGCATGCTCTTATTTTCTAATATATATTTTTTATTCTTCTTATTCAAATTTATATTTATTAGTATTTTAATGGGTATTGTATACACCGTTAAATTTTGATCGTTTTAGTCCCATGGAGGGTCGATCCGGTACATGAAATACTATCGATTTGTAAAGATAAAACAAAAAATCAAGTACTTTTTTTCTAAAACTCAAATAAATTTACGCATGTACAAAATTAATTTTTTTAAGTAAACGTAAGCGAGAATAAATTATAAATAAAAAAACTTTTTAAAAACAAGCTTTCAATTAAATGGGCTAAAAAGAAGGAAATAAACTTTTCCTTTATAACTTTTACTATCAATTTATAACGGCATTACACAATTTATATGATACAAAAGCTTGTCGCGAGATTTTAAAAATATTGAAACTAATAGATAAACTTATTTAACTTATTTAATTAATAAAGTTATTTTACTGTGTATTTACACAGTTAAATCTCGCGACAAGCTTTTATATCATATAAATTGTGTAATGCCGTTATAAATTGATAGTAAAAGTTATAAAGGAAAAGTTTATTTCCTTCTTTTTAGCCCATTTAATTGAAAGCTTGTTTTTAAAAAGTTTTTTTATTTATAATTTATTTTTTTCTTTTTAATTATACCTTATTTAAATCACATTTGTATTCTCAGCAAATCCTTTCATTTGTTACCCATATTATAGGTAAGCATAAGAAACTTAGTCTGCTATCTTTAGAAGTCTGCCAGGTTTCTTTTTATTTTTTTATGGTAGATAAAACCACCCAATGACATCCCCTGCCCTTGGGCTTGGTTAGATCTGTTACTGGACGGACGGACAGCGACCCATTGCCCGCAGTCCGCAAGCCCGCGCCTACGGTGGCAGGAAATCGGGACCGGAATTACGGCGGCGGCTGCGGCATGAGCGCCGTTGCCAGATGCGGTCGGCCTCCTCCTTTGCTAGCATTATTGCTTCGCAGAAGGAGGCGACCACCTGAGAAGTCTACCAGGTTGGATTTATGAAACAAAAATGATGATGGTAGATCGTAAGACTAACAATCAACCTAACTCACATGAAATAGCCAATTGCGAAGCTGTCCAGAGTTTATCTACCTGGGATCTACAATCACAAATACTGGGAAATGCGGAGAAGATTCAAGCACCGTAAAAAGATTGACGCTCTTGAAATGTGTCTACTGAGGATAAAACAGACTGCTCAACGCACTATCGTTTCCATTCTTAAGAGCTTTACATCAAAACAAAAACTTTCGTCGATTGTGCAACAGCGAATTTTTAAGATGTTTAGATATTACATACGCAATGAAAGCTCTTTGGAACGTTTAGTGGTACAGGGAAGAGTAGAGGGACTACGTCTCGTGGCCATCGCCTACCAGATTTACAGAACTCACTAAATCATCTTCGAAGTGTTCCCTCATTGAATGTACACGAACTGCCATGAATAGAGAGAGATGGAGAAATGTCGTAAAAACCGCAACCAACCTGCCAGACGATCCATGACCACTACCACTCCACCAAGAGTATGACTGAGAAAAAGGAGAATATTGGATTTAGAGTAATGTCACTTTATTTTTCAAGTTACTCTCTGCAAGCCCTTTCAATTGGTACCTATTTTGAAGGAGTGTATTAAAACCAACCAGCTATTTACTTATGTAAATTTGCGGGAGTCCAAGTCGCTTATGACCGGTTAGAACTTATTTTATTCGATCTGAAACTCGATGGGATTGTGTCGTTTTATTGCGGAACTCCTACGGCCAACTTCCAGCTCCATCATCAGATCCCGACTGCCAGTATGGCAGTCCAAATCAAAGTACAAATCAAAGTACTCGTCATTACAAATCTAACGAGACCAAAGACGAGAGGGTTGTGTCGTTTCATTGCGGAGTTTTTGTAGCCACCTTCCAGCTCCATCATCAGACCCTGGTTACCATATAGGATGAAAGTACTCGTCAATACAAACTAAACGAGCCCAAATTCGATGGGGTTTTGTCGTTTAAGTGCGGAGTTCCTGTGACCACCTTCCAGCTCCATCATCAGACCTTGGTTACCATATAGGATGTAAGTACTCGTCAATACAAATCAAACGAGCCCAAATTCGATGAGGTTGTGTCGTTTAACTGCGGAGTTCCAATGACCACGATCCTGCTCCATCATCATACCCTGGTTACCATCCAAATACTCGTCATTAAAAATCTAATGAGCCTAAAGTCGATGGAGTTATATCGTTTAATTGCGGAGTTCTTATGGCAACCTTCTAGCTCCGTCATCAGACCCTGGTTACCATATAGGATCCAAGTACTCGTCAATACGAATCAAACGAGCCCAAATTCGATGGGGTTGTATCGTTTAACTGCGGAATTCATATGACCACCTTCCGACTCCATCATCATACCCTGGCTACCATACATGATCAAAGTACTCGTCAATACTAATCAAACAAGCTCAAACTCGGTGGGGTCGTTTCGTCTAACTGCGGAGTTCCTATGACCACCTTCCGGCTCCATCATCAGACCCTGGCTACCATATAGGATGAAAGTACTCGTTCATACAAACTAAACGAGCCCAAATTCGATGGGGTTGTATCGTTGAAATGCGGAATTCCTATGACCACCTTCCGACTCCATCATCAGACCCTGGCTACCATACATGATCAAAGTACTCGTCAATACTAATCAAACGAGCTCAAACTCGGTGGGGTCGTATCGTTTAACTGCGGAGTTCCTATGACTACCTTCCGGCTCCATCATCAGACCCTGGCTACCATATAGGATGAAAGTACTCGTCAATACAAACTAAACGAGCCCAAATTCGATGGGGTTTTGTCGTTTAAGTGCGGAGTTCCTGTGACCACCTTCCAGCTCCATCATCAGACCTTGATTACCATATAAGATGTAAGTACTCGTCAATACGAATCAAACGAGGCCAAATTCGATGAGGTTGTATCGTTTAACTGCGGAGTTCCTATGATCACCTTCCGGCTCCATCATCAGACCCTGGCTATCATACAGTATCAAAGTACTCGTCAATACTAATCAAGCGAGCCCAAACTCGATGGGGTTGTATTGTTTTATTGCTGAGTTCCTATGGCTACCTTCCAGCTCCATCATCAGATGAGCTCCATGTCATCATAATGTTGCATTGTCACCCGATTTACACATGCATGTAAAATTTCAGCTCAATCAGTTGAAGATGTCTGCTTCAAAATGGAGTTGCAAGATTTGAGCCGAACATACATAGTTACATACAGTGCAAGCTAATAGAAAGCTTGTAAAAAAAGAACTATAGGCAGTTAGTGCGCAATGACCAACAGCTACCTACAAGGTCATTGACTCTTTTAGTAAAAGAAATTAATTTCATACAAGCGTATATTAATTCGAGTTTTAGAAAAAGTACTATACTTTTTAAATTTATCTTTACAAATCGACACCCCTTTCATGTACCGATCAAAATTTAACGGCGTATAATAAATAAGTATATACAACGGTTTTTCATACCTAGCTGTATAACGTTAATACTATGCAAAATCTAACAGCCTATTGAGCTGCCAATCTTGAATGTGAAATGTTCTGACAAGCGGACATAATAGCTTAGGCATTAGTCTAATTGGATACGAATTTGTGTTATAATAATCAAATAACTGCCTCGTTCCTGTTTTGGTTACAAGCGCTACTGTTGGGTTCGATTCCTAGGTCGAGTAAAATGCTACAGGATATGTCCATTACGAATTCTACATTGTTGACACCTTTATGGTCGGGACTAAGCGTTTTGCCTCATTGAAGGACTGGAACAATTTACCAATGCGGTCTTTGCGTCCGATTTAATTTAGGTTTCTTCAACGCTAGAGTGGATAGGCTCTTAACAAACTAGTGCGCTTTACCACCAACGATTGTATCACTGCTTGCCATCAGGTCCAAAAAACAAGTGGCCCTGACTGCTATGCCGGAGGTCGTGGGTTCGATTCCCACCCAGGACAAATGTTTGTATGATGAGCATGATCATTTGTTCTGTGTCTAGGTGTAATTTATCTATAATTTATATATAAATATTTAGAAATATATAAGTAAGTTTATCAGTTGTATAGTACCCATAACACAAGCTCTACTTAGCTTGGAAATAGACGGCGTTGTGTGTGATAGTTGTGAAATAAAAAAATACTACGTTTTTCATAGCAAATATTCAAATGTTTTTCTAGAAAACCGAAATCCTTTGAAAAATCTATCAAGCCAGTCTGTTAACTAACAAGCAAACCTTATGCAACCTAGTTCCGATATCACACTATAGGGATAGTGTTATTATTTCAGGAGGTTGTTTGAAAAAGTTGCAAACGCAAAGGATTACTGTCTTCAGACTGGGTTTTGATTACTACTGACTAAAACCCGCTTATGATAAGGATTACAAAAGGGTTATAGTCAGTAAGGGAGAGAACGCACGAAGCGGTTTTCTCCCGCTGCCGTCACGGTTGCGGCAGCGGCAGCGGCAGCCCGCAGCTTCTGTAGAAAGCAAATATATATGTAAAAACTAAAGTACCTAATTTTTACGCCGTTTACGGCCGCGGTGTGTGCGGTTGTTCGCGGCTGCCGCTCACTGGCGCCGCGGTCGCCCGCCGCCACCTCGGCGGTTTGCGCCCGCACGCTCTGCGGTCAGTTGGCGGCGACCGCGCCCTATCGGCCGCCGGTCTCCCGTTCTTGAGCAGAGCGCGACGACGTGTCAGACTTTTACTGACTAAACTCCACTCCTATATTCCTGCGTTGCTTTGCATGCCAGGACCATGGGTTTTCCTTTCAGAAACGAACCTATGGCCCCCCTAGGTTTTGACTCTGCTGGGCCCCTACGGTTTTGCTGACATCTTGAGGCGCACATAGAAAATTACTACTACCACAAAAAAAAGCCGCTTCTAGCTTCTTTTTGTGGCGGCATTTTTTGGTGGCCCATGTGCGGCGGTAGCGGCTTTTTTTTGAGGCGGCCTTTTTATGTAGCGGCGCTTTTTTGAGGCCCGTGTGCCCACTTATTGTTTGTGCATTCACTCTTTCTATTAGAAAACTGATATTTATGTTCGGCCCATTTTTTCTAATAGACTTCTAAAAGGATTTCAAGTTCGGTTTTATATTGCTAATTAGCAAAGGGGATTGACAAACTTTTATTTCTACGGTTTGAAAACATCATAAATCTGTCATACCATTTTTTTTTTATACCATTAAAACTTTTATTATTTTTAATAACTTAAAAAAAAATCAGCTTCCTGTTCGCTTATACTTCTTGTAAACTTGTATGTACTCGTACATAAGCGTTTAAACCAAGCTGTACCATGGCGAAGCGCGTATCCTGAACTGTTCCATGAATATTTATATCAGTGTCCCATCAATGTACTGTTACATTAACGAGGAACCTTTATTTTTAATTGCGAATCTTATCTTGTTTACATTGTACTTTTGTACGCCTCTTGAGCACCTACATGTTATCTTGGGACGAGGTCGGAATACCTAATAATACGTGAGGAAATGTTCAGTCTCATTGGGGGAGATTTTGTTGAAATATATATTTTTAAGGTTAGCTGAGAGTGAAATAGGGCCCAATTTTGGATGTTTAAATTCTCAAACTTTGGAGATAGGTAATCCTAATGTTAGGTATAGATTAATTAAGTCAACCAGCCAGAAAAATAAATATTATTTTTTAAATATTATTTTGTAGTATATGAGTATGTAGTGTAAAATGATATAATGACGTCGCCTCTCATGCATGAGGTAGCGTAGTGCCAATATGAATATTTCAATTTATATTTTTTAAGGTTCCGTACATCATTCCGTGCACTAGCTTCTGACGTTTTATAAGTGCCCATGTAGGCCTATGTGAAATAAAAACATTTTTACTTTGACTTTGACATAAAGAAAAAACGGAACCCTTATAGGATCACTTTGTATTTTGTCTGTCTGTCAAGACTCTTTATCTTGAGAATACGTGGAGGTATTAAAACCATGTAAGTACTCAGATCTGTGATCCCTTGAATCTATGAAAAAATCAAATATTATCTCAAATATGTAATCAAATATTTCAACACTCTCAAAGGAATCAAAATTCATATTATACTTCCCGTTAACCTAGAGCTTTAAAATTGGGCATGAAGCAAGGTCTTGTAGCCCAAATATAGGAATAAATCTGAATATTGTAAATTTATAGTTACGCCATAAAAAAGTCGTTAAAGTTAGTCATCCAGACGCTAAAAAGTCTAACCTTCAGTCTGTCCAAGGAGTATCGTGTTACTCAGTAAATGGATTGTGGAGGTCTGATAGGCAGTCGCTGCATGCAAAACAGAATATCAGAGAGAATGCAAGCCGACCTCATGCTAGTTGAGAAAAGGCTAGGTAAATAATGCACGAGCAACGACCATTCCCCTGAATTACCTACGTTTTACAAAAAAAAATCCCTTGTACGATTGAATAAATATCCATCAACGTGTAAAAAGTAAAAGCATTTTACCGAGTCCAGTTTAGTATCCTTCTAAAAATACCGCATCAAATAAATCCGCAATCAATTCCGGACCGATCCGAACTAAACCTCAGTTACTGAAATCGCAACAGAATAAAATCTGAGCCTTACCGTTGGGAGACGCGAGCGTTACCGTGTTGCACTGTGTCGCTACGTGCAGTACTTTTAAAATGAAAACCGACACAGCTGCGAACAGTTGGAAATTGGCTAGATAGGATGACGGAGCAAAAAATCCACAAGCAATTCTCGTCCCTAAGGAGTAGAGAGAAGTTAATAGATTTCATTAATTAACCCGTTCAGTGGACCGAGTGATTGCAGTACGTACTATCCCAAGATAAAAAGTGTCAATTCGTTGCCGCACGAATTTTGGGCACCTTTTTACGTATGTGGATCAGCTAAACCGGTTTAATGTTTGGTAAAAGAGAAAATTCTAATTTTACAAAGTACCGTCTGGAATTATACGAAGTGCTATCATCTAATTTGGTCCTAATTTGAATTTCTTGCGATGGTGATCGTTTAACATCAGGATAAGTATATATAAAACAGCTCCAACCAAATCCTATAAAAGGTAGGTAGTTTGAAACTTTAATAGTGTTAAGTCGATCTCGAACTTGGTACGACAGATTTGGTCCGTCTGTACCAAAGTCGCGTGTAAGTCAGTGTAAGTCTATCGTACCAAGTTCGCGCAAGTGCTACGGGTAATACTAGTATAGCATCAGCCTTTTAATGTTCCCACTACTGTGGAACTCAGGCCTCCTCTCTAGGAGAGACAATGGGCCATAATCCACCACGCGGGCTCAGTGCGGGTTGGTGAATGTCACAAGTCGAAAAAAAACGAGTAATACTAAATAGTATAAACTTACGCTAGACTTTGGTACGGATGGCCCAAGTTCATCGTACCAAGTTCGAACGTGTGTTAACCCTATTACATTATAATACTAAAATTAAAATTACTAAAATTATGGATTAGTGATTATAATGTTTGAATTAAATATTTTAGCGGAGCAATCATCATTTGGCATCCCCACCTACAACTTGTAAGTCATGTACCTAACATTATAATAATTATTCTTGCTCATGAAAGTTAAAGCCTCAGATAGGTATATTATGGGACAAAATGTCCCCCAATATAATACACAATGCTCAGTATCATGCTCAGTATCTGCAACTTTGCCCAGTATTCCACAACTTGCTCTCAATATACTACGTATTCATGCGTTGTGGGTAATGTTGTTGGACAATTTGAAAGCGTTGCGCGTCATTTTGGGGAACATTGTGTCCCCTAATGTATCTGAATTTTAATAATCTTTTTTTTTTAAATTAATATAAAGTAGTGTTTGACTACGATCCCACCTGATGGTAAGCACCCCGGTGTGGGCACCGACGTTGACACAGCAACCGAGGGCCCAGCTGAATGCGTGCCAGAGGGTCATGGCAATACGCATGGTGCGAGGGTACCGAACGATTTCCCGCGAGGCGGCAACCCTCCTTGCTGGCCAACCGCCATGGGATCTGGAGGCAACAGTCCTTGCACACATGCACGATAAGCGCATGGAGATGCAACGCCGGGGCGAAATTCCGCTGCCGCGACAAGTCGAGGCTTGGCGGACAGAGCTTCGGCGGGATCTCATGGCGAAATGGCGTCAGCGACTATCGCAACCTCGTTCGGGGCGCGCCACAATCGAGGCGATAAGGCCCATCCTTGAGGAGTGGCTGGAAAGACCTCACGGCGTTCTAAACTTCCGCACGACGCAGGTTCTTACCGAACACGGCAAGTTCGCTAAGTTCCTGTTCCGGATTCGTGCGGAGGATTCGCCCGGGTGTCGCCACTGTGCGGAACACCCGGAGGACACGGTGGAGCATACTGTTGAGGTGTGCCCCGCCTGGGCGGAGCATCGCCGTGTCCTCGTGGGGGCGATCGGCGGCAGCGATCTCTCTCGCCGGGCCTTGGTTCAGGCCATGGTTCGTAGCGAGGAGGGATGGCAGGCGGTCGCTAGCAAAGGAGGAGGCCGACCGCATCAGGCAGAGGCAACGGGGCGCTCGCCCCAGCCGCCGCCGGGATTCCGATCCCGATTTCCGGCCACCGTAGGCGCGGGCTTGCGGACGGCGTGCAATGGGTAGCACGCTGTCCGATCGTCCGGTAACCGACCGGACCGAGCCCAAGTCGTCGACGGCGCGTTCTGTTCCCGCGCGCCTCAAGGAGCTGTCAGCAAACCGTAGAGGCCCAGCCTGCTAGCTGCAGGCAGGCAGGGTCGAAGCCTGCCGGGGCCAAGGGCCGTTTTCTGAGAGGAAGGCTCAGCCCCGGCACTATAGGCAACGAAGGAACGGGGTAGGTTTTTAGTCAGTAAGAGTCTGACACTACTTCCCGCTCCGCCCAAGGGCGGGATTTGTCATTGGATGATTTTACCTACCAAAAAAAAAAAAAAAAAAAAACCTGATGGTAAGCAGTGATGCAATCGTTGATTGCGGGGCGCACTAGTTAATTAAGAAAATAACTTTAATTTCGGAAATCGGTATATAATAACGAAGAGACTAAACTATTATAGAAACACCAACTTCCGAAATTAAAGTTATTTTGCACTTTTTTATGTTTTTTTACATTGAAGTCGGTTATATTTTTTTTTGTAAAAACTTTTTACAATGAGAACATCATGGCGAATATACAATTTCATTTCACCACCACTAAGACCTCACTCCAAACGAGGTCACATCTAGAACACTATCGCATAGCTTCCGAATACGAATTTTTACCCACCACTAGCCGTGTCAGGGATCTATTGAACGGTTTAAAATATACGCGGCCACTACAGGATGGAGTAAAATGTTCCAGTGAATTTTTCTCTTTTGCTCACGGCTTAGCTAGCCTGAATGGCTTACGTTAAATATTGGCTTATACCTTTCCAAAGAGGGGAATTTTTTTTTTTTTTTTTTTTTGAGAATAAGAATCATTTATTCGTAAACATAGGTGATAATTATATAAAAGATCTTAAAAATTTGATAGTGCGCTATGTTTTGCCAATTGGCATACAAATTATTATGAAAAAAAATATTATACTATTAAATTAAAATATAAATTCTTTAGCTAGGCATGCAAGTAAAGTTTTACTATTCATAATATAATCAATTCAATTTCATGTCAGAATTCAAAGTCAAATCATAAGATTAATTTAAAAATAAAAAATGTATAATAAAATGTATGTCAGCAAAATTTTAGTATTCAAAGTCAAAATTGAAAGTTAATCATTCAGGAGATAATTTAAAATTAAAAATAAAATATATTAAAATGTATGTCAGTATTATAAAGTTATAAAGATTCGTCATTAAGAAATTCATCTAGAGTGTAATAACATTTTTCAAGTAGTAACCCGTTAAGCGTTTTTTTAAACTTCTGTAATGGCATACATTTTATTTCATCGGGTATTTTATTATATATTTGCGGTGCAATACCAAAGAAGCTTTTTCTCATAAGAGAAGTTTTACATTTCACAAGGCATAGATCATTGATGTATTGAGCACGCATTGGAGTTTTCTTTACTGTACATAGTTTCTTGAATAAATGTGGATTATTTTTTACAAATAATGCAGTTTCCAGAATGTATAAAGCTGGCAGAGGTAAAATTTTTAACTTTTTAAAATAAGGAACGCAACTATCAGTTGTTTTTAATCCACACATACACCGTACACATCTCTTCTGCATCCTGAAAACAAGTTCCCTATTTGTTGACTGTCCCCAGAAAATAACACCATACCTCAGAACCGAGGCGACAAGTCCATGATATGCCGTCAACAGTGTATCAGTATTGACTTTCTTTGAGAGTTGAAATAACAAATATGCTGATTTACTCAATCGCTTGCAGATTACCTCCAAATGAGGTTTCCAAGTCAGTTTTTCATCGATAGTTATACCCAAGAACTTCGCAGTATTAACTTCTTCTATCTCATAATTGTCATAGGCAACATTAATTAATGGTTTCTCAAGTCGTTGATGAAAGTGCATTACATTCGTTTTACTTAAATTAATTATAAGATTATTATTATTAAGCCAATTTATTATTTTATTTAAAGAATTGTTAATGTCATTTTGATAATTGTTTTGATTATTACATTCTATAATAGCCGTGCTATCGTCTGCAAAGAGTACCATTTTTTGCCCTATGAATTTTGGGAGGTCATTTATGTATATCAAGAAAAGCGGTGGTCCTAGAACGCTACCTTGAGGCACGCCGTATTTTATGTACCTTGGTTTAGAGGTATATGTGATTTCTAATTTGGTTGTAGGACATATTCTAGTAATTTCAGTGCATTGTAATCTATCACTCAAGTAAGATTCTAAAAGCCTAAGGATGTTTCCTCTAATGCCATAGCCATGTAATTTTTGTAATAAAATTTTATGATCTACAAAATCAAATGCCTTCGTCATGTCTGTGAATATTGCACAAACAGGTTTTTTTTTATCGACGGATTTCAAAACACTTGATAATAGGTCAAACAGTGCCATATTAACATTGATATTTTTTCTGAATCCCTTTTGTTCTTCGCAGAACAATTTAAATTTTTCGAAATAAGCATAAATGGAATTATAAATTACTTTCTCTATTATTTTAGAAAATACCGGAATTTTCGCAATTGGTCTATAATTTTTAATATTAGTTTTGTCATTTCTTTTAAAAAGGGGCTTAATGATAACTTTCTTTAAACTATCTGGGAATATACCATCAGCAATACACAGGTTGATTACATGAGTCAGTGGTTTAGCTATAACTTCTTTGACATATTTTATGACTTTGGTTAATATGCCATCATGTCCGACAGTGTTCGTGTTTTTTAGGCTGGTAATTATTTTAACTATGTCATCATCTACTACGGGCATCATAAATAATGAATGCAATGTCGAATTTTCACTAAAAAGATTTTTCGTCGGCGTACAATTTGGTTGTTGATTGTTCTCGACAATCTCTATAAAATATTTATTAAATTCGTTGGCTATATCCATCGGGTGGGTTAAAATTTCGTTATCCTTTTTTATAGATAATATTGGTTCTTGAGGTAAACAAAATTTTGATTTGTTTATTACTTGCCAGGCCGCCCTTGATTTATTTTGTGAAGCATTAATGAAATGGTTATTTCGAGCTTTTTGGGTTAATTTTATTATTTTCCGGTAAAGAGTGGAATATTTTTTAAAAACAAGTTTATTTTTTGAGTTAGGATTAAGCCTATACGCCCAAAGTAGCTGTCTCTGTTTTTTACTGCATAATTTAATTCCACGAGATAACCATTTAGTCTTTTTGTTTGTAAATATAGTGACATATTTTTCCGGAAAGCATAAACGATATAATAACGTAAAGTCATCTATAAATCTGTCGTAAGACTCATTTGCATTTTTGGCGTTATACACTTGTGAGAAAGATAGACAATTTAAGTGTTTTTTGAATTTGGATAAATTACGTGCTGAAATATCTTGTTTTTTAGTTTTCCAAAATTTTAATGTACAGACTTTATCAATAGGTACTTTGAGTAGCTGAGAAGTATGATCCGAAAGAACTAGATCGATTACTTCCGCTTCGCATTCTTTTCGGTAAGAGTAAGAGTGTGCAAAGTTGTCAATACAAGAATTACTACTTAATCTGGTCGGTTCGTAGAGGGCAAGTTTAAGATTGTATTGTAAGAGAAAATTCTCAAATTCCAATGTACTTTTGTTTCTTTTTAGTACGTCGATATTAAAGTCTCCTGTTAAAATTATATTTTTATTTGTAAGTGAACGAAGTTTTTTCAATATGTCGTCCAGTTTTTCATAAAACACGCTGTAATTAAATTTGGGTATTCTATAAACGCAGATAATAATAATACTATGAGATATCAGCTCGATACCACAGCACTCGAAAACACCGGTTACTGATTGTTTAGCTACTTCCGGTAATTCTTTATAGTGTAAACCTGTTCGAACAAATATACAGGTTCCGCCTCTTTTAATGTTTCTCGAAAAGATGGCAGCTAGACAGTAATTAGGTAGATGTAGCAAGCTCTCATTACCAGTCTCAGTGAAATGTTCAGTGATGCATATAACATCTATATTAATTCCTGTACTGAAAAGCTCTTCTAACTTAATTGTCAGCAAATCCAATTTGTTCATAAGTCCTGCAATATTTTGATGAAGAATATTAAGGTAATTACTATAGAAAAAACTGAGATTTTTGTGATTTTACCTGACTTATTGTCTCCGTCTGGTTTTTCTGGGAACAATCAACTTCCAAGTGCGTGGCGTTCATAGTGTTTAAGTTCAAAATAAGGTCTTGCAAATCTGATATTACAATACTTAAGCCTTTGTTATTTAAACTCCCATATCGATGGCTGTAAGTGTCATAAGTATATGGAAGGTTGAGATTAGAGTCCAATATGAACGCATATTCATGCGTTTCCACATCCATGTAAATCAAGTTATTGAAAGTGTCAACACGGCTGTTAAACATTACATTACAGTTGTCCATATATTTAAAAGTTGGTAAACATATTATAAAATTAGTGTGACTTATTGCTTGTAATTTTTCACGAATAAATTTAACTAGTTCTACATAATTATGCGTTCCCCTGAAATCCTCCTCGCCAACATAAATAATACAATAATCAGAATGTGTAAAATTTCGTACTTTCGATTCAATGTTATTCAAAATATGCTTTAGGCCGCATTTAGGCATACGATAGTGACACACATTATAATTACAGATATGGGTTCTTTCTCTTATTGTATTCAGCCTACTAGATATTTCCCCACTTAGAATACAAATTTTAGGTCTGTTTAGTGACGACGATGTAGCTTTAGTTTCTGTAGGTGATATTGTGGGGTTTTGAGTGCCACTTGTACTGTTTTTCATTTGAGTCGCAGGATAAACTGTGATTTCTGAAGTTTGAGTATGTTTAGTCTTCATGCGAGTTGTTTCAAATACATTCTTCTTTGGAGTTAGTACTTTTTGCTTAACTGGGCTATTGGCGATTTTTTTATACATTTCATTTTTCTTTAGTAAATCCTTATTTATTTGCTTCAAATTACTATTTTCCAAAGACAAAACTTCTATTTCTTGATGTGCACTTTTAAGTTCAGACTTTAGTTTTGCTATCTCATTTCTATACATGTTTATTTGCGTTTCATCTTCATCTTCTGACATTTCTGGCATACTGTTGGTAGTACAATCTAATGTCTGAGAGATAATGTCACTACTATCATTATTTGGTTCCGATCTGGAGCGAGTGCGCCGGAACGTGATATTGTCTACATTTTCTGAGAAATTCATATTGAAAGATTAGTATAAATTTCAAAGAAACTCAAAAAGAGTCCACCTACTTCGTCAGATTCGAACGTACGATCTCGTCGTTGCCAGGTCGTTGCGTAAACCGCTAGACCAAGTAGTGTTGTATTGATGGTGGCGAAATTGTCGATCTAATAGGTCTTCGTCAATGTGAGTCTCCCTCCCAACAATAGATGTCGCTTTTTTCAATATTTATTTAGAACAGTAGTATTTTACTCTGCTAACACTGTTGAAGCGGTGGTAACACAAACCAAATTAGTACATGTTATTTGTGCTAGATGGTGTTGTAGCACTAATTATCATTTGAATAAAAAACGATTTTCGTGGTCAAGATTTGAATTGGTCAATATTGTTTATAATAATTGTAGTCCTTTTGAACACTATTGCATTGAAATTGAGGCATAGGGGTCACACTTAGCACCGTAACACTTTGTTTCTTGAGCTTAAATCTTGTTTAAAGTCACTGTTTACGTTTTTGAGATTCAGTGTTTATTTAATAACAAGGCACTATTCATAGAAAATAACACTAACGTGGTCAATTTGCATGTCCAGTTACACTTTTATGTACAATACACAGTCCAGAGGTGAGATTTAATAGTTTTAATTATTATTTTATCGAGAGCACAACTTCGAGCAGTGTTTACTAGTCAGCGCCATCTGGCGAGCGTCTTCACAATCGCGAATTCACTTCACTTTGAAATGTAATTGAACAAGGCAGCTTGGTGTATGGGGATCTCCAGTGTTTTGGGATGTTGGTTTTGATGCAATCTACATACGTTATACAGAGGCGTGTACGAAATTATATCAACTACGATGCACCATCATCATATCAGCTGAAAGACGTCCACTGTTGGACATAGGCCTCCCCCAAGTGTCGCTACTGTCGAACCCTTACTGCTGCAGGCTCGACTTCCGGGATCATATATAGAAAAACGACTTAAGACTTTTCTCAACGATATATTAAAAAATTACTTCATTTCACTTCGAACGAATACATAGCACTGACTATAAAACAATAAAATATTCTTTTCTTACAAATATTCAAACACATTCTAGAATATACTAACATCCTTCGAACAACTATTCAACCAGTATGATAACTTACAAGTATACGCATGAGTCTGCATTAATCTCATTCAAACTCATTGCTCCGACGTAACACT
Source organism: Leucania comma (assembly GCA_958295575.1). Taxonomy (NCBI): domain Eukaryota; kingdom Metazoa; phylum Arthropoda; class Insecta; order Lepidoptera; family Noctuidae; genus Leucania; species Leucania comma. The sequence continues at coordinate 25,014,145 of OY282467.1, read as the reverse complement.
ACGGTCCTGTGTATCTCGCATCCATCGGATTCCTGCAACTCCTACCAGGTCATTGGTCCACCTTGTAGGAGGCCTTCCAACACTGCGTCTTCCAGTACGCGGTCGCCAATCCAGAACCTTTTGGCCCCAACGTTCTGCGAGCAATGTGCCCTGCCCACTGCCACTTAAGTTTGGCGATTCTTCGCGCTATGTCGGCAACCTTGGTTCTCCTGCGGATATCTTCATTTCTGATTAGATCCCGCAAGGAAACTCAGAGCATAGCCCTTTCCATTGTCCTTTGGGTGACTTTAAGCCTTCTGATGAGGCCCATTGTGAGCGACCACGTTTCAGAGCCATATGTCATCACTGGCAATACGCACTGGTCATAGACCAATGCATCAATTACATTAAAAAGATATATATTTGACATATAAACTAGTGCTTGTACACACCTACCTGATGTTAAGCAGTGGGGCAATCGTTGAAGGTGAGGTAAACTGTTTAGATCCTATTCACTCTAGCCTTGAATACATCCATATTATAATTGGATGGGAAGACCGCAGCAAGCTTTTAGTAAGCTTCGCGTTAAATCGTGGTATCCATTTTTACTTATTACCAAGTTGCACGGTGGAAAAGAATGGAGTACCTATATTATTTAATTTATATAATAAGGTTCAAATTGTATTTTGGCTGGCTGAAACTACTTTTTGTAATTTTTATGCATTTTATCTATGTAACATTTTATAGATAAATAGAGTCAGCCTTATGTTGTTCCTACTGACTGCTGGGACTCAGGTTTTCTCTCTAAGAGAGGAAACGGCCCGTAATCCACCACACAAGCCTAGTCCAGATTGGTTAATGTTACATGTATTCGGTTGTTTTGGTTCTAGGGCATGCCAGATTCCTCACGATGTTTTCCTTGGCTGTTTTGAGAAAAGTGGTAAATTATTATTAAACAAAGTAATGCGGCTTCTTGGGTTTGATCAAACATAATGATGTACAACTCGTACGATGTACAAGTAAGGGCTGTTAGTACTAGGGGACCGTTCAAGTATTACGTAAGTCGATTTTTGGCAAATATTAACCTCCTCCTTGTCAGCAAAAGTAAGCAAGGCTCTCCCCCCCCCCCCTCCCCAATTATCAATCCACGATACACGAATCCATGACTTAAAGCTTTGAATGACATAAGATGTTTGCTGCTCAGTGATATGTGTATGCTCACTTTCGTGTGATTTTGAAAAAATGATATCGTTCTCTTAAAAAAACTAAAAAATATATAGGCATTGCTGACCTAATCACCATTCAGACTCCCCCATCCTCCATATCATCAAAAATAAGCAAAGCAAAGGCCCCCTGTAGTGCTTACGTAATACTTGAAGGGCCCCATAGGCTATCAATGTTCTAATAAATTTGATTTCTTCAATGACAAAAGCTGTAAATACAACAAATATATTGTAAGTTTAGCTAATAGATTTAATAGTTCATCATCTGGGTATTGTTTCACGCGCGTGTTCAAAGATATCTTAGCATACCGTACGGGGCCAGCAGGACCAATGCTTGCTAGCACCGCAGTAACTTTCTGAAAAGGAAACAAGAAAACTCGTAGTTCTAGAATGTTAAGGGCAACTAAAGAACACAAGTATGTAAAGTCTGACACGTTCTCCCATTCCACCCTAGAGCATGAAAAATCAGTAAATAATTACACAACAAAAAAAAATTAATAGATTACAAAAACGTGACAATAACAATCCCACAGAAGTGTTGTTTAAGTTACAGCACGTTTCTAAGATTCATTGTGTTATAAAAAATGTAGGTAGTGAACCCACTCTTTGTCTGCACTCTGCGTGTAACGTGCCCCTCGCGTCCAATTCCTCCCTGCTTCAATGACTTCCCAGGTTCTTCGTCGTCATTTTTAATGAGAATTCCTTCTAGGTTTTTAGGGTACCGTACCTCAAAAGGAAAAACCGGAACCCTTAAGGATCACTTTATTGTGTTACTTGACTTAAGATCCTATGTCCCCTAGCTGAGGCAGAGGGCGTCGACAGCAGTCACCCATTGCGACCGATCTCGAGCTCCTACGCTTCACCTCGCTCCATGTCAATACGATGGCCGTCGCTTCTGCCAACACGGTGCGTCGCCAGGTTTGCCGAGGATGGCCGCGCTTCCTTTTCCCTTGAGGATTCCAGTCCAATGCCTGTTTAGGTATATGATCTATCCATCTACACTTGCGACGTTTGATCTGGTGGTCGATCGGGCTTTCGTGGCATTTCTCCAACAGCTCTACGTTAGAGATGGTCTCGGGCCAGTAAATCCTTTTGTCTTGACAATGCTTGGAGGTGTCGAATTGAAATTAAAATCAATAAATTGAAATTGAAGCTGTGAAAAAATCAAACTTCTAAGTTATCGAAAATAAAGACCGTTTATATTAAAAAAAAACGTGTTTCGACTCTTTAAAGAGAATCGAAATTCATAAAGTACTTTCCGTTGATTTAGAATCTTGTTTGGCATAAAGCATGGTCTTATAAGTACAGTCGAAGAAATAAGTCTGAAAAAGTAAATTTATTGTTATGTAACAAAAAAAAAACTTTTTTGGCGATTCAGAATTTGAAAATTGAACTATTTACATAGGTAAGTTTCTACGAAACCCTCAGTGCACGAGTCCGACTCACACTTGCCCAGCTTTTTCTAAGTATCATGGTTTTCCAACATTGTTTTTATGGAATAATAGAATAGATGTAACCCTTTGGGGCTTTTTGTTTGAACAAACAAATAAAGAAAGGAAGGTATATTTTATCCGCAAGATATTTTGAAAAGAAAATAAGTTTATTATCTTTTGTAATCGGATTACGACGGAATCATTTTGTATTTTCCTGAAGATGATATGGCTGGAAAAAGGATGAATGGGAATACTGCTATAACGACTGGTAGAAATGAGTGGATGTATTCATAGGCAAAAATATTTACAACTAACTTTTGCCAGGAGTTTTACCCGCGTGAAAATTATTTTCAACCCGAGATATGTTTTCATACAATCGCTCTTACGTGATTATAATGTTATTACACATCTTTCTCCAGATATAACCAAATATATAATATATATATTGAATAACAGATATTTTATGGATATTATCTAGGCCCATACGTGTGAGGTATCTATGGATAGGTCTTCAAAAATTATATTGAGGTTTCTAAATGAGTGTTTGTGTTTTCTCAATGAGTTTCATTTCATACAGACGCTGCCTATATAAACAATGCGAACAATGTTCGTCTATATAGTTTTGTTTATTTTGCTTTTGTAGTGTTCCGAATTTCGTTTCAGTGGACACACTTTTTACCTATTGTTTCTATTTGTCTCTAACAATCATTATGTCAATGTCATGCATACCTGTCAGTTATTTGCATGGTTACTGTAATGTCGTATAAAGTAGACGTTGAAGTAGACTGTGCTGTTGGTGTGCTTATTATAAATAAATATGTTTTTTTTTTTCTTAACAGAATAGTATGCGCGAGAGATGCTTCCAAATTGGCAAAATGTGTCCCCTCCCGTGTAACTTCTAAAATAAGAGAATAATAAAACTAAAAAAAAATATGATGTACATTACCATGCACACTTTTACGGAAAATTGGTTTACACGAGATCAAGTAGGTAGTTTTTTTTTTAATACGCCATAAAACATAAACCGCAATTTACCAAGTTTGTATTGAACGGAACCCTTAGCGCGCGAGTCCGACCCGCACTTGCCTTTTTTTTTAATGATACAAGCTAGTATGATGTCTGTCGAAGTGAAATGAAGTAATTTATAAGTAGTTACATACTGTGTATTATACACACTTTAAAGAGTTTTAAATCACAGGAGAGTGCCAAATAAAATATTTTTTCTTTCTTTCTTTCTTTCTATGTAGACACTTAAGATAAAAAAAGGATAAAACTAACATTGTGTGACTCACGGTTGCGCCAAATAGGTCCAGTTCAGCAAAAATGCCAGACAGCTACGTGGTAGTTGCCTGACGCTGGTTTTCAACTGAACCTTATTTAGATTGTCCGGTGAAAAAAAATAATTTATTTATTTAGTCGGTAGTTTTAGGTGTAAAGTAAATAAATGAATCGATTTCAGCTATTTTTTAAATGCAACTTTTCAAAATTAAATTCTAAGAAGAAGCATGATTACGTTAGTAACGTGTTTGTTTTTACGTGCGTAGATACTAATACCGATGTGCCATCAGCTCTCTAGCCAAGCTACAGTCGTTTCGTTAAACGTGAGCGCTTGGAGTTGGCGACGCCTCAAATTCCCTTGTTCCGACGTCATCTTAACGTGGTCAGAATAAAGGTATTGGAGGCATGTCCAACTCCAAGCGTTCACGCTTAACGAAACTATTGTAACTTGTCTAGGGGCAGGCTATTTAGGATTACTAATTTATTCTAGAAATGGTATAGAAGCATGTAAGTAACTCAGTTACAACCGTGTCGTACAGTTATAAATAAATCTTTTAAAAGGTATTTTTCTTTTCAGGTATTTTTTTTTTGTTTTTTTTTTTATTCAGCCGCTAAACTAAAATGGGACTGGGCAGGCCACATCTGCCGCATGTCACAAGAGAATTGGGCGAAAGCAACCAACGACTGGATCCCGAACAGCAGGAGCCGGCGACGCGGTAGGCCCAGAAGGAGATGGCGTGACGATTTGGACTCCTTTCTAAAGGATTGGCCGGAAGTGGCAAAAGATAGAGAAGAGTGGAAGAATGGAAGGGAGGCCTTTGCCCTGCAGTGGGACACTACAGGCTCATAATAATAATTAATAATAATAATATTTATTAAAACTTCATGCCACACCAAAGTATAAAGGTGAACTGAATACCTTAGGCATTTTCTACAAGGCAACCAAAGGAGGTAGTGAAGAGAACAAGACAGATGCATAAAAAAAAAGATTACTAAAAAAACAAGGGTACAAATGTATATGTAATATATTTATGGTAATATAAACTACTTATGCATTATTTATATAAAAATAAAGGTTATTCTACAAATGAAATTAGACACCAATTTAATTTGTAAGATTTTATGCAACTAAACTTAAATTAATCAGCATTTTTAAATAACTAACTGTATTCAAAACGGGTCCCCTATGTTGTTTCGAACGCCGCTGTTGCGACGCACGCTGTTGCGAATTTTTTTTCCACTGCCTCACAGGTTCGAAAGCTCATGGACTCGAATGAAGTAGTCGCGAAAGACGCTGTTTCGAAAAACATTTTCACTGCCTCAACAAAAAATAACAAAAAATTCGCAACAGCGTGCGTCGCAACAGCGGCGTTCGAAACAACATAGGGGACCCATTCAAAACCTATGTTTCTGCTTATTTCGTTACCACTATCACTAATATCTTCTAACTGTCGGTTTATGAACGTATATTAACAATGAAACAATAATTGTAATTAATTGGTAGGTACCACGTGATTTGTCTTGTGGTTCAAATCAATGAGGATAAAGGCTTCGTTGATGAATTTGAACGTAAGGCAAAAGCTCAATCGTGTGTAGGTATAGTCACGAACAATAAGATACACCTTTAAATTTTGGTCGTTTTAATCCCGTGGAGTGTCATTTTGGTACATGAAACACTATCGATTTGTTAAGATAAAATTAAAAAATAAAGTACTTTTTTTCTAAAAGTCGAGTTTTTTTTTTTAAGTAAACGAGTCAATGACCTTTTAAGTAGTTGTCGGTCGTTGCGTACTAACTACTTACAATTCATTGCCCTCGCTGAGCTGAAATTTACTTAAAGAAATTAATTTTGTACATGCGTAAATTAATACGAGTTAAAAAATAGAACTTTTTTTAAAACTCGAATTAATTTACGCATTTACGAAATTACTTTACGTCACAAAAAAACCCTTTTTTCGATTCGGAAAAATATTCGATACCAATTCGGGAATTGAACTATTACAGGAAAAATAAAGTTAAAGAAACCAGCCACACTAAACGCCAGTGACTTTGAGCGAACAAAAGAGAAGAGCGTCGCTGCCGGCGCAACAAGATTTTTCTAATGATAATAATTATGTCCTTCATTAATTAAACACAATATGAATAAAAGTCGTATATCAAAAGATTGGTACTGAAATTATCTTTTAGTTTTTGATAGTTTCATAAAAATACATCAAATGATTTTTGGCTGATCTTCACTTTTTTGTCTGTATTAGAGATAACTTTCATTATAATCATACCAAGTTCTTTGAAAAAAAAATGTAAATATTCGTATATCAAATAGGCAAATAGTCTAACATATATTTATGACGGTTGACTAGATAGAAAGTTAAATAAATAAACTTATCACTTAATAACAAACAAGCAATAAGTTTATTACACTCAAAAATCACGAGAAACCGGTCATTCTACAGTTCGACAGTAAAACGCTCTTTTTCGCGACGCCACAACGCAATATTCAGCGGCAAGTGTCATTGACCCGGCGCCGCAGCGCGGTTGTGTTTCGGCCCATGTAGGCATTTTTAACTCAGTCTAGACACAGTGAAAATAAAACTACACACATAAATATAAAAAATAAACAAACTACCCACATTTTTAAAATTCTCAGACCACTGTATAATTAAAACATGCCACGCAATAAAAATTTAAGACATAAAAAACAGAAAATTTAATTCAGTTTGATGATAATGCACGGTACCTATTTGCGTGTTTCACGTGCCCGCGTGTTTCAGATAAACGCGATGATTCTCTCATTTCAACGCCAATTTGTTGTTTCCTACGGCGAGAAACATTGCGCACGTATCAGATAAACTCAGCCCAATTTACGTGGGAAGAGATCTCTATTCAGTAACTAAAGGAAAAATGGAGCTTTCGGCAGAAAACACTGTGAAAAATGCAGGTCTTTATAATTAATCCCGAATAAGAGATTAACTAATATACAACATTATTTTTGTGCGAAACCTGAATATCGGGTTCAGAATCAGTAACTGAATTGATTATATTTTTTCCCCAAAGTATTTAAAAAGTCTCAAGTTGGACCTCATCGACACTAAGTACAACTTAGGTCATGGCAGAGCACGGCACAGCTAGGTGCGGAAGCAAAAAAACCTCTTAGTAACCCAGGTGGTTCGGTAACCATGTATTTCTGCGGACATCCAGGAAAATAACAAGCTTATGACTGTGATTTTCCATAATACAGTTATGAACTTTTGTACATAAATTCTTTACATAAAAGTACTTGACACGTGTTTTGGATTTCACGTATACTAAAACTAATGTATAAAAATCTCGTGTCACATTGTTTGGAATCAAACACCTCCGAAACGGTATGCCCGTTTTTCATGAAATTCTTTGTTTATATTTGGTAGGTCTGAAAATAAGTCCAAGGCTATTTTTACAAGCTTTCTATTAGCTTGCACTGTATGTAACTATGTATGTTCGGCTCAAATCTTGCAACTCCATTTTGAAGCAGACATCTTCAACTGATTGAGCTGAAATTTTACATGCATGTGTAAATCGGGTGACAATGCAACATTATGATGACATGGAGCTCATCTGATGATGGAGCTGGAAGGTAGCCATAGGAACTCAGCAATAAAACAATACAACCCCATCGAGTTTGGGCTCGCTTGATTAGTATTGACGAGTACTTTGATACTGTATGATAGCCAGGGTCTGATGATGGAGCCGGAAGGTGATCATAGGAACTCCGCAGTTAAACGATACAACCTCATCGAATTTGGCCTCGTTTGATTCGTATTGACGAGTACTTACATCTTATATGGTAATCAAGGTCTGATGATGGAGCTGGAAGGTGGTCACAGGAACTCCGCACTTAAACGACAAAACCCCATCGAATTTGGGCTCGTTTAGTTTGTATTGACGAGTACTTTCATCCTATATGGTAGCCAGGGTCTGATGATGGAGCCGGAAGGTAGTCATAGGAACTCCGCAGTTAAACGATACGACCCCACCGAGTTTGAGCTCGTTTGATTAGTATTGACGAGTACTTTGATCATGTATGGTAGCCAGGGTCTGATGATGGAGTCGGAAGGTGGTCATAGGAATTCCGCATTTCAACGATACAACCCCATCGAATTTGGGCTCGTTTAGTTTGTATGAACGAGTACTTTCATCCGGTAGCCAGGGTCTGATGATGGAGCCGGAAGGTGGTCATAGGAACTCCGCAGTTAGACGAAACGACCCCACCGAGTTTGAGCTTGTTTGATTAGTATTGACGAGTACTTTGATCATGTATGGTAGCCAGGGTATGATGATGGAGTCGGAAGGTGGTCATATGAATTCCGCAGTTAAACGATACAACCCCATCGAATTTGGGCTCGTTTGATTCGTATTGACGAGTACTTGGATCCTATATGGTAACCAGGGTCTGATGACGGAGCTAGAAGGTTGCCATAAGAACTCCGCAATTAAACGATATAACTCCATCGACTTTAGGCTCATTAGATTTTTAATGACGAGTATTTGGATGGTAACCAGGGTATGATGATGGAGCAGGATCGTGGTCATTGGAACTCCGCAGTTAAACGACACAACCTCATCGAATTTGGGCTCGTTTGATTTGTATTGACGAGTACTTACATCCTATATGGTAACCAAGGTCTGATGATGGAGCTGGAAGGTGGTCACAGGAACTCCGCACTTAAACGACAAAACCCCATCGAATTTGGGCTCGTTTAGTTTGTATTGACGAGTACTTTCATCCTATATGGTAACCAGGGTCTGATGATGGAGCTGGAAGGTGGCTACAAAAACTCCGCAATGAAACGACACAACCCTCTCGTCTTTGGTCTCGTTAGATTTGTAATGACGAGTACTTTGATTTGTACTTTGATTTGGACTGCCATACTGGCAGTCGGGATCTGATGATGGAGCTGGAAGTTGGCCGTAGGAGTTCCGCAATAAAACGACACAATCCCATCGAGTTTCAGATCGAATAAAATAAGTTCTAACCGGTCATAAGCGACTTGGACTCCCGCAAATTTACATAAGTAAATAGCTGGTTGGTTTTAATACACTCCTTCAAAATAGGTACCAATTGAAAGGGCTTGCAGAGAGTAACTTGAAAAATAAAGTGACATTACTCTAAATCCAATATTCTCCTTTTTCTCAGTCATACTCTTGGTGGAGTGGTAGTGGTCATGGATCGTCTGGCAGGTTGGTTGCGGTTTTTACGACATTTCTCCATCTCTCTCTATTCATGGCAGTTCGTGTACATTCAATGAGGGAACACTTCGAAGATGATTTAGTGAGTTCTGTAAATCTGGTAGGCGATGGCCACGAGACGTAGTCCCTCTACTCTTCCCTGTACCACTAAACGTTCCAAAGAGCTTTCATTGCGTATGTAATATCTAAACATCTTAAAAATTCGCTGTTGCACAATCGACGAAAGTTTTTGTTTTGATGTAAAGCTCTTAAGAATGGAAACGATAGTGCGTTGAGCAGTCTGTTTTATCCTCAGTAGACACATTTCAAGAGCGTCAATCTTTTTACGGTGCTTGAATCTTCTCCGCATTTCCCAGTATTTGTGATTGTAGATCCCAGGTAGATAAACTCTGGACAGCTTCGCAATTGGCTATTTCATGTGAGTTAGGTTGATTGTTAGTCTTACGATCTACCATCATCATTTTTGTTTCATAAATCCAACCTGGTAGACTTCTCAGGTGGTCGCCTCCTTCTGCGAAGCAATAATGCTAGCAAAGGAGGAGGCCGACCGCATCTGGCAACGGCGCTCATGCCGCAGCCGCCGCCGTAATTCCGGTCCCGATTTCCTGCCACCGTAGGCGCGGGCTTGCGGACTGCGGGCAATGGGTCGCTGTCCGTCCGTCCAGTAACAGATCTAACCAAGCCCAAGGGCAGGGGATGTCATTGGGTGGTTTTATCTACCATAAAAAAATAAAAAGAAACCTGGCAGACTTCTAAAGATAGCAGACTAAGTTTCTTATGCTTACCTATAATATGGGTAACAAATGAAAGGATTTGCTGAGAATACAAATGTGATTTAAATAAGGTATAATTAAAAAGAAAAAAATAAATTATAAATAAAAAAACTTTTTAAAAACAAGCTTTCAATTAAATGGGCTAAAAAGAAGGAAATAAACTTTTCCTTTATAACTTTTACTATCAATTTATAACGGCATTACACAATTTATATGATATAAAAGCTTGTCGCGAGATTTAACTGTGTAAATACACAGTAAAATAACTTTATTAATTAAATAAGTTAAATAAGTTTATCTATTAGTTTCAATATTTTTAAAATCTCGCGACAAGCTTTTGTATCATATAAATTGTGTAATGCCGTTATAAATTGATAGTAAAAGTTATAAAGGAAAAGTTTATTTCCTTCTTTTTAGCCCATTTAATTGAAAGCTTGTTTTTAAAAAGTTTTTTTATTTATAATTTATTATACCCTGAGGTGATAAAGGTGGTTCGAAATAATTAATATGCAAGTAGCCTATAAAACAATTTATTTTTTATGCCTACTGAAAATTTCCATTTCCATTTTACTGTTAGTTTAATGTTTTTTGTTTATTATTGATAGGTCCGCGCTTGACCGCTATCTCACCAGAAGGAAAGCGACGATACGGTCGACGATGGAGCGCGCTTACCTAGAAGAAACCTATTCATTCTTGGCTTTGTGCGTATAGGTGGGACGTCCACCATGTACCGGTGGTGCAACGCCGTACGTCTGGTAGTCCGATGATGGACCCAGAACACAAAAAAACACTACTATAATGGCTATATTTTACAAGCTTTCTATTAGCTTGCACTGTATGTAACTATGTATGTTCGGCTCAAATCTTGCAACTCAATTTTGAAGCAAATATCTTCAACCGATGAGCTGAAATTTTACATGCATGTGTAAATCGGGTGACAATGCAACATTATCATGACATGGAGTTGATCTGATGATGGAGCTGGAAGGTAACCATAGGAACTCAGCAATAAAACAATACAACCCCATTGAGTTTGGGCTCGCTTGATTAGTATTGACGAGTACTTTTATCCTGTATGATAGCCAGGGTCTGATGATGGAGCCGGAAGGTGATCATAGGAACTCCACAGTTAAACGATACAACCCCATCGAATTTGGGCTCATTTAATTCGTATTGACGAGTACTTTCATCCTATATGGTAACCAAGGTCTGATGATGGAACTGGAAGATGGTCACAGGAACTCCGCACTTAAACGACACAACCCCATCGAATTTGGGCTCGTTTAGTTTGTATTGACGAGTACTTTCATCCTATATGGTAGCCAGGTCTGATGATGAAGCCAGAAGGTGGTCATAGGAACTTCGCAGTTAAACGATACCACCCCGTCGAGTTTGAGCTCGTTTGATTAGTATTGACGAGTACTTTAATCATGTATGGTAGCCAGAGTCTGATGATGGAGTCGGAAGGTGGTCATAGGAACTCCGCAGTTAAACGATACAACCCCATCGAATTTGGGCTCGGTTGATTCGTATTGACGAGTACCTTGATCCTGTATGATAGCCAGGGTTTGATGATGGAGCCGGAAGGTGATCATAGGAACTCCGCAGTTAAACGATACAACCCCATCGAATTTGGGCTCGTTTGATTCGTATTGACGAGTAATTTCATCCTTTATGGTAACCATGGTCTGAAGATGGACCTGGAAGGTGGTCACAGGAACTCCGCACTTAAACGACACCACCCCATCAAATTTGAGCTCGTTTGATTAGTATTGACGAGTACTTGGATCCTATATGGTAACCAGAGCCTGATGATGGAGCTGGAAGTTTGCTATAGGAACTCCGCCATTAAACGATATAACCCCATCGACTTTAGGCTCATTTGATTTGTAATGACGAATACTTGGATCCTATATGGTAAACAGGGTCTGATGATGGAGCTGGAACGTGGTAATAGGAACTTCGCAGTTAAACGACACAACCCCATCGAAATTGGGCTCATTTGATTTGTATTGACGAGTGCTTGGATCCTATATGGTAACCAGGTTCTGATGATGGAGCTGGAAGGTTATCATAGGAACTTCGTAAGAAATCGACACAATCCCATCGAGTTTGGGCTCATTTTATTTTTAGAGAGTAACTTGAAAAATAAAGTGACATTACTCTAAATCCAATATCTTCCTTTTTCTCAGTCATACTCTTGGTGGAGTGGTAGTGGTCATGGATCGTCTGGTAGGTTGGTTGCGGTTTACGAAACGTTAGTACGGTGAGCAGTCTGTTTTATCCTCAGTAGACGCTTCCAGCGTCACATTTCAAGATCGTCAATCTTTTTACGGTGCTTGAATCTTTTCCGCATTTCCCAGTACTTGTGATTGTGGATCCCAGGTAGATAAACTCTGGACAACTTCACAATTGGCTATTTCATGTAAGTTAGGTTGATTGTTAGTCTTACGATCCACCACCATCATTTTTGTTTCATAAATCCAACCTGGTAGACTTCTCAGGTGGTCGCCTCCTTCTGCGAAGCAGTAATGCTAGCAAAGGAGGAGGCCCACGGTAGAGTTGTGCCCCGCTTGGGAAGAGCATCGCCGTGACCTCGTGAAGGCGATCAGTAGCGATGATGTCTCGCGCCGGGCCTTGGTTCAGGCCATGGTCCGGAGCGAGGAGGAGTGGCAGGTGGTCGCCTCCTTCAGCGAAGCAGTAATGCTAGCAAAGGAGGAGGCCGACCGCATTAGGCAAAGGCGGACACGCCGCCGCCGCCGCCGGGTTTCCGATCCCAATTTCCGGCCACCGTAGGCGCGGGCTCGCGGACGGTGGGCAATGGGTAGCTCGCTGTCCGTCCGTCCGGTAACAGACCGGTCCGAGCTCAGGTCGTCTACGGCGCGCACCGTTCCCGCGCGCCTCATGGAGTTGTCAGCAAACTGTAGGGGTCCAGCAGGGCCGAAGCCTACTGGGGCCAAAGGTTATGCGAGAGTGTCACCACGGGCCCCGGGACAAAGGCGAGGAATGGAAAGGTAGGTTTTTAGTCAGTAAAAGTCTGACACTGTTTCCCGCCCCACCCAAGGGCGGGATTCGTCATTGGATGATTTTACCTAACACAAAAAAAAAAAAAAAAAAAAAGCAAAGGAGGAGGCCGACTGCATCAGGCAACCGCGCTCACGCCGCAGCCACCAACGTAATTCCGATCCAAATTTCCGGCCACCGTTGGCGCAGGGCTTGCGGACGGCGGGCAATGGGTAGCTCGCTGTCCGTTTTTCCGGTAACAGACCGGACCGACCCGAAGTCGTTTACGGCGCGCACTGTTCCCGCGCGCCTCAAGGAGTTGTCAGCAAACCGTAGTGGCCCAGTAGGGTCGAGGCCTAGTCCAGACTAGGGCTCTGGGGAGGTATGAAAATGCATTCCAGGGCCCTGGATCCAAGGCAGGGAAGGAACAGGGTAGGTTTTTAGTCAGTAAGAGTCTGACACTATTTCCCGCTCCGCGTGAGGGCGGGATTTATCATTGGATGATTTTACCTGCCTATATAAAAGCATCCTTTGCTTCGGAGGCCGACCGCGTCAGGCGCTGCAGCCGCTGCGCCGCCGTAATTCCGCTCCCGGTTTCCTGCCGCCGTAGGCGCGGACTTGCGGACGGCGGGTAATAGGTAGCTCGCTGTCTGTCCGTCCGGTAACAGACCGAACTAAGCCCAAGGGCAGGGGATGTCATTGGAAGATTTAACCTACCATAAAAAAATAAAACAAAAAAAAACCTGGCAGACTTCTAAAGACTGAACGGACTGAAAACACTTAGTCTGCTAAGTTTCTTATGCTTTCCTATAATATGGGTAACAAATGAAAGGACTGGCTGAGAATACAAATGTGATTTAAATAAAGTACGAGTATAACTAAAAAGTAAAAAATAAATTACAAATAAAAAAACTTTTTTAAAAACAAGCTTTCAATTAAATGGGCTAAAAAGAAGAAAATAAACTATTCCTTTATAACTTTTACTATCAATTTATAACCGCATTACACCATTTAAATGATATAAAAGCTTGTCGCGAGATTTAACTGTCAATACACAGCTAAATAACTTCGTTAATTAAATAAGTTAAAAAACTTCATCTATTGATTTTAATATTTTCAAAATCTCGCGACAAGCTTTTGTATCATATAAATTGTGTAATGCGGTTATAAATTGATAGTAAAAGTTATAAAGGAATAGTTTATTTTCTTCTTTTTAGCCCATTTAATTGAAAGCTTGTTTTTAAAAAAGTTTTTTTATTTGTAATTTATTTATAAACTAATATCTCTTTTAATAAAATCCTGCCGCAGAAATTGAACCAGTATATTTTCTATTCTACAGTAGTACACAATAAGTTTGCGTCGTTTTCATCTTTGCGTGACCGCACCTCGCCAGTGTGTCTTCACCTTTACAACCCGTATTTCTTGATACACAGTAAACGTGCTTGCAATGTGCAGTTATAAAATAAAAATAAATATAAACGATGTTTTATGTAGCAGTAGTTGGAAAGAGTAGATTTTATTTTAAATTTTCTTGCGATATTGTTACTTTGTGTCTCGTTTCTTCCCTTGGTACACCGACCATAGAAAAGTTATGAAGCATATGTAAATGTGAATGTTTGTATGTATATCCGTTTGTATTTCGGACTGGTGTCTGCAATTCCACGACCAAAGCGCGTATCTTGCATACGGGTGAGACAAATGTATCTTTCAGTTCCTCAAGGAAGGTCAGCAGCGCTTTTTTGTTACTGACCATTTCGCGTACCTCTTTATCCGTTAAGAATCCGCCTTATAAAGTTCCCACTGCTGGGACTCTGGCTTCCTCCCTGGGAGAGGGCCGAGTCGTCGACAGCGCGTAATTTTCCTTGCGCGCCTCAAGGAGATGTCAGCGAACTGTAAGGGTCCAGTACGGTCGAAGCTTGCTGGGGCCATGGAGAGAAGTACGAAAATGATACACGTGGTCCTAAAACGCAAAGGGCAACTTAAGGAGCATTTTGTGGTTTTACTCAGTAAAAGTCTGACACACCCTTCCGCTCCGCCCTAGAGCGGGAGAATTCATTAAGTCATATCCCACGTTAAAAAAAACAACGTTGGCATTGAATTGGTGGATATCACATGTTTTAATTTTAGCTTTTAAAACATATGTACTGATTTCAACACGATGTTTTCCTTTACCATTTTGAGAGCAGTGGCGATGAAATAAATTACACATTATTACATAAAGTAATGCGCCTTGCTGAGTTTAAATCCACGACCGACTTGCTAGTTGCCATGGAGAGAAGTACGAAAATGATACACGTGGTCCTAAAACGCAAAGGGCAACTTAAGGAGCATAAGTGTAGTTTTACTCAGTAAAAGTCTGACACACCCTCCCGCTCCGTCCTAGCGCGGGAGAATTCATTAAATCATATCCCACGTTAAAAAAAAAAAAACAACGTTGGCATTGAATTGGTGGATATCACATGTTTTAATTTTAGCTTTTAAAACATATGTACTGATTTCAACACGATGTTTTCCTTTACCATTTTAAGGGCAGTGGTGATGAAATAAATTACACATTATTACATAAAGTAATGCGCCTTGCTGAGTTTGAACCCATGACCGACTCGTTAGTTGAGGCCGTTATCACTAGGCTATTACTGCTCACTAGCCTTACCTGGCCCTACATTAAGACCGATATTTTTACCTAATTTATCAAAATTCTAATGTTATTGAGCAGACACGAATATCAAAAAGCTTAAAAATTTTCCAAGTTACCCATTCCAATTTCATGGAAAATCCAATAAAATCTAATATTCTATTTATATTCGTGAATTTATTGTAAAAACGGATTCCCTTGAGGGATTCAAGTGGGCTTGACCCAAACCTTCATTATTTTTCTAGTAATTCTTACTTTACCAGTTAGTCGTTTTGAGGGTTTTACAAGTATTTGACCTTCTCGTTATTTTTGAAATTTAGCTTGAGGTGAATGGTTTTAATGGAAAAATGGAATGGATTTTAGTATAACAATAGGTATAATGACACTGATTTTTTTTTTTGTTCAATAACATTTAATTTAATGACAATTGTAATTTAATTTGGTAATATAATTGTAAGAATCTCAATTATTTATTGTTATATTATTGAACTTCTGAACTAACACAGAAATAATCGATACTAACATATTATATGGACCAAAAATTGTCTAGGAATAAAATATTAAAATTATTTATTTTACTAGCTAGTATTAAAATTATGTGGATGGAGAGGGAGCGAGCGGCCAAAAAAAAATGGATGTATATTGTGAATAGTGATATGAAAGACAAGAAAGTTATTGATAGTATGGCGGTTGACAGGATAGAATGGAAGATCTTCTTCTTTTCAAATCGATGGTAAACTTGTTAAATTGTATGGGCCCAGTAGATGGCTACGTTAACTGCAGCATCGGTCGCACTCATAAAATCCTCCAAAGCGCAGGTGTATGGCACTTAGGACGATCCAACGAGTGGCTCAATGTTTTGAACAGCATCGCACTTACATTGAATAACTGACGGGTCTATAAGCCTCCATTTCGTCAAGTTGTGTTTGCATTGGCTTACCTGAAAGAAAGAAAAAGAAACTGTTTATTGCTGGATAAATACGCAAATTAAGGATTAATAAAATTATAAGTAGGTAGGTAGTACACTTTGTGAGAAATATGCACCACCACCTAGCCGAAAAGTGCTTTTTTTTTTGTTACGCTTTCCATATAGACCACCGCAATTCACGTCTCCATACGGGAGACGTTCTTGGCTTTTCAAGAAGTCGGATGGTGGAAGGTTATGTTCTTCCCAATGCTTGATTCTTTCTTTAGGTGGTGGGTCAAGGATGGCTTGTGTGCTTCGAAGAAAGCTCATTTGGCTCTTAAGCCTACTTGGGGCTGTTTTCTGTGCGAAGATGGGATGTCAGGAATCGGATTTTTAGTTTTTCTTTTATATCGTGCATGTGATATCCCTACGAACAGCTGGCAGAGCAATACCAGACAACGGTAGAGCTTATTAAGTGGGGTCGGTTTAAGGCATCCCAATATAATTTGACACGTAAAAATGGAAGTTAAGACCTGTAGCGCCAATCCCAAATAACACGGGTTAAGAGCAAGAAGATGATGATGATTTATTTTACTAGCTCTTCCCTCACGTTTAAATCGAAAAACTTGCCATATGGCGTCCTAATTGGCAACGATCATACGATCAAACGAAGCATTCTTGTCACACGACAAGTTTAAACACACTAATTTCTTTATTGTGTACTAATAGAGCTGGCAAGTGATCAAGCGAGAACAGTGAAATGCGAACGTGTGACCGATTGGCTGATCATAGGATCGTGCAATCAAAGCTACAAATCTGACTGAATACAAATTGAGTGTCCTGATTGGTCACTCATGCGTCATCGAGCGAACAGAACGCGGGGGGAAAGCCATGAAAATCCATTCAGCTATATGAACGAGGAACAAACCAACTTAAAAAAATATAAACTTTCATCTATGATGTAAGTGTTACTAGAGGTAAGAGCATCAGCATGTGCATTGCCCACTTCAGAAACAAAGTTGAACTATCTCATAATCTTAAAATTCTCCAACATTCCTTTAACTGGTAAACAGCAGTGTTGGTTAATGTGGGAGAAATAGTTCGGTATGTTGATAATAATTCCCCGGAGGAAGTTTTTCTCAAGCAGCCCTCCCACGACTAATTAAAAGTAAACCACGATGTTCAAGCAAGTATAATGTTCTCTTGAACAATCTCAGCAAGTTGTAACATGAGATTGCAGAGTTCTGTTCTAAGATGCAGTCGTATCTTAGAGATATATTTATTGTTGTAGGTAATGTACTTATGACAACTTCATTAGAGACTTTCTTCTTTATTTATTTTAAAGAGACCAGTGGATTAAAGGAAATCGAGGATTTCAATGCGGGGATATGAGGTAGTGGTGTTCGGACCCAAACCCATCATGCGTATCCCCTTTGGTCAGATTCGTGGTCAGTCACGTGAGTTTACTCACACACAAGCAGAGGGCTGGTGGTCCTAAACAAGAAGGCTAAGCCATATCTAAATAAGACCCTAACCAAAAGCATACAGCAAACAAATGGACAGAGGCAGCCAGTGCCTGAAGGCGGGGACCATCACCGGACACAGCTTACTAATCTATCACTTCCACACAACAGGCATCATGGATAATCTGTTATGCAGAGCATGCATGGAGAATTGGAGATGGAGCAGTCAATTGCGCATGTGCTTCTGGGGAGCACAGGTGTCATTGAAACACGAATGTGAACCCTAGGAACGCCGAATCTCCGACAGACGTCCTGAATCAGGGGCCTAATCTATTTTGGGGAGAAGTGAGTGAGGTGAGTTATAGAGCTCGCTAAATGTCAGTAAAAGAAAAATATATATAATAAACTTTTAAGCTAGAAAATAATTTAACACCACTTCAACACCTACTCACAAAAGCCATTCATAATGTTCAATTTCAATTTAAACTAAATCACACTACGAACGTTACTTCAATATTGAATATTAATCGTATAAACTACAGTAAAGGGGCGTCTTCTATTCACCTAATGAAGATCGATTTCCTTCCCCAATGAGTATCTGTAACAGTATTGTTTAATTTATTCGGGCCCAGGAAATTAGCATCAATACTGATCCCACCCAACATTATAATTGGGCGCTTTTGTTTATTTCTACAGGTAGGGATGTGTCTCGGTTTCGGCGATAGCGTAACAACCCTCTATATGCGTGTACGCTAGCTGCCTTCGTTTCTATGTGGGTTTTCATCAAATGATTTCGCTCGCTCTGAGTGGAGTGAAAGGAAGTGTCAGTTTTTACTGACTAAATTCCACAATATTCCTTCAGCTGGCTTTTGTGAGGCCATGGTAACTCTTTTGAACAATCCACAAACGCTACCTGGTTTTGGCCGTTCGTGTCAACGGCGCATTCTGTTCCCGCGCGCCTCATGGAGCTGTCAGCACAACGAATAGGCTCAGCCTGCTAGCTACAGGCAGGCAGGATCAAAGCCAACTGGGGTCATGGGTTAACTTCCGAAAGGAATACCCGGCCGCGGCACGATAGGCTACGAAGGAACGGGGTAGGTTTTTAGTCAGTAAGAGTCTGACACTACTTCCCGCTCCGCCCAAGGACCGGATTTGTCATTGAATGATTTTACCTACCATAAAGAAAAAAAAAACCTGGTCTGCCGTATTTTAGATTAAGAGACATTCGCGGGATTTGAATTTTATACCAATCGAAATTACCTAATATTTTTCTATCGATGTGCCTCAGTGGGGATCTAAATAAACTATTAAATCACGGATAATTTAGAGAAAAGCAGAACTGAATTTCATAGAAATCACCCCCGATTTCTCATCAAAAGATACATACATATTTGATAGAAATTTAAGGTAATTTCTATGTTATTTTATACTGCTTTTTACTCATTACTCACTATGTTATTTTATCAACTAAAGTCGTTATAGCTTGTGGACTTCAGTGCCAGTCTATTCGGTTACAATTAAAGACATTAAATACATACTACCAATAGACAGGACATAGAGAACAAAATTGTAATCTGAGACTTGTCACCTAGGGGTAGTAAGTCGTTTAGTCTAGTATGGACAATTGGACTTAACTTCAGTTTATTTTCGTAAATATTTTTCGTATTTACTCTGTAATCGATTAAAATTCAATAATTTTCGTAAATAGATCTAGAAAGTAGCGTAAAAACATATAAATTACTTTAATTCGCATATTTGGTATTGAAAGCTAGATGGCATAGGATGACAGTTTTTCTAAGACATTTCTTCTGATGTCACTATATAGTATGTCTTTGAATCTATTTGGATACAATAATACTGGTAAAACTATGGTGAAGAGACCGACAGTTAAACTGTCAATACGCCTAGATTGGAAGATAGCTTCAAACTCACTTCACAATGATATTTTATTTGTATGTATCGTATTACATGTATTCAATACTATGAAAGTAGCAAAATTGGTCAAACTAGTTACCCTGCCTCTGGATCGCAAAGGGTAACTAAATGAACATAGGTGGGTTTTATTTAGTACGAGATTGACTGGTACTTGATTAGTATCCGGGATGATCTTTTGAGGATAGAACCACACAGATTTTAATGGAACTGTCCAGTTAGTGCAAACATTTATTACTAATCATGTAGGTCAACATAGGACTAATAAGGAACTTACTGGCTTGAAGAACAATATCAAAGAAAGAACATTTGAGTGCGCTGCAAACTGCCAGAAATAAATTAAAGTTACGAGGAAAAAAGGACGAGCCTCATGGACCTTACAAAATATAGACTGAAACGGTAAGGCGTCAACGAACTGCAGTTAAGTGGAGTCAACAAGCTTCTGGATTGATTTGTTAACCCTCAAATCAACCAAAACCTCTTATATTTTTACTACTTAGTGAAAAGCTATTTTTGTTCCCTCGAAAAACGACTTACAAGCTTCAATAATAAAACTGTCTAATTAAGGTAACAAAGTCAAAATCTTTAATACAATAACAAGTCTAATTAATTATGATTCTTCGTCGCGAACGCTATCTCTTTCACAGGAGCCACAACCCAACCGTTTGTCGAATGTTGCTTTTGAATAATGGATTTGATGGTTGACACAGTCGAGCCTGGCTTCATGATTGACAACTGAGATTGTGAAATTGATTGGAGTTTTGACAACAAACGTGTTTTCCGAACCAACTCCTAAAAACTGATGAGACTGCTCAGCAGTCATCAATCAATTTACTTAGACAAGTAACCAACAAAGAAAGTCTCTTACTTTACACTTTTTAACACAGATAAGCGCCTTATTGTAAAGATTTTCTTACAAAGGACGGTCTTCGTACAAAATCCATTCACTTTAAAATTTATATTATGTTGCTAACAAATTGTCACCGCGCTTAAGCTGCGGTCTCACACGACTATAAATTTAAGTCGCAGCTTCCTTAGATATATTGGGATTAGTGACATCGTGCTATCAGTAGAAGCAGCTTTCAGAGCCGGGGATAAGTAACAATGGATTTTTTCCTCTATTTTCTACGAGGTAAAGTTGGAAATACTGTGCATTGAACTTTACCATTCCTGTTTCTTTCTAAAAGGAAAATGTGCGGATAATATTATTGTTATATTTAATTTAATATCTGGAGAATGTTAATTAATGCGTGTTTACATTGAGTGGGATGTCTTGTCGACTGTACAAAATTGCTTATTCAGCAATTGTTATTACTTCCTTGGAGGATTTAGCTGGATCTTCATTTTAAATTAAAGAAATGTTAAACAGAAATTAGGTTTACGTCGCCTTTTCGCTTTATCTTTAACTGTTATTCAGGACGAGCTTTCCTCGCTCGAATACACGTCGACGAAAATTATAAGTAAAGGTTTGGATGAATAATTTTGCAATCGTGTTCTCGTTTTTGTTCGGAGTAATTTTCACGCCAAATATAGGTAAATTTGAGCCGAATTAAGTGGCCAATTATTGAGCATAAACTTTCACTGTAGTCGGCAGCTGTTGAGTCAACCAAAGCGAATAGTTAGCCCGGTTTGCAGCCACACTTGGCCATCTTGAGCCATATATAAAATGATCTTTAATCTTCATCGAATGATTTCTTCAATGCCATCCAAGAAAACTGGAGAAAATACATGGAACAAATATCTGAAAAAAACAAAACGGACAAATACACAGCAAATATCTAATGATGGTTAAAACCGAATGTAAATTAATTTTGGAAAGTCTATAAAAATATCATTGAATCTTTTGTTTTTGTCGTCAATGAATAAAGAAAAATATCTTCCAGAATAATAGAAGACATAAGAAATGCAGTCATTGGATTTCTGTAGAGTCAAATTATCTGCCAATAATGTTAGAAAAAAAAATGCGGTGATATTAGGCAAATAAAACTCAAAATATACTTTACTGACGCAGCTCACTTGGCAAACGTTGTTCTGCCATATAATTTAGTAAAGAAATAAAAAAAAGGGGTGGGGTGGGAGAGTAAAAAAGTCAAACCGTATCAGAGGAGTTTTGTTACAAACACTGTGACATGAGAATTTTATAGATATTTTTTATTACATTGCTTTCTCAATATTTTTTTTTTATTATTTAGGCCCCCTTAGCTTCATTACCAGATTTTATGCTAATATCTCGTTTATTGATAGGTTTATTTTTTATGTATCCTATTTTATATAATGTGAATGTGAGAACACTGTAGACTCCGTGGATTCATTGATAACTTTCTATTCCAACGCACTTTTTTATTTTTACAATTTTTAATGTACATTTGGGGCATATTGACGAGTCTACACTGTCTTCACATACCTACCTAGAATATTTTAATATGAAAATATTTTAAAATCAACTTTTTTTAAAGTAACCATGGAGTTTCATGCCAGTTCTTCTCCATACGTAATGGCACCGTGCATTACCTTCTGAATTATATAAATGAGGTGCTTCGAAATTTTATAAATGAGGACTTATAAAATGTCAGAAGGTCCTTATGATGACCTATGTGAAATAAATACATTTTGAATTTAGAACTGTTTGAATTCAACCTAAAATCTACAAACATACTTATTTCAAAACGACCAATCTGCATGATAACTTCAAGCATATTCCACATAGCATTTCCCCTCGATTTCTCATCGTTATGAATACAGAACATACCGATGCTGTTCCAATTAACCCAACATCATTAGGGCATCGATACATATGCGTTTATTCCATGGCAGGTTGTATCAATGATCTTCTGTGAATACCGCATTATTCTGTGATGCGTACACTGGAATGCGTTTGCTATGTGGCTGTAATTTAACAGTACAATTAATTTGTGTATACGTGAAGCTCCTGTTTAGGAATTAATTGGATGGAATTAGATCAAATATGAAAGGTGATATTTCAACGCTTTGTTGTTTTTGTCCGACTAGTAAACTAGTGCTCGACTGCGATCTCACTTGATAGTACGCAGTGATGCAATCGTTGATGGCGAGGTGCACTACATTATTGAGAGCCTATTTACTCAAGCCTTGAAGATACCTTATGAAGGACGGGAAGACCGCAGCAGGCAAACTGTTCCTTTAATGTAGATATGCGGTATAAATAAACGACAAGGCAAAACTCTTAGAAGGACCGTAGAAGTTTCAACAACCTAAGGTATAGCGTAGGTATACGCCATACGTCGGGTTGTCCGATAGTAGAATGGAGATGGCGCAATCAAGTCATGCAATTCCCGCGCACTCACCAAAATGCATCCTATAAAATACCGAAAGGCTGGCATTTAATCTTTTCAAGTGAACTTAAACAGCGGTCGATTGTAATTTCTATGTGTATACCTTTTTTTTTAAAATTGGTATTTTATACCGTAGTTTCAGTGTAATTCATAACATTAGATTACATTTGGATTCCCCGAAGGATTATGAAGTTTATTTCATACCACACAAAAAATTACGTCGCGAATTGCTTCTTAGAAAATATAAGCTATGCTTCTGTGACAAGTAAATAAATTCTTCTTTACCTTCTTGTAATTTCTTTGTACTATCAAAGACACTTCTGCCTAACCAGCGCTAAGATCATTTTTGCTTGCACTCGAAACGAAACTTCAAAGGGTTTGGTTTGGCGCCGCAGTGCAAGATAAAGCGATTTTTTTTTAAATTGATCTGGTAGAAACGACCGCGGTCTTTACTTTAATTATCAAAATCAACGTTTTTAACTAATTACTGTAGAGTCGTTTCAAATTGTTTGACTACAACATTATCAAACTGCAAACAGAAGTCTCAAAGGACTATTTTGCTAACTATCATTGGTCAGAGAATGTCAATATTATCTTGAGCTGCCAATATTCCAGTATTCAGATTACATAACATATTATTGCTGGCTGATATTATGATTTGTAGGTAAACAAGTAAACTAGGTTTGTTTCCATTGATTTGCATTGGTCTCATGACTATCATCATTATCAATACTGGTAAATTGCTAAACATCATCATTTGTCGTATATAGATTTTGTTTCAAGTTTGTCTTCCTCTCTTATATATTTTCATCCATGAATATCTTAGAATTTTGAAATGAAGGAATTATTGAAATAAATATTAATTTTTAGTATCGCATCTTCGACTTATTATTTTTGTATCAACCGAAGGTTGAAATACAACAGCGTTAGACAACCTCACACTAGGTGGGCCGATGATCTGATGAAGACACAGAGGACAGGTCGTTATGGCGCACTTGGGGGAGGCCTATCTCCTAATGTGTTTTGGTTGAAATGATGATGATGATAAACCGAAGGTTGATAGGAAATACCGTCTGCACTTTTGTGCGCCTACAAAAACTAATGAATGATTGAGGAAAATATTTCATTTTTAGTGTACTTGACTAAATATTAGTAAAAAAACGGTAATTTAAAAAACTAAAAAACCCGACTGCTTTTCTGAGCATTCATGAAAAAGCCCTAAAACAAGAAAATCTGGCAGTCGGGACCCATTCTAGAATTGAGAGCACATACCTATATTACATTGCAGATTACTCCAATCTATTGACTAGACGGCTGACTTTCTAGAATGGGTCCCGACTGCCAGATTTTCTTGTTTTAGGGCTTTTTCATGAATGCTCAGAAAAGCAGTTGGGTTTTTTAGTTTTTTAAATTACCGTTTTTTATTTTTTATTTTTTTAGTTTTATTTTATTACGATATCACTTTCAAAGTAATTACAAATCTAAAGAAACCTCTCAAACTAAAATCCATCGAGCCGTTCAGGTCGCAGAGCGTGCCAAACATTTGAATTTGGCGCTAAAAATCCGCCATTTTGTTTTTTTTATTTTGATATTCCCAGTGTCACTCTCACAGTAAATACGAATCTAACGACACCTCTCAAGCTAAAATCCATCGAGCCGTTCAGGCTGCAGAGCGTGCCAAACAATTATACATACATACATACATACATACTTACATACATACATACATACTCTCGAAAAACATAACCCTCCTTCTGGCGCAGTCGGGTAAAAAGAAGAAAAAATTGTCAGTCTCCAAGAATACCGTTCTTCATGCATGTGGGCAGACCTTGAGACATTCGGTCTTGTTATTTATTCCTTTCAAATAGCACATGTTATTCTACAATTATGTCACGTACTGATGATTTAAAGACCCGCCGATTTAACCTCAGAAACATATTAAATAAATCACACGATTCTGCGAAACTTTCCCGTATCAAACCTCTCAATCTAACAGGACTTATCGAATAAAACTCAGTGTACTGGCTATAAATTTGGTCGCGAATCTTACAAAGATCACGCACCTTTTTGCCGTCCGAAGTAGCTCTTTCTCATGCAAAATACATATAGAACGCACGCAACGGCCCGAAGCGGTGACACGGAATATTAAATTACAGAAGTACCACTCAATTCACGAGATTTTTGTTAAAATATTTCTTAACATTTATTTTTTGTTGTATTGTTTGATTTAAGTGGCAGTAGATGTACATTGCTTACAAAACCTATGGCCTAAAAGGTTAAAGATATCTGAAGTGGAGATTGCATATCGGAAGCGGCTGCTTTGCAAGGCTATCCACAAGAGTACGTTAGATAAAAGAACCGATCGACGGGCGACGCTGAGAATTATTTACCAGCAGTGAGTGTTTGTTAGTATTATATAATAAGCGATAAATTTGAATCAGAAAAAAACATGAACGAGTAATCTAAATTTACAGATTTCAAATTACTAAAATCTAGTTTTTTGACACTGTTAAAAATACGGCTTAGAGTCTTGAATCAAGGTAATATTTCTTCATTTACTTAAGCACGGTTATCTCGATGCTATTTCAGTAGCTAGAAAAGCTTTTGAATAAGTGGATACTAAGAGCTTTTCTAGTTACTGAAATAACATCAAGATTTTCACTGACCTCGTTTCTAGCTTCATCATTTTCATAACACATGCAAAGTGGGCCTTTTGTGACTTCTGTGTGCTCTATATTCCCTGGTGTCGATTTATTTTCAAAGGAACAATGCGAAACAATAAAAAGAGCGGGACGTGCGAACACCTATCGCGTGACCTTTGTGTAATAAGAGCGGCCTAGCTCGACGCCGATATTTCTTGTATATCATTCTTGTTTTTACGTATATATTTCTCTGGGCTTATTTTTTGAAAATTAACAATGACTTACTGTTGGTATAAGCATAATCATTATTTTAATGTTCTCACTGCTAGGATCCAAGCTTCCTCCCTTAGAGAGAGAATGGGCCGTAACGTTTTTTATATTTCTTTGGCCGTAACTCACCATGCAGTCCCAGTGCGGATTAGTGACTGTAACGGGTCTCCAAATCGTTTCTAGGGCATGTAGGTTACATCACTATGTTGTCTTTCATTGTTTTGAGATAAGTGATGCTGAAATAATTTATACAAAGCAATATGCCCAGGCGGTTTGTTGTGGCCACACTTTGGGAAGTCCTTTGTCAAACAGTGAACGTTTTTCGACTCAAATGATGATGATGATGAATGCGTTTGTATAAATTTGAACTTTTGAAATAATTTGTGTGATACTGAAGAGACAGTATAACCGTAGATATTATAGCACCTTTTTCGTATAGATACCTGATATAATTAAGATGATAGTAACTACAGTCTGATATTTCACTAAAATATTCAATAAAACAATTCAAAATAACACACATAGCAATACGTATTTAAACAAATACACTTGAAATGAATGCTCATAACAGACTCGATGACAATGTTCACAGTAAACTGAGCAAGATTCCGCGAAATTGTAATTTATGGCAGACAGGCAGTATCCAGGTGACTGGCTGCTAGCTTTCATGACCATTGCCATTATTGGCTGTTCGTAGCCTCCATTGTGGAGTATGCTGTGGTCCGGCAAAGTTGAAGGTTGAACTAAGTTAGTTATGTTACAATCTATCCGCATGTTATGGGAGGGTTATAAGTTTCTTAGTCCACGAATTACCATTGTTCATCTGCTCCTTCGTAGCGTCTTAACTCTTAATTAGATTTGAATAAATTATGTGCCTTTAGATTGGTATGAGCGTTCCGTGTAACATCAGACTAATATTATAAGGGTATTTTTAATATCGTGCGGATTTCATCTCGCATACGGGATAATGACCTTTTCATATTATTTATTGTAATGTGTGGAATACACACGCGGGACGTGACGCGTGATATCCGTCAGTAGCCCCGCAAGCGCAGCAATTCCAAACCCAAATATGTCCGTGACAAAAACTACTATCCTATTTTCTACTTGCCCAGTCTAACACCCGTATTTATAAACAAGTAAAACTAAATTCTTAAGTAAAAGTAACTACTTAATTAACAATGTGAGTGTATTCTAAAGTTAAAAAAAATTGAATTTTGAATGAAAATTTCAAACGGCAAGTAATGACTTAATAAGATTTTACTTAGTAACAAGTAATTACTTCGTTATAAATACGGATGTTAGTCTACCCATGTGGCAAGTTGCATTCATATCGTTTCAACCGTTGAAAAAACAAGCAATACAGAAATTTAGAATTTAGAACGTTACTAGGAAGATAGAATTATAATGAGGTATCTCCTTTAATATTAAGAAACAATTTTTCGAGCAGAACATTAATAACCCAGATGTTGGCGATTCAACATAAATTCAAGAGAAACGTTCTAAGTGAATTAAAAATGTTTCAAGGAAGTTATAAATGCGGAGAATTTAAAATTTATTACTGTTAGTGAGTTGAACATTTACACCTTTTACTGTAATCTGTTATCTAAGACCGCATTTCTACCTGCAATGAAACTTCTACTTGTAATGTCCAACAGTAGCTTGCAGGTGTAAATATTGTTGCAAATTTACTCACGATAGTCTGGCCAAAGCTTCGTGCGAGTGCAATAGATTGCAAGTCTAAACACCGTTCTCTTCTTCGTTTCGTTTTGAGCACACAACTATTATTGCAGCTACTACACGTGCTGTAGTGATATCTAACCACATAGGTACGAGTACCAAAATAAAAAATCATGCATCAAGATATTATAGTTTTCCGTGCGGTTAGAATCAAGTGTCCGAAATTCACAGCTGTTTGGGTTGGGGTCGATTCATGCAAAGTCAACTGAACGATAATTATCATTGTTCGAATGGAATTCCTTGCAAAACAACCTTATATCACCAAACGATACTTCGACTGAACGATTCAAAGAATATTATTGATCGATATCGGAACGGTCTTGAGTATTGACTCAAGACCATACGATCTCAGCCTGCATTGTGTTAGTTTTTGGAGTTATACACCGTTAAATTTTGGTTGTTTTAATCCCGCGGAGGGTCCATTTGGTACATGAAACACTATCGATTTGTAAAGATAAAAATGAAAAATAAAGTTTCTTTTTTAAACTCAAATTAATTTACGCATGCACGAAATTAATTTTTTTAAGTAAATGTCAGCTGAGTGAGGCCAATGAACCGTAGGTAGTTAATACGCAACGACCAAAAACTACCTACGAGATCATTGACTCGTTTACTTAAATAATTTCGTACATGCGTAAATTAATTTGAGTTTTAGAAAAAAGTATTTTTTATTATTATAAATCGATAGTGTTTTATGTACCGAATCGACCCTCCACGGGATTAAAACGGTCAAAATTTAACGGTGTATATCAATATGATTATAAATCCATACTAATATTATAAATGCGAAAGTAACTCTGTCTGTCTGTCTGTCTGTCTGTCTGTCTGTTACGCGATCACGCTTAAACCACCTAACCGATTTTAATGAAATTTAGTACGAAGCAAGCCTGAACTCCAAGGATGAACATAGGCTATATATTATCACGCTATTTGCTATGGAGGGTGAGTAATATTGCATCTTATCGGTAAAATGTCGACGCGCGGCCAAAATTGGAACTAATCGTTTGTTGCCATTTTGACATTTACGTCAGGTGTCAGGAGAATGTCTTGTGTTCTGTGTTTTTATCGTTTCCAAATTAAATAATCGTCATCATAATACCGAAAGTGATTATAAGTGCTGGCAAGGATCTTGAAAATCAAACGTGCTTAATAAAAGGAATGAGAAAATATCGGACCTACGGTTCCATTTTCCAAAGTTGGACCATTTAACAAATAATTTTCGGGTGACCATAACAATAATATTTCCCTATTTAATCGTACACGAGGGGTGCCTGTCAGGAAAACATAGTTTGTTGATAATGGACTGCTACTATGTATTTCAATCTTTATCAAGTGACTATCATGACGGATCAAAAATAATGACGGATCAGAAATCAGAAATACAAAAGCAAAGAAGAAGGCAATACAAAAGCTCATAATGAAATAGCCTCAATCACTAAAGCGGCATTTAACACTGTAACACCAGAAGAATGACTGAATATCGTCTACATGTTCACAAAATAGAAGACAAATATTTTGAATCGGATAGGTTAATGGATATCGAAATTAACAATAGACTCATCCGACTCTTCTGATAGTATTGGAGATTGATTCTAAAAGTTGTTGATACTAAAAGTGTTACTAGATATTAATTTACAAAGTTCTCATGACTTTTTATAATCATCATCTTCCTGCCCTTTTTCCATGTTATTTGGGGTCGGCACAACACGTTTTCTTCTTCCATTCTGCCCTGTCACCAAGAC
This sequence comes from Leucania comma, assembly GCA_958295575.1. NCBI lineage: Eukaryota > Metazoa > Arthropoda > Insecta > Lepidoptera > Noctuidae > Leucania > Leucania comma. The sequence continues at coordinate 24,984,588 of OY282467.1, read as the reverse complement.
GGGTGACAGGGCAGAATGGAAGAAGAAAACGTGTTATGGTACTATCACTAACTTCCTTCTCTTTCATATCACTCTCCACTACCAATCCATCCATCTTTTCTTTGGCCTCCCTCTCCCTCTCCAGCCATCCACATGTAAACTCATAACCGTTTTAGTAACATGTGTATCATCCCTCCTCCTTACATGACCATACCAAGACAAACGATTCCCCTTCAACTTTTCTGAAACTGGCGCCACTTTCAAACTTCCTCTAATATACTCATTCCACACTTTATCCTTTTTTGTCACACCACACATCCATATCAACATTCACGACTTTTCTATAATATTGACCCTAATAAAATAATCTGTAACGCAGTCCATTTGTTTACTTTCCTAAAGTAAACTAAACGTATAAATAAATATTTTTTTAAATTACAATTTGAGTTACTAAAGATTGTTTTTAATTATATGAGGGAAAATAGATTAGTTAGGCTGGCAACATTAAACATGCCCTAGCAACGCGCATGCTCTTTATGTAATATCGTATTATACGATTTGCCGCGAGTTCAAACCCCAGCGACAATTAATATTTTTGTGATTATTTTCTTTTCTTTTTTTCCGATAATATATAATGAACCGTCGAATAAATCAATAAAATTGTTGTTTACATGTTTTAAACATAACATAGACATTTTCGTTCAATATTTTTCTAAGTGTTTTGTAAAAAGTAATCAAAACATAAAATAAAACGTGTCGGTGAAAAAAAATACTTGCTATTTTTTTTTAATTATTCCATTTAAGATAAAAATCATCACGCTATCATTGACAAGGAGCCAGGCACTCTATGACGTTTATAACAAGAACGCCTATTTTGAAAGGAAATAATCTAAGAATTTAGCACAGTGGTTTAGTGACTAGCTATAGCACGTAGGACGATGGTAGTTCGAATCTCAGATTGATGAGGGGCTTTTTTTATTTTGTTTTTGCATTCTTACTGCTTTTTTATTGAGGCTGGTTTTAAGATCAGCACTTTCGAAACAGTTCGGCAGACACTGTCCTTTAAAATCTAACATTCGATTTCAAATCGTTCTTTTTCGTTGGTTAAAATAAAATAAGTGTATGCATTTTTTATTGAACGGTCCCAGAGCATTTTTAACAATCCTGCTGTTTTTCAATCCGGCCGGAAGTACAGATATTACCATTTTGCGAATCGTCTGGAGGACACGGTCGAGCGTGCAATGGAAGTCTATCCCGGTTGGGTGGAGCACCGCCGTATCTTCGTGGAAGCGATCGGCGGCGGCGACTACAGCACTGCGTTTGGCCATCAATGTGCGAGTTCAATTAGGCAGAGATACACGCGCTCAAGATTTCGCGGAAATTCATTTAAAATTTGGAGACTCTTCTTAGGGTAGTTCCTACTATGGAAAATAATTCGTCTGATATATGAAGACATCAGTCAAATATGCACCAACAATACTGGATAACCACCAAAAGCAATCAAGGTGCAACAATCAATGCAAGCATGCTTTCGCAAATTCATACTAATCTATAGCGACTGCTGAGGCGTGAAGATGTCCTATCTGTCATAGTTTCAAACACCTCCTTCGATCGCATTATTGTTTCACTGAAGGAAATGACTGGTTGACATTTTCTCTAACGATCGCCTTCACGACGACACAGCGGCGCAGATTTTAACCGTAAGCTCCATTGTATCTCCGAGCGATCCGTACAATGGTAAGAATCGAGAGTTTCATTCTTCTAAATTCAATACAGATGTCTCCCAAAACGCCCACATCCAGTGAGTCATGCACAAGGACAGGACGCCGTGGTGCCTCTGTATCCACTCCTCAAAGAAATTAAAAACCACTGCGATTGTAGCATGCTTACTGCAACCCTGAAACGCAAAGAGCCACTGAAACGCAAAGGGTAACTGTAGGGAAACAGGTGGGTTTTAGTCACTAAAAGTCTGACGCTCTTTCTCACTGCACCCTGACTGGGAGAAGATATTTGATAATTTACCTACGTTAAGAAGAAGGTACAGAATTGCAAACTCTAAAAGGTGAAGGGCGCAACTCCACTGATCACTTTTTTATAGCCTACATTTAAAAGGATTTATTTAGTGTTACTAAAAAATACTGCGCGTTAATATGCTTTTTTTCTGATGCACAAATCATTAAAAAAAAACATACAACGTTGTTTTACCAGAACAGAAACCAAAAACATACAAAACTTATGCTTTTCCTTTGGGTTAGGGAGAAACGCCCACTAATACAACCCTTACATACTCTTTCCAAGTGTCGCCACAATGAACGGTCCTGTGCATCTCGCTTCGCATTCATCGGATTCCCACAGTCAGAGTAGGCGCTACGTGGCTGTTTATCTTGATTTTGGTTTTGTCCATGTTCATTTTAAGACAAACTCTTTCGGAAGCTTTGACGTTCATATGTACATAATACATATGTACGAGTATATAACACATGTTTCCTGAAGGTAATTTGCGTTTTTACCTTTAGCCGGTTTATGTGAAAGTAAAACAATTTTTTTTAATGCAGACTGAATTGTAAGATCAGAATTATTTAATTGTACAAATGTTCTACGAAATTAACGCGGACGAAGTCGCGGGTAACAGCTAGTAGATTATATTCTAACAAATAAACACAGAAGCATCCAAAACATAGAGGTTTTAAATGTACCTTTCTCTTCAGACCATAGAGTTGTTAGGGCCACACTGATACTGCAGTCAAGTAAAAAAAGTCGAAAAAGCTTTGGCAACTTTTCAGGGGATGTACTGAAACATGAAGATGATATTTTAAGGTACAAAGAGTCATTAAAAACCTGCTCAAAGAGCCTGGTATACAATTGGCAAAAAAACGACACTGTTCAAGAATATTACGATAAAATACTAAGCGCTATAGACAGTAGCCTGAAGAAAGCTCGTGCACCACGTACATATACAGAGAAAAGAAATATACTGTCAGTACAGACGAAAAGGCTAATACATCGTAAACAGCAACTACAATCAACAAAACCCAAAACAAGAGCTATGAAAAACGAACTAAAAGCTCTATATAAACTTGTAAGCAAATATATTAAAAACGATTATAAGAATCATCGAACACAAATTATTGAAAAACATTTGAATATCAGTGGCAGCGTTAAGAGAGCTTATAAAGAGTTAAGATCACACAAAATATGGATCGAAGGGCTTCAAGGGTCAACAAATGTAACACATAATAGGTCAGAAATATTACGTATTGCAACAGCCTTCTACAAAAACCTGTACAACTCTCCAGACCAAGTGTGCAACCCTCCCAATATACATGCACCAATGGATGGCGGTGAGATCAATGCAATGAACGAAATGGAAGTTATCAGAATGATTGATTCATTGAAGGAAGAGAAAAGCCCCGGCCCTGACGGGATCACAAATGAAGCCTTAAAGTTAGGACGCACTCATCTAGTAGCTCCACTAACACGACTGTTTAACATGGTATTAAATTCAGCTAAAACCCCCCAGCAATGGTCGGAGTCAAACATAATCCTGTTATACAAAAAAGGCGACCCCAACAACATAAGCAACTACAGACCTATCAGCCTGCTGCCATCAATATATAAATTATTCTCATCCCTACTTGAAAAAAGGATAAGAAAATCCATTGAGAACCACCAACCTATTGAACAGGCGGGTTTTCGTAGAGGTTTCTCTACTGTGGACCACATCCATACACTTGAAATGCTGATCGAGAAGTATCAAGAATTCCAAAGACCGTTATACATAGTTTTCATTGACTATCAGAAAGCATTTGACACGATTCTTCACTCATCAATATGGAAAGCTCTACACTCACAGCAAGTAGAGACTGAGTACATTAGAGTTCTGAAAAACCTTTATGATAAAACCACGAGTAGAATAAAACTGGAAGCCATAGGACCACCTATACGCATAAAAAGAGGGGTCAGACAAGGGGACCCTATGTCTCCGACAATCTTTATAGCCGTGCTAGAGTCAATCATTAGCAAACTAGACTGGAGCAAATGCGGTTTAAATATAAATGGCAAGTATATAAACCATTTGAGATTCGCGGACGACATAGTTTTATTTTCCGAAAATACAATGCAACTTCAATCTATGATAAACTCACTACATGAAGAAAGTAAAAACGCGGGCTTGGAAATAAACCTTAGCAAGACAAACATCATGACTAATCACATCGAAACACCTATATATGTTGAAAACACACCATTGTTATATGTCAATAATTACATTTACCTTGGGAAACAGATTTCATTTGACAGACTGAATAACGAAATGGAAATAGATAGAAGAATAAAAAACACATGGAAAAAGTTTTGGAGTCTTAAAGAAATACTAAAAAGTGATATGCCTACAAAAAACAAGAAGAGAGTTATGGACACCTGCCTGCTACCCTCACTAACATATGCTTGCCAGACATGGAAACTTACCCGTCGACTGAAAAGTAAAATAAAATCATGCCAAAGAAGCATGGAAAGGAGCAGCATGAAAATACGAAAAATCCAAAAGATTCCCCATTTTCAGATAAGACTCAAAACAAAGGTCATAGATGCTCTCAACTATGCGCTAAGGCAAAAATGGCGATGGGCTGGACATGTAGCTAGACTCAGTGACGGCCGCTGGACTACAAGAGTGACGTCATGGCCAGGTCCGTCTGGCCAAAGAAAAAGAGGTAGGCCACTAACTCGATGGGTCGATGACATCGTTAAAGTCGCCGGCACTCGGTGGATGTATACAGCCAAAGATAGAGACCGATGGTCGTCTCTGGAGGAGGCCTTCACCTTCGACTAAGAGGGGTTCTTGCTATTAGGACATATCGTTTAAAACACAATGTATAACGTAAATAACGGTAAATAAATTAAATAACTTATAATAAAAATATAATAAATAACTTTTTATGATAAATATTTATAATAATAAAAACGCGATAAATAAATTTAATGGTTTGTTGTTTTTAAAAATTAGTTCTAGTAATAAATTTATTTTATATAATCAATTAATTATTAAATTACGATTGCATGCAGATACTATTTTGTTATCATTGTTAATATCTAGCAAGAAATAAAAGGCTTTTTATTTTATTTTATTTTATTTTATTTTATTATTTATTATGTTCAGTATTTTTTTTTTATTCACGACTAGCTGTTGCCTGTGACTTTGTGCTTTTGTAAAAAAGCTTTTGTTAGATTTACTGATGCCCCTGACCTAACATAACACATTGCATTCAATTTTTCGAACACATAATAGCACTTATTAATGTGTAATTTTCATCTTCTAAAATCTTTTAAAAAAGGTTTCTTTTGCCGCGTGATATCTGAAATATTTTTTAATGTAATTTTAGCGCATACCATGAGAACTGGTTCAGCACAGCGTAGAAAATAATGTCTGGATGAACTCGAGGGAGCCCTTTGCCCAGCAGAGGGATTAGGTAGTAATAGATAGAAAAAAGATATAAATAAAGCTGTTCGATGTTTGCCTAGATATTTTATCTAGGATATGATAGTTTTTTTTTTTTTTTTTTTTTGTTTTTGGATTTGCCTGCGATCAGTCTTTTGACTATAAGCAAGTGGGTGGATGGTTATTTGGCGATATGGGTCTAGACTCTACAGTCCGTTTCCCTTCTTAAGTCCGGTTATCGAGGATGTGCCGTCTTTTTAACCTTCTTGTTGGGCTATTTGAATCCTGGATTAAGTCACGTGCCAGTGGATTGGTGTGACGTTTCAGTCTCTCCAGGTAGACAATCTCCCTGGCTTTTATTTCCTCATCCACAGTGGGGACCTCCAAGTACTGGTGAACCTCAGCGTTTGTAGTATACCACGATGCATTGGCTAGAACTCTGAGTATTTTGTTTTGGGCCCGTTGGATGATGGCCAAATTGGATTTACTGGTTGTGCTCCATATTTGGACACCATATGTCCATATTGGCTTTAGTATGCTATTATACACCAATAACTTATTATGTAGTTGCAGTCTCGATTGGGGTCCTAGCAACCAGTACAAGTTTTTGAACCGGGTATCTAGTTCAGCCCTCTTTGCTCTCACATGTCCTTTCCAGATAAGGCGTCGATCCAGAGTGAAACCCAGGTATTTAACAGAGTCCTTATGTGGAAGTTCGTCGTTACCAAGCTTGACGGCGGGGCAATCCCCTCTACGAAGTGCAAAGGTGATGTGCGTGGATTTGGATGCGCTGGTCCGTATACGCCATTTCTGGAGCCACTTTTCGGTTTTGTTGAGTTGGTCTTGAAGAACCCTTGAGGCGCGGGTAGAGGATGGATCGCAGGATAATATGGCGGTATCATCAGCATATGTGGCAGTAATCACACCCGGAGTTTGTGGCAGGTCAGCGGTAAATATATTGTACAGAACCGGTCCCAGTACTGAACCTTGTGGGACTCCGGCTTTGATATCAAAAAACGAGGATTTAGACTCTCCATGCTTCACTTGGAAGAATCTGTTAGTGAGGTAAGACTGAATTACCGGAAAGAAATTATGTGGTAACTGTAGTTTAACTTTGCACAATAGTCCCTTATGCCAGACCCTGTCAAATGCTTGCTGGATGTCAAGAAAAGCAGCAGAGCAGAATTGCTTTCGTTCTAGGCTTTCTCTGATCACGGAGTAGACTCTGTGTACTTGTTCAACGGTGGAGTGACCCTCTCGAAAACTAAATTGATGGTCTGGAATAGTGGATAGTACATTTTTTAGCCGTTTAATCAGAAGTCTTTCCCAAAGTTTGGACAGCACCGGTAGTAGACTAATTGGTCTGTAAGACGTAACTGAATGGCTGGGCTTGCCTGGCTTGACTATCATAACTATTTGTGAGACTTTCCACAGGAGTGGAAAATACGAAAGTCTGAAGGTGGCATTAAACAACTGAGAGATGAAAATGATAGCTTTTCTCGGCAATTCCTTTAGGATCTTTGGGGTGATCAGGTCAAATCCAGGTGCCTTTTTTGGATCCATTTTTCTTATTTCAGAATGTACTTCTCCAGGGCTAATTGGTTTCAGAGGTAACTCTAACTGAAAGGGTTGATTTAGAACTTCATCTATCTCGAGCTCGTCCTGGGAAACGCTTTCATTAGGTTGAAAGATGCGGGACAAGTGTAATGCGAACGTTTCCGCTTTTTGTTCGTCAGTGCGTGCCCAGCTGTCATTGTCCATTTTGATGGGGGGGTTGGATTGTTGAGCTCTTTTGAGTTTTTTTGTAGCTTTCCACAAAGAGTGATTGTCTTTGGCAAGCGGTGAAAGGGTCTCCATATGTTCCTGAAACGTGATGTTTTCATGCTCTCTAATTAACTCTGTAAGCTCCTTGCTGGCTCGGTTGAATGCAGTTTTGTCACTTGCATGCCGGCTTGACTGCCAAATAGATCTTAGTCTTCTTTTTTCGGATATTTTTTGTTTTATTTTGGCGGGTATATTCTGGGAGTTAAAGATTTTGGAGGACAATACTGGGGTGTTTTTCCAAGCAGAAAGCTGCATAAGGTTTGTGAAATTAAAACATGCGTCTTCTATTTCATCCTCAGATTTCAATGGAATGTTAAGATCGATGTTGTCCATAAGGTGCTGTCTGAAGCCTTCCCAGTCGGTTTTATGATTATAAAGGCTCTCTGGTTTTTTCACATTTATGACCCTTGAACTCACAGTAAGTAAAACTGGCGAATGGTCTGAGGAACCATCCACGCTTGATTCCGCTTTCGTGTATAGTTGACTGATACCTTTGGTAACAAAGAAGTCTACTAAGTCAGGGACTTTAGTTGTATCAGTGGGCCAGTAGGTGGGTTCCCCAGTTGAAATTACAGAGAGGTTGTTAGTATCTATAGACTTTTTAAGATTCCTGCCTCTTGTGAGTGTAAGTCTCGACCCCCAGTACGTATTTTTTGCGTTCCAGTCTCCTCCTGAGATGAAACGCGGACCAAAAGTGGAAAAGTAATCATCGAACATGGAGTTGCTTATTCTGTGTCTTGGCGGGCAGTAAACTGCCGAAAGATCAAGTGTGCCATGATTATCTTCAATGGTTACGGTAGTGGCTTGTAGAAAGGCAGTAGAATAGCTCTCTCGTACGTAGTGTCTTAATTTTTTGTTTATTATTACTGCAGAACCACCTTGGCTTTTCCCACTCGGGTGGGGGGTATTATAAGTAATACACCCTTCAATATTTAGGGGTATGCTGCCAGTCATGTGTGGCTCAGACAACAGAACTACATCCAGGTGGTTGGATCTTATAAAGTATTCTATCTCTTTGGCACTAGATAGGGCACCGTTGACATTCCATGTTGCTATTTTGATGTTAGTCATTTTGAAAGCGTACTGACTAGAGTAGTTATAAGTCCCATTAGAGTACTTATGTGTTGTAGGAGTGTGTCGATTTTCTGTGTCTGCTGAGTAATAATGCCTTGTAATGTCTCTATGGGCGAGGCATTGTTTTGATGACTTAGCACTTCTGAGTACAAACGTTTTGAGTTGGCTTGCATTTCATGATTATAAGGATCAGGTTGGTTTGCGAGAAACTTGGTGTTAGATGTGGAAATTTCTTTGTCCTGGTTGACTTGACGTTTAAAATTTCCTTTCATACGTCTTTGAAGTATCTCTCTGTACACATCGCACCCCTTATAATTCGCTGGGTGATCTCCTTCACAAAGTGCACATTTTGCTGGAGTGTTTCTATCCTTCTTTGGACAGTCTGAAGTACGATGGCCTTCACCACATTTTACGCATCGATGCGGTCGCATGCAATAGTTTTTTGAGTGACCGTATTGTTGACATCTCTGACATTGGGGGATTGTTTTTCTTTTTCTTGGGTCTTCGATAGTAACCGATTGGTGATAAATTATTTTTATTTGTTTGACCATCTTGTTGTTTGGGCCAGGAGCGATATTGACGAAGAATGTAGAAGTTGGGGATTTGTTAGGGCCATATCTCGCGTTAATTATTTCACCTGATACTTTGTTACCTGATTTTTCTATTTCTTCTACAATTGCAGTATGTGGTGTGGTGTGGTGCAAGTTTTTGATCACGACTCTATAGCACCTCTGATCCTTACGAGTAAACGTGTGTCCTATGATACCTTTCTCTCGAATGACTCCTATAATTATTTTGTGGGTTTCGGCGTCAGTAGTGTTGATCCTCAATTGGTTTTTACTGACAATTTTGAAGGAGAATCTATCAGGTTCAATAGATGTCTTCAAGAGGTCTGTTAATTTGTTAACATCTTGGACTCCGTACAATATAATGGGTGGAGGTTTGCTCGGTCGTTTCGGACTTTTATTTGCAGGAATTTCTCCATCGCTTTCAGCAGTTAAATCAACCATTGGCAAGCCGGTGTATCTGTTGTTTGTCTTGATTACTTCTGGTGAAGGAGACTGTGTAACCTTTTTCCTCTTGTGATTTCTAGCCGGCACTCTTTGCCATTCAGGGGGTTCGATCTCAGTTTCCATGCAAGAGACCTGTAGTGTTGCTGGATGCGTTAAACTGGGTGTTTGCAAAGTTTTTGCAAACACCCAGTTTAACGCAGGATATGATAGTGGCGTTATTAGTATATATGGTCATCATTTCAGCCAAAATATGTCCACTGTTGAACATCGACTTCCCTCAAGTATCTCAAGTCCTGTGCATCTCGCATTCATTACTTTCCCGCGACCCTCACCATGTCCTCAGTACACCTCGTGGGAGGCCTTCCGACGCTGCGTGTTCCAGTACTCGGTCACCACTCCAGAACCTTTCGGCTCCAACGGCCATCTGTTCTGCTAGAAATGTGCCCTGCCCACCTCCACTTAAGCAATTCGTCGGGCTATGTCGGTAGCCTTGGTTCTCCTGCGAATATCTTATGGTGGACATGGCATTATAAGGAATTATAAAGTCAGGAAAAATTCCTGAAATCAAGTTAGGCGCCTACTCGTTTATCATGCAAGGTGGAAGTATGTGGTTAAATCATAAAATGTAAAAAGCATGGTACCCATAAAAGGGTGTTTACATTTTTATGGCATTATGAGCTTCGTACGCGTCGTGGCATTAAATATTAAAATCTACAACCACCTCTTCAAATGTAAAGCAGGTGCTGGTTGAAAAACATGAACTTTTTTTTTTCTTTTTTGTTTGGTCACGAGTGTTATGAAACTTACTTGCCTGTAAGAGTGCGTTTCTAAGAGAAATGTGCTATGTTAGTATGCTGCGAGAAGACAAAAACTAAGCTACGAAACTGAGTGTTTCCTGTTGTTAAGGGTTGATTTAGGCCCCTCACCCACGGCAACTTTTTGTAGCGCTCACGAAACGCGCGACAGCATCGCTACTAACGCGCGTTAGTCGCATTGGAACGCTCTATAGAAGAGATCCCAACTCGCCACTAACCCGCTACAGCATCGCGACTGTATCGTTGTGGACGCGCTACTCCATCGCTACAAAAAGGCACCGTGAGCGAAGGGCCTAAAATACTCAACCTACTGTTTGTATTCCTATCTGCACCCTTAATATGATTGACCTCTACGGTCCGGGCTAAGCGTTTTGCCTCGTCGTACACCGATGGACTGGAACAATTTGCCTTCTGCAATTTGGTCTTCCCGTCCGATTATAATTTAGGTGTCTTCAAAGTTAGAGTAAATAGGCTCCTCATAAACAAGGGCGCTTCACCATTAACTATTGCATAACTGCTTACCATCAGGTGGGATCGCAGTCAAGCACTGTTTATAGAATATAATAAAAGACTGTTTACTATTGAAGAGTATTTTCACTGGCCTGTTGGTCTAGTGGTTAGTGGCCCTGACTGCTATGCCGGAGGTCCTGGGTTCGATTCCCACCCAGAACAAATGTTTTTGTGATGAGCACGATCATTTGTTCTGTGTCTGGGTGTAATTAATCTATAATATGTATATATTTAGAAATATATAAGTATGTTTATCAGTTGTCTAGTACCCATAACACAAGCTCTGCTTAGCTTGGGACTAGACGGTGTTGTGTGTTAGTTACACTATAAGCTTTTTACATAAAAAAAGATTTCATATTATACGTCACAAAATAAAAGTTGTCCTTTAAGGAAACCCATTACCGTTTCTAGTCCTTTTTTCTGAACCATTATAAAAACAATACAACTCGCGTCTACGTAATCTCATCCTTGTGCGTTTAGATAAGCCGTGATGTATTATGTTTTCCTTACATCCCGAAATAGGAATAAAAATTACGAAGAAAATCTTCCAAAATATTTGAAAAAATATGTGTTATAGCATCACTTGCAATTATGTTCAAAAGTAAGGACTCATTTGAAATTTAACGCATTCGATTTACTCTCGAAATTCTATATTTAAATCTTGGTTTCTTGTTTGGTGTCGGCTTCCAGTCTCACCAGATACGGCTGAATACCCGTGTTTTACATGGAACGACTGCCTATTAGACCTCCACAACCCAGTTACTGGGCAACACAATACTCCTTGAATACACTGATGGTCAGACTTTCTGGTATGTGAAATCCAGTACAGGCTGTCACGCCTGCCAGAGGGTCATGGCCATCCGTATGATTCGCGGATACCGTACGGTGTCCTGTGAAGCGGCGAGCCTCCTTGCTGGCCTACCACCGTGGGATTTGCAGGCAACAGTCCTTGCACACATGCATGATTTACGCGTGGAGATGCAACGTCGGGGCGAAACTCCGCTGCCGCGACAAGTCGCGGCATGGCGGACAGAGCTCCGGCGGGATCTCATGGTGAAATGGCGAGAGCGACTGTCGCAACCCCGTGCTGGGCACGCCACGATCGAGGCGGTAAGGCCCCTCTTTGAGGCGTGGCTGGAAAGGCCCCACGGCGTCGTCACCTTCCGGTTGGCGCAGGTGCTGACCGAACACGGCAAGTTCGGTCCGTACCTGTACAAGATTCGTGCGGAGACGACGCCTGGGTGTCGCCACTGTGCGGACCGCCCGGTGGACACGGTGGAGCACACAGTCGAGGTGTGCCCCGCTTGGGAAGAGCATCGCCGTGTCCTCGTGGGGGCGATCGGCGGCGATCTCTCGCGCCGGGGCTTGGTTCAAGCCATGCTCCGGAGCGAGGAGGAGTGGCAGGCGGTCGCCTCCTTTTGCGAAGCAGTAATGCTAGCAAAGGAGGAGGCCGACCGCATTAGGCAAAGGAGCACACGCCACCGCCGCCGCCGGGTTTCTGATCCCGATTTCCGGCCACCGTAGGCGCGGGCTCGCGGACGGTGGGCAATGGGTAGCTCGCTGTCCGTCCGTCCGGTAACAGACCGGTCCGAGCTCAGGTCATCTACGGCGCGCACTGTTCCCGCGCGCCTCAAGGAGTTGTCAGCAAACTGTAGGGGTCCAGCAGGGCCGAAGCCTACTGGGGCCAAAGGTTATGTGAGACTGTCACCACGGGCCCCGGTATAAAGGCAAGGAACGGAAAGGTAGGTTTTTAGTCAGTAAAAGTCTGACACTATTTCCCGCCCCACCCAAGGGCGGGATTTGTCATTGGATGATTTTACCTACGTTAAAAAAAAAAAAGTACAGGCTGTCAAAGATCTACGAATGAAAACCGGGACTAAGGGCTTTATGTGTTTTCGAGGCACGAAGTGTCAGTAATATAATAGATAAAATTAGAAAAGTACATTTATTGTACGAGCACAATTCACATTGTTAAGTTCTACGAAAAGAAATGTCTCAAATGATTAGGCAAATAGTCTCGTTTAACATATATTTTTTCAAAACATACAGACTAGCCGTTTAAAACCATCAAAAATCATGATCGGGTGCTTAAGTTAGATTTTATTTTAACCTCTAAAATTGAAAATTCAGTAGCTAGAAACCTAATGAAAATTCAGTGAGCCAGAATGGAAGATAATCAATGATCTAAACTAATTAAAAGATGCTGCAAAAGCAGGTATTCAGGTTTGAGCTTTGAGGCATCTAATGCACTGTATCCGATATTGCAACCGCATAGATACACTATGTATATTTATTTAAAAAAAGTACTTTATTTTCTCTTTACTAATCGATACTATTTCATGCACCGAGTCAACCCTCCGCGGGATTAAAACGACCAAAATTTAACGGTGTATTTCAATATTTTCAACTTTTACAACATTATTTTTAGTATATGCGAAACCCGAAACACGTGTCTAGTATTTTATGTAACAAATCTATGTACAAAATTTAATAACTATATCATGAAAAATCACAAAGTTATAAGCTTGTTATGGTACCTGCTTGACCACACAAACACATGGTCACCGGGTTATTCGGGAGACTGAGGGGTTGTTTCTCTCCCGCACCCAGCTGTGAGCTGGCGCCTAATGACGTAATGACCTGCAGTGACCGGTGTTGTATTTAGTGTCGGTGGTGTCCAACTTATGACCTTTTTAAATATTTTTGGGAAAAAATGGTGTAAAAATTATTGGAATTGATTCTAAACAAACTATATTCAAGTTTCGCAACTACTAAAAATTATGTTGTATATTTATAGTTGTCACTAATTCTTCATATGTTCATGGTTACAGAAACAACAATGTCAAACCGTACCAGCAAACATAAAATCCAATTCATAAAACCTGTAGAAAAGCAAGCGCCATAATGAAATATCATAAGCTTTCGTGGTATAAGTGCCAATTATGCCGTAACCAGGGTCTAAATGTTGATTGCGTGCAATTGACGCGTTATGGAAGCCAGGCTCGTGGAGAAGGGAACACACACATGCGATCGTGTGTACAGGTTCATTTGTTTATCTGTGACTGTATTTAATCAAACGGTTTAACAATTTTTATGCTGTTGCTAGTCAGCATTGCATGGTGTGGTGTGGTGTGGTGAGTGGTAACGTTATTTTGAGTTCCTGACAATTGGACGATTGGACGTTGTCCGAATTGACACATAGTTATTTTAATATTTTTTTCACTGACGATTCGTACACACCCTGTTTAGTAGAGTAAAACAAAAAAGGTTTAAAATATAATAATTGAGGAAAAAAATGTAACCAAAACTATTTTAGACTGGATTTCAGGTGGCAACTTCGGGTTAAGTTTTTTTTTAATATTTTTTTTATCTGGCTGTATAATAAACAGCTTCAATAAATTTGGTAGTATCCGTATCGTCAGTGCAAAAATATTAAAAATAAAATGTGTCGACACAGTGTCCGAATGTATTATATTCCACAACTATCACACATAACGCCGTCTTGTCCCAAGCTAAGCAGAGCTTGTGTTATGAGTACTGAACGATTGATAAATATACTTTAATATATTTATAAATACATACATATTATAAATAAAATTACACCCAGACACAGAACAAATGATCATGCTCATCACACAAACATTTGTCCTGGGTGGGAATCGAACCCATGACCTCCGGCATAGCAGTCAGAGACCTACTAGACCAACAGGCCAGTCAAAGTGTATTGTATCCGGATCGTTAGCAACTTGTTATTTTATTAGTTTGAAATGGCGCTAAAATTACAAATTATTTCTTAGTAAAACCATTTTGAATTTTAAAGCATTCTGAAAAGCTTCAGGTGTTTCTTGGAATTATTATACCTTCATTAATAGAAGTAATGAGAGTTTTCTTCCGAGAAGACTCTTGTGGAAATAATTTTGGAGAGAAAAATAAGGAGAAATTTAATATTTTTTTATTATTGGCAATTGTTCCCTCCTAGCTCGTGTATCCTAGAATCCTGTGTGCCACTAACGGATGACATCGTCAAAAATGAAATGTCTAAAAACCATAGGTCGGTCAACCATTAAACACCGACTATTGGAACTTTAACACTTTAGTTTCTTCTAGCAAGGACAAGCAAATAAAATAATATGTGTTATGTGTACTGTACTAAATTCATATGAAAGTATATTTAATGTCTGTAGCAAAACTATTTTTTTTTTGTCTTTCTGTCGATTAGTCTGTTTGTCTGTTTCCTTCGACTAATCTCCCAAACATATGAACCGATTTTAACGGAACCTTCAATGGTAGATAACTAATATTATTAGGAGTAATTCCTGCTGATTTTATTTTTGAAAAATAATTAGGGTTCTGCACAAAAATAAAAAAAAATAAACTTCTTGAAAATGTGACCAAATGTTTCGTTTTATTTTACTAGTCTACAAAATCTGCTCGCGCCTCACCACTATCTCATCTGATGGTAAGCGATGATGGTCGACTATGGAGCACACTGCCTGGAACTGACGTACTCAATTCTGGACTCCGTATTGTAACTATCAGGAAACAGACCCTGACAAGGAATTGCACTCTTTTTCTACTCCGCCAAGGAATACCATTCCTTTAATTATGTTTATATTTTATTAAAAAAAAAACCAGTGTATTTGTTATTTAAAATAACTTTGAGTAAGTGAAAAAGAACTTTTATAACAGCAAAATCTTCTTCAAAGTATTCCTCAAGGAAAATGCAAGGCGAAATATTTTGTACGTCAAAAGTGTAACCAAATACTTAGAAAGAAAAGTAGTTTATGCCTCTTTTGCGTCGCAAACTTTGACGTGGAAAAGTTTCGTAGCTGCCTCTGAATAACAAACAAACAATTAGAATTTTATGCTTATTAGCTTTTATATATTTTTTGTTGACTTACGAGCTTTTCAGCCTTTGTGAATGCTAGCATGGCAGAGTTACAATGATATATATTTTTTCCACTAAAATTATTGCTACACTATTTTGCAGATTTCTAGATTGACGGCAAAGTTCACATGACCCAAAGGCTAGCTTTTATCCTGGATAAAGGATAAGAATTACCACTAAAATGCCACTATTTTTTAGGGTACATCACTAGTCTGTGTGAGCGCTAGCTTCTGACGTTTTGTAAGTGTCTAGGTAGGTCTACATGAAATAAATATTTTTGAGTTTGAGTCTACACTGATGCTGAGGAATTTCTCGACGCCATATTTCAGGTTATTTTTATTTATTTTGTAACTAGCGACCCGGCCCAGCTTCGCACGGGTGCAATGGTGATATTAAATGTATTATACATATAAAGCTTCCTCTTGAATTACTCACTCTATCTATTAAAAAAACTGCATCAAAATCCATTGCGTAGTTTTAAAGATCTCTAAACATACTTACATGGGGAGAGACAGTGGGAAGCGACTTTGTTTTATACTATGTAGTAATAAGTAAAGGGTTTATTTTTTGTTTCAGTATATTGCTAATGTTTTTTATACATGTAAATAGTCTAGAAATTTTGATAAAAAAAAATACTTCAAATTTTGATAAAAAACACTGAAAATACAAATATTGCCACAAAATTTACCACTAACAGACTTAGAATAGAATAGAAATACTTTTGTTCACGACAGACACAACACAACGGTTACTAAAGAAATATATAATAAAAACACAAAATTAATCATTATTATTATTTTTTCCCGCATAATTCCAGTCACTTTTGTTTTCAAGGTTGATAGCGTTACGGAAAGCTCATGTTTCAATGACTGATCAATTGAACTGTGAAACAAAACTGTGACAACAATATTTTGCAACGTGAAATATTTTATTCAAAAATATTGTGGTTACTTTTTTGGTAAAGCTGTCGCAGCCTGCACTGACAACCATTTATTTATTTATTGGTTTATCCTCACATAGGAACGCCTCCGACAAGGTGGACCAATGACCTGGTCAGGGTCGCTGGAGTCCGATGGATGCAATATCCACAGGACCGGCCATTGTGACGACGCTTGGGGGAGGCCTATGTCCAACAGTGGACGTCATCTGGCCCAAATTATGATGATGATGAGGATCGCCTTACAGCAATTACACTAATGGAGCACAATCGTTCAGAATCTGTTGTTTTTAAGGTCATGTGCGCGGTGGAGTGGTAGTCATCAAAGGAGCGGCCCGGGCGCTGTGGTGGGTCACGTACACTCGCTTACGCAGCATCAGGCCAGCACTTCTCCATGATTTCACATGAACCAAATCCCATAGCGACCACATTTTTGATATCATTACTGTTGGTATTATATAAAAATAGAAGCCAGCGCTAAGCGTGTCTTTTTGGGACAGTTTAATCTTACATATTATTAAAAAACTCGAAAAACTTTTTTCTTTTTTCTCGTTTGCTTTTTACTGTAAAGATAACTTCTGAATTCTAACGAAATCGAAGTGAAAATTAAAACCTTTTTTTGCAATGAGCAAATAAAGATTTCAAACAATGTGGTGTTTAAACCACGTTTTTTAGGTTCAGTAAAAACCAAAACACACAATTATAACTGTCGTGGAAAATAAAAGAATAAAAAATGTTTGAAGTTTTTTTTTGTTGTTCTCTGGTAAATTACCTATGACTTGACTAAAGTTCTATGTACACAGAAATCCTGCATCGCAAACGTTCTTGAGCTTCACTCTTCACCTCGCTCCACGTCATTATCGCTCATTTGACTGGCCTGTTGGTCTAGTGGTTAGTGGCCCTGACTGCTATGCCGGAGGTCGTGGGTTCGATTCCCACCCAGGACAAATATTTGTGTGATGAGCACGATCATTTGTCCCGTGTCTGGGTGTTATTTATCTATAATATGTATGTATTTAGAAATATACAAGTATGTTTATCAGCTGTCTGGTACCCATAACACAAGCTCTTCTTAGCTTGGGACTAGACAACGTTGTGTGATAGTTGTGGAATGGAATGGAATATTATATTCCATTGCTCGCCGCTTCAGCCAACACGGGTACAGGTACAGGTTCGAGGGAGACGGTCACGCTTTCTTTTTCCTTGAGAGTTCAACTCCAACGCTTGCTTGGGTATGTTATTAGGATCCCGTCGAAGCGTTTGGTCAATCCGTCTCCACTTGCGACGCTTGATCTGGCGGTCGATCAGGGTCTTGTGGCATTTTTCCAACAGCTCTATGTTGGATATTGTCTAGGGCCAGTCCGATGACCTGGTCAGGGTCGCTGGAATCCGATGGATATGAGACACACAGGACTGGCCATTGTGACGACGCTTGGGGAAGGCCTGTGTCCGACAGTGGGCGTCTTTTGGCTGAAATGATGATAATAATGAGCGGTTGACAAAACTTGGATTTGGCGTGAGATGTACGAGTACTTTGTGACCTTCCACGTTTTGCACCCATATAGCAGTAGGTACGGATTTGACTTTGAACCCGAAGATTTTGAGTTTAATTCTTCGTATCAGTTTCCGCGACTACTAAACAGGCCTCAGTCATAGTCATAGTAGTCATATTACTTTATTGGTAAGGGATTCTTACACGTAATATACATAATTTTATATTTATGTCAACAAATCATTACAAATAAGTTACATTGCAATGTCAATTAATAAAAAAAAACGTCAATAAAAAAAAAAAAAAAAAACTAGAAAACAAATAAATAAAAAGTCAAGTTACAATGTAATAAGTCCAAATTAATATTCAAAGCCAAATTAAATTAAATCTTGAATTCGTCAAAAGCATAAAAAGCTTGCTTGATAAGCCATTTTTTCAAACAAGCTTTCGCAGCAGCAGGTGCGCGAAGGTTGCTCAGGCTTTGGCGATCCGTGAAGTGATGTCCTCTTCACTACCTCCAGGCTTTGATACGATACTTCCTTGGTAGGTAGATTTGTGTAGGCGTTTACCTATAGGATTATCAAAACTCCCATAGTAATTCAATTTACACTGCAAATGATTTCATTTGCAGTGTGTATCCTTACATTTGTAAGGACACGTTATTGGATTATCACGGAGTTATAATTAAAACTAACACAAAAAAAAAACATTAAAATCGGTTAACATTATTGATGAGGATATAACTATATAGGATAAGTTGTTTAAATTTTTAGCGTCTACTCACTCACTAGGAGACTCCTCCTAGTGAGTTTCACGGTCAATCGAATAAAACTGGTAAAGTCTAGAAAACAATGTTTGCAACATTGTCAACTATCAACCTGAATCAATGTCTTGTTTACAAACTTTCTTTCGAACTACTTCTAGCTAGAAACCACTGAATAGGTATAAATGTATACGAGTAACAAACACAAGAATTTTACGACGAAAAAGTTTTGACAAGACGACTTTTGCGGTCACCGAACTAAGTCCTGTTGCTATGGTTCTTAGCTTGGAACCCGAATTGAAGAAGTATTTTATTATTTTACGTCACATTAAAATCTGTATGACAGCGTAATGTACCGTTTAATTCTGTATGACAGCGGATTTTTGCAATCACCGTAAGCTTTTGATAAATATCGCGGTATCATAAACTGGCAAAAAACTAGTGTAAAATAAAATAAATTGCTATAGAATTTATAAACGATTAAACCTTTTTTTATCCTAGTGTATAATTTAACACTATCTCCAATTTTGGTGTGCAATAAAATTGTAGTATCTAATATTATAGCTCTAGGAGAGTGAATAGGCCGCAATTCACCACACGGACCCAGTGCGGATTGGTAGATGACACTGTATGTCTTCGAATTTTTGGTTCTAGTACATGCCGTTTTCCTCACGATTTACATTTTTTTTTTTGGTTTTGCTCACCGTTTTGAGAGCAGTGGTGATGAAATAAATTACACAAAGTAATGCACTTGACTGGGTATGAACCTACAACTTGTAAGTCGGGACCGTTACCACTCGGCCACCACTGCTCGTAAAACTGTTGTACTGCCGAATAAAACGCATGTTACTAAAATAGTTATGAGTATACATGTGGATGCCTGGAGAGGAAGACGGAGTTAGTGATAGCCTGACGAGTCACAGTACAAAATGTAATAAAAAGAAGTGTGGCACCGACCTCCAGTAAAATGTGGCAAGAGTAAGAAAATGACGAAAAACCACTCGCCCCTTAAGTTTTCTTTGGAGTTTTGAGGCTATTAGGCTGTGCTGAATCTTACAAACAATCTCGCAGTCGTGGCGGGCATCACCAATTATAGTGCTCCGTTAATTATGCTGACAAGGAAAACAAGAAGTTTGGAAGGAGAAAGGGGAGGCCTTTGCCCAGCAGTAGGACACATAACAGGCTTAAAAAAAAATTCGCTATGAAGCGTGCGTAGAAGGCAACCCATCATCATATTAGAACCGATCAAAGGCGATTGGCGATACTATTGTGGGTGGCCTAATGTTCAACAGTGGTCATAGATCTTCCACAAGTGTTGCCATAACGATCGTTCCTGTGCGTCTCGCATCCATCGGATTCCCAGTCAAGAAGACAACTATTTCGTCACAAAACAAAATAGTATTATACAGAATTATAGAAGCCAGTCGCCACCCTCCCTGCACTCAGGCTTACAAACTCAATAGCAAGGCGTTCCTCATGGCTCGATGTATCGCGTGTAAGTAATAATGTTGTTAATCGCAACACAGCGTTCATTTCCAAGGGCTTTTCCAGCTAATGAGTTCAAACGCCGTACGACGCTTATCTAGCAATTAATATTATGGAAACTGTACTCGAGTTGAAATGCAATTCTGCGAACGTGTTTCGTTGATTTGATTTATGTTAATTTATTGTAGTAATGCGGGTTGTGTGTGGAATTTTTGTTTTTATACTTTGTATAAGTGAATGATTTCCTGAAGGGTACTATGAAATTGCGTTTTGCGTGGAACCAAGTTCCTAGTTCTATGATGAAAATTATTGTAAAGTAGTGTAAGTTTCACTGTTGATTAGTTCAATTATTTTTCTTTATAAATTTATTTTATTTATTTATAGACAACCGTAGGTATGTCTTGATTTGTACTTAATTTTTAACCGACTTCGAAAAAAGGAGGAGGTTCTATGTTCGGCTGTATGTATTTTTTTTTTATTTTTTTTTTTATGTATGTTCACCGATATCTCGGTCAATTGTGGACCGATTTCGAAAATTTTTGTTTTGATTGAAAGATTATACTCTCGAATTGGTCTCATAAAAATATTGTTTTGATCTGATGATGAACTACGAAGACATAGAACGGAATTCTTCAAAAAACCTTAGCAGAACTGTCGTAACAAGTAAAATTGCTTTGTTTATACATGTAGTTGGTGGCTGACTAAAGGAAAAAGGAGAGGGGTACATAAAACTGACCTGATGATGAAGACGGAAGGTAGGTAAGAGTCGGAACTTTGTAATAAATCAGTGTATCCTAGCCGTGTTTGGTATTATTAGAATTGTCATGATGATTTGATGATGGAACCGAATGGCGGAAGGTACTTATCTATTTAAGTTTGGCTGAGGGGTACTACTACTAAAAAGTGTGAAATAAAAAACTTTTTACAAAAAAAATACAACCGACTTCAAAAACCACCAAAAAATGCAAAATAACTTTAAATTTCTGAAGTCGGTGTTAAATAGCGAAGAGACCAAACTATTATAGAAACACCGACTTCCGAAATTGAAAGTTATTTTGCATTTTTTGGTTGTTTTTGAAGTCGGTTGTATTTTTTTTTGTAAAAAGTTTTGTATCGCTTCAATCATTTACTTCCAGAAAATTATGAAACGGGTGAAAGTATTTAGATTGTTTTTAGGTTGTATTTTTTTATTGTGGATATCGGTCGCGTTTGACCACTATATCACTTGATGATAAGAGGTGAATGATGTGATCGAAATTGAAGCACGCATGCCTAGAAGTAACATTCACTCTTAACTTAAGGATACATAGATTCTAGAAAACAACAAATATCATAAAACAATGTCTAGAAGAAAAGACCCATTCATGTCCTTAAAAGTACCCATTGCGGACTTTTGAACAATGCCGCATCAAAATTCAGACATTTAAAAAAAAAACTGATTTTTTTCTAGGTTGTCATGTATTTGACAAATCATTTTCACTAACCAGTCTTTATTGGATACAGTGTAATATATTTAAAAAAAAAAAACAACATTGTAGGTTCTTTAACGACATGCCACATTTTTTTTCTAAAGGGAAGGGGTTTCAACACACAAAAGGTAAGAAACATCAGCAAATTCCAAATTCAAAGTAAGATACAGAACAAACGAACATCGGAACAGACTTCCAAAGTTAAGCTATCGTAGTTGAAAATAATTTGCCACTGAAGTTAGGAAAATACTTGCCGGAGCAGGAAACGGCATTTACGGACGGAAACCACATGTTTTTACTGTTAAGCTGTAGTGTTTTATGGTAGGCATGGGTAACTGCCCAGCAAATCAGGACTATTTTCTGTTACAGTTTTCATGCTTGGTAACTAGAAATTGTATATTGCTTCGAGTCATGCAATCGAGCTTTGTAATAAGATTTTCAATACAGTTGAAGCAATCTATGTATAATATCTCACTATTATAGAGACGAAAGTTTGTAAGTTTGTGACTTACAAACTTAATCACCCAAAGGGCAATGGAAAGGGTTGTGCTCTGAGTTTCCTTGCGTGATCGTATCATAAATTTATTTATTTAAAACCTTGCACAAGTAAAAAACTGTACAAAGGCGGACTTAATGCCATAGGCATTTTCTACCAGTCGACCTTAGGGTGGTGCAGAAACATAATATAGTAGGTGCAACTTAATGTTAAACAAAACAAATAGAAAAGTAATACAGTAATAAATACATACATACAAAAATACATATAAATGACGAAAATTACTCTGAGAAACAAATCCAATTAATCAACGCTGTGATGATTCTACCAACTTCTTGCGAATGTGTTCACGTGCCACCTTAAAGGAAGATGAACGCAAGAGAACCAAAATTACCGACATAGACCGAAGAATCGCCAAACTGAAATGCCTATGGGCAGGCCACGTGGCTGTGGACCTGTGTATTTCGCATCCATGGGGTACCCGCGACTTTCACCAGATCATCGGTCAACCTTGTAGGAGGCCTTCCAATCCTGCGTCTTCCAGTACACGGCCACCACGCCAGAACCTTTCGACCCCAACGTCTATCTGTTCTGCAAGCAATGTGTCCTACCCATTGCCACCTTTTTCTCCTGCGGTTG
Organism: Leucania comma; assembly: GCA_958295575.1. Taxonomy (NCBI): domain Eukaryota; kingdom Metazoa; phylum Arthropoda; class Insecta; order Lepidoptera; family Noctuidae; genus Leucania; species Leucania comma. The sequence goes on along the minus strand of OY282467.1, from coordinate 24,961,770 downwards.
GTTATATTAATATTTTATTCAAATTTATTCTACTAGATACAAATATTCTCAAACAAGGAAGTAAAACAAAGGTGTCTTAATTTCGTCCAAATATTCGGTATACCCGCTCATTTTCTTAGAAGGAGTAATTCACTCTACATAATACAGGAAGTACAATATCGTATAAGGCGGTTGGTAGATACTAAATTAACATAAATAAGCTCAACCCTCTAGGGATGAGTTTCACGAAACATACTGCGCTGTGTAAGGGAGCAATGAATAAGACATTTGTGTACTCTTGTAGAAGCTGACGTTTTGCTAACTGACGTTCTAGACCGGCGTAATGTGAACTGGCGGGTGCTGGCCTTTGATAATTGAGTTAGTATGTGCTTAGTTTTCTTGCAGGTATTTTTATACTTCCTATAAACGTAACTTTACTGTCGTGTTTTCTGAATTATTTCTGTTTAACTATTCTAGCTCAGTGGTTGTGTTGATTTGGATTTGTTATAGTTAAATTTTTTAATTGTCATTTCTTATTTTTTTACCGATTTCGAAAAGGAGGAGAGATGTTCGGCTGTTTGTATTTTTTTCTAATTATGTATGTTCAACGATATCTCAATCTATTGTGGATCGATTTTTAAAACTTTGTTTTGATTGAAAGATTATACTCCTGAGCTGGTCCTATAGAAATATTGTTTTGATCTGATGATGAACTTCGAAGTTAAAAATGGGACTTTATTCTAAGACACCGCTGTCTACCTGTATATCACCAGGTTGTATCTCATGAACTATAACAATTAGACTGTTAAAAATTTAATAGAATATGTAGGTAATTTCTGTTGCCAATATAACAAAAAATACAAAAAAAAGAATAAAATAAATTGTGTAAAAAATCTAATATACGTAATGGTACGGAACCTTTCTTGCGCGAGTCCGACTCGCACTTAGCCGGTTTTTCTCGTTCACAGCACTACTTTTACTACACAACACTTCTGCTATCTAAAAGGATTCATAAATCTGGTTTCACGAAACACGGTTTTCCATTATTCCACACATTTTACCCGCGAGAGAAACTTAGTAGGTAAATTATATTGTTATAGTGTCTTGCCAAGGTATCGTGGTACCCAGTAACTGGTATGTGGGGGTGAGATGGTAAATGCTCAAAGTAGTAAAACTAGTGACCCGACCTAGCTTTATACGGGTTCAAATTAAACTGCGTCTTCATTATGAGCATCGGTGAGTGAGACGAGTGTGAGTAGTGGTGGCCGAGTGGTAACCCAGCCAGGCGCATTACTTTGTGTAATTTATTTCATCACCACTGCTCTCAAAGTGGTGAAGAAAAACATCGTGAGGAAACCGGCATGTCCTAGAACTAAAACTTCAAAGACATTTGAGATTTACCAATCCGCACTGGGCCCGTGTGCTATATTACGGCCCATTCCCCCTCTTCTAGAGAAGAGGCCTGACTCCCAGCAGTGGGGACATTACAAGGCTGATGCTATGCTATGCGTCATAATGAAGAAGGCACGATTGGCGCGATGGTTAAGGAATAGGCTGCTATGCTGCATGTAGCGGGTTCAAATCCAGCATGGAGCAAATATTTACGTGGCTTATAGAGACCTATTTGTTTCAGGTCTGGTTACTGTTGTGTTTGTGAACACACCCACGATACAAGAGTACCTAATGCCTTGTGTGGGGCATAATTTTCCTTGCTTATTGCTCTATCTTTTGGTAAGACTGCGTCTTAAACCACGTAACAGAAGGATACTGGTTGTCTGATACGTGGTTTAAAACAAACTGATAAATAGGCAGATGTGTAAAACCTTTACATTTCAAAATCGTAGTAACTCTTTTAAACATTCTCACAGCTCTGGCAGCTCTCTCCATCACGCCCTTTTTAATAAAAAGGGCGTGACGGAGAGAGATCATGCGCCACACCATCTACAACTCTGGGCAGCTTCAGAGTAATTTTTTATGAAAAAAACAAATAACACGGTAACGAGAAAACAAAGGTAGCTCGTCTTCCAGTCGTCCCATAAGACAAAGACTTTAGTAGAAATTTTTTTTCTTCTGTGACAGTGGGCATTTTGACACAGTGGACATTTTGATACAGTCGGCATTTACATGTAGTGGACATTTTGATGCAGTGAGCATTTTGATGCAGTGGACATTTTGATACAGTGGACAATTTGATGCAGTGGACATTTTGATGCAGTGGACATTTTGATACAGTGGGCATTTTGATACTATGGGCATTTTGATGCAGTGGACCTTTTAATACAGTGGACATTTTGATACAGTGGGCATTTTGATACTATGGGCATTTTGATGCAGTGGACCTTTTGATACAGTGGGCATTTTGATACTGTGGGCATTTTGATGCAGTGGACCTTTTGATACAGTGAATTTCATATAGTGGACATTATGTGACTAAAGGCCGAACCCGAGTGGATGACGATGGCGGCGTTAGTGTTCCACGCGCGCCTCAGAGGTGTCAGTAAACCGTAGGGGGCTCAGCAAGGCTGATGCCTGTTATGACCAAAGGATATAAACTCATTGTCCTGGAACGCAAATAGTAACTGAAGGAACAAAGGTATGGTTTTAGTCAGTAAAAGACACGCCATCGCGCTTCATCCTGGAACGGAATAAGTCATAAAATGGAACCCAAGCTCCACAGTTCCACTTCTGATCACAGAATCAACGAAATAGTTTTGTTTTGTAAAAAATTTTTTAGGCTTAACTCAACAAAACTGTGGAATAACGTATTTGTTGTAACTACCTTTCATCACAGAAAAGAACAAAAAAATGTTACCAACATAAATAAAATTGACAGTGATGACAATATGATAAATATAATGGCTGTGTTCTTATTTACTAAGTTTTGGTCAGCAAAATTCTGAAATTGAAACTCAACGGAATTACGTCCATTGTAATCAAATTCATTAACAGTTGTGTTCAGTAGGAAATATTCTACTAAGTAATATAATAATAACTTTAACCAGAAGTGTTATCTGCTAAGTAGTGTAATACTTCGGTTTCAAGATATTGTATACTGGAAACTAACTCTGTTTACAGTTTGGATTTCAGGAACTCGGAGTTAGGAATATTGTTTCTTGTTGTTGGTGTTTTGAAAACTACTAAAGATGAAAATAGCTGTATTTTCTTAAAGCTGGAAATAAAAGTCTCATTTCAAAAGGTTTTGGGCTAAAGTTTACTAAAAACATGATTTGTTGAATGGGGGGTTTGATTTTTTTTACATAAAAATCCTCTGAAACAGCTTGTAATTTTTTTTTTTTTCATAAAAATGATACAAGCTGTTGGATGCAACTTGTGTCGACACACTTGCGCCATCTCATCTTCTGAGTACGGCAGGCTATACCGGGGCGGCTGCTGCAGGTGCAGAAAACCTCAGATGGCGTAAATATAATAAACCTTATCAGTTACATGTTTGAGCCGTTGGGGTTGAAACACTTGGGCCATAGGGTCCGAGCGGTCAACTCTTCGCGTGAGAGGGCTTAGCTTTTCTTCATTCAACGAATCAGCATTGATTCAAGGCGGCAATGAAAAATGCTGCCAGCGTTCTGGGCACTTTTCCCATTGATATCGATGTGGATGAATTTTTTGATACCCAATAAGTGCTTTTTTTACTTTTTTGTACATATATCTTTTTTAATTTGTATATATATACCTATTAAGTTTTGATTATTACAATTAAATAGAGAAATATAAAAAAAATTCAAGCTGTTTCGGAGGATTTTTTCTCGTTTTGTGTATATTTTGTAAGTTTAAGAATAGGTCGTAGGCTATTTTTATCCTTCTACGCCACCCCCACTTATTTTCTTTGTTAGTTTATATGACAGAACAGCGATGTGACCTAATAAACAAATAATAATATAAGAAGGGTCCTGATTTTGGTACAAAAACGCCCATTGCTGTTCATCTGTCTCGCTGAAGCGTAGCGAATAATAAAGAAAAATAAATTATTCTTCATCTCCTGTATGTCTAGGGAATTTAAAATAAAAAGAATTTTGTATAAAAACTTCTCTGTGGCAACACAAAGGTTGCCTTAGCTACAGATTTTAAGGTACAATATTTTAATTAAATGCGGTTAGAAATCCCGCACGTGGTTTGTAAGACGTGACGGTTAAAAAATACTCTAGGCAGTCTGGCTATAAACTCTTTATAAGAGAGACTCCTCACAGTTCAACCTATTATTTTGTCGTCTGCTTAAGCGGAGTTTCATCTGCCGACTTTTATAAATCAAAACTTCTAAGTGGGATATAAAAACTTAAAACAAATAGTAAGTGCATACTAGTGATGTAACGAATGTCAGATTTGTCACATTCGCGAATGGGAATGCGAATATTGAGTTTCAAACAAAGAGCGCGCAAAATGTCATATAGAAAAGTGGAAAGTGAGAAATTTCAAATAAAAAAATAATTTCTTTAATATCTCACATACAGCTTGTTTTATTTAATTTCAACATCGACTCGTCCTTGTTGAAAGACTCTTTATATCAACCACCCTATGAATTATTATAATTTAAAAAAAAAAGAACCCCTGTGAATTATTGTGCGTATTGTGTAGTTCGTTCTAACACCCAAAGAGAAAATGCTTCGTATAAATTCAAAAGCCATTTTACATTGCCTTTCATTTGGCATTTAGGTATTCCACAAATTCACACTCACATCACTTAACTTGGCTTCAAACAATAAATTAATAAAAGTTAAAAATTTCTGTGTCAAAAACTTATAATATTTTTATATAATACAACTTCAGTACGTCTACAATTTTGTTATATAAAGTTTAAATTGATATAAACACGGTTTATATGACATTGCGTGTCGACTTACACGTTACTAACCTTCATCAACTTGACAATGATAAACTTAATTAAACTAATCATGTAGACATAGAGACGGGCACTTTAATATATAAAAATAATAAGTATGATAAATGTTGGACTAATTTTACAAACTTTTTATTTTTAAAGTACATTATTTATTGGTTTATTTATTTAATACTTTATGCACATAAAAGTACAGAAGGGGACTTAAAGGGGCTCGCTCGCTTATGCTGCAGCGCGTTGGCATCTCTTCTATACCGCGTTGCAAATGCGACTAACGCGCATTAGAAGCGTTTCTGTCGCGCGTTTACGAAACGCCCGACAGCATCGCTTCAAAAAGTCACCGTGGACGAGGGACCTAATGCCTTAACAGTCAAACTGATTGAGCTACAAAAGAGAAATAGGTGAATAAAAAAAAAACATATAAACAAATTATGAATGGTTGATACTAATGAATAAAGTAAGTGCACAAATTGGTCTAAATTGACAAACAGAAAAACATTAACGCTGTGATGGTACTACTACCAACTTCTTACGACTGTGCTTACGAACTTTAATTTTAAGTATTAATAATGTACTTAGCTATTTGAGTTCTTAGCTTTTTTTTTTAAGTTAATTTATTGAATGTTTGTTAATGAATAATGACTTGACGGCTGAATAGATTTTATCCAGGTTTGGCATACGGGTAAACCATGCGCCCAAGGGCGGGATTTGTCATTGGATGATTTTACCTACCATAAAAAAAAACCTGGATTAGGCTACATGGTTTTTTTTTATCTCCACACCTAATGTACGTTTCTGTGAGCGAATAAATAAATATTGTGTAATTATTCTCGCACACCTGCCACAGTTTAGTCTCTTTGAACCCAAAGGTTGACTGGTAAAGAAAGCCTTGTTGCATTAAGACCTATTTTCCATTGCTTGCAAAACAGACAGCCGATAGGAACGAAAGGTTCTGGAGTGGGGCCTCGCAGCAAAAGACCCAACTTTGTAAGGCCTCCCACAAGGTGGACCGATGACCTGATGAGAGTCACGGGAATCCGACACTGGAGGGATGTAGGTATGTATCGTATTTATTTTAAATTTAGTTTGCATCATATTTGCTAGCAGTACACCGCAGTCTATCCCCTTTTTTAGTTTAAGTTCTTATAGTCCATCCTAAGGTTGTCTGGCAGATATCGTTGTCAGCGATAAGACCGCTATTTTACCCATAGATTTAAGTTTCTGTGAAATTGTTACTATTTTGGTATACAATATTGTTTATCCTTTTTTATTCTATTCTGTGATGTACAATTGTACATCAAGTTCAAGTAAATAAATATCTTTTGAAATAATAATAATATCTTTTTTTTTTTTTCCTATTTTGAAATATTTGTTATTTATTTATTGTGCAAACCTACCACAGTATTTTCTTTTTTAACCCAAAGGTTGACTGGTAGAGAATGCCTTGTTGCATTAAGTCCGCCTATGTACCACTACTGTACATGAAGTTTAAATAAATAAAACTAGTACTATTTATAGTTTAAATACACCGTATTAAGACTAGATTCAATACTATTTATACTAAGTCCTGAGTAACAAACCATAGTTTATAATCATGTGTACACATAAACGTTAGATTACCTACATCTTCAGGAAACTTTCAATTTCCCATATCTAGTTACTAGATTAGTTTATGTAGCTTCTGAACTACAGCAAAATACCTGATACGCAAACACAAGGTGCTGTTACAGGAGTAGATAAAATGACAGAGGCAACACTGAAAGTAAAGAAAATAATTTCGTTTTGGTATGGTTGACATAATAATCTGTTTTTGATACAAACCACTTAAACTCTAGCAAGTACAGCATAATCATTTCATTCGGCTGATTTTATGATGATATGATGTTCTCACTGCGGGCCCAGTGCTGATTGATGGGTGTCATATACATATCTTTGTATTTCTGGTTCTTGGAAATGCTGGTTTCTGCACGATGTTACCTTCATCGTTTTTTAGAACAGTGGTTATTATTGTGGTAAAGAGAGTAAAGGTACGAAGACGCGGCGCGTTGCGCGGTCGTCGTACATTGCCATAATTATGTTTGTGCTCGCGCGTGCGATGGCGCGTCCTGTTGCTGCCCTTCTTAGTGATAGTGTGATAGGTGTGACAGATTAGAAGAAAAAAACGAGTTGCGCCAACCCCCAGTAATATGGGATAGGAAGGAGAAGGTGACAAAATAAATTACACAAAATAAAACGTATTTTATTTTTACCAATATATGCAGTTTCCAACGGTTTTTGCGTAATAGTACGCGGAAAATAAGTTGAACTAAAATAATCGACGTTGCTATGGTTACGCGCAGCCCTTCGCGAGTCGATCTTCGATTGAGACCCGAAAATCCGTTACTGCACATTGAAGCTCGATCGCCATTTTGATTCAATATATATGACGCGTATTATACCAAGTAACCGCATTATGGAGGTGTTTTTTTTTACACAGACAGCCTAATTGGAAAAAGACCTGATGCTGTAATGAATTTGTTTGTCTACGAACAAACAGTAATTATGTACATGTTCCTTTTCTCTTAGTTGACATGTCTGTCATAACTCTTTGTATGGTCACAAATCTTACCGTCCTTCTCACTCCATACAGAGCGGGTGAATTTATTCCATTATTTCACCTCAAAATAAAAGCATAAACCGGTACTACTTATAACTTATTATCAAGCACTGCCTCTGTTCAGTTATCTACTCTGTGTTTATATACACACGATAAAGTGTTCACAAACATAGGCGTCTCTTAAACTATAAGCAGCGTTATTTTAGGTGTCTACTTACCTACGTAGGCTTTTAAATGCGTATATCTATGTATGTTCATGTTTTGAATTCATTTTACACGTGTTTTGTTACGAGTGGTTTCATAACAGCTAATAAAGGAATTATGATATGGAGATTAGAATATGAACCGTGTTTTACTTACATGAATTATAAGGTAAAATATAGTGGAAATTTTCTACAAGAATTAAACTATGGCTTATATATTAACCTGTGTATATCTTCAGCTTATACAACATTATTTTTAGTAGGTATAAATGCGAAATCTGAAACACGTGTCTAGTATTTTTATGTCAAGAATCTATGTACAAAAGTGGAATATAACTTTTGCCGCACATTGAATGAAACCTAGGCCATATCATAAAAGACTGTATGAGAAATCAATAGCAAAAAGAATTATGTCTACCAATCGTAACCAAATGAAGTAAGAGACTATTAAGTAGATTGCTATAGTTTATTTTATCAAGCGTTATTCTGGTTATATTATTATTTATTACTAGTTTTAGTGTGAAAAACTGCGAGTGTCAAATTATAACAGTATTAACCATCTTAATCTATTTTATCAATAGAAATTTCAAAATATTACGTATTAAACTAGCAATGCTTCTATAAATATCTTTATTCGGTTACGGTGTAATTAGACTTGGTATTTTTTACTATCATTTATTTAGAGTTATTGATTTCTCGTATTTTCCTCTTATAACCTAGGATTAATTTCTGGCGAAAAAAAAGTAAATCATGCCAATAGTTTACATTGCCTCTTCAAAACTGTACAAGTACATGGTCATTGGGCCATCCGGGCGACTGAGGGATTGTTTTGCTCCCACACCCAGCTGTGCGCTCTGTCCGTTCGTCCGGTAACAGACCGGTCCGAGCTCAAGTCTTTTACGGCGCGCACTGTTCCCGCGCGTCTCAAGCAGTTGTCAGCAAACTGTAGGGGCCCAACAGGGCCGAAGCCTACTGGGGTCAAAGGGTATGTGAAAATGGCACCACGGGCCCTGGACCAAGGCAAAGAATGGAACGGGGTAGGTTTTTAGTCAGTAAGAGTCTGACACTATAACTTCCCGCTCCACCCAAGGCGGGATTTGTCATTGGATGATTTTACCTAGCATAAGAAAAACCCAGCTGTGCGCTGGTACCCAATGCTTGCTATGAACTGCCGTGACCTTTGTTGTACTTAGTGTCGGTTGTGCCCAACTTGTGACCTTCTTTAAATATTTTTAGAAAACAATATAAAATGGTGTAAAAATTATTGGAACCGATTCAGTTACTGATTTTGAACAAACTATATTCAGGTTTCGCATAGGTATATTAAAAATAATGTTGTATATTTGAATGAACCATCTAAGCGCTAAATGCTGAACTAAATACAATAAGTAGCCAGATAATAAAATAGCTGAAATCAACGATTTTTTCAAACAATACAGTCATCCCTTATCACAAACCCAATCGCAGCGAAATCGCATTCCTAACAAAATTAGAACACAAAGAAAAACATGCTCAGAATACTGAATGCAGGGGAAATAATCGAAAAATGTAAATTGAAAAACCGAGAAAACTCTTCGTACGCATAAAGTAGTGAGATCACCTGGCGACGCTGTTATGCCGGGCTGGTCGAGCATATCTTGTTATTACGTGACACCAATGAGTACCGGGACCATCGGAGAACTTCGGGTAACCTCGGCTGGGCTCGGTATTGGAGACCGTGTGTTTCAAATTGGCTGTTACAGCGAATGTGTAAATTTTTAGCAGTTTTGGATATATTTGGTTAAGTAGTGAAAATTGAATTCATATTGAATGTGATTTCTACTGTTTTAGCGTGTAAAGATCGGGTCAAAAAACTAATATAGTATATTTAAGGAAGAATCATTTTTTTTTAATCATTCAATAGAGATACTAAATATTTTAATGTTACAAAAATAAGGAATCAAATTAACTCTCAAATAAAAAATAAAAAAAAAATGGCTGAATAACGGGAAAGCGACCAATCGTCATTTGTTTTTCGAGTTGTACAGTTTTTTTTTTTACTTCCATATAGCAGAGATTGGTTTTACACGACAAGTTCATCAGATTCAGATATGAATTAAACTCCAGATTTCATAAGAGAAGTAGCTAAAGCAAAGAATCATTGTGAATATAACTCTCTGATGATTTATTTTAAATAAAATGTTCAAAGCCGGCACTCTTCAGCTAACTTAAATCAACTTGATACATTTCAATTATATTAAATTCATATCAGCGTCAAAATTCTATTTGCATTCACGTGTAACTCGAAAAGTTTCTCCAGGACCAAATATGTCGCCAAAGAGTTTACAGAAGCAACTACTACAACAGACTACTATTACCCCTATATTTGTTACAGACAATTTCAGCTCGAACTATCCCTGTCGCACTTAATTCTATGTTGTGTAAAAGAGAGATTAGACTTCGGTTTCGAATACGAAGACTGTATCTAATAGGTACGTAGATACGTGGCCCTGTATTTGTTAGGGAGAATTTCAAGTTGAACTATACCTATCTCAGTCTAAATCGTATAGTAGGAATGAGAAGAGAGATCCCTCTGTCGAATATGATCGGAATTTTGGTAACACGATAAGACGAAGTTGTACCCACATGTAATTTCGAATATATCAAACGTATACGTATGTAGAATTAATTCGTGGAAACTTAAGTTTATAGGAACGTGTCGTGTCAGTTTCTAACAGATGGCATTTGACTTGTATGTATTGCTAGCTAGGTAGGTATTATTGAAAGAAAACTATATACCAAGGTCGATTTCTTAAAAAGATATTATAGTAATAAAAATGTTATTTCAAGTGTCTTGTTGACGGCCCAGCAGGGTCGAAGTCTACTGGGGCCATAAGTCATTACTTATGGACCCCGGAGCCCTGGAATGAAGGCAAAGAGAAAGAAGGAGTTGGTTTTAGTCAGTAAAATTCTGACACTGTCTCCCGCTCTGCCCAAGAGCACGGAGATGCCATTGGATGATTTTCCCACCTAAAAAAACCGGGTAAGTGCGAGTCGGACTCGCACACTGAGAGTTCCGTACAAATTACGGTTTACGATTTATGATGTATTAAAAAAAAACTACTTACTAGATCTTTTTCAAACCAATTTTCGGTGGAAGTTTGCATGGTAATGTACATCATATATATTTTTTTGTTCTATCATTCTTTTATTTTAGAAGTTCTAAAATCTAAAAACCGCTTTTTTTCACAGAATACATCTACTTACCAAGTTTCAGTTCAAGTCTTAACTGTTTAGTTCTTATAGTTTCGGAAAAAAGTGGCTGTGACATACGGACGGACAGACAGACAGACAGACATAACGAATCCATAAGGGTTCCGTTTTTTGCCATTTGGCTACGGAACCCTAAAAAGGGTCTAATTCCGTGGTACGAAATCGTTTAAAAAAAAACACAAAGAAACGAAGAAATAACTGATTACTGATACAAATTTAATCATTACTAATTTTGCATCATAAAATCAACTACGTCATTGTCAATGGGAAAAGTACTGGATACTTTTCCCATTGACAACGACGCAGTAGATATTTTCAGTGTCGCCATTAAATTAAACACTACAATTATATCACCATTAAATTGGTAAATACTACAATTATGTCTAGATATTACTACGATCATAGCAGGGTCATTCAATAACCCTTTTTAAATGCACTTATTCGAAAACCTGCTCTTATTCCACTGCGTTTAATCACGCAATGGACGGTTTTCCGCACTAATGCAGAAAAGTGCTCGTGCTCGCCCCCGCCATAATTTTATTATAATAAAATTGTTTATCGTATCAGGCTGGGCGTGAGTTGACCCCCACGAGTCGTATGTGTATTGAAAAACGTCGTTTAATACGCGTGCAAATTTGTCACTACATCCCTCGGCTCCATAACATACTCGCCTATGGCTCGTGCGAATTCCGCCTTGATTGTGACAATGACAAACTTTCTACACGTGTATCGAAATGTACTATTAATACATTTTTTATTTGTGTGTGGTGTGGACGATCCGCGATATAGGAATTATTTCCAATGTGTTTCTTATGTCAAGAGTGACCGTACTATATGGTACTGATTAATGTATTTTATTTCAGAGCAACACACAGAGACGTATGTCCCACAAGATGTACTTGTCAATGAAGCCAATAGTACGGGAACTAGCTTGACTACGAGACAAAGCGGTGACGTCACACCACTTTGACAGAGTCTTAGCTGAGGTGTTCTACTAACTTCATAAACCCTACAAAATGGGTTGTCCGAAAGAGAACCCTGGGGTCCTGGGACGCAAGGCAAAGAAGGAACAAAGAATTGGGTTTTAGTCAGAAAAATTCTGACACGCTCTTCGGATCCACCTTGGAACGAGAGAAGTCATTGGATGATTTCCTACCTGAAAAAGAATCCTTAACTTCTGGACTGGTCCTTCACGCAACACTTGAGGAAGACCTATATCGTGTACTTTAAGGAATCATCGGCCTCTATATGTTTCCTCAGTGCGGTGCATTTACCAGCAAAAGGCATGATAAGAGCAAGCAAAGCATACAACGCAATGTGTGAAGTGTTGATGATCTAGACCTATTCTACATCAGCGTCACTAAACTTAAGAAAATTATATGGTGTACTAGATTTCTTGAAAATCACTAATATGTGATTGCTCCAAGCGTCTTTACTGCTTTCATTTTTCTTGTCTGTTTACAGCCCCTAGTTCTGCTCTAATACTGTCTGTGAAAACTTGTAATTAGCCTTGTTTCAATATTTTTCAACTATCTGCGTCCTAGCTGTAAGTTTTGCTGAGACAATGAAATAAAATTGTGGACGTCTTTTGGCTGAAATGATAATAATGGATGATAATGGAGAGCAGTGGTGGCCGAGGGGTAACGGCCCCAACTTACGAATTGTAGGTTGCGGGTTCAAACCCAGCCAGGCCTAGCTCTAAAAATGGTGAAGGAAAACATCGTGAGGAAACCGGCATGTCCTAGAACCAAAAATTCGAAGACATATGACATTCACCAACCCGCACTGAGCCCGCGTGGATTACGGCCCATTCCCTCTCCTAGAAAGGAGGCCTGATTCTCAACAGTGGGAACATTAAAAGGCTGAATATGCTATGTGTGCTGTGATGATAATGATGAAACTCCCAAATGCAAAAAGATCCTATACGTACATGCTAACAAATCGATCATTGTCCTTCAAGCTCGTGAAATTATCGTTCAAACATTCCATCAAATGACAAGCAATCAACCTAGTAAGGTAGGTAGATATCTCAGAAGCTCTTAATTAATTACTACAGCCTCCGATCATTTGAAGGAGCAGGCCGTAACACACTTAGGTACTCGTTAATCGAAGAGGCTGATTGGTTTAGTCTCTTGCGTTAGATTGGAGTGGATTTTAACATTTGTAAATTCTAGTTAATGTTCATTTTTTGTCCTTATTTTAGCAGGAGCCAAAATAAGTTATTGTCCCAAAGGAATGAATTCTAGGTGCTATCACAGGGTACGGTCTACCTGAATGCCAAAGGAGGATGCCAGATTTTCTATGAAGTCTGGGCCCACCTTCCAACAGCTATGTGTGTTGTCGTTGCAAAGGTATTTTTGAGCTGAATAAAAGTTACAATGGCACCAAGTTCCAAATCTTAGTCCGTTCTGTATTATTCTCGCTTTAACATGTTAGTTATGCCAACAACCAAGTACGTAGCATATAAGTTGAGCCAAAATGTCGATGCGCAGTAACAGATTTTTGGGTCTCAATTGAAACGGGGGGCTACACGTCACCATAGAAAAGACAGCCATTTTGGTTCAACTTTTGCCGCGTAGTACTTGGTTATTTGCTAACATGTTAAACCAAGAATAACTCTGAACGAACTAAGATTTGGAACTTGGTGCCATTATGACTTTTATTGTGATTTGACCAATACATATATAATGTACTTTAAACTTTAACTAAAGAGACTTTGACCCCTGAGTTTGTTTCGGTGTTTCTCATCAGGGTAGTTTGCCGCCCTCATCTAGTTTAAACAGATGGAAAAAAAAAAGATGTGTAAAAGTGTTTTTAAAACCTACTTGCAAGATAAATATTATTTATCATTTATTTATTTATCATTCAACTTAAAAATACCTGTCCCACGATATAGCATACGAAGCTATTGGAAGGTGGGCCCAAAAATGACATCCTCCTTTCATTTGACCGTACGAGAGTGAAAAAGTTACAAACATACACACACATACTTTCGTCTTTATAATATTAGTGTGATTTTACTGAGGAGAGCAGGAGGAGTACAGAATTAACTGCTTTAACATACGAGTTGTATGACGTGGGTTCGAACCCAGACATACGTTCTACTTAGTGTGATTCGTTTTATTACCTTTGCTGCTAAACGGTCAAGAAAAACATCGTCAGGAAACCAGCATGTCCTCCAATTCCTTTTCCTAGAGAGAAGGCCTGAGTCCCAATAAAGAAGTTTTTATTGCATAAATACTTGCATAATATAGTAGAGAAAAGCCGAGCATCGCAAATATTTGGAACACTCGTACGAAGTTGTTGTGAGTTGCCAGTTTTAAATATTACAAACTGCCCTGTCAACATTTTTGAAAAGCGAAGCAGTACAAACAGTCCATAAACTAAAACAGCAAATTGTCAACAAAGCCAGCTACATAATTGACGAGCATGCTACTCCACTGTATTTACTGCATTGCGGATCCCAAGGCCTACTAATGTGTTTGTGTCACATTTTTTCTAAACGCGGCACGGTAGTTACTGTTGTAGCCTCGTAACTTAGTTTGATTACGCCGGTTATGACGAAGTTCGTTAGCTGGGTTTGAGGTATTTAGCATGACCTTTTTTTTTGAAGAGTCTTATGATCTCTATTCTCATCACATTGGGAAGAAACCGACACATCCTAGACCAAAAATTCGTAGAACTGGAATTGGACGCGTGGTTGACAATGGGCCTGTATTCTTTCTAATAGAAAGGAGGCTTGAATTCCAGCATTAGTAACATTATAAGGCTGATTACCATTTCAGCCGAAAACGTTCATTGCTCGATAGCGTCCGATCTTGTGAGTCTCGCATCCATCGGATTACCATGACTTTCACGAGATCGTCGGTCCATCTTGTGGGAGGCCTTTCAACGATGCGTCTTCTGGTACGTGGTCGCCACTCAAGAACCTTTGAGCAGGAGAATCAAGGTTACAGATATAGCCCAAAGAATTGCCAAAGTTGCCTCTTTAGCGACTTACTTTTACCCACTGCCGTGGGTAGGGCACATTACTCGCAGAACAGATAGCAGAAGCCTTTATTTATTTTTTTGGAATAAAAAGATGGTAAGTTCTATAAATACTATTTAATAATTTAATGTTTTTGACTGACTTGTTGGTCTAGTGGCTAGTAGCTCTGACTGCTATGCTGGAGGTCGTGGGTTCGATTCCAACCCAGTACAAATGTTTGTGTAATGAACACGATCATTTGTTCTGTGTCTGGGTGTAATTTATATATAATATGTATGTATTTAGAAATATATAAGTATATTTATCAGTTGTCTAGTACCCATAACACAAGCTCTGCTTAGCTTGGGACTAGATGAGGTTGTGTGATAGTTGTGAAATATATGTTATATATATATTATGTTATAATAAAGTTAGTTAAAACGACTAAATTTTTTTTAATAAAATTTTATTAAAATGTTAAATGTTACGAGAGTTCGATGCCATTGACGTACGTGACGATACAGTAAACCTACTTTTTACCCGATTTGCAGTAATTATTAACTAGGCTTAAGTTCAATGTACAGATGACTGTTATACAGTTAGTAAAGCTGATTACAATATGCTTACGTATATAAAATATGACGTAATCTTCAAAGAAGAGAATACCTTTACCTACCTTTATCGGATGCTTGAAAATCAAATAATTCTTTCAACAACCCCCAAAATCAACTTTAAAATCAAGTATTTTGTATTCCAAACGCTTTAGCGGTTTGGTTCAGCGATTTCATTAAGTTTTCTACGGGACCAACTAGAACCTATCTCGGTACTTTTATTAAGTTAGTTATTTGAAACTAACTACAAGTCTGGCAGGTTATCGCTTCAAAAGTTTCACATTTTACGTTTTCTCACGGGGAGCCTTGGAAAAATATGAGCACTATCTCTAGCGCGAACGGAGCAAAAATAAAGTTAGAATTTAGAAACTTGCATGCGCTAACGTTATATTATTGACTAGTTTAGTTTAGGTCGTGATTTTCTGCTCCTGATTCCAGTTTGCATAGTGGCGTTAGAAGTTTTTGTTTGTTTTTATTTTCTGTTGCGAGAATGCAGAATGGAGTAGGTAATCCTATGTAGACAATTTAACGCGGTGCAAATGCAACAGAAAAATTAAACCCTATTGCGATGACCCTGGTATAAAGGCAAAGAAAGAACGGGGTAGTTTTTTTAGTCAGTAAAATTCTGACACTATCTCCCGCTCCACCCAAGGGCACGAGATGTCATTGGATGATTTTTACCTACCGAAAAAAATACATATGGCGGTAGCCTATGTGACAAATGAACGGTAATGAATGTATAATAATCCGTTGCCGTGCTCTTAATAACTAAGATAAGTACTCGTAAAAACATGATCGGATGATAAACTAAGTATTGAAAAACATATATACTAAAATAAAAATGTTTCTTCACTGTACTGTAACAGCAAGGAACCATTTTATTTTATTATATTATTCAATGCTGAAAACATTTACTAGCATGCTGTTGGCGCGTTGCCTAATCAAAATTCAAGAAATATTATCCACTCCCTTCATATACGTTTATGATTATAAACTTTGTTACTACAATATTCAAAAAGGTCTAGATATTGTTTTGGAACAGCTGTGTAGCACTTGTGTGTTGTAGCTGTGAAAACACGCTCCAACCGCTACCGTTATTGGGCTTGCAAAGGGCGGGCAATGGGTAGCTCCCTGTCCATCCGTCAGGTAACAGACCAGACCGAGCCCAAGTCGTTTACGGCGCGCACTCTTCCCGCGCGCCTCAAGGAGTTGTCAGCAAACTGTAGGGGCCCAGTAGTTTCGAAACCTAATCTGGGGCTCTGGAGAGGTATGAAAATGCATACCAGGGCCCCAGAACCAACGCAAAGGAAGAACGGGGTAGGTTTTTAGTACGTAAGAGTCTGATACTATCTCCCGCTCCGCCCAAGGGCGGGGGATGTCAAAGGAGGATATACATCTATTTTAAAAACAAAAAAGAAAATGCACGCAAAGGCAAAAAATTAGGCACGCAATTTATTGTTTTTTGCTCTAGTGCAGAAATTTGTGTGTTCGTATCGGGCTGGTCATTAACCCCCACGAGCCAGCAACACCCACGAGTCGACAATCAACCACTGTTTATTCGTAAAAAAATGTCACTGCAGCACTTGGCTCTATAACACACTCACCTGGTCACAATGTTGCTCCACATGTATCAAAGTGTATAATTTCGTGCTAATGATATTTATTTAGAAAACTAGTATAGTATGTTCGGATCATAATAATATAATAGTTCGTTGTTATTGATGTCAAAATTAGCCCAAAAACTCTAAAATATGTACAATTACCGACCCGCCCCAGCTTCGCACGGGTGCAGTGATAATATTAAATATATTATGTGTGTATTATACATATAAACCTTCCTCTTGAATCAATCTACGAGTATCTATTAAAAAAACAGCATCAAAACCCGTTGTGTAATTTTAAAGATATAAGCATGCATTGAGAGCAGTGGTGGCCGAGTGGTAAGGGCCCCGACTTGCGAGTTGTAGGTCGTGGGTTCATACCCAGCTAGGAACATTAGTTTATGTAATTTATTTCATCACCATTGCTTTTAAAAACGGTGAAGGAAAACATCGTGACGAAACCGGCATATCCTAGAACCAAAAATTCGAAGACATGTGACATCCACCAATTCGCACCGGGCCCGCGTGGTGGATTACGGCCCATTGCGTCTCCTGGCTGATGCTATGCAATGCAAAAAAGCATACATAGGGAAAGGCAGAGGGAAGCCATTTTATTTTATACTATATGCTGATGATACAAATCGATGTTCATATGAACACAAATTAGTTTAGTTTTAGCTGTAGAAAGGCACCATTTCAACAAAAACATGCTCTTTGTGGTTTAAATAAGCAAATATTTTACTGTAAAGTTCCCATTTCATCTTTCAGTATAAAATATTTGCTAGCATAAATAAATAATCTCCTTTCATTTGACTTGAACAAATTGCGTAGCATTTCAAAGCTAACTTCTATGTTTTTCTTATTTATTAATTTTATATTCTCATCCAAACTTGCTTTGTGTGGCGAATACACTAATAATAATTTGCATTATCTAATATTTTATGCTGCCTATCTAATATTTTATCTTTCAATTTGAAGAAGACTAAGTAGGCAAGCCTACTACATCTAATCACATCATCTCGTGGGAACTTTGCGCAAAAAAGTGGCAAGTAAAGTAATCTAAGAAATCATATGGTTTTGGCTATCTTTAGATCTGGAACCTGTGCTTGTTAAGCCTGGACACGGCACAGACGTAGGGATAGCCAACCTATAGAAATTATACAAGATATATTTTGGAGAATGTCCACGGGGATTACATGACTTGATTTCACCACCAATTCTATACAATCGGACGACCTGATGTAAGGCAAGTATCCACTCTTACATTGTACAAGAATTTTGCCTCGTCGTTTGTACCGCGTATATCGAAGAACTGGACTGCTACCGTCTTGCCGTCCAATCATAATTTAGATGTCTTCAAGTCTATAGGATCTTAATAAATTAGTGTGCAGTACCTTTAATGATTGCATCACTGCTTACCATCAGGTGGGATTGCAGCTAAGCCATAGTTTATATCACTTTAAAAAAAAATTGGTCATTAAGAAAAATACTAAAACGAAAAGAAAAATGCTTACTTAACAAAAGACGCTTACTCTTCCAAAACATTAATAACTACACTGCTAACACGTGTACCACACGCCGACCTGGACGCGTCGGTGTCCATACATTTTATATGGAAACTAGACTTGTAGAGCTACACTTGATATACGCCACGCGACGTCGTTCTGCGTACAAATCAGGCGTGTTACACGTTTGCGACGGTCTAATGTAGTTTTTGCTTTAATTTTAGTCTTATTATTTATGTTACTACATTGTAGCTAACTTTTTTTATGTTATGTAAAATCATCCAATGACAAGTCCCGCCCTTGGGCGGAGCGGGCAACAAAAAATCCTCGTTAATAGGATCACTATTCTCAAAAAATGTAATTCTAATTTAAAAAGAACTAGCTACCTATTCCGGCTTTGCACGGAAGCGATTTTTTTTTTCGATTTTAAAAACAGTTAATGACAACTTTTATTTTTTAATTAAGTAAATAGATGTATATTGTGCTTCATTACAGTTAAGATTGATGCTGAATTCATAATTAACTTATATGCCAACTGTTATACTTAAATTAAATCATTAATTGAACTATCCATCTTCTGAATTTATTAGGCTTTTAATTGATAAAAAATATTCATTTTGCAAATTTCTTGAAGTAATATTTTAGTTTATTAAATATTCAGATTCTCTTATTAAGTAAACTTTAAATTACAATGTCAAATTAAGAATTATCAATTTACAAGTAAATAGATTAATATTCGTGGTAAGTTTCAAGAACATTTATATTATATTGGCCCAATGAATAATATTTTGTATACAAGCAAAATTCCCCCTTTTCACCACCTTAAAGGTTGAATTTCTGAAAATAATTTCTTAGAGCTATTCTTCGATACAAGAAAAACGGCCTATGTAAAAATTCACATTCCTAGTCACATTAGTTTCGGCTGTGCGTTGATATGTCAGTTAGTCAATTTCTTTATACACCATTAAATTTTGGTCGTATTAATCCCGTGGAGGATCGATTAGGCAGATGAAACCCTATCGATTTGTAAAATGAAAAATAAAGTTTTTTTTTTTAAACTCGAATTAATTTACGCATTTCATACATGCGTTATTGATAGTATTGATTTCTCTAAGTAAACGTCAGCTGATCGTTGTCAATGAACTGTAAATAGTTAGTACGCAACGACCGACAACTCCCTTCGAGGTCATTGACTCGTTTACTTAAAGAAATTAATTTCAAACATACGTATATTAATTCGAGTTTTTGAAAAAAAAGTACTTTATTTTTTAATTTTTTCTTTACAAATCGATAGTACTTCATGTACCAAATCGACTCTCCGCGGGATTAAAACGACTAAAATTTAACGGTGTATAGAACAATATTTTTATTATATGCGAAACCTGAATATAGTTTGTTCAGAATCAATAATAGAATAGTATAATCCAATATTTTTTTACCATGTTATATTTTTTCGCAATTTTTTTTATAAAGGTCACAAGTTGGTCACTACCAACACCAAGTACAACACAAGTAGCAGCAAGTACAAAGAGTCAGCGCACAGCTGGGTGCGGGAGCAAAACCACCCCTCAGTCACCCGGATGGCCCGAAGACCATGTATTTTAGCGAACAACCAGGTAGCCTAACGAGCCTATAACTTTGTGATTTTTCATGACACTGTTATGAGCTCTTGTACATAGAGTCCTTACATAAAATCTAGTCTAGTATAGATACGTGTTTTGGGTTTGTGTGCGCTAGTTTCTAATGCCTGTCATGACCTGTGTTTTACTTAGTGTTGTTGGTGACCAACTTGTGACCTTTTTTAAATATTTTTGGGAAAAAATCCAACATGGTCTAGAAATTATTGGAATTGATTCAGTTACTGATTCTGAACGAAATATACTTAGGTTTGGCATATACTAAAAATAGTTTTGTATAAATAGAGAAGATAATAATACTTATAATATGATCTCAATAACGAACAATACCAACCAATTAAATCAAAGTAATATTTAAATATAATAATTTAAGACTAGTTAAATTATTACTTCTATCATAGATATGAATTACTTACTAAGTCTTTAGGGCCTAGTTTGAGGATATAATTTATTCACTATTTATAGTCTTTATGCGTAATGTTCTATTCCATAAGCCCAATGAAATATTTAAATGTCTAGACTATATATCATTAGTAGCCATTATTATTGAGCCTTTGTTAACGATGTCAATTTAATGGGTACCTGATATTTGTAGTTTTTTTTTTTTTTTTTTTTATGGTAGGTAAAATCATCCAATGACAAATCCCGCCCTTGGGTGGAGCGGGAAGTAGTGTCAGACTCTTACTGACTAAAAACCTACCCCGTTCCTTCGTTGCCTATCATGCCGGGGCTGAGCCTTCCTCTCAGAAAACGGCCCTTAACCCCAGCAGGCTTCGACCCTGCCTGCCTGCAGCTAGCAGGCTGGGCCTCTACGGTTTGCTGACAGCTCCTTGAGGCGCGCGGGAACAGAACGCGCCGTCGACGACTTGGGCTCGGTCCGGTATGTTACCGGACGATCGGACAGCGTGCTACCCACTGCACGCCGTCCGCAAGCCCGCGCCTACGGTGGCCGGAAATCGGGATCGGAATCCCGGCGGCGGCTGGGGCGAGCGCCCCGTTGCTTCTGCCTGATGCGGTCGGCCTCCTCCTTTGCTAGCATTACTGCTTCGCAGAAGGAGGCGACCGCCTGCCATCCCTCCTCACTCCGGACCATGGCCTGAACCAAGGCCCGGCGAGAGAGATCGCTGCCGCCGATTGCCCCCACGAGGACACGGCGATGCTCCGCCCAGGCGGGGCACACCTCTACAGTATGCTCCACCGTGTCCTCCGGGTGTTCCGCACAGTGGCGACACCCGGGCGAATCCTCCGCACGAATCCGGAACAGGAACTTGGCAAACTTTCCGTGTTCCGTTAGGACCTGCGTCGTGCGGAAGTTAAGAGTGCCGTGAGGTCTTTCCAGCCACGCCTCAAGGATGGGCCTTATCCCGGCAATCTCTCTCGCGCACGTCACTGCGTGCGGACGTGTCGTTGTCCCGTGAGTGAAAGTTCAATGACCTTTGTGTCGTGAGAATGTCCTCGGATGTTATTAAGTGCAATAATTGCAACATTGTGATTAGTGAGGTCCTTTGTTTTATGCAAAACAAGATAGATGTGATGGATAATGTGAGCCTCGTGCAAATATGTGTGGGTGCTTTTAAGGAAGAAGAAGTGAGTGGAGCAAAGTCTTTGTTGTTTCAAGCCATCCCTAATGCTAAGCGGATGATACAGCGAAAAAATAAAGGGAAAACAACGAGAGATTTGGAAGATATTATAGATCTTTTCAAATCTACAGATCCGGATATGACTCCAATATTTGTAGCTCGTGAGCTACAGAAGCTGCCGCCGATCACCTTCGATCATGTAGATGTAACAAGGCTGCTGAAAGACCTATTGGTACTGCGAGGTGAGCTAGACACCATTAAAAATAATTACGTGTCAAGAGAGGATTTGCAAAGTTTAAGGTCCGAATTGGTTTTAGATCACTCAAATTTAACTTCAAGTCACACAGGAATACAATCATCTTTGAATACAACGTCTCAAAATGATTATGATTGTAACTCTACGGAGATTAATCTGGTTTCAAATCAAAACAAACCTCAGCTGATTGTTTCTTCGCCGAGAGAAAAAACAGTTCAAATAAAAACGGTCAAGGACACGCAACATCAGGTGTGTCTACCTGTCTCGCACCAACCATCCGACGGCGCCGCTTGCGATCTCACTCTAACACAGCCCGTGCTCAATGAACACACTAGCCATCCCGATAACAAACCGGTTTCGTCATCGAGTGCACCTGCGCTGGCGCCGCCACCGCAATCAAGTATAATTGATGTAAATAATAAAACGTTTGCGACTGTTTTAGCGGATACGTTGAGCCAACGGGATGAACTGAATCGCAGTTGTTCCAACGAGGAATGGGTTGTTGCACAGAGGCGTAAATGTAGAAATAGGTATGTGGGCGTACGTGGCAAGGCAACTTATTTACCAGATGACAAATTTAAACCCGCTAATACTAAAGTTCCTTTATTTCTTTCTAATGTCCACAAGGAAACATCAGTGAAGGATATCGCGGATTACATATATATAAAAACAAAGGAAAAGGTCTCGTTACAGAGAATTAAAATGAAAGTGGACAAACCATACAACGCGTATAAAATAGTTATTAACAGAGATAAGTTAAACCTATATCTGGATAATAAACTGTGGCCTGACAGTGTTACGTGTCGGCGCTTTAGACCATATAGAACAACCGAAATAATCGGGAATTAAACAATTAAATCATGGATAACAACACATTGAAGTCAAAGATAAATACTTTTGTAACTTATAATTGTAGATCTTTAATAAGGTCAATAGATTATGTAAGACATTTATGTAGTACATCAGACATCGTTGCGCTACAGGAGACCTGGTTGATGCCACACGACATTTCTGTGATGGGAAGCGTTGACCCCAACTTCGACTATGTTGGGAAATCGGCGGTAGATGCCTCAGCGGGCATTCTGCGAGGGCGTCCGTACGGGGGAGTGGCGATACTCTGGCGTAAGAGCGCCTATCAGTCTGTGTCGCTGTTAAGTTGTGAGAGTGAGCGTCTTATAGCTATTAAAATCTGTGTAGGCGCAAGTTCGTTTATAGTGTTCTCCGTTTATATGCCGACTGAATCGAATATTAATCTTAGTGAATTCGTAGACTGCCTAAGTGAAATAAATGCGATAATTGAAAGTAGTGGGGTTGATGCAGTGTTTATGCTCGGGGACTACAATGCAACATCAAGTGGGCTATTTGGCCGAGAACTTAGCAACTTCTCTTCTGAGGTGCAGTGGCAGTGCGCTGACGTTACCCTATTGGGCAGTGGATCGGACACATACACGTATGTAAGTGATGTTCATGGTACGACTAGCTGGTTAGACCACTGTGTAGTAACTAAAGCCGCTTGGGACACTATTAAAGACATTAGTGTAGTGTATGAAGTGTCGTGGTCTGATCATTTTCCCTTAAAAATAAACTGTGAACTTGACATGTTGAAATCTAAATGTACCTCTGTCCAGCCTCAGTGTAATACGGTGAAGTGGGGATATAGGAACCCTGAACAAACCGATATGTACACGAAAATTTGTAATGAAAAATTAAGGGAAATTGACTTTCCAACAGAATTTATTAATTGTAGTTGTAGTGAAAATATTTGTACTAACTTGGAGCACCGTAGTGTAGTTGACAAATTGTATAAAAATATTGTAGATATTCTTTGTGAGGCTGCAACTACTAGTCACAATTATCTAGTTCAGCGCAAGAAATATAATAAAACGGGTTGGAATAAGCACGTTAAAGATGCGCACGGGCAAGCTCGGCTTCATTTTCTGGACTGGGCGGCAGCCGGTAAACCTAGAGTGGGGCCGCTGTATGAGAATATGGTGGCAAGTAAAAAAAATTTTCAAAAATAAGTTAAAGTGGTGCCAAAAAAACGCTGATCAGTTAAAGATGAATGAAATTGCGAGTCACCATGAAACTAAAAACTTTAGTAGTTTTTGGAAAGCTACAAACAGCTTAAATCCCAAGTCGGGCCTGCCAGTGTGCGTCGGTGGTGTGAACGACGCTAAGGCTATTGCCAATTTATTTATGGCCTCGTTTAAGACGGAGTCACCATTAGGTCCATCGAGGAGTGGGTCGAGTGCCATGGAGGGTTCCGAGGTCATGCCTATCATGTTCACCGTTAGGGAGGTTGCATCTGTCTTAAGGGACATGAAACGGGGTAAGTCTCCTGGACATGACGGTTTAAGTGTTGAACACCTACGTTATGCAGGTAGGCACTTGCCACGTGTATTAACTCTTTTATTCAATTTATGTATGAGTCACTCGTATCTTCCAGAGGAGCTCATGAGGACGATTGTCGTTCCTATAATAAAGAACAAGACTGGAGATGCGAGTGACATGAATAACTACAGGCCTATCTCCTTGGCGACCATTGTTGCAAAGGTGTTGGACGGTTTGATTGACAGGCAGCTGGATAGATATGTCACCCTGCATGACGCCCAATTTGGGTTTAGACCACATTTGTCGACTGAAACAGCAATCCTCTGTCTCAAGCATACTGTCCACTACTATGTGGCAAGGAAAACACCTGTATATGCGTGTTTTTTGGACCTCTCCAAGGCATTCGACCTAGTTTCTTATGATTGTCTTTGGAGGAAGCTCTCCCAGGACACTGACCTTCCTGGAGGACTGATTGCTGTAATGAAGTACTGGTACAGCAACCAGTCCAACTGCGTTAGATGGGCTAGTGCTATATCCGATGCGTACAGGTTGGAGTGCGGCGTGAGACAGGGGGGGCTTAGCTCACCCAGGCTCTTTAACCTGTATGTCAACCGGCTGATTTGTGAGCTCAGCAACACCCAAATCGGTTGCTCCATTGATGGGCAATGTATCAATAATATTAGTTACGCGGATGATATGGTGTTGCTGAGCCCATCGGTTAGTGCGTTAAGAAGGCTCATCCGAATCTGTGAAGACTATGCGGTGGCTCATGGTCTCAGGTACAACTCAGCCAAAAGTGAGCTCTTAGTTTTTAGGGGGCAAAATAAAATATGTGACTCCGTTCCACCGGTTTTCTTGGGTGGAGTTCCGCTGAAGAGAGTCACTCGATTTAAGTATCTGGGACACTGGGTCACCGATGGCCTGTCGGATGATGCTGACTTAGAGAGGGAACGTAGGGCGTTGGCTGTCAGGTGTAATATGCTGGCTCGCAGGTTCGCGCGGTGTACGCGAGACGTTAAAATAACGCTGTTCAGGGCCTACTGCCAGTCGCTGTACACGTGTGCCCTGTGGGTCAGTTATGCACAGGGCTCGTACAGCGCTCTACGAGTCCAGTATAATAACGCGTTCCGGGTAATGCTGGGGTTGCCGCGTTTCTGTAGCGCGTCGGGGATGTTCGCGGAAGCGCGTGTTCCAGATTTCGGCTCGCTGCTGCGGCTGAGAGTCGCATCGCTGATGCGTCGGATGCGCGGCAGCCCCAATAGCCTCGTGGCTACTGTAGCCGGCAGGGTGGATGGCGTAATGGTGTCTCACTGGATGACGGTACACAGACCGTCATTCAGGTATGTAATATAGCCTGCGTCTTTTTATTTTAACTTTAAATTTTTAAATAATATTAATTTATTCATTGACATTTTAATTTTAATTTATTTATAATTTAATAATTTTGATTTCAAGTTTGATAATGTGATTTTAATTTATGATTTTTATTCAATTGTATCCTGTTGTTTACTGTTGTGAGACTGTTATTTTATGTAATTGATATGGACTCTCGTCTGAAAATAAATGCTATTATTATTATTATTATTATTATCGCCTCGATTGTGGCGCGCCCCGAACGAGGTTGCGATAGTCGCTGACGCCATTTCGCCATGAGATCCCGCCGGAGCTCTGTCCGCCATGCCTCGACTTGTCGTGGCAGCGGAATTTCGCCCCGGCGTTGCATCTCCATGCGCTTGTCGTGCATGTGTGCAAGGACTGTTGCCTCCAGATCCCATGGCGGTTGGCCAGCAAGGAGGGTCGCCGCCTCGCGGGAAATCGTTCGGTACCCTCGCACCATGCGTATTGCCATGACCCTCTGGCACGCATTCAGCTGGGCCTTCGGCTGCTGTTGCAGCGACGGCGCCCACACCGGAGCCCCGTAGAGGGCCATGGACCGAACGATTCCCGCGTACAGCTTCCGGCAGGAGGCGTCTGGTCCCCTGAGGTTGGGCAGGAGCCGCCCGAGAGCAGCCCCAGTCCGATTCAGTTTGGGAGCCAGACGTCGGAAGTGCTCCTTGAAGTTCCACCAGCTGTCGAGGACGAGTCCCAGGTACTTCATCGTCGACCCGACGCTGATGTGAACTCCTCCTACCGTTAGCTGGGAACCCGGTGGTGGCGCACCCCGAGGGCCGTGAAAGCACATGGCCTCGGATTTGTGCAATGCCACCTCGAGTCCCAACTGCTGGATCCTATCAACGACTATCGCAACCCCGCGTGTCGCTAGTTCGACCGCCGTCCGGTACGACTCTCCCCGCGCTAGGACCAACGTGTCGTCCGCGTAGCAGACCACGCTGACCCCGTCGGGGAAGTCGCCGCGCAGCACGTAGTCGTACCCGATGTTCCACAAGGGTGGTCCTAGTACCGATCCCTGCGGAACACCGCACGACATCTCTCGACGTTTCCACTCTCCCTGGTGACCGGGGTAAATGATATACCTCTCCGACAGGTAGGCCTCGATTATACGACAAAGGTAGTCGGGCACCCGGTGGTACCGGAGTGCCGTTCCAATGCTACTCCAGGGCAGGGAATTAAAGGCGTTGGCAATGTCCAAGGACACTGCCACGACACACCTGCTCTGGGATACCGCATCCCCCGTCGTGAGGGCTCGCACGCGCATGATGGCGTCCACCGTGGAGCGCATCCTGCGAAAGCCGAACTGTCCTTCCGAAAGGTCCGGCCCCACCCGTGCAAGGCGCGCGACGAGGCGGTTTGCAATGACTCTTTCAAAGAGCTTGCCCACCTCGTCGAGCAACACAATAGGCCGGTACGCGGACGGAGAGTCCGCAGGGCGCCCAGGCTTCGCTATGAGGACCAATTTTCCCGTCTTCCAGCGAAGTGGGAACTGGCCCCTCTCCAAACATGCGCTGAAGAGCCCCCTCAATCGAGGCCCGAGAGCCTCCATGGCCAGGACCCAGGCCCTCCCAGGCAAGCCGTCGGGTCCTGGGGCGGTATTCTTGGCGCTCAGCCTTCGTACCGCCACTCTCATCTCTACCTCGGTCACCTCTGGAACATCGTCGTCGTTGTGGTCCGCGTCAGGTACTGCTGATGTTGGCGGAGCCATGGGCGGGGGGGAGTGTACCCCCCGCGTAGGGAACAGAGTGCTGACCACACCCTCCACGAGCTCTGGCCGGAGACTCTGAGTCAGCGGGGGAGCCCAGGGACGGAGTTTCTCCCTAACCATCTTGTATGGCCGTCCCCACGGGTCTGCATTCAGAGACCCCAGCCAGACGTTGCGGGCCTCCAGTTTGGCCCGCTTCATCTCCGCTCGGAGGGTGCGCTTCGCCGCCCTGTAACCCTCGTACAGCTCCGCCTCTATAGCCTCCGCATCCGGCGAGCGGTTGCGGCGCTTGCAGTACCTGGCGTACCGGCGTCGCGCGTGATTGCACGCATTGCGCAATGCCGCAATCTCCGGCGACCTGATATTTGTAGTGGAAAATTACCGCTCGTAGAGTGATAATGTTTTTGTTTTTTTTTTCTGTAAAGATTAAATTGACGGTAAATGACTATAAATATTTATATATAATCTTAATTGAATATGTTTACTGTAAGAAAATTTCGGTGTATAAGTATATAATCTTTATCTATTTATTACTGTCATATTTTGTTAAATCAAAAAAAAAAATAGCTAAATCTAATATCACTCATCTGTTTTTCCTTTTGACTAAAGCATTTATTTTATTTTGTTCGATAAACACAAAACATAAAACAAACTAATTACGTTTAGGTATTTATACATAATATAAAGCATTAAATACCGAGAACTACCGCATTTTTGCCAACGTAACTTTTTCCGAGCAAACGTAGTTTTTTGTTGTAAATTACCCATCATAAAATCTATTCAGTTATTCAAAACTAGCTATTTATTCATTTTTAACTATTGAAAATAATAAATTATCTTACAAAAATATCTTCAAAAACCATTAACCAACAAAAACGATGAGTGCACTATTTATCTTCATGAAAAACCAACTAAAAACAAAAACTTCAAATAAGCTACTATTAATTAAAGAGAGTTACTAAGATTTCCGCAAAAAAAAAAAAAATTTAGTTAGCTGCTCAAGTAAGGACGTACTTCCATTCATTGCAAAACTGGTCTGATGTAATCAAGGTAATGAGAACAAGCCTTCGTCTTCTTTATAGCAAATATTCTGTGGAACTTTAACGGGTCGTTGTTAATTTTTTGAGAAAAATTAGAGCTATTTTTTTTTTAATACAATGAAGTGTTTCGTGATTAAAAATTACTAGTCTAAAAAACTACTATAATCTCGAGAGTTACTATGATTTCAAAATTTACTGTAATCTCAAACGTTACTGTAAATTCAACATTAACTATGAGATTAAATGCTATATATATATAAATAATAATCTCAAAAGTTATTATTATCTCATAAGTTACTATTATCTCAAAAGTTCTAATAGTCTCAAAAGTTGTTATAGCCTAAAAAGTTACTATGGTCTCAAAAGATACTATATTCTCAAAAATTACCAGTACTTAATTAAGTAAGTATACTTATTTATTTACCCATTAAAAAAACTTAAAATTAAAATTTGATCAATCCAATTATTTAGTGACAGCATGGTACCATTGTTTCATAGAATGTTTCAGAAGTTTAAACTATTTATGAATACAAACAATATCCAGTAAAGGATCAACTCAGAAAAATAAAAAACAAAATCAGCAGTGCCCCAAATTTTGTAGAATTAAGCTTAAAACATATACTGAATAACCAATTTAAAAATTCACTGTGTAACTTAACGGGTACCAAGTATTTTGAGTGTTGTATTCCCTGAGCTTAGTCAGTCAGTCAAAAAAGCCATCAGTCATGGTACTGCTAAAATGATAAAAGATTTTTTGTTGTATTTTGTCCTGCAATCGGTCTCATCGACATTGTGCTAGATTTTAAATATTTGTAATAAAAGATAACACAGTTTCAAAAGCTCCAGCACCAGTAGTCGACTTACAAAATGCGAGTGAATGCATACAGGTATTACCATACTGAAAAGTTCCACACAGCAAAAATATTCATAGCCACCATTTCGTTAACAGCTGAACATATTGAAATAATCATTACGAATAGCAAGTTGTAGTATTTTTTATTCAGTAAAGATGCAAATAACCGTGAACTGTTTCGGTTTATTTATTTAATCAAATCGAAATGTAAAATGAAACAATTTATAGATTTTTTTATGGTAGGTAAAATCATCCAATGACAAATCCCGCCCTTGGGCGGAGCGGGAAGTAGTGTCAGACTCTTACTGACTAAAAACCTACCCCGTTCCTTCGCATGGCGGACAGAGCTCCGGCGGGATCTCATGGCTAAATGGCGTCAGCGACTATCGCAACCTCGTTCGGGGCGCGCCACAATTGGGGCGATAAGGCCCATCCTTGAGACGTGGCTGGAAAGACCTCACGGCGTTCTTAACTTCCGCACGACGCAGGTGCTTACCGAACACGATTAAAAATTTTGTGTAACTGTAAATAAACCGACATAATGCCTAATTATGCACATCGTTAGTGTCGTAGCTACCGCCGTATCTGCCGTATCAATTATTCGGGGCCCCTTCCCTAAAGGGGCTCCAACGTGGACGAAAATTTCTTAACATATTATTCGCAACCGTCTCGGTAAACCGAGCATTTGTAAAAAAGTACCATTTGTTTTATACGGGGCCCTTGTGGGAATTTTGATAGGGGGCCCCAGTGGGACAAGCTACGCCTCTGCACATCATTCAAATTTTTGGAAACACATTTGCTGTACAGTTAAGGAGTGGAATTCCCTTTCCGGAGTCTGTGTTTTTTGATCGCTACAACCTGATTGACTTAAAGATGCCCAGGTTGCAGCCATCAGGAAACACAGACTCCGGCAGAGAATTCCACTTCTTAGCTGTACGCACAATGAACGCGTTCCCAAAACGTTTGACTGAGTTTTAACACATCAGTTACAGCTTGGTTGTGGAAGCTCAAGCGTATAGTTACTATACGGTCGGTTAAATTTTAGATTTGATTAGAACTTGCTCAAAATAATAATTTAATTAGAACAGGTGCACAGTAACCTTTCCTGTGCATCGTAAATTATTCCTCCGTTGCTTTTCACGACACCCGTGGGACGGTATTTTATTAGTACAAATTCATATTCGAGACCACAATGCAAATATCGAAAATGTTACAGATAAGTTCTTGCTGCAACTTTTCATCTAAGAAAAGTTAAAGAAAAGTGGAGAAAAGTTACACTTCGGTGCATATTGCGCGCTGGTTCTTTCTTTAAATTTCCTGCCGTAAGCACATTCGTCACACATTTTCGTAACACGCAATTTTGAATAAAAGTTTAATAAACTTGCTGTAGTGAAGGCGGAATGGTAATTTTTCAATTACTCCTTCAAGTGAGTTCAGGACCGGGCTTCCTTTGTTTTTAATCCAAAATGGAAGCTATGATTTTATTTAACTTTTTCAGTTTTTCTTGACTTCATGATTTCGTTATTTGTCTTTGATTTTCAATGATAACTTAGCTTTTTAACTGACTTCAGAACGAGAAGGATCTCAATTCATCAACATTCACACACACACACACACACACACACAACAACACAACACCAACACAACAACAACACAACAACCAACACAACAACACAACACAACAACAACACAGCACAACACCACTCAACATTCACATTCATTCTTCATTCATTTCTGTTTTTTTTTTTATTAAAAAAAATATTCAAAGCTTTTATTACGGTTACGGATACATTTTTACATCGAATACTTGAAAATTTTGGTTACGTTTAGGAGGCTCCGTAATACCTCTGGCCTACATCTAGCAACAAACATCTTTTGGCTGAAAGATTGTTCCAAAAACACTATCTTTACCGTCTAGTCTGTTTGTAATATATGATATCTTAACTATCTTCCTGCCCTTGTACCATGTTACTTAAGGTCGGCGCAACATGTTTTTTCTTTCATTCTGTCCTGTCACCCGTCACGCTGTCACAAACTCCCTTTTCTTTTATATCTTTTACTCCACAAAAAATTAATTCATCTTTTCTTTGGCCTCCCCCTCCCTCTCCATTCATCCACATACATACCCATAACTCTTTTAATAACTGCGTTTCATCTTTCCTCTTGACATGACCTTTCAACTTTTAAGTCACCTGTGCCACCTTCAAACTTCCTCTAATATACTTATACTTAAACATTCTCGTCCCACACATTATGTACAATACGTCTATACATAGACTCTTAAATAAGTAATACCCCCTCAATATCGTAAGTCCCCTTACGTAAGTTAGAAACAGGTACACTAGACTGAAATGAACATGTCATAACAATAGGTAATGTGATTATAATCCAGCTGAGTGTATTGATTTCATAAATACAATACGTATAATGGCCTCTATAATTAAATTCGAATCAAACCATTATGTGGTTTCAGTAATTAATTATTTATAGGCAACAGTTGTCAATGCAGATTACAGTTTTTTATTTTTTATGTTAGGCTCACGTTTGACCACTATCTCACTTGATGTTAAGCGATGATGTGGCCGACGTTGGAGCATGCTTCCCTAGAAGTAACCTAATCCTAAACTCTTGTTTTAAAGATTCCTAAGTTGGAGCTATGAGGAAACACAGTCTTCGGCAGGGAATGCCATTCCTTATCTGGACGCATAATGAATTTGTTCCCAAAACGATTTGTACATTTGGGTGGGATGTCAACCATGTACTGGTGGCGCAAAGCCATATCTTGTGGTCCAATGATGGAACGGACTTGTCAGATTAAATTGTGCTTGATTTGCACAATATTTTATGTACTATCACTCCCCTAAATGTAAACGACTTCACAAGTCTTGTGCATCATTTCTGATGATCTTCACAGCGCAGCGAATCGGTATTAATAATTATCTACGCATGCATAAAGATTTTTTTTTAATCCCACAAGCGAAGCAGTAGTGGCCCTGTGACAACGGCCCCGATTTACGAATTGTAGGCCGCGGGTTCAAACCCAGTTAAGTGCATTACTTTACGTAATTTATTTCCTCACCACAGCTCATGAAAATACCTACCAAAAAATTGTATAGCCTAAATATTGAGACAGACTAGACATTTATTGAGAGAGACTAGACATCTAAAGATTATTTATGCAAAATGTTTGTACTTTTTGCGCCAATTGAAAACATCACCTTACATTGTTTTCTGTCTTAAAAATGTAAGGTGATGTCTCTAAACAAATAATTATTATGCTTAGATCATTGTAGGTATATAAATTTATATTTAGTGTCTCAAATATTGTTACGTATAAGTTAATAATTAATCAAAATAACAATCAATACGAATAATTATAATCAAATAAACAAAACCAATATTTGGTATTGGCCCGTGGCCGTGGCCAATACTTGAGTATCTTGGATGACGTAACCCTGAAGATACTCAAGTGTTGGCGATTCCTGACAACTGTATGTACCTATTGCCTTGGCACTAATTAATAACTTCAATCAAAGGAAACGGGAAACCTAATACTATAAAGTAACAGATTTCACGTTTAAGTTATATGAATTATTTATAAATTAAACAAGAAGCTATACAAATTATATTTGAGTTAGAATTAGTGAAAATATGAAGAAGTATTAAATTGATAGACTTTATGATAATGATCTTTATTCATATGTTAAATTTGAGAATATTACAGTAGCTAACTCACTTTTTCTACAACTTTAAAATATCCAAGAAACGAATAATTCCAATGAAAATTCTCAAAAGAATTATTCTCAATCATATATTTTTATTTCTTCAAATAAAAAATATTGTAGCACCATTAAATATTTTTGGTCGCCAAAACGTAGCCAGGTCACGGACACCGAGAAATCTACATCTAGCCCATGGAGTACCCGATAAAACCATCAGTAGTGTGTTTATTATCATTTTATTTATCTCATTTTGAAAAGTTTCAATTTTGATATGAATTACTTTTATATGATTTTGTGATTATGGTATGTGGATACTATCAACATGAGCTAAAATAAATAGGCAAGCATTATATAAATATTTTGATAAATAATATTCAATGAAAGTGAGCATTGAGCATGTTGGTCCATTAGTAGAGCACACGACAGGGCAGCACATCTGAGCTCACAACAACCATGAGGAGCCAAAGAATGCGATCGCTATGGCCGAAATCGGCTAGATGGCTTTTTTTTTTTTTTTTTTTTATGGTAGGTAAAATCATCCAATGACAAATCCCGCCCTTGGGCGGAGCGGGAAGTAGTGTCAGACTCTTACTGACTAAAAACTTCAACATTCCTTTCGGAACTAACCCATGACCCCAGTAGGCTTCGACCCTGCCTGCCTGCAGTTAGCAGGCTAGGCCTCTTCGGTGTGCTGACAGCTCCTTGAGGCGCGCGGGAACAGAACGCGCCGTCGACGACTTGGGCTCGGTCCGGTCGGTTACCGGACGATCGGACAGCGTGCTACCCATTGCACGCCGTCCGCAAGCCCGCGCCTACGGTGGGGCTAGATGGCATCATCATCATCAGTATAAAGTAATAGACATCTTTGTGTATTCGAACTATTTTGAAAAGTTGTATAAGTCGAATTCTGCTAAGAGCTCTAAAAATAAGGACACTTAGGTCTATAAAGCCATTCCCGTAAATATTCGCATTAACGAAGCTAACCGAGCCAGTTCTGGAAATAATGGACGTAAGCCAATAAGTCTAGGTAACTTTTAGTAAAATTTTATGGATTTATTAAAAAGAGAACATTTTATGAACTTTGCTTAAAACAAATTTAGGCTTTGATCTCAAGCTTTATGTCAAAAAGTGAAAATATTAATAATTTACATTAAAATTTAAAATAGTAACACTTGATAATAGCCAGGCGCATTACTTTGTGTAATTTATTTTATCACCACTGCTCTCAAAACGGAGAAGGAAAACATCGTGAGGAAACCGGCATGTCCTAGAACCAAAAATTCGAAGACATGTGACATCCACCAACCCGCACTGGGCCCGTGTGGTGGATTGCGGCCCATTCCCTTTCCTAGAGAGGACGCCCGTGTCCCAGCAGTGGGAACATTAAAAGGCTGGTGATGATGATGACACCAAACAGTCATCAACAGATATGACCGCGATAGTACTTAGGTGAGATAAACCAAAGGTTGAGTTTTCTCCCAGCAAACCATTGAATTATAGAAAGAGATCACTAGAGAGGGTAGGATCCAGTACTTCTTGAAACCGCGGGTGCAGAAAATATTTTGAGATACCTACTATAAAAAGAAAGATTCAGTCAGAAAGTCAGTTATAAAAAGTAAAATAAAAATAAAAAATACATATGTTACAAATAATAAAATAAATATAGTAAACAAAAATACAAACGTTTAAATTTTATAATGCTCATAAAAGTCAGAGTTGTCTCTTAGCTCGATAGATGGCGTTGAGATCGAATTAGATTGCGCTATGGTTTCGTTACAGTGTGATGCATATATTACAATTAATAGAAGTTTATTCATTTAGTTTTTGAGATTTACTTACGAGGTAGGTATTTAGACCTTTGGTTTTACTCTGTAACCGACTAAAAGGAGGTTCTCATTTCGGTTGTATTTTTATTATGTTATGTTTGTTACCTCAGAACTCCGTCGTTTATGAAAATATGGTAAGATTAGCAATTTCTTTTTCCCCTAAAAAGATATGCTTCCAGATTGGTCCCTTTTTTTTATAAATTCAATTCTTATGATCCATGACGAATCCTGTATCAGCAAAGAGAGTACTGCGCGGAAGTAAGAGCAGACTAGAGAAAAGTTTCGAAAAAAGGATAGCGTGAATGAGATCTGAATCGTAGGAAAGTAGCAGGTCCGAGTAATGAGAGAGGCTTTGATCATTTATGTGAACAGCATTAAAGAATTTGTGACAATTTGAAAAAGGTAAAAAAAGGAGATCCCAAAGATTTAGAGTATTATCGACACTGAAGGCACTGCCAAAGCTCTGATCTGAGACACAAGAAGATCTGATCTGAGAGCACGAAAAAAGCTGTCATCGATGACGTCGTACGAAATAATAAAATAAATGAAAATATAAGTAATTTACAAATCTAAGATTATTTAAAAAAAAAATACAAACAAGCTTAGTACAAAAATCTCGGCTCACTCGTCGGTAAATTGTAAATATGCAACAATAATAATTTAATGATACGTTTTTTTTTTCATAATTGAAAATCTTGGGACTTTCCAACTTTGAAACCTGGAAATTCACAAAGGAAATTAACTTAATCTAAAATTAGCTCTTGAGGGAGAATAGCAACCAAAAATGTTTTCGTTACTAATAATTTCAAGGGTTTGTTATTTATACATTGATGTAAACTTTGCTGTATTTATTTCTTCTTTTTATATACATCTACTCTACTACATAAAGAAGTTAAGTTTATGAGTTTGTTTGTAAGAAGCAATCTGTGAAACTACTCAACAAATCCGATTTTGTTTTCATGTGTTTTGTTTTCTGTTTGTGTATTAAAATCACATAAATAAAATAACTGGATTATTACTTATCTGCGGGATAGTTCGAAGGAATAACCGCGGTCTTTGTCCACAACTGACAACTGAAGGAACACTGGTGGATTTAAATTTTTAAGAGTTAGACCACCTTTCTTGATCCACTTTTTCTAGGATATAAAAAATCAAAGGATTTGTCTCGTTTTATAGTAGAATGACAGTGTGTCAGACTTTTACTGATCAAAACTCGTGTATTCTAAGACTTCTTTTTTAGGTGGGAAATTCATCTAGGTACTGATATCTCCCGCCCATAGGCGGAGCGGGAGGGTACGTTCTAGGACTATGGTCACTTTTTTAAACGTATCCGCCTAGACCGGGAGAAGTTACTTGAAGATTTCCAGCCACTCAAAAAACAAAAAGACTCATATACGTAGGTACTTTATACAGGTGGTATATACCATGCAGATACATAAATCTTTTGAATTTTAAGGTTACAACAGGTCACAGGTTCTCAGAACAAGTTACTCGAGTATACATCGCTTATAATAATTTATCAACTTTTAACATATACACATGACAAGAAGCCCTTCATTTGGCTAAAGACATACGAGTATCTTTGAGAAGTTATTCGACTTTACATCTCCAACATCTTGTTTGAACTTCGTCTTTGAATTAATGGGCTTTGAAGCTACTTCAATCTTCTTTTGAATACGTGTTTTAGTTGAGCAAAAACCGATTTATTATTTTATATATGTACCTATTACTTGTACGTAGGTTGTTATTTCGAATATATTTTAAGGTTCGAGGAAAGTTGGAAGGCAAGTTTTAAAAGATTGAGATTTATTTTGACTCAATCATATGGGAGATTATTATTTTGAAATTCAAGTTTTAATTTTCTTATACGAAAAAACGATAATTTAAAAAACTATAAAACCCGACTGCTTTTCTGCGTATTCATGAAAAATCCCTAAAACAAAAAAGTCATTGTACCCGTGATTGCACTTAAGAATCGCCAGTTGCTAAGGCGATGCTTATCAGCGTCAAATCCTTACAAAAATGTCAATTTAGACCTTACATAATAGTCTTTAGGCGCTCTAAGAAGTTTAGTGCAAACAGGCACTCGACTAATAAGGGTAGGTAAATAATAGAACAGGAGCTCATTGTATGTACCAATACTTTAAAAACAAGATAAATTGTGGCAGTCGGGACCCATTCTAAATGGAGGCTTAGTGAATTTAGAGCACATACCTATATTATATTACAGATTACTCCAGTCTACTGAAACCTAATCCGTTCAAGAGTTTTTGAGTTTAACGCAAACATACAGACTGACGCGGTTGAAGACTTTGTTTTATAATACATATAGGTACGTATGCTAACCTACTAACAATATATAAGTATGAGGAAAAATAAACGTAATTAAAATTATAACTTGGGTACATTTTTCATAAACAAGATAAAATCTGTCTATATATTTTGGTCGGAAGACCATGTGCATACCTGACGGAATTTGAAATCTGAAAAATTAATACACTTCACAATAATTATTTATGCTGCTTTTTTATTTTTAACCCCATTCGAGGTTGAAATTTATTTATTTATTTAAACTTCATGTACAGTAGTGGTATATAGGTGGACTTACCTAATGCAACAAGGCATTCTCTACCAGTCAACCTTTGGGTTAAGAAAAACAACACTGAGGTAGGTGTGCACAATAAATAAATAACACATAATTTTAAATAGAATGTATAAGTTACTTATAATAATAAAATACGTATATATATTAATATTATAAACTAATAAATACTATGATAGATATCATATCATTATAATTAAGAGAACCTAAAATATGACAATTAGGACGAAAACTGAACTAAAGTTGAAAGAACTTCCAATTAGTAATTCCGAATTTTGCGCTTGAAGGAAAATTTACTTTATTAAATACTACTTTATTACTTTTTAATTTTCTGTAATCCTTGCGTAATGCTCACTTTCATTATGAAACTTTTCACGAAGCTTAATATTTATAGACCTAATGGGTTATTCCGTATGTTTTCACAACGTCAAATAATAAAATTAAGCATTTTATTATGCATACAAATTCGAACTTTTGAAAAATTATCCCAAAAAAACATACTGCCGAAATAAATATTAGATATGCTATCAGTGTGCCAAGTTTCATCTAAATCCGTCCAGGCGTTTGAACGTAAAAGTCTATCAAAGCCTGAATATTTGTCTTATGTCTCATCGCTTGTGTTCCTAAATACAAACCCTTTTTAATTAAGATAATATTCTCCCACTTAATATTGACTTTACCAAAAACCCTTTTTTCCTTAATTATAGAATAATAGCAAGAAAACCTTATAAGGCTCCTACGATTTAATATTTTTCATATACACGTAAAATTTAATAATAAAAGCCTTGACGTGAAATCAGTGAGCGGCCATTTTATACGTAGTAATTAAATACCTATAGAGTTTTCGTTTCGTGATTACGTTATATACCTTTTTGCGGTATGATTTATTAGTTTCTAACGTAGCTTTATTTTAGTATCAATTTTCTTGGTCTTTTTACGATTTAACAAAAATTTATCCAATCTGCCATTTACATTTCGTTGATTTACCAAATTTTTAGCTAAGGAAATTTATTTATTTAGCTTTTTATTTTGAGTGTAAAATAATTTAATTTTTATTCTAGTATAGAAGTTTTACATTGTTGACACCTCTTCGGTCCGGACTAAGCGATTCGCCTCGTAGTTTATGCTACGTACCTTAAAAGACTGGAACAATTTGCCTGCTACGGTCTTCCCCTCCGATTATTATTAGGTGCCTTCAAGGCTAGAATGAATAGGCTCCTATAACTTTCACATTTCACCATTAATGATTGAATCATAGCTTACCATCAGGTTGGATGACAGTCAAGCACTAGCTTATATCAATTAAAAAAAAGTGAAGCAAAAATGTCGAAATTTTACTGAATACCACGCACCAGTGTTATTTCAGTTACCCCTTCGCATTTCAGAGCGCGGTGACTCTTTCGAATAATACATTAGTCTTTTTTTTTTTTTAGTTGGAAAACATCCAATGACATCCATCTTGGGTTTCTTTTTTTAAGCTTTACTTTTTTGACTACAAACCCCCTCCTATTCCTTCTTTGCCTTCGAGATACACCTTCGCCTTAGCCCTGTGAGTTGTGTCTAACTAAAATAAAAAAAAAAAACATATTCCACATGAAACAATCGCCCGAAATAAAAGATATAATAGCTTACACTGAAATCCGATTAGTCATCGATCCGTGATTAATTAATAAATACTGAATCATGTTAACTTAATTAGATGATTACTAACTGACGTAACAAATTCTGGTCTGCCACATAAATTACTAGCTTCCGCCACCGGCTTCGTTTGCGTGAAAGTCGGTTTCTCTATACAAACTTCCAACCTCTTAGGGGTCGATCGGCGGCAGCGATCTCTCTCACCGGGCCTTGGTGGCAGGCGGTTGCCTCCTTCTGCGAAGCAGTAATGCTAGCAAAGGAAGAGGCCGAGCGCATTAGGCAAAGGCAACGGGGCGCTCAAAAAAAAATCAAATATATTTTTATTTTACATAGGCCTACATGGGCGCTTATAAAACGTCAGAAGCTAGTGCACGGTTCCAAATTGGTCGTTTCCTATGGAGAAGAACCGGCAAGAAACTCCATGGTTACTCTTTTAAAAAATGGTTTATCTTACAATATTTCCATATTACGAATAATTATGTAAGGAGTCTAAATTGTTCTCACATTTACATTATAGGTGGAAAAAGGCTACATAAAAACAAGAAAAAATAAATAATTACAATTATCACTACAACAATTACATTATCCGATGGTCTAAATAATATAAAAAATATTGCAAAAGCAACGTGTCCAAAAAAAAAAGTAAATACGTGTCATATATTAAAAACAAAGATGGAGCAGTTAATAGACACATCTACACAATATCAATGAGTTACAAGGGGGGCCACATGTGCAGAAGCAGTCTTTGCCAAACAAGCGTGTCTTCGACATAGTCTTTAACCTCATAATATGCTTTTTTGTTTAAGACACGCTTAATATGAGTTTTAAACTTTCCCTCGCTAAGTGCAATTACCTCCTTTGACAGCTTGTTATAAAAGCGTATGCTGTTCACTAAAAATGACTTGCTGGTCTTAGCTAATCTCCATTTGGGTAAAACAATTTCGTGTTTATCGGTCTCCTCCAAATACAAATACAAAAACTTTATTTGTGCACACAGGTACAATTTAGGTGTTACAAAAATTTATACAGTGTCTCTGTGTTCTGCCACGGTTAGTGGCATACAAATATTAATAAAAATAATTATTATTATTACGCCAACCGAATAATATTTATAATTATCTAGTTACTGTCTAATAGTTACAAGGTTGTTTATTTATTTTATTTATTACATGCACGCTCATTTTCCTTTTTACATTCTAGTATTTCTTTATTATTTTCTCCTTTGCTAGGATTACTGCTTCGCAGAAGGAGTCGACCGCCTGCCACTCCTTCTCGATCAGGACCATGGCCTGTACCAAGTCCCGGCGTGAGAGATCGCCGCCGCCTACCCCATCCATCTTCTGAGTATGGTTTCCGCACTCAGTCCTCTACGGACCATTGTACGTGGGCCATAGCGGCCATAATCTCAGGCGGGCTTACTGCAACCAGCCCACCTCTCTCCAAAAACTGATCAGGCCTCTCAGGTTCTTCAGGGCGTCAATAAGGGACATCGGAGATCCCAAGGTCCGTGTGCGTGTATCAGTGATCCCCGTGCAGTCCAGGAGCACATGCGAAACTGTCTCCTCCCCCTCCAAACACGCTCTGCACAGGGGACTATCCGTGATGCCTATTGTGTGAAGGTGCTTATTCAGTGTACAGTGACCAGTGATGGTCCCCGCCACCAGGCGCAGGCTGCCTCTGTCTAGTCGTAAGAGTTTTTTTGTGAGGGCTTTATTAAGGTGTGGCATGGCCTCTTTGGCCTGCCTGCATCCTGATGTCGAGGACCACCAGTGCTCTGTTTGTGTATGTGTGTGTTCCCGTAGCCAACCACGCAGCTGAGCAAAGGGGACCGGCACAATGGGCTCGGGCCCGAACACCACTGCACCAGATCCCCTCCTGGCCAGTTCGTCCGCTGCGTCGTTGCCCAGCGAACCGCTATGTCCTTTGATCCACTGTAGCGTCACAGTATTTCGTTTCGGCACTGTGACTCTTTCCAGTGCAGAGTGGCATTCTTGTATAATTCTCGAGGTGGTAGAGTTTTGGTATAGGGATTGTAGGACTGAGGCACTGTCGGAGAGTATCCG
The DNA here is from genome assembly GCA_958295575.1 of Leucania comma. NCBI lineage: Eukaryota > Metazoa > Arthropoda > Insecta > Lepidoptera > Noctuidae > Leucania > Leucania comma. The sequence continues at coordinate 24,920,562 of OY282467.1, read as the reverse complement.
GATGTGCGTGTCCGTTACGTTTCTGGTTTCTATAGCATGGGCCGCTAGGATTATACCAACACATTCCGCCTGATAGACGGTGTTGAATTTTCCCAGCGATCTGGATATTCTGATATTGAGGTCATTGGAGAAGACTCCGACCCCTGTACCATTTTCTGTCTTTGATCCATCCGTGTAGACCCTCAGTTCACCTGGGCCTGAGTGGTCATACACTTCCTCTGTTAGTTGAATATTGTAGTGCTTTTGGAAATTATACGTTTTTGGAGCTTTGTCGCTAGGTGATGCCATCATCGGCTGGCGTTTAATAGCGTCTTCCATTATACGTATGTGTTTGATTCTGGAATCCTTACTCAGGGTGCCCGATATGCTGAGCCTGAAAGCCGCTAGAACTGCCTCCTCTTGCACTATTAGGTGCAATGGAGGCAGCCCCAGCATAGCCTGCAGGGCAGCTGTGGGTGCGGTTCTCATGCTGCTAGTGATCGCTACGCAGGCGAGTCGCTGCAGCTTTTCGAGTTCTTTTTGGGCTGTGCTCAATTCGGTCCTAGGCCACCAAACTAGAGAGCCGTATGTAATTATCGGTCGTATTACAGTGGTATATAGCCAGTGGGTGACCTTTGGGGCTATACCCCAGTTCCGGCCTAACATGCGCTTGCACTGCCACATGGATATACTGGCTTTTTTAGTGATATACTCGGTGTGTTTTGCCCAATTCAGCTGTTTGTCCAGGTAGACGCCTAGGTACTTGACTGAAGTTGATAGGCTAAGGGTCGTTCCAAAGAAACGTGGCAGTTGTAATGCTGCTAATTTCCTTTTTTTGGTGAAGAGAACCAATTCAGTTTTGGTCGGGTTTACAGTCAGTAAATGTTCCTTGCACCAGTCCTCTACTATTTTCAAGGCCTGCCGCATAAGGTTGCATAATGTGTTTTCGTGGGTGCCATTTATTATGATGGTTATATCGTCAGCGTATCCTACGGCGAAGTAACCTTTATTGTTTAGTCTTTTAACAAGATCATCTGCGACTAGGTTCCACAGCAAAGGCGAGAGGACACCCCCTTGGGGACAACCCTTCGCCACTATGGCCCTTGTGGTGTTGTTTATGTTTACTTGTACTGCTCTTAATCTGAGCATGTTCGTGATCCAGCCACTCAGAGTCGGGTCAACACCGTGACTTTCGAGTGCTGTGCTAATGCTTCGGAATGTAGTCTTATCGAAAGCTCCTTCGATGTCTATAAAGACTGCTAACGAGGAGCCTTTGTGATGTATTGCGCATTCGATCTTAGAGATCACGCTATGTAGTGCAGATTCTGTAGATTTACCTATAGAGTAGGCGTGCTGCTGCTTGTGGAGCGGTCTCTCCAAGAGAGGTCCGTCCCGGATATGCCTATCGCAGAGCCTTTCCAGGGTTTTCAGTAAGAAGGATGTCAGGCTTATGGGCCTGTATGCCTTTGGTTGTGTATAGTCAGTTTTACCTGGTTTCGGAATGAAAATGACTTTCACTTCACGCCATATTTGTGGTACATATCTGTGTGCTATGCAGGCATGGTATATCATCACCAGCCACGGCACTAGGGAGTCTTCTCCCCACTGCAGTAGTGCTGGAAAGACACCATCTAGTCCTGCCGACTTGTACGGTTGGAAGGTCCTAATGGCCCACCTGATTCGATCTTCTGTTATTATATTGTGAGCTCTGGACCAGTCGAGATCAGTTGGGGTCTGTTCCGGTACACTCGGCCACGTCCTGTCCTCAAGTAGGTTGCAGTCCGGGAAATGCGTTTCCAGTAGGACCTTACTGGTCTCATGGTCTGTTAGTGTATAGCTATTGTCTGGTTTTTTGAGCACGCCAAGGGTACGTTCTTGGTCAGTTGACAGGATTTTCTTGACCCGTGCTGCTTCAGTGTTTGATTCAATGTTTTCACAGAAATTTCGCCAGGCGGAGTTTCTGGCGCTCCTAACTGCTTTTTTATATCTATATTGGGTTTCTTTGTATTTCTGCCAGTCCTCTGGTAGTCTTGAGTTTTTGGCTCTGTTGAATTGTTTGCGTAATGTATTTCTGAGTTTGCCAAGCTCTGCATTCCACCAGGGGTTGCCCTTTCCCTTGGTGGATGGTGTGCTTGGTTGGCAGTTTGTGTGGTATGCTTTAATTATATTGTCTGTGAGTTTTGTCACGGTGTTATCTAAGTCTATGGGGTCAGTTATTTGGGTTACGGGTCTTTGTTCCCTAGATAGAAGGGAGGTTAGATGGTGCTTATATTCAGGTATATTTGTACGACGAGGATTGCGCCGTGGTTCTGGGATTTTTATAGTGGCTGCCAGAGAGAAACATATTCTTCTGTGGTCAGAGCAAGTGATTTCATTTGATACGCGCCAGTTAGAGATTAAGTTTGTCGCGTTTTCTGTAGCTAACGTCAGGTCTATGATCGTTTGTCCGCGGACCGTGACCCAAGTGGGTTCCGTGCCTCGGTTCACGATGTTAAGGTTTGTGGAAAATAAGTATGTGGATAGTGACTCACCCCTGGTGTTCGATACTTCACTACCCCACAGTGGGTGATGCGCGTTGGAGTCGGTGCAGATTATTAGGTCCAGGTTGGCGTCTTCGCAGTGCTGGACCAGATCGGTCAGTTCTTTTGGTGGGCAGTTTTCGTCGTCGCCTGGCATGTACGACGAGGCTAGTACAAGATTCGGGGCATCATTTCCAATTTGGAGCCTGAGCGCTGTCAGGTCTCTGGAACAGAATTGGTTTAGTGGTGTGATCGGTATATCTTGGGGTACATAAATGCAAGTTCGGGGTTTATCTATGTTGTAAGAATTAGATATTATTTTACCTCCAATGCTGCCAAGGCCGCATATCTTGCTATTTCTGACCCACGGTTCTTGAATCAGTGCTATGGTTCGGGTGTTGGTCTCCAGCACTCTGCGTAAGGTAGCAGTGGCAGTCTGACTGTGCTGGAGGTTGGACCGCCTACCCCCTTTGGGGTGGAGTTTCATAAAATCCGTTCTAAACGCTTGTCTACATCCTATAAGGAACCTACCTGCCTAACTTTTTTTTTGTGTTATAGTTTCTGAAATTTCGTGATTAATCATTGAGTGGTATTTCGCGTTGGTTTATATAGATTTATCAAAGAAAAAGATATATGTAGGGTAAGATGAAAAATGTATCGAGTGTTATGTTTTTCAACAAATTCAGGATGCGTACAGATAAACCAATTGTTTTGTCTATAAATACTCAATTTTCTAGTTTATTGCTATAGAACTAATGTATAGATATACTTGAAGAGACTTGTGAAGTTTTCCAATATTTCGCTTCTGTGTATCCACGCTTTTATATTTCTCGCGATTGTGATTTTATTCCTGAGAGCTTCTTAAAGATATTTTCCTTTTGTGAAGTCACTTTATATTTTTCATTTTATTTGTCTTAGATAATGTACTTGGCTTATGCGTTTCCTATATTTCGTTAACCTGACAAACCTCATCTAACACTCGGTTTTAAAATAACAAAAAAAAAAAAACAAAGTTAAGGAAGACCTCAAACAAATATCCAGCAGTAATTGATTAACACAATATCCATTGGCAATACTAGTGTAAAATTTCCTGGTTTCTAACAATCTTTAATGACTGTCAAATATCGTAACGTAATATTATAATAGTCCCGACCGAATTTTGATCATGGTAGCCAATCTTAACCGAGATAAGTTAGGTACGCAAAATATATTACAGATATAAAGCTGAGCACACACTTCGATGCACTAGCTATCTTTCTTTAGTGCTTGTTTACGGAGGAGCAGCGCGTTGCGTGGCGCATGGGGTGGTCGTCGTACATTGCTATATGTTTGTGTTTGCGCGTGCGATAGTTAGCTCTCATAGTTCCACGCGCGCATCATAGAGATGTCAGCATAACTGACGGGCCCCAAAAAGATAGGCCTACCACAGATTCAACACGAACCAGGAAAGCGAAATACAATTGAAGGAACGCGGGTGGATTAGTCAGTAACAGTCTTAAACTGACTGTTCCATCAAAATCAGGTTTAGGAGTTATTTTTTCGTACCAAAACATAAACGAAGACTATATACAGCTCTCACAATGCCAAACATAACGAAGGAACGGAGTGGGTTTTTTAGTCGGTAAAAGTCTGACACTATCTCCCGCTCCGTCCAAGAGCGGGAGACGACATTGAATGATTTTCCTCACCATTAAAACACGCCACGACCTAAAACTCTTAGATCGGTTGCCACCACTGTTCTCAAAGAGTTTACTGTTACCGCCATGATTATGGCGCGCTCAAATAGCTTCTACACGTAAAATACCAATAATTTCACAATAATTTAACCTAAATTTATCTCTATTGAATACTATCGGGTAGGTCGACTGCGCTGAATGAACCACGGTCTTATAAAGCTTATAGTTTCTCAACATTGTTCCCCATATTCTCATAAATTTAACAATGACAAGCATACCCTGAATCCATTTGTTGGTCGCGAATGAATACGTATAACCTTGCATAATAATAGTCGAACCGAAATAGCGGTCGTCCGTGGTTCGACCCGGGATTACAAGGGACCTACATAGCCTTAATATTGTATCACTATGTATTAATCTAATATCGTTGTCAATCTGCTTCGGATGTTTCAGTGAAATTGTTTTTCGGTTGCCATTTTTGTAACAAGATTTAGATCCCATGTGACGTAAATGTTATACTAGATTTTATCGCGTCTCTGATCATGTTATTTACTCGTAGGTATCGTATATTTTTTTCCGAATGATGAGTCGAATGAGTAGTAGTAAACTTTGATATCTACTCTAACACCCGTACTTATAAACATGTAACACTAATTACTTGAGTAAAAGTATCTACTTAAGTAGCAATTCGAATTCTATAGTAAAGTAAAAATTACATTGGTAATGAAAATTTCTATTCTCAAGTAATTACTTAATAAGAAATTACTTGGCAACAACTAATTACTTCTTTATAAAAACGGGTTTAGGACATTGTAGTATAGTGAAAGAATTTGCGTTATTTCTTCAAGAGATTACGAGAGCAGCCCCCCCCCCTAGCCAATTTACGATCGTTTCGTTTCGATTCTCTTGCGTCGAACGCCTGGAATTGGCCACGCCTCAAATTCCTTTGTACTGACGTCACCTTAACTCTTAGTCACGTGGTCAGAACAAATGAATCGGAGGCTTAGTCTACTCAAGGCGTTCGACGCAAAAGAACCGAAACGAAACGATCGTAACTTGGCTATAGTCCCCTATAGGGGGGCAGAGGTGGGCCAATGGTAACGACACCGACTCCAGTCAGACGCATTACTTTGTAAGATTAATTTCATCACCCCTGCTCTCTAAACATCCTGAAGAAGAAAAACATTATGAGGAACTCGGCATGTTCAAGATTCTAAAATTTTGAAATATGTGATATTTACCAATCCGCACTGGGCTTGCATGGTGGATTAGGGCCCATCCCGTCTCCTAGAGAGAAGACCTGCGTCTCAGATATTAATTTCCTAGGGTTATGAAATTGTTTGAAAGAGTAACCGCGACCCTGGAAAGTGAAGGGTAACTAAAGGAACACATACATATGGTTTTAGTCAGTAAAAGTCCGACAGTTCGCCTAGTACCCAGAGCACAAGTAATTTGATGGTTTTCCACCTAATATAATTTTGTTTCCTTGTAATATTGGAGAAAAAGGGAGCAATACGATGCTTGGAATAAAGTTTCTTGGGCATTTTATACTTTCGTAGACTACTACGTATTTATCGTAGCTCGCTACAGCGTAGGCCGCTACGTCGTAGCATGCCACATCATTAGTAAAAAATCGCTCAAGTAAAAACATGTGATAACCCAATTGCTATATGCATATTTTAGGAGAACCAACCCTAAATCGCCAAACTTAAGCGGCAGTGGCAGCGCACATTGCTCGTAGAACAGGTGGTCATTGGGAATGAAAGGTTCTGGAGTGGCGACCACATATTGAAAAACGCAGCGTTGTAAGGCCTTACACAAGGTGGGCCTATGACCTGATGGATGCAAGACGCACAGAACCGGCCATTATGGCGACACTTGGGGAAGGTTTATGTCCAACAGTAGATGTTTTTCATTTGAAATGAAGACGAAGACAAATCGGGTTATCATCATAACCCGATTTGAGTTATTAACAGCTGTCCGAACTGAGCTCAAGTCTTCGACGGCGCGTACTGTTCTACGCGCGCCTCAACGCGACCCTGCTGGGGCCAAGGGTCTGTTTCTGAAACGAAGGCTCGGCCTTAGTATGAAAGGTAACGAAGGAACTGGTAGGTTTTTTTGTCACTTAAAGTCCGACACTATCTCCCGCTCCGCTCAAGGGCGAGAGATGCCATTGGATGATTTTTCCCACCAAAAAAAAAAGAAGTTTTAATAACTTTTTTAAACAAGGTTTCAGGTTTTAAAACCAGCGGAGTTATTGTTTATTAATAATTAAAACATAATAGAATATGAGAAAATAATTATATATTAAACCGGAGCGAAAGGAAACATTATATTAAAATTAATGAAACTAATTAAGGCTCATTAATTTATTAACGTATGTTGTAAATTGGTTCTTAATATATTGTTGGTACAACAGTTTTTTTAACTATTGGGCTATTAGGGAATACACCGTAATTTTACGATACCTTTCAATGAATGGGAAAGTGAATGACCTTGATCTATCAAAATGTTGATTGAAAAGTATGGTTTGCAAAGATTTTTTTTTTATGGTTGACTGTTTCTTTTACCTTGTTTTACAAAGTCTTAGCAAAGTCTAGGTAAAGTAAAAACGTTTTTTGTTTTTTGTTGATACCACTTCCTTTCACAACTGACATAATATTTGTATTTATTTGTTTTTACAAGTATGTATGTATCTATATTTTTATATATTAAACTTATTTATGTATGTTTATATATGTAGGTTTATATTGTACACTTTTTTCTACCCTTGATTGTCAACTCTCTCTGTCACTCAAAGGTTTGCTGGCAGAAAACTCACCGTTGAGTTAAGCTCGCCTTTGTACATAAATTGTCAAACTACTGTGTATTTTATTGAATGTTTTTGTATACAATAAAGAATAAAGAAGAAGAATTTTAATTAGGTAATGTATATCTTATACAGGGTGCAATTGACAGGCGTAGGTACCTACATTAGCATTCGCTATCGCAATGCGCAAGACGAAACTATTTTACACGTTGTATCACTTACTACATTTTTAATGTTATCCATACTTGCACTAATAACATTTTTGATTTACGTAATAGTAGGCTTAATGCAATTAGTATCGTGAGTAGAGCCTTAGTTTAAAATAATGCCCATGACTTCAATTGCATCCTTAAATCATAATTAGTAAAAAAAACATTCTTATTTTCATTGATATAAACAATACGCCTTCTATCACAGACGTGACACGACACTGCCGCTTCGTTGGCAGAGTTTTATAGTTTTGTATGTTAACTTCACGCAGGCGTACACCAAGCTTACAATGACGAATACGCGTTTATGAAGCTACGCGACTGTGGAAAGCATAATGACGAAGCCGGAAAGTAGGTACCTGAATTCTGTACTAATCAATGTATCCTAGCCGTGTTTGGTATTATTAGAATTATCATGACGATTTGATGTCGGAATCGAATGGCGGAAGGCATCTTTTTAAGTTTGGCTGAAGTATACTACGACTAAAAGGTATGAAATATGTTTATTTTACAAAAAAATACAACCAACTTCAATGCAAAAAAAAATACTACAAAAGTGCAAAATAACTTTAATTTCGGAAGTCGGTGTTAAATAACGAAGGGAACACACATTTATAGAAACACCAACTTCCGAAATTAAAGTTATTTTACACTTTACTGTGGTTTTTTTTTTTAAATCCTTCGATATGCTGCAAGGGCGTGGGGTTTCGCATTCTATCATAGACGTGACACGATGACACGAAACTGCCGCTTCGTTCACAAAGTTTCATAGTTTTATATGTAAACTTCACACAGGCCTGCACCAAGCGTATAATGACGAATTCGCGTCTATGAAGCTACGCGTTCGTGGAATGCAGCTCGAGCGTGAAACGTAAGTTCCCTTGGAAGTCGGGTAAACAACACTTACAAATAAATTATGCAGGCTAAAATGCCAAACACGTTTACAAAACCCTTAAGACAGCTAAGATAATAAAAACCACGCTACTTAAGCCTCCGTTTAGGAAAGAACTTTTCCTAAAGTTCGAAGTTCGTAAACTTCGTTAGGTCTCCTGACACCTGTGGTAATAATTTGTGGGCGCGAAACATTAACGAACTTTTATTCAAGTTATTAGAGTAATGGGAAAGTTAATTTTATTGTTGCGTATCTCTTCGATGATGGAAATCGTTTTAATTGTAAGTAGTTGTGTTTATTCATGTTTGGGTCTTGTACTTAATCATACTAATATTTTAAAGACAATTGTTCGTGTGTGCAGGTTCAGTGTGTGCGTCTTTATTCCTTCTTCACGGTCGAACAGCCAAACGAATTTCGATGAAACTTGGTACACGGATAGATCATACAATATTTTTTTTATTAAGGAAGTAAAGAGGAAGTAACTTGCAGGTAGTGATATTATATTTGTCAAGAAAGCAAAATTGAAACAGAGTTACCTCATAAGTTCAAACTTCCAGATGTCTCAGATCTATGTTTCCAAATAGGTTCAACAAAAAAAAAAACATTAATCATGATTTTTTAAATTTAAAATATTGACATTGCATAAGTACCAAATAGTGATCTTTTATTGGTAGTAGTTATTGACATTGTAATAGTACGAGATTGTATTAATAGTAGACATTGACATTGTATTAGTAATAAATATTGCCCTGGTATTGGTAATAAACATTGACATTTTGTGAGTATCTTTTGACATAATTATAATATTGTTCTATGACTTTTTATTGCATATTGACATTATATAAACTAGTTAACATTGAAAACATCTCCTTTTTTAATTACGTATGCATAAAAATAACGTGGTCCATAAAATTAGAAATATTCGTTTAAAAAATGCCACTATTTTTTTTAGTTTGTTTATATTATTTAATATTCCATAAACTCAAAATATTTGTAAATTAGATACTCATTCAATATTTCTACATCGGCAACGATAGTAAATGTATTCTGTCTAATGTTAAGATCTTAATGTACCAGATACTCAGAAATAAACGACTCTATTCTATTCTATATAAGTAAATACATATTTAGTCACAAAGAGTCTCGTATTCAATTAATCTCTTAACTACGCTTAGTACTGAATAATTAATATTAGTAATTGATGCTTGACCTCATACCACGTGTGACCTACGTGACCTTTCACATTATCAAACATTCTCCGGCCACAGACTAACTAAGGTCAGTATTATTAACATCAACGCTGAGTTATTATAATGGAATAACCGATGCTATAAATCTGACTGTGACCTCTGGTGTAAGATATTGCATGGCAGGCTATGGTAGGCCCAGTTTTGTGTCGAAAAATTAGAACGCGGAAGTTAAATGGCCTTTTTGATCAATTAAATTACTGTAGGTAGAAATTATGGTTTTGATTTTTAGGGTTGCGTATCTTGAAAGGAAAAAACCCTTATAGGATCGCTTTGTTGTCTGTCCGTTTGTCTGTCTGTCAATACCCTTTATCTCAGGAATGCGTGGAGGTATCGAGTTAAAATGAAAATCTATACTCAGGTTTGCGGTCTCTTGAAGTTATGAAATCAAACTTCTAAGTTAACGAAAAAAAAAAGATAAATAAGAAGGCCCTTTATGTTGCAGAAAACGTATATTTCGACACTCTCAAGGGAATCAAAATTTGTAGGCTACTTTCCGTTGACCTAGAATCCTGAAAATTGGTATGGAATAAGGTTTCATAACACACATATAAGGAAAAGTCAAAAAACTCTAATCTTAGAGTTACAATACAAAAAAAAATATATTTTTTTGCGAATCGGAAAAATCTATGAGACTCGATTCGGTAATTGAATTATTTTCATTGGTAGTTTTGTAAGGAACCCTTAGAGTTCGAGACAGACTCGCACCTGCTCGGTTTCCTGAATTATTTTGATTTTATCATTACCATTTTTTAACGTTGGAGGAGGATTTTTATTTGGTAGGTTCGCGCTTCATCACTATGTCATCTGTTAGATAATGACGATATGGTCGACGATGAAGTACGCTAGCTTTGACGTAGTCTATTCGCTTTTAGTCTCTGGTTATTCCATTCCTTAGCTGTATCTGTGCACAATGAAATAGTAACCAACAAACTTTATTAGATAATAAATTCATCTCAATCCAATTCAAAATATTTTATTTCACATAGGCTTTCAAGGACACATAAAACGTCTGAGATGCTGATAATGCTCGCAAACGTCAAAAATACTGGTCAAAAATCCGTCTATTTATAATTGAAAAATAAGTGCTAATCAACTTACCTAACGCACAATTAACTTGCAAAGATAAAAGAAGGATTTATTTTTTTTATTTGGCAAAGGAAAAGTAACTTAATTTCAAAATAACCGTCTTAACAAAAGCTTATGCGTGTCGCAAATTCATTTAAGGGCTAAATTCGTCTAACAGACGGATTTCTGCCACAACAATAATCCCGAACCCTTTGGGTACGGAACCGTGAAACCGTACCAAAGACGTAACAGGTAGATCGAGTCAGGAGTAATCCTAAAGTGTAAAGTCGGAACGATCAAAGGGTTTAGCTTTTTGATTTCCGTGTTTCTGATTCCTTGATTCCTGCATCCATGGTTAGATAAAATCCTGATCCTTTTCCTACCAGCAAAGTATTACTACTAATAAGGTAAAGATCAATCTCGAAAGGTATAGGTAGGTTAATAAACATTTTAAGAGTTCGAAAATGAGGAGGTATTTTTTTTTTTTTTTTTTGGTGGTGGTTAAAATCATCCAATGACATCTCCCGCCCTTGGGCGGAGCGGGAGATAGTGTCAGACTCTTACTGACTAAAAACCCACCCCGTTCCTTCGTGGCCTTAGATACCAGGGCCGGGCTTTCCTTTCGGAAGCAAACCCTTGGCCCCAGTAGGCTCCGACCCTGCCTGCCTGCAGCTAGCAGGCTGGGTCTCTACGGTTTGCTGACAACTCCTTGAGGCGCGCGGGAACAGTGCGCGCCGTTGACGACCTGGGCTTGGTCCGGATGTTTACCGGACGGTCGGACAGCGAGCTACCCATAGCTCGCCGTCCGCAAGCCCGCAAAATGAGAAGGTACTATGTTGAGTTGTATGTATTTTATTTTTTGTGTGTATTAATCGATATCTCGGTCGATTGTGGACCGATTTTGAAATTTTCATTTTCGTTAAAACATTATACCTACTCCCAAATTGGTCCCATAAAAATTTTGTTTCGATCTGATGATGAACTTCGACGATATAGGACGGAACTCTTCAAAAAATCATAGCAGAACTGTCGTAAAAAGTAAAATTGCTTTGTTTATACATGTAGTCGGTGACTGACTGTAGGAAGAAGGGGAGGGGAAGGGGATACATAAAACTGATCTGATGATGAAGCCGGAAAGTAGGTAACGGAATTCTGTAATAATTCTGACACGTAAAGTGATGCAGTATTATAATAATCTGACACTATTGAAGTGGGACAAACAATTATGCGATACTGACGTCTATTAATTTCCTTGATCTTCAGTATGATTTTATTGCCATATTCTCGATTTGAAAAATTAAGTAACGTAGTGGTTAAGCGTTCAGCTGTTGCGCTGTGTTTTGCAAGTTCCCGCGTGAAACAAATGTTTGTATGGCCTACAAATTGAGTTGGTATACATGTGTTTTGAATGATACAGGTTAGAACACAAAGAACAACTGAAGGAAACGGTGAGGTTTTAGTCAGAACAAGTCTGACACTCCCACTCCCGCTCCACCCAGAACGGGAGAAGTAATTAGATTTCCCACCTTAAAAAAAAAAACCAAGATACAGGAGTCATTCTTAGTGTGCTAAGCAAAAAAGAAACTATCTGTTTCTTGTTAATACCATATTACATGGTTTTGTAAAATACACTACCCTTATTCAGCCCCAAATCGTGACTTTTCCCCACGCGCCCATATTTCATCTCGAGCACATTATTAACTAACCTAATTAAACATATTAACGACATCGTACATATACCTAAATTATACGATATATTTCGATAGCGAAAGCGTAATGTAATTTGACGTAATAAGTGTTAATATGCATCGCTTCACTTACCTACACGGAAATATATTGTTTAAAGGAATTTCCTTCTACCAGAATGTCCTTTGAGGTTTGGTGTAAGTTGTAGGCGGTAAGCGTTAAGATCAAAATTAGGCCCCTCGTGCACGGTGACTTTTTATAGAGATACTGTCGCGTGTTCACATAGATACAGTCGCGATACTATAGTGCGTTGTGTTCTTTTCTACAGTGCTTGCAAATGCGACTTAAGTGCGTTAATAGCGAAGCTATCGCGCGATTACGAAACGTGCGTCAGCATCGCTACAAAAAGTCGACTAGGGCGAGGGGCTTTAATACCGCGTATTTGACCAATCAGATTACACGTAGATGGATGGAGAGGAAGAAGAAGGCCAAAGAAGAGATGGGTAGATTGTGTGAGGAGGATATTAAAGAAAAGGGAGTAACTGATACTGTGACGGGTGGAAGAAAAAAACGTGTTGCGACGACCTTAAATAATATGGGATAAGGTCAGAAAGAAGAAGTATTGGACTGATCGGGGAAGACATGTCAGAAAAATGCAGTTGATCGAACTTTTTTTAACATAATTCCAATAATTAGTGTTCGCCTGACAAACTTTAATCGAAATTGCGGTATCCACAAAATTGTGTTACTTGATATTCGATAGATACGTCAAAAAAGTAATAAGCGTGCTGTTGCCTAACGGAAAACTAAACAATATTATCCTATAAAAACACAAAGAAGAAATTCAATACTATATTACGCGATTTATTAGTGTTTTATTTATTTATTTAAACTTCATCTACAGTAGTGGTACATAGGCGGAATTAATGCAACACAGCATTCTCTACCAGTCAACCTTTGGGTTAAGAAAAATAACACTGTGGTAGGTGTGCACAATAAATAAATGACTCATAATTTAAAATAGAATGTATAAGTTACTGTTATGTTGGTGTTTTACTTTCGCACAATTCATGGCCCCAGTAGGCTACGACCCTGCTGGGCTCCTCCGGTTTTAATGACATCTCTTTGAGGCGCGCATGGAAATGATAAATGTGCAGCTAAACTAGTTTTGCAATTTATGTTAAACTTTTTATACTTAATGCTGTGTTTCAGAAAGCTTAATTGTAACTAATTAAAAAAGATTAAAAATCAAATAACACAAAAAAAGAACATGCTTTTATTTAAATGCTAGAGAAAATAAATTTTGATTTCAATTTAACCCGTCGAATTAATAAATCATACAATTTATATGATACAAAAGCTTGTAAAGAGATTTCCCTGTGTAAATATATATTAAATTATCTGAAATACATTATTTTTCCTAGAATTACTTATTTTCTGATAATTTTTAATTTACACAGGAAAATCGGAGTCGAAAGCCGTGTCATGGAAAATGGGTCTGTCATATTGAATTTAAAGTGAAATTATTTTATTCCTCGCATTTTTCTCAGTAAATCCTTTTATTTGATATCCATTATATCCTGTATAATTCAGGTATTCTGTACAATACTGAATGCGCAGCCGGTAATGTGTGTAAAAGACAAGAGCAAGGCATGTGATGTAATTTAAGAGCACCGCAACACGGACAGGTTATGTAAGGTTTTGTTTTTATCACCACCTCAAAATAAAAACCTTATTTTAAACCGTATGTTCGAAAACCAGGCAAGTTCGAGTCAGATTCGCGCACTGAGGGTTCCGTAAAAACCTAACTGTGTAAACAATCGCATTCCCAAATCGAGTTTCGAAGATTTTTCAGAATTGCAAAAAAAAAAATATTTTGTGAAATAACTACAAAACAGTTTTCAGATTTTTTCCTATACTTGTGCTATGGGACTTTACTTCATGCCAAATTTAAGGATTCTAGATCAACGGGAAGTACCCTGTGAATTTTGATTCCCTTGAAAGTGTTGAAATATACGTTCCAACGGGCGTATCTTTTTTTTTGACAATTAATTACAAGTTTGATTTTTTCGCAGCTTTAAGGGAGTGCAAACTAGATTATACGATTTTAATTTCGATTCGATATCTCCACGCGTTCCCGAGATAAAGGGACGGAAATCAGGATGTGTGCAAAGTATCAAATAAAATAAAACGTCACCACCATCTTCATCATCAGCTTTTTTAATGCTCCCACTGCTGGGACACAGGCCTCCTCTCTATACTATGATTTTTTATTAGACGAAGTAAAGTGACAGCAGTGGACAATGCCCAACTGTCAAATAACAATACCCAACTGTCAAACAACCATTGTTATAGCTGTCACTTTACTTCATCTAATAAAAAATCATAGTATGGGAGAGGTAATGGGCTGTAATCCACCACGTGGGCCCAGTGCGAGTTGGTGAATGTCACATGTCTTCGAATTTTTGGTTCTAGGACATACTGGTTTCCTCACGATGTTTTCCTTCACGTTTTTGTGATGAAATAAACTACACAAAGTAATGCGGCTGGCTGGGTTTGCACCCGCGATCTACAACTGGTAAGTCGAGGCCGTTACCACTTGGCCACAACTGCTTTAGTCTAAATAAAACCTGGAATGTTGTAATTCTACGCGGCCAATTTTAGTACAACCACAAATTATGCAGGTGTACAATTAAATAACTAGACAGCTATCTCTAGGAATCTGCCCTAATCGCTTTAGAATTATGTTACTTATAAGACCATACACTGTCATCTAAACCAAACATGTTTGCATTTTAGCTCAATCAGTAAGTGGATAAATGAATAAAAAAAATATGTTTAAAAATTAATTAACAAGATTTGATCTAAACTAGAAAAAATAAAACATAATATAAAATATTACAAGGATATTAAAAAGTTATAAAAGACGTTAATTTTTACAATTTACAAATTTCGATAAACGTTGTTCTCCCATTACCGCACTCAAAAATAACTACCTATTGAACCACTTTCATATAATGTTCATTTTGTCTTAAATTTAGTTAAACTAAACTAGTGCTTGACTGCAGTCCCACCTGATGGTAAGCAGTGACGCAACTTGTAATATTTAAGTGCACTAGTTTATTAAGAACCTATTCAGTTTTTTATTATTTCTTTTCCAAAAAAATTTAAGGCTTAAAAAAATACGTGTATCCTAGAAGAAGTTTTGAGAAATATTGTGTGAGTGACGGAATTACCGAATGTTAATAGAGCGTTCAGTCGTGCCTCTTTATCAAACATTGCGTTGGATGAAACAACAAGCTTTTAAACCATGATCACGTTGATGATAGACGGATCGGGCCGACGGACGGGCCCTCTTAAATCTCATACTCTTCAAAAGTATATATCGCTGGTTTGTTAACTTTGCGCCCAACATCAAAATGCTGTCAAGATAAAATCCAGATTCTGCTCCGGTGCGGCGCTGGCTTATTACCTACATTCAAATAAAGCAAAATAATAAAACATGTTGGTAGATATTAGGTAGGTAAATGCCACGTGCGGCGTGGAACGTCCCAAAAAGACTCTTGTATGACGCATTGAAGCGAAAAATATAATATATATAAGGCCAGAAATTCAGAGGGTAAAAATTATAACGCCAACAAATGTTGAGTCGTTTAACTGAGTAAAATTCAAAAGTATTCAAATTTCGTTTTAGTTTAGTTCACAAATTGAGTTTAGACGACGATTTAATAATATTTTTCTAGTCTGACTATAAGCTAAAAGAAATTGTTTTACTAAAGTTTTCTTTTTCTGTTTAAAAACTCAAGTTAATCCATATGCACACTTGGAATTACCAGCCTGAAAACCGTATTACCAGCCAACTAGACCTCCACCAACCACCTGAACAGGCTGGTTTCCGCCGCGGCTTATCCACCACCGATCACCTACACTCTTTGAACCAATTGATAGAAAAACACGAAGAATTCAACTTACCGTTATACCTTGCGTTTGTAGACTACTCCAAAGCTTTTGACAGTTTATCACACAAAGCCATATTTACAACATTAAATAAACAAGGAATAGAACCCACCTACATCCAATTATTGGAAAGAATCTACCTAAATAGTACAGCAGCTATACGCTTGGACACTACTGGCCAATCCTTTCCAATTCGAAAAGGAGTCAAACAAGGCGATCCTCTGTCTCCAAAGCTCTTCACAGCAACGCTTGAAGAAGTCTTTAAAAATCTAAATGAACACTGGCGAAACAAGGGCATTGTCATTGGGGAAAGAAGATTAACTAATCTACGCTTTGCTGATGACATTGTCCTATTCTCGTCTTCGGCGGCTGAGTTAAACCTTATGCTTGAACAACTGAGCCATGCAAGCCTTGAGGTCGGACTCAGAATGAACATGACAAAGACAAAGTTAATGACGAACAGCACTAAACGTAAAGTAGACATCGAGGGCGTGGAGGTTGAATATGTCCATGAGTATATATACCTCGGCCAAATAGTCTCTTTCCAGGCGAGGCAAGACAAAGAAGTTGCTAGACGCACCGAGAACGCCTGGAAGAGCTATTGGTCGATGAAACATTTGATGAAAGGATCTCTTCCGCTTTCCCTTAAAAGGAAACTCATGGACATGTGCATCCTTCCCACCCTCACCTACGGAGCGCAAACGTGGTCATTAACG
Source organism: Leucania comma (assembly GCA_958295575.1). Taxonomy (NCBI): domain Eukaryota; kingdom Metazoa; phylum Arthropoda; class Insecta; order Lepidoptera; family Noctuidae; genus Leucania; species Leucania comma. Next base: position 24,903,804 of record OY282467.1, on the reverse strand, counting down.
AAACGTCAAAAGTCCGCACTCGGGGTCTGCCAGCGAGCAATGGAACGAAGTATTCTCGGGGTCAAAAGGACAGATCGCATAAGGAGCACTATACTTCGTTCCAAAACACAAATCGCAGACGTAGGTAACTCAGCCGCCAAACTAAAATGGAACTGGGCAGGTCACATCTGCCGCATGTCGCAACTAAATTGGGCAAAGGCAACTACTGATTGGATTCCGAACAGCAGGAACCGGCGATGCGGCAGGCCCAGAAGGAGATGGCGTGACGAATTGGACTCCTACCTTAGGGATTGGCCAGAAGTGGCTAAGGACAGAAAAGAGTGGAACAACGGAAGGGAGGCCTTTGCCCTGCAGTGGGACACAACGGGCTCATAATAAATAATCATAATAAATAACACTTGGAATTATCCCTGTATCATCGCATGCCGACGCTCCCGGGCAATAAAGTCGGTAATCGAAAGACAATTTTTTGCAATCACCGACTTACTGCCTTGGGGCGTCGATGTAGACTCTCACACATAAGCCACTTGGACTCGGATTAACGATCAGCAGATTTTGGGGTTATTTATCTAATTTTGAAATTGAAAATCGAAACCAAGTGATATCCGCAGGAGGAAACCACACAGCGGCGTGTCGCAGGTTCGATGTCTGCACGGAACAAATATTTGAATATTTGTTCTGGGTCTGGGTGTCTTGTGTATGTAAGAATAAAGCTAGAACTACATTAATAAATAATAATAATAATAATATCACACATACTTTCACACAACGTCGTCTAGTCCCAAGCTAAGCAGAGCTTGTGTTAGGGGTACTAGGCAACTGATAAACATACTTATATATTTCTAAATACATACATACTATAGATAAATTACACCCAGACACAGAACAAATTATCGTGCTCATCACACAAACATTTGTTCTGGGTGGGAATCGAACCCACGACCTCCAGCATAGCAGTCAGGGCCACTAACCACAAGACCAAGAGATCGCACGATTTGTTACATGATTTTTATGTAGAACGACGTCGCATGGCGAGGATCAAGTGTAGCTTTACGGTGTGTGTGGAACACGCGTGAACAATGTAGATCTACCTTTACGCTTTGTAAACTGCATATCCACGACACATGAGTCATTCCTAGAATGACATAACGATTTAAAAAAAAACAATATAAACGTATGCGATTGGCATCCATATTGAAATGTCACTTTCACATTTTTCCTTTGAGATCATCGTAAATTTGCCTCCCGTAAAACTAAGAACTTCTTACGTTACAGAGATGCTAAATGAACTCAAAACACGTTAGACACATGAATATCATCAACAACACTGTACACACGATGTTTTCTCGTCTAACTTAATACATTTACTTGTACTAACCTGCAATATTACAGCATCCGAGCAGCAATGTCCACAGGGACAGCACGCGAGTTGGGCTCGCGTGAAAAGAACTCTCCATTTTACATTTTCCGAGGCAGTGAGCGAATATCCCAACACCACACAAAATCTTCAGGATTACATTTAGAATGAAATTTTCGTTTGCACCATCACAGTTTTGTGTTCTGTAACAAAATAAAATTTTCTGTTAGAATATGTTGCATTTCTGTTTCGAAATATTACGTACTATTGTTATTTTACAAAGTGTTGTTCTTTGTATCCGACTATACCTGAAGGTGAGTTATCGACGGTCTAGAGAAAGCTCGCCGAATCTTCTAAGGCCGTGTTTACGGAGACGCGGCACTTGTGCGGCGCGTTGGGCGTTTCGTCATACATTGCATCGCACGCGCAAAGACAATCGTATGGCAATGTACGACGGACCGCCAGACGCGCCGCGCAAAGCACCGCGTCTCCGTAATCGAGCACTAAGACTACTCATGTCAGTACATGTATAGATAGCTCTGATCTAACAGTGTTAAATAATAATCTTTCTAAAAATGAATCCGTTTTTGAGTTACGTCACAGTAGCATAATAAGAAGTAATGTATACAGTTATATTTTTAATTGAAATACATTGTAATCAAAAATGTGGCACGCAATATAGTCGCAAGGTTAAACAAAGCACGAAACTAAAAGGAAAAGTACCCTATTTGAGTAAAAAAGGCTTATACTAGTAATTAAACACTAAGAGTTGCTAATTAATTTATTTTTGCTGTAACAGCGTTAACGACTAATATTATAAATGAGAAAGTTTGTGTGTATGGATGTATGGCTGTTTGTTCCACTTTCACGCAAAAACCACTGAACCGATTTCGATAAAACTTGCTACACAGGTAGACTATATCATAGAATAACGCATAGGGTACTTTTTATCTTGGGATTATGTTTCCTTGGGATAATTTTCGAATCCGCAGACAAATTACAGCAGCTGTCAAATACATGTCAGCAATTCTCAAATATATTTGTCCCAATCATTCTTTCATTTGGTCAATCATTCAATCATTCAGTCAAACATTCAATCATTCGGTCAAACATTCAATCATTCGGTCAAACATTCAATCATTCGGTCAAACATTCAATCATTCGATCAGCCATTTCACGATTGACAACCAAGAATAAATGCGATTTTTTATAAAGAAAACAAAGTCGCGTTAGTTACACTATTTATAACTTAAGAACGGCAATTAAAATATCACCAATATTCACGAAAAAAAAAAACGCTTAAGGTTAAATTTTGAATTACTTTTTATTCAAATGATACTACGATGTACGCAACGAAAAGGCTAAAGAATCATCGTAATTTCGAACCGCATCCATTTGTACCTACTGACCTGATTTTAACGCTATTTCAGTGTTTAACTTTAATTTATAATACTGGTTTTTAGCTAGGTTATAAGGCATACTACATTTAAGTGAACAAAAAACAACCGATTTCACTTCTGAAAACACTAAAAGGTCCAAAATAACTTTAATTTCAGAAGTCGGTGCTTCTGTTTCTTTTAGTTATTTATTTTATTTCGTCAATTTTTTTACCAGCCTCTGAAAGCAGCGTTTTTTTGTCTAATTGATACAAACTAAGCAGTAATGCTGTATAAAATCGTTGGTGGTGGGATTTCGACACTTTATGAATGTGACTGTGAAGTCCCATGGAGCATTTTTACTAGGTTACAATTTGTTTGACTTAAATGAGCATGGCAGTTGAGAGTTTGTCATTCTCACTCAAATGTCTCGCTGATGGTGGCGCGTGTTATTGGGTAATTCTGTTCCCTTCATAATGGTTGAGCAGAGTGGGGTTGAGGCACGCGTCATGCTCGTGAACGGGAGCCGTCTGTTGAGACTGGTCATCTCTTTGCTGCCAGTGGCTTAATTCAATTTCTATTTTTAATTAGTTTTATTTTTCTCACTTCTTTTCTACATGGTGCTCACATAATTGTAGCGACAAAAAATATGTAACCAAGATTATTGTAACACTTAAAATGATTTTAAAAGAGTGTCCATGGAGTTTCTTGCACGTTCTTCTCCATAGAGATCTACGCTTTGGAACGTGCAATTTAGCTTCACTTTTTTTGGCTGACTGACATTTTGACTATTCAAAAGTGCCTGTAAATGGTCTATTTGAAATCAAAGAGTTTGATTTTGATTCTTGATTTTAATTAGACAATTACCGAACAAAAAAGTTTTCATTATTAATAAAACTATTTAAATACTTTTGTAACTATCGGTTATTTGTATGGCCTAAATGCTAGTTGAAAAGATATTTATTTATATTTTATAACTAGTTTTACTTAAAGCAACAAAACTAAATACACGTTGTATTATAAAATAAACAAAGTATAAACCTACATTAAATTATTAAACCGAAAGCTTTATGCAACGCAAATTTAATGAAAACAAGTAAATAAAAGCAAGGCCGCCGACCGACCTCTCACTTTAAATTCATTATTCCAGTTATAATCCTATTTTCAATAATGACTCAAAGGTCCTTGGAGTTCATTCTCGTAAATTAAAAAGCTCGATAATTAACTACGAAACTGAATCAGCTACGAACTAAGAATTAAATTGAAACGTAATTTTTGTAAACAGTATTTATAATTACTTGACTTTTCAATTGTATGTCTTGTCAAAATTAAATAAAACATTTTTTAGAGTTCCGTACCTAAATAGGGAGAAAACGAAACCCTTGCAGTATCACTTTGTTGTCCGTCTGTCTATCTGTCAAGACCCTTTATCTCAGGAAAGCATTGAGGTATCGAGTTGAAATGAAAGCCATAATATACCTAAATCTGCGGTCCCTACCGTTATGTATACTGCCGTTTATGTAGTAAAAAACGTATATTTCGACACAATCAAGGGAATCAAAATTCATTTAGTACTTTCTATTGACCCAAAATCCTGAAACTTGGCTTAAAGCTAGTTTTTATAGTACCGGTATAGGAATAAATCTGAAAACAGTAAATTTGTTGTTACAACACAAAAAAAAGCTTCTTTTTACGATTCGGGTATTGAATTATTTTCATAGGTAAGTTTATGTAGAACCCTCAGTGTGCGAGTCCGGCTTGCACTTGTACAGTTTTTAGCATCCGACTGTATCAGAGAGAGGGTTATGTTTATCGAAAGCATATCCTGGGGCCAAAACGACTTGTTGCGTTTTAGCTTTAGAGATGACGTCAGATTCGCCTTAATTGTGTAAGTGGCACTGAGTACAGCAAAATTATAAAAAAAATTAAGTATCGCATTTTTTGTGGCAGTCATGTGAGGAATAAAAATAAAAGACACAAGACGATTTCCAGAACACTAACTACAATGTTGAAACTAAAAAAGTTGACAGTTTCAAAAAATTCCAACCAAAAGCAAAAAACTACAACTCTATGTATATTGTTATTCTCCCAGCAACCCGTTTAGTAATGGAGAAAAATCATAAGTATTCGAGTGTAAAATCCAGTGTACAAAATAAACCTAAATACAAAGTCTAATATAAAAAACATATTATAAAATCTAAGTTTATGTCAAGGAAGTGCTCTTAAAGATATCTGGAAGACATCCAGAGAAGCTATCGCGAATGAATTATTCTAGAGGTGCACTACAGTTACAGAAAAAGGGTCCAAAATACTGGCTGGAAGTATGACGCAAAATAAAAAAAAGTAGAAAAATAAATCTGTGGTCTAGTTGCAAAAGTGCCAAAGAATGTTAATAATAATAATGACTGTTGAAATAAGCCCCTTTGGAAATCTGCTGCGAAAAATCTTTACAATTTCCCAAAAAAAGCTAAAATTCAAAATAACTCCAGCCAGAACGGCGAACTTCACTAGTCAACATTATTATAATTTTATACAAACGCTGCCCTCATAGCCAGTCCTGCTGACGATGAGTACAATATGCATAAAATTTTCATTATCCCCGTTTGAGCAGCATCTTTGCTCCCGGGATCAATAGATAGGGCATGCTCCCGACCATCCATCTTCATATTTCCTGAAGACCGTCAGACAATAACCATTCGTCTTGCTAAATTGCTGGCCATGTACCGATTTCTGAGGAAGTTTCGGTTACTATAGAACCGGTAATTTGGGTAGCGATAAAATATCGGTAAAAATAACAGATAATATTTGTTTATTTAAAACTTCTTGCACAAGTAAAAAACTGTACAAAGGCTGACTTGTGTAATACTATGTTAATGTAAATAAATCATAAATTATTATAAAGATGAAAGTTTGTATGTGTATACAAACGTTAAATTTTTCTTTAAGTAAACGACAGCTGATTGAGGCCAATGACCTGTAGGTAGTTAGTACGCAAAGACCGATAAATACCTACAAGGTCATTGACTCGTTAAATACCTACAAGGCCATGATTGATAGCTAGTTATACAGCTATCAATCTTGAAACAACAATATAACAAAAAACACAACTAAAACTTTCTATTTCCTCCACAATTGTTGGAAAAATGTAAATAATGAAAACAACGTAATGTGTAGGAAATAAACACGCAAGTTAAGTTTGAAGGAGGCAAGCAGAAACCACAAAGTTGTACGCAGGTCGCTGTGAACCCTTTTCTCGTGAACAGACAACTTTGTTTGTTCTTATGGCCCAGTTAAGTATTAATAAACTACAAAATTAGCTATGGGCATCTCTGGCTTGTATTAACAAATTCTTTGGTTTTGATTATAAAGTTCATGTCTCATTTCAGAACCGGGAGGTTTATTTCTAATTGTGTCGCAAATATCTTCAGCGCTATCTATACTTAGAATATCCTCTACCACCGTCTTTACTCACGTAAATGAACCTACTAGCTTCGCCAAAGTGAAAGTCAGTTTCTCTATACAAACTTACAAACCCCGTTTTAACCCCTTAAAGGTGGATTTTCTTAAAATTCTTAGAGGATGTCTACACTCTTTATGGAACCTACCTGTTAAATTTTAAGTTTGTAGGTGTTGTAGTTTCTGAGATTTCGTGATTAATGAGTGAGTGGCACCTCGCTTTTATATAAATATAGATGTCATTTGATGACATCTTCCGCCCTTGGACTCCACTCTTGTTCCTTCTTTGCTTTCGTTCCAGGGTTCACTTCCGCACAACCTGTGGCCCCAGCAGGTTTCGACCCTGCTGAGCCCCTACGGTTTACTAACATCTCCTTGAGACGCACGTGGAACTTGGGCTAGTTCCGGACGGTTACTGGGACGATCGGACGGTGAGCTACCCATTGCTCGCCGTCTGCAAGCCTATGGTGATCGAGAATCGTGATCGGAATCCGAGAGGGCAGCTGGGGCGTGATGGCCGTTGCCTCACGCGCGCGGCCGCCTCCTTTGCTAGCATTACTGCTTCGCAGAAGAAGGCAAAGGTCAATAGTTGCTAGGGCTACAAAATTGTTTCGAAGAGTTATCGTAGCTCTGGACCGCAAAGAGAACTAAAAGAACACAGGTGGGTTTTAGTCTTTTATGGTCTTACAATCCCTCTTATTTCACCTACAAAAATAGGAGTCACTTTATGAATAAATATGTAAAAAAAGGATTTTTAAAGTTAGATTATTCTCTGACCGTAGGTACCTAACAAAAACCAAAAAGTAAAAAACTGTTCGGTTGTAAAAATATGCAAAGGCACGCCACAGTTTATAATTGAATAAATTAATGTTTTTAAAATATTATTACAATGGAAACTACATCTCTCTGGACCTCGAATAACGTTTCGCTTTGTTATAGTGTATTGTTTTAATTGTAGGACTGTACCTCTACCATGAGTTTTAAGCAATAGTATTCGTCGCTACTCGATATCGACGCCGTAAATATTTGGTATGGCAAATTTTGGTTCTGCAAGTGACCGCTAGAGGCGCTGCAAAATTTGCCATACAAATGGTAGAGGTACTGATGAATATTATGAGATCAGTTTATACACTGTTAAATTTTGGTCATTTTAATCCAGCGGAGGGTTGATTCGGTACATGAAATACTATCGATTTGCAAAAAGAAAATTAAAAAATAAAGTACGTTTTTTTTTTAAACTCGAATTAATTTACGCTTAAACGAAATTAATTTCTTTAAGTAAACGTCAGCTGAGCGAGGCCCATGAACTGTAGGTAGTTAGTACGAAACGACCGATAAATACCTACAAGGTCATTGACTCGTTAAATAACTACAAGGTCATGACAATTTTTTTTTTGATTAATCGATAGTATTTCATGTACCGAATCGACTCTCCGCAGGAATAAAACGACTGAAATTTAACAGTGTATAGACGTGAAGATAGACTGGTCTGTAATAAAAACATCGCTAATAGGAAAAGATATGACAAAACTGATTAAATGGGTACCTACATTACTGTGTTGTGTTATATTGTGTCGTATCATTTTCTGACGCAGTTGATTGACTGCAAAATTTATTGTAATATGACTTTAAATGGAATTTTGTTTGGTTGGTTTTACCTGTCTGTTTTAGGTAAAAAATTATTAGGTGCCTTCTTCCACTCTGGTTTAAGCAAAATGTTTATTTTAACTTTTACTGAAGTTGCATTTGCGTTCTAAGGCCACTCTAACCCTGTTAAACAATCACGAAGCCAAGATCCCGGAATTTCTAGTGTTTTTATACTATATTACTAAAATCTATTAGCACACAATACCGTTCCGACGATTTTGTGTCGACACCGTCATCGGTCCACGGTGAAAACCAGCGCCGTGGACTAGTTGTACTATTTATGTGTTCACAGCATTATGTTGAGCAGTAGGTCGTTTTGCACGGACGTAGCGCATATTTTTGGCGTATTTTTTTTTTTAAATATTAATCTGTAAACTAGAGTTAAGATAGCGATAGCGTAGTAGTAATTATTGTCTTATCGCCATTTTGACTTTGAGATAAAGTTCAATTTTCTGTCACAGAAGAAAATCTTTATTAAATTCCTTATTCCATAAAAATTATTATAACTTCCCACATAGGTGTATATAAAAAACCAGTCTTATGTTCTTAAGTTTAGAGTTCATTTCACTCGTAGCATCACCTGTGAGCAAGGTTGTCTTAAACCTCCGCCACTTTTTCCCTCCTGACTCCCAAACGCGAAGTATTCACATAATGCTCTTAAATCCGGCCAATTTCTCAAACGTCATTGGCCGTTGTTTCCTTTAGTTCATTAAGTATTTTCATCACAGTTTCAGCGACGTCGCGTTAAGAGTACCCTCGGGCCACAGTTGGGAACGCCGCTTTTCTTTGAATTTTTAACAGCGCTTTAGTGCTTTGGTACTATTCATAAGCGGCCGTGCCATTTAATTATGCACTATATTTACTCGCGTCTTAAGTGCAAATTGCAACGACGGTTGTTGATGATGCTGCTTACGTACTAGTCGGTGAGGTTGGTAATGCGATAAGTTTTTAATGGGGCTTTTAATAGGAAATTCATTGTGGAAGCAAATTATTTATTCAGTGTACTTTGGCAATAAAAGAGAATCGCATTAATGTTTTCACTTCCTTTTAACTATAATTCTCTTTGACTGTAGAATAAATTATATTATGATTTTTAAATATCTTTCAAAGCATTTTTACATTTATATTCCAAGCCGAATAAGAGTACGAGCAAGATTATATTTTTGAATGAAAAAAAAAAATAGTTTTATTTTTATATCTTTCCGCTATAAGCTTGTGACTTGTCTCACACAAAACTGCGGTGCTATAGATATACATAATGTAAAGATGATGTACTTTGTAAGTAAGATAATGGGCCGTTGTTGGTTGTAATGATTTCTTACGTGAAAATGGACCTGGGAAATATATTATGACAGATATGCTTTGGAACGCTTAAAACCTTTTTGAGGGCTTTTAAACTAATATAAAGCTGTTTTACAAAATATTGTTCGTTACTTTTGTTTGTGAATGTCCTAATTTTGATTTATGGGATATACGTTTTAGCAGAAATTTAATATAGTCATGTTGTACCGTTTTCAGGTGATAACTGGCAGGTTTATAAACAAGCTTAACTTTATTTATTTGAATCGTACTGGTTGTTACCTTAGCTTTTACTGACAGGATTGGAGCATATTTGGGTGTGTATATGTGTTTATTAATCTTTTACACTGAAACGCTGAACGGATTTGAACGAAATTGGGCACATGTATAGTTTAACTACATTTCGTTTTAGTATGTTTCTTTTTAAGATTTCGTACCTCATAAGGAAAAAAAACGGAGGTAGCATACCGGACCGAGCTCAAGTCGTCGACGGCGCGTTCTGTTCTCGCGCGCCTCAAGGAGCTGTCAGCAAACCGTAGAGGCCCAGCCTGCTAGCTGCAGGCAGGCAGGGTCGAAGCCTGCTGGGGTTAAGGGCCGTTTTCTGAGAGGAAGGCTTAGCCCCGGCATGATAGGCAACGAAGGAACGGGGTGGGTTTTTAGTCAGTAAGAGTCTGACACTACTTCCCACTCCACCCAAGGGCGGGACTTGTCATTGGATGATTTTACCTACCATAAAAAAACCCCTATAGGATCACTTTGTTGTCCGTCTGTCTGTTAAAACCCTTTATCTCGAGAACGCGTAACTTCGAAATTAAAACAATACTCAAGTTTGCGGTACCTTGAAGCTGTGATAAATCAAATTTCTAAGTTGCATTGCATTGCATCAGCCTTATAATGTTCCCACTGCTGGAACTAAGGCTTCTTCTCTAGGAGAGGGAATGGGCCGTAATCAACCACGCGGGCCCAGTGCCGATTAGTGGATGTCTAATATTTTCGAATTTTTGGTTCTAGGACATGCCGGTTTCCTCACGATGTTTTCCTTCACCGTTTTTGAGAACTTCTAAGTTAATGGATAAAAATATATGGCCGTATATATCACAAAAAACGTATATTTTCACATTTTCAAGAGAATCAAACTTCATAGGATACTTCCCCGTTAACCTAGAATCCTGAAATTTGGCATGAAGCAAAGTCTCATAGCACTAGTAAAGGAAAAAGTCTGAAAACGTTAAATTTGTAGTTACGTTACAAAAAAAAATGTGATTCGGAAAAATCTTTGTAAAGAAAATCAAGAATGAACTGTTTTCATAGGTTAGTTTATACGGAACTCTCAGTGAGCGGGTCCGGCTCGCACTTGACTGTTTTTTTTAAGCAATCAGAATCTGTAAACATAAAATCACCTAAGTATACAATAAGTTTCGAAAGTCACAAAACACACCGATACAATTAAAAGAGCTAGTGACGCAAATGCAAGCACAGGTATGACTGGGAATCTGACTATGACAACCAATGATATACGAGTATCAAAAATAGGGACAATTATACGATAAGATTAATCAATATTTCCTAAGATTTACTATGGCAATATCTTATTTTACTCATAATAATACTATAAAATGTACATTTCGGCTTACAGCTAGTCCGTGCTACAGAAGTTTTTGCAATATATATCATAACAAAAATATCGTGAATTCCGATACTTTTTATCTCGCAGGGCCGTTTTGAATATTTTCCTTCATTTTATTATTGCTAAAACGCGTATAAGAGCCGAAACACATAAACGAAACGAGCCGAAACGCGTTGCGTTGCCGCGCGGCAACGCAACGCGTTTCTCAGCGTTGCATTGCGGCGCCGCAAAAAAAGGGTTGTAGTGTAACCAGTGATTATTTAGAGTGGATCTTCGATGAAACATATACTAGATAACTGTTTTGAAAACGGCCCGACAAATATCACAACAAATAATTGTGGGGTGATATTTGATGTCAGTGTGGTCCAACAGTAGGCAATAATAGCACGCGAAAATGGCGCAATGCGCGTTCAAAAATTGTAAAAATAACCAGCGCAATATTCAAATTTCGGAAGGAATATCTTTGTTTGAAATGTTTTACATTAAATTGTTGATGAAAAATTGTATACCTTGTGATAAAATAAAAAGAGCAAACATTCAATTTGATGGCTTAGAAACAAACTGCATCATTGTCACCAAGTTTGACGTCATAACGCTGGAATTTGCGTCGCGTTGCACACCGCAAAATTCTGCATTGTGTCGTGCGGCACCGCCAATTTCAGCGTTGCGGCGACGCAACGCGTTTATATGTTTCGGCCCTAACTGCACGGTAAACAAAGGAGAATGAGCGATATCTTCCCACAGAACACGATAAACGAAAAACAAAGAATTAAAACCCCGATAAAAAAATTCAATTAATGCAAGCAGATATCTTTTGTCTGCATTATTGAATCGGGGAAACGCTGAAATGCATTGCAAGTTCTATGCTTGGAACTGCATTTTGAAGGCGAATAATTGCGTCGCAAGCCCCAAGAGGGAATACGAAATTTAATGCGCACTCAGCAAAAATATTGGAGTCTGAAATTTACTAACAATGGAATAAAGGTTTAATATCGATGTGAATTTTAAATAATCCAGTTTTCTTTATACTCTATTGTGATTGATTCGTCTTTGGAAAAACGTGATTGCACGTCTTCGTATAAATTATTTAGAGTATATTTTTTAGTGTTGACATTTTCGATTGCGACATCTGTTTCTATATTGAAGCGTATCTTTCACTTTTATTCTGTAATGAAATTGTGTTTGCATAATCGAATTGTTTTACTGATTTCAAAAATTTAGTTCTTTGAGTTTATGTTTTCTTTATTTTGAAATCAGTCTGCTTTTTGTTCAGGTTTTTTTTTATTTAGTCTGCCCTGTTATTTTATATTTTATACATTTTATAAACTGAGCTCGTACTACAGAAAACAATATTACAATAATCCGTAGCATGGAAAAATTACAAATAAAATAGGATTACCTACATAAATCCTGATTCAATTTTTCTAAAATTTGAAGTTAATTGAAAAAGCTTTGGTAATCGAAAAACAAGGACTAAAACCATTACGACATAATCTGATCACAAAGATTACCTTGCGCCTAAAATGTTTGACTCTGGAAAAAATATCTTTTGATTAAAAGTAGCGGATGAACGTAGCGTGACATGACCTTTACTTTTAGCTGTTCAACTAAGAAATTGTGTTGTATAGTATCTTTGTTTAAACCTTTTTCTTGGCGTAATGTTATTCAAGAGGTCTCCACTTTAGAGCCTCAAAAATAAAATGAGCTACCGTAAAATTTATCTTAATAGGCACCTGCATAAAAATACATTGAAGTGAAACCTTTTTTAGATAGCAAACACAGTGCTCGTCGCGTCTTCTCCGTATTATCAGTGAGTAGAATCTCTTTATGGGTGGCGGCTATCTATGCGTTTAATCCACTTTCTCTTTTTATCTTAAGACAAGTGGAATGGGACCCCGTCCTTTGTCCACGACCCTTGATAACAGGGTGACCTTTTTTCGTCTAAGGTTTATTAAAGAAAAATACACCTGTGCAGTGTTGAGACAATTGTGGAGATTTCATTAAATTCAATGGAGGGTGGCGTAATTGGAATTTGTGTCAAGTTTTTCTTTTTTTTATTATTTTGATGGAAATTAGTTTTCCTAGTGGACCTGTGAGCTCAATGAGTCGCCACGATAACGGTTTAGTTGTTACTTTTGAGCTTCGGTTTTATATTTGTTTTTGAGAACACATTAGACATGACTAGATCAAAAACAATTTGTCTATTGATTTTTGTTAATTAGAATGAATTATTAGAATGAATTTGGGTAGCATCATTGTATAGTGATTTTGTCAATATAGATTTCTTTCTGTAAAAACTGGCATAGTCATAAAATACCTTATCGCCATTTTGATTTTGCTGCAAACTCCAAGTAATTCAACAATGCAATACTTTAAGATAACATCCTTCAAGCCTTTTTTTGTTAATTTTAATATCTTCTACCTATTCCTACATGACAATATCAATTGGCACCGCAACAAAAATCAAAATGGCGATGCTGTGACTATGACAATACAATACATTGCCCTTTACAAAATATTGTATCAAACTTTAAGTTTAACTCGAAATACGCAGAAATTATTCAGGTTACGAATTAATTAAAGACAAAACACGCAATCATTTAGCCTTCGCAGATAACTTAGAAATAAACGCAGGATTACTATTGAAGTCATTAATTACTCATGTATCAACATGACGGGAACGAGACGGTATCAATTAAGTTAGGTTGGGGTGGGGACACACTATTGGTTTTATGGTTAGAGATGGATTATGAAGATATTATTGTTATTATTCAATTTTGAAATATTACATTTTGATACAACTGAAGAAAGATCGGATGTGACCGAAGCAAAATTAGCCCGAACTGCAAGCAAGGGTCTTATGGAAACGAGTACTGCAATGACGAATTTCCACGTGTATCAAACGACAGTTTTCAACAAATTTAGGAAAAAATAAATAAACGGGAGCTGACACATGACTCACGCGGTCGCTTAGCGCCTTGCTTGATACGATAAATACAATCAATTGTGACCATGATAAGCTCACGGACTTTTTCACACGTGTGGAAAAATGTAAATTGCGTGCCTAAAAGCGGTAAGGATAACAGCAGGTTTTTGAATAAGTATACTGAAAAACTTATTTTGTGTACGCTTCAAAAGTGTTAAATTTTGTAGTTGGCTATTAAATAGTCATTACGACCATCGAGTCTAAAACATCTGGGTTCACCACGAAATATACAATAGCATACAGCCAGTCTCTTGGATATTTTAACAATATAATTGTTTTGAAACTATTATTTCGCAGACATTTGCGTGGATTACACGTACACCTAATTTTATAGTGTTAATTCTGGAATACCTTAAATGTAACGTGTAACTATTTTATATTTGATGAAGAAAGTTTTGTCTCCAAATTGTGATGACTGTGGTGTGATTGATGATGTATTCCATATCTTGATGGAGTGTGTTCGGAATGAAAATACGAGAATCAATGTTTTTGGACGCTGTAAAAATTATGATATTGGCATTTGCAATACTATCTCGCTTCTCCAATATCCGATAAAGCTAAACAATTGTTTGAGTTAGTCTTAAGGTATATTGTAAGTTTTTTGTGTTTTCTTTACTGGGCGATGTGGCCTCTAAGCGACAAAGCCTATTAAATAAATAAAAAAAAACTATTTTATGTTGTAATAAAATAAAGAGCCGTTTGGGGTTGAAACAATAGGGCCATGGGGTCCGAGTGCTTATCGAGTTGTGCGTGACATCAGCAAACAGTTGGTCGACTCTTCGCGTGACCAGAGAGCTGGGATTAACTTCAGTCAACGAATCAGCATTGTCATCCAACGTGGCAATGCTGCCAGCGTCCTGGGCACTTTTCGCATTGACATTGATGCCCAATAAGTTTCTTTTTTTTACTCATTTGTAAATATTATTATTTTTAGTTTGTATATGTACCTTTTAATTCTTTGGATTGACTCAGAATTCTAAATTCAAATAAAGTTTATATTAAAGTTAAGTTTTTTTTTTTTCGAATTAGGTAGTTTTTGGTCGCTTTAGGTTTTGTACTTTCTGTAATATCGCTGTACTTATAACCATTTTTGTATGAAATCTAACCGCAAAAAAAATCGCATTTATTTTTTGATATAAGTTCTACCGTGGAAACAATGTGTCTTAAGCGGTATGGAATATTGATGTTGGTTGAGGCTCTTTGATATTATTATTTAATAATAATAATATATATTTCCACAACTATCACACAACAGCGTCTAGTCCCAAGCTAAGCAGAGCTTGTGTTATGGGTATCAGACAGCTGATAAACATACTTATATATTTCTAAATACATACATATTATAGATAAATAACACCCAGACACAGAACAAATGATCGTGCTCATCACACAAACATTTGTCCTGGGTGGGAATCGAACCCACGACCTCCGGCATAGCAGTCAGGGCCACTAACCACTAGACCAAGAGGCCAGTCATTCATCATCAAAAGACTCCTCCCCCTCTAGACCGCGGGAACTCTTTCGAACAGTCCCGGACACTAAGCTTGCAGATACTGTTAGGTTGGAATCAAGCCAACATTCAGGTGATCATTTTGTATTCGTTGGTTTAAATAATAGATGAGTTAGAGCCAAATTCACCAATAAACTAATCGCGATTCGTTCAAACAAAACGCAGTTTAAGCGCCTAATCGAGATTGTAGCTTCATTTTGCGTTTCACCGTGATGAATTGAACCTAGTTTACGCTGTACCTGGGACTCGTCCTCGACAGCTGGTGGAACTTCAAGGAGCACTTCCGACGTCTGACTCCCAAACTGAATCGGACTGGGGCTGCTCTCGGGCGGCTCCTGCCCAACCTCAGGGGACCAGACGCCTCCTGCCGGAAGCTCTACGCGGGAATCGTTCGGTCCATGGCTCTGTACGGGGCTCCGGTGTGGTAACCGACGTTGACACAGCAACCGAGGGCCTAGCTGAATGCGTGCCAGAGGGTCATGGCAATACGCATGGTGCGAGGGTACCGAACGATCTCCCGCGAGGCGGCGACCCTCCTTGCTGGCCAACCGCCGTGGGATCTGGAGGCAACAGTCCTTGCACACATGCACGACAAGCGCATGGAGATGCAACGCCGGGGCGAAATTCCGCTGCCACGACAAGTCGAGGCATGGCGGACAGAGCTCCGGCGGGATCTCATGGCGAAATGGCGTCAACGACTATCGCAACCTCGTTCGGGGCGCGCCATAATTGGGGCGATAAGGCCCATCCTTGAGGCGTGGCTGGAAAGACCTCACGGCGTTCTCAACTTTCGCACGACGCAGGTGCTTACCGAACACGGAAAGTTCGCTAAGTACCTGTTCCGGATTCGTGCGGAGGATTCGCCCGGGTGTCGCCACTGTGCGGAACATCCGGAGGACACGGTGGAGCACACTGTAGAGGTGTGCCCCGCCTGGGCGGAGCATCACCGTGTCCTCGTGGGGGCGATCGGCGGCAGCGATCTCTCTCGCCGGGCCTTGGTTCAGGCCATGGTCCGTAGTGAGGAGGGATGGCAGGCGGTCGCCTCCTTCTGCAAAGCAGTAATGCTAGCAAAGGAGGAGGCCGACCGCATCAGGCAGAGGCAACGGGGCGCTCGCCCCAGCCGCCGCCGGGATTCCGATCCCGATTTCTGGCCACCGTAGGCGCGGGCTTGCGGACGGCGTGCAATGGGTAGCACGCTGTCCGATCGTCCGGTAACCGACCGGACCGAGCCCAAGTCGTCGACGGCGCGTTCTGTTCCCGCGCGCCTCAAGGAGCTGTCAGCACACCGAAGAGGCCCAGCCTGCTAACTGCAGGCAGGCAGGGTCGAAGCCTACTGGGGTCATGGGTTAGTTCCGAAAGGAATGCTCGGCCCCGGCACGATAGGCTACGAAGGAACGGGGTAGGTTTTTAGTCAGTAAGAGTCTGACACTACTTCCCGCTCCGCCCAAGGGCGGGATTTGTCATTGGATGATTTTACCTACCATAAAAAAAAAAACCTAGTTTACGCTAATTTCAGTTTCAATTCTTTTGTTGTCGCCCATGTTTACGACACGGGTCTTTAAGGGCTGATTTCATCATTCAATTTAAAAACTTAGTTCAACTAAACCGAGCTCAGCATAATCTAGTTTAAAGACCCGTGTCGTAAACATGGGCGACAACAAAAGAATTGAAACTGAGTTTAGCGTAAACTAGGTTCAATTCATCGCGGTGAAACGCAAAATGAAGCTATAATCTCGATTAGTCGCTCAAACTGCGTTTTGTTTGAACGTATCGCGATTAGTTTATTGGTGAATTTGGCTCTAAACTAGATGACGCTGAGCTCAGTTTAGTTGAACTAAGTTTTTATATTGAATGATGAAGTCAGCCCTTAGGTACGCAGTGTTTAAAAAAAGTGCGTACCTACCTCATAACACGTACACAAACAGCTTTGAAATTTCAGGATATCTGATATTTAATACCAGTAAACGAAGCCTGCCGTGATTAATACAAAATTACAAGCGATGCGATTACGCGAAGGCCTAGAAGTGCTATCGAATTAGAAAATTGGAGGCGTTGACACCGCTTTAACCCGACTATGAGTCGGTCAATCTTTTTTTTTTTTAATAAACCGTATAGTTTTTGCCAGTTTTTCTCTTTAGGGAACGACCAATTGAAATCGTGATCACTTTCTGAAGTTTTTTAAGAGCCCATAGAGACATATGCGAAATAAAATATTTTGAATTGCATTGAAACTGTACTTTTTTAATTATTGATAAACTCTCGTTCGGCCACTATCTTATCTAATGATAAGTAATGTTGTGGTCGACAGTAGAGCACGCTCACTGAGAAATTATAACGTACAGGAAATACACGAATTCCACTCCTCACCTGGAAATACAGACTCTGGCAGGGATTTCTACTCGGCTGTACGCACAATGAATGCAATCCCAAAACAGTACGTTATAACCACAAGATTTTTTGCCTAACATGTTATCACTTGGTAAATGTGTGCGGTACGCCTCTATTTCTTCAGTTATGTCAAAGACCTACTTCAAGGGAACAACCTTATTTCTGACTATCAAGGTCAAATAAATCTAGATTTCATTTTTTAAATTAAATCTGACTCAAAAATCGAACCCAGATCTTTATACTCAACATTAGGGCTTGTAACCACTATTGACTGGTCTGTTGGTCTAGTGGTTAGTGGACTTGACTGCTATGCCGGAGCTCGTGGGTTCTATTCCCACCCAGGACAAATGTTTGTGTGATGAGCACGATCATTAAAATTTGTTCTGTGTCTGGGTGTAATTTATATATAATATGCATGTATTTATAAATATATAAGTATGTTTATCAGCTGTCTAGTACCCATAACACAGGCTCTGCTTAGCTTGGGACTAGACGGCGTTGTGTGATAGTTGTGGAATATTTTTATTAGTACTATTGTAGAAGCCCAGTAGGGTCTATGATTAATAGGGCTATGGGGATATTTAAAAGAGTGGCCTTGGCCTTAGAATGTCAAGGGCAATTGTAGGACACAGGGGGTTTTAGTTAGTAAAAGTTTGATGTTACATTTCGTTCCACCCTAGAGCAAGACAGTGAAGTCATATGTCGTCAAGTCGTTGAGTGTCTTAATGGTCCTGAGTGAAGCTTTGCGAATACTGACAAATGCTGGCACTGACTGGGCCGGTCCACTCAAATCTGTACAGTTCTTTCTTCAAAACCATCTCAGACAAATCTGCATGGTTCTCGTGTGATTTGACCAATATAATTATGTTTACTGTATGGACTTTAAAACAGACTTTGATCCCTGAGTTTGTTTCGATTTTTTTCTCTCAGGGTAGTCAGCTAGAAATCATCGGCCCCGTCTAGTTAAAAATATCATTTATCATTGTAATCTAACGAGTTACTTTTTACCATCGTCATCATCATCATCATCGCCATCTTCCTGTTCTCGTCCCATTTTATTATAAAACCATTTTTCCATTCTCTTTGGTCAAACGTCACGCTATCAATGAACTTCTTTTTCTTTGATATCACTCCACACACAATCCATCCATCTTTTTTTGACCTCCCTCTCCATAATCTTGTTCTTAATTTCGTTCTCTAAAAAACACATTCAAGTAGGTATGTCACGTACAGTCCATGACAAGTTACTAAATTGCGTGCTAGACTTGAAAATCTGGTTCAAAATCGATAATTCACATAATTCAGGCACCCAATTTGAGATACGGCACTCAATAAATCAAAATGACATTTTAACTTGCAAGCTCCTAACTGTCTTAGTAATTCGCAAGCCAACTGAAACCAACTACTCATTGACTAAAGCATCTACCATCAATACTAGCTTCTAATATAGTTTTGCTCACTTTAAAGCCAAGCTTTTTTGCAAGAAATAAAAATTACTGAGCAAAAGTGTAGATTTCTTACAGAGAGTAAGTTTTGGTAATCGAATCAGCCCTAGCCAAGTTACAATCGTTTCGTTAACGTTGAACACTTTAAGTTGGCAACGCCTCCAATTCCTTTGTTCTGACGTCATCTCGATGCTCAGTCACGTAGTCTGAATAAAGGAATTTGGACGCGTGGCTAACTGCAAGCGTTCAATGTTAACGAAACTTTCCTTTTATTTAATTTTTTGTACGTTTGTTTTGAGTGCCATGAAGAATGGGAAAACGCAGCGTTGGAATGCCTCCTACAAGGTGGGCCGATGACCTGGTAAAAGTTGCGGGAATCCGATGGATGCGAGACGCACAGCACCGTTCACTGTGGTGACATTTGGGAAAAGCCTATGTCCAACAGTGGCCGTCTTTGGGCTGAAATGATGATGATGATGATGAAAGAATACGAATATTAATGTTGTCTAGCTCAAGGTTTCTCCTACTGTCTTGCTCGTCTCTCCATTTCTCTGTCTGTCTCTAGTTTCTTTTGATATGTCTATTGGAGTTTTCAGGATGCCACATAAGGAGTTCTTTTAGCCCACGTAGCCAGCCCAATTCCACTTCAACTTAACGGCTTTTAGAGCTATATGAAAACGGTCGGTTAGTTATAATCTTGAACAATATCTACCAAAGTATATAAAATGGAACCCGGTCGCAGCAGGCCACGAAAGAGATAACTTAATAGATATCTTCCTTCCCAATTGGAAAGAAGTACAGAGATAGTGCAGGAAAACCAAGGTTGCCGACATAGGACGAGGAATCGCCAAACATAAGTGGCAAGGCACGGCACATTACCGAAAGGTTTTAAAGTGGCGACCGCGTACCAGAAGACGCAGTGTTGGAAGGCCTCCTACAAGGTGGACCAAGGTGGATTCGAGATGCACAGGACCGTTCATTGTGGTGACACTTGGGGGGGCGTCCAACAGTGGACGTCTTTCGACTGATTCAAAGATTCAAAAGCATTTATTTCAAATAAACCATTTACAGGCACTTTTGAAAGGTCAAGGTGTCAGTCTGTCAGAAAAAAATTATGCTAATTGCACATTCCAAAGCGTAGATCTCTATGGAGAAGAATGTGCAAGAAACTCCATTGACACTCTTCAATCATTTTATGTATAACAAATATCTCTGTTACATGTTTCTTGTCGCTACTATTATGTGAGAACAATGTCAATAAAATAAAGTAAAGACGAAAAAAAAGGTATTCTAAATAAAGATATTAAAATAAACCACTGGCAGCTAAGAGATGACCAGTCTCAACTGACAGCGCCCGTATGATGATGAGCCAGAGTTGGAAACATATTAGATGTAATACAAAAATCAATAATCCAAGTAATTTGTGTCGTCGATAACATCGACTATATAATAAAGCCAGCTACTTAACTACATAGAAATATTTCATAAATTATTCTATACCTATTAGAGTCACTTAAACTTCAATTCGAACTACAAACCCTTTTGAAGAAACATTAGCATTTCAACAATTCACTTTTTTCATGGATAATCGAAAAAGTATTCATAACGTTATTGAATTAAAATTTTTTTTGGAAGGGTATATTTGTTTAATCAGACGTTTATGAGCGGTGATGGCTGAGTGTTAACGGCTCTGACTTACGAGTTATCGTTTGGGGTTCAAACTCATTCAGGCACATTACTCTTTAGGTAATTTATTTCATCACCACTGCTCTCAAAACGGTGAAAAAAAACATAGGGAGGAAATTTGCATATCCTAAAACCAAAAATTTGAAGACATATAACATTCACTAACCTGCATTAGGCCCGCGTGGTGTATTACGGCCCATTCCCTTTCCTAGAGAGGAGGCCTGAGTCCCAGCAGTGGGAACATTATAAGGCTGATGCTGTGCAATTTTTTTTTTTTTGTAGTCTATTTTGTGTCCTACAGCTGGGTAAAGGCCTCCCTTTTCCTAAAACCTTGTCTCTGGTCATTTAATTGAGTTCACCAACAACTGAATAAGGGGTGCGATCGTTGCTGTTTATTGGACTAAATCCGGCAATTCCACTAATTTGTTGCACCGTCCAGCGAATTGTAAAGTACATAGGTAGATACGTAAATCCGGGGTAGCCAATGTGTGGGTTTCGTCATGGTGCTCTGACTCTCTGAATGAGGCGATTCGGCCGGTATAATGATGATTATTATGGTGTACTACGTTTCTCTCTGGCCACTTGGTGTTACCTTTATGTGTTTAGTTTTAGGCTCGTAACTTAGCCGGTCAGAGATACTCGTAGATGGTCGATTCAAAATTAACTTGACGAAGTATTAGTTTTATTTTATTATGATTATGTATGTTCTTTTTAGGGTTCCGTAACTCAAAAGGAAAAAGTGGAACCTATATAGGATCACTTTTTTGTCCGTCTGATGTTTGTCAATACCCTTCATCGAGAAAGTTTGGAGGTATCGAGTTGAAATAAAAAAAATATAGTGAAATCAGCGGTTCCTTGAAGCTGTGAAAAAATCAAGCTTTTAAGTCAACAGTAAAGAAAGATGTGAACAATATTTATAGGGTACTTTCCGTTGACCAAGAATCCTAAAATTTGGCATGAGGCAAGGTCTCAAGTCAAGGTCTGACGGTACTTCACGCCGGATCAGCTGCTTAAACTTTATCAAGCGCAAGTGCGATCGTGTATGGAGTACTGCTCTCATCTTTGGGACGGATCTGCCCGATACCAGCTTGATGCGCTTGAGACTATTGAGAGGCGAGCCAAGAGGATCATTGGCAATGATGCACTCGTCGAGTCGAGGCTTCAAAGTCTTGAGCATCGACGCCGAGTTGCTAGCCTGTCGGTTTTCTACCGGTTACATTTCGGGGAGTGTGCGTCGGAATTGCATAGCCTAATTCCGCCTAGCCCGTTCCATCATCGGACTACCAGACGTACGGCGTTGCGCCACCGGTACATGGTGGACATCCCACCTATACGCACAAAGCGTTTTGGGAACACTTTTATTATGCGTACAGCTAAGGAGTGGAATTCCCTGCCGGAGTCTGTGTTTCCTGATGGCTACAACCCGGGAATCTTTAAGTCAAGAGTGAATAGGTTTCTTCTAGGTAAGCGCGATCCATCGTCGACCGTATCGTCACTTTCCATCAGGTGAGATAGCGGTCAAGCGCGAACCTATCAATAATAAAAAAAAAAAAAAAAAAAAAAAAAAAAGGTCTTATAGTACAAGTATAGGGAAAAATCTGAAAACTGTAAATTTCTAGTTACGTCACAAAAAAAAAACCTTTTTGCGAACCGGAAAAATATTCGGCATTCTATTCTTGAATTGAACTGTTATCATAGGTACATTTTCTACGGAACCTTTATTGCGTGAGTCCGTCCCGCACTTGCCCGGTTTTTTTTTGTAAATGCCCGATTGCAACATTAACATTGCGACACTAGAATGAAAAGTAGCATTTGAAAATATAACGTGATTCTATTACTTTTTAATTAATGGCAAAGGCTACACTTTATTAGCCCCTATAAAGTTCCTACTGGGGCCAAGGGTTTGCTTCCGAAAGGAAAGCCCGGCCCTGGTATCTAAGGCCACGAAGGAACGGGGTGGGTTTTTAGTCAGTAAGAGTCTGACACTATCTCCCGCTCCACCCAAGGGCGGAAGATGTCATTGGATGATTTTAACCACCACCACCAAAAAAAAACCCCTATAAATTATTGTCCGTTTCAACTTTGACAGCATCTAATAAGCAATATCTACCAGAATAATAAGTAGTAGCATTCAAAACTGCTAAATAATTAATGTAATTTTGAATCTACTATTCTGGTAGGCTTATTTTCGGCCGCCCAAGTTGAAATGGCCAATAACTATAAAGGAGTCAATAATTGAAGCGTTGCCCCTACTATCTTACTGCAAAAGATTTGTCTTAGTGACGAAATCTCGTCAGATAGGCAGGAATTCACTATTTATTTTCTATTTAACCGTCAAATAATTAATTACAGAAACAAACAATACTATGAATAAAATGTTTAGCATGCCCATTTATACTAATAACTTTAATAGTTACTTAAAGAATCCGGTCACAAAACTGCATTCTAAAAGATAAAAAAAAAACGCTAACATTGATTATTATTCAGACCTCTTAATCCAATATAAATAATAAGTCAACTGTTAAAAAGTAAACACGTATTAATTAACCAGAAAATGTTCAACATTCCCTAATAAAGAATCTCTCAATCACCCTTACTAAGGCCCTACAAGACACCTCACCCCATTACCCTCAATTTCGTACACTCCGCGTAGACATGCGGAACCAATTAACGTAGAATTTACGCGGAGTTTACGCAGAGGCTACGCAGTCTCGGGTAGTATCGTTTGATATCTGTGTACATGGACTGAAGGAGGGCTAAAGCTTTCAACGTCGGCAAACAAATGATACTGTCAACCACAGGTGCGTCTTCACCCTGACGTGCGTTCACATAACGAATTTTCGCGTACCTAATTCCTAAGGATTGCGACACACCGATAGACGATGAAATAAGGTTTAGTTGAAATCCTTAATTAATTTGTTCTGACATTTAGTTACCTACTTTAATATTAATATTTGTGTTTTAATCAGAAACATTTATTTGAAATAGACTATTATACAGGCACTTTTGGATTGTCAAAAGGTCGATCAGACAAAAAAAGTTAAGCTAAATTGGACGTTCCAAAGCGTATATCTCTATGGGGAAGAACGTGCAAGAAATTTGAAAGTTTCCAATGTATTTGACATCTAACTTTATGCCTTCTTTTTTGAAACATGATTTAAATAATATAATTTAAACTAATTATATTCAAGCCGTTCGAACGTTGGTCCCGTAAAACTGAAAATTGGTGCCTAAAAATAAAGCAAGAAAATATTTTTATTTGGCACGTAATAAACAATCAAGTAAAAATAAATGAAATAAAACACAGCGAAAAAAACGGCGCGAAATCGGCGAGGTCGCGGCAGACCACGAATGAGATGACTTTGGCAAGAAGTGACGCAGAGTCAAAAACAAAGGAAGGTATGGTTTGAAGCATTTCGCCACCAGTGAGACAGTAAAAGTTAGATACTAAATAGTAAGACGAGAAAAAGTTTGCACAAACCTAAAAAACTACAGGGCCGATAAAAAAAAAATCTGTGCGGACTTCCAGACTTAGCTCATCTTTTTTATTTTATTTATTTTTTGGTTTATTTATTTATTTATTTATCTATTAACACATACAATTGCTTTAACAGGCGTACCCAATGTAACAAATGTAGTCGCAATATAGGCGCACTCAGAGACGCCACCGACAGACTGAACAGGTCATTGTTGGTAGCGCCTTGGAGGACCAGCACAGATTACATAAATGCCAACACACTCAGTGTCACCCTCTCGAATTCCGCCAATGTGCAAGAAAAAAAAAATCTTAGATCCTATGTCCCCTAGCTGGGGCAGAGGGCGTCGACAGTAGTCACCCATTGTGACCGATCTTGTACTCTACGCTTCACCTCGCTTCATGTCAGTCCGATGGCCGTCACTTCTGCCAACACGGTGCGTCGCCAGGTTTGCCAAAACCGGGTTCGGCAAACCTGGCGAAGCTCATCTTAACACCTTGTAAAATCCATGAGATTACAATAAATATTGAATTGAGACAAATAGAAAGTTAGCAAGTTATTTTAGGAGACAATTCACTACCTAAATATAAAAATGCCTATCATCCAAATAAAATACAGAACGTACTTTATAAGCGTTTTTAAGGCCATGATTTTGAAAGATGTCTGACAAATTAAAGAAACTTTTTTTGCTTTATATTTATATCAAGACTTAACATATGAAACGAATGAAGAGGTTTTTACTGCCCGCCTAGCCAAGTTAAAACCGTTTCGTTTCGATTCTCTTGCGTCGGACGCCTCGAGTTAGCTCTAATCGAGGATCTCTGACCGAGTTAGAAGGCAGCCCTTGGGTCACAGCTAAGTATTGCCATACAACGTGGCAATGCCGCCAGCCTTTTGGGCACACGTCCAGTCGACAGAGATGCGGAGAAGTTTTATGGCGCCATATTAAGCTAGGAATAATTGCCTATAGTTTAAAAATGTAAATGATATGTTTATAAAGGAAATAAGTGAAATAATAATAATTAGTTCGAAGCTTAAGATCTAACCTGCAATGTCATTTAATGTTGTAACTTAGTATATTACGAGAAAAACATTTCCTAGGAGTCAATGAACTCCCAAAATAAAGGCGTTTGTGGCCTAGTTCAGGGTTCTAAGGTGAGACCTTAGAAACTAAAAACTACTTAAAAGTAACTACAAAAATAAATATATTATAAATTACCCTAAAACTATAAGTTTTGACTGGACTATTGGTCTAGTGGCTCTGACTGCTATGCTGGAGGTCTAGGGTTCATTTCCCACACAAGACAAATGTTTGTGTGATGAGCACCATCATTTGTTCTGAAGCTGGATGTATAAAAATTATGTCTCTTATTTCTCTAGTATTGATAGCACAAGCTGTTTCGATTTCAGCTCTGCTGCGTGTTAGGAGACTGAAGGTTGCTTGGAATAATAGGCGACACCAGGAATTGCTTTTAACTTTGAATATATTGCGAGTATTACATGAAAAATGGATGAATTTGTTTATAGTTTAGCGCGTGAATTAAGTAAGCGACAACGGAAGTATTTAAAAAAATAACTTTATTCCGACAGAGTTACAGCTAAACAGTTCTTTCATCTAATAAAATATTGATCTTATATACTAACTTAATTGCTAAGCAATGGAATATTTGGAAATAATATGTCTAATAAATACTTATTGGCTGACAAAGCTAATATTGGTAGGTTGGGGTTCCTTAACTCGTGCGATGTAATGGTAGATCGAAAAAAGATAGTTGATTTTGGAAAGAAACGTTAATGCGTAGCTCAGTGGCGATTGGTCGATTTCATGCGTGGGCGACCAATCGCTGTGAGGTAGATGATAGTTCCAGTCATTAAGGCGAAGTCTGTGTACTAAGGTGAAGTCTGAACACAAGCTCTGTTTAGTTTGGGACTAGGTGGCGTAGTTTGAAAATTAGAGAATATTATTATTATAGATATGTAAGTTAAAAGCTCTAATTGCTTTATCTATTAAAATCACTATTATACAATGAGCAAGACTGCGTGGGAATATTTTGCCAGCGCGTGCAGCGCTATGAAGTTTTTGAACTGATATAATATAACAGATACATTGTGTTAAATACTCGTAATAATAATTATCATGAAAACAATGTAAGTACATAATTTGACACGATTTTACCGATAACCAGGGCCGCGCTAATGATGCCATGAATCGATAGAAATAATTATAACAGTTATTATGTTGATAATATATTATACCGAGATAATATATATGTGTAATGAGGTATAATCAGAATACACTATTTATTACTTTCGCCAATCTCTTTAAAGATCAAGCATTTAATATAATGTTTATTTAACATTGAAAACATTATGCTTGCGTTTATTTTTTATCGGTCTAGTTATATTTTTTTTTAATTTTAATATGTGCGTTATAGTACTTATTATTACTTACAGGGCTTACCGTGACTTTTCAAAATATCAGGCGTGCGATCTAAAAAGAAGGACGCGGTTATGCTCCCTATATAGTTTTCTTTTTTCGGTGGAAAAATCATCCAATGACATCTTAGCGCCCTTGGGCAGGGCGGGAGATAGCGCCATACTCTTACTGACTAAAAACCTACCCCGTTCCTTCATTGCCTTTCACAGCGAGACCGAGCCTTCTTTTCAGAAGCCGACCCTTGGCCTCAGTAAGCTTCGACCCTGCCTGCCTACAGCTAGCAGGCTGGGCCTCTACGGTTTGCTGACAGCTCCTTGAGGCGCGCGGCAACGGATGATAGAGCACGTTTGCTTAAAGTAACCTATCCTCATTTGGTTTTATACTCCTAGACTCGCTCCGCCCAAAGGCGGGAGATGTCATTGGATAATTTTACCTACAATAAAAAAACACCTACAAACTTAAAATTTGGCAGGTAAGAACGGATAGACATCCGCTAAGAACGGATTTTACGAAATTCACCCCCTAAGGGAATGAACCGGGGATCCAAAGTTTGTATGGACGACTGAACCGAAAACAGACTATCTCACGGGCGCAGCCGCTGCCACAAGCTAGTAATATTAAAAAAGACTTCAAAAATGTATTTAAATTTTCTCACTTCCGACTTTTTGTTAAGGCTTTATTACCCCTAAAATTAAATTCGTAATAAAGAATTAACTTTTGAATCAGCCGCCAAACAATGAAATTACAACTCCTTTTTAATAAACCAACTAGATACTTTTGAAGAAAAAGAATTGAAGAATATACGAAGAGTTCTCGTAATGAGCTGGAAACACGAATAAAAGCCAAATTCTTAATATACCAAAAGAACAGACTTTAAAACGTTTTAAAAAGAAGATACCACTGCTTCAATAATGCCATCAATTTGAAAACTATGAGAGAGGTTAGACAAGGCATTTTGTCTAGCGTAATGAACATACTAGTACTATAAAAAGCACTGGGCTTAGAATTTCCTTGCGTAATCGTATCGGGAATGAAACTACTACGGTACAGACTAAGCGTTTTGCCTCGTCGTTTATACTGCGTACATCGAGAGACTGGAACAGTTTGCCTGCTGCGGTCTTCCCGTCCGATTATAATTTAGGTGTCTTCAAGGCTAGAGTGAATAGGCTCTTAATAAACTAGTGCGCCTCACCATCAACGATTGCATCACTGCTTAACATCAGGTGGTGCAGTCAAGCACTAGTTTACATCAATTAAAAAAAAAAAAAGAATGAAATATCTGCAGCAGAGACAAGGTCGCCGACATAGCTCGAAGAATCACTAAACTTAAAATATTTATTAGTTTAAAAATTGATAAGTAGTTACATAAATTGTATTACTAACATTAATTAATAAATAAAATTTGAAATTTTGGAGAGCAGTGGTGGCCAAGTGGTAACGGCCCCGACTTACGAGTTGTAGGTCGCGGGTTCAAACCCAGCCAGGCGCATTACTTTGTGTAATTTATTTCATCACCACTGCTCTCAAAAACGGTGAAGGAAAACATCGTGAGGAAACCGAAAATTCGAAGACATGTGACATCCACCAATTTGCACCGGGCACGCGTGGTGGATTACGGCCCATTCCCTCTTCTAGATAGGAGGCCTGAGTCCCAGCAGTGGGAACATTAAAAGGCTGATCCAATGCAATAAATAAAATAAAGAAAATATAGTGTTTTTTTTTATGGTAGGTAAAATCATCCAATGACAAATCCCGCCCTTGGGCGGAGCGGGAAGTAGTGTCAGACTCTTACTGACTAAAAACCTACCCCGTTCCTTCGTAGCCTATCGTGCCGGGGCCGGGTAATAAAATAAAGAAAATATAGTGCGGTTTTCTGACAGAACATATCAGAATGAATTACGTTCAAGACTTTGAGCGTGAATGAGTAATAAATATACACCGTGTAATTGACAGGTTGGCAAAAACTGAAACAGTAGCTTCATGACCATGATTATGACTGAAAAACGTTGGAATTTTCTTCAGGAAAATTGTCGAATTTTCCGACCGTTTTTCAACTTGATTTGTGTTCTATTAATTAGTTACAACAAAATCCAGCCCTAAAAACACAATTTTAGTGAAAAAAAGCAAAAAACTTAAATTCAGCACTGTAATCGTAAAAGAAAATTCGTACAACCCGCGCGGAATCAGCTGTTAGCTGTAAAAGTTTACTGCCCTCCGTAGTGCCTACGACAGACAGAGACAGCATACCGCTCGCTCGCTCGCTCCTTTTGTGTGGGTCGCCTTTGCTTACGCGCCGACACTGTTAGGGTTGTACCGCGTACGGAATTAAAAATGTGAAGCCCCAAGAGGACACCGGTGTCCGCAACCTATTGTCTTTCTATTGTGTCTCTAATTACGGTATTCAAAAGGTTAATACTTGTAATTTTATTTTCTTTATGTAAAATGATTTAATAATAATTAGATACTCAGGAGTATGATTACTTTATTATTTCTTAATTCCAAAAACCTTATTTTAAATCGTTAATGATCTACAGTATCAATTACGAAGCTGCCCGAACTGTACACACGCGTTGCCTTACAGTAATGTAAATTGTTTGCTTTAGACAATTTAGTGGGACATAAAACATAAAAACATCAAGTCAATATTGCCAGATTCCCATTCTTTAAACTTGGAAGCAGAACCATGAGTAAAAGTTACAAAAGATAGCGGTTAATAACAATGTTTATCATACGATTACGATACGATTATTTTTCAATACCTAGTTCTTCATCTTTATCTCAATCGCAGGCCGACCACTGTAACTACTGCGCCATCGGCACCTCGACTAACGTACTTACTATTACCGAAATAAAAATGTTTAATTTCATACCATGTGGGCAGCCCTAATTGCTACACGTGTCACACTCTCAAAGGCGTGCCGACAAACGAAGCCGCTGAGGCGCTGAGCCGCCATTTGAGTTTGCCGCGATTGCTGGTGCGATCTGGACGTCTATTTCGTTTTCCTTCAACTGTCGAGAGTTCGGGACTATGTGTTGCGTTCAGTTGAGTTGTGTGTTTTTGTGTTGTGTGGTACTTATCGTCATGAATCGGCGTAATGAAACGTTTAGTGCTCGCGAATATGGCCAGATGTTAATGTGCTTGGGTGAAGCTAGAGGAAACGCGTCGTTGGCATTAAGGCTCTATGTTCAAAGACACCCAAATGAACGACATCCAGCTAATAGTCGTACTATCACACGGGCATATCAACGTGTTTTAGAAAATTTACCTATTGTGCCGCGTCAGGAAGGTGCTGGAAGGACAATCCGTGCTCGTTCTGAGCAGGCCATTTTAGATGTTGTCCGTCGAAATCCGCGTTTGGGAACCCGTACTGCTGCAAAACTTGTAAGGCGTAGGTAATAACGGACCCCGTGTTTCACATTGGGCTGTGCACAAAGGCCTTCGAAAGGATAAGCAACGTCCATATCGGATTCATAAAGTGCAGGCTCTGGTACCTGGTGACTCAACGCGTAGACTGGCGTACTGCATATGGCTGATACATCGGCAGCAGCTAAATCGCCAATTCGTTTCACGGGTGAACGACCCGAGAGACTTTAGGTAAGTGACTATTTTAATTTTTGATAGGTGTTGAATTTGTGTTTAAATTTTTTGATAGGTGTGTTTGTGTGTGTAGTGTACTATGTATTTATTCCAAACAAGGTCCACGTCCCGAAGTACCTACCTATTAGTATGAATGGACAACGCGCGAGGTACAGGGTCGCGCGCTTATCGCAATGTTCGTTATACATTGCGTAGCCGAAATAAAATTGAAAATTGAAAAACGTTCACCTATCATTTCCGGGAAAATATTTCACTATCAAAATATTAACAATAGCAGTCTGAATTCATACTTTTCGTTTTTGCCAACCTGTCAATTACACGCTGTATACACACAGAAACTAACATCACACTTTCGCCTTTGTAATATCATCATCAGTATCATTTCAGCCGAAAGACTCTCACTGTTGAACGTGGGCCATTCCAAAGTGTCACCACAACGAATGGTCCTACGCGTGTTACATCCATTGTATTATAAGTTGTCTTAGTCGGTTGGGGGTGTATACAGTGTCCCAACCAACATCTTTCGGGATCCAAGCCAACCTTACCAGTACGTGGTGCACTCTACCGACTAACGAACGAGGCTATTGTGACCTGCCAACACGCACTGGACCTGCCAAGCAGGTCCAGTGCGTGTATTTGGGACAGAGAGTAAAGTCCCACATACCTCCGTTGAAAAGGGAGGATCCTCCGACCAGACAGGTGTTATATCTGGTGGGCTACTGCCCGATAGATGATTTCGGGTTTGTTCTATATGTTTCAATCGCGCCGCGAATCTTACTTGCACGATGCAGGATTAGTTCATTTGTGACGACATAGAGGTCACTACACCCTAATGAATTTGTGGCAAAATTTAGGGAAGGCCTATGTCCAATAGTGAACGTCTTTGGGCTAAAATGATGATGATGAAGTGAGGAGAAATAATAGACAACCTAGACAACTGTGTTGTCTATGGTGAAGGTGCAAAACTGGTGAAAAACACAAGGCCTGACGGGGAAACAATTTTGTTTTTTATTTATGCTTTTTTTTTATTGTAAATTATTGTGCGTCTATTTTAGGCAGAATAAACATGAATTATTTCTTTCTTTTCTTTATTTCATAAGTCAGCGTGGAGTCCCACTCCACGCTAGAGTGGGAAAAGTGATTAGATAAATTCCGAACTCAAAAAAAAAACACGATACAGAAAAAGCGCGGGGCGAGCAATTTAAAAAAATAATAATCACATAATATTATTATAGATTTAGAACAAAATGAAATGTCACAAAAATAAATACACAAGTTCCAATTACAGCTGGCCTTGCCTTTACCTAAACCAAACAGAAAAAAAAAACACAAAAAGCGATTTGTTGTTACGCTCTCAATCCACTCCCCTAATAAGCCGATATCTTAATCCACTCAATCTCACGCATTCCTCTCAAAAAGTTACTTTGCTCCGCTCGAGCAATTTATCGATTTATTCTAAAAGCTGCGACATATTTCGTAGCCATTAGGTTACCTCCACTTAAACCGGTGTTATCCTGTCTCAGAGCTTTCTCATTTCGCAAAATAGCGTCGAACGTTCGTTCGGTTGGCAGTGCCGGCTCCTCGAGACAAATGGGCGTGTCAGCCGCAGTCTCCCCCTGACGAGCGTAAATTGCTTTGATTTTCTAACAAATCCTACCGAGAAACTGTTGCCGCTTTTATATTTAGATTGCTGAGATTAAGCGTGTTTAGTTTCCTTCGAACGGGAATTCGTCGAGATGCTTCAATAATATTCAGAAGTGGATTGAAGCTAAGTGGTAACCGCATGGATCGATCGATCAATCTGCTAATCTGTTTTACTCTTGCTAAAAGCGTTCTATGGATGAGTGACCATGCGTTCAGTAGCGTAAGTCTAGGTGCCTTGGATTGTACTTTCACGCCACTGTAGTACTAGTGGTCTGAGTACGTCTCCACTTCCTCCATGATGCATCAGTCGACGACACGGAGGGAAGGTTAGGCAAACTCGTGGAGATAAACCCTCGGTTTAGGATGACCAGGCCTGTCTCCAAGGCCGTCTTCCGCCAACCGAGCATTTGGGACCAGAAATCCCAAGCCAAATTTCAGAACACGTCTGTTGATCCTATTTATTGTACCATTACTGGCAGCTAGAAGCCAGAAAGACAACCAATATAATCAAAGTTATGTTGGATAGTTGTGTTTCTTTGGGTTGGCACTGTATTACGCATGAACTGAACTATGAAGACCAGATAAACAGTCGCACCTTATTAAATACCTAGTAGTATCTATCAGTACTGACTTACTACTAGAAGATGAGCCAAACAGAATTAGATTTAAGCTGAGCAGATGTCGATGGGGTTAAATGTTCGACTGCCTACTAAAAGACGAAACGTTGGAAGGATTCTTACAAGGTGGATAAGACCTAGTGAGGGTAGCAGCAATTTAATAGATACGAGATGCACAATACCAGTCGTTGCAGTGACATTTGGGGGAAGTCTATGTGCAACTTGGAGTATTTTTGGCTGATATGTGTTGAATTCCCTACCAGAGTCTGTTTCCTGAAAGGGCTTTAAGTCAAAAAAACGTATAGACTAATTTCTAAGCAAGCATGCTTCATCTTCGATCATATCATCATTAGATAGGGGCCAAGCTCGAACCAGTTAAACTTTTTTTCTGATTGTATTTGTATATTTTATTACTACGTACGGTGTAAGGTCCAGATTTTTTTTTTCGTTTCATGAGTACTTTTTGCTGCCTACCCAAATGTCATTTTTTTGGTATTGTTCGTAAAGTCGTTGAGCTCTTTAGTAGTCTTGAGTTGAGCTTCACGAATACTGACAAATGTTTGCACTGCTGGACAGGTTCATTCAGAACTGTGTGGTTCTTTCTTCAAAAGGCCATCTCAGACTCCAATCCGTATGGTTCTCATATGATTTGTCCATTAAATGTTTGTGTATGGACTTTAAAAGAGACTTTGACCCCTGAGTTTGTATCGGTGTTTCTTCTCAGAGTAATCAGCTAGGAAACGCCGATCTCATCTAGTTAAAACTGACGAAAAATAATATTGACGTGTAAAATTGTTTTTAAAAACCTATTTGCAAAATAAATATCATTTATCATGTACTGAGCAATTTCTTAAAGTTTTCTGTTCCTTACGCCCTTTATAGTTATATACAAAATACCAATTTATCAGTACGATTATCAAAACATCAATAATTAAAAAAACAAACTAGTAACAAATATTAACGGCTTCAATAGTACCTATAAATTCAAGAGATCCGATTTACCAATAGCTACGTTAAAAATAGGGCGCTGGGGTTTTACAAACAGAGTGGTACCAAGAGCGGCACGGATTGCATTGTAGGATTTTATTTACGCTTGTTAGTGTTACAAAAATATCGCCGTGACTTTTTGAGCAAGCAACAACGGGTCATGACAAATCGATACGGTTTAAATTTTCACACGGGACGGAACGTGTGTCTGTTATTAGATGTCTGATTGTGAAAAAACTGGCGGTTCTAGTTTTTTACGGGATCAGAGAATGTGCGTGGGAATTTCGTGACTTGATTCCGCCATCTCCGGTCTACCATCGGACAACCCGACGTACGGACAATATCCCTCTTTAAGATGTTAAAACTTCTACGCATACATCGAAGGACTGGAACAGTTTGCCTGCAGCATAATTTAGTCTTCAAAGCTAGAGTGAATAGGCTCTTAATAAACTAGTGCGCCTCACCTTTAACGTTTGCATCACTGCTGACCATAAAGTAGATTCGCAGTCAAGCACTAGTTTATAAAAATTAACTACAACCTAGGGGGTTTTAAGTCAAGAGTGAATAGGTTAATTCTAGGCAAGCGTGCTCTATCGTCGGCCACGTCGTCGCTTACCATCAGGCACACCTATCACCGTTTGACTACTATCTAACAAGATACTGGTCAAACGCGACGCGGCATTGTATTTTGTTTTTTAGTAGCCTATTCATAGTATCACTCCCTTCTCCCTCTCCTCCTTTCTGTCTAGAGCAATCTCTGGTCAATTTTGTTCCATAAATGGGATCAGATCGTCACACCATCTTCACCGCGGGTGATCTCGACGATGTTGTCCTCCCTGAGGCGTTCAGTAAGTAACAATCTTTGCCCATCTGTCTGGTGGTATTCGTGTGACGTGGCCAGCCCATATCAAGACTTCCAATGATATATGTATTAAATTTAAAATAAAATAAAATCTTTTTATTTCAGACATAATTGGTCCTTAATATTATCTATTACATTTTCAATTTAATTATTATATTATTAATTTATTATATTATATTATTAATTCAATTTGTTTATATCATATATTTTGTTTGATTATATCATCACACACATGTCACATTGAATAAAATAACGTTACTGTATTATCTCAACAATTTTTTTTTTATGAAATATGAGTACTGCATCGTTGTCGCAGAGTAACAGCACACCAATCTGCATGAGCCTTTACCAGTAACCTTTAATATTTTGAAGGTACATAATATAAGCCTATTCTTCTTCACTGTTTTCTAAATAAGGTAACTTTTTTATCTAGTGAAATTCGGGTTATAATTTTATGTTATAAGACAAGAGGCTTTTTTACGTAATATAATATTTTGTGCGGATTATTTTTGATGGAACGTGTTTCCAATTATTTATTTATTTTTACACGATTGCCCCAAAAAAGGAGTGCTTTTTTAATTTTTTTTACTGCTAGAGAGACTAATATTCTTCTTAAGTAAGCAGTCTTCTGCTACTGGCAGTGCTGATTCCGGATTTTCACTCCAGTGATGGTATTGATTACGTCTGGAATAAATGTCTTGTTATTATAATCATTTTATTTATTTCCTTTATCCTAAATACTTAACATTTTTAAATATTAACATAATAAACTTATGTACATAAAAACTAAACTAAGAATGTATACTAGACCTAACTATGTACAAATATAATGCAAAAATCTATCAAAAATTTATCCACATCGTTGTCATCCGGAAACGTACCGTACCTAAGACTGGCAGCATTGCCACGTTGAATGGCAATGCTGATTCTTTGGGCAAAGAATGAGCCAGCCCTCGGGTCACGCAAAGTGTCGAACAAGCGATGTGAAATTTCCTTGAAAAGAATACGCGCTCTCGGACCCCATGATCCAAGCGTTTCGACCCCAAACGGCTCAAAACTGTAATTGCATATAAGATTAAACACTTCATCCAGCCGTCTAACGTGAACCTCCTAGCGTGTTGATCGAGGCTCTTAGCAATTAAGCCATTGGCCGTCACGACTATTGGTACAATGATTATTGTATGCCATTCCCAAATGTTGACAACCTCGCGTTATTATTATTTAACTTGCCCTTCTAAATGGGGCATCAAAGAACAAATCCATCTTTTAGGATTATCTCATCATTTGTTTGATGTGGATATATTTATTTATTTATCTTTAATTCAATCAGATTACCCATAAAATTGTTAGTATAACTTAACCTATGATAGAGCTGAGGTGGTCCAGTGCGGACTTATGGCTCGTTGGCGACAGCCGCAACTTACGAATTGCACGTTGCAGAGTCAAACTCGGGAAGGTGGATTACTTTGACTGTGTCAGTTATGTCATTACAACTACTCTTTCTGACAAACACTCGCTTTTATTCCATCAAGGTCGCACATCTAAGACCAAATTCTCCATCTGGTCAGCTCATCTTTCATCTATAGAGATTAAAGAGCCAAATGAGATCTAGTAAGTCCCAAACACCTGGTAAATAGGACACAAAAACACCCGTTGGACCAATCCAATGCAAGAGTAGCGTTAAATTGGTGAAAAAAATCATCATAAGGAAACCGTTAAGTCCTAGAATTAAAATTTGAAGACATGAAACAATTATCCAACCTGCACCAGGCTGGAACGCCTGGAGGACACGGTGGAGCACACGATAGAGGTTTTTTTTTATGTAAGGTAAAATCATCCAATGACAAATCCCGCCCTTGGGTGGAGCGCGAAATAGTTTCAGAATCTTACTAACTAAAAACCTACCCTGTTCCATTCATTGCCTTCGATCCAGGGCCCCGGGGTTCATTTTCACCTAACCCTTGGCCCCAGTAAGCTTTGGCCCTGCTGGGCCCCTACAGTTTGCTGACAACTCCTTGAGGAGCGCGGAAACAGTGCGCGCCGTAGACGACTTGGGCTCGGACCAGTCTTTTACCGGACGGACGGACAGCGAGCTACCCATTGCCCACCGCCCGTAAGCCCGCACCTACGGTGGCCGACATGGTAGAGGTGTGCCCCACTTGGGAAGAGCATCGCTGTGTCCTCGTGGGGGCGATCAGTGGCGGTGATCTTTCACGCCGGGCCTTGGTACAGGCCATGGTCCGGAGCGAGAAGGAGTGGCAAGCGGCCGCCTCCTTCTGCAAAGCAGTAATGCTATCAAAGGAGGAAGCCGACCGCAGCAACAAATTATACCTACCATAAAAAAAAACCTGCACCGGGCTCGTGTGGTCGTCTATTTTAAGTTCTATTTTCTCTCTCCTAGAGAGGAAATCTACTTCAATATAATAAGGCTAAATTAACGTTAAAAAGTATTAAAAATTGTATAAATGAACGCGAAAACACTTTTAAAACTAAACTGGACAATAAACATAATGTATGAGTATGTCCATCCTACTGCTAATGCATCTAAAGTTTAAATCTTCATCCAGCTTCATATGTTGTTAACTTAAAATGAACTTTATCTCCTCGTGTTACAGTTGATTTTGCGCTAACAGGTAATCTAATTAGTGTGCGTGCATTACTAAATGATACTTGGCACGAATGGACTGGGGTTGGCGCTTTCACGCCGTGTTTCACAACGTAGGTACTTATTAGGTACCCTATTTATAACTAAACAAAGCGTGTTGCCACGGACTGCTATAATAATAATAAGAGAATAAATTAAGTAGTAAACGATTAATTAGTCGACATTATAGACTAAGGGTGAAGAAAAACTAACACAGACTATAATGGGCTAAAATCGCTGGACGATCCGCCAATTCGGTTTTTAGGCTTGTCTCATAACTATGTGAGAAGAGCCTTGTATTAGCAATTTTCAAAACCAGTTTAATAGGACGAAAATTTATTGTAAATGAAAAATTTAGGAGTCGAGGACGAAAGAAAGAGAAGAAGAAAGAGTGAAAAAAGAACAAATTAAAACAGGAAAAAGAAAGAGCGTAAGAAAAGAAAAAAGAAAAAAGAAGAAAGGAGAAAATAATGAGAAAAAAAAGAAAAAACAAAGTATTATCGAAGGAAAGGAAGAAAAAATAAACATACGAAGAAATAATGAAAGTAAGAAAAAAAGAAAAGGCGTGATTTTAGCATACTTACATATTTTGATGGTAATGAATGAACTCGAGAAGTAATGAACCAATTTTTAAAATTCTTTCATCAGCAAGATATGTAACAAATGTATATTTTGACAGCGTTTTGCATTGGAAAACATTCTGCGATACGTTATCGCATACCTTTGCGTGTACTGCACTTCACAGCTGTTTCTGAAAACCTCCCATGCTAATTTACACATCAGTCAATAAGCTGTCATTATTATGTCAACATTAGACTTACCAGCATTTGGCTGACAGCTTACAACTGACATGATAAATCGATTTTTTTTTAGTTTCATGTTATTACCATAATAGCCATTGATAATGATGCTTAATGATGATAAATATCGTAATTTTTATATTAGGTACTTAATGTATGACTTGTAATACGATAGAAAACTATTTTGTTACGGATGATATTATAAGAATTTTTTTTTTATATATATTGTGCTATTTTTATTAGTACCTACCAAGTAAAATGATGTGGATAGCAACACAAGGATAAATCTTAATCACTACCAAAATTATACAATATTTGTATTTACATGGTACGCAAAATAATAATTTTAGTGATGCAATAATACACAATAATTTGTAAATCTATATATATATAGGGACTGGGAATTCGCTGCGTAGTGCTTCGTAAAATTTGAAGTTGTTGAGAACGATGTCAAATTGATGTTTTCGGGTTTTCGGCGACACTATCTTTTACAGCAGCAATGTTTTCAAGAGACCGACCGGTACGTTGACGCAAAGGATTCTTATTATCCATAATTGACCCAGATTCTTCAAATTTTTTGACCACTCTTCGAATGGTTGACACATTAGGTGCACTTTCTCAGCTGAAAATTTGGCGAAGTTTGCGAGCGGTTTCAGCGTAACTTTCCCCATTTTTGTAATGAGTTTTCACAATTATAACGCGTTCTTCTTTTGAAAAGATCTCCATTTTTAATAATCGGAATATACAGAGGTGACAGCTGTCAAATTTCAGAGTTGCCAGTGGCATGAAAAAAAAATATTCCAATTATAAAAGTGCACTCTTACTGAGACACCCTTTACATAAAAGGTGAAACTGACTGACTGACATATCAACGCACAGTCGAAACTATGGAGACTAGGTGCGTGAAATTTTACACAAGGTTTCCTATAATGACGAAGGCGAACACTAAGAAAGGGGGTTCCAAAATTCAGCCCCTAAAGTAATGAAACGAAGGCCTAAAATTTGTATGAAGAAACATACATCCACGCGAACGAAGCCAATGGCACAAGCTAATAATATATACTCGTACAACCTCATTTTTAATTTATGCGAAACCCGAAACATTGATCTTGTATTTATAAGCAAAGAATATATGTGCAAAACTTTCATACCTGTTTCATGAAAAATCACAAAGTTAGCTTGTTATGTTACCTGGTTGTCCACATAAACACATGGTCATCGGGCCATCCGGGCCACTGAGGGATTGTTTTGCTATCGCACCCAGCTATGCGCTGGTGCTAATGTCCGCTATGACCTGCTGTGATCTGTGTTTTACTTAGTTTCAGTGGTGGTTCAACTTGTGACCTAAATTATTGGAATCGATTCAGTTACTGATTCTGAACAAACTATATTCAGGTTGCGCATATACTAAAATTAATGTTGTAGGCTTAATAGGCGAAGCCTTGACTCACTCACTGACTCACCAACGCTCAGCCTAAATCCCTAGGGAAGGCTGAAGTGTTCTAGGTCTAAACCTAGTCTAGGTCTAAACCTAGAAAGGTAAAATTTTACATAGAAGTGCCTTTTATATGTGCCAGGCGTTACAGGGGTCAACATTGAGCGGCACATTGGCACTGCAGCTATAACGTCTATCAGTACTGGTTTACAACAGTTTTTTTTTCTGGTAGCTAAAATCATCCAATGACATCTCCTGCCCTTGGGTGGAGCGGGAGATAGTGTCAAACTCTTACTGGCTGAAAACCTACCACGTTCTTTCATTGCCTTGGTTCCAGGGCCCTAGTATGCATTTTCATACTTTCCCCAAGCCCCAGAGTAGGCTTCGACCCTACTGGTTCAGGGTATTTAGCATACGTTCATGTTCTATCCGAACACGTACCTTTGTTAGTAAAGTTTTTAAAGTTATATCAAAGATACTATTATGATGGATAAGATTATTTATTGCGAAAAAAAGGGTAGCAAAGTGAAACTCATAACTCCTGCACTAGGTAGTACCACTTCTTTTGTTACAGGAATCAGTGTCTTCTTCCAAACAGGTGATCTGCTCGCTGTCCGTCTGTCCGGTAATAGACCGGTCCGAGCTCAGGTCGTCTACGGCGCGCACTGTTCCCGCCCGCCTCAAGGAGTTGTCAGCAAACTATAGGGGTCCAGCAGGGCCGAAGCCTACTGGGGCCAAAGGTTATGCGAGAGTGTCACCACGGGCCCCGGGACAAAGGCAAGGAACGGAAAGGTAGGTTTTTAGTCAGTAAAAGTCTGACACTATTTCCCGCCCCACCCAAGGGCGGGATTTGTCATTGGATGATTTTACGTACCAAAAAAAAAAAAAAAAAAACTGGCGATCTATTGCAATACAGCTAAGATTTACTTCAATAAAAAATGATTCTTGTACACATTAACATTTAAAAACGAAAAAATCAAATTATACAGATGGAAGAGTACAAAGGTGCTGCTTATTTCAAACGAACGAACTAACGATTTTTTCCAGGAGACCTACAAAAGGAGATAATGAATTTATGAAATTAAAAAGAGATATAAAATTATAAAACTGGTATATACGTTCTCTGAAATTTGAATATTGCTAACAATGTCTGATTTTTGTAAGCTAGCCTGAGTCGATATTTCCTTAGGTTTTTTGTTATGGTTGGTAAAATGATCAAATGACAAATCCCGCCCTTGGGTGGGGTGGGAGATAGTTCGAACTCTTACTGATTAAAAACCTACCCTGTTCCATTCATTGCCTTCGATCCAGGGCCCCGGGATTCATTTTCACTTAACCCTTGGCCCCAGTAAGCTTCGGCCCTACTGGGCCCCAGTTTTCTGACAACTCCTTAAGGTGTGCGGGAATAGTGCGCGTCGTAAACGACTTGGGCTCGGACCGGTCTGTTACCGGCCGGATGGACATCGAGGTACCACCGTCAACAAGCCCGCGCCTATGGATATTTCCTTAGGTAAGAATTCTATGTAAAGAAACTTAAATACTCGAACCTTTGACAAACTATTACCTTTCATTACCAAAGAAAACAATTTATACTACCCACAACTTCTTCGTAACCAGTTAAAAGTATTGTAAATTGATTGACCTTTGGTCATCATCATCATCATCATCATCTTCCCGCCCTTGTCATTTTTTATTTGGGGTTGGAGCAACACGTTTCTTGCTTCCATTCTGTCCTGTCACCCATCACGCTATAACTAAAGGTAGAACTACAATTCACACACACGGGCCATGTACGCC
Organism: Leucania comma; assembly: GCA_958295575.1. Classification (NCBI taxonomy): domain Eukaryota; kingdom Metazoa; phylum Arthropoda; class Insecta; order Lepidoptera; family Noctuidae; genus Leucania; species Leucania comma. The sequence goes on along the minus strand of OY282467.1, from coordinate 24,862,730 downwards.
GATATGGGCGCGTCGGACTCCATACATTTTATATGGAAACTAGACTTGTAGAACTATATTAGATCCACGCTACGCGACGCCACGCGAAGTTGTTCTATGTACAAATCAGGTGTGGTCCACGTGTGTGGTTCTCGATGTACTCCCTTTTCTTTCATAACACTCCTCACACAATCCATCAATCCAAAGTTAATTGACAAGCAGTAATTAAAATAAATTAAACAAACAAAAATAATGACATCACAAACGAAAAAAATAAACGTAAACAATAACAAACCGTTAAAATAATTGTGTTGCCTTTAATAAAGATAAAAGCAGCGACAGGTTATGTGTGTGCGTTTGTTTCTAATTCCTGTCTTATTACCCACACACCTTTTGCCTCCTAAGGGAAAACAGTACAAATATACGGTGAATGTATGTCGTTACTTGTATGTATGTTGTTTTGATCGTGCCTACAAACGAATTTATAAAAGGTATTTTTAATTTGAGCTTAGCATATCATAGTATAACTAGCCTTATATAGGGTGACTGGTAATTAGTGAACGATACTTAAACATGTGATTGTAGTCATGATAATAAACAACTTTTATTATGGGACCAAACCTGAAATCGCGAAAAAAATCTGCCACGTTCAGTACATTTATATTCGCCTAACTGGTCAAAATGTACTGAATTTGGTAGATCTTTTTCGCGATTTCGGGTTTGGTCCCATAATAAAAGTTGTTTCTTATCATGACTACAATCACGTGCTTAAGTATCGTTCACTAATTACCAGTCACCCTATATAAAAACACTTTTACACGTTAATATAAAAAAAATATAAAGGCAATAGAAGGACACAGGTGGGGTTTTTGTCTGTAAAAGTCAAACACGCCCTTTCGTTCCACCCTAGACCGGGAGAAGTCATTGGGTAATTTCGCACTACAAAAAAAAAACATTCTATTTTGTTATGTTACTATGATGTAATGTGATTTTCCAAAATTCACAGCCTGCTAGCTGCAAGCAGGCAGGGTCAAGGCCGAGGGCCTGCTTGGGTCATGGGTCAGTTTCTGAAAGGAAGGCCCGGCCCCGGTACGATAGGCAACAAAGGAACGGGGTAGGTTTTTAGTCAGTAAGAGTCTGACACTATTTCCCGCTCCGTCCAAGGGCGAGATCTGTCATTGGATGATTTTACCTACCATAAAAAAAAAATCTCAAAAATGAAAAAAATGGGTTTAAAATTTTTTCACTTTTTATCTCGACACCATGTTCCCTTGATATGATTTTCAACTTCCATGCGGGCACTAAAAGTAATGGAATCTTCAATTGCGAGCCACATTTGACTCTAATAATGGACAGCAAAAAATCGCTCTGCCCATATAAAAAGATGAACTGCAAAACTATCATTCTACTAAAACTCATATATCAGAACTACCTCTAAAATAATTCAGTTTGATATTCCATGCGAGTGAAAAGAGAATAAATTAAAAACTCTACTACTGCCTTTATTGGTACACGATGGATGGCAGTTTCGCTCCCTACTAAATCACGTCGAGCAACGCGAAAATCCATACGCAAGGAAAACCTGATTTATTAGAAATTAGTTTAAGCGTAATTTCTGAATCTGTTCCATGCGAATCAAATGTACGATCACAGCGACTTTGGTTGTAGTTCAACTTACCGTGAACATAATTTTGTTGTATTTTGGACCAAAATTATGCGAATTGTGACGGCAGTCAATTTGTGATATTGTATGCTCATAACTGTCGCGCATAGGATTCGTAAAGGGACTAACATTATGTCAATGGCGATTGAATATATAAGCCACGAGCCTATTGGATTGTGTAATTGAATAATAAATTGAAAATTATACACCGTAGAAGAAGAAGAAGAAGAAGATGGTCGTTTTACTCCTGTGTGACACCTTATCGATTTGTAAAGATGAAAATATGAAAAATAAAGTTTTTTTTTTTAAACTCGAATTAATTTACGCATGTACAAAATTGATTTATTTAAGTAAAAGTCAACTGATCGAGGCTAATGAACTGTAGGTAGTTAGTACGCAACGACCGACAACTCCCTACAAGGTCATTGACCCGCTACTACAAAAAAAAAATAAAAAAAATTATAGGTGTGAAGTTATTTTGTAAAATAAGTATGAGCTGTAAATTTATAGCTTGTAATAAATTTAATATTTATTCTTTGTTTTCAGAAACAGGTTTAGAAACAATCTTGATAGTCTACACACAGCCTTAATAAAGACCCGCTAAGGTGACACAGTGACAATTTACCTTCCATTACGAGCTGCGGTTTTGTCAATTAACAAACCAAATGGCAAATTGGGTCCAAGTAGTACTCAAGCCCTAATCGACTACTACTAAGTGGTCCCCAAATTAATGTGCATACGAAGATTTGACGTAGGATTGAATGCGGAAATTATCTTGATGGTGGGAAGCCTTGAGCTACATTTATGAATCGTGACAAGGCTATATGTGTTAAAAAGAAAAACGTTTGTTATTAAAAGTACAGTCGCCTACAAATTGCTTGAAATACGTATATAGTGGACAAAGAGGCGGAATCCGTCCGAGCCGCGGGCGAGGGTGTTATAGAGCCGAGTGCTGCAATGACTGATGATTACACGTGTATCAAGCAACGTTTTTCAATACTCTTACGATCAAATATGTGTTTTCTGATAGCTACAACATCGTCGATCGCATTGTCGCTTTCCATTCCTCAGATGTTGGTCGAGGCTCTTGACTATTAAGCCAATGGCCGTCACGACTATCGGCACAATGACTATTATTATTATTAAGATACGTATTCTTTCAGTTGTTCTTTGCATTCCAGGGCTATAGTGACTATTTCGATTAATCCCACAACTTTAGGTGTCTACTCTTAAATATGAAATCTGAAGACCAATGTACGTTCACAAATCCGAAAAAGCAAAGCAAAAAAGCCACACAAATCGAAGAAACAATAAATAAACCAAACGAACGTTCAGCATTTCAAACCGTTTTTTATCCATTTAGAAATTCTAATAACGCTACGTTGTACATGAGGTTATGGTGGATATTTAATGGGGTCAGTCCAATCATGCTAATGAAAACAAGCCATGCGATAGAGCGTTGTTTAGCTTCTGAATATTCAACGGGGTTATTTTCTTAACGGCACTCCAGATTTCAACCCGCGGTCGAAATTAAACCTCGTGTACACTGGCGAGTGTGTATGACTTTACCCGAGGAAACCCGATAGCTGTACGGCTCTAGTTTCTACCACAGAAAATGTAGGTACAGAAGGTCTACTCCTTAAACATGAAGAATTTAGTGATAATTTCTTCTTTATCTTCAATGTTCTTTGCCAAGCTGAATAAATACTTTATTTTGATAAAATTTTATACTTTGTAGAGAGAAACAAAGGCTGTGCGACCAAAATTTACCTGCTGTAGGCCATAGTGATGAAGCTATTTTATTTTCCTAACAGCACTCCAGATTTCAACCCGTGGTCAAATTAATCCTCATTTACACTGGCCATGTATAGATATAGACTTTACCCGAGGATACCCGATAACTGAACGGCTGTAGTTTTTACCACAGAATATAGTATAGGAGCAGAAGGTTGACTCCTTTTACTTTAGAAAATTAGGTTCTTTTTTAAATTTATATAAACTAGTTGATGGTAAGCAGTGATGCAATCGTTGATGGTGAGGCGCACTAGTTTATTAAGAGCCTATTCACTTTAGCCTTGAAGACACCTAAATTATAATCGGACGGGAAGACCGTCTTTACTTTTAGCCAAGCCAAGCCAGTAGCCAAGTTTGATACTCTGTAGATAAAAACAGTGGCTGCGCGACCAAAATTTATCTGTGTAGTTATCGTATTGATAAATTAGTCTCTAACTAAAAAACAAATCTTGTCCGTTCGATGGCTTGATCCGTATTAACTTTATATGCGTATTAGGAGCACTCATTACTTACTCTATATCCAAGCTTGTCTAGTACGTGGAACCATGTCTGGTTCCACATACTAGACAAGCTTTGTGTACCCATTGATACGAAATTGTACCCGTAGATTTCATTTTCTGTAAAATTGTTACTATTTTGGTAGGTACAATAAAGTGTATTGTATTTTATTCTACAGTGAACAAATCTAGTCCAGAACTTGATTGAAGGACAGCATTGAATGCAATTAGCATTCGTGAAGTGAGTGACATACATCGCGCAACCGGTCGGCAACGTAGCCTTATAAATATTATGTTGTCTTGCCTGGTAGCAGCTATTAATACTAAAAAAATATTCAGCTCCCATCCAAAGTAGGTGGCTCGATAGTAAGTTTTGCGTTTGATTTTTGATACGAAAATTGTGTTCGTGTTGTGTAAGCACATCATTACAAATTTAGTTCGATACGTACGATCAAAGACACTTTTGCCTGAACACCACTAAGTTCATTGTCTTTATGCTCGAAACAAAAACGGCTAAGGATTTTTTAAGGCCGCGCCGCAGGATTCGAGCGAATATTTTTTAAAGTAATCAGGCAGAAATGATCGCGATAGTAGTAGTATATTATATTCAAACCTATGTCAGAAACGTATAAAACCTTAAAAATGATTTTCATATGAGGAACAGAGTAGAGGTCCAAACATTGAACCCTGTTTGACTCCTAAATGTATGTTATTTGGACTAGAACAGTTCAGGCTCAGTCGTACTTACTGTTTATGATTACAAAAATAGTCTAAAATCAAAAAAAGAAATTGGGAGTAAAACTAAACCAAAGCCTATTATTCTACTAGTATGTCATCATAGATTTAGTGATAGTATAGAAATTTAATTAAAGAACCATTTGTTTGTGTTTAAAAATCGGCAATAGCAGAATAAGGCAGGTACTATTACTTGCCGTTACTATCATAATTTTGTCGCGAAAGCGAGATAGTGCAAATTCTTGTATAGCTCCGTCTCTTTTTTGCTACTTATCATGACGCATAACATTACGACTCCTGATCATTATACATTCACATCTACTATAGGTACGTGTAGCTGTTTTCGCTAGTCGTATAGAGTCAGAGCCAGCCTTCTGTACCTCACTATCTCTACAGTGATACGCCTGTAGTACCTACGCTACTTAGATTGGATCCAGCTTTTGTGATTTCGGAATTGGCACGACGAAATTGCAGTTAGTGGTTGGAATTTAGAAATTTAGTATTTCAGGTGTAAACTTGTGGCGATTTGTCAACGAGTTATGATTGTAAAATAGTTGAACTAGGGTTCAACCGGCAATTGGATAAGTTGCTTAAACTTTTTTATTTGATATCATTGTTTTATTGAAAGTAGTAAATATATTTAAATAGTATCATTATTTTGTTTTGCATCACCTTTTCTTAGAGGAGTTGTTTTTCAACCGACTTCAAAAAAGAGGAGGATTTGAAAAAGGATTTTGTTCACCGATTACTTGAGCAATTGTGGATCGATTTTATGCATTGTAGGACCTCTGGCTAAAAGTAGTTTTAAGGATTGAATGCTATAGGCTGTAAAACTTTTTTATATTTTCTTTATAAAATGTAAAATAAAAAAAAAGTTTCTAATAAAACGGTGTTAAATAATGAAGAGATAAATTGTAGAAAAATCAACTTCAGAAATTAATGTTTTTTTTTTTACTTTACTTGACATTTGACAGAATAAAAATGTTATTTTGTTTCATTTTTACGTTAGGATGCGACATACAACAATTTTACAACAATGCGATTAAGCTTGTTCTCTATAGAGCGATTTTTGTACATATTCTCTTTGCCGCATTGCCATGTCACATCTGCCTGTGATTAACCTGAAAACAATTTCAATGATGGTGGCACCTTACACCAATTACGTCGAGCAGAAATATAAAATTACTTGTGGTTATCCCAGACCCAGAGAGCTGGTTTAAAAATGAAAAATTGACTGCATCAGAATGCCAGCGCTGCGTTTTTTTGCTTTTTTTTGTTAAAATATCGCAGCATATGCTTAGATAGAAACCTTTTTGGTCTCACACAGGTTTTTCCAATCTTTTAATATTGTTTCTTTCATTGCTAGCGGTTAAAATGTGCGCAAATGACCTTGATCTTGACCTTGCAAGTGGTAGATGAAATTATGATGGTGAGTAAAAGAAAATTGGACAGGAAACCATGCAGCACTTACCCTGAGGTTGAAAAGAGATAGACGTATATCAGGGTGATGCAGCATTTACAAGTTACTTACAATTCTGACCAAAAATAGATATTATGACAGGTATGGAACCCAACAAATGATTTTGGCAATTAATTTTTCAGTACCAGTGAACACCACGCCTCAAACCTTGTTAACTACTTTACTACTTCGCTTAGCAAAAACAAAACTAGGCTAACTGTTCCACAAATACGCCGGATACATCGACGGACCTAAACAGTGGCGTTAATTAAAAACTTTTTGCTTTTGTTTCAAATTAAGCTGTTCAGTCGAGGAACAACGATGTTGATGGATGGTAAAAAATAATTAGAATAAATAACAATGGAGTGGTAAAGCCTAATGACTGCTTAATAAAAATGAGGTGTAGTTATATTATAGCGGGTAGCAGCATTGCTCGCAGAACAGATGGCCGTTTTTTTTAGGTGCAATAATCATCCAATGGCTTCTCCCAACCTTGGGCGGAGCGGAAGATAGTGTCAGACTTTTACTGACTAAAAACCGTTCTTTCTTTGCCTTCGTTTCAGGGTCCCGGGGTTCGCTTTCACATTACCCATGGCCCCAGTAGGCTTCGACCCTACAAATCTACGTTTTGCTGAAAACTCTTTGGGGCACGCGTGGAACCATAAGCGCCGTCGACGACTTGGGCTCGGCTCGGTCCGGACGGTTTCTGGACTGTCGGAAGACGAGGTACTTATTGCTCGCCTTACGCAATTCCGCGCCTGTGGTGGCCGGAAATCGGGATTGGAATCCCGGTTGCGGTTGAGGCATGAGGAACGTTGCCTTACGCGTGAGAACAGATGGCTGTTGGGACCGAAAGGTTCTGGTCGTGGACGCGGTCGTCATGACCGCGTACTGGAAGATGCAGCGTTGGAAGGCTTCCTACAAAGTGGACCAATGACCTGGTAAGGGTTGCGAAAACCCGATAGATGCAAGACGTATAGAACCGTTCATTGTGGTGACACTTGAGGGAGGCCTATATTCAACAGTAGAGATGTCTCGGCTGAAATGATGATATTATAGTTATTATGAATGGAATAGCAATATATAATTGTTACTATTGTAGTTATTATGAATTAAATAGTAATATCAAATTGAATTGAAATGTATATGTGACGTAACTACAAATTTACAGTTTTCAAGCCAGATTCCAGGATTCTAGGTCAACGGGAAGTACCAACCCTGTGAATTTTGGTTCCCTTAAGAGTATCAAAATATACGTTTTTTTCGCCATAAACTTCCGTATTTCTTTTCCGATAACTTAAGTATGATTTTTCACAGCTTCAATCCCTTGAAGCTGTGAAAATACTCAATAATATATTATTGAGTAGCTTTTTATTATGAACAGCGTTTTGAGTTTTTTAGGGTTCCGTACCTCAAAGTGAAATAATAGAACCCTTATATTATCATTTTGTTACCCGTCTGTCTGTTAAAACCCTTTATCTCGAGAATGCGTGGAAGTGTCGAGTTAAAATGAAAATCATACACTCGGTTTTAATATCAAAGGTTTTGTAAGCTGGGTATATTGTGCTATAGATAGCCTAGTTGATACAAAGAGGTATGTATATTAATCCGATACAAACCGCAAACCAAGGTAAATGCTATTAGTGTGCTTAAAATACATATGGGCGCAAGACCAATATTTGATAATTTTGATATGGATTTAATTTGGTCACTTCCTGTTTATTTATTTTAAAATATTGCAATATCCTGTTGAATTTAAACTACGATTTAATGTGATAACATTCCTTCGAATTATTTAAAATATTGCGATATCCTGTTGAATTTATATAAGGATTTAATTTGATAACTTCCTTTCGATTTATTTTAAATATTACAACATCCTGTTCAATTTATAACTTCCTTTCTTATTTTAAAAACATATTACAGTACCCGGTTAAGCTTGTGAGGATCTAACTTGACCAGTTCCTTCTTATTTCTTTAAAATATCAGAGCATCCGGCCATATTTAAATAAGAATCTTCTGTGACGATTTCCGTTCTATTTATTTAAAATAGTTTTCTACCTTTATAGTGAATTTTGATGCTTGTCAATTTCTGTGTATAAAAACCGATGTAATGTGTTTTGAAAGGCACTCTTTCGCCGCCCATGGAAAAAACACCTTGAACTGAAGTAAGGTATTTTGTTATTATCACTATAACATTTCCTATCATTCTATATTACTGTGACTGTGAATTTTGTGTGACGTCGACATCGATGGCCATCATGCGCCGACATACACGTACCACCATATCCAAATCTCCACGATTTATAGGTATTAATTAAAAGGTGTATGATGAATTTAAACGTGATGACTAAGAGATAGGCAAGCTTAATCTGTGGGTCACTCCGGATAAACCCCTGTACAAATGTACAGAGCGCTCCCAAAAGCGAGATAAGTACATGTTTGTATATGACGGTATTACCCCCGGACTTCATAAGGAAAACTCGTGAATATTAAATATACGGAAACGCAAGAAGCCAATTAGCTATGGATATATTTTTGGCTTTTTGACTTTACATGGCTGAATGTACCAGTCTTATCTCGCCATCAGTTCGGTACATCGTTATCGTTAAAATTAACGATATTTCAACGAAACGAAATTGAATACGCGATTGCTAATTAAAATTTCTGTTTGAAAATTTAAATAATATCGCGAAATTAGGCGATTTGACTCGTAACGATAGGCATTATTTATTTATTGAGAGGTTAAATTTTATGAAATGGTCATGAATTTGTATTTGATTCAAAAGTTAATTAAAATTTTCAGTTGTTTTAATGAGGTACTTCACGATTACACCCAGTTCTCCCCTTTCCGAGCCGACTGTTGCGGCGCAGTTAAAGTGAAGTCTATGTTCAGCAGTGAACTAGGATAGGCCGTGTTGATTATGTTCGTTTTACGAGTAGTGTTTGAGAAGCATGTGACCAAAAAATCTCGTCACACAAGTTGAACCATCATAGCGGTCGACCTTGAATGCCCAGTAATTAGTTTTCAGGTCTCAATCTAAGTGGAGGCTGCGCGTAACCGTAGCAAATGGTTTAACTTATTTGCCGCGTAGTAACACTACGACGACACGATTGGCGTAATGGCTGAGCGATCAACTGCTGCGCAGCGTGTCGCGGGTTCGATCCCCGCACATTTTTTTTTTAAACTACGATAAGTATCCTTAATTCTATAGAATAAAGACGCTGTCAATATCACATTGTTGTCACTAACAATTGCGGTTGACTGTACACCTATTAAAATCAAACTCTATATACTTCATGGTAGTCGTGAAGTATATAGAAGAATCATTTTGGCGCTTTGTATGTAATAATTAGTTACCTAGCAACTAATATAATAAATGTTAGAAATTTCAGTTCTCGGATTTGGTTTATGTTCATTAATAAAACAGGAAACACTGTTATTTCACCAACATTTTCATTTATATTTTAAATGAAATATTGTTGTTTCATTTATATTTTAAATGAAAAAGTTGGTGGGTTGGTAAATCAAACGGAACTCTCAGTGGAAAATCTTCTATTTTACTTTATTTGATTTCAATTGAATTTTATTTCAACAATGTTAAAATAAATTGTATTGAAAAATAAACACAGTATTAACTTAACAATCTTTAAAAAAAAATATTAAGATTTTTTTTTTATGGTAGGTATAATCATCCAGTGACAAATCCCGCCCTTGGGCGGAGCGGAAAATAGTGTCAGACTCTTACTGACTAAAAACCTACCCCGTTCCTTCGTAGCCAATCGTGCCGGGGCCGGGTATTCCTTTCGGAAGTAAATGTTAAGAGTCGAAATTGTTGTTTAAAATTCAGTAATTCATAAGGGAACATCGCATTTGATCTTCTCTATACTACAGATAGGTATTATTAAACTTTAGAAATAAATAAATAGATCTAAAGTCAAATAGTAATTGATAACCAAAAAAAGACTGAGACCTGGGTAAACAAAAAAAATTCTTTGTCTACCTATGTTTTTTAAACGTTCGGCGACTGACAGTTACGAAATAGTTTTCATAACTTTCAGTTGCCGAATACCTTTTTTACCTATAAATGATATTTATTTTGCAAATAGATTTTGAAAGAACAATTTTACACGTAAATTTTTTCGTTAACTTAAACTAGATGAGACTGATGTTGTATTCATTATATCAGGAGTGGTTAACTTGATTTGATCCATAGTTTATTTACTAACTAGACTCTGTAAGATCTACAAATTAAAAAAAAATAATAACAATAAGAATAAAAGAGTGAGATAGCAAAAAGTAAAGTAAATCAAAGGTGAAAAAAAAAAACGAGTGAAAGGAGCTAACAATTTTAAAAACCTGCCTCAAATACTTTCGATTTTCTTATGGCACACAATAAGTTGCTGGACGATTAAGGGCCCAATTCATCAATAAACTACTCGCTATTATATAAAACAAAACGTAGTTTGAGCGCCTAATCGAGATTATATGCGTTCGTTGCGCTACATTATGCGTTTCACCGCGATGTATTGAACCTAGTTTACGCTAAACTCAGTTTCAATTCTTTTGTTGTCGCCCATATTTAAGACACGGGTCTTCAAACTAGATTAAGCTGAGCTCAGTTTAGTTAAACTAAGTTTTTATATCGAATGATGAAATCAGCCCTAAATACTTTATAGAATGAAATAGGGCCAGTAATTATAATCGCTAGCTATCAGCAGCCTCGCGCTAATCCTCTTCGTCTAAAAGTAAATGCGCTATTGCTTGCCTAGATCGGCTGGATTAACAGCCAAGATCCACCAGTCATTCGCGATCGACAGATTGGCCACCCCTGCAATATATTATTTAGTACCTATTTTAAAATTGGAAGCTTATTGGCCCTTAACTGTTTTGGTTTCAACGATCATCGGCATATCATAAAGCATCATGGTTTTTATTAGTTTAAATCCAACTTGATACTCATTAAATTTATTGGCACTGGCAAAAGTTGTAAAGCAATTTACGAGACCGTCTATAGAATCAAGAATTTCATCATCAGCATTTCAGCTGAAGTACGTCCACTATTGGACATAGCCCATAGGCCTCCCCCAAGCATCACCAAAGCGAACGGTCCTGTGCGTCTCGCTCCATCGCATTCCCGCGATTCTAACCAGGTCATCGTTCCGCCTTGTGGGAGGTCTTCTAACGCTGCATCTTCTAGTGCGCGGTCTCCACTTTAGAACATTTCGGCCCCATCGATCATCCGTCCTTTGGGGCTCTAAGCCTTCTGATGATGCCCATTATAAGCGATCACATTGCAATGCTATTATGTCATCACTGGCAACATGCACTGGTCATAGATTTTTGTTTTGAGACACTGTGATATTTAAGAATTTAATCTTATGTAAAATAGAATCTTAATCTGGGCCATGAGAGTCTTTCCGAACAAAAGAAAAGATAAATATCAGACAAGGCATCCTAAAAAGAATCATAATCCAACTTATCTCTCTAAAAATAAAGAAAAAATCTATAGCCCCACAAATAAGAACCACAAAAATTTAGCACGGCACTAAAACAAAATAAATAAAAAATATATATTTTACAAAGAAAGACGGCTCTATAAAAAGCCCTGGCTTTGGTCGTTGAAAAAGTGGTTTATTAGCGTACAGGGGAGGTGAAAATAATAAATATAAAGCCTGGAATGACGTCCCAAGTTCCCCTGCCGTGTTCTTTGGCCCTTATTTTGTGATAGCGTAAATATAACAGTTAGTAGGAAAAAATTGAGGTAAATAATTCGGTTTACTCAATAACGTTTATGAGGAATTGTGAGGAAAATTGTCTGGTTTGTGTCGAGGATTTTTATAATAATTTTATGAATGTGTGTATATTTTTATTATTATTTATCAGTCTGCTGGGTAAAGATTTTCTTTAGACTACTTCAATGTTTAAAGGCTGCTACAGAAAGACGTAAGACGCAGATATAAGGTGACTGGTAATTAGTTTACGATACTTAAACACATGATTGTAATCACGACAAAAAACAACTTTTACTATGGAACCAAACCTGAAATCACGAAAAAAATCTGCTGGTCAGTACATTTATGTTCGCCTAACTGGTCAAAGTTTTGGTTTCTTTCTGTTTTGGCTAGATAATATCCACAATATATCTGTGTACCCTAAGTATCTGGAGAAAGAAGTGTAATAACATCATAATCACGTAAGAAAAATGTACCTCGGGTTGGCCGCTCTCAATTTGATTAAAAACGACAATCACTGAATCTATCAATCCTTATTTAGTCGTAACAAACAGCTACAAGCTTAAGTTTTAGAACACGATCCTCAAAGTTTGAACATACGTATCTGCTGGGAATCAGTGTGGGTTTTCTGAATGGCAAACACGAACAAGTCATTAGTAGCGGTGACACAGCGCATACCGATGGCTACTCGGTTAGATCCCACGGGTGACGAACGAGATTCGAATTTACTTGATAAATCTCAACTAGAGGAGAAATCGCCGGAACAGCTGCTCAACCTTTATCAAGCGCAAGTTCGATCGTGTATGGAGAACTGCTCTCATCTTGGGATGGGTCTGCTAAATATCAGCTTGATGACTCGGAGTCGATTGAGAGGTGAGCCAAGGAGATCATTGGTGGTGATGCACTTGTCGAGTCAAAACTCCAAAGTCTTGAACATCGACGCCGAGTTCCTAGCCTATCGGTTTTCTATAGTTTACATTACAGGGAGTGTGTGTTGGAATTGCACAATTTAATTCCACCAAGTCTGTTCTAAAATCGGAATACTAGACGTAGGGCGTTGCGCCATCGGCACATGGTGGACATCCCACCCATACGTACAAAGCGTTTTGGGAACACATTCATCATGTGTACAGCTAAGGAGTGGAATACTCTGCCGGAGTCTGTGTTTCCTGATAACTACAAACAAGAGGTCTTTAAGTCAAGAGTGAATAGGTTACTTCTAGGAAAGCGTGCTCAATCATCAGCCACATCCTCGCTTACCATCTGGTGAGATAGTGGTCAAACGGGAGTCTATCAATAACAAAAAGAAAAATAGATACATGAAATTTTACATAGATCGATCAATTATCTGGGCAAGACTGAATCAGTTTAGGGTTATGGCCTTAAACACAGGTTTAAATTAACCTAGCTTGGATGGTCCTCGGACCCGACCCGACTTCGAAGGGAGTTTTCTTGCGTGATCGAATCAGAAATGAAGATAACCGCAGGATAACCAAGGTAGCCGACATAACACGAAGACTCGCCAAACTTAAGGGCAGTGGGCAGGGCACATTGCTCGCAGAACGGATGGCCGTTGGGGCCGAAAGGTTCTGGAATGGTGACCGCGTACCGGAAGACGCAACGTTGGAAGGCCTCCTACAAGGTGGACCGATGACCTGGCAAGAGTTGCGGGAATCCGATGGATGCGAGATGCTCAGGACCGTTCTTTGTGGCAACACTTGGGGGAGGCCTATGTCCAACAGTGGACGTCTTTCGGCTGATATGATGATGATGATGATGATGATGATGATGATGATGGGTGATCCTATATAAAACATTGCAACCCGAACTACGATTAATTGCACCTTTCATAATATCTTAGTTTTAGTCTAGTTTTAGGCAATTAAATTGTATGGAAAATCTTGATAAAATTGATTTAATGTTCATTTTTATAAACGTTATTATTTGAATAAATTTATTTATTATTTTTTAAAGAGGCTGTACCATGAGCTCATAACGCGTCCATTTGACGACTCAAACTGATTTGATAAAGGGATGGAGCTTTATAGGGTGTATAGCTCCATCCCTCTTTCTCGCTCGTACTCCTTAGGGCTTGTTTACGGAGACGCGGCACGTTGCGCGTTGGGTTGGGCGTTCGTCACACATTGCAGCAGTGGGCCGCGTCATCGCTCGCGCAAACACAAACATATGGCAATGTACGACGGACTGTCCAACGCGTCGCGTAACGCGCCGCGTCTCTGTAAACACACACTTTAGTACTCAATTACGGAGACGCGGCGCGTAACGCGGCGTGTCGGGCGGTCCGTCATACATTGCGTGTGTATTCTACGTAATGCAACAAATACTTTTTTGTTAATTAATATAAACTAGTACTTGACAGCGTCACTTGTATGAAAAGGACATTTGCGGAGGTTACGCATGAGGAGCAAATCCGCAAGAGTGATGAAACCCGTACGATATTGAAAACACCCTTAATTTTTTGTTACAATGTAAGGGTGTGACGTGTTCATCATGGTAAGGCCCGAGATCTCAATGACATCCAAAGAAAATTCATAAAAAAGGAAAGCCATGGTAGTCAATATCATAGCACACAAAAACTTTCTGATCCCGGTGCTCCCAGATATCCCTGCGCATGATAATAATGCAAAAACCAGAACCAAAGCCGCGGTCAAAACTAAAGATAAGCAGAACCTTTCAAACGTTGAAAATGTGTCCGTAAAGATTGTAGCGACGGGTTCCAAACATGTCTTCACGATATCGGTATGCCTATCTACTATGAACACAGTAACCCTTTCCCTTCATAACTTATGCGGGTAGATAAACATCAAAGAATTTGGCTTCCTTCCCAAATCGACATGAAGATAGTTTACGATACTATATGTATGTATTACAAAATTTGACTATGTATAAACTGTACCCTTGAAAACCATCTTTATTATATCGTTTACGGGTCGGCAGCTTCTTACTTTTGTCTTGAAAATATTGGTTGTACTGATTTTAAGATCTTGATGGTTAGCGTTCAACTAACACATCTTGTACGTTAGACACCCCTATTCTTTAATTAGTGCACAAAAAAATGGTGCTCGAGTTACTGATCATATTTATGTAGTCAAAAGTACAAAAAACGAAATTCCAAAATTGTCAACGAAAATTTGTCATTATTGGTAAATTCATAATTGAATCATTATTCATAACAATTGCTACTAGAAAATTTAGTATTTTCTAGTAGTAATTGCAGTGTTCTTCCATTTTTATTGACATTCTTTCATTCATAAACAATAACCTGTACAATATTTCCAGAAATTGAGTGAGATTTTGGGATATAAACAAACGCTCATAACTTTGCTGTTTATGAATATTATGCATTGAGACTTTACTTAAATAATAACAAGACCTTTTCTAATAAGCCCTTTAAGTATTTGCCATAATTAAAAAATAGTGGTGTATACGTTGAGAGGAAAGTAAGATGAAATGTGTACGCAGGATTGCATGACTTGATTTCGCCATCACCTTTCTACCAACCCAACGTACAGCTAGTATCTTTACATTGTTAACCCCTCTACGCTACAGTCCAGACTAAGCATTTGGCCTCGTCTTTAATACCACATACATCGACGAGCACACCATAATAACGGCGGCAAGTCCTCTCTTTGAAGAGTGGCTGGAGCGGCAACACGGCGTTCTCACTATTTGCATGACGCTGGTCCTCACCGGAAGTGGCAAGTTCCAGAAATTCCTGCATTACATTCAGGCAGAAGAAACGCCCGGGTGTCACCATTGTGTTGACCGCTTGGGGAGGAGTGGAACTTACGGTGAAGTTGTGTCTTACTTGGACAGAGCTCCGCCGTGTCCTCCTGGAGGCAATCTGTTGCAGCGACCTCTCGCGCCGCGCCCTGGTTCGGGCTATGGTCCAGAGCGAGGAGGAATGGCAGGCGGTCACCTCCTTAATATAATATATAATAATATAATATTCCACAACTATCACACAACGCCGTCTAGTCCCAAGCTAAGCAGAGCTTGTGTTATGAGTACCAGACAGCTGATAAACATACTTATATATTTCTAAATACATACATGTTATAGATAAATAACACCCAGACACAGAACAAATGATCATGCTCATCACACAAACATTTGTCCTGGGTGGGAATCGAACCCACGACCTCCGGCATAGCAGTCAGGGCCACAAACTACTAGACCAACAGGCCAGTCCTTCTACGAAGCAGTAATGCTAGTGAAAGAAGAGGCCGCACGCGTAAAGAAACGAACGTCCTCACGCCCCAGCCGCCGAGATTCCGACCCGGACTACCAGCCGTGACAGTTGACGTGGGCTTGTGAATATCGAGTAATGGGTAGCTCGCCATTTGGCCGTCCGATAACTGACCAGATCGAGCCTAGTCGTCATCAGCGCGTAGTAACCCATGCGCTCAAAGGGATGTCAGCAAACTGTGGGCCTAGCAAGGCCGATGCCGGCTAGCAAGGACCACGGGGAATTGTTGAAAAGGAAAGCCGTAGTCCTAGCACACAAAGAGCAACAAAAGGACACAAGTGTGGTTTTAGTCAGTAAAAGTCTGACACGAGGAGTGGGAGAAGTCATTGGATGATTGCCACCCTTAAAAAAAAATACCACTTCATCGAAGGACTGGAACAATTTGCCTGCTGCGATCTTTCTGTCGGAAAATAAGATTGAATAAGCTCTTAGTAAACTAGTGCGTCTCACTATCAACGATTACATCAGTGCTTACCATCAGGTGGGATCTCAATTAAGCACTAGTTTATATTATAAAAAAAACGGTAATTTAAAAAACTAAAAAACCCGACTGCTTTTCTGAGCATTCATGAAAAAGCCCTAAAACAAGAAAATCTGGCAATCGGGACCCATTCTAGAATTGAGAGCACATACCTATATTACATTGCAGATTACTCCAATCTATTGACTAGACGGCTGACTTTCTAGAACGGGTCCCGATTGCCAGATTTTCTTGTTTACCGTTTTTAATTTTTAAAGTTTTTAGTTTTATTTTATTACGATATCACTTTCAAAGTAATTACGAATCTAAAGACACCTCTCAAACTAAAATCCATCGAGCCGTTCAGGTCGCAGAGCGTGCCAAACATTTGAATTTGGCGCTAAAAATCCGCCATTTTGTTTTTTTTATTTTGATATACCCAGTGTCACTCTCACAGTAAATACGAATCTAACGACACCTCTCAAGCTAAAATCCATCGAGCCGTTCAGGCTGCAGAGCGTGCCAAACAATTATACATACATACATACATACATACATACATACTCTCGAAAAACATAACCCTCCTTCTGGCGCAGTCGGGTAAAAAAGATTTGGTTTTCTAGGAGGCAATATTTGTAACCATCGTATATTATTACTTTGTTAATGTTGGTTTAGTTATGGAGTACACAGAATTACAAATGGAGTTTAACCCCACACCAAGTCATTTCTATTTCGGCTTAAAAAAAAATGCATGAGCTGGCAAATGTGATGTTATTTCACGTAAAAATATTTAAAAAAGCTCTATTCAATAGAAACGTATCCATGCTTTTTTTATGACCCACAAATAAAAATATCTTGATTTTATGTATTTTCTATCAATTCAAAGACAAGACCAATAAAATAATAAATGCAATCGTAAACTTGCATAGGTACATAACTCTACAAATTATTTGGAAACTAAAATATTCAAATTCATATTTTTTTAAATGGTTTATTTATATGCTCTCGTTAACAATATTTATAAAAATACAATACCGATACGAATAAAAATATGCAGGTAAATGTTAATTCAAAGACATTTCGTGAATGTGAAGTCCATGGAGCATTTTAATAGGTTACAACTTGTATAACATAAACGAGCATGGCAGTTGAGACTTTGTCGTGTTCACTCAAATGTCTCGCGGTGGCTGGAAGGTGAAAAAAAAACTAATGGAAGAAAAAAATTTAGAAGATATGTAAATTGTTTATTACTAAAAACATATATAAAAAGAATAGCTAAAATCTGCATGAGGTTTTTTTTTTTTTTTTTATGGTTGGTAAAATCATCCAATGACAAATCCCGCCCTTGGGTGGAGCGGGAAGTAGTGTCAGACTCTTACTGACTAAAAACCTACCCCGTTCCTTCGTTGCCTATATTGCCGGGGCTGAGCCTTCCTCTCAGAAAACGGCCCTTGACCCCAGCAGGCTTCGACCCTGCCTGCTTGCAGTTAGCAGGCTGGGCCTCTTCGGTGTGCTGACAGCTCCTTGAGGCGCGCGGGAACAGAACGCGCCGTCGACGACTTGGGCTCGGTCCGGTCGGTTACCAGACAATCGGACAGCGTGCTACCCATTGCACACCGTCCGCAAGCCCGCGCCTACGGTGGCCGGAAATCGGGATCGGAATCCCGGCGGCGGCTGGGGCGAGCGCCCCGTTGCCTCTGCCTGATGCGGTCGGCCTCCTCCTTTGCTAGCATTACTGCTTCGCAGAAGGAGGCGACCGCCTGCCATCCCTCCTCACTACGGACCATGGCCTGAACCACGGCCCGGCGAGAGAGATCGCTGCCGCCGATCACCTCCACGAGGACACGGCGATGCTCCACCCAGGCGGGGCACACCTCTACAGTGTGCTCCACCGTGTCCTCCGGGTGTTCCGCACAATGGCGACACCCGGGCGAATCCTCCGCACGAATCCGGAACAGGTACTTAGCGAACTTTCCGTGTTCGGTAAGCACCTGCGTCGTGCGGAAGTTGAGAACGCCGTGAGGTCTTTCCAACCACGCCTCAAGGATGGGCCTTATCGCCCCAATTGTGGCGCGCCCCGAACGAGGTTGCGATAGTCGCTGACGCCATTTCGCCATGAGATCCCGCCGGAGTTCTGTCCGCCATGCCTCGACTTGTCGTGGCAGTGGAATTTCACCCCGGCGTTGCATCTCCATGCGCTTGTCGTGCATGTGTGCAAGGACTGTTGCCTCCAGATCCCATGGCGGTTGGCCAGCAAGGAGGGTCGCCGCCTCGCGGGAAATCGTTCGGTACCCTCGCACCATGCGTATTGCCATGACCCTCTGGCACGCATTCAGCTGGGCCCTCGGTTGCTGTGTCAACGTCGGTGCCCACACCGGGGCCCCGTAGAGGGCCATGGACCGAACGATTCCCGCGTAGAGCTTCCGGCAGGAGGCGTCTGGTCCCCTGAGGTTGGGCAGGAGCCGCCCGAGAGCAGCCCCAGTCCTATTCAGTTTGGGAGCCAGACGTCGAAAGTGCTCCTTGAAGTTCCACCAGCTGTCGAGGACGAGTCCCAGGTACTTCATCGTCGACCCGACGCTGATGTGAACTCCTCCTACCGTTAGCTGGGAACCCGGTGGTGGCGCGCCCCGAGGGCCGTGAAAGCACATGGCCTCGGACTTGTGCAATGCCACCTCGAGTCCCAACTGCTGGATCCTATCAACGACTATCGCAACCCCGCGTGTCGCTAGTTCGACCGCCGTCCGGTACGACTCTCCCCGCGCTAGGACCAACGTGTCGAAATCTGCACGAGGTGAAAAAGGCGCCTAACTCTGCATAAACTGCTATTTAAAACAATAATTATATTTATTTTAGTACTCGTATTCATGTAGGGCCCGCTGTGATGCCACGGACACACTCACAGAACGTTAAATAGTTATTGAAATGTAACATGATATTAAAGAAATAAACAAAAGGAAATATAAATAGATTAAACTAATATAAAAAAATATCTCTCACTCCCCAAGCCGACCCGCCAGTTAGTTATCTGATTCCCTCCCCCCCGCTAAGGTTCTAGCTTTATTACCTTCGTCCCAGGAAAAACTATCCTTTGACAGTCACACAGATATTAAAATTTTACCATCAAGTTTACTTTTCAAAAGTTTCAGGAAATCACAAACTAATGAAATCTGAACGAAGCATCTGACAAAATGAAGCCAACTCTCTACGGATAGTCTAGCTTCATAGACTTCGTCATTATACGCTTGATGTGTGTATACCTATACTTATAGCTTACAAACAAAACTATGAAACTCTAGAGGCAAGAGCTTTAAGGTCTTAAGCCTAGAGTGAATAGGCTCTTAATAAACTAGTGCGCCTCTCTATCAACGATTGCATCATTGCTTACCGTCAGATGGGATCGTACTCACGCAATAGCTTATATTAATAAAAAAACTCTTTCGACGAAGCGACAACAAATCGCTGGCACGACGTATATTGACGAATACACATGTCTGTGAAGTACGCGTTCGTGGACTTAGTCTTAGGTTAAAAAACTTTCTAAAAAAAAAAAAAAAAATACGACTTCAAAAAAATACCAAAAAGTGCAAAATAACTTTAATTTCGGGAGTCGGTGTTAAATAACGAGGGATCAAACTATTATACAAACACCGACCGAACATAGAACCTCCTCCTTTTCGAAGTTGGTTAAAAATACGTACACTGTGCTACCAATCTTACTTTAACAATAGACGTACAGCTACTTTCTTGCTATTTAAATGGGTCTTGGAAAAGCCTTGACCTGCCCTGACCAAATCACGCAATGACTTGCAGATAAAGAGCTACTAAGAATTAATTAACCCTATTGTTACCCCGTCATTGTAAAATTGTGCCGATGTCATGATGTAGTTAATAAAACGAAGTTCGAAGCGTGGTTTATGGGGTAATATGAAAATGAAGGAAGCGTGCTTTGTCTACGGCGATAAAAAGGGTTGTGAACAAGGTCTGTTACTTCTTGGAAAACTAGGCTTCTACGTAACTAGCGATCCGCCTCACTTTTGCATGAAGTCACAAGTCTTTAAAATTCTCGGCTTTTATGTGTTCTTTCGCAGAAATAAAGTCTTTTTCTTTCTTTCTTTCATCATCAGCCTTTTAATGTTCCCACTGCTGGGACTCAGGCCTCCTCTCTAAGAGAGAGAATGGGCCGTAATCCACCACGCGGGCCCAGTGCGGGTTGATGGATGTCACATGTCTTCGTTTTTTTTGGTTCTAGGACATGCCGATCTCCTCATGATGTTTTCCTTCACCGTTTTGAGAGCAGTGGTGATGAAATAAATTACACAAAGTAATGTGCCTGGCCGGGCTTGAACCCGCGACCTACTAATCGTAAGTCGGGGCCGTTACCACTCGGCCCCCACTGCTCTCAACTGCTCTTTCTTTCTAATATTAAAAAGAAGAAAGATTAGAATTTTTTATAGTATTCACAGTTTGTGTTGCCTGTTAAGTACATCCTGGAGTTCTTTAAGTCAAGGGTGAATAGGTTCAATAGGTTCAAAGCAAGCAGGTAGCAGGTAGTGGTGGAGTCAAAGCAATAATCATCGTTCAGAAGATATAGCAGTCAAATATGATCCTATAAATAATAATATAAACCAAGAACAAAGCCAACAACTCTATTCAAAGTTATTTCCTCCTCTCAATTTAAATGACTTAGTGCTCGATTACGGAGACGCGGCGCGTCGGGCGACGGTCCGTCGTACATTGCCATATACGTTTGTGTTTGCGCGAGCGATGACGCGGCCCGCTTCTGCAATATACGACAAAACGCCCAACGCGCAGCGTCTCCGTAAACACGGCCTTAATTCCGACTTCTTTGAAGAAGCTGGTTTTTTATTAATATTAGCGTTGTCATAATTACTGATTGAAGTGGAATAAGTTGTCTTCAAAGGAACTTATACTTAATAAAATGTGCATCAGTTAGAAGACATAGCAATTAAACATGAGCCTATCAATAATAAAATAAGCTTAGAACAAAGCCAATAACTCTATTTAAAGTTATTTCCTCCTCTCAATTCAACTATCTTAATTCGACCACTTCAAAGCTGGTTATTTTTTAACATTAGCGTTGTCATAGTTACTGATTGAAGTGGAGTAAGTTGCCTTCAAAGGAACTTATACTTAATAACAAAATATGTCTTAAATATCCTGTTGGCATATTATCATACTTGTCAGCGACGCTTTGTGGCAAGAATAAGCACGATATTAGTATTTCTCCGGAAAACTGCTCTCACAAAGAGCTTAATATCAGGAAAAATTACGTACAGGCACATTATGTGGCATTAGATCCTATCATATACTTCTCCCAAATAAACGATCGTAGAAGGAGGGGAGCAAGGAGCGCATAAAGTTTTATTAATGAAAGAGTAAGTGACTGTAGGCACAGAAATGCCTCGAACATCCGCACCGGTGAGGCCATAATAAAAAAAAAACTAAGAGAAATGGATGAGCCAAGCGTGGCTTGCTGGTTAAACTTTGCGTTCAATATTTGGAGCCTCGGAGAGATATATTGCAACGCAGATTATCATTTCATTTTGATATAACACTAGCTGTCTTCCACGGTCTCACCTGCATTTTTCGTTAATGCCTGTCTCGTGTACGTTGTGACGTGATGTTATATACGGATAAATTTTGATCGTTTTAAATAATAAAACGATCAAAATTTAGCCGTGTACCTATAGCCTATCTCGATAAATGAGCTATCGAACAATAAAATGTGTTTTCAATTTGAAACAGTAAATCCTGAGATTAGCGTTTTCAAATGGATAAACTCTTCAGTTTTGTTCATACTAATATTATAAATGTGAAAGTAACTTTGTCTGTCTGTTATCCTTTCACGGTTAAATTTTTGAAATTATTTTGATGTTTGGTATAAGAAAGGATTTACTTACTTGCCAATTTTTATCTTGTTTATACGAGTACTTAGATATTACATCTGGTATAAGCGACATTTATGGTAACGAATAATACAGTAGGTATAGATTTCAATAAGTACTCCGTGAAAGATGAAGCCACTTTAGTCAGTCTGTAACCTAGTTGAACTAATTAGTCACTATTTCGAGTAATGTAATCCATCGCCTCATTGCCTAAAATAATGAAGATTTCTGCAAAAAAAACATCAATCTGAAGTGGCAGGGGGCAGGGATTTGCTGAGCGCTGGCTGTTTTGCGCGGAAGTGTCGCCTATCCGCACTATTATATAGATTTTTTTTGTCCCATTTTTTAAGATATGCGCCGTATTAGGCGTCAATAAACTGTTTTTCTTTCATTTGTTTTTTTTTTTCTTTCAGGCCACATTACTCGTACAACAGAAGGTCGGTGGGGCCGAAAGGTTCTGGAGTGGCCACCGTGCAAAGGAAGACGCAGCATTCGAAGGCCTCCTACAAAGTGATTCGATGACCTGATGAAGGTTGCGGGAATCCGATGGGTGCGAGACGCATATGACCGTTCGTTGGGGCGATACTTGGAGAGACTTTTAATGTTTTAAAAGATTAAAAAAAATAAAAATAATTCTCTTCAGATTTTCATTATGACTGGCCTGTTGGTCTAGTGGTTAGTGGCACTGACTGCTATGCCGGAGGTCGTGGGTTCGATTCCCACCCAGGGCAAATGTTTGTGTGATGAGCGCGATCATTTGTTCTGTGTCTGGGTGTTATTTATCTATAATATGTATATATTTAGAAATATATAAGTATGATTATCAGCTGTCTGGTACCCATGACACAAGCTCAGCTTAGCTTGGGACTAGACGGTGTTGAGTGATAGTTGTGGAAATATTAATATTATTATATATTATTATTATCCATAATAACACTTAGTATCATAATAACTTATAAAAACTATGTTAGTAAACAAATACAAACACAGATTAGTAACACAAAAGCTTACAACTATAGGTTAGTAAACAGTATTTACAGGGGCATGTAGTTGGCTTAAGGACCTGATAATAGGACAATCCAGCTTATTGGCAATGACACTCAGGTGGCCGTTGGTACTGGCACGCACACTGTGCAACAAGGATGCTGCACAAACAGAACACATAAAGATATATGTATGTTTTTTTCCATCGATACGCTGGCGTTTGATCATTATCTCACCTGATGGTAAGTGAGGATGTGGCTGACAACGGAACATGTTTGCTAAGAAACAACCAATTTACTCTTGACTCAAAATATTTTTGGTATTACCTATCAGGAAACATAAACTCCGGCACCGAATTTCACTCCTTAACTGTAGGTACATACTAAGAATGTGTTCGTAAAACGTTTTATATAATATTCACACAGATGCAACTGTAGTGCCCTTCCAGACTAGACACATAGACGGTCTCCCCTCAAAAAGCACCGCCTTTCGTCTGAAGCAGTTTTTGAGATTCAAAGAGCACTCCTTTTGCATAACTTTTTCTTTTTGCTGGCTTGAGTTTCAAAACAATCACAACGGTGAATACAAATTCTCAATTTTGACGCTACAAAAATATTGGATGCATTTTTCGCGACTTGTTATTTTAGCGGATTGTATTTCTTTCTGTTTCATCTCAACGGAATCGATGTTTCAATATTTTTGAGTCACAAGCGTGAATCTATATAAAGGTACATAGGATAGTTAGAACGAGTTTATTCACTGTCTTGTAGTTTATTTTTTTAATTTATAGAAACTAGTGCTTGACTGCAATCCCATCTGATGATAAGCAGTGATGCAATCGTTGATGGTGAGGCGCACTAGTTTATTAAGAGCTTATTCACTCTAGCCTTGAAGACACCTAAATTATAATTGGAAGGGAAGACCGCAGCAGGTAAACTGTTCCAGTCCTTCTATGTATGCGGTATAAACGACGAGGCAAAAAGCTTAATCCAGGCCATAAAACTTTCGACATAGTTTATACATTCTGTCTACGTTTCTCATTCTACTCTTCTGTCATAAATATCTTTGAAGAAATTTGTATTAAAATAAACAGTACCTTCTTGGACAAGTCCACTCAAATTTGTGTGGTTCTTTCCTCAAACGAAAATCTCACATGACACTAATCTACATGATTCTCTTAAATGATTTGACCATAACATGTTTATTGTAGAGTTTAAAAAACTTTGACTTGTGAGTTTATTTCGGTGTTTGTTCTTAGAGTAGTCAGCCATGAAACACCGGTCTTATCTGATTTAATTAGACAAAAAAAAAATCAAAATAAATATCATTTATCATTTTTTTGTGATCAATCAACCAATAACTTCTCCTGCTCTGCTTTATTAAAAGCAAAAGAGATTGTCACACTGATCGTTACGATAGATCGTGGTGGAGTAGAATGAAAGAAGAGTGGACTGTACAAAAAAAAAGAAATTGCAACGACCGGTTTGAAAAATTAAAAAGATTTTGGTGTGGCGTCGTGCAACAGCTGACTAGTGTGCCATATCCGTAGGCTGACTCCACGCCGCCCCGCACCCCTCGTTCATTGCCTGGCATGCGGCGTTATTGAGAGCAGTTGTCTCAACACCCACTTTTACTGAATAAAACTGACCTATGTTTCTTCAATTGATCTTTACATTCCAGGGCCATGGTAGCTCTCTTGAACTATCCCGCAACCCTAGCAGGCATCAGACCTTGTAGGGCCCATCTATTTTGCTAACATCTCTTTGAGACTTGCGTGGAAACACAACGCGCTGTCAACTCAGGCTTGGTACTCATTGGACAAATAAACTGTACTTTTGTGCTCTTCAGCCTCTTTGTATAAAGTTTGGTTTGTACGTGCTTTTATTGTACTGTTTAATAGAATACTCGTGTTTTATGGCTTACCAATTCTGAAAAATGTTGGTATATATTTGCACTACCCAACCGATTCAGTTGAATGCCCGAGAGTCACTGACAGGGCCCTGTTTAATAAAACCGACAATTCGACAAATATGTCGAAAACTGACATAATTATAGAACTGTCGCGGTTAAACTGTTTAATAAAAAAGATATATATATGTCAAATAGCAAAAGGTGAAACCTTGACATATTTGCCACTTAAAAACGCGTTTGCATTGGTTGTATTGTTTTAGTTAAAGACTCGACATAATTGACGCGACCACAATTATTGTCACTGACAGTTGACTGAAATAAGTTGTCAGCGGGTTTTTGAAAATTGTCGAGTTTTATGGAACTAGTTTTTGATTGACAAATATGTCACCATTTACCTGTCGTTATATGATACGAGTATATTTGTCACTTTTAACAAGAACCACGTTAGCAAGACAATTCTAAAAATATATGAGCTTTTGACTTATAAATCGAATTGACAGCTTTAATTTCACAAGGCCTGATTAAACAAGGCCATGGTGTCAAATGCAAGTCTCTATAATTAAGACTACCCACATAGCCACACACAGTGCATAATAAAAAAAAAGACTACAGATATTATTTTTTAATTTCATAAACACAGCACGATCATAATCTTTATTAGATAATAAACAACTTCCAACCAAATTTTAACCACAACTTTGCACCCCCTAATAAACTTACAACTCACATATTATAAAACAACTTGATAACTTCTAAAAGGTTCTTTAAACTCATCGCTAAAACGTCAGACTTTATTAGGTATAGCACGTAGCAATGTGAGGTTAAAAGAGCGCCATTATTAAAATTCCCATGGCCGACAAGCGCCATAACAATATTTCAGGGCAGTAAGCTGAAAAGAAAAACTGCGCTTAAATGGATTTAGCATATTTTATGATAATATTAAGACGTACAAACGGTCTCGGGAATTTCGGAGGTAAGGTCTAATCATCTAGTCTGACACAGCTCCAACGAAAATATTATACCTACGGAAATCCCTCGGATTATTAATGTTCCGTTTTTCATAAGTTTGAAGGGAATTTTCAAGAAAGTTTTTTTGCTAAATAAATAATTTTCGCGTCGACAATTTTTTGAAGGTTTTCATTTTGTGTAATATTATAATAATTACTGGTTGCCTAGTTACTGAAACTCGATTGAAGCTTTTCTCAAATCTCACACTCCTCCGTAAACGTCTATGCTTTGAAAGGGATTACAAAGTTCACGAGATAGATTTATCAGATTATTTGCTATTGACCAGTTTTATGTATGTTGTGTGACGGCCCAGTGGCCAACAAACTTGCCTATCAAGCATGAGGTTGCGATTTCGAAATCGGTGAATGTGAATTTTTCAATTCATATCTACTTTTAATTGGCCTACCCAAATGTCCCTTCCTTGGTATTGTCCGTCAACTCGTTTAGCTCCTTAGTAGTCCTAAGTTGAGCTATACAAATGCTTGCAATAATTGGACAGGTCCACTCAAATCTGTGTAGTTCTTTCCTCAAAAGACCATCTCGGACACAAATCTGTATGGTTACATGTTTGCTGTATGGACTTTTAAAAGAGACTTTGACCCCTGAGTTTGTTTCGGTGTTCAAAGTCAAAGTCAAAGTCAAAAGCTTTTATTGCGAACTAAGTGTACAATGTTGGTGTTATATATTATGTCAGTACTTTTGACTTAGCAGCCTTTTACAAGCATTGCAATTTTCATCCTAATTAACATGCAATAATCATTATTAGATATTACTTAATCATTATTATCAATTCATTGAGTAATTACAGTTATGTCAAAAACTTTAACGTTAATAATAATGAATTTAATATAATATTGATGTCAAATACCGTCAATTCAATTTAGAAAGTTATGCCAAAAAAAAAAAAATGTCAACAATAATGAATTTCATACCCTTGTAATGTCAATAATATCAGTTCAATTGAGAAATTAGTATTATGTCTAAAATTTTAATGTCAATAATAATTAATTTAATACAATTAGGTATAATGTAATAGTACAATTTAAATAAAGATGTTTCTTCTAAGGGTAGTCAGCTAGGAAACACCAGCCTCATCTAGTTTCAACAGAAGAAAAATTGACGTGTAAAAGTGTTTAAAAAACCTATTTGCAAAATAAATATCATTTATCTGTGACTTTACTGACACCCCGTACCTCTCAAGGCAAGAAAGCTGTTGGTCCCAGTTTACATTCGTACATCTTTGGCAGTCGTTAAAGGTAGTCAGACGCCAGAAAGTCTGTGTTTCCTGATGGCTACAACCCGGAAATCTTTAAGTCAAGAGTGAATAGGTTTCTTCTAGGTAAGCGCGCTCCATCGTCGACATTATCGTCGCTTTCCATCAGGTGAGATAGCGGTCAAGCGCGAACCTATCAATAATTTAAAAAAAAGTCTGACCATCCGATGACAGTCGTTACAGTTAGTCAGACGCCAGAAAGTCTGGCCATCCGTCTGTCCGAAGAGTATTGTGATAGGGCATCACAATAGTACCTGGGTTGTTCTGGTCTGCTGGTAGGCAGTCGCTTCATTTATCATTCTGAATTTAGACTGGGTTAGACTAGAAACTGACCCCAAGCTAGTTGGAAAAAGGCCAGGGACGGAGTTAACTAACTTATTAAGAGCCGATTTTAGTCACTGAGTATTTTGTATTAACTCCGCTCAGATTTATGTTGATTTGGCGGCTCCGTAACAGCGGTTTTATGTTTATATGAAAAAAAAAAACTATAAATACTCAAGATTTTTGTTTTGCGAAGCCCTTTTAGAAAACCAGCTTTATTATTTTTTGTAACTTCCAAATATTGCCGTGACGTAAGTTAGGGTCAGATTCACGATTTTATTTATCGCGGCAACTAATTTACATCGTGATTTGATTCTTGCCCGGCGGTTGGTCATATAGTCAATCTTTTTAAAATAAATTTTCATAGTGTTCTCTTTTATATTTGTGGTTTTCCAGAGGTTAATAAAAGTTAAAATTGAGTAGAACCTGACCTTGAGATTAAGTATGATTGATATACGAGTACATATAAGATGAATGATGAGTTGACTCGAATCAAATTTGACTAAAAACTCGATGTCTTTCACTAATCGACAAGTGATTTTTTTTTCATCCAATGACAAATCCCGCCCTTGGGTGGGGCGGGAAATAGTGTCAGACTCATACTGACTAAAAACCTACCCCGTCCCATTCATTGTCTTCGTCCCAGGTCCCCGGGTGACATTTTCACATAAACTTTGGCTCCAGTAGGCTTCGGCCCTGCTGGGCCCTTACAGTGCGCGCCGTAATCGACTTGAGCTCGGACCGGTCTGTTACCGGACGGAGGGACAGCAAGCTACCCATTGCCCACCGTCCGCGAGCCCGCGCCTGCGGTCGGCCTCCTCCTTTGCTAGCATTACTGCTTCACAGAAAATCGACATGTGATGGAGTTATTAAAAACACGCTTTAACCTGTACCCTAGACATAATATGTAAATATGCTTCTAAAGAATAAAGATGTCTTTAAATAACTACACAGAGAGTACCCACAGCGACGAAGAAAATAAATTATACACTGAAATTATGTATGCATGGGTATAGCTGCTGTTAATTTTACGGGTCGCTGGTTCTAAGGTAACTGGCGAAGACTTCTGATTATTAGTCTTACAATTAATTGAAAAAACGGTAGGTAAGACCAATATGACAGATTTTTTTTAATTAAATTCTGTAGAAATTAATGTACCTAATGTGTTTTTGTAATGTAGTTTGTAACTTGTTTCTGTTTAGTGTTACATTTACCAAAATTTATTTATAATTATAACTAATGCATTTTTTTTTATTAATTCACCCCGTGGCGCGATCTTGGTACCCGTTTAATCGATAGGTGAAATGCATAGTAGGCTAATGGTTTATCGAAAAAAGGCACCCAGCCTGATACGATAAATAGTTATATAACAGTAAAATTGTGTAATTATAATAAACTAGCTGTTACCCGCAACTTCGTCCGCGTTAATTTCGTAGAACATTTGTACAATTAAATCATTCTGATCTTACAATTCAGTCTACATTAAAATTGTTTTGTTTTACTTTCACATAAACCGGCTAAAGGTAAAAACGCAAATTACCTTCAGGAAACATGTGTTATATACTCGTACATATGTATTATGTACATATGAACGTCAAAGCTTCCGAAAGAGTTGGTCTTAAAATGAACATGGACAAAACCAAAATCAAGATAAACAGCCACGTAGCGCCTACTCTGACTGCGGGAATCCGATGGATGCGAAGCGAGATGCACAGGACCGATCAATGTGGCGACACTTGGAAAGAGTATGTAAGGGTTGTATTAGTGGGCGTTTCTCCCTAACCCAAAGGAAAAGCATAAGTTTTTGTATGTTTTTGGTTTCTGTTCTGGTAAAACAACGTTGTATGTTTTTTTTTAATGATTTGTGCGTCAGAAAAAAGCATATTAACACGCAGTATTTTTTAGTAACACTAAATAAATCCTTTTAAATGTAGGCTATAAAAAAAGTGATCAGTGGAGTTGAGCCCTTCACCTTTTAGAATTTGCAATTCTGTACCTTCTTCTTAACGTAGGTAAATTATCAAATATCTTCTCCCAGTCTGGGTGCAGTGAGAAAGAGCGTCAGACTTTTAGTGACTAAAACCCACCTGTTTCCCTGCAGTTACCCTTTGTGTTTCAGTGGCTCTTTGCGTTTCAGGGTTGTAGTAAGCATGCTACAATCGCAGTGGTTTTTAATTTCTTTGAGGAGTGGATACAGAGGCACCACGGCGTCCTGTCCTTGTGCATGACTCACTGGATGTGGGCGTTTTGGGAGACATCTTTATTGAATTTAGAAGAATGAAACTCTCGATTCTTACCATTGTACGGATCGCTCGGAGATACAATGGAGCTTACGGTTGAAATCGCTGTGTCGTCGTCAAGGCGATCGTTAGAGAAAATGTCAACCAGTCATTTCCTTCCGTGAAACAATAATGCGATCGAAGGAGGTGTTTGAAACTATGACAGATAGGACATCTTCACGCCTCAGCAGTCGCTATAGATTAGTATGGATTTGCGAAAGCATGTTTGCATTGATTGTTGCACCTTGATCGCTTTTGGTGATTATCCAGTATTGTTGCTGCATATTTGACTGATGTCTTCATATATCAGACGAATTATTTTCCATAGTAGGAACTACCCTAAGAAGAGTCTCCAAATTTTAAATGAATTTCCGCGAAATCTTGAGCGCGTGTATCTCCCTAATTGAACTCGCACATTGATGGCCAAACGCAGTGCTGTAGTCGCCGCCGCCGATCGCTTCCACGAAGATACGGCGGTGCTCCACCCAACCGGGATAGACCTCCATTGCACGCTCGACCGTGTCCTCCAGACGATTCGCAAAATGGTAAATCTGTACTTCCGGCCGGATTGAAAAACAGCAGGATTGTTAAAAATTCTCTGGGACCGTTCAATAAAAAATGCATACACTTATTTTATTTTAACCAACGAAAAAGAACGATTTGAAATCGAATGTTAGATTTTAAAGGACGGTGTCTGCCAAACTGTTTCGAAAGTGCTGATCTTAAAACCAGCCTCAATAAAAAAGCAGTAAGAATGCAAAAAAAAAATAAAAAAACCCCTCATCAATCTGAGATTCGAACTACCATCGTCCTACGTGCTATGGCTAGTCACTAAACCACTGTGCTAAATTCTTAGATAATTTCCTTTCAAAATAGGCGTTTTTGTTATAAACGTCATAGAAAGCCTAGCTCCTTGTGAATGATAGCGTGATGATTTTTATCTTACTTGGAATAAAAAAAAAAAAAATAGCAAGTAGTTTTTTTCACCGACACGTTTTATTTTATGTTTTGATTACTTTTTACAAAACACTTAGAAAAATATTGAACGAAAATGTCTATGTTATGTTTAAAACATGTAAACAACAATTTTATTGATTTATTCGACGTATCATTGTATATTATCGGAAAAAAAGAAAAGAAAATAATCACAAAAATATTAATTATTGTCGCTGGGGTTTGAACTCGCGGCAAATCGTATAATACGATATTACTTATAGAGCATGCGCGTTGCTAGGGCATGTTTAATGTTGCCAGCCTAACAAATCTATTTTCCCTCATATAATTAAAAACAATCTTTAGTAACTCAAATTGTAATTAAAAAAAAAAAATATACGTTTAGTTTACTTTAGGAAAGTAAACAAATAGACTGCGTTACAGATTATTTTATTAGGGTCAATATGATAGAAAAGTCGTGAAAGTTGATATGGATGTGTGGTGTGACAAAAAAGGATAAAGTGAGGAATGAGTATATTAGAGGAAGTTTGAAAGTGGAGCCAGGTTCAGAAAAGTTGAAGGGGAATCGTTTGTCTTGGTATGGTCATGTAAAGAGGAGGGATGATACACATGTTACTAAAACGGTTATGAGTTTACATATGGATGGCTGGAGAGGGAGAGGGAGGCCAAAGAAAAGATGGATGGATTGTGTGAAGAGTGATATGAAAGAGAAGGATGTTAGTGATAGCACCATAACACGTTTTCTTCTTCCATTCTGCCCTGTCACCCGTCTTGGTGACAGGGCAGAATGGAAGAAGAAAGCGCCGACCCCAAATAACATGGGAAAAGGGCAGGAAGATGATGATGATTATAAAAAAGTCATGAGAACTTTGTAAATTCTAATAACACTAATTCTAAAATCTAGTAACACTTTTAGTATCAACAACTTTTAGAATCAATCTCCAATACTACCAGAAGAGTCGGATGAGTCTATAATATTGTTAATTTCGATATCCGATTAACCTATCCGATTCAAAATATTTGTCTTCTATTTTGTCAACATGTAGACGATATTCAGTCATTCTTCTGGTGTTACAGTGTTAAATGCCGCTTTAGTGATTGAGGCTATTTCATTATGAGCTTTTGTATTGCCTTCTTCTTTGCTTTTTTATTTCTGATTTCTGATCCGTCATTATTTTTGATCCGTCATGATAGTCACTTGATAAAGATTGAAATACATATGATAGTAGCAGTCCATTATCAACAAACTATGTTTTCCTGACAGGCACCCCTCGTGTACGATTAAATAGGGAAATATTATTGTTATGGTCACCCGAAAATTATTTGTTAAATGGTCCAACTTTGGAAAATGGAACCGTAGGTCCGATATTTTCTCATTCCTTTTATTAAGCACGTTTGATTTTCAAGATCCTTGCCAGCACTTATAATCACTTTCGTTATTATGATGACGATTATTTAATTTGGAAACGATAAAAACACAGAACACAAGACATTCTCCTGACACCTGACGTAAATGTCAAAATGGCAACAAACGATTAGTTCCAATTTTGGCCGCGCGTCGACATTTTACCGATAAGATGCAATATTACTCACCCTCCATAGCAAATAGCGTGATAATATATAGCCTATGTTCATCCTTGGGGTTCAGGCTTGCTTCGTACTAAATTTCATTAAAATCGGTTAGGTGGTTTAAGCGTGATCGCGTAACAGACAGACAGACAGACAGACAGACAGACAGAGTTACTTTCGCATTTATAATATTAGTATGGATTATATTACAATAAAATTATGGCGGGGGCTAGCATGCGTACTTTTCTACACTAGTGCGGAAAACAGTTCATTGCGTGCGCTGTGGTATCAGAGAGGGTTTTCGAGTAAGTGTCTTGAAAAATATTACACTTTTTCAAAATTTACAGTTTTGTTTAATAACTAAAATAAACTTAACTAATTAAAAATAAAATAGTCCTTAATTTATTTTTTTATTAAATTCAGTATTTGATTGTTTCAATTTTTACTAGGAGGAAGGATACTATGACATGATGGAAAGATACTATCCAAATGTTCCTATCCAAAACAAACTTAATATTTTTTTATTTGTCTCGCAGTGTACATGGCAGCGCAGCGTTTGCAGTTGGCCCGGCAAATGTAGTCACACTTGCCGGGTCAACTAGTTATTGATACAATTACAGACACTTATGTCTTATCAGCTACATCATAAGGTCGAAAATGGTAAATCATGTTTGAGTTGCCGTTGATAGACGGTTGTAGTCAGCTGAAACTTTTCTGAACTCTATCATAATAATAAAAACTTGAGGTCTCCAGAGAGAGTTTTCTAACGTTGATGTCAAAGTTATAACAATACCTAGTTGTTAGACATGCCTTATTAATTTGCTGCGCTCTTTAGGTTGCTCGTTGCTATCTTATTTTACGTTAAAATGTTTTGGTTTCGCTTAGATCTAAGGCTTATTTTTGCATTAATCAATACTAATAATTATTATAAAGAGAAAAGACAGATAGTGCACCTCACCGTCAACGATTGCATCTCTACTTACCATCAGGTGGGATCGCAGTTAAGCACTAGTTAGTGCTTAACTGCGATCCCACACAATTTTTTTAACATACAATTTTTTTAATTTATATAAGTTTATATAAATTAAAAAAATTGTATGTTATATATTTAGGTTTTGAGTAAGCCCGGTGCGATAAGACCGCCTATTTCCCATTTAATTTTGTAATGCTTAACTTGTTCATATCGGTAATGATATGCCAATAAAAAGTAAGGTTGTTTACATTAAAAAAAAATATATATATAATCTATGTTACAATTTCTTATTTACTACTAGTAACTACTTTAATATAAAATTAATAAACAAAACAATCGGACGTTGTACTTCAATTCAAATCAGCAATAATCCATACTAATATTATAAATGCGAAAGTAACTCTGTCTGTCTGTCTGTCTGTCTGTCTGTCTGTTACGCGATCACGCTTAAACCACCTAACCGATTTTAATGAAATTTAGTACGAAGCAAGCCTGAACTCCAAGGATGAACATAGGCTATATATTATCACGCTATTTGCTATGGAGGGTGAGTAATATTGCATCTTATCGGTAAAATGTCGACGCGCGGCCAAAATTGGAACTAATCGTTTGTTGCCATTTTGACATTTACGTCAGGTGTCAGGAGAATGTCTTGTGTTCTGTGTTTTTATCGTTTCCAAATTAAATAATCGTCATCATAATAACGAAAGTGATTATAAGTGCTGGCAAGGATCTTGAAAATCAAACGTGCTTAATAAAAGGAATGAGAAAATATCGGACCTACGGTTCCATTTTCCAAAGTTGGACCATTTAACAAATAATTTTCGGGTGACCATAACAATAATATTTCCCTATTTAATCGTACACGAGGGGTGCCTGTCAGGAAAACATAGTTTGTTGATAATGGACTGCTACTATCATATGTATTTCAATCTTTATCAAGTGACTATCATGACGGATCAAAAATAATGACGGATCAGAAATCAGAAATAAAAAAGCAAAGAAGAAGGCAATACAAAAGCTCATAATGAAATAGCCTCAATCACTAAAGCGGCATTTAACACTGTAACACCAGAAGAATGACTGAATATCGTCTACATGTTGACAAAATAGAAGACAAATATTTTGAATCGGATAGGTTAATCGGATATCGAAATTAACAATATTATAGACTCATCCGACTCTTCTGGTAGTATTGGAGATTGATTCTAAAAGTTGTTGATACTAAAAGTGTTACTAGATTTTAGAATTAGTGTTATTAGAATTTACAAAGTTCTCATGACTTTTTTATAATCATCATCATCTTCCTGCCCTTTTCCCATGTTATTTGGGGTCGGCGCTTTCTTCTTCCATTCTGCCCTGTCACCAAGACGGGTGACAGGGCAGAATGGAAGAAGAAAACGTGTTATGGTGCTATCACTAACATCCTTCTCTTTCATATCACTCTTCACACAATCCATCCATCTTTTCTTTGGCCTCCCTCTCCCTCTCCAGCCATCCATATGTAAACTCATAACCGTTTTAGTAACATGTGTATCATCCCTCCTCTTTACATGACCATACCAAGACAAACGATTCCCCTTCAACTTTTCTGAACCTGGCTCCACTTTCAAACTTCCTCTAATATACTCATTCCTCACTTTATCCTTTTTTGTCACACCACACATCCATATCAACTTTCACGACTTTTCTATCATATTGACCCTAATAAAATAATCTGTAACGCAGTCTATTTGTTTACTTTCCTAAAGTAAACTAAACGTATATTTTTTTTTTTTAATTACAATTTGAGTTACTAAAGATTGTTTTTAATTATATGAGGGAAAATAGATTTGTTAGGCTGGCAACATTAAACATGCCCTAGCAACGCGCATGCTCTATAAGTAATATCGTATTATACGATTTGCCGCGAGTTCAAACCCCAGCGACAATAATTAATATTTTTGTGATTATTTTCTTTTCTTTTTTTCCGATAATATACAATGATACGTCGAATAAATCAATAAAATTGTTGTTTACATGTTTTAAACATAACATAGACATTTTCGTTCAATATTTTTCTAAGTGTTTTGTAAAAAGTAATCAAAACATAAAATAAAACGTGTCGGTGAAAAAAACTACTTGCTATTTTTTTTTTTTTTATTCCAAGTAAGATAAAAATCATCACGCTATCATTCACAAGGAGCTAGGCTTTCTATGACGTTTATAACAAAAACGCCTATTTTGAAAGGAAATTATCTAAGAATTTAGCACAGTGGTTTAGTGACTAGCCATAGCACGTAGGACGATGGTAGTTCGAATCTCAGATTGATGAGGGGTTTTTTTATTTTTTTTTTGCATTCTTACTGCTTTTTTATTGAGGCTGGTTTTAAGATCAGCACTTTCGAAACAGTTTGGCAGACACCGTCCTTTAAAATCTAACATTCGATTTCAAATCGTTCTTTTTCGTTGGTTAAAATAAAATAAGTGTATGCATTTTTTATTGAACGGTCCCAGAGAATTTTTAACAATCCTGCTGTTTTTCAATCCGGCCGGAAGTACAGATTTACCATTTTGCGAATCGTCTGGAGGACACGGTCGAGCGTGCAATGGAGGTCTATCCCGGTTGGGTGGAGCACCGCCGTATCTTCGTGGAAGCGATCGGCGGCGGCGACTACAGCACTGCGTTTGGCCATCAATGTGCGAGTTCAATTAGGGAGATACACGCGCTCAAGATTTCGCGGAAATTCATTTAAAATTTGGAGACTCTTCTTAGGGTAGTTCCTACTATGGAAAATAATTCGTCTGATATATGAAGACATCAGTCAAATATGCAGCAACAATACTGGATAATCACCAAAAGCGATCAAGGTGCAACAATCAATGCAAACATGCTTTCGCAAATCCATACTAATCTATAGCGACTGCTGAGGCGTGAAGATGTCCTATCTGTCATAGTTTCAAACACCTCCTTCGATCGCATTATTGTTTCACGGAAGGAAATGACTGGTTGACATTTTCTCTAACGATCGCCTTGACGACGACACAGCGATTTCAACCGTAAGCTCCATTGTATCTCCGAGCGATCCGTACAATGGTAAGAATCGAGAGTTTCATTCTTCTAAATTCAATAAAGATGTCTCCCAAAACGCCCACATCCAGTGAGTCATGCACAAGGACAGGACGCCGTGGTGCCTCTGTATCCACTCCTCAAAGAAATTAAAAACCACTGCGATTGTAGCATGCTTACTACAACCCTGAAACGCAAAGAGCCACTGAAACACAAAGGGTAACTGCAGGGAAACAGGTGGGTTTTAGTCACTAAAAGTCTGACGCTCTTTCTCACTGCACCCAGACTGGGAGAAGATATTTGATAATTTACCTACGTTAAGAAGAAGGTACAGAATTGCAAATTCTAAAAGGTGAAGGGCTCAACTCCACTGATCACTTTTTTTATAGCCTACATTTAAAAGGATTTATTTAGTGTTACTAAAAAATACTGCGTGTTAATATGCTTTTTTCTGACGCACAAATCATTAAAAAAAAACATACAACGTTGTTTTACCAGAACAGAAACCAAAAACATACAAAAACTTATGCTTTTCCTTTGGGTTAGGGAGAAACGCCCACTAATACAACCCTTACATACTCTTTCCAAGTGTCGCCACATTGATCGGTCCTGTGCATCTCGCTTCGCATCCATCGGATTCCCGCAGTCAGAGTAGGCGCTACGTGGCTGTTTATCTTGATTTTGGTTTTGTCCATGTTCATTTTAAGACCAACTCTTTCGGAAGCTTTGACGTTCATATGTACATAATACATATGTACGAGTATATAACACATGTTTCCTGAAGGTAATTTGCGTTTTTACCTTTAGCCGGTTTATGTGAAAGTAAAACAAAACAATTTTAATGTAGACTGAATTGTAAGATCAGAATGATTTAATTGTACAAATGTTCTACGAAATTAACGCGGACGAAGTTGCGGGTAACAGCTAGTATTTAAAATAAAATCAAATAAAAAAAAAAACTGAAATCAAATTCACAATTAAAATCACAACAGAAACCAAAATTGAATTAAAATTGGGTAAAATATATATAGAAAGAACTCAATTTAAATTCGATTCAGAAATGTCTACTAGTTAATGATAATCAAATAAGTAATCGAAAGTGATGAGGTAATATAATAATTTCACACACAATTGCAAACATCCCCACTATCCTCCAAAACCATAATCTAAAAGAGATCACGTCTTCACAAAAAAAAAAAAACTTTTAGAACAAGAATGGAAGTATCCTTTTAAAATAACGGACCACAGTTTTTATCGTCCACTCCTATCCTATTGCGACATCTTACCTCGTCGTCGTCGAGAGCCTTGTAAGTCACAAAAATACGAAATAATACGATTATTTTCCCCTTGTCCCTACTCAGATTAAATTTCTCCGAGTCGAGTGGGGAGGCGACGCGTCGCGTAAACTGGAGGGCACTCGAATCCGGCTTGGTTTGGAGTGAGATCTTGACGCGGGATGTCATTACTATACGTCACTCACACGACACGATATTCGACCGGGTTTCGATGGAGCGACATCACTTTATTAACATAAGTGTATCAGTGTTTGCTTGTCTTGAATTAAATTTTAGAGTCTTAGGTTTTAGGGTATTAGTTCTAACTTTTCGGTCTTTTATACCGAATTGATTGTGATAGGGCAAGAAAGGTCTATGCTCGGAGTTTCTTTGCGTGATCGCTTAAAAATGAAGATATACGCAGAACAAGACAAACCCAAACGCATGGCAAAGTGGTAGAGGGCAGGGCACATTTTCTCGTGGAACAGATGGTTGATGCGACCGAAAGATTCCGCAGTGGTGACTGTGGACCATAACACGCAGTGTTAGAAGGCCTTCCACCGCGGGCTTGCGGACGGCGAGCTATGGGTAGCTCGCTGTCTGACCGTCCGGTAACCATCCGGACCAAGCCCAGGTCGTCAACGGCGCGCATTGTTCCCGCGTGCCTCAAAGAGTTGTCAGCAAACCGTAGAGATCCAGCCTGCTAACTGCAGGCAGGCAGGGTCGAAGCCTACTAGGGCCAAGGGTTTGTTTCCGAAAGGAAAGCCCGGCCCTGGTATCTAAGGCAACGAAGGAACGGGGTGGGTTTTTAGTCAGTAAGAGTCTGACACTATCTCCCGCTCCGCCCAAGGGCGGGAGATGTCATTGGATGATTTTACTCACCAGCAAAAAAAAAAAAAAAAGAAGGCCTTCCACAAGGTGGTTCGATGCCCTGGTGAGAGTCGCAGGAATGCGATGGATGCGAGACGCACTGGACCGTTCATT
The DNA here is from genome assembly GCA_958295575.1 of Leucania comma. Lineage (NCBI taxonomy): Eukaryota > Metazoa > Arthropoda > Insecta > Lepidoptera > Noctuidae > Leucania > Leucania comma. Next base: position 24,823,652 of record OY282467.1, on the reverse strand, counting down.
ATGGCGTCAGTTGGGAGACACCTATGTTCAACAGTGGACGTCTTTAAGCTGAAAAATGATGATGATAATGACGATGACATTGCTGTTCTACATAGAATCAAACTGATAGCTTCCATACGATCATTTTGGAGAGTGTGCATCGGAATTGCACAATTTGATTCCACCTAGCCCGTTCCATCATCGCACCCAACATACGCCACTGTGCCACCAGTATATGGTGGACCTATCCCCACATAAAACGTTTTTGGAACACATTCATAGGCATATAGCTAAGGTATGGAATTCCCTGCTGAAGTCTGTATTTGCGGATAGCTACAACCTTGACGGTATTTCAGTCAAGGGTGAATTGGTTACTTACAGGTAAATCAGGACATTTATTTCCAACGCCTGTCCTCCTCTCTTTTACCTCTCCAAAGAGAGAGGTCAAGATACCCAGTGTACTAAATATACCCAACATTTTTCCATGAGAGTATCGATTTCAGTTTGAAAACGTAACCTTGAAAGGTATACGGCTAAAGTTTGTTAATAATGTCAATCGCGTATCATAAACAGAAAAAAAAATACCGTCTAACTTTTTTCAGCGACGTTGGAACCTTTCAGTTTCCAATGGATAAAACCAAATACCAGTCTAGCGGTCTCTGGCCACCGTAGGTGAGTGTTTGCGGACGACAAGCAATGGGTAGCTCGGCGTCCGGCTATCTGGTAAGGATTGAACACTGTCGATGCGTAGTGCAAAACCATGGGGGCTCACCAGGCCGTTTTCCGCTTGGGCCATGTGGAATTTCTGAAAAGGAAACCTTTGAGTCTAAACTGCAGAGTACAATTGAAGGAAAATAGGTGGGTTTTAGTCAGCAAAAGTCTGACAAGCCCTCTCGCTCTACTCTTAAGCGGGAGAAGTTATTAGATGATTACCCATCTCAACGTATAGGTGGCGTACCTTACTTGCAGACCGCAAGGCGATAAGAGTGTTTTAAATGAGAATGTAACTCGAGCTGTTATGCATTCATGGTTAAACTACTGCACTGACTTTGATTTTTGGTTTGCAGTAGTCCTGAAACACAATGATGGACATACTCGTACTTTACTTTTCAAGCTACTGTTTATCTAACTTCGACGTCGACTTTGCTTCCACTATTATCGACACTCGTCGAAAAAAGCTAGTTTAATACTTAAAAGACAGTTGACAAATTGTTCGAAGCAATATAAATAAATAACAAGGCACTAATTTTACCATCATTGTTTGCCCAAAAAAGATTTATACCAGTATAAATTGAAATTGTGAGCCGAGTAGAATTGACAGCATAAGCTAGCGACTGGAGACACGTTAATCCGTTTCAAATTAATTATTTTGTCACTATTGGTACTGTCGGTATGGTTAGCGCAGTTGAGCGATTGACTACACTGCGTGATGCTGATTCGATTCCTGCACGTAACAAATACTTGTATGGCATAGAGATAACTGTTTCAGTTCTGGATGTTTGTGTGGTGTGTGTAGACTTCCGATACAGGAGTAATTCCTAGTATGGGAATCCAATGGGAGGTATGTTATGTTTATGTATTTATTTATTGTACACTTTATTGTTGGCACTCACAAGAAATATAACAACGAAAACTTATGTCTAAAATACAACCAATTGGCGGCCTTATCGCATCCCGTGATCTCTTTCAGGCAACCATGAATGGACTAGATTCTCAGAACATCATATGGGGCTGACATAAAAAGCACCAAAAATTTACTACAATATACTATAATAGATACACAGATACATACATAATATGCTGCATAATATATACATAATTACAATATATATTATTTGATACCTACATAACATAAACTATTATTATTAATTAATTATTTTGTATGAATGTATTTAGAATTTAGGTTAAGTTAAATTATAGAATACATAAAGAATGAGTCCTCATCTCTGCATACCCTTCTTTTGCTGTGCCCGACAGGGTCCATAATTGATTCTTATGTTAATGTTTACCACCTAAGCTTACATTGTGGAATGCAATAAAGAATTGAGTATTGAGTATTAAGTACATACCAAAAATATAGGCAATAAAAAGAAATGACGACTTTTGATAATCAGAGACAAGTAGTGCTCTTTAACAAGTCTTTTGAATATAGGCAACGATTGAACAATTTGATCTAGCAATGCATTCCACAAACGAGCAGCCTAGACAGCAAAGGATTTATCAAAAAAAGTTGAGGAATGCAATAGCACTTTAAGTCATAAGTTAAAATAATATCATTGCACGGGTCAATTTCCTAGGTCAAGTATCGCTTTTCGAGGTCGCTCTGTAGATGGGTCACCATCTTAATATACCAAGATACATCTACGCCTCAGAGAGCACGTTAAGCCATCATCTTAGCTGTCATTTGAAGATCTTTGACAGTGGTTATATAAGTACTCTGAAGTCAGAGAATCTGACACCAGTCTTGCCAAAGGACATAGTGTTACCCACTTACTGGGTAATGGAAGTCAGATAAGCAATCGCTCCATGTTAAATACTGGTATCAACTGACTGAGACTGGAAGCTGACACCAATAAAGTCAGGAAAAGGCTAGATGAGACAAGAGTTGTGTAGTCTACATTTGCGTGCAATGATGGCCAGGATGATAGATCTTTGCAAGCAAAGGAGGCAGCCGAAACCATCAGGTGGAGACACGGGTACACTCGTAGGCGCGGGTTTGCAAACCTGAGTCTTGCCTACCAGTAAGGACCAAACCCAGATTGATGGCGCACTGTGTACCACACATGCCTCAAAGATGTGTCAGTGAAATTTTAGGGGCTAGTTAAGGTCAACTCTTGCCACGGTGTGAATTGATTGGGATTCCCGAAGCCCTCGCAATAAAAATCAACATAAGGAACACTTTGAATTTTAGTCAGTATAAGTCTGACCCTTTCTCCCGCTCAAGCAGTAATGCTTGCAAAGGAGGAGGCCGACCGCATCAGGTAGAGGCAACAGGGCGCTCGCCCCAGCCGCCGCCGGGTTTCCGATCCCGATTTCCAGCTACCGTAGGCGCGGGCTTGCGGACGGCGTGCGTCTGGTAACCGACCGGACCGAACCCAAGTCGTGGATGGCGCGTTCTGTTCCCGCGCGCCTCAAGGAGCTGTCAGCAAACCGTAGAGGCCCAGCCTGCTAGCTGCAGGTAGGGTCAAAGCCTGGGGTCAAGGGCCGTTTTCTGAGACAAAGGCTCAGTCCCGGCATGATAGGCAACGAAGGAACGGGGTAGGTTTTTAGTCAGTAAGAGTCTGACACTACTTCCCGCTCCGCCCAAGGGCGGGATTTGTCATTGGATGATTTTACATACCATAAAAAAAAATCTCCCGCTCCATCTAGATCAGGAGAATAATGTGGAATTATGGCTCCTCTGTTCCGTAATGGACGTTGTATTATAACACTCGAAAATCAAACCTAAATTAGTAGCTACTAATTACCTACTATCATAATTATTACATACATTAACATAATGTGCACTGCGACCGTTATGGAATCACTGGTCACAGTAATAGTACCTATTGATTAATTTATTTGCATGAATGGCTACCGTTAACGGAATAAATTGATTGTAACCATGTATTAAAATTTGCTAAATTGTTACATTGAATTAATGAGGACCGGACGATTTTGGATATTGCAGTAATAGACCACCGAGAGTGAGTTGAGTGAGTGTTGTTGCGAGTGAGTTGAGTGGTAACGAGTCAATGACCTTGTAGGGAGTTATCGGTCGTTGCGTACTAACTACCTACAGTTCATTGGGCTCGTTCAGCTGACGTTTACTTAGAGAAATCAATTTCGGACATGCATAAATTAATTCGAGTTTAAAAAAAGTACCTACTTCATGTTTTCATTTTTATCTTTACAAATCGGTAGGGTTTCAGGTGCCGAATCAACCCTCTGCGGGATTAAAATGTACAAAAAACGGTGTACATATGACACGTCAGCGCCGTGAGCAATACCGAAACTAATGTTTTATAAAGGTTGAAAGAAAGTAAGAAAGATAATAAGACATCAAAGAAAAATAGAAAAAAAAATCGTTTCTTTGAAAGAGGTAATTCCTATAAAAACTGAGACATTTTCCCTGATACATATCATATATGAAAGAAGAAAGAAAAACATATTATTTGGCACACACACACTGTAGAAACAACATTCAGAAACTTAAGAAAAACCACCCTACGGTCCGTATTAAGCGTTTTGCCTCGTCGTTCATACCGCCTACATCTAAGGACTGGAACAGTTTGCCTGCCGCGGTCTTCCTGTCCGATTATAATTTAGGTGTCTTCAAGGCTAGAGTGAATAGGCTCTTAATAAACTAGCGCGCCTCACCATCAACGATTGCATCACTGCTTACCATCAGGTGGGATTGCATTCAAGCACTAGTTTATATCAATTAAAAAAAAGGACTCTGATGCTGTATCATAAAAATAGTATGCTGTTGATTCAATGATATATTTAATGGGTATAAGAGCCAGTCGTTAATTTTTTCTTTTTATTTGATGACACAACCGACAACCTAAGTACAACCTAGGGGTCTTTAAGTCAATAATAGGTTACTTCTAGGCAAGCAGGTTTCATCATCAACCACATCATCGCTTACCATTAGGTAAGATCCAGAATAAAAAGCCGAATGTTTGTTGATATTTCAGTAACTAACTACCTGTTATCACATTATTTATTTATCATACGCCGTGAGCGACTTGAAATAAGTCTAGTAAATTGGTAAAATTGTTGGTTTTGGAGACAGAAATAAAAAATGTTTATTATATTATGTATATTATACCCTTATTAAACTGAGATAATTAAATCGGTGAAGGAAAACATCGTGAGGAAACCGGCATGTCCTAGAACCAAAAATTCGAAGACATGTGACATTCGCCAAGCCGCACGCGTGGTGAATTACGGCACATTCCCTCTCTTAGAGAGGAGGCCTGTGTCCCAGCAGTGGGAACATTAAAAAGCTGATGATGATGATGATGATGAATTAAATCGGTTAATAGCCCTGAAAGCTAATTTAATCCAGAAAAAAAAAAATGTTTGCTCATGAATCAAAAATATTGACGACGACCCGGCAAAAAAAAAACCGGCGAACTTCGTATCGCCAAATTAGGATAACGCAATCTGAAGGTACTCAACAAGTTAATGTAACATTACAGTATCACTCGTCACATTTCTCATAACCAGAGCCTTACCGCCGAGGTCAAACCGTCTTACGAAAAGGCCTTTTTATTTTACGATCCCTAAATTTCTTGATAAACTTGTTCAAGTGTCGCTAGTCAGTAATTCGTTCCCCTCTGGCCGTTTCCTTATGGTTAGTTATAGAATTTGCGGGCAGCCGACCTGTGGGGCTGTGGCCCAATTTTGTGGGAGCTCTGCCTTCGTGCGTGACCTTTGGCAGTAATGGCCAGTCCTCGACGCGTTTCCTTATTCAACAATCTCGTATTTTGCCAACGTTTTAGTTAAGTTTCTAACAACACGTGGTGTTGAAAGTTCCTTTTCTTCCTTTAAGTTATGGAAGTTTACAAGTATAAGGGCGTGTTGTGTTGTTAATATTTAAACCTGTATCAGATGCTTTGCCTTTTTCTAAGTGTGGAAGCATGTCCTGATTATAGTCATGTTCATTAGGAGAATTCGACTTCGTTTTCATATCAGCCCTTTTCTATTTTTTCTGGATAGAGTCCCTCCGATATCTAAAAAAAATGCTTTTATTAATATAAAGGAGTGCTTGACTGCAATCCCATTTGATAGTAAGAAGTAATGCAATCTTTAATGGTGAGCCGTATTAGTTTATTAAGTGCTTATTCACTATAGCCTTGAAGACACCTAAATTATAATAGGACGGGAAGACCGCAGCAGGCAACTGTTCCAATCTTGGGGTTTGCCAGAGAGCTATCGAGCGCAGTACACTGACTGTAAAAAGAACATATTGAGTACAAAATAACACGCTGCGCTCCGAAACAGCTGTAATTAATAGACGTGGGAAAATGGCTGCCAGGTTCAAATGGGATTGGGCGGGTCATGTCAGCCGCATACACAGTGATCGCAGGGCAAGTGTCACTACTCAGTACGTTCCAGCAGAAAGCGCTGCCGAGCAGGACCTAGAAAGAGGAAATCTGGACGCGTACAATGACGACTTATTCAAGACGGTGTGAGAAAATAATGTCTGGAAGTACTTTGAGGAGGCTTTTACCCAGCAGCGTGACAGTAATAATATGTAGTAAAAAAAATCATGTCTATAAGTCGTGTTAGTTACACTATTTATAACTCAAGAACGGCTGAACCGATTTGGCTGAAAATTAGTGGGAAGGTAGCTTAGAACCAGGAAAAGGACATAAGATAATTTTTATCCCGTTAAGTAAAAGAAATCTAAAACCCACTAATTTATTTAATAAAGGGTAGAGTAGGGTAGAGTAAGGTAAAGTTCTGGTAAGAATCTGCGTTCTTCTAACAATCTTCTACTACTTTGTCCTTCTCATACTTCTGATTTTCTTCATTCTTCCTTTCATATACAGTCCATACTTCTGTGGAATGTGCTTCCTCTCGACATCAGGATGGCCACCAGTCATTTTGCATTCAAGCAGAAGTTGCGGAATTATTTTCTTTACAGATAGCGAAGTCGTCTCATAAACAACTTTCTTTTACTTCATAAAAATATATGTATTTGTATGTGTAGGTATATATTATATTAAATATATATGTATGTATATTTGAATCCTTGTTTTTCTTAATAATCTTTTGTTTTTTTTATGCACCTGCCATGTTTTCTCTTCTTTCTCTCTACTACCAGTCAACCTAGGGTGGTGACCCTAGGTTGACTGGTAGAGAATGCCTAAGGCATTAATTCCACCTATGTACCTTTGTGTTGCATAAAGTTTAAATAAATAAATAAATAAAGTAAAGTAGAGTAGGGTAGGGTAGAGCGGGAGCGAAGCCGCGGGCAAAAGCTAGTTTAATATATAATATCATGATAGACAGTGGAATTACATTCATGTTTAAATTTGTTCATCATCATCAGCCTTTTTTAATGTTCCAACTGCTGGGACACAGGCTTCCTCTCTAAGACAGGGAATGGGCCATAATCCACCATGCGGGCCCAGTGCGGGTGGCGGAGCGGTGGTGAATGTCACATGTCTTCGATTTTTTTTAAATTATTGAATTTATATCAATTTCCTCAATTGAAATACAATTGAAGTTAAAGTCATCCGCCATTTTAATTCTAAATGCTATCTAGTTTATGTGGTAATGTCTGAAAATTGCGATTATTTCAGGACCGAGCTGTCAATAAGTGAAATTACCGCAACATTAATATTGCCACTGTCATTTTGGTGCGATTGTGGCATTATATTGTGGTTTATTTTAAGAGTGTTTTAGGAAAATAATATGATATTGTTTCATAGATTAATAGTACCTACAAGCATCAGTTTGCAATATTTATTTAGATAAATGCCTTTATATCGTATACATATGTGAGCTGTAAAAGGTACTTGCTTAGTCATAAAAATCTTGATCTGTTCGTAATATATTTTTTTTTTTTTGTAATAAGTCATCCCTTAATTTTTTATGTAGGTATTCAAAAGTTGAACAAATAAGTACAAAAATATAATACAAATCATTAAAATTAATTTTAGTATTATCATGATGGCTTGTAGTGGCAGTGGCCATGGGCAAGGTACATTGTTTGGAGAATAGATAACGATAGGGTTTTAAAGGTTCTGGAGTGACGACCGAGCACCAAAAGTTGCAGCGTTGTTGAGGAGGCCGTGACCTCTTTCCAGCCATGCCTCAAAGAGGTAACATATCACCATAACTATGGCGTGCCTTTCAATAGAGACCTACAATTTGGTTTGTCCAATTAGCATAATTTTACTGACTGACTGTCAACAACTGACTTCATCACAATTCAAAAATATCTGCAAATGCTAAATTTGAAAAAAAAAATTGGTTTGAATTTGATTTTGGCAACATAACACACGTACACCGACTTTAACATTTATTTAATTTTAATTAAAATAGAATTAGAAGTACACAATTCACAAACACTTAACCCTAAAGTACCCATACAAACACATCTTACAAAGTATACCTCACTTGTCAAAACTAGAGCTCTGTTACTGACATGCGCTATAACAGGTTAATATCTTAGAAACACTCCTCAAAGACCGCGATCATCGTCCTTTGATATCATCGCAGTTGATATGAGCTTGTCTGTACAAGTTGTCGGCAGTAGAGGGTTACTTGTGCGGAACTAACACATTCATAATCCTGTTTGTATGTTCGCTTAAGAGCTTGAGATGTTGAGTGTGACTCTGAATGTATCTGTGTAGGGGGTCTTTAATACCGGAGATTAGAGCGTTTGCAGGGTTAAGTGTTATTGATGTGACGTGCTAAAATCTTATAGTTCGAAAAAAGTTTGTGGATTAGAATGGGTTAGCATTGGCAGTGTTGAAAGGCCTCCCCAAGGTTGAACGATGACCTTGTGAGGGTCACGAGAATCCGATGAATGTGAGGCGCATAGGGCCTGTCGTTATGGTGACACTTGAGGGTGACAGTCTTTTGAACGAAATGGAGATGATGATAATTGTTGACATATCGACTTATTTTAGGAAGAACGGCACTTTCCGTATTTGGTAAGAAATAATTAAAAATTTTTTATGATGATACCTACTATATTTTTATAAATATTTTATGAAATGCAACCGATTTCTATGGTCCGACACAAAGTGCCACTTAATAGTTACATTTTACTTCTTCTTCTTCTTCCTGCCCTTGTCCCATATTACTTGGGGTCGGCGCAACACGTTTTTTTTCTTCCACTCTATCCTATCAGCCGTCACACTATCACTAACTTCCTTTTCTTTCATATCACTCCTCACACAATCCATCCATCTCTTCTTCGGCCTCCCTCTTCCTCTCCATCCATCTACTTGTAAACTCAGAACTCTTTTAGTAACATGTGTTTCATCCCTCCTCTTCACATGACCATACCAAGACAAACGACTTCCTTTCAACTTTTCAGTCACTGGCGCCACTTTCAAACTTCCTCTAATATACTCATTTCTCACTTTATCCATTCTCGTCACACCACACATCCATCTCAACATTCTCATCTCCGCTACATGCAGTCTTTTTTCATCCATCTTTTTCACAGCCCAACATTCTGATCCATACAATATGACAGGTCTTATCACGGACTTGTAAATTTTACCCTTCAATATATATAGAATAGTTACATTTTACTTGAAAAGGTTTAATAATGTAAGTTGGTTAATCATTTTTTAAATTTGGAAAGTTTCCATCATATGAGTGGAAAAATATTCTTTGTATTTATTATTCCAAGACATAGTCATGTCCTAAATTTTATCTCGATTCATTCATAAATTAATAACAAACAACATACACACACAATATAAGAGTAATATAATTAATCATTATCTCTGATTACAACAATTAAATAGTAGATTTTAACAAGAAATTGTTACTTTAATGGGAATACGATATGCTTGAAAACACAGGATGAAATGCAATCTCGTTTTACTTTCTACAAGAGAAATTCAATTAAGTGCATTCGTGGTTTAGCTTGCCTTGACTTGTGCAGAACCGCTTGTTTCTTATTTTTCTGTTTAGTTATAAGATTTATAAAGTATCTGCTGTCTTTTTTAATCTTAAACCAATCTTCTATTTGTAATTGATATAGATATATATTTATTTATCTACAAAATAATGAGTTAGTTGTGTTCTGTAATTACTATCAATGACAAAAATTTTAATAATGATCTGGCTTCTACTACTTTTACATAATCAACCTTATAAATTCCTCCTGTTAGGACTCAGATCAATGCAAATTAGCATATGTACCTACTGACAGGACTCAGGTTAACTCTATAGGCCTCAGGCCATCTCTATATGACTCATGCCATCTGTGACTGCGACTATCTTTGTAGGACTTAGGCCGTCTCTGTAGAACTCAGTCTATATCTGTAGGACTCAGACCATCAACGTAGGACGCCGGCTATCACAGGGAATGGGCCGTAAACTACCACTTGGACTCCGTGTGGATTATTGCATGTCACATGTTTTCAAATTTTCAGTTCTAGAACATGCCAGTTTCCTCAAAATAAGCCCGCGATGAGATTTCACTTCTGTCTGTGTAGTTAGAGCATATTCCTTGTCGTTCTAAATTCAAATATTTAAAAAACAAAACCAAAAAATGCTGTTATTACAGAACAGAAGTGTTTATTAAAATAACGCCCCTCGCATACCGTAGACAATTAACCTAAACTGTCAAAGTAAATCATACACATTTTAAATACCAGTTAATTTCTTCAAGACGACTTTGAATGGGGCCATTAAAAACAATTTCGTCGCTCGCTGGTTGCGGGTGACGTGACGAACTCAAGTGACTAGCCGTGACAAACAAGTTCTGCCACAATATCCGGCTGTGAAACATAAACTGAATTTTAATGGCCCAACACAACATGGAAGTGTATTGATTTTGTTATTCAGTATAGTTTTGGTTTTCGATGGTCAAGAGTAGCTTTGCAGTTATTGATGGTTTTGTTGAAAAGTAATCCCTGATAGTAGCTTAGCGGGTAAAACCACTCATTGGCATGTTGGTCTAGTGGTTAGTAGCCCTGACTGCTATGCCAGAGGTCGTAGGTTCGATTCCTACCCAGGATAAATGTGTGTGTGATGAGCACGATCATTTGTTCTGTGTAATTTATCTATAATATGTATGTATAAAGAAATATATAAGTATGTTCATGGGTTGTCTAGTACTCAAAACACAAGCTTTGCTTAGCTTGGGCTCTGACACATTAACCATTGCAGTAAGTGTGAACAGGTATTTTCTGGACACGCGCGATCCATCGCAGGCGATCATCATATTTCTTTTCTCTTCTTTTTTTGCTGCTTTGCTTAGAGTCAGTTGGTGCTTTGTTTAGAGTCTGTATTTTTTCTAGCGCTCTTGTTAGAAAAAATACAGACTCTAAACAGATTTTTAGCAGTCTAATAGGTCTTCAGGGATGTGCCGTAACAGGCGTTGCTCAGAGGGTTGGTCTTTATAGTAGGTAAAAACATCCAATGACAATCCCGCTCTTGCTCAGAGGGGGTTCCGGATTGGTCTTTTGAGACATAACGACGTCTCATATATATACTGATGGTGATCACCGGGGTTTTTTTTTTCTCCGTGATCACCGGGGTGGTTTTAGTGAAATAAAAATCCCACACTCCCCGGACTTATCCCTACAGTCTGGGCGCCTTTTGAAGGTTTCCCTAAGAAATAAAAGGTCTAATAGATAGTTGTCCTATCAATTTTAAAACTTTATTTAGTAAATAAATAAAGTATACAAAGAAGAAAAATAGAAACACTTATCTAATTAAAAATATATATACACTAAACACAATAACTTCCAGTTATAATATGGCGTCCGAACTCTTCCTTCTTCATTCAATTTATTATTATATATATATTTTGAACTGTATTTACTTATTTTTATTTATTAAACTAGGTATTTTTATTTCTGTAATCTAATTTGTATTTTTAATTTGTGTGTAATGCTAACTTTTATCAAGTTGTGCATAATATTTATTTTTTATTTTTAGTTCTAAATTGTTCCTTTTTTCTAAATTGTGTTTGTGTTCCTGACAAAAAAGAAACAAACACACACACTCAATCCATTTTTTACGTTAATAGACACCTGGTCTACTATTAATACTAAGAAACATAAAAAATAGTTAACATATTCGTAATTACACAAAACAGCAAGCTTCTTTAAACCCTACAAAAACTAAACGTACACAACAGATTCATAATTACTTTATTTAAAATAATTCCATTTAACCTCAAAGTACTTAGAAATACAAAAAAGGCACTCGTGTTTAAAAACAAAGAACTCTAAGTGCTCGCATCATAAAACTAAATAAAAAAAAAAAACATAACATTCTCTTTACAAGTCCACACGCAAATTTCAAATTACGAACTGTCCCCAACAAAGGTAAAGCGACAGGCAACATTGTATATGAAACCACAGAACAGTGAAATAACAGAGATGGCACAGGCACACAACCAAACTTTAATGTTTGCCTTTTTTGGAGTGGAATACCTTTTTCGTACGTGATGGTACGAAGCCTGTGATGTACGCATGATGGTTTTGTTTATCCTAATGTAGGTAGAAAATTAGCGCGGTCTTTTTTACGTTGACCCATTAACGTTTTATTTGTGTTTGTAAGATTTTGGAGTGAATACAAATACAAGCTTACGGTGGCTTATCACGGCGTAAACGTAAAAGGGTTTGAATTAAATTCGTGTCGGGTGATGAAAGGTTGCTTTATGTAGTTAGATTAGATTTTGTTTATCGTAAAAGCATGTCAACACTTTGGTAAAGTTGATTTCTGTTTGTTTGTTTTACTTAAACTAGGTGTATATTAATTGTGTTGCGGTTGAAAGAGTTGATCGTCGTGCTAAAACGCAAAGGGTAAATAAAGGTACATGGTGGGATAATTATTAAATATCTGACATGTCCTCTCAGGCAGGTACTAATGTTATAAATGCGAAAGTAACTTTGTCTATCTGGCAACACGAAATTTCATGGAATGTGGCACACTGCTAGACCATGCCTTAGAAATGGATTTACGATATTTTTGGTGTGTTTCCTTTGGTAAATTCTGGACTTTCACGCAGCCGAACCAATTGGTAGAAACAAGTAAATATTATATAAAATAATGAAATATATTGGGGTGCATGAAAGGAGCCACCCCGAGCGGCGTTAAACATATCGTATAGCGATTCTAAACGCCCGGCGCACCCTGGACAGCGAGCACTCGGTAACGCAGAGTCTAGCTGACTAATCCTTTCACCACGATGACTCAAACTCAAACCCTCCAAAAACACTTATCAACGCCAGCCTTAACGGCATTTTCACCCGCGAATTCTGGTTTCTTAATCACTAAACAAGCTCTGAACGTGATCTCTTAACAGGTTGCGGAATATTGGTCAGAAAAAAAAATTAGTTTGAGTTCATCGACACGCAAAGGAGAAGATTAAATATATTTTATACATTGACATCCTCTCCCTCTCGGCGGTAGTTTGGACTGGACGTGTTTTTTGTTGTGCGAAAGTGTACTGCAATTAAATTTAATTATTTTTTAAATATTCCTTTTGAAGTCTCCACTAAACTCGGACCCTCCTGTTCTATCTTGTGGGAGAGCCCATTAAGTGCGGCGGCCATATTAGACTGTGTCGGAATTCTCGCTCTCGCAAGCCTGTCTACCAATGGGCTGACCATCGGAAGGACATCATCGTCGCCACTAGCTACGTTCCGGTTATCTACCTAAAAAACCATTTATAACCTTGGAAAAAGTGAAGCAGCCGGTGAGTTTCGAACCCCGGCCATATCGAGTACAGAGACTGCGCTCGTAGCCGTAGTGCCAGGTGAACGAGTACGTCATCGCGCGAAATAACACTGCTGCTTACAAACGCGCTACGTCACTGCGAGTCAGCTACGCGCTTCATCGTGGTAAGTGCTACGTGTGCTACGGTGCTACGACTGTCGTTCGGATCTGCTACGCGGTACCTGTCAACAGCTCGACGGTGATCGGCTACGCCGCGTGCGTAAAAAATAGAATGGAACATTCGGCCGACATGTCGGTGTGTGATCTTGATGACACTAGGCATACAACAACAATTGATGTTACCCCGCCAAACTTTGTTTTTGCGCGCGGTAAAACTATTACTACGGATGATTTTAATAACTTTAAGGAGGAGATAAAAAGTATGATTACTACCTTATGGAAGGCACAGCAACAGGAAATTATGACTATCCCAGCCACTTTAAAGGAGATTCAGCAGAGTAATCTAAATATTGAGAACTCGATCCTACTACTTACGGCTCAAAATGAAGAACTGAGCAAAAAGATTGTAGAATTAGAAGATAAATCAAAGAAGGAAAGGGATTACATTATTTTACTAGAAGAAAAAATAGAAAACTTGCAGATGGGGGCCCGTAAATCAAACTTAGAAATAAAAAATGTTCCTCGCGGGCCTAGTGAAACAAAAGAGGATTTAGTCCAAATGGTGCTAAGTCTATCTTCTACGATTGGAGGCACTCTATGCAAAAGTGATATTAAGGACGTTTACAGGGTCCGCGGAAAAAAGAAGGAGTCTTCTAACACCGCGATTGTAGTTGAGACTGCATCCACCCTCATTAAAACGGACATCTTAAAACTCTGCAAGGCCTTTAACACTACCACGGCGTATAAGCTATGCGCCAAACACCTGGGTCACCGTGTGGCCGGCGACACTCCTATCTTTGTGTCAGAGCAGCTGACAGCAAAAGGTTCCCGACTTCATTTCCTAGCAAGAGATCTCGTCAAAGCTGGTAAATACAAGTTCTGCTGGACTGCCTATGGGCGTGTTTACATTAGAAAATCAGAAAACTCCCCAATCATAACGATCAAATCAGAAGCTCAAGTGCAGCAGCTCTTTAATGGTGACTGACTATATATTGTACACTCTTTGGGATCAGTTAGTGCAATTTGTCAGATTTATTGGTTCCGTATTTTATTTTTCTTTTTATTATTTCTTACTAAAGTGCTAACATGTAAACTAATTTTAATATTAATGATAATTCACACATACACACATACCCGTCAATTAAATACCTACATGTCTTCTCAGACACACTCATATACATACATTTTTCATTTTATCACAAATCCGCATACATACACACCATCACACACAAATCAATATCTTATACTAGTCTCTTTAACCTCATACCCGCTCTGTTTATATAAAAAAATTACTACAATACATAACCAAAATTATATAATGTATCGAACTGGAAGTAATATAACGCCCTTATCATCATTCTTTAAAATATATTTCAGATATCAGTTATATGCAGCCAACACCTATATAAAAATTTACTCATACTCTAATGGATGACGCCTTAAACACATTAAATGACCTAGACACGGCAGAGATAGCATATGCGTCCTTTGGTGACATTGAAAATTTTAGTAAAATAATAAACATTAACACAATTAATGATTTAACATTAATGTCACAAAATATCAGGAGCGTCTATAAAAATTTTGATGACTTGCAAGTATTACTCGCTCAATTAAATCTAAATCCAGACTTTTTGGTACTTACTGAATGTTGGATTAATGAGGATAAAACAATCCCATCTCTGCCTAACTATGTTTCTTATATTAGTACCCGGCATTTTAATCAAAACGATGGTGTTATTGCCTATATCAAGGATGGGATTTCGGTTAATGTAAAAGAAGTAATGCTGGATGACGCATCATGCCTACAAATTGAGTCTACCAGCTGTACCATTTTGGCTATATACAGATCGCCCTCGATTACCAATGCGCAAAAATTTATCAACTCATTGAATTCTCATCTTGAATTAAATAAATTAAATAAACTTATAGCTATTGTAGGGGACATAAACATAAATATAATTGATAATCCTAGTGACCAAGGATACATGAGAAAAAACAGACTGGATTACCTTAACATGCTAAGTATCCACGGTATCTTGCCTGGTCACAGCTTGCCAACGCGGGATGGAAGCTGCCTTGATCACATTATGCTTAAGTTGGATAAATGTAAGAGATCTGCTCGAGTGGCAGTACTCGAGACCTCAATAACTGACCATTTGACGAGAGATTGTCTTGGCACTCTCAGATTGATCTAATCGGTGGAAGAGTCAGGAAGCTGGGGGTCTACTCTCTTTCTCCGAAACGAAACTTTCGTAAACGAACGAAATTCAAACGAAGTTTCGTCAGTGAACCTACTCTGTTTCATGTTCGGACGCGCACATGAAGTTCGGATCCACAGACAATCTTCGTGATTGAATGGAATGAACAATATTGTGTGAGCCTTTTTAAATGTCATTTAATATAAATTACGGTTTTTAAACTAATTTTGAATCTGGCTTTATTTTAAAATTTTGCATTTACTATGTGGTTTATTAAATATTACTAGTAATATTTATAAATAAAATTTAAATGTATTGCTAAATACTGATTTTTGATGAAATTCATCACGACATTATAAAACATCCTTTTTTACGACCTTTGCTAACCGACTTATTTAAAGGGCACCATTTCTTGTCAATCATCGGTACTAACGTATGACAATTAAAACTATCCGTATAATCACACGTAATGTGTCAATTATAACAAATGTCAACTTCAACTTGATTTTTAGTTTGACTTTTTGAAAAATATATCATGTTGCCAGTGCTTTTTTTACCTACTTTTCAATTGCAATACACATTTTGTATATTTATTTGTATTTTAATATATGATTTATTAAATATTTCTTGTAATATTTATACATAGAATATAAATTGAACTCAAAAAAGTACTTATTATTGGCGGCGAGGTTGTGAGGTTTAAGACCTTAGCCTGCCAAATGGGACGAAGAAAAACAATCTTGTAACTTGTCAAGATTGTTAACTTCAGTGTTACCAATTTAGCATTATTATGGCTAAATTTAGCAATTTTATAAGTGATTTGGCATGCATAAATTCAGTTTAGTATTGCATTGCATTGCATTGCATCAGCCTTATTATAATGTGTCCACTGCTTGGACTCAGGACTCCTCTTTAGGAGAGGGAATGGGCACAGTTTAGCATATTTTTTAGCATTTTATTCGGGATGATATTGATACTTGAATTTCCAAAAACAAAAATAAAACTGAATAACGTGGTGATGTTTCTGAACACGACCGTAGTGAACTAGTGATCAGGGGAATCCCGCTTGAATTGAACTACATAATGGTTTATTGTAAAAGTCGATGTTGTCATCGAAGGCAATTTTGTTTTGTTTGATTCGTATGTGGCTACGTGCGTTGAATAAGGGATAGTAATAGAGTTAATTAATTGACAATGCCATAAAAATATCACAATTTGGGACTGGGAATTGATATCCGATTTGAAGGAGTGGCTTCAGAGCCGGTCGGTCTTCTGCTTCGGTTGTATCTAATGAAGAGGATACAAACGAAGGTCTTAATATTTTATTTGTGTCACAATTAGTTCTTTTAGTGCTTCCTTGGCATTATTGTTAAGATTTTTTAATAAATGCGCGTCGTTGTTTTATTTTTACATTTTCTAGAAATTTTAGCACATTTTTGGCATTTTTTAAATGTAGATTAGATTTTGCAAAAAATATTTTGTAGAGTTGGCAGCACTCGTCAACTTAGGATGTTTTGTTTGATTTTTTCAAAACATTTTTATTCCGAGTTTATTACTCAAGTGTTGTGTTAATACATCATGATACATACTTTGTGATCGTTTTACACATTCTGTAAAAACAATTTCAAGTTAAACTGTCGATATCGCGAGATATCGCGTAACATTTTCGGCCACATGCTGCTTTGTTTTGGATATAAGAAAGTAAATATGTATTTGTAAGTAAATATTAACATAAATTTACAATATAACTAGTATTTGTATTTAGTCGTAGGTAGTCTATTCTTAGAATTCTTTTATTCACAATCTTAGTTGTGTCCGAATTTTGTTTTCCAAAATAATAATTGATTTAATTACCAAATTTTTATGTAAGTATAAGAATTTAAAATCCATTTTAATTCGATCAATTCTTATATAATTACAATTTTTAAATGACAATTAGGTATTTAATCCCTTTTATTTTCAGATCAATGAACCAATGCCATCCACCTTCTCACCTCCTGTCAATCAAGCCAACTTCTAAAGTTTTCACAGCCTGAGGTAGCTGTGAACCTAAAACCCAGCCAGGAAGATAGGCATAACCAGCCAGTCGACTACTAGTGTCATGAAAATTCCTAAATCTTACAGGGTGCAAGTTAATAAAAATTATAAACATTATACATGTATTTTAGTCTTTTATTAAAATCTCACTGAACAACAACAACTTAAGATAGTCCACTTTCTAGCACTTTGCTACCCTGAATATATCACAGTAGCACTCAACTTCCTAGAGTTTTGCTACCCTGAACATATAACAGTAGCACTTCACTGCCTAGTGTTTTGCTAACCTGAACATATCACAGTAGCACTCCACTTTCTAGTGCTTTGGTGGGAAGAAGCCTTTGGAGGTAATAAAAGCACTATTTCTTGGCACAACTCCTCAAATAATTGCCGACTGAGTCTGTGTCTTCCCACAAACTAAGTCAGGAATTTGCGTAACGTTAAGCTGGTTGCGCAAATGACGCCGGTTCCTTGGACGCTCTAAACGTCCTTCACGTAGAGCTGCTGTAATTACTCCTCCTTGCGTTGTTTTCCTCAATGCTGAGGATCGTGACCACCCTGCTTCAACACTTTTCCTTGAATGATATTTCTCCATATGTTTCTGTCTCTGGCGGTGTGAAGTGCATTGTATATCGTAGAACCGCTTTGATTAAAAGCATTTTTGAGGACATTTTATGCAATTTTCCTACAAAAATCACACAAACTAAGATCAAAATATAACACTTTTAGTTTCGTAGGTTTGAAGTTAAAATTCCGAATAATCAATCTGTTCATCGGTTGCTTGTGTACTTTAAACGTTCTTCACGTGGAGCTGCTTTTATTTAGAGCATTCTAGAGGCCATTGTAATGTATTATCACACGAAATCCACAAAAACGAAAATCAAAAGGTAACGTTTTTGGTTTCGTCAATTTGACGTTAAAATTTCAAAACATTCGTGTGTCAAACTCATTTTTTTTTTCGAAACATTGCCAATTAGAGTAGGTTTAGAGAATCGGTATGTCAAACTATTTTCGTTCGTATGAAATTTCGGGAACGAAATGAACCGTGGTAGGAAACACGCGAAATTTCTTACGAAACTTCGTTTTTCGGAGAAAGAGAGTAGACCCCCTGATCTGGATCTTTAAGATCCTCAGACATTCGGCTGGCGTTGAACTGTTAAAGAAGGTCTATGTTGCCTTGGCTCAGTCGATCATGATCTACTGCATTCCAGTGTGGGGAGGTGAATCGAAAATCAAATTTCTCGAGGTAGAACGTTCTCAAAGGATACTTCTGAAAGTTATGTTTTTTAAAAACCTCAGGTTTCCTACAGCTACTCTTTACTCAATAGCCGACCTATTAACTATACGTAAATTATATATCCTACATGTTATTCTAAAAAAACATAAATCGCTTCCAGTTGATCCCACTATATTAACAAAAAGACGAAATGACATAGTAACTAAAACACGTGTATGTAGAACTTATTTCGCTAGACACCAATATTTAAATCAATCTTCGCATATATATAACAACATTAATAAAATTCTTAAAATATACACAAAAACTACTTTGGAATGTAAACGGATAGTAACAGTTTGGCTAAAAACTCTAGACTATGTTGCTACAGAAAATATAATTGTCCATATTATTAAGTAGTAAACAATGTTTTATATGTCATTTATACGCTTGTATGTATTTATAAAAATGAAGATATATATATGTATGTATAAAACAAAATAAAAGATTAATACACAAATTATTACTCGTTATATTTATATATATACATCTATTTTCACACACACACACACACACACACACACACATATACATAAACACAGTCACTGACACACACACAGATAAACACCTCCACACATCACATACATAAACACCATAAATCACGCTCGCACACACACGTGCGCACATTGTGTGCGCGCACGTAATAGACTTAGTTCACTGTTGATTAAATTATAGATAATTTACTCAAATAGATTTAATATAAGTAATAAGATATAATATAAATGTAATCAAGTTATGGGAGTGCGGCCTCTCCTGGCACAGGTGTTTTCACACTTAAAAGGAGAGGTCAACCTGAACGTTGTTAAACGTATCCTGTTAATGAATAAAACAAAACATAAAACATAAAAACAAAACATAAAACAGACTCTCAGTTAATATGTAGATCCACTACTACCAAACTTGTTCATACAAAAGTAGACTCTAAACATCGGAATAATGGCCTATAGTGGCGTGGATGTGAGAGGACACCGGTGTCCTCTCGAGCTAGTACAGATAATTGATTTGGATTTCAGTAAAAGTTAAGTTCATTTCGAATGTTTTGGTTTTTTCCTCAAGTAAAAGCCGTGTTTTCATAGTTATCGCACGTTATGCGTATATAAAAGTTCCCGTATTAAATAATAATTTTGTATTGAAACTAAATGTCAACGAGGATTGTAGATAATTCTGAATGAAAATAAAACTCAGGAGGGATTGCAGTCAAGCACTGGTTTATATCAATTTAAAAAATATATATATGTAATTTATAAATGACTCTATATTTTAATAATTTTGTGTTTTTTTTTTATTTGACTTTTGTAATGTGTATAATGTAATTTTGTGATGTGAAAAATAAAATTTTGAATCAAAGTATTCCACAATCTAATAAATGATTTCAATTTCATTTTTGCATATGAAATGGTTTCCGAAATAAATTATTTAACTATCGTATAGGTACATAATTATAAATAAAAAAATAAAAAAAATAATAGTAGCCCACCGGTATTGGGAACAGGGTCTAAGCTACCGGTGGGCAGAGCTCCAGAGATAGGAACCTCCTAACTATACGAGCCGTGCCCAGAAGTACCGCTTTCTAAATCAAGCCCTTAATCCAGTCCCCTAACGGGGGCCTCCTAAGGTGACTACTCCTCGTTTTTTTTTGTTTTTATTATTGATGGGCTCGCACTTGATCACTATCTCATCTGAGGATAAGTGATGATGTGCCTGACTATACAATTCCCTAATCCTTAACTTATAGACTCTTGGTAGTAGCTATCAGGAAACATAGACTCCGGCAGAGAATTCCACCACTTAGCTGTATGTTTCCTAAACGTTTGGTATGAGTAGAATGTCAACCATGTATCGGTGGTCACACAAAATTCTAATATCATACTGAAAAAACATATTTTGTTTGTATCAAATACTCAGCGTATTGAGAACATAGCCCAGAATATTATTGTGTCTTTCTATAAAATTATTGATTCGACGTCCTACTTATGTAGCCGTACCTACATTATTAACGCATCAATCATGTCATTTATCCTACATTTGCGTCCCTAACCTTCGGAAAACGACACATCGTAACATAAATACGATATTATTATGTCATTCGTAAATAATCCTTATTGTATCTCTTTCATCTCCCATCGTTATGACAAAACATGGGATAATGAAGTGTCCCCATATTGAGGTACCACCTGACATCGTCCTACTTTTTTACCAGCTGGCTTAACCAAAAGAGGCAAGTATTTTTCATTGTTTCAAACCACAAAGAGATGACTATGAAAGCCCTATCTGTATT
The DNA here is from genome assembly GCA_958295575.1 of Leucania comma. NCBI lineage: Eukaryota > Metazoa > Arthropoda > Insecta > Lepidoptera > Noctuidae > Leucania > Leucania comma. Next base: position 24,802,342 of record OY282467.1, on the reverse strand, counting down.
TACAACGACCGTTTAAATACACCACTGTATCAGGCGATTACAAAACACTTCAGTGTTAACAGTCAAACGATACTACCCCCAATAAAGCTAAGTATAAAGTTCAAAATTCCATTCACATACTGGAAATTTTTCTTATCAAATTAATAATGAGAAATAATAGGGTCTTTCTGTGTCGATGTGTTTGTTTTGAGAATTCAACCTTATCTCTGAGTGTTAGGGTTGGGTTTTGTGTGTAGATTGTGGGTAAGTATATCATTTTCAGCGGACGCTATAGTTTCGAGTATAGGGCAGTTAAGATTGTACGATAACTGTTTTAATATGAGCCGGAAGTACCGGGGCACGGCTCCCAATAGCCTACTAAGGAAAATAGTGCAATTTGTTTTTTTTTTTTTTCGTTAAAACTTGACGTAAAGCGTTGAATCGCGACTTGTTTGTACTATAAAGTTTATTTATATTTAGACACGTGCCCGTGCGAAGCCGGAAGAAAGTTATATACATATGTTTTTCTTATTGCCTCTTCAATTAGCATTAAAATCCGATGCGTGGTTTAGAAGGAAGGATTTAGTTGATAAACAGGTAGACGAGTATAAAAAAAGTTGCATAGAAAAAAAAGTTGTGTTATAATCTAAAAGGAAGCACCTTTTTTATAATGTTATGTAATGGCTCGCATTTAACCTCAATTGCACCTGATGGTAAGTGATTATATGAAAAAAGATGAAGTTAAAATTTTTGCCTATTAAGACCTGTTTTTAAACCTATCAAATACACATGTACGAAATTAATTTCTATAAGTAAACAGTCAACAACCTTGTAAGTCGTTGGTCGTTGCGTACTAGCTACCTACAGTTCATTGGCCTCGCTCAACTGACGTTTACTTAAAGAAATGAATTTCGTAGATGCGCAAATTAATTCGAGTTAAAAAAAGTACTTTATTTTTAAATTTTCTCTATACAATTCTATAGTATTTCATGTACCGAATTGACCCTCCGCGGGATTAAAACGGCCAAAATTTAACGGTGTATACACAAAAATATTCGTAAAAATCGAGCATGCCGTTTTGGGAGAGTTTTCTTGCAAAAACTGTGATTTGAAAATTTTATATACCTAATAAATAGATTTTTTTAGTGTAGTGTTGTTTTTGGTGTCATGTAATAAAAAAAAAAACTGGCATTATCTACTAAAAACGAATGGAAGTGATTCAAATTCACTGGTTTTATTTTTGACAAAAGCTTTTACAAAACATATAGGTATATAACGTCGCTGTAGAATGATAACCTCTTATGTCCAGAAATCCACACTTCACAAGAAACGAAAAAAAACGAATTGTTTGTCTATGTTTAAAATATTTTTATGTGCTTTTGCCTCATGCTTTGAATAATAAAAAGGTCTTATTTACGAGTATGTTATCAACCAATGCCTTACCTAAATATATTATGACAGAGAAATTACATAAGTGGTTTTCTGTTCCAACAAAAAAAATAAATGACATACGAGGTATTCATTCTACAGCGACGATAAGTAAACCAGATCACTGAATGAATTTTCGGCATAACACATTGTAATAATTATTTTATAGAATTGAAAAATTTCAACAGTAATTTGTAAGCATAAATGGAGACTATTTTAAAATAATAGTTTCATTTATTTACTCAAAATCCTCGCATTCAGCTAAATTAGTCCGATTTTAAAACAATAAGCGGCTTTAAACTTTTGTTGCCAATTTTGGTATATTTTACTAACAAAGACAACATTTTAAATGAATGCCTTCATTCACATTATAGATTTCCATTTATACTTTTAGAATTTTTGAGGTGGGATATCATCCAAGAATTTCTCCCACTCTAGGGTGGAGCAGAAGGGTATGTCAGACATTTACTGACTAAAATTACACGTGTGTCCTTCAATTGTCTTTTGCGTTCCAGGACCACGGGTTTTTTTTCAGAAATGCTCCGTGTTCTTTTTTTTTAATTATTTATAGACTCGTGTTTGACCACTATCTCACCTGATGGTAAGCGATGATGTGGTCGACGATGGAGCACGCTTGCCTAGAAGTAACCTATTCACTCTTGACTTAAAGACCCCTAAGTTATAGGTTACACGGCGGCATTCCACTCTTTAGCTGTACGCACAATAAATGTGTTTCCAAAAGGAACTTAGCAATCATTGGCCTTGTTTAAGCTCTTATGACATCTTTTTCAGGAGCTTTGGGATACTACGAGGTATCAACAAGAATTGGTCCGTACGGCCAGAGAACCAATGTTTGTAGTCCGCAAGCCCGCGCCTTGAAGGTATAATCATCCGATGACAAATCCCGCCCTTAGGTGTGGCGTGAAATAGTGTCAGACTCTTACTGACTAAAAACCTACCTTGTTCCATTCATTGCCTTCATCTCAGGGCCCCGGATGACATTTTCACATAACCTTTGGCGCCAGTAGGCTTCGGCCCTGCTGGGCCCCTACAGTTCGCCTGTCGTAGCTGGTAGTTGAGCTTGGGATTGTGGCGGCTGGGGCATAAGGATGTTCCCTCAAGGCTGCTGCGTCTCTTTCGCCAGCATTACGGATTCGCAGAAGAAAGCGACCGCCTTGCATTCCGTCTTGCTTCAGCCAGGTCAGCTGGTTTGCTTGAACCAGGGCCTGTCAGGAGAGGTCACCACTACTAATCGCCTTCACGAGGACACGGCGGTGCTCTCCTAAGCGGAGTAAGCAATCCGTGTAAGCAAGTACAATATAAATCTAATGATCTCAACATAATTTTTAAAGTAAATACAGACATTTTTAAGATTTTATTAGTACGTCACTAAATTGTTGATAGTTTGATTAATTATTGCCATAATTTTTTATAATTAAAATTAGCTCAAACATTTAAAATATATTTACAACTAGCTGTTACCCGCGACTACGTCCGCGTTAATTTCGTAGAACATTTGTACAATTAAATAATTCTGATCTTACAATTCAGTCTACATTAAAATTGTTTTGTTTTACTTTCACATAAACCGGCTAAAGGTAAAAACGCAAATTACCTTCAGGAAACATGTGTTATATACTCGTACATATGTATTATGTACATATGAACGTCAAAGCTTCCGAAAGAGTTGGTCTTAAAATGAACATGGACAAAACCAAAATCAAGATAAACAGCCACGTAGCGCCTACTCTGACTGCGGGAATCCGATGGATGCGAAGCGAGATGCACAGACCGTTCATTGTGGCGACACTTGGAAAGAGTATGTAAGGGTTGTATTAGTGGGCGTTTCTCCCTAACCCAAAGGAAAAGCATAAGTTTTTGTATGTTTTTGGTTTCTGTTCTGGTAAAACAACGTTGTATGTTTTTTTTTAATGATTTGTGCGTCAGAAAAAAGCATATTAACACGCAGTATTTTTTAGTAACACTAAATAAATCCTTTTAAATGTAGGCTATAAAAAAAGTGATCAGTGGAGTTGAGCCCTTCACCTTTTAGAATTTGCAATTCTGTACCTTCTTCTTAACGTAGGTAAATTATCAAATGTCTTCTCCCAGTCTGGGTGCAGTGAGAAAGAGCGTCAGACTTTTAGTGACTAAAACCCACCTGTTTCCCTGCAGTTACCCTTTGTGTTTCAGTGGCTCTTTGCGTTTCAGGGTTGTAGTAAGCATGCTACAATCGCAGTGGTTTTTAATTTCTTTGAGGAGTGGATACAGAGGCACCACGGCGTCCTGTCCTTGTGCATGACTCACTGGATGTGGGCGTTTTGGGAGACATCTGTATTGAATTTAGAAGAATGAAACTCTCGATTCTTACCATTGTACGGATCGCTCGGAGATACAATGGAGCTTACGGTTGAAATCGCTGTGTCGTCGTGAAGGCGATCGTTAGAGAAAATGTCAACCAGTCATTTCCTTCCGTGAAACAATAATGCGATCGAAGGAGGTGTTTGAAACTATGACAGATAGGACATCTTCACGCCTCAGCAGTCGCTATAGATTAGTATGGATTTGCGAAAGCATGTTTGCATTGATTGTTGCACCTTGATCGCTTTTGGTAGTTATCCAGTATTGTTGCTGCATATTTGACTGATGTCTTCATATATCAGACGAATTATTTTCCATAGTAGGATCTACCCTAAGAAGAGTCTCCAAATTTTAAATAAATTTCCGCGAAATCTTGAGCGCGTGTATCTCTGCCTAATTGAACTCGCACATTGATGGCCAAACGCAGTGCTGTAGTCGCCGCCGCCGATCGCTTCCACGAAGATACGGCGGTGCTCCACCCAACCGGGATAGACCTCCATTGCACGCTCGACCGTGTCCTCCAGACGATTCGCAAAATGGTAAATCTGTACTTCCGGCCGGATTGAAAAACAGCAGGATTGTTAAAAATTCTCTGGGAGCGTTCAATAAAAAATGCATACACCTATTTTATTTTAACCAACGAAAAAGAAGGATTTGAAATCGAATGTTAGATTTTAAAGGACGGTGTCTGCCAAACTGTTTCGAAAGTGCTGATCTTAAAACCAGCCTCAATAAAAAAGCAGTAAGAATGCAAAAAAAAAAATAAAAAAAACCCCTCATCAATCTGAGATTCGAACTACCATCGTCCTACGTGCTATGGCTAGTCACTAAACCACTGTGCTAAATTCTTAGGTAATTTCCTTTCAAAATAGGCGTTCTTGTTATAAACGTTATAGAGTGCCTGGCTCCTTGTCAATGATAGCGTGATGATTTTTATCTTAAATGGAATAATTTAAAAAAAATAGCAAGTATTTTTTTTTTCACCGACACGTTTTATTTTATGTTTTGATTACTTTTTACAAAACACTTAGACAAATATTGAACGAAAATGTCTATGTTATGTTTAAAACATGTAAACAACAATTTTATTGATTTATTCGACGTATCATTGTATATTATCGGAAAAAAAGAAAAGAAAATAATCACAAAAATATTAATTGTCGCTGGGGTTTGAACTCGCGGCAAATCGTATAATACGATATTACTTATAGAGCATGCGCGTTGCTAGGGCATGTTTAATGTTGCCAGCCTAACAAATCTATTTTCCCTCATATAATTAAAAACAATCTTTAGTAACTCAAATTGTAATTTAAAAAAATATTTATTTATACGTTTAGTTTACTTTAGGAAAGTAAACAAATAGACTGCGTTACAGATTATTTTATTAGGGTCAATATTATAGAAAAGTCGTGAATGTTGATATGGATGTGTGGTGTGACAAAAAAGGATAAAGTGAGGAATGAGTATATTAGAGGAAGTTTGAAAGTGGAGCCAGGTTCAGAAAAGTTGAAGGGGAATCGTTTGTCTTGGTATGGTCATGTAAAGAGGAGGGATGATACACATGTTACTAAAACGGTTATGAGTTTACATATGGATGGCTGGAGAGGGAGAGGGAGGCCAAAGAAAAGATGGATGGATTGTGTGAAGAGTGATATGAAAGAGAAGGAAGTTAGTGATAGCACCATAACACGTTTTCTTCTTCCATTCTGCCCTGTCACCCGTCTTGGTGACAGGGCAGAATGGAAGAAGAAAGCGCCGACCCCAAATAACATGGGAAAAGGGCAGGAAGATGATGATGATTATAAAAAAGTCATGAGAACTTTGTAAATTCTAATAACACTAATTCTAAAATCTAGTAACACTTTTAGTATCAACAACTTTTAGAATCAATCTCCAATACTATCAGAAGAGTCGGATGAGTCTATTGTTAATTTCGATATCCATTAACCTATCCGATTCAAAATATTTGTCTTCTATTTTGTCAACATGTAGACGATATTCAGTCATTCTTCTGGTGTTACAGTGTTAAATGCCGCTTTAGTGATTGAGGCTATTTCATTATGAGCTTTTGTATTGCCTTCTTCTTTGCTTTTGTATTTCTGATTTCTGATCCGTCATTATTTTTGATCCGTCATGATAGTCACTTGATAAAGATTCAAATACATAGTAGCAGTCCATTATCAACAAACTATGTTTTCCTGACAGGCACCCCTCGTGTACGATTAAATAGGGAAATATTATTGTTATGGTCACCCGAAAATTATTTGTTAAATGGTCCAACTTTGGAAAATGGAACCGTAGGTCCGATATTTTCTCATTCCTTTTATTAAGCACGTTTGATTTTCAAGATCCTTGCCAGCACTTATAATCACTTTCGTTATTATGATGACGATTATTTAATTTGGAAACGATAAAAACACAGAACACAAGACATTCTCCTGACACCTGACGTAAATGTCAAAATGGCAACAAACGATTAGTTCCAATTTTGGCCGCGCGTCGACATTTTACCGATAAGATGCAATATTACTCACCCTCCATAGCAAATAGCGTGATAATATATAGCCTATGTTCATCCTTGGAGTTCAGGCTTCCTTCGTACTAAATTTCATTAAAATCGGTTAGGTGGTTTAAGCGTGATCGCGTAACAGACAGACAGACAGACAGACAGACAGACAGACAGAGTTACTTTCGCATTTATAATATTAGTATGGATTTCAATCAGATGCAATATATAAATTGTGTATTTATTGCGCGAGCCGTTCCCTCACTTTTATGACGTGAACACGGAGCTGTTGACTAGCATGTGGTCGTTCTGGCAGTCTATCGTTGGCGGTTGAACTGTAAGGTGTAAACTTAGTGTACATGTACAAGTTTGAAATAAAAGTATTTACAACAAGTTACAGTGTTTTGCTTTCAACAGCATGCTCCACCGTGTCCTCTGAGCGGTTTACACAATAGTGATACCCAGGCGTTTCTTTGCCAAAATTCGGTGCTGGAACCTCTCGAACTTACCAAGTCCGCTGAGAATCTGCGTCATGTGGTAGATGAGGGTGCCATGACTCCTCTCCAGCGACTCCTCCATATACATGCTTAAGGTAAGGTTTAAATTTGAAACAATATTAAAACGTTGCATACTTCAACAACAGCAATCAACACTACTATTTAACCAAATAATTATTTATTTATAAATAATTATTTGGTCGATTATGTAGACGGTAATCGCAAAAAATTTTGTTTTTCGATATACCGTCTTATTGTCCAGTGCTAGAGTCGGTAATCAAAAAACAAATTTTAACGATTACCGTCTTATTGCCTGAGGACGTAAATATGTAGCACTTACAACTGCTACGCCGTAGGGCCTAACTACGGCGTAGCAGTTGTAAGTGCTACGCGGACTAGACTTGCTACGCGATCGGTTTGCGTCAGTTCATTTGTAGGCAACCGAAATGTAGTAATTGCGGTTTAAAAATCGAAAGAAATTGTATTGATGTGATTTTATTATTATTGCTTTTGTCTTTGATCTATCCACAGCATTCATGTTTCACTTTTGTTTTGAAAGTGACGTAAACGCTGTAACACAAGTGGTTTATAAATTATATATAAAACATATTTTTACATATTAAACCGAAGGTATTTTTACTAATCTCACACAAACCGAATAATATTATTAAACCAACTAAAGCTTACTAGGTAAACATAAAATGAAGAACATCTTTATTCACAAGAAAAAGGAACAAAGGAGTTTTTTTCAACGTTTTATTAGGAGAAAATAACGTTTGTTCAGTCCCGCTACATAAATATCATGTAACACTGAACGAGGCGGTTACACACGAGTGTAATTTACGAATAAAAAATATATTCCGCCAACATTTGTATGATGTATCACTGGGCTTATATTAATGTTCATATTTGACTATGTGTGTATAGCATAGCTCGTGTAAAAGATAGGTAAGAATTTTCGTCATCATCACCACCATCATTTCAGCCAAAAGACATCCACTGTTTGACAAAGGCCTTCCCAAAGTATTACTTTATTCAATACGGATTACGGCCAGAGCACTGGTGGCCGAGTGGTAACGGCCCCGAGTTACGAATTGTAGGTCGCAGGTTCAAACCCGCAATCTACAATTCGTAAGGCGCATTACTTTGTGTAATTTTAATCAAGAAAAAATACTACGAACTTTTTTTCTTATGCTTTTTACTGTACACAAATAACAAAGTAAAAAAAATAGAACAGGTGATGTATACAAGCGACCTTAACCCATAATTGGGTTTTAAAATAAACTACACAAATATGAGAGAGCAGTGCTGAGAGCAGTGGTGGCCGAGTGGTAACGGCCCCGACTTATGATCGACGCGGGTTCAAACCCAGCCAGGCGCATTACTTTGTGTAATTTATTTCATCACCACTGCTCCCAAAACGGTGAAGGAAAACATCGTGAGGAAACCGGCATGTCCTAAAACCAAAAATTCGAAGATATGTGACATTCACCAACCCGCACCGGGCCCGCGTGGTGGTTTACGGCCCATTCCTTCTCCTAGAAAGGAGGCCTGTGTCCCAGCAGTGGGAATATTAAAAGGCTGATGATGATAATGATGAAATACGGATTAGGTATTCTCTACCAGTCAACCAAGGATTTTTGGGAGAAGACGGTGTGTCAGACTTTTTTTAACTTTACCTTTATTATTACTGCTGCGCAAAATTCTTCTGTTGTTTCCGGCTCTGGGTCACTTCTCGCAAATTCTTTAAGAAGACTTCTATATTGTTCGTCCATCAGATGAAATAGTGGCCAAACGGGAGACGGGGTCTTAGCTACTGAAAGTTTTTTTTAAACTTTTGTATATTAAACTAACTAAAGTAACTAACTAAATAAACTAACTAACCATTGAATGAGTGCGCCCGGATGACTGCCAGCAGGCAAAAGTGGCGGAAAGTCGTGCGGCGTATCCTGACAGCTTCTGAAGAGATATCTTCGTGATAACCACGACCACTCTGACAAGTGTGAAACAAGAGAAAATATTAACCTGAACTACCCCGCTAGCCAAGTTACAATCGTTTCGTTTTCTACGCTTCGAGTTGGCCACGCCCCCAACTCCTTTGTTCGAACAAACGAATTGGGGGCATGGACCAATCCAAGCGTTTACGCAAAGCGAAACGATTAAACTTTTTTTATCCGGAATAGCTTTCGAATCAGCTTTGAATTTCTAGCTAACGTATAAAAGCGTACGTAAAAAATATTACTAGGTACCTGGTACCTATTGATTTTTGATTGGGCACTCTAAAAATATAACCTACCTCGTATCAATAGTACAATATTGTTGTTCAAAGTTCAATGTAGTTATACTGTTATATTTCGTAGTAAAATAAAATTCAATGCTAGCAATGAATATAGTCATAACATTTTTTAACACCTAAATTTTTTGATATCGAAATTAATATTAAACAGAATTTTTAGTCAGATAGGTTAAGGCTAAGGATTTTTTTTAAGCATGAGTGGATTGTGGGCTTCCGGACAATGAGCAATGGTTAGCTCGCAGTCCGGCCGTTCGATAACCATGCGAACCAAGCCCGAGTCGTCGACGGTGCGTTTTGATCCACACGCGTATCTCTTTGAATCGCGCGTGTCTCTCATAAATGAAATTTTTCTACACACTTGAAGAAAATAGATAAAACATAAGCATGACTAGTAGATTTTGATGGGGCGAAGAGACCGATTTTTGTGGAGGCAACCTGGAGATCTAGCAATTAACTTGATATTATTATAACGCGAGCATTTTTCCGCACTAGGCTGAAATATACTTCATCGTGTGCTTAAAAGCTGTGTGGTATGTGCCATTTTTCGAACTCGTGTGTTGTAAATTATATTTTTAACTTCGTTGGCGTCAGCTTTTAGGAAAATCATTATTATTTTATACGAGGACTTTAATCTTTCAATTGGGTTACGAAAAGTCCATTTTGTTTAATAGCATTTTAATAGCAGTGTTCTGATGTATGTATAATAGTTATTACCAAATGGTCAGGTAAAAATGGCGATTTAGTGGTAAGTAGTTACGGAAATACCTGGCGAAGGAACTCGTAAATATAAAATAATAACTGAAAAAGTTGATTTTGGAGGTTAAGCAACGCACGACGAGGTCAATCTATTGATGGGTGACCATTCATCAAAGAAAGAACGTTTATTTGTACCTCACATAATCGCATAAATTAAAAATACATAATGGGAAAAGTAAATTAAAATCTGTGTGAGGCCAGAAAGGCGCCTAACTCAGCAAACACATATAGTAAGGTTCAGTTGAAAACCAGCGTCAGGTAACTACCACGTAGTGGTCTGACATTATGCTGAACTGGATCTATTTGGTGCAGCCGTTATACACACGATGATGTATTTAGGTTTTAAGCAGTTAAGTTTGTATATTTGTAATTTCATTGTGTGTACTTTTTGTACCAAATAAATGTGTTTTCTTTCTTTCTTTCTTTCAAACATTCGAATTTAAGACCCATCCACGTCTCTGAAAGCATGTTAATCCGTTGGGCCCAGCTGTCATACTTTTACCTTGACGGTCGGTTTGTGTAGTTGAAAGCCAGACAATGACCACCAGGCAATGGACATCCCATCCATTCCATATGTCCGGTAACCGTCCGGACCGAGCTCAAGTCGTCGACAACAGTACGCACTGTTCCACGCGCGCCTCAAGGAGTTGTCAGCAAACCGTAGGGGCCCAGCAGGGTCAAAGACAAACTGGAGCCAAGTGTCTGCTTCTGAAAGGAAGACTCGGCCCTGGCGTGAAAGGCAACAGAAGAACAGGTATGGGTTTTTAGTGAGTAAAAATCTGACACTATCTCCCGCTGCGCACAAGGGCGGGAGATGTCATTGGATGATTTTCCCACCAAAAAAAATCCATTCCATTTGCACTAAATATTTTGGGAACAGATTCGTTGTGCAAACAGCTAAGAGGTCAATTTCTTTGCTAGTGTCTGTGTTTCCTGATAGCTATAACCTATAAGAATAAAATGTTTTAAGGCCAGCGTGCTCCATCGTCGACCACATCATCGCTTACCATCAAATGAGATAGTAGTGAGATATTGAAGTTAGTGGAACAAAATAAAATCAGTCTTGCCAAAGGGTTTCAAGGTACCCTGTTATAAGCATGTAAAATATTGGTACCAAGTCGTTTATGGCGAGCACTGTTCCCGCGCGCCTCGAGGAGTTGTCAGCAAACTGTTGGGGACCAGCAGGGTTGAAGCCTACTGGGGCCAAGGGTTAGGTGAAAATAAACCCCAGGGCCCTGAATCGAAGGCAATGCATAGAACAGGGTAGGTTTTTAGTCAGTAAGAGTCTGACACTATCTCCCACCCCACCCAAGGGCGGGATTTGTCATTTGATGATTTTACATACCATAAAAAAAGATACCTGAGAATAGGTAAGGCAGATTTAATGATTATTGAAATAATCAATTGATATTCATATGAATATTATACGTACATATATTATATGCTAATATCAGAAACTATAAATCTTTGAAACAAATTAGATACTTGATTAGTTCTTGTTCTCTCTACGGAATGCTTATTTAAACTACAGAAAAATAAATTACGAAGAAGATTCTTAAATCCCTGAGGGATTCGTTCTTACCATACCTTTTGAGTTATGATCTCTTAGTACTTATAAATAAATATTTGTGTAGTTTTGAAGTCACTTTAAAAAAAAATTCATTACTTATTTGTTAGCCTACACAACATACAAACTGGTACTTAACTGTGTTTTTTTTTTCATTGGGAAATTATCAAATAACTTCTCTCTTTCTAGGGCGACAGACATATCCAACTTTTAATGGCCGAAACTCACGTCTCAGTTCTTTGCGTTTCAGAGCTACAGTACCTCTTTCGTACATTCTCACAGTCCTAGTTGGTGGTTCTGTAGATGAATTTTTAATTTTGGTGTGTGTTTTAGCCCCTAATAGTAAGAATGATAGTGTAGCGACATCTGTGATAATACTGGAAGAAAATCTGAAAAAAAAAACAAAAGAGTTCACTTGTTAGGTAAATGAGAAGTTATATCAACTCTGTAGCATATAGCATGGCATAATTAGGTTATAATGTTCCCACTGTTGGGATTCAGGGCTTATCTCTACGACATAGAATGGGTTGTAATCCAACACGCGGGTTCAGTGAGATGGTGGATTGCGAGATTCTTCTCGATATTTTCTTTCACCGATTAAATCAATGATGAAAAAAATATATACAAAACAAAGCACTCTGACTAGGTTTAAACCCATGTTGTGAACTTCTATGTATATAAAAGCGAAATAACACTCACTGACTAATCACGAAATCTAAGAAACTATAACACCTAGAAACATAAAATTTTGTAGGTAGCCTGTTATTTTTCACCATTAAGATGATGAATTGCGACGTGCCACGTTTAGAATATTTTAAAACAAAGTGTAAATTGAATGAGAATTTCTGCCTTCTTTCAAATCAATTCAAAGACACTGTCACATTTTCACCTGCACACAAACTTACCAAAACGAAACTAATCAGGTATTTTATATATCTTCGAAGTAGGTAGAGAATGTATTAACTAAAAATAAAAGTTCGTAAAAATAGGTTATACTCCATAAGCCCGGAAGATATGCGCCATGAAGCTAAAAACATAAATAAACATTTTAGTACCAGTCAGTAAGAAAGTGTACTAAAAATAAAAATGAACTTTATTTATATTCACGCCGCGTAAATCACGGGCGTGAACAGAGAAAATGACTACCCTATTAATCTTCTTTTCACGCTAACATTTCCTCTTCTTCTTTAAAAATCAACCATTTATTTTAAACAACTGTCGGACCTCTACACGAAAGGTTCCGTACGTAAAAATTGCAAATCTGTACTTCTAAACATTAAAAAAAAAAACATTTTTCAATACACTTGCTCAGAAAGTGACTTTTATTGCACTGCACTTAGGTATATAATGGCACCAGTTACCAAACTGTGACATTTTGATTACCATTACGCACTAGTGCTGTAATGTAGCTATAACCTTTTTGTTCAACCTCTTTGTTCGCAAAAAAAATTTTGAATATGAAAAAATAAAAATTGTTTGTGGTTTATGGTCGTCATTTAAAGACGCGCGCGGTTTTTGGCGTAATTTTTTCGAGTGAAATTCATGGTCTGTATTAATAAAATAAAATCAAATACTACATTTTAAAATATTACATCCATATTCTATTGTCACTACGAATGACATTAACGTAAAAACTCTTCACACCAGAAAACAAACGACGACTAGGCAATATGATCAAAAGACCATATAGCCATAGCCTAGCGCGTGCTCATAGGCAACAGATTTAATTTTTTTACCGCCATGTTATGAAAAATTTTACTACTTTTACCGTTGTGGTATTAGTTAACTTAATTATTTTTCTTCACAAGTGTATTGAAAAACGTCGTATGATACACGTGAGTAATGAACGTTACCGTTCTTGGCTCTCTTAATACCGCCTCGACGGTAACCTCCTACATTACACACTTGTATCATAATGTACTATTAAAAATTATGCCTGCATCCCTAACGGTTAGGCAGAAGTGAGAGAGGTAGGTTTTTTTAGAGGTGTGAGATCATCAAATGTTTTTAATTTTAACTGACTAAAGGGTTTTAAGGGTAAAAGTCACAGCTGCAACTGCAACTTAGCAGATGTAACTCTTATGGTGTTCAATAAAGTTTTATTCTATTCTCATTAGAGCCACCCGGACTCGAGTGAGTTCCGGGTGGCTCTAATGAACTATGACCTTAAATGTTCTTTCATTTGCCCTTTGCATTCTAAGGCCAGGGTAATAATTTCAAACGTTTCCGCAACTCATAGACACCTACTTACATTGAAATGCTGAACATGTTTTGAAAGACTAGCTTTACGTGCCACTCCGATTGAGGCCCGAAAATCGTTTATAAACCTCGTCACGCAAGTTGAACCATCATGACGGTCGACCTTGAATGCGCAGTAACCATAACAAATGGGTCAATTTATTTAACCCACGCTGCGGTTATATGCTTTATAAAATAACCTTTTGTACTTTAAGTGCAGTGGCAGCGTTTATCTCAAATAAACAAACAACCAGACTGGAGTTTGTAGGACAAACAAATATTTGTTTTGAACGGGAGCGAGTAAAGTCAAGCGGTAAGCCAATGTGTCAATAGATTTGTTGAAAAACATTTAAAATCTGAATGTAAATTCTTTTATATTATGAGAGCATGAAAACGATGTTATATATATATATGTATAGGTTCTATTTATTGTATACAGTATGCTTATGTATTGTGTACTTGTTCATATTTGTCTATGGCATAGCATAGCACAGCATCAGCCTTGTAATATTCCTACTGCTGGGACTCAGGCCTCCTCTCTAGGAGAGTAAATAGGCCGTAATCAACCCCGTGGGACTAATGCGGATTGGTAGAAGTCACATATCTTCGAATTTTTGGTTCTAGAACATGCCGGTTTCCTCAGGATATTTTATTCACCATTTTTGAGAGCAGTGTTGATGAAATAAATTACACAAAGTAATGCGCCTGGCTGGGTTTGAACCCGCGACCTACAGCTCGTAAGTCGGGGCCGTTACTACTCGGCCACCACTGCCCTCAGCACTGCTCTCTCATATTTGTGTAGTTTATTTTAAAACTCAAATATGGGTTAAGGTCGCTTGTATACATCACCTGTTCTATATATTTTTTTTATTTTGTTATTTGTGTACAGTAAAGAATATAAGAAAAAAAGTTCGTATAATTTTTTCTTAATTACTATGAGTTATACCAATAAGACGTACCTTAGTGTCTATGATATTTTGAAAAGTCAAAGAGTTTGTTTGGTCAAAGGCGCTTATCTCAGTAACCACTGATTCGAGTTGAAAAAAAACTTTAAATATGGATAACTTATTTATTAAGGAAGGATGTAGGCAATATAACTACGAAGCACGGTAGTTGAGCATTAACCAAACACGTGAGTGATTCCACGGGGTACAACTAGTATAAAACCGGTTGATGTGGGATCCTGTGTCCAGCAGCAATGATAGAGCCACACACCAACACATAGTAGCTGTGAATAAAAAAAAAATGAAATTGAAGATGTCATCTTTGAAAAAAAAAAACAAGGTAAGTTTGAGTCGGACTCGCGCACTGAGGGTGCAAGACAAAACTCTACAAATTTTCAGTTTTCAGTTATTTTCCTATATGTGTGCTATAAGACATTGCTTCGCCAAATTTCAGGATTCTAGGTCAACGGGAAGTACCCTATGAATTTTGATACCCTTGAGAGTGTTTAAAAGTACGTTTTTGCGATATTAACGGCCGTAACTTTTTTTGCCGTTAACATAGAAGTTTGATTTCTTCACAGCTTCAAGGGGCCACAGACTTGAGTATATGGTTTCAATTTCAACTCGAAACCTCCAAGCATTCCTGAGTATAAAGGATCTTGACAGTCACACAGTCAGACAGACAGACAACAAAGTGATGCTACAAGGAGTCCGTGTTCATTTTCATTTTGAAGTAAGGACCCCTAAAAAAAGTAACCAAGTTAAAAAATAATAATCTAATTTTGTCAGAGCGTTAAATCCGTGGAAGTATTCCCACCAGAAAAAACATTAGAACATTTTCTGCTACCAACATCATGCTATAGCAAACAAAAAAATAGCAAAATAGCCGTGTTGGCGAAGTTCACGGAATTTTAAATAAAATTATAATTACAAAATTCAGGTCAACTCGAAAGTTTGTAACAGAAAGCAAAAACGTCTAAAAAGAGTTGCGGAGTTAGTAATTAAGTACGGAAGTGGGCCTGTTAAACTGTTAAGAGTTAACTTGCCGGTTTGTTCTGCCACTGTCACTTTCATAATAATTTTCTCTTTAGCTGTTTTGGACAAGTTTTGATATTAGCCCTAAAACAAAGTAACAAATATACCCCTAAAACAGCCAGTAAATAATTGAGGGAAATCAACTAACAAATTTTCTTACTGCCGCTAAAATGTTAATTATATTACGCCACCATTACGCCACGACGCCCACGGTTGGCGTTTTTTTTTATGGTATGTAAAATCATCCAATGACAAATCCCGCCATTGGGTGGAGCGGGAAGTACTGTCAGACTCTTACTGACTAAAAACCTACCCTGTTCCTTCGTTGCCTATAGTGCCGGGGCTTAGCCTTCCTCTCAGATAACGGCCCTTGACCCCAGCAGGCTTTGACCCTGCCTGGCGTAGTAGTTATGTGTCGTGAGTTCAATTCCCGCACGGAAAAATTATTTGTATGGTCTACAGATAAATGTTTCGGGTGTCTTGTGTATGTTTTTTTTACGTTGGGAAAATCATCCAATGACTGTCCACGGCCTTGGTCGGGCCAGGAGATATTATGAGACTTTCACTGACTAAAAACGCACTCCTGTTTCTTCGTTGCCTTTCATACCGAGACCGAATCTTCCTTTCAGAATCCTGGCCCCAGTAGGCTTCGACCCTGCTGTGCCCCTACGGTTATCTGATAATTTCTTGAGTCATGCGTGGAACTATTCGCGCCGTCAACGAATTGGACTCGGTCCGGACGACAAGCTATCTATTGGTCTTGTGTTTGTGAGTTTAACTGTTTGTGAATGTAACGCACCCGCAATACAGGAGCAATTACTAGAAAACGTTAAAAACAAAAAAAAAAAACAAAAAGAAATACAGAAATAATAAAAGAATAACGATATTATACCTAAAGATTTTCTTAGTTGTTTCTAAGCGAAATCTGACATGTTACAGTCGGTATTTTACTTTTAATCATAACAGGTTGTTTTGACAAGTAGGACATTTCAAGGGCAGAAAGAAATGTCGTCTTAAAGTAAATATTGCTTTTCCATTTTATCAGCTTAGGAGAACCTACTTCCTTTCTTTATGAATTTAATTCTTCAGAATGTTATTTTTTTTCTGTCAGATTTCATGAAAAATACATAACAGGCTTTAAATGTGGGAACTGTTGGGATCGAAGCATCCTTTTTAGGGGAAAAAATGAGACGCAACCGACCAAGCGAACCCAGTGTGGGTTGGTGAATGTCACAAGTCTTCAATTATGTTTTTTCGGTTCTAAGACCGTTTCGAGAGCAGTGGTGATGAAATAAATCAAAAAGAAATGTGCTTAGTTGGTTCGCCATAAAAATTCATCATCATCATCATTTCAGCCAAAAGACATCCACTGTTGGACATAGGCCTCCCCCATACGGCGCCACAATGGCCGGTCTTGTGCATCCATTGGACTCTAGTGACCAGGTCATCGGTCCACCTTGTGGGAGGCCTTCCAACGGTGCGTCCTCCGGTACGCGGCCGCCACTCCAAAACCTTTCAGCCCCAACGGCCATCTGTTCTGCGTGCAATATGCCCAGCCCATTGCCACTTAACTTTGGCGATTCTACGAGCTATGTCGGCAACCCTGGTTCTCTTGCGGATATCTTCATTCCTGATTCGATCAAGCAAGGAAACTCCCAGCATAGCCCTTTCCATTGCCCTTTAGGTGACTTTCAGTCTTCTTATGAGGCCTGTTGTAAGCGACCACGTTTCAGAGCCATATGTCATCACTGGCAACACGAACTGGTCATAGACTTTCGTATTGAAACACTGTGTTATGTTGGACGAGAAGACACCGCGCAACATAAAAATTAGTCTCAATCAAATCAATTTTTTGTTTTGAAATTGACAACAAGGTTATATAAAAACCTTCGCTTTTACAACATATAATATACAGTGCGTATATTCCACAATCCTTCCCTTCGATTTCGCGTTCGGATAAAAACTGTGAAATGAGTTGTCAGACCTTTATCAGAATAAATTTATTATCATTCTTTTGGAAAAAAGGAATGATTGACAACATTATTGTCCTGATTTCTTTTACATATTTATTTGTTTTTTTGTTTGTTTTAATCTCGGAGAATTCTATTCAAATGTTAATTAGACTTGATTCTAATACAATATTTTTTGGAATACCTTTTGGCCTTTATATAATATCCATCCTACTATGCTTCATCAAATATCGCATAGCATAGCATAATCAGCGTTTCAGCGTTCCCATCGCTGGGATTCCGGCTTAATCTTTTGAAGATTTTTTATTAAATTATTAAGAGAGAACCGGCCGTAATTCACCTCGCGGGCCCAAATTGGTAAGTTGATCTAACATGTCTTCGAATTTTTAGTTATTAGACATGCCAGTTACCTCACTATGTTTTCTTTCATCGTTTTGAGAGCAGTGATGATGAAAGAGATAACACAAAATTATGACCCTGCTGAGTTTTTAACCCACCACCTACAACTCTTAAGTCGAAGCCGTTACAACTAGACCATCACTATACATAAATATCGCAGCTTATTTGGTATCGCACAGATAACATATTCTTTAATTTTATATAGGTATTTTTACTTTATAAGATTGTGTGAGAAATAAACATTCAGAAACGTTTATTTCAAATAAACCATTTACAGGCACTTTTTAACTGTCAAAATGTCGATCAGTCAAAAAAATGAAACTTAATTGACCGTTCAAAAGAGAAGATCTTTATGGAGAAGAACGTGAAAGAATCTCCATAGACACCGTTTTAAATCATGTTATGAGTTACAAAATCTCGTTAACATATTTCTTGTTGCACTTACATATCAACAGCTTGAATAAAAATGTAGTAGAGGGCCTGACGATCCAGTTGGCGCAATGGTTGAGCTATTGTCTGTTGCATGATGTACCGCGGGTTCGATTTTTAAACAGATCATACCAATATTTGTATATTGGTATGACTTACAAATCGTTTGTTGTCATGTGAAGAGGAGGGATGAAACGCATGTTACAAAAAGAGTTCTGAGTTTACACGTAGATGGATGGCGAGGAAAACTGGGGCCAAAGAAGAGATGGATGGATTGTGTGAGGAGTGATAAGAAAGAAAAGGGAGCTAGTGATAGTGTGACGAGTGACAGGACAGAGTGGAAGAAAAAAACGTGTTGCGCCGACCCCAAGTAATATGGAATAAGGGCTGGAAGAAGAAGGTATGACCTACACATAGATATTCCAGGTTTGAATGTCTTGTGTAAGTGAATTTACATGTTTGCGAACGCACCTATAATACCAGAATTATTCCTAACGCGAAGCAACGTTTACGTAAAAAATAAATAAAGAAAGACTGACATGAGTAAAAGGAGGGAACAAAGGTGACTAGAATAGAAAAAAACTAAGCCAAGGCCAATATTTTATAACTGGCCAAAGCTACAAAGCCACTAAATAAAAACTAAACGACAACCATAGAAAATAAAAAAATAAGCGAGTATCGTGAGAACTGGTGTTGTCGTACCCAAGTGCCGCGTACTCAATCTTCAATGCCCCAGTAGCCAGTCAGTTCGCGTGCCACAGCTAATATTTTGTATGAACACGCACAAACCCCACGAAATACAGGGCGGGGTTGACCAACAGTCGCTTTCAAGGACATAGGGGAAATAATAATACATTATTGTGTCTAAAAGGACCGGAAACTGGCAAATCAGTGGGTTTTTTATGTGATAGTGCGTTGTGAATTAATTTCTAGAATATGACTAAAGGAAGGCTTATATGGTGATTTTTTTTCAAGGACTTTGTACGAGTTATATATCACAACTGGCCAGCCGAGACTGATTAAATGAAATTACATAATACGGTTCTGAAATGTTACTTACTTAATTGTTCTCGTTAAAATAGAGGTGGTAGTGCTTGGAGTTTTTTTGCGTGATCAGATCAGGAATGAAGGTATCCGCAGAACAACTAAGGTTATCGACTTAGCTCGGCAGTTGATATGGGCGTGATCATAAAAGTTTTAGGTCTCTCAAAAATCAATAGAGACGGCTGTGCTCATAGTTTTTTTTCGGTTGATCGGATCAGGAATGAAAATATCCGCAGGGTTATTGAGTTAACTCGAAGAATTTATACATAAATGCAGAGAGCAGGGCGTAAAGTGCACTTGCAGAAAAGATGGTAGATTGGGCCAAACATATTTGAAGTGGCGACCCCATATCGGAAACCTCAGCTCTGAAAGGCCGAGGTGAATCGATGACATGGAGAAAGTAAAAAAAAATAATGGAAGCTATGTGATATCCGCCAAACAGCACTAAGTTTGTGTGATGTATTACGACCCATTCTCTCCAAGAAAGGAAACCTGAGACTCAGCAGTGGAAACACTACAAGGCTATGATTATATTTTTGTTAAGGCAAACATATTTTTTTGGCAGGTACGGAAAAAAACCATTAAAAACACTAATGTAAAACAAGTGACCTACCTAACAACACACTCATCCCTTTGTGCCTTTTTTACACTAATAAAACTCACAAAAAAGCCATTACGCAGGCAACCACTCACATAACAGACCAAAAACGAGAAACAAAGATTATAAAAACTGCGAAGAGGTCAGAAACCTTTATTACAAAGAGAGTCGTAACTGGATTTCATTTCTAGTTCGTATAAATAATAAAACATTTAATTCTACGGTTATTCCAAGCAGATAAAGTGGGCGGGTACTAACTGCAATGGAATAAAAATAACAGATGTATTCTAAATTAATTAAATTCATTACTTACTTAATGTTTAAATTATTTAAATAATGACCATAGTGATGTCAATTATGTGCTGCAACTAAGATAAATACTCGCAGTTAATTTTATTGAATCCCTCTAATGAAATAAGTTGCTGGACTAGAGTAAATATCATCATTGATATTTATTTTTATTTTATTTGTTTGTTTATTTATTAATTTGCCTTCTTTTGGTATGGCACCGGCTATTTTTAACCACATTCCTAATTCCATAAAAGCGGAACAAGTAAAAATTTTCAGAAAAAAACTAACTGCTCTTCTATTAAATAAATGCTACTACTCCGTATCTGATTTTCCAGCCGACAAATTTTAATTGTGTATCAAATTTAATTGTGTTGTAATGTTTGATGTTGAACATGCATCAACTTTAATTGTGTTGTGTGTGTTGTAATGTTTGATGTTGAACATGCATCAACTTTAATTGTGTGTAATGTTTCATGAACTTGCATCAATGTTTGCATGCCAAAATGGTAGAATGTATAAGGACACTTCAATATTATTTTTTATCACCTTATTTTAATTACCTGCATTCCGGGAAACTAAAATTCTATACTATTCACCATAGAGTACAAAGGCGGACTTAATGTCTTAGGCATTCTCTATAAATCAACCTAAGAACTTAAGAAAAAAGGTGGTAAATAGCCAAAAATATTCAAAACAATATTTCTCTTGAACATCGACGCCAAGTTGCTAGTCTTTCGGTTTTCTACTGGTTCCTTGTCGAGGAGCGTGCGTCAAAATTACTCATTCTACCAAGCCCGTTCCGTCATCGGCCTACAAAGTGAACATCCCACCCATACATACATAAGCGTACATACGTAAGCATACATACGTATCGTGCGCATAGCTCTCGGAATTCCCTATCAAAATCTGCCTTTACTGATAGCTACAATGTATGGAGGTATTTAAATCAAGAGTGAATAGATTACTTCTAGGCAAGCGTACTTTATCATCGTCTACATTGTCGTTTACTAAGGATCTTTTGCTACAACTTTGCGACTAATACCTATCAGCGGATTTCAGAATTAAGAATTTGAAGGTATATAGGTACGTTCCAAACCTTCTTTAATGCCAAACTTTCAACTGATTTCAGGATAAAGTGGATTTTTATTAACGTGTAATCAACTTCTAAATATTCCTTAATCCGCAGTAGAACGAAGGTTACCGAGAGTTCCACGGATCACCAAACTTGAATGGTAGTGGTGGCGCGCACTGGAATACCGACCTGATGAGAGTCCCAGGAATGCGATGGTTGTGAGACACATAGGACCGTTCGTTGTGGCGAAAGATGGGGGCGGTCTATGTCTAACAGTGGACGTCTTTTGTCTGAAATGATGGTGATGATTACGATGATTCTTTAATCAAAAACCAGAAGTAAGTAGCGCAAACCATCATCGATTCAAAATAAGTAAACGTAATTTTGGCAACGCAAACCGGTCGTAAATGGCAATGGGTTATATTCAATTACTCAGAGTCTGCTCAGTATAAGTTACGCTGGGTACGATCGTTTACATTTTTTAAGAACTAACCCCCTTGCCAAATTAAGATAGTTTCGTTAACGTCGAACGCTTTGAGTTGGCCACGCCTCCAATTCCATTGTTCTGACGTCATCTGAACGCTCAGTCTCATAGTCAGAATGAAGGAATAAGAGGCGTGGCCAACTCTAAGCGTTCGACGTTAACGAAACGATTGTAACTTGGTTAGGGGGGCTAAATTATTTAAAAAAAAAACACTAAGCTCTAGCCAAATTATTTTCTATAAGCTATATTAGCGTAAGAGCCCGCGGCTGCCATACTTTCGTTATTTTATAAAAGTGAATATTTTTGTCAGTGCATGTCCCCGACACAGAATTAAAACAATTTCCTACTATGAAGTTTAAGTTATAGTGCTACCAAACTAAGTGTCTTAATTACTAATACTGTCCAGAAGAACATATTAAAAGTTAAGCTTAATAAGTAAACAAATTTACACTCCATGTGTTTAGATACTTAACTAAACTTAAACAATCTTGATACGAGTATCTTGTTACGTCTTTTTATTTAAATAAAAAGTTATTTACCTACTTAAGTTATTACTTTCCATTCCTGGTTGCCTGTAAGAAATCGCGGAATGCGATAAGGCCGCCCATTGTATGTGCTTAGATTAAATGTTTTTTTTTCTTTATTTATTTCAATATGTATATACAATAAAGGTTATAATAATAATAATAATAAAATGTTCCCGATACCGGTGGGACACTATTTTTTATATTTTTAAATGTTTTTTTTTTTTTTTATACATATGTAGATATGTTAGAAATATTTAAAAATTTAAAAAATATGTGATACAATAAATAAAGGAGATAATAATAATAATAACCGACCGGACCGAGCCCAAGTCGTCGACGGCGCGTTCTGTTCCCACGCGCCTCAAGGAGCTGTCAGCACACCGAAGAGGACCAGCCTGCTAACTGCAGGCAGGCAGGGTCGATGCCTACTGGGGTCATGGGTTAACTTCCGAAAGGAATACCCGGCCCCGGCACGATAGGCTACGAAGGAACGGGGTCGGCACGCACTGTTCCCGTGCGCCTCAAGGAGTTGTCTGCAAACCGTAGGGGCCAGTAGGGTCGAGGCCTAGTCTGGGGCTCTGGGAAGGTATGAAAATGCATACCAGGGCCCTGGAACCAAGGCAGGGAAGGAACAGGGTAGGTTTTTAGTCAGTAAGAGTCTGACACTATTTCGCGCTCCGCCCAAGGGCGGGATTTGTCATTGGATGATTTTACCTACCGTAAAAAAAAAAAAAAAACGAAGGAACGGGGTTGGTTTTTAGTCAGTAAGAGTCTGACACTACTTCCCGCTCTGCCCAAGGGCGGGATTTGTCATTTAATGATTTTACCTCTCATAAAAATAATAAAATAAATAAATAATTCATGTCAATTATTTCACATATCGAAATTTCCTGGTAACCCCAATAGAAATACATATATGATTGAAAGTGACATTGACAAGATCCTACGTTTGTCACTACTAGCTAGCTCCTACTAACTAAGTGTAAAGCTCTCTCAGGACTCGTATCATTGAGATTGGCACTACAACCTGTACGCTGAAAGCCTTCTTTGAGTACTAGACTAGTTTGAAATCTAAGTTGTGTAACTCCAATGGGACTTAAGTAGGTACGTTTCTCTATTTATTTATTTAAGGCCGGCCAACCCGAGGTACATTTTCATACAACTGCTCTTACGTGATAAATATGTTATTGCAAATCTATCTCCAGATATTTTAGATTCACAGATATCTTGTGGATATTATCTAGGCTTCTATACAAATCAAAACATAAATTTCCTGGAACAAGTTTTCGGAAATTTTCGAGAAAATCACGAAAATATCGGACGCCAAAAGAGTGGGATGCCATGACAGGAAACCTACTCGAGTGGCCGCAGGCTGCAGTTCCCTTGCGGATACGTCCGGTGCGAAGACCAGTCTGCGGGCTGTGCATCCTGGGAGGCGGCCAACTACGTATTTTTACAAATCGATAGTGTTTCACGTACCGACTCGATCCTCCACGGGATTAAAACGAATAAAATTAACGGTGTATAACGTATAGATATATATATCATGTGATAAACTAAACACACGAATATAACAATTGGCCCAAATAGACAACTGGGAAACATTAACGCTGTGAATGATAATACTGCCAACTTTTTACGAATATGCTCGGAAAAATATTTGAACATTAATCGCTTTGATGCCATGCTGATTTCCTGGGGGATCGCATTCCACACAGAAATGGCCTGTACGAAAGAAGAACAGTGAAAGAAGTCAGTACGACAGTGGGATTAAAGACATTTATAAACCGAGATTTCTACTAAGAACTAATAAATTAAAGCGCCAATAGCCAACAGGGAAAAGTGGCGCCGTGTTATGAAGCTTGCCACCAACACCTGGCCCCCTAGCCAAGTTACGGCTGTTTCTTTTTGATTCTCTTGCGTCGAACGCCTCGAATCGGTCACGCCTCCAATTCCTTTGTTCTGAACACGTGACTGAGCGTTGAGATGACGTCAGAACAAAGGAATTGGAGGCGTGGCCAACTCGAGGCGTTTAACGCAAGAAAATCGAAACGATGCGGTCGTAACTTAGCTGGGGTGCTAAACTAATGACCAGGACCACTCTGCCAAGAGTAATATCGACAAAGAAGTTATAAATATAATTAACCAAAGTAAACAAATTATTAAGCGTTTATTGAATTTCATGGCTACACACAGAAGCATAATTTAATAACAATTTATACACAAACTCACTGTTCGTGATTGTGTGTGTTTTATTAACGTTATAAATCAATACCATTTATATTAGTCTTTGTATAAGAATAATTGATAAGACATGAAGGTCATATTAGGCCAACATGGCGGAATTAGTGCGTTTAATAGAATTTTATTTATCACTCACACGAGTTTGTGTGTGTCTGTATGTTTGTTAATTTTTCAAGCTCGAACTGCTAAACCGATTTAGATAAAATTTATGCACACGGGTAGATCATATCCTGGAATAGCACAATTCATAGCTTTCCCAGGATTTTGTACACACGTGCATGTTTGCGAAGCCGTTTTAGCCTACTTTTTTGCTACGTAATTGTGTGTTTTTTCCATTTAGTACCTATGTAAAAAAAAAATTGTAGTAATAATCTTTTTTTATTAATGAATGTGTAATATGGTGTAAGCTGTGCGTACCTATAATAGGCATGCATACCAGTGTCATGATTTTACCAGTCAACTGTTGGTGTGCCAATAAAATAAATAAAATAAACCAGTTAGTAATTGTTTGTAATATTATAAAAATATAAATCTGTAATTAGTTAGAAACTGGTTACTGTAGGCACTATTTCGAATATTTCTATAGAGTAAACAAATAGCCTTGTAGCACCCATTCCTATCAAGATTGGAGACTCTAAATTCGACGTTGTAGTCAATTACGTCTACCTCAGACAAACAGTCCAGTTGGGTAGATCTAAATTCAAAAAAAGAGGTTACCGTCGAAACTAACTCGGTTGGGCAGCATTCGCAAAGATGCCCGGTATCTTCTCATCCAACATACCACAGTGTTTCTAAACGAAAGTCTATGACCAGTACGTGTTACCAGTGATGATATATGGCTCTGAAACGTGGTCCCTAACAATGTGCCTCATCAGAAAACTTAAAGTCACCCAAAGAACAATGGAAAGAGCTCGGAGTTTCCTTGCGTGATCGAATCAGGAAATAAGGTTTCCGCAGGAGAACCAAGGTTGCCGACATAGCACGAAAAATCGCCAAGCTAAAGTGGAAATGGGTAACAACATTGCTCGCAGAACAGATGGCCGTTGGGGCAGAAAGTTTCTAAAGTGGTGACCGCATACCGGAAGACGCAGCGTTGAAAGGCCACCTACAAGGTGGATACATGACCAAGTGAAGGTTGTGGGTATCTGATGACATTTGGGGGAGGCCTATGTCCAACAGTGGACGTCTTTAGGATAAAATGATGATGATGATGACTATAGAGAATAGAATATGCTAGTTGGTATTTAAAAAAAATCGTTTAGCAAGTTTCATAAATAAAGGTTTATAGTTCCATGTTATCAGGGAATAAATATGACCACTGCAGGCGTGATTTTGGGAACGGCGAGCAATGGGTTGCTCACCATCCGGCCGTCTCGTAATAACGAGCCCGAGTCGTTGATAGCGCTTAGTATTCCACACGGAAAAATTGGAGGGACCCAGGAAGGCGGATGCCCGCTAGATGCAAGAGAATTATGAAAGATATACCGTGATCCTGAACGGAAATTGTCGAGCCTTTAAGGGATAAAGGCGTCAAAGTCGAAATGTCAAGCGCAGTGCCATAATATCGGCTGTCTATGATCATAGCCTAGGACTTAGAACGATAAACCTGTAAGCCGTTAGACTTAACCATCGATCAATACTCTCTAAGTCACGATTTATGACATAAAATCCCTGAACCCGCGTCAGCCAGTATGGAGTGATGTGTGACATCTATGATGTAACAATAGGAACTAAAATTCGAAATTCTGCATCGCGGTATTGAGTTTCCACGCAATTAGAACATAATACAACAGTCCAAAATCAACTGTCAGGAGTCCGACCACCCCGTATGACATGCGCATGGAGATGCAACGCCGGGGCGAAATTCCACTGCCACGACAAGTCGAGGCATGGCGGACAGAGCTCCGGCGGGATCTCATGGCGAAATGGCGTCAGCGACTATCGCAACCTCGTTCGGGGCGCGCCACAATTGGGGCGATAAGGCCCATCCTTGGGGCGTGGTTGGAAAGACCTCACGACGTTCTCAACTTCCGCACGACGCAGGTGCTTACCGAACACGGAAAGTTCGCTAAGTACCTGTTCCGGATTCGTGCGGAGGATTCGCCCGGGTGTCGCCACTGTGCGGAACATCCGGAGGACACGGTGGAGCACACTGTAGAGGTGTGCCCCGCCTGGGCATCGCCGTGTCCTCGTGGGGGCGATCGGCGGCAGCGATCTCTCTCGCCGGGCCTTGGTTCAGGCCATGGTCCGTAGTGAGGAGGGATGGCAGGCGGTCGCCTCCTTCTGCATTTTATAAATAATACCCAACCCGACGCAAAGCTCGTAATGTTTGCAGATGATACAAACGCCATAATCGGGTCGCCAAATCTGAACGAATTGGCAGAGAATGTTAATATGTGTTTAAAAAATCTTTCTATTTGGTTTACAGCAAATAATTTAATAATAAACCCAAATAAAACCCAAGTTATGTTATTTAAAACAACGTCACGTAACAAAGACAACATAAATGTCACGCTCAAAGGGGATAATATTGGTCTAGTAAATGAAGTTAAATTTTTAGGAGTTTACATAGATTCCTTACTAAATTGGAAAAAAGAGCTTACTATGATTGATTCCTCAATATCTTCAGCTTGCTATGCGCTGAGAAACCTCAAGGACGATATTGATTTAAAGCAGCTAAAAGCAGTATATTATGCATTGGTAGAATCCAGGTTACGATACAGCATTATGTTTTGGGGGAGCAGTTACGGATATAATTGCCGAAGAGCATTCATACTCCAGAAACGTGCATTAAGAACGATTGTTAGAATCCCACAACAAGAGTCTTGTAAAGATTATTTTAAAAAGTTGGGCATATTAACGGTACCAAGTTTATATGTTTTAGTACTTCTCAGTCACTTTGCAAAATACATACACGAGAACGAATCACAAGAAGAACGTGAACGCAGGGAGATCACTAGAAGAAATGTTATAAAAAACAAAATTGCACCTAAATTCAATATTGCCAAACATTGCTCTAAATACCAAGCCGTAGAATTATTTAATAAGCTGCCTTCTGACTTGAGGTTATTGATTTACAAAGGTACTATATTCAAAGCTAAACTTAAAGCATTCTTGTTAAATAAATGTTTATATTCTTTATCTGAATTGGAGACAAGTGATGGTAAATAGTTTTTATGTTTCAGTCAATTTATTTAATTAGTAGTAGTAATTTATTTCTTTGTACATACTATTTAATTATGACATAAATATATCTAACGTCCATTTGACATAATAATATTAGTACAATTTATGCATGAAATGTAAAGACTATACCTATATAATTTTTTTTTTTTTTTTGTTTGACATCATATTTGTAATGATAATGATTTGTATTTTTATTTTTTTTATTTTTTGTTATTATTATTGAATTATGATTATGATTATTGACTAGTATTTATTGAATTTTGATTAATATTATTGATTGATTATTAGTTATTGATTTACTTAGTGTTAATTTACTCTTTTTATTTTTGAATGTAATAATCTAATTAATGAATGTAAGGAAGAGTTCAAACACAATGCAAATTGTTAAATGAATAAATAAATAAATCTGCGAAGCAGTAATGCAAGCAAAGGAGGAGGCCGACCGCATCAGGCAGAGGCAACGGGGCGCTCGCCCCAGCCGCCGCCGGAATTCCGATCCCGATTTCCGGCCACCGTAGGCGCGGGCTTGAGGACGGCGTGCAATGGGTAGCACACTGTCC
This sequence comes from Leucania comma, assembly GCA_958295575.1. Lineage (NCBI taxonomy): Eukaryota > Metazoa > Arthropoda > Insecta > Lepidoptera > Noctuidae > Leucania > Leucania comma. The sequence goes on along the minus strand of OY282467.1, from coordinate 24,773,931 downwards.
GATCGTCCGGTAACCGACCGGAGCGAGCCCAAGTCGTCGACGGCGCGTTCTGTTCCCGCGCGCCTCAAGGAGCTGTCAGCACACCGAAGAGGCCCAGCGTGCTAACTGCAGGCAGGCAGGGTCGAAGCCTACTGGGGTCATGGGTTTATTTCCGAAAGGAATGCTCGGCCCCGGCACGACAGGCTACGAAGGAACGGGGTAGGTTTTTATTCAGTAAGAGTCTGACACTACTTCCCGCTCCGCCCAAGGGCGGGATTTGTCATTGGATGATTTTACCTACCACGAATCCGGAACAGGAACTTGGCAAATGAAAATTGTGGTTGGAGGTAATATTTGTAATGGTATATATAAAGATAGTGGAAGAACGGAGAGTTCATCATATTATATTTATTTCTTTTCTGCATTATTATTTACTAATTTATTTTTAATGAGAAATAATCAATCAATCCTTTCACTCTCGGTGGATGAGTATGAGAGTAATGGTGGCCGAGTGGTAACGACCCCGACTTACAGGTTGTAGGTCGTGGGTCAAACCCAGCAAACGCCCTCCCAACGATGAAGGAAAACATCGTGAGGATATCGGCATGTCTTAGAACCAAAAATTCGAAGAGGTGTGACATCCTCCAATCCACACCGGACCCGTGTGGTTGATTCCGGCCCATTCCCTTTCCTAGAGAGAAGGCTTGAGTCCCAGCAATGGGAACATTATAAGGCTGATGCTATGCTATGCTAATTAATTTTTATTGAGAAATCATCAGTCAATCTTTTCACTCTAAGTAGAGTGAATGACTGAGTGTTACATTTTACTGCCTAAAACTTTAAGTAGTAAATACACAAAATTAGAAGCGAAGTCATTTGACAAAAAACCAAGGTAACTGATGCCCTCACGCAAGCCCTAAAATTGAAATGGCAATGAGCTGATCACGTATCACGTTACAGGGATGGTAGGTGGGCAGCTTAAACCACAGAGTGGAAAGAGCCGAAAGGGAAAAGAAGAGTAGGCAGACCAAAAAGAAGGTGTGCTGACGATATATTGGATACAGCAGGAAGTGATTAGCAAAATATTGCAAAGAACAAGGAAAAATGGAAAGAACTGGAGAAGGCCTTCACCCGTGGAGGGGCCCACATCCTAAAGAACTTAATAAGCTAGATTATAAGAAAAAAAAGTACTAACAAATTAGAAATTAAAAACATTACATAGATTTAGATTTATTATGATATGATAAGGGTAATGGGAAATAAAGGCATTTTTTTTTTGTTTATAAAACCTTAAGTAGATTTTAGTGCACTACCTTTATTTCTTCAGTTGCCCTCGATGGTCCAAGGCTGAGAAAACTCTTTTTAACGGTTCCGCAGTCGCATCAGCCTTAATTAGTCCTTACGATCCTGCTGGTGCTAACATCTGACAGGCCTGTTGGTATAATGGTCGTGGGTTCGATTCCCACCCAGGACAAATGTTTGTGTGATGAGCACGAGCATTTGTTCTCTGTCTGGGTGTAATTTATCTATAATATGTATGTATTTAGAAATATATAAGTATGTTTATCAGTCGTCTAGTAATCATAACACAAGCTCTGCTTAGTTTGGGACTAGACGGCGTTGTGTGATAGTTGTAGAATATTATTATATTATATCTCATTGAGGCAAAGTGAATGAAAAAGCAGCAAAGATTTTGAGCATAGCTTTCATTATTCTTGGCCAAATTATGAAGTTAAAATTAATATAAAGTTGATAAAAAAATAAACTTCAAATCCCTAATTGCATACTAACTAATGAGAGAAAAAAAAACAGAGAAGAATGGCAACGTCGCATTACATTAGGTTATTGAAAAAATGTTAATGCAGGTAATTAAACGATAAGCGGCGTTGCCGTTTTGGCAGGGCTTAACCCGAATTAAAATGATTGTTTTAAATTGATGTTGCTTTTTAAATGGGATTATATGAAGATAAAATCATTTGTTGATATGGAATTTAAATATTAAATGACTTAATATCCAATAGCATTAAACTAATTTTGTCCGACATGGTAATTAATATACGGTTTAAAGCCTATTCGATTTTGTGGTCGCATGCGTCATTAAACCATACATTGAAACATTTTAGATCATTTGAAATAACTTTGAACTGGCCACAGCAGCGTAGGGACTAAAATGTGGACCGATGTGACGAGCTGGGGTCTTACAATACGCGGCGTATAAGTTGAACCAAAATGGCGATCGACCTTCAATGCGCAGTAACAGATTTTTGGAGTCTCAATCGAAGTGCGGCACAACGAGGGCTGCGCGCAACCATAGCAATGACGGCCATTTCGGGTTTTTTTATGGTGGGAAAATTATTAAATAATATCTCCCGCCCTTAGGCGGAGCGGGGGATAGTGTCAGATTTTTACTGATTAAAACCCCGCTCCTGTTCCTTCTTTACCTTCGTTCTAGGGTCCCAGGGCACACTTTTACATTACCCATGGCTCCAGTAGGCTTCGACCCTGCTGGGCCCCTACGGTTTGCTGACGTCCTGAGGCGTGCGTGAACCGATACGCATCATCGACGACTTAGGCCCGGTCCGGACGGTTACCGGATGGTCGGATGTCGAGCTACCCGTTGCTCACCGTCTGCAAACCCGCGCCTACGGTGGCCAGGAATCGGGATCGAAATCCCGGTGGCTTTTGGGGCGAGAGGGCCGTTGCCTCAGCGTGGGACGTCTTTCGACGGAAATAATGATTATGAACTCGCAATAAATTGAAAAAACTGAGCTAACCCTACCTTAAATCCACTTCAGCGATTAGCCTAAGAGTAAATCCCCACAGTCACCATGTTTGTCTGATAGGATGCTAATCGCAGACTGTTGTTATTAGCAGACGGGAGGTCGGTGCAGCCGGTCCTCTCGACAGCGTAATCCTTTAGTCCCCTTTAACGACAGCCACAAGTGAGGCAGGAGTGCCTTTCATGACTAAACTGCTCAAAGCATATGAGTGTTGTTTCAAATGAAATTGGATTTCTATACAACCGTTCAGTGCAATTAAGTTATTACTTAAATACAAACATATGCAATAAAATAAAAGGTTTATTGAAACACCTACGTGGAAATTTTCCAAAAGAAGTTCGGACCTCCATTTTTTCCACCTTAAGGGGTGAATCTCGCCTACTCCATAAGAGATTTTTTTTTTTTGACGAATATTATATTTTGTTGCCCCATAGATTGCTGGTTCAAATCCGGCTCGAAGGACCAAAATGTAAAGGTAAAGCCTTTACGTGTAATGTTTAATCTTATGAAATGAAAATAATGTTAATGTTCTCTAAATAATGTTTGATAATACACTTCACAAATTTAATGTTGCTTAAAAAGACTAATAAATGTTATGGAAAATGTTAATGATATGTTATATATTAGATGTGACAGTTCGGTGCCAAACGTACTACTACAGCAAACCTACTTTTCTCCGGTTTGCAGTAATTGCTAACAACTAGGCCTAAGTCCAATGTGCGGATGCTGTCCATATACTTTGTGCAATATTTGACGTTCCTCTTCCTAGTCTCAGTAGTTTCGACTATAATGTTGATATCTCAGTCAGTTAGTTTCTCCTTTATACGAGTAAGAGTATATCAAAAAATATTGAATGTGGTAGTTTTCATCCAATGACAGATCCCGTCTTTGAGCGAGAAATAGTGTGAAATAATTTGGTAGTTATTGAAATGGAAACAATTATAGACACTGTTGGCTACAGCAAAGTTTTAAATGGTAGGAGACAGGAAAAGTGCTCAAAAAACTATTAAAATTTTCTGTATGTGCATAAAATTCACACGAACTAAACTCACACGAAGACTCAATATGGGTGTCGTTTAAAGCAATCTGTTTCTTTGAAATGCATTTTCCCCATTTTCAAGTCAAATGTGTTCAAATCGGGGCTGAAATTCAGAGGGTTTTTTCAACAAGATGTATTGGTACTTTTTCCCTGGCATTTTTTAAAGTGGATATCAGTGAGCGGTTTATGCTCAATGGCTGTAAAAAAATAGTATTTTAATCAACAAAACTTTTAAATGTTCTGTTAATAAAAAAACTCTTTTTTTATTATATAAACCCGTGCTGGACTGCGATCTCATCTGTTGGTAAGCAGTGATGCAATCGCACTAGTTTATTAAGGGTTTATTCACTCTGGCCTTGAAGACATCTGAATTGTAACGGAACGGAAAGACCACAGCAAATTAAAAAAAAACCGGCCAAGTGCGAATCAGACTCGCACACGATGGGTTCCGTGGCATTGACTAGGTAAACAACAGAACAACAACAAAAAAAACTACTCACTAGATTTCGTTTAAACCAATTTTCGGTGGAAGTTTGTGTGGTAATGTACATCATATTATATTTTTTTTAGTTTTATCATTCTCTTATTTTAAAAGTTACAGGGGGTGGACACACATTTTACCTCTGTAACTTCTAAAATAAAAGAATAAAAAAGTACACAGGGACACACGTTTTACCACTTTGGAAGTGTCTCTCGCGCAAACTATTCAGTTTAAACAAAAATTTATCTTAGAAACAATATCATTTTTGAAGACCTATCTATTGATACCCGTATAGGTTTGACGGAAAAAAAGTTGTGTTTCAGTTTTAAAAATGGGAAACCCCCGAAATTTATTGTTTTCTTTTTTTCTATTTTTGTTTGAAAATCTTAATGCGGTTCACAGAATACATCTTCTTACTAAGTTTTAACAGTATAGTTCTTATAGTTTCGAAAAAAGTGTGGCCGGACAGACAGACAGACAGGCATGACGAATCCATAAGGGTTCCGTTTTTTGCCTTTCGGCTACGGAACCCTAATTAAAAACACGGTCGCGTTATCTATATATACTCACTGATTAATCACGAAATCTTAGAAACTATAACACCTAGAAACTAAAAATGTGACAGGTAGGTTCCTTATAGGGTGTATACATCCACTAAGAACGGATTTTACGAAATACCACCCATAAGGGGGTCCACGGGCCCCAGGATACGCAGATACGATACACGGGCAAGGAACGGAAAGGTAGGTTTTTAGTCAGTAAAAGTCTGACACTATTTCCCGCCCCACCCAAGGGCAGGATTTGTCATTGGATGATTTTACCTACCCAAAAAAAAAAAAAAACCCATAAGGGGGTAAAACGGGGTTTAGAAGTTTGTATGGAGAAACTGACTTTCACGCGGGCAAAGCCGATGGCAGAAGTAGTCTATAAAAGCCTGTCACTTCCTCTCGATCCACCCAGAGCGAGAGAAGTCATTTGATCATCTTTCACCCTCAAAAAAAAGTTACAGGCACACAAAATTTCTGCCGTGTCATACGTATGTAACATTACGTTAGGTACCGAAGTACTACAGTACAATGGACCTACGCCGCTTCCAGCTAACTTGTTGCATAATGTATAGGATTTAAAGTTTGTTACTGCAAGTTGTTATAGGTAACTGGTCCAATGACTCCGACCGTCATACTAACCCATTTTCTGCAGATTATGGCCTAGAGGTCAAAGGGTGAAATGTTTAAGTTTTCGTTTGGTACAAAGTAGTGATGGTAGTTAATTTTTGGCATGTTTAAATTGGGTTTGGTTGATGCTAATATTTGGAAAGAAGATAGAATTTTAATGCCTATTGTATTTTGAAGCTTTTAGTTACTATTTAATTTCAGAAAATGAATAAAATAAATAATACTCCTAATTTTTCGTGGGAGAAACTACCGGCAAGTTAAACGTTTCATCAAACAGTCCCTAAATAGTAAATTTTGATACAAGTGGAGAAAGTTTGTCATTATGACCATGATGAAATTCGCCCGAGCAGCAGGCGAAGGTGTTTTTGAGCCCAATGCAGCAGTGATAATTTCCATATGTATCAAACGACATTTTTCAGTAAACTTACGTAGAAACAAATGAACAGGGTTTAACCAGCGACACGTTGGGGTCGCTTAGCATCCAGCCTAATATGATAAATACAAGAAATTGTACGAAGGGCGACGTCACGTACATTTCCGCACTAGTGTGGCAAATAGTAAATTCCGTACTGAAAAACGGTATGACGGGTTTTTGAATAAGTGTATTGAAAAAATTTTAAATGCATCTCGTAATAAAAATGTATGCAACAGTTTCATACTACCTAATGTCGTAGGTTGAAACTTAGCTAAATTTCCTACACCACACGATAAATATGTTAAAACGTTGTGAATATTTAAATCAAGTGTGCGTTACAGTGCAGCAGATTGTATAGATATGCATTTTGAATAATACACGGCAAAGCTTTCTGTACGGTGTGCGTGAGTGGAATAACTTAACTACGGTGCCCGTTCTAAACTAAGTTTAAAGGTTTTCAATGTTAAAACGTTCAATGTATACGTTCCTTATTGGTTTCAAAACATGTCTGACTTTCGTATTGGTCCATTTTTCCGAGTTATTTGTGTTTTGATAGCAGTTTAGAAACACCTTTTAATTGTCAAATAGCCGACCAAGCATCGGCTCTAATGGCTCATGTGGGCCACTTGGGCCTGGTTTTTATAGCACGGCTGGACGGTGAGCTACACATTGCTCGTCGTTGACAAGCCCGCACCTACGTTGGCTGGAAAAGTTTATAAATTTCTGCATATTTTACTTTAAATGTCTTTGAACTCAGTTGTTTCATCAATACAGAAACAGTTTTAGGTACACTATTTAGAATTTACTTGTTAATTTACTGTGTTGTTTTTTTTACTGGAATAGTTTGCCAGCTGCGGTCTTCCTGTCTGATTATAATTTAGGTGTCTTCAAGGCCTCACCATCAACGATTGCATCATTGCTTACCTCATGGTACCTCATGGTAAGCAATGATGGTACCAGATGGTCCTGGTACCTATCTGGTACCTGATGATAAACATCAGGTACCAGTTATGGAGTGGCCATTAGGTTATATAAAAAAATTGTCCCTGTATTTTTGAAAAAAATAATTCTTTAGTTACAATTTTCAATTTTTTTTAAAATTTTTTTTTTGGTTATAAATTTTGTCAACCTATCTCGATTCAAGAAATACAGCCAGCTGACTGACGGACAACGACAAGAGATATTGTGTTATTTTTTATTAAATATTGACCCTCGTTTGAACATTATCTCACCTGATGGTAAGCGATGATGTGGGCGACGATGGAGCACGCTTGCCTAGAAGTAATCTATTCAGACCTATCAGGCCACAGCTATCAAGAAACACAGACTCCGGCAGGGAATTCTACTCCTTGGCTGTACGCATAATGTCTACACCATGTAACAAGGGCGCCGCTATTATGTTAAAGTAAATAACTGAATATGTAAGAAAAAGTTAATAAAGTAGTAGATACAAGGCTGGTAGCTGTCATATTAAAACTGGCTTCAAAAGTGATGTTTCAGTACCTACCATCGTAAACTGACTACCCACGGTAGTCAGTTTTACTTTCAACATTTCTGTCTAGCTTATATTTCCATGAAAATGAATAAGATTACTATCATTATTGAAGAACCGTGAAATCGACGGTTTCCTGGAAATATACACTGTTAAATTTTGGTCGCTTTAATCCCGTGGAGGGTTGATTCGGCACATGAAACACTATTGTAAAGATTTGTAAAGATAAAATAAAAAAATATAGTACTTTTTTTCTAAAACTCAAATTAATATACGCATGTACGAAATTAATTTCTTTAAGTAAACAACAGCTGAGCAAGTCCAATGTCCTGTAGGTAGTTGTCGGTTGTGGCGTACTAACTACCTACAGGTCCTTGGACTCGCTTAGCTAATGTTTATATGTCGGTGTACATGATGCCGATCACCATCGGAACAGGTCTTTCCAGAGAAGCTACATACATGATCTGGAAGATCACACAACTGATTTATTATGATGTAAACTTCAAGTATTCACTTCACAACGAGTCGTGATTAGCCTAGATTTACACAGCTGCCGACAGGGAAAAGAACGCCGCACCTCTGCGGTCGGAAGTTTTATTTGTAACATCAGCCCAGATTCTGTCAAAGTGACATATCGACGATGAAGTGACAAGAACTCCTAACTGACATTTTTGCTATTTTGCTTTTTCTACGTAGATAGACTATAAATAATCGTTTAACTAATCGGAAAAAGCTGCTAACTTTATACCTTATTAAGATTTATAGTTAGCTGCTTTTGCCGATTAGTTCAACTGTCTAGCTATCGCGGTTCTTGAGATACAGTCTGGTGATAGACAGACGGACAGATGGATAGAGTGCGAAGTTTTAGTAGTAGAGGTCCCGTTATTACACTTTAGGTACGGATCCCTAAAAATTGGTTAACTTAGTTCGGAGGAGTTCGGAAAACACTGTGACACAAGATTTTTAAATATTTGATATACTCTTACTTTTGTAATCTTGTTGATCAACATCATTCTATATTGATTGGTAAAGAATGCCTAAGGCGTAAGTTCGCATTTGCACCTTTTTGTTGCAAGAAGATGAAATAGGTAAACAAAAACATACATACACACAAACTTTCACTTACATAGTACACTAGCTTTTGCCAGCGGCTTCGTTCACATGGGTGTCAATTGTTACGGACGCGAAGTCAAAGTTGAAGCCAGCTAATAAGCAGTCTATGGTCATCCTTAAGGTGGGTATCTCATAGACGGTGAGTTAACAAAAATAAGCCTTATTTCGATGCTTTTAAAGATACCTGTAGCTTCGGGATTGAACACGTCGATCAATCCGTCGAGCGCTCACTAGCGGCGTGACAACACGTTTGGGTGTGGAGCTGCGCAGTGTTTCTCAGACGTAAGGTCAGTATTATATTAGTCAGCGTTATGGTCAAAATATTTGCGTGATTTGAGAAGCAATCGCTACCTAAGCAATACCATAATTCAGACTGATGTTTTAAATATCAGAAATTTGCCAAAAAAAAAAAACAAATAATTCTATTGTAATTTGTAAAATGTATTTTTTTAGATGAGTGAAATATAGGTTATAGAAATTTTACCAAATAAATACTGATTTCATATGAAAATGTTGTTGTTTTCGCGCTTCCTTAATAATCCACACTATCGCATTAGGTATTTACCTGTAATGATAATTGTAAGGGAGTTATAAATAAATAAATAATACAAGTAATTAATACGCCAATTAGTAAATAGAAATAATCCTTTTCAATTATTTTTAAAGCCGTTTGAGATACGTAACGTCACTATTTATGGTATGACTGAACCACGTCAGTACTTCGTGCTAAATTGCCTCAAAATCGGTTCAACAATTTATCTGTAAACGCAAAAGACAGGTAAAGCTACTTTTACATTTATAATATTAAGTATTGACGCATGTGATTAAACAGAAAAAGCAATATTTTTCGTTAAATATGACCCGACGTCATACGCCCGACCTAAGTACATAGATCCTACGATAATGTCATCAAAGCTGCGTTGCATGACAGTATGAAATTGCAAGTGTTTAGCTATGTAAAGTGATGCCCCTCGCGTGAGTCGTGGCACGCGATACGTAGCTACTTTATAGATAAATAGAACTAGGTTTTATCGTCAACTAACCAGTTTTGAATAGCTCTGTGATAACTTTGAGGGATCTTAAAGCTCAGGTACATTAGCAGACAAAATTTCTCCCAACATGACAAATCCTTACAACAATTTCAGCGTGAAGGAGTAACACATACATACTCACTTAACAACTTGACTTCCTCACGCCCAAGCTGCCGGAATCTTGACCCCGTATTCTGTGGGGCTTGCGGATGGAAAGCTACCGATTGCTCGCCGTCTGCATGCCCAAGAAAAACGGATTGCCATCCGAACGAAACCTGAGTCATCGACACGCGCACCTAAAGAAATATCTGGAAAACCGTAGGGGCCCAGCAGGCGCGTGGAACAGTAACAAATATATTATACACACATATTATTCTTTCGCTTTTATAATATCGATGTGATTAAAGGTGTTGCTATTTTTTATTTTATTGATATAAACTTGTGCTTGACTGCAATCTCACCTAATGGAAAGCAGTGATGTATTCGTTGATGCTGAGTCGCACTAGTTTATCAAGAGCCTGTTTACTCTAGCCTTGAAGAAACCTAAATTATAATTGGAAGGGAAGACAGCAGTAAGCAAACTATTCCAGTCCTTCGATGTACGCGGTATAAACGACGAAGCAAATCGCTTAGTTCGGACCGTAAAGGTGGATATCCGCCGTACGCGACTAGTGAAGTTGGTACCTAAGCTAAAAAAAATGCTATAAAGAAAAAAACAAAATAGAACTAAACAGAATAAACTGCACTTTGTGGTGAACTAATCACAAGACCAGAAATAAAACATGGAGCAGATAGAAGTGATTGGAACGAAATTATTTAATGTGGTCACGACTCACTTCGAGATTACCTATAATGGATATTGTTAGCCCACAAATCAAATTAAACTGTACTAGTTTTCCCTGTGACTTTACTCACGTCGATTCTTCGGAAATAGAGAAACTTCCATTTTCCAATACAAACTTTTACAAAATCTTTTCTTAGTACACTGTGCAATAAGATTTTTCCTTCTTTTAATGTTTTTGTTTTCTGTGGTGGAAGATTTTTTGCTTAAAACTTGATTTTTAATTAAAATTTTATGTTTTTAAACTTTAATTTACAGGACAGTTTTTTATTTACTTTATCATGGTTTACATTAAAAAATACTTAACTAACTATAATAACAGTAAAATCATATAACAATATAAATACCGTTAACTTTTTAATAGACTATATATAATCAAAAAACTCTTGCTCATAGCTGGCGACTGGTAATAAATAGCATAGTCTATTATATTCTTTATTAATGGCAAGTAGAGTCGATGTCGACTATTCTGCCAATGTCTAAGTAAATCGGAAAGCAAGACGTGTGTGTATTGTAATTTCACAAAAATGAAAAGGGACAGTAACTGACAAAAATCTTCGGTTGATATAGTGTTAAACTTGATGGGTTAGTATTGGAAATAAATAGTCTTAATAAATTCAAATCATTTGTAAAACGTAAAACGTAAACTTTTCCCTTTTAATTATTATTTATATTTATTTTTTAAATTGTCGATTATTCATATTTAATAATTGACATTACATGTATTTTTTTACAATATTATGTCATTGTTTATTTTTACAATTTGATTTTGACAATTACTTTTATGTATATTGTTTTAACAATGTGCAATATTTACTTTGTAAACTTACGTTTTTTTAAATTTTTATTATTGTGAATGGGGACTATGTGGATTACTTTGTCCTTTTCTTTAATTTTAACATAATGTATGGCAGTTATGAGTACTATTTGCGGCCTACCCAAATGTCCTTTCTTTGGTATTGTTCGTCAAGAAGTTGAGCTCCTTAGTAGTCCTGAGTTGAGCCACACGAATACTGGCAAATGCTTGCACTGACTGGATTGGTCCAATCAGAACTGTGTGGTTCTTTCTTCAAAATACCATCTCAGACTCCAATCTGCATGGTACTCATACGATTTGACCATTACATGTTTGTGTATGGACTTTAAAACAGACTTTGACCCCTGAGTTTGTTTCGGTGTTTCTTCTCAGGGTAGTCAGCTAGGGAACACCGGATTAATCTAGCTTAAACTGACGAAAAATAAAAATTGACGTGTTTTTATAAACCTATTTGTAAAATAAATATCATTTATAATTAAATGTGCTGTATGGCAATGCTTATTCTCTGTCCGTGGTGGATTACGGCCCATTCCATCTCTTAGAGAGGAGGCCCGAGTCCCACGTCCCGGCAGTGGGGATATTAGAAGGTTATTATGCTATATGGTATGCATATATGCTATGCTTAAGGACAGAAGTGGGTAAAAGTGGGTAAAAGACTCTTCGTCAGCTCACTCAGAGTAAGAGGACTTCCTTGAAGACTCCCCACCTCCAAGATTATCCACCAATAGGATACATGATGCATAAAATGCATAAAAGTAGGCTGGCTTTTACCTTGGACAGAGAATAAGCATTATCATACAGCGTGGCAATGTTCTCAGTCTTTTGTCTTTTTAGTTTTTCGATGCCATATTTTTGATTAGTTAGTTTTTTTATAGTTTTTATTACTGTTCTTTTTTGGTTTCACTGTAATTAAAGTTAGTTAATTATCTTGAAATATAATTAAAAATCTGACTACGACGGCAAAAAACGACGCTGATAGTGTGAAACAAGATTTTAAGACGCTAAAATAAATAATGTTATTGGAGACACAAGAACAAAACAAAAAGAAAATCCGTAGTCACACGTTATACAGGTACCGACCGTAAAACTTTAATAACGTGTGACCAGGGCTTTTTTGTGACACGTCACGTAACTTATGCTCAGCGGGCGATTAAGACGGTTCTAACGATACCTCATATGTCGAGTTCAATAAGTAGATTAGGAGTTATGAGGGAACAGACGAATATACTCACATACATCATACATAATTATCCCTATAGCCTGTCAAAATCATAACCCTCCTTTGACTTCATACCGCAGCCGCCGCGGGCTTGCAGACGGCGAGCAATGGGTAGCTCGCTGTCCGACCGTCCGGTAACCGACCGGACCGAGCCTAATTCGTCGACGGCGCGTACTGATCCCGCGCGCCACAAGGAGTTGTCAGCAAACCTTAAGGGCCCAGCCTGCCAGCAGACAGGATCGAAGCCTACTGGGGCCAAGGGTCTACTTCTGAAAGGAAGGCTCAGCCTTATTATAAAGGCAAAGAAGGAACGGAGTGGATTTTTTATTCAGTGAAAGTCTGACACTATCTGTCGCTCCGTCCAAGGGCGGGAGATATCATTGGATGATTTTTACCACCGAAAAAAAAACTCTGCTTTGGCTTTGCCATAGTTAGGTAAGAAATTAAATAAAAATCATTGCACGACTAATTGCACTCACGAAATCGTCTCCAAACACGGCGAATAGAACTGTTAACTCCTAGAAATTAAAATCAATCCAAAAAGACAAAGCATTATTAACTTCCGTACATTAATAAGTGATCAAACTAATCACTCAATAGCTTAGCAGTTTCAATGTGGACCATTAATCGAATTAACTTGGTACCAATCTGTTAACATTTATACTGCTTTATTAGTTCCCAGTCGGGCAGGGGTCTCGATCAAAATTGAATTCCGATAAATTTCATGAGCATAGCTTATTAATTAAATGAAAATTACTTTGATATTAAAACGGAGTTTCCTGTTCGAGTTTTGTGTGTCAACCTTTATTAGTAAAGTTTTTTACTCATGAAATACGATTGCAAATTAAGGTGATATCTATTAGTCTGCAACCCCCCTAGTGAAGTTACAATCGTTACGTTTAATGTGGACGCTTGGAGTCGGCGACGCCTCCAATTCCTTTGTGGAGATGACGAAAGAACAAAAGTAATTGGGGGCGTGGCCAGCTTGAAGTGTTCACGCTAAATGAAACGATTGTAAATGTAATTTAAAAGAGTAACTTGTGGTCCTGGAATGCAAAGGTCAACTGTTCAAGTTATAATACCATATTTCCTTGCTGATGCCAACTTAGTTCATACTTTTTCCCATGAATGAAGATTTTCATCATGAAAGATGTGTGGATTAAATTTAATTCCTAATTCGAATAAAAGATGAAAGAGTGATTCAAGAGCAAGGTTTATATGTATAATGCATCCATAATGTATTTAATATCACCATAGCACCCGTGCGAAGCTGGGGCGGGTTGCTAGTACATAAGCCAAATAGGAGCCAAACCCGTAGTCCACCACTGGGCCCCAGTACGGGATGTTTGGCTGTCACATGTCATAGAAGTTTTGATTCTACAAAATGTCGGTTTCCTTACGATGTTTTCCTTCACCATTTTGAAAGCAGTAGTGATGAAATAAACTACACAAAGTAATGCACCTGGCTGGGTTTGAACCCACGATCTACAACTCGGTCACTACTGCTCTCTTATTTTATTCAAATATTAAAAAAAAGATTTATTTCATAAACTTGTCTCTTATTTTTCAATTATGTCTTCGAGTTTTGACGCAGCATCGCGAGATTATCACACCAAACTAACTCAAGCAAGGAATGCATTCAACATCGTAAATGGCGCTACGAGTATTAAATAAAAATTTCACTTGATACAAGATAGTGTGCGTTTCGAGCCTTTCTTTCCAGAAATGTAATAAAATAAAATTACCAAAAAATTGCATCCCGAGGTGTACACTCTGATGGCTTGTTTACAGAGACGCGGCGCGTTGAGCGGTCGTCGTACATTGCCATATGTTTGTGTGTGCGCGTACGATGACACGAACGAACGCGCCGCGTCTCCGTAAACAAGCACTAAGCCCTCGGTATCTGTCTGGTATTTGCTATCAGTAAAAACATAAATAAAGCACTAGTGTCTTTCCGTCTTTTAAAATGTATCCGTTGCGAGTTTTTTAATCCACCTGAAATATTTATGTACGTTGGAAAATGGTGTAGGCGAATTTTATCACGCAAGTTACCGTTGTTCATTTATTTTGGGTTTAGTACTTTGCTTAGTTCAAACAGTTTGAAATGTTAGGCAGCCAATATTAAATAAAGCTTTCATCTACATAGGCTTTTTTCTCAATAATAGAATCAGAATGGTTTATTTCAAATAGGCACTTTTGAAATGTCAAAATGTCGGTCAGTCCATAAAAAAAAGGGAAGCTAATTGTAGAATACAACAAATTCTAGCCCGGAACAAATATTTGCGTGATTTACAAATCACTGGTTTCCGAGTTTGGCTGTCCTGTCTTGTGTGTATGAGTATACATGTTTGTGAACACGCTCACGATACAGGAGAAATTCATAGTGTGGAGCAAAATTATTAAAAAAAAACGGGCAAGAACGAGTCGGACTCGAGCACTGAGGCAGACAAACGGACAACAAAGTCATCCTAGAATGGTTCCGTTTTTTCTAAAAAATTCCCTGCCGGTTTATGTTTCCTGATAGCTAAAACCTGGGGGTTTTTAAGTCAAGAGTCGATTGATTACTTCTAGGCAAGCGTGCTCCACCGTTCGTCATTACTTTCCGCCAGATGAAGTAATGGTCAAGTGCAAACATAAAAATAGAAAAAAAAATTGTTATTATGCAATTATGTATGGAGCGACTACTTGTGTTATAGCCTAGTCACTGCATAATAATAAAACAACAGGTTGTTAGATTCTTGTAGTTCTGTTTACATATAGCGACTCCAACGACAACTGGGGCCTACAGTTTTGCTTTCTAAAGCACACCAAGGTCTCCGGTTGAATGAATGATCTCCCATCTACCTTTGCTAGCGTCGCTTATTCTAATATAAATAAAAGCTGGCGTCACAGTGTTTCTTATCAAAGTCCTCCGAAACGGCTTGACTGTATTTCATGGAATTTGTTGTTATATTTACTATGCCTGAGGATAGATTTGGGTCTATTTTTCTACCCTCCTACCCAACCCACCAATTATTCTTAATTAATTTATATGGAAGATCAACGTTTACCAAGTCAGCTAGTATATAATAAAATGATACTGTACTATTACAATGTAATCAAACTGTAATTATCTCATAGCAAAGCAAAGCTCATAAAGAGATGAAAAGAACATTAACAAGAATTATTGCGTGTTAACGGTACCAGGTAATTAAAAGCTGGTTTTCTCTCATTGCTTTATTTCACTGTTGGACTTTAGTTAACGTTCCAAGTACATTATTGTCACAAGGTAAGATTTTGCGTTTAGTGTTTTCGCAGGAGAACCAAGGTTACTGACATAGAACGTAGAATTACCAAACTTAAGTAGCAATGGGCAGGGCACATTGCTTGCAGAACGGATGGCTGTTGGGGCCGAAAGGTTCTGAAATGGCGACCACGTACCGGAAGACGTAGCGTTGGAAGCCCTCCTACAAGGTGGACTGATGACCTAGTAAAGGTTGCGGAAATCCGTAGGATGCAAGACGTATAGGACCATTAATTGTGGCAACACTTCGGGGAGGCCTATCTTCAACAGATGTCTTTCGGCTGAAATGATGATGAAGTTTTTGCGCAGATTAGGAAAAAAATTGTGAACTATTTTTGAAATTTTTACCAACACCAGAGCTCAATTTTTAAATGTTCTCGCGGACGGCGGGCAATGGGTAGCTCGCTGTCCGTCCGTCCGGTAACAGACCGGTCCGAGCTCAAGTCGTTTACGGCGCGCACTGTTCCCGCGCGTCTCAAGGAGTTGTCAGCAAACTGTAGGGGCCCAGCAGGGCCGAAGCCTACTAGGGCCAAAGGTTAAGTGAAAAGGTCACCTGGAGCCCTGGGACGAAGGCAATGAATGGAACAGGGTAGGTTTTTAATCAGTAAGAGTCTGACACTATTGCCCGCTGCGCCCAAGGGCGGGATTTGTCATTGGATGATTTTACTTACCATAAAAAAAACCTACAGGTCATTGGACTCGCCCGCCATGTATAATAAAAAACTACTCTATGTTTCTCCAAAAAATGGCGTGCAAAATTAAGGCAAACCACCAAACAAATAAAATAAATGACCAATAAAATCAAGACAATTAGAATAAAAAATAACAATAAAAACATACGAGAATTTCAAAATACTAGTTATAACTACCTATTAACAAAATCGATACTAATCACCTTTCACACTAATTAGTTTACTAACACAAACACTACTTCGATCTAACAGAATAGTGTTCAAGATAATAAAAAGATAGATAGAAAAGATAGGATAGATGATCCTTAGTAATATGAGCCGTCGCCTCTCTGCAGATAGTCCAGAGAAAATAAGATTTTTCTTTTACACTTTTTCCAATCAACTTGCAAATTAAATTTATAAAAAAGTCTCATTACTTTACAGAAAGCAATTTGATTAAGTGCGACGTAGTTGTGGTTCAAAAGCACACTTTTAGACCTTGAACCTTTCAAAAAATGGCATTAAATTAACGGTACTGTCCCACTGCCTAAAAAGCCTTTGCCCAAAGGATTTTTGGGGTTCCGTACCTAAAGGGTAAAAACGTTACCTTATTACTAAGACTTCGCTGTCTGTCCGTCCGTCTGTCCGTCTGTCTGTCACCAGGCTGTATCTCAAGAACCGCGATAGTTAGACAGTTCAAAAATTTTACAGATGATGTATTTCTGTTGCCGCTATAACGACAAATACGTAAAACAGGAAAAAAAAATAAGTAAGGCTCCCCTACAACAAATTGACATTTATCTTTGAGACATTTTTTTTACTTTCACGCGGGCAGCGTGCTTTTTATCAACAAATGTTATTGATATAACGTCAAATTGTCTAAACTCACAAGTTTCAGCGCCTATCTATAGATATGAACTCTTAATTCTTTATTGTACACCAAAACAACGTATAACAAAGTGATTAGAACCCACCCCTTATAATAATACATAAGTACTCGAAGTAAAATAATACGTAATTCAAGGTACAGTAAGATAAAAACTGTTTTCGTTCCTGAAATATAGAATTTATAATAATATTATTGTAATTCGAAAAATTTTATGAGATATTTCTACTGAAATAATATCAATCTACGTTCTCTACCGGATTCAGAGAATCAAGGTTCATTTTCAATTAAATGTACGGAAGATAATAATATATAATAATATATATTTGCATTTTTCGGTCTATAATATTATTGTGAAACGAAGAGCTAAAATATTCAGACGATTTTTAGTAAAGTAAGAGTAACGAGAAGCCATTATATATTTTAGTTTAGAAATTCAACATAGTGGGTTTTCATTTATTTCGATAAAGACGTATTAAAACAAGAAAAAAAAATACACACTAATTAAAACTATAAATACATTAAAGGTAATCCCTAGCTAAAATGGCTATTACTTATTCACATTATTGTGAATTCTAATATATTGTCTTCTTAATATATTTGAGACTAATTTCAATTTTACTTACTACTATTTGGATTATTTCCTCTCTTAGAGAGGAGGCCTGTGTCCCAGCAGTGGGAACATTAAAAGGCTGATGATGATGATGATTTGGATTACTTATTGCATATACCTAGTCATTACTTTTATGGAACATGTAAAACTAAACTGGATTATATATAAAAAAGATATTTCCTGGTGTTTTTTATATGGTATACAATTTGTTGATTAGTCGACTTTGTCGAATTAAAATGAAATTCAAAATAATCTTGTCTGTGGCGTGGACCCAATCCGGGTCAATATAAAAATGTTTTGTTGCCGATGTAATAACAAACGGTAAAAACAAAACAAAATTAATATTAGAGTTGTTTGGGGTTGGGTCTTTTGCTCCGAACAGTACGGAACCCTTCTTGCGCGAGTCCGACTCGCACTTGACCAGTTTTTTAATCTTACCCCATATTCCATCTCAAGTCTTTTTTTTAAATCAAATTGACAGTCATAGCTTGTTATTATTATATTTATTACTTATGGCGAACATATGTCTTTCGGTATAAAAACTAACCTATATGCTATTTAAGGGTCTATCTAGGTTAGTCTATCTGTGTGCCAAGTTTCGTTCAAATCTGATCAGCCGTTAAGAGGTAACAGACAGATTCATCGAGTGGTACTTTCGCGTCTATAGTATGGACTTTTTACGACAGAGGAATTGAATTGATTTATATAAGGCTAGTATCATGACCTAGTTGACTATACAACGCATATGGTAAATAAAATACATAATAAGTGCATACGCCAAGCTCGGCGACGGTCGATGTTCTAATTTTAACTTACTAACAACTTGTACCAGGTTTGTATAAACAATTTACCTGAGTTTGCTAGCTTACTTGGAACTAGTAAATCTTTAAGTCAAGAGTAAGAACGTTAAGTAAATGTGCTCTATAATAATACCACCGGACTTGCGGACGGCTACCAATGGGTAGCTCGCCGTCAGACAATCCGGTAATCGACCAAACCGAGCCCAAGCCGTCGACGCGCGCCTCAAGGAGATGTCAGCAAACCGTAGGGACCCAGCAGGGTCGAAGCCTACTAGGGTCAAGGGTCTGCTTCTAAAAGGAAGACTCGGCCCTGGTATGAAAGGCAACGAAGGAACAGGTGTGGGTTTTAGTCAGTAAAAGTCTGACACAAAAGTGTGGGAGATATCATTAGATGATTTTTTGACCTAAAAAAAAAACAATAATAATACCATCTGATGAGATAGGGGACAAACACAAACCAATCAATTGGTAGTAACGTGCAAATCATATCACACCTTATACTATAAAGAAGCTCAAATGGCTGCCAAAAATTAGGATTCTCAGCTACTTCACACCGGAACAGACTTTGAAGCTTCAACTAGACGAGTGCATCATTGCCGATAATTTCTTGGCTCGCTTCTTAATCGACTCTCAAAACCTCAAACTAGTATTTGGCAGATCCTTCCCAAAAATGGAAGCAGTACTATGGAGTGTTGCTGTATACAGGGTGTATTTGACACCGTACCAGAAACGAATACCATGGATCCAGTACGGTTTTTTCTTAAACAAATTACAATACGAATTTTCTTAAATACAATACGAAGGAACGGGGTAGGTTTTTAGTCAGTAAGAGTCTGACACTACTTTCCGCGCCGCCCAAGGGCGGGATTTGTCATTGGATGAGTTTACCTACCATAAAAAAAGCTGGAATAGCATATGGTATAGTTTTTGTCCCGAGGTGTATGTCCATTGAGATAATTTTCCACACACACTGGGCCCTGCGTTCAAAAATAACCAGAGTAGGGTACATTTGTGACCCAGGGTTATTTTATAACTCGAGTAGCTACCCTAGAGGTAACCCAACTAACTCTAGCTCCGAGCAGGATAGGTTTGTTACATGACATTGACAGTTCGCCTTCTTCTTGACCTGATGACGTCTCAAGTTGCAAAGTTAACTCTAACGCTAGCAAAAGCTAGTCATTTATAAAAACGGTCCCTTTTATGGTAGGTATTTCATTTTTATTAATAAAAATCGTACCAAAATCCGTTGAGTTATTTAAAAAAGGTCACCGGATCAATAGATATGCAGGAAATACGACTTAGTTCTTTTACTTATTTATAACTAGCGACCCGCCCCAGCTTCGCACGGATGCAATGGTGATATTAAATATATTATGCATATATTATACACATAAACCTTTTTCTTGAATCACTCTAATTATCAAAAGAAACAGCATCAAAATCTAAGCATGGCGTGGTTTTAAAGATCTAAGCATACGTAGGGACAGACAGCGAGAAGCGACTTTGTTTTATACTATGTAGTGATAGTGATATGTACAGAAGATAAAGTTAAAACTCTTCAATTGAGAGTCGGAAATTGTTTAGTGCGCATTCAAAATCGACTGTCATGATGGTTCAACTTGTGTGACGAGGATTATAACTGATTTTCGAGGTTCAATCGAAGTGGGGGGCTGCGTGTAAGCATGGCAAATAATAATAATAATAATAATAACCACCGTCATGTGGGTGTCACCATCCCACATGACGAGAATCTCGTGAAAGCTGAGAAAGAGAAACAAATCAAATATCTCGACTTAGCACACGAGGTTGTCGACATGTGGAATGTGGACACGGCTGTCATTGTGCCGATTGTCGTGACTGCCAACGGCCTTATAGCCAAAAGCTTCGACGACCATCTGTCGAAGCTATCGTTGCGTGGTTGGATCAAGGGCCTGATACAGAAGGCAGTACTCCTCGATACGGCTCGCATTGTGAGGAGGTTCCTGTCTCTGGAGCCCTAACCACCGGTAGCTTGGACCCTGCTCCCGACACCGGCGGACTACTGTTTTTTTATATTTTTAAATGTCTTTTTATACGTTTTTTAGGAAATATTTAAAAATTATAAAAGACATGTATAAATAATTAATAAAGGGAATAATAATAATAATAATTTTTATTTTCAATTAATACACAGCGTTACACAGATAAAAGTCTTATTCACATAATTGAAGTGCTAATTTTGTTGAACTCTGGTACCCAAATTAAGATTCAACTTGTGTTAAGGGTATCAGGGCCCTCGCTCTTATTGATCTATTACAAATATAATTGTTTAGGATATTAGTGAAACATGTGCATGTACATGATTGAAGTTCTAAAAGAGAAAACAAATTAAAAACGAAAAGAAAACCAAACATAAGTAAACGTTATTCTGTTAGTGTGTGTGATGGTGTGTCTACATGTGTATATATGTGTGTGTATGTGTATTTAAGAATGTAAAGTGTGTAAATATGTATTGTATAGTACGAATTGAAGTGTATGATAATGTAGGGTTATGGTTCTTATTATAGTTTATATTTTAAGTAGGTCCTCAGTATCCTCATATGATTTATTCAGAAGCCAATTCAAAACCTTCTTTTTACATTCGAATCTGGAGAGTGGATAGATGGTGCAATTAAATGGTTCAAATTATTGCTAAGCTGTAATTGCAATATACAAATGCACCAGTGAAAAGTGGAATAGGAATCGGTCTTGGTATATAATATCAAGAGGATAGCTGGTGAGACGCATGATACGAAAAATGTTATGAGTATTGTAGCAGTGGATAGATAGAGAGTGAGGGAGGCCAAAGAAAAAAAAATCATGAGAGTGACAATAATATGAAAGAAAAGTGAGTCTTAGAGCCAAATTAACCAATAAACTAATCGCGATTCGTTCAAACAAAACGCAGTTTGAGCGCCTAATCGAGATTATAGTTTCATTTTGCGTTTCACCGCGATGACTTGAACCTAGTTTACGCTAAACTCAGTTTCAATTCTTTTGTTGTCGCCCATGTTTACGACACGGGTCTTTAAACTAGTTTACGCTGAGCTCAGTTTAATTGAACTAAGTTTTTATATTGAATGACGAAATCAGCCCTTAGTTATCGCAAGGTGGTTAACGGGACAGAATCGAAAAAAAACGTGTTGCACCAATTCATACTCGTAAGTAAAATGTGATAAGGACAGGAAGATGAGATTATGATGACTATAAAATAGCAATGGCAGCCAAGTAGTAATAGACCCAATTCAATTCACGAGTTGTACGACGCGGGTTTAAACCCAGGCACTTTACTTTTTGTAATTTATTTCATTACTGCTTTCGAAACGGTGAAGGAAAACCTCGTGAGAAAATCGGAAAATTCAAAGACACGTAACTTCTATTAACCCAGACTCGTGGTGAATTACGGCCTATTCCTTGCCATAAAAAAATCCACTAATCTGCATTGTTCTCTTATGATTTGACCATACATGTTTACATATTTATGGATTTGAGACTTTGACCTCTGAGTTTATTTCGTTGTTTCTTCTCAGGGTAGTGAGCTTTTATTTTTGGTAGGTAAAAACTATATAATGACAAGTCCCGCCCTTGAGTGGAGCGGGAGATAGTTTCAGACTTTTACTGACTAAAAATCCACCCTGTTCCTTCTTTGACTTAGTTCCAGGGACCTGGTGTTCACTTTCACATTAGCCGCCATGGCCCCAGTAAGCTTCGAGGGTAGTGAACTAGGAAACACCGGCTCATCCAGTGACGTGTAAAATTGTCTTTAAAAAAATCCACGTCATCATCATCATCATCAGCCTTTTAATGTTCCCACTGCTGGGAGACAGGCCTCCTATCTAAGTGAGGGAATGGACCGAAAACAACCGCGCGGGCCCAGTGCGGGTTAGTGGATGTCACATGTCTTAAAAATCTATGTATTAAAATTTGCGAAATAAAAATCATTTAAAAAAGAGGCCTGAGTCTCTGCAATACGACCGTTATATAAGGCTTATTATAGTAGGAATAATAATGATAATATTAACAGAAAGCTAAGGGAATCGTGTGGGTATTAAGTAGTACACACCCACATATCGCCTACTATATTTAAGTCTCGTGGACTAGGGGGCGCGTTTACCTATTGACATCAATACGACAGAAATAGTTGTGCAAAGAGTTCGAACTACTACAATCATATTACCAGTAGGACGATATTTTTACTTTGTTATTTTGTAATCACCTACTAATATGGCTTGATGTTGCACTAAGCTGGTTTTAATGATTGCAAAGTAAGGGCGTTCCTTTCTATTCTTCTTCTTTTTCAAAGATATGATTTTTAGTTTAATACTTTTTTACTCCAAAAATGTTAATGACTCGTTTATAATGAAACTAGAATCTGCTTATACAAAAACATTGTCTTTAATTTTTATCTTATAACACTGTTTTATTTAATTTCTTTAATTAGTAGATAGCAAACAATAAACCCGCTAAAAAAAAGCGAACGGTACGATTTTTTTTAAATGACATAAATAGCATTACTTTACTGTGATGCAATCGTTGATAGTGAGGCGCTCTAGTTTATTAGGAGGCTATTCACTCTAGCCTTAAAGACACCTAAATTATAATCGGACGGGAAGACGTTAGCAAGCAAATATGCTGCTGTATTTAAAATGACCTATTTATTCGCACTTGGTTGACATCTTAATACAATTATTATTCACATGTATGACTTTATTTGACTGACATTTCTAATTTAAACTATTATAACTATAAGAGTTTCATGTACCTAACCTTATTATATTTGTACACCCATGTGGTAGACCATGCAGAGACTGAATGTTAAACCTAAGACCATGTAATGTACATAATTACCATGTTCTAACAAATAAATGATTGTGATTATGACAAGGCCCATTTCAACCAGCAAAACCCTTCGGTTTACAGATCTGTCAAATAATATAATTTTAGAAAATCCGAAGACCTATTTTCGTATTTCGAAATTTCTAACTCAAATCGCAAAATCATTTTAGTGACAATGAACATCAAAACACTTATCAAAATGTAGCGAAATTAGAAGTATTTTTATACGAGTAAGATTTCAATGCGAATTTTCTTAAAAAATACGCGAATTTTCTCTCTGGAAAGTTTTATATTTATCTGCGGAATATTGGCGAGCAAAGGTGACCCTATGGTATCGGGTTCCAATTTACTAGTTACACGTAGTAAGTTCAAAGTTAAACGTGTTACTTTGTGTAATTTATTTCATCACCGCTACTTTCAAAACGGCGGAGAAAAGCATGGTGACGAAACTGGTAATGTCTTAGAACCATAAATACATGTGACATATCCCAGCCCATATTGGGCCTGTGCCGTGAATTATTCTCTCTCTTAACCTATGTCGCAAAAGTGGGAAGATTACAGAAATGGTTCATTATGCTATTCTGAATAGTATATCTATTTGAACTTGTCGAGTTTTCATGACAAAAATCTTTTCTAAACATTTTTTCAGGAAATAATTTTCCTTATTCCTTTCACCTTACCGACAGAACAGTTCTCCGAAATATGTTTATTTGCGCACACGGTATTGTCCTTGATGTTACATCATGCAGATAATACAATTCTTCAAGCGTCAGCGGAATCCTGTACAAATATGGGAGCTTTCACCCTCGCATGTCAAATATTGGTCAGGAGAATTAAAGTCCGAAATACTGGGACTATATGTTTTGTAAAAATAAACAATAAAGACACGTATGTGATGGGCAGATTTGTTTAGTAAATTAAATTTTATTTGCAATACGAACCCTACCGAAACATCTTGAATTACCGAGCTTTTCCGAATTTTTGCCGAGTAACTTAAACGAGTATCTTTTCATATGTATGGTACTAGTAGGTGCTAATATCAGAAATACTAATAATAAGAGATAAGTATTTTTGTTTAAATATTAGATTTAGAAATAACTTGGTATTAGTTAAAGCAGATATCTTAAATTGTCGAGCTTTTTCTGATATTTGCAGAGTTATTTAAACGAGTATCTTTTCATATGTATGGTACTAATAGGTACTAAAATAACTGATACAAATATGAGATTATCTCTGTATTTTTGTGAAAATAGATTTGAAAAAAAAAAACTTGGTATCCATAAAAACAAGCGTTTATAGTTTAACTCCATGAAACAAATAATTGTTTCAACTTTCAAACATTTTAATCTAGATAAGAAATTAAAAACTACACTCACCTGAACTTTTATAATCCATTAACAAATAAATCACTTACGTACACACTTTAATATTTACAAAGTTTTCTAAAACTACTCCATACAACAAACATTAAGTTAAACAAACTAGAAACAAACGTCAAAGTTGATGACACACTCACTAAAATTAATGTTTTATTCCGTACTTAATCATAATTTATATACAGGGTGTATTACACTTTTAAACGTATCGTTGACAGTTCGTCACGCGCGCGCGAAACGCCAGAAACGGCAGCGAAAACCAGTAGGAACCGGTTCGGACTGGACGGCGTTCGGCCAATTACTAAGGACTGCACGCCAGCCCGCGCTAAACGCGGCATTGCGCATGCTCCGCTCGGATTGACACTCGCCAAGCTTATACACTAATACTACAGGAGAGAATATTCATAAGTTAGTTTTTAGTTTTGTTTTGAATGTTCCTCCCGGGAACCGAATGGGCCGACGAATTTGCGAAATCAAAACAAACGATAAACTGAAAGGGAATAAGCCCGATAGGGACCCATTTGTATTTATATCTTCATTTATTGTAAACGAACTTTTGTTTACGTGGATAAAAAATGTTTTGGGACAGCTCGATAGTAATTTTATATTATAGGACATACTTTTCAGGGATTTCTTCATAGGCGCTTGAAGAAATGAGATTTTTTCTAAGTATCTAAATTTGATTGTACTTTTCGTTTCTATGTACTTAAACTATTTTATTTCTGATCAGTATTTGGCAACGACTACCAGCCACGGTAGATGCAGGCTTGCGGACGTCGAGCAATGGGTAACTCGACGTCTCGCTGTCAGGTAATTAAACGGACCGAGCCAGTCGTCAACAGTACGTAGTGATCGCGCTCCTCAAAGAAATGTCAGCAAACCATAGGGGCCTAGCAAGGCCGATGCCCGCTAGCTAGGACTGCGGGGAATTTCCGAAAGGGAAACCCGTAGTCCTAGAACGTAAAGGGCAGCTCAAGGACACAGGTGTGGTTTTGATTTCCCACCTTCAAAAAGCCTGAATAGGTTTTTTATGGTGTGTAATATCATTCAATGACAGATCCCGCCCTTAGGCGGAGCGGAAAATAGTGTCAGACCCTTATTGACTAAAAACCCACACTGTTCCCTCATTACCTATCATGCCGGTGCCGGGCCTTTCTTTCAGAAACTGACCCATGACCCCAGCAAGCTTCTGTTATTGGCCTGGTACAAATCTTGAAAAGTTCAGGATAGTCAGCGTAGCATTTAAAAAAAAATGATTTTGGAAATAAAAACTCAATGGCCTTTATTAACAATTACCTACACAAATAAAATACTCAAAAGGACATTATTGTAAAAAGCGCCACTCAACAAAGGGCCCATCAAGACTGCTTAATTCATTGACTTCACTAAATCGGAAATAATACACCCGATGGGACATCTTCAAATCGCTAAAAGCTTAACATCCATCCCTTTTATCAGAACGATTGTAGAAAAGCACCGAACCCTTTAAAACCCCAATCTGGAGTGCGTCCGGTCGTTAGTAGACATTAATGGAATTCAACCGGTTACTCTGCCGTGAAAATAACAAGGAGGCACGATTTCATAAGCCCAATCTGTTGTTCTCGAAGCGATAACAATGTTGGATGACAACATGCAAATTGTATGGAACTCTCGTTTCAGGAAGTGTTTTGTTCAACTGGATTAATGATTAAGAAAGAAACTATAATAATACTAGCTGACTGGACTAATCATCATCATCATTTCAGCCGAAAGAAGTCCACTGTTGGACATAAGCCTCCCCCAAGTGTCATAACGACTGATCCTGAGCGTCTCGCATCCATCGGATTCCCGCAACCTTTACCATGTCATCGTGGACACCTTGTATATCTCTAGGTCTTTCAACGCTGTGTACTCCGGTACGCGGCAGCCACTCCAGAACCTTTCGATCCCAACGGCCATATTTTCGGCGATAAATGTGCCATTGCCACTTTAGTTTGGCGATTCTTTGTGCTATGTCGGCAACCTTGGTTCTCCTGTGGATTTCTTCATTCCTGATTCGTTCACGCAAGGAAACTCCGAACATAGTCCTTTCCATTGACCTTTGGGTGACTTTAAGCCTTCTGATGAGGCACATTGTGAGCGAACACGTTTCGGATGCACTGGTCATAGACTTTTGCCTTGAGACACTGGTATATTGTACGATTAATTCAATAATGGACAAATAAAAATCACTATAAAAAAAGTAAATGGCCGTTGACCGTTGGTTAGGTTTTTTTTATGGTAGGTAAAATCATCAAATGACTAATACCGGTAGGCCCCAGTAGGCTTCAACCCTGCTGGGCCCCTACAGTTTTCTGACAACTAATTAAGGCGCGCGGGAACAGTGCGCGCCGTCGACGACTTGGGCTCGGTCCGGAATGCCACTGGATGGACGGACACCAAGCTACCCATTGTTCTCCGACCGTTGGTTAGGTTATGGTTAGATTATATTATAGACGAACTGCAACTGATAAAGGTAAATTATCTTCAGTATTTTTTTTTTTTTTTTTTTTTTTTTATTGGTAGGTAAAATCATCCAATGACGAATCCCGCCCTTGGGTGGGGCGGGAAACAGTGTCAGACTTTTACTGACTAAAAAACCTACCTTTCCATTCCTTGCCTTTATCCTGGGGCCTTTGGTGACAGTCTCACATAACCTTTGGCCCCAGTAGGCTTCGGCCCTGCTGGACCCCTACAGTTTGCTGACAACTCCTTGAGGCGCGCGGGAACGGTGCGCGCCGTAGACGACCTGAGCTCGGACCGGTCTGTTACCGGACGGACGGACAGCGAGCTACCCATTGCCCACCGTCCGCGAGCCCGCGCCTACGGTGGCCGGAAATTGGGATCAGAAACCCGGCGGCGGCGGCGGCGTGTCCGCCTTTGCCTAAGGCGGTCGGCCTCCTCCTTTACTAGCATTACTGCTTCGCAGAAGGAGGCGACCGCCTGCCACTCCTCCTCGCTCCGGAGCATGGCTTGAACCAAGCCCCGGCGCGAGAGATCGCCGCCGATCGCCCCCACGAGGACACGGCGCTGCTCTTCCCAAGCGGGGCACACCTCGACTGTGTGCTCCACCGTGTCCACCGGGCGGTCCGCACAGTGGCGACACCCGGGCGTCGTCTCCGCACGAATCTTGTACAGGTACGGACCGAACTTGCCGTGTTCGGTCAGCACCTGCGCCAACCGGAAGGTGACGACGCCGTGGGGCCTTTCCAGCCACGCCTCAAAGAGGGGCCTTACCGCCTCGATCGTGGCGTGCCCAGCACGAGGTTGCGACAATCGCTCTCGCCATTTCACCATGAGATCCCGCCGGAGCTCTGTCCGCCATGCCGCGACTTGTCGCGGCAGCGGAGTTTCGCCCCGACGTTGCATCTCTACGCGTAAATCATGCATGTGTGCAAGGACTGTTGCCTCCAAATCCCACGGTGGTAGGCCAGCAAGGAGGCTCGCCGCTTCGCAGGACACCGTACGGTATCCGCGAATCATACGGATATCTTCAGTATAGATATTCGTCTTGTTCGCTTCGCTCTTGATAGTAGTCGGTATGATGACCTCTGTGTGCAGTGGTTGGGTGATAAATTGCTTCACTGCGTGTCGCAAATTCGATTGACACACGGAACAAATATTTGTATGGCCTGAAGATATTTGTTTCAGGAATGACGTTTGTCTTGTCATCATGACACAGAAGTAATTTCGGGAATTCTAGAATGAGGCAACGTTTATAAATAAATTACCTCATAATACTTATGTGCGGTACCAGAATCTCTCTATCCACCTTATTTTGTGACCTCTTTTCGAATCAAGTGGCTTTATCGCTCCGTATCAATAATTTCTTTTTTTAATTTCGATGGTAAAATTGAGTGGTTTTTACAAGACATAGTCATTGCATAGTTTTATAGAAATGCATAGACAGTTTATTTATTTTTATTTTATAATCGTAAAAATATCCAATTATACCATTGACGAATTTCTTCTTGACAAAATGATCTGACAATTTATGTTTATGCTTAAAAACTTGACTAATTGATTGTATTATTAATGTTTCTAATAATAATTAATTGTAATATTTGAATTGCAAATTAAATCTTGACATTTTAATGCTATATCAATTTTAAACGTTTATATTGTTAAAATTAAATAGTGTATGTCCAAAGGGCAGCTTTTTGAGTTACTACAAATTAACTAAAAGACCTACTGTATCACCAAAAAGTACACTAATAAAAACTTTGACTTTAACTTTGACTTTGCCCTTGGGCAGAGCGGGAAATAGTGTCAGACTTTTACTGACTAAAAAACCCACCTCCTTCCTTCATTGCCTTCATACCAGGGCCCTGGTTATCATTAAAATAAAGCCTTTTCCTTGTGATACGTACGTCAATTTGATTATAATACTTAGGAGTTGTAGCACGAATGCTAGTTTCAGAACAATAATATATTATTTTTCTAAATAAACCGTTTAAAATAGCAATAAACTACTAAGTTTAAATATTGCAATAGCTTAAACGTGAAAAATTGCTGGCCGTCGGGAGCGACCACCCCCGTCATCCATATTACTTACTCCATTCTTACAACTCGTACTACGGATAAGATAGCTCTTATTTATTTCATGGTGCATGCATGTTGAAGGCGTTTAGTGGTATTTAGCCTGCATAATGTAAGTAACGACCTCAATGGATGTTTATATTATTTCTATTTAGACACATTAGTGTCTAAATATATTTGTTAGCCAGAGGAAAGAATTTTGATGAAACGAAACACAAGGCAATGAATGGAACAGGGTAGGTTTTTAGTCAGTAAGAGTTTGACACTATCTCTCGCCCCACCCATGGGCAGGATTTGTCATTTTATGGTTTTACCCACCATAAAAAAAGTTTCTTTGCGTGATTGGTTCACAAATTCCACTACATCACCAAAAAACTAAGGTCACAGATATAGCCTGAAAAATCATCAAAATTAACAGGCAGTGGGCAGGACACGCAAAGGAAGGAACCGTACGCGTGAGGCAACAGCCCTCACGCCCCAGCCGCCGTCAAGATCCCCATCCCGATTTTCGGCCACCGAAAGTGTGGGCTTGTAGACGGCGAGCAATGGGTAGCTTACCGTCTGAACCAAGCCCAAATCATCGACGGTGCGTATTGTACCACGCACGCCTCAAGGAGATATCAGCAAATAGTAGAGGCCTAGCAGAGTCGTAGTGCACCGCGGCCCTGGAACGAAGGAAATGAAGGAAGAGGAGTGGTATGTCAGTACAAGTCTGACACTATCTTCCGCCCCGCCCAAGAGCGGGAGATGTCACTGGATGATTTTCCCACCTAAAAAAAAGTAGGCTGGGCACATCGCTCGCGTAACAGACAGCTGATGAAGACAAAAGGTTTTAGATTGGTAACCATGTACCGGGAAACGCAATGTTGTCTCCCAGAACGTGGACCGATGACCTGGTGAAGGTACATGACGCAAAGGACCGGTTATTGTGGCGACACTTGAGAGAGGTGAACAGTCAGTCAATATCCAGCAGTGGACTTCTTACGGCTGAAATGATAACGATGATAAACACACCAGTAGACCAACTTATAAACTAGAATATGTGGTACCGTTCTCTGGGGGCACTGAAAGGAAATGTTGGTCTTTCTTCAATTGCCCATTGCATTTTAAGACCACTTTCACAGCCCTACGAATACCTGTACCATGAGTTCAAAGTAATAGTATTCATCGCTACTTAATGCTGACGCCGAAATTATTTTATATGGCAAATTTTACAGCGCCTCTAGCGGTCATTTGCTGAACCAGAATCGGTAGTATGAGTCATCGAGTAAAAAATCTATCGAATAGGAACTTGCTAGCGACTTACTCGTAAGTTTTTGGGAATTTGGTACGGACGGTCGGTACCCTGGTAACAGGTCGTGACTGGTTAGGATGTCCTTTGCAAATATTATGAGAACCACGATCCACAAAATCTAAAAGCTAAGTACTTGTGAAGCCTTGTGGGGCACACACGTGTAAAGTATTTAAATTCCTAGTGAAGGCTCCAGTCTTTATGTATTATTTATAAAGCTTTCATTTTAAACTGAAGAAAATGAGTTTACATGCAGATACTTTATTTTTAGTATATGCTGAACTTGGTACACGGTTCTAGTATTTTTATGCAAAGATATTTAAATTTGACTGGCCTATTGGTCTAGTAGTTAGTGGCCCTGACTGCTATGCCGATGGTCGTGAGTTCGATTGCCCAGAATGATTCGACCAGAACAAATGTTTGTGTGATGAGCACGATCATTTGTTCTGTGTCTGGGTGTAATTAATCTATAATATGTACGTATTTAGAAATATATAAGTAAGTTTATCAGTTTTCTAGTACCCATAACACAAGCTCTGCTTAACTTGGGACTAGACGGCGTTGTGTGATTAGTTGTGGAATATATATTTATATAAAATTTCATAACTGTATCATGAAAAATCACAAAGTTATAAGCTTGTTAATTTACCTGGATGTCTACACAAACACGTGATCACCAGGTCATCCGGGCAACTGAGGGGTGGTTTTTCTCCTGCAACCAGCTATGTGCTGATGTCTAATGCCCACTATGACCTGCCATGATCTGTACTGCACTTAGTCTCGGTGGTGTCTAACTTGTGACCTTTTTTAAATATTTTTGGGAAAAAATATAACATGGTTTAAAAATTATTATACCTATACCGTTAAATTTTGGTCGTTTTAATCCCGTGGAGGGTCGATTAGATACATGAAATACTGATTTGTAAAGAGAAAATTAAAAAATAAAGTTTTTTTTTTAAACTCGAATTAATTTACGCATGAACGAAATTAATTTCTTTAAGTAAACGTCAGCTGAGCGAGGCCAATGAATTGTAAGTAGTTAGTACGCAACGACCGAAACGAAACCAAAATGAACAGTAAAAAATACAAAAAAAAATACCACCGACTTCAGTGTAAAAAAAAAAAACACAAAAATGTGCAAAATAATTTTAATTTCGGAAGTCGGGGTTTTATAATTGTTTGATCTCTTCGTTATTTAACACTGACTTCCGAAATTAACGTTATTTTGCAATTTTTTGTTTTACATTCAATGTCGGTTGTAATTTTTTTGTAAAAAGTTTTTTATTTCACACTTTTTAGTTGTAGTACTTGTAGTGGGTACCCGTCAGCCAAACTTAAATAAATACCTTCCGTCATTCGCTTCCATCATCAAATCACCATGACAATTCTATTAATCCAGACACGGCTAGAATACGCTGATTTATTAAAGAATTCCGTTTCTTACCTTCCGGCTTCATCATCACTTCAGTTCCATGTATCCCCTCCCCTTCTTCCTTCAGTCAGTCATCGACGACATGTACATTTTACTTGTTACGACAGTTCTGCTATAATTTTTGAAGAGTTTCGTTCTATATCTTCAAAGTTCATCATCAGATCAAAACTATATTTTTATGGAACCAATTCGGAAGCAACGAACCTTTCAACTAAATGAAAAAAATTCGAATTCGGTCCACAATTGACCGAGATATCGGTGAACATACATAAAAAAAATACATACAGCCGAACATAGAACTTCCTCCTTTTCGAAGTCGGTTAAAAATAATAATTCATCTCTTTGCATCTAAAAAGTTACTTCATTCCATTTCGCTAGGCTGTCACCTGAACATCTGTTATTTTTTGTGACATAAATAAAATATTGAGAAATAAAAAAAAAAACATCCATTCATATTATCTCCGAAAATGTCAACTGCTCAACTTGGCCCCCGAAGATTTCATTGAAAGGAAAATGAATAATTTCGGCAAAGAAAGAAAAAAACAAATAAAATATTTATTCCGACTGTTTGACATAATATTGGAAATACATTACGATCCAAGTAAGAAGATAAAGCGGCTCTTTTTAATTTCTTTTCTTTTATGACACTCGTTTAGTAGCCTCTTAGCTTAAGAACATGCTAATCGATGTAATACCTGATACTTAATTGATTGCTTCACAAACAGACAACTGTTCTCTTCAACATAAAACACACGTACGGAAAACATAGACATAATACAATAGCTTGATTGATCGATTATATATTCCAGGGGTTTTTCCCTGACTGTGTCGTTACCATTTACATAATACATATTAAATTCGATGAAAGGTATACATACATTACTGGAAGGTTCGAGACAGGAAAAACTGAAATAAATTATAAATGTTTTGTTCCAAATTTGGATAATAATTAAAGTGGAAAATTGAAATTGGACTGTAAATTAACATAAATGAAAATGTATTAATTAATACAACAAACTTTCATGTTCAGTGACAGAATGTATTATTCAGTTGTTTCTTCGATTCGGTGTATAATTAATGTACTTAAGTATAACATAAGTATAATCAGCCATATAATGTTCCCATTGCTGGGACTCAGGCCTTCTCTCTTAGTGAGGGGATGGGCTGTACTTAGCTTTTATCGGTGACTTCAACCTTGTAAAAGTACAAAATATGCCTACGTCACTCAGTGATAAGTATCATTTTACTGGTGAATCATTTTAAAGGCTTTTCAGTCCCATCATCAATGTTTAGCGAATCTGTAACCTCGAAATGCGATTTCGCCCGGGTGTCGCCACTGTGCGGAACACCCGGAGGACACGGTGGAGGATACTGTAGAGGTGTGTCCTCGTGGGGGCAATCGGCAGCAGCGATCTCTCTCGCCGGGCCATGGTCCGGAGTGAGGAGGGATGGCAGGCTGTCGCCTCCTTCTGCGAAGCAATAATGCTAGCAAAGGAGGAGGCCAATCGCATCAGGCAGGCAGCCACCGCCGGGATTCCAATCCCGATTTCCGGCCACCGTAGGCGCGTACTGTTCCCGCGCGCCTCAAGGAGCTGTCAGCAAACCGTAGAGGCCCAGCCTGCTAGCTGCAGGCAGGCAGGGTCGAAGCCTGCTTGGGTCATGGGTCAGCTTCCGAAAGGAAGGCCCGGCCCCGGCACGATAGGCAACGAAGGAACGGAGTAGATTTTTAGTCAGTAAGAGTCTGACACTACTTCCCGCTCCGCCCAAGGGCGGGAATTGTCATTGGATGATTTTACGTACCATAAAAAAAAACACTCGAAATGCGATTTGTAATAGGCCGTGGTTTTACTGGCTGAGTACTCCACTATAATCATACTTTTAGAAAAAATCTTCATCTTTTTAGCAAAAGAGGCGATAGACATAATTATGTTACAAGGCATAGAGACCAATTAGTTCAACCAGGTTTCAGACTGGCTAAAGTGGCCTCTTCTTTCATGGGGTACTGTTTAAAATGTTATAATAAAATACCTCCCCACATATTAGAACTCAATGAAACCAAATTTAAATCTTGTGTTAAACGCACACTATGTAGACAAGCGTATTATAAGTTGGAGGATTATATTCAAGATAAGAATGCTTGGCTAAATGCTGGTCCAGCTCCACTACCACTAGGGCGTACAGATTGATTAGTTTGAACAATACCACTTTTTTTTTTTGAAATTTGATATTTTTATAGTATTGTATAATGTAGAAGCATTTATTTCTTTAACAAATTTTGTAAATGTGAGTACCATGGGGCAATTTATAGTTTAAGGTCATTGACTTGTTTGACGTAAATGAGCATGGCAGTTGAGAGTTTGTCATGCTCACTCAAATGTCTCACTGATGGTGGCGCGTGTATTGGATCATTCGGTTCCCTTCGAAATGGTTGAGCTGAGTGGTGCTGATGTACGCGTCATGTTCGTGAACGGGCGCTGTCAGTTGAGACTGGTCATCTCTTAGCTGCCAGTGGTTTATTTTTAATATTATAATTAGTAACGTATTTATATTTATGCCGCAATATATATTGAGTGAAAGTTATTTTAGTGTTTCCTTAAATCTCCAAATTGAACTCCCTCTCTGAATAGACTACAGTCAAGTGAACCACGTGGCATACACACAACACATTAACTCTTGAACTATCAACCTTAAATAGAAAGAGCGTCCATGGAGTTTCTTGCACATTCTTCTCCATAGAGATCTACGCTTTGGAATGTGCAATTAGCATCATTTTTTCTGACAGACCGACTTCGACTTTTCAAAAGTGCCTGTAAATGGTTTATTTGAAATAAAATGCTTTGAATCTTTGAATCTTTAGTTTTCATAAAATATTCACCATATATAAATTACCATACAATATAAATAATCGTACAAAATAGGCGATACAATTAAGACACTACACTGTACGCGTAGTGGACATATGTGTCTCCGATTGGGGCTCAGTTAATTCTGCGCCTCCGCTGTCGATCTACATCGTACTAAGACTAAGTGTTGTGTCAGTATCGGCGCCAGGTGACACACTTCACTCTAACCCACTAGCGCCACTCTAAACAACTAACGCCATCTCTGATATCTTTTGAAAACTAATTTAAATACAAAAGCGCCGTCAAAGTTTTTAAATAATTTTATTAGTTTTTGAGTTTATTTATTACAAATAAAAAAAATGCAAATATTTCCATGTTAGTAGAGATATGAGTATAGATAGATAATACTGTAGTCCGAGCTGAAGGCGCCATAGGTTGTGCGAAAGAGCAAACGAAAGCAAAGAAGAAACAGTCCGAAACTCCCTCCTGCTCCGCCCAAGGGCGGTAGATGTCATCGGATAATTCCTACCTAAAAAACCGGGCAAGTGCTAGTCGGACTCTTGCACTGAGGGTTCCGTACCGTACAAACTTGGTAAATTGCGGTTTACGATTTAAAACGTAATAAAAAAATAATAATTACTAGATCTCGTTCAAACCAATTTTCAGTGGAAGTTTGCATGGTAATGCTATTATATATATTTTTTTAGTGTTATCATTCTCTTATTTTAGAAGTTACAGGGGTGGGGGAGGTACATTTTACCACTTTGGAAGTGTCTCTCACGCAAATTATTCAGTTTAGAAAAAAATGTTATTCAGAAACCTCAACATAAGATTTTGAAGACCTATCTATAGATACCCCACACGTATGGGTATGATGTAAATTTTTTTTGAGTTTCAGTTCTAAGCAAAAATTTATTGTTTTTTTCTATTTTTGTGTTAAAATCTTAATGTGGTTTACAAAATACATCTACTTACCAAGTTTCAACAGTAATATAATAATATATAATATTCGACAACTATCACACTATGCCGTCTAGTCCCAAGCTAAGCAGAGCTTGTGTTATGGGTATTAGAAAATTGATAAACATACTTATATATTTCTATATACATACATATTATATATAAATTACACGCAGACACAGAACAAATGATCGTGCTCATCACACAAACATATGTCCTGGGTGGGAATCAAACACACGACATTCGGCATAGCAGTCAGGTTCACTAACCACTAGACCAACAGGCCAGTCAAAGTCAAGACCAACAGACAGTATAGTTCTTATAGTTTCGGAAAAAAGTAGCTGTGACATACGGACTAACTGACAGACAGACAAACATGATGAATCCATAAGGGTTCCGTTTTTTGTCATTTGGCTACGGAACCCTAAAAAAGCCCCAGCCGAAGGTTTTTTTATGTTAGGTAAAACCGAAGGTAAAGTAAATGGCGTTTTTAGGTCCTTCAGATTCTAGACTTTTGAAAATTTTGGGCAATCCAAACGGATAATCTTCATAAATATGTCTGTAATTTCCAACCAAAACCAGCTTCCTTCTAAACGCCTCAACCTCACCTCTGTGCGCTAAACCTTACACTAGAAGCTAAATGTACTTGTCATTAACAAGTTAAGTGTAAGAGGTACTTTCTGTACTCGTGTATAAGAACATGATTATAAGCAAGGAGTCTCATAGATACCTAATTTTATGGAAGCAAGCGTTACATGCGTGGCTTGATAAACAGAATAAGGATAAAATGTAAGGCTTTGTTGCTATGTTTATATATACACACTACATATTATCTAGTATCACGACAGGATGGTATTATTTTGCGAGATTTTTCGATAGTACAGCGACCGTATAATGTAAAAGGCTATGTAAATAAACACAATTGGGTTTTAGTCAGCTGCCTCTCGTGCGAAGACCTGGTACAGTCCATGATCCGAAGCGAGGAGGAATGGATGGCAGTCGCCTCCTTCTGCGAAGCAGTAATACTAGCGAAGGAGACGATCAACGTATGAGGGAACAGATATCCTGACACCCCAGTCGCCGAAACTCCACCTTCGACTACCTTCCAAGCGCGCCTAAAGGAGTTGTCAGCAAACCGTAGGGGCCCGGCTCAGCAGGGTCAAAGCCTACTGGGGCCGTAGTCGGTCTCTGTAAGTAAGACTCGGTCCTGGTATGAAAGGATGAAAGGCAACGAAGGAACAGGAGGTTTTTAGTCAGTAAAAGTCTGACATCCGTTTCGCCGTTTGCGAGTGAATCAGTAACACACATACACCCAGATTATGTATTTGGATTTTCACTTGGTCTTCAAGTGTGGTTTCGAAGTAAAATAATATGAGATACTGTTCCTACAGTACTAAAACAATTTCCTTTCTTATAATCAGAAGGAACAATGTTTTTGAATCCATATTTCTTTTTACTTACATATTTTTAATAAAGTATAAGAAAAAGCGTTGGTTTTGTGAGGAGTTAAATTTTCCCATCTTATATTTTCATGTTTTATTTTCTTACCTCGTCTGTATTATACTAAGAGTTAATTCCTTCCTTATCCTATTTCCTGCTTACTCCGCTATATTACGTAACTACCTGGTTACCTTTTCATTTTTGTTGAAGCTTTTTCACTAAGGTCTTGTGGTTGCGCCAATTTGCTATGATCCGCGACTTTGTTTTTTGTAATTTATTTTTTTGGCCTAGCAATCCTATCCCTACCGTTTCCGCTTCCACCCGCACGACCTCTTGAAGAAATGATTTGACATTGACGTTTTGTGCATCGAGTGAATGTGACCGCACCGCTAACCGCGCCCGCTCGAAATTACAAGAAAATTGACTATTTTCGTGATCCAACCATTCAAACTCAACAACAGTGGTGCCGTGTAGTGCAAAACAGGACCTGGCAGTGATTTAAATGTGCGAAGTCGAAAATCACCGGCGGTGCCACGTGGAACTTTCGAAGTCTAAAGGTCAGTGTTCCTTCCCAATACCTTTATCCCATGCCAGGCATAGTATCTGCATATTGTTAATAAACCTTAGATCGCTTTTTTAAATCTACAGTCCACACAGCAAATTCGCGCAACCATTACTTTTTGGTCCTTCGAGCCGGATCGTGAATCATTTTCTTGTAATTTCGCAATATAGTATTTGTTCCATAGGGAATAAACGCAACGCGCCTGTTTACCTAGATATAATAGTAGAAAACCCGCATCTAGGCATTTAGGCAACTATACGTTATTTCGCTCGTATAGTTAAAGTGTCATTGATAATTACGGTACCTACGCCGTCAACCGCACCGCATAATTATAGTTAGCTACGTAAATATCAGCGTAGATATAAATCGATCGCATTCTTTTTCATGACAAAATTCATTCGGAGGTCCTACAAATTGCATGTAGGTAGACGCATTTCAAAAATACCCGTTCATTGTTGAGTGAATATTTGTAGGAAACGGATAAACCATAGATTATATACGCATATGTTATTCCGTTCGTTCGCCGTTCACTTTGTTGTTTACAATATTACCATATTGTTATCAGTTAATTATCGCTTACTTAATAATTCGTTAAGTGTTTGTTTGAGTGTATAGTGTGAATATATCAAAACAAGATGTCTCTTAAGGGAACCAAGGTTAGTACTGATTTAAAGGTTCAGTTAAAGCTTTTATACGCTAAAAGGGACTCACAGTTTTCACGTGTTCAATCAATTTGTGATAAATCTTTGCAAACCTCGGATCTGGCGATTAGAGATGCTTTCTTGTGTTCGTTGGAAACTTTAGATAGTTTGCGCGCGGATTTTGAATCTACAATTAATAATATAAACATTTTAGAGTTGGAGTTAAATCCTGATTACTGTGTGAGTTATCAGGCATTGTCGTCCTTTGATGACTTGTATTGTCGTATCAAACGTATTGCTAGGAGTTTAGAGACTCCCCCCCCCGCGGGTGGTTTATCCAACCCTCCTCGCGAACGCCCACGATTGCCGCCAATTCAAATACCTGAATTTAATGGTGACATTCGAAATTGGAATTTATTTATAGATAGTTTCGAAAATATAATACATAGGAACACATCGCTGACAGATCACGAGAGATTGCATTATCTCGTAGAAAAATTGACCGGTAAGGCAAAGGCTGTCTGTGCTGGAATTACGTTTAGCGCTGAAAATTACACTTTAGTTTTGGACACTTTAAAAACAAAATACGAAGATAAGCGATTAGTAGCCACCGCATATTTAGATCAATTATTCGATTTGAAAAGTTTTTCCGTTTGTAACGATCATAATTTAGAGAAGTTTTTAAATATTTTCGCATCATCTGTTCGTGCAGTAAAGAACCTAAAGGTCAATGACCTCTGTGACTTTTTGTTTTTGTATATCGGTTTAAAGAAATTAGATCCTGAAACTGTTCGTCTGTTTGAAACGACTCAGCGCGGTAAAGAAATACCTAAGTTCGAAGATTTAGAATCTTTTATTCGCGACCATATTAAGGTGTTGCAGCGCACGTCGGCACGTCATGAAGCCACGAATAGGACAGGTTCCGATCGCCGTATAGACGCGTCATCGAAGTCAGTCAAGACTGCACATACGCTAGTTAATACCGCCTCAACACCTGACTGTTCTCTGTGTAAGGGTAGCCATACACAGCTGTACAAGTGTTCGGAATTTCAGAGATTATCGCCTAGTGATCGTTACAAGTTTGTCCGCACTAATAATTTGTGTTTTAATTGTCTAAGTGACAAACATCTGGTTACGTCATGTAACAGTGGTGGTAGCTGTCGTAAATGTCTAGCTAGACATCATACCTTCTTACATTTTGAGAGTAGTAAGCTGCCATCGCAGCAGCAGCCTGCGCAGACGCGCGACGCTTGTGACGCGCGGCCTGCTGCAAGTGCAAACGACGTAACATTGTGTTCGCTTTCCGCCGCTGGTACTCAAGTCACTACCGTTTTACTTGCGACCGCGCAAGTTGTCATTGTAGATGCCTTTGGCAAACCGCACACCGTTCGAGCGCTACTAGATGGCGCTTCCCAGAGTAATTTTATTACTCGGGATTGTTGTCAACGCCTTGGTTTTAGTTTTAATAATTGGTCATCCCGCTCAGAAGTGAAAGGTTTTGGAGGTTTAAAGGCAACCATTCACGGTTCCATTAAAATAATATTTAGTTCACGTTTTAATCGTAATATTTCGTTTGAAATGGATTCGCTAGTCGCAGATAAGATTACGGAACGGTTGCCCACGGTACCGGTTGACACGTCCATGCTGACGGAGTTTAAGAACTTGCAGTTAGCCGACGGAAATTACGCTTTCCCTGGAGATATCGATCTATTGATCGGTGCTTCGATTCTCCCGCATCTCCAGTTATCACGTAAAATTCAAGGTCTTCCGATGTACCCCGCTCCGCACGCACTGGAAACAGTTCTCGGGTTTGTTATAGTTGGTTCCGCACCCGCTTATTTAAACAGTTACTCGACTGTGTCGCACTGTTGCACCGTCGAGCCGCCGCTTGAGTCTACCATCCGCAAGTTCTGGGAGATTGAAGAGGTCAATGTCCCGCCTATTCTCAGCCCTGAGGATCAGGTCACTGAGGAGATTTATACCCGCACGACTACTCGTGATAATGATGGTCGTTATGTTGTCGCGCTCCCTTTCAAGGGTGATATTTTTTCGCTCGGTGGCTCCCGTGCCTCCGCAGAAAAACGCTTTCTATGCTTGGAACGTAAGATGCAGGCGTCTCCTAAGTTGAAGCAAGCCTATGATGATGTGCTGATCGAATATTTAGATAAAGGTTATATCTCATCAGCGCCTGCCGAGACTGAGGAGACACGTGATTACCCGTTTTACATCATCCCGCACCATGGAGTTGTTAGAGAAGACAAACTTACAACTAAACTGCGTGTGGTTATGGATGGTAGCGCTAAGACTAGTACTGGCATATCGCTTAACGATATCTTGTATTGTGGTCAGAACCTCCAGGGTAACTTATTTGAAATAATAGTAAATTTTCGCTTGTTTGCTATTGCGCTCTCTGCCGATGTTCGGCAAATGTTTCTTAGTATTGGAATCAGAGAATGTGACCGTAGATTCCAACGCTTCTTGTATAGATTTTCTCCGCAGGAACCTTTGAAGGTTTACGAATTCAATCGTGTTTGTTTTGGGCTTAAGTCTAGTCCCTTTCACGCTCTTCGCACTATCAAGCAGTTGGCCGCTGACGAGGGTGATACATACCCGAAAGCAAGGGCCACTATTGAAACCGGATTGTACATGGACGATTTTGTGTACAGTGTACCTAGTGAAGCAGAGGCTATAGAGACCGCTGCTCAAGTAATCAGCCTCATGAAGTCCGGTCAATTTGATCTGGTGAAATGGACAAGCAACTCGCAAGCTACATTAGAGTCGATTCCACCGTCACACCGGTTGACTTCGGTAAAGGAATTCGATGATAGTGATTCGCATAAGATCCTTGGTTTAAGTTGGTCACCCGCAACTGATATGTTCAGTCTTAAAATTAGCTCGACTACGCCAACTTGTACCAAACGCGTTATCCTAGCATGTGTAGCTCGGATATGGGATATAATGGGTTTTGTAGCTCCTGTCGTTTTATATGCAAAGCTGCTTATAAAAGAGCTTTGGCTTTCCAACTGTGATTGGGACGACACCGCTCCTGAAAGTGTTGCCAAGTTGTGGGCTCGCTATAGGAAAGAGCTTCCAATGCTCGATCAGATACAGATTCCTCGCCATGTTGGTATAGTACCAGACACTGTTGTTAATGTGGTAGGTTTCGCAGACGCCAGTGAGAGGGCTTACGGGGGAGTGGTTTACTTTCAGGTCCAAAATGGCGATAACATTTCAGTTTTCCTCATTAGCGCAAAATCAAAGGTATCTCCTAGTAAGGTTGTCTCTCTTGCTCGTCTCGAACTCTGCGCTATTCTTATGTTGGTTCAATTGATTACATCTATAGTCAAAACTTGTCGTCCTCGCATTAAT
Source organism: Leucania comma (assembly GCA_958295575.1). Taxonomy (NCBI): domain Eukaryota; kingdom Metazoa; phylum Arthropoda; class Insecta; order Lepidoptera; family Noctuidae; genus Leucania; species Leucania comma. The sequence continues at coordinate 24,731,971 of OY282467.1, read as the reverse complement.
ATAGAGAGAATTGTAGCGTTTTCAGACTCAACCGTTGCCCTATGTTGGGCCCACTCTTCACCCCATCGATGGGGCACGTTTGTCGCAAATAGGGTGGCTAAGATTCAAGCTGAATTGTCACCGGAAAATATGTTCCATGTCGCTGGAACAGAAAACCCAGCTGATTGTCTCTCACGTGGTTTGCTTCCCGCGCAAATTTTAAATCATCCGCTTTGGTTTTGTGGCCCTCCCTGGCTGCATACCACTCCTAACGAGTGGCCAAATGCTCCGTTTAACCCCGCTACTGTTTCAGAACCACCCGAGGAGAAGAAACATACGCTTGTAGTATCAGTTCCGCGTGAAGAGTCAGTTGTTTTGTTGTTGTCTAATCGAGTCTCGTCTTGGTCGAGACTATTACGCTGTGTAGTTTACGTCCTAAGATTTTTGAGATTATTACCATCGCGTGGTTCTATAATCGCAGCTGATTTGGATAGAGCTGAATCAGTTGTACTTCGAGAGTTGCAGAAATTTTATTTTTCAATAGAATTTCGTAGTTTAGAATCACATAAACCTTGTAGTCCCGCACTTCAACATTTGAAACCATTTTTGCAAGACGGACTCATTCGTGTCGGTGGCCGTCTGCGAAATGCTGAGTTAGAGTTTGAACAAATGCATCCAGTAGTTCTACCACGCAGGGATCACGTTTTGGATTTGTTGGTGGACTATCACCATAAGGTGAATTGTCACGCTGGTCCCGATTTATTAATGTCCATTCTTCGACAGAAGTACTGGATACTTTCCGCTCGCAATTTGATACGCGCTAGAGTGCACAGATGTGTGCCCTGCTTTAAGCTCCGCCCGCGTTTCAACGCGCCGGAAATGGCCGACCATCGTTCTTGTCGTGTTGTACAGACGGTGAAACCTTTCATACATACTGGGACGGACTATGCTGGACCGTTTAAAGTCACTATTGCCCGTGGTCGTGGTATACGTTCCACAAAGGCATACATTTGCCTATTCGTTTGTATGACAACTCGTGCGGTTCACATAGAGTTAACCAGTGATTTGAGTACGCAGGGTTTTATGTCTGCATTTAAACGATTTTTATCTCGCCGTGGTCCCGTTAAGCGCTTATACTCTGACAACGGCACAAACTATGTTGGAGCGCGACGCAATATTTCGGAATTACACACATTCTTACGCTCCAAGTACTACCAAAGTGAATTCGCCCATGTCTTAGCTGAGAATCGCATTGATTGGTGTTTTAATACGCCAGCGGCTAGTCATTTTGGTGGCAATTGGGAGGCGAATATTAAAAGCCTTACGTCGCACCTGTTTCGGGTCATAGGCGAACAGATTCTCTCGTACGAGGAGTTGAGCACCGTACTCGCTCAGGTAGAGGCGTTGATGAATACGCGTCCGTTGTGTCGGACTTTGTCTAGTGATCCATCGGAGCCACTAGCGTTGACGCCGGCTCACTTCTTGACGACGACTCCTCTTAAATATTTGCCCGCTTTAGATGTCGAGACTGACAAACTGCAGCTTCACCCGCGTCACGCTCTGCTAGATAGCTTAGTTCAGTCCTTTTGGAAGCGATGGAGGACAGATTATCTGCATACGCTGCAGTCGCGTCAAAAGTGGAATACTCCTTCAGATCCAGTCACAGTCGGTACTGTGGTGATACTGAAGACTGAGAGTGCGCCTCCTCTGCACTGGCCTCTTGGTGTAGTGGAAGAAGTTTTTCCGGGTTCGAACGGAATAACGCGAGTCGTAAAAGTTAAAACCGCAACTGGATCGTACCTGCGTCCGGTTATTCGCCTCTGCCCTCTGCCTAATCAGTAGTAGTGGCATAGTTAGTTATAAGTTGTTTCGCTACCTAGTATTGATAGTTTAGATTAGTAATAGGGTTTAGTTTCGCTTTGTTTTTTTTTCTTTTCTTTGAAGGTAACCCTTCAAACCCGGGGGGAATGGTTGCGCCAATTTGCTATGATCCGCGACTTTGTTTTTTGTAATTTATTTTTTTGGCCTAGCAATCCTATCCCTACCGTTTCCGCTTCCACCCGCACGACCTCTTGAAGAAATGATTTGACATTGACGTTTTGTACATCGAGTGAATGTGACCGCACCGCTAACCGCGCCCGCTCGAAATTACAAGAAAATTGACTATTTTCGTGATCCAACCATTCAAACTCAACAACAGTGGTGCCGTGTAGTGCAAAACAGGACCTGGCAGTGATTTAAATGTGCGAAGTCGAAAATCACCGGCGGTGCCACGTGGAACTTTCGAAGTCTAAAGGTCAGTGTTCCTTCCCAATACCTTTATCCCATGCCAGGCATAGTATCTGCATATTGTTAATAAACCTTAGATCGCTTTTTTAAATCTACAGTCCACACAGCAAATTCGCGCAACCATCTTGTTTGCGGAGACGCGGCGCGGGGCCCGGCGCGTTTATTGGTCGTCGTACATTGCCATATGTTTGTGTTTGTGCGTGCGATGATGCGGCCCGCTGCTGCAATGTACGATAAATGCCCAACGCGTCGCGTCTTCGTAAACAAGCACTAAGATGCTTTGTGTTTTAACACCGTTAAGGTAGAAAATCATTATTGAAACGAGTAATTTCGTATAAGTTTTATGACGAACCAAATAAATAAATGCTCTACATTAGTTTAGTAATTAATCGATGATTCATCATTAGACGTCCACTGCAGCTGGACATAGGTCACCCCTAAGCGTCGCCACAATTACAGATATTGTGCGTCTTGTATTCATCTAATTCCTGTGACCTTCACCAGGTCGCCACCTTGTGGGAGGCCTTCCCACGCTGCGTTTTTTGATACGTTGTTGCCACTTCAGAAACTTGCGGCCTCATTGACCACTTATTCCGTGGGTAACATAATTTGGAGATTCTTCGGGTTATGTCGGTAACCTTAGTTCTCCTGCGGATATCTTCATTCCTTAGGTGATCACAGAAGGAAACTTTGAGTATAGCTCTTTCCCTTTGAGTTACTTTAAGTCTTGCGATGAGACCCATTGTGAGCGAGAGAGACCTCCGTTTCAAAGCTTAGCAAAGGAGGAGGCCGACCGCATTAGGCAAAGGCGCACACGCCGCCGCCGCCGCCGGGTTTCCGATCCCGATTTCCGGCCACCGTAGGCGCGGGCTCGCGGACGGTGGGCAATGGGTAGCTCGCTGTCCGTCCGTCCGGTAACAGACCGGTCCGAGCTCAGGTCGTCTATGGCGCGCACTGTTCCCGCGCGCCTCAAGGAGTTGTCAGCAAACTGTAGGGGTCCAGCAGGGCCGAAACCTACTGGGGCCAAAGGTTATGCGAGAGTGTCACCACGGGCCCCGGGACAAAGGCAAGGAACGGAAAGGTAGGTTTTTAGTCAGTAAAAGTGTGACACTATTTCCCGCCCCACCCAAGGGCGGGATTTGTCATTGGATGATTTTACCTACCAAAAAAAAAAAAACCGTTTCAAAGCTATATATTTTTAGTATATTAATCAAAAAGTACACTCGCGCACATGTCCATATTATTATTAGAAATCTATCTATAAAAATAAACTTATTACATAATCATGTTGGTTTAATTTAATTATTTTTGAAATTACCACGTTTTGCATACATCGATAGACTGGAAAAATTTGCCTTCTGCGGTTTTCCCGTCTGATTATAATTTAAGTGTCTTCGAGGCTAGAGAGAATAAACTCTTAGTAAACTAGTACGTCTCACCATCAACGATTGCATCACTGCTTACCATCAGGTGGGATTATAGTAAAGCACTAGTTTATATCAATTAAAGAAAAAAAAATGTTTTAGGATCTTATCCTAAGGCATTAAGTCTGCCTCTATAGTTTTATTTGCATGAAGTGTAAATAAACACATAAATAAATTTTGCGAAAGTGTAATCGCTATATATAATATGAATAAATTGAAATATAAGGTCCATACTTAACGAAATAAGCGTTTTTTTTAACTTACTTCATCTACTAACTACATTTTCGGATTGACTTGAAATTATAAGTTCAAATAGTCTTAGGATCTGGTATTTTCTGTAGTATTCTTATAAGTAAAATCTAATAAAAAATGTACTTACATAATATGTGTTTCAACGTAGATACAATGCATTTCAAAGGAAATATAGGCATGACCTACGACCATTTCAAATAATTACTTCTTCTAAATAAGTATTAATGAACAACAATTTAGATTTTGAATTTGGACTGTAATTAAAAGGAAACTAGCATTAATTACTTTTTAATACTAAATCTCCTCGTGTTATTCGACCGATAAAATCTACAATAGGCTTATTTATAAGTAAGAGTATCAGTTTGATTTCCGAGAAGTACACCCTATATTGTAGAGCGCCTAAGCGCTAACTACCAGCGTCTTGTTTTCAATATAGCGCAAACTTTCGACAACCGGTTACAATAGCTTTTTATACATCGTTAAATTCTGATCGTTTTAATCCCGTGGAGGGTCGATTCAGTGAGACATGAAACACTATCGATTTGTGATAAAGAAAAAAATATAGTACTTTTTTTAAACTCGAATTAATTACGACTAGGCGGCGTTGTGTGATAGTTGTGGAATGTATTATTATAATTTACGCATGTACGAAATTAATTTTTTTAAGTAAACGTCAGCTGGGCGAGTTCGATGACCTGTAGGTAGTTCGTAGGCATCGACCGACAGCTCCCTACTAGATTATTGACTCGTTTACTTAAAGAAATTATTTTTGTACATGTGAATATGAATTCGAGTTTTATAAAAAAAAGTACTTTATTTTTTAATTTTATCTTTACAAATCGATACTGTTTCATGTGCCGGATCAATCCTCCACGGGATTAAAACGATCAAAATTTAACGGTGTATAAGCTATATCGATGTGGTTTGCTTAATCGTCTTGTACTGACCGTGGTATCTCTTTGTCAAAGCGCTTCGATGGAGCAGCCTCAATTCTCCAGCTCATTTTAGCAGGAGCTCCTCAGGGCTTCGTGCTATACCCTCAGTCTACACGCGTTACACCAACGTCATTCTCAAAAGTAAAAATACTTAGTTTAGCTGTTTTACTGGCGACACGGCCATTTACTATACAGGTCGCGCCCCAGACGCAATCTTCAAACTTCCGCAAACATTTTAGGCAAATGGATCCGGAAATGAAGAATCGAGGTTAGCCTCGATAAGAGTCAGACGGTATAATACTAGAATCCGCGGAAAACCGCCTAGCCCCAGCGATCACCATGTATAACAAGCCGTTCCAATGGAAAAAGTGAATCAAAGGCCTTGATGTCATTCTCGATCAGCATTTGACCTTAGCTGAGCACACAAAGCAGGCAGGCTACATCCTTATTACCCGACTGCGCCAGAAGGAGGGTTATGTTTTTCGAGAGTATGTATGTATGTATGTATTTATGTATGTATGTATGTATAATTACGTAACTTATTACCCGACTGCGCCAGAAGGAGGGTTATGACTGGCAGTCGGGACTCATTCTAGAAAGTCAGCCGTATAGTCAATAGATTGGAGTAATCTGCAATGTAATATAGGTATGTGCTCTCAATTCTAGAATGGGTCCCGACTGCCAGTATTTAAAATATTATATAGTTAAGTGCAATCGGGTACAACGACTTTCTTGTTTTAGGGCTTTTTCATGAATGCTCAGAAAAGCAGTCGGGTTTTTTAGTTTTTTAAATTACCGTTTTTTTTTTATGGTATTTTTGCCATCGCTTTCTCGTTTCTACGTAACGAGAATTAGCATCTAAACTCAAAATCCGCACTATAACAGTAGTTCAAGAAACTGTTGAGACCTCTTCTCTCTACATCGCAGCGAGCTGGCAGCAGTGAAAGAGAGGTACGAGGACAGCGGGAAGTCAGCCAGCCGACGACAGATCGCGGGTCCCTGCACCTCGACAGCCAGCTGTTAAGCATCTGCTTGCATGACGGCGTTTACGCGTTCTTTTAACGTTCATAGTTTCCTTGTTTAAATTTAAGCTAGCGTTGCAATAATACATGTTTTATACAGCCTTCATATACTATAACGTTTTTTTGCTTCACCATGATCTATCGTCATTCGAAACTTCTTGTTAACACCGAAACCCCTTGATCATCACATCAGTCGCCCGAAGAGAATTCTACCGTTTCTTTAGGGTTTTTTGTCCCAGACATATTTTTGCCTTATCCGGAGCACCCGAAGGACACGCTGCAGCATACGATAGAAATCTGTTTGTGGGCGGAACACTGCGGCGTCCTCGTGGAAGCGATCGGTGGTGACTACATCTCGCGTTTGGCACTAGTCCAGGCTATGGTCTGAAGTGAGAGACAATGGGACGCGGTCAACTCCTTCTTTGAAGCAGTAATGTGAACGAAGGAGATGGCCAAAAGCATGAGGAAAAGGACATTCTAACGCCCCAGAATAGAATAGAATAAACTTTATCGTTCACAAAAATAGTAACAATTTCAGAAGAACTTAAATCTATGGGTACAATGGCGGTTTTATTACTGACAGAGATATCTATCAAACAACCTTAGGATGGACTACCAGCCAACATCGTAGGAGACGTTCCGGGCGTCAGGCGACATGGCAGGGCGATTTGATTAGTATGTGGATCTGGAACAGCTATCTAAAGACCGTACAAATATTTGTTCCAATCGGGAATTGAAGCCGCGACACACAGCTCAGCAGCCAACTACTCACTCATTGCACTAACCGTCTCACCAAACTGAACTACCCATGGTTGATTGATTGAAAGCTAAACGATGTTTTTTTTTTAATATTATGTTATACATATAGGCACGTATTTGACCACTATCTCACCAGTGCGAGATGTGGCCGACGATTGTTCACGCTTGCCTAGAAGTACCACGGAAGCAGGTATGCACAGCTTCTGAGGTATAGACCACAGGGTCAAAGTTATGAGAATAAGCTAGTGTTCATAGACCTTAGTTTAGACTAGCTTTTTCCAGCGGCTTCACCATGTAAAATTATCTCAATGGAATACACCGTTAAATTTTGGTTGTTTTAATCCCGTGGAGGGTCAATTCGGGACATGAAACATCGATTCAACTTAAAAACATATAAAACTCGACTTAATATACGCATGTACGAAATTAATTTCTTTAAGTAAACGAGTCAATGACCTTGTAGGGAGTTGTCAGTCGTCGCGTATTAACTACCTACCGTTCATTGGGCTCGATCAGCTGACGTTTACTTAAAAAAATCAATTTCGTACATGCGTAAATTAATTCGAGTTTTAATAAAAAGTACTTTGTTTTTCATTTTTATCTTTACAAATCGATAGGGTTTCATGTACCGAATCGACCCTCCGCGGCATTAAAACGACCAAAATTTAACGGTGTATACTCTCTTGATAAAAATGTATACTAATCAGGACATGGTCTACTCATGTGCCAAATCTGTTCAATAGCGTGAAAAAGTAACAAAAATACATAGGTATATCTTATACAAACTGGCTTCAACTTTGACTGGCCGCCTGTTGGTCTAGTTGTCAGTGGCCCTCACTGCTATGCCGGAGGTCTTGGGTGCCACCTAGGACAAATGTTTGTGTGATGAGCATGATCATTTGTCCTGTGTCTGGGTGCAATTTATTTATGATATGTATGTATTTAAGAATTTTTTAAAGAATGTTTATCAGTTATCTAGTACTCATACCACAAGCTCTGCTTAGTTTGAGACTAGATGGCGATGCGTGAAAGTTGTAAAAGAAAACTTTCATTCGTTTATCATTGTTGAGATAGATCGACATATTAATTTGGACGTTCAACGAAAATATTGTTTCTTGTTTATTAAAGAGTAGAAGGCTTTCAAAAGTACCTTATTGAGGGAAAATAATATTCTTTTCCTCTTCACTTGAGTCATTCCGTTGGATAATAATTCCCTACTCACATATTTATTTGTAGCTAAGAATAGATCATATCCACGTGGAATATATTAATGGTCCTGTTTTAGCCTTGATAGTGGTTACACTACGAATCTTGGTACAGAAAAAAAGTAATTTATGAGTAAGCAGAAAAAAGTTTCCAATGAAAATGTTTTTTTCATAGCAAGCTTTTATAGCTTGGTATATACGTACTTATATAATTAATTACGCTTATTATCGAATTTCCATGGCCATTTTCCAGTTCCATCATCAGACCCTGGTTGCCATCTAGTACTTAGGTGCTAGATACTCCTTAATACAAATCAAACGAGCCTAAACTCGAAGGGGTTGTGTCGTTTACAACCAAGTTCCTATGGCCACCATCCAGCTCCATCATCAAATCAGCTCCACGTCATCATAACATATGCATACAAAATTTCAGCTCAATCAGTAATCATAGCCCAACATTCTGATCCATACAATACAATAGGTCAAAAAAAAAATTGAAATCAAAATATCCCCAAAATTCATTCCAAAAACAAAAACTAAATAAAATCCACACTTCACTAGAACACATTCTTAAACAGACCCAACATTTCCAAACTAGGGCTGTCTCACGAACTTAAAATAAAGCAATAAAATATTCAGACATGGGAACAAGGGAGTTATCTTTCCGTTTAACCAAGTGTTGAGTTTGGAACGATATGTTATTTTAGGCGGCTGCCACCCCTACAGGCTAAAGTACCGACGGAGGCGCGATACGTAAAATTGGATTTAGAGACCCTCTGTGCACTGCAATTGGATTACTATAGCCAGCTGCGGAACCCGTAGCGTTGATGCTGTGTAATATCATTTATTATGATGTAATTTAAGGTGTTAAGCGGCAGGTATGTGATGTCTTGATTGATAGGTGGTTTCATAAAATGCAAGACTGTTAGAACTTGGTCAATTACATGGGTAGTTTGAAAGGGAACCCTGGGGTCCTGGATCGCTAGGCAAAGAAGGAACATACATAGGTGTGGTTTTAGTCAATAAAAATCTAAACATCTTTTTCGGTTTCTAATTGCTGCCGATAGATTTGCCCGTTTGAAAGTCGAAAATTAGTCATAAGGAACATACTCCCAGGATAACAAAATTAATATCCTTTGAGCTAATCTGGGACATAGTTTACCGGATTTAACCGTATCCCACATCCATTCATCTGTCCGAACGTATAAAGTAACAAATATGTTCTAAAATTCGGACCAAGGTCTAATAACTTTAAATATCTATATATACATCTAATCTAACAAATATTACATCTTAACATGTGTATATACAAACCAAAAATAATAATATGTACAAACGGGTAGAAAAAGAGCTCATAGGTCATCAAAAAATTCATCTGCATCGATGTGAATAGCAAAAGTGCCCAGAACGCTGGCAGCATTGCCACGTTGGATGGCAATGCTGATTCATTGACTGAAGAAAATCCCAGCCTTCTGGCCACGCGAAGAGTCAACCAACCGTTTGCTAATATCCCGAACGACTCGATGAGCGAGATATTATTATTTATATATTTATTTACACTTCATGCACATAAAAGTACAGAGGCGGACTTAATGCCTTAGGTATTTTCTACCAGTCAACCTTTCTTGAAAAACTGTCAAGTTCAGTACATTTTGGCCAGTTAGGCGAACACAAATGTACTGACCAACAGTATTTTTTTCGCGATTTCAGGTTTGGTCCCATAATAAAAGTTGTTTGTTATCATGACTACAATCACGTGTTTAATTAACGTTCACTAATTACCAGTCACTCTATATATTATATTAGTGTGAGGCATACCTCACAATATTATAATTCACAATATCACAATATTATCCTACTTTATATGTATAGGCTGAGATTTTTTTGGAAATAACAGAATATATGTACGTAATGTATATTCCTAATTGGTTAAGTGAAACATTCATATATGTTAAAAAACTAAGAATATGTTTATAACCCAATTACATAAATATGTATGTGAAAAACAAATAAATTTATTTGTCTAAATATACTTCCTCGGATGGAAACGTGCCAAAAAGACTGGCAGCATTGAAACGTTTAATAGCAATGTTAATTCTAGAAAAGTATTGATTTTCTTTTCTTTTTTGAGTAGAAAAAAATCCATCTAGTAATTAAAAAAATATTTATCTTTAGAGGTTGCGTCTTTCTAGTTAAGGTTGATAGTTCAAGAGTTCATGTGTTGTGTGTATGCCACGTGTGTCACTTGACTGTAGTCTATTCAGAGAGAGAGTTCAATTTGGAGATTTAAAGAAACACTGAAATAACTTTCACTCAATATATATTGCGGCACAAATATAAATACGTTACAATGTTACTGAACTCACCCACTGATATATTCGAAGGAGGAGGAGCAACTGTGTCGAATTCGATTACTGCATGTAGCGCGTGAGGTTGCTTTTGTGACTAACTTCACACGCAACTAACTTCATAACACTTCATGACGCTACATTATCTATGCTTTAAATAAAAAAGTGTTTTATAAAATAGATTTTATAGCGATAAAATAAAAATAGAAAAGTTGAATTACTTTTTAATGCATAATTCAAACTAAAATTTGTTCAACTAAAAATACTTTACTTACACCTTCAAAACCAAAAAAGAAAAATTGTTTCATCATTTACATTTATATTAGTTTTTGAATTTAAACAAATTTATTTAACTGAAGCAAGCTCGTAAAAAGTAAACTTATAAAAACCATTTCAAATTCAATGCAGTTTAATTAAATATCTTTGCACAAGGAAACGCTATTTAACTCTATCTGTGTTAACTAACCGGTTCCAATTTAATAGATAAGTACTTGACTGTAACGTTTATACGCGGATAGTAAAATTAATTAGTGGAATTGCCTTGATTAAACTAGTGATTGACTGAGCCTTTTGCAAGTTTGGGCTGTGGTTTTTTTTTTTTTGGTGGTGGGTAAAATCATCCAATGACATCTCCCGCCCTTGGGCGGAGCGGGAGATAGTGTCAGACTCTTACTGACTAAAAACCGACCCCGTTCCTTCATGGCCTTAGATACCAGGGCCGGGCTTTCCTTTCAGAAGCAAACCCTTGGCCCCAGTAGGCTTCGACCCTGCCTGCCTGCAGTTAGCAGGCTGGGTCTCTACGGTTTGCTGACAACTCCTTGAGGCGCGCGGGAACAGTGCGCGCCGTTGACGACCTGTGGTGCTATTCTGTAAGAAAACGCAGCGCTGCCGCAACGTCGAACACCCAAATAGGATACATTGGATTGTCAACCTTATGTACCTATACATTGAATTGTTAATTCAATGTATCCTATTTGTATGTTCGACTTTGCGGCAGCGCTGCGTTTTCTTACAGAATAGCACCACTGGGCTTGGTCCGGATGGTTACCGGATGGTCGGACAGCGAGCTATTCATAACTCACCGCCCGCAAGCCTGCGCCTACGTTGGCTGGAAATCAGGATCGGAATCGGAACCCCCGGACTTTGGGATGTGGTTTGCCTAATACAAATTTAAGGTTATAAAATTGAACACTGCAAATATAGAGAAAAATATAATAAAAATACATGAGTTAGTAATATTTTTTAAATTATAATTATGTAAAATTTAGACTACCATTTTACATTTTGCCCCACTGTAGGAATTACTCCAACAGTGAACGTATTTTAATTGAAATTACGAAGACGGCCATCAGGTTTTTCTTTGTATTTACTATTCCTTTTGTATTTTTATATTTTTTTTTTATTATTGACAGGCTCGCATTTGACCACCACTATCTCATCTGATGGTAAGCGATGATATAACCGACGATGAAGAACGCTTGCCTAGAAGTAATCTATTCACTCTTGACTTAAATACCCCTAGGTTGTAGCTATATTTGTCTTTTTAACAAAAAAATTACATGTAAGTGGCGGAAAAGTGTTTTTTTTTTTTTAGCTACAATACGCACTACACCGGTAACGCATAAGTATTCGTATCTACCTACAAAAACTCTAAGTGATACAATCAAGAATTATCGAGAGTTTAAATAATTCCAATAAATTATTATAAGTTAAAAAATACCAATTTTAAAAACACTTAAATTGATTCTGTAGCTTACTCTGACTTTTAGGATGTGCGTTTATTCTGTTTTATGTTATATACACCGTTAAATTTTAGTAGTTTTAACCCTGCGGAGGGTCGATTCGGTACATGAAATACTATCGATTTGTAAAGAAACAATTAAAAAATAAAGTACTTTTTTTTTTTTTTTTTTTTTATATTTTATAAACTAGCACTTGACTGCAATCCTACCTGATGGTAAGCAGTGATGCAATCGTCGATGGTAAAGCGCACTAGTTTATTAAGAGCCTATTCACTCTAGCCTTGAAGACGCCTAAATTATAATTGGCCGGGAAAACCGCAGCAGGCAAATTGTTCCAGTCCCTCGATGTACGCGGTATAAACGACGAGGCAAAACGCTTAGTCCGGACCGTGGAAGTTTCAACAACGTCAGGGTGGATATTCGCCGTACGCCGGGTTGTTCGATGGTAGAAAGGAGATGGCGGTATCAAGTCATGCAATTCCCGCGCACACTCTCCAAAATGCATCCTGTAAAACACCGAAAGGCTGGCTACTCTACGCCTGTGCTCGAGGCTTTGTAGATTGGACTTAACCAAGTCTGGATCACCAATTAGCCTCTTCGCACGCCTTTCCACCGAGTCCAAAGCTGCTAGGTGGCATTTTGCAGCACCAGCCCATATGTGGCTGCAGTACTCCACACACGAACGGACTTGTGCTTTGTATAAGATTAGAAGCTGTTCCGGTGTGAAGTACCGCCGGACTTTTGCTAGAACGCCGAGTTTCCTAGCAGCTACCTTAGCTTTGGACTCAATGAACCGCCCAAAGTTGAGATCTGAGGAAATTTCTACCCCCAAGAGCTGAAGGCGGTCGGTGCACTCCAGGGATACATTCTGGAAAGCAGGAGCCAAGGTGAACGGGCTCCTTTTGGCGGTGAACAGACACGCTTGTGTTTTGGTGGCGTTGAATCCCACAATATTGGCTTCGCCCCATTTGGAGACTGCCTGAAGTGAAGCATTCGTCCGCTCCACCATAGCCTCCCTTTCAGCCTGGATCAGCTCTTTACTAGCCCGAGGAGTTGGCAGGTATCTGTCTACAACTGTGCTATCATCTGCATACCCATAGATACCGGGCATCAGCAGACTTTTTTATAAAAAACTCGAATTAATATACGCATGTACGAAATTAATTTATTTAAGTAAACAACAGCTGAGCGAGTCCAATGACCTGTAGGTAGTTGTCGGTCGTTGCGTACTAACTACCTAAAGATCATTGCACTCGACTTAGCGACGTGGGGCCGCGGTAGACGACAAAAAAAATGGCGGGACGACCTGTATTTCTTTTTTATGAATAGGAACGAGAAAGCGAGTAACCGTGATAATTGGAAAGAATGGAGGGAGGTTTTTGCCCAGCAGTGGGATACTTCAGGCTAGCTATAGTTGTAAGTAGTTGTCGATCGTTGCGTAATAAGTAACTACAGTTCATTGGCCTCGCTCAGCTGTCGTTTATTTTTATATTATTTTATCCTCATAAAGTCTGAATGTAACTACTGCCTGAATGTCTCTGAGGAAGGAAGTCGTCAATACAGACCGGAAAGCGTCGGCAAGACTACTCGGACGCTTTTCTAAGATATTTTCCTTAGAGTTGGAATAATGTTTTGACAGGCTTGTTGGTCCAGTGTTTAGTGGCCCTGGCTACTATGCCGGAGGTCGTGGGTTCGATTCCCACCCAGGACAAATGTTTGTGTGATGCGCACGATCATTTGTTCGGTGTCTGGGTGTTATTTATGTATAATATGTATGTATTTAGAAATATGTAAGTATGTTTATCAGCTGTCTGGTACCCATAACACAAGCTCTGCTTAGCTGTGGGACTAGACGGTGTTGTGTGATAATTGTGGTAAAAAAATAAAATAAAATAAGGCAGTGTGGTAAAGAAATGACAGGCATTAACTTTAAAATAACTTTAATTATTTAAAAACCGTCACTCGCGACTTCGTTCGCATGGAGTTTCAGAACATTAGTTTCCATTTTTTGATGGTAATTATATTTTATTTTTTATTTCCACAACTATCACACAAAACCATCTAGTCCCAAGCTAAGCAGAGCTTGTGTAATGAGTACTAGATAACTGATACACGTACTTATACATATATTTCTAAATACATACATATTATAAATAAATTACACTCAGACACAAAACCAATGATTGTAGTCATCACACAAACATTTGTCCAAGGTGGGAATTGAATCCACGACCTGCGTCATAGCAGTCAGGGCCGCTAAACACTAGACCAACAGGCCAATCATCTACTAACAAAAATTTAACAACTTTATTATTTCTCTTTCTTATATTTCTACAACATATATCAAAACTGACCTTTATTGGGCATCTACCTACTCGTTCATAGTTTTAGTACATTAAATGTTACTAATGGTATAATTAATTTACTAATGGACTCTTTCGTTACCTCTCATTAAGTGAATAACTTGGGTAATAGAGCTAAGTAAATACTGAGAATTATATAAAGCCGCTTTCTAGGCAAGCGTTGATATTTTTTCCACTTTTTGGCAACTGAGCCGGGGCCCAAGTCTGCTATTTTTGTAAATTCAACATTACAACACAATCCCATTGTCATTTTTGGGTATAAGTTCTTAATCTGCTAAATCATAATGGTCGATCATTGGTCTGTTATTGGTCTCGTAAACGAATGGTAGTAGAATGACTTTGTCGTATTCAGACAAATCTAATGGTAAGTCACTAATCAATGGAACTGACAAAATTTTAGCAGATTACCACATAAGTCAGAAATTCATTTGTCATTATATGCGAGATTACCATTTCTTCCAATGGTGTGTCAGTGATTGACTGTTGGAAAGTCATAGTAACGCCATTATATTAGTAGATTACCAACCTTGTCAAAATCAACCATGATGCAATCAACGATAGACGATTCTGACACTATTGTAATAGCAGACTTGAGGCCCCGGTGTCGAAGCGTTGCTTTGTCTTGGTCATGTCATCAAATGTCAAAGATCTTTTTACTCTTATTTTAAATAATTTTGAAATATGCAGTGCATATTAAATTATATTAAATATTTATAGGCTTTGCATCCATATTGATTATTAGAACTTGATTTCCTTTTGTCTTTGATTTCGATTGGAATGTTAAATTTCAGCTTCGTATACTGAAACTTACCAGCGAAACGAAACGATTGTAACTTGGCTATTACAATCGTTTCGTTTTGCGTGAACGCTTGAAGTTAGCCACGGCCGCAATCCGTTTGTTCGAACGAAGGAGTTGGGGGCGTGGCCAACTCCAAGCGATCACGCAAAACGAAACGATTGTAACTTGGCTAGGGGGTCAGGTCATCGGTTCATCTTGTAGGAGGCCTTTCAGAGCTGCGTGTCGTGTGCGTGCTTCCGGTACGTGGTCGTCACTCCAGAACCTTTCGGCTTCATCGACTTTCTGATCTACGAGCAATGTGTCCACTGCCACTAAAGTTTGGCGATTTTTCGGGCTATGTCAGCGACCGTGGTTGTCCTGCTGATATTTTCATTCCTGCGATAGATGCAGGAATGTTATGGATGCTTGACGCACAAGACCAGTGATAGAGGCGACATTTGGTGGAAGCCTATGACTAAAATAAGTATATGATTGATGATCTGCAACTGTTTGATGTTACTAACTAAATAACTAAAATACTGTAAAACAAAGCAACAATTTCCTAACAGTACCAACGTGAAATTCAACAGTTCTTACGAACACAAGACCGGGTGTTCCTTTTTTTTAACTTCAACGTTTTCTTTAGTTACACTTCTGTTCTTAGCTTACCTACACTCAATAAAACGGGAAACCACGTACAGTGAAAAAAGAACCTTAGCATTGCCAATATTGCGTTCAGTTTCCAATGCGGTTTTGATCTTCTTTGATACATAGAGCACCTTTGTGAATTCGAGAACACGGACTTGGTGAAAAGTTAAAAGTTACAAAGTTTATTCGACTTAGAAAATTATCTCCGTATTATGTTACGTTGCAGCTTACTTAAACGTGTTTGTTATCGGTGGTGACTTAACGTACGTTATAGTTAAGTACTGAGTGCTTTGTATCAAGACTTTAACGAATCAAATAATATCTGTTTCTATCTAACCTAGATGAGATTTCGCCCGAAGCGATAAGATTTTATATTTCAAAAGTTGTATTGTAAGTTATTGTATCAAATTATTACTAGATATTCCTTGGGTATTTAATTAGGCATTAATTGGATATTACCTGGGAGTCTTTAAGTCAAAAGTGAACAGGTTATTTCTAGGCAAGCGTGCTCCATTAGTGAGTTCCAGAGGTTATACTCCGCCTTTTAGAAGGCAGTTACGAAATATACTTAATATTATTATTCAGTGTTTGAAATAAAATTGATCTCGTTTGCTTTTTAGTTTGTTTTCATTTTATTTTCTTACTGACTGAAATTTATCATTTTAATTTTATATTGACTGGCCGGTTGATCTAGTGGTTAGTGACCCTGACTGCTATGCTGGAGGTCTTGGGGTCGACTCTCACCCAGGACAAATGTTTGCGTGATGAGCACGATCATTTGTTCTGTGTCTGGATGTAACTTACCTAAATAAGTATGTATTTAAAATATATAAGTATGTTTATGAGTTGTCTAGTACCGATAACAGAAGCTCTGCTTACTCGCAGCTCGGGACTAGACGACGTTTTGTGATAGTTGTGGAATATTATTAATATTAATTTCACTGTTCGGATTCTACTCACTAGAACGCATGCCCAATTGCCAAAATTGACAGCCCAAGATAGAGCCATTAGGCTCCGGATAGTGAGGAGTTCCTCCCCAAAAAATGGGAACAATGAAGTTAGTATTCTATTTTTGTGAATTTATTGTTAAATTGGTTGCATGTTAAGATAAATATAATTTTGTTTAATTTTAATATTTTCGCGTATCAAGTATTGTTGTGGTAGACCGCAACATAGACCAAAGATAATATTTATTTTATAATCTGTTATTGCAGCACGCTGCTATAGGGTGTTTTCAATATCGTTTGGTCATTGGACTCGCTCAGCTGTTGTTTACGTAAGGAAATTAATTTCGTACATGCGCATATTAATTCGAGTTTTAGAAAAAAGTTTTTTTTTTTTAATTTTATGTGTAGATACAAATAGTGTTTCATGTACCGGATCGACCCTCCACGGGATTAAAACGATCAAAATTTAACCGTGTATAACAATATACGATTCAATGTGGTGTAGCCATATTTCCAGTTCACTTGCTTGCATTTTACTCATTAACAATGTATACCGGCTTGAACATTGTTTTAATTCTTAGATTGATTTCTCGTTTCTTTTCTCTCTTTTATTACACCTGCCTCTATTTTCTCTGCATTACAAGAAAGAAGTATTAAAAAAATAAATAAATGTTTTGTCTTTTTATATTATTTAGATGCAACAGAAAAAAAACCGTGAATATATTATTATTTTTAATGATATGTCGCAGTCTTTCCCACGCAACAAGTCCACCTACATATATGTACTCGCTTACATTATGATACGGTGAAGAAAACGCTAAGATGGTAGATGTTTTCATTCCCCCTACATGGGATAAAGTTTAAGAAGTTGGTCCCGAGCTTTTGTAAAGGACAAGAACTCGGTAGGTAGATAACTTGTATGTATATTAGTAAAATGTCTGCGGGCTTAGAGGTTTTTTAAGTAGCTGTGTTTGCGGCTTTGTCCGTGCGGTCGTCAGAAAATATTATAAGGTTTGTAAAGGTTTGTAACGATAAAATTATCGTTTTATATTACTTTTTGTACTACCTACCTTTTTTCATAATGCCATTTTATCTGTCATACAATCCACACCTAAAGCAAGTCATTCTATGCCTAGGGAATAATGTGATTTGGATTTGGAACGTCAAAACCATTTGAAAAAAAAAACATTTATTAAGTTGATTAAAGTGTATTTTTTAAAAATCAAACTGGCCGCTTATAAAAAAAAATGAAATATGCTAACAGTTACATCTCTAAAAAAAAAAAAACAAGAGTAGAGGCGTATATAAATAACAAAATTAAAATTATTATAGGGTTTAATAAAAAAAAAATAAAAAGAATTAGTTAATTATATATATGATTAATTATATATGATAGTTAATTTTGTTATTTGAAATCTCTAAACATAAATAATATTTGTAACTGTATATTTTTCTCTAATGTACAATTTGATTCAGTATTTTATCTTTTAATAAGCTTACAGAAGATGTTAAAAGTCTTCTATTATTATTATTACTTTTAATAACAAATGTCCACTGTTGGACATAGCCCCTCCCCTCAAATATCACCATAATTACCAGTTCTTTGCGTCTCTCATTCATTTCACCTTGGGGTAGGTCCCCACTTCGAATCATAACCTTTCTGCCCTATCAACCAATTTTTCCTACGAGCAATATGCCCTGCTCACTGCAACATAAGTATGGTCATTCTTCGGGCTACGTGGATAACCTTTGGTCTGCTGCGGATACCGTAATTTCTGATCCAATCACGCAAGGAAACTACAAGCATATGTACTCCTCTCCATTAACCTTTGGGTGACTTCAAGCTTACTGATCTGGTCAATTTGATTGTGAGTGACAACGCTTCAGGTTTGCGCGTGAGCAGTGGTGGCCATGTGGTAACGGCCCCGACTTTTCAAGGTGTAGGTTACGGGTACAAACCCAGCCAGGCGTATTACTTTGTGAAATTTATTTCATCACCACTGCTCTCAAAACGGTAAAGGAAAACATCGTGAGGAAACCGGCATGTCCTAGAACCAAAAATTCGAAGACATGTGACATTCACCAACCCGCACTGGGCCCGCGTGGTGGATGCTAGCCCATTCCCTCTCTTAGAATGGAGGCCTATGTCCTAGCAGTGGGAACATTAAAAAGGCTGATGATGATGATGATGATAACGCTTCAGATCCGTCTATTATGCCATTAAAAACTATTCCACAAAAAAGAAAACATTCTCACATAATATGCATCGTTTTAAAACTTGTAAGGATGTTCACAAAGCGAGCAACAGCTCAGCTCATCCTTATATACTTTAACTCGGTAACCTCAAACGAGCCTCGTAAACGCTCCCCAACATGTTTTAAACTTTTTAATAAAGCTACAAAAAGGAAATTTTAATAGTTTCACTTTAATAAAGAAACGGCGATCCGTTGGCTTTATTTTTTTTTTCAGTGTGCCTTTAATTATTAATTAAGACTGCGGTGGAAGAAGGAAGGAGTGGAGGCGGTTGAAGAAATAATGAAAGTGTGAAACTTATTATTATGGATAGAGTTGAGGCTCTGAGTAATTATTTTGCTACCCTTAGCATAACTGCATACCATTAGCGAAGTTTTAACTATGCATATTAGAAGTCAATAATGGTTATTTTAAAGGAGAAAAAAATAACAATAGTACATTATGATTTAACAACATAAATTATGATAGAACAACAATTTTTGACTGAAGTATTGGTTAGCCTTTTGTTTTCAGCGACTCGAATACCCGTTCTTACCCCTTCCACTTTTAGGCACGTAATTAACTGTTTTCCGCACTAGTCCGGAAAAGTACGTGAGCTCGCCCTCGCTATTTATTCTATATATGGCGTTCAGCGACCCCCGCAAGTCACCAGTCAACAACAGGTATTTATTTCCTATGAAGTATATTAGAAAACGTAGTTTAATATCAGTAAAAAATTGTCTTTGCAGCACTCGTCTTCATAAGAATTCCGCCCCGGTCGCAACGACAAACTTTCTGAACTTGTATTATTAAAATGTAGATACTATTCCTGTTAGTGTTACTATTAAACTCTAAAGGTGCGTTCAGTTCACGTGCCGTTTGCAAACTGCGCGCTTGCTACTCGCGTGCGATAACTGCTTAAGTTTGGTGCGCCCAGCTCTAGTGTAGCTCCCGCAAGGCTCAAGTGAGCCGCGCATGCAGCTTGTGCGCACGTAGCTTGTTTCGCGTTAGAAATATATGTCTCAGTTGTGTGGGCGAAGGAGGTGAACCGCGGGCGGCACACGCACCTCCTACGCCGCTCGAGTACGGCGTACGAACATGAAATGCACGCGCTCAGTTCGCAAGCGGTTCGCGAGTAGCCAGCCCCCCCTAGCCAAGTTACAATCGTTTCGTTGTGCATTAAGGCTTGGAGTCGGTCACGCCCCTAATTCGTTTGTTCGAACAAAAGAGTTAGGGGCGTGGCCAACTCCAAGTGTTAACGCAAATTGTAACTTGGTTAGGAGGGCACGTCTGGACACACCATAAGTACAAAATCTGTCAATGATATTACCCGTATAAAGGTCACAGACGTAATGTCAATAAACATACATTTTGTGCTTAGCATTTGTCAGGAATAATAACACCAATATCACTTTTCCTAAGCCGTTTATTAGTTCAAACAAAGCACGTGATTTTTCAGGGTGCGAGACGTACAGGACCGCTCCTTGTGGCGACACTTTGGGGAGGCCTATGGCATACAGTGGACGCCTTTGAGCTGAAATGATGATGATGAGATTTTTCTTAATCAGATGGTATCAGTTTTCATACTGTAAATAGTATCGCCTTTCTGATCGCCGAGAATGACAAACGTAATATTAAAATTTCATTAACGATAAGTTTTTTATTAAGGTAGGTAAAATCATCTAATGACAATTTCTACCCTTGGGCCGGGCGGAAGATAGTGTTAGACTCTTACTGACTAAAAACTTACCCTGTTCCTTCACTGCCTTTGTTCCAGAGCCCCGGGGTTAACTTTCGCCTAACCCTAGGCCTTCCCTTCCCTTATCCCTTTTCTTTCGAATCACTCCTCACAACATCCATTCATCTCTTCTTTGGCCTGGTTATTTCTTTCCATTCATCTACGTGCAAACATAGAACTCTTTTAGTTACGTTCGTTTCGTCCCTCCTCTTGACACGGCTATACAAAGACAAACGATTTCCTTTCAACTTTTCAGCACCGCTTTCAAACTTCTTCTAGTATGCTTCTCATTTTATCCTTTCTCGTCACACCACACATATCAACATTCTCATCTCAGCTACATGCAATTTTTTTTCATCCGTCTTTTTCAAAGCCCAGCATTCTGATCCATGCAGTATGACAAGTCTTAACACGGAATTGTAAATTTTACCCATTAACTGGAGGGGCATTCCTCTTGCTCTAATATTTTAATGGTATTCTACCCAAAAACAAAAATCCAACAAATCATTAATCCGAAGCTCAAATAACAGTAAAACCAAACTTCAAAATGAACAACTAATCAAAATCAACAAACACATTTAAGAGGTATCAATCCGTATCAAAATTGAACATTAAACCAAAATTCCGTATGACATTAATTCAGCCAACAGAATTAGTATTAACGCAATATCGAATACCGATTTAGCTAGAATTTTAGGTGTTATTTTGTGTTTGTATAGATAATTGGTTCAGCAATACTGTATGCGGTTAGAATTTCAAATGAATGGTTAGTATCACTACTCTGTTGACGGTTAAATAAGGCATATTGGAACTAATAATAGATTTGATCTTTACTGCAAATATTGCAATTGTGTGGCGTACAATCTTTACAATATTATAGCTGAAATTGTATATTTGATTACAAATTAAATTTTGAAAGGCACTGCGTTATTTTAATGTTTTTTTGGTTAAAATATTGCTGCATAATATATGCTGAGATATGAGCCTTTTTGGCCTCGCACAGGTTTTTTCTAAATCTTTTAATATTGTTTTCTTTTAATTTTGTGAGAGTTTCAAATAAATGTTTTTATCTTTCTTTCTTTCTTTCAAATGGAAAGTACTTTTTATTTTCAATGAAATGGTCGAGGCAAGATGAGTTTCTTTGTGTGTAATCATATAAAATACACTATTTATATATTATGCAGTAGTTGGTTATATTGAAGTATTAATATTAAAAAACATTATCTGAGAGCCCTAATGCCTTGATTACAAGTACCGAGTAAAAGGGCGAGGCAGTAAAATGTTATTCGGCCGAGACAGTGATATAGAAATAAGCGCTCGGCCGAGCACTCCGCGCTATGTTCATACGTACCGAGTATTCGGCCGAGAGCATTGTCTCGCATGTTTGCTCGGAACGTGTGTTCAAGGCATTGCGAGTTGTAGGTCCCGGGTTCAAACCCAGCTAGGCGCATTACGTCGTGTGACTTATTGCATCACCACTGTTCTCAAAATGATATAGGAAAACATCGTGAGGAAACGGGCATGTCCCAGAACCAAATAATACATAGACATGTGATATCCACCAACCCACACTGGGCCTGCGTGTTGGAATATGGCCTATTCCCTCTTCTAGAGAGGAGGCCTGAGTCCCCAGCAGTGGAAACATTATAAGGCTGGTGCTATGCTTTTATATAGAGTGTAGTTTTATCGGTACTAGAGACCCCGACAGACGTTGTTCTGTCCAAAAGTTGACTTTTCATCAGAAAAAAAAAATGAGAACCAAGCAGAAAAATAATATATATAATGATACGCTCTCGTTAAATCAGAAAACATGCATGAATATAGGTCGATTTAACTTACTAATAAAGTATAGTAACCTATTGATGGAATAATATTCAGAAACGGTTTTTTTTATGGTAGGTAAATTCATCCAATGACAAATCCCGCACTTGGGCGGAGCGGGAAATAGTTTCAAACTCTTACTGACTAAAAATCTACCCTGTTCCTTCGTTGCCTATCATACCGGGGCCGAGCCTTCTTTTCAGAAAGCGGCCCTTGGCCCCAGTAGGCTTCGACCCTGCCTACCTGCAGCTACCAGGCTGGGCCTCTACGGTTTGCTGACAGCTCCTTGAGGCGCGCGGAAACAGTAGGCGACACCTGGGCGACTCCCCCGCAATATTCAGAAACGGTTCGGAAAATTCAGTTATTACCCACCTACATACAAACTTACATCGTTATCATCATTTCGCCTGAAAGTGGTCCTCAGTTGGACATAGGCCTCCCCAAGTGTCGCCACAACCAACGGTCCTGTGCGTCTCACATCCATCGCATTCCCGCGACTCTCATCAGGTCGTCGGTCCACTTTGTGGGAGGCCTTCAAACGCTGCGTCTTGCACGATTGTCACCGATGGTTTTAATGAGTGTAATTGTATCAATAGATACATGTGATTACCCCAACCTTAATTTTCAGTAACATAACAACCGATATTAAATTGCAAATTAGGAAAAATTGTAGGAACTCTTCAATATCTAATATTTAACTCTAACGTAAACCGAAACCACTTGTAAAACAATATCTCTTATGAAACTTATGAAACGAGAGAGGTCCTCAAGAAACCAAATACTATGTATAATATCTAAAATATTGTAATATCTACGGAATACAGAACAATATAAATCAAATTACGACCTAGACAAATGAAATCGTCATTGAAACTCGTTCTAATATACGAAAGAGCTCGGCGAGGGAATTCTAATGTCTTTTTTGTTGAGTGCAGGAAAAGCAAATTTCGAATTGTGTCAGTCATTGTGGCTTGCTTTTTGTGTAGGTATAGGCACTAGTAGGTGGGTATTAGGAAACGAACTTTGTATTTCGTAAAACAGGAAGATCAAGAGCTTTGAGGTCTAAACCTCATTCATATCATCAGATAATGTGTATTCGCATCACACATTAGATCGTCGACGGCGCGTTCTGTTCCCGCGCGCCTCAAGGAGCTGTCAGCAAACCGTAGAGGCCCAGCCTGCTACAGGCAGGCAGGGTCGAAGCCAGCTGGGGCCAAGGGCCGTTTTCTGAGAGGAAGGCTCAGCCCCGGCACTATAGGCAACGAAGGAACGGGGTAGGTTTTTAGTCAGTAAGAGTCTGACACTACTTCCCGCTCCGCCGCTCCGAGCGTGATTTGTCATTGGATGATTTTACCTACCAAAAAAAAAAAAATCACACATTAGATCTACAAAATTATTGAATTCCATGAATTGCTACTTAGCCCTCTTCCTCTCTTCTAAGTTTTGCTGTGACCGACAGGGTCCATAATGGTCTGTGACAATTTTCAACACCATTTTTGTACACATATGGATTGCAATAAAATATTGTATGTAAGTATTGAGTATAAATATGCATATCATGGCGTAATAGTTAGAAAAACCCGGGGTAATGGAACGCAAGGCCCTTTTACTTTAAATTTGTTTTGTGTACCTTTTTTGTCATTTAATAATTTTCCACTTAAAAGAAAATCATTAAATGACTTCTTACGCTCTTGTGTCAGACTTTAATTGCCAATAACCCATTTTTATGTTCCATTTTTGCCTATTCTATTGGTGGAAGAATATTCAGAAACGGTTTTTTTATGGTAGGTAAATTCATCCAATGACAAATCCCGCCCTTTGGTGGAGCGGAAGATAGTGTCAGACTTTTAATGACTAAAAAACCCACCCAGTTCCTGCGTTGCCTTGTTTTCAGGGCCCTGGTGCACACTTTCACATTAACCCAAGATACGCCGTGGTGCCTACTATCAAGGCAGTAAACAATTGTTTAATAAGTAAATAAAATGTGTTTATCAAGGACGAAAAAAAATAACAAGAGTGATGCAAATTCAAAATCACTGACGAAAATTCGAATATCGGTATCCGCTCTTATTTAGCATAATAGCAAAATCAGCCTTTTAATGGACTCTAAGAGATAGAATGGGCTGTAATCCCCACGTGGGCCCAGTGCGAGCTGGTGGATGACACATGTCTTCAAGTGGTTTGTTGTTGGATATACCGGTTTTCTCACGATGTTTTTCTTCACCGTTTAAAGAGCAGTGGTGATGAAATAAATTACACAAAGTAATGCGCTTGGCCAGGTTTGAACTCACGATCTTATTTTATTAGCAAAATTATGGCGTAATATTTCTTTCTTGTAATAAAGTACCTAATAGAAAAAATTCAGAAAGTACCAAAAAAACACTAACCGAAATGATGATACTCGTAAGTTTAGTAAATTTAATTATAACTAGTGCGTCTCACCATCAACGATGGCATCACTGCTTACCATCAGATGGGATCGCAGTAAAGCACTAGTTTATATCAATTAAAAAAAAATATGGCCAGTGTATCTACATTTAATTTAAAGTCCCTAAGTTTACCTAAGCAACTAAGTAAGTAAAAGGTAAATAAGTTACTCCTAGCTAAGTGTGCTCTAATGTCGACCACATCATCGCCTACCATTAGGTGAGATAGCGGTCTAACCAACAAAAAGGACTGAACATCCAGAACAAGCGAACAGTTATGATCAGAAATATATATTTGTCACACTGTACACTTACAGGAAATATCTTATCCTAACCGCTTTTAAGTACTCAAATGACTGTTTTTCTCACTAGTGCGGAAAAGTTCCTCGTCACAATTTTATTTCTATGTCGTATAGGCCGTTTATTTATGTCTACGTAAGTGTATTGAAAAACGGCGTTTGATACACGTTCAAATTTTTCACTGCACCCCTCGGCTTCAACAATATTTATATTACCCAACATAGATATGTAATATAAATATTGGCCTCGGTCATAATGATATTTTTTCTACACTTGTATCAAAATTTACTATTATTAATTACAAATTAAACAAAGTTATAATAATTATAAGTGCCAGAAGTGATTATAATGAATTCTAGTACTCAAAAATAACGTTAGTTATTTTATGTATTGTGTTATGAGTAATTTATATTTTTGAGAATCTTTTTAAGGGTTTCCAACTAATATACTTACACTATTTTTATGTAATATTAAAAGTTACATCAGGAAATTCACTACACTTACACGCTTAAATCACTAAGTGTGTAAGTGTAGTGAATTTATAGTAAATAATATTTTCTTTTTTGAAAATTTTATTATTCCATATCATTCTAGACGGTAAGTGTCCGCTTTTTTACTCTTCACAATGTTTGTCGTGTAAGTGATGCCTGCCCCCCTAGCCAAGTTACAATCGTTACGTTTAGCGTGAACGCTTGGAGTTGGCCATGCCCCTAATTCCTTTGTTTCTGACGTCATCTTAACGCTCAATCACGTGGTCAGAACAAAGGAATTTGGGGCGTGGCCAACTCCAAGTGTTCATGCTAAACGAAATGATTGTAACTTGGCTAGGGGAGCAGATGTCACGTGACTTATGCCATTGCTGAGAGCGAGTGCGATCTCATAGTTAGATTTTTATTAACTAAACCCATTTGTCTTCTTTAGATTCTCTTTGCGTTCCAGGACCTCAGTGACAATTTCAAAAAATCGCTCAGCCTAGTTAGGCATCCATCTCTCTCAAGCGAATATGTAAACATTGCGTTAATACGCAGCATTTCAAATACTACTGGCCCTTACTTACCAGCCGATAAAGCACGTTCACACTAGTTTATTTCGTTTCTGTCTGACTAAAGGGATGGTTATTATCGCCATTACGGCGCCTCGGTTGGATACCCAGCCTTGTGGCTCTACAGAGCAATGAAAATGATTCCCATTTCGCGTATGTTCGTAATTCGAAACTCGAAATGCGGTGTATTGAACAAAATATACAGAAAAATTATTGAGATAACAAAGGATCATTTACGTTTTTAATCCTTTAAAGTAATATTGTGTAGGCGGAGTACCTAAATATAAAGATTTTCATACAAAGGTAAATAATGAAGTTAATTTTATGGCCTGCGAGCAGATTTTTTCATAATTCACTTGATATGCCCTCTGGCTTAACGAACGCGTAAAGTTTTTTTTTTACTTTTCTGGTATAATTATTACTGCAAAATATGGTTAAAGTCCTAGGCAAAAGGCAAAACATGTTAACATTAATAATGCTACTTTTTTCGAGTAAGTGGTTTCGGTAGTCACAGTTCAACCTATGATCGATGAAGTTGAAGAAAGTGTCAATCACACCAGTATTGCAAAGGAACTTGTGTTAATTTTTTACGTACGAACGTCTGATAGCGTTCGGATGAAATTTGATACACGGGTACCATTTATTTTGGTATAACATATATGATTTTGTAGTCTAGTATGAAATATAGGAAAGAGATGAAGAAACGTATTTGGATGTTCTCCGACATTTTACAGGCAGCAGGATGGACTGGACGTAGGATTTTAGCAAATTTTCCCAAAGACGTTTCTCCATCACCATTCTTGGGTTTTACTTGGTAACAGAAAACCAACTATTGGCGTCGATTACGCTGCTTACTTTCTGGATACGACTGTATTACTACTTCAAGTTTGTGTGTTGTACGTGTTACAATCAGTTATCAAACTGATTTACAAAAACCTCATCGGCGCTCATCGTTAGAAAATTTTACCTTAATTTCTGATACTTTGACCAGTAATTTAGTATTCATTATAAATGTCATAATGCCAAAAATCAAACTTTATCACCGTTATTTCAGTCAAAAAACGTGCATTGGCCCCTTCCAAGTGTCGCCACAATGAACAGTCCTATGTATTTCACATCCATCTCACCAAGATATCGATCTACTTTGTGTGAAGCCTTCTAACGCTGCGTCTTCCAGTAGGTACGTGATCACTACTCCAAAACCTTAAGGCTCAATCAACTACTTGTTCTGCGAGCAATGTGCAGCCCAACTGCTTTAAGCTGTTTCTTCGGGCAATGTCGGCAACCCTTGTTATCACGTGTATATTTTTATTCCCGATTCGATTTCGTAAGAAAAGGATTTACATACGTATACTCAAAGTAAGATTCAGTTAAAAACCAGCATCAGACAACTGTTATATGTGTGTCCTATTTGGCACAGTCGTGAGATATACACACCTATTTTTTAATTAGTACACAAAAAAAAATGGACCTCAATCAGTACCCGTTACTGATCATATTTGTGTAGTAAAAAAAAACCTTTCCCAAAATTGTCCACGAAAATTTGACATAATTGGTAAATTCATAATTGAATCAATCATTCATAACAACTACCACTAGAAAATATTAAACGCAGCGTTTTATTGCCATTCTTTCATTCATAATCAATAATCTGCACAATATTTCCACAAATTGAGTGACATTTTGGGATATGTACAAACGCTGTTAACTTTGCTGTTTATGAATATTATTTATTGAGACTTTACTTAAATAATAACAAGACCTTTTCTAATTTAATTAGAAAAGGTCTTGTTATTATAATTTAACCTTTAAATATAAGCACTAATTTGTGATTTATAATTTGTGGTGTATTTTTATCATTTTCTACAGCAGTACTTGCTCCTTCATTGTGTGTTAGTGTGCTAAATAAATGTACTTTATTCCTTTCTTTTTTTTTTCATTAAAAAATGCCTTCTTCATAGTTCTTTGAGTGACTACTTTAACTGCTTGTGTCGGATTGGTCTGATAAGTGTTTTCGTGTCCTATTCACCAGGGCTTGTGCCGTATCGTAAGATAGGGTACTCTTATCTTGTTTAGCTCTTTAATCCCTATAGGTGACAAAAGAGCTCACGAGATGCGAGTATTTGGTCGAAGAAGTGCGCGCAGCCACCCACTTTTTTTGAGTCCCGAAAATCGGTTATATACCGTTAATTTGGAACGTTTTAATCCCGTGGAGGGTCGATCCGGTACATGAAATACTATCGATTTGTAAAGAGAAAAATAAAAAATAAAGTATATTTTTTTAAACTCGCATTAATTTACGCAGGTACGAAATTCATTTCTTTAAGTAAACATCAGCTGAGTGAGGCCAATGAACTGTAGGTAGTTAGTACGTAAGGACCGACAAATACCTACCAGGTCATTGACCCTTTTACTTAAAGAAATTAATTTCGTGCATTCGTATTTTATTTTGACTTTATTTTTTAATTCCATCTTTACAAATCGATAGTGTTTCATGTACCAGATCGACCCTCCACGGAATTAAAACGACCAAAATTTAACGGTGTATTCTTCGTCACACACGTTGAGTCATCATGGTGGCCTGGCGGAATAAATGCGAATGTTTATCAAAACTATAGAATTTAATAAAACAGAAATATTTTCTCGTGTTCGCCTTGCCGTTTAAACAACATAGTAAGCTACAAGAAACACTAGCCAAGTTACCACCTCCACAATTCGTAAGCCCTGTCCGCTCACTACTTTATTGCATATAAGGCAACCGACGCAGATGTCTCGGCGCTCTGTAATTGCCACTGTTCCTGTCCACACCCCAGACGTGGCAGATGTATACAAGTACTGTCTTGTACTCGTAAGACGCCCACCAGTTTAGTGCGCCGTATTTTTTCTTGAAAAAGGATTTATTGTGGTTCATATCTGTTGGTTTTGTTTTCGGAGTTTGTTTTTTTTTTTTTTTAAGGGCAATGTTTTGATTGTGTTTTTATTATCTATTTAGTTTAAGATGATGGCTTTTTTTTTCGTCTGTGGAATCTTACTAGATGTTAAAATAGATATAAGTAAAAATTAAATGATGATGATGATGATAATGATGATTATGTAAATTTTGTATAGGATTTTTACAACGCACGTACGAAGAATTTAAATTATAGAATGAAAATTATTTTTGCCATTAAAATATTTAATTAATTATTAAAATTGTACTGAATTATTAAAAGTACAGTTATAAAACAAAGGTATAAGTAGCTGCTATTGATCCTGATATTTAAAATGAGGTTTTATAAACAAGCACCTTTAAATCTGAAAAATAAAAAAAAATACTGCCACGAAATAACTCAAATTCCTGACTTGCATCTTGAAGATTTTTCCGAATCGAAAAAAGTTTATTTAATGTGACGTAATCACAAAATTTTCAGATTTCAGATTTATTCCTATACTTGTGTTACAAGGCCTTGTTTCATGTTAAATTTCAGGGTTCTAGGTCAACAGGAAGTATTCGATGAATTTTGATTCCTTTAAGAGAGTCGAAATATACGTTTTTTGCGACATAAACGGCCGTATTTTTTTCCGTTAACTTAAAAGTTTGATTTTTTCACAGTTTCAAGGGACCATAGACCTGAGTATATGATTTTAATCTTTTGAATACTTTAATTAGAGACACAATAGAAAGACAATAGGTGTGCGGACACCGGTTTCCTCTTTGGGCTTGACAGTTTAATTTGAACTCGATACTTCCACGCGTTCTCGAGATAAAGGGTCTTGACAGATAGACAGACAGACAACAAAGTGATCCTATATGGGTTCCGTTATTTCTTTTTGAGATACGTAACTCTAAAAACAATAACTTCAGGGTGATACACCTATGAGTGTAATGATTGTAATGTGGTAAGCATAGGCCTACCTCAATCATTACCACATTGGCTGATCCTCTGCGTCATAGTTCCAGCAGACTTCCTTATTTTTCACTAAAAGGCTTTTCAACTCTGAGTCTTTTGATCCATCAAAAATGAAAGCCAGGAAAACGGTAGTGAGATATGTGTGGACTATATAACACCATAAGCGATATTGAAAGATCAAATTCCAAACCTCTATTGAAATATCATAGGAAAATTCAACGTCAAAATTGAATTACCAATCCTATGCAAGATATTTAGATGCAAAAGGCAAGCAATTTAGGTCCTTTGATGGATTCTGGCAGACATCGTGAGCCAACGGCTCTAAACGCGAGTCAGATTGAAACCCCGTGGGACAGGAACGTTTGCTTCTGCCAACGCTCGACAACATTGCTGTCGTGTAAGTTAATATATTATGAAATTCAGGAATCTGGACATTGAAATGCAGACGTTTTAAAAGGATTACCTACAGGCAAAGAGATTTAAAGAGATACCTACTATAGTGCGGACATCAGAAGAAATGTTTTAGAAATACTGTCATCCTATTTCATTTAGCTTTCAATAGTAATCATGCGAATTTTTGTAATTTATATATTTTTACGCTATTTTCTAGAACTATTTGCGAAAATTATAGAAGCCTAAATAATTACAGAGTAAATACGAAAAATGTTTAAGAAAATAAACTGAAGTTAGGTCCAGTCGTCCACACAAGACTGAGCGACTTACTACCTAGGTAACAAGTCTCGGATTACGATTTTGTTCGCTATGTCCTGTCTTTCCCTACAGGAGATAGGACTCATTACTTCTATGATTATTTCAGGCTTTTTGCTGCATATAATGAAGTTCCAGCTGGTATAAAATGCCAGTGGGCAAAGTGCAAAGAATTATACTAGGAACACCCCTAGCCACGCTAAATGGCTGCAGACAGGCAGGGTCGAAGCCTACGGGGCCAAGGGTTTGTTTCCGAAAGGAAAGCCCGGCCCTGGTATCTAAGGCCACGAAGGAACGGGGTGGGTTTTTAGTCAGTAAGAGTCTGACACTATCTCCCGCTCCGCCCAAGGGCGGGAGATGTCATTGGATGATTTTACCCACCACCAAAAAAAAAAAAGCCACGCTAAATGGTATAAGCATAATCAACCTTATAATATTCCTACAATTGAGTCTCGGGCTTTCTCTCTAGGAGAGAGAATGGCCCGTAGTGTGGGTTGTTAGATGTTACACGTCTTCCAATATTTGGTTCTAAGAGACGCCGATTTCTTAACGATGTTTTCCTTCACCAATTTACGAGCAGTGGCGTTGAAATAAATTACACAAAGTTAAGCAACTGCCTGGCTTTGGATAACATTTGGGCCACTACTGTGTAAAGAGAGCAGTGATGGCCGAGTGGTAAAAATAAATTGTTTTAAAAAAATAATGCCATTAACAGTTGTTATTGCTGTTAACAACTGTTATTGATATTTATATTTTTTTTAAACTACTAATTTTTTTACGAGTGCTAAAGTTTGCAGAGCCTAACTTCAGGCTCGGCAAGTTACGTCGGCCGTACTGCACAAACTTCACATTAATTCACTGCCCTGCACACCAAAATCTTTTGTTAACTGTACGTAGTATATTAAATTATACAAAGTTGGGAAGAAAATTTACTTGCTACGAAACAAAAGGTTTTCAACGTTATCAATTCCCTGTACACGTATTCATGTGAGTAAAATTTATCGTAAGTCACGTCTCCCATCTTCTTATTACTTTCCCGCACAGTTTTTGGTTACAACCAACGATTTTGAGCAACAAGCATAATTAAGTACTTTTCTAAGTTCACAATCAAGACATTAATGTACTAAAGTTATAGAAAATTCACGTAACTTCATATTTAATCATTTTGAACGGAGTTTATTGTTAGAAAATTCAAGTCTTAAGAGGAAAGTTCCAAGTAGGTATTTAGTTATAACAATGAGGACCAACTTTGTATACGTAGGTACTTTTATGTGAATTTTGATAATGTTGTCGAGAATTTTGTATCGGAAAATGTTTGACTACAGCGGGTTTTGGCATCGGGAACGTTTTAATATTTTTAGTTTAAGTTGGGAGATGGAGATAAAGTTGCTAAAAAAAGAAAAGTTTATTTAGGTACTATGAAGGATTTTAAAATAATAATTTAATTTGGCTGGCCTGTTGGTCTAGTTGTTGGGTTCAATTTCCACCTAGAACAAATGTTTGTGTGATGAGCATGATATTCTGTAATAATTGTTACTTATTTAGATTGTAATTTTCCCATGACATATACAAGGTTTGTACCTTGTGACATATACAAGGACTGTACCTTGTATATGTATAAGTATATTCTTAGAATAGACGTTGTAATTTCCTGCGTCAAGAAATGAGACTCTGAATTCTTTTTCAAATCATTAATTAGAAATAGGTTGACTGCTAGCCTGCGTATCGCGGTTTTGATTCTCGCACCGAAACAATATTTGTTTGGCCTACAGATATGTTTTTCGGGTGCATTTACATCCCACACGAGAACGTGTGTGATACCTACCAAAGCATTTGTGTTTGTGTTTTTCATTGGGAATGACGTCACTACAAGGTAACTAAAGAAATATATGTGGGTTGTAGTCAGTAACACTGACACACCCACTCGCTCCACTGAGAATGGGAGAACTTAGTGTTGATGATTTCATCATCATCATCAGCATGAGAGCAGTGGTGGCCAAGTGGTAACGGCCCCAAAAAACGAGTTGTTGATTGTGGGTTCGAACCCAGCCAGGCGCATTACTTTGTGTAATTTATTTCATGCTCTCAAAACGGTGAAGAAAAATGTGAGGAAACTGGCATGTCCTAGAACCAAAAATTCGGAGATATGTGACATCAACCAATCCGCACCGGTTTTTTTTTTTAGTATTTGTTGTTATAGCGGCAACAGAAATACATAATTTGTGAAAATTTCAATTGTCTAGGTATCGCGGTTTTTGAGATACAGCCTGGTGACAGACAGACGGACAGACAGCGAAGTCTTAGTAATAGGGCCCCGTTTTTATCCTTTAGGCATGGAACCCTAAAAAAAAAACAAACAGTAGT
This sequence comes from Leucania comma, assembly GCA_958295575.1. Lineage (NCBI taxonomy): Eukaryota > Metazoa > Arthropoda > Insecta > Lepidoptera > Noctuidae > Leucania > Leucania comma. Next base: position 24,698,759 of record OY282467.1, on the reverse strand, counting down.
GTTGTTTCTTGACACAGGAAACTTTAACGTCCTATTCTAAGCATATGTATACTTACATACACATGTTATGTTATCACGATGTTTTCACCTAGTTTACACAACGAGTCGAGAAGACATCCGCCTGCATTCGGAGTGCTCGTTATATTGATAGAAATAGGAGCTCGAGTGATACAGTATGTTGTATTTGTCGCACCCACGGTTAAAAATGATGCAGAATTTGTTGTATATTCTTATTCATGGAAAATAAAATCACTAGCTACAATAACTGTTTCGGCCACATGTAAGTAGGAAAATTTCCCAAGAGTGGTTTTTTTTTATGGTAGGTAAAATCATCCAATAACAAATTCCGCCCTTGGGTGGAGCGGGAAGTAGTGTCAGACTCTTACTGACTAAAAACCTACCCCGTTCCTTCGTTGCCTATAGTGCCGGGGCTGAGCCTTCCTCTCAGAAAACGGCCCTTGACCCCAGCAAGCTTCGACCCTGCCTGCCTGCAGTTAGCAGGCTGGGCCTCTTCGGTGTGCTGATAGCTCCTTGAGGCGCGCGGGAACAGAACGCGCCGTCGACGACTTGGGCTCGGTCCGGTCGGTTACCAGACAATCGGACAGCGTGCTACCCATTGCACGCCGTCCGCAAGCCCGCGCCTAAGGTGGCCGGAAATCGGGATCCGAATCCCGGCGGTGGCTGGGGCGAGCGCCCCGTTGCCTCTGCCTGATGCGGTCGGCTTCCTCCTTTGCTAGCATTACTGCTTCGCAGAAGGAGGCGACCGCCTGCCATCCCTCCTCACTCTGGACCATGGCCTGAACCAAGGCCCGGCGAGAGAGATCGCTGCCGCCGATCACCCCCACGAGGACATGGCGATGCTCCGCCCAAGCGGGCACACCTCTACAGTGTGCTCCACCGTGTCCTCCGGGTGTTCCGCACAATGGCGACACCCGGGCGAATCCTCCGCACGAATTCGGAACAGGTACTTAGCGAACTTTCCGTGTTCGGTAAGCACCTGCGTCGTGCGGAAGTTGAGAACGCCGTGAGGTCTTTCCAACCACGCCTCAAGGATGGGCCTTATCGCCCCAATTGTGGCGCGCCCCGAACGAGGTTGCGATAGTCGCTGACGCCATTTCGCCATGAGATCCCGCCGGAGCTCTGTCCGCCATGCCTCGACTTGTCGTGGCAGTGGAATTTCGCCCCGGCGTTGCATCTCCATGCGCTTGTCGTGCATGTGTGCAAGGACTGTTGCCTCCAGATCCCATGGCAGTTGGCCAGCAAGGAGGGTCGCCGCCTCGCGGGAAATCGTTCGGTACCCTCGCACCATGCGTATTGCCATGACCCTCTGGCACGCATTCAGCTGGGCCCTTGGTTGCTGTGTCAACGTCGGTGACCACACCGGGGCCCCGTAGAGGGCCATGGACCGAACGATTCCCGCGTAGAGCTTCCGGCAGGAGGCGTCTGGTCCCCTGAGGTTGGGCAGGAGCCGCCCGAGAGCAGCCCCAGTCCTATTCAGTTTGGGAGCCAAACGTCGAAAGTGCTCCTTGAAGTTCCACCAGCTGTCAAGGACGAGTCCCAGGTACTTCATCGTCGACCCGACGCTGATGTGAACTCCTCCTACCGTTAGCTGGGAACCCGGTGGTGGCGCGCCCCGAGGGCCGTGAAAGCACATGGCCTCGGACTTGTGCAATGCCACCTCGAGTCCCAACTGCTGGATCCTATCAACGACTATCGCAACCCCTCGTGTCGCTAATTCGACCACCGTCCGGTACGACTCTCCCCGCGCTAGGACCAACGTGTCGTCCGCGTAGCAGACCACGCTGACCCCGTCGGGGAAGTCGCCGCGCAATACTTAATCGTACCCGATGTTCCACAAGGGTGGTCCTAGTACCGATCCCTGTGGAACACCGCACGACATCTCTCGACGTTTCCACTCTCCCTGGTGACCGGGGTATATGATATACCTCTCCGATACACACGACAGAGGTAGTCGGGCACCCGGTGGTACCGGAGTGCCGTTCCAATGCAACTCCAGGGCAGGGAATTAAAGGCGTTGGCAATGTCCAAGGACACTGCCACGACACACCTGCCCTGGGAAACCGCATCCCCCGTCGTGAGGGCTCGCATGCGCATGATGGCATCCACCGTAAAGCGCATCCTGCGAAAACCAAACTGTCCGTCCGAAACGTCCGGCCCAATCCGTGCGAGGCGCGCGACGAGGCGGTTTGCAATGACTCTTTCAAAGAGCTTGCCCACCTCGTCGAGCAACACAATGGGCCGGTACGCGGACGGAGAGTCCGCAGGGCGCCCCGGCTTCGCAATGAGGACCAGTTTTCCCGTCTTCCAGTGAAGTGGGAACTAAGATATGGTGTATTAGCATGATGTGGATTCATGATTTATTTCAAATAAATCATTTACAGGCACTGTCGTCACGAAGTCATTTATTCAGATCTTTACGGTGTAGAAGGAAACTTCACGGATACTGTTTTCAATCATGATAACATGACCAGTGGCGTAGGTGTGTGACCAAGGGCCCTGGGGCAAAATCAAATTGGGTGCCCCTAAACGGCTTAAAACTTAATACTTAAAAATGTAAAGCTACTTTATCTTCAATATGGTTGAGCAGGGTAGAGCTGAAGCACGGTATCATGCTCGTGAACGGGAGCCGTCTGTTGAGACTGGTCACCTCTTTGCTGCCAGTGGCTCAATTCAATTAGTTTTTTTTTTTCACAACTTTTCTACACTGTACTCACATAATTGAAGAGACAAGAAATATGTAACCAAGCTTATTGTAACACAAAATGATTTAAAAAAAGTGTCTATGGAGTTTCTTGCACGTTCTTCTCCATAGAGATCTACGCTTTGGATCTTGCAATTTAGCTTCACTTTTTTTGACTGACCAATATTTTACATTTTGACTATTCAAAAGTGCTAGTACATGGTCTATTTGAAATAAATGATTTTGATTTATTTTTTTTAAATGGCTCGCATTATTAGTGTTGCAGTTGCAACCTATTATTTAGATTTCGGAGGTGAAAGAATTTTTCACTCGATCAATAAGCGGTTTGATAATCAGGTTGAGGGCCCCGGAGCATTGCTCCACCTAGCCCCTTAGTAGCTACGTCCATGAACATGACAAGGTTACACTCTTCTTGTTACTATTATTATGAATTACTTAAATGTATTCGATTAAAATTTTACTACAGTTGTGGTATCTATATATCACACGCCTAAAGCGTAACATAACATAACTCTCATCTATCCCCTTAGCTAAACATAGAAATAATAACAAAATAGGACAATCACCTTTCATGTCCCTTTTAAAAACAAACACCGTAACCCAGATAAATGTTCCCAAGAGACGAATAAAATAGTGCGTAGTGTTACACGGACATAACAAACATTCATTAATTAGCAATGTACTCACAGACGTACCTGAGGGTGTGGCGGGTATTAATCACTCTATAGAGTAGTAACGAGATAGACTGATAGCCTGATGGATTGATAGGTCTGACAGCCTATAGAAGCAACTCTTTGTGATCGCTGTGTGTTACCTGTTGATTGTATCGCAGCCCTGGATCACAGTAAGAATAAAAAAAAAAGAAAAAAAAACACCAAATTGAGATAAGCTTTGCTTCATATAAAAAATTTGCTTTTGTATCAGATACAAAAATAAGATATAAGTGAAACGTAACCTAAGGGTGCTTACAAATTAGCCTCCATAAGTGCCCATCTTACCAAGACATTTATACATATTTTTTACTGAATACGAGTTCAAGATTAAGACATCTTAAGTTAATTCTCTAGTTTAGAAAGATTTTTTTTTCTTTTATTACACAGATACTTGAAACCATTTTAGAGACAACATTAAAATCTGAAAACATTTTTCTATATAAGACGAATTCAATATGAGAATATCTTACTATTAAAAGCCTTATAATTATTATAAAAAATATTTTTTTTATTCATCTTGAAATACAAATAACTTCCAAGCACATTAAACAATATAGCTTTTGTTTTAATAAATCAACCACATATGTATATGTCACCGTAAAATTGCAAATACCGATAGATTACAATCTATCTCGAGAGATTGTAAACTATCGAAAGATTGTGAACCTTGACAAACAGCTCACGATTTAATGCATTATTTTTCGGGAGATTGCAATATCTCGAATTTAAACTGTTAAATTGTCAAATGGATAGAACAGAACGCATCTCGCGCGCTGATTGGTTGAATGTCATGTGCCGCGAGCCGCCATATTTGTTTGATAATTCGTTTGTTGTCAAACATAAACAGACAGTGTTCTGGTGATTTTAAATTAATTTCGTGTTAAAAATAACTTGTGAGTTAAAGTTAGTCATATGTAATTGTTGTGAAGTAAAACTGAATCTGTGGTTAACCTAAAAAGTGCAGTTTGAACTATATATAAGTAAGTTTTAGTCAACGAATATAACCAAAATTGCATACATTTCCATGTTTTCACATTTTTTATGAATGTAAACCTTTAGGATCTTAATTCATAATATTTACAATGTCGGAAATCGAGTCTGTCCATCAAAAAGATTCAAAAAAATAAAAAACGGTACTTTAAAAAACTAAAAAACCCGACTGCTTTTCTAAATAGAAAAAGCCCTAAACAAGAAAGTCGTTGTACCCGTTTGCAGTTAACTATGTCTATATAATATTATAAATACAAGATAAATTGTTGCAGTCGGGACCCATTCTCGAAATGGAGGCTTAGTCAATTGAATATTACATTGCAGATTACTTCAATCTACTGACTAGACGGCTGAGTTTCTAGAATGGGTCCCGACTGCAACAATTTATCTTGTATTTATAATATTATATAGACATAGTTAACTGCAAACGGGTACAACGACTTTCTTGTTTAGGGCTTTTTCTATTTAGAAAAGCAGTCGGGTTTTTTTAGTTTTTTAAAGTACCGTTTTTTATTTTTTATTATTTTTAGTTTTATTTTATTACGATATTATTTTCACAGTAATTACGAATCTAACGACACCCCGCAAACTAAAATCCATCGAGCCATTCAGGCCGCAGAGCGTGCCAAACATTTGAACTTGGCGCCAATAATCCGCCATTTTGTTGTCTTTTTTATTTTGGTGTACCCAGTGTCACTCTCACAGTAAATACAAATCTAACGACACCTCTCAAGCTAAAATCCATCAAGCCGTTCAGGCTGCAGAGCGTGCCAAACAATTATACATACATACATACATACATACATACATACATACATACCTACATACATATATACATACATACATACTCTCGAAAAACATAACCCTCCTTCTGGCGCAGTCGGGTAAAAATACCAGCTATTGTTAATCACGATGAATTTACTATAGAGTTGCAAAACTATTACAGAGGGCATAATCAAAATAGCAAAAAATTATAATGGACAAATCTGAGAATTCAAAATGTAATAAAATTGTTAGACGAGTACAGCACAATAAAATCTTAAGGTAGACGACCAACAAATAAGCATTACCATCATGCAAGAATATACGATGTAATGAATGTTGGTAACTAAATAAGTGAACATTTTCTTTGGCACAATTTAGTTTTACTTCTTTTTTTAATACACAATTTTTTTACGTTTTCGTTTTATTATTTTTAATTGGTTTTCGAGGAGAAAATATTGTTATGTTTCTGATTATTTTTATTTGCTTATAATTTTTCTTAACATGTCATGTCAGTAGTATATTATTGGGCATTCTATACCACTATCGGCAAGTGCTCGGGCGAGTGCGCCTCGCTGCCGATAGTGGTATAGAATACCCAATAATGAACGATCGACTCGACTGTGTAGTATATTACTGTACTCGCCTGAAGATTATATGAGTTGTACCACTGGCCGCCAGTAGCTAGGCGAGTTCTCCGTGCTGCGGACGATGGTATGGATCATATTGGCATGCGTTTCGTTTTTAGAAACTACTTGATGATTTTGATATGCGCTTCATATGGTGGAAACGACTTGTTGGGTTTTGTAATGCGCTTCAGCATGGAAACGACTTGATGAATTTGGTACTTATTTCAGTATTAGAATCGATTGGTATCATTCTACTCATACAAAGATCGTGCGAGTTATACGACTGCCTGCCAGTAGCTAGGCGAGTTTGCTTCGCTTCGGACAGTAGTGACAAATATCGACATGATCAATGATTAAAATTTAACTTATTCATTTTGACATGCGTTTCGTGGTTAGAAACGACTTGTTGGTTTTTAGAATGCGCTTCAAAGGTGGAAACGACTAGTGATTTGGTCATGCATTTCAGTATTAGAAACGACTTGTTGGTTTTTGTAATGCATTTCGTGGGTCGAAACGACTTGGTGTTTGTGAAATGCGCTTCAATATTAGAAACGACTTGTTGGTTTTTAGAATGCGCTTCAAAGGTGGAAACGACTAGTGATTTGGTCATGCATTTCAGTATTAGAAACGACTTGTTGGTTTTTGTAATGCATTTCGTGGGTCGAAACGACTTGGTGTTTGTGAAATGCGCTTCAATATTAGAAACGACTTGTTGGTTTTTGTAATGCGTTTCGTGGGTCGAAACGACTTGGTGTTTGTGAAATGCGCTTCAATATTAGAAACGACTTGTTGGTTTTTGTAATGCGTTTCGTGGGTCGAAACGACTTGGTGTTTGTGAAATGCGCTTCAATATTAGAAACGACTTGTTGGTTTTTGTAATGCGTTTCGTGGGTCGAAACGACTTGGTCTTTGTGAAATGCGTTTCAATATTAGAAACGACTTGTTAACGCACTGCTTTCTGGATCTGCATAATAAACAAGGTACAAATTATATATTAGGTTTATTTTTCGTAAAACATTGGTTTTTCTCGGAAAATTGTATCTACCGAACGCACGAACTCTTGTAGTTTCTGCCACTGAGATGAATTCGCGTCGGTCTGGAACTTGAGTCGCACAAGCGCCTTCTTCCACAGCTCCTGGGAGTCGGTGTGGCGCGCGTCGTCAGCCTTGTACACCTTGCAGTCGACGTAGTACTCTCCGTTGATGCTCGCTGCTCGCCGCTCGCAGCCTTTGGCGACTCGGTTAACGAAGAATGATGATAGACATGTACTCGATGAATCGTCTTTTGGCACGGTGTCAGTCCCGTAGTTGTTACTGATACCGAATACATCATTATCTGTATTGGTTTTTTTACTGAAACAACAACGAAAGTTTTATTAGTTTATCATACACTTACAGGGTACATTTAACGTTTAGATACACGCAGAAAAAAAAAATACACACTTTTAATTGGTATGGTGAACTAAATTATTGAATAGTTTGTTTACCTCTTACGAATTAAATTCGTTGATGATGGGTGCGACTTGCGTTTCCTATTATCTGCAGACAGCTTGCGGCTGGGAGTCGTTCTCTGGTCTGGGATCGGAGCTTGTTGAAGGTACTCGCACTCAGAGTCAGACCTGAAATAAAGATAAAACAAAATAATAATCAAACACAAATCAAATTATTACAATCACCTACAATGAGTCAGATCTCTAAGCTATGACCTGATCGGAAATATTTTATACTTACATTTTTCACTTATGTCCGTTTGATATACCAGGCTGATGATAGCAGGCGTAGTGACTGTTGGCAGCAGGCAGCGGTTAGATATCAACATTGATAGGATAACTCAGCAAGATCGCAGAGCACTTCTTGAAGATTACTTCCACACTTGTAGACTTCAGTTGGTTTGTACCGAGTACTTCGAAAACATGTAGCTTATAAATCGGAAAACGAACGATAATTCGCTATATTAAAAATGACTGCAACTGTTCATTATAATGTTGCGTAAAACAACATTTTTCCTTAGACGTATTATACTTGTTCAAAAAGTGAACACTAAGGTTCTTTTAGCTAGCACCGAATGACAAGACAGCGAAACGACTTAGGGCTGGCAAAACGTTAACCAGTAGATAGAATAGCAACAACGGTATTAAGGAATATTCTAGCAAGTAATTTAATTATTTAGCAATCTAGAGACAATCATAAGATTAGTATTTATCATGTTATATATCCAAGTTTTACTTGTTATACTTTTATGCTTGAGTAAAGTAAGTACAGGAAATAAGTTGACTTGTAACAGTAACAAATTTTAAATGAACTTTCTCTTCGGTTAGAAACCTATAGGTTTCTAACCTGGTATTCGACATTTTATTTATTTTGTGATAGTGTTCCTATATAGTTTCTGATACTTATCCATACTTTAATATGTATGCGTGCCAACCTTGACTAAAACAGCTTACTGTTGCGAATGCAACTAAGCTGACGAAAAGAAAGAAACAAGGTTACACGTGTAATGTTTTACGCAATAACAATTATTTCAATCAAATATTTTATAAATTTACTAATTAATGGAGTATTCGTTATTGACTAGGTAATCAGTAACGAATACTCCGTTAATTAGTAATGTCGAAAAATAATTTGACATTATCTCAAAGCTACGACGCGTGACGGGGTGTAAATCGTTTAATCATTTAAAAAATATATAGATTTACAGCGAATGTCGAAATAACTAGTTTTATAATCTCGCGAAGCTGTACTTGACGTTTAATATTGCGATCTGAAAACACCCACACGTACATAAAATTGGAACATTTATGTACAACATTAAATAATTTTCAAAAAAGGTAATTATCGAATACGTTTCGTATTTTTATTTAAAATTGTGTTATTTTTTACTAAAAATAGGCACTAACCGATCTTTCTTTTTTTCAGAAATACGTTGATACCTAATCAGATGCAGTGCCTGATGAATAAGTGATCATCAAACCAATAGGCGTATGCAGACTTGCTCCAGATTCAAAAATTCAATAATTTTGTCACACTACACTAACTTCGATTGTTTATTAGTCGTTATACGTGGGTAAGATCGTTTCGAGTTTAAATTGGATAATAGTTAATATCAAATAGTAAAATAATGCCCCACTGTTTGGTTTGCAATTTATTTGTAGATAATCGTCGATGGTCTGGTCATTTACGTAGTAATATTCATAAAAGTAATGGTGCGACCACTGTTTTTGACAATGTCGCAATTATTAATTCTGCGTTTAAAAAACGAATCGTTAGTTACAAGATCATCGCAACTGGCGAACAAAAAAATAATTTTCCTGAAATGTTTCTTAATAATATTAGTGAACAAGTTAAAACTCTTATAAACCGATCATTATTGAAACATACAGCTCTGAAAATAAATTTTGAACTTTTTTCTTTTTTTCTTATGTTTAAAAATGATCAAAAGGAAATGAAATCGTTCGCCACAAAAAACATTATTATTAATTTTAATTACGATTTTGATTCAATTTATAAAGCAACGGTTGATTTACTGTTAAAGAAAATTGAAGAGTTTCAGGAGAGAGATAGTGGTTGGTCATTTTTGAGCAATTCCCATGTAGAATTAAATATTAATAAATATCAGCCTCTCGGTGGATCTAAATTTATAACTTTACCAAAATGTATAAAAAATAAAAAAGCTTGTTTGAATATTCGTAACAATGATGAGTTTTGCTTTTTATGGTGCGTAGTGGCAGCTCTGTACCCCGCTAACAAACATCCCGACAGAGTTTCATCTTATCCCTACTTCCGGGATGTTGTGAATGTTGATGGTTTAACATTTCCGATAACATTTTCGGATATAGCTGTATTTGAGAAAAATAATCCGTTTTTGAATATTTACGTGTATGGTTTAAAAAATAATAAGACTATCGTTGGACCTTTGTATTCAACATCTAATCAAAAATATAAGAGCATCCATCTATTGTTTTTAGAAAATAATACTAATACTCATTATTGTCTTATCAATGATTTATCTCGTCTAGTCAGAAATCAGATAACTAAACATCATGGTAAACTGTACTTCTGCGAAACGTGCTTATTGTTTTTTCCGACACGCATCCAAATTGAATCACACCTGTGTGGAGGAATTGCTACGGTATTACCAGAAAAAGGAACATTTTTAAAATTCAAAAATTATGATAGAAAACAAAACATTCCTTACGTCATATATGCTGATTTCGAAACGATACTCGAACCGATTTCCGGCGATGATTTCAACACCGCTAAAACGTCATACTCACATCGACACATTCCGGCCGCATTCGCGTATAATGTAGTGTCATCATTTAACGATAGGGTTGGCGGCTATAGAAGTTATCGTGGAAAAGATTGTGTTTCAAAATTTATACATTTACTGACTGAAGATGCTAAAGCAATACACAGAATTCTAACTAAAAGCGAGCCTATGATATTCACAGAAATAGATGCTCTAGATTTCGCTTCGTAACAATATCAGTTCGTGCCTACAATTGATCACGACTTTCTTGAAATCCTCTGCGAAACCGATGATGTTACAGAGTGGTATAGAAGCAGAAAAATTACCACCATTAATGTTTTTTGTACCATCAATATTCCAGCCCCATGAATTAGATGTCTTTGATTCGTTCTCATTCATTGATATCAACGATTTCATGGTGGTAGTTACGCCAGCATTTTTTATTCTATCAATTTCTACTCCATTCAGCTCGTACCTTATATCTTGAAACAAGTAGAGTAGAGCATTATTCGTGAAATGAACACTAGTGACTTTATCTTTCATATCCTTTTTGCTTACGATAATGGTTCCTTCTAAATACAAGGTACTCGCTGATGGAAGAATGTACAAGTCCTGTTGGTTAATAGGTATGCGAATTTCGTCATTTCTATTAAAACTAGTTACATAGGGCTTGTAAGAATGAAATTCAATTCCTTCAACCGTATTATCAGAAGTCGGAGCGGATAAAACGTCTAAGATATTCATTTTAGCAAACCGATCACTTTGAGAAATGCTTTGTTGTCTTTAGTTAATTTTATTTTCTTACAGCGAGCTCTTATTTGGGTGGATGCTTGAGGGGGACTGATATTTTGAATTTGTTGATGCACATATTTATTGTAGTCAATCATTTTTTGCTTCTCAGGTGCAAATACAGTTGCACTTCTTCACCCCGTAAATTTATTAAGCGGTTATTTATATCAATCAATCGGATATGTATGCAGCTTATGTTGTTTTGGTTGACTGGAAAGTATATTGCGTTTTTTGGAATTTCTATAATTCTATAACCAGGAGGTACGTTAAGTGCGAATTCGTGAATTATGTGACTCGGTTTTCCGTTTGTGTACGAGCCGCTTACAATATCACATTCGATCCTGATCACTGTCGTAGGTAAAATGTTGACTGGAAACTGTGACACGTGCCATTTATTTGGTTCCAAGATCTGCTTATCAAAACCTAATAAATTTCTGATAGTATTCTCTTTATTAAAATTTATGTTTTTTGTACAGAATACAGTAGTTTTTAACGTATTGTTATTGCACTGCAGTTTGATTGATGCATCTTTAATTTTAGATTTTAAGTAATCATTAATATCTTGCAATTCGTAGGTGCCTTCTGGTATTTCAATAACTTCGTTAGAGTCATAATAAAACTTATTATTCGTTTTGTCGATGTTTGGAATAGAATTAAATGTTGAGAAATGCAATAAGGCACACTCATACTGTTCATTTAGTTGCAATGTGTTAGGATAGTACGTAGATAAAGTTGACGAGTTTCCAGTTATTGACAATGTGAATGACATCTTGCAAATGATTGAAATAAAAGAAAATTATAATTTTTATACGTTTTTATTCCAAAAAGTCCTTAGATATTCTAAACATAAGTGCCCACAGTTTTCTGTGTTAAATTTCTGATATCTAGTATAGTTATAAAAAACATTACATTTCTTAAAATATCGCATTAGTTCCAATGGAGGTTTCAAATCCCCAAAGCTATCAAAATATTCACAATAGTGGTTAATTTTAACATAAGCTACCCAATGTGTCCCAACATTCTTATAATTATCCAAGTTAACGACACCGCATTCAATCCGTTTTGGCACCCTTGGTAATTGATCCTTCATGTAAACTCCTCGAAAGTAGGGGATGTCACGTGCATACTTTTGTATATCTACATTAGTTAGAGGACGATTAGGTAGCTTATTTCTTAGTTTTTTGAACATTTTATAAATAAACCTTTACCATTTTTATGTGACTTAATGTATAAACCCTTGCCTAACTTTAAAGACTCCATAGCCTTATTGTGTCTTACTGTTTCTTGCAAATTTTGCTGACTAGCTTTGTAATCGTTAACAGTTTTTGCAATACCCGCCGCACCACCAGCTAAAGTACCTAAAGCCGATAAACCAGCAAAAATTGGAATCAAAGGTAGAATTCCTCCAGTTTTTGGTAACGGTATCACTCGCGGTATTCGAATCTTTGAGATTTTTGGAAATATTTTTTTTGCCGCTGCGTAGGCAACGTTGATTAATGTTTTGCTATCCTTTGGATTCAGTTTCTTGATCGTTGATTTTATTTTTGACACGAAGTTCTTAAACGTTTTAACGCCGGCACCAGATTTCAATTTGGCTTTCATAACTTTGCTTACTATCCATGAACTCAGTTTTTCTCCTTTTCCAGCATCTTTGGACTTAAGTCTTTGTTTAGCCATATTTAATAGTTGTAAATCGGCTTTGTGGCGATTGGTTAAGTCTGTATGGTTTGCATAAGCAATGTCGTGATGCATACAAGCTTCGTCTAGCTTATTTACACCTCGATCACCTCGTTGTAATCGTTTCTGGAGTTTGGTTCCTGGTCCGCAATAATTGTAACCAGGCAAATGAAGTTCAAACGGTAAATTATTAATTAATGTATTAACTAGTTCACCTCCTTGCATTGTCCGAATTGTAATGATGAAAATAGTGCAAAAATAATGTTTATATTAATATTATTTTATCCTACGATTGCAGTTTTGTCAATCCAACTGTTTTCTTCATTGTTTAGACCCAACCATTTTACGAAAAATTTTGATCCTTTTCTTTTTAAAACTCTTTCTATCAAATAAACACCAGGAAAGTTGGATTTTTGAAGTTCTTGCTCGTAAAAAGTTCCCAATATAGCTTGCTTTCGCTGATCTTCTAAATGATATGTAACAGGTATGGTAAAATTAATCTTTTTTATGGTAAATATTTCGGTTGACCAATTAGGTGTATAACCTTTCTCAAACTGGTGTTTGTATTTACTGATCCGAACAAAATCACCCACTTTGAACTTAGGTTTTCTACAAATAGAGGAATGTTTGAATGATTTTCTTATATTTTCTGCTATAATGGACATATTAGCTTTATTCACTTCGATTGGCTTAACTCTAATTGTTCGATGTTTTGTATTGTTATATGTCTTTAATATATCTTGTAACGGTAAATCTAACCATTTATAGTTTCCGTTCAGACTAAAATATTTATATAATTTATTTTTAATAGTTTTAATTAGTCGCTCAACAATAGAAGCTTTTTTGGTAGAAAATGATGAGTAATGGTTAATATTGTATGACTTCATAAGCATCTGAAATGAGTTGTTATAAAACTCTGTTCCCATATCTGTTTGTAAATTATCAGGTTTGCGTTTGCTATTAATTAATATTTTTTTGAATGCATGAGTAACATCAAGTTTATTTTTTGTTTTTAATGGCTCCGTCCAAGCATACTTTGAGAAGCAGTCAATCACTACTAAAATGTAATTGTAACCTTTATTATATTTCTTTAGGTTTTGCATGTCCATCAGATCAGCTTGCCATAAGTCATCGACTCCCTTTAGAATGACAGGACGCCTAAGAAAATTTCTTCGTGCTGCTTTGTGTATTTCATTTACAATTTGCTGCTTTGCCATTACGAAGGTTTTTGAAGTAATTTATCTACCTCTGCCTTAGTATAAAACTTATCTTGCAAATGAGTTAAAATCTCAGGTATCTTTGCTTTTAAAGTAGCCTGAACTGTACCCTTAGCGTCTTTCATGATTTGAGAACGCAATAAACCAATCATATTATTAAATTCTTTTAACATGTTAGCATTTAAATGATCCACATAATCCTTGTTCACAGCATCGTCTGATTCTACCGGATACCGAATTCCTCTCAGTCTTGATGTTTTTAAATCAAAATCTCCGTTTTCTAATTTTAACAATGCATTCTCATTAAACTCAAATAACTCCGAAAAACGCATTCTTTTGTGAATGTAGTGTCCGAATTTGTCTACGTTCATGTCTAGGTGTATTGTATCGAGAAGCTGGTAATAAAATAAACACATTTTAAAATATTTATTTATTTATAACTTTACTTTCACGCAATTCTTCAATGATAGATATAATTTCATTATCTAATCCTGTGTTACCAGCATCTCGAGATGCAATCAATAATTTTAATCTATCCACCAGTTCATTGGGATCGTCCCAATATACAAAATCTACGTTTTTCTTCCACATTTTTGTTAAGGGTAGTCCTTTTCCCTGCGATTGGTGCTCTTGAATTGTACTTCGTAGTTGGAATAGAGGCTTAATAATTTGCAAATATTTTTGTCCTTTATTACTTTTTATTGGTTTACCAGGCTCATAGTCTCGTCGATGTGCATTTGTGTCTAGTAGCATCGACTTATAATGTTTCATATCACTCTCTGTAACCAAGCTTAAATCTACGTTCTTTTTCAACAGCAACTGTTTTAAACCAGGCGTATTTCGGTATTTGCGTCCAGCCACGATGATATACTCATCGCTGATCGTTATACGAGCAGAACCTAACATCAATTTGCCACCCTCTACTCTAACACCAAACGGAATATCTGACAGTGCTTCTGAGGACACTGACCAGGACGACGTATCACATCCCTGCTTGTTTTCAACTAATGATTTATACGAAGAGTCACTTTCGATATCAGATTCAAAATCGTCTTCATTGTTTCCTTTACTAATTGGAACTTCTTTTTGTAAAGTTTTATCGATAAATGGAACTTCGGTTTCTTCATTTTCTATATTATGCAGGAGAGGAGCCTGCTTACTGACATTAGCAATTAGGTTGAGTGGTTCTGTTACCGGCTTGAAAACTGATTCCAGCACTTGCTGATTGTTAATCTCAACATCTCTCATCTTTCGTACTTTCTTCTTAACAGCTTCTGCAGCCTCAACTATTTGTCTTTTCAGTGATTTTTCCATAATAACAAAAAAAGTTCGTGATTGATTATGCGTTGTCTGAAGAAGAATAATAATATCGCGAGGGTACAGGTCTTAAATATTAATATTTTTAATCAAAGACAACAAAAGTGTCAAATTTATTTCTGTAACATCCTTTATTTTTGGAGCAATCCTTATTAATTACTACATAATTGAAGGGTTCACTCCATATTTTTGAACACATTTCACGAAATTCAATCCATGACATATCAGTGTTGACATGTTCTTCATAAATATGTCGTAAATTAATTTCATCTTGTTTAAAAAGTATGATTAAGTTCGCATTGTCTCTTACTAACTGCTTAGGGATTTTACTGTATGTTTGGTTTAGATAAAAACAATCAATGCATTTGTGTCTTCCCATCGCAAAATAATCACGCATGTTACTTTGATTTTCACAAGCAACATCATCAAAAATAATCACGGAGTTGGGTTTTGCGTCCTGAACGCTTAGTACCTCCTCATTTCCCTGATATTTCTGGAGGGAAATACCAGGCACCCGTTGCAAAACTCTTTCTAAAAAAATGTACTTGGGTTGGTGCAGAGTTTTTGAATAAACATAAACATTTTCAAATCTTAATCCGTTTTCGTGTATAAGAAGACCAATTAATAAATTGGTTTTTCCGCAGTTGGACGGACCGCAAATGATACATCGTACTGTGTTAGGCAATAATTCTCCATGACGAAAACTAGTCTTACAAATATCATCGCAGACTGTTTTAACATGCAGCGATTGCGGTTGTTTTACAAATTTCATGATTACTGTCGGAAATGAACCGATTGAAAATGAGTGAATGTATATAGAACGTTAACATTTATAAACTTACCTCTTTTGGGTTCCTGGTCATTGATCGAGTCGATTGTTCATTATTGAGCATTCTGTACCACCCTTCAGAGCGATAGCGAGCGCGCAAGATCATTGGTCGTGTACAGTAATGCACTAGAGAGTAAGTAAACGGAGAATCGAGTTGATGGTTGATTTTTCATCGTGCTCCTAAACGCGGCATACTAGCCAGCCGTACGGAAGATAGTGGTAAGAAGCAGGTAACTAGTTATTGGTCGAGTTAATCGTTCCTAATACACGGTCCATCAAACTGTCTCGTTCGAGTGGAGAGTCGAGTCGATTGTCGATTATTGGGCATTCTATACCACTATCGGCAGCGAGGCGCACTCGCCCGAGCACTTGCCGATAGTGGAATAGAATGCCCAATAATATACTACTCATGTCATAATTATTAATTATCTATTGAATAATAAATAAATAGTTGATCGCGTCAAATAAAATAAATGTACTTCGAGAAACAATTCTCGAAGAGCATTTATTTTATTTGACTGACACCTGTGTTTCATTTCTAAGTCTATAGACACAGAACGACCTACTGTAAAACCGACCAATCAGGGACAGTCTTTAGATAGTTGAAAATTAGATAGATTGCAATGTATCAGTTTAACTTCGAGATATTACAATCTCCCGAAAAATCATGCGTTAAATCGTGAGCTGTTTGTTAAGGTTCACAATCTTTCGATAGTTTACAATCTCTCGAGATAGATTGTAATCTATCGGTATTTGCAATTTTACGGTGACATATACACCGTTTTATTTTGATCGTTTTGATTCTGAAAACGAGTCAATGATCTTGTAGGTAGTTGTCAGTCGTTGCGTATTAACTACTTACAAGTCATTGACCTCGCCCAGCTGACATTTACTTAAAAAAATTGATTTCGTACATGTCTAAATTAATTTGAGTTTAAAAAAAAATGTTCGTTATTTTTTTAATTTTATATTTACAAATTGATAGTGTTTCATGTACCGAATCGACCCTCCGCGTGATTAAAATGATCAAAATTTTTAGGTGTATAGGTGAGATTAGTCAATCGCGTACCCATCAACAATAAAAGAAAACATTTAAATGAATTTACTGTCACTAAATAACAATAACTTAATTAGTGACAGTAACATCAGCCTTTTAATTTTCCCAACTGTTGGGACTCAGGCCCTAGGAGAAGGAATGGGCCATAATCACCATGCGAGCACAGTGTGAATTGGTAAATGTCACATGTCTTCAAATTTTTGCTTCTAGGACATGCCGGTTTCCTCACGATGTTTTCCTCCACCGTTTTGAGAGCAGTAGTGATGAAATACAAATTAATGCGCCTGGCTGGGTTTAAATCCGCGACCTACAACTTGTAAGCCGGGGCCGTTACTACTCGGCCATCCACTCTATACACCCCTATTTTTTAATTAGTGCACAAAAAAATGGGGCTCAATCAGTCATTATTGATAAATTCATAATTGAATCATCATTCATAACAACTACTACTAGAAAATACTAAGCGCATTGTTTTTAAATTTTTATTGACCTTCTTTCATTCATAAACAACCTTTACAATGTTTCCATAAATTGAGTGAGATTTTGGGATATAAACAAACGCTCATAACTTTGCTATTTATGAATATTATTTATTGAGACTTTACTTAAATAATAACAAGACCTTTTCTAATAAGCTCTTAAAGTATTTGCACTAATTAAAAAATAGTGGTGTATTAGACAGTAACATCATAAAAGTATAAGATTAACTCAAAACATAGTTCGGTCAAGATATTTTACTACAGAATTAGGCTGTCATAATTCTATAGTAAGATAGGTTGTTAGTATCAAAGAATTAACAAAGGATAATCTATTGAAATAAACAAATTACTTAATTGTACGCTCCGGCCATAGTTATCAAATTCATTTTACAGTAATTGAAAAATAAGGTGCGCCTCGATGAGATGTCAGCAAAGCCTACTGGGGCCTCGGGTCGACTTCTGAAAAGGTTACTCATGGTCAGCGGACGTAAAGGGCAATTGAAGGACCATAGGTGTGGTTTAAAATCCATATTAAAGTAAATATAGCATTGTTTTCTGGTTTAATACATAAGTCATCTTGAATGTACAATTATACACCATTAAATCTCGAATTAATTTACGCGTATACGAAATTATATTCTTTAGTAAACGTCAGCTCGGCGAGTTCAATGAACTGTAGGTAATTAGTACGCAACGACCGACAACTATCTACGAGGTCATTGACTCGTTAACTTAAAGATATTAATTTCGTACATGCGTATATTAATTCGAGTTTAAGAAAAAAAGTACTTTATTTTCTTATTTTATCTTTACAAGTCGATAGTGTTTCGTGTACCGGATCGACCCTCCACGGGATTAAAACGATCAAAATTTAACGGTGTATATATTTATATCTTTTTAGAGAGACGGACCGAGGACTACGTGTATTCTGTTTTGACATATATGCAAGTATATAAAACGGCTCTACCCGCATATAAAGTTAATCCCTCTATCTTTTAAGTTTGTGTAGAAAGGTACTGACAAGGTTATTAATAAATCTATAATAGATTTCCAAGAATGGTGTGACAAGGATCCTGGAAATTTTATGAGATTATTTACTTAGTTCCGTGAAAAAGGGATCTTTCTTTTTCTTCAGCTTTTAACTTAGATGATTAGTAAAATATTCAGGTAAAATTATGCTTTATAGTTAAAATAAAAACCGACCAAGTGCGTGTTATGCAACTTCTATTTTACAGAATTTATTTTATTCTTGTCTTGGTATATTATGGATTCGGAGTGGCAACACGGCGACATCATCATTCGCTTGACATAGGTCCTCACCGGACTTGGCGTTCCCAACATATTACGTAACCAATCACAAAATTAGACATTCAATATCCTTACAGAAAAACTAAATTACATTTTGATTGAGAGTGTCGTCCAAAAAAAAAATAGTGTAAAACTGTTTTATTTATTCACAAATCGACAAAGTTGAGGTTACATTTTTTTTTTAAATTACTTTTGTATTTAAAAAAAAATCTAAATTAGAAACTCTCATTTCTGAAAACCTAATAGTTCCAGAGATTCTATCGTACCTAATTACTTTTTCCACTCTCTGAAAATACATTACCAATGTCATTCCGAAAAATTGTATCGCAATTTCCTTTACTTCCATTTCAATTCACTTACGAATCTTCCATACTCTTATTGAGCCATAAAAACATCCGTAACGGACAATTTTCTTCATTACAACATCTGTATTTTCTTTAATACGGAGAAATACCGCCATTCTGTCATCGCTCAGCAGTGTTCAACTGAGTGGAAGAGCGTACATTAATCCTAAATCACCCACATTATGTACTGCTGTAAGAGAAGGCGATCGATCTGTCACCGCTTATCCCCACCTAAAGCAACTGTTAATAATGATAATGGATTACTTTGTTTTCTCTTTTTATTAGAAGAGATTAGGAGGGCAAAAAAAATCGTTATTCTGTTGTTTTTTCGCGCAATGTTCGAATCCCTATTAACATTTTCGTGAGACCCTCACCGTGACCCTTTTTCGATGTTGTTAACCTTAATTTTTTTTAAACGACTACCCTGGCCTAATAGACGAGATAATCGTCTATTCACATTATTTTTTATTGACTCTTTTTAAAATACAGAGGTCGGTTCATTTGACAACCTCAACTAAAAAGGGATGGAGTTTTGAATGGGGTGTATAGTTCCATCCTTGTTTCTTGCTCGGACGCTTGATATTTTAACACGTGTTGGTAAAGTGATGGTTTATTTATTCAACTCTTTATGTACGCACATACAAATAAAAGAAGATGAAGGAAACAGAAATATAGGTACAAAAGTCTTATTTCTAAAGAAATCTCTTCCAGCTCACCTGCGAAAGGAGAGTTAGGAAATATAGATGTAGACACCGTGTATAAGTTAAGTAATATAACATATAAATAAAAAATTAACTTTAATAAAAATAAATAATTCTGGTAATGATTACGCCTATCATTTTCTTTTGGTATGGTTTCATCTAGTTTTCAGTGAGAAACACAATATTAAGCAGCGATTTATTTTATTTGTTATTCTATTTTTAGATGACTATAGTAGTAGAATAAAAGGCTATTTTATTCTGCTTTTTTTTTAATTGTTGATAGGTTTGCGCTTATCCGCTATGTCACCTGATGTAAAGCGACGATCTTTAAGTCTAAAGTGAATAGGTTACTTCTAGAAGTAACCTATTCACTTTAGACTTAAAGATTCCCAGGTTGTAGCCATCAGGAAACCACAGACTCCGGCAGGGAATTCCATTCTTTAGCTGTACGCATAATGAATGTGTTCTCAAAAAGTTTTGGGTTTTGTGCGTGTTGGTGGGTGGGACCATGTTTATTTATTAAATTATTATAAGTATAGTAAAAGTATGATGGTATGTGGGTTACTATGTGTTCAATACACCTACAACGCCATCTAGCGGCAAAAGGCGTCACCATTCTGCAGTGTGAACATCGCTGCGTGCAGCGGGCTCTCGGGTGTGGGTGGCACCACCGTCGCTAACTTCACTCCGAACAATATATTCGTTTCGACACGTTTTTTCTTACCACGTTACGTTCTTTTTTTTATTGTAATTTTTGAAGAAAATATACGTTTATATTTCCAAGTCGCAATAAACCATTTATTGAAGATCCCTGCCCTTTATCGAATAGGAAGAGGTCTAACATTTGGTCCTTTACGAGTCGGATATACGAAATTACGAAGAACCACACGGCCACGTGGAGCGTCGCATCAAAAGGCATTGGAGAAGAGTGGTTCGTTGTGCGGTGCTGCACCGGGGTGGTGCTGAGCGGGAAATTGTAAGTACTCGTGCTTTCTACAGCCTTCCGAAATGAGTGACGATGAGGGTTTCCAATTTGCCTCGCTTCAGGATCCCGGTAAACAAAGAGAAAGGTCTAAATCTCCGCGTATAGATATTAGCACTATGTCATATAAGCGTCTCGCAGATTTGAAAAAACAACGAGGCACGCTGAAAGGCAGACTTACATTATTTGAGAAATTTATTGCAAAATTAGATCAATCAACATTAAATTCCAATAGCAAAACGGAATTAGATTTGCGAATAGAGTCAACATGCACTATTTTTCAAAGTTTTAATGATATTCAAGGTGAAATTGAACAATTAGTTGATGATTCCGATTTATCCACTCAATTAGAATACCGCGAATTATTTGAACATCAGTACTTTTCCATCATGGCTGACGCGAAGTGCTTAGTGAATGCTAACAATAGTGAACAAACCCAGTCTATTTCTCATCAAGTTTTTAATCCTGTGTCTATTAAGTTGCCAGTGATAAAGTTACCTGCCTTTGATGGTTCGTATGATCAATGGTTAGAGTATGATTCTGAAACATTTCTCCGACATTCGTTTCGCCGTTGATCGGTTCACCGACAGAACGATTCACTTTTCATTTTTTCTCCGACAGAACTTTTCAATGACGAACGATTCGCCGACAGAACGATTCACTTTTCATTTTTTCTCCGACAGAACTTTTCAATGACGAACGATTCGCCGACAGAACGATTCACTTTTGAAAATTACATCGACAGAACCTTTCACCGGCGAGCGATTCGCCGACACAACTGTTCATCTGCCCCTGGGTATAAAACATAGGTATTCGATATGTATTTGGGGGTGATGGAACAGAGAGTAAGGTCCCACATACCTCCATTGAAAAGGGAGGATCCTCCGACCAGACAGGTGTTATATCTGGTGGGCTACTGCCCGATAGATTAATTCGGGTTTGTTCTATATGTTCCAATCGCGCCGCGAATCTTACTTGCGCGATGCAGGATTAGTTCATTTGTGACGACATAGATGTCGCTACATCACTCCCCTCCGGAGATCGGAGATCGATAGTTCTTGATGCTTCTTGATGCGTCGGGTGATGCGTGCCAGGCCAATGGAGGTTGGTTCCAGTGAGTCGGAACCGGATTCCGCATAGTTCTCGGTGAGTCGGAACTGTCTGCGGTGATGCCCCAGTGAGTCGGGGCGGTGCTATCCCAGTGAGTCGGGATACGATGCTGCAGGCTCCAGTGAGTCGGAGTAGTGCGGCTGGCTCCAGTGAGTCGGAGCGGTGCTGTGCGACGTAGGGCTTGACTGCTGTCGTCGACCAGGAGAGGTTCTTCAAGGCTCTTCATGTGACTGGCCGAAGGTGCAGGTGTCCAGCCAAGGTCGCTGATGAGGCTGAGGGTGATGACCAGGTATGACCAAGTAGGCATGCTGGTGGTCAGGATACCCATATAGCCGTGGGTGCTGGCTGTATGGCTCGCTGCTGGAAAGCTTAAGGAAGTGATGATGACGTCACGAAGTAGTTGCTGCACGAAGGCTGCGCTGACGTTCTTTGTCGAGGGTCACCAGTTTGTGGGTTGTGGAACAGAGAGTAAAGTCCCACATACCTCCGTTGAAAAGGGAGGATCCTCCGACCAGACAGGTGTTATATCTGGTGGGCTACTGCCCGATAGATTAATTCGGGTTTGTTCTATATGTTCCAATCGCGCCGCGAATCTTACTTGCGCGATGCAGGATTAGTTCATTTGTGACGACATAGATGTCGCTACATCAATCACGTCGGGGTCACCAGTTTGGGGGTGATGGAACAGAGAGTAAAGTCCCACATACCTCCATTGAAAAGGGAGGATCCTCCGACCAGACAGGTGTTATATCTGGTGGGCTACTGCCCGATAGATTAATTCGGGTTTGTTCTATATGTTCCAATCGCGCCGCGAATCTTACTTGCGCGATGCAGGATTAGTTCATTTGTGACGACATAGATGTCGCTACATGTAGACCTGTTTCCGTTTATTGTTTTAAAAAAACACACAAATACACACAAAATACAATCAATAATACAATATAATACTAATACATAAAATTAAACTTTGCACTCTACTTACACGCATGGGATTTACTAGAGAATAGGTTTCACAACAATCGGTTATTAGTACAAAATCATGTAAAAGCGTTATTTGCTGTTCAGTCACTTCAAAGTGAATCGTATGATCAAATTAGGAAACTAATAGATTCAACACTACGTCATTTGCGAGCACTTAAAACATTAAACGAACCAACCGATGCTTGGGACACGCTAATCGTTTACCTTATTGTTTCTAAACTCGATCAGACCACGGAACGCGAGTGGGAAACACATAAAGGTTCCCTTGTGTCTAAAAATAATTCAAATAATATTAAATTGGATGATTTATTAGAATTTCTAAGAAACCGTGCGGATATGATAAAGTCAAATAATAGTAAGGGTGTTTCTTCGTGTAAGCACAATAAAAATGACTCCGTTAAATCGAATTCCAATCAAAACAAAAGATACGCTAATAAATCAAACAACATAAACTCGCAATCTGTCACACATTCATACGTTGGTACTTCAACTCAAAGTAAAAATACTGCGGGTGGTAATAAACAAAGACGTGTTTGTGTACACTGCGGTGGTGATCATTATTTGTATTCATGTCCGAAATTCTTAAATTTATCCGTGCAAGATAGATTTGTAATTGTGCAAAATAAAAAGCTTTGTCAAAATTGTATTCGGACTGATAACCACTTGCCAAGCGAATGTTCGTACGGTCCATGTAAATTTTGCAAAAATAACCATAATACGTTACTTCATGACAATAATACATCTAGCGAAAGAATAGGTATGGTCGTATCTACTTCTATTTCGCATCCGTTGCCGAGCGTAAGCAAATCAGCTGATACGCAAGTACATTCCGAGCGCAATGTACTCACGTGCAGTGCCGCGGTACAGCCGGTTCTGTTGTCGACGGCACTCATAGATGTTCCTGATTCAAGGAATAATTATCACACAGTTAAAGCTCTTCTTGACAACGGAAGTCAGAATTGTTTTATCACAGAATCGTTGTGTAATCGTTTACAACTACCTATTGTACAGTCCACAATTCATATTTCGGGGTTAGGACAAAGCGTTTCAAAAAGTTCTCACACCTGCAATGTAAACATTCGTTCTAAGGTCAATGACTTTAATACAAATATCCAATGTTGGGTTCTTCCTCGTATTACATCAAAACTACCTTCGTTAGACGTTCAATGTCAATTTATAGAGATACCTACACATGTTTCGCTCGCGGACCCTACGTTTAGCGTTCCGTCGGACATCGATGTACTCTTAGGAGCGGACATATTTTGGGATCTATTAAATAATGATAAAATAAAGCTTAGTAGTGGTCCATATCTGTACGATTCTAAAATAGGATGGATTATCTCAGGCCGTCTTTATAATAATCATTCGTTTAAACCGGAAAGAGTTCAATGTAATTTCGTTCAAATTGATACTCAATTGCAAAAATTCTGGGAGTTAGAGGAATTGTCTGACTTACCTATTGCCATGTCAAAAGATGATCGTTATTGTGAAAAAATATTCACAGAAACTACAAAACGGGATGAACACGGTAGGTTCTCTGTTCGCATTCCTTTAAAGGAGTCACCCGAGTCGTTAGGTAATTCATACAACATGGCTAAGAATCGTTTTTTATCTCTCGAAAGAAAGTTAGATCGTTCACCTAACTATAAAAAACTCTATAGTGAATTTATTCATGAATATGAGGCACTAGGTCACATGACCCTAGTTGCTTCAAAAGATATTTCTGATATATTAAGTAAACCGCATTACATTCTACCTCATCATGGAGTTTACCGAGAAGATAGTGTCACTACAAAATTACGCGTTGTGTTCGACGCGAGCGCGAGTACTTCGAACAACAAATCGTTAAATAATATACAACATATAGGGCCGCCATTACAAAATGATATATTTTCCATTTTACTAAGATTCAGGCAGTATAAATACGTAGCTTGCGCGGACATACAAAAAATGTACCGACAGATTTTAATTCAATCGGATCAACGTAACTTACAGTTAATATTATGGCGCGTAAGTCGGGACTTACCTTTACAATTGTTTATTTTAAACACGGTAACTTATGGCACTGCGTCGGCTCCATTTCTTAGCATGCGATGCTTAAAACAATTGGCATTAGAATGTAATGATGATTTAGTTGCTAAGACGATTAACGAGGACTTTTACGTCGACGATCTTATCACAGGGAGCGATGACCTTAATTCGTTAATGCAGTTATGTAATAAAATCTCCGCGGTATTAAAAAGTGGTTGTTTTCCGTTACATAAGTGGACGTTTAGCCATGATGTGTCTTCTGAGAATTGTAAAGACTTAAACATCGGTGAAAATCACTTATCTAAAACGTTAGGGTTAGGTTGGTACACGGAAAGTGATGAGTTTTATTTTACAACAACATTTGCACAAAGTGACTCAGTGGTTACGAAACGTATAATGTTATCAACCATCGCACAAGTGTATGATCCTTTAGGTTTATTGGCACCCGCAGTAATTATAGGTAAATCATTGTTACAAAAACTATGGTTAAATAAATTAGATTGGGATGACGAAGTTCCCGAAAATATTGCGACTACATGGCACAAGTTTCTTGCTGATTTAAAATACTTACGCGATATTAAAATACCTCGTTACATAATTAGTGAAAATTATAAAGAACTTCATATCTTTACGGACGCGTCTCAAAATGCGTACGGAGCGTGCGCGTACGTTAGATCGTGTCATAATAATTGCAATAGTACCACACCTGTTTCAGTGCGTTTATTATGTGCTAAAAGTAAATTGGCGCCGATTAAGGCAGTTAGCATTCCTAGGCTTGAGCTATGCGGAGCTCTAGTAGGTGCAAAATTATATAATAAAATAAAGAAGTCCTTACGTTTAAATTTCGATAAGGTTTATTTTTGGACTGACTCAACCATTGTGCAAGGGTGGTTGCGTATGTCACCACATTTACTCAAAACTTTTGTACAAAATCGCGTCGTACAAATAAATGAGTTAACATGTGATACAATTTGGCGACATGTCAAGGGTACCGAGAACCCTGCTGACATTATAACGCGAGGCGCTACGCTAGACACGCTTAAGTACGATAATAATAATACTTGGTGGTGTGGCCCTACGTTTTTACGAGAATCTAGTATCATGTGGCCAACGACCATCAATAAGGAATCGTCATCCATTGATTTACCCGAAACTAAATCTGACACTATTAATTTACACTCCGTTCAATTAACTTCATTGTTTGATTTTGACCGCTTTTCGTCATTTATTCGCTTGCAAAGAGTTTGTGCATATCTATTGCGATTTATAGATAATGTACGAGCGGCGACGCGCGGCGGCATGTGTATGCGTAAAACCGGTCCGTTATCTGTAGACGAGCTGCAGCGATCGCTTGATACGTTGACGCGTTTCGTTCAACAAGAAACATTTAGTGAGCAATATCACAAATTAAAAAATAATATACCGTTAAATACTAATAACACAAATAAGTTATTATATAATAAAATATCGGGTTTAAATATATTCTTAGATAAGTCTAATATAATCCGTATAGGTGGTAGGCTATCTAATGCGGTTAAATTCAATTATAACAAAAAACATCCTGTATTGTTAAGTGATAAACATCGTTTCTCAAGGTTATTGTGTGAATATGAACACAATAGACTACTTCATGCTGGACCTCAACATTTAGTATACTCTTTGCGTGAAAGGTGGTGGATCTTAGGAGCTCGCAACTTAACCAGACAGGTAGTACATAATTGTGTCACATGCAAACGCATGAAAGGGAAGCCATTGACCCCTCAGATGGGTAACTTACCTACTGAAAGGTTACATTCGGGTTTTCCTTTCATGCAATGCGGTGTGGACTATGCGGGACCATTGTCCATATTGGACCGCAAAGGCAGAGGTGCTAAGCTTATTAAAGCATATATTTGTTTATTCGTATGTTTTACGACCAGAGCCATACATTTAGAATTGGTAGGCAGTTTAAGTACACAGGATTATATTTTAGCTTTAAAACGTTTCATAGCACGTCGTGGAAAGCCATATCAAATATTTTCAGACAACGGAAAAAATTTCGTTGGGGCTGAAAAAGAGTTATCAGTAATTTTTAATAATACAAATGATATTTTAGATTTTCTTAATAACAATCAAATTCGTTTAACGTTTATACCTCCATATAGTCCTCATTTCGGTGGGTTGTGGGAAGCGGGAGTCAAGTCCTGCAAGCATCATTTGCGGCGGGTACTGGGCAATGCCAAACTAACACGCGAGGAGTTTGAAACGGTATTAACGCAAATTGAAGCCGTTCTCAACTCACGCCCTTTGTCCCCTCTGTCCTCGGACCCGAACGATTTCCTTCCGCTTACCGCAGCACATTTCCTGATCGGTCGGCCGCTGACTGCGCCCATCTGCGAGAACCTGACGACGATCGAGCCTACGAGACTAGGACGCTACGACCGTGTGGAGCAACTCAGACAACATTTTTGGCAAAGATGGTCGAAAGAGTATGTTTCAGAACTCCAACAACGAACAAAATGGAAGGTGAACAGCGAGGACATAGCACCAAACAGCCTAGTTCTTATCAAAGAAGAGAATGTTCCTCCCCTCAAATGGAAACTGGGTCGAATAACACAAGTATTTCCTGGAGCTGATGGAATATCCCGTGTAGCTGAAATCCGTACAGCGCACGGCACCATAAGGCGATCGTTCTCAAAGATTTGCCCGTTACAGTCACCATAGTCAAGACTCAAGAAGCTACAGCGACCAGTACTTCGTGTTGGAAGACACCATCCCGATACTTCCAAAGGGGCCGGCATGTTCAATACACCTACAACGCCATCTAGCGGCAAAAGGCGTCACCATTCTGCAGTGTGAACATCGCTGCGTGCAGCGGGCTCTCGGGTGTGGGTGGCACCACCGTCGCTAACTTCACTCCGAACAATATATTCGTTTCGACACGTTTTTTCTTACCACGTTACGTTCTTTTTTTTATTGTAATTTTTGAAGAAAATATACGTTTATATTTCCAAGTCGCAATAAACCATTTATTGAAGATCCCTGCCCTTTATCGAATAGGAAGAGGTCTAACACTATGTGTGTTTAGTAATTATTGTAGTACTAACTGCTAGTTTATCTAAGTGACTTCAAGGCTAGAGTGAATAGGCTCATAATAAACTAGTGCAATTCATCATGAACGATTGCATAACTGCTTACCATCAGGTGAGATTGCAGTGAAACACTGGTTTATACCATTTAAAAAAGTTACGGTCAAAACAACAAAATATTGTGTATCATAATAGAAAAACATGACAACATATTCTTGTAATTCCTATATTTTTTCTTGGAAAAAATAGTTTACTTTTTTCCTAGAAGTAGACCTTGAGACTGTTTTTTTCCTTGATTCCTTCGAGGAATTCTTTTCCCGTACCACCTCGTATCAGGTCGTCTCGCCACCTTTTTCTGGGAAACGGCCTTGGCGTAGCCGCCTGTCTGTAGGCACCTACCGTGTAGGTACTTCTGGGAATCACATTACGTGCCCTGCTCAATCCAATTTGAACTTGGACGCCTTTTTACCAACGTCAATTAAATTAATACTGTTTTGAAATGTGAAATTCTAAATTCAAAAATATTTTAATAATAATAATAAATCATTTGTTTTCAGGCATCTTGGCCCATAAATACATACCTTACAGACTAACGTAAATACAGTTTATTATTAGTAAATAAGACTTATGCCTATGAACACGTTCACTACACTAATTCCCTTTGTACTAGCTTGTGGCACCTGTCCGCGGTAGCATATATTTCACATAGGCCTACATAAGCACTTATAAAACGTCAGAAGCTAGCGCAAGGTCCCAATAGGTTCTTTTACTTCGGGGGAAAGACGACAAGAAACTCCATAGTTATACTTTCAAAAATTGACTTAGTGCCAAATTCACCAATAAACTGATCGCGATTATACAAAACAAAACGCAGTTTGACCGCCTAATTGAGATTATAGCTTCATTTTGGGTTTCACCGCTATGAATTGAACCTAGTTTAGTCTAAATTCAGTTTCAATTCTTTTGTATTCGCCCATTTTACGACACGTGTCTTTAAACTAGATTACGCTGAGCTGAGTTTAGTTGAACTAAGTTTTTATATTGAATGATGAACTCAGCCCTAAGGTTTACAAAATGTAGCGTGGTGTTTTGAACTCTTTCCTGTTTATTCATGAAGAATGCTGTGTTTCAAACTCTCGTAGTTTGGGAGTTCCGAAACTCATTGTCCAAACAAGTCTAAGCATTCTAGATTAGGATAGCAGGATGCATGTGTCCATGATTAGTATCGTAAGTAATTTTCGGGTACGATTCCCATAGAATATTTGTATGGCCTACAGTTTGTGTTCCGTTATGTGAGTTTATATATTAGTGAACGCACCCATGATACAGGAATTACTCTTAGATATTATAAATAGGCATGTTTTCAATAAAAGTAAAGTGTCTTGCTTTTGGGATGATTTTAGAAGATAGTTTAACGATGATATAATAAGTTTCTAGTACCTATCATACTCATATATTTTACCGGCCTGTTGATCTAGTGGTTAGTGGCCCTGACTGCTATGCCGAAGAGGTTCGAGACAAATGTTTGTGTGATGAGCACGATCATTTGTTCGGTGTGTAGTTGTAATTTATCTATAATATATATGTATTCAGAAATATATAAGTATGTTTATCAGTTGTCTAGTACTTATAACACAAGCTCTGCTTAGCTTGAGACTAGACGGCGTTGTGTGGTACTTGTAGAATTTATATAATATAATAATATTATACAGGTGTAGGTATGTATGTCCCTATATATGTGTGTGTGGGTATATTTTATGCTTCTTTGTGGCCTTATCACGCGAAGGACAAACGAAGAATCCCAAGTCGGTTTTAGACAGTAATACTCTTTTTTCCTCCACCTTAAAGTGGGAGGTCATTTTAATCACAACATTGATAAATAAAAATTACATTTAATAAAACGGGGCCCTTTTGTTAACGTCCTATATTATTTTTTAACACACATTTATCGTATCAATGCCTTCGTCGTAATCTGCCATCTTCTTCCCTTCATTCTTCCTCCCTTTCGCACGCTTACTCATTCATATAAGCATTCAAAATTTCCACATCATCCCAATCTAAAAAAAAAACACTTCAACAACTAAATGTGGTATTCGGGTATAGTAGGGAAGCAGTGGTGGCCGAGTGGTAACGGCCCCGACTTACGAGTACTAGGTCGCGGGTTCAAATCCAGCACGCGCATTGCTTTGTGTAATTTATTTCATCACCACTGCTCTCAAAACGGTGAAAGAAAATATCGTGAGGAAACTGGCATGTTCTAGAACCAAAAATTTGAAGACATGTGACATCCACCAATCCGCACTGGGCCCGCATGGTGGATTACGGCCCATTCATTCTTCTAAAGAGGAGGCCTGAGTTCCGGCAGTGGGAAAATTGTAAGGCTGATGCTATGCTGTGCTAAGCTATGCTAATTGAGTATATCATGTTATGGGATCGGACAGAGAGTACTTTTTATTTCGAGGATCTATTCTTTAGGGATAAAATTTGACATTCAAGTTAAAGCATTTAAAAAAAATATCTAAAACATATTAAAAATCAATCCACGTATTTGACAGAATTACATTTAAACCACCATTTTAGAATAATCTTGGTATAATATAACCAGTTGGCAGTATGACAAAATTACTCTTATCTGCAAATTAGAATCTAAATTCTGCATATAATTTTAAAAGCAACATTCAGAAGCGCCACGCATTGTGATAAGAATTTACGAGAACCACCCATACATAAGAAGGTTATGTACTTACATTTCCCTTGCTACACAAAGTAAATGTAGGAAATTCAGAGTGCGTGTTCACCAGCGGCCCGACCGATAAGCATCTGACCCTGACCTTGAAACGTCCTAATAAACTGCTTTTTATCGTCCTGCGTACTAGAAAACTTTTACTAGTTTTAGATAACGAGTCGATATGATGGAAATTGAGACTGGATTCGTTATTTGATAAAACTAATTATAGAATTCTTTTTTTATTTCTACCAATTTCCTCTTAATTAACTGGGGTTCAAAACAGCTACTTCTTAGCGTGTCGATGGCGTGCCTCAAGGAGTTGTTAGTAAACTGTAGGGGCCCAGCAGGGCCGAAGCCTACTGAGGCCAAGGGTTATTTGAAAATGAACCCCGGGCCCCTGGAACGAAGGCAATGAAAGGAGCAAGGAAGGTTTTTAGTCAGTAAGAGTCTGACACTATCTCCCGCCCAACCCAAGGGCGTGATTTGTCATTTGATGATTTTACCTACCAAAAAAAAAGAGTATAGATGGCAAAATTAATTAAATTCCTTGCATGGCCCAGTATTCGGTCACGGCAATGCCGTCCACTGATGCTGTCATTAGGTCCCTACGTGAACAGGTAATAGGGCACGTGGTGCAGGATGGAAGGTGGGACATGGTTTGCGCAGAGACGCCGCACAAACACTGAAGATCTGAACCGTCCAAGAACCCACATCTGTGGTGATTTTCTTTAATGCAAAAAACAGCAAAACATACCAGCTACTGCAAATGGAATTCTTTTTCTGAATAATGAATGCTTCTGAAATTATAATGAGACCCTCGACTAGCGCAAATACCTTTACGATAGTTACAGTTTTGAGATTTTTTTATTTTTCTAACGATTAATGGTCTGTTGGTATAGTGGTTAGTGGCCATGACTGCTAAGCCGGAGGTCGCGGGTTCGATTCCCACCAAGGACAAAGGTTTCGGAGGCGATCTCTCGCGCCGGGGCTTGGTTCAAGCCATGCTCCGGAGCGAGGAGGAGTGGCAGGCGGTCGCCTCCTTCTGCGAAGCAGTAATGCTAGCAAAGGAGGAGGCTGACTGTATCAGGCAACGGCGCTCACGCCGCAGCCGCCGCCGTAACTCCGATCCAAATTTCCGGCCACCGTAGACGCGGGCTTGCGGACGGCGGGCAATGGGTAGCTCGCTGTCCGTTTGTCCGGTAACAGACCGGACCGAGCCCAAGTCGTTTACGGCGCGCACTGTTCCCGTGCGCCTCAAGGAGTTGTCAGCAAACCGTAGGGGCCCAGTAGGGTCGAGGCCTAGTCTGGGGCTCTGGGAAGGTATGAAAATGCATACCAGGGCCCTGGAACCAAGGCAGGGAAGGAACAGGGTAGGATTTTAGTCAGTAAAAGTCTGACACTATTTCCCGCTCCGCCCAAGGGCGGGATTTGTCATTGGATGATTTTACCTACCGTAAAAAAAAAAAAAAAAACCAAGGACAAAGGTTTGTGTGATGAGTACAATCATTTGTTCTGTGTCTGGGTGTAATTTATCTATAATATATATGTATTCAGAAATATGTATATATGTAGGTATGTTTATTAGTTGTCTAGTACTCATATCATAAGCTCTGCTTAGTTTGAGACTAGATGGCGTTGTGTGATAGTTGTGGAAAAAAAAACACTTCATCCGCTTAGATTAGTTACAGTTACTATATTTTTTATTTTGATCAAAATTGTATATGTTTTTATCTTCAAAAATGACGCCTTCTCATATAACTTTTATCCCTTATTTAAACCCCTTCAAGCATAATTTTTGCAATAAAACGTAGCTTATGTCCTTTCTAAAGTCTATTTTTGTGCCACATTTTATCAAAATTGAACAGACAGACAAATATACAGTATTATTTTCGAATTTATAATTTAGTATGGATAGGCAAGAAGATGGAAACAAAAAAAGAGGTGAAGATGATGACTCTTGGGATCGAAACACTTGGGTTATGGGAATTTGAGTGCGCTTTATCTTTTGACAAATATTATAATGTTTTACGGCGTAATCGACACTTTGAATGACCAGAGGGTAAACTCGATCTTTGCCAGAATTAACATTGCCATTCAACGTGGCTGCCAGTCTAGTGGGCACATTTCCGTTGTGTTCAGAATACAGCAATGTGGAGGCGTACTTTAAAGCCTAAGTATATTTGATTTTGTACATACATTTCGCAAAATTACTCGTATATATTTTTTTTATTCGTTCACGCTCAAAAGGTTCTACGGATTAAATTTAATGTATAATTTGGAACACGTGTAAACTTTGTCCTAGAATAGCACATTTATAATATTTTCATCCCGGGAGTGTTTTCCCATGGGAAAGTTATCTACTTTCAAACGAACTATGCCGCTGATAGTAGCTGGTAGAATATTTTTTTAAATTTCAGGCTGTGTGTTAAGTAATAAATACTTATTTTACCTAGTAAGTACAAAGTGATAGACCTAGACATTTTTGATCGAACACCTTTTTTGATGTCATGAATTTTAAACATCGTGATTTTGGTGAAGGTATTGAACTTACATCTTTTTTCATCTGGTATTGAATTAACATCATTCTTGCGCACAGGGTCGATCGATGTGGTGACGTTTGCATAAGGCTTATGTTGATCAGTGGGTAATTGGTTGAAATGATGATGATGAAAGTGACAAAGTTTCAGACAAGACAAGAGTCGAATTGATTACGAAGTTAACAGTGGCGTAAACATAGGCGCTTATGATTCTTACAATTGTAAGAATCATAAGCGCCTATGTTTAGTATACATGCTTTTTTTTCTAATCTTAAATATAAAAATGAATAGCTGTTCGTTAGTCTCGCTAAAACTCGAGAACGGCTGGACCGATTTGGTTCATTTTGGTCTTGAAATATTCCTAATAGACCAGGAAAGGTTTAAAAGGTAAGAAAAAAAGTATTCATTAATTATTAAGCGGTAGTCTTATATATAAAAATGAAAAGCTGTTCGTTAGTCTTGCTAAAACAGCTGGACCGATTTGGCTAATTTTGGTTTTGAAATATTCGTGATATTCCAGGGAAAAACCGGTTTAAATGGTAAGAAAATATAGGAAAATTCATAAAAAAAGCCGTTATCACAATTTTCATATACTATTAGGTAGTTAGAAGCTCGCTGGGTCAGCTAGTCTTATATATAAAAATTAACAGCTGTCGTTAGTCTTAAAAAAAAAAAGAATATTCGGAATAGTCCAGGGAAGGTTTAAAAGATGAGAAAGAAAGTATTACGAAGTTTGCCGGGTCCGCTAGTCGATGTTAAATTCATCGAAATGTTGGGCTCCAGTAGGTGGGTTATCAACAGCATGGGTGCACTCATTAAATCCTCCATAGTTCAGGTGTATGGGCACGTAGAGCATTGTAACATGTGGCTTATACTTTGAATAAGGGAACCGCACGCACATTGAGTAACCGACGGGTCTATGAAATCTCATTTCACCAAGTTATGTTTGCAACGGCCTACGAGGGCGCGCAACTGATTTAGTGCTTTCTTTACAGACTACTGCAATTCACGTCCAGGTGTGAGATGTTCTTGGGGTTTGAAGAGGTCAGATGATGTTCTTTCCAAAGCTTCTTTCTTTAGGATATTATCTCATGACTTTTCCTGTTCTA
Organism: Leucania comma; assembly: GCA_958295575.1. NCBI lineage: Eukaryota > Metazoa > Arthropoda > Insecta > Lepidoptera > Noctuidae > Leucania > Leucania comma. The sequence continues at coordinate 24,664,431 of OY282467.1, read as the reverse complement.
AGGTATATGGAGCAAAAAGGCGTTCCCACTTCAGCTATGCTGACATCTTACGTAGATCACTGCGTGCCGTCGACTCGGGGATGGTCCTTGGAGACGAGTTATCCATTGCTCGTTATCCGCAAGCTCAAAGCTACGGTTGCCGGACTCCCGACACCTAGCGTCTCCTTTGCTCGTATTACTGCTTCGTAGAAGGAGGCGACCGGTTCCCAATCCTTCTCGCTCCAGACCGTGACCTGAATCTGAACAAGGCACGAGAGCAAACGAAATATGCCCGGCTTTAGCGAAATAAAGCCGGGCATCTCCACCGCGTTCACACAAAGGTGACTCCCAGGAGTTTTTTCCGCGTGCTTGATATTGTATAATATTTTGTGCATAGAAAACATACCAGGAATCTAAAAAAAAACCTCTTCACTCTCCCGAGTTGCAACCGGACATACGGTACCCCGCTTTCCGCACCCGGTCGGCCCTTATTTTCTCTAAACCACATACACTTGTTTGCGCAAATTACAACCGAAATAAAGACCATGAGCCAAATCCTTGCTTACATTATGCCTAATTCTGTTACAAACTGGCGATGGTAATTAATAAAAAAATTACGAGCACTCTGGCCTTAACAGCACATACAGCTACACCCCGGAAAGCCTTGAATATTTTTTGTAACAAAATAAGGGCAACTTAGTGACCCTTTCATTAAAATAATTCATTTCGTTAGACCAGTTAGACACGCAAGGGTGTTTTTTAAAATTTAATTACAGTGAACTCAGTCCGTTGCAGGACAAACACAGTAAAACAATTTCAGAATTAACTTTGAAATTTTCACGTCAAACGCTTGTAGTATTTTCTCTTTTCGCTTCTTCTTCAGATTATGACGATTAAGCTTGAGAAGGAAATGTTTTTGCCGCACTAGTGTTGTCAGAAAAACTAAGCTGTTTTTAATTATTTCGTTGGTGTGTTTCGTTTTGTTTTGACTACTATAAAGATTTTAGTTTATGAAACAATATAATAATTTCAACTTTGAAAGAGTAGTTATATTGAAAATATACTTTTTTATGTGAGAAGCGTCACTTTCGTCACGGCTTTTACTGACTAAAACCCACTTCTATTCCTTCTTTAGCCTTCTTTTCAGGGCTCCGGGGTTCACTTTCACATAACCCATGGCCCCAATAGGCCTCTGAAAATTTCTTGAACACATAATTACTAACTTTTTAAGTATGTTCTACAGAACATAATAGAAAAAATCGAAATAATCGTCTTCTACGTTGTCCCTCTCACCGCTCTGGGCTTACCCACTCCTCTTTTTTTGTCCAGGCGATATCACTTTGGAATGCGCTCCCTCTGAATGTCAGGATGGCGACAAGCCGATTTTCCTTTAAGGTGAAGGCACGTGAGTTCATTCGTAAGAGGTTGGTAGAATAATTACAACACTGATTGGTTGGATTTGTTATTCACAATAACATTGCTTATTTGTATGTATGTATCTAAGTATGTCTTAATTATTGTATATTTTGTTTCTTTTCTGTTTGTCTATTTATTTGTTGCACCTACTATGTTAAATTTCTGCACCACCCTAAGGTCGACTGGTAGAAAATGCCTAAGGCATTAAGTCCACCTTTGTACAGTTTCATGTGCATAAAGTTTTTAAAATAAATAAAGAACCATAGAACGCATTTCCTTTCCAAGAAATATTTATGTTATTATTGAAGGAAAACAAATACAAAACATTATTATTGTAGCCAGATTTACACGACATCAGTTACCGGAACAATTTCCGGTACACCTATAGGTACATTCTTTTCCCAAACTTCTCAATACGAGTAACGTATGTGCATATAAATAGGTCCTCCATCTTTGCTTAGGAAGGGAAACTGATCTTAGTATCAGGTGTCCTAGTTCAACTCAGGTGAAGTAACTAGGTCAGAGCTACAATAGTACTAGCTCCGTAAGTCGTGCTAACTTTAGGATTAGAGATGTAACAGTAGCGACTATTTGGACGTTTTTAAATGTGTTTCTTTTGTTTTACGAGTTGTTCTTACAACGTTTTAAGTTTTTGTACTGGTTAATGTTAGTGGTTTTGCCGAATACATTGCATTGCATTAAATTGTTATTGCAAACAATTTTTACTATGGGACCGAACCTGAAATCGCGAAATAAATTTGCTAGTCAATTATGTTCGCATAACTCTTCAAAATGTACTGAACTTGCTGATATTTTCGGGATTTCAGTACCTCTACCATGAGTTTTAAGCAATAGTATTCGTCGCTACTCGATATCGACGCCGTAAATATTTTGTATGGCAAATTTTGCAGCGCCTCTAGCGGTCACTTGCAGAACCAAGATTTGCCATACCAAATATTTACGGCGTCGATATCGAGTAGCGACGAATACTATTGCTTAAAACTCATGGTAGAGGTACTGGTGTGATCCCATAGTAAAAGTTGTTTGTTATCATGACTACAATCACGTGTTTAAGTTTCGGGCACTAATTACCAGTCACCTTTTATAAACATAAGCCAAGTTCGTAGTTTAAACCAAGTAATCGGTGGATATACAAACTTAACTCAGTCTACAGGTAAGTCAAGCCTGAAACGTAGTATCGCCTATCCGCATTGATCCGGTAATGTGTTCCGAACCGCAATATCCAAGCTCGAATGCATCGGAGAAATTAATTGACATGATTCAATCCTGTACGCAGTCTATGGATTGACGGGGAGGACATTCAGGCGCTTTGGATTGACCGTTTAGAAGATATAGAATCTCTCTTTGGAATGCGCTCCCGTTGAACATCAGGATGGCATCCAGTCGGTTATCCTTTAAGGTACGCAAGAAGTTGGTAGAATCATCACAGCGATGATTAATTGCATTTGTTTCTCAGAGTAATTTTCGTTATTTATATGTATTTATTACTGTATTAGTTTTCTATTTGTTTTGTTTAACATTAAGTTGCACCTACTATATTATGTTTCTGCACCACCCTAAGGTCGACTGGTAGAAAATGCCTATGGCATTAAGTCCGCCTTTGTACAGTTTTTACTTGTGCAAGAAGTTTTTATAAATAAATATAGGACTTTCGTCTTGGATTAACATGCGATGGGAATTGAGAACTTTTTTTTAGGTGTGAAAATCATCCAAAGACATCTCCCGCTCTTGGGCGGAGCGCGAGGGTATGTCAGACTTTTACTGATTAAAAATCCACTCCTGTTCCTTCGTTGTCTTTCATACTAGTGCCGAGTTTTCCTTTCAAAAGCAAACCCTTAGATCCAGTAGGCTTCAACCCTGCTGGGTCCATACGGTTTGCTGACATTTCCTAGTGGCGCGTGTGGAACAGTACGCGCCGTCAACGACTTAGGCTTCGTCCTGACGGTTACTGGACGGTTGGACAGTAAACTACCCATTGCTTGACGTCCGTGAGACCACGCCTATGGTGAGTACGATGGGAGATAAGTAGCTATTAAATTGACACACCCTATTCTGAGGGTTAATAATCTTTACTGACTAAACCCACAATTGTTTCTTAATAGCCGTAGCTTTTAACCGGGCCATTGTTTCTTATAAATATAGTATGTCGATAATTTAGTTGTTTGACGGAATCATTTCAAAGCCTAAATTCATATCGATTTGTTTTCTCATTATTTAAACCCGTATGAAAGCAAAAAAATGCACAATTTTAAGTGAAGAGTTTGCTGCGATTGTAAAAAAGGTAACATTTTTGGAAATGTTTCTGCCTGTAATAAATGATCATCATCATTATTTCAGCCAAAAGGCATCCACTGCTGGACATACGCCTCCCCCAAGTATCGCCACAATAACCAGTCTTGTGCATCTCGTATCTGTAGAATTCCAGGGTCGAGGCCTAGTCTGGGCGGGTACCGGGGAGGTATGAAAATGCATACCAGGGCCCTGGAATCAAGGCAGGGAAGGAATAGGTTAGGTTTTTAGTCAGTAAGAGTCTGACACTATTTCCCGCTCCGCCCAAGGGCGGGATTTGTCATTGGATAATTTTACCTACCATAAAAAAGCCGAGCCTTACCAGGTCATCGGTTCACCTTCTGGGTGACCTTTCAATGTTGCGTCTTGCGCTACGTGGCTACCACTCCAGAATCGTTCGGCCTCAATTGTTCTGCGAACAAAATGCCTTGCCTATTGCCACTTAAATTTGGCGATCCTTAGGGCTGTGTTAACCTTGGTTAATACTATCAATATAAGCACATGCTTGAAATGATACTCCAGTATCATTATAAAATTCAAACTGATACGAAATGGTAAACACATAGGTATTACTAAAAAAAAAGACGTCTGTCAACTAGTCCTTCTGTCTTCTCTCTATCTTACGGCATGTTACTCGGAAAACTTGAAATTGCAAATCAGTATTTGTACCTAGGTGCCTTACACCCGTATTTATAAATAAGTAAAGCTAATTACTTGAGTAAAAGTAACTACTTAAGTAACAACTTATATGGTTAAGAAAAATTTAAATTCTGAATGAAAATTTCTAACCTCAAGTAATGACTTTACAAGAAATTACTTAGCAGCAAGTAATTATTATTTTTTATAAATATAGGTGTTAGAGTCAAGAGTGAATATATTGACAATGGAACACGCTTACCTAGAAGTGGGCAAGCGTGATAGATTGTCGTACATATCATCGCTTATCAAAAAGTGACATAGTGGCCAAGTGACGTGAGCGTATAAAAATCGGCCAAGTACTAATCGGACTCGTGCACTGAAAGGTTCCATATCTTCTGTAGCAAAAAAGCGACAAAATATATCATTTGTTGTATTTTTTTTATGGTAGGTGAAATCATCCAATGACAAATCCGGCCCTTGGGTGGGGCGGGAAATAGTGTCAGACTTTTACTGACTAAAAACCTACCCTGTTCCATTCTTTGCCTTTGTCCTAGGACCCCGGGTAGCATTTTCACATAACCTTTGGCCCTAGTAGACTTCGGCCCTGCTGGGCCCCTACAATCGTTTGTTGTATGGGAACAACACTAAAATCTGATTATATACCTGTATATAATCAAAGACTAAAATATTTGTTGTTATATCGGTAAAATTATTATCTGTCAAGATTTCAACTGTCTAGCCTAGAGACAGACAGAATGGAGTGATAGCATTAGGGTTCCATTTTTATCCTTTTGTTCAGAACCATAAAAATAACACAGTATTTGCTTGTGCAAACTCATATTGTGTGTAATTATAAATTTAATCCTCGTAAACAAATTGAAAATAGGCAATAAATCATAATGGTAACTGCAGTATGGCGGACAGCTCAGTTCATTGATCGCTAATTAGCTACGTAGGCCATGCCGATGATTCATGTGGCCGCTAATTAACCTTTTGTATTTAGTATTTTTTACACTATACACATCGTTAAATTGTGATCGTTTTAATCCCGTGGAGGGTCGATTGGGTACATGCAACACTATCGATTTGGAAAGATAAAATTAAAAAATAAAGTACTTGTTTTCTAAAACTCGCATTAATATACGCATGTACGAAATTAATTTCTTTAAGTAAACGAGTCAATGACCTATAGGTCATTGAACTCGCCCAGTATATATTGACTTATATACACTAGAGCTTATTTTTCTCACTTAATACATTTCATTAGTCTAGCTAGACTAACCAACTCAACCAACAACTACAACTTAACTTAAGAGCCAGTTGTAGTCACTGAGTATTTAATATGAACTCCGCCCGGGTCTATGTTGACTTCGTGGCCCTGCAACAGCAGTTTTATTTTTATATAAAAATAACAACAACCATTCAAGATTTTTATTTGCAAGCCGATTTAAAAAAAAAAACAGCTTTACTATTTTTCGTAACTTTCTAATATTACCAATCTCGTAGACATACAGTCATACACGTTTGATATCGTAAGTTAGGACCAGATTTCCGTTTTTTTTTTAATCATGCCGTCAAATTTATAACATGTACTAGCTGTTACCCGCGACTTCGTCCGAACATTTGTACAATTAAATAATTCTGATCTTACAATTTAGTCAACATTAAAATTTTTTGTTTTACTTTCACATAAAACGGCTAAAGGTAAAAACGCAAATTACCTTCAGGAATCATGTGTTATATACTCGTACATATGTATTATGTACATATGAACGTCAAAGCTTCCGAAAGAGTTGGTCTTAAAATGAACATGGACAAAACCAGCCACTCAAGATAAACAGCCACGTAGCGCCTACTCTGACTGTGGGAATCCGATGGATGCGAAGCGAGATGCACAGGACCGTTCATTGTGGCGACACTTGAAAAGAGTATGTAAGGGTTGTATTAGTGGGCGTTTCTCCCTAACCCAAAGGAAAAGGATAAGTTTTTGTATGTTTTTGGTTTCTGTTCTGGTAAAACAACGATGTATGTTTTTTTTTTTAATGATTTGTGCGTCAGAAAATAAGCATATTAACACGCAGTATTTTTTAGTAACACTAAATAAATCCTTTTAAATGTAGGCTATAAAAAAAGTGATCAGTGGAGTTGAGCCCTTCAACCTTTTAGAGTTTGCAATTCTGTACCTTCTTCGTAACGTAGGTAAATTATCAAATATCTTCTCTCAGTCTGGGTGCAGTGAGAAAGAGCGTCAGACTTTTAGTGACTAAAACCCACCTGTTTCGATGCAGTTACCCTTTGTGTTTCAGTGGCTCTTTGCGTTTCAGGGTTGTAGTAAGCATGCTACAATCGCAGTGGTTTTTTATTTCTTTGAGGAGTGGATACAGAGGCACCACGGCGTCCTGTCCTTGTGCATGACTCACTGGATGTGGGCGTTTTGGGAGACATCTGTATTGAATTTAGAAGAATGAAACTCTCGATTCTTACCATTGTACGGATCGCTCGGAGATACAATGGAGCTTACGGTTGAAATCTGCGCCGCTGTGTCGTCGTGAAGGCGATCGTTAGAGAAAATGTCAACCAGTCATTTCCTTCAGTGAAACAATAATGCGATCGAAGGAGGTGTTTGAAACTATGACAGATAGGACATCTTCACGCCTCAGCAGTCGCTATAGATTAGTATGGATTTGCGAAAGCATGCTTGCATTGATTGTTGCACCTTGATCGCTTTTGGTGGTTATCCAGTATTGTTGGTGCCCTACTGGGGCCAAAGGTTATGTGAGACTGTCACCAAAGGCCCCAGGATAAAGGCAAGGAATGGAAAGGTAGGTTTTTTAGTCAGTAAAAGTCTGACACTGTTTCCCGCCCCACCCCAGGGCGGGATTCGTCATTGGATGATTTTTACCTACCACAAAAGTATTGTTGGTGCATATTTGACTGATGTCTTCATATATCAGACGAATTATTTTCCATAGTAGGAACTACCCTAAGAAGAGTCTCCAAATTTTAAATGAATTTCCGCGAAATCTTGAGCGCGTGTATCTCTGCCTAATTGAACTCGCAAATTGATGGCCAAACGCAGTGCTGTAGTCGCCGCCGCCGATCGCTTCCACGAAGATACGGCGGTGCTCCACCCAACCGGGATAGACCTCCATTGCACGCTCGACCGTGTCCTCCAGACGATTCGCAAAATGGTAATATCTGCACTTTCGGCCGGATTGAAAAACAGCAGGATTGTTAAAAATGCTCTGGGACCGTTCAATAAAAAATGCATACACTTATTTTATTTTAACCAACGAAAAAGAAAGATTTGAAATCGAATGTTAGATTTTAAAGGACAGTGTCTGCCAAACTGTTTCGAAAGTGCTGATCTTAAAACCAGCCTCAATAAAAAAGCAGTAAGAATGCAAAAACATAATAAAAAAACCCCTCATCAATCTGAGATTCGAACTACCATCGTCCTACGTGCTATGGCTAGTCACTAAACCACTGTGCTAAATTCTTAGATAATTTCCTTTCAAAATAGGCGTTCTTGTTATAAACGTCATAGAGTGCCTGGCTCCTTGTCAATGATAGCGTGATGATTTTTATCTTAAATGGAATAATTAAAAAAAAAAATAGCAAGTATTTTTTTTCACCGACACGTTTTATTTTGTTTTGATTACTTTTTACAAAACACTTAGAAAAATATTGAACGAAAATGTCTATGTTATTTTTAAAACATGTAAACAACAATTTTATTGATTTATTCGACGTATCATTGTATATTATCGGAAAAAAAGAAAATAAAATAATCACAAAAATATTAATTGACGCTGGGGTTTGAACTCGCGGCAAATCGTATAATACGATATTACTTATAGAGCATGCGCGTTGCTAGGGCATATTTAATGTTGCCAGCCTAACAAATCTATTTTCCCTCATATAATTAAAAACAATCTTTAGTAACTCAAATTGTAATTTAAAAAAATATTTATTTATACGTTTAGTTTACTTTAGGAAAGTAAACAAATAGACTGCGTTACAGATTATTTTATTAGGGTCAATATTATAGAAAAGTCGTGAATGTTGATATGGATGTGTGGTGTGACAAAAAAGGATAAAGTGAGGAATGAGAATATTAGAGGAAGTTTGAAAGTGGCGCCAGTTTCAGAAAAGTTGAAGGGGAATCGTTTGTCTTGGTATGGCCATGTAAAGAGGAGGGATGATACACATGTTACTAAAACGGTTATGAGTTTACATGTGGATGGCTGGAGAGGGAGAGGGAGGCCAAAGAAAAGATGGATGGATTGTGTGAAGAGTGATATGAAAGAGAAGGAAGTTAGTGATAGCACCATAACACGTTTTCTTCTTCCATTCTGCCCTGTCACCCGTCTTGGTGACAGGGCAGAATGGAAGAAGAAAACGTGTTGCGCCGACCCCAAATAACATGGGAAAAGAGCAGGAAGATGATGATGATTATAAAAAGTCATGAGAACTTTGTAAATTAATATCTAGTAACACTTTTAGTGTCAACAACTTTTAGAATCAATCTCCAATACTATCAGAAGAGTCGGATGAGTCTATTGTTAATTTCGATATCCATTGACCTATCCGATTCAAAATATTTGTCTATTATTTTGTCAACATGTAGTCGATATTCAGTCATTCTTCTGGTGTTACAGTGTTAAATGCCGCTTTAGTGATTGAGGCTATTTCATTATGAGCTTTTGTATTGCCTTCTTCTTTGCTTTTGTATTTCTGATCCGTCATTATTTTTGATCCGTCATGATAGTCACTTGATACAGATTGAAAATTAATATCTAGTAACACTTTTAGTGTCAACAACTTTTAGAATCAATCTCCAATACTATCAGAAGAGTCGGATGAGTCTATTGTTAATTTCGATATCCATTGACCTATCCGATTCAAAATATTTGTCTATTATTTTGTCAACATGTAGTCGATATTCAGTCATTCTTCTGGTGTTACAGTGTTAAATGCCGCTTTAGTGATTGAGGCTATTTCATTATGAGCTTTTGTATTGCCTTCTTCTTTGCTTTTGTATTTCTGATCCGTCATTATTTTTGATCCGTCATGATAGTCACTTGATACAGATTGAAATACATAGTAGCAGTCCATTATCAACAAACTATGTTTTCCTGACAGGCACCCCTCGTGTACCATTAAATAGGGAAATATTATTGTTATGGCCACCCGAAAATTATTTTTTAATTGGTAAACTTTGGAAAATGGAACCGTAGGTCCGATATTTTCTCATTCCTTTTATTAAGCACGTTTGATTTTCAAGATCCTTGCCAGCACTTATAATCACTTTCGGTATTATGATGACGATTATTTAATTTGGAAACGATAAAAACACAGAACACAAGACATTCTCCTGACACCTGACGTAAATGTCAAAATGGCAACAAACGATTAGTTCCAATTTTGGCCGCGCGTCGACATTTTACCGATAAGATGCAATATTACTCACCCTCCATAGCAAATAGCGTGATAATATATAGCCTATGTTCATCCTTGGAGTTCAGGCTTGCTTCGTACTAAATTTCATTAAAATCGGTTAGGTGGTTTAAGCGTGATCGCGTAACAGACAGACAGACAGACAGAGTTACTTTCGCATTTATAATATTAGTATGGATTGATTTTTGCCCCGCGGTTTTCCGTATAGTAAATTTTTTCATGGTGATTCCTTTTATTTTATAATTGTGAATTTTCAGAGGTTTAAAAAAGTTTCAAAATTAGTAGAACCTGGCCTTAATATTTTATTAGCTGACCCGGTAAATATTGTTCTGCCTTATAAATTAAAAAAGGGAGGGAGGAACAAGGGTAAACATTAGTTAAAGACCTATTTTTCAGACCTGTATAATAGACAAAAAAAAAACAATTCAATTAAAATTCTTTACGAACTGAGTGTAGTATTTGGAGATGTTAACATTCATGGAAATTGATGGAGCCGTTTTAAAGGGATTCGCTAACAAACTCTTACACGAGATTTTTGTACTTATATTACAAGATATATTATGAATTGTTTTAGTTCATTATAATTAATTATGTGTTTTTATTTTATTATTTTTAGGGTACCGAACCCCAAAAGGAAAGAAAACGGATATATAGGATCACTTTATTGTCCGTCAGTCTGTCTGTCTGTCTGTAAAGATCATTTATCTCGGGATCGTGAGGATGCATCGAGTTGAAATTAAAGCCATATATATACTCAAGTATACAGCTGTAAATAAGCTTTTATGTCGCAAAAAACGTATATTTCAACACTTTTATGGGAATCAAAATTCCTGTTGATTGCAAGGTGGCGTAGTACAAGTATAGGAAAAAAAATCAAAAAAAAAAAAATTGTTATTACGTCACAAAAAAAAAACCTTTTTGAGATTTGGAAAAGTCTTTGAGACTCGATACGGGAACTAAACTGTTTTCATAGGTAAGTTTGTACGGAACCTTCAGTGCGCGAGTCCGACTCGCACTTGCCCGATTTATAAAATTTAGTAAGTATTTTATAAATGGATATGATTGTAAGTATATGTATGTATTATGTAGTGTTTTGAAAATAAATTTAATAAATACTTAACTCAATAAAAAATAAACCGTTTTACAAGAGGTTGTTGAATCCTTTTCAACCACAGTAGCAGGCTAGCAGATTTTACGGTCATTGACTGTGCTAATCGTCCATTCTACGATGACCTCAGCTAAGCCAGTCGCACGTGCTAATTGCCTATTAATTAGGGGATCACAGCCATTTTTTATGTTGTCAATCTGGATCAGTGACAATGGTCTTATCAGCGTCGCAGACAATTGGAGGACATTAATTTCTTCGATGTATTGACAGTGTCCCTGGGCTACGTTTCTTTGTTATATTGGTCGCATTATAGTTTTTAACCGATTTCGAAAATGAGGAGGTTCTATGTTCGGCTGTATGTATTACAGTGCAGCGCAGTGGAAGCGTGCTGGGCCCATAACCTTTAATTAAAACAGCTTTTCAGTGAGACATATCGAACAAAAAAGTTTAGTTTTATCTTGTTACAATCATTGCAGTTGTGTCAAATGTGCTAGCCAGCTTTATTTTAATACAAAACTAACATTTTGTTCACCGATATCTCGGTCATTTGTGAACCGATTTTGAAAATTTTTGTAACATATAATTTCGTTCATGCGTAAATTAATTCGAGGGTAAAAAAAGAACTTTAGTTTTTTAATTTTATCTTCACAAATCGATAGTGTTTCGTGTACCGAATCGAACCTCCACGGGATTAAAATGATCAAAATTTTACCGTGTATATCCAAAACCAATCCGCCTGCCATCATGAAATAGACACACGGTATAGACAGTATACCACAAATCCATTGATATCTGCACCAAAGCCACAACTTCAAGGAATCTTTTCAAGTATTCTTCAAGAACTATGATTAATTTTCTCCTCAAGATCCATTTAATGAGCTTCACCAGTCAAAGTTGGTGCAGCAAGGGGAAAAGGTTCCTGAACCGAACTTCGACGAATATTTGGAGTTCACTTCGATTTTCTCATTTAGATGAAATGAGTTCAAATGAAACGGGTGTAGGTATCACTTTCATTAAATTCTGAAAAGTTTATTATTTTAGTAGGTTTGTGTTTTATACCTAAACGTTTTTTCTTTGTTAGAATTTATGTAGTGACTGAAATAATAACGTCAGGAGCTGTCAGCATACCGAAGAGACCCAGCCTGCTAACTGCAGGTAGGCAGGGTCGAAGCCTGCTGGGGTCAAGGGCCGTTTTCTGAGAGGAAGGCTCAGCCCCGGCACTATAGGCAACAAAGGAACGGGGTAGGTTTTTAGTCAGTAAGAGTCTGACACTACTTCCCGCTCCACCCAAGGGCGGGATTTGTCATTGGATGATTTTACCTACCATAAAAAAAAGCCTATAGATAATTTATTTAATAGATATATTAACCCATAATAAGTTATCAAAAGGTTGCTAACCCTCGTAGCCCGCTTTTTTGGTTACTGCTCCGTTTTTACCCGACTGCGCCAGAAGGAGGGTTATGTTTTTCGAGAGTATGTATGTATGTATGTATGTATAATTGTTTGGCACGCTCTGCAGCCTGAACGGCTCGATGGATTTTAGCTTGAGAGGTGTCGTTAGATTCGTATTTACTGTGAGAGTGACACTGGGTATATCAAAATAAAAAAAAACAAAATGGCGGATTTTTTGCGCCAAATTCAAATGTTTGGCACGCTCTGCGACCTGAACGGCTCGATGGATTTTAGTTTGAGAGGTGTCTTTAGATTCGTAATTACTTTGAAAGTGATATCGTAATAAAATAAAACTAAAAAAATATAAAATAAAAAACGGTAATTTAAAAAACTAAAAAACCCGACTGCTTTCATGAAAAAGCCCTAAAACAAGAAAGTCGTTGTACCCGATTGTACTTATCTATATAATATTTTAAATACTGGCAGTCGGGACCCATTCTAGAAAGTCAGCCGTCTAGTCAATAGATTGGAGTAATCTACAATGTAATATAGGTATGTGCTCTCAATTCTAGAATGGGTCCCGACTGCCAGTATTTAAAATATTATATAGATAAGTGCAATCGGGTACAACGACTTTCTTGTTTTAGGGCTTTTTCATGAAAGCAGTCGGGTTTTTTAGTTTTTTAAATTACCGTTTTTAGCAGCGTAATCTTAGAGCTTTTTTTTTAAATTATGAGCTATCCAACACTAAAATAAGTTTTCAATACGAACCAGTAGTTTTTGAGATTAGCGCATTCAAAAAAAAACAAAATTTTCAGCTTTAAAATCTAAAATTCAGACCTGCCGAAATTGATCGGCCTGTTGGTCTAGTAGTTAGTGGCCCTGACTGCTATACCGGAGGTCGTGGGTTCGATTCCCACCCAGGACAAATGTTTGTGTGATGAGCACGATCATTTGTTCTGTGTCTGGGTGTAATTTATCATATCATTACATATATAATATGTATGTATTTAGAAATATATAAGTATGTTCATCAGTTGTCTAGTACCCATAACACAAGCTCTGCTTAGCTTGGGACTAGACAGCGTTGTGTGAGATAGTTGTGGAATATTATTCATGTTAAAAATATATTATATAAAAATCTCGTAGTATCAGTGTTTGTTATTGAACTCCTCCGGAACTGCTTAACCGATTTTTATGATTTTTTGTTTGTAAATATTTAGAAGGTTTGAGAAGTCGGGTCAGTTAGTACTAGATTATGAAATATAAAATAAACAATGTTAGTCAGCATAGGCCGTTATGTTATATACTCGTATTATTTTAAGACTATTCCACGGGTATAAATAAATTATATATTTTTTAATTATTTATATCTTTTCAAAAAGATTACAAATATTACTATTACATGTCAATTTTCATCAATTAAACACGATGAGGCTGATGTAGGCCTGAGAAGAAACACCAAAATCAACTCAGAGGTTGAAATCACTTTTGAAATTCAGACAGTAAACTTGTAATGTGAAATCATATAAAAGCATTAAATTTTTTCTTAAGTTTTTTTTTTATCGAAACTAGTGCTTGACTGCGATCCCACCTGTTAGTAAGCATTGATGATAAAGCGCACTAGTTTGTTAGGTTCTCAGTTTCGTAATTACTGATTAAGAAACTGAAGGCACACTTTAAACCAAATATTATTGTACTATTTCTGTAGGTAATAGGTGCGGGGTGAAAGGAACAATGTCGGCTCAGTAATTTCTGCAGCTATCCTAAGAAAACAGTCAGGATAGCCCTACGTACATAGTTATTTCTCTTCTATTATTGTATTAGATGGAATACGACCTTAGTGTTATGATACTATAACGAGATAGCCTACGGTCTAGCTTTTATAAGATGATAAGACATTATTGAAGACAAAAGCATTTAACTTAAACTTTTGAAAAAATTTGCTGTGTACCCTCCTGATACACGTAGTTTGTATCATGTGTATAGCTAAAATAGATAAATCTGTTTTATTTGGTTTTAGCTTGCTTAAAATCTCATCCTAGTCAATATGTAGGTTTTTTTTTAATTCTGTGGGTAAAAATCATCCAATGACATCTCCCGCTCTTGGGTGGCTGCAAAACCGGTAGGATAGGAGATAGTGTCAGACTTCTACTGACTAAAAAATCTATCCCGTTCTTTCTTTGCCTTTATACCAGAACCGAGCCTTCTTTTTAGAAGTAGAGCCTTGGCTCCAGTATGAGCTGGCTGGGCCCCTACGGTTTGCTGAAAACTCCTTCAGGTGCGAATAGACGGGAATAGTAAGCACCGTCGACGACTTGGGCTCGGTCTAGTCGGTAATCGGACGGTCGGACAGCGAGCTACCCATTGCTCGCCGTCCGCAAGCCCGCACCTACTGGTTCCGGAAACTCGGGATCGGAATCCTCCTTTGATAGCATTACTGCTTTGCAGAAGAAGGTGACCGCCTGCCACTCCTCCTCATTCTGGACCATGGCTTGTACCAAGGCCCAGCGCGAGAGGTAAATATGAAGTTTAGTTTTTTAAGAGTTTCCATACGCACTCGTCTATCGGCAACTAGAGCATTGTTTAAAAGCTTGCTGTTTCATCAAATGCAATTCAACGCAATGTTTCATAAGAGGCTACGTGAAAAAAGAGAGAAAAGGCCAGAACGCTCCGTTTTTCGGCTCAGAAACGACCTCGCCTTCGGGTTGGATGTATAGTTTATTCCACCTAAGATGCTATGACAATCTTTGCTCGTGTTTGCAATATACGTCAAAGTACTGTCCTCATTTCAAACGTAATAGATATTTGTTTAAATCCAATATTGAGTTGATGTTTAGTTACCAACGGAGTCTCCAGGATAATCTCGGTAAATCTGTTGGAAGCCGATAAGCCGGTCAGATGTGGAATTGTAAGACTTCACCCTGTATACGCCACAATTTGCTTCAACCTGTATTATTTTAGAGTTCTTGTTCAAGGCATTCCCTCCTGAATCTGAATCAAAAGTCTATTGAACCTCTGACGATAGAAGAAGAATTTTTAAAGTCACCCTTTTTGCTAAAAAAATTAATACACTAACTCTACATAGACAACGCTAGAAAAATATAAACATTAAGGAGAAATTTTGGTGAATAACTAATCGATTTTCTGAACAAAAAAACTCTTGTACTTTGACTACACAAAGAGACAAATCAGCAATAACGATTGCCGAAAAAACCTAATTAAAATAACATAATGTGCTCCATCGTCAACCACTTCACCGCTTTCCATCAGCTGAGATCCGCCGCCGGGATTATGATCCCGATTTCCAGCCACCGTAAACGCGGGCTCGCGGACGGCAGACAATGGAAGCTCGCTGTCCGTCCGTTCGGTAACAGACCGGTCCGAGTCAAAGTCGTTTACGGCGCGCACTGTTCCCGCGTGCCTCAAGGAGTTGTCAGCAAACTGTAGGGGCCCTGCGGGACTAAAGTCTACTGGGGCCAAAGGTAATGTGAAAATGAAACCCGGGACCCTGGGACGAAGGCAATGAAAGGAGCAGGGTAGGTTTTTAGTCAGTAAGAGTCTGACACTATCTCCCGCTCCACCCAAGGGCGGGATTTGTCATTTGATGATTTTACTCAAAATCAGCTGAGATAGCGATGAAACACGAGCCTTTCTAAAGATATAGATATAGTTTCAAAACTAAAAAGAACATAGAGAAATCAGAACTGCCTTCTTTTTAAAAAAAACCAAAGAGCAGCTAAGCTAAAATGTCAGTAGGTTAATACCACACGGGCTTGTGGACAACGAGCATTGGGTAGATCGTCGTCCACTCGTCCTATACGGCGAGCCTGAGTCGTCAACGGCGCGTAGTGTTCCATGTGCACTTCAAAGAAATGTCAGCAAAACCGTAGGAGTCCAATAGTACTGCGGGCCTAAAAAGGTCACATGAGCAATTCATCTAGAGCAAATCATATTCCGAATTCCTAGCAGATCATAAGCAATTCTTCTAATTTTCATAAAATCGTTGCACAAATTAGTCGAATCATACTCAATTCACTGCATAACAGAATCATATTCCTTATAAATTTTGCCGTATAAAAAATATGATTTATATTATGATTCTACAAAAGTGGCCTTTTTAGAGCTGCTGATGCCTGTTAGAGTCATGTGAAAACATTTGACAAGAATATTCGTGGTCCTAGAACTCAAGAGATGTGATTTTAGTCAGTAAAAGTCTGAAACCTTGCTATACCCCCGCTGAGAAGGTCGTTAAATTCCCACCCTAAAAAAGGTGGGCTAATTCCAGCCTCAGCTCGACCAGTATAAAACATATGTCACAGTTTATCCTGAGAGCGACCACGGGGTGCCGTAAATCTAACTAGCCGAAAGCGTTAGCGCAACAATATTGAAAAGAATGGGCAGCGTATTTTTTCCCCTATGGGCGTATTGAAAATTAAAGGTAACGATGTTTTTTTGTAGTAGAAAATCGTCTAATAAGCGAGTGTCCAACGCTTCATCCACCACCGGGATTTCGATCGCGATTTTAGGCCACCGTAGGCGTGGGCGAGCAATGGGTAGCTCGCTGTTCGAACGTCCAGTAACCGTCCGTACTGGACCCTAGTCATCGACGGCGCGTATCGTACCACGCGTGCCTCAAGGAGATGACAGCAAAACGTAGGGGCCTTACTGGGTCGAAACCCACTGGGGCCATGGGAAATGTGAAAGTGTAACCTGGAATGAAGGCAAAGAATAAAATAGAATAGAATATCGTTTATATATATAAGTGGCACGTTTAAAATAAAATACATAAATACATAAAAATATTTCAGGCAAACAAGGAACAGGAGTGGGTTTTTAGTCAGTAAAAGTCTGACACTATCTCCCGCCCTGCCCATGGGCGCGGAGATGTCATTGGATAATTTTCTCATCAAAAAAGAAACACCTCTGCAGTCCCAAAAAGTGCCAATCCGGAACAATTTGCTTGCAGTTTGCCTATCTGACTCACATTCGATGTTTCCTTCGCGTTATATTCTTGATGCGATCATGCAAGGAAACTCCAAGTATAGCACTTTCCGTTGCCCATTGGCTAACTTCAAGGACCTTTCTTTGTGGTGACACTTGGGTAAAGCCTATCTCCAACAGTAAAAGTCTTTTGCTGAAATGATGGTGATGAATTCTTAAAAAAAAATGTGATTCTCATGATTGCTGTAGGGACATTAGAGGCGTTAAATCACATCATTAGTCAATCACATTATTAGGCGTTAATCTTCAACAGGTCTTTACGTCATAGCTTCACCTCATGTTATTAAGCCTAGTGTTTTTAGTTGTGCCTGATAAACAAAATAAAGAGCTAGCATTTTTTTTTGCATCACAGTTGTTAATATCGAATCTGTAATCATTTTAAATCATTATTATATCCAACTTCTAATTTTTTTGAGTCAATGGCTCCTTATATAGTTTGAGCAGATTGTAGGAGACTACGTTCATTGTAGCATCGGTCGCATACATTAAATTCTTGCAGCACTCCAATATGTGGGTTATATTCTGAATAGAGGTACAGCACTCAAAAGGGAAACCTGATAGGTCTTTATAAGCCCATTCACTAAATTATGTTTGCAGCGGCCGACCTGGAAACCAACTCATTTAATACTTTACTAAAAAGGCTACTTCGATTCACGTCCAGGTGGTAAATATTATAGGAATTTATTACGTCCACTGATAAAAATGTCCACAGCTAGATACAATCTTTGTTTTTAAATGATAGAAACTAGTGCTTGACTGCGATACCACCTGATGGTAAGCAGTGAAACCCGGAGCCCTGGGACGAAGGCAATGAATGGAACAGGATAGGTTTTTAGTCAGGAAAAGTCTGACACTATTTCCCGACCCACCCAAGGGCGGGATTTGTCATTGGATGATTTTACCTACCATAAAAAAAACCTGATGGTAAGCAGTGATGCAATCTTTGGTGGTGAAGCGCACTTGCTAATTGAGAGCCTATTCACTCGACTTGAAGACACCTAAATTATCTACATTGATGGTTTCGATATCAGTTACTTGGGCCGTTTCAGTCAATATATTTGTGTTATCTTATAAGATTTGTGTTAACTAAAGGTCCTATACCAGTGCAATGAATAATCAAAACGCTCAAAAGTTATAGCCATCAGCACCAACAAAAATATTTCCGAAAAATAGTCGCATCGTAGCTGTCAGAACGACTAGATAGTGGATCGTTCTACATCTGTACAAAAACATAGGCCTGCAATTTGTCCGTAACGGAGTGATTGATTGACCGTCTGCCTTTTCCTTTATTTTCATACCACAATTCGACAGGAAACAAAACTACTGCACACAAAAAAAGTTGGGACAAAATTACGAATATATGTAGTCAGATGTTGAGGATAAAAGCTCGAAAAATAAATTGAAATTGCCATGTGTTCTCAACGAAGTTGCTTATTGAGAGCGACAAATAAGGAAACATTTTATATTTGAAATTTTATTGACAGTATTTTTTATAGTAATATATCGAAACAATAAGTTATATTTATTACTTTTAAGCAGACAAAGCCACTGGGCTTCCCCCGCTTAAAAGTAAAAAATATAATAATATAGCCTATGTCATTTCATGATAAAGTGGCATTCTACTGATGAAAGTATTTTTTAAATCGGTCCAGAAGTTTTTGATTTTAGTTTTTAACATATAAAAAATACTAATCTTTCCTCTTTAAAAAAAAAATGTGTAAAAACATTATTTTTTACCAAAATTTGACCTGAATCTTTTTGTATTATTTTTTATTGTTTATAGGTTCGCGCTTGACCGCTATCTCACCTGATGGAAAGCGACGATGCGGTCGACGATGAAGCGCGCTTACCTAGAAGTAACTAACTCACTCTTTACTTAAAACTTCTCGGTTTGTTGCCATCAGGAAACACAGACTGAAGCAGGGAATTCCACTCCTTAGCTGTGTATTTTTCATAATTCTATCTGAAGTAGAAAATTTACAGTCGGCACTCAAGGATAGTGTAACTACATATCGGATATACATATAGGACCGGAGGAGAGGACAAAGGAGATGTCAGCAAACCGTAGGGGCCCAGCAGGGTCAAAGCGTACAAAGACTAAGGGGAATGTGCAAATAAAATCCCTGGAACGAGGGCAAAGAAGGAACAGGAGTGGGTTTTAGTCAGTAAAAGTTAGACACTATATCCCACCCCGCTCAAAGGCGCGGAGATGTCAATGGATGATTTCCCCACCAAAAAAACAAAACTACATATAGGAGAAAATATTTTCAAAATCAGTTATGCAGTTTCAGAAATTAACCCCACATATTGGTTATTTTTCTTTAATATTAAGTTAAGAATTTATCGATTAAATACTTTCTTTTTATTTTATTGTTATTTGTTATGTGCGAGTTACAAACTAATATTTTTCTTTCATTCTTTCCTTTTCACCTCAAAAAAGAGCCCTTTATACAAAATAACTGTTATCTTTTATAATGCTAGTAAAAATTTAAATTTTCCCATGAAATATTTTGGAACCAGGACAATCATATTAAAGTGCAACTCGATTTTTTTTAAATTTCATGAACTAGCTTTTGACTGCAATCCCACCTGATGGTGACCAATGATGCAGTCGACGATGTTCATCATCAACATTTGCGAACTGGTTTATTAAGAGTCTATTCTCTTACTTATTCACTATAGCCTTAAAAACACCTAAATTATGTATCGGACGGGAAGACCGCAACAGGTAAATTGTTTCAGTACTTCAATTTACATGGTATAAAGGACCACAGTGGTGTTAACAATGTAAGGGTGGACTCTCACCGTACGTTGGGTTTTCCGATAATAGAAAGGTGTCGGCTGAATAAGTCATGTAATTCCCGCGCACACTCTCCAAAATGCATCCTGTAAAATATCAAAATGCTGACTACACCGTACTGTCCTTTATAGATTGAACTTAACCAAATTCCGATACATGTTTTATTCACACGTTTTGACTGGCCTCTTGGTCTAGTGTTTAGTGGCCCTGGCTGCTATGCCGGAGGTCGTGGGTTCGATTTCCAACCAGGACAAATCTTTGTATGATGAGCACTATCATTTGTTCTGTGACTGGGTTTAATTTATGTACAATTAGCTTTTGCCCGTGGCTTCGCTCCCGCTTTAACCTACTTTACCCTATTCTTCTCTACTCCACCCTACTCTATCCAATATCAATAAATGAGCAGGTTTTGGTTTTTTTTTAATAAACAGGATAAAGATTATTTTGTCCTTCTCCTAGTTCTAAGCTACCTTCCCACCAATTTTCAGCCAAATCGGTTCAGATGTTCTTAAGTTATAAATAGTGTAACTAACACGACTTTCTATTATACGAGTATATACACGTATAATGTATTTAGAAATATATAAGTATGTTTATCAGTTGTATAGTACGCACAACACAAGCTCTGCTTAGCTTGAGACTAGACGGCTTTCTGTGATAGTTGTAGACTATAAAAAAAAATTAACCAAAATTAAAAAGTTGTTACAAAAGTTGCGGTCAAACATCCCTATGTGCAATACTAACTAGTAGTTACAATGAAATACTGTCTACCAATTTATAACAACAACAGCATAATCAAAAGTTTTTACTTGTTGTGTTTAAGAGCCATTTCACGTTTTCGCGCGTAAATCTAAGATTTTAGTCGCCTAATTTACCATATTACATAATACTCCGGCATTGTTGAATATATGTAAAAAATAGACCAGTCTTTAATGTTGACCTTTTATGTAACACATTTCCAAAAACTAATTTGTTGACTTTGTGGTAATTAATCTCCCACAAGTACTTTTCTAAAAAATCAACGCAGAGTCAATTTCAGACTCTTATATCTACTATTAATATTTATAAATTTGACCGAAAAAAATACACAAAGCATCAGACATATAATTTTGTCAACCAACCATGTACCAGAATTTCGATGATTAATAACATTAATTAGTAAAAAAATAAAATATTAAGTCAATTTTTACGTTCTATGTCGCTGTTTTATCGCGATTTTTGGTTTGAATAAAACGTAATTACATTTAAAAAACTATGTAAATATAAACAATGTTCATAGATTAAACTAATTCCAACATTTCAGTAAAATCCGTTCATATATTTAGACATAATATCGTTTTTAAAATCACTCTAAATTAGAATATAATACGAAGTCTAAGCGGGCAGCGATTAGTACGGCTCGAACGCCCGCCGACGCAGGACCTGTGCCGTTTTTTCCCGCGTCCCGATTATCGAGCACGCGTATCGTGAACGCATTATTATACTACGACTACAACATTTTGATTCTATTCGTATTTTTTTTTTTTCATAAGGAAAGATTTTCGTTAATTTATTAAACAAAGTATTATTATAGTAGTTTGTAGAATTTGTTGAATAATCATGTTTTTGTTTTATTAGTTTTTGCAATGGGGCGGAAGGGTTATGTTTACCATTGTGCCAAAAAAAGAAAAAATAGAAATATTGCAGCCTTAAAGAAAGCAACAGAAGCGAGGTAGACATTCTTTTGATTTGTAATTCGTATACGCAGTTATTGATCACCTAACTACACATTGACATGGATTTTAATACTGTAATTACAATTTTAAGAATTTGTACCCACATAATAAAATACTAAAATAATCATTTTATTGAGTAAAAATATGATTTCTTTGTAGATATGGAAAGTATGGAAACTTGATTTTTTTGTATTTGTTCTAGAATGAGAAATCGTACGAATCGGGTAGAGGAGGATAGTGCATTTAGCCGAGAAGTACTGCCGGGTACAAGTAAAAAGCCAGATTTAATAACAGTAATTGTATGTTTTAGTTACAATTATATGTTGAAAATAGAAGTTTATTTAGTAGTAGATTTTTTTTATTTTTAGGTGAGAAATCACTCAATGACTTCTCTTCTCTCTTGGGCGGAGCAGGAGGGCGTGTCAGACTTTTACTGACTAAAACTCATTCCTATGTTCCTTTTTGCCTTCATTCCAGGGCCTCGAGGTTCTCTTTCACTCAACTTATGACTCCAGTAGACTTCGACCCTGCTAGGCCCCTACGGTTTTGCTGAAATCTTCGACGACTTGGGCTCGGTCCGGATGTTACCGTATGGCCGAACGGCGAGCTACTCATTGCTCGTCGTCCGCAAGCCCACGCCTACTTGTCTGTGTAATATACCACGCTAACACCGCCAGGGAGGTCGTCGCATTCAGTAGTACGTAGTATAATAATATTTCTTTAATTTTATAGAATAAATAATCTGTTGTATTAGGGCCTGATTTGATGAAACAATGGAACTTTCAGACTCAATGGTAAATATGTTTTGTATACTGCATATTACCAGAAATCATAGACCCTAGAAAAGCAAGATCAATGCCTTTGCGACAAGTATTTATTTAAAATATGGTTTTTTTTGGTAGGTAAAATCATCCAATGACAAATCCCGCCCTTGGGTGGGGCGGGAAATAGTGTCAGACTTTTGGGGGTATTTGGGACAGAGAGTAAAGTCCCACATACCTCCTTTGAAAAGGGAGGATCCTCCGACCAGACAGGTGTTATATCTGGTGGGCTACTGCCCGATAGATGATTTCGGGTTTGTTCTATATGTTCCAATCGCGCCGCGAATCTTACTTGCGCGATGCAGGATTAGTTCTTTTTGTGACGACATGGATGTCGCTACATCACTCCCCTCCGGAGATCGGAGATCGATGGTTCTTGATGCTTCTTGAGGCATCGTTATGCGTGCCAGGCCAATGGAGGTTGGTTCCAGTGAGTCGGAACCGGATTCCGCATAGTTCTCGGTGAGTCGGAACTGTCTGCGGTGATGCCCCAGTGAGTCGGGGTGGTGCTATCCCAGTGAGTCGGGATACGATGCTGCAGGCTCCAGTGAGTCGGAGTAGTGCGGCTGGCTCCAGTGAGTCGGAACCGGATTCCGCATAGTTCTCGGTGAGTCGGAACTGTCTGCGGTGATGCCCCAGTGAGTCGGGGTGGTGCTATCCCAGTGAGTCGGGATACGATGCTGCAGGCTCCAGTGAGTCGGAGTAGTGCGGCTGGCTCCAGTGAGTCGGAGCGGTGCTGTGCGACGTAGGGCTTGACTGCTGTCGTCGACCAGGAGAGGTTCTTCAATACTCTTCATGTGACTGGCCGAAGGTGCAAGTGCTTAGCCAAGGTCGCTGATGAGGCTGAGGGTGATGACCAGGTATGACGTATGAAGTAGGCATGTTGGTGGTCAGGATACCCATATAGCCGTGGGTGCTGGCTGTATGGCTCGCTGCTCGAAAGCTTGAGGAAGTGATGATGACGTCACGAGGTAGTTGCTGCACGAAGGCTGCGCTGACGTTCTTTGTCGAGGGGTCACCAGTTTGGAGGTATGCGGAACAGAGAGTAAAGTCCCACATACCTCCGTTGAAAAGGGAGGATCCTCCGACCAGACGGGTGTTATGTCTGGTGGGCTATTGCCCAATAGATGATTTCGGGTTTGTTCTATATGTTCCAATCGCGCCGCGAATCTTACTTGCGCGATGCAGGATTAGTTCTTTTTGTGACGACATGGATGTCGCTACAGACTCTTACTGACTAAAAACCTACCCTTCCATTCATTTTGCCTTTGTCCCGGGGCCCGTGGTGACATTCTCACATAACCTTTGGCCCCAGTATCCCGGGGCCCGTGGTGACATTCTCACATAACTTTTGGCCCCAGTAATTTAACATATGATAGTTATTATAACTAGAGAATAATTAATAAAAAAAAAATAATCTAGTTCAAAATTTCTTGCAGGACGGTTTAGCTCAGCAGTTTTATATGATATTAAAAAAAAACCGCCAATTTACGGATGTTGATACTACTAGACTTGTCTATTTTAGTTATTTTCATAGTATCATGTCATACGGTATCTTACTATGGGCTGTAGATATCTACTCAATTTTTATACTACAGATAAGAGCCATCAGAGCCATTGCTCCGCAGGTGCAATTCTCTAATGGAACTGTTTAAGCCTTTGATTTGTTGTCCTAATCCTGTGACGGTGCCTGGTCAATATATCTATGAAAACATCATGAAACTCAATGAAACCAAATTGAATTAATAATTAAATTTAACAATATTTTAAACTTGTGTTTAAAAGTTGGAGGATTATATTCAAGATAAAATGCTTGGCTCCATGCTGGTCAACCTTCACTACCACTACGGCGTACAAGTTGATTACTTTTAAAAATATATTTATTAATTCGAAAACTATTGCATAATATAAATTGTATAATGTAGAAGCATTTTTTTAAAAGTTAAATGTGAGTGCCATGGAGCAATTTATGGTTTTAGGTTACTACTGGACTTGTTTGATATAAATGAGCATGGCGGTAAAGAGTTTGTCATCCTCACTCAAATGTCTCACTGATAGTGGCGCGTGTTGGATTATTTGTATCCGTGAACGTACGCTGTCAGTTAAGACTGGTCATTTCTTACCTGTCAGTGGCTTATTTTAATATCTATAAATTATTTTAAAATTGTTTTTATTTTTATTTTATTTACATTTTTCTCACATGATAGCAGCGACAAGAAACATGTAACCGAGATATTTGTAATACATAACATGATTGCAAAAAGTGTCATAATTTTTTCTGACTGACATACTTCTTGCAATTTTAAAAGTGCCTGTAAATGGTTTACTTAAAATAAAACACTTTGAATCTCTGGGTTGTTTCCCTGTCCTTCATTTCTATTATATATTTTAGAAATACTTACATAACATTTTTTTATTAGTTCAGACAGCATTAATATCATAATCAATTAGTATTAATAGTGTTCATATTTAGTTTATGCAACATGTTTATAATAAATAATTAAACTGTTCTTTTTGCCTACTCTGTAGGATACAGATCTCAAGTTGTAACATAAACTGTACAATTGTTTGTACTAACAAAAAACAACATGAAATAAATATGTAAATAATTAATAGACTGAATAAATAAAATCACTTATTTATAAATCTAACCAAAGTGCATTACGATTATAACGGCTCAAGATTATTTAGTCCGTCTCATCACTAGTGCTACACTGGTCGCGTTGTGTATGTGTGGATAGCTACGCACACATGAACAAAGCTGCCGTCTTTTACCTAAACTCGAGCGATCAAATTTTGTGAAATGGCTCTTAATATCTAGTAGTGAATCTGCCAGCAGTTGCGACGCCAAATAATTTCCACATTGCAATGTCCGTTGAGTTTACCGAAAAACTTTTTGTTTCGTGTGAAAGCCAAATTCTAACTTTTGCGATTGCAATGTTGACTTTTTATTGTGAACTATAGAGGGCAGCAGCAGCTGCCGTATTTCAAGTATTATATTGGCTACGTTGCTATTTTATATGTATTTGTTTGAAAGCTTAAATATTTTTAGTGTTGGACTGTTTATTTTAGAAAATAGTGTCTTGCGAGCGAAGTGAAGCCGTTGTATATGATTTGAATTTTATGTGTTTCATGATAATATATTTTTTTTATACACCGTTATATTTTGATCATTTTAATCTTGTGGAAAGCAGATCCGGTATATAATGAATCACTATCGTTTTGTAAATATAAAATTAAAAAATAAAGTATTTTTTTTTATAAAATTCAATTATTATTACTAATTTCTGTAAGTAAACGAGTCAATGACCTTGTAGGTAGTTGTTTGTCGTTGCGTACTAACTAACTACAGGTCATTGAATCGCCCAGCTGACGTTTACCTAAAGAAATTAGTTTCGTACATGCGTAAATTAATTCGAGTTTTTTTAAAGTACTTTGTTTTTTAATTTTATCTTTACAAATCGATAGTGTTTCATGTACCGGATCGACCCTCCACGGGATTAAAACGATGTAAATATGACCTATTTATAGCAGTATTGAGCGCAGTGGTGGCCTAGTGATAATGGCCCCAACTTATAAGTTGTAGATCGTAGGTTCAAATCTAGCCTGGAGCGTTACTTTGTGTCTTTTAGTGAAATAAAAGACACAAAGTAATACCACTGCTTTTAAAACGGTGAATTAAAATATCGTGAGGAAACCGGCATGTCCTAGAACCAGAAATCGAAGACATGTGACATTCATCAACCCGCACTGGGCCCGCGTGGTGGATCCCAGCAGTAGGAACATTAAAAGGCTGATTGTGCAATGCTATGCTTATTTATTTGACTTTTTTTGATCTATGTTTCCTGACAGCTACAAGCTAAGGGTGAGGGTGGTAAGTGAATAGGTTACATTAAGGCTAGAGCGCTCCATTGGGGACCATACCATCATTGTTTGCTAGGAGGTGAGATAGACACGTAATTATAGGTATGAAATTTCCGTTCTTTTTAAACTGGTTGCTTTGAAGTATTATATCTTTGGATTGGCTTGGAATTATAAGTTGATACTTTATAACAAAGGTACGTTTTTTTTTTTAGAAATGAGATATTATTGCTTTCTTTGCGTTTTGTGTAGTGTCCAAATGAGAAATTATCCAACCTCGCAAACCCGTGCTGAACCAAATTTTTAAAATTTTACAAAAGAAATCTCTGTCGTGAAAAGTATTTTACAAGCTTTCTATTAGCTTGCACTGTATGTAACTATGTATGTTCGGCTCAAATCTTGCAACTCAATTTTGAAGCAGATATCTTCAACCGATTGAGCTGAAATTTTACATGCGTGTGTAAATCGGGTGACAATGCAACATTATGATGACATGGAGTAGATCTGATGATGGAGCTGGAAGGTAGCCATAGGAACTCAGCAATAAAACAATACAACCCCGTTGAGTTTGGGCTCGCTTGATTAGTACTGACGAGTACTTTGATCCTGTATGATAGCCAGGGTCTGATGATGGAGCCGGAAGGTGATCATAGGAACTCCACAGTTAAAAGATACAACCCCATCGAATTTGGGCTCGTTTGATTCGTATTGACGAGTACTTTCATCCTATATGGTAACCAAGGTCTGATGATGCACTGGAAATTGGTCACAGGAACTCCGCACTTAAACGACACAACCCCATCGAATTTGGGCTCGTTTAGTTTGTATTGACGAGTACTTTCATCCTATATGGTAGCCAGGGTCTGATGATGAAGCCGGAAGGTGGTCATAGGAACTCCGCAGTTAAACGATACGACCCCATCGAGTTTGAGCTCGTTTGATTAGTATTGACGAGTACTTTCATCCTTTGTGGTAACCAAGGTCTGAAGATGGAGCTGGAAGGTGGTCACAGGAACTCCGCACTTAAACGACACAACCCCATCAAATTTGGGCTCGTTTAGTTTGTATTGACGAGTACTTTCATCCTATATGGTAGCTGGGGTCTGATGATGGAGTCGGAAGGTGGTCATAGGAACTCCGCAGTTAGAAGGTTATCATAGGATTTTCGTAAGAAATCGACACAATCCCATCGAGTTTGGGCTCATTTGATTTTTATTGATGAGTGCTTGAATCTTATATGGTAACCAGGGTCTGATGATGGAGCTGGAAGGTTGCCATAAGAAATCCGCAATTAAACGATATAACCCCATCGACTTTAAGCTCATTTGATTTGTAATGACAGTACTTGGATCCTATGTGGTAACCAGGGTCTGATGATGGAGCTGGAACGTGGTCATTGGAACTCCGCAGTTAAACGACACAACCCCATCGATCGTACTAGTTAGTTTAAATACACTCCTACAAAATAGGTACCAATTGAAAGGGCTTGCAGAGAGTAACTTGAAAAATAAAGTGACATTACTCTAAATCCAATATCTTCCTTTTTCTCAGTTAAAATCTTGTTGAAGTGGTAGTGGATCGTCTGGTAGGTTGGTTGCGGTTTTTGCGCGACTGCTCCATCTCTCTCTATTTATGGCACTTCGTGGACATCCAATGAGGGAACACTTCGAAGATGATTCAGTGAGGTCTGTCCATCTGGTAGGCGATTGACCGCGAGAACGTAGGCCCTCTACTCTTCCCTGGACCACTAAACGTTCCAAAGAGCTTTCATTGCCTGTGATATATCAAAACATCTTAAAAATTCGCTATTGTACAATCGATTTTTTTTGTTTTGATGCAAAGTTCTTTAAGAATGGAAACGTCAGTACGGTGAGCAGTCTGTTTTATCCTCAGTAGACGCCTCCAGCGTCACATTTCAAGAGTGTCAATCTTTTTACGGTGCTTGAATCTTTTCCGCATTTTCCAGTATTTGTGATTATGGATCCCAGGTAGATAAACTCTGAACAACTTCGCAATTGGCTATTTCATGTAAGTTAGGTTGATTGTTAGACTTACGATCCACCACCATCATTTTTGTTTCATAAATCCAACCTGGTAGACTTCTCAGGTGGTCGCCTCCTTCTGCGAAGCAGTAATGCTAGCAAAGGAGGAGGCCCACGGTAGAGGTGTGCCCCGCTTGGGAAGAGCATCGCCGTGTCCTCATGACAGCGAGCGGTAGCGATGATCTCTCGCGCCGGGCCTTGGTTCAGGCTATGGTCTGGAGCGAGGAGTAGTGGCAGGCGGTCGCCTCCTTCTGTGAAGCAGTAATGCTAGTAAAGGAGGAGGCCGACCGCATCAGGCAACGGCGCTCACGCCGCAGCCGCCACCGTAATTCCCATCCAAATTTCCGGCCACCATAGACGCGGGCTTGCGGACGGCGGGCAATGGATAGCTCGCTGTCCGTTTGTCCGGTAGCAGACCGGACTGAGCCCAAGTCGTTTACGGCGCGCACTGTTCCCGTGCGCCTCAAGGAGTTGTCAGCAAACCGTAGGGGCCCAGTAGGGTCGAGGCCTAGTCTGGGGCTCTGGGGAGGTATGGAAATGCATACTAGGGCCCTGGATCCAAGGCAGAGAAGGAACAGGGTAGGTTTTTAGTCAGTAAGAGTCTGACACTATTTCCCGCTCCGCCCAAGGGCGGGATATGTCATTGGATAATTGTACCAACCATAAAAAAAGCAAAGGCAACAGCGCTCACGCTGCAGCTGCCGCCGTAATTCCGGTCCCAATTTCCTGCCACCGTAGGCGCGGAATTGCGGACGGTGGGCAATGGGTAGCTCGCTGTCCGTCCGTCCGGTAACAGACCGAACTAAGCGCAAGGGCGGGGAATATCATTGGATGATTTTACCTACCATAAAAAATAAAATATAAAAAATCCTGACAGACTTCTAAAGACTAAACGGACTGAAGAACTTAGTCTGCTAAGACTAAGTTTCTTATGCTTTCCTATAATATGGGTAACATTAATGAAAGGACTTGCTGAGAATACAAATGTGATTTACATAAGGTATAACTAAAAAGTAAAAAATAAATTACAAATAAAAAAACTTTTTTAAAAACAAGCTTTCAATTAAATGGGCTAAAAAGAAGAAAATAAACTTTTCCTTTATAACTTTTACTATCAATGTATAACGGCATTACACAATTTATATGATATAAAAGCTTGTCGCGAGATTTAACTGTATAAATACACAGCTAAATAACTTCATAAATTAAATAAGTTAAAAAACTTCATCTATTGATTTTAAAATTTTCAAAATCTCGCGACAAGCTTTTGTATCATATAAATTGTGTAATGCCGTTATAAATTGATAGTAAAAGTTATAAAGGAAAAGTTTATTTTCTTCTTTTTAGCCCATTTAATTGAAAGCTTGTTTTTAAAAAAGTTTTTTTATTTGTAATTTATTTCATAACATTTTCAACCAAAATCAATAATACCATTACGTAAGAAAACACACGTCAGTACCTCTCCAAAGTCTGGATGTACTTACACATAGAAAGCACGCCTCAAATAAATGAAACCAATAAGATTGTTCACCTCCAATCTTTGTATCACAGGCCTATACGTCTCCGGTAATGCCCAATATGTCTCGGTAGGAAGTCGGTGCGACTTCGGCTTCCATCGACTTCCATTTAATGATACAATGTAGCGCCACTCGTTACGGTATTGTTCGAGCGTGCGGGGAATTCCGATTACTTTGACAAAAGACGCGAAATGGTATGTCACATCCTTAAGTGGAAGAAGGGATATTATTGTCTAGTAAATTGTTTATAATTAGTCTGTTTTGTGTTTCCCTTTGTTTTAGAAAGGGATAAGAAGTTCAACAGCCAGCTAACTGGCTGAATGACTAGTGATTGAGAACCTGTTGAAGAAAATATGGAAAAAAAAATATTTCGTTGTTTAAGCCCACAGGTTAAACGATATTTAGGTTTAAGAGCCATTTCACAAAATTTGATCGCTCGAGTTTAGGTAAAAGACGGCAGCTTTGTTCATGTGTGCGTAGCTATCCACACATACACAACGCGACCAGTGTAGCACTAGTGATGAGACGGACTAAATAATCTTGAGCCGTTATAATCGTAATGCACTTTGGTTAGATTTATAAATAAGTGATTTTATTTATTCAGTCTATTAATTATTTACATATTTATTTCATGTTGTTTTTTGTTAGTACAAACAATTGTACAGTTTATGTTACAACTTGAGATCTGTATCCTACAGAGTAGGCAAAAAGAACAGTTTAATTATTTATTATAAACATGTTGCATAAACTAAATATGAACACTATTAATACTAATTGATTATGATATTAATGCTGTCTGAACTAATAAAAAAATGTTATGTAAGTATTTCTAAAATATATAATAGAAATGAAGGACAGGGAAACAACCCAGAGATTCAAAGTGTTTTATTTTAAGTAAACCATTTACAGGCACTTTTAAAATTGCAAGAAGTATGTCAGTCAGAAAAAATTATGACACTTTTTGCAATCATGTTATGTATTACAAATATCTCGGTTACATGTTTCTTGTCGCTGCTATCATGTGAGAAAAATGTAAATAAAATAAAAATAAAAACAATTTTAAAATAATTTATAGATATTAAAATAAGCCACTGACAGGTAAGAAATGACCAGTCTTAACTGACAGCGTACGTTCACGGATACAAATAATCCAACACGCGCCACTATCAGTGAGACATTTGAGTGAGGATGACAAACTCTTTACCGCCATGCTCATTTATATCAAACAAGTCCAGTAGTAACCTAAAACCATAAATTGCTCCATGGCACTCACATTTAACTTTTAAAAAAATGCTTCTACATTATACAATTTATATTATGCAATAGTTTTCGAATTAATAAATATATTTTTAAAAGTAATCAACTTGTACGCCGTAGTGGTAGTGAAGGTTGACCAGCATGGAGCCAAGCATTTTATCTTGAATATAATCCTCCAACTTTTAAACACAAGTTTAAAATATTGTTAAATTTAATTATTAATTCAATTTGGTTTCATTGAGTTTCATGATGTTTTCATAGATATATTGACCAGGCACCGTCACAGGATTAGGACAACAAATCAAAGGCTTAAACAGTTCCATTAGAGAATTGCACCTGCGGAGCAATGGCTCTGATGGCTCTTATCTGTAGTATAAAAATTGAGTAGATATCTACAGCCCATAGTAAGATACCGTATGACATGATACTATGAAAATAACTAAAATAGACAAGTCTAGTAGTATCAACATCCGTAAATTGGCGGTTTTTTTTTAATATCATATAAAACTGCTGAGCTAAACCGTCCTGCAAGAAATTTTGAACTAGATTATTTTTTTTTTATTAATTATTCTCTAGTTATAATAACTATCATATGTTAAATTACTGGGGCCAAAAGTTATGTGAGAATGTCACCACGGGCCCCGGGATACTGGGGCCAAAGGTTATGTGAGAATGTCACCACGGGCCCCGGGACAAAGGCAAAATGAATGGAAGGGTAGGTTTTTAGTCAGTAAGAGTCTGTAGCGACATCCATGTCGTCACAAAAAGAACTAATCCTGCATCGCGCAAGTAAGATTCGCGGCGCGATTGGAACATATAGAACAAACCCGAAATCATCTATTGGGCAATAGCCCACCAGACATAACACCCGTCTGGTCGGAGGATCCTCCCTTTTCAACGGAGGTATGTGGGACTTTACTCTCTGTTCCGCATACCTCCAAACTGGTGACCCCTCGACAAAGAACGTCAGCGCAGCCTTCGTGCAGCAACTACCTCGTGACGTCATCATCACTTCCTCAAGCTTTCGAGCAGCGAGCCATACAGCCAGCACCCACGGCTATATGGGTATCCTGACCACCAACATGCCTACTTCATACGTCATACCTGGTCATCACCCTCAGCCTCATCAGCGACCTTGGCTAAGCACTTGCACCTTCGGCCAGTCACATGAAGAGTATTGAAGAACCTCTCCTGGTCGACGACAGCAGTCAAGCCCTACGTCGCACAGCACCGCTCCGACTCACTGGAGCCAGCCGCACTACTCCGACTCACTGGAGCCTGCAGCATCGTATCCCGACTCACTGGGATAGCACCACCCCGACTCACTGGGGCATCACCGCAGACAGTTCCGACTCACCGAGAACTATGCGGAATCCGGTTCCGACTCACTGGAGCCAGCCGCACTACTCCGACTCACTGGAGCCTGCAGCATCGTATCCCGACTCACTGGGATAGCACCACCCCGACTCACTGGGGCATCACCGCAGACAGTTCCGACTCACCGAGAACTATGCGGAATCCGGTTCCGACTCACTGGAACCAACCTCCATTGGCCTGGCACGCATAACGATGCCTCAAGAAGCATCAAGAACCATCGATCTCCGATCTCCGGAGGGGAGTGATGTAGCGACATCCATGTCGTCACAAAAAGAACTAATCCTGCATCGCGCAAGTAAGATTCGCGGCGCGATTGGAACATATAGAACAAACCCGAAATCATCTATCGGGCAGTAGCCCACCAGATATAACACCTGTCTGGTCGGAGGATCCTCCCTTTTCAAAGGAGGTATGTGGGACTTTACTCTCTGTCCCAAATACCCCCAAAAGTCTGACACTATTTCCCGCCCCACCCAAGGGCGGGATTTGTCATTGGATGATTTTACCTACCAAAAAAAACCATATTTTAAATAAATACTTGTCGCAAAGGCATTGATCTTGCTTTTCTAGGGTCTATGATTTCTGGTAATATGCAGTATACAAAACATATTTACCATTGAGTCTGAAAGTTCCATTGTTTCATCAAATCAGGCCCTAATACAACAGATTATTTATTCTATAAAATTAAAGAAATATTATTATACTACGTACTACTGAATGCGACGACCTCCCTGGCGGTGTTAGCGTGGTATATTACACAGACAAGTAGGCGTGGGCTTGCGGACGACGAGCAATGAGTAGCTCGCCGTTCGGCCATACGGTAACATCCGGACCGAGCCCAAGTCGTCGAAGATTTCAGCAAAACCGTAGGGGCCTAGCAGGGTCGAAGTCTACTGGAGTCATAAGTTGAGTGAAAGAGAACCTCGAGGCCCTGGAATGAAGGCAAAAAGGAACATAGGAATGAGTTTTAGTCAGTAAAAGTCTGACACGCCCTCCTGCTCCGCCCAAGAGAGAAGAGAAGTCATTGAGTGATTTCTCACCTAAAAATAAAAAAAATCTACTACTAAATAAACTTCTATTTTCAACATATAATTGTAACTAAAACATACAATTACTGTTATTAAATCTGGCTTTTTACTTGTACCCGGCAGTACTTCTCGGCTAAATGCACTATCCTCCTCTACCCGATTCGTACGATTTCTCATTCTAGAACAAATACAAAAAAATCAAGTTTCCATACTTTCCATATCTACAAAGAAATCATATTTTTACTCAATAAAATGATTATTTTAGTATTTTATTATGTGGGTACAAATTCTTAAAATTGTAATTACAGTATTAAAATCCATGTCAATGTGTAGTTAGGTGATCAATAACTGCGTATACGAATTACAAATCAAAAGAATGTCTACCTCGCTTCTGTTGCTTTCTTTAAGGCTGCAATATTTCTATTTTTTCTTTTTTTGGCACAATGGTAAACATAACCCTTCCGCCCCATTGCAAAAACTAATAAAACAAAAACATGATTATTCAACAAATTCTACAAACTACTATAATAATACTTTGTTTAATAAATTAACGAAAATCTTTCCTTATGAAAAAAAAAAAATACGAATAGAATCAAAATGTTGTAGTCGTAGTATAATAATGCGTTCACGATACGCGTGCTCGATAATCGGGACGCGGGAAAAAACGGCACAGGTCCTGCGTCGGCGGGCGTTCGAGCCGTACTAATCGCTGCCCGCTTAGACTTCGTATTATATTCTAATTTAGAGTGATTTTAAAAACGATATTATGTCTAAATATATGAACGGATTTTACTGAAATGTTGGAATTAGTTTAATCTATGAACATTGTTTATATTTACATAGTTTTTTAAATGTAATTACGTTTTATTCAAACCAAAAATCGCGATAAAACAGCGACATAGAACGTAAAAATTGACTTAATATTTTATTTTTTTACTAATTAATGTTATTAATCATCGAAATTCTGGTACATGGTTGGTTGACAAAATTATATGTCTGATGCTTTGTGTATTTTTTTCGGTCAAATTTATAAATATTAATAGTAGATATAAGAGTCTGAAATTGACTCTGCGTTGATTTTTTAGAAAAGTACTTGTGGGAGATTAATTACCACAAAGTCAACAAATTAGTTTTTGGAAATGTGTTACATAAAAGGTCAACATTAAAGACTGGTCTATTTTTTACATATATTCAACAATGCCGGAGTATTATGTAATATGGTAAATTAGGCGACTAAAATCTTAGATTTACGCGCGAAAACGTGAAATGGCTCTTAAAGAAATTTATTCTCATAAAAGACTACAGTCACTTACATGAGAAACATGAAACAAAAACAGTGTTAGTATTTTCGTCGTTCATAATTTTTTTTTTTATAATCAGGTACTTCTATAATGCATTCAATAGTATTTGGTTACTAGTGGAATATTGTTAATGTTTTTCGACTACATGTCGGGCAAGTTGTGCTTTGAATGTATTATAGGAGCTTACATTTTTAATTGTCGACGGTAATTTGTTAAAAATATCTGCGCCTGCATAGGTAAACATTGTTTTGCCGAGCTTCGTTTTTGTCTTGGGTAGAACTAAATAACTTGCTCGGCGTGAACTTCGCTGTGTTTGTTGTCTCAACCGTACAAAGATAAACATATTTTGGATTTCACAATAGATAAATGAATGATAATGAAGATATTTCATGAGAACCAAGGTTACGGACATAGCTTGAAAAATCGCCAGACTTAAGTGGCAGTGCGCAGGATACAGTGCTTGCAGAAAAGATGGTCGATGGGGACGAAATAGTCTGGAGTGTCGACCACGTACTGGAAGACGCAGTGTTGGAAGACAAGGTGGACCAATGACCTGGTTAGGGTTGCGGGAATCTGATGAATCAACATTTGGGAGAGGCTGATATCCAAAGCGGACGTCTTTTGACTGAAATGATGATAATGAATAGATAACTAACGTCAATCGCGCATTAAAATATTGAATATGATGGACTCATAAAATAGTAATTTTTATGAATTTTCTGCTGTTTTAAAATGAAACGAAGAAAATGTTCTTGGAACCGGATCATAATTGATATAGTTCCTAGAATGTACTTTTCAGAGACTAACTTCGTCTTTTAAACTAGGCTCTTTTCACAGGAATATTAAGTACTTTCTTTCCTTTCTTTCTAGGTATGCGCTGGAGCTGCTTTGCATCCCTACTATGTTCATAAATATTCTTAGAAAAATCTATTTGTGATCTTAAGCGAAACACTAATCGGAACACAAAAGATCGTTTGAAATAAAAAATAAACAGAACAAAAAAACGCAGTAGCAAACTGTACCCCACAATTTTAATATCCGTTTTAGGGTTCCGTAGCCAGATGTTAAAAACCGTAGCCTAATGGATTCTTTATGTTTGTCTGTCTGTCCGTCCGTATGTCACAACCACTTTATTCCGAAACTATAAGAACTATACTATTGAAACTTTGTAAGTAGATATATTCTGTGAACCGCATTAAGATTTTCACACAAAAATAGAAAAAAAAAAAACAATAATTTTTGGGGGTTCCCCATAGTTAGAACCGAAATTCAATTTTTTTTTTCATCCAACCCATACGTGTGCAGTATCTATGGATAGGTCTTCAAAAATGATATTTAGAAAAAAATCATATAAGATGATTAATAATATGATTTTTTTCTAAACTGAATAGTCTGCGTGAGAGACACTTCCAAAGTGGTAAAATGTGGTAAAATAAGAGAATGACAAAACTAAAAAAGATATATGATGCACATTACGAAGCAAACTTCCACCGAAAATTGTTTTTTTTTTCCACGTCATAAATCGTAAAACGCAATTTGTACGGAACCCTCAGTGTGCGAGTCCGACTCGCACTTGCCCGTTTTACGTTTTACGTCACACTACAGAGCGTCGTTCGTTTCATCATCAACATCCACAAACCTAAAATTTGGCAGGTAGGTATGTTCCTCATAGGGTGTAGACATCCGCTAAGAACGGATTTAACGAAACTCTACCCCAAAAAGGGGCTGGGCACGCCACGATCGAGGCGGTAAGGCCCCTCTTTGAGGCGTGGCTGGAAAGGCCCCACGGCGTCGTCACCTTCCGTTTGGTGCAGGTGCTGACCGAACACGGCAAGTTCGGTCCGTACCTGTACAAGATTCGTGCGGAGACGACGCCCGGGTGTCGCGGACCGCCCGGTGGACACGGTGGAGCACACAGTCGAGGTGTGCCCCGCTTGGGAAGAGCATCGCCGTGTCCTCGTGGGGGTGATCGGCGGCGATCTCTCGCGCCGGCGCTTGGTTCAAGCCATGCTCCGGAGCGAGGAGGAGTGGCAAGCGGTCGCCTCCTTTTGCGAAGCAGTAATGCTAGCAAAGGAGGAGGCCGACCGCATTAGGCAAAGGCGCACACGCCGCCGCCGCCGCCGGGTTTCTGATCCCGATTTCCGGCCACCGTAGGCGCGGGCTCGCGGACGGTGGGCAATGGGTAGCTCGCTGTCCGTCCGTCCGGTAACAGACCGGTCCGCGCTTAGGTCGTCTACGGCGCGCACTGTTCCCGCGCGCCTCAAGGAGTTGTCAGCAAACTGTAGGGGTCCAGCAGGGCCGAAGCCTACTGGGGCCAAAGGTTATGCGAGAGTGTCACCACGGGCCCCGGGACAAAGGCAAGGAACGGAAAGGTAGGTTTTTAGTCAGTAAAAGTCTGACACTATTTTCCGACCCACCCAAGGGCGGGATTTGTCATTGGATGATTTTACCTACCCAAAAAAAAAAAAAAAAACCCCAAAAAGGGGCGGCAGGGACCGCCGCCGGGATTCCAATCCCGATTTCCGGCCACCGTAGGCGCGGGCTTGCGGACGGCGTGCAATGGGTAGCACGCTGTCCGATCGTCCGGTAACCGACCGGACCGAGCCCAAGTCGTCGACGGCGCGTTCTGTTCCCGCGCGCCTCAAGGAGCTGTCTGCACACCGAAGAGGCCCAGCCTGCTAACTGCAGGCAGGCAGGGTCGAAACCTGCTGGGGTCAAGGGCCGTTTTCTGAGAGGAAGGCTCAGCCCCGGCACTATAGGCTACGAAGGAACGGGGTATGTTTTTAGTCAGTAAGAGTCTGACACTACTTCCCGCTCCGCCCAAGAGCGGGATTTGGCATTGGATGATTTTAACTACCATAAAAAAAACCCCAAAAAGGGGTAAAACTGGGTTTGGAAGTTTGTATGGATTCCGACACTCACGTGAGCGAATCAGCGGCTTTGCAGAAACGGAAGTATATGATTTTCTGCAGATGTTCCGCATTATTTGCAGTTCCGAAGACGAAGTCACGTTGCAACTCTAATATAAACATACATATCTAAGTACTTCCAGTTCCATTGTACACCCGAAGGCGAAAGCGTACGTACTTGGTAGCTGCAATAGTACTTACATTAAGAAGAAATGGCTTCCTAGTCCACTTACGAGCAATGCGGTGAACTGTTTTCCTTCCAGCGTCGGAGTAAATATTATAAATTGTGGGATTGCTACTCCTGTATGTGTTTTAAAGCTGCTTGCACATACAAAAGGTTCTATGAATGTAGCTATAGATATATTAAAGTTAAAAGCATTTTATTGTAGGTACATTGGCCTACATGCACTTATAAAACCGGGCAAGTGCGAGGCGGACTCGCACACTGAGGGTTCCGTACAAATTGCGGTTTACGATTTATGACGTATTAAAAAAAAAACTACTTACTAGATCCCGTTCAAACCAATTTTCAGTGGAAGTTTGCATGGTAATGCACATCATATATTTTTTTTTAGTTTTATCATTATCTTATTACTTACACATTTTACTACTTTGGAAGTGTCTCTCGCGCAAACCTCAACATCATATTTGAAGACCTATACCTACATAGATACCCCGCACGTATGGGTTTGATGAAAAAAAAAATATGGAGTTTCAGTTCTAAGTATGGGGAACCCCCAATAGTACATTGTTACCCTAGCGGTGAAAGTAACTTATTTAGTCCCGAGAAGAAGTTTGGCGTCCGAGCGAAGCGAGGTCGCTAATATTCGAGAGACTAAATAAGCCTTTCACCCGAGGTAAACACTGTGCTTTTCATTAAGAATAAAAGGAAAATAAAAATAAAAACCTGAGTCGTCGTCAAAGGTCGTCATATGATTTTAGATATGTTTCTTTTGATTTAGGCCGTAAAAAGTTTCCAACTACTGCTTTAACCTCTTCTCTTAAGAATCAGGCGTTGAATCCTTAACTGAATCTGATTATTGTGTAATTAAAAAAATTCTTACAGCAGAGATTTAGTAAAGTACTTATAAACAAAATTCTACAACAAGTTTCCCACCATTTTTTTTTTCTGTGGTCAATCGATTTTTCAGCCGTCATTTTTCATTTACCTATATCAGTGAAAAATGGTAAATATTTCTCATATCTATATTAGTTTTAAAGAATTAAATAATTAATTGAGATTAAATTATAAATAATTACGTAATTAAAAAAAAAAATAGATGCTTATCTCTTAATTTCAATTTTGCATCGCGCTGTAATTGACTGGCTGTATAGAAAGTTGAGACATAGATCAATAGAAATGCGACGATAGAACTAGTTTTTTTTTTTAATAATTTGACAACTGTCAGTTGAAAGTGATGAAGGGATCCCTAGGGATGAAAAGTATTACTTTCAACCTGCTTCTCAGGCATGTTCAGAACTACTTTCAGCGAATGAGTAATGAAAAATTTATTGTTTTTTTTTTTGTATTTTTGTATGAAAATCTTAATGCGGTTCACAGAATACATTTACATATCAAGTTTCAACAGTATAGTACTTATAGTTTCGGAATAAAGTGGCTGTGACATACGGACGGACAGACAGACAGAGAGACAGACATGATGAATTCATAAGGGTTCCGTTTTTTGCCATTTGGCTATGTAACCCTAAAAACGTGATTACTATAGAACATTTATTTTTTATTGATATAAACTAGTGCTTGACGGTGACCCAATCAGATGGTAAGCAGTGATGCAATCGTTGGCAAAGAGGCGCACCAGTTTATTTATTTTTTAATTATAATCGGATGGGAACACCCCAGCAGGCTAAATAGTTCCAGTCCTTCGATTCCATGTTCTCTGAAGACTAACATTCTACCTATCATTCACGTTAAAAGCTTATGAAAATGGAAAATGGAAAATCCCGTTTTCTCAAAACCAAGTACCTAATCTGAATCATGAACTTATTTCAAGAATCCTTGTTACACGTTTCTTGGTAATCTAAGCACTATTATAGATTTACTAGCTGTTACCCGCAACTTCGTCCGCGTTAATTTCGTAGAACATTTGTACAATAATTCTGATCTTACAATTAATTCTACATTGAAATTATTTGTTTTACTTTCACATAAAACGGCTAAAGGTAAAAACGCAAATTACCTTCAGGAAACATGTGTTGTATACTCGTACATATTATGTATTATGTACATATGAACGTCAAAGCTTCCGAAAGACTGGGTCTTAAAATGAACATGGACAAAACAAAAATCAAGATAAACAGCCACGTAGCGCCTACTCTGACTGCGGGAATCCGATGGATGCGAAGCGAGATGCATAGGACCGTTCATTGTGGCGACACTTGGAAAGAGTATGTAAGGGTTGTATTAATGGGTGTCTCTCCCTAACCCAAAGGAGAAGCATAAGTTTATGTATGTTTATGGTTTATGTTCTGGTAAAACAACGTTGTATGTTTTTTTTAATGATTTGTGCGTCAGAAAAAAGCATATTAACACACAGTATGTTTTTAGTATCACTAAATAAATTCTTTTAAATGTAGGGTATAAAAAAAGTGACCAGTGGAGTTGAGCATGAGATCGGCACCTTCAGCTTTTAGAGTTTGTATTTCTGTACCTTCTTTTTAACGTAGGTGAATTATCAAATATCTTCTCCCAGTCTGCGTTCAGCGAGAAAGAGTCTCAGACTTTTAATGACTAAAACCCACCTGTTTCCCTACAGTTACCCTTTGCGCTTCAGGATTGCAGTAAGCATGCTACAATCGCAGTGGTTTTTACTTTGTTTGAGGAGTGGATACAGAGGCACCACGGCGTCCTGTCTTTGTGCATGACTCACTGGATGTGGGCGTTTCGGGAGAAATCTGTATTGAATTTAGAAGAATGAAACTCGCGATTCTCACCATTGTACGGATCGCTCGGAGATACAATGGAGCTTACGACTGAAGACTGCGCCGCTGTGTCATCGTGAAAGCGATCGTTAGAAAAAATGTCAACCAGTCATTTCCTTCAGTGAAGCAATAATGTGATCGAAGGAGGTGTTTGAAACAATGGCAAATAGGACATCTTCACGCCTCAGCAGTCTCTGTAGATTAGAATGGATTTGCGAAAGCATGTTTGCATTGATTGTTGCAGCTTGATTGCTTTGGAAGTTTAAATTACTCGTTCAT
Source organism: Leucania comma (assembly GCA_958295575.1). NCBI lineage: Eukaryota > Metazoa > Arthropoda > Insecta > Lepidoptera > Noctuidae > Leucania > Leucania comma. Next base: position 24,623,276 of record OY282467.1, on the reverse strand, counting down.
TTATCCAGTATTGTTCGTGCATATTTGACTGACGTCTTAATATATAGTGGGAACTACCTTAGGAAAAGTCTCCAAATTTTTAAGGAATTTCTGCGAAATCTTGAGCGCGTGTATCTCCGCCCAATTGAAGTCGCATATTGATGGCCAAACGCAGTGCTGTAGTCGCCGCCGCAGATCGCTTCCACGAAGATACAGCGGTGCTCTACTCAACCAGGATAGACCTCCATCGCACGCTCGACCGTGTCCTCCTGACGATTCGCAAAATGGTAATATCTGTACTTCCGAACGACTACGAAATAGAAACTACTCGAAACAGCCACAACAGCCATGAGTCTCCAACTTTCAAATGAAATTTGGCGAAACCTTGAGTGCTACACGCACTCTCTCCGCCGTAAAAAAACAGTAGGATTGTTAAAAATGCTCTGGGACCGTTCAATAAAAAAATGCATACATTTATTTTATTTTATCCAACGAAAACGAACGATTTGAAATCGAATGTTAGATTTTAAAGGACACAAACTGTTTCGAAAGTGCTGACCTTAAAACCAGCCTCAATAAAAAAAAAAACAGGAAGAATGCAAAAAAAAAAGCCTCACCAATCTGAGATTCGAACTACCACAGTCCTACGTGCTATGGCTAGTCACTAAACCATTGTGCTAAATTCTTAGATAATTTCCTTTTAAAATAGGCGTTCTTTTCGTAAACGTCATAGAGTGCCTGGCTCCTTGTCAAAGATAGCGTGATCATTTATATCTTAAATAGATCAATTAAAAAAAAATAGTAAGTATTTTGTTTCGCCGACACGTTTTATTTTATGTTTTGATTACTTTTTACAAAACACTGGGAAAAATATTGAATAAGAATGTCTATGTTATGTTTAAAACATGTAAACAACAATTTTATTGATTTATTCGGCGTATCATTGTATATTATCGGAAAAAAAGATAAAATAATCACAAAAATATTAACTGTCGCTGGGGTTTGAACTTGCGGCAAATCGTATAATACCAATAAAATACAATATTACTTATAGAGCATGCGCGTTGCTAGGGGCATGTTTTATGTTGCCAGCCTAACTAATCTATTTTCCCTCACATAATTAAAAACAATCTTTAGTAACTCAAATTGTAATTTAAAAAAAATATTTAGTTATACGTTTAGTTTACTTTAGGAGAGTAAACTAATAGATTGCGTTACAGATTATTTTATTAGGGTAAATATTACAAAAAAGTCATGAATGTTGAGATGGATGTATGGTGTGACAAAAAAGGATAAAGTGAGGAATTAGTATATTAGAGGAAGTTTGAAAGTAGCGCCAGTTTCAGAAAAGTTGAAGGGGAATCGTTTGTCTTGGTATGGTCATGTAAAGAGGTGGGATGATACACATATTACTAAAAGGGTTATGAGTATACATGCGGATGGATGGAGAGGGAGAGGGAGGTCAAAGAAAAGATGGATGGATTGTGTGAAGAGTGATATGGAAGAGAAGGAAGTTAGTGATAGCATGACAGGTGACGGGGCAGAATGGAAGAAGAAAACGTGTTGCGCCGACCCCAAATAACATGGGAAATAGGCAGGAAGATGATGACGATTACAAAAAAGTCATAAGACGTTTGTAAATCTTTTATTAAGTTAATATTTTTGATGTTAAAAGTGTTAATAGTAACACTTTTAACATCAAAAACTTTTAGAATCAATCTCCAATACTATCAGAAGAGTCGGATGAGTCTAATCTTAATTTCGATATCCATTAACCTATCCGCTTCAAAATATTTGTCTTCTATTTTGTCAACGTGTAGACGACATTCAGTCATTCTTCTGGTGTTACAGTGTTAAATGCCGCTTTAGTGATTGAGGCATTTCAGTATGAGCTTTTGTATTGCCTTCTTCTTCTTCTTTGCTTTTGTATTTCTGATTTTTGATCCTTCATTATTTTTGGTCCGTCATGATAGTCACTTGATAAAGATTCAAATACATAGTAGCAGACTATTATCAACAAACTATGTTTTCCTGACAGGCTCCCTGTGTACGATTAAATAGGGAAATTTTATTGTTATGGTCACCCGAAAATTTATTTGTCAACTTTGGAAAATGGAACCGTAGCTTAGGTCCGATATTTTCTCATTCCTCTTATTAAGCACGTTTGATTTTTAACATCCCTGCCAGCACATAATCACTTTCGGTATAATGATGACGATTATTTAATTTGGAAACGATTAAAAACACAGAACACAAGACATTCTCCTGACACCTGACGTAAATGTCAAAATGGCAGCAAACGATTAGTTCCAATTTTGGCCGCGCGCAGACACTTTACCGATAAAATGCAATATTACTCACCCTCCACAGCAAATAGCGTGATAATATATGGCCTATGTTCATCCTTGGAGTTCAAGCTTGCTACGTACTAAATTTTATTAAAATCAGTTGGGTGGTTTAAGCGTGATCGCGTAACAGACAGACAGACAGACAGACAGACAGACAGAGTTACTTTCGTATTTATAATATTAGTATGGATTACCATTGTACCCGTGCGAAGCTGGGGCGGGTCGCTAGTTTATTTTATGTGGGGGATCATTCTCTTGCGGAACAAATTGGTGGCAATAACCTTATTTATGCAATACCTAGTAGACCAGCTTGTGTTAACGACCTAAGCTTGATGCTTTGCTGCATGCGAGAGAATAACCTTGCTAAGTCATCAATTAGCTAGACTGTTCTCTTTCAAGAGGCATATCCACACTAGAGTTAATTTTGCAAAATATTGACTGCATTTTTTCAGATATCTTGGCAAATTTACTTGGTCATTTAAATAAACCTACTGTTAATCCGTCAAATAAATCAAATCAAGTTGCAAACTATAATGAAATGATTTTTTTCTAGTTTTACGAGTATATTAATCTATACTTAATTATCTTACATTGTCCATATTCAATTTTATATATAGAAATGAACTATGACTCTCTGTTACGTTTTCACGGTTAATTTATTATACCGATTTTGATGGAATTTGGTACGAAGTAAGCTTCAACCCCGGGATAGGACATAAGTTAGGTATTTTTTATTTAGAATCAACTTCAACTTCGCATTCGCAATAACCAAAATTCACATGCACAAAGTCGCGGACAAAAGCTAAGCACACATAGGACCAAATACATTCGATTAAGTAATAACTTAAGATAGTATCATGGTATCTATGTATTTTAAAAAATACATATGAGAAAAAAATCTATATTTTATTCTTGCTAGGCCAAGTGGCTGATACGATTTTGCTAGGCAAAGTGCTCAGCTCACTCTCGTATAGTAGAAAACCATTTATTTTAAAAAAGAACATACATCGATTACCTTGATTGTTCTCCAAGCTACCTCTTTTGAAATAAAACGTGTTACTTAAAAACGATTGCAAGAAATCTCTTTGTGTCGCAGAATAAATCCTTCCCTCCTATCAGTCTTGACTATCTGGCAATACCAAAATGGACTGGGCAAATACGACAACGAACAAAATTGAATTTGTTCTGTGGTGGTTGCAGTTGCGATGGCGCCCGATCTCCCTCGGGATTCTTCGGGCTTTCCCGCTGAGAATCGGATTCGTGAATCGTAGACCGAATATGGTGGTGGCTTTTCTTAATTCCAATATGTAAAATTGAATTTTTAAACGGCAATGTGTTAATTTTAAAATAAACTTTTTACATCACTATTGTTCATATCTTTTGGAGAGCAGCGATGGTCCAGTGGTAAAGACCTCGACGTATGAGTTTATAGGTCACAGGTTCAAACCCTGGCAGGTGCATTATTTTGTGTAATTCATATCATCACCACTGCTCTCAAAACTATGATTAAAACATCGTTAGGCCATAACTGCCTATTCTCTCCCCTAGAAAGGAGATCTGAGTCCCAGTAGTGGGAATATTATAACGGTGATTTTGTTATGCTTTTATATATTTTGTACACACAACCACTGTCCATTCCCATCTATTAATATTAAGAAATATTTAAAAAACGAGCAATTGGAACTGTGCGCTAGCTCTTAACGTTTTATAAGTACCCATATAGGCCAATGTGAAGTGAAATGTTTTGAACTTGAGTTTGATCAAACCATTCATGAAAAAATCTAAACTCATCAGGTGGTTTCAAAGGCATAGAGACCGACTAACGACTAATTTTATACTATTTTGACATTATACACCGTTAAATTTTGATCGTTTTAATCCCGTGGAGGAACAATTCGGTAAATGAAACACTATCGATTATTAAAGATAAAAATAAAGAATAAAGTACTTTTTTTTAACTCGAATTAATTTACGCATGTACGAAATTGATTTCTTTAAGTAAACGAGTCAATGACCTTGTAGGGAGTTGTCGGTCGTTGCGTACTAACTACATACAGTTCATTGGCCTCGATCAGCTGATGTTTACTTAATGAAATTAATTTCGTACAAGCGTAAATTAATTCGAGTTTTAGAAAAAAATAGGTACTTTATTTTTTTGATTTTATCATTATAAATCGATAGTGTTTCATTTACCGAATTGATCCTCTACGGTATTATAACGAACAAAATTTAACAGTGTATACGAGTATGTAACTCAGCTCTACCCGCATATTAAGTTTTAATTTAATGAAAATTAATCCCTCTATCTTCCTACATGTATGAAGAAAAGTACCTACAAGGTAAATATCCATACTAATATTATAAATGCGAAAGTAACTCTGTCTGTCTGTCTGTCTGTCTGTCTGTCTGTTACGCGATCACGCTTAAACCACCCAACTGATTTTAATAAAATTTAGTACGTAGCAAGCTTGAACTCCAAGGATGAACATAGGCCATATATTATCACGCTATTTGCTGTGGAGGGTGAGTAATATTGCATTTTATCGGTAAAGTGTCTGCGCGCGGCCAAAATTGGAACTAATCGTTTGCTGCCATTTTGACATTTACGTCAGGTGTCAGGAGAATGTCTTGTGTTCTGTGTTTTTAATCGTTTCCAAATTAAATAATCGTCATCATTATACCGAAAGTGATTATGTGCTGGCAGGGATGTTAAAAATCAAACGTGCTTAATAAGAGGAATGAGAAAATATCGGACCTAAGCTACGGTTCCATTTTCCAAAGTTGACAAATAAATTTTCGGGTGACCATAACAATAAAATTTCCCTATTTAATCGTACACAGGGAGCCTGTCAGGAAAACATAGTTTGTTGATAATAGTCTGCTACTATGTATTTGAATCTTTATCAAGTGACTATCATGACGGACCAAAAATAATGAAGGATCAAAAATCAGAAATACAAAAGCAAAGAAGAAGAAGAAGGCAATACAAAAGCTCATACTGAAATGCCTCAATCACTAAAGCGGCATTTAACACTGTAACACCAGAAGAATGACTGAATGTCGTCTACACGTTGACAAAATAGAAGACAAATATTTTGAAGCGGATAGGTTAATGGATATCGAAATTAAGATTAGACTCATCCGACTCTTCTGATAGTATTGGAGATTGATTCTAAAAGTTTTTGATGTTAAAAGTGTTACTATTAACACTTTTAACATCAAAAATATTAACTTAATAAAAGATTTACAAACGTCTTATGACTTTTTTGTAATCGTCATCATCTTCCTGCCTATTTCCCATGTTATTTGGGGTCGGCGCAACACGTTTTCTTCTTCCATTCTGCCCCGTCACCTGTCATGCTATCACTAACTTCCTTCTCTTCCATATCACTCTTCACACAATCCATCCATCTTTTCTTTGACCTCCCTCTCCCTCTCCATCCATCCGCATGTATACTCATAACCCTTTTAGTAATATGTGTATCATCCCACCTCTTTACATGACCATACCAAGACAAACGATTCCCCTTCAACTTTTCTGAAACTGGCGCTACTTTCAAACTTCCTCTAATATACTAATTCCTCACTTTATCCTTTTTTGTCACACCATACATCCATCTCAACATTCATGACTTTTTTGTAATATTTACCCTAATAAAATAATCTGTAACGCAATCTATTAGTTTACTCTCCTAAAGTAAACTAAACGTATAACTAAATATTTTTTTTAAATTACAATTTGAGTTACTAAAGATTGTTTTTAATTATGTGAGGGAAAATAGATTAGTTAGGCTGGCAACATAAAACATGCCCCTAGCAACGCGCATGCTCTATAAGTAATATTGTATTTTATTGGTATTATACGATTTGCCGCAAGTTCAAACCCCAGCGACAGTTAATATTTTTGTGATTATTTTATCTTTTTTTCCGATAATATACAATGATACGCCGAATAAATCAATAAAATTGTTGTTTACATGTTTTAAACATAACATAGACATTCTTATTCAATATTTTTCCCAGTGTTTTGTAAAAAGTAATCAAAACATAAAATAAAACGTGTCGGCGAAACAAAATACTTACTATTTTTTTTTAATTGATCTATTTAAGATATAAATGATCACGCTATCTTTGACAAGGAGCCAGGCACTCTATGACGTTTACGAAAAGAACGCCTATTTTAAAAGGAAATTATCTAAGAATTTAGCACAATGGTTTAGTGACTAGCCATAGCACGTAGGACTGTGGTAGTTCGAATCTCAGATTGGTGAGGCTTTTTTTTTTGCATTCTTCCTGTTTTTTTTTTTATTGAGGCTGGTTTTAAGGTCAGCACTTTCGAAACAGTTTGTGTCCTTTAAAATCTAACATTCGATTTCAAATCGTTCGTTTTCGTTGGATAAAATAAAATAAATGTATGCATTTTTTTATTGAACGGTCCCAGAGCATTTTTAACAATCCTACTGTTTTTTTACGGCGGAGAGAGTGCGTGTAGCACTCAAGGTTTCGCCAAATTTCATTTGAAAGTTGGAGACTCATGGCTGTTGTGGCTGTTTCGAGTAGTTTCTATTTCGTAGTCGTTCGGAAGTACAGATATTACCATTTTGCGAATCGTCAGGAGGACACGGTCGAGCGTGCGATGGAGGTCTATCCTGGTTGAGTAGAGCACCGCTGTATCTTCGTGGAAGCGATCTGCGGCGGCGACTACAGCACTGCGTTTGGCCATCAATATGCGACTTCAATTGGGCGGAGATACACGCGCTCAAGATTTCGCAGAAATTCCTTAAAAATTTGGAGACTTTTCCTAAGGTAGTTCCCACTATATATTAAGACGTCAGTCAAATATGCACGAACAATACTGGATAAATGAACGAGTAATTTAAACTTCCAAAGCAATCAAGCTGCAACAATCAATGCAAACATGCTTTCGCAAATCCATTCTAATCTACAGAGACTGCTGAGGCGTGAAGATGTCCTATTTGCCATTGTTTCAAACACCTCCTTCGATCACATTATTGCTTCACTGAAGGAAATGACTGGTTGACATTTTTTCTAACGATCGCTTTCACGATGACACAGCGGCGCAGTCTTCAGTCGTAAGCTCCATTGTATCTCCGAGCGATCCGTACAATGGTGAGAATCGCGAGTTTCATTCTTCTAAATTCAATACAGATTTCTCCCGAAACGCCCACATCCAGTGAGTCATGCACAAAGACAGGACGCCGTGGTGCCTCTGTATCCACTCCTCAAACAAAGTAAAAACCACTGCGATTGTAGCATGCTTACTGCAATCCTGAAGCGCAAAGGGTAACTGTAGGGAAACAGGTGGGTTTTAGTCATTAAAAGTCTGAGACTCTTTCTCGCTGAACGCAGACTGGGAGAAGATATTTGATAATTCACCTACGTTAAAAAGAAGGTACAGAAATACAAACTCTAAAAGCTGAAGGTGCCGATCTCATGCTCAACTCCACTGGTCACTTTTTTTATACCCTACATTTAAAAGAATTTATTTAGTGATACTAAAAACATACTGTGTGTTAATATGCTTTTTTCTGACGCACAAATCATTAAAAAAAACATACAACGTTGTTTTACCAGAACATAAACCATAAACATACATAAACTTATGCTTCTCCTTTGGGTTAGGGAGAGACACCCATTAATACAACCCTTACATACTCTTTCCAAGTGTCGCCACAATGAACGGTCCTATGCATCTCGCTTCGCATCCATCGGATTCCCGCAGTCAGAGTAGGCGCTACGTGGCTGTTTATCTTGATTTTTGTTTTGTCCATGTTCATTTTAAGACCCAGTCTTTCGGAAGCTTTGACGTTCATATGTACATAATACATAATATGTACGAGTATACAACACATGTTTCCTGAAGGTAATTTGCGTTTTTACCTTTAGCCGTTTTATGTGAAAGTAAAACAAATAATTTCAATGTAGAATTAATTGTAAGATCAGAATTATTGTACAAATGTTCTACGAAATTAACGCGGACGAAGTTGCGGGTAACAGCTAGTATTAAATATATTAAACATATACATATACCTTAAAGAGAAATTAAGGAAGTATATGCGTATATTAATTCAAGTTTTATAAAAAAAATACTTTATGTTTTATTTTATCTTTACAAATCGATAGTGTTTCATGTACCGGATCGACCCTCCACAGGATTAAAACGATCAAAATTTAACGGTATATATTGATGATCTTAATACCTTAATACCACACCTGGTTGGGGTGTAGTGGGATGTCAGCGTCGGATTCCAGCCAGCCGGCCTTTACAAGCGGCGGAATGCCTAGTTAAAATCGTTGACATTCTACAAACTCTCACCAGTGGCTCCAAGTAGCTGTTCTGCACGCAGCGGCCACACCCCGGTAACCACGTCGGCTCGTGGGCTAAACCTGGTAGAGGGGGGCTTAAGTGTGTCGACAATTAAGCCTCGCGGTTCCTCCCCGCATCGTGCATAGGGTCTGTCTCGGTCATAATGACAATCCACTTTCGGTGGCGAGGCAGCTAGGCATAGTGAAAGGCCTAAAAGGTGGACGGTAGGAGACAGTTTATCGTTTGACCAGACACTGCATCCAGTTCTTCTCCAGTCGTAGCGGTTTCCGTTCCATTGGATCAAGGAGGACACGGACGAGAGAGTGCATCTGTGTTAGCGCGCACACTTATGCACTTAAATATATCCTGCGCACATGACTGCTTCCGAATAATGGCTTACGATCATAAAAGTCCTATGGCGATGGACAGAGGTAGAGAGGTCTAGCTGTACTGCAAGCTGGGCTTTGTCTGATGTCTGCACATAGGCGGCTCAAGGAGAGTGGTCGTTTTCGTGCTGCGTTTTTGGGTGACAGCGCGGATTGGGCAGCACGTTGGGTGACGAAGCAGCCCTATTCAGGGAGGCACTGCTTCCCCCGCTCAGCCGGGGAGGGGACTAGAAAAGGTGTCCCAAAAATTGTTCACCCATTTTACCTGGGAGGTAGCAACCACGGCTGCCTGTGCAACCCTTGCTTCGTGGTCGACGTTACAAGAAATATATAAAATCATCAAGCATGACATTTGGTGCGTGGAATGTACGCACTCTCTTGGATCGGGATGGTAATTTGTGCCCTGAGCGTAAGACAGCTATTGTGGCACGTGAATTGGCTCGTTACAATATTGACATAGCCGCACTCAGCGAAACACATCTGGCTGACGAAGGGGAACTGATAGAACGTGGCGGTGGATACACTTTCTTTTGGAAGGGGACTGCTGCTTCCGAACCCAGACGTTCAGGGGTTGGGTTTGCTGTTAAGACTTCAATAGCTAAGATGTTAAGTGAATACCCAACATATACTTCAGATCGTATGATAACACTGCGCCTTCATCTAGATAATGGGAATCACTTAAACATAATAAGTGTGTATGCACCCACCATGACTAATTCAGACGAGGTTAAGGACAAATTTTATGAGGAGTTGGCTCAAGTTCTTGTCAGAATATCGCCTAGGGAGCAAATACTAGTCTTGGGTGATTTTAATGCAAGAGTTGGACGTAACTTCGAAGCGTGGCCTGGTGTACTGGGTAAACACGGAATTGGTAATATGAATAGTAACGGACAAGCACTACTCAGCCTTTGTGCCCAGTTCAGATTGACCATTACCAACACAGTATTCAGACTTCCGACAAAACACAAGGCCACGTGGATGCACCCTCGTTCCAAACATTGGCATCTTATTGACTACGCAATTGTTCGCCAAAGAGATATATCCCAGGTTAGAATTACGCGTGTAATGCGAGGTGCAAATTGCTGGACAGACCATAGGCTAGTTATCGCGAAGCTTAGACTTCGCCTTCATCCTCCACGTAGAACGACATTAATAAAATCTGTTTGCCTAGACGTAGGAAAACTTGAAAACCTTGATGCGAGGAAAGAGTATGTTCTGGCCCTTAATACGGCACTAAATATATCTGCTTCGTCTGGTACTGACCTTAATGCTCAATGGCAAGACTTTTCTTCTCGATTACTTGACACCAGTTCTCAAATCTTGGGAACAATAATGCACAAAGATGCAGACTGGTTTGATGAGAGTGATGAGGCTATAGTAGAAGCATTAAAGAAGCACCGTAATTTACTAAAGCAGCAAGATCGCAATAAACAAATCGGTTCCGTATGCAACATCAAGCAGAGTAGTTCTGCATTGCGGAAGTTAACTAGGGGTATGAAGGACAAGTGGTGGCAGGAAAAGGCCAAATACATTCAGTGGCTGTCAGATACAAAACAACTTGGAGCTTTCTATGGGGAGGTGCGAAAACTGTTTGGCATAAGCTATCGTGTCAAAGTGCCTATCAAATGTCGAGACGGTTCAGAGCTATTGACATCTGAAGAAGCAGTGCTTGCGCGCTGGGCACAGCATTTTGGCGAGCTTCTCAATCTAGACCGCGCAGCAGATATGGCATATATTCTATCTATGCCCGCTTGCCCCACAGCCGCTGAGTTGGACGAGCCACCAACGTTAAAAGAAGTCAAAGATGCACTCGTGCAATTACATAACAAAAGAGCGGTTGGTATTGATAATATCCCAGGGGAATTACTTAAATATGGGGGCGATAGATTACATGAAGTCATTTGGAATTTCTTTGTGACTATGTGGGAAGAGGAAAGAGTTCCAGATGCATTTAAAGTATCAAGAATAAGCGCCCTATATAAGAATAAAGGAGACCGATCTGATTGCAATTCTTATCGTGGAATTTCGCTCCTTTCAACCTCGGGGAAAGCGTTTGCAAAAGTTCTTCTCAACCGTCTTATTCCCATATCAGAGTCAATCCTGCCAGAGACCCAATTTGGTTTTCGCCCTGAGCGGGGAACCTGTGAAGCTATATTCACCATTCGCCAGCTTCAAGAGAAAAGCAAAGAACAAGGTCGACCTTTATACCTCTGTTTTGTCGATCTCGAAAAGGCTTTCGATAGTGTTCCCCGAGAAGCCTTGTGGGTCCTACTGAATAAACTAGGATGCTCTGAAAAGTTTGTAAGGATGATACGACTCTTGCATGACGGCATGTCTTGTTGCGTCGCGGTAAAAGGCGAGCAATCAGACTGTTTCAATGTCACTTGTGGCGTGAAGCAAGGCTGTGTACTTGCACCTACACTCTTTGCTTTATACTTTGCCGTCGTCATTCGGGAAACTCTGAACCGAACTTTGGAAGGCATTCGGATTCGTTTCCGAACTGATGGTAATGTATTTAATCTTGCTAGGTTAAGGGCCCGCACAAAAGTCTCTTACAGCACTATTACAGAGATCATGTATGCTGATGACCTATGCTTTGTGGCGGATACTTGCGAAAATCTGCAGGCGCTGATAACTGCTCTTAACACTTCGATCCACAACTACCCAACTTGTTCATACAAAAGTAGACTCTAAACATCGGAATTAAGGCCTATAGTGGCGTGGATGTGAGAGGACACCGGTGTCCTCTGAGCTAGGACAGGTTAATGATGTTTGCAGTAAATTTGGACTTGCAATAAACGTCAAGAAGACCGAAGTTATGGTCATGGATGGGGAAGACTTACCGTCAACCTCAGACATTTTAGTCGGTGCTAGTAAGTTAAAGCAAGTGGAGAGCTTCAAGTACCTTGGTAGCATGATCACAAGCAAGGGGGACCTGGACGCTGAGATTAATCAGAGGATTTGTTCGGCTGCGGCAGCTTTCGGAAAACTGCAGCCCAAAGTTTTTCGTTCCCACGATCTCAAGTTGACAACAAAGATCTCTGTATACATGGCTATAGTTCTCCCGAATCTTTTGTACTCATCAGAGACGTGGTGCCTCTATCGAAAGCATATACGAACTTTAGACAAATTCCACCTCAAATGCCTCCGCAACATTATGGTCATCAGATGGTCTGATCGTGTTAGAAACACAAACGTCCTAAGGAAAGCCAAAGTCCTGGGCATTGAGGCCTACCTGATGAGACGGCAGCTCAGGTGGTGTGGGCATGTCTCTAGGATGCCTGAACAGAGGCTAGCGAAACGTATCTTCTATTCTGAACTACAGCAAGGAAAACGAAATCGTGGTGGACAGTTTCTACGTTTCAAGGATGTTCAGAATAGACACATGAAGAGATGCGAAATTGACCCCTCGACTTGGGAGACCCAGGCACAAGATCGGCCTGAGTGGAGACGTTGTGTACAGCAGCACGTACAGGCCTTTGAAAATAAGAGGAGGTTGGAATTAGACCAGAAACGCGACGACCTCAAGGCTAGACCACCAGCAACTATATTTTATAATGTTGTTAATGGTGTTCTGACATGTCCGCTTTGTGCTCGGAGTTTTTCGGCCAAAGTTGGATATGCAAGTCACATGAGAGCACACGACAGGGCAGCACATCTGAGCTCACAACAACCATGAGTAGCCAGAGATTGCGGTCGCTGTGGCCGAAATCGGCTAGATGGCATCATCATCACCACACCTTAATACCAAAGATAAAAAAACTACCCAAAAACCATTTAAAAAAAGAATTAGAAAAAAAAATGAATATTCAAAAGTCAAAACGAAAGTAAAATCTTCAATTTTAATGTAAATAACGCCGACTATAGCTGCAAGCCTCCGCTTTTGTGGTGGCATTAAAAATAGAAAAGAAATCAGTCGACATCTGCAAATAAGGAAATTATGAAACCGCAGCAAAACGTCGGCTTTCACCCTTTGTTTCTTCAACACCTTTTATTCAACGCCCCGGAGTTTTTAATCAAAAACTCATGTTTTATTTTTTAAATATATTTTTAATTGTGTCTTTGCTATTAGATGTGTAGTTGGAAATTACGATATTGTTTTTCATAAATTGTGTATTGGATTTTGTATACACATATTTATAAAGACGACAACTGTTTTTCAAGTAGTTAATAAATATATTTCAAAAAATCAGCTATTAAAGATATTAATGCAGTTTTAATACATTGTAGTGACATCTATGGCGCCACATAAAAACTACGTGAAAAGTTCTCCGCATGATTTGAACAATTACGACAGCCCGAAACCATCTATCGAGCAGTTGCCCACCAGACATAGTACTTGTCTAGTCGGAGGATCCTCCCTTTTCAACGGAGATTTGCGGAACTTTCCGTTTCACATGCCTCCAAACATAAAACATTTAATTAATACTTCAAAACTATTCAAACAAAAGTAAAACACCAAGAAAAGGGCACGTAGTTCTCCGTTCGATTATCAAAGATGCTAGAGCAGGGTGATAATGCGCGACGATAGTAGGGATGTGCTTTTTTTTTTGGTGGTGGGTAAAATCATCTAATGATATCTCCCGCCTTTGGGCGGAGCTGGAAATCAGGATCGGAATCGAAATCCCCACGGCGGCTGGGGCGTGAGGGCCGTTGCCTTTCACGTGCGGTCTCCTCCTTTGGTAGCATAACTGCTTCGCAGAATGTGGCGACCGCCTAATATTAAAAAACTGTTCAGTCATTCTTTTTTTTTTTTCAACAAGAACCATATTAATGCTTTGAACAACACATATCTTGACTTTTTGAGTTTTAGCCTCACGATAAAAATCGTATTAATCTAATATCATTTAATTTAGGTTATAGTGGGCTTAGTTATAAGCTTTTAATAAACTAGTGCGCCCATTTACGATTGCATCACTGCTTACCATCAGTTGGAATCGCATTCAAGCACTAGTTAATATTATAATAAAATAACAACCATCCTAGTATAACGGATTTTTATACAACGCTGGAACTTAAATATGTTGCTTAGTAGACCAATGTAATCTTAATCTGTTTTGCATAAGCCCTCTCATTGCTCTGTATGGCGTAAACACAGCAATGTGGATTAGAGGCTCCGCAGCTTAAATAAACACACTCATGATAGGATTTCAATCGAAGTAACATTTACTGTGTGCAATTTCTATTGGAAAATACCGTTCACAGTTTAAGCCTGATGAAGTTTTTAATTGGTACGACGAAGTTGGATGGAATTGTGTGATTATTTTGTTTGTTTTAGATTTAAGGTTTTATTTTCTGCTGAATAAGATTGCATTTGTAAGGGACTCAAGTTTGTTTTAGAAATTAAAGTCGGTGTGTTTGGCAGTTAGTCTTTTTATTGTCAATGATATATATTAATATGGCTTAATCAGACGAAGGAATCAACAATAAACATTTTTAATAATGAGGCAACAACCATATTTATATGTTACCGGTGTGACAAGACATGACATTCTTCGAACCACAAACAAAAACTACGTTTTTAAAGAGGTCACTGCTCACGCTGTTCGTAATACCATAACAGTCAATAAACCTTATATTTTTGCTTAGTTTTACGAAAATTCAGGTTGAAATAAAAGTTACAGTTTAAAACTGTCTTGTGAAGCTTTAGTAGTGTAAAAAAAAATATCACGTAATTGAAATGTTCTAACGTTTTAGCAAATAATAAGTTTGACAGAATTTCGTTTTGTCAAGTTCTTTATTTTTAGAACTCTTAAGGAAGTTTGAAATGACAGACTGATGTCAACGCTCAGACACTGACAAACGCTGTGACAGAATGATGTGACCTCTCGCACCGATCCCTGCCGGTCTAGCCAAGTGATGACCGTTTCGTTTCGATTCTTTTTCGTCAAACGCCTCGAGTTGGCCACGCCTCCAATTCCTTTGTTCTAACATTTCCTCAACACTCAGTCGTGTGCTCATAACAAAGAATCGGTGGCGTGGCCGCTTCTAACACTGCTTATAAGTCTACAAGCTGTATATTGTGAGGCCTAGCTCCGTCAGGGCTTAGGTCCAGGGTCTGTATTTTAATATATAAAACTGGGACTCGCAATAATCATTTATATTTTCGTATTTCTTCAAATAGATATCCTTTGATTATATACCTGTGTATAACACAGGTATATAGTCAAAGTAGATATCATTACAAATCATTATCTTCAACCTTCAACGACCACAACTGCCGAAACAACAAACTATTTTTTTTTTCTATCAGATTTTTAAATCTATTCTAGAACTGTCAACATCCTTCAAAACATCTATCAAGCCAGTCCGTTAAATAATTACGCAAGTAACTCATGCGATCTCCTTCGACATCATAATATTATTCAAAATAAAGAATATTAGTATTCGTCAAAAAAAAATCAAAGGATAGAGGGGGTTTTCTGGCTCTAAAAATTAAGAAAAAAATAAGGCATAGGCAAAAAAAATAACCATGTATAAAATTTTGGCATTTTACTATTTTAGAACATACGAGTAATATATTTTAAGTTATCATTAAAATATTTGTGTTATTTTAGTACCTAATTGTTTGCTTCCCAGGGGCCTAAATATTGACAATTTATTAAAATGTGGTCAATTATAAATGTGTTGCGCTCTTACGCTCATATAAAAACAAGAAATTACTAAAATAATACAAATTATTTAAGTGAAAACTCAAAATACATATAATAAGTTCTAAAATAATGAAATGCTAAAATTTAATACGTGCCATCAACCATTTTTTTTTTCTAATTTTTAGGGACCAGTGAACCCATAAGGACTTCAAACGCTATCTCAATTCTATCCTTAATGCGTAACATTACACCAACTCCTTGTTAATTATATGTAGCTGTCGGCCGGTCCGTTAACCTAAATTGGACGGGCTGAGTGGACAGTGACATTGTAATCCCATCGCACTGATTATCACCGACGTTGATGCGAATTAGTAACTAGATAGTTCATGCTTGTTATTGCATAAATTAAAAGCTGTTTGGCTCTAAATTAGAATTGGATTGAAGAGGTTCTCAATGGCAGTGTGTGTAAATGCTATTCTAGTTCATAAGTATTGATATAATTATAATTTGAAAGTATTTTAAACGTTTCGTAAGTGTTTTACTTTTTTTTTGGGTTCTAAATCTCAGTCGGCAAAAACGGAACCCTCACAGGGTCTCGTTCGGGATCAGGAACACGTTGAGGTTTTAAACTGAAATTAGTAGAAATACTCTAGTCTGCTACTTCTTGGAGTAATGAAAAAATCAAACGTCTATTCAAAGTAATAAGATGAGGCCGTTTATGCTTCGTTTATGGCGCATATTTTGATTCATGAGAAAATCAAAACCGATTAGGCTTGGGGCTTTGACCTAGAATGATATTTGGAAAGAAGCAAGTTCTCATAGCACAAATAAATGAAAAATCTGAAAACCGTAGTAACGTCACAAATTACTTTTCTACCACGCACTTGACTAGTTTTTTTTTTAATTTTATGAATTTTATTACTTTCAGTCGAAAATGTTGTTCATATATTTTAGAGCCCGGGTGTGTATCACGCAAAATCATATTATTTCTAAAAAGTAAATTTTTATTTTTTTGAGTGCGATATTGTAAACGATTTACCATGTAACGTAGCAATGTAGCGCTGTTTAATCAGACATTTTAACAATCAATATCGCTTATCGTTTATCTTTGTCTAAAGATAAACGTATATTTTGATTTTACGAAACACAAAATAAGTAGACACTTACAACTAATCTTTTCGAAGAAATATTTGTTAGCATCGACACTGTTCTCAATTAAGTTCCGT
The DNA here is from genome assembly GCA_958295575.1 of Leucania comma. NCBI lineage: Eukaryota > Metazoa > Arthropoda > Insecta > Lepidoptera > Noctuidae > Leucania > Leucania comma. Next base: position 24,606,416 of record OY282467.1, on the reverse strand, counting down.
GATGTTACTAAAACATTTATCAGCTGCCTAAAACCATCATCGCATTTTCGTGCCCTGTCTAAATTCGCACACTATATTCTAAACCATTCAACGGTGGCTTGAATTTCTCAACCGTGATTCTGTGGACACTGTTTAAACTGCTCTGTGGCTTGCATGCACGGATAAACGAAACCTAGAGTTCTGATTTAGAAGCCAAAAATCGGTAACTTAGTCAATGGTGAGGTTAGAGAAAAAAAAGGGATCTTGTAAAAAAAATGTTGTCTTTCTCTGTGCTATGCTCGGAGTCTCCTTGCGTGATCGCATTAGAAGTGAAAATATCGCCACGAAAACTAAGGTTACCGACATAGTGCGAAAAATTGCTAAACTTAAGTTTCAGTGGTCAGGGCACATTTCTCGCTAAACAGATGGTCAGTTGGACCAAAAGGTTCTGGAATAGGGTCCGCGTACCGGAAGACGTAGCGTTGGAAAGCCTGCCTAAAGGTAGATCGACGGCCTGATGAGGGTAGCAAGTATCCAATAGATACGAGATGCGCAGGACCGTTCGTTGTCCTTCCGAAAGGAAAGCCCGGCCCTGGTATCTTACGCCACGAAGGAACGGGGTGGGTTTTCAGTCAGTAAGAGTCTGACACTATCTCCCGCTCCGCCCAAGAGCGGGAGATGTCATTGGATGATTTTACCCACCACGAAAAAAAAAAAGGACCGTTCGTTGTAGCGACACTTAGGAGAGATTTATGTCTGGCAATGGAAGTATTTCTACTGAAATGATGATGATTCTCTGCCGAAGTCTATATTTCCTGATAGCAATAACGTAGTGATCTAAGAGTGAATAGGTTTCATCTAGGCAAGCGTGCTTCAAAGCGTGAAAGGCGTTATGTTTTTTCTATTTTTCAATAATTGGTAATTTAATAATTATTTCATTCAAACATCACTATTTTATACGTAGATAACCGTAGAAAACCGCATAAAAAATAATTTAGTAATTTTTGACTTTATCGTTAACAGACGGGCTGAGAGATAGGTATAGATAGGATAGGACTTCATTTTAATACATATTATTTTCATATTAAATAATTTTTTGACCTATTACACAACTTTTCCATAAAATACCTGTTCACCTGTTATTGAAAACCATCAACCTCATCCCCTTTGTGATCCCAATTTATTTGGGGTCGACGCAATACGCGTTTTTTCATCCGTCTTTACTTATAAAGATGGATGAAAAATGCCGTCATCCGAACGTTTACTTTCGTCTAAGGAGCTTAGTCCATGGTGTACGGCGGGCGGGATGAGGTGCGGTGGGGTAAGGTGTGGCATATCGCGGGTATAAATATTATATTTTAAAGAATTAACATTGCCATGTCTGTATATAGAATTGGGTGGGTGGTATAGGAGAATAGGGTTCTATGCAGTAATAAGAAAGTGGGCCGCTTCCTTTAAGGACCGAATTAGGAATACGAAAAATATCATCCAGGCCGTGTATAATACATATAAAGTTAATGTAAGTGACATCTAATTAATTAAATCGAACCATAATTTGTTTAATATTTTATTGTTTAATGTATTTAATTATTCATTTGATATAGCATTTAATTTAATTTCAATTGATAATATATAATTTAATAATTAATTACAATTGGACATTTCAAGGTTTTATGATTTATTTATTTAATGTGATGTCAACTATATAATTGTAATAAATTAATGTAATAAGTATGTTGTTGTTTATGCTTTGTGTGTTTCTGTGTATTTGTGATAACATATGGGTATCTTACCTGAAACAAATGCTTATTATTATTATCAAATATTTTTGAGGTCGCAGTTTTTGTCAAAAGTAATATTGATCTATTTAAATATCAAACACGTATACGGCATCAGGACAAGCTAGACATAGTTCCTAGTAAGACGCATTTCTTGCACAAAAGTATTTTCAGCTCAGCTTCGCGTGTATTCAATAACATTCCAAGGCCTATAAGAGCAATTACTTAAATAAAATTATTTAAAAAGAAACTCCATGAACTGTTATTGAACAAATACTATAACTCTTTGAAAGACTTCTTTGACCGAATAACCATAGATGTGCCCATAGTTTCACCGCGAGATATTTGGAAAATATCCTTAATTTCGAGAAAAAAAAATTGTTGAATCTCTCAAAAACAGCTAAATCGACTCTTTCTATTTGCAGAATTTACAAAAATTTTTTTTTTAGGTATCATTGAGGTGGCATTGACCCCCTTTATTAAAATTAATAAATAAATCACCATAAAAAAATCTGATTTTTTCTAGGAAAAACTAAAATATTAATATCAAATCTTCGGCCAAATAAATTTCGGAAAAACGTGTGTAAATAACGACAATTAAGAATTTTTCAAAGGTCATTCAAGTTGTACAGACGTATGTACAATTGCCGCTCAAGGGGTTGGATAGGTTTAGAAATATCTCGCGGTGAAACGGTTGGCACGTCTTAATTTTTTTTTTTTTTGTGTAATTCAGCACCGCCCTGAATGTTAAAAATTTCGAAAACAGAATGTGCCTGCTTAGGTGTTTTTAAGGACTCCCCTCTTAAAAACCCCTAGGCTGTAGCTATCATGAAACACAGAAAACAGTGTGTTCCCGAAACATTTGGCACTGAGGTAACCAAATCTTTACTCACCGTTTTTTTTATGGTAGGTAAAATCATCCAATGACAAATCCCGCCCTTGGGCGAAGCGGGAAGTAGTATCAGACTCTTACTGACTAAAAACCTACCTCGTTCCTTCGTAGCCTATCGTGCCGGGGCCGGTATTCCTTTCGGAAGTTAACCCATGACCCCAGTAGGCTTCGACCCTGCCTGCCTGCAGTTAGCAGGCTGGGCCTCTTCGGTGTGCTGACAGCTCCTTGAGGCGCGCGGGAACAGAACGCGCCGTCGACGACTTGGGCTCGGTCCGGTCGGTTACCGGAATTTTTATTCACCGTTGATTTAATTACTTAGTATAGGTACTATATACACATCCACTGTGATGAATCACATATTAATAATAACCATAGCCCTATTGTCTTGTTTTTCATGTGTCACAATAGTTTTTACCAACCGGGGGTTATCCTTGGATGCACATCCATTATAGATAAATCGTCGGTTGGCATCGCGTTCCATTAAAAAGTATCTAAAGGGCCTCAATGAAAAAAGAAATACCTCCTGAAAAAAATCCTTATCGCCATACTCTGAAAATAACTTTCATTAATTCACTTGTCCCTGAGTGTATGAAAATGAGCTGCTCGCGTAAAGTAGGCCACGTTTTAAACGGTTGCATTAAATAAAAACACGATACGGGCAATGCCATCGCATTTGTATCGTACGCACGATTTAACTGCCGCTGCCGTACGCAGATACAACAAATAGCGATTCTGTTGCATGTACCTACGAATAATAATGCATCTGACAGCGGTAACGAAACTGGTTTTACTTTTTTTTTTGTTTTCGCAGAAAAGGTTTCAAAAGCCTGGCCTTTTGGGAATAAGACCGGGAAGTATGTCAAATCTAAATTAATCTAGTACATGCGGCCAGTGCGGATCGGTGAATGTCACATGTCTTCGAAATTTTGGTTCCAGGATATGCCGGTTTCCTCACGATGTTTTCTTTCACCGCTTTGAGAGCAGTGGTGATGAAATAAATTACACAACGTAATACACTGGGTTTGAACCCGCGACCTACAATTCGTAAGTCGGGGCCGTTACCACTCAGCCACCACTGCTCTCTTCTTTTAAATAATAACTTATTTAAGATATTTTAGTACTTAATTAAACAGTATCACTTTCGATACTGCACTTAAATATAATCAGAAGTTATCAAATCTCAAAGTGACATCTTTAAAAAGCGGTAACTTCACGGACTCTTAATAAAGGTGAGACGGTACTTCACGTCGGAACAGCTGCTCAACCTTTATCAAGCGCAAGTTCGATCGTGTATGGTTTTGTTTTTCAGTGGGTAAAAATCACTCAATGACATCCCCCGCCCTTGGGCGGAGCGAGAAATAGTGTCAGACTCTTCCTGACTGAAAAACCCATCTCATTCCTTCCTTACCTTTTATACCGGGGCCGAGCCTTCTTTTCAGAAGCTGACCCTTGGCTCCAATAAACTTCGACCATGCCTGCTAGCAGGCTGGGCCTGTACAGCTTACTGACAACCCCTTGATGCGCGCAGGAACAGTACGCGCCGTTGACGTTAGCTTGGGTCTGCCAAATACCAGCTTGATGCACTAGGAGTGGATTGAGAAGCGAACCAAGAAGATCATCGGTAATGATGCGCTGGTCTAGTCAAAACTTCAAAATCTTGAGCATCGACGCCGAGTTGTTAGCCTATCGGACATTTAAGGAAAAAATAAAACACTTGGACTAACTGGTACTGAAGAACTAACATTATATACTCGAAGATTACAACATTAGTTAAAGTAAATACGTTTTCAATATAAAGGTGAGAAAAGCTTTATAGAATTAATTTAAAATTAAAATCTATTATCGTTTCTTTCACGGCGGTTCCTTTTATCATGAAAAATTGAATAACTTACCCATTCATTTTCGACGTCATTAATTCCCGTTATAATTTAACTTTTATATAATTTTCACTACGCGTATTTAATACTCGACGAACAGTACTTTAATCTGGGCTTAAACGACTTAAATATATATAATTAAACTAGCTTCTGCCAGCGGCTTCGCCCGCATAAACTTTGGAGATGGTATAAAATATTATTGTGAACGTGATTAATTAAATGCCGGTTTACTAGCATATGATTTTACTATCCACAAAAAAATTATTTTGTTCTAATAATCTTAATGTTTCAATTACTATATCGCATCATCTTTTTAGGGAGAAGAAACTGACTCCTGAAATACAGGTATTCATACCTAGCTCTGGAGTCTTCTTTAGTTTGTAAGGATTTTTATGAAATAAAGATTATTATCACGCCAGGGGGTATTATTATTACGTAATAGCCCCCTTTTCAGAAAATCATATAAAAAATAAAAATAAACTTTTTCGGGTTTTTTTCAGGAAAAATAAAGATATAGAAACAAAATTTTCAAAAAATTGAATTTCGTATATTTGTGTGAACAGTAAGATAATTAACGATTTTCAAGGTTATTCAAGTTGTACAAACGTATGTACAATCGGCCTTTGAGGGGTTAAATTATTACAATAATAAATTGTTCCAATCAACTTTATGCAAATCACAATTATTAACACCAGAGTTCCGTTTCAGTATCACTTAGGTTTTTAGATGAAAATACTTATCACTTAATGTATGTAGTTCGCACTTGTTTGCTGTCGAAATCAAACTGACTCGCTTCCGGTCGGGAGCTAGTATTTATACACGAAGCCAGGAAAACTTTAGATACTGACCTTTCAAGGCTACTCTAGAACAATGTCGTCAAATCACGGAGCCATAAATTATTTTTATTTAGCTTTCTTTTATAGAACCCCAAAAACAGAAATGTACTTTTACTTCAAGAGAACAAATTATTATATTTATGTAGAAGTAATATTCTGGTTTTTAGGCTACTTAAAATTGTAAATCATAAAATATCTATGCAATAAAAATCGTTGAATTTGTGTCCAATATTATGTAGAGCAGCTTTAAATGCGAAACTTCGCCTGGCTCGGTTTGAACCCGCGACCTACTCGTAAGTCGGGGCCGTTATCTCTCGGCCACTACTCTCACTCAAAGATGAGGAAAGTCAAAGTTTTATAAAATACACATATTTTTCGTTTATTTCCTTTTTTAATACATAATTATTTTATTTTACATATTTAAAATTAAAATATTGAAAAAAAAAAGTTGGGTCAGCCGCCGCTGTTGGGAGTTAGGTCTGACCTATGATGGTGGTTACAGATTCAAATACAGGGATCTCCTCAAACAAACTCGTGTAATAAGTGAAGAAGAAACTGGACTTTGAAAGTCGTAAGGTTGGAAACCTGCCACGGAATCAACTTAAAATCGCTCGTGGTACGAGTACAAACCCACCAAAAATATTTTAATTATTTTACAGCTTTCACGAGGTTCCCGTCATATTTAATTATTATAATCTGCGCAGTATATGCGAACATATTTTCTGCTTTACCTGCATACGAAACGCATTTGCTCGTGACAGTACATGACGTAACAATCTACCATTTGCTTTTATGTTCATTTGTTTCAAAGCATCTCTTGTATCCTATGAAGTAATGAGTATATCTGCAGTGCCATTATGAGATAATTACGACAAAGAGGCATGCCATTCTGGTTTTAGGAACCTTTTTCAATTATAACGAGCTCAAAACGTAACTTTATGCTGTTTGATTGATTTTTTTTTTTTGTGTAAAAAGCAACCTATCTCATGAAGACCCGAAGTGATTTCTATCAGAAATAATTGGATCAGAACCATCAAAGATTAATTTCGTACAAAGAAACACACGATTTTAAGCTGTTAATGTTGGCTGTGGTTGTTGAGGAGTTTTGCCAGGTTTAGTTTAGTTTATTTCCAAAGTATTATGTCTTATGGCATTTTACTGTGGGGATCTGCAGCTGATGTAGACTCAATTTTCATACTGCAAAAGAGAACAATCCGGGCTATTTATAGAATGGGTCCTCGCGAGTCCCTCAGAGAAAAATTCAAAGAAATCGATATACTGACTCTGCCTTCTCTTTATATCTTGCAAAGTATTTTGTACGTTCGTAGAAACTTGGGACTTTTTAAAATTAGAAGCGATTTTCATGACAAAAATACGCGTAGTAAGCATGAAATTGTTTTGCCCCAATGGAGATTAGCTCGGACCAGCAAGTCATTTCTAGTAAACAGCATACGTTTTTATAACAAGCTGCCAAATGAGGTAACTGCACTTAGCGAGGGAAAGTTTAAAACTCATATTGAGCGTGTCTTAACCAAAAAACTATTTTTGTTGTGCTTTCTGGTACAATATTGACTGGTCTACATTATCCTTACATAATTGATTAATGAATACTGTAATATGAAAATATTGTAATATAAACCTTTTTTTTTTAAAGAGTAACCATGGAGTTTCTTGCCGGTTCTTCTCCATAGGAAACGACCAATTTGGAACCGTGCACTAGCTTCTGACGTTTTATAAGTGCCCATGTAGGCCTATATGAAATAAAAACATTTTGACTTTGACTTTGACTTTAGTTTACAACACTAATATACTTTTTAGGTTAATGTTTGACCGCTATCTTACCTGATAGTAAGTTATGATGCGACTATGGTGTACGCTTGCTTAGAAGTAATCTGTTCACTCTTGACTTAAAGACCCCTAGGTTGTAGCTATCAGGAAACATAGAGTCCAGCTGGGAATTCCACTCCTTAGCTATACGCACGATAAATGTGTTCCCAAAACCATATAGTACGATGTCTACCACGTACCGGCGGCGCGTGTGTGTTTGTTTCTTCTTCAAGCTCGTACAGCTGAAAGATTTAGATGAAGCTAGACACATAGACAGATCGTATCCTTAAATAGTACATAGGTTACTTTTAATCTCCAGAATATTTTCCCTTCTTTATACATTTCTTACTATCACGAGGGCGAAGAATAGCTTCACCCGATAGATAGTGAGCTACAGCTAATTAAAATAGTTACTGAACTTTACTTCAAAGCCGTGGGTAATGTGAAAGTATACCCTGGGGCTCTGAAACGAATGCAAAGAAGGAACAGGAGTAGGTTTTTAGCCAGTAAAATTATGGCGCGGAGATGTCATTGGATGACTACCGAAAAACTAAAATATCTTGTCAAAAACCTATGTGAATACTTAAACACGTACATTTAACATCTCAAATCTCTACATTATGTTGCTGTGGACCCGATTTAGTATTGTACCTTCTCGTTTAGTGGAATTCTTGGCTGCAACAATGTAGTATGCGTTTGCAGTAATTAATTTCGTGGTACAATACAGTTCTCAGAGACTGGAGCTAATTATGGAATTAGAACCTAATTAGAACATGGATAAATCAACGTGTTCCAGTGGTTTTGTTCGTTCAAGGTATTTAATGTTAATAGGTATGTGTTTTGTTTTTTTTTATAGGCCTGATTTTTCAATAGTCTGTAACTGATACCGTGATAAGGACTGTCTTACTGAATGTATCAAAATGTTGAGCTGTAAAAAAGACGCATGATAAAAGTTTGCATGTAGCAGAGATTTTTTATTTTTTTATTTTTTATGGTAGGTAAAATCATCCAATGACAAGTCCCGCCCTTGGGCGGAGCGGGAAGTAGTGTCAGACTCTTACTGACTAAAAACCTACCCCGTTCCTTCGTTGCCTATCATGCCGGGGCTGAGCCTTCCTCTCAGAAAACGGCCCTTAACCCCAGCAGGCTTCGACCCTGCCTGCCTGCAGCTAGCAGGCTGGGCCTCTACGGTTTGCTGACAGAACTGCGCGCGGGAACAGAACGCGCCGTCGACGACTTGGGCTCGGTCCGGTATGTTACCGGACGATCGGACAGCGTGCTACCCACTGCACGCCGTCCGCAAGCCCGCGCCTACGGTGGCCGGAAATCGGGATCGGAATCCCGGCGGCGGCTGGGGCGAGCGCCCCGTTGCCTCTGCCTGATGCGGTCGGCCTTCTCCTTTGCTAGCATTACTGCTTCGCAGAAGGAGGCGACCGCCTGCCATCCCTCCTCACTCCGGACCATGGCCTGAACCAAGGCCCGGCGAGAGAGATCGCTGCCGCCGATTGGTGTAGCAGAGATGAGAATTTTGAGATGATTTTGTAGTTTGACGAGAATGTATGAAGTGAGAAACACGAGTAAGTTTGAGAGTAGCACTAGGGGCTCAAAAGTTTGTAAAAGAGTACGAGTATACTTGTGGTTGGATAGAGAGGGGGAAGGAGGCCAAAACAAAAGGTGAACGATTTGTTTGAGAACTGACATGAAAGAAAAGGGAGTTAGTGATAGCGTGATGGTAACAGGACGGAAAGAAAAATCGTGTTGCACCGACCCCAAGTAATATAGGATAAGGGCAGAAATAAGAAGAACTCAGCCTCCTCTAAGAAGTAGGTACAAAAAAACACAAACGACTAACTGATACACCCACAAGCGAAACAACTAGTTAAAAGAAATTATGTTCCATGTGGGAATTAAACCCGTGACGTGCCTTTATAACAATCATGTTTCGTCGTAATCTTTTTTTTAATTAAATATAAACTAATGCTGACTGCGATCCCACCTGATGGTAAGTAGTGATGCAATCGTTGATGGTGTGGCGCACTACTTTATTAAGAGCCTATTCACTCTAGTATTGAAGACACCCGAATAATAATCGTATTGGGAAGACCGCAGCAGGCAAATTGTTCTAGTCTAAGAGCTCGATTACGGCGACGCGGCACGTTGGGCGGTCCGTCGTACATTGCCAATTACGTTTGTATATGTATGACGAATCCGGCATTCATTTGTTGACAACAAAACAAGGCACGCCATCTAGTGGGAACTAGAAGAACAAGAGGTGGCGCGCTTGACAGTCTGTGACGTTTCTACCTTCGCTACGAGCATGGAAAGGGAGAACTAACTCGGGCAGCGGACACTCTCAGCCAGATCGTCGCAGAGTCAAGACGTTCTGAATCCGTCCGTTTTGTTGCTTGTACCTACCATAAAACAGTGTACTGTATCGAAATTTCAGACCGAAATGTATTTAGAAGTTAACCAATTCAGTTCTTAGCCCTTTTTATTCATTGCACGATACTCACGTAGGCCCACCTGGTAAACAGAGCTCGAACCATTCTGGACAAGCCGACATATACATAGTTAACGATAAATATTTCAGTAAATATTTAAGTTTTTTGTGTACACGTGTAGATGTAATATTAAAAAAACATAAAACCGTAAAATTACTGAGAAACAACTAATAAGATATGCATCCCTGGTGTGCAGAGTGCGAGCCAGTCCCAACAGCATCCTGAGCATGATTCCTGACAGGCTGAACTGCTACATAATGAATCGTTGCTCCAGTATCTCAGCGGGAGTACCGAATCGATGATTATTTTGTCATGTGTGTTAATGTATTTTGCAACCTTATTACTACTATTTATGTTAGTGACACAAATACGGTTGTATAATACAACCGTATTTGTGTTAGTTGTAGGTTGTTTTATTGTTACTAATACTAAATGAGTCTCATTGTTACTCGAAATAAAGATTATTATTATTTAATTTATTCATTATATATACATACAAATTACAATTTAAATATTTTTTTAAAAACTTATAAAAATATAAAAAATAGTAGCCCACTGGCATTGGGAATAGGGTCCAAGCTGCCGGTGGTCAGGGCTTCTGAGAGAGGAACCTCCTGACAATACGCGCCGTGTCCAGGAGTACTGCCTTCTGAATCAGGCTCTTGATCCAACTGCCTAATGAGAGCCTCCTCAGATGTTGATCGAGGCTCTTGGCTATTAAGTCATTGGCCGTTATTATTATTATTATAAGATGAAGACATATTTCGCTAAACTTAATTAGATTCCTATTTAAATTCCTCCCACGCTAAACTGTACCCATAATTTATTATTTATTTCTCTCAAAATAGACGTGAGCAGAAAACATTATAATTAATTAACGAAAGTAGCTTACATCTTTTGATGTCCACTCAGAAGTTTAATTTAATTTGCAAACCCATTTTAATGTAAGGCTTTAGAGTTAAAACGATAAATAACTGCAATACATTTAAATGAAATTATTTTGTACAATCCTTATTCATCCTAAAAGACTACTTCGTTTTCAAATATTCATTGAACAATTAAGTCTGGCAGACCCTTTTGAAGAGTTTCCTAGTAAAACTTATTCAAGCAAGTTTAATAAATAATTCTGATTATACTTAGATTGTATAATCTAAGTACAGATTTTTTTTTTTATTATTAAACTATACAGTTTGCAGGTACAATTGTACAGTAACAAAAAGATTCCAGGAATGGAAATCAAATAAAGTATGGAAGCAAAGAACACTAAATTTAAAATTTTAACCTAGCTAGAATGAACCATTTTATGTAAAATTAGCATTGCCTTTCAACGTGGCAATGCTGCCAGTCTTCTGGGTACATTTCCGGATGACAGCAATGTGGAGGAGTACTTCGAGTAATAAAATCATCCAATGACATCTCCCGCCCTTTGGTCGGAGCGGGAGTTAGTGTCAGACTCTTACTGACAAAAAACCCACCCCGTTCCTTCGTGGCCTTAGATACCAGGGCCGGGCTTTCCTTTCGGAAGCAAACCCTTGGCCCCAGTAGGCTTCGACCCTGCCTGCCTGCAGCTAGCAGGCTGGGTCTCTACGGTTTGCTGACAACTCTTTGAGGCGCGGGGGTACAGTGCGCGCCGTTGACGACCTGGGCTTGGTCCGGATGGTTACCGGACGGTCGGACAGCGAGCTACCCATTGCTCGCCGTCCGCAAGCCCGCGCCTATGTTGGCTGGAAATCAGGATCGGAATCCCCGCGGCAACTGGGCCGTGAGGGCCGTTGCCTCTCACGTGTGGCCTCCTTCTTTGCTAGCATTACTGCTTCGCAGAAGGAGGCGACCGCCTGCCATCCCTCCTCGCTCCGGACCATGGCCCGTACCAGGGCCTGGCGCGAGAGATCACCACTGCCGATCGCCGTCACGAGAACACGGCGATGCTCTGCCCAAGTGGGGCACACTTCGACCGTGTGCTCCGCCGTGTCCTCCGGGCAGGTCACGCAGTGGTGGCACCCGGTCGTCGGTTCCGCACGAATCCGGAACAGGAACCTCCTGAACTTACCGTGTCCGGTGAGAACCTGGGTCATGCGGAAGTTTAGGACGCCGTGAGGTCTTTCCAGCCACGCCTCAAAGAGGGGAAGGCCCCTTTTTGAGGCGTGGCTGGCAGCTGAAATTATGGCGGTAAGGATCGCCATAATTAAGGCGTGCTCAATAGTGTGACGGATGACAGGACAGAATGAAAGAGAAAAACGTGTTGCGCCGACCCCAAGTATTATGGGATAAGGGCAGGAAGAATAGAAGAGTCCGACATACTGGATTTAGAATTATGTCCTTTAGTTGTTGTTGAAACTTTTACGGTCCGGACTAAGCGTTATGTCTCTTTGTTTATACCGCGCACATTGAAAGACTGGAACAGTTTGCCTCCTGCGGTCTTCCCATCCGATTACAATTTGGGTATCTTAAAGGCTAGAGTGAATAGACTCGTAATAAACTAGTGCGCCTCACCATCAACGATTGCATCACTGCTTACTATCAGGTGGGATCGCAGTCAAGCACTAGTTTTTATTAAAAAAAAAACATGTGTTTAGTTAACCAGAGCTATGAGTATATATTTGGATGGATCGAGAGGGAGAGGGAGACCAAAGAAAAGATAGATGGATTGTGTGAGAAGTAAAATGAAAGAAAAAGGAGTTGTGACAGAACAGAATGGAAGAATATAGTATAGCATAGCATAGCATCAGCCTTATAATGTTCCAACTGCTGGGACTCAGGCCTCCTCTTTAGGAGAGGGAATGGGCTTTAATCCACCACGTGGGCCTAGTGCAGGTTGGTGAATATTACATGTCTTAAATTTTTTGGTTCTAATACATGTCAGTTTCCTCACGATGTTGTCTTTCACCGTTTTGAGAGCAGTGGTGATGAAATTAATTACACAAAGTAATGCGCCTGACTGGGTTTGAATCAGCGACCTACAACTCTTAAGTGGGGGTGGGGGCCATTACCACTCGGTCACCACTGCTCTCTGTGTCTCACTGCTATGTTAGTAACTGATTTAAAACAATTTTCCAAGATTTGACCTAAACAAACACGCAAACATTGCAAAAGCTATAAAAACAAATGAATCAAACATTAACAAAAACTTTATGTCGGTCACAGTAGGCATAATAAATTGCGAAAATCAGGGCAGGTCGTTTCGATCCTACATTCACTGCGAAAGGTTAAGATAACAGAAGTTCCCGTTCAACTCGATACACCCACGGGCTTGTATCAAGTTGTTGAGATAGTAAACTTTCAAACAACTCGGCTCTAAACAATAAATTAAACAACAACTTACTGTTAAAGATGAATAATAATAATTTTGATTTCGTTGATGGAAGTAAATTAAGTGTCGATGTTGCTAACCAAAATAATTGATTGCTGATTCAATTTTGCTTCAACTACTGTTACAATACATCGGCATATAAGTTGAACCAAAATGACAATCGACCTTCAATGTGCGTAACAGATTTTCGGGTCTCAATCGGCTGCGCGTAACTATAGAATGATAGCCAATTTAGTTTCAACTTATTTACCGTGTACTATACTTGACTGAAATGCGTACTTTTTATTCTGTGACAATTCTACTTTTACGTTGACGAAGCCGCTGGCAGCAGTTAGTATCTTCATCATCATTATTTTAGCCCAAAGATGTCCACTGTTGGACATAGGCTTCCCCCAAACGTCGCCAAATGATGACATTGAACAGTCCTTCGAATTCTCGCAGCCTTTACCAGGTCATCGGTCCACCTTGTGGGAGGCCTTCCAACGCTGCGTCTTCATGGTACCTTTCGGCCCCCATGGCCATCTGTTCTGCGAGCAATGTGCTCATTAGCTCTTTAGCTTTATTTTTATTTATTCTTCGCGCTATATCGGCAACCTTGGTTCTCCTGCAGATATGTTAATTCCTGATTCGATCACGCGATACAGCTCTTATCTCGTGAAAATGTGGTTTATTGAGAATATTAATCTTCGTGATTATTTGTCTTTCTTTGTACCAACATCTGTATCATTATGTAGAAAAATCTACATCCCATAGGCAGTCTAGCTACACACAAGATACTGCACATGTGTTGGATATATGTCGTAACGTTAAACTAAACAATCCTCCTACCAAAACGCAAGAAAACCACAAAACGCATCAGCGTGCAAACATTGAGCGCGCCAAGCTCCTGTCATTGTTTATTAAATCGTATATGTGACTATAAAAGGGATTGCAGATGACACAATGTTTATTCCGTAAAACACGATAAGGAACAATATAAATTTCAATCAATCCAAAGCGGTGAACAGGCAACTTTACTTGATAACCAACTTGCTACCATTTGTGGACAATCATCATAATCATGTCAGCCAAAAGACATCAATTGTTGAACAATGAACGGTCCTGTGCGTTCACATCCATCGGATTCCCACAACCCTCACCAGGTCATTGTCCCACTTAGTGGGAGGCCTTGCAACCCTGTATCTTCCTGTATGGAATTGCTATATCAGAGCCATTCGGTTCCAACGGCTATCTATTTGCAGTAAATGTGCTCTGCCCACTACTATTTAAGTTTGGTCATTCTTCAGGCTATGTTGGTTGGTTCTCCTGCAGATGAGACGATTCCTGATACGATTACGCATCGAAACTCCTAACCAACTTCACTTGATAACAAACTTTTGCATAGTAACAAATACTGTTAACAGAAATCGCTCAATTAACTGCAGAAATACTCCAAAAATTAGATTCTATTGGTATATCTGTTACCAACCACAAATTTATTGGAACCAACTTATGGTCGTGAAACTTTGTGATGTATATACGGAGCTTAACTGTACGCGCGCTTACGGTAAATATAGAGCGCTTAATTTCTACGGATTTACTGAGAAATGAAGACTAGAATCATGTGTGAACAGCAGTTATGTGCTCTAGGTACTATTAGTTTCAGAAGAACTTTGTGAATAAAGGGTTTTTTGTGATGAGTTAGTACAAGAATAAAATACTTAGGTAAATTTCAGTGTATTTATTTCTTTATTTCTTTTTGAAAGATAATTTTTAAACGTGTTTTGAATTTTCCAACACGGAATTTCTCAATATTACACGGAATGTGGATTTGTGCATGGTCGAAAGCAATAAAAAAAAAAAAAAAGTTTTTCTTTCTTCTTTCTTTCAAATAACTGGCAAACTGTGGGTGCACTATAATATATTATATGTTACCAACAATCTGTATAATCTGACAATTCAAACGTTCAAGAACTGTATGAAATGTTTTTATTCTATACTTTGCTAAAAATTATTTTCTGTCTGCGAATTTTAAGGGAACTTAGTGCGAAGGGGATGGCGGGTTCTACATCCACTCGTTTTAGAGTGGCTAGGAGCCTAGAGTGTTTTACACATCCATTGACTAATTAGTTATGGAGTTATAATACACGCTTGCTTTCACTCTTTATTGTGTAGCTTTAGCTTAGTATAGCATCAACCTTATAATGTTCCTACTGCTGGGACTCAGGCCTCCTCTCTAGAAGAGGGAATGAGCCGTAATCCACCACGCGGGCCCAGTGCGGGTTGGTGGATGTTACATGTCTTCAAATTTTTGGTTCT
Source organism: Leucania comma (assembly GCA_958295575.1). Taxonomy (NCBI): domain Eukaryota; kingdom Metazoa; phylum Arthropoda; class Insecta; order Lepidoptera; family Noctuidae; genus Leucania; species Leucania comma. Next base: position 24,591,118 of record OY282467.1, on the reverse strand, counting down.
AAGACATGTCGGTTTCCTTACGATATTTTCCTTCACCATTTTGAGAGCAGTGGTGGCTTGTGATGGTTGGTGTGGCTTTATTGTATACAAAAACATAAAATAGTACACATTGATTTGACAATTCACGTTCAAAGGCGAGTTTAACTCAATAATGAGTTTCCCAGCAAACCTTTGAGTGACAGAGAGATACAATCAAGTGTACAATTTGAACTTACGTAAATAAGTATAATATATAAACATATTCATACATACAAATATTATCAATGTAAACGAATATTAGAGCAGTGGTGGCCGAGAAGAACAGTGGTGGCCGAGTGGTAACGACCCAGGCTTACGAGTTGTAGGTCGCGGGTTCAAACCCAGCATGGCGCAAATTACTTAGTGTAATTAATTTCATCACCACTGCTCTCAAAACGGTGAAGGAAAACATCGTGAGGAAACCGGCATGTCCCAGAACTAAAAATTCAAAATATGCGTCATCCACCAACGGCCCATTTCCTCTCCTAGAGAGGAGGCCTGTGTCCCAGCAGTGGGTACATTAAAAAGCTGATGATGAAACGAATATTATGTCAATAGTGAGAGGAAGTGAAATACATCCAGCGACGATTATTCGGCAGCACCAAAGTCAGTATTTGTACCTCTACTTGAATTATTACAATGATTTAAGGTTGCTTGCAAAGTCTTCTATTTTCACAGTTCTGTATTATTTATCATTGATAGACCTCACATCCATAATTTTCATTCCAATTTAATTCACACGATTTTCATACACGCTGCACAAATATACTTCAGTGACATGTTTTCATAGTAGTGGCAATTGTTCAGTAGCGCAGAGCATTGTATGAGCGCAGCCAGGCGTGTACTTTGTACCTTTTGACTTGCAGCCTTATTGGCGTTGAGCGTTTATATAAAATGTTTATAGTGTTTTAGTTCACAGTATTGTATTGTTTTTTATTTCTATTCAGGTTCGCTTTTATAGGGTGACGGTGTACGTGTTTGATTTTATGGACATAATAATATGAGAATGTTTCTATTGTCTAGGTTTTATTATTCTAACTACAATTGAAACTATTCATATGAAATATTTTAGATTTTTATTTGTTTATTTCATTAAAACTTTATGCACTAGCTAGTAATAGCACTGGAAATGTGGTGGTGAATATCATTATATTCACCATCACATTTCCAGTGCTATTACTAGCTAGTGTAATAGCACTGGAAATGTGATGGTGAATATAATGATATTCACCACCACATCCTGAAAAATGTTTATGTCAAAACAGAGATAATCTTTGTCTGTGTAAATACGAAACCTCAAGGTCTCGGGCATTGGGCACGCAACAATTATGGCAGTAAGTCCCCTCTTTGAGGCGTGGCTGAACGATCTCACGGCATCCTCACTTTTCGCATGACGCTGGTTCTGACCGAACACGGTCAGTTTGGGAAATTCCTGCACCAGATTCGTGTGGAAGCGACGCCCGAGTGTCACCACTGTATCCACACCATCCGGAGGATACGGTGGACCACACGGTCGAGGTGTGCCCCCGCTTGGGCAGAGCACCGACGGCGGTAAACCACTAGGACACGGGTCCTCGTGGGGGGATCGGTATAAATATAAGTTAAATACAAAGATAAAATAAGTAATGTTATTGTGAAAAAACAAATTCAGTCATTCAAAGCTGTCATGGGCTTAAAGAAAAATAGGCTCATAGTTATCCTGGCGTTCATAGGAAGCGCATTTCAAAGAGATGTCGTTTGAATAAAACAGCTCAACCTCCAGTCCACAATCCAGTTATTAGAAAAGGCAATACTCCTTGGTTAGACAGATAGTTAGACTGATGGTCTTTGGACTGATGGTCTTTGTCATGGGAAGAACTTTCTGGTAAAGAATGTCAAAGATCTATGAATGATAAATACCGGGATTAACAGGGTTCAATAAAGTATTTTTTTTTAATTGACATAAACTCACTCAATTTGGAAAACTAACTTCTGATCTATTAAAGCATAATTAAATCTGTGCATTGAACCCTGGGGATCGGCAAGCCACTCTAATATAGAAATACTCCAACGCTTCCAAAATAAATCCTTAAAAACTCTAATTAATGTCCCATGGTTTACAAATAATACAGAAGTCCAAGAGACTGTAGAAAGGCCTACTAAATAAAGGCCTACTAAGGAAGGCCTACTAAATACGAGACACTCAATAACGAATGCCAACAACAAAAATTTAACATCATAGCCATGTGATCTCGAATAATTAAATCTAGAATTTACAAATTCTTTATGGTAGGTCACCATGTACCACAGGTTTTTTCCAAAAACTTATTTTAGCCACCAGACTTATAATAGTAGAATATAGTCTTTAAAGTACAGATTGACCAGTCCTATACACCGTTAAATTTTGGTCGGTTTTATCCCGCGAAGCGTCGATTCGGTACATGAAATACTATCGATTTTTAAAGATAGAATTATAAATAAAGTACTTTTTTCTAAAACTCGAGTTAATATACGCATATACTAAATTAATTTCTTTAAGCAAACGAGTCAATGACCTTGTAGTAAGTTGTCTGTCGTTACGTACTAACTACCTAAAGTTCATTGGCCTCGCTCAGCTGATGTTTACTTCAAGAAATTGATTTCGTACATGGGTAAATTATATAGAAATCGATAGTGTTACATGTACCGAATCGACCCTCCGCGGGATTTACAAAACAAAGACTAAAACGCCACAAAAATCTATTGGCGAAAGCCCTCATGATCACAGATCTTGCGTGTTCCGTTTGAAAAGGAGAAGATTAGCTTCAATTTGAAGATAATTTCTGAATGAGATGATACATCATTGAATATGCTAAATCTCGAAAATCATATTATTATGTCAGACAAATTTAATTATAGCCAGATGGCTGATTGTAAATAGACAAAAAAGATAAATTAATATAAACTTGTGCTTGACTGCAACCCCACCTGATAGTAAGCAGTGATGCAATCATTGATGGTGAGACGCACTAGTTTAGTACGAGCCTGTTCACTCTAGCCTTGAAGACACCTCAATTATAATCGGATGGGAAGACCGCAGCAGGCAAACTGTTCCAATCCTTCATAAACTTAGAAAAGTAATATGAATTGAAACAATTCACATTGGTACTTGACCGTTTTGGAAACACCGTAGAGGCCCAGCCTTCTAACTACAGGCAGACAGGGTCGAAGCCTACTGGGGCCAAGGGTCTGCTTCTGAAAGGAAGGCTCGGCCCTAGTATCAAAGGCAACGAAGGAACGGGGTGGGTTTTTAGTCAGTAAGAGTTTGACATTATTTCCCTGTCATTGGATGATTTTACCCACCACCAAAAAAAAAACCGTTTTGGAAACAGCAACCTTATGTATGAGAGGCACCCGCCCTATCCCCTAGACACGCAATTCACACAAAACAAACATAAGCATAACTAGCCATATAATGTTCTCACTGCTGAAACACAGGCATCCTCTCTAAGAGAGGGACCACATACGCTGACAAAAAAAATAAAACAAGCAAAACCAAAATATTCCCCTAGGATTATTTCCCCAACAATTTATTCCGGCACGACATCAACGTTACTGAAGGGATCCTGCAACATTTAAACATTTTTTTTTCTTGAATGATCTTAAAGGAAATTACTTTCCTCGTTTTAGTGGCTACTTGATGGTCACCGTAGGCACTAGCGACTCCTTCATTTCCCGTCTTCAATATAGAAATCATTCTTTTGTGAAATATTATTTTAACTTTACTTTTAGTAACGAAGTTGGAATATGGTTTGCCTTGAGTATTTTAAAAGGGTAGAAATGTTTGTATCTTCATCCTATTTTAGATTCTTTTTTATTGAATTTTATTTATTAAATTGAAAAAGAAAAACACTTAACTAATTAAAACTATACAATACTATACGATTTTAGCTAGGAGTCTTTAGTAAATATATATTTTTAATCAGTTAAGTATTTTTAGATGTATTTATGATTAGTTTTATTTCTGGAAATGTTAGTTCAACGAAGATGTAGCGAAATGAATGGAGGGAAATATTTCATTGATCTTTTGGGCTAGTAGTTAGTGCATCTACTATGTCGGAGGTTGTGAGTTCAATTCCCAGCCAAGAAAAATATTTTTATTTATGACACAAATATTTTTCTTGGCACGATCATTGGTTCTGTGTCTGGGTGTACTTAATTTTTCTATAATATGTAAGTGTTTAAATATATATAAGTATGTTCATCAGTTATCTAGTACTCACAGCAAAAGCTCTGCTTAGTTTGGGAATATATTGAATTTATCGTAACGGAAGATTTATTATTCAAAGACTTGATTACGTATATATTATTTTAAGAGATAGGAGAGTAACATTTCCTTAAGTGTCTTATGCTAAGGTAGGTACTACATATTTGTAATAACGTAAAATCGAGTTACAATATCTATTACTTTCATACTACTTCAGTTACACTGAAATGTCAAAGATAAGTAGGCTATTATAGGAAAAGCGTGTTTGAAATGTCAAGATTTATATTATTTATAGGATATTTTCCGTAAACCTCTTAAATTTTGATTAAAACGAGGTTTTTCCCCATGGCTATATCTACTGGTATACAAATAAAAGCAATAAGAGAACGACTCAAATCACTTTAATTTGAATAAAAATAAGATCACAACATTTGGTTTTTTTAGGGTTCCGTACCTCAAAAGGAAAAAAGAAACCTTTATAGAATCCTTTTATTTGTCTGTTTGTCTGTCTGGCAAGACCTTTAATCGCGAAAACGCGTGAAGGTATCGAGTTAAAATTAAAACCATATACTCAAGTTCTTCTATACTCAAACTTCTAAGTTAATGAGAAAAAAGATACGGGCATTTATGCCAAAAAAAAAGGTTTTTTTAACACCGGGTGTTTCCCGATAACCCAGAGTCACAGGTTCAAATGATAAATTATTTTGTAAATAGGTTTTTCAAAAACACTTATACACGTCAATTTATTTGTCAGTTTAAACTAGATAAGGCCGGTGTTTTCTAGCTGAATACCCTGGGAAAAAACACTGAAAGAAACTCAGGGGTCAAAATTTCTTTTAAAGTCCATACGGCAAACATGTAATGGTCAAATAATATGAGAACCATGCAGATTAGTGTCTGATATGGTCTTTTGAGGAAAGAACCACACAGACTTGAGTGGATCTGTCCAGTCGGTGCTAGCATTTGTCAGTATTCGTGTAGCTCAACTTGGGACTACTAAAAAGCTTAACGATTTGACGAACAAAACCAACTAATTCCTACCAGTTCCTTTAAGAATAAATCTAAAAAAGTAAATTTGTCGTCAGGTTGCAAAAAAAAACTTTTTTTGATATTCGGAAAAACCTTCGAGACTCCATTTGGGAATGGGACTATTTACATAGGTATGTTTCTACGGAACCCTTATTGAGCGAGTCCAACTCGTACTTACCCAGTATTTTTTTTTTAATTTTGCCCACTCTAAATATTATCATTCCTATATAGTGAGTATTTGGCCAATTTGTTTCAAAATATATGTATTTAAATAAAGAATAACTACATCTAAAAACGCAATTTAAATCTGTAAGTTAGAAACCTTTCTGATAAGTACGGGACACGACAATGAAACAAAGCGTCTCAACGCAGACTGATTTATTATATGTTTAGTTAAATCTACCCACATACATAACACTTTTCCCTCCCAAATTTCGCACATAATGCTCATTCAATAAAACATTACATTACAAAAGGTGAATAGATCACATAAACTAAACATAAATAAATATATAAATACTAAACAAAAAAAACTAATTTTATAGAAGTGCAAATAACTAGCCAGAAAAATAACGAGCTTACAATTTATTTATTACATTTTTTTTTTAAGAATTTCTTGACAACGAATAGCCGCTTTCCTGCGCACGCGATAAGTGTTATCAGTAGTAGATGGCGTGGACGACGGAGGCGGCGGGCTCAGCCGCGCTGACTGCTCCGCGTTTTCCTCCCCGACACTATCAAAGAACTCATCATTGCCGTTGGTATCAGTCTTTGATACTGAGCACTCAGAAACATCTATTTTGCTGTTTTTTTCATCATATGATGTTACATTGATTGCTTTACTTAAAGAATGTCGCGATTTACGAGTTTGCAGCTGGTCAATATGCCTTTTATGGGTCCGTCCGTCATTAGTTGTCACCGCATAGGAAACGGGCCCCGTACGCTCGGCTACAACGCCCTCAGTCCACTTTCGGTTTGATTTTGTATAATCTCGTAAAATGACTGGTTCATTCTGAGCCAGCGTTCGCAGCGGACGTTTGTGAGTATCCTCGCGCCGCAACTGTTCGCTGCGCACGCGCTCTGCTGTATTAGGCCGCAGCAGATCAAGGCGTCCGCGCAGTCGCCTGCCTAGAAGAGCTACAGCCGGTTCAATTCCGGTGGCACTTTGTTCGGTGTTCCTATACATGAATAGAAATCGGTTTAATGCGGTATTAAAATCTACACCTTCTAATTGTGCTTTTTTTGAGAATGCGTTTAACAGACCGCACCGAATTCTCTGCGGCTCCATTGCTAGAGGGGTGATACGGGGGTATTAAAGTATGTTTAACACCATTGTGTTCCAAATATTGAGCAAACTCAGTGGATGAAAAAGGTGGCCCATTGTCGCTTACAATGCGCTTAGGCAATCCGAAACGAGCAAACAACCGTCTTAAACATCCAATAACAATCGTGGCAGATGTCGTGTTGACAGGTTCCACCTCAATCCACTTAGAGTGAGCATCAATAATTACAAAAAAATATTTATTGTTAAATGGACCGAGAAAATCTAGATGCAGACGTGACCACGGCTCGGAGGGCCACGGCCACGAGTGCAGCGGCGCGGCGGGGGGCGCGGGCCGCAGCTCCTGGCAAGCCACACACTCGCGCGCCACTCGCTCGATGTCTGCGTCTATGTTCTCCCACCATACGTAATTACGCGCGATTTGTTTCATTTTGACGATCCCCGGATGACCATCGTGAATCTCCGTCAAAACTTGCTCTCGTAATGACCTTGGTACGACAATGCGATAACCCCATATTATACAACCTTGATCAATATGCAAATTATCCCGTTTATTGTAGTAAATATTTTCTGTTCTATCAGCCCATTTATCAGTGGGCCACCCGTACATTATAAAACCATATATTTTACTGAGTAATGCATCCTTCCTAGTCTCAGTTTTAATGTCTTTAAAACTAATAGGAAAATGTTCCTGCGCGTAATTTAAATAGCTACATTCCTCCCCTGTACCTCTTACTTGACGCTTTGTCAAGTCTAGAGGAAGGCGAGAAAGTGCGTCAGCAAAACAGTTTTTGGTCGACGTTACGAATTCAATATTGAAGTCGTAAGCAGCCAGCTTCACTGCATAACGCTGTAAGCGACTTGCAGCGGTCACTGGTATTCCTTTATTTTTTCCAAATATGTAACTTAAAGGACGGTGATCACTGCGCAGTGTAAAATGTCTGCCATAAATATACTGGTGATGTTTAGTTACACCGAATACAATTGCCAGCGCCTCCTTATCTAACTGCGAGTAGTTAATTTCGGCCGAGTTGAGCGTCCTTGAAGCACAACACACCGGGCGCTCGCAGCCGTCAGCGTGGCGCTGCGTCAACACCGCGCCCACGCCATATGCACTGCTGTCCACTGACAGGATTAATGGGAGACTTGCATCATAATGTGCTAAAACAGGAGCGCGGCTTAACACTTTTTTTATCCTATTAAAGGCCCTATCACACTCGTCTGTCCATAGCCACTGTACATTTTTCTTTAACAAACTGTAAAGGGGCTTTAGAATGTCACTCATATTGACACAAAATTTTGAATAAAAGTTTACAAGTCCCATGAAACTCTTGAGTTGTGTTACATTTGTAGGTTCTGGTGCTGCTACAATGGCGTCAATTTTTTTACTATCCGTATGCAACCCATATTTATCAATTTTATAGCCCAGATAGGTAACACTGCTCTTAAAAAATTCACATTTTGCAAAATTAATTCTTAAACCATTTTGATTGAGCCTTTGTAGCACCGCCTTTAAGTTAGCTAAATGTGTATTTCTATCTGTGCCGGTAACGCAAATATCGTCCGCGAAAACAACCGTTGACGGCAATCCACTCAACGTTTCTTCCATAATCTTTTGAAAATTTTCTGGTATACATTTAATGCCAAATGGTACTCTTTTGTACACAAAAGTGCCAACGTGAGTTGTGATTGCCGTCATCGGCTGAGAATCCTCATGTAAAATACACTGTTGGAATGCATTAGACAGATCCAATTTACTATACTCCTCTCCACCGCCTAAAGCTGCAAACAAGTCCTCAATGCGCGGCAGCGGATAGTGGTAATCTTTCAAAAGTGGATTGATTGTTACTTTATAATCTCCGCAAAGTCTTATACTCCCGTTGGTTTTAACTACTGGCACTATAGGTGTGCCATAGTCCGATCGCTCCACTTTGTAGATGACCCCCTCCCGCTGCAGCCGCTTGAGCTCCTGCTCCACAGGCTGGCGTAAGGCCAGAGGTAATGACCGTGCTTTGACAAAAACTGGCGTGTCATCTTTTAAATATAGGTGAAATTTAGTTTTAAATGTGCCTAAACCTTCAGCAAACACCTCTGGAAACTCATTACGTAATGACATTGCCAAAGAGTTGTCATCTGTTAAATGGTGACATTCAACAACAGCTAGTTTTAAATGTTTGATCCAAATACGGCCCATTAACGGTGGACCGCCATTATCAATTACATACAACTTAAGTTTAGCATAATGTTTACCACATAAAACATTGACTATAATATAACCGTCTGTCTCGATTATGTCACCTGTGTAAGATTTCAAAGTTAACAGTTTACTTTCAAGTGGTATGTTTGAAAAATATTTGTTATAATAACTTTTTGAAATAACTGACACTTTGCTTCCAGTATCTATTTCGAATCTACATTTAATATTTTCAACGATCAAATTTGCGTAATACGGTCCATCACCATCATTGCAAACTACCAAGTTATAGAAATTACAGATGTCATCTTCCGAATCTGAATCATTTAAAAAGAACTGACCTTTAGATCCTTTTGCGTTCCTATTTTTCACACACACTGCTTTTAAGTGGCCCTTTTCACCACACACATCACAACTATATTGCTTAAACCGACACTTGCCCTCGGAATGGCCCGATTTACCGCATCGCGAACATGGCCGCTGCGCCTGCGTACGGCTCGTGCCTGAGTTGCCGCCACCGGCGCCGCCCCTGCCTCCGCGCGAGGCACCCGCGCCCGCGCTTATCCGATGCAAGCCGTCGTCATCCAGCTGCGCCTGCGCCGCTGCCGGGCCGGGTCGCGAGGCCGCCGCGCCAGCCGAAGCACACGCCGTAGCTGCATGCCGCTCCGCCGCCTCCAGCGCCAACGCCAACTCCACAGCGCGCTTGTAATTGATACCTCGTTCTGCGAAGATTCTTGACCTCATGTCTTCATCGTTCAGCCCCGATACAAATTGGTCTCGTAGACACACTTCCAAACAAGCCCCGAAATTGCATGTTTTTGCTAAATGTTTTAGTGCCTGTAGGTATTCACGAATATTTTCTCCTTGCCTTTGTATTCTTTGACGAAAAATGTGCCGTTCCGCTATTTCAGACCTGTCTGGTTCGAGGTGCTCCTTTACCAATGCAACTACTTGCTCGTACGTTTTTGATTCTGGGGTGTCGGGAGCACACAAATCACACATCAATTCGTAACACTCCGCGCCTACCACCGTCACTAAAGTTGCCAACTTTAAGTTCTCGTCAATACAATTCAATGCAATAAATTGATCGACACGTCGTACATACGCGTCCCAATTATTACTTGCTATGTTAAATGGTTCTATGCGTCCAATTGGCATTTTTTTAACAATATGTCGTCACGCGTGGGTACCGTATCGGTAATAACTCGTCGCCAGTGATAAGTACGGGACACGACAATGAAACAAAGCGTCTCAACGCAGACTGATTTATTATATGTTTAGTTAAATCTACCCACATACATAACACCTTTCAATCTTTTTTTTTTAATTTTTATAAACTAGTACTTGACTACAATCCTACCTGATCATTAAACGAAATATAAAAGGAAGATTTTTCGCATTTTCAGCCAAATAAAGCGACGGGTCGATGGGAACTTTTCATATTTCATTTATATTGGTTCTTCAAACATTCGTACAAATTTTTCGTGTGCGAATCGTGTGTCAACTTTACCCCTATATTTTGGTTATAAGTAGTGAAAGCAGCAAAAGTTTAGCTTAGCACCAGTCTTATAATGTTCCCACTGCTGGGACTCAGGCCTTCTCTCTAGGAGAAGGTTGGTGGATGCCACATGTCTTCGAATTTTTGGTTCTAGGACATGCCGGTTCCCTCACGATATTTTTCTTCACCGTTTTAAGAGCTCTGCTGATGAAATAAATAACACAAACTAATGCGCCTGGCTGGGTTCCTAATTCTTAAGTCAGGGCCGTTACCACTCGGACACCACTGCTCTTAGTTATTGTTAGAGAAAGCACAAAAGTAAATACAGGATATTTTCCAACTGCACTTCTCAAATTTAGTTCCATCACAAATAGTATCAGTTTATTTTAGAATATCCTTTTCAAACCTGAACTGGTTTACTTGTTAATAGAATAACGCTACTCTTCCGCTACATAGAATATTGAGCTTGTTTCCTGTTGAACGGCAGCCATTTTAGTTGCAGTCCATATTGGGAGATTTGAAAATAACACGCAACGTCCGTTTTGTAAATAATTTATTTCGGCTTAAATGTCTATTGATTTGATTTTTTTTTTTTTTTAATCTAAATTAGGGAGCTTGGTCACTATTGATTTGATTTGATTTTCTATTGTTGAAACAATATTGTTGGTTTTGAAAAATATCCAATGGTGTCAAATTCAACGTAAGTTTGATAAATAAATAAAATACAAAATAACTATTTCATGGTCTACTTTACAACTGTTATTTGTGTGGGGTATCATAAATAAAAAGGGAAACAATAAAAATTTAAATTAACTTTTATTTTTTGAAGTCGGTTGGACTAAAAAAAAAAACGAATAATAGCAAAATGACGTTAATTGGAAGTCGATGTCAAAGAACGAGAAAAAAAAAACCAGAAAATATCACTTCTGAAATTAAGTTTATTTAGCGATTTGTGCATTAATAACTTCGTAAGGCGGCGTGGCCCGAGTGAAAGGTCTCTTAAACTTCGAATCCCCGTTTCATCCCTTTAGGGTTTTTTTTATGGTAGGTAAAATCATCAAATGACAAATCCTGCCCTACCTGCCCTGTCGTTTTAATCCCGTGGAGTGTTTCATGTACCGAATGGACCGTCCACGGGATTAAAACGATCATAATTTATCGGTGTATAGTATCTTCTGCTAGTGGCTTCACTCGCGATCCAATCGCGACCTTATGTTACTCATTGATAAAGTGGTATTCTATTATTGAAATTTTCAGCATTTTAGTTCCAAAATGAGCTGGGCTTTGATGAGTTAGTATGTGAGAACTTTGTCTTTTATATTTTAAAATAAAATAATTTTTTCCTTTAGTTGATATGGTTTTATGTAAAAAAAAACTTTCGAATATACACATTACACCGGAAAAGATTTTTTTTTGTCAACCAATAATTACATTATTAAACAGAGACACGGCAGTTAAAAAAACTATCGCAATCAGTTTTTCCTCCAGCAAACTTCAGGAGATGTCTATCGTGTGGACACAGCCTAACCGGAACTCAAGGTTTTAATTTCGGGAAACGATTCCGTAGTTTGGCGTGTGTGTGGCTTTCCGTGCACCTACCTGTGCAGAGCGCTTGGAAGTCGATTCATTTTGGTCGGAAGTATTGAACTTTTAATTGGGCTTCTTTCTCGAAGCGTGTTGTTTTTCTGGGATTATTGAGTTAGCGAAGTAGTACGTGGGTTTTGGAAATCAAGTTGGATGATTTTTGTTTGACAGCAAAAACGCCTGATTAAAAAAAATAATATTATTAACAATTTAGGGGAATTTGTTGATAGTTCTTCGAATTATAATCTGGGTAGATTATTTGAAATCACTGCATAGATACATTACTGGCCAAATGAATTATATTTAAAGAGGGTACATTAATAAACCTAGTTCTAGGACGATTTGGTTGTTATGATATATTACGGTAGACTGGGGGAGGCCTATCTCCAACAGTGGATGTCTTTCGGCTGAGATGATGATGATGATGATGACGGTAGACTGTGCTGGCTTCCTTCGACGAGTGAGCGCGATGGTACAGGCGGCCAGCTCGCATTCCTTTCATTTGGTCAGTTTAATGTGCGTGGGCGCGCGACTCGGCGGCGGCGGAGACAGTATACCTAAGTATGAGCCGCTACAACAACTATGATACTCGGATTTTTTAATTCTGTTCAATTTGTTGTGTTATTTAGATATCATCGAGTACTATGGAGCAATTTATGGTTTTAGGTTGCTATTGGACTTGTTTGATATATGTGAACATGGCAATTGAGTGTTTGTTATGCTCACTTAAATGTCTTGCTGATGGTGGCGCGTGTCATCATACAGTTCCCTTCAAAATGATTGAGCTGAATGGTTATGATATACGCGTCATGTCCGTGAAGGGCGCTGTCAGTTGAGACTGCTCATCTCTAAGCTGCTAGTGGTTAATTTTAATATCTATATTTAGATTTTTTCTATTTTATTTACATTATTCTCACATAATAGTAGTGAAAAGAAACAAACATGTAACCGAGATATTTATAATATATAACCTGATTGAAAACCAGTGTCTATGGAGTTTCTTGCGCATTCTTCTCCATAGAGATTTACGCCTTGGAATGTTATCATTTTTTCTGACAGACTGACAAGTGCTTCACCTTTCAAAGTGCCTGTAAATAGTTTATTTGCAACAAAATGCTTTGAATATTTGATTTATTGTCATTCGCCGATTCAAAGTCATATTTTGCAATGGGACTCTATGCTATAAGCACTGTGTTTGGGCTGTGTCTATAATGCAAAAGTAAGTTATAACCTAATTATTTTTTACTTACCAATTTTTTTTATTAAAGTATATAGCTGAGTCCAAAAAGAATGGTATAAAGTCGAATATTGCATGAACTTTAAAATTTTACTTTTAATCTTTTGTGAATACAAAATTTTGTATGAATACGAGTTAATGACCTTGTAGGTAGTTGTCGGTCGTTGCATACTAACTACCTATAGTTCATTGGCTTTGCTCAGCTGACCTTTACTTAAAGAAATTAACTGCATACATGCGTACATTAATTAGAGTTTTTGAAAAAAAGTACTTTATTTTTGGATTTTCTGTTTACAAATCGATAGTATTTCATGTACCGAATCGACCCTCCGCGGGATTAAAACTACCAAAATTTAACGGTGTATAGTTACTTAAAATTACGTATAGACAATGGCCCCCAGCTGAACAATGTTATTAATATACACCGATGAAAAAAATAATATTATTGATTGTTGCCTGCATCAATTACGTAAGGAACTTGCACACGCATATTTCAAAATACTGACACCAAAACTCGTGCAAATATTAAGCTAACTTGTTTGGCGAATTCGAATCGTGTGGGTGAACCTAACTTTGTTATTTCGCTACGGTGGGCTACGGTTTGCTACGCTTGTGCAGCCTACGATGCTACGTGCTACGCAGTATCCGTTCAAATGTGTGTTATGAAATGTGCATTTGGTAAAAATATTTGGTAACATTGCATTGGTATAGAGCAGTGGTGGCTGAGTGGTAAAGGCCCCGACTTACAAGTTGACAGTAGGTCGCGGGTTCAAAACTAGTCAGGCGCATTACTTTGTGTAATTTATTTCATCACCGCTGCTCTCAAAACGGTGGAGGAAAACATCGTGAGGAAACCGACATGTCCTAGAACTGAAAATTCGAAGACATGTTACATCCATCAATCCGCACTGGGCCCGCGTGGTGGATTATTGCCCATGCCCTCTGCTATAGAGGAGGCCTGAGTCCCAGCAGTGGGAACATTATAAGGCTGATGCTATGCTATGCTAACATTGCTAAGGATTCGATTTTTGGACTCTATTATTTTATTAATCTTTGGCGACAAAACCTGACTTTGTACGGAAGTATTTTATACCTATAACAGATTCTACAAATAAATATATATATTTATGGTTGGTTCAGAAAGCGGATCAGAGTAGAAATCTTCTACAGGCACCCTATTTTATGTATGTTGAGTGGGTAAAGACCTAATAAACAGACTATTCTGACTGGCCTGTTGGTCTAGTGGTTAGTGACCTTGACTGCAATGCCGGAGGCCGTGGGTTCGATTCCCATCCAGGACAAATGTTTGTGTGATGAGCACGATCATTTGTTCTGTGTTTGGGTGTAATTTTATCTATTATAATGTATGTATTTAGAAATATGTATACAAGTATGTTTATCAGCTGTGTTCGTTCTCATAACACAAGCTGTGCTTAACTTGGGAATACCCGGTGTTGTGTGATAATTGTGGAATCATCTTCCTGGCCTTTTCCCATTTTATTTGGGGTCGGCGCCACCCGTTTTCTTCTTCCATTCTGTTCTGTCACCCTTTTCTTTCATATCACTCTTCACACAATAGTGATACATGTGGAATATTATATTCCAAATTATGCAACTGATTTTGATGTAGGCTTTAAACTTTGCAACCTTTCCACCTCATGTTATTGTTTACCTACAAATTCAATCAATCAATCAATCAAACTCTTTTATTTCAAATAGACCATTTACAGGTACTTTTGAATAGTCAAAATGTCGGTCAGTCAAAACAAAAGTGAAGCTAAATTGCACGTTTCAAAGAGAAGAACGTGCAAGAAACTCCATGGAAACTCTTTTAAAATCATTTTAAGTGTTACAATAATCTTGGTTACATATTTCTTGTCGCTACAATTATATGAGCACCATGTAGAAAAGTAGTGAGAAAAAAACTGAATAAAAATAGAAATTTAATTATAGCCTAAACAGTGTTTTATACAGAAAATAAAGAAACCCAGCTGAAGATAAATAAACTTTCCACCATATTCCCCGACATTTGTAGCTCTCATGTACTCGTAGTACAAAACTGAAAGTTAGACGGAACTAAGACGCTCTTTGAGCAAACACCAACTCAGCTTCTTTGTAAAATTTAAGAAGATTCGCACGCCTACTATGTGCCGACTACATGCCTACTTTATGTGCTTACTCGGTCTTGTGCATACAGTTTGTTCATGCCGACTCGACTGTGTTAGATCGTTCAAACGGGTTAGAAGATTACCTGACTGTTTGTATTTAAAGTACTTACTGTGATGATAAGTTGGAAAATTGAGTTGTTAATGTTATTATCTTACATTCATTCTTATGTTATAAATGCAAGTCACTCTGCCCATCCGTCAGTTTATTAGTCTTCACGTAAACGGTTCGATTGCCGAATCGATTCTTAATTTTTTTTCCGAATCGCAAAAAAGTAATTACTTTGTGATGTTACTATTACGGTTCCGCTTTTTCTTTTTTCTTTTTTCTTGTGCCATAAGACCTTGCTCCTTGCCAAATTTTAGGATTCTAGGTCAACGAGAAGTACCCTATAGGTTTTGACTTCCTTGTGAGTGTCAAAATAAGTGCCTAAACTTGACTCTTGACTTGAGAAGAAACTTGAAACTTATTTTTAACTTGAGCTTACTTAAAATTTGAGTTTTTTATTGCTTCAAAAGGTTCAGATTTATACTTCCACGAAATTTTAGAAAAAAAGAACCTAACAAGGGTTTTTTATATATATCATCATCGGTCTCATCTAGTTTATGCTGATGAAAAATTTGACCTATAAAAGTATCACCCGGAGGACACGGTGGAGCACACTGTAGAGGTGTGCCCCGCCTGGGCCGAGCATCGCCGTGTCCTCGTGGGGGCGATCGGTGGCAGCGATCTCACTCGCCGGGCCTTGGTTCAGGCCATGGTCCGTGGTGATGAGGGATGGCAGGCGGTCGCCTCCTTCTGCGAAGCAGTAATGCTAGCAAATGAGTAGGGCCGACCGCATCAGGCAGAGGCAACGGGGCGCTCGCCCCAGCCGCCGCCGGCATTCCGATCCCGATTTCCGGCCACCGTAGGCGCGGGCTTGCGGACGGCGTGCCATGGGTAGCACGCTGTCCGATCGTCCGGTAACCGACCGGACCGAGCCCATGTCATTGACGGCGCGTTCTGTTCCCGCGCGCCTCAAGGAGTTGTCAGCACACCGAAGAGGCCCAGCCTGCTAGCTGCAGGCAGGCAGGGTTGAAGCCTACTGGGGTCATGGGTTAACTTCCGAAAGGAATACCCGGCCCCGGCACGATAGGCTAAGAAGGAACGGGGTAGGATTTAAGTCAGTAAGAGTCTGACACCACTTCGCGCTCCGCCCAAGGGCGGGATTTGTCATTGGATGATTTTACCTACCATAAAAAAAACCTGTAAAAGTATTTTTAAAACCTATTTACAAAATAAATACCATAAATCATTCTTATAAGAAACATAAAAAAACATAATCCATTGAAAACTCATATAAACAGGTTCTCTCCGAACTATATCGATTGTTCCTGGAAACAATTTAATAATTTTTGCTCGAGAGCGGCTCGAGAACACGGTATCATTATAGGTAGGCTCTAGCCATTGAGATCGAAGAGCCCTCACTCCCACATACAATGACACTCCAGTCAAGAGCTCCAACGGAGAAAAATGGAATCGTTTTGTATTTATAGATTTTTTTCCAGGGTTGGATTATTATTATTTTTATATAATATCTGCAGATTGCAAGCATGTTTAGTGTGTATCAAGAATTTATTATGTTATGTATGCATGGTTTATTATGATTTTTTTATGCCAATTGAGCTCTTTTTCTAGCCGTTTGTACATATTATTGTTTTTGGTTTGTATATACCGTTAAATTTTGTTCATTTTAATCCCGCGGAAGGTCGATTCGGTATATGAAACACTATCGATTTGTAATGATAAAATTAAAAATAAAGTACTTTTTTTCTAAAAGTCGACGTAATATACGCATGTACGAAATATTTTTTTTTAAGTAAACGAGTCAATGACTTTGTAGGTAGTTGTCGGTCGTTTTGTACTAACTACCTACAATTCATTGACCTCGCTCAGCTGACGTTTATTTAAAGAAATTAATTTCGTACATGCATAAATTAATTCGAGTTTAAAAAAAAGTACTTTATTTTTAAATTTTACCTGTACAAATCAATAGTGTTTCATGTACCGAACCGACCCTCCAAGGGATTAAAACGATCAAAATTAAGACATGTTAAGCTGTAATATTTGCTGGTTTAGATTAATATATTTGTATTCGTACATTAAATGTATCAAAAAATACGAATTGTAAAGATAAAGATACATGTGCATACACAATGCTAGAGTTTTTTTTTTTTTTTTTTAACGTTGTTAAAATCACAATGCTACAGTAGAATCGACAATATGTACCAATACTGGTTAATTTTCTGTGCTATAATTAAAAAAAAAATGAATTAATTTCTGAAATATTTATTTTATAAGTGGAAGTATAAACACTTACAATTCATTCAATTTTGAATTCAGTGGCCAACCCTGAACATACTACATACTTGATTTGCGTTTATTATGTTACATGTTGTAGAGAGATATCTGATTGGTAATAAATCTGATGATTTTTTGCGCTCGTGGGCGGAGCGGTCATCGGCCCTTATGGCATCTGGTGACATCTCTTTGAGCCGCGCGTATCCGTCTCCTTTACTAGCATTACTGCTTTGCAGAGGGATGCGACCGCAACCCATTCCCTCTCGCTCCGGATCATGACTTTGCAGTGCTCTGCGTGAGATGTCAATTGCCTCCACGAGGACACGGCGTAGCTCCGCACAAGCGGGGAACACCTCTATCATAAGTTCCAACGTGTCCTCCGGGCAGTCCAGACCACTGCCACCCAGGCGTTACTTCCGCTTGAATCTGAAACAGATAATTCCTGAACTTGACATGTCCGGTGAGGAAACTCCTCAAAGAAGGGTTGTACCGCCGAGATATTGGTATGCCTTCTGTAGGTACGTTTACCAATAAAAATCTTACAGCAAGAGATCCATAAATAAAGCCAGGTACTCGTATAATAAAGAACTTAATAATAAAATATTTATTCACACAATTTCTCGGCAGCTTTCATTTTAAATTCGAATCTAAATAATCTAAGTAGAAAAGACTGAATAAGCTTACTGCGATTGAAAATGTACATGCAATTTCAAATGCATTAATAATAAATTTAAACATTAAACGAAGCTAATTTATCATGTTTAATGCGCACATAACTCTCAGAGCATTTAATATTCATAAGATACTAAGAAGCTGAAAATACTAGTATTTATTTAGTAAGATAAAACCTCTTGGTACCTATATCTTTTGGGAAAACAGAATTTAGTTAACAGAAAAAAATATATTTTCTTAAGACTTGTACCTAACCGCTTAATTATCTAAACATAGGCACAAATCTAATTAATTTAACAGCTTAAAAATGATACTTAGAGTAAAAAAGAGAAATTATAAAATAAATTTTGGGCTACTTGAAACCCGGAGTTGGGAAAGATTTCGGAACGGATGGTTATGAAGCTAATAACGCCCTCATTAAAATCTTTGTTTATGGATTTATTACTGCAAATAATCTTTTTTACTATGGAAATCATCAAATGACTTCCCGCACTCTGGGTGAAGCGGGCGGGAGCATTAGACTTTCACTGACTAAAACCCTCAGCGTTTCTTCTGGTACCCTTTTTTGCGAAGGTTATGGTGACTCCTTCGAATAATCCAAAGTTCTGGTAGGCACTGACCGTAACTGGCTCCGTCCCGTCAATTTTGCTGACATCTTGCTTAGGCGCGTGTGCATAATGGTACAACGGACGACACCTCTCATTTCATTTACTTATTGTTAGTCCGGGATAGTTGTAATTTGGAATCTTGAAGTAACGACAATATATACCACCTTATTGAAATACAGTCCACTCATTCCCATTCATGTACATTGGTCCTTCGAGCCGGATGTCTGTAAAAGCGAGTGCTCGCGGTGCACCGGACCACCAGTGTCCGCGTCCGCGTCTCCGCTCCTCCGATGCCGATGATGAGTTCGGTCTTCGTCAGAATGGTCATATTTTGATTTGATATATATCATTATATTTATTAGTTTATAATATTAGCATATCTACGTATTTTATTATTATAAGTAACTAATTTTATTGATACTATATTATATTTGAAATATCTGTTATTTGTTTATTTATTGTGCACACCTACCACAGTTTTGTCTTTTTAACCCAAAGGTTGACTGGTAGAGAATGCCTTGTTGCATTAAGTCCGCCTATGTACCACTGTTTTACATGAAGATTAAATAAATAAATGCCGTATGTGTATGCCGCCTTCACCTGCAGACCGTATAGCCGATGGTTGTTGGGTTCGATTCCCAACACTGGGTTCTTACCAGATGGCTGGATGGGAAGATACTCATGGCTTGCTGTTCGTAAATCCGCAGCCACGGTGGCCAGAAATTGTCTTGCAACTCCCGACGCTCGAGGCGTTTTCGACGGGTTTCAGGGCGTGAGGCTTGTCTCTGCCTCACGGTTTTGGCCACCTCTTTTGCTCGCATTATTACTTTGCAGAAGGAGGTGACCGTCTAGTATTCCCTTTCACTCTGTACCATGGTCTGAATCAGGGCCGGATGCCCGAGTCCTCACCTAAGCAGGACAGGCCTTCACCGTATGGTCCACTTTGCTCTTCGGGTTTTCTGCTGAATTGGTGACATTCACCGTAGCGCCTCTAAATAACTTCAAAAAAATTATAATTCTAGGATAGATAGTTCACATAGTGCGTAGACAACAGGATTATACACCGTTAAATTTTGGTCGTTTTAATCCCGTGCAGGGTCGATTCAGTACATGAAACCCTATCGATTAGTAAAGATAAAAATGAAAAATAAAGTACTTTCTTCTAAATCTCGAATTAATATACGCATAAACGAAATTAATTTCTTTAAGTAAACGAGTCAATGACCTTGTAGGTAGCTGTCGATCGTTGCGTACTAACTACCTACAGTTCATTGGCTTCGATCAGCTGACGTTTACTTACAGAAATCGAGAAATTTTTAATTTTATCTTTATAAATCGATGGTGTTTCATGTACCGAATCGACTCTCCATGGGATTAAAACGATCAAAATGTAACGGTGTATAAGACAAGGTGATATTCTCCACGTATTAAACAAGAACCAGGATTGAATACTCTAGAAAAAAATGTCAATTTGAAAAAAAATCCGACTCAACACAATATACGAGCGACTGGACAAACATCGTAAAATAAAATGGCGAAAACTTATTTGGAGAAGCAAGTTTATTGGCTTTATCATGACATAGCTGATCCCTCATAAAAATATGTATCGGTATTGTAAGAAAAATATTACTTGAAACTTATGTTCACGACCTCTGGCGGGGCTACACGCGAATATGAACATTCAATTCGCACGTTTTATGGGTGCGATAGGAGCAATATCGCGTGGAGTGCTGACTCAGGGATATTGAAATACAGGACATTGTGTAAAGTACAGGTGTGTTCGAGGGCGTCATAATTTTGTTTGCTGGTCGGTTTCGTGTCAGGAAGTCTAAGGGACCGCTTGAGCATTCAGGGGTATGTAATTCAAATAACATTAGGTCAGTAAAGCCTTCAGTGATAAATAAAAGACTCCTGTGATGCAATATGGAGTCGGATCTTAAGCCCAATCTCTTGGATAAAAGTTGCCACAAAATAATTGTGGCTTATTATCAAGTGGCTGTCCTGTCCTTTATAATATTGTCTTTTGCTGCACGCAACAGGATCTACAATTGTGTATCATAAATTTTCACTTACCACCTATACATGTAGATTGTAGAATGCAATAAATAATTGAGTATTGAAAGCGAAGTACCATTGATTCCTAACTGTCAAATTTGAAAATTTAATGTCCCAAAAACTTTAGGTGGTAGTAAGTACTATAAATTAAAACGTTACTTAGGTAGGAGGTGTTTCCACAATTTAATTTCGCGCAGATGCAATTAAATATCCGCTTCGGAGATTTCACTAAAGCATGCGGAAACATACATTTTAATTATAAGAGTTAAAAGTAACTTTCTCAAAAAATGACAGAAAGTTTTCGCCGTCTTTTTGTGATAAATTTTATAGGTTAATCTTGTTCGGCAAAAATGTGATATTAAAGCTACGACATCAGCAGTTTAGTATTACAATGAATGTCAACAATAGTCAACAAAAATCCTTTTTGTGTGTAACAAGAAAATTTGTAGCTGATTGTGACATAAGAATTATTTAGGTACAAACAATGTAATGTGGTTTTGGTGGAGCTTTGTGGTAAAAATTGGTTCTTTCAGGTTTTTTTTTTAGGTTTCTGATAGGCACACAAAGCATATTCAGTATTATTCAGCCTTTTAATGTTCCTACTACTGGGACTCAGGCCTACTCTCTAGGAAAGGGAATGGGAAGGAATATAATACACTTTTGACACAGTCTAAAGTTTTATACCAAATATAATAAAAGCACTTTTTACAAAATATATTCACCGCTCTCATCTACCAGTATGCTTGAAGTATGTCAAAATGCCTCTAACAGGTATGCCAATAAAAATTCTCACGACAATAAAAAATATCGTATCATTTAATAGTTGATAAATAACTGCAGGGCACCGTATACACGTCGAGCCATTCGACGCTAACTGACAAAACATTTTACCAAAAGCAAATAGCCAGACGTCTCAAAAACGAGTGTTGTAAATAATTCTAACTGTTCGGATTCGGTTCATACTCTAAACGGTTGAAAAATACGTAGAAGTTTTATATTTTTGGACGCCAATATCTTTTCAAATGTTGCTTGGAAAAAACTGGACAAGTCTGAGTTGAACTCGCTCACGAAAAGTTCCGTACTATAATATTAAAATTGAGCAAAAGACGCTGATAAAATAGTATTTCTTTTATGAGAGCCCCTTTTTCAACAGACTTCGAAAAGAAAGAGGTTCTATGTTCGGCTGTATGTATTTTTTTAATGTATGTTCACCGAAAAACTCGTCAATTGTGTGTTGAAAATTTTTGTTTTGATTAAAAGATTATACTCCCGAATTAAAAATAGAAATACTATTTAGATTTGATGATGAACTTCGAAGATATAGAACGGAACTCCTTAAAAAATAATTTCGTTCAATCAATCATTAATTTCGGAAGTAGGTGTTAACAAAGAGACCAAACTATTAGACACACCGACTTTTGAAATTAAAGTTATTTTGCACATTTTTGGTGTTTTTTGAAGTCGGTTGTTTATTTTTGTAAAAAGGTATTTTAATTTTTGAGCTTGTGTATAAGTTTTTTTACTAATTTGGTGTACAATGAAGTTTATTATATTCTATTTTTGTACTTGTAGCGGTAATAGAAATTCTGTGAAAATTTTCATATTCTATGAAAATTTAATTCTCTACCTTTTACGATTTACGAGACACAGTCCGTTAATAGACAAACGACCAGAAAGTCAGATGGACGGACACCGGAGGCTTAGTATGTAATACGGTGGCGTTGATACCCTTCTCAGCAAATTCGGGTTCCGCAACCCGAAAAACTGTACTTTGCCCCATAATAGAAATTACTTTGCCCCAAACTAAGAATTACTTATGCATCGTCGGTGCATTCACAAACATGTAAGCTCACATATTCATTCACCGGAGCGAGGAGTGGCAGGCGGTCGCCTCCTTCTGCAAAGCAGTAATGCTAGCAAAGGAGGAGGCCGACCGCATCAGGCAACGGCGCACACGCCGCCGCTGCCGCCGGGATTCCGATCCCGATTTCCGGCCACCGTAGGCGCGGGCTCGTGGACGGCGGGCAATGGGTAGCTCGCTGTCCGTCCATCCGGTAACAGACCGGTCCGAGCTCAGGTCGTCTACGGCGCGTATTGTTCCCGCGCGCCTCAAGGAGTAGTCAGCAAACTGTAGGGGCCCAGCAGGGCCGGAGCCTACTGGGGCCAAAGGTTATTGGTTGGTAAGGTATAAGGCGTTGGAAGGCCTCCCACAAAGTGGACCGATGACCTGGTCAGGGTTGCTGGAGTCCGATGTATACGAGACGCACAGGACCGGCCATTGTGGCGACGCTTGAGGGAGGCCTATGTCCAACAGTGAACGTCTTTTGGCTGAAATGATGATGAAGCCTATATGAAATGAAATATTTTAACAACCAAATTCACACAACTACACTAATATATAAAAACCAATCATCCATTGAACATACTCGTACATAATATTTATACTGAAAACAAAAGACTGCGGGCTCAGTTGAAAACAAAGCCCGTATATTCCTTTAGCGAACTATTTTCGCGAAACGGCGCGTCCAGTAAGGATCTGGTAAATATTTGAACGATCCACGTTTTACAATTCACACCCATCTGGGGTATCCGAACGTTGCTTTATGTTCTACCAAACGGCGTGGAATCCTTTAATTAGAAATTGTTTTATAGTTTCTCGGTAGATGGCGTTCCTTCATTTGTAGTTTTGTGGTGTGGACTGTGGAGCTCAGTATTTTGAAGATGCAAAAATTTGGTAAAGAGGTATTTTTTTTTTCTTTGCTAGGGGCGGCCTAATGTTGGGTAATATTTTACTGTAGGTTAGTACCTTCAGCAAACCGTAGAAGTTCAGCCTGTTAGCTGGCAGGCAGGGCTGAAGCCCTCTGAGGCCAAGGGTCGGCTTCTGAAAAGAAGGCTCAGCCCCGGTATGAAAGGCAACGAAGTGTAAAATAGTTTTACACAAATTATTATTTTGCTTTCACTAGATACCTAAATAAAATATAACCACAAGATATATTCTGTGTTTATAAAATATCAAGAGTAAGGCAGTAGTCACACTGCCCCGCATCATGCTGCATGTTGCGTTTCAACGCACCTACGTGCGTACTTGCGGGTATGTAGATCTGCATCATCGTGCGGATTTTGGGACTCATTTCATTCAAAGCCACACGAAATCATGCACGGCATTGCGCGACACGGTGAGCCATACCTTGCGTCTCGCCACGCACCCACGCGTTTGTGCGTATGTTTCTCCGCATGTAGGCGCGTGATCTGCATGAATGCGCGTGGATGCATTTTCTGTGTGTTGAACTGTGCGTGTTTTCTACACAAACGGAGATATTTACAAGCAACGTTAAACCACGCATTTACGCGCTACGCTCCATGGTGCGTGGCAGTATGTGAATCGCCTAACGCCGTGTTTACGGAGACGCGGCGCGTTGGACGTTTCGTCGTTCATTGCAGCAGCGGGCCGCGTCATCGCTCGTGCAAACACAATCATATGGCAATGTATGACGGACCGCCCGACGCGCCGCACAATACGCCGCGTCTCTGTAATCGAACACTAAGATGTGAAATGACGTCATAATCACGTATGAGTGATTGTATGAAAAGTTGCACGGGTTAGGCGCACTTAAAACTGAAAATATCCTTAATAATATACTCAAAACTATCAAAACTCTAGCAACAATTATGACAGTTACAACACCAAATTAGTAAGCGTCAACATCTTCCTTTCCCAACCCAAGCAATCATCATTAAAACATTAATATCAAGAACTTGTGGTCAAATAAAGCTGTAGACAACAACAAAATAAGCCTTGCCCATTAATCTATCCGACTTCCGCATAAATTTGAGTATCTGTGGCGAAACTTTCCTAGTTTGAACATTTGTTATTTAGATATCCTGTTCCTAATGGAGATTTATGAGACGCTCATTATTTTACGTAACCAACAGATTCAATTTTGAGATGTCTGTTATGATTTTGGTAATAATGTTGATGGTTTTGCTGCGAAATGTGAGCTTAATTTGATGTTGATGCATCGATGCTTAGTTGCTAGCCGGTCGGTTTTCGATCGATTACATTTTGAGAGCACTCATAGTGGCCAGGTAGTGATGGCCCCGACTTAAGAGTGGTAGGTCGGGTTCAAACCCAACCCAGGCGCATTACTTTGTGTAATTTATTTCATCACGGCTCTCAAAACGGTTAAGGAAAACATCGTGAAAACATGTCCTAGAACCAAACATTCGAAGTCATGTGACATTCACTAACCCGCACTGGGCCCGCGTGGTGGATTACGGCCCATTCCCTCTTCTAGAGAAGAGGTCAGAGTTCCAGCAGTGGGAACAGTATAAGGCTGATGCTATGCTGTGCTATGCTACAGTTCGAGGAATGTTCAACAAAAATGTATAATCTGATGTCGCCAAACCGGTTCCATTATCGAAATACCTACTAAACCTACGACAGTGCGCCATCGATATATAATGGATATCTCAACCATACACACAAAGCGTTTCGGGAGCACATTCATTGTGCGAATACTAATGTGTGGTATCTCTGCCGAAGTCTCTGTTCCCAGATAGCTACTACCTGGAATCCTATAAGCCCTACAGGCCAGATAACTTAAACGGACAAAAGAAGAGCCCCATATCAAGATTTTGCGAATAATAATACATATATGTCCTTCATTTATTAAACACAACAATTGAATTAACTTTTAGTTTCTGAAAGTTTAATTAAAATAAACTCAATGGTTTTTGCCAGGATTTCGACTTTTGTCTCTGTTTACGCATAACTTTGAAAAATGTCCCTTATGTCAAGAGTGAATAGTTTAATCTAAGCTAGAGCACATAAAAAAAAAAAACCATCAATTTTGGCAAAATATACACCGTTAAATTTTGATCGTTTTAATCCCGTGGATGGTCGATCCGGTACATGAAACACTATCGATTTGTAAACATAAAATTAAAAAATTAAGTACTTTTTGTGAAATTAATTTCTTTAAGTAAACATTAGCTGAGCGAGTTCAATGACCTGTAGGTGGTTGTCGGTGGTTGCGTACTAACTACTTACAAGTCATTGTATTCGCACTGTTTCATGTACCAGATCGACCCTCCACGGAATTAAAACGATCAAAATTTATCGGTGTTTAGATATTATACTGCATGTATCATAAATATATACATAATAATAATACCATATCACTTAACTAACTACCACATTAAATCTGCGATGTAGAACGTAAACCTCCCGACTTGAATTCGTACGTTGTCGCCCAACTTCTGCAACTGGAACATTTTAATTGCCGCAATTAATTAGGATTGAGTTAGGTTTCCTTCGTACTCGACCCACGCATAATGAGAAAAATACTTCCGTATGATGAGACGTTATTTCTAAAATTATGAACTAAAATGATGATGAGTTTTGGGTGGTTATTAGGATTGCGTATCCACGGGGTAAAAACCTATTGATAAGACTCTGCTGTCTGTCTGTCTATCATCAGGACGTTTAGCATTATTGTGATAGCTAGACAGTTGTTTTCAGTGTTATTGATTATTGATTATATTATTTTAGTAAGTTATCAACTAAACTAAAAAAATATTAAGCATATTCACAACAAAACATTTTTATCTCTTGACTCCTAGGAAATATTTTGGAGTGCTTCAGTTTACTGATTGGTGTTGGCCTGAGCAACAAAATGCACTATGTGTTCATTCTGGACAGCACTTGGTCCAACTCCCATACAAAGATTGGCAATGTCCTTTTGACAAATGTTTTAGGTATTTTTTTTGTCGCCGGTACGGAACCCTTGCGTGCGCCAGTCCAACTTGCACTTGGAAGATTTTTTTTAAATGTTGAACTTTAGTAAGATTTACTCCTATATCGTAGATGTATTAATAAACGTGTAAATTCACAGAAGACATCCAGACCCGAATCTGCAAAAAAAATTTAAGAGCCAATGTTGTGTTAGTGATTCTCAAACAAAATCCATAGTAAAAAGAGTAGGTATTTTTTTTTAATTGTTAACTTATTCAAAAAGGAAACTATAATAACAAATAATATTTATTATTGTCCAAGTATCGTATTGTTATATGATTATTTACGAGTTTTATAACCGCATCCTGAAATTTTGTGCAAATTCAAAACAACAGCTAGGTACTATAGTAAAATCATTATATTCCGTATCATATGGAAAAAGGGAAAGGGAAAGTAATCAGACATGTTCAAATATTTAAATAAAATAACTGGATGTTTATATGAAAATATCTAACAACAAATATTAATACTCGTTTGAAATACGAATCAAATTTGAATTTGTGGAATTTGGTTGTTCCAGAAAATAAGCTAAAACATTTCCGTAAATATTTACACAACACATACTCCTATCATTTAGGTACTCATATTATATCTCTGGAACATTTTCTAGTAATTAAAATGTTCTCATTTTTTACGCAGAAGAAAATTACTTTTTCATATTTCAGATTCATTTTATTTACAAAATATGTGTAGATAATTAACTCAACATGTTTGACCATGGCTGGTGTACAAATTAGGTCGAAAGACATTTTAAAAATACAAAAACAAATAATTTAAATAACAATAACGATCATTAATATTAAATTATAACATTCGGTCAATAGTTGTACAATACAAAATAAATAGAATAAAAATTATTTAGTCGATAAGTAACTTAAATAAAAAAAACGGTAATTTAAAAAACTAAAAACCCGACTGCTTTTCTGAGCATTCATGAAAAAGCCCTAAAACAAGAAAAATCTGGCAGTCGGGACCCATTCTAGAATTGAGAGCACATACCTAAATTACATTGCAGATTACTCCAATCTATTGACTAGACGGTGGACTTTCTAGAATGGGTCCCGACTGCCAGATTTTTCTTGTTTTAGGGCTTTTTCATGAATGCTCAGAAAAGCAGTCGGGTTTTTAGTTTTTTAAATTACCGTTTTTTATTTTTTATTTTTTTAGTTTTATTTTATTACGATATCACTTTCAAAGTAATTACACATCTAAAGACACCTCTCAAACTAAAATCCATCGAGCCGTTCAGGTCGCAGAGCGTGCCAAACATTTGAATTTGGCGCAAAAAATCCGCCATTTTGTTTTTTTTTTATTTTGATATACCCAGTGTCACTCTCACAGTAAATACGAATCTAACGACACCTCTCAAGCTAAAATCCATCGAGCCGTTCAGGCTGCAGAGCGTGCCAAACAATTATACATACATACATACATACATACATACATACATACATACTCTCGAAAAACATAACCCTCCTTCTGGCGCAGTCGGGTAAAAAAGAGTGATTTATTATTTAAAAATTCATTAATATTATAGTAGATTTATAAAGAAATAATTGTTAGATAAGTAGTTACTTTTACTCATTTAATTAGTTTTTCTTATTTATAAATATAGTAAGGGTGTATGTTTTTGGCTTAGATAGCCTATGTTATATCCTTTATGCTATATCCTCCTATAAATAGCTAATTTGTTTACTATTCAAATATGGGTGTTCACATTGTAATGTTTTTGTAGTTTTCGCAGCAAATGATCAAGTCAACGACAACATCTTTGGCAAATTTTGTGGTAGTGGTAATCAACACTGCAATAAAATTTTCAGCTCCATTTTACCGAGATCGCGCCCTTTTCAATGATTCCACATTACTGTCTAGTAGCGTAAACACTTAAATACAAAACAGTGGATTATCTGTCAATTTCTTGTTGTGACAAGAAATCCCGCCAAAAACTCCACGTCATCGTCAGTGTGTTAACACACTTTTAACCAATACAATATGATACAATACAATACAATGCAAAACAACAAACGCAACACAACACAGCACAAAACAATACAATACAATACTTCGCGTCTAAATTAATACAAATAAATCAAGTGCCACTTCGAACTAAAAACAATCTCCTCAGTGATCCAAAAACAACATCAAAATCACTCCTAACATCAACTACAACTAATAATACTATTAAAAGGGATAGTGATTTACGTTAGGTGTCACCGATTAGCATCAGAGTGGCCACCAGAAGGCTTCGTATTTCAATTACGATCCTTCGGGGAGGCTTCCCGCTGAATTATGCATAACCACTTTGATTGAAATGTTCGATCCTCTGTTATTTCTTAATTCTTTGATGTTTACTTCTGTTGAGGTTGCAGGGTTATTTATTTAGTAAAGTTTTAGTTTCATGTTAATTTTTTTTTTATTTCATTGGGAAAAACTAAAACTTTTGTTTCTGAGAAAAAAATTTCGACGGATTACGAAATCAGCACAAGTCATGTTTTGACATGTATTGGTAAAATCATTCTACCAAATTAGAAAAATAACAATTGAGAGTCGCGCACCGAGGATTCCATAGATAAGGTTGACTATTAATTACCCGACTGCGCCAGAAGGAGGGTTAGGTTAGGTTAGTCAGTAAAGTCAGACGTCTAGTCAGTAGATTGGAGTAATCTGCAATGTAATAAGGTATGTGCTCTCAATTCCCTAAGCCTCCATTTTTAGAATGGGTCCCGACTGCTACAATTTATCTTGTATTTAAAATATTATATAGTTAAGTGTAATCGGGCACAACGACTTTCTTGGTTTAGGGCTTTTTCATGAATACTCAGAAAAGCAGTCGGGTGTTTCAGTTTTTTAAATGATTGTAAATAGCTTTCTGGAGCATTCTGGAGTCGATTCTTGAAGATTTTGTCGTATAACGAAAAAATTAATTATCTTGTGACTTAACTATAAATGACCTTGCTTCTTTCTTTTCAGGATTTCAAGTCTACACAAAGTACCCTATAGATTTCAGTTTCCTTGGTAGTGTGAAAATATACCCCTAGACGGAGTACGAGTATAAACGATCTTATCTTTATGTGCGTAACTAGTATGCTATTTTCTCCACTCCAAGGAGTAGCAGATTTAAGTATTTGATATTAATTTCAGTTGGATGAGAAAGAAAGAACATTGCCAAAGAGCAATGGAAAGTGCTATGCTCGGAGGAGAATAAAAGTTATCGACGTAGCTTTGAGAACCGCTAAACTTAAGTGGCAGTGGGCAGGGCACGACTCTCGTAGAACAGGTGGCCGATGGGGACGGAAGGCGTCCCATAAGGTGGACCGATGACCTGTTGAGGGTCGTGGGAATCCGATGGATACGAGACGCACAGGATCGGTCGACGACACTTGAGGGAGTCCAATAGTATGCGGCGTTTGGCTGAAACGATGATGATGATGAGTTGGATACTTTCACGCGTTCCTGAAAAAAGGACATCAGCAGACAGACAGACAGACGTCAAAGTGATCCTATAAGGTTCCATTTTTTGTCGAATGAGTCGAATAAAGTATGGAATCCCAAAAACATTAAGGCGAGCAAAAGTACTTTAATTTCAGAACTCTGCATTAAAAAAATGCAATAACAAAACTAAAAATTTACTATAAGTTTTTTCTAGTATTTTTCGTATTGAAGGCGATATAAACGTCAGTGTAAGGCTAAGGAATTTTCTAAAAAGAAAACCCATGGTCTTAGAATGCAAAGGCCTACTGAAGGTCCCAGGTGTGGATTTAGTCAGTAAAAATCTGACACGTCTACCCAGAAGGAACGAGAAAAGTTATTAGATGATTTCGGTCTTCCCATCTGAAAATAATTTAGGTTTCTTTAAGGATAGAGTAAACTAGTGCGCCTCACCATTGACGATTGCATCGCTACTTTCCATCAGATGGGATCGCAGTCAAGCACTAGTTTATATCAATTAAAAAAAAAAGATCTCCCTTATCTTGTCTTCTTGCTTGCCTTATCCCTTCATTTGGGGTCGGCTCTCCCTAATCTTTAGCCGCCAGAATAGCCTATCCTGGGTTGTTTTTGTGCCCAACTGAGCTCGTTCCAGGTCTCTGGATACGGTTGTCCACCACGTAGCTAGGGGGCACTTACAAATCCTGTCTTCAAAACGTTTTCAATTAAACATTTTAAATTATAGTACATAACGTACCTTAAATTTCTTTGAAGTGGACCAAATAGATCTGAAACTAACCGATTTCTCTAGAAAAACGAAGCTCCCAAGTGAAGTAGGTACTTACGTTCAAATTTATCGTACCTGCCTTTACTTAGCGATTGATTTATAGCCACAAACAAGTGGTTGTAGAACCCAGTTGATGGTTCAGTATTTCCTGGAACTATGTAGTAGGTGTAGGAGTACTAAGTGATGAAGTATGACATTAATATATATGTACTACGGACAAAGTGTGATGATTTATTAAACCTTAAACGCATTCTTTTGTTTATAAATCGTTAGAAAAAAATACCGAAACAAAGTCAGAGATTAAATCTTTCCTCTTTACGATATTAGTATAAAGGAGGATGCTAGGGTTTTTATAAAGTCTGGGTGTACCTTCTAATAGCTTTATGTGTTATATCATTGGATAGGTAATTTAGAGCAAAATAAAAGTTACTATGGCATTGAGTTCCAAATCTTAGTCAAAAGCTTCTTTTTTTTTACAAATGTGATTAAATAGCTGTTTTTATTTAACTCGCTTTTTTTTGTGATAGCAGGAAAGAAAGAACTTGAAAATAACTTTTTTAAGCCTATGTTAGGCGGCAGAGCTATCGTAATGTGAGGTATGCGGTTCTCTACTGAATCAACCCCGATAGGGGGGCCGCACGGCGTAGGTACATTATTACACTTAGGCCGTGTTTACGGAGACGCGGCGCGTTGCGCGGCGCGTTGGGCGTTTCGTCGTACATTGCTGCAGCGGGCCGCGTCATCGCTCGCGCAAACACAAACCTAAGGCAATGTACGACGGACCGCCCGATGCGTCGCACAACGCGCCGCGTCTCCGTAATCGAGCACTAACAGTGTGGAGTGCGCACAAGCCGCTGAAAACGAATTTACCTACACAATAAGTGTATGTAATACAGAAATTCAAAAATAGCATTGCTTGGCATGTTGAACAGAGATTAGTTTTGAAGGGACTAAGATTTAAAACTTGGTGCCATAGAATATAATAAACTTTATACTATATATATAAACTTTAACAAAATATTAACAATAACAACTACTACCACACACACAAAACACAACTATGTAGTAATAGTATAGTACAGTAGTAGTGGTTACAACTAGTAACTTTTATTCAGTTCAAAAATACAGACCCAACGACGTAACACACATAGCTAGGTGGTGGGCCCAGGATTTGCATCCTCCTTTATCCACCTACACGTAATTAAATTATATTTTCACTGCAATTTAGCAAATAAATCACTGATAGTATATTACGCTCCATTTACATGGGAAACATTGCTAGTCTCTCTATAATTAGCCGTTAATAAACAGGAATAAAGTAAAGCCAACTATTGGGAATTAATTTTAGCCATTCCTATTTTAACTACTGCTATGTTTCAGGCAGTTCGTTAAGGGGAATATGTCAGGATGGTATTTTTTAACTTTGCTTTACATTAGGAATTAGTTGGGTGTTATGTTCAATCCTAAGCCCCCCACTTATCTAAAACAACGTTTCAAGTTCCTTCATGACACACATACAGGACCTCATCAGAAAACTTGAGGCTAGAGATGCCTAGCCATTTTTATGATAAGTCGTTTTCAGTTAAATCAGTGCGGCTATGGAATGCTTTACCTGTGTCAGTAAGAAAAGCACAAACCTTACCATCATTTAAAAATATGGCCAAGGACCACTACCTTTCAATTTTTATGTTTTTATATTTATTATTTATTATTGTATTGTATATATGTAAATAGTACACCACGAACTACCTGCGTATTTTTTCTCCTTCTATGTCAAATCTATCCAAAGGTTGTCTGTAAAAAATCGCTTTTAGCGATAAGACCGCCCTTAATGGGGCGTAATAATCGCCCGATTAATTTTGAGCTCCTACGATTACTACAATTTCTTTTGGTGTACACATTAAAGAATATATCTATCTATCTACTCGCATATAGTTCTGTGTCGTGATTGTATTCACATTCAAACTCATATACACAAGACGCCCAGACCAATCAGCCCTATTAGAGCATATTAGGTCCCTCCTGTCGAAGCCCTTGCAAAAGGCTACTAAGAGAATACAAGAGGGTTTGAGTTGGTAAAATCTGACACTCCCTCTTTCTCTACCCGAACCGGGAAAGACACACATAAAATGATTTCTTGTTATAATCATTCAATCGTGCCATTTAAAGTAGGTAATTGAATTGCACTGACGATTTGAAATGTTATACATTTGTCAATAAGTACGGTCAGCCTCATCAATACGTACTCTTTTTTCTGAGGTATTTTAATGTGACAGGGTTATCCAATTGATTCAGCTGTCTGTACGTGTAAGTTACATTAAAAAATATATTTTTATTAAGTAGATACAACAAAAAATACTAAAGAATTTGGTTTTATACAGACTTCAATTTGAGTTCCAGGGCCACGGTAAAATGTATAAGTACAGGTTGTGGCTCTATCATTGAGAACTATATCTACTAGACAACATTTCGATGAACCAGTTAAGCCTGAGAAAACCAATACAAAATTTGACTTACACCAGCTCCCTAGCTCATCCCCCTTAATTGCTGCTTTGTTAACTGAACATCGAAAATGGTCGTAATAAATTATTTTCAATGAACATATTATTTTGGTCGTGTACTCATTAAAGTATAAACCGTGTCCACCGGGCGGTCCGCACAGTGGCGACACCCGGGCGTCGTCTCCGCACGAATCTTGTACAGGTACGGACCGAACTTGCAGAGTTCGGTCAGCACCTGCGCCAAACGGAAGGTGACGACGCCGTGGGGCCTTTCCAGCCACGTCTTTCAAGGGTGGCAAAACAAAGAAGTTGCCCTATACACCGGTACTTAGGGCCTAGAGCAGCTACTAGTCAATAATATAATTTTATACGATCTCCCATTGTGCACTTCAAAAGGAAAATCAGAACACTTTGTCCCACAGTTGCTACCAAGCTCTGGATGGTTTAAGTAAACTTGTATTTTTTTCTGAAAGTAGTTCTTTTTTCGGTGGGAAAATCATCAAATAATATTTCCAAGCCTTTGGGCAGACAGTGTCAGACTTTTACTAACTAAAAACCGACTCCTGTTCCTTCCTTGCCTTTATACCGTGGCCGAACCTTAATCGATCTTTGGCCCCATTAGGCTACGACCCTGCTGGGTCCCTACGGTTTGCAGTCAACTCCTTGAGGCGATCGTGAAACACTACGCGCCATCGATGACTTGGGCTCGGTCCGAACGGTTACCAGACGGTCGGACAGCGAGCTAATCATTGCTCACCGTCCGCAAGTCCGCGCATAACGAGCCGAAGTCGTCGACGGCGTGTAGTCCACGCGCACCTCAAGGAGAAGTTAACTAACAGTAGGGGCCCAGCAGGGTCGAAGCGTCTGGGAACATGGGCTCGCTTCTGAAAGGGAAACCTGGAGCCTAGCGGAATGCAATGCAACAAAGGAACATTGGAGTGCGTTTTACTCAGTAAAAGTGTGACATAAGTGGACCGGAAGAAGTCATTAGATATTATCCCACCTAAAAAAAGTTTAAAAACTAAAATGCCTAACAAAATGGCAGAATTTCAGTGATTTCTATACGGTACTAAAAATCAAAATTATTTTTTTAATAAGTTTGTAGTAACTAATCTATTGGTTAGTTGGTGGAATTAAAACTTTTTGAATTCTGCAACAAACTCCATTTACTGAATCAATCCTTTACTTACAATTTCACAGTATTTCCTCCAATTTCTGTTTAAAATATTGTGTTTTTCTCAAACTCTCTACCTTAGCTTGAAAACTTGTAAAAAATTAGTATTTTATTATATTTTGGACACATTCTTAATTCAAAATACTCAATTCAGAAACCCATTCTTTATCAACGTTTTTATCTATTCAACCACTACCTAATCTCCATTTTATTTTAGCGCAAAGCACATCTAAAAAATTAAGTACAACGCCATCTATCCACGGTTTGTCGAACTAGCAACGCAAGCAGCTAAGTAAATATTCAAGCTTCGTCTATACAATACGCAAGTAGTTATCCTGTTGTACAGATAGAGGTATCACCATGTATCGTTTGGGGGATGACATCGCTAAACTGATAATAAATTGGTTGCTGGTGACGGTGCTCTGAATTTACGAGTATATTTCGTGTAGGCATAATTTTATTATATCTAGAAGCATTTTATAAGTTTATTGAGATGCTGGTGTGTTGTGTAATAACTTTTTGCTTATAAAATATGTTATTAAGTGCTGTCTTCCTCAGGTGAATACCATTTCACAGAGTATCTACAAGAAAAAGAAACAGGACATGTGTAAGGCGGGCTGAAGGTTCTGTACAAACTTACCTATGTAAATAGTTCAACTCCCGAATGAAACTTCGAAGATACGAGTATTTCCGAATCATAATAAAGCTTTTTTTGTGACGTAACAACAAATTTACCGATTTGAGATTTATTCCTAAACCTGTGCTATAAGACCATGTTCTATGTTAAATTTCAAAATTCTGGTTCAACGAGAAGCACCCTATGAATTTTTATTCCCTAGAAAGTGTCGTTAACTTCCGATTTTTTCACAGCCTCAAGGGACCACAGACCAGAAACAGTTTTAATTTCATCTCGATACTTCTACGCATTTCCAAGATAAAGGGTCTTGAGTTTGACAGACAGACCAACAGACCAAAAATGGAACCTATAAGGATTCCGTATTTTCCTTTGATTTACAGAACCCTATAAAATATCATGATCAATTTAGTCCTATTGAGACTCAAGTCCCACAGCAGTGGTGCTATTCTCTAAGAAAACGCAGCGCTGCCTCAACGACGAACATCGAAATAGGATATCCAATCCAATGTATAGGTACATTAGGTTGACAATCCAATGTATCCTATTTGGGTGTTCGTCGTTGAGGCAGCGCTGCGTTTTCTTAGAGAATAGCACCACAGGACTACCATCTACCTCTACCTACATCAAAGACTAACAAAAAGAACTGGGGGCCTAAACAAGTGGCAATCCAATCGCTCGGGTCCAAGTCGTTTCGAAGTTCGATTTCGCCTTTGTGATGTCAACTGGATCCTTTACGCTAATAGACAACCTGTGTGCATCCTCTTCTCTTATAAACTTTCCTAAAAAAAAAAAACTTTTATTATTTTCTAAGTAATCTAAAAACCTGAGGGAGGCCTGTGTCCAAGAGTGGATGTCTTTAAACTGAAAAGACTAATAAAACTTACATTTTATAGAAAGGCCATGAAACCTAATTGTATGAACAACAACAATGAGTTAACAGTATCATTTAATCGCTCCATATTAAACACAATTTATTTCGAATGAACATTTACAATCTATTAACCGTGGACTAATTAATACAAGGATTGAATGAATGCCTGATGATCACATTGTTAGTTAATACGGGTAGTATTGCGGTGACGTGGTACATTATATCCCTGAAATCGGATTGTTTCGATGCAAAGCGGGTGTAAGCTGGATCGGACATGTGTTTTGGTGATAATCTTGGGCAGGGTAATTTGTTCCTTTATGGTATGGCATTTCAGTCTAATGACATCCTTTGCAAAACATAAACTAATAAGTTTGGCGATTCTTCGTACTATGTCGATAACCTCCTGCGGATATCCACATTCCTGATTCGATCACGCAAGGAAACTCCGAGCATAGCCCTTTCCATTCTTTTGGGTGACTTAATGTGAGCGGAGCGAACGCCTCAGGAGAAATCTGATCAATCTAAATTATGTTTGAAATCGTTATTTATAACAGTGTTATACTTATGCCTATATCAGACAAGGCAAGAGTTCTATTTATAATAGACACCGTTAAATTTTGACCGTTTTATTCCCGAGAGGGTCGATCCAGCACATGAAACACTATCAATTTGAAAGACACAATAAAAAAATAAGTACTTTTTTTAAAACTTGATTCTATATACGCATGTACAAAATTAATGTATTTAAGTAAACGAGTCAATGACCTTGTAGGTAGTTGTCGGTCGTTGCGTACTAACTGCCTACAGGTCATTGAACTCATCCAGATGACGTTTACTTAAAGAAATTAATTTCGTACATGCGTAAATTAATTCGAGTTTAAAAAAAAAGTACTTGATTTTTTTTATTTTATCTTTACGAATCGATAGCGTTTTATGTACCGAATCGACCCTCCACAGGATTAAAAAGATAAATTTTGATCGTTGTATTACAATCATTTAAAATTCAAAATTTGGCTATGAATGACCGATGTAGTTAATATTGTGACAAAGCTCTTTAATAATGATAAAAAGTATAATATTAATAATACTCGTAATAAGGGGGATATATAGACCTTTGTAAAGCATATCTACGTCGTCCAGCTCCGTGCTTTTCACAATGAAAGGATTCCCACGAATTTCATTAAACAAACTCATATTCAGACCCAACTTTCGCCTGTATAGCATTAGTGTGAAATCGTAAAATTTCTCAATACAAACAGCAACAAAATCATAACAAGATAATATCAAAATAATTTCCAATAGAACCAGCTTGTACAACTCAAAGTTCCACTGAATTTACCAGAAAAACGAAAGAGCAAAGATCTTACAAACTTTTTGTGGTGCAAGCTTTCATAATATTTTCCGTAACATCAAATGCCACAAAAGACTTGAGAGTTCCTTCTTAGTTTACAGTAGAATCAACACTGAATCATGGTTACTTCTGACGATTCAAAAGTTCTTGCTACATCCTAATTGAATGAAAACATTTGGAGTTACAACTATGTTAGTATTTGTGAATAGTTCGTGAATAATGATCTTTCTAGTTTGTTTGGATTCGTCTTTATTTCTGTTGAAGAATTATTTTATTTTCCAGCATACTTCAGTTATTTTTATCTTATTAAAAAATAAGTGATTTTTTATTAGGTACTTAGAAAAATTAAATTCTTATAAGCAATGTACAGAACGCAGGTTGCAAACAGGCATTCAGTGACTGGATTTTCAACTGTAACAGGTGACGCGATAGGTCTAGGAGGAGATGTGACGAGTTGGATTCCTATATAAAGGATGGGCTAGATGGTAGTTAAGAACAAAGGAAACTTGAAGAAACTAATCCTTTGCCCTGAAATGGGACACGACAGGCTCATAATACTCGTATTAATAAATATTTAATACAAGTGCCTCATAAACAGAGTAAAAGCCAAAGATTATGAAGAAGAATAATCCGACATTAATTTCCGTACATTTTCTTTTATCGCCCTGCGTTAGAAGTTCTGTTAATTATGCGTCATTTAAATTACCGATACCGTAAAACCCAGTAGCTTTGGGGCACTGCGGATAATGTTAGATATCGATGGTATGGCAGAAAATTGTGCAGTATTTTTACTCAGGGCAACAATTTAGGTTATTTTTCAGTTAATTTATAAATAAATTAAAACCAAAGAATTGTTAAAACCCTTAACTGAATTAAACACAATCTAAACTATGTCGACAGAAAATTTTACATCGTTGTCGACCGTTTGTCCGGTAATGTGTCCAAAACACTCGCGGCGTGGCCATGCTATACAGAAATTCTTTACACATTGTAAAAGCCAGCCTTTGGAGTTCAGTTTGTTTCAATAAGGCATTTAGATATGTCTTTATACAGTTTGTGAGCACATCAATCTCACGTGTATTTATAATCAGGTCTATAACATCTCAAACTCTGCTAAAGTAACTTCGTCTGTCTACTCTTCGTCTGTCTGTCTCTCGAATGTTACTTTGGACATGTAAATCATTATCGTTGCGGTCGAAAGACGTCCACAGTTGGGCATAAGCCTCCCTTAAGTGTCAACACTATGCACGGTACAATGCACGGTCCTGTGCGTCTCGCATCCATTGGTTTCCCACACTTATCATCAAGTCATTGGTCTACCTTGTGGGAAGCCTTCCAACGTTGCGTCTTCTGGTGCGCGTTTGCCACTTTAGAATTTTTCGGCCTGATCAGCCATCTGTTCTGCGAGCAACATATTCTTCCTTTGACGTGAACGTGAATGTTCGACGTGAAAATTGCATCCTTATTGATAGGCAGTTCAAAAAACGAATGATATAAAATCTGGAGATACAGTTGGATGTTGCAGCTACATATCTATTATCGCTATCTAAAATTTAATGACACCTCTTGATAGTTAAAAAATAAAGAATTCGGTATGCCATGGGAGAATTGTGACGTATTGCGTGGTGGAGGGGAAAGCGCCGCCATTTTTCACATGCATATTTTGTGTCACGTAAACAGCATAGTAAAAAGATATAATAGAAAGTAGTTAATGTAAACTTCATTTCAGAACTCTGAAATTGAGGTTATTTATTTGTCTAAAGCCTAGACGAAGAGTGTTAAATTTACCAGAGTTTTCCAGTGGCAATGTAAAACGATGGCGTAGCAGGCGATTTGTACTGCCCAAAGGCGGACTTAATGCTTTAGGCTTTTTCTACTGCTCACCGTCTGTAGTGCAAATCATAACAAGGAAGGTGCAACTTAATAAAAGACAAACAGAAAGAAGTAAGTACGATAGTAAATACAAATGTATTTATAAACTATAAACTTAACTAACCATAATAAACATACCACAAAAACAAAACCCCTATTCTATAAGCTAGCCTTATGGTCGCGGTTCCTAACATATTGAAAAATATAAAACATAAACCGTTACCGGAAAAAATACAAATAAAGAATGTTATTTTATGTTTTAAAACTCAATATGATTTCCTAAGGATAAGACCTTCGTTTAGAGGGTGTGCTCATAATAATGACCTTGACATGACATTTACCGAAAACCTCTATGTCAGAACTTAGAATTCTGACAATAAGTTCGATTGGAACGTAAAACAGGTTTGAGTACGGATGGATCAAGTACCCGCCACTTGTGTGGAGTGCTCCTTATGATCGCTATGTAGTGGCTTTGGCGTTTCCGAATTAATTCCGAATCACTATGAGTGGATCGACTCGATAGTTAAAAATATAGGCATAAAATGAAATGCTTTGTTTTTGGGTTTAATTTAAATTGACTTTTATTTTGTTTATTAATTTACTTCTTAGTGCCAATTTTGTAAAATAGCAGTCACCCATAACGATTAGTAACAAATTTTAACTTACAAACTATATATATTCACAAAATAAGTATATTTAATTTTAGTAATAAAATTATAATAATAACGAAAAATGTATTATAAAATTAATAACATGATTATTTTCTGTACATAAAGTTGCCATTGTCAATATCTTTACATAGTCTAACTAGATTAAAAAAAAAAAAACAAAAAAAAAAGATTAATAAATAAAATTTGAAAACGGCGCCAAAACTCAATATACATTAAAATAAGCGAAACAATGCCTCACTGAAGAGTTTGTAATAATTAAACTGAACTGATTTTTAGACTTCATTTCACGACTGACCTTTTGTCTTGAGACAAAAGCTCTTGGCTTACAATAGAGGCCGCCACCTGTACTAGGTGGATAACTTATGTCACCATGATTTAGGGAAACGAAGGGATAAAATATAAATGAAGAAAATGGTACTAAATGGTTGCGAAGTTTTAAGGTAATTTATTCAGTAAAATGACTTTTTTTTTGTTTTCCATTCATTATATTGCGTTATATAGTTAAGTGTAATGCTTGTGTTGGGTCCATCTGGCTATTTTCCATAGTATATTGACATTAGTTGATTTTATCAATGATTTCCTCATTGTCACAGTAGTTCATCAGCAAAGGATTCCTACATTACCGATTAATTATATTACACATTTATACTATTTTTTAAACATATTCAAATAATTAAAGTTGCCAAAACAAAAAAGTATAATAATTAAATAACAGCTGAATCACACATAAAAAAATAATTAAATCAAAAGAAAAGTCACGACCAAATTTGAATTTTCCGTAAGTTGTGTACTTAACGCATTTACGCTCGTGATTGTATATACGATTATCTTGTGATTATCTTCTGTATACATAATTAATAAAATAAAGTGTCTGTTTGTAATATCACGTCATTTTTTTATATGCATAATGTTGTAAATTCGATCCCTATGCCAAAAATGCAATTTTCAAGTTCTTTGTCGGTTGACGTTTCTGGCTAATCTCTAAAAAGGCTGGCCCAATTTTGATGCGACTTCCACTGGTAAATAACTGATGTTTTAAGGAGTAATTTTGGTTTTTGTAAATGAATTAGGATACCTACTAAACGGCCGAAATAAAAGGTTCTTGAAATTATGACCAAATAATATTGTGCGTATTTAAAGTCTGTCATGAACAAAATCAAACGCAGCAGCTAGTATAAAATAATTTTCTTCTTCAACTTTAATAACAAAAAATAAAACCATTTAGTTATAAGAAAGACAGGTTCTTATGAGATGTCAGACACACGAGTACTACATTTTCATTCTAATAACCGAAGTCGTGTCATATCTACATTTTTAAATAAAAATGTAATATCAAGTTTTGTGTCATATTGGCGGGAGCTAGTTACTAGCTCCTGTCGACGGCTTCAGCCACGTGCAAGTAAAATATATATTTTTTACTGTCTTTTATTAATTTGGATATTCTTGTTCACAAGACGACCATGTCAGCACTATCGTGTGACATATTATCTCAAAAAATAATTACTTTTGAAAAAAAAAAGTATTCCATGTGCTTTTTCAGGAAATGGTCTATCTACTCGTATGAGCTAAATTTATTCTACATTCGTTCTGTCGGTTGAGTGTGAAAGAATAGATAACATATATACGCACATACATAAAAACCTTCGTCTTATAATATAAAATAAGTATATTGTATTTAAAAAAGAAGTCTATAATTATAATAATTGTTGATATTAAAATTAATATTAGTGTCATGTCTACACTTTAAGTACCATTTGACTCGAGATAATTTTAATCCATCACCAACAGCTCAAGTATTAACTTTAGCATTATATTGTGTTTTAAGTAGTTTTTCATGTGACTATGTTTTGTATTAAATAGGCACTGAAAATATTGATCATTGTCCAATTTTTTATTTTTAGGTATGTAATCATAAAATTGCTTCTCTCACTCTGGGCTGGTGGAGAGAGGGTGCCATATTTTTACTGACTAAAACCCTTCTATGTTTCTTCATTTGGCTTTAACGTTCTAGGGCCACGATGACTCTTTCAAAAGTTTCCACAGCCTTGTATACCGAAGAGTTTGAAAATTCAAAATCTGATCATTATGACTCAGATCAAATGTATATTGTAGCTGTCTGTTTTTCTATAAATAAATAAAAT
This sequence comes from Leucania comma, assembly GCA_958295575.1. Lineage (NCBI taxonomy): Eukaryota > Metazoa > Arthropoda > Insecta > Lepidoptera > Noctuidae > Leucania > Leucania comma. The sequence goes on along the minus strand of OY282467.1, from coordinate 24,548,985 downwards.
CAAATATTTGTAAAATCGAAAAAATAAAACTGTAAGTAAAAACAAACAAAATTTTTTTTAAATTATTTTTTACATAAATTATATTTTAATTCATGGTCACAGTATACCTACTTAAATATCCCTTTTTCTCTGAGAACAATAGTAATTCGCAGAGCAAGTGATGAGGCACTGACTGAGACGATCTCGTCAGATTATTTTGACAAAACAATTTATTATTTGCCCAGTAGCTTTTCACGACTGCTTTTTCAAGTTATAAAAATATATATATATCTTTCCGCATTGTTCTGTCGAAGGCTCTGAATGGTTGGAGAAATTCATTTTTCTTGCAATTCTTTTTTTTTTTAATTGTGAACAGACTGATGTTTTTACATGCAGTAATTTTTTTTTATGTCTTTGTAATATATAAAAGTAATTTTTGAAGAACTATAGTTTCTCTGTACACATAAACAATGGATTGTTTAGATAAAATTCATAGTACTAATCTATTTTATAATTTTACATGATAATGTCAAGAAAAGTTTTGATTTAAACACCTTCAGCTCAACTGGTATATTTTCATTATGTATTACAATTAACTATTAGATTTGTATCGCTACCAATAATAACCAAATTCCATCAACCAAGTTAAGAAAGTATGTTTTTGATACAGAATACAGACACTTTTTTAAGGTTCCGTGCCTCATACGAAAAAAAATAGATCCTATATAGAACTGTTTTGTTGTCTGTCTGCCAAGATCCTTTATCTCCGGAACACGTGGAGGTACCGAGTTGGAATTAAATCTAAACCTCAATCTAAATCTCAATCAGGTTAATATTGTTCTGATATATAACTGAAATAATTTTTAAATATTGTACAATAATGAAATAAATATTAACATTTGTACGCCTAATGGCAAAGCATAGAGAACCCTCAAAAATGTAACATCTCACACTCATGTGTATCTGTAACCTATGTTTACAAATAAATCTGAATCTGAATCTGAATCTGAATCTGAATCCAACTTTTATGTTAACGAAAAAAAAAGATATGGCCGGTTTAAAGTTCAAAAACGTATATTTCAACACTCTCAAGGAAATCAGAATTCATACGATATTTTCCGTTGACTCAGAATCCTGAAATTTGGCATAAAACAAAGTCTTATAATGCAGATACAGGAATAAGCTCTGAAAACAGTAAATAAGTTGTTACGTCACATAAAAAGACAAATATTTTTTTTGCGATTCAGTACAATCCTCAAGACTCCATTTGGAAATTTAACTTCTTACGTTGGTAAGTTTGTACAAAACCATGTGTGCGAATCCGACTCGCACTTGCCCAATTTTTGACAATTTAAGCTTAGAAAGTATCTCGTTTTTGATACAGAATACAGACACATTTTTTACCCAACATTAAGAATACATACATATCATGAAAGTATCGAGTATATATATATCATGGAAACTTACCAACTGAAAAATACTCGAATATACCTATACAACATTGTTTGATAACATTTTCATTCCAACACTATCACGGCACACAATCTAACGTCACAACAGATGTATTGATCCAATCATCTAACGGGAAATTGGATAACATGAGCTAGTCAAGTATTTCAGTATTATTGAGGCTTCCGAGAGTTCGCACTGCTGCGAAGATTTTGGTACTGTGTTCCAATATAGGATCTGTTTTTTATAAGCGTGTTATCTGTTTATCTACCAAATACCACTCACTGATTAATCACGAAATCACACCTAAAAACTTAAGATATGGTATGTATGTTCTTTATAGGGTGTAGACATCCACTAAGAACGGATTTTACGTAACTCCACCCCTAAAAGGGTAAAACGGGGTTTGGAAGTTTGTATGAATGTGAAGAAACGTGAAATTTTCCACAAGCCTTCCATAACGTCGGCGAGTACTTAGTGAGAATTATCCAAAATGAGTATTATCCCCATAAGAGGATGAAATGGAGAGAAACCTATTTTCATGCGAGCCAAGCCACTGGCAGAAGTTAGTGTCTGATAAACTTAACTATATTTGATCTGTCTGAGGTGAGCATGACATTAGTTTTAGTATTATATGTGAAACTCAAAACACGTGTCTAGTATTTTTATACAAAAAATCTTCATCTGTGTGCGTTTTGCCTCGTCGTTTATACCGCGTACATTGAAGGACTGGAACAATTTGCCTGCTGTAGTCTTCTCATCCAATTATAATTTAAGTGTCTTCAAGGCTAGAGTGTATAGGCCCTTAATAAACTAGTGTACCTCAACATCAACGATTGGATTGCTTAACATCAGGTGGGATTGCAGTCAAGCACTAGTACAACAAATAGAGATAAAAGAGCATGAAGCTAAGAAGAAATGTTAGTAAAACCGAAGGGGCCTAGAAGGGCCGACATCCGTGAGGGCCATGGGAATTTTTGGGAAGAGATAACGTGATCCTGGAACGTACAGGGTAACTGAAGAAAAAGTTGGTTTTATTTAGTTAAAATCTTCATACTCCTTCTAGCTCCAGCCTAGACCAGGAAACGTCATTGGCCACTTAAAAAAAGTAATGTAGCGTAAACACATTTTATTTTTTATAAATAAACTAGTGCTTGACTTCGACTCCACCTGATGGTAAATAGTGTTGCAATCGTTGATCGTGAGGCGCACTAGTTTATTAAGGCCCGGTTCTACTAATTTTGACCTTTTTTAAACCTATGGAAGTCCACAAATATAAAAGAGAACACCATAAAAAATTATTTTATTAAAATTGACTATATGGCCAAGGGCCTGGCAAAAATGAAAACACGATATAAATTAGTTGGCTCGATAAAAAAAAAACGCGAATTTGACCCTAATTTACGATTTAAAACGTATTTATCTACGAGATTACGTTACGGAAATATTTGAAAGTTACAAAAAAAAAAAATAATAATAAAGCCGATTATTTAAAAGTGCTTCGCAAGAACAAAAATCTTGAATAGTTGTTGTTTTTTTTATATAAAAATAAAACCGCTGTTTTGGGGCCGCGAAGACGACATAATCCCGAGCGAAGTTCATAAAAAAAAAACAGTGACTAGAACCGGCCCATAAGAGCCTATTGTTGACTTTTATTATAATTAATTTTAATTTGTGATTTGACTTCTATTTATTTGTTTTCTTATTTGACATTGTAATGTAACTTATTTGTAATAATTTGTTGACTGTAATGTAACATTCTGTATATGTCTTGTAAGAATCCCTTACTAATAAATTACTATCACTACTTAGACTACGACTAATTGTTCAATCAAAACTACAATCACCAACATGTTGCAATATAAACCAAATTTGCAAGCAACATCTTTATGTTCAACATGCATTGTAATGTAACTTATTTGTAATAATTTGTTGACTGTAATGTACCATTCTGTATATGTCTTGTAAGAATCCCTTACCAATAAATTACTATCACTACTTGGACTATGACTAATTGTTCAATCAAAACCACAATCACCAACATATTGCAATATAAACCAAATTTGCAACACCTTTCTGTTCAACATGCATTTTGTTTTCAAATATACTCGCAGCTCCACATAATTTCCCAAAAGCATTACTCCAGATGGCTTGATATTTCATTCCATTCCGAAAACGGCTCAGCTAGCTTTCTGACACGGCTTTTGTTACATCACCGCTAAATAACTTTGTTGAAGCACGTACTGGATTACCACGCTCTCATATAATATCTGAACCAGCAACTACAATCCTTAGGGATGTGTAAACTTTAAATGTCATATTATATGTATCATCTTCGGAGTTTGGCGTCAAAATTATGAAAGGTTGCCCTTATTGAAGCTTAGTTTTCTCTATTGGGATTGGAGTTTTGTAGAGCAGGCCCCAAGCTGTTAACGAAATACATTTTACGATCTAAACTGAATCGTTGAAAGGTTGAAGCTATATAGGGTACTAGGTTCTGCCGGCGGCTTCGCCCGCTTAAAAGTAGATTTCTCCATACAAAATTTAGACCCCAGTTTCGTCCCCTTACGGGGTGAATTTTGGAACATCCCCTCTTAGTGGTTGGTTACGTCATAAAAGGAAACCCTGTGAAAAATTATCCCAATAGTTTCGGCTGTGCGTTAATAAGTCAATCAGCCACTTTTACCTTTTAAACACCGTTGAATTTTGGTCGTTTTAATCCCGCGGAGGGTCGATTCAGTACATGAAACCCTATCGATTTGTATAGTTAAAAATGAAAAATAAATTACTTTTAAACTCGAATTAATTTACGCATGTACGATATTGATTTCTTTAAGTAAACGTCAGCTGATCGAGGTTAATGAACTGTAGGTAGTTCGTACGCAACGACTGACAACTCCCTACAAGGTCATTGACTCGTTTACTTAAAGAAATTAATTTCGTACAAGTGTATAATTATTAATACGAGTTTAAGAAAAAAAGTACTTTATTTTTTAATTTTATCTTTATAAATCGATAGTGTTTTATGTATCAGATCGATCCTCCACGGGATTAAAACGAGCAAAATTTAACGGGTGTATAAAATTAAGTTTTTTTTTATCTTTTGCGGAATTCATTGCCTATTATTCCTGCCTAATCTTTTCCCAATTATGTTGTGGCCAGCTTCCAATTTCCCCAGATGCAGCTGAGCCCCAATTCTTTACATGGTACGACTGCGTATCTGGTGTCCATGTCCAGTAATTGGCTATTTCCAAAATACTCCTCTGTAAGACTGGTGTCACATTTCCTGGCTTCTGGCTATCAGTGACAACTGTCAAAGGTCTGTAAATGACAGTACCAACAACTTTACGTGCTTTCCGAGGCATAGAGGAATTTCAGTATGTTACGATGGTCACCCATCTATAAATCAACCTCGGTAAGTGTTGCTTTAACCTTTTTTATAATGGTTTATTCAAGACAATTTACATAAATATGTTATGTATATGACAAGTTACATAAACTTTTAGTATAACTCTTAAGTAACTAACTGACAGAGATCAAAATAAACATAAATTGTAGTGAAAAAATTGTCGACCCGTGCTATGGTATATTAATATAATAATAATATGCCACAACAATCACATAACGCCATCTAGTCTCAAACAAAGCAGAGCTTGTTCTATGAGCAGTAGAAAACTGATAAACATACTAATATATTTTTATATTATAGGTAAATCACACCCAGATACAGAACAAAATGATTTTGCTCATCACACAAACATTTTGTCTTGGGTGGGAATCGAACCCACGACCTCCGGCATAGCAGTCAGGGCCACTAACCATTAGACCAACAGGGCAGTCAAATCAGTTTTATCGTAGTCAAATTATCTGTCAAAGTACAGATTATCTTTAGTATTTTACTGAAAAATAATTGCAATGCGAAGTTTCACACCGTAGGTTCTCATTATAATTAAGTTTCTATGTTAGGGTAGTGGACTAATTTTTTTTTACATCATATTTTAATAAAGGAGATAAAAACAAACAACTTTTCCAAAGTAAAGGTATTCCTACGATAATTATCTCCAGAGATAATACGGTCCGAAAGTAGCATTTGATCACGTGACCCAAAATCGCTCCATATAAAAGTACACCACGGCGTGACGTCACAGCGTGGAATCGACGCGTAAATGTATGGGATTTAATTTTAATATTAGCTTTATCTCCGTGGATTTAGCGTTTACATTGATACTTTCATAATGAAATATGTTTGTAAAGTGCTATAGATTCTAACATAATAGTTTTTTTCGTTATTGGAACATTTTGATTTTTTGAATTTTTTACGATTTTTAAAACCTCAAAAAACACATAAAACATGAATTTTTTATTTTTTTTTTAAATCTACGTATTAGTTTATTGCTCATCTTCATCATCATCATCATCAGTCTATGGAATTCCACTGGAGGACACAAGCCTATTTAACGATATTTTCATGCAAGCTACTTTTCAACACCTGCAGTATGATAACCCACTACCGTCATGTTTATTAAATAGTACACATCTCTTTTTATTTACGTACGCAGCTGTTTTTGGGACATTTGAACAATTTTTTCTCGAAATTAAGGATAGGTTTTCAAATATTTCGCGGTGAAACTGTTGGCATATCTATTTAGGTTCTTCAGTATTTTTTCTTTGTTTAATTCAGTGCGGTATATTTTAAGAAATTTTGAAAACGGCAAGAAGTGTTTCTTAAAGACTCTCCCCTTAAAACCCAAAAGGTTGCAACTATCAGGAAACACAGACTCCAAGAAACTAACTTAAAAGGAGACATAAATAAAAAAATTTGATACCTCATTTAATTTAGAGTCAACATATTGTTCACTACCTGTTATTGGATGTTATTTGTTTATATGCTTAAGTAATACTATCGCTTAAGTGTATTTCCAACTGCTAGTCAATTATTGTTTTTTTTTTTTATTAGAAGTCATAAATAATAAATGTGTCTGACTTTACTTCAAATTATTGATATTTTCTAAAGAAAAGAACATCAAAAACAGGGTGTAACTTTACTTTCTTCAAAGGTCAGTCAAATATAGAGACATGCGTAGGATTATAAATGTTTTAGCTCCTATTCCAAATTATTGACAGGGTCTAAAGGCTAATTTAAACGGTACGAGTTTCTCGCCTTAAACGTACGATAATCTTAAGAACATGAAAAACTTTCTTCGTCTAAACACATACCTAGATGGTTTTTTTTATGGTAAGTAAAATCATCCAATGACAAATCCCGCCCTTGGGCGGAGCGGGAAGTATTGTCAGACTTTTACTGACTAAAAACCTACCCCGTTCCTTCGTAGCCTATCGTACCGGGGCCGGGTATTCCTTTCGGAAGCTGACCCATGATCCCAGTAGGTTTCGAACCTGCCTGCCTGCAGCTAGCAGGCGGGGCCTCTTCGGTATGCTGACAGCTCCTTGAGGCGCGCGGGAACAAAACGTGCCGTCGACGACTTGGGCTCGGTCTAGTCGGTTACCGGACGATCGGACAGCGTGCTACCCATTGCACGCCGTCCGCAAGCCCGCGCCTACGGTGGCCGGAAATCGGGATCGGAATCCCGGACATACCTAGACGGTGCGAGTTTCTCGTCTCGAACGTACGATAATCTTAAGAACATAGAAAAAGTATCATCGTTTCATTCATACCTCGACAGTGCGAATTTCTAGTCTCGAACACATGATTCTTGCCAGAGTTGACGAGCGAGAGGTAAGTCACTCTCCGATTTGTATGATTCTCGTATGAGTAACAAAAATTGTCATACGAGATCGTATCTATATACGATCCACCAGTCGAGATTCTCGTAAGCAAGAATCTTCTTAATAATTATAATTTTGCCGTCTAAACAGACGCAGGACATTATCGCCTAGCGATTATTACTTACGAGAATTTATTTCTTAGCTGAGTGTAAAATCTTACTTTGATACGATAATGTTATGGCGATTATTGCTTGCGATTATTGCGTACGATTTCTTGAACCAAAACGTTCGAGAAACTCGCGCTATCTAAATTGGCCTTTAAATAATTCGTCCACTCCCCTGATGATAGAATTCTTGTACGTGTCAAAAGTTTTATTTACTTTTTGTTTAAAAAAAAAACATTCGGCATGAATCCTTAAACACAAACCTACTAAATAGAATTTTGTTCCATCCTATCACTCGTCCATCCATTTTAAATTGATGAATGCTAAAACACTATTGATAAAATAAGTTTTTCTCTAGAGAATGCTAAGTACAAACAAAAGTAAAAATGTGATGCGGTCACAAAGTGCTTGTGTCAAACATTCCAAAATATATAGGAATCAAATGTTGTTACTGTGCTATAGCCTCCAGTCATACTAGCTCAAACTCGTCATCAAGTGAATACGAAAGCCATTGTAAACATGAATTGTTTTCACTGACTTCACACAACGAGGAATGACGGCAGGTAACCGCACGCTCACCACTATTCTGTTCCCACTATGAGCCTTGATATTGTGCCAACACTGCCAACCTACTGACTTTTAGTAATGAGAGGTATTCAAGCGGATAGCCTGTTGTGATGGGTCGGAGATTAAGAGATTCTCGAGCTAACAGATTGTGTGGTTCAGCTAGCCAAGCACCTAATCTGGAACAACAGTGGACAGTGAAGAAAAACATCGAGGGTAACCTGGATTTATAACGGTCTTAAGTTGCCACCCACATTAACAAGCAGGGTGATTAAGACCTAATTATGTTTGGACATTATGTTGGCTCAACTACAGTGGCGTTGCTGTTTTTGTATTTAAAGTTGCTTTTGATTGATCACCATTCCACCTTACTTTTTGACGTAAACACATTTTTTTTTTTGATGATGTAAATTAATACTTGACCTTTCCCACCTCATAGTAAGCAGTGACGCAACTGTTTATGGTGTTGGGCACTAGTTTATTAAGAGTTTATTTACTCTAGAGACACCTAAATTTTAATCGAACTTCTATTGGAGGACTACTTCAACACTACTGACTTCGTTCACACAAATCATTTTTTATTTCCCTGACTTGTTCGTTCTAGTGTTGATATCTGACTGCCCGAGTGTGCGTAGCACAAACAAACAATCTAAACAATATAGTGGCAATCTGATAATATAGCATCATCTTGGCAGAAACAGTTAACTATTAGTCAAGTCAGTGTATGTATAAAGACAATCAGAACAATCCTTACAATAATATAAATATCAAAACATTTGATTGACCACTTTAAATGTAAAATCGTTATTTGACAAAACAAATAGAATGTAAATATACCAAAAATAAGGCCATCTAGAAGACAGTTATTTCTAACCTTAAAATATCAGCTGTCACACACGGCAACTAGTGTCAAATGAATTAAAAGCTCTATCCAAACAATAAGATTCCAACACTTCGTACTGCAACAATCCTTCGAGCGCTATTATTTGCAATGTCACGATTTAAAACACTTCTCTCTAACTTTACTTCAGAGCTCGGGTGCCGGTAATCCTCACCTTGGCACGTTGTCAACGCTACAGTTTGTGGTCAGCGGTCCCTGTCTGCGGTCACTGGTGTCGGGTGTAGGTACTCTGTCCCTAAGATAATGGATTTTAGTGCTAAGTAGTACTATAATAGATAAGCACTTTAGATGTCTTTTAGAAACTTTCGTAGAATTTCTAGATCAAGTGGTATTCCTAAATTTATTCCTAGCCCCCGCTTAGAGTTAGCCCCGCCCCAATCACTTCTTTCTGACCACGTGATTGAGCGCAGAGATGACGTCAGAACATAGGAATTGGGGGCGTGGTCAACTCCAAGCGTTCACGCTTAACGAAACGATTTTAACTTGGCCAGGGGGGCAGATGTCAATTAAGACATGCCAGAGCCATTTTGGATGTTCGAAAATCTTAGAAAAAATAAAAGCTGCTGCCAGCAGCTTTGCCTATGAGACAGTAAAAAATGATCCCAAGGAAACATACTCCCTGGAAAAAGTATCCTATGTGCTATCTATATTTAACAACAACTATCTTCTATCAGCGCCTTCGCTCGCGTGAAAGTCGTTTTAGCCATACATACTTTCAACCCTCGTTTTACCTTCTTAAGAGTGGAGTTCCATAAAATCCGTTCTTAGGGAATGTCTACACCTTAAAAGGAACCTACGTGCCAAATTTTAAGTTTGTAAGTGTTATAGTTTCAGAGGATTCGTGATTAATCAGTGAGTGGTCTCCCGCCCTACCCAAGAGCGCGGAGATATCATTGGATGATTTTCCCACCGAAAAAAGCCTTAACAAGCTGAAAAGAATACCAGTCATCCAGCCTTGTCTTGCAAGTTATGCTAATGTAAGTCCAAAGCAGCAAAACTGCTCGATATTTCAGCACAAATTGAACCAAGTATCTAAGCTTCTGCAAGCAGCCGTGACCGATCGTCACGCGTCGAATACGTGAGAGAGATACTCCACTGATATTGTATTATGTTTCTATATCTTGCTAGTCTAGTTGATGGGAAAATTCAATTTCACAAGCTCTTGGTGCGAAAATGTTGTATAAAGTTTTAGGAGAAAATGGCACTACATTTTTTGAGTGGATATGAACCATCATATCCACTCAATTTTAGAATTGGATACATAGTGTAGCATCAGCCTCTTAATGTTCTCACTGGTGGGACTCAAGTCTCTCCTCTATCAGAAGTAATGGGCCGTAATCCACCTTGCGGGTCCAGTGCGTGCTGATGGATGTTACATACTCGAATTTTTAGATCAAGGACATGCTGGTTTCTACTCCACGGTGTTTTCTTTCGCAGTTTTGAGAACAATGGTGATAAAATAAATAATACAAAGTGATGCGCCTGGCCGGGTTGTTTATTCTTAACTAAACACCAATAACACTTAAAATTAAAAATATCTGAAAAATGCATCAAAATTAGTTACAAAATGAAGCAGCAAAGTTACTCGTAGCATTAGAAATATTTGTATATACTCGTAGATGCGTGGTAAGAACCTATAACGATCTATTTTCTACTAGCTTAACCTAATGCGGTAAAGTCAAATTGTAATTTGTGCATCCTTTTTCAGTTATGAGACAAATTACCCTATTACCAGATTTGATAAATTACTTTCTCAATTAAGAATGGATCTAAAAACTTCTTTCTTTTCGCGGTTTTGGATCAATTAAATTATTGATAAAATAACAAAAAAAAAAAAACAAAAAAACAAGTATCCAACCGTAATAAATTGGCGGCGATCTCTCGCGCCGGGGCTTGGTTCAAGCCATACTCGGAGCAAGGAGGAGTGGCAGGCGGTCGCCTCCTTTTGCGAAGCAGTAATGCTAGCAAAGGAGGAGGCCGACCGCATTAAGCAAAGGCGCACACGCCGCCGCCGCGGCGGCTGGGGTGAGCGCCCCGTTGCCTCTGCCTGATGCGGTCGGCCTCCTCCTTTGCTAGCATTACTGCTTCGCAGAAGGAGGCGACCGCCTGCCATCCCTCCTCACTACGGACCATGGCCTGAACCAAGGCCCGGCGAGAGAGATCGCTGCCGCCGATCGCCCCCACGAGGGCACGGTGATGCTCCGCCCAGGCAGGGCACACCTCTACAGTGTGCTCCACCGTGTCCTCCGGGTGTTCCGCACAGTGACGACACCCGGGCGAATCCTCCGCACGAATCCGGAACAGGTACTTAGCGAACTTTCCGTGTTCGGTAAGCACCTGCGTCGTGCGGAAGTTGAGAACGCCGTGAGGTCTTTCCAACCACGCCTCAAGGATGGACCTTATCGCTCCAATTGTGGCGCGCTCCGAACGAGGTTGCGATAGTCACTGACGCCATTTCGCCATGAGATCCCGCCGGAGCTCTGTCCGCCATGCCTCGACTTGTCGTGGCAGCGGAATTTTGCCCCGGCGTTGCATCTCTATGCGCTTGTCGTGCATGTGTGCAAGGACTGTTGCCTCCAGATCCCACGGCGGTTGGCCAGCAAGGAGGGTCGCTGCCTCGCGGGAAATCGTTCAGTACCCTCGCGACTGCTGTGCCGGTCACGGTCGTGGGTTCGATTCCCACCCATGACAAATGTTTGTGTGATGAGCATGATCATTTGTTCTGTCTGTGTGTAATTTATCTATAATATGTATACATTTAGAAATATTTAAGTATAACTAACAGTTGTCTAGTACTCATAACACAAGCTCTGCTCAGCTTGGGACTAGACAGCGTTGTGTGATAGTTGTGGAATATTATTTATATTATACTATTGTAGGCTTCATAAACCGATGTCTTCGTTGCATCCTCGGGATTTACTGGCCCGAGACCATCTCTAACTTAAAGCTGTTGGATAAATGCCACGAAAGCCCGATCGACCACCAGATCAAACGTCGTAAATGGAGATGGATTGGTTACACGCTCCGGAGGGATTCCGATCATATACCTAAACAGGCATTGGCCTGGAATCCTCAAGGGAAAAGGAAGCGCGGCCGTCCTCGGCAAATCTGACGACGCACCGTGTTGGCAGAAGCGACGGCCATCGGACTGACATGGAGCGAGGTGAAGCATAGAGCACAAGATCGGTCGCAATGGGCGACTACTGTCGACGCCCTCTGCCGCAGCTAGGGGACATAGGATCTTAAGTAAAGTGAAGTGATTGTAGACTTCAGTATTGTCATGAGGACAAATAGGCGAAATATTTGTTACTAAAGTAATAGAAATATTCTTTGTAGGCAGTCTCTTTTCACAATATTGTATTTGTAGTATATTTTTGTAGGCACAAGTTATTGATAAAAACTGCTACCTAAAGAAATCTTAACCTTTCTAAGAAAGTTTGTAGTCAGACGTGACATTGCAATGTGAATCTAATAGCCATTGGCTTCTTATTTCTATATTTAGGTCTATTTCTATGATTTCTATTTTAGTCCTGTCTGCTTTCTGAGAATTTGTGTTGTTTGTTTGATGGAGATTCAATATAGAATACTGGTTATTATTATTTACTATTGATTAGAATAATTACCTCGAAACCCTTGGGTCTTGGACCTCTGGAACACGAAACCAACTCACAGAGGCCTTTTAGGCGGCTTTAATGAAACGTGGTACCCATCGATGATTATCCCTATTATTTTAATAATATATCTATATATAGATCTGCATAATTATTGTTTATGTACAGCATTATTGTAATTTACTTTCCTTTTTTCTCTCTATCAAGCGTGCTCTTCATACTTAGTTAATTAAATGCAAAAATATGTAATTGGTTTCTAGTTGCATAATTTGTTGTTAAGTTTGTAAATTGTTAATACTGTTTGTTTTCCTATTACAATAAAATAAAATAAATAAATAAATTAGTTAATTGGTATGTTGCCAATTTTCTATTTGCATCTTATGTAAAACCATGATGACGCGTATGCAATGATCTGAAATAGTTATGGGAATCTGAACGCCACTATCTCCCGCTCCGCCCAAGGGCGCGAGATGTCATTGGATGATTTTTACCCACCGAAAAAAGACCCATCTGTATCCAAAGAATAATATGATCACACTAGTTTCTGCCACCAGCTTCACACCGTGGTTTCTCCATACAATACGTAAAATACGTAACTCGTTCTCCATCAAACTAAAATGTTCATGCAAAAGAATTTGATTGGGCCAAGGAATCATATTGTTCCATACAAACATTGCCCCCTTTTTCACCCCCTCAGGGGTAGAATTTCTTTTGTATACCAACGCCATATAAAGAATACACCCTCCAATTTTCAGGTCCTTACAATAGTCAGTCATCCAGAAAAAAAACCAGAAAATGTTTTTTTTTTTTAATGTGATTTTCTAAACCGCTATCACGTAATAATAATAACCCCCGGCGGCCGAGAGGATACCAAAGACTAGTTTATTTTGTAGAAGAAAACGTTTTACAAGTAATAAAAAGTCAAGTGACAAGAAAAACTACGTAAGCAAAATAAGTGCTAAGACTTAAAATGTAGTAATACACGTTATAAAAACCACTAAATTGTTAAAATTAAACATAAAATAGATTAGTTAATTTAAAATTCCTGCTAGGTACAACACGAAAGGGGCCGTGGGCATTCATATTCGTACACCTTTGAATTACACCATTCATTTTCCGCTGCTGTTAAATATGTATGAGAATACGTCAAAAGTTTTGTATGAAAACCGAAGTTGAAACTTAAAGTATCACTTGGAAGTTGTGAGCTTAAGTATGCGAGGTACCAGTAAAGAGCGTTCGCTATTAAGGTTCTGTGACATAGCACAAAAGAGTTATGCTCAGAAGTCAATCTACATACAAAGCGCGCTCAAGCAACGCATACATAGACACCGCTCACGGACACGATATCTCAAATCAGTGGAAATCAATGCCAGCGTGAGTGTTCCGTGAGTGTGTCTGTGGCATCACCAAGCCCTATCAGGATACCAGCGCTGCGTTATTTTAAATTTTTAGGATTCCGTAGCTGAATGGCAAAAAACGGAACCCTTATGAATTCGTCATGTCTGTCTGTCTGTCCGTCCGTATGTCACAGCCACTTTATTCCGAAAATATAAGAATTATACTGTTGAAACTTGATAAGTAGATGTATTCTGTGAACCGCATTAAGATTTTCACACAAAAATAGAAAAATGTAATGAATTTTGGGGATTCCCCATACTTAACATCGAAACGCAATTTTTTTTTTTTCATCAAACCCATACGTGTGGGGTATCTACGGATAGGTCTTCAAAAATAATATTGAAGTTTCTAATATATTTTTTTTTCTAAACTGAATAGTTTGCGCGAGAGACACTTCCAAAGTAGTAAAATGTCCCCCCCCTGTAACTTCTAAAATAAGAGAATGATAAAACTAAAAAAAAATATGATCTACATTACCATGCAAACTTCCACCGAAAATTGGTTTTAACGAGATCTAACAAGTTTTTTTTTTTCATACGTCATAAATTGTAAACCGCAATTTGTACGGAACCCTCAGAGTGCGAGTCCGATTCGCACTTGCCTGGTTTTTTGTTCAAATATCGCAGCATAATTATGCTGAGATAGAAGCCTTTTTATCCTCATACGGGTTCTTTCCATTTTTTTACATCAAAATTTATAGTTTAGTTATATTTTTTGTTTTTTCTGTGTGAGTTGAAAATAAGAGTTTTTCTTCTTTTCATCCGCTTGAGACAAGCGTCTATGAACTTATCGTGCAACAAAAAAAAAATGAGCGCGCGCGTACAGAGCTGCGCCAACGCTAGCGACCGCGAATCGTAGGTATGAAAAGTGAAGTCATACATGAGATTAACTTCTGTACTATCTATTTGGTGGGCATAGTATAGTCAAATACAATATTCAGGAAAAGCTATTGTGAATGAAAATGTCTCTTTGTTCTTGAAACCATTGTTGGTAGCGTTCGGTACTTGCTAATGGAGACTGCATTGTCTTGAACTGTAGTGAATCAGCGTCTGCCGACTTGATTTGGTTCTCGTTTAATTGTATTGCAGGCGATTGTTGCGATAAAAGCGTTTTCGTTTTACTTTATCGATATTATTTTGGGAATATTGAGCTGTTTCTGTTTTGGGCAACGAGTTTAATATTTGATTTCACTTAAGTCAGGGGAATAAATTGTAAACCTATTGCAAAGGTATCGTGGCTTAGTAATACACGAGTCAATCTATAGCACCGGTATTTATAAAGTAGTAATTACTTGTTGCTAAGTAATTTCGTAATTACTTAAGGTTAAAAATCTTCACGAAAAATTTAAATTTTTCTTAATTATAGAATACAAATTGTTACTTAAGTAGTTACTTTTATTCAAATAATTAGTTTAACTCCAAGTACTCTCTACTTGCCTATTGTCAAGGTGAGCATGGTTTAAAAGCTTGTTGTTTCATACAACGCAGTCCAAAGCAAAGTTTGATGAAAAGGTAACGTGAAAAGGTCGCGTGCCCACTTCCTCATTGGACGATTACTCATGTTGCCATATCCACACACCCAGAAAGTGAGCATCACCAGCTTGCAACGGTTTTGTCGCATTAAGTGTTAGCCAAGTACGAGCTGAACAAAAGCCGAGCCGCTGTCCTCGCGGTCCATCAACGATATCTCTCTTTGAATGTTCCTTTGTGTTCGTCAAAAAGCCGACAATAGGCAGAACACAGTCGAGCACGAGCCAAAGACGAACGCTCGTTCGAGGCTTGCAATTTGGTCTACACTACACGTATTTGTTCTCGGCTCGTATTCCGGTCGTGCTCGTCACATCTAGCGTAGAACCACCTTAGACTAAAGGTCATAGTTCATTAGAGCCACCCGACACCCAACCAGCACCACCTCGCCTCAAGTAGATATTCTTTGCATGGAATATTATGGGTATACGCTCACTACACCAACTCCAGAGCGTCTTGACCATGGGCTGATCACGCGCGAACATTGAGTGAACTTCTTGGTGATCACCCGTTGCTTTCCCGCTTGCCTTGTGTCGCCTCTGCGCAGGTCCCATGGGTATGGAGCGCACTGTCCACCAGTAGTTTACTGGTTAACAATACTGTGTCCACCCGTGGACCACTTGACGTCCACTGCTTAACATGCGACATCCATCTGTGGATCAGCTGCTGTCAAACAAGTGGACACTGTCTGTCGAGGTAGAACTGGATTTTATGAGCTTAAACCTTAAATCCCGACTGTGTTCCTCAAGCTACGGTACATGAATGCACACATGCAATTCCAATTGTTTTATCTCTGTAGATTTTACTGATCAATAGCTTTTTACTCAGGCATGTGAATTAGCCAAGTTCAGTACATTTTGACCAGTTAGGCGACATGCATGAAGAGGAGCCAGTTCCCGCTTCGCTGGAAGATGGGGAAACTGACAAAAGTTGTTTGTTATCATGACTACAATCACGTGTTTAAGTATCGGTCACTAATTACCACTTACCCTTTATAGTGGGATAGCACATATGACAATTTTTGACCCAGGGTCTCTTGAGACATTTTTTTTAATTCCAGGAGAGCGACGTCGCTGGCTTGAAGCTAGTTCTAAACAAATTGCTACAAACCAACTTCAAGTATCTCCATGCTAACGAGTACCTAACTAAACCGACAGAAGTTTATCTTAATAGAAATATTTCAGTCCTTTTCACGGTATTTGAGCCAAGAGCGAGAGTTATTTAACTGTCTGTACACTCGATAAGGCAGGCTGCATTTTATGGCCCTTCGGAGAACATTCTGGAGATAATTTGTGTTGATATTTTTTCTGCATTTTATATGTTAAGTAATAGCTGTCTCTCGGCTGGATTATCATAAAAGTGCGGCTGGAGTTTGTTTTATATAGATTGTAGCATTTGAGTTTTTCTCTTGGAGGTGACGGGCGCTCTCTGTATATTTTTGTTTTTGTTGCTTTTCGCATAAAGCGAAGTGTGGATATTATGTTAATTCTGTGTGGGGAATTTGAGTATTATAACAGCTCGCTTTTATTTTATTTCTGATTTAAATGTGAACATCAAAGCTGGGTCTATTTTGATAGCGTTATACTGCTGAAATCTCAGTTCTCTCAAGGCTATGCAAGTCAGACAAGAATCGCTTTGCATATAACAGGAAACTAACAATGCTGTTACTAAGATTATCGTTTTAAACGAAAATGTTTCGGTCCTTCACAATCATGGACTGCAAAATTGTTCGCAAGAGTATTGTGTTTGTTTATTTTTCAATACAATAACGTACATTAATATTACAAACGTGAAACTTGTCAGAAACCTTTAAAAGTTTTTAAGATAAAATGGAGAAAGCATGCTCACTCACAATATCTTACTTTTTTATAAAAAAAGAGATATTTTTTTGGTAAAATCATATAATGACAAATCCCGCCCTTGGGCGGAGCAGGAAATACTGTCAGACTCTAACTGACTAAAAACCTACACTGTTCCTTCCCTGCCTTGGTTCCAAGGCCCTGGTATGCATTTTCATACCTCCCCAGAGACCCAGATTAGGCTTCGACCCTACTGGCCCCTACAGTTTGCTGACAACTCCTTGAGGCGCGTGGGAACAGTGCGCACCGTAAACGACTTGGGCTCGGACCGGACTGTTACCGAACGGACGGACAGCGAGCTACCCATTGCCCGTCCGCAAACCCTACCTAATATCTTACTTAACATAGGTATATTTCTACCCACTTCAATTCCACTTAACATGGAATGTTACCAATTTTTTTTTTTACTTACGCTGGCCCTGGAATGTAGTCAGTAAAATTTTGACACTTCTTTTCATTCCATCCGCAGGAGAAACTTTTTTTAAATGATATAAACTAGTGCTTGACTGCGATCCCTCCTGATGGTAAGCAGTGATACAATCGATGATGGTGAAGTGCACCAACCACACAATTAGATTATTCAGAGCCTTAGACTGTAACCTTAAAGACACCAAAATTATAATCGAACGTGAAAACCACAGGCAAAAATTGTTCCAGTCGAAACTTCCTTCAAAGCACGCGGTATAAACGACCGAGTCGAAACGCTTAGTTCGAACCGTATAGGTGTTAACAATGTAAGGGTGTATTTTTTTTGGAACCAAGTTACATAATCAAGTTATTTGATGATTTCAAACCTAAAAAAAAATCCAAAAAAATTATAGTAGGTACCGTACGTAAAAAAAAATCGATCAAATTACGTGGCAAACGAAACTACCAATAAAATCCCAAGAGCTGAAATAACTTGTAATGGAGTTATCAAAGGAGAGATTTCAATGAAACCTTAGTATCACGTGGGTTCAATATGGCCGTTTACCTGATATAGCCACAGTCTTGTTCACACAAAGGTGTTTGAACTTGAGATCCCAGGAATGCGAGGTTGGCATCTAAACGGCTTAATCAACTTTAGTCACATATTCTTGAAGTCTGCGATATTTTAGAGTGATATTTCGACGTGTATTCGTTGTTTGAAAACATTCTGCATTTTGGATCTTAGTTCTTAGTTATTACACACGAAAACTTAAGTACACACTGATTAGACAATTTATGTACAAAGGCGAGCTTACTTTAATGCTGTGTTTACGGAGACGCGGCGCGTTGGGCGATCGTCGTGCATTGCAGCAGCGGGCTGCGACATCGCACGCGCGATCACATACATACATGGCAATGTACGACGGAACGCCAAACGCGCCGCGTCTCCGTAAACAAGCCCTAACAATGAGTTTTCTCGTAGCAAACCTTTGTGTGATAGAGAGAGATCATATACGTTGAATTCTTATATTTATTTAGAGTGAATAGGTTACTTTTAGGAAAGCGTGCTCCATCGTCAGCTACATCATCGCTTACCATCAGGTGAGATAGTGGTCAAACGCGAGCTTATGATAATAAAAAAAAATGTATATATATTTAAAAACGTTTGCTCACACTAATTACTCATTATATGTTCATTTACAAAAATGTTAACTCACATACACAAGACACCCAGTCCCAGAAAAACTATCTGTAGGCCATGTGAATATCTGTTCCGTTAGGAAATCGAATACATTACATAAAAACACTTACTAATTAAAATTATATATACCTACCTAAACAAAAGGCTAAAAAAAAATTCGTCTTCAAACATCCAGAAAACGGTTGTTGCGAAAAAAAAATCAGCATCAACCATTTTAGCCGAAAAACGTCCACTGTTATCAATAGGTCTCCCCAAAGTGTCAACATAACTACTGGTCATGTGGGTCTCGCATCCGTCGAATTTCAGCGATCCTTACCAGGTCCTCCACCTTGTGGGAGGACTTCTGGAACGTGACCGTTTCTCCAGAAACTTTTCTCCCCATCCCTCCAGTGATGACAAATGGCTCCAAAATGTAGTCACTCAGAATCGTCATCATCAGGAGGCTTAAAATCACCCAAAGGAGGCAATGCTAGGACTTTTCTTGCGTGATTACATAAAAAATGACCTGTAGGAGAACCAAGGTTATCGACATAGACGGCCTCATCTAGTTTAAACTGACAAAAAAAAAATGACTTGTAAAAATATTTTTAAACCTATTTAAAAAACAAATATTATTTATCATTTATAGCCCAAAGAATCGCCAAACTTAAGTGGCTGTAGGCAGGGCACATTGCTCACAGAACAGAAAAATGCCTCCAAAAAAAAACCACCTCAAAACCCAGAAACATCAGAATAAAATCCTCAGATGAAATACCTTAATTTATAGTCTGGTTGATGGCCTATTGCAGTTTAATTTTGTCTAGTGAATACTGCCATTCAGTAATTACGAAACCAACTTAAAAGTTCCAAATAAGTACCAAACTGTATCATTTTACAAAACAATATTGAAATTAATTTGCAATCCGATCCCTAATTCTATATTTATCAAAGAATGTTCTAAGCCAATGGCTTTGAAAATACGTTAACTTCTCGTGTTTATTTTGGATCCCAAGTAAATAGCATTCGGGATCTATGATCTTTATAAATACAAAGATGGCTACTGTTTATAATTGCCAATCTATTCATGTAAGTTTTTGTATGTTCTTCCGGGAACCATTATTGTTATGACCTCATTCTGAATTATTCTTCGGGGTAAACTAATATTATACGGAAGTAAAATTGATAAGCGAGGGTTGCGAGATATTTTGAAAGATTATTTAGTAACGCTGACACTCCCTCTCTCTCCCCCGTGAGCGGAAAATTGTATTTAATTTCCTCCACCAAAAAAAAAGTAAACACATTGGATGTCTCTGTGATTACTATGAGTAGTAAAGTAACTGCAATATTCAAATTCCTTCTTCGTCGTTAACTCATTCTTAAAAGTATATGCTCTTCTGTACAGTGCTACCTCCACAGGCCTCCTTTCTTCATGCGTCTATTCATTCAGCTGATGCTGTCTGCCTCAAATAGTTCTTTTCAATTAGCATAGCATCAGCCTTATAATGTTCCCACTACTGTGACTTAGGCATCCTCTCTCTAGGAGAGGGAATGCACCGTAATCCACCACGTGGGCCCAGTGCGAATTGGTGGATGTCAAATGTCTTCGAATTTTTGGTTCTAGGACATGCCGGTATCCTTACGATGTGACCGTTTTGAGAGTAGTGGTGATGATATAAATTAAACAAAGTAATGCGCCTGGCTGGGTTTGAACCCGTGAACTACAACTCGTAAGTCGGGGCCGGGGCCGGGGACCTACAAAGTTTTTAATAAAAAACCGACGCGTGAGCTATCTTTGGATACAATGGCTCTGAAACCTGACTATGAGGTGTTCACAAATCAAAGTGATTTTTCAAATTTTTCTGATAATCTGCAGTGTTGTAATAATATGAGCATAGAGCGTGATTTAAAAAGTGTTTAATTAAAATTAAATACATAATAACTTTACGTGACGCTTTTCTACCCAAAATTACGGAAAATATTACGCTTACTCAAAGTCTGTATCTGCTTTTACTACAGACGTTTCAGTCTATTTAAGCATGATAACTTGAAACGTTTAAGTAAATTGGTATTAATTTACGTTTGAAATTAAATCTAGTTGACCTTTTACGAGTACTTGCCAAAACAAATTAAATGTTGAAAATAGAACTCGCTGAAAATAATAGTTACCAATGTTTGAGTCCATCATCGAACAATAATAAACATGCCAGCGTAATTGCGACACCGTGTTTTACGCCTTCATTATTTTATGTGCTACATAAGTAAACAAAATGAGTATGCTTTCCATTTGTATTACTTGACTGGCCCGTTGGTCTAATGTTTAGTGACTCTGACTGCTACGCCGGAGGTCTTGCGTTTGATTCCAACCCAAGACAAATGTTTGTGTGATGAGCACAATCATTTGTTCTGTGCCTGGTTGTAATTTATCTGTATGTATATATTTAGAGTAATTAGAGTTTTTTTTGTTGTCTAATAAATGAGTACTAGACCACAAAAAAGCAACTAGATAGCGTGGTATGATAGTTGTGGAATATGAAACACTGGTAGCTCACCGACACTGGGAACAAGGTCCAAGCAACCGGTGGTCAGGGCTCCTGAGAGAATAATTTCCGAACAATACGCGCCGTATCCAGGAGTACTGCCTTCTGGACCAAGCCCTTGACCCAATTGCCTAACGAAAGCCTCCACAGATGTTGGTCGAGGCTGTTGGCTATTAAACTATTTTCCGTCACGACTGTCGACACAATGACTGCTGTGTCCACTTCATTCTTGTCATGAGGAATCACTATATCAACAATCATTGTATAACGTTCTAGTCGATCTATCACCACTATGATCAGTGCCTATCGTTATTCAAATAGAGCTTCAGCTAGCAATCCTTATAATCTTTACTTTTTGTTTCTTTTTTTTTTTAAACTTACCCCAAATATAAATATTGCTATTAAGCACGTCCTAAACGTTCCACGTTTGAAATTAAAAAGCAAAAGAAGAGCCAGTGGCTTTAAAAAAAAAAAAACCTTTAGACGACATTGAAACTTGGCCCACAAACTCGTTCCTTATGGGACTTGATTCTTACGTGACACGAATACTCATCTGCTGATGTTTTGGGTCGGTTAATGTCGTTTTACTGCTCAATCTCCTGCGGGGATCGGACTGAATTTGATACGAGAACTCTTTCTATATCTTTTTTTTAATAAAAGTGGAAGGGTGAAGTGTGGAATAAATAAAGGGATTTGAATAGGATGTGTGTACTGTGTTGTTTGATGGTAGTTGAGATTTTGGTTTTTTTTTTTTTCGGTGGGTAAAAATCATCCAATGACATCTCCCGCCTTTGGGTGAAGCAGGAAATAGTGTCAGACTTTTACTGATTAAAAAAACCCACCCAGTTCTTTCTTTGCTTTTATACCAGGACCGAACCTTTGTTTTAGAAGTAGACCCTTGGCTCCAGTAGGTTTCGACTCTGCCTGCCGCCAGGCTGGGCCTCAAACGTTTGCTGACAACTCATTGAGGTGCGCGGGAACAGAACGCGCCGTCGACGACTTGGTCTCGGTCCGGTCGGTTACCGAACAACGCACGGTGGTCGGGAATTAGTAGTTCATCGTAGTACAAAATGTTTTTTGACCGGTTGAGAGAAAAAAAACGGGTCATTTGAAACTCATCATTCTCATTTCAGTCGAAAGACGTCTACTGTTGGGCATAGGCCTGCCCTAAGCATCGCCATAACAAACGGCCCTGTGCGTCTTGCACTCATCGGATTCCTGTGACCCTCACCAGGTCATCAATCTACCTCGTGGGTCTTCTAACGCTGCATCTTCCGGTACCTGGTCACCACTTCAGAATCTTTTGTCCCCATAGACCATCTATTCGGCGAGCAATTTGGCCTGTCCGCTTAATTACATTTTAACCAAGTTATGTCCAAAATTATGTAAGTTAATAAGGAGCGACCGCCTATCTGATCTTCTAAAATTACTATTTGGTTCACCACGATATCTTTTAGTAAGGGTACCTATCAAATTTTCTGGTTTCTAACTATAAAGATAATCAAAAGTCTACAAATGACAACCAGAACAAACGGTTTAGCGTGACTTCAAAGACACGGAGGAAACTTGATATTATTTTGAGATGGCCACCCATCCACGAGCTGACCTTAACAAGCATTGTTTAACCCGTGTGCGGCTCTTATTAATTAACAACGAGTTCTTAATTGCAACATCCTCACCCCAAAAACACGATAACATTCATCTTTAATTTGCAACACGATGCTAAAATTTAACCAAACATGATTGGACAAATCCGCTTTCGGCCGCTTCTGGGCGGATTATATCAGTTTTAACCGGATTCAGGCGGGTGCCACCGACACCGGGCATTGTAACAAATACATATTAATTCTTGTCCACAATCCGCGCATAATTGAAACAATCTAGCGACAATATCGGTTAACATGGGGCTAATATAAACTGTTTTTGATTGTTAACCTATTTTAATGATGTCATTAATTTATGAATAGAGATCATTGTTTTGGTTAGTTGCATGAATGAGATGAGTGCGGTTTTGTTAAACAGTGAGTCAGACTATTAATTGGATTTAAATATTCAGTTGTAACTTAAGGCTGCAAGCATAGTTGGAGTAATTCTTCACGCCCTGTTTTGGGAGAGTAGACAGCTTTACTAGGGTAGCAGGGTTGTTCAAAGGAGTCATTCTGGGTCATCAGGATTGTTCAGTCCCTGGAATTCAAAGGGAGAGTGAGGAAACGCTGGTGGGTTTTAATCAGTACACCTTTAACACGCCCTCTCAAACCTGCGTAGCTACTTGATGATATAATACCACAGAAAAAGGGGGTAGACAGATTCTACTTAACGCCTTTGAAGCATCCTATCCTTCTAATAGTAAGTGAAAACCTCTATGTTTAATTTGATCTTCTAGCGCGTGGATCGCTGAAATTGTGCCTCTTATGCATGATTGATAACGCTGGATAACGCTGTTTTGCTCGCACGACGGCGGCGGGTCTTATATCTGTCCACGTCTATCAGTGACTATAGGTTTGCGATGTGTGAGTTCCGAGTCTAGGTTTTCTGATTGAGATGTTAGCACGTAACGTATATTTTCTTATTATATAATATATCAATGTAATTACGGCATAAGTTACAATTCAGTAGAACAATATCGTGCCCTGGAACAAAGGCAATGAATGGAGCAGGGTAGGTTTTTAGTCAGTAAGAGTCTGACACTATTTCCAGCCCCACCCAAGGGCGGGATTTATTATTGGATGATTTTACCTACCATAAAAAAGAAAAAAAAAGTATTACAATGTCGTGCGATAATTTTCGACTTTCACGAAATAATCTAGAGATCTGGAAAACTACCCAAATAATATTATATATTTTATCAAATAATAAAATACTGCGAAGCCCAGATAATATCATCATTATATACGGAAGGGACAGATGTAATGCTAATCTCAATAGAGGAAATAGATTAGTTGCTGAGATCAAGTAAGGGACGGACGCCAGATAATTTTGTATCGAAAGGTCGGCTGGGTTATTGTGTGATAGGACAAAATTAGATATGACAAGGGTGAATATTTGGCTACAGTAGATATGAAAATTTGTTATGTTAGGTTTACAAAAGAAAAAAAAACTGGTCAAGCACGGGTCGATAATACTTTGTTGGATTCCAATAAACTGTTTCTTATTTTGTGACGTAAGTACACTAATTAGCGTCAGCCTTATAATAATGCCCACTATTGGAACTCAAGCCTCCTTCCTAGGAGAGGCAATAGACAATAATCCATCACGCGGGCCCATTGCGGATTGGTGGCTGTCAAATGGCGTCGAATTTTTGGTTATAAAATGCCGATTTCCTCACGATGTTTACCTTCACCGTTTTGAGAGCAATGGTGATGAAATAAATCAAACAAAATAATGTACCTGGCTGGTTTTAAACAGCTCCAAGGACCGTTTTCTGAGGGAAGGCTCAGCTTCGATATAATAGGCAACGAAGAAACGGGGTAGGTTTTTAGCCAGTAAGAGTCTGATACTATTTCTCGCTCCGCCCAAGGGCGGGATCTGTCATTGGATGATTTTACCTACAATAAAAAAAAACCACTCGAACAACTCGTAAGTCAGGGCGGTTACCACTCGGCCACCACTATACCTATTGTCATAATTCAAAAAGTTATAGGAGTTATAAACTAAAATTAACTACTACGCAACTCAGTCCCGACCCCTACAGTTAACATTACTTGTTTAAGTTAAAAATGTACGAGCATGAAGTTAAATTTATTTTATCTACTCTCATGACATTAAGTTCTAATTACAAAATTAAAAGGACACGCGTTGATTAACTTTTTCTCGTTTGGTTGCGCGAATTTGCTTTGTGGACTGTAGATTTAAAAAGCGATCTAAGGTTTGTTAACAATATGCAGGTACTGCGTCTAGCGTTTATTAATGGGATAAATGTATTAGAAGGACTGACCTTTAACCTCGAAAGTTCCACATGGCGCCGGCCGGCGAATCCCGAACTTCGTACTTTCAAGCACTGCCAGTTTCTGTATTGCACTACACTGTACTATTGTTGAGTCTCTGAATGATTGGAACACGAAATAGCCAATTTTCTTGTAATTTCGAGCGGGCGTGTTAGCGGTGCGGTCACATTCACAATGCACAAAACGTCAAATGTCAAATCCTTTCTCTCGAGGTCGTGCGGGAAGCGGATACGGTAGGGATAGGATTGCTAGGCCAAAAAAATAAATTACAAAAAACAAAGTCGCGGAACATAGCAAATTGGCGCAACCATTCCCCCCGGGTTTGAAGGGTTACCTTCAAAGAAAAGAAAAAAAACAAAAGCGAAACTAAACCCTATTACTAATCTAAACTATCAATACTAGGTAGCGAAACAACTTATAACTAACTATGCCACTACTACTGATTAGGCAGAGGGCAGAGGCGAATAACCGGACGCAGGTACGATCCAGTTGCGGTTTTAACTTTTACGACTCGCGTTATTCCGTTCGAACCCGGAAAAACTTCTTCCACTACACCAAGAGGCCAGTGCAGAGGAGGCGCACTCTCAGTCTTCAGTATCACCACAGTACCGACTGTGACTGGATCTGAAGGAGTGTTCCACTTTTGACGCGACTGCAGCGTATGCAGATAATCTGTCCTCCATCGCTTCCAAAAGGACTGAACTAAGCTATCTAGCAGAGCGTGACGCGGGTGGAGCTGCAGTTTGTCAGTCTCGACATCTAAAGCGGGCAAATATTTAAGAGGAGTCGTCGTCAAGAAGTGAGCCGGCGTCAACGCTAGTGGCTCCGATGGATCACTAGACAAAGTCCGACACAACGGACGCGTATTCATCAACGCCTCTACCTGAGCGAGTACAGTGCTCAACTCCTCGTACGAGAGAATCTGTTCGCCTATGACCCGAAACAGGTGCGACTTAAGGCTTTTAATATTCGCCTCCCAATTGCCACCAAAATGACTAGCTGCTGGCGTATTAAAACACCAATCAATGCGATTCTCAGCTAAGACATGGGCGAATTCACTTTGGTAGTACTTGGAGCGTAAGAATGTATGTAATTCCGAAATATTGCGTCGCGCTCCAACATAATTTGTGCCGTTGTCAGAGTATAAGCGCTTAACGGGACCACGGCGAGATAAAAATCGTTTAAATGCAGACATAAAACCCTGCGTACTCAAATCACTGGTTAACTCTATGTGAACCGCACGAGTTGTCATACAAACGAATAGGCAAATGTATGCCTTTGTGGAACGTATACCACGACCACGGGCAATAGTGACTTTAAACGGTCCAGCATAGTCCGTCCCAGTATGTATGAAAGGTTTCACCGTCTGTACAAC
Source organism: Leucania comma (assembly GCA_958295575.1). NCBI lineage: Eukaryota > Metazoa > Arthropoda > Insecta > Lepidoptera > Noctuidae > Leucania > Leucania comma. The sequence continues at coordinate 24,522,363 of OY282467.1, read as the reverse complement.
ACGACAAGAACGATGGTCGGCCATTTCCGGCGCGTTGAAACGCGGGCGGAGCTTAAAGCAGGGCACACATCTGTGCACTCTAGCGCGTATCAAATTGCGAGCGGAAAGTATCCAGTACTTCTGTCGAAGAATGGACATTAATAAATCGGGACCAGCGTGACAATTCACCTTATGGTGATAGTCCACCAACAAATCCAAAACGTGATCCCTGCGTGGTAGAACTACTGGATGCATTTGTTCAAACTCTAACTTAGCATTTCGCAGACGGCCACCGACACGAATGAGTCCGTCTTGCAAAAATGGTTTCAAATGTTGAAGTGCGGGACTACAAGGTTTATGTGATTCTAAACTACGAAATTCTATTGAAAAATAAAATTTCTGCAACTCTCGAAGTACAACTGATTCAGCTCTATCCAAATCAGCTGCGATTATAGAACCACGCGATGGTAATAATCTCAAAAATCTTAGGACGTAAACTACACAGCGTAGTAGTCTCGACCAAGACGAGACTCGATTAGACAACAACAAAACAACTGACTCTTCACGCGGAACTGATACTACAAGCGTATGTTTCTTCTCCTCGGGTGGTTCTGAAACAGTAGCGGGGTTAAACGGAGCATTTGGCCACTCGTTAGGAGTGGTATGCAGCCAGGGAGGGCCACAAAACCAAAGCGGATGATTTAAAATTTGCGCGGGAAGCAAACCACGTGAGAGACAGTCAGCTGGGTTTTCTGTTCCAGCGACATGGAACATATTTTCCGGTGACAATTCAGCTTGAATCTTAGCCACCCTATTTGCGACAAACGTGCCCCATCGATGGGGTGAAGAGTGGGCCCAACATAGGGCAACGGTTGAGTCTGAAAACGCTACAATTCTCTCTATATTAATGCGAGGACGACAAGTTTTGACTATAGATGTAATCAATTGAACCAACATAAGAATAGCGCAGAGTTCGAGACGAGCAAGAGAGACAACCTTACTAGGAGATACCTTTGATTTTGCGCTAATGAGGAAAACTGAAATGTTATCGCCATTTTGGACCTGAAAGTAAACCACTCCCCCGTAAGCCCTCTCACTGGCGTCTGCGAAACCTACCACATTAACAACAGTGTCTGGTACTATACCAACATGGCGAGGAATCTGTATCTGATCGAGCATTGGAAGCTCTTTCCTATAGCGAGCCCACAACTTGGCAACACTTTCAGGAGCGGTGTCGTCCCAATCACAGTTGGAAAGCCAAAGCTCTTTTATAAGCAGCTTTGCATATAAAACGACAGGAGCTACAAAACCCATTATATCCCATATCCGAGCTACACATGCTAGGATAACGCGTTTGGTACAAGTTGGCGGAGTCGAGCTAATTTTAAGACTGAACATATCAGTTGCGGGTGACCAACTTAAACCAAGGATCTTATGCGAATCACTATCATCGAATTCCTTTACCGAAGTCAACCGGTGTGACGGTGGAATCGACTCTAATGTAGCTTGCGAGTTGCTTGTCCATTTCACCAGATCAAATTGACCGGACTTCATGAGGCTGATTACTTGAGCAGCGGTCTCTATAGCCTCTGCTTCACTAGGTACACTGTACACAAAATCGTCCATGTACAATCCGGTTTCAATAGTGGCCCTTGCTTTCGGGTATGTATCACCCTCGTCAGCGGCCAACTGCTTGATAGTGCGAAGAGCGTGAAAGGGACTAGACTTAAGCCCAAAACAAACACGATTGAATTCGTAAACCTTCAAAGGTTCCTGCGGAGAAAATCTATACAAGAAGCGTTGGAATCTACGGTCACATTCTCTGATTCCAATACTAAGAAACATTTGCCGAACATCGGCAGAGAGCGCAATAGCAAACAAGCGAAAATTTACTATTATTTCAAATAAGTTACCCTGGAGGTTCTGACCACAATACAAGATATCGTTAAGCGATATGCCAGTACTAGTCTTAGCGCTACCATCCATAACCACACGCAGTTTAGTTGTAAGTTTGTCTTCTCTAACAACTCCATGGTGCGGGATGATGTAAAACGGGTAATCACGTGTCTCCTCAGTCTCGGCAGGCGCTGATGAGATATAACCTTTATCTAAATATTCGATCAGCACATCATCATAGGCTTGCTTCAACTTAGGAGACGCCTGCATCTTACGTTCCAAGCATAGAAAGCGTTTTTCTGCGGAGGCACGGGAGCCACCGAGCGAAAAAATATCACCCTTGAAAGGGAGCGCGACAACATAACGACCATCTTTATCACGAGTAGTCGTGCGGGTATAAATCTCCTCAGTGACCTGATCCTCAGGGCTGAGAATAGGTGGGACATTGACCTCTTCAATCTCCCAGAACTTGCGGATGGTAGACTCAAGCGGCGGCTCGACGGTGCAACAGTGCGACACAGTCGAGTAACTATTTAAATAAGCGGGTGCGGAGCCAACTATAACAAACCCGAGAACTGTTTCCAGTGCGTGCGGAGCGGGGTACATCGGAAGACCTTGAATTTTACGTGATAACTGGAGATGCGGGAGAATCGAAGCACCGATCAATAGATCGATATCTCCAGGGAAAGCGTAATTTCCGTCGGCTAACTGCAAGTTCTTAAACTCCGTCAGCATGGACGTGTCAACCGGTACCGTGGGCAACCGTTCCGTAATCTTATCTGCGACTAGCGAATCCATTTCAAACGAAATATTACGATTAAAACGTGAACTAAATATTATTTTAATGGAACCGTGAATGGTTGCCTTTAAACCTCCAAAACCTTTCACTTCTGAGCGGGATGACCAATTATTAAAACTAAAACCAAGGCGTTGACAACAATCCCGAGTAATAAAATTACTCTGGGAAGCGCCATCTAGTAGCGCTCGAACGGTGTGCGGTTTGCCAAAGGCATCTACAATGACAACTTGCGCGGTCGCAAGTAAAACGGTAGTGACTTGAGTACCAGCGGCGGAAAGCGAACACAATGTTACGTCGTTTGCACTTGCAGCAGGCCGCGCGTCACAAGCGTCGCGCGTCTGCGCAGGCTGCTGCTGCGATGGCAGCTTACTACTCTCAAAATGTAAGAAGGTATGATGTCTAGCTGGACATTTACGACAGCTAACACCACTTTTACATGACGTAACCAGATGTTTGTCACTTAGACAATTAAAACACAAATTATTAGTGCGGACAAACTTGTAACGATCACTAGGCGATAATCTCTGAAATTCCGAACACTTGTACAGCTGTGTATGGCTACCCTTACACAGAGAACAGTCAGGTGTTGAGGCGGTATTAACTAGCGTATGTGCAGTCTTGACTGACTTCGATAACGCGTCTATACGGCGATCGGAACCTGTCCTATTCGTGGCTTCATGACGTGCCGACGTGCGCTGCAACACCTTAATATGGTCGCGAATAAAAGATTCTAAATCTTCGAACTTAGGTATTTCTTTACCGCGCTGAGTCGTTTCAAACAGACGAACAGTTTCAGGATCTAATTTCTTTAAACCGATATACAAAAACAAAAAGTCACAGAGGTCATTGACCTTTAGGTTCTTTACTGCACGAACAGATGATGCGAAAATATTTAAAAACTTCTCTAAATTATGATCGTTACAAACGGAAAAACTTTTCAAATCGAATAATTGATCTAAATATGCGGTGGCTACTAATCGCTTATCTTCGTATTTTGTTTTTAAAGTGTTCAAAACTAAATTGTAATTTTCAGCGCTAAACGTAATTCCAGCACAGACAGCCTTTGCCTTACCGGTCAATTTTTCTACGAGATAATGCAATCTCTCGTGATCTGTCAGCGATGTGTTCCTATGTATTATATTTTCGAAACTATCTATAAATAAATTCCAATTTCGAATGTCACCATTAAATTCAGGTATTTGAATTGGCGGCAATCGTGGGCGTTCGCGAGGAGGGTTGGATAAACCACTCGCGGGGGGGGGAGTCTCTAAACTCCTAGCAATACGTTTGATACGACAATACAAGTCATCAAAGGACGACAATGCCTGATAACTCACACAGTAATCAGGATTTAACTCCAACTCTAAAATGTTTATATTATTAATTGTAGATTCAAAATCCGCGCGCAAACTATCTAAAGTTTCCAACGAACACAAGAAAGCATCTCTAATCGCCAGATCCGAGGTTTGCAAAGATTTATCACAAATTGATTGAACACGTGAAAACTGTGAGTCCCTTTTAGCGTATAAAAGCTTTAACTGAACCTTTAAATCAGTACTAACCTTGGTTCCCTTAAGAGACATCTTGTTTTGATATATTCACACTATACACTCAAACAAACACTTAACGAATTATTAAGTAAGCGATAATTATCAGATAACAATATGGTAATATTGTAAACAACAAAGTGAACGGCGAACGAACGGAATAACATACGCGTATATAATCTATGGTTTATCCGTTTCCTACAAATATTCACTCAACAATGAACGGGTATTTTTGAAATGCGTCTACCTACATGCAATTTGTAGGATGGTCGAATGAATTTTGTCAAGAAAAAGTATGCGATCGATTTATATCTACGCTGATATTTACGTAGCTAACTATAATTATGCGGTGCGGTTGACGGCGTAGGTACCGTAATTATCAATGACTCTTTAACTATACGAGCGAAATAACGTATAGTTGCCTAAATGCCTAGATGCGGGTTTTCTACTATTATATCTAGGTAAATAGGCGCGTTGCGTTTATTCCCTATGGAACAAATACTATATTGCGAAATTACAAGAAAATGATTCACGATCCTGCTCGTATGGACCAAAAAGTAATGGTTGCGCGAATTTGCTTTGTGGACTGTAGATTTAAAAAGCGATCTAAGGTTTGTTAACAATATGCAGGTACTGCGTCTAGCGTTTATTAATGGGATAAATGTATTAGAAGGACTGACCTTTAACCTCGAAAGTTCCACATGGCGCCGGCCGGCGAATCCCGAACTTCGTACTTTCAAGCACTGCCAGTTTCTGTATTGCACTACACTGTACTATTGTTGAGTCTCTGAATGATTGGAACACGAAATAGCCAATTTTCTTGTAATTTCGAGCGGGCGTGTTAGCGGTGCGGTCACATTCACAATGCACAAAACGTCAAATGTCAAATCCTTTCTCTCGAGGTCGTGCGGGAAGCGGATACGGTAGGGATAGGATTGCTAGGCCAAAAAAATAAATTACAAAAAACAAAGTCGCGGAACATAGCAAATTGGCGCAACCATCGTTGTTTCATGTCATGGAGTTCTCGTACCTACTTTACACCTTCTGGCTCCATCATCAGGTTAAATCGATGATACATTGTAGTCAAACTGCGTCTTAAGACCGTTCTAAAGAGTCTAAACGCGGTTAAGATACACTATTTTGTTACGGAGTTCCCGTGCATACCATCCACCTTCCGGCTCCATCGTCAGATCAATTCAATAGTACCTTATAGTCAATCAAAATACGGCTAGCATATAATTACGGAGTTCCAGTGTCTACTTTCCGACTTCATCATCATCAAATCGGTTCAATGGCATGATTTTCATCAAAACCATTCAGAACCATTTATTGTCATAGCTATTTAACTATTTGAATATCTATGTGAATGTGATGTTGACACTTTCTGACTGTAGATGTTTTTTTTTTTTTTTTTTTTTTTTATGGTAGGTAAAATCATCCAATGGCGGAGCGGGAAGTAGTGTCAGACTCTTACTGACTAAAAACCTACCCCGTTCCTTCGTAGCCTATCGTGCCGGGGCCGAGCATTCCTTTCGGAACTAACCCATGACCCCAGTAGGCTTCGACCCTGCCTGCCTGCAGTTAGCAGGCTGGGCCTCGTCGGTGTGCTGACAGCTCCTTGAGGCGCGCGGGAACAGAACGCGCCGTCGACGACTTGGGCTCGGTCCGGTCGGTTACCGGACGATCGGACAGCGTGCTACCCATTGCACGCCGTCCGCAAGCCCGCGCCTACGGTGGCCGGAAATCGGGATCGGAATCCCGGCGGCGGCTGGGGCGAGCGCCCCGTTGCCTCTGCCTGATGCGGTCGGCCTCCTCCTTTGCTAGCATTACTGCTTCGCAGAAGGAGGCGACCGCCTGCCATCCCTCTTCACTACGGACCATGGCCTGAACCAAGGCCCGGCGAGAGAGATCGCTACCGCCGATTGCCCTCACGAGGACACGGCGATGTTCCGCCCAGGCGGGGCACACCTCTACAGTGTGCTCCACCGTGTCCTCCGGATGTTCCGCACAGTGGCGACACCCGGGCGAATCCTCCGCACGAATCCGGAACAGGTACTTAGCGATGACTGTAGATGTTTGAGTTCTCGCTAAATACCATAATCATAATGTGAACACCTTTGAGAAGTCTCCTTGATCTCTCATTGATCCCATCATCAGATCTGGATTTGGACAAAATTGGGAATTCACTTTCAGGTAAAAAAGATTTTTGCAAATCGGTTCATAAATTACGGAGTTTGACAAATAAAAAAATTGAACCGAATTCAGAACTTCCTTTTTTTGCAGTTGGTTAAAAACTACAAACGCATTTTCTTCAAAAACAGCTGTGTCATGTTATCGCTACTTTGCATCAAGAAAGCTACATCATACAAAAAAGGACCATTCATGAGGTCTATGACTACCTTAATAGCAGTGAAGTTAGGGAAAAAGATATATATGCATAATAAAATACAAACGCTAACAATTTCTCAGAATAATTAAATTAAATTTCAGCAAAACTGCATCGCATATAATGGGTAATTAAAGTAGCGAAATAACCCAGCACTAACTTAATACTACCTCCATACAACCTGCTTGAGTATTCCAGATATTAAGGCAGGTTCATACTTACATCTATAGCCGGGTAGTTAACGTGCCCGGTTACACGAAAGGGGCGGACTAAACGAGCAGTGTATACACTGTCGCAGCCTTCCGGCCCGCGGTGTGTACCCGGCTTTATTGTTGTGTATGCTAGTGTATACTGTGTCTTAGTCTGGCTAGTAATTGATGCGTTGTGTTTAATTTGTAGGAAATTATTGTGAGGTTGGAGGAATTGTTATGAAAATGTTATATAATTATTCTACTAGGTTCCGTCAGCGGCTTCGCCCGTACGAAAGTCAGTTTCTCCACACAAACTTCCTAAAAAAAAAAACCCGTTTCGTAAAATCCATTTTTTGTTTTAATGTATGTTCATCGATATCTCGGTCAATTGTAGGCCGATTTCGAAATTTTTTGTTTCGATTGAAAATCTATACTTCCGAAATGGCCCCATAAAAATATCTTTTAAAAATCATAGCATAAATATGGTTTGTACGAGTATATGTTTGTTTGCCGATATCTCGGTCGATCGTGGACCGATTTTGAAAATTTTTGTTTTGATTGAAAGATTATACCTACTCCCGAATTGGTCCCATTAAAATATCGTTTTGATCTGACGATGAACTTCGAAGATATAGAACGGAACTGTTTAAAAAATCATAGCAGACTGTCGTAACAAGTAAAACTGCTTTGTTTACGCATGCAGTCGGTGACTGACTGAAGGAAGAAGGGGAGGGGATACATAGAACTGATCTGACGATGAAGCCGGAAGGTAGATTAGAACCGGAATTCTGTAATAGATCCGTGTATTCTAGCCGTGTTTGGTATTATTAGAATTCTCATGATGATTTGATAATGGAACCGAATGACGAAAGGTATTTATTTAAGTTTGGTTGAGGGGTACTACAACTAAAAAGTGTGAAATAAAATACTTTTTACAAAAAAATACAACCGACTTCAATGTAAAAAAAAAACCAAAATAACTTTAAAAAAGTGCAAAATAACTTTAAATTTGGAAGGCGGTATTTAATAACGAAGAGACCAAACTATTATAGAAACACCGACTTCCAAATTTAAAGTTATTTTGCACTTTTTTGTATTTTTTTGCATTGAAGTCGGTTGTATTTTTTTTATAAATAAGAATAAACAAAAATACAACTTTATCCTTTTATAATAATAATAAATAATAATAATATTTCCACAACTATCACACAACACCGTCTAGTCCCAAGGTAAGCAGAGCTTGAGTTATGGGTACCAGACAGCTGATAAAAATACTTATATATTTCTAAATACATACATATTATAGATAATATCGTATTTATTATTAAAGATACCTAGTATGGAAATATTTGCTCACCGACGTCAGTTCCAGACACTTGTTCCATATTTGGCAGCAAATAATGGTAACATCGTGAATAAAATATAACGTCACAGCCTTCTAAAGTTCAGGCAAAAATGCGGAGGCAATTTCCCTTCATGATGTAACTTTATATCATCGAGTATGGTTTATGTTATGTACTTAACAAGGATAAATACGATCGTTATGATCAAGTAAATGGCTTTGTTATAAGAATTTAAATAAACTCGATCGTTATGTTTATTTAAACTCTCAAAATATGGCCATTTTGTTTTAATAAGTGGGAAGAACTTTCAAGTGGCGTGAAGTCCCAGTAGTTAAGGCACACCCGCCTGTCATGCAAATAACAATGTGAATTTTTCTATGTACTTTTCTCAGTTTATCTAGGACATTACTGATAAGTGATACCCCGTGCCTCGGAGAGCACGTAAAGCCTTTGGTCCCGATTGTAATTCATAGATCTTTGACAGTCGTTGCATTTGTTATGCCAAAAAGTCTAACAGCCGTATTTATAAACAAATTAAACTAATTACTTGAGTAAAAGTAACAATTTGTACTAATAGTTAATAAAAATTGAAATTTTTCATTAAGATTTCTAACCTTAAATTGTTCGACCTGCTGCTGTCTAGCCAGTGTCCGCACAGGGCTTCGGCTGGAACCAGGGAGCCCACAGGAAAGAAAAGACTGCAACCCTGTTCCAACTGTATATTTTCGCAGAAAGAGGAATTACACAAGTACATAGTTATTATTATTCCAGGAAATATGTGTTTTTTTAAAACCTTTAATTTTTTCTTTTTTGATATAAATTGTCATCATTAAGAATTTCTATTTTGCAAGGCTTCTATAGGAGTACTTTTTTTATATTTTTAATATACAAGTACCTTATGGGGGGCCAAAAGTTCACCTAAAATAGCAGATTTTCAGAGGTCGTATATGGAAGTATATGGCGCCAACCTGTATAATATGATATTATAGTCATATTTTGTAATACTTTCTTTAGAACGAAAGCTTGTATAGTTTATTAGCATAAAGAAGAAAAACAACAAACACAAATGGCACACAATTTACCAGCTGCATATAAAATGATTTCGACAAATCTTTTTCATAAAAACTTGGTATTATCAACAGTGTTTTATTCAATCTACGTCAGAGGGGTTAAGCCGGGTCTCCATTTGTGGGTTTAAGCCAAGCACAAGCTATTTTGTCAGCGACAGTATGCTTTTGACAGGCTACAAGCTACGGCGGTGTTAGTGTGGCTTTATGTCACACCGAAGCGTAATGTTCGCTTGGGTGGAGAGAATGTGGCTAGCGGGGAATGTTTTTAAAGTGATTTTTATGACGTTTCATGAATTTCTTTTGCAGCGTGAGTTGAAATATGTTGTAGTCTTCATTTTATGCCAATGTTTGGATGTGTAAGATTTTTTTGATACTTTGCAATTAAAAGTTATTTATTTATTAACTAGCTTCTACCGTTGGCTTGGCCAGTGAATTGAAAATGTACACGTAGATTAAAAAACGTATGCCTATGTCACTTTGTAATAAAGTGTAGCTCTGCTAGGGAAACAATTTCCAAAATAGGTTCAATGCTTTCATGTTTTTCTTTATTACAAAAGAAAAATACAAAGCTGTCGCAATATAGAAACAGCTTCGGGCTTTTATGTATTTTTTTATTATTTATTTACCTACCAATAATAATATTACACTACTAATTGCTCTAAAGAATTACATAGTATTCTATGTGATTCTTTATATTATTTTTTTTGCTACACATTTCATGACTTATTCCGTTCTAGGGCGGAACAGAAGGGTGCGTCAGACTTTTACTGACTAAAACCAAATCTATGTTGTTTTAGTTGCCTTTATCTGCTCTGTAAGTTACACTTTGCGTTCTAATCTTTTCAGAAGTCAATTCATAGCCTTAGTAAGCATCGACCCTGCTATCTTTATTGCATAGCATGATGACCTTAGATTTTTTCTTCGTCAAGTAAAAATAAATAAATTATTCAACTGGATTCTATTATAACGGTGTAAAAGAGGACCAGTCCTTTTCTCATAGTTGTAGAACAAGTAAATTCTTTCCCCGACTCCGTTATAAGGACCCATTTATTTCATCTAAGTGAAATTTTTCACTAAGTTCACAATGAAAGGCTAATATATAAGATTGTGCAAGTAACATATTCTATGACAAAGATAGAAAGATGATGATAATCTCTATAGAAAAGAGTCTCGAATTTTCGTATTTTTTTTCTTGTCAAAAGAATGTAAAACAATTTATATACGGTGGTGCGTTAATTAATTAACTAAAGAAAATTATGGTAGCATATGTCTCTAAACTAGGCATATCCTATATTTTGACTACTAGAGCGCCTTTTTTAATTTTAATTTTACTTTATTTATGTTTAAGTTTTAAAACTTGTATTGTGCTTCATTGCAAGCCAAATAAACGTGTTTTCTTTATTTCTTTCTTTCAATTTAGCCGTGAAGTACCACGCGTTGGCAGCGCGGCAGCAGCGCTGCCGTCGCGTTGCTGTTGCGCTGCTCTGTTAATCCATATGAATTGAAAACACGCACTGCTTACCATCAGGTGGGATTGCAGTCAAGCACTAGTTTATATCAATAAAAAACATTGCTTGCCGATAAGTTACAAAGCGCTTTGATTCCCAAGCTAATTGATACTCCGGGCCTTGGTTCAGGCCATGGTCCGTAGTGAGGAGGGATGGCAGGCGGTCGCCTCCTTCTGCGAAGCAGTAATGCTAGCAAAGGAGGAGGCCGACCGCATCAGGCAGAGGCAACGGGGCGCTCGCCTCAGCCGCCGCCGGGATTCCGATCCCGATTTCCGGCCACCGTAGGCGCGGGCTTGCGGACGGCGTGCAATGGCTGTCCGATCGTCCGGTAACCGACCGGACCGAGCCGAAGTCGTCGACGGCGCGTTCTGTTCCCGTGCGCCTCAAGGAGCTGTCAGCACACCGAAGAGGCCCAGCCTGCTAGCTGCAGGCAGGCAGGGTCGAAGCCTACTGGGGTTATGGGTTAACTTCCGAAAGGAATACCCGGCCCCGGCATAATAGGTTACGAAGGAATGGGGTAGGTTTTTAGTCAGTAAGAGTCTGACACTACTTCCCGCTCCGCCCAAGGGCGGGATTTTTCATTGGATGATTTTACCTACCATAAAAAAAAGCTAAGTGATACTACTTTTCGTGAAACACCAACCATACTACACTTGTAAACACTAAGCAATATTAGTTTGCCATTTGCTGTGTTTAGAGTAAAAGAGTTATCCGTGGTTAAGGGACTTTTCTCTAAAGACCCATTACTATTTATTACACATTTATTTATTTATTAAAACTTCATCCAACACAAAGGTACAAAGGCGGAATTAATGCTTTAGGCGTTCTCTACCAGTTAACCAAGGGTAGTGAAGAGAAAAAATGGCAGGTGAATAAAAAAAAAAAAAAGATTAATAAGAAAACAAGGGTACAAATGTATATAAATAAAATAAACTAGTAGTAGTATTCTTTTAGTAAAAAAAATGGTAATTTAAAAAACTAAAAAACCCGACTGCTTTTCTGAGTATTCATGAAAAAGCCCTAAAACAAGAAAGTCGTTGTAGCAGTCGGGACCCATTACATCATAGATCTACTGACTAGACGGCTGACTTTCTAGAATCGGTCCCGACTGCTACAACGACTTTCTTGTTTTAGGGCTTTTTCATGAATACTCAGAAAAGCAGTCGGGTTTTTTAGTTTTTAAAATTACCATTTTTTATTTTTTAGTTTTATTTTTTTACGATATCACTTTCACAGTAATTACAAATCTAACGACACCTCGCAAACTAAAATCCATCGAGCCGTTCAGGCCACAGAGCGTGCCAAATATTTGAATTTGGCGCCAAAAATCCGACATTTTGTTTTTTTTTATTTTGATATACCCAGTGTCACTCTCACAGTAAATACGAATCTAACAACACCTCTCAAGCTAAAATCCATCGAGCCGTTCAGGCGGTAGAGCGTGCCAAACAATTATACATACATACATACATACATACATACATACATACATACTCTCGAAAAACATAACCCTCCTTCTGGCGCAGTCGGGTAAAAAGAACTACTAGCTTGTCATATGATGTCAGGTCCAAATCCTCAAAAGGATTGTTTTTCTATAGTACTTACTTATTTTAGAACGTCGACGAGTAAATTGGATTCATTTCTTTTGTTACGAGTTTTCATGTTTTTTCTATGTATAAATCTGTTATATTCCACTACCTATTTTTATATACTGAATAACATGTAACGGGAACGATATTAGTCCGGCGCACACGTGGGCCGCGTTTCATCGCGTGGCGTGGATTGAATGTAGCTGTACAAGTCTAGTTGCCATACACCGTTAAATTTTGGTCGTTTTAATCCCGTGGAGGATCGATGCGGTACATGAAACACTATCGATTTATAAAGATAAAATTAAAAATTAAAGAATTTTTTTTCTAAAACTCGAATTAATATACTTATGCATGTACGAAATTAATTTCTTTAAGTAAACGATTCAATGACCTTGTAGGGTCAGTCGTGGCGTACTAACTACCTGCAGTTCATTGGGCTCAATCAGCCGACGTTTACTTAAAGAAATCAATTTCGTACATGCGTAAATTAATTCGAGTTTTAAAAAATATACTTTATTTTTCATTTTTATCTTTACAAATCGATAGGGTTTCGTGTACCAAATCGACCCTCCACGGGATTAAAACGACCAAAATTTAACGGTGTATAAAATGTATGCAGTCGGACGCCCAGATTGGCGTACGTAGCCCACGTGTACCCAATGTAGTTCTACCATAATGCTTTATTGATTATTTTTAGTTTTCGACGTTTGTGACCTACAACTGTCGATTGTTTAATTTTAATGTTGTTAGTAGACAATGTCTTCTTCTTCTCAGTCATACACTCTTGGCAGAGCGGTCGTGGTCATGGATTATCTAGTAAGTTGGTCGGGACATTTGCGAGACTTCTCCGTCTTTCTCTATTCGTGGCACCGCGTGTGCATTCAATGAGTGAACAAATTGAAGATGATTTAATGAACAACGGCATGGTTGGCGCAGTGGTTGAGCGATTGAATGCTACGCTGCGTGTTGCGGGTTCGATCCCCGCACGGAACAAATATTTGTATGACCTAGAAGTAAGTGTTCAAGGTCTGGGTGTCGTGTGACATGTAAACTCGCATATACAAATGCGAGTTTACATGTTTGTGGCGGGACTCACAGTACAGGAGTCATTCGTAGTGTGAGTCAAAGTTTTTTTATTATTATTGTTATTCATTGGCTCGCGTTTGACCACTATCACCTGATGGTAAGGGAGAGACGTGGCCGACGATGGAGTACGCTGGCCTAGAAGTAACCTATTCACTCTTGACTTAAAGACTCCTAAGTTGTAGCTATCAGGAAACACAGACTCCGGCAGGGAATTCCATTCTTTAGCTGTGCGCACAATAAATGTACTCCCAATACGCTTTGTACGTATGGGTGGGTGTTTAGTTTATGGAGTCGATTTTTTATGAGGTTTCTCCATCTGATAAGTGATCGGCTGTCAGAGTGTTAGCCCTCTACTCTTTCCTATACCACTAAACGTTTCAAAGAGCCTTCATTGCGGTTGATATGTCCAAACATCTTAAAGATTTGCACTTGCTCAATTTATGAAATTTTTTATTGGCGAAGGTCTTTCAGAATGGAAAGATATAAGAAGAACTTAAAAAAAAGATGTTTTCTGAACGGAAAAGCTAGCAATGTTTCAAGTACGTAAATGAATCAATAAAAATAGTACTGTGAGTCTCAACACACAGTTTTTGTATCACAAAAGCAAACTATTGATCAAAATGCTATATAAAATTCAAATTCTATTGCATGACAATATGAAGGAAGCTATCCGTTGGCGAATGTCCAAAAATTGCTTCATTCTCCATGCTGTAAACCACGTTTCAGATCCATTCATGTGTAAAGATAGTATTTGAACTAGATCGGGGCAGCTCTATCTGGAAAATGTTGGTTTAGCACGTGAAAAGAGTTATTGAGCTGGATGGAGTTTAGTTATGATTAGAAATTTTCTTGATAATGGACTGTAGAGCAACTTGTTTTAGATTTTTTTTCCAATTATTTGAGATCACTTTGGTAATTCAGTTATCAGTAAGTTAAAGGGGAATGAAACATTTGTAAAACCTAGGCCATTTCTTAAAAGAATGTATAAGAAATCAATAGCAAAAAGTTAGTTATGTCTATCAACCGTAACCAAACGAATTTAGTCAAGCGACTATTTAGTAGACTGCTATAAAAGCTTTATTATGCGTTATTTTTTATTTTGGTTTCGCTTTTTATGGTGTGTTGCTTTAAATAGTGTCAATCACTTTCGCAATTTTAACGCATTGTACCCATAGATTTAAGTTCCTGTGAATTGTTACTACATGTTTTGGTGTACAATAGTTTATTCTATTGTATTGTATTCTATTCTATGACAAAAAAAATTTTTAAGATCGTTTATTTAAGAAAAAGTAGAAAAAAAAAATACGTTTGCCATCGCAGAAAGAGAGGTAGAATTAAAACTACGTGTTTTTTGTCAGATTTTTCCACATTCATCTTTCAAAGACATGATATTTGTAGAAAAATGAATGCAAAACGTATTTTTCCAAATTCAACCAGCACGTTCTCAACTTATTTATTTAAACTGCAAAAACAAGAACAAGACACTTAAAACTTTCGCCCTACCATACCGCAATTCAAATTATCCAGGTCACATACGAGAGCAACTTAGCCGAAAATCGCGGTACAGCAAAGCGGTCCTCAAAAACGGGTAGGCCTCAAAATCGGGCCTAACGTTTCAAACTCTGAATAGTTCAATTCCCGGGGGTTGTTACCAAAATAACTACGTTCTTTCATCAAAATTGCCACACCCACTGGAGAATCTGTCGGCGACTCAAAGGACCACGCGAAATGACAGGCTCGAGTGTTAATAGCTGATGCGTATCTACATTTTCGTGAAGCAGACAGTACCAAACGCCTCCAAAGCCCTTTTGTTAACCTCCAAAGCCTTTACTTCTGATGACATGAACGCTTCGAGGTGACTAAACGGGAAATTTTTGATTTTGTGTTGTGTATTTGAGCTGTTTTTTGTACCTATACTATGTGCTAACGTAGTCCATGTTTGAATTAAATGAATTAATAATATTAAGAAATGAAATGAAATGATATTTATTTTTGCAAATAGGTTTTTGCAAAAATAAATATCATCAAAAACACTTTTACACGTCAATTTTTTTTTGTTGGTTTAAACTTAATGAGGCCGGTGTTTCCTAGCTGACTACAAGATAACTTACTTAAGATACTACTTACTACTAGTACTTATTTCCATTAAAAGTCTAATGTGCCTCTGGAGTAGGTTTCGGCTCCTCGTACGCCTCCCAAAGGTCCAGGTTCCCTGGGTTCTGTGATAAAATGACAACTAGTACACTCATCATCATCATCATCATCAGCCTTTTAATGTTCCCACTGCTGGGACTCAGGCCTCCTCTCTAGGAGAGGGAATGGGCCGTGATCCACTACGCGAACCCAGTGCGGATTG
The DNA here is from genome assembly GCA_958295575.1 of Leucania comma. NCBI lineage: Eukaryota > Metazoa > Arthropoda > Insecta > Lepidoptera > Noctuidae > Leucania > Leucania comma. The sequence goes on along the minus strand of OY282467.1, from coordinate 24,506,610 downwards.
GTGGATGTCACATATCTTCGAATTTTTTGGTTCTAGGACATGCCGGTTTCTTCACGATGTTTTCCTTTACCGTTTTGAGAGTAGTGGTGATGATATAAATTACACAAAGAAATGCGCCTGGCTGGGTTCAAACCCGCGACCTACAATTCGTAAGTCGGGGCCGTCACCAATCGGCTACCACTGCTACTAGTATACTAAACAGATTTAAACTCACGATTATACTATATTCCTTGTATATTAAATTATAACACTGTGAAAAGAGGCGTGAAATTGATAACGATATTTTTTAGGCATAAATTTCCAAAAGGTTTTAATCCTAACCTGAAAACATTAAATTATAAAATGTAATTTCAATATCTTTTATAGCAGTTTACTTTAGTCTGTAAAACTTGGAGACCTCCGATGATGAGTTTTTAAACTTTCGGAAAGTTGTTCGGCAAGATAGTTTTTGAGAATCTGCACATTGTAACACGAGCGTGACGAAGGCGATGGGTACTCAAGAAGAAGATTGATCAATATGTCCTTCAAACTAAGAAGTTATGTAGTTAAGTAACCTACTTTATTATGAAACTCGTAAAAGGTATTGCGAACGTTCGTAGTTTATTTTTCGTCTTCTTTTAGTAAGAAGAATGTTATGAAATTAGGTAGTAACTTACGACAATGTTAGGATGCTTGAATACTTGTACAACATTTTTGCAAATGAACGTAAAAAAAACGTTTTAAAATAAATATGAAATTCACTGGGTAGTTATTAATTTCAGATTTTTGCACCAATTATTATAATTGAGCTATTAAATTTGATCTCCTATGTTACCAATACACTGTACATTTTGCAAACAAAAATCTATCATTTATTTTGTTTTCATAATTATGTATTTACGATATAGCCCGAAGAATTGCCAAACATAAGTGGCAGTGAGCATAAAATTGCTCACAGAACAGATCGTCGATGGGGACGAAAGGTTCTGGAGTGGTGATTATGTACCGAAAGATGCAGCGTTAGAAGGCCTTCCACAAGAACATCCGATGCATGCGAGACGCACAGGACTGGTCATTGTGACGACGTTTTGTGGAGGCCTATTTTAACAGAGGATGTTTTTCAGCTGAAATGTTGATGGGCCAAAACATTTTTGTTTTTAAAGAGATCACAAATAAAAAACATTAGATAGCACAACATTAGCCGCCGCCGAAACCCAGCCTTACCGTGAGTGCTAGTACCGGCTGTGGCAGCTGCGTCGAGCTCGAGCGACGAGTAGCACTCACCGCCGACGACACCACCACCTACGCATCATCGGGGAGGACGCCGGCATGTTTTGGACCACGACGCCCACCGGCCTCTGATAGGGTCCCAGCTGCCGGCGGAAGTGTGCCGCGCATGCGATGGACGCAATCAATCAACGAAAACGTCATGCGCGCATACTATGGGGCTACAGAAGGAGGAAACAACCCAACCGTGTACCGTGTTCGGATGCTCTCTTTATTTCAGGTGCTTGAGCTAATCGTCAACGTGTCAACCCAAAGATTGTCAGATAATAATAAACTTACAATCTTAATCTTTATAATAAACTCACTAACAAACTTTAATATCTACCGTATTACTAACCATAGCGCACGTAATCTTCCATTATATATAAAGCCTACCCCTCATGAATACATAGGAAGTGACTAGTTGTGATCAAGCCCTTAAAAGCTTTCTGAAAATGGAGGGCAGACGTGCGATCGTTTTGGCCGAACACTTATCACGTAGATTGATTGCAATAGGAGGCGATTGGGTTTCTATATGTGCCGTCAGGTGGTAGGCAATTTTCTGGCAATTTGTGGGTTGTTTAGGTGTGTCTGAAGTTTTATTGAGACTGACAAAATATCGGTTGAATTAGACTTCAGCTAAATATTTTGTTAAATTTTTAGTGCACTTGTCAACGATAATAATAGCTTTAAGTGTTTACCTCTGTTAGAATTATGCACAAAAAAGTTGATAGTGGTTAAATAGACGGACCCAAAAAATGACTATAATACCTTCAAAACAAGCTCCTTTAAACAGTCTCAAAATCATTGATTTAACGTAAAATGTATATTTCTTAGTAGGTAAAAGACGCTTGTTGCCAATTATACTCGTACAATAGTTTGTATAACTTGAATAACTTTGAAAAACGCTTAATTGTCGTACTGTACATATGAGTGTATGATTCAACCTAAAATTTTGTTTTCTACATCTGCGTTTTTCCTGGAAAATATATATCTTTTTTTAATGTGATTTTCTAAAAAACGAACAATAACGTAATAATAATACCCCCCAGCGGTCGGGCGGCCAAGGGGTTAAGACATATTATACGCATTAGCATTGGTAGAGTGCAACTGCATTTTTGACCCCTGAATGTACAATCTATTATTTCATAATCTACAAATTTAAAGATAACATAAGCATGTATTATTTAGTGAATGTACTTTATACCATAAACATACGAGTATTATAATTCATTCTGTAAGAAATTTTGTTCATACCAACGGTCGCGTACTCTCAGTCCGTATTCCATGAAATTCCAGTTCGCGGTTGCTGGTTTACTTCACACAGCGAAATAGGAGTCTTGCTTAAAGCGCCTTTGTCGACTGGCTATGTTATTGCACACTTTAACACTTCAACAGTGAGACTTATGTGCAGATTACCTTAGTAAAGTGGAGTCATAATTTAAAAGAAAATTTTACACCTTACGAAACTGTGCAAAATTGTGGTTTTAGTGCAGAGTAAAGTTTACAAAAAAGTATTTTTTGTTTTTTTTTGCTCAATGGCTACAGTCATAGAACACTATGTATTATAGGTGCTAATATTATATAGCAGACCCTGAAGAGTTTGTTTGAATGCACTTATCTTAGGAACTACTAGTTCGAATTGTAAAATAGATTCAGTAAAGAAAGAAAAACGTTTATTCATACCTCACCAATGCAGTAAAATAAAAAAATAGTTAGAGGAAAATAACATTAAATGCAAGGCCAAAAAGGCGCTTAACTCAGCGTAAGCCGCGATATTTAAAAACTTTAAATAACGCAGCAAAAGCATATTATAGGAAAAAGCATAGTATTGGATGGCCTGTCGAGAATAGTTATATAACATCATGCTATGACTAAAAGGAGCGAAGCGGTAACCAATGACGCTAGTAAAACCGCGGAGGATAATAATTAGTAGTAAACAAACACATATATATTTTTTTTTATTATTATAGATGGGCTAGCGTTTGACCAAAGCAATTAACATCGTTCATGCGTAAATTAATTGGAGTTTAAAAAATTACTTTATCTTTTAATTTTACCTTTACAAATCGATAGTGTTTCATGTACCGAATTGACCCTGCACAGGATTAAAACGATCAAAACTTAACAGTGTATAAATATTTTTTTTTTTATTAGAAGTAATAAAACACAAAAGTGTTCAGTAATCAATTGCAAGGTTACTAAGTTCTTGGTTTTCTAGAGACATCCAGTCATACGTACATTTAACGTTTATTTATTTTTTTACCGCAGTTCATCCGCCATGTGTGACGAGCTTTATCATAGACGCTATATATAGCAAAACATAAACTAAAACGCAAGGTCCCGCTCTGGTTGGCTTCTGCAAATCCTTATTCCATTCTCAAGAATACAAGTGATATTATTCTACCTCGTAGAATGCTGTAATAAAATAATTTCCTTCCGTCTCCACTACTACGATAAATTAATGCCTCTAATAAATTAAGGGCTTTTGTCTGCTTCCATTTTGTTTCAGTAATTTCCAAGGTAAGACAAAGATGGCGGATATACATAGTTTAAACTGCTTTTAATATTTATTATTATGGGTTTAAACAGTGAATTTTGGGGCTAGTATTCCGTCCATCATGGTTAATAGTTTGTAGCAAATAACGACACAGAATCATCAAACACTTAAAAAAATGAAGTAAAGAATCGGTGCGACATCTAAAAGGGCCTACCAAAATAAAATAAAAATTATACAAATAAAATTCAATACCGCATTCAGGATACTGTCTTTAGACAATGACTGCTTCTAGACATGTATACTCCACAAGGATACAGAGGGGCACACCTCCACCGTAACCTGCAGGTGGCCCACGCAATGGTGACATTCGGGCATTTCTTCCGCCTAACTCCGATGCAGTAATCTCTCGAATTTAAATTTCCGGTGTGGGCCTGCGTCATACGGAATATGAGGATACTGTGCCGTCTTTCCAGCTCAAAGAGGAAATTTATCGCTATGATTATGGCGTACCCAAAATGATTTTGAGATTGATTTGGGACTGCTATGGCGCTGTTGTGCATTGGTATAGTTTGCTCACACAGATGGCTTGTTACGTCATCATACATAAGCAACGGCCTCCTTACTGCGGTGCCTATATAATAGTGACAATAGCATTTCAAAGGTGATTTCTGTGGCGACAGTCATAAATAAAAAAATAAAAAATTGTAGAAGCTAACAGTACTATCCCACTTTACTAACACACTACAGTACTATGTTAAGTCTGAAAATAAACTTATTATTATAATATAGAGTGACTTTCAGGAATTAAACCCATAAAATATTAAAAAGTCTTACTTAATAAAATATTCTATTCTATGCTAATTACTAAAAACCTGTGTGCAAAACACAATGCACATAATGTTGTTATTTTTATTTTATTTTTGTGTGTCTCTTCACTGTATCTATTTATAACATATTTAAGTAGCATAATTTACTTTGTTTCTTTTTTCTTCAATACTCCATGCTGCATTCCTCAGACAAATAGAAAATGTAGAATACCCACAGATCGACATTATACACAAACAAAAACAAAAAGGGAAAACTGAGGATGTCTGGAATATTTTTAGGAAAGTAGTATGGAGTTTGTCGAGGTTTTCTAACTACTATCAGATACATAGAGGGGATTGAAATGAGGAGGCTGGTTCTTTCTTAGTGTAAATGAGCGCAAAGCAAAGTTTAACTCAAGATCATGCGTGGTATCATTTGGTCAATGAATTACAATGACAATATTCCATAAAATATCCCTTTTTACATAATAAAAGGCTTTTATGCAGTTATTTTTATTTTGCTAATAGAAGATCTCCTATATAATATTAAAATATTGAATTGAATTCATAGTTTTTTACTTATTTTTACATGAATCCCTAACCTTTTTTAAAACCATGAACCTGAAAAGGTAGAATTATGGTGCCAGTATGCACGTTACCAGCATGTAACCTTAATAGTCACCACAATATCAATAAAAAAAAACATAACACTTTTTTCTTGCTTCGTAACGAGTATACAGAGGATACCAATAATTTTCACTGAATAATATGAAACAGTTGTAATGATGTTTACACATAGTCCACCGGTGTCTGTGTAACAAGCATTGAGGTTATATAGCGGTCTTGATTCTAAAAAGATTTTTAAAACATCACTTCCTGATATCCTGCTGAAAATTAAAAAGAAACCGTCAACACACAAACATCACTTACAAACTACCAAACCAGCTATACCAACAAAATCTTTCTCAATACTAATGGAAACCAGGAAAACAAATACAATGGAACTTGGTAAAACAAAGGTCTAAAGTAGAGAACAAACGGCACGACTCCACGAAACGGGCGGAAATAAGCTGAGGACATTGTTAGAAGTTCGAGCCAATGCGGTGATTGTGTGCGAAAATGAAAATAGTTGAGGAATGTAGGCTATAGTTAGCCTAGATTTTTCTTTCTTAGTTTTTAGGGTTGTGTACATCGAAGAAAAAAATGGAACAGTTATAGGCTCACTTTATTGGCCATCTTTCAAGTCAAGAACTGTACCTTTTTTTTTCAGAAACGCGTGGAGGTACTTAACAAAGTGAAAAGTCTACTACGCCTTGAAGCAGTGAAAAAAAAAAAGAACGCAATCCAAAAATTTAACTGTTTGTGCTCTGTTTGTAGCATATTTTGACGCTCACAAACAAGGCCAGGGAATCAAAATCCATAGAGGGATCTACTGTTCATCATCATCATTTCAGCCAAAAGACATCCACTGTTGGACATAGGCCTCTCCCTACCGTCGCCACAATGGCCGGTCCAGTGCGTCTCGCATCCATCGGACTCTAGCGACCCTGACCAGGTCATCGTCCACCTTGTGGCCTTCCAACGCTGCGTCTTCCGGTACGCGGCCGCAACTCCAGAACCTTTCGGCCCTAACGGCCATCTGTTCTGCATACAATGTGCCCAGTCCATTGCCACTTAAGTTTGGCGATTCTACGTGCTATATCGGCAGCCCTGGTTCTCTTCCGGATATCTTCATTCATGATTCGATTACGCAAGAAAACTCCGAGCATAGCCCTTTCCATTGCCCTTTGAGTGACTTTAAGTCTTCTTATGAGGCCTATTGTAAGCGACCACGTTTCAGAGCCAAATGTCATCACTGGCAACACGCACTGGTCATAGACTTTCGTCTTGAGACACTTTGGTATGTCGGACGAGAAGACACCGCGAGAAGACGCAGAAGAATCTACTGTTGACCAAGAATCAATTGATTAGGTAAGACACAATTCGATGATATCACAAGTTAAGTAAATCAGCCAGCCTGCTATTTTTATTGTTTTATAAAAGTTGTCTGTAAAGAATAAAAATCATATTTGTAATTACCTACATCACAAAATAATTACTTCTTGGCGATTATTAGCTTAAGTTTTTTCCGAACCCTCGGTGCGCAAGTCGGACTCACACTTCACCAGTTTTTTCTGTATTAGGTCGGACTCCGTAAATATTTTACTTCAAGCAAAAGGCCCAGTGTGGTTTGGATGGGCAAAACTACGAGCATCTATACAAACTATTGTCTCCTATTTAATCTTGGGTAAATAAAAAGGTACTGAGTGTTCAGATCCTAATTAGGCTTTACGTAGTCTGATAGTATATGAATTTAAGTTTGTTTTTGTTTAATTAGTTGAAGTTTCTTTTGAAGGGGGGACCAATGCCCGTTATGCATAAGGCCGTGAACTTAGCAGATCATTTTCGAGCAGAGCATGAAAAAATGAGAGTTCTACTCACATGCAGCATAATTCTGGAGTTCCCGATACTTTTTAGTAAAAGTTCTGGGGTTTTTCCTGGAAAAAATATCAAATCAAAAGTGATCTGCTAACTTCCGGCAGCAGATCATTTTTTCCAAAAGTACGGCGTATTAAAGTTAAAGAATTTTGTAGTCTTCAAACGCAAATGTTAACTGAAGGTTTTTATACCATGGAATGGCAAGCAAGCACGTGGCCCAATGGTCAGTGGTCGTCAGCTTCCGAAAGGAATACCCGGCCCCGCCACGATAGGCAACGAAGGAACGGGGTAGGTTTTTAGCCAGTAAAAGTCTGACACGTCTTCCCGCTCCGCCCAAGGGCGAGATTTGTCATTGGATGATTTTACCTACCATAAAAAAACCACCGTGTATTGACACCTGCAAAACCTAGAATATACAACCTTTTTTTAGTATATGCGAAACCCAAAACACGGGTCCAGTATTTTTACCCGACTGCGCCAGAAGGAGGGTTATGTTTTTCGAGAGTATGTATGTATGTATGTATGTATGTATGTATGTATAATTGTTTGGCACGCTCTGCAGCCTAAACGGCTCGATGGATTTTAGCTTGAGAGGTGTCGTTAGATTCGTATTTACTGTGAGAGTGACACTGGGTATATCAAAATAAAAAAAAACAAAATGGCGGATTTTTGGCGCCAAATTCAAATATTTGGCACGCTCTGTGGCCTGTACGGCTCGATGGATTTTAGTTTGCGAGGTGTCGTTAGATTTGTAATTACTGTGAAAGTGATATCGTAAAAAAATAAAACTAAAAAAGTAAAAAATGGTAATTTAAAAAACTAAAAAACCCGACTGCTCTTCTGAGTATTCATGAAAAAGCCCTAAAACAAGAAAGTCGTTGTAGCAGTCGGGACCCATTCTAGAAAGTCAGCCTAGTCAGTAGATCTATGATGTAATGGGTCCCGACTGCTACAACGACTTTCTTGTTTTAGGGCTTTTTCATGAATACTCAGAAGAGCAGTCGGGTTTTTTAGTTTTTTAAATTACCATTTTTTATTATGCAAATAATCTATGTACAAAATTTCATAACTGTATCACAAAAAATCATAAAGTTATAAGCTTGTTATTTTACCTGGTTGTCAACACAAACACACCAATACCGGGCCATCCGAGCCACTGAGGGATTGTTTTGTTCCCACACCTATCTGTGCGCTGGTGTTTCATGCCCGCTATGATCTGCCGTCACTTATATTGTACTTAGTCTCGGTGGTGTCCAACTTGTGACCTTTTTTAAATGTGTTTGGGAAAAAATATAAAATGGTGAAAAAAATATTGGAATCGAATCTGAACAAACTATATTCAGGTTTCGCATATACTAAAAATAAAGTTGTATACTCGTTGATTAAATTTTTATAAAGAAAAGGTTGTAACCCCGCAGTGATAGTGAAACATTCTTTCTTTTATATTATTACTAGCTTTTCCCCGCGGCTTCGCTCCCGTCAACTGCCTTCTCTACCCTACCCTACACTACTCTACCCTACCCTATTCTACCCTACTCTAACCTACCCTACCCTATTCTACCCTACTTTACCCTACTCCACCCTACTCTACCTAACTCTACCCTACTCTTACCTTATACCAATATATGAGCAGGTTTTGGTTTTTTAACGGGATAAAAATTCTATATCCTTCTCCTGGTTCTAAGCCATCTTCCCACCAATTTTCAGCCAAATCGGTTAAGCTGATCTCGAGTTATAAATAGTGTAACTAACACGACTTTCTTTTATAGATATAGATTATTTATTGTGGTAACTTAAACTTGTGAGACCGCAAGTATTGCACGTGCCAAGAGCTAACCACAAAGCGTAATAATAGATTTCCATGAAATAAAAGAAGCGTCACGTGTGGTGGATAAAATGCTTCTCGGGTTATAAGCGTGGTAACAGATAGAGAATCGTTGCCTCAACTTATATTACGTGTACAAAGCGTGGTTCTGGCTATCTTCTGAGTATGGTTTCCGCACTCAGTCCTATGTGGACCATTATACGTGGGCCATGGCGGTCATAATCTTTGATGGGCTTATTCCAACCAGCCCACCTCTCTCCAAAAACTGATTAGGCTTCTCAGGTTTTTCAGGGCGTCAATAAGGGAGTTCGGGGATCCTAAGATCCATGTGCGTATATCAGTCATCCCTGTGCAGTCCAGGAGCACATGCGCAATTGTCTCCTCTCCCTCCAAGCATGCTCTGCACAGGGGACTAACCGTAATCAAAGGATGGTTTTGAAAATAATCAATCATTCAAAGCTTTTTATTTCAAATAAACCAAGAAGTCAGTCAGTCAGAAAAATGATGCCAATTGTAAATTTCAAAGCATAGATCTCTATGGATAAGAATGTACGAAAAACAAATATCTCGGTTACAAACATGTAACCCAGATATTTCACAAAAAACATCTTGTAACTATTACGTGAGAATAAAGTCAATAAATTAAGAAAAAAAAAACTAAGTATAGATAAATAAGCTACTGCCAGCTAAGAGATGACCAAAAAAATAAATATTTAAAGGATAAAAATATTGAAGTTAATGTCCCAACTGACAGCACCTGTTTTTCTAATATTAAAGACTTTAAAATTAGTAAGTACTTAGTACCGATCATAATCTTTGCACAATATAAAACAACGTTCGCCCACCGTGTCTGTCTATCTGTCCTTGATAAACTCAAAAATTGCTGAACGCAGTTTTTACAAGACGGCATGGTTGGCGCAATAGTTCAGCGATTGATTGCTAAGCTTCGTGTCGTGAGTTCGATTCCCGCACGGAACAAATATTTGCATGGCCTACAGACGTGTTCAAGGTCCGTCTTGTATAGCTGCATAGCAGCAGTATTATTTTTTTAAATAAATAAACCAAAAATAAATACATGGTCTTCAGCAATGACGGTACAGAACACCGAGAATTTTAAAGATTGGAAAGTTAAGGCATGTCGTTAGTTTGATAAAAACTATATTATCACCGAGTGTCAAAGTCTTCTTATTACTTTGAAACAAGCTCATGACTCCTACAGATGTTCCACGGGAGCGTAACCGCGGGAAAAAGCTCTTTATTATCATTTCAGCCGAAAAACGTCCACTGTAATTAGACATTGATCACACCAAGTGTCGCCACAACCGGTCCTATGCGTCTCGCACCCAACAGATTCCTGCAATCCATTTCAGCACATCGGTGCACCTTGTGGGAAGCCTACCAATACTGCATCTTCAAGTACCTAGGGGTAAAAAGCTAATACATCGCTAGCTAGTCAACCGTGAGACACACAATGCAGTTGTTTTTTATTCAATTATTACAAGCTTTTATTTACAATTTTATTTATTTAATTACAAGTTTCACCTGAACGATGTTTGTCTGTAATCAAATCTTGCAAATTAAATTAGATCCACTTCCCGTTTACCGATTGTGCTGAAATTTTGCATGCATTTGTAAATTTCGTGACAATGCAATATTATGATGACATGGAACTGATCTAATGATGGAATTTTTTTTTTTTTTTTTTTTTTTTTTTTTTTTTTTTTTTTTTTTTTTTGTGGTAGGTAAAAATCATCCAATGACGAATCCCGCCCTTGGGTGGGGCGGGAAACAGTGTCAGACTTTTACTGACTAAAAAACCTACCTTTCCATTCCTTGCCTTTATCCTGGGGCCTTTGGTGACAGTCTCACATAACCTTTGGCCCCAGTAGGCTTCGGCCCTGCTGGACCCCTACAGTATGCTGACAACTCCTTGAGGCGCGCGGGAACGGTGCGCGCCGTAGACGACCTGAGCTCGGACCGGTCTGTTACCGGACGGACGGACAGCGAGCTACCCATTGCCCACCGTCCGCGAGCCCGCGCCTACGGTGGCCGGAAATTGGGATCGGAAACCCGGCGGCGGCGGCGGCGTGTCCGCCTTTGCCTAAGGCGGTCGGCCTCCTCCTTTACTAGCATTACTGCTTCGCAGAAGGAGGCGACCGCCTGCCATTCCTCCTCGCTCCGGAGCATGGCTTGAACCAAGCCCCGGCGCGAGAGATCGCCGCCGATCGCCCCCACGAGGACACGGCGCTGCTCTTCCCAAGCGGGGCACACCTCGACTGTGTGCTCCACCGTGTCCACCGGGCGGTCCGCACAGTGGCGACACCCGGGCGTCGTCTCCGCACGAATCTTGTACAGGTACGGACCGAACTTGCCGTGCTCGGTCAGCACCTGCGCCAAACGGAAGGTGACGACGCCGTGGGGCCTTTCCAGCCACGCCTCAAAGAGGGGCCTTACCGCCTCGATCGTGGCGTGCCCAGCACGAGGTTGCGACAATCGCTCTCGCCATTTCACCATGAGATCCCGCCGGAGCTCTGTCCGCCATGCCGCGACTTGTCGCGGCAGCGGAGTTTCGCCCCGACGTTGCATCTCCACGCGTAGGTCATGCATGTGTGCAAGGACTGTTGCCTCCAAATCCCATGGTGGTAGGCCAGCAAGGAGGCTCGCCGCTTCGCAGGACACCGTACGGTATCCGCGGATCATCCGGATGGCCATGACCCTCTGGCAGGCGGTTAGCCGGGCCGCCACTCGCTTCCGTAGCGATGGCGCCCACACCGGCGCACCGTAAAGGGCCATGGACCGAACGATGCCTGCGTAGAGCCTCCGGCAGGAGGCGTCTGGACCCCCTAGGTTCGGCAGGAGCCGCTTGAGCGCAGCCCCAGTCGCATTCAACCTGGGAGCCAGACGTCGGAAGTGCTCCTTGAAGTTCCACCGGCTGTCGAGGACGAGTCCCAGGTACTTCATCGTCGACCCGACGCCGATGTGAACTCCTCCTACCGTTAATTGGGAGCCCGGAGGTGGCGCGCTCCGAGGGCCGTGAAAACACATGGCCTCGGACTTGTGCAATGCCACCTCGAGTCCCAACTGCTGTATCCTCTCCACGACTGTCGCAACCCCGCGCGTCGCTAGTTCGACCGCCGCCTGGTACGACCGTCCCCGCGCCAGGACCAGCGTGTCGTCTGCGTAACAGACCACGCTGACCCCGTCGGGGAGGTCGGCGCGCAGCACGTAGTCGTACCCGATGTTCCACAAGGGCGGCCCTAGTACCGATCCCTGCGGAACACCGCACGACATCTCTCGCCGTTTCAACTCCCCCTGATGACCGGGGTAGATGATGAACCTGTCCGACAGGTAGGCCTCGATCACCCGACAGAGGTAGTCGGGCACCCGGTGGTACCGGAGTGCCCTACCAATGCAACTCCAGGGCAGGGAGTTGAAGGCGTTGGCGATGTCCAGAGACACCGCCAAGACACACCTGCCCCGGGACACCGCATCCCCCGTCGTGAGGGCTCGCACGCGCATGATGGCGTCCACAGTGGAGCGCCTCCTGCGAAATCCGAACTGGCCGTCCGCAAGATCCGGCCCCTTCCGTGCCAGATGCACGACGAGGCGGTCTGCAATTACTCTTTCAAAGAGCTTGCCCACCTCGTCGAGCAGCACAATGGGCCGATACGCGGACGGAGAGTCCGCGGGGCGCCCCGGCTTCGCGATAAGGACCAGTTTCCCCGTCTTCCAGCGAAGCGGGAACTGGCCCCTCTCCATGCATGCGCTGAAGAGCCCTCTCAGTCGAGACCCGAGTTCCTCCATGGCCAGGACCCAGGCTTTTCCAGGCAAGCCATCGGGTCCTGGGGCGGTGTTCTTGGCACTCAGCCTTCGCACCGCCACTCTCATCTCCACCTCGGTCACCTCTGGAGCATTGTTGCCGTCGTTGCCGTCGTGGTCCGCATCGGACACCGCCGCTGGTGGCGGAGCCATAGGCGGGGGAGTATGCTCCCCTCGCGTAGGGAACAGAGCGCCCACCACACCCTCCACGAGCTGGGGCCGGAGACTCTGAGTCAGCGGGGGAGCCCATGGCCGGAGTTTCTCCATGACCATTTTGTATGGGCGTCCCCACGGATCGACGTTCAGAGACTCCAGCCACACGTTGCGGGCCTCGAGTTTGGCCCGCTTTATCTCCGCTCGGAGGGTGCGCTTTGCCGCCCTGTATCCCTCATACAGCTCCGCCTCTATGGCCTCCGCACCCGGTGGACGGGTGCGGCGCCTGCGGTGTCTAGTATACCGGCGTCGCGCAGCATTGCACGCATCGCGCAGTGCCGCAATCTCTGGCGACCACCAGTGTACTTGGCGCCGGGCACGTCCTGGCCGGACTCGGGGCATGGCCGCGTCGCAGATTTGCGACATGGCCACCTGGAACCAGTCCGCCTCGACGTCGATGTCGACAGGCCTGTCCGGTGCTTGCACCCAGGCCTGTACTATCGCGGCTTCCTGGAGCAGGTCCCTGTCCAGCTGCCTCAGCGCCCAACGCGGACCACACGGGGTCTGTCGGACCGGCACGGTCGAGGTCTGGGCGGAGACGTCAAACCGGATGTACCGGTGGTCGGAGAACGTCTCCACCTCCTCTATAACGCGCCAGTCGACGACACGCGGTGCCAGTGCAGGGCTGGCGAACGTGACGTCCACCACCGACTCGCCCTGCATCCGCACACACGTGGGGACAGAACCCCGGTTTTGTACGACTAGGCCCTGTCCTAGGGCCCATTCCTCCACCCTTCGACCTCGCTGGTTCGTGAACCGGGAACCCCAAGCCTCGTTCCAGGCGTTGAAGTCCCCGCAAACGACCACGGGGAGGCTGGAGTCAAACCCAGCAACGACGGCATCCAGCTCCAAAAGGGAGCTGTCCAGTTCGGCGAGAGATCTGTTCGGGGACAGGTAGACGCCTACCACCACTATGTCCCCGAACCGTGCTGCCACGCAACCCCGACCTTTCTTGACGGCCTCGAGTGCCGGGGTACCGGCGGCGGCCGACGAAATGAGTGTCACCGAGCCGGTCAGGTCCTGAACCCAGTCGGCTCTGGGCAGGACAAAGTGCGGCTCGGAGACAACGGCGATGTTGATCGACCACTGCGCCATGCTCTGGAGCAACAGATCCTGAGCGGGGGCGCAGTGGTTGATATTCGCCTGGAGGAGACGTAATGGAGCCGTTATTGACAGTCCATTACAGTCTCCTCCCGGGCCCTCCGTGAGGGTCCTGCCGCGGTGGTAGCGGCGGCGGCGTCTGCGGAGGCGATGGCGGCGGCAGCCAACGGGGCAGCCGCGGCGGTGAGCACCTTCGCGGGGACGGGCCTTGGGACCTTGCCCTTGGCCTTGGCGGGGGGATCGCAGGTCCTGCTCCCAGCCCGGTGGTCGGCCGACTTGCCTGCCGCCGCACATGCGTAGCAGTGCGGCGCTGCACTGCAGGTATCGGCCTTGTGGCCGGGCTGACCGCACTGGAAGCAGCGGTCGCTGCGATCTTCCTCCGCTGCGCAACAGACCCCCACGTGGTGGCCCACGTGGCAGCGATAGCAGCGCAGCGGTCTGGGCTCCAGCAGCTTGACTCGCGCGGAGACCCAGCCCACCAGGAGTCGCTTACCCTCCCCGGTGATGCTCCTGGCCGCTGACAGGGGGCAGTTTACAGTAACCGCCCCCATGCCAGTGCCGTCAACACGGATGGTGCCTGCCCGGACCTGATCGGCAGGGCACCCACCCGTCCTGGCGACAGCGGCCACGACCTCCTCGACCTCGACGGAATCGTCCAGGCCCATAATGCGCATGTCGACGCATCTTGTGGGCCTGGACACCCGGACCTCCTCCGCATCCAAGGACGCCCTGATTTTTTCAGCCAGGGCGTCTGCGGTGGGGCCGCTGTTGGCTCCGGGGACCTCCAACATCAGGGCACCAGTTGCGGTATGCCGCATCTGGAAGCCCCCGGTGATCCCGAGGTCGGTGAGGTTCACCGCCCGCTTCGCCTTACGGAGGACCTCGCCGTAGGTCGCACCCTTTTTCGCTGCCTCCGGCTGCAGTGTGATAACTACAGCCGTGGAGCGCGGGGTGCGAATCCTGGCCGCGAGGGCCGTCCGCTTCCGCAGCTTTTGCCGCTCACGCCTCCTGGCAGCCCGAGCCGCCTTGCCAGCCTGCTTTTTGGCTCCGGCCACTTGCCATCCGGCTTCGGCCGGAGGATCTGCAGGTTGGGGAGGCGGCCTCGGCCGCCTGCTTGCCGCCACAGCAGGGGCTCCCGCCGCCTTAGGGGCCGGTGCCGCCTTGCCCTTCTTAGGGGGAGCCGCAGGGGTTGGCTTCCCCTGCTGCTGTTTTCTGCCCTGCGGGGCCGCTCCGGCGGGGTTCGCAGCCGTGGCCACGCGCCCGGTCTGCCCTGACGGGCCCGCCATGGGCGCAGCCGCCGAGGCCGCGGCGGCAGCGTAGGACGCCACCCTTCGCTGGCCGGAGGCCGCTAGTGGGGGGCGCAATACGATGCCCTCCAGCAGGGACAGCTGCTGCTGGATCCGCAGCTGGAACTGCTGCTGCTGTTCCTGCAGCTGCTTCTGCAGCTGCTGCTGGAAAGCAGCCAGCTCCCGCTGCACCAGTTTCAGCAGCTGGCTTCCCGACTCGGCCTGGGGCCGAGGCTGGGGCTGAGGCTGGGGCTGGGGCCGACTTTGCCCCTGCCCTTGCTTGCGCCCCCCTTCCACGGGCTCCTGGCTGCGGGCCCCATGGACCCCAGCGAGCTCGGCCTGGATCTCGGCCCGGAGCCCGGCTTTGAGCTCAGCCCGGAGCTTCGCCACGCTCTTTCTGAGGGCGACGTCGAAGGCTTCCTGTAGAGAAGCGGCGTGGCGGAGAACCGTCTTCTCCTTCGACGTCCTCTCCCTTTTGCGGCCCATGTCCCTCAGCGCAGCGACCACTAGCTCGCCGAAGGTCCTGCGCGACTCCTCGGCGGAGTCTTCGCGCTCACTGCCAGATGGCCCCGAGGGGTCCATCGCAGCGTTGATCGCAGCGGGGTGGCGCCCTTCCGCGGCGAGCCTCTCAGCTCGTTCAGTCACCTCCTGGGAGGTGACTCCCCTTCCTCTTCCCGATGCTCGGCCCGCTCCCCGCCCACTGGTGGGGATTTTTCGGGCCGAGCCCTTTTCGGCTTCATCGGAGGACGGTCCGTCCCTCGATAGGGAGCGCTTCCGGAAGAAACTCGCGTTTCCTCCGGAGTCGCCTCCCGCCTCCGCCACATCTTCCTCCTCCGAGCCTGAGCTCCTTCTGGATGCCGCGTCGGACTCCGACCGCGCATCACTCTCCGATGGGTGTACAAAGAATTTACTATTATCCATAAAGTTCCCACGAGTAATTAACTTTGGGTACTGGCTCAAAATCTGTGGTCCGCACTAGAGACTAATTTAGCTACCCATTAGTCAAGCTAACAACCTCCCTCACGGTGCGCCGCCGCTTGGAGGTTTGGGGTAATTTTTTATAGAGGTTGTCTTCCTCGCGGCCCGGGCAGTTAAGCCAAGACCCTCGACCCCCATCAAAAGTCAGAAACATGACCTTGGACAATCTCTGGGGCTACGAGAACAACGGTGGCAGAAGGAGGAGAGAGCCTTCCTCCTGCCTGCCCGGTGGCAGGGTGAGTGCACGCCGAGCCCGCTCTTGCTTCGCCACTGTGCCCTCTGCTAGAGCAGAGGGACACGCGTTGAAGCGTACTTCCGACAGAACATTCGCAGACGGCCATCGAGGCCCCTTAGGCAGGAGTGCCCAAGGGGGTTGTTGGCCGCCTCCCAGGGTGCACCGTCCCGCAGACTAGCCTTCGCTTCGGACGTATCCGCAAGGGAACTATAGCCTGCGGGCACTCGTGGAGGTTTTCTGTCATGGCACCCCATCTAATGATGGAATGGATATTACGAATCGGAAGGTGCCCTCAGTAACTCGCTAGTTAAACGACACAACACCAGTGAGTTTGGATTCATTTGATCCGTCTTGACGTGTACGCTGATGCTAAATGGTAATCAGGGTCTGATGATGGAGTTGAAAGATGGCCATAGGAACTCGGTAATAAGCGTAATAAGATAGCCCTATCGTATTTTAGCTTTTTAGAATATATTATAGGAATAAACTGCACTATAAAAGCTTGCTATGAAAAATGATTTTCATTGAAAACTTGTTTAATTTAAAGTTTTTACATCAGTTGTTTCTTCATTGTGTGTGTCTGTGTGCTAAATAAATATATTTTCTTTTTTTTTCTAGTACTTATCAAATTAAAGGCAAAGAACTCACAACCATTTTCCTGTCAAAATTGAAAAGCAAAATTATCCTCAAAAAGAGGGACCCATATTTTATTCACGTGTAACTCAACGTCGACCAAACAATAATAATACATCGAGAATTCATAACAAAACAACACAAACGTCGAAACGTTTCCAATCAGTAAATGGAACCATAATAAGTTCCAGTGCTGTAAAGGTGCATATGTCACCTTTAGCGCAAAGTTTCGGCGTTCCAATGGGTGGTTCCAGCCTTCTCGGTCGTCCCTCTGTGGGTAAGGTAGCGGATTTAGTGATTGTACAATTGAATAGAGCTGTCTTTTAAGATTGAGCCTTTGAAAAAATGAACTGTGTACAAAAAATTACTTTTAACTCGACTTTAGTTTAAAGTAGCAGTTTCCTGTAGGCTGCTGTTTGATTTTATAACAGATGTTTTGTTTTTTTTTATATTTATAACCTCATCGTCGTTTCGTGTGATCAATGTTTGTGCTTGCTATACGTTTTGGTGCAAAGACATTAAAGTATATACTACCAATAGACAGGACATAGCGAACAAAATCGTAATCCGAAACCTGTTATCTAGGTAGTAAGTCGCTCAGTCTAGTGTGGACGATTGGACCTAACTTCAGTTTATTTTAGTAAATATTTTGCGTATTTACTCTGTAATTAATTAGAATTCAATCATTTTCGCAAAAAGTTTTAGAAAAAAATAGCGTAAAGACATATAAATTACAAATTTAATTCGTATGTTTACTATTGAAAGCTAAATGACATAGGATGATAGTTTCTCTAAGACATTTCTTCTGATGTCCGCTCTAAAGTATCTCTTTAAATCTCTCTGTTTTGGTGCATATCTTAAGTATAGCGAATGATTGGTTAGTAAATAAATAAATAAATAATCTTTACCTTGATGACGTGATGGAGCTTCCACGCTCCAATGAACTGACTGTGCCGGTAGAGTTTGCTTTGCTATAGCATAGAGTGAGGGGCCAGACAAGAGAGAAGAAAGATACAATCTGCAGGGCAGTTTATAAGTGTTGGGCAGAGGTGATCTCATAGATCTGATCTTTTGGGAGTTATTTTAGGCCCGACTTTATTACTTGACTATTAGAGTGAACACTGTTGGGGAACAGCTACTTGTATCCTGTCTTTATTGGCTGGTTTGAGTGGAGTTTCACCAGAAACAACGTGCTCAGAAGAAGGATATATATAATCCAGTAAAACGCTGGTAAGGAAATTGATCGTACTGGGATTGTCCTGATAGCTGTGGTGGCTCACTTCGTGCTACCGATCGTTTTTTTATTATATAACATACATATTATAGATATATTACACATACACACAGAACAAATGAACGTGCTCATCACATAAACATTTGTCCTGTGTTGGAATCAAACCCATGAGGCCAATGATCACTAGACCAAAAGGTCTATCAATTCAAATAAAAAATCAGTAATTAAATAAAAACAGCTAAGTATTAAAGCTTTTTTCGATAAAAAACAGAAAATAGAAAGAAATTTTGGATCAAATAGATATTGAACCATATGTAAAATGTGATTTGTATGTTATATCTCCAATTAGAGTGCTATATTGCGCAAATTAATTCAACAACACTTAACACAGACTACATAGGCTAGATTACCCACACGTTCAATACGCTTGAGGTTAAATTAATACCGTTCTACCTTCCATGTGTTGATAAATTCATAACCTCTCCAGTTTGCTCCTAAATCGGATAATAAGGCTTAACTATGGGAAATGGTACACCGTGTGGAGCATTGTAAACCACAAATCTTATAAGGTGTACCGTTAGGGATATCTCCGAAGGGCAGAGAAATGGCGAAAGATTATGTTGGGCATTTTCAATGAGACTCATTTCAAAGGAATATAATTTTCATGGAAGATTTCTTCTTATTTTTTATTATTACATGAAAAATGGTTCTTGGAAAACCTGTCTATTTTTTAAGGCAAATCGTAAACGACTGTTCGCGCTCTGGGTGGACCTATAGGAAGTGTTCGACTTATTTTTTTTTTCACTACTTTTACACTAGTTTTTCTTCAGTAGCACTTTGTGAGGTGAATGGTAACTCACTGGAACAATCCTCAGACCTGGAAAAACTTGAGCTTGAGAGTTCAGTTTAGGTCGTAAAATGAATCGCATTAAGAGCTCATGATAGAAGTATCATGAGCTCTTAATGCGATTCATTTTACGACCTAAACTGAACTCTTAAAGGGATGGAGCTATATAGGGTGTTTTTTTTTTTTTTTTTTTTTTTTTTATGGTAGGTAAAATCATCCAATGACAGATCCCGCCCTTGGGCGGAGCGGGAAATAGTGTCAGACTCGTACTGACTAAAAACCTACCCCGTTCCTTCGTTGCCTATAGTGCCGGGGCTGAGCCTTCCTCTCAGAAAACGGCCCTTGACCCCAGCAGGCTTCGACCCTGCCTGCCTGCAGTTAGCAGGCTGGGCCTCTACGGTTTGCTGACAGCTCCTTGAGGCGCGCGGGAACAGAACGCGCCGTCGACGACTTGGGCTTGGTCCGGCCGGTTACCGGACGATCGGACAGCGTGCTACCCATTGCACGCCGTCCGCAAGCCCGCGCCTACGGTGGCCGGAAATCGGGATCGGAATCCCGGCGGCGGCTGGGGCGAGCGCCCCGTTGCCTCTGCCTGATGCGGTCGGCCTCCTCCTTTGCTAGCATTACTGCTTCGCAGAAGGAGGCGACCGCCTGCCATCCCTCCTCACTACGGACCATGGCCTGAACCAAGGCCCGGCGAGAGAGATCGCTGCCGCCGATCACCCCCACGAGGACACGGCGATGCTCCGCCCAGGCGGGGCACACCTCTACAGTGTGCTCCACCGTGTCCTCCGGGTGTTCCGCACAGTGGCGACACCCGGGCGAATCCTCCGCACGAATCCGGAACAGGTACTTAGCGAACTTTCCGTGTTCTGTAAGTACCTGCGTCGTGCGGAAGCTGAGAGCACCGTGAGGTCTTTCCAGCCACGCCTCAAAGATGGGCCTTATTGCCCCAATTGTGGCGCGCCCCGAACGAGGTTGCGATAGTCGCTGACGCCATTTTGCCATGAGATCCCGCCGGAGCTCTGTCCGCCATGCCTCGACTTGTCGTGGCAGCGGAATT
The DNA here is from genome assembly GCA_958295575.1 of Leucania comma. Classification (NCBI taxonomy): domain Eukaryota; kingdom Metazoa; phylum Arthropoda; class Insecta; order Lepidoptera; family Noctuidae; genus Leucania; species Leucania comma. Next base: position 24,486,347 of record OY282467.1, on the reverse strand, counting down.
TCGCCCCGGCGTTGCATCTCCATGCGCTTGTCGTGCATGTGTGCAAGGACTGTTGCCTCCAGATCCCATGGCGGTTGGCCAGCAAGGAGGGTCGCCGCCTCGCGGGAAATCGTTCGGTACCCTCGCACCATGCGTATTGCCATGACCCTCTGGCACGCATTCAGCTGGGCCCTCGGTTGCTGTTGCAACGTCGGTGCCCACACCGGAGCCCCGTAGAGGGACATGGACCGAACGATTCCCGCGTAGAGCTTCCGGCAGGAGGCAGCTATATAGGGTGTAAAGTTCCATCTCTCTCCCTCGCTTGCACAACTGACATATTAACACGTCTTTGTTAAAAATATAAAAGATTGATTTGTACAATCATGACGAAAATCTGCCAACGCGCTAAAGCTCAGAAAGAGAATTATGTAACAATACTATTGACTTCGTGATCATCGTCACCATATAATTGAACGAATAATTTCAAATGTTAGACATAGGCTTCCAAAAAGCTAGACTGTGGGTCAAAAGCACAGGACGCAAAAGGCAATTAGAGGAACACTTGTGGGTTTTAGTCAGTAAAAGTCTGACACTTCTTCTCGATCCAACCAGAGCAAGATGAGTTATTTGATGGTTTCTCATATTTTTTTTTATTATTATTGACAGGCTCACGTTGGACCACTATCTCACCTGATGGCAAGCAGTGATGTATCCGACGATGGAGCACGATTGCCTTGAAATAATTTATTCACTCTTGAGTTAAAGAGCTCTGGGTTGCAGCTATCAGGAAACACAGACTCCGGCAGGGAAATCCCCTCCTTAGTGCTTAGGAAGCACAAGTATTCCCAAAACGTTTTTGTACCTATGGGTGGAATGTCTGTCAGAAAATACAAAAAAATCTTTCCCAAGCTACACAGCAACATCGACAGATCCTGCGCTTATTGCATCCAACAGCGATCTTCAACAAGGTCATTGATGACTGCGTTGAAGAACGCGGGAATCCAGGTTAAACAATATTTTATTAACATGAACTACTTTTCTTCCTAGCATATATTTCAGTTTTTATTACATTATCAAGTAAACGTGAATAGGAAAACTGTTTCCACTCGTGGGAATAATAAAAAACAAGACACAGTAACTATGACTTCCTTTTATATCAGAAGTTATGCAACAATGTTCCCTGGTGAACAATTTATATCATACAATAGTCTGCAGTTACGAGTTTAGCCTTCAGAAAATAGCTCTAATATTTCTTAAAAATGTTCATTAAATAGTCTTTCCAGCCATCCCTCAAAGAAGGGACTTAACGCCATAATTATTAAGCGTGCCCTGTGAAGGAAGTGTCACATGTTTACTGACTCAAATCAACTCGAGTTCCTTTATTTCCCCTTAGCGTTCTAGAGCCACAGTTAGTAAAACTAACAATTCTGCTTTCTATATGTGGGTGATTAAATTATGACTTATTGAGAAGTCTTTAAGAAGACGATAGCCATGTTGCTCCGACTCCAAATAACTCTAATATTATAAAAGTGACAATTTGTAAGTATGTTTATATGCAGGGAGATGCGGGAAGACCATGTCCTGAAATAGGATATTTTACTTTTTATCCCAGAAGTACCCTCCCCCCCTTCAACCCCTAGAATTTTTTTATAATTTTACGTGGCTGAAACCTTGGACCAGGACCAGGATATTGAGTATAAAATGAGTATGTACTCATTTTCTCTTTTTGTAAACGCAAAGTGCTTCTTTTCTTCTATAAATAATCAAAAATACCATGATTTTACTTGTCTTTATTATTTATTTATTTAATCTTCATGTACAGTAGTGGTATATTGACGGATTTAATGTAAGAAGATTCATTCTATACCAGTCAACCTTTGGTTTAAAAAAGACAACACTGTGGTAGGTGTGCACCATAAATAAATAACAGATATTTCAAATAAAATGTAGTATCATTAAATTAAGTATATTATAATAATAAAATATGTATAGATGTATAAAATACATAATAAATAGTAAGATGAATATCAAATCATTATAATTAAAAGAACTTTAAATATACCAATTCTGACAAAGAACGAACTGAGGTTGAGAGGACATCAAGTGGCAGTTCCGAATTTCACCCTAAATTTCATAAACTTTGTCCAATTTTTTTTTTTTTGGCCTAAATCGTCCTAATATCACCCCCAAGATTAAGTGTAAACGAAATCAACCATGTCCTTCTTATATTTTCAATCATTCACTGACCACTGGAGGCCCAAAAATCAAATATACAAAAAAGAAAAAGAAAATCACTTTATGAACGATCCACTAAAACCTCACCTGAATCCAGCGGCTGCTCTCTTTCCCGCCTTTATTGGACCGTATTGAGCCGCTGTGAAATGTGTAAAATTGCCAACAGTAGGATTCTAGGCGAACTTTTGAAACGAGTTTCCTAAGAACGGCAGCTAAAGAAAACTAAACATCGGAATGGAAACGTTTCTCTCGTAATGTTTGACGGCAAAACTTTTTGGTGGTTATTTCTAAGTTTTACTGGGATTGTCTCAGTCATTGTCATGCAGTTAGAATAGAATAAATTTTTCATTACTCATAGTCTGAAAGAAGGTCTGAAGTTGCCTGAGGAGCCGGTTGAAAGTAATACTTTTCATCCATAAGGAGAATCACTTTCAACTGACGGCTGTCAATTTATTAGAAAAAAAAAACTAGTTCTATCTTTGCATTTCTATTGAACTATGTCCCAACTTTTTATACAGCCAATCAATTACAGTGCGATGTACAATTGAAATAACAAAAAAGATAAGTATTAAGTAAAGAAAATATTTTTTAAATTACCTCAGGTTTTTACTTTTATTTTCCTTTTATTCGTAATGAAAATCACAGTGATTACCTCGGGTTAAAGACTTATTTAGTCCCTCGTATATTGGCGACCTCGCTACGCTTGGACGCCAAACTTCTTCTCGGGATTAAATAAGTTACTTTCACCAATAATAGTTTATTGTCTGCCAAAATTGTAAAATAACCCAACTGATAAAGAATAGCTTGTTGCATGAAGAACTACTGTACATAAAGTTTACATTATAAATAACTTATACTCAAACTTAAATCTATAGATACAATGATGGTCTTGTCGCTGGGTGCAATAATGATCACAAGATATAATAAACGTGAAGTATACCAACCATTGATATAATATCTTTAAGTATTATAAATTTATATACTCTAAAATTTATTTCGTATAATATTATTGGGTATAACGTTAATTAAATAAAAAATCATGAGGTCTTCCGTTTAAAATATGCATTTATCGCAGTGGTTTCCTATAACTCGCTGTGTAACAAGTTGGGGCACCATTAAGAAAAACATTGCTGTAATGGAATGCGGTTCCTAAAAAACGTCATATTCAGCCAGAAGTTAAATTTTCTGAAATAAAGTATACCGCATTGTATGGTCACTTTGCATTTGTCAAAGCGACTTAATAACTTTGAGTCAAAATACAAACGGGCACATCGTTTATATCCCTTTGAAAGAGTTTCCTTTCAATAATCCCCACAAATAGCTTTGCATAACTACGAAATGACGTCACAATTGTCAATTGTGACACAACAAACAATTAGTCCAAAAGCAAGCAAAGCGAGCTCGGAATTTTAGGGCACTCCAACACGGACAGGTTAGGTTAGAACGCCTTAGCCTTCGTGGTTTTTTTGATCTACTTAGAAAGAGGCCCGCGGAGCTCTTTCGGCTCTTTCGGCATATTTAGTTAATATGTTAAAGTTATTGTTTTTTAAGTTTATTATAAGACAACTCGCAAAAAAAAATCACATTCTAAATAAATTTTTAATTATTTTTTAAATATCCAGTAAACATTTTTGTTTTATCTATTAGATTAAATAGGTTTTATTTCTTTTGAGGTTTAAAAATTATATCATACGTTTATTATATTAAGTAATCGTAGAATCAGTTTTTATATATTTTTTACGGAAATATAATATTGAAATCATTAATACAACCCTTTCAATTAATTCATCCAACCATATTGAATGGCAATTTTATGAAAAAGTGATTTAATAACGTTAATTGAACTGATACAACCTGTAATGACTAAAACTCAATAAAGCCATATTTGTTACGGTCACTCATTATAATTTTAATGAACATAAAACCTGACACTCACTAGCAAAAATGTAAAAAACGTAAAAAAAAAAATACCGCAGGGTACCCTAGGAGCTTCCCTCTTATAGACAATATCTTACAACTAGGTAATTAGTCTAACGCCTAGGAGGTCAGACTAGTGAGTCAGGAGTTCAAACTAATAACGTTGCACTATCGATTTGAACCCATTCTATAACAAAGCTTTATTTAATCTGAATTGTATTCCCTCTAACTAATCTTAGAAAGTTAGTTGAATTGCATAAGTAAGAAGTATTTTAAATGTGAGTACCATGAAGCAATTTATGGTTTTAGGTCGCAACTGAACTTGTTTGATATAAATGAGTATGACAGGTTTTTTTATGGTAAGTAAAATCATCCAATGACAAATCCCACCCTTGGGCGGAGTGGGAAATAGTGTCAGACTCTTGCTGACTAAAAACCTACCCCGTTCCTTCGTTGCCTATCGTGCCGGGGCCGGGCCTTCCTTTCAGAAGCTGACCCATGACCAAAGCAGGCTTCGACCCTGCCTGCCTGCAGCTAGCAGGCCGGGTCTCTAAGGTTTGCTGACAGCTCCTTGAGGCGCGCGGGAACAGTACGCGTTTTAGACGACTTGGGCTCGGTCCAGTCGGTTACCGGACGAACGGACAACGTGCTACCCGTTGCACGCCGTCCGCAAGCCCGCGGAAATCGGGATCGGAATCCCGGCGATGAGTATGACAGGTGAGAATTGGTCATGCTCACTCAGATGTCTCACTGATGGTGGCGCATTTGTTGGATCATTCGGTTGTCTTTAAAATGGTTAAGCACATTGGTGGAGATGTACGCGTCATTACGTTCCACTGCTGGGCGAAGCTATGGTAGCCTAATGATGACGGCCTTGAATTACAAATCATAAATCACGTGTTCAAACCCAGTCAGGTGTAAATTGTTTTATCAATACTGCTCTCAAAACGGTAAAGGATAACATCATCAGCCTTTTAATGTTCCCACTGCTGGTACACAGGCCTCCTCTCTAGGAGAGAGAATGGGCCGTAATCCACCACGCGGGCCCAGTAGGGCTTGGCGGATGTCACATATCTTCGAATTTTTAGTTCTACGATATGCCGGTTTCCTCACGATGTTTTCCTTCCCCGTTTTGAGAGCAGTGGTGATGAAATAAATTACACAAAGTAATGAGCCTGGCGGGGTTTAAACTCGTGACCAACAACTCGTAAGTCGGGGCCGTTACCACTTGGCCACCACTGTTCATTGTTCATAAAAGGATAACATCGTGAGGAAACCGGCATGTCCTAGAACCAAAAAATTGAAGATGTAATTTTCACCAATTCACACCGAGCCTTCGATTTAGATTACGGGCCATTCCCCTTCCTAAAGAGAAAGCCTGAGTCCCAGAAGTGGGAAAAAAAAATTATGCTTATGCTATGCTGGGCGAAGGCGTCCCTTTCTCTTTTTCACTCACGTCTGTTTACTACCATTGCAGTCCTGCAACTGCCCCGTAGATGGATTGACCCGTCCCTCTACGGTAAGTAAGTTCAGTTCTCCACTTTCGTTTTAGTCTGCTGCAATTTTGCCCTAAGTTCAATGTGTAAATAAAGTACTTGTTTTTCTTACAATATACTAATAGATCGCCAGTTAATCTTTCAAAAAAGTTATTCATTGGACAAAAGAGATAGCGAGTTATTTCCACCACGCCTTTATTTTGTTTCTCTCTAATAATTAAAATGTCAATTCCTGTTATATTTAATAACAAAAATGTATAAATTTAAAACACAGATTTATTTGTTGTTTATCAATAAATAATTTACAAAAATATCCAATAACAAATATTTGATGCTGAAAAGAATTCGTATTTCACAATCCAGCATTTTATTGATCCAAAGCGATGCAGAGGCTCAAACAATTCACATTACTATTACCAGTCTAGGCAGTAGAATTTTTATTGCCCATTAGTAAAGGGTCAGACTAGAATTTTACTAAAGCTCTCGTTATAATGTCCAAACTATGTGCGTTTATTACCACTATAGTATGAAGATTAAAGCTGAACGGAGTGAGGGTCAGGCCTTTAATTAAGGGACCTTGAATTTGAGCAGTACCTTGGTGCGGATTTATCGTGGTTGTCGAATTTCACAGATTATTTAGAGTGTGGTCCAGGTTTTATAACTGTTCGGCTTCAGTTTTAGTTTGGAGCAGAAAATATTATTACTGAACAACTTATTGAACACTAAAATATAATAACAGACCAGGTAGACTGGCCTATTGTAATCTGGTTTAGATTCAAATTCAATTCAACTCAAAATTTAAAAAAAAACTTCTAGCGACATCTATGTCGTCACAAAGGAACTATCCTGCATCGCGCAATTAAAGTTCTCCGCGCGATTTGAATATATACAACCGCCCGAAATTATCTATCGGGCAGTAGCCCACCAGACATATCATCCGTCTGGTCGGAGGATCCTCCCTTTTCAACGGAGGTATTTGGCACTTTATTCTGTGTTCCGCATACCTCCAATATCCTCCATACGTTTATTTCACATAGGCCTACATGGGCACTTATAAAACGTCAGAAGCTAGCGCACGGTTCCAAATTGGTCCTTCCCTATTGGAGAAGAACCGGCAAGAAACTCCACAGTTAGTCTTTAAAAACAAATGGTTGATGGTACACTGGTACAGAGATTCATTGATGCCTAAGAATCAAGAACGCTTTTGTACCTTTAGTTGCATGAAGATTAAACAGACAAATAAATCAGATCAAAAGGCAATGAATGTACAAGGCTGAGTTTGAATCGGGTTGAATGAATTTTGTTTGACGGTTAGAAATTATGGGGATGATCTTCAATTTGAGAATTATTTTCAAAATTTAGTGATACTATTTTCATTCCACACCATATTGGAGTATTTAGGAACATATTTTGCTGTCTCATGCAAATTAGCGCTTCATTGATCATTAGCAGAATGGGCCATGGTGATTCCTGAAAACAAATTCCTTGATCCTGGATTGTAACGGAAAACTGAAATACAAATGTAGGTTTTAGCTAGTAAAAACTTATACTAACTAAAACCTACTTTTGTACGCGCTCTTGCACCACTCTAGGAAGTAATATTATGATAATATGATAACACTGCTTTACACCTTAAAAAAAACTCTAAATAAAAAAAAACATTTTTATTTTACTTTTTCACAATAAACACAACAAAAAATCCAATCAACCTCAAACGCATAAGAATTTTATACAAACAATTTTTCATAACCACCTACACCAATGTTCCGGGCTGTCAGTTACAAAGTACTGACGAGGTGCGAGCCATGGTCTCGGTTTAATCAAAGCTGTAACTTGTTCCGACAGCGTCCTGACACAGAGTAGATACGCACAGAAGGTCAACTGCATTTCACGAGTAAAGCACACACGGGTAAGTTGTAGCTGCCGTATTGGTCTGTGTGTTCATAAGTGCTACTGCTCAACCTGAGGGAGTGCAACGTTCAGCATTCGCATGGAGTCTGGCTTTGTGCACGGTTGACGCAATATGAAAAGAAAGAAAGAAAAATATTTTATTTGACACATATAGACACACACATCCCTTTTGTTTTTTTTTTAGTAAAAATCTTCATGGATATTATCCAACCTGGAGTAGGCAGAGTAGTCATACTTACAATGACTAAAACCACCCCAGTGTTCTCTTGCACACTTACATTGGGGGCCTCGAGTGCCGTGTGACTTTCGCTGCGCCGAACAAGAGCTGGTCTTTTATCTGGGGCCGGTTTTGGGAGTGCGGCTTTACTTCACGCCATCATTTCAATTCCTGTTTGGAGGGACAACGGATGTGACCTTGACCTTCTTTTGAGGGAATACAGGCCTGGTGTTATGTTGTTACATTGTTACGTTTTACGAGTACTTAGTCACGCGCAGTTAGTCACGGCTCCCGCTGCACCAGCATGGCGGGCAACTTGTAGAATCGCGCTGGCCGCGGTCGCCCGCCACCTCGGTGGTTTGCACCCGCACGCTCTGCGCTCAGTCGGCGGGCGCAGCGATAATCGGCCGCCAAGCTTGCAGTCGAAAATTACAACCGCGACGGCTACGTAACCGCGTATATCTGCTGTCTCATGAGTTTTGAAATAAAAAAGCTGCTTTTTCTACCGCGGCGGCCGCAGGTGAAAACCGCTTCGTGAGTTCTTAGCCGAGAAACCATCCACGACGCAACTCGATTTGGCTTTTGTCACACTTCCATACAAACCCATAACTTAATGTGAGTAACAAGTTAGTTGAGGAGACAAAAGTAAAGTTTTCTGTGCGATAAGAAAGTGGGTGACTGTTTTTCTCAACGTTTTGAGATAACAGAGAGGTTCATGGTTAAGCATCATTTAGTTATTTATTTATTTAAACTTCAAGTACAGTAGTGGTACAAAGGCGGACTTAATACAACAAGGCCATCTCTACCAGTCAACCTTTGGGTTAAAAAAGACAACACAGTGGTAGGTGAGCATCATAAATAGAGACTGAGGTCAGAGTGGAAGAAAAAATCCCACGTAATATGGGATAAGTGCAGAAAAAAGAAGAAAAAGAGTTGTGATGGAGCTATATAGCTCCATCCCTCTCTTCTTCTCGCATCTAAGCTTCTCATTTTGAAACATCATGGCAAGGATCTTGACCTTCTGAAACTATCCATTTTGTGGTCCCAGGGTAATTGTTTCAACGAAACTAGCTTTAACAGTCGCCAGAGAATTAGCTGTTAAGGATTTGCTGGCGACTTGACGGATTAGCGCACGTTTTAATTTAGCGTTAGTCAATTTCTAGTCGTGGTTTATGTTTTAGTTGATATTTAGTTAGTTACTCGTCCTTTGTGTGAGAATTCATATTGTAGAAAGTACGCTGTTACAGTTTGTGTTATATTATTACGCCATATCTCCGCGCTATCCATATCTAGACTCTTGTAGCATCATCAGACGGCGGCTACTCTAGTAGGATCAAATAATTTGAAAAAAAAAAATACGTACCAAGGTCTAGCGAATTCTAGAAAGAGTCAACTACTTATGGCAAAAGTACTATCTTTTATTTTTGTTCTCTGCTAGTAAACCGGCATTTAATTACTTACGCTCATAACAATGTGATAAACTAGCTCATGCTAGCAACTACGTCCGCTTAGAAGAAAATTATCCCTACGGAATATAATCTTGGAATAAAAAAGTATTCTGTATGCTTTTCCTAGACATGACATACCCTTGTGCCAACAAATATAACTACACACACTTAGAAATCTTTCGCATTTATAATATTGTGTGTATGATGGTCTAAAAAAAATCATGAGCATTAGAGTATAGGAACATCTGAGAGCCTCGACAAAATAGACGAAATTTCATATTACGAGTATATTCCATGCTAGTTTTGTAAAGCTAGACCGCTAATGAAACATATATACCTACACCTTCTCCATATTTTCGAATTAGCTGCCAGTAACTTTGCTCTCGTGCCAGCAGCTTTCTCTAAACAATTTGTTGCAAGCAGCAAAAATCTAGTAAGAACTTTTCCAGGAATTAATAACGTAATCATTGAAAATAAATACGAGCAAGTCAGCGAGCAAATAGATTACATGAAAGCATAGTCAATTAAAAAATCATTCTTTATTGTTTAAAAAACGAATAATAATATTTGGATATAAGGACGACCAGCGAGTCTAATATAATAATCGGTTCAAGGTGCTGTTGGGGCTGCCTAGATAGAAAGAAAAAAGAAAAGAAAAAAAGAAGTGTGCCTCATTGCTAAGGAGATCTAGGACCAGCTTCAGTAGAATTCTTTGCACATTAGCCGATAAGTATTGTGCGCCAGTGATCAATCACTGTTTGTGATTGCTGGTGCGGCAGTAGGTGATTTTTTTAGGTTTTAAGTGTTATTAACCCTTTAGTTGATAATTTTTTACTAACCATTTATTTTTAATGTGGAAAAATCCAATAATATCTTCCACCCTTGGGCGGAGCGGGGGACAGTGTCAGACTTTTACTGACTAACAACCCGCTCCGGTTTCTTTTTTGAATTCGTTCCAGGGCCCCGGATTTCACTTTCATATTACTCATGGCTCCAGTAGGCTTTGACGCTGCTGGGCCTCTACGGTTTGTTGACATCTCCTTGAGGCGTGCGTGGAACGAATCGTGCCGTCGACGACTTGGGTTTTACTAACCATTGGACCCGTATTGTCTTTGAAAATAAAATTGTTATTATTATTATATATGTAGGTCAGTATTTCTTTCACCAACTGAAATAGAGAGAGTATATTCAGAACTGAAAATAGTTTCTACATTTAACATTTACATTTTAATAGTTTCTAATTTTACATTTCTGCTTTACAGAAAGTGGTTTACATCAAGATTCCGAGAATTCCATGTCACAAAATTACGAAACTTAGTCCTTAAAACCATGCATGACCAACAACAGCCACTGTGTAAATGGCCGAAATCTCATAATTCCTGACTTACACAGAGGCGCACAGTAATTGTTTTAGTTCTCCCTTCACAGTTTGACATCTAATTACGACTGGATAGCCCTGTTTGTTGATCTATGCAAATACTGTGTTCCCTTCTGTGTCAATAGAGAGTTAGAGATTTGTTATTGTGACCTTGTTGTGTTCTGGGCTTATTTGGTTTATTAAAGTTTAGTTAGTAAGGTCTTTCTTAGGGTTTACTTTGGTAATAAAGTTTTGGTGCGCCTACGGCGTTGACTACAGAATCGATCCCATAAATAGAATCAGCTCATAATTTATGCATGGAACTGAAGTTTAGTTAAATAATATTTAGATACGTATAATTTTTTTGTCAACTTAAACTAGATGAGGTCGGTGTTTCTTAGCTGACAACCCTGATAAACACCGAAAAAAATTCAGCGATCAAATTATCCTTTAAAGCACACACAGCAAACATTTAATGGTCACATTAATGCGAATCATGCTAATTAGTGTCTGAGATGGTCTTTTGAAGAAAGAACTTCGCTATTTGAATGTACCGTCAAGTCAGTGTAAGTTTCAGTATTCTTTTAGCTCAACTATGGAGCTCACATGTTACTAAAAGAGTTCTGAGTTTACAAGTAGATGGAAGCAGAGGAAGAGGGAGGTCGAGGAAGAGATGGATGGAATGGAATTTCAGTGATATGAAAGAAAAGGAAGTTAGTGATAGTGTAACGGCTGACAGGATAGAGTGGAAGAAAAAAACATGTTGCGCCGACCCCAAGTAATATGGGACAAGGACAGGAAAAAAAGAAGAACTATGGAGCTCAACGACGAACAGTAACAAAGAAAGTAGTTTTGGGTAGGTAATAATGCCACATAATGTACTCAAACTGCCAGACAGATGATAAAATTACAGAAAAGGTAAAAGTAATACACGTAGACCCCACTTTCATGATTTAAATAAAATTTACAAAAATACTATTTGACAGAAGTCCTCTCAACTTTAGTTCAGTCTTCGTCCTAATTGTCATATTTTAGGTTCTCTTAATTATAGATTAATTATAGAGCTCATTATGGAGAAAAGAAGACAGAGAAAAACGTGGCATCAATCTAGGTGCCCTGCTGACAAACAAAAACTAAACAAGCTGACGAAAAAAGTAAGAAGACTAATTCAGAACTTTAAAGACGACTCAACAAAAACTTATCTTCAGGAACTAAGTAACGACCAAAATACAGATTATTCACTTTGGAAGGCTACCAAGCATCTTAAAAGGCCGATCACACAAATTCCTCCCATTAAGTGTGAAAACGGACAATGGGCAGTCACAAATAGTCAAAAAGCAAAGAGATTTGCAGAGCACCTAGAAAACATATTTCAACCAAACGAGGGGGAAACCATTGAAGACCGCACTTCGGTTAACATGACACCAGAATGAAGATATTAAACTAGTAACGCCAAGAGAAGTCGCACGAGAAATAAAACAAAATATAAGCTGTCGAAAATCACCAGGTTACGACTTAATAACTGGGGAAATACTTCATAACCTACCAAGAAAGGGTCTGGTTAAGTTGACAACCCTTATAAATGCTGCATTTAGACTTAAATATGTACCAGACTTATGGAAAGTTGCTGAAGTGATCATGATAGCAAAGCCTGGGAAACCTGCACATGAAACAACATCATACAGACCTATCTCCTTGCTGCCTATAATATCAAAACTATTTGAAAAGCTGTTACTTAAACGACTCAAACCAATAATACATAGCAAGAAAATAATACCAGAGCACCAGTTTGGTTTTCGAGAAAAGCACTCAACTATAGATCAAGTGCATAGGATCACAAACGTAATAGAACACGCCCTTGAAAACAAGAAGGTTTGTTCTACTGTGTTCCTAGACGTGGCACAAGCTTTCGACAAAGTATGGCATGAAGGTCTAATATATAAACTGAAGAGCCTGTTACCGAAGCAGTTTGCAGATATCCTGGAATCCTACATCCTAAACAGAGTCTTTAGAATAAGGCAAGAAGATGCCTACTCAGAATTGAAACAAATAAAAGCCGGCGTACCGCAAGGAAGTGTTTTAGGTCCGGTCCTGTACCTAATATACACTTGCGATATTCCAGAACCAGAACATAGTACCATTGGGACTTTCGCTGACGACACAGCCCTCATGGCTGTTGGAAACAGCCACGAAGAAGCAGTTGAAAAGGTTCAAATGGCTGTTAACCAAGTCTATGACTGGACCAAAAAATGGAGGATTAAATTGAATGAATCCAAATCTGTACACATAGACTTTTGTAACAAGAAACACCAGTATTTTCCAGTTTATATAAATAATAAACAAGTCCCATACGAAAATACAGCCAAATATTTGGGTATGACTCTTGACGCTAAGTTACGCTGGAAAGCCCACGTCAAGAAGAAAAGAGATGAACTCGACTTACGATTCAAAAGAATGTATTGGCTGCTTGGGAGAAATTCCACGTTGTCTGTACAAAACAAATTGTTATTATACAAACAAGTCCTGATGCCAGTTTGGACTTATGGTATTCAGCTGTGGGGCTGCACCAAACAGACAAATATAAATATCATACAACGATTTCAGAACAAGGTACTAAGGGAAATTGTAAATGCACCTTGGTACATACGAAATGATGACCTCCATCGGGACCTAAAAGTTGAGTTCATCGAGAAACGGATAAAAAAATCTGCAGAAGCTCACGAAAGGCGACTTCATCAGCATGTGAACATCGAGGCAATCCAGCTTCTCGACCACACGAATATAGTGAGAAGACTAAAAAGAACAAAACCGTTCGAGTTAGTGTTTAGTGATAGTGAATAGTGATATGTAGCATTATTGCTACCTTATAAATACAAGAACGAAGTGTATTCGCCTTAATAGAGACAATAAGAAAAGTGCTATTGGACACATTCTTAGTAAAGACAATTTATTAGTTTAGGATATAATTAAATTACTTATTAGTCTGTATATAAGGCTAGATTGTAATAAAATTAGGGTTCATCCTTTGGATGTACTCTAGAACAAGGGAAAAAAAAAAAAAAAAATTAAGTAACTTATACATTGTAATTAAAAATTATGTGTTATTTATGTATTGTGCACACCTACTAACAGAGGAAAAGCTCATCCTTTCAACCTACACAACACAACTTACAACTTGACGTTAATGATTATTTTTATTTTACTATTGAAAATTAAAAAAATATAAGTTGCACGAATAAACATTTAATTTGCAAAATAGTTTTTTTTTATTTATTTAAACTTCGTGTACAGTAGTGGTACATAGGCGGACTTAATGCAACAAGGCATTCTCTACCAGTCAACCTTTGGGTTAAAAAAGACTACAACACGAACGTCGTGTTTGCTTCATTTTCTACTCGACACGCCGTTCAAAACTGTTTTACTCGCTAGTCGGTCAGCACCGACGAGCCGCGAGTAAAACCGACGTTCTAAATATAAAACCGCAGTATTGGCTTGTACGTCTTTTTTTTTTTTTTTTGGTGGTGGTTAAAATCATCCAATGACATCTCCCGCCCTTGGGCGGAGCGGGAGATAGTGTCAGACTCTTACTGACTAAAAACCCACCCCGTTCCTTCGTGGCCTTAGATACCAGGGCCGGGCTTTCCTTTCGGAAGCAAACCCTTGGCCCCAGTAGGCTTCGACCCTGCCTGCCTGCAGCTAGCAGGCTGGGTCTCTACGGTTTGCTGACAACTCCTTGAGGCGCGCGGGAACAGTGCGCGCCGTTGACGACCTGGGCTTGGTCCGGATGTTTACCGGACGGTCGGACAGCGAGCTACCCATAGCTCGCCGTCCGCAAGCCCGCGTCTACGTTGGCTGGAAATCAGGATCGGAATCGGAATCCCCGCGGCGGCTGGGCCTTGTGGGCCGTTGCCTCTCGCGTGCGGCCTCCTCTTTTGCTAGCATTACTGCTTCGCAGAAGGAGGCGACCGCCTGCCATCCCTTCTCGCTTCGGACCATGGCCCGTACCAGGGCCTGGCGCGAGAGATCGCCGCTGCCGATCGCACTCACGAGAACACGGCGATGCTCTGCCCAAGCGGGGCACACTTCGACCGTGTGCTCCACCGTGTCCTCCGGGCAGTCCACGCAGTGGTGGCACCCGGGCGTCGGTTCCGCACGAATCCGGAACAGGAACCTCCCGAACTTACCGTGTCCGGTGAGAACCTGGGTCATGCGGAAGGTTAGGACGCCGTGAGGTCTTTCCAGCCACGCCTCAAAGAGGGGCCTTACCGCCATAATTAAGGCGTGCCCAATTGGCTTGTACGTCTGTCACCCACTTTAAGATTGCACCCATTATTCAGGCCATAGTCACATTTGAGAAAACAAAAGTGTTTATGTGCAGGTCAACAATTTTAAGATCTAACAACCAAACTGCTGTATCGTCCACTCCTGTCTTCTCAAGTTAAGATACATATATCCCGTCCAGTAATTGGATGGGTCAACAACTTGATTCGATAAAGTTCTAGTCGTCTAGTGCTCCAAGAGCATAAGTGGATTGAACCCTGTTTGGACGATATCTCCGAGTCCACGACAAGTTTCCACGTTATATTTCGTATTTTAAATTGCAATATGCAAGCGTGAGTCGTTGACCGAGCTATTGCTTAACATGAAGTGGTATGATAAGTAAAAACGCAAGTGTGGAAAATAATAGTACAGTAATAAACACATCTGCTGACAGCGACTGCGTCTGTATGAAAGTAGCAAATTTTCTAAGGAAACGTACTTCCAGATTAAAAAATATCCTTCTTACTTTTTCGGGACATGCTCGACCCGTGTACCAAATTCCATCTATATCAATTCATTCGTTTAATCTTGAGGAAGTGACAAACGTAGACACATTCACACACATGCTCACAAACTTTCACTATCATATTTGTAAGATAAAGTGATTTAAAGAAAATTGATAATATGAAGACTCTATCATAACTTATTCATAAGCATAGTCTTCATTTCAACATAAAACAAATTTTAGGGTGTTTTTAATATTATGCGGATTTCATCCCGCATGCGGAATTGCTCCGTATAGCCCCCGCAAGTATTTTACAAGTATTATATATGAACGAAGCCGTCATCGATGTCCTGTATGGGGCAAATCTATGTGCTTTGCGCAAAAAAGATGGCGGCATTCGTCTCATTGCCGAAGGGTCTACCTACCGACGTATCGCAGCCAAAATTTGCTGTGCATTTTATAGCGAAGCACTTGCCAGCAAATTCCAGCCCCTACAGTTAGGTTTTGGATCCAAAGGGGGCTGTGAGGCTGCGGTACATGCCCTGTCCACTTATCTCAATAGCAATGAAGGTGAGGTCATTCTTAAGGTTGACATCAAGAATGCATTTAATTCTGTGAACAGGGACACTTTGTTGACAGAAGCTCAAAAAGAAATACCCAAAATTTACAGTTTTCTTTACCAGTGTTACAGACACCCATCTAAATTATTGTATAAGGAAAACCTTTTAGAATCAGCCGTCGGTTGTCAACAGGGTGACCCTCTTGGGCCAGTCATTTTCAGTCTGGCAATAAATCCAATCATTCGGCAGCTAAATTCTAAATTTAATGTTTGGTATTTGGATGACGGTACTTTAGGAGGTGATGTAGAGACCGTATTGAAAGATTTAACTTTTTTGAAAAATGAACTAAGTTCTATTGGGTTACAACTTAACCTTTCCAAATCCGAAATTTACCTTCCCCAATCGACTGACAGACGGACGACTTTAGCAAAATTTAACGAAATAGCACCAAATATTCAAATAACTGACAGAAATTCTCTTCACCTCCTGGGCTCCCCAATTTTTGATGAATCCTTTCCAACATTTATTGAACAGAAAATACAAAATTTTAATGATGTCTCGGAAAGACTTTTCAAAATTAACATTCATTCGGCTTTTACACTTATTCGATATTGTTGTTTTGGGCCAAAATTTACATATAGCCTTCGCTCCTCCCATCTTTGGAAACACCCACAACTTTTGGAGAAAGTCGATCAAATCATTAGGAACACACTATCTTCGATCATAAATGTGGCCTTGGACGACCGAGCTTGGCAGCAAGCCACTCTTCCCATCCGGCTGGGCGGCCTCGGCGTCCGCAAAATTTCAAGTATAAGTTTACCAGCTTTCCTCTCCTCGGTGCACAGTACTGAAATATTAACCAGGAATATTTTATCTTCGTCACTGGTTGATGTTGAGGTACCGTGTTTGTCCGATGCGTTGATCGCTTGGAAAATGGCTTGTCTCAACACAGATTTGCCCGACAACCTGTCCTCACAGAGACAGTGGGATGTACCGCTCTGCAGTATTATACGTAACAAGCTCATAAACACGTCTTCAAGTACTGCTGAGCGTGCGCGTCTACTGGCTGTGGGGGAATGGGAGTCAGGTTTGTGGCTTCAGGCACTTCCGTCATCCACCCTAGGCACTATGATGGATGACACCTCGTTTCGGCTCGCAACTTGTTTACGCTTAGGCGCACCTTGTGTTGCTCCACATCGGTGTCACTGTGGCGAAGCTGTCGGTAGCCTCGGACACCATGGCCTGTCCTGCTGCAGGAGCGCAGGCCGCATAGCACGGCACGCTAGTATCAATGACATTATTCGTCGAGCTCTTGTCACCGCCGGCGTACCTGCTGTATTAGAACCTAATGGGTTGGTGCGTGACGATGGGAAGAGACCAGATGGTATGACGTTGGTGCCGTGGAAGGTGGGTAGGCCTTTGGTGTGGGACGCAACCTGTGTCGACACCCTTGCGCCATCCCATGTTCCTAGTTCGGCAGGATGTGCCGGCGCTGCCGCTGCGGCTGCTGAGACCCTCAAACGGCGCAAATACTGTAACCTTATTGGTAATTACAGTTTTGAGCCGTTTGGGGTCGAAACGCTTGGTTCATGGGGTCCGAGTGCGCGTATCTTTTTCAAGGAAATTTCACGTCGCTTGATCGACACTTTGCGTGACCAGAGGGCTGGCTCATTTTTTGCCGAAAGAATCAGCATTGCCATTCAACGTGGCAATGCTGCCAGTCTTCTGGGTACGTTTCCGGATGACAGCGATGTGGAGGAATACTTCGACGCCTGAGTGTATTTGGTGTTTTTGTATTATATTTGTACATAGTTATGTCTAGTTTACATTCTTAGTTTAGTTTTTGTGTACATAGGTTTAGTATAAATTTTGAATTAGTTTTAATAATATGATTTAATGTTTAATACGAATAAAAACCATATATAATAATTATAACATACCTACTCGTAAGTATTTATATAGTAATACGTGGAATACGCACGTGGCATGCGGGCGTGATAACGGGCAGCAGCCCTGCATGCGGAGCAATTCCATATGCGTGATGAAATTCGCGCGATATTAAAAACACCCTTATAACCAGACATGGGCCTAGCCTGGTCATAGTATGATAATGCTCGGCTAAGGTGTAGTGAGTAGATACTATACTCCATCTGTTTAGGTGATTAACTAGATGTAAACCTAAACAATCTTCACGCGCATTTTATCTAAAAATTACCTAAAAAATATTTAAAAATATTTACAATTAATGTAATCAACTAATTTTAAATAATCTTTGAGTGTCTTCTATACGATTTTTTTAAAATAAAAAGACATATCAGTATTGTTTATTTTTAGTTAACTACCTAAACCGATGGAGTATAGATAGATACTTTTTTACCACGGGGAACAGATGCGCATATTTATAGATGAAAAACTTTGTGCCTACTGCCAAAACCCTTTTTTAAAATATTGTCTTTTTTTTTCACTTGCTCAATTTCTCATTTTACGAGTACATCTAAAAGCTACGAGTAACAATCAAATCACTGTAAGAAATACTTGAACGATTCAGGAAAACTATTTCTATTGTAAAACCGTCAAATGTTGTGGAGTCCTTTGTCCCAGCCGATGTGATTTGAATTCAATAAGCGGCACCCACTCGGATCGTTTTCCATGGAAATGAAGGAAATGACTTTTATTTTGAGCGAGAAAGAATAATTCTATTGGCAGGTAATCGTTCCAAAGATTGGAAGTAGATATTAAAAACCCACTGGGAAGCTATTCAGGTATGCGATAGCTTTGCGTTTTTATTGTTGGGAAATTTATGCTCATTTTTTTTGCATTCCTTTTTTGAATTACCATTTTTGCTGCTTAATTTTTATGCAATTCCTTTTTTGAGTAACCATTTTTGCTGTTTAAGTTTTTTGTACTTCTTTTTTGAAATGCCTGGGAATATGTTGTTAGTGAAATGAATTGATGCAAAGTATTCCTGCATGTTATTCATTTTTATTTACTTGTGAAATATATGACGAAATGCATATCATTCAGTGGAGTGTGTTTATAATAATAAAGTGTAGTAGATACATTTTGATACAAGTGGAAAAATTTTGTCATTGTAGTGGCAGGCGGTAGTGCTATGAAGCCGAGGACTGAAGTGACAAATATTAAATATCAGGCTTATAATGTTCCCGCTGCTATAACTAAGGCCTCTTCTCCATACATGAGAAGGAAAGGAAAAAGAACAAATAACAATTTAGTTTTAGTTTAGGTAAAGGAACAAGTAACAAGAGTGGGAGATGTCACTGGATGATTTTCCCTGCCAGAAAGAAGAAAATATTTTCCATACCAAAAAAAAAAACAGTAAATTACCCCGCACCCTGCTGCCTTCTCCCCGCCCCTCTTCTCTCACGGCTCACATCTCTGCTACGCAAAGCTCACGTCTCCTCTCCGCTACACTTTTCCTCACCGCTTTGGTGGAAATAACCTGCCAGCTTCGCAACACATCTCCTCTCCTCTCCTCTCCTCTCCGCTTTGGTTTTTTTTTTTTTTTTTTTTTTTTAACTTAGGTAAAATCATCCAATGACAAATCCCGCCCTTGGGTGGGGCGGGAAATAGTGTCAGACTTTTACTGACTAAAAACCTACCTTTCCATTCCTTGCCTTTATCCTGGGGCCTTTGGTGACAGTCTCACATAACCTTTGGCCCCAGTAGGCTTCGGCCCTGCTGGACCCCTACAGTTTGCTGACAACTCCTTGAGGCGCGCGGGGACCGGTCTGTTACCGGACGGACGGACAGCGAGCTACCCATTGCCCACCGTCCGCGAGCCCGTGCCTACGGTGGCCGGAAATTGGGATCGGAAACCCGGCGGCGGCGGCGGCGTGTGCGCCTTTGCCTAATGCGGTCGGCATCCTCCTTTACTAGCATTACTGCTTCGCAAAAGGAGGCGACCGCCTGCCACTCCTCCTCGCTCCGGAGCATGGCTTGAACCAAGCCCCGGCGCGAGAGATCGCCGCCGATCGCCCCCACGAGGACACGGCGATGCTCTTCCCAAGCGGGGCACACCTCGACTGTGTGCTCCACCGTGTCCACCGGTCGGTCCGCACAGTGGCGACACCCGGGCGTCGTCTCCGCACGAATCTTGTACAGGTACGGACCGAACTTGCCGTGTTCGGTCAGCACCTGCGCCAAACGGAAGGTGACGACGCCGTGGGGCCTTTCCAGCCACGCCTCAAAGAGGGGCCTTACCGCCTCGATCGTGGCGTGCCCAGCACGAGGTTGCGACAATCGCTCTCGCCATTTCACCATGAGATCCCGCCGGAGCTCTGTCCGCCATGCCGCGACTTGTCGCGCGAGTTCCTCCATGGCCAGGACCCAGGCTTTCCCAGGTAAGCCATCGGGTCCTGGGGCGGTGTTCTTGGCACTCAGCCTTCGCACAGCCACTCTCATCTCCACCTCGGTCACCTCTGGAGCATTGTTGCCGTCGTTGCCGTCGTGGTCCGCATCGGACACCGCTGGTGGTGGCGGAGCCATAGGCGGGGGAGTATGCTCCCCTCGCGTAGGGAACAAAGCGCTCACCACACCCTCCACGAGCTGGCCGGGCCTTATAATATAAATCGAATAAAATTCATCTGACTCATCATCCTTTTCTTCCTGCCCTTGTCCCGTTTTATTTTGGGTCGGCGCAATACGTTTTTTTCTTCCATTCTGGCCTGCCCCCTAGCCAAGCTACGGTCGTTTCGTTAAGCATGAACTCTTGACGTTGGCCACGCCCCCAATCTTTTGTTCTGACGTCATCTCAACGCTTAGTTTCGTGGTTAGAACAAAGGGAATTGGGGGCATGGCCAACTTCAAGCGTTCATACTTAACAAAACGATAGTAACTTGGCTAGTGGGGCTATTACTCGTCACGCTATCACTAAAAGTTACCTTTTTTATGGAAGGTAAAATCATCCAATGACAAATCCCGCCCTTGGGTGGAGCGGGAAGTAGTGTCAGACTCTTACTGACTAAAAACCTACCCCGTTCCATTCTTTGCCTTGGTTCCAGGGCCCCGGGTGCTATTTTCACATACCCTTTGACCCCAGTAGGCTTCGGCCCTATTGGGCCACTACAGTTTGCTGACAACTTGAGGCGCGCGGGAACAGTGCGCGCCGTAATCACTAAAAGTTACCTGACTATTGAATGAAAAACCAGCCGATTGTCCACTTCAAGTTATATTGCAGAAGCACAGGTGGAATTTGGACAGACACTTCCTCTCGCTCTACCCAGAGTTGGAAAAAAACATTTGATGATTTCTTACCTTCAACTAAAAGGTATGTATTGATATATATGATAGGCTGATCCTATTAACGAGTTAACCCTTTAACTGTTAAAACAATTTGGTAAGCTTATAAACAGGGAGTATTTTACTAGGGGGAGAAGTTTTTTTTTTAATATTTTATGAAGAATTGGAATATCTTCAAATAGCTATGGTAAAACACAGGGAACGCAATTTTTAAATTATGAGCTGTAAAATATGATGTATGGTTAAAATAAAGAGAATGTAGTCTTAAATTAAAAAGTCAATAATTTTAAATATCGACATCGCCAAAACATGTTGCAATGAACCACTTTTTATCTCATTACCGGCGACACAATTTTAAAATCCAGAAATATATCGTTAAAACATTTTATTCATTCCATGCTTCCATGATAACGCGTGAACAATAAATAATATCTCAACCAAACAGAGAAACTGAATGCTCAAACAATGCAGGTCGCTGATTTAAACACGCCGAACTTACTGTATCAGATGCAAATCAACATAATTCAACCTTTCATGAAAATCCAATTGAATTTGTCCATTTTAATAAGTTTAATTAATAGATAGGGGTGAATTGTGGCGCCTTTTACCTTATCAATTGACGTATTTGCATATTCCACACTATTGATGTATGCTTTTTGATTTAATTAACCTGATAATGGATCTATCGATTCTATAAGTTATGTATAGATGGTGACGTATTGCCATTATTATTGGGCTTGTGAAGTAGTAATTCTCATTTAACGCATGTGAATTTATTATCAGTATGCTGCAAAATTGTTTTTTTTTTTTTTAGTTGCTTAAAATCATCTTATGACATCTGCCGCCCTTGGGTGGAGCGGGAGATAGTGTGTGATACTAGTCAGACTCTTACTGACTAAAAACCCACCCCATTCCTTCGTTGCCTTTCATACCAAAGCCGAGCCTTCTTTTCAGAAGCAGACTCTTGGCCCCAGTAGGCTTCGACCCTGCCTGCCTGTTACCGAGCTGGGCTTCTACGGTTATGCTGCAGGGTTGTTTGTCTGGAAGATAAAAGGTGACTGAAGGAACTTGGATAAGTTTTAGATTCTCACTCTCATTTACTCCTCCTAGAGAGGGAGAGTCTTAATGATTCCTCACTCCCAAAATTTTTTTTAAATTTTGTTTTTTATGTTGTCAAATTCACATAAGCATGACTCGAGAACATTATTATTGTTACATTTTCTATCATTCATAGTTTGCCTACTCATCATTATAAAATACAACAATTACATTTAAGCGTAATATTTTCATTAAATACCGTCTTCCAAAACAATGTACTCCTTCCTCGCGAACGTCCCCTTCCTCCTACAGTAGCATCTAACAACAAATCAAACTACTATGGGTCTTCTATTGACATAACTATTCTGTTTATGTTCTCAACTCCTAGTTATTCGCTAAATAACTATATGGAGTTGCTAATTCTAGTTTGTGGCAATAGTTTAGTATTTACAATGGTTACGAAGTATTGACATGATAGAGGAATTCATAGAGTAGGGTTTGTTCGTAAAGATTTGGGGCGTTGGTATCTTGAAACAAAAGAATATCAAACAATTAAAAGTACACAACTAAACTGTGATCAAACTAATATTGTAAGCCATAAGTTTGTATGTATCTGTATTTATAATACAGGAGTGGAAGTAATTAACATACGCACGTGTATGTTTGATATTCACTCACAGTTGAACGAGTTTTGATAAAAGTTTGCAGTAAGTGTTTAATCACCAGATAACTTATTGGTTTTGATTAAGGAAAGTATTAATCATTTGAAAACCGTAATTAGAGACACAATGGAAAGACAATAGGTGTGCGAACGCCAGCGTTCACTTAGGGCTTGAGTAACTACATAAAAGCGGGCCAAGACGCTTGCAGAAGTTGGTTACATATTTTTTTAAAATTATTATTATTGTTAAGTTCACGCTTGGCCACTATCTCACCTTATGGAAAGCAACGATGCGGTCGACAATAGAGCGCGCGTAGCTAGAAGAAACCTATTCACTCTTGACTAAGAGCCAAATTCACCAATAAATAATAAACTAATCGCTATTCCTTCAAACAAAACGCAGTTTGAGCGCCTAATCGAGACTATAGCTTCATTTTGCATTTCACCACGATGACTTTAACCTAGTTTACGCTAAACTCAGTTTCAATTCTTTTGTTATCGCCCATGTTTACGACTCGGGTCTTTAAACTAGATTACGCGCAGTTTAGTTGAACTAAGTTTTTATATTGAATGATGAAATCAGCCCTTAAAGATTTCCGGGTTGTAGCCATCAGGAAACACAGACTACAACACACACATACAAACAATACATATGTAGCGACATCCACGTCGTCACAAAAAGAACTAATCCTGCATCGCGCAAGTAAGATTCGCGGCGCGATTGGAACATATAGAACAAACCCGAAAACATCTATCGGGCAGTAGCCCACCAGACACAACACCCGTCTGGTCGGAGGATCCTCCCTTTTCAATGGAGGTATGTGGGACTTTACTCTCTGTGCCACTACCTCCAAACTGGTGACCCTCGACAAAGAACGTCAGCGCAGCCTTCGTGCAGCAACTACTTCGTGACGTCATCATCACTTCCTCAAGCTTTCGAGCAGCGAGCCATACAGCCAGCACCCACGGCTATAGGGGTATCCTGACCACCAGCATGCCTACTTGGTCATACCTGGTCATCACCCTCAGCCTCATCAGCGACCTTGGCTAAATACCTGCACCTTCGGCCAGTCATATGAAGAGCTTTCTCCTGGTCGACGACAGCAGTCAAGCCCTACGTCGCACAGCACCGCTCCGACTCACTGGAGCCAGCCGCACTACTCCGACTCACTGGAGCCTGCAGCATCATATCCCGACTCACTGGGATAGCACCACCCCGACTCACTGGGGCATCACCGCAGACAGTTCCGACTCACCGAGAACTATGCGGAATCCGGTTCCGACTCACTGGAACCAACCTCCATTGGCCTGGCACGCTCACACGACGCATCAAGAAGCATCAAGAACTATCGATCTCCGATCTCCGGAGGTGAGTGATGTAGCGACATCCATGTCGTCACAAAAAGAACTAATCCTGCATCGCGCAAGTAAGATTCGCGGCGCGATTGGAACATATAGAACAAACCCGAAAACATCTATCGGGCAGTAGCCCACCAGATATAACACCTGTCTGGTCTAAGGATCCTCCCTTTTCAAAGGAGGTATGTGGGACTTTACTCTCTGTTCCACTACCCCCAAACATACATATAATTAAAAATATATATATTTTAATGCTTACCCCATTTTAAAATACACTAGCTGTTGCCAGTGTCTTTGCTCGCTCGAAAGTAGAAATTCGTAAAAATCCAAAAGTCTGCTCGTGCGCCAAATTAAATCCAAATCAGTTGGCAGTTCAGGCGTGAGGAAGTAACATATATAAAAATTCTCAAACTTTCGCCTCTATAATATTAGTGAGATTATATCTGAAGGAGACAATTTCTAAAGATCTTTGTGTTTATTTATGAACTATATTGTATCTGTATCACAGGAAAACACCGCTCTTATAAGATATAATAAAAGAAGAATTATGCTGGAAACAGATTATTTTCAGGAGGTATTCAAACCAGGGTTGAAAAATTGTTTGAAAAAATCACCACAGCTCTGAATGAAAAAAACAATGGAAAAATACTGATGTTTTTGTCTTTTAAGTTTGACACCCTGTCACCCTACCAGGTTTTTTTAAGGGTGGAAATCATCCAATGATTTCTCCCGCTCTAGGCAGAGCAGGAGGCTGTGTCAGACTTTTACTGACTAAAACCATACCTTCGTCCTTTAGTTGCCCTTTGCATGCTAGGACTATGACTTTCCTTTTCAGAGATTCCCCGCAGTCCTTGCTAGCGGGCATCGGCCCTACGGTTTGCTGAGGACTGGGCTCGGTCCGGTCAGTTATCGGACGGCCGGACGGCAAGCTAACCATTGCTCGACGTCCGCAAGCCCGCGTCTACTTTGGCTGGTAGGCGGGGGTCATCCTTCCAGGTATGGTAGAAATTATTTTACGATATACTTACCACTATGTTCATTGACGGACAAATCTAATTAATAAAATCTAAATAAGCAGTTTGTAGACACTTGCGTCTATAAAAAAGAGAGATTCAAAGTTAAAATCTCTCATGTGTCTGTAATCACAAGCAACCAAACCGGACGGACAATGTTTTACTAATGGCGGAATTAGGAATAATGTTAGTAATTAGAAGTCCTGACTCGTGTCACAAAGAGCTCTTTACTACTGCTAATTTTAAGCTAACATAGTCAAACTGAAGTAAAATAAGTACTTACCTACTAACATCACACTAATAAATACGTTTTAGAAATACATTCATTGTGGGTTCCATCAAGGAGTGAAATTCTTTGCCAGAGTCTGTGTTTTTTTATAATAATAATAACCATTTTATTTTTAGGCAACGGAGGCCCATAGATAAAATACGTACAATAATCTTAAACAGTAATATAAATTAATGCATATCGACGCGTGAAAGGCAAAAATATCTAATTTAACTATAATTATACACGTAATTTGGTCGGCGTCGTATTGCGCTGCGTGGTGTCGTATAACCGTCCGCGGAAACGTCGATATACGATGCCTTTCGGCCACAAGTCCTTTTTCAAGAAGGTCTGCAGATGGTGGGTTGTACCACGAACAACTTGGAGTTGACGTCGTGGCACGCTTCCAACCTTACGACCCTCAGAGTCCAATTAGTCTTCGGTTTTAAATTATCCACGACTTCCTCAACCTTCGCTTAGTGATGCAGGCGCAAAATGTTCAACCCAGGGATTTTTCTGTTAGGAATAGGTTACTCTTAGGTAAGCGTAATAATATCATCATATACCATCAGGTGTGCGATATTGTGACCGATGATAGATAGTGGGCATTGAACGTACATCAAAAGAGTGGGATTTCATTCGGTCTGCTCCCTGATACCTACCACTTAGAGGTCTATAAGTCAAAAGTGAATAGGTTATTTCTAGGCAAGTGAGCTCCATCGTCGACCATATCATCACTTACCATTAGCCGAGATAGTGGTCACGCGCTAATGCTGATTTTCATACTTTTGTATAGCTATTATAGAACTATAAGCTTTAAATAAGCTGTTATATCAATGTTTATAACGCTTGCGTGCTGCTTGGATGGTAACATTCACACTCTTAAGTTTTTTATAAATCTCCCTTTCGCTTAAAGCCTTCTACGTTTATACATAAAATATCTCACTCTATTATATACTCAACGACGACGTACAAATCTTCACCTGTGCTTTGTATGCCACGTGCGCCTCAAACAAATGTCATCATAATTGACGGGACCCACGAGGGCCGACACCAACTAGGACTGCAGGATTTCTCAAAATAGTTTATGTGGCCCTAGAATACAAAAGGCGAAGAAGGAACTTGGCTAGGTTTTAGTCTGTAAATGTCTGACACACCTAGCTCCATCCCGAATGAAAAAAGTTATTCTATGATTTCCGAACCCAGTAAAAATCATAAGCTCTAACAAACCCAAAACACGAATAAAAAATGGCAAAATGAAGTCGTTTTATTTACTCAGACAATTTATACCAAGTCACAAAAAAATAAAATGCAAAGTCGGATAAGTGAAATACTCGCGCTTACTGCAGTAAACTGACAAAATGAACATCACAAATAAAAAGTCGCAGCATGTTCACACGGAATTATCTCTCTCACACAAAGAGAAATCCGCTAAATGTAGCGAAACCATTGTCTCACAGAATAATGCGCAGTTGTAGAATATTATTTATGCGTCTCTTACGACAGGTCACACCGATAGTTTTAGCAATAACCATACTATCATTAATTTAAATTGAATTATTAAGTTTACTTATGAACCTACCAATTTTAATAGAACCCCATTTGATAACACATACGAGCTTCAACACATGACAACGATCGCAAAGGCTCGGGAGAACGCAGATCTTCCTATACTGGCTTCAATTCGTTAGATGGGTTCTTGGTCTAGAGATTATGTCCCAGTTAAGGCCCTGATAGCAAAATTGGAACCTCTTGGGCCCTATTCGGTGATTAACAGCTACATGATAGGTGTACCCCAAAATACAGTATTTGCGAAGGTGTTAAGTTCTAACGTAATGGAACTTAAGTTAATATCTTGTCCCAAGACACTATAACAAAGTGATTTTAAGATTTTAGGAAGTTTGGCTTTCGTTTCTAGTGAGTTTATATTTTATTTTTAGAGTTTATTATAGAGTTATTTGTTAAGGGTCGTTACACACGTGTCATACGCGATAGCCATAAAAACCGCCAAGAGAAGCTAGACGCGGCCACTTGTGGCCGGTGGCTGCTACTTTTTTTAACCCACGCGTGTACCTTTCTCTTCTCTTGTTTTTATAGTGGACTCAAGAAGGGGTGAGTAGGGACCAGGTGCGGGTGAAAAGAAGCGAGCAGCGATGATTTGTAGCGTGTGGCGGTAACTGGCGTCAATCGTGTGTGCCAAGACCATATAAAAGGTGTGTTAACTACAGGAAATATGTTAATGGCGACGTTTTGTGGTTTTGTGGTTGTGGATAGATGCTCGTAGGCGGCAGCCCTAATAATAGAGATGGTATAGTTCAATTAAACGTTTAAAGATTAGTAAAATCACAGATTTCAACACCAGGCGACCGAATAGTAGGGTGAGTACCTTGCCTTAAAAAAAAAATAAAAATAAAAAAAGAAACCGTATATGTAATATTATCGCTTACAACAACCACCTATCCGGTTTCAATTGATTTTTGACTTTTCATCGAATAAATAAGCATATTGAAAACTTAACAAAAATCTTTCAAAAAATCAACTTTTTAACATAGTACCACTTTTGTTATAGAGCTGCGATATAATTTGACATATCGCTTAAGCTACAAAGTTAGTCAGAATAATACTCGAGATATTCCGTACGGTTGAAGAGATGGAAGACGGAAACTATTTTGGAAATAGTTTTAAATAGACAGTTAGGAGCATTTATTTTACTCGTGGTTAGCTCTATCGGTAGTAGCGATATTTTTTTGTTAATTACAAACCTTTGACAAATTATTGCGGAAACGTTTTGAATTCTAGATGTTTTTTTTTTTTTTTTTGTGGTAGGTAAAATCATCCAATGACAAATCCCGCCCTTGGGTGGAGCGGGAAGTAGTGTCAGACTCTTACTGACTAAAAACCTACCCCGTTCCTTCGTTGCCTATAGTGCCGGGGCTGAGCCTTCCTCTCAGAAAACGGCCCTTGACCCCAGCAGGCTTCGACCCTGCCTGCCTGCAGTAGCAGGCTGGGTCTCTTCGGTGTGCTGACAGCTCCTTGAGGCGCGCGGGAACAGAACGCGCCGTCGACGACTTGGGCTCGGTCCGGTCGGTTACCGGACGATCGGACAGCGTGCTACCCATTGCACGCCGTCCGCAAGCCCGCGCCTACGGTGGCCGGAAATCGGGATCGGAATCCCGGCGGCGGCTGGGGCGAGCGCCCCGTTGCCTCTGCCTGATGCGGTCGGCCTCCTCCTTTGCTAGCATTACTGCTTCGCAGAAGGAGGCGACCGCCTGCCATCCCTCCTCACTACGGACCATGGCCTGAACCAAGGCCCGGCGAGAGAGATCGCTGCCGCCGATCGCCCCCACGAGGACACGGCGATGCTCCGCCCAGGTGGGGCACACCTCTACAGTGTGCTCCACCGTGTCCTCCGGGTGTTCAGCACAGTGGCGACACCCGGGCGAATCTTCCGCACGAATCCGGAACAGGTACTTAGCGAACTTTCCGTGTTCGGTAAGCACCTGCGTCGTGCGGAAGTTGAGAGCGCCGTGAGGTCTTTCCAGCCACGCCTCAAGGATGGGCCTTATCGCCCCAATTGTGGCGCGCCCCGAACGAGGTTGCGATAGTCGCTGACGCCATTTCGCCATGAGATCCCGCCGGAGCTCTGTCCGCCATGCCTCGACTTGTCGCGGCAGCGGAATTTCGCCCCGGCGTTGCATCTCCATGCGCTTATCGTGCATGTGTGCAAGGACTGTTGCCTCCAGATCCCATGGCGGTTGGCCAGCAAGGAGGGTCGCCGCCTCGCGGGAAATCGTTCGGTACCCTCGCACCATGCGTATTGCCATGACCCTCTGGCTTGAATTCTAGATGTACCATTTTGCTCTAAATTAGTATGTTATTTCGTTACTGCAGCGGTTTTTTTTATTTGTACGATGTATCGGTTTGAAACATTTTTATTTTTTATATTTATCTAACGTGTTTGCATTTACAATAAATTTATTTCTGTGGTTAAAATTTTTATACGGGAAAATATTGAATACTAGAAGCTTGCTTCGGGAACAGACAGCCAAAGAGATGTAGCATTTAATAAGCACGGTAAAGTTATGATTAGTTGCCAAAAAGTCTATTAATGCTTAAATTACGTTATACCGCGTCAATAAAATGGCTGTAACAATTTGCCTGCTGCGGTCTTCCCATCCGATTATAATTTAGGTGTCTTCAAGGCTAGAGTGAATAGGCTCTTAAAAAACTAGTGCGCTTCACCATCAACGATGCATCACAGGTTACCTACCATCAGGAGGGATCGCAGTCAAGCGTTGATTTATATAGGGTGACTGGTAATTAGTGAACGATACTTAAACACATGATTGTAGTCATGATAACAAACAACTTTTAATATGTGACCAAACCTGAAATCACGAAAAAAAGCAGCCAAGTTCAGGGGGCTTACTCTCGAGTTTAATTCCAATCGATCGCATTGGAATTGTGACTTTAGGTACTCTTGAATTCGATTTTAGGGCCAAATTGCGTGACCTTTTTGGGAAACTAAGTAAAATGGGGATAGGTTTTGGCCTGTGGTCAAGCAATTTTAAACCGATTTGGCGCTACCGTCAAATTCAATAGTACCTAAAGCATCGACCTATATTCTTGCGATAGACAAGCACGTTCATATAAACTATTTGTCAAAATACTGAAAAGTTCAAACAATAAATCGCTGCAGCGCTAGATTGCCATTATGTCGTCTAACAAAACTTTTAAAACTTACAGCGCTAAGACAGCTTATAGAGGATACTTTTTCGCGACCAAAAGGTCTAAAGCGCCATGCATTTCCTAGTACTTACGCGTTTCGTTCAACTTAGTGTGATGACATGTCATCTATATAGATTTTTATACCGCAGAAGTGACACAGTTTCTTGCCTACAATACTTCATTACAATAATATTCTATTTCAAAATGTAATTATAGTGTATGTAAAAACGAGATCTCAATAACAGTAAAACAAATAAATAAATCAGTAATCACTAATAAGACTACAAATTCAACTGAACCTAATTCAAATTTAATATTAACCTGCACGTAATATGGTACGTAAATTACCTAAGTGCTAACGAATGACAGCATGCTTAACAACAAAACTTACCGATGAAAACTGATACCTCATGATTTGCTGACATTTCGTCGTAATTTATTTAAAAAAAAAAACATTGTTATTAATTATACAAAAAAAGAAAGAGCGTTAAATAAAATATTTAAAAATTTCAAACAGTATAAAAGACCGTACGAAGTCTGTATTTGGTAAACTAGCTGTAGGTAAAAACCTAATTCAGCTTTTTGTGGGAGGGAACATCTGCATGTTTTAGTCTATGATTGTAAAATGGGGAAGAGTTTAAATAAAATAATATCTTCTCTAACGTACTATTACGATAGTAGAAGCTATTACATTGCTTGAACAACCAATGGTTTTACTTACTTGACTACAAAATGATTATATATGTCCAAGTTCATTTAAATTTTTATTTATAAGCGTCGCGCTGACACTGCACGAACGTCAAAACTGCACTAATGCCATCAATGTAAAAGTGTTCGGCCTGCAGGTCAATTAAGTGAAGTAAAGTGACTGTACGGCACGCCTCATCTAGTGCGTAGTACATATATATCAATGACCTAAAGTCACAATTCCAATGCGACCGATTGGAATTAAACTCGAGAGTAAGCCCCCAGTACATTTGTGTTCGCCTAACACGTCAAAATGTACTGAACTTGGCCGGTTTTTTTCCTTATAAAAAAATAATAATAACCTTTTTGGATGGACAGATAAAGAGACGTAGCGTTTAATAAGCTCAGTAAAGTAATGATAAGTCGTCAATATGAAATTTAATAACGCCTTAATTTTTCAAAAAAGCTAGCCACAGTTTAAGTAAACAAAGTCCAAGAATATCGCAATTCACCCTCAAAAGCTATTTGTACGAAGTGAGCTTTAAATATTCAAACTTCGTAAGTGGTTCACTGGGAAGTGACACTGGCCGCAGCAAAACCAGTAAATCATCAAAGTACTTTGAAATTAAACCAAAAACGTCTTGAAGATGTTCTGAAATTTCTGAACGAAGCCTTTGGGTAAATTGGTCCTTTACACCATTTCTCTGGCGAACCAACTTTAGCGAAATTAATTTAGTGGGTCTTGTCATTTGTGTTGAATACAAAGTTCATTTTCTTGAGTATCGCATGAACAAGTTTCAAGTTATGTGCGTAACTATTTCAATAATGGTTTGGCATTCTGACGTTACATACGATTGGTTAATTTTAGATCTATTGTATCTGGTATTTTCAAACTGTTTGTACTGGAATGAGGCCAAGTAACTAAATATAATGGTATTTTATGAGCACTAGGTAAACTGTAACTAGCGACTAGATGCAATGGTGATATTAAATATATCATGCATTTATTATACATATAAACCTTCCTCTTAAATCACTCTATCTACTAAAAAAACCCGCTTCGAAATTCGTTGCGTAGTTTTAAAGATCTAAGCATACATGGGGACAAACAACGGGAAGCGGCTTTGTTTTATACTATGTAGTGATTAATGTAATGAAATAGTATAGTATAATTATTAAATCTGGTGGTCTGAGCGATTTTTATCTCAACTTTTTGATGACTTTCCAAATATACACGTTTAATCAGTATACATACAGTATGTATACGACATATGGGCAATAAATGAAATTACATGCTTGTTTTAGCGTTTACTAACGATATGCAAAAAATTTAAGAAATCAGTCCAATAGTTTAGACAAAAAATTGAGTTTTAATTGGAAGAAAATATTGTGAAATTACAATAAAAACGCCGCCCCGCAAAGCGCCGCGCCCCGCTGTCTCGTCTGCATTAAAGCTCTTGCCATTCTGTACACAAGGTAAGTAGGTATTGTACCTACGTATTCTAAAAAGAGTGTTGGAGTTTTACTGAATTTATTTGATATTTATTTTGTTTGAAAATTTAAGTTTGTTAATTTTATATTTTTTATTTAATAATCAATTTAGTTATACTTCTGTGGGCGAGTATTGCTCGTGATTTCATTTGTTGTCCGTATGTCGAATACATACTCTATATTTCAAACCTACCAAATATGTTAATAAAATAAATTTTAGGTAAGTCTTACAAGAGATCGTAGACTATTTTTTATCCTCCTACCGTCACCCCAATTTCTTCTTTGATAAATAACTTATCGAAGAACAACTTTTGCAAAGACAGCTCTAGAAAAGAAACTTACATGTACAAACTACGTAATATATTTATGTAGAAAAAACAAAAACGGGTTTATTTGTACTTCTTGATATTCGCCTTTTCGCTTGCAAAACTCGATCTTTGGATTATGTAAAAGAAAGAAAGAAAGAAAGAAAAACTTTATATTTGCCGGATAAAGGCAATAGTTCAATAGTTTTTCTTCCTTCGTCATTTATTCTAAGGACAATTAAAGATGTGTGGTTCAATTTCGGAAGTCAGTATTTCTATAATCATTTTAGGGTTCCGTACCTCAAATGGAAAAAAAACGGAACCCTTATAGGATCACTTTGTTGTCCGTTTGTCTGTCTGTCTGTCAAGACCGTTTATTTTGAGAACGCGTGGAGGTATCGAGTTGAATTTTAAACAATATACTGAAATCTGCAATTTTTAGAAGCCATGAAAAAATCAAATTTCTAAACTAACGAAAAAAAATATACGACCGTTTAAGTCACAAAAAACGTATATTTCGACATTCTCAAAGGAATAAAAATTCACAGGTTGTTCTAAAATCCTGAAATTTGGTATGAAGCAAGGTCTTATAGCACAAGTATTGGAAAATATCTGATCTACCTGTAGATTTGTAGTTACGTCACAAATAAAAATTGAGATTCGGAAAAATCTTCGTTACTCAATTCGGGCATTGAGCTGTTTTCATATGTAATTTTGTACGGAACCTTTAGTGCACGAGTCCGACTCGCACTTGCCTGGTTTTTTTTTATTGATATAAATAGTGCTATGCTGTCTTTTCATTATTTAACACCGACTTAGATTTCAGTATTTGATATTAATTTTAGCTTAACAATCGTAACTATTCACGCTCCTAAGTAAAATGGTCTTGAGAGAGACACATACAGACAAGAAAGAAATCCTATATCGGTTGTAACTTTGCCAACTGAGGTATGGCACCCTAAAAGTAACAGTACTAGTTATCTAACTTTAGTGTTCAGACGCCTTCAGCCACTCGGCCATCTTCGGCTGCTATCGCGAGATATCGGAAAGTTAACGAACGGCGGCAAGAGGTGCGGCGTGCGGGACACAGACCTTTGGGACACTTCGCTACCAATCTCCGAAGACGACGCACACGCACTTCAAACACTTACCAAAAATTTAAAATCCCTTTAATAAAGAGCCCATTTGATTATTAGATAGTCCTTAGATAGGTTCCTCACCTCTGGTCATTCGAGCCGAATAGACATAAGTGTAAAACGCCAAAAAGTAGCCCCACATTTTATGTGCATCACAGGAATTAGGTAATGTATTTTTGCTGAAATTTCCTGTGGGACTGCACTTACTGAAGGCGCCAATAAATGAGCTGCCGCTACATGCATTAGTTAGCGCTCATACCAAGTAGCTGTGGTTTAGTCTTAAGATGAGTTGCGGGCAGCTCGAGTGCTTGAGGTAGTCTGGAAGAATGGCATTTGGTTATACTCATGTACTTATTTTTTGACTAATTTAACTGACAGATCATGTCGTTCTGTCAACATCTGATGATGACAGTTAACAATAATATTGACAGCTAGGAATAATATGATTGCAATAAAGACTAATATGTTTTTTTTACGATATTTTGACCCAATACGTCATCAAACAGGTACTTTTTTTTTTCTTTGAGTTGGAACAACTTTAAATTACTCCTATAACTCTGGTTGGAGTGAAGGGAAGCCTCTGACTTTTGATGACTAAAACCTAGCCGTGTTCTTTCAAATACTCTTTGCATTCTATCACTACTGTAAGTCTTTTGAATAATTCCACAGCTCTTTTTTATGCACAAATTGCCATCTGGCACTGTATGGCAAAACGGGCCTGTGTAAAACTTTTACTATTTTATTTTGTACCTATTTTCCTTCCGTTATCCTTTGCGTCCCAGGACTACGAGTAACCCATTCTGAAATGAAGCCCCAGTAGGCTTCAATCTTGCTCGACTCCTACGGTTATACTAACTTTTCTTTGAGGCGCGCCTGGAACACTACGCATTACCAGGCCCTATCAGAATACCAGCGCTGCGTTATTTTAGTTTTTTTTTTGTTAAAATATCGCAGCATATGCTGAGATAGGAGCCTTTTTGGCCTCGCACAAGTCTTTTTACTTAATCTTTATATTGTTTTCTTTTATTTTTTGTGCGAGTTTCAAATACATGTTTTTTCTTTCTTTCTCTCTTTCCATCAATTGCTCTGGCTTAGTCTGGACGGTTACCGAACGGCCGAATGGCGAGCTACCATTTAACGTCTGCAAGCCCAAGTAGTCGGGATCGGGGCCTCATGCGTGTTTTTCGTAGCCCCGGCAGGCCGACCTGGTTCTGGTAAGTTACGTACTTACGCTTACGCTACATTTTCCACAGTGAACCAAAATCTATAAAACCTAAAAGTTAAGTTGATCTAGTACATGTACATTTGTGTCTGATGAATATCAGTCTAATCTGGTAAAACCTAGTATGTTGAAAGTCTCATTCTTAAGGAGCTAACATAATTGTTTTTATTCTTATTTTATTTTGTTTTTTTTTTCTCTCTCTCCACTAACATGTCCGAGATTTAGATTAATTTACATTGGTTATCCTAGTGATTTTACTGAAGTATTCCACAACTAATCTGTGAACAGTGCTGTGGGCTACAATATTGTTTATACTATGTTTTGTGTATCTGTAATGCTTAAGTTTTATGTTAAATCTTTTTGCTGTTCCTTTGTATAAAAATAAAATATATTCCCAAACCCCTAATGATAAACCAAATTAATTCCCAACTACCACTCTGCACATTTGCAACAACTAAAATCGCTAAAATCGTCGCCGCCATTTTGGTCACGAGACAGACGAAATAAATTGTCCTTTAATTGCCACGCTAAATATTTTACCTACGTTTGAAGAGGGACCGTTAATGCATACAACTTGGAAATAAGAATACTGTGTTGTGTTCGGTTTTTCAGTTTTTTTTCCTTAACAAGTAATTTACCACGTGTGAAAATGAAAAGTGATAAGTTGAAGTTTTTTGGGAATTTTGATAAACGATTTTCAACTTTGCATCAACCACGAAATTATCTGGATGTCTTTCTTAAGGACTTGTTTATGGAGACGCGGTGCGTTGCGCGTCGCATTGAACATTCGTCGTACATTGCAACAGCGGGCTGCGTCATCGCTCGCGCAAACACAAACATATGGCAATGTACGACGGACCGCCTATGCGCTGCGCAACGCGCCGCTCTAAGATTTGGATATAGAAAGCGAGGAACTGTATTCGTTGAAAAGAATGGAGGAAGGCTTTTGCCTAGCAGTAAAACAATACCGGCTAGCTGTTAATAAGTAATAATAATGAACTCAAGTTATTTGTTATTGAAACTGATTGATACTGCTGTTATTATGGTAAATTACACTATTTAATTGATTTGTGAGGTTAAAAATGATATTTATTTTTTCAAATTGGTTTTATTTTATTTTTTTTTCATTTTAATTACATGAGGCCGGTGTTTCCCAAGTGCCCCTCCTACTCTCCTACCCCTAGAGGAAACACCGAAACAAACTTAGATAAAACAAAGTTTCTTATAAACTCTAAATAATAAACATCATATGAGAATCGTGTACGTTCATGTTTAAGGTATGTTGTGAAAAAAGTTCCACAGAGATTTGGATGGACCTGCCCATGTCGTCGGTGTAATTATTTGTGATTAATAGTGTAACTCAATTCAAGACCACTAAGGAACTCAATTATTCAACGAACAATAACAAAGAAAGGACATTTGAGTAGACCCATTAAAACTACCAGACAGGTTAAAATTACTAAAAAGAAAAAATAATCATCATTATTCTTTCATTCATAATAATTTTAATAAAATAAAAACTTACCAAATGCCCAATTACATGATAATAATATTCATACACTTTATAAAAAATTCAGAGTAAAAAATAATCCTAATGTAAATAAAGTGCATATTTTTGGAGATGTTCAATCCCAACCTTTTGGGTCCATGTGATACTCTTTTACAGAATAAAAAACCTTCTACTACATAATATCTTCCAATTTGTTTTTCAGCCATTTTTATTTTCTTTCTATCTCTTTATTTACTTAGGGCTGATTTTTCAATCGCCAGATAACTTTTATCTGACGTTTGACTTTTTGACAACTTTTGTATAGAAAATATGTCAAACCGCCATATTTATTCCTCAGGTAGAAGTTAACTGATGATTGAAAAATCGGCCCTTAATCTCTTTCTCTATTTTTTTCTCTTTTTTTCCTTCTTGACTTAATAGTCTGATATGGAAATCAAAGATAATAGGGCTATGGTTTTTGGAGTTTTAAGTGGTCTGGTTACCAAGAACTATGTTAAGACTATCGATAAAAAAGGCGACTTGCACACTAAATAAATGGGCCCCCAAAAACGGCCGCTAGCACGAAGTGACGTAGCAACAAGAGGGCAACATATCCTGAGGTGCTTGAGGATTAGAAAGGATATTTATATTGCAGCTAGGTTTTTAGAAACGCTTTTACAATTTAAAGTAGACGAGGCCGGTGTTTCCTAGCTGACTACTCTGAGAAGAAAAACTGAAACAAACTCAAGGAACATGTAATGGTCAAATCATATGATGAGTCTTGGTGCGAAGATTCAGCTTTTTTGAAGAAGAAGAATCTTCGCATCAGTCACTCAGAAGAACTCGACAATCCAGTTTACAAACTCTACAAAATACACTAATAAACACCTTTACAAAACACGAATACAAAACACTATTTAATTTAAATTTTAATGTCAGAATGGCGCCATTCGCAAGTTCACACTACGAGCGGTGTGACACAGGCAGGTGGCTAGCTAAGTAGCCAGTCACTTCACTACAGTGCCCGGCAATTTATAGCCTCCGGCATGGACAAAAGAACGCCTAGATTTCGTGGTAATGTACGAGAAATGGCGCTTTAATTGCACGTTATAAATAAAATGCTGGGCTTTTATACACTAGTGTGAGAACTACAAATGAATGTGGATGTAGTAACTGATTTTTAGGATAATAATTATAGCTGCATTAGTAGGTTAGGATACTGCGTTGAACTTGAATAAATTTGTGTAAGAACGGGAAGAGAATGAGACCTGTGTGTGCGATTGTAATGTCATCCATTAGAAGTTAGGAGCAATAGTACTAGTTGATGGAGCAATAGGGGCGGGGGGAGGCTTGATCTTCTTAATGATGATTTCAATTTAAATGAGTTTTGACCGGAATTCAGATGATGATAAATAATAACTAGTTTAGTTTAAACAGCTCACGAACTTTAAAATTAATGTAAGAAACGTGCCTCAATGAAGCTAAGCCCAATAAGGCCAATGCTCGCTAGGGCAATAGGAACGTTTGAGTGACCGTGGTAATAGAAAAAAAAGCAACTGAAGGATACAGGTGAGTTTTAGTCTGTAAAAGTCTGACACATCCTTTCGCTCTGATTTACAATAAGAGAAGCCATGGGACAATTTTTTACTTTAAAAAGGGCAACTAGCAATGATGCAGTTATATAGGGTGACTGGATAGTGACCGATACCTAAACACGTGATTACAATCATGATAATAAACCACTTTTACTATGGGACCAAACTTGACACAAATCGTGAAAAAAAAAAACAGCTGGTCAGTACATTCATGTTCGCCTAACTGGTCAAAATTTTCTGAACTCGCTGATTTTTTTCGCAATTTCAGTTTTAGTTCCATAGCAATAATTGTTTGCTATAATGACTACAATCACGTGTTTATGTATCGATCACTAATTACCAGTCACCCTATTTATCTAAGGCAAAAGTAAAACAAATAAGATTTGCTATGGTGCCAAAACCATTGGGTTTCATACCACAATCATCAGGTAACGGTATTATAGAATGCTTAAAAGGCTCTCTGTTCTGGCAGATATAACTTCGCATATACCTAACGTAATTCTGGCTATAATGGGCTCTAATAACATCACATCAACATCCAATAATCTTGCTAAGTGTATTGGCTACTGCATGTTGTACCGGCACTAAGGGATAGTATTCATGAATGGCACATGAATTTTGATTTTAAGAGTAAGTGGTAAATAAGAGCATTAAACATTACACTTAGTATATAAATATTATCAGCAGAACAACTTGATGACTTGAAACCATATGACATGACTTGAATATTTGGCAGGCGCTTCGTTTTTCGCGGTGGAAATCATGAAATTAATTCCTCCAGCTCTGGGTGAAGTGTAAAGAAGACATTAAAAAAAATAAAAACAGTTTTAATTTCTTAAAGGCTTGCATTATAAAACGTCAAAATTTAGTGCATGGTTCCAAATTGGTCGTTTCCTATGAAGAAGAACCGGCAAGAAAATCTATGGTAATCCTTTTTAAAACAATGGTGTTAGAAGTTGTTCTATGCATTGCTCTCCATTCTTAAGCCCGGACCTTCGTTGTGGGGCGTGAAGATATCCTGCAAAAGCCTTGTAGCGACATCTACGTAATACAAAGGAACTATCCTGCATCGTGCAAATAAAGTTCTCCGCGCGATTTGACTCACGTTGAGGTCACCAGTTTGGCCAGTTTGGAGGCATGCGGAACAGAGATTAAAGTCCTACAAACCTCCGTTTAAAAGGGAGGATCCTCCGACCAGATGGGTGTTATGTCTGGTAAGCAACTGCTTGATAGGTTATTTCGGGTGGTTGTGTCTATTCAAATCGAATCGTCCTTTGTGACGCCATAGATGTCGCTGGATTTGACATCTCGAAAAGTTCCTTAAAGTTCTAATTAAGAACTTCGTGCTCGCCAGTCAGTGTGCACCAGTCTTAACAAGTTGTCCTACAGAAAAGGTCAAAGCTCTTAACAGACATTACTGAATAGATGTTGATGACGCATTCAGACTCTCATATTTTACATTTTACGTGTGTCATAAGTGGGTCGGTCACTTTACACTACAATAGTGTTGGATTTAATGTTGGAGGCGCATGACACCAGGATTTTGTTTTGTTGAATAGTTTAAAGAGATGTAGTGTGGGACGTGTTTAAGTATCATGTGTAAGTAGTGTTGTGTTAGTAGTGTTGTACTGTAGTGTGTAGGTGTTAATGATGCCTACATGATAGTTGTTTCTCTACATTTATTTAAGCGAGTTATTTCTATACTTATCAGTGCTTGAAGGATCTGAATTGAAGCCGTTAGTTTATTTAATATAATAAATGGATTACTCTATAGGAAACAGTAGTTTCTCATTCATAGAAAACATGAGCTTTAAATATAAGCCATCGCTTTCTATCACGACAACTGTATAAAATTTACACGAGGAAAATAAAACCGTGTTCTTTTACGAAAGCGTTATATTACTTTTTAGAAATATGTATAACAGATTGTAAAATCCCACAGACTTCCATTGAAAAGAGAAGACCAGACTGATGTTGTCTGGTCTGGGCAATTGTTTGACGTTCGCAAGTCCACGCCTACTATGACTAGAAATCGAGATCGGGATCTTGATGACTGGATATTGAAGAAGTCTAATACTTCGTGCGTATGGCTGCCTCGTTCGCTAGCATTACTGCTTCATACAAGGAGGCGGCTGCATACCATACCTCCTCGATCTAAACCATGACCTGTACTTGACCAGTGGTGCTATTCTCTAAGAAAACGCAGCGCTGCCGCAACGACGAATATCCAAGTAGGGTATATTGAATAAACAATCCAATGTATCCTATTTGGGTGTTCGTCGTAAAGGCAGTGCTGCGTTTTCTTAGAGAATAGCACCACTGTGCCAGGACCCGGTTTGAACACCAAGGTACCAAAACACAAGCGTCGTGGTCTTAGATTGTGTTTTTCTCCTTCTTCTTTCCTCTCTTACTCTTACTTATTTTCTCATTCATAAAATTGCGTTTGAATTCCCACAACTAATTGACATAATAATTGTTTTACATAGAGTAAAAATTTTGTACGAGCCATAGGTGAGTGTTATGGAGCCGAAGTAGACGCGCGCCTCGTGGGAGTCGACGCGTGACAATCCTGATACGATAAATATGAAAAAAATATTGCGATGGCGAGCACGTGCACTTTTACGAACGAGTGCGGGAAACAGTTTATTGCGTGCCTAAAAGCGATGAGATATGAGCGAGTTTTCGAGCAATTGAAAGGTTTTTATTATTAAACTTGAATCACTGGGCTTCGGAGTAGTTGATGGGATCCGTTAGTGTCAGCCCCCATCAACAACTCTAAAGGAATCTGTTCCTACCACGGTTGCGAGGTAGTTTCTAAAGAGTTACCGTGATCACAAAGGGAAACTGAAGACACAGATGGGTTTTATTTAACAAAAGTCTGAAACGAGAAGGTGTGTTATTTAATTATAAATATTATTATTTCCCAACAAAAAATAAATAATAATTCCAATGGTTTACTTACATTAAGACAACGTTGGAGCATCTAAAAATGTGTAGCTATAAAGGTCAAGTGCGTGTTGGACTCGCACGTGAAGGATATACTACAATTTTAACTGACTTCGAAAAGGAGGAGGTTCTATGTTCGGCTGTATGTACTTTTTTTTTATGTATGTTCACCGATTTCTCGGTCAATTGTGGAACATTTTAAAATCGAACAATATAACATTTTTTTTTATGGGCCTCATCATCATCACTTTACACCCTAATTTATTTATTTTTTGTGTGTCAAATGTTTTGGTTACTAACATAGTTTTTAAGAATTCTGTTACTAACAATTTTGGGCCTAGTTGCCATTAATAAACAACAATTATTATTATTATTATTATTTACAAGTAACAAAAACTCGGAGACAAACTAACTTCTGTCTTACTACTAGAGAGACAAACCACTAATTGCGCCCACCAACTAGTCTTGCACTTAGCCTTTCAACTGCCGCTCATAAATGTACCAACACAGCAAATGCTTCTTTTCTAATGTACCTAAGCACATATTCTCCACACTAAAAGCGTGGTGTAAAGATACAGAGGTACCTACATAAGTAGTGTCGGACTTAAGTGCTAGGTCACCACTCCACACGGCGTTGGTGTAAATTTATTGCATGGAGCTAGACTAAGAGTACCGCTAGGATTACATTTGTTGAATAATTTCCTAGAGGATATTTAAAACTGAGATGTGTGCACGGTGAGGATGAATAATGGAGGTTGAATGTTTATTTCTGCCTTTATTGTAAAGGTTTTTTGAAACTTATTTTTTTTTAACTTCGGAAATTATCAATTACTTTACTGACTAAAACGCACTCGTATTTTCCAATTGGTGGTTCTCGCAGGGGACCACGGTTAAAATACCATTCGAACCACGGTTTCAGACTGTGATTACAGGCTATGAATGCAAGTAGTATACGCATGACATGCAGCCTTTGTTTTTTTTTTTTTTTACGGTAGGTAAAATCATCCAATGACAAATCCCGCCCTTGGGCGGAGCGGGAAATAGTGTCAGACTCTTACTGACTAAAAACCTACCCTGTTCCTTCCCTGCCTTGGTTCCAGGGCCCTGGTATGCATTTTCATACCTTCCCAGAGCCCCAGACTAGGCCTCGACCCTACTGGGCCCCTACGGTTTGCTGACAACTCCTTGAGGCGCACGGGAACAGTGCGCGCCGTAAACGACTTGGGCTCGGTCCGGTCTGTTACCGGACAAACGGACAGCGAACTACCCATTGCCCGCCGTCCGCAAGCCCGCGCCTACGGTGGCTGGAAATTTGGATCGGAATTACGGCGGCGGCTGCGGCGTGAGCGCCGTTGCCTGATACGGTCAGCCTCCTCCTTTGCTAGCATTACTGCTTCGCAGAAGGAGGCGACCGCCTGCCACTCCTCCTTGCTCCGGAGCATGGCTTGAACCAAGCCCCGGCGCGAGAGATTGCCTCCGATTGCCCCCACGAGGACACGGCGATACATGCAGCCTTTGTTGGCATCCGCAGCTCGGAGTAATATAATAATATAATATTGCACCACTATCACACAACGTCGTCTAGTCCCAAGCTAAGCAGAGCTTGTGTTATGAGTACTAAACGACTGATAAACATACATATATATTTCTAAATACACGCATATCATAGATAAATTACACCCAGACACAGAACAAATTATCGTGCTCATCACACAAACATTTGTCCTGGGTGGGAATCGAACCCACGACCTCCGGCATAGCAGTCAGGGTCACTAACCAGTAGACTTACAGGGCTAGGAGTGATTTCGAGGCAGACTGCACGTGTTGCCAATTGCAAATCTACGATTCAATCCAATATGAGCGCGATCGGTTCCGTGTAGAGATTATTTTGAGACTTGTTAAAA
This sequence comes from Leucania comma, assembly GCA_958295575.1. Lineage (NCBI taxonomy): Eukaryota > Metazoa > Arthropoda > Insecta > Lepidoptera > Noctuidae > Leucania > Leucania comma. The sequence goes on along the minus strand of OY282467.1, from coordinate 24,443,361 downwards.
CAGGTAAGAGTGATGTAACTATGTGTGCTTCGACTTTCTGCCGCAGCACTACAGGTCTGCGATCGGCTGCGACTTCAGGTTGCATTTTTTACAAAAATCCATACTACTACATAGAAAACCAGTCGTGCAGCTGCAGCCGGCTTTATGTAGCCACCGCATATGTTGCCTGCATCCGCAGCCTGCCGCTGAAGTTCGAATGGCACCTTTACGCTTTCAAACAATGCAACGCAGTTGGTTCAACTTTAAGAATGTATTTTACCAGTTTAAAGATTATATTCTGAACAAAAGACTTGAATGTTTATTGCCCTATTAACTTGATCTTAATAAGAGGATTCTCAATTTCATGGAATGATACTCTAATTGCGCTAAACATACGAAGATTAAGAGTGTTCATTTCATTCTTCTTTCTACGAGTATTTTAGTAGGCAATCGCAAAGTATAGATGTATGTGGGAAATCAGAGGTCACCTTGGCCCAGTCGTGGACAAAAGGTTTATTAGGTTATGGATGGATACAGAATCACACTTTATGTTTTAAAGGGGAATGTTACTTCTTCACCCCCGAAAGGCTGAACGAGTTTAGTTGTAATTTGGTATGTGGATCGACCATATCCTGGAATAGCACATTTTATCCCAGGAATTTGTTTCTTTAGGACATTTTCTTTAGGCGGTTCTAGCTATTTATAATAAAATGATCAAAATACAGATTTCAACTATCTTGTTGATCTCGAAAAACATCGGTAACAGTCTTAGAGCCAAATTCAACAAAAAACTAATCGCGATTCGTTCAAACAAAACGCAGTTTGAGCGCCTAATCGAGATTATAACTTCATTTTGCATTTCACCGCGATGACTTGAACCTAGTTTACGCTAAACTCAGTTTCAATTCTTTTGTTGTCGCCCATGCTTATGACACGGGTCTTTAAACTAGATTACGCTGAGCTCAGTTTAGTTGAACTAAGTTTTTTTATTGAGTGATGAAATCAGCCCTTACTAAACTTCTCATGAAAAAAAAAACACAAAGTAACTTTTATTTTGGATGCTAAAGTTTCTGGTTTTGTTTCTTCGTTTTCGACACAAACTCTGGAAGTGTCTGAAGTTTTTCAACAGACCGTTACTAAATTCATATTTGGAACAATTTAGGATTTAAAATCTGTTCTAAAAAAAACATCATAATCGGTTTCAATTTGCCAAAGACTAATCATTTCAATAAAGAGCAAAATTAAAAAAAAAACTCACAAACGTAGAATTCTATTTTTAAAACAGTACTCATTTAAATTTGAAAAATGGAATCAATTGCTTAAAACGTATTTACTTGTAATACAGCGCTTTACTTGTCCGGACCATCGTCAGTTTCCCGCTTGATAAAATTAAAGCGCTTTATTTCAATGCCACAGTAATCCTACATTTTATTATGCAATTAAATATGTTCTGGTTGGTTTTGTGTTGAAAAAAGGCACGTGTAAAAGCGGTTTGAACAATATGAGGAAAATTCGAGGTTTATATACGTTTTTTCTTGTGTATATATCTATGTGGGGAGATAATTTACATATTACTTATGTGGTTAAAGAAACTTTATTCGCTCAAAAAGAATAACATATTCAATTCTATGAGGAAAACTTAGTCTTTACCAGAAGATGCTTACAGCCATTTATTGGCTAGTAACTTGTTTATAATTTACTTCTAATAAAAACAAATAATATTTAACTTGGTCATGGGCTTGAAACTGTTTTTCTAAGATTTATAAACATAAACAGAAACCTACCTACAGAAACGTACCTTTAGTCAGCTAGGAAACACCGGCTTCATCTAGTTTAAAATGGCAAAAAAAAATGTGACGTGTAAAAGTGTTTTTAAAAACCTACTTACAAAATAAATATCATTTATCATTTAAACCTACCCTACAGAAACTTAAAGCCTCTTCAACACGTCACGTCGGCAGTAGCGTCCGCGGACGTCACCTTCAGATGCGTCCGACGTATAGAGGGGGTAATTTATGCGTGAGTTGTAGGTATTTAACGTCTGTAGATACGTCCGTCTCGAATCCGATTGTTGGCAGTTTTTGTGGCACAGATCAAAGGGTTTCGGCGCAAACGTTCGTCCACACGTCTGACGACGCATCAATTAAATCGGAGTTGCGATTGATAGAGCACGCGTTTTTCTTGCGATTATAATACATATCTACATTGCGCAGAATTCGAAAAACGCTTGAAAAGGCTGACAGTATGAGCACCGAGAAATCTTTCAATTTATATAGCTGCGGCAGCTACGGTCTCAATATCCATTTTTAGGACTGTTACGTGCTAGTTGCGTCTATAGTATGAGCATAGACTGATCGACCTACAGGCGCGTGGACGGTGCATGGTGATCTGTCTGCTGATGCATCTGCCAACGTCCGCGGACACATCTGCTGACGTGTACAGGAGGCTTAAGATTCGTCGAAAACTTCTATTCAAAATTAGCTAATTAATTGTGACAGTGACTTTGCCCGCCTGTAATTCAGATGATATTCTAACCGAACATACTACCTGGATAGCAAACATCTTATTTAGGGGCATGATCTACCCGTATGTCTAAAATCTTAATCCGTTCAATTGTTTATTTCATCAAAGTGTAACAAACATAAAGAAAGAAAGTTTATTACCACGTTTATTTCGTGCACAAAACATAAAACACACACAAAAAAAAACAAAAAACTTAAAATTTTCACTTCTAAAACATTAGTTGAGTCTGCAATATTATGCCAAAGTTAGTTGCACTGTACATTAATTTCACGCTTTGATTTTTTACTGAGCAACTTATTCAATTGTTGCGACCACAAATCCAGTTCAACCAAAGATTAAAAAAACAAACAAAATAAATAAAAATTCGCCATATTTTAAGAAACCTACTAGTTTATTGGACAGAGTGTTCGGCGGCCGGCCACCAACATGGCATTCAACGCGTGAAATATGATGGCAAGCCAACTGCGCGGAAGTTCCACATTTCTATGGGAAGTCGTAATTTTATGTGTCCCAGTGCTCACACAGAATAAATATTATAGTGTTTCGTAGTAAAAATTTCAATAAAACTGTCCGAAGCATTTCCTAAGGTTTCATCTCAGTCCTTTTATTTATTTATTTTTTATTTAAGTTTGAAAGTGGCGCCAGTGACTGAAAAGTTGAAAGAGAATCGTTTGTCTTGTTATGGGCATATAAAGAGAAGAAATTAAAAGAATTATGAGTATACACGTGGATGGATGGATGGATAGGGAGGAGGAGGCCAAAGAAAAGATGGATGGATTGTGTGAAAAGCGATAAGAAAGAAAATGGGAGTTAGTGATAGCGTGACGGGTAACAGGAGAGAATGGAAGAAAAAAAAACGGTAATTTAAAAAACTAAAAATCCCGACTGCTTTTCTGAGCATTCATGAAAAAGCCCTAAAACAAGAAAGTCGTTGTACCCGATTGCACTTATCTATATAATATTTTAAATACTGGCAGTCGGGACCCATTCTAGAATTGAGAGCACATACCTATATTACATTGCAGATTACTCCAATCTATTGACTAGACGGCTGACTTTCTAGAATGGGTCCCGACTGCCAGTATTAAATATTATATAGATAAGTGCAATCGGGTACAACGACTTTCTTGTTTTAGGGCTTTTTCATGAATGCTCAGAAAAGCAGTCGGGATTTTTAGTTTTTTAAATTACCGTTTTTTATTTTTTACTTTTTTAGTTTTATTTTATTACGATATCACTTTCAAAGTAATAACGAATCTAAAAACACCTCTCAAACTAAAATCCATCGAGCCGTTCAGGTCGCAGAGCGAGCCAAACATTTGAATTTGGCGCTAAAAATTCGCCTTTTTGTTTTTTTTATTTTGATGTACCCAGTGTCACTCTCACAGTAAATACGAATCTAACGACACCTCTCAAACTAAAATCCATCGAGCCGTTCAGGCTGCAGAGCGTGCCAAACAATTATACATACATACATACATACATACATACATACTCTCGAAAAACATAACCCTCCTTCTGGCGCAGTCGGGTAAAAAACGTGTTGCACCGACCCCAAATAAAACGGGACAAGGGCAGAAAATTTTTTTTCAACACTTTTATTCCTATCGACCAGTAGAAAACAAAGAGCTCTAAATGATAAGATTGAAAATTATGTATCTTTGATGGCACGGTTGGCGCAATGGTTGAGCGATTGACTCCTACACTGTATGTCACGGGTTCAATTCCTGCACGGAACAAAAATTTGAATATCTTACATGTTTGGTTTTGAATGTCGTGGGTATGTGAGCTTACATATTCGTGAATGCACCCACGGTACAGGATACAGGAGTAATTTCTAAAGTGGGACAACGTTTAGTAATAATTGAAAAATAAAAATACCTGTAAAACAATTGTGTATGGGTGTGTGAAAATAATAAATAAATAAGAGTAATGAATAAATAAATGAAACATTATTTTCAGTTAACAAAGTCACATACTAACAGCATATTATTTTTATATTGTTATAATACAGTTTATCGAATATAGCTTATTGATATTGCAAAGTATGACGGTACTTGTTAAAGACAAGTGGTTGCGCGAATTTGCTTGATGTTTCAATGGACTGTATGTTTGAAAAGCGATCTAAGGTTTGTTAACAATATGCAGGTACTGCGTCTAGCGTTTATTAATGGGATAAATGTATTAGGAAAGGAACACTGACCTTTTAACCTCGAAGGTTCCACATGGCGCCGCCGGCGGACCTCGACTTCGTACATTTAACCACTGCCAGGTCCTGTATTGCACTAACACTGCACTATTGTTGAGTCTCTGAATGATTGGATCACGAAAATAGTCAATTTTCTTGTAATTTCGAGCGGGCGCGGTTAGCGGTGCGGTCACATTCACTCGATGCACAAACGTCAATGTCAAATCATTTCTTCAAGAGGTCGTGCGGGAAGCGGAAACGGTAGGGATAGGATTGCTAGGCCAAAAAAATAAATTACAAAAAACAAAGTCGCGGATCATAGCAAATTGGCGCAACCATTCCCCCCGGGTTTGAAGGGTTACCTTCAAAGAAAAGAAAAAAAAACAAAAGCGAAACTAAACCCTATTACTAATCTAAACTATCAATACTAGGTAGCGAAACAACTTATAACTAACTATGCCACTACTACTGATTAGGCAGAGGGCAGAGGCGAATAACCGGACGCAGGTACGATCCAGTTGCGGTTTTAACTTTTACGACTCGCGTTATTCCGTTCGAACCCGGAAAAACTTCTTCCACTACACCAAGAGGCCAGTGCAGAGGAGGCGCACTCTCAGTCTTCAGTATCACCACAGTACCGACTGTGACTGGATCTGAAGGAGTGTTCCACTTTTGACGCGACTGCAGCGTATGCAGATAATCTGTCCTCCATCGCTTCCAAAAGGACTGAACTAAGCTATCTAGCAGAGCGTGACGCGGGTGGAGCTGCAGTTTGTCAGTCTCGACATCTAAAGCGGGCAAATATTTAAGAGGAGTCGTCGTCAAGAAGTGAGCCGGCGTCAACGCTAGTGGCTCCGATGGATCACTAGACAAAGTCCGACACAACGGACGCGTATTCATCAACGCCTCTACCTGAGCGAGTACAGTGCTCAACTCCTCGTACGAGAGAATCTGTTCGCCTATGACCCGAAACAGGTGCGACTTAAGGCTTTTAATATTCGCCTCCCAATTGCCACCAAAATGACTAGCTGCTGGCGTATTAAAACACCAATCAATGCGATTCTCAGCTAAGACATGGGCGAATTCACTTTGGTAGTACTTGGAGCGTAAGAATGTATGTAATTCCGAAATATTGCGTCGCGCTCCAACATAATTTGTGCCGTTGTCAGAGTATAAGCGCTTAACGGGACCACGGCGAGATAAAAATCGTTTAAATGCAGACATAAAACCCTGCGTACTCAAATCACTGGTTAACTCTATGTGAACCGCACGAGTTGTCATACAAACGAATAGGCAAATGTATGCCTTTGTGGAACGTATACCACGACCACGGGCAATAGTGACTTTAAACGGTCCAGCATAGTCCGTCCCAGTATGTATGAAAGGTTTCACCGTCTGTACAACACGACAAGAACGATGGTCGGCCATTTCCGGCGCGTTGAAACGCGGGCGGAGCTTAAAGCAGGGCACACATCTGTGCACTCTAGCGCGTATCAAATTGCGAGCGGAAAGTATCCAGTACTTCTGTCGAAGAATGGACATTAATAAATCGGGACCAGCGTGACAATTCACCTTATGGTGATAGTCCACCAACAAATCCAAAACGTGATCCCTGCGTGGTAGAACTACTGGATGCATTTGTTCAAACTCTAACTTAGCATTTCGCAGACGGCCACCGACACGAATGAGTCCGTCTTGCAAAAATGGTTTCAAATGTTGAAGTGCGGGACTACAAGGTTTATGTGATTCTAAACTACGAAATTCTTTTGAAAAATAAAATTTCTGCAACTCTCGAAGTACAACTGATTCAGCTCTATCCAAATCAGCTGCGATTATAGAACCACGCGATGGTAATAATCTCAAAAATCTTAGGACGTAAACTACACAGCGTAATAGTCTCGACCAAGACGAGACTCGATTAGACAACAACAAAACAACTGACTCTTCACGCGGAACTGATACTACAAGCGTATGTTTCTTCTCCTCGGGTGGTTCTGAAACAGTAGCGGGGTTAAACGGAGCATTTGGCCACTCGTTAGGAGTGGTATGCAGCCAGGGAGGGCCACAAAACCAAAGCGGATGATTTAAAATTTGCGCGGGAAGCAAACCACGTGAGAGACAATCAGCTGGGTTTTCTGTTCCAGCGACATGGAATATATTTTCCGGTGACAATTCAGCTTGAATCTTAGCCACCCTATTTGCGACAAACGTGCCCCATCGATGGGGTGAAGAGTGGGCCCAACATAGAGCAACGGTTGAGTCTGAAAACGCTACAATTCTCTCTATATTAATGCGAGGACGACAAGTTTTGACTATAGATGTAATCAATTGAACCAACATAAGAATAGCGCAGAGTTCGAGACGAGCAAGAGAGACAACCTTACGAGGAGATACCTTTGATTTTGCGCTAATGAGGAAAACTGAAATGTTATCGCCATTTTGGACCTGAAAGTAAACCACTCCCCCGTAAGCCCTCTCACTGGCGTCTGCGAAACCTACCACATTAACAACAGTGTCTGGTACTATACCAACATGGCGAGGAATCTGTATCTGATCGAGCATTGGAAGCTCTTTCCTATAGCGAGCCCACAACTTGGCAACACTGTCAGGAGCGGTGTCGTCCCAATCACAGTTGGAAAGCCAAAGCTCTTTTATAAGCAGCTTTGCATACAAAACGACAGGAGCCACAAAACCCATTATATCCCATATCCGAGCTACACATGCTAGGATAACGCGTTTGGTACAAGTTGGCGGAGTCGAGCTAATTTTAAGACTGAACATATCAGTTGCGGGTGACCAACTTAAACCGAGGATCTTATGCGAATCACTATCATCGAATTCCTTTACCGAAGTCAACCGGTGTGACGGTGGAATCGACTCTAATGTAGCTTGCGAGTTGCTTGTCCATTTCACCAGATCAAATTGACCGGACTTCATGAGGCTGATTACTTGAGCAGCGGTCTCTATAGCCTCTGCTTCACTAGGTACACTGTACACAAAATCGTCCATGTACAATCCGGTTTCAATAGTGGCCCTTGCTTTCGGGTATGTATCACCCTCGTCAGCGGCCAACTGCTTGATAGTGCGAAGAGCGTGAAAGGGACTAGACTTAAGCCCAAAACAAACACGATTGAATTCGTAAACCTTCAAAGGTTCCTGCGGAGAAAATCTATACAAGAAGCGTTGGAATCTACGGTCACATTCTCTGATTCCAATACTAAGAAACATTTGCCGAATATCGGCAGAGAGCGCAATAGCAAACAAGCGAAAATTTACTATTATTTCAAATAAGTTACCCTGGAGGTTCTGACCACAATACAAGATATCGTTAAGCGATATGCCAGTACTAGTCTTAGCGCTACCATCCATAACCACACGCAGTTTAGTTGTAAGTTTGTCTTCTCTAACAACTCCATGGTGCGGGATGATGTAAAACGGGTAATCACGTGTCTCCTCAGTCTCGGCAGGCGCTGATGAGATATAACCTTTATCTAAATATTCGATCAGCACATCATCATAGGCTTGCTTCAACTTAGGAGACGCCTGCATCTTACGTTCCAAGCATAGAAAGCGTTTTTCTGCGGAGGCACGGGAGCCACCGAGCGAAAAAATATCACCCTTGAAAGGGAGCGCGACAACATAACGACTATCTTTATCACGAGTAGTCGTGCGGGTATAAATCTCCTCAGTGACCTGATCCTCAGGGCTGAGAATAGGTGGGACATTGACCTCTTCAATCTCCCAGAACTTGCGGATGGTAGTCTCAAGCGGCGGCTCGACGGTGCAACAGTGCGACACAGTCGAGTAACTATTTAAATAAGCGGGTGCGGAACCAACTATAACAAACCCGAGAACTGTTTCCAGTGCGTGCGGAGCGGGGTACATCGGAAGACCTTGAATTTTACGTGATAACTGGAGATGCGGGAGAATCGAAGCACCGATCAATAGATCGATATCTCCAGGGAAAGCGTAATTTCCGTCGGCTAACTGCAAGTTCTTAAACTCCGTCAGAATGGACGTGTCAACCGGTACCGTGGGCAACCGTTCCGTAATCTTATCTGCGACTAGCGAATCCATTTCAAACGAAATATTACGATTAAAACGTGAACTAAATATTATTTTAATGGAACCGTGAATGGTTGCCTTTAAACCTCCAAAACCTTTCACTTCTGAGCGGGATGACCAATTATTAAAACTAAAACCAAGGCGTTGACAACAATCCCGAGTAATAAAATTACTCTGGGAAGCGCCATCTAGTAGCGCTCGAACGGTGTGCGGTTTGCCAAAGGCATCTACAATGACAACTTGCGCGGTCGCAAGTAAAACGGTAGTGACTTGAGTACCAGCGGCGGAAAGCGAACACAATGTTACGTCGTTTGCACTTGCAGCAGGCCGCGCGTCACAAGCGTCGCGCGTCTGCGCAGGCTGCTGCTGCGATGGCAGCTTACTACTCTCAAAATGTAAGAAGGTATGATGTCTAGCTAGACATTTACGACAGCTACCACCACTGTTACATGACGTAACCAGATGTTTGTCACTTAGACAATTAAAACACAAATTATTAGTGCGGACAAACTTGTAACGATCACTAGGCGATAATCTCTGAAATTCCGAACACTTGTACAGCTGTGTATGGCTACCCTTACACAGAGAACAGTCAGGTGTTGAGGCGGTATTAACTAGCGTATGTGCAGTCTTGACTGACTTCGATGACGCGTCTATACGGCGATCGGAACCTGTCCTATTCGTGGCTTCATGACGTGCCGACGTGCGCTGCAACACCTTAATATGGTCGCGAATAAAAGATTCTAAATCTTCGAACTTAGGTATTTCTTTACCGCGCTGAGTCGTTTCAAACAGACGAACAGTTTCAGGATCTAATTTCTTTAAACCGATATACAAAAACAAAAAGTCACAGAGGTCATTGACCTTTAGGTTCTTTACTGCACGAACAGATGATGCGAAAATATTTAAAAACTTCTCTAAATTATGATCGTTACAAACGGAAAAACTTTTCAAATCGAATAATTGATCTAAATATGCGGTGGCTACTAATCGCTTATCTTCGTATTTTGTTTTTAAAGTGTTCAAAACTAAATTGTAATTTTCAGCGCTAAACGTAATTCCAGCACAGACAGACTTTGCCTTACCGGTCAATTTTTCTACGAGATAATGCAATCTCTCGTGATCTGTCAGCGATGTGTTCCTATGTATTATATTTTCGAAACTATCTATAAATAAATTCCAATTTCGAATGTCACCATTAAATTCAGGTATTTGAATTGGCGGCAATCGTGGGCGTTCGCGAGGAGGGTTGGATAAACCACTCGCGGGGGGGGGAGTCTCTAAACTCCTAGCAATACGTTTGATACGACAATACAAGTCATCAAAGGACGACAATGCCTGATAACTCACACAGTAATCAGGATTTAACTCCAACTCTAAAATGTTTATATTATTAATTGTAGATTCAAAATCCGCGCGCAAACTATCTAAAGTTTCCAACGAACACAAGAAAGCATCTCTAATCGCCAGATCCGAGGTTTGCAAAGATTTATCACAAATCGATTGAACACGTGAAAACTGTGAGTCCCTTTTAGCGTATAAAAGCTTTAACTGAACCTTTAAATCAGTACTAACCTTGGTTCCCTTAAGAGACATCTTGTTTTGATATATTCACACTATACACTCAAACAAACACTTAACGAATTATTAAGTAAGCGATAATTAACAGATAACAATATGGTAATATTGTAAACAACAAAGTGAACGGCGAACGAACGGAACAACCTGAATCAATGAGTGAATATTACCCAATTTCTCGATTAAATATATGCGTATATAATCTATGGTTTATCCGTTTCCTACAAATGTTCACTCAACAATGAACGGGTATTTTTGAAATGCGTCTACCTACATGCAATTTGTAGGATGGTCGAATGAATTTTGTCAAGAAAAAGAATGCGATCGATTTATATCTACGCTGATATTTACGTAGCTAACTATAATTATGCGGTGCGGTTGACGGCGTAGGTACCGTAATTATCAATGACACTTTAACTATACGAGCGAAATAACGTATAGTTGCCTAAATGCCTAGATGCGGGTTTTCTACTATTATATCTAGGTAAACAGGCGCGTTGCGTTTATTCCCTATGGAACAAATACTATATTGCGAAATTACAAGAAAATGATTCACGATCCGGCTCGAAGGACCAAAAGTAATGGTTGCGCGAATTTGCTTGATGTTTCAATGGACTGTATGTTTGAAAAGCGATCTAAGGTTTGTTAACAATATGCAGGTACTGCGTCTAGCGTTTATTAATGGGATAAATGTATTAGGAAAGGAACACTGACCTTTTAACCTCGAAGGTTCCACATGGCGCCGCCGGCGGACCTCGACTTCGTACATTTAACCACTGCCAGGTCCTGTATTGCACTAACACTGCACTATTGTTGAGTCTCTGAATGATTGGATCACGAAAATAGTCAATTTTCTTGTAATTTCGAGCGGGCGCGGTTAGCGGTGCGGTCACATTCACTCGATGCACAAACGTCAATGTCAAATCATTTCTTCAAGAGGTCGTGCGGGAAGCGGAAACGGTAGGGATAGGATTGCTAGGCCAAAAAAATAAATTACAAAAAACAAAGTCGCGGATCATAGCAAATTGGCGCAACCAACAAGTATTCTAAGTTTATGAAATAGAAACAAAATTATACCACTAAAACCATTCCAAAATAATACAGCAAATATAAAACCAAATCAACATAACATCCAAAAACGACTGGTAAACACGTAATAATTTTGTTAGACTTTGTATATAAAAACATACTGAAACAATACGATCAGAAATGTACCAAATAATACAGTTATTAAGAATAACTTTTCGTAATAAACTCTTGGAAAAAGTCACGTAGTAACAATCAAGTGAAATTGAACACCTAGAGGTCCTAGACTAGACTAGAAGAATACTAGATATGGTTGGATTAAGCGGTCAAACGTGATCTTGTAGCTGGAGACGGGGTTGTAATATTACAGTGGTATGAGTTACCTTTATCAACGGCATGACGCCTTTACTCTGTCAAGAGGCAAACAGTGGTTGAGTGGTATAATAGTAAATGGTGTTATGAGGGAGAAAAATAATATTTTTACAGAAGGGGCGTATTTTTTAATCCAGAGCGAAGTGAGGGATTCTTTAGTAGAATCCTGAACGTAGCGAGGGAGTACGTCGCTTGAGCCAAAAGTATACTTTTCATCACCCAGTATGAGAAAATAAAAGGCGCCTCATATTTTATTCTTTTTTTTTTGTATTTATCCAGCGGCGCGACTATGGGCCGTCGTACTAGCCAGTCTTTATTCAAACAATATTTGCGTTCGATTTCTTTAGCGCTAAATACTAAGACCCGTATTTATAAAGAAGTAATTACTTGTTACTAAGTAAAATCGTATTATGTCATTACTTGACGTTTGAAATATTCATTCAAAATTTAATTTTTTCTTAACTAATAGAAATTATTACTTAAGTAGTTACTTTAAAGTATTAAGGATTACTTGTTTATCCAATAAGGGTGTAAGATGTTCCAAATTCAAAAAGTGCGCGGCAAAGATAATTGCGGCGCACTTATAAAGAGGATTAAAAACTCATTACTGCCCGCTAAAAGTTTCCTAGAGAAAACACCACCTTTGGTTGCATTTAAAGGCGAACCAAGTCGTCATTTTCGAATAAGTGGGATGAAAAGCTATATTACATGGCCTCGTCTCAATTTAATTGACAGTTATAGCTTACTAGCTGACTCGACATACACTGGTTTGTCTTAACTACAAATATTCTTTTCAACGTATGAGGGTTAGATACGTTAATTTTTCTTTAATTCACCGCTTTTCTGCAGTTTTCTGTCTTCAAAAAACTACTCTACAATGTATTAGAAAACCAATAAAAAGATGAACGAAAACCGTAAACCCATTCTCATGATAATAACCGAGGTAAATATGGCTTCATTTTGATATTTTCATAGTTTCCTTATTGACAAAAAACGTGGGTTGTCATGGTAACAGTTCTGAACGAATCGGAGGATTATCCCTGTATGTAATTTGCTTAGAATATAGAACATAGTCTTCTCATCAGTCATGAAAATTTGGTGTCTCCGTGGTTACTACGTTATAGAGTAACCACGGAGATTCTTGCCGGTTCTTTTTCAATTTGGAACCGTGCACTAGCTTCTGACGTTTTATAAATGATGAGCACTTAGGCACGTAGGCCTATGTAAAATAAAAATATTTTGATTTTGATACAATTTTCCTTGTTACCAAAAGGAGATGGCGTGACGAGTTAGACTCCAGCAAAAATTTACTAGATGGAGCTTAGGGCAACGAAGAGTAATAAAAAAGAAAGAGTGAAGACTTTGTCTTACAGTGAGACAACAGGTCCAAAATAATATTACTAAATTGCAATAGAGATACGAAGTTTATACACGTAATATATCCCGAAAAATACCCAATCTTAAATGGCTGCGGGCAAAGCACATTGCCCGCAGAACAGATTTATTTATTTATTCAATCAGATTGACAAAATAATCTTTATTGTACATCAAAATACACACATACACTTACACAAAACACGACACCACACGCACTTACATAATTATATCAGAAAGAAATCATGTAGCATAGCATAGCTAATAATGCTATATTAGCCTTATAATGTTCCCACTGTTGGGACTCAAACCTCCTATCTAGGAGAGGGAATGGGCCGTAATCCACCACGCGGGCCCAGTGCGGGTTGGTTGATAAATAAATTATGTAAAACACATTAAAGAAAATTTAACATTAATATATAACTAAACTTCTCACTCAGTCTTGTCGCAAATCCCCAAACATTCAGTCAGTATCTCCTTCCATTCATCAGCGAACAGATCTAGTCCAGGACTGAATTCAAGGAGAGCGTTGAGAGCGATTAACATTCGCGAAATAGGTGATATACGTCGCGCAACCGTACGGCAACGTGGCACCACAAATAGTTTATGCCGTCTTGCCCGGCAATAATTATCGGCAACAAAAATTGATGATCGATGGGCCGTAAGGTTATGGAGTGGCAACCACGTACTGAAATTGCAATGTTGGGTAGACCTGGTGAGGGATGCTGAAATCTGATTGATGCGAGACTCACAGGACCGATTATTGGGGCAATACTTGGTGAGGCCTATGCCCAGCCGTAAACGGCTTTTGGCTGAAATGACGATGAGGTAGAAACAGATTCAAGATACGGATTTGGCACGACCTGGCATCAGCCTTATAATTTTCCGACTGCTGGGACACAGGCCTCCTTTCTAGGAGAGGGAATGGGCCGTTATCCACCACGTGGTCCCAGTGCGGGTTGGTGGATGTAACATGTCTTCGAATTTTTGGTTTTAGGATATCCCAGTTTCCTCGCGATGTTTTCCTTCACCGTTTTGAGAGCAGTGGTGATGAAATAAATTACACAAAGTAATGCGCCTGACTGAGGTTATGCGATTCAAAACTCGTAACTAGGATACGAATTTATCTTGAGAATTTTCTAAAAACGAAAGTGACGCGGATACAGAAAATTACCCTAAAATCACTCCCGAAGTTCAGCAATTGTTCTAACATACAACGAAACATTCACCTGGATATAAATTTACAAAATTCGATTTAAACAAAAGAATCCAATCCCTGTATCTAATTATAATCAAATCCAACTTTACGTTAAGATTACTAAGATTTACGTTCAAACGCCCCTAACTTCGCCGCCCTTACATTATTTCAACCTTAATCTAGAATTCGTTTTTATTTTCTAATTTCATTGTTTCAAGTAGGACTACAGACAGTCCCATTAAATTGTACGAACAAAATAACAGAAAAATGTGTCGAATTTTAACTTTTGTAGCTAGAAGAACTAATTACTAAATTGTGTTTGAAAATTGAATTAGATCGTAAGCTTCTTTCTGCTTTGTTATTCATTGTGATGAATGAAAAGAAAGGTTAAAATGTAATCTAATTAGTATTATTACTGCTTCTGTTAAAAATTTGTAGACCTTTAAGATAAATAGGATTTTAAAACCTAATTCTACTGTGAAATCATTTTGTCTAAAATTATAAAAATAGTCTTTATTGATTTTATTTTCCAAATATCATACTTAATTATAATTAATTGTATCTAGCGATCCGCCCCAGTTTCGCACAGGTGCAATGGTGATATTAAATATATTATGCATGTGTTATACATATTATAAACCTTCCACTGGAATCACTCTATGTATATTAAAAAAAAACCACATCAAAATCCGTTGTGTAATTTTAAAAATCTAAGCATACTTAGGGACTGACACCGTGAAGCGACTTTGTTTTATAATATGTAGTGATTTGAAAAATAAAAGCCTTAAAACTCGTTTATAACATTAAAAGTTTTATTTTCTTAAATTGTTTAGGGTTCCGTAATACATAAGGAAAAACGGAACCCTTATGGAATCACTTTGTTAACCGTCTGTCTGTCTGTCTGTCAATACCCTTTATCTCAGGAACGCGTAGAGTAAATTTTAATATACTCAATTCTGCAGTGCCTTGAAGTTGTGAAAAAATCCAACTTCTAAGTTTACGAGGAAGAAACATACGGCCATTTATGTCGCAAAAACCATTAGTACATTTCAACACTTTTAAGGGAAACAAAATTCATAGGGTACTTCCCGTTGACCTTTTTTTTTTTTTTTTTTTTGTGGTAGGTAAAATCATCCAATGACGAATCCCGCCCTTAGGTGGGGCGGGAAACAGTGTCAGACTTTTACTGACTAAAAACCTACCTTTCCATTCCTTGCCTTTATCCTGGGGCCTTTGGTGACAGTCTCACATAACCTTTGGCCCCAGTAGGCTTCGGCCCTGCTGGACCCCTACAGTTTGCTGACAACTCCTTGAGGCGCGCGGGAACGGTGCGCGCCGTAGACGACCTGAGCTCGGACCGGTCTGTTACCGGACGGACGGACAGCGAGCTACCCATTGCCCACCGTCCGCGAGCCCGCGCCTACGGTGGCCGGAAATTGGGATCGGAAACCCGGCGGCGGCGGCGGCGTGTCCGCCTTTGCCTAAGGCGGTCGGCCTCCTCCTTTACTAGCATTACTGCTTCGCAGAAGGAGGCGACCGCCTGCCATTCCTCCTCGCTCCGGAGCATGGCTTGAACCAAGCCCCGGCGCGAGAGATCGCCGCCGATCGCCCCCACGAGGACACGGCGCTGCTCTTCCCAAGCGGGGCACACCTCGACTGCGTGCTCCACCGTGTCCACCGGGCGGTCCGCACAGTGGCGACACCCGGGCGTCGTCTCCGCACGAATCTTGTACAGGTACGGACCGAACTTGCCGTGCTCGGTCAGCACCTGCGCCAAACGGAAGGTGACGACGCCGTGGGGTCTTTCCAGCCACGCCTCAAAGAGGGGCCTTACCGCCTCGATCGTGGCGTGCCCAGCACGAGGTTGCGACAATCGCTCTCGCCATTTCACCATGAGATCCCGCCGGAGCTCTGTCCGCCATGCCGCGACTTGTCGCGGCAGCGGAGTTTCGCCCCGACGTTGCATCTCCACGCGTAGGTCATGCATGTGTGCAAGGACTGTTGCCTCCAAATCCCATGGTGGTAGGCCAGCAAGGAGGCTCGCCGCTTCGCAGGACACCGTACGGTATCCGCGGATCATCCGGATGGCCATGACCCTCTGGCAGGCGGTTAGCCGGGCCGCCACTCGCTTCCGTAGCGATGGCGCCCACACCGGCGCACCGTAAAGGGCCATGGACCGAACGATGCCTGCGTAGAGCCTCCGGCAGGAGGCGTCTGGACCCCCTAGGTTCGGCAGGAGCCGCTTGAGCGCAGCCCCAGTCGCATTCAACCTGGGAGCCAGACGTCGGAAGTGCTCCTTGAAGTTCCACCGGCTGTCGAGGACGAGTCCCAGGTACTTCATCGTCGACCCGACGCCGATGTGAACTCCTCCTACCGTTAATTGGGAGCCCGGAGGTGGCGCGCTCCGAGGGCCGTGAAAACACATGGCCTCGGACTTGTGCAATGCCACCTCGAGTCCCAACTGCTGTATCCTCTCCACGACTGTCGCAACCCCGCGCGTCGCTAGTTCGACCGCCGCCTGGTACGACCGTCCCCGCGCCAGGACCAGCGTGTCGTCTGCGTAACAGACCACGCTGACCCCGTCGGGGAGGTCGGCGCGCAGCACGTAGTCGTACCCGATGTTCCACAAGGGCGGCCCTAGTACCGATCCCTGCGGAACACCGCACGACATCTCTCGCCGTTTCAACTCCCCCTGATGACCGGGGTAGATGATGAACCTGTCCGACAGGTAGGCCTCGATCACCCGACAGAGGTAGTCGGGCACCCGGTGGTACCGGAGTGCCCTACCAATGCAACTCCAGGGCAGGGAGTTGAAGGCGTTGGCGATGTCCAGAGACACCGCCAAGACACACCTGCCCCGGGACACCGCATCCCCCGTCGTGAGGGCTCGCACGCGCATGATGGCGTCCACAGTGGAGCGCCTCCTGCGAAATCCGAACTGGCCGTCCGCAAGATCCGGCCCCTTCCGTGCCAGATGCACGACGAGGCGGTCTGCAATTACTCTTTCAAAGAGCTTGCCCACCTCGTCGAGCAGCACAATGGGCCGATACGCGGACGGAGAGTCCGCGGGGCGCCCCGGCTTCGCGATAAGGACCAGTTTCCCCGTCTTCCAGCGAAGCGGGAACTGGCCCCTCTCCATGCATGCGCTGAAGAGCCCTCTCAGTCGAGACCCGAGTTCCTCCATGGCCAGGACCCAGGCTTTTCCAGGCAAGCCATCGGGTCCTGGGGCGGTGTTCTTGGCACTCAGCCTTCGCACCGCCACTCTCATCTCCACCTCGGTCACCTCTGGAGCATTGTTGCCGTCGTTGCCGTCGTGGTCCGCATCGGACACCGCCGCTGGTGGCGGAGCCATAGGCGGGGGAGTATGCTCCCCTCGCGTAGGGAACAGAGCGCTCACCACACCCTCCACGAGCTGGGGCCGGAGACTCTGAGTCAGCGGGGGAGCCCATGGCCGGAGTTTCTCCATGACCATTTTGTATGGGCGTCCCCACGGATCGACGTTCAGAGACTCCAGCCACACGTTGCGGGCCTCGAGTTTGGCCCGCTTTATCTCCGCTCGGAGGGTGCGCTTTGCCGCCCTGTATCCCTCGTACAGCTCCGCCTCTATGGCCTCCGCACCCGGTGGACGGGTGCGGCGCCTGCGGTGTCTAGTATACCGGCGTCGCGCAGCATTGCACGCATCGCGCAGTGCCGCAATCTCTGGCGACCACCAGTGTACTTGGCGCCGGGCACGTCCTGGCCGGACTCGGGGCATGGCCGTGTCGCAGATTTGCGACATGGCCACCTGGAACCAGTCCGCCTCGACGTCGATGTCGACAGGCCTGTCCGGTGCTTGCACCCAGGCCTGTACTATCGCGGCTTCCTGGAGCAGGTCCCTGTCCAGCTGCCTCAGCGCCCAACGCGGACCACACGGGGTCTGTCGGACCGGCACGGTCGAGGTCTGGGCGGAGACGTCAAACCGGATGTACCGGTGGTCGGAGAACGTCTCCACCTCCTCTATAACGCGCCAGTCGACGACGCGCGGTGCCAGTGCAGGGCTGGCGAACGTAACGTCCACCACCGACTCGCCCTGCATCCGCACACACGTGGGGACAGAACCCCGGTTTTGTACGACTAGGCCCTGTCCTAGGGCCCATTCCTCCACCCTTCGACCTCGTTGGTTCGTGAACCGGGAACCCCAAGCCTCGTTCCAGGCGTTGAAGTCCCCGCAAACGACCACGGGGAGGCTGGAGTCAAACCCAGCAACGACGGCATCCAGCTCCAAAAGGGAGTTGTCTAGTTCGGCGAGAGATCTGTTCGGGGACAGGTAGACGCCTACCACCACTATGTCCCCGAACCGTGCTGCCACGCAACCCCGGCCTTTCTTGACGGCCTCGAGTGCCGGGGTACCGGCGGCGGCCGACGAAATGAGTGTCACCGAGCCGGTCAGGTCCTGAACCCAGTCGGCTCTGGGCAGGACAAAGTGCGGCTCGGAGACAACGGCGATATTGATCGACCACTGCGCCATGCTCTGGAGCAACAGATCCTGAGCGGGGGCGCAGTGGTTGATATTCGCCTGGAGGAGACGTAATGGAGCCGTTATTGGCAGTCCATTACAGTCTCCTCCCGGGCCCTCCGTGAGGGTCCTGCCGCGGTGTTAGCGGCGGCGGCGTCTGCGGAGGCGATGGCGGCGGCGGCCAACGGGGCAGCCGCGGCGGTGAGCACCTTCGCGGGGATGGGCCTTGGGACCTTGCCCTTGGCCTTGGCGGGGGGATCGCAGGTCCTGCTCCCAGCCCGGTGGTCGGCCGACTTGCCTGCCGCCGCACATGCGTAGCAGTGCGGCGCTGCACTGCAGGTATCGGCCTTGTGGCCGGGCTGACCGCACTGGAAGCAGCGGTCGCTGCGATCTTCCTCCGCTGCGCAACAGACCCCCACGTGGTGGCCCACGTGGCAGCGATAGCAGCGCAGCGGTCTGGGCTCCAGCAGCTTAACCCGCGCGGAGACCCAGCCCACCAGGAGTCGCTTACCCTCCCCGGTGATGCTCCTGGCCGCTGACAGGGGGCAGTTCACTGTAACCGCCCCCATGCCAGTGCCGTCAACACGGATGGTGCCTGCCCGGACCTGATCGGCAGGGCACCCACCCGTCCTGGCGACAGCGGCCACGACCTCCTCGACCTCGACGGAATCGTCCAGGCCCATAATGCGCATGTCGACGCATCTTGTGGGCCTGGACACCCGGGCCTCCTCCGCGTCCAAGATCGCCCTGATCTTGTCAGCCAGGGCGTCTGCGGTGGGGCCGCTGTTGGCTCCGGGGACCTCCAACATCAGGGCGCCAGTTGCGGTATGACTTCCCGTTGACCTAGAACCCACTCTTATGAGAAACAATTCATACATACTTCCTGTTGACCTAGAACCCTGAAATTTAGCAAGAAGCCTGATCTTATTATACAAATATAGGAATAATTCTGAAAACTAAAAAAAATTGTAGTAGCATCCGAAAAAAAAAAAAAATTCTTTTCTAAATTGGGAAAAATCGTCGAGACTTGATTCAGGAATTGAACTATTTACATAAGTTAGTTTGCACGAAACCCTCAGTGTACGAGTCCGATTCGCACTTGCCCAGTTTTTTTATTTATCTGCAACCGGTTTAGTTTGTCGGTTCTTCGCTATTTATCTGTGACAATCACCTTTAAAACACCTTTGTTTAACTTGCGTATAATAAGTTCTCCCGCTCTAAGTGCAGCGAGAGGGAGAGTAAAACTTTTATTAACTAAAATTCACTCATGTTACTTCAGTTGACCTTCACGTTTCTCGGTCGTGGTGACTCTATCGAACTATCCCGCATGGCAAGACCTTTCAAACATTATTAAGTCTTAATAGACACAAGCAAGCATAAATATGTACCAAAATAATTGTAAAATCATCAATTTTACTATTATTTTGGTACATATTTTTCACTGCTGGGACTCAAGTCTCCTCTCTAGGAGAGGAAATGGGCTGTAATCCACCACGCGGGCCAAGTGCGGGTTGTTGAATGTCACATGTCTTCGAATTTTTGATTATATGGAATGCCGGTTTCCTCACGATGTTTTCCTTCACCGTTTTGAGAACAGTGGTAGTGAAATAAATTATAAAAAGTATATATATAAGTATTTCTATTATTTATATTGTTGTAGACTGACAACCCCAACTCTTTTCCTTCCTTCCAGTCTGTCCAAAGGTTGTCTGGTAGAAATTGCCCTGTGCAATAAGACCGCCTATTGTACATTTATTTTTTTATAAATGTTTGTCCTATAATAAGTTAAGGTGTGCAATAAAGAAATAAATAAATAAAGTAATGCACTTGGGTAGGTTTGAGCCCGCAACCTACAACTCGTAAGTTGGGCCTTTACTACTCGGCCATCACTGGTCTTAAACTCTGCTATTTCTTTAACTTATTTATAAAATAATGTAGAAAATTTAAATTTGAGCTGCATGACCTGCCATTAAATTCCTCCTCTGCAGACAAGTCTTACAGTGTCCACGTGTCTCAAAGAAATGTCACTAAATTTGAGGGGGTTGATGCCTGTCAAGGCTACGAAATGTTCGAAGGAATTACCATAGCCCCTCAAAAAAGGTTAAAGGAACTAGATTTTAAGATGCCAATTGAACTTCGGCTGCAGACTGTGAATGCAGGCAGCATATGCGGCAGCTGGACGTGCAGCCGCAGCCGTGTTCGGAATGTTTTCACATAAAATCCATACTACTACAAAAAATAAGCAGTCGTACTGCTGAGCCTCAGCTACGGGTGCTGCCGCGACCTGCAGCTGCAGCCGCGTTCTTAATTGTTTTCATAAAAATTCATATTACTACATAGAAAACCACTCATGCAGCTGCTACCGGCTTTGTGCAGACGCCGCATGTGATGTCTGCAGCCGAGCTTCGAATAGCACCTTTAGTTGGTAAAAATCTGAAACTCCTTCCCGCTTCATCTAGATCGGGAGCCGTCATTTAATGAATTCCATCGTAAATAAAAGACAAAGACCTTACTGAACCACGCGTTAGTCTAACCTTTTCAACTAATTACGTAATTCATCAAGCAACCAACCTTCCCAAAAAAAATCCTTAATCATCTCAAACCGGCAACATTGCCAAAATAAAATAGCAACAAAATGTATATCACAGACTATCTCTGCAAGAGCTTACCAACCGTGTTTGGGCACCTAACATCCCAAGTCGACCAACAACAGCGCCCTGGAAGCTTTCCAACCACAAATCGCGGAATTTATTTGCCTTCAACCGTTGCTAGTGCATCTACGTGGGTAGTATACAAAATGCATTGGTACAAGGAGGTAAAGCTGCTGGATAAGATAAGGTGCTACTAAGTAACCTACGTCCCCTGGCACGCCAAAGGGTATTATTATTACGTAATTGCCCCTTTTTTAGAAATTCACATAAAAAATAAAATAAAAAAATAAATCTTTTTCTAGATTTTGCAGAATGAATTTCGTACAACCGTGTGTACAGTACGACAATTAACGTTTTTCGAGGTCATTCAAGTTGTACAAACGTACAAGTATCTACAATCGGCCTTTTAATTGTGTAAAAGCGAAGATGTTCGAACCACTTTAAAGTTAAGATTGTTGATTAGTCTTAATCATGTCACAATAGATGACGAAACAGTTAAATGTAAGCTTATTTACTTACATGCAAAAAACCCACTACTAACATTATGTTATTTCTAGTTTAGCACAGTTTTAAAGTATTTTTCTCTCATCAACTCAAACAAAAATTTTTTCGCCAAACGACTATGTGTAAATGACTTTCCTGCTTGAGTTAATTCTTTTAACGAGACAATAGGTATATACCCATAAATTTTGAAGGTAAGATTTAAGAGTATCTTCAATGTCTTCAAATCATCGTTATGTTAGTTTTAGAAAACTTCCAACAACTCCGCATCTATGTCACATAGGAATCTACAGAATTTAAAAGCCCGATAGAGATTTACGGGGTCTGATATTCCTCTAACATCAAAGAGTATTTACTTCAAGTAATCGAATTTTGTTATTTTTCATCATCTTAGAATATAATTCTATTTTAAATTGATGTCATATCTAGTATCTGTATATCTTAGTCAACAGACTTGTAGCGGGAGGCCGTATTTTACTCAGTTCAGTTATGGCGTTGCAACTCAAGTATTGGGTGATAAATAAAGCCACAATACATTCGAGTTTTATCTACTGATCGTTTAGTTTTGAGTGAACAGTTTTGTTGTAGAAAAGAACATTGTTTGTTCACTTTACATATTATTCTTCTTCTTTGTCGGTATCATTCTTGACAGTGGTCGTGGTCATCACTTCAGGTGTTGGTGGCAAGCTTCCCAACACGCTGCCATTCTTCTCTAATGGCCGCCTTCCTTGTGAATTCATGCAGTGATGATGAGCCATTTTCTGCCGCTCTCATCTGGTCAGTCCACTTCAAAGGCGAATTTCCTCGTGGCCTGGAACCCTCAACCTTTTCCTCGACCACAAATCGCTCAATAGCCACTTCCTCTTGGTGGCATACGGCAAAAAAGGTAAGGATACGAAATTGTATCATTTTATAATACATAGTCAATGAATTGACCCATTGTAAGCAACTACGTTTCAGAGCCATTTGTTATCACTGTCACACGCTCTGGTCATAGACTTTCATCTTGAGACACTGTGGTATGTTGGACGAGAAGATACGTGCAGCTTTCCGAACACCGCCCAGCTGAGTCGGATTGACCTCTTTCTCTAAATTAGATCTACCCAACTGTACTGTCTGTTCGAGGGAGACATAATCGTCCACAACTTCGAGTGTAGTCTTGATAAGAGTGGGTGCTGCATGGCTGTTTTCCACGGCTTTGGTTTTGTCCATGGTCATTTTAAGACCCACTCTTTCGGAAGCAATTGAGATCATTGAGCATTGGGCTGAGCTCCTCCGGAGTCTCAGGCATATAGTAGAGATAGTAGAGGAGCTGTCGTTGGCAAACCGAAGGTGGATGATGCACTCGCCATTGACAGTAATGTCTAGTCCACTCCAGTCCATCTTGAAAACTTCCTTCATAACACTGGTGATACAGGTTTTATAGAAACCTATCACAGGCACCAGTCTCTCACAAAGTAAATTCTATGTTTGTGCTCCACTGTAACCCTGGCATAAAATTACTTGTGAAGAGAAAACAAACGATTATTGTTATTAAAGTAAAAAAATATATAGGTACCGAGGTACTACCAAATTCTGATATATGAAACTCCATAGCAACACACTAGCTGAAATTCGTAAATGCTTAACAACCTTATAGAGCTTCAAATAGATACCTCTATGTAATACTGTTATGTAATTACGATTGGCTTAATTATGATGCTGATAATCAAGGTGTAATAGAGAATTATAATAATTAGTTATATCCAATCAAAAACTAATTTGCGAGTAAAACGGTTTCCTTATAGGAATTGCTCTTTGCTTAAGTAAAATTTTATATTGTTTTTGCTGTTTTTTTCCATGAAATAAAACTATTTTGAGTGATGTTCAGGGTAGATAATGTTCATAATTTTTCTGTACGAGGAGGGATCTTTGCCCTGCAATGAAACGGTTAATCATACTGCAAAGCCAAATTTTCTCTTTTAGTTTTTTTTTTTTGAGCTAGTATCATCCATTGACGTCTCTCACTCTAGGGTGGAGCGGGAGGTTGTGTCTGACTTTTAATATCTAAACCACACCTGTGACCTTCAATTTGACTTTTGCGTTCTAAGACTCCGGACTATCCGGACATCCGGATGTCCGGGAATCCGGACATCCGGATGGCTACCTATTGTTCGTTATAGAGGATTGACCTGCGACTCCTGACGCCTAGAGCTTCTCATGTCGCAGAAACCGGGGCGTGAGGACTTTAGTTACCTCACTGCTACGGACCATGGCTTGAACCAGGGTCCAGTGCCAGAGGTCACCGTCGCCTTTTCGAACTATAATGGAGTTTGTTCCCAGTCTATACGGATACAGTGGGGTACTAGTAGTTTACAAACAGTGCGTGCTTGTCTGGTCTCCACAAAACCGCATTATAGTACACGGCAAAAAAGTTGAACAAAATTACGCGCAGTCGGCTGTACGGTAATTCAATTGAAACCCAAAAATTTGATACTGAGCATTGAAGGTCAATCGCTATTTTAGTTCAACTTATATGCCGCGTATTGTAACTAGGTTATACGGCACCCCATATCATGATTTGTGTCATATTTTCTCGATTTCCGTCACGCTAACGACTGTCAAAGATGACATAATGACGGTCAGGGCTACCGGTTTGATGTTAATAGTTTTCGTTGACGCTGGAAACCTGGTATGTAATTTATACTCATCCGCGAATCGACCTTACTAAGCATTGTTACAAATTACTAATATTAAAGTCTTCTTGAAATAACAGCCAAACACTTTCCTTCTTACAAAATTCCTTTTAACATCGCAAACCCGACTTCAAAGTCCAAAATTCGTACTTCGAACGAATACGTTCCATTATATTCTTTCCGTCCTTTCCTCCCAATTATTATCTATGTACCTACATATCACTCAAATCAACCTTTGACCTGTAGACTTAATTACGTCGTAATTAACGTTGGTACAGTATAATTACATTAATTTCCATACCTTATTAAGGTCTATGGAGTTACGGAGGGTGTATTTAAAATAACACGTTAACGTCGGTGGCCGTCGAAAAAAATACAGTGTACGTTGGTTCGAGACACTTGTTTAATTTACCTCGGAAATGTTTATTATCTTTGGGGAAATTTAACAGAATCGTGACTGGGTTGTTGAATACTGTATTTTCATCAAACGCTCGGTTCACATCGGGGAACGTTACAACCTTTTTATTGTAATCTTCATTAATTTAAATTTCAAGTCATTTTTTTTTTTAATGTGCGTGAGTTAGTGGACGGATTTTGAGGGTTATGACGTATTAGCTTAAGTTTGAACCATTTGGATTCGCGTATTATTCTTTTTGTTGTATGTATGTTTTTCAAAGTTTTTTTATCATCTTTGTATATTCAAAATCACCCCTTAGAACAGGCTATTCAAATCGATATATTTTTCTTATGAAAAAAAAATGTATTTAAATTATCTAATTTGATTTATATTGACTCAGTTGTATTGTTGTTAGAAATAATTTAAAAATATAAAAATAAAAGTAGTGGTTAGCCATAGTTTTTTTTTTTATTATTTGGAAAATCATCCAATAGCTTCTTCCACTTTAAAATGTAGTGAAAAGACGTGGCAAACTTTTATTGAAAAAAACCACCTATGAACTGGAGTTGCCACTTGCGTTCCAAGACCACGGCATCGCTTTCAAATCCCCCGAGGGCAATTCACGTTTCTGCTCTTTTTTCTGCAGTAGAGCTATTAATAGGCTTTTTTTGGTGGGTAAAAATCATCAAATAACATCTCGCGCCCTTGAGTGGAACGGGAGATAGTGTCAGACTTTTACTGACTAAAAAATCCACCCCGATTCTTCGTAGCCTTCGTACCAGGGCCCTTTTTTTTTTTTTTTTTTTTTTTGTTTTCGGGGGGAAACCTTCAAAAGGCGCCTGGACTTTTGGGGGAAAGACCAGGGAGTGTGGGATTTTTACCTCACTAAAACCACCCCGGTGATCACCATCAGTACATGAAAGAGGGCTCCGTGACCTCTTAAAAGACCACCCCGGAACCCTCTCTGTACAACGCCTGTTAGGGCACATCCCTGAAGAGACTGTGAGTGGTCTCCCCTGAGCCTCGTTGTGCACGGCAGCACGTGATCACTGTGCCACCGTCTTTCCTGAAGTCACTCAGCGGGCGGACAGAGTCCCCACTCTGAGAGCCCGTGACCTCGGAGTCCCGCCTACCTTGAATGTTGTAAGCGGGTTTCAGCGTTTTAGGCGTCGCGGCGGTTGACCCTCTGACGCCTCCTTCGGCGAGCGGGATCGGCCCTCTCACGATCCCGTTCGGCAGCCTCCTTCTGGACCATTACGGTCTCACAGAAGGACGCCACTTCTCTCCAATTTTCTGTCTTCGTCAGCATAGCCCTCACTACTGCTGGCAGAGACAGATCCTGCCCGATCTTTGCAACTAAAACCTGTCGCTCAGAGGCCCACGCGGGGCATTCTTCGAGCGTATGCTGTGCTGAATCTAGGTCACTTCCGCAATGGTGGCAATTGGCTGTGGCCTCTCGCCCAATTCTGTTTAGGTACTCACCGAAGCAACCGTGCCCGGACAATACCTGAGTTAGCCTATAGGAGATGCGCTCTCCTCTTTTCAGCCAGGCTTCGAAGTAAGGTAGAACGGCTTCGACAACGCGCTTACGCGAGAATTGCGGCTGCTGTAGCCGCTCGCGCCACCTTTCGAGCGCGTGTCGCCGTTCCTGCCGCCTCAGCCTTACTATTACAATTCCTGGCACGCTATTACCACTTTGGCGTATGTCGCGAATCCGGTTATATACCCTCGCATCCAAATCTGCCAGTATGTCCAATGGTGGAAAGCGTGCCAAGAGAGTTGCCGCCTCGAAGGATACCGTTCGGTAACCACGTGCGATGCGAATGGCCATTCTCCGCTGCAGACTATTAATTTTAGTCCTGCAGCGACGGACACCTGATAGTCTATTTGACCACACAGGTGCCCCATAAAGGACCATCGATCGCACGACACCTGCGTACAGGCGACGAACTTCTTCCCGCGGTCCTCCTAGATTGGGCAACAATCTATGCAGAGCACCCACTGCTCTTCCAACGCGAGGGATCAGGCGTTCAAAATGTTCTTCGAAGCCCCACCGACTGTCCAAGGTCAAGCCAAGGTACTTAATGTACTGACTCACCTGGACTTGCGCATCTCCTACGGTTACTGACGAGCTGGGTGGTTCTCTACTCCTCGACAATTTATGGAACCATAGCGCCTCAGTTTTATGCGGTGCTATTTCTAAACCCAGCTCGCAGATTGAAGCCACGACCCTTGCCACCCCGAGCTCGCAAAGCCTGATGGTCTCATCGAAAGTGTTCCCGCTGGCCAGCACCAGAGTATCGTCTGCGTAACAGACAATATTTACGCCAGCGGGGAGCTCGACGCGCAGGACCACGTCATATGCAAGATTCCACAAGGGTGGACCCAAAACCGACCCCTGCGGAACTCCACACGTAATCTCCCTCCAATGTACGCAACCATCTCGTCGTACCAGGGCCCTGGTGTACACTTTCATATTTATCCAAGGTCCCACAGTAGGCTTCGACCCTGCTGGGTTCCCTACAGTTTGCTGACAATTCCTTGAAGCGCGCGCGAACAGTACGCGCCGTCGACGACTTGGGCTCGGTCAGAACAGTTACCGGACTTTGGACAACGAGTAGTCTGCAAGCCCGCGACCATTAATAGACTAGCTGTTAGTATCATTGAAGTAATAAGAAAAAAACTCAGTAGGACGCAGCACAATAATAAAGTATAAATCATTTATTATTTTACATACCTACTCTAGAGTTGTATGTAAGCAAACATCACCAAAACGCATTTGAGCGCCCGAAAAAGTATTCGCTCAAGGTTTTTCTCCGTTGTGTTGACAAGACGAATAGACGATCTTATTCAGCCCTGTCGAATGTATGACGTGTGAATTATTCATAGAATATTTTATCTTTTCACTGCGAACAGGGAATCATGTATGTTTTAGGGAGTTGATACTCGGATCACGGCGTTTTCTGTCTCAATGAGGAACCCAGGAGTTTCAATAACGCTTTTGTTTTTTCTTTTAGATTAAGTAGTTTCGACTGGGTTTTTCGAAACACAACTTTTAAGTTACCGTCGAGCCGTTTTCAATGCCAGAAAGTTACTGTTTAGTAGGTCACACGTTCACAGTTGTCTAATCGAAAGTCTAACCTGGGTCTTTGGGGAGGTATGAAAATGCATACCAGGGCCCTGGTACTAAGGCAAAGGCGGAACGGAGTAGGTTTTTAGTCAGTAAGAGTCTGACACTATCTCCCGCTCCGCCCAAGGGCGGGGGATGTCAATGGATGATATTAGCTACTTTAGCTGCCTACGAATATCTGCATTGGTATGCATCCAATGATGTCTCTTGCTCTAGGGTGGAGCGGAGTGCTAGACTTTTACTGACTAAATCCCACTCCGTTCGTTCTTTTGTTGCCTTGCGTACCAGGACCTTGAGTTTCTCTTTCAGAAGTGAACGCATAGCCCTAGTAGGTTTCGACCTCTACTGCCCCAGTGGGTTCCAAAACCGTAGGATTTTGCTGTCAAAATTGGAACAGGGAGCAAAACCATAGGGTTTTTCTAACATCTCTTTGAAGTGCACTACGCAGTCGACGACTCGGGGTCGGTCCAGACAGTTACCGGATGGCCAGACGGCCAGCTACCCATTGCTCGCCGTCCACAAAACCTAACCTACAGAGGTTCTTTTAGCTTGGACATTGTTTCCAATACCACTAGTATACTATAGTTAAACAAAAATGAAAAAATATATGAAACGAGAGTAAAAATTCAATAGTTGTAATAATTTCAAGTAGGTGTTTAAAACCAAGTTTTTTTTTTAATCTGGATTCGAACAGTTTACTCTTTTAATACCTATATTGTAAATATAGGTAGGTATTTTTTTCAATAGAACTCAGCTCTTTTAACTGTCAAATATTCGATAGTTCCAGGAAGGGAAAAAGTGAAGAAATTATTATTATTATTATGAAGAATATGTAAAGAAATTATTCGGAGTTTTATAAAAATAAAACTTCGAAGAAAAAGAACGTTATTCCATCAGGTAAAAGGAAATTACTGTTTTATGCCACCTTCAAAAAATAGAGCAGGTATTTTTATTGCGCATTTTGTTTTCTCCAAAATTTCTAGCCTGATTTACCTAAGAAATTCTATTTTAAATGTTTTATTTAATTTGGCATGTTTTATTCTCCATATGATTGTAATAAATTAAATGTTTATTAGATTATAAATTCTCGATACATTATGATAAAAATGTTTTATATACGATTTATCACATACAAATTCATTAGTTTCCGACATAACCTCTACATTACCCTTTCATATCCATTAATATTGTAGTTTGAAAATATTGTAGAAACAATCACTTTTTTGAAAGAGTAACGGGAACAAACCTCAAGCTCCAGCCGCCACGATTCCGACTCCGATTTCCAGACACCGTAGGCGTAGGCTTGTGGACGAACAGGTTTGAATTTTAGTCAGTTAAAGTCTGACATGCTCGCCTGCTCCGCCCAAGAGCAGGAGAAGTCATTGGATTATAATTTCCAAATAAACTTCTTAAAAAGCAACAACTCCCAACTTACTAAAATATGGAGTCAAATCTAGATGTGTGCCCAAAAAACTGGTTGCATTGCTACATTGTAAGGCAATACTTATTTTATGGCTGAGGTAAAACCAGCCCTTGGATTTCAAATTAGTCTCAACCACCAAATAGGTAATATGCCTATTCGACCTCCACTGTTTAGCTTGTTCTTGTTATCGGGTATTGCAACAATACCTTGGAAGCCTTCCAAACGCATCATGAACGTCATATTTTCAACTGGCAACGACGTCGCTTTTTAGTCGCCCAGAAAATGACTGCTCAATTTTAAAAGTTAACCGCACGAGTCTATATTGCTCCAATATTTTAGGTTGAGTTAATTCCTTTTTTTTTTTCAGTGTGTAAAAATCATCCAATGATATCCCCCGCCCTTGGGTAGAGCGGAAAATAGTGTCAGACTTTTACTGACTAAAAAAGGCACCCTGTTCCTTTTTACTCCTTTACACCGAGGCCAGACATTCCTCTCAGAAATCAGTTCATGGCTCCAATAGGCTTCTTAGTTAATTCCTTAAACCATTTTCCAACTGCGAGATTGTGCAAAACACCGAGGCTCTGAAAGGCAAACCATAGCGCAGCTGAAGGAATACAGGTTAGTTTTAGTTACAAAAAATCTTAAATACCCTCTCGCTTCACCTAGAGCTAATTACACATAAAAAAGTATAATTATGTTGAAATCGAGAACACCTGTGCAAGAATCAGAGTCAGAAACGTTTATTTCAAATAAACTACAGGCACTTTTAAATTGTCAAAATGTCGGTCACCAAAGCGTAGATTTCTATGGAGAAGCAGGTGCAAGAAACTCCATGGACACTCGTTTTACATCATTTATGAGTTACATAAATCTTGGTTACATTTACGTGATGATGCGGGGATACTGCACGGTCTACTACTGCAGCGAGCCTCCTTGCTGGCCTGCCACTGTGGTTTTTGGAGGCAACAGTCCTTGGACACATGCATGACGTATGCTTGATGCTTAAAAACTGGAGCAAAACTCCTGAGAATATCGATAACGTTATTATAGCCCGCTTATTGTTATTATTAAAAGTTTTTTCTTAAGAGTAAACATAAATTTTCTTGGCTGTTCTTGTATAGGAAACGACCAATTGGATCCGTGCGTAGCTTCTAACGTTTTATAAGTGTACGTAATGTACTAGGATTATGTGAAATAAAAACATTTTGAATTTATTTATTGTTTTTATTTCTGACTTCATTAAATTGGTGCAATCTGTTTCGCTTTACCCAAGACTTGATGAGTGAATCTAATAACTAAATTGGATAATAATGAGGCATTTGTTATCCAAGTTAGTTGGTGCAACTCACTGTAACAGCAATTATGAATTGTTACTAAATTGGTTGTGAATAGAAAGATTTCTACCAAATCTCGGTCTGGCTACAAATAAAAACTGTCCAAGAAACTATATGGATTGCCATTGACACTAGACGTAGAAACTCTTGAAGTGGTGCAAGTTATAAACTTACCTCTAGGTTTATTTATTTATTAAAATATATAGTTATATAGTAGGAAAAGGGACACAAATGTACAGTATTATTCATAAAAAAATAAAAATAAAATAAAACAAATGTGATGCGGACTTACAATTTCGTAAAAAAAAATATTTACTCAGTAACACTGAGTAAATTTTGATGCTATTTAATTCATCATCATCATGATCATCAGCCTTTTAATGTTCCCACTGCTGGGACTCAGGCCTTCTCTCTAGGAGAGGGAACGGGCATGCATTTCGGAGAGTGTGCATCGGTATCATAACTTAATTCAGCCAAGCCCGTTCCATCAGCCGACCACTAAAAGTACGGCAATGTGCCACCATTACCTGCATATAGTAGACATTTGACCCACACGCACAAAATGTTTTGGAATCACATTAATTGTGCGTACTGATAAATAGTCCCTTGTTAAACACAGACTGTAGTCTGTATCTCGTGATAGCTTTTTGACTAACCTCTTTAATACTTTCCGCCTCGCTGCTTCCTTACATCTAGGTGCTCCTTGCTTTTCTCCTTATCGCTACCACTGTGTTGAACAGCCTCGAACACCACAGTCTGTCATACAGCCGAAGTGGGGGTCGCCTAGAACCACACGTGACATGACATCATCAGACGCTGTCTTGTCGCCGTTGGCGTTCCAGCTCTATAGAAGAAAAGAGGCCGGACGGCATGTCGTTATTCCCGTGGAAAATGGGTAGGCCTTTAGTATGGGATGCTACTTATGTCGATACCCTTGGGTGATCCCATCTTCCTAGCTCGCCATATTGTGTTGGTGCTGCCACTGCGGCTGCGGAGAACCATTGTTTTTAATAAGTGTAATTTTTTTTTTTACTTATTTAATGTCTAAAGTTCGAATTTTTTTAACAAAGTGCTTAAATAGTATAAAATTAAAGAGTGAAAAGTGCAAACCTAACTAAAAAAATAGTTAATTTCCTACTATTCTGTCAGCAGTCACGCTATCATGGACTCCCTTTTCGATATTTATTTATTTAGTACATTGGGGACTTACAACTTATAAAAGCAGACAAAAAAAGAAACCATAAATATTAGAAAGCCAAAATAAAAAGCTAAAACTGATGGTGTGAGCACAAAAACAAAAAAGCTTCGCATTTTAGTTAAGCAAGATACAGTATAAATTCTTGGCAATGAATGAAACCTAATACTACTTGAAAAATTTGGGGCTTAAGCGCCTTCCGGCTGAGTTCACATTAATGTGTGAATGGATCCAAATATACTCCTTGCACATATCATTGAAATTACTGCTTGCACGCGCGATATAACTGTTCCGCTATCAATATTGTTATGGAGGATTTTTAGCAAGAATAGACAGTCTGCAATTCTACGTCGATCTACCAGTGGTAACAGATGATACTTCTTACAGAGTCCGAGATAATCAGTTGACTGATATGGAATCTCTTGATGGAAGCAAAGTTATTTGATAAAACGTCTTTGGATGTTTTCAATTAGGTCTAAGTATTTATGATAACATGGATTCCAAATCTGAGACGCGTACTCAAGAAGACTTCTTACAAAAGTGCAATACAATATTTTTAGTGTTTTAGCATCAGTGAAACACTTAAAGAGACGTTTATTAAACCCAAGCAGTTTAGAAGATTTTTTGACATTCGCATCAATGTTTATATCAAAAATTAACTTACTGTCATGATGGACGGGTAAATCACGTATAGTATTGTACTTTGCCAAAATCTGGCCCGCCAAAGTATAAGTAGTAGCTATGAGTGTACGTTTTCTAGTGTAAGTGATCACTGAACACTTATGTCTAAGCTCATAATAATTAGTTTATTATTCCTGGTAATCAAGTGTCTCAATCAGCTTATGACTTAAACACCTTGAGTTTCTCCGCATGGTCCAAAAGCGTCTAAGTTGCCATCACGCGCAACAAATATGTCGGGACAACTAACAAACTTTACTAACTTTGTTTGAATTTCTTGGAACAGTCTAGCAACTTTTTAATTGGCTTGGTTTTATCGTGTGTCGGCTTTGTTTCGGTTCTGTACGTTGAACACAGATTTGTATTGGGGTACCACAGTCCTATTAACGAATTCTCATAGTTTCGTCACGTCCATCTGTTTGTCCATCTGTGGCTAAAATACTGTTAGAATCCTACTAGGGAATTATAATTTTACATGGGTATAGAATAATATTTTAATTATGTCGTTACTGTATAGGTATAACTATAGTTTTAATTGTTTTTATTTTTCCTGTTTTATACTTTTATTACAGTTAAAGCTTAAATAATAAGCGGAGCAGTGGTAGCCGAGTGGTAACGGCCCCGACTTACGGGTCGCAGGTCGCGGGTTCAAATCCAGCCTGGCGCATTACTTTGTGCAATTTATTTCATCACCACTGCTCTCAAAACGGTGAAGGAAAACATCTTGAGGAAACCGGCATGTCCTAAAACCAAAAATTCGAATACATGTGACATCCACCAACCCGCACTGGGCCCGCGTGGTGGATTACGGCCCATTCCCTCTACTAGAGAGGAGGCCTGAGTCCCAGTAATGGGAACATTAAAAGGCTGATGATGATGATGATGAAAGCTTAAAACATTTAATTTTATCGTCATCTTTTTTTAATATACCACGTCAAAAAAGTAATTTTTTGTTAGAGTGAAGCCCCCTCCTACCCCCTACAAGCTAAGCTGTTTGCAGGAGAATTCTGAAAAAAAAAACATGATAGTAGTATTCAAATACGAAGATGAGGCGGCTGTGGTGGCGGCGCGCGGAGACCAAGCACGCAGCACACATCAAGCATTGCATCGTCCGACCGTCATGATCGCGCGTACACGTACTTTTAAACTATAACCTACTTTTCGTAAGATTAGAATATACAGTCCACTTACGTTTAATTTATTATCTGATCCTTTACAAGTAGTGTCGATAACAGTTTTATAAATGAAACTATCTAATTTTACCTATAACAAAAATTTGCATGTCGTTATAATATTTGAATAATTATGTTAAGCTACTATTATACAATCAATATAAGAACTATGCAATGGCAATGGGCAGGTTACATTGCACGCAAAACAGATGACCGTTGGGGCTGAAAAATTCTGGAGTGGCAACACCGCTGCCCTATAATACGTACTTACGTACCCGTAAGACGCAGCGTTGGTAGGCCTCCCAGAAGGTGTAAGGATGACCTGGTCAGGATCACTGGAGTCCGATGGATGTGAGACGCACAGGACCAGTCGTTGTGGCGAATCTTGGGGAGGTTTATGTCCAACAATGACGTCTTTCGGCTGAATGATGATAATGTTGATGGATAAGAACTATTGTTACCATATTTATCTGCAAATAAATCTTTGTCCAGACTTCGGCGTAGTAGTTGAGCGATTGACTGCTGCGCTGCGTGTCATCGGCTTAATTCCCGCTTGGGAAAAATATTTGTATGGCCTACAGATATTTTAATGTTACAAATATTTTCGGGTCTTGGTATCTTATGTATGTGAGTTTACATGTTTCATTTTTTAACTAATAAAGGCAAGAGAGAGGTGGGAGCTCTGTTCCTCGTCAGTGTTCAATACGGCCGGCCAATAAAGGCAAGCCAGAGTTGAAGAACGAGAATTCTCCCGGGAGATCGGGTCCGTGGGGTCGCTAATGCCCAACAGTTCGCCACAAAACTGCCCTGCGGATTGTATCTCTCTTAGTCTGGCCCCTCACCCTAGGCAAGTTACGACCTAGGGTTTATTGTAGCACGCAAGCCCCACCACGACGTCAACGTAGAGATACAGCGATGGGGTTATTATTATTACACTTCTATTACTATGACATAAACCTTTTTGTTTTTTAACTTTATTGTTTAAAAAGAACAAAAAAAAATCCCAACCATAAATGTTATTGTATACGACCAAGTTTTGTTTCAAAAAATTCAGCCAAGCTGCAATCAGATTTACCAGAAAGAGTTATATGAGTATTTTTTGGCAGCACCTTTTTGTTCTAAACAAAAAGTTCCTATAGCGAACGGTTCTCACCAGGCAAGTTAGTTCTGGTTTCGTTTATTATATTAGTTTCTTGCATTGGAGACTTTCTAACTGAAGATTGTTTAGCCTTACTCGTAGACTTAAAGTGGCCTGCATACAACTCGTTAAATAAAACTTGGTCCTCACTTATCGGAGTTGTTCGCGGATATGTTTACTTTGGGCAAAACCCTAGGAATAAAAGAAGATTCCTGCTGAACATTCGAACAACGTTGACTTTTCTGGTTACCTCTATGTCTAAAAACTAATTTCGACTCAATCAATCCACTGGCTTGTTCCTTATTTGGGGTCTGAAGGGAAGAAAGTTAATAATCCATTGTAAATGCGAAAGTAACTCGTTCTGTCTGTCTGTCTGTTACGCTATCACGCTTAAACTACCCAACCGATTTTAATGAAATTTGGCACAGAGCAAGCTTGAACTCCAAGGATGGTCATAGGCTATTGATTATTACGCTATTTGCTACGGGGAGTGAGTAATATTGCATTTTATCGGTAGAGTCTGCGCGCGGCCAAAATGGAAACTAATCGTTTGCCGCCATCTTGATATTTTACGTCAGGTGTCAGGAGAATGTCTTGTGTTTTTTTTAATTATATATTAGACTTAGTTATGGAGGTTAATATTTTGCACTGGATCAAAAAAAAAACCCTCGAGATGTTCTCTCTCTATTACTCAAAGCTTTGCTGGGAGAAAACTTATTGTTGAGTTAAACTCACCCTTGTACATGAACTGTCTGTATCTCCATATGTTATGTTATACTTTTGTATGCAATTAAGAATCAAGAAAGTTGACATTACAACTAAGGCCGAATCGAAAGCTGCAGTGAAAAAATTACCATATCGACGTGTTACAATAAAATTATGAAAAAAAAAATTGGGGTTGACAGGTGAAAAAAAACTATCCAGCGACATCTCCCGCCCTTGGGCAGGAGACAGTGTCAGACTTTTACTGACTAAAAACTTACTCTAGTTCCTTCTTTGCCTTCGTTTCAAGTGCCCGGGGTTCACTTTCACATTACCCATGGAGCGCCCAGCCTAATACGATAAATACAATAAATTGTGGCGGGCGTGAGCTCAAGCACTTTTCCACATTAGTGTGGAAAACAGTAAATTTCGTGCGTAAAAGCGGTAAGGATAGGAGCGGGATTTCAAGTAAATGTATTGATTTGTGATTAATGTGGTTCAAGTTCATTTGTGTCTAACTGCAGTAAAGAATTATGTCTATGAAAGAACTTTTTGCTTTCGTCCTCAATTAAGTACTACGGAAGTCCAAACTCTGAGCATAAACAAACAAATCAGTATTCCCAAAACATTTCCAAATTCAAACACTAAAAATAGTGAGAAGTCCTCTTTAGTTTTTAACCGTGGCAACCTACAGACAATGTTGTTCAAATACTGTCGTACCGAAACTCCTGGTTCGTTAGCAACCACGTCCTGAATCACGGTGCACCCGCGAAATAATGTTGCCACAGCAAAAATAAGCTTTTATATATTTTTTATGTTTACATTGTACAAGTTGGCTGCATAATGTTTTGTCTGTAAATCTTTCTGTGCGTTTTATGGGGGTAGGATGTTATTAAAATGTTTTGAGTTAAGAATTATGTTTGGTATTTTTTATTGATATATTCTATGTTTCGTTTATGTTATAGTCTGTTTGTGTACGTGAATCGAAATATTATGCTGATCGTGCTTTTTAGTAAAATCTTCTACGAAATTATGAATAGAATTTTGCATTGTACTAAACTAAATTAAAGTTTGCATAAATATTTTCTAGCTATTAGCTAATAATTTTTTTTTTCCATGGTTCCAATTATCGTCATCATCATTTCAAACAAAGACATCCACTGTTGGGCATAGGCCAAGCCCAAGTTTCGCCACACTGAACGGTCCTGTTTGTCTCGAATCCATCAGATTCAAGTGACCAGGTCATTGGTCCGCCTTGTGGAAGATCTTCCAGCGCTTCGTCTTCCAATATGCGGTCGCCACTCCAAAACCTTTCGTCTCCATCTACCGTCTATTCTGCGAGCAATATGTCCTGCCCGCTGCCACTTAAGTTGATTAGCTTTCATAATGACTACTGTATTACTGTATATGACCCATTGACATTGGGTTTTTTTTCTTTATATCTTTGATATGCTCAAACAATTTAAGAAATTTGGTTACTATACACCGTTAAATTTTGGTGAAACTTATAGAAATTAATTTTGTACATGTGTATATTCATTCGAGTTTAAAAAAAAAGTACTTTATTTTTCATTTTTATCTTTACAAATCGATAGGGTTTCATGTACCGAATCGAACCCCCGCGGGATTAAAACGACCAAAATTTAACGGTGTATACACAATATACTTTAGACAAAAAAAAAGAGAAGCAACCCTGTTTTTATATTGCGCAATAAACAAAACAATTTTCTTTCTTTCTAAGGCTTAGAAAGAAAAAAAACGCCACGTAAAACGTTCAAATGTACGCAGCCACGCAACTTTACGATACGATACATCAAGGGTTGGACCCATTAGCGGCATTTCCAAACGCCATCCATATTCTACGTGCCGGTAAACAGCATCACGTTGTCACGATTATCACGCTGTACTGAAACGTTTCCAATTCACCCTAAATGCCGTTTAGAGAGAGATTATTTTTGTTTATGTGTCTTTTGTTTATTTTTCTGTAACTCCATTATTGTTGTATGTTGTAACATGTTTGGGTGTACAATAAAGGATAAGGAATTAATACCATGGAATATTTTTCGGTTCTTCTCTATGGGGAACGACCATTTGGAACCGTCCACTAGCTTCTGATGTTTTAGGGTGCCTTCAAATTGGTCGCAAAGTACCGGGTGCCACGATGCTTTATTATTCCATATTGTTGGATCACTAAATCAACATTACTGACTTTATCCACGCAGCACTTTTATTTGCCTGACTTGCCCGTTCTAAAATTGATAACTGACTACTCTAGGGACCCGAGCACCCGCTAGTAATAACGTGAGGACCGGATATACCGCCATCTTGGCAGAAACAGTTAACTATTTATTCAAGTCAGTGTATGTATAAAGACAACCAGAACAATTCTTACAAAAATATAAATATCTGAAAAATTTGATTTAATGTCACATAAAGTTCAAGAAAGATTTAATGCACCACTTTAAATGAAAAACCGTCATTTGACAAAACAAATAGATATTAAAACTAACGCAATCTAGACGACAGTTATTTCTAACTTTAGAATATCAGCTGTCACACACGACAACAAGTGTCAGATCATTTGAAAACCTTATCCAAACAAATAAGATTCCAACAATAAAAATAAAAACGCGCGACTGCCGCGCGACTGCCGCGCGACTGCCGCGCTACAGCCGCACTACGGCCGCGCGTCATTTATTTATATGAAATAACAGAGTAGCGCGGTGGCAGTGCTGCAGCCATGCTGTCGTCGTGCTGCACATTGCGGCTAATTTGTATACGCCCTTATAAATGCCCATGTAGTATGTCTATGTGAAATTAAAAAGTTATTTTTTTTATTAGTTTATAGCTTGTAATTGATCTCCTAGTAGTGGGTCAAATTACTAGATTATGCAGCGAGGAGATATATCATAAACATCGTGTTGGTTATTGTAACAATGAAATTTATACTGGCGGAATTATAACTAGATGCTAATAAACAATTGAAGGAACATAACTGGGTTTTAGTCGATAAAAGATTAGGTTAACACGATCCTTATTTTTACATGAACAACGAACATGACTTCTAGCTTAACTTCTTTAATGGCGCCTTTAACCCTCTCCTCTGCGCAAAGCACAAAAGAAATCGAAAAAAAAAAAACACC
Source organism: Leucania comma (assembly GCA_958295575.1). NCBI lineage: Eukaryota > Metazoa > Arthropoda > Insecta > Lepidoptera > Noctuidae > Leucania > Leucania comma. The sequence goes on along the minus strand of OY282467.1, from coordinate 24,404,424 downwards.
CGTTTATAAACCCAATCAGAAGATTACATGAAAGAACCTCTATTTCAAATCGTTTTCACGATGACCGCAAAGGAACTAGGTTGAGCTGAAAAACATAATACTGAACAAGGAAAATTACAGGAACAAAACACCCGAACTGTGAATAGAGGCTGCGGAGCGCAAAATTGATTGAATTTTAAACTTTAGCCAGAAACTCGTTGAGTTGGGCTGTGAAACAGGCGGGTAGAGTGGTTACATATTGTAAAGCATTCGAACAGAAATCACATACAATTTAAAACTTTTTAGATGTTTGTTAGACTTAAAAATGTTTTATATATGTATGTATGCCAGTATATATAATAATTTTACAGGTATGCAGAGGAGAATGGAGGATGGGCGCCTTCAAATTAGCCGCAACGTGCCGCGTGACCGCAACGCGGTTGTAGCGCGGTTGTGGCGTGGTATATGGAATAACAAAGTAGCGCGGCGGCAGCGATACAACCGCGCTGCTGTCGCGCGGCACGTTGCGGCTAATTTAAAGGCGCCCTAATGTCCCTCATACTTCTATTGAAAAGGGAGGATCTTCTGACCAAACCTGGTAGTTGTTCTTATCACATACAATACACGGCATATAAGTCGAACCAAAATGGCGATCGACCTTCAATGCGTAATAACAGATTTTTGAGTCTCAAACTCTCAATCGAAGTACGGCACAGCGGTGAACTACGTGTAGCCATACCAACAACGGCCATTTTGGTTTAAATTTTTTGCCGCGTACTGTACTACGATACAAGATTTTGAATTTTAGTTCCCATGGTGCGACCTAGATGTCGCTACATAATTCTGTTAATAGAGATACGTCGGATAGTTTGTGGTCCAGAAGTATGTGTAGTGCTGGGCTGGTGCTGTAAAATACTATTTATTTATTATACTCTTTATTTTATGCTGCATAAACAAAAAAAAGGTAAGAAAAGAAAGGCGTGCGAAGAGGTTTTTTGGTGATCCAAAGGTTAAGACCATCTTACCCAGCCTGGAGCAAAGGCGTAGTGCAGCCAGCCTTTCACTATTCTCTATAGGATGCATTTTGGAGTGTGCGCGGGATGTGATTTGATTACGCCATCGAAAACCCACAGACAATCCAACATATGGCGAGTGTCCACCTTTACATTGGTTTTTTTTTTTTTTTTGTGGTAGGTAAAATCATCCAATGACAAATCCCGCCCTTGGGTGGAGCGGGAAGTAGTGTCAGACTCTTACTGACTAAAAACCTACCCCGTTCCTTCGTTGCCTATAGTGCCGGGGCTGAGCCTTCCTCTCAGAAAACGGCCATTGACCCCAGCAGGCTTCGACCCTGCCTGCCTGCAGTTAGCAGGCTGGGTCTCTTCGGTGTGCTGACAGCTCCTTGAGGCGCGCGGGAACAGAACGCGCCGTCGACGACTTGGGCTCGGTCCGGTCGGTTACCGGACGATCGGACAGCGTGCTACCCATTGCACGCCGTCCGCAAGCCCGCGCCTACGGTGGCCGGAAATCGGGATCGGAATCCCGGCGGCGGCTGGGGCGAGCGCCCCGTTGCCTCTGCCTGATGCGGTCGGCCTCCTCCTTTGCTAGCATTACTGCTTCGCAGAAGGAGGCGACCGCCTGCCATCCCTCCTCACTACGGACCATGGCCTGAACCAAGGCCCGGCGAGAGAGATCGCTGCCGCCGATCGCCCCCACGAGGACACGGCGATGCTCCGCCCAGGCGGGGCACACCTCTACAGTGTGCTCCACCGTGTCCTCCGGGTGTTCAGCACAGTGGCGACACCCGGGCGAATCTTCCGCACGAATCCGGAACAGGTACTTAGCGAACTTTCCGTGTTCGGTAAGCACCTGCGTCGTGCGGAAGTTGAGAGCGCCGTGAGGTCTTTCCAGCCATGCCTCAAGGATGGGCCTTATCGCCCCAATTGTGGCGCGCCCCGAACGAGGTTGCGATAGTCGCTGACGCCATTTCGCCATGAGATCCCGCCGGAGCTCTGTCCGCCATGCCTCGACTTGTCGCGGCAGCGGAATTTCGCCCCGGCGTTGCATCTCCATGCGCTTATCGTGCATGTGTGCAAGGACTGTTGCCTCCAGATCCCATGGCGGTTGGCCAGCAAGGAGGGTCGCCGCCTCGCGGGAAATCGTTCGGTACCCTCGCACCATGCGTATTGCCATGACCCTCTGGCACGCATTCAGCTGGGCCCTCGGTTGCTGTTGCAACGTCGGTGCCCACACCGGAGCCCCGTAGAGGGCCATGGACCGAACGATTCCCGCGTAGAGCTTCCGGCAGGAGGCGTCTGGTCCCCTGAGGTTGGGCAGGAGCCGCCCGAGAGCAGCCCCAGTCCGATTCAGTTTGGGAGCCAGACGTCGGAAGTGCTGACACTTCTACGTTCCGGACTAAGCGTTTTGCGTCGTCATTTATACCGCGTACATCGAAGGATTTGAACGATTTGCCTGCTGTGGTCTTCCCGTCTGATTAAAATGCTAGATTTGTAAATATGTATTCAAGGCTAGATTGAAAAGGCTCTTAGTAAATTAGTGCGCTTCATCAGCAACTGTTACATCACACTAGCACTAGTTAATAATAATTATGTAAGCCTTATTCCCGGTGAGGTACTATTTTTTACTGTTTTTATTAGGGTTCCGTAGCCAAATGGCAAAAACGGAACCCTTATGGATTCGTCATGTCAGTCTGTCCGTCCGTATGTCACAGCTACTTTTTTCCGAAACTATAAGAACTTTACTGTTGAAACTTGGTAAGTAGATGTATTCTATGAACCGCATTAAGATTATCATACAGAAAGAGAAAAAAAAAAACAATTTTTGGGGGTTACTTAGAACTGAAACTCAAAATTGTTTTTTTCATCAAACCCATACGTGTGGGTAACTATGGATAGGTTTTTTAACTATGGTAGAAAAAAATATATGATATACATTACCATGCACACTTCCATCGAAAACTGGTTTGAACGAGATTTAGTAAGTAGTTTTTTTGTCATAAATCGTAAACCGCAATTTACCTTTCATTAAATCATATTCTTGTGATACCAAATCGTATGGCTTATATTCTGAAATTTCTAAAATAAGAGAATGGTAAAACTAAAACAAAATATATGTTGTATATTACCATGCAAACTTCCACCGAAAATTGATTGGAACGAGATCTAGACAGTAGTTTTTTTTAATTCGTCATAATTCGTAAACCGCAATTTACCTTTCATTCAATCATATTCTTGTGATACCCCATCATGTGGCTTATGTTCTCAACAGGGGCACCGACCTCGAGTACAGAGAAATAGACAGTAGACGGACGGACAGACAGCGTAGGTTTAGTAATCGGTCCCGTTGTTCTTCGGAGACGAAACCCTAAAAATGAAATTGATATTCATGCATTCATTATCCCCAGTCGTTTTTACAGCCGCACCCTTAGACCTGTTGGCTTCCGCCACGAACAGTGGAGTTAATTACCTAACTCCCGCTTTGAAGCTCGATAGATAACTTGTAGTATGGGATGTACTTTAAAATCTTAAATGTACTTGTTTAACTTTACGTTCCAACGTACGAGTACATTGAAACTTCGGGGAATTTTAAATAAGCAATCTGTAAGTATACGATGTAATTCTTGTGTTTATGTACCGGCTTGTTTATTATGTATTATGTATGTGTTACCTTGTGTGTTATGTTTCTTCATATAAAAGTTATGATTATAGCCTTTGTGTTGGTTATGACGTCATGTAATGTGAGTTAGTGTGGGTGAGGCTTATTAAATGAAGACGCAGTGGCTTTGTTATCGTTTTGTGTTGCAGGGGCCTTATCATGGCGTGTTAAAAGGGAGTTTAGTGCGTAAAATGGATCGCATTAAGAGATCATGGTATGGCCTTTTTTTTAGTGGTGGTTTAATCATCCAATGACATCTCCCGCCCTTGGGCGGAGCGAAAGATAGTGTCAGACTGTTACTGACTAAAAACCCACCCCGTTTCTTCGTTGCCTTACATACCAGGGCCGAGCTTTCCTTTAAGAAGCAAGCCCTTGGCCCCAGTAGGCTTCGACCCTGCCTGCCTGCAGCTAGCAGGCTGGGTCTCTATGGTTTGCTGACAACTCCTTGAGGCGCGCGGGAACAGTGCGCGCCGTCGACCACCTGGGCTTGGTCCGGATGGTTACCGGACGGTCAGACAGCGAGCTACCCATAGCTCGCCGTCCGCAAGCCCGCGCCTACGTTGGCTGGAAATCAGGATTGGATGGTATGGCCTCAAGTCATGAATTTAGTTCCCGTTTATGTTTTTTTTTTTTTTTTAACTTATGTAAAATCATCCAATGACGAATCCCGCCCTTGGGTGGGGCGGGAAACAGTGTCAGACTTTTACTGACTAAAAACCTACCTTTCCATTCCTTGCCTTTATCCTGGGGCCCGTGGTGACAGTCTCACATAACCTTAGGGCCCCAGTAGGCTTCGGCCCTGCTGGACCCCTACAGTTTGCTGACAACTCCTTGAGGCGCGCGGGAACGGTGCGCGCCGTAGACGACCTGAGCTCGGACCGGTCTGTTACCGGACGGACGGACAGCGAGCTACCCATTGCCCACCGTCCGCGAGCCCGCGCCTACGGTGGCCGGAAATTGGGATCGGAAACCCGGCGGCGGCGGCGGCGTGTGCGCCTTTGCCTAATGCGGTCGGCCTCCTCCTTTACTAGCATCACTGCTTCGCAAAAGGAGGCGACCGCCTGCCACTCCTCCTCGCTCCGGAGCATGGCTTGAACCAAGCCCCGGCGCGAGAGATCGCCGCCGATCGCCCCCACGAGGACACGGCGATGCTCTTCCCATCCCGTTTATGATAATAATTTCTATGGAGTCAAACCTGAAATCTCGAAATAAATTTGCTGCATTTATGAATGTTCGCCTAACTGGTCAAAATATACTGACTTTTTTACTCTCATAGTAAATGTTGTTTGTTGTCATGACTACAATCACGTGTTTAAGTATCGTTCACTAATTACCAGTAATCCTTTAAAATAAAATACTTACTGAATTTTACAATATACAGTAAAAGCTAACAAAGCCCCAACAAACTGGAACAAACCGACACATCTTTCCACAAAATCACTTCTGCTAACAATTGTACCATCGCTCACCATTTGTGCTTTCAAGCACTTTGTCTTGCAAGTGAAAGGAAGAAACAAAGACAATCGCGATCCCTCACTCCTAATGGATAGTGCTAGTCGGTCCGTTCAATCCTTTTTAGTTTAATTACTGGTGTGTCTGATTTCTACTTATAGGAGAGTTACGGTGGGTTATTTTCTTTGTTTGTCTCATAAATGGTAGCTTTACTTTGACAGTATGGCTGGCTCAAGTAGAATGTTATTTTGTAACGCATCATAGCATAGCATAGCATCAGCCTTATAATGTTTCCACTGCTGGGAATCAGGCCTTCTCTCTAGGAGAGGGAATGGGCCGTAATCCTCCACGCGAACCCAGTGCGGGTTGGTGAATGTCACATGTGACTTCGAATTTTCGGTTGTAGGACATGCCGGTTTCCTCATGATGTTTTCCTTCACCATTTTGAGAGCAGTGGTGATGAAATAAATTACACAAAGTAATGCGCCTGGCTGGATTTGATCCCACAATCTACAACTCGTAAGTCGGGGCTGTTACCACTCGGCCATTACTGCTCCAATTTATATTAGCCTAGTACAATCAGCTTTATAAAGATGTAGCGTTGAAAGGCCTTCTTCAAGGTGGACCGATGACCTGGTAAGGGTCGGGAGAATCGAATTGATGCGAGACGCATATGATCGTTCATTGTGGCGACACATAACTGAGGCGTATGCCCAACAATGGACCTTTTTCGGCTAAAAACGATTATGATGATGAATGTTCTCACTGCTGGGATGCAGGGCCTTCTTCCCCATGTAAGGGAATGGGACCGTAATCCACCACGCGAACTTAGTGCGGATTGGTGGATGTTACATGTCTTTAAGTTTTTGGATTTAGGACATGCCAGTGGAAGGTTTCGACACAATGACTTCCTTCATCGTTTTAAGAGCAGTGGTGATGAAATAAATCACACAAAGTTATGCGATTCACCGGTTCGGAGCAGTTACTATTGTGCCACCTCACTGCTGTTAGCTTATTATTATATTATTTATTCAATGTGAATTCTCTCCATTCTGACGTATGGTGCATAAACTTGACTTTTAACTGAATTTTCAATTAAATTGTCCAAATCTAAAGTTAACCAACGTACTACGAAGCGCAGCATACTATGTGTTAAATTAAAAGATCACTTTCTAAACTTGTCTCAAAAAGCTACCCAAATGAGACTCGGCAAGACTTGTCTGCCGCTTGCTTAACAAGCTGGGCCCATAAAAATCTGCCATCAGGGTTGATAGTGGTCAAACACGAACGAATCAGATAAAAAAGTATGCTTGTTACATTTATTTTATCGACTCCCACGCAAAAGATAAACAAAATTGTTCTGCTTCACTAAAGCTAACATACAACTGTCATAACAATGAAAACATATAATCAAAAACTCAATTATCATTTCGTAAATATAAATATAAAACTGAACAAATGGACGGCACAGCTGAATCAACCGTCCCGAGAGAAACGAAATGGCGAAGAAATTATTCACAATTTGCCAACGTTAGCGTGCAAGTAATGAATGCTTTTATTTGACAAGAACAAGATTTATTTGCGTTTGTCTAGAATGAGAGGAGTTCAGTTGTCAGTGCATCAGATGAAGAGGTACGTGGCCGTTAAGATGTTTTCGTAATGAGAGAATAGAATGCAGTTGATTAAATTGTTGATTGCATGCAATTAAACTTTACTGTAGTTAAATTGAAATGTCACTTTAGTATAAATCTATATGTTTAGCCACTACTTTGCTATAAAAATTTCGTGAAAAAAAAAAATACTTCGATAAAAAATTAAAAAACTCATTTGTTTCTATTTTTCTGTTTCCTTTTTTGTCCTTTTTACTATATTGATATGTGTATGTAAATTAATTGGGTATGCTAATTTTAGTTAAGAATATAAAATAGGTTTTTATTTGAAGTGGAAAATCATACAGTAATGACTTTCCTCACTCTAGCATAGAGCGGGATAGTGTGTCAGACTTTTACTTAATAAAACCACTCCTGTGTCCTTTAGTTACCCTTTACGTCCTGTCTTATGTCGGTTTTCTTAGAAGTTCCCCGCAGCCCTAGTACGTTGCTATCGTGAAAAAAATAATAGACTCATTAAATTTTCGGCGCTGAAATACAACACCACGGATAATGAAGTACACCAATTTGTTCCTTCATAATCAGATGTCACTTATGTGTGACTTAAGTGGCAATGGGCAGGGCACATTGTTCACAGAACGGATGGCCATTGGGGCCGAAAGTTTATGGAGTGGCGGCCACGTACCGGAAGACGTAGCGTTGGAAGGCCTCCTACAAGGTGGACTGATGAACTGGTAAAGGTTGCGGGAATCTGGTGGATGCAAGACGCACAGGACCGTTCGTTGTGGCGACACTTTGGTAAGGCCTATCTCCAACAGTGGATGTCTTTCGGCTGAAATGATGATGATGATGAATCAGATATCAATATTCACTAAAATTTATAAAAGATAAAACAAAACCATATTCGAACCTCAGTTGGTTGTAAAATATGTTGTTAATAGTTGGCCCCCGATGAGGTAGACCAATGAAATACGAATAGTAAGAGTCATCATCATCATCTTATTAGGCCAAAATATTCACCATAAAAATCATACTGGATGATTTTAAAACCCACATCACATCATTTCATCATCATTATTTCGAAAGACGCCCACTGTTGAACATAGGCTTCCCCCAAGTGTCACCAAAATGAACGGTCCTGTGCGTCTCACATCCATCGGATTCCCGCAACCCTCACCAGGTCACCAGGTCATCGGTCCATCTTGTAGGAGGCCTTCCAACGCTACGTCTTCCAGCACGCGGTCGCCACTCCAGAAGCTTTCAGTCCTAGTGGCCATCTGTTCTGCGCGCAATTTGCCCTGCCCATTATGATAACAGTCTTTTAGGACCGGTGGTTATTGTGGTATTAGTGGAAACTTTTGTCTACTAGTCGATGTCTTTCGTCTAAAATGATGATAATGATCTGTAAAATAGTCTCCAGGTCATCAAGCAGATGATCAATATTAATACTGTTATCCAAAACAACAGCCAAACATGCAATATGAGGCAAAACGTGTTTTTAAACCAGTGAACTAGTAAATTAAGTAAAAAGTGCACAAACATGAAAACATCAGTATCACTAGTGATGTTGGAAAGCAATTAAAAGTTATCCCCATTTATCTGGTGTCGAAGTCGTGCGTATACTCACTGGCATAGAGCAAGAAAATCGTATAGACACGGAACTCGGGACGGTACCATCTGAGTATTGTGCCTAATAATGCAGCAATATAATACTCCTGATCGTATTTCGATGGCCGTCGCCACTCTCAACAGAGATTAACCAAGTCTGCGAGAGATATTATAGTGCACAAGTAGGTACATGCGAACACAGGTGTACTCTCTGTTCATTTACTCTTATAGTCCGATGGGATGAAAGTCCTACACGACCAGAGAAAGATCAGGCGCAGGACCAACAGCTTAGTATGAAATTGGTAGTGTTCCACCCGCGTATCTCAGAAAACATTCTATCGAACTATGATATGATATGCTATGCACGTTTGATAAGGCTGATTATGCTGTTTTTCATGACAACAGCTCTCAAAACGGTGAAAGAAAACATCGTGAGGAAACCGGCATGTCATAGAACATCTTCCACACACTTGAAGCAGCAGTGTCGCATCTCTTCAGATATTTATTTTTATTCTGTGACAGTAGTTTTTGCTAATCGCGTTCACCATACAAGTTTTAATTGCCAAGTGGTCACGTGTGAATTTATCTACCGCGGTTTTGTTACAAAATAGCTGGTTAATACATGTGAATAGTTTTAAATTGATTCTGGAAATTGTTGGTGACGTAACGATGAGTAGTTTAAGTTAATTTATTTGAGTTTTCTGCTTATAACTTTATGCAATTTAAAAAGGTGGTTTCTTGATTTCGATAGCGATGCTTTAGCTAACAAACTGGCCTTTCGAAAATAAGATGGAAGTCTTCAAAAAGATAGCGTGATGATTTAGATCAGAAGTATATTTATGTAGTTAACTATATCATCCTACATTCCAAAAAGGTAAATCATATGATTGGGTTAACTGTAAAAATGTGCACTGAAATAAAACAAACTTGCAATAAAATCAAAACTATCAATCGTGTCATTTATTTATTTATTTATTGTACACTAAATTTTTGGCACTTACAAGAAATACAATAACGAAAACTTATGTCTAAAATATAAACAATTGGCGGCCTTATCGCATTCCGCGATCTCTTCAAGGCAACCATGAATGGACTGGATTCTTAGAACATGAAATGGGGTTATCATAATAAGCACCAAATTTTTATTGAAATATACTATAATAGATACACAGATACATATGCTATATAATATATACATAAATACATACATACCAAAAATATAGGCAATAAAAAGAAATGACGACTTTTGATAATCACAGAGACAGGTAGTGCTCCTTAACAAGTCTTCAAGTTTTCATTTATTTGAGTTAACTATCAACAATAAATGAAAAACATTAGAAAATATTAACTTTACCTAGATTACACTGTGTATTTACTAACTTTTTAAAAATAAATTCAGCTATATTTAAAACAGAATATTGGTGGCCCAGGTTGTAAAGGCCTCGACTTACGAGTTGTAGATCACGGGTTCCTACGTAGCCAGGCACAATATTTTGTGCATTTACTTCATCCACTGCTCCCAAAATGAAAGAAAACAGCGTGAAGAAACCGACAGACCGAACGATTCAAAGTCATGTGACATCTACCAAAGGTGTACGGCCTTTTTCCTTTCCTAGAGAGAAAATCTGATTCACAACAGTGGGAAACTTTAAAGTTTACACACAGTGAACTTTTACGTTTGTTTTTTAAAATATATTCAGCTATAAATAAAACGTTCATTCAAGATTAATTCTTGATTAAAAAAGTTTAAATCCAAAACAGTTTAAGGCCCAGTATCCACCAAAGCCGAGAGGAGAGGAGCCGAGAGGAGATGTGTTTTAATAAACCAATCCGATTTCGTTATTTCCACATCTCTTCTCCGCTTAGCTTTGGTGGAAACGGATCAAGCGAAGAGGAGAGGAGATATCTCATTTCTCTATAGAATTTTGTGCGGCAAATGTGCAAACAGTGCGGCAGTGGAGAGAAGTGCCTTCCCGCACCCCGCTGCCTTTTCCCCGCACCTTTTCTCTCACAGTTCACATCTCTGCTATACAAAGCTCACGTTTCCTCTCCGCTACACTTCCCTTCTCCACTTTAGTGGATAAAACCTGCCAGTTTCGCAATACATCTCCTCTTCTCTCCTCTCCGCTTTGATGGAAACGTGCCTAAGGCACGAGGCATACATGTACCTCAGTAAATATTGTACAAGTTTGAGTATAAAATTGTTCACGTTTGCGGTGAATTGTTACCAGTCTGTCAAACATCTGCAGGATTTATGTTGTATGTTAATTACTTTGTTGAGTCTAGCATCATCAGCTTTTTAATGTTCCCACTACTGGGACACAGGCCCTCTCTCTAAGAGGGAATGGGCCTTAATCCACCACGCGGGCCCAGTGCGGGTTAAATGTTAAATGTCTTCGAATTTTTGGTTTTAGGACATGCCGGTTTCCTCACGATGTTTTCCTTCACCGTTTTGAGAGCAGTGGTGATGAAATAAATTACGAGTACATAAAGTAATGCGCCTGCCTGGGTTTGAACCCGCGACCTACAACTCGTAAGTCGGGACCGTTACCATTCGGCCACCACTGCTTTAAGACTGAGTCTAGCAAACGTACTTATTTTTTTTATTGTTGATAGGCTCGCGTTTGATCACTGTCTCATCTGGTTGTAAACAATGATTTCGCTGAGCCTATAAATAACCTATTTACTCTTAATTGTTTTCTGATAACTATCAGGAAATACAGATTCTGGCTCGGAATTACATGTCTTAGCTGTACGCAAAATAGATGTTTCCCTCTGATTCATTCACTCTGATTAATTTATCAGTTTTACAAGAAATAGTACATTTAAATAAAAGTGGAGAAAAGTTGTCGAAGAGGTGGGATTCGCCTGAGCCATAGGCGAGGGTGTTATGGAGCCGAGTACTAATGACAAATTTCCACGTGTATCAAATGAAAATTTCAATACACTTACGAAGATATAAATAAAAGAGATTTCCAAACCCAGTCTATATATGTGTAAAAATCGATATCGATAAGAGTGGTGTTTCAAGTGAGTGTATTGAAAGATAAATTAATTTTTGTTCTAATACAGTAAATTAAAAAGTAACAAAACACATTTGTAGTGTGACAAATTGTCCCAATACTTTTATCTAGATCCAGTCTTTTTTAAAACTAAATATTTCAGTAGTTTTAGTTTAGTTTCCATCGAATCTAGGGCATCGAGCATTCACACAAAGAGAATTTGAATGGTCGAATGTAAACAGGGACTTAATACTGTTGACTGGTTCCAGCCGTTTGAAACTTTTGTGGCCTAAAATTGAATACTCTGTTTTATTGAGTTTGGAGCTGACGGAATTTTTATGACTTGGATTGTGGTACATTTAAAGAATATTTGATCGTTAACTTAGTGTTTCAGTAATATCAAGGTCTTATGACATCTCTAATCTATCCTATATAATACTATATTCCATAACTATCACACAGCGCCGTCTAGTCCCAAGCTAAACAGAGCTTGTGTTATGGGTACCAGTCAACTGATAAACATCGCTACATAGTATTAAACAAAGTCGCTTCCTGTTGTCTGTCCCTATGTATGCTTAGATCTTTAAAACTACGCAACGGATTTTGATGCAGTTTTTTTAATAGATAGAGTGATTCAAGAGGTAGGTTTATGTGTATAATATATTTAATATCACCATTGCACCCATGCGAAGCTGGGGCGGGTAGCTAGTACTAATATATTTCTAAATACATGTAATGTATTAAACTTTTAATTTAAGTTATTTTATCTGTAGACTATGAATACATTTAAAAAAAAATATAACAAGGTCTGTCAAGTAAAGGGAATTTGAAATTGACTTAATAATAAACTTTAATTGTCGTTTCTATGAATTTTCAGAGCAACACAATTCTTTTATTTTACAAGTCCCAAAAACGATTATAAATCACCTTATACATCATTATAGATAAATTACACTCAGACACCGAACAAATGATAGTGCTCATCACACAAACATTTGTCTTAGGTGGGAATGGAAATCACGACCTCCGGTATAGCAGTCGGGCCATTAACCACTAGACCAAGAGGCCAGTCGAAACTTAAATTTAATATACTCCGTCATAATGTTTTTAGTCGATGCATTGTAAACTGCTTCAACAATATATCCCTTTTTAAATAATTAACCAATACATTTGTGCTTTTAACATAGTATTATGTTCCTGTTTATTATTATTCAAATAAGTTACAACTATAACATCGTGAAGGATAGTATGCGTGACATCTGTCGGATATGCCATCGGTCCGGGAAATCTAACTGACACATTATTTCTGGATATTTTCATCTAGCTAACGGACACTATTTGCATAGACACGACCTTGTAACCAGGAGGAACCAGGTCCTTGGGACCAGTGATTTAATCGAGATTATAGCTTCATTTTGCGTTTCACCGCGATGAATTGAACCTAGTTTACGCTAAACTCAGTTTCAATTCTTTTGTTGTCGCCCATGTTTATGACACGGGTCTTTAAACTAGATTACGCTGAGCTCAGTTTAGTTGAACTAAGTTTTTATATTGAATGATGAAATCAGCCCTTAATATATTATGCATGTACTATACACATAAACCTTCCTCTTGAATCACTCTGTCTATAAAAAAAATAAAAACTGCATCAAAATCTGTTGCATAGTTTTCATCCTGTTTAGGAAATGTGGTCATAGATAAATACCTTTTTCGCCATTAATAATAATTGCACAATGGTTTTCAACCTTTCAACTATAGTGGGAGTGCATAAAAACATGTAACATTTTCTTTAGTTACTGTTTTAGTTCATGTCTCCTGCATGGGTATATTTGATATACTTGGTAACAGTGATCATAGCCAGTTCATTAAAGATCTAACCATACATACGGACAGACAGCGGGGAGTGAGTTTGTTTTATATTATGTAATGAAGTGGCATTGTACTGGTGAAAGAATTTTTACACTTTACACACACAAACAAAAATACAAATATTTCCTCTTTATAATGCTATTCGTTCAAGTCAATATCCCTTCTTATTACTAAAGCAGAGCATAGGCTTGCAGAAATAGCCAAGTGTCGTAGGAACTGCCCATTAGCTGTCTGATTTGGCTTTGTCTCCAGATATTGCGCTAATTTCAATCTCAATACTTATATTTTGGTAATCTATATCCACTGTAACACTACTATAGTAATACTCTACAAAACTGACACGACCAAATACACCGATAAATTTTGCTCGTTTTAATCTCTTGGAGGGTCGATTTGGTACATGACACACTATCGATTTATATAGTAAATGAGTCAATGAACTTGTAGGTAGTTGTCGGTCGTTGCGCACTAACTACTTACAGTTCATTGGCCTCTCTTAGCTAACGTTTACTTAAAGAAATTAATTTCATAAATGCGTAAATTAATTCGAGTTTAAAAAAAAGGTTTTTTATATTTTATTTTTATCTTTACAAATAGATTTTGTTTCATGTACCGAATCGACTCTCCGCGGGATTAAAACGACCAAAATTTAACGGTGTATAAGATTAAATTAGACATTGACTGAAATCAGTGTGAGGTTTTTTCAGTGTCTTTGCTCCAAAATAGTACAGTAAACTTAAAAAAAATATCTCTGAAAAGTCTGAAATCTTAGCAATGTCTGTCTTTCTTTAAAATTAATCTAATACTTATAAATATTACATTTTATGGCGTTTCTGGTCGTAGTCTTTTGAAATGGCTTGACGGAACTAAGTACAGTCAGGGGTCAAAAGTGCAGTTGCACTCTACCGATAATAAAGTGTCTAGAATTTTTTTATTGAACAAGATCAATGGATTATCACTCAGTTCGTTTGTACCATAGAACCTAAAGAACCAGTTTTGGAAGAAATTTTATACACTTTAGCATTAGTAGAGTGCAACTGCACTTTTGACCCCAGACCGTACTTAAGTTAGTTTGTACTCACACTTGCCTATAACATATTGATATTTCTATCCAAATTGCGCTATTAACTAGATACATGTAAATTGTAACAGGAATAAAAGCTACAAAGTTCAAATACGTGTTCAATCGCGATTTAGTATCAGTGATAGTCATAATCCAGAGCGTATTTAATATTATAGTAACTTTACGGAGCAATTTTGTGATACTCCTATTTATGGCTCCAACTCGTGTTAGAAAGGATGGATAAAATTTAACACATTATTTTTACAGAACGGCATAATAGAACGTATTATTAGAAATCTGATATATAGGAAGGTTGCCTATATTGTGCCTTAATGAACTTTTATAAGCGATCGCAAAAGCTTTATAACATAAGAGGATAATATTACTAGAAATGAAACGGCTGTTCTATTGGTGTTTTTTTATATGGTATGTAAAACCATCAAATGACAAATGTCGCCCTTGGGCGAAGCGGGAAATAGTGTCAGACTCTTACTGATTAAGAACCTACCCTGTTCCTCAGTTGCCTATCGTGCCGGGGCCGGGCCTTCCTTTCAGAAGCTGACCCATGACCCAAGCAGGCTTCGACCCTGTCTGCCTGCAGCTAGCAGGCTGGGCCTCTACTGTTTGCTGACAAGTCCTTGTGGCGCACGGGAACAGTGCGCGCCTTTGACGACCTGGGGCCCAAGTCTACTATTTTTATAAATTCGTTATTCCAACACGATTCCACCGTCATTTTGCTAAAATTTCGTAATCTGCAAATCCGATCATTGGTCGGTCTGTGGTTTTTTAACTGTCAAAGTCAAAGTGACATTACTGCTTACTGTTTATTTAGAGCGGCCGCCGGCCGGCGTTTACAGTGTTTTGTTGTTGTTATTGTATTAGTGTTTTTTTTTTATGATTAGTTATGATATACGGCAGACATTCATTTGTTTTCATTCATTTGGGCCTCTCCGGTTTGCTGACAGCTTCTTGAAGCGCGCGGGAACATTGCACGCCGTCAGTTCTAATGGTGTTTATTTTTTATTACTAGAAAAATGAGAAAATTTAAAAAATAACGACAGTTAATCTTTTGAAATAAATCTGAAAAAGTACAATTTAGGAAACCGTTTTCTTAATTGTGTCATAGGTATTCTAAATTGTATTTCACGATTTAAATGAGATTCAAGTTTCTGTTGAAAACTGAAATCATCTTTAACGTTATACATCTTTATAAAAAATATTATTCATGAAGTTTTAAATATTAATAACTAGTTCACCTGGCGAACTTCGTACTGCCCAATATTCCTTTTAGATAAACTGTCAAAGGATAACGTCATCTACAAGCATTACCTGAACCAACATAGTTCATTTCAAAATGACATTTTAATTAGAGATGGTTTTGTATTCGATTTTTTTTTCGTATAATTTTTGCAGATTTTCTCACCGTTTGAATCTATCCTGGACTATCCCAAATATTTTAAGATCAAAATCAAACAAATCAGTCTAACCTTTCTAAATTTTTAGCTAGACTAACAAACAGCTATTAATTTTTATAGATATAGATAAATGTACCTAAATACTACAAATAAATTTGGAATCAATAACAAAAATACAATAAAATAAGACTTACATAAAACTAATTACGGTTTCTCTTAGTCTACTTTAATCTTACTCAGTTTGATTAAAGCTTTTATATTTGTAAACTAACTAGCAACCAGCCCCAGCTTCGCACGGGTGTAATGGTGATATTAAATATTATTATGCATTTATACATATAATTTAGTTATGCTTTAGTGTGCGTTTTGTGTTGCAACAAATATTTTTTTTATCTATCTATATAAACCTTCCTCTTGAATCTCACTATCTTTAAAAAAAACCACATCGTAATCCATCGCGTATTTTTAAAGACTGAAGCATACATATGAACAAATAGCGGGAAGCGACTTTGTTTTATACTATGTAGTGAAATCAGCCTTGCGATTTCAATAAAAGCACTTGTACGTATTTAGTATTCGATCGAGATAGGATCGAGTTGCCTAAATTGGACCGGCTTGTAATTTGTACCAGTTCAAAATCTCCCAAACCATAATGTTTTGATTTAAAAACAACAAAAAGCCTACCAACATGATGCAGTCGCTGCTATTTTGGATTCTATTTCACAAAAGAGAGAAATAATTATTATGACGTTCTAATCTTAATAGTCCTATGACCTAACCTATCAAATTGCTGTTTTTTAAAACGGGTTGCTTTGGAGTTTAATATCTTTAAATTGAATTGGATTTATAAGTTCAAATAAACTTTATATTACAGGTAAATTTTTACTTCGAAATTAGGTACGTATTGGTTTCTTTGTGTTTTGTATTTTCTGTAATGTCTTTTTTTTTCATAGGAGGTACAGTTTCTTTTAGATATTTTGACCAATTGGTTTACTCTAAATGAGGCCATAACTTCTAATAAGCTTAGGCTGATTTACGAGATTTGTTTGTAGAGCTGAGACAAATTAATAGTATTTGCTCATGTGGGAACTTACAGAAATCGTGTTGAAAGTGATGTATGAAGTCAATATTTTATTTGAAAAAGGATAAGCAAAATATTACCCATGAATGTGGCGAAGTATTGAGAAAACCTGAGTTTAAACAGTCAACTGCAATGCTAATATGATAATAAAGATAGGGTAGGCTGAGAAAGTGTTCTTGCGTTCGTGAAACGCAAAGAACATTATGTTTTTGTTGTTTTGTTATTTAATTGATGCTGAAACGCACTTGTTCATTAAAGGCCTGAGCCTAGAGCGAATGAAGACAGATGGGTGAGTAAAAGTGTGATACTTACTTTCACTCCACTCATCGTGAGAGAAATTAGTCGACGACGACTTAAAAAAAAAAGTGAGGTAAGTTTGAAAATTGTAAAACTCTAAAGAGATCCTGTCAGTCAATTAAAAAAGAGGAATAGTATTCAAAAGTGACACTGAATGAAGTCATAAAATAAAAATGTATTGGAACTAGTTATTGAAGCAATAACGTACAGCACTATTTTATGACCAATATATATTACAGTTTAGCTTTGGCAATTGAGTTACAAAGAGATACTTTGTGTTTTATTGTCAATGTTATATGCAGCAGTTTTGAAATAATAAAATGATATAAGATAAGGTAAGATGCAGCAGTTTTGAACTACATACAAAGTAGTACCTTTGAGTATCGTAAAATCTACCACAATATGTTCTGGTGTTGGACTAGCGATTTGTGCACACGCTTCTGATACATTGCATAAGCTAAAAGTGTTGTTAAAAACTATGTGTGGTTTCCTAAAATATTACCGTCCAATGAGGTGAATAGAAACGAAAAGTATTATGTCGTGGCCAGATCATAGATATTGATCACTTCATGATATGGCTAAGTAAAACTGGCCAGATCATTTTAAACTTTAAAGTATGATGATATTTCAATCCTCATTTGGCCTAATTTCTTTAGATCTTTTACTATCATAAAAATCCTACATTAATGATATGGCCAAACGAGGTCTGACATATCATCCAATGTTAACGTTTAAACAATCTGACCAGTTTTACTTAGCCATATCATGAAGTGATCAATATTTATGATCTGGTCACGTCATATTTTATTTTAATTTATGCTCTGGTCTTAATTACAATTAATGAGTAAACGAGAAAATGAGTCCATAAATGCTAGTAAAAACTGTAAAACACAGAGAACATCTCCGTCAAACCCTTGTGTTCTTATTTGACCTGTTTGATTGTAAAAGACGATCATTGTGATGAGCACAATCATTTGTTCCGTGTCGGGGTGTTATTTATCTATAATATGTATGTATTTATAAATATACAAGTATGTATATCAGCTGTCTGGTACCCATAACACAAGCTCTGCTTAGCTTGAGACTAGACGGTGTTGTGTGATAGTATATATTATTATTAAATTATTATATTATTGTCCAATAAAAAAACATTGATTTGTAAAATTTTAAATAATTGCTATTTAATTTTTATTAAACTAGCCACAAAAAAAGCTTGTGTTTTTATGTTTTTGTATATATGTCCTAACTTTTTCATTGAAAAAACTTGGATTTTGACTTGACATTGAAACAAAATATGAAACTTAAGTTGCAGGTTCAGATTTCTACTGTCAAGGTTATTATCACCGCCGTGTCCTCGTGGAGGAAGTCAGTGGCAGCGACCTCTCGCGCCGGATCCTGGTACAGGCCATGGTACGAAGCGAAGAGGAATGGCGGTCGTCTCTTTCTGCAAAGCAGTAATGCACGTCCTCACGCCTCAGCCACCGGGATCTGGACTCCGATATCCAGCGAACCCATAGGCAAGGGCTTGCGCACAACGGAAGCAACGGGTAGCTCGCTCTTTGCGTTCCTAGACCACGATGAACTCTTTCAAAGATTCGCGTGCCCCAGCTGTTTTTAATACAACTTAATGATATGTTAATAAGATTTTACAGATTTCATTTCCTGGTATGAATCGCCAAGTGTAGTTCTTACTACGCCGTAGCAGATGTGCTACGGCCGCGTAGCAAAGTGGCTACGACAATACACATGAAGACATCATGCGAAACGCGTTTAACCAATTTGAATTTTTGGTATCAATTTACTTTTTTCAAATCGTTTCAGTGTAAACTAACTATAATTCATACAGTAGAGTAAAAAAAAAAAAACATTTTCAGTAGTTACATAATGAAATATACGTTCACGTAAGCACGTTTTCTAGTAGTTTTCTAGGTAATCTTATTTATTGAAAACCGTAGGTATAAAACATATCAGTCCCAAATTCCCAGACGACAGGTGATATATTCAAGATAAGTATGACGGATTGTTTCTAATACAGTAGACACGACTGAGTTCATATGGATTCTTAGAAGACTTACCTTTTCAAGAGAAAGTTTCAGTAATAATTTATAAGCCCATAGGCAATTTTCTATGATAAAACTGTTATTGAGAGACTTTATTTATAGGTTTGTGAAATGACTGAATTTTTGTGAATTATTTAGACGCTTATTTTAATACAGAAGGCGTTTTTTCGGTGGGAAAATCATCAATCGACATATTTGCGCCTTTGGGCAGCGTGGAAATAGTGCCAGACTTTTACTGACTAAAAACCCACTCCTGTCCTTTCTTTACGTTTAATACCGGGGCCGTACCTTACTTTGCTACTATGCACAGTACTGATGGCGGTGGCTCGAGACCGGTTTTATTAATCATCATTGGAAATTTAAACGTACTCAAAATTTTATTGACTATGGCGTTATTTGCTTTATTTACATACCTACACAGCTAAAACACACATATTCGTCTTCAAAATTATTTATTTTTGTATTTATTTGATGTATCATTTTATTAAATCACATTATACTCGTATTTAAACTTATTCTCATCCGTGATTGTACCCAAGGTTCAGTTGAAAACCAGCGTCAGGCAACTGCTACGAAGTTGTCTGGCATCATGCTGAACTGAACCTATTTGGCGCAGCCGTGAGGCATATTCTTGTTGCTGTTGATTTTTTTTTAATTATTTTTTTTAATTATTGTATTTTATTTATGTTTAAGTTTTAAAACTTGTATTGTGCTTCATTGCAGGCCAAATAAACGTGTTTTTTTTCTTTCTTTCTTTCTTTTGGAAACTATTCCATGGCCCCAGTAGGCTTCGAACCTGTCAGGCGGCTTGCTGACAACTCCTTGAAGCGCGCGTGGAACTAAAAACGCCGTTGACGACTTGGGCTCAGTCTGGACGGTTATCGGACGGTCGGATGGCGAGTTACCCTTTGCTCGCTGTCCGTGCCTACGGTGGCTGGAAATTAGGATCGAAATCCTGGCGGCAGCTG
Source organism: Leucania comma (assembly GCA_958295575.1). NCBI lineage: Eukaryota > Metazoa > Arthropoda > Insecta > Lepidoptera > Noctuidae > Leucania > Leucania comma. The sequence continues at coordinate 24,384,345 of OY282467.1, read as the reverse complement.
GGGCGTGAATGCCGTTACCTCATGCGTGCGGCCTCCTCCTTTGCTAGCATTACTGCTATCACTCCTCGCTTTAGACCATGACCTGTGCAGGAACTTTCCAAATGAACTGTTCGGTAAGAACCTGCTTCATGCGGAAGGCAAGGACGCCGTGATGTCTTACCAGCCACTCTTCTAGGAGAGGACTTACAGCCATAATTATGGTAATACATAAGCATAATGATAAAAAAAATATTTTTCGGCGGGTAAATGTTTTACTACTAAATCTTCATATTTTATGGCGGGATTAAATTTTGCAATTAAAATGGGCACTCCCTCAAATGTAATCAATAGAAAACCATCAGGCCAGCAACTCAGCGTCGATGCTCAAGACTTTAAAACCTCCTGCCCTGAGTGAGAGAAGCCACTGGATGATTTACCACATTAAAGCTGGACATACCAAAATTTATTTACCTGGGCTTTAACTAGGACCATTTTTTTACTTTGTACAAAAATATAAATAAATCTAAACTTTTCATGACGCTAATATAAAAACCAACACGACATCACGTAGTTCCCGGAACTTTTGTGACATTTTCCCCCTTTTATTAAATTCTGTCCACGTAGTAAAATACCGAAGGTTTTCATAAAAAATAAAAGTAATGGCATGATAGTAAAATATTGTATGAAACGGCCGGACCGTTTTGTGTTGTTTTTAATGGCACTATGTTTGCGTTGCGTGATAACATTGCATCTTAAGTTTGCGTTTCCACAAAAGATATTCGAGGTAGCTAAATGGTGCAATATGGTGATTTTAAGTCGTGAAAAAGGGTAGAAAAAGTCACACAGCTTTATAATAAAGTTGTGTGCATATTGCAAGTGTAAAAGGGACATTTGTTGTGTCATCAATTTTGTATGTAACGCGATCTTAAGTGGCGATTTTCAGTCACTACGCAATAAAAAGAAAAGTAATACAAAAAAATAAAATTCATTTACTTCAGGTACGAGACCATAACCCATATAAAAATCACTCACATGTAGATTATAATAAAAATTATATTAAAATTAACAATGACTGTTTGGAAAGTTTTTTTTTATCTTTATTTAAAGAGCTTTTTCGCTGTGACACTCTGTAGATAAACATATATTATGTAATTATGAAATAAAATTAGTAAGTTTAAAAAAAAAAAAAAAAATAACTAGGTCCCGGGTCGGTTTTTCAGAGCAAACTTAACCATATTAATTATAAGGACTATTTCATCTGATAAAGGGTTCGATAAATTAATGTTATGTGCGCCAATTTGTGTTCTGAGCGATTGATAAGTTGGTGTGACATGCTTGGGATTAAAATAAATAAACAGTTATTTTGTGGTCTCGAATAAATCTCATCGTAGTAACTCCCAGGTGACACGAACGTTCCTATAGCTAAAAGGTTTTTAAACTTAGCAGGCAAGTTGTAGCATCAGCATAGCATAATTAACCTTTCAATTTTCCCACTGCTGGGACTCAGGCCTCCTATCTAGGAGAGGCCCAGTGCAATGCCACATGTCTTCGAATTTTTGGTTCTAGGACATGCCGGTTTCCTCACTATGTTTTCCTTCACAATTTTTGAGAACAGTGGTGATCAAATAAATTACACAAAGACAAATTTTAGGGCTCTAGGTCAACGGGAAGTATTCTATGAATTTTGATTCCCTTGAGACTATCGAAAATAATGTCCGTTTTTTGCGACATAAACGCCCGTTAGCTAAATAGTTTCATATTATCACAGCGTTCAAGGGACTAGAAACCTGAGTATGTGTTTTGATTTCAACTCCAAACAGACAGACAATAAAGTTGTCCTATAAGGGTACCGTTTTTTCCTTTTGAGGTACTGAATCCTAAAAACAAATTCGCACACAAATCACTATGCATCATTGTATAGAAATATCTTTGGTAGAAAATACTCTTAAGGTTTTTTTAGTCATTAAGTGCTTTGATTTTCTTTAGACTAAACTTATTGATCTCAAGTTGAGTGCTAGTTGAAATGTAAAAAAATAAAACTTATTTTTCACATATTATATTGAAAAACTGCCAGACGAAGCATTGGAAAGCTTACCATAAATTACATCAATGATTTGGTGAGGGTCGCGAAAATTTGATGAATAAGAGATGCATAGGACTGTTCATTGTAGCGACACTAGGGAGAGGCCTATGTTTAACAGTGTCTTTCGACTGAAATGATGGTAATAATAATATAAATATTAGTATCCGGAGCGAGAAAGAATGACAGGCGGTCGCCTCCTTCTGCGAAGTAATAATGCTAGCGAAGGAGGAGGCCGCATGCGTGAGTGTACGAACTTCCTCATGCCCCAGCCGCCAAGATTCCGACCCTGACTACCAGCCATGGTAGATGTGGGCTTGCGGACGTCGAGCACTGGGTAGCTCGCCGGCCGGCAGTCCGGTAATTAATTCGACCGAGCCTAGTCGTCCACAGTGCGTGATCGCGCTCCTCAAAGAGATGTCAGCAAACCTTAAGGGCCCAGCAGGGCTGGTGCCCGCTAGCTAGGACATTTTTTTAATTTTCCCTTTAAAAATCGATAGTGTTTCATGTACCGAATCGACCCTCCACGGGATTAAATCGACCAAAATTTAACGGTGTATAAAAATGAGTAGTTGTTCGTTACTCTTGCTAAAACTCGAGAACGGCTGAACCGGTTTTGCCAATTTTGGTCTTAGAATATTCGTGATAGTCCAGGGAAGGTTTATACGGTTAGAAAATATGGAAAAGAAAATATAAAAGAATCCGTGAATTAAGTGGTACGGTGTTTGCCGGGTCAGGTAGTCTATTTTATATTTTTATTGTTTTCTGTACGTGTGTATTGGTCCTAACTTTTCTTAAACAATTTGACCAAATTGTATGAAATTTTCAGTGTATTTTTATATAATTATTTGAGGGAATCTCTGAATGGCTTATATCATAACTGAACTGGAAACGTGAAAGAGGGAACTTAGTTTGAATGCAAGATCTCATTCCATGTACCAATATACTTGAAAGTTAGCAGATATAGGAACTTAAGTAAATAATAAACGATGTCGTTATTTGTTTTTACAACTACTTCCAGTAGAAAAATCATGAGGTTTTAAAGACAGTATGGAGGATTTTTATTTATTTTGTAAATAAAATTAAAACTTGACACAAAGATTCTAAACAAAATAAATAAAGAAGTTTAAAAAATAAAAACCATCAAAATACGGTTTAAGCGATTTTAAAGTTTTTATGAATACATTCTAGCAAACGAATTCGTTGGTTAGTCAAAAGCAAAAGTATAGGCAAATAAATATCTTCGCAACATCCCTTTAATTTGCAAAGATGCAAATTCTTTAGCATTCATGTTTGAAATAGCAATAAAGACCTCCCTACAACACGCCGGCAATTATGAATAAATATCGACACGGAAATAAAAATCAAATAAAATGGCGTAGCATCGAGTATCGTATAAAATTGCTTTCTGCTCTGTAAGTGCAATATGCTGTTCATACCATGTCTTGAGCCTTCATTGAACACCTTAAGTGCATTGGCAAGGGATTTTATTCCTGCATATTTTTTGCTATTCAAAATAGAAGCCTTTGGATACGATGCCTTTGACGTGCAGGAAATTACACGACGAACTTGGAAATATTATTTCTGATCAGGGATTGTTTCAGTGTTATTGTCATGTTGATCAAAGGTTCACGTTGTATATCTACTCTGTAAATGGGAATAGGAACATAGGTATACATAGATCAAAGTCGCGGCAAAGCAGAAAGAATTTCGGCAAGTTCTCATAATGCCATGGCGACAACGACTATCGCAACCCAATGCTGGGCACGCCATATTCATGACGGTAAGTTCCCTTTTTTAGGAATGGCTGGAAAGACGTCACGGCGTCCTCACCTTTACCGGATATGGTAAGTTTTGGAGGTTCCTACATCAGATTTAGAAAGAAACACCCGGCTGAACCATTGTGTGAATCCTCCAGGGGAAATGGTGAAGTATAAAGTGGAGGTGAGCCCTGCTTGGACGGAGTACTACTGTGTCCTCGTGAAGGCGATCGGTGATAGCGACCTCTTGCGCCTGGCCCGGGTTCTGGCTATGATTTAGAGCGTGAGGGAACGAACATCTTTTTATTATTCAACCATTGTACCGAATCGATTAGGCTTATCAAATTTAAGCCTAATCGAGTTTTTGTTTTCTAAACATTTTGCTTTTTATTTGCTTAACTCTGAGATATAAAAATAAAAAAAAAAACCGAAGAAATGAAAGAAAAACGATGAATGACATTTCAAAGTTTTTCATCATCAATGCATTCAATGAAACGTTATAAAACAGCTTGTAGCGTTTATAAATTTTATTACCAGTTCTCGAGGAAACTGTAGCAAATTCGTGACCACAAACACTTACGAAGAAAATAAAATTTTAACAATAAACATGCGATACTCTCACCCGTACGGATTTCTTGCCCTAGAATGAAATAAAAATCCACTATCTGAACTTTTATGTTCCTTTTCTTCTATTATTGTGTTACTTACGGAAAATCTCGGTCGTCCGTACTTTCTAAGATTTGTTAGCAATTTTCGTGGTCTGCTGGAGCACATTTTATTTATTATTGAGATTAAAACAATACCTGTTAAATTACCCCACTAAGTTATATCATTAAGGAGAAATTCGATACAATAATTATATATTATGTGTGCGTGTATGTTTGTTACTCTGAACATTGAACAATATCAAGTTAATCAAGTAAACCATTTACAGACACTTTTGATTTGTCAAAAAGTTAGTCAGGCAGGTAAGTGAAACAAATTCCATGAAGTAGGAAAGGAAAAGCGGAAGCTTTTCCTTTCCTACTTTCCATTGGATGAGTAAAAACATAGAGTGGGGAACCACTCTATGTTTTTACTCATCCAGCCATACTTACCTGATCGTTTCTTTGAAATGGAAGCTGGAGTACCACAGGGATTAATTTTTGGCCCAGTGCTGTATAATATATTTACATCGGATCCACCCACAATTGATGGCATAACTGTAGCAATTTACGCTGACAATATAGCATACTTATCTGTTGACCATAACCCTGAAGTAACTAGCAAAAGAATACAGAAACAGCTTGATGAGACGCACAAATGGCTCTGTAAGTGGCGGATACGCGCCAGTACCACAAAGTCTAAACACATCACGTTTATGCTTAAACAAAGAAACACTCCTCTTATGAGACTAGGACCAGAAACCCTTCCACGCACAGATTGTGTGAAATATCTTGGTTTCCATTTAGATAGGCGGCTAACATGGAAACATAACGTCAAAAATAAAAGAGATGAGATAAACCACAAGTTTCGTAACCTATATTGGCTAATGGTCAGAAACTCTGTACTGTCTGTGGACAATAAATTACTTATCTCAGTTCTGAAGCCAATATGGACATACGGAGTCTAGCTGTGGGGTATAGCCAGTAAATCTAACATACTCTGCCTGCAAAGACTACAAAATAGCATCTTATGAGCAATAATTAATGCGCCTTGGTTTGCTAGGAACGACAAAATCCAGGACTATTTAAATATGCCATCAGTGACCTCTGAAATTGAGAGATACAAAACGCAACATAAGGAACGTTTAACCTTGCGTCCGAACTCACTAGTTGCTGAACTGTAAAACCCGACTGCGGTGGTGAAAATGCTGAAGAGAAACCACCTTCTATAAGTCTGACACTACTTCCCGCTCCGCCCAAGGGCGGAATTTGTCATCTTCTATAAGTGGGAGCAGTAGCACCGGCGGCTCCACCATAACGCCATCTGTTTTAAACTAATTAGCTTATGGTCTGCCGACCGATTGCAAATGGAAGGAGTGTATAAAAAAAAAATCCAAATCCACGAAGGAGAAGGACGTGCAATAAACTCCATAGACAATCTTTTAAATAATCAAAACTCCTGGTATTTTGGTTGGCCACACCTCCAATTTCTTTGTCCTTACGTCAGAATAAAGGAATTGGAGGCATGGCCAACTCGAGGCGTTCGACGCGAGAGAATCAAAACGAAACAGTCGTAACATGGCTAGGGGGGCTGACCTGAAAAGATCTAATCTGTCTATGCTTATAAAAAAAAAACTGACTGACTGACTGACTGACATAACTACGCATAGCTGAAACTACTTGGAGTAAGAGCGTGAAATTTTGTTCATAATTTCATTTTATGATGAAGGCGAGCAATGAAAGAGGATTTTCCAAAATTTACTTCTAATAGGATGAAGTTTGTATGGAAAAACCGATATTCATATGGGCGAAGCCGCTGGCAGTAGCTAGTTAAACTATTTTAAATAAAAAGTTTATTTCCCTTTATACACCGTCAAATTTTAGTGGCTTTGATCCCACGGAAGGTCGATTCAGTACATGAAACACATCGATTTGTAAAGATAAAAGTGAAAAATAAAGTACTTTTTTAAACTCGAATAAAATTACACATTTACGAAATTAATTTCTTTAAGTGAACGTCAGCTGATCGAGGCCAATTAACTCTAGGTAGTTAGTACGCAACGACCGACAACTCCCTACAAGGTAATTTACTCGTTTACTTAAAAATAAAATTGTACATGCGTATATTAATTCAATCTTTAGAAAAAAGAACTTTGTTTTTTAATTTTATCTTTATAAATCGATAGTGTTTCATGTACCGAATCGACACTCAACGGGATTAAAACGATCAAAATTTAACGGTATAGAATAGACTGAAAACAAACTTCTAACCTCTAGGCCAGTCAAACAAAAGATTGGACTGGCCTAGTGGTTAGTGGCTCTGACTGCTATGCCGGAGGTTGTGGGTTCGGTTCCAATCCAAAACAAAAATGTTTGTGTGATGAACACGATTATTTGTTCTGTGTCTGGGTGTAATTTAGGTATGTACTCGTATAATGTCTATGTATGACTCACAACATACTTATAAATTTCTAAATACATTCATTGTATGTATTTAGAAATATATAAGTATGTTTATCAGTTGTCTAATACTCATAGCACAAGCTCTGCTTAGTTCGAAACTAGATGGCGTTGTGTGATAGTTGTGGGAAAAAAGGTCACTAAACTCTGAATAGAACTTGCATTATCTGTAAGGCATCTTATAGAAATTGCATCTAGGACTTACAAGTTTATATTGGAAACATCCCAAGACTTTATTTATTCTGAACATCGCCAGTACAATATACTTGCAAATTTTTCGATATGTGCTGTCATTTGAGAGCTATGAATAAAATATCACAGTTTAAGTCGCCCTGTAATTCTCTAATACATTCATGAGATGGCTTGGAATGTGTTTTTATATTATTGAAGTTTACACAGGACTTTTTGCTAGAAGGTCGTGTATTTAGGATCGGTAAGTGGGCGTCATTGATTGTTTTAACTGTTGTAAAACAATAAATCAGACAGTTTTATCGCTTTGAGATGCTTTTGGTGTTATCTGTTGAAGTTTTTGTAAAGTAGCTCTTCCATTTATTCTTTAAATTAATCATTTTAATAGTGAAACTATTTATGATTTATTCAGTTGTCTATTTGACACTTCACGTGACACAAGGGAGGTCTTTTACTTTGGCGAGAGATAATATTAATACTAAAATAGAGTAGAATAAAGTTTTTTGTACACCAAAGTAGTAAAAATTCACGGAAACTTAAATCTATGGGTACAATGGCAGTCTTATCACTGACAGCGATATCTACCAGACAACCTTAAAAAACCAGAATACAGTAATATTTTTTTAGCTATTTTTTTTTTAAATAAATTTCCAGTCAATAATACGTTAAGATATTTAGTTAAAAGTATTTAAATAATGAAAAAAATTCTTGGTACTTCAATTACACAACTATTCAAATCCATTCAAGTCACAACTTTAGCACCTTCATCTATATCCTAAAAACTAAACCGATCAAACCAGTATTCTATAAAAAAGACTTTCAATCGTGCCATGGTCCATTGTGTTAAATCCATAAGGTTATAAATCATGGGAACTTAGCATCCACGATAAAACGTTAACTGTGAAAAGCGATATGCGTACGTAATACCGTACGTAATTTTCACATAAAACATACCAGATAGAAAACAACACAGAGCGTAATACTAAGTTTTAAGACCCATCCTGTACCACATCTTGCAAACTTTGCCGACAAAATGTAAAGTAAGCATAAATGAGTGTTAAATTTTGCCAAACTGCCACATATAACGTTCAAAGGTCGTAAACAAAAGATAAAACAGTCGTATTTGGGTTATGTTTGGTTGGTCGACGGGTTTCCTTTTAACAGATATGAAGGGACGTCAGCGTTTCGTTTAGCGTAGGTTAATTTTGTTCAGGCATCTTTATTGCGAATCTGATCTTTTATTTTAAGGATTTTTGTTCTTGTCTCTTCCGACATACTTTGTAAGGCGATAAGAATTACAATGTTTTAGAAAATCCTGCGGAAAAAAGATTTTCCTTTCTATACAACTAAAAAAACGGGATGATAAGTAAAATATTTGGTTACAGACAAACATCGGAACAGGTGACACTAAATAAAGCTTGTAAAAACATTGAAATAAACTCAGAGGTAAGTCAGTAAATATGAAATGATTTGCAATCATACAGATTGCTGTCTGAGTTAAAAAGTACCTAAAAAAAAAAAAGAAAATAATGGACCCGTGTTAAGTCACACGCTCCCAATGGACAGAAAATCAAATAGAAAGTATGGAAGGACGGAATCCAGTTCATGGATCGTTAGGCAAACAGACGGCTTACAATGGTCATCATCATCATCATCATCTCAGCCGAAAGACATCCACTGTTGGAGATAGGCCTCCCCCGAATGTCACCACAACGACTGGGGCCAAAGGTTATGCGAGAGTGTCACCACGGGCCCCGGGACAAAGGCGAGGAATGGAAAGGTAGGTTTTTAGTCAGTAAAAGTCTGACACTGTTTCCCGCCCCACCCAAGGGCGGGATTCGTCATTGGATGATTTTACCTACCAAAAAAAAAAAAAACCACAAAGAACGGCCTTTTTTGCGGTGGGTAAAATCATCCAATGGCATCTCCCGCCCTTGGACAGAGCGGGAGATAGTGTCAGACTCTTACTGACTAAAAACCCTGCGTCAAGCAACCATCGCAATTCCGCGACTCTCACCAGGTCATTGGTCCATCTTGTAGGAGCCACTTTTGTTTAAGATGAATTGTTATTACTAAACTAGCGGTCTTAACGTATGAAAGCTGGCTTATTGTCAGAAAAAAAAAATGATGCACTGCCACCTACCAGATTCAATTGTATTTCTAAACCATCTAGAGACCCATTCAAACATACACACAAAATTTCATCCAAATCAGTCAAGCTGTTTTAGAGGAATTAGGTGATCAACACACATATAGAAGATTTATATATATAAAGAAGATATATTTATTAGCACTTCGATCCACAACTACCCAACTTGTTCATACAAAAGTAGACTCTAAACATCGGAATTAAGGCCTATAGTGGCGTGGATGTGAGAGGACACCGGTGTCCTCTGAGCTAGGACAGATTAATGTGTATTTATTAGTGAAGTTCTGAAATAAACGGTAAATATGTTTATTTCAGGACTTCACCCTTAGAAACATTATTGAATTATATTATGTGGTTACAGCCTAATAGATAAATTAAATATATTAATATTAGCAGGTACATGCTGCGACATACTATCCAGTAGTGGTAGTGGAAATTCGTATGACCCATAATACAGCAACGAAAACAATGAATTATTCAGCAATTTATCTTATAGAATCATTAAACAATATAAAAGCAATTGAGGCTGACACCAAAGTATCAGCGCTACTTGTTAAAAACTACCACCACCAACAAAGTATTACTCAATGAATATTTTTCACAAGTTTTCGTTTGAAAATATTAAAACTTTTAAACAAGCTCAGTTCTATCGAACCAAACTATGAGGGAGGGCATTGTTGAATTCGTGTAATAAAAAATAAAATATGCTTGGGGAACTTTCAGTCGGCAATAATCCAATTATGAGAGGCAATATTACTTATGGAAGAATCACTTTATTGTACATTATTGTTGAACTTTATTGGGCGAGTTCCGAAATTACATTATTTCTATTAAGCTATGGCGTTAAAATGGTGTTTGGTTGATATATTATGTACGTGATGAAATTTTTGACTGCCTCGTTTTTGTAACGGTTACTGCGGAGCTATGATTTGACTGAGGTGAAGTGTCATAAAAAAATATGCACACATTATGTGTATAGGTAACTATACTTATAGTTAAATAAGTTTTTCGATAATAAGTCTTAGTTTTTTACTGTTTAAGATTTTTTTATGTATTTTTATCCATCGGCCTCCGTTGCCTGAAAATAAAATAATTATTATCTTATTATTATTATAAGAGTCGCCTATGGGACACACCAGAAAATGGGCAACAGTATTATCTGTGTATTATAACAACCACACTGCAATCGCTAACCCACTTACCAAGCGTGTGGAAAACCATGTGAAATTTTTGTCCACTACTATGACTTAAGATTGGCAATGCTTCGGGCTATTTTGGTAACCTTAGTTTTTTTTTTTTTTTTTTTATGGTAGGTAAAATCATCCAATGACAAATCCCGCCCTTGGGCGGAGCGGGAAGTAGTGTCAGACTCTTACTGACTAAAAACCTACCCCGTTCCTACGTAGCCTATCGTGCCGGGGCCGAGCATTCCTTTCGGAACTAACCCATGACCCCAGTAGGCTTCGACCCTGCCTGCCTGCAGTTAGCAGGCTGGGCCTCTTCGGTGTGCTGACAGCTCCTTGAGGCGCGCGGGAACAGAACGCGCCGTCGACGACTTGGGCTCGGTCCGGTCGGTTACCGGACGATCGGACAGCGTGCTACCCATTGCACGCCGTCCGCAAGCCCGCGCCTACGGTGGCCGGAAATCGGGATCGGAATCCCGGCGGCGGCTGGGACGAGCGCCCCGTTGCCTCTGCCTGATGCGGTCGGCCTCCTCCTTTGCTAGCATTACTGCTTCGCAGAAGGAGGCGACCGCCTGCCATCCCTCCTCACTACGGACCATGGCCTGAACCAAGGCCCGGCGAGAGAGATCGCTGCCGCCGATCGCCCCCACGAGGACACGGCGATGCTCCGCCCAGGCGGGGCACACCTCTACAGTGTGCTCCACCGTGTCCTCCGGATGTTCCGCACAGTGGCGACACCCGGGCGAATTGGTAACCTTAGTCATTCTAATGCGGGTATCGTCCAAGGATTCGATCACGCAAGGAGACTTTAAACATAGCTTTCTCCTTTACTCTTTGGGTGACTGTAAACCTTCTGATTTTGCAATTTTATGAATATCAAAAGAAAAATATATATTTGCTGAAGTCATTATAAGTACTGATCCCATTACGAGAACTCCTTCATGGACTGAAAGTTACACTATTTCTGAGTTCCATAGGACTTTTCACTCCGAGAAAAGATTTCTTGCAAGTCATGGCATAGAGACATAGAGCGTAGAGCAAGAAATGCTAGTCTTCAATATGTTAACAAGCCTTTTTCTCACAGCTCCTATGCGCCATTTTAGACTACAGCAGTTAACACTGACAATATCTGATAATACAATATCCACATTATTCCTTATGCGCTAAAGTCTATATCGCTGTACGCATAGCTTTTCTGTAAGTACCGATAAATCCCCAAAACTTCAATACAGAGGAATTTCTAGCTTTTATGTTCTACTGAATGTTCTTCGAAATTTTATCATAAAAGTATATTTATTGAGTTAGAAAATTATCAGCTTATTGGCTTTATGATACGAACTTTTCTAACGACATAATTTATACTCGACTGGCCCATAAGGATGATAATGTTTTTTGTCTGATATAGTGGATAGCTTTTTTAATAATGATCAATGGGCGAGGAGAATAAATGTCGCAGTACAGAAAGTTTGCGGTTGCTGTACCCGTCCAATTAGTAAGCTGAGAAAAATGGATTATCCTGCAGTTTGTAGCATCCCCAAGCTTTGCTTGTTTTTGATTATACAGCTTCATATTTTCGCATGACGAAATCCGATATAAACGCGGGTGATAACATTTTACAAAATTAACGCTGAAATCCGATTTAGCTTTCAATCAAACTGGTTCTGGAGACTTGAGTCCCCGTTTTATAATGTAAAGTCAGCATTATATCTTCCGTCTCTCACGATAAGAACTTCATGAATGCTGGAAAAGATATACGTTATGATACTAATGAAAGCAAACCACCAAATATAATATTGTTCCAAATATATTTATTTCAAACTTGTACATATACACTCAGTTTACACCTTACAGTTCAACCGCCAAAGATAGACTGTCAGAAAAGAACACATTCTAGTGAACAGCTCCCGTGTCCACGTCATAAGAGTGGGGCAACGGCTCGCGCAATAAGTCAATGGATAGACTAATTTATAAATTGCTTCTGATTGAAAGTGTAAATATCTTTTAAATGTTTGAGCTAATTTTAATTATAAAAACGTAGGACAATAATTAATCAAACTATCAACAATTTATTGAACCAAATTATCATTACTAGTCAAATGGTGTACTAATAAAATCATCGAATGTCTGTATTTACTATAAAAATTATGTTGAGATTATTAGATTTATATTGCAATTGCTTACATTCGTCCATCCTGACCACACAGTCGCGCCCTCGCGAAATTTTAAATAGAAAAAAAAAAATACTACCAAATTATACGAATACAAGAGGAAAACCATTAAAATCTAATAGTTACTTATTGATTAAAATTGTATCATACAGTGAGGTAAGTACGAACATTCCAAACTAAGTGAATAACCAACAATTAAATTAGCATTTTATACATTTTAGATCTATTGGTAGATAATATGAATCAAGTTGACAATGGGGTATTTATTTTATCTTTTGTAAACTATTTAACAAAATTAATTTTGTCAATAAATCATTTATAGCTAATAAACTAATTACATTATTTATCTATAGCATTTATGTTTCAACAGTCTGCCTTTAATTGTAACAATTCATATTCTTTCTGACAATCATAACTCTTACATTTTTACATTGACCTTTCAATTTTACATTAACCTTTATACTAATAACATTATTTATCTATAGCATTTATGTTTCAACAAGTCTTTGCCTTTAATTGTAACAATTCATATTCTTTCTGACAATCATAACTACATTACTCACGTTTTTACATTGACCTTTCAATTTTACTTGAAACTTTCTATTTTACTTGAAACTTTCAATTTTACATGAATCTTTCAATTTTACATGAATCTTTCAATTTTACATGAATCTTTCAATTTTACATGAATCTTTCAATTTTACATGAATCTTTCAATTTTACATGAATCTTTCAATTTTACATGAATCTTTCAATTTTACATGAATCTTTCAATTTTACATGAATCTTTCAATTTTACATGAATCTTTCAATTTTACATGAATCTTTCAATTTTACATGAATCTTTCAATTTTACATGAATCTTTCAATTTTACATGAAACTTTCAATTTTCCTTTAACTATTCAATTTTACTTTAATCTTGCAATATTACTTTAACCTTTTTCTTTTACTCAAATCTTTCACTTTCGCTTTTATCCTCGCTGAAACCATAGTTACAATATATTAACCATAGTAACCATACTAGCCATACTAGCCATACTAGCCATACTAGCCATACTAACCATACTAACCATACTAACCATACTAACCATACTAACCATACTAACCATAATCATACTAATCTTACTAACCATTTACATAATCAGATTCTATCCTGTTAGAATACTATTTTATTGGAGGAGCTGGCTAGCTAATTTTCGTAACGGATTTAGTCTTCTATACGAATCTTTATTCTGTCTGTACGTTTGTTCAATTTTTATTCAATAAACCGCTTAAGCTTATCATGACTTACACTATTCACAACCGATAACTTTATTGACAATTCATTGATTCATTTCTATATCCATTTTCTAATTTTATCACCATTACTACTCTCATCTATCGACCGATACATTTATCTGGGGCAGATTTTTTTCTATGAAGAAAATACCGACATGCTTTTCTTTACCTTTTTACTGGCAATAGCGTATCTTACACTTCATATTGGTCACTCTATCTATAATACTTTGATAATGCAATATGGACCTGGAATCTATCCTATGATTTACTTCTTTTTCTACCCTAACCAGTTGTTTCACATTTTACGTATGCCGGGGGATTCTACGAGTAGCATCATCAAAAAAAATTACTTTTGTTTTTCCTGAGTACCTCCTATTTTATTTAACACTTCGTTTATAAAATCGACCCAGCGCACTCTCTGTCACAGTGTAAGAACCGTATTTAGCAACCATTACGAATATTACTGTTTCTGATAATACTCTTTTGAACTTCAAACTGGTGAAAATATTCTCTATTTTAATTACTCGAGAAGGTACAGCGGATAAATTAAAATATTCATTGGAAACTGAAATAGTCTAGTATTTATGTTTTTAATTGGTTTAAAGATAATAATTTTTGGGAACGTATCAATAATAGCTATCTATATACTACTTTACTACTAATTTAAAAAGTGACAATATCATCATGAATCAGGATGTAAAACTTGCATCTGACACTGGCCCATACCAGTTAAGTCCTTCCGTTATTATATAAACTATATATATATATATAATATATATAATATTCCAATAAATTATCCAATATAATAATTTTATCCTTTGCATCTTATCATCTTTCATTTGAACCGAAGCTAACCAAACTACAAAAAATGTATGATGTATTCCCTACAACGGGTTCCTACTTAAAACGTTTACGTTCAACATAGAAGTGCCTTGGTTTATTAATTATATCGCGATCAAATGGCTTAAGAGTTATAATCGGTTAAAATAGTGAATTTCAATTCTATTATATAACATTTAAATCTATTCAAATTATTTACTACTGCTAGGCTAGGGTTTTTTGGTGAAGTAAGCTTACTAAATTAAGCGTCTGGTTTCATTATTCCATTTTGTTGTATGAAAACATTCTATCTACACCGTGTCAACTCGCGCCTGTACGTAATTCGGTAATAGCATTAAAATTTTACAACTCACGATAGTTCGAGGTGTTAGTTCTACTACTTCTACTTTTAACTGTGTGAACGTAGTCTCTTATTTCTTTTTCCAAGGCTTTGAGACATTCTTTTAAGTTTTTTTTTTTTTGATCTCGAAGTTTTTATTAATCGCCTAAGAAGAAAACAGCTGGTCCTAAGAATTGCCTAACATTATGTACATACATCTTTCGGAGTAGGAAATTTATCAACCACACCTATTAAACACTGTCCTTATTCGTTTAGCTTTCCTGAGACTTCGAAAACCCAAAAAGGGTTAAATTTTAGAACGAAAGATGTTACATTTTGGAAGCTTCAATGCAAGACCTGCATTGTTCATTTTATCAAATATCGACCTTAGAAGCCCACTGCCAAACTAACTCGAGGGGATCAGAACCTTGTCCGTGCAAATGTTAATCCTTAAATTATAAAGTACTTTAGTAATAGTTTTGTCTAACCTAAAGGGATTCTACTAAATTTGAATTGTCTTTCCGGGGTGACGGTATCAGTTTTTTTTTTTTTTTTTTTTATCAATTACAGCTAGCCTTGTCTACAGTAGTAAACAGTTGCTAGGTCTAATATCGTATATCTATACTTCTATACAGAGAAAACTAAAATATTATGATAAGGAAATTAGTCTCTTTTTTTTAGAACTAGTCTCAAAAACCTCTGAACCCGATTTAAAAAATTATTTCACGTATAGGATCTAGCCGCACCCAGTGGCATCACCTCACCTTGGATCTAGCCTCGTAACCTGACATCACCCGCCTAAGATCCAACCATACCGAATGGCATCATCCGCCACGGATCAAACCGCGCAACTTAAATTTCATTATCAAAAACAAAGTTCCACTTTTTCAAATGTAACGTTAATCCGGCTTTAGTCGACGTTCTCAAAACTACTTCAAGTCTCCCGACGCGATCGCGAATTCACAATTTCCAAAATAATCAAAATATCGACAACTCAAACTATGAAGTAGGTATTTACCGATCAGCTTAGGACAATAACAATTGTCCGTTAGAAAACTCTGATCGCATTTCTAAACTTCAAATGTGTGTACTGGCCGTCCGTAATTTGTGAAATAAGGCGCACTTTGTAAACGATTTATTTTGTCCAAGATAATTGGTAACGAATATCGGTTAGGCACGATTTTATTTAGTTTACAGCAATCTTTGAACATTATGTCTGACCCGTCATTTGTTTTTAAATCAAAAGAACTAAACTAACAAACACCGAATTACTTAATCGAATAATCTTTGCATCCAATAATTCATCAACCGTTAAGGCATTATTTTTAATTTGTCTACTCCCTCACGCATTACTTTTAATTATTTCGCGCTAAACCACTATTGTCATCTTTATACAGATGAGTTTATCATAGATGAGTCAATTAAACGAATAAGTTCACTTTTTGTTACACGCGTTTAACGCCTACCGGTTATAAAATAATCCTAATAACCGACGATTCAACACCGAAACAACAGCAGATTTATGTACTACGACACGTAGAAGTCAATAACGTCACGGACTATCACGTTTGTTTTTTTAACCGAAAGAGCTGGACTAGCAAACACCACATTACTTGGTCAAATAATAATTACACACAAATAATTGGCCTACCCGCTCACTCATTATTTTATTTTATTTTTTCTACGAGCACCTGAGGGTTGATTTGATTATAATTTTTAACGTCGTGAACTAAGTAATTTTAAAATGTATTTCGGTCACACTACTGGAACTAAACCCTTGCGACAATTTTTCACGGCCTAGGATAATATCATCTCACAAATGGATATTGGGCAAAACACGCAATAAAATCTCGACTAAGCTATAATCAATTTTAACTACAAAATTAATTAACAGTACCGAGTACCTACACTAGACTGTCATACGTTATCTAAACCTATCAATGTTGCCATCCTTTGTTTTACGTCTACCCCCAAGTCTACCCACTGACCCTACTTTCTTTCAATAAAACACGCTAGAACCGTGACAAAATATTGAACAGATACTACATTTATTTAACGGCTTAGTGCTCTTATTCAGGATATAACCCTCTTTCCTTATAATTCAGCAACCGATCGAATTTTAATTATTTTGTACCTATATGATTTATGTATGTAAGATGGGACTTTAAGTTGTTTACATAGTCGTATCATTTCTTTTGCCTATACATTGGTACACCTGGCATTTTGAAGGTAATCCAAAAAGTTGACCGTGATTGTAATATCAAACCAGCTCTACTCCTATCCTAGTGGCCCTATCGTCTATCCTTGATATCGCTCATTTTACTGCTCTTTGCTCAGCAAAGTCATTTCATCTATACTCAATACTTTATTGCATTTCGTCATATCTAATTCAAAAATTTCGCTTTTTCTTTTTCTCACTATTTTCATTTACTAATGGGTATACTACATATTATATACTCGTAAATTTTTCAAGAAAATCAGTTTAAAAAACATATCACACTGTTTGCTGACCTCCCTGCTGCCCTGGCTGCAGCTCTGCTGTTGTCCTGGCTGCTCCTCTGCCTGTTGCCTTGGCTGCTGCTTCGGCTGTGGCTCGGCTGCTGCCCTGGTTGCGGCTCGGCTGCAGCCCTGGCGGCAGCTCGGCTACTGCCCTGGCTGCGGGTCGGCTACTGCCCTGGCTGTAGCTCGGCTACTACCCTTGCCGCGGCTCGGCTGCAGCTCATTGTAATCCAGTTGTAAATCTGGTCAGACAAAAATAATACACGGACACAGCTATTCTTTCAAACCTATGTAATTTTAAAATTAGGGTATAGTTATTGACTACCATCATACTACTACTGTTATGCTATTATAGATTAAATTCTTTCATCAATACATCGAACCAATTCGCTGACACTAGAGGAAGTTACAGTGAGATGTAATCATATTTGCATTTCAAATCACAATGACCGTTAATATTACAAAAGAAAACGAAAAGATTCATAGTCATAAATATAAGGCAACACCCTGTTTAGCTGCAATTCCTAAGTTAGCAAGTGGCATAAATAGTTCTCCGGTTTTTATTCTTATATGTAAATAACATAATTACGTTAAACACATCATAATGCGCACAGAGAGTTGCATACTACTTTAAAGCATAAATCACTGCGTTTCACTTTCTCATAGGCAACAAAAACAGTAATACTTACGTGAACTCATCCCACTTCTGAACTGAAAGCAAACCACCAAATATAATATTGTTCCAAATATATTTATTTCAAACTTGTACATATACACTCAGTTTACACCTTACAGTTCAACCGCCAAAGATAGACTGTCAGAAAAGAACACATTCTAGTGAACAGCTCCCGTGTCCACGTCATAAGAGTGGGGCAACGGCTCGCGCAATAAGTCAATGGATAGACTAATTTATAAATTGCTTCTGATTGAAAGTGTAAATATCTTTTAAATGTTTGAGCTAATTTTAATTATAAAAACGTACGACAATAATTAATCAAACTATCAACAATTTATTGAACCAAATTATCATTACTAGTCAAATGGTGTACTAATAAAATCATCGAATGTCTGTATTTACTTTAAAAATTATGTTGAGATTATTAGATTTATATTGCAATTGCTTACACTAAGTATCTTGCTTGACTAGTGAATATATTATATTTTTGAATACCTAGTGAGGTCAGGATGTTTTCCTGATTATTTTATTTTCAAGAGAGAGCAGAGGTGGCCTAGTAGTAACGGCTCTCACTTAGGCGTTGTAAGTTGTGAGTTCAAACGTAACCAGACGCTCTCAAGACGGTGAAAGAAAACATCGTGAGGAAACCGTGTTGTTTTTGAACCTAAAATTCGTAAACATGTCACATCCAACGATCCAGACTGGGCCCGCGGCACGGTCTATTCCTTTCTAAAGAGAGAAGCCCTGCAACACTGCATTGGAAACATTATAAGGCTGATAATACTCATGTTTATTTTCTTTTTTATTCCACTGCAAAGCAATCGCCTCCTTTTTATCTTTCCTAATATTATCCTAGACTAAATTATCCTAGTGCAGACCAATATAGTCACAGCTCATTAGAGCCACCCGGAACCCACTCCGCACTGCCTCGCCTCCTACGGCTAGTATTCGTCATATGGACTTGTAAGGACATGCGCTGACTACATCTACTCCGTAGCGTCACCGCATCGCTTCGGTCATAAGTTTTTTTTTTTTATGGTAGGTAAAATCATCCAGTGACAAATCCCGCCCTTGGGCGGAGCGGGAAATAGTGTCAGACTCTTACTGACTAAAAACCTACCCTTTTCTTTCCCTGCTTTGGATCCGGGACCCTGGTATGCATTTTCATACCTCTCCAGAGCCCCAGACTAGGCCTCGACCCTACTGGGCCCCTGCGACCTCGGTCGTAAGTGGAAGTAGTGAGCGTATACTCATACAAGTCCATATGAAGAATACTAGCCGCATTAGGCAAGGCGGTGCGTAATGGTTCCGGGTGACTCTAATGAGCTATGACCTATATTGTCCGTAGATGTCCATTCATCTCATCATATTGCTCAAATCTTCCTTTTTTTTCTAAACATAGTCTTACTCAACCAATAAAGAGCTCCTTTTTGAAAAATCCAAAGGAAAATTCCCAGCAACACATTCTAGCAATTACTCCTAACTTTTACCATATACAGCCGTTAGATAATAAATCTTTATGTAAAAATACCCTCCATTTTATGTGTCGTTACGATCTTATGTTACAGTTTTCCCTTTTAAGGGTAGGGGTTGAAGATCTAAGGGACGAAGAGGCAAAGTGGTATATGAAAAAAGTCGGTCAAGTGAGTTAAATATGTTCACTGAATAGATTCTGTTCTGTTAGTCTCGGGGCTGTGCGTAGTGCGTAAAACTTAAATGTTTAGAAGTTATGTTTACCATATTTTGAACAATATTATGTGAAAAGAATTAGGGTTTTTGTGTCGACTTTAGAGCCTTTTGTATACAGTTGGTTGGTTTTTTCCTATGATTAAAGGCCAAATAGTTTGTTGCAACTCTTTTTCTTACAAATTAAAGAACCAGAAAGTAATGAAAGGTTTAAACAAAATAGAATAGAATCAAATTTATTGTAAACTAAAAACGTAACACAACTTGTACATAAACTTAAATCCACTGGTGCCATGGTGGTATGGCTGACAGTAATATCTAACAGACAACCTTAAGGTGGATTGTAAGAACCTAAAATCACACAGGTTTGGTACTGCTATCAAAAACTGCACGAAGAATATTTATACAAACTGCGCCAAGAATCATTTTTATTTTATTTGGGTAGGGGATAATCTAACTTCTTACATTCTGGGTGGGGCTAGAGGTTATTGAACTGTTATTAACTAAAATCTATTCATGTTTCTCCGATTAACCTCTGCATTTCAGAGCTGCGGTGACCTTTTCAAACAATTGAACTACCCATTATCATTTGTTCTGATATATTTCAAATGATTTTCGTATGAAACCATCAAACTCAATGGAGTTTGATATTTGTGGTCTTCCACCAGCTGATTACAGTTTTACATGATATTATTGTATATTACATTGGTACACATATTTCATTTCAGAATGCTTCATCATCATTTGAGAAGCTTTTTTTATCATGCATATTTGCTTGCGTTTAACCATTATATCACGTGATGTGACCGACGCTTGAGCATGCTTGCCAAGAAAAAGGTTAGGCCTAGGCTTTCCCCAAATGTCATCATAACAGTCCTGAGCATCTCGCAACACCAGGTCAGGCCTTTCAACGCTGTGCTTTCCGGTAAGTGCTCACTACTTCAGAATACTCAGATTGCTTACAGATTGTTAAGAAAATTGAAAAAGAAGAATATTGTATAAAGAAAAAATAAAATATTCAAATGCTAACTTATCATACGGCCATTTGACAATACAACAACCATGCGTCACAAATATACTCGTAGTTGATATTACAACACAAACGTTAGTGAATTTCCCGCTACAATGGTTTTATATAGCCTGTTACATACACTCGGCTTTCCAGCTTAGGGCTTTTATGGGAAGCTCATAAAAATGATAGATCACTATGCGGTGCCTCTTTACATAGTAAGGTAGGCATTCCCCTTTTATCGTATTTCGCTTAGTACTATATTGGATGTTCGAATTCGGAGAAGGTATAGCTTTAATGTTGCGTGACAGTATTTTGATGGTGAATTGCGGTCGGTAAAAGATTAATGTTGCAGTATCCAGATGATAATAATAATATTGTGAGTATGTGCCCGACCGGGTTCTCACAAATGATCATGTCCCGTTCCACTGGGATCGGTCTATCTCCATTGCTTATAAACCGGATAAATAGTGGTGATAGGCCGATTAGCGCGCCGCATAATGGTAGTCCGTGTCGCTATATCACTTGGTGAGAACCTCGTGAAAGCAAAGAAAGAAGCAAATCTAATAAAATAGTAAAATTATTGACACTTATACTACATTAATAAGAAGGGACAATTACCGTAAGTTCAAAATAAAATTGTAGTTTCTGCTACATCATTTTTTATAATATTGGTCATGACGCAAATTTTGTATGCTTTATTTTATAAATGAGACAGCAGGGTAATGTGATGGGTCTCAGTTCATATACACCGTTAAATTTTGGTTGTTTTAATCCCGTGGAGGATCGATCCAGTACATGAAACACTATCGATTTATAAAAATAAAATTATAAAATAAACTACTTTTTTTCTAAAACTCGAATTAATATACTTACAATGAGTCAATGACCTTGTAGGGAGTTATCGGTCGTTGCGTACTAACTACCTACAGTTCATTGCCCTCGATTTACTTAAAGAAATCAATTTCATACATGCGTAAATTACTTCGAGTTTCGAAAAAAGTACTTTATTTTTCATTTTTATCTTTACAAATCAATAAGGTTTCATGTACTAAATCAACCCTTCACGGGATTAAAACAGCCAAAATTTAACGGTGTATAATAAGGTCTAGTTTTAAAGTCTACCAATGAATCATATTGGTTTTCATAGGCTCTATCAAAATCACGAAGTATTATTTTTTAGTTTTTTCTCTAGCTCTATACCGCCAAACTTTACGTAAACATTTTATCGTTTTTTACATGCATTGAATACCTGAATGCTATTAAAATCGCTTGTTCAACATGTACTGTCCACGTTTTTTATTTTATTTCGCAACAATTAATAAAAAAGCTCATAGACAATCTAGTTTTAACAATTAACAAAGAGTCGGAACATATGCAAACAAGAGTGAAAAAGAACTGATGTGTTAACGAAACCGTTGGCTCTGTTTACTTTTAATTAACAAACAGTTTGCCGCGAAACTATTTTTGTTTTTTGCTTGTATTTACATCTGGCAAGCTTTTAGCACAGGTTGTTGAGTTTTATAATAAAATATTATGAAGATATATATTAAAAAGTGTCTCAATGTAATGTAAATATGGATGGTAATTTGGGATTATGTTAATCATCAGTGAGTTTTAGACAGATTTCTTTGTAAATTACATAAAACAGTCATAATTATACAAAAAATATAAACATTTATTTATATATTTATGGCTTTTACCTCGGTCAGAGATTAAGCATTGCCATATAATGTGGCAATGCCGCCAGCCTTTTGGGCACACTTCCAGTCGAAAGCGATGCGGAGGAGTTTTTTGACGCCATATTTTAGTTTAGTAGCCTTTAGTGTATATTTTAATGTTTTTGTGTAATATTTATAAGATAGAAAAAGGAAGTTTGAAATATATTTCCAAAAATAATTATAAATAGAAGTAGGTTAATACCTTGATGAAATCATTTATTAATTTATCATTAATAAAAAGATAATTAAGATTATTTATGAGTCAACGTTTGTATAAATGCTTAGCCAAAAAATATCATAATTTCAGTTTTCTTAGGAAAATTACCCGAAGGCGAGTTTTTGAGTTAAACGTTTCAAATCGTATTTTGAAGGTAAATTTTGACAGGTTTTTAGGCTGTAGTAAAGTTTAAGAAATATTAAACTTCAAATGCTTAAATCAGAAAT
Source organism: Leucania comma (assembly GCA_958295575.1). Lineage (NCBI taxonomy): Eukaryota > Metazoa > Arthropoda > Insecta > Lepidoptera > Noctuidae > Leucania > Leucania comma. The sequence goes on along the minus strand of OY282467.1, from coordinate 24,361,259 downwards.
TAGGGTTAACTTTTCCATCTAACAATTTTAAATTCACTATATTTTTGTTAATAATATTTACTACTCTAGCAGCCTAGGGCTTCATCATAGATATTCTTTACATTCGTAATATAATATGTATAGGAAGTTATTGATCATAAAAATCTGTATATTTAAAGGTAAAACAACTGACTGACTGACTTACTGACTCATCAACTCCAAGTCCAAACCCTTAGATATAAATTGCTAAAAAATGCACTGAAGTCCCTATTACAATGCAAACAAAGGAGTTTTAAAAATTCCTCCCATAAGGAGAAGAAACAACTCTCGTTTGTGTAGATAAACCTATTAAGCCGCTGACAGAAGTCCATCTTAAAATAAAAGTGCTAAACTTTTAATTTCAACATGACTGATGTTCTTAACGAAAACTAATGATAACAAAGTAGAAACTACGCATGCAACAGACACTTTTCCGTGTAATTTCTGTCCGATGTACAAATATGTCAAACGCGTTAGAGATCGACTACGGAGCAATGTGGAGTATGCAGGCTCCAATTGAATCCATTAGCTGCTGCAAAATGCACGACTATTCGTCCGAAGTGCATTTGAACAGTAGGCTTTCGTGCGCCGTGCGGTCAGATTTGCTATGTGTCTTGTATGAATTTATCGTGCCCTAAATTCTTTTACTGGTCCGGAGTTTACCTTTTGCACTGACTACTTATACGAGGCGTGTTTGTACAATAAGGAGTTTTTTTTTTTAGGTGGGAAATCATCCAAAATCCACTCCAGCCTGTTTCTTCTTTGCCTTCGTTCCAGGGCCTGGATTACCTTTCACATAACCCATGGCCTCGGTAGGCTTTGGAGTGAATTTAATTTTAAAAGACTTTCTGGGAACCTCAATAACAACTTGTTTGTCACCAGTGTGGCGACCTTAAGACGGCAAATGGTACCTACAGATATTTTTCAGTGAAAGGTAACCTCTCTTGTAACTAATATTATTGCGTGTATTTTCTTTTTTAGATTTTTTTTTTATCACTGTGTGGACGCTTCTAATTAAAAATTCAGAAATTAATTAAACAGTTTACAATATTTTGTTGCTTTACTATATCAAATATCTACAAAACCTGTTTTAAAATATTAAAAAAGCTTATCCATCGACAGAATCCATTTTGATTTTATTTGGCTTTGCGAGCGAAGTTCAGCGGCGTGTTTAATTACTGTGTGATGTAAAATTGGTGTATTTTTATATTTTAAGTGTCTACACAACTGGACAGTGTGCGGAATCATTGAAACAGGAGCTCAGTAAATTATTGACAACCTCAATAAAGCTGGCTGGCTAACGAAACATTTGCTATGAAATATTGCAAAAACATTACAATGATACGAGTAATATAAATGAAAATGAAAGAATAATAGATGCAAAACGATTTGACCGTTTACAGAATACCAGCGCTGCGTTATTTTACTTTTTTTCGGTAATATCGCAGCATATGCTGATAAAAGGGCATTTTTGACCTCACACAGGTCTTTTATTTTCAATCTTTTTTTGTGTTCTTTTATTTATTGTTTTTTTTTTTTATGTGTAAGAACTATTTATAGATTTTGTTATTGTTGTTGTATATATTTATTGTCCTGTGCGAGTCTCAAATAAATATTCTTCTTTCTTTCTTTGTTTCTTTTTTGCATCAAGAAATAAAATACATTTAAAATTAAATTTTCTGTGAAGTTTTTATTCGTTGATGCCAAATGAAAAGATAAAATAAATTACCTATTCCAAAATGATGGTTAACCTTTTGGAATGGGTTTAAACTCACATTATTAATTTATGCAAATAATAATTCCAGTTTAAAACGACACATAATTATTTTAGCTTTCACCTTTTTAGCCCTATAGTTCTTCTACGTAATATTATTATGAAACTGGATTTTAATGATAAATTTCATGGACATGTCATAATCATGTCAGTAATCCGGTATCGAATTCAGGTGACGAAACGCCCGGGTGTTACCATTATGTGGACCGCCAGGAGGATACATGTCCGTGTAGTGGAGACGATCGGGTGCAGTCATGCGCCGAGCCCCGGTTCAGGCCATAGTCTGGAACGAGGGGGAATGGCACAAGGACGCCTCCTTCTCCGAAGCGATTACTGCGTCGCTGAGGAAAGCGACTGCCTGGGTTGCACCACTGTGTGGCCGGCCGGAGGACACGGACGACAAGTATGGGTTCGCTCGCCGCTCTACTACTACGCTATACTCTAATCGGCCGTCCGGTGATCATCCAGATGGAGTCCAAGTCGTCAATAATACGTTGTGTTCCGCGTGCATCTCAAAGAGATGTCAGCAAACCTTAAAGGCTCAGCAGCGCTGATAAAAAACCTGTAGACCTAGAGCGCAAAGGGCAATTGTAGGATACAAGTGTGGACAATATAAGTCTAGCACGCCCTCCCACTTCAGCCTTGAGCGAAACCTTAAAAAAGGTCCATATTCCAAATCGTTTTGAAGGACCTTAAATCATTCGCCATGAGATCAAAAAGGAAAAGATCTCAATAACGTCAATATATGTGTAACAAGAGAGAGTAGTGGTGGCCGAGTACAGACTTACGAGTTGTAGGTCGCGGGTTCAAACTCGGCCAGGCGCATTGCTTTGTGTAATTTATTTCACCACTACTGCTCTCAAAACGGTGAAGAAAAACATCGTGAGGAAACTAGCATGTCCTAGAACCAAAAATTCGAAGACATTCACCAACCCGCACTGGGCCCGCGTGGTGGATTACGGTTCATTCCTTCTCATAGAGAAGAGGTCTGTGTCCCAGCAGTGGGAACATTAAAAAGGCTGATGATGATGATAATGAAGTGTAACAAGTTGTGACTGTTCTGTCGATTTGATGATTTGAGGTGCAATTGAGTTAGAGAACATGACTTAGGATGTGTCCTTAGTATTATAGCAACAATAGTAGATCGTATATTTTCGCTATTGGCTCTCATAGAGCTCGAGTGCACGGTAATTACGCTATAAGTACCAAATTACCATAATTGAGCTTGATTTGCGATTGGATATTACGAGTATCTAGTTTCTAGAGGATTTGGTGTTTTTTTTTATGGCAGGTAAAATCATCCAATGACAAGTCCCGCCCTTGGGAGGGGCGGGAAATAGTGTCAGACTCTTACTGACTAAAAACCTACCCTGTTCCATTCATTGCCTTTGTCCCAGGGCCCCGGGTAACATTTTCACATAACCTTTGGCCCCAGTTTGCTGACAACTCCTTGAGGCGCGTGGGAAGAGTGCACGCTATAGACGACTTGAGCTCGCACCGGACGGACGGGCAGCGAGCTACCCATTGCCCGCCGAGAGGATTTGGTGCTAGCATTTACAGAATTACAATCAGAATATATTTTTTACTAGAGTCTGTCTAACGAAAGCGCGACCTGAGAAAATGTGGTCAAATCAAAAAATATTGAATATGGTATTACTGTCATACTAGGAGAAAAAAATTTTGATACTTGAGTATTTTTTTGTATTTGCGACAATCGTATAATTCTTTTTGACGAACTATATTCCTAATATGAGGAACACAAAATGTTTAGAAATAAATATACTCAACCAATACGCTTTTAACAGCATCACACACTCAGAAATATTCAATTCCCTTACAAAACAAAAAATAGAATCCACACATACTTCTTCCAGCAAGTTAGAGAGATTAGATCCTATGTTTCAAACAAAATGAGTCAAACAGGGCGTCCCGTTGTCCCCAAAGATATTCTCCACTTCTTTCAGACATTCGCAGTCGAATGGGAAGAGAAGGGCATTGTCATCAGCGAAGCTAAGTTAAGTAATTTGCGTTTCTCTGATGATATTGTCCTGTTCTCTCCTACAGCCACAGGACTAGAGCAAATGCTGGTTGCTTTACATATAAAAACGTTGAAGACCAAAATCATAACCAGCAGCTCCAAAGGAACGTACACGTAGGCGGACAGAATATACAATACGTCTTAAAATATATTATTGTCTACTTGGGCCAAGTAGTGTCTTTCTGGGCCAGATAAGACAAAGAAATAACGTGTCGAACAGAAAATACCTGAAAAAGTTACTGGTTCATCAAGGAACTATTTAAGGGCACTTTGCCCATATGGGCACGCTTTAGTGATATCACTAAAGCGTAAGCTTATGGACATGTGTAATCTCCTCATTTGACCTATGGTGTATACAGACTTGGTCTTTGACTAACATCCAAAAGTCTAAACTCAAGGTTTGCCAACCGACCTGGATGTCTTGTGAGTAAGGGACTGAGACCATTAGAAAGAGTGGATGGCTTTTGCACAGCAGTAGAACAATACTGGATAGCTATAATAACCAATACAATACAAAAACGAGTAAAGATTTATTTATTGGTATATTACTATTATATCAAGAAAGTCACGGGAAAGGTGAATAACAAAAAATGTTGAATTTTATCATCCTCAAAGTATGCTATTTCATCACATCAATTCGACCGCTTTTGAACGTATAAAGTGCGGTAGTGAAGATATTTCTTCTTAAAGCTTAGTTTTAAGTGTAAAGGTTTTTTCTCCCAAATTCCTTAACGATTCAATGTTTTTTTTTATTTATTTCGCGCAGTCCTTAAATATCTTCAAGATTATCTATAAACATAAGGAAAATTATTATCATATCGTAAAATATATCTAATAGTCAGTCAACAATGATCAAGATAATAATGTCATTCTAACTTAAAAACCCGAGATCAAAAACAACTACTTTCTCTTCTTGTTTTTCTTTAAACTTACTGATCATAGTATTTCACAGCTTTCCTACATAACTTTTTATTGTTTTATCCATGATAAGTAATTATATTTTTAAAATCAATCTTTGTTACAAAATACTGACAATCTTTGACGTGCTTTTGACGGAAACATTATGTTGCCAATTTAATTTAAAAAAAAAACTCCAAGTCGCGCTTTCGTTAGACAGACTCTAGCTTTGTAGTTTTCGAGTTTATTAGTTACAAACAAAACTATCAACTGTCAGTTTTTGTTATAGAAATCTTCCGAAAGAGCTTGACCGATATTTTTTTCGTATTTTTTTTTTGTTTATATTTGATAGGCCTGGGAATAAGTCGTAAGTTATTATTATTTACCATCTTACTCCCACCTATCATTTTTTTCTTTGATAACTTATATGTCACTAGCGACCCGCCCCAGCTTCGCATTGCAATGGGTATTTTAAATGTATTATGCATATTTTGTACGTATAAACCTTCCCCTTGAATCACTCTATTAAAAAACCGCATCAAAATCCGTTGCATAGTTTTAAAAATCTAAGCATACATACGGACAGACAGCGGGAAGCGACTTTGTTTCATACTATATTTATATTTAACGATTCTGTTGATTTTTTAAATCAAAATCAGATTACAAAGATTTCTTTAAATGTGTTTTATTTTAATCTCACTTTAGATACGACATAATTTGGCCTAAGATTTACAGTTAACAGTGACGTATATGGCATTTACAACAAATAAATATTAAGTTTGTGCATAAAACATTGTCGTATGTGGCACTTCCCACAAATAGTCGATTAGTTTGTACACGTAATAATATCGTATGTGATAGATCCGACAAAAAAGAAAATATTTGGTACTGTTAAAAAAGTAATTTCAGACTTTTAACATACTTAAAAAAACAATAACAATACTTTATCATCATGTTCTTAAGCTCATAAATATATATTAAAATTCTGTATAGTTTTGTAAACTTAGGTCAAAAATTAAAAAAAAATATCATAGGCGATATAATCTTTCAAACAAAATAAAAATTTACAAAATCGGTTCACAATTGACCGAGATATCGGTAAATATATGTATTAAAACGACTTCTGCTATGATTTTTCGAAGAGTTTCGTTGTATATCTTCGAAGTTCATCATCAGATCAAAAATATATTTTTATGGGACCAATCTGGTCCACAATTGACCGAGATATCGGTGAACATACATAAAAAAAATACATACAGCCGAACATAGAACCTCCTCCTTTTCGAAGTTGGTTAAAAATAGGTTTAACTAAATATTGTCAACATTTATTATGAAATTGTTTTTATTTAGTACAAGATAACTCCTCCCCTGGCTCGAACACATGCGGTAATCCTTCTTGGGCCCAGTGGGGATTGATGACTGTCACGTGTCTTCTTTTCGGTTCTAGGATATGCCGTCGATATATAGGATTCTTTATGATGTTTTCCGTCACCGTTTTGAGAGCTGTGGTGATAAATACAAAGTAATGCGGCAAATTGCTTACTTGTAATTTGTTTGTAGAAAATACCAATAAATTATTATTATCAAAGAAGCCTCTTAACCGCAATGTACTCTCGTAAAATATATTTGGTACACCAAAATACCTCGCGTGGAGTAATGTGAAAACTTTAGCCATAGTACCGCCATCACGGTGGAAAGCAATAGGTTATCAAGGAAGTTTACTAATTTAATGTTAAACAACTATGTACTGGCCATGTTAGGTATATCTTTAGCAATTATTTTGACAGTATTTGTAAATTTACTGTAACGAAGGCGTTTTAAAATGATGTTCTCCAGGTGACAGCACTGAGGCATCAGATTCAGGCTTCTGTGGAAACGCTTATGTTTTCGCTATTATTATTTATTTCGCAACTTATATACACACATATACTTATACAGAAGATACATTATTATAAAAATTGTACAATGGTACTTTTTTACAAAGGTACTGCTTATTTCAAAAAGAAATTTCTTACAGCAGACCAGCGAAAGGAGAAATTGACAGATGATGATTGAATTGATGATTTATTGATGTTAATGACATTTATAGTTAGAAAACCAACATTATGTATACGTTTTTAAGTAAAATATAGTACGCGGCAAATAAGTGGAACCATTTGCTATGGTTACATGCAGCCTACTTTGATTGAGACCCGAAAATCGGTTGCTTCGCATTCAATGTTGTCGGTCATGATGGTTCTTGTGTGTCGAAAATTATAACCGATTTTCAGGTCTCAATCGTACTATACCTGATGGCTAAGTGGTGCCAAATGGTGATGTGAATTTTCCTGAACAACCTCATTTTCTTCAATTACCTAGTTTTCAGGCGGTCGCCTCCTTCTGCGAAGCAATAATGCTGGCAAAGGAGGAGGCCGATCGCATCAGGCAGAGGCAACGGAGCGCTTGCCCCAGCCGCCGCCGGGATTCCGATCCCGATTTCCGGCCACCGTAGGCGCGGGCTTGCGGACGGCGTGCAGTGCGTAGCACGCTGTCCGCTCGTCCGGTGACCAACCGGACCGAGCCCAAATCGTCGACGGCGCGTACTGTTCCTGCGCGCCTCAAGGAGCTGTCAGCAAACTGTAGAGGCCCAGCCTGCTGGCTGCAGGCAGACAGGGTCTAAGCCTGCTGGGGTCATGAGTCAGTTTCTGGAAGGAAGGCCTGGTCCCGGCACGATAGGCAACGAAGGAACAGGGTAGGTTTTTAGCCAGTAAGAGTATGACACTATTTCCCGCTCCGCCCAAGGGCGGGATCTGTCATTGGATGATTTTATACATACCATAAAAAAATACCTAGTTTTTTCTCAATTATATTGGGTTTCGCTTGCTGTTTAAGCAGATCTGTATTTGTTTGAATAGCAAAATTTAACATGGAGTTAATGAATATCTGACGTCATGCTCATATCGAGATATGACCCTAAGCAACTCTCTCGATCTATAAAATGTGAGGAAGCAAATTTTCCTGCGGCAACCGTATGGCCGTCCTTCTCTAGCAATAGGGCGGCTACTTCCAGTAGCATACCCATCTATTCCTGTAGTTTTTCATGGCGTTTCAGAGCCGTGGTAACTCTTTTAAACCATCTGTGGGATTGTTTAAAAGAGTAAGAGCGGGTTTCTGAATTGAGTATTTTGAGTTAAGAACGTCTCAAACCATACTTAAACGCCAAATTTCGACAGGTTTACAGGCTAAAGTAGAGTTTGAGTAATTCTCAACTTCAAATGCTTAAATCAGAAATCGGGGGTTAGTCAATACTTGGTGAAGTCATTAAAATCAGAAGTGGCTGTTATTTGGTTGAAATGGTGATGACTATGTTGACTAATGGTGCACAGACCACGTTTGACTAAAAATGTATGAAAAAAAAATTAAATGTTATGGAGGAGTGGGTATTTTGGCGACTAAAATAGAGATTTAGTATATTTAATTTGTTTATACAATATGTAAACAGTTAAGTTTAGATTTAGTAAATGCTAAAGTCTTCTATGTAAGTACATTTTATTTTTTAAAAGACTTAAATTTATAAATTATGTTTGTTAGGTATATTATATACTTCATTCTACATTCTTCACCTTTCGTACTCAACCATCCTTCTGCTTGTTCCGCTAATTTACTTCTTAGCAACATAGCTATACGGGTTAGATTCCCCTGTAGCGTAGGAGTAGGTGCAATACTCACGATCCTAAAATCCTTTAAAAAAAATGGTAAAAAAAAAATCTATTTACATTTGATATTTTTGTTTACGGCATTTTTAAGTGTGTCTATGAAAATCAAGCAGACTCTTTAACATTTTATAGTGTCCATCAGTAAATATTTCATAAAAATATTTACAAGCACGCGCACGCGTAAAATCACTAATATTAGAAAATATTCTGCAAAAGCAGCGAAAACTTAATAAGGTTCACGACAAACGATCTCTATTCTATACATGATAATAAATGGGACGACTAAATCTACAATTCGTTCTAGAAAACAAAGGAAAACTCAGTATAAAAGTTTTAATAAAACAGGGTACAGGGTACTTTGGAGATCCCCCAAGGAGCCCATGAAGCGTTATAAGCTGAAAGCATCGTAGTGTTTTACCGTTTTAACGCTGAGAGCACACCGGCCACTTTTTGTTAAACTTAGCTAGCGATTTTGCATCTATGCAAATCGAAAATGTATGCCGACTCTTATAATGCATGGTCACGCGATAATTATGGTGGTAAGTACACTCTTTGAAGAGTGGCTGGAAAGACGTCACGGCGTCTTCATCTTCCTCAGTCGACATGGTAAGTTCGGAAGGTTCCTGCACCAGATTCGCGCGGAAAAAACGCCCGGGTTTCGCCATTGTATGGAGGGTCCGAAAGACATGGTGGAGCATATGGTAGAAGTGTGCCCTGCTTGGGCGTTCCAGAATCATGGTGACTCTTTCGAACTATCCCGCTGCAGATCAGGAAAAATGTAACTGGATTTTGTCATCCAGAAATTCTCAGTTGTTACCGGGAGTATGGAAATATGAGACTGGTTTATGCTATTAGAATTACCTCCATGATATTTTGGGTGTACTAACTGTCACAGTAGTTTTTATCATTTTTTTTTCTTTTTTTTTACAAACGTATAAATCCACAAACACAAGACACGCAATCCCAGAGCCAGGCAAATATTTGTTCTGTGAATTGAACCTGCAACATATAATGGTGGAGCACACGGTAGATATGTGCCCCGCTTGGGCAGAGCATCGCCGTGTCCTCGTGGGGGCGATCGGCGGCGGCAATCTCTCGCACCGGGCCTTGGTACAGGCCAAGCGAGGAGGAGTGGCAGATAGTCGCCTCCATCTGTGAAGAAGTGCTAGCAAAGGAGGAGGCCGACCGACCCTACCCACCGCCGGGATTCCGATCCCGATTTCCGGCAACCATAGGTGCGTGTTTGCGGGCGGTGAGTTGTCCGACCGTCCGGTAACCATCCTGACCGGGCCCAAATAGTCGACGGCGCGTCCTGTTCCCAGTTGTCAGCAAACCATAAGGGTCCAGCAGAGTCGAAGCCTATTGGGGTTGGGGGAGGTCTGTTTCTGAAAGGAAGGTCCGGCCCTGATATGAAAGACAACGAGGGAACGGGGTGGGTTTTTTAGTCAGTAAAGGTTTGACACTACGCGCTCTCTCCGGGAGATGTCATTGGATGATTTTCCAAACAAAAAAAAATCCCTGCAACAAATAGCTTTCCAAACTATTATTAATTCTACTTAACATTATAACAGCAAAAACGTGACAATCACAAAAGAAGTATTCTTGTGAATAGCTTCTGATATTAATTCCACTTACACAATACAGTATAGTTATATTATTTTCCAGGCAGAAAAATAAAACGGCAAGAAAAAAAAAACAAGAGTTACTCGTGCCGTTTTTGTAAACTATATATGTATTTATGTGTAGACACGAGATAAATAGGAAAAGTTTCAGCCTTGAAAAGATTACCTTGTCTGCAAGCTTGATGGAAGACGTAGGCAGGTGACTATTTCATCTTGTGGTAATCTTATTCATACTGTTAGTATACATTAAGGGTCGGCAAATTCTTGGCACGTGTAAGACACTGTTACGCTATATGTATGTATTTAGAATTTAGATATATATAACTATATTATCATATGTATGTTTATATTGATTCATCTAACGCAATCCATCGCGATGTTTGATGAAGAGGCAACGCAAAAAAAGAGATATAACGCCTGAAAACTCTGTTGGCATTCGGTAATTCCGTGATTTACTCAAATATTTCACATTAATTATTCCAGAAATACGTGCAAGGTTTCTATAGACGTACTTTTTAATATTTTCAATATATTATGAGTATATTACGGAAGGCCAAAGTCCACACAAAGTAGCAGATTTTCAAAGGTCTTTACTGGATTAGTTAGACACAAATAATTTATGTTTTGTTTTCTATAGAAGCCTAGATAATATCCACAAGATATCTGTGTATCCAAAATATCTGAAGAAAGATGTGTAATAACATCATAATCGCGTAAAAGCGGTTGTATCAAAATGTAACTCGGGTTGGCCGTCCTTAAGGCTAATCCGTTGATTACCGTAACGCGCCCCTACCCGCCTTAGAGCCAAATTCATCAACTAATTAAACTAATCGCGATTCGTTCAAATAAAACGCAGTTTGAGCGACTAATCGACATTATAGCTTCATTTTGCGTTTCACCGCGATGAATTGAACCTAGTTTATGCTAAACTCAGTTTCAATTCTTTTGTTGTCGCCCATATTTGCGACATAGGTCTTTAAACTAGATTACGCTGAGCTCAGTTTAGTTGAACTAAGTTTTTATATTGAATGAAGAAATCAGCCCTTAGTCACTGTGTACTATGGACAAGGCCTAAAAAAGAAGAAAGGAACATACCGTACAGGAACATAATTCAAAAGATTACTTTAGATGAGCCAACAAAAACATGGAACAATATAATTACACTAGCACCAAGATTCGGTTCATACGTGACTTGAAAGCCGAGAAGAAAGCACTCGAAGTCACGCAGTCTTCGTCAGCTGTTGCTATAGCAACCTTACGAAGGTTTTTGAGACATAGTTAAAGCCTCTCAACATGTTATTTGTAAGGCTTATTATTAGAAGATATTGGAACAGCTTTATTGAAACCTGTTATATGAGGAATAACAATATTTTACTACAAAATTGTTATCGTATGCTTAGTGAAGATGACTTTTGTGTGGGTACTTGATAGGCAAGATTTTTTAATCAGTGATGCAGTTTCTTTTTAATGTTCCGTACTCCTTTCCAGCCACCGTAGGCGCGGACTTGTAGTCGGTGAGCTATGGGTAGCTCGCTCAAGTAGTTATCAGCAAACTGTAGGGCAGGATTGAAGCCTTGGGAAAATATGAAAGTTTACACCAGGGCTCAGGTACCAAGGCAATGAAGGATAGGGGTGAGTTTTTAGTCAGTAAGAATCTGGCACTATCTCCCGCTCCGCCGAAGGTTGCGAGATGTCATTGAATGATTTGAACCGCAATAAAAAATTACCGGTTCCATACCAGCAAAGAAAAAACTGAAATTAATGTCTTATAGCAGTAGCATAAATAGCATAATCAGCCGAGTGCGAGTGCGAGTTGGTGGATGTCAAATGTCTTCAAATTTTTAATTCTAGGACATGCCGGTTTCCTCACGATGTTTTCTTTCATCGTTTTGAGAGCAGTCACGTGGTGATGTAATAAATTACACAAAGTAATGCAGCTAAGTTTGAACCCGTGACTTACAACTCATAATTCGGGACCGTTACCACTGGGCCATCACTGCTTCTTAAAGCAGCAAAATAGTTAGTTACTTTACAACAATTTAGGAGGTTGTGAAGACAAGATATACAAAATTATTTTTAGTTTATGCGAAACCTGAATAAAGTATGTTCAGAATCAGTAACTGATCGATTCCAATAATTTTTACACCACGTTTTATTTTTTCCCAAAAATTACAAACATCATCATCATAACATCTACCGTAGGCGCGGGCTCGCGGACAGCGGGCAATGGGTAGCTCGCTGACCGTCCGTCTGGTAACAGACCGGAGTTTTCAGCAAACTGTAGGGGCCCAGCAGGGCCGAAGCCTACTGGGGCCAAAGGTTATGTGAAAATGAAACCCGGGGCCCTGGGGCGAAGGCAATGAAAGGAGCAGGGTAGATTTTTAGTCAGTAAGAGTCCAATCCAAGGGCGGGATTTGTCATTTGATGATTTTACCTAACATAAAAAAAATAACATCATAACATCGTCATGGCAGGTTATAGCGGGCATGAGGCGCCAGCGCACAGCTGGTTTCGAGAGCAAAACCAAGCCCTGAGTCGCCCGGGTAGCCCGGTGACTATGTATTTGTGCGGACAAGTAGGTATCATAACAAGGTTATAACTTTATGATTTTTCATGATACGATTTTGAAATTTTGTACATAGATTCTTTACATAAAAATACTAGACACGTGTTTTAGGTTTCGTATATACTAAAAATAATGTCGTTAAATTAGTAGTTAAGAATGTTAATATTAATACATTTTGAGGAGTGTTAAAAGTTAAATGAACGAAGTCACTAGTAAAGGGCTAGTTGCACTTTTAGCCAAGTATATTTTTCACTTTATATTTTTATATATCCGTGATTTAAAATGGCAACCAGAAACGATGTTAGGTTTATTTATTAAACGGACTGTTGATTTTTAGTATTCGTCGATGAAAAGTCTGAGGGAAAATCTTCTTTAGAAAAATATCCAACCACACTTTCAAACACTGCTGTCGGCATTCATTATACACGCTTTACTGAACTTTTGGCTCAATCGGATCGTGTGAATCTTCGATACACTCTGGGTCAAGAGAGCGACGAAAATTTTCAATGTAAATATTACACGAAAAAAATTTTGGCGTCTTATTACAAAAACTTGCACGTGGCTTATTTTATGCCGAGTGTAAAAATTATGAGGAAGACGTTTTGACTTATATTTTCTTTTTTAAATCTCGAATAATCCTCCGAATTTCGATCATGGTTAATTCATCGTGCGTACAGCTGAGTGGAATTCACTGCCGTGTTTGCTGCTAGCTACAACCAGGGGTTTTTAAGTCAAAAGTAAATTGGCTACTTCTAGGCAAGCGCGTTTCATTATGGAACACATCGTTGCTTTTTAGTTAGTGAAATCAAGTTCCTATCAATACCAATACAAAAATCAATTTAAACTGAGATTAGCCTCTAACTCAAGAAATAATTTATAGTGTTTAAGCATGTGCGCAAACACAGTTGCATTCTCTGTTTCTATACTCTCATAGTCCGATAGGATATTAACAAGTTTCCAGACTGTGAAGTGGCCTCTTATTTCATGGGGTACTATTTAAAATGTTACAATAAAACCTCGGTACACCGACATCACAGTCCCATAGAGCCATTTATGGTTTTAAGTTACTATTGGACTAGTTTGACATAAATGAGCATGTCATTTTAGAGTTTCTCTTTATTTTATTTGCATCTCATTTTACTACATTCACATTCGTTTATTTTACGTTAGGTTACGTTATATTTACTTTCGTTTAAAAGTATGAATATGAGGACTATGTGGATCATAGTTTTTTTTCCATTTCAGTTATTTTGACGTATGTCTGACAATTTGAGTATTTCTGCGGCCTACCCAAATATCCTTTTATTTGTATTGTTCGTCGGATCTTTGAGCTTCTTAGTAGTCCTAAGTTGAGTTATACGAATACTGACAAATGCTTGTACAGACTGGACAGGTCCACTCAAATCTGTATGGTTCTTTCCTCAAAAGACCATCTCAGACGCTAATCTGCATGTCTGCATGGTTCTCATACGATTTGACCATTACAGGTTTGCTGTATGGACTTTAAAAGAGACTTTGACCCTTGAGTTTGTTTCGGTGTTTCTTCTCAGGTTAGTCAGCTAGGAAACACCGGCCTCATCTAGTTTAAACTGAAAAAAAAATTGACGTGTAAAAGTGTTTTTGAAAAACCGATTTGCAAAATTAATATCATTTATCATTTACATCGTTTTCCCATAACATCAGCGTCAAGAAACATGTAACCGACAATTATTTATAATACATAACATGATTGAAAGGAATGGCCATGGAGTTTCTTGCACATTCTTCTCCATGGAGATCCACGCATTGGAATGTCCAATAAGCATAATTTTTTCTGGTAATCCAACTTCTTGACCTTTTAACAGTGCCTGTAAAAGGTTTATTTAACATATTAATGCTTTGAATATTTTCTATTTTTACACAGGCAAAACCCTTGACAAAAGACGTTAGTGTCAATAATAATAATATGAACTTTAAGTTTATAAACATCTAAGTAATGTTGTTGTGATAATGAATTTAAGTAAGGTGCAAAAGAATACAATATCTCAAAAAAACACAATATATTTTGTTCACTAACAGTCTGAAACTTCATCTCACTAGGGAGAGCAGAGTGAGAGAAGATATTTGATGATTTTTTTCCAAAAAAAAGGTTAGCCACGGAATTCATTGACACGTACTAAATACCACTATGTTTTGGCTCCCACATAGAGGAGAGTACCTTAAAAAGTGTCCTCATATCACTTCCTTTATTTACACTCGACTAGGCATTTAGCTCAAACATCTCTTAGCCAGTCAAAGAATAAATTTAAAAAATGAAACCAAGTAGAAGCGACATTTAGGTATGTAGATCACTAAAGTCAATGCTTGCTGTGTGGTCTGCACAGGATTAAAGTTAAATTTAAACAACTCTAACTCTGCTTAAAATACTTGATACTTGAACCATCTTCAGAAATCAGAAAGAACGTTTAGACGCTCCAGCTGTCAATTATGTATCTTAAGCAGTCGTTACAGACAGTCAGAAACCAGGAAAATGATATATAAATAATAAAGTTTGCTAAAGCGCAAAAGGCGTTGTAAAAGTCAGATAAGAAGGTGCAACAGACACTCAGCTGCATTCGGCTAGACTGGAAGGTGACTCCAACATATTGAAAAAAGTTGGCAGTTAACACTACTTGATACTTTACCTTATCCATGTGTCGGTGCCAGCCACTTCTCCCCCCTTGGGCACGCCGTAGTTATGGCGATAAATCCAGGAGTGGTTTGAAAGACGTCACGCAAAATGATGAGAAGAGAATAAGATATCACGGCGTTCTTACCTTCCGCATAACGCATGCCTCTACTGGAACGGAGTTCGGGAGTTTCCTGAATTTGTGTGGAAGATAAACCCGGGTGTTGAAATTGTGTGGACTGTCCAGAGGACACGGTGAAGCATACGCTGGAGGTGTGCATCGCTTGGACGATTGCTCCGGGCTATAGGCCATGGTCTGGAGCGAGGAGGAATGGCAGGTGGTCGGCTCTTTCTGCGAAGAACTAATTATGGTCAAGTAGACGACCGCGCGCGTTTGCCTGCCTAACACACCTTCTCGCTTCGCTTTAGAGCGGGAAAGTCGTTGGATGATACACACCTAAAAATAAAGCCCGAAGTAAATTAGAATTAATCTTTATAGCAAAATGAAAGAGTTTGTTAAGGCCAACTGCTTTAATTAAAATAATCTTATGTAACTCTGTATTGCCGCCAATTAAATTTCATCACCGTGTGTTATTCAAACTACATTACCTATTATGTGCTAGTAAATTTTGTTTTTGCTGCAATTTCTGATGGCCCTTAAGACGTGATGCTTTAAGCAACTGCTTAATTCACCTATGGGCTAATCCAGCACTGAGACTAGACAGATTAATTGAATGCCAATTAGTTTGAAAAACCAACTGATGGCCCCTATTAGTACTCACTGCCATCTATGGGGATCTGTAACACCAGGAACATTGCCAATTTAGAAATTAGGAAAGTGTCTAAATGATACTGCTGTTTATACTCGTAAGATTAAATCTATATATATAAAGCGAAATACCACTCACTGATTAATAACGAAACTATAACACCTACAAACTTAAAATTTGGCAGATAAGTTTCTTATAGAGTGTAGACATCCGCTAAGAATTTATTTGACAAAACTCCACCCCTAAGAGGATAAGGGCGGGATTCGTCATTGGATGATTTTACCTACCAATAAAAAAAAAAAATAAAAAAAAACCCCTAAGAGGATAAAACGGGGGTCGGAAGTTTGTATTATATATATTTTGTATGGAGAAACCGGCTTTCACGCGAGTAAAGCCGCTGGCAGAAGCTAGATAAATATATTTTCCAGGTCAATTTGGTATTACAAAGAAGCAATGCACATGCGATGACCACTAATAGTGTACTGAGGCTCTATCACAAGCTCATACCGCGATCTATATTAACGACTAAAATGGAACTGTAAAAGAGATGAAGCTATATAGAGTGTATAAGTCCATCCCTGCTTCTCGCTCGCATGCTCGAAATGACTTGAATACTCGAGTTATATCAATAAGTGAAATAAGGTATAAATGCAAAAATAAGCATTAGTGTATGGTTTCACCATACAGCAGATAATTATGCGTTGTGATCTCAGCAGAAAGCTATAACTCCTACACAGATATCTCTAAACCAGAACAAGGCTTCTCTACTTGATGGCTGGAAACGTCCTGAAGACAAGTTGTATTTACCTTTGAACCAAAGGTCTCAAATCTACCCTCTTCTTAAGTGACGGACCCCACATCCCACGCTTGTTTATCACGATTTTCCAAAACATTACACACCTCGATCTCTTGTTTGTAAAAAGGAACGACGCTTTTCTAACTTTCTGTCACTTGTGTGAGAAAGTGGGCGTGCTAGTTTGATTGATAGCATCAAAACTGGCAACGTTCATACTTTTTATAGTAAGTGGCCAATAGTAGCAAAATTAAAAACATCGCGTAATTGTTGCCGTACCAGAAAGAAAGCTGATATCCCTCGTCAGTAAATTGTGTTTAAAAAAAATCTACACTATTTAAACCAGGACGCAGAAACACGACCTTCTTTGTAGCAAAAAATAGTAAGAAATAGTAAGGTCATGATTATCATTTCAGCCGAAAGACATCCAATATTGGATATAAACCTATCCCCAAGTATCGCCATAACGAACGGTCCTGTTCATCTCGCATCCATCAGGTTGCCGCAACCCTCATCAGGTCATCGGTCCACCTTGTGGGAGGCCTACCAACGCTGCGTCTTCCTTTACGTGGTCTCTACTCCAAAACCCATTGACTTGTTGATCTGTTCTACTAGCAATGTACCTGGCCCATTGCCTCTTATGTTTGGAGATTCTTCGGGCTATGCTGGCGACATTGGTTCTCCTGCGGATATCTTCATTTCTGATGCGATTATGCAAAGATACACCGAGCATAGCATTCTTCCATCCATTCCATTGCCTATTGGGTGATTGTAAACTTTCTCATAAGGCCCATTGCAGTGCAGTGCTAATGTCATCACTGGCATCACGCCCTGTCCATATAATTTCGTCTTGAGACACTGTGGTATGCTGAGGTGAAGATAAGTCTATCAATAAAAACTAAGCATGTAATCCTTAACTTTAGAGCAAGTCTCCCATCTCTCCATTTTCGTACTCTATGCAGCACAGCAGTGACGTCACATGACGTACCCCACATCCCACGCTTGTTTATCACGATTATCCAAAACATTACGCACCTCGATCTCTTGTTCGTAAAAAGGAACGACGCGATATCTCTTTCCTTAACGTTGAGTCTTCTTACCGTCGCATCGTGTTGATCTAAGAAGGCACTCTCTGACATTTTTATGGAGTTTTCTTCATTGAGCTTCGGTGCTCGTGTATTGAAATTTTCAAGGACTTTCTTTATGGTTATTGGTAGTGTGTTGAGAAGGATTTAAAAAATGTTTAAGTGAATATACAATAAAACAAAAAATCTGTTGACTGGTTATGTACCGAATATAAACAAATATAATGTTAATGTTTATCATTAATGGCCGAGTGGTAACGGCCCCGACTTACGAGTTGTAGTGGTTCAAACCCAGCTAGGCGCATTACTTTGTGTAATTTATTTCATCACCTCTGCCTCTCAAAACGGTGAAGGAAAACATCGTAAGGAAACCGACATGTCCTAGAACCAAAAATTCGAAGACATATGAAATTCACTAAGCCACCCTGGGCCCGCGTGGTGAAGTATGGCCCACTCCCTCTCTTAGAGAGGAGGCCTGGGTCCCAGCAGCGGGAACATTAAAAAAGGCTGATGATGATGATGATGGTCATTCCCAGTCGTTCATTGGCAATCTGTATCTATCGCTTGGGTAGAGCGAGAGGGCGTATTACACTTTTACTGACCTAAATCCACCTGTGTCCTTCAGTTGCCCTTTGCGACTCAGGGCCACGGTAACCCTTTTCAAACATGCTCACAGCTTTAACAGGTATCGCTTTACTAGACCCCAACAGTTTTATAGACATCTGATTGAGTTACGCATGGAACACCACTAATACGCTATCAATTCGGGCTCAGTCCTTACCAAAAGGCTGGACAGTGAGTTACCCATTGCTCGTCATCTGCAAGTTGAAAGAGATACCTATATGGAACTCCAAATTTGGTAGAAGTTGCTTGGAAAAAGCTTCGGCCCACTCCAGTCTGAAAACAAGATGTCGAAAGTGCAATTTAAAACTGCAACAAGGATCAAATGATTTTTATGCAAATATTATTTTATAGAAGTTGCTCATTAAAAAAATATAAGTGGAATATCTTTTTATAACGAGATTTCCATAAAATAAACGAACATTTTTATTGAATAATGATAACAATACCATTAGCACACAGTTGTAGTGTACCCAGTGGCGTAGCTACTCCCACAGGGGCCCC
This sequence comes from Leucania comma, assembly GCA_958295575.1. Classification (NCBI taxonomy): domain Eukaryota; kingdom Metazoa; phylum Arthropoda; class Insecta; order Lepidoptera; family Noctuidae; genus Leucania; species Leucania comma. The sequence goes on along the minus strand of OY282467.1, from coordinate 24,342,229 downwards.
GTATCAAAATTCTCACCGTGGCCCCGTATCAAAATTCTCACAGGGGCCCCGTATCAAAATTCTTACAGGGGCCCCGTAAAAATTTTTATTTTTTATTTCTTCTTTCTTTCTTTTTTACAAATGCTTAGTTTACCCTACGAGACGGTTGTGAATAATAAGTTGCGAATCTGTAGGATGGGGGCCCCTGTAGGGTGGGGGCCCCGTATAATTGATACGGCAGATACGACGGTAGCTACGCCTCTGAGTGTACCTTTCTAGAAGAGAATTATATCAAGTATTGGTTGAGGATTACTTGAACAATGTTACCTTGTTACATTTGTTAGGTAAGATTATTGAAAATAACGTAGCGTCTGGCTCGCCAAGAAAATGAGTACTTAACTATGCTAGAGTAAAACTTTCATTGTAAGGTTATACTTGTTCTTATTTTGTTACTTGCAGTTTTTAATTGTAAGCCTATTCAGGACAATTTATTTATTTGTATTGTTTGTAGATATCTCAATGAAGATGTTCATTGTGATATCTATGTGACTATAAAGTTCCGTTGGCCATTTCTGGTCTTCTTCATCAGTCCCACTTCATCAAATGTTATAATTTATTTATTTACACTTTATTGTACACCAAGATTACAATATATATTATAAAAGGAATCCTTATAAAATAGAAAACATATAATCGACGGCCTTACCGCACTCGGCGATTTCTTCCAGACAACTTAGTATGGATAGAAATTACCAGGACACAAAATGGGGTTGCAATTGGTGCAAATATATAAGCAAACAAAAACTATATAGGTACAATATACTAAATAGATACTTAAATACATACATACAAAAAATATACAGGCAAGAAAATAAGTGATACGTCGAAAGCAAGGTCATTTACTTTTTGACTGTAAGGCCGTGTTTACGTAGACGCGGCGCATTGCGCGGCGCGTTGGGCGTTTCGTCGTACGTTGCAGCAGCGGGCCGCGTCATCGCTCACGAAATGCGAGACGCGCCGCTCAACGCGCCGCGTCTCTGTAATCGAGCACTAATTCCTTAAGTTCTCGATGAAAATAGCAAAATCATCATTTAGTTACCTATGATATTTGAGGAGTTCCCTCGTTTTCTCAGGGATCCCACCATCAAAACTGAATTTTGAAAAAAATGGAACCAATCCCATATCCTTTCAAGGACAAAAAAAAATCGCAAATTGATCCGTAAACGACGGAGTTCTGAGGTAACGTTAAAAAATACAACTGAATTGAGAACCTCCTCCTTTTTTTTTGAAGTCGGTTAAAAACAAAATGTCATATTAAGCTTTTCTCAATATTATTCTATCTTTTATCAGTCAAAAAATACGCTGCAAATGTATATTTATACATTGACTTATAATACTAGGACTATAGAAAATCTTATAATCCTTCCTCTCTAAATTAGCAATTCATAAACAACTCAACGTAATTTCCTTCTGTCAGCCTTACAACATAACATATTCATACGATAGCCTAATCAATCAAACATTCAAAAGAAAATCGTACGAAGGCCGAAGAAATCAAATTTCCGTCGACGTCCCGACGCACCACTTATTGGTCAAGCCATAGAGCATAGAACCTTTTTGCTGGTAGTGGCTATAACCGCCATTCCTAATAATATTTAATCCCATTTATTGAAAGCTGAGTATTTTTTTTAGTGTGGAAAATCATTAAATAACTTGTTCAGCTCTAGGTAGACCAAGAGGGAATGTTAGACTTTTACAGGGCTTAGGCTTGGATGATCGGACGAAGAGCAATGGGTAGCTCGTTAAGTCGTCGACGGCACATATTGTTCCACGCATGTCTTAAGGAGATATTAAAACCACCTACTGGGGCCAAGGGTCTACAGCCAGAACAGAAATGGGTTTTTAGTTAGTAAAAGTCTGACACACCCTCTCGCTCCGTTCAAGGGTGGTAGATGTCATTCAAACTCACCCGTGTACCTTCAGTTATCCTTTACATTCCAGGGCTCTTTCGAACTATTTTGCAGATCCAAACAAGATCATGAAAGGAACTTACTTCATGATCGACTCAGTCACTGTGCTAACGGGAAAAAATTAGTTATCAATTACTATTAATAAATTTTAATAAAAAAAAAACCAACCAAGTGTGAGTCGGGCTTGAACACGAAAGATTGATTAAAGGGACAGGGCATGAAACTTTAACTTTTCATTTAATTTAAATTTTGTTATAGCGGCAACAGAAATATAACCTATATTTCTGTTGCCGCTATAACAAAATCATCCTCCGTGAAAGTTTGAACTGTCTACCGATTATGGTTTGTGAGATATAGCCGGATGACAGAAAGATGAAATAAAGATGGACTAATGGATGGTTGCATAGCGGGCGCTTAGCTTCGGTTATGGAACCCTAAAAACATATCAAAGCAGAAGCTATAAATGTTAATTTTATTGCATCAAGTAAAAAAAAAAGATGATGGAAGATGATGAGAAGTTGCAGGGTGATTTTCAGCCATCATAGGCACGGGCTTGCGGACGATGAGCAATGGGTAGCTTGGCATTCGACCATTCGGTAAGGATCAATCATGAGTCGACGGCACGTAGTGTTCTGTGAGCACGCGCGACTCAAGAGATTTTAGAAAAACTGAAGGGGCCCAGTAGGGCCGATGCTACTCGTAGCAAGGACTGTGGAAACGTTTAGGAAAGTGATCGTGATACTAGAACACAAAGAACAACTGAAAGACACGAAGTCTATCTACAATAGTTAACGCTAGTAGAAAACTTCAAATGTATGGGAATGACGTCATTTCAACGGTCAGTCACGTGGTCAGAACAAAGGAATCGGAAGCGTTGCCGATTCGAGACAATCGACGAATGAGAATCGAAAAGAAACGGTCATAACTTGGCCTGCAGGTGTATGTTAGTCAGTAAAAGTTTGTCACTTCATATGGCTCCATTCAGAGTAGAAGAAATTTTCTTTTTTAATGTCTACCCAAACAAGTAAAAAAAAAAAACAAAGGCCACTGTGACATTTCATTACTCTGTGGGTCAAACGAATGTCCAACCGAAGTTGTACGGAAAGCTATTTTTCTGAACATACAAAGCGATATTTTTGATCAACAATATGTATCAGAGGGATGGAAAAACGGAATACTTTATAGCTCTCGATATATTTAAAAGTAGTGGAGATTGCATGACGTTCGGTGAGTTTATTGCATTCGGTATGTTGTTGCTTGTTCCGAAACTTCTGATTGATCATCTATAGGGCTGTTTTTTTATTTGTTTGACTCTGCTGTTTGCAAACTGTAGTTTTAGATGCTTCAATATCGGCTATATGGAGAAAGGAATCTGTTAGATTAAATTTACTTTTACCAGGTAAACTTTGAATAGTTTTCCACTTACAACAATTTTGGTAGTGCGTAATGTTTTCGACAATGATTAAGTGACATAATACTTATAGCCATAAAGATATACGATGCAAAGAAGAAATCTGCAGAGACATAAAGAAATGAGATGCAAAGAAGAAATCTGATGATGATGATATAGATAGCTTTATATAATTACAAGCTGACCCGGCAAAATTCGTACCTTTTAACAGTCTATAAATGTAGTGATTACCTTTTAGTTAAATGTTTTTTTTATTTTCCGAATTAATAAATTATTGAGACCAATTATATATTGACAGTTGCTGTCAATATTCGATTTATTCGGATATTTTTTTAGGCAAATGTTTCCGATATTTTAATAGTAGTTATTTATATTCTGCCAATCAGGGTAAAGATGAATCTAATAAAGCAAAAATCATATTACGAGTAAATAAGTGAAGCTGAACTTAAAATATAAAGTAAAAATTGGTGTAGGTAACGATCACGACTGTGTTTTATACTTCGTTTTATGTATATAGATTACGGCAATTTGATAAGTTAATTGCCAAAAATACGAAGAAAAGTGACAAATATACAGGGGGGTTAAAAAAGCCACTTTAGCAGATCTGTATTCGGATAATAATATGAATCATGTCATAAATCGCAAAATGGTCAGGAATTGGCAGTTCATATTGTTATACGTAACCAATATTCATTTTAGGTATGATTCTGCAATGGAATTCATCTATTTGACAGTTTTTTGACAGACGGCCTAAATGACAGCACATTCGTAAAATTTTACGAATATTAGCAGAATTGCTAAAAGATCGTAAGTATGAGAGGATTTCAGGAAATGAATTGCTAAATGTGACCTTTTTAGACCCGAAGATCCTTGTTCCGAATTACTCATACTACACAAATCTCCATATACAAAAGAATATGTGACCATAATGAAGTTGCTAGCATTTTAAGTTGACGTTAACCCACACGTCAGCTTACCCCGTACAAATTCTTTGAGCACACGAGTTGAGACAACCGTCATATTTTAGCTGGCATATAAGAAATATGGCGGAATCCTTGCAGTGGGGGCCACGAAACATCTTTTGGACATGGAGGTGGTTTAGTTTTGTGTGATCATATTGATAATATCTGTTAAATTAGAAAACCGGTTATGTGTATGTGGCTCTCACACCGAAGTGTCTCTGCTAATTAACCTTTGAAAATACCTCAATTCCCGAAGAATTTTCTGAATCGCAAAAAAAAAAGAGTTTTTTTTTTTGTTGCGATGTAACTAAAATAGTATTGCTTTCAGACTTTTCTTATATAATATGTGCTATAAAACCTTACTTCATGCTTAATTTTAAGGATTCTAGGTCAACGGAAACCCTATAAGTTTTGATTTCCTAGCGAATGTTTAAATATGCGCCTAAACAATAATTATAATAAATTTTAGTAAAAAAAGATATGTTACTACTTTATGTGTACGACGCATCAAAATTACAACAAGGTAACAACTCGTAGATCCAATTTTCTTTTTAAGAAACATAAGTGAGTTATTATGTTCGTGTATTTTACAGCTTATGTATGCTTTTTATAGCTCAGTCATAAGGCTTTGTGTTTAACTTTTATAGTAGAAACTATAAAATACCACTTTTCCACAATCATGTATTTTTTATTACATAATTATCGAATGTAAAATTATACCATTAAATGGAAGGTATATTCGCGCCAGTAGGTAATTCCAGACAAAATTAGACGATACATTTTGAACAAAGTTTTGCATTATAGATATAATTTTGTTGAAACAAGTTAATCAGGTTAATTTAAGTAAACTATTAATTTTTTATAGGTACTTATTTTCATTTTTTATTAACTTGATAAAATAAATGGGAAATAAAATGAAATTTAGAAGTATTTCTGTTTCGGCACCGATTTTTTCGGCACCAAAAGTGTCGGTACCCAAGTTATTACTCCTTCGGAACCAATAGGTCAACATACCTATTGGTGTGGAAAGAGGAATAGCTTAGGTGCCGAAAGTTTTGGTGCAGAAAAAATTGGTACCGAATGAGATTCTCTTCGAAATATGACAGTATATTTTTAAGAGTGAATCTAGCTTCACTTGTTTGACTGATTTTGACAATTCGAAATTGCCTGTTTCTGATTACTTTGATTGATTGATTGGTCAAACGATTTAAAACCTAAAAAAGGTCCTATTCATCAGGTCGTTGAATTTAGGTACCTGTTTAGACGTGTGTTACTGGCCGCCCTCTTCTGTGTCACTGTAGCTAAGAAACTAGCAACAACGACAATCAAACATTCTCGCGCAAAACGAAGTATTGAACTAAAAACCATTTTGGAGATGAATATCATTTTTACGTGACTTACCTGGAGTAGTGATGGTGGTGTTAAAATTAGCATTGTTTTAGTTTATGGCAAAAATAATACTGTAAATACGTACATTCTATGTTGCTAAATAGAAGTCCTTTAACCGACGGACTTCAGACGAGTGTTGTGTCTGGACCGGGCAATTGCCAGGATAGTTGATTTCGGACTGTTGTATATTATGATCTAATTGCGCGGAAAACTCTAATAATTTAAATTTATATACGTTTTTTTTTTACCTTTTTTCTAAATAATATTGTCTTTGTTTCATGCACCTACCATATGGTCTCTCTATCACCCTAGGTTGACTAGTAGAGAATGCCTACGACATTAAGTTCGCCTTTGGTTGCATAAAGATTATAAAAATATTTAACGTGATTCAGAATTTTTGAATTTTAGTTTTAAGGTATAATATATTCATACATGTACATAAATCCAAATTTTTAATTTCTCAAATTAAAATCAAAAGAATAAATATACTCCAACCACTATCCTCTTCCGCTACCGCTAATTTCTTAGCCCAACTCAAATCACAGCACCAAAACAGAGGCGGCTCGGGTAAACCTTTGACAAGTAATGTCCAAGACAACATAATCGCATTATATGCCAGCGGCTGCAAAATCTTGTGGGCCACTGAGGCCGGAACTGGCGTAATAAATACTATTAATATATCTACGCAAGATCGTTGCTTCGTGAACGGGTATGTATGCAAGATGTTAGAAGATGGTTTTCTGAATAATGTGCTTTTAAGGGTTGATGGTCATTTTACAACATTATTTTTAGTGTATGCGAAACCCGAATAAAGATTTATCAGAATCAGTAACTGAATCGTTTCGAATAATTTTTACACCATGTAATATTTTTTCCCACAAATATTTACTCAAATCGAACACCATCGACACAAGTCACGACAGGTTATAGCAGGCATTATGTGCCTGCGCACAGCTGGATGCGAGAGCAAAATAACCCCTCAATCGCCCTTTAATTGTCCTTTGCGTTTTAGGACCACGAGTTTTCTTTTCAGAAATTCCTCGTGAGCCCAGCTAACATCAGCTCTGCTGGGGCCCTACGGTTTTACGAATGAAATATTATGCGTAGTCGACGGCTTAGTTCCGGGCACCTACCGTGGCTGATAGTCGAGGTTTTTTTTTTTTGGGTAGGTAAAATCATCCAATGACAAATCCCGCCCTTGGGTGGGGCGGGAAATAGTGTCAGACTTTTACTGACTAAAAACCTACCTTTCCGTTCCTTGCCTTTATCCCGGGGCCCGTGGTGACAGTCTCACATAACCTTTGGCCCCAGTAGGCTTCGGCCCTGCTGGACCCCTACAGTTTGCTGACAACTCCTTGGGGCGCGCGGGAACGGTGCGCGCCGTAGACGACCTGAGCTCGGACCGGTCTGTTACCAGACGGACGGACAGCGAGCTACCCATTGCCCACCGTCCGCAAGCCCGCGCCTACGGTGGCCGGAAATTGGGATCGGAAACCCGGCGGCGGCGGCGGCGTGTGCGCCTTTGCCTAATGCGGTCGGCCTCCTCCTTTGCTAGCATTACTGCTTCGCAAAAGGAGGTCACCGCCTGCCACTCCTCCTCGCTCCGGAGCATGGCTTGAACCAAGCCCCGGCGCGAGAGATCGCCGCCGATCGCCCCCACGAGGACACGGCGATGCTCTTCCCAAGCGGGGCACACCTCGACTGTGTGCTCCACCGTGTCCACCGGGCGGTTCGCACAGTGGCGACACCCGGGCGTCGTCTCCGCACGAATCTTGTACAGGTACGGACCAAACTTGCCGTGTTCGGTCAGCACTTGCGCCAAACGGAAGGTGAAGACGCCGTGGGGCCTTTCCAGCCACGCCTCAAAGAGGGGCCTTACCGCCTCGATCGTGGCGTGCCCAGCACGAGGTTGCGACAGTCGCTTTCGCCATTTCACCATGAGATCCCGCCGGAGCTCTGTCCGCCATGCCGCGACTTGTCGCGGCAGCGGAGTTTCGCCCCGACGTTGCATCTCCACGCGTAAATCATGCATGTGTGCAAGGACTGTTGCCTCCAAATCCCATGGTGGTAGGCCAGCAAGGAGGCTCGCCGCTTCACAGGACACCGTACGGTATCCGCGGATCATCCGGATGGCCATGACCCTCTGGCAGGCGGTTAGCCGGGCCGCCACTCGCTTTCGTAGCGATGGCGCCCACACCGGCGCACCGTAAAGGGCCATGGACCGAACGATGCCTGCGTAGAGCCTCCGGCAGGAGGCGTCTGGACCCCCCAGGTTCGGCAGGAGCCGCTTGAGCGCAGCCCCAGTCGCATTCAATCTGGGAGCCAGACGTCGGAAATGCTCCTTGAAGTTCCACCGGCTGTCGAGGACGAGTCCCAGGTACTTCATCGTCGACCCGACGCCGATGTGAACTCCTCCTACCGTTAATTGGGAGCCCGGAGGTGGCGCGCTCCGAGGGCCGTGAAAGCACATGGCCTCGGACTTGTGCAATGCCACCTCGAGTCCCAACTGCTCTATCCTCTCCACGACTGTCGCAACCCCGCGCGTCGCTAGTTCGACCGCCGCCTGGTACGACCGTCCCCGCGCCAGGACCAGCGTGTCGTCTGCGTAACAGACCACGCTGACCCCGACGGGGAGGTCGGCGCGCAGCACGTAGTCGTACCCGATGTTCCACAAGGGCGGCCCTAGTACCGATCCCTGCGGAACACCGCACGACATCTCTCGCCGTTTCAACTCCCCCTGATGACCGGGGTAGATGATGAACCTGTCCGACAGGTAGGCCTCGATCACCCGACAGAGGTAGTCGGGCACCCGGTGGTACCGGAGTGCCCTACCAATGCAAATCCAGGGCAGGGAGTTGAAGGCGTTGGCGATGTCCAGAGACACCGCCAAGACACACCTGCCCCGGGACACCGCATCCCCCGTCGTGAGGGCTCGCACGCGCATGATGGCGTCCACAGTGGAGCGCCTCCTGCGAAATCCGAACTGGCCGTCCGCAAGATCCGGCCCCTTCCGTGCCAGATGCACGACGAGGCGGTCTGCAATTATCTTTCAAAGAGCTTGCCCACCTCGTCGAGCAGCACAATGGGCCGATACGCGGACGGAGATTCCGCGGGGCGCCCCGGCTTCGCGATAAGGACCAGTTTCCCCGTCTTCCAGCGAAGCGGGAACTGGCCTCTCTCCATGCATGCGCTGAAGAGCCCTCTCAGTCGAGACCCGAGTTCCTCCATGGCCAGGACCCAGGCTTTTCCAGGCAAGCCATCGGGTCCTGGGGCGGTGTTCTTGGCACTCAGCCTTCGCACCGCCACTCTCATCTCCACCTCGGTCACCTCTGGAGCATTGTTGCCGTCGTTGCCGTCGTGGTCCGCATCGGACACCGCTGCTGGTGGCGGAGCCATAGGCGGGGGAGTATGCTCCCCTCGCGTAGGGAACAGAGCGCTCACCACACCCTCCACGAGCTGGGGCCGGAGACTCTGATTCAGCGGGGGAGCCCATGGGTGGAGTTTCTACATCACCATTTTGTATGGGCGTCCCCACGGATCGACGTTCAGAGACTCTAGCCACACGTTGCGGGCCTCGAGTTTGGCCCGCTTTATCTCCACTCGGAGGGTGCGCTTTGCCGCTCTGTATCCCTCATACAGCTCCGCCTCTATGGCCTCCGCACCCGGTGGACGGGTGCGGCGCCTGCGGTGTCTAGTATACCGGCGTCGCGCAGCATTGCACGCATCGCGCAGTGCCGCAATCTCTGGCGACCACCAGTGTACTTGGCGCCGGGCACGTCCTGGCCGGACTCGGGGCATGGCCGCGTCGCAGATTTGCGACATGGCCACCTGGAACCAGTCCGCCTCGACGTCGATGTCGACAGGCCTGTCCGGTGTTTGCACCCAGGCCTGTACTATCGCGGCTTCCTGGAGCAGGTCCCTGTCCAGCTGCCTCAGCGCCCAACGCGGACCACACGGGGTCTGTCGGACCGGCACGGTCGAGGTCTGGGCGGAGACGTCAAACCGGATGTACCGGTGGTCGGAGAACGTCTCCACCTCCTCTATAACGCGCCAGTCGACGACGCGCGGTGCCAGTGTGATAGTCGAGGTGAGGATGTACGTTCCCTCACGCGTGCGGCCGTGTCCTTCACCAACATTACTGCTTCACAGGAGCAAGCTGGTCGCTTCTCCTTCCCTTTTCCATTCTTTTACTAACCTCATTTAGGCTCATTGTCAATGTTTCGTTTTATTTTAAATACATTGTCTTACTGCACAAAAAAATTAAGAAACCTACAATTACACATTAGTCTTCAGTGCCATCCAACGTGGCAATGCTGCCAGCGTTCTGGGCACTTGTCCCATTGACATCGATGCGGATGAATTTTTTGATGCCCTATGAGTTCTTTTTCTACCCGTCTAAAGCAAAAATAATAATATATTATTATTATTTTTGTTTTGTATATATACATGTTAAGTTGTAATATTTGTTAGATTAGATGTATATATATAGTTATTAATACTTTAATAATGTCCAGTATTAAATAACAAATAAAAAAAAGTCTTCAGAAAGTTGTCCTGCATTACGGAACTTGAAGCTGAAAATATAAACACGATTTATTACAGCATTTATGGTGAATAAAAAAGTAAATATTCACGAACGGGAACAACATTTGTATGAGACAAACGTGACTGGAATGTCGGTAACGAAGCGAAAACACGGTTGCGTACACTCACTAGTTTATTTACAAAAAATGTTGGACCTAAAGCTCAGTTCAGATCAGCTAGGGAAATCTTTTAAACTATAATTATGATATATTATGTATTAAAAAAGGCTGGGATTTTACCTTGGCCAGAGGAGGTTGCTATACAGTGACTAAATGCCGCTAGTCTTTTGGCCACATTACCAGTCCACAACCATGCAGAAGAGTAGATACTCTTCGACGCCATATTTTAGATTATAAATATTAATTAATCAAGGGATTGATTTCGTTTTAGTGTAAGTTTAATTATAAGTTTTTTTTTTATATAATGGGTATGAAGCGCGCTATTGTTTAATTAATAGATGTTTTCTAAGTTTATTTTGAACTCCTCTGATTAGTGAAAAATAAATGTAATAAATGCATAAAAACTATATTATTGCTAATAAACGAAATTTGTGGCTACAACCACTTTTTCTGGTATAGAGGCAATGTCAATTTTAAATTGTTAATTTGGGCCTATAGTCCAAACACACCACCGTCACAAAAGATAAAAATGGGACCTAATTCCTATCACACCGCTGTCTGTCTGTCAGTCACCAGGCTGTATCTCATGAACCGTGACAGCTAGATTGTTGAAATTTTCACAGATGATGTATTTCTATTGCTGATATTATAAAAAATATTAAAAATAGAATAACATAAATATTTAAATGGAGCTCCCGTACCACAAACGTAAATTTTATAATATGTATTTTTTTATGCACCTGCCATATGTCTCTTCACCACCCTAGGGTGACTGGTACCAAGAGAATTTCTAAGGCATTAAGTCCGACTTTGTACCTCTTAGTTGCATAAAGATTAAATTTTTATGCCATTTTTTTACTACGGACGGTAAGAAATTCTTCGTGCGCCAGGCCGACGCGCATATGGCCGGTTTTTTTTTTAAATTTTATTTCTATAGTTTCCACTATAGAAATAAAATGGTAACTGTCAACAATTTTTAGTTTTTCTTTCTGTGTAAAAATAAAGTATCAGTAGACATCCCAATGTAGTACAATTACCACGTCAACTATTTCCCCAGTTGGCGAAGGGCGCAGGGATAATCACAGACACGTGCGACTTTTTAACTTTGTGTCTGACGCCGGGGAGAGGTAACGACGTACCGTAGTTACACTTGCTTTTAAATGCCATACTGTAGAAAAATGGTATGATGTAATTGGTGTAAGATTGTGCAGACATATATGTACGTTTGTAGAATATTGGTAATAATTTTGTATGAATATTTTTAAGTATTTAAATATTAATAGAGTCCTGTCACGTTTTATTTGATCATTGGGAAATTTAATTTATTATACCTGGCAACACTAATTTTTACCCGACTGCGCCAGAAGGAGGGTTATGTTTTTCGAGAGTATGTATGTATGTATAATTGTTTGGCACGCTCTGCAGCCTGAACGGCTCGATGGATTTTTGCTTGAGAGGTGTCGTTAGATTCGTATTTACTGTGAGAGTGATATCGTGATAAAATAAAAAAAATAATAATAAAAAACGGTAATTTAAAAAACTAAAAAACCCGACTGCTTTTCTGAGTGTTCATGAAAAAGCCCTAAAACAAGAAAGTCGTTGTACCCGATTGCACTCAACTATATAATATTTTAAATACAAGATAAATTGTAGCAGTCGGGACCCATTCTAGAAAGTCAGCCGTCTAGTCAGTAGATTGGAGTAATCAATTCACTAAGCCTCCATTTCTAGAATGGATCCCGACTGCTACAATTTATCTTGTATTTAAAATATTATATAGTTGAGTGCAATCGGGTACAACGACTTTCTTGTTTTAGGGCTTTTTCATGAACACTCAGAAAAGCAGTCGGGTTTTTAGTTTTTTAAATTACCGTTTTTTTTAAATGGTTATCTTGGTATGATGGTGGTCTATCAAATACGGAAACATCTAAATTGTACATTAAATTTAAAAGAGAAAATATACAAATTGCAGTAGTATATTTTCCTGACCTTCACATAAATATTTCATATGACTTTTTTATACCTTATTATTCTGTATTGTTCCTTATTATTCTTTATTATTCGTTGTTATTCCTTCCTATTCTTCGTTATTCCGCGTGAGTCATTTTTATTCTTTATTATTCCTTATTATTCGGCTGAAAATACATCATAATTTTAACAGCTGGAATCAACACATCAAGAAGTCCTATGTTTCTAATTTTGTACAACGTTATTTTTATACAGCAAAATATCACGATGAAGTTCCTAATATTTTTTCACCTTTCTCATAACAAGATAGAGATGTCCCATTTAATACGGGGTAACATAGCCACTCCGTCGAGACATACACGACGTGCCAGTTGTTTAGAATGTCTGGAAAAGAAAGCACTTTATGTGCACACAAGCATCTTTATGTCCTTGCGACCTCATAGCTATCCTTGTGTATTGAGCCACTGTCTGTGTTGTCTCCCTTAAATAGGACTTGTCTTAGCCATGGATAAATGTAGCAGAATGGCTTTTGAAGAATGTCTAGGACTGATTTTTTTGTTGAAAGCCAGGCAGTTGTAGTTTTAAAGAAATTAAAGGTTGTAAAAAAGGTAAATTCACAAAGATGTTGATGTCGGATTATTTTGTGTTAAAACATATATTTTAAAAGTGTTACGTGTAATTGCTATTTTCAGAACGAATAATATCTTCATATTAACTTATTGACTTTGGCCAAGCTTTTTATAAACTGTGCAGCTATGTTGTTACACCCTTTTAATTTTAAACTCCTACTGTAATTTTGTATGGTACACGGTGTAGGGTATATCTGTGTTGAAGCTTGGAGCCTATCTGACATACGCAACCCAGTAACTCAGTAACATGACAGCTCTTAGCAAGACTGATGGCAAACCTGTCTTCTGACTATCCATAACGACTGTCAAAGATTCATAAATGACAGCCAGTACCGACGATTTAAGAGCGGCCAACCCAAAGTTCATTTTCATACAACTGCTCTTACGTAATTATGATGTCATTACACATATTTCTCCAAATATTTTAGATACACAGATATCTTATGGATATTACCTGGGCTTCTATAGCAATCAAAACATAAATTTGTGTAAAACTAATCCAGTAAAGACCTCTAAATTTGCTATTTTACGTGAACTTTGAGTGAACGAGTAGTCAAGGGCCCTCATAACGTGCTTTCTGAGGCTCAGAATCCATTTTCAAAATTCAAAAAAAATTCAAAAGCTGGATGACAATAATTCAAAATAAAATAAAAATAGACAACGTTTTCAACCTTCAGTGCGCACTCGCCTTTAAAACATACTCGTAAACTGAATAAAATACTTGACTAGCATAATCTGAACCAGCCTTAACAGATGTAAATAGAAAAGCTGGATATTTTTTTCGTTTCCCTTTTTACGTTCTATTTTATGATATTAAAACCTTGCTATTGAAGGTAGTTGTAGAATAGACACAGTCGAAATGAAATTCCATTGCTATTTTCATATTGGTTGAAATGTAAAAATAGTTGTAACTGGAAAAATTCTCATCGTTTTGGGTACACTGTATTGAATTCGTGTAGTGAAAAAGTTCTGAGTACTATCGTCTGGATAAAATATGTAATAGGAAAGCTAAATCTTACTTATGTATTCCGATGTATGTACGAGGAGGCTGAGGCTCCTAAGAAGGAGTACAATATATCATTTTTTTTTAATATACCTCCGAACAACTTACATTTCTCAAGTCATCTACTTTTGCGGGCTTGCGGACGGCGTGCAGTGGGTAGCACGCTGTCCGATTATCCGGTAACCGAACGGACCGGGCCCAAGTCGTCGACGGCGCATACTGTTTCTGCGCGCCTCAAGGAGCTGTCAGCAAACCGTGGAGACTCAGCCTGCTAGCTATATACAGGCAGGGTCGAAGTCAAACTCATCTTTCAACCTTCGATTTTGTCTGCCACAATGTTACCTTGCGTTTAAGACACCTACTAAATGACTCTTTTAACCCAAATTCATGAAAAAAACAAATCTAATGCATGTGTATTTATTAAGGTAATAAAAAGCTCAATTTTTATTTGACGCAGAAAGTAAAAACAGCCACAGATTCTCAGATCAAACTAATTTTAATGACGCCACAATTTTGCTTTCTATTTGACGTTGTTCCACTCTCGTTTGCGCATGAAGAGCTTCACTCAAACGCACACAACCTCAAGTTATTTTATATTTTTTATCGAATATCAGAAGTAGGAGGTTGCGTGCAATATTTCCCAGGTTATTCGATGTATTTTATTCATTATTTTCCACGGAAACACGCTAATGGGCTCTGTGCACAGATATATTTGTTTTTGCTTTAATGATCATGTTCGACGTTCGGTTAGCACAAAAGTGGTTTGTTTCTGAATTTTTATAGAGTTTTTTTAAATTTATATTTTAATGGACGGTAACGTAGACATGAAAGCTTTTGTCCAATTATTGAAATAAAATTAATGTTAAATGAATGATGAGCTGATATAATTAAAAGAAGGGTACTTTCAGTTGACAGTACTCATAAATATTTCCCAAATAAGTTTTACGTTACGTAATGGTCATGAAGTATTTGATCATTTTAAATGAGTGTTATCTATTTCGCTTTTTTCCCTTACTCTGCCATGATGAAAGTAACGCATTTAGTGACTGCAGTTTTTTTAATCCTTCTTTCTAATCATTGATTAAGACTGGTATACAGTTTTTATATGGTTAAAGTAAGAAGTTGGGAAACAAATTATAACATATTTACCTATATATTTTTTTATTGCTAGGCAACATGATTAGATCGTCACACCGCCTTTGCCACGATCAACCTTGATATTGTCAAGCTCCGTCAGAAGTCTTGTAAGTTACGATTCTTGTCTGTCCATCTGTCTGGTGCCCTGTGTTTTTCCCGATTATGATCTGATCATATTCGCGGGATAACTTGGCCTAAAATTTTCCAAGATAGAGAGGTTTGAAAGGAGTACAGGGAGACCTTTGCCCAGCACTGATACACAAAATTATAGGCTATTAAAAAAAGTTTGATAGGCTGGCATTTGACCACTGTTTCACCTAATGGAAAGCCACGATGTGGTCGATGATGGAGCTGGCTTGCCTAGAAGTAAACTATTCACTCCTGACTTAAAGATCCCCAAGTTGCAGTTATCAGGAAATACAGGCTCCGGCAGGGAATCATTCCTTAGCTGTACGCGTTGACAGCCTCGCGTTTGACCACTACTATCTCACCTGATGATAAGTGATGATGTGGTCAACGATGCAACTCGCTTGCCTAAATTGGCCTATTTTCGCTTAACTTATAAACTCCTAGATCTAGCTCTAGTAGTTTGTTGTAGTAGTTATAGATCAACAAATAGAAATCTGTGCCATCTTTTCGTAATAAAAATCTGTACATCCCAAAAGCGAAAAGCCTAGATGGAGCACAACAAATCCTGACTAATATAAACCCGAAAGTCTGTTTATTTGTTTGTTACTCAAACATCCCTCGACGAAGCGATGGATCGTAATGAAATTTTGGGTGCGGGAATGTAAGGCTGAAGGGAAAAGGTCTGGTATACCCAAATATTCAACCTGCGTCCCAGCGGGATATTTCTGTCGGACCCGTTTTATATGAGCTCTGAGACGAGGTGGTTGGGCTAACAAAACTTAGTATCAAAACAAAGCTGACGGGTAGTAAAATTATTTCAATGTTTTGAGCGTAAAGATAAAGTTAGGTACGTCTCATTACGCAATCATTAACTAAAAATATTTTAAGAACCAGTTATTTTTGGAGTGTGGTCACCAAACTAAGCAAAACCTGTATCTAGGGGACTTGTGTTATGATAACTTTATATTAAAATTTCATTGTGTCGAGTGGAAGTGTAGTAATTCGGTTTATAACAATACAATGAAACATGAAAACCTGTATAACAAAATGTCAATAATATAAATAAATATATATTATAAGCTAATTTTAAATTGAATGTTTAAAAAAAGATTGTGTTAACGATGGTTTAGAGTGAAAACCTTGTGTCTGCAATTTTAGGTAATTTTATTTTGTTACATTTCTGGAAAGAAAAGCTCGAAATGCAACATCTTGATAACGAAACATTTTGATTAGTTACTTGTAACGCTGTCTACTACGTGAAAATGCATACCTTTCTCAAGTCAGTTGGTGTGATAATCTCACGACAGCGTTTATAAGCAAGAGAAATAAGTGCTTGTAATAAATCATTTTATTTTAATATTTGAATAAATCACGTAGAAGCAATGTTGAATAAAATAGCCCAATTTTTTTTTTGTGCTTCCAGAAAACATACGTATTTTGCAGTTACGAGGTATTCACTATAAGCCGGTATATGGAAATAATTTCCATGTGATGTGCAGATATAAGGAAAATTTCGCGAGAAAAGTTTTGAGTAATTAAGTATAACGGTTGATTGAAATTAGAGTATAGGAAGACGAAAGCATGAGTGGACTGCACAAAGAGTGGTATATTTGGAAAGTATTGACAGGGTATTGAGATTACAACCGGTAAAAAAGAAACTACGAAAGAAAGAGACATAGTTAAGTTTACGAAAGAAAAGAGGTAAGGACAAAAGAACAATAACTTTAAAAGCTCAGCGCGGTTGACTGCTGTCGCACTTGATGTTACCCGATAATGCGTTTGTATATTCTGCACGCACTGACGACTTTTCTGAATGAGACCCTAAAAAAATAAGAAAGAAAAATAAAACTTGAAAAGTTGAATGCGGTTGACCGCTATTGCACCTTGTGCTACCCAGCTCGCTGTCCGTCCGTCCGGTAACAGACCGGTCCGAGCTCAAGTCGTCTACGGCGCGCACTGTTCCCGCGCGCCTCAAGGTGTTGTCAGCGAACTGTAGGGGTCCAGCAGGGCCGAAACCTACTGGGGCCAAAGGTTATGTGAGAATGTCACCACGGGCCCCGGGACAAAGGCAATGAATGGAAGGGTAGGTTTTTAGTCAGTAAGAGTCTGACACTATTTCCCGCCCCACCCAAGGGCGGGACTTGTCATTGGATGATTTTACCTACCAAAAAAAAAAAAAACCTTGTGCTACCCGATAATGCATTTACTAATGCTGCACGCATGCTTAACTTTTCTTGAATCGCAGTAATATTATAAAAGAGAAAGTTTGTCACAAACGACGAATGTAATTGGATGAAATTTGGTATGCGATTAAACCACGTCATAAAATTATCATGATTATTTCATCATCCCAAACACATCGACCACTGGACACAGTGTTCCCCCAAGTATCGCCAAAATGGTACGTCTCGTATCCATCGAATTCCCACAACCCTCGCCACATCGTATATTCATTGTTGGTTCTCCTGCGGATTTATTAATTTTTGATCCTAACACACAAGGGAACTCCGAGCATAGCCCTCTCCATGGCTTAGGTGACTTTAAGCTTTCTAATGTGGCCCAAAATATCAGTGTGTTAGAATAGCACATTTATATACTTTTATTCCCAGGGCAGAGCTATTTCATCACCAGCTCTCTTAAAACGGTGTAGGAAAACATCGTGAGAAAACCGGCATGTCCTAGAACTAAAAATTTAAAGACGTGTGACATTCACCAACCCGCACTGAGCTCACGTAATGTATTACAGTCCATCTATTCTCCTAGAAAGGTCTAAGTCCCAGCACTGGGAACATTATAACGGTGATTATGTTAAGCTTATACTATTGAAGCGTATCCCCAGAATGTAATCATTTGGGATTTGTTTCTGCTTTCACGGCGGCGAAGAAGTTGGCAGATGCTTGTGTGAAATAAATTAAAGTATATCGTTTTGTGTAGATATGACTACAATAGATAAACGACATACTAATATTGACCTTTTATTAGTTCACGTATCATCAAAACCACAACCAAGCTCCGAAATCACAAGATCATCTCTACCATCTATCGATATCACGTGTCAATAATCTGACATCTATAAGTGAATTCACATCGCGTACACACATCCTGTCAAATTAGGGGCCGTCTTCAAAAGAGGGTGTTGACAACACTGGGTGCGATATTAAAAGTCCCAACTCAAGAACTGGACCTGTTATTACGCTTGTGGTCGCGTCAGCTGTCCCTTGACCCATGTTAGAACCGAAGGTGTGTGTTCCCTGATTATAAAAACGAATCAACAAGTTTAGGTTGTGTTTCAGTTTTGTTATTTAATTTATGTTTAATCGTTATTATTAGGAACAGTGTTAACGGTTCCAACCAGCGGTTCAATCCAATTAAGGCAGGCGTTTTACTTTATGTAATATAATCACCGGCATGATTATATATGACGGCTCGTTCAGGATGGTTCGAGCTCTGATCATCTACCAGGTGGGCCTACGTGGGTATCGTGGAATGAATAAAAACGGTTAGGAACTGAATACGTTTACTTCTCAATACATTTCGGTACAGTGCACTGTTATTAGGTAGGTACAAACAACAAAACGGACAGTTTCAGAACGTCTTGACTCTGCGACGGCCTGGCTGAGAGTGTCCGCTGTATCGACGGATTCTCCTTCCCCAAGCTCGTAGCCAAAGCGGAAACGGCTGACTCTGTCTAGGCGCGCCACCTCTATTTCTTCCAGTCGTCACTAGATGGCGTGCCTTGTTTTGTTGTCAACAAATCAATGCCGGAACCGACATATATATAATTAATAATATATATAATAAATAATATATATAATCATGAAGGTGAAGGAAAACATGATGAGGAGACCGAGAAATATCTTAGAACAAAAAGAATAACCCGCGACCATGTGCTGGAAGATGCAGCCTGGGAAGACTTCCCACAAGGTCGGCCGACGATCTGATGAAGGTTTCAGGAATACGAAGGATGCGAGACGCACAGGACTGGTCATTGCAGCGAGACTTGGGAGAGGCCTGAGTCTAACAGTACGTCTTTCAGCTGAAACGATAATGATATCTAACCAGCACTTTTTTTTATGGTAAGTAGAATCATCAAATGACAAATCCCGCCCTTGGGTGGGGCGGGAAATAGTGTCAAACTCTTACTGACTAAAAACCTATCCCGTTCCTTCTTTGCCTATTAAACCGGGGCCGAGCCTTCCTTTCAGAAGCCGACCCTTGGCCCCAGTAGGCTTCGACACTGACTGCCTGCAGCTAACAGGCTGACATTCACCAACTTTAAATAAAAAGCTGATTACCTGATAATTCGGATCACGTAACACCCATACAATCTCGGACGTTTCATACGAAACTTTGGAAATAGGAAGTATAAATGAAATGTTCAGGAAAATTTAAAAGAGTGTAACATTAACCTTGTTTATATTTAGAAGAAAATATTAACAGCTTCAAGTGTTTACTGTTCTAATCTCTTTTTATGTTTATTTGTTCTATGAAATGCTTAAACATTATAGACGATGAAAGCACTGGTGCCTGAGTGGTAATGGCCCCGACTTACGAGTTGTAGGTCGCGGGTTCAAAGCCGGCTAGGCGCATTACTTTGTGTAATTTATTTCATCACCACTGCTCTCAAAACGGTGTAGAAAAACATCGTGAGGAATCCGGCATGTCCTAGAACCAAAAATTCCAAGACAGTGACATCCACCAACCCGCACTGTGATTGCGTGAAAGATTGCGTCCTATACATACCTGAGTCTCAGAAAATTATAAAGCTGATTACGTTAATAATATTATTTGTGGCTATTTTGATTTACCAAGCGAAGATTAATACTCGTATTTTAAACTAGTCAGGGAACTATGCTGTTTATAAATTAAAAAATTTCAAAAAATCATCTTTTCAACTTTTCATATTACACAATTGATATATTATTTATTAGACTTTAACACCCAAGCGGTATTCTAATTTTAGGTATAATTTTTTAGATTAAAAAACGTAATCTATAAGAATAAAAATATTTTTTTATTAAATTTTAAGATATTTTTTATTATTATAATAAGAAAGTACTCGTAAATGTTTCCTTAAAAACAATTGCACATTAGTCTAATGATAAATAGTTAACTGTCTCCTTTTTCAACAGAGTTAAGTAGCAATAAAAAATATTTGTTTTATTTTTCAGAGACAGTTTAAAATTATAAGGCTACTGTTACTGGATATAGTTATTATAAATTATTTTTATTTTATTGAATCAATTACATTTTATCCCATCGTATTCACTCTACTATCAACCAAAGACTTTGACAGTAAGTCTTCCCTTTAATGCCAAGGCAAAGCCTTTCATGAACCGACCGAGCGACCTGACTAATCAAAGAAACCAACAAAGCGAAGAAAACTTGTTATTTATTTTTAGATACAAATTATCGTCTATAACTCCTCTGTGGATCCAAATCACGTGGAACCTTGACTTTTGAAATAAGAATATTTTTGATCGACATTTAAAAAAGGAGGAAGTTCTCAAATGGTTGGATTTTTTTAGTTTTATGCGTAAAGATTTTGACGATTCCTTTTTTGTCTCAAAGAGTTTGTCTGCCAGTTGGCCTTGTTTGGCAGTTGGTAAGGCACATTTCTCGCAAAACAGATGGCCGTTGGGGCCGAAAGTTTGTGGAGTGGCAACAACGTACCGGAAGATGACCAGCATCTGATCGATGACCTTGCAAGGGTTGCAGGAATCCAATGGATGCGAATGTTAATTGTGGCGACACTTGGGGGAGGCCTATGTCTAGCGTATTACGTTTTTCGGTTGAAATGATGATAATGGCTTCATTTAACTTTGATGAAAAACTTTGCAAATAGACCATGAAACACTTCAATACATGATGACATATATGTTTACGAATTTTATTGTAAGCACAATTTCCTTAATACAGAGCGTACCGGCATGATTTTAACATCGTAAGCTTTGTATTTTGTAGATTTCTAAATTTCACACTGGTAAAACCTCATTTCTTTCACCATTTATGTTCAAATTCTATGTTATTGGGGTTATTGTTTTCTTTCAGTGGCTCTTTGCGTAGCGGAGATGAGAATGTTGAGATGGATGTGTGGTGTGACGAGAATGAATAAAGTGAGAAATGAGTATATTAGGGGTAGCTTGACAGTGGCGTCAGCGACTGAAAAGTTGAAAGGAAATCGTTCGTCTTGGTATGTGAAGAGGAGGGATAAAACGGATGTTACTAAAAGAGTTGAGTTTACATGTGGATGGATGGAGAGGGAGAGGTAGGCCAAAGAAGAGATGGATGGATTGTGTTAGGAATGATATGAAAGGAAAGGGAGTTAGTGATAACGTGACGAGTGACAGGACAGAGTGGAAGAAAAAAACGTATTACGCCGACCCCAAATAAAACGGGACAAGGGCAGGAAGATGAAGCGACGATGATGACTCTTTGCATTCTAACCTAATCTCGTAACCCTGCTATGTTTAGTTTTGCTTTCCACATTCATCTGCTTCAAAAATTCTAATTCTTTATTCAACCTCAAACTACATACTTACAGGTTACATTATGTATTACCAGTAGCTCGGTTGCAGGAGCTCGGCTGCAGTACTCCGTATAAAATATTGATATTCAACCACATTTGGTTAAACAGGAAGCTGACCCGAACATATTTGAAGTTATTCGGAATCGATGGATGTAATTCTTAAAGCCCACATCGTCTGGTCACTATACAAGGGTATAATCTAAAATAATCTTCTAAGCTTCTTTTTGGCGCGTTTAGCAACATAACACCGCTTCTCTATGAAGAAGAATCGTAAACATAGACGTGGAGAATTGGATTGAGAATTACCGTCATGATGTTGCCTGAAGTGTTAAAGCGAATGAGTATTTCTTTTCTGTAGGCCGTAGAGACGACGATGATCTGCAGCATTGTTCGAAATAGTTAACGTGGGCTTGTAACGCAAAGGGCAATTGAATGAACACAAGTGAGTTTTAATCAGTAAATGTCTGACACACCCTCTTGCTAAGACTATTAGCAGGAGGAGATATTTGATGAATTCACTGTAATGGAAATTTAATGTACAGAAATGGTGAATTTAGCATAGCATCAGCCTTCGAGCGATCCCACTGCTGGTATTCAGGCTCCCTCTCTATGAAAGGGAATAGGCCGTAATTCACCACGCGGGCTCAGTCACATGTCTTCGATTTTTTGCTTTTATGGAGGTTTTCCTTCACCGTTTTGAGAGCAGTATTAATTAAATAAATTACACAAATTAATGCGCTTACGTTATTTGCGTTGCGTTGCGTTACCTACCTACCGTATGTAAGCACTAAAATGTATAACTATGCGTAATTCATGACAACTTCACCGTGGTTAATGCCTGTTAGTACTCTTATGCTATGCAGAATTAATATACTCGTACAACACAATATCGTTGGCATGATATTTAAAGTCTCACCTTACATTTTTACATTAGGAAGATATTCAATTCGCTATTCATAGAGTTTCCGTAATTATTTTTTATAAAAAAATACAACCGTCTCTATAAAAAAATAAATGTGCAAAATAACTTTAATATCTTAAGACGGTGTTTCTATAATAGTCTGGTCTCTTCATTATTTAACAAAAAATTAAAGTTATTTTGCACTTTTTGTGTTTTTTTGAAGTCTGTTGTATTTTTTTTTGTAAAACGTTTTTTATTTCACACTTTTAGCTGGAGTACCCCTCAGCCTAACTTAAATTACCTAAACCTTCTCCGCCATTCGGTTCCATCATCAAATCATCAAGACAATTTTAATAATACCAACCCCTTTATAAACAAAGCAATTTTACTTGTTACAGAAGTTTTGCTATGATTTTTTGTAGAGTTCCAATATTTCTATAGAACCAATTCGAGAGTATAATCTTTCAATATAAATAAAAATTGTCAAAATCGGTTTACTATTGACCGAAATATCGGTGAACGTATGTAAAAAAATACATACAGTCAAATATAAAACCTCCTCCTTTTCGAAATCAGTTAAAAAGAACGACGTCCAGTTGTTACCTGCAAAATTGTTACTACTGACACTTACCGGACCACTTCTCACTAACTGACAACCAGACAGAGAGGAATTCTGTTTGTCTACGATCGTAAACTGCAGAGATTGAAAACACTTAAATTTATAACCTTGCATTATTCATGATAACTTCAACGTGGCTAATGCCTCCACTCTTATTTAAGGCTATGCAAATTTTAATATGCTACACAATTTTGTTGGCGTGAAATTCAAAGTCTCACCTTACATTTTACATTAGGGAAATATGCAAAGAGTGTGTATTATAAAAAATTTAAAAGCTAGCTCGACTGAACCGTTTAGTGCTGAGGATTAAACGACATACGACACTGAAAGCTCTTTGACACTCTACGAACGAGTAATTGAATGTACGCCCAAAGTAAGTCTCGGGTTTTATACAGGAGAGGAAATGTCGCCCAGCTGTTGAGGCGGCGAGAATGTTCGATGAAGCAATCGCTTAAGAATTTTAGTTTTGAAAAATTCAGTTTTCGTTTGCGGAAACTAGATGGTTATTTTAAGTCTTGGTCATTTTTGTGAGGCTGAAAATGAGGCAAAGGCTACCTAACTTACAACTTGAAAGAAATTATTCAGGACTTTGAATTTTTTTATAGTTGATAGATAGATAGATAGATGTATTCTTTATTGTACACCAAAAATAAAATTACATAAAGAACTTAAAATTAATAGGGTGTCACAATGGGCGGTCTTATCACTAAAAGCGGTCTTATCGACCGTCATGTTTAATCTCTTTGCACCATATATAGTTGAAAGTCGACTCTAGTTTTGTTGAAGATTATTGAAGTAAGGCTAAGTAGGTAATTATGACTAACGATATGGTGGTTTGTTTATTTTTTTTTAATTTAAGATAAGAAATTTTTAGCTGACAGATTGGGAAACGAGAATAGAATAAAGCAATCATTTATAAAAATAATGATAGAGCAAACGACACAAAATAGTGAAAGTATTGGAACTACACGAACAAGACGTTTGGGATAGACATAAATAGCGTCTCATGATTGGGAAAGCCGACCCCGCGTAACAGGATAAGAGCGAGGCAGAAGAAGATAATAGAGCAAACGATACAATCAAACCTTATGATTCTAAAGTCTAAGAAAAAAATAGTTGCTCATAATTTTGTAAATATAAACAACATTATCGAGTAATTTCATGAACAGACTTACTATTTGGTTGATAAAGTTGAAATGTTATTCCAAGTCTGCTAAATCTAAATCCAAGTACTTAACGTAGTTAACCAGTGTAATCTATTTAGTCTGCTCATGACCAGTGTGTGAATGAAACGCCGAAAGCGTGAACATTTAAAATAATTACCTCGACATTACTAATGAAGTCAGTTTAGTATTTTGGTGCATATAATTTTACTTACGCGCTGTGAGTCCGTAATACACAGGATTGGTGACCGGACATAGCGACGAGGGGCCGCTGCAGACCACAAAGGAGATGCTGGGACGACCTGAATGTCTTCATAAGAATTGGAACGAGAAAGCAAGGAACCGAGATCTTTGGAATAATAGACTAAGAGCCTTTACCCAGCAGAAGGCCGATACGAGCTAGCTATAATGGTAATATTTTTATCTAGTAGATATGCAAGTTAAGATATTTGGACATATCATACGCAATGAAACTTTTTTGGAATGTTTAGTGGTACAGGGAATAGTAGAGGGTCAATGTTCTCGCGGCCGATCACCAACCAGATGGACAGACCTCATTAAATCATCCTCGAAGTGTTCTTTCATTAAGTGTACACGAAGTGCCATGAACAGAGAGAGATGGAGATGTCTTGCAAAAGCCACAATCAATCTACCAGACGATGCATGACCACGACCACTCCACGATGAGTGTACGACTGAGAAGACGAAGAAATATTTTCATGTAAGTAACTATTGTACACCCTGAATATGTTTGCTACCTTCACAGCCCTAAAACAAACTGCAAACGCATAGAAAACTGTTTCAGCAATCAAAAAGCGTCATAAATAAAATATCGGTGGAACAAGTCCCATTCAATACGGATCGTGCAGCAAAAACTGTAACTAGTGAAATTTTCCAGCTTTGTTAGTTTTACTTAGTAAAGCAGTACAAATTCAGCGCTCATATATTCTACAAGGGACTCAAAGCATAAAGACTGGTAACGGCAGATAAGCGTTATGTTGAAGCTAAAATAAAACTAAGATACTTAAAAGAAGGAAAACAAGTCAAAAAACTTTACGCCTGTATAAAGCGGTTTGCAGACGAGCGACAGTATTTTAAAACATCCGTATAGTACGCGGCAAATAAGTTGAACCATTTGCTATGATTACGCGGCCCCCACTTCAATTGAAAAAAAAATTATGTTACTAAGCACAAGTAAAGGGAAAAGTCTTAAAATCGTTTTCGCTGCCTCCTTTTTTCCTAGCATTACTGCTTCGCACAAGAGGCGACCGCCTGCCATTCCTACTCACTCCGGACCATGGCCTGTACCAGGGCCCGACGCGTAAGTTCGTTGCCGCCAATCACCCCCACGAGGACACGGCGGTGCGGTCCACGCAAGTGGGGTACACCTCCACCGTATACAATACCGTATCCTCCAGGCGGTCTACACTAGGTGACACCTGGCGTTTCCTCTGCACGCGTTCCTTTGCCAAACTTACAATGTCTGGTAATTACTTGCCTCATGTGAAAGTTGAGAACACCGTGACGTCTTTCCAGTTACTCCTCAAAGAAGGGACTTACCGCCATAATAATGGCGTGCCCAACAATAAACGTTTATATTCAGCCATCAGCAAACAAATTCGTTGGATGTTTGTAGCCAGCCTTAATCGTGTGGAGCGACATAGTAAATACACTTTGTTAATACCTTTGCCGTGTGTTGTGAATAGCCTCTGAATTCCCTTTTGTCTGACTACAGGAAATATTTTTTTTTTTGTTTTTCAATGAGGCTGAATTTTATTTCTTGTAACGTTTTTCTTATTACTTATTATTGGTGTTCTTAAGTGCTTCTAACAAAATCATATCGTCTTTTATTGAAGAATTTTTAGCCGTTTCTGTTGAAAATAACGAATTAAGATAAAAGGCTTTTTTATTACGGATAGGGTCGCGTTAATTAACCATTGTCTAACCTGATGGTAAGCGATGATGTGGTCGACGATGGAGCTTACTTGCTTAGGAGTAACACATTCACTCTTGACTTAAACACCCCTAGGTTATAGGTATCAGGAAACAGACTCTGACAGGAAATTCCACTCCTTAGTTGTACATATAGTAAAAGTGTTTCCAAAACGTTTTGTGCGTATGGTATGTAATCACATATCGTCTATATCATTATCATTATCCCCCTTTTTTAATGTTCCCACTGCTAGGACACAGGCGTTCTCACTAAGAGAGGGAATGGGCCGTAATACAACACGCGGGCGCAGTGCAGGTTGGTGGATGTCACATGTCTTCGAATATTTGGTTCTAGGACATTCCGATATTTCATCACGATGTTTTCCTTCACCGTTTTGAGAGCCGTGGTGATGAAATAAATTACACAAAGTAATGCGCCTGGCCGGGTTTGAACCCGGGATCTGCAATTCGTAAGTTGGGGCCATTACCACTCGCTACCATCGTCTATAATGTTTGAGCATTTCATAAAACATATAAAAATAAAAAGTAGATTAGAACAGCTGCACCTATAGCTGTTAATATTTTCTTCTAAATATAAACCAGGTTAATGTTACACTCTTTTAAATTTCCTGAACATTTCAGATACTTCCCATTTCCAAAGTTTCGTATGAATCGTCCGAGAATATATGGGTGTTACGTGATCCGAATTATTTGGTAATCGGCGTTTTATTTAAAGTTTCTACTGCAGCTTTGCGTTCTCAATATTATTTATGAAGATTTAAAAGAGTGTATTGCAATATTTCCAATTAGTATTTTGAAGTCAGTATTTCTTTGGGCACGTTAAGCACTTTATTTTGTGAGTGTTCAATGAAACTGAGCCATCATACTCACCTACGAAACGCTTCCCGCGCACCTCAAGGAGCTGTCAGCAAACCGCAGAGGCCCAGTCTGCTAGCTGCAGGCAGGCAGGGTCGAAGCCTACTGTGGTCACGGGCCGTTTTCTGAAAAGAAGGCTCAGCCCCGGTAAGATCAACGAAGGAATGGGTTAAGTTTTTAGTCAGTATTTCCCGCTCCGCCCAAGGGCGGGATTGGATGATTTTACCTACCATAAAAAAAATCTACGAAATGCTGGTTTATGTAAAGTATTACGATTTTACGTCATCAACCTGAAAAGAGAAGATTCGTGACTATACACGAGCATGATTTAAAAGCTTGTAGTTTCATCCGATGCAATCGAACGTATTGTTTGATGAAGATCTTGCCTGTAAATTCTGTTGGCATTCAGTAATTTCGTCATTTAACTGCATATTTCACAAAACTTGTTTCAGGAAATATATGTTTTTCAAAACCTTAATAATTTTTGGAGAAAAAAATGCGTATTAAGTATTGAGTATTAAGAATCTCGATTAAATTTTTTACTTATGAGGGCTTTACGAAAGGCCAGTGTTACAAAATAGAAGATATTCTAAGATCTTTACTGGATTAGTTTTCCAGATACCACTACACAAAAACGTTAATATATTCACTAAAGGCTACTCCTAACTAAATTATGGCGTCAAAAAACTCCTCCGCGTCACAGTCGACTGGAAGTGTGCCCAAAAAGCTGGTGGCATTATCACGTTGTATGGCAATGCTTAATCTCTGACTCTTAATCTTTTTTACATTGTATCGAAAATCTATGAATATACTTAGTTTTTTTTTTAATAAGTATAGGCTCGTGTTTGACCACTACCCCGCCTGATGATTTCAATAGATCATATTATATCCACAAGAGGTCTATGTTTTTAAGAGCGGTCGTGGTTGCATGAAAATATATCTTTAGTAGGACACTCTTAAACTCATCCTACTTTGTACAAATGACAAGTGCATATCACCAATTAAATATCAGTATCTACAAGTTCGTGTTCTGCAAAATTAAAATTATTATCAACTATGAAATTGCACTTTAGACGCATAGGTACGACGTAACAGTGTTAAATCTCACAAATCTTTTTTGAAAAGAGAAGATCCTCCGACCACATTAGTGTTGCGTCTGGTCTGGGCAACTGCCCGATGCTTGATTTCAGGCTGTTGAAAAATGTTCTTATCACGTGACCTCTGATGTTAGGATCAGGATTTTGTATTTCAGTTCCTATGCAGCAATATAGACGTCGCAATCAATAAAAAAAAATCCATTTAAATCATTTCCAGCACTTTCAAATTTTCAATATGTCGGTCAGTCAAAAAATTGAATCTTAATTTTACGTTCTTAGGAGTAAATCTATATGGAGAATAACGTGTATGTCCACGCTACCATATAAAGGAAATTGTGGCCAGGTAGATGAACCGTTCACCTAGAAGAAAAAGTTAAAAAAAAGTTTTTATTTCTCACCCCATTGAATACCCAGTCTCTTTTATATACCGCAGTCACGATAATCGTCAGAGACCCAAAAAAGTTAGCAAAAACATGTAAAATATAAAACATAAACAAACCATCCGTACTTTGCCCTACAATAATGAAGGTGTAACTAGGGATGACCGTACCCTTCCCTTTGACCCCTTTAGAAGGCTCTACGTATATTCAATTGGAAACTTCTGAATATCTTTGATGAAGCAAATCGGATCATTTCGTTGGTCAATTTGTAAATATCCTTGTAAGGTTTTTTTTTTTTGTGTGTTGTTTTTGCTTCCGGGTCGGGTTTTATAGGTATTGCATACAGTGTACCTTTAGAGAATGTATAAAGTGAGTATATTAGAGGAAGTTTGAAAGTTTAAAGAAAATCGTTTGTCTTGGTATGATGATAACATGCCTTTCATCTTTCTCTATTATGAAGAGGAGAGATGAAACGCATGTTATTAAAAGAGTTCTAGGAATACATGTAAATGGATGGAGAGGGAGAGGAAAGCCAAAGAAAAGATGTATGGATTGTGTGAGGAGTGACATAAAAGAATAGAAGGAAAAGACATGTTGCACCGACCCCAAGTAATATGTGACAAGGCACGAAGAAGGTGTCTTTTCGAATCTTAGTAAATGTAGCTTTTTATTTTCAAGAATTTATGCCACCATATAATTAAGTTATCTATCACCTGTATGGAATAGGTAAGGAGTGTTATGAAACTGCGTTAGTGATATCGATACGGGTGATTCGACAGAATGGAAGAAAATAACACAACTATCACACAACGCAGTCTAGTCTCAAGCTAGGCAGAGCTTGTGTTATGAATACTAGACAACTGATAAACATACTTATATATTTCTAAATACATTCATATTATAGATAAATTACACCCAGATACAGAACAAATGATCATGCTCATCACACAAACATTTGTCCTGGGTAGGAATCGAACCCACAATCTCCGGCATAGCAGTCAGGGTCACTAACCACTAGACCAACAGGCCAATCAAAATTGCACACACCCCACATAATACAGGATAAGGGCAGGAAGATGATGATTTAGGTACCTACCTAGTAATACAAAGGTGTAATTTACAAAATTTCTAAGTAAAAAAATTAGTGAAAATAATTCAGTCAAGTATATATAAACAGAAAAAAAAAAACAACTGCCTAACAATGATCAGTGCTTTTAAGAAAAATCGGTAAATCAGTACCTAGTTTATTGTAAAGGAGTTAAGGTAATCGATATTGAATTGACTTCTACAGCCGTGGGAATTCTAACAGCTGATCATTTTGTTCCTTCGTTCCCGAAATTAACTTCGATCCATTTGTTATTCCTTTCAATAACTGTCACTTTGATTTATCGAAGGATATCAATAAAGAAATTTACGATTTAATTTGGAAACAGGATTCAAATTGTCATGGAAGTAGTACAGAATTTTGTTGATAGGTCTTTTTAACCGCGTTACAAAAACAAGCGGGTTCTCAAGTCATCTGAATGTTCTTTTTTTTTCATTAAGCAACCCACGTGTCTATTATTTTCACGTTCATTGTTGGCCTCCCTCA
Source organism: Leucania comma (assembly GCA_958295575.1). NCBI lineage: Eukaryota > Metazoa > Arthropoda > Insecta > Lepidoptera > Noctuidae > Leucania > Leucania comma. Next base: position 24,311,861 of record OY282467.1, on the reverse strand, counting down.
AGTGTTTTTATAACGACTGGTCTTTTGTGTCTTGCATCCATCGGATTTCCTCCCACCAGGCCATCGCCTAACCTTCGGGAGGCCTTACAACGTTGCATCTTCCGGTACGCGGTCGCCACTCCAGAACCTTTCGGTCACATCGACCATATCTTCTGCAATATACACCGTTAAATTTTAGTTGTTTTAATCCCGAGGAGGGTCGATTCGGTACATAAAATACTATCGATTTGTAAAGAAAACATTAAAATATAAAGTACTTTTTTTCAAAAACTCGAATAAATATACGCATGTATGAAATTAATTTCTTTAAGTAAAAGAGTCAATGACCTTGTAGGTAGTTGTCAGTCGTTGCGTACTAACTACCTATAGTTCATTGGCCTCATTCAGCTGACGTTTACTTAAAGAAATTAATTTCGTAAATTCGTAAATTAATTCGAGTTAAAAAAAAGTACTTTATTTTTTAATTTTCTCTTTATAAATCGATAGTATGTCATGTACCGAATCGATCCTCCGCGGGATTAAAAGGACTAAAATTTAACGGTGTATATAATATAACCCGCCTACTGCCATGTAACTTTGGCAATTCTTTGGGCCATGTCTATGCTTGTATGAATGTATATATTATGTTTTTAAAGGAAAACCTTTTTTGTAATCTAAAATGTTCTCCTTTAAAAACTCATACGAGTATGTTCAAATAACGGAAAAAACGTACGAAATCATTAATTTTAAGCTTTCTTTACGCTGTAGAAACTCCATTCATGCGACAAAAAACATACGCTTGCAGAAAAAATGAGGATCATAACACAGCCTAACTAAATCAGGCTTCCGCAAACTCAGTGTTGACCGGAATACTTTGCGAAAATCGTGCCAAAGTCCGCAGAGTAACATAGCAGGGATCTAATAGAAAAACCACTGCCGCTGAACTATTTGCTTCGAGCATAGAGCATGGAAAGCCGCGGTGGTTGCCAGGAAAGATGTTGTGTCTTCTTGTATACATATAAAAATGAATAGCTCTTCGTTAGTCTCGCTAAAATTCGAAAACGGTAGAAACAATTTGGACCAGGGAAGGTTTAAACGGTGAGAAAATATGGAAAATAAAATAGAACCGACTATTAGTCAGTACAAAGATTGCTGGGTCAGCTAGTATACATTTAAAAATGAATAGCTGTTCGTTAGTCACGCTAAAACTGGAGAATGGCTAGACTAATTTTGCCAATTTTGGCCTTCAAATATTAGTGATAGTCCAGGAAAGGACTTTAAATAAATTTAACGGTAAAAAAAAATGGAAAAATTCAAAAAAAAAAAACCGACCAGTAGACGGTAAGCAGTTTGCCAGGTCAGCTGAGAAAAAACTATTGGGACTAAGAACATGAAATGCATAATGTTTCTATTCATAACATAAGCGAACACTAATAAGGGATTTTTTGGACCTTTAAGGGGAGGAACTTACCCGGAGAGGAGGAGGAACCTCCCCGCAAGTTTGTAAAGTTCGCAGAATAATGCTGAGGTAGGAGCCTTTTTGGCCTTACACAGGTCTTTTTTTTATATCGTTATTTTTAATTCAAGTTATTTGATAGAGTTCGGTTAAAAAAATTATATTGTAGTTTGTCGTATGTGAGTCTCACATTTCGTTTTCTTTCTTTCAAATATCATGCCACGTCTAGCAGTGGCCGCCAAGACGCTTCGAAGCTCTGTGGCTCCGGCTATTCGCAGCCATGTTTCTCTGTGATATTCCTAGGCTGTGTATCGTAGCTTATGTATTAAATATTGCCACTACTGGGCTTCCTGCGGATTTTTTTTTCTATTTGGCACTGGCTTTGAGGAAATTAGGTCTTACAGGATTTGGTTTATTTGCTCGGGGTATTTTGTTGATGTTTAGACAGCCAGTACTAATAAATAGCAAGATCGAAAATATAAATAAAATAGCAAATGATCGTCCATTATACTGCATCATTATCAGTCAGTCAGTCATTTCAGCCGAAAGTCGTCCACTGTTCTTCAAGAATTGCCCACCTCCTCCAAGTGTCGCCACAACCAACACTACTATGCATCTTCTATCCATTAGTTTCCCGCGTTTCTCACCAGAGTATCGATCTTCCTTGTGGGACACCTTCCAAGGCTGCGTCATCCGGAACTCGGTCGCCATTCCAGGACCTTTCATCATCAAACATACGTGCTGCGAGCAATGTGCCCTGCACACAACAATGCATACCGGCAATAGTACAATCAGACTTATAATTTGCCTACGGCTGGGACTCAGGCCTCCTGTCTTCCACCTCGCGACCTCAGTACGGGCTGATGATGGATGTCACGTGTCTTCGAAATTAAGGTTTCACGACGTATTGGTTTTCTGACGATGTTTTCCTTCACCGTTTTCAGAGTATTGTTGACGATATATTTTACACAAAGTAAAATACCTGTTTGATACAGCTTGTAACTATGCCCAATAAAATATTTTTATTTCTTTCTTTTCTTTAACTCGGGCTCGTAAATTTACTTAACACCGTCGAGTTACCGTCTTTACAATGATGTTGAAATTTTTTTTTTTGTTATGTACTTTTTAAATGTATTTTTAAATAGGCTATTATTGCGTCTGAGCTCAGTGGTACTATTCTCTGGGAAAACGCAGCGCTATCGCAACGACGAACATCCAAATAGGATACATCGAATTAACGATCCAATACATAGGTACATTAGGTTGACAATCCAATGTATCCTATTTGGGTGTTCGTAGTTGAGGCAGCGCTGCGATTTCTTAGAGAATAGCACCACTGGTATTTATAAAGTTTTATTGTTCTATTTTTGATGGCACGGTTGGCGCACTAATTTAGTCATTGGCCGCTGCACTGCGTGTCGTCGGTTCGATTCCTGTAGGTATGGAAAGAATATTTGATTAGCTTACAGTCAGTTGTACTGGGTCTGGTTTGTCTTGTATCGGTGAAGAGATATTCAAACTTTCATCTGTATAGTAGGTATAATAATATTACTATGACCACTATTTAGTACTGCAAAATAGATCAAAAGTCACTATAGTTAGCTACCCCACTTATCTCGTTAGCCAACCAACATTGAATTACCGATACGATCACCTTGTGACGCACAAATAGCTCTTCCTAACAGCTTAACCTCGCTCATTTCTCGCTCCGCGTTAAACTTTATCAGCTTAGCTGGTAAATGTTCACGGGAGCGATTTATTTCACAGCAGCCCCCACGGATATCGAGCGTGCGGCCAATTTCGTCACGTACACTGCCGTGCTTTGTCAACGCCACAGCTACGAAATAAACGTATTTACCGTGGCTTGAATTAATCATAAACCATTGCTGGCGACCGATGGGCTTGTTTGAAGCGCTCGGAGTGTAAGTACGTAGCTATGGTGATGTCCATATAATTTTGTTCTTATATTATTTTTTTTTGTGATTGGACTGTTTGATGATGTTTACTTTTAAAACGTTTTAAAGATAGAGAGAGACATAATTTTGGTGTTGGTGGTAATGGTTGTTTTATTTTTTGTCAATAGGCATAATAGTTTCTCAGTTTTATGTGGCAAGACGTTAAAGTAATATCTGCCGGGGACTTTTGTTACTATTCTAAAACCATACCTATGTTCCGTCAGTTGCCTTAAGCGTTCCAGGGCTCAGTAACTCTTTTAAACAATCTTGAATTCCTGGGAGGTAAACTGTAGGGGATCAGCAGGGCCAAATTATCCTGGTGCAATACGTTAGCTGAAAACAGATATTGGCAGATACTTCTTTCATGTGTTACATGCTCGATTTAATTTACGCATGTACGAAATTAATTTCTTTAAGTAAACGTCAGCTGATCGAGGTCAATGAATTGTAGATAGTTAGTACGCAACGACCAACAACTCTCTACAAGGTCATTGACTCGTTTACTTAAAGAAATTAATTTCGTACATGCGTATATTAATTCGAGTTTCAGAAAAAAAGTACTTTATTTTTTAATTCTATCTTTATAAATCGATAGTGTTTCATGTACCGAATTGATCCTCCACGAGATTAATACGACCAAAATTAAACGGTGTATATACAAACGGGTAGAAAAAGAACTTTTTGGGCATCAAAAAATTGCCACGAGCATTTCCACGTTGGATGGCAATGCTGGTGGAATGGAATAGAATGGAACTATTTACCTAGGTCAGATTGTACGGAACCCTCAGTGTCTGACTCACACTTTCCCAGTTTTTTTTTTAGCTTTTCAGCGCTTTGGAGCGTCTTGGCAGCTAATGCTAGACGTAGCATTCCAAAAATTTACGATATATACATGTAATGTGGTCTTAGTTTCTACTATTAATTTGCTCTGTCATCCCCTTTGCCAAAGTAAATAATCTCTATAATCCTTGGTAACATAGAATCCATTATTCCACCCACTAATTCATTTTCAACACAATTGTCGCAGACTTGATTCCAGATAGATTGAAACTAACCAACTTGCATTTCTCGATGGCTGAATTGAAACCTGTTCAAACACGGTTTAAGTTTCCAGCGACGCAGTGGATTTGTGAAAATTTACGCGAGTATTCACTATTCATAAGTGGGTTTAAACTTACAAAACTGGATTTGGAAACTTCGGTGGTGTCTGCTAGAATTTTTCCGTCAGTTTTTCGACGCGATCATACTCGTACGCTGGCGAAAGTGCAAATTGTTTGGTAGTTTGTTCGTTGCAGTTTTTACTTTTATTTTTAAGCTCTGTTAAATTGCGGTCTGATTTATGTAGCAAACTATTTATGCGTACAGGAACTAATCCACACAAATGCCAATAAGGGCTTTATCTAATAAAGTACCAATAAATTTCATAACTCGATTTTGGCATCTGTGTGGATTTTTTCCGGCTTTCAAAAGTAGGTCATATTCATTGGAATAGTATTCTCCAAAACAAACATCATCATTTCAGGCGAATGACATCTACTGCTTATCACTGGCCTCCCCAAGTGCCACGACTATTAGCAATCCCTGACCGGGTCAGCGGTCCAGTTTGACCTTGTAATCCTTCGTTATAAGGTACGTGGTCGTCATAGCCATATTTGTCATCACCGACAACACGCACTGATCAAAGACACGCTAAAACACTAGACTAACCATCACATATTTTTCATTCACCATTTTTAGATCCAGGGTAGATCAAGTTACGTCATTTTATTGAACTTTATCTTCTTATATATAAAAATGAATAGCTGTTCGTTTGTCTTGCTAAAACTCAAGATAAGCTGAACCTATTTGGCCAATGTTGGTCTTGAAATATTAATGATAGTCAAGGAAAGGTTTAAAAGGTGTAAAATTATGGAAGAAATTACGAAAAAAAAAACCATTATCACAATATTCATAGACGACGGTACGAAGCTTGCTGAGTCAGTTAGTAATAAAAAAGTTCAGATAAAAAAAACAATCTTCGATTGAAATAACAAAATGAATCAACGATTATAAAAATTTCATGGTCCCGAACTGTAAATCAATCCCATTACGTAATTTGACAGATTCAGAAAAAACGAAAATGCGTTGAAAACCGTTTCTGATAATGCCAGGATTACATTAAGCACGAATCCGCATGAATTACCGATATAACACGCGAAGAAGTATTATAAATTCGTAACGATTATTTAAGTAGACCTCTCATATACCAAAGGAAGAGGTAATAACCGAAATATTCGTAAGTTTTGAAGGCGATATTGTTACATTGACATTTATCAAAATATTCCGCTATTCCATTAAAGTCACACTAAGAATATTGAGATCTAAATGGAGTTTGGAAGTGGTGCCAGTGAACGAAATAACGAAAGATAATTATTTATTTTTGTCTTGGTATGGTCGTGAGAAGAGGAAGGATGAAATGAGTTAACGAATAAAAGAGTTATGAGTATACACGTGTTTAGATGGAGAGGCAGAGAAAGACAAAAGAAAAGATCGATGCATTGTGTGAAGAGTGATATGAAAGAAAAAGGATTGATAGAGTAACAGGTGACATGGACAAAATGGAAGAAAAAAACTGTATTACACCGATACCAAATAACATGGGATAAGGGCAGGAAGATGTTGATGAATACTTAGGTAAGAAGTGAACTTCACATAAACTGTCAATCCAGCTAGTTCTAAAGATTGGTAACCCAGTTGACCTGAGTTTTTATACTGAAACTCATTGCTGAGTTAAGCTTACCTTTGTACATGAACTCTATATATTTGTTATGTGTATGTTTACAATAAAGAATTAAGAACTGAAATTTTTACAACATTGTACTTCATTAGCTCTATTAAATAAAATATGACGTAAAAAACTAAGAAACAGTGACAAAAATAATTTGCAAGTTTTCATTGCATATCTTGGAAACAAATACACAATTGTTAAATCTATAATTGAACAAGAATGCCTTGTTCACAATTTTATTTTCATTCACAAACAGCTAAAAACTCTATCTTAGCACTTTAATGGCATCTCACAATTCTATTAACACAGTTTCAAAATAAAAAAGTAAAAACAACTAGCAAGAACGAAGGAGCCTTTAAGGGCCGGTGGTATTCACAGAGTATTTTGTATGAACTCCGCCCAGGACTATGTCGACTTCACGGCCCCAAAACAGCGGTTTTATTTTTATTTTTATAAAAAAAAATAACTACTCAAGATTTTTGTTTTTGGGAGGCGCTTCTAAATAACATGCTTTATTTTATTTTTGTAACTTTCAAATATTCCCGTAACGTAATCTCGTAGACAAACACGTTTGAAATCTTAAATTAGGGTCAGATTCGCGATTTTTTTTATCGAGCCAACTAATTTATATCATGTTTTGATTTTGCTCGGCGCTTGGTCATATAGTCAATTTTAATAAAATATTTTTTTATGCTGTTCTTTTGTATATTTTTAGATAGAAAGATTAATATAATAATAATATATTCCACAACTATCACATAACGCTGTCTAGTCCCAAGCTAAGCAGAGCTTGTGTTATGGGTACTAGACCACTGATAAACATACTTATATATTTGTAAATAAATACATATTATAGATAATTTACACCCAGACACAGAAAAAATGATCTTGCTTATCACACAAACATTTATCCTGGGTGGGAATCGAACCCACGATCTCCGGCATAGCAGTCAAGGCCATTAACCACTGGACCAACAGGCCAGTCAGAGGATTGTCCAGAAAATTAAAAAAAAATCAAAATGAGTAGAACCTGCCCTTAATAGGACGCCAGGTCGAGTACAGTACTGGCAGAGAGTACTGGTTTGCGAAAGTTAAAAGCACAAAAGCACCTTATATAAAACGTATTACGTTGATATTTTTACTCTATCTGCGTCAGATGACATTATAAATTCATTTTCTTTAACATCAAGTTTTTACTGTTAAGGTGGACTGGTGATTAAATATAAGCTGTAATTATATATTATTAGATATTATTCTTCAATTCAGGTATTTAATTGAACATCCAACTCTTTAGATAACCTCAGAGGAAAAAGTGTGAGGTCATGTTTGTCGTAAATAAACTCATAATCTATCTATCTTTCTAGAAAGAAAGATAGAATAAGTTTAAATAGAGTAAGGTAGAGTGTTGTGAGTTGAGTAAGTTTTCTCTTTTCTTATTCTTTTTCAACTAGGTCTGAGTTCTGTGAAGATGATGAAAAATATTAGACTAGAAATCAACAACATTCCTACCCTACACAAAGTCTGAAGCACGTTCATGAATGTTGGAGATCGTTCTGAAAAGTGACAGAGCCGTGACGGGTGATATTTGAAAAAAGTTATTTTCAGGGTTCTGTACCTCAAAAGGAAAAAACGGAACACTTATGGTATCACTTTTTTGTCCGTCGGTCTGTCTGTCTTTCTATCTGTCTATCAAGACCCCTTTATCTCGAAAACGCGTGGAGGTATCGAGTTCAAATTAAAACTGTATACTCAAATTCATGGTCCCTTGAAGCTGTAAAAAAATCAGTCAATTTTACAGCACAAGTAGGTATAGGAATAAATCGAAACTCAAATCCATGGTCCCCTGAAGCTGTAGAAAAAATTAGTCAATTTTAGAGCACAAGTATAGGAATAAATCTGAAAACTAAAAATTATTAGTTACGTTACAAAAAAGTATACCTTTTTCGATTCAGAAGGAGGAGCTTTCATTGGATGATCTTTACGCATAATTAAAAAAAAATCGGCTAAAATTCCTTCACTAGTATGTAAAGCGTTCATTATCATACTAATTGTACCTACGCTTTCCCATTTTATTTTCCACTACACAAAAGTGAAGATTACAATAAATACTACAGGTAGTCTCCAAGCAATCCATTAGAAGAAAATAAATTGTAAAAAAATAGAACAAAGGTAAGTTAAAAAGGTATTTAAAGCTTACTTCGAACGCCAGATTACGATGTCCCCTAAATTAAGCCGGAGAGTTGCAGGTGATGAATATTTAAAACAAAGTAAAGAATAGGGTCCACTTCGATCGTACCTTTAAAGGTGAGTTCTGCTAAATGTCACGAGTCAAATTTAATATTTATGATGGTTCACGCGGTCAACTTGTACTCGTATAATAATTGTATTAACATATGAATAAAATACAGATTTTAGACGAAAATACAACAATAAATGAAAACACTATCGATAACTTTTAGGTTATACAAGTTGTAAGGGACAAGTCTGAGCAAATCTTTAAGGACTTGCTCAGTAGACGAAACTGAACAACCTTCCACAAGATTTTTTTCTGGAAACTAAAAAAAAATCGGCCTCTCCATACAAACCGTCCAATCAAGTTTATAATTTTGTATGGAGAGGCTGATTTCTTTGCGGAGTCCCTTACATCCCAAAACACCTTGCCAATTATGTCCCTGACTTTGGACTGCCCAGTCGTCTTTTTAAGTACGATTTTGTTGCTGTGTAAACATAACTTTACGTGACCATAGAACCACACTTTAACAAAAAATATTTTAAATTCCTAAGCACGTTATAAAGCAGGTTGGCTTGTAAAATGTGTAGATTAAGTGGCTCTAGATAGGGCTGCTCAATGATATCTGCTACATAATTAATCACACGCTAAAGAGGATGAAAGAGGAATGAGATAAGCGAGAACGAAACTGTGTTTTAAATAGATGAAGTCGTTTGAAACAAATTAAAGAAGCGATTGTTTTAACTTACTTACTTGACTTAAGATCCTTTGTCCCTAAGCTGGGGCAGAGGGCGTCGACAGTAGTCAACCATTGCGACCGATCTTGTACTCTACGCTTCACCTCGCTCCATGTCAGTCTGATGGTAGTTGCTTCTGCCAACACGGTGCGTCGCCAGGTTTGCCGAGGACGGCCGCTCTTCCTTTTTCCTTGAGGATTCCAGTCCAATACCTGTTTAGGTACATGATCGGAATCCCTTCTGAATGTGTGACCAGTCTATCTCGAATTACAACATTTGATCTGATGGTCGATCGGGCTTTCGTGGCATTTCTCCAACAGCTCTACGTTAGAGATGGTCTCGGGCAGAATCGTGGAAATCCAATGGTTGTGACACCTGAGGATGCCTATTTCAAATAGGCATCCTCTTTGAATAGGACCATCTTTTGGCTAAAATGATGATGATGTTGATGATGACGGTAAGTAACACGTAAATTTTTTCGTCAATTTAAACTATACCCTGAGATGAAACAGAAAAACAAAATCAGACGCCAAATCTCTTTTAAGTTACGTTAAAAATAAATTAAAGTAAATTATAATATGAAAATAATGCAGATAGTATTTGAAATAGTGTTTTAGAAAACCACCACTTACATCAGTGAACTATTCGATATATCAGTATTTGTGTAGCTCAACTCAGAACTACTAAGTACCATAACGAATATTACTTATATATTCGTTAATTATAGTGTATACGTTTATATACACCTCCTTATTAGTAATATGTTCTTACAGTCCATATGTATATCATACGAAAGTCTGGCAATTTGAGTATTATTGCGGCCTACCCAAATGTCCTTTCCTTGGTATTGTTCGTCCAATCGTTGAGTTCCTTACTAGTCCTGAGTTGAGCTACACGAATACTGACAAATGCTTGCAAGTCCACTCAAATCTCTATGGTTCTTTCTCAAAATACCATCTAAGATACTAAACTGCATGGTTCTCATAATATATGATTTGACCAATACATGTTTGCTGTATGGACTTTAAAAGAGACTTTGATCCCATTTTGTTTCGATATTTCTTCTCAGGGTAGTCAGCTAGGAAACACCGGCCTCATCTAGTTTAAACTGATTAAAAAAAGAATTGTAAAAGTGTTTTTGAAAAACCTATTTGCAAAATAAATATCACTTATCATAAGGTTATCTAAAAGATATTGCTGTCAGTGATAAGACCACCATTGTACCCCGACAGATTTAAGTATCTGTAAAATTGTTACTCTTTTGATGCACATTATTGTATTCTATAATTTATATAGCATACTTTTGAAGATACTGTCCGCTAACGAGAAGCACTGTTGCAGTATTTACCCTAAAGCAACCAAGACTATTAACCAAAATATAACCCAACATAATTTAGGGTCATATTTTCATATAAATAGGTATAGTTGAGCAATTAAGCCGTCGCTTAATTAACAAAGTTTTAGCTCTTACCCTAGATTCAACCGTCTAAACCAGTGGTTCTCAACCTTTTCTTGACCAGGGTATGTTTTCGTTGTTTAAACAAGTCGTTATTTAAACAAAAAATCGTCCAATTGCGGGTCGAACTCATGCACGAAAGATGTTGTATAAATAATGGTACAGACATTATTTATACAACATTAGACACTTATTATAGATCAAAAAATTTAATATTCAATTTATTTTAATTTAATTATTTACAAAAAAAAAGTTTATTTTCGATCTAAAATGAAATAAATCAATCTAAATTATATAATCAAAACATTTCCAGTTTGCCTATATTTGTTAAACTTAAAAGTATAAATAATGCATTACCTGTACAAGTCAAAATAACGTAACAGTTTTGACAGAAAATGACAATCGATTTGCATTAATGTAATTTTTAAGCCAAAAAAAATCATATTTTAAACTTTTTCTAGACTAATATTTTAGCTCTTGCGCGGACCACTGGTTGAGAACCAATGATCTAAAGTGTAGGTCAAGCGGAGTAATACATAATGTGTAAATAAACTACTCCCAATTTAAATTAGAACCTAGTTTTTTGGCTAATAAGGCAAATGTGCAGTTGCATTAATGTTTCGAATTCATTATGTAAATGTGTGTGAATGTTCTTGTCCGTTTGCTAATTGATGGTTTTACTAGAATCAGATGCAAACTGCATTAGAATAATCATCGTCATTATCAGCCATAAGAACTCCATTGCTGGAGAAATTTTCCCCAATTTCACACCGTGCTTCCGTGTCGGCGACTGTCATCTAGCTGCCAGCTTCTTTGAGACGATCCTCCCTAAAACAGGACTGAAAACATCCTTAGCTTTCCGATTCAAAATTGGAATTACTAGAATTAGTAATATTAGCCGTATAAACATGTTATTGACTTAATTCAGGTTATTTTCAAGTCCGTTCCATCATCGGACCACTAGGCTTATGGCGATGCGCCACAGATACATGGTGGAAATCTACGCCCATACGTACAAAGCGTTTTGGGAACACATTTATTGTGCGTACAGCCAAAGAGTGGAATTCCCTGCCGGAGTCTGTGTTTCCTGATAGCTACAACTTTGGGGTATTTAAGTCAAGAGCGAATAGATTAGGCTAGAGACGAGTGAGAAGACTTCTAGGCAAGCGTGCTCCATCGCTTACCATCAGGTGAAATAGTGGTCAAACGCGAGCTTATGAAAAGTGGGTCGAATTTATAAAAAAAAATAAGTCAGTATTTATTGCGCATAGCTACCATAGGGTTAAATGGGTCCCTATTACTAAGAATCCGCTGTCCGTCCATCTATCTGTCTATCCATCGGTCACCAGGCTGTATCTCATGATAGGTAGACAGTTGAAATCACAGATGATGTATTTTTATTGCCGCTATAACAAGACAATACTAATAAGAACAGAATAAAATTAAGATTGAAGTGGGGCTCTCATACAACAATCATGATTTTTTGACCATTTTTAGCCAAGGATGGTAGGGTTTTTTTTTTTAATCCAAAGATTGACTAATAGAGAATGATTTGTTGAATGAAGCCACTACGGTACATGAAGTTTAAATAAATAAAAAAACTGGCTCGTGTGATGGTTATTCCTTAATCAACGTCTTTTTCCTTTTCGACATTTCAGCTACAGTAAATCTAATTACCTTGAGTAAAAATATGTACATAACATATCTAACATACCTAAATACGCAAAAATACATAACTCAGAACAAAATGTACATAAGTACGTGAATGCTGTAACAATATTTCTTTATAAATATTTGTGTTTGTTTCATTCACATTCTTGTGTATTTAATAAACACAATATCATGTTGTGCTTGCTTGTAACAATACATTACGTGTTTTGTTTTCATTATGTAGAAAGTTTCGTTGCTTAGGATAACTCTGGTTACTCGACGAGATGATGATTGTAATATTTTGATTAAAAATAATATTGTATAATGAGTTTTCGGTTTATAAAGCAAAAAAAAAAATTGGCACGTATGAATCGGGCTCGCACACTAAGGGGTCCGTACAAGCTGATTTATTTAAATAGAATCCAATTTTCGAATCGAGTCTCAAAGATTTTTCCGAATCGATTTTTTTTTTTGTGACAACTATGTTTTCAGATTGTTTCCTATATTTGTGCTATAAGGCTTTGCTTCATGCCTTTCAAGGTTCTAGGTCTCTCCTTGAGAGTGTCAAAATATACGTTTTTTATAACATACACGTCCATATCTTTTTTTTTCGCTAACTTTGCAATTTAATTTTTTCACAGCTGAAAGGGACTGTAGAATTCAGTATTATGGTTTTTTTATTAACTTAATACCTTCATGCATTCCCGAGATAAAGTGTATTCACATACAGACATACATACATACAACGGACAACAAAGTGATCCTATATGGGTTCTGTTTTTTTCTTTTGAGGCATGGAACCCTAAAAAGTGGTCTAGATTGGATTACATTCTTAGGTCTATCCGCAGAGATACGATAATGGACAGATTTAATCATAAATTGAGTAAAGTCTCTTCAATAGAGCTAGGCAACCACACTTCAATGTGGTGCCCCTTTTTGAACTTTTCACAAGACTTTTTTGTCAAGAGAGTGTCAGACTTCTACACTGTAGACATGTGCTACCGCTGATATTGCCAATATTCATAGTCGTTGGTACTTCAGTAAGCTTTAGCATATTGGCATTATCAACCTTTTAATATACCTACTGCTGTGACTCAGGCCTCCTCTCTAGAACTACTCTCAATAAAGAATACATCTATCTATCTATCTAGGAGAGGGAATGGGTCGTAATTCACCACACTAAATTAGCACGAATACTCGATACATATCTTAGAAGTTTTGGTTCTAGGACATCACCGTTTTGAGAGGAGTGGTGATGAAATAAATTACACAAAGTAATCGCCACTGCTCTCAAAACGGTGAAGGAAAACATTGTGAGGAAACCGGCATGTCCTAGAACCAAAAATTCGAAGACATGTGACATCCACCAATCCGCACTGAGCCCGCGTGGTGGATTACGTCCCATTCCCTCTCCTAGAGAGCAGGCCTGTGTCCCAGCAGTGGGAACAATAAAAGGCTGATGATGATGATGAATGCACTTGGCTGGGCTTGAACCCGCGACCTACCACTTGTAAGTCGGGGCCACTACCACTCGGCCACCACTGCTCTCACTATTTAGTAAATCGTCTAAATGAGTACCAATTTATGGACAAAAAACGTTGTTGTGGACCAGTAGGTCATGGCCATACGGATGGTGCGGGGATACCGCACGGTTTCCTGCGAAGCGGCGAACCTCCTTGCTGGCCTGTGGCTGGAAAGACTTCACAGCGTCCTAACCTTCCGCATGACCCAGGTTCTCAAATGACAGGGCAAGTTCGGGAGGTTCCTGTTCCGGATTCGTGCGGAACTGACGCCCGGGTGTCACCACTGTGTGGACTGCCCGGAGGACACGGTGGAGCACACGGTCGAAATGTGCTCCGCTTGGGCAGAGCATCGTCGTGTTCTCGTGAGGGCGATCGGCAGCGGCGATCTCTCGCGCCAGGCTCTGGTACGGGACATAGTCCGAAGCGAGGAGGTATGGCAAGCGGTCGCCTCCTTCTGCGAAGCAGTAATGCTAGCAAAGGAGGAGGCCGCACGCGAGAGGCAACGGCCCTCACGGCCCAGCCGATTCCGATTCCGATCCTGACGGCGAGCTATGGGTAGCTCGCTGTCCGACCGTCCGGTAACCATGCGGTCCAAGCCCAAGTCGTCTACGGCGCGCACTGTTCCCGTGCGCCTCAAGGAGTTGTCAGCAAACCATAGAGACCCAGCCTGCTAGCTGCAGGCAGGCAGGGTCGAAGCCTACTACGGCCAAGGGTTTGCTTCTGAAAGGAAAACTCGGCCCTGGTATCTAAAGAACGGGGTGGTTTTTTTAGTCAGTAAGAGTCTGACACTATCTCCCGCTCCGCCCAAGGGTGGGAGATGTCATAGGATGATTTTACCCAACACGAAAACAAAAAAAGTACCAACTAGTGGAAGACCTTTTTCTGTTCTGTTGTGCTGTTTGAACAATTATATTATATTCAACAATCTAACGTCAACAAAATTACATTCGATTCTAAGATTTCAATGCTATTGAAATAAAATTGAACTACCTACCTGGGCATCTTTTTCTCCTTCTCTGTGTAATCCATCCAAAGGTTGTCTGTAAGAGATTGCTTTTAGCGATAAGACCCTATTAATTTTAATTTCTTTATGTAATTTTATTTTTGGTGTACAATAAAGAATACAGCTATCTATCTATCTACGAATAAAACTTTAAATGAAACTTGAAACAATAATTTCACAAATGAAAAAATCTGTAACAATAAATGGTACCAACTTTGCACTAACCAAGAAGTTTTTAGACACGGAAATAAAACAAACTAGCACACTTTATACTCAGAAAAAGAGCCTGTCTACAAAGAATCTGAGAAGCTGGCTGCAACATTCCACTTTGTATCAACAAAAAAAAAGTTTTGTCTGCAAAAGTGCTTCTAACTGTTCTCTCCTTGCGGTTTTTGTAAAAGTGTATGGGACTTTTATTATAGGGTGTTATATTTAAACCGAATGTTATTACAGAATAAAAAATTGAGAAAGAAAAAATTAAGGCTCGCATGGAACACAACGCACCATCGACTCGAGCCTAGCCGTTATTCGACGGATGAACGGCGGGCTACCCATTGGTCGTCGACTACTAGCCCGTGCCCACGATGGCCGAAAATCGCACTTCGGTCTGTGAGGCTGTTTTTACTCTCTCTGTTGCGGCCATCTCCTTCGCTCTCATTACTGCTTCACAGAAGAAAGCTTCTCACTCCGGCTCATGATCTGAATCAGGTGTGCAATACCTGTTATATGTTTGATGTTTTTTTTTTTTTTCTTTGGTAGGTAAAATCATCCAATGACAAATCCCGCCCTTGGGCGGAGCGGTGTATTTCACTCGGCCACTGTTTGTCGTTGAGTGGCCCGTCTACTTATTAGTAATCTAAAAACTTGCGATAGCCTTACACTTGACAGGAGTATAAATGCATAGAGAATACAATAACTACGTATATAAATGTGGCAAAAAGTTTTCAATGAAAATATTTTTTTCATAACAAGCTTTTATAGCGCGTTATATACGAGTACCTATATAATTGTATACTCATGAAGACCATTATAAAAAGTTCAAACACGGTAAGGTTATCTTATTGCTCTAATTACCGAGTTTCTATAGCCATCATCAGACCCTGGTTATCATCTAGCTCCAAAATACTCGTCAAGACAAATCACACGAGCCCTGATAGGATAGGGCAAAAATAACTCAGGATTGAATTTAAATTAATATATTACGAGTACATTTAGTGAAAGAAAATTCAGTACATTATGTTTGACCATCAAGAAGAAAAGGGGTGACATATAATACGACTGTTGGTTAGGTTGTTGCATAGAAAGTAGCGCCAACTTATACGTATTATCTATGTACTAAACTGGCCTATATAAATTGTTTGGTTTATACAATTCCAACAAGCGATACTCGATAGGGTTGTGTCGTTTAATTACCGAGTTCTTAAAGCCATCTTCCGGTTCTATCATCAGATCAGCTCCATATCATCATAATATTGCATTGTCAGGCGATTTACATACGTACGCAAAATTTCAGCTCTATCGGTAACCGGGAAGTGGATCAAATTGAATTTACAAGATCTGATCACAAACATCGGGACAGGTGAAACTATTATAAAGATTGTAAAAAACATTGCTGTTCGGTAACCAGGACTGACAGCTGTCAAGTCCGCCAGAAACTGTAGTTAAAAGAAAAAATTAAACTATCATGATTACCAATTACAAACAACAATAATTAAGAATAGAAAAGACTCATCATAATACAGAAATTCAGAAGTTTCTGGAGCAAAAATTGTCGAAGAAATTATTCAGAAAGTTATGAAAACTAAAATAAGTTACAGTCGACGCCTTTCCTATCATTTATCACGGGTATTATAAAACTTATGAAATGATCGATGGTATCTTACTTCGGTACTTTTTGGTTCGGGACTTTTAAATTTAGAAAATCAACCATGATAAATTGTTTTGTTCATTTTACATTTGTTTTGAAAACTTATTGTATTTCGTTTCATTAAACCCTCGACGGAAAAGAGGTTTACCTGTCTGTCCGTCTGCGTGTCTGCCCGTGACATCGTAACGCCCAAACGAATGGACCGATTTTGAAGCGGTTTTTGTGTTTGAAAGCTGGCTTAATTGAGATGGTTTTATCCACAGTTTATAAAGATCAGTGCAGGTCACCAGCTTTTATGGTATTTACTTTTTTTTAGGTCATTATCCTAATATTTGAATGAAATACTCGTGTACAAACTGGGTCCATTGAGCTGGTCTGATGATGGAGCTCTTAGATAAGAACCCTAGATTGCTTATTAACATAGTAAACTTATCGAGTTTGGGCTCATTAGATTCGTCTTGACCAGTTCTATACATTTCATATTGATGTAAAGGACTGTCGGGGGTTTTTTTAAATTTCTAATTTTGTACTTGTTTATGCATGAAAGGTTACCAGAACAATTTTTTTATTAAAACATTTTTTTTATATATATTCTTTAAAATCCCGTAGATTATTTTTATTGAAATTTTAAATTTAATGGAAACTATTGGAACTATTCATAGTATTTCACAAGATTGAATGTTCCAGTTACCATAGAGGCAAAGTTTTTTTTCCCAATAAAAAATAAGGAATAGCAAAAAATAAAATATTTTATTCATTTTATCTTTAGATTTGTTGTTATTTAAATTCCTTACATATTTGGAGAATGTAAGTGTAAATTCACTTGATTTAGGCCGACATCATGACTTTATTGAATTACTTTGATATCTGCCAGTTTTTTGTGCACTTTTAGCATGGGCAACGATTCAATATGTCTTCAAAGACTTGTACACTAGGGAGAAAGGACTCTTCACAAGTGGAATAAGGTCACGTCGGCCGATGACCGCTGGGCAAGTCTCCACACAATGGGGCGAAACGATGGATGACGTCGCCTAGGCCGGCCGAAAAAGCGGTGCCAAAGTTGATATAATAGTCTTTATAAGATTTTCTGTAATGTTGCTGTATTTTTACAGCAGAAGTTCACCACGACGGCTAGTTTTAGGTGTGGCGCAAAAAAAGAGCATCTCAAAAATATGAGAAGGCCTTTGTCTAGAAGTAGTAGGTATACTCGCCGAGCAGTGGTGGCCGAGTTATAACGGCCTCGATTTATGAGTTGTAGTTCGCGGGTTCAAACCCAGCCAGGCGCATTACTTTGTTTAATTTATTTCATCACCACGGCTCTCAAAACGGTGAAGGAAAACCTCGTGAGGAAATCGGCATGTTCTAGAACCAAAAATTCGAAGACATGTGACATCTACCAACCCGCACTGGGCCCGTGTGGTGGATTACGGCCCATTCCCTCTCTTAGAGTGGAGGCCTGAGTCCAAGCAGTGGGAACATTAAAAGGCTGATGATGAGTAGGTATACTTTACACTAACCTATAAAAGGATTTAATTGGTTCTTCTATCATATTTATACCAGATTCATTATTTTGCTGTAATTATAAGCAATTTGATGAATGACTGAACTTAATTCCACAATTAATAAATAAAATAAAATTAATGACATCTATTATTGATAACGTAAATCAACTTTATTATATTTCATTAATAGATTTATTATAAGTACGATATCACATACACTTCTGCTAATACATGAAGTTATTATAATGCTAAAGATATAAATAATAATATGTACAAACGGGTAGAAAAAGAACTTATTGGGCATCAAAAAATTCATCCACATCGATATCAATGGGAAAAGTGCCCAGAACGCTGGCAGCATATCATTAATATAGTACTATAAATGATGGTAACATAATGAAAGAATATTTATCGAAGTTTTCTTGTATTTCAGGTTGTTACATACTTTAATTTAAAGTGAAAGGGGTCAAGTGCGAGTGGGGCCACGTACATATTTTTCCATAGTTGCCGGTCAAACTAAAATAAGTAGAATTAAAGGACAAACTTAACAGTCTTCGACTGCAAATATCAGTTAGTTACCTATATAATCGGAAATCGTAATGAAACTTTTTTTTTTTACGGTTTCCGTTAACGTTTTTTGAATGTTTACTGATATGTATATTATAAAACTCCACGTTTCTCATCAAAGCGCATGAGCTAACAGGAATTACCCGATAGGTTTGGATTATTTTGCATGTGTCTATGTACGCAGCATTGTTGTCCGTATCATTTGATTACGTTAATGTCGTTTTTTATTTTTTTTCTCAGCTCCAAGGGATTTTTCAAACTAATATACATATGTTGAAAGATAGACAGACGAACTGTAAAGTATTCCTTTTTTACCTTTTGAGATGCAGAATTGTAAAAACATAGTAAAAATTCGCAATACTGACTTTATACTGTTTTTTTTTTTGATTCAGCATAGTGACAGCGGCTTGCATTTCGTATTGGATCAAAGAAACATTTTTTTTCTATCTTTTGTTGCTGAATGAACGAATCACAGATTGCTTGCAACAAAGTCTATGACCATGCTACAATAGCCAGTCTATCTGCGATGGATACACACCGAAGAGACATAGGACAGATTTTTAATAGAAAGATTAGGTAGATAATTATCTTTATTTTAGGTGGGAAATCTTCCTATTACTTCTACAGTTCTAGAGCAGAGTGGTAGAATTCGGTATTCTGACCTCTACCGTGTCCTCCGGGTGGTCCACACAATGGTGAAATCCGGACGTTTCTTTCGCACGAATCAGGTGCAGGAACCTCCCGTACTTACCATGTCCGGTGAGGATCTGCGTTTTATGGAAGATGAGGACGCTGTGTCGTCATTCCAGCCACTTCACAAAAAGGGGACTTACCGCCATAATTATGGCATGGTTATAGATGAGATAGATATGGCTTGCAGGCAGTGAAAAAAGGCCAAAAACGCACCTGCTTAGCGCCTATTGCCTCATGTGTCACGTGGCATCTGTTAAAGTGAAACCATCGCTCTTTAGCTCAATAGCCATTACGACCACAACTTAAAGCATAAATTCTCTTGAACAAATAGCCCTGGCAATTTATGGTATAAACATATTTCTAAAGATCAAAACCGTAGGGAAAACAAGCGAAAAAATATCGTATCATTTTTTTTTTGGCAAAAGTATTAGTCTTACGAAAAAATATCAAAATTTTGATAGACATAATCAACATTATGATTTTTTGAATCAACTTGTGAATCTATAATGTTTTTTTTTTCAAATCTGTTAACTCAGCTTTTACCGAGGAATAAGCTTCAGAAAATCATTGTTTTATACCAATAAATAGGAGCTAAATAGGTCTTAAACGACTCGCGGAGGCTACTTTCGCGCCCTGTATTATACGCCTTTTCACTCACTAGGCTCTAGGCGTTTAGGAAACTCTCTCTATGAATTTTTGACACTAAGCACTTACTTTTATTTCTTTTCATCAGACCAAAAAAAAAAACAAAACAATATTTTGCTACTCCAGCGGAAATACCAAAACCGAGATTACCGAAGCTTGAATACGACAGAAACATATACATTCAAATCACCAAGAAATACAAGTAATAACGCTGAACATTGAGACTCAAATAAGAGCCTAAAGAGCCTCTAATAGGCACAGGAATGGTTAGAGCCCTTGCAATATCAGAGACAACACAATCGCATTAAAATATTGCTACTACCATTTGTTTTCGTCTTCTTGAATAATGATATTGGAATATGAGGCACTAGTTTTTGGTCGCGGCTTCGCCGGCGTACATAAAATATAGCACATGTCACTCAGGAATAATGCAGCTTTTTATCGGTGAAAATATTTTAGCAATCGGACCAATAGGTACTTTCAGAGATTACCTCCTACAAACACCCGGGTGTCACCACTGTGCGGAACACCTGGAGGACACGGTGGAGCACACTGTTGAGGTGTGCCCTCGTGTGTGTCCTCACATCAACACACATGGAAAACACTGATGTAATTTAAAAATTGATAAAAAATCATATACCAAATAATAATATTAGATACATACAATAGTAGATACCTTTAACATTACACTTGAGAGGAAAGATAGTGCTCTTAGACTTAATTTTTAGAACAAATTGAATCTGATTTATATCTCAAAATCTTCTTTGACGTTTTTAGTTTGTAGTGACCTCGAACTATAACTTAACTATAACTTTACTGACACTAAAACTCTGCAAAAAAATGTATATGGCTACGGACAGGTTAACATCTGAAGAAACAATAGCCTTTGACTTCAAAAGTCGTGAACACTACTATTTCTTCATACTCTATTTCGAACTCGTGGTAGGGGACACAAAGGAAGTTTGGCAATCGTTTAGGATATGTTGAAACGCGACACGAGAATACTCTTTGATTTTATTGAGTGTAAGGAAAGAGATTGGAATACGTCGTCTTGAGCCGCCTTAGTGCCATTTGATGTGATGTCGCATGGTAGTATTTTCTAGATGTGCGGTTTATTAAAATATACACAGATACGTTAACAAACGAACTATTTAAAAATAAGGATGAGTTTATAGACTAAGGTCGTGTTTACGGAGACGCGGCGCGTTGGGCGTTCGTCGTACATTGCAGCAGCAGGCCCCGTCATCGCTCGCGTGGACACAAACATAATTATGGCAATATACGACGGACCGCCCAAAGCGCCGCGCAACGCGCCACGTCTCCGTAAACACGGCTTTAGAAACGTTATTAAGTTTCCTTATCTCAAAAGGAAGACACGGAACCCTTGTAGGATCACTTTGCTTGCCATCTGTCTGTCTGTCAAGACTCTTTGTCTCGGTATCGCGTGATAACGAGTTGAAATTAAAACCATATACTCAGGTCCGCGGTTTCCAGCCTGACCTTCCAACGTTGTGTTTTGTGCTATACGGTCGCCACTTGTGAAACTTTTGGCTCGGTTCACCTCCTGCTTTTCGAGCAAAGTAAGGGTACTTTAATCGCAAAAAAATTGGCGATTCTTTGGAGAATGGTAATAAACAACGGTGTTTATTACCATTCTCCAAAGAATCGCCTTAGTACGGACTAAGGCCCGGTTACTACAAAAGCGGAGAGGAGAGGAGTCGAGAGATTTGTTGCGAAGCTGGCAGGTTATTTCCACTAAAGCGGAGAGGAGAAGTGTAGCGAAGAGGAAATTTGAGCTTTGTGTAGCTGAGATGTGAGCTGTGAGAGAAGAGGCGCGGGGAGAAGACAGCGGAGTGCGGGGTGTACGAGAGCGTACGCCGCCCGACTAGACTAGACACTTTTCCGCTCTGCCGCACCGCTTGATTGCACAAAATTCTATAGAAAAATTAAACATCTCCTCTCCTCTCCGCTTGATCCATTTCCGCCAAAACTAAGCGGAAAAAAATTTGGAAATAACGAAATCGGATTGGTTTATTCAAACACATCTCCTCTCGTCTCCTCTCCTCTCCGCTTTGGTGTATACCGGGCTTAAAACAATATTTTAGTTGTAAAAGTTACTCTATCTACCTGTTTGTTTTCTCTTCACATCATATGAGATCACAGTCATATTAAATTAATTTACCCAAAATCTAATATTAGAATTCTAGCACCGTACACTGCATAGCAATATTATGATACAATATTCTCCACTTTATAATTCCGTGATTCAGCTAGGTGACTACATTCATGTGTTGTATTCAGTTATCTCAAAGAGATCTCGACAATTGTATCTACTGCAATAGCGTATTTCATTAAATGCTTGTGCATGTCACTGATTCCTTTCGATATCCTGGTTTATAGATAGATCGAGTAGCTCCTATTCACAGGCTTTATGACAGGTCCGAGTTAATTTTTTTAACCTTTTATTTTAACTTGCATTATTTGTGCTTTTCTTGTAAAATAATTTTGAAAAATCCCAGGCAAGGATTCCGTAAAAAAATGCGGTTTACGATTTATGACGTATTAAAAAAAAAACTACTTACTAGATCTCGTTCACACCAATTTTCGGTGGAAATTTGCATGGTAATGTAAATCATTTTTTTTTTTTGGTTTTATCATTCTCTTATTTTAGAAGTTACAGGAGCATATTTTACCTCTCTGTATCTCTCGCGCAAACTATTCAGTTTAGAAAAAAATATATTAGAAACTTCAATATAATTTTTGAAGACCTATTCATAGATACCCCACAAGGATGGGTTTGATGAAAAAAAATAATTAAGTTTCAGTTCTAAGTATGGGGAACCCCCAAAATTTATTGCTTTTTTTTCTATTTTTGTGTGACAATCTTAATGCGGTTCACGGAATACATCTACGTACCAAGTTTCAACAGTATAGTTCTTATAGTTTCGGAAAAAATTGGCTGTGACATACGGACGGTCAGACAGACATGACGAATCCACAAGGGTTCCGTTTTTTGCCATTCGGCTACGGAATCCCAAACAGTACTCTTAACCGATTGAACTATTTGGTATACCGGTATACCTAAGTAAGGTGGATGGTATGGTATCACGAAGCAACCTAGGAACTATTGAGCGCAGCATAATAAAAACATCGTGTTTGAACTTTTCGATACTGTCTTGTTGGGTACTTTTCCTCTTGATAATATTCGAGATTGAGCAGTTTCTATAGCAACCTTTTGTCATTCATCATTTGAAGGAAGATGCTATAGAAACTGTTAAACGAAAAAAAAAATACTCCTACACTACAGTATTTAGGTTCTATTGAATAGTTTTGATGAATACTTTAGATATCGCGCGATAGAAAAATTACTTTCATCTAAATTGTAGCACTGCATGAAAACTAATCATTATAAACGCAAGTACAAAGCATGAAGTCTTAATTTTAATAAATTTTTTAGGGTTCCATACCTCAAAAGGAAAAAATTTGAATCATTATAGGATTACTTTGTTGTCTGTCTGTTAAACCTTTTATCTCGGGAACCCGTTGAGGTATCGAGTTAAAATTCAAACCATATATTCAACTTTACGGTCCCTTGAAGCTGTAAAATGCTTTAAGGGACCTTGCGGCCGTTTAAGTCACAAAAAACCTATATTCCGTCACTTTCAAGAGAATCAAAATTCATAGGGTACTTTCCGTTGATCTAGAACTCTAAAATTTGGCATGAAGCAAGGTCTTATAGCACAAGTACAGGAAAAAATCGAAGTAGTTTGTACAAAACACCATCGTCGTCACCATGTCGCCATCGGCTGATGTAGGTAAAACGTCGGCCGTTATTTTTGTTAGTGGAATATTGTGGGTACCTGGTAATTTTGTAGTTTTTATCTAATATGGTACAAATTTTATTTTATAATCTAATGTTGTTATTTATTAAATAGTTATTTATTTATTTATTTACCCTCGTCCGTGCGTCACTGCGGGGTGCCAACTGAAAACCAGCGCTGGGTGTCTGACGCCCCGCAAATGCTGAGGTGGTCACCCTTTCGGTGCGGGCACGCTCAGCGTACTCTGTACATTTGTGTGTTTTTTTATTATTATTATTATTTCATGTTTGTAACCGTTGTGCTGTGTCTGTCTCGAATAAAAGTATTTCTTTCTTTCTTTCAAAACCCTCAGTGCGCGAGTCCGACTCGTACCTGCCCGGTTTTTTTTTGGTGGGACAACATCAAGTAACTTCTCTCGCTCTGGTGTACTGAAGCAAGAACTTTTACTGACTAAAGCCCACCAATAATTCCGAACAATCCTGAAGCTCTTACAGACAGGTCATCATGGTCGTTCAGGGTCATAATAATTGTTACTTACCACATTAGGTTTTATCACTTTTTTTTTCATTTAAGTTGGTATGTAGTTTAAAGTCACCCAAAGGGCAATGGAAAGGGCTATGCTCGGAGTTTCCTTGCGTGATCGAATCAGAAATGAAGATATCCGCAAGAGAACCAGGGTTGCCGACATAGCACGTAGAATTGCCAAACTTAAGTGGCAATGGGCTGGGCACATTGCTCGCAGAACAGATGGCCGTTGGGGCTGAAAGGTTCTGGAGTGGCGGCCGCGTACCGGAAGACGCAGCCTTGGAAGGCCTCCCACAAGGACCGGTGACCTGGTCAGGGTCGCTGGAGGCCGATGGATGCGAGACGCACAGAGAACAGTGGACGTCTTTTGGCTGAAATGATGATGATGAGGTATGTAGTTTTGTTTTTTTTTTATGCCTTAAGACTGAAGATTTATGTTGATGCTGTGCACACTTGTAAAAAAAAGTACAAGTGAATAAGTCGTTTGTGTGCCATAAATAAATAAATAAATAGTAATGGTTTTCTCCATTGAAGTTTTTTTTTTTTTTGTATAATTTGAAGTCTATTGTTGGCACATCATCATCTATGAAGACTTTAATACAACTGTCAAAATCTGCCTCTATAACAGGTAAAACTCTGCGTAATCCCCTGAGTACAGATGTGATATTGTGTTTTAATATTTTTCATTCAAGTTCATTTTCGCACCGCGTATATAGTATGTCTTAAAAACATCCATGTATCCGTATGTATGTAAGTACATACTAGATCGTTATCAAAAGTTACTAAGGAAAACCGACAATTACACCATCTTTCCAGAAATTATACGAATTCCCACAAGAATGAGTTAGAAATTACATCTTATTAATATCAAAAAGGCCTGAGTTCGTATGTATACTCGTATATAATAATAATAAAAATTCTCGTAATATAATAATATATTCCACAACTATCACACAACACCGTCTAGTCCCAAGCTAACCAGAGCTTGTGTTATGGGTACCAGACAGCTGATATACATACTTATCCATACTAATATTATAAATGCGAAAGTAACTCTGTCTGTCTGTCTGTCTGTCTGTTACGCGATCACGCTTAAACCACCTAACCGATTTTAATGAAATTTAGTACGAAGCAAGCCTGAACTCCAAGGATGAACATAGGCTATATATTATCACGCTATTTGCTATGGAGGGTGAGTAATATTGCATCTTATCGGTAAAATGTCGACGCGCGGCCAAAATTGGAACTAATCGTTTGTTGCCATTTTGACATTTACGTCAGGTGTCAGGAGATTGTCTTGTGTTCTGTGTTTTTATCGTTTCCAAATTAAATAATCGTCATCATAATATCGAAAGTGATTATAAGTGCTGGCAAGGATCTTGAAAATCAAACGTGCTTAATAAGAGGAATGAGAAAATATCGGACCTAAGCTACGGTTCCATTTTCCAAAGTTGACAAATAAATTTTCGGGTGACCATAACAATAAAATTTCCCTATTTAATCGTACACAGGGGTGCCTGTCAGGAAAACATAGTTTGTTGATAATGGACTGCTACTATGTATTTCAATCTTTATCAAGTGACTATCATGACGGATCAAAAATAATGAAGGATCAGAAATCAGAAATACAAAAGCAAAGAAGAAGAAGAAGGCAATACAAAAGCTCATACTGAAATAGCCTCAATCACTAAAGCGGCATTTAACACTGTAACACCAGAAGAATGACTGAATGTCGTATACATGTTGACAAAATAGAAGACAAATAAAAAGTTGTTGATGTTAAAAGTATTACTAGATATTAATTTAATAAAAGATTAACAAACGTCTCATGACTTTTTTATAATCATCATCATCTTCCTGCCCTTTTCCCATGTTATTTGGGGTCGGCGCAATACGTTTTCTTCTTCCATTCTGCCCTGTCACCAAGACGGGTGACAGGGCAGAATGGAAGAAGAAAACGTGTTATGGTGCTATCACTAACTTCCTTCTCTTTCATATCACTCTTCACACAATCCATCCATCTTTTCTTTGGCCTCCCTGTCCCTCTCCAGCCATCCACATGTAAACTCATAACCGTTTTAGTAACATTTGTATCATCCCTCCTCTTTACATGACCATAACAAGACAAACGATTCCCCTTCAACTTTTCTGAATCTGGCGCCACTTTCAAACTTCCTCTAATATACTCATTCCTCACTTTATCCTTTTTTGTCACACCACACAATATCCATATCAACATTCACGACTTTTCTATAATATTGACCCTAATAAAATAATCTGTAACGCAGTCTATTTGTTTACTTTCCTAAAGTAAACTAAACGTATAAATAAATATTTTTTTAAATTACAATTTGAGTTACTAAAGATTGTTTTTAATTATATGAGGGAAAATAGATTTGTTAGGCTGGCAACATTAAACATGCCCTAGCAACGCGCATGCTCTATAAGTAATATCGTATTATACGATTTGCCGCGAGTTCGAACCCCAGCGACAATTAATATTTTTGTGATTATTTTCTTTTCTTTTTTTCCGATAATATACAATGATACGTCGAATAAATCAATAAAATTATTGTTTACATGTTTTAAACATAACATAGACATTTTCGTTCAATATTTTTGTAAGTGTTTTGTAAAAAGTAATCAAAAAAAAAAATAAAACGTGTCGGTGAAAAAAAATACTTGCTATTTTTTTTTTAATTATTCCTTTTAAGGTAAAAATCATCACGCTATCATTGACAAGGAGCTAGGCACTCTATGACGTTTATAAAAAGAACGCCTATTTTGAAAGGAAATTATCTAAGAATTTAGCACAGTGGTTTAGTGACTAGCCATAGCACGTAGGACGATGGTAGTTCGAATCTCAGATTGATGAGGGGTTTTTTTTATTTTGTTTTTGCATTCTTACTGCTTTTTTATTGAGGCTGGTTTTAAGATCAGCACTTTCGAAACAGTTTGGCAGACACCGTCCTTTAAAATCTAACATTCGATTTCAAATCGTTCTTTTTCGTTGGTTAAAATAAAATAAGTGTCTGCATTTTTTATTGAACGGTCCCAGAGAATTTTTAACAATCCTGCTGTTTTTCAATCCGGCCGGAAGTACAGATTTACCATTTTGCGAATCGTCTGGAGGACACGGTCGAGCGTTCAATGGAGGTCTAGCGTTTGGGTGGAGCACCGCCGTATCTTCGTGGAAGCGATCGGCGGCGGCGACTACAGCACTGCGTTTGGCCATCAATGTGCGAGTTCAATTAGGCAGATATACATGCGCTCAAGATTTCGCGGAAATTCATTTAAAATTTGGAGACTCTTCTTAGGGTAGTTCCTAATATGGAAAATAATTCGTCTGATATATGAAGACATCAGTCAAATATGCACCAACAATACTGGATAACCACCAAAAGCGATCAAGGTGCAACAATCAATGCAAACATGCTTTCGCAAATCCATACTAATCTATAGCGACTGCTGAGGCGTGAAGATGTCCTATCTGTCATAGTTTCAAACACCTCCTTCGATCGCATTATTGTTTCACTGAAGGAAATGACTGGTTGACATTTTCTCTAACGATCGCCTTCACGACGACGCAGCGGCGCAGATTTCAACCGTAAGCTCCATTGTATCTCCGAGCGATCCGTACAATGGTAAGAATCGAGAGTTTCATTTTTCTAAATTCAATACAGATGTCTCCCAAAACGCCCACATCCAGTGAGTCATGCACAAGGACAGGACGCCGTGGTGCCTCTGTATCCACTCCTCAAAGAAATTAAAAACCACTGCGATTGTAGCATGCTTACTACAACCCTGAAACGCAAAGAGCCACTGAAACACAAAGGGGTAACTGCAGGGAAACAGGTGGGTTTTAGTCACTAAAAGTCTAACGCTCTTTCTCACTGCACCCAGACTGGGAGAAGATATTTGATAATTTACCTACGTTAAGAAGAAGGTACAGAATTGCAAACTCTAAAAGGTGAAGGGCTCAACTCCACTGATCACTTTTTTTATAGCCTACATTTAAAAGGATTTATTTAGTGTTACTAAAAAATACTGCGTGTTAATATGCTTTTTTTCTGACGCACAAATCTTTAAAAAAATAAACATACAACGTTGTTTTACCAGAACTGAAACCAAAAATATACAAAAACTTATGCTTTTCCTTTGGGTTAGGGAGAAACGCCCACTAATACAACCCTTAGATACTCTTTCCAAGTGTCGCCACAATGAACGGTCCTGTGCATCTCGCTTCGCATCCATCGGATTCCCACAGTCAGAGTAGGCGCTACGTGGCTGTTTATCTTGATTTTGGTTTTGTCCATGTTCATTTTAAGACCAACTCTTTCGGAAGCTTTGACGTTCATAATATGTACATAATACATATGTACGAGTATATAAGACATGTTTCCTGAAGGTAATTTGCGTTTTTACCTTTAGCCGGTTTATGTGAAAGTAAAACAATTTTTTTTAATGTAGACTGAATTGTAAGACCAGAATTATTTAATTGTACAAATGTTCTACGAAATTAACGCGGACGAAGTCGCGGGTAACAGCTAGTATATTTATAAATACATAGTATAGATAAATAACACCCAGACACAGAACAAATGATCGTGCTCATCACACACACAACACACACACTCACACATATTTGTTACTTTTTCACCATTAAATAAGTAGACAGATTTGGATAAAATTCAGCCCCTAGCCTGACGTCATCTCAACAAAGGAATTGAGGGCGTGGCCTACTCCAAGCGTTCATGCTAAACGAAACGATTGTAACTTAGCAGCGTAGACTATTATCTTGGAATAGTTTTGTTTTAATTTTATTTGATATAAACTAGTGCTTGGCTGCGATCCCACGTGATGGTAAGCAGTGATGCAATCGTTGATAGTGAGGCGCACTTGTTTATTGAGAGCCTATTAATTAATAGGACATTTTTTTTAACGAACTTCGAAAAAGAGGAGGTTATGTTTGGCTGTCACCGATATCTCGGTCAATTGTAGACCGATTTCAATTTTTTTATTGAAAGATATACCTACTCCCGAATTGGTCACATATAACTATTGTTTTGTTTTGATGATGGACTTCGAAGATAAAGAACGGAACTCTTCAAAAATCATAGCCGAACTGTTGTAACAAGTAAAATTGCTTTATTTATACATTTAGTCGATGAATGACTGAAGGAAGAAGGGGAGGGGATACATAGAACTAACCTGATGATGAAGCCGGAAGGTAGACAAGAACCGGAAATATGCAATAGGTAAATCAAGTGTATCCTAGCCGTGTTTGGTATTATTATAATGGCAATATTATGGTTTGATGATGTTATTAATTGTTAACACTTTTAACTGTTTCTAATATTTTTAAATGATATCTATTTTTTTTTATTTGTTTCAAATGGGCATATTAACCTTTTTTGTACTGTTTATGAAATAATAATCGCAAAATTTACTTTTAGTTGGTTTCCCCACAGAACCTTTTAGACTTTTTTTTCTGGTGGATACTTTTTTTTCTGTTTTTGAGCATATGGCACCCAAGGGCTGCAGCTGAAAAACAGCGTAAGGTTAGGTTAGGTTCGGTTTGGTAGCCTTGTGTTGCCATTTGGCATTATGCTGAGCTGTGGCCTTTTTGGCATTACTCAGTGTTTTTTTTTTTTTTTTTTTTTTTTTTTTTTTTTTTTTTATGGTAGGTAAAATCATCCAATGACAAATCCCGCCCTTGGGCGGAGCGGGAAGTAGTGTCAGACTCTTACTGACTAAAAACCTACCCCGTTCCTTCGTAGCCTATCGTGCCGGGGTCGAGCATTCCTTTCGGAACTAACCCATGACCCCAGTAGGCTTCGACCCTGCCTGCCTGCAGTTAGCAGGCTGGGCCTCTTCGGTGTGCTGACAGCTCCTTGAGGCGCGCGGGAACAGAACGCGCCGTCGACGACTTGGGCTCGGTCCGGTCGGTTACCGGACGATCGGACAGCGTGCTACCCATTGCACGCCGTCCGCAAGCCCGCGCCTACGGTGGCCGGAAATCTGGATCGGAATCCCGGCGGCGGCTGGGGCGAGCGCCCCGTTGCCTCTGCCTGATGCGGTCGGCCGCCTCCTTTGCTAGCATTACTGCTTCGCAGAAGGAGGCGACCGCCTGCCATCCCTCCTCACTACGGACCATGGCCTGAACCAAGGCCCGGCGAGAGAGATCGCTGCCGCCGATCGCCCCCACGAGGACACGGCGATGCTCCGCCCAGGCGGGGCACACCTCTACAGTGTGCTCCACCGTGTCCTCCGGATGTTCCGCACAGTGGCGACACCCGGGCGAATCCTCCGCACGAATCCGGAACAGGTACTTAGCGAACTTTCCGTGTTCGGTAAGCACCTGCGTCGTGCGGAAGTTGAGAGCGCTGTGAGGTCTTTCCAGCCACGCCTCAAGGATGGGCCTTATCGCCCCAATTGTGGCGCGCCCCGCGTTACTCAGTGTACGTTTTTTGTTTAATTTTAACGTGTTTCCGTTTTGTAATGTAAATAAATGAATTTTTCTTTCTTTCAATTTGATATGTTTTTCACATAAAATTTGAACCAAATAACAATGAAATATAACGAGGCGGCAGTGGTACTCTCATCGCACAATACTGCACAATACTGACAAAATCTTCTTCCATTCAACCGTGAACACGTCACAATCAGGTTGAGCATCCAACAAAGCGTTGAGATTGCGCAAGGAATACAGTCTAACAAAGACCGAAATGCTTTACGCTTCCGCTAATTTTACTACGTCAAATTATGAGTATCTCTAGATAATAATTATCAATCAAAAGTACACAGGCGGACTTAATAGCTTAACAGATTTCATTTTGGAAAAAAAAATAGGTATACATGCGCCACGACCGCGCAAATCGGCCGAACGCTCAGCATAATGCTGTGTTCAGAAGCAAAATGCGACGAGTCCACATGACAGCGCTGGTTCTCAGCGTGAACCGATAACGGTGTCGCCTAACAGTCATTGGCAACTGTATTGTGCTGCCGTCCACTAACTAAAACGCAGCTAAGTGCAAAAAGTAATTTTCGAGAAAACGCAAAAATAAGTGGGAATTGATGTCTCTTGAAAAATATGCTACGTAGGAACAAGGTTGCAAGTTGTATATGTAGGCATAGTCTTTGTGCACAATATGTGTTATATTTCATTCATTTATATTTATTACATTTTATTTAAATTCATTTTCTAACTTTTAGTTAAGCAATTTTTTTCATTTTTACATAATATAAAGGCCGCTAACCATACCATAACTGCTTTATAGCAAAGCAATTTCTTGTAGCCGCCACGTCTTGTACTTACAGTATAAGTTATCAAAATATAATTAGTTATAAAGCAGTTAAACGATTTTAACAGACTTTTAGCCTAGTCGCTAACACTTGAAAGACATAACTTTGCTTACTTAGAAAGCAGTTATGGGATTTTAAACGCTTTTAAGCTCGGCATTGTCAAACATATTTTTATACTGGTTCTCCTATTGCTTAATTAGAAGGCAGTTAAAGACATCTCGCTCGCAATTAACTGCCTTTTAAGTGAGCACTTACGGGTAAAAAGTTGAGAAGTTAAAAACTATTTTATGAAAATTAGAACTTTAATTATTAAAAAAGAATAGACAATCAGAACTTATCAAATAACTTTTTATTAATTAAACAATATAAAAAAACAAACAAGTTTAATCAAACTTTTACAAATCTTATTAAGTAATGAGATCACATTTACCTACATATTTAATAATAATCAGTATTCGAAAAAAAGTCAAATATTATGTTTATGTATAAACGTAATATTAATTTCACTGGCCAAATAACGACAATTAGGAGTTGTTCACGACGATAGAGCGGTGCAGATGAAATTGAAAGATTCAATATGGTCCGTAATAATATTTATACCTCTGTTAAAAGCTGAAGTCTTTACGTGCTTGCCCCTTTTATCAATATCTTTGTCAGAATTAAGAGAATTAACCAATATTTTATCTTTTTTTGCAGTATATATATACGCCTTCTACCACCACCACCTTATATACACCTATATATACCTTCTTTAAAACTCCATCACTCTTTTGTAAAGTAAAAGCTTTTTTTTGCATTTCTCTTAGGCTCCTGAACATATTTTCTCTTAGAAACTGCTACCGTATAATTACTTCTTATAAATAATCTTCTTTCAGAATGTGTCATCATCCAATACTGACATAGTTGAGCAACATTTTGTACACTTCATATCACAGCCTGTTTTTACATTGTACTTGCTTCTGCGTTCCTTTTCCTTCTCAACTAATCTATCTTTGAAGCTAGTATCATATTTCTTTCTCTTTGTGGAAGATGGTGGTGCTAAATTTACTAAATCCGTAGAAATAGAGGAATCAATAATAGACAAAGATGTACGTCTTTTCTTAGGTAACCGATATCCAATAATCTCATCTGTTAATGTAAATTCTTGGGTATGTCGTCGCGTTTTAATTTTTTGGGAAACATTTTAGCTATTGATTGTTTTCCTTTTCAATATTGGGTTACTTTTAGGGTTTGAAACTGTATTTTGTCTTTGCATGTCATAACCATATTCAGTATCATCACTAAAAACTTCATCACATGGTTGGCAGATTCTTAACGAAGATGGCATCGTAGAAAGATATCGATTCGTGGCAGTATAGAGAATATGTTTCAAGCTTTTGAGCTATTGTAAGCTTTAGAGTTTCTTCTGGTTGGCTGGAATTATATGTTATTTGTGTTTCATTTTATTTTTTAAACACTTGTGATTGTCATCGAGTAAGGTTCTTGGTAGAGAAGATTAACTAAATCGTTATTGTTCATGTGGGCGTACTTTGATTCTTTTTGGCTAATATTAGAGCACAATATTACAGTACGCGTTTTACCTGTGCAGGTTTTGCGGAATACAGAAA
Organism: Leucania comma; assembly: GCA_958295575.1. Lineage (NCBI taxonomy): Eukaryota > Metazoa > Arthropoda > Insecta > Lepidoptera > Noctuidae > Leucania > Leucania comma. Next base: position 24,278,573 of record OY282467.1, on the reverse strand, counting down.
AAAATATGGTAATAAAAACAGGTATTTATAAAGTTAGATAAATTAAAAACCATTCATTCCTTTTTTCTTAAAAGAGTTACAAACAGTCAAACGTACTTTCGCATTTATAATAATATTACAAATAACTATTTATTACAATAAATGAAATAATAATGTCAGCTTACCTTTATGCCATTATACGCCATTCTCGTAATTGTGGCGCCAAAAAGCAATAGACGCGCCGCTCGTCCGTCCGCTATTAGCACCCGAAGTGAAGGAATTATACCCTGAGCTGGTCAAACGCAAACGAAAATCACAAGCGTTTAACTTCTATTTAGTCTAGTACTGTCGTTTAGCTGCTCTCTTACGATTGATATTTAGCCAATACCAATTTTAATACATAACTTAAAAGCCGCTATTGGCGTATAACTGCTTTCTAGTGTATTTTTTCTTTATAACTGCTTTATAGTTTTTTTTTTTTTTTTTTTTTTACGTTAGGTAAAATCATCCAATGACAAATCCCGCCCTTGGGCGGAGCGGGAAATAGTGTCAGACTTTTACTGACTAAAATCCTACCCTGTTCCTTCCCTGCCTTGGTTCCAGGGCCCTGGTATGCATTTTCATACCTTCCCAGAGCCCCAGACTAGGCCTCGACCCTACTGGGCCCCTACGGTTTGCTGACAACTCCTTGAGGCGCACGGGAACAGTGCGCGCCGTAAACGACTTGGGCTCGGTCCGGTCTGTTACCGGACAAACGGACAGCGAGCTACCCATTGCCCGCCGTCCGCAAGCCCGCGTCTACGGTGGCCGGAAATTTGGATCGGAGTTACGGCGGCGGCTGCGGCGTGAGCGCCGTTGCCTGATACGGTCAGCCTCCTCCTTTGCTAGCATTACTGCTTCGCAGAAGGAGGCGACCGCCTGCCACTCCTCCTCGCTCCGGAGCATGGCTTGAACCAAGCCCCGGCGCGAGAGATCGCCTCCGATTGCCCCCACGAGGACACGGCGATGCTCTTCCCAAGCGGGGCACACCTCTACCGTGTGCTCCACCGTGTCCACCGGGCGTTCCGCACAGTGACGACACCCGGGCGTCACCTCTGCACGGATCTTGTACAGGTACGGCCCGAACTTGCCATGTTCGGTTAGTACCTGCGCCATGCGGAAGGTTATGACGCCGTGAGGCCTTTCCAGCCACGCCTCAAAGAGGGGCCTTACCGCCTCAATCGTGGCGTGCCCAGCACAGGGTTGCGACAGTCGTTCTCGCCATTTCACCATGAACTGCTTTATAGTTAAGGTACGATGTTCAGATGGTTATTTGGATGACACAATACATGAAGGTAGTTAAAGACGCTTAGCTGCTTTTTAGTCAAGCATGACTAGATAACGTACTTTTAGTTAAGTAAATTTAGAAAAAAAGTATATATTAATTTGCCGGTAAAGTATGTTAACGTCTTTCTAGAGAAGTATGGTGGCTTAGCCGCTTTTTAATTAAGGAAGTAACGAAATTTATGTGGTTTAACTGCTCAGCAATATTCTGTATCTTTAAAACTATTAATCATAGAAAAATGATTCTTAGATCAAAAGATAGAGAATCGAAAGTTGTATAAGACTACATTAAAAAGTGAAAAACGACCAACTGTGGCTTAACGGCCTTTTAGTTAGTGGACGGCAGTGTGCGCTAATAATTCCGGTATAAAATAAATTACTACTTTGTACTGTCTATGAAAAGCTAATAAATTTATTTGCGAATTATTTTGTTATTCATGCTGTAAAAAAGTTTGTGTTTTAAATCGTCAGTTCAAAATTTTAATCAAAATCACCTACAAAGAAGATTGTGTGAGTGACAGGGATTTAAAATAGGACATCGGAACTGAAAGGTGCACGGCTATACGTACAGAATCGAGCAATGTTTCCTATCGAAAAGAGAGCAATTTTTCAATTCGACCGTCCCTGCCATGTATTTCAACCGCTCGGCTCGATTCTGTCTAAAGTGTTTCACAGTAAATCTACGGTACGAAAAAATCCGAAAATCTAACCATATCTACCGAGTACTGACGACGGCTCTTTGGGAAACTCGCTGGTTTACTACAGATAAGATTATCATAACAGGAATGGTACCAAATATACCTTATCTTTTGTTTTTTTTATGGCATATTTTTTGGCATCTTTTTTACGCACCAACCATATTGTCTCTTCACCACCCTAGTTTGACTGATAGAGAATGCCTAAGGAAATTACGATGTCTATGCGGCTTTCAAGACAATTCTGGGTGATGAGCAGCACGGTTTTGTTAAGAACCGCTCGACCACGTCTAACTTACTTTTTTCACAAGAGTTTATTACAAACGGCATGGTATAGCGTCAAAAAGACGTGGTTTATACCGATTATAGCAAATGTTTCGACCGTATTGATCATTGCATGCTGCTAAAAAAGCTGTATCTTGCCGGAATTCACGGGGACTTGTACCGATGGTTCTCCTCTTATATAAAGAACAGAACGCAGGTTGTCTTACTTCAAGATTACACGTCTGGTTGGAGTTCTGTCCCTACAGGAGTGCCTCAAGGCTCAATTTTGGGCCCTTTGTTATTCATATTGTTCATTGCAGATATCAAACTGTGCTTCCATCATTCGTATATTCTACTCTATGCTGACGATATGAAGATTCACAAAGTAGTAGAAGACATGTCTGATGCATATCAGTTGCAAGACGACCTGCACAGATTTGAGATACTCGTATATTGCAATCGTAAAAAACTCCAATTAAATGACTCTAAATGTTTCGTTCTAACATTCTCACGTCGCACGTCTTTGATAGATTTTAATTACACGATAAACAATCCGAAGAGAGAAAAAATATATATTTAACGAAGAAATTCTGTCGACAAATGGCACAGAATTTCTTCGTTAAATATATAATTTTTCTCTCGATATAATTTAATTGGCTTTGTTTACTTTCTTTTTTTTTTATCGATATTTTCTTTTAATCTATGTGTGGAGGCTTGCAATTAACAATTTGATAACATTACGTTTTTATACCATTTTTTGTAATTAGTCTATACTCCTTCTTTAAAAATAAATAAAATATTATATAATACACGGCGGTGCTCTGCCCACCCGGGGCACACCTTTACTGTGTGCTCCACTGTATCCACACAGTGGCGACACCTGAGCGTCACTTTCACACGAATCCAACGCAGAATCCTCCCGAACTGACCATGTCTGGTGAGAACCTGCGTCATGCAGAAGGTGAGGCCGTCGTGAGGTCGTTCCAGCCACTCCTCAAAGAGGAGGCTTATAATTATATTCCCTTGAGATAATTTTCTACTTTTACGAAGGGAAACAGCTGGCAGCAGCTATTAAATATATAAAACCTAATAATAATATGTTTACTAGCCGGTTTTTGTATTCTGCAACAACTGGTTCGCTCAAGGTCGTTTTCGATAACTTCTTCGTCAACATAAGAGGATATCTCGGCAATTGAGTTTTAGGTGCTCTAATCCTTTTAAATGTTATGCAATTGTTATTCTTACTTAAAAATGCTGTACACAGAAGCTGTTGGTCTTACCTTAATAAATAAATAAATAAATAAATCCTACAGATTTGCTAATGTAGACGCATATCAATAAAAAGAACACTCAGCGCCCAAATTTTTTAATCTAAGACTGACTTATGAAGTCTAAATAATGGCTTTATAAACACAGGAACTTCATATTGACCACTCTATAAAAAGTTACAGACTGACTGCAGCAATCTCATCATCATCTTTCTTTCGCTCTTATCCTGATTTATTTGGCGTCGGCGCAAGATGTTTTTCTTCCGTATAATCTGTATTTCAATGTTCACCCTCTACTAAAAGCAGCAATTTATATTTAACAGTAACACAACGCAAACAAAATTAGCATTAAACACAGCATAATATAGCAGTCATAATATTGAATGATTGAATATCCAATGTCACCAAAAACTAACAATATTTTTTTAACTAATAGTTTTGGGGGCCCACTTATTGAGTGTGCAAGTCACCTGTTTACTGATGGACATTAATAAAATTGTTTAGGCAGGGGCCATAGTTGAAACATAGTTCCTAGTTACCAGTCCACTTAAGACTACAAAAACCATAGCCATATTGTCTTTATTTTCCATATGTCATAATAGTTTTACCAACCGGGGCTTGTCCTTGGATACACTAGTATTGCGTGTACAGGGACAATCGTCGGTTAGCATCACGTTCCATTAAAAGGGCCTCTGTGAGTTGGTTTCGGCTCCTCGTACGCCTTCCAAAGGACCAGGACTTTAGGGTCCTGTGATATATTGATGAATAATAAATCTTTAATTCCAGCATAACTCATATACATAGTGTTAGTAACAATAATCTTAAAACTAAGTGTTAGTAACTAAAATTATGACACGGAAATTGTAATTCACAGCAGCCAAGTATGGACAGTCCACTCTGTCAGCTACCATCTTCAGAACCCTGTTGGGGCTAGCCATGACTCGTGCAACCAGCGAAGCCGCACGCATGCGCATTGTAGCTTATAAACAGTCTACGTGCGCAGCCTCAAACATTCCTGATGCACTACATTGCCATGGCAACCCCATCAGTTTTATGAAAGCTTCATTAAACTGCACCCAAAGGGCTCCATACGATGCCCGCGAACACTTCTCCCACAAGCTACATGTGTAGAAGGTAGTACAGAATGCTCTGAAGAGCGTTACCTTTACGTCAGCAGTACAACGCGTAATGAGTAGGCAGGCAGGGTCGAAGCCTACTGGGGTCATGGGTTAATTTCCGAAAGGAATACCCGGCCCCGGCACGATAGGCTACGAAGGAACGGGGTAGGTTTTTAGTCAGTAAGAGTCTGACACTACTTCCCGCTCTGCCCAAGGGCGGGATTTGTCATTGGATGATTTTACCTACCATAAAAAAAAAACTCTAAAAAGAACTGTTTTCCATCATATAGTTTCCCTTTTTCTTATTTTTTATTTTTCATACAAACTGTGTTTGAGGTGGGAGAGTGACTTCTGCCTCTCTAGGATTGAGCGAAAAGGAGTATCAGAACTTTACGGACTATACCCATCTTTGTTCTTTTCTTTATCCTTTACCAGAAGCAAACTAATATCGAACGTAAATCCAAAGTCAACAAAAGAGTAATGTTTAACCCCCTTTTCAAAAAGTGTTTTATCGAATACAAGTATGTCAAAAAGAACAGTTTTCAGTCGTTTAGCTCCCCTTTATCGTCATCCATACTTCACGAATTGAACACACAAACATGTAAACACTCTAATATTCATTTCCTTAGCCGTCTAACAGCCACCATTCTTGTCTTAAGAGGCACGAGAGCGTAAACAATTTGAGATTGTGCCTTCTACCTAAACGGAAGCTTCCACTGAGTGGACTTTTCAATTTTGCCGAGTGCCAAGAATTTATGCTGGGAAACATCGTAGTGTTTTCTTTTCATTTTGAAAAGAGCATTCGTATTCGTAGTCCTCTGTAGACTGGCGCTATTGAAGGAGCCTTTTGATACCGTTTGACTTGAGATGTCGGTTAAATGATTGGACCTGTTCTGATTTAAATTATACGCAAATGTTGGGTTCGTGTTTGAAGATGGAGAATTCTTATTCTGTTGGACTGTGTTTTGTTTATTTATTTTTTTGTGGTATTCAGATGAAATCATCTGAAAAATCTACATTTGTACACATTACCATCGTCTATCTGATAGGTCGGAAGACCTGACAGAGAGTCGATTTTTTAAGATAGTGTTAAAATAAATGTAAGTTGAATAAGGTAATAATTTCTGCACATAAAAGTTTACACTCTTTTTTTTAATAAACGTTAGTCCACACTGAGGGCTTGTTTACAGAGACGTGGTGCATTGCGCGGCTGGTTAGGAGGTCCGTCTTACATTGCCATATGTTAGTGTTTGCGCGAGCGATGACGCGGCCCGGAGCTGCAATGTACGACGAAGGCCCAACGCGCCGCGTCTCCGTAAACACTGCCGTAGAATGCCTCCTGTGTCGTAGAATTACTTTTATGTACAAGCCCGTAAACTCACATATACAAGACACTCATTATAGGAAGAGAACTTAAATCGACCCCTAGGTTACTCGATGCACTGCGCAGTGTTACGTTGTTCGCGTTGCGTGGAGTCTCATGTCATTGTGAACTTACTTTTTATTCATTGAATTTGCCAAAAAAATACCTACTAACACCAATATTTGCAACTGAATTTTTATAATAATGATTTCTTCTTTTTTCTTTCTATTAATGATAATGTTCTATTTTCTGCAAATTAATACTGGTTATTTTTTTTTCTGTTTTGTACCCATAATATAATAATGATAATGATTTGTAATTCATGTGATTTATATTATTTTGTATTTTTTATCAAATTTTGATGTAATCATGGCTCTCTGCACATGTTGGGTCCAACTGTTAGTACAGACAGTACTTATTATAAAATAAATAAATTATAATTAATAAATTATAAAAGCGGTGAATTTTTAATATTACTACTTTCACACAACGCTATCTAGTCCCAAACTAAGTAGAGCTTATGTTATGAGACCTAGACAACTCATAAAGATACTTATATATTTCTAAATACATACATATTTTTTTTTTAATGATATAGACTAGTGCTTGACTGCGATCCCGCTTGATGGTAAGCTGTGATGATTATAGATAAATTACACGGCCGTCGGCATAGAGGTCAGGGCCACTAACCACTAGACTAAGAGGCCAGTCAAACTGACTTTCAATGTGAGTTCATTGCGGTTAAAGTTGTTTCGTTTACTATATGACCTTTCCACCTTGCGCAGGTGTATAGTGTCTACCCCCGGTTCTGTTTATTTAGAGTGATTGGTAATTAGTGACCGATACTTAAACACGTGATTGTAGTCATGATTGCCTGATTGACCTGAAATCACGTAAAAAATTACTGAACTTGCTGATTTTTTTTCGCAATCCAGGTTTGTTCCCGTAGAAAAAGTTGTTTGTTATAATGACTACAATCACGCGTTTTTTTTTTCATGTGTTTAAATATCAGTCACCCAATATAAAATAAAACAGCTCATGATTTTACAAAAGGTTTTCTAGACAGTGAAAAGTAGAAATTAATTTTAGTTTTAATTACGAGTCGTATTTGCTTGCTTTCGAGTCAGGTTGCTAACGAATGTGTAGCGTTTTGTTTGATGTGGCTCGGAACAGAATTATTGTCAACTTTGTTTGTATTTCCCTATTAGAGTCTGTGTTTCGTGATAACTATAACGTAGGGATCTTTAAGTTAAGAGTGTGGTTATTTCTATGCAAGTAAAATCTATTGTCGACACTTACCATGAGGTGAGTTTTTTTTTTTTTTTTTTTTTTTTTCGGTAGGTAAAATCATCCAATGACAAATCCCGCCCTTGGGTGGAGCGGGAAGTAGTGTCAGACTCTTACTGACTAAAAACCTACCCCGTTCCATTCTTCGCCTTGGTCCCAGGGTCCCGGGTGCCATTTTCACATACCCTTTGACCCCAGTAGGCTTCGGCCCTGTCGGGCCCCTACAGTTTGCTGACAACTCCTTGAGGCGCGCGGGAACAGTGCGCGCCGTAAACGACTTGAGCTCGGACCGGTCTCTTACCGGACGGACGGACAGCGAGCTACCCATTGCCCGCCGTCCGCGAGCCCGCGCCTACGGTGGCCGGAAATCGGGATCGGAAACCCGGCGGCGGCGGCGGCGTGTACGCCGTTGCCTGATGCGGTCGGCCTCCTCCTTTGCTAGCATTACTGCTTCGCAGAAGGAGGCGACCGCCTGCCACTCCTCCTCGCTCCGGAGCATGGCTTGAACCAAACCCCGGCGCGAGAGATCGCTGCCGCCGATCGCCCCCACAAGGACACGGCGATGCTCTTCCCAAGCGGGGCACACCTCGACTGTGTGCTCCACCGTGTCCTCCGGACGCTCCGCACAGTGGCGACATCCGGGCATCGTCTCCGCACGAATCTTGTACAGGTACGGACCGAACTTGCCGTGTTCGGTCAGCACCTGCGCCAAACGGAAGGTGACGACGCCGTGGGGCCTTTCCAGCCACGCCTCAAAGAGGGGCCTTACCGCCTCGATCGTGGCGTGCCCAGCACGAGGTTGCGACAATCGCTCTCGCCATTTCACCATGAGATCCCGCCGGAACTCTGTCCGCGGCAGCGGAGTTTCGCCCCGCCGTTGCATCTCCACGCGTAAGTCATGCATGTGTGCAAGGACTGTTGCCTCCAAATCCCATGGTGGTAGGCCAGCAAGGAGGCTCGCCGCTTCGCAGGACACCGTACGGTATCCCCGGATCATCCGAATGGCCATGACCCTCTGGCAGTGGTTCAGCCGGGCCGCCACTCGCTTTCGCAGCGTCGGCGCCCAGACCGGCGCCCCGTAAAGGGCCATGGACCGAACGATGCCTGCGTAGAGCCTCCGGCAGGAGGCGTCTGGACCCCCCAGGTTCGGCAGGAGCCGCTTGAGAGCAGCCCCAGTCCGATTCAATCTGGGAGCCAAACGTCGAAAATGCTCTCCGAAGTTCCACCGGCTGTCGAGGACGAGTCCCAGGTACTTCATCGTCGACCCGACGCCGATGTGAACTCCTCCTACCGTTAGTTGGGAGCCCGGAGGTGGCGCGCTCCGAGGGCCGTGAAAACACATGGCCTCGGACTTGTGTAGCGTCACCTCAAGTCCCAACTGCTCGATCCTATCCACGACTGTCGCAACCCCGCGTGTCGCTAGTTCGACCGCCGCCTGGTACGACCGTCCCCGCGCCAGGACCAGCGTGTCGTCTGCGTAACAGACCACGCTGACCCTGTCGGGGAGGTCGGCGCGCAGCACGTAGTCGTACCCGATGTTCCACAAGGGCGGCCCTAGTACCGATCCCTGTGGAACACCGCACGACATCTCTCGCCGTTTCAACTCCCCCTGATGACCGGGGTAGATGATGAACCTGTCTGACAGGTAGGCCTCGATCACCCGACAGAGGTAGTCAGGCACCCGGTGGTACCGGAGTGCCCTACCAATGCAACTCCAGGGCAGGGAGTTGAAGGCGTTGGCGATGTCCAAAGACACCGCCAAGACACACCTGCCCCGGGATACCGCATCCCCCGTCGTGAGGGCTCGCACGCGCATGATGGCGTCCACAGTGGAGCGCCTCCTGCGAAATCCGAATTGGCCGTCCGCAAGATCCGGCCCCTTCCGTGCCAGGTGCGCGACGAGGCGGTCTGCAATTACTCTTTCAAAGAGCTTGCCCACCTCGTCGAGCAGCACAATGGGCCGGTACGCGGACGGCGGGCCGGTACGCGGACGGCGACCATGAGGTGAGATGGTGGTCAAGTGCGAACCTATTAATAAAAGAAAACCGGGCAAGTGCGAGTCGGAGTCGCGCACTAAGTTTTCCATACAAACCTTCTTATTAAAACAGTTCATTTCCTGAACCGAACCTCGAAAGTTTTACCGAACGAAAAAAAAATTGTGACTTAACTACAACAGTTTCCAGATGTTTTTCTCTATTACTTGTGCTAAACGCCCTTGCTTCATGCTGAGTTTCAGTGCTCTAGGTTAACGGGAATTAAATATACGGGTGTCCAAATATACGATTTTAGCGACATAAACGGCCATAATATCTATTTTTCCGGTTACTTAGAAGTTTGATATTTCACAGCCTCAAAGGACCGCAGGCCTAAGTATTAGAAGCATATACTTTCCATTTCAACTCAACATCTCTACGTGTTACCGAGATAAAAGGTCTTAATAGACAGACAGAGTCTTAACAGACAGACGGACAACAAGGGGTTCCGTTTTTTCCTTTTCGAATAACGAAAAACTGGTAGAGAGTTCCTGCACTGCATCGTTTTCTTGCGTTGACACGCTATTGATTGATTGATTGATTGCTGGCGCATCAGGCTGCTCCATGACCGTTTACACTGCAAATTGCATCAAATGTGGGTTTTGTTTTTGGTAAAAAAAATCATCTAATGACATTTTCGCGCCTTTGGGTGGGGCGGGAAATAGTGTCAGACTTTTACTGACTAAAACCCACTCCTGTTACTTCGTTGCCTTTCATATCGGGACTGAACCTTCCTTTAAGAAATCGATTCTTGGCCCCAGTAGAATTCAATCCTGCTGGTCCCCTACGGTTTGCTGACAAGTCCTTCAGGCGCGTGTGGAACTATACGCGCCGTCGACGACTGGAGTTCGGTCCCAGTCGTCGACGGTCGGACGGCGAGCTAAAAATTGTTCGCCGTTCGCATGCTCGCGCCTACGGTGGTCAGAAATTGAGATTGGAATCTCGGATCATGGGTTAGATACAGTCACCTTTATCGATAAGACCGTCCATTATGACACCTTATTAATTTTTACTTATTGTTATTTTATTCCTGGTGAACAATAAAGCATATATCTATCTATCTAGATACAGAACAATAATAATTAGCCAATAAAAATCTGACACTCCCCCTTGTTCCGCCCAGAGTGGGACTAGTCTGTTATTTGACAATTTTCCATATTATGAAAAAAAATACAAAAGTAAAACATGAACCTACCAACCAGACATGATACTTATCATTTTACAACGTTGGTTACAACTCATTATTAAACATGAAAAATCAAGATTTTTGGCAGTCGTAAATATTTGCCATCAATTTTAAATTAAACCGAGAACGTTGACTCATTTTACCAACTTAACAAAATTTACAATTTCATAAATTAAGATTCCCACTGATATTTGTAACGCTGTGTTGCAATGAGAGATTTGGTAGATATACGCAGTTCTACAGTTGCTCAAAAAAAAAGTTGCTCATAAATAATAAGCATACTGCTAGAACTCAGGCCTCTTCTTTAGGAGCCCTGGGCCATAACCATCGCGCGGGCCCATTGTGGATTGGTGGATGTCATATCTGCGAGTTTCTAGCACATACCGGATTCCTCAGTGTTTTCCTACACCGTTTTGAGAGCGGTTGGTAATAAAATGCACAATACACAAAGCAATCAACCCGGTTCGGGAAATATTGAAATAGTTTCTGAATTTCGAATCTCTACGTAATTGTAATCAAAGAAGAATTCATAATTAAATGTACTATTTATGAAATAAGAAATAAAATAGAGTAATTATGTTTATTCAGGATGCCCATCGACACTATTTTGTGGGTAGCGAGTGGGTAACGAGCAACCAACAAACTAATCTAGATCTCGCAACTTATGATTATGTTATTAATTATAAAAATTTGGACCCCCATTTCATCCCAATAGGGAAACAATTTTGGAAAATTCTCTATTAGTTCTTTTATGTAATAAGAGGAATCCCTGTGCAAAATTTCACGCTCATAAGTCACACAACATACTAACACCCGTATTTATAAAGAAGTAATCACTTATTTCTAAGTAAAATCTTATTAAGTCATTACTTCACGTTTGAAATCTTCATTCAAAATTTAAATTTGTCTTAACTATAGAATACAAATTATTACTTAAGTAGTCACTTTTACTCAAGTCATCACTTTTACTTGTTTATAAATGCGGGTGTTAAGGTAAAGCCGAAACTACACGTAGTTTTGGTTGTGCATTGATATTGTGAGTCCATCAAGTTCTCTTTTTATATTATACTCGTATATGCACTAAACCGGACTGGCCCACGTGGTAGATTACGGCCCATTCCCTCTCTTAGAGAGAAGGTCTGAATCCCAGCAGTGGGAACATTATAAGGCTGATGCTATGCTATGCTATATAGATCAGTACAATAACATTATCATTTACATAGATTTTTAAAGAATAAGATGTGCCCAAATATTGGTTACTTGCTCCCAAAAACTATACTAATACCTGTATTTATAAAGGAGTAATTACTTATTGCTAAATAATTTATTATTAAGTCATTACTTGAGATTAGAAATTTTCATTAAAAATTCCAATTTTTCTTCACAAATTGTTACTTTTACTCAAGTAATTAGTTTTACTTGTTTATAAATTAAAATTGGCGCTACTTTATTGAACCGACTTTATGTACACATATTCAGTCATTCACAAATATTGCTCCAAGCGTGCTAAATGTTTGCGAGAATCGGTAAAGCCGTGCGTTTTCCCGTACACCGCCGTGCAGTAAGATTGCTCACGATTATACGAACGATGCAAGAAAGGCAAGTCTAAGTGGAGTGTACAATTTGAATGAGTGCGTCTTGGGATGTTTGAACAACGACGCAATGCACTGTGCACACTCTATTTCGAGTTGATATGAAACGGTTCCTGGCTCATGAAAAGCCTTTTCGAAAGATCTTCAACCTCTTTTTTTAGTGAAAGAAACGGGATTGAATAACAAAGAGTACCTTTGATTGGCCTCACATTACCCCATTTATACTTTTTCCCGTGGAACGTATGTTTATCTGAAGCAAATGATGCTCGTTCTTGGAATTTAAAAAAATAAAAAGCTTTTTCATTTCAATTGATTACATCTGAAGTTGCAGGTGAATAGCGCTGATGCTTTATTTAACTCATTGCCTTTTGAATTTTGGAACGTGTATACAATGTGTTTTGGGAATGATGAAAGCTTTACGTCGAAATACAGGTAAATATCCTGCAGTTAGCGTTTCATAATTATATTTTGAATTTACCTGTACCTCTACCATGAGTTTTAAGCAATAGTATTCGTTGCTACTCGATATCGACGCCGTAAATATTTTGTGTGGCAAATTTTGCAGCGCCTCTAGCGGTCACTTGCAGAACCAAAATTTGCCATACAAAATATTTACGGGGTCGATATCGAGTAGCGACGAATACTATTGCTTAAAACTCATGGTAGAGGTACTGTGCCTGAATTATTACTTTGCAGTCATATTCATGGTTACGTTGACGACTCTAGTTCCATCAGTCCGGTTGCTTTGTTCAGACCGGACTATTGAACTACTGAGATTAATTTTGTCTGTCGTTCGGTTATGACGTCAAATTATTTTGACATACTTTCCGAGATATAGAAGAGTTAAAAGTCTTTTATGATTAGGAAAGCACGTTAAGTCGTTGCTTTTGGCTGCATTTTTTAGAGATTTGACATTTGCTCAGGATAGTAACACCCGTATTTATAAAGAAGTAATTACTTGTTACTAAGTAAAATCTTATTAAGTCATTACTTCACGTTTGAAATCTTTATTTTAAATTTAAATATTTCTTAACTATAGAATACAAATTGTTACTTAAGTAGTGACTTTTACTTAAGAATTTAGTTTTAATTGTGTTTTACTAAAATACGGGTGTTAGACATCAAGAAAAGACGAAAGTCTGGTAGCCACGAGTTCTCACTCTATTAGTCAGAGACATTTATTCATTGTCTATATTATAAGTAACCAGTTTATAAGTTCACATGAATTAAAAAGTACCAAAGTTGTGTAGATTGAACAAATTTAACAAAGTAAAATATTCCTATCGGATCAACTAAAAAGTTGTACTGTTGAGAAAGAAAATAGTTGTTTCTTTTCAAAGTTGATTAGATTGGAATAAAATCCTTCACCGAGTTTCATTCCGATCAACCAGTTGATCCGATTGGAAGTACCGAATCTGACACAAGTCTTGCTAAGGAATATCGTGTTACCCAATTCTGGGTTGCAGAGATAGGCAGGTGACCCACAATATCGATATCCAGCTTTATCCAGTTTAACTGGAAGCCGAAGAGAACATAGCTAAAAAAAGGCGAGGTAGATTGTATAATATACAATTGATTGATTGATACACCATAAAAATACACTAGGATCAAGATTAAAAATCATATGTAGTTGCAGTAGTCCATATTTATTTTTTTGCCCGCGTAAAAATTCAATTTTTAAGTACAAAATAAGCACCTTTATTATTTTTGTTTGTATTTCGGCCTGGTGTCCGCTATTCCACGACCAAGCGCGTATTTTGCATACGAAATTTTTTATTATGCTTACTAATAAAAACTTCTGCAATAAGTATACAAAAGAGTTCTCACACGATTCGAACATGATGCTGTGAATTCAAAAGTTTTTTAGTGTTTAAAATACAGATTTCAACCATTTCACATCTTTTTAGTGTTTCATCCGTGAAGCGTATGATACGAAAATGATAGAGTGCCATAATTTCATACAGTTCTACATATTTAAAGGAAAATGGGATCTTTATGGATCCTTTGTAGTCTGCCTGCCTATCAGTCGCATAAATGACAAATTTTTAATTGCTTGAAGATATCCATAAGAGAACGCAAACTAACCGACATAGCTCGAGGAATCACCGAACTTATGTGGTAGTGTGCAAAATTGTCCGCAGAACAGTGGTGCTATTCTCAAAGAAGACGCAGCGCTGCCGCAACGACGAACATCCAAATAGGATGCATTGAATTAACAATCCAATGTATAGGCTCATTAGGTTGACAGTCCAATGTATCCTATTTGGGGCAGCGCTTCATTTTCTTAGGCCCGTATTACAGAACCTTACTCAAGTACTACTTAAACTGCGTTCAACCGATTACTGCTTGAGCGAAGAATCTCTACTTAAGCGTTCAGTTTATTTTTGAACTATCCTCAAACTCAAATCAAACTAAACTGCGCTTGAGTAGAGATTTTGATCTCTGATTACGTGAGTAAGCTATCATTGTGGTAACCCTGAATAATAGTTTGTTTTCTATTGCAAATCTTTTTTTTTCGCATGATTAAACTGGATCAAAACCGGAAGACGAGGCGGACGATCTCAAGTGTTTACACAACTGAAGAATATGTGGGTGGAATCATTGAAACAGCGATCTCGGTAAAATGGAGCTGAGAATTTTATTGGTATTGACTACCACAGCGAAGTTTGCGAGAAGGCTGACTCTTTACGTTTGCTGCTAAATACTGCAAAAAAAATTAGAATGTGTTGAATAAAGAGTGCGGGTGATTCTAATGAAACTCAAAAAAGATAGAAATGTAAATAAGAAGGTCTCAGTTACCAAGTCAAAACATCGTAAACACATAAGAATTTGCAATTCTGGGGCTACCGGATGCCCACGGTTATGTGGTTTTCTTAAATCGTGGTCAATCATCAGTAAAATTTAATGTTTCACGACATCTTTTGAAAACCTGTAGGTACTTCTCCTTAAAATTTTCAAAATTATAAGGGTCCTGCGTATCTCGTAAATATCTCAGAGGAACATGTAAGTTAAACGGTTGATTTGTATTATCTACTTCTGCAAATATATCCATTTTGATTAGGTAGGTACTCGATTCACTCCAAATCCACAAAAAAATTCATGCGAATCTATGCTCAAGCGTGGTCTCGACTACACTTGCGAAAACAAATATCAAATCTCGCCTCAAGCAGTGATTCTGAGTTGATTGTCATTTTAAAATAAGGACACATTGAGTAGAGCTCAGTCAAGCCTCAAGCACTGTTCTAAAATACGTAAAAAATTTCATTTTAAAGTGACATTGCTCAGGTGATTATTGATTGTCTTGATTGTAGTTCTGTAATACGGGCCTTAGAGTCGAAAGGTTCTAAAATGGTGACTTCGTACCGGATGATGCAGTAGTGAAAGGCCTCTTTCAAGGTGGCCGATGTCGATGAAATGCTCAGGACCAGTCATTGTGGCGATACTTGGGGTAGGTCTAATACCCGCAAGTGATGAATCCTGATCCCGATTTCCGAACACTGTA
This sequence comes from Leucania comma, assembly GCA_958295575.1. Lineage (NCBI taxonomy): Eukaryota > Metazoa > Arthropoda > Insecta > Lepidoptera > Noctuidae > Leucania > Leucania comma. Next base: position 24,262,963 of record OY282467.1, on the reverse strand, counting down.
GGCGTGGGCTTGTGGACGGCGAGCAATGGGCAGCTTACCTTTCGACCTTGCGGTAACCGACCGGACCGAGCCCAAGTCGTCGACAGCGCGTACTGTTCCCGCGCGACTCAAGGAGCTGTCATCAAACCGTAGAGGCCCAGCCTGCTACCAGCAGGCAGGCAGGGTCGAAGCCTGCTAGGGTCATGGGTCAGCTTCCGAAAGGAATACCAGGCCCCGGCACGATAGGCAACGAAGGAACGGGTTTTTTTTTTTTTTGGTAGGTAAAATCATGCAATGACAACTCCCGCCCTTGGGTGGAGCGGGAAGTAGTGTCAGACTCTTACTGACTAAAAACCTACCCCGTTCCTTCGTTGCCTATCATGCCGGGGCTGAGCCTTCCTCTCAGAAAACGGCCCTTAACCCCAGCAGGCTTCGACCCTGCCTGCCTGCAGCTAGCATTCTGGGCCTCTACGGTTTGCTGACAGCTCCTTGAGGCGCGCGGGAACAGAACGCGCCGTCAACGACTTGGGCTCGGTCCGGTATGTTACCGGACGATCGGACAGCGTGCTACCCATTGCACGCCGTCCGCAAGCCCGCGCCTACGGTGGCCGGAAATCGGGATTGGAATCCCGGCGGGGGCTGGGGCGAGCGCCCTGTTGCCTCTGCCTGATGCGGTCGGCCTCCTCCTTTGCTAGCATAACTGCTTCGCAGAAGGAGGCGACCGCCTGCCATCCCTCCTCACTCCGGACCATGGCCTGAACCAAGGCCCGGCGAGAGAGATCGCTGCCGCCGATTGCCCCCACGAGGACACGGCGATGCTCCGCCCAGGCGGAGCACACCTCTACAGTATGCTCCACCGTGTCCTCCGGGTGTTCCGCACAGTGGCGACACCCGGGCGAATCCTCCGCACGAATCCGGAACAGGAACTTGGCAAACTTTCCTTGTTCCGTTAGGACCTGCGTCGTGCGGAAGTTAAGAGTGCCGTGAGGTCTTTCCAGCCACGCCTCAAGAATGGGCCTTATCGCCTCGATTGTGGCGCGCCCCGAACGAGGTTGCGATAGTCGCTGACGTCATTTCGCCATGAGATCCCGCCGGAGCTCTGTCCGCCATGCCTCGATTTGTCGTGGCAGTGGAATTTCGCCCCGGCGTTGCATCTCCATGCGCTTGTCGTGCATGTGTGCAAGGACTGTTGCCTCCAGAACGAAGGAACGGGGTAGGTTTTTAGTCAGTAAGAGTCTGACACTACTTCCCGCTCCGCCAAGGGTGGGATTTGTCATTGATTTTACCTACCATAAAAATAAAATTACATTGCCCGTTTCATTTTTTCTACTTTCCCTTAGCATATTTCCCGTTTGAAAAAAAATCCTAGAAACAGACACAAAACCAATTAAAACTTTCCAAATCCCAACCTAAAAAGCAGTTACATACAATGCAAACATTATTTTTATCCGATCCATTTCCAATCCGCCTCAATGCCGAGCAGTGTGTGAGTATAATAAAATACAATTGAATCTGTTAACGAGACACGACACCCTATATCCGCAAAGTACACACTCCACGCATTTCCAAAGGATCGAATAAACACTGTTGACATTGGGAGTCGCGTGCGCTGGGATGAGCCGACGAAAATGGGCATTGAGCTTTTGTTTATATCCCTTAGCGACAGCAATAATTGTTGTGTTGTGAAACGCGACGGTTTTTAAGGTTCTGAACCTTAAAAGGAAATACGGAACCTTTATAGGTTTAGTTCGTTGTTCGTCTGTTTGTCTATCAAGACCTTCTATCTCGTGAAAGCGTGAAAGTATTGAGTTGACATTAGAAGTCGCCTGCGCTAGGATGAGCCGACGAAAATGGGCATAGAGGTTTTGTTTGTATCCCTTAGCGACAGCAATAATTGTTGTATTGTAAAACGCGACGTTTTTTAAGGTTCTGAACGTGAAAAGGAAAAAAGAGTACCTTTATAGGTTAAGTTCGTTGTTCGTCTGTTTGTCTATCAAGACCTTTTATCTCGTGAAAGCGTGAAAGTATTGAGTTGACATTAGAAGTCGCATGCGCTAGGATGAGCTGACGAAAATGGGCATAGAGGTTTTGTTTGTATCCCTTAGCGACAGCAATAATTGTTGTATTGTAAAACGCGACGTTTTTTAAGGTTCTGAACGTGAAAAGGAAAAAAGAGTACCTTTATAGGTTAAGTTCGTTGTTCGTCTGTTTGTCTATCAAGACCTTTTATCTCGTGAAAGCGTGAAAGTATTGAGTTGACATTAGAAGTCGCATGCGCTAGGATGAGCTGACGAAAATGGGCATAGAGGTTTTGTTTGTATCCCTTAGCGACAGCAATAATTGTTGTATTGTAAAACGCGACGTTTTTTAAGGTTCTGAACGTGAAAAGGAAAAAAGAGTACCTTTATAGGTTAAGTTCGTTGTTCGTCTGTTTGTCTATCAAGACCTTTTATCTCGTGAAAGCGTGAAAGTATTGAGTTGACATTAGAAGTCGCATGCGCTAGGATGAGCTGACGAAAATGGGCATAGAGGTTTTGTTTGTATCCCTTAGCGACAGCAATAATTGTTGTATTGTAAAACGCGACGTTTTTTAAGGTTCTGAACGTGAAAAGGAAAAAAGAGTACCTTTATAGGTTAAGTTCGTTGTTCGTCTGTTTGTCTATCAAGACCTTTTATCTCGTGAAAGCGTGAAAGTATTGAGTTGACATTAGAAGTCGCATGCGCTAGGATGAGCCGACGAAAATGGGCATAGAGGTTTTGTTTGTATCCCTTAGCGACAGCAATAATTGTTGTATTGTAAAACGCGACGTTTTTTAAGGTTCTGAACGTGAAAAGGAAAAAAGAGTACCTTTATAGGTTAAGTTCGTTGTTCGTCTGTTTGTCTATCAAGACCTTTTATCTCGTGAAAGCGTGAAAGTATTGATTTGACATTGGAAGTCGCATGCGCTGGGATGAGCTGACAAAAATGGGCATAGTGGTTTTGTTTATATCCCTTAGCGACAGCAATAATTGTTGTGTTGTGAAACGCGACGGTTTTTAAGGTTCTGAACCTGAAAAGGAAAAAAGAGTACCTTTATAGGTTAAGTTCGTTTGTTCGTCTGTTTGTCTATCAAGACCTTTTATCTCGTGAAAACGTGAAAGTATTGAGTTGACATTGGAAGTCGCATGCGCTAGAATGAGCTGATGAAAATTGGCATTGAGCTTTTGTCTACATCCTTTAGTGATAGGTATAATTGTTGTGTTGTTCAATATTATGCTGATATAATTTCATGTAATGAAACGATTTGATATAAGGTTTTAATGACGTAGCTAGTCTATGGAAATCGTTGTGACTAAATGAAGTTATGGCTTATAAATTAACGTATCACTACTATCATAACTCCATTGTGAAAAAGATTGAAGAGAGATTTTTTTATAGCTCCGTGTTTCTCTTACAACATAAGGTTTTTGCCGATAGAATTAGACGACTTATGGGTACATGATACATCTACATGGCAGTTCCAACGCTGTTCTCAGGGCGTTCGCCAATCGCTGGGACACCCCGATGGTATAGAGGTGGTTACAGTTCCAGAAACCACTCACATATGCACCCAAAATTTTATACAAATCAGTCATGCTGTTCAGGTGGAGTGAGATGACAAATACAAGTACAGATAAACTATATATACAAAAATAATCTCTAGAAGTACTGGCCCGTATGATACCCCTAGACGTATCACTACTATCATAGCTTTCGTGTGAAAAAGAGATAGCACTACATGCACTTTATTGTAGAACATAACAACTCATCAACACACTCACTCACCCACCAACTCACCCACCACCTACCGACCCCACTCCTCACTCATCTCTCTTTTACAATAGTATTATAATCCAATTCTTAAAATTTTCTCACTAATATAAATTCAATTTTCACCACACCACAAAATCAGGTTTCTTTGGAAAGTGCTACGTGGACAACGCCGTAAAAAGAACTAGTGTTCCATAAAAAACCTAGTCGTAGAAATACTTGGTACGTATTAAAGTAGACTTTATGGTTTATGATTGTATCAGAATCCGAGCAATGTATACCTATACGCAATACCTAAGGGTATTTGCTGAAAATCCTTTCCATATCTATGTTTGTTATCCTTCTCGATTTCTTGGTCTTACCAACAACATTCGCATATCTTTGCCGATATCAGAAGCCTTGTATTTATGGCTTAGCGAAGAAACCCTTTTATTCTTCAGAAACGTTTACAGGTAAAATAGCCTTGAGGATTTTTTCAAAGGACCAGTTAGATATTACTGGATTAGAATAGAAAATCGTTTAGATAAAAAGTAGGATCTTCAAATAATAGTGTGTTTTCATAGTCTAGTTTTTTTTTTTTGTGAGAACTGCCCCCCTAGCCAAGTTACAATCGTTTCGTTTTGCGTTAACGCTTGGGCTTGACCACGCCCCCAAATCGTTTGTTCGAACAAAGGAGTTTGGGGCGTAGCCAACTACAAGCGTTAACGCAAAACGAAACGATTGTAACTTGGCTAGGGGGGCAGTACACAATTAAGTCTATTGTACCTTACAAAAACTAGCAACATTTCTTAAGTCAGGTTGCTAACTAACAAATTCAAAACAGAAATGGAATTGTAGTATTTTCTTTTAATGCAAGCATAGACTACTTAGATGTTCATCATAAGCTGAACAACCTCTTCTGTATTTGCTAAAATAATATCTACCTATCAAATAGCATCACTGCTTATCATCAGGTGGGATTGTAGTCAAGCACTAGTTTATAACAAATAAAAAATAAATAAAAAAATGCAACATATATAGGGGTAAGGAAAGGGACTGGTAATTAGTGACCGATACTTAAACACATGATTGCAGTCATGACAAAAAACAACTTTTACTATGGGATCGAACCTGGAATCGCGTAAAAAGAATCTACTAGTCAGAGCATTTATGTTCGCATAACTAGTTAAAATGTACTGAACTTGCTGATTTTCAATTCGCAACAAGGCCGCGTGGTAGATTATGACCTATTTCCACTTCTAGAGAGGAGCCTTAAGTCCCAGCAGTGAAAACATTAAAAGGCTGATTATGGTATATCTGTATAATAAAATATACTTGTGTCAATTTTCCAGTTATCATAAAAACGAAAAAGAAAAATATTTTATATTAGGTTATGCAAACAGCTTCACTGGTATTTAAATTCAAAAATGGTCCCTTGAGAATGTTATGTACGTTATATATTTTTTTCCATATCTGTTCTGCCGTAGAGGCCTCAATTTAATCACCTTAGGGCTGATTTTACAATAACTAAACATTTTTAACTTTTCTTAGTTAAAAATGTTTAGTTATTGCTCCAGTACGCTCTACAATTGTTGTAATTTCTTTTTCTCCGAGTTTTTATTTAATTATATTTCAATTGTGCTTTTTTATATTCTTTTTACAATTTGACATTGATAATATTTTTTTATTATTTTCAATATGAACTTATTTATTTATCTTTTAAATTCAAATTTAACATAAATATTTACTTTGTTAAATATTACATTTTTCCACACATTTGTATTTTTGTATTGACGTTTAACATTGTGAATATGAGGACTATGTGGATTATTTTCTTTTTATCTTTTCAGTTATTTTGACGTATATCTGGCAATTTGAGTATTTCTGCGGCCTACCCAAATGTCCTTTCATTGGTATTGTTCGTCAACTCGTTGAGCTCCTTAGTAGTTTTAAGTTGAGCTATACGAATACTGACAAATGCTTGCATTGACTGGACAGGTCCACTCAAATCTGCGTGGTTCTTTCCTCAAAAGACCATCTCAGACACGAGTCTGTATGGTTCTCATATGATTTGACCATTAAATGTTTGCTGTATGGACTTTTGAAAGAGACTTTGACCCCTGAGTTTGTTTCGGTGTTTCTTCTCAGGGTAGTCAGCTAGAAAACACCGGCTTCATCTAGCTTAAACTGACAAAACAAAAAATTGACGTGTAAAAGTGTTTGTAAAAAACCTATTTACAAAATAAATATCATTTATCATTTATAAAAATGGTAATTTATCAGCTTTTATATACAAAATATCTATGTCAAACCGCCATACATTATAATTAAGTTCTTTAGATAACAGCTATCTCACAATCGGAACATCCAGCCTAAGCAGATTTTGATGATTTTGGAGAGTGCTCATCTTTACATTGTTGACTGGCCTGTTGGTCTAGTAGTTAGTGGCCCTGACTGCTAAGCCGGAGATCGTGGGTTCGATTCCCACCCAGGACAAATGTTTGTGTGATGAGCACGATCATTTATTCTGTGTCTGGGTGTAATTTATCTATAATATGTGTGTACTTAGAAATATATAAGTATGTTTATCAGTTGCCTAGTACCCATAACACAAGCTCTACTTAGCTTGGGACTAGACGACGTTGGGTGATAGTTGTGGAATATTATATTATTATTATATTATTTTACCTCTACGTAGAGGACTAAGCGTTTCACGACTTCGTTTTTACTTCGTACATCGAAGGACCGGAACAATTTGCTTGCTGTGGTTTTCCCGTCCGATCATATTTAGGTGTCTTCAAGGCTAGAGTGAAAAGACTCTTAATAAACTAGTGCGCTTCACTATCAATGGATCGCAGTCCAGCACTTTAATTTTAATTTAATAAGTTTTTTTTTTAACTAAATCAACATACTAAGGGTAAATTTTTCATAAATCGGATAACTTTCATCAAAAGAATAAATATGACGGTTTGACATAACAATTATTTTCTACAAAGGTAGTCAAATCACCTTATTTATTTTTCAATTAAAAGTTATGTTTACTTTTAAAAACTTAGCCCAAAGTAAGTAATATTTAAGGCCAATTTTTCACTATCATAAATACACACAAATTGGGTACATTTCCGGATGACAGCGATGTGGAGAAGTACTTCGACGCCTGAGTGTACTATGTTTTTGTATTATACACCGTAATATTTTAGTCGTTTTAATCCCGTGGAGGGTGGATTCGGTACATGAAATACTATCGCTTTGTAAAGAAAAAATTAAAAAATGAAGTACTTTTTTTTCAAAAACTCGAATTAATATTCGCGTGTACGTTCAAAGGTAGGTTTTAGTATAAATAGTTTAGTTAATATTTAAGGTTTTGTACATGTGTTGACATAATTTGAAGATCACACAAATAATATTCATAAAGAATCACATAAATATAATTTACTGGTTGGCTTCGCCTACATGATAGAAAAAAAATATTCTAAAGGAACATATTCTTTGGATCGAAAGCTTCCTGTTCTAGGTCACGTACATGCCTACGTGTGCCGGAAGACACAGTGTTGGAAGGCCTCCCATAAGTTCATGGGGTGGCTCGGTCTAAGTATCGGGTATGGTTGCTTTACAACAAGCCCAAGTCAGGGAAAATTTGGGAAGAGATGAGATCAAGTCAAAAGATTTTTAGAAGTAGACTTAAGTGGTGTCAAAATCACCAGGACCAGATTAAGATGGACATATTAGCGTCACACAAGGCGTCTAAAAATTTTTCTCAGTTCTGGAAATCAACTAATAAGCTGAAGGCTGGGCCGGGTCGCCCTGTGAGCGTGGGGGATTGTGGTTCGCCGGAAGATATTTCTAATATGTTTAGAGATCGTTTTATGGTATCATCACCGCTAGGGCCAGCTAAGGAGGGGGTCGATGTTGAGGTCAGTCGTGATTATAAGCCAATACGTTTCACGGCCAAGGATGTGAGGAGGCAGATTATGAGTATGGCTGGGGGAAAGTCACCTGGTCACGACGGTCTCAGCATCGAGCATCTCAAATATGCTGGGGTTCATCTGCCTAGAGTGTTGGCGACGTTCTTCACTCTTTGTGTTAGTCACTCATACCTACCATCTGATTTGTTAAGAACGGTGGTGGTACCAATAGTTAAGAATAAGACTGGGGATGTATCGGACAAGGCGAACTACAGACCAATTTCCTTGGCCACTGTGATTGCTAAGGTATTGGACGGTCTGCTTGACAGACAGTTGGACAAATGGATCACGTTGCACGACGCACAGTTTGGGTTCCGGCCTAGACTTTCCACAGAGTGTGCTATTCTTTGTCTGAAGCAGACGGTCCAATATTATAAGGATAGGGGCACTTCGGTATATGCCTGCTTCCTTGATCTTTCAAGGGCTTTTGACCTGGTGTCGTATGATATCCTTTGGAAGAAGGTCGGGGAGGCGGGTGTACCACCGGAGTTGACGGGCTTGTTTCAGTACTGGTACTCGAATCAGCGTAATCAAGTACGTTGGGGTAGTACTCTTTCTGAGCCGTACAGGTTGAAGTGTGGGGTGAGACAGGGGGGGTTAACCTCACCTAAGCTCTTCAATCTGTATGTGAACGAGTTAATCGTTGAGCTTAGTGGCAAACCAGTCGGATGCAAAGTGGATGGCACTTGTGTCAATAATGTAAGCTATGCAGATGACATGGTGTTACTGGGCCCGACGGCTGGCTCAATCAGGGAGATGCTGCTTGTTTGTGAGAGGTATGCGGCGAGCCATGGCCTGCAATATAATGAAGTGAAAAGTGAATATCTGGTCTTTGAGGCCCTCGGGAGATGTGTGCAGTATGAGCCTGTCATAGGTCTTAATGGGAGGCCACTTAATAGGGTACCTACGTTTAAGTACTTGGGCCATTATCTCACCGGGGACCTCAGAGATCAGGTAGATATTGAACGGGAACGCAGGGCGCTAGCGGTGAGATGCAACATGTTGGCTCACAGGTTTGCTCGTTGTAGTAATGAGGTCAAAATTACTTTATTCAAAGCTTTTTGCCAGTCATTCTACACGGGCGGTCTGTGGGTTAATTATACGCGGAAGGCTCTAGACGCCCTGCGGGTCCAGTATAATAATGGGTTCAGGGTGCTGTTGGGGCTGCCTAGATGCTGCAGTGCATCGGGCATGTTTGCTTTGGCGCGTGTGGATGATTTCCACGCCGTTATGAGGAAGAAGGCTGCCTCGTTGCTAAGTAGATCTAGGGCGAGCTCCAATGGCATTCTTCGGACTTTAGCCGACAAGCATGATGCGCCAGTGATCAATCACTGGTTGCGGTTGCTGGTGCGGCAATAGGTTAAGTTTTTTTTTTTTTTATTTGTTACTAACCCTTTTAGTTGATAAGTTTTTGTTTACTAACCATTGGACCAGTGTTGTCTTTGAAATAAATTATTATTATTATTATTATTATAAGGTCAACTGACGACCTGGTAAGGGTCGCCAGAATCCGATGGAAGTGAGATGTACAAGTCGTGGTGGCGACACTTGGGTGGGAAAGGTCTAAGTCCTCTTTCGGCAGAAATGATGATGGCAATATCATTATTATTATGTATTATCTTTATAATAATGATCAAGTGTTATACACCGTTAAATTTAAGTTGATTTAATCCCGCGGAGGGTCGATACGGTACATGAAACACTACCGATTTGTAAAGAGAAAATTAAAAAATAAAGTACTTTTTTTAAACTCGGATCAATTGACGCATGTACGAAATTAATTTCTTTAAGTAAACGTCAGCTGAGCGAGGCCAATGAACTGTAGGTACTTAGTACGCAACGACAACTACCTACAAGGTCATTAACTCTTTTACTTAAAGAAATTTATTTCGTACATGCGTATATTAATTCGAGTTTAGAAAAAAAGTACTTACTTTATTTTTTAATTTTCTCTTTACAAATCGATAGTGTTTCGTGTACCGAATTGACCCTCCACGGGATCAAAATGACCAAAATTTAACGTTGTATATGGACAGGATTTGATATGCGAGATAAACTGAATAAATAAAATCACGAACAGACGTCATTAAAAATTACCTATCCATGAAAAAAAATTCAAGTAAATAATCGGTTCCTCTCATACATACACATTGCTGACGGAAAACAAGCGGAAACAGAGCGGTAATATTTAATTGGTGCCAATTTGCGAGTTTATTGAAATATTGGATATCATTTGTGGTTTTATATCGCGTTTGTTACTTTATAAAAAAAAAATGTGTAGTATTTTTATTTCATTAAGGAAAAAAATTAAGTTGAACAGATTGAACATTCTAAAAAATATTTGTTTTTGCCAAATTATTCGATACTAGCTTTTACTTATGGCTTTGTCTGCTTAATCTATCTAATCTAACTTTATTATTTCGTTATGCTATAATTGAATCTTTTTTCTGACTATATTTTGTTTACGGTCTTTCATCCTGCCTGCCACTCCTCCTCGCTCCAGACCATGGCCTGTACCAAGGCCCGGAGCGAGAGATCGCCGCTGCCGATCGCCCCCACGAGGACACGGCGATGCTCTTTCTAAGCGGGGCACACCTCTACCGTGTGCTCCACCGTGTCCTCCAGGCGGTCCACACAGTGGCGACGCCCGAGTGTCACCTCCACACGGATCTTGTACAGGCACGTCCCGAATTTGTCATGTTGGGTTAGTACCTGCGCCATGCGGAACGTGATAACGCCGTGAGGAAGTGTCTTCAATGCTAGAGTGCTCTTAATAAACTAGCGCACTGCACTGCTTACTATCAAGTTTGATCGCATTCAAGCACTTGTCTATGTCATTTAAAGAAGAAAATATAAAACATTTATGCATTCTGTTTTTTTTTTATGATTTCACAAATTTATTCACGCATTTTTTTTTATAGCCTGATCCTGTACTTACGTTATAAGGAAGGGCTACTTCTCACGTCTTCATACTCGTAATTAAGTATGTTACACAAAATCGCTTCACCGATTAATTTTATGGTACTCTTTACGAGTTTCATTACTGTCTAAATCTTGGTTGGCGCTAATTAGAAGCTTACTTCGTAAATTACTTGATGCACGGTTTTACCTTCAGTCGAGATTGAGGTTCTGATTACCTGACACTCGTTTATATCTTATGTGCTATATCTACTGTATGTTTATTGAGCTGGGTCAGTATGGAGAAATATTCATGAACATATTGATCAGATTTTGAGTATATGTTATCAATTAGAATTCATAACTAAGTAAGTTTGATAATAATATATCTGAGAACAGCACGCATCGCAAAAATCATTAAACACTGAAATTAAAACACATTTTCCACTAAATTCAACATAATAACACAAGTGCGCTGAAACAGCATTTAACAACTTAACCTACTCATATAATTCTACCCAAATCTCCGTTGATAACTCCTTAAGAATCCGCCTCACTGCCGTCATATAATGATATTCAGCTGACAACGAACAATTCACACGTTATATCACGGTGGGTAATACAAAATTTACTGAACACATCCCATCTCAACACTCGAGCGAAGACGTTATAATAAATATTTCACACTTTATTGCCACGCTTATTTGACGACGGGGAGGCCTAATGACCAATTTAACGCTTATGAAGTGCAAATTCTCTGTCATACTGTGAAACGAGACATTATAATACCCAATTCCAGCTTCAGAAAGAATATAAATGGGTAACGCACCTGTGAGGCGCTTCGTTCTCATTTTTTAACACCTGATATTTTTTAATTTTATCAGTAGCGAAGTTCGAGAAGTGGGGTTTATTAAATTTAATAAAAACTTGACAATAAGTTCGATTTTCAATTGAACTCTATTATTAAAAGTTCTTTCGAATTGTATTTTTTGAATTCATCTTCGAGGAGAAAGAATATTGATCAAGTTGGTTTTCGAAGAGACGTTTTACGGAATAGATATCTAAGGTTATAGAATCAATCAAATTTTCTCGTCAATTCCCCAAAGTAATCACTTAGATTGGCCCTCAATAATTTACTTTCAAAATACTTACTAAGTGCTGTTTTCATGAATTGTTAAATGTTTCGATTGGAGACTTTTATTGGAAAAGGAAATTGCGAACGGCTAACTGTCCGGATGGATCGTATTCTGAGCTAAATGAAAAAGGATCAAATATTTCTGCTGGTTTATTCTCACCTTAAGGCCGTATTATCAAAAAAGAAGTCAATAATTTTTGAATCGGTGATGAAATATCACAGTGCTGTCTAGGCCTTGTTGATCGGAATCATAACTAATCAAATATAAATCGTCCCCTACTTTTATATCTTAAAAGCTGCCTAGTATATATATGGTAGGCCTAGTACACATATATAATAGGCCTGTATACGGTGGTTACGGCATTACGTTGGTAGAATTATTGGTTCTTGCGCAGTATGTTGCTATTACAAGCAAAAAGGCACATGCTGTAACTGTTGTTTATCCTACTATTTTATCGTTTGAAACTGTATTAATATAACTTTATTATCTATCATTAGCATTTCATAACTTTATCCATCACCCTAATCCTAGACGTACGACATTGTACAACCGGTATAATGGTGAATATCCTACACATAAGCACAAAACGTTAAGGAAAAACTTTCATTGTGCGTACAGCTATGGATTGAAACTACAACTTAGGGGTTAAAGGCCTCTTAGTCGAGAGTAAATAGGCTATTTCTAGGCATATGTGTTTTGTTGTCAACCACACCAACGCTTATTGTCAGATGAGAGAAGGGTAAAACGCAATCCTATCAATAAAAAAAAAGAAAATAGTCGAGATCGAATCCAAAAGTCGTTCAAGGTTGCAAAGTCTATCTTCAGTGGACACTGACGTTATGATAAATGACCCTCAAATAATGATGTCAGCTATCCCCTCAGAATCACACTAGTTTGCTTCACAAGCCTAAGCAATTATTCTTTTGATCGTTATCGTAAGCCGAAAGACCCTTTGTTAGTTTAGGCTTCGTTATTTCAGATTTGTGATTTTTGTCTTCAAATCTCATTGTTTGTAAAAGGTTGGATTATTCTTAGAAAGGTAATAGATATGTTTAAACTCTTTTGTTGTTTGAGATTCGTGGAAAGTTATGCAAGCTGAAAAGTTTCTAATGGAATATTTAATTTAAATTCAAGTTTGGTGTTTAAATTGGCAATTTCTTTTTTTTTTCATACAGCTTTTGTTATGGATTACTGAAATTAGTAGCCTTTCAAATGAGTGCTGATTTTTTAACCATTGTTACTGGTCTCTAAGGCCTTCTTACCACGGATGCGTATTCGTCACTATAAGCTTTTTTTTTCGGTGGGAAAATCATCCAGTGACATCTCCGCGCCCTTAGGTGGGGCGGGAGATAGTGTCAGACTTTTACTGACTAAAAATTTACTCCTGTTTTTTCTTTACCTTTCATACCTGGGCTGAACCTTTCTTTCAATGAACAATCCTTGGCCCCAGTAGGCTCCGACCATGATGGGCCCCTACTTACCAAGCGGGGCACACCTCTACATGTGCTCCACCGAGTCCTCCGGGTGGTCCACACGAAACCGGTGTAGGAACTTCCTGAACTGACCGTGTTTGGTGAGAACTTGCGTCATGCGGAAGGTGAGGACGCCGTGTACGCCTGCGTGAAGGTTACATACAATATTATGAAACTCGGTCGACCACTCGGCAGCGTCGCCTTCGTATCATCGTGTCGCGTTTATGACGCTTCGGAACTCTAGGCTAAAGTTTTGTATTTAAGCTTCACATAGGCATTCACCAAGCGTTTAATGTCAAATACGCGTCTATGAAGCTGCACGCCCGTGGACCGTAGGCCTAAGACTATAACCTCGTCCTAATTAAACACTGTCTACAATTTATACCACAATAACTGACCCACGAAATTCTAACCAGGCAACCTAAAAAAAAACTTTTCATTTTCGTAATTCTATCCAGAAAACTTTTTATTTTTGTAATTCCAGCTGGTGAAACCGTTTATAAATTCAAGAGAATAAACTGGGAACGTAACGTCATTTCCTCCATCGTGTCCAACGCGAGTCCACGCCGACGGAAATGAGATCCTTCCACCCTTTTATCAGGGACTAATCGCGATAGAACATGGTCGTGTACTTGGAATAAGATTTCCTACAGAGCCGCAAAAGGTTTGTACTTAAGGGGATTACATCGCCCAAATCCAAAAAAACACCTAGGTTGATTGAAGTTTCCTTATGTACGATTACCACATAAAAAATGAAGGGGATACTTAAGGACATTACTAATAAATTGTATTGATTACGTTTCTCAAAAAAATACCCTAACTCTAGAAAAAAAATCTGGTAAATAGGCCTTTTTTGAACATTAATTCCATATTTTCTCGAAAACGGCTCTATATTTATACATTGAATTTATACCAAAATATATGTTACGATAAATTGAATAACTTGTATTGATTTTTTTTCGAATTTCATTTAATATCGATAAGTAATCAAGAAAAAACTCGAATCAGTACTAACACCCCGCGCGCAGCACCCCCTGCAATGCCTGTTTAGAGGTCAATTCTTCTCTACTAGTGTAGAGGTAAATTCTTGAAGGTCATTGAGCGATGTAATACCCTTAAATCTGGCCTGAAGTGTATTTTTCTTTTGCTACTCTTTATAACGTAAGAAAATAAATGGCACAGCTGTTGCATGAAGGATTTAATTGAATGCTGTGATGTCTTTTTTCTTTTTGTGGGTTGAATGTGTTTTTGATGTAGAAAAAATTGCTGCAATGGGCTTTACTGTGTTTGAAAATTGTACTTTAGCTGTAGCTATTCGTTAGCTTTTTATTATTGCATTTTTTAAAACAATTACATAGTATAAATATTTACTAAATCAACAACTAATTACTAATGGTAAACAAAATATCATCTTTTTAGCCAGATCTGTCAAGATTTTTATTAAGCGCTTCCAAGGTTAAATGTGTGTATTGAACACAACTATAACTCGATGTGTACTTACTGCATGCTAAAGATGTAAAACTAAATATTTGTACGGCTGAAATGCCGAATATAGTGAAACCCCATATATCCTAAGAACTTTTTAGCTACCTATATTCTTGCAAATAAATATATATCATATCATATCATATCATATCACAAAAATTAAACCAAAGTAACATCGGTGAAGGTAAAAAGTCATCTATACACCGTAAAATTTTTTTTTTTCGTTTTAATCCCGCGGATGGTCGATCCGGTACATGAAATACTATCGATTTGTAAAGAGAAAATTAAAAAATATAGTACTTTTTTTTAATTCGAATTAATTTGCGCATGTACGAAATTAATTTCTTTAAGTAAATGTCAGCTGAGTGAAGCCAATGAACTATAGGTAGTTGGTACGCAACGACCGACAACTACCTACAAGGTCATTGACTCGTTTACTTAAAGAACTTAGTTTCGTATATGCGTATATTAATTCGAGTTTTTGAAAAAAAGTACTTTATTTTTTCGAATCGACCGCCGTAGGATTCATCATCATCATCATCATCAGCCTTTTAATGTTCCCACTGTTGGGACTCAGGCCTCCTCTCTAGGATTAAAACGACAATAATTCAACGGTGTTTAATTTTTTTTGTTTCATTTAAAAAAACATCAACGCACAAACTATGGAACTACTGACACTGAGAGAACGAAGAAAGAAAGAAAAATATTTTATTTGACACATATAGACACACACAATGAAGAAACAATATGTAGACACTTAAGATAAGAGCGTGACAGTTAGAACTCAGCCGTCTAGTCAGTAGATTGGAGTAATCTGCAATGTAATATAGGTATGTGCTCTCAATTCACTAAGCCTCCATTTCTAGAATCGGTCCCGACTGCTACAATTTATCTTGTATTTAAAATATTGTATAGTTAAGTTCAATCGGGTACGACGACTTTCTTGTTTTAGGTTTTTTTCATGAATACTCAGAAAAGCAGTCGGGTGTTTTAGTTTTTTAAATTACCGTTTTTTTTCATACCAATTTATAAAAATATTACCACTTAGTAGTTTCCTAACTCTATCGAAAGTTGGCAACACCGTTAACTCGCACTATTTTTAGGTATTAGAACGAACGGGGATCGTAAAAGTCGGTGTTTGGCGTTTAAGCCGATTACCGCATGTAATCTGGCTTAAGAGTGACACATGACCCCTCTCGGTGCCTTCAATTAGGTTTTCTGTGTCACTACACTACCTTCGCTGTGCTTTGCTAGTTTATGTTCAAGCTTGTTGTGACAAATAGCTGGTATTCTAAAATAAAATTAAGTAAAAGAATGTTAACTTGGACATAAAGAAAAGTGATATCTTTAGAGGTGGCATCCTGCAAGTTTATTTGTATAGGAATTTACTTATCATGCTAATTTTGTTTAATTATTCATGTAGCTTTCTGCAATGTTATTTTTAACTGATTTCCTCAAAAGCGGGGAAATGTTTGTGGATTTCCAAAACAAACGTAACGTTCACCACGTTACGTTCTCTCGTGTGGTTTACTTCTTGTCAGAGAAAATAATTATTTATTTATATATTTATTTAATCTTCATGTACAATAGTGGTACCTAGGCGGACTTAATGCAACAAAGCATTTTCTACCAGTCAACCTTTGGGTTAAAAAGATTTTTTTTTGGAAAACGCGACTATGAATACAAGTAGCTTACTTTAACTTGTGATTTTTTTGTAAACTTTAAACTTACTGTACCTACATATGATTACAATTATCCTAAATTAAAAAAAAAAATCCCTGACAGTCCTTGTCATCATGAGAAAAGTGTAGAAATATTCAAGAGGAATCTAATGAGCCCTAACTCAAGGGGTTTACTAGTAGGCATTCCAAAGTTCTTTCAGTCAGCTCCCAGTTCTAGCATCAGGTCCTTGTCATCATGAGAAATGTATAGAACTGGTCAAGACGAATCTAATGAGCCCAAACTTGATAGGTTTACTATGTGAATAAGTAATCCAGGGTTCTTATCTTTGAGCTCCATCATCAGACCAGCTCAATGGCACCAGATTGTATACAATTATTTCAAAAATTAAGCCACACATATGTTTCAAATAAAGCAAATCCCCATTAAGTGTGTAAAAACCCTACCACAGTTAACAAACGAGCTGGTGAACTTAAACACCTGAACAGATCTTCATAACTTGTAGCTAAGAAACATCTCGATTAAGCCAGCTTCCAAAAAAAAAAACCGCATCAAAATCGGTCCATTGCTTTGGGCGCTACGATGCTACGGCCAGACACACAGACAGACAGACAAGTCAAACTTATAACACCCTTCTTTTCCGTCGGGGGTTAAATAAAAATACACAAAAAATATATTTAAAAAAATCGATACTCGCTGTGACAAAATCAAACCGAAAAAGCGACATTACGTTGACGAAGCAATATGTTTGGATTCACTACCGTGTTCCATTGTCGTATCACGCTATGGCGCACATATCTATTGAGAGTCGTAATACTGCTACTCAAAAGCGAGACAGATTCATATAGCTCGTTGTACATTCAAAGTCTTTATTAATATACTAGCTTTTGCCAGCGGCTTCGCTCCCACTCTACCCTACTGTACCCTTCTCTACCCTACTCTACCCTACTCTACCCTGCTCTACCCTACTCTACCCTACTCTACCCTGCTCTACCCTACTCTACCCTACTCTACCCTACTCTACCCTACTCTACCCTACTCTACCCTACTCTACCCTACTCTACCCTGCTCTACCCTACTCTACCCTGCTCTACCCTACTCTACCCTACTCTACCCTACTCTACCCTACTCTACCCTACTCTACCCTGCTCTACCCTACTCTACCCTGCTCTACCCTACTCTACCCTACTCTACCCTACTCTAGAGTCGAAAATCGGTTCAGCCGTTTTTGAGTTATAAATAGTGTAACTAACATGACTTTTGTATATTAATAGATGAAGCATTATTAACTTTCCAGTAACTACATATTTTCAAAGTATTAGCTTCTAGTGTGTTCAGCTCTACTACGTAGGATTAAAACAGTAAGCCCTTATCGTGCGATCAGCACTCCATGCATGTAGTTAATAAGTTATGTTCTCACTTAGTTCGCTATTAGTCCATTGCATCTATAAAGTAACTAGTTTTGGTATTTAGTGGTGTATACTTGGGATTTCCATATTAGGATATTAAATAGCGAGACTTTTGGGGCCATAGTTTACAGGTTCATGAGTATAACGTTAAACTGTTGAATTATTGTAAACAATTACCAAAGGCAATAGGAGAAATTTAGAGAGGTTTATGGTCAGTAAAAGTCTGACATTTGCATTTGCATTGCAAAAATGTTATACCTATTAATATGGTTGCAAAATTTGTGTTATGACGATACAGAAAAGTTATTGGCTGTGGTAAGATAATTCATTTTAAGTTGGTTTTTCATTGGCATTGTTTCGATTATATATTATATAAATATTCTTAGGAAATATATAACGTAAATAATAAAATTATTAGCTCGTAAGACACCTGATGTACAGGTTTATCCTAGTTCAGGTTAGATCTAAAGGCCGCACCTATTGTAAACTTGCACGTTATTATTCTAAATCAATAAATCAAATAAAAAAAAATCGTCTTACCCTCCCAGAGCGATTTCTCTCACGCTGGTTGATTTCCCAACTTATAAAAGATGCAACGTTAACGATTATAAAGTCTAAAAAAACCTGCGTTCATTTATTTAAAACTAATCAACTTATACTGAATGATTTTTATGAAAAAGCATGAAGAAAAAGTGATGACATTCTATCAATTACTTATTAAGCTATAAATTGAGCTCAGTTAGCTGCAGAAAGTTGGGATTCCTTGAACGGAATGATTCCTCAAACTTTATTAAGCGCTTATATGATCGTGCCCATACACCATATTGTTCTCATCTGTGGGATGGATCCACCCGATATCAGCTTGAGTGAATTACCATTACGCGACACAAACACTAGTATTTACAAAGAAGTAATTACTTGTTACTAAGTAAAATCTTATTTAAGTCATTACTTGACGTTTGAAATCTTCATTCAAAATTGAAATTTTTCTTAACTATAGAATACAAATTATTACTTAAGTAGCCACTTTTACGCAAGTATTTAGTTTTTCTTGTTTATAAATATGGGTGTAAGAAAAGCCAGCGCCCTTGAGCGAACAAAAGTGGAGCTAGCATTACTCCCCGCGCATCAAGATTATTCGAATAATAATACCTATGTCTTTCACTAATTAAACACAATATGAATAAAAACCGTATATCAAATTTTTGATTGATAGTTAAAATATAATTATCTTTTAGTATAGTATAATTATATTTTATGAAAATTTCATAAATACACAAAATGATTTATATCTGATCTTCGCTTTTTTGTCTGTGTTAGACATAACTTTGAAAATAAATCACACCAAGTTCTATGAAAAAGTGTACATATTCATATACCAAATTATTAGACAAGTCTAGTTTAACAGTATATTTTTTTCTAAATATAGAAACTAGCAGTTTAGATGTGATTTAAAATCATATATCAGCCCCTTAAGTGAGATATTGGTCAAATGCGTGTTAATTGAATTATCATTTTGTTGATAACCCTCCCACCAATCCGCACTGAGCCCGCGTGGTGGATTACGGCACATTCCATCTGCTAGAGAGGAGGCCTGAGTCCCAGCTGTGGGAACATTATAAGGCTGATGCAATGCGATGTAAATAAAATGATAACCATTATACTGGCGTTCTATCAATGATGCTTGCAACGGAAACGAAATCTAGATGCCCAAGCCCAGCTAGCCCAAATCAGAGCGCGTGAATATAGCCAGCATACATTAATAAACCGGAATCAATATAGGAACAAGCGCCAATTCCCACACTCGTAAACATTGTAACCGTAAAAAGTGCCGGCAGGGATCACGTGAACGTGCCAGATGTTCTCTAGGCTACAAACCGATTGTTTTCATGTAATCTAAATCCGCACAGGTGTATCGCACATTTGAATAAAATAACGTTTTTCTAACCTCCATTTTAGGGTTAGCGAAACGTAAAAACTGTTTCCGAATGCGTCAATGTTTGTTTTTGTGTCTTTGTATTGTTCTGTTTCGTTACGACGGGTTAACGACGAATAAAGGATTGGTTTATTCGAAACCAACTCTTATTGTTGAATTTTGGTGTTTTGTGGTCCTATCAAAGAACTCTTATAGTTTTGCCATATCGGTTTGTTGGTCAGCCTGTCCGTCCACAGGTTAGCTTAAAAACTGTTAGCACTAGAAAGCTGTAATTTGCCACGGGTAAATAATATTAGTTTATTTATATTTATAAGCTGACCAGTCCCTGCATCTTTGGTTACTGCTCCACTCTCGTAGGTGATGTCATGGTGGTCGTAAATCAGCTACCCGACGCAAACAATACTGCTTGATTCAAACCTGAAATTAGTGAATTTTTTTACTAAGACCTTAGAAAAAATTGACCTAGATGTGGTTTTAAAGCGAAAAGTAAATATCCCAAATTAAGTGGTCTGAAATGTCTCTGTTCTTAAACTACAAACTGTGTACTCAATAATTTCAGTAAGAAATAAACATAAAGACACTTCAGAACCCTACACTGTGCGTGGCTCGATTCGAACAAGGTGGAAATTTGTAATGAATATATGTGTATATTTGTTACTTGTTTACACTCAAACGGTTAAGTTGTCAATCGTTTCACCGGCATAAAAGAAGAAAATTATCCCAAGAAAACTAAGTCCCAGGATAAAAAAGGACCTGTCCTTTATGCTGTTCTAAAACATAGTATGTCCATGTGTTAAACATCCAAATCAATACACACGCACGCAAGCATACACCATCACTTTCGCCTTTATACGTTACGATGATAATCACTCCTTGTAACCTCCTCCCTAACTCCAAATTAACCGATATTCCATCACAATATCCCTCACACACAGCCACTCAAGCAACACTAAAGACAAGCCAATGTCAGACTAACAATTCATCAAATATCACTCAGTATTTAGTCCTACCGATATTGTTGTACCTATGGGTTGAAACTGCATCGGCTTCAGAAACGCCTGGAATGCTGCTCACCCCAGCATGCCTATACATCGCAATATAATTGCTGTAGCAGTCTGCTAGCTAACTCGTAACACTGCCTATTAAATTTGCTGTAGGTGCTATCTATCTGTCTAGGATGTAATTGTGTAGAATTGTAGTGTAGGTGTTTATCATTGCGTAATAATGGTTGTATATAAACCATTGTAACTATATTGTTGTGTTTGATATTCTTTTCTAGTATCAATACAAATGAAAAATCAATACAAATCTCTATATCTTCAATAATTTTCTCCACTCGAATAAAAAAAAATCAGTTAAAGCTTTTTATTTCCCGATTCTAATTGATGATTTTTTCATACTGTCGTATTGATGAAGTCGATTGGACTAGAGGAAGTTTCTTTTCTATAAGGGCTCATTTAGGCTATTATTTAAGGTCTAATATTTAGTTTGGTTTTAAATATTAGTCATTTTTCAAGTCTTGAATCTTTTAAGAAAAAATTGAAAGGAAGAAAGAAAGAAAGAAAAATATTTTATTGGGCATAGAAACACACAATGCTGAAACTTCAAATAGACAATTAAAATTAAAAAAAAAATTAAAAGAAAACTAAGATTGTGTGTCTCAGGGCTGAGTCAAATAGGTCTAGTTCAGCATAAATGCCAGACAACTACGAGGTGGTAGTTGCCTGACACTGGTTTTCAACTGAACCTTATTTCGAGTGAACGATTGAAAATTTGTTTATTTACCCAGTTATCATTGTAAGGTGTAGGGTAATTAAAAAATTACATACCTATTATATATTCATTCAATGATTTCATTCCTACCGTAGTAGCAGTCTGTTAAAATTATGTCAAATTTAGAATTAGAACTATTTCAGCAGTATCTATACCTATTATTATACCACTTTTTTCTGTGATGGGAAATTATTCATTGACTTCTCCTAATCTCAGTAGAGTGAGAAGGTTTGTCAGGCTTTCCTGAGTAAAACCCACTTTCTTTCAGTCACCATTTGCATTCGACCTATCCCGAAAATATACTTATTAGCGTAGTAGTAAATTGATACATGTATATGAACCATACTAGGTAAGTCTCCTCAGAATCAATTAAAATTTAACCCTCAACAGTGGCAACACATTCCACGCACCTAGACCATATTCAGGTGTACTTTCAACCCGTTGGCCGCTCCACATTATTTATTCATCGCTGGAACCTGTTCAATTAATGTTACATCCCTCAACAGAACTACCCTTGTCAATCAACGTCTACTTCGTGTCCTCACATCCCATTTTGAATCTATCCTTTTGTTTGTGCCTTATATAATTCTTTTCTAAATACTTCACTCCCTTGTGTAGTCTTTCACTCAGTTTTATTATGATCCTGCCTCATATTTTTTGTGTTAGGGATACATTTTCAAATTAATGATTATCAGTTTCTGGTGTCACTTTGTTTCTTTTTTTAATTGATATAACTAGTGCTTGACTGCGATCCAACCTGATGGTAAGCAGTGATGCAATCGTTGTAGGTGAAGCATTAGTTTATTAAGAGCTTGTTCTTTTTTATTGATATAAACTAGTGCTTGACTGCAATCCCACCTAATGGTAAGCAGTGATGCAATCGTTGATGATGAGACACACTAGTTTATTAAGAGCCTACTCACTCTAGCCTTGAAGACACCTAAAATATAATCGGACGGGAAGACCGCAGCAGGCAAGCTTTTCCAGTCCTTCAATGTACACTGCATAAACGACGAGGCAAAATGCTTAATCCGGACCCTAGAAGTTTCAACAACGTAAGGGTTGACATTCTTTTTTTTCTTTTCTTATTCTGATCTTATAGTAATTTAATACTGCATTTTCTGAATTGCCAGCAAGGAATGCTGATGCTTGAGAAACAGGACTTCTGTCCTAGTTTGCATGTTTACTGCACGGTTTACTGCATGCACGATAACCTAGCCTAATCACAGCAACGATTATATCAACTTAACAATGTATTCTATCCTGTATATTTCGCTTCAACTATATTAGGCTTATGTATGAATAAACTATTATTTTTATTATTATTTAGTCAAACCTTGGAGTCACCTGAATTATAATTTACAATCAGACAGGAAGAGCACTGCTGGCAAATTATTGTCAAATTAGTTTTAGTTTCAGTGACTATTAATTGTTAGTTACTCGTTATATTTTGTTATTTTATTTACAATCGTCACTTTCCAACTTGTGAAACCCAATTTATAATTCTAGACTTTTGTAAACTTGTACGACACGGTGTTTGAGTAATAGTACTTACAGACAGCTCCTAATGATGTCACGTAATATTCAAACAGTTCTAACATATTAAACGATTTTCGCATGCCTTCGCTCCTGTTTTCTAATTCCACCAGAACTGTATAATTTTCGAAAAAAAAAAATTGTTTTATGGACTATGAGATGTTATTATATAATATGAGATATGAGGGAGATATAGGATATAATACGTTTATATATATGTATAGATGTAGTTTTTTGTCGGTATTTTCGTATTTGAACCAGATATGTACTTCCTAATTTATCAGATAAATTACTCCTACAAACAAACATTTATTTATTTAAAACTTTATTCACTAATGAAACATTGTAAAAAAGGTGGACTTAATGCCTTAGGCATTTTCTACCAGTTGACCTTTGGGTGGTGCAGAGACATAACATGGCAGGTGCAATTTAAAAGAAGACAGGCAGAAAGGAAAAAAGAAAAATAAGAAATATATAATAAGATATGATTCTACCAACTTCTTGGGAATGTGATCACGTACTTTTACTTTGAAGGACCACCAACTGGTTGCCGTCCAGATGTTCAGAGGGAGCACAATCCAAAGGGAGAAGAAACATGTTTAAACAAACGATTTTTCTTTTTATATAACTTCGAGAATCTAGTTTACATAAACCAATAAAAAAACTGATTCAAATACGAACGGCATGAATAAAAAATCACATGCATAAAACAATATCTAAGTTATTCATGAATGCAAATGTAAAAAATCAAAGGATTTTTTCAAAGCGATCCCCGAAGCATATTATAGTGAGGCAAGCAAACAGAAGGGTAAATACTCGTAAGAATATAGCACTAAAGGGATGAATCTTCTCATACAATACCGGAGGTCAGTTAGGGTCACATTTAATATACTCCCCAAAATGTTGTATTACCCTCTAGGGGATGCTACTTGGGTAGCAGCGCAGGTAACTACACTATATACTTTTGTATAGTGCAAGACAAAATTATTGGCACAGCAAAAACGTTTAAGTTTTTTTTTTCAAAAATAGTATTTATTTTTAAATAAGGATAAAATAAGAATAGTAGCTCAAAGCAATGTAATAACATGATAAAAAAGTTCACGTGTTAGTCTGATTTCAAGTTAATAAGACTAACATGGGTATCCTATTACTCCATAAAAAGGGAATCATGATTTTTAGGTCGACACCTGTCCACAAATAATATATTAGTCATTTTTTTTACCTTTTTTGCTGAACTGGACCTATTTAGCACAGACACAAAATGTTAGTATTTTTTTTTAAATCGATTTTTTTTTTCATAACGTTTTTGCACTCTGTCTAATAAAATATTTTTCAATACACTTACTTGTAAACCCGCTCTTGTGCCTCCCACTTTCAAACACGTAATTTACTGTTTTATGCACTAGTGCGGAAAATACACAATTATTGTACTTATTGTATCTCTCTGGGTCTTAAACGACCCACAAAAGTCGCTAGTCAACCCCATTTATTTATATCTTCGTAAGTGTATAGAAAAAAGTCGTTTCATACACTTGGAAATTTATCACTGCAGCACTAGGCTCCATAATACCCTCGCCTGCGGCTCGGGCAAGTTCCGCATCGATCACAATGACAAACTTTGTCTACTTGCATTAAAATGTACTATTCTTTTCTTCCTTTTTTCTGATAGGTTTTGATATAATTTATATTCAAGACCAGTTGCTGTTATTGTTCAGTGATGGCGTACGAACTGCGCTATTGCATTAAATCCCTGTGTCGGTTTCCGCTTGGAATTCTAATTAGCGGTGTGCGCATACATAATAATCTGTTCTCACGATACGAATTTCCATGCTAAGCGTTTGAATTACAACCTGCAAAATTCTGTTAAATATTGTCCCGTGCTGCGAATATAGGTATAATTATTGAATGATTACGTGTAATATAGATGATTTTGGGATTTAAATTTGTTTCAGTATCAACTAAACTTATACTCCAGAAAATGCAGCGTTGAAGGTCTCCCATGAGGTGGACCGATGACATGGTGATGCTTGCGGGAAACCGATGGATGCAAGACACAGAGAAAAATTAAATGAAACTTAAGAGAAAAAAAAATCATATAAATAAAACTAAAACAACTCAGTAATAAGATTTAATGTTGAAAATTAATTCAATCAACCACAGCAGCTAAAGCTTATTTGACTACTTATGACATTGATTTTGTAATAATTTTCTTTTCACCGAGACGAACATTAACAAAAAACCAAACAAAAAACAAATATCGTCGACCTATACGAGTCTTCTTCTACCTTGCTCTTAAGCAGGGTCGGCTTTCCCAATTATGAGACGCCATTTATGTCTATCCCGAATATCTTGTTCGTGTAGTCCCAATACTTTCATGACCTATACTATTTTTTTAAAGTAGGTAAAATCATCCAATGACATCCCCCGCCCTTGGGCAGAGCGGGAGATAGAATCAGACTCTTACTGACTAAAAACCTACCCCGTTCCTCCTTTGCCTTGTTTACAGGGCCCCGGTATGCGTTTTAATACTTTCCCAGAGCTCCAGATTAGGCTTCGATCCTAGTGGGCCCGTACAGTTTGCTGACGACTCCTTGAGGCGCGCGGGAACAATGCGCGCCATAACTTATAGTGCTTAAAAAAAAAAATATATATATATATATATATATATATCTAACTGTCAAACCAAACAATATCTTCTAAAACACTTTAAAACCATTGTTACCACGCTCAACAAACAGAAAAATTCAACACATTAAAAACAGTTCTCAGCGAAAAATTTCCATAGCATTATTCTATGTGGCCTCAAGTGTAAAGAGATGGTGAAATGAATGTCGCCTGTGGGACCATAAATCCTTAAATATTAAAACTGGCGTGGCAGTGACCATAGCAACGACGACGAATAATGAAGACATTCAACATGTTTGTCCTGTGAAAAGGGGTGCAGTTTGTTTCTGATTTTTTTATGAAGATAAAACGGTATCTTGCTTTTTTTTGTTTTTTTTTTTTTTATCGGGCAACGTTTTCTGCTTTGTAGCTATGAGTTGAACGAGTCTTAGTGCTTTGCTTTGAGGCTGAAAAGGGGTCCAAATTTGTGTGCGGTTATTTACTTTTATGCGGACCAAGCTACTGGCAGGAGCTAATTTATTTGTACAGGAATCAGCTGCTGTCAGTATTTTCGCCTGCGAGAAAGTAGAAAACTGTCCCAAAAAAACATACTTCTGGAATAAACCGTTGAGACCTGGAATTACCGTTTTGAGAGCAGTAGTGATGAAATAAATAACACAGAGTAATGCGAATGGCTGAGTTTGAACCCGTGACCTACAACAACTCGTAAATCGGGGCCGTTACCACTCGGCCACCACTGCTGTATGTACAGCCAATTACATATATTTGTCGAACTTGGTTACTGACACAATCAAATTATTCAATAGATAGTAGAAAATATTGCAAACAAATAATAAAGATATTCAGATAATCCTTTTATCAGTACACTACTAAGTAATTGAATAAACTCCGCTCTGAGATGACAAGCAAATTGGATGAGATCGAGACGTTCAGTGTTCGTCTGTACAGTCTAGACTTTGAATTAAGCAAAACACTGAAAACTATTTGAATTTAGTTAATTTAGACATTTAGGATTTTTAAGAAGTAATAATAATTTTTTTTCACAAGTGATCTTGTCATTTAATTTGCAAAGTAACGTTGCAGTACTTCGGTATATAAATTGTGTGCTATCCCATTTTTAGGGTTACGTATCTCAAAAGGAAAAAGCGGGATCATTATAATTATAATAGAATCACTTTGTTGTCCATCCGTTTTAGTCAGTAAGAGTCTCACACTATCTCCCGCTCCACCCAAGCGCGGGAGATGTTATTGGATGATTTAACCCAAAAAAAAAGACCCTTTATCTCAAGAATACGTGTAGGTATCGAGTTGTTGAAATTAAAACCATATAGTTAAGTCTTTGGTCCTTTAAAGGTGTGAAAAAATCATACTTCTAAGTTTACGGATAAAAAGACATGGCTCTTTGTGTCACAAAAAACTTGCATTTCAACACTCTCGAGGGAATCAAAAATCATAAGGCCTGTTGACCTAGAATTCTGAAATTTGGCGTGAAGTAAAGCCAAAATATGAGCACAAATATAGGAAAAAATCTGAAAACTGTAAATTTGTAGTTACGTTACAAAAAACTTTTTTTACGATTCGAAAAATGAACTACGGGAATTGAACTATTTCCATAGGTAAGTTTGTACGGAATCCTGAGTGCGCGAGTCCAACACGCACTGGCCCAGTTTTTTTATACTTCAAAATATCACTCACTAAAGTCGCAAGAAATATCTGAAAACAAGGTTGATCTTAATATATCAAAGAAATCCTTAATATATTTTTAAATTAGGTAACAATAATATTCTTCTTAAACAAACGTAAAGTAGGTACTTCCAAGATTTGGTCCGCTCTCGAAAAATAATTTTGTCAGTACGAAAGTTAAGAATCAAAGAGGCTCTTAGTGAATTAATTTTATTACCTCAAAAACTCATCGTAAATGACTAAAAGAAAAAAAGAACTAAGATTTTTCATTTTTTGCTTGCAAATCCATCAACAACGGTTGAAATTAGAAACGAAATTAAATACGACGATAAAAAATAATCTTTCAACATTTATTTAGGGGCTGAGATTTGCTAACAATTGAAATAGCGAGTGGTAGAAAATAGGTATACATGGCTAAATATTGATCGTTTTAATCCCGTGGAGCGTCGATCTGGTACAAGAAATCACTATCGATTTTTAAAGATAAAATTAAAAAATGAAGTACTTTTTTTCTAAAACTCGAATTAATATACGCATGTACGAAACTAATTTCTTTATGTAAGCGAGTCCAATGACCTGTAGGTAGTTGTCGGTCGTTGCGTGCTAACTACCTACAGGTCATTAAACTCGCTCAGCGGATGTTTATTTAATGAAATTAATTTCGTACATGCGTATAATAATTCGTGTTTTAGAAAAAAAAGTACTTTATTTTTTAGTTTTATGTTTACAAATCGATAGTGTTTCATATACCGAATCGACCCTCCACGGGATTAAAACGATCAAAATTTAACTGTGTGTATT
Organism: Leucania comma; assembly: GCA_958295575.1. NCBI lineage: Eukaryota > Metazoa > Arthropoda > Insecta > Lepidoptera > Noctuidae > Leucania > Leucania comma. Next base: position 24,234,816 of record OY282467.1, on the reverse strand, counting down.
CTACTATTACCATTCGAGTATGCTATGAGTTATTATAGTGCATCTCTTAGTCGTCTCGTTTCTCATTTCAACTGTGCATCTAATCTGTAGTTAGGGGTCGTTTATTCTAAACTCCAGTTTCCTAGTGACAAAAGCTGTTATTAACATAGGCCACCCTATTATCTAAAGAACCTCTTAAGGTGACATCAAAGAATAAAAATACCTTTCGTGTAAACTGACAAGCTTTGCTTAAACGATCCGTCGACACTTGCGTGGGAGGATCAGTAAGTAGTCGGGTTTCTTTTAATCCTCAACTCAAGATTCAAGATAAAATACAAAATATTCGTATGCTAAAGAGTTTAGAGAAATTTTCATTTTTTGACATGTTAATGTACCTGTACGCATAAGTAGCAGTAAGAGCAGTGGTGGCCGATTGGTAGCGGCCCCGACTTACGAGTTGTAGGTCGCGGGTTCAAACCCGACCAGGCACATTACTTTGTGTAATTTATTGCATCACCACTGCTCTCAAAACGGTGAAGGAAAACATCGTGAGGAAACCAAAAATTCGAAGACATGTGAAATTCACCAACGCGCACTGGGCCCGCGTGGTGGATTACGGCCCATTCCCTCTCCTAGAGAGGAGGCCTGTGTCCCAGTAGTGGGAACATTAAAAGGCTGATGATGATGATGATGATGACGCATAAGTAAACTTATTTGATTTTTGATAAAAAAAATCCTCTCTGAATTACCGTTTTAATCTTAATCATCATCCATTAATGAACATAGACCTCCTGCAAGTGTCACCATACTGACCATTCCTGGCGTTTCGCATCCATCGGATTTCCGCGACCATCACCAGACCATCGATCCACTTTGTGGGAGGCCTTCTATCATTGCGTCTTTCGGTACGTAGTCCCCACTCCAGAACCGTTCATCCTCATCGACCAACTGTTCCCTGCCCGCCATTTTAATATAACCATAATTTTAAACCTTGAAACATCTTTAAGGTCACATCAATCAAATTAAATGTCTACGCTAAAATAGGCAGGTAAAATGTAAAATACATTCGTTGTACACAATATTTTTACGTCAAGAGTTACGCGTTTTGGTTAGCAGGAAAGCAATAAAGGTATATTAAAGCTACGCATAATGGAAAACGTATGGCATCAGTCATTCTGTCGCGAAGTACGTACGGATATTTTCAATCTGCTGAGTTCGTGGTTGAAAGCGTGGCGCGTCATCATTACGCTTTATTAAAGTGTTACAAGCGCTGACTTCCAATGAGACGGGAACATACCGCACTGCCTGCTGTTATGAATTGGTTGGTGTGGAAATTCTGCATGGCGTCGAAACTGTAGTTTTTGATAGGCGTTGTAAAAAAAAAATTGTTTATGGTTCTATACATCAAAAGGAAAAGAACGAAACTCTTATATGATCACTGTGTTGTCTGTCTATCTGTCTGTCAAGATCTTTTATCTCGGGAACGCGTGGAAGTATGAAGTTGAAAATCCCTTGAATTTGTGAGAAAATCAAACTTCTAAGTTAACAAAAAAAAAGCGATACGGCCATTTATGTTGCAAAAAACGTATATTTCGACACTCTCAAGGGAATCAAAATTCATAGGATACTTTCCGTTGACCACCCGAAAGCTGGCATGAAGCAAGGTTATAGCACAAGTATAAGAATTAATCTGAAAACGGTAAATCTGAAATTAAGTCACAAAATATTTTCGGATTCGGAAAAATCTTGATTCCGGAATTGCAATATGTACAGAAGTTAGTTTATACGGAAGCCTCAGTGTGCGAACTTGACTCGCACTTGCTCAATTTTTTTTTTGTTGAGTTTGGATAGCATCCAAAGAAATCTCCTTCTCTAGAGTGCAACAAGAGGACGTAACAGACTTTCATTGACTAAAATCCACTTGTGCCTAAGGCAACTGATTTTATGTTATAATACCACAGCATTTGTTTTCAACAATCCTCGTAGCCTTAGCTTTTTTTATTTTTTTATGTTAGGTAAAATCATCCAATGACATCCCCCGCCCTTGGGCGGTGCATCGGACTCTTTCTGACTAAAAACCTACCCCGGCCTAGTGGCAGGCGGTTGCCTCTTTTTGCGAAACAGTAATGCTAGCAAAGTAGGCTGCCGCACGCGTGAGGCAAAAGCCCTCACGCCCCAGCCGCCACGAGGACCCTGATCCCGATTTCCGGCCACTGTAGGCGCGTGCTTGTGGACGGCGAGCAATGGTCAGCTTACCGTCCGACCTTCCGGTAACCGTCCGAACCGGGCCCAAGTCGTAGACGGCGCGTATCATTCCACGCGCGCCTCAAAGAGATGTCTGCAAACTGTAGGGACCCAGCAGGGTCGGGGCCTTGGAACGAAGGCAAAGAAGGAACAGGGGTGGGTTTTAGTCAGTAAAAGTCTGACACTATCCTCCGCTCTGCTCAAGGGCGGGAGAAGTCTTTGGATGATTTTCCCACCTAATAAAAGAAAATACTTCTTCGAGATTTTTCGGTTACCTTCTCCTACTATTTTTTTTTTATTCAATGATTTCGGTGATGCAGAAAAATTCATGGCATAACACGATCACACTCAAGCTAGCCCTTTCGTTAATTTGGTTTTCTTAATGACATCCATTTTTTTAATTTCAGGTCTGTTGCTAGCAACACAACACGGAACTTTTTAAAAAAGAAACTCCTTGGTGCCAAGGGAACCTCAGTATGGAGAATTTATTTATAAGTACTCAATCAATCATTTTAACAGGTCCCACAGGTTCTCGTCAAGTTTCCCGTAAATTACTTCAATATTTGTTTTTCTTGACATTGAGAATATTGTGCCTTGGAAAGGAAAATATATTTTTACTCTATCGCAATATTGGGTAAACTGGCACAAAAATAATTTATAGTATACATCGTAAAATTTTGAGCTTTTTAATCCCGTGAAGGGTTGATCAGGTACATGACACACTATCGATTTGTAAAGATAAAATAAAAAATAAAGTATTTTTTCTACAACTCGAATTAATATACGAACATACGAAATTAATTTCTATAAGTAAACGTCAGCTGAATGGGCATTTATGGGTTACCAGTCAACGTTATGTCTAGTCAAAACATTAGAGTTTGATGAATATTTGGAAGAAGTACCGTATTTGCCATTGTGTTGGCTATAGGTTAAGCGGCTTAAATGGAATTTTAAACTATTTTTAGTACGCAGCTCTGTGTGTCGTGTGTCTCTATGTTGTGATGGCTCAGTGAATGAGGCATCCGCCGCTCATGCATGGGGTTTCCTATGTTTATCTAGGACATTATTGACATCCCGTGCTTTCAAAAGCACGTTATGACGTTGATTTTTTTTTATTATTATTAATAGGTTCGCGCTTGACCGCTATCTCTCCTGATGGAAAGCGACGATACGGTCGACGATGGAGCGGGCTTAGCTCTAGAAGAAACCTATTCACTCTTGACTAAAAGATCCTGGTTGTTATTTGTAGATTTTTGACGGTCGAAGCAGTATAGGTAGTCAGAAAATCTGACTATCAGTCTATATGATGAAGATGATGTGAGATAGGCAGCTGCTCCATATACACGTAAAATACGGATAATACAGAAAGCCGAATCCAAGATAGTTGGAGAAAGGCTAGGGAAATAAGTAGGCAGTTCTATCTTAATTGGCAAGAATGATATTTACAGCGGCGGCGAATCATGCTTCGTTCATGCAGTATTTGGTTAGCGACGAAATTCAATGACAAACTTTTTGTTAGCCTAAGCACCGGCAACTCTCAAGTTAATTCCATTTATTTCTTTAACTTGAAACGGTTAAGTAACACAAATACTGGTCGCTTGTTTAAGTAAAAGACCAACTTCTTTGGGTCGAGTGCAAAATACTTGGGCCAATCTTTGGGGCTTTTTTTTATGGTAGGTAAAATCATCCAATGACAAGTCCCGCCCTTGGGTGGAGCGGGAAGTAGTGTCAGACTCTTACTAACTAAAAACCTACCCCGTTCCATCGTTGCCTATCATGCCGGGGCTGAGCCTTCCTCTCAGAAAACGGCCCTTAACCCCAGCAGGCTTCGACCCTGCCTGCCTGCAGCTAGCAGGCTGGGCCTCTACGGTTTGCTGACAGCTCCTTGAGGCGCGCGGGAACAGAACGCGCCGTCGACGACTTGGGCTCGGTCCGGTATGTTACCGGACGATCGCCCGCGCCTACGGTGGCCGGAAATCGGGATCGGAATCCCGGCGGCGGCTGGGGCGAGCGCCCCGTTGCCTCTGCCTGATGCGGTCGGCCTCCTCCTTTGCTAGCATTACTGCTTCGCAGAAGGAGGCGACCGCCTGCCATCCCTTCTCACTTCGGACCATGGCCTGAACCAAGGCCCGGCGAGAGAGATCGGTGCCGCCGATTGCCCCCACGAGGACACGGCGATGCTCCGCCCAGGCGGGGGATCTTTGGGGCTTGTTAGTAAGCCGGCGTTATAGGGATCACATTTGCATTTTTAGTGTAACAACATAAATGAACTGCAGTCAGTGCATGCCAGATGCAAAAGTAGAAACAATTCGCACAGCTGGTATTTAAATCATACTGACCAATTTTTTTATTGTTACTTTCCGGTTTTAACTAAACTTATCAACAAAATCATAAACAAAGTAATGACGAAAGGTCCTGAAGTAGCGACTGCGTAATGGGAGTTGCATCGTCGGCAGGCCTATGTGGACCGATGACCAGGTGAGGGATGCGGAATCCCGATGGATGCGAGGCGCACATTACGGATCGTCAATAAATTTCATAAATCGAACAATTACCGTACTTCATAATGAAATTGTCGCAGCTACAATTTATCGAGTATACCAATAACTTTAGAACAACAAAGGGATTTTAACTTGTTTATTACAAAAGCAGGCGCAGTCATTTTATATTTTCTACTAAGTTGCGGCGCATGATAAAATTGATATACAGAGTGAATTTTTCAAGTAGGCGTGAATGGCCAAATCTGAAATCATCTGGAATAGCGAAAAATTTCCTCATGCTCAGTTTTAATAAAACTAAAATTAAATCATTGGTTATTCGAAATTTAAAATTTTCATATTTTGTCAATAGCTAGGAATCAAAACCGTTCATGTTGAGAAAAACCACACGTTGTATCATTACACCATCCGATAGTATCGCTACCGATATATTAAGGATGTAAAAATCTCATAATTATGAGATGTTTCTGAATATTTCAGCCATAATAGACATCAAATGATAAGTCATTTAAACACTATTTTAGGGAATATCAGATTTTTACTGACTAAAACCCATCTGTGTCTTTTAATTGCCTTTTGCGTTCTAGAGCCACGGTGCTCTTTTAAAAGTTCTCTCAGCCCTAGCAGGAAGTAGGACACTTACCATCCATACAGCCCGACGCCGAATCGTCAAGGGCGCGTAGTGTTCCATGCGCCTCAAAAAAAAAATGTTAGCAAAATCTTACGGGCGCAGCTGGGTTAAGCCTATTTGGGCCATGGGTTAACTTTCAAAAGGAAAGGCAAAAGGCAAATAAAGAACATAGGCCGGTGTGGTTTTAGTAAAAGTCTGACACTTTAGCGGTTATTTGATGATTTCCTACTATAGGAAAGGCACTTGCAGGAAGTATAATATATATACGTATAATATAATATGATGATGATGATATATACGTCATCATATCAAAATATAGACGATCAATTCTAGGTTAAGATTTCCAGTAACAGCCAACGCGTTGATCGATCTTGTTCTTCTTTCAAATCTTGTTACGAGAAGAACAAGATCGGTACGTCACGGAAATCCGCTGACTTCCGTGGCCATACTCAGGACATCGATCAGATACAGTGATAGTGTTCTCCAGTTTCTTTGTAGTGACCTGTTCTTTGAAAGGAGTAAAGAATACATAATTATATTTTTACCAAATGGAAAAATTTTTTTTTTAACGATGTAGCTACTAAATAATAGTCTTTCTTTTATAACTTTCATAAGTTCTTATAACACCAACGTTTGTCCTCTGAGATTTACCGTCGTCCTCAAATAAATGGGTTCTATTCCTCAAATAGGTAAGCGGACGCATTATAACTATGTCACGTGAGGAACCTCGCACCGCCATAACGAAATTATAAGGGTCCTAGAACTTTTGGGGTTCTAGAAATGCTGAATAAGTTATTTCGCAAGGCTTGATGTTGGTAGCAAAAATAGGACCTTTTTAGGACTGAGCGTTGAAGAAAAAAATTTGAATTATTATCTTTTGGGAAGTTAGAATAGTAAATAAGGCCTTTTTCCTTTTACAAGTGGAATACCGACATGATTTCGTTTCATTATCAATTAGGGCCTTACCATGATGTTTTACAATGTCAGGCGTGTGAGGAAGAAATAGGTATGGAACTATAAACCTATATAGCTTAATCCTTTTCCGTTCAGGTTGTCAAATGGGTTTCATTATGAGCTCGTGGCAGTGATGTTTTTTCTAAGCTTAAATTTTACTCTTCGCCACTGTAGAGAGCCTTTATTAGGCGTGTAATTTGATGTGTTTTAATTGAATTTTTATTTTATTTAATTTGATTCTGATTTAAATAATAATTTGAATACTGATTTTAGCTTTATTTAAATTGTAATTGTTAATATAATTTTGATGAATTGTTTATTGTTGTAATTATGGAACAAGGTTATTAATTTGAATTAACAGATTTTTTTAACCCACAATTTGGTTTTCTTACTGCAAACCTTCATCATTGGCTCATCTTGTGGAAGGCCTTCAACTGTTGCATCTTACGGTATGCGGTCGCTGCGAAACTGTCGCCACTCCATGAAACTTTCGGCTCCATGGACTATCTTGTCATGGACTACTATTGAAAAGATGCCGTGCACTAGAAACCAGTTAACCAGTTGCGTATGGATCCCAAACAGCTTAATTTAATTAATGTTAATTCAATGTCACTAAATTGAACTTCTTCTGCCTATTTACCTAGCCCTATCCTATTTCATTTGGAGGTCGGCTCTCCCCATCACTTTTCGCCAGACATTTCAGTCTGCTACTACATACTATTGAAACTGCCTCATTCAATAGAAATTTTAATAACCAGCAACAAACATAATAGTGAATGCAAACGACCTACGAACTCGTACTATTGAAAGCAAAATGCAAGCGAACCCATTGAATTCTCTACATTGAAATATGCTAGTTAGCATCATGAAGGAACATAAATATTTCGATGTGCGATATTAATATTTGCTAAGGTTTCATTTACCCCATTTAATAGTTCGCTAAAGTTTTAATTAAGTTCAGTATTGATCTGAATGGAAGTGGAACTTGTCAACCCGAGCGAAATGAATGAAGTGCTTATGAGTCCATTGCAATATAGTTACTTGTAGATATGATAAGAGCCACTTGTCTCTTTATTACTGTACCAGCTGCCTGTTTTATGAAAAGGATTTTTATTGCTGTGCTCGAAATAGTTTTATAGCCTGAGTTTTGGCCGAAAGTGTTAGGACGTATAGTTAGTTAAAAAAAATTATGTTAGTTTTTTGGGTTATAGACTAAAGTATCGTGATTTTGCTATTTTTTTTTTCGCTAATGTCTTCTCCCGCTCTAGGGCGGAGCAGCAGAGTGTGTCAGACTTTTACTGACTATGACCCACTCCTACATTCCTTCGTTGCCTTGCATTCCAGGGTATTGGGTTTTCCTTTCAGAAGTGAACCCATGGCCCCAGAGGCTTCGACCCTGTTGGGCCCCAACGGTTTGGCTGACGTCGCTTTGAGGCGTGCGTTGAACACTGCGCGGTCGACAACTTGTGCTCGGTCTGGACGGTTACCGACACGTACCGGACAGATTTTTTTTGTTTTATTGTAGGTAAAATCATCCAATGACAAATCCCGCCCTTGGGTGGAGCGGGGAATAGTGACAGACTCTTACTGACTAAAAACCTACCCTGTTCCTGTCATTGCTTTCGTCCCAGGGCCCCGGGATTCATTTTCACATAACCTTTGGCCCCAGTAGGCTTCGGCCCTGCTGGGCCCCTACAGTTACAGTGGACAGCTGGACAAATTTTTAGGTAAATCATAATAATAGCTTATATGTATAATCTTTACATTTATTGTCTGTCTCTATTGTTAAGAACTTACGTGAGTGTTTATTTATTTTAAAATATGCCAGAAAATCGAGGGCATCCTCTATCAAAGTCAGCTCTTAAGTTCCGGTATAATGATGGATTTGATTTTAAGCTTCTTACTGTGTCTATTCTTAGTAGGATTATACACTTAAGAATATATACACTAAATAATTACGTAGCTTCCTCAAATATAGGCCAGTATAAGTGATTTGTAAAGGGGTAGTCCAACACAAAATTAGATAAATCGCCAACGAAGGAATGGGGTGGGTTTTTTAATCAGTAAAAGTCTGACAATATCTCCCGCTCAGCCCTAGAGCGGAGGATGTCATTGGACAATTTTTCCCACCACAAAAAAAAGAAACACGTAATTTAACAAAAACATTGAAAATTAGGTTTTTTATGGTAGGTAAAATCATCCAATGACAAATCCTGCCTTTGGGTGGAGCGGGAAGTAGTGTCAGACTCTTACTGACTAAAAACCTACCCCGTTCCTTTTCATCCGTATTTTAAGTAATTACTAGTAATTTTAATTAAATTCAGGCGTAGTTAATAAGAAAAATTGTTTCTGCCCACGATGTCGCCCGCATGAAAATAGCAAACATATTATGCTTATGTCACTCAATGTTAAAAGTACCATTCTACTGGTGAAAGAACTTATAAAATCTATAATAATAATATTTACACTTTATTGTAGACCAAGATTACAATATATGTTATAAAAAGGAAACCTTGTAAAAAAGAAAACATACAATCGGCGGCCTTATCGGCGATTTCTTCCAGACAACCTAGTATGGATAGAAATTGCCAGGACACAAAATGGGGTTGCACTCGGTGCAAACAAAACTATATAGGTACTTAATACTAAAATACAGACACATTAGTTTTCGAATTTATTCATTACAAAAAAAAAATTATTCATTACAAAAAAAAGGGGTTCCAGATACTAACTAATGTTTAATTCCCGAATCGATGCTCGAGATTTTTCCAAATTGTAAAAAGTATTATTTTTTGTGACGTCAGTTTTCAAACTTATTCTCATATTTATGCTACAAGACCTTGCTTCATGCCAAGATTTCAAGATGAGAAGTACCCTATGAATTTTGATTCCTTTGAGAGTGTTGAAATATACGTTTTTTGCAACTTAAACGTCCATATATTTTATTTTAGTTAACTTAGAAGTTTGATTTTTTCACTACATCAAGGGACCGACTTGAGAATATGGTTTTAATTTTGACTGGATACATTCATACGTTCTCGAGATAAAGGTTCTTCTCTTTACAGAGCGACAGGCAGACAGACAAAAAAGTGATCCTATAAGAGTACTGCTTTTTCTGCTTGAGGTACGGAACCCTAAAAGCAACAAAATTAAAAAATTAAAATCATTCTTCTTTACAATACCAGTAGGTTTTTTTTTTTTTTTTACGGTAGGTAAAATCATCCAATGACAAATCCCGCCCTTGGGTGGAGCGGGAAATAGTGTCAGACTTTTACTGACTAAAAACCTACCCTGTTCCTTCCCTGCCTTGGTTCCAGGGCCCTGGTATGCATTTTCATACCTTCCCAGAGCCCCAGACTAGGCCTCGACCCTACTGGGTCCCTACGGTTTGCTGACAACTCCTTGAGGCGCACGGGAACAGTGCGCGCCGTAAACGACTTGGGCTCGGTCCGGTCTGTTACCGGACAAACGGACAGCGAGCTACCCATTGCCCGCCGTCCGCAAGCCCGCGTCTACGGTGGCCGGAAATTTGGATCGGAGTTACGGCGGCGGCTGCGGCGTGAGCGCCGTTGCCTGATACGGTCAGCCTCCTCCTTTGCTAGCATTACTGCTTCGCAGAAGGAGGCGACCGCCTGCCACTCCTCCTCGCTCCGGAGCATGGCTTGAACCAAGCCCCGGCGCGAGAGATCGCCTCCGATTGCCCCCACGAGGACACGGCGATGCTTTTCCCAAGCGGGGCACACCTCTACCGTGTGCTCCACCGTGTCCACCGGGCGTTCCGCACAGTGACGACACCCGGGCGTCACCTCCGCACGGATCTTGTACAGGTACGGCCCGAACTTGCCATGTTCGGTTAGTACCTGCGCCATGCGGAAGGTTATGACGCCGTGAGGCCTTTCCAGCCACGCCTCAAAGAGGGGCCTTACCGCCTCAATCGTGGCGTGCCCAGCACAGGGTTGCGACAGTCGTTCTCGCCATTTCACCATGAGATCTCGCCGGAACTCTGTCCGCCAAGCCGCGACTTGTCGCGGCAGCGGGGATTCGCCCCGGCGTTGCATCTCCACGCGCAGATCGTGCATGCGTGCAAGGACTGTTGCCTCCAGATCCCATGGTGGCAAGCCAGCAAGGAGGCTCGCCGCTTCGCGGGATACCGTGCGGTATCCCCGAATCATCCGTATGGCCATGACCCTCTGGCAGGCGTTCAGCAGGGCCGCCGGTCGCCTTCGCAGCGTCGGCGCCCACACAGGCGCCCCGTAAAGGGCCATGGACCGAACGATACCAGCGTAGAGCCTCCGGCAGGAGGCGTCTGGACCCCCCAGGTTCGGCAGGAGCCGCTTGGTTCGGCAGGAGCCGCTTGAATACCAGTAGGTGTGGATCTTAATTTTCTCCGTGCACGCAATGTAACTAAAAAGATGTAAAAAGAATTAATTTCAGGCATTTATTATTACATGCGGATCAGCAGTGTAGTATACATTATTATCTAATTGCCAATTTATAATGGCGCGTCCAGTACCTCTACCATGAGTTTTAAGCAATAGTATTCGTCGCTACTCGATATCGACGCCGTAAATATTTTGTATGGCAAATTTTGGTTCTGCAAGTGACCGCTAGAGGCGCTGCAAAATTTGCCATACAAAATATTTACGGCGTCGATATCGAGTAGCGACGAATACTATTGCTTAAAACTCATGGTAGAGGTACTAATCTGGCGAATGCGCCGTTTGCGGACTTTAATTGGCAAGGAACCCATCGTGTCTTTATTTTGTTACTTAAACCCATACGACTATATTTTTTTTTTGCAAGTAGGTTCTAAAAACACTTTTACACATTTTTTGTTCCGTCAGTCGAATACCGTGATTAAAGGCAAAATAGAAAGACAATAGGTGTGCGGACACCGGTGCCCTTCCGGGGCTAGACAGTTTAAACTAGACAAGGCCGGTGTTTCCTAGCTGACTACCCTGAGAAGAAACACCGAAACAAACTCAGGGGTCAAAGTCTCTTAAAGTCCATACAGTAAATAAATGTATTGATCAAATCACATGAGGACCATGCAGATATTATGTCTAAAATGGTCATTTTAAGATTAAATCTTATTATTAAAATCTTACCATATAGAAAAACTCAGGTAAGTTTCAAATTTAAAGTTTTAATATTTGAAATACACAGCGTATTCTACCATCCATCATTATGCCGATATCGAGGCGGTCAAATGCACTCACTGCAAAACTGATTGATTATTTTCTAATATAAATCCAACAAAGAGAAATAAGGGAAGTGAAGCTTGGGAACTTATGACAATGGCAGGTTGTTTTCTTTGACTTTAGATAAATATTTTGTTCTATTATTGTAGGAATCTAATTGTTTGGATAGGGTTTTTAAGTTATCTGATACTTGTTGCCGTGTGTTTTTTGTCTGGTACTCATAGCACAAGCTCTGCTTAGTTTGAAACTAGACAGCGTTGTGTGATATTTGTGGAATATTATTGTATTATTAATAAACTAGTGCGCCTTACTATCAACGATTGCATCATTGATTACAATCAGGTGCAAACACGGTTAAGCACCAGTTTATATCAAATAAAATAAATGAATAATAAATAAATCAGACATACTTCTGAAATTGAGTCTTATTGTTTCTAAAACATTCATTTATTTAGAATAAATAAAATAGCTAAGCCTCTTCAGTAGTCGCGTCAGCAACTTCATCAATATCCTGAAACATAAGTAAAATTTTAAGTTATAACTTTCATTCACAAACTCCAAACTTATGAAAGATGGATATTTCGCCGAATATTTGAGTCTCTCAAGAACACATTTACAAATGGACTCATCTGAAGTAACTATGATCGTTAAATATCTCATCGCGGAATTGTGCCTTTAAGGATTATTACGTTTGAAGTACTAACTTTAATTTGAAGCTAAGTATTTTACTTAGTAACAAAAGTTATGTTTTAAGGTGAGTATAGACTAGAGCATTTACTAGTAACAGAAAAACGAGCCGGTCTATGATATCTTCTAGTGTATCACCCTTACGAACCAGACGTCAAACACGTCTCACGCAACTAAATTGTACAAACCAACGAGCGTAATTTCGTCGAGTCTTAGCGCGAGCGCGAGGAGAGGGACGAAAGACCAAACAACGAAATGTTAACGGGTAATTTGCATACTCGCTATGAGCATTATGACGAACAGAGCGCCGAGCATTTGCAGGAATGTTACATTACATGTAAATGATTTTGAAACTGAGCATTTACTTGTATTGTAATTCGTTAGAACGACGGTGTCTTTAAGTCAAGAGTGAATAGGTTACTTCTAATCAAGCGTGCTCCATCGTCGGACAGGGTGAGATGATAGTCAAACGCAAGCCTGTGTATAATTAAAAAAAAAAAAGTTACATTACATAGAAAATCCTATAGTGTATATCACACTCTTTACAGTTTAAGGCCTTCGTATTAGCATACATAGTCGGCCTTTTAATGTTGCAAATATGGCCACCTAGACATATGGCCATATGGCCACCCTGGTAACTTATTCATATTGTGTAATTATGTCTATTAACTGCTCCATCTTTGTTTTAATGTATAATTTTTGCAATATTTTTTAAACTTCAACTATCTTAAATTCGTTAGTAATTTATTTTATTGACATCTTACAGTGTAACTGTTTTAGCGATAGTTGTAATTTTTTTTTTCTCTATAGCCTCTTATTTATATGAGAACACTGTAGACTTCACGAATTCTTATTACGACTCACTTTTTTATTATGATTATTTTTACTGTGCATTTATATATAAAAGAAGCGGCGGTATATATAATATTAAACTTTACCCTTCTCTAAGAGTTACTCCTGTATTGTGGGAACGTTTACAAACACGTAAACTCACATACATAAGACACCCAGACCCGGAAAACCTATCTACTATTTGTTCCGTGCGGAAATCGAACCCACGACCCCCATCGTAGCAGCCAATCGCTCAGCCATGCCCACAAATCGTCCTCAGAAAGCTAACATAAATGTGTGTTACAACCGTTTTAAATTAATGGCTAAAAGATTCAAGAGTACAGTACGTTTTTGTCATGCAAACAAAACAACCCAAGTAAGCTTGAATAAATTTGTTTAAGACATTTTGGAGAGGGTTGCGTTTGTGCTAAGCGGCTAAAAATGGCTCCTGAACAAAGTAATAAAGCCCCAACCAATCGATTGAACGAAAATACGAGTTTCCGCCGAATCTAAGCGAAGATACGGAAGGATTCTGAAGAAATCTCTCGCGGAGACGAATTTGGTAACTTGTCAATAGGGCTGATTGAAAAAATAAATAAGGAAGGTGTATTTTTAAATACTTCCATTTCTTTGTTTCGGTTGTCTGACTTTGTTTTATTTTGTTTGCTTGTCTTTGATTTGTTTGTATTATGCCGTCTTCTAGCTATGTATACACTGTTGCAGGGCTATTGATGTGTAGTATTTTATAATGTATATTGTATTTGGAGTTTCTTACCGGTTCTTCTCCATAGTAAACGACCAATTTGGAACCGTGCACTAGCTTCTGACGTTTTATAAGTGCCCATCTACGCCTATATGAAATAAAAAATATTTGAATTATGAATATTCGCAACTCTATGAATATACGTATTTCTTTTTACTATTTAAATAAAAAAAATGAAAAAAATACTGCGAGGGCAGAAATGCAATAAAAGGCTTCAGTGCCATATTAATTATTATTCCATTTATTCATTAATTATTATTATTATTAGGTATATTCTCAGAAGAAATTTATGTTACACTATTCATAATATTATTTCTACCCGGTGACTTCACGACTGACCTGAATTTGTTGACATACAAAAACAATCATAATATTCTCTCTTCTTATCAAATTCAAAAACAAGATTTAAAAATGCGCAAATTTTTATATAAACAAAATCAAAAAAAAAAGTAATCAAGTGTAAATTAATGAATAAATAAAACCTCAGAAACTTCCGAAAGGAATACCCGGCCCCGGCACGATAGGCTACGAAGGAACGGGGTAGGTTTTTAGTCAGTAAGAGTCTGACACTACTTCCCACTCCGCCCAAGGGCGGGATTTGTCATTGGATGATTTTACCTACCATAAAAAAAAAAAACTTATGACACCTACAAACTTAAAATTTAGCAAGTAGGTTCTTTATCGATGTAGACATCCGCTAAGATAGGATTTTACGAACTAAAAAAAGTTTGTGTGAAGAAACTGACAATCACGCGGGCGAGGCCGCTGGCAGAATCTAGTAGAGTATACATTTTAAAAAGTATGATAATTATCTTGCCAGTTTGCCTATTAACAAGGCCTTTTTCGATATCACAATACATAATAGACATTAGTACAAAGATACTGCTTATTTTCAAATAAATTTATTCTAGCAGACTAGCGAAAAGAGATATAAAAAGAAATTTAGTTTTTAAAGACTTCATTAACTAAATTAATTTTAAACTTAGGTAATTACCTATTTATTTAACTTGGTTTAGCCTTAAAATTTCTCAGAACAAAATAATTTATAGTAACAAGGTAGTATTTTTTTATTTATTTAATAAATAATTCAGCTGTTAGACTAAGATTTTCAAGCTTCATGTTTCAGTAATTAAATCTGTGCTTACTTTTGTTTCGCAAATTAATTTAAATCAAATTCTACTATCCGCTCAATTGTTTTAACTTCGTGAAACTACTGATGCGATAATCTTGATTCAACAGTTTAATTTTTGGAACTTCTCTACCTTAAAGCCTTATTTAAGTGCCAATCAACATTGTTTTGAAGTCTTCGTTGAGAATAAAATTTAGATACTTTATTTGTCAAAGTACCAATCTTGGCTTTAGAGTTCTCTAGGCAAATTTTAATTGGCATAAGTCTTGATAATCATGAGGACACACATCCTGTAAGTGGCGTCATTCCGTGTAAATAAACTGCTTTTCTTTTCTTTCTTTCTAATTGCACAAAGAGATATAGCAGAAGAAGCTATTCATGAAGATCATACTATAACAAATATTAACGTAAAATGATAGATGGTACGTACTTAGATCATTTTGACCATAATCAACAAAGACTGTGTTGAAGACACGCTTGTTTGGCAATGTCGGTTTTTACGCATGTCATTTTCCTGGTGGCTAATTAACTGCATTATCATGTAAATGTGTGTAATAAACGAGAGGTCTTTGTTTAAATTTTGTTTATGTAATTTTTATTACTATTTCAACAATTGTTTATATTTTTTAGATTTTGATTAAACCACCTTAACTTCATCAAAGAAAGGAATCTATATGTATAAAAATAAAGTCGTGTTAGTTACACGATTTATAACTCAAGAACAGTTGAACCGATTTGGCAAAAAAAATGTTGGAAAGCTAGCTTAGAACCAGGAGACGGACATAGGATAATTTTTATCCCATTAAACGAAAAAAAAATCTAAAACCTGCTCATTTATTGGTATAGGGTAGAGTCGGGCAGAATACGGTGGAGTAGGGTAGAGCAGGAGTGAAGCCACGGGCAAAAGCTAGTATTTTTATATATCCATTTTTTATAATGTGAATGTGAAAATACTGTAAACTTTTTTATTATCATTATTGTGCTTTTGTGTATAATATTGACCTACACTGTCCTCACATACATATTAATATGTAAATATTGCAAAACCAATATTCATTTGAGAAGAGTAACCATGGAGTTTTTTGTTAGTGTTTCTCCATCGGAAAGGACCAATTCGCACTGTTCGCAATGTTTTATAAGTTATGATGTAGGACTATCTAAAATAGAAACATTTTGATTTTAATTTTGAATTGAACAGTATTCGAATGCAATCGGTGACAAACCAAAACTGAAATCATAAACACACCTGATATTGTTATCATAAGCATCAATAATATTTATTCCCACACCCCAACTTCAGTCAAGCCTAAATTAAATTAGCATGCCATGAATTTTTGACTACATCTAATGGCATTCTATAAAAAAATGTTTCACAAAGGTGATTACACAGTTAATGGATGCAAAGCGAAAGGTCTTCACTTAAGACATTATGGGTTTTATATTTCCAACAATGGTGAAGAAATTAGGTTACGATGGTGCGAGGACAATAACGTTTTGGTATATTGAAAAAAAATATAGAATGTGAGATTTATTGTGTATGCAAGTCACCGACATTGTTCAGGCATTGTGCATTGTTCTTTACAAAGTTCTTGGTTAACTTAAGTCTCACAAAATTATAACCTAATATCGTCGAAGCCTGCTGGGTTCATTGGGTTCATGGTTCAGCTTCCGAAAGGAATACCGGGCCCCGGCACGATAGACAACGAAGGAACGGGTAGGTTTTTAGTCAGTAAGAGTCTGACACTACTTCCCGCTCCGCCCAAGGGCGGGATTTGTCATTGGATGATTTTACCTACCATAAATAAAACGCGTTCTATTCCCGCGCGCCTCAAGGAGCTGTCAGCACACGGAAGAGGCCAAGCCTGCTAACTGCAGGGAGGCAGGGTCGAAGCCTACTGGGGTCATGGGTTGATTTCCGAAAGGAATGCCCGGCCCCGGCACGATAGGCTACGAAGGAACGGAGTAGGTTTTTAGTCAGTAAGAGTCTGACACTACTTCCCGCTCCGCCCAAGGGCGGGATTTGTCATTGGATGACTTTACCTACCATAAAAAAAAACCTAATATCTTTGTTTTCCATATATTGCAATAGTTTCTCAACTGAGAGCTGTTCTTGGGTGCATTTGCATAGCGCATACACGGATAATTGTTGGTTGGTATCACGTTTCATGAAAAGTGTCTTAGGATGTTTTTCTAGTTGGTTTCGGCCCCTTCAAGTCCAGGACCTGTCCTTTCAAGGTTTCTGAGATATTAAGCCCACTATTTCCAGGTATTTATTTCAGGTAGTATAACTTTTATTTTGTATGTCAAAACTGAATAAAATAATGTAGGTATTTGACGGATTTCTAAATGGTATGAATCACTTATACACGAGAACGGTTATGTTTCATTTTTTCATACGTAATAAGCCAGGCGGATTACTAATAAATAACACATTGTGATAGGATCTAATATAAAAGAAATATTAAAGAAACTTTTAGCTCCACAAATAAAATAACATCAATAGCTAAAAGCTAAGCTACTTCTATTTGCATCAAAATTTCAGTGACCCATTTTCTATCTTCCTATCTTCCTGTGGAAATATGGATAAATCCCGACTCGATAGTATTACCTTTCAGTATTATAAAAGATGCGAATTAAATACAGGTCTCTGTTTTCTGCAAATATAAACTTATTTATGGAAATATTTTAAAACAAAACTTTTTTTTTATTGTTTTATAATGAGGCATAGACACCGTTAAATTTTGGTCGTTTTAATCCCGAGGAGGATCCATTCGGTACATGAAACACTATCGATTTATAAAGATAAAATTAAAAATAAAGTACTTTTTTCTAACACTTGAATTAATATACGCATGTACGAAATTAATTTCTTTAGGTAAACGAGTCAATGACCTTGTAGGGAGTGGTCGGTCTTTGCGTACTAACTACCTACAGTGCATTGGCCTCGATCAGCTGACGTTTATTTAGAGAAATCAATTTCGTACACGCGTAAATTAATTCGAGTTTAAAAAAAAAGTACTTTATTTTTCATTTTTATCTTTACCAATCGATAGAGTTTCATGTACCGAATCGACCCTCCACGGGATTAAAACGACCAAAATTTAACGGTGTATAATCAATTTAATGGCCTTAAATGCTTTACAATATCAAGATACTGTTCTATTGTTATTTTGACTTGAATTATTCAGCACCATACATGTAATGTTATATCATTTGATTCAATAAAAAATAATGTAATGTATTTTTTCATTATTATAATTTAATTTTTTAACTGATTAATCTCATCTTTTATTATATTATCTACGAGTATTAATGCATAATAAAATAGTTTTAAAATAATTTACATGTGGATTGTAATATTCCAGTATTTATTTATTTAGCCCCCCCCCCGTCGTGACGTTGTTGTGAACGGACGTGCTATCTGAACTCTCCGAACTTTTAATTCATAATCTGTCATAAAAGTGTTTTTTAATATAATATAAACCTACAATATTAAACTTCAGTGCACCAGTGATAATCTGTGAAAAAAATATTGTGAAATATAAAGTGCATCATCTTTAAAAATCAAAATTAACATATAAACGGACTGCCAAATCTAAAATAAAAAATATCGTTTTTGAACTTTGGTCTCATTAGCGAACAAAAGAAACTGCTCAAACGCTAATCACCTACAAGCTCGCTCAAGACGTTAGCGCCTACCAATTTCAACTTCACTGTTAAGTATCAACTTGGCCCAGCGGCGTAAGGCGCCGTGTGTGTGCACAGAGTGTCGCAAGTTCAAATCTAACTTCGAATTTAACTTTTCGAAATTTTGGATTTTATTTCAATCATATGGACACTGGCGCTTGTGCTGTTTGAGCTGATTCATAAAAAGTTACGGCGACCCGTCATATAGTACGAGCTCAATACTCAATACATTTATACTCAATACATTTATTGCATTCCACAATGTGAACTTAGGTGGTAGGTACATAAAGACATGCATTCGTTTTGGAGCATTGTGGGCCCTGTCGGGCATAACAACATAAAAATTAGGAGGAGGGCTATTATAGATAATTGTTAACAATTTTAATATTTATCTACTCTTTCGCTTGGTGTAGGTAGGTAGGCTGATAACTAATTGTGTACATATAATTTTTCTACTCATATATTGGATTTAAACATTAGTATTTATTTAAATTATACATATATTATTATTATCATTGGTAATTATAAATAAATTATTATTGCGTTTTTTTTTTGATATTATTGTTTATTTATTAAATTTATCATTTAAATATTCATGTACATTATAATAACATTTACAGATTAGAAATTGTTTTAATTTATTTATAAAGATATTAAATTTTTGTTCATTTTTAATTTCATCAGGTAGTTTATTATATATTTTAACTGACATTACTAAAGTGCTTGTGGAGTGAATTTTTAGCTTTGAACCTGGTTGGTTTAGTCTGTTTTTGTGTCGTAGTGTGTAGCGAGTCTGTATGTTTTCGCGTGTAGTAAAGAGTTTTTGATTATTTCGAACAAATTTGCACATTTCCAAGATATATATGCAAGGTAGGGTTAGAAGTTTATGTTCTTGGAAATGGGGTTTGCAGCTGTCTGTGTTATCTATGTTAACTAGTATTCTAATCAGTCGTTTTTGTAGTATGAATAGTGTTGATGCGTCTGTACTATTTCCCCATAATATTACGCCGTAGTTTAACCATGCGTATGCATAGGCATAATACATAACCAGAGCAGTGGAGAGATTTGTGGATTTTTTTATTTCACGGAGGGCATAGGCAAATTTTGATAGCTTTGACCTGATTTTTTTAATATGTGATTTCCAATTTAAATGTGTATCTATAGATAAGCCGAGTAGGTTGAATTCTTTTACTGTTTCAATTTTTGCGTCGTTGTAAATAAATGTTAAGTCTAAAGGGGTTTTCTGACGTGGATGGAAGGACATGATTTTAGTTTTATTGAAATTTAATTCAAGGTTGTGTTCTGTCATCCAAGTTATTATTTTATTAAGTATGCTTGTAAGTATTTCGGTTACGTTGGTATTGTCGTGGCAAGAAGTTAGTACTGAGATATCGTCGGCAAACAAAACACATGATTCATTTATTATTGTAGGGAGGTCATTTATATAAATGATAAATAAGAGGCATCCAATAACACTCCCTTGGGGGATTGAGGCGTTAATTTGCTTGCTATCTGACCGAATGTATTGGATTTGTTTTTCATGTTCGTTGTAGTATTCTACTTCGACTTGGTGTTCTCTATTTTCCAAATATGATTTGAACCATTCGTAAGATTTTCCGCGGATCCCTATTCCTTGTAGCTTGTTAAGTAGAATGTCGAATTGCACTTTATCGTAGGCTTTTGTCATGTCTAATAGTATACCTACGGCATATTTTTTCTTATCAATTATATTTATGGCTTCCTGGATAAAATTATATACTGCTAGAACTGTAGAGTGGTTTTTTCGGAAACCGTTCTGGGATTCATGAAAAATTTTATATTTTTCGCAAAACGAATAGACGCGATTACACATCGCTTTCTCGAATACTTTCGAGGCTGTAGGTAAAAGAGCAATAGGGCGATAATTAGAGGGGTCGGTTTTTGAGTCTTTTTTGTGAATTGGCTTTATAATGGCTTTTTTTAGGTAGTTCGGAAATCTTCCTTCCTCAAAAGACTGATTGACTAGCAAGTAGAATGGAAGGGTCAGCTCATCTGCACACTGTTTGACTAGGGTTGGTGGTATTTCGTCTATTCCATAACTGTTTTTGTTTTTAAGGCTTTTCAATATTAAATTTATTTCACTGGGATCTACTGTACTTAGGAACATGGTATTTTCAGTGCGGTGGACCACAGAGATGTTTCGCGGTTCTTTGCCGTGGGTTTGCGCATATCCTTCTCCGATAGACGCAAAGAAGTTATTAAATATATTTGCTGTCTGCTTCGGGTCCGAGATAGCATTGTCATTTACGTGTAGCGTTATGTTTTTTTTTACCTTTTTTACGTTTTTATTCGTTCGTTCGTTTATAATTTTCCACATAGTCTTTACTTTATTATTAGATTTCATTAATTTATTTATATACTGTAGTTTTTTAGCTTTTTTTACAATTTGTTTTAAAGTTTTTCCATATATTTTGTAATGTTGTTTAATTAAAAGGTTATTTGTTTTAATAGAGAGTATTTTTTCAAGCCTTTTATTTTTACAAGAAATTTTGATGCCTTTAGTTAACCAATGTTTTTTATAGTTTGTTTTTAGCTTTAATTTTGTTTTTGGTATGTATTGATTAAGTATGTCAGTAAGTGTATTGTTAAATGATTTATAGTTTTCATCAATATCCCTACCGGGCTTGATTATATCGTTCCATTTTACTTCTTTTAGTTTAGATTTGAAACATTGTGTGTTTTTGCTATTGAACAGCCTCTTTTCAACCCACCAGGCTATATGTCTAGTTTGCCGGGGTACAGCCAATTTTATTATTGTACTACTATGGTCAGAGAACCCCAACTCTTCCACTGTAGTGTGTGATTTTATATTGCAATTTGTAAAAATTAGATCTAGACACGTTGAGGTGGTTTGGGTCACTCGCGTTGGTACTTTTATATGCTGTACAAAATTAAATTCTAACATGAGATCTAAGAATTGGTTTGTTTTTAAGCTACTATCCAAAACATTTATATTAAAATCTCCTCCTATAACAATATTAAGTCTGGAGCATTTCTTATTTAAATAATCTAATATTAGTTTTAGTTGTTTATAAAATATAGCTTCCTCCCTCCTATTCCAGTAAATAATTATTAATAGTAAATTCTCTATTTGTAACTCTATTGCACACACTTCTATCACATATTCAACTGACATGTCTGTTATATCACTTCTCTCTAAGCATTCTATGTGTTCTTGTAGAAGAATACAGACGCCGCCACCAGCGCGAGTTTTCCGGCAGAATGAAGCCGCAACCTTGTAGCCACTAAAATTTATTAAATCCAGTCTTTCCTTTGATAGCCAGGTTTCCGATACACATATAGCATGATATTTTGGTGTTTTTTGAATGAAGGCTTCCAGTAAGTGTTGTTTATTGGAGAGGCTTTGGATATTTTGAAATAATATTCTAAATTGTAGGTCTTTGTTTTCGAGGTGTTCTGTTTCTGTCTCCTGTGTTAGTGTAGCGGCGAAAAAAATTGTTATTGTTTTGAGAGGATGATAGGTCTGCTTGTGTATTCCATTTACTTGTGCTCATTTGGTTCTCGGGTGTATTATCTATTTTATTAGTTATTTTTCCATCAATTATTAGTTGATTATCGCGGATTACTGCGTAAAGTCCTTGCCTTCTTGCGCTCAACATTTCTTCGCGCAGCAATTTCCTTTCTCTTCGTGCTTTATCATCTAAGAATTCCGATAAAAATAGTCTAGTTCCTCGAAATACGTTGCTATTTTCCTTGAGATACGATACCATCCTTTTGCTTAATATTTCTATCACTAATGGGCGGTTCTTCGAGCTTCGTTTGCCAATTCTATAGGTTTCCTCAATGTAGCCCATCAGGTCAATGTTCATAAATTCGCGAAATAAGTTGATCAATCTGATATGTAAGTTATTTACAGGCTCCTTATAATATTCATCAAATCCGTATAATACTATTTTCTTTGAATAGCTTTCAGTGCAATTAGTTTGGCAGGTGTTTCTTCGCGTCTTCAAGCTTTCTATTTCAGTTTTTAACTTTTCGTTTTCGATTTTTAGGTTCTCAATTTCCGTGTTTACATGTTGGATGTCCATTTTCCTCTCTTCATTTTGTCTTAGTAAGCAATTTGTTTCGCGTTCAAAATCTTCTCTTAACTTTGAGATGGCCTTATTTAACTCTAGTTGGATAGTATTCTGTAATTCGTTAATGATAGACCTATTATTCTCCTTCAAACGAAGCATTATCATTTCACCTATGTTCTGCAGTGTAAGTTCTGTTTGTGTAATAGATTGGGGTGTTTTACCTTCATCTTGCGCGTATATTGTGTCACCCAATAGACTTAAGTCCAAGGAACTGGTAGTATCATTCATAGGTTTTATTGTTCTTCTAATTGTGACATTGTTTATTTCCGGTGGTGAGGTTGTCGGGCGTAAGTTTTGTTCTTGTGGGCGTATGGGTGTGTTTATATTTCCTCGCTTTGGTATTTTACAGTAACAAGCTAGGCATTTCCAGGTTTCAATGCTCTCTGTTTCCTTCATTATTTTGAAGCGCTCATTATTAATATTGGCACACTCCAAGTCATAGACACTGTTACATAATGAACAGGTTAAGTAGTCGGTGTTGGGTACGTTTTGTTTACAACCAGTACATATAAGAGCCATATTTGCAAACAACGCCCTCTAGCAGATATTCTACGAATTATTTTGGATCGAACTTTTTGCGACTTGCTACTCGCCGACAGATGGCGCTTAACACAATCCTGTTTGTGCCCTTATTTGCACTTAAAAATTAGCTTCTAGAAGTATTTTACAATTATTATATAATTTAAAGGGATTCTGCGTACCTTTTTATGGTGGTAGGTACTTGTCCCAAAGTTTTCTTCAGTACCTGATCCTCAAATAATGTGGTTTTTAAACATCCCACGGTTTTTTCCACAGGTTTGAAATTTGGTCGTTATTCAGGAGAAGTATTGTTTTCTTGAGTATTTGTGAAGTTAAGCTTTGTACTACACTTCTAGTCACTGAAGGTCTTTATTCACTTGAACTTTATTGACTTTTTATCACAAGTTAAGCACTTAAACTATTTTTAACGTTTTGTTATCTACGGAGCTGATGTTTAAGTTCCCGGGTTTTTTTTTTTTTTTTTTTTTTTTTTTTTTTTTTTTTTTTTTTTTTTTTTTTTTTTTTTATCAGCTCATTAAGATCTGTAGTTATAACCGTGAGTACTACGATCAATTTTTTCTTTTTCACCTTACCTCGCAATGCCCCGCGTACAGCGCTCGCCACCTGCCGTGCCGCAATCAGACACTCCGAACGTTAGAATGTCTCAATCTGTGTCCGACTCTGATATTCCCCAAACGATTTCGAGCGACCTGATTGACGATATACATATAACGACGCGTCCTGCTAGTAAGCGACCGCGGTTAAACCGCTCTACAGCTACCCCAGTAACCGAGCTCCAGGATTTCAAAATTGAAATACGTGATATGCTGAAAAAGTGGAGAACTGATCAAGAAGCTTACTTTACTAAATTGTGCAGTGATCAATGTTCTTCTCTAAACAAACTGGCGGCTGATATGGTTGAGCTTAAACGCCAAAACCTGACAATTCAAAAATCAAACGTCGAAATTGAAAAAAGTATTTCCTTTATCAGTAAACAGTACGATGACATTTTCAAGCAAGTCGAGTCGCTGCAAAGGGAAAATCTGACGTACAAAAATAGTATTTTGGCTATGGAAACCAAAATACGGGATCTTCAGCAAGTATCCAGGCCCTCGAGTATTGAAATACGCAACTTACCTTATGTGCAGAATGAAACAGTATCGGATCTCACTACTATGGTTATCAAGGTGGGCTCAAGTGTTGATATTCAGCTTAAGAGTACTGATTTTCGTGATTTGTACCGTTTACCGGGTAAACCTGAAACGATTAGACCAATTGTAGTCGAATTTTCTAGCGTCCAAACTAAAAACCAAGTAATCACTGCAACTCGGAACTTTAACAAGAGGCATGGAGGGGATGATCGCCTAAGTACTCGAAACATTGGCTTAGCAGGAGACCGGCGTCCGATTTTTATATCAGAACATCTGCCTGCCAGCTCCAGGAAACTATTTTTTGAAACCAAGGAATTCGCGAAACTAAACAAATATGACTTCTGTTGGAGCTCAAACGGCAACATCTTCTTGAGGAAAGTCACTGGAGACAAACATATACTTGTTAGATCAGAGCAAACCCTACGTGATTTGGAACAACAAGCGAAGAAATGACTGATTTGTGATACGATATATTTACCGTTGTTTAAGCCTTTCATAAGCATTAGTTACGTACTCTTAATTTTAAGTATTCATAATTATCACAAAGTATTAACCAAAACACATTTTAAGTTATCAACTTTAATATTAACTTCATTTTTTAATCCCCATGTATACCTCCTATACACTGAAACTTTTTCATTATGTGTCGAAATAGGAAAACTTCATTATGAACCCACACCTCCCTTAGAGACCACCACTTTTATGACTTACCTGTACAAGAACACTATGAAGCGTAATCATATGTTTCTAATCTCAGAACTGCAGTCACCTATTGATTACTGTTATCTGTTGTTTTTGTTGCATGAACGTTCACAAATTTTCAACTTTATTTGTGTTATCTTAATAATAGCAAACGATTACCTTACTTTGTCATATATAAGTAACACACTCTGGAAAAACAACTATAACAATCAATGGCGTCAATAGATGAAATTAACACAGAGTTGGACAATATCAATATCTCATCGTCCTTTACCTGTTCTTCGGATAGGTGTGGTGATTATTTGAAGTTCCCCCATGCACTAAATGTCTTACATTTGAATATAAGAAGTTTAAACAAAAATTTTAACCAACTAATCTGTCTTCTCTCATCTATTAAATTAAAGTGCGATGTCTTAATATTATCTGAGTGTTGGCTAAAGAAGAATGCGGTAGTACCAGTCATTCAGGGTTACACTTCATCCCAAACTAAGAATCTTATTAACCAAAATGATGGCGTGGTGATATATGTCAGGGAAAAGCTTGATTTTTGTATTTTTGAACCTGAATTTTCTGACGCCAGCTGCCTTGTTTGCAAAATCCAAAACAATGTTACTATAATAGCTTTATATAGACCACCGTCACAAAAGAACATAGAAATCTTCATGGACAACCTAGATAAATTGCTGACTGACTACCGACAGTATAAAAACGTTTCAGTAATAGGAGACATTAACATTAATATTGCCTCTAGCAATACTGACTCCCGCTCCTGTCAATACCTTAACCTACTGGCTTCACACGGTCTTCTCCCCGCCCATGTTCTGCCAACTCGCCTTAATAATTGCTTAGACCATGTTTTCCTTAGAACAACTTATGATGCAACCACGTTGGTTGTGGAAACATCAATAACCGACCACTCAGCCGTTTAACTTAGCTTAGACATTAAAACAAAAAACCAGCGTTCAAACAAATTTCTCCCCGCCTGAACCTTTCTAGCGCTATCAATGACATCGAGAGCTGCGAATTCTCAATCATTTCAAAACAAAATGACCCTAACCTCGCTATGGATAAGCTTTATGAAATTCTTACGCCCATATTAATAAAGAACACTGCATACAAAACTATCCCCTGTAAACGTAAAATTATTAAACCTTGGATAACTGACGGTCTACTGAGATGCATACGAAACCGAGATAGCATGCACAAGAAAAGTAACTCAGAACCCCAGAACGCCATTTTAAAACTAACATACCTGCGCTACCGAAATTTTTGTAACAATTTACTAAAAAATCTTAAAACAGCATATGAGAAAAAAGCTTATTCCGATGCCAAAAATAACCCTAAAAAGATGTGGGGGGCCATTCGTAACGTTTTGGATGTAAACAAAAGAACTTCAGCTCCTATTGATCTCTTAAAAATAGCAAATGATCCAGTCATGTCAGTCAATTCTGTAAATATGTTCTTTGCTAGTGTTGGTAAAAACCTGGCTAGTAAGATCCCACAAAACCCTAGCAATGCCCAGTGTGCCCCTCCTCGTCCAGTTTCGATGCTAAACTCAATAGGCCTACTGGAGACGGATGAGAAACAAGTCGATGCTATAATAAAAGACCTCCGAGTTGACAGTGCCTCTGGCTGGGATGATATCTCTCCCAAATTATTAAAATTAACCAGCCACATATTAGTACCACCCTTAACTCACATCTGCAACCTCACACTATCCACTGGCATTTTCCCAAAGACCCTTAAAAAAGCCATTGTCCACCCGATCCACAAAACAGGAGACAGAGGTAGTGTCAACAATTATCGGCCTATTTCAGTACTTCCAGCCATTTCCAAAATACTGGAAAGAGTTATCTACAAGAATCTCGTAAATTATCTGAACAAATATAAAGTCATTGCAGAAAACCAATACGGATTTAGAAAAGGATTATCGACGGAAGATGCCTTATCAGCGCTACTGGACACTGTTGTCAATAAAATCGACAGCAAATACAAATGCATCGGCGTGTTCCTTGACCTGTCAAAGGCCTTCGATACTGTCTCTGTCCCTATCTTACTTGGGAAACTAGAACGAATCGGAATACGTGGTACAGCTTTAAAATTGCTTCAAAGTTTTCTTTCCGATCGAACCCAGTGTGTAAAAGTAGGTGAGTTCATTAGTGGTGAACAATTACTGGATTTCGGTGTGCCCCAAGGAAGCCTGCTCAGCCCCCTCCTCTTCCAAATCTATGTTAACGATCTCTGTCTTCTCACCCTTCCCGCTACCCAAGTTATTGCGTATGCTGACGATACTGTTTTAATATCCAGTGGACGTGTTTGGGTAACGGCAAAGGCGGCCGCTGAGAGGTCCTTGAGTCAGGTTATGAGCTGGCTGGGTAGCAACAGTTTGACTCTGAATGTCGCAAAAACTAATTTCATCACCTTTGGTACCAAACCATCTACCCTTCCATCTCACCTTTCTATACATATAAAAGCCCACGTTTGTGATAGGAATATACGTAGTGATTTCTGTTCATGTCAGTCAGTGACAAGAGCCTCGTCTGTGAAGTATCTCGGCCTTTATCTTGACACCTGTCTCAGCTGGAAAACGCATATCGATTTCCTGTCTGCGCGTACCAGGAAACTTCTTTACCTCTTCAAAAAATTAAGAACTTCTGCCCACGAAGATATTCTAAAAATGGTATATACCGCCCTATGTGAATCTATTCTAAGCTATTGTATTACTGCGTGGGGAGGTGCAGCCAAAACAATTCTATTACAAGCGGAAAGAGCCCAGCGTGCAATAATAAAAGTCCTTCTGAGTAAACCGTTTAGGTATCCTACTCAAAAATTGTATGCCGAATTTAAGGTGCTAACGGTCCGACAATTGTACATGTTTCGAACTGTATCACGAACACATAAAATGACTCCCCCTATTCGAGGGACTATTAGCCCTACGATCAGAAGAAGAGCCAAACCAGTCTGTGCCAGAGTTTATACAAATACCACCTTCGCACGTCGGCAAAACCACTACTTAGGTGCACTAATTTATAATAAACTCCACATCAACCAGAATATACACAACTTAAACAAGTTTCAATGTAAGTCCAAAGTGAAAAAGTTTCTACTCACCCTAAACTATGATGACACGGAAGAGTTTCTTAAGCCGTAACTAGTCAAGCATTCACCTACATAGGCACTATCACACGAATTCACACGATAACACGGCACACAAATTCAGGTAATTTATCATTATATATTTAAAATCTTTTCCTTTTCCTTTTATTATCCCTAAATTGCACTAGCCTAATTTTTATTTTTTATTATTATTTTCATTTGTATAAATGCACATTACTATAACTAAGTGTTTATTGGATGGAAAAATGACCCCTGTAACACAGGTTTTCCTAGCATAGGGGTCATTGATCATGTGTCTGGTATCTCGCCAATTGTTCCTTTGATTAAGTGTCACTTGTAATTGTGTACTTTTTGTAAATAAAATATTATTATTATTTCCTTTTATTATTTGTATATACATATAAATTACATTTTTAAATATTTTCTATAGAAGGTTATACAAAAAAAAAAAAAACATTTAAAAATATAAAAAATAGTAGCCCACCGGCATCGGGAACAGGGTCCAAGCTACCGGTGGTCAGGGCTCCTGAGAGAGAAACCTCCGGACAATACGCGCCGTGTCCAGGAGTACTGCCTTCTGAATCAGACCCTTGATCCAACTGCCTAACGAGAGCCTCCGCAGATGTTGGTCGAGGCTCTTGGCTATTAAGCCATTGGCCGTAACGACTATCGGCACAATGACTGCTGTGTCCACTTCCCACATGTCGACAACCTCGCGAGCCAAGTCAAGATACTTAGTTTGTTTTTCCTTCTCAGCTTTCACGAGGTTCTCGTCATGAGGGACCGCTATATCAATAATCATTGTGCGACGCTCTAGTCGATCTATGACCACTATATCAGGCTTATTGGCAACAATTATAGTCCTGTCAGTGATTATAGATCGATCCCAATACAATGAGATATTGCCATTGTCGAGAACTGGGTCGGGCACATACCTATAGTACGGTACTTCTGTTTCCACAAGATTGTATTTAAGAGCAAGTTGCTGGTGGATAATCCTGGCTACGAGGTATTATTATTATTATTATTATTATTTATTTTAATAAATAAGTAACATTGTATTCAACTTATATTAAGATAAATATCTTAAATTGAATATGTTGAATAATTATTATTATGGCATAAATATTGACTAGTCCAAACGAAATTTTTTCTACAAAAAAGTCCTACTACCAAAAACTTCCCTTGAGTAAAGTTTTATTTTAACTTTTTTTTTGCCTTTACGCTCCTTTAGACCAGAGGCCTCTAAAAGCAATTTGTTCATCAATGGAACTTACTACCGCTTTTGGCGGGACAAGATCCGCTGAGGAAATGGAGAACCCCCGAGTGGATTGGGATCCACTCGGGGGTTAACTGTAGTGAATCAACGTTTATAGATAACATCTGAGGGTTATTTTATGTCTTATTAAAAATTTCTAATACTATACTTTTATGACCCTTGATCTCGTTCCATTATTAACATCTTGCATTTTCCGATTCATTGAAATTGGTGATCTTTCACTTCCCAATTTTCTCTATTAGCTGCCATTTAAACTCCTTTCTTGAAATAATATGTTGACCAATGCCCCTGACCTTCATGGACGCTTCAAGTCCCTCGTCTCGAGGGGTAACGCTGTCACATTACTACTTCTTTTCTTCTTTGTACACATTTCAGTCGCTATATGAGACACCTTTTTCTTTAAACGGCTCTATCTTTTCTATCCTGCCGGTAACCGACTATCATAAACTTCTTAAGGTAAAACGTTGACAAGCAAAGGTTCAACTGGCTGCTAAAAGATTGGGAATCTTTGCGAAGGTGAGACGGTACTTCACGCCGGATTTACCAAGCCCAAATGAAGTGCAATCGTGTATGGAGTACCTACTATTTTCATCTTTGGGATATTCGTTTTTTTATTTCTTCTTAGACTTCTCCCACTTTGGGTGGAATGGAACCGTGTCAAATTTTTACTGACAATAAACACACCTTTATGTTGCTCTTTGCTTTCTAAGACCACGGGTGTTCTTTTCAAAATATGCTCTGGTCCTAGCAGGCTTCGGCTTTGCTAGGCCTCGCAAGATTAGCTGATATCTCTTTGAGGAGCGCGTGGAATACCAAGCTCTGTCAATGACTTAGACTCGGTCTACACGATTACCGAACGGCAAGCTATGCATTTTTTTTTTTTATTTTATGGTAGGTAAAATCATCCAATAACAAATCCCGCCCTTGAGTGGAGCGGGAAGTAGTGTCAGACTCTTACTGAATAAAAACCTACCCCGTTCCATTCTTTGCCTTGGTCCCAGGGCCTCGGGTGCCATTTTCACATACCCTTTGACCCTAGTAGGCTTCGGCCCTTGAGGCGCGCGGGAACAGTGCGCGCCGTAAACGACTTGAGCTCGGACCGGTATGTTACTGGACGGACGGACAGCGACCTACCATTGCCCGCCGTCCGCGAGCCCACGCCTATGCTGGCTGGAAATCGGGATCGGAATCCCGGCAAGCTATGCATTGCTCCTCGTCTGCAAGCTGTAACAAGCGTACCGTGGCGAGTAGTCAGGGTCGGTGTAGCGGTGGCTGGGGCGTGAGAAAATCCGTTCCCTCACGTGTGCGACCGTCTCCTTCACAAGCACTACTACTTCGCAGCAGGAGGCAACTGCCTGCTATTCCTCCTGACCTGAAAAATCTTTGGTATAGATCTACCAAATACCAGGTTGACATAATCGACCATACGCCAAGTTTTTTATTAAATAATGTGATCAAATAATCCAATATTAATGTGATTAAAAACTTCATGTTTCATAAAAATACTTGCAAAGGTGGAATTCATATCTTGCAACCATTCAACCAAAGTTACATTTGTACTGAATTTAAACATAACCCTTATTTTGATCAGAGAAAAAATATTCTATCCATCATACCTTTATTCCTACAGTCAATTTATTTATGCAAGTTAATTACTAAGACGGCTTGACGTGGTCTTATTAAAAGGGCGGCTTTTTATAAAGGCTGTTTAATTAATGAAGCACCAATCAGTGAGGTGGCATTTTCATAAGATTTCTTTAATGGAGTTCAGTTTCAATTAAAGTTAAATAGCTAGTCTTTTGAATGAAATTAAGAGTAATTTCATGGTAGATATCCCACCTATACGAATTTTAAGTTTTGGGAACACATTCATTTTGCGTACAGCTAAAGAGTGGACCTCTCTGCCAGTGTCGGTGTTTCCTGATAGCTACCACCTGGGTATGTTTAAATCAAGAGTGAATAGGTTACTTCTAGGTAAGCGCACTCTATCGTCGACCACATCATCACAGGCCACGCCCCCAATTCGTTTGTTCAAACAAAGGAGTTGGGGGCGTGGCCAACTCCAAGCGATCACGCAAAACGAAACGATTGTAACTTGGCTAGGGGGGCTGGTTAGATAGCGGTATAGCACGAACTTAACAAAAAAAAAAAAAAAGTGGTAACAATTATGCGCTATCGATTATATGCATTGTTATAATCCGATTCGACGTGACTATTAGGCAACGCGTCTACATAAAATTTGATTTGTATTACTCGCATATCAGTTTCTATAAAAAGTACCACATCATCTTCCTGCCTTTGTCCCATATATAATGAGGTCAACGCAACTCGTTTTTTAAGGTTCCGTAGCTCAAAAGGAAAACACGGAACCCTTATGATCGATATTTTATTGCAGTTCCATATGCGTACATACTCGTAGATGCTGTTGAAAATTGTCAAAGAAAATATGGACCCTGTCGGGCACAGCAAAAATTAGGAGATCTCCCACCCTTGGGCGGAGCGGGAGATAGTGTCAGACTCTTACTGACTAAAAACCCACTCCGTACCTTCGTGGCCTTAGATACCAGGGCCGGGCTTTCCTTTCGGAAGCAAACCCTTGGCCCCGGTAGGCTTCGACCCTGCCTGCCTGCAGCTAGCAGGCTGGGTCTCTACGGCTTGCTGACAACTCTTTGAGTCGCGCGGGAACAGTGCGCGCCGTTGACAACCTGGGCTTGGTCCGGATGTTTACCGGACGGTCGGACTGCGAGCTACCCATAGCTCGCCGTCCGCAAGCCCGCGTCTACGTTGGCTGGAAATCAGGATCGGAATCGGAATCCCCGCGGCGGCTGGGCCTTGTGGGCAGAGAGAAAGAGGGCTAAGTAGGAAGTATAGGATCACTTTGTTGTCCATTGTCTTTGTTCCATTTTATCCTTTCAGCAGTCACGCTATCTTTACCTCCCTGATCTTTCATGCGATTCATCTCTCTTTTATACATGACTATACTAAGATAAACGATTCGATTTTAACTTTTTAGTTACTGAAGCCACTTTCGAACTTACTCAAATGTGCTCATTTCTCATTTTATCCATTCTCGTCACTCCACATATTCATCTCAACATTCTCATGTCCGCTACATGTTTTTTCGTCCCCCATTTTCACAGCCCAACATTGTGATACGTATAGCATCACAAGTCTTATCACGAACTTGTAGATTTTATCCTTTAACTTAAAGGGCATTGTGGGTCGCAAGTTGTTCCAGTGACCTGTCGCCATTCATTTCTATAAAATGTACAAAGCCTTTTAATAAAAAAAAAGTGGAGTCATATTGGCACGCCACGCCTGGGAGCCTTTTCTAGGATTCGCTTACGTCATGCTTTGTTAAGTTTGGGAGCAGTGGTGGCCGAGTAGTCACGGCCCCAATTTACGAGGTTATTTTCATCAGCACTGCACTGTTAGAAACAAAAATTCAAAGACATGTGACATCCACCAACCCGTACTGGGCCCCCGTGGTGGATTACGGCCCATTCCTTCTCATAGATAGAAGGTCTGAGTCCCAGCAGTGGGAATATTATAAGGCTAATGATATGCTATGCTTTGTGGATTATCAGAATAATCTTTCGTTTTCTTAAAGTAGACTCGTTAGTGGGACTAGTTTTAAAAATTTTTTAGCACCTCTAGTATGGTAGCTACCAATATAAATTATGGGGCTATTTACATTAAAATTCTAACACCCTTATAAGTCTTCTTTGACTTCCACACTATAAGATTAAAAATTGTGCCTCTAAAACAGCCGTGGTGTCATTAACAGCGGTGCTTAAATCCAATAATTAAACTTCTCAAAGATAAGCCGAATCTCGAGAACGGCTTTAAACGAGGCATTACTTCTATCTTATTCAAATAACGTATTATAACGTCATTTAGAATTCGCGTGTAAAGAGACGATAAGCTAAAATCAACATTTTCCTCCGCATTTTGATGCAAAAGTGAGAACAAGTACAAAAGTTGGGTCCATATTGTTCAAGGTGGTGTTTAGGTGTTTGCGGATAAATGCTGCGATTAAACGCATCGGGTTTGGTCACGGATTATTTAAAGGGTGGAGGCAAAATGAGTCAAGCCGCAATGTTTAGATTGTTTTTGTTTAATTAACTGTAGGTAATTTATAAAAACTCGTATTACTAAAAATTTAGGATAGACTTTTTGTATTTTTTTTTTGGATTAGAATAAAATAATTTTTTTTTTTTAAATAAAATAATAATTAGTTACATACACTATCGTTATTTTCTGTATTAGCAACACTAAAATGAATTTTTGTTATAACTACTTTAGATAGATAGATAGATGTATTTTTTAGCTACAACTAAAATGGAATAAGACTAGTAAAAGTGCGGCAACACTGACATTGACAGATGCATTTAAAATAACGTGCCGCACTGTCCTAGATATTCCATTTTAGTCAGCGAAGGAAGCAACATCTCAGTAAGTTCTGCTATGTTTATTAATTTAAATCCATTGATGATATTTGTGACAATAATAATTATGTAATATCAAAGCAAAAGTATACTGGTTTTGGCAGTTTTTTTTTCATAATCCTCTATAGTTAACACTTTATTGTACATAAAAACAGTAAGAATTTTACAGAAACTTTAATCTATGGATTCAATGGCGGTCTTATCTCTGACAGCGATATCTACGAGACAACCTTAGAATGGACTAGAGAAACTTAAACTAAACTAGGAGGTAGTGTGCGGTGTACTGCTAGCAAAAATTAAGAAAACTAAAATTTAAAAAATACAATACGTAGATAAAATATAACATTTAAAACCTAAAAATTTTACACTCATATTAATTAGGGTGCCTTTCAATTAGTCGCAAAATGCCGTGCGCCGGCAACGCGGCTGCAGCGCTGCTGCCGCGCTGTTTTGAATAAAAAATAAAATTAAATGACGCGCGGCCGCAGCGCAGCTGTAGCGCGGCAGTCGCCAAATATGAAGGCGCCCTTAGTTTAAATTTTATATAATTATCCAATTAACAAAATAAATCATAGGTCTTTGACCCTTTTCTAAACTAGTCAGAAAACTTGTCTCTATCTTAGGAAAGAGTTTCCAGTTATCTTGAGTTGGTCTCATCTTTTTCAACCATTATTCACATAATATAGAAGATGTTTGCACGCAACACATCCACCTTTTTGCTACTAACTTTTAATAGAAGTTTTTGATAAAAATGTTTGTAGTGTTTACCTAAGACATGCTGTTTTGACTTATTGATTGGTTTTGTCGTGTCTTATAGGGGGTCAGTGCTAGCCACAGGAGTCAGACCATGGCTTTTTTCTTCCATTCTGTCTGTGACACTTGGTCACTGATATAGCGCTAGATACCAAACCCGAACATTTGGAAAATCGCTACACCCGACCTATATAGTCGCAACGATTCACCGAAGTTCATTCACTGTCCACTGCAGATGAAAGAAAGGAAATTTATTAAATATGCGGCTGTTTATTTTGCATTCTTCGTTTTGTCTTTTCTGGTCGCAAAATGAATTGAGAATTATAGTGGGAAGCGAAACAAAAATAAATAAATACTGCAGACTTAGTCTGCAATTTGTTTTTATAAAAATCAAGCTTTTATTCTCTCTTGAAAATCACGTCTGTGTTTAGTTACACATTTTTAGAATCGTTGTATATTAGACTTGATATTATATTTTAAGTTTGAGATGAATTATGTTTTATTTGCTAAGTTTTAGTTGAATTTTAGTTAGGTTTAACAGCCATGTTATAAATTCGGCTAGTTTTATATTGTTTTTGCTTTTTAACATCTTATTTATTGCTTTATGAACTGAAGTTAAACTGTACATTGAGGTAGTTTGAAA
Organism: Leucania comma; assembly: GCA_958295575.1. Classification (NCBI taxonomy): domain Eukaryota; kingdom Metazoa; phylum Arthropoda; class Insecta; order Lepidoptera; family Noctuidae; genus Leucania; species Leucania comma. Next base: position 24,199,464 of record OY282467.1, on the reverse strand, counting down.
AGTATAACTAATTGTTTAGATTTTTTTTATGTATTAGTCATGTTGGCTATAGTAATAGTATTTTAATGGTCTTTATACTACTCCAAGTTTATTTCAAATCTGTCTATTTTTTTTTTACATGCGGCGATGCAGTAGCATGCGTGCATGCATAGCGCGTTCGCATCAATACAGTTGCGATGCTGTGGCAAGTTAGTAGTGAGTTAGCATCTCTTCTATAGCGCGTTGCAATGCGACTAACGCGCGTTAGTAGCGACACTATGGCTACAAAAAGTCTCCGTGGGTCAGGGGCCTTAATATATTAATTATTGTAGACCGCATAAACAAACAAAATATGGGACAAACATTATTAAAAATAAGGGTACAATCATAATAGGTGGTCTTATCGCACAGGGCGATTTCTCAGTTTCATTTAGTCCTATGCGAACCATTATACGTGGGCCATGGCGGCCAACTTGTGGTGGGCTTATTCCAACCTGCCCATCTCTCTCCAAAAACTAATTAGGCCTCACAGGTTTTTCACTTAGTCTGTGCGGGAGTTCTGGGATCTTAGGGTTCGTATATGTGTATCAGTGACACCAGTGCAGTCAAGGAGCACATGAGCTGTTTCCTCCTCCTCCAAGCATAGTCTGCACAGGGACTGTCTTTTTTATTCGGTGGATAAAAATCATCCAATGACATCTCCCGCTCTTGAGCTGAGCGGGTGATAGTGTCAGACTTTTTCTTACAAAAAAACTCACCCCTTTCCTTCGTAGCCTTAGTAACAGGGCTTTGGTGTTCACTTTCACATTTACCCATAGCCCCAGAGTAGGGTTCGACCCTGCTGAGCCCCTAAAACAGGGGACTGTCTGCGATACCTATTGTGTGGCGGAGTTTATTCAGTGTGCAGTGTCCCGTGACGGTCTTCGCCACCAGTACCTCTACCATGAGTTTTAAGTAATAGTATTCGTCGCTATTCGATATCGACGCCGTAAATATTTTGTATGGCAAATTTTGGTTCTGCAAGTGACCGCTAGAGGCGCTGCAAAATTTGCCATACAAAATATTTACGGCGTCGATATTGAGTAGCGACGAATACTATTGCTTAAAACTCATGGTAGAGGTACAGGTGTAGGCTCCTATAGTATGTTATCGGTGACTATACTGCTACGAAATTACGTCAACGTCCTGTGTACTGATGTTTCTCCAATTTGGCCGCCAAGTTGAATAATCAGGTCATTATTTGCGTTCACTGTTCTAATGAACACACTCATTTACTAAACAAACATTTGGTCAAGTCCTCCAGCCATGAAACACGTGGGTTTTGGTTTTCGTCACAGTTCAGCTAAAATCTAGACTTGTCGCTCAACTAAGGACAATATGTTTCTAGGTGTATAGTTGTATTAAAAACACATTGATTCTGTCAACTTATGTTAGTTTTCCATAGTGCAAATGGCGGGCGTTTATAACAAAAGACTTTTTTTTAAACTTTCAGACTTCATTTTTAGGTACTGGTTCAAATTTTTGATAACCTATTTATTCAGAAAGGCTTTAGGTACGCGACGACGCATGGGAGCGAAGTAATAACCAAAGTCTTATGTTTACAACTAGCAGTCGGAAAAAAAAATTAGTGTATATAATAGGCTGATTCTTGAAAAATTGTATTTTATATTTGGCTATATAAAATCACTTTACAACAAAACGAAACCTGAACAAAAATCGAAGGTGCGTATGAAACCACGGAGGGCAGTTGCTAATAAAATATACAAATCATCAATGCTTTTCTTAGGTCGTAGTATCCTTCATTTTTAGTGTTCTATACCTCAAAAGGAAAAAACGTCACTTTTTTTCCGTTTGTCTGTCTGTGTGTCAAGACCCTTTATCTCAGAAACGCGCAGAGGTATCGGTTTTTTTACTCTAAAACGCATTGATTGTAGAATTAAAAACTGCTCTCAAAACAATGAAGGAAAACATCATTAGTTGTATGTCCTTGTTCAAAAAAATTGAAGACATTGGACTTCCATCAAGCAGCACTAGACCCGCGTGGTGTATTGCGGCCTTTTCCTAAAGAGAAGGCCAAAGTCTCAGCAATAGTAGAAACATTTACAAAGCTGAAAAATAACGTAGAAAACAAACTCGGAAAACGAGACTGAAACCAACTATTCCGAAATTAATATCAAGATGCCAATTAATCTGTTCACCGCCAGCTTTCAAGTCAAACAATGTACAAAACAATTTTGACATTATACGCATGAAAATAAGTACACAAAAATGTTTAGTTCGCGTGACATTTTTAATCAGTATCTACATTTAATTACGTACATTTATTATTGTTGTTGAATGTACCGCGCAATCAATCATGTTGTATGGGCGTGCCTTCCCATACAAATTGTTAAAAATGGTTTTATCATAATGTCGAGCCTTTTGGGAATAACACGGGTTATCGTGTTACGGGGTGAATAGGAAAAAGGGAAGACGAAAAATGATCCCATTTGCTAAAGGAAATTAAGATGATTGGGCTTAAATAAGATTAAAATCCTGAGGATGCCATATTGATGGCTTGTTGAATTTTTGCTTTTGTTCGTCAAAGGTTAAAGAATTTAGCGTAAAAGAAGAAATTGAAATGGCAGATATTTATAAGATAAAATCCTTGACTATTAAAGAAGAAAGAAGGAAAACACATTTAGTTAGCACACAATGATACGTAAAACAAGTACAGTACGACCGACGGATTTTGGCGCGCCTGAAGTTAGGCTCTGCAAACTTTAGCGCTTGTGCGCTCGTAAAAAAATAAATGGTTTGTAAAAATAAATACCAACAACTGATAACTGCATTTATTTTTATAAATCATTTATTTGGTGCACTTATTTTGAGCGCTAAAATTTGTAGAGCCTTCAGACGCGCCAAGATCCGTCGGCCGTACTGTACCTATATAAATTATCTCACGACTGTGCCAAATATGTCTAAGTAGTTCAGCATAATGCCAGCTAACAAAGTAGTAGTTGCTTATACGTAGAAACAAAGTACTCCACCATGGCTGTCTACCGTAGGCGTGGGCTTGTGGACAGCAGGCAATGGGTAGCTCGCTGTCCGTCCGTCCGGTAACAGACCGGACCGAGCCCAAGTCGTTCACGGCGCGCACTGTTCCCGCGCGCCTCAAGGAGTCGTCAGCAAACTGTAGGGGCCCAGTTGGCTCGAAACCTAATCTGAGACTCTGGGGAGGTATGAAAATGCACACCAGGGCCCTGGAACCAAGGCAAAGGAGGAACGGGGTAGGTTTTTAGTCAGTAAGAGTCTGACACTATCTCCCGCTCCGCCCAAGGCCGGGGGATGTCATTGGATGATTTTACCTACTTAAAAAAAAAACTATGGCTGTCTATCTGTTAGCAATAAACTCAAAAACTTCTAAACAGATTTACGTGTGGTATCCACTAATAGGCAGATCCACACTGATCACACAGATATCCTTCTCAGACTGGCGGAGGGGTCGTGGGATATAAACAAACGCTCATAACTTTGCTGTTTATGAATATTATTTATTGAGACTTTACTTAAATAATATCAAGACCTTTTTTAGTAAGCCTTTTAAATATTTGCACTAATTAAAAAATAGTGGTGTATAGATTTAAATCAAGCAAACAAACAATTGTAAGATAAAATTAAGTTATAAAATGAACATTCGGGCATGCCTACAAAGTCGTACTCAGAATTGAACTTGGTACTGACATTGATGGATTCTTGGAAAACTAGATGTATCATATATTATTTACACGTGGAAACGTCTAGACACGTCTTCTATCAAGTTTTCAGTAGATTACTGCGTATTAAGGTTATTTAAGAACATTATTTTCCCAAAATACTTAGTATCGACTAAGATGTTATCAGAATTTCACGTTCTAGGCGCCAGATTATTTGAGTGTCTTTATCTTTAACTAGCTTCTGCCCGCGACTTCGTCCGCGGAAAATATCTTGTTTTAACATAAGTTTACACTCGACATTACTGTACCTTCCCATTAGTAAAATAATGCCTGCGATGTTATGACATTTTGGTTAGCGAGCCGCTGCGAGCGCTTAGCGCTAGTCTCCCTATCCCTTGTTTCAGAGACATGCTGCCTTAAGTCAGCTAGATGCTGCGCACGTTCAGCGCTAGATTCCCGAGCACGGGCCTGCGATGTTATGACATTTTGGTTAGCGAGCCGCTGTGAGCGCTCAGCGCTAGTCTCCCTATCCCTTGTTTCAGAGACATGCTGCCTTAAGTCAGATAGACGCTGTGCACGTTCAGCGCTAGATTCCCGAGCACGGGCCTGTATGTTATGACATTTTGGTTAGCGAGCCGCTGTGAGCGCTCAGCGCTAGTCTCCCTATTCCTTGTTTCAGAAACATGCTGCCTTAAGTCAGATAGACGCTGCGCACGTTTAGCGCTAGTTTCTCGAGCACAGGCCCGCGACGTTCTCACATTGTGGCTAGCGAGCCGCTGTGAGCGCTCGGAGCTAGATTCTAGCGCGTGCTTGCGAAATATATTCTCTATTTCTCGACAGGCGCTGCTCATTTTCAAGGGCAGATTCTTCCGTACGGCGTACTCGAGCTGCTTTTTTGTCTATGATGTCTGCCGGGACAGTTGCGATTTCCTTTTAGGCATGCTCTTAGTCAGCAAATGAACAAACTACACAGACATAAAAACAATTATGAACAAAGGGAGAGGGATCAGGGTCTCGACAACCGTCCACCTTTATAACAATTCAATCGTAATATCGTATTATCGTTATAATTCGTACAACGAAATAACGAATATTACGACAGAACGAAGTACGAACATACAACGAAATAAATCGAAATTACGATATATCGATCGTAATAATCGGATATAATATATCCGATTATTACGATTAGGAGTACGAATCAACGAACAACCAAACGAACGAAATAATCGAAACCCATAAGCAACAGACTGATATGCAACAATTTGAACACCAACTTACGACAACGTGGGTACAATAATTCGAGAGCGTCATCAATCCACGGAAAATCTTAACACCGCGATTCAGAAAAATGGCGTATTTGCAGAACGCCATCTATGGGCTAATGGATAAAACGTCCGCACAAAGCATGATAGATCTAGAGCTCTACGAATGAAAGTTGTGCTAGCGGCATTTTGCGTTTTAGTAATTTTATATTATCTCCGAAACTATATGACCAATTGACATACTGTAAATGGTAAATCTTATCTGTATGATGTCCTTGTGATACTGAAATAATTTATTGTGACAAGAATTAATATTTCGTTGCTCAAATAATCAACCAAACGTAAGTATGCCGAAAAAATACTTTTTTAATGCAAATAAAGAAGTATAAAAGACAAAATATAAAAGATAGAAATATGGTATCGCGGACTTTTTTGTAGATATAATTAAGACGAATCAGGTGCCATACATTGTTTTTAATTTTAAGCAACTCTCTAGGCAGCGCACGCAAATGATTCTGTTTTATGAGGTATTTTTTTCCGACTTGCAAGACAAAAATTGTGATAGCTCGGTTAATGTACATGTTATAAAAATAATTTATAGCCTATATAGATAACACTCAGGAATAATGTAGCTTTCTACCAGTGTAAAAATTTTTAGAATTGGATCATGAGTTCCAGAGATTACCCCTACATACAAACTTACAAATTTTACCTTTTTATAATATTAGTATAGATTTACGTATACGTAGAGTGTTTCTTGGAACCAGATTCATTTTCCAACGTTTGGGTAAGATAATTTGGAGGTTTTGTTTACTAGTCCAAATAGTATGAGGGGTATCATACTCAGAAGTCTGGATGTTTGACAGCCAGCCTTAACAAGGGGTCATCGTGTTACTCAGTAGCTGGGTTGAGATAGGTAAGATAGGTATTTGCTACATGTGATACTAGTATTTTACATGAAGACCGATAAGTAATCGTCTCTTTTGTAACCATATTTATCTGCAAATATACCATTAAATTTTGGAAATTAATTTATTTAAGTAAACGTCAGCTGGGCGAGTTCAATGTACTGTAGGTAGTTAGTACACAACGACTGACAACTACCTACAAAGTCATTGACTCGTTTACTTAAAGAAATTGATTTCATACATATGCGTATATTAATTCGAATTTTAGAGCAAAAAAAGTACTTTATTGTTAGAGTTCCGTAGCCAAATGGCAAAAAACGGAACCCTTACAGATTCGTCATGTATGTCTGTCTGTCAGGCAATCATCCAATGACTCCTCCTGCTGTTCCTTCTTTGCCTTTTGTGTTCCTGGGCCAGAGGTTTCCCTTTCAGAAATAAACCCATAGCCCCGGTAAGCTTTGGCCCTACTGGGCTCTTATCATTTTTCTGAAATCTCAACATAGCACTTTCACCTTAAATCAAAATCCATTTGAGAAGCCATCAACTCAATCAACTAAAAACTTTCAGACGTTCCAGCAATCCACCTGCAGCTCAATAAATCTTTCTTAACGTAATTTAAATCCACTTATATCAGTAACATTACTTGCAATATAACATTAGGAGTGCACGCCCATTCCGTGTCCACCGACCTATAACGACGTACAGAAACCTAACGTGACCCAATAAAAGTACCACCACAAATTGATATTCCACTAACCTACTAACTATTTCCGAAATTAAACTTTATTACCAAGAAATAAGACGTAAAATTTCTTAAACGATCTCATAATTTAAATCGTCAAGTTTTACTGTGTGCCTGTAAAATATTTTTTTATAACTCCAGTGTTCAAATGTTGAAACTGAATGTTTTATGAGCGAGTAAAAAATAAATAATTACTCTAAATTATAAATAAAGATTAATTGCACTGGCTGCTTCCGTATAATTAAAATAATTTAATATTTTATTTTTATAAGCCTATAAACTAACTGCTGGACTAATCCCCTAACTTTCATTAATCTATTATTTACGTTACAATTTATAATAATTTTTATTTTTATACTCATGCCATTTTCGAATTTATTATTAAGCTTTTACTACTCATGTTCTAAATATAGGCTTTTAATATCAGATTTTAATAACAAAAAATAATATTATTTTTAATATAAGCTGTTTCGCACGATATTAAATTTCTTGTTATAAAATTACCACTGCTGGGAATCAGTATTCGTCCCTAGGGAATGAGATGTAATTTACCACGTGGGCCAGTTATGGCTTGGGGGATGTCACATGACTGGATTTGTCATGGGTCAGCTTCTGAAAGGAAGGCCCGGCCCCGGCACGAAAGGCAACTAAGGAACGGGGTAAGTTTTTAGTCAGTAAGAGTCTGTCACTATTTCCCGCTCTGCCCAAAGGCAGGATCTATCATTGGGCGATTTTACCTATCATAAAAAAAGACTGGCTTTTTTTTTGTTTTAAAACATACTGGTTTCCTCACAATGTTTTCCTTCACTGTTTTGAGAGCAGTGGTGATGAAATAAATTTCACACTTGGCTTGGTTTGACTTATGTTCGTAAGTTGGGACCATTCCCACTGATCCACCACTGCTCTATTCCTTTAATAATATATAATAATAATAAATTTATTTATTTGTACATTTAACACACACAGCAATACATAATTATACAAACACATGATTATACATAATTGTACAAACACTGAACACTTAAAAAAAAGAACGTTTGACTCCTAAACAAAGTATGACAAATACCTGTATCTCAGGAGCCAGTTCCTCCTCGAATATGATGACAGAAATAAGATGTTACAATCATCTTCTTTGAATATAATATCACTTTAATTCACGAAAGACTGTGTAGAGATAATCATTATTATCCTAACTTTATTGAAACACTCAATATGATGAGTTCCGAAACCCTATCAACTTCTTGTTTTTTTTTTATTCAACAAAGTAAGGCCTAATTAAAAACTGAAAACTTAAACACTAACTTTTCTCGTTAAAAGTTTTTAAGTGAATTGTAAAATAGACCTTTTTTATTGGTGACGCGTCAAATTTTCTCTTGATTGAGGAGTAGACATGACTTTTTTCCATTTGAGTTATTTTAGGTCGCTGTGTCCCAATGGCTTTCCGCTGTGGGAATCAATTTGCATAATTATCGAGTTTTAATTAGAGGCAGTGTAAATTTATATGTGCTAATAGAGAGTTTATTTAATTCAGTGAAAATCCTGACTGGCGTGAAAATGGAAATTCAGTTGAACATTATATGGATAGGTTTCTAGGTAAAGTATTTATACCAAGGTTATTTGAACAGAAGGCATAGTGTCTAATTGTCTTAACATTCGATAAAAATGTTTATATGCTTCTGCTGTTTAGAGGCTGGGAAACCTGTTCCCTTTCCAGGTAGAATGTGACAAAAAATATTAGGATTTTACACAGAAATCTGTACAAAATAGCCGATTTTCAGGCGTCTTTACAGAATTAGATTTTGAATAATTTAGCTTTCAATAGAAGCCTAGATAATAACCATAAGTTATCTTTGTTTCAAAAATTTAATAAAAAATAATAACGTCATAATCGCGTACGAGCGGTTGTATGGGAAATTTCACAGGTTGTCTGCTCTTATTATGTGTTCTGCAAAATGAAACTTATTATTAAATATTGTCCGTTAACCCGTGTGTCAAGATGCTTTTTCTAAGAAACGCATGAAGGTATTATTACGATAGCTCGATATCACCATAATATATCGCCATGAGATCCAACCGGAACTCTTTCCGCCATACTGCCACTTGTCGCGGCAGCGGAGTTTCATCTGGCGTTGCATCTCCATGCGCAAATCGTGCATGCGTGCAAGGACTGTTGCTTCCAGATCCTACGGTGGTAGGCGAGCCCAAACGGCAAATAGATTAGAATAAAATTTGTTACAAGGGCAAACCATATCTTAGAATATAAGTTGCTTTTTATCCTTTGGAAATGTTTCCTTAGGACAATTTTCTTCCTTTACCTGGACAATGTTTCGAATAAATGTTCGAAAATTTTAGTTCACGACAAAATGGTAAAAACATACCGCCATATCCAGTTTGAAATGAAAAATAATGTGACGATTCCCACTAAAAGGGTGTAATGTACGACCCGGAAGTTTTAGGGGAATCGCGTGACGCAGGTTCATTGACCGATTAGGTGAATCGTGTACTGTCATAGTTTCTCTAATGGTCTTACTTTGTAGCCAGCGCATTGTGTCGGGTAAAAGGATTGTTGTGTTCGTGATGCGGAATAACTACACCTTTTTTGGGAGTTCCTTGTTACCTTGCACCAAAAATACCTATTACTTAAAAAAAAACAAGATGTATTATTTCAAAATAAAAACAAAAAATCCAGAGAAAAATTGCGAGATTTCAGCACACAGACGACAAAAAAGAAAAAAAAAGAATATAAAAGTTAAATTATCATTTTTGGGGTTCCATACATCAAAAGGAAAAACGTTCTGTTTTTCTTTTGAGTTACGGGACCCTCATTGGATCACTCTGTTGTCCGTCTGTCTGTCGGTCTATCACTGAAGGTATTGAAATTAAAACAATATACTCAAGTCTTCGGGCCTTTGAAGCTGTGAAAAAATCAAACTTTTGAGATAAAGAAAAAAAAAAAGATATGGCCGTTTATGTCACAAAAAACGTAATTTCGATACTATCAAGAAAATCAAAATTCATAGGGTACTTCCCATTATCCTAGAATCCTAAAATTTGGCATATAGTAAGGTCTTATAGCACAATAATATAGGAAAAATCTGAAAATTGTAAATTTGTAGTAATATCACAAAAAAAAACTTTGCGATTCTGAAAAATCTTCGGGACTCAATTCGGGAATTGAACTGTTTTCATGGGTAAGTTTGTGCGGAACCCTCAGTGTGCGAGTCTGACTCACACTTGCCCGGTTTTTTAGCAATGAATAATTTGTCGCAGGAAATTATGAAACCGACAGTTTGTATGTTTGCTGTAATATAAGTCTGCACAGACTTCAAGCTCGAACGGCTGAACGGATTCCACATGGCACATGAGTTGACCATGCCCTGACAAATACATAGGATGTCCCGGGCGACGTACGCCCGAGATAGTTTTTCTCTATCACGCAGACAAACCCGCTAGCAACCGTTGTTACTTATGATATGTATCCAAGGTAGACATCGGCTCGGCGTAACTCGCTGTCCGTCCGTCCGGTAACATACCGGTCCGAGCTTAAGTCGTTTACGGCGTGCACTGTTCCCGCGCGCCTCAAGGAGTTGTCAGCAAACTGTAGGGGCCCAACAGGGCCGAAGCCTACTGGGGTCAAAGGGTATGTGAAAATGGCACCCGGGGCCCTGGGACCAAGGCAAAGAATGGAACGGGGTAGGTTTTTAGTCAGTAAAAGTCTGACACTACTTCCCGCTCCACCCAAGGGCGGGATTTGTCATTGGATGATTTTACCTACCATAAAAAAAAGGTAGACATCGGCTAGTTGATATTGAAAGTCTAATATGTTATCTATGTTTGATAAATGAATAAAACCCTACTGCTATGCAATACATTGAATTGATCTAAAAATTTTTATGACCAATTGACCTGCCAGCATTTCATAGTAATTCCATTCTTAGTGCCAGATCAGAGAAAGAAAGAAATACAATATATTCACTGGAAATTATGCAATCTTAAAACGAGCTAGCAAACCCTCCCCCTACTTCCTTCCTAAGATTAAACTTGAAAAGACAAAATATCTACACATTACATAATAGAATAAACTTTATTGTACACCAAAATACTCGTAGTAACAATTTCACAGAACCTTATATGGCTCTATTCAAAACGGCAAACTTAATTATGAACATAAAACGGCAATCCCAGATAAAATATCTCGAATTTTATTGTTTTCCCGAAAGACACTCAACATTAGAATAAAAGTAGACGTTAGCCCCTAGATCTTGCCGTAGACGATATTATTCAAGCGTAAAATGTTGGAAATCTTGAAAGCTTCCGATAGCTACACGAAAACCCTGAGAATGCCTCCAATCTGACTGAGTGCTCTAGCGGGTTCATATTGCCTCCCAATGACTAGCTCCTTCTATATATAATTTTGAATGTGAATTTCTCCGTCGATATTCAACGCAATTTTACAGAGAAAGAAAGTACGGAACCTTATTGACTTACGTCTTTTAGGACGGATCAGTTTTATGTTTTAGAATTAAAGTAGAATGTTATATCTGAGATCTGATTGGATCTTTTTAGATGTAATTTAGTTGGTTAAATAGGGTTTATAAAAAAAAAACATTCAAATCATAAATAAAACTAATTATTATTTATTTAAAATTTAAATCCTCAATAAAAATAAAATCAATAAATCATTAATAAAACATTTTGCTAAAATGAACAATGTGTAATTGCTATCGACTTGCTTTCAGAAAACAATACGTAATGAGTTCACTTACACAACGCATGTATTTTTTTCTTAAACTACCCACATGATATTATAAAAGTTTTGACCAAGAAAATAAAATTGACCAAGATTGAGCATGTCAATATGTATGGAATTATGGGTGGAGTGAGTTTTCCCACCACAAAATCTAGAGTCAAGTTATTTGCTGCCTTCTGTACTTAGGTACAGTAATAGTAATAACTTGTATTTCTCTTGACAAATTATATTATTTTTGAAAAAAATAAATGTTTTAAACTTTAAATTAATTTTAACAATTTTTTCGTGTACCCAACCATTTATCAGCCACACTTTCTAACAAATGGGACGTTTTTCATTTCGACAGTTCGCAATCGCTCGAAAAAATAATATTGTAAATATCTATTTTTGCTTGAAATTACGACTATACGATGCATCATCGGTACATGGTTGATATCCCACCACTGTCTATATATAATTAACACACGGAACGTGTGTTGAATAAAAACCAATATAAAAAAAAAGTTTTGGGAACACATTCATTGTAGAATAGTCTGTTTAGGAGTGGAATTTTCCGCCGGAGTCTATTTTTTCTGATAACTACTGTAGCGACATCTATGTCGTCACCAATGAACTAATCCTGCATCGCGCAAGTAGGATTCGCGGCGCGATTGGAACATATAGAACAAACCCGAAATCATCTATCGGGCAAATAGCCCACCAGACATAACACCCGTCTGGTCGGAGGATCCTCCCTTTTCAACGGAGGTATGTGGGACTTTACTCTCTGTGTGTTTAACTTGTCATTTTTAAGATAAAAGTAAATAGATTATTAAAAGGCAAGAGTGCTACATCATCGACCACAATATTGCTTACCATCAGTTGAAATAATGATCAAGCGCGAGCCAATCAATAATACAAAAAAAAAATCTTAAATTAGTTTGTTAGTAAAATACATACACAGAGCTTTAAAAATATTATTATTAATTTTTATACATTGTTTTGTTTGATTTGCATGGCAGAGTGGAAACTTCCATCACACTTTTTTGTTTTTTCATTATAGATAAAAAAATAACGTCTCCAACCTTCAATTAAATTAAAACAGCCGAAGATAGGTGATTTGCCTCTAGCGTGTGGACTCGCGTTTGCGACTAAGTGAAATCAGGCCGCAAAGGCCTGATTTCAACGTTAGTCGCAAACGCGAGTACCATTAAGGAGGGTGTTACACAAAAAAAAATTTTTTTTTGATTTCGCTCGCACGATAGTGTCAGCTCTTATCATTCTCTGTCGATGTCTATCAGTGACTGTAAGTTTGCGACTGTGTTGACACTGATCATAGATGTGTGAGTTCCAAGTCTAGGTTTTCTGATTGCGATGTTAGCGCGTAACGTATCTTCCTTTATGTATATCAATGTCCACGACGCACTATTTTATACAGTTAGAAACCGTAACCATGTACTTATATGTCATGTACATTTTTACGTAAGAAACCTTTTAGTAAACCGGACCGCTATAATAAGTCACAATATAATATCTAATAACAAACTGTCCCTCTCGTCACTCAATAAACAGTCACGACTACAATCCTTGCAAGGAAATTCTATTTCCGTTACACTCGTCTTTGATCGGAGCCATTGTGATCTTTCTTCATATCTTTTGAAAATTGGTTCAAACACGTATGAGTTATTGTTGGGAAAAAAGTGAGATACAATTGAGAGAGAATTTGTAGAAAATACTAGCTTTTTGCAGTGGCTTCATTGACGTGAAAGTCGAAATTTATCCTAAGGCAGCAGTCTTTCTTGATAAAAAAATATCCTATGTACTTCCAAGACAATTTTAAAAATCTGTTTAGCCTGCTCGAAGGAATAACATACGAACACACATACAAAGGTTTGCCTTTATATTAGTGTAAGTATGCAAGTGCGTATTATAATAAGGTACAGTTATTGTTGTTGTTGTGTTGTTGGTTGTATTGTTGTTTTAGATGTCACAACTGTTAAAAAGAAGCGAAATAGATTTTTTTGCGAGTAGTAATAAATATAAATTCATTATTTACTTCAATAGCGTTGTTTAATATTTTATTGCAAATATTGGATTTCATATTATTCTACTGCTAGGCGAAGGCTGTCAATGGAAAGCTATGCTCGGAGTTTCCTTGCGTGATCGAAACAGAAATGAAGATATCCGCTGGAGAACCAAGGTTGCCGACAAAGCACGAAGAATCGCCAAACTTAAGTGGCAGTGGGCAGGGTACATTGATCGCAGAACGAATGGCCGTAGGGGCCGATAGATTCTGGAATGGCGACCTCGTACCGGAAGACGCAGAGTTGGAAGGCCTCCTACAAGGTGAAGACCTGGCAAGAGTTGCGGGCATCCGATGGATGCGAAATGCACAGGACCTTGAAGGAGGCCTATGTCCAACAGTGGACGTCTTTCGACTGATATGATGGTGATGATGATGAGGTAAAGGCTCAGCCTAGCAGTAGGACATAATTTACACTAATGGATACCTACTTTTTTCCTGCGACTGTTTTTTTAGGACTAGTTTCTACTTTGACGTGGGAGAAACAAATGAAACAGCCAGTTCTAAATATAAAACCTTAAATCAAGACGCAAGCTCATATTTCAAATTCGCTTGAAAGATCGCATGAAGCTCAATCACTAAGACAAGGAGGAAGGAAGGAAAACTTGAATAACGTAATTTGATTAGCAAACTATATTTCTTTTGCGTGTGAGTTTACAAATGTTTGTGAATGCACCCTTGGTACACGAATAATTCCTAGTATGAGGCAAAGTAATTTTAATAGTAAAAAAACTGGATCAATTTCTATAACCTTTTACATGTGCAGTCATTTGAGGGCTTTGTGGAAGGTTGTAGGTGGAGAGGAATATAATGACCAGGCGCAGAAACACTTTACATATTTTCCGAGGACAGGGTATCACATGAACAACTTCCAAACTCCGGGCTGCTGCGAAGTAATTAATTATTCTCAATGAAACAAACTAGTAGCACTATTTGCCAAGTAAGGCCTACTGGAGACCTAAGGACACGTAGCGTCACAGACGCGTATTTGTTATAATACGCTTGCTGAACGCTTGCTCACAGGTTACATACAAAATTATGAAGCTCTGACGACGAAGCGGAAAAGATACGACATGACGTTGCCGCTTCAGACAAAGTTTCATAGTATGTAAGTTATGAGCAAGTGTCCACGGTCCACCTCCACGGCGTAGTAGTCCCACACGTGGTGCCCTACGTGACAGCGGTAGCACCGCAGAGGTCTAGACTCTAGCAGCTTCACCACTGCAAATCTCCAGCACACCAAATTCTTCAGCCCTTCACTGTGACGCTCGCATGTCCGAATACTCCATACATCTATGAAGCTATGCGTCCGTGGACAGTAAGCCTTACTTAGGGTTGCCAACAGTTATTACGAGAAATAGAGTACCTACCTACTGAGGTAAAAAAAGAGTATGGACTTATAAAAAAAAGTATAATGTATTTATTTTGTTTTAAATGGATGGTTTTGGTATTTTTTGCTGCACTTAACAGGTTAACATAGACCATAGGCTCATTTTTAATTAATTTTAAATGAGACCCTGATCCTTTCTTCCCGCTATTTCACATTCATGAAAATAGTTGACTTTATTTGGTTAGGGTATACAACATATAGTATGTATAGTAAACACTAGGCAAAAAAGAGAATTTTGGCGTCATTTGTTTAGTGTTTTATATTATTAAGTACACATACATGATATAGAGAACAATACTCTATTTTAGAGTATGGTTGGCAACCCTAGCCTTACCATTAGTTGAACCAGGTCAAAGACGTACTTATACTTATTGTAACACTGCTAAGTAATTATAATTTGATGATGAAGAGAAAATACAGACGGCGATAAAAGTGCTTTCCTTATATGTTACTATCTCAGCTTCTTTTCCCCAAACAATAATACAATAAATATTCCCAAGGATAGTTGGACAATAGTCATATTTTGGGATTCAAATTAAATACCCTCCAATATATCATGCCCTTCGGGGGGATTTACGATTTCATTTCGTCGGCTTATTGACTGCGTCGGGTTATTAAATAAGGTCACTCGGCCTTAATCCGACTCTGAACTACTGTACGGAGTATTTGCTAATAGAGGCAATGCTGACAGACTTTTGTGCGGGTTCCCGGGTATATCTACTTTCGTATGGTTGTGTGTGTGAGTCAAATGAAGCGTGCGTGTGAAAGGGTAGGGCGCGCTTTGATGGAGTTGCGTTGGTGGTAAATATGATTAGTTATGTATTACAGTAGTAATCTGTAAACCATGTCTATTCAAATAGACTAAGTACATTTTGACCAGTTAGGCGAATATAAATGTACTGACCAGCAGTTTTTTTTCACGATTTCAGGTTTGGTCCTATAGTAAAAGGTGTTTGTTATCATGACTACAATCACGTGTTTAAGTATCGGTTACGAATTACCAGTCACTAAACCAAAGCATAAAGTCCCTTCTTTGTCCAACCCTCTTCCCAGTTTTGCTGGGGTCGGGTCTCCTTGTACTTTTGCGCCAGAGCGCTCTGTTTTGGCTTGTCTGTGCACTCAGACTCACTTGCTGGATCTCCTTTTGCATGTTATGCACAAACAAAAAAATAAAGTTTAAAATAATATTTCATACGTTTCCTGGACGCCCCAGGTTTTTTATACATTGTTTAGGTATTATATGGAATATGTGAATTATACAGATTGCCAGTAACATTTATTTAATATTCTAATCGACTCCAGTGACATTTTTATTTCAAAAGTAAATAATCTATTTTTTCGCTTGAACCTTTAAATTCTATTAAAAAATAATTTTTAATGAAAAATGTGAATGAATATATCATTGGGGTTGATTGGAATAACAATTATCTCGAGATCGCGTGGAGTTGAAATTAAACCGTAATATACACCGTTAAATTTTGGTCGTTTTAATCCCGTGGAGGGTCGATTTGGTACATGAAATACTATCTGGTTGCGCCAATTTGCTATGTTCCGCGATTTTGTTTTTTGTAATTTATTTTTTTGGCCTAGCAATCCTATCCCTTCCGTTTATTTCCCCGCACGACCTCAAGAAAGGATTTTTGACATTGACGTTTTTTTGTGCATTGTGAATGTGACCGCACCGCTAACACGCCCGCTCGAAATTACAAGAAAATTGGCTATTTCGTGTTCCAACCATTCAGAACTCAACATAAGTGCAGTGTAGTGCAATACAGAAACTGGCAGTGCTTGAAAGTACGAAGTTCGGGATTCGCCGGCCGGCGCCATGTGGAACTTTCGAGGTTAAAGGTCAGTGTTCTTTCCTAGTTTCCGTCCCATGCCAGGCATAGTATCTGCATATTGTTAATAAACCTTAGATCGCTTTTTAAATCTACAGTCCACACAGCAAATTCGCGCAACCATTACTTTTTGGTCCATACGAGCAGGATCGTGAATCATTTTCTTGTAATTTCGCAATATAGTATTTGTTCCATAGGGAATAAACGCAACGCGCCTGTTTACCTAGATATAATAGTAGAAAACCCGCATCTAGGCATTTAGGCAACTATACGTTATTTCGCTCGTATAGTTAAAGAGTCATTGATAATTACGGTACCTACGCCGTCAACCGCACCGCATAATTATAGTTAGCTACGTAAATATCAGCGTAGATATAAATCGATCGCATTCCTTTTCTTGTCAAAATTCATTCGACCATCCTACAAATTGCATGTAGGTAGACGCATTTCAAAAATACCCGTTCATTGTTGAGTGAATATTTGTAGGAAACGGATAAACCATAGATTATATACGCATATATTTAATCGAGAAATTGGGTAATATTCACTCATTGATTCAGGTTGTTCCGTTCGTTCGCCGTTCACTTTGTTGTTTACAATACTACCATATTGTTATCTGATAATTATCGCTTACTTAATAATTCGTTAAGTGTTTGTTTGAGTGTATAGTGTGAATATACCAAGACAAGATGTCTCTTAAGGGAACCAAGGTTAGTACTGATTTAAAGGTTCAGTTAAAGCTTTTATACGCTGAAAGGGACTCACAGTTTTCACGTGTTCAATCAATTTGTGATAAATCTTTGCAAACCTCGGATCTGGCGATTAGAGATGCTTTCTTGTGTTCGTTGGAAACTTTAGATAGTTTGCGCGAGGATTTTAAATCTACAATTAAGAATATAAACATTTTAGAGTTGGAGTTAAATCCTGATTACTGTGTGAGTTATCAGGCATTGTCGTCCTTTGATGACTTGTATTGTCGTATCAAACGTATTGCTAGGAGTTTAGAGACTCCCCCCCCCGCGAGTGGTTTATCTAACCCTCCTCGCGAACGCCCACGATTGCCGCCAATTCAAATACCTGAATTTGATGGTGACATTCGAAATTGGAATTTATTTATAGATAGTTTCGAAAATATAATACATAGGAACACATCGCTGACAGATCACGAGAGATTGCATTATCTCGTAGAAAAATTGACCGGTAAGGCAAAGGCTGTCTGTGCTGGAATTACGTTTAGCGCTGAAAATTACAATTTAGTTTTGAACACTTTAAAAACAAAATACGAAGATAAGCGATTAGTAGCCACCGCATATTTAGATCAATTATTCGATTTGAAAAGTTTTTCCGTTTGTAACGATCATAATTTAGAGAAGTTTTTAAATATTTTCGCATCATCTGTTCGTGCAGTAAAGAACCTAAAGGTCAATGACCTCTGTGACTTTTTGTTTTTGTATATCGGTTTAAAGAAATTAGATCCTGAAACTGTTCGTCTGTTTGAAACGACTCAGCGCGGTAAAGAAATACCTAAGTTCGAAGATTTAGAATCTTTTATTCGCGACCATATTAAGGTGTTGCAGCGCACGTCGGCACGTCATGAAGCCACGAATAGGACAGGTTCCGATCGCCGTATAGACGCGTCATCGAAGTCAGTCAAGACTGCACATACGCTAGTTAATACCGCCTCAACACCTGACTGTTCTCTGTGTAAGGGTAGCCATACACAGCTGTACAAGTGTTCGGAATTTCAGAGATTATCGCCTAGTGATCGTTACAAGTTTGTCCGCACTAATAATTTGTGTTTTAATTGTCTAAGTGACAAACATCTGGTTACGTCATGTAAAAGTGGTGTTAGCTGTCGTAAATGTCCAGCTAGACATCATACCTTCTTACATTTTGAGAGTAGTAAGCTGCCATCGCAGCAGCAGCCTGCGCAGACGCGCGACGTTTGTGACGCGCGGCCTGCTGCAAGTGCAAACGACGTAATATTGTGTTCGCTTTCCGCCGCTGGTACTCAAGTCACTACCGTTTTACTTGCGACCGCGCAAGTTGTCATTGTAGATGCCTTTGGCAAACCGCGCACCGTTCGGGCGCTACTAGATGGCGCTTCCCAGAGTAATTTTATTACTCGGGATTGTTGTCAACGCCTTGGTTTTAGTTTTAATAATTGGTCATCCCGCTCAGAAGTGAAAGGTTTTGGAGGTTTAAAGGCAACCATTCACGGTTCCATTAAAATAATATTTAGTTCACGTTTTAATCGTAATATTTCGTTTGAAATGGATTCGCTAGTCGCAGATAAGATTACGGAACGGTTGCCCACGGTACCGGTTGACACGTCCATGCTGACGGAGTTTAAGAACTTGCAGTTAGCCGACGGAAATTACGCTTTCCCTGGAGATATCGATCTATTGATCGGTGCTTCGATTCTCCCGCATCTCCAGTTATCACGTAAAATTCAAGGTCTTCCGATGTACCCCGCTCCGCACGCACTGGAAACAGTTCTCGGGTTTGTTATAGTTGGTTCCGCACCCGCTTGTTCAGTTAGTTACTCGACTGTGTCGCACTGTTGCACCGTCGAGCCGCCGCTTGAGTCTACCATCCGCAAGTTCTGGGAGATTGAAGAGGTCAATGTCCCGCCTATTCTCAGCCCTGAAGATCAGGTCACTGAGGAGATTTATACCCGCACGACTACTCGTGATAAAGATGGTCGTTATGTTGTCGCGCTCCCTTTCAAGGGTGATATTTTTTCGCTCGGTGGCTCCCGTGCCTCCGCAGAGGAAAATATATTCCATGTCGCTGGAACAGAAAACCCAGCTGATTGTCTCTCACGTGGTTTGCTTCCCGCGCAAATTTTAAATCATCCGCTTTGGTTTTGTGGCCCTCCCTGGCTGCATACCACTCCTAACGAGTGGCCAAATGCTCCGTTTAACCCCGCTACTGTTTCAGAACCACCCGAGGAGAAGAAACATAAGCTTGTAGTATCAGTTCCGCGTGAAGAGTCAGTTGTTTTGTTGTTGTCTAATCGAGTCTCGTCTTGGTCGAGACTATTACGCTGTGTAGTTTACGTCCTAAGATTTTTGAGATTGTTACCATCGCGTGGTTCTATAATCGCAGCTGATTTGGATAGAGCTGAATCAGTTGTACTTCGAGAGTTGCAGAAATTTTATTTTTCAATAGAATTTCGTAGTTTAGAATCACAAAAACCTTGTAGTCGCGCACTTCAACATTTGAAACCATTTTTGCAAGACGGACTCATTCGTGTCGGTGGCCGTCTGCGAAATGCTAAGTTAGAGTTTGAACAAATGCATCCAGTAGTTCTACCACGCAAGGATCACGTTTTGGATTTGTTGGTGGATTATCACCATAAGGTGAATTGTCACGCTGGTCCCGATTTATTAATGTCCATTCTTCGACAGAAGTACTGGATACTTTCCGCTCGCAATTTGATACGCGCTAGAGTGCACAGATGTGTGCCCTGCTTTAAGCTCCGCCCGCGTTTCAACGCGCCGGAAATGGCCGACCATCGTTCTTGTCGTGTTGTACAGACGGTGAAACCTTTCATACATACTGGGACGGACTATGCTGGACCGTTTAAGGTCACTATTGCCCGTGGTCGTGGTATACGTTCCACAAAGGCATACATTTGCCTATTCGTTTGTATGACAACTCGTGCGGTTCACATAGAGTTAACCAGTGATTTGAGTACGCAGGGTTTTATGTCTGCATTTAAACGATTTTTATCTCGCCGTGGTCCCGTTAAGCGCTTATACTCTGACAACGGCACAAATTATGTTGGAGCGCGACGCAATATTTCGGAATTACATACATTCTTACGCTCCAAGTACTACCAAAGTGAATTCGCCCATGTCTTAGCTGAGAATCGCATTGATTGGTGTTTTAATACGCCAGCAGCTAGTCATTTTGGTGGCAATTGGGAGGCGAATATTAAAAGCCTTAAGTCGCACCTGTTTCGGGTCATAGGCGAACAGATTCTCTCGTACGAGGAGTTGAGCACTGTACTCGCTCAGGTAGAGGCGTTGATGAATACGCGTCCGTTGTGTCGGACTTTGTCTAGTGATCCATCGGAGCCACTAGCGTTGACGCCGGCTCACTTCTTGACGACGACTCCTCTTAAATATTTGCCCGCTTTAGATGTCGAGACTGACAAACTGCAGCTCCACCCGCGTCACGCTCTGCTAGATAGCTTAGTTCAGTCCTTTTGGAAGCGATGGAGGACAGATTATCTGCATACGCTGCAGTCGCGTCAAAAGTGGAACACTCCTTCAGATCCAGTCACAGTCGGTACTGTGGTGATACTGAAGACTGAGAGTGCGCCTCCTCTGCACTGGCCTCTTGGTGTAGTGGAAGAAGTTTTTCCGGGTTCGAACGGAATAACGCGAGTCGTAAAAGTTAAAACCGCAACTGGATCGTACCTGCGTCCGGTTATTCGCCTCTGCCCTCTGCCTAATCAGTAGTAGTGGCATAGTTAGTTATAAGTTGTTTCGCTACCTAGTATTGATAGTTTAGATTAGTAATAGGGTTTAGTTTCGCTTTTGTTTTTTTTCTTTTCTTTGAAGGTAACCCTTCAAACCCGGGGGGAATGGTTGCGCCAATTTGCTATGTTCCGCGATTTTGTTTTTTGTAATTTATTTTTTTGGCCTAGCAATCCTATCCCTTCCGTTTATTTCCCCGCACGACCTCAAGAAAGGATTTTTGACATTGACGTTTTTTTGTGCATTGTGAATGTGACCGCACCGCTAACACGCCCGCTCGAAATTACAAGAAAATTGGCTATTTCGTGTTCCAACCATTCAGAACTCAACATAAGTGCAGTGTAGTGCAATACAGAAACTGGCAGTGCTTGAAAGTACGAAGTTCGGGATTCGCCGGCCGGCGCCATGTGGAACTTTCGAGGTTAAAGGTCAGTGTTCTTTCCTAGTTTCCGTCCCATGCCAGGCATAGTATCTGCATATTGTTAATAAACCTTAGATCGCTTTTTAAATCTACAGTCCACACAGCAAATTCGCGCAACCACTATCGATATGTAAAGAGAAATAAATAAAGTATTTTTTTTTACGCATGTATGAAAATACTTTCTCTAAGTAGTATTTCATGTACTGAATCGACCCTACGCGGGATTAAAACGACTAAAATTTAACGGTGTATATCAAGTCTACGGGCCCTTGAAGCTGTGAAACTTTTAAGTTAACGAAATAAAGGTACGGCCGTTTATGTCACAAAAAACGTATATTTTAACACTCCCAAGGAATCAAAATTCATAGAGTACTTTTAGTTGACCTGAAATTGGGAATGAAGCAAGGTCATAGAGCACAAGTATAGGTATAAATCTGAAACCTATAAAATAGTTCAATCATAACAAAATAAAATTTTCGTTTCGGAAAAAAAATTGTGACTCGTTTCGGAAATTGAACTATTTATGTAGGTAAGTTTGTAAGGAACCCTCAGCGCACAAGTCCGATTCGCACTTGGCCAGTTACTACTAACATAAGTAAAGCCGCTGGCAGAAGTTAGTATTTTTAGTGTTGTTTTTGTATTGTATTGTTGTTGTGTTGTTGTATTGTTGTGTGTATTGTAGTGTTGTATTGTATTGATAGTAGTGTTGTATTTACTGTTTAGTTTGACGGCATGGTTGGCGCAGTGGTTGAGCTATTGACAGCTGCGCTGCGGGTCGTGGGTTCGATTCCCGAACGAAAAAAAAAATTAATTTGTATGGCCTACAGATAAATGTTCCCGATCTGGGTGTCTTATGTATGTAAGTTTACATGTTTGTGAACGCACCCACGATACAGGAGTTATTCCTAGTGCGGAGCATCGTTTAAAAATAAATAAAACATAAAAAATAAAATAAAAATAATCACTAGTCTAAATTAGCTGCCAGCGGTTTCTTGTAGCCGTCAAAGTCAAAAATTATTACAAGAGGACATACTACTGGAATTACACATTTTGATATTAAATATCCTATTACAAGACATGGTCTACTCGTGTACTAAGTTTCATTCAAATCTGTTTAGTCATTTTTTTGACTGTATTCATTACATTTACTTCTTTCACACTAAGAAAGCGGCTAGCAGAAGCCATTGATATAATTAATAGCGATTGAAGCAATACAAATACGCTGCCGGCGGCCAAACTGGTAACTATGAAACCAGTCAATTACCGATGGAGATATGCTAAAGGAGTACAAGATGCCGAGTAAAATATCGTAGTTAACCGTATTGAAAGCATTGCTAAAGTCAAGTAAAGCAAGTACCGCCAATTACCGCTCTTCCATTCCCGACCTAATGTTGTCTGTAATATGCACGAGTTTTTTTTTATGGTAGGTAAAATCATCCAATGACAAAACCCGCCCCTGGGTAGAGCGGGAAATAGTGTCAGACTCTTACTTCTAAAAACCTACCCTGTGCCATTCATTGCCTTTGATCCAAGGCCCCGGGATTCATTTTCACCTAACCTTGGCCCCAGTAGGCTTCGGCCCAGCTGGGCCCCTACAGTTTGATGACAACTCCTTGAGGCGCGCGGGATTAGTACGCGCCGTAGACGACTTGGGCTCGGACCGGTCTGTTACCGGACGGACGGACAGCGAGCTACCCATTGCCCGCTGTCCGCAAGCCCGTGCCTACGGTGGCCGGAAATCGGGGTCGGAATCCCGGCATGAATATGCACGAGTACTGAAGTAGTGCTATGCCCAGGTCGAAAACCAGATTGAAAAGGATTTAAAAGATTATGTTTGTTAAGGAACGTGCTTAGTTGTTGATGGACAAGCTTTTCGAGGACTTTGGATAGGAATGGAAGAATAGAAATAGGACGATAGTATGTGTGTGTGTTTGTGTGTGTGTGTTTGTGTGTGTGTGTTTGTGTGTGTGTGTTTGTGTGTGTGTGTGTGTTTGTGTGTATCTGTGTGTGTATCTATGGGCCAAGATGCCTGACAGTAAATGATTTATTATTAATGTTCACTTCCTCGATTTTAAAATCAAAGACGGTACATAGTGCCGTGTATTCTGAAAGCTAAATCATTAGACTGTAATTATATTTTCTTCTTTCGCACAATCAAAGCCGCTAGCAGAAGCCATTGAAATTATTATTGTTCACTTTTTCTATTCTTTAAGCCGGAGACGTAGGGTCGGTGCCCTAAGTTACCTAACCCACCCATTTAACCCTTTCGCGAGCATTGGCAAAATAATGCCAAACCACTTTTTAAAAATGAATGAAGCATGAACGGCCATTGGCAAAGATATTGCCATAGCCCAAAAAAAGGGGAGGGACTAAGCAAAGAAGGGATATCTAAAAATATTGTTTTACAAATGTTATTTTGCAATGTTTAGAATAAATAATACCAAAATCGGAGGTGGGTTATGTAACTTAGGGTACGGACTGTACATAGCGGCCTGTTTTTTTTGTTGCTTAGCTTTGTCACTAAATTTAATATGTCGCTCCATTGTAGCCAAATCTTGATTTTTTTCTTAAAATTATTATAATCGGTTTATTTTATATAAAATTTTTGCCTCGTCTGACGAAGGCTTTGCTAATATACATCGTAAAACTTTAGCCGTTTTAATCCCGTGCAGGGTCGATTCCGTACATGAAACACAATCGATTTGTAAAGAGAAAATTAAAAATAAAATGATTTCTTATAACTCGAATTAATTTACGCGTGTACGAAATTAATTCTTCAATTGAACGTCAGCTGAGCGAGGCCGAAGAACTGTAGGTAGTTAGTACGCAACGACCGATAACCACCTACAAGGTCATTGACTCGTTTACTTAAAGAAATTAATTTCGTACATGCGTATATTAACTCGAGTTTTAGAAAAAAAAGTACTTTATTTTTTAATGTTATCTTTACAAATCGATAGTGCTTCATGTACCGAATCGACTCTCTGCGGGATTAAAACGACCAAAATTTAACGGTGTACTAACTGTTGCAAATATCAATTTCAAATAAATTTAGAGTGCAAAACAAGTTACTCCTTATGCGTGTATTCTAAAAGCTAAATCACTTTAGCAAGACAGAAAAAAAAAAACTAACTACGTAACGTCTTTCCAGCTAATATAATAAAATACCTCCCCAGGGTAACAACTAGGTACATACCTACGTACTCATAAGACCATTGCCCGAGACCAGACTCAAACAGAATCGCTCACCGTAAAATTGTGTTTTAAAATTCTCCCAAACGAATACCACGCTTGGGTTTCTACGAATCTGTTGGTCTGTTGGTGCACTAACCAATATATCATACTGTTTTGACAAACTGCATTGTGTTTTTGTCCCCTGGACACGGTTCGTTAACCCCTGCAGAATTGCGTCCGTGTGAAATTGGTAAACTTGGACCGCATATTCTAGTGTTTTGGTTATAAGCTTGCCTAACTTGTTTGTTATACAGCTTTTTGTAGTATAGTTGGGATTTGAATGTTTTGTACTACATGGTAACTGAAGTGATTTAGTTATTTTGATTAATATAGCAGTTTGATTGTTAATTCATTTCA
Organism: Leucania comma; assembly: GCA_958295575.1. Taxonomy (NCBI): domain Eukaryota; kingdom Metazoa; phylum Arthropoda; class Insecta; order Lepidoptera; family Noctuidae; genus Leucania; species Leucania comma. The sequence continues at coordinate 24,174,333 of OY282467.1, read as the reverse complement.
TCCAATGACTGTTTCAGAGATTGCGCTTAATTTTATATCTATACAGCGTGGCGATTAGGTTATCACACTAATTGAAACCACGTACTCAGAATTAGGTATTTTATCATATACGGTTAAAATAATTTAATAATAAACAATATTATAGCCGTGGGAATTTTTTTTTCTTTTTAATATTTCGCAACATCATGTATTGCATAAACTTAATCAGCTGACCAATATAAATAGGTCAAAGACCCGTGGTTGGTGAAGATACCTAGTTCACAACTTCAAACGTTGCCATTCCTATTACCTACAAGTACTAGACTATCATTTTACAAACTGTTTACGTTTGAATTGTTTATGTTTCTCGTAATAAGAAACGTAAACAATTCAAGACAAAAATGTCCTTACAGCTAATAGTTGAAGGCGTCTTTGTGCGGCAAATTAAAAGATTAAAAGAGACAGCATAGGAGGTATGAAAAAATATGCAACAATATTCTTACAGTTGACGACTTAAGGTATAAATTTCTAATACTCGAAATGTTACGGGGTACGGGAGTGCTTATAGGCATAATTCTAATTTCTTTGGTGCGTACGATGAATGAATCTAGTCCGCCGCCAAAATACTTGAGGGATAGTTGACGAGTTTACTATCTGCGCGCGCGCCCTTCGTACTTATTGTTTTTTTTTTGTGGGTATTGATTTGTGTTAGCTTTATTTTTGTAATAGGACTTAGATAGTTTAATAATACTGATTGTATTATTAGTTGTACATTAGTGAAAGTGGTGTGTGACAGTTTATGCGTAACCAGACGCTTAAACACCACTCGATTTTTTTTATGGGGACATTTAAAGAATGTGTTTTACGCTACTGAAGTGACGACTGTGAATGATTTAAAAAATCGAATAATTCGTGCCTTTGACAATTTAAAAAATTTAGCCGCGAATGGTGATCTACTTAGAAAAGTTCGAAACAATAACATAAGACGATATCGTTTTTGTGTACAGAAGCATGGTGGACATTTTGAAAATGTGAAAATTTAAAATTTAAGTGGAGATTTTTAAAGTTAATTTGTGACGATTTCTTAAAACAACAACATAAAGTACCTATGTCGCACACTTACACCACGCGCGCGTGCCTACACCCACAAGTAGGTATTCGTATCTCGCGTAGGTACGGCGCGTACGTACTCGCCGGCGCCGCGGCGTTGCCGCTTTTACAAGTCAGTGAACTAATATTATAAAGGATGATTTATTTTTTACCAATTTTATACGCTATTTATTTTGTTTGAAAAATGCATTTTCTTAATTTTAGTAAAATTATTTATTTTACTATTTTAACGGACTGATAACCACTTGCTATACATGCTGCATAATTTAATGTGATAACCTAATCGCCACGCTGTATATTTTTTTTCGAACCGGTTTTGATATATTGTTTATACACACGTAAAACATGTAAGGTACGATCGCGAGCTTGTGAAGTGCTGGCAATGGTTAGCTCACCGTCCAATAAAGACCAGACACGAGTCGATGGTATGTTGTGTTCCACACGCGCCTCAATGAAACGACAGCCTAATAGACGGGCTTTTTTTTCGATGGGTTAATCATTCAATGATATCTTTGCGCCCCTGGGCGGGGCGGGAGATAGTGTCAGACTATTACTAACTAAAAACCCACTGCTGTTCCTTCTTTGCCTTCGTTCCAGGGCCCCGGGTTTAATTTTCACATTCCCCATGGCCCCAGTTGGCTTCGACCCTGCTGGGCCCTACGGTTTGCTGACATTTCCTTGAGGCGTGCGTGGAACGATACGCGCTGTCAACGACTTGGACTCGGTCGAGACGGTTACCGGATATTGCTCGCCATCCGCAAGCTCGCTCTTACGATGGCTGGAAATTGGGATCGGAATCCCTGTGGTGGCTGGAGCGTGAGGGCCATTGCCTCACGCGTGCGGCCTCCTCCTTTGCTAGCATTATTGCTTCGTAGAAGGACCATTGACAGGGCAGCTAAGGCCTTTGCCTGCCATAGCTGCGAAATTTTTCGAAAGAGTCATCGAGATTCTGGAACACACAGGGCAACTTAAAAACATAACTGGTTTTTAGTCAGTAAATATTGGACACTCCCTCTCTCTTTACTCGAAGTGACAAAAGTTATTTGATCATTTCCTAACCTCAAAAAAGAGCAGTGCCTAAAAATTTTCATGTGTCGAGTTTTTCTTTAACCATGTTTTCATATTCTGTAAATAATCATTTGGAAATTTTGAAGATATAGCTGTCGAATTACATTGAGCTATTTCTTAGACTCAGTAATTTTATCACTGCCTTTGAAAAAACAAATTGAAATGTTATCGTTTATCACAAGAAACATTATTCGTCACTCGCATAACACCAGTGTGACATAGACAACACATCTTTTTTTTTAATTAAAGAAAATGCTCAAAAACTTTACAATAAAGTGTCTGCAATACAGTCCATCAATACAGTTGTTCACAAAGCTTTTTATTGGATCCGATTAAAACAAAAGACGGTGAAATTATTACAACTCGCTAGTTGCCTTGGGCGTAGGATTTCACTTTGCCTTAACAAAATAATTACGCTATGTCTCCGGGCGAGCAAATAATTAATTGTGCGAATAAATCTTATAACTTTTGTCGAGTTTTGTTACTTGCCGTATTTATTATTTTAATACGGGCAGAAGTTTTTTTTTTTTTATCTCCGCCAAACGTCCGCGGATTTTCGGCTAAGTCCTCGACAAAGTTAGTCAGAACTTCGGGTATTACTGAACTAAATATGTTTATAAATATGTATTATGTTGCGATTTGGGGTGCGGGATTATGACGGAGATTTTGAATATGGCCCAGGGATTTTTGATTTGGCTCTTTTTGGCATTATATTAGAAGGAATTTGGGAATTTGATTATGTCCTACAAAATAATTTATCAATCTAGATCTGTTTTCATCTTCAACTTCATAATTTTCTCATCTTGTACATAAGCTTTTGTACATTTTTAAATGTGAAAATCATCTAATGACTTCTTGCGCTCAAGGGCGGAGCGAAAGGGCGTGTCAGACTTGCACTGATAAAAATCACACCTATGATCCTTCTAACTAAAGGCCTTTGCGTTCTAGGACTACGAAGTTTCAATAAACAAATAACATCTTAATCATCATCATCATCTTCCTGCCCTTATCCCGTTTTATAACATATATCAAATAAAAAACATCAAAACATCAACACATAACAAACAACAAACAAACAAATAACAAAATCATCAAATAACATCTTAATATTGTTAAATAATTCATTTACTCCCATAGTTTAATATTCGTATAAAATATATCATACTTTTTATTGGTGAAAAGTTAGTTACTAGGGCACCGTAGGTGCGGGCTTGCGGACGGTGACCAACGGGCAGCTCGCCGTCCGATCGTCCGGCGACCGTCCGAACCGAGCCCAGTCGTCGACGGTGCAAATCGATCCGCGCGCGCCTCAAGGAGTTGTCAGCAAACCATAGGGGCTCAGTAGGGTCGAAGCTTACTGGGGCTAAGGATCGTTTTCGGAAAGGGTGGTTCGGTCCCGGTATGAAGACAACGAAGGAAGAGGAGTGAGTTTTTAGTCAGTAAAAGTCTGAGACTATTTCGCGCTCCACCCAAGGGCGCGGAGATGTCATTGGATGATTTTTCTAGGGAAAAAAAGCCTACTAGGGTCATGAGTCGGCTTCTGAAAGTTACCCGTGGTCAACACGCAAAGACATCTGTAGGAACCTAGGTGTTGTTCTATTCATTGAAAGTCTGACACGCCTTCGTGCGCCGTCTTAGAGTGACAGTAATCATTAGATGAGCTCCCATCTCAAGAAAAAGGTACTTTCATGATATCATGAATAAAAGCACCATCAAAGATCAAGACACACATTCTTGAAATCAAGTTAAATGTTTTTACCCGACTGCGCCAGAAGGAGGGTTATGTTTTTCGAGAGTATGTATGTATGTATGTATGTATGTATGTATGTATGTATGTATGTATGTATAATTGTTTGGCACGCTCTGCAGCCTGAACGGCTCGATGGATTTTAGCTTGAGAGGTATCATTAGATTCGTATTTACTGTGAGAGTGACACTGGGTATATCAAAATAAAAAAAAAAACAGAATGGCGGATTTTTAGCGCCAAATTCAAATGTTTGGCACGCTCTGCGACCTGAACGGCTCGATGGATTTTAGTTTGAGAGGTGTCTTTAGATTCGTAATTACTTTGAAAGTGATATCGTAATAAATTAAAACTAAAAAAAATAAAAAATAAAAAACGGTAATTTAAAAAACTAAAAAACCCGACTGCTTTTCTGAGCATTCATGAAAAAGCCCTAAAACAAGAAAATCTGGCAGTCGGGACCCATTCTAGAAAGTCAACCGTCTAGTCAATAGATTGGAGTAATCTGCAATGTAATATAGGTATGTACTCTCAATTCTAGAATGGGTCCCGACTGCCAGATTTTCTTGTTTTAGGGCTTTTTCATGAATGCTCAGAAAAGCAGTCGGGTTTTTTAGTTTTTTAAATTACCGTTTTTTTTTAGTAGGTTAATTCAAAAAACAAGTATCAAAACCGAGGTTGTTTGATGACCCAAAATGTATGAAATGTTAATATAAAAGGGTAGTAGGAAACACGGGAAGCTAAAACTTAAACTCGGGATCAAGCAGTAAAGTCTTTCTCAGAGGTACTTAAGTTGGGACCTCAACAGAATCAGTAATGGGTTCGTGACGAAACTGACGATATTCTCAATAACATGCCGGCGAAAGCATCGCTTTTAGTAACAACTTATTTTTTTTTTATAGTTCGCTACTGGTCTCGTAATGGCGCCGAGGGAATCGACGTTAAGTACGTATTTATTTGATACCTTTTGGTCGAAAGGTTGTAAAATGATAGCTCTTCTTGGCAAATATTGTGAATGGCTTCCGAAATTCTGTGAATTTTAAAAGGTTAAACAATTAATCTGCTAATAAACATCGTTCTGAACATAATCTTAATTGGCAGGCGGATTACTGTTGATAGGAAAGATGCAATGAGAACTTTACGGCCCACTTTTTAGATTGCTAATTTCTTTTTGTTATTATATTTATTTACATAGTATTAAAACCAAACAATCAAAGATAGAAAAGCAAAAAGATGTTTAGCTTTTATCTTCATACACGGATGAAAACTGATTAGATTTTAGCACTAATGTTAAAATAGTATATTATGATATAAGTTTGTAATGTTGTTGATTACCACTGAGGCGGTATTTAGACTCCAACTGAATGCGAGGATCTTAAGAGAGCCGAGGACTGTAATCATCAACAAACTTGTAAAGAATAAGTAACTATCACATCAACAAAGTCGACTTCAGTAAAACTAGTAATTGTGATTTTTTGTAGCCGTAAAAAATTAGAGTCGATGTTATTATATTTACTTTCTGAGCAAGTGTGTTAAAAATGTAATATATTATTATATCCTATAATAATAGTTTCATTATTGGTGGTTTTTTTTTAGTTGGAAAATCATGCAATAACTTCCCGCTCTAGGATGAAATGAGAGGGCGGGTGTATTAGACTTTTACTGACTAAAACCCACTCCTCTGTTCCTTCTTTGCCATGTGTTCCAAAACCTCAGGTTTTCATTTCAGAAGCGGACCTATGGCCTCAGTAAGCCATGACCCTGCTGGGCCTCTACGATTTTGCAAACATCTCCTTGAAGCGCGCTTGGACCAGTATGCACCGTCGAAAATTCAAGCTAGATCGGGATGGTTACCAGATGGCCAAGCGGCGAGCTACTCATTACTCACCATCCACAAGATCTCGCCTAGCGTGACTGGAAAATGGGGTCGAGATCTCGGAGGCTAGAGCGTGAGGAAAGTTTCCCCACAATTGCGGCTGGATCCTACACCAGCATTACTGCTTTGCAAAACGAGTTGACCGCCTGCTACTCCTCCTCTGCTCCTCCTCCATTGTTGCAGCTGATCGCCTCCACGAGGACACGGCTGGCTGCTCAAGCCGGGCACAATGACCCAATGGTGACACCCAGGCTATTCTTCCGCACGAATCCGGTGCAAAACCTTGCGAACTTACCATGTCCGGTGAGGACTAGCGTCATGAAGAAGGTAAGGACGCCGTAATGTCTTCTTATTCATATTCTTTTTCTTTTTGTTTTGTTCTTGTTTCTCCAGTAACCTTGTTTTTTTTCTTGTTTTTTTTTACAAAAGCGCACGACAATGCATTTCATGCTATAGAGAATCATTCAGTTATGCGGCGACCGTGCTGTGAGATAGGAGTCGCTGTTTTACGACTAAGGTGGAGTAAGGTAAAATAATTCGCTTTATTTTCAAACGCAGGTGAGACTATTCTAATTCATTATTTTCTAAAGTAGCATGTTTCGGCTTTTATTTACTTCACTTTAGTTGAAAACGATGTTACAATACAGCATGTACTATTTAGACTTGTTGCAGTTTATTATTAAATTATAATTGTATAGATATGAAAGATTGCATAATAGTGCATTTTAGTACACAATTATTACTTTTTACTTTTAATGTCTTTCCAGCTACTCTTCGAACAAGGGACTTACCGCCGTAATTAGTGGAACGCATAAAAATAATGTCACGATAATATTATGATGATCGATGATTCTTGATGCTTCTTGAGGCGTCGTGATGCGTGCCAGGCCAATGGAGGTTGGTTCCAGTGAGTCGGAACCGGATTCCGCATAGTTCTCGGTGAGTCGGAACTGTCTGCGGTGATGCCCCAGTGAGTCGGGGTGGTGCTATCCCAGTGAGTCGGGATACGAAGCTGCAGGCTCCAGTGAGTCGGAGTAGTGCGGCTGGCTCCAGTGAGTCGGAACCGGATTCCGCATAGTTCTCGGTGAGTCGGAACTGTCTGCGGTGATGCCCCAGTGAGTCGGGGTGGTGCTGTCCCAGTGAGTCGGGATACGATGCTGCAGGCTCCAGTGAGTCGGAGTAGTGCGGCTGGCTCCAGTGAGTCGGAGCGGTGCTGTGCGACGTAGGGCTTGACTGCTGTCGTCGACCAGGAGAAAGCTCTTCATATGACTGGCCGAAGGTGCAAGTGCTTAGCCAAGGTCGCTGATGAGGCTGAGGGTGATGACCAGGTATGACCAAGTAGGCATGCTGGTGGTCAGGATACCCATATAGCCGTGGGTGCTGGCTGTATGGCTCGCTGCTCGAAAGCTTGAGAAAGTGATGATGACGTCACGAAGTAGTTGCTGCACGAAGGCTGCGCTGACGTTCTTTGTCGAGGGTCACCAGTTTGGGGGTAGTGGAACAGAGAGTAAAGTCCCACATACCTCCGTTGAAAAGGGAGGATCCTCCGACCAGACGGGTGTTGTGTCTGGTGGGCTACTGCCCGATAGATGATTTCGGGTTTGTTCTATATGTTCCAATCGCGCCGCGAATCTTACTTGCGCGATGCAGGATTAGTTCATTTTGTGACGACATGGATGTCGCTACAACCATTTCAATACAAAATAAAAAAAAACATTAGTCAACATTATTTATTATTATTAATACAATTTCTATTTAAAGACTTCGGAAACCAGGGGTTGTGAACCTTTATGGGGGAAAGAAGTACCTGTAAAATATGGCATGCCGCAGGAAACCTTGAAGTGATGATTTAATTTTAAAACAATAATAGTCGATAATAATAACTAATAAGTTAGTGGATTTTTTTATCAGCGTTTTCCCAATTATAAAAAAACCTGTTCGTACTTACTTTGTTTTGAACTTATTTATTCTTTATTGTACACAAAAAACATTCAATAAAATACACAGTAGTTTAATAATTCATGTACAAAGGCGAGCTTAACTCAACAATGAGTATTATGCCAGCAAACCTTTCCTCTTTCTTTAATAATATAATTACTAAGAAATTATTGTTTCCTGCTGATAAACATAAAAATATATTCTGATAAAATAATGTTAGTATCCATTTTAGCCCTTTCAGTGAAAAAATAAATAGTTTAATAAAGCAAAAACGACTCGAAAAAAAAAGTAACATAAAGCAATAAAACCAGTTGCGAACAACCTTGTCTCATAATCAATCAAAAGAAAAAAAAAATGTTTGCAACCAATGACAACTTGTTAAAATTCCGCGGTTTCAATGGGATCTTTTTGGCAACCCCAAATCACGGTTCGCGTCCAGGGAACCGCCATTTTAAGATTTACGACCGACACAGCGGCATCCATTTTGTTAAAACCTACTCACGTGCAACATGCAAAAGCACTCGGCCCGAAAACTCTTGAATGTACCAAAACTACTTTTCGCGTCACACGAAACGCGGGCCGCTTGGGGACTTAGTAATTAAACAATTTTCATTATTTCGCCACACGTTACCCGCACCTCTGTAATGGCGACGTGTTATAGAAATTTTCACGAAATATATTTTAATGGAAACCGGGATAATCCTTCGATTAATTAACCTCATTTGTTTTTAAAGTACAAAGTATCCGAAGTGTCGACCTGGGCCTTACTATGGTGTGTTAAAATATCAAGCGTGCAAGCGAAAAAGAGGCATGGAGCCATACGTCGAAGAGCACCGCCATGTCCATTTTAGGGCGATCGGTGGTAACGATCTCTCGCGCCGGACCTTAGTACAGGCTATGGTCCGAAGGGAGGAGGAGGGACAGGTGGTCGCCTGCTCCTGCGAAGCAGTAATGCTAGCAAAGGAGGAGACCGACCGCACCAGGCAGTGGCGCTCACGCCCCAACTGCCACACACACACACCCACACACACAGTAGGCGCGGGCTTACGGACGGTAAGCAATGGGTAGCTCGCCGTCCGACCGTCCGGTAACCGTCTGGACCGGGCCCAAGTCGTCAACGGCGCGTATAGTTCCACGCGCGCCTCAAAAAGGTGTCAGCAAACCGCAGCAGCCTACTGGGGCCATGAGGAATGTGAAAATGAAACCCGGAGCCCTGGAACGAAGGCAAAGAAGGAACTGGAGACGGTTTTTAGTCGGTAAAAGTCTGAAACTATCCCCCACTCCGCTCTTAGGCGATGTCATTGGATGATTTTCCCACCTAAAAAAAAAATGTAACTTCATCCCTTTAGCAGATTAGTTTTAGGCCGAGTTTACGGAGACGCGGCGCGTTGGGCGTTTCGTCGTACATTGCAGCAGCGGGCAGCATCATCGCTCGCACAAACACAAACATATGGCAATCTACAACGGACCGCCCGACGCGCCGCGCAACGCGCCGCATCTCTGTAATCGAGCACTTAGTTGTCAACTGGATCTCGTGGTAAGGGCTCTGAATGTTTCATAATGACGTTTTTATCCGAATTGCGGTTCATCTCGAGGTCGAACGCTCTCGTGAGGGGAATTCAAAACAATTTGTTGATATTATTTTATGAAATTTCAATATCATATTGATGATTTTAATGAACTGTATTCATTGATGCTATTAAAATAGTTATTAATCTTCTGTTCACTGCAATAATATTTTAGAAGAATTTAATAACTAACGTAACATCAATGTCACAGTTTTTTTTAATGGAATTCAATATTATTTAGTGAAATTTCGGTTTCATTTTGAAAACAATCAAATTAGAAAAGAAACAAAAACGTTAGCAAAAGATTATCATGTAATTTTTTTCGGATTTAGATATATTTTGTCAGCTAATAGAAATCGTGATCTACTAAAAATTATTTAAAACACAGAAAATTAGCTGTATCTTCCGTTTTGAGAGCAGTGGTGACGAAATAAATTACACAAAGTAATGCGTCTGGCTGGGTTTGAACCCACGTTGTTTGTACACGTATACATTTTAGTATTATAAGAATGTATTATGATTTGTCAATTTGCATGATAAATTAGTGATGTTGTTCTTATGCCCTTCCTTTTAATTCGAATAAGTAACATAAAGATAACGTAATTACCTAGATTAAGAGCTTTTGTTCACTATATATTTGTATAGTGCGTAATTGTTTATTTATTTATTTATTTATTTATTTATATATACTTTATTGTACACCAAGATAAAAAGATTATACATTTTTGAGACTTAAATAACAAACATACAATGGGCGGCCTTATCGCTATCTGCGATCTCTTCCAGGCAACCTGGGATGGAAAGAGATTGCCTGGACATAAAGTGGGGTTGCACTTGGTGCGTAACAAAAAAAAAAGTTAAACAAATGAGGGAAAAAACAAAGTACATACTTAAAACTAGATAGATACATAAATACATACATAATAAAATATAGGCAAGAAACAAGTGACGACTACAATTGATACAAATAGAAACGAAACATAACTACAAGGACAAGTAATATTCCTTCACAAGCGTTTTGAAAATATGAAGTGATTGCGCGCGTTTGATTGATACAGGCAATGCATTCCACAGACGACAAGCTTGAACAGTAAAGGATTTATCTAAAAACGTAGTGGAATGCATCGGCATTTTGAGTTTCAAATTTTCTGATGACCTAAGAGATTTCGTATGTGAGTCACAAAGTAATTCAAAACGGTTCTTGAGATAAAGAGGGGTGAAAGGGGAAAATAGCACATTATACAAGAGGGAAAGAATATGAGCATTCCGGCGAAGGCGAATTGGCAACCACTTGAGTTTAACACGGAACTCAGAAACATGATCATATTTGCGTAAACCAAATATGAACCTTATACAAAAATTTTGGAGACGCTCAAGTTTATCAAGTTATACTTCAGTGAGGTCAAGATAGCTAATTGTTAGTTTTCCTTAGTAAATAAAATAAAATTAACTAAGACAATTTTTTTTTTTTGTTTTTTGCCTTATTTATTTTGGGGTTTTTATCTGACTAGATATGTCAACCCCATCGTACCCTTTAACATTATTAATAACTAAACTAAAATGATTAAGATTACAATAATAAAGATGGAAGTAACAATTGAAGGGCTGCTACCAAATGACATAATTTCCTGGCATCATGCAGCTGGAATACAATTGTTATAGACTCAAACAAAACTCTAGATGATCCACGGGGCTGTGACATAAACGTCACATTGATTTTTCTGGCAACTCAATCTATTCGATTGGCCTCGTTCGTGAGCTTTACGACTAGGAACAGTTTAAGGTCCCTTGAGACTGTCCCCTGCAGTCAATACTGCAAGTGCCACTTCCAGTTTGTAATCAATGTGGCTCAGATCTTTGTTAAAATGGTCGCGAGTTGAAATTCGCAGAGGTACTGTAATATCGGACGGGGATTGCTTGAAAAACGTACAATGCAGACTGATCGAATCAAAATAGGACATTTTGATACAAGTGCAGAAAGTTTGTCATTGTGACCGAGGCGGAATTCTTACAAGCCGGAGGCGACTGTGTTATGGAACCGAGGGCTGCATTGACAAATTTGCACGTGTATCAAACGACGTTTTTCTATTAATACAATTACGAAGAAATACTTTCTCTGCAAATTACAACGTATTTTTGTTTATTTTGTACTGAAGAAAATTGTTCAAATTTGCCATACATTTTAGTTTTGATTTAGATGGCAACGGGCTATCACAAGATTTTTTTTACCTTAATCACAATATCTGGCGGCGGCGGCGTAGCATCTAAAGAATTCTTTTCAAATCATAAATTCAATTTTTTTTTCACAAATAACACAAATAAATAGGTTAGATAATAGTATTTATTAGACATTTTTCCCACGTTTAACCTTCGCAGGTTGAAAAAGAGGCAAAGTTATGAAACTTTATTCATCCTAATATTATTAAAAATAGAAATTCAAACATTTTTGAATTTAGAACGGCGATAATTAAAAACTTAAAAATAACCGCCTTTTAAAAAAAAAATTTCTTTCACTCTTAAACGTGATGAAATAGGAATGAAAAAAGCCCTTGAAGTGATACATTTTAAAAAAGCACGCGGGTGATATACATGCCATGTCTAACCTAATTGTAGTGCGATAAGAGACAGTTTTCGAGTATTGAAAATAAAGGACATCACCCACGGTCCATACATTTTTGGTCCAAATTTAAAAGTGCCGGCCAAAGAAAAAAAATACAATATTCTGTTAGAACTTGTTCTTACGAACATTTTTTATTATGGCAAGAATGCTGTGGGAGCATTAGCCTCGGTATTATTTAAGTTCAAAAATGATTGGTTTTCAAAGAAAATTGCTCTCAAAAAATGAAATATCCTATACATAACAATACTTTAAAAAAAATGCAACAAAAAAAAAAACACCCAGTCTGTAGCTGTGCCTTTATTGCGTTATTTAAAAAAAAACCGGTATATGTAATGCTCAATGCTTTAATAGTTTAGAAAAGTCATAACAAGTACCCACATAAAAAAAAGCATATGACGGCGAATTTCAAAAAACACTCATTTTAGACGGTCAATATCAGAGGTGGGGTTGCGGTGTCTAATAGAAGCGTTAAGAAAACGTTGGAAAGCGTTTCATGAAATGCTGGATGATCGAGATTTTAAGATCTCCCCTAAAAATCCCCTTTCGTGGTCAAAAAGAACTCTCATTTTAGATATGATAGGCTCCGCGGATTTTTAGGGATCGCTTTTGAAGTATTTGCCTTATATGGAGATGGCGGGGCTTTGCATGTGCAAAGACGGAGTAATATTAAAAATGCGACCATACCTACGGGTTGGCAGGATTTAGTGGAGCCTTCTTTGTGCGAAAGCGGCACGCATACGTACAAGTTTGCTTTATGTACTCAGGTAAGGTCAAATGCTGATCTAAGATCACACCGAGCGTGCTTCTCCCAAGGGATCGGATTGGTATAGGTATGTGGTGATCAGAGGGAGACCCTTGAAGAACTCCTGCTCGTATGGGAGGTGAGGAGATCTCCCCACTATCGCATAGAGGGAGCGCTACCATCTGGTAGTCAATAGTGGAAGGTCCTCCTCCTTTTTCGCTCACTCTTGACAGAGTGGTCGTGGTTGACCATGTTGCATTTTCGTTGGCGAGTGAGGCTACCGCGATGTGTCTCCACTTATCCCGGCTAACGGCGTCTCGGGAACACTGGACTATGGAAGTTTGTGTTGCAGCTCTGATGAGGTCTGTCCAATGCGTAGGTGAGCGCCCGCGTGACCGCTTTCCTTCCATTTGTCCCTGGATAACGAGTCGCTCCATGGAATCTTCGTTGCGAACAATGTGACCGAAATAATTAAGGATTCGTACTTGCACAGTCGACGATAATCTTTTAACTCCTCCAGAATCGAGACGTTAGTCCTCCGCGCTGTCCAAGGGATCCGCAGCAGTCGCCGCTAACACCACATCTCGAGTGCATCGATTTTGCTTGGGTCTTTGAGGCGAACCGTCCACGTTTCTGCGCCATTAAGAAATATTGGGAAGACCAAGCTTCTCATGAGGCGGACTTTTGTGGCTTTAGTGATGTTACGGTTGCACCAGATCCTTTTCAGCCTGTCAACAGCAGATCGTGTGATAGCACATCTCCTTCGAATCTCATCTTCACATCCTCCAGTGTTCGTGACGGTTGAACCAAGATATACATACGATTTAACAACTTCACAGTTGGCAATCACAGTGATATCAGGATGATTCAGTACAGCTCGATCCACTATCATCATCTTGGTTTTGTCTCTGTTGAGCGTAAGACCGAAGGAGAGGCTTTTTGTCTCTAAAAATGTCAGCAGGTGTTCCATATCTTCCTTCGATTGTGCTAGAAGGGTAGTGTCATCGGCATATCTCAAATTAGATACCTTTCTACCTCCCACTGAGATCCCTTTGTCCCACTGTTCCACCACGATTCTCATTATATACTCTGAATAAATGTTGAACAGGAGTGGAGACAATTTACAACCCTGTCGAATGCCAGCGTGGGTGTAAAAGCTTTTTTAAGTAAACGTCGTCTATACGAACAGTCGCAGTTCCGTCCTCATAAAGTCGGCGTATGAGACTACCTAGGTGGCGCGGTACTCCCATTTGAATTAGCACGTCCCATAGAATATGCTATTTCACGGTATCGAAGGACTTGCGGAAGTCGACGAAGCAGATATAGAGTGGGATGTTAAACTCTCTAGACTTTTCGATTATTTGTCGAAGAATTAGTATCTGCTCTCTTGTTCCTCTACCCTTGACAAATCCCGCTTGCTCAATAGCTATGGTGGAAGCTACGATTCAATAAAAAGTTCCGCAAGATGAGAAGGTACTAGACAATCTGGCACACCGAGTTGATATAGCTTAAATGATAAACCATTATGTTACACTTTGTCAAAAGCTTTCGTTGAGTCAAAAAACTAGACGTCCATCATCGACCAACAAAACCAAACTACCGTTGGGAATAACACTCTTAACTTCAGCATAATCTCTGCGCTGCTTGTAAATAAGCCTCTCGTAGATTTTACCGAGGACATTGAATGGACTGATGAAAAGGTAGCTGGAGGGGCAAACTTGACTTAGACTTGCATAGTTTAGGAATATAGTGACCTTTTTCCACGCTTGGGGGAACATGTTATTCCTTAATGCACCATTGAAGACGACGCTCATTAGTATTATGAGTTGGGATGGGAAGAGTTTAAACACCTTGTTGATGACACCGTCAGAGCCGAGGTCTTTCCGGGGCTAAAGCTTTTTGATGATATTCTCCACCTCCTCTGAGATAAAGAGGGACAAAGGATCATTAGGATCTTCGATGAGTGCTAGGGTAGCTCTACGTTCAACTTTAGCGTCTCTCATATCAAGGTGAGTTTTGTCTATTGGTTGACTAGAGAAACAATGGAACTGTAGGCTGTTATTGTAACTGTAGAAAATAAAGCATTTCGCTTTGTCACAATTATCGAAAGCGATGCTCTTATCGGGGCGAATAAGAACAGACATGGAAGCCTCTACTTTCTCTGAAGGTGCTAGAAGGCGAGGTGAGCGGGTTCTAGCTCACATTTTATCCCAGCGCGGCACGCTGCTCTGTTGCTTGAGTTTTGTTTACTTCGCCGGGAGCTGCATTCTTTTCGGTTTTCAGACCACATACATCGCCCAGGAGTTTTAAGCGATGGTCATCAGTCACTGTGATCGCCCCTAAAAAATCATTCAGGACGGATCGTTCGTGGTCCATATGTGAATCGAACGCTGCTGTCGTGTCAGCGACTGAGACTCAAGAAATCGGGGATAAAATCTAACTGATTCGATATGGTAGATTTTGGTCTTCCCATCCATGATCAATTGGGACGGGAGTGATACAATATCATACGCGTTGCTTCAGGTACCTACTAAAGTAACAGATAAGATATTCGAGGTGGGGCGAGCGTACAATGGCTAGGGGAGGGGAAGTCACCACATTGTGTGATAGTAAACGGCAGCTACCTGGAACTTTCTATTCAAGCTCTAACTCTTTGTTTTTACAATTCATGTTACCAAAAATGTACGGAAAATTATTTTTTAAAACTTAAATAAAACCCAGGGCAACGGTCCTACAGTTTTGGTGTAGTAATAAAAAATGCTCAAGGGGTCAATCTCTAACAGATTGCTTTATTTTTTTTTCTTGGCCGGCACTTTTGAATTTGGACCAAAATAAATGATCTCCTTTAATAAGTTGTGCGAATATGAAAATAGTTAAGTGGTTTAAGGGCTGATATTTCAATCGCCAGATAACTTTTATCTGAAGAATATGTTTGACGTTTTGACATAGAAATTAACTGACGATTGAAAAATCGGCTCTTAGTCTGACACTTTTTAGTAGACTATAAAATAAAATTCATTTTATTTCAGACTTATTTCAATGACAATATTTTGGTAGAGACTGAAAGGTTAAAAATCGTTAGTATAATAATCAAATGCATAAATTAATTAATTACTTATTCATAAAAGAATAAAAATAAGTCAATCCAACAAAACAAAAGAAAATCAGTTATAATTCACAAAACAAAAATAAATTTTGACTGGGCTGTTGGTCTAGTAGCTAGTGACCCTGTCTGCTATGCTGGAGGTCGTGTAGGTTCGATTCCCAACTAAGACAAATGTTTGTGTGACGAGCACAAACATTTGCTCTGTGTCTGAGTGTAATTTATCTATATTAAGTACGTATTTAGAAATATATAAGTATGTTTATTAGTAGTCTAGTACTCATAGCACAAGCTCTGCTTAGTTCGGGATTAGAAATTAGCGTTGTGTGAAAGTTGTAAAATATTATTATTATTTTTAAATGGTACAAAAATAATAGACTATACCTGTAACTTAACCTACCCGAAAATATTGAAATATTACATCCGGAGTTTCTCTTCTGACATACAAGCCAACGTCGACGTCATCTCAAAGCACAGTCACGAGGTGATGGGGGTCAGAACAAAGGAATTGGGAGCGTGGCCAACTCCAAGCGTTCACGCTAAATGAAACGATAGTAACTTGGCTAGGGGGGCAGATCACCACAGGCCTATTCTATAGCAGCTGTACGGGCGTGGTGGATTTTGACTTTTCTTTCTTATAAGAAGTATTAAAGCTTCATAACTTCGTCTCTGATGAAAAATATTTTGAAAATTCTTTCTTATTTGTTTACTTAAACAGCAATAATGATTTTATTTGCCAAGTTAAAAATGTAAAGCATTTTTCTTTATTGATTATGAACTACGGCCGTCTGAAATGAACTTATTTGTGCAATAATTGAATTACTTTCAAGGTTGCACGGTCATATTGCTAAAAGCAACCTGTCACACCACGTAATCGTTATTAAACACTCAAAAAATTATGGTAAAAGCAAACCAGTGTTATCAAATTATCGAAGATTCTTTTTATTGTCTAACACCCGCATTAATAAAGAAGTAATCGCTCGTTGCTAAGTAATTTCTTATTATGTCATTACTTGACGTTCAAAATCTTCATTCAAAATTG
The DNA here is from genome assembly GCA_958295575.1 of Leucania comma. Taxonomy (NCBI): domain Eukaryota; kingdom Metazoa; phylum Arthropoda; class Insecta; order Lepidoptera; family Noctuidae; genus Leucania; species Leucania comma. Next base: position 24,157,542 of record OY282467.1, on the reverse strand, counting down.
AAATTTTTCTTAACTATAGATTACAAATTGTTACTTAAGTAGTTACTTTTACTCAAGTAATTAGTTTTTCTTGTTATAAAATACGGGTGTAAGATTTATAAAGCCTTTTACTCAGTTAGCAAGCAAAACAGATGCAATTGCTCAAAAAAAGTTGCCAATCATTTATCCATGTCAGTATCAATCATTCGTCAGTATGGGGTACAGTGACAGATGTGCGCATATCAATTTTGGTGCAGCTCGGACATAGCAATTTGTCGCGTATATTGGTTCGGATTTTTATCGGAGTCTCTTAAAAAAAGTAGCTTAGATTAAGCTGGAGTCCATAAAAAGTGGCTAACCGTAGATAGCTTAAGGGTGCTCTGGTCGGTTATTTTTTGTTACAATCGTAGTTTCGGGATACCTTCATTGTATTATGGTGTGATTTCAAAACGAAAATGATATTGAATTGATTTGATATCATTTTTACACTTTATGGAAGCAAAATAGTAAAAAAAAGTACACTTTTTTAAGTTATTTGCGTTGAAACTTCCTTGTTTTGATACTAATTTGTGTGTATTTTGGGTGTCAATAAATAACTGATGTAGTAAGTGTATAGCTAAATAATTTACATATAAGTGTAGACTATTTGTTCAAAATTTCAATTAATTTTATTATGAATAGATACATTCAGCAAAATTTTCATAATATCTAAACGTGCTTTTAGTTTTTTTTTTTTATAGTAGACAAAATCATCCAATGACAGATCCCGCCCTAGGGTGGAACGGGAAATAGTTTCAGACTCTTACTGACTAAAAACCTACCCTGTTCCTTTCCTGCCTTGGTTTTAGAGCCCTGGTATGCATTTTCATACCTCCTGAGAGCCCCAGACTATGCCTCGTCACTAGTGGGCCCCTACAGTTTGCTGACAACGGAAATTTGGATCGGAATTCCGGCGGCGGCTACGGCGTGAGCACCGTTGCCTGATGCGGTCTGCCTCCTTCTTTGCTAGCATTACTGCTTCGAAGAAGGAGGCGATCGCCTGCCACTCCTCCTCGCTCCGAACCATGGCCTGTACCAAGACCCGGCGAAGGAGAGACTGCCGCCGCCGATCGCCCCTACGAAGACACGGCGATATAAATTGTCGTGAATGTTATGGGAGTGTGTATTCGTGTGTAACTTCTTATTGCACATGAAAGCATTTTTAACTATCACACATGATTTTGGATGAAATAACATGTATTTCAAGCACTAGTTAGTTGAATTTGAACGACATACATACAAATACACATACATATAGTTATATATATCATTGTAAAGTGATTGTAATGATCAATTTAATGAGCTGATAATTCCATTCATTTTTTAACTTTTGTTCTATTTTTTTTTTAGTTATGAATGTTTTTGCATGCCGTAAAATAAAATATACCTATTGGGACCATCGACAATTACAACATCTTATCGGTATAACTGCATTGTTAAGAAATAAAATGATCATTTCATTTTCGATGAAAGTTCTCTCAAAAAGAACTGACTTCTGACTTAATTCAAAACAAAATAACCTTTAAAACCTGCAAACAAAAGTGAATCCTTTAGAACCATACTAAAAAATCCTTTTCAGCTCCGACTAACACATTAATTGCCTTTAGACAACGAACGAAAAACGTAAAAACGTTCGTCTCTTTAAACTTCAAAAAGCTCTTTGACGCGAAACCCTTTGACGTTCGCCTAAACAGCACAAAGTTCCCAACTGCCGCGCTAAAAGCAAATTACCATCAGTGATTAAATCGTGGTTTAGACCACGGTTTAAGAATTACCGGAATATTCTACCACTAATATGCCAAAAGTATTGGGAACTAGATAAGGTAGTAATAGTTCATCTTAATGGATGCTCTTATCAGGCCATTCTCTTTTGTAAGGAGAAGTTTCTAGAGAGAGTATGTTTTTAATGTTGGAGTAATTAATAGCGGTTTAGTCTATGATTTTTTTTAGATGAATGGAGAGAGCCAATGAAAAGTTCAGTTTAAGAATGTAAACGACTGTGTGAAAAGTAATATGACTAATATGAACTGTGTGGTTCTTTCTTCAAAAGACCATCCCAGACACCAATCTGCATGGCTCTCATACGTTTTGACCATTACATGTTTGCTGTATGGACTTTAAAAGAGCCTTTGATCCCTGAGTCTGTTTCAGTGTTTCTTCTCAGGGTAGTCAGCTAGGAAACACCGGTCTCATCTAGTTAAAATTGACGAAAAAATAAAATTGACGTGTAAAACTGTTTTTTAGAACCTATTTGCAAAATAAATATCATTTAACGAGTGACACGACAGAATGGAAGAAAAATACGTGTTACTGACTACAGATAACACGGGACAAGGACAGTAAGATGATGATCATCATGAGCATCTTTTTTTTTATTTAGTTTTTTTATTACATAATTTGACCAATATAAAGTTAATAATATAAATGATGACCACATAGGTGAGAAAATTTTTAGGGTTATTCTAGGAGACATTTATCTAGCAGTGATACAATAATCCTACAAATAGTCTTTTTTTGAGGTAAGACGTCATCTTATGGCTCCTTCTGCTCTAGGGTAGAACGGTACAGCTAATCAGATTTTTAGTTGCCGTTTACATTATACACCGTTAATTTTTTTTCGTTTTAATCCCGCGGAGGGTTGATTCGGTACATGAAATACTATCGATTTGTAAAGAAAAAATTAAAAAATAAAGTACATTTTTTCTAAAACTCGGATTAATATACGCCTGTACGAAATTAATTTCTTTAAGTAAACGAGTCAATGACCTTGTAGGTAGCTGTCGGTCGTTGCGTACTAACTACCTACAGTTCATTGGTTTCGCTCAGCTGACGTTTAGGGGTAAAACAAAACAAACAAAAGTGTTAAACAAGAATGGACTCGACTATATTTCTATGGTACGAGTAGATATACGTAAACAGAGCCATTTGCACAAAATCAACAACGACCAAAACCTTCTAGCGCATCTCCAGATTTATCCAGTATTGATTGTTCAGATAACCTCACTGTAGCAAGGTTTACATTCCAAACAAAGTCCGTGTAGATCTATTTCAATATAGCCGGATCACTTCAGGCGACACTCGTGCAGTTAGTGCAGTATCACGTACCGCATGACTCATGCAGGACTTTCTGGTCTAAACAAACGTTATACATTTTGCAGGGGAAGCGTCTGGTGACGTTTTTAGTGGGCATACGATACAATTCGATATGTTTTCCAATTGGTTTCTATGCCATGCTACCAGTGATGGTCAGAGATTATCTATTTTTTTTTTTTGTGTTGATGTCGTTTAACCAATGCGATATAAACCAGTGCTTGCTTGCGATCCCACTTCATTGTAATCAGTGATGCAATCGCTGGTGGTTAAGCACACTATTTTATTAAGTGCAATAAGCTCATTCTCAAACTCAAAATAAAAGGCCTAAATGATTACTTATAAAACATCAGAAGCTAGCACACGGTTTCAATTGGTCGTTTCCTAAAAAGAAGAACCGGAAAAAAACTACATGGTTACTCTTTTGAAAAAGTGATTGTTTCTATAATATTTTCATATTACAATATTTATAGATATTAGAGAACCATGTAGACCGGTCAGTTTTATACCCGAAAGCACAATAAAAATTGTAATCCCTGAATTTGCGGAGTCTACGGTGTTCTCACATTAACATTATAAAAAGAAGCTATACAAAAATAATAATAAACCTGTCAATAAATTATAGATGTATACAATAATAAATTACTAGTAAAATTGAGGCGGCTATGTTTTATATAATATAAAAAAAAAACAATGTCACAGGAGAGGAAGCATAAAGAAAAAGTATCAGTATACATTATGAAGTTTAAACAATAATGGAGAATTTAATAAATAAGTATGCAATAATGCAATTAATGAGCTGCCAGGCAAGCCACATGTACAGAAGTAGTCATTGCCAAACAAGCGTGTCTTCAACGTAGTCTTAGACCTTGTAATAGGACTTCTTGCCAAGACGCTTCTTTGAAGACGCCTAAATAAATTGTTATTGGACGGGAAAATAGCACTTGAATTGTTCCAGTCCTTCAATGTACGCTGTATATATACAACGGGGCAAAACACTTCCGAAGAGGGGTACTTCCAATGCTGTATTTATGTTGTGATCGCGGAGAATTTTACTACCGAAAATTAGAATATACGTGATGTCAGGCCTTGAGTTCTTACGTGGAGACTACAAGAGTATCTCTCTAGACACAAACTGCATATAATTTCTTACATAATCTGCAACCCTACTATTCATAAACAAGGAAATTCCCCAATAAAAAGGATATTTACTAAACAACATCGGATACGGTTGTATACAGTATAAACATTGCGTTATTATTGTTTCCGAGTATCCCTAGGCGGTATGATAGGATTTCCGAACGCATTCCGTTCACTATTGGATTATTGAATCGGTCATTATACCTTAATGAAAATCTACCTATATGAAAATGTTAACACAAAAATTGCTGTTAGAGGGAAAAATTGCTGTTATTTAATTGAAGACTTAATAAAACAGATCAATGGTTTTCATTGGAGAGATGTGGTGGTCCAGTGCTTTCCTTCTGGAGAGGAGGCCTGACTCCCAGCAGTAGGAACATTATAAGGCTGATTCTGTGCTATGGTTTTTTCATGTGGAACTCAGTTTCAGATGTAACTAAGTAGAATTAAGCAGCTGAAAGACTTGTACTGTTGGAATAGGCCTCCCGTAAGCGTCACCATAACGAGCAGTCTTGTGCTTCTTGCATCTATCGGATTTCCAGGGTCCTTACCTATTCATCGATCCATCTTGTGGGAGGTCTTTAAACGCTGCATATTACGATGCATGGTCGCCACTCTAAGAACTTTTGTCCCCATCGATTCGTCCGAATTGACTATACAACTTACCCTTTTACTAAAATCGTGGTACTTAATTTACCGTAGCAAAATCTATGTCAAACTACAGATAAAAGGTGAGAAAATATGGGTATTTATAGACTATAAGGCGGTATGAAGAGCAGTGCTGGCCGAGTGGTAACGGCCCCGACTTACGATAGGTTGCGGGTTCAAACCCAGTCAGACACAATACCTACTTTGTGTTATTTATTTCATCACCGCTGCTCTCAAAACGGTGAAGGAAAATATCGTGAGGAAACCATGTTCTAGAACCAAAAATTCAAAGACATGTGACATCCACCAACCCGCACTGGGCCCGCGTGGTGGATTACGGCCCATTCCCTTTCCTAGAGAGGAGGCCTGACTCCCAGCAGTGGGAACATTATAAGGCTGATGCTATGTTATAAGGCGGTACGAGATTTGCCGTGTCAGCTAGTCTAAAAGTAAAAATTTTACATTTTTAAATTCAAACTCTATAAAACCGTTATTCTAACATTTTAGTGAAAAAATGAATTTATCACTTTTTTTTGCTAGAAATATCATCGGCGTTGATAAAATCTTTATCCTAACTAACCCCGATGACATTGTTTATTTAAAATAAATGTTGCTACTTAATTATTTTTTTTCGCTACAAATGCCATCAAAGTTGATTAAAACAAAGATTTTATACAGTTTAACTTAAAAAATCCAGAATCATGTAGGTATTGGATTCATGGTATTGGTTTGTGCATCGATATATGACACACCCTGTATACTCGTAGAAACACAACAATTACAATTTATTCTTACTTTGTTTATTAAGCCTGTGTCCTTCAATTGCCCTTGCCTTCTGAGACCACGGATTTCCTTTTCAGCAATTCCCCGTAGCCCCAGCGAGCAATAGCCCTGCTGGGCTAAACGTGCACCGGACGGCCGGGCGGCGAGTTATCCATTACTCGTCATCCGCAAGCCCGCGCTTACCGTGGTCGGAAGTCGAGGTGAAGACTGCGGTGGTTGGGGCGTGAGGTTATTCGTTCCTTCACGCTTGCTTGTAAACCATAGCCTGAACCAGAACTCGGTGCGAGAGATCGCCCCCGCCGATCTACTACACTATGCTTGATCAAAACTGTTTTTTATTCATAAAATATTATTAGACTTTGTGAATCAAAGTGTATTGAGACTGTCACTTCTCCATCAGTTAGTAATTTGTCAAAAACCAAGTAAGTAAATACAAACAAATCAGAAAATCTCATAGCAACGCTTTTCCCTCATCAAATATAAAACCAATACATCTCAACAGTAATACATTTTCACTACAGACTAACTTAATCATATAATAAGACCGGGTAAAGCTCGAGTCACACTGGGTCGCTGAATTATTGAACAGCGTACCTCAGAGAGTACATGGTCTAAATGGAGTCTGATTTTTGTTCTTACCATGTTCAGTGAAAGAGATTAGCTAGAGCATTGAGACGAATGGCCGGTAGGTACCTACGAAGGGTAATCTTATGGGATTAAGTAATATTAGAGGAAAGATTCCTTTTCGACCTTCTGAAAGGGTATTAATTTGGAAAGTTTTTTGTTGGCTTCTATTTATGATTTTGCTGGCTCCGAGAATTTTGTACAGAAATTTCTTTATTGAGTGAGTGGCTTATTTATTAGTTGTATCGTTTTCAGTTTGTTCCAAATTGAACGACTTTTCAATGTTTTTTTTTTGTTTATCTTATTTTTTCACAGTCGAGGTTTGAGAATATAAAGTAGAAAAACATTCAAAATATGCTAAATGTTTTTCTAAGCGCAAAACTCGAGGTCAATTTAAAAAAAAAAACTGTTTGTTAAAGTCTCAAGAATGTTGTTCCAAAAAATTCATGGGTACCTGACACATAAACATTTTTTTTTTTTTATTAAATTAAAATTGTTTCTAGCTGTCAATATTAGGGTTAGCTGTCAATTACAATACCTTTTATGACAGATCGACGTCTCTTGGGTAAGATAGTAATAATATAATTTCTTCGAAACCTGATAAAGTTGATATGCTGCCTGACTGACAGCTGACGCAAGCACAAGAGAAACATTCTAGTTAGGTACTGGAATTCTAGATTATATTGGCATTCACTAAGTAGATACAAGGTAACTTCTAACCCATTCAAATTCATCTTTCAGGAGGCAAATATATTGGAATCTATCTTGAAAACTTAAAACAAACAATTGACTGCTTGGCCTGTTGGTATCGTAGTTAGTGGCCCTGACTGCTATACCGGAGGTAGTGGGTTCGATTCCTACCCAGGACAAATGTTTGTGTGATGAGCACGATCAATTTTGTGTTGTGTCAGGATGTAATTTATCTCTAATATGTATGTATTTAGAAATATTTAAGTATGTTTGCCATGTTGTATCTGGATGTAATCTTTAATAATTATGTGTGATCTCTAGTACTCAAAACACAAGCTCTGCTTAGTTTGGGAGTAGATGGCGTTATGTAAAAGTTAAAGAAAAAAGACCTTGTAACCTTTGTAACTTTGACGCGTTATCACATTAATTGTGGCATTAATATTAAATATAAAAGCAAAAATTTGTATGTAATGGTGTGTGTGTGTATGTTTGTTACTACTCCACGCTGAAACGGCTGTATAGATTTAGTTTATTTGTATCTATGTGCATATAGATAGAGAATTTAGACTGTCTTCTGAAATAGCATAATAATACTTTTTTATACCAGGAAGAGGTTCTCATGGAGACATTTTCTACTAAGGCTTTTGATTATGTACATTATCCTATATTATTAAATAAACTTGAAAAATATGGTATCAGGGGAAATATACTTGATCTTATTCGATCTTACTTGACGGACAGAAGGCAATTTGTGGAAATTACACAAGTATGCTCAATTACCGGCTATGAGAAAAAATATCGTTCTGAAAGCGAGATAATTAAATACGGCGTTCCTCAGGGTACTGTCCTAGGGCCCCCGCTTTTTTTGCTTTACATTAATGACCTTCCGGAGCAGATAGACCACCCCATGGTGCTATTCGCCGATGATAGCACTGTAGTGATTAAATGTGACAATCCTGATACATATGAAAAAGAAGTAAATATGACATTGAATAGAATAATATCATGGTTTGACAACAATAATCTAAAAATAAACTTAGAAAAGACTAAAATAATGCATTTTTATCAAAGGATCCCAAACAAGCTTCTTGACGTTAACTACTTGGGGATAAAAATTGAACCAATTACAGCTGTTAAATTTCTAGGTATTAATATTGACAACAATTTGACTTGGAGAATCCAAACAGACGAAATATGTAAAAAATTGAATAAATTTGCTTATGTTCTTTATAAATTATCAAAAATAGTGAGCTTAGAATCCGTACTAGCAGCCTACCACGGCTATGTTGCATCAGCTCTCAGATATGGTGTAATATACCGGGGCAATTCAGTAGATAGAGAACTCGTATTCAGAGCCCAAAAAAGATGTGTCAGAGCTATGTGTGGCCTTAAAAGCACAGACAGTTGCCAGCCGTTCTTTATACGTCTAAAAATTCTTACCTTGCCATCCTTATACATATACGAAATAAATGTGTTTGTTAAATCTAATATCACATTATATAAAATAGCTACTAAAAGCTATTACAGGAAATTACGTGATAAAAATAAGTCAGAACTCGAAGTAACTTATGGAAAAACTGCACTAATGAATAAGAGTACCTTCTGTATGGCCCAAAAAATATTTAACAAATTACCTGAGAAAATAAAAACGCTAAATTTGGACAATTTCAAAAAAGTACTATTAAAACTTTTGATAAACAAATGTTATTACTCAATAAAAGATTATTTAGACGACAATTCTATAATTACTGCTTCAGAAAATTGCATATCACTTGACTTATTTTGAATATATTGAATTTTTATTTGACATTAGCATTAATATGACATGTAACTCTTTGACATTTATAAAAAAAAATATATTCTGTTTTATTTGTAATGTTGCATGTGCCAATTATTATCGACTTCCATATTTACTGCTTCAAAAAAATTGCACACTACTTTATTTATTTTGATTATATTAAATTTTTATTTGACATTAGGATTAATATGACATGTAACTCTTTGATATTTATTAAAACTTATTCTATTTGATTTGTAATGATAAGTTTGTGCTAATTAATATTGACTTCCATAATTACCTACTGCTTCAGAAAATTGTACATCACTTGACTTATTTTGATCATCATAATTTTTATTTGACATTAGCATTAATATGATATGTAACTTTCTAATATTTATTGAAATTGATTTTATTTTATTTGTAATGTTAAGCATGTGCCAATTAATATTGAATTTATTAATGATGTGAAATTGTAATAATCATAGAAGTTATATATGTGTTCAAAATTTATTATTTTTAGATATCTACATATTTGTACGCCTCTGGGCAAAACATAGAGGATCTACCTGTCTTTAACACCGCACACTTTATTGTAACTTGACCTATGTTTACAAATAAAATCTTCTTATTCTTATTCTTATTCTTACTTTTCATGCGAGCGAAACCACTGTCTGAAGCTATTGTAAGCGCGTAAATATATTGAACAAATTGTATTTAAATGTTGATCCGTAAGTGAGGCTCCCCTACAGCAAACATGATTTATTACACTAGTACTTTCAACCCCTAAAATTAGCTTTAGCATTAGCATTAAATGTTCCCACTGCTGGGACTCAGGCCTCCGCTCTTGGAGAGGGAATGGGCCGTAATCCATCACGCGGACCCAGTGTATTGGTGAATGTCACATATCTTCGAATTTTTGGTGCTAAGACGAGCCGGTTTCTTCACGATGTTTTCCTTTACCGTTTTTGAGAGCAGTGTTGATGATATAAATTACACAAAGTAATGCGCCTTGCTTGATTTGAAGCCGAGACCTACAACTTGTAAGTCGGGGCCGATACCACTCGGCCACCACTGCTCTACCCTTAAAATAATTTCATTCCATTAAAATCCACCTTATAATGTCCGTTTAAAAGAACCAAGACAGAATTTCTTTCTTTCTACATTTTATTGTAGGTGTAATTCCAAGGGATTGGAACGTGTGGGTATCGTTATATAAAATTGTGTTAGCTTCAAAGTCAGTATTAGCAATTGTCTTGCACTCTACCAGATTGCTTTACAATCAACTAACAGCTCCACCAACTAGTTGGATTTACTTTAAACTTTATTAGATACTAATTCTCATGAGAGAATCATTTGCTGTTTCCTAAGGGATGCGTCCTTACAGTGTTTTAACTATAATAATATTTTTATTTCAGGTAACAGAACTCATATTACAAATCACTACATAGTATAAAACAAAGTCGCTTCCCGCTGTCTGTCCTTATATATATCTATGCTTACGGATTTTGATGCTTTTTTTTTAAATAAATAGCGTGATTCAAGAGGAAGGTTTGTATGTATAATATATGTATAATATATTTAACATCACCATTGCACCCATGCGAAGCTGGGGCGGGTTGCTAGTATCTTAATACTAACATATGTACATAAAAATTTTAATTATATAGTACGCGGCAAATAAGCTGAAACATTTCCTATGGTTTCTCGCAGCCCTACATTTTGATTGAGACCCGAAAATCAGTTACTGCGCATAGAAGATCAACCGCCATGATTAATCAACTAGTGTGACGAAGATTATAACGATTTTCCGGCCACCATTTAAACGCACCACCACCACCAACCACTTTTTTTTTTCACCGCGAACCATTTTTTTCTTTGTAGGTACTATGTCTGTAACACTTCACTTAGCACTCTATATCTTGGTACTGTTTTGTGGTACTTCTTCGCGAAACCGACGAAACACTACGCCCTGTAGTCAAAAGTCTTCTTCCATAACAAGGTGCAGAAAACACTTCTGTAGTCCGGTGCGACTCCAGTAACTGCACCGTTAGTGTGTACTTCAACTTTTGGCGCACATATTCGACGATGTCCACCGCCTTAGTAGTGTAAGGGCCTCCTGCCGTCTGGACCCAAGTTATTTATAATTAAAAGCTGCCAGTGTTCACTTTCACCTTTCAAATTAGTTTTACTAGGATTTGATACTTACAGCACTGGTTTATTTATACTTCATAAAACTATTAGCTCTAGGAATAGTAAAAACCTTAATTTTTCACATACTCCTGTCTAGGAGAACTGAATAATTCTTAATTTTAGAAAATTTCTGGAATATCCTACAGTAGTAGATCCTAGTACAATAAGTACTACTAAAACGTATCTATTCCAAAAAACCTCTTTTTTGTAGGATAAATATATCAAGTAGGTATCGAGTAGGTGCGCGTCACTGCGAGTGGAGCGACTAAAACTGCTGGGATTTGTCAGTGGCCCTTAGCGTTACAGAGCTGCAAGAACTCTTTTGGACAAACTTGCAGTCTTTGCAATCATGTGTCCTCAAATATGCTGACAAACACAACACGCCATAGACCCGGGCTTGATCCTCGAGCAGCCCATTCATTGTTTCTTCAGTGCTGGGCCAGACTGGCAGTGCGGTGCAGAGAGCGGTGAGGGAGGTTGCGACAGCATGGCTCGAACTAGTTTGAGATCCCCGCTGCCGCGCGAGTCGCCGTTGCCGTTCACCACTCGCACACTCATTGTGGCCGCTTGTATGAACGAGGTGCCATACCTCGAGAATTACCCGCGCGCGTCCCGCATCATGTATATAGTCCGCGCCGCTTCCCGCGCTCACGTGCCGACTATGGATACTCTAAAGAAGTTTGACCATCGGTACGCTACGTTTACACGTGGGCCCAGCCTCGGCCAATCCACATCCATAGCCATTGTGTAACCGGGGAAACCTTGTTTATACAGTGGCAATTGGCCGAGGCTGGGCCAACGCGTAAACTAGGCATTAAGTTTGAGCTTCCCTCGCCGCACCCGCTCCGCGCCCGCGTTTGCAGTCTGGTCGAACACTCAGTGGTATATAGTTGGCATTGCAGGGCCAAGGTAACAATTCCGAACACTCTCGTGACACACTCAAAGGTCTATTTCAAGTAACGTACATTCATATCCCGCAAAATTTCTTTAAAATTTCTTTTTAAGATATTCAAATAAAAAGGTAAGAAAACAAAAGCTTAGCTTATGCTTAATCTGAAAGCCTTTCGGATAAGTGTTCAATCGTCTTTGCATAACAGTTTATTTTTCATATGAAAAATTGAGGGAAGCACAAAATAAACCAGAAAAAATTTCTTCATTTTCAAACAAATGATTAAATACATTTAAAATCAGCCCATTTGAACTGTTATCTGAAAAATTTATATGCCATTAAATTTAAAAGCTCTGAAACTTTTCCGCAAATAATCTATACCTGCCGATCAAAACTCATATAATAATATTTCACTACTAGCTTCTGCCAGCGGCTTCGGACGCGTCAAATTAGGCTACCCCATATTTATATATATTACTATACTTTGGATACCCGTTTCATACCTTAAAGGGATAAATTTTGGAGAATACTCTCAACTTAAGTATGTTACTATTATGAAGTAGAGCACTAAGTCGCCTACGTCATAAAAATAAAAATGTTGTACAAAATATTACACTTCTAGTCCAAGTAGTTTTGACTGCCCATTGATATATCAGCTAGTTTTCCCTTTTTTAAGGTTCCGTAACCAAATGGCAAATAACGGAACCTTTATGGATTCGTCATGTCTGTCTGTTTTCCGAAACTGTAAGAACTATACCGTTGAAAGTTTATAAGTCGCTGTATTCTGTAAATCGTATTAAGACTTTCACACAAAAATAGAAAAAAAAACAATAAAAGTTGACGTTCCCTATACTCAGAACTGAAGCTTAATTTTTTTTTTTATCAAACCCATACGTGTGAGGTATCTATGGATAGGTCTTTAAAAAAGATATTGAGGTTTCTAATATATATTATCTAAACTGAATAGTTTGCGCGAGAGACACTTCCAAAGTAGTAAAATTGCCGTTGGCTCTCTACTCAACTCACCCACTCCTCCTTCTTATCATATTTCCCACTTTCAATGTCTTTGTTCTTCTCACGCTAAGAATCTGCGTTCTTCTAACAATCTTCTACTGCTTTGTCCTTCTCATACTTCTGATTTTGTTCATTCTTCCTTTCATATACAGTCCATACTTCTGTGGAATGTGCTTCCTCTCAACATCAGGACGGCCACCAGTCAGTATGCATTCAAGCAGAAGTTGCGGAATTATTTTCTTCACAGATAGCGAAGTCATCTCATAAACAACTTTTTTTACTTCATAAAAATATATGTATTTGTATATGTAGGTATATATTATATTAAATATATGTACATATATTTTATTTATATATATTTGAATCCTTGTTTTTCTTATTAATCTATTGTTTTTTTTTATGCACCTGCCATGTTTTCTCTTCACCACCCTTGGTTGACTGGTAGAGAATGCCTAAGGCATTAAGCCCGCCTGTGTATCTTTGTGTTGCATAAAGTTTAAATAAATAAAATGTCCCCCCCCCCCCTGCAACTTCTAAAACAAGAGAAATATGAAACTAAAAAAATATATGATGTATATTACTATTCAAATTTCCCCCGAAAATTGGTTTGACGAGATCTAGTAGGTAGTTTTTTTTTTGAATACGTCATATATCATAAACCGCAATTTACCAAGTTTGTACGGAACGGAACCCTCAGTGCGCGAGTCCGAATCGCACTTGACCAGTTTTTTATATATGTTACCGGTAATCTGTATTATTTAGCTGTTCTATACAATACCGAATGCGCAGCCGGTATGTGTGTAAAAGACGAGAGCAGGGAAGGAAGTGATGCAATTTTAGGGCACTCCGACACGAACAGGATAGGTTAGATTTATTTTTTTATCACCACCTGAAAATAAAAGCCTTACGTTAAAAGGCTTGCTTTGAAGTGAAATCATTGGATTGACTTTGATTTATAAGTTCAAAAACTTTACATTAAAGGTACGTTTTCCTTTTTTTGAAATTATGTATTTATTGGTTTCTTTTTGTTTTGTGTTTTCTGTAATATTAAGCTCAGAGTAACCCGTTTTTTTTTTAAAAAAAAACGGCTATTTCATAGGTAACGGTAATGTTGTAAGTGTGTATGTTTTTTTTACTTTTTCCCGGTTGAATGGATGAAAAGATTTCGATGAAATTTGCTACACGGGTAGACCATGACCTGCTTTTTTTCCCACGGGAATAGAATTGAATTCTCCTTGGGTGAGGGGAGGGGTTAAACCATATTCTATACATTGCCTAGGTATTGCATAGAATACCGGATTACATAGATTGCCGGTAACATTTATACAGAATTTTCTTTAAGACGTCTCGATAATTTGTACAAAAAAACATAAGCAAAGATAAAAATTTGACTATCCATTCAGTCTTTCGCAAATCGTAAAATTCACGACTTTACTGTTTTATTTAACATCTGCAAAATAAAACCTGTTTTATTGATTTATAAGAAAACGTAAAAAGGAGTAATAAAATTTGACTCTTCCAACGAACAGATGCATTTCCATTGAAACAAATAATATATTATTATAAAAGCTGATCCTATTTCAATAAACGTATATAAAATACTTTTGCATAACATTTTGAAATATTTGAATAAAATTTTATATTCTGCTGAGTTAGTTAAGCTGGATTATTGAGCATCGATTTTAATTTAGGTACTATTTTTTTTAATGATAAAGGCTGGATAAGGTAAAAACGACAAAGGTAGACGAAAATGGATAAAATGAAAATTACCATATTAAAGCGAAAGTGGTGTCGGTGATTGAAAAATTGAAAGAGCAGTGTTTATCTTGAACTGGCAGCTAAAAGATGACCGACTGACGATCCCTGCGCACGAGCATGACACGAGCATCAGCCCTACTCAACTCAACCATTTGTCTGACTGACCTGTTGGTCTAGTAGTTAGTGGCTCTGACTGCTAAGCCGGAGGTCGTGGGTTCGATTCCCACCCAGGCCAAATGTTTGTGTGATGAGTACTATCATTTGTTCTGTGTCTGGGTGTAATTTATCTATAACATGTATGTATTTAGAAATATATAAGTATGTTTATCAGTTGTCTAGTACCCATAACACAAGGTCTGTTTAGCTTGGGACTAGACGACGTTGTGTGATAGTTGTGGAATATTATATTATTATTATTAAAAGGAACTGATTGACTCAACAATCTAGTTTTTGTAATCACGACCAGTAAAAATAAGATTATTTAAGTCCAGTTAACCTAACTCAAACCTCAATTAATCAGTTAATTTATATTCTGCTCTATTGACTTGTACATTTGCTTGACCTTTATGTGACCTTCAGTACCTCTCATCTATACGAATTATTCGTACAAGATCTATCAATTTGCTGAAAGCATTAGGAACTAGTTTGATAGACGTCTTTGATACCGTAACAGGAAAAAATTGGTTATCCTCTTTTTCATTATTGATAGGCTTTCGTTGAATTGAACTATTGAAAGAAAATAATGTCGCTTGAATAAGTTATATACGAACTTTATTTTTGGGTCTGTATCGTAGAAGGATTTTGGAACATAGGGTTGCGGTTACACTAGATATAGACGAGGTAGCTAACAAGTGAAGCTAAGCTACTAAAATGTCTCCCGTTCTACCAAAGCTGGTTATTGTAGCTGTACTATTGTAAATGCGGATCGCAAAACCGCTTACATTTTTTTTCTTCTTTACAGATTTACTGTATTTTTTTTCTACAACAATGGCTTACCAATGTAGTGTAGGTACTCGGCTTACTCAAACTCAAAAACATTTATTTTACATAGGCCTACATGGGCACTTATAAAACGTCAAAATCTAGCACACGGTTCCAATTGGTCGTTTCCTATGGAGAAGAACCGGCAAGAAACTCCATGGTTACTCTTTTAAAAAAGTGATTGTCTACAATATTTTCATACTACAATATTAATAGATATGAGAGGACAATTTAGACCTAATATAAATTATTGTATTCGTTAATGCTGTGTTTACGTTTCTTCAATGATTCATTTACATTTTAAGGCATTGGTAACTCTTTTAAAAGTTCCCACAGTCTTCACACACACAAGCACACACACACACACACACAAACGTAGCTTCACAAATCAGTCTAATAAAAATCCGCTGAAAAGGCATGATCTCTCTGTTTCCACATTTGTGCATATTTATCTTGAGATACACGTTGAATACAAGTTGTTTTCAAAGTCATAAATATTTATTTTGTTCAGAAAACTTGCAGCATGTTCTTTGATTACTTTTTTATTTATTTTTTGGTAGCCTATCATGTCTTTATGCTGGTCGAATGCAAAGGAAGCGTCTCTTTTTGATTAGATATTATTTTCTTCAGCTATGTATTTATTGATCTGAACTTCCTTGATCCACCACCTAAAAAAAGAATCAAGCTTTGAGAAGAACATAACCTACCACCATCCGAATTCTGGAAACCCCAAGAAAGTCTCCCACCTGGACGTGAATAACAGTGGTCTGTAGCATAATAGCATAGCATCAGCCATAAAATGTTCCCACTGCTGTGACTCAGGCGTCCTCTCTAGTAGTGGGACAAAGTAATGCGTCTGGCTGGGTTTTTAACTCGCGATCTACAAATCGTAAGTCAGGGCCTGTTACAGGCCCCGACTTACAGATCATGCTATCGGGGGCATGATCTGTGTGAAAAGCACTAAATCGGTTGCGCATCCAGGTAAAAAAAAGCTACCAACCAACAACACTGACTTGGTGAATTGACCTGTCGGATATTCAATGTGAGTGCGGTGCGAATCTAAATATGAGCTACAATTTTGAGTGCTTAATGAGTCCTAACACCTGCACTTAGGAGGATTTAATGAGTAACACCAATGCTGCAGTTAACGTAGCCACCTACTGGGCTCAAAAAATTTAATGAGGTGGCAATTTAAGAGTTTTGACTGAATATTACGAGTAGTCACTTTCCGACACAAAACTCGTCCGTATTCCAGGTAATCGATAACCCGAAATAAAATAAAAGTTAGTAAAAAATACTAAATCGTCATAAATCCTACGTGTAAACCGTGTATCTATAATGTCCAGGTAATCTCGTTAGCGACGCGACACCAGATACGAATTGAGAGCATCCCACTGAATTATTGATGACCAGCTATGCGTTCTGTGCCTCTGATATAGTAATGACTTCGGAATTTATATGTGGACGATACACGTTGTTTTATTTGGTTTAAAATTGTTTGACTGATGTAGCTTTAGAGGTGTGAGGTAAATGTCTTTTTCCGAGGTGAGAAATCATCCAATGACTTATCCTGCTCTAGGGTAGAGCGGGACGACGTGTCAGACTTTTACTGACTAATACCACACCTGTGTCCTTTACCCTTTGTGTTTTTGCACCACAGGTTTCCTTTTCAGAAATTCCCCATGGCCCTTGTGGGCTTTTGCCCTACTAGGTCTATGCGGTTATGCTGACATCTCTTTGAGGCTCATGTTGATCATTACCCGCCGTAAACGACTTGGGTTCAGACCTTATCGGATAGCCGGATGCCGAGCTACCCGTTGCTCATCGTCTACAAGCCTGTGCCTACGGTAGCCGGGGATGATATTGAAGTTATATTTTTAATAGTAAAAACTAGTATTTTACTTTATTTTTTTTACTATTTCAGCTATTTACACACACATGAAAAGAAAAGTTTCTTCTCATATGTATTGGACACATGAAAGAAGAGTGTGTCCAAAGGGTTTAAGCGTAGGGTTATAATACACCGGGTTGTAAAATTTTAATATGGAAATAGCTGAATTAGTAAAAACAAGTGTTTTACTATTTCAGCTATAAGAAGACTGTGTCCAAAGGGTTAAACCCTTTGGACACAGTAGGGTTATAATGTACCGGGTTTTGAAATTTTTCGAAAGAGTTACCGTGGCCTTGGAACGCAAAGGATAACTGAAGGAACAGGTAGGATTTAGTCAGCAATTGACCTTCTCTTCCATTCATGGTTATACGAGAGGGGGTGCCAAAAAAAAACCGGGCAAGTGCGAATCGGATTCGCTCACTGAGGGATCCGTAAAAACTGACTTGTATAAAAAGTTCATTTCCCGGATTGAGTATCGAGGATTTTTCCGAGTCGCAGAAAGTGATTTTTTTTTTTCGTGACGTTACAGCTAATTTACTGTCTTCAGATTTATTCCTATTTCCGTGCTATGACCTCATCATGAGACCTCACTTTATGCCAAATTTCAGGGTTTTGGGTCAGCGGGAAGTCCCTAGGAATTTTGATTCCTTGAGTGTGTTGAAATACACTTTTTTGCGATTGATTTGTGATTTTGATTCAATGTTTTATGTTATAAGCCGACCCCAAGTTAGTTGGGAAAAGGGCTGATGATGATGATGTTTTAACCGGTGCGCCTTCTTGTAATTCAGCGTGGATTACAAGAAGGCGCATCGGATTGAAAAATTTAGTTTTTCAAAACTTATGCATTGTGTAGATTTGACAATGATTGGAAAATTAAATATTTATCTACGAGAAATTAATCGATGAATGTGTTGCTAAGCGCAAATCTCGAGGGCGGCTGGACCGATTTCACTAATTCTTTTTTTGTTGTATTTGTTATTGTCAGGAGAAGGTTTTTATGAAATAAAAAAAAAAAACGGTAATTTAAAAAATTAAAAAACCCGACTGCTTTTCTGAGTATTCATGAAAAAGCCCTAAAACAAGAAAGTCGTTGTACCCGATTGCACTTAACTATATAATATTTCAAATACAAGATAAATTGTAGCAGTCGGGACCCATTCTAGAAATGGAGGCTTAGTGAATTGAGAGCATATACCTATATTACAATGCAGATTACTCCAAGCTACTGACTAGACGGCTGACTTTCTAGAATGGGTCTCGACTGCTACAATTTATCTTGTATTTAAAATATTATATAGTTAAGTGCAGAGTAGAATAGATTAGTCAGTTCACGTGAGCGAAGCCGCGGGTAAAAGCTAGTTATTTATACAAATTCATTTGGTCGCGCATGAAACAATATCCATTGATATGCCCATATAATTATTTATTATTGTATCTTTAGTCTTAATCTTTATCTTTTGTGAGATTTGAGAAAGTCTACTCCTTCAGTTTTAACTGTTTTGAATTTAATAATAATAATAATAATCATTTAATTCAGGTATCCAGACCCATAAAAGTTTTACAATTTTTTTTACACAGTATAAAACAAATAAAAATTCAATAAAATAAAATTCATAATAAATGTCAAAAATAATAATACAATAAAATTCAAAATAAATAATTGTCAAAAATTAAAATACAATAAAACGCAATTCTTTATAAAAGTCAAAAATTTAATTCAAAGAACAAAATTAAACTCAAATATTACTAAGTCACTTTGAACAAAACATGATTCCATCTCAAATTAGCATAATAAGTCTACATGCCCACTAGAGCCCTGCCTAACATCCAATTAAAAATACTATTCTAAAACACTCGAATCTGAAATTCGATCAGTTCCAAAATTCAAAACTTTATTTACGACCACTAATTCAGTATTCCATCAGGGATGCGTACATTGAATGTGTTCGCGAATAAATCAGAGATTGGACGAGATCGCGGCCAGCTGGTTGAATTATTGATGCCAAATGTCCAACGAATTGTGACTGGTGCACCTTCATTCATTCGTTTAATTTTATTCATAGGTACTGGGACTTTTTTGGGGGATTCGTGTAAGTAATTGAGTTCAATTTACCTTGTTATGCAATGGTTAATCAAAAAGATTAACCATTTTGACCGAGTATTCTAAAAAGTTTTAATACCTAATATAGATTGTTCTTTTTTTCTGTCTCTGGGTAGACAGGAGGAGGGGGGGCGTGCCACACCTATGCCCTTTGCATTCTAAGACCATTTTTTTTTTTATGGTAGGTAAAATCATCCAATGGCAAATCCCGCGCTTGGGTGGAGCGGGAAGTAGTGTCAGACTCTTACTGATTAAAAACCTACCCCGTTCCATTCTTTGCCTTGGTCCCAGGGCCCCGGGTGCCATTTTCACATACCCTTTGACCCCAGTAGGCTTCGGCCCTGTTGGGCCCCTACAGTTTGCTGACAACTCCTTGAGGTGCGCGGGAACAGTGCGCGCCGTAAACGACTTGAGCTCGGACCGGTCTGTTACCGGACGGACGGACAGCGAGCTACCCATTGCTCGCCGTCCGCGAGCCCGCGCCTACGGTGGCCGGAAATCGGGATCGGAATCCCGGCGGCGGCGGCGGCGTGTACGCCGTTGCCTGATGCGGTCGGCCTCCTCCTTTGCTAGCATTACTGCTTCGCAGGAGGAGACGACCGCCTGCCACTGCTCCTCGCTCCGGAGCATGGCTTGAACCAAGCCCCGGCGATTCTAAGACCATGGTTTCTTTCCTTTTCAAGCAATCCCCACGGCCCTAACGGGCACCGGCCGACAACATAATGACACTATAGTACAAATTAAAGTTACAGAGAATAAATATTAATCTAGATTATGTTATAATTTAAAAATGAAGTTTTTGGGAATCACAACATACTCAATATATATTATTACAGGCCATTTTTGTGTGTGCGCATGATAGGGCGCGTGTGTGTGTATTTATGTAGTATAATGAATGGTGTGTTAGTTTGAGTGTGAGTTTGCGTCGTGTGATCTATCGGGTTGGTCTGAGTAGGTCTTCAGTCTCCTGGTAACTGGTACTTATATACCGCGTTTACTTTTTTTATTTTTATATTTCAACCTCCAATCTCAAGTACCATTTATATTATTTATTATCTCAGTAAAAACCAGGCTTAGAATAACTTTGTTTATGCGAGTACATTCTTCATATACTAAAGATCAGATAAAAACAAAACCAATCATTCTAGAAATAAAAAGAATTGAAACAAGAAAAAATGCCAATTCAAAAGTCCAAAGTCATGCGATTAAAAAAAAAAAACACAACTGCATTTAACCAGACTTAAACTCACCAAATCCAACTATAGGATCACGAAAAACCAACGCTTCGTATCGGTTGTAAAGGAAAAATAGAATTTGGATTGTACGATACGGAGTTACAATAACAATCATGGAAACAGATACACCGAATGGAATGGGGCCGTCCGTACTACATGCAAAGGTATCAAACCTTCAGCGAGTCCACTAGCGTATTGAATTCTTCAGATATTTGTTTTGTTGAAATTCAGCAGGCTGAACGTGAGTTAAATTTCTTTTTAGGGTACTGTATAAATCCGCCCGACAACCCGGCTTCCCAGAGACGGTGGGATGAGCCACTCTGCAAAGTAGTCCAGGAACACCTAATAGTAACATCTGCTACTACTGCGGAGCGTGCGCGCCTGCTGGCTGTGGGAAATTGGGAGTCAGGTCTTTGGCTTCACGCACTGCCGTCGTCGAATATTGGCACCTTGTTCGACGATACTACTTTCCGCCTAGCTGTTGCCCTACGCCTTGGCGCTCCTTGCTGTTCTCCTCATCGCTGCCACTGTGGCGAAGTTGTCAACAGCCTCGGTCACCACGGCCTGTCATGCTGTCGAAGCGCGGGACGCATACCGCGGCACGCGAATATTAACGACATTATCCGACGAGCCCTTGTCACCGTCGGCGTCCCGGCTGTTTTGGAACCTCATGGCCTGGCACGCGACGATGGTAAGAGACCGGACGGTATGTCTTTATTTCCGTGGAAGATGGGTAGACCTTTAGTGTGGGACGCTACCTGTGTCGACACTCTTGCGCCATCCCATCTTCCTAGCTCATCGTGCTGTGCTGGTGCTGCCGCTGCGGCAGCGGAGAACCTCAAGCGGCGGAAATATAACAACCTCATCGGCAGTTATATTTTTGAGCCGTTTGGGGTTGAAACTCTTGGGCCGTGGGGTCCGAGTGCACATTCACTTTTTAAAGAACTTTCCAAACGATTAGTTGACACTTCGCGTGACCCAAGGGCTGGCTTTTACCTCGGTCAGAGATTAAGCATTGCCATACAACGTGGCAATGCCGCCAGCCTTTTGGGCACACTTCCAGTCGACAGCGATGCGGAGGAGTTTTTTGACGCTATATTCTAGTTAGGAGTAGCCTTTAGTGTATATATTTATGTTTTTGTGTAATGTTTGTAGGTTTAAGTGTATATAATATAGTTTTAATAAATTTATATTCCGGTGTATAATTTTATGGAAATAAAATGCATAAACAAGGTTTTAAGTTTGTGTATTTTCGGGTACTGTACCTCAAAATGAAATTACGGATCCCTTATAGGATCACTTTGTAGACTATCTGTGTGTCCGTCAAGAACTTTTATCTCGGAAATGCGGTGGAGGTATCTATATATTTGATTAAAAAATTGTACTCAAGTCTGCGGTCCTTTGAAGACGTGAAAAAAATTAAAATTCTAAAGTAACAACAAAAAAGATACAGCCGTTTATGTATCAAAAAAACGTATATTTCAAAACTTTACTAAAATTTTCGTTGATCTAGGACCCTGAAATTTGGCATGAAGCAAGGTCTTATAGCACAAGTATAGCAAAAATCTGAAAACTTTTATTCCGTCGTTACGACACAATTTTTTTTTTTTCTATTCGGCAAAATCTTCAAGTCTCAATTCGGGAATTAAACTATTTACAAGTTATATTAATTCGCAGTTGCCTAGTTTTTTTCTTTTGAGATACGAAACCTTAAAAACTGAACCTGAATGAGACCAACACGAAAAATAATTAAGTAAATGAAACGGAAAGAGTGATACATAATTATACCAACATCGACAACGTTGATTAAGAAATTAAAAAGAACCCTCAAAAACCGGTAATAGACGAAACCGTAAAGCACGACCCTATAATTACGTAATTACAGTACATACGTACATTAAGCAATGGGTAAGCAGTTTATCATTATTTATGTCCTCAGTGCGGTGTTCCAGTACATAATTGCTCCACCTATATTACCGTAAGGTACACAGTAGTAATTTATTGGGTACACTGACACACTTATGGTGAAATTACCCGCAGGAATTATACAGTTAAGAATTTGAAATGATACGAGAGAATTATGTTTTTCTAGATTATTGTTCCTATGGGAGAATCTAACATTATACTCTGGAGCAAAAACACGTCTACCACTACATCTTGTACATAAACGCTTTTCTTGGTTGTATGGCTCTGTCCTCTGAAACACCCGGCTACGTCTGCATTCAGTTCATGGGGCGCGTTCCGCCCGGCAGCATTTTATGAAACAAAAATCACAAATTAATTACAATTTCCATCACAATAATAATCATAACAACCATACTGATTGACAATGACATAATGACATGACAGCCTTCAGACATTTTTCTAATTTTATCCTACCCTGGATACTAAGCTTTTGAGCCTACACTTATTTACACTCTCATATGAAAAGGTTTTAGTCTATTTACATGAACAATATCCCTAAAACGCCTATTATTTAATTTTTTAATTACATAATTAATATCGGAAACTCTCCTAACTATCTGATACGGTCCCTTATATAATCTACAAAGTTTTCAAACTCTTATGTGAAACTCTTCTGGGAGTATAGAGCATAACCAACTGGTTTGGAGCAAACCTTATTACTTTAGCCTTCTTGTCATAACTAACCTTCTGTCTAGCTTGTGCTTTTTTTATATTATCTATGGCACATCGTGACAGTTGACTTTTCAGATTGTGACGTTCTATGTAATCTAACTGGTTCTGATTATCAATATTTATCGACATATCAGTATGAAATAATGGTTCCCTAGCATAAACATGTGCGGCGAGATTCTCGTGCTTGCTTGTTTACTTGAATTATACGCATAGCACACGAGTGGCACATAACTACACCAATTTCTTTGATCACTAGTAACATACATAGAGAGCATTTGGCAAATGGTTTTGTTAAAAGATTCAACCAAACCATTTGTTTGTGGGTGGAACGCAGTAGTGAAACGAGATTTTGCACCAAAATAACTTACAGTTGACTTAACCAAATGTGAAGTAAAAACCGACCCTCTATCAGATATAATTTCCTTAACACCACCAAACCTACAAAAAATATCCTCTATCAAGAACTCACTAATCCTCTGGGCTGTCACTCTGGGTACTGCCTTGCACACTGCATACCTCGTAGCGTATTCCAAACTAACAATAATATATTTATTTCCATTCAACGACTTTCTAAAAGGCCCTAAAATATCGATGCCTACTTTCTCCATCAAACCATTCACCACAACAGGTTGCAATTGGGCCAACCGATTACATTTCTTTCTTTCCTGACACAACATACAGCTGCTCACATAACGCTCCAACTCCCTCTCTGCATCCCTGATAAAATATTTCATCCTAAATTTAGCTAGTGTTTTAGCTAATCCTAAATGACCTCCTGACCATGGATCATCATGCAGTTCTTTCAAGATCTCATACAAAAGTCCTTTTGGAATTACTACTAGATCACGCACACCATTCAATCTCCTGGCTTTCTTACACAACATATCCTCTTTAACACAAAAACCTTTAACTTCATTACCCCTATTAGCTGCAATCCTATCTAACCAAAGCCTACAGAAATCATCTCTCCTTTGTTCATCACGCATTCTTACAACTTCTATTCCATATAACTGCATGCCATCCTCTAGCTGCTCCGTTGTACTCCTCTGCTCCTCCTCCTCCTGGCCTAATGGATTCCTACTCAAAAAATCTGCAATGACATTATCTCTACCAGCACAATGAACAATATCAAAATCATAAGCCTGGATGCATGGGAGGGCCACTTAGTGTTCAATTTGAGCTAATATCTACTTTGCTATATGGAGCATAGTCTTCGCAAAGGGAGTCAGGTTGACTCTGTTGATTTAGCTATGATAATTGAAGCTCTTCAATGGTTAAGAGTTATTAGATGAGTAATTCTTCTTATTTTTTTATTAATCTCTCTGGAGTAGATACAGGCAATGAGAAGTTATAGGTGGTCCAATGCAATTATGGCTCTCTGACCTCTCTCACTTTGAACGTCTACATGGAACTGGATAAAACAACGAAACAATCTACTCTTACAAATATTCAAATTAATTTTAGAATACTAATATCCTTCGAACTATTATACAGCCAGTATGTTAACTTATGAGGATACGCATGAGTCTGCATATAATCTTATGCAAACTCATTACGCAGACGTAACAGGACTATGTCGACTTCGCGGCCCCAAAATAGCGGTTTTGTTTTTATATAAAAAAAACAATTACTATTCAAGATTTTTGTTTTTGCGAAGCGCTTTTTAACTTTTTTTTTTTTTAATAGCAAGCTTTATATTTTTTTTTTGGAAATTTCAAATATTTATAACGTTATCTCGTAGATAAATACGTTTGTAAATTAGGGTCAAACTCGGGTGTTTTTTTTATCGAGCCAACTAATTTATATGATGTTTTCATTTTTGCTAATCGCTTGGTCATAGTGTCAATTTTAATAAAATAAATTATTATGGTGTTCTATTCTATATTTGTGGATTTCTAGAGGTTTAAAAAAGTTCAAAATGAGTAGAACCTGGCCTTAAGAGTTCAGCAGTTCAAGTAATAAACATAATCATTGTTGATGGTGATGTCGAGTTACCTCTCTTATAAATTAATGGTTGGCAAAACGGTTTTTAAGACGAGGTACTGGAACTGTTTTCTTTATTATTTTTCGTAGATGGTTATAGCCAACCCCTAGTAATATAAGATAATGGCAGGAAGAAGATGATGAAGAAGAGACGGTTATAGCCAAGCTAAACAAATTATTAAATTATAAACTATAAGCCAAGGCATATACTAAGTTATAAACTTGGTGGTATAGTCTCTTTCTACTTTTAAACTTCTGTTTAGTGTTGACACAAGCAATGTTTTTTTTTTTAAGTAATTAAAATCATCCAATGACATCCCCCACCCTTGGGCGGAATCGGAGTTAGTGTCAGACTCTTAATGACTAAAAACCTACCCTGTTCCGCCTTTGCCTTGGTTCTAGTAGTTTATAGTTCATACCTCCCTAGCGCCCCAGATTAGGCTTCGACCCTACTGGGCCCCTACAGTTTGCTGACGACTCCTTGAAGCGCGCGGGATCAGTGCGCCCGTTAACGACTTGGGCTCGGTCCGGTCTGTTACCAGACAGACGGACAACGAGCTACCTATTGCCCACCGTCCGCAAGCCCGCGCCTACGGTAGCCGGAAAATAAAATAAAACTACGGCAGCGGCTGCGGCGTGAGCGCCGTTGCCTGATGCGGACACAAGCAATGGTAGCTAATCATCTTCGATAATCATAAAAAAAAATGGATGGCTTTGATGGAGCGTCATAGTCATTATAGTGACCAAGCTCCCTAATTTAGATAAAAAAAAAAAATCATAAAAAAAACATTTTCATAATTTAAATTTCGTTTAGTCTTATTTTGTTCTTGTTGTATTCTGGTGTTACTAAGCCAAAATATAACTGATAGAAAATCACATGTCTAGTAATTTGGTAGCACAGCTCATCACTTTGGAACTTTAACTTGACGAGAGCAAGAAGTTCCTAGATCGTATGACGCACAAATCGGAACCGATCTTAATGCAGGACATCTTTTTAGTACTCTATTTTATCAAAATTTAAGAAAAGACTAAATATACATTTGTGTGGCAAAAACACGAATGCACACCTACATAATAAGTTTTAAAGTGCAAAAGAAAAAAAAAGAAAAATAAAATAAAACAACAACATGTGGTTTGTAATATAAAAATATGATGTATATTGCGATGTTGAACATTAAATTAAAAAAAAAAACATAAATATCGATTTAAAAAAAAAAAAAGTGCGCTTCCACGTACCGAAAGACGCAGCGTTGGAAGGCCTCCTACTAGGTGAATTGATGGCCTGGTGAGGGTCACGAGAATCCGATGGTCAGGACTGTTCGTTATGGTGACAAGTTAGGCCTATTAATGTCAACAATGTATTTTTTTTTTGCCTGGAATGATGATAATGATGATGAATGTATCTCACGACAGTGCCAAAATAGGTCAAGTTCAGCATGAATACCAGACACTTAGCGCAACTTCAACTGGACCTAAGATTGTATAGTGCTGGACCTAAATTAGTTTTGTGGTATTTTGGAGTATGCAGAACAGACTGCAAAGTTCCGCAAACCTCCGTTGATAAGGGAGGATCCTCTGACCAGACGGATGTTATGTCCTGTGGGCAACCCGAGTGATGATCTCCGGCGGGATCTCATGGCGAAATGGCATCAGCGACTATCGCAACCTCGTTCGGGGCGCGCCACAATTGGGGCGATAAAGCCCATCCTTAAAGAAAGAAAGAAAATCGTTTATTCGACCTCTCACATACAGTAAAATAAAATTATCCTTGAGGCGTGGTTGGAAAGACCTCACGGCGTTCTCAACTTTCGCACGACGTAGGTGCTTACCGAACACGGAAAGTTCGCTAAGTACCTGTTCCGGATTCGCCCGGGTGTCGCCACTGTGCGGAACACCCGGAGGACACGGTGGAGCACACTGTAGAGGTGTGCCCGCCTGGGCGGAGCATCGTCGTGTCCTCGTGGGGGTGATCGGCGGCAGCGATCTCTCTCGCCGGGCCTTGGTTCAGGCCATGGAAGGGAATACCCGGCCCCGGCACGATAGGCTACGAAGGAACGGGGTAGTTTTTTAGTCAGTAAGAGTCTGACACTACTTCCCGCTCCACCCAAGGGCGGGATTTGTAATTGGATGATTTTACCAAACATAAAAAAAAAAACCAGAGTGATGATTTCGGGCTATTATATATGCTCAAATCGTGTGAAAACTCTTATTGCGTGATGCAAGATTTCATAGTATAGTTCATATGTATATACCGCCATAGACATCGCTACAATATAATACCGTAGAGACCACCAACAAAACGTTAACTAACAGCAAAAAGAACCAAGTAGATTAAAAATCAATTAATTAAGACTTTCTTGATCGAACGGAATTAAGAATGAAATGGAACGAGTAACAAATTGAACGCAATCTACGGCAAGTTAGAAGGCAATTAGGTAAACTTTTGGCCAATCGATCCAGAGTAGCGGATCGAGGTTATTAATTAATTATTTTGGGCTCTGCTTCTGGCTTCGATCGCGTCATATTTCGGTGGTTCAGTATACAGTATAGATGCGATGGGATTATTTATTGTTGGAGTTTGTTTAATCGATGCTAGGAGTTATCAAGGGTACCTCATTGTTAGTGAAAAATCTGCTTTTCAAGGCTATGGCGTTATAAAAGTTTCAATAAAAATACGCTTGGTGTTTTTTTTATTATTACTACTAAGGCCGCAATTACCTTACCTGATGGTAATTGGTCATGTTTTCGATGATACAGCACGTCTGGTTACAAGTAGGTAACATCTCAGATTGTACCTAACAGAAAACACAGGCTTCGGCAAGGAATTTCATTCTTTAGCTGTATGTACAAGTTACGTGTTCCCAAAGCGATTTGTGCATATCGGTAGGATGTCCATAATGTGCCGGTGGCGCATTATCATATCTCTAGTAGTCTAATCATCATCATCATCTTCCTGCCCTTAGGAGGAGTGGCAGGCGGTCGCCTCCTTTTGCGAAGCAGTAATGCTAGCAAAGGAGGAGGAGGCCGACCGCATTAGGCAAAGGCGCACACGCCGCTGCCGCCGCCGGGTTTCCGATCCCGATTTCCGGCCACCGTAGGCGCGGGCTCGCGGACGGTGGGCAATGGGTAGCTCGCTGTCCGTCCGTCCGGTAACAGACCGGTCCGAGCCCAGGTCGTCTACGGCGCGCACCGTTCCCGCGCGCCTCAAGGAGTTGTCAGCAAACTGTAGGGGTCCAGCAGGGCCGAAGCCTACTGGGGCCAAAGGTTATGCGAGAGTGTCACCACGGGCCCCGGGACAAAGGCAAGGAATGGAAAGGTAGGTTTTTAGTCAGTAAAAGTCTGACACTATTTCCCGCCCCACCCAAGGGCGGGATTTGTCATTGGATGATTTTACCTACCAAAAAAAAAAAAAGTCTTCCTGCCCTTATCCCGTTTTATTTGGGGTGGGCGCAACCTTTTTTTTCTTCCATTCTGTCCTGTTACTCGTCACGGTATCCCCCTTAACTAACTCCCCGCTAACTCCCTTTTCTTTCATATCATTCTTCACACAATCCATCCAACTCTTCTTTGGCCTCTCTCTCCCTCTCCATCCATCCACATGTAAACTCATAAATCTTTTAGTACTCGTAACATGCGTTTCATCCCTCCTCTTCACATGACCATACCAAGACGGACGATCTAGTAGTCTAATAATAGAACTTAACTGAACGAAATTAAGTTATGCAATATCGACGCACACTTCCCGAAAAAAGAAGACACACCTTTGAAACCGACAGGTTAGCAACTCGGCATCAGAGCTCAAGACTTTAGTGCTTCGTTTTGACGAGTGTAAGATCTTCTACAGCTATTACGTTTTGAAGTGCCATCTCATCTAAGCTAACCTTTTTTTATGCGGTTCATGTAGATTAAAACATTAATTGCACGCACCATAATTTACTATTTAATTTCATGACAGTTCTTTTGGCTAAAGTTAAAAAATAAATCTGAAAAGCACTCTAATCGGGTATTACACTCTTTTCATACTAATCGTATAAAATAATTAACGCAACGAATGAATTCAGATTTGGTTAAGTCCAATCTACAAAGCCTTGGGCACAGGCGTAGAGTAGCCAGCCTTTCGGTATTTTACAGGATGCATTTTAGAGACTGAGCGCGGAAATGACGTGACTTTATTCCGCCTTCTCATTTCTACCATTGGACCACCGGATGGCGAATATCCACCCTTACGTTGTTAAAACTTCTACGGTCCGGACTAAGTGCTGATTTCATCATTCGATATAAAAACTTAGTTCAACTAAACTGAGCTCAACGTAATCTAGTTTAAAGACCCGTGTCGTAAACATGGGCGACAACAAAAGAATTGTGTTGTAATATCACATCACTAGTTAGTAAAACTAATGGTCACAACCCTAGTGAGTCATATTCTTCATTGTCGATATAGGCGTGGCGGCCTAAGCAGTGTCTGATTAATCTTAATATTATGTACTTGTTCTAAGTCTAATAAATCTAGTATTCACTATATCAAGTGTTTCAATATAAACATTACATGGTGTCAGAAGTTAAGGAATCCAAGAAACACGAAGAAAGTCGCAAAAATGCAAAATTCAAAGTCGACGGCCGGCAGCCATGATTTTGAACGTGTCGATAGTCTGAACAATGCAATTAAAGCCTTGCAAATCACCTCAGATTCCACAAACAACAATGCGGAAGCATGGAAACGCTGGTGGCAGCAATTTGAGCTGTATTTATTAGCCACAGGTCTGGACAGGGCAGGTGAAAAACGCAAGATCGCCATTTTACTCCATCTCATTGGTGAGAACGGTTTAAATATATTTAACACTTTAACCTCAAAATAGAAGAGACCACGCTAGTGGATGTCAAAGAAAAATTCGACCATTTTTTTGAGCCAAGGAGAAACTTGACCATGTGCCGTTATAGTTTCTTCACAAGGAGACAACAGAAATCCGAGTCCATCGAGGGATTCCTGGCAGATTTGGAAAACAAAAGTCAAGAATGTGAATTTGGAACGCTCAGGGAATCACTCATCAGGGATATTTTTATCGCAAATCTAAATCTAGATTTAGCACATGTCCGTCAGAGATTGCTGCAGGAACCTGATCTGACATACCAGAGGATGCGAGAACTAGCAAGGACACTCATCGTTGCTCAGCAGGATGCAGAAAAGATGCTCAATGGTTCTACAAATGAAAATACGGAAAATGTCATGCATCTACGTCGGAGGAGCCGTAGTCGAGGGGAACGTCGACAGCGAGCTTCACCAGTCGGTCAGCAGGGATCTGGCGCAGGGAAGTCACCCAACAAGGGAAAACAGTCTCCCAACCCTGAAAAGCGCTCGAGGACGTGTAGCCGCTGTGGGCAGTCTCACCGCTACAAGTGCCCAGCGCAAGGAGTTAAATGCAGGTCATGTAAATCTTTTGGTCATTTTGCTAAGTATTGTTTTACAAGCAAAAAAGTCAGTCGCTTGGTGTCATTTAGTCATAATAATAGTCAAGATAATTTTGTTGGAATTATAAGTCATAAGTCAAGTCAATCCAACAGTCATTTAAAGTCACATAAACATGTCAAGTCAATAGGCACACCGTCACACACTATGCACCTACACCGACAATCACAGTCAAGGTGGTCATATAATGGCCAGTCACAGTCTAGGAATGATTCCGATGATGAGATTGGTGTCATATCTGAGAGATCTCATGTAGACTCACATTGTCATAAAAAATATTATAAGTCATGTCTCAATGATGAAAGTGGTGAAAATGTAATATCTGAGAGGTCTAGATATAGCCTCGGTGATGAAAGCAATCACCAGTCTGAGAGATTCAGTGTCAAGTCAAAGAAGTCAAATAAATATAGTCAAAGTCAAAGTTCATATCTCGATGATGAACACAGACACATGTCTGAGGAATCACTCACTATCACAACAAAACCATTTCATCAAAAGTCATTTGTTACACTTAGAACAAGTACGTCAATTACATCACCACAAAGTCAACAAGTCAACACAGTAGATACAACACAAAACAAATACTATTCTAATCAGTCATGGAACATAAACATTTTAGTAGGTCATACACAAATTAGTTGTATCATTGATTCAGGAGCTGATCTTAACATAATGTCAAAACAAACTTTTCTTTGTTTAAAACGTCATTCTCAAATGACACTTGTCAAATGTCAGATAAATGTCACTGGATTTGGTGGCAAGTCAATACCCATAATTGGTAAAGTCAATGTCAGATGCAGCTTAACCTTGAATAACAGTACTATTATAGAAAATATAGTATTTATAGTCGCAGATTTAGTTTGTCCAAATGTCCTAGGTCTTCCCACTTGTGAGAAATTAGGTATAATTAAAAGAGTTTTTTCAGTGTCAAAACAAGATTTTTGTCAACAAATTCTTACACAATACAATGATGTATTCCAGGGTCTTGGATGTCTGCCTCCTGTCTGTCACCTGAAACTCAAACCTGATGCAGTGCCATGTGTGGATCCTCCCAGGAGAGTACCATTTGCGTTGCTCGATAAACTTCGCGAAGAGTTGGATCGCATGGAAAGAATGCAGGTGATTGAGAAAGTCACTAAGCCTACAGAATGGGTGAATAGCATAGTAATTACTGTCAAGAGTTCAGGTCAGTTGAGAATTTGTTTAGATCCTAGAAATTTTAATAAGAATATTATAAGGGAAATCTATCCACTTAAGTCAATTGATCAGATAAGATCTCAGTTAGTTGGAGCTGAATGTTTCTCTCATTTAGATGCTTTTTCAGGATTCTGGATGTTAAGATTAGATGAATATAGTTCTGATTTATGTACCTTTCAAACACCTTTTGGTAGATATAAATATTTAAGATTGCCTTTTGGTATAAATGCATCATCAGAAATATTTCAGAGAGTTATGATGAATTTGTTTGGTGATTTAGAAGGAGTCTTAATATTCATCGATGACATTCTTGTCTATGGACCGAATGAGGCCATACACAATGAGAGATTACATAAAGTCATGCAAAGAGCACGTCAAGTCAATTTAAAGTTCAATAAGTCTAAATGTAAATTTCTAGTTTCTGAAGTCTGTTTTTTAGGTTATGTTTTTAGTAAACATGGTGCTAGGGTCGATCAAGAAAAAGTAAAAGCAATTGTCAATATGCCTACACCACAAAATGTCAAAGAATTGCAAAGAATATTAGGTATGATCAACTATTTAGGTCCCTTTATTAGCAATTTGTCAGAAAAAACTCAAATTTTAAGAAATCTTTTGAAAAAAGATTCAGTCTGGACTTGGGATGAAAATCACAGTAAATGTCTTAAGAGTTTAATAGATGAAATCACAAAGTCACCAGTCTTAGCTCATTATAACCCCAATATTCCATTAGTCTTGTCAGTAGATTCGTCTAAGTCAGCATTGGGAGCAGTCATTTTACAAAACAATAAACCCATTGCTTATAGTTCAAAAACACTAACAGAAACTCAGTCTAGGTATGCTCAAATTGAGAAAGAATTGTTAGCAATACAATTTGGTTGTGAAAAGTTTCACCAGTATGTATATGGTCATAGAGTAACTGTCCATACTGATCATAAACCCTTAGTCTACTTATTTGATAAACCGTTACATGATGTACCAGCTAGATTACAGCGAATGATGTTAACTTTACAAAAATATGATTTGAAAGTTATACATGTCCCAGGAAAGCAGATGTATATATCAGATACATTGTCTAGAGCAGCCTTAAAAGATCATTATATACCAGAGAATGAATCTGAAATGTCTTGTCATGTCAATTTAATGTATACAAATTTAGCTGTCACAAAGGAATACAGTACAAAACTGTTGCAACATACAAATAAAGATGAAACTTTGCAATTGTTAAAGAAATATTATTATGAAGGTTGGCCAAAAAATAAAAATAAAGTCAGTCCATTGGCAAAACCATTCTGGAGTACACAAGCTGAAATTCATGTAGTCAAAGATTTGTTGTTTAAAGGTTCAAAATTAATAGTACCTCAGTCTATGTATAAAGAAATGTTGGCTAAAATTCACGAAGGTCACCAAGGTATAAATAAATGTTTAAAAGTAGCAAGAGATTCTTTGTATTGGCCAAGCATGTCAGCAGATATTAAAAATGTGGTAGAACAGTGTCTCATATGTGCAAAATATAAACCGTGTAATCAAAAGGAACCACTACAAAATTTTGAAAAAAATAAGTATCCATGGCAACAAGTTGGTATTGATTTAATGTATTTTGATAACCTTACATATTTAATTGTCACAGATTATTATTCTAAATACATAGAAATAGCTTTGTTAAATAAAAACAGTACAGCCAAAAATGTAATTACACATTTAAAGTCTATTTTTGCCCGTCATGGAATACCTTTGTCATTAGTGTCAGATGGTGGACCTCCTTTTCAGTCATTAGAATTTAAAAAATTCCTACATGAATGGGACATAGAACATA
Organism: Leucania comma; assembly: GCA_958295575.1. NCBI lineage: Eukaryota > Metazoa > Arthropoda > Insecta > Lepidoptera > Noctuidae > Leucania > Leucania comma. The sequence continues at coordinate 24,123,616 of OY282467.1, read as the reverse complement.
ATGTAACTAGTCCATATCATTCACAGTCAAATGGTCAAGCAGAAAGTTCAGTCAAAATAGTCAAAAATATGTTAAAAAAATGTAGAGAAAATTCGTCTGACCCATATATAGCCTTATTACAATATAGAAATACACCTAAGAATAACTTACCATCTCCAGCACAATTGTTAATGTCTAGGAATTTAAGAGATAACATTCCAATGTCATACAAAAAATTAAAACCAAAGGTTGTAACATTTAAAAATTATAAAGAGTGTGTCAATAAGAATAATGAAAATAAGTCTAAGTATTATAACAAGAATACTAAGTCATTGTCAATATTATATCCCAATGATCATGTCTACTTCAAAAGAAAACCAAATTATAATTGGGAACAGGCCATTGTCAGGCAAAGGTTGACAGGTAATAGGTCATATATCATTGAGGATGTCAATGGAGTTAGGTATAGGAGAAACAGAATTCACCTAAGGCATAAATATTCTCTTATGTTATCCAACTCGTCGCAGGGGAGAGAGGAAGGTGATAGTCAGGAGTCAGCACCTCAAGAATCCTCATCTCAATCCATAGGTCAAAAGTCAACCCGTTATGGTAGAATTGTAAAGCCAACTAGAAGGCTAATTGATGAAATCAATTAAATGTACTAAAGTGTATTTTAGATTAAGTCATATTTAAGCCAAGATGTTTTGTATTGTAAAACTAAATAAGTACTTGTCAGATACTTTGTATTGTCAATTGAATTTAAGTCAAGTCCGTCCACAGCCTATGTTACATTGTTTGTTAAAGGTTAATTTGAACTTAACAAGGGGGATGTTGTAATATCACATCACTAGTTAGTAAAACTAATGGTCACAACCCTAGTGAGTCATATTCTTCATTGTCGATATAGGCGTGGCGGCCTAAGCAGTGTCTGATTAATCTTAATATTATGTACTTGTTCTAAGTCTAATAAATCTAGTATTCACTATATCAAGTGTTTCAATATAAACATTACAAATTGAAACTGAGTTTAAGCGTAAACTAGGTTCAAGTCATCGCGGTGAAACGCAAAATGAAGCTATAATCTTGATTAGGCGCCCAAACTGCGTTTTGATTGAACTAATCGCGATTAGTTTATTGGTGAATTTGGCTCTTAGAGTTTTGCCTCGTCGTTTATACCGCGTACATCGAAGGACTGGAACAGTTTGCCTGCTGCGGTCTTTTCATCTGATTATACTTTAGGTGTCTTCAAGGCTAAAGTGAATAGACCTTAATAAACTAGTGCACCTCACCATCAAGGATTGCATTACCGCTTACCATCAGGTGTCAGGTGTATTAGTGCTTGTTAGTTTACATAAAATAAAAAAATAAAAAAAATCCAATCATCAAAACACCATGTTGCTAAACGTAATCAGTATAATTGACACACAAATACTGAATTCAGGATTCTTTTTTCAATCGAATAGGAATAAAAATGAATGAAATCCTAATATTAAAAGGCAAAATATAACCAGGGCCGAAATATCGTAGATCGTGCGAGTACACCGCGTATTCGCACGTTTCACGGTGCTCACTCGGCTAATTAAGTTCTTTAGCTCATTTGATACCCCTCACTTTTAATTGAGGAGCTTAATCAGAGGCTTAAATGATTTATCAGGCTACAGTTGGATTTAATATACTGTCTTCACAGTATTTGTGTTGATACAAACTTGTGGAAATATGCTATTTTGTTTTTGACTTTTGCAATTGTAAAAGAATTTTCGATGCGTAAAATTTTTAGAAATATCACAAATACCAAATTGGTTATTATTATAGATATGTCGTGAATAGCAATATCGTTTTTTTAATAAAAGTTGCTCAATTGATTTGTCGTAAATAGCAATATCGTTTACTTAATAAAAGTTGCTCAATTGATTATTGTAGCAGTGGGGCAAACGCTGTGACGTTATTTTGTAATGTAAGTATAATAACAAGTACTGGTTTCATCCAGTGGCTTTGTTTAGGTAAAATAAAACTGCCGTCATTTATAAGCTAACTAGCGACCCGCCCCTGCTTCGCCCGCGTGCAATGGTGATATTAAATATACTTATTATGCATGTATTATACATATAAACCTTCCTCTTGTATCACTCTATCTATTAAAAACAAACCTTATCAAAATCCGTTGTGTAGTTTTAAAGGTCTAAGCAAACATAGGGACAGCAAGAAAGAAAGAAAGAAAAAATATTTTATTTGGCACGCATGGATACACATACTGTAAAACCAAATTACACACACACTTTCTTATTAAATCACTTGACAACAATTACAAGACTAGATTCCGTCATCAGCTTTCTACTATTGGACAAACCGACGCGACGTACAGCCAGTGTCTACCCTTCCGTTGTTGACACCTCTGAGGTCCAAGCTAAGCGTTTTGGCTCGTCGTTTATACCAAAACGAAAGATCGAAAGACTAACAAATTTACTGCTGCGGTCTTCCCACCCAATTATATTTTTAGGTGTCTTCAAAGCTAAAATGAACAGGCTCTTAGTAAATTAGTGCGCTTCACTAACAATGACTGCACCACTATTTACTGTCTGGTGGGGTCGCAGTCAAGAACTGGCCTGTACAATAAACTATAATAATAATTAATTGTAGTAACAAATAGTAAGGATTACGATTGATATCTCTATTCAAAGACGGTTTTATTACTATTTTCTAAAATAAAAAAGTCAATGAATGTCATTGAATCTATGACCCCTGATGTCTTACTATAACGCATCAACTATACTCATTTGACTTGCACTCGGTACTTACACCATACGTCAAGGAGTCAATGACCCTTTGTATTTTACTACAACGCATCGACTATACTCATTTGAATTGCGGTACTTGTGGGTACTCCATACGTCAAGCTGAAAAATGTAATCCCGTGTTTGGGAGACGGAACTCGGATTCCTTCAATTAAATTGAATGCGCTTGTGGTAGGGAAAGGGGATTATCAAATAAATCATGCAGTGTAAATTGTGCACCCACAGCGATATAGAGTTAGGAGGGGTGGTACAAATAATTGCGAACACATTATTATGTCACCGTCATTAGAACGGTGATCTCTGAAATAGTAGGCGGGTACACGTGGTTACTTTATGGATATGAACTCAAGCTGATCTTCTTTTGCTTAAACCTTAGCTGCCCTATCTTATTGATCTTTGTAAAAATTATGATCACCACTTACTGTGTTTAGTAGTGAAATTTCATCAACACTGCTTACAAAACGGTGAAGGAAAAATATCGTGTGGAATAGAAAATTCGAATGTCATCCACCAACCCGCATTGGGCCCGCGTGGCGGATTGCGGCCCATTCCTTCTCATAGAGAAGAGGCCTGAGTCCCAGCAGTGGGAACATTATAAGACTGATGCTATGCTATGCTAAATATTATGTATTATGTATCTATTTATTACGCATAAATATCCAATATCCAACGTCTTTCGGCTGAAATAATGATGACAGCCATCTTATTGCTGACAATATTTTTTGTCAACACCTAGTAAATACTTACAAAGTTAAGGAATAATCTTTTCTTGTAGCTGCATCGGTCAAGGTACCTGATGTTACAGACTGTCCCATCTCAGTTTTCCATCTTTGCCTTTTTCTCCCGACCCTAGTCTCGTTTAAGGGGTTTCTCACTTTTCTGCGCCAAATAACTCTGTATTGTGGTTGAGGATGTTGACAATGGGGCTTGCTTGCTGCTATGACCGAGTTTTTTTGTAGAAGGTGTTTTTTTAGGTGGATCACTTTTCCTTTCAGTAGCAATGTCTTGGCCCCTGTACGCCTCGACCCTGCTAGGTTTCTACGGTTTGCTGACATCCTTAAGGCGCACGTGGAACAGTACGCGTCGTCGCAGTCCAGTCGGTTACCGGTCGGTCAGAAAGAGAGCTACCCATTGCTCGCCTCCGTAAGCCCGCGCCTACGGAGACCGGAAATCGGAATCGAGATCCCGGCGACAGGGGCGTGAGGGCCGCTTCCTTGAGTCGTAAACTTTCTTGTATGTGTTCATTTCAATAAATATACGAACATGTTTATTTTTTTTTTCAAGTAACAGCTAATTGTGAGTGGTATCCGCCGATATTAGCCGACACGACATTTTTTGAAACCAAAAACTATAAACATGCGAATCAGAAACTAAAACTGTAGCTAGAAGCAAAAACTTTCGTGATTTTGATTTTTGTCCCAGCACGAGAATCAAATTAAATTGGCAAAAAATGGACATGGAACCACCGTGCCATTAGGGTCGACGAATCAATCAATCAATATCAATCCGACGATTGTTACAAGGTCGGAGGCTGCATTCGACAAATCAGCAATAGATAGCCTTTACCAGCAGTTTAGGTATTTTTTTAAATATTTTTGTTCATCGTTTATGACATAATAAGTGCTTTAATCCCATTAAACAAAAGTGAGTTCCTTAACGTTTTCTGAAATGAGCACAGACTTAGATCCTTTTTAACCGTTTTCGAAAAGAAGGAGGTTCTATATTCGGCTGTATATATATTTTTTTATGTATGTTCACCCAAATCTCAGTCAATTGTGGACCGATTTTGAAAATTCTTATTTTGTTTTAAAGATTATGCTCTCGAGTTGGTCAGATTGAAATATTGTTTTGATCTGATGATGAACTTTGAAAATATAAAAGGGAACTCTTCAAAAAATCATAGCAGAACTGTCGTTACAAGTAAAATTGCTTTGTTTATACATGTATTCGGTGACTAAGTAAAGGAAAAAGGTAAGGGAATGCGTCAAATCAACCAGAATTCTGTAATAAATTAGTGTATCCGAGCTGTGTTTGGTATTATTAGAATTGTCATGATTATTTCTTGATGGAACCAAATGGCAGAAGGATTTATGTTTTAACTGAGGGCTACTACATCAAAAAATTGTGAAATAAAAACTTTTACAAAAAACATACAACCGACTTCAATGTAAAAAAAAAAACACAAATAACGGCAAAATAACTTTAATTTCGAAAATTTGTGTTAAACAACGAAGAGACCAAACTATTATAGAAACACCGACTTCCGAAAGTCATAAATATTTATATCTAAGGTATATATTGATCTCCGAAAGGAATGCTCGACCCCGGCACGATAGGCTACGAAGGAACGGGGTAGGTTTTTAGTCAGTAAGAGTCTGACACTACTTCCCGCTCCGCCCAAGGGCGGGATTTGTCATTGGATGATTTTACCTACCATAAAAAAAAAAAATCTCTTTTTTATCTAAACCAAATTCTTCACAGTGCGGCTAAGTTTTTTTTTAGCCGCACCGTAAAGAAGACAAAAAGTGCATTGAAAAAAAATTCATAACCAGTTTTGTAGCGCGATAATAGTACATTGTGATACAAGTGTGTAATGTAAATGGTTACCGTCGAGGCGGTATTAAGACCCGAGCCGTGGCGAGGGTCTTATGAGAGCCAAGAACGTTCAAACACAGTCTTAACACACCTAGTATTAAATACTAGGTGTGTTAAGACTGTGCTTGACTGTACTTTGGTTGTTTCGTCAACCAACTAGTTAAAAATCAATCAAGAAATCAATCACGTAACTGTCCTATATTTGTAGATATAGTAGATTAATCTACTACGTAATACAGTACAACATTAACGTTTTCAAAAATATCCTCTAAATCGGTGTGATGTTAGCCATCAGTCGTCCACCGAACAGTAATTACGAAACGTAGCAAGTCCATTTGGTGTATTGATTGCTGCTCATACCATATCAGTTAAAGCGGAAACTCACTACCTACCTAATGATTTATAGACGTGCTATAAAATTCGTAGGTTCCAAAGTTTTAGTACTATTTTCAAATTGATGCGATAATTTTATTTAAATCTATTTGTTTTTATTTTGTTGGCACGGGTCTCTCTTGTGCTCAACGTTTTTGCTTTTGATACAAATCTTTTAATTAATTTTTTTATTTTTTGGTTATTTAAATATTAATCATAACGACGAAATTAGATAGATTGAATTTCGAAAAAAATATATAATTGATTTCACTAGAGCAAAAACACTAAAATAAATAAAATAACTTTAATTTCGGAAGTCGGTGTTTCTGGTAATGTTTGTTTGTTATTTAACACCAACTGTGCATGGGACACTTCGGTTGTCACTCCTCGAAAAGTCCTCGAAGGTGCATGCTGCATATTCCTATATCTGCACCTTCGAGGACTGTCTCAATGAACACTACTAATGCCATTACAAACTTGGTCATCTACTGAACTCTAATCTTACCGTATAAATATTGTATATTTTTTTTTAAGTGAGAAATGATCCAACTACTTCTCCCGCTCTGGAGCCGAGCAGGAGGCGTAGCGTAGCCTAGGTTCCTTCTTTGCCCTGTAGGACTTTGTTCCAGGACCCCGGATTTTCCTTTCGGAAGCCAACCCATGGCCTCAGTAGGCTTTGCTCCTGCTAGCCAGGCCAGGTCCTTACGATTTTGCTGACATTTATTTGAGGCGCGCGTGGATCACTACACGCTATCGACGAGTCGGGGTCGGTCCGAGTGGTTCCTGGAAAGAAGAAAAAGAAATAATAACAGTTTATTTACACGGAATGACGCAACTGAAAACTAGACATTATACACAATAATTTTATAGGAAAGATATGCGTTAAATCCGTGCAAAACGGCCGAATGCTCAACTTTTCTTTCTTTCTTTCAACATAAAACTGTGCCCTCATGCACAATGCGATGAGTACACAGCGCTGGTTTTCGGCGTTGGCCAGTGATGACATAAAGACGCCGGGAACGGTGCACTGTGCAAAAAGATAAACATAAAAAAAATATAGATGAATTTTAAACGAATAAAATAAAAATAAGGAAACTTGTATGAAGTGACAACACCATGCCGAAGGTGAAGGCCGATCGGCGAGCTACCCGTTGCTCGCCATCCTACGGTGGCTGAAAATTGGCGTTTGGATCCAAATATTGTATAGTAAGGGTTAATAAAACCAAGACGTGAAAAAAGACAACCAACTTAGTAAGTAACTCAACATACGGTGATAACTAGTCACGTAACCCTCAACTAAACGCTTCCTTCAAACCGAAGCCTCAGAGTCCTAAAATAACATTTTTGCACTCCAGTTAACTTCGAATTTCAAGTTATACTCTTCCATTTTTTCCGATACATCCAGTTTTTCTGACTTTCAACTGCAAAAATATCGCGAATGGGTAGTACGCTCCACTGGTTTTCTAGATTCCATTTTTAAATTGTCTTTTTATATTTTAACCGCCATATGCCGTGTCAAAAAACGATACTGGGAAGTTGGGTCACAAGTTGCTTCCAATATTTTTTGTAGATTTTCAGTCAATTGAAAAGGTGTACTGACCCGTTTGATTTTGAAAAAGTTTATAGATTCTGTCTGTGTGTATCCTGCTAGTAAAAAGTTTGGGGTTCGATGTAACTTTAGAGTCTATTTGAGCATAGTACGTACAAAGTACGTACTAATGATTTATTCGTCATCATCCTTCTACCGTTAGCTTTTCTAGTTTATTAGGAGCTGATGTAGCATGTATATTACGTATATAAACTGCTTCATCAATTATTTTAGATTTAACTAATGGAATACAATAATTTTGTGCCCTTTTGTCCAGTTACGAAATCTCTATTGTTTATACACTATAATGCCGTTTTCTGAGAAGATGACATCATACAAAATAGCAGCGTTAAACCACATAGGAATCAAGGAAATGTAGCGGTGATTTAAATTGTTCATTTCGGAATCTATTGATAGAAGAAAAATACTGCTTAGTCGATAGAAAAGGGTCGATTACCGTGTCATTAAAAAGCGAGAATCCGCCAAATGTCACTTAACAGCATTTCATTTGAAGAACGCGGAACGGCAGCATAAACGGCAATATATCTGTATGGTTTATTAGATAGATATTTCACGTGGAAGTGGCTTTGTCAAAGCACAGAATTGAATCTTCAACCAACTTAGTACTGAAATTACGCTAAAAGCTAATTAATTATTATCCGCATACCAAGTCAATATCCTTGTGTATCCCAGAGCTGTAGTCATATGCTCTATGGAATTCTTGTATTACTGCATAAGTGAAAATGTCATTAATTATAACGTCGTAGTAGTTTCTCTAAGATATTAGAACGTAACATTTAAATGTGTTATTGACACTTTTATTGGATTCCATTTAAAAAAAATGTTTACATGTTTTTTATTGGTATGTAGATGGTTTATTACGCTGAAATATTCTGGTGGTGACATGTATTGGAAAATATAGTATTGGAGGGTCTCCTAGGTTTTCTTAGTTACAGCTGTACTATACTATTACAGTAATATTGTGCCACCATATACCTATAAGTAGATATGATTTCTTTTTAGATGGGAAATCTTTGGCCCTTGGGCGGAGCAGGAGGGGTCTCAGACCACCTCTGACTACTCACCTGTGTCTGTCCTTGCCTTTCATACCAGGGCCAAGTCTTCCTTTCAGAAGCAGATCTTTGGCTCCAGTAGGCTTGGACCCTGCTGGGCCCCTTCGGTTTACTGACATCTCCTTGAGGCGCGCGTACTACGTGACGTTGTGCTTGGTCCGTACAGTTACCGAACGGTTCGCCGACGAGCTACCCGTTGCTCGCCGTCTGCAAGCCCGCGCCTACGGTGGCCGGAATCCCGGCGGTGGCTGGGGCGTGAGGGCCGTTCCCTCATGCTTGAGGGTCTCCTAGTTAGAGCGTGACCTGCTGAAAGCTACAGGAGTCGATTCGAATCAAGAAGCATAGAGTCTGTAGATATGGTAACGCTTTGGAGTGGTTCAAGTCCCATAGTGAATTGCATAGGTTGAAGTTATGATAATGATAAATTAATGATAAATAAAGTAGCTCCTTTAACTTTAAGTAGTTTTTGATTGTTTTTCATTACCGTATATATCTTTCAGTGGCTCCAACCAAATTTATCTACATTTCTTCATACATACTTTGGACCCCAGTTTGACCTACTTAGAGAGTTTTTCAAAATTCACCATAATTTTGAAAAACTCTTTTCTGATTCTTTGTATATGTTACAGGCAATCTATGAAGCCGGGGCGCCCCGCGGACTCTCCGTCCGCGTATCGGCCCATTGTGCTGCTCGACGAGGTGGGCAAGCTCTTTGAAAGAGTAATTGCAGACCGCCTCGTCGTGCATCTGGCACGGAAGGGGCCGGATCTTGCGGACGGCCAGTTCGGATTTCGCAGGCGGCGCTCCACTGTGGACGCCATCATGCGCGTGCGAGCCCTCACGACGGGGGATGCGGTGTCCCGGGGCAGGTGTGTCTTGGCGGTGTCTCTGGACATCGCCAACGCCTTCAACTCCCTGCCCTGGAGTTGCATTGGTAGGGCACTCCGGTACCACCGGGTGCCCGACTACCTCTGTCGGGTGATCGAGGCCTACCTGTCGGACAGGTTCATCATCTACCCCGGTCATCAGGGGGAGTTGAAACGGCGAGAGATGTCGTGCGGTGTTCCGCAGGGATCGGTACTAGGGCCGCCCTTGTGGAACATCGGGTACGACTACGTGCTGCGCGCCGACCTCCCCGACGGGGTCAGCGTGGTCTGTTACGCAGACGACACGCTGGTCCTGGCGCGGGGACGGTCGTACCAGGCGGCGGTCGAACTAGCGACGCGCGGGGTTGCGACAGTCGTGGAGAGGATTCAGCAGTTGGGACTCGAGGTGGCATTGCACAAGTCCGAGGCCATGTGTTTTCACGGCCCTCGGAGCGCGCCACCTCCGGGCTCCCAATTAACGGTAGGAGGAGTTCACATCGGCGTCGGGTCGACGATGAAGTACCTGGGACTCGTCCTCGACAGCCGGTGGAACTTCAAGGAGCACTTCCGACGTCTGGCTCCCAGGTTGAATGCGACTGGGGCTGCGCTCAAGCGGCTCCTGCCGAACCTAGGGGGTCCAGACGCCTCCTGCCGGAGGCTCTACGCAGGCATCGTTCGGTCCATGGCCCTCTACGGTGCGCCGGTGTGGGCGCCATCGCTACGGAAGCGAGTGGCGGCCCGGCTAACCGCCTGCCAGAGGGTCATGGCCATCCGGATGATCCGCGGATACCGTACGGTGTCCTGCGAAGCGGCGAGCCTCCTTGCTGGCCTACCACCATGGGATTTGGAGGCAACAGTCCTTGCACACATGCATGACCTACGCGTGGAGATGCAACGTCGGGGCGAAACTCCGCTGCCGCGACAAGTCGCGGCATGGCGGACAGAGCTCCGGCGGGATCTCATGGTGAAATGGCGAGAGCGATTGTCGCAACCTCGTGCTGGGCACGCCACGATCGAGGCGGTAAGGCCCCTCTTTGAGGCGTGGCTGGAAAGGCCCCACGGCGTCGTCACCTTCCGTTTGGCGCAGGTGCTGACCGAGCACGGCAAGTTCGGTCCGTACCTGTACAAGATTCGTGCGGAGACGACGCCCGGGTGTCGCCACTGTGCGGACCGCCCGGTGGACACGGTGGAGCACACAGTCGAGGTGTGCCCCGCTTGGGAAGAACAGCGCCGTGTCCTCGTGGGGGCGATCGGCGGCGATCTCTCGCGCCGGGGCTTGGTTCAAGCCATGCTCCGGAGCGAGGAGGAATGGCAGGCGGTCGCCTCCTTCTGCGAAGCAGTAATGCTAGTAAAGGAGGAGGCCGACCGCCTTAGGCAAAGGCGGACACGCCGCCGCCGCCGCCGGGTTTCCGATCCCAATTTCCGGCCACCGTAGGCGCGGGCTCGCGGACGGTGGGCAATGGGTAGCTCGCTGTCCGTCCGTCCGGTAACAGACCGGTCCGAGCTCAGGTCGTCTACGGCGCGCACCGTTCCCGCGCGCCTCAAGGAGTTGTCAGCAAACTGTAGGGGTCCAGCAGGGCCGAAGCCTACTGGGGCCAAAGGTTATGTGAGACTGTCACCAAAGGCCCCAGGATAAAGGCAAGGAATGGAAAGGTAGGTTTTTTAGTCAGTAAAAGTCTGACACTGTTTCCCGCCCCACCCAAGGGCGGGATTCGTCATTGGATGATTTTTACCTACCACTAAAAAAAAAAAAAAAAAAAAAAAAAAATATAATACGGTATTCTATAAAATAAATAGGCAATGTATAGAATATGGTTTAAAATAAGGTTTTTATATTCAGGTGGTAATGAAAAAAAAAATAACCCTAACCTAACCTACCCGTGTCGGGGTGCCCTAAAATTACATGACCTCCTTCCCTGCCCTCGTCTTCTACACACATTATCTGCTGCGCATTCGGTATTGTATAAAATACCTGAATTATACAGATTGCTGATAACATATACAACGTTAAATTTTAGTCGATTTAATCCCGCAGAGGGTCGATTCGGTACATGAAATACTATCGACTTGTAAAGAAAGAATTAAAAAATAAAGTACTTTTTTTCAAAAACTCGAATTGATATACGCATGTACGAAATTAATTTCTTTATGTCAACGAGTCAATGACCTTGTAGGTAGTTGTCGATCGTTGCTTACTAACCACCTACAGTTCATTGGCCTCGCTCAGCTGACGTTTACTTAAAGAAATTAATTTCGTACATGCGTAAATTAATTGGAGTTTAAAAAAAAGCACTTTATTTTTTAATTTTCACGTTACAAATCGATAGTATTTCATGTACCAAATCGACCTTCCGCGGTATTAAAACGACCAAAAAACGGTGTATATTATAAAAAAGCCTTTTTGTCTTCTCTGCAAAATTTCAGCGTTCTAGATCCAAGGTTTTATGCTAAGCATTGATGACTCAGCGAGTGACTTAAGACTTTGTCTTTTATATAATTTTGACTAATGAAAATATACATATCTTTCCTCTTTATAATATTAGTATATTGTTAATGAGAGTTATTATAAAATAGCAACCACTTGTAATTAAAATAAACTAAAGGTAGAACTCGGTCTTAAAATTTAATTAACATTATACCTCAGACCGCATGCCCTAGATTGAACTAACGACGGTCATAAACGAAAATGGAGCTATTCACAGTTCTATTATTGAAAGCCGTATTCACGAGCATAATCACTCTTTTGATTGCTAATTGTTTTCATTTCAGTGTTAATACATTTTATATGGTTTATTTGCGGATTTACTTCCTTGAGAGTTTATGAGGCAGTGTATATTAATTATAAGTTTTAATTGCATTTTAAATGCCTTTTATAAAACCTTTCGTTGGAAGTTGTAGTAAAAATATAACCCACCTTCTGGCCGGAACACCCGGAGGACACGGTGGAGCATATTGTAGAGGTGTGCCCCACCTGGGACAATCGGCGGCAGCGATCTCTCTCACCGGGCCTTGGTTCAGGCCATGGTCCGGAGTGAGGAGGAATGGCAAGCGGTCGCCTCCTTCTGCGAAGCAGCTAGCAAAGGTGGAGGCCGACCGCATCAGGCAGAGGCAACAGGGCGCTCGCCCCAGCCGCCGCCGGGATTCCGATCCCGATTTCCGGCCACCATAGGCGCGGGCTTGCGGACGGCTTGCAGTGGGTAGCACGCTGTCCGATCGTCCGGTAACATACCGGACCGAGCCCAAGTCGTCGACGGCGCGGAGCCGCCGGGTCGAAGCCTGCTGGGGTTAAGGGCCGTTTTCAGAGAGGAAGGCTCAGCCCTGGCATGATAGACAACGAAGGAACGGGGTAGGTTTTTAGTCAGTAAGAGTCTGACACTACTTCCCACGCCACCCAAGGGCGGGACTTGTTATTGGATGATTTTACCTACCATTAAAAAAACCCCACCTTCTGGCGCAGTCGGGTAAAAATAAAAGTGCTTTTCTTAGAAATAAACTACTGTGTTCCGCGTCTTTCTTAGTTTTAGAAGTTTTCTTTGTGGTAGAACCTATATATCCAGTACGTTTTTTTTATTTATTTTTAGGTTAGGAAATCATCTAATTACTTTACCGCAGGAGCAGCAGGGTGTGTCAGACTTTCCCTGGCTAAAACCACACTCTCTATCTACAGTTGTTTTTGTCGTTCTAGCAGCTCTAGTTACCTTTTCAAATGTCCACTCTTGGACCTAGTAGACTCTACTGGGCCACTATGGTTCTGCTGATATCTCTTTGAGGTGTGCATGAAACACCACGTACTGTCGACAATTCGCGCTCGGTTACTGGGTGGAGGGACGGCAGAAAGAGAAGAAGTTACCCATTGCTCGTCATCCTCAAGCCTGCTCCTGTGGTAGTCGGAGTTAGGGTATCGGCGGCTGGGGCATGAAGATGTTTGTTCCTTCGCACTTAAGGCCGTCGACTTCGTTGTTATCACTGCTTCGCAGAAGAAGGCGACCGTTGCCCATTCCCATTCGCTCTGGACCATAACCAAGGCTCGGTACGGGAGGTCACCGCCGCTGGTCACCCCATTTGCACTCAGCGGTGCTCTGCCTAAGCTATATCTCCACCGAATGCATATTTTTATTAAAAAAAAAAATCTCTGAATTAATTTTAAATTCTGGCTTGAAATGAAATTAATTATGAATAGTAAAATGTAACTTGTGTGATGAATTTTTATTTTAATATAATGGTAATTTTTTTTTCTTAATAATTTGAATGCCAATTGGCAAAACATAGCGCGTTTCAAAATTTTTAAGATGTTTTATATAATTATTATTTTATAGAAATACTGTTCTGAATGGTAGTAATAAAGCAACTTATCTGAAATCTAGGAATCTAATGCCTGATTACGTTTGAGATTTTCAATCCAGAATTTCTTAATAATAAGCCAAACTCTAAATTTATAATAATAGGTTGACTAAATGGAGCTTCAACATCAATAATGAGGCGTGCGTGTGCTATACAGATAAATGTCTAGTTTTTTGATGATTACCGATTGATGATTACGAGAAGGAGTGTAAGTCAGTTTTACAAACTAAAACCCACTTATGTTTCTTTAGTTCCAGTCCTTTGTGCGCCTTTCAAACCATCCCGGAACCCTGGCAAGCAAGGACTAGTCAATTGTGCTGATAGCTCTTTAAGACGCACGTAAAACTCAAAGGAACATCAACTCAGGCCTAGTACGTATTGGACAGCGAGCCAATTATTGCTTGTCATCCGCAAATCCATGTCTATGGCCAGAGTGTGACATTTGGAGGTACCTGGTTACCTTCTTTTTCAAGAAATAAAGAGATATTCTACCACAATCTCTTAGTGAAAAATGTTTGAGGACCTGAACTGAATTATTAAAGAGATGGAGTTATGAAGGATGTAAAGCTCATGCACACCAGGGCCCTGGAATCAAGACAATGAAGGAACGGGACAGGTTTTTGGTCAGTAAGAGTCTGACACTATTTAATATAATAATATTAATCTAATATTATTCCACAACTATCACACAACGTCTTCTGGTCACATTATACTAGATATATTATAGATAAATTACACCCAGACACAGAACAAATGATCGTGCTTACCACACAAACATTTGTCCGGGGTGGGAACCGAACCAACGACCTCCGGCATAGCAGTCAGGGCCACTAACCACTAGACCAACACATCCAGGATGGATGATTTTACCTACCATAAAAAAAAGCTCCATCCTTCTTTTTTGTTCGCACGCCCGTCTTTGTATCTTATCATCTTAGTGCCTCAGAAGTGATATTTATACTTCAATTTTAGATTCTAAATCTAATCAATTCTTGGTATGGTCATGTGAAGAGGAGGGATGAAACACATTTTACTAAAAGAGTTCTGAGTTTACAAGTAGATGGATGGAGAAGAAGAGGGAGGCCAAAGAAGAGATGGATGGATTGTGTGAGGAGTGATATGAAAGAAAAGGAAGTTAGTGATAGTGTGACGGCTGACAGGATAGAGTGGAAGAAAAAAACGTGTTGCGCCGACCCCAAGTAATATGGGACAAGGGCAGGAAGAAGAAGAAGAATTTTAGATTCTAAATCCTTATTTAACCACCTACCTGCCAACAATAAGTAAGATAATCCTCAATTAATGCATTCACTTTAATTTAAACAACGTACAGAGAAAACCGGAATGGATCTATATAGGTTTGGTGAAATAACGTAGCATTTTCATTAATCGTTTGGCTACATTCGGAAGCATTTGCCTCTGGTAACGATCGCTAAGAGCCTTAAACTCAATGTAAATGAGCCGTAAAGAGGTTTCCATGTTTTGAATACCGTTTGTTCTTTGATACTCGTTGGAAGGAAGTAATGGGATAATCGAAGTTACTTTATTGCTATTTGTTACTTGATCTTTCGTAATGCTTTTATTATGGTGGCCATTTATCTTATTAAGAGCGTGTGTATAGCGTTGCAGGGTGGAAGATTCTAAGTTCTTTTTCAAGAAGAAAGAAAACAATTTTATTCTGGTCGAATAAACTCACAATAAATTAAAAAAAAACAGTTTTATGGTTATAACTGTTGTACCATGGACAAAACACAGTTGTCTAGGTCGTCTATTATCATCTAGGTCTACTTTATTTTAGGAGTCGAACGGTTCTAGATCATGGAGAGAAGACACGCATGTCACTAAAAGAGTTTTTAACTAAAAAAAATAAAAGGAATTAAAAAAAACATAAGTGAGACAAAACAGGCAAACCATAAAAAAACGCCACGTTTTCGCAGATTTTATTTTTATTTATTGTTTTAATTGACATAAACTAGTGCTTGTCTGCAATTCCACCTGATAGGAAGTATGGATTTTTTATTTTTTTATGGTAGGTAAAATCATTAAATCATCAATGAATGTGCTACAAAAATGTACTTTTATCATAGAACAAAGGTTTGATTTTACTGTTTAGGTATTTTGTTGACTTGTCTACATTGTTCGCGCATACCTAATAACATTATAATATGGAAATATTGTAAAAAAAAAGAGAAATCATTAAATTTTTGCCGGTTTTTCTCCAAAGGAAACAACCAATTGGAACCGCACACTTTTCTTTCTGACATTTTGTAAATACCTATGTAGGCTTTTATGAAAAATCTGTAGAGAAAAACTTTCTTTATTCTATAACCCTTAACAACATGTGACACAAAACTTTTTAAATCTAAACCCAAAAGTCATACAATTTCGCCGACCGCGAAACTCCGAAGAACTTATTTTCTAAATCACGTCTCGCCACATATGAACGAAATTAAGTTTTGTATAGTTTTCATCGTAATGTCAGGTAAGATAGTATCTCTAGGGAAGGCTCACCGCAGCTATGCGAAGCTATATTAAACGATAAATCGTTCCCAAGACGACGGAAAGTTGAAAATTTTCGTCGGAGAACAGGTTGGCGTGTTAATAAATGGTAGTGTATCAAAAATTTATAAGTTGTGAAATATTATTATTATATAGATATAAATATTTTTATACGATGTTGAAGGAAATTGTATATTAGAAGCGTTAAGCTGGTGTTTTAATTTATCAAGACTCATTTGATGAAGTGTTATGATTTCTGCTGTGCACAAAGTTAAAGCCATAGGTAATATTTATTATTGTTTATTAGCACAACGCTCTAAGAGATTGTGAAATGATTTTTGAGAAGTTTTGAGTGAACCATAATATACTATGAATAAAATCTAGTACTATATTTATCATGAAAGATTGAACTGTTTGTAAATAAGGTAAATTTTTACATCAGACTACAAGAGGGAATGCTGGCAGTCTTTTGGATACTTTACCATAAATCTGTATAGTTCATGTAAACTATATAATACCTAGGCAATATATTATACCTCAGGCGTAAAGGAATGTATGAAATATTTTAAATATTATTATCTACTACATACTTTACCCAGGTAATGTGTTGAGGAGTGGCATGCGGTCGCCTCCTTCTGCGATGCAATAATGCTAACAAAGGAGGAGGCTGAGCGCATAAGGAAACGGCGCTCACGCCCCAGACGCCACCGCGCCGCCGGGATTTCGATCCCGATTTCCGGCCACCGTAGGCGCGGGCTTGCGGATGGCGAGCAATAGGTAGCTCGCTGTCCGATCGTCCGGTAACCGTCCGGACCAAGCCCAAGTCGTCGACGGTGCGCACTTGCGCCCCAAGGAATTATCAGCAAACTGTAGGGACCCAGCAGGACTAAAGCTTACTCTGGGTCCTTGGTATAGTGTGAAAATGTAAAAAGAAAAAAGGCAAAGAAGGAACGGAGTGGGTTTTTAGTCAGTAAGAGACTGATACCATCTCCCACTCTGCCCATGGGCGGGGGATGTCATTGGATTATTTTACCTACCATAAAAAAAGTCCTTAATAAAATGAGATGATAAATTGACCACACCGTTCCCAATTTATTGCGCTTCTGGTTGGTGGTAGTTTAATTCACACTGTCTCCAGAGATATTAGACGTGCAAGTTTACATGACAAGTAACTTCGTTCATAGAAATCCATTAGCAAATCAGATATGCAAATAGCTAGCTAGGTAGGTAAAAATAACGCAATTGTCGTGTGGTACACTCGATGAAAGAGTTTGGTTAACACAGATAGCAATACCTAAACATGATTAGTCTTATAAGCTATGAACTAATAAAAAACTTATTAAACAACTGAGTATTAAAATTTTCTATTAAAATTTTACAAATATTCTGTTCATAAGTTCCACACAATGTACTTTTTATGAACAAGACTGTAAATATTGAGAGGATTAGAGATATTAAAAAGGCTTATTCATAAGAAGATGTACAATACATTCTCATAAATTACTTTTTACGTTACAATGAAAATCATTAGCACCCAGCGTAGTATGTTCTTTAGACAAATTACAATCCTTATTTAATATATATGTCGACTCGTTCAAGATGATTCGAGCTCTGATCATCTGCCAGGTGAGCTTACGTGGGTATCGTGCAATGAATAAAAACGGCTAGGAAAGGAATCAGTTTACTTCTCAATACATTTCGGAACAGTGCACTGTTATTAGGTAGGTACAAATAACAAAACGGACAGATTCAGATATTGGATCCGAAATATACATAAATATATGTTCACTTATTAATTTATTTATGTTATATTGTACTGTATATTTATTAATATTGCTCTAGGTGTATTCAAGGCTAGAGTGACCAAGTGTTACCACAACGAACGGTCCTGTGCGTCTCGCATCCTTGGCATTCCTGCGACTCTCACCAGTTCACCTTGTGGGAGCAACAGATTTTGATGACGTTTCTTTTAATACATGCATAATAAATATACTTTTAAATATACTTGCTCAGAAAGTGGCTCTTATTGCACTACACTTAGGTATATAATGGCACCTGTTACCAAACTGTGACATTTTGATTACCATTACGCACTAAATCTGTAATGTGGCTTTAACCTTTTTGTTCAACCTCCTTGTTTGCGAAACAAATTTTAAATATGAAAAAATAAAAATTGTTTGTGGTATAAGGCCGTCATTTTAAGATGCGCGCAGTTTTTGGCGTGACTTTTTTGAGTGAAGTTCTTGGCCTGTATTAATTAAATAAAATCAAATACTAAAAAAATATTATATGTTACATCCATATTCTATGGTCACTACGAATGACATTAACGTAAAAACTTTTCACACAAGAAAACAAACGACGACTAGGCAATATGATCAAAAGACCATATAGCCATAGACTAGCGCGTGCCTATGATTTGAGATTAAATTTTTACCGCCATATTATGAAAAATTTTACTAGTTTTACAGTTGTAATATTAGTTAGCTAAATTATTTTTCTTCACAAGTGTATTGAAAAACGTCGTATAATACACATGAGTAATGAATGGTTACCGTTCTTGGCTCTCTTAAGACCCTCGCCAAGGCTCGGGATCTTAATACCGCCTCAACGGTAACCTCCTACATTACGCACTTACTCGTATATCATAATGTACTATAATATCACCATTGCACCCGTGCGAAGCTGGGTCGCTAGTTCAAAATATTTGTCTTCTCAGCGCAGCAAATGCAAAAATATCACATAATCGTAGCGTGGGGTTATTAAATTAAATCTAGGATGTGAACTCAACACATGCAGAACTTAGGTCACAACGTTGTTGTAGTTAGCCTGCATACTTGTCTGTTGTGTTGACTGTACACTGTGACAGTTCACAGTGCGCGTTGTAGAAACTTGCGCTGCGAGTTGTCCACACGAGTCATTTAATTACGTACGGTGACATACAGTCGACATTATCGTAGATGTAAAGGGAATGGAAGTGTCGTATTGTTTCAATAATGTATTTTGAGTCCGCATATAAAACTGTACAGCCATAGTCTGTAGACACGCCGCAATATGCGTGTTGCCACGGCATTATGCTGACCGTTCAGCTCGATGCATATTTTCCTATAGAAAGTTTATAGTCTGTAAGCTAGTCCTAAGATTGCGTCCTTTTCCCGCAAATAAAATGTTTTTCGTTCTAAATACAAACGGTCGACTTCGGAAATAAATACCATCAACTCACAGATTAACATATGCAGGGGCCCAATCGATCGAAAGAATATGATCGTATAGTTTTTCTGTATACTCCTTTCTGGGTAGAGAACATGAATGAGAATATCTCCCGTATTAAATAAGGCGTCCATCTTTGTAGTCAGCCTATAGTATTTTTAATGCTAGCACTTGAGTTTCTGCAGTTAAAAAAATAAAAAAAAAACACTATCAAATTCATCACAAAAAAGTCATATGAATTATTTACGTTCCTGGTTTACTCTGTTTTCTCGCGATATAATCCTTTACCATTTTCAAAGTCATCATCTTCACACCTGCTCGACTCTATTACTTTCACTAATAATAAAACGGCTTTATAAGGAAGAGTTCGATTGTGCTCTGATTTTTCATTGTCTGTAGCCAAATAAAAAGTTTTTCCTCCTTGCCCCATTTCTATTATTACACGTTGATACAAACCTCTTCCAGCCTCGCTTTAATTCTGTTCGCTCAACAGTTAAGGGCCTCACTTCATTGTGGACGCAGTGTCACCGACAACTTTCAACCTCATTTGCACACTCATTTTCATAGCAAAATGTAGCACCAGGTAGAATGAATGCTAAAGCTTTACCAATTTCATTTGAGCTCGAAGTTGCGAGATTTTTGTTTATTGAAATAAACAAAAATATCGTAGGTTTTGATTTACTTTTGACTTTACACGGTGTGTGTATTTTAGTGGAGCCAAGTTTTAATAGTGTTTAGTTTTTGATACAGAATAAAGTCAATGTGATGTCCATTTGAATCTGGATGCGCAGTATTTAGCAGTATTTTTTTACACGACTGCCCCAAAAAAGGAGTGTTACGAAACTACACGACATTTTCATCGCAGTCGGGGGACTTCTTATGCTATAAAAAAGTATTTTACAGAGTGGTCCCCCGACTGCAATGAAAATGTCAGTTTTGTAGATCAAGTAGTTTCCGAGTTTCCAGTTTTAGTCAACAAGTGAATACGAGTACTTTCTTCACTTTTCCATAAATTAACAAACACCTTGTGTTTTTTTATTTCTTGTTTTTTTTTTGACGTGGCAGTCGTGATTGTTTTTAAATTATTTTTTATTCTGTTAGAATTACTTAGTTGGGAAGTTGATGACGGGACACTTCCATACCTTGAAAAGAAAGCGAAGCCCAGTCTAGTTATGAAACTATGCCTTTGAGTGTAAAAGAACAAAGATTGCACATGTGTTCGTACTTATTTGTGCACAATATATATAACTAACTTGTACGTAATACCTGCTGCGTTCTTAGTCAATCTCTATTGAAATTGGCCACCGTATTCGAAATAGGATTGGGAGAGAGATTAATAGTAAAACCGAGTCAGTTCTCTCGGTAAGTTTCACTGAGGTAGTCAATAATACCTACAATAAGATTCTCATCAGTATTTTATTAAGATCACGCCAGTATAATTTGATTTCATACTGTATCTGTGTGAGATAAAAAATTACACCAATTTATTAACCATCATATCCACTAGCTCAGCTACTAATAAAACTTCAGTTAAAAAATCGCGCCATAGAAAAGAAGATTTTGCAGGGTTTTTGTTTTTGCTATTTATCGCCAGTACTTTTAAAATTCTACTAAACCTCTAAACTTTGTTGTTGTTGATCAGGTTGTTTCTTCGCTAAACATTATGCTGGCTGCTAAGGATGCCTTTAAGCAGAGCCCGTGAGCTCATTAAAAATATGAAAAGATTTTTCATTGCGTGAGTGAACTGAGCTTTTTGTTTTTCATCTGGCTTTGAGTTTAGGTACCCTGACCTTTTTCAGACTTTGATACCAAAGGATTAAAAGTGCGTGGACGTGCAGTCGAATTTTTTTTGCCTAAATTCGCAGATATTATTACAGTATCGTGTTAGTGTAACTTGTTATATGGTCATTATAGCGTATCCCCAGAAGGCTGACGCTGCCAATCCTCTTAACGTAATCTCTCTTAAGTCACTAATTCCATAGTCACGACACTGGCGAGAGAGAAGGCAAGACTAAGCAACATATTCGTATTATGTTGTGTAGGTACATACATGATTGGAGATGTTACTACAGATGTTATGTTGCGTTGGATAAACGATCTGTTATCTTGAGAAAAAAATAAAATAATAGCTGAATGTTATAGTAGAAAGCTAAGATCATTAGATAATCTTTAAATGTTCTTATAGTATAGCA
This sequence comes from Leucania comma, assembly GCA_958295575.1. Taxonomy (NCBI): domain Eukaryota; kingdom Metazoa; phylum Arthropoda; class Insecta; order Lepidoptera; family Noctuidae; genus Leucania; species Leucania comma. Next base: position 24,102,112 of record OY282467.1, on the reverse strand, counting down.
TAATCAGCCTTCTAATGTTCCCACTGCTGGGACTCAGGCCTCCTTTCTAAGAGAGAGAATGGGCCGTAATCCACGACGTGGCCAGTGTGGGTTAGTGAATACCATATGTCTTCGAATTTTTCCCTCTTATAGAAAGGAGGCATGATTGCCATCTTTCTATAAGAAGGAATAGGCCGTAATCCACTACGCGGGCTTAGTGCGGGTTGGTGAATGTCTTCGAATTTTTCCCTCTTATAGAAAGGAGGCATGATTGCCTTCTTTCTATAAGAGGGAATAGGCCGTAATCCACTACGCGGGCTTAGTGCGGGTTGGTGAATGTCTTCGAATTTTTTCTTCTTGGATGTACCGGTTTCCTCATGATGTTTTCTTTCACAGTTTTGAGAGCAGCGAAATTGAAATAAATTACACACAGTTTAAACCTGCATTGCATCAGGCTTATAATGTTCCCACTGCTGGGACTGAGGCCTCCTCTCTAGGAGAGCCTAGGAGAGTCTTTAAACCTATTTATAGTAAATCTGTCAAGCTTGCTATTAGAACTGATGGTCGATGGAGCCAAAAGGTTCTAGAGTGGCGACTGACCCCGGAAAATGCAGTGTTGGAAGGTGTCCTACAAGGTGGATCAGTGACCTGGTGAGAGTCGCGAGAAAGCGGTGGATGCGACACGCATAGGACCGTTCATTGCGAAAATTGGGGGAAGTCTATGTCCAACAGTGGACATCCTTCGACTGAAATGATGATGATGAAATCTTTCAAGTATTCATGACTAGTAAGTAGCTCATGGACTCGACGAACAAAATCAGAGAAAGGATATTACTTGAACCAACTTCATTTGTACCAAAGCTGATATCAAACAAAGAAAACCCTCCAACCACACAGCTTCTAATGAAAACACCGACAATTACTCCATCTAGTCATTACAAGAAAATGGCATATTACATAACGCCACAATCATAGACGTTTCCGAATAGTACGCCGCTCTTGTATGCACAGTCTATTAGCATTCACCGCGCCAGGCGGCAATGTAATCAAAATCGTCGCGCGTCGCAATGTTGCATTATGGTAATTAGGCCCGGCAGCTAAATAGAGATGTGAAACGTTAGATGTGCTCATTCGAGCTCGAAATTTGGTGAATTTTTAGTTAACAAAACTGTTTGCGATGTTTGGAATTCGTGATGGGAAACCGATGCTTTGATTTTAGTGATGTTTGAAGTTATGGTTGTGATTTTCAGATTACTTTATTAGTTATTTTTGATTCTTCTAGGCGATTGCGTACTGGAAGACGTAGGGTTTGAAGATCTTCTACAAGGTGGATCAGTGAACTGGTGAGGGTCGCTGGAGTTAAATAAATAAGAGACGCACAGGATCGGTCGTTGTGGATTCTAGAAGACTAGTATTGTGCCACCATATATCTATAAGTATGTACGGTTTTTTTTAGGTGGGAAATCATCCAATGACATCTCCCGCTTTAGGCGGAGCGCGAGGGCGTGTCAAATCGCCGTTCCTGCTATGCCTCCGTTCCAGGGCCCCGAGAATATATTTCTCACAACCCATGGCCCAGTAAGCTTCGACCCTGCTGGGCCCTTATGGATTTGCTGACATCTTCTTGAAACACGCGTGGAACACTACACGCCTACGGCTCGATCCAAACGGTTACCGGACGGCTGACTAACCATTGCTCACAGTTCCCGCCCACGGTGGCTGGAAATCGGGATCGCAGAGGCTGGGGCGTCAGCGCCGTTCCATCGCGCGTGCGGCCGCTTCCTTTGCTAGCATTACTGCTTCGCAGAAGAAGACGACCACCTGTCTTGGCCGGCTTGCTTGGCTTGTCTTGGAGGCCTTGGTACTGGCCTTGGTCTGGAGCGAGATGGAGGTACGGAAACGGTTCAATAGATGGCCATAAACATTTACTTTAATAACAGAACGTAAATAAAAATAATGAGTTTTTTTTTAACCTGGTTTGAATGGTCTTTTCTTTTATCCCAGTTAAAGTAATACGAGTATTAATATTAGTATAATTTGATCCATTGTGGTGAAATGTGGTGGCTAAATATTGTAATATCTGTGAGGATCACATGAAAAACCTACATACTTTATTAGTATATAGGCTCATCAGTCAAATATATTTTTGAGTGTTTGATAAATCTTTATAATTATACAACCTTATTATTGGTATATGCGAAACCCGAAATACGGGGCTAGTATTTTTATGCAAAGAATCTATATACAAAATTTCATAACTTTATCGTGAAAAATCACAGAGTTATAAGCTTGTTATGTTGCCTATCGGGACATACGGGCCACTGAGGGGTTATCCGCTAAGAACGGATGTAAAAATTGTAAAAATCTAAATCGCCAAAATCCCAATATACCCAAACTACACAAAGGTTAAACAAAAACCAAAATATGTCATACTGAGTAAAACTGGCTATAAAGAATAATATAAAAAAAGAAATTATGCTAACTAACCACGCTCTAACAAAGCTACCACACTGTTTATACTCCAAAATCCTTCAAACAAAAGGAAAACACGCATGAACTCCAAAGACTGAAGCATTAACTCATCCACATAAAATTAACATCAAACACACGTGTTACTGAAGGTCAAATCAGGTCGAACTACACTCGTTAACGTCAGAATGGATAAAACTTTCATACGAGCATGTAACTTATGGTATCAGGATATGAATTAATCCCGTAAGAGCCGATATTGCGAAAGTTAGAGCCGGATTATTTACCCCCTCTCTCGATTGGTTTTTCATATTGCTATGTATGAGTTTGTCTTGTTCTTGTGTTAGGTTGTTTGTTTTATAGATTGTTTTGTGAGGTTAATTTTTTGTTTGTTTTGTTTGTTTAACGGATATCTTTGTTTTGTTAATACATGTTGTTGATATCTTTTTTTTTGTTGAAAGTGAGATTCATTTAATAACTTCTTCCAAAAGGATATATGAAACTACAACATCACTAGTGGAACTTGGGTGTGCTATATTTATAATACACTTGTATAGCGTGATAGCGAATTGTGTGTTATCCACAAGTCTAGCTTTTTTGTAAATGATCAAAAAACTTCTCCCACTCTAGGTGGACTGAGAGGGAGTAACAATTGTATGGGTTCCGTATCTCAAAAGGAAAAAACAGAATCCTTATAGTCCGTCTGTCTGTCTGTCAAAACCCTTTATCTTAGGAACGCGTGGAGGTATCGAGACGAAATTAAAACCATATCCTCAGATTTGCGGTCTCTTAATTTTCCGGTGAATTATGGGCACTCCAAACCTATCTTAGTATTGTGTATATTTTCAGTTTTTGTTTCTGTTAAAGCTGTGCTAATATCAAATTAATAGGATACCAAAAAAAAAGATACCGCCGTTTATGTGGCAAAAACCGTATGTTTCGAAGTGTCGAAAATAGAAAATCAGGACAGGAATCAAGGGAATCAAAATTTATAGGATACTTCTACCTTGACCTAGAATCCTGAAATTTGGCATGAAGCAAGGTCTCACAATACAAGTATAGGAAAAATATGAAAGCTGAAAATGTGTTGTTACGTCATAAAAAAAAATATGTTTTCGATTCGAAAAAATCTTTGAGATTCGATTCGTGAATTGAACTGTTTTCATAGGTAAGTTGGCACGAAACCCTCAGTGTGCGAGTCCGACTCGCACTTGCCCGGTTTTTTTTTATTAATAATACTTAACCATATTTCTTTAGTCTCCTTTCATAATCTACCGTCATGAAGACTTTTTGAATGATACCATAACTCTAGCTGGCATCACCACAATCGTGCTCCGTTTATTTTACAGTATCGCAGTTTCAACCCGGATCTCGTCCTTTTCGGGCGGCAAGCTACCTATTGCTCGTCATATCACATACAAATTGTCACATTCGGTCATACCCTTTTTCGTCAACAACGTCACGGGCGCGTCCTGGCGTCCAATCGGATATTAGCCACAGAGTACTTTTGTATTAGCGTCTATGCAAATTACCACAGATAATTATATAATCGAGTTGAACCATAGATTTAATAAAAAATCTATGAGATGTACATAATGTGCTATGGGCGCGCCATGGTGTTGTCAATTTATATAAGTCTCATTATTTTTATTTTATTTATTTAAAACTCATCTATACTTTTTTTTTTGGACACTGCACCGTTCGTTTCGGCGTCTTTATGTCAACACCGGCCAACGCCAAAAACCAACGCTGTGTGTTCATCGCATTGTGCATGAGGGCACAGCTTTATGCTGAGCGTTCGGCCGTTTTGCACAGATGTAACGCATATCTTTCCTTTATAATGATTATTGACTAGTTTTTAGTTGCGTCATTCCGTGTAAATAAACTGTTTTTCTTTGTTTTTTTTCTTTTCGTCGTCAATGTCGTTGATATCCGTCAGCTGTCAGTACTAAATCAATAAAAATATAGCGCTAAAAATAAATATGGTGTCGACATCTTTCAGGCTTTTTTTAGCGCTCAAAGGTTTAATGTAGAAAGAGTTAGTTGCGCTGAAAATTACATCTTACGTGATTTTATTAGCTATGATGCAGCGTGTTAAATTTTTATGGTGCATGCTTTATAATTATGAACTAACTTATTCATCTGATGCGTACGAGTTTCTAAGACCATTGTTTAGATCGTTTTTAGGTAGTTTTAATTAGCTTAGCTTTTAGGGTTCCGTACCCAAAGGGTAATAACGGGACCCCATTACTAAGACTTCGCTGTCTGTCCATCTGTATGTCACCAGGCTGTATCTCAAGAACCGCGACAGCTAGAAAGTTGAAATGTTCATAAATTATGTACTTCTGTTGCCGCTGTAACAAGAAATATTAAAAACAAAATAAGATAAATATTTAAAGGGGCTCCCATACAACAAACGCGATATTTTTACCTTTTTGCCCTTTTTTGCTCACTATCAATAATGGCAACAGGTAGGCACTTAAAAATGTTCATAAAATACCCATTTGTATTTTTACTTTATTAATAAGTAATAAAAATAAAATAAATGTTTAAGGGGGGCTCCCATACAAAAAGCGCCATTTTTTTCCTATTTTGTTGTTGTTCTGTTGTTTACTTATTCAATGGTACGGAACCCTTCGTGCACGAGTCCAACTCACATTTGGCCAGTTTTATAAATATGTAGATAGTGTGTAGTAATTGTGTAAAATACACACAGTTGTGTTTTAAAGACTCTATCGATTAAGGTAAAGGTAAGTGGAAAATACATTGGGCGTGTTGATGCAGTAGAATATACGCTTTAATAGAGATTTACCGCAAGTTCAACAAGTTGCATTTATACTTATGATCGCAAGAACAGCTTCGAACTCGTGATTTAGTGCTAGACTTATTAGATCTTCTTTACTTACAATATATAGGTAGTTCTGTGATTCAGAAAAAAATCTAATAAGAATAAGAAAATGAGAATGCTATTTCACTATAGAAAAAAAAACAGCTGTGATAGAAAAAGATCTCAAATCTGTACTTACAAAAATCAATAAATTGCTCTTCGTTAGTCTCGCTAAAACTCGAGAACGACTGGGTCGATTTCAATAACTTTTTTTTTGTTTTATTCACTAGTATACAGTGGTATTTTTTTTTTTTTGTTTTACCTACCCACCTACCGCTAGGTAGGTAGGGTAGGACGCTGTGTCTTCCAGTGTGTGGTTGCCACTCCAGAACTTTTCAGCTTCATCGGCCATCTGTTCTGCGAGCAATGCGCCCTGCCCACTGCCCCAGTTTGGCGATTCTTCGTGCTATATCGACAACCTTTGTTCTCCTTTGGATATGTTCATTATATTTACTATCACTACGTGCGAAAAATCCAAAATGTGTGTGCCATTAATATTTGTAAACCAGCTGCCACGGCAAGCTTAGTACCACCTAATATTCGGATTTTTTTTCCGTAAATTTTTCCATGTTTTCCTTAAACCCTCCCTGGAGTATCGCGTATATTTCAAGACCAAAATTGGCCAAATTGGTCCGGCCTTTCTCGAGTTTTAGCGAGACTAACGAACAGCTATTCATTTTTATATATAAGAAGATAAAAATATTCCTTCTATCCTCCAAGTATTGTGTTTATTTTATCACCTGCTACAATATTACCATCTGCTACAATATTATTCAAACGTTGCACCAATTTTCAACATTAGCCTGTATTTCAAAATTACTTGAGCAAAACCAGGTGTGATCCAAAGTTTCGTAAATAAATCTCAGTAAAGAAAGATTACAGCTATTGGAGTTCTGATGAAAGGTCCTTATCTTACCCAACTTTCTAGTTTTCTTATCTTATAAAACTAATACTTGAACTTGGGAGGATTTGGAAAATTATTAGTTGGTATAAAAGAAGATTTGGAGGCCAGGCCTAATATAGATTCCGGTTTGGAGCTCGGAAAAGGCTTTTAGAATAAAGACTGAAAACTGTTCAGTAAGATGCCAATGTTTTCCGAATAATCTTAAATGAAAAGTATAGGTATTAAAACCTAGTCAATATCTTTAAAAATGTTTGGAGATCTGGAAGTACTTTTAAGTCTAAGGATAATAAATCAGAATTAAGTTTTTTGATAGGTATACCTTCAAAAAATAGTAGAACTACGTATAAGAATCTAAGTGTGATTTGCATGCACGCAAAAAATTATGCTTAACTCTTTGAATACCGTAATTGGAGACACAATAGACAGACAATAGGTGTGCGGAAACCGGTGCCTTCATGAGGCTTGACAGCCTAGAACCCAAATAGCGTTGCTTTCTAACTCATTAGGTATTAAAAAACTATTTAGGAGGTAATAAACCTAGCTTGAGAGACAGGGTTTACCCGATTTTTTTTTAATATTGATGTATCCTAGGACCCTGGGGAGTTGGGCATTTAAAAGGCATACGAGGGGCTGAAATCAACTTGCAGAGGCCCCATAGGCACTTTTCATGGAATGTGGTACCAACCGACTATTACCCTTGTACGCACTTTCCTAGTGCACCCAAAGGCAACCCAACCAGGAGGAAACCATTGGGACATTATAGACAAAAGATTATTATTTAAATGCATGTTTTCTTGTGGGCCTTGCCTCGGCCAAACGCCATTCTGTTAATGAGGGGTTTTCCTGTTTATACAATGGCTACACAATAGCGATTGGCCGAGGCTGGGCCCACATTTAAACGTAGCATAAGATAATTTCTATCTAAACAATATTCTGATCAATATTCACACTTCCGTAACAAAGTCGCAAGTTCATTAGCAATTTAACATACTGCATAATAAATTCTCGTTAGTCAATATCGCGGCAACATGCAACGGTTGGCCATTAATTACAGAAAATTAACGCCGATATTTTTACGGTATAAAATCTGGATAATTGCTGGGAACAATGTACAGAAATGTGCGGGCAAGGGACGCTGCGGGAGTGCGGGCACCGTAATGCAGTATTATGCTAATGGTGCCCGCCTAAATAAACCCGTGTGGGAAATATGAGAGCCGGCTTCCGGACAAATTACACAGGGTCTCGACTAATAAAGATGGTAATACTGGCCCAAACAATTTGTAGTTACTGCCCGTTGTTGCGCTGTATATGCGTTCTGTTCATGCATAGTTATTTCAGAGCAGCGCATTACGGAGCCAGCTAGTCGGAAAGCTTCGTAAGGTCCTTTCCCACGTGACCATTGAAGTTTTCTTGCGACATTGTATGCACCAGTGCATTTGTATGTGAGCGAATGTATACATTTTGTAGTGAATGAGATCAGTACACAACGTGGAATGTTTTCGTTTTCTGCTGAATGTATTGTTGTATACACAAGTTGATGTTGATCCCAATATTGTTTGTTGGAAGGTTTGCTATATTTTGCTTACCGTATTTTGTCGGTACCGGTTGATATTCGTAGATCTTTGACAGTATTTGTAGGTAGCTAGACGCCAGAAAGTCTCAGTAGGAGGAGGTATGAGCTTGTAACCTTTCGATTCAATTAAATGATAACTATATACATTTAATTAAGTTATGTGTGTGTGTTATGTGTTCATCTTTTTGTGATATTTTACTATTTTAGTCTACTTTTATTTTTTGAGTGCGTTTTTTATTTCATTTTGTTTGTTTAATTCTGTAGAAATAATCTTTTTATATCTAGAACCTAATATAGTGTAAGCTGTGCGTATCTGTAATAGGTATGCATACTAGTGTATCTAGATCTTAATATAATTTTCCCTAATTTAATCCTATATATTATGCTGTGGTGTGCCAATAAATAAATAAGTCTGAGTATCAGTCCGTTGTGTTGTGTTGCCCAGTAACCGGGTTGTGCAGCTCTGATAGGCAGTCGCTAAATGTAAAACACGGCTGTTCAACCACATTCGGTTAGGTTGGAAGTCAACTCTAAGCTCGTTACAAAAAGACTATAAAAAAGAATATGACTATAAAGAAGAATATGACTATAAAGAAGAATATGACTATAAAGAAGAATATGACTATGAAGAAGAAGGAGATGATTGTAAATACAATAAACGATTACTATTAGATCTCGAATTATTATCCAATTCAAATGTATTATTATATCCTCCTAAAAAAGGAGCAATGGTGGCCACTAGCCAATTGGTTAGAATCCACTGATGAATTGGGGTCGTTACTACGATTGGTTCCCTTTACGTCGATTCCCTCTACATCGATTCTGACGGCTATTGTTCTTGAAAAATGTTGCAATTTTACACTTTCTATTCCCGTTATGTCGATTTGGTTAAAAAGTACAGTCAGGATATAAATTAAAAGCCAGCCAGTGAGTCGGAGCGGTGCTGTGCGACGTAGGGCTTGACTGCTGTCGTCGACCAGGAGAAAGCTCTTCATATGACTGGCCGAAGGTGCAAGTGCTTAGCCAAGGTCGCTGATGAGGCTGAGGGTGATGACCAGGTATGACCAAGTAGGCATGCTGGTGGTCTGGATACCCATATAGCCGTGGCTGCTGGCTGTATGGCTCGCTGCTCGAAAGCTTGAGGAAGTGATGATCACGTCACGAGTAGTAGCTGCACGAAGGCTGCGCTGACGTTCTTTGTCGAGGGTCACCAGTTTGGAGGTAGTGGAACAGAGAGTAAAGTCCCACATACCTCGTTGAAAAGGGACCTCCGACCAGACAGGTGTTATATCTGGTGGGCTACTGCCCGATAGATGATTTCGGGTTTGTTCTATATGTTCCAATCGCGCCGCGAATCTTACTTGCGCGATGCAGGATTAGTTCATTTGTGACGACATAGATGTCGCTACAGTTTTATTATTGTAATTCACTATGATTGAGTCATTCATTCATTCAATTCTGGCTAGCAATTCTCTTTAAACAGTATAATATAGTGTTTAAAGATAATTGCTAGTCAGAATTGAGAAAAAACTAATTACCAGTCGCCCTGTATATTATATAGGGCGACTGGTAATTAGCGACCGATTCTTAATCGCGTGATTGTAGTCATGATGACCAACAACTTTTACTATGGGACTAAACCCAAAATTGCGAAAATATCTGCTTGTCAGTACATTTATGTTCGCCTAACTGGTTAAAACGTTGGCTGATTTTTTTCGTGATTTCAGGTTTGGTCCCATTGTAAAAGTAGTTTTTATTGTTTTAATATTTGTTCTCAAACAGGCTTTCCTAATCTCTATAAATCATAGCTTACAATAATAATCATAGTGTGAATGTAATAGCATGTAGTCACACCGACGCAATGTCTAAATTGCTGTACTTCATTTATGTAAAATCACCAATGCACTTTTGATCTTAGTATGTTGCATTTAATACTTACTTAGTCTAATATAGTATACGTATATGTTTTATTATTTTTTTAAAGATTGTATTATATTAAAAGTAATTAATACACCTTAAACGTGTGAACCTGACTGTACTTCAAAATTTAATATTAAAAAACGGGGTAAAGAAAGTCGGCGTTAAGGGAATAGAAACGGGACAGAAATCATCGAGTCGACGTAGGGGTAATGGAAGAGAGACAAGGTTTTCGTATCGACGTAGAGGGAATCGACGTAAAGGGAACCAATCGTTACTACTGAGTAATTTATGAGTAGATTTAAACCCAAACAGGTGCTTTACTTTCTGTAATTTATTTCATCACCACTGCTTTTAAACTAGTAAAAAAAAAACTTCGATAATTCGAAGACATGTGACATCCACCAACCCGTATCAGACTCACGTGGTGAATTACGGTTCATTCTCTCTCGTAGTCACTTTTAATTATGTCTGACTGCTGCTATGCTAATATGCTGTTTACGAGTATAATATGAATAAAAACTCGTCTCGCCAGGTCAATAACATTCATGTTACAATAGATCCTACAAAGTTCATGTTCAGCTCATAATTTTCAGGCTCCGGTATGTTTGGGACAACTGAATATTTGCATGAACGGTTGAGAACGACCGTCTTACGTGTTCTGCTAGACGGGAAGAGGTTTAGATATGTAAACAGTACGGACCTCCCTCGGTTGCTTTTGGTATTAAATGGCCTTTACATTGTTTATAGTTGCGGAAATCATGGGCTTAAAGTAACTTACAGCGTTTTGTTTTAGAAACAAAATTTACCACACCTAAAAATAAGAATATAAGCGTAATTAGCGTTATAATGTTCCCATAAGTTGATTTTTTGAGGTGGGAAATCATCTAATGACTTCACCCGCTCTAGGGGGCAGCGGGAGGGCGTGTCAGACTTTTACTGACTAAATCCCACTCCAATTTTCCTTCATTGTTTTGCATACCAGACGGCTGTTCGGCTACCCATTGCTCGCCGTCCTCAAGCCCGTGCTTACGGTGGCTGGACATCTGGATCGGGATCTCAGCGGTTAGGGCCGTTTCCACTCGCATACAGCCACCTCATTCGCTAGCATTACTGGTTCGCAAAAAGTTCCTCGTCACTTCAGACCATGGCCTGCACCAGGGGCTGGCGCGAGAGGTCGTTGCTTCCCATCTTCCCGACGATAACTCGTTCGAGCTCTGCCCAAGCGGCACACAAGCACACCCTACCGTGTGCTCCACCGCGTCTTCACCTGGGCGTTACTTCCGCACGAATTCGGTGAGTACGCCGTGTTATCTTTCCAATCACTCCTTAGTCACATCCGGATGACCTTGACCCTCTGATATAAGTTCAGCTTGGCCGTCGGTCGCTTTTGCAGCGACGGCGCTCATACCAGCGCCTTATAAAGGGCCATGGATCGAACGATACCTGCATAGAGCCTTCGGCAGGAGGCTGGAGTCTGGACCTAGGTTGGGCAGAAGCCGCTTGAAGGCATTCCCAGTCCGATCCAGTTTGAGAGTCAGACAGACAGTTGGAAGTCCAGCCAGTCATCGGAAGTGCATGTTCCAGCAGAGTTGGAATCTGGCCTCTTTTCTCGAGGAAAAAGACAACGGCCTAGTCCACGACGTAAGCCCATTGCAGATTGGTCGATATTACACGTCTTCGAAGTTTTAGCTCTAGAATATCACGGTTTCTTCACAATGTTTATTTTTACCGTTTTGAAAGTAAAGAAATAAATTACACGAAATTACGTAAAATGCAACCAATAGAAAATGATGAAATTAACTATATTTAAAAAGGCTTCATTGACTGATTTGTTTTTTTTTTTAATCATTAATAAGGGTTGGGCATTCAGGCGGAAGATTCTAAGTTTAACAGTGGACGGTGATAGAGCTAGAGATGAATGAAATCTGCAGACTATAGCATCGCAAATGCCCTTAAAACCGACAATAATATCACTATTTCAAACTGTATCTGAAACAGATCTAGCCGGATCTTGAAAACCGACAGTTAGATCAACAGATAGACACACATATGTGCTATAAAAAGGCCTGGACGCTGAATAGGCAAGGTCAGTCAGTCACAGCGAGTGATATAACGTGTGCATCGATGGATGAAGGCTGCCACACATGTGCACTCGTGGACGTAATCGGGCACGTGCCTTTTTCCTGTCACAGTTTTGTAGAGGTGCAAAAATTACATCGTCTTTTTTTATGTTCGCTCCAAAACACAGTTCATTGACGTAGCACAGAAGGCTGCCCAGCATAACTGTGTCTGTGTGTGTGTGAGTGGTGGTAAAACATAAAATAAGTGTCCTGAAATCACATGAGGGGGTATAATGATAGACCAATTAAACATAAAAGGCAATTGAAAGAACACAGTTGGGTTTTATTCAGAAACAATCTAACACTCATCTCGCTATATACAGAGCGGGAGAAAACATAATAATGATGACGTCCTATCGTAAAAGTTTTTCCGAAAATTCCGAGAAATGTAAAAAAAAAACCTATATACACAAAATCTTATTCATAAAAATACTAAAACCCCACATGAAGTTCTGAATACAAAGTAACATCCGTAGAGAGCAAGGACTAGATCCCTGCTCCATAAAATTGTACAATCCGATTGAATTTGCTCTTCAATGCACTACAGAATTTTTCACCCGACATCACGACGTATGCGGCACCAAACTAAAAATACAATAGTTTGAATAAAACTACGTAAAATAAAATATATAGAGAGACACATTCGTGTTAAGTTTTTATTAGAATGGGTATTTTCTAACGCCAGCGAATCCAGATTTAATCCTGATTCTTCTATTTCCAATTAACACATACTGTGGACAGTACAGGATCATACGAACAAATCCGGACTTAAGGGGACTCAGCACAATTACTCCGCAAAACTCGTGGACTCAGTAATTAGACAGATAATTGTCGGAACAGATGCTATGGGATTGCACATACAACGTTAGATGTGAGTGTAATTACTGTTTTAGATTAAATTCTGACTTTAAAGGAATGTTTTGGTTTAAAATCTAAAGAATTTGTTCCGTTTCGTGGCGGGAATTGATGCTGGAAATTTCCGACGTTCTCGTTTGTCGTAATAGAATCATGAGAGCGTGTTCGAGAATGTTTATGGCTTTTTAGTACCTACTACGAAACTTGGCATTTTACAAGCTTTTAGATTAGTTTCACCTATCCCGATGTTTGTGATCAAATTTTGCAAATTAAAATTTGATCCACTTCCCGGTTGCCGATTGACCTGAAATTTTGCATACATGTGTAAATTGAGCGACAATGCAATATTATGATGACATGGATCACGGAAGATGGCGATAGAAACTCGGTAATTAAACGACACAATCCTATCGAGTTTGGGCTCGTGTGATTTGTCTTGACGAGTATATTGGTGCTAGATGATAACCAGGGTGTGATGATTGCTATACAAATATATAGTGTTTAAACTTTTTGGAATGTTCTTGATGAGTATAAAATTATATAGGGTGACTGGTAATTAGTGAACGATACTTAAACAAGTGATTGCAGTCATAATAACAAACAACCTTTACTATGGGACCAAATCTGAAATCGCGAAAAAAATCTGCCACGTTTAGTTAGTACGTTTATCTGGTCAAAATGTACTGATCCTGGCAATTTTTTTTCGCGATTTCAGGTTTGGCCCCAAAGTAAAAGTTGTTTGTTATCATGACTATAATCACGTGTTTAAGTATCGTTCACTAATTACCAGTGACCCTATATAGGTACGATATACTGCGAAAAAATATTTTAATTGAAAACTTGTTTATTATAATTACTCACATATAACTTTGTGTCTTTAACTTAGTACCTACAAATTAATAAACAGAGTGATCAAAAAGCAAACAAAAACTAAACCAATTTCAAATAAACTCAACGTCAAACTGCTGAAAACTTTAGGGACTCGTCGAACTAAGATAATATCATTACGTTATATCAACTCCGGATCACTGAAACAAAATCATTAACTCCCTACAAAGTCTTGGGGAAAGTAACACAAATAAAACATACGTCCGAAGGACCGAATTTCATTAAGAAACTTTTCGAAGGAGTCAATTGCGTGGCGATACTTATCTCTCTTTGTAACCGGTCCATTTCATTAACCACAAAATGATATGTCAAAGGCGGAGCGGTCGCCGAAGCTATTGTGAACATAAATAAACCTGCTACCCCAAAGTACGAAACGCAAATGTTTTCCAACCGTAAACTATTTGATTATCCTTTGAATTGAACCGAAAGTCTTTTGTCCCATTTCCACGTCAATACACATTGAGAAAAAAAGAAACTCGTATATTTGCAAGGGTCAGATTCTGAGTAAACTGAAAAACCGTCGCGGATGGGGAATTTTATGCAATTCTCGTTCTTGGTGTCACGATGATTTTTTGATCATTGTACTGTTTCAATGATTGATGTGTCCATATGTTGTTACAGTATTGTGTGTTTCTATGCCCAATAAAATATTTTTCTTTCTTTCTTTCTAACAACGTCACTGCAAGCCGTCTTGTACGGTCAGGGGTCAAAAGTGCAGTTGCACTCTACCAATGCTTAAGTGAATGAATTTGTAAAAGAGGGCCATTGGGCCACCACTCGTTATTTAATTCTTAATGTTCCTTCTATGAAACAAACAAACTGAGTGATGATCCATTGGTCCTCTTCTATAAAAAATTCTAGATACTTTAATTTAGGTAGAGTGCAACTGCACTTTTGAACCCTGACTGTACATGCACAAATTATCGAGTTCAACATAAAAGAGGACGAGTACAAGTTGGACTCGCACACAAACTAACTAAAGAAATGTAAGTATCCAATTCCTGAATCGAGTCTCGAAGATTTTTCCGAATAGATTTTTTTTGTGACGTAACTACAATTTTGCAGTTTACAGATTTATTCATATATTATGTGTCATTTTTGCTATAAAACCTTGCTTCATGCTAAATTTCATTATTCTAGGTCAATGGAAGTACCCTATGAATTTTGATCCCCTTGAGAGTGTCAAATTATGCGTTAGTTGCAACATAAACGACTGTATCTTTTTTTTTTCGAAAGCTGAGAACTTTCTTATTTTCACAGCTTCAAGGGACCGCAGAATTGAGTATATGGTTTTAATTTCAATTAGCTACCTCCACGAGTTCCAGAGTCTTGACAGACAGACAGACAGACAGACAGACGGACAACAAAGTGATCTTATAAGGGTTCTGTTTTTTTTCCTTTTGAGGAACCGCACCCTAAAAATTCCATCAACTCTTTGCTCTCTAGTCACTTATTCTAAAATCCAACAAATGATCTAAACAAACTTCATAAACAATCACGTAATCTCGTAGCTAATAAATTAATAATAGCATCAGCCTTAAAATGTTCCCACTGCTGGGACACCGGCCTCTTCTATAGGAGAGGGACGTAATCCACCACGCGGGCACGGTGTGGGTTGGTGGCTAATAAACTAATAATATTCGCAATAAAAAAAAAGTTGTAATCAGCTGATATGTATAAGAAAGATGAAGAACTAACTAAGAAA
The DNA here is from genome assembly GCA_958295575.1 of Leucania comma. Lineage (NCBI taxonomy): Eukaryota > Metazoa > Arthropoda > Insecta > Lepidoptera > Noctuidae > Leucania > Leucania comma. Next base: position 24,086,812 of record OY282467.1, on the reverse strand, counting down.
GAAATTTAAACGTGTAGGTATGACGAGGATTATAACCGATTTTCGGGTCTCAATCAAAGTGCGGGCTGCGCGTAACCGTAGCAAATGGTTCAACTTATTTGCCGCGCACTATGCACAGTTTAATCGCAACTACTTAGCTGTTTATATTCTCAATCTTAAACAAGAATCCTTTAGCTAATCTCAAAAGTTTGATGCTGCGGTACCTACAGCTAGTCAGCTATTATCCGCTATTGGTGTCAAAACCTCCCGGTGGATAGAACTTTACACGTTCGGCATCTATTAGTTGCAAGCTCCTTGGAGTAATAACTTACTTAGGTATATGGGGACTCAGTGTGTTCTGAGTAAGTATGTAGCCCTAATAGTAATATGTAGTTTCACAGTGTTTAGTGCTGTGAATGCGGTCTTATCTTCTAGAAAATTCTGGAAATATAACTCAAGGTGTCATTCGAATCTCGACTGCGGATGCAGGCAGCATATGTGGCGGCTGCACGAAGCCGGTTGCAGCTGCACGACTGGTTATCTATGTAGTAACCATTCCGAACGAGGCTGCGGCCGCACGTGCTGCAGCCGATCAAGTCGATGCGCTTGTAGTTACGTCACTGTTACCAAGCTGTTTAGACAAGTCCCGAAATAATTGCTACTTTGAGCCGCTCATATTGGATAGAATCGTAGATTTGCGACTGGCAGCACGTGCAGTCAGCCTTTGAATAACTGGCTGCAGATGCAGGCAACGGCTTATACGTCCAAACGCTTATATTTTTACCCGACTGCGCCAGAAGGAGGGTTATGTTTTTCGAGAGTATGTATGTATGTATGTATGTAAGTATGTATGTATGTATAATTGTTTGGCACGCTCTGCAGCCTGAACGGCTCGATGGATTTTAGCTTGAGAGGTGTCGTTAGATTCGTATTTACTGTGAGAGTGACACTGGGTATATAAAAATAAAAAAAAAAAAACAAAATGGCGTTTTTGTAGTGCCAAATTCAAATGTTTGGCACGCTCTGCGACCTGAACGGCTCGATGGATTTTAGTTTGAGAGGTGTCTTTAGATTCGTGATTACTTTGAAAGTGATATCGTAATAAAATAAAACTAAAAAAAAATAAAAAATAAAAAACGGTAATTTAAAAAACTAAAAAACCCGACTGCTTTTCTGAGCATTCATGAAAAAGCCCTAAAACAAGAAAATCTGGCAGTCGGGACCCATTCTAGAAAGTCAGCCGTCTAGTCAATAGATTGGAGTAATCTGCAATGTAATATAGGTATGTGCTCTCAATTCTAGAATGGGTCCCGACTGCCAGATTTTCTTGTTTTAAGGCTTTTTCATGAATGCTCAGAAAAGCAGTCGGGTTTTTTAGTTTTTTAAATTACCGTTTTTTTTAAAACTTAAAACTCTCCAAAACATCTAGATTTGGTGCACTCAGAACTATTGCAACATCGTCAGTGTACATGAACAGTTCGCCTAAGCTTACATGATTAAGATAGTCATTATTAGTTCTATTAATAGGATATTTTGGATCGAATAGAATCAGGACAAAGGCTATCTGAACGAATTTCAATACTCAATACTCTCAAATTCAATACTGAATTTCAGGTAGCACTTTGCCACGCAATTTACAATGTAGACTTGATATAAACAAAAAAAAAAAGAATATTACTTTATACTGTGTTTTTGACTGAATTCATTACCTCATACATGCACATGATATTGACAACATGGCTGACACAGGAGCTAAGTGATTGGCTTTTTTTCTGCGGGTTTTTTTCCCCGCATGAAATAAATATTTGTATATCCTGCGGATAATTGTTCCTTGTCGGCAGAGGCAGCTCTAACCTTCGGCACCCCGTGTGCAACCAATACCTTGGCGCCCTCTAGAAGAGATGCGGACAAAATGGAAAAACGAAAAAAGCACAACTTTGTAGTTATTTCGATGTCTCTAGCGGCTCTCTGCGCCTCCTAAGTCCTGCCGCCCGTGTGCACTGCACATCCTGCACTAAAGGTAAAACCGGCCCTTCTTGTCTGGTTATTTGTGAGCAGTTTGTACCTATATTATTTTGTTAATATACTCACGATTTGACATCGTGTTGGACCAATGAAGTGAAATATGCCGCCATCTTACAACCAGTGTGAGTGCGTCTACCAAACGATGAAATAGAATTCCTTAAGAGTGTTTTTAATATCGAGCGGATTTCCTAACGCATGCGGAATTGCTCCGCATTTGGGGCTGCTGCTCGATATCACGCCCCGCATCCCGCGTGCGTATTCCATGCATAACAATAAATACTTGTATGAAAAGGACATTTGCAGGAGCTACGCGTGCGGAGCAATCCTACATGCGTGATGAAATCCGCACGATATATAAAACACCACACGTGTTCCTATATCTGCATTTTGGAGGGCCCTAAAAACATTACTGACGCCATTTAAACGTGGCTACTTACTCGACCCAAATACTTTGAGGGAAATGAAAACCATCGATTCAAAAAAAGAAGATGAAAATTTATCTACACATAATACAACCCCAAACAACGTTAAACACCTCAATTCCTCACAAAATGTGAAAAGTCAAATTACATTATTTTTTTATTTCCATCGATACACATAAAGATAAAATCCAAAAGAACTTTCATCTCTGGCTCACGTAAAGTTATAATCTGCTCCGACTTCGAGCGGGATTGGTTCCATTAATTCGTGTATGAAGTAAAAGGATAAGCTTTTAATACCGACATGCCGGAATATAGGCTATGTGGATGAAATTGTGTTGAGCGATAATGTTCATAAATGATAACGTTACTTTGTTTATCGGTAACGTGAACGATATTACTCGTAAAAATAGCACTTTAACTAAAAATCGTGAAAATTAAATCGTAATCTTCATCATCATCATTTCAGCCAAAAGACGTCCACTGTTGGACATAGGCCTCCCCCAAGCATCGCCACAATGGCCGGTCCTGTGCATCTCGCATTCATCGGACTCCAGCGACCCTGACCAGGTCATCGGTCCACCTTGTGGGAGGCCTTCCAACGCTGCGTCTTCCGGTACGCGGCCGCCACTCCAGAACCTTTCGGTCCCAACCGCCATCTGCTCAATCGTAATCTTACCAGATCTTTAAACAGATTCCTCCGTGCCATATAAAACACACGGTAATTCGAGTCTTATTGAAAAAACTAGCTTTTGCCCGCGGCTTCGCTCCCTTTCCTGGTTCCAAGCTACCTCCCCACCAATTTTCAGCCAAATCGGTTCAGCTGTTCTTGAGTTATAAATAGTGTAACTAACACGACTTTCTTTTATATATATAGGGTGACTGGTAATTAGTAAACGATACATAAACACGTGATTGTAGTCATGATAACAAAGAACTTTTAGTATGGGACCAAACCTGAAATCGCGAAAAAAATCAGCCAAGTTCAGTACATTTTAACCAGTTAGGCGAACACAAATGTATTGACCAGCAGGTTTTTTTTCGCGATTTCAGGTTTGGCCCTATAGTAAAAGTTGTTCGTTATCATAACTACAATCACGTGTTTAAGTATCGTTCACTAATTACCAGTCACCTTATATAGATGTTCGGCTCACGTATAACTAGATAGTATTTAAACGTGAGCCTGATGGAAAGCAATGATTTGGTCAGCACGTTTGACTAGAAGCAAACTATTCATTATTGACTTAAAGATCCCCAGGTTGTAGTCATCAGGAAATACAGACTCTGCAGAGAATTCCACTCCTTAGCTGCACACATAATTATAGGTACTGGTTAAATCATAAACAGAAAGTAATTATAATTATCTGGTGACGTGAATTTATCTTTGGATCAGCTTAGGCAAATTGGCTATGGTGTTCATAATATATATCGTGCAGATTTCATCACGCATGCGGATTTGGTCCGCATGCGTAACCTCTGCTTTTTATGGTAGGTAAAATAGTCAAATGACAAATCCCGCCCTTGGGTGGGGCGGGAGATAGTGTCAGACTCTTACTGACTAAAAACCTACCCTGCTCCCTTCATTGCCTTTGTCTCAGGGCCTCAGGTTTCATTTTCACATAACCTTTGTCCCCGTAGGCTTCGGCCCTGCTGGGCCCCTACAGTTTGCTGACAACTCTTTGCTAATGTGCTTTTCATACAATTAATTATTTATTGTAATGCGTGCAATACGCACGCGGGACACGTTTTTTTGCAATTTGACATTTTCTGCTTGCGGAGCAAAATCCGTATGCGTGATGAAATCCGCATGATAACCTTACGCCCTTACGGGATTGATCGAAAGTCGAAAAAGAATCGCAAAGGGCAGCTGGAGACTGACAATCCCGTTTGCACTACAAAGAGCGGAAGACGTCATAGTTTTTTATTTTATTAATTCATTTATTTCAGACATAGTCCTTAATTACACAAAATTAAAATCAAATCAATAAATACGACATTAAACAAAAAAATAGATATTAAAATCACATAAACAATGTCTTACATAAAATTAGACATACACAACAAATGAAGCTGCATCGACCTCTGTATCAGGGACAGGTCCCACCCCTAGAACAATACCCTCAGGAGACTATTCGACCTGATCGCGAAAAAATCATATAACATCCCGCCTAAGGCTAAAAAGATGATAAATTTCGGTTTTTATTATTGTTATAACTAAAATTCAAACGTTCTTAAGTAATGTAGGAATGGTTCATTATATGTAATTTTAAGATAAAAGTCTTGATGAGTGCTTATATTGAAGCCCATATTATTTACCTTCATATCTTGAGCTTACATATTTATATAATCTATCGTTCAATTATATTTATATTACCACAACACAATATGGCAGACAGAGATATTAAATTACGCGTCAATTAAAATTAATGATTGATATTATTTTTAAGTGATATTTTTGTTAGGTTTCAATAATAATCAGATATTCAGTTATTTAAAATCAAGCAGATTTGAATAGAGATACGAATTAAATCTGTGAATAAAATTCAAGTCTAACTCAATGCTTTTAATTAGTCCTTTTGAATTTCAGATCCCTCTCTTCTAACTCCTCAGTCGCTAAAATCATAATTTTAATTAATAATTCACCATTTTGTAATCACGTCTTCCTTCCTTTGATTCTACGTAATTTTCATTAAAAATATATGAAAACATTTCTAAAGTTTTAGCAGCGCAATTCATTGATTTATGTACTCCGGCACGGTTCATACGAAAAAAAGTAGTAAAAAGAAAAACCGTATTATTGGAGATCCACGTAAAAGTCATTACTTTAAGCTTTTCTTTTTGGGTTCCTCCTCTATTATGGGTCTTCCTTTTCCTTAAAGGGTCCTTTCTATTTTCAAGAAATGGGTTTCTTAAAGTGATAGTGAAAACAAACTGTAGGGTTTATTGAAGACAGGTGTCTTCTGACCTTTTTCGATACTGTTCATTCATAGACGTAGTTTGTGTAATATATGGGGACCCAAGTTATTCAGTTGTATTTTAATACTGCTTATTACTTATGTCCGTCTGATTCTAATTTAGATGTCTTCAAGGCTAGAGAGAATAGGCTCTTAGTCTTTTGAATACCGTAATTAGAGACACAATAGGTGTGGGAACGCCGGCGTTCGCTTGGGGCTTGAGTAATATAAACTAGTGTGCCTCACCATCAACGATTGCATCACTACTTAACATAAGGTGTGATCGCAGTCAAGCACTGATTTATATCTATAGAAAAAAAATGTGTTTCATATAACATAACTTGATATATCCAATCTTATAATGTTCACAGCAAGATATTGACGACATGGTTGCCATCGTGGGTAGATCTTGAATAAGACCGGCACAGAAACGTGGAAATTGGCAATAGATAAGAGTGACAAATGCCCAGCTGTGGGCAAAGAGGATGATGATAATGTAGTGGTGAAACTTAGTCTCTTTCTTGGTTTTCTAGATGAATGGACGGTAATTCATCACGTGGATGTGCAGGTTTATATTTCTTTACTAAAATAGAAATTAAACTAGCGACTCCAGCTTCATACGGGTGTTAGACAATTTTTGAAATTTTCTCTGGATACATGCACACACTCAAACCTTCCTCACAAGTTACTCTGTCTATTGGTAAAAACTGCATGAAAATCCGTTCATTAGCTTTGAGCTAAACGCGTTTATGTAAAGAGAAAGACCCAGTGGGGTATTTTGACTGGTATCTATGCTAAAAAAAAAAAAAAAAAATATATAAGGATGTCAAAAATAACATATTAAATTCCAGATTTTATTTAAGCCTTTAATGTTATTTTAGTATAATATTAGCCGTATCAAGAACGACTCGAAACAACTGGATTATTTTAGTACAAGTTAAAAGAACTACAAATACACAAAATTAATAAGTATATTGGTATGAGCCCACGCTTAAATATTGCATTTATTACATTAGGAGTTTTGATAAGAAGTGTAATTTTAGTAAATTTAAATTAAGCAAGTCAAATAAAACAGTATCGGAGTAGCTTATTCGTTAGCAAGTGAACTTACGACCTCGTTTATTATCAAGATAAATTCTAAATCATAATATTTTAACAAAATGGAGCTACGAATAACAAATTATCTGCGTACAGGGGTCGCTCAAGTCAACTTCGGGCAAGGTTAAAAACTTTGCTTAACTTTTTGCAGTATTTCATTTCAACGAATTGAGATTAGACATTTGTACAGATTCTCATATAAAATTTAATCGGCCAGAATAATTACTGTTGTTTTGAGGTTTTCTAAAAAAAAAAAAAAAAAAAAAAAAAAAGAAAAAAAAAAAAAAAAAAAAAAAGTACGTAGTTCTCAATTTTAGAAAATGCGTTCTGAGTAAGGTTTTAGATATTTTTAATAACTCAATTATACACCGTTAAATTTTAGTCGTTTTAATCCCACGGAGGGTCGATTCGGTACGTGAAATACTATCGATTTGTAAAGAAATAATTAAAAAATAAAGTACATTTTTTTCAAAAACTCGATTTAATAAATAATAATCCTTTTATTATCAGGCAACTAAGGCCCATAACACAAATACACACATAATCTTACAAAATAATACACTAATACATATAAAATTAAACTATAACATAACAAAACTAAACTATTGCACACGAAGTGACGGCGTCGTGTTTCGCTGCGAGGTCGGTACCTTTCCGCGAAATCGTCGATACACGACACCCTTCAAATTTATTTCTTTAAGTAAACCAGTCAATGAATGACTTGTAGGTAGCTGTCGGTCGTTGCGTACTAACTACCTAGGTACAGTTCATTGGCCTCGCTCAGCTAACGTTTACTTAAAGAAATGAATTTGTGTTCCAGTTTGAAAAAAAAAGTACTTTATTTTTCATTTTTATCTTTACAAATCGATAGTGTTTAATGTACCGAATCGACCCTCCGCGGGATTAAAACGACCAAAATTTAACGGTGTTTAGTTAACTGTTGTTTTTTTTTTTAATAATGACGGCACTTTTGGTTGAGTAATTAACTACTGCGCTGCGAGTCGATTCTGCGAGTTCGATTCTTGCATGGAATAAATATTTGTATGGCCAACAGATAAATATTTACATATTTGTGAACGCACTTATGATACAGTAGTAATTCTAACAGTGAAGTGATGTTTTAAAAAAAAATTGGACTATTTTTTTTTTAGATGTTTAGATGTGTTGACAGGCACGACACGGTGCCGGGTCGACGATGAAGTACCTGGGACTCGTCGTTGAGAGCCGGTTGAATTTCGAGGAGCACTTCCGACGTCTGGCTCCCAGATTGAATCGAACTCAACATTTCAGCCCAAAGACGTCCACTGTTGGACATAAGCCTCCCACAAATGTCACTCAATCAGGTTCCCGCAGCCTTCACGAGGCCATAGGTCCACCTTATAGGAGGCATTCTAACGCTGCGTCTTTCGGTACGCGGCCACCACTCCAGAACCTTTCGGCCCCAACGGCCATCTGTTCCCATTTTCTCTTTAAAAGGCAACGCTGGGGTGAAACTCCGCTGCCGTGACAAGTCGCGGCATGGCGGATAGAGTTCCGGCGGGATATAATGGTAAAATGGTGACAGCTACTGTCGTAAGCCAGGATTGGGCACGCCTTAATGATGGCGATAAGTCCCCTATTTGAGGAGTGGCTGGAAAAACCTCACCTTCCGGCACGGTCAGTTCAGGAAAATCCTGCACCGGATTCGTACGGAAGTGACGCTTAGGTTTTACCACTGTGCAGACCGCCTGGAGCAGACGGTAAGAGGTGTGCTCCTCTCTTAAGTAGTTCACCACACCGCCGTGTCCTCGCGGGGACGATCGGTGGCAATGATATCTCGCATCGGGTCTTGGTACAGGCCATGGTCCGAAGCGAGGAGTGGCAGGCGGTCGCCTCCTTCTGCGAAGCAGTAATGCTAGCAAAGGAGGAGGCCGCACGCATGAGGCGAAGGCCTTCACGCTTCAATCACCTCTGGGATTCTAATCCCGATTTCGGGCTACTTTGGGCGCAGGCTTGTGGGCGGCGACCAATGGGTAGCTCACGTTCAACCGTCCGGTAACCGTCCGGACCGGGCCCAAGTTGTCGATGGCACGTGTTGTTCGACCCGCGTCTCAAGAAAATGTCAGCCAACCGTAAGGTTCCAGCAGGGTCTAAGCATACTGGAGCCATGGTTACTGTGAAAGTGAACCCCGGGCCCCTGGAACGAAGGCAAAGAAGGAACAGGAGTGACATGAATAACATATCAATTAAAGGAACTTACCGATGAATTTTATGTATTTATCTTGGAATCTATTAATATTAAAAAAAAATACCGCTTAGACACATCTACAGAAAATTTACCAGTCATTGGAGTGAAACATAAAAAGCCTCCAAATCGTCATTTTTGGACCAAAGAAAGAAAAAATAATGTTTATTTGTACCGAACACACATAACTTAAAAACAACTAATAACTATAAAAAAATCATAAGCCTATTATAGGTCATGAATCTGTGCGAGGTCAAAAAAGGCACTACTTCAGCATCTGGTATGATATGTGTTACACATAATGTAGATGTGTTATTCAGTTGTGTCATCTAGTTATTTTTCTAGTATCATTATTTCTGTGTAGCTTCGAATGTCAAGGAGAACCCAACGTAGATATATTACTAAGAATTAAATTACCAATCTAGCCACTGCCGTACGTTTATACTTAGTTCAGCTACATCCGTCTGTTTGTTTACACACATTGTCGCGCCTTTGGATGTTCAATTCAGACGATTAATTGAACTAACGAACCTGTTCCACAGCAATATTGTGTTTCAGTGGCTTTTATGAGCAATATTTACCGTTAAATTTACTAAAAATAATTTTAAATTCATTTATAAACCGTGCTGTGTTACAATTTTTCGAATTTTAAGTGTATTTCTATAATAACATTAGTTTTAAAATTGTGTCCTCCAATTCAGTGACTAACGAGTGCGTTCCATTGCAATTTGAACCGTGTGAATGAATATGAATCTTGTGCTCTTGTGATTGGTGATAGTTTTGCTTGTTGTCAAGCATTGTGAGCCATCATTGATGTTAAATTAGTGGTGGTCAAAGGATATTCACCGGAGATAGAGCTGTAAGTTGTTTGATTTTAATATAGTTACGGTTTTTATATAATTTATCAGAACCTGTGTGCTTATTGTGCTTAATTAAGCCAGTATTTTTAATATATTTTGTTGAGTTTTTGTTTCTTTTAAACCACACAAGTTATAATTAATAATAATCTAAATGACAGATATGCCGCAAGATAAGAAATATAATTTAGACATGACGTCACACTAATTTTACAGTTGCCTAGACCAGACATCATATTTTTTGGTCAGAAATTCTTGCCTTTTCAATGGAGGTTTAATTATTAAAATTTTCAACTTCACTATTAGGCGATAATTTTGTAAAATATTGATTATTATTAATGAATTTTGTTTCTTATAATTTTGGCATATTTTTGGAGCTGTCATTATATTTTTTAAGACTTAAGTTACAGGATTTTCAATAGGTCTTACTATTATAATAGCTTAGTAATCTCAGACTAATTTTCCATTACAGACCACTATTAGGTACACTTTGGTTGTAAAGTATACTTGTATATTATATAATCATTGTATCAGTCCGGCAGTATCTGGTTCTGTACATTGGAAGCCCAATTAATGGTCTCTAGAGAATTACCCATAATTACTACGCTTTAACAGACGTGATGATGATCTCAATTCCGAATATAGTGTTTGCTCTATTCTGCAACTATGAGTCTTGATGCTACGAGTACAAACCTTTCATTATTAAAAAAAATCAAGCCTCGTTTATGATGAATCAAATAACAGTCGTCATACGTTCTTTACTGGATATAGGTCTCCCTCAAGTGTCGCCACAACGACTAGTTCTGTGCGTCTCGTATCCATCGGATTCCTGTAACTCTCTCAAGATCATTGGACCACTTTGTGGGAGCCGTTCACTGCCATCCCGCCTTATCTAACCATAGTTAGCAGTAATGCAATCGATGATGGTATAGATAAGATAAGATAAAATAATCATTTATTTGCTCAAACATGAGTACAATACATACATCACAAAATCAATTGTCAGCATGCAAGAGATGTTAAAATACAATTTAGATTGTCAAGTTTGCCTTGAATATTGGCATGCAAATATTTCCAAAATAATACAAATATTATAATCATAAAATCATATACTTAGTTATCGAAAACAAATAAATAATTTAAAATCATATAATATATATAGGTATCGCACTAGCTTTTTAAGATCTTATATTCACTCTAGCCTTGAAGACAAACTGGGAAGATCGCTAAAGATCGCAAACTGTTCCAGTCCATCGATGAACGCGGTATAAACACTTATTTTGTAGAGAACTTTTGTAGAGAACAGATTCCTCACGAAAAGCAATTTCAATCACCATATCAAGGCTCCAGAAAGACATAGGGCCCTACATACGAGCTTAACTGTCGCCAAAAATGGGGAAGATTTTAATTAGTTCCAACAAGAGGCTCACATTCCCGGCGCAATCTCTTAAAAGGCTGTTAAAAAGATTAATAGAAGGGTCGATGAGGTCATTGAATCGTATTTAGTGCCCTCTAGGGTTGCATATAGCAGGCCCTTCTGTCTGCTCTCGTGAAGTTAGCAGTCTCGCACGATTAGGTATTGTGTAGCTAATGGGAATCCGTGATGAAGGCTTAGCCCTTTTCGGATTACGATAAACTACACGGAAGGCACATTTTATGTTGGATTAACTTGGGTGTTGCGTAAAATGTAAGTTGCTATGAGTAGTTTTGCAAACAGTTAAGTGGTTGGTGCAGCATTTTCTGTGCCGGTGTGCTGGTTCTTACAATATTAATAAAATATTATTATGACGCTCTTTGCTAAGGATTGAACGCTATTTAAAAATTAGTGGAATATAAGCCTAGTCTTTTAAAACAAGATTTCTGTTGTGGATCTTTTACAGTCATTCTTAAAATCTATCTTTTAGAAAAATTGTTACACTCAGTCGATGAACTCTAAAATATATGTATACTTAAGCAGGTTTTTGGAATAACGGCACTTTATTTTATTTTATTAATTAGGAACAACAAACAGCTATATTATGCGATATTAATAACATGATAACGTACATATAATTTTATTAAATAATAATGTAGCCCACAGCGCTGTTCACAGATTACCATTATAAAATAGACTTTAAAAGGCTACGGTAAAAGCTGCATGCATGACAGTTATATCACTTATTATATTATTATATTACACAAAAAAAAAAAACAGAAAAAGTAAAAAACAGTGCAGCACTAATAAAGAAACTCAATTATAAAACTAAAAAGTGAAGTGCTCGAGTGCCTCATACAAAATTCTTCGAAACTTTTGTATGGAGCATGTAAATATGTCAATGTGCTCAAATACAATATTATATGATGTTACCATTCGCCGAATTGGTAAGCGTTGGCCTGTATTAAATCAACACACAAACACTTATGACATTGTTATTTATTTTTAATTGATAGAAACTAATACTTGACTGCGATCCCACCTGATGGTAAGCAGTGATGCAATCGTTGATGTAACGGTGCAGCGCATTATTTTAAAGGTTAATAGCCTATTTAGCCCTGAAGACACCTAAATTATTATTGGACGGAAAGACCGCAGCAAATTGTTCCAGTCCTTCGATATCATCATCATCGTCATCATCAGCCTTTTTTAATGTTCCCACTGCTGGGACATAGGCCTCCTCTCTAAGAGAGGGAATGGGCCGTAATCCACCACGCGGGCCCAATGCGGGTTGGTGAATGTCACAATGTCTTCGAATTTTTGGTTCTAGGACATGCCGGTTTCCTCACGATGTTTTCCTTCACCGTTTTGAGAGCAGTGGTGATGAAATAAATTACACAAAGTAATGCGCCTGGCTGGGTTTGAACCCGCGATCTACAACTCGTAAGTCGGGGCCGTTACCACTAGGCCACCACTGCGGTCCTTCGATATATGCGGTATAAACTAAGAGGCAAAACGCTTAGTCCAGACCGTAGAGTTTTATGAATTAATTTATAACAATTATATTATTCTTTAAACTTGATAACTATAACATACTAATATATTTATTTATTCACACAACACTACATAAACACTAATGCTACACATTTTAAGATAATTGTGATTTTATTTATTATTAAAATTTCACAGTAAGTGAGTTTAAAGAAGTATATAATTATTAATTCAAATCAATTTTACATAAAATTATATTTTTAATAATTAAGATCATTTCCATGGTAGGGATAGTTTCTTCGCTAAACAAGCAAAATTCCTTGGTATATTTTTCCTTGAGTTGAATAATGTTACATACTCAGCACGGTTATTTTCAATGCTCATAAATTCGCATAGGTAAGCCTACCCAGAAAATCAGAGTTCCAGAAAACATTAAAAAAAAGGATATAATTATCCTTTCCAAAGCATTAATGAGATATGTTCATTGTTTGTTAAAATTAACATATTTATCTGTCTTGCCAAGTTGTCGACTGTTTTGGGAAAATATTCAAGAATATTATGCAAAGTTAGCATTAAACAAATTCATTTTGACTGGCCAACGGACAGTGTTTTCGTGTCTAAAAGGGGTTATTTCTTGGTATCACGCTAATACTCGTATTATAAAGCCGAAAATTTGCGATTATATTTTTAAATTTATAACTTCTTCAAGTTCGAATGGCTGAACGGAATTTCATGAAACTTGGTACATGGGTGGACTATGTTTTAGAATATCACCTAGGAGATTTTGCCCAGGAGTATGTTTCCTTGGGATAATTTTCTGCTATCACGCCTAGCAAAGGAGGAGGTCGAGCGCATCAGGCAACGGCGCAGACGCCGCCGCCGCCGCCGGGATTCCGATTTCCGGCCACCGTAGGCGCGGGCTCGCGGACGGCGAGCAATGGGTAGCTCGCTGTCCGTCCATCCAGTAGCAGACCGGTCCGAGCCCAAGTCGTTTACGGCGCGCACTGTTCTCGCGTGCCTCAACGAGTTATCAGCAAACTGTAGGAGCCCAGCAGGGCCGAAGCCTACTTGGGCCAAAGGTTATGTGAAAATGAAACCCGGGGTCTTAGGACGAAGGCAATGAAAAGAATGAAAAGAGCAGGATAGGTTTTTAGTCAGTAAGAGTCTGACACTACTTCCCGCCCTTACCCAAGGGCGGGATTTATCATTTTATGATTTCACCTACCATAAAAAAAGGCAAAGCCGCTGGCAGCAGCTAGTTTTTACATAAAAGTGAACATTAATATATAGTATACAAATCAACCGGAGAATATTGTGCTCAATATTGTGAATTGACTGACATAGACCGAAGAATCGCCGAACTTAAGTAGTAATGTGCAGGACATATTTCTCGCAAGAAAGGTGGTCAATGGAGCCGAAAGGTCTTGGAGTGCCGACTACGTACCGAAAGACGCAGCGTTGAAAGGCCTTGTCTGCGATACTTGCTGAGGTTTGCGGGGATCTGATGGATGCGAGACGCACAAGACCGGTCTTTATGGCGACATTTGGGGAGGCCTTTGTTTACAGTCGACGTAATTCAGCTGAAATGATAATGGTAATTCGCAAACATGAAAACTTACACACACATTCACTCACCGCACCCACACTCTCACTACACGCACACTAACTCATCATACAAACTAACTAGCCATACACACACACTCACCGTTATAGGCTTACTGACAAATTTTTGTTTTTTTTTTTTTTAATTTCAATTGTTGTTTTCCTTTTTTTTTTTCTTTTTACTATTTTCCATGTATACATATTTTCACAAGAAGTGTGAACCTAATTGTATTAATGTCTCATGTAAATAGAACACAAAAATATTTGATCTATGTGGGAATGGACCCTGCGCACAATGCGCAGCATAGCAACCAATGACTCCACTACTGCGCCAAAAGTACCATCAAAAAATTAAACTTACACTGTAGTTGTACACCGAATGTATCACTGCTTTCCATTTGGTGGGATCACAGTCAAACACTAGTTTATATCATTAAAAGGTATAGTATCGGGTTATTACAATCAGTAAGTTTATAATAAATCGCGCAGGTATGCGTGGTATTGTGGAAAAAGAAATTACATCGAAATTTTTCATCATAAAAATAATCTGCCATGAGTATCTATTCAAAGTAAGAAAACATGTATTTTTACTCATGTATCGTTCACACCACACAGAATGTTCACAAATATAAAAACATCTAGTCCCGAAACCATACAAAAGTTTGTTCCGAGTGGGAATCCCTTCCCACTGCATGTCACTGGTTCCCACCAGTGACATGCAGCGCAAAAACTGATCACTTAATTACTGCGCTAACTATGCCATATTTTATTTACTACACAGAAACCCTTAATATATAATTGTTCCTAATGAAATTGAAACTTAAATTTGAAACAATAGATAATGGCTGCGCCAAATAGTTTCCGTTTCAAACTACAAAATGGTTGCCTGGCGCTGGTTTTTAACTGAACCCTTAGTCGAGTATACAAATATGCGAATACATATATATATTTATGTGTAGTAAATGATAAAATTAGTCGATATTTATGTGTAGTAAATGGTAAATGATAAAAAGGTATCCCAGCTCAAAATGGAGTATAACTAAACAATTTCTTAATGAACAACAAAATAAATATATCAATCTTCCTGTCCATTTATGCTTTATGTTTGACATCTGATATTGTTTTTTTCATATTTCTTTGTAACATAAAAAGAGAGAATTATGTACTGAATAGGCGTCCAAAGACAATTCCCAGACGCAACTGACAGGCCCATCTTACATACAAAAGGTGATATGTACATGCAAACATTAGGAGAATTACGTTCTTATTTACTTTGTTAACGCAAAAATAAATGTTGGCTGAATACTTAGTAATAGGTAGGTGGTACCTCGGAAATTACATTTATTCCTATCAGGCACATGTGCTGTCTTCTTAGTAATATGTCTCTTGGGTTTAAGTCTACTTAGGTTATACTTTATTTTTTCCGCAACTTGACGGCAGAACCGAAATATTAAAAGGAATATCATGTCTGTAGATACCAGGTAGAAAATCTGATTTTCGGGATTGATAAATACTGTTAGGTTGTTCTACTTTTTATTTTTGCATTGCATTGCATTGCATCAGCCTTATAATGTTCCCACTGCTGGGACTCAGGCCTACTCTCCAGGAGAGGGAAAGGGCTGTAATTCACCACGCGGGCCCAGTGCGGATTGGTGGATATCACATATCTTCGATTTTTTGGTTCTAGGACATGCCCGTTTCCTCACGATGTTTTCCTTCACCGTTTTTGAGAGCAGTGGTGATGAAATAAATTACACAAAGTAATGCGCCTAACTGGGTTTGAACCCGCGACCTACAACTCGTAAGTCGGGGCCGTTACCACTCGGCCACCACTGCTCTTTATTACACCACTTTTTATTTTACACCATAGAAAAATACAACAAGAGCTTAAAACGTTCTTACCACTAAAAACTACTTTTTTCACTAACAACCTTTGGATTTGTAGGTAAAAATCATTTAATAACATCTCCCGCCCTTGGGCGGAGCGGGAGATAGTATCAGACTTTTACTGACTAAAAACCCACAAACGGGGTCCTTTTTTTGCCTTAGTTCTTGGGCTCTGGTGTTCACTTTTACATTAGATATGGCCCCAGTAGGCTTCGACCCGGCTGGGCCCCTACGGTTTGCTGACAATTCTTTGAGCCGCGCGGAAACAGTACGCGCTGTCGACGACTTGGGCTCGGTTCGGACGGTTACTGGACGGTCGGACGGCGAGCTACCTATTGCTTTGTGTTTGAACATAATTTCTTAACTAACTACAGCTAACGGGTTTATCAGCTGCGTGAAAGAAGATTTTTCCTTCCGTACAAAATTTGAACCCCCATTTTATAATTAGCCCTTAATATAATCAGTAATTTACATAGGTAGGTAATATTGTACAAAGTTATTTAGATCTTAAGAGCTCCCATCTCAGTTCATCTATTAATAATATTATTAAAAGCTTTTTGTTTCATCCCACGCAATGTTTGATAGAGGCAATATAAGCTTGTTGTTTCATCCCACGCAATTTTTGATTGAAGCAACACCGAAAAGAAAGTGCCTGAACGCTCGGATGGCATTCAATGAGTTCCGTTGCTCAGGCAAATATTTAACAAAACACAAGCCCTGGAATTGCAAGACAAAGAAGAAACAAACGAATGGGTTTTAGTCAGTAAAAGTCTGACATTCTCCCGCTTCGTCCAAGAGTAGGAGAAAACATTGGATGATTTCCCACCTTAGAAAAACATACATACATACAAACAGGGCAACATAGGCAAGCGTGCTTCGACGTGGGTTACATCATCGCTTACCATCAGGTGAGATAGTGGTCAAACGTGAGCCTAGAAATATAAAAAAACTAACAAAAAAAAAAAAAAAAACGACTATAGACAACCACATCATCGCTTATCATTCATTTCATACCATTTTTTTTTTACTTATAAGTTTTTAGAATTATTTTCGAAAATCAGAATCTCAATTTCTGAAAATCGATTTCCATAAACATAATTTTCTTTATTTTATTTTAATTAATGAGTACACTATCTGCTATTAGCCGTGTCACCTGCGTGAAAGTAGAAAAGTGACCCAAAGAATATTATCATCATCATCATATCAGCCGAAAGACGTCCACTGTTGGACATAGGCCTCCCCCATGTGTCGCTGCCTCAAGTGTGTGCATCTCGCATCCATCGGATTCCCGCAACTCTTGCCAGGTCATCGGTCCACCTTGTAGGAGGCCTTCCATCACTGCGCCTTCCGGTACGCGGTTGAAATTTCAGAACCTGTCGGCCTAAACGGTTCTTCGAGCAATGTGCCCTGCCCACAGCCAATTAGGTTTGGCGATTCTACGTGCTATGTCGGCAACCTTGGTTTTCCTGCGGCTATCTTCATATCTGATTCGATCACGCAAGGAAACTCCGAGCATAACCAAAGAATATAATCCCAGAATAATCCAGGGCACGGTCTACCGGTGCGCCAAATTTCATAAAAATCTATATAGCCATTAGAGTGTGAAAGAGTATCAAACATACACACACACACTATCACACACTCATAAACTTTCGCCTTTATAATATTAGTATCATTATGAAAGTCCAAAGTTCCTTAGCAAAACAGCAGATTTTTAGAAGTCTACACAAAACGTTTTGTTTTCAATATAAACCTAGATAATATCCACAAGATAACTGTTTTTTATTCAAAAATATTTAGATTTCGATGAATAATGACGTCATAATCACGTAAGAGCTGTTGTATGGGAAGTATTACTGGTTAGGCGCTCTTAAGTTACAATATTGGCAACCATCGACACAACTCTCGCTGTAGCTGTCGAAATGTAACGCGAAGATTTTACTACAAGTCGACTTAGCGTAAGTGACTTTTTATGTAAAACTGCTCTTGGATGCTTGCTTGGAAAAATGTCTTGGGTATCTACTAACAAAACGAGAGTGTACGTCTGTCTGTTCTTCAAATGTGTATGCGAAATTTGTTATTGTCTTTCCTAAATTATGTATTTGGTTTAAGTCATTGGGTCAATGTACAATTATTATCTTTACACTTATTAATAAAATAACGTTCTTTGGTTTCTTTTTTTAAGTTTAAAAATCATCAATAGCTTCTCTTGCTCTCAATGAAGCGAGTCATAGGTTGTCTCTTCATACAAACTTCTAAACCCCGTTTTACCCCCTTAAGGATCGAGTTTTGTGAAGTTCGGTCTTAGCGAATGTAGCCTACACCTTATGAGGAATCTACCTGCCAAATTTCAAGTTTGTAGGTGTTATAGTTACTGAGATTTCGTGATTAATCAGTAAGTGGTATTTCGCTTTTATTTAGATAGATAAATAAAAACGTGCGACTACCGCGCTTCACCCGCGCTGCCGCCGCGCGGCTTTTTGCGACTAATTTGAAGACGCTCTTATTGATTAAAACCTCTGTGTGTTCTTCAGTTGCCCTTTGCGTTCCAGGACTTCGATACTTTTATGAATAGATGTATAATAAGTCTTCTTCCGATGCCCAATAAAGTAGTACTAAAATAAACAAATTATATTGTGTAAGAACTCTCAAGAAGTTTTAGAAAAAAAAAACCTAAAGGTTTGAAAAGTCAATGTTCAAACTACTTTCCAACCAAGCATAACAAATGAAGCTCTAAAAATATTACTACTGAAATAAATCGTTGAAAAACCTTCATGGTTTCTCTATTCTCAATATAGAACTTTCTATAATAAATATTTCTTCAATACATTATGCTGATCGTACCAACAAATAAAGTGCTACCCTTTAAACCACACACGTGGGCGGCGCCGCGGGCGTAACATGTATATAATAAATTTCTTTTTCGCAGATGTTCCAGTGGGCCGTTATTGGATCCCTTACAATATAATATGCGGGATTTCATTTTCACATATTGTCTGACTAATATTGGCATATGGTGATGCTTCTTAGTAATGAGAAAGGCGTGCCCATAATTTAAATGTAACCCCCTGAAATATAAATAGATCTGAATGCCTTATCATACAATTGGAGTCCAAGGGTTATGTGTAAATGAACCCCGGGGCCCTGAAAGGAGCAGGGTAGGTTTTTAGTCAGTAAGAGTCTGACACTATCTCCCGCCCCACCCAAGGGCGGGATTTGTCATTTGATGATTTTACCTACCATAAAAAAATACCATTGGAGTGGAAGTGACCTAACTTAAAATTCTGATTTGGCTATGAACTGTCCTTGAAAATTCTTTTCTACAACCTTGCAGTAAAAACCGAATTATGAGTATTAAACATCACTAACTATATTATTCTCACAGGCGACGGCCCCACCGCGCTCAGTACCTTCCTACTTAAGTGTTTTGATGCCCCGTGTACATGCATTGCGCCTGCACGTATATTAATTTCGTACATGCGTATATTAACTCAAGTTTAAGAAAAAAAGTATTTTATTTTTAAATTTTATCTTTACAAATCGATAGTGTTTCAAATTTTTTTTTATTAATAATTTTTAGTGACCAAAATTTAACGGTGTATATCATGGGGATCTTTGTAGGCACTTAATAATTTCATCAACAATTTCCTCGTCGTTGTTCTTTCAGCTGCATTAAATAATTTTATGTTTCATGAATTCAACCTAATAATATAGACTAAATAGCATCATAATCAAGAAAACTTCTCCTTCATTAAAAAGTGTTCTAAAAAAAATGCAAAAACAACAATGAAAAAAATTAACTACCTTCAGGCTAAAAAATTAAAATATTTACACAAAATTCTGTATAATTTTAGAAGGGAAATCTTTACCCCTAATTTTATCAAATGTTCACTCAGTTTAAAGATATACTTCTATCCCATCGCTAATTTTCATTGAAGAAATATAAACACCCGTTAAAAACATTTAGCAGAAATCCTTGAAAACTGGTTCGATATCGTAACAAGTCGAGTCAAGTAAAATCATCCAATGACAAATCCCGCCCTTGGGCGGAGCGGGAAATAGTGTCAGACTCTTACTGACTAAAAACCTACCCTGTTCCTTCCCTGCCTTGGTTCCAGGGCCCTGGTATGCATTTTCATACCTTCCCAGAGCCCCAGACTAGGCCTCGACCCTACTGGGCCCCTACGGTTTGCTGACAACTCCTTGAGGCGCACGGGAACAGTGCGCGCCGTAAACGACTTGGGCTCGGTCCGGTCTGTTACCGGACAGACGGACAGCGAGCTACCCATTGCCCGCCGTCCGCAAGCCCGCGTCTACGGTGGCCGGAAATTTGGATCGGAGTTACGGCGGCGGCTGCGGCGTGAGCGCCGTTGCCTGATACGGTCAGCCTCATCCTTTGCTAGCATTACTGCTTCGCAGAAGGAGGCGACCGCCTGCCACTCCTCCTCGCTCCGGAGCATGGCTTGAACCAAGCCCCGGCGCGAGAGATCGCCTCCGATTGCCCCCACGAGGACACGGCGATGCTCTTCCCAAGCGGGGCACACCTCTACCGTGTGCTCCACCGTGTTCACTGGGCGTTCCGCACAGTGACGACACCCGGGCGTCACCTCCGCACGGATCTTGTACAGGTACGGCCCGAACTTGCCATGTTCGGTTAGTACCTGCGCCATGCGGAAGGTTATGACGCCGTGAGGCCTTTCCAGCCACGCCTCAAAGAGGGGCCTTACCGCCTCAATCGTGGCGTGCCCAGCACAGGGTTGCGACAGTCGTTCTCGCCATTTCACCATGAGATCTCGCCGGAACTCTGTCCGCCAAGACAACCTTGAGGTGGACTGTAAGAACTTAAAATAGAATAAAAAGGGGGCAAACTGAAGAAGGATCACATTTAACAATAAAAACTATATAATAGACTATACTTACATATACATAAAATTATAGCATAAGTATAATGAGCCTTGTAATGTTCCCACTGCTGGGATTGAGGACTCTTCACTCAGAACTTAGAAGAGAGAATAGGCTGTAACTCCACCACGCGGGCCCAGTGTGGGTTGGCGGAATTTAAACAGTATTGTACACCCTTATACAATCTCACTACCGCAAACATCAGGGAAATTAAATTTTGAATTCTCGCCTTTCCTTCTAATAGCGCTAAACGAAATCAGCGGTAAAAGTTTTCCAGGATAAACACGACTCTTCGCTGGGTGTGCGAAGTTAGTAATTTTAATTTAAATGGGTTACAGCCTACTTGTGCTGCCTACCTTGAGTGCTGGAATCACGAATGTGGTGTAAACGAACATTTTGCGCTTCGAAGTTAAGAATCGGTGGGTTATTAATAGCTATGGAGCGCGTGTATTTGTTGGCAACTTATGTGACTATCGGCAGTTTACGTGACTATAGGCAGCTTATGTGACTATAGGCAGCCTATGTGAATCAAAGGTGTCATTTTGTGCCAATAATATTTCAAGATCTAGATCAAGATATTACATTATAGTTTACAGCTATTGCACGCACCGCCATTTTCTGGCCATTATTATTATTATATCTAACCTGTATTGTCTAACGTAGGCCTTTGCCTAGCATATAAGTCTCCTCACATTCTTTCCAACGATAACAGATCCTTGTTTTCTCATTCCAATTCAAAAGGATCAGATCGACCATGTCGTTCCCCATCTCCTTCGTGTTCTGAGCCTGGCGTCGCTGTGTCTTGGCACCAATCTTGTGGCTTACCATCCCACAGCTCGTCAGACAAGCGGCAGACATGTTTTTTGGTAATAATTCATAGAAATTCAACGCAACGTAATCTTTTTTCAAAAAGAAACTTCTTTCTACTTATAACACGTTTGGAAAAAAAATGTTAGCCTAAATCAGTAGTGCATTAATATTTTAATAGTGATACTCATAAAATTTATTATATATATTATACAAAGAGCCATTTCATCAGCAATAACGATTGACTAATCAAATTATTACAAAAAGAAAATGAAAATTACAATAATAAAGACACAAGGTATGATGACATTTCAGAAGTGCATTTTCGGCTTTTCGACAATTTTTGATCGCTGATAGATCACTTGTTTAGAGTCCGGGCTGGAGACTAAACACGTTTTTCGTGAATGCACATAAAGAAAAGAAAGAAAAACACATTTATTTGACACAATATGAAGTAACAATTATATAGAATCATAGATACATCAACATTGTGTATGTCATAGCTGCGCCAAAAATTTGCGTTCTCAAGATACGCGCTCCATATCTCTTCTATACCCCAAGACAAGGCTTAACGATACTTTTGAGGTCGCGTGGTGAAGCCAAGCTACTTGCGATATCCATTTTCCATCCATTAAACACAAACTCTGCTGCGTACAACTATGTTGTGTAATGTAGTATGTTGAACGATTTGCTTAAATAATTGTTCTTCTAATGTTGCTTTGATGGTTGATATGAATTTTAAATGGTGGAGGAAGAAAATTGTATGAGAATTGAATTGTCGACTAACAATTTTATGTTTTTGTATACTTTTATTTCGATATCTCTGATTGTACGAGCCTTAACTGTTACTGAATGCTCAATGACTCGTGCATAAGGTTTCATAAGTATTTTAAATATCATATGGTCAGGTAATAATAATAATATTCCACTACTTCCACAGGACGTCAGCTAGTCCCGAACTTATGCTATGAGTACCTACTACACAACTGATAAACATACTTATTTCTAAATACTTAACATATTTTTTTTTAGCCCTTACTGTCCCACTGCTGGGCAAAGGCCTCCCCCAAGTCTTTCCAAACCTTCTTCTCCCGCACCGTCTCGAACCAGTCCTCGCGGTCCCTAACATAATAAATTATTATAGATAAATTATACCCAGACACAGAACAAAATTGATTGTGCTTATTACACAAACATTTTTCTTAGGCGGGAATCAAACCCACGATTCTGACATAGTAGTCAAGACCACTAACCACTAGACCAACAGGCCAGTCAAAGAAAAATAAGGTCCATTAATTCTATTTTTTTTTTTGTTGAAAAATCATTACCCATTTTTTTATATAGGAAATCAAAAAATTAGTTCAGGCAGCCTAGGATGAAGCGAACAGACATACGCCTTTGCCGTTGCCTCCATTAAATTAGATTTAAATTTCACTCCTGGGACAATATTATTCTTTCAAAATAGGTAAACTTATAATATACACAGGAATCTCAAACTATCGAATTGGTGCGCGGGCTTGCGGACGGCGTGCAATGGGTATCACGCTGTCCGATCGTCCGGTAACCGACCGGACCGAGCCCAAGTCGTCGACGGCGCGTTCTGTTCCCGCGCGCCTCAAGGAGCTCTCAGCGCGCCGAAGAGGCCCAGCTTGCTAACTGCAGGTAGCCAGAGTCGAAGCCTACTGGGGTTTTGGTGGGCCGGGGCCGGGTATTCCTTTCGGAAGTTAAGCCATGACCCCAGTAGGTTTCGACCCTGCCTACCTGCAGTTAAATAGGCTACGAAGGAACGGGGTAGGTTTTTAGTCAGTAAAAGTCTGACACTACTTCCCGCTCCACCAAGGGCGGGATTTGTCATTGGATAATTTTACCTACCATAAAAAAAAACTTTCGAATTGGTATTTTTTTTTGTAAGCCTGTTCTAACCTCTCTATACTTATGCCATTTTTTGTAAGCCCGTACTTTATTTACATAAGTTACTGAACTGGACAGATTTCACCAGAACGAAATCTGTCCACTTTAGTATCTAACTTATAAATTCAATTTTATTACATTTTACCATTTATAGTATCAGAAGCAATTTGGCCAAAAAACACCATGAATTTTAATCTGAAACAACAACGATAATAAAAACAACACCATAAAGCAAAAATACCAAATAAATATCGTTTACGATTTTTACAAAAAAAAACGCCGAAAATTTTTCTCATCAAAATGCGTTGAGGCGGAAAGTTTTGATTTCCAATAAAAAGGGGCTTGCTATATATTATTAGGGTTCGCCTCAGCGTGTTAGATGACAAAATATCGGTCCAGTCCGTTTTCATAACTGCCGGTTCCGTAATCAAAAGTTTTCGGATAAATATTTGTGCTGTGATCCCGAACAAGGTATCTGGAATTCAGGAACTTTGAGTACTATTGGGATCAAAGGTCAAATGCGAAATCCTACTGTGTGTTTAAGGTTATTGAAAGATAGTGTTTGAGGAGCTCAAATTGGGAGAGCGTTAGAATGTCCACGTTTTGCGGATATTTGTGAACGTAATTGCATGGGGCTTTTGGGACTTTCCCGAACACATATTTTGACTTAAGTTCTCTTCTCGATAAATCGAATAACGACAACTGTGCCGCTCAGGGAAACGAATAAACAATTTGAAACCAACATACCAACAACAAGTGAGGCTATTATGAATTTTAGTTTTAACTCATTAAATAAATAATCCAATAAAAGCATCTATAATTATCAAATGGTTTCCAGCAACTTCGTCCGCGAGATCACAAACATCTTAAATGCTATGCCAGGGCATACTCGACCCGCATATGAAGTTTTATCCAAATTCATTCAGCTGTAAAAAGTTCGACTGTAAAAAGTACTAAACATACACATACTCGGTCATAAACTTTCGTTTCACATTTTTTTTAACTTTATTCACGTATTTATTTATTGCTTTATGAACACAAAAGTACAGAGGTGATTTTAATGCCTTAAGCATTTTCCACCAGTCAACCTTTGTGTAATGCAGAGAAAAACAGTGATAGTTTCATGTCCACTTTGTTTTTCCTCACAACAGATAAGATAACTGCAATTATAGCCGAAAGACATTATAGAAAATAGGTAGCACATTAAAGTAACACATACCAACGAAACTTAATAAATATAATCTACAGAACTCCCAAAGCGATACAGCGTTATGGAGTACAGCAATAAAAAAAGCCGTAACTGGCTTTGTAGCCTCTTATTCGGACAAAAAGCAATATAACCTCGAATATCACCAGATGTCCACGAAACGACTTCGTTATTTGCCTTGTTATGTTCAGATTGATTACTCGTATTTTTGGCTCCATTTTATTTTTACTCGTAAGTAGAATCTTGTTTTTGGTGAGGCGATAAACATGTTGTGTCCTTCTGAATTCGAATGACTGCATTATGTCAATTGTAAAATTTTACGCTTGATTTATTTCTTATATTTTATTTAATTTGGAATCTGTCAGATTTTATTATAAAGAACGTCAGTTTTAAGTTAATATCGATGTTTTGATTTTGTTCAAGAAAATATAGGTAATTCAAAGTAATGCAGCATTTGCATTATAGAGTAACAGAGTGGACGTGAAAAGTACTATTTACTTTTTCACGCTTTGATAAATGAAATTTATTTTGCAAATAGGTTTTTTAAAACACTTATACACATAACTTTTTTTTTGTCAGTTTAAACTAGATGAGGCCGGTGTTTCCTAGCTGACTACCCTGAGACGAAACACCGAAACAAATTCAGGGGTCAAAGTCTCTTTTAAAGTCCAAATAGCAAACATGTAATGGTCAAATTATATGAGAACCATGCAGATTATTGTCTTAGATGGTCTTTTGAGGAAAGAACTATACAGATTTGAGTGGACCTGTCCAGTCAGGGCAAGCATTTGTTTGAGTTCAACGATTTGACGAACAATACCAAGGAAAGGACATTTGGGTAGGCAGAAATACTCAAATTGCCACACATACGTCAAAATAATTGAAACAAAAAAAAAAAAAAATTCACATAATCCTCATATTCACAATTTTAAACGAAAATTTATAAAATAAAGTGTAGAAAAATGTAATATTTAGCAAGTATATATTTATGTCAAAGATGAATTAAAAAAAAAAAACAAATAAATTCATATCGTTTTATTGAAGTGATCAGTTATCGATACAATTGAACGTCCCTAGTAAATATGCTATACCTGTTTTATTTTGTCATGGCGGCGTGGTTGCATGGCCTATATTCCTATTTTAAAAATCGAATACAAAGACATTAAGCCTTAAATCCACATCAATGGTAATCCTATATCCTTCAAAGTTTTTCAAAGACCAAAATCGATACATAGCTTATATTTTGGGTCACACTCTTGACAGATTATTTACTGATCCTAAAACGATAGCTCTTTTTCTCCTCCTACAGCATTGGCAGACTACTTACCTAGTGAAGACAGTTCTGATTCTGTTTTACGTGGAATCGGATGGTGAGCCAGCCAACGCTTGCCTTTCCCAAGCTCACATCTTCGGTAGCCAGGAATCACCCTGCATATCTCGACGGGGTGTCGGGAGCATCTCCTGTGATTGCTGTGCTGTGATGTCAAGATATCTTTTCTTTCACGCTTTCTACCACTTTCTTTGCTCGTATTACTGCTTTAGGGGTGTGGCAGAAAGCAGTCTCCCGGAAATCCAACCTCTGAGCTTAATTCCTGCAAAAACATTATTCTCTATCCAAACATTATCACGAACATTGGATACAAAACTTTTTCCAAAAAAATAATAAAATATAACTAACTTCTAAGCAAAAAAAAAGTGCAAAATAACTTTAATTTCGGAAGTCGGTGTTTCTGTAATAGTTTGGTCTCTTCGTTATTTAATACCGACTTCCGAAGTTAAAGTCATTTTGCAAAAAAAGTATATTACTTCAAAATTATTAGTTGTAGTACCCCTCAGTCAAACTTAAATAGATACCTTCCACCAATCGGTTCCATCATCAAATCATCATGATAATTCTAATAATACGAAACACGGCTAGGATACACTAAATAAAGCAATTTTACTTGTTACGACAGTTCTGCTATGATTTTTTGAAGATTCCCGTTTATATCTTCAAAATTCATCTTCAGATCAAAACAATATTTCTATGGGACCAACTCATCTTACAATCAAAATAAAACTTTTCAAAATCGGTCCAAAAAAGACCGAGATATCGGTAAACATACGTAAAAAAATACATACAACCGAGCCTAGAATCTCCTCCCTTTCAAAGTCGGTTAATAAATATAGAACAATAAACGTTTCGATATACGATTAAAAGTAATATTAGAGTTCCATTAATACTATAAAAATATTTTACCCTTTAGCTATCTTATTTTATCCTAACCGCTTAGAACGTAAAGAAACAATTTCATAAGTATTTTTGACGTATACTCTTCATACAGTGTAACTCTATTTACAAAGTCACTTGAGAAAATGGCTGTCTATGTGGGAATATCCGTTTATAATTATGCCTAATAAATAATGCTCCTCTGAATTAATAAAGGATTCCTAAAGTCAATGAACTTGGTTTAGATTATACTAGCTATTGCCACCGTCTTCGCTCGAATGTTCGAAATTACACATTCTCATCACAATTTCAGCTGAAAGACATCCACTGCTGGACTGTTGACTATGGACTCCTGGTTATGTGAAAGTGAACCACGGGGCCCTGGAACGAAGGCAAAGAAGGAACAGCAGTGGGTTTTTAGTCAGTTAAAGTCTGACACACCCTTCTGATCCGCCCAAGGGCGAGAGATGAGATGTCATTAGATGAATTTACCACCTAAAAAAAAAATATGTGGGTAGTTAAACACGTGATTGTAGTCATGATAAGAAGCAACTTTTAATACGGGATTAAACCTGAAATGGCGACAAAAATCAGCCAAGTTCAGTACATTTTGACCAGTAAGGCGAACATAAATTTGTATTGACCACCAGATTTCTTTTCGCGATTTCAGGTTTGGTCCCATAGTAAAAGTTGTTTATTAACATGACTACAATGACGTGTTTAAGTATCGGTTACTAATTACCAGTCACCCTATATATAATATGATTAAACGTTAATTAAAACAAAAATATTAAAACATTTTAAATAACACTTTAGTTATCTAATTTTTCGATTAACTTCATTTACTGAAAGGTATCCATTTTATAAAAATCTAAGTATAAGCAAATCATAAGGCACACATTAACAGACACTTTCATTTCACGCTTAATTTATAGGGTAATTAAATTGGGTCATGATCTCATGAATTCCACCTTATGGCAACGCGACGTATGAATATGTAGAAACTTATATTATTAATCATGATTCAGAGAAAACCCATCTGCTGTTTCTTGCTAATTCAGTATTAAATTATAATGATAAGCTTACTAAGTTTGACATTATTGGATGTCATCTCTCGCAGATTATTACCAATAAAACATAATTTTCTTTTTATTATTTTACTACATAGTTAATATATCCGTTAGCTTGCCGTCCGGCAGTCCGAAAACAGTTCGGACTGAGCCCGACTCGTCAACGGTACGCAATTTTCAGCCCAACTCAACGTTACCGAAGTTTACTGGAGCCATGGGCTGACTTCCGCAAGAGACAAACCGGGATCCTGGAATGCAAGGCAAGACAGTTAGTACTCCGTACACGCACGCCTTCCCGCTCCGCCCTAGAGTAAGAGAAATCATTGGATGATATACAATCTTTAAAAAAAAACCGTTTTTGTAACTACCAAATTAGGATACTTAATATTATTGGTAACGTAATTTACTCATAATTCATTGTGTAAATCTTTTCTTATCTAATAATCCTCAATGCATCCAAACATTAACTAATATTTCCCACGGGGTAAGTAGGGCTCAAAGCAATATTAATCGTATTGTATTGCCACAATACACGTTAAAAGCGAAGCCGAGTGGATTTTCTTTTGTTTTTCATTCACAGCGAGATGTGCCATTCTGTATTGTACATAATGCGTCCGATGCAACGGACTAGGCTTTGTACACTGGCTGTCAGAAATGTTGTACCAGTCAATATTGCCCTAGGGAAAATTCTAAGAAGACAACAGTGGTTACCGTGGAGCGACGTATGTTGCAGTAGGTACGTGGAGTTTTCGAATTCCCATTAAAAGCTTTTGTACAATATTTGAATATAATATTAACATCTCTATTTTCGGCAACTGAATATGAGTTTGCTTTTGGAATACGTGCACGTGCTACTGGAAATGGACTGTTTGTTCAGGATTTTAACAATTACGTAGGCGGGCAATTTTTCACGCTACTTTTTTTGAAGATTCAAATTAGTTACAAAGGCATAACATAAATTTATGTCACAATTAAAATGCTTGAATAAAAAAGGAAATTAGTAACCACTCCGCTATTGAAACATCAGCCCCCTAGCCAAGTTACAATGGTTTCGTTTAGCGTGAACGCTTAGCCACGCCCCCAAATCCTTTGTTCTGACCACGTGACTGAGTGTTGAGATAACGTCAGAATAAATTAATCGAGGCCAACTCCAAGCGTTTACGCTAAACGAAACGATTATAGTTTGGGCGAAGTGCCAATAACTCTTAACTATCTCAAAAATATCCTGTAACCAAAATATTAGTATAAAACATTTGTTAGGAGGTGTTTCCAGAATTTTATTTGATACAGTTGTAACTAAATATCCACGTTGGAAATTAAGATAAACGCTAATAAGTAATTTTCTTGAAAAATTACAATTAGAAGGCACTTCACCGTCGATATCATAGAACCTTGTAAAATTTTCAACATACCTCACTTTCCTTAATTAATATTCAAGTAACAAGAAACGCTGTGCATATTAATTTGGCAGCATGTGCACTACACGGCCTACTTGCGAGAAGTGTCAGCTAGAACTGGACCGAGCCTTACTTTTTGCATTGTTTAAGTTTTGATTAAAAACCACTGCGCTTACTGTCCATTTTTGTTTTTCGACATCTCAGCTGTCGTAGGATATTGATTCTGAAGAATATTTAAGATAGAAGAGTCTACAGTTAATATAACTTATTGCTAAAGATCTTGTGATTGTAAACTCAGTTGCAGATTTTTGGATTTAAACTCTTCTTGTATTCAAATATCATGTAAGCGTTTTATGATGCATTTTGAAACTTCAGACGACATTGGAATTGTGACGTTAGGTACTCTTGAATTCAATGCTAGCGCCAAATTGGTTTAAAAATGCGTGACCACACGTCAAGCCCAATCCCCATTTTACTTAGTTTCCCAAAAAGGTTTACTTAAAGAAATTAATTTCGTACATGCGTATAATATTAATATTAATTTATCTTTACTTATTTTTTTTTATCTTTTCTTATTATTTTGTCTTTATTTTAACTTTATTTTATCTTTATTTTATGAACCGAATCAACCCTTAACGGGATTAAAATGATCAAAATTTAACGGTGTATATACATACTTTAAAGATATTGAAATTATAAATTAATACTACACACTTCTTACTTTCATATTTAGAATCAACTTAAGCCTCACGACATTGTTTAAAATTCTTAAAATAAATTCTCTCGCTAATAAATTAATTTAAAAAGAAAATAAAACCTTAAAATGTCATTACCACAACCCATAATTTATGCAAACCTCAAAAAAGTATCGTCACCGTATTTAATAATTGCTAATTAACCGGTATGATGAGGGTATTAATACTGACCCAATTATTTTGGCTGATAGCAACTTTGGTGACGTAATAAAAGCGTAATTAATTTTATAATGTTTTTTTATTGCGTTGATTTTATCATAGTAGATGGATTCGAGTTATTAATGCACTCGAAATTGCTTTTTATATAATTAATCAGCTACCTTTTAAGCTAAATAATTATCACTAAAAACATTACACATAAATATATACACTAAAGGCTACTTCTAACTAGAATATAGCGTCAAAAAACTCCTCCGCATCGCTGTCGACTGGAAGTGTGCCCAAAAGGCTGGCGGCATTGCCACGTTGCCATTGTCGTTGTTTATTGATAGTATAATTTAAAAATTGTCACTACTTAGATGTTACCAATTATGTTATACCATGAGTACTACCTTTTTATTACAATAATATTTCACAACTTTCGCACAACGCCACACAGTCCCAAAATAAGCAGAGCTTTAGCTTATTATGCTATAAAAATATTTCTAAATACATACACAAGAATTAATGATCGTACTAATCACACAAACGTTTAACTTGCGTGGGAATCGAATCACGACCTTCAGTATAGCAGTTAGAGCCACTAACCACTAGACCAACAGGCCAGTTAATTTTAAGCGTAGGTTTCGCTGTAATTCGGAAGGTTTTTCAATACAAAGTGAATCGATGACTTTGCAACGGTTTTGGGAATTCGATGGATGTGAGTTACGGCGCTTAAGGCATAAGCGTTGCCATATTGGATAGTGCACTTTTGGCCAATGTTGATAAATAAGGATAGACGAAAACTAGTGAAACGATGGACAGTACGAAAAATTAAATGGTTTGAAAGAATGTTGGCTACTCTTGAGATGACAGCAAACAGAGAAAGAGCATCATTCACCTACTTTATATAAACAGGAATGATGAAATCTATACTTCCATATTAAATTATTTTATAAAAATATAATTTATACATACCTACAGCAAAAGGAAAAACAAAGAAAAAAATTAATTATAAAGAGGAAATATTCGTATTTTTGTATACAGTTTACACAATACACGTAAACAATAAATATAAAAATCACCTGAATTTATTTATGTATATTTAACTATATTTATATACTTGTTTCCTAATTAACAACACTACACATATACACTAACACTAAACACCACATACGTTGAATACATAATAACGTGACGCATTGGACACGCGCATTGTCGATGACGCGCTGGCGATATAATTTCTATCTACCGCCGCGTTTATAAATTCGTTTCCCGCCAGTCACGATTTACGCTGTCCGCTAGACATACGTGCGCTCGCGCCAGTTAAAAGTTGTCAACGAGAATCTACCCGCACTAACTTTATAGCTGTGCTTGAAAAGACTATAATTATGTTGTTGCCGCTGCTGACAATATACCAGCTTGTGGTTAGCTTATTTACGCCTTCGAATTAACTTTGTTGTAGTTTTGTGTGTGAGGAGAATATACCTACCTGGTGATACAGCTGACATTCATTCATCACCTACCCAGTGAGTACCTACACTACATACACACGGTCCAAACAACCAAAAATAAATTTAAAAAAACTAGAGAACTGGTTTGAAAAGTTCTTTCTCCAGTTGAATGCTACTTTACCACAGATGGAACTAGACATATAATATTTATTTTTAATTTTATGCAGGTGAAACTGATAGCAGAAAATAGTAATTAATAACTTTGACTATGGTGTAAAGATTAAATTAGGTGTTTTGTATCCAAGCTTCAGTAAGTAAACCATAGAATTGGATAAATTTTTAATTGCTGACACTGAAAAGGTCAATACTGGCGTAGTATAAGCCAGTACGTACAAAACTCAAAAGTGATTAAGTTGTGCCCTCTGAGCTTATGATATTTTGGTTTATCTTGTTTCTCAAATTGTACAAAAAATTTAGCAGATATGCCTTTTTCTATTTATTCATCATTATCTCAGCCGAAAGACATCCACTGTTGGACATAGGCCTCCCCCAAGCGTCGCCACAATGACCGGTCCTGTGCGTCTCGCATCCATCGGACTCCAGCGACCCTGACCACGTCATCGGTCCACCTTGTGGGAGGCCTTAAGCCGCATCTTTCGGTTTTTTTTCCAAATATGTATTTAACTCAATTAAAAAAAAAGGATCGGGTAGGTCACATCAGCTTGCAGTCGCATGCACAGAGACCGCTAGGCAAACATCGCCACACAGTGGGTTCCTGCCGAAGGAAAGCGTCGTCTAGAAAGAAATAGTAGAATGAGCTGGACTTGTACGGCGTGGATTGGTTTAAGACGTCGCTGTGAAATAAAGTATAGAAGGAATTGGGGGAAGCCTTAGCATAACAGTGGGACAGTAAGGGTCCCGTATAAACCTACCTATAAAAACAGCTCAATTCACAAATTAAGCAACGAAGATTTTTCCGAAGCGCTTTTTTTGTGCCGTAACTGCAAATTGCCAGTTTTTTTTTTTTATATTTGTGCTATAATATTTTTTTACAGCTTCAAGGGAACACAGACCTGAGTATATATTTTAAATTTCAACTCGATACCTCCACGAGTTCGCAAAATAAAGGGTCTTGACAGATAGACAGACTGACCACAGAGTGATCCTATAAGGGTACCGTTTTTTTCTTTTTGAGGTACGAAACCCTAAAAAGTGCCCTTTATTATAACGACAGCAAAATTACTTACACACTTTCAGTAGGAAGTAGTTTATTCTGCCATCAAAACTAGCTCGTCAACAATAGTAACCATGATTTAGATTCCAAATTAGTTTTTGTCGCTTATCTTATTATCTTTAACTAGAAACACACTTGTATACATCCATTCCCTAAATTATTAACCTAGCTTCAAAATAAACACTATTAAGTAATGGTAAAAAGAGCAGTGGTGGCCAAGTGGTAACGGTCCCGACTTACGAGTTGTAGGTCGCGGGTTCAGACCCAGCCAGGCGCATTACTTTGTTTAATTTATTTCATCACCATTGCTCTCAAATCAGTGAAGGGAAACATCGTGAGGAAACCGGCACACCCTAGAACCAAAAATTCAAAGACATGTGACATCCACAAATTCGCACTGGGCCCGCGTGGTGGATTTCGGTCCATTCCCTCTCCTAGTGAGTCTGAGTCCCAGCAGTGAGAACATTATAAGGCTGATGCTATTCTATGCCATGCTAAGTAATGGAAACATTTCGTAAAAAAAAAAATGTATTCGAATTCTTTTCGATACCACAATATTGTTTTACAATTCAAATAACAGGTTTGATTTTTATTTAAAAACTGTATCATTAATTTACCCTTGTTTCGTTTTATTTGAACAGATAGTCCAAAATATTCATATTTCATGGCCTATGCGCAAAAATGTTATTGTTTAATTTTCATGAATAGATAACAACTTTCCGACATGTATAAATTGTTATTTGTAGCTAAAATTTCTGTAGCTATTAATCTGTCAATGAAGAACTTGTCACAAACCTTTTATTGACCCCCGACGGAAAAGAGGGTTGTTATAAGTTTGACCTGTCTGTCTGTGTGTCTGGCCGTGGCATCATAGCGCCCAAACGAATAGACCGATTTTGAAGCGGTTTTTTTTTTGTTTGAAAGTTTGTTTAATCGAGATGGTTCTTAGCTACAATTTTTCGAAGATCTGTCCAGGTGTTTAAGGTCACCTGTCCAGCTCGTTTGTTAGCTGTGTTTATTAACTTTAATCTTTTTTATTGTGAATGTAAGAACACTATGAACCTATGTGGTATAAAATACTTTGAATTGAATTGAGGAAATGAGAAACACAAAGAAAAAAAAACATGTATTGTTGATCATCCTTGCCTAGAGTTTTTAGTCCAACTATATCGAACATCAAGCTCGCGGACGGCGATCAATGCTTAGGTCGTTGTCCGGTCATCCGGTAACTGTTCGGACCGAGCCCGAGTCGTCAACGGCGCGTAGTGTTTCACGCACGCCTTATAGAGATTTTAGCAAAAACGTCGGGGCCCAGCAGGGTCGAAGCCTACTGAAGCAATGGATTATGTAAAAGTGGAACAAAGGCAAAGGAGGAACAGGAATGGATTTTAGTCAGTACAAGTCTGACATTCTGAGACCCTCTCGCTCCACCTAGAGCGGGAGAAATCATTGGATGATTCCCCAACATAATAAAAAAAAACTACGTCAAATCTAAGGTTACAAACCAAACTCAAATGGTATAAAGTTATATCATGATAGTTTAGAAGAAAGTTATAAGCAGAAAAAAATTAGTTATATATTATACTGCACTTCATACTCATGAAGTTTCTTACGTGTTTTTCTTCATAGAAATCTACGCTTTGGAATGTGCCATTAGTTTCATGTTTTGAATTCAAAAGTTCCTATAGGTAAAGAAAAGATGAATGGATTGTGTGAAGAGTTTTTTTTTTTTTTTTTTTTTCCTTATTATTAAGAACTAATTTCTTAATAATTAATTACAATCTAGCCTAAAAGACTAATAAGTAATTTAACTCTAACTTATTATTATACAATACAGGTTTTGTTAAAACTAAGAATAGCGTCCTTTAGCACTTTTATAGAAGTCCATAGCACTTTCTTAGAGTCTGATATTGATAAAAACACTTTGTTCATGTGTTATATGCATAGCACAGCATTGATCACTATTATACACTAACTTTAAACACTACACTAACTCGAAGGGTTTAGTTCTTTTTAGTCTACGCACTAGGTCCGTGTTGTCTAACAGCTGGATTGCCTCAACATTCACATGTCGGTGAAGTCTGTTTTCGTGGGCTTCAGCAAATTTTTGAATGATGGTGGTGACGAGTTCCATTTTAAGGTCACGATGGAGGTCGTCATTTCTGATGTACCAAGGTGCTTTTACAGCATCCCTGAGTACTTTATTTTGGAACTGTTGTATTATTTTGATGTTGCTCCGTTTAGCACATCCCCAAAGTTGGATACCATACGTCCAAATTGGCATCAAAATATGCTTGTAGAGTATTATTTTATTATGTATTGATAAACAGGAATTCCTTCCGAGTAACCAATACATACTTTTATAGCGTATGTCGAGTTCCTGTCTTTTCTTTTTAACGTGAGCTTTCCATCGCAGCTTGGCGTCGAGAGTTATGCCGAGGTATTTAGCTGTATTAGCATAAGGCACTTGTGTACCGTTTATGTAGATTGGGTGATAATCGCATTGTTTGTTTGTAAAGTCAACGTGAATTGATTTTGACTCATTCAGCTTGATCTTCCATTTTTGTGTCCAGTCATAAACTTTGTTCACAGCAAGTTGAACTTTTTCCACTGCTTCTCTGTGATTCGATCCAATAGCCATAATAGCAGTGTCATCAGCAAAGGTCGCAATGGTGTTGTTTTCGAGTTGTGGGATGTCACATGTGTACAACAAGTAGAGGATTGGGCCTAGCACACTTCCTTGAGGTACCCCAGCATTTATACTTTTAAGCTCCGAATATGCATCATCATGCCTTATCCTAAACAATCTATTGGTTAAATACGACTCCAGAATATCTGCAAATTCTGGAGGCAACATACATCTGAGTTTGAATATTAGGCCCTCATGCCAAACTTTGTCAAAAGCTTGCGCGACATCTAAGAAGACGGTGGCGCAGACTTCTTTATTTTCGAGCGTTTTTTCAATAACATTTGTTATTCTGTGTACCTGGTCTACTGTAGAGTGTTTTTCTCTGAAACCAAATTGATGATTTGGGATGAGGTTTTTTTCTTCTATTATTGGCTTTAACTGTTTCAGTAACAGTTTTTCAAATAGTTTTGATAACACTGGTAACAAGGAAATAGGTCTATAAGATGACGCTTCATGGGGTGGTTTCCCAGGCTTCGCAATCATAATTACTTCAGCTACCTTCCACGGGCCAGGTACGTGTTTAAGAGTAAACGCAGCATTGATTATTTTGGTCAGCTTTACTATAGCTTTACGCGGGAGGTGTTTAAGAATTTCGCCTGTTATGAGGTCGTAGCCAGGTGACTTTTTCGAACTAATATTATTTTGAATTTCTCTCATAACTTCTTTAGGAGTCACAAGCTTTATTTCTTGATTTTGCACTAACTTTTCACACTCAAGTATATCTGTACAGTTACCATTGGGTTGGAAAGTATTTTGTAGGTGTTGAGCAAACCTTAAAGCTTTTTGGTCATTACTTATGGCCCATTTTCCGTTGGTATCTCTAATAGGCGGTATTTGTTTAATTGGCTTTTTTAGGTTTCTTGTCACTTTCCAAAGAGAGTAATCCGTTGAATTATCATTGGTTAGCTGCAGAAGGTTGCTATTTAGAGATTCATCCTTAAATTGTAGAATTTTTCTATTTAATTTCTTAGTTAGATTATTTAATAATGTTTTTTCCCGCGGACACCTTGTTTGCTGCCATCGCTTTCTTTGTTTTCTTTTCTCAGATAGTAAATCAACAATTTCCTTAGGATAGATGTGACCCTTATATTTGTGTTTTATTTGTGGTGTATTGTTCCACGCACATTGTTGGATATCAACAACATATTTGTTTACTTCTGAGTCAAGCTGATCTTGCGTTTTTATCGTAGTTCTTAGGTCGATAATTTTATCTAAATCAAGGGCAAAACTTTCCCAATCTGTTGACTTATTAACACTTCGATCCACAACTACCCAACTTGTTCATACAAAAGTAGACTCTAAACATCGGAATTAAGGCCTATAGTGGCGTGGATGTGAGAGGACACCGGTGTCCTCTGAGCTAGGACAGATTAACTAGGTATATCTGGCTTTCTTTTAGGAGGATTTTTTGACTAAGTCTCAGTATTATCGGTGAGTGATCAGAGTTCATATGAAAACCCTCCTCTAATCCAATGTAATTGGTGGATATGTTTTTGCATATGAAAAAGTCTATTAAATCTGGTATTTTCTGGAGGTCAGTGGGCCAGTATGTTGGTTTTCCTGTGCTCATAACTTCACAATGTGTTTCTTTAACTGCACTTAAAAGCTGCCTTCCTTTTGTTGTTGTAAGTCTTGATCCCCAATAAATATGCTTGGCATTAAAATCACCGCCTAGGATAAATGTTTGACCTAACATTTCAAAGAAATGTAAATATCGCTCTTTTCTTATCATGTGCCTTGGAGGACAGTATACAGCCGCTATGGACACCTGACAAAATTTGGTTTTGACAGATATTACCATAGCTTGGATATCTAGCTCTTCGTACTTGCACTGCTCGTAATGATTAATATTGTCTTTGATTATGACAGCGCTACCTCCCCTAGCGGAGTTGTCAGGGTGAAGCGAGTTATACACTGTATATCCTCTAAATTTCACAAAGGATTGTTTAGTAAAGTGTGTTTCGGATATCAAACACACGTCTATGTTTTCTGTATCTAGGACCGCCTGTAACTCATTTTGATGTTTGAGGAGCCCATTCGAGTTCCACGCCATTATTTTAAGAGAGTTATTCATTTTTGATTATTTGAAATAGATGTTTTGGTGCTTGATTCTAGCTTTTCTAATCTTCTGTCGAATGTAGTAATGCACTTCAATATCTGATTAATTTTATCCTCTATGTTCGAAGATCCTTGCTTTGCAGCTTGTGCATAGGAGCAAATATTAGTTCCTTGTGTGGTTGAAGGTTTTGGAGTTGCCTGAATACTTGCTTTCTGTGCTTGTTTGTCATGCCTCATCAGAGGAAATTGTTGAGAAGTTGTCACATCAAGTTTCTTCTTAATATTTTTGTTTTTTAAGAGTTGCATCTCTTTAGCTACTTCACACCCTCTGTAATTTGCAGGGTGAGGTAGACCACAGTGGACGCACTTTGGCTTATCTTGAGGGGATTTGGTACAGTTGGCTGTAAGGTGTTTTCCAGTACATTTTACACACCTTGGCTCTCTTTTACAATATTTATGAGTATGCCCGTATGCCTGGCATCTCTTACATTGAGGAATAAGCTTTGGATTTTTAAGTGGGTGTATTTCAATTTTACACCCTAATATGTACTTAATGCCATAGATTTTGTTGACATCTTCGTCATTATGGAAAGATAAGACGAACATATTGAGTGGTTCTTTACTCTTCCAGCTCAATTTGTAGTCAACCTTTTCTATTTTTAGCCCTTGCGTTATAAGGTCATCTTTAATGCGATCTGGCTGACAAGAAGAATGTAATTTTTTCACCACAACTCTTATTGGTCTAGCCTGTTTATTCTCATATGAGTGCCAGTGGTAGTCTTTTTCAGATAAAAACTTGGAAATTGCTCTGTAAGAGTCTTCTGATTTAGCGTTGACTTTCACACAATCGCCATTCATCATTTTGGCGGTGAATGATTCAGCTGGTTGGCTTTCAATTAGCGAGTCATAGAACGTTTGATAGTTTTTGACTCCCTCTATAATGATTGGTGGCGGGGGAGGCACTTTTTTAACTGGCGGCTCTTTCGCATATTTTTGTTGCTGGGCGCTTGTTCCGGGTTGTTGTTGAGGAGAAAGTGAGTTGTTTAGCTTCCTTTTTTTCCTGCTTTTAGCCCTAATCCACTCAGTTTCTTTAGCGAGTTCATCCTCATCAGTACAATATTCGACGTTTTCTTTTTCGGATTGAGCAAATTTTATGTTACTCTTAGCCAAATCTTTGGGCTCACTACATTTTTGACCCTTGGAGCATTGATTTTCTTGGTGAAGGTTATTAATTTGTTGCTGGAGGTTTTGTACCTTAACCTTTAGGTCATTAACAAGGACTTCCAGATTTTCTTTTGCTGATTTTTCTCGGAGATAACAGTCATATAACT
Source organism: Leucania comma (assembly GCA_958295575.1). Classification (NCBI taxonomy): domain Eukaryota; kingdom Metazoa; phylum Arthropoda; class Insecta; order Lepidoptera; family Noctuidae; genus Leucania; species Leucania comma. The sequence goes on along the minus strand of OY282467.1, from coordinate 24,047,700 downwards.
GCCTTTCCAAATCAGTTTTAATTTTAACCGTTGTGGCACACATTGTGACGTTAGTTAAAATTTCATACTTACTATAAAATAATTACTTAATTGCACTTGTTTACACTATAATTAGTAACAAGGTCATCGCGGAGGCCTTGATAGATCGATTCGCACTTCCGTGATGACGGCGTTTTCGCAACGCCAGCAAATTACTCTAAAGTAGAGCACGCGCTCGCGAATTGCACACGTCCGTTCTCGATGGAAGCCAAACATGCAACTGTGTGAAGAGTGATATGAAAGAAAAGAAAGTTAGTGATAACATGACGGGTGACAGGGTAGAATGGAAGAAGAAAGCGTGTTGCGCCGACCCCAAATGACTTGGGAAAAGGGCAGGAAGATGATAATAATTAAATACTAATAGAGTGTGCGACTATGTGTGAATATGTTTGTTACTCCTTCACAGTCGATCGGCTGAACAGATTTGGATAAAACTTAGCCCACGCGTAGACTATAACCTGGGATAACACATAGAATATTTATTTTGTAGAGTATTTGTTCTCTTGCGATATTTTTTTTTTCAACCACCACTGTATCTGTTAGTTTGAAATAAATCATCTATCATCGCTTACCATCAGCTGAGATAGAGGTCAAACGCGAGCCTATTAACGACTATCAAAGATCAATGAACAAAAGCTTACCGAGGACAATGCTTTACGACGCAAAAGGTGTCGGTACTGTCCTGTATAACCTTAGAAAAGTCCATATGAATCGAAAAATTTACATTAGTACTTACCCAGTATTGAACTCGCAACTTTATGCATGAAAAACGAGTGCCAATCGTAATTGGCCATTACGACACACAAACAATATAACACATCTATCTTTTTTTTGTCTTTGCCTAGCCTTATCCCATTTTATTTGGGATCGGATCTCCTCGTCATTTTTCGCTAGTCATTTCGGTTCTGAGTCGTCGCACCATTCACTTGTGCTTTGTTTAGGTTTATTTTGGTCTAATTACAGACATCCAAGTAAGAAGGGGTCAACCACGCTTTTTTGGACCAGTATTCATGTGTAGAACTTGCCTAATCATATATGTTCTTCAGATCTTCTCATTACATCACAATACCATCTTAGTCGAATTTTACTGAGTTTTTCTCCAATTGGGCGGACCTTAAACCTCCATGGATATGTTCATTTCTAACCCTATCGTTGAGTGTGACACCTCCGACCTATCTCGGCATCTTCATCTCAGTCGTGTGCATTTTTGTGTCCTGGGTTTTTTTCAAGGGTCAAAATTCAACACCGCAGGTTAGACCTTATTTTATTTCCCACCTGCATATTTGCCATGTTTTCTCCTATCCAACACCTGGAGATGCGTTCTTTAGGGATCAGGATCCTCCAGGAACAAATAATGTAACACATAACCACCTTTAATAAAATTTGATACTTTTGTTCTAAAAGACGTTCTATTTTGAGAAATTACATGAATATGTTAGACATTGGTACCCCTACTACCCACTAGGCATCCCGTCTATTCCAGCTTTAAGTTCTCTCCACTTGTATCAAACCTCAAAACGGTCGTAAATTACCACAGCAATTTAACAGCTCCAAACTCACCTCGTTCGTGTATCTCTCAATTCCATTTCCATCCGTTAAATCTTCGTCTAAGTTCCATACGACTTCATATACAAATACCTATGCATACTTGTAGGTACGTATATTATAATTCTCGCCTACGCAGAAATACAACAGCATGATATGAATAATATGAATATTCAGGAGTATACACTGTGACGTGGCATAAATTTAGCTGAGTATAAAATCCGCGGACTAAGCGGGATATTGTTGTACAGACATGTCACAACACGTTTGAAATTATAAAAATTATGCTCCTAAATTGTTTGCAGCTATGAAAGAAAAATATTGTGTAGTGTGGCTGGGTTTTATGTAGATTTTGTTTAGTTTAGTTCTTGGAAAATACCTCGTCCAGGTGGTACTGAAGTAGAAACGTATATTTCCTCTCGAACTGGAATAGCCATTGTCTTTTTTGAACTGTTCAAATTCTTAAATATTTATTTATGCACACACGAACACTTAATAACAAAAAAATACAGATGAAAGAGCATAAAGGTATTGTTTATTATAAACGAAATTTATTCCAGCAGACTTGCGACTAACTAGTTTAAGGGGGTGTTTTCATAGACATAGGGAAGACACCTATACCCGAAACCACTATCTAATCTGTTTAAAGTGCAAATATTTCCGAGCTGGAGAACCCGCGACATGTAACGCATCAGCCAAGGCTGTTGCATTGAGCGTATGCTCAACCATTGCACCTACCGTGCCATCTACCATCAAATATGAGATTTGAACTTTGTTTATTGATACTAAGGGTCTACATTTTGAGCTTGCGTCTGGACCAAGCCAAAGTTGTCGAAGGTGCATAGTGTTCCATGCGTGTCTCAAGGATCTCCTTGACATCTGTCAGCAAACCGTAGGTGCAAAGCAGGGTCGAAGCCTACTGGGGCCATGGGTTCACTGTTTGCAACCCAGCCCTGGAGTGAAAGGAAACGAAGGAACTAGGAGTGGGTTGTAGTAAGTAAAAGTTTGACACGCCCTCCAGCTCCGCCCAAGGGCGGGAGATGTCATTGGAAGATTTAACCCACGTAAAAAAGCGTCCACATTTTATTGGACTTACAGTTGTCTTGAACGTTTACTTACGTAATCGAATCAAGAATGAAGATATACCCAGGAGAACCAAAGTTGCCGTTATATTCCGTAAAATCACCAAACTTAAGTGGCAGTGGGCCTGCCTACTGCACATTGCTCGCAGAACAGATGGTCAATGGAGCCAAAAAAATCTGAAGTAGTGACCACCTACCGCAAGAAGTAGAGTTTCGGCCTTCATGAGATGAACAGTAAAAAAGCAAATGCTGTGTGATCCGCTTCACCGCCTGCCGTCTGTCGCACTTCACTCATCATGATCATCACCATAATTTCAGCCAAAAGCCGTCCACAGTTGATGTCTTTTTGGCTGAAATTTGGTAGTTCTTTGTAAATACTACACGTACCGCCACAACGGACGGTCATATGCGTTTCGCATCTATCGGACTCCACGACCTTTACCAGGTCATCGGTCAACCGTGCGGGAGACTTTCCGATGTAGTGTCTACGGTACGGTTGCCACTTCAGTACCTTTTAGCTTCGTCAAACATTTGTTCGATGAGAAATGTACCAATTATTGGAAAGTTTGGCAATTCTTGGGTCTGAATGGATGAATATCGATAACAATTTTATTTGTACCACATATAAAATGTAACCTAACCCCAACGTGAAATGGAAGTTGAATGAAGTTGATTAATTACTTGACGTTATCGGTACGTGGAAGTGAGGAGGGGAGGGGTAAAGGGGAGTCTCTTGAGGTCTAATTCATCATAATTACGAGATGCGATCGTGTTTCCCTGTTATTTTATGTTGAACTATTGAACAAATTATAAACAATCTTCTTTGAAATGAAGTGGTGCTAATTGATGTCTATTTTCATTTTGTTTGTTGTGGCCTTTTTGAATTTGTTTGTGGATTTAGGTGACGTGTTTATTTTTGTTCATTTCTAAATGAAATGATCAAAATTGGTGCATGTGCATAGGAAATTCTTACAATGCCATTGTATTGATTTCTGCAAAACTGATATCACGTATCTTGTTATAATATTTTTAAAGTTATCATGAAGCTGAAAACTAGCGTCAGGCAAATGTTACGTAGTTGTCTGGCATTATGATGAACAAGGGCCTTACCTTTTGTGAAAGCGAGAAAAAAGGGATGGTACTATATACCCTCTACAGCTCCATCCCTCTAACAATTCAGTTTAAGTCGTCCTCTGAACCTATTTGGTGCAGCTATGAGAAACGCATGGTTGTTTTTTTTTCTGTTTCATTTAAATTTTTAAATATGCGTTTGTTCATGGAGTGCAAAATAAACACGTTTTCTTTTTTTCTTCTTTAAGAATTTTATGACAACTTAATTTGAAGTTGCAAGTTGCTTCGATGCTTTGATTCAAATGTGAAACCATTTAATGAATGAATGAATAAATTACACATTTATAAATATTTAGATTTTACATCTTCAGCATGCAGTAGATACACATCTCCATAATTACCTAGAAATTTCATAAAAAATCAATAAATCATTTTATCACTTAAATAACATCATTTAATAAAGGACAGACAGCGGGAAGCGACTTTGTTTTATACTATGTAGTGATATGTATATATTTAGAAATATATCAGTATGTTTATCAGTTATCTAGAACTCATAACACAAGCTCTGCTCACCTTGGGACTAGACGGCGTTGTGTGATAGTTGTGGAATATATAATATTATATATTATAAGTAAATCCTACGGATGCGACCAGTTCACCCCCAACAAATGTGTGTCCCAGAAAAAAGGATCTTGACAGACAGACCACAAAGCGATCCTATATGAATTCCGTTTTAGCCAACCGATGTACGAAACAATACCAAAATCTTATTTTTACCCGACTACGGCAAAGCTAAAGGAGGGTTATGATTTTGACCGGCTATGTATGTATGTATGTATGAATGTGAGTATGTTCATCTGTTCCCCTCATAGATCCTAATCTACTTATCGGAACTCTACATATGAGGTATCGTTAGAACCGTCTAATTCTTCCGCTGAACATAAGCTACGTAACGCCGTCACAAAAATCGATGTGGCGCCCTCTAGCAGATAAAAAGTAATGTGTTATAAAATAAAAATGAGATAAATATGCCGTGTTTGGTATCATTACAAAGGGCTTGACTCGTAAATTTCGTAAATATTATTCAAATTTAAACTAACGCCCTCTAGCGGACAAAAAGTCATGTGTTAAAAAAATGTTAAGATAAATACATCATGCTTGATATCATTTGAAAGGGCTTCATTTCTGTACTTATAAAAAAAAAAACATCAAAATTCAATGTGGCGAAAAGCCGTAGTCACACGTTATTAAAGTGTTTTGGTTGGTACTTAAACCTATAAAACGTGTGACTACGGCTTTTCTTTTTGTTTAGTTCTTGTTTCTCCAGTAACCTTGTTTATTTCAGTATCCCAAAAATCTTGTTTATACTTTTTTAGCGTTCTTTTTTGTCGTAGTCGGGTTTTAGATTTGTACGTTTTTTTTTTTACTCAGGACACTTAAAAGACTCGATCTGTATAATTTATCATTCTGCTTAAACAACATATTACTACAAAAAAGCTTTCAATAAAAATGAAAAACTCAAGAAGTATTTCTATGACCCCAACTTGCTCACTGCGTTTCAGAATGCACACAATCCGTTTGCTTATCCCTATACGGATGCCTTGAGGTTCCACTTTTATGTATTCATCATACGACCCGCACTCGTCCGTGAACATAGGTCTGCTTCACTGCTCTCCATTTTTATGTTTGTACAAGTTTGCGGAGGAAAAAAGGTACGATATAGATATATCAGACATGGACAGATACAATTATTAACACAAGTTTTATAGAAATTCTAATATTTTTTTGGATTGGTTTTTTTATGGTAGGTAAAATCATCCAATGACAAATCCCGCCCTTGGGTGGGGCGGGAGATAGTGTCAGACTCTTACTGACTAAAAACCTACCCTGCTCCATTCCTTGCCTTTGTCCCAGGGCCCTTGGTAACATTTTCACATAACCTTTGGCCCCAGTAGGCTTCGGCCCTGCTGGGCCCCTACAGTTTGTTGACTACTCGGAACCGCTCTGTTACCGGACGGACGGACAGCGAGCTACCCATTGCCCGCCGTCCGTTTTTTGGTTTGGTAATTTTATCGACTTGAACGATATGGCGAAATGACTTAGACGCGTTCCATGAGAATGTCTGGAAGGATTAAGGCCCAGTATCCATCAAAGCAGAAAAGAGAGGAGATGTGTTGCGAAGCTGGCAGGTTATTTTCACTGAAGCGGAGAGGAGAAGTGTAGCGGATAGGAGGTGTGAGCTTTGTGTAGCAGAGATGTGAGCGGTTTTGCTGTCATCTCTTTGAGGCGCGCGTGGAACAATACACGCTCTCAGGCTCGGTCCGGTCGGTTACCGGACGGCTGGAAGATGAGCAGAGGTCGGAGTAGGTAGATTGATTTTATATACTTGCGTCAAGATATTATAATATGGACATGCCATTTCATCCATAATGTGCGGTAAGTACTGGAAAAAGTTTCGGGATTGGAATTATGGACTAAAATAAAATAAAGCGTCATACTGTCAAGCGTCATTTCTAATTCAACAGTAAGGGACAAAATACGGTGTAACTATTCCAAGGTATTTTTGTATAAAATAAAATACCGATTTCTTTCACCATTAGCTAACACTGGCAGCGTAGATTAATATTATTAATACGTTTTCACCTTAAACACAAATTCGTGCTTTTTTCAAAATTCCGGAACAAATATCACAATAAATATGAAGTTCCGGTATTTTGGAGGCATATCCATATTATCTTCTACGTTTGACGTCAACGAAATTAAATCAATCTACCTACTCCGACCTCTGATGATGAGCTACGCATTGTTCACTATCTGCAAGTCCACACCTACGGTGGCTGGAAATTGGGGAGAACTTAGACAATTGAAGTGGAGCTGGATAGAATAGAGCAGACGACTTGGCTCGGTTCTGTCCAACTTGTAGCCATGTGTAATCGTGTATGTTTGTTTTACTCCGTACTATTTACACTGTTTCCACAGATGTGGAGTGGAGATTACGGGCACTGTGATTAGCTAATTTACGGTCCTCTCCTCTCCACTCATCTCCACCGCGCATCAGTGAAAACGCACTCTTAGGGAAGGGTTTTTTCTAGCAGTATATTGAATACGAAAAATAAATATGTAAAGTGGTTATTCCGATGAGAATTGCTGATGCAGATACAAGATCTTGTTACCTGGTAATAAAAAATCATCATCATCAGCCTTTTAATGTTCCCACTGCTGGGACTCAGGCCTCCTCTCTAGGAGAGGAAATGGGCCGTATTCCACCACGCGGGCCCAGTGCGGATTGGTGGATGGCACATGTCTTCGAATTTTTGGTTCTAGGACATGCCGGTTTCCTTACGATGTTTTCCTTCACCGTTTTAAGAGCAGTGGTGATAAATTAAATTACACAAAGTAAAGCGCCTGGCTGGGTTTGAACCCGCGACTTACAATTCGTAAGTCGAGGCCGTTACCACTCGGCCACCACTGCTCTACACACACAAAAAAATATTACAAAAATTTTTTTTATGGTACTTTTATTCTATTAATAAAAACATTTCTGGTTTATACGGAAATGAAACCGAAGTTAAAAGTCTCTAGCCTTTCCCTAACTAGCTGACTAGCTGGCAGTCGACCTCAACGTCGGCTTCCAGTCTATCTTGACGCGACTGATCATACAGAGCGACTGCGTATCTGACCTCTATAACCCAGTTACTGGGCAACGCGATATTCTTTGGCTTGAAAGATTTACGAATGACAACTGGAACCAACGGCTTTACGTGTTTTCCGAGGCACAGGATGCCAATAATGTCCTAGATAAACTTCTAAAAGTACTTGTATATATGAATTAAAAAAATCACATTAGTACTTGCCCTGTTTCAAACCCACAACTTCGTGCATAAGAGACGGGTGCCTTAACCATTGGCCCATAACAAATATCCTACTAATATTACAAATGTAACACTGTGTCATATTCATCTGAATAAATGAATGTTCGTTGCTTTTTGACGGACAAAAAACTGTTGATCACATTTTGATTAAACTTTATACATCCGTATACATACGTATGCTACGAGTTTCCAATTTTATGTATTCATCATACGGCCCGCACTCGCCCGTGAACGTAGGATTGCTTCACCGCTCGCCATTTCTACGTTTGTGCAAGTTTGAGGAGCAAGAAAGGTATGATATAAAATATACGAAACCTAAACAGAGACCAAAGCACATACGAGTATAAACGAGTATCTCTTGGTATAAATTATGATACTGAAACTGTCAGAGTCTATGTACCTCTGTATCATACATGGCCCTAGCGAGTCGCAGTTTAGCAGTATTTCGTTGCCTTACATGAACTATATAGTAAAACGATAGTACCAAAATAGCATTCATAGATTGAACGGCTGAACTCATTAGCGATTACTCACGCTGCATTCATGTATCGTAAGTTAAATAATAATATTGAGATGTGGGGACTGTAGTCATTGTGCCGATAGTCGTGGGGGCCAATGACTTAATATACAAACGACCAATATCAGTGGACATGTTGGGCAGTTTGGATCAACGGCTTGATCCAGAAAATAGTAATCCTAGACACGGCGCTTATTATTAAGAGATTTCTCGATTAGGAGCCCTGAACATAGGTAGCTTGGACCCTGTTCCTGATACCGGTGGGTGACTATTTTTTTTTTTTAGATTTATTTTAGAAATATTTAAAAATGTAAAAAGTTTTTTTATAGAAATATATATGAGTAAAATAAAGTTAAATGGCAGGATTTGTGCATCCGCTTTATTTTTGGACTACGCAAATACGACTTTGTGTTGGAATTTCGGACCAGATTAAAATGGCTGCCTATTCGGCATAGCCGAGATACACATATACTATCCTACACAATCCTAATGCTTCTCAATGCCTTCATGAACAATTTGAGTACCTCGTCCCGGGGTAAACCCTGCCGCACTACCTCTTCTCTTCTCCTTCGTAGTCCGCGTCATACTTCCAGCCGCTAGGATTGCTTCTTTTCTGTAACTATCGTGCGTCTTTGGAACTCTGTTAGAATGGCACTTTAAAGGTGCTATTTCAAGCTCATGCGGCAGCTGCACGAAGCCGGCTGCAGCTGCTCGACTGGTTTTCTATGTAGTAGTATAATTTTTACAACAGAAAACATACCGAGCCCACTGCGGCTGCAGCTCGCGGCAGCACTCGCAGCTGAGCCTCAGCAGCACGACTGCTTTTCTTGAAATCATTCAGAACGCGGCTGCGGCTGCACGTGCTACCGCCGCATATGCTGCCTGCTCCCGCAGCCTGCAGCCAAGGTTTGAACGGTACCTTTAATCTCACCTTTGTACATGAACTGTCAGATCACTGTGTACTTTGTAATAGGTATTTTTGCGTACAATAAAGAATTAAAAACTAAAATAAGTTCCCATACAAGAAACGTTATTTTGTCAGTGTTTTTTGCTCGATTTTAATATAAAACTACAGAACTCTTCGTGTGCTAGTTTGACTCGCACTTTTTTTTTTTTATAGTAGCCCTTACTGTCCCACTGCTAGGCAAAGGCCTCCCCCAAGTCCTTCCAAACCTTCTTCACCCGCACCGTCTCGAACCAGACCTCGCGGTACGCGTCCAGATCATCCCGCCACCTCTTTCTAGGCCGGCCTCGACGACGCTTTCTTCCATCAGGTACCCACTGTGTGGCGACCCCTGCCCAGCGGTCTCCGTGCTTGTGACTGACATGACCCGCCCAATCCTATTTAACCTTAGCAGCCTTTTTGCCCACGTCTATTATGCCCGTCATGGAACGCAACGTGTTATTCCGTACTCGGTCTGTTTGTTTTACGCCCAGAATGCTGCGCTCCATAGCTCTCTGGCAAACTCGCACTTAGTCAGTTTTTTTTTTCTTTTAGCAATCAGAAATTTCTATTAGCAGTGTTTAACTTGTACTTCCAATAACAGCGAGGGGTAGACTGTGCTAAAATTAAATACAAGTAAACAGTGTAGTCTTCTTACTTATATTGAATTCGAGCGCAGTTTGTGCAGCGCAGTGTTATCAAAGTGTTTTCTTCATTATATAGTGAAGAGATTACTTTAAGCATAGTTGTTATCAAATGGCAATGACCGCTGTAAGTTACTATACACACTCGTGACTCTCAAGGTTCATTGGAAAATCAGCGTCGGATTATCCCTGTCTGATAACTGTATAGATTTTTGGTATAGCCTTGAGATACATCACCGGCCTCAGTTTAAACTGACGAAAAAAAATATTGACATGTAAAACTGTTTCTTAAAACCTATTTGCAAAATAAATATCATTTATCATTTACACACAACCAATACTATATTCTATTTTATTTTGGTTCTGGAGAGGCGACCGGGCATTGGAATACGCAGCATTGAAAAGCCTCCACAAATGGACCCATTATTTGATGAGAGTCGTGGGAATGCGATGCGTTTGTTGTGGGAACACTTGGAGGATGCCCATGTCCCACAGTGGACGTCTTTCAGCTCAAATGATGATGATGATGAATATATTCTATAGATACCAAGTACTAGCCTACATAAACTTAAGAACGAACGTTGCTAAATAACTAGCGTACTGAAGTTTTGCTACAATTTTTATCGCATTGCATATCAACTTTAAAATTATATTTCAAAAAAAAAAAAACAATCTTAAGCACTTTCTGTCCAAGGACACTAGTTAAGAATGGATCTATATCAGACTGTTTATACAACTTGCTTCAATTACTTGTCGTTTTCGTCATTTTATTTCCAACTAACTTCTGCCAGCGACCTCACCCGCATCAAAATCAGTTTCTCCATACAAACTTCCAACCCCCGTTTTACCCCCTTAGGGGTAGAGTTTCGGAAAATCCGTTCTTAGCAGATGTCTACATATTATAAGAAACTTGCCAAATTTTAAGTTTCTAGGTCTTACAGTCTTTGAGATTTTGTAATTAATCAGTGAGTGGTATTTCGCTTTTATACATATATACATACATATATTGATTAGTTTTAGTATATGCAAAACCCGAAACACGTGTCTAGTATTTTTATGTAAAGAATCTATGTACAAAATTTCATAGCTGTATCGTTAAAAACTTCAAAGTTATAAGCTAGTTATGTTCCCTGATTGTTCGCAAAATTACATGGTCACCGGACCTTGTCTTGATCCCACATCCTGCTGTGCGCTGGCGTCTAATGCCCGCTGTGACCTGCTGAATATACTAAAATTAATGTTGTATACTTGACGACTGTCAGCAAATAAATATGTATTTATTTTTCTTTTTTTATGCCAAAGCTATAAGAGCAGTGGCCCCGACTTACGAGTTGTAGGTCACGGGTTCAAACCCGCACACCTATTACTTTGTGTAATTTATTTCATCACCACTGCTCTCAAAATGGTGAAGGAAATCATCGTGAGGAAACCGGCATGTCCTAGAACCAAAAATTCGAAGACAAGTGACATTGACCAACCCGCACTAAGCCCGCGTGGTGGATTACGGCCCATTCCTTCTCCTAGACAGGAGGCCTGAGTCCCAACAGTGGGAACATTAAAAGTCTGATAATAATGCTTTATGCTAAAACGCAGTACACTACACTACACACAAACGACTACAGTAAAGTTATAAAACCTCATAGGTATTTAATTGTCATCATGTTAATTTATTTATTGAGTTAGTACTGTAATTTGACACACACATGTACGAGTTATTAAAAGCTATTAACTTAGTATTAAACGTTTTATCAAAATTATAGGTTACTGCCATCATTAGAAGAGTCTAATGATAAACGTTACCTATTAATTTACGAAATAACTTTTATTTTTATCTTTTGTATAAAAAGTACCTTTTACCCGTGACTACACTCACGTTAATTTAGATTGTAATATTTGAATCAAAAGATACATAACACCATCTAGCGTCCTATAGCAATTATGACCGTCGAAAGTTATTGATAAAAAAAATTGTTTTCTAGATGAACTGTACCTGTTGTCCTTTCCTGTATTTTTGAAAATGAATACAGTTGTACTTCTGATACATGTGCAAAATTGTATGATTGTATTCATTCAATGATTTATGCGAGAAAAGGTTCCAAAAAAACAAACTTACTGCTGCATAATCATTATTTACTTGTAATTTTTTTCGACATTTCACGCAGACACATAACTTTTCTCTTTGGGTGAAGCGAGAGGGTTTGTCAGACTTTTACTGACTAAATCTACTTCTGTTCCTTTAGTTGACTTTGCATTCCAGGAGCCAGTAAAATTACGAACAATCTCGCATCACTAACATGCCTATTGGTCCTTTTTAATTTTGCTGAAGTCTCTTTGAAATGCGCCTAGAAGACAGTAGAAGTAGAAGACAATGGAAAGTACAGAGCATGCATGGAGCCAGAGGAAACTATAGCACACGTGCCCTTTGAATGCACAGCTATCATCAATACGAACACCTACTCTGGGAACTCCGAATTCACTCATAGATGTCCTGAATAAACTGAACGGACTCATCTGCTTCTGGAGAGAAGTAGGCTGGTTGGAATGAAGGTGGTCATGGCCCACGTACAATAATCCACCAAGAACTAAGTGCAGAAACCAGACCACAAAAAACGGTCAAGTTGATCGCAACACGGTGCCGACTCTGGCTTGATCCTAGTCGTAATGCCAAATGACGAACTATCTGTTGCTGGACGAGAAGTAGCCCTCGTAGCGAATTTACCCTACAGCTGAAAGCAAAGATCATTTTAAGATACCATCGTAAACAAAGTGGCATACTATCTGACCCCAACCAACATGGGAATGTCAATCTTTATGCACATGTTCATAAGACCCATAAATCATCTGGGAACACATCCGTTTCGTATCAATCATGCTGTAGCCTTTACACTTAATACCGTTTCCAGCGAAAAACTCAACATTTACATAGAAGAAAGCCGTCTGGTCCCCTATTATGGAAATCCGATCACGTCGAGGCCTTCAAGATATGGTATCCCGGCAGAGATTTCAACTCCTTGATCCTAAGTTACGTTGTTGTAAACACCGCTTATGGAAATCAACCGATACGGAACCCGTGCTCCTTCGTACGTATCATTTTATGCCATCTTTTCAGGCCAAATATGTCGAGGGCATGTAAATGTTTGTATTTAAATTCTGTTGCTTTATTCGCATTTCCCTCAGGCGCCATATTTGGACGTCAGATCTAAGATTGTTTTGAGTGGATTTTTGTGGTAGTGTTGCGAGTGCAGTATTTTTTGTGTATTTTTGTGCAAGGCATTATAAAATGTCTGACGTTACATGCAGATTCGCAATTCAAATAACAGAAGATTTGCCATTAGGCACGAATGTGACGTGTGTTTTCCCTATGGATGGATTTATTTTAATTGCGTCCTTTTCTGAAAATAATTATTTTTCTTTCTTTCCTTTTTCCCAGAAGAGGGCCAGTGGAAGCTAGCAAACAAACAAAAGTATGCAAATAAATCTTATATATAAAAATGAATAGCTGTTCGTTAGTCTCACTAAAACTCGAGAACGGATGGACCGATTTGGCTAATTTTGGTCTTGAAATATTTGTGATATTCCAGGGAATGTTTAAACGGTAAGAAAGTATGTAAAATTAGTCGATTATTAGGCAGAACGAAGTTTGCCGGATCAGCTAGTAAATAAATAATTTTAAGTCATCTATTAAGATCTCAACAAAACAAGAAAACATACACAAAAACACTCTCACTTAAATATCAAAATAAACATTAAAAACAAAAAAAAAATAGACAATATTTCTATGATACATGGGCCTGTATAATACATCTTAAAACAACAATAATTTTGGCGAGAGTGATTGACAGAAACAATCAAGTCTTTCGCACTCTCTCATCATATCATCCGAGTAGAATAATACTATCCATTTCTCACACTGGCATTATGATAATTTTAAAACTACATGGCTACAGAGCGGGGCTATTTAAAAGGGTTACACCGCAGCCCTGGAGAGCATAGAGTAACTAATAATATTCCACAACTATCACACAACGCCGTCTAGTCCCAAGCTAAGCAGAGCTTGAGTTATGACTACTAGACCACTGATAAACATACTTATATATTTCTAAATACATACATATTATAGATAAATTACACCCAGACACAGAACAAATGATCGTGCTCATGACACAAACATTTGTCCTGGGTGAGAATCGAACCCACGACCTCTGGTATAGCAGTCAGGGTCACTAACCACTAGACCAACAGGTCAGTCAGTAACTGATACTGATGAACATGAGCAGGAACATTCTGAAGGTTTGTATCCTTATAACCACGAGAATATTATTCCTTTATAGTATGCTGATGTTTACAATCAAATCGTAAACTAAAACTAAGTAGAGAACCAAAATGGTGACAAGTTTTAGAATAAAAATTTCGCAATACGTTTACAACGAGCTACTTACAATTTGATTCAATTTTCATAAAATAAAGTGGAAAAAATACAGTAGTTGCGAAGCATTCAAGATTGGAAAACCATCGCGAGTGCTGATTCGCTTGGCAAAACAAGGACTAATAAGAATGGTCAAGCGACTAAGTTACTCCTACTCAGGGTTCTGTGTTTTCACATATATCGGACTGTTATTTTTTTATATTAATAAATTAATAATAGTAGATGGCAACCTCTAAAGGCTTATTGTGACCAGTTAAGTGAATGGGAAAAGACCTCGTGGACGCAGCCCTATACGTTGGTTCGACCAGATCCACACCACTCTTGACAGAGACAGACACAGATGAAGGAATATCGTACGAGTGTAAGTGATGAAACAGGGAGGTCACGACCCTCAGTATTGAGGAATACGACACAAGGAGAAGGGAATTAATACTGATGGTTATCCCATTGTATCCACGTGGATCCATTTCCATTGAACTTTCCAATTTGTTGTTGTTTTTCTTTTTTTTTATTGTTGGGAGGCTCTCGGTTGACCACTATCTCACAAAATGGTAGTGAAAATGTGTATGACGATGCAGCATGCTTTCATAGAAGAAACTGAAGGAACGTGAATGTGTTTTAGCCAGTAATAAAATTAATACTCCTTCTGATTCAATCCAAGCGGATTTGCAGATCTGCCACCAAAAAAGGACTTTGTTTATAATTTGAGTCCGTGTATAGCCTGAGCGGACCGCTAGAACATTATTTCAACAATCAACTCATTTAGAGGGATTTATGGTCCCTTTAATGGAACCCTAAACAATGCACAGGTCACTGAACTTTTAGTAATGCAACAACACAATTTATTCTACAAAACACTGAGAGCTACACTGTTACATCCAGTCTGTTAAAAACAAGGTAATTACAGGAAAAAAACTGCTGTTTAAGAAACATTATTTTATTTTATGTAAAATATTTTATGAAATTCAACTTTCGTTAGTTAAGAAGTAAATTCAACTAATTTGTTGTTGAAACGAGATTTTCTCGACGTTAAACACGGCTTTTAGATTATACTCTGACTGTTTTAATTTCACGTCTATTAACTTCTCCTCATTTTATTGTCGATTAACAAACGCATAAGCATGATTTTAATTTATGTTTCTTTCTGAGAATTCAATGATCAAAGTTAACTGTAGAGCCACAGGCTCTACAGTTAATTTTCTGTGTGGATCCCCCAGATGTCTCATAGTGTATTTGGATATAGGTTACAAGGTATATGTGTGACATGGGATATGCTACTGGATAATTTGACAGCATCGTCAGCGTCATGTTGGGGGGACACTTTGTCTTAAAATGTATTTGAGGCTCAATATGTCCTGCCAGGGTGTCGAATTATCCAACAAAATGTCCTGCATCATGTAAATGCGTAGTTTATTGTTGGGGATACACGTTGCGGGACACTGAGCAACATTACAGAGTCACGTATAGGAAGTGTTGCGTCTTATGTTGGAGTACTTTTTGTCCCTTATCCAACAAAATGTCCGGCGTCACGTAAATACGTAGTATAATGTTGGGGGACACACATTGCAGGACACTGGGCATCGTTACAGCGTAATGTAAATAGAGTGTTGCACGTTATGTTGGGACATTTTGTCACATATTATATCTGTCGCTATCTTAAAATAACACGTATTGCTGTCAAATTATCCGACAAAATATCCTGCAACATGTCGATTTGCAGTAAAATGTTGGGAGACAAATTACGAGATACTAGGCAGTGTTGCAGCGTCAGGTAGATGGCACGTTGCACTTTATCCTGAGGGGCGGGGGGTATTTTGTCCCCTAGTGTATCTGAGGCTTAATTAACAGTTATCTCTAATAACCTATGTAAGGTCTACACGACAGCTGAGTACACAAGGTCACTATCATCTAAAGTACCACAATCACGATAATATTTGGTATGCAGTAGATAAATTGCATGGTTACTTGAGTTTTCTGTAGTCTTCAAATCAACATAGTATGTAGAGCCTGTCACGAATTAAGAAAATTACAAACGAAACGCCTAAACAAATTGTAAGGCTAACGACACACGAGATACAGCCAAATCTCAAAGGGCCAAAAGCTTTACAGTTTCAAAGACCAGAAAAAAAAAAGAACTAAGCGTCATGTCGTACGGCAATTAACGGGTAGCTGTGTGTTTTTCAATCCGATTCAATTTCCGTCGGCATAAAGTCCGTCTGAAAACGTCACGTGTATAGCTAAGCGCGCTTTTAATCGCCGCTCGAGCGTTCCGCTCAAATGTCACATTCAGAGCGGTTCTGTAGCGAGCTGCATTCGAAAAGAGTTAGAAACGCGATGTGTTGGCTGTCACCTAGATGTGGAACTAATAGATGGGAATATTAAAGGAATAATGGAGAGAAGTTGCTTTTTGTAATGGGCTTTGTTACGGTTGTACTTTTGATAGGGACGAAGTTTGTGTTACACAGAAAAAAATCTTTGAACAGAAGACAAATTCAGGCAAAAATTCTTTTGATTTTTTTTTTTTTTTTTATTGACTCACCTACTTGCCTGATGGAAAGCAATAATGTGGTCAACGATAGAGAATGCTTGGCTTATTCTAATCTTTACCAGGTTCCGGCACAAAAGTGTGTTCTTGAAACGTAAAAAATTTCGGGATTCATTTTTACAAAACTTCAGTGTATGAGTTTTTTTTTTTAGTTTTTTTTTTTTTATATTTTCCCGTTATTGAAGAAAGAAACACGTACAATGGAAAATCGACAGAAACACGATTGACAGTAAATAAAGGCATGCATTTTATAATCCCGTTCTTTCACTCTTTCCATTTTCTTTCCCAATTTTACCTCATATATCTTCTGGCACTCACTTCCGACATTGTTTTGACAAATCGAACCAGTATATGGTTCGAGGAAAATTCTGAAACTCGGCTTCCTTTCAATAAACGGAATAAGGAATAACATTACAGGAAGTTTTTTCTTTATAGACATGCCGCCGGTGATCGATTGCGTCTAGAGTTTGGTGTCAAAGCGATCCATCATCAGTCCAAATAGTGGATGCAGTAGTGAGAGGATAAATATGATCTCTATAAATGTTATGATGATATTTTCTTATGAAGCTTTCGGAGATTATAATGAAATAATATTACTGGTGCTTTGTGTGTTATTTATACACCGTTAAATTTTGGTAGTTGTCGATGTCGATTCGGTACATAAAATACTATCGATTTGTAAAGAGAAAATTAAAGAATAAAGTACTTTTTTTTAAAGCTCATTTTAATTTACGCTTGTACAAAATTAATTTCATTAAGTAAACGTCAGCCGAGTGAGGCCAATGAACTGAAGGTAGATCGTACGCAATGACCAACAACTACCTACAAGGTTATTGCTACTTTATTTTTTAATTTTCTCTTTACAAATCGATTGCATTTCATGTTTTTTTTTTATATGGTAGGTAAAATCATCCAATGACAAATCCCGCCCTTGGGCGGAGCGGGAAGTAGTGTCAGACTCTTACTGACTAAAAACCTACCCCGTTCCTTCGTTGCCTATAGTGCCGGGGCTGAGCCTTCCTCTCAGAAAACGACCCTTGACCCCAGCAGGTTTCGACCCTGCTTGCCTGCAGTTAGCAGGCTGGGCCTCTACGGTTTGCTGACAACTCCTATTGCATTTCATGTACCGAATCGACACTTCGCGGTATTAAAACGACCAAAATTTAACGGTGTACATTTCATTTAAGTTAACAACAATTGTTTACACTACACATATTTCTGACTATTATATTGTTTAATGCAAACAACATTTATAAACACAAAATCAAATTGAGAAAAGGCGCTTTTATCAATAAAAATAATATTAAAACAGAAAAAATTTAATAGAAGTCTACTTTCAGTTTGAATATTATTTTTATTCGAAAAAAAAGTCTACATAACATTTTATGAAGTCCATTGAATCTACAGTTTTATAACAAAACGATAGCCGTTAAATCTAAGACTTGCGCTATTATACTAAAATAAAACTAACGCTGTTGACTCAATCTTGCTAAGCATAGACCCTACTCAAAATATCATAAAAACGATTCTGGGTTCGGATTGGAATAATCAGTACTACAAAATTATAGGTATTGGAATTTCTATACATGATAATGATAGGTCTATAATAGTCTCGTCTATACCGCAGTAGAACGAAGGCACACCTCGAAAAATAGGCATGCTTAACTGGGAGTGGGCAGGCAATGTGCCTGCCCACTCCGCTCGGCAAATGGTGTCGAAAGGTTCTGGAATAGCAATTGCATACTATGAATAGCAGTATTGTAAGAAAGAAAGAAAAACGTTTATTCGTACTTCACATATACAGTAAAATAAAAAAATACTTACAGAAATATTACAATAAAATCTGTGCAAGGCCTAACTTAGCATATGCAGCGATTTTTTTTTTAATTTAAATTAGGGAGCTTGTTCACTATAATGGCTATGACGTGAAGAACGTATAATAACACAGCGCTGGTATTCTTTTAGGGCCTGCGGTGATGCCACGTTAAAACTTACGGAGTTTAAATAAACTAGATATCGAAACAAAATGAAAAACGTAAAATTATGTTAATATGTGTCGTGAAAGTGTTAAATAAAAAATTAAAAAGAATCGTGCATATAATATTAAATAAGTATTGAACCATAGACAGGCGTCGAGCATGCGCACTTTCGCGCTCTGCCTCGCGTGTTCAAACGACATTTGTCACTACCATAGACAAACGGACGAACGCGCGGGCGCATGGCTCACGGATATTGGAAGGCAACCCGCTGATCTGGTAAATTCCGCTGCCACGACAAGTCGAGGCATGGCGGACAGAGCTCCGGCGGGATCTCATGGCGAAATGGCGTCAACGACTATCGCAACCTCGTTCGGGGCGCGCCACAATTGGGGCGATAAGGCCCATCCTTGGGGCGTGGCTGGAAAGACCTCACGGCGTTCTCAACTTCCGCACGACGCAGGTGCTTACCGAACACGGAAAGTTCGCTAAGTACCTGTTCCGGATTCGTGCGGAGGATTCGCCCGGGTGTCGCCACTGTGCGGAACATCCGGAGGACACGGTGGAGCACACTGTAGAGGTGTGCCCCGCCTGGGCGGAGCATCGCCGTGTCCTCGTGGGGGCGATCGGCGGCAGCGATCTCTCTCGCCGGGCCTTGGTTCAGGCCATGGTCCGTAGTGAGGAGGGATGGCAGGCGGTCGCCTCCTTCTGCGAAGCAGTAATGCTAGCAAAGGAGGAGGCCGACCGCATCAGGCAGAGGCAACGGGGCGCTCGCCCCAGCCGCCGCCGGGATTCCGATCCCGATTTCCGGCCACCGTAGGCGCGGGCTTGCGGACGGCGTGCAATGGGTAGCACGCTGTCCGATCGTCCGGTAACCGACCGGACCGAGCCCAAGTCGTCGACGGCGCGTTCTGTTCCCGCGCGCCTCAAGGAGCTGTCAGCACACCGAAGAGGCCCAGCCTACTAACTGCAGGCAGGCAGGGTCGAAGCCTACTGGGGTCATGGGTTAGTTCCGAAAGGAATGCTCGACCCCGGCACGATAGGCTACGAAGGAACGGGGTAGGTTTTTAGTCAGTAAGAGTCTGACACTACTTCCCGCTCCGCCCAAGGGCGGGATTTGTCATTGGATGATTTTACCTACGATAAAAAAAAAAAAAAAAAAAAAACCCGCTGATCTGGTGAGCTTCACCGGAATCCACACACTCAACCTTAGAACAGAAGAACTTATTTGATGACTATGTACTCACAAAAAATGTAATGTGTTAGCAAACAAAGAGGGTTTCGCTATCAGATTTTTGTCGTAAATAAAAAATAATGTTGCGACGTTTTTATGGTTCCGTACCACAAAACAAAAACAGAACCCTTATAGGATCACTTTGTGGTCCGTTTGTCTGTCTATCTGTCAAGTCCCTTTATCTCGGGAATGCGTAGAGGTATCGGGTTCAAATTAAGACCATATAGAAAAGACCGCGATCTCTTGAAGCTGTGAAAAAATCAAACTTAACGGAAAAACATACGACTGTTTATGTTGCAAAAAACGTATGTTTCTATACCAAGGTAATCAAAATGGTATCAAGGGAATCAAAATCATATATTATTGTACTTCCCGTTGACCTAGAATCCTGAAATTTAGCATGAAGCAAAGCATGATAGCACAAGTATGAGAAACATTTGAAAATAGTAAATTTGTAATTGCGTCACAAAAAAAAATGCGGTTCGGAAAAATTGTTGTAATATATAGATAGAAATATTCTTTATTGTATACCAAAGATAAAATTATCATATTTTGATGCTTACAAAGGATTCAAGACCTCCCCTTTGACGGAGAATTATAAAATTTAAGAAACAATGCCACGCAGCACAAGTAAATAAAAACATATTTACAACTTTTTTACAAAAACGGACCCCTCAGTGCACGAGCCCGAGTCGCACTTGACTGTTTTTTTTTTGGAATAAAGATTATGTTCACAGTTGCCAAATAGAAAGACTCACAGCAAAAGGACAAGCACGTCGGTCGCAATGTGGGTGTTTCACAGGTGTGAATACAATTTATTTTAAGAATAGATGTTACTTCAAATATGTTTTTGGTGAAATGGTTATTATGAGGGCAAAAAAGCCCACACCTGTCAGGTTACTGTCCTAACTTTGGTGTCTTTAAAAAACATGACATTTATTTGAACCGTGATACCAATGTCAATCATTGACAACACGGTTCTGAAAGAGAGGCTTTAGCAGGCACACTGCCTGAAGGTAGGCATAGGTATGTTCTACCAAGACCGTCAAGACCAAATAGGGCGGGAAGTCAATATGGTGGGATTCAGTGCTGCCAAAACAGAAGTGTCTCTGTTTACTACCAAAAGGAGCCCTTTCACCCTGGCTCCTGTTTTCCAAACTGTATCGCTTTTAGCTCTTGGGAGTTAAATTTCCTCGAACCTTAACTTTGGGCAGTTCATTGAGTCCAAAGCCAAGGTAGCTGCTCGGAAACTCAGCGTTCTTTCAACAGTCTGTCAGGACTTCATTCCAAGACAGTTTCTAATGCAGAATGCATTAATGCAAGGTCCAATCATGTGTGGAGTACTGCAGCCACATATGGGCTGGTACTGCAAAATGCCAACTAGCAGTTTTGGATTTAGTGGAAAGGCACGCGAAGAGGCTAACTGGTGATCCAGATTTGGTGAAGTACAAAATATAAAGCCTGGAATAAAGGCATAGAGTAGCCAGCCTTTCGGTGTTTTACAGGATGCATTTTGGAGAGCTTGTGCGGAAATTACATGACTTGATTCTAGTTTTCAAGGCTAGAGTGAATAGGTTCTTAATAAACTAGTGTTCTTCGCCATCAACAATTACATCACTGTTTACTATTTGGTGGGATTGCAGTCAAGCACTAGTTTATATCATTTAAAAAAAAGGTTTGGTGCGGTGGTTAAACGATTGACTGGTGCACTGTTTGTCGTGGGTTGGATTCTCCCACGAAACATCGAGTTCAGTAATCCTAGCGAAGGAGGCAGCTGCACGCGCGAGGGTACGGTACGCACGCCCTACCCACCGGGATCCCGATCCCGATTTCCAGCCACCGTTGGCGCGGGTTTGCGGATGGCGAGCAATCGGTAGCTCGCCGCCCGACCGTACGGTAACCGTCCGGACTGAGCCCAAGTCGTCGATGGCAGATATTATTCCATGGGCGCCTCAAGGAGATATTAGCAAACCGTAGAGGCCCGGTAGGGTCGAAGCCTACTGGGGCTATGGATTATTTGAAAGTGAATCTCGGGGCTCTGGAACGGAAGCAAAGAAGGAACAGGAGTGGGTTTTTAGTCAGTAAAAGTCTGATACTATCTTCAGCTCCGCCCAAGGGCGGGAGATGTCATTGTATGATTTTCCCACCCAAAAAAAAAAAACACGGAACATCGATCGTTTAAATATTTGTGAATGCATTTACAATGCGGGAGTAACTCCTAGTAAGGAGCAACGTTTATTTAAAACAAAAAGTATATTTATACTTTTTTATTACTCAGTCTTACAACTATAACAGTTCTAGCACATTTATATCCCTGTCTACACATATGACGACTGCGGCGGAGAAATGCAAAATGAGTTGCAAGTGACATGCACGTTAGTTACGGTGTATGAGCGCTCCTGAAGAGAATTTTTAGAATTGTGGGGCACTGATTGAAACTAAGTAAGTGTGTTAAAGTAGGCCAAGTATTATGAGTAATGCTTGAACGTGAACAGTATTTGGGGTAAAAGACGTCTGAATGTAAATTGTAACTGTATCAAATCAACGATTTAGCTTCGTATTCATGGTAAACTAGAGTTTAATGGATTGGTTGAAAAACTGAATAAGGTTTGTAATTACTTTTTTTAATGACATAGACCAGTACTTATCATGGTAAGCAGTGATGCAATCTAGTTATTAGCAACATCTTTTTGTGCTACCCAAACGAACGGACGAATGAGTTCGCGAAATGTGTCTCAATATTGCATCAAATGTACACCTCTTCTTCTTCTCTCTTTTTACCCGACTGCGCCAGAAGGAGGGTTATTTCTTTTCTCATTTTATAAAAACTTTTCCCTACATTAGGAATAACTCCGTGGGAAACTAGGAATAAATGACGTTACGTCGAAGGGGTTATATATGTATTGTATGATTAAGTTTAAATAATCTAGTATATTTTTAATTAGCTAACTTATTTGTTTTCTGTACACTGTGTCTACATCTCTCATCCAACTCTCCTGTCGCAGGTCTGCTGGAAGAAATTTCACTTGAAATAAGCAGGACCTTTGTGCTCTTCTATCTGTGTTTGTTATTTTCATTTTTTAAGTGTTTGTGTGTACATAAATCATTAAATAAATTCCTGTACCGTAACTCGTAGGTGCGTTGACAAACATTGAAACTCACTTAGGTAAACAAGACACCCAAACCCTCACACGTGCGGCCTCCTCCTTCACTAGCATTACTGCTTTTCAGAAGGAGGAGCCCGCCCGCCATTTCTGCTCGCTCCGGACCATAGCTTGAACCAGGGCCCGGCGCGATAGGTCGCTGCCGATTGCCCCACAAGGCCACGGTTGTGCCTGCCCAAGTGGGGCACAACTCCACCGTATGCTCCACCGTGTCCTCTGGGCGATCCACACCTTGATGACACTCGGATAACCACAGTCCTGGAATACAAAAGGAAACAGAAGGAACACGGATGAGTATTAGTTAGTTAAAGTCTGACACCCTCTGATGATGATGATGATTTCTGGAGAGAGTGTACTAGATTTGCGTTCTTCATCTCTTTGAGTAAAATGCCAAATAAATTAACGTCAGTTCACTTATTCACGGCTCTAAAACATGTATCGTGTACAATGTAATCACATTTCCAGCAAACACTGTTTTCCTTAACATAACAAAGAAAAATACCTCTATTTCAGTAACACGGTGGAACAGAAATCCCTTTTGTTTCGTTCCAACGGTTGGATGTGGACGTAAAACAATTTTAAATTGTTCTTATTTTAAAACTTTACAAATGTTATCTATAGGATGGGACAAGGATTTATTTTAGGGCTTTTATGAAAATTTTGAACAGGTGTCATTAAAAATTAAAGAATAAACGGATAACAATTATGATTTTTTTTAAATTGAAAACGTAGCCCTATTCTATAAATTACACAAACGTTGTAACTCATACTTGTACATAAACTGTTTTGTGCAACTGTAATACTCGTATTTATAAACAAGTAAAAGTAACTAATTAAGTAAAAAATTGTGGTTGCGCAAATTAGCTGTGGACTGTAAGTTTGAAAAAGCGATCTAAGGTTTGTTAACAATATGCAGGTATTGCGCCCGGCGTTTATTGATGGGATGAAGTATTAGGGAGGAACACTGACCTTTTGACCTCGAAGGTTCCACGTGGCGCCGGCCGGCGAACCTCGACTTCGCACATTTAACCACTGCCAGGTCCTGTATTGCACTACACTGCACTATTGTTGAGTCTTTGAATGGTTGGATCACGAAATAGTCAACTTTCTTGTAATTTCGAGCGGGCGATGTTAGCGGAGCGGTCACATTCACAATCGATGCACAAAACGTCAATGTCATTCCAATTCTTGAGGTCGTGCAGGGAAGGGAAGCGGAAGGGATAGGATTGCTAGGCCAAAAAAATAAATTACAAAAAACAAAATCGCGGATCATAGCAAATTGGCGCAACCATTCCCCCCGGGTTTGAAGGGTTACCTTCAAAGAAAAGAAAAAAAAACAAAAGCGAAACTAAACCCTATTACTATATCTAAACTATCAATACTAGGTAGCGAAACAACTTATAACTAACTATGCCACTACTGCTGATTAGGCAGAGGGCAGAGGCGAATAACCGGACGCAGGTACGATCCAGTTGCGGTTTTAACCTTTACGACTCGCGTTATTCCGTTCGAACCCGGAAAAACTTCTTCCACTACACCAAGAGGCCAGTGCAGAGGAGGCGCACTCTCAGTCTTCAGTATCACCACAGTACCGACTGTGACTGGATCTGAAGGAGTGTTCCACTTTTGACGCGACTGCAGCGTATGCAGATAATCTGTCCTCCATCGCTTCCAAAAGGACTGAACTAAGCTATCTAGCAGAGCGTGACGCGGGTGAAGCTTAAAGCAGGGCACACATCTGTGCACTCTAGCGCGTATCAAATTGCGAGCGGAAAGTATCCAGTACTTCTGTCGAAGAATGGACATTAATAAATCGGGACCAGCGTGACAATTCACCTTATGGTGATAATCCACCAACAAATCCAAAACGTGATCCTTGCGTGGTAGAACTACTGGATGCATTTGTTCAAACTCTAACTTAGCATTTCGCAGACGGCCACCGACACGAATGAGTCCGTCTTGCAAAAATGGTTTCAAATGTTGAAGTGCGCGACTACAAGGTTTTTGTGATTCTAAACTACGAAATTCTATTGAAAAATAAAATTTCTGCAACTCTCGAAGTACAACTGATTCAGCTCTATCCAAATCAGCTGCGATTATAGAACCACGCGATGGTAATAATCTCAAAAATCTTAGGACGTAAACTACACAGCGTAATAGTCTCGACCAAGACGAGACTCGATTAGACAACAACAAAACAACTGACTCTTCACGCGGAACTGATACTACAAGCGTATGTTTCTTCTCCTCGGGTGGCTCTGAAACAGTAGCGGGGTTAAACGGAGCACTTGGCCACTCGTTAGGAGTGGTATGAAGCCAGGGAGGGCCACAAAACCAAAGCGGATGATTTAAAATTTGCGCAGGAAGCAAACCACGTGAGAGACAATCAGCTGGGTTTTCTGTTCCAGCGACATGGAATATATTTTCCGGTGACAATTCAGCTTGAATCTTAGCCACCCTATTTGCGACAAACGTGCCCCATCGATGGGGTGAAGAGTGGGCCCAACATAGAGCAACGGTTGAGTCTGAAAACGCTACAATTCTCTCTATATTAATGCGAGGACGACAAGTTTTGACTATAGATGTAATCAATTGAACCAACATAAGAATAGCGCAGAGTTCGAGACGAGCAAGAGAGACAACCTTACGAGGAGATACCTTTGATTTTGCGCTAATGAGGAAAACTGAAATGTTATCGCCATTTTGGACCTGAAAGTAAACCACTCCCCCGTAAGCCCTCTCACTGGCGTCTGCGAAGCCTACCACATTAACAACAGTGTCTGGTACTATACCAACATGGCGAGGAATCTGTATCTGATCGAGCATTGGAAGCTCTTTCCTATAGCGAGCCCACAACTTAGCAACACTGTCAGGAGCGGTGTCGTCCCAATCACAGTTGGAAAGCCAAAGCTCTTTTATAAGCAGCTTTGCATATAAAACGACAGGAGCTACAAAACCCATTATATCCCATATCCGAGCTACACATGCTAGGATAACGCGTTTGGTACAAGTTGGCGGAGTCGAGCTAATTTTAAGACTGAACATATCAGTTGCGGGTGACCAACTTAAACCAAGGATCTTATGCGAATCACTATCATCGAATTCCTTTACCGAAGTCAACCGGTGTGACGGTGGAATCCACTCTAATGTAGCTTGCGAGTTGCTTGTCCATTTCACCAGATCAAATTGACCGGACTTCATGAGGCTGATTACTTGAGCAGCGGTCTCTATAGCCTCTGCTTCACTAGGTACACTGTACACAAAATCGTCCATGTACAATCCGGTTTCAATAGTGGCCCTTGCTTTCGGGTATGTATCACCCTCGTCAGCGGCCAACTGCTTGATAGTGCGAAGAGCGTGAAAGGGACTAGACTTAAGCCCAAAACAAACACGATTGAATTCGTAAACCTTCAAAGGTTCCTGCGGAGAAAATCTATACAAGAAGCGTTGGAATCTACGGTCACATTCTCTGATTCCAATACTAAGAAACATTTGCCGAATATCGGCAGAGAGCGCAATAGCAAACAAGCGAAAATTTACTATTATTTCAAATAAGTTACCCTGGAGGTTCTGACCACAATACAAGATATCGTTAAGCGATATGCCAGTACTAGTCTTAGCGCTACCATCCATAACCACACGCAGTTTAGTTGTAAGCTTGTCTTCTCTAACAACTCCATGGTGCGGGATGATGTAAAACGGGTAATCACGTGTCTCCTCAGTCTCGGCAGGCGCTGATGAGATATAACCTTTATCTAAATATTCGATCAGCACATCATCATAGGCTTGCTTCAACTTAGGAGACGCCTGCATCTTACGTTCCAAGCATAGAAAGCGTTTTTCTGCGGAGGCACGGGAGCCACCGAGCGAAAAAATATCACCCTTGAAAGGGAGCGCGACAACATAACGACCATCTTTATCACGAGTAGTCGTGCGGGTATAAATCTCCTCAGTGACCTGATCCTCAGGGCTGAGAATAGGCGGGACATTGACCTCTTCAATCTCCCAGAACTTGCGGATGGTAGACTCAAGCGGCGGCTCGACGGTGCAACAGTGCGACACAGTCGAGTAACTATCTAAACAAGCGGGTGCGGAACCAACTATAACAAACCCGAGAACTGTTTCTAGTGCGTGCGGAGCGGGGTACATCGGAAGACCTTGAATTTTACGTGATAACTGGAGATGCGGGAGAATCGAAGCACCGATCAATAGATCGATATCTCCAGGGAAAGCGTAATTTCCGTCGGCTAACTGCAAGTTCTTAAACTCCGTCAGCATGGACGTGTCAACCGGTACCGTGGGCAACCGTTCCGTAATCTTATCTGCGACTAGCGAATCCATTTCAAACGAAATATTACGATTAAAACGTGAACTAAATATTATTTTAATGGAACCGTGAATGGTTGCCTTTAAACCTCCAAAACCTTTCACTTCTGAGCGGGATGACCAATTATTAAAACTAAAACCAAGGCGTTGACAACAATCCCGAGTAATAAAATTACTCTGGGAAGCGCCATCTAGTAGCGCTCGAACGGTGTGCGGTTTGCCAAAGGCATCTACAATGACAACTTGCGCGGTCGCAAGTAAAACGGTAGTGATTTGAGTACCAGCGGCGGAAAGCGAACACAATGTTACGTCGTTTGCACTTGCAGCAGGCCGCGCGTCACAAGCGTCGCGCGTCTGCGCAGGCTGCGGCTGCGATGGCAGCTTACTACTCTCAAAATGTAAGAAGGTATGATGTCTAGCTAGACATTTACGACAGCTAACACCACTGTTACATGACGTAACCAGATGTTTGTCACTTAGACAATTAAAACACAAATTATTAGTGCGGACAAACTTGTAACGATCCCTAGGCGATAATTTCTGAAATTCCGAACACTTGTACAGCTGTGTATGGCTACCCTTACACAGAGAACAGTCAGGTGTTGAGGCGGTATTAACTAGCGTATGTGCAGTCTTGACTGACTTCGATGACGCGTCTATACGGCGATCGGAACCTGTCCTATTCGTGACTTCATGACGTGCCGACGTGCGCTGCAATACCTTAATATGGTCGCGAATAAAAGATTCTAAATCTTTGAACTTAGGTATTTCGTTACCGCGCTGAGTCGTTTCAAACAGACGAACAGTTTCAGGATCTAATTTCTGTAAACCGATATACAAAAACAAAAAGTCACAGAGGTCATTGACCTTTAGGTTCTTTACTGCACGAACAGATGATGCGAAAATATTTAAAAACTTCTCTAAATTATGATCGTTACAAACGGAAAAACTTTTCAAATCGAATAATTGATCTAAATATGCGGTGGCTACTAATCGCTTATCTTCGTATTTTGTTTTTAAAGTGTTCAAAACTAAAGTGTAATTTTCAGCGCTAAACGTAATTCCAGCACAGACAGCCTTTGCCTTACCGGTCAATTTTTCTACGAGATAATGCAATCTCTCGTGATCTGTCAGCGATGTGTTCCTATGTATTATATTTTCGAAACTATCTATAAATAAATTCCAATTTCGAATGTCACCATTAAATTCAGGTATTTGAATTGGCGGCAATCGTGGGCGTTCGCGAGGAGGGTTGGATAAACCACTCGCGGGGGGGGGAGTCTCTAAACTCCTAGCAATACGTTTGATACGACAATACAAGTCATCAAAGGACGACAATGCCTGATAACTCACACAGTAATCAGGATTTAACTCCAACTCTAAAATGTTTATATTATTAATTGTAGATTCAAAATCCGCGCGCAAACTATCTAAAGTTTCCAACGAACACAAGAAAGCATCTCTAATCGCCAGATCCGAGGTTTGCAAAGATTTATCACAAATTGATTGAACACGTGAAAACTGTGAGTCCCTTTTAGCGTATAAAAGCTTTAACTGAACCTTTAAATCAGTACTAACCTTAGTGCCCTTAAGAGACATCTTGTTTTGATATATTCACACTATACACTCAAACAAACACTTAACGAATTATTAAGTAAGCGATAATTGTCAGATAACAATATGGTAATATTGTAAACAACAAAGCGAACGGCGAACGAACGGAATAACCTGAATCAATGAGTGAATATTACCCAATTTCTCGATTAAATCATTCACGTCGTTCATATGCGTATATAATCTATGGTTTATCCGTTTCCTACAAATATTCACTCAACAATGAACGGGTATTTTTGAAATGCGTCTACCTACATGCAATTTGTAGGACTTCCGAATGAATTTTGTCAAGAAAAAGAATGCGATCGATTTATATCTACGCTGATATTTACGTAGCTAACTATAATTATGCGGTGCGGTTGACGGCGTAGGTACCGTAATTATCAATGGCTCTTTAAATATACGAGCGAAATAACGTTTAGTTGCCTAAATGCCTAGATGCGGGTTTTCTACTATTATATCTAGGTAAACAGGCGCGTTGCGTTTATTCCCTATGGAACAAATACTATATTGCGAAATTACAAGAAAATGATTCACGATCCTGCTCGTAGGACCAAAAGTAATGGTTGCGCAAATTAGCTGTGGACTGTAAGTTTGAAAAAGCGATCTAAGGTTTGTTAACAATATGCAGGTATTGCGCCCGGCGTTTATTGATGGGATGAAGTATTAGGGAGGAACACTGACCTTTTGACCTCGAAGGTTCCACGTGGCGCCGGCCGGCGAACCTCGACTTCGCACATTTAACCACTGCCAGGTCCTGTATTGCACTACACTGCACTATTGTTGAGTCTTTGAATGGTTGGATCACGAAATAGTCAACTTTCTTGTAATTTCGAGCGGGCGATGTTAGCGGAGCGGTCACATTCACAATCGATGCACAAATCGTCAATGTCATTCCAATTCTTGAGGTCGTGCGGGGAAGGGAAGCGGAAGGGATAGGATTGCTAGGCCAAAAAAATAAATTACAAAAAACAAAATCGCGGATCATAGCAAATTGGCGCAACCAAATTGTATTGAATTAGTTAAGAAAAATTTACATTTTTGATAAAGATTTCTAGCCTCAAGTAATTACTTAATAATTATTTAGCAACAAGAAATTACGTCTTTATAAATACAGTTGTAAGTCTTACGTCCACTATATCAACTAGACAGTTGCTAAAGGAAATATTATTTTCTCCAAAAAGGAAAACCGAATGTGTCAAACTAAATCAAACATCAGTAAAAAGAAACAATGACATGTTGACAATGAAATATCATGATTTCAACCGAAAGACGTCCCACTGCTGGACATCGGACTCCCCCAAGCGTCGCCACAACGACCGGTCCAGTGGGTGTCGCATTTATTAGATTCCAGTGACCCTCAACTGGTCACCGGTCCACCTTGTGGGAGATTTTCCAACGCTGTGCCAATAACTAATACCAAGAAATCTTTTATTCCATAAAAATAATTAATACCATTTAAATAAAGTCATTTCAATTTTGTGATTACCATTTCTTTCTGTTTGTGATAAGAAATAGCTTTTAGTATCCCTTACTTAACTTTTAGTAAGGGACCAAACCTGAAATTGCAAAATTCTGTCAAGTTGGTCCCACAGTAAAAGTGGTTTGTTATCATGACTACAATCACGTGTTAAGCATCGTTCACTAGTTACCAGTCACCCTATACATTAACAACTTTGATTACATTATTTTTAACAAAAAATAAAACCCATCAATCCAAAAGAAAACACTTAATTACGCACAAGCGAAAAAACACCAGATTCATTTCAGTCCCTTTTCAAACATTATTAGAAATGTCTTTATATGCAGGCAATGCGAGATTTTCGTCGAAAAAAAGGGTTTTATTTCAGACAGCTATCCGCTGGGGAGCTCTTCGTCACGTAAGGGTGTCGTACGATACGCGTACGTGCCAAGAACGCGACTGTCCCTAATGCGTCTACTCATCCTAGTTAGGGAATTTGACTGATAACGCATGGTGTGGGGGAATAAAAGAATGATAAATTGTGTAGCACTGGCTTTTGTTTCACACTTGGTACTTGTGCGTAAGGGCTTATAATTACCTCGAAAAATGCTTGAAAGAGTAAGGTTCTCTTTCAAATGTGATCTCTCAGGTTGGCTGAGAGAAAACTCATTGTTATGTTAAGATCGCCTTTGTACGTGAATTGTCAAATCACTGTGCACTATATTCATATTCTTCAAAGGGTTTTGCCTCGTCGCTTATACTGCGTACATTGAGGGACTGGAACAATTTGCCTGCTGCGGTCTTCCCGTCCTTCGTCAAATTGAGGTGTCTTCAAGGCTAGAGTGAATAGGCTCTTAATAAACTAGTGCGCTTCACCATCAACGATTGCATCACTGCTTACCATCTGGTTCTGTACAAACTAACTTATGAATGAGTGAGTAGAGAAAGTATCTTTTCTTGTGATGTAACTCATCCCATAAGACCTTGTTTCATGCCAAATCGCAGGTTTCTAGGTAAACAGGAAATATACTATGAATGTTAATACCCTTGACAGTGTCAAAATATACGTTTTTGCGTCATAAACGGCCGTATCTTTTGTTTTCGTTAACTTAGAAGTTTTATTTTCACAAGTTCAAGGAACTACAGACCTGAGTATATGGTTTTAATTTCAACTTGATATCTCCACGCGTTTCCAAGATAAAGGGTCTTGATAGACAGACAGACCGACGGATAACAAAGTGATCCTATAAGGAATCCGTTTTTTTCCTTTTGAGATAGGTACAGAAACCAAAAAAAAATGTTTTGAAAGATTTTATAAATAATTCATCAGTACGTCCTAAAGCCAAAAATCGAAGACAACTGTGATATCCACCAAACTGAACTAAGTACGCGTAGTGGATTATGGGCCATTCTTTCTCCTAGAAAGGAGACTGAAGTTCCTCCAGAAGGATCACTATAAGGCTGATTATGTTGTGTTGAGTGCAAGGGGCACAGCTTTATGCTGAGCGTTCGGCCGTTTTGCACGGATGTGACGCATATCTTTCCATATTAATGATTATGTTTATTGTCTAGTTTTTAGTTGCGTCATTCTAAACAAACTGTTAAATAAACTGTTTTTCTTTGTTACTTTCTTTCTTATGTTGACTACATAGAAGTTTCTGTATAACATTGAGTTCAATGTTTCGATCCCCATTAATTGTCGATAACTGACTGTCGACAAAGTTTCATCATCATCATCACTAATTTCTAATAATATTTGCCAACTGTTAATAGTTGACAACTGTAAGTTTACGGATTTCCAATAATTTGTCTAGTAAACTTGAAGAAAATCAGTTCCATGCCATGGCCATGGTCCGAAGCGAGGAGGAGTGACAGGCGGTCGCCTCCTTCTGCGAAGCAGTAATGCTAGCAAAGGAGGAGGCCGACCGCTTGAGGCAACGGCGCTCACGCCCCGGCCACCGTCGTCGAGATTCCGATCCCGATTTCCGGCCACCGAAGGCGCGGGCTTGCTGACGGCGTGCAATGGATAGCTCGCTGTTCAACCGTCCGGACCAGACAAGTTGTTGACGGCGCGTAGTGTTCCACGCGCACCTCAAGGTGTTGTCAGCAAAGCGTAGGGGCCCGGCAGGGTTGAAGCCTACTGGGGACAAGAGTAATGTGAAAGTGACCATCAGGACCCTGGAACGAAGGCAAAGAAGGAATAGGAGTGGGTTTTTAGTCAGTAAAAGTCTGATAATATCTCCCATCCCGCCCAAGGGCGCGGAGATGTCATTGGCTGATTTTATCACCGGCAAACAAAAAAAGGTATTACAATTTCTGTTTGATTCTATAAGCAAAATATAAGTCGTGATATTATTATCCCTCTAAAGCTAGTATCCGATAAAAAACTACCATATCGTGCAAGTTAATAGCACAATACATAAAGCGAGAAACGTATGTGGTTGGCAATGGGCAGCAATAATTCAAACGATGCCATTAAACGCGATATCTTATATTGCAATAGGTGGATTTTGGCGATACCAAAATCGGTTGCCTTGGTAGTGTTTTAAATTCGGTTTATTGAAAACTGTAGAAAATAAAAATCGCTTCTTTTGGTATGATCATGTGAAGAGGAGGGATGCATAAAATACTACTAAAAGATATATGAATATACATGTGGAAATATGGAAAGGTCGAGGGAGACAAATGAAAAAATGGATGGATTGTATGGGCTAGCCTATCGGTTTTCTATCGTTTGCATTTCGGGGAGTGTGCATTGGGATTGCACAATTTAATTCCGCCTAGTCTGTTCCATCATCGGACCACAAGACGTACGGCGTTGCGCCACCGGTTCATGGTGGAGATTCCTCCCATACTTACAAAGCGTTTTGGGAACACATTCATTATGCGTACAGCTAAGGAGTGGAATTCCCTGCCTTAGTCTGTGTTTCCTGATAGCTATAACCTAGGAGTTTTAAGTCAATAGTGAATAGGTTATTTCTAGGCAAGCGTGCTCCATCGTCGGCCACATTTTCGCTTTCCATCAGGTGAGATAGTGGTCAAACGCGAGCCTATGAACATTTCAATGTGAATAGAAGGTTGTGATTTGCTTATGCTATTGATAGGTGGCGAATAGTGAAGTACGATACCGAGTGATGGCAAAACCAATATTGAATCTTAGGTTATTCTCAACAAGAATGTTTAGGAAAAATAAAAAAAATTGTAACTTTATATGCAAATTGTTGTTCGAGTACCGTTGGGTACAATCGTTATTTTAATATTAAAGTTCCTTTCCAAATTATTTTACCGATGGTTTTTTTATGGTAGGTAAAATCATCCAATGATATCGCCCGCCCTTGTGCGGAGTTGGATATAGTGTCAGACTGTTACTGACTAAAAACCTACCCCTTTCATTCGTTGCCTTTCATACCGGGGCCGAGGCTTCTTTTTAGAAGCCGACGCTTGGCCCCAGTAGGCTTCGGCCCTGCCTGGCTATTCTCATTTATTTCGTAAACTCTTTAGTTTAGAAAACAATACAGAAGTTAGGAGTTAAGTTTATAGTTAATCATATTTTATATCATAAAGGCGTTTGGTAGGTACGTAGTATGTATGTGTGTATGTGTGTTTGTTTCTCCTTCTCAAATTTTGTTTGACACACATGTTCACTACGTAATGGAATGGAACTCTATTTCTTTAGTCTTATAGGCAATCGGACTCGACTGGAGGGAGATCTGGCACATGATCATCAGCTTTAGATTTTTAGGCTTTAGGTATCGCACCTCTAACTTTACAACTCCGGGCTACTTTAAAGTAATTTGTAAAGGAAAACCTAATAGCACTTTTCACTCGACTCTTTAATTAAACTCAAGACACTACGCTCAGCAAACGCGCTTGCAACTACCAGACCAATAAGGCAATGTGACACAAGAACTTTATTAAAAAAAAAAAATTGTAAAACAAATTAGTTTCAAAATTTTAATTTCAAAACCTCACCAAAATTATCATCGTCACAACTTACCACTAGTTTTTAGAAGCAACTAAAATAAATAGGTCACTATTGTAAATATCAAGAAAGGTCCATTTTCTCGGTGCATGCAGTGTTGCAATCTTTAAGCTCCGAATTTATGTTTTCTTTGCGTCGCTTCGCCTTAAGCTGCGCACTTGCACATATTTGGCGAAGAGGCCACGACGGGAATGTACTCTCACAGAATAATTTAACGGAATGGTTATTTAGTTTACTGTAGTACATCACGCTATTTAAATGAATAAGGTAGGCTGAGTTGTGGCTGAGTGCTTCAAAAAGATGTCACCATGTTTGATTAGACCAGTTAGGGTAAATGTCTGCAAAGGCTGCGATATTGTTCGAATGAGTAGTCGTGGCCCTAGTAAAGAGCAATTGAAAGAAGACAGGTAAATTTTAGTCTGTAAAAGTCTGACACTGCCTCTCGTTTCACGACGAGCAGGAGGAGTTATTTGAAGATTTGTCACATAAAAAACCTTAAAGTACAAATAAGTTCGTGAAGAGAAACAAAATGGTGATTATCTTTTTTTTTTAATTTGTTATCTACCATATTTAAAAGTTTCTAACAAAGCATCGGTTTTGTTTTGTTAAATAAGTAGCATTTATATACTGCAAACAAGTTTTCAATTATCGTAATTTTAACATATTTATTTAAATCCTCTCCAACTTTTTGTTTCTATTCACCTTTACAAGCAATGTAAAGGTTATTCACCCCGTTCACGGTACACTATCACTTTACGAACATCCACATTCAAAAGTTCTGTTTCAAAATATCAAATGTCTTTCAACTTAAAACTAGAAAGTAAAATATAAATAGCTGGTACCTACAGTTAGGTATATTATTTTAATAGCAACATGAATTTTTAACGCCAATACACAGAGGACATTGCCTTGTGGTTTGTCACCATGAAAATTATCTTTTTAGTTACGTCACGTAATTGTTTTTGGGTCATGACATAAGTACACCTGCGTTGATCACTAAAAAAAAGTGTAAAGAAGGTCATGTAAGTTTCTAGCGGGATTTCCTCTAATAAACTTCAGTGACTGTCTTGATTATTCACTAATTGATTCCTAGTGTATAACATTGTCTTATAAAATTGGTGTAGTTTTTTAACTCAAGTGTCTACTGAGCTGGACAATATGTGAGATCACTAAAACAGGCGCGATTTCGGTAAAATGCAACTGAAAATGTTGCCGTCCTTTAGCTAAAGTGCCGTTATCTGAAATTTGGCCGGCTTTCGTTTTTAGATGCTAAAATGCTATATCAATCTCTCTAAGCAGTATTTTCTAATATCAGTACTTGAACGGAGTAGGTCTAAACTCGGTTTAACTATTGATAATAGAAAATACTGCTTAGAGAAATTGATGTAGAATTTTTGGCATTTAAAAACGAAAGCCGGTCAAATGTTATATAAAGGCACTTCAGCTAAAGAACGGCAGTGTTATTGTAAGTATTGACTACCTTGGCAAAGCTTGCCGAAAAGACTGACAGACTTCGATACAATTGCTGACAAATACTGAAAATATATTAGAATGTGTTACATCCATATTCAAAGTAATTCAGACTTATACAGACAATAATTAATCGTTTCTATGATCAACCTCACCTGCGTGAAAAATGGAAATCAGTCCAAGGAAACAGATGCTCTCGAGAATATCCTTATTTAGGACAAGGTACACTACTCGTTTATCAAATATCGTAATCCGTTTCAATATAAAGTCGTAGAGAGAAAAAAGACTGACAGACCTGTTTTGTATAGGTATATAATACTAGCTTTTGCACACGACTTTCTTTAAATGTGAGTGTTGGGTAGTGTACGTAAAATTAAAGTCGAAGCCAGATAGAAAGAGGCTTCAAGCTCATCTCGTATCAAATTTCATTAATATAAGTTCAGTAATTTAACCGTGAAAGCGTAACAGACAGACAGAGTTAAGGTAGAACTACACTGCGCACACGTGTGCCACACACGCCAATCTGGGCGCTTCGGTCTCCATACATTTTATTTGGAAACTAGACTTGTAAAGCTATACTTGATCCACGCCACGCGACGTCGTTCTACGTACAAATCAGTCGTGTTACACGTCTGCGTTGGTCTAATGTAGTTCTAGCTTTACTTTTGCATTTAAGTATGTAAAGTGTTGATTAAATATGGGCTACTAACTGGAAAAAATCAATTGATTAGGCATTGGACAGAACCCCAACCAAACCAGAATCCAAAACTTTAATCTTAGCCACATCATCGCTTACCATTAGGATAGTGGTATGGTACCATTAAGATAGTGGTCAAATGCGAGCCCAACAATGAGAAAAAACATCACCAATGGCTTTATTTCATGTTATTTATTGAGCTGACCTTCTGCCCTTACCACTGCAACGTATTGGGGACAAAATGGCAGTTTCAGTAACTTGCCTCGGGGGACAAGCGCGGTCACGTGACGATCGTACGCGACTGTTTACGAACCACACATTCGGATCGCGTAGCTTTTTTGATAATTTTATTTTTATCCGAAACAAAAGTCAACTGTACAAACATTCGCACGGTTTTAGTATTTTTACACAATACTGTAGGCCGTCTGTGTATGTAGCGTTTTCTACATTGTGTGTGTGTTTCTATGCCCAATAAACTATTTTTCTTTTCTTTCTTTTCTTTTTACATGAATAAAACATGCATTTAAATGTAATTACTCGTTTCAACAGGCTACAAATAGGTAATTCTGAAATATATGTTTAGCATTTTTCCTGCGACGTCGTCCGCGTGATTGTCGGTTATAGTGAACGCGAAATTAAAGTCGAAGCCAGTTAAAAATCCTATATATTGTTTGAGGTTAAGGCTTGCTTTGCATTAATTAAAATCGGTTCAGTAGTTTACCTGTAAAAGCATAACGAAGTTACTTTCACATTTATAATTTCTGAAATATGATTTCGGATCGACCTCTTTTTTATTAGAAACTAGCGACCCGTCCCATCTTCGCACGGGTGCAATGGTGATATTGAATATATTATGCATGTATTATACATTTATAAACCTTCCTCTTAAATCACTCTATCTATTAAAAAAAACGCATCAAAATCCGTTGCGTAGTTTTAAAGATCTAAGCATACATAGGGACAGACAGCGGGAAGCGACTTTGTTTTATACTATGCAGTGATTATATTTATAAACGACTAGCTATTACCCGCGACTTCGTCCGCGTTAATTTCGTAGAATATTTGCACAATAATGCTAATCTTACAATTCATTCTACATTGAAATTATTTTTGTTTTACTTTCACATAAAACGGCTAAAGGTAAAAACGCAAATTACCTTCAGGAAATATGTGTTATATACTGGTACATATGTATTATGTACATATGAACGTCAAAGCTTCCGAAAAAGGCGCGCCACAATCGAGGCGATAAGGCGCATCCTTGAGGAGTGGCTGGAAAGACCTCACGGCGGTCTAAACTTCCGCACGACGTAGGTTTTTACCGAAAACGGCAAGTTCGCTAAGTTCCTGTTCCGGATTCGTGCGGAGGATTCACCCGGGTGTCACCACTGTGCGGAACACCCGGAGGACACGGTGGAGCATACTGTAGAGGTGTGCCCCGCCTGGGCGGAGCATCGCCGTGTCCTCGTAGGGGCGATCGGCAGCATCGATCTCTCTCGCCGGGCCTTGGCTCAGGCCATGGTCTGGAGTGAGGAGGGATGGCAGGCGGTCGCCTTCTTCTGCGAAGCAGTAATGCTAGCAAAGGAGGAGGCCGACCGCATCAGGCAGAGGCAACGGGGCGCTCGCCCCAGCCACCACCGGGATTCCGATTCCGATTTCCGGCCACCGTAGGCGCGGGCTTGCGGAGCTGTCCGATCGTTCGGTAACCGACCGGACCGAGCCCAAGTCGTCGACGGCGCGTAATGTTCCCACGCGCCTCAAGGAGCTGTCAACAAACCGTAGAGCCACAGCCTGCTAGTTGCAGGCAGGCAGGGTCGAAGCCTGCTGGGGTCATGGGTTAGCTACCGAAAGGAATACCCGGCCCCGGCACTATAGGCAACAAAGGAACGGGGTAGGTTTTTAGTCAGTAAGAGTATGACACTATATCCCGCTCCGTCCAAGGGCGGGATTTGTCATTGGATGATTTTACCTACGATAAAAAAAAAGCTTCCGAAAGAGTGGGTCTTAAAATGAACATGGACAAAACCAAAATCAAGATAAACAGCCATGTAGCGCCCACTCTGACTGCGGGAATCCGATGGATGCGAAGCGAGATGCACAGGACCGTTCATTGTGGCGACACTTGGAAAGTGGGCGTTTCTCCCTAACCCAAAGGAAAGGCATAAGTTTATGTATGTTTTTGGTTTATTTTCTGATAACACAACGTTGTATGTTTTTTTTTAATGATTTGTGCGTCAGAAAAAAGCATATTAACACGCAGTATGTTTTTAGTAACACCAAATAAATCCTTTTAAATGTAGGCTATAAAAAAAGTGATCAGTGGAGTTGAGCCCTTCACCTTTTAGAGTTCGCAATTCTGTACCTTCTTAACGTTGGTAAATTATCAAATATCTTCTCCCAGTCTGGGTGCAGCGAGAAAGGACATCTTCACGCCTCAGCAGTCGCTATAGATTAGTATGGATTTACGAAAGCATGTTTGCATTGATTGTTGCAGCTCGATCGCTTTTGGTGTTTAAATTACTCGTTCATTTTTCCAGTATTGTTGGTGCATATTTGACAGATGTCTTCATATATCACACAAATTATTTTCCATAGTAGGAACTACCCTAGGAAGAGTCTCCAAATTTCAAATGAATTTTCGCAAAATCTTGAGCGCGTGTATCTCCGCCCAATTGAACTCGCATATTGATGGCAGTGCTGTAGTCGCCGCCACTGATCGCTTCCACGAAGATACGGCGGTGCTCCACCCAACCGGGTTAGACCTTCATTGCACGCTCGACCGTGTCCTCCGGACGATTCGCAAAATGGTAATATCTGTACTTCCAGCCGACTACGAAATAGAAACTACTCGAAACAGCCACAACAGCCCTGAGTCTCCAACTTTCCGCCGTAAAAAACAGTAGGATTGTTAAAAATGCTCTGGGACCGTTCAATAAAAAATGCATACACTTATTTTATTTTATCCAACGAAAACGAACGATTTGAAATCGAATGTTAGATTTTAAAGGACAGTGTCTGCCGAAATGTTTCGAAAGTGCTGATCTTAAAATCAGCCTCAATAAAAAAGCAGTAAGAATGCGAAAATCAAATTAAAAAAAAATTAAAACGCCTCATAAATCTGAGATTCGAACTACCATCGTCCTACGTGCTATAGCTAGTCACTAAACCACTGTGCTAAATTCTTAGATAATTTCACTTCAATATAGGCGTTCTTGTTATAAACGTTATAGAGTGCCTAGCTCCTTGTCAATGATAGCGTGATAATTTTTATCTTAAATGGAATAATTAAAAAAAAAGGTAAATATTTTTTTTCGCCGACACGATTTTTTTAATGTTTTGATTACTTTTTACAAAACACTTGGAAAAATATTGAATAAAAATGTCTATGTTATGTTTAAAACATGTAAACAACAATTTTATTGATTTATTCGACGTATCATTGTATATTATCGGAAAAAAAGAAGATAAAAAATCACAAAAATATTAACTGTCGTTGGGGTTTGAACTCGTGGCAAATCGCATATAATACAATATTACTACGCAATAAAAAAATACAATATTCATGGAGCATGCGCGTTGCTAGGGGCATGTTTAATGTTGCCAGCCAAACTAATCTATTTTCCCTCATATAATTAAAAACAATCTTTAGTAACTCAAATTGTAATTTTAAAAAAAATTTAGTTATACGTTTAGTTTACTTTAAGAAAGTAAACAAATAGATTGCGTTACAGATTATTTTATTAGGGTAAATATTATAAAAAAGTCGTGAATTTTGAGATGGATGTGTGGTGTGACAAAAAAGGATAAAGTGAGGAATGAGTATATTAGAGGAAGTTTGAAAGTGGCGCCAGTTTCAGAAAAGTTGAAGGGGAATCGTTTGTCTTGGTATGGTCATATAAAGAGGAGGGATGATACACATGTTACTAAAAGGGTTATGAGTAAACATGTGGATAGATGGAGAGGGAGAGGGAGGCCAAAGAAAAGATTGATATGAAAGAGAAGGAAGTTAGTGATAGTATGACGGGTGACAGGGCAGAATGGAAGAAGAAAACGTGTTGTGCCGACCCCAAATTACATGGGAAAAGGGCAGGAAGATGATGATGATTATAAAAAAGTCATGAGAACTTTGTAAATCTTTTATTAAATTAATATCTAGTAACAATTTTAGCATCAACAACTTTTAGAATCAATCTCCAATACTATCAGAAGAGTCGGATGAGTCTATTGTTAATTTCGATATACATTATATTCCACTTAAAAATATTTGTTTCTATTTTGTCAACATGCAGACGACATTCAGTCATTCTTCTGGTGTTACAGTGTTAAATGCCGGTTTAGTGATTGAGGCTATTTCAGTATGAGCTTTTGTATTGCCTTCTTCTTCTTCTTTGCTTTTGTATTTCTGATCCGTCATTATTTTTGATTCGTCATGATAGTCACTTGATAAAGATTCAAATACATAGTAGCAGTCCATTATCAACAAACTATGTTTTCCTGACAGGCACCCCTCGTGTACGATTAAATAGGGAAATTTTATTGTTATGGTCACCCGAAAATTACTACTAAATTAACTTTGGATTATGGAACCGTAGGTCCGATATTTTCTCATTCCTCTTATTAAGCACGTTTTATTTTCAAGATCCCTGCCAGTACTTATAATCACTTTCGGTATAATGATGACGATTATTTAATTTGAAAACGATAAAAACACAGAACACAAGACATTCTCCTGACCCCTGACGTAAATGCCAAAATGGCAACAAACGATTAGTTCCAATTTTGGCCGCGCGCAGACATTTTACCAATAAAATGCAATATTACTCACCCTCCATAGCAAATAGCGTGATAATATATAGCCTATGTTCATCCTTGGAGTTCAAGCTTGCTTTGTACTAAATTTCATTGAAATCAGCTGGGTGGTTTAAGCGTGATCGCGTAACAGACAGACAGACAGACAGACAGACAAACAGAGTTACTTTCGCATTTATAATATTAGTATGGATTATTATTGTCCTCAATCTGATCACAAGTGAATTTTGTATCTGATCACAGTGTTTATTCAAGTCTAAGGTCCAATGATAGACGTCAAGCGCTCGTATCCTGCTGCGATTGGTCGTATCACACTTTTTCTAACTTTAAAACCCAGTTCGTTTCTAGCCTTTGGCGTTCAGAGCTACAGTAACTCCTTTAAACAATCCTGCAGGCCGCTACAATAACAGGTTGGATTTCATTTAACAAGACGGTAAAGAAAACCCAAAGAAGCCATATTGTTGTAAAAGACTCGTAGTTACTTCCACCAAAAGACACGCTTTCGCGTCCCCTTTCCGAGTCCATTTATGAGTATTATGAGCAATGCAGTTATTCACAAGCGGCTTTTTATACGGCAACGTAGCTGTTTCGTCGACTGTATTCTATTTCTGTTTTGATGTTACTGGTTTCACTTGCATATATCTGATTATTATTTTTCTTTTGTTTTCCTTTGGAGTTTTAAATTTTGAATACATTATAGACATAGCTTGCTAGAAGAGATTGTATAGCGGGAACTACATTCTGAACTGTACATAGTGGCGTATCGCGTGGCGTCTCGTGGTATGGGGCTAATGTAGCTCTACAAGAATAGTTGCCATATAAAATGTATGGAGACCGATGCGCCCAGATCGGCTTACGTGGCCCACGTGGAGCCAACGCAGTTCTGCCTTAAATGCCATACACGTATTCAATATTACAAAACGCTTCCTTTTGTGTATTCCTCAAAGACTAAAGAAAAAGTATGACGATGATGATGTCATCTAACTAATTTAGGCCACAAGGACCGCGTTCCTTGGCTCCTCATGGTAGCTGTGGGCTCAGGTTTGCTGCTCTGTCATGTGACTTGTATAATCAACTTTGGCCGAAAAACGGAAAAAGTATATGCAAGTATCTACCACACTTTTTACCTGCAATGTTTGTAGTTATAGTCCTATGTAACAAACAATAAGCTTATTGCCATATTCCAGACACAGGTACAGTCAGATATAACTCTTT
The DNA here is from genome assembly GCA_958295575.1 of Leucania comma. Classification (NCBI taxonomy): domain Eukaryota; kingdom Metazoa; phylum Arthropoda; class Insecta; order Lepidoptera; family Noctuidae; genus Leucania; species Leucania comma. The sequence continues at coordinate 24,005,064 of OY282467.1, read as the reverse complement.
CATGATAAAAATCAATATTATTTTGCCCAACTTGGGGATCAAAACCAGAACCTCATACGCAACAGGACAGGAGTTTTCAATCAGACCACCATTTTTTTTAAATCAAAAATAAATACTTTAATTATATATGACGGTATAATTTAGATGTATCCAAATATTCTGTGTTAAGTGTTGCTGAGTTCTGCCAAAATTTATTTTGAAAAAAAATACAAAGAACCTTTTTTATTATTTTTAGTAGATAGAATAGGATGTATGTTACTGTCCCAGTTGTCAATACTTTGTAACTGTTTTTTTACAATTTTTAAATAACGCCGTCTAGTCCCAAACTAAGCAAAGCTTGTAATATGAGTACCTACTAGATAATTGATAACATACATATACATAAATATTTCTAAATACAAAAATATGTACTAAAGACAAATTACACCCGACACGCTGTATTTTGTAAGCTGTATTTTATTGAAAATTCTAAAAATTCTGAGATTTCATGAGATTTGCAAAATCCGACCGCAATCCTGAGAAGTGTCCATAAGCCTGAAATTTCAGGACAAATCCTGAGATACGTTAACCCTAGACCACACACAAAGTCACACTATTTACTAATAAAAACAAACAAACAAGAAACTTGGTAAAATAAAACGCAATAAATGGCATATCGGTACAAAACGAACAGTTTGCGACCTTACGATCGGTAACAGTTGCATTTTACAAGGAAAGTATTCCTTTGACCTCTTGCGCGGTGGAAACTCGATTCAAACTTCACCTAGATATCTGATGAAGCAAAGCGGGGGATTTTCTTTCGTATCTATTGCAATATTGTGGGGACCTTTTTGCTGTTTATATAAATTTTGGGTACGAGTGTTTTGACCTTTTTGTTTTTTTATTTTTTGTGATTGTCGTTCGATGTTTATCTATCTTTATTTTAGAAAGTATGCGAGGTGCCAAAACTAACTCGAAGATGTCCCTTAGATCATTTTTGTAGTAACTTGTCATACTTACTTATTAATACACCCAAGGTTAATCTCCGGTTGATGAGTAACTATTGCAATATATGGAAAATAAATATATAAACCTAAACTGAAGTTTTAGTTCATAGGGCGTAGTGTACATGGTAATCCAATACACATCAAAAAAAAAAAATACACATCCAATATTAATAACTTTGCTCAAGCATAGGTCATAGCCTTAACATAGTTCCTGGTAACCAGTCCATTTAAGCCTGCCATGAGTGCATCTTGGGTTTCCATATACCACAATTGTTTCTCATCAAGTGAGAGCTGTTCTTAGAAGCACTTGCATAGCGCGTACAAGGATAATCATCGGTTGGTACCACGTTCCACGAAAAGTGTTTATCTGCCTCTGAGAGTTGGTTTCGGCTCCTCGTACCCCTTTCAAAACTATTTTTAGTTTTTGTATTGTTTCGTATATATTTCTTGTCCTGTGCGAGTATCAAATAAATGTTTTTCTTTCTTTCTTTCAATGGTCCAGGGCTCCAAAGTTCTGAAGTCGCATTATAATTGTTGTACCTAGACTTTACAATAAAACTAGCTGTCCTGGCAAACTTCGTACCACCTAATGAGGATAACGCCGTCTATGGATATTACCAGAACCAGGAGAATTAACCCCTCACAAGCCAGGGGATATTATTATTACGTAATTGCCCCTTTTTTGAAAATCACATTAAAAAAAAATCTTTTCGGGATTTTTCAGGAAAAATAAAGATATAGAAACAAAATTTAAAAAAAATTACTTCGTATATTTGTGTGTACAGTAAGACATTTAACGATTTTCAAGGCCATTCAAGTTGTACAAACGTATGTAGAATCGGTCTTCGAAGGGTTTTCCATTTCAAAATGACATTTTAATAAGAGATGGCGTTGTATTCGATTTTTTTTTCCGTGAATTTTTCCATAATATATTTTCTCACGGTTTAAAACTTCCCTGGAGTATCACGAATATTTCAAGACTAAAATAGGCCAAATCGGTCCAACCATTCTCGAGTTTTAGCGAGGCTAACTAACAGTTATTCATTTTTATAAATAAGAATATAAATTTTTGCTCTTACATAATAAATATCAATTTCTCCTTAAAAAATAAGCATATCTTAATTTAAAACCCTTTAATAATTCCGAGGCACGTCTATATAATTTACTCAAAACAAGCACTCACTTTTATATAACAGCTAATAGCCGCTACGTAGTCATGAGGGACTCAATAAATTATAATTTACGGTAATGGATGAGGAAAGGCCGTAAACTCTTTAATAGTACAAACAAGAGAAAAGGTGAGTGCAACGAGATTAGCTATTTTTGTTCCAAGTTTAGAGTAGTTACTTGTGTTCTAGGTGGCCTTTAGGGAGGACCAAATAAATCATCAAATTACATAGTAAAGGATAGAGAAAATGAAGATTTAAATGAAGTGTGTATCTGGTTTGTTTGGCTGTTAACTTATCTCTACTTGTAATGAAGCAAAGGATAAAGTGGGGATGATTTTTCATAAAACCACAGGTTTTTTTTGGGAGCGGAGAAATCGTCTAATAACTTCTCCTGCTCTAGGGTGGGGTTGGGTAAGATGGTGTGTCAGACTTACTGACTAAAACCCACCTATGTTCCTTCAGCTGCTCTTTGAATTCTAGGATTACGGACTTATTGGAATCGATTTGGTTACTGATGAAGAAACTATGTTCAGGTTCCGCTGATGCATTTTTTGGATATAAAGTCATTCTTGAAATTCAGAAAAAGCACCAGCTTCGTCCATCCGTGAAAAATATTTGTTGCCAAATCAGCACCTAACTATAGCACTCTCCGGAACCAGAGATCTGTTAGGGTGACTATTCGTACGGAGGACATATTTAAAGTAAATTTAATAATCTATAAATGGTACTAAGGTTTATCAAACAGCAATTAGCGCTTTATTTTTAGGACGCCAGAATAATAAGACCCACGATCCCTACCGCAGAAAGTAATCAAAACTGCTACTTAAGATTATAAAATATGACTGCAAGTTGCCATTAGCGTATGGCGACTCCTGGTAATCATAATTGCGGGTTTTCTGATGGCAAGCAATGTGTGGCTCGCCTTACCAGGCCCTGGGTAACGGTTCATAATGCTCCACGCGCAATCGCTAGTGCCGATGCCTACTAGGGCAGTGAAGTTATTCGAAAGAGTTACCCCGATTTTCTAGAATAAAGGGCAACTGGTAGGTTGCCGACGCTTCCCAGCCACCAAAGGCGCGGGTTTGCGGCAAGAAATATATGGCTCGCGGTCCGACCGTCCAGACCGGGCCCAATTCGTCGACGGCGCGTATTGTTCAAAGCGCACCAAGGAGATGTCAGCGAACTTTAGGGATCCAGCAAGGCCGACACCTACTGGGGCCATAGATTATGTGAAAGTGAACCCCGGGGCCCTGGACCGAAGGCAAAGAAGAAAGTGGACTGAGTAAGTAAAAGACTTACACTATCTCCCGCTCCGCCCATGGGCGGGAGGTATCATTGGATGATTTTCCCATCTGAAAAAGTCAGTGAAAGTTTGATCCTCCCTCTCGCTCTACCCAAAATGGAAGAAGTTATTTAATGACTTATAACAAAATAAAAAAATTGCATCTGGCGATAGTAATAATTTTTCAAGCGCTACATTAAACATACTCCAACAGAAAATAATAGAAACACACTCTAGAATATTAAAACATTAAAAGTTATTGCCTATTTCAAATAATTCTTATACATTCAACAGTCAGGTCAAACTGACATACACAGGTCAAAAATTGAAGATGAGATAGATAAGTTTATGGAAAACGTGTTGCGTTAAAGCAAGAAATGTTTCCGGAAGGTTTAAAATTGACCTTTTTTTTGTCGATGGCGATGTGATTTAACATAATGTAATTAGTCATATCTATTATAATAACATTTACAACAATAGTGTCTAATATTATTTGTTTTGACTGAATTATTTTTTTTTTAAGAAAAGTCTTTGCTTTAGGAATTTCTTCTCTATTTTGAGTGCTTACATAAACATATAAACCTACATACATAAGACAACCAGACTCAGAACAACAGCCATTATGATCTATCTATATGTAGCATAGCATAGCATAGCATCAGCCTTATAATGTTCCCACAGGTGGGACTCAGACCTCCTCTCTAGGAGAGGAAATGGGCCGTAATCAACCACGCGGACCCAGACTGGTGAATGTCACAGTTCTTCGATTTTTTTGTTCTAAGACATGCCGGTTTCCTCACGATGTTTTCCTTCACCGTTTTAAGAGCAGTGGTGATGAAATAAATTACAAAGTAATGCGTTTGTCTGGGTGCATCTATAGGTGCTGTAGCCCAAAAGCCTTACTACGAACTTTTAAGCGAACCATTTTACTGTCTAAACTGAACTGTGTGTTAATGAGAGTTTTATAGGGTTTAGCTCCATCCCTATTTCTTGCTCAACACGTCATACTAAACCCCCTGATTATCTTGAACATAACAGTTTTAATTCATTATTTCCCAAGAGGACGCCGGCGTCTGCACACCTATTGTCTTTCTATTGTGTCTCTAATTACGATATTCAAAAGGTAATAAAACCATTATAATACTTACTTATACTGCATAAAATATGAATGGCTCATCAAATTTTATACGCCACAATTTCATAAACGAGCAGATATTTAATGAAGCAAAGTTACGAGAACAAAATGCTGACTACAAACATTGAGTTCATATGAAATTAATAACTATACTTTTAGACTAATGAACCGAGTGTCCCTCCAGCTAGTAAAGCTATGCCTGAGGGATACAGAGAGAAGATATGAGGGACCAGATAGCAATTCAGCGTAAAGTATGTTGCCTAAAATGAGTCACCGAAAGTCGGTTTTATTCGGTCACTTTTGATACTATGCTATACTTGAAGTAAAGGCGTCTAACTATAGCTCATTTTGAGAAAACAATCACAATGCCTGTTCTACAGGTTACGACTAACAGCCTCAACACCACACCTACATGTTACCACCAGGGAGAGTGGAAACGTCGAGAGATGTCGTGCGGTGTTCCGCAGGGATCGGTACTGGGACCACCCTTGTGGAACATCGGGTACGACTACGTGCTGCGCGGCGACTTCCCCGACGGGGTCAGCGTGGTCTGCTACGCGGACGACACGTTGGTCCTAGCACGGGGAGAGTCGTACCGGACGGCGGTCGAACTAGCGACACGCGGGGTTGCGATAGTCGTTGAAAGGATCCAGCAGTTGGGACTCGAAGTGGCATTGCACAAATCCGAGGCCATGTGCTTTCATGGCCCTAGGGGTGCGCCACCAACGGGTTCCCAGCTAACGGTAGGAGGAGTTCACATCAGCGTCGGGTCGACGATGAAGTACCTGGGACTCGTCCTCGACAGCTGGTGGAACTTCAAGGAGCACTTCCGACGTCTGGCTCCCAAACTGAACTGGACTGGGGCTGCTCTCGGGCGGCTCCTGCCCAACCTCAGGGGACCAGACGCCTCCTGCCGGAAGCTGTACGCGGGAATCGTTCGGTCCATGGCCCTCTACGGGGCTCCGGTGTGGGTGCCGTCGCTGCAACAGCAGCCGAAGGCCCAGCTAAATGCGTGCCAGAGGGTCATGGCAATACGCATGGTGCGAGGGTATCGAACGATTTCCCGCGAGGCGGCGACCCTCCTTGCTGGCCAACCGCCATGGGATCTGGAGGCAACAGTCCTTGCACACATGCACGACAAGCGCATGGAGATGCAACGCCGGGGCGAAATTCCACTGCCACGACAAGTCGAGGCATGGCGGACAGAGCTCCGGCGGGATCTCATGGTAAAATGGCGTCAGCGACTATCGCAACCTCGTTCGGGGCGCGCCACAATCGAGGCGATAAGGCCCATCCTTGAGGCGTGGCTGGAAAGACCTCACGGCACTCTTAACTTCCGCACGACGCAGGTCCTAACGGAACACGGAAAGTTTGCCAAGTTCCTGTTCCGGATTCGTGCGGAGGATTCGCCCGGGTGTCGCCACTGTGCGGAACACCCGGAGGACACGGTGGAGCATACTGTAGAGCTGTGCCCCGCCTGGGCGGAGCATCGCCGTGCCCTCGTGGGGGCAATCGGCGGCAGCGATCTCTCTCGCCGGGCCTTGTTTCAGGCCATGGTCCGGAGTGAGGAGGGATGGCAGGCGGTCGCCTCCTTCTGCGAAGCAGTAATGCTAGCAAAGGAGGAGGCCGACCGCATCAGGCAAAGGCAACGGGGCTCTCGCCCCAGCCGCCGCCGGGATTCCGATCCCGATTTCCGGCCAACGTAGGCGCGGGCTTGCGGACGGCGTGCAATGGGTAGCACGCTGTCCGATCGTCCGGTAACATACCGGATCGAGCCCAAGTCGTCGACGGCGCGTTCTGTTCCCGCGCGCCTCAAGGAGCTGTCAGCAAACCGTAGAGGCCCAGCCTGCTAGCTGCAGGCAGGCAGGGTCGAAGCCTGCTGGGGTTAAGGGCCGTTTTCTGAAAGGAAGGCTCAGCCCCGGCATGATAGGCATGAAGGAACGGGGTAGGTTTTTAGTCAGTAAGAGTCTGACACTACTTCCCGCTCCACCCAAGGGCGGGACTTGTCATTGGATGATTTTACCTACCATTAATAAAAAAAAAAAAAAAAAAAAAAAACACCTACATGTTAAAATTTGGTCCAATTCAATTGATATACACTATTATTTAAGGCTTCTATTTTATTTTCCCTGGTATCTAAATCAGTTTTGTTCTACGTCCGATACATAGTAGCTGAATAAATAAAGACTGTTTTACTACAGCAGAAATTTTAATGACATCGGCTACCGAATTTGCTTTTGTTTTAGTCTGGCTAACTTTATGAATGCATGTGAACGAAGCTATAGGGTGCTTGTCCAACAAAGATGTGCGAGGTAGCTAGGCGGTGCGAGGATGAGTACCGCTGCTGTAGTAATGTGTGATTGAATTTTTTAACGCCTATTTTGTGTTTTACTGCTGAGCGAAGATTTCTCCTTTCTCCTTCCGAACCTCACTTTCTAGGGCAATCTTTGGCTAAGTTTGCCCCGCGAATGTGATCAGATACACCTGGCTGTTTTTTCCCCGACATCTGCTACTTGAGTTATGGAGCACATCATGGTGTTATGCTCTGCTCCATTACCCTTTGACCAATCCTGAGTGTGGACTTTTGTTTATGTTTGTATTTATTAATATTTAGCTATATATGGATGGGTTAGTGAACCTATGAAACTTGGCGTGTAGCGGAGTGGTGCGAAGATGCATAGCAAGCCTTTTGCTTAACTCAAATTGATTGCTACGCACACCTTTGTCGCTTACGTCCTATACATATCTCTCGCATATATTTGGAAAATCTTGAAAAGAGTTTTAAGATATATTTTTTCTCGCCGTTCGTGTAGATAACTAGCACATTACTGGGCGGAAAACACCCTTACACATAAAAGTTCTAACTCCAAAATATTTTTAATTATAGTCCAGCCATATTGTTTCAGGATCGTAAAGGGTGCTATCAAGCTGAGTGGTTCGTTCATTTCAAACATTAAAATGATGTTTCAGTGTTCTAGTTCATTAGTCTAAACTGTAATACTTAATCCTTAATTCCAGGGGAGTACCTTCTATTTTAGTAATGGTGTTGTAGTAAAAATGAAGCGAAATAAAATAAAAATGGTTGGGTCTTTTAAGTAACTAGATTTTTTGACAGACTGTGAGATTGCTGGCCTGCCACAAATAGGGATTGTAGAAAATTTTCTGAGATGGTTTAATCTGTCAAGTACAGTACACAATTTATTCCATTAAAAAATAAACTTAGAAAAATTTGATAATCAGTACATATTTTAATCGCAAGAATTTATCTAGTTTTTGGATACAGTCTCTAAAAAATGTAATTAATTAGACTTATTAGTAGATATGTATATTATATTGGATTGGTATCCGTAACTCTACGTCCAAAGCTCGTACATTGCATACAAGTAGGAAAATTATGTGTGTATTATTTGATCCACCCCGGCTCCTCAAGATATGCCAGTAGTGTTGTAGCCCTGATGTTACTGACCGCGGAGCCTACCTGGATTTCCAAAATTCTGCTTGTATCCATCGACCACTGGATGGGCAGCTTAGAAGCAGATGAACTGCTGTCTTGTCTTTCTACATGCAGACTCTGCTATAGAGTGGACAGAATGTTACTTTTATGATAGAGAGGTGCCAATAAAGAACCTATGACAAGTTGTAACGGCTGTGACATAGCAGAACTGAAGTTTAGTCAGCCGCAGTGCCTATTTCGTGAAGCGGCTTTCAATGGAGGGTTGTGTCTTCTTGGCCTGCTTGCACTGGTATGTCCTTACCAGATAGCGTAAGTAGAAGGGGAGCAATAATGGGTACAAGCCCCCAACACTGCCTTACTTCTAATAAGCTTATCCACTGTATCTTTACCTTTGGAATCATTAAGTTCTTTGATTTTCAACCTGGTTAAGACATTTGTGGTACTCTTCTAAGTTCTGTTATAATGTGTTCACAAAAAACCTTATATTTATTACATAATATAAAACAAAGTCGCTTCCCGCTGTCTGTCCCTATGATTGCTTAGATCTTTAAAACTACGCAACGGATTTTGATGCGGTTTTTGTTATAGATAGAGTGATTGAAGAGGAAAGTTTATAGCACCATTGCTCCCGTACGAAGCGGGGGCGGTCACTAGTTTATTATAAAAATAATAATAAAATATTTATCATTAAGCATTTCGGCCCACAGACCTTACACACTAACATAATTATATAAAGTAAATACAACGTATTTTTCGTAAACAAATTTTAAGACTATGTTAGTAACACTTTAAATTGCACTGTTCGCGAAAGCAACGGAACACCACGCCTGCGGCCGAAAGTCTTTAAAAGGCGTATTACAAAAAAAACACGATATTGCAGGTTTCCTACGTTAAAATTTTAGGTTTTATGTTCGTTGTATGAAATAACGATTTCCTGGTTAAAATAGTTCGTTTTCTCTACTACAATCTCCTCAGAACCGATTTTAGATAACTAATTTAATTATGTAGTAATAAGCTTTCTCCCGATGCATGTTTAGGCAAAAATTCACGGAGACATCATTTCAGGGCTCTAATTTTGAGATTCTATTAAATATCAGCAAAAACAAAAATATAATTAGCTCTCAAATATCCTATACTTCAATAATAACAGGTTATATTTTCGTTTTATGCTTTTTATGTAAAGAAAAAAAATATCTACGTAATTAAATTTTCTACCGAAGAGGCTTCAAAACAAGCCCCAATATCTCCAAAGTTCTACATTATTTAGACTTAAAATGTATACCAAAATAATCATAAACATTTGCTTAAACGATAGTATTATTTTTATTTTTTTAAACTGCTACTATTATTTTTTAATTAAATAAATAAAAATACTATATATTTCACTGCGCCGGCCATCTGCGATTAGTACCGCGCGAGCGCTTGTTGAGGTAGGACCTATGTCAGTTTATTTCCCGCGCGCCTTCGTTCCGATACTACCGTCGTGTGCGCCGACTGTCACATAGACCTACCGTATAGAGACTACCGTATTTCTATTGTGTGCGTGTGAACTGCGAACGCAGTTTTCGATCTTTGTAAATATTTATTTTCGTACGGTATATTTCGATGAATATAAAGTTCACTCTTTATTAATATACCAGATACTAAACTTATTATAGTTGAAGTTATCGACTCTAGAAAAGCTCAATGAATGCCTTTGCGGAAAATATTTTTCTGATGCAAAAATGTAATGTTTGACTGTACCAAATAATAAAATATTTAATACATTTGGTGGTTTCATTTACTGGACTAGATTTCAACCATACTTGGTTAGAGTGAACAGGCATTAAATAAACTATTTCATCAATGATTGCATCATTGCATAACATCAGGTGGGATCGCATTCAAGCACTAGTTTGTATCACTTTAAAAAAAAACTACTGGTATACAACTATGCTATGAACAGTAGATATTATAATCGACTACTGCATAACAATTAAAATATTTAAATGAACACGCTTCGACAGTAAAGTTCATAAATTAATAATAAAAAATGTTAGAAATTGATTAATTAAATAAAATTAAAATAACTCGTCAAAAATTTCAACCTCTATCTGAAATATTTAATTTCGGAAGATCAAGATTGTTTAGTCGTCGTATTCGCAATATCATAGTACGAGCGTGACTGCAAGAAGCATGAATGAAAATATCGCTCACGTAGTTCGCCGCCCGCTCGATGCGTAAAGTACCTAAAGGAGAGTGGGACTTCTGGGCCAAAAATGTAAGTGATTGAGATATGCTTTTAAAAATTCGTTACATAATTCCATTTCAAAATAGAAAAAATCTAGCACTAGTTGCTCTGAGGAAAATGAGATATCTAAAAAATAAGTTTTAGTCATGAGTAACCTATTTGAGGTTAGGTATACAATCGAAAAATAGTTTATTCCAAGGACTAACTCCTTGGAATAAACTATTTATCGATTGTATGATGTATTTTTTTTAATTTTTGTTGACAAGACTTATATTCTACTCCTTTCTACTTTTCTACTCTATGTATGATTAATCGTAGACATGGGCATTTTCTTTGAGTACATACGGGTATTAATCCGATATCAGACTTCAAAATAGATTTTCTGTTTTTAGATATTCGGTTTTAGTAACGCCTAGCCTAACAATAAACCATAAAATGAAATATAGCAGTATTCTCGTAAATATTCTTAAGCACTAAAAATAAGATGATATTGTTTGCTTATTTCAATGTGCAATAGATTTTCATAAAAATCCAAATTGTGCGATTCGCACTGTCTTTTTTATTCCACGTTTATATAAAGAGAAAAAGCGAATTTTTACGCATTGGTCAGTTTGAGTTTGGCTATTCACAAAATTCATTTGACTTTTCTCAGCTCCAGCTACATCTACGTAGTGCTATTATTCGTCGATTCTGATAAGTTTGGTTGTTTATATCGTTTAGCTTGGCTAGGCCGGTTTTATAAATCAGTTTGTCTAGACCGAGAAAACGATAAAAATGTTTTTGAAATTGACTTTTAAATTCGTTTCTATATATCGAACACATGCCTAGTCACTCGTCTCGTAATCTTCGGTTCCTTGCGGTATAATGACTAGTAGTTGCAACCTCTTCCGTCACGGCATAGGACCGAAGAGGCTGCGGCTAAACGGCATAGAGTTATTATGTCGATGAGATATACTGACATAATATAGAAACGTCACTAATAAAAAGCTATTTTAAAATTCCTGTTTTCCACAAAGGCCATTAATAAATAGTTGAAGTTGAAACATAATTGTTGTTATTGAACTGCATCTAGAGTGTAGAGTATTTTCTACACACCATCTAAGCACTCCAGATTAAATGCTGAAATGCACTATGTCGACGACCTATGTATGTTGAAATGATATTGTCAGTGATTTCTCTTAATGGCGCCACAACCTGTAAGTATAATCACCCCACATTTTATTATTAACCAGCATCTACTACGATGCACCGTTTTCTTTCTCCACGATATTAACAAATAAAAATATATTTTTAGAGAACATTGATATTATTTACATTTTACTAAATTCTTTTTTGAATAAACTATTATTCCCATGTTTCAGGTAATCGATTGTGACTACATTTATCAACCTTACTGGGACTTTGCTCAAAGGTCGTCTGTTGATGAAATAATACAAATCGGCCACAGTTGTATTGGTCTCCACTGTGGTCGTTCTCTTGCATCACGAATCACTACTTCATGCAACTCGTGAATCGAGAATTTATAATTTTATTCAATTGTTGATTATGCCTCGAAACGGAAATTCTTGGTTTGCATGGTGTTTATGAAAAAAAAAAATTATATGTAAACTGTTTTATTATAAATTAAATATGACCCTTTGCTTTACCATTGCCATTTGGGAACGCGATAATCATGGCGGTAAGTCCCTTCTTTGAGGAATGGCTGGAGAGGCGTCACGACGTCAAACCTTCCACGTGCCATAGGTCCTCCCCAGATATGGTAAATTCGAGAGGTACCTGTACCGGATTCAGATGGAAGAAACGCCCGGGTCATCATTGTGTGGACCACCCGAAAAACAGGACAGAGGGGATAAGCAGTGGTCGCCTCCTTCTGCGCAGCAGTAATACTAGCGAAGGAGACTGCGGCAGCCTGAGGAAATGGAGACTCTCAAAAATGTGAAAGGGCTCTTAATATAAAGTGCAGAAAAGTATTCGGGATTCTTATCACGAAAGTCTTGAATTTGACATAAATGTGCGATTCCAGCAGTTATGAAATTATGTTCATAGCTACTAAAAATATATGACCTTAGGTAAACCCACGGTAAACCGATCAATTTTACCATTACATATAGGGTGACTGGTAATTAGTGAACAATACTTAAACACGTGATTGTAGTCATGATAACAAACAACTTTTACTACGGGACCAAACCTGAATTTGCAAAAGAAATCAGCTGAGTTCAGTACATTTTGACCAGTTAGGCGAACACAAATGTACCGACCAGCAAATTTTTTTTGCGATTTCAGGTTTGGTCCCATAGTAAAAGTTGTTTGTTATCATGACTACAATCACGTGTTTAAGTATCGTTCACTAATTACCAGTCACCCTATATACTGTAAAACTTTTCACTATGACGCTGACCCTTGTTCGAAATTTAAATGCTACATACAATGATGGCCAGCTAGCTACACTCGAAAGTAACGGTGGCTAAAACATATTGTTATGATATATGACCTTAAATTAATATGACCGAACGTACCTTTGTTCCTTTGATCATATATCTTCGTGAACAAATGTATAGCGTTTAGTACAAGGGAATTAATAACGTTTCGGGTTTTTACCCGCGTTTTTTTTTTATTGCGCTTTTTTCGGATGATGAGTGCTTTGTTTGACTATGGTTGTACGTAATTGATGAATTGTTGACAGAGCTCAAATGGGTTCTTGATTTGATGCATACGTGTGTGTTTTTTTCTGTATAGCTGAACAAAAAGCGTTTTAATAAAAACATATTGTTTGGCTAACAGATTTGTATAAGTAATGAAAGTTTTTAATCGATTAATTAAAATATGTTGTGTTTTGTTTTGATATTGTTGTTTGTTTTATTATAGCAAAACTGATTGGGATAAATAAAAACATATCGATTCCCCTTACCAATAAATGGGTAATGTATTATGTAAGGATTTTGATAATTACTCAGGATTCAGCACTAACGCATCAGAATCATAATTTTCCTCTCCTTGTCACTCGTCACGCGTTACTTTCAAAAGCCTATCACATTTTTGAATCACATCATAATATTTTTTTATTTCTTACTGGTTTTTGCCCGCGGCTTCGCTCTCGCTGTACCCTACTTTACCCTACTCTACCTTATACCAATAAATGAGCGAGCGAGCCCTTGAGCGAGTGAACGGGATAAAAATTATCCTATGTCCGTCTCCTGGTTCTAAGCTAGCTTCCCAGAAATTTTCAGCCCAATCCTATTAGTCGTTCTTCAGTTATAAATAGTGTAACTAACACGACTTTCTTTTATTTATATAGATATTGTAGACCTTTTTCACATAAATATTTTTTTTTTCACAACTTATCACACAACGCCGTCTAGTCATAAGCTAAGTGTTATGAGTACTACACAACTGATAAACTTACTTATATATTTCTAAATACATACATATTATAGATAAATAAATAAATTACACCCAGACACAAAACAAATGGTCGTGCTCATCACACAAATATTTGTCCTGGGTGGGAATCAAACCCACGACCTCCGGCATAGCACTCAGGGCCACTAACCACTGGACCAACAGGCCAGTCAAAATATTGTTTGTCAAAAAAGTCCTTATTGTTTGTCATAATTACGTTATATAAAATAATAGCTTTCTTTTGAATATCAATGTCCCGATTCGTAGAAAAGATGTTCCACAAAAAAGGAAATTTCTCGTGTAAAATTTAAGTTTTACGATTAACGTCTTATTGCCCGGAGACTTGGAGGTCTTGAGAGCAAAATTAGGTTGTAGCAAAATTAAATATCAAAAAAAATAAGGAAATGTGAGCTTTTTTTATGGTAGGTAAAATCATCCAATGACAGATCCCGCCCTTGGGCGGTGCGGGAAATAGTGTCAGACTCTTACTGATTAAAAACCTACCCCGTTCCTTCCTTGCCTATCGTGCCGGGACGGAGCCTTCCTTTCAGAAGCTGACCCATGACCCCCCGGTTTACTGACAGCTCCTTGAGACGCGTGGGAACAGAACGCGCCATCGACGACTTGGGTACGGTCCGGTTAGTTACCAGATGATCGGAAAGCGTGCTACCCATTGCGCGCCGTCCGTAAGCTCACACCTTCGCTGGCCGGAAATCGGGATCTGAATCTCGGTGGTGGCTGAGGCGAGCGCCCCGTTGCCTTTACCTGATGCGGCCGGCCTCCTCCTTTGTTATCATTACTGCTTTCTAGAAGGAGGCGACCGCCTGCCATCCCTCAAGGAAATGTGAGCTTATAATAATATAATTAGGTCTTTACCAATGAAATTGCCGTTTCTTGAAACGGTCGATTTGGAATTCTAAGTTCAAATATAAACTTTATATTAAAGCTACGTTATTCTTTTTTTTTGAAATTAGGTATTTATTGGTTTCTTTGTGTATTGTATTTTCTGTAATCTTGTAATAAAAACCCGAAACACGTGTCTAGTATTTTTATGTAAAGAATTTATGTACAAAATTTTATTAATATACCATGGAATATCACACCTTGTTGCCCGCACAAATACATGGTCACCGGGCTATCTGGGCTATTGAGGAGTTGTTTTGCTTCAGCACCCAGCTGTGCTGCTATGACCTGCTCGTTATCTGTATTGTACCTAGTGTCGATGGTGTCCAACTTGTGACCTTTTTTAAAAACTTTCGGAAAAAAAAAATATAACACAGTATAAAAATTATTAGAATCGGTTCAGTTACTGATTCTAAAGAAACTATATTCAGGTTTCGCAAAATACTAAAAATTATCTTATATAGTGTTATTACAGATATCAGAATATTTAACCAGAATCTGCAATCAAATACTCGTAGTAGACGCTTCGTCTAAAATACCGATTATATTTCACACGATGCGGCTGCCACCTGAAATCAATCTGATTGAGATAGCATGAACCGGTATTGGAATATGGATCCGGAATGATAGCGATACATTTCTCCTCCCTCTGCAATAACTAAGTATCATGTTGGAAACCACAAATATAAGGTCGTGAAATGGATAGAAGTACTCGTATAACGAAATTGAAGAACAATAAAATAATGAACGGTAGTATTTAACTGTTTCTTAATTTTATTTGTAATGGATCCTGGAACGCAAAGCAAAGAAGGAACGTAAGTATGGTTTTAGTCAGTAAAATTGTGACACGTTCTGCCACTCAACCGTAGAGGCCCAGCCTGCTAGCTGCAGGCAGGGTCGAAGCCTGCTGGGGTCAAGGGCCGTTTTCTGAGAGGAAGGCTCAGCCCCAGTATGAAAGGCAACGAAGGAACGGGGTAGGTTTTTAGTCAGTAAGAGTCTGACACTATTTCACGCTCCGCCCAAGGGCGGGATTTGTCATTGGATGATTTTACCTTCCATAAAAAAAACACGTTCTGCCACTCCACCCCAGAGCGGAAGAAACCTTGAATGATTTCCTTCCTTAAAAAAAACATGATATAATTCAGCACCAGACTAAGGTCAACTGGAAGAAAATTTATAAGGCATTGAGTCCGCCTTTGTATAGTGTTAACCAGTGCATAAAGTATTGATATATTTTAAGGGAAAATACGCGCTAACATCGCAATCAGAGAACCTAGACTCGAAACTCACACATCGTAAAATTAAAGTCACTGATAGACATTACAGTTTAGCAGGAAATTTCACATTACAGGAGGAGCTATCAAGATAGACTTCGAACTCACAGAAATTTACTGGCCGCAAAGCTAAAAGGGGAAGGCAGTGTAAGACACACAAGGCTCAGAAAGCACAGTGTCTCCTCTCTAACCAGCAGATTCAACTGAATCAGAGACCCAACAATAGAAAGAGCACTCATTGGAGTCTCCTTCTAGCTACCTTCCGAAGTGCCAGTACTAAGATACGGCCAATAGAGTGGCTCATTGTGTTGTACACAGATCGCCTTATTACATATAAGAGAAAAAAACCAACAAAAAAAACTGATAGACAAGGACAGAGACAATAGCTGGTGCTGTAGTTCTAACGAAATAGCGTTAGCCGCCCAATGTGTGCTATCGTCACGACCGATGAGTAATCGTGGCCCAGGGATCCACACGCTAGAGGCATGTCACCTGTCTTCCGCTTACTGGGGCCAAGGGTTTGCTTCCGAAAGGAAAGCCCAGCCCTGGTATCTAAGGCCACGAAGGAACGGGGTGGGTTTTTAGTCAGTAAGAGTCTGACACTATCTCCCGAGGGCGGGAGATGTCATTGGATGATTTTACCCACCACCAAAAAAAAAAAACCTGTCTTCCGCTGTTTTGATTTAAGCTAAGGCCTAAAACTTAAATAAATAGATAAATATTCTGAAAAGATTTAAACGTTGACAGTCTAATATGAAACGAGGCTAACTTAAAAGGCTTTTAACATTTACGAGCAATAAAACCCTGTACACAAAACATCGCCATACTTCAATATTGTATTAAGTACCCATAATCCATCACCAAAGCCATGAATACGTTACTCAATTCACGTACGTAACAACAATTAACAGCTCCATTATTTAACATGCCAATTTCGTGTTTATGATGTAAGTAATACGGCGTATAATTGATTGCACACATCACTCTTGTTATCAGGAAAATCATGCGGTAACAAATAATTATGGAGGAAATTATTCACTGGGTGGTCTTTAATTTAAATTTTGAGAAGTTATTACAGATTCGGGAACGGAGATTTTGGATCGTTTGCTCGCCATTTTGATTTAAAGATGGACTGCTACGAATCAAATTTTTAACATAAAAATTTTGTGAAATAAATTTGAAGTGTCTGTTTGTAACATTTTTTTTTTTTACCGAATGCATAATTATGATAATATTTGATATATATTCAAAAATGCATTTTTTATTGTCTGCACGTTTATTTCGGCTAATCTACGAAACGGGTAGACCGATTTTAATAGGATTTAAATGGTTTGTTTGTTTCTTTGTAGTTTTTCCTTTATTTTTAGTTTTTTTTTTCTTTTCTAAATCTGACGAATCTATGCGTACTTTTACCAAGCAATATGTACATTTATCGGTAATAAATTTAGGGAATAATAAATTCAGTCAGAAAAATCATAAAAAGGACGCGGAAACTTTGAACTCAATCACGGTGTAATTAATTTTGAATCATTTCACCTGAATACTTTATTATTTTCAAGAATCTGTAAAGGATTTCTCAATAAAATTTGGGCCATAATAAAACTTTCGGATTGATATGACGTTAAAAATATTTCCTAGAGAAGAAAAGGAATAAGTTGGATAGTAGGTAAGGGGATTTTGCGTCATTGGAGATTTTATGACTTACCCATTAAATATCTTTAAAGAATCCGACCATCGGGAATGATTCGTTGAGTTAAAGTTACAAATTCTTGAGCATCAATGCCGAGTTACAAGTCTGTCGGTTTTCTACCGGTTCAATTTCAGATAGTTTGCGCTGATATTGTATAACTTAATTTTATCTAAATCCGCTACATCGTCAGGCAACCAGAGCTATATGCTATCGATTCATGGTGGACGTCTCACCCATACTCACAATACTTTTTAGAAACTCATTCATTATGCAATCAATTGAGGAGTGGAATGAAAAGTGAATATATTACTTCTAGGCAAGCGAGCTCGACCATCAATTACATCGTTGCTTACAATCTGATGAGATTGTTGTTTTTTTTAGTAGGGAAAATCATCTAATGACATCTCCCGGCTTTGAGCGGAGCGGCAGGGTGTGTCAGACTTTTACTGAATTTGTTTTTGCTGTCAATCCGCAAGCCCGCGCCTAAGCTGGAGCGTGAGGTCTTATGCGTGCGGCCGCCTCCTTTGCTAGCATTACTGCTTCGCAAAAGGAGGCGACCGCCTGCCACTCCTCCTCGCTTCGGATCATGGCCCGGCGCGAGAGACCGTTGCCGGCGATCACTCCCACGAAGACAAGGCAGTGCTCTGCCCAAGCGGGGATGAGATAATGCTAAAATTTTATACCACCTGAACTATCATAGTTTACATTCTACTTTTTTACAGTACACATAGTATAATATAAACATACATAATATGTACAGTACGTGGTATATTATTCTCAGGGTATTCATTTCAACTGGCTGCTTAACACTGTTCAAAAAGTTCTAGTCACAGACAAACTATAAGCTACCAGCAACAAAAACCTTAGGCACTAGAAAATTTTCAAAGAAAAAAGCACATGACAAGATTCCATTACGTAAGCTCCTACCAAGAAGAGATTTTCTACAATATTTAATGAAATAAAAGAGGAGTATATTATTTGTTTTCCACGAACATCGTCTGTAGTCAAGCTAGAACAGTAATGGTGCTTCGTTGCAATTTGTAAGACCCTTTGATTCATTACATTTTCGACATTGCTTCCTTGTATAGATACAAACAGGTAATAAATAAGAACGTATTAGGCGAACTTTGACTTTACTGGGATATGGTTGTCACGCTTGAGATTTCTTTTTTCTTGTTATTTTACCTTGAAGGAGTTTTTTTTTTCAATGATCTGATTGTCATCCTTCTTCTCAGCCTATCAGTCGCCAATTACTCAATTTTTAATGTTGATTAAGATATTATTAGCTTTTCTGTTATTTTGGAGTATTTTATATCCCTGTCCGATAAATTAAGTTTATATTTGAATTAATTTTCAACATACACCAGAATCAAATTAATAATATATTGAGCAGTTGAGTTGTCCCTAAACAGTCAAAAATTGCTGAGTGAACTTCTCCAAAGATAAATAATACAAATCAGCTGCCAAATGCAAAATATAATTTATGTAAAACTCTGTATTTGGGTGCAGAGATTTTTAAATAATAAATTTTATTTTTAATTTATATCAAATATTATAAGTAGTATTTTTTTCAAATATAATTTTAAATTAATAGTTATTATACTTTGAGTTCTGTTAAGTTTCAATATTTGTCAGTTTTTATTATTTTAGTAGTACATCATCAGCCAAGAGAGGTCCACTGCTGGACATAGCTATGCCAAGAGTCAACACAACAATACCAGACCTATGCTTCTTGCATCCATAAATATTTATTATTTTATTTTAAGTACGTAATCTTAATGTCCTGTTTGTTCATTGTTGCACAGCTACCAGCTATGTAGCCTATAGTGTAGTCTTTTTTAACCCTAAAAATTACTGTTCGAGAATGCCATGTAGCATTTTCTACTATGTGCCACTACTGTTTTTTTTTTATGGATGCTGTGTTCCATTACTGGGAAAAGGACATTAAGTTATATGGACTATTATATTATACAGAAATAAGGATGTTAATATATTCTTTCAAAATACCTTCTGCCAACCCTACGCACAAATATATTTTCGCGTTAGCAGGTAAAACGGATTGGGTAGCAAAATGAAGTGAGGTTTTGTGTTTCTAACATTTTATTACTCGAGTTTAGAGATGGGAACGAACTGCTATGGTAGTTCATTTTAATTTTGTTTTTTAGTAGCTACGTAGTAAAGAAATAGTTGTACGTTTATATTAAGGAGGAACTTTTAATTCTATAATAAAACGTGGGTCTAAAATTATGCTACGAGTAAAGTTAGGTATACTGTTACCTATATAGATATTAAGTTTTGTAATTACGCTGAAAGTTGGGGCAAAATGGATTATTTAAACTTCATGATAGGACTTTGTATAATTTCCTAGAAAGTATTAGAATACTTGCTTTTTTCTGGTGCTTCGCTTCTGTGGTCCATCCTAGAGGGACTGTGATTTTTTTGTTACACTCAGAGGTACTTATAGCTTTTTTGCTATCGAATTAGTGCTTACAAGATATACTACCTAGCGATGGGTCACCAAAACGCAAAAGGGAGCTAATAGAACCCTGGTGAGTTTTAGTCAGTAAAAGTCTAACACTCCTCGCTACACCCAGAGCGAGAAAAAAAATTTCATGGTTTCGCAAAGAATGGAACGGGATAGGTTTTTAGTCAGTAAGAGTCTGACACTACTTCCCGCTCCACCCAAGGGCCGGATTTGTCATTGGATGATTTTGCCATAAACAAAAAAAAAAACCCTCAGAAAAAGGGCCTTGTACTTAACGTGGTGATGGAAAAAAAATGTTCGTTTTAGAGTTCCTTACCTCAAAAGGAAAAAACGAAACCCTTATAGAATCTATCCTATTGGATGGGCCTGTCTGTCTGTCAAGACTGTTTGTCTCGGAAACGGGTAGAGGTATCGAGTTGAAATTAAAACTATATATTTAAGCCTATTTTTTCCTCCAAATTAATGTCGCAAAAAAACATATATTTCGACACTCTAAAGGGAATCAAATTTCATAGGGTACTTCTCGTTGATCCAGAACCCTGAAATTTGGCATGAAGCAAGGTCTTATAACACGGATATAGGAATAAATCTGAAAACTTGTGGTTATATCACAAAAATATAAATAAATCGATTTGTAAAATCTTCGAAACTCGACTCGGGAATTTAACTATTTACATATTGATAGTTGGTTCGGAACCCTCAGTGTACGAGTCCGAGTCGCACTTGCCCAGTTTTTTCCAAGTTTATTTCCTTATCTGGCCCAGTATTCATTCACAGCAATGCCGTTCACTGACACGGGCACGTGACGCAAGTGGAAGGTAGGACATAGTCTATGTAGACACGCCGTACAAACACTGAATATCAGTGGTGCTATTCTCTAAGAAAACGTTCTACATTGGATTGTCAACCTAATATACCTATACATTGGATTGTTAATTCAATGTATCCTATTTGGATGTTCGTCGTTGCGGCAGCGCTACGTTTTCTTAAAGGATAGCACCACTGAACCGTCTGAGAACCCTCATCTATGGAGATTTTCTTTGTTGCGCCCAACGTGAGTTTTTTTTTTTTTAATCAATCGTGAGTTTGGATTCTGTTTAGAGTTTTCCTGGTTGGACATGGCAACTCATGTCCAAGCGAGAGGCTCTCCAATGGCCCAATAAAATGATCAGGACGTTTAAACTTCTCTCGCCTAAGGCCGCATCTCTCCAAGGTACGTGACGGAGTGGCAGGCGGTCGCCTCCTTCTGCGAAGCAGTAATGCTAGTAAAGGAGGAGGCCGATCGCATCAGGCAACGGCGCACACGCCGCCGCCACCGCCGGGATTCCGATCCCGATTTCCGGCCACCGTAGCTCCGAGCTCAAGTCGTCTACGGCGCGCACTATTCCCGCGCGCCTCAAGAAGCTGTCAGCAAACTATAGGGGCCCAGCAGGGCCGAAGCCTACTGGGGCCAAAGGTTATGTGAAAATGTCACCAAGGGCCCTGGGACAAGGGCAATGAATGGAACAGGATAGGTTTTTAGTCAGTAAGAGTCTGACACTATTTCCCGCCCCACCCAAGGGCGGGATTTATCATTGGATGATTTTAGCTACGTCAAAAAAGAAAAATAAGGTACGTGAGGATAAACGACGCCGATTAGAGCCACCTGGAAGAGAAGGTAAGATGACCTACCGCAAGGACTGGTTCGAAGTGGCTCAAGAAAAGAATACTTAGTTCAACTTCTTTACCGCGTACTATAAACGGCTTGTGTCTTGACTTGTATTGAATAGTTTTTTTTAAATATTAAGTAAGCTTTTCAGAATACTTAAGTAATTCTTAAGTACACAAGCCTTGTTATTCTGTAGCCTAATTATTTTCTGTAAACTGTTTTGTTCCGAAATTCTGGAAAATTTAAGTCGTATTTTAATGCTTTGGTATTACTAAGCAAATTTGGCTTTTAAACCTATTGTGGGTAGCGGCTGATGTAAGCATATTTACGTATTTGCTGGATCTTAATTAAATTGCCAACTTCTTGGAAAATTATACACACTATTTCTTAAGGGTAGGCCAGCCCCCAGCCTGCTAACTGCTGGCAGGCAGGGTCGAAGCCTACTGGGGTCATGGGTTTATTTCCGAAAGGAATGCTCGGCCCCGGCACGATAGGCTACGAAGGAACGGGGTAGGTTTTTAGTCAGTAAGAGTCTGACAGTACTTCCCGCTCCGCCCAAGGGCGGGATTTGTCATTGGATGATTTTACCTACCATTAAAAAAAAAAAAAAAAAAAAAAAAGGGTAGGCCAGCCAGTTGCAAACTAGCTGGGTTTTTGTATTTGGTTTGTTTTGCGGCTACATGGTTGTAAGCCACGCGCCAACACGGTCATGGTTTAAAGGGTAAACCAGATGACCAGACCAACGTCCTAACTAAGGTGACGTTGCTAGTTTCAATCTGTGTAGACAGTGGCTTAAAGGTGGACCAGACGACTGCAAACCAGGGTTCCAACCAAGATCAACTTGGTTGCAGGCAGGGTCGAAGCCTACTGGGGCCAAGGGTTTGCTTCCGAAAGGAAAGCCCGGCCCTGGTATTTAAGGCGACGAAGAAACGGGGTGGGTTTTTAGTCAGTAAGAGTCTGACACTATCTCCCGCTCCGCCCAAGGGTGGGAGGTGGGAGATGTCATTGGGTGATTTTACCCACCACCAAGGTCAACTTGGTTTACTATCATCATCAGCCTTTTAATGTTCCCACTGCTGGGATACAGGCCTCCTCTCTAAGAGAGAGAATAGGCCGTAATCCACCACGCGGGCCCAGTGCGGCTTGGTGAATGTCACATGTCTTCGAATTTTTGGTTCTAGGACATGCCGGTTTCCTCACGATATTTTCCTTCACCGTTTTTGAGAGCAGTGGTGATGAAATAAATTACACAAAGTAATGCGCCTGGCTGGGTTTGAACTCGCGACCTACAACTCGTAAGTCGGGGCCGTTACCACTCGGCCACCAGTGGTCTCTACTGTTTACTAAGCAGTTTTATAAAGAGAATTGTTTTAGAGAATGTGATTCTGAAAAACTAGTGTTCTTGTGGGTTCACCTGTGTGAAGGTGAACTCAACATCTTTTTGCTCTTATCCCGTGTTGCGAGTCAGCGCAATACGGTTTTTTACTTCGATTCTATACTGTCATACTTCATATCTCCTTACATTATCCTTACCTCTCTATCCAACTACATTATATCCAACTCATAACTCTTTTAGTAACATGCGTTTCATCCCTCCTCTTCAAATAATAAGACAAACGATTTGCTTTCAACTTTCCAATCACTGGCGCCGCATTCTAACTTCGTCTAATATAGTCATTTCTTACTTCATCCATCTCATCAGACCTCCCGTAGGCCCAAATATAAGCCATGGTCTGGAACGATAGGGAATGGGTGATAGTCGTTACCTTAAGGAAGGAAATGGCTACATGCCTTAGGGAACGGATGTCCTTAAGCTCCAGTCACCGAGGCGCTGGCCTGGGGTTCGGAGTCCGGGCGACTGTATAGGGTAGTCGGCTACCGGCCAGCATAGGCATAAGCTTGTAGACGACAAGCAATGGGTAAATTACCGTTCAGCCATCCAGTAACCGTCCAGACCGAGTCCAAGTCATCGACAGCGCCCTGCGAGACAAGTCAGAAAAATGACTAAAAACAGATGTTAACAACACTACTCATATACACTAACACTAAACACTACATACGTTAAACACCTATAAATAATAACGTGACGCATTGGACACGCGCATTGACGATGACGCGCCGGCGATATATTTTCATCTACCGCCGCGTTGTTATATTCGTTTCTCACCAGTCATGATCTACACCGTCCGCTGGACATACGTGCGCTTGCGCTATTATAAGTTATTAAGTATCTACTTTAGTTTACTGCGCTAGCTTTACCCTGTGCTCATAAAGACTATCTCCTTATTGCTGTTTTGACCTGCTTGTGCTTAGCTTTTGCGCCATCATTATTACTGTGTTGTTGTGTGTGAGGACAAAATACACCTGGAAATACGACGAAGGATTTTTATTCATCCACCTACCCAGTGAGTACACACGCAGACACATCCTAAACAACCAAAGGTGGAAAAAGACTAGGCAGATGATGTTTTATATCACGCTTGCTTAGCAATGACTGCTTCTTCATAATTATGTAGCTTCAACAATGCCCACGTAGCCTTAGAAAAAATGAAATTGGTATTTTGAATTAAATATGTGTGAATATTAAACTCGTAAAATTCTTCAAATAACGAACTTACCTACATAATTGCGTAATTAGGTTACAAAATCGCCCCAGTTACACAAATCTCACAGCTTGCCATCAAAATGAAAAAAAAAAACACCTATACAAAGTTTTCAGAGCGCCAACTTATTACGTCACGTCCGCACTTAAAACGGGCCATTACTCCAAGTGAGAAGTCTTTAAAATTTAATTTTCAAAATGTTTACTGTGAAATAATTTTATTACCACAGACGGCAGCTTTGGGTGATTATAATGACAAATGTTTTACAAAGATGGCCTGCTTTCTCCAAGTAGCAATTTTTGAATGAATAAGTTCTGAAACGCTTCGTTTGCACGACAAAATTATTTATGCTCTCTTAACAATAGACCGGCTATTTCTAAGGCTGCTATTTAATTTTGTACCAATGTGTGCAAAATTCAGTTGTGAATCATAGAATTAACATTCACCCAATTGACTTGGTACTTACTTTCTATAATTCCCAATAAAATTGCGTTGTATTTGACTCATTTTTTTTTATTAATTATATCAAAAAGTAACATTATTCTTAATCGTTAATAGAAAGAATTTTCCAAATCCATTCAATACTAAGTTTGTTAGAAACCTTTTGAATCTGGTTGGAGGGGAAACTGTTAAGTAACAGAATAATACGATTTAAGATTCGCTGTCTAATTATATTTTCAAATACCTAATAATCATTTTTATTTTTCTGTGATGATCTACTTTGAGTACCAAATTAATTGAAGATGTCGTAATGCTAACACATCAGAAATAAAAATTGTACAATTGCGCCTGAGCTAGGCCGAGCTTGTATTTCTGGACGAAGTTTTTATTACAGTAAAAAAAAATCAATATAGCACAGTAGTTGCGTGTTACGTTTACAAAATTCTATGATAAGAAAAACATACTGAGTCTTTAATGTTCTTACAGCTAGAAATCACACCCATTTTCTGGTATAGGTAGAGGATGGGTCGAACTCCACCACGCGAGCCCAGTGCGGGTTGATGAATGTCACTCAGATTCGAATTATTGATTTTCGGTATAATTTTATCATCGTTATCATCAGCCTTTTAATATTCCCACTGCTCGGACTCAGGTCTCCTCTCAAAATAGGGAATGAGACGTGATTCACCACGTGGGCCCAGTACGGGTTGGTGAATGACGCATGACTTCGAATTTTTGGTTCTAGGACATAAGGTTTCCTCACGATGTTTTCCTTCACCGTTTTGAGAGCAGTGGTGTTGAAATAAATTAAACAAAGTAATGCGCCTGGCCGGGTTTGTATTCGTAAGTCGGGGCTGTTACCACTCGGCCACCACTGCTCTCAATATTTTCACCTAAGAATAAAAAAATATTATCAGCTAAATATTAATTTATTGAATCGTATTGATTGAAATAGTATCTCAAAGAATTTCGACTTTGAGTCACTAACACCCGTATTTATAAACAAGTAAAACTAAATTATTGAGTAAAAGTAACTACTTAAGTAACAATTTTAATTCTATAGTTAAGAAAGAAATATTGAAAAGTTTTGTGTACAATAAAGAATTAAAGAAAGAAAGAAAGAAAATTTTAAATTTTTAATGAAGATTTCAAACGTCAAGTAATTACTTAGTAAGATTTTATTTAGTAACAAATAATTGCTTCTTTATAAATATGGGTGTTAAGCTTCAGTTTGGTCTTCAACTCAGAAATGAACATTTCTTCGATACTTTTCTATCAAAAACATTAAACACCAGCAGTTTTACCAACCAGATAGTAAAAAATTATATCAAGAATGTGTTATTTCAAGATATGTTCTACCTGTGTGCCAATTTTCATCAAAATGCATTCAGTTGTTTGAACATGCAGTAGTAACAAACATAACAAATATAACAAACAAACTAACAGAGCCAATAAATGAAAACAAAATTGAAATCAACAAAAACCGTGTCTACTTTAAGAAGTTTTTTTACCAAACAGTTGCAGACAATCTTTTTCTTTTTTTCCTGCAAGTTGCTCTTCTCCCGTAGTTATTTCTGCCCGCCTCTTAGCCATAGAGTAAACTAAAAACTTTTTCTTGCTGTATCTTTTTCTTTCGATTCGGTTGTTTGCTGTGACTTTCTGGATAAACTGGCTTTTAAAAAACATTGACAAACTAGACAATCTTATGTCTGAGATGTTATTGTGGTTCAAGTGGTGCTAACTGTTAGGTTTTGATATTTAATCAGATTATTATTTGCTCTGATTTTGTAACCAAGCATATTATTTAATGTTTCAAGTACAATTTTTTCTATGTTGATAATGCCGTCCGTTAGAATGAACCTTGGTTCTCTTCGGACATCTTCATTTCTAATTTCTGATTTCGGACACAAGGAAACCCCGAGCATGGCCCTTTCATATACAGGCCCTTTCAGATACATTTAAATTCAATAATAAAAAAAAAAACAACACTTAACATATTGCTTCTTAAACATCCTGAGACTAATCTGAATTGGCTACTGGACCGAATTTAGCTATTTTCAAAATAGGTTTTTTTATCCTTGAATAATCATAAAAATAATCAAGCGATCTTAGTCTTTCCGTCCGATTATAATTTGTGGGTCTTCAAGGCTAGAGTGACTAGGCTCCTAATAAACTAGTGCGCTATACCATTAAGAATTGTATTACTGTTTACCATCAGGTGGGATCGCAGTCAAGCACTAATTTGAATTATGTAAAAAAAAACAATTTTTTTCTCAATCTTGGCAGACCAGTGACTTATCGAGGGTCGCAGGAGTCCGTTGGATGCAAGAATAATACGACCGGTGGATGTCGTGATGCTTACAGAAGGTTTACAGAAATGTATATGTCCAATGAGGAGCTGATCACCGTGAAAATCCTTTCCCGAGATCCTATTTGGTGGGCGATAACTGGGTTGCAAGCAATAAACTATTCCAGATCACACAACTGTATGTATTATGATGCAAGCTTTAGGTATTTACTTCACAACGAGCCGTGAGACAGTCCCCGAACTAGATGTTGTTCGCACGGCTGCTGACAGACAAAAGACCCAGCTTCTCTGCGGTCCGAACTTTTATTTATTCGGTTCGTGAAAACGTCAGCCCGAATTCTTTCAAAGTGACATGACGTTTCACTTAGATCGTACATTCATTCGTTCTCAAGCTTCCGTACTCACTAGGATATACAGGGTGTTTGGCAGAACGTTGAACATACGAAAATGGTGGATAGGTGGGGCCATCTGCTACTTACTCAGCCCTAATTTATTTGGCCCTGGCCCCCTAGATTAAAAAAAAAAAAATGTTGCTTATTAAGATTTCAGTATTTTTTACATCTTTCCGTAAGTTTGAGTACTCATAACTTTTTTTCTAGCTAACATCTGAATAAAGCAATAGTTTTTTAAGAATCTGCTAACATTAAAAAATAAAAAAATTAAACAAAATATTGCCTGTTTTACCCATTTTTAATAAAAATTACACTTTAAAGTTAAGAAAGTGGTGAAACTAGAAAAACAAAAAAAAAATATTTTAAATAACTAGATGGCCAGGGCCAAATAAATTAGGGTTGAGTAAGTAGCAGCTGACCCCACCTATCCACCATTTTTGTATGTTCAACGTTCTGGCAAACATCCTGTATAAGATCCTGGTCCGTACTATAAACTTCACCGACACATTCTAATTTAGTTCTTCATGTAATTTTAGTCAACAAGCTTCACTTTCACAGCCGTTTGCTCGCTTAACTTACAAGTTACAACAAAGTTTTCTCTCTCTACCTGTTGTACTGTAGTGATCTTCAACTTTGTAATAGTATTTACAATTAGTGTTAGAAACGTTTCAAGTTTAGTTTGGTCTGTGTGATTATCACCGTCCGTTAGGTTTATTTCGGAGACAGAGTTGCAAATAGTTTGAAGCTAGCTTTACGTATGAAAGTTTTTATTTGGGACTAGTTTTCACCCGTAGTTTCCAATTTTAAAAGTCGTTCTCATATTAAATTATCAATTTTGTTTTTTTTTTTCAAATGTTTGTTTTCTGGTTTTCTAATATTTTTTTAAACCACCTTTGTATCATAATTTTGTCATCCCTGTATAGGCTGCTTGTTTTATTCATTCTCATCTCCTTGTATATACTTATTAATAAGTATAGGGGATTTAATTTAATTTTAATGTAACATGATGTGTGAGAGCTTGCTATCTCCACTTTGTCACATAAACCTTTTAAGGTTTTGGACAAGTGTTTTTTTTTATTTGTTTTAACGAGTTTAAATTATAAATGTATTGAACAAATAAAAAAAAAATAAAAAAACCGGGTAGTTAAAAAAAAAAATATTTTTATATGCCTCTTTCTTGGGTCTGCCATTAGAAAGTAGCATATTAATAAATTTATCATCATCGTCATTCGTTCATTACTTGTGGTTGCGCCAATTTGCTATGATCCGCGATTTTGTTTTTTGTAATTTATTTTTTTGGCCTAGCAATCCTATCCCTTCCGTTTCCCTCCCCGCACGACCTCAAGAATTGGAATGACATTGACGTTTTGTGCATCGATTGTGAATGTGACCGCTCCGCTAACACCGCCCGCTCGAAATTACAAGAAAATTGACTATTTCGTGATCCAACCATTCAAAGACTCAACAATAGTGCAGTGTAGTGCAATACAGGACCTGGCAGTGGTTAAAGGTGCGAAGTCAGAATTCACCGGCCGGCGCCACGTGGAACCTTCGAGGTCAAAAGGTCAGTGTTCCTCCCTAATACATCCATCCCATCAATAAACGCCAAGCACAGTACCTGCATATTGTTAACAAACCTTAGATCGCTTTTTCAAACATACAGTCCATTAAAACATCAAGCTTATTTGCGCAACCAACTTGTTTCATCCAAAAGATGTCCTCTGTTAAATATAAGGCTCCCCCAAGTGTCGTCGACACAAAGACCGGTCCCGTGCGTCTCACATCCATCGGATTCTTGTGACCTTCATCAGGTCATCGGGCCAACTTGTGGGGGGCCTATCAACGGTGGGCGTACTGAAAAAAATATATAAGTAACACATAAATGCATTGAAAATAAGCAGACCAATTAATTTTATATATGCTCCAATGACCCTAAATATGTGTGTCCTCTATTTAATATTTATTTTATTGTTTTTAATTTTTACTAATTTTGTGTAAGCGTAATTAATAATAATAAGGGCATGTACGTAATAGCATCACATTCGCGTTATGCTGAAATTTTAAATAAATAAAAATAAATAAATATTTGTACAGGAAATTATTTCCTATACTTTTATATCTGAAACATTTTATTCAATTCTATATACGAGTAGGTATATTATCTAGACTGTGGCGAACATGTTACAGTAATGTTCTTTCATACCGAGTCATTTAACGAACTTAGAACGATCATCATTCGGTTTTGTAACCCGTACGCACACCGGTTTGGCAATGCGTATTTTCACCGATATAATTAAGCACGACGGAGCGGTCTCCTGGCATTTTTGATACCTTTTAATAAAAATAATGTTTTTCCTGACACGATCCTAATACAGTACGGTGTAATAGGCTGACTCCTTAATTTTCGTGTATTTACTGAGTTAATTTTATTCTGCCGAGGATTGGAGCTGACACTTGAGATGGTTAGAAAAACGGAGGGTGTGCTCAAAGCTTTGTTAGTACCCCTTTTCTATTTCCGGCACAATTACTCAACTTTCAACGAAGCTGTGTAGAAATTATTAGTAGATATAAATTATTAGTAGATATAAATAATTAATATCTCTTCATTCTAATTAGGTTTCCACAGTCTTGACAAGGTTGAATATTCCACAAAAAATTCCACAACTTTTTTTTTTAATTCAGCTATTCTTATTGTAATTTGTGGTTGTAAAGACTATTTCTATAATAGCGTACCTCAAAAAGAAAAAACGGATCTCCTATAGGATTACTTTGTTTTCCGTCTGTCCGTCTGTCTGTCTGTCAAGACCCTTTATCTTGTAAACGATTGGAGGTGTCGAATTGAAAAAACCATATTCGCAAGTCTGCGGTCCTTTAAAGCTATGAAAAAAATCAAACTTCTAAAATAACTAAAAAAAAGAAGAAAAGAAAGAATCAATTCATAGAGTACTTCCCTTTACTTTACTAGACATGAAGTAAGGTCTCAAAACACAAGTAGGTATAGGACAAAATCTGAAAACCGTAAATTTGTAGTTATGTCACAAAAAAAAAACTTGCTATTCGGAAAAATCTTCGAAACTAGATTCGGAAATTGAACTGTTTTCATAGGTAAGTTTATATGGTTTTTATTGACATGATAATCCATTTGCGAAATATAAAAACATTATATGCCAATTTTTGTAACAGTGTATTTCTTCCACTGCCTACAAGTTAAACTATTAACTTAGAAATTTAAAAAACAACGCTAAAACTCACGGGGGACCAAAGACGTGGGAGATTGCGACCCAAGGACGCGAAACAGTAAACAAGATCACGAGCGAAACCGTGGAAGATAGCTAGTTATAGATAATACCTATTTTACATGGACTTTGGCTTTCTATAATGAAGGTACTTATATGGTAAAAATAATAAAAAAAAACTACTTCTATTGAATCCCACATCATTGAAATTATAAATGTCCACAATTTTTCACAAAAAATTTGAAGGGTTTAAAAAAAAACACGTATTTCCGGAACAAATTTTGTGAAATATTCGAGTGAATCACAAAATTACCGAATGCCAACAGAGTTTTCTTCGCGTTGCCACTACATCAAACATGCAAAGGAGGAGGCCGACCGCATCAGGCAAAGGCAACGGGGCGCTCGCCCCAGCCGCCGCCGGGATTCCAATCCCGATTTCCGGCCACCGTAGGCGCGGGCTTGCGGACGGCGTGCAATGGGTAGCACGCTGTCCGATCGTCCGGTAACATACCGGATCGAGCCCAAGTCGTCGACGGCGCGTTCTGTTCCCGCGCGCCTCAAGGAGCTGTCAGCAAACCGTAGAGGCCCAGCCTGCTAGCTGCAGGCAGGCAGGGTCGAAGCCTGCTGGGGTTAAGGGCCGTTTTCTGAAAGGAAGGCTCAGCCCCGGCATGATAGGCATGAAGGAACGGGGTAGGTTTTAGTCAGTAAGTGTCTGACACTACTTCCCGCTCCGCCCAAGGGTGGGATTTGTCATTGGATGATTTTACCTACCATAAAAAAATATATATTGCGTTGGATTGTATTAGATGAAGCTACAAGCTTTTAAATCATGGTTGATGTTGACGATAGCCGAGTGGGGGAGGCCCCTCTTAATTCTTTATTGTACACAAAAAAAAACATACTATATAGAGATACAGACAGTTCATGCACAAAGGCGAGCTTAACTCAGCAATGACTTTTCTCCCAGCAAACCTTTGATTTATATGATGACCAAAATATGTAGAAAAGTTTCAATCAAATGTATGCAATATTTGCATTCCAACCGAAACAGCGCTGCAGCATAAAATGGCTGTGTAAACCTCGCTTGAAAGCACATAAATAGTGCAGGCTCTTAACATTTTCCATTTACTTTATTGCACTAAACTTTCCCCTTGACATCGCTGTGGACATTAAACTGTGGGTGGTCCGAAATAATAAGTTCGGTGTTTTAGTTTCGGGCCTGAACGTAACTCAGTGAGAAAGTCACTTACATTTGTGTTAAGTCATTTTCAACCTTATTTACTTATAAAACTTGCTAATAGGTGTCAGTCTTAGTTTATGTATTTATTTAATTATTTTATCTAGTGAAGCTTTATACACAATTAAAAAACTGTACAAAGACGGAATTAAAGCCGTAGACATTTTCTACCTGTCGACCTTAGGGTAGTGCAGAAACAACATAGTAGGTGCAAGTTAATGAACAAACAAAAAGAAAACTAATACTGTAATAAATATATACATATACAAACTTATATTATAAATATATACAAATAACCAAAACTATTTTGAGAAACGAATCCAATAAATCAACGCTGTTATGATTCTACCAACTTCTTGCAAATGCGTTCACCTTAAAGGAGAAACGACTGGATGCCATCCAGATGTTCAACGGGAGCCATTCCAAAGAGAAATCGCCTAGATAAAAAAGGAGAAATGTATAAACCCAGAGCGATGTGATGGACATCATAAACGTATGTAAACGATTATTCGTAGATCGGAGATATTTACTATGGTCAGAGCAAAGGAATTGAATTAGAGAAGTTAGATAAGAAGGAGAAGAAGGCTTGCCCAGAAATGAAAACAGGATAGAAATATTGTTTAATATTTTTTATTTATTTATATAGTAGTACTTTACTGCAATCCTACCTGATGGTAAGCAGTGATGTAATCGTTGATGTTAAAGCGCACTAGTTTATTAAGGGCCTATTCACTCTAGCCTTGAAGACGCCAAAATTATAATCAGACGGAAAAACCGCAGCAGGCAAATTATTCCAGTTCCTTGATATACGCGGTATAAACGACGAGGCAAAACGCTTAGTCCGGACCGTGGAAGTTTCAACAACGTAAGGGTGGATATTCGCCGTACGTTGTTCGATGGTAGAATTAAGATGGCGGTATCAAGTCATGCAATTCCCGCGCACACTCTCCAAAATGCATCCTGTAAAATACCGAAAGGCTGGCTACTCTACACCTGTGCTCAAGGCTTTGTAGACTGGACTTCACCAAATCTGAATCACTAATTAGCCTCTTCGCACGCCTTTCCACCGAGTCCAAAGCTGCTAGGTGGCATTTTGCAGCACCAGCCCATATGTGGCTGCAGTACTCCACAAATGATCGGACTTGTGCTTTGTATAAGATTAGAAGCTGTTCCAGTGTGAAGTAGCGTCGGAATTTTGCAAGAACGCCGAGTTTCCTAGCAGCTACCTTTGCTTTGGACTCAATGAACCGCCTCAATGACAGTTGAGGTCTCAGGAAATTTCTTCTATTTTTCTCTAATATTTTTTTTATAGTAAATGGGCTCATATTTGACCGCTATTTCACGTGATGGTAAGCAATGATATAGTCAATAATGAAGCACGCTTGTCTTGGAGTAACCTATTCACGCTTGACAAAAATGCCCAGGTTGTAGCTCTCAGAAAACACAGAATCCGGAAGGGAATCCGCTTTTTAGCTTTACGCCCAATGTGATCCCAAACGTTTTATACGTATATGAGACATGTTCACCATATAGCAATGGCGCAACGCCGAACCTCTAGTAACCCGATGATGGAAAGGGTTTCATAAAATGAAATTATGCAGTTCTATTGCACACTCCCCGAAATGCACCACAACCAATGCAATGGTCTTTAAAATAACACTAAATAATTTACCTCTAGGTAAACATGCTCCAATGTTGACCAAGGTAAGAGAGTGGTGAAATGCCAACTAAATATATTAAAAACAATGCTTATCGTCACTTAACTAACTTTATCCTTAGTTTTCAACACAAGCTACTATTGCATAATATGATAAATGATATCGACGCTTTAAAGGAAATAATGAATAAGTAACATTGAGAAAACCTTACAGGAGAGTAATTTAAAGTAAAAATGTTTAAAGAAAAATTGTTAGAAATGACGAAATAATCGGATTTTTTTTCTTAAAATTTTTACTTTAAGACACTCTCCTGTAAAGTTTACCTGATGTCGCGTAGTGATTTTTGCCTTTCAAGCGTTAATATTCACGTTGTATATCTATGGGTTCTTAAAAAACTATTTTAATAAAAAAAGTTAGATGAGGCCGACAAAGCATTAAAATACAAAGATCATTCTTCATCATTCACGGTCATAAAATTACAACTCAAGAAGATAATATTAAGCCAATAAATTTAATGAACGCCATTAATACTTAATTCCAAATTCGTACTGAAGCTCAAACGATTTTAAAATTTCCATATAACACTTAGTAGAATTAAATGTGTCTACAAAATTCAATTTGGATGAATTTTACAGTCATCTTAAATTCTGAGGGATGATAAAAGATCTCCTTACAATTATTTTTAAGGAGGCTTTTTGCCGTAATTACGGTCGTTCTCCAACTGTTTCCCGGAGAATATCTTTTTGGTGTTCCTAATCTTTTTTTACCCCGTTTTATCTTCTCAAGTAATCTCTGGCATTTATCTTTGTGAAAGATAAAAATATAGAATTAATTGGTTAATATAGTTAATTAATCGGTTTTTGAATTGGATGTCTTATTTTATTACGGTGTTTTTGATAAATTGTTGGAAATAAAAATTGTGTCATGGTCTCTTTGGATTAGATTTAAATTTTTACGACCCGATTTTTTTATATTCATCCTTTTCACTCCGTTCTTCATCCGGCCGCTGAGCAGTATTTCGTCCCTTATAAGATTGAATATCTTGCTTAATCTATGCAAGTCTTCAGCAGGTCTAATTTGGGATGGCACTTATCTACCTGGCGTCATCTAGTTTGAAAACGAAACAATTTACCTTTAAAAGTGTTATTATTAAACAACTTGCTAAAAACTTCCCACATTAGGAAATTAAGTCTGTATCCTAGGATATATAAGTACATTCACAAGCATGTAAACTCACATACACAAGATACCTAGACCCGGAAAACATATCTGTAGGCCATACAAATATTTGTTACGTACGAGAATCGAACTTATGACATAGCCCATAGAATCGCCAAACTTAGTGGTAGCGGGGAGGGCAAATTTCTCCCAGAATAGATGGTCGATGGCCCAAAAGGTTCTTGAGTGGCGAAAGCATTCCGAAAGATGCAGTATTGGAAGGCCTTCCAACGTGTACCGATAACCAATGCGCTGAATGCGAGATGCACAGGGCCGTCAATTGTAGCGTTCATTGTTGCACACTTGTGTGAGACCTCTGCAAAATAGTGGACGTCATTCGACTGAAATGATAAAAGTTTATATGTAAGGGTGCCTTCAAATTTGTCGCAAAGTGCCGCGGTCGTAGCGTTGCCGCCGCGTTGCTTTGTTATTCCATATAAATAAAAACGTGCGACTGCCGCGCTACAACCGCTCTGTGGCCGCGCGTCATTTATTCATATGAAATAACAAAGCAGCGCGGCGGTAACGCTGTGACCACGCTGCCGTCAAGCGGCACTTTGTGGATAATGTGAAGGCGCCCTATTTCACTTAGGTACAGATAAAAATACTACATGCATTAACACTAAAAACCGCTTTGTACGTAGATAAACGTTTGTATTGCAACAAGCCGTCGACCCGTAGAACGGCAGCCAATTACTCACAACGCGAACAAAACTTTTAACAGCAAATCGTTCAAATATTTTTGGTTCAACCAGCTTTCTCTAACTCAGCTAATCAGACTTAAAAGTCAGAACAAACAAGGTTTGATGACATTATTCATCTAAGTTAGAGAAGCAATCTTTTGTTTAGACTTTTAGCCTCACTGTAATTGTTTTGAATTGCTTTTAGACTCCTTGTACATTAAAATAAGATAAGACTGTCATGAAAAAACAATATGAAAGAGTCATTCTTGAGAGAATTGTTCTAGGTATTTTTTTTTTGCATTGTTTTCTTTCATCATCATCATCAGCCTTTTAATATTCCTTCGGCTGGGACACAGGCCTCCTGTCTAGGAGAGGGAATGGGCCGTAATCCACCACACGGGCCCAGTGCGGGTTGGTGAATGTCACAAGTCTTCGAATTTTTAGTTCTAGGACATGCCTCACGATGTTTTTCTTCACCGTTTTGAGAACAGAGGTGATGAAATAAATTACACAAAGTAATGCGCCTGGCCGGGTTTGAACCCGCGACCTACAACTCGTGAGTCGGGGCCGCTACCACACGGCCACCCCTGCTCTCTTATTTTCTTTTATATAGTCACCGTTTCATTACAGGTGAAAAGCTGCGCAGTATTTGCACGTTCAACATACTACAGTGTCCCAAAATGAAAGTCTATGACCAGTGCGTGTTACCAGTGATCACATATGGCTTCGCAGCGTGGTGCTCATAAAGGATACCATCAGAAAGCTTAAAGACACCTAAAGGGACTGCTCTTAACCTTTTCTTGTTACCATGCTATAGGTATCGGAGTGTGGTGGTAGCCCAGCGGAAACGGTCTCGACTTACAAACCAACCGTCACGGGTTCAAATTCAGGCAGACGTTTTATTTAGTGAATTTATTTCACCATCACTGATGATATATGACATCAACCAACCCACACTGGAACCGCGTAGTGGATTACAGTCTATTCTTTTTTACAGAGAGGAGACCTGAGCAGTAATCGGAACATTAGAAGGCTGGTGATTAGGTATACTTAATATGTCTTGTACTATCCCTTGTATGGTGACTATATATAAGTAAAAGTTGGGACTATATCTATCTTGTAGCGACATCCATGTCGTCACAAAAAGAACTAATCCTGCATCGCGCAAGTAAGATTCGCGGCGCGATTGGAACATAAAGAACAAACCCGAAATCATCTATCGGGCAGTAGCCCACCAGATATAACACCTGCCTCGTCGGAGGATCCTCCCTTTTCAATGGAGGTATGTGGGACTTTACTCTCTGTTCCACTACCTCCAAATTGGTGACCCTCGACAAAGAACGTCAGCGCAGCCTTCGTGCAGCTACTACTTCGTGACGTCATCATCACTTCCTCAAGCTTTCGAGCAGCGAGCCATACAGCCAGCACCCACGGCTATATGGGTATCCTGACCACCAGCATGCCTACTTGGTCATACCTGGTCATCACCCTCAGCCTCATCAGCGACCTTGGATAAGCACCTGCACCTTCGGCCAGTCATATGAAGAGCTTTCTCCTGGTCGACGACAGAAGTCAAGCCCTACGTCGCACAGCACCGCTCCGACTCACTGGAGCCAGCCGCAATACTCCGACTCACTGGAGCCTGCAGCATCATATCCCGACTCACTGGGATAGCACCACCCCGACTCACTGGGATAGCACCACCCCGACTCACTGGGGCATCACCGCAGACAGTTCCGACTCACCGAGAACTGTGCGGAATCCGGTTCCGACTCACTGGAACCAACCTCCATTGGCCTGGCACGCATCACACGACGCATCAAGAAGCATCAAGAACCATCGATCTCCGATCTCCGGAGGGGAGTGATGTAGCGACATCCATGTCGTCACAAAAAGAACTAATCCTGCATCGCGCAAGTAAGATTCGCGGCGCGATTGGAACATAAAGAACAAACCCGAAATCATCTATCGGTCAGTAGCCCACCAGATATAACACCTGCCTGGTCGGAGGATCCTCCCTTTTCAATGGAGGTATGTGGGACTTTACTCTCTGTTCCACTACCTCCAAACGCCGAGAAAAAAAAAACTCGTGAGAACGCCGTAATGTTTACGACTATCGAATAAAAATTATGAATATCATTCTCAAAGTTAACTACCTCTTCACACTCACCTTAACACCAGAATCAAAAGCAAATTCGATTAAACAAAACCCGTTTATAATAGATACTAAGAGCCAAATTCACCAATAAACTAATCGCGATTCGTTCAAACAAAACGCAGTTTGAGCAAGTAATCGAGATTATAGCTTCATTTTGCGTTTCACCGCGATGAATTGAACCTAGTTTACGCTAAACTCAGTTTCAATTCTTTTGTTGTCGCTCATGTTTACGACACGGGCCTTTAAACTAGATTATGAGCTCAGTTTAGTTGAACTAAGTTTTTATATTGAATGATGAAATCAGCCCTAAAACTAACTTCTATCAAAACTGCATCAAAAACTTCAGCGATATACTCGTATATCAGTGTAGCAGCTAATAAAATACTCGCGTTGTAAGCTTCGAATAACTGACAACATTATATAACATGCATTCATTTTGAACCAACGCAAATACATGCAGGCTTACAAGTTCTTGACACTAGCACCAGTGAGAGAATATTACTATTAATGGCGGTTCAAAATACTTGCTCTTTTTAGTGTTCCATACTGCAAAAGGAAACAATGGTACCCATATAGGATCATTTTGTTGTCCATCTGTTTGTCAAGACCCTTAATCATTGGAACGCAAGAAGGTCATCATCAACATACGAAAAAAATACGATTAATCAAATAAAAATACGATAATTATCGATGTATTCGATTAATTCGAATTAATCAATAATACGATTGGTAATTGATAATAGTAGTTGGTAACAGTAATTCATACACCACTTCAACTCTTCATACTTACTCCAATACACCCACCCACACCGCACACTACTACTACGCTGAGATGGCACTAGCGTTTTTTATTTCTTTTTCTGTTTGTTTCTGATGCATAGATGTTTGGATAATAAATTGTAAATCCCTAATTGGCTGTAACATTAGCTTATCATTAAGTAAAATTTGTAAAAGAGCTCTGGATTTTGTGAATCAATAAATAAATAAACATCATCATCATTTCAGCCCAAAGACGTCCACTGTTACACATGATAGGCAAATTCCGCAAATGTCGCCACAATGAACGGTCCTGTGCGTCTCGCATCCATCGGATTCCCGCAACCTTTACCAGGTCATCGGTCTATCTTGTAGGAGGCCTTCCAACGCTGCGTCCTCCGGTTTGTGGCCGCCACTCCAGAACCTTTCGGCCCCAATGGCCATCTGTTCTACGAGCAATGTGCCCTTCCCATTGCCACTCTAGTTTGACGATTCTTCATGCTATGTCGGCAACCTTGGTTCTCCTGCGGGTATCTTCATTCCTGATTCGATCACGCAAGGAAACACCAAGCATAGCCCGTTTCATAATTAACCATATCGATATACAGGTCTGTGGTCCCTTGAAAATATGAAAAAAATCCAAGTTAGTAAAAAAAAAAATATTCGGCCGTTTATATCGCAAAAACTAGGCAAGTGCGAGTCGGACTCGCACACTGAGGGTTCCGTAAAAACTTCAATTCCCGAATCGAGTCACGAAGATTTATCCGAATCAAAAATACAATTTTTTTTTGTCACGTTCTAACACTAAGTGTTCAGATTTATTCCTATTATTAATGCTATAAGACCTTGATTCATGCCAAATTCCAAGGTTCTAGGTCAACAGAAAGTGCCCTATGAATTTTGATTCCATTAAAATATACGATATTAAATACTTGTATGGCCTACAGGTGTCCCTGTCTTGGTATCTCGTGTGTGTGAGTTTGTTTGTTTGCGAACGTACTCATGATACAGGAGTAATTCCTAGTTTTTTTTTTCCGGTGGGTAAAAATCATCCAATGACAAACCTTGGGCGGGGTGGGAGATAAAATCAGACTTTTACTGACTAAAAAACCCACCCTGTTCCTGCGATGCCTTGGTTCCAGGGCCCTGTTATGCTTTTTTACACTTTCTCAAGGCCTCAGAGTAGGCTTCGACCCTGCTGGGCCCCTACATTTTGCTAATAATTCGTTGAGGCGCGCGGGAACAATGCGCGTCAAGGAGTTATCACGCGCCGTCGACGACTTGGGTTCGGTCCGGTCCGGACTGTTACCGAACAGACCGAAAAAAATACAGTAATAAGAACTTATAAATACATAGTTATATGTATCTATGTACTTATGAATTCTTTAAAGCCTACGAATGCAAAACTTCATAGACGCGTATTCATCATTATACGCCACCCTCGTGTCGTCGCCTTATCCCGTCATTTCGTTGCCGCATCGCGTCGTTTTATTGCTGCTTCGTCAACACACTTTTATAGTTTTGTATAGAAGCTGTTACTAGGCGTACACCAAGCGTATAAAGACAAATACTAGTCTATGGAGCTAGGCAGGTAGGCCTAACTCTTAAATTCTTTAACTCGACGTTCTCCCTTTCTTATTATACCTTCTTTAACTCCACTACATAAACCAACTTACTCTCAAAATAAAGACATCTCGCATATAACCAAGTCCTACACTCGAGACTCCCTTCTTGATGCCATTATGTAAATAAGGGCTGACGTTAAATTAATTTATCTTCATTCCCTAGTACGCGCCATGTTGTTTAGTTTTGTCTTATGAAGCTATTTTAGGGGGTGCTGGCAACTGCGTGTATAATTCATTATCATTATATTCTCGTTCTGTTTTCTGAATGCAGTATGAAGATGGATCTTTGCTGCTTAGTTTATTTCTTACTGGTTTTCTTAAAAAATATAATCCTTTTTGGTTGTTTGTGTAATAAACAGGTCTGTGTGTAACTGAAATATTTGTAATACATAACTTGTTTGAAAAGAGTGTCCATGGAGTTTCTTGCACATTCTTCTACATAGAGATCTACGCTTTGGAATGTGCAATTAGCATCATTTTTTTTTTTTTTTTGACAGACCGACTTTTTGGCTTTTAAAAAGTGCCTGTAACTGGTTTATTTGAAATAAAATGCTTTGAATCTTGAATCTTGTGGAGATGACATATTTTTTGAATAATAATTGATAGGCTTGCTCTTATTCGTGGTCGACGATGGAGCATGTTTGTCAAGAAGCAATTTATTCATTCTTGGGTTAAAGACGCCCATGGATTGCTTGCTGGAGTGTATATTCTTGATAGATGCAAAACTATTACAAACTCCAGCAGGGAATTCCACTCCATAACTGTACGGACAATAAATGCATTGCCAAAACATTTTGAGCGTATTTGTGGGATGTACTGGTAGCGCATTGCCGTACATCTGGTAGACTAATGATAATTTTCAGTACTAACACAGCACGAATAGTTTTTTTTTTTTTTTTTTTACGTTAGGTAAAATCATCCTATGACAAATCCCGCCCTTGGGCGGAGCGGGAAATAGTGTCAGACTCTAACTGACTAAAAACCTACCCTGTTCCTTCCCTGTCTTGGTTCCAGGGCCCTGATATGCATTTTCATACCTTCCCAGAGCCCCAGACTAGGCCTCGACCCTACTGGGCCCCTACGGTTTGCTGACAACTCCTTGAGGCGCATGGGAACAGTGCGCGCCGTAAACGACTTGGGCTCGGTCCGGTGTGTTACCGGACAAACGGACAGCGAGCTACCCATTGCCCGCCGTCCGCACAAATTATAATACATCAATTTGTGGTGTTTGTACTTTGTTCGACACAAGAAGTAGCAAAACCTACAGCTATGTAGATTTTTGTTGTAATGACAAGCATATTTGTGTTATAAGGATAAAAATGCACTGCCAGGTGGCTTGCTTAGCACCCAAGCAAGTCAACAAAAAAAAAATCGTGAGGCTTTTAAGGTTTCTTCATTTTTATCGGCTACCATTAGCAGAATTTTTGCTGCCAACACACAAAGTTTAAAAGCAATTCACCCATTTCTTTGTATAAATATCTGGACCTAGATAACCTTGCTCCCATTTATCCCTTCAGCCTCGTATATTTAAGCAAGTTCTACACCTATTCTAGTACCTTCGCAATATTTGCCAGTAATTCTCTTAAGAAAATTTCGTAGACGTGCCAGCAGTATTTTGAGCTAATATTCTACCACAGCCATGTTTTCGTACACCGGTTATGTTTTGACAGTATATTCGTAGTCACGTAAATTTCTCAACAAAACAATGAGCCACCGTCAAGACATGCACCCTCTAATAAACCAACGAAAACACCACCTAATATTTACCTCACTAGCAAAATAAAGCAAGTTTGTAAATACATACACTATTTAAGTTGAAATGATATCGAAGTACAGAACTGCTGTGAGTGGAGCAAAATAGTATATTTACTGTATAAAACACACTCGTGATTATTTAGTTACCTTTTGCGTTTCAAGGTGATTACTTGAAGAATCTTACAGCCCTAGGACTTAGACTGCGATGCAATTCATTGCGTTTTTTAGGTTTCCGAACCTCAAAAGCAAAAAGCAGAACCCTTATAGGATTACTTTGTTGTCCGTCTGTCTATCTGTCAAGACCCTTTGTCTCGAGAAGGTGTGGAGGTATTAAGTTGAAATTATAATCATATATTCAAGTCTGCGGTCCCTTGAATCTTCTAAGCTAACGGAATAAAAGATAAGGTCATTTATATATCAAAAAACGTTCATTTCGACATTCTCAAGGGAATCAAAATTTCATAGAGTACTTTACGCTGATCTATAATCCTGAAAGGCATGAAGTAAGGTATCATAGTAAAAGTATAAGAAAATATTTGAAAACTGTAAATTTTGATTTGTAAATTGCGATTCTCAAAAATCTTCGTAACTCAATTTGGGAGTTTAATTATTTTCCTAAGTAGTTTGTAAGGAACCCTCAGAGTGCGACTTGCACTTGGCCGGCTTTTTTATTATTGAAGACTC
Source organism: Leucania comma (assembly GCA_958295575.1). Taxonomy (NCBI): domain Eukaryota; kingdom Metazoa; phylum Arthropoda; class Insecta; order Lepidoptera; family Noctuidae; genus Leucania; species Leucania comma. The sequence continues at coordinate 23,962,652 of OY282467.1, read as the reverse complement.
ATTTAACTAATATATCATCTGATGCGCTCTTTTCACAGTTGGGTTTGTAGGTGGTTCAGAGCCTTCCTGGTAGACTATAGGATTTGTATTTCACTTTCCACGAAAAATTTCTAAAACAGTTAGCGGAAGTTAGAAACATCAAATTCTAGAGACAATATGTTACTAGGCTGCTTAATAAAACCACCCGTATTTTTTTTATGGTAGGTAAAATCATCCAATGACAAATCCCACCCTTGGGCGGGGTGGAAGATAGTGTCAGACTCTTACTGACTAAAAACTTACCCTGTTCCTTCATTGGTTTTGTTCCAGGGCCCCTGGGTTCACTTTCGCCTAACTCTAGGCCCCAGAACCGCCCGTAATGGAAATAGTTTTTTTTTTCGAAACAATCCCGTGGCCTAAAACACGGGATTGTTTCGAAAAAAAAAACTTCGAAATGCATGTCAAAAACTTGGACACAGTGAAATTTTATCAGCGATAACGATTATCGAAAACCGCCACTAGAAACTTGCCACAAATCAAAATTTTTCCCATTGCTCAACTTTGTATCGTTGTTCCTTTTTTATTTTTCTTTTTTTTTCCGGATACGACCTAAGTCCTTGCAATGGGAACATTATAATTCTTATTATGTGAAATCATTGATAGTGTCATTAATCATATTTTTTTTAATTGTTCAGTTTTTTTTTATGGTAGGTAAAATCATTTAACTACAAATACCGCCCCTGGGCGGAGCGGGAAATAGTATCAGACTCTTACTGACTAAAAACCTTCCCCGTTCCTTCGTTGCCTATCGTACCGGGGCCGGGCCTTCTTTTCAGAAACTGACCCATAACCCCTGCAGGCTTCGACCCTGCCTGCCTGCAGCTAGCAGGCTGGGCCTCTATGGTTTAATTGTTAAATTGTACTTCTACTGTTATTTCTTTTATTTGGTACTATTGGGGGAATTAGAGACGTGTATCTAGTTTTGTTTTGAAATAAGGTATGTTTGCTTCCACAGCTTAGTTATTGTCACTGTTTTGTTTACAGTATGCGGAATGATTTGCTTGTTACCTGCAGAAAAGCAGAAATTTAATGATGTTTTTTAACAGATTTTATTCTAATACAGTTATATTTTGACTAAGATAGAAATTTTATTTCTACACAATTTGCTTTATTCTATCGTAGTAGTGTTTGTAGTATTTGTTGTTATATCGGCAAGAAAAATACATCATTTGTGAAAATGTCTACTGTGAAGCTATGGAGGCTGTGTTCATGAAACATAGCCTGGTGACAGACAGACGGACAGTGAAGTCTTAGTAACAAGGTCCCATTTTTATCTTTTAAGTACAAAGTCCTAAAAAGAAACGAAAAATAATTGTAAATTTTCCACGTTATAACCAAATAGCTTCTAATGCATGTTGCAATAAAAAACTTCTTCCTTCCTTTGATACGAAGGGGATCGCCATATAGCTTTTATATTACGTCCTCTTCACTACACACAAATGGGATGCACACCATATGCTTAAATATTCCCCTCTCGAAAGAAAAGCTCCCCTAGGTGCCATTAGCGCGGCACGTAAACGTGCTTGAAAGATCGGGAAATATTATATGGGGAATAATAAAACCCACACTATCATACATCGTATAATCTATTTCTGTTTTTAATAATGTAGCTTACATTAATAGAGACTAACTCAATTTGATTGCTATAAAAAAGAGACTTTGAGAGAAATACCTAAAACCACGGTTCCTAACCTGGGGGTAATTACCCTTGCGGGGGTAAAACTGGTAATCTTTAAAGGTAATAAGCTGGTAAAAATCAATACAACATTCAGTTTTAGTATAATTATGCGAAACCTAAATATATTTTGTTCGGAATCAGTAATTGAATCGATTCCAATAATTTTTACACTATGTTATATTTTTTCCCAAAAATATTTAAAAAGGTCACAGTTTGGACACCGATACTTAGTACAAAACAGGTCATTGCAGGCGCCAGCGTGGAGCTGGGTGCGGGAGTAAAACAACCCCTCAATCATCCGGATGGCTCGGTGACCATGTGTTTGTGTGAACAACACAACGAGCTTATAACTTTGTGATTTTTCATGATACAGTTATGAAATGCACATAGGTTCTTTACATAAAAACACTAGACCCGTGTTTCGGGTTTCGTATATACTAAAAATAATGCTGTATAACAGATCAAAAACGAAATATTCAGCTGGTTAGTACACTTCATACCGTACTTTGTTGTACAAGTATGTTGCATAACTAATAAAATCTATTTGGTAACTTGGAACCCCGGGGGAGGGTCTATAGACAAATCATTGAGGTGACAAGATCGAAAAGGTTAGGTATCACTGACCTAAAATATCAAACAATCGTAAAATCAATGGGCGGTCTTATCGCTTTTTTTTACAACTATCACACAACGAGTCTAGTCCCAAGCTAAGCAGAGCGTGGGTACACTTTCTCATCATATCACCCGAGTAGAAAATACTATCCCTTTCTCACGCTGGAATTATGATAATTTGAAAACTACATGGCTACGGAGCAGGGTTGTTCAAAAGGCTTACACCGCAGCCTTAGAGAGCATAGGTAACTAATAATATTCCACAACTATCACACAACGCCGTCTAGTCCCTAGCTAAGCAGAGCTTGTGTTATGAGTACTAGTCAACTGATAAACATAGTTATATATTTTTAAATATTATACATAAATTACACCCAGACACAACAAATGATCGTGCTCATCACACAAACAATTGTCCTAGATGGGAATCGAACCCACGACCTGCGGCATAGCAGTCAGGGTCACTAATCACTAGACCAACAGGCCAGTCCAGTTAATAGGGTATCGCTAAAAGCGACACCCTATGACTTTTTTAAGTTCGTATTGTAATTTTATTTTTGATGTACAGTAAAGAAAATCTATCTAATCAACGCAACATTTCTTAGGAAAGTCATTAAAAATTTTCAATACAAAAATCACAGGTGCCGATGACAGAACACCTGTTGATTGACATAAAAGTCACCCAAATTATTACAAATTGATCAAATCAGGTGATTCAGAAAATCCATTGTCAACTCAGTGGTTGGGGGAAGATCGAACGATCCCAAGTTTGCGTACCTCGACGATTAAGTTCAAATTAATTGATTCAAAATTGCTAAATGGCAAATCCGGTGGCAAGAAGTGTACTCGTTTCTGTAAACGAATTTAAATAATTAGGCAACTCTTCATGGAAAGCTGGGGTTGTACCTTTCCGGACTGTTGCTTTTAAAGTAGGGTGAACTTTGAACGCGTGTGAATATTTACATGAGGTGTACGCCATTAAAGACCGATTACTGAAGGCAATTGGAATTTGTTTCGAAGAAAATGGAGGTAAACGGATTTAATGTTAGTAATCTGAGTTAAAGAAGGGGATGATTTATGAGCTATGGGAATGTTAAAAATGCATTATGATTTACTACTCGAAAAATCCGAGGAACTATATATTTTTGTATTTTTTTTATTTGTTAGGTATATTTATGTATTAGTTTATTCGTATTATTTGTAATTTAATTTGTACACTGGATTCTACTCTCTATTGTAATCTCTCTCTATCACTCAATGGTTTGCTGGAAGAAAACTCAACTTTGAGTTAAGCTCGCCTTTGTACATGACCTTTGTTATCCATTTATTGTATAAGTTGCTATGGTGTACAATAAAGAATTAAAGAATAATTTTAATAACCTCTATACCACTCTATTCTTCCATTCTATCTAAATATTGTATGTAAAAGATTACCCTGAGTCACAAGACCGACTATTGTACGTATCTCATACTATATTGCGCAATATAGTGTGAGACAGAATAAATAAACAGGAAAAACACTCGTCTTTTTCACAAAAATAATATTATTCAGCAAGAAAAACCTATAAATCGATCTTCCCAGCGAAGCATACTATCCTCTAGTTTAGTATTCCTCTATGCTGATAGACGTGACGAGCATTTGAAGTCGACATCTTAGCACACACGTTTTGGCACCAAGTTTTACTCCAAAACCAGATTGGTAGAGATGTAGTGCTACTTCCTTTGCTCAATATTAAGTTTGACAAGGCAGTATGTTTTTCTGCTAAGAATTTATAAGTAGACAAGATAGACCGTATATGTATATTTTTTTAGTTAGTTTTATTGTAGTTTTGAAAATGTACTGTTAGTGGCTTCTAGGGTCAAGACTTGGAATCAAAACGAAAGGCATTAAACTGTAAAACTGACTACATATATCCAGGTAGATTAAAGGAAGAATTTATAAGACGCGCGTGCGTTGACGGTCGATCTTGCTAGTGAAGTGTAGTGGGCGCGCGGCCTCGCTTGCTCGCGCGCCGTCGCCCTCAATGCAACCCGACGAGTGACGAAGGTAGCCGACGGCGCCCGAACAGTGGCCATTTTTATACCACCTGCTCGTTAATGCCCTTTTATAAATCATACAACCTAAAATAAGTAATTCTGTCCCTAAAGCTGCCTTGTAGTATGGGCAGCCTTAGGGGACCCTAAGGCTGCCTTGCTTTCTTATTTCTTAGTAAAAAGTCTTCGTCAATCACTGTCTTCGTTCGCATCATCAGAATCTACTAGTACTAGATTTTGTGTAACTTAGAGCTGGAAATATCACGAGAACCTGATCGGCATATGTAGACAGAGATTTGACATATTATGTTCCGAAAGGATTCTAAACACATAAGAAAGCCAGAGTTGGATCATAAACATAGAATTAGCCTATTATATTCCCCATGTTAGAATTAAATAAGAAGTTATCCAGGGCCAGGGACAATAGAATGAATGAAATGGCTTTTGATCTATCACGGGATAGTATAGATTAGATATAATAATACTGAGTCCCAGCTGGGGGGATATAATCATCGGTTAGCTCCATGAAGTATCTAAGAGGCCTCTGCAAACTAACTTCGATCCCTTGTAAGCCTTCCAAAGGTCCAGGACCCCAGAGAATACATTTACAATACAGCAGTGGTAGCCGAGTGGTAACGGCTCCGACATACGAGTTGTAGGTCACGGGTTCAAGCCCAGCCAGACGTATTACCATCGATATAATTATTTATACGCATTGCTTTGTGTAATTTATTGCATCACCACTGCTCTTAAAACGATGAAGGAAAACAACGTGAGGAAACCGACTTGTCCTAGAACCAAAAAATCGAAGACATGTGACATCCACTAACCCGCACCGGGCTTGCGTGGTGGAGTACAGCCCATTCCTTCTCCTAGAGATTAGGCCTGAGTCCCAGTAATAGGAACATTATAAGGCTGATGCTATGCTATGACATGACATGTGTTATCTGTGAAAAAACGTTCATATGTCTCTACAAAAGTTTTGTCTAATGAACCAAGTCTCTCTTACACTATAAGAAAATCAAGGAAAAGGTAAATAAAACGTAGTCAGTTACCCCCGGCCTTGACCCAAACGAACCACAAAGAACAGCTTACGTATCACCGATGACCCGAATGATAAGAATTGAGTGTTGAAAGCAGTAGTTTGGTACGATTTAATAGATTAGCTAGGGAACTCTAAATAGCTATACCGAAATACGTAAAAACTTTGGTGGTTCATTGAAAAAAGTTACGTGACTTTTTTATAGTTTGTGGGAATGAAACATTGTTTTGTGTTGATTTTTATTTATGTTTTGAACCACAGGAGTTGTATTGTATGATTGCAAATATGTATTTTGATGATTTTTTATTGGTCGTATTGGTTTTTTTTTTATGGTAGGTAAAATCATCCAATGACAAATCCCGCCCTTGGGCGGGGCGGGAAATAGTGTCAGACTATAATGATTAAAAACCTACTCTGCTCCTTCATTGCCTTCGTTCCATGGCCCCGGAGTTCACTTACGCACAACCCTTGTTCCCAGTAGGCTTTGACCCTGCTGGGCCCCTACAATTTGCTGACAACTCCTTGAAGCGCGCAGGAACAGTGCGCGCCTTCGACGATTTGGGATCGATCCGGCCTGTCACCAGACGGACGGACAGCAAGCTACCCATTGCCCACCGTCCGCAAGCCCATGCCTACGGTGACCGGATATTGGGATCGGGATCCCAGCGGCAGCGTCAGAGGCGGCGTGTGCGCCATTGCCTTATGCGGTTGGCCTCCTCCTTTGCTAGAATTACTGCTTCGCAGAAGGCGGCCACCTCCTGCCACTCCTCCTTGCTCCGGAGCATGGCATTGGTCGTATTGGTGTAGCACAGATGAGAATGTTGAGATGGATGTACGGAATGACGAGAATGGTTAAAACTGGAAAAGAGTAGGTATTAGAGGTAGTATTACAGTGGCTTCAGTGATCAAAACCGTTGAAAATTGAGATGAAGCAGTATGGTTATGTAGAGAGAAGAAATGAAAAACATGTTACTAAAAGATTAATGACTATAAAATGTGGATGGAAAAAGAGGGAGAGGGAGGCCAAAGAAAAGGTAGATGATTATATCAGGAGTAAAAGTAAAGGGAACCACGTAAAAGAATGGAAGAAATTAACATTTTGCGATGACCTGTGAAACGGTACAAGGGCAGGAAGATTATGATAGTGTTGATGATTCAGATGAGTGATCAAAGTAATTATAGCAATAAGAAAAGTTCATAGAAGCGATGGATGGACCGTAAGAAAGATGAACTGATAAGAAAGAATAAACTTCTGAGATAAAAATTAATAGAGAAGAATAGAACAAAAGTTCTCAGCTTCTTAACTCAATTAGAGGATATATGAGAAAAAATAGCTAGGCTGATGAAAGTGGGCTTGTTATATCATACAAATGCACCCGGAGCGTTAGATAAACATTGTTGACTTATACAGAGAAGACATCACCATTGAAATCGATGAGGTGAAAGTGGTGTGACGATCTAATTACGTTTGCGAGTCAAACTTGGCCAAAGATCGTGCAAGACTAAAAGGTTTGAAAGTAGAAAAAGAAAAGAGGATGATGATGACTGATATTAAACTTTGGTTTTAAGGCATATTAGTTTTCCATGTAGATGTTTTCATAAGATTAAAGCGGCATGTGTAATGCCGCTTGAACGTCTAATGTTAGTAGACAATTAAAATTTGAAACCAAAGATATCAAGAGCGTACGGCGAGCAATGGGTATATCGCTGTCCGACTGTCCGGTAACCGTCCTGACATAGCCCAGGTTGTCGACGGCGCGTATTGTTGCACGCGCGCCGTATGGAGATATACGGGTTCGGTAGGGTTGAAGTCTACTGGTGCCAAGGGTCTGCAAGGGTCGGGCAACGGAAAAACAGGAATGAGTGTTTTAGCCTGTAAAAGTCTGACACGCCCTTACGCTCTGCCCAAAGGCGGGAGATGTCATAAGATAAAACCAAGTTATCAAAGCCCATAACACTAGTTTTCTACAAAGGTACAATCGAAACCGAGCCTAAGCCAATCAAGTTTACCCATAAAACATAACCGACAACCAATATTTATGTCCGTAGAAGTTTACCACAATAGTGGTTCAACAGGTAGAGCTTAAACTCCCAAACTGCCGATCGCTGTCACCCGTAGGCAGTGTCACTTGCAAGCCTGTAAAGCTTATTATATGTGCTTCATCCCGGCTCAGTAAATATTCTGTAGTGGCTCAATGTATGCTGGGTTTGTGAGAATTTTTTGGTAAAATTTAATAGAAAACTTCTCAAGATTTCGCATAAAGAGCAACATTTTTGAACATATTGTGTAGAGGTGTAGAGGATACGAAAATTGATTTTTATGATAGGTAAAAACATCCAATGACAAATCCCGCCCTTAGGCGAAGCGGGAAATGATGTCAGACTCTGACTGACTAAAAACCTACTTCGTTCCTTCGTTGCCTTTCATACCGGAGCTAAGCCTATAAGAAAGAAAAACAGTTTATTTACACGGAATGACGCAACTAAAAACTAGACAAACGTAACATATTAAAGGAAACCACCAATGATGATTTAGATTTATGGTTATATCACAAACAAATTTCTGTGGCCCAAATGCGGTGACGTGCTAACTGGGAACTGGGAAAACTGGGAAAAGGGTCATACCTTTTTCCAACCAAGAAGATTTAAGCAGAAAGAAAACCCTGTTTAAGCTTTAAGCAGAAAAAGGTAACCTATCTACAGACTGACCGCAGTAAGCGTTGCTTAACCTCGACGAGTAAAACGTGCCGCAGTTATTACTTAACACAATCTTCTTGCTTTGCATTGCATTGTATCATAATTTTCCCACTGCTGGGACTCAGGCCTCGTCTCTACGAGAGGGAATGGGCCGTTATCCACCACTCGAGCCCAGTGCGGATTGGTGGATGTCACTTCGAAGTTTTGGTTCTAGGACATGCCGGTTTCTTCACTATGTTTTCCTTCACCGTTTTTTAAAGCAGTGGTGATGGCGACCTATAACTCAAAAGTCAGGGCCAATCTTCTTAAAACTAGTAAATATATTATTTCCACTATAAAAGCTTTCAGATCTTACAAACGGAAAATTTCATTACTCTATTTATCCTGTTTTGCGTACAAATAGTTTATTCAAGTTTGACTTATAATTACAATGACTGATCAAGTTAGAGCTTAGTTTCAATAAAGTTTGTTTGTTAATTCAACAGCCAGCGTGCCGCAGTTTAACTATTTATGTTTTTTTTTTTTATGGTAGGTAAAATCATCCAATGACAAATCCCGCCCTTGGGCGGAGCGGGAAGTAGTGTCAGACTCTTACTGACTAAAAACCTACCCCATTCCTTCGTAGCCTATCGTGCCGGGGCCGGGCATTCCTTTCGGAAGTTAACCCATAACTCCAGGTAGGCTTCGACCCTGCCTGCCTGCAGTTAGCAGGCTGGGCCTCTGTGCTGACAGCTCCTTGAGGCGCGCGGGAACAGAACGCGCCGTCGACGACTTGGGCTCGGTCCGGTCGGTTACCGGACGATCGGACAGCGTGCTACCCATTGCACGCCGTCCGCAAGCCCGCGCCTACGGTGGCCGGAAATCGGGATCGGAATCCCGGCGGCGGCTGGGGCGAGCGCCCCGTTGCCTCTGCCTGATGCGGTCGGCCTCCTCCTTTGCTAGCATTACTGCTTCGCAGAAGGAGGCGACCGCCTTTGCTATATAGGGTGACAACTATACTATATAAATGAAAAAAAAAAATAGATAGAAAGAAGACGGCCGCTTATATAGGGTGACTGATAAAATTAGTAAACGATACTTAAACACGTGATTGTAGTTTTGATAACAAACAACTTTTACTATGGGACCAAACCTAAAATCGCGAAAAATAATCTCTTAGTCAGTACATTTTTGTGTTCGCGAGTTCAGTTTTGGTCCCATTGTAAAAGTTGTTTGTTATCAAAACTACAATCACGTGTTTAAGTATCGTTCACTAATTACCAGTCACCCTATATAAGCGGCCGTCTTCTTTCTATCTTTTTTTTCCATTAACTTAGAAGTCACTTCACTTCATATTGAAAGCACTTCAAACGGGTTTAAAAAATCTTACTATATTCTTCTAACAATGACAGCAACCCATTTAAATACAACACACCACGACTCCCGAACACGGACCCGGAGACAGCCCTCACCACAAACGACTTCTGCCCGCATTAGTTATGTCAGATTCCATAATAGTTCCTTGTGTAGCGTTAACTCACTGATGACCCGTATTTAGTCCATAATTCTGTTTGAAACAGAATTAAGAGTGTAGTTTTACTAAGTACAGGATCTACTAGTGACACACTTAAAACAAATGAGAAATTGCCACAAGCGTGACTGCGAATGACAAAAGAGAGGAGGCCTGAGTCCTGGCAGTGTGTGGATACAACATAAGGCTGATTCATCATCAGCCTTTTAATGTTCCCACTGCTGAGACACAGGCCTCCTCTCTAGGAGAGGGAATGGGCCGTAATCCGTCACGCGGGCCCAGTGCGGGTTGGTGGTTGTCATATATCTTCGAATTTTTAGGTCTAGGACATGCCGGTTTCCTCACGATGTTTTCCTTCACCGTAATGCGCCTGGCTGGGTTTGAACCCGCGAACTACAACTTATAAGTCGGGGCCGTTACCACTCGGCCACCACTGCTCTCAAAGGCTAATTATGCTATTATAATGCTAAGAAATTATTACTAGCAGAGTAAGAAATAAAGTTCTGTGTCCGGTTGATAGCGAGAGTAAAGGTAGAACTGCATTGCGCAGAAATCTGCCACAAATGCCAATCTGGGCGCGTTCGTCTCCATACATTTTATATGGAAACTACAGTCTTAGAACTTTACCAAGGCGTCCGTCAAGTGTAATTCCACCTTTAATTTTTGCGCACACGCTTGTGCGCTACATATAGTCTACGGCGTGTATATAATTTTTGCTTAAAATTCACCACAGTTTTTAGAAAATTACAACGTTATATTAAATATTTTTGCAGGATTGTTTGAAGGAATGGCAACTAAAAAAATACAGGTAGGAAAAAAAAATACAGGTAGGTCAGTAAAAGTCTGACACTCTTTCTCACTCACACTTAGAGCAAGAGCAGTCTTTTGATGACTTTCCACATAAAAAAAGACTATTTGTTTATAGAAAAGACTATTTATAAAAAAGACTATATATTATTTGGTTACATCTCTTTAGGGTTCACCTCAAAAGCAAAAAAAAGCGGAACCCTTATAGGATTACTTTGTTGTCCGTCTGTCTGTTAAGACCCTTTATTTCGGGAACGCGTAGAGGTATGGAGTTGATATTAAAAACTATATACTCAAATCGGTGGTCCCTTGAAACTGAACAAAAATCTAAAATCTGAGTTAACGAAAAGATACGGCCGAGGGAATCAAAATTCATAGGGTACTTCCCGTTGACCTAGAATCTTGAAATTTGGTATGAAGCAAGGTCTCATAGCTCAAGTATAGGAAAAAACCTGAAAACTGTTTGTAGTTACGTAACAAAAAAAAAACTGTTTTTTGCGGTTCTGAAAAATTTTCGTTACTCAATTCGGGAATTGAACTGTTCATAGATTTTTTTATGGTAGGTAAAATCATCCAATAACAAATCCCGCTCTTGGGAGTAGCGGGAAGTAGTGTCAAACTCTTACTGACTAAAAACCTACCCCGTTCCTTCGTTGCCTATCGTGCCGGGGCCGGGTATTCCTTTCGGAAGCTGACCATGACCCCAGCAGGCGTCAACCCTTCTTGCCTGCAGCTAGCAGGCTGGGCCCCTACGGTTTGCTGACAGCTCCTTGAGGTGTGCGGGAACAGTACGCGCCGTCGACGACTTGGGCTCGGTCCGGTCGGTTACCGGACGATCGGACAGCGTGCTACCCATTGCACGCCGTCCGCAAGCCCGCGCGTACGGTGGCCGGAAAAGGTATGTTTCTCTTAGAACCCTCAGAGTGCGATTCCGACTCGCACTTACCCGATTTTTTTAATATGATTTGCGCAAAAACATCCGTATTACCTTTACTAACAATCGACATAATCACCATAATACAAAAACTTCACTTGCACCATTATCGTATAATCTATCTGAAGTCGTGTCAAACGTACATAAACATCACGATGCGTAACAAAAGAGGAGGTAGGAAGGAACTAGAACACTTAATGACCCCACGCGAACTTTAATAGACACTTCATTACATTTCTCGGCATCACGCAAACCCGTGAAACCCTTTGAAACCGTTTTAATTTCCACTCAGCTATAACCAGTTGTTAGCAACAAGTTGAGAATTCAATTAATAATTGTTGTTTGTGTTGATGAAGTTGTTACGGTAGTTGATTTGATAAGAGTTGGACCGCAACCGTGTGGGGGCAAGGCCATGGCTAAATCATGGATCCGCTAAACATTTTTGGGATACACAAACAAAATGTTGAAAATTTTATACATATACTCGTAACAACGCGTGACATAAGATAAACGGATCTAAGTTTAGGAACCAAAAACAAAACTGCGATGCGAAGTCGCACCACAAAATCTACGAGTTCGCAAGACGTAAGAATTGCAAGAACTTGCAAATGAATTTAGAACACAGATTACTCATTTATTTATTTAACTGTAATAATCAAAACTTAATAGGTATATATACAAATTAATTTTATGTACAAACAGGTAGAAAAAGAACTTAAAGGGCATCAAAAAATTCATCCACATCGATATCAATGGAAAAAGTGCCCAGAACGCTGGCAGCATTGCAACGTTGAATGGCAATGCTGATTCGCTGACTGAAGAAAAGCCCAGCCCTCTGGTCACGCGAAAAGACGACCAGCTGTTTGCTGATGTCTCGAACAACTCGATGAGCGCTCGGACCCTAGTCGTGTGGTTTTAAGTATTGTAGCGTATATATTTGAATGGAGTGGTTCACATATAGGACGACACGATTTATAACTGTCGTCTGCGACGTTTTTGCAGTACCAACAGATCGTCATGACACTGGGAACGGCTAGCACGACAATCGTAAAACGATAAAACTATGTTAACCGTGACGGTAAATCATGTGTCGTTGTTATAACTTCCTGTCGTGGCTACGACATACTGTCGTTTTAATGGGTACAGCTAGAGACGACAGTTGTCCGACGATAAATTAACCGTTACGACATAATGGGAACGCGATCTTAAAAGCGGCTACACAACAGCTTTTTATCAATCGCATTACTCTAATATTATAACGGCAAAAATATATCGGTATGTGTGTACGTTTGTAAATCCTTCACGCTCAAACAGTTGAATGGATTTATATATGTTATTGTCCTACAGCTAGGAAAAGGCCTTCCCCAAGTTCTTCGGCTCCTATGGCTGAATAGATATGGAAGAAAAGTGCTACATGGGTAGTCCATCAATGCCCATAGAGGTTTTTTATCCCAGCAGTATGTTTCCTTGGGCAATTTTTAACTCTCACGCAAGTGAAACCGCTGCACTAAGCTTGTAGAATATTTTTAGAGAAAATATATTATTTTGCAGATAAATTTTTAGCGAGCACTAACAAATCGCTATAATTTGTTCAAAAAAAATCAAATACATTATTCATTAAAGAGAAACGATTTCACAGTCTGGGACTGCACAGATAGTAATCACAATTTTATTCACTTGAGACTATTAATAATATTGGAAAAAAGATATAAAAACATTTTTAAAACAAGAATTGGAATTTACAAAATAATATTATTCCCAAACCAGCAAGTGAAAATTCCACTGACATCAATTTTAATGAGACAGAACGAATTTCGCAATAATTTAAGTATTTAATTATTATTTAAATATGTTCTGCGTTAAAACATAAAATGGTGATAAAAGCGGATTATTTGACAGTAAAGCATCTGTAATGTATTTTAATGAGTAAACAACATGATGAGGAATATCCAAAGTAATAGTAGCATCGACGTCGATTTTTTAGCCTGTCGGTTTTCTTCCGTTTACATTTCGGAGTTTACGCACTCTGCGTTGGAATTACACAATTTAATTCCACCAAGTCCGTTCCATCATTGAACCACTAGACGTACGGCGTTGCGCCATCGGTACATGGTGGACATACCGCCTATACGTACAAAGCGTTTTGGGAACACATTCATTATGCGTACAGCTAAGGAGTGGAAATTCCCTGCCGGACTCTGTATTTGATAGCTGCAACCTAGGGGTTTTTGAGTCAAGAGTGAATAGGTTACTTCTAGGTAAGCGTGCTTCATCGACGGCCACATCATCGCTTACCATAAGGTGCGATAGTGGTTAAACGTGAGCCTATCAATAATAAAAAAAATAACGGGCAATACAAAGAAGACTTATATACATACTATTAGACAACTATTCGTAGAGGATGGAGGGGAAGATGGAGGCCAAAGAAGAGATGGATGGGTTGTGTGAGGAGTGATATGAAAGAAAAGAGAGTTAGAACGGTTTCACACTACGTCCGATCCGAATCCGATCCAAACCTGTGAATGTATGGTCCGTAGTAGCCGTAGAACTGCGAGCATGTTTTTTTTTATGGTAGGTAAAATCATCCAATGACAAATCCCGCCCTTGGGCGGAGCGGGAAGTAGTGTCAGACTCTGACTAAAAACCTACCCCGTTCCTTCGTAGCCTATCGTGCCAGGCCGGGCCTTCCTTTCGGAAATTAACCCATGACCCCAATAGGCTTCGACCCTGCCTGCCTGCAGTTAGCAGACTGGGCCAGAACTGCGAGCATGTGCACTTTTCTGCACTAGTGCGGAAAACTGTCAATTGCGTGCCTAAAATCGGAGGATAAGAGCGGGTTTTGTCAGATCAGTTTCAGATCGATCGTGGGGCGAAACCACTCTTAGTGATAGTGTGACGGGTGTCAGGACAGAGTGGAAGAAAAAAATGTTTCTGATGTATTGGTTTCAGGACATGCCGGTTTCTTCACGATGTTTTCCTTCACCGTTTTGCAAGCAATGGCGATAAATTAAATTATATAAAGGATGCACCTAGTTATGTTCGAACCCGCGACCTACAACTTGTAGGTCGGGGCAGTTATGTGCCACCACTGCTCACAATATACATTATGAGTATCATATATTTCATCACTCCTTTTCACACCATGACCATTCTAATCAAGACAAACGTTTTCCTTTCAAATTTTCAGTCTTTGGCTTTTCCACTTTCAAACTTCTTCTTATGTATTCATTTCTTACTTTATTGTGCCTAACTATTCACAGATATTTATAGTTGTCAATATTTGAAATACAATACGCCCAAAATTTTTACCACCTTTACGGAATGACGCCCAAATTTTTTATTACCAATATCTTATTGTAAGTCGTCTAGACTTTTCACAATTGAAAAGAATCTATTGGTACAATAAATAAATAAAATAGTCTTCTTATGAAGAAGAAAATGTCAAGGGTACGGTTAAAATGAATAAATAAATAAAAACAAAAAATTGGACAAGTTCGAGTAGGACTCACGCACTGCGGGTTCCGTACAAATATACTTATGAAAGCTGATCAACTTTGAATTTTTTTCCGAATTGCAATTTTTTTTATGTGACGTTACTACAAATTAACAGTTTTCAGATTTTTTTCCTATACTTGTGCTATGATACCTTGCTTCATGCCAAATTTCAGGATTCTAGGTCAACGGGAAGTACCCTATTGATTTTGATTCCTTTGAAAGTGTCGAAATGTATTTTTGCGATATAAACGGCCGTATCTTTTTTTTCGTTAACTTAGAAGTTTGATTTTTTCACAGTTTCAAGGGATCGCAGACATGAGTAGGTTTAAATTCCATTTTGATACCTCTGCGAGTTCTCGAGATCTTGACAGATAGATAGACAGACGGATGGACAACAAAGTGATCCTATAAGGGTACCGTTTTTTCCTTTTGAGCTACGGAATCCTTAAAATGAAAAGACCCATTATAATAAGGCCTGTCTGTGTTATTTAGGACATGAGAAGCATAAAGCATTTATGTCTCGAAAACAAACTGTGAAACGAAGAAAGATTACTCATAACCCATCCAATACTCCGTCTATTTCATAAAAGATTTGGGGACAAGAAGTTTACAAAGATGAAAAATAAATTGAGTATGTGGGTAGCTGGCACAACAGTGTATTGTATCGTAGGTCACTGACCGTTCATCTCACGCAAATTAAGTAACTACAATACGTTAAAATACATGTTACTAACATAAATTAGCAAAACTTACAGGAATCCATGAAAGCTTTTTTTTTTTGAGGCTAGTGGCAGCCAGCGTCGCAGATGTAGTAGACAACCTAGACGACTTGGTTGTCTATGGTCACAAGGTGGAATGTTATGCCCGTTTCACACATGGCCTGACAGGGAAACTGTTTTTTTGTAAATAATTTGTGCGTCTATTTTAAGCAGAATAGACGTATTTTCTTTCTTTTCTTGCTCTTTTTTCTTTTCTTTCTTTTCTTTCTTTTCTTTCTTTTCTTTCTTTTCTTTCTTTTCTTTCTTTTCTTTCTTTTCTTTCTTTTCTTTCTTTTCTTTCTTTTCTTTCTTTATTTCCCGAATCATAATCATTTTTCTTGTTATGTATGCTTTGGAGGTGCATATCTCCAAAGACAGTGTAAAGTCCTGCAATCGTCGGTTGAAAAAGAAGGTCACTGCCTGATAGATTTCGGGACGTCCTAAATGTTCAAATTGCGCGGAAAACTTTGATTGCGCGGTGCAGGATTTTGTAGCTTAATTTTTATGTGATAGGTGCATAGATGTCGCTATATCTGCAATGTTTAAGAAAAGTATATCAAGTGAGATAGTGGTTAAAAGCGAGCCGATCACTAATCATAAAATAAATAACAAAGGTACTGTCTGTCAGAATTTGTTTTCTAAGAAATTTTACCACTACCTTTTGAATACCGTAATTTGAGACACAATAGAAAAACAATAGGTGTGCGGACACCGGTGTCCTCTTGGTGCTTAACCGTTTAATTGATTAAAAATCTCCAATGACTAGAAGGAATGGTAAACTATTTGCTGGCCATCGCGAAATTACCAATTATTTATTTTTTGTGGAGCTTTAAAGCGTCCTACAGAAGTTTTGGTCCATGGAAAGTGTCTGACACTTATGAGCTTAACCTAGTTTTTTGGTACTGCGTTTTAGTTTTAATATTCTACAAAAATATATAAAAAACAACCATAAAAAGTTTAGTTAAGTAACTCTCTTATTTAGTTCCATTTCTTACCTGGTACCTGGCCAGGTCCCCCAAGGAGGAGCTCCACAACTACACAGGTATTCAAAGCACATGAGACGCTCCTGAGAAACTAAGGTTTCATCCATATGAAAATAAGTTATGTCAGACAGCTCTGGGATCTTAGTCTACAAGAAAGGTGATATACTATGGTAGAACAAAACACTTGCATAATAATAAAGCCTTATAATGTTCCCATAGCTGGGAAGCAGGCTACCTCTCTAGTAGAACGAATAGGCCGTAATCCACCACGCGGGTACAGTGTGGGTTAGTGAATGTCGAATGTTGAAATTTTTTGGTTGCCGCTTTCTTCACGATGTTTTCCTTCACCGTTTTATGAGTAGTGGTGATGAAATGAATTACACAAAGTAATGCGTCTGACAAGGTTTGAATCAGCGACCTACAACTCATAAGTCGGGGCCATTACTACTCGGCTACCACAGCTCAACAAAACACATGGCATAAGTACATTTGTAATCAAAACCACTCGCTAGGTTTTGCTCAGTATTATCTACGATCTACATTCAAGCATAAACACAAAGCTAGCGCTCTGTCCAAAATTACTTCGATAATATGATTACGACCTCGTACAAAACCTATTATGCGACTGTTTTCAAATCTGCTAACTGCTTTGTTACTAATTGTTCAGCTGGAGCAAAGCTTTGTAGTTTTTTCTTTTAATTCATTAGCACACTCAAACGACAAAGATTAACGACATAGCTGTACAATGCAGGGGAAGCGAATTAAACAATTCCAATTTATCTGGCTCGAATACCAGCTAGTTGGGTGAGTAGCCAAATAGCTAATTGTTCAACTTTCCTAATTAAAGTGAAGTTGGGTGCTGGATATCTTTCAGCGCTCGATATTGTGTATTGGTAATTAAAAACTGTGAAGTTATTGCTGCCGTATTGTTTTCCAATTGATTTGTTTTCTTTTGTTTCAGGTAATGTTTACTTTGACTGTATTTTGAGACATTGAAACGTACTTCGTGCACGATATCTAAGTAGTTGCTGCGTAAAGGTAAGTGAGCTTCAATACAGTACAGTACGGCCGACGGATCTTGGCACGTCTGAAGTTAGGCTCTGCGAACTTTAGCGCAAAAGAAGCGCGCCAAATAAATGATTTATAAAAATAAATGCCAATAACAGTTGTTATCACCTTCCGTTTGGCGCAGGTGCTGACCGAGCACGGCAAGTTCGGTCCGTACCTGTACTAGATTCGTGCGGAGACGACGCCCGGGTGTCGCCACTGTGCGGACCGCCCGGTGGACACGGTGGAGCACACAGTCGAGGTGTGCCCCGCTTGGGAAGAGCAGCGCCGTGTCCTCGTGGGGGGGTAGAAGTCAAAATAATCAACCGCAACTCACGTGAAGTCCAGTTGGTAACGTTACTCACATATACAAAAATGTAACTCACGGAAAAATTAGGAAGCATTCAGATTGAAACAAAATACTTTACAAAGAATAACTTTTATTAAAGAATATACGCATGTTGAGTATATAAATGAATCTAATAACTGAACGTTTATTGCTTCTGAACATTATAATTAGTATTATTTATCATTCTATAATATTTATTTTAACGTATTTTTAATCAGCCTTAGTCATTTTTTTAAAACGACCCTTAAGGTCATTTTTTATAGTATGCTAATTAATAATACGTAACATAATCGGGGGACTTTAAGCATAGGTAACCTAATAATATGGCATTTATTTGTTTTTATAAAATGGTTATTATAAAAAAAAACATTTCAAATCTGGTGAAACAGCGCAAGTAAGAAGCTGGTGCTTCTTATTTGCGCTGTTTCACCAGATTTGAAATGTTTTTTTTTTTTTTTTAAATAATAACCTATCAACTATTCAACAATAATAACTTATCTGAGATCTCGAAAATGTGAATGACAAATCTTAAGAACTAAACAAAAATCTTACTTTCTTCAAAACTTTCAGTCTTTTAATATCTTAAGAATATCTTCATCATAATAATAATAATTATTCTTTGGTCGCTTGTTTTTGTTTTTCTTCTTAGGTAATGGTACATTTTCTGGAAAATACACTCTTTCATTGCTTAATATAACTATATTCTTCTTTTTCATGTATTCCCTATGCTTTTTCTTCTTTTCTTCATATTTCTCTTTATCCTTTTTTAGTTTTTCCCTGTATTTTTTTTGCCTTTCGGCATTTGACATTGGCGCCATCTGAAAATATATCTTGTTTGTTAGGTGTTATTTTAGGGAAGTCAATATTTTTCTTAACAGGGTAGACACAAAGATTCAAAGTTTTTATTCAAATTTCTAATGTAAGTTATTCTTTTTACATTTATCGACGTCAAAGCTAAGTATCAAGGACCTTACAAGTTTGGTCAGAACAAGATAGCATAACGAAAGACAACATCGCAAAAGATGTAGAGCAACGAATTAATCCATACTCTTTTCCAATCCGAAAAAGTCGCAGGTCTTTGGGTAGAAATCATCATCATCATCATCAGCGTTTTAATGTTCCCGCTGCTGGGACACAGGCCTCCTCTCTAGGAGAGGGAAGGGGCCGTAATCAACCACGCGGGACCAGTGCGGGTTGGTGAATGTCATATAATTATGTCTTCGAATTTTTGGTTCTATAACAAGGCGGTTTCCTCACGATGTTTTCCTTCACCGTTTTGAGAGCAGTAGTGATGAAATAAATTACTCAAAGTAAGGCGCCTGGCTGGGTTTGGACCCGCGACCTACAACTTGTAAGTCGGAGCCATTACCACTCGGCCACCACGGCGGTGGGTAGACATACTTCAAAATTAATGAAACATGATTCGAAAACAAAATAGATATATATTTTTTTGTTATTATAATTTCAACTTGATATTCGACGCGCGTTCTTTAGTAAAATATTCTTGACATAGGACTATTACATGGATATAAAAATAATAAATATATATAAATAATAATATACTATTTACCGACCTCGTGTTAAATAACAGTGAATAATTTGTGTTATTCACAAGTCCTGTGAGTAACAGTGTGCAATATGAAGTAGCCCTTAGTTGTGTTACGTTATCTACAGGAACGAAAAAAGGAATAACCTCTAAAATGGATACTCATGAATAACTTAAAACATCTTACCTTGATCATAAACCAGTGTGTCGTACAATCACTATAGTATGCTCTAACTGATAACGTACTTAGATTTCCTAAATTCACATCAAAACTCGAAAAAACTTCTCGTTTTTCACAGGAATATATTTTGATATTTTTTGTGTGCGTACATTTTTTCATCCAAAACTCAAAGACGCGACAAGATGGCGTCTTGAAAGTCACGTGATATTTAGAAAACTTTTGCTAGAGTATAATAAAAGTGCGAACTGGTAGTTTTTATTACTGGGTACAACTAAAACGCCGTTATCTATCTGGAGTTATTCACAGGATCAATATTTGTACTTTTATTTTAAGTAAGAATTTTATAATGGAATAAATGATAAATTACAATTTTATGTAAAGAAAACATTTGTTGCGATATTGATTTACATTTTTATTAAATAAACGAAGCATGAAACTGTATAATTTAGATCATTTTATATTTTTTTAATTGGCAGAACGCGCGAGGACACTTTCTATTTGTATGGACCAGAAATTCTTGACTTATGTTAAATATTATTTTTTCGGTTTAATTAGATTCGAACCATTACAAAAGTGATTAAATTATATAGAATATTAATGGACTTTAAATAAAAATTGGTTAATAGAAGCTTTTGATCTCTCTTGATCTTAAAATAGGCCATTAAATATAGAGGACATGTGATTTTTTAACCCATGTACGATTATTTTGACTTCTACCCGGGGGCGATCGGCGGCGATCTCTCGCGCCGGGGCTTGGTTCAAGCCATGCTCCGGAGCGAGGAGGAATGGCAGGCGGTCGCCTCCTTCTGCGAAGCAGTAATGCTAGTAAAGGAGGAGGCCGACCGCCTTAGGCAAAGGCGGACACGCCGCCGCCGCCGCCGGGTTTCCGATCCCAATTTCCGGCCACCGTAGGCGCGGGCTCGCGGACGGTGGGCAATGGGTAGCTCGCTGTCCGTCCGTCCGGTAACAGACCGGTCCGAGCTCAGGTCGTCTACGGCGCGCACCGTTCCCGCGCGCCTCAAGGAGTTGTCAGCATACTGTAGGGGTCCAGCAGGGCCGAAGCCTACTGGGGCCAAAGGTTATGTGAGACTGTCACCAAAGGCCCCAGGATAAAGGCAAGGAATGGAAAGGTAGGTTTTTTAGTCAGTAAAAGTCTGACACTGTTTCCCGCCCCACCCAAGGGCGGGATTCGTCATTGGATGATTTTTACCTACCACAAAAAAAAAATAAAAAATAAAATAACAGTTGTTAACAGCAATAAAAACTGCTATTGGCATTTATTTTTTCAAACCATTTATTTTTTACGAGTGCACAAACGCTCAAGTTCGCAGAGCCTAACTTCAGACGCGCCAAGATCCGTCGGCCATACTGTACACTTAACGATAAAAGTGCGTTTTGATAACATTACACTATATTGATAGTTTATAGTGATCACCTTCTAAGGCTTAGAACTCACAAAACAGTTTTCACCCGTGGCCGCCACGGTTACGGGTTTACGGGGTTACGGCGGCCGCGCCATCTTTAGAATGCAAAGATAGTATATGAAAAAAATTAACGCACTTTTCCGACGCGTTTTACCCCCGAGGTGTGCGTGGTTGTTTGCGGCTCCCGTTGTGCGGGCGGACAGTCTTGAAACCGCACGTCTTGCGATAATCACCCGACAGATTTGCGGACGAAAATCGTAACCGTGATGGCTGCGTAACTGCACAAAACTGCGGTCTTGTGAGTTTAGAAATAAAGCCGTGGTTTCTTTTATCGCGGCAAACACGGTTGAACACCGCTTCGTGAGTTCTTAGCTTTAATGCGAAACAAGTAACTTTTTAGGGGGCACAAAAATGAAAATATCAAGTAATTTAAATATGCTTCTCTGTGTTTTATTCATATATTTCAAAATATTGACTTATTTTAAACTTTCATTTTTGTTTTTTTTTGTTTTGTCGAGAAGTTTTGACGTATAAAAGTAATTTCGTAACAATAAATCATCCCTAATGCCCACAATATCTTCATCAGGTAGTCAAACCCTTTGCATAGCTTATCATGGGTATCCAGATAGACTTGCATGGCCGTGATAAAATTGAACGAGCTTCCGACAAACACACGTGCCAGTCCTTTTGTCACCAATAACTAAACACCATAGAGAAATAGGGATGGGTTATTTAGAGGCCACCAACAACCACCCTTTACCATCATAACCCGTATTATGACACTCATGGGGAAAAGTAGGGTGTTCTATTTATATCACATGGCCTAAGGTTTATACCTCGATTCCTCCATAAACGTGAGGCAAATAGTTATTAGAATTAACGTAGGTGCGACGGAATATAAAGGCTGTAACACAATTCCATTATGAGCGAGGGAAAACTGTTCCAAACGAAGTTGTTGGTTGAACTCTTACGGATGTTTTACAACGGTGCTTATTAATGGAGTTGGAAAGTTCTAAATAACAGGTTAGCAAACGTATGATCGTGCTTTATTGTATTAAAAGTTCGACAGCGAAATATTGGGGGTGTTTTTTGCGTTCTGAAATTAAATTCGTCTCCGAAAATGAATAGTAAACATTAAAGTTAGAAAGCCAGTGTAGTCAGATTTTTCAACAATAATCTGACTACACGGGCTTTAGTTGTGCAACCATAACTTAAACTAAACTTTTTCCCGTGGGTAAGTTGAAACCTCCCTTGTATTTTTTTTTCAATAAGAAAAATCATCCAATGACATCTCCGCGTCCTTGAGCGGGGCGGGAGATAGTATCAGACTTTTTCGACTAAAATCCCACTCCTGTTCCTTCGTTGCCTGTCACGCCGGAGCTGAACCTTCTTTTCAGAAACCGATCCTTGGCCCCAGTAGGCTTCGACCCCATTGGGGCCCCATGGTTTGCTGACAACGTATTGAGACACGCGTGGGTGGACCGATGACTTAGTGAGGGTCATAGGAATTCAATGGATGAGAAGAGAGAACTGGTCGTTATGGTCACACTTAGGGGAAGCTTATGTACAACATTCGGACTTTTTCAGCTAAAATGATTGATGATGAAGTTGATAGACAAACCATAAATAATATATTTCAAGTTTTTATTCTTTTTCAAATTAGCGTGTCGATGGCAAACTTATTTTTTTTTTTTCAAGTTAAATATCTTGCCTGACTCTGTATTTGTACAGAGCCAGGCAGAGCCAGATATAATGCCATCCTCTGACACTTTCATTGGGTCCGTACATGAATAGGTAACAGGACACGTGATGCGACGTTTTATTGGTAGGACATGGTCTGCGAATAGACGCTGTCAGTGATAAGACCATTGTACCCATAGATTTAAGTTCATGTGTGAATTATTACTATTTTGGTGTATGATAAAGTTTATTCTATTCTAATGATGGAAACCGTCCGATGACCCCCATCTGTGATTATTAGTGTTTCGAAATAAACCATTTAGAGGCACCGGTGAATTCTGAAGAAATCTTCAAACAATGATAATATTTACAAAGCATAGATCTCTATAGAGAAGAATGTACAAAAAAAAAATCAATGGATACTCTTTTAAATCATGTTAAGTATTAAAAATATCTGGGTTACATATTTCTTGTCGCTACAATAACTAAATAATGCAAGAGACAAATTGTGCATCCGAACTCAAAGGTCGCTAATTAATTTTTACAAGCTTTCTATTAGCTTGCACTGTATGTAACTATGTATGTTCGGCTCAAATCTTGCAACTCCATTTTGAAGCAGACATCTTCAACTGATTGAGCTGAAATTTTACATGCATGTGTAAATCGGGTGACAATGCAACATTATGATGACATGGAGCTCATCTGATGATGGAGCTGGAAGGTAGCCATAGGAACTCAGCAATAAAACAATACAACCCCATCGAGTTTGGGCTCGCTTGATTAGTATTGACGAGTACTTTGATACTGTATGATAGCCAGGGTCTGATGATGGAGCCGGAAGGTGATCATAGGAACTCCGCAGTTAAACGATACAACCTCATCGAATTTGGCCTCGTTTGATTCGTATTGACGAGTACTTACATCTTATATGGTAATCAAGCTCTGATGATGGAGCTGGAAGGTGGTCACAGGAACTCCGCACTTAAACGACAAAACCCCATCGAATTTGGGCTCGTTTAGTTTGTATTGACGAGTACTTTCATCCTATATGGTAGCCAGGGTCTGATGATGGAGCCGGAAGGTGGTCATAGGAACTCCGCAGTTAGACGAAACGACCCCACCGAGTTTGAGCTTGTTTGATTAGTATTGACGAGTACTTTGATCATGTATGGTAGCCAGGGTATGATGATGGAGTCGGAAGGTGGTCATATGAATTCCGCAGTTAAACGATACAACCCCATCGAATTTGGGCTCGTTTGATTCGTATTGACGAGTACTTGGATCCTATATGGTAACCAGGGTCTGATGACGGAGCTAGAAGGTTGCCATAAGAACTCCGCAATTAAACGATATAACTCCATCGACTTTAGGCTCATTAGATTTTTAATGACGAGTATTTGGATGGTAACCAGGGTATGATGATGCAGCAGGATCGTGGTCATTGGAACTCCGCAGTTAAACGACACAACCTCATCGAATTTGGGCTCGTTTGATTTGTATTGACGAGTACTTACATCCTATATGGTAACCAAGGTCTGATGATGGAGCTGAAAGGTGGTCACAGGAACTCCGCACTTAAACGACAAAACCCCATCGAATTTGGGCTCGTTTAGTTTGTATTGACGAGTACTTTCATCCTATATGGTAACCAGGGTCTGATGATGGAGCTGGAAGGTGGCTACAAAAACTCCGCAATGAAACGACACAACCCTCTCGTCTTTGGTTTCGTTAGATTTGTAATGACGAGTACTTTGATTTGTACTTTGATTTGGACTGCCATACTGGCAGTCGGGATCTGATGATGGAGCTGGAAGTTGGCCGTAGGAGTTCCGCAATAAAACGACACAATCCCATCGAGTTTCAGATCGAATAAAATAAGTTCTAACCGGTCATAAGCGACTTGGACTCCCGCAAATTTACATAAGTAAATAGCTGGTTGGTTTTAATACACTCCTTCAAAATAGGTACCAATTGAAAGGGCTTGCAGAGAGTAACTTGAAAAATAAAGTGACATTACTCTAAATCCAATATTCTCCTTTTTCTCAGTCATACTCTTGGTGGAGTGGTAGTGGTCATGGATCGTCTGGCAGGTTGGTTGCGGTTTTTACGACATTTCTCCATCTCTCTCTATTCATGGCAGTTCGTGTACATTCAATGAGGGAACACTTCGAAGATGATTTAGTGAGTTCTGTAAATCTGGTAGGCGATGGCCACGAGACGTAGTCCCTCTACTCTTCCCTGTACCACTAAACGTTCCAAAGAGCTTTCATTGCGTATGT
Organism: Leucania comma; assembly: GCA_958295575.1. Taxonomy (NCBI): domain Eukaryota; kingdom Metazoa; phylum Arthropoda; class Insecta; order Lepidoptera; family Noctuidae; genus Leucania; species Leucania comma. The sequence continues at coordinate 23,937,557 of OY282467.1, read as the reverse complement.
AATATCCAAACATCTTAAAAATTCGCTGTTGCACAATCGACGAAAGTTTTTGTTTTGATGTAAAGCTCTTAAGAATGGAAACGATAGTGCGTTGAGCAGTCTGTTTTATCCTCAGTAGACACATTTCAAGAGCGTCAATCTTTTTACGGTGCTTGAATCTTCTCCGCATTTCCCAGTATTTGTGATTGTAGATCCCAGGTAGATAAACTCTGGACAGCTTCGCAATTGGCTATTTCATGTGAGTTAGGTTGATTGTTAGTCTTACGATCTACCATCATCATTTTTGTTTCATAAATCCAACCTGGTAGACTTCTCAGGTGGTCGCCTCCTTCTGCGAAGCAATAATGCTAGCAAAGGAGGAGGCCGACCGCATCTGGCAACGGCGCTCATGCCGCAGCCGCCGCCGTAATTCCGGTCCCGATTTCCTGCCACCGTAGGCGCGGGCTTGCGGACTGCGGGCAATGGGTCGCTGTCCGTCCGTCCAGTAACAGATCTAACCAAGCCCAAGGGCAGGGGATGTCATTGGGTGGTTTTATCTACCATAAAAAAATAAAAAGAAACCTGGCAGACTTCTAAAGATAGCAGACTAAGTTTCTTATGCTTACCTATAAATGGGTAACAAATGAAAGGATTTGCTGAGAATACAAATGTGATTTAAATAAGATATAATTAAAAAGAAAAAAATAAATTATAAATAAAAAAACTTTTTAAAAACAAGCTTTCAATTAAATGGGCTAAAAAGAAGGAAATAAACTTTTCCTTTATAACTTTTACTATCAATTTATAACGGCATTACACAATTTATATGATATAAAAGCTTGTCGCGAGATTTAACTGTGTAAATACACAGTAAAATAACTTTATTAATTAAATAAGTTAAATAAGTTTATCTATTGGTTTCAATATTTTTAAAATCTCGCGACAAGCTTTTGTATCATATAAATTGTGTAATGCCGTTATAAATTGATAGTAAAAGTTATAAAGGAAAAGTTTATTTCCTTCTTTTTAGCCCATTTAATTGAAAGCTTGTTTTTAAAAAGTTTTTTTATTTATAATTTATTGCTTTTGCTTTTTGCATTATGCTGCATCGACAGTTTTACTAAAAAGAAAGAAAGAAAATACATTTATTCTGCAGATAACCACAAATGCATTTCGGCATTGCCAACAAAGTTAGCCGATTGCAAAGAATAATCAAATACAAATTAAGTTAAATAATGTTCTTGGCTATAAAAAACAAAGTCAAAATCTGATTACGTATCAAAACTTAACAGTATTAAACAAAGTTATGTTTTTGTCTCTTTAATTATACGCTAACTCATTTTGAACGATGCAATAGATTTAGCTGTGAATATCCCTAATAGAAAAGGCAATGAACGATGAAGCTTTATGAAGGTATATAATTTTCACCCACCCATTTGAAGGCTTTGGTATATAACATTATTCCAAGCTAGCTATGTTTTGTTCGAGTGTTGTCCGGTAAAATCCGTTCTAAAAAGTATATATGCCTTTAGTTAATGGGCACAATAGCACCATGACTACATTATCTTCTCTCTATTCTTTTACGAGCATTGATATGCTGCATCTATTATTCAGATCACCTTTTTAGGCGTTCCGTACCTCAAAAGGAATAAACAGAACCCTTATAAGATAACTTTGTTGTCCGTCTGTTAAAGCCCTTTATCTCAGAATCGTGTAGAGGTATTAAGTTGAAATTAAAACCATATATTCAGGTTTATAGTCCTTAGAAACTGTGAAAAAAATCATACTTCTAACATGACGAAAAAAACAGATAAGGCCGTTTAAGTCGCAAAAAACTTACATTTCGACACTCTCGAGCAGTTCCCCTTCGCAGAAGGAGGCGACCGCCTGCCACTCCTCCTCGCTCCGCACCATGGCCTGTACCAAGGCCCGGCGCTAGAGATCGCTTTGAGGTAGAAATCATGAAATAACTTCTCCTGTTCTGGAGGTGGAGCGAAACGGCTTCTCAAAATTTTACTACTTGAAGCTCCCCAGCCTACGAAAGCCATGGATTGACTTTCAAAAGGGAAACGCGTGGTTCTGGAAAGCAAAGGCAAAAAAGGGACAGAGGTGTGGTTTTAGTCAGTAAAAGTCTGACACGCCCTCTTGCTCCACCTTAGAGCGGGAGAAGTTATTGATTGATACCCCCTTTAAAAAAAAGCATGTGTAATATGTTCCTTCAGTTGTTCTTTGAGCTCTAGAGCCACGGTAACTACTTCGAACAATCTCTCATACTAACTAAAGTCACCCCAAAACACAAATTCACTCATAACGCATCAATTCACCAATGTTATGGTCACACAAACACATAAACATAATCACATACAGCATTGCTTGTACGCACTATTGAAATGATATCCGAATTGATAAGCATACAAACCGTTTTTATTCACATTTTTATGACAAACGAATCCAATCTGATATTTTATTTATTTTTGTATCAGAATATTTTGAATTCCATTTTACAGCTCCATAAACGTATATACAGCTGTTTGGATTATTTTTTTAAAACTTTATGTAAACTAGTTTGTGTGAAAATGTTACTGAAACTGTTTTGAATTTTTAAACGTCATTAAAAAGTGCCGGCGCCTGTACAACAAACGTTGAGTGGACTTATTAATAATTGAACGTGTGGACTTGACGAATGTATCGGGTTCACCCGTTTTTGCAGGTCATAGTACCTATACTGGTTTTAACTTTTATACATGCTCGTACAATTTTTTGAATGTTACAACATTGCGAAGTGTATTTGTTTTTAATACGACTATAGAAAATGAATCAAATTCAAACATATTTGGTTGCGCGAATAAGCTGTGGACTGTATGTTTGAAAAGCGAACTAAGGTTTGTTAACAATATGCAGTTACTGTGCCTTTATTGATGAATGGATGTATTAGGGAGGAACACTGACCTTTTGACCTCGAAGGTTCCACGTGGCGCCGGCCGGCGAACCCCGACTTCGCACATTCAATCACTGCCAGGTCCTGTATTGCACTACACTGCACTATTGTTGAGTCTTTGAATGGTTGGATCACGAAATAGTCAATTTTCTTGTAATTTCGAGCGGGCGTTGTTAGCGGAGCGGTCACATTCACAATCGATGCACAAACACGTAATGTCAATTCTCTCTTGAGGTCGTGCGGGGGAAGGGAAACGGAAGGGATAGGATTGCTAGGCCAAAAAAATAAATTACAAAAAACAAAATCGCGGATCATAGCAAATTGGCGCAACCAATATTCTTTTTTTATAACTGAGAATATTTTTCCTTTTTCTTTTTTTTTTTGGCGGAAATAATCCAATGACTTCACCCACTCTAAACGGACCAGGACCCATTGCTAACGCTCTAGCCGCCAAGGTCCCGAGTACAAACCACCATAGGCGTAAACTTGAGGTCGACATGCAACGGATACTTCGCTGTCCGGCCATCCGGTAACCATGCGGACCGAGCCCAAATCGTCAACGGTGAGTAGTGTTCTACGTGTGCCTCAAGGAGATTTTAGCAAAACCGTAAGCTCCAGTAGGGCCGAAGCTTACTGGACATAGCTCCTGTAGGTTTCCGCCCTGCTGGGGCCTCTGTTGAGCAAAAGAGAACATCAACGTAGCAAAGGATTTTAGTCCGTAAAAGTCTGACATGCCCACCCGTTCCGACCTAGAACGGAAGAAGCTATTAGACGATTTTCAACCTAAAAAAAACACTATTCTATTTTTTGGTGTATTATTGGTTAGATAACAATTATTTTTCGCACATTCCCTATACCGATATTATCTACGTTAAGTACAATGCTCCCATTTTAAGGTTCCTTTGCCCATTCAACAACAGTTTTCCTCTTCAAAAGGATTAGTCCGATGTAATTGACACTAATGTCCGGAGTTACGATGTCATAAAACCCAGTAACAGCTTGTACACGTTCAAGTACATGTGAACACACTGTTTCTATCATCTCGAGCTAAATTAATGCTCACGTATGCAACACACGTCAGCTAATCCTAAACACGTATTGATTATTTGAAAACTGGTGATGTTGAGAAATTGGCAATATGAGATGAACATGTTATGTTTCGTTCGTTTTGAGCACATTACCAGTCGACAGCAATGTGAAAGAGTTTTTTGACGCCATATTTTAGTTAGTCATAGTTTGCGTAGGGATTTTTTATTGTTTTACTGTAATATAGTTAGTTAAGTCAAACTCAAACTCACTCAAACTCATCCGGTAACCATCCAAACCAAGCCCAGGCCCTCAAGTCTGCTATTACAATAGTGTCAGAAAGATCTATCATTGATTTTATTTTAACTGTTGATTTTGACAAGTTTGGTAATCTACTAATATAATGGCGACTCCAGTGATCAACCACCAACAACCCATTGAGAGAAATGCCATAGAATGGTAATCTCGTACTTACCTACATAATGAAAAATGAATGTCTGCCGTATATCATAACTAAACATAACAAAAATCAAACACTGATACAATAACAACAACAAAACACTGTAAACGCCGGCCGGCGGCCGCTCTAAATAAACAGTAAGCAGTAATGTCACTTTGACTTTGACAGCTTAAAAACCACAGACCGACTAATGATCGGATTTGCAGATTACGAACTTTTAAAAAAATGACAGTGGAATCGTGTTGGAATAACGAATTTATAAAAAATAGTAGACTTGGGCCCCAAGTCGTCGACGTCGCGCACTGTTCCCGCGCGCCTCATGTAGTTGTCAGCAAACAGTAGAGGCCCAGCTTGCTAGCTGCAGGCAGGCAGGGTTAAAGCCTACTGGGGCCAAGGGTCTGGTTTTGAAAGGAAGGCTCGGCCCTGGTATGAAAGGCAACGAAGGAACATGGCGGGTTTTTAGTCAGTAAGAGTCTGACACTACCGCGGTTCCAATTGGTCGTTTCCTATCGAGGAGAAACTCCATGGTTACTCTTTTAAAAGAGTGATTGCTTCTACAATATTTAAATTTTTATAGATATAAGAGGTAGAATTATTTTCTAAATAAAGTTTTTTTACCATGGTTAATTTATAATTTTCACTATTTTCACACTTTTCCTCGATACTTAATATTTTAACCTTTTAGTACGAAATCCTAAAAAGGGATAGCTTGTGGTAATATATTGTTTAATATATTAAAAATACCACATAAATAAGTTATCAAATATATTGCGCTCATTTAAGGCGTAAGGTAACGTAAATGTAAAATCTTTTATAAAAACGTCGTTAATGTTCCTAAGAATAAATAAACTAAGTATCTCACTGTCAATCATTGAATAATCCTCTTAACAGAATATAAACTAAACCTTAATGGGTATTAAATATGGAGATCCTTCTACTGCAAGGTGGCTTTAATTACGTAAGATTATCTAACCGTTAGCCTTTTATTGCTTCGACCTATGTCTTTCCGAATTAACACCAATTGAAGTGTCAAATGCTTTTAACCGAGCAATTTGTGGAATTGCCGCGAAGACTGGCCCAGACAAGACCAGCCGGCTTTAAATACCGATCCGTACTGTAATGTCCTTTTTATAGGACAATTACTATTGAGATTCTATGTGTATATCCGAATGAAAATAGTTTTTTTTTTAATATAACAAACATCTACTAAAATAAACTGTTATTAAACTTGTAAATTGTATGCAATTTGCGAACAAATGTTTTCATAAAAATTTTGATATCAGCAATGAGTAGCTTACTGTCCGACCGTCCGGACAGAACCCAAGTCGTCGTCCTTGTTCTGATTTAATATAGGCTATAAAGATAGTTTGAGAATCCTGGTACCCATAACACAAGTTAAATCTTTCCTTGGGTACCAGAATTCATTACAAATACTACTGACATACTATTTTACAAGCTTTCTATTAGCTTGCACTGTATGTAACTATGTATGTTCGGCTCAAATCTTGCAACTCAATTTTGAAGCAGATATCTTCAACCGATTGAGCTGAAATTTTACATGCATGTGTAAATCGGGTGACAATGCAACATTATGATGACATGGAGTAGATCTGATGATGGAGCTGGAAGGTAGCCATAGGAACTCAGCAATAAAACGATACAACCCCATCGAGTTTAGGCTCGCTTGATTAGTGTTGACAAGTACTTTGATCCTGTATGACAGCCAGGGTCTGATGATGGAGCCGGAAGGTTATCATAGGAACTCCGCAGTTAAACGACACAACCCCATCGAATTTGGGCTCGTTTAGTTTGTATTGACGAGTACTTTCATCCTACATGGTAGCCAGGGTCTGATGATGGAGCCGGAAGGTGGTCATAGGAACTCCGCAGTTAAACGATACAACCCCATCGAGTTTAGGCTCGCTTGATTAGTGTTGTCGAGTACTTTGATCCTGTATGACAGCCAGGGTCTGATGATGGAGCCGGAAGGTTATCATAGGAACTCCGCAGTTAAACGACACAACCCCATCGAATTTGGGCTCGTTTAGTTTGTATTGACGAGTACTTTCATCCTTTATGGTAACCAAGGTCTGAAGATGGAGCTGGAAAGTGGTCACAGGAACTCCGCACTTAAACGACACAACCCCATCAAATTTGGGCTCGTTTAGTTTGTATTGACGATTACTTTCATCCTATATGGTAGTTGGGGTCTGATGATGGAGTCAGAAGGTGGTCATAGGAACTCCGCAGTTAAACGATATAACCCCATCAAATTTGGGCTCGTTTGATTTGTATTGACGATTACTTGGATCCTATATGGTAACCAGGGGCTGATGATGGTGCTGGAAGGTTACCATAGGAACTCCGCAATTAAACGATATAACCCCATCGACTTTAGGCTCATTTGATTTGTAATGACGAGTACTTGGATCCTATATGGTAAACAGGGTCTGATGATCGAGCTGGAACGTGGTCATAGGAACTCCGCAGTTAAACGACACAACCCTATCGAAATTGGGCTCATTTGATTTCTATTGACGAGTGCTTGGATCCTATATGGTAACGAGGTTCTGATGATGGAGCTGGACGGTTATCATAGGAATTTCGTAAGAAATCGACACAATCCCATCGAGTTTGGGCTCATTTGATTTTTATTGATGAGTGCTTGAATCTTATATGGTATCCAGGGTCTGATGATGGAGCTGGAAGGTTGCCATAAGAAATCCGCAATTAAACGATATAACCCCATCGACCTTAAGCTCATTTGATTTGTAATGACAGTACTTGGATCCTATGTGGTAACCGGGGTCTGATGATGGAGCTGGAACGTGGTCATTGGAACTCCGCAGTTAAACGACACAACCCCATCGATCGTACTAGTTAGTTTAATACACTCCTACAAAAATAGGTACCAATTGAAAGGGCTTGCAGAGAGTAACTTGAAAAATAAAGTGATATTACTCCAAATATCTTCCTTTTTCTCAGTTATACTCTTGTTGAAGTGGTAGTGGATCGTCTGGTAGGTTGGTTGCGGTTTTTGCGAGACTGCTCCATCTCTCTCTATTCATGGCACTTCGTGGACATTCAATGAGGGAACACTTCGAAGATGATTCAGTGAGGTCTGTCCATCTTTTCCCTGTACCACTAAACGTTCCAAAGAGCTTTCATTGCCTGTGATATATCCAAACATCTTAAAAATTCGCTGTTGTACAATCGACGATTTTTTTTGTTTTGATGCAAAGTTCTTTAAGAATGGAAACGTTAGTACGGTGAGCAGTCCGTTTTATCCTCAGTAGACGCCTCCAGCGTCACATTTCAAGAGCGTCAATAATCTTTTTACGGTGCTTGAATCTTTTCCGCATTTCCCAGTATTTTTGATTGTGGATCCCAGGTAAATAAATTCTGGACAACTTCGCAATTGGCTATTTCATGTAAGTTAGGTTGATTGTTAGTCTTACGATCCACCACTATCATTTTTGTTTCATAAATCCAACCTGGTAGACTTCTCAGGTGGTCGCCTCCTTCTGCGAAGCAGTAATGCTAGCAAAGGAGGAGGCCCACGGTAGAGGTATGCCCCGCTTGGGAAGAGCATCGCCGTGTCCTCGTGAGAGCGAGCGGTAGCGATGATCTCTCGCACCGGGCCTTGGTTCAGGCTATGGTCTGGAGCGAGGAGTAGTGGCAGGCGGTCGCCTCCTTCTGTGAAGCAGTAATGCTAGTAAAGGAGGAGGCCGACCGCATCAGGCAACGGCGCTCACGCCGCAGCCGCCACCGTAATTCCGATCCAAATTTCCGGCCACCGTAGACGCGGGCTTGCGGACGGCGGGCAATGGGTAGCTCGCTGTCCGTTTGTCCGGTAACAGACCGGACTGAGCCCAAGTCGTTTACGGTGCGCAATGTTCCCGTGGGCCTCAAGGAGTTGTCAGAAAACCGTAGGGACCCAGTAGGGTCGAGGCCTAGTCTGGGGCTCTGGGGAGGTATGGAAATGCATACCAGGGCCCTGGATCCAAGGCAGAGAAGGAACAGGGTAAGTTTTTAGTCAGTAAGAGTCTGACACTATTTTCCGCTTCGTCCAAGGACGGAATTTTTCATTGGATAATTGTACCAACCATAAAACAAAAGCAAAGGCAACAGCGCTCACGCTGCAGCCGCCGCCGTAATTCCGGTCCCAATTTCCTGCCACCGTAGGCGCGGAATTGCGGATGGTGGACAATGGGTAGCTCGCTGTCCGTCCGTTCGGTAAGAGACCGAACAAAGCCCAAGGGCGGGGAATAACATTGGATGATTTTACCTACCATAAAAAATAAAATATAAAAAATCCTGACAGACTTCTATCCTGAAGAACTTAGTCTGCTAAGACTAAGTTTCATATGCTTTCCTATAATATGGGTAACATTAATGAAAGGACTTGCTGAGAATACAAATGTGATTTACATAAGGTATAACTAAAAACTAAAAAATAAATTACAAATAAAAAAACTTTTTTAAAAACAAGCTTTCAATTAAATGGGCTAAAAAGAAGAAAATAAACTTTTCCTTAATAACTTTTACTATCAATTTATAACGGCATTACACAATTTATATGATATAAAAGCTTGTCGCGAGATTTAACTGTATAAATACACAGCTAAATAACTTCATAAATTAAATAAGTTAAAAAACTTCATCTATTATTTAAAATTTTCAAAATCTCGCGACAAGCTTTTGTATCATATAAATTGTGTAATGCCGTTATAAATTGATAGTAAAAGTTATTAAGGAAAAGTTTATTTTCTTCTTTTTAGCCCATTTAATTGAAAGCTTGTTTTTAAAAAAGTTTTTTTATTTGTAATTTATTTATTACAAGCTTTCTATTAGCTTGCACTGTATGTAACTATGTATGTTCGGCTCAAATCTTGCAACTCCATTTTGAAGCAGACATCTTCAACTGATTGAGCTGAAATTTTACATGCATGTGTAAATCGGGTGACAATGCAACATTATGATGACATGGAGCTCATCTGATGATGGAGCTGGAAGGTAGCCATAGGAACTCAGCAATAAAACAATACAACCCCATCGAGTTTGGGCTCGCTTGATTAGTATTGACGAGTACTTTGATACTGTATGATAGCCAGGGTCTGATGATGGAGCCGGAAGGTGATCATAGGAACTCCGCAGTTAAACGATACAACCTCATCGAATTTGGCCTCGTTTGATTCGTATTGACGAGTACTTACATCTTATATGGTAATCAAGCTCTGATGATGGAGCTGGAAGGTGGTCACAGGAACTCCGCACTTAAACGACAAAACCCCATCGAATTTGGGCTCGTTTAGTTTGTATTGACGAGTACTTTCATCCTATATGGTAGCCAGGGTCTGATGATGGAGCCGGAAGGTGGTCATAGGAACTCCGCAGTTAGACGAAACGACCCCACCGAGTTTGAGCTTGTTTGATTAGTATTGACGAGTACTTTGATCATGTATGGTAGCCAGGGTATGATGATGGAGTCGGAAGGTGGTCATATGAATTCCGCAGTTAAACGATACAACCCCATCGAATTTGGGCTCGTTTGATTCGTATTGACGAGTACTTGGATCCTATATGGTAACCAGGGTCTGATGACGGAGCTAGAAGGTTGCCATAAGAACTCCGCAATTAAACGATATAACTCCATCGACTTTAGGCTCATTAGATTTTTAATGACGAGTATTTGGATGGTAACCAGGGTATGATGATGCAGCAGGATCGTGGTCATTGGAACTCCGCAGTTAAACGACACAACCTCATCGAATTTGGGCTCGTTTGATTTGTATTGACGAGTACTTACATCCTATATGGTAACCAAGGTCTGATGATGGAGCTGAAAGGTGGTCACAGGAACTCCGCACTTAAACGACAAAACCCCATCGAATTTGGGCTCGTTTAGTTTGTATTGACGAGTACTTTCATCCTATATGGTAACCAGGGTCTGATGATGGAGCTGGAAGGTGGCTACAAAAACTCCGCAATGAAACGACACAACCCTCTCGTCTTTGGTTTCGTTAGATTTGTAATGACGAGTACTTTGATTTGTACTTTGATTTGGACTGCCATACTGGCAGTCGGGATCTGATGATGGAGCTGGAAGTTGGCCGTAGGAGTTCCGCAATAAAACGACACAATCCCATCGAGTTTCAGATCGAATAAAATAAGTTCTAACCGGTCATAAGCGACTTGGACTCCCGCAAATTTACATAAGTAAATAGCTGGTTGGTTTTAATACACTCCTTCAAAATAGGTACCAATTGAAAGGGCTTGCAGAGAGTAACTTGAAAAATAAAGTGACATTACTCTAAATCCAATATTCTCCTTTTTCTCAGTCATACTCTTGGTGGAGTGGTAGTGGTCATGGATCGTCTGGCAGGTTGGTTGCGGTTTTTACGACATTTCTCCATCTCTCTCTATTCATGGCAGTTCGTGTACATTCAATGAGGGAACACTTCGAAGATGATTTAGTGAGTTCTGTAAATCTGGTAGGCGATGGCCACGAGACGTAGTCCCTCTACTCTTCCCTGTACCACTAAACGTTCCAAAGAGCTTTCATTGCGTATGTAATATCCAAACATCTTAAAAATTCGCTGTTGCACAATCGACGAAAGTTTTTGTTTTGATGTAAAGCTCTTAAGAATGGAAACGATAGTGCGTTGAGCAGTCTGTTTTATCCTCAGTAGACACATTTCAAGAGCGTCAATCTTTTTACGGTGCTTGAATCTTCTCCGCATTTCCCAGTATTTGTGATTGTAGATCCCAGGTAGATAAACTCTGGACAGCTTCGCAATTGGCTATTTCATGTGAGTTAGGTTGATTGTTAGTCTTACGATCTACCATCATCATTTTTGTTTCATAAATCCAACCTGGTAGACTTCTCAGGTGGTCGCCTCCTTCTGCGAAGCAATAATGCTAGCAAAGGAGGAGGCCGACCGCATCTGGCAACGGCGCTCATGCCGCAGCCGCCGCCGTAATTCCGGTCCCGATTTCCTGCCACCGTAGGCGCGGGCTTGCGGACTGCGGGCAATGGGTCGCTGTCCGTCCGTCCAGTAACAGATCTAACCAAGCCCAAGGGCAGGGGATGTCATTGGGTGGTTTTATCTACCATAAAAAAATAAAAAGAAACCTGGCAGACTTCTAAAGATAGCAGACTAAGTTTCTTATGCTTACCTATAAATGGGTAACAAATGAAAGGATTTGCTGAGAATACAAATGTGATTTAAATAAGATATAATTAAAAAGAAAAAAATAAATTATAAATAAAAAAACTTTTTAAAAACAAGCTTTCAATTAAATGGGCTAAAAAGAAGGAAATAAACTTTTCCTTTATAACTTTTACTATCAATTTATAACGGCATTACACAATTTATATGATATAAAAGCTTGTCGCGAGATTTAACTGTGTAAATACACAGTAAAATAACTTTATTAATTAAATAAGTTAAATAAGTTTATCTATTGGTTTCAATATTTTTAAAATCTCGCGACAAGCTTTTGTATCATATAAATTGTGTAATGCCGTTATAAATTGATAGTAAAAGTTATAAAGGAAAAGTTTATTTCCTTCTTTTTAGCCCATTTAATTGAAAGCTTGTTTTTAAAAAGTTTTTTTATTTATAATTTATTTATTCTCTAATTTATGGCTTTGTTTTTTGTGTTGTTCGTAAGTGTTTGTTTGTACAATATGATGCAGTCCCATAAATTATTATTATTATTGACGGAGCGTATCGTTCCACACACGCCTTAAGGAGTTGTCAGCAAACGGTAGGAGCCCAGCAGGTTCGAAGCCTACTGGGGCCATGAGGCAATGTGAAAATATCACCCAGGGCCCTGAAACGAAGACAAAGAAGGAACCGGAGTGGATTTTTTTTTAGTCAGTAAAAGTCTGACAGCGTCTCCTGCCCTGCTCAAGGGCACGGAAATGTAATTGGATGAATTTCCCCACCTAAAAAAAGCAATATCTTACTGACTTCAAAAGATTTATTGACTTGACCAAAATTCTAATAAATATAAATATAATTATATTTAATTTACATCCATAGATAGGTATGTTGCATACGCCTTGAATTCATACAGTGCATGCAGCATGAGTAAGCAACGGCAAGCTGTAAATTTGTCTAAGCCAATTTGATAAACAATTGGTACCATGTGGCAATGTTTGCAGATGTAGGTATTATTAGACTTGCAGAGTTCGATAACCGGGCCTGGTGGATTATTCGAAGAGTTTCCTAGACTTAGAACACAAAAGATTAGAGAAGGGACACGGAGTGGGTTTTAGTCAGTAAAAGTCTGACACTCTCTCTCGCTGCACCTAGAGCGGGGGGAATTATTTGATGCATCCGATTATAATTTGGGTGTTATCAAGGCTAGAGTGAATAGGCTCTTATTAAACTAGTGCGCCTCACCGTTAACGGTTGCATCACTGCTTACTATCAACGAAGATAGCAGTTAAGCTCTAGTATAAATCAAATAAAAAAAAATACCTCAAAAAAGCTAGCGTTTCACCACTATCACACAACGCCGTCTAATTCCAAGCTAAGCAGAGTTTGTGTTATGAGTATTAGACATCTGATAAACATACTTATATATTATAGATATATTACACCCAAACACAGAACAAATGATCGTGCTCATCTCACAAACATTGTTCTGGGTGGAATTCAAATGACCTCCGGCATGGCGGTCAGGGGCTACTAACCATTAGACCAACAGGCCAGTCAAATTACAACATTATGTAAGGGGCGCTTTTACTTTGGTCAAAGAATAAGTATTGCCATACAGCGTGGTATTGCCGCCAATATTTTGATCACCATTACCAGTCGACAGCGATGCGGAGAAGTTTTTTGAGACGATATTGTTGATTATAGATTTTAATTAGTTAAGAGTTTTTTTGTGAATATATAGTATTTTTACAGGAGTAATAACATAGTTCAGGCTGGGACATGGTCTTAACATAATTCTTGGTAAACCGTCCACTTAAGCCTCCCTTTCGGTAGCATAGCCTATTTATTTATTTTACACTTTATGCACAAAAGTACAGAGGCGGACTTAATGCCTTAGGCATTCTCTACTAGTCAACCTTAGGGTGATGGAGAGACAAATAGTGGTAGGTTTTTTTTTTTTTTGGGTAGGTAAAATCATCCAATGACAAATCCCGCCCTTGGGTGGGACGGGAAATAGTGTCAGACTTTATCTGACTAAAAACCTACCTTTCCGTTCCTTGCCTTTGTCCCGGGGCCCGTGGTGACACTCTCGCATAATCTTTGGCCCAATAGGCTTCGGCCCTGCTGGACCCCTACAGTTTGCTGACAACTCCTTGAGGCGCGCGGGAACAGTGCGCGCCGTAGACGACCTGAGCTCGGACCGGTCTGTTACCGGACGGACGGACAGCGAGCTACCCATTGCCCACCGTCCGTGAGCCCGCGCTTACGGTGGCCAGAAATCGGGATCAGAAACCCGGCGGCGGCGGCGGCGTGTGCGCCTTTGCCTAATGCGGTCGGCCTCCTCCTTTGCTAGCATTACTGCTTCGCAAAAGGAGGCGACCGCCTGCCACTCCTCCTCGCTCCGGAGCATGGCTTGGACCAAGCCCCGGCGCGAGAGATCGCCGCCGATCGCCCCCACGAGGACACGGCGATGCTCTTCCCAAGCGGGGCACACCTCGACTGTGTGCTCCACCGTGTCCACCGGGCGGTCCGCACAGTGGCGACACCCGGGCGTCGTCTCCGCACGAATCTCGTACAGGTACGGACCGAACTTGCCGTGTTCGGTCAGCACCTGCGCCAAACGGAAGGTGACGACGCCGTGGGGCCTTTCCAGCCACGCCTCAAAGAGGGGCCTTACCGCCTCGATCGTGGCGTGCCCAGCACGAGGTTGCGACAGTCGCTCTCGCCATTTCACCATGAGATCCCGCCGAAGCTCTGTCCGCCATGCCGCGACAAGTCGCGGCATGGCGGAGTTTCGCCCCGACGTTGCATCTCCACGCGTAAATCATGCATGTGTGCAAGGACTGTTGCCTCCAAATCCCATGGTGGTAGGCCAGCAAGGAGGCTCGCCGCTTCACAGGACACCGTACGGTATCCGCGGATCATCCGGATGGCCATGACCCCCTGGCAGGCGGTTAGCCGGGCCGCCACTCGCTTTCGTAGCGATGGCGCCCACACCGGCGCACCGTAAAGGGCCATGGACCGAACGATGCCTACGTAGAGCCTCCGGTAGGAGGCGTCTGGACCCCCTAGGTTCGGCAGGAGCCGCTTGAGCGCAGCCCCAGTCGCATTCAATCTGGGAGCCAGACGTCGGAAATGCTCCTTGAAGTTCCACCGGCTGTCGAGGACGAGTCCCAGGTACTTCATCGTCGACCCGACGCCGATGTGAACTCCTCCTACCGTTAATTGGGAGCCCGGAGGTGGCGCGCTCCAAGGGCCGTGAAAACACATGGCCTCGGACTTGTGCAATGCCACCTCGAGTCCCAACTGCTCTTTCCTCTCCACGACTGTCGCAACCCCGCGGGTCGCTAGTTCGACCGCCGCCTGGTACGACCATCCCCGCGCCAGGACCAGCGTGTCGTCTGCGTAACAGACCACGCTGACCCCGTCGGGGAGGTCGGCGCGCAGCACGTAGTCGTACCCGATGTTCCACAAGGGCGGCCCTAGTACCGATCCCTGCGGAACACCGCACGACATCTCTCGCCGTTTCAACTCCCCCTGATGACCGGGGTAGATGATGAACCTGTCCGACAGGTAGGCCTTGATCACCCGACAGAGGTAGTCGGGCACCCGGTGGTACCGGAGTGCCCTACCAATGCAACTCCAGGGCAGGGAGTTGAAGGCGTTGGCGATATCCAGAGACACCGCCAAGACACACCTGCCCCGGGACACCGCATCCCCCGTCGTGAGGGCTCGCACGCGCATGATGGCGTCCACAGTGGAGCGCCTCCTGCGAAAAATAGTGGTAGGTGCAATAAAGAGAGAGGAAAGTTGAATACAAAAATAGATATATTAATAAACCATAAATATAATACAATTATATAATATATATACACAAATTAATAAACAACATAATATATACATAGTCAAACCAATGATTCAAATCAGCAACTAGATTACGCGTTGTGATGAAACCACTGCCAACTTCCTTCGCCTAGCCTATATCTTTGTGATTCATATATCGCATTAGTTTTAAAGTATCCGAGGTTTATCCTTGAGTGCATTAGTATAGTGCGTACAGGAAAAATATTACGATCCAAGAAAAATGCCTAAGAGCCTCTGCGAGTCGGTTTCAACTCATCACATGCCTTCTAAAAGTTACATTAAACCTCTGGGTTCTGAGAGATACAAAGACATACAAAACAATAATGGAATAATAATTACGCCGTGACCAAACTTCTGAATCAAACTGTATCCAGAATAACGTAAACCCCTTTAAACATTTGAGACTCGATTAGTTCAATAGCTATAGAATTTGGGAGAAGTTTCACTCAGAAGTTGTGAAGGTAAGTTTGTGAACAAGCATTGAAACTAGCTTTGTAACTTGACTTCACTTGTAGGTAACTTTTGACATCGTAACGAATTGTCGCCTTTTAACACAAGTTACCCTAAATATCTGGCTTGAAACAGTTTAAATTTTATATATAACTATATAGGGTGACTGGTAATTAGTGAACGATATTTAAACACGTGATTGTAGTCCTGATAATAATCAACTTTTACTATGGGAACAAATCTGAAGTCGCGAAAAAAATCAGCCAAGTTCAGTACATTTTGACCAGTTAGGCGAACACAAATGTACTGACCAGCAGATTTATTTTTAGTAAAAGTTGTTTGTTACCATGACTACAATCACGTGTTTTTTTTTTTTTTTTTTTTTTTTTTTATGGTAGGTAAAATCATCCAATGACAAATCCCGCCCTTGGGCGGAGCGGGAAGTAGTGTCAGACTCTTACTGACTAAAAACCTACCCCGTTCCTTCGTAGCCTATCGTGCCGGGGTCGAGCATTCCTTTCGGAACTAACCCATGACCCCAGTAGGCTTCGACCCTGCCTGCCTGCGGTCGGCCTCCTCCTTTGCTAGCATTACTGCTTCGCAGAAGGAGGCGACCGCCTGCCATCCCTCCTCACTACGGACCATGGCCTGAACCAAGGCCCGGCGAGAGAGATCGCTGCCGCCGATCGCCCCCACGAGGACACGGCGATGCTCCGCCCAGGCGGGGCACACCTCTACAGTGTGCTCCACCGTGTCCTCCGGATGTTCCGCACAGTGGCGACACCCGGGCGAATCCTCCGCACGAATCCGGAACAGGTACTTAGCGAACTTTCCGTGTTCGGTAAGCACCTGCGTCGTGCGGAAGTTGAGAACGCCGTGAGGTCTTTCCAGCCACGCCCCAAGGATGGGCCTTATCGCCCCAATTGTGGCGCGCCCCGAACGAGGTTGCGATAGTCTACAATCACGTGTTTAAGTATCGTTCATTAATTACCAGTCACCCTATATAGTTATAAGGTTTATAACTTGGAGCTTTTTTGCTAAACGGTGATTGCTTGTTGACGATTTTTTTTTTATATAAAAATAAAGAAAAAGCGAATCTACGAAATCCTGCATCGCATAAAAAGAAGGTTGCGTGTTCACATCACGTCGGGGTCACCAGTTTGGAGGTATGCAAAACAGAGTGTAAAGTCCCGCAAACCTCCGTTGAAAGGGAGGATCCTCCGACCAGACAGGTGTTATGTTTGATCTGGGCAACTACTTGAGAGATCATTTCGGGACAGACAAGCACGTTCATATAAACTATTTGTGAAAATATTGGTTAGATTGGAATTTTGTTATCTCACAAAACTATTAAAACATACAGTGCTAGATAGCTTACAGAAAATACTTTTATCACCAACTATTTAACTTCTTAAGCGCCATGAATTTTATGGCACTTATGCGTTTCTTCAACATAGTGTAATGACATGTCTTTCATATGTATTCATATATATATACACAGCTTATGGTATATTTTTATACCACAAGCTGTGTCACTTACACAGCTTTTTGCATACAATACTAAATAAACTCTATTTTCAATGTTTTCGTTAGTGTAAATTCGCTTGGCCGACATTTCTTCAAAAAACGCTACACGCTTAAATAATTATGAAAAGTAATTTAGAAGTTAAGAAGTATTTATTTTAATAAATATTACGTGTTAGTTTTAAAGCCTATTTCTCTTTAATCCTACGCTAATCTGCCAAAGGTGATTTTTGTTTAACTTTTTGAAGAATTCATAAATTGTTATGAATTGTTCTTAGTAAAATCTTTGTGAATTTTAGACTAATACAATTGGAAACTATTCTCATAATTTTATACAAAACTGCTTTTTCCAGTCGACCCTAATCTTATTATAAAAGATTTTAAAGCAATGTTAAAGACGTTTAATTTGTTTTAGGCGTAATTAGTAGGAACCTGAAGCATGAACACGCCATCCTTACTTTCAACATGACGCAGGTCCTTACCGAACATGGCAAGTTCGGGAGGTTCCTGCATCGGATTCAGGTGAAAAAAACACCCTCACCGACAGGAGGACACAGTGAAGCATACGATGGAGGTGTGCCCCGCTTGGGCAGAGCACCGCCATGTCCACTTGATGGCAATCGGTGGCAATTACCTCTTGCGCCGGGCTTTGGTTCAGGATATGATCTGGAACGAGGAGAAATGGCATGCGGTCGCCTCCTTCTACGAAGCAGTAATGCTAGTGAAGGAGGAAGCTACACGCATGAGGGAACCAACGTCATGAGGACGTTGACGCCAAAGCCGCCAAGATTCCAACCCGAAGATGCGGGTTTGCGGATGCCGAGCAATAAGTAGCTCACCGTCCGGCAGTCCAGTAGTTAACTGGACCGAGCCCAAGACGTTGACAGCGCGTAGTGATCGCGCTTCTCAAAGAGATGTCAGCAAACCGTAGGGTCCCAGCAGGGCCGATGCTTGTCAATTAGGACCGCAGGGATTTATTGAAAATGAAACCCGTAGTTCTAGAAGCCAAAGCGCAACTGAAGGACGTAGGTGTGGTTTTAGTTAGTAAAAGTCTGACACACCCTCCGGCTTCCAACAGAGCGAGAGAAGTCATTCGATGATTTCCAACCTTTAAAAAAAACGAACTTTTGAACTTTGTCAAGGAATCAGTTAGAAAACGATGGTAATTATTATCATCATCATCATAAGCCTTTTAACCTTTGAATACCGTAATTAGAGACACAATAGAAAGACAATAGGTGTGCGGACGCCGGCATCCTCTCGGTTCTAAACAGTTTAATGTTCCTACTGCTGGGACACAGGCATCCTCTCTAAGAGACGTAATTATTATACCAGATGACAATTCTTGTGTAATGAAACCTCTTCAAATACCTTAGTATTCTCTTTAAGTTTAAACAAAGCCGATACTTAAGTCTCAAGTTTAAATCCAACCTGCTCTTGAACGCAACGCCACAAAGAACGTAAGATTATATAGTTAACAGCACAACGCACTTCAGGCTTATTACATAGGCTCAGACCTAGATACAGCACTTCGCTTTAATAAATTCAATTTCCGCTACACGTAGCCACACGGCTCTATTTCATTGTGGATTACGCTAAACAACTACTGAATGGAGTTGCGACTTAAACCTGAAAACCTCACAGAACTTTAGCCATTACCGACTCGAAAACAAAGTGTATACTCGCGTGCACTTTTCTGTTAGGACTAACATCCTGTGTGGTCGGCTGCGAAAGTAAATTCCGACAAATTTAGGGAATGCGTATAATGAATCAGTGAGATCGTCTTGATAACAATATGCATGAATATTTCGCATTGCGTTCAACTGTTTTGTAAGCTTGTGTCTGACAAATAAAATTTTAAGCAGACTTCAGAAATTAATGTTTCATATTCATAAAACGTAATTAATTTTATTTAAATTTAATTTAACTTGAACAAAGAGGTTGCTGTAAGTGAAAATGTGTCTGCGATTCAAGCATTCCTTTTCTTAGCATACAAATTATTATAGTGCAGATTTTAATATCTATAAAATGTTATTTAGATTAAATTTGTTAAAAATTGTTTAAATGGTACGGTTTTTGGTCTCTTTAACGGTTTGTGGATACCAATTTTAAGACCACTTACCAACTATTATTTTTTGAGTTTCTTCTAATGGATACTCTGACTCTGACTCGCGAGGTTGTCGACATGTGGGAAGTGGACACAGCAGTCCGTACATACGACCAACATCTAAGGAGGCTCTCGTTATGCAGTTGGATCAAGGGCTTGATCCAGAAGGTAGTACTCCTGGATACGGCATGTATTGTTCGAAGATTCCTCTTTCAGAAGCCTTGACCACAGGTAGCTTGGACCCTGTTCCCGATGCCGGTGGCTACCATTTTTCATTTTTTTTAAATAAATATTTAAAAAGTGGAATTAATATGTATTGAAAAGGAATAAATAAATTAATAATAATAGAACAGAATAAAACTTTATTGTACACCAAAAAAGTTACACAAACTGGGACAATGGTTGGTGGCGGCTTATCCTCCAGACAACCTTAGGAATAATAATAATTTATTAAAGAAAAATAATACTACTATTGGGTAATACTAAAACATTTTATTTTGATTAATTAATAATAAATTAATTAGGTGATAATTATAATTTATAATTTTAAATGTCATCGAGATCATCATCATCATTTCAGCCGAAAGGCGTCCACTGATGGACATACGCCTTCCTTCCTCAAGCTTCGTCTTAACGACCGATCCTGTGCCTCTCGGATCCATTGAATTTTTGCAACACTCAGGTCACCAGTCCAGAGGCCTTACAACGCTACCAATATTTTATAATTACTATGACCGCTATCTGTCAGCGAAGCAAACATTTCTTAGAATAAAAGGCATCTATGCTTGAGCGACATTTGAACAACACCAACTGCAAAAGAACATGAAAACTTATTTTTACTGTATTATTTCTCTAGCCTGTCCCTGTACCACTTCTGGGCAATTGGTCGTGGGGCTCTTTGGGCCGGGACCGTGGTCACGACTTTCATCTATATTTTTTTTTTGTAGTATCCCAAAGGATATCCTGGGTCCCGGCCGCTCTAGTTATTTCATTGTTCCTGGCTCTAGACAAAACATTTAAGTCGTCCCGCTATCTCCTTCGTGATGTTTCTGGATTTTTTTTGTAATTACAAGAAATCTCGAGAATTAATCAAATTAAAAATAAATCACATTTCTTCATCGTTATAAAAAAAACAGTGGTAAACAAAAAAACCAAATTGGTAACCATTAATTCTACTAAAACCACACATTTTTCCGGAAACCTATCTCACAACACGGTAACCCATAAATTGTAAGCAGCATGTGCATTTAAATACCTGTTCCGAGGCAGACGAAACCACGGGCTGGGTGA
This sequence comes from Leucania comma, assembly GCA_958295575.1. Classification (NCBI taxonomy): domain Eukaryota; kingdom Metazoa; phylum Arthropoda; class Insecta; order Lepidoptera; family Noctuidae; genus Leucania; species Leucania comma. Next base: position 23,916,747 of record OY282467.1, on the reverse strand, counting down.
TGTATGGATTGATCTGGTGTAGTGGAATGAGAGACTATGGTACGTGCTTTGCGGTGGCTAAGTAATTATTAAGTCAAGCACCTAGCAGCCTGACCACAGAGTAAGGAAAAACAGTATACAAATATAAAACATCGACAAATATTTAATGTTTAAAACAGCGTATGCTAATTGCGCTTACAAAAACATAAAATTTTTACAAATAGTTTTTATTTTTTTAGATTTTCAGGCTTTGAATATCCTGATGGCTTATCCACACGGTATAGAGTTACGTAGATTTCTATAGAATTATCTCTGTACCACAGAGCAGTGTAGAAAATCTCAGTATATAATCTACATAATGGTGAACATAATGCGGAACAGACTTCAAGGTCTACACTGCGCACACGTGTGCCACACACGCTGATCTAGGCGCGTCGGTCTCCTACATTTTATATGGAAGCTAGACTTGTAGAGCTACACTTGATACACGCCACGCGACGTCGTTCTACGTACAAATCAGGTGTGTTGCACGTGTGCATCGGTCTAATTTAGTTCTAGCTTTAGTATCCACTGTCTACTATGTCGCATAGACAAAATTATATAGAAATTTATATAAGTCTTTACTAAGTCTTCAGACTCAGTGCAGACTTAAATATCACTTGTATGGCAAAGTTACAAATCTGCTCTTTGCGTAAATAGCAGATTCGCAATTTTGACATACAGTTGGCGATATAGGTTTCTGTCGTGTATGAAACTTGGTATTATTATTGACACTTCGAGGCAAAGATCTCACTCTTGCGGTATTTCTGTTCAATTCCTGCATTATACATCAAGGTGGTCCCGGCATCTCCTTCATGGTCCGTAGTTCAAAACCCTGGATCAGTCTTCAGATTAAAATTATTTTTTATTTAAAGACCTAACTTACTGGGTACACAATAAATGATCATCATCGTCACTAATGATGTTTGGTCATCATCTTCCAATCGAAATAAAAAAGAATCCATGTCACTTGGGATCCGAGTTCTAACCACCGTAGGCTAGCTTGCGGACGACAAGCAATGGGTGGGACGTCGTCCCGTCGTCCAGTAACCGGGTCCGGGTCCGGGCCCAGAAAGCTCGAAGCTTACTGGTGGTCCGAAAGTGTTCTGGGACGCATGGCAAAGAAGGAACATAAATGTGGTTTTAGTCAGTAAAAGTCGTATAGGGCGTATTCACTCAACTTAAAGTAGGCGAAGACATTGGATGATTTCCCAATTAAAAAAAAAAATTATACTTAGGGTTTGGTGCAACATATTTACACAAAATTTAAAGCTTTTTCATGTTTTATTATGATAATGAGGATATTTTTAGAGCAATATTACACTAAAGCATACTATCACGGACGCGTAGCTTCATAGTCGCGTATGCGTCGAACGAACGACACGATGGCATGTCGTTTTGTCGTCAGAGTTTCAGAATTTTGTATGTAAGTGGTGAGTAAGCTTACTCTCAATCAACATCAAGCGTCAACAATCAACCCCAAGCGTATAATAACGAATACGCATCTATGAAGCTACGCGTCCATATACAGTACACCCTAAGGTCAAGTTTTACTGATTATGAACATTTTTGAACCTCTGGAAATTTAAAAATATAATAAAGAGAAACACAACTAAAAAAAAAATTATTAAAATTAGCCATATGACTAACCGCTTGGCAAAAATCACAATATGATATAAATTAGTTGGCTTGATAAAAAAATCGAGAATTTGACCCTAACTTACGGTTTCAAACGTGTATATCCACGAGATAATGTCACGGCAATATTTGAATGTAAAAATAGGGTCTGGCAAAAACAAAAATCTTAAATTATGACTTTATCATTAAAAATAAAACTGCTATAATATAATACGGGGCCGAGAAATCAACATAGACCCGGGCGAAATTCATACAAAATACTCTGTGACTACAATCAGTTCTGATTTTCTAAAATCCTACTGCTTATTCCTGCACTGTGTACCCAAGGTTAGCGCATACAAAATTATTTATGACAAAATACAATTTATTATTTACGTTGGACAGGTTTATCCGTATACAACTTTCGATTCAGGCTGGCTAACTTACTTTAACACAACTCAAAATTTTAGGAAATTGTGAGCATATTGTATTTTTTAGGGTTCCGTTCTCAAAGGGTAAAACGGGATCTTGTTTATGTCCTTCGGTCTGGTTGTTTGTCTGTCCGTATATCACCAGGCTGTATCTCATGAAACGTAATAGCTAGACAGTTGAAGTTTTCTCAGACGATGTATTTCTGTTGCAACTATATCACCAATTCATCATCATCATCAGCCTTTTAATGTTTCCACTGCTGGGACTCAGGCCTCTTCTCTAGGAGAGGGAATGGGCCATAATCCACCACGCGGGCCCAGTGCGGGTTGGTACTATTGCAACTATATCACCAATTACTAAAACAATATTTAATTGGTCTCCAATATAACAGACATGAGTTTTTGCCGCTTTTATCGATAATGGTACGGAACCATTCGTGTGCAAATCCGACTCGCTTTTGGCCAGTTTTTTTGCTTACAAATACTCGCTAAGATCTTGTACAGAGGAAATTAATTTTGTCGATACTTTATATTGAGGAATGATTTTTATAGTTAGTTAATTAATTACGGATAAAAAGTAATTAGCGATTCGTTTGTAAAATTTTATCGATTATCTTCTGTACACAGTGCAATATTAAAGCATTCTTTGTCACAGCGTTTGTTATCGATTTTTTTCGAAACGGCTTGGCCGTTTTTTTTTTTTTTGTAAAGGCGTGTTTTAGAATAGGTTGTAGACTATTGAAATACTCTACTCCTCCTAATTTTTTTCTTTAATAATAATTAGTATGGCAGAGCAACGTTTGCCGAGTCAACTAGTAATATTCTAAAACAAATTCGCTATTCAAGTCTGTTTGTTTGTTCGCTAACTCCTTTTAAACTACACAACGAATTTTGATGAGAATTTCATACACAGAAATATAAATGAACGAGAAACGTTTGCATGTATGGTATGCATGCGTGCAAAACCAGGGCGGGTTGCTAGTACTTAACATAATGTGTCTGCTCGCTAACTAATGAAATAAGATATTTTCTGGCTGTAGTAAAATCTTATATATAAAAACAAAAATTCGTTATGGATGTTTGTTACTCTTTCGCGAAAAATAACGGAATGGATTTCGATTAAACTTGGTATACGAGTAGACCATGTCTTGGAATAGAACAAAGATATTTTTCGTCCCGGGAGTACGTTTCCTTGGGATAGACTATTACATGGGTAAAGCCACTGGCAGCAGCTAGTTAATGATAAATATCCGGTTTGTTTGACTCATTAATTCCATTTATTATTTAAAAAAAAAACGTCATCTGAACTAACAATATATCCCGATTAGATTTGATGGCCGAGAGCAGTGGTGGCCGAGTGGTAAGAGCCCCGTCTTACGATTAGTAGGTCGCGGGTTCAAGCCCGGCCAGGCGCATTACTTTGTGTAATTTATTTCATCACCACTGCTCTCAAAACGGTGTAGGAAAACATCGTGAGGAAACCGGCATGTCCTAGAACCAAAAATTCGAAGACATGTGACATCCACCAACCCGCACTGGATCCGCGTGGGGGATTACGGCCCATTCCCTCTCTTAGAGAGGAGGCATGTGTCCCAGCAGCGGGAACATTAAAAGGCTGATGATGATGATGATGAGATTTGATCTAACAGATTCATGCAAATTAACGAGAAAACAAACACATAACCCTGCTTTATGTTAAATATATTTGCCCAAAAACAGCAAAAATTACGGTCAGAGATCCTTATTTAAAAAATAATAAATCAAAAACCAGTGAAGTCACTAATACAACAACATTGTTATCATTAAAAAAAAAATCAGTTCCCTAGCAGAATAATCTCATACAAAAACATCATTATCTTTAAAAAAAAACGGCCAAGTGCAAGTTGGAATTGCACACGCAAGGTTTTGTACCGTTTGTAGCAAAAAATGGCAAAAAAAAAACATGTTTTTGGTATTTGTTCGCAACAAAAATACATCATGTGTGCAAAATTTCAACTGTCTACCTATCATGGTTCATGAAATACAATCTAGTGACAGACAGACAAATGTTGCTTAGCAGGTCTCGTTCTTACCCTTTCGAAACGGTATCCTAAAAATAGAAAACAGTACTCTGGCAGAATTATCTCATACAAAAACATAATTATCTTTTAAAAAAATCGGCCAAGTGCAAGTTGGAATTGCACACGCAGGGTTTTGTACCGTTCGTAGCAAAAAATAGCAAAAAAAACACGTTTTTGGTATTTTTTCGCTACAGAAATACATCATGTGTGCAAAATTTCAACTGTCTACCTATCATGGTTCATGAAATACAACCTAGTGACAGACAGACAAACGGACAGTAAAGTCTTAGCAGGTCTCGTTCTTACCCTTTCGAAACGGTATCCTAAAAACAGTACTCTGGCAGAATTATCTCATACAACAACACAATATCTTTGCAAAAAATCAGTAGTCTGGCTGAATCATCTCATACAACAACATGATTATCTTTTAAAAATAAAACAGTACTCTGGCGGCATCATCTCAAAATCCCGGGCGATGTATGCAAATTAGTTTGGCAACTCCTACCAGCTCCCGTGGGCCTGACCGGTCCACTGAATTCATCCGTGCTTTATTTAAACGTACCTATCAAGGTGAATTTGAAACGACTGAACTTCCAACACATGAAAATAAACTTTAATACCATCCTAAATCTAGAACAACTGTCTACAATCAAATTGATTTAACATTATTATAGAATAGCAACAAAATAGGCACTATTAGTAAAATGTTATTTTTTAGGACCAGTTATTATGGTGACGCTTGGGGAAAGCCCATGTCCAGGAGTGAACGTCTTTCGGCTTAGTGCTCGATTACGGGGAGGCGGCGCGTTAGGCGGTCCGTCGTACATTGCTATTATGTTTGTGTTTGCGCGAGCGATGACGCGGCCCGCTGCTGCAATGTACGACGAACGTCCAACGCGCCGCGTCTTCGTAAACACGGCCTTAAACGATTATGGTGATTATGTAAAATATTTTCGTATTTCATCGTTAAAACTACCGTAACTATAATTTTACCCTTTACTTAATCGCCTTTACCCTTTTAATTATCCAAGTTACCCTTTCCCAGTTTCATGCTGAATAAGCCCATCCTATATTCAACAACAATCGGTTCATTTATTTTTTCGATGTTTCATTTATTTTAAAAAGCCGAAATAACCCTTCAATAAAAGTTCAAACTCGAAAGGAAATTATTTCCAGCTGATGATAAATTACTCAATGTAACGGAAGCTGGATTGGTAAAATTTTACTTGGAAAATATTTCTGATGGGAAATCTGATACAAAGTTAAAATATAGGCACCTATAAATAAATGAAGAGGATAAAGATGTTTTAAGAGATAGGTATTTGAATTTCGAATTCAAAGTAATTATCCAATTTTAGGTATATTTTTTCCGTATAAGCATGGCAATACAATAGCAGTCATTGACCCTTTTCTTTATTATTGTAAGGCTCGCGTTTGACCACTATCTAACCTAATGTTAAGCGATAATGTGGCTGACGATGGAGCACGCTTGCCAAGAAGTTACTTATCACTTCTCTTCCCAATCATTTGTTCTAAGAACATATTTATTGATTATAATATTATCTAAACATGTACAAAACCTTAAATATTAACTAAACAATTTATGCTAAAACCTACCTATGTACATATAATACAAAAACACAGTACACTCAGGCGTCGAAGTACTCCTCTACATCGCTGTCATCGCTGTCTAAAAACATAGATACAGTATTCGTATATAATCTTCTTAAAAAAGAAAAGGCCGAGAAAAAATAGGAAGCTTAAAATTAAAATATAGATTTCTATAAATGAAAGAGAATAAAAATATTTTAATTTTAAAGTTTGGGTGTTTTTTTTTTTTAATTTGTATAAACTAGTGCTTGACTGCAATCCCACCTGATGTTAAGCAGTGATGCAATCGTTGATGGTGAGACGCACTAGTTATCTAATTTTACGTGTTGTAGGTTGCCGAAATAACACGAAACTTAAGTGGCAGTTGGCAGGGCACGTTGCTCGCAGATCGGATTGCCGTTGGGGCCGAAATGTTCTAGAATGGCGACCGCGTACCGGAAGACGCAGTGTTGGAAGGCCTCCTACAAGGTGGGCCGATGACCTTGCAAGAGTTGCGGGAATCCGATGGATGCGAGATACACAGGACCGTTCATTGTGGCAACACTTGGGGGAGGCTTATGTCCAACTGCGGACGTCTTTTGGCTGACATGATGATGATGATGAGGTGTAGTAGTACAGTATTCCCTATATATAGACCCTTCCCCAACTTATCTTCTAAAAATGTAGGCATCATTTATACATATTTTTTAACAAAGAGAAAAATAATCTATCCTTCATATTTCACCTGTATCGAGCTCTAATAAACTTTGAAAATAATCTCACAATAGCTTAAGCATAATTGTATACAACAAGAAATCTTGCTATTCCATTAACGAAAAAGCTTAACAGAACATCAAAAGCAATATTCTCTTAATTTTTGACCCTTGGCACCCGATATGATCTTCGTTATAGCAAGATAAGGGTAAATTGAGTCAGCACAATGCATCAAAGGGCACAAAAGCAATTGTTTTTCTACAATAAATAGGTTACCTAATTATCGCTTAATGAAAATAGGGCCCAGATCTCAGTCTCGGCCGATAAAGACTGAATGTCAAGATTAGGATTTACTTTTAGATTGTGCCTTAATGAAAGCAATTTTAGATAATGTGTCCCTATTAAGGGTATTTTATTGTGAGTAAGTTTTGTTTTCGTTGATAGAATTCTCGCGCTGTGCGGGATTTAATTTCAATTCGGAAAGATAAGGGATAAATAACTTTTTGACTTTTGTTTTTGTTGTTACTAGGTCTATATAACAGTTCAAAAGTAACATCGGTCGTAAATCGGTTGGGAATACACCTTGAAGGTCTATTTGAACTTCGGCTGCAGGCAGCGTAAGTGACGGCTCTACGAAGCTGACTGCAACTGCACGACTGGTTTTCTATGTAGTAGTATGGATTTCTGTGAAAACATTCATAACAAATCGTTGCGCCAAACACAACAAATCGCTCCTGTATCGTGGGTGTATTTACAAACATGTAAACTTACATATACAAAGCACTCACTTTCAAATTACGCTTTAATTTGATTGCAATCACATGACAATCGCACACGTTCTCCTTGAGATAAAAATTGCACATAAAGACAGACGACGATCAAAAAGATCAACCGAGTCGCTTCCACGCTTCAGTATGTTTTTCTACGTAAAAGCCGGGCTCTCAGAGAAAGCTCTGCAAACATCATACTCAAACAAAACATTCTGTACACACTAAGAATTCCAAGATGGTAAAGTAGCAAAGTGTGATGTACACTCCAATTCGGGGAATTTATACTTGGTTACCTGCGATATTGTTCGGAATCAGAAGAAAATTAAATTCCATGGGCACTTAGTCCGCAGTGTTAGCTATGCTTTTGGAGTCTGGGGCCAAAAAAGCCTCCATGAGTGAGGGATACGGTACTTGTCCCGTGCAATTTGGGCAGTTAGCCACGCTTCTAACCTGCTGACTTGCTTGCATGCACTCCTAGGGACAAACATGACAAAACATTCTCACACGAACTTTAGACTTTTTTGGCATAGTTTGGTCACCGTCCGTTTTTTTTTTACCAACTGTTAAAGGTTATTTTAGTATCCACTAATGTATGAAATAAATTTATACCAAGTGCTTACGTTGTGTATGGTAGTGATCGCGTCTCAGAATAGGCAAAATAATAAAATATGGGGTGGCGCTTGAAATACGACAATAAATTAAAGTGCGTATTATCTCATTGATCCCAGTCTGTATACTAAAAAGTATTTGAATATATCCAGTAGTTTAGTCACAGGAAATTATTTTTCATTTTCAGCATTTCTTACATGATGTATATGAAGTTCACGATTACAAAAAAAAAAAAAATACTTGGTAGCTGAGAAAAAAAAAAACATATTTGGTGCCATGAGCATCTTAAACCTTAAATTCTCAAAGTCTTAAACAAGGAAATGATTAATCAAGTTTTTAATTTTATCAGCGTCAAAAAAAAAATGGCTGATTTAGGCCAAAAAAATAATAGATGAACACATCCATATTTTTTTGACTGAGAACCGTGAGGAGTGTTATTAAAGAAAAGAGTCAGTGATAGCTAGATGGTAACCAGAACTGAATGGAAAAAAAAACGCACGCAGGAAGATAATAAAAAAAAATTAAACTTTCTTTTAATTTGAGCAAGACAGGCAAGTTCTGCATCAATTTAGGACATCACCGTAAAAGAAAAATAGAAAGACAGCTTCCTATTATTTTGAAAGTTATACCGTTGTCCTGGAACGAAAGAGCAACTCACACAGATGGATTTTAGTCAGTAAAAATCCAACACGCCGTTTCGCTCAACTCTAGAGCGGGAATTTTTTTAAGTTGAGAAGTCATTTATTGCCTATAACTTCTCAACATAAAAAATAAAAACGTCGTATTTGGTTTTTCGTCTTACTTCTAGGACTGCTCCATGGCTTGTGCGAAAGTGGATCCTGGGGTCCTAGAACGAAGGTAAAGAAGGAACAGGAATGGGTTTTAGTCAGCGCTCTCCTGCACCGCCCAAGAGCGGAAGGAGTCATTGGATGATTTCCCATCTAAAAATTATTTTTTATGTTAACCAATGATGTGGCCAGCGATGGAGCACATTAGCAATATCAACCTTTTAATGTTCCCACTGCTGGGACACAGACCTCCGCTCTAAGAGAAGGAATGGGCCGTAATCCACCACGCGGGCCCAGTGCGGCTTATAAAATGTCACATGGCTTTGAATTTTTGGTTCTAGGACATGCTGATTTCCTAACGATGTTTTCCCTCACCGTTTGGATGGAGAACGCTTGCCTAAAGGTAACCTATTCACTCTTGACTTAAAGATCTTTAGGTTATAGCTATCAAGAAACATAAATTAGTAAAAATACCTTTCTAAAAATTAAAAACATAGCTTCAAAAAGAAACACTAAAACACAATTTCTTTTTAAGTGAGTGCCTTCAGAAAATTAAATTACACTCCAGGCACATACCTACATATTTTGTATGTTTCAGTTTCAAGTTTTGCTCTCTAGTACTGAAAGGGACTCGTTATATAATGCGCATTCTACGTTTGTATAGGAACAAACGTGTGAGACCAACACAGTGTAGGTTTCCTTGTTAGAAATTGCATTGTTTGTGTTCAGAACTAGCTGCCTTCGTGCTCCTTTATTGGAATATGGAACGAAATACTCCATTTATATTTACTGTGTGCACAGAGTCGGAAAGTATTCTTTAGTGTCAATGGAGTACATCAAAATCACAAAAAAAGAACAGGTTGTAATACCAGTTCTTGTTTTAAAGAACAAGTTGTATACCTGTTCTTTTTTTGAGATTTTACATTACCACTGATCTGCACCTGTTTTTTTTTTTTTTGAAGAACAGATACTAATCTGTCATTTTTATGACTTAACTAAACAAAGTTTAGGAAGCTGTGCGGTATCTTCTCATCCTACACAATATCACAGTGTTTCAAGACTTAAGTCTATGACCAGATTGTGTTACCAGTGATTACATACGGCTCTGAAACGTCTTACCATGGGTCTCATAAGAAGGCTTAAAGTCACTCAAAGGCCAATGGAAAGGGCTATGCTCGGAGTTTCCTTGCGTCATCCAATCAGGAATGAAGATAACCGCAGGAGAACCAAGACTGCCGACATAGCACGAAGAATCGCCAAATTAAAGTGGCAATAGGCAGGGCACATTGCTCGTAGAACAGATGGCCGTTGGGCCCGAAAGGCTCTGGAGTGGCGGTCGTGTACCGGTAGACGCAGTGTTGGAAGGCCTCCTACAAGGTGGACCGACGGCTTGATAAAGGTTGTGGGAATCAACTGTGGACGTCTTTGGGCTGAAATAATGATAATGATGAAACAGTTTTTAAAAAAACAAACGTTGCTCATCACTACAAATTGTATTTGTATTTCGTACTGGTATCCGCAACCAGCCCAAAATAAAAATACAATTTGATTACTTCTCTATCGTGGTTGCATTCACAAACATGAAGGTAAACTTATAAATATAAAAAGCCAATAAATTATCTGTAGGCCATACAAATAGGAATTTGTTTACCAGGAATCAATTTCACGATACACAGTGCCAAGTTCCAGACCAATTCGGAAGTAAAATCTTTAATACGAAACAATTTTTTTTGAAATCGGTCGATGAACATACATAAAAAAACATTAACTGAAATATCGGTGAACAAACATAAAAAAAAAAACAGCCGGACATATTGTCCGGTAACCGACCGGACCGAGCCCAAGTCGTCGACGGCGCGTTCTGTTCTCGCGCGCCTCAAGGAGATTTCAGCACACCGAAGAGCTGCTAACTGCAGGCAGGCAGGGTCGAAGCCTACTGGGATCAAACTTCCGAAAGGAATACCCGGCCCCGGCACGATAGGCTACGAAGGAACGGGGTAGGTTTTTAGTCAGTAAGAGTCTGACACTACTTCCCGCTCCGCCAAAGGGCGGGAATTGTCATTGGATGATTTTACCAACCATAAAAAAAAGAGTCCTCCTTTTCGAACTTGGTTAAAAAAGTGGACAAAACTGTGTCAAGCCGCAAGTCTTAACAGACATTAGATTGTTTGCACGTTTCCAGGGTATATATCTCTGAAAGTACTGAATCTATTATAAAAACAATTTCTTCCTGGAAAGCTACATTATCGTTGAGGTCTATAAGACAGTATTGCGAAGATAGTACTCAACGACGACTAATATAATAATAACAAAACTGTTCTGGTAAATGCATGGTTTCACGTAAACCAAGCCGCGGGGAACAATGTTCATAATTATGTAATGAAATCGCAACAGTTTACCGTTCTTTCAAAATATTATTATTTATTAATTCATGCGATTTATTTAATTTGATTCGCAGTCCATGTTTGTAAACCGTGTTATATTTATGTGGGCCATTTTCAGTTTCAACAGTTAAACATTTTATTTGTGGGTAAAAAGAATATGAAAAATTCTTTAAAGTTTTAAAAAGCTATTAAGATACAAATTATTATTTATTAAGGGCCGTTATTATACGCCGTTTTCTTTTCTTTAAAGTCTTATTTTATTATATAAATAGCTTTTACCCGCAGCTTCACTTCCGTCAACTGACTACCCTGTTCTACGCTACCCTATTTTAACCTAATCAACCCTACTCTACCCTAGCCTATCCTATTGTATCCTTCTCTACCCTACTCTACATACCTACCTACCCTACCCTAATTATGCATTTTTTGGCTTCAAAACCTTCCCTGTATGCTGGTGAACAAAACAAAAAATAACTGGAAGGAATGTTATGCCCGTTTCACATATGGCCTGACAGGGAAACTGTTTTTTTTGTAAATAATTTGTGCGTCTATTTTAAGTAGAATAAACTTATTTTCTTTCTTTCTTTCTTTTCTATTAAAATTGGTCCAGCCGTTCTTAAGTTATAGCGTGACCAGGAGAAATACGGGTTCATTTATACATATATAATTTCTAGCTTTTTCCCGCAATTTCCTCCGCGTAGAAGTTGAAAATGTTTCTAATAAGTTTTTGGATTGATTTGTTTTATTGTAATTAATTAATAGCTTTTGTCCGCGACTGCATTCGCGTAGAAGTTGGAAATTTTTGTAAAGTCAAAGTACATTATTAACTCTATTTTCGCTAATACCACCGGAATAAAATTATTATACATTTAAAATGAGCTAGAATTTGGGTACAGGTCAGGTCAGTACAGGTAAGTATGTATGTGTGTGTTTATGTATACATTTGTTACTCCTTCATGCTTTAACGGGCGATCATGAAATTTACCACACTAGTGGTTGTAGACCATGTCTGAAATAGAACATAGAAATCATTTATATCTCGACAGTTTGAGTAGGTGGTCAACTCAGCCCGCTCGAAATCAGCACGCGGGATCACTAGACCCTGTCCCATTTTGAAGGGGTCGAATTGTCCCGCTGCCCAATTTTATTATAAGTACAGTCATGAAATAAAGTTCTGTGTTAGATTTAAGTATATTCTCGTTATAAAATGTTTGCCTCAATTTTACTTATATAATAATAATAATTGTGGTTTATTAATGGCAAAGGTTTGGTTTATATGTACCATCTAATTTAAAGAGATTTTAGAATTTAATTGAGAATAAACGTTTAAAACTAACTGAATTGCGTTTTATTACATATATTTTGACTTATCACTGTTGCGCTCGACTGTATCCACCAGTAGCTTTAAACAATGGATATTTTTTTAAGTTTGAATGTGGGATCAGTTAATCACTAAAAAAAAAGAAAATAAATTGTATAGTCAAGTGAACCCGCGGGATGAGAAGCAAGCGGGTTGAGTTGACCACAGACTCGTATGTGCTTTTGCGATAATTTCTATTTGGAGCACGAATTAAGCAGCTGGTAGAAGCAAAAATTTGTTATTTTAATGATAATTTTCCGCACAGATTTGCTCTTTGTGTTCCATCACGACCTTATACCAAAGTAGCGAGATATTGAGCAGAATAAAATTGAGATCAATGGTACATAAAGAAAGATAAAAGTATTTATAAAATACGAAATCATTGAAAACGTTTTGTAAACTATAATATGAGATTTCTTATACTCATTTAAAATGAAACGAAAATTATTTATATGACTTCACAAATTTTTCAAACGATAAAACTCTCTCTAAGTATCTACTTGGCAGTTTGAATTCGTCTTCAATTTTTAAAAGTCTAAAGAAGATGTATTGTCAAAACGGAATACACTTAGAACTTTATTTCCGAAAACATACAAGCGCACATATCATGCGATAATTTCTTACTGTCGGGTGGAGCTGCTGGCAGAAGCTAGTGCATGATAATTATGTTTATGACAATTTTCCCCTGGTCCCCCAAAACCTGCAGCCAACGTGACCACATACCGAAAGGCCTGAAAAAGTCAAATGAGCAATTCATCTAGAGCAAATCATATTCCGAATTCCTAGCAGATCTGCAATTCTTCTAATGTTCGTAAAATGGTTGCACAAATTAGTCAAATCATACTCAATTCACGGCATATCAGAATCATATTCCTTGTAAATATTGCCGTATAAAAAAAAAACTATGATTCATATTATGATTTTTTTAAAGTATCCTTTTTAGCCCTGCTGATCAGTAAAATATTGAACCAATAAAATTGAGATGTATCATTGATAAGAAGAAGGATAAAAGTATTTAAAACTCACAAGATTTCGTATAATTTAGGTACATCATCTTCCTGCCCTTTTCCCATTTTATTTAGGGTCGGTGCAACACGTTTTTTTCTTCCATTCTGCCCTGTCACCCGTCATGCTATCACTAACTTCCTTCTCTTTCATATCACTCTTCACACACTCCATACATCTTTTCTTTGGCCTCCGTTTCCCTCTCCATCCATCCACATGTATACTCATAACCCTTTTAGTAACATGCGTTTTATCTTTCCTCTTTACATGACTAATGACCATACCAAGACAATCGATTTCACTTTCCTTTTTTGTCCGATTTCGTATGATTTATATTAAGTATTAAAAATACCATCAACATATTTTTTATGATTTATCAAACTTTTTAAACGATAAAGCTCTCTCTAGGTACCCACTTGACAGTTTGAAGTCGACTTTAATTTTTAAAAGTCAAAAGAAGATGAATTCTCAAAATGGAATACACTTAGAACTTTGTTTCCGACAACAAAGTTTTAGTTGGTGTAAGAGAGTTTTCCGCTGCGAAACGGGTCCTCGGCAGTCATTTACACGGCAAGCTTCTATCATAATTTTGTAATAAACCAATCATCTCGAAAAGACTGACGTGACTTAATTTAGTTGTTTGAAGGTCGGGAAAATACAATAGATTTGAAATGACCTTATAGTGTTTAAGGAAGTATTTTGTGGATGTTTTGAGAAAAACATTTCTTTGAAAGTTTTATTAAAAGTCGTGAACATTTTTGCTCGTACCAGAAGACGCAGCGTTGGAAGACCTCCCACAAACTAGATCGATGACCTGGTGTTGTTCGTGGGAATGCGATGGTTGTAAGACGCATAGGACCGGCTGTTGTGACAGGACACAGGTTGGGAGAGGCCTATGTCAGTGAAGTTCTGTAATGATGAAAATGTCATTTTTTGATTGCAGTTTGTACTGAAAATATTGCCACATACCTACAGCCTAGTTTTGTTAAGAGTGCATTAAATGTCTAGTAAAAATCTTTATTCCGTTTTCGGTATTATTTTCTTTGCGATTTTGTTTAATTAAGGCATAGCTTGAAAATACACACACACTTAATTTAAGTTTTATGTGGGCTTTTCTTCGGTCAACGAATCAGCATTGCTATCCAACGTGGTAATGCTGTCAGCGTTCTGGGCACTTTTCCCATTGATATCGATGTGGATGAATTTTTTGATGCCCAATAAGTTCTTATTCTACCCGTTTGAACTAATAATTATTTTTATTTCTATATGTACGGTCCGGGGTCAAAAGTGCAGTTGCACTCTAACAATGATAAACTGTCTAAAATCTCTTTGTAGTAGAATTCCAGTGTTCTGCAACTAGTTTATTCAATATTTTAGATTCTATGCTACAAACTAAACGAATAATAATCCATTGACCCTCTTTTACAAAGAAATTTTACATACTTTAGTGTCGGTAGAGTGCAACTGCACTTTTGAGCCCTGACTGTACCTATTAAGTGTTTAATATTTATTTGTTTAGTTATTCAGTGAGCAAAAAGCATATTTAAGTTTTTCACCCACTCTTTTGTTGTTATCGAACCATACTTGGATTTGTTCTCTAATAGGGAAATTCTTGAAAAAAAAAACACGTTTTCTTTTTTATTTTCAAAATCCTGTGCGAGTCACAATACTTGTTCTTTTTCTTCAATAAAAAATCTTTTTCAAAAGATGTGTAGATATGGTACATGTAAAATGATATTTTACTTACTCGTTTTATCGAAGCTGTTTGAGAAAATCCACAGAACTAAAATGCAAAATTCACTGCTTTATATAGAGTCACTTTATTTCCCTGTTCCATTTCTGCCGCACTTGAAGCGGTATCAACACTAGTTTGTCGGCAACACTCAAAGCTAACGCAAAAGGGTACCTAATGAAAGACGGCAACCGCGCATAAATAATTACGAGTTGCAAGCTTCTCGCCTTCAGATGTTAAGATAACCTCTCCCTCAGTTGACTTTGGTGACCTCTAGGAAATTATGAGCAGCTGAATGCTTAATTTCTGGTTTATTTTCCGGCCTGTTTTATTTTTGTTTTCGTAGTCGTTTTCTTATAACAGCCAGTGAAACACGAAGCGTTGGAAAGTGTCCCACAACGTGGATCGGTGACGTGCCCTCTAGCCCTCTAGCCAAGGCTACATTTGTTTTGGAAACGTCGAACGCTTGGAATTGGCCACGCTTTCAATTACTTTGTTCTGACCAAGTGACAGCGTTGAGATGACGTCAGAACTAAGGAATTGGAGGCGTTGCCAACTCCAAGCGTTCGACGTTAACGACGGGCTGGTTTTTGTCGCAAGAATTCGATGGATGCGAAGCGAATATCAACATGACCTTGATTTATTAAGCGAGTGGTTAAAGTATAACCTTCTTACAATTAACACGTCAAAAACCTCATTCATGATTTTTACCACTAAAAATAAACGTATACCAGACTTCTCGCCTCTCAAAATAAATAATGAAATAATAAAACGATCAACTAACGAAAAGTATCTTGGATTGAGGGTAGACGAGAAACTAACTTGGAAATTACACATTGGCCATCTCAGGGGTAAATTAACATCATTATTGGGAGCGTTACGGAAAGTAGCAAACTGTATCCCAAGTAAAGTACGCACTTTCATTTATAACTCGTTAGTCAAATCGCATTTAGAATATTTAGTTGAGATATGGGGTTCCGCAGCAGTAACTAATTTGAATTCACTACAAAGAGTTCAGAATAAAATAATTAAAACCTTGTTCCATTACAATTACCTTACTCCAACAAAGACCGTATACGAAAAAACGAAATTATTAAATATTAGACAGCTATACATTTATTACACCTGCATTCTTATTAAAAACATAACTTCTAACTCAATACAAACTAACATACAACTGAAGAAAAAAACAATGTCACATAACCTGAGAAATAGATATAAAAACAAACTTGAAGTCATCAGCGTACGCACTAATTATGGTAGAAAGACTATATTATTTGAAGGTGTACATCTGTTCAATGCATTACCGGACGACATTAAAGAGTGTGATAACGTAAATATGTTTAAATATAAGCTTAAGAAACATTTAAGTGCATTATAACTGCTAGTACTCTGGAGGAAATTTGTATTGTTACTGTATTTATGATTGTTACTTTGTATCTCATTATAAGCGGACTGTATGTTCTTATGAGAAATAAATTTCTTTAAACCGAATAAGACCGGTCGTTGTGGCGAGACTTGGTGAATATCTTTTGACTCAAATGATGATGATGATGATGAAACTATAGATTGGTTGTTGATTGGGTAAATGAAAGAGATGCATTGTGTGGTAATTTTTCTTAGTGAAAGTATTGCCATTTGTCACCCTAACTGACTGGCCTGTCGGTCAGTGTGGGTCTAGTGGCCCTGACTGTTATGGCGGAAGTCGTGGGTTCGATTTCCACTCAGGACAAATGTTTGTGTGATGAGCACGATCATTAGTTCTGTGTGTTTAGAAATATATAAGTATGTTATCAGTTGTCTAGTACTCATAACACAAGCTCTGCTTAGGTTGGGACTAGACGGCGTTGTGTGATAGTTGTGGTATATTATATTTTTATTATTATTATATAATCAGGATCCCAGATGGTGGCTCGTGATGTTCAACGATCGCCTTTCTTAGAATAGAATAGAATAAACTGTGATTTTTTACTATTTTATTGTACGTAAGTTATTCTATTCTTAGAATTATAGGAAAGTTAATACCTCACTTTCTAATATCATCCGTGGTAACACGACGAGCCATGAGCCAGGCTCGTCGTTCGTATGGCGTATAAGACCGCGGTTTTACTCGCCCGTCGATCAGGGGGCTTACTCTCGAGTTTAATTCCGATCGGTCGACATTGGGATTGTGACGTTAGGTACTCTTGAATTCGATGTGAGGGCCAAATTGCGTGACCTTTTTGAGAAAATAAGTAAAATAGGGATTGGGCTTGGCGTGTGGTCCTACAATTTTAAACCAATTTAGCGCTCGCATCCAATTCAAGAGTACCAAACGTCACAATTCCAATGTCGACCGATCTTAAATAAACTTGAGAGTAAGCCCCGAGGGCCTTAAAAAATACCGACTTCTCAGATCAATGTTTTATTTTGCAATAAAGTCGCTTATGTTTATTTCTAAAAGTTGTTATTCCGTCTACGTTGACTACATAATAGAAATAGTTTTATTTTTATTTTTAAACCACTTAACACCCACGCTCTCGCTTATGCCAGATAACTTGAGAAATAATCAATTCATAGATCAGTTTAATCCCTTACATTAGCCATAAGGTAGGGCATGCATCATGCGACCGAATTAGATCACTCGGGTTAGCTTAGGTCAATACAATTACATGTAATTGGTCGGAGGGGCGGGTATCATTAAGCCCATTCTTAGTCGCCATGTGTCATCATTAAACGTTGGTTTTAGTCGTGGTCAGACTTAGTGTGTGAATTTTAAAGTGACCGTGCGTAGCGAGCTATGGATTTTTTGACTGTCGTGTTTTGAGTGGGAGGTGAGTCTTTTTTATAAGATTTTTTATCGTTTTTTTAGGTTTTAATATATGTAGGTATAGATATTATATATTTTCAAAACAGCACACACATTTAAAGCAAATAAAACATAATATGTATACCTACATAATATGTAGGTATACGTATTATTACTGTGCTTTTTTAGTTATGTTAATTATTAATTTTGTAAAATGAATTGTCATATATCATCACTTGTAGGTATGGCAAAGTTGCGAATCTGCTGTTTGCGTAAACGGCAGATTCGAAACTTAGTTCCTGTATGGTAAAGTTGCACATTTGCTGTTTGCGAAACATTGCAATTTAGCCAAATTAAGGGCTGGTTTCTGGATTGAGCATTTCTAGTTAAGATCGAGTCAAACTGTACATAAAAGTAAATTTTTGTCGGTTTTTAAAACCAGTTTTAGAAATACTCAACTTCAACCTAAAATAAAAAAAGCCATCTAAAATAGTTCCGGGACAATTACTAGGTTTAATGCTAATTAAAACTAGTAATAGTCCCGGAACTATTTTAGATCGCGTTTTGGAATAAGGCGGCAATTGTTTAATCAGAAACTGAGAGCTAATCTTACAGGTATGAATTTAAGTTTAGTTTGATTATAAATTGTTTATAAATGATAAGATTTTTTTAAAAATAAGCCTGTTAAAACTAAATAGATGATAATAAGATCGCTATCAAACTTATCGCACATCAAAATCAAAATTACGTTTATAAATGTAACTTTAAAAGATGGTTTGATTTGATTATCTACCTTGACGTTTACAAGTAAACTCGATAAAAAACGCACATCACAAATATTCACACATACGTTGAATTAATTACATACATTCGCGCTTCATTTAAATATCGAATCAAATCGTATTTCATCTTCAATTAAATAAATGAAAGGACATAAAGAAACGTTAAATCACGAGGCTGCTGCCCAAAGCTGTAAGAAAAAAATCTCCTGAGAAGATCACGGGTTGGTCCTCAAATTAAATTTCGAGAAGTTCGCGTTCGGAAAGTAATCGTAAGTAAAGAGAAAATCCACAAAGGGATTACAAAGTACTGTAGCATCAATCAGTGTAAGTAATTGCAAAAATTAAATTCCCCTAAGTAAGTAAAGTTCGTCCTATGTATGCGTTTACTTTGGGACTTTTCAATCATCAGATGAGAATGTTTGTTCACCTTTCTTTGCTTGTTAGTTGAAGTAACAAAACCGCAACTTTGTGTGGACGTTAAATGAGAATTTATTACTTGATTGTTATTGCTTTTAAATAAACGTTTTGTAATGTGTTCTTTTTAATATGTTACCTTGAAAATGAAAATGTTATTTAGTTTTTTGTCATCTCACCTGGTGACAAGCGATGATGCGTTTGATATATGAACTGCGCTTGACTAGAAATAACCTGTAAATAAATTATATTGATAAATAAAATTTTAAAGGAAAAAGAAATTACCTACCTATATTTGGTTAGTTTCAACCAATTAAAATTGAAACTAATAACCAAATAATATTTCTGTTGGAAGTAATTTCAGTGTTTGCGTATTAATTTTATATTTAAAAATAAATATATTAAAAATATATAAGTGGGTACATAGTCATAATTATAATTGAATCTTGACCTTTGATGACCTGTGCCTTAAACCATAAACCGTTAAATTTTGATTGTTTTAATCCCGCAGTGGGTCGATTCGGTACAAGAAACACTATCGATTTGTAAATATAAAATTAAAAAATAAAGTACTTTTTTGAAACTCGAATTAATTTACGCATGTACGAAATTAATTCCTTTCAGTAAACGTCAACTGAACAATTCCAATGGCCTAAAGGTAGTTAGTACGACTACCTACAAGGTCATTGACTCGTTTACTTAAAGAAGTTAATTTCGTACATGCTTATATTAATTCGAGTTTTAGAAAAACAGTACTTTATTATTTACTTTTTTCTTTACCAGTCGATAGTGTTTAATGTACTGGATCGACCCTTCACGGGATTAAAACGATCAAAATTTAACGGTTATTTCTAGTCTGTAGGGCTGGTTCGAGGTGGCCCGAAAGAAAAATACCTGGAAGAAATTGGGGGAGGCCTTTGCCCAGCAGTGGGAAAGTATAGGCCAATTAAAAAAACAAAGATTCTAATCTTAAATCGGTGACCACTATGAAAAAAAATACTGGTTTTTTTTTGTTACAGATATCTTTATATAATTAGTTATATTTTTGTTATTGTGAAAATGAACATTATAATTAAATAAAAACTATACTTAGTCTAGTTACAAAAAAAATTTTAGATAGTTTTTAAAAGTCAGTAAATAAGTGAGTAGATATTTCCTTCATTAGGGCTCAAAATACGACCATGAATCTAGCTAATTTCTATAAAAAATTGAAGCTCAGGAAAGTGTGTAACCACATAAAAAGACCTCTCATGAAGGGTTGTCTGAACTTCACAAGTAGCACTGAACACTTAACTTTTACTGCAGTCTTGAATATTTTACAGAACAAACGGTTATTTGAACTTTATCCTGTATAATCATTAGAGTGGAAACATCACACTCCTAAGAATTTCCCTCAGTGCGTTGTTTGTATTGATGGTTCTGCCAGTGAACGTGAATCAAATGCGTTCATAATATGTCTATTTAATATGTATAATAAATATAATATTCTGCAACTATAACAGAATAGAGCAGTGGTGACCGAGTGGTAACCACCCCGACTTACGAGTTGTTGATCGCGGGTTCAAACCCAGCCAGGCGCATTACTGTGTGTAATTTATTTCATCACCACTGCTCTCAAAACGGTGAAGGAAAACATCGTAAGGAAACCGGCATGTCCTAGACCCAAAAATTCGAAGATATGGGACATCCATCAACCCGCACTGGGCCCGCGTGGTGAACTATGGCCCATTCTCTCTCCTAGAGAAGAGGCCTGTGTCCTAGCAGTGGGAACATTAAAAGGTGAATGATGGTGATCACAGATTGCTATCTAACCCCAAACTAAGCAGAGCTTTTGCTATACGTACTCGACAACTGATAAACATACTTATATATTTCTAAATACATACATCATCATCATCATCAGCCTTTTTAATGTTCCCACTGCTGGGACTCAGGCCTCCCTCTTTAAGCGAGGGAATACATACATAATATGGATGGTACTCATCACACAAAAAAACATTTGTCTCAGCTGGGAATCAAACCTACGAACTCCGTCATAGAAATCAGGGCCAATGACCAGTAGACCAAACTGCCAGTCATATAATGACGAAAATGTGTTTTTAGCTGTAGTGTATTTATTAAAATTCTATGCACTAGTAAATAACACTGTACACAGGCGAACTTAATGCCTTAGGCATTTTCTACTAGTTAAACCTAAGGTGGTGCAGAAATCTAACATGGCAGGTGCATCTTAATAAATCGACAAATAGAAAAAAAAACAAGTACAATAATAAATACGTTCAATAAATAAGTTGAAATCAGTCAACAAACTTAAAATGACACACAACGAAAACTAGAATGTTACAACAATATAACTTTGACGTTTACCATAAATTAACTGTGGGGGCGATTGGCGGCGGCGATCTCTCGCGCCGGGGCTTGCTTCAGGCCATGCTCCGGAGCGAGGAGGGATGGCAGGCGGTCGCCTCCTTCTGCGAAGCAGTAATGCTAGCAAAGGAGGAAGCCGACCGCATCAGGCAAAGGCGTAGACGCCACCGCCGCCGCCGGGATTCCGATCCCGATTTCCGGCCACCGTAGGCGTGGGCTGCGGACGGCGGGCAATAGGTAGCTCGCTGTCCGTCCGTTCGGTAACAGACCGGTCCGAGCTAAAGTTGTTTACGCGCACTGTTCCCGTGGGCCTCAAGGAGTTGTCAGCAAAACTGTAGGGGCCCAGCAGGACCGAAGCCTACTGGGGCCAAAAGTTATGTGAAAATGAAACCTGGGGCCCTGGGACGAAGGCAATGAAAGGAGCAGGGTAGGTTTTTAGTCAGTAAGAGTCTGACACTATCTCCCGCCCTACCCAAGGGCGGGATTTGTCATTTGATGATTTTACCTACCATAAAAAAAAACAACATAAATTAACTATAATATAATTCATGGTAAACGAAAAACATTTAAAGGAAAATACCCCAAGGATTTTTCACAAAACTGATATTCAGTCTTTAGGTATATTTATTGAACTACCATTATTACATTATCTAGTCAAAGTGATGTCTCCATTGGTGAATGAGCCCACGCTTCATATATTTTTATACTATGTTTTTTCTGGTTTCAATCATTAATTAATAAATATTATTATCGTCAATATTGAATCGCTCGCCCACTAAGCATATGTGGACTACTTATAGTGATTCTTAGAACCGTACGCTACAGCATTATCATAGCGTACCTCTGAAACCTGATATCAACTTGTGTCCGTTATTATTAAAAGTGAAATGAGGAGCTCAATAATTAAGGATATATCATTCTTCGTAAATACTCGGGAAATTACGAATAAAGAATAAATATTTTCTTTAATTCTACATTAACTTTAGAAAAAATCAATAAATCTGCTCAGCCTTGTCTCATCTGCCAGCTAAAATACCGGACTTAAGGTAGAAAAATTACTGTTTTTATAATATTTGAAGAAAAAAATACAAAACAACAGTGATTCGCGTTAGGTAACGGTCCTCACGCCCCAGCTGCCGCCGGGATTCCGATCCCAATTTTCGGCTACCGTAGGTGCAGCTTTGGACGGTGAGTAATGCGTAGCTCGCCGTGCGACCGTCCGGTAACCGTCTGGACCGAGCCCAAGTCGTCGACGGCACGAATCGTTCCACGCGCGCCTCAAGGAGTTGTCAGTAAACCGTAGGGGGCCAGCAGGATTAAAGCCTACTGGGGCCAGAGTCGGTTTCTGAAAGAAAGATTCGGCCCCGGTATGAAAGGCAACGAAGGAACAAGAGTGGGTTTTTAGTCAATAATCTCCCGCCCCGCCTAAGGGCGCGGAGATGTCATTGGATGATCCTCCCACCTAAAAAAAAACCAACAGGGATAAAATTGTTTCCACGAAAAGATTTGCCGTTGAAGGATTATGATCCTTACTATCAATCCAAAATGTATTTACAAAACACAAAATGAATGCGTAAAGTCAGCCTTTTGACGATTCAGCTTACATTGCTACAAACTTGATATATTTAGAGATCGACGTAAATATCGTAACAATGCCGTAACTACCATTTGGCGGTAGATAGTTAACCGCAACCCTAACGCCTTGAAATTCCAACAAAACTATTATACAGTATAATTTGGTTTGTCTTCTGGCTCCACTAAATACCGAATTTGACATTTGATGTTTAATTACTTGATGGTTTTAGAGTGAATTAATTTACAGTGTTACTATGAGGCACGTTGCTAACGCAGCCCTCCTTTGTTCTTGGTTGCGCAAATAAGCTTGATGTTTTAATGGACTGTATGTTTGAAAAAGCGATCTAAGGTTTGTTAACAATATGCAGGTACTGCGTCTAGCGTTTATTAATGGGATAAATGTATTAGGAAGGAACACTGACCTTTTGACTTCGAAGGTTCCACGTGGCGCCGGCCGGCGGACCTCGACTTCGCACATTTAACCACTGCCAGGTCCTGTTTTGCACTACACTGCACTATTGTTGAGTTTTGAATGGTTGGATCACGAAATAGTCAATTTTCTTGTAATTTCGAGCGTGCGTTGTTAGCGGTGCGGTCACATTCACAATCGATGCACACAACGTCAATGTCATTTCATTTCTAGAGGTCGTGCGGGAAGGGAAACGGATGGTATAGGATTGCTAGGCCAAAAAAATAAATTACAAAAAACAAAGTCGTGGATCATAGCAAATTGGCGCAACCAGTTCTTTTCAATTAACGTTTCCTTATTTGTTTTATCTTAGTTGCCATGCCATTTGCGATCATTTCTAATACCTATTTATAGTAATCCTAAGTATAAACTTTGTAGTGTCCGGTTATAAAAATTATAAATGAAAGTCTACCGCCAAACTGCCTTGCCTTGATAGTAATTGCTATGAGAAAAACCAGAAAATCTACACTGGTCTTGTCAACGTATCCGGTTGTTAGGTTCTGGAGATCAGGTAAGCAGAAGTTCCTATTAATAGTCTGGTCTGGTTAAACTGGAAGCGGGAGTCTGTCATAGTTTAAAAAGGGCTAGATAGACAGCATTGCGGAGGACCAATTTAAATTTTCTAAATATAATAAATTGGTTTTTGCCTTCCCGAATTCGTCCGCATAAAACTAGTAAAGAGTTTTTGTTACTCAGGAATAAAGTTGCATTCTAATCGTGAAATATTTTTTAATATCAGTCCAGTAGTTTTTAAGTTTATTATTACATAAAAAAAAAACTTCCCTCTTTATAATACTATAGAATTTTAATATTTTTTTTTGTTTTTTCAATTTTTTTTTTTAGTTTAAAGTTCCCATTGTGTTTTTTTTTAATATCTTGATTTACAAAAGTTTATACGTAGAATAAATAATAAAAAAAAACATAAGTAAGTGATGTGTAGGCAGTGACTGTGAGACCTACATTAAAAAAACAAAATCTTTCTAAGAATAGAAACAAAAGTTCACCTATTTCAAACGCGAACCTCGCAGAACTTCATTGCGAGGCACTAATATTTTAATTTTCTTTGAAAGTTTCCTCAGCTTAGCAATTAGACAATTCGTATTATTAAAATTTCAGTAGCGATTCAAGTCGCGGCAAGCGGAATACATCTCTGACTAACTTTCTTAAGGATAGAAGGTAATGTATGTAAATGATTGTAACTTTATTCCCTTAGAGGTATTAAGGCGACTTTGACCGTTTGATAAGTGGGGAGTGAGCACAACTTTTCATTGGGTTAGGTCTTCAAAGAATATGCAGATGGCCCGTAATATGATTAGGTTTACGTTTTAAAATTTCGTCCTTACAAAGGAACTTCGCAGCAAGTTCTCGATGAAGGACGGATACAGTTTTATAATTGAGTTCGGTCTTTGTGGCTGTGAATGAATATCTTCCGTTCTTTGAAGTCTTTGAAAACCAAGGATTATCATGACCGGGACTTTTACACTGGTTGAAAAAAAGGTTGGGAATTTCGAATCGAAAGGTAAGGCCAGGTTTTACTCATTTTGAGCTTTTTTAAACCTCTGGTAATCCACAAATATAGAAGAGAACACCATGAAAAATTATTTTATTAAAATTGCCTGTATGACCAAGCGCCGGGCGAAAATCAAAACATGGCATAAATTAGTTGGATTGTTAAAAAAAAAATGCGAAACTGAATTTACGATTTGATCTACGAGATTTTATTAATATGGAAAACGGAAGAAAAAGAACGGAAATATTTAAAAGTTACAAAAAAATAATAATACTTGTTTTTAAAAGCGCCTCGCAAAAACAAAAGTCTTGAATAGTTTTTGCTTTTTTTTTTATAAAAAAAATAAAATCGCTGTTTTGGGGCCGCGAAGTCGACATAGTCCCGGGCGGACTTCATACAAAATACTCAGTGACTAGAACCGGCCCAGATCGCAGTTGGATGCATTTATGTTCCAACTCATATTTAATTTAGGCAACAAGTTTATTATTGTGATAATAATAGTGCTTATTTAGTTAAACACAGTAATTGAGAGAATGTTTATTTAATTTAATTTTGAAACACTTTCGTTTTTCTGTTGTTCCTCATTTATGTGCCTACTTAACTACCTATCAACTTTAACATTGTTTTCAGTATGTCATTTTGTACCATAGTGATTTGTATCATAGTGACATTCGGCAGTATTGCAGTCACTGTGGCAAAGTGGTCAACAACTTTAGTCACCACATACTGTCATACAGTCCGCGCGTGGGTAGCATTGCGCGGCAACCGAATATCAACGACATTATCCAGTGAGATCATGTCACCTCTTTTTAGCCTGTTGATCATTTTTTTAGAAAATATAGTTCAGTTTTTTTGTTTTAAGAGTTTAGTTTTGAATGATGTGTATATTTGATGTTTCTATAAAAAATAAACATATTTTGTTATCCAAGTGGTTAAGAGCCTATTCACTCTAGCCTTGAGGACGCCTAAATTATAATTGTACGGGAAGACCACTGCAGGCAAGTTATAACCGACACATAATTATGCTGTATAAACGACAAGGTGAAACGCTTAGTTCAGACCGTAGAGGTGGTAAAACTCGCAGTACTTCAGGGTTGTTCGATGTAGACGAACGCGTGCGGGTATTGAGTTGAAATTTAAAACATAAATACTCATGTCTGCGGTCTCTTGAATATATGAAAGAAAATAAAATACAAATTTCTAATTTAAAGGAAAATAAGATACGGCTGTTTATGTCGCATAAAAACGTGTAGTTCAACAATCTCAAGAAAATCAAAATTCATAGGGAATCCAGTTGACTTAGAACCCTGAAATCTGGCTTAGAGCAAGGTCTTATAGCATAAACATAGGGGAAAAATCTAAAAACATTAAACTTGTAGTTACGTCACGAAAAAAAATGCAATTCGGGAAAATCTTTGTGAATTGGAAATTGAACTGTTTTCGTTGGTAATTTTGTACGGAACCCTCAGTGCGCGAGTCCGACTCGCACTTGCCCGGTTTTTTTATTGTTGTTAAAGGTCTTCTGGAGAAGAGGCTTATTTTCCTACTGTGGAGCATTATAAACTGAAAGCTTAAACTTATGTTAAGAAATTGTAGGATCTCTCCATAGACTTATCTTTTCAAGGTTTATGCAATATTTATAGTGAACAAACGGTCCCAGCAGACGCTTCCCTGTCCGAAAACTGGCTTTCAGAAAAGAAAATTGAAAACCCAACTGTAGCACTACCTACCGGGTTCAATTGTGTTTTCAACCCATCCAGGGATCCACTATAATATACTCACAAGGTTTTATTCAAGTAGGAGTTCGGTGCCAAATAAATGAAAGAGGAGTTAAGTACAGAAGAATTATTTATATAAAGATTTGTAATTCTTTTGCCCTTAATAAACTAGTGTGATTCACCATCAACGATTGCATAACAACTTACCAGCACGTGGGATCATAGTTAAGCACTAGTTTATATCATTAAAAAAAAGAACAACTATGAGTTTACTTTCAATATAAAAGTACCAAATAGAGCACTAAAATTTCACGACATTTTATATAGGCACGATTAGGTATGTCAGAAAACGAATTTATGACAATAGTAAAACAACAGTCTATTAATAAAATCGACCATTAAAAGCATCGAGTGAAATGAGTCATTACTCAGAAAGCCTTTTCCAATGAATTCACAATAAGCGAGTGGTATAAAAACGAAATGAAATACTAAATGGATTTTAATTACTGACGTTGTGTTTGTACAAGTACCATTCATCGAAATTGATGTGTAGACAATCGAACTAAAAATGTTTCATAAACAGACTATTCACTTCAATGAGAGTGATTCCGTTGGGTTACAGTTTGGTATAATTTATTGAACCCAGGGCGAAGCCTGCTGGGCTAATGGGTCAGCTTCCGAAAGGAATACCCGGCCCCGGCACTATAGGCAACGAAGGAATGCGGTAGGTTTTTAGTCGGCAAGAGTCTGACACTACTTCCCGCTCCGCCCAAAGTCGGGATTTGTCATTGGATGATTTTACCTACCGTAAAAAAACAACCAGAGATAACGAATTCTAAATACAGGGGTATTTAGAATTCGAACGCTGATTCTGCACACGTTTGTACAACTTGAATGACCTTAAAAAAACGCTAATTCTCATATTGTCCACACGAGTGTACGAAATTCATTCGGCCGAAAATTTTGGTTTCTATATCTTCATTTTTCCTAGGAAAAAAAAACAGCAAAAACAGATATTTTTCTTATGTGATTTTCTTAAAAGCGCTCAATTACGTAATAATAAAGTCAGCCGCGGGCGAGGGGTTAAAAAAAAAGATAATTAGCCTAAATGAGGCGTGACATTCCACATTTCTTCACGCGAAAAAGCGTCTATAGTTATATTACGAGTATTATATCATGTAATCGTGCTGTTAGGTATAAAAAACAAACATAGAACGTGAAACTCTAGAAGGTCAAACGCAGATTTTGCAAAACATGTTCGTAAGGGGCAGTTATATTATAATCTTTGATGATTTTAAATCCAACATCGCGTCTAAACGCCTAGTCTGTATGTTTTGAAAAAAAATATATGTTAAACTAGACTATTTGCCTAATAATTTGATACACATATATTTACAATTTGTTTTTATAGAATTTGGTGTTATTTATTTTCAAAGTTATGACTAACACAGACAAAAATCGAAGATAAAGCAAAACCATTATGTGTATTTGTAAGAAACTTTCACGAACTAAAAGATAAATAAAGGACATATTATTATTCGAATAATCTTGATGTGCGGGGAGTGACGCTGGCTCCTCTTTTGTTCGTTCAGTCACTGACCTTAAGTGTCGTCTTAACAATGGTCTGATGTGTAGTATTCACAAGCAGTATAATAATTAAGGCTCTAAAGAAAACGTCATTACCTAAACTGTAACAACAACACCTGAACAACATCAACACCTGTCAAAATTGTCGGCCTTATCATCAGAATTCGTAAATTCATAGAAGGGGACGAAAGGTTCTAGAGTGACGACTATGTACCAGAAGACGCAGCATTGAAAGGCCACCCACAAGGTGGACCGATGACCTAGTGAGAGTCACGGGAATCTGGCGGATACGAGACGTACAGGATTAGTCGTTATGGTGAAGCTTGGGGAAGGTGTATGTTCAACAGTGGACGTGTTTCGGCAGAAATCATGATGATATTGATAAAAAAAAATATAAAGTTTTAGAGTAGGAAGAAAAAAGGTATTTCTTAAAATGTGTGAGATGTATTAAACATAAAATAAAAAACGTATTATATACTAATAATAATAAATAATAACTTTATACTGAGATGTATTAAACTTAAAATAAAAAACGTATGACTTACTGAGCCATATTATTGGCGGGGGTAACACAATAACAGATAACACAATGTCGCAACAGAGCCACGTACAAATACGAACGATTCCATCGGATGCATTTTGAAATTTTACCGTCCGGTAACTGTCCGAGCCCGAGTCGTCGACGGTGCGTAATGTTTCACACGTGACTCAAGGAGATGTCAGAAAAATCGTAGGGGCCCATCAGGGTCGAAGCCTACTGAGGCCATGGGTTGTTTGAAAGAGAACCCTAAGACCCCGAAACGAAGGGAAAGGGATGGGATAAAAATAGGAGTAGTTTTTAGTCAGTCAGCCAAGAGCGAGAAAAGTCATTGAATAATCATCCAATGACTTCTCAAAAAAAAAAAAAAAAATGAACGGCATTTACATGAAACTTTTTAATAAAGAGTGTATTTCTGTAGTGTTTACCAATCCTATACATTTCAGTCTTTTTGACAAACGCTGGTGCAATTTTGACGGTTATTAATAGCTGTTTCAAGAATAATATGTAAATATATCATCATCATCATCATCAGCCTTTTAATGTTCCCACTGCTGGGACACAGGCCTTCTCTCTAAGAGAGGGACTGGGCCCTAATCCACCACGCCGGCCCAGTGCGGGTTGGTGGATGTCACATGTCTTCGAATTTTTGGTTTTAGGACATGCCGGTTTCCTCACGATGTTTTCCTTCACCGTTTTAAGAGCAGTGGTGTCGAAATAAATTACACAAAGGAATGCGCCTGGCCGGGCTTTAACCCGCGACCTACTAATCGTAAGTCGGGGCCGTTACCACTCGACCACCACTGCTCTACTCGGCCACCACTGCCGCATATATATAACATATTTTTCTAGAGCTTCAGATGCCTACAAATGTAAACGAAGGATTAGGTATGTGAGGACCGAAGCGTTGCAAAAGTCACAGGTACATGCATGGATGCTTGTAGGAAATATGTGGTACGGCTAATGTTTGTTTGAAACATACAATTAACATAATTATTTTAAAAGGTTTTTTACACCTTGTTGCACACTTGATGATCCTTAAGATTACACATACAGCGAAATGCATTCTGTTGTTTCATTCTTTGGTGGTTCCAGTGTTTAAACATGAACCAAGCGCAAACAAAGATAATACAATGTTTGATTAAAATTAATGAATATTGCAACAGAGTCAGTGGTCTTTAGTAGCAACAAATTAATTATAATAAACAAAATAAATCATTCAGTAATCATTGCACAATATATGATAGGTAATATGTCAAGCGTGTGAGTGAGAAAAAGGATGTGTACACCATAGGACCTCACCCAGCTGAGCGAGTCCAATGACCTGTAAGTTGTTAGATCGCTACGTCCGACAACTACCTACAGGTCATTGGACTCACTCAGCTGATGTTTACTTAAAGAAATTAATTTCATCTTGCGTATATTAATTCGAATTTTAGAAAAAAATACTTTGTATTTTAAGTTTATCTTTACAAATCGGTAGTGTTTCATGCACAGATATAGATATACCTAGATAACGCAAGAGCAACTACTTCGCGTGCCTAGCTTACGTACAAAAATCGTAAGTGGTCACTTTCGCGCTCAGTCTGCATCGGAGTACAGCGTTAGTCGGGTGCAGTTAAAAATCTAAAAATGGTTAATTGTGCTGTTGGTGTGGGGGTGGAGCGTGGGAACCGTGCGCGGCGGCGTCTTCACTAAATAGTGCTTGTGACGTCATAATAGGTAGTCAAAAAACGGCAAGCTTGGTTTTCATACAGATCGTGATGCTTGCGTTATCTATGTCTATCTATATCT
This sequence comes from Leucania comma, assembly GCA_958295575.1. Classification (NCBI taxonomy): domain Eukaryota; kingdom Metazoa; phylum Arthropoda; class Insecta; order Lepidoptera; family Noctuidae; genus Leucania; species Leucania comma. Next base: position 23,886,127 of record OY282467.1, on the reverse strand, counting down.
GTGGTTTCATGTACCGGATCGACCCTCCACGGGATTAATACGACCAAATTTAACCGTGTATAGCTCCATCCATCATTAAATGGAATGCGTTAAGACCTTGTGGTACGACCTCTGGTCTAATGAATCCAATAAATACAATACGTTCCCAAAGCAGGATAATAACAATTTTGAATATTAAAAAGAACACAAGGCTGACCAACGCCATTTATAACCAAAGAAATACGAGTCATATTAATGTATACTAATAATTTATTAGTCATGCGGGTGTGTTCCGTCAAAAGCGTCCATCTCCCTCAGGACTTGTGACTCCTTCGTAATTATTTATTTAAACGTTACTGTATATCGTTAGTCTGCTTGCATTTTTTTGTCACGAACACCATAAATAGAATTTTATTCATCTCGAGAAAGTAATTTCTAAGAAATGTATGGTTTTGTATTACAGGTAAACACCGCTATTTTTAATTAGTGCAAATACTTAAAGGGCTTATTAGAAAAGGTCTTGTTATTATTTAAGTAAAGTCTCAATGAATAATATTCATAAACAGCAAAGTTATGAGCGTTTGTTTATATCCCAAAATCTCACTCAATTTATGGAAAAATTGTACAGGTTATTGTTTATGAATGAAAGAATGTCAATAAAAATGGAAAAACACTGCGCTTAGTATTTTCTGGTAGTAGTTGTTACAAGTTATTGATTCAATTATGAATTTACCAAATGACAAATTTTTGTGGACAATTTTGGGATTTCGTTTTTTTTTACTTTTGACTACATAAATATGATCAGTAACGGGTACTGATTGAGCCCCATTTTTTTTTTGAACTAATTAACAAATAAGGGTGTATATTTTTTTAATTTGTCGAATCCCCGAGCTTCTAAACTAGGTATGCAGACCAGTATCTGAGGAATTAGAGACTTTATAGCTACTTTTTATAACGTGACATTTTTGTTATTACTATCTAGTTTTTAACACAGCAAATTTTTGACTGGCCTCTTGGTCTAGTAGTTAGTGGCCCTGACTGCTATGCCGGAGGTCGTGGGTTCAATTCCTACCCAGGACAAATGTTTCTGTGATGAGCACGATCATTTGTTCTGTGTCTGGGTGTAATTTATCCATAATATGTAGGTATGTATTCACAAATATATAAGTATGTTTATCAGTTGTCTAGTATCCATAACACAAGCTCTGCTTAGCATGGGACTAGACGGCGTTGTGTGATAGTTGTGGAATATTACATATTACAAATGAATAATTGTGTTTGTGTGAAGGGATCGTGTATGTATGTGGAGAATAGACCGTTTAATTTTGGTCGTTTTAATCCCGTGGAGAGTTGATTTGGGACATGAAACAACATGAAACTTACTACTAATATTAATTCAAGTTTTAGAAAAAAAGTACTTCATTTCTATCTTTACAAATCGATAGGGTTTTATGTACCGAATAGTCCCTCCACGGGATTAAAATGACATAAATTTAACGGTGTATAATAGGTGTAATTATGATATACATTTCTTATCATTATGATATACATTTCATATTCTCATTAGATGGTTGATTAAGTTACTTCTGTGTATTTTAGGTATGAATATATTATAATTATATCTTTTTGTAGATATATTGGTTTCATTGTTTTGTTCCTTATTAGATTTCTTGAATGATATGGTAAAAAAATCTCATTATAATTCTAAAAATGTTGCTGGTTAGCAACTCGAGTAAGCTAATTCATAATAAACTACATCAAAATACTTGTTTGCTTAAACCAAACGTTACTAATACTAAACGAATAGATTAAATTCTACCATAACATTAAATTCAACATAATAAAATCGCAACATATGATGTTGCGGACAACATTTGACATAGATATTACAATACCACAAACATTTGCATTGGCAACGCCAATATGAACGCATAACACAGGTTACAAACCCTGCAATGACGTGTCCAAGCTGTAATAATCCATATCTATTATCTATTCTAAGGGAAACATTATTAATTGAATTAAGCCCTGACTCTGGAGCTGGTTTCACCACATAATGAAATTAGCATTTAATATTCATTCGACAAAGGCATAACGGTAGATGTATTAAATATTTGTTTATAATATAATTTTGTTGAGCTAGTCAAATATTATAAACGTGCCCAGTTTTGTGTTCAAACTTAATTGTTATTTTGTTTTGGTTTTCGGTGGTAACCATTTCATTTTAGTAATGTTTTGTTTTGATAGTGTAAAATGTTTGTTAATTAGAGGTGGTGAATATTAATTAGATTCTGGTATTTTTTTCAAATCCATCTACTACCTACCTTTTATGAGAAGAAAATCATTATATAACTTGTCACTCTCTGGGTTGAGCAGGAAAGTGTGTCAGTCTTTTACAGACTCAAACTTTTTTTCATTCCTTGAGTTCCTTGTCAGCTTCTGAACCGCTGGGACTCTTTCAGTGAATCTTGCAGCCTTCCTGTATGGTCTTGGCTGTCAATCGTAGATGTTTGAAAATATTCAAGATTGTGGAGATCAAAACAGTCGTTCTTCGTAAAACTAGCTGCTGCTAACGACTTCGCCTGTGTGATGTAGAAAGTTGACCAACGGGAACATATGGTTTACCGTGTGCTAAATTTCTCCAGCATCCAAGCGTGAAGAAATAACAAAAATACAGACAGGCGGTCACAAACTTTGGTTTTTATAATATAAAGTGCAATAGTATGGTTCTGGAACCCAAACTGCAGTCTAACCGGGCTGGGCACAGGATATTGCAGTATATTTCAAAGGGTTTGTGAACTTAGACAAATAAGGAGGATTATCTAACAACACAGTTTGACTACAAAAATCACGGTGCGTGATCGGTATAAAATACTTTTTTTGAGGTGTGGTAAATCATTACAATTAATTCTCCTGCTCTAGCCTGCCTGTGTTAGACGAGTGTTGATTTGACTAAAACCTACCTGTGATCAAAAAGATGGGCAGATTCATGACGCCAAGAACGGAGACAAATCGTGAGATAACATCACTAAGAAGTTAATTCAAAATGAATTTCTCGACTCTCGGTCACAAGGAATTAAAAATCACGACACTACATGTCCCGGGTTCGATTCCCGCACGGAACAAATATAAATATGGCTTACAGATAGGGGTTTCAAGTGTGGGTGTCTTGTATACGTGAGTTTACATGTTTGTGAACACACTCACGATACAGCAGTGATTCCTTGTATGAGGAAACGCCTTTTTCATTAGAAAAAAATAAATGAAGAGGAAAATATTTAGCTAATTTTTTAACAAGCACGTTTATAAAGAAACAGTAATCCCAAATGGCCTGTCCGCGTTGATTATTTAATCTACTTAGCTTTCAGACTAAGTGGTAATGACCCTCTTACATGAGTCTATTGCAACATTTGTAGCAGTAATGTCTGAGAACATTGTAAGCTGTATTAATCCGTAAAATGATTAGCTTTATGTGCCTCAGCTAGGAGGGCTTTCTGTCTTACAAGATATTATGCTGCAACTAAATATTTTAAACTAGCACTTTGCCATCGATTTTGTTTGCGAAAAAGTTATGAGGCTAATTTTGAAAAACTAACCATGATAGTTTCTTCGATTAAAATCTTATTGCTTCAATACATGTCTTATGTGCTACGATACATGTCTTATGTGCTACGATCTCATAATATACAATTATATTCTGTTCAACATTGTTCCCATATGTGCGGGCTTATCTTAATATACCAGGGGCGTGTTGCCTTTTTGGTATGAACGTGTGCGTATTTTGCCATCGGAACGTTACAATATATTTCTATCGGATAATTACTACAAGTATAGATATTAAAGTTTTTCTATTGGGAGTAGTTCTGAAAACGATTAGTCTCTATTTTAGGTACTATCTAACTTTCAAGTATATGGCTACACAGAATGAGATTTTTCATTCCAACAAAATACCCTTTTTCACTCGCCCTTAAAGATTCTAAATTTCACGTTCCTCGTCCCAATAGTTTCAACGGTGAGTTGATATGTCAGTCAGGCAGTTTCTCCTTTTATATATATTTAGATCATTAATCTTTTACATATAGATCATTAAGATTAAGTTAATATTGCAGCGTCTTCTGAGTCACATTAAGATTATTTATTTATTATAATACAAACTTATACCGGAGATTTCGTCTGCGTGAAAGTAAAAAAATATCGTGAACGTGAGGACAATGTGGATAAGTTTTTATTAATTTTTTTTTCTCTTCTCTTTCTTCTCTCTTTTCTTTTCAGTAATTTTTTGCGTATGTCTGGCAATTTGAGTATTTTCTGCGGCCTACCCAAATGTCCTTTCCTTCGTCAAGTTGTTGAGCTCCTTAGTGTCCTTAGTTGAGCTTTGCGAATACTGACAAATGCTTGCACTGACTGGACAGGTCCACTCAAATCTGTATGGTTCTTTCTCCAAAAGGCCATTTCAGACAATTCTCCATGGACTTTAAAAGAGACTTTGACCCCTGAGTTTGTTTCGGTGTTTCTTTTCAGGGTAGTCAGCTAGGAAACACCGGCCTCATCTAGTTTAAAATGACGGTCCAAAAATATTTTGATGTGTAAAAGTATTTTTTCAAACCTACTTACAAAATAAATATCATTTATCATTTATCCAAGTGGATAAACTGTTATAATAGACTATGATACTTTATTCGGTACATTAACACGAGTATTTCTAATTGCACACTTGTGTTCATACTAATTCACTAGTTCACTTCGTTTCGTTTATGCTCGAAAATAGCTACTCGATTACATGTCTCGTAGCCAGTTACTGTAAAGTGACGTGATTTAACACCCATACCTAATGGTGATCAGACAAGCAATCGCTTCATGCAAATTACAGGTATTATTTTTAGTACTACGAGTGGGCGGAATAAAAAAGTGTCCAACTTTTACTGACCAAACCCCAGCCGTGTTCTGTCAATAGCTCTTTGTGTTCTATTGCCTCAGTGACTCTTTCGATCAATCGACAAAATCGTGATTGTACATACGTTTGCTATTGCCGTTTCGCATTGTACCATCGCGGTCATTTTTGCTTGATCATTTAAAAAAAATTTGCTTGAACCCTACGGCGCAGCCTAAACTAAGCTATTTGAGGATTTCGTTTCGAGTGCAAGCAAAAATTAACTTAGCGGTCGTTAGGCGGAAGTGTCTTTGATAGTACATACGATCGGATAAAGGTGGTAGGTAGGCACTAAGCTCTAAAACATATGATAGAAAATTATACCTAAAAATCTATCAACCAGCATTGACCAGGGGCCCAAGTCTGCTATTTTTGTAAATTCGACATTCCAACACAATCCCGTTGTCATTTTGGTAAAATTTCTTAATCTGGTTAATCATAATTATTGCTCTCATAAACGAATGGTGGTAGAATGACTTTATCGTATTCAGACAAATCTAATGGTAAGTCACTAATCAAAGGAACTGACAAAATTTTAGCAGATTACCCTATAAGTCAGAATTCATTTTTCATTATGTATGAAATTACCATTTCTTTCACACCATTGAAAGAAATGGCACAGTGATTGACTGCTGGAAAGTCATAGCGACGCCATTGTATTAGTAGATTACCAAACTCGTCAAAATCAACCATGATGAAATCAATGATAGACGATTCTGACACTATTGTAATAGCAGACTTGAGGCCCTGATTTGTGGATATGGCGTTCTCGACTCTTAATTTGTTCAACCTGCTCTTTCTACTACACTACTGAAGTATTCTGTAATTTTCTTTTTATTGATATAAACTAGTGTTTGACTGCGATCCCACCTGATGGTAGTAGTGATGCAATAGTTGATGGTGAGCCACACTATTTTATTAAGAGCTTATTTACTCTAGCCTTGAAGACACCTAAATTAAATTAGGCATAATTTCTTTGTTTTGTACTTGATGTTATGATTGTACAGATTTGAAAATAAATGTTTCTTTCTTTGTTTTTTTAAAAAACAACGATCTTTATTACAATGAAGCATTAAGGCTTCTAAAGTTTAGAATCATTAATTATCTCATAATAACAAACAGTTTACTTTGGAATTTAAATTAAGCAGTAGGTTATTACGAGAAAATTACTTTGTGTAAACTTCAGATTATTATAATTTATTATTACAAGATTTGCTTCCATATTTTTTTTTCCACAATCTTGACTTACTGTTTGAGGTTTGTAGATATCTTCAAAGCTAGAGTGAATAGGCTCCTAATAAACTAGTGCGCTTCACCATCAACGACAGCTTCACTGCTTATCGTCATGAGGGATAGCAGTAAAGCATTGTTTTATATAATAAAAAAATGAACATTATCGGTAGCGTACAGTAATATAAGAGAAATAATTAAAAAGTGTAGGGCTTTTGCTAAAAATTTGTATAGGTAAATCGTAAACAAACATGGAGTACGAACAACTGGAAGAGGCATGTACTAAAAGTGCACTAGTGTGTGTTTTTTTAAATACTGTCATTAATTACTTTGTATTTTTATTATTATTTAAATATTTATTAAATTAGTTTCACCCGTTTGTACACACTGAACATAGCAACATAACGCAAATATAAAATTAAACATTAGCGCAACAATCACTTATGAAACAATAAATTACAAAACTTAAGCTATCAAAAAAATTTCTTTAATTTTTTTTTATATTTTATTTGGTCATTTATATAATGCAGCACCTTCATACATTTCATTTTTACCATAGCTGGTGCGTGGTAAGTAAAATAATATTGATGGCCGATTACATATTAATACATATTAAAAATATGTTTGCTCTATTTTGTTCTTTAAGTCTTGAAAAGATAGCATCTAGAGTTCTTTATTAAAAGATAAGGATTAAAAGATTGTCCATTAAACATTTAGGTTACAACAGTATTTACGTCGTCCCTCACAACCGAGTAAGACTTTCTTACAGTAATCGACATCGTGTTACAAGACTTTGAATAGGTTGGTTTCAGTTTATAGTATTTTCAAACAGTGGCAGATAAATCTGAGAGATCTATTGTTGTATCGTAGACTGGGGTCTTTACAGCCAGTGGAATGAACTTCATTGAATAAAACTAAGCTAAGTAGGTACCTGTTTCAGTGAAATTATTGTATATAAACTATCAGTATTTTTAAAGACATATTTTATTTTTAAGGGTTTCGTACATCAAAAAGAAAAAAGCGGAACCCTTATAGGATCACTCTGTTTTCCGTCTGTCTATCTGTTTGTGTGTCAAGACCCTTAATAGGAGGAACGCGTAAAGATATCCAGTTTAAATTAAAACCATATACTAATGATAACGGTCCCTTGGAGCTGTGAAAAAATCGAACTACTTAGTTAACGAAAAAAAAAAATACTGCTGTTTATGTCTCAAAAAACGTTTATTTCGACACACTCAAAGACATCAAAATTCATGGGGTACTTCCCGTTGACCTAGAATCCTGTAATTTGATATGAAGCAAGGCATTATAGCACAAGTTGTGTAGGAATAAATATGAAAACTGTAAATTTGTAGTTACGTCACAAAAAAGATACTTTTTTTTGATTCGGAAAAATCTTCGAGACTCAATTCGGGAATTAACTATTTACATAAGTTAGTTATTACGGAACCCTCAGTGTGTAAGTTTGACTCGTTTTTAATTAAAAACAAAAAAAAAACGAGAAAACCAAAGACAAACAGAGTTGGAAGAATATGGTCATGGTTTGGTTCATGATTTGGTTGGTATGGTGGCTTCTTCTTGCTAGATGGATCTAGGTCAACGCAAAGTTCCCTGTAACAGGTTTTTGTTCCCTGTCGAAGGTCAAAATATGTGGCACAAACGAACCATTAGGAGTTTTATTTTTGAATAGATCTAAGGGATTATATACTTTAGAGTCTTCAAGGCAAGGGTGAATAGGCTCCTCATAAACTAGTGCGCCACACCATCAACAGTTGCATCACTGCTTACCATCAGGTGGGATTGCAATCAAGCACTAATTTATAACATTAAAAAAAATCATTTATATATATATATATTTCAATTATCTCCACTCGTTCCTGAGAAAAAAGTTCTGAAAAACAAAAAAGCGAAATAACGAACTGATTCTAAAAGAGTTCCTTTATTCGTTTAATATTCTAGATTTATTTTAACAGAACCCTAAAAATAGGTAGTAGGTATTGTCACGTTCCCAATTGACATGTAAATATATGCAGACTAGCCAAACAATAAAGCATTCGTTTGTATTGTCTGAAACTGGATGGACGCTTATCTAGGCGGAAAGGAAAATAAAGACCGCATCCGCTGCTCATCATTTAGAACAAATGTAAGCAAAACGCTGGACGGTCTCATTGCAAGCAGAGTGGAATAAAAAAAAAATAGGCTTTAGCAAAATCAACCCTATAATATTTCCACTGCTGGGACTCAAACCTCCTTACTAAGAGAAATCCTGGATGAACTCGTTGCAAGCAGAGTGGAATTAAAAAAAAAGACCTTTACTCCAGCAAAATCAGCCTTTAATATTCTCACTATTGGAACTCAGGCATCCTTTCTAGGAGGGGACTATAATCCTCCAAGCAGGCCCGGTATGGACTGGAGCATGGACGTCACGTATCTTCAATTTTTTGGTTCTAAAACTTGCCAGTTTCCTCACGATTTTGTATTTTATTCACCGTTTTGAGAGCAGTGGTGAAGCAAAAATATTTTTTTCCACAACTATCACATAACGCCGTCTAGTCCCAAGCTAAGCAGAGCTTTTGTTAAGAGTGCTAGACAACTGATAACATACTTATATATTTCTAAACACAACACAGAACAAATGATCGTGCTCATCACACAAACATTTTGTCCTGGGTGGAAATCGAACCCGTGACCTGACAATCGCATAGCAGTCAAGGCCACTAACCATTAAATCAAGAGGCTAGTCAAAAATAAATTAATCAAACTCGCCTGTCTGGGTTGGATTAGATCCCACAATCTACAAATCCTATATCGGGATACCACCGGTCACCTCTGGGTCACTACTGCTCGCCACTGGTCCAAGACTGACCTTTATCAACAGCAAGTTTTTACGAATCTTGGGGTTCGGTTGATTGACAGTTTTTCATGAATATACAGTTTGCTTTGTTGGTCTAATGGTTGTAAGTGCTATCCGGGTCATGGAAAGTGTTTTTTGATTTTTTATCTGGATCTATCCAGTAAACGTTTCCTACAAAAATTAGATCACTATAGACTCTGCCCTTCCCCCATAACAAGGGACTTTTAGTTTTTAAAACATAAAAAAAGAATAGCAAAGTTTTTTTTTTAACAAATTCTTTGGATTGATAGGTACCCGTTCTCATAGTATGAGTAAAATTAAATATGAAGTCCAACATTCTATACACCTTAATAGCCTGTCATGAGGCTATTTTTTCGACTAAAATAGAAGACCCCTGCTGACCTCCTGGATGGAAAAGAAAATGTAATAAGGGCTCATGCCTTATACGGCATCTGACTATTTCTAACACCTGTCAAAGATCTACAAATTACACCTGGGATCAATAGCTTAACGTGCTTTCCGAGGTATGGAGGAATCTCGATATGTTAAGATTGTCATATCTCCCATCCACAGACCATCCTCGGTAATCGTTGCTTAGCCTTTGAGATCGGTTTGTGCAGTTGATATTGTTACAGGTAATGATGATTCAAATAACTTCAGTTATTGAAATTATTGACCAGATTTAATCAAATTATTAACAAGGTTTGATTAAATTAATAACTGGAGTTTAATTAACAACTGAAGTTATACAAACTAGATTGAATCAAATTATTAACTAAAGTTATACAAATTAATAACTAGAGTTATACAAATTAATAACAAGAGTTATACCAATTAATAACTAGAGTTATACAAATTAATAACTAGAGTTATACAAATTAATAACCAGAGTTATACAAATTAATAACTAGAATTAATTACATTACTAACTCTTCTTAGTCGTGCACTGTTGACAGAGTGGTCGTGATCGTGTCTCGGTTGAGTCTTACACCACTGCCTCTCTTATGATGCGACACCATGCAGCTCTGTGTATGGCCGCTTGGGAGTTTTCATTACCATGGAGTGGGTCATAAATTTGATGGAGTCCGTCTATGTTTGAGAGCAACCACGTGATATTTCGCCCCCGTCTTTGCCTCGCACCACCAATCATGTTGTCATATCATTGTAATTTTTAATTTTATTTATTATTATTCCATTGTAATCCTAAATTCGATTTATCTTATTTTAATTTATTTTTGTGTATTTTTTCAATTAGTTTTAATGTAGTTTAATTTTATTATTTTTATATGATCGCAATTGCACTTGTACAGTAATTTATATATAAAAGAATTATATATAAATTACTGTACAAGTGCTGTGCACGCCTATAAGTGACAAATTCACTACAATATTTTTCAATTGCAAAGTGTCTTTTTATAATGTTAAACCAGTGAAGGAGTCGTTGGTGTGCCGATACAAATAAATAAATAAATAAATCGTTCCATAGAGTCTTCGTTACACATGAAAATTATGCCTAAAGAACTTGAGGTTTCGTATTTGCGCAGGCGACGATAATCTCTCTTTGATCTTGAGTCCTTTCAGGAACGAAACATTGGTTCGGCGTGCGATCCATGGGATTTCAAGCATGCGCCTCCAGCACCACATTTCCAGTGCATTAATCTTGCGAAGGTCTGGCATCTCCAGCATTCAGATCTCAGCTCCATATTGAAATATTGGAAAGACACTTATTGGAGTACTTGATCGATCGAAACTATGAACATTAATTAAAAAATAAAAATTATTAACTAGAAACTATCATTAATTAAGTCATTTTTCAAAATAAGAGCGTGGAAATTCCTAGTCAGTGATCAAAAGACACTTATATTTTCGTAAAAAGAAGTATAAAGTACGATTATGTTACAGAAGAACTGGCAAAAGTAAGGCGACATATTTTGATGCATCAAAGAACACGAATGATAACGAAAAGAAAGGACGGCTTAAGAAAAGAAACAAGTGTTTGTTTACAAAAGAAAAAAAAGATATGTCATAATGTAGGGTTTGAGAAAGACAGACACACACAGATATACACAATGTAACTTATTTGTATTATGTGATATTACTCGTAGTAATATTGGCGATTACAATCAAATTTTGACCTTAAATTATAATATAATATAAGCCACAACTATCACGCAACGCTGTTTAGTCACAAGCTAAACAGAACTTGTAAAATAAGTACTAGACTACTGATAAACGTACTTATATATTTCTAAATAGATACAAATTATAGATGAATCACACCCAGACACAGAACAAATGATAGTACTTATCACACAAACATTTGTCCTGAGTGGGAATCTAACCCACGACCTCCGGCATAGCCGTCAGGGCTTTTGAAATAATCAATGCAATTAGTGGTAGATTACTAAGTTCGTAGGTAGATTGATTTGTAGTAATAGTAACGAATTTTACTACAACTTTATGCTAGGTGAACTTAATGTTATTATTACCAGGCAACACAGTTTTAATTAGAGATTTGAATTACTAGTCTAGACTAGTTTTTTCTGTAACAGAATTTTAGCCTTATCAGCCTTATAATGTTTCCATTTCTAAGACTCATACCTCCTCTCTAGGAGAGGAGCTGGTCCGTTACCGTCCATGAGGGCACAGTGCAAACTGGTGGACTTCACATGTCTTTGAATTTTTGGTTCTAGGACATGCCGGTTTTGTGACGATATTTTACTTCATCGTTTTGAGAGCATTGGTGATGAAATAAAATATACAAAGAAATGCACCGGGCTGGGTTTGAACCCACGATCTACAACTCGTAAGCCGAGATCGTTACCATTGGACCACTGCTCTCAAAACTGTTCCTAACAGAGTTGCTTAAACTAAATATTTGCAACTAGAAAAAAAAGTGTTGCGGACAGAAAAAATCCAGTCGCTAAACGAATTTTACTGAATAGTGCTCCCAACACCGAGTGCTCCTATTGCCATTTCAAGTCACGTCCTCCTCCGGACAGACATAGGGAGCAGCTTCAAGACTCTAATTTGTTTATATTCATTAATGTAATCGATCATGCTTCTCTGTAATGGATCCTCTTCAACGAAAACTTTATTTAAATAAACGTTCAGATTAACAAAATACCTAAGAAAGAGTAATTAGCGTGGAAGTCTAAAGTGTCCTGTCAAGACAACGGACTCTGTAGATTAATTTATTAGCCCGTTAATTGTTTACTCTGCAGTGCCATTGCTAATTTTATTTCAAAATTTCAACGGTCAAAGTTTTTCCCAGCAGAGGGAAAAGACGCTAAGCCAAAATATTTTATTAAAGGTGACAGTTAATATAGGGGGGACGGAGAAAAGTTGATATATTAATTAACTCGTGAATAAGTCCGTCAGGGAGAAGAGTCACTCTGCTTCACGCAAGCGCAGTGAGGATCCGTCAAGTTACGCCCTTACGTAGTGCGAGCGCGGCATTCGGCGAGTGCACACGAATATTATCTAAGCGCCAACAGACGATGTTTCATTAACCTACAAACGAAATAAAATTTAGCCAATGACGTAAATGTTGATGAGTAAGAAAGTTTTTGTGAACTTGAATTAATGATGAGAGAAGATTCCCGAGTCGGTAGAAACTTTGTGAGTGTACCGCAAACTGTTAGGAAATTCGAAGAATTTATTCTTTTCACGGTTGTGTTTATAGTTGTGCTTGTGAGCGATGTGTCCAATTGTAAAAGTGGGATATTTCTTCCGCATTACGGTGAGTAAAGTTAGTTTAAGCGATACGACGTGTTCAGTTATATAGTTTTTTACGGATTTGATTCAGGAAAATATTTTACATTTTGCTGTTGAAGTTTTAATTTGCAGTTTCGTGTAACCGGATTGAACTGTGCGGGTGTTGGCATGAATATTTATTTTAAATATTTGCCGTAGAAATATTTGGAAAATAAAATATAGTTTTTTTTTTATGTAACCGATGTTACGCCATGAAATAAATTGCTACTACAATATATGCATAACTCTGTTTGGAATTGTATCATGGTCAATTAGGTAAGTAATTTAAAATAGAGATTTATAACATATTATTATGTTTATGATTTTCGGAGTCACATAACACAAGTATCTTCTTGCTTAAAAGGTGATCTCTAAATCATGTTTTTAAAAGTAATATGTAATTAAAATAAATATTTTTTAATTTTTTCTCTAATTACATATACCTTAATTCAGATAGAAATATATACGATAAAAAATTAGCACAGAAGTATTTTACTCTTTCTAAGTATCTAAAAAACAAACCTCAATATAAAAAAAAGTTATAGCTACTAGTGCATATTATTCCTAGATTTAGCGACAAATTCTAAATTTATTAGTTCACGCTACATTTTACTTGAAATTGAGCCAACAATGTTAAAATTTTCGAAATAAATTACCCTCTATTTTATTAATAAAGACAGGGATTTATATCAGGATGGACTGAAAACCATTATTCTTTATCATTTACGCGCAACAATTTTTTCAATTTCCTGATTAAATTTAAGACCAAAGAGAGATTTAATCAAAATCACTCAAAGATTTCATCAAAGAATTCTGAGAAAGATTTTTAGTATGACATTTAATATCTTATTATGGATCCATTATGTCGTTTGAAAATTAAAAAGGTACACACTTATTTCGATAAACAAACAAAGGAAAAGTAAATATTTATTTTTTTATTTTTAGAATTACAGTGACAGACTACATACATAAACAATTAACACAGTAAAGACAACGTACAGTACATTAATCTGCAGTCCAATTATTACTGTATACAGCATTCCATGTTTAATAAGATTCAATAGTGACAGTAAAGGAGAAGATAATAAATAAATGACTCTTGTAATTATAATTTATACAAATAATGTCTGAATTCGTTAAAACTGTTAAAATATGCAAGATTGTCTTAAATCTTTATTTTGTAAATATTATTACTTATTGACAATGTAAATTATCTTTTTATTTTATTTATAAACAATAATTTTTTGGTTGAAGCAGTGACTATAACATAGATTTCGCGTATAAGTCTAATATACATTTTATGAATTGGTTGTCGCGTAATTACTAGTTGAACTTAAATCATCATCATCATCATTTTCCTGCCCTTGTCCCATTTTATTTGAGGACGGCGCAACACATTTTTTTCTTCCATTCTGTCCTGTCACTCGTCACGCCATCACTAACTAATTAAACTTAAGTGTAGGACATTTATTTTAAAAGAACGTAGTACGTCTATTGGGGCGTACACCTTTGCCACACCAGCAACGGGTAATATTTTGAAAATAAAAAAGTATTTTCAACGTAGGCCTCTTTTCCTCATAAAATATTTTCATTTATCTCTTTCAATGAACACTTTTTCGCGAATTCTAACACGAAAAACTCAATAACTGCAAATGTAGCTTGGAAACTTTTTTATTTCTTTTTTCCTTTCCTTATTTTCTTCGTCGAATCCCCTGCGGTGAAAACAGGGGAAAGAGTCGCTAACGGTTATATTGTCCGCGCCTTTTCAACATTTTTGGCTTTTACAAAATTATTTCTGCATTTTTTTTTGTTTGACTTCAAAGATTTTAGATACACCGGCATTGTAAAAAGTGTTTATGAGATGGAAAATATGCATTTGTGTAGATATTGCTTATCATCCGCACATATTTGCGATGAATGCAATGACGTGGTGATGAATTTTATTTTTTCAAAACCCTTTTCATCTCGATTCTATCTGTAGACAAATTGAATAAGAATTTCTATTGTAACGTATCGTAATATCGTTGTAGTTTAGTACTTACCCGATTGTTTCAGTCGTTTTTATAATTTTGTTTTCATACGAAAGAAACCAAAATGTTATGAATATTATTTTGTTAACCACTTTGTGTGTATTAATTTAATCAATTGAATATGGAAGTCCATGAGCCCCATGTTGGCGCTAAAATTACATTACAGTTATTGGAAAGGCTGAGGGATTATTAGGGATAGTTGGCATGACCCTAGAACGCAAGTGAAGGAACACAGATAAGTTTCAGCCTTATTGATGATGGTTACCAAAATCGTGTCAAGCAGGATACTTAACACGATTTTGGTAACTGTTTAATTGATAATGATTGAAATGGATGGCTGAGGGTTCATTGAAAAAAGTTCCATCATTTGTATTCTTCACGTCAAATTTTTGAGATACAAGCTGATAATTTGTTTTTCAAATAACCGATATTAAAATTTTCACTTTACGCATATCAGAACATGTTTTGAATTTTGTATTTTTTTAAAGTTTTTATTTAGTTTCACCTGCCGCGATGTTTTTCTGTGATCAAATCTTGTAAATTAAATTTGATACACTTCCCGGTTACCGATTGAGCTGAAATTTTGCATGTGTAAATCAGATGACAATGCAAAATTATTATCACGTAGAGCTGATCTGATGATGGAACCGGAAGGTGGCCATAGGAACTCGGTAATAAATCGACACAACCTCATCGAGTTTGGGCTTTATTATTTTTGTTTTAAGTTAAATATTTGGGTGTTCCATTATTTGGTACATTCTCAGCGAAGAATAATATGGAACACGATGGGAAGAAAATATGCATGCTGATGCATATTTTAAACAATAGAATTAAATAATAAAAATAAAGGTTTTAAAGGTTGTACGTAAATTTTATTTTTATTTGTTACGTGGTGTTACATACGTCAACAAAAAATATTGTAAGAAAGCTGGTTATGAAACCAAAAAATAAACAAGTTTTCGATGCAAATATTTTTTCATAGCAAGCTTTTAAAGCGCAGTATATACCTACCTCTATATATATATAAGCTGTATTATAATTTAGAGAAAAAAAATCTCACAGGAAAGGAAAAACTGTAATTTTTTTCTAAAAGTTTTACTTTAAATCCAAACCCTCTGTGCTATGAACTCCTCTCATCTTGCAATCTAGCCGCAGTCTATTTTGTAGTAACTTTGAATAAATCATGAAAGTCTTTCACCTACCCAAATAAACCGTCATGAAAAACCCGTAAGTATGTAAATCAAATATTTCATCCCAGATCAAAATCCCTGATACTGTATTTGCTATTCTGGTCACACGGACCCTGACATGTGAAGTGAGATTTATCGGGAGCTCATCTCACCATTATCAAAGATTCAGGTTGGAGAACGTTACCCTTTCATAAATGGGTCGACTCTGTTTACCTTCATTATCTTCGACTCATATTTCATTGAAGGCCCCCATTAGATAGGAATGTAGGTTTTTAGCAAATAGTGTTGGAATTTGTGTGGAAATCCGCTCTCGTAAAGTTTTTGGTGGTTTTTGTTGAAATGAAGAATAGATAAAAGGAAATTAATGTTTGAACAGGTTTTATTTGCTTCAATTAGCTTAGAAATAATAAAAAAATAATTGTATTTTTCTTTTAACAATCAGTTACTACCTGGATCTTTTGTTATATACAATCAAACTAAGCCTTAAATCGAAAATTAAATTTTAGATGAATTTAATCAGTACTCCGCATAATGCTTTAGTAGTCGATGATAATGAAAAGGACTTACACGTGTTTGGATTTAGAATTTAAGAAATAACTCTGATTACTTATTGATATTAGGAGCAGTGGTGGCCGAGTGGTGACGGCCCCGACTTACAAGTTGTAGGTTGCGGGCTCAAATCCAGCCAGGCGCATTACTTTGTGTAATTTATTTCATCACCACTGCTCTCGAAACGGTGAAGGAAAACATCGTGAGGAAACCGGCATGTCCTAGAACCAAAAATTCGAAGACATGTGACATCCACCAACCCGCACTGGGCCCGAGTGGTGGATTACGGCCCATTCCCTCTCTTAGAGAGGAGGCCTGAGTCCCAGCAGTGGGAACATTAAAAGGCTGATGATGATGATGATGATGATGACTTATTGATATAGTAGTTATTTAAATTGTTTATTATGTGCCATTAGTATTATTATTAGTTGTGTATTAGTAGTAACCTGTCTAAAAAAGTGTTCATAAAAGAACTTTTGCAATACTTACCTTTTTTAAGGCAGGAAATCATTAAGTAACTCCTCTTGCTTTGAGTGGAGTGAGAGGGAGTGTTAAGCTTTTACTGACTAAAATCCATCTGAGTTTTTTCGGTAGCCCTTTGCAGTCCAGGGCCACAGTAGAGAGTATATATTACTTCTAGGCAAGCGATCTCCATAGTTGGCCACATGATCGAGATAGAGATCAAACGCAAACCTATTCTTAATTTAATTAATTAATTCCCAAGAGGATGCCGGCATCCGCACACCTATTGTCTTTCTATTGTGTCTCTAATTACGGTATTCAAAAGGTTAAAAAAAAAACTCTTTAGACCAATCCATCAACCTACAGCATCAACCTATTTACTTTTCATCATCCTTTATAATTTTATACTTTTATAATTCAAACGCAGAAATCTTTAAAAGAAAAACTAGATTGCTAACAGGCTTTACATTTAGCCCCGTTTCAACCCGTTCCAAACGAGTTACACGAAGTGTCGGGTACACTAGGCCCGTCAGATAGCCGTTTAGTTCGTCCATTAATAATAATCTCTTAGAATGTCAGCCCCAGGTCTTACGAAGACTTCGGGGCCATAATCCGTTAATCTTAATCAACTCCCTGTTGACTTCGGACTTAGTTGAAATTATCTTACCATTTCATAAACATTCAATCTATTAATTAAGTTAAATAAATAGAAATTTCATGAATTTTCCTATAGTACGAGTACTTCTGTAGTGTCAAAGGATTGTTTCTAATTCCGAATGAAATTCTTATCAAAATATTTGACAAATGACACGGCGGTACTGACCGCTTTTTGAACAAGGTCGCGGGTTTGGTCCCGTTGGGAAAACAATTTGTTGTACTGTTTCACTTATATAATATTGGAATTTCTGTATTTTACTTGAGTTAAGAAGGGTTATATACGCAAAATAATTAATAAAGTTTCTAAAAAGAGGTCTTTAGTTCGTTATTATTTTGATGTAATAGAAAAATTGATTACTAAAATTCAATTATATTAATATTAAACATGTTATTGTAAATATCAAAGAATCTTTCAAATAGAAAATGAAAATAAACCATCCAAAAATTTCCTTTATGACAAAATATTATAAACTAAAGTAATAGATAATTATTATTTGTATTCTTATTGTAATCTCCGACATTTTTTAACCCCTGACAGAAAATAGGTTCGTTATGAGTTTGACCTGTCTGTCTGTCCGTGGCATCATAGCGCCCAAACGAATGGACCGATTTTGAAAGGATTTTTTTTGTTTGAAAGCTGGCTTAATCGAGATGGTTCTTACCTACAGTTTATGAAGATCTGGCCAGGTGTTTAAGGTCACCAGCTCGTTAACTGCGGTAGGGTTTTAAAACACTTAATGGGTATTTACTTTGTTTGAAAAAGTGTGATCTAATATTTGAAATACTCGTATACAATCTGGTACCATTGAGCTGGTCATGGTGATGATGGAGCTCGAAGGTAAGAATTAAAAAAAAAACCCATGAATTTTTATGTCATTAGATTTGTTTTGACCAGTTCTATACATTTCTCATGGTGACAAGGACCTGATGCTAGTACTGGGAGGTGGCTGATGGAACTTTGGAATGCCTACTAATAAACCTATCGAGTTTGGGCTCATTAGATTCGTCTTGACCAGTTCTATACATTTAATATTGATGTCAAGGACTATCGGGGGTTTTAAATTATTAATTTTAGATTATTAAAATTATTTTTTGTATGAAATATCAATTTTAAATTCTCATATTGTTAAATAGTACATGTCTAATGAATAGCTCGTTGAGTTCCATAAACAAACTATAAGACCTACTATAATAACAAAAAGCACACTAATAAATCATCATCATCATCAGCCTTTTAATGTTCCTACTGCTGGGACACAGGCCTCCTCTTTAAGAGAGGGAATGGGCCGTAAACCACCACGCGGGCCCAGTGCGGGTTGGTGGATGTCACATGTCTTCGATTTTTTGGTTCTTGGACATGCCGGTTTCCTCACGATGTTTTCCTTCACCGTTTTGAGAGCAGTGGTGATGAAATAAATTAACCAAAGTAATGCGCCTGGCCGGGCTTGAACCCGCGACCTACTAATCGTAAGTCGGGGCCGTTACTACTTGGCCACCACTGCACTAATAAATACTTTGACTTTACACAGACAAAGTTTCTGAGAAATGAAAGTAGATACTTATATAAACTAATGTCAGTATACTATTAAGTATAGTAATTAGGTACGGTTGAAGTCTAGATAATTATACGGTGATGCCAAAACTAAGCATTAGCCGCACTGTCATACTCCCTGTTATACTTGTTTCTATTTTAGTTTTGTACTAAAACCTTATATTACAGTTAACAATTATTCATAAACCTTATTGGTTGTTAAGTATTTTTTTTTTTTGTGAAAAGTCATCAAGTTTTTTTTTCTCATAGGTCTACATGAACACTCATAAAACGTCACAAACTAATGCATGGTTCCGATTAGTAGTTTCCTATGAAGAAGAACTGGCAATTAACTCCATGGTTACTCTTTTTAGGGTTCCATTAAAGGATCACTTCGTTGTCCGTATGTCTGTCAAGAGCCTCTATCTCAAGAACGCGCGTGAAGGTATCAAGTTGAAACTAAAACTGTATACTTAAGTCTGTGTTCCTTTGAAGCTGCGAAAAAATCATAGTTCTAAGTTGATGAGAAAAAAACGATACGGCCATTATTGTCGCAAAAAACGGATATGTCGACACTCGCAAAGACTCGAAATTTATAGGGTACTTCCCTATGAATTTCTTTTCTTAGAATTCTGAAATTTGGCATGAAGCAAGATCTCATAGCACAAGTATATGGAGAAATCTGAAAACTGTAAATTTGTCGTAAACGTCACAAAAAAAAATCATTTTTGCGATTCGGAAACATCATCGAAACTCGATTCGAAAATTGAACTGTTTTTATAGATCGAGTGCTCTTGCCCGGTTTTTTATTAAGTTTATTTTACAATATTTATCACTTCATGCACTCTAGGTAGAGCGAGAGGTATCGTTAGCCCTTTACTAAATAAAATGTACCTGTATTTCTTCAATTGTTGATTGTATGTACGTAGTTTAATCAATTTTCGATGATTTTCTTTGAATTTCAAACCTTTGTTTGTATTTAAATGACACAATTAAAAGTTTACTAAGATTTCTTAAAATGATGTTATTTATTGTATCTTAACTGCTGGTATAATACATATTATTACTAATTTGAAGCTTTTTAATAAAATGGTTATTGTTAAAATTAAATATCACTCTTTTGGACTGAACTGTTGGTCTAGTGGTTAGTGACCCTGACCGCTATGCCAGAGGTCGGGGGTTCAATTCTAACCCAAGGAAAATGTTTGTCTGATGAGCACTATCATTTGTCCTGGATCTGGGTGTAATTTATCTATAATATGTATGTATTTAGAAATATATAAGCATGTTTATCAGTTGTCTAGTACTCATAGCACAAGCTCTGCTTATTAATTTGGTACTAGATGATGTTGTGTGAAAGTTGTGGAATATTATATTCCGATTATTCATTAATCTTACATATAAATTACGTTGCAATGCTGCCAGCCAATTAACGTGGCAATGCTGCCAGTGTTCAGCAGGCCTAAAAAGGTAACATGAGCAATCCATCTAGAGCAAATCATATTCCGAATTCCTAGCAGATCATAAGCAATTCTTCTAATGTTCATAAAATGGTTGAACAAATGAGTCGAATCATACTCAATTCACTGCATATCAGAATCATATTCCTCGTAAATATTGCCGTATAAAAAAATATGATTCATATTATGATTCTACAAAAGTGGCCTTTTTAGACCTGCAGGCTGAGCTCTTTTCCCATTGATATCGATGTGGATGAATTTTTTGATCCCCAATAAGTTCTTTTTCTACCTGTTTGTACATATTATTATTTTTAATTTGTATATTAAGTTCTGATTATTAAAATAAATTATATGGCAGCACAACGTTTGCCGAGTCAACTAATACTACAATATACTCCGAGTCTGTATTCAGAAAGACCTAAAAATAATTATGATAAAACATTAATCTAGCATTGCCAATATTTCCCTAGATTGAAGGGTATTTAGAAAGTATGTCAAAGAAATCGAAACCAATTGGAAACTATGAAATATGAAACTTGAGGAAACCGTAAATTGAATTAGTCAATTAATTAATCATGTGTTTCTGTTCTGTTATGAATTTATTTTTTATTTTTTTTAAGTTAGCCTATACTTTCCCACTGCTGGGCAAAGGCCTCCCCCAATTCCTTCCAGGTATTTTTCTCTCGGGCCACCTCAAACCAGTTCTTGCAGTAGTCGTCCAGGTCGTCTCGCCACCTCTTCCCAGGCCGACCTCGGCCTGGGAATTTATTAACATTGATTAATATTTTTTAAGTCACCCAAAGAGCAATGGAAAGAGATAGCTCGGAAGCTTTCCTTGTGTGTTCACATCAGAAATGCAGATATCCGCAGGAGAACTAAAGTTACCGACATAGCTCGAAAAATCGCCAAACTTGATTGGCAGTGGGCAGGGCACATTGCTCGTAGAACAGTTAGTCAATGGGGATGAAAGGTTCTGGAGTGACGACCCCATAAATTAGACACATAGCCTGGTGAAGGTCGAGATGCGAGACGCACAAGACCGGTCGTTATGGCGACTCTTGGGAGAAGTTTATGTCCAACAGTGGGCATTTTCCGGCTACTATAACTACTTATTTTTCTTCTTCTTTTGAATACCGTAATTAGAGACACAATAGAAAGACAATTAGGTGTGCGGACGCCGAGGTCCTCTTGGTGTTTAACAGTTTAAAGTGAAGTATCTTGTGAGGCACTAGTTGCTGCCAGCTGTTTCGCTCGGTCCGTACGATTACCTAACGGCCAGATGGTGAGCTACCCATTAATCGTCGTGGATAAGCCCGTGCCTACCGTAATGGGTAGACAGGGGTCGGGGTCACGGCGACTGGGGCGTGTGGATGTCCATTACAAGCATTAAATTTACTGCTTTGTAGAAGGAGGCGATCGCCTGCCATTCCTCCTCGCTCTGGATCATGGCCTAAACTAGGACCGACCCGGCGCGGGACGTTGCCACCGTCGATCACCTCCACGAAGATACGACGATGGGGCCCAAGAACAAACTTTTTAAATAAGAAGTATCAGCGCTGTAGCTCTGTTTTGTACACGAGCTCCAGCATTTTGCTGAGCGCTGGCCGTTTTGCGCGGATGTGAAGCATATCTTAATATGTGCTTTTTTATTATATAGAGTCGTTGTTTGTTGCTATTATTTTAGGATATGCGCCATGTTTGTGACAAATAAACTCATTTTCTTTCTTTATTTTTCTTTCTTTCAAATGTGTTACTAGAGCAACACAACGAGAACTAGTACTAGAGCGAACAAATTGATATTTATAGGGTTCATCTCGATTTATTCGACCATTCGTGCATAATAAGTACAAACATACGCACACATAAACTGTCGACTTCATGATATTAGTGTGATTGTGTTTATTTAAATTGATCAAAGAAAAAAAGTACAAATAAATACACTTACTGTACTTTTTTCTTTATAATTGAACAAATTCTTGTTTCCTTCCTGTTTTGATGTAGAAAAAGATATTTGTTTACTGGAGCTTAATATCAGAATGTCGTCATGTAGCGGAGATGAGAATGTTGAGATGGATGTGACGAGAATGGATAAAGTGAGAAATGGGTATATCAGAGTAAGTTTGAAAGTGCGCCAGTGACTGAAAAGTTGAAAGGTAGTCTTGGTATGGTCATGTGAAGAAGAGGGGTGAAACACATGTTAGTAAAAGAGTTCTGAGTTTACACGTAGATGGATGGAGAGGTAGAGAGAGGCCAAAGAAGAGATGGATGGATGTATTGTGTGAAGACATGAAAGAAAAGGGAGTTAGTGATAGTGTGACGGGTGACAGGACGGAATGGAAGAAAAAAAAACGTGTTGCTCCGACCCCAAGTAATATGGGCAGAAAGAAGAAGAGCTTAATATAAAAACTCCGCGGGTGATAATTAATCCGTGTATGGTAGCAACGTTTCTAAGAAGTCTATAACTTAAAATGTTATTTATGCAGTTTTTTTATATTGTGGGAAATCATCAAATGACTTCTCCCGCTCTGGGTAGAGTAGGAATTCCCTCCTACTTTTACAGACTAAAACCACACCTGTGCCTTTCAGGTGCATTCTAGTACCACGGGTTTCCTTTTCGGAAAAATCGTCGCGGCCCTAGCCACATACATAAGGACACGGCGGCACACCTCCACCTTATGCCAGACCGTGTCCTCTTGGTGATCTACACTGTAGTGACACCCGTATGTTCCACCGTGTCCTCCGGGCAGTTCAAACAATCATGACACACTGGGCGTTTCTTTCGCCTGAATCCGGTGCAAGAACCTCCCAACTTGCCATGTTCGTCATACGGAAGGTGAGGACGCCGTGACGGCACTCCAGCCACTCCCCAAAAGGAGGGACCTACCGCCATTTTTTAATAATGGATAGGCTCGCGTTTATCCACTTTGACCACTCTCTCATCTGCTGGTAAGCGATGTTGTCACCGACGATGTAGTACGCTTGCCTTAAAGTAACCTATTCATTCTTGACTTAAAGACCATTAGATTGTAGCTATCAGGAAACACAGTCTCTGGCAAGGAATTCCACTCCTTAGCTGTAAGTACTCTGGAATTAAAACCGCTAGGTTATAGCCATCAAGAAACATAGACTTTCACTCCTTATGGCATGCCCAGTTATTGATGCAGCTATATGTTGGAACCAGGGTCGCGAAATTATTATCAAGGCTGTAGAATTATTTATTTGAGAGAGTTTTCACACCTCTGTAAGCTTAGACAGATGATTTTTCTGTTAGCGTCCTCGTCAAACGCTGAGTACGGAATGTATGCCGTAAGGTCACATGACAGGTAAAGTGACAGTTAATATCATTGCCTATGACTTCCAAGACTACGGCAACTTATTCAAATAATCTTGCAGCCTATCTTCAATTCCAGTTGTTTCTTTAAAAGCACTCCTAGCTGTAATGATTTTCTCTTTATTCCACAAAGACTTTTTTACACTTTCTGTAGTCAAATTTTTTAGGTTTTAGTTATTTCTAAAAATATTTTATTTGAAGTTTTTTTCGTAATTACATTAAGTTATGACCTGGGCCAAGGGCGATTCTTGTTAGAAGCAATAAATATTTTAACCATAGTCAATAAATTACTGTAGTACATTATTTGATTCCAGTAATTTAACTAAGGAGCTGCGTTCAAACTCGACAATCTAATTAATGACGTTGGTAAAAGCCTCGTTTACTTACTTACCAAGTTTCCTTGCTGTCGAATGAATTGAAAATTCGCAAAAACGTATTTGAAATTTCCAACATAAATTATGTTGAAAACCGTGGTTGATTAATTTGGAATATTTTGGTTTAATTTTGTGTAAGCATTGCTAGTAAACATTTGTAGGTTAGTAAAAATTATATAAATGACCGCAGAAAAACTAGAAATGCAAAGGCTCTACTTATGAAGCGCTTGGTTTTTCCAATTTTACACTATGGAGACTCTGAGGATGCGAGACCATCGCAAAATTGACGCACTGGAAATATGGTGCTTAAGACGCGTGCTTGGAATTCCATGGACCGTGCACAGAACCAATATTTCGAACCTGAAAGAACACAATATCAAAGAGACATTATCGTCATCAAATTCTCAAGCCCTTCGGGAATAACACACGTAACGAGGACTCGATGGAAAGATTGGTGGAGCAAGGGTAAATCGAGGACAAAAAATGACATGAACTCGTTGGACGGACCATGAACTGCTCTGTTGCGTTAATGGGTGCTGCCAAACAGAGCTGCATGGCATCGTATTGCCGTAGAAATGCGGTGGCACAGGGCTCGACCGACCCTTGACCACGACCACTCTGTCAACAGTGCACGACTAAGAAGAAGAAAAATTATAAAAAAAAAAACTGCAAAATAAGTTAACTTTTTATTTTATACTAGCTGTGACCGCAACTTCGTTCGCGTGAACGACGAAACTTATCAATGAGTTTTTTGTGTAAAGTGCTATTTGTGTAGAACGTTGTCTATCGAGCATACTTACCGGTATTAATACTTCTGTCTCGGCGCGGGCCTTTTGTGGCTAATTACAATAGAAACGGGTTACGTAACCTGCGATAAACTTATTATTTGCGGTTGGTACAGTAATCGGGCTTACGGATGGAACCGCAAAATTAAGTTTGTTTTTTATTGTATATACTTTTCCGGGATAAAAAGTACCTAGTGTGGTGCCCAGGATATTAAAGAATAATTATACCAAGTTTCATCGTAATCCAACCGGTAGTTTTTGCGTGATGCCTGAACAAACAGACAGACAGACAGACAAAAATTTTTTTAATCAAATTTTTGGGTTCGGTGTCGGTCTAGTAACACCCCCTGCCATTTATTTTTTTGATAACAAAACGGATAGAACTACACTTATATGTTATTATCATGACGTGAAGTAGGTAATTAGGTAGTCATCTAGATATTGAGCGTGTTTTTTTTTTACTCTCACACAACGTCGTCTAGTCCCAAGCTAAGCAGAGCTTGTGTTATGGGTACTAGATAACTGATAAACATACTTATATATTGCTAAATGCATACATATTATAGATAAATTACACCCAGACATCTGTGTCTGGGCACGATCACTTGTACTGACAAATGATGATTATATTACCTGTCCCGACAGGCGCTGCCCTGTCTTAAAGTTTAGTCCAAAAAAAATTGAGGTCCCGATTGCAGCGCCATCTACTGGGTCCAATTATACAATTATATTTTCAAACCGTCCAGGGACACAAAGAAATATTCACACAAATATTCACCTAAATCAGTCAAACCATTTAGAAGGAGTTAGTCGACAAACAGTCGTACAGAAGAATTATATACATATATATTTATATATACATTTAATGATTCTTAGCTCTGAAACTGAAATATTATTGTTTGATTTATTTACTTATTATTTGGTCAGCCCACAATTGCTTACACAGTACATTTATATTAAATTAAAACTAAACTTACATTAATGAGTGTAGCAATTAATTATAGACGTACACCTCGTGCACTATTTTCGGTTATACATAATATTTAATTAATATTATACTAAATACAATAAGATTACTAACTAATACAAGTTATAAAAAATACAGATTATTAAATAAATTTACATTAGAACATGGCAAATAAAATTAACACTGGTAAATTAAAAAATAAATTAAAAATTTCATAACAATAAATTGCATTAACAGACATGGATTTAATTACAATTAAAACAAAATAAATTAAAGTAAATTGAAATGAATTAAATTTGAGAACAATGAATAAAATTACAATTAAAATTTAATAACTTTGATTAGAAATAAAAACATGTTTGCAACACAGTAATTAAATAACTTTCATTTCTATGAATATATTTATCATTTTTAATTTATATCCAAATTTTGGATATAAATGAATAACGATTGAAGTTATCATAGGTTATATTTGATATTCTCTGTACTTGGAAAGTTAATTTTAACAAGTAATAGAAATGATAAAACGTTCTGGTTTTAATTTCATTGGTTGATTAAATTGGTATAATTATAAAGTTCCCACTGCTGGGACTCAGGCCTCTTCTCGAGGAGAAGGAATGGGCTGTAATCTACCACACTGCCCATTGCGGGTTTTTTTATGGTAGGTAAAATCATCCAATGACAAATCCCGCCCTTGCGTGGAGCGGGAAGTAGTGTCAGACTCTTACTGACTAAAAACCTACCCCGTTCCATTCTTTGCCTTGGTCCCTGGGCCCCGGGTGCCATTTTCACATACCCTTTGACCCCAGTAGGCTTCGGCCCTATTGGGCCCCTACAGTTTGCTGACATCTCCTTGAGGCGTACAGGAACAGTGCGCGCCGTAAACGACTTGAGCTCGGACCGGTCTGTTACCGGACGGACGGACAGCGAGCTGGTGGATGACATATATCATCGGTTTTAGAACAAGACAGTTTACTCAAGATGCTGTTTTTCTTCACCATTTCGAGAATAGTAATATAATAAAATTATATATAGAAATAATAATATAATATATATATAACGGGAAATCGGGAGACCGGGCTGTTGCATCTGATTGCTGATTCGTGACCTCGTCAGCGTAGTAATCCATATTGGGCGTTGAACTTCAGGAAACTTTGAAATTAATACACTGTAGCAATGACTGTTCACTACTTTAAGTATACAGACACTTAAATTACGTAAACAATAGACGATTACAATAATAATTAGCGATTTAGAGCCAATGGGTTTGCGAGTGCTCAAAACATGCAATGGTTGTCAACTACCCTACGAAAAATTGACATCACGTTCGCCGGTCATGACAGACGCAACTCCATTTGGTGTTACCCGCTCTTAATTAAAATTACCAGTATCTCAAAATCAAATCGACTAATCGTTAAAAATAACAAAATAATGACCAATGACTAAAAAAGTAACAAAACAAATTACGATTCTCCAATTTAACCGATTTTCATTATTTAATAATGTCACGCTCCGTTATACACCACTATTTTTTAATTATGGCAAATACTTAAAGGGCTTATTAGAAAAGGTCTTGTTATTATTTAAGTAAAGTCTCAATGCATAATCTCACTCAATTTATGGAAACATTGTACAGGTTATTGTTTATGAATGAAAGAATTTCAAGGAAAAACACTGCGCTTAGTATTTTCTAGTAGTAGTTGTTATGAATGATGATTCAATTATGAATTTACCAATAATGACAAATTTTCGTGGACAATTTTGGGATTTCGTTTTTTGTACTTTGGACTACATAAATATGATCAGTAACGGGTACTGATTGAGCCCCATTTTTTTGTGCACTAATTAAAAATAGGGGTGTATATAATATTCCACAACTTTCACACAACGCCACTCTAGACCCAAGCTAAGCAGAGCTTGTGCTATGAGTACTAGAAAACTGATAACATACTTATATATTTCTAAATACATACATATTATAGATGTCATCATGTCTCAGTGTAATCTATAGTAATATTACACCGAGACATGGATCAAATTAATGGTCGTGTTCATCACACAAACATTTGTCATGGGTGGGAAACAAATTCACGACCCACAGACCAACAGGCCTGTCAATTATGAATGGTCATGAAATAAACCAAGGTATGATTCTGAAGTCGGGACCATTACCTTTGGTTCACCACGTCTCTGTGCCCGATTAAATTGTTTTAAGATATACTCTAGATGCGATACCTTTGTGACTTGACAGTTAAAAAGTTAGTAAAAGGTTCAATTGTAATAAATACTTCAAGATTGAGTTTGTGCAGGTCTGGTGCTGTGTAAGCCATCTTTTAAACTTTTCTAACTAATTCATATAACGTGTTTTTGTAGCCACATAGGAAATAAATTACAAATGCAAAAATCTGAAATTAAGTATCGGGTAGTTGCCCGGACTAGACACAACACCGGATTCTCTCTTCTCAATGAGGTATGCGGAATTTTACACCCTGTTTTGCAAACCATATTATTATAAATAAATAAATTCCAAATAAATGAATAATCTCATCCATCATCATATAAGAACTAATCCTACATCGCGCAAGTAAAGTTCTCCGCTCAATTTGAACATAATTAGATCAGCCCGAAATCATCTATCGGGTAGCAGCCCACCAGACATAACACCCGTCTGGTCGGAGGATCCTCCCTTTTCAACGGAGCTATGTGGGACTTCACTCTCTGTCCCAAATACCCCTAGTCTTCAAAAAAAAAAAAAAACAAACTTAGATATAATTAATATCGTGAATCGTTATAAAACTAAAAATAACTATAATAATAGACAATTAAAAATTTTAGAAAACTCCCGACAGTCCTTTTCATTAATATGAAATGTAAAGAACTGGTCAAGATGAATCTAATGAGCCCAAACTTGATGGGTTTATTAATAGGCATTCCAAAGTTCCATTAGCCACCTCCCAGTTCTCGTGGCTGGAAAGGCCCCACGGCGTTGTCACCTTCCGTTTGGCGCCGGTGCTGACCGAACACGGCAAGTTCGGTCCGTACCTGTACAAGATTCGTGCGGAGACGACGCCCGGGTGTCGCCTCTGTGCGGACCGCCCGGTGGACACGGTGGAGCACACAGTCGAGGTGTGCCCCGCTTGGGAAGAGCATCGCCGTGTCCTCGTGGGGGCGATCGGCGGCGATCTCTCGCGCCGGGGCTTGGTTCAAGCCATGCTCCGGAGCGAGGAGGAGTGGCAGGCGGTCGCCTCCTTTTGCGAAGCAGAAATGCTAGCAAAGGAGGAGGCCGACCGCATTAGGCAAAGGCGCACACGCCGCCGCCGCCGCCGGGTTTCCGTTTCCGATTTCCGGCCACCGTAGGCGCGGGCTCGCGGACGGTGGGCAACGGGTAGCTCGCTGTCCGTCCGTCCGGTAACAGACCGGTCCGAGCTCAGGTCGTCTACGGCGCGCATCGTTCCCGCGCGCCTCAAGGAGTTGTCAGCAAACTGTAGGGGTCCAGCAGGGCCGAAGCCTACTGGGGCCAAAGGTTATGTGAGACTGTCACCACGGGCCCCGGGATAAAGGCAAGGAACGGAAAGGTAGGTTTTTAGTCAGTAAAAGTCTGACACTATTTCCCGCCCCACCCAAGGGCGGGATTTGTCATTGGATGATTTTACCTACCAAAAAAAAAAAAACCTCCCAGTTCTAGCATCAGGTCCTTGTCATCATGAGAAATGTAAAGCACTGGTTGAGGCGAATCTAATGAGCCCAAACTCGATAAGTTTACTATGTTAATAAGCAATCCAGGGTTCTTTCCTTCGAGCTCCATCATCACACCAGCTCAATGGCACCAGATTGTACAAGAGTATTTCAAATATTAGATCATATATTATGTTTAAAATAAAGTAAATAATGGGTGTTTAAACCCTACAGCAGTTAACAAACGAGCTGATGACCTTGAACACCTATATAGATCTTCATAAATTGTAGCTAAAAACCATCTTGATTACGTCAGCTTTAAAACAAAAAAACACTGTATCAAAATCGGTCCATTCGTGTAGGAGGTACGGTGCTACGGACAGGCACACAGACAGACAGACACGTCAAACTTATAAAACCCCTCTTTTCCGTCGTGGGTTAAAAAATCAGTTCTACATTAAGAAATGAATAACTAACATTCGGATATGCAAATGTTGATAAATGTGGTTACAGCCACCGAAACGAACCGCAGTAAACACCACAATGTTGCAACTCATGAACATGCAGAAATAGCAAATTGATGAGTTTAATTACACATCAGAATTATGAGCGGGAAATGGGGTGTTGCATGTTTTATTTTCAATTTACAATGGGTACGCTGGTACAGCTCATATTGTTGAAAAATAGTTCAGTATGTATTTCACCTCAGACAATCGAGTTATTGACAATTTGGACACAGTGTGCGAATCGACAAATTTTATTTTTAATATTTTTTACTAAGGATTCGAACATCACTAAATTTTTTTTGCTAATAATCACCAACTGACCAGCATAAACACCTTACACGTAGGTAAACAAAATATTTAAGCTTTGTTTTCATGATATAACAAAGTATAACGTTGAGAAAATAGCCATTTCGGGATTAGTCTATTTAATTACACGACACCGTACGGTTGGCGCAGTAGTTGAGCGATTGACTGCTGCGCTGCGGGTCGCGGGTTCGATCCCCGCACTGAACAAACATTTGTATGGCCTACAGATAATTGTTCCGGGTCTGGGCGTCTTGTGTATGTGAGTTTACAGGTTTGTGAACGCACCCACGATACAGGAGTAATTGTGTGTGGCAATGTGCTTAAAAAAAATGTGTCAATAACATAGCATGAAAACAATGTCGAAACTTAAGTAGAATTTAGCTTGATTTCCATAATATGTACGTACATAAATATATTCGTGATTGAACTGCAAGTTCCCCTCCTCATGTTTTGGCTTTTACCTTTATAAACATAAATAAACATAATCAGCCTTATAATGTTCCACTTCTGGGACTCTGGTCTACTCTCTAGAAAAGGAAATGAGCCATAATAGAATACATTGGCCCAGTGCGGTGGTTCTAGGACGTGTCGATTCCTCATGATACCTTTAAGTCCTATTTACTACTGAAAATTTCCTTACCCATTTACAGTCAGCTCAACCTGACGATTCTTCTAACACTATCTGTAATATTAAGCCTCTGATTATAGCCGCTTTTTTTTTAAGAAATCAATTTCATGTAAGACTAGCTTCTGCCGGCGGTTTTGCTCGCGTAAGAGTCGGTTTCTCCTTACAAACTTTCAACACCCGTTTTACTCCCTTAGGAATAGAGTTTTTCTATAAGGAACCTACTTGCCAAATTTTAAGTTTGTAGGTGTTATAGTTTCTGAGATTTTGTGATTAATCAGTGAGTGGTAGTTCGCTTTTATATAGATACTAGCCGCCCCAGCTTTGCACGGGTGCTATGGTTTTTTTTTATGGTAGGTAAAATCATCCAATGACAAATCCCGCCCTTGGGTGGAGCGGGAAGTAGTGTCAGACTCTTACTGACTAAAAACCTACCCCGTTCCATTCTTTGCCTTGGTCCCAGGGCCCTGGGTGCCATTTTCACATACCCTTTGACCCCAGTAGGCTTCGGCCCTGTTGGGCCCCTACAGTTTGTTGAAAACTCCTTGAGGCGCGCGGGAACAGTGCGCGCCGTAAACGACTTGAGCTACGGGTGCTATGGTGATTTTAAATATATTATGCATGTATTATACATATGAACCTTCCTCTTGAATCGTTACTTAAGTAGATAGAGTCTACTAAAAAAAAACCGCATCAAAACCCGTTGCGTAGTTTTAAAGATCTAAGCATACATAGGGACAGACAGCGGGAAGCGACTTGGTTTTATACTACGTAGTGATGATATAGATTTCATAATTGCTAAGCATCGTGTCAGTCACCAACGCCTGTCTAATTCAAATATACTTGCGATGAAACACCTTTACCTGTAGAGATTTAATACCAATAAAGACCACCCACGTCAAAACCAACCCATCGAAATACGACAAAATGTTTTCTCACAACATTTGAAACGACAAAAAAGGGACAATCCACAATCCAGATGGAAAGTTTATTTTTATGTGGTCGCCGTGACATACCGTATAAAAGCGGGACTACGGGACTACGCGTCGGTATCGCCGTGACGGCCAGTCACGTTAAGCAGACCGCTAGACGTGACGTGTATATATCAAGGGAGGATTATCTGCTTCCAACTCGCACGGACTTAACTCAATCATACGTAATTGGATGAAGAAAGTATACAATTCATTTGTTTTTAGTGGAGACATAAATCTTTCTAATACTTTGCTCTAGAAATGGAAAAACATTTTTTAACAAAATAATGTGTCAAAATGGCTGTTACCTCAGACAATATTAGCAAAACGTAACAAAAATTCATGTTTTTTTTTTTGCTTTTACAATCTCTCCGGTTTAATTTGATGTCTCTCTTAAATAAGCGTCTCTATTTTTTTAAATCTTCCCTATAATTCGCTTTGATTTTGTTTACCCTCACTTGTAGATTGAAGCAGAAATGGGTGTTCGTTCATGATATTTAGTCATTAGCGAAGTTTCTTTGCACTAGACCCAAACCTTTGCTGCAATGTTCCTAATGGCAGTGAGTTAGCTAATATTTATTGAAACTTGTTTCGAAGCAAGGGTAGACATATGGTAAAATAAAGACCGAAGCAAGAGTGTAAAGTAGAAACTTTTTACCCTTGCTTCGATCTTTATTTTCTGTAAGCGAATGGGTGACTATTTATACAACCAGGTTTGATTTTATTTCATATTTAATGACTCGGCTACTATTTTTGTACCTACACTTGCTTCAATTTTATTTCTTATGACAGTCAGTGGTTTATTCATGTATTCTTGCTTCGAGCTTTATATCTTGTAAGTAGATGATTATACATTCTTGCTTCAATTTTATTTCATACTTCAGTGACTGGATTATTATCCATGCACATTTTATGCTTCTATTTATTTTTTAAATACTGCTTACAAAAGTAAAGATTATTTAATAAATATATGTATACAACATTATTTTTGGTATATGTGAAACCTGAATATAGTTTGTTCAGGATCAGTAACTGAATCGATTCTAATAATTTTTACACCATGTTTTTTTTTTTCCATAATTTTTTTAATGAAGGTCACAAGTTGGGCACCACTAACACTAAGTACAACGCAGGTTACGGCAGGTCGTAGTGGGCATTAGATGCCAACGCACAGCTGGGGGCAGGAGCAAAACCACCCCTCAGCCGCCCGAATGGCTCGGTGACCATAATTATGTTTGTCACACAAACAGCCGGGTCATGATACAGTTATGAAATTTTGTACATAGATTCTTTACATAAAAATACTAGAACGTGTTTCAGCTTCCGCATATACTAAAAATAAGTTTGTATTATTCATTAAAAGAGAAAAAAAAATTGCTTATAAGTTGAGATTTAGAAAACCGTGTTTTTCCAAGTAAACACCCGTTTCTTTCACCATCTGGTCCTCTAAACATCTATACGTGACATGTTTTTATCAAGAGGAGATTATCCGCTGCCTACTTGTACAGAGTTAACGATGGTCGATCGTTCTAATTATGTCCGGGCCGAATGGTCCGGTAGGTAGAGTATTTACTTTTTTAATTGCAAAAACGAAATAAAGCGGATTAGAAGGGTCAATGTGGTTTTATCGCATGAATGATGTTTACAGACGTGGTTTGGTTGGATAAAAAGACTGTGCTAACAATCGCTGTTGAAGTAAAATACTTTTTTGGAGAACCTTGAACTTTTATGAGGAATATGGAGTTATTGAGGATCCATAACATATATATTCTATCTATATATGTGCAGATAGAATGTGTCCAATATGAGTCTAGTTTTTTTTTATGGTAGGGAAAATCATCCAATGACAAATCCCGCCCTTGGGCGGAGCGGGAAGTAGTGTCAGGCTCTCACTGACTCAAAACCTACCCCGTTCCTTCGTAGCCTATCGTGCCGGGGCCGAGCATTCCTTTCGGAAGTTAACCCATGACCCCAGTAGGCTTCGACCTTGCCTGCCTGCAGTTAGCAGGCTGGGTCTCTTTGTTGTGCTGACAGCTCCTTGAGGCGCGCAGGAACAGAACGCGCCGTCGACGACTTGGGCTCGGTTCCGTCGGTAACCGGACGATCGGACAGCGTGCTACCCATTGCACGCCGTCCGCAAGCCCACGTCTACGGTGACCGGAAATCGGGATCGGAATCCCGGCGGCGGCTGGGGCGAGCGCCCCCTTGCCTCTGCCTGATGCGGTCGGCCTACTCCTTTGCTAGCATTACTGCTTCGCAGAAGGAGGCGACCGCCTGCCATCCCTCCTCACTACGGACCATGGCCTGAACCAAGACCCGGCGAGAGAGATCGCTGCCGCCGATCGCCCCCACGAGGACACGGCGATGTTCCGCCCAGAATATGAGTCTAGTAGAAATTATTTGATAAAATATCTGAAAATAAACAGAACAGCCCCCTAGGCAAGTTACGATCGTTTCGTGAAGCGTGAACGCTTGGAATTGGCCACGCCCCCTATTCCTTGGTTCTGACCACGTGAGTCAGCGTTGAGATGACGTTGAATGTTATGGAACTTACCTAGTATATTCCATAACATTGTATCCCAACTAAAGGGTGACGATGCAAAAGATTTGTTCGAATTCATGGCTCATGTTTTGTGATGGACCTACGATTGTTTAGGATATGATAGGACTGACCATACGCTATGCGTAAAAGACCCTTCATTGTAAGTTATTTTTTTCTTTACTTATTTGTAAAGAAAAAAAATATCTGAGAATTTATATCTAGAATATTTAGAGATTCAGTTCTTCCGAAGTTGAGTACTCAGAAAAAAACAAACAGAGGAGTTTTATCATGTTAATTTTTTATAAAAAAAAAACTTTTTAAAGCTATTGAAAAATTCCATTTTCACTACAATTAGTTGAAATAATGTTTGCAATTTGCTATGCAAATGTCT
Source organism: Leucania comma (assembly GCA_958295575.1). NCBI lineage: Eukaryota > Metazoa > Arthropoda > Insecta > Lepidoptera > Noctuidae > Leucania > Leucania comma. The sequence goes on along the minus strand of OY282467.1, from coordinate 23,851,026 downwards.
TGGCTGCAAGTAATTTATTCTCTTTTGAAATTGAGCACATTCGCTAGTATATTTTTTGTGGCGGAAAATTATTCAATGACCTCTCGCGCATTAGGGTGTAGCGCGATAGCGTATCGAATTTTTGGATAAAACCACACTTGAGTCCTTCAGTCTTCTAGGTTCAAGGTTTCTGTTTTAAAAATTCTGCTTGACCCTAGCTGACGTCAGTCCTTCTGGGCCTCTACAGTTAGCTGAAATCACTTTGAAGCCCGATTGGAACACTATGCACCTTCAACAATTTGGGCTTCGTCCTCACCAGACGGCCAGACTTCGGACAACCCATTACTAAAAGCAAGCCTATTAATTCTACTTCATCTCAATTTAATAGCATACTAGATTCTTAAATAAAGTACTCAACTCTGCGTTATGCGGTAATAATACAGTAAGGCCGTGTTTACGTAGACGCGACGCGTTGCGCAGCCCGTTGGGCGTTTCGTCGTACATTGCAGCAGCGGGCCGCGTCATCGCTCGCGCAAACACAATCATATGGCAATGTACGACGGACCGCCCGACGCGCCGCGCAACGCACCGCGTCTACGTAATCGAACACTAAGAAAAACACCAATATTGTTCCATTACAATAAGTATGCGTCAGCGGTAAAGACGGTAATGGCACCGCATACAGTTGCGACGTGCGTTCTTTTAAAGAGACCGAAGCTTTTACTGTATTAAAAATTGAAATCGCACTTCAATTTTAATATTGTACACTCATTTAATTTTACATTGCGTTCGATTTCCCTTTTCTCAGTAATCCGTTTGCAAAGTTAATATTCATGCCATTTTAATGACGTAAATAATAATTTAACCGTTAAAAGTTACAATCACTGAAAATGGAGTTGTTAAAATTAAATAAAGTACTGATAAATATTGTTCTGAAACGTAGACGCTCACAGTGGACCACATGTGAAGGCTGAAAGTCGCCCAAAAGACAATGGAGAAGACTACGTTTGGAGTTTCTTTTCGTGATCAAATTAGGATTTTTCATGAAGAAATGCACAGGACAACCAAGATTACCGACATTGCCTGAAGAATCGCCAAACTAAAGTGTTTGTGGGCAAGGCACATTGTTGACAGAACAGATAATTATTGAAACCAAAAGGTTCTAGGATGGCGATTGCAGATACAAAAACGGAGCGATAGAAGGCCTCCCACAAGGTGGACTGAAATTTAGTGAGAGCCGTCAGAATTCCGTGAATACGAAGGTTTTTCTAGTAGTGGAAGACTTTTTTTTTAAATTATAATGACTGATTGAGGCACATTGCTAAAATGTGGAAAACGCCACATTAAAAGCTTTGCAGGTTTTTTTTTATGGTAGGTAAAATCATCCAATGACAAATCCCGCCCTTGGGTAAATAGTGTCAGACTCTTACTGACTAAAAACTACCCTTCCATTCATTGCCTTTGTCCCAGGGCCCGTGGTGAAATTTTCACATAACCTTTGGCCCCAGTAGGCTTCGGCCCTGCTGGGCCCCTACAGTTTGCTGATAACTCCTTGAGGCGCGTGGGAACAGTGCGCGCCGTAGACGACTTGAGCTCGGACCGGTCTGTTACCAGACGGACGGACAGCGAGCTACCCATTGCCCACCGCCCGCGAGCCCGCGCATACGGTGGCCGGAAATCGGGATCGGAATCCCGGCGGCGGCGGCGGCGTATGCGCCTTTGCCTAATGCGGTCGGCCTCCTCCTTTGCTAGCATTACTGCTTCGCAAAAGAAGGCGACCACCTGCCACTCCTCCTCGCTCCAGAGCATGGCTTGAACCAAGACCCAGCGCGAGAGATCGCCGCCGATCGCCCCCACGAGGACACGTCGATGCTCTTCCAAAGCTTTACAGGTTACATTTTAGAGAGTGTGCGGGAATTATATGACTTGATTACATCATCTCAATTCTACCATCGGACAACCCGACGTACGGCGAGTATCCACCCTTACGTTGTTGTCTTTTAAACCGCGTATATCGAAGGACTGGAACAATTTACTTGCTGCGGTCTTCTCTTCCGATTATAATTTGGGTGTATTCAAAGTTGAGAGTGAATAGGCTCTTAATAAACTAGTGCACCTCACCATTAACGATTGCATCACTTCTTACCATCAGGTGGTTTATATCAATTACAAAAAAAGACACCACATTAGAAGCTGAAGAAGAAGGAACTAGTGTGACGGGAATCTGCTTGATGTAAGGACTCTTAGAGAAATATCTATATATCTGAGGAAATTTATTTGCTAAAACCCAGTGGCATTAATTATATCTAATGAATATTGTTCTATCAAAGATAGACAATCTGAAACCAATAAATCAATTTGAAAAAGAAGCCATATTCTCAAAATGAGTAAGTTCAACTTAATGAAATGAACGGAGTTTGATGGAAACAATAAAGAAACCTTAGTTTGGTAGCAGTAATTAGTACAAAGTACCAATCAAGTTAATCAGAGTACGATAAAGTTTGATTGTGGATTCACCTGTGGGTATCGTAAAAGAGCAATTGGGGAATAATGGTTAAAACGAAATTTGGAAATGCAGACGAATGCATAGCGTTTTGGAAAAAATGTTTCTAGACTACCTTCTGCCAGTGGCTTTGCCTGTACTAAACTAAAAAATGAACAAGTATTCTATGTGCTATTTCAGGACATAGTCTCTCTGTGTACCAAAAATCATCTAAATCTGCTTACCGTTAGATCATGAGGAAGTAACAAAAGTAAACATTTCCTTTTTTTTTCTGTGGTAAAATCATCTAATGACTTTCACGCGCCTTTGGGTGGGGTGGGCGATAGTGTCAGACTTGTACTGACTAAAAAACCATTCCTGTTTCTTCCATGCCCTTCATGCCGGGGCCAAATCTTTCTTTCAGAAACCGACGCTAGCCCCAGTAAGCTGCGACCTTGCTGGGTCCCTACGGTATGCTAACACTTGAGGCACGCTTAGAACTATTCGCGCCATCAACGTCTTGGGCTCTGTCTAAACGCTTACCGCTTACAAAACGCCTTTGCAATATTAGTATGAATAATTTATTTAACAATGTTTTGCTGAGGATATTTATAATGCCACATCTTCTTTCTTCAAGGAATTCACAAAAAAAAAAAAAATGGACTTATATACTTATCATCCATCAGCTGATCATGTTTAATTTTTTTTTTTTATCGGTCATGTTTTTCTTGAAGTAAATTCTTTTATATCTACAAAAAAAAGCTTTACTCCAAATATTTCCCATTTTGTGACAGCCTGTGTAGGGACAACATTTACAACACTAAAAACTCGCTAATGATAAAAACGATCAAAACTTTTATTTTCTTAGTAAGTAAAAGTCCTTCAGCAACATTCAACCTATAAAACCATCCCCTATTCATATTCATACGATCACACAGAAAAAATAAACTGGCCTCTAAAATAATAACATACCTACGTCAACCACATTTCTTCTTGTTTCTATTTGAGAAAGGATCAAAATTGTTGAGAGTCGTATAGGGTAGATTTGCCCGATGTGGGTCCAGCAAATCCTGTCACTGGGCCCTTGAAAGTTTGAGGACAGAATCAGAGAAAATAACGTGTCATGAACAAGACTTGGAGACCGGACGATTTGGCTATTCAATTTGTTTTTATTAGAATTTCTGTGTGTATGTATGTATGGAGGGTTTACGTAGTCGGGTGTGTTGTAATCTGACGTTATTGTGGTTTGCGGATTATAATCCGGGGTTAGAATGACTTGGATAATTTAGTACGAGTTCTTTTGTGGAGGTTTGGTATGGATTATTTGAGTTAGATTTTACGAAAAAGTTAAGTTTTAAACTTATATTTGCTTTAAATATTTTAAATGAAAACGCTTTAATGTTTTTTGCAGCCATGACGTTGTTAGGTATTCTTTTATGAGGGTGTGAAGTCAGCAAAGTGCTTCGAGGAGCGAGAGAGAGTGTCCGAATTTTACTGACTATTAACCAAGCCGTGTTCTTTTAGTTTCCGAATAATTCCTCAACGCTTAGGCCTTACCACTGCCTTACCATTCAAGTTTTCATACCAGGTTTTTTTATCAAGTTATCTTTATTATTATATAATAATCCTTTTAATTTAGACATCCTAAGGTTTTCCAGGTGTCAAATCGATGAGGAGTTTTTAGATTTCATTTCTGCTGGTGTTAATTATTGTAACTTCAGTCCAACTTTTTCATCTAATTTGACCGGACTATAGGTAAAAGGAGAAACTGATCGATAGCTACATCAACGCACAGTTCAAAACTACTGTCTTTAGGAACATAAAAATTTGCACAGGGTTGCCTTTTATAATTTAGGCGAGCTCGCCGAGAAGGGGTTTTTGACAAGAGGGAAATTCGTTCTTAAGAGGCCTATCACAATTTTGCTTGAATTTGAGCGAACTTTGATGTGTGATTAGGCTTAAGATATAGCCCCAAAAAAAAAAATGCCTGAGAAAGTATAGTAATTTATCTTGGGAGGGTTCTAAATAAATATTTCAATTTGTTCACGTACATAAGTAAAATCCTAATCTCTGCAAAGGAAGTTTCATAAAATTTCACTTTAGGGAATTTTTTGATGCTTTGGTACACGGAAGATACAATAATTTAGTCATCCATAAAAATGTCCATGGTACAAATGTATCTTCTACTTTAGAATGTTCAATTCAATTTATTAAGTTTCATACAGTAAAACACCAAAAATAATTCTGTAAAACAGAGAGTTATTGATAATTTTCCGTATGGAAGTATATTTTTTATCTATGAATATATATTCCAAATTCAAATAATAAATATTTAATAATTAAGTTGACATTGTTACGAAGCTTCAAAAAAAATTTAGTTTAATCAAAAGTAAAATAATGTTTTTAAATATTTTTTTTTTTTTCCACAACTATCACACAACGCCGTCTAGTCCCAAGCTAAGCAGAGCTTGTGTTATGGGTACCAGACAGCTGGTAAACATACTTATATATTTCTAAATACATACATGTTATAGATAAATAACACCCAGACACAGAACAAATGATCGTGCTCATCACACAAACATTTGTCCTGGGTGGGAATCGAACCCACGACCTCCGGCATAGCAGTCAGGGCCACTAACTACTAGACCAACAGGTCAGTCAAAATTGTAATAGGCAACTCAAAAAATGAATATGAATCCCGTGACGCGCGGTGTTCAACTGTAGTCAGCGATTTTGTAAACCTCGAACACCGATTGTATATACGAGTACTTTCGTACAATTTGAATGACCTTGAAAAATGCTAATTGTCATATTGTACACACGGGTGTACAGAATTCATTCGGCCGTAAATTCTGGTTTGGACGGGTTGCAAAATTTTATTTTTTCAACCCTTATGCTTACTATTTTTATAACTAGATACAAATTCTAATAAAAAATAACATAACTATAATTATTAGTTTATCAAAACTACCCTAAAAATAAAGTTTACAAGGTATTAAAGTTTTTAAAAAACTTTTTCGCAAACGAAGTCATTGGCAAAATGCTTAGTTGTGCTACATTTTACCTTATACTGGCTATGAATGCGCTAAGAATAAATCACTTCTTGTTCAGTTTTTGCAGTCTGTTTGAGATATCGCGTCAAAACGTATTTATCGTAAACATTCATCAAAGTCAGGAGCAATGTATTTTCCATCGAAACTGGAGAGTGACTAAGAATGGGATTTTCATCGCAAAACGCGAGATTATTCATGTTTTCAATACATTTTTATAATAAAATTTCATAGTCTCATTTTTTATATTAGATTGATAGTTCAATTCTGCAGCTGATTTTATTCTAGCTTTTTTATTCATAAGAATTTTATTGTTGTGGGCTTCAAATAAGATGTTTAGTTTTAAGTTCTTGTATTAATTATTATTTCTTCTAGCGCGTGGACCGCTGATATTACGCTAATTGCCACGATTTCACATTGATCGCGACGATCACACGCATTCGGTAGCTAACGCTATCTCTGTCCTTGTCTATTAATGACTAAAGTTAGTGTAGATGTGTGAGTTTCATGTCCAAGTTTTCTTATTGCTATGTTTAGCACGTAACGTACCTTCCTTTTATAATATATCAATGATCTATACCTATATCATAACGCTGAAGAGTTTTTTCTCCCTCCATTCCATTGTTCTCGATTCTGAGCCACTCCTGACACACCCTAAGGAAGAAATCTAAGTCGCCTCACCATCTTCTTTTTTTATTATTATTTGGCTCGCGTTTGACCGCTATCTCACCTGATGGTAAGCGATGATGTGGCCGACGATGAAGCACGCTTGCCTAGAAGTAACCTATTCACTCTTGACTTAAAGACCCCTGGGTTGTAGCTATCAGGAAACACAGACTCCGGCAAGGAATTCCACTCCTTAGCTCTGCACATAATGAATGTGTTTCCAAAAGCTTTGTACGTATAGGTGAATGTCCACCATGTACCGATGGCGCAACGCCGTACGTGTACCAAGTTCAGTACAATTTGACTAGTTATGCGAACATAAATGTAAACTTGGGAGATTTTTTTCACGATTTCAGGTTCGGTCCCATAGTAAAAGTTGTTTGTTAACATGACTAAAATCACGTGTTTAAGTATCTTTTACTAATTACCAGTTACCCTATATAGGTATATAGATAACATCGTAGTAGGTAATTTTGGTTTCCTTTTAATTAATTAACAAGTAATCACGACCTGACATTTAAGCAAGAACAAAAGTTTAAATATCAAAGAAAATTATTGAAATTTGAATAAATTAGGTACATAAAATCAGGCCTAATATTACCCTACAGGCATTCTAATACTAATTATTCATAGTAGTTCATACATTATAAATGTAATTTCAATAAAAGATTTAATAGTGTATAAATTTTTTGTACATATTAATTTGGAGGTCTGTGCCCTTGTATGTATTGAATTCTAATATTGTTTAGACTTGTAGACTGCGCAATTATGCGAAAAAGTCACTGCTCTCGAACGCACCGTAGGCGCGGGCTTGCGGACAGCGTGCAATGGGTAACACGCTGGCCGATCGTCCGGTAACCGAGCGGACCGAGCCCAAGTCGTCAACGGCGCGTTCTTTTGTGTCAGCAAACCGTAGAGACCCAGCCTGCTAGCTGCAGGCAGGCAGGGTCGAAGCCTACTAGGGCCAAGGGTCTGCTTCTAAAAGGAAGGCTCGGCCCTGGTATCTAAGGCAACTAAGGGACGGGGTGGGTTTTTAGTCAGTAAGAGTCTGACACTATCTCCCGCTCCGCTCAAGGGCGGGAGATGTCATTGGATAATTTTACCCAACACCAAAAAAAAAAAGGGTCTCTAATTGCTCTCTCATGTTTATACAGAGACACTCGATGTATACACTGAGTGTACTTATAAAGTGTCGTAGTCTAAACGTACCTTTACAATTGTCAAAGAAAGAAACTCACATGTCAAAAAACTACGATGTTTCCCTGTTCAAAACGCTGTAAGGTCGCGTGACTAAGAAAAACCGAACAAAACCTAATTTGTTGAAATCGTTCGAGTTATTCAGGTTTTAAAAAGCAATTTACAATGTGAGGCGCAAAAAATAGCCCGTTAGCGTGGCAGGTTGTTTAGATTCCTTTGAAATTACTCGCTCGAAGGGGTTTTCTTCGTAAATATTGAGGCATTATTAGATTGAGAAACAGTTTCTTAAAAAAAAAATTGAAGTCTATTTTATTAATTTTTAGCCTTAATTAACATCTGACGATATTTTCTTGTAATTGAAGACTAATTGGCCCAAATTTTTGTAAAAAAAAAATGCTGATTCGTTTTCAATTTCGAAGTACTTCGAAATTTAAAACGATTCTGTATTTTTCCACTCCTATTTTAAAATAATGTATAGGTACATTTTTTTTTAAATAACAAACTATTCAGTAATTTACTTATTATATTGTCTACTGAAAGCTCTGATAACGTTACTTTGAGTTATAAAGGTTACTTTTAAGCATAATATATTTTTTAAGATCATTCAGAGTTAATATAAAATCTTTGAGGTAAGTACAGTATAAACATAAATTTAATAGGCACTGAGTAACTACCTATTCATAACAAAAAAGCTAAAAAGAATACTTAACTAATAAGAAAGTATGATTCAAATTTAATAAAATGCCGCCAGTCTTTTGAGCACACTTCCAGTCGACAGCGATAGGGAGGAGTGTTTTGACGCCATATTTTAGTTAGGAGTAAGTAGCCTTTTACAGAAGTCAGTATCGGTCACTAATTACCAGTCAATACAGGGTGACTGGTAATTAGTGATCGATACTAAAACATGTGATTGTAGTCATACAAATAACTTTTACTATGGGACCAAACCTGAAAGAAAATCGGCAAGTTCAATACATTTGTGTTCGCCTAACTGGTCAAAATGTACCTACTGAACTTGGCTGTTTTTTTTTTCGCAATTTCAAGTTATGAAATCATTCAGATTATGAAATCTAACTTCCTATTTTCAGCAAAACTTAATATTATGTAGGTAAAATCATCCAATGACAAATCCCGCCCTTGGGCGGGGCGGGAGATAGTGTCAGACTATTACTGACTAAAAACCTACCCTGTTCCTTCATTACCTTCGTTCCAGGGCCCCGGGGTTCACTTTCGCACAGCCCAGAATAGAACAACTGCAGAACATTATTGTATTGTATACAGTGACTCAATCTCATAAAATATGTTCCTCAATACCATCGAATTATCAGGTAAACACAAACAAGTCGGTTTTGCACGAAAATAGGCAATTTCATGACATCACACCAAAACCAGTTAATAATTCGCCCACGGATACATACCCGCACAAAATACGTAGGTACGAGTACTAACCGCGAAAGGGACGTCAAAGCTTGCCGAATATTTCACTGAAAAATATTTACATGCAAAAATAAAAAAAGTTTCTTGTTTTAGGGTTAAATGTATGTACAATTTGGGACGTTAGTATACGGTTCCAGATATTATTTTATTAGGTTTTGTTTGTTTAATATTTTCAAACAACGTGTTGTTCTTATATACCTTTTTCACCAACAACCGTTCAGTTTTTCTGGACCAAAATAACAATATCTATTCTCATTTATTGATTGGTTTATCTTTAATTTCATTTTACCTGTTTGTATCCGACTACGGCAAAGGAGGGTTATGATTTTGGCAGGCTATGTATGTGTGCATGTTCAGCTATTCCATCATAGCTCCTAATCTTCTTAATGGAACTCAACATATGAGCCCCCTAGCCAAGTTACAATCGTTTCGTTTAGCGTGAACGCTGGAGTTGGCAACGCCCCTAATTCCTTTGTTCTGACCACGTGACTGAGCGTTGAGATGACGTCAGAACAAAAGAATTGGGGGCATGGCCAACTTCAAGTGTTCACGCTAAAGGAAACGACTGTAACTTGGCTGGGGGGGGAGGTATCGTTACAATCGTCTTAATTATCCACTGAACATAGGTGACATGAAGTGTCACAAAACTTGATGTGGCACCCTCTAGCAGATAAAAAATTATGTTTTAAAAAAAATATTAAGATAAATACATCGTGCTTGGTATCGTTTGAAAGAGCTTCACTTGTACATTTCCAAAATCTTGTTCTAATTTAATGTGACGCCCTCTATCAAGAAAAAATAATAATAATGAAATAAATCTTTAGTCTTACGCATTGTCATAAGAAAAAGTCTTACGAGAAGAATTTGAAAAAAAAAATGTAGTAACACTCACAGAAAAATAATTCAAATAAAGTCATAGTACAAAACTTTTACTCAAAATAATTTCAATATTTCATTCACATAGTTTTCACAAACTACGGGTATTTGAATCCATTTGCCCAACTATTTCAAAGGTACTAATAAAAACTTTGAATACTAGAGCGTAACCAAATAAAATTATTACACTGTTCACAGACGGAGAAAACTTTAGCTTCTCTACGCACGATATTTGAAGATAAAATTTTAGTATCGAGGTCGAAATGTAGGCTCAAGCCACAATAGCCTAGATAGAATCTAAGTATCTCCGAAAGGAATTGTAAAGCCAAACGATATATCCGTCTTTATTATTGAGATAACAAGAGGTTTCTAGACATTATTTTTTATTTGTAGACAGTATGCGTGTTGTAAGCTTTGATTGCGTAAGCTAATATACTTAAGGATATATTACACCACTCGATATTCAGACTGGTTTTGTCGACGTCGCTTAGTGTAAGGGTCAGACTGTCTTACTCGTAAGAAAACTTTAAGACAGTCTGTGTAACTTGTGCGGAATATCGAGTGGTAATAGATTCTTTAATTAGATTATGAAAGCACTTTTTTGACTGGCCTGTTGGTCTAGTTGTTAGTGGCCCTGACTACTATGCCGGAGGTCGTGGGTTCGGATTCCCACCCAAGACAAATGTTTGTCTGATGAGCACGATCATTTGTTCTGTGTCTGGGTGTTATTTATCTATAAATATGTATGTATTTAGAATTATATAAGTATGTTTATCAGCAGTCTGGTACCCATAACACAAGCTCTGTTTAGCTTGGGACTAGACGGTGTTGTGTGATAGATGTGGAAATATTATATTATATTATATTACTATGTCGTCTGTTGATTTCGATCTCAATGAATTCCTGTTGTTTTATAATGATTGCGACAGTTGCTATTTTGTTGCAAATGTACTATAAAAACAGATACAATGTTTTTTAGTATAGGTGTAGCTAGGTAGATTTTTTAAATTCTCAGCTTTCCTCTACTATGATATACACGTGATATTTTGCACGTTGTCTAAAGGTGATTACCTAATAAAAACTCAATCCAGAGTTTATTGGCAGTCAGACATATAGATGTGGGGACTTTGTTTTATAATCTTTATATATCAATTACCTAACCTTATACTCCGCACGTAAAAAAATATTTCGTTATTAGGCAGGGCACTGTATTTTTAAATACAGTTTAACTACCTACTTCAAGTGGCAGAGTTTTATGTAACCGTGATATGTTTTCAAGTAAATGATTATTATTCCTTCCTTTTTAAAAATGTTTTAAATTACATAGTATAAAAAAAAAAACATTTAAAAATATAAAAAATAGTGTCCCACTGGTATCGGGAACAGAGTCCAAGCTACCGGTGGTCAGGGCTCCAGAAAAAGGAACCTCCTAACTATACAAGCCGTGTCCAGGATTACCGCTTTCTGAATGAAGCCTTTGATCCAGCCGCCTAACGCGAGCTTCCTAAGGTGTTGGGCGCGGCTCTTGGCTACTAAGCCATTACCTGACACGACTATCGGCATAATGATCGCCGAGTCCACTTCCCACATGTCGACAACCTCGATTATTATTATTGTTTTGTTTTTGTTGCAAAACAGTAAAATTAAAAACAATAGCTAGGTTTACTTATTTTTTTAAAGTATTTTTTTTTTTAGCTTCTCCTATAAAAAGTAGGCGATAAAAATATAACTTCCAATTTGAATCAGTATCTTGATTATTCCACGTATACTCACAAGTTAACTAACTCTCAACTAAAACCCACACAGTCGATAAATTTTGTAAACCAATCCGTATAACAATTATATATTCTAAACACACGTTCTAACATCGACACGAGACGGGAACTGCAAAGTCGAGTACAATATGGATGAATCGACTATTGAAAATATCGAGCAGAATTTAAATGATTTTGAATTATTCTGTTTTTAAGATATGTAGAGGACTTACTATGCAAAGTTTTAGTGAATCGAACAAGAATTTAACTTGAATGTTAGTAGTAGTTATAGGAATTCATGTGAAGAAGTTCCTCTTCATCCTTCAGTCGTCTGCTCCCTGGTTGTGCATAGTGATGAGTTCGACCCATTTATTTTGACAATCTCTGTCAAGTTGTTATGATCTTTGGTCTGTGTTAGCAATTAAGAGATCTTGATATCTAGACATGCAGCTACTTAATGAAAATATCATATAGGTACGACTGAGGGTCGTAGTTATCTTTAATTTTATTTTCCGAACATCATCACTTCCATGTTTTATTTTGTGAAATAGTTTACCGAAGATAGAACTACGTGGAAATTTTCTTTACAAGATTTATTGTTTTATTATAAATTAGCTCCTGCTATCGGCTTCGTCTGCATAAAAGTTGAGAATTAATCCAAGGAAACATTATTATCAGACAAAAAGGTTTTTTTTTTCCATTCCAGGAAATAGTCTAACCGTGTTCCAAATTTTATTTAAATTTAACCGGCCGTTTAAGCGTGAAAGAGTAACAAATATACACTCACATATAAAAAAAAACTATCGCTATAATATTAATAATTTTAATAAGTAATATTATAATTATTAATAATTTCCTTTTTTTTTCTATTAGCCCTTACTGTTCCACTGCTGGACAAAGGCCTCCCCCAAGGCCTTCCAAACCTTCTCCCACATCGTCTCGAACCAGTCCTCGTGGTATGCGTGGATCCAGATCATATAATTACATATAATTATTAATATTATAAAAAATAAATATATGTACTCACATACATAAATTACGAGTGCCTTTTAATTTTAACATAATTTATTCATCAAGTACGTATTCGTTTCACTGTTTTTCAGTGTAAAAGCAGTAGATTTTCATTATTTCGACAACGATAAGCCCGTTGTTTGATTAATTAAACAACCGGCCTTGTCTGTTTGCTTCGAAAATGATTTCACACACGATATTTCATAACTTCGTTTTCATTTCATAAAAAGATATTTTCTCTAAGAGAGTTTTATTTTTCTGAAATCGACAATCATTTAATAATTCAAAACAAAAATTAAAGATTCAAATTCTATTTATCGAGAATAATCATCTCAAAGACATTAAATATATATTGAGTCAATAATGTTTTTGAGACAAAATTTAAAATATTGCATTTTTTTTCTATTCTGAATATTTTTTTTACTTTTATCTTTATAAGTTATGATACTTTTTTGTGTATAATAAAGTTTATTCTGCTCTAATATTTTTTATTTCGTATAGCAAAGCACGTTTGAAACATCAGAAGCTAGTGAACGGATCTATTCGGCCGTTTTCTAAGGAGTTGAGCTAGTACAAAACTCAACATTATTATTCGCCCGTATTTCTCTACTACTGGACAAAGCCCTTTCTCCATTTCTACCAGCTTTCACGATTTCTTGCTTCCTCTTTTAAATTTTTATGGAAGACATTATCCAGACCGCCATCTTTTTCATGGCCTGGCACGGCCCCGCGTCACTGTGTTTGGGAACCAATCTTGTATTTTACGGGACCACAGCTCATTAGACGTGCGGTAGACAGGTTCTGCTCAGTTTTATATAAAATGGGTAGTGTTTTGAGTCATATCAGCAATTACTATTTAAAAATAAGTCTACTATCTCATTGATAAATCAAGAAATCTCAGAAACTATAATATTTATAAACTTAAAATTTATTGGCCTAGTAGATTCCTCATAGGGGTTTTAGACATTCGCTAAGAACTGATTTTACGAAACTCTACTCATAAGTGAGTAAAACGGGGGTTGGTAGTTTGTATGGAGAAATCGGCTATTTCACGGGCGAAGCCGCTGGCAAAAGCGCGAATATTCACAAAAAAAAAAAAAAACATAAAAATCAGGGCGTTTCAAAACAGTTCGATAACAAACACTGTAACACAATAATTTCATATATCAGACAATATTTATATTTTTTTATAAAAAAAAAAAAAAAAAAAATATTTTAATGTACACAAAATAATTATTTCACGAACGTAATCCTCGGACTTTTGAAGGCCATCTAGCGGACTAAATTATTACAAAATATTAAAAAGTTCGCTGAAAGCTTCGGAAATGAAACAGGCCGTCCCAGTGACCGCCGGGATGATAAAGTTAGGCAACATTACATTTTACCCGACCACGATGAAACCGAAAGGACGGGGGTGTGCTAAGCCAAAAATGTGTCTCTTTTAGTAAGTGAATTACGATTTTGGGTTGATATTTGATATGAATCGACAACCTACATTACTGTCCTTGAAAACTCCAATGAAAGATCCATCTTCATCACAGCAGAAAGACGTAAACTGTTGGACATAGGCCTCCCCCAAGTGTCGCCATAATGATTGGTCCTGTGGGTCTCGCATCCATCGGATTTCCGCGACCCTCATTCAGGTCATCAGTCCACCTTGTGGGAGGTCTTCCAACGCTGCGTAGAAGACGCAGCGATTGACACTCCAGAACCTTTCGTCCAAGTCGAACATCTATTCTGCGAGCAATGTGCCCTGCCTACTGCCACTTAAGTTTGGTGACTCTTCGGGCTATGTCGATAACCTTGATTCTCCTGTAGATATTTCGATCTCCTTGAAATGTAAACTTCTCGACCAGTGTATACTGGTCATTCTAGCCTATCGGTACTCAAAATGCTCAGAATTCTGTGCTCCATAGCTCTTTTGCAAGCTCCTAAGGCTTGCGAAAGAGCTATGGAGCACAGAATTCTGATTGTAAATACGATGTGCTTCAAAACGGTCAAATTGGGACAGACGAACATTAACGGTTAGAAAAAAAATAACTGCCCATTAAATTAATAAAAAAAGATAAAGACTAAATTATATAACCGTAAATAATATACATGTACTCGTAACTTAGCCTAAAACTTAACCTAGCTTTTGGTCTGCGACCATTTTCACCTTCCGACTATAAGTCTACCCTTAAAATATCAGTTTTCCTTAGTAATTGGGTTGCGAATATCAAATGACAGCTAGACGCTTCGTGTAGAAAATTGATATTCTACCTTGTTTTATTGGATTGTAGGTTGAAACTAACAGATTCGAAAAACGATACTTAAATAAAAATAGTTTTTACTTAGTTTGGTCTTGCTTTTGCAAAAGCATTTAGGCAATCAAACAGTGTCAAGTTTATAAAGTAGAAGAAAGTTTCTTTTTCTATCTAATTTTTAATACAGAATATAGTAAATTGGTGTTTCCAGTAAAAAGTCGATACGACTAATTTTGATATTTTTGCGGTATTTGGCAGGAAATATCAACGAATTGCGTTCTTGGTAAGCATCGCTAAATAAGTCAATACTGTAGTGTTGACTACTTAGGTTAATAATAATACTTAAAAATAATAATAATAATGGCTTAATAGCCATGAGTCTCGACCAGCACCCGAGGAGGCTCTCGTTAGGCAGTAGGATCAAGAGCCTGATTCAGAAGGCAGTACTCCTGGACACGGCGCGTATTGTCCGGGAGTTCCTCTCTCAGGAGCCCTGACCACCGGTAGCTTGGACCCTGTTCCCGATGCCGGTGGGCTACTATTTTTATATTTTTAAATGAACAATAATAATAATAATACTTAGGTGTTATAGTGAACCCCGGGGCCCTAGAACGAAGACAAAGAAGGAACATAACAGTTTTGTATCATAAAAGCGCACACGCTCTCCCGCTCCGCTCAAGGCGGCGAAGTCTTTAGACGATTTCTCACCTAAAAAAGCTTAAAATCACCATTTTACCGAGTTATTGCCTACTTAGATGATTTCATATATCGCTCAGTTGTGCAGACAGTCATGATACAATGCTGTACCAATTTTACATTACACTCATTATGAGCTTCGTGGCCGTGTTTCGGGTTATTTGGAATCGATGCAACACAATTTATTCTTCCATTCTGTTTTGTCTATCGACACGCTATTATTAACTCCATTTTCATTTATATCACTCCTCACAGAATCCATCTCTCTTTTTGGCTCTTTCTCTTTCTTTTAGAAACGTATGTTTCATCTTTTCACATTTTCACGTCTTTTCACATGAGCTTACCAAAATAAACGATACCCATTCAACTTTTCAGTCACTGACGCCACTTTCAAACTGCCCACAATATACTCATTAACATTACCCACTTTATCCATTCTAGTTTCACAATACATCCATCTCAACATTCTCATCTCTGCTTAATGCAATTTTCTTTTAAATCAATTCGCAAATATTTAAAATAGCCATTGATTAATCTCTGGAAAAAATCCCCTTACGTAGTTTCCGACTGCTTTATTATTTAGAGAATCTCCGCCATCGCGACTGGTACTGATATTCAGCGATAACTCAATAATTTAAAATTTTATTTAAATACCTCCAAGCGGCCGTTGACCCCTAGTCACATGCAAGTTATTAAAATTATTTCAGCAATTTCAAATTGTTTGCTAAATTATTTATTGTATTTGACAGTGTACCAAGTAAAATAATTTAGTGTAAAAATTATTTAATTTGTGATGAATTAAATTTGGCAAATAGCAAAATAATTATGATTTTATTGCTATATTCAGAGTTATATAATATTATTACAGTTTACCTTATTATTTTTCTACTGTATATATAAAACCAAAGGTCCAAACATAATGCTATAATATATTCTATACAGCTAGGGTCAATAGTGCAGTTACACTCTACCACAGCTAGTTTATAATTTTGTTTTTATCTTAGAAGAGGGTCAATGACCGATGACTCATTTATTTGTAGTATAGAATTTAAATTATTGGTTAAACGAGTTATAGACCATTGACTTATTACTACTAAGAAATAAAGACACTGCACTTTTGACCCCTGATTGTAAATTAGCCTTTGTATCAAATGTAGAAAATAATAATTAAATTTACCAGTCTGTAGTCAAACGAGTGACCTAATGAATCCGTGATCGCATTTTCAACAGACCAGTCATCTTTTTATCAAGATATCCTGCCATCGCAGACAGTTTTAATAAATGTTATTCTTGATGACAGCATCCAGTAATTAATATCAATTCAGAGCAATGCATGTGAAGGATATTCCTTCACATTTTATTTTGGTACTGCTGACGAATTGAGCAAAAACAGAAAATCGGATTATTTTATGATTCTTTAAAGTACATTTTTGTGTATTAGACGTATTGTCTTCGTCTGTATGACAACCAAAACTGTTACAGAGGTTCAATTCTAATTCAGAAAGATTTTGTACTTTCGGTTTTGAATTTGGTTCCGATAAATTTTGCAAACAATTTAGGTGGTTTGTTAGTGGAAAAATAAAACTTTTAAATCAAAAAAACCTAAAGATAAGACGGGCAATACTTCGTTTGTAACGCATATTTCGACACTATTTCCCTGCCTATTTCCTACTGACCAAAAAATCCTGTTTAGCAAGAAGCAACGTCTCCTAGAACAAATAAAGAAAATATCTGAAAACCGGATATGTATAATTACGTCACAATAAATATGGCGTCAAAAATTCCTCCATATTACTGCCGATTGGAAGTGTGTTCAAGAAACTAACTGACGAAAGTTTAACTGACTACTAAGCATTTGGTTAGATAGTTTGGATAGTCCGTAGGACAACTCTTCTATTTTAATTACGTTAGAATTTTAATTTAAGTCTGTAATTTCTCAACATTTATAAACAAAAAGTTTTTAATAATAGTCGCTGCGATGAAATTCCGAATTGAATTTAAAAGTGTTTACTAAATTTAAATGTACATAAGTTTGAACAATTTGACCAAAGTGTTAGTTATGTTAGGTATTAGACTAGTGTAACATTTAATACCACCAGTTACCACGTTTTCGACTAACTTCAGTGTAAAGTCTGCAATCGGATTTGTGCTACACATCACACGAATGCTAAGCTTTTCAGCTTAGTTCAGTTTCAATACTTTTGTTATTACAATGCATGTTATTTTACCTCTATTTCTCATAAATTTAAAATCATATTATGCTGAATATTATAGTCACACATAGTTTGCAATTTTATTATATTTTGTAATGATGATTTGCTGTGAAAAATGTAAACGCCGGTACTGAGCTTCTCATGTTATGACTAATTTTTGAAAAAACTAATTTTTGATAAAAACTGGTATAATGACTGGTACATTATACCAGCTATTATCAAAAAATAAAGAAAATAAAAAAAGAGAAATTACCAAAAACTAAAATATGCATATGACGGTTAAACCATCTATGGACCAGTCACATGCGCCGTCGCTCGCAGCTGTCATTATTCGTGTCATATGCGTGTGTGTGTGAGATGGTGAGCGCACACATGCTAGGCGTTAACAAAAAATGTCGCAGGTGAGGTTTATTATCTCTTATAGTTACTGATTTCACAAACGTTCGTTTTATACGTTGGTTTTTTTGGTAGGTTTGTTTTGTAGTTCGTTCGTTTCACTGTAATTTTTGGGCAGTTTTTGCCACTCCGTGCTTTTGCCTACGGTAATGTCAAAAATTATCTCACAGGAACGCATCAGAGATCAAAAGTCCTAACCCAACACCTACATGCCAACCAGTTTCATCCAAAAAATGTTCTGTGCTGTCAGGGTGCTATCGTTTTAGCCGATAAGAAGATCTATCGGAAAAAGGTTTCTATCAAATTTGACCAAATGCCTCTTGCATCTGTCGGATATGCGCGATCCTTACCAAGATTTACAACGCTGAGTCTTCCGGTACGCGGTCGCCACTCCAGAACCTTTGATTCCCATTGACCTCTGTTAAGGTGTCGTTGATTTATTGTAGTAATAGCTATTGATAGGTAATACAAAATACATCGATATTTGTAAGATATTCCAATTTAAGATTTAGAACATGTCATGTCATCTTGATAACATGATATTTTGACAATTCAGAAGTGCCTGAAATTAATGTATTTGAAATAAAGGATTCTGATTTCTTCATCATCATCATCATCAATTCAGCCAAAAGACGTCCACTGCTAGATATACACCGTTAGATTTTGGTTTTAATCCCGCGGAGGGTTGATTCGGTACTATCGATTTGTAAAGATAAAATTAAAAAATATTTTTTTTTCTTAAACTCGAGTTAATATATTTATGCATGTACGAAATTTATTTCTTTAAGTAAACGAGTCAATTACCTTGTAGGTAGTTGTCGGTCGTTGCGTACTAACTACCTACAGTTCATTGGCCTCGCTCAGCTGAAATTTACTTGAAGAAATTAATTTTTTTTTTGCGTAAGTTAATTCGAATTTAAAAAAGAGTACTTTATTTTTTTATTTTCTCTTTACAAATCGATTTTGTTTCATGTACAGAATCGAACCTCCGCGGGATTAAAACGACTAAAATTTAACGGTGTAGATCTGGAGATATCATGTAATCGACAAAAGTCCAAGCATTAATGTCTATCTAATATATATTCAACTTCCTACCAAAATGTCACCAGTGTAATCCGTTGACGAAAATAGTCAGAAAATGAAATCCCGCCTACGCGAAAGCATATCGCCCGCGTATTACGGAACTGCTGTTTATTTCATCAAAATGTCAAATCACAATGCAAAATTATTCAAATTTCATACAACATAATCCCGCAATGGAATGGAGATGACGATCTAATTGCCTATTCCGGGGAAGTATTCGATTATTGTAGGAGGTAGCGATTCGTAAAATCATTTTGTCGTTAACCCAAATCTATGAGTAGAAATCGTTTAGTCTTGGCATGTCACAAGTCGTTTTGCCCGTAATCTTTTGGTTTAGATATTGGTATTAAATGTATCATTTGGTGTAGCATTTAGATAAGAGTGATTTATACAAGGCGGTACTTGGGGAGGGAAGAAAAAATTCTTAAATTCGTACGATCTTAAAAAATAAATTCAGAGGTATGCCAAACCGGATAAAGTCCCGCTAAAACCGGCCCGGATAAACCTCTGTTGGAAAACGAGGATTCTTGTGTCTTGTGTCTGGTCCGGGCAACTGACCGATAGATGATTTTGAGTTGTTGGATATGTTCAAATCGCACAGAGAACTCTAATACCGCGATGCAAGATTTAATTCTTAGTTCCCATATGGTTTCCTACGCCACGGGCTTGCGCAATGGAGTGTTAGTGGTTGATCATTGGAAAGCCATAATAACGCCTTTATATTAGTTGTTACCATTCTGACACTATTATAATAGCAGACTTGAGGCCTTGATCCAAAGAAAAATGAAAGAAAATAATCTCCACGGTTGTATCAGAAATCCACCCCTTCAGTCTTTGTGAGTAAAGAAAATAAGTGCACGCTTGTGCATTATAATATTTCCTGTATATTTGGTCTACCATGATCGAAATGTGTTCTGTAAGTATTTATTATCTAGCCTGAAATGCAGGTCCAACCTAGTTCAGGCAAAAGTGCAACTGTGTGCGTTATAATTGCTTTTATGTATTTTTTACTTTAAATGTGCCACTTTTATAAATAAACGATATTCTATTCTATTCCAATCTATTCTATTCTATTCCATTCCATTCTATTCCATTCTATTCCATTCTATTCCATTCTATTCCATTCTATTCCATTCTATTCCATTCTATTCCATTCTATTACATTCTATTCCATTCTATTCCATTCTATTCCATTCTATTCCATTCTATTCCATTCTATTCCATTCTATTCCATTCTATTCCATTCTATTCCATTCTATTCCATTCTATTCCATTCTATTCCATTCTATTCCATTCTATTCCATTCTATTCCATTCTATTCCATTCTATTCCATTCTATTCCATTCTATTCTATTCTATTATTTTATATTCTATTCTATTATTCATTTTAGATATCTCTTTATTAACCTTTCAACAGACCTAAAAGTTCGTTTTTATACTCCTGCTCATGACAGAATGTTGCCACGCTCAACGAGTAGGATATAAATCGCTGTCTTTCAATTGCTATTCAAAGATAAATCCGTAATGGTAACTTTTTATGTTACACGTGGAAACGTGACTGAAGCAGTATATTTATATAGCAACGTCATTTGAAACTTTCCTCTTGTGGCTAAATATTTCAAACCACACTTGTTGATCTTTAAAGTTAAGCAACGCTAGTTGAAGCCGGTCTTGGATGGGTGACCATCCTTTACACATTAAGGAAGGAAAGGATAATTTTTTTTTATAGTCTGGCTTTTGACCACTATCCCATCTGATGGTTTTTTTTTTATTGTAGGTAAAGTCATCCAATGACAAATCCCGCCCTTGGGTGGAGCGGGAAGTAGTGTCAGACTCTTACTGACTAAAAACCTACCCCGTTCCATCCATCTGATGGTAAGCATGTGATGTGGTTGACGCTTGCCTAGAAGTTACCTATTCAGTCTTGACTTAAAGACCCCTTGGTTGTAGCTATCAGAAGAACAGACTTCAAGGAATTCCACTCTTTAGTTACAAGTTCAATGAATGTTAATTCCCAAAAAATATTTGTGCGTATATGTGACATATCCACTATTTACTTGTGGTACAACCACTAACGCTAAACAGCAAACGCCATACGTCTAGTGGTTTGGGAAGAGCATCGCCGTGTCCTCGTGGGGGCGATCGGCGGCGATCTCTCGCGCCGGGGCCTGGTTCAAGCCATGCTCCGGAGCGAGGAGGAGTGGCAAGCGGTCGCCTCCTTCTGCGAAGCAGTAATGCTAGTAAAGGAGGAGGCCGACCGCATTAGGCAGAGGCGCACACGCCGCCGCCGCCGCCGGGTTTCCGATCCCAATTTCCGGCCACCGTAGGCGCGGGCTCGCGGACGGTGGGAAATGGGTAGCTCGCTGTCCGTCCGTCCGGTAACAGACCGGTCCGAGCTCAGGTCGTCTACGGCGCGCACCGTTCCCGCGCGCCTCAAGGAGTTGTCAGCAAACTGTAGGGGTCCAGCAGGGCCGAAGCCTACTGGGGCCAAAGGTTATGTGAGACTGTCACCAAAGGCCCCAGGATAAAGGCAAGGAACGGAAAGGTAGGTTTTTAGTCAGTAAAAGTCTGACACTATTTCCCGCCCCACCAAGGGCGGGATTTGTCATTGGATGATTTTACCTACGTTAAAAAAAAAAAAAAAAAAAATACGTCTAGTGGTTCGATGATGAAACAGGCTGGGCAGAAAAAATCAAATCGTTTCCGACTACCATTTCTAGACCTTAGATAATTGTTAATAGTAGCCAGCAGTCTTGCCAAGTGTAGATTTTTTCTTTTCATTTACAACTTTCACACAACGCCTTCTAGTACCAAACTAAGCAGAGCTTGTAGTATGAGTACTAGGCAACTGATAAAATTATTTCTAAATATAGCAGCGGCAAGTATGCACCCTTACATTGGTAACATCTCTACGGCCCGAACTAAGCGTTTCGAACAGTCGTTTTTACCGCGTCCATCAAAGGACTAGAACAATTTGTCTTCTTACGGCGATTTGCGGTCTTCACATCCGATCATTATTTGGATAACTTCAAGCCTAGAGTAAGTAGGCCCCTAATAAACTAGTGCGTTTCATCATGAAAGATTGCATCACGGTTCACCATCAGGTAAGATCGCAATCAAACACAAGTTTATATCATTAAAAAAAATCTACTTTAAGTTCTGCTCTAAAGCGCGAACAAACAAGGTTAATAATAAGCCGCGCCACATTGTCAGCCCATTCGCAAACATGAAGTGTTCTTACATTTTTATGAGTCGCGCGGGTAAACAAGCAAGTCTATGTATGTATAGTCACACAAAATGCCTTTACGATGTGCTCAAAGAGTGCCATATTCATAGCCGGGACCTCACGGCTTAAGTTACCGACAGGGATCGTCTCGTGAGATGCAACAAAGGGATTATGTCAAGAGTGTTGCATCGAGCTGATAATGTTTCAGCTTCAAGTTTGCTTCTTAGTGGATGAAAGGTTAAACTCTCTTCGGAGTTACTAATGGTTTATTAACGATGCAATCAAAGTACTTTTAATACTTTAAAATATTTACATCATTTTTATGGTTCCGTACCTCAAAAGGAAAAACGGAATCCTTATAGGATCTTGTTCTTGTGGGGGCGATCGGCGGCGGCGATCTCTCACGCCCGGCATTGGTACAGGCCATGGTCCAAGGCGAGGAGAGATGGCAGGTGGTCGCCTCCTTCTGCGAAGCAATAATGCTAGCAAAGGCGGAGGAGCTGCCGCCAGGATTCCGATCCTGATTTTCGGCCACCGTAGGCGCGGGCTTGTGGACGGCGAGCAATAGGTGTGCACGATGTCGGACCGTCCGGTAACCGACCAGACCGAGCCCAAATCGTCGAAGGCGCGTACTGTTTTCGCGCGCCTCACGGAGCTGTCAGCAAACCGTAGAAGCCCAGCCTTCTAGCTGCAGGCAGGCAAGGTCGAAGCCTACGGGGGCAAGGGCCGCTTTTGGAAAAGAAGGCTCGGCCCCGGTATGATAGGCAACGAAGGAACGGGGTAGGTTTTTAGTCAGTAAGAGTCTGACACTATCTCCGACCTCAAGAAAGCCCAGCTACCAAAATTGACAATCCAAGATAGAGCCACTTGGCGCAGGAAAGTGAGGAGACCTGACCCCAAATAATGGAACCAGGGAAGGAAGAAGAAGAAGTCTGACACAATCTACCGCCCCGCCCAAACGCGGGATTTGTCATGGGATGATTTTCGCCCGGGTGTCGCCACTGTGCGGAACACCCGGTACACGGTGTAGCACACTGTAGAGGTGTGCCCCGCCTGGGCGGAGCACCACCGTGTCCTCGTGGGGGCGATCGGTGGCAGAGATCTCTCTCGCCGGGCCTTGGTTCAGGCCATGGTCCTTAGTGAGGAGGGATGGCAGGCGGTCGCCTCCTTCTGCGAAGCAGTAATGCTAGCAAAGGAGGAGGCTGACCGCATCAGGCAGAGGCAACGGGGCGCTCGCCCCAGCCGCCGCCGGGATTCCGATCCCGATTTCCGGCCACGACGGCGTGCAATGGGTAGCACGCTGTCCGATCGTCCGGTAACCGACCGGACCGAGCCCAAGTCGTCGACGACGCGTTCTGTTCCCGCGCGCCTCAAGGAGCTGTCAGCAAACCTTAGAGGCCCAACCTGCCAAACTGCAGGCAGGCAGGGTCAAAGCCTGCTGGGGTCAAGGGCCGTTTTCTGAGAGGAAGGCTCAGCCCCGGCACTATAGGCAACGAAGGAACGGAGTAGGTTTTTGGTCAGTAAGAGTCTGACACTACTTCCCGCTCCGCCCAAGGGCGGGATTTGTCATTGGATGATTTTACCTACCATAAAAAAAACCCTAGTATCCATCTGTCTGTATGTCTTTCAAGACTCGTTATGACGAGAATGCGTGGAGGTATCAAATTGAAATTAAAACCATATTAAAATACTCAAGTCTGCGGCCCCTTGATGTTGTGAATAAATGAAGCGTTAACAAGAAAAAAAAATGGCCGTTTATGTTGCAAAAAATGTATATTTTGACACATTCAAAAGAATAAAAATTCATAAGGTATATATATTCGTGATACTTTAATGAAAAACAGTGAGAAATAAGGAAAAATCACGAAAAAAAAAATCGACCAGTAGGCGGTACAAAGTTCAAAGGTCAGCTATTTTCGAAATAAATACTATTATTTCTTATATTATGTTACATTTTTGGACACTTTTCATTTATATTTCAAGTTTTTTTCATGCCTATTTACATCCACATTTTAAGCTTTTTATACTACATATAATCCAAGCTTATATGTCACTAAGAAGTGCTGTTCCAGAAAACTGACTAACCATATCCTTAACATGACTATCATTATCATCAGCTTTTTTTAATGTTCCCACTGCTGGGACACAGGCCTCCTCTCTAAGAGAGGGAATTAGCCGTAATCCACCACGCGGGCCCAGTGCGGGTTGGTGAATGTCACATCTCTTCGAATTTTTGGGTCTAGGACATGCCGGTTTCCTCACGATGTTTTCCTTCACCGTTTTGAGAGCAGTGGTGATGAAATAAATTACACAAAGTAATGGCCTGGCCGGGCTTGAACCCGCGACCTACTAATCGTAAGTCGGGGCCGTTACCACCACTGCTCTCAACATGACTATAGCTCACTCTAACCTAGTGGAACTTCAAACATTTACGTATAGGTACATAATTCAGTCAGTCTTCAGACCCTTGTTCAACGTACAGACAGACACACGGAATTCCTCCACGTCATTCATATGATGACAGTAAAATTACGTAACAGACGAAATATCCTTCCGTGCGTACCGGCGTTTCTGTCTTGAATATTTTTGATATCAAAATAAACAGCTGAGTCTGGTCGCCATTAATTTGCATAACTTGACAGCTAGTCGACCTCGCCTTTTACGTTAAAAATATTAGATCATCCAGAATTTCAAGGCTGAGAAACGTGAGTAATATACCAAACCCTGCCAAATTATTCGAATAGGGTATATTGGTGGTATAGCATGCCCAAATACTTGAATAGGGTATACAGGGAGTATGGACATCCATATTTTGCTAGTTATGTTATTGACCTCCATGCATACACAAATTGGCCGTTATATTAGAAGTGTCATTAATTTATTATAATCGTGTAAATGACATTATCATCATCATCATCAAAGGACATCAAAAAATCCACTGCTCTCAAAACGATGAAGGAAAACATCGCGAGGAAACTGACATGTCTTAGAACAAAAAATTAGAAGACATGTGGTTTGCGGCGTATTCTCTCTCCTAGAGAGGAGGCCTGAGTCCCAGCAGTGGGAACATTATAAGGCTGATGCTATGCTATGCTAATGATATCAGTGGCATCACAAAGAACTAAAATGCGAAACGCTGCATCATGTAATTAAAGTTCTCCGCGCGGTTTTAGTATGAACCGTTGTTCATTTGTATGGGCCATTGCCCAAAATCATCTATTGGGAAGTTTCCCGGATCAGACATAACATCCATCAGGTCGAAGAAGCCACCTCCTTTACCAACAGAGGTATGTGAGATTGTACACCCAGTTCTGTATACCCCTAAACTGGTAACTCTCGACTTTGAAAGTCAGCGCAGCCTTCGTGCAGTTACGTGACGTCATCATTAATTCCTCTGCTTTTGAGTAGTAATCCATACAGCTAGCACCCGTCCATGGGGTCCTTGGACGAGCTAGCTGTAAAGCGGTTGATTTATTAAATTTTCTTTTAGAATAGAATAGAATAAAACTGCACCGTACACCAAAAAAGTTACACAATCTATACATCAATCTAAATCTATGGGCATCAATGACGGTCTAGTTTTATTTTTATTTATTATAAATTTAATAAAATATTCAATACGCCGGAGAAAAAAATGTTCATTTGTTTTTTTTTTCGTTTTCCATTGGTGCCTTTGTTTGCGCGAAGGTCGGTGGTGGCTCGCGATTGGTCCACGAGCGCGAGCACCTGTCACGCTGCACCGAAGCGTTCCGTTTTCTTCAGTATCTTATTTAACACTATGTAGATGTATGGGTTACTCGAATTCACACCAAGCCATTTAGGAAGAATTTGGTCATCACAAAAAAAAGAAAAGAAAAATTATATTCAACATTATTTTTAGTATATGAAAAACTAGAATTATAGTTTGTTCAGGATCAGTAACTGAATCGATTCCAAGAAAATCACAAGTTGTACACCACCGACACTAAACACAGAACAGGTCACAGCAGACCATTACGGGCATTAGGCGCCAGCGCTTAGCTGGGTGTAGGAGCAAAACAACTCTTCGTCGCCCGGATGGTTCAGTGGCCATTTGTTTATTTAAACAGCTAGGTAACACTACAGGCTCATAACTTTGTGATTTTTCATGATAAAGTTACGTTTTGTTCATAGATTATTTTCATAAAAATAGTAGACACGTGTTTCAGGTTTTGCATATACTAAAAATAAGGTTGTATATAAGGATGTAGATACAAGCGTATAGATTTCATTTTTCCATGAAAAATTCCATAATTTCAAACAAAGCGTACAATTCCTGTCTCCTGTATTTTAAAGAACAAGCAGTCTTCGGTATTCCGCCTGTAAATGGTTATTTTAAGCCCACTCTCCTCACCAACTTACATAAACGTTTATTTCTGTTATCTCATTCACTGTCATTTTGTTCCTTTAGAAATTCCAGATAGCGAAGACTGATACTGAGAATAGCCGTTTTAGATTTTATGTAATTGTACAAAGAGAACGGGGAAACAATATCTGACGATTGGCGGTAAGAGACTCGGCAGTATTGTTTTCAAGATCGCAGTATTGAAGTTAGTGAGTTTTTATATGAGAACTTTTTGCTAGTATTAAGAGTTATAAAAATTATACTTTTCATTGCCAGTAACTTTATAAATATCTATCCCCAAACATCCGTGCCGGGACAGTGACGGGGCAGCAACGTGTGTCGACCGGAGTCAAAAAAAATATCGTTACACACATTTTCTATGAACTCGATCACACTCATCCGACGCCAAATCGTCAACGAGGCGTCAGTGATAGCGCCAACACAGCAACGTGCCCGAGCCTTCCGATTCCACGCCATGCCGTGCCCGTGTTAATAATGTTTCCGTGCAGTTTTTTGACTTTATTGATGATAAAAATTAACGATAAGTTATTAATAGAGACTGTACGCTTATTACAATAATGATACAATACACTATTTTACCATTTGCCTAACTCGAAATATATGGGTTGCAAGTATAAAAACCAAATATGGAATGAGATTGGACGAAATTTAAGAAGTGTCAATATTTTTTTTTATTCGTAATCTATTTCACCGCATAACACTTTACGTAGACTCGGACAAGGAAACAGAATGAAGTAAGGGAAGGCGTCGAGGCGTCCACGCTACCGACGTGTGTGAACATAAAACAACTGGTGGTGCACGGAAGCTCGGTGTCGGCGCGAGCACGGTGCTGCCACGTCACTGACTTGGTACGGATGGATAGACCTTTATACGGTCTTTTTACTCCATAGTGAGCTTTTTTCAATACAAAAGTTGTCTGTCTATTTCATTTGCTCCTAACCTGTGAAACACAAAGACTTAAATATGTTTCGCAAAAGATATCTAATTTCAAACATTTCAACTCAAAAATTAAATTAATCTAAACTGATTTTAATTTTTTATATAAATATTACGTTTGCTGTGACAATCATAAATTTTTTATATAATAAATACACCGGTGGATAACCTTAACTTTTGACCTGGTTGTAGGATTACAGCAAGGTCAAACGTTGAGGTTATAAGTCCATAAAAATAAACAGAACTTGTCACCCTTTTAGACCTAAATTTTCTGTCAGTGAAATCGACTACCGCGCCATATCACAATATTGAAGTTGGCTTCCATTTTCTTATTGATTTTTTCCTGGTGGAATAATCACTCTCGCGTTTATTTCGCCAAGGTCACACGTCCATGAACCTAATACTCCATCTGGCCAGCTCTTATTTCTTTTTTTGTCAGTAAGAGTCTGACACTATCTCCCGCTCCGCCCAAGGACGGGGGATGTCTTTGAAAGATTTTAATTAACTCACCGAAAAAAAAAACCTATAATAATAGAAGAGTTTAACAAAATGGACTACCGAGCAACAAACACACAACCCTGCAAAAAGGCCACGAAAACACTCGTCAGACCAAAACGACACAAGTGGTTAAAAAGCGTTGAAAAACCGATAAATAAATATATAATCATTACACAGCGATGATCATTTTGCCAACCTTTGGATCGAAAAGTTAGGTGTGCTACGAACTGCTACGCTCGTAGCGATTTTTCGTAGCGCTACGCCATTGCTAATCCAATGCGTAGCATGTATAAAGTGCACTTGGAAGACCATCACATGTTTGTAGAAAGCATGATAATTTTTCATTTGCTCAATATTATAAAAGCTGTCATATATGAAAATTAACCGTACACTAAAGTAATTAAGGTTCATATTCTATTAAATGACAACTAATCAAATCAAAGTGTGGTTTATGGTTCTTGCCTAGCAACGTAGCAACCCTACCTACGAGTACGTAACTTCTCTTTCATAAAATTACAACGTTAACGATATAACGGGTCATCTGTAACAATTGAATGTAATAAGCGGAAATTGTTATGATGATGAATAATAAATTTCGCGGATATAAATATCAATAAATTATGATGTCAGAGCCGAGCCGAGATAAAGGTGTGTGAGCCATTTTTGTACAAGATAACACAATGTATAGGTCTTTTTGATTTGATTTTTAACTTAAAGAAATCTATTTCGTACATTCGTTAATTAATTCGAGTTTTAAAAAAAAAGTACTTTATTTTTTAATTTTAACTTTATAAATCGATAGTGTTTCATGTACCAAATCGACCCTCCACGGGATTAAAACGACCAAAATTTAACGGTGTATAGCTAAGTTTAGTACATTTTGAAAAGGTAAAGTTAAAAATATTTGACCACGTTGTACATCTGCCCAAAATCAAATCATCCCATTCAACTCCGGTATCAATCTAAACTAAAATCGAAGTTCTATTTATTTGAAGTTTATTGAACCGATTTAAAGCAAGTACAAAGTAAATAACACTTTAGAAACTTGGAGAAAGTCAAGAAGCATCTGCCTAAACCGTTTTCGATCGAGTTACAGGACTTTAAATTGACATTTTGACTATTAAACATATGTATATATATTATTAAAGTTGGAATTTATAGTGCTCTCGTTTGGAAATGGCTACAGAGCTTGGAATCATCATGCTGGTAGCTAAATAAGACGGTTTCACGGATACATATTTTTAATATAAGAAATTGTAAGTTAAGTCGCACAGTTCTTTATTGCCCACATGAGCAAACTTCTCATTTTATATAACTAAGCAAAGGGAAAATGAAAATCTGTAATAAGTTGACACACCTTTTTTTTAAACAACTAAATGTTCTGAGTTAAGAGCGTGCAAAGCGAGCCGCCACCACCCAGAAAGTGGATTACATAGAGTGGTTCATAGTTGATTACATAGAAAATATAAGTGGCTATGATTATGAGTTATGATTTATGATTTAGTAATTCAGAAGATAGTGTAGAGAGATTGAAAGATGAAATTGAAAAAATAAGAACAAATGAAGTATGTTATATTTTATTTAACTTCCACGTTTCACTGCCTGGAAGCTGTCAGTTTGATTCGAAGCCTACTGGGGCTAAGGCTCTGCTTCTGAAAGTAAGACTCGGCCCTAGTATGAAAGGCAACGAAGGAACAGGAGTGAATTTTTAGTCAGTAAAATTCTGAGACACCCTGTCGCTCCGCCCAAGGTTAGGAGATGTCATTGGATGATTTGCCCACCTAAAAAAACTTTATATTTATTAACAAAAATATAATTATTAAAACTGTATATTAATACAACCCTTGCAGTTCGTCTAGTCCTATTGAATGACATATAAAAGGGCATTTGATAGGGTAACATCCTGCGTGTCGATAGCTTCTATGCTCTGTGGAATAAGCCCTAAAGGCGGTCTCACCAGTTTAATGAGTCAATATTCGAACTCAAAACTTTACCACATTAACTATACTGTGTAACTTAACAGTACCTAAGGCTCTGATTTCGATAGAGTATCGGTAGTAAAATAATTTATGTCTTTTGTGAACCATTTAGTGTAATATAGGTATCGATTACTAAAATCGATTAATCTACGATACATGGTTCTTGTCTAGTGATGTTCGATTCCGCCATAAACTATAGACGCGCTATAGACTATTGAATATATTTTTATAGCGCGCTGGTTTATACGCTATCATTATAACACGTTATAACAAAACTCGGCAGTAGTCTGAACGCGGAAACGTTATCATTTTATTCGGAAACGCGCTAAAATATATTCGATATTACTGCGTACGACACGAGCCGTACCTCTACCATGAGTTTTAAGCAATAGTATTCGTCCCTACTCGATATCGACGCCTTAAATATTTTGTATGGCAAATTTTGGTTCTGCAAGTGACCGCTAGAGGCGCTGCAAAATTTGCCATACAAAATATTTACGGCGTCGATATCGAGTAGCGACGAATACTATTGCTTAAAACTCATGGTAGAGGTACTGAATGCAGTCCGAGTTCACGCTATCGCGTTATTTTGCTATCCCGTTTTGGCCCCGCTGCTGGCATTTTTTAAGATAACCATCACAAGGGTAGAAAAAAGGAACAGGCAGTTGAATTAATCCTACGCAAAAATAATTAAATGTAACGACATTTTTCCAAGACATTTACTTACATTCTGGAGATCATTGTAATCTCAAATAAATTATGAAGTGTGAGTAACTTTATATAACCGATATATTTAATAGCAGTTTTTTTTAGTTACTAAGGACTATTATAACCGACGTATTGTTGTTTTTTTTTTTATTTTATGATTTATTATGTAACTATACATGTTTGTTAACTGTAATGTCTAATGCATGTAATCATCTCTATGAATATTTAACCAGCCAAAATTCAAACAGTACATACACAGTCTCAAACATCTGTAAACGATATTTATATGTCCAATAAAGCAAAGCTAAAGTTAGTTTGAATCGTCCTTTTGTTAACCAACATCATGTATCATATCATATGTAAAAAATAGATACATTTGACTTTGACAAAAATCTATTACGTATCACAGTGTTCGTCAGTGCTCCCCAAAAATGGCTTGTACCATTATTATGATTTTTTTTTTGTATATTTAGTAGGTCTAAAAATAAGTCGTTGGTACATATTTACTCGCCTACGCATCCCCATTTTTTTCTTTGGTAATTTATATGGCAGTTAAAGATGTATTTGGTTTTATAGAAAAACGTTTTACAAAAAAAAAATACAACCGACTTCGATGACAAAAACACATAAAAGAGCAAAATAAATTTAATTTCGGAAGTCGGTGTTTCTAAAATAGTTTAGTCTCTTCGTTATGAAACACCGACTTCCGAAATTATCGCTATCTTCCGCGCTTGGATGATTTCACCCATTAAAAAAAAAACCTAAGAAACTCGACTTTGTGGTAAATATAGTTTTATCTTATTTTCCTCATAATGTATTTATAACACTATACAAATGGTGTACCATTAAGTAGCCAAAAGGATTAATTTTCTTCCTCAGTGCTACCAAAGGAAAAACATTTTTATAAAAACCCTTCCATGTATCTTCGTCAGTTTCAAAGGTCATCGGAAAGTCAACAGATACACCTACATTACCTAGAAAAGTGGAATATTACATGAAATCGGACCTCTCTCTTAACCAAACTACAAAGTCATGAGCGTCTAAATGTCATAGATAACTTGCTACTTAATATTTACGGGTTCCAAGTAAAATTCTTAAGACATGATTTTGTGTTTCATGTAACCTTTGAGTGAAGGTAACTTCTGGGTCTACTTTATGAGATTAATATGTAGGTAAGTCTTAATTACATAACGCATTAACATTGATCTGGTTTTTCTAGGCAAAGTCGGTATATCTTCGGTTGCTAACCACTGGTTGGCATTGTGGTTAAACATGAGCCTTTAAGATACAACAAAAATACACACAAACTTACGTATGTATGTACAATACGACTGACCTGTTACTCTAGTGGTTAGTGGCCCTGCATGCTATGCTGGTGGTCGTGGGTTGGATTCTCACTCAAGACAAGTGTTAATGTTGTAATGACAACGATCATTTGTTCTGTGTCTGGTGTTATTCATATACAGGGTGCATCTGGCATCGTACCACAAACAAATACCATGGATCCGGACCCCCCAGTGGTGGAATTTTTCATCGGTTTACCTTATTTTATTTTTTAACATTTTCGTTTTTTTTTTATTTAAACGGTATAAAATCGTTTGTGTTACGATGTCAGATACACCCTGTATAATATGTATGCATTTAGAAATATATAAGTACGTTCGTCAGGTGTCTATTACTCATAGCACAAGCTCTGCTTAGTGTGGGGCTAGATGGCGTTGTGTGAAAGGTCCGGAGTATTATTATTATTGTCTATTATAAAAATAGACTCGATCTAATTAAGTGTTTAAAATATTTGTAGCGACATCCATGTCGTCACAAAAAGAACTAATCCTGCATCACCGCAGACAGTTCCGACTCACCGAGAACTATGCGGAATCCGGTTCCGACTCACTGGAGCCAGCCGCAATACTCCGACTCACTGGAGCCTGCAGCATCATATCCCGACTCACTGGGATAGCACCGCCCCGACTCACTGTGGCATCACCGCAGACAGTTCCGACTCACCGAGAACTATGCGGAATCCGGTTCCGACTCACTGGAACCAACTTCCACTGGCCTGGCACGCATCACGACGCCTCAAGAAGCATCAAGAAACCATCGATCTCCGATCTCCGGAGGGGAGTGATGTAGCGACATCCATGTCGTCACAAAAAGAACTAATCCTGCATCGCGCAAGTAAGATTCGCGGCGCGATTGGAACATATAGAACAAAACCCGAAATCATCTATCGGGCAGTAGCCCACCAGATATAACACCTGTCTGGTCGGAGGATCCTCCCTTTTCAACGGAGGTATGTGGGACTTTACTCTCTGTTCCACTACCTCCAAATATTGTTTAGTTTTTTGCCGATAGATGGCGTTGTTAATGTAATGACGTTAATAATGTAAACCCATCGTGTTCTCGGGGCGCGCCACAATTGGGGCGATAAGGCCCATCCTTGAGGCGTGGTTGGAAAGACCTCACGGCGTTCTCAAATTCCGCACGACACAGGTGTTTACCGAACACGGAAAGTTCACTAAGTACCTGTTCCGGATTCGTGCGGAGGATTCCGGCTACCGTAGGCGCGGGCTTGCGGACGGTGTGCAATGGGTAGCACGCTGTCCGATTGTCTGGCAACCGACCGGACCGAGCCCAAGTCGTCGACGGCGCGTTCTGATCCCGCGCGCCTCAAGGAGCTGTCAGCATACCGAAGAGGCCCAGCCTGCTAACTGCAGGCAGGCAGAGTCGAAGCCTGCTGGGGTCAAGGGCCGTTTTCTGAGAGGAAGGCTCACCCCCGGCACTATAGGCAACGAAGGAACGGGGTAGGTTTTTAGTCAGTAAGAGTCTGACACTACTTCCCGCTCCGCCCAAGGGCGGGATTGGTCATTGGATGATTTTACCTACCATAAAAAAAAAACACTAAATAGGTGTAAGACAGTGTATTTGTTTTGTTGATGATACACAAAACTACGAAAATATTACAATTTATAATTTGGTAATTTTTGTTTCAAGGGTAACTACCCGCAGTGTCACGTAATACCGGGGCTTATAAACTTATGAATACGGAACCTCAAATTTTACTAAAGCACCGCTATAACATCTTATGTTAACATACACTGAAACTTAGTAAATTATTCCAAGAGTTTCCACCTCCAGATATTTAAGTCATGGCATTATTTTTAGAGAGCAAAGACGTGTATTTAATTTAGTTTAATTACTATCTCGGAAGCTAATTAATCTTGAAAGAAAAACAGTGTAGGTGAATAAATTGCTTAAGTAACTGAAAACTAAAAGCATTCTTCTTCATATTATTAAATGTATTGTTTAAGAATGTAAAATATTGTTACAGCTTTCTGCTGAAATGTTATTAATGTTGTTATGAAGAAACGGATTGCTTTCTGTCTTCAAGTTGAAATGGTTTAATCTTGAAAAAATATTTTAGGTTTAGTTGTATAATTTTATTTATTATTTTATAAAACTTGGTATAAAATAGTGGTTGTATGTGTATCTACGAGTTAATCTTTGGCTAATAAGGACACTGGATGTGTACGTAAACACCATTAAATATTGGTCGTCTTCATTCCGCGGAAGGGTAAACACTATCGATTTGTAAACATAAAATTAAAAAATAAAGTACTTTTTTTAAACTCTAATTAATTCACACATGTACGAATTAATTTCTATAGATAAACGTCAGCTGAGCGAGGCCAATGAACTGTAGGTAGTTAGTACGCAACTACCGACAGCTGTCGGTAGTTGCGACAACGAAACGAGTCAATGACCTTGTAGGTAGCTACTTACAAGGTCATTGACTCGTTTACTTAAAGAAATTAATTTTGTACATGCGTATATTAATTCGAGTTTTACAAAAAAGTACTTTACTACCCTCCACGGGATTAAAACGACCATAATTTAATGGTGTATAAAAACTATAATTTTACTACGTAGTATATAACAAAGTCTCTTCTCGCTGTCTGTCTCTATGCATGCATCTTTAAAACTACGCAACGGATTTTGATGCGGTTTTTTTAATGGATAGTGATTCAAGAGGAAGGTTTATGTGTATAATACATGCATAATATAATTAATATCACCATTGCACCCGAATGCGAAGCTGGGGCGGGTCGCTAGTTTATAATAAAAGTGTGGTTTCTTACCGTGTTCGAAACAATGATAATATAAACCCGCTGGTTTTAATCGTAACGATCGCCCTTGAAAAGTAATCGCAAAGATTTACCTATTTGTTTCATGCCTTATTAGCAACCTGACATGCTATACCTTATTCATTCGTTTATTTGTACCTTTCACCATTAACTTTTGTTTCTTATGGTATTATTATGGTAATGGTTTAAGTAATACCTATTACGGCCAATGTACCAGTCTCAGATTGTAATTGAACCTTTTGCGGGTTCCGTAGACGTATTAAGGATGCCTTACAACTTTGGTCGTGTTCGTTAGTCTGGCCGTCCATCTGAATCTTAGACTGGAGTTAGTCTCTAAAATTACAGCTTTCTAGTAAAGGCACATTGCTCGCAGAACGGATGGCCGTTGGGGCCGGAAGGTTCTGGAATGGCGGCCTCGTACCGGAAGACGTAGCGTTGGAAGGCTTTCTACAAGGTGGACTGATGACCTGGTAAAGGTGGCGGGAGTCCGGTGGATGCAAGATGCATAGAACTGTTTATTGTGGCGACACTTGGGGGAGGCCTATCTCCAACAGTGGATGTGTTTCGGCTGAAATGATGATGATGAGTAAAAGCTGTAATTTTTCACAGATATTTGGTGAAAAAGGGATAAAAAAAATTGTATTGAGTGACCAAAATATGTAATTTTTCCTTTTCAACAAATAACTTTTGTCACTCTTAATGAAGTGAGAGACTATACTAACATAAACACACCTTTTCCTTCAGTTGTCTTTGGTACCCCAGAGCCTCGGGAGCTCTTTTGTAAATTTCCGAAGCTCTGAAATACGTAACTTTGGACGGCTTCCTCACAAAGTAGACTTTTTTCGGTGGGAAAACCATCCAAAGACATCTCCGTGCGGACTCGCTTGGGTGGAAAAATCTGACACAATCTTCCCGATTGTGTCAGATTTTTACTGACTAATCCACCCCTGTTCCAAAGGTTATGTGAGAATGTCACCACGGGCCCCCGGGACAAAGGCAATGAATGGAAGGGTAGGTTTTTAGTCAGTAAGACTCTGACACTATTTCCCGCCCCACCCAAGGGCGGGATTTGTCATTGGATGATTTTACCTACCAAAAAAAAAAAAAAACCTCTGTTCTTTCTTTGCATTTCAAACCGAACCTTCCTTTTAGAAAGCGGGACTATTCACTATGTTCTGCATACATCAAAATGAATGTCTACGCTTGAAGGAGGTCTAATCCCAACAGTGGACGACCTTCAGCTAAAATAACGTAACACAGTCAAGCATAAAATACCGACGAAAACGAGAAATGTAATTCCGATTTCAATAACCAACTATTTCTACCAAAAACATCTACCTGGAACAGTCTATCCGTCGACGAATCCAATTTCATTTATCTCTAATGTTTTTGATGCGGTCCTAAAAGCTTCGGCAAGTAACTCGAACTAGTTTTATTACTATACGTAACGTTCGAGTAACACGCGAGAACTATTGAAGGCATTTCAGTAATACCTACATCTGTTAGATAATTTAGAGCTAGCTAAGACTTATGATCATGCTTGCAAGTTAGTGATGAGCCAACTCGCGTTTTCGACAATTATAGAATGGTGGCTGATTCGAATTTCGATTCGAATCAACTCGGTTCGCCGACTGAACTCTTTCCACCATGTCAACTTGGTTTGTCGCTGCTGACCTACTCATTCCGTCGAGTCAACTCTTGTTTCATCAGACAACCGAGTGAAATTTCCGTTTTCATTCGTTTTATGTTAAACTGTCACTTCGCTGTATTTATGTTAAGTTTATAAACATAAGGAATAAGATTACTTAACTTAATTGTCCCTAAATCGCGTCAGCGTCGATGAGCGAGTCTATTCAAATTGAAGGAAAAAGCTAGAATCGACTCGTTTGTGGTTTGACTCGAATAACTCGATTAATAATATAATATAATATATTTCACTACTATCACACAACGCCGTCTAGTCCCAAGCTAAGCAGAGCTTGTGTTATGAGTACTAGACCACTGATAAACATACTTATATATTTCTAAATATATACATATTATAGATAAATTACACCCAGACACAGAACAAATGATCGTGCTCATCACACAAACATTTGTCCTGGGTGAGAATTGAACCCACGACCTGCGGCATAGCGGTCAGGGCCACTAACCACTAGACCAACAGGCCAGTAATATAAATCGACTCACCCATCGCTATAGCAAGTTAAGTTACAAGGTTGCAAACGCCTATAATTGGGTTGTTACAAATCTGGCTCGTAAAATTCAGAATTATATTGCTTTTCGTTGATGAAATTGAATGGAATCACTTGTGGCTGCTTAAAAATACGCCTGTAATAAAATTCGAAGTCATAGTAAAGCCTTTTGGTGTCGTTTTTGATGTGGAAGACTTATGAGCCGTAAACGTGAGGCGTATCTTCGTGTTGCGAGGTTGTTTGAAAGAGTGAAAGCGATTCTGGAACGTATAAGGCTACTGGAAAAACATGGACTGGGTTTTAGTCAGTAACCGCCTTATTCCAAAACGCGATCTGAAATAGTTCCGGGACTATATTACTAGGCTTAATCCCGATTAAACGCTATCTAAATGTAGTTTTCGGGATTATTACTAATTTTAATACCAATTAAAACCGATCTAAATGTATTTCCGTGACTGTGGTATACTCAATAAATGTAGACCAACTGAAGTGTGACGTCGTGAGCACTCGCCATCGATACCCGAGGCCGACCACACGTCATTCTCTAGTTGTGCCTACTTACTGATAATTTTGTTGTTTAATTTATAAATCCAAATCCCTAAATAGTGATTTAGTGAACACCACATTGGCGACGAGTAAAAAGCGCAGTAAGTAAAGTGGCCAAAACTAAAATATGTACTACTTACGGATATGGGTCAGAAAAATTATTATTTTATGTACCTACCTACAACAAAAAGTGCTTTGAAAGAAAAAAAAAAGTGACAGTTATCTAAAAGAAATTCAGTAAATGTCCATATTTCTGTCGTTATTTACCGATCTATGAGCGATCTGCGTCGGTGTTTAGCTGAGAGATGCGCAGTATAGATCAATCAATGAAATCATACACAAACGGGACCGTATATCTAAATGTGATTACGGCACACAATCTACCCTACATTTCGATAATAGATATAATTTCCAAAATTTGATTGCTTTTATTTTTTGCAAATACAGCAACAGAAGAAACTTAAATATTAACTAGGTATTTATACTAAACATAAGTACATAAAAACTAAACTAAGCATGTATAGGTACTAGACCTAACTATGTAAATACTAATACAAAAACACAAATTACGTCGAAGTACTTATACGATGCTTGTTGACCAAATTCGTTTGTAGATACATAATATGATCCTAAAAGGATCGAAATAAAAGTACCAACGAGAGATCGTTAATGAACAAAGTTAATGAATCGAATTAAAATGAAAAATATTCGATCAAAAGTCCCAGCGATATTAAATAACACGTTTACAGATGCTAATCTTATCGAATGATATTATTAGATCTAAAAATGAAAAGTACCAACGTGAATATCGTTA
Organism: Leucania comma; assembly: GCA_958295575.1. Lineage (NCBI taxonomy): Eukaryota > Metazoa > Arthropoda > Insecta > Lepidoptera > Noctuidae > Leucania > Leucania comma. The sequence goes on along the minus strand of OY282467.1, from coordinate 23,812,506 downwards.
AGTACCAGTTTTAACGCAAGTACCACTTCGATACCTTGAAGTTATGTGATGCCTGATTAGGTATTACTATAATTATATTGTTAAAACTAAATAAGTGTCCTAAAATCCTTATGGCTGATTAAATAAAATACATTTTGCACTGGCTTTACGCATCAAACAAAGAATTTGTCACACGCGTTATAACGCCCATGTGTTTGGTTTTTAACCCATAATTCAAGTGGACGTTTTGCTGAGTGGCATGACGCTCCGGCGCAGGTACCTATTGATGGGCCTTTGTGCGCCTCGCTAGATAGAGATTGTTTATTTAAAATTTTATGGGAACAGTACCCATAGAGCTCTTATCATAGCTGGCTATAAGTAATCAATTCAGGGTCATAAATAAAGTAACGATGTGTTGTGCATCTACTCGATTCTTTCATTTTAGTTTAGTACAATAAGAACAAGATGAAAATGAATAAAAATAACTAATTTGAATTATGGCAAATTCTTGCTTCAATTTCAAGTAACTGATTTTGAATTGTAAGCACTCGTAGGTATAGTTGTAGATTCAATGTCCTGACCTCCTTATGACAATGGGAAATCATTGCTTAAGCAAACCCTTAAGGAACAGCAAACTCGGCATTGAACTACATAGTCCACGATAGCCAGAGTCAAAGTTATTACCCGCCTTAGAGGAATTGACACTTGAATAAAAACTGTGTTGCTGATTCAGCAATTAAAATCACAAACGTGATAAAAGGTCCTTTCCTATAAAACTATTGCTAATTGCATAAAAGGTGTTTCCAAATTTGGTTTTCAGAAACACTGCAAAACAGGGACCAATAATAAATAAAAAAAAAAAATCACAAAAGTACTAAATCTCTTGTCAAACAACAACAATGAACTGGTTGTTATCATGCATGTCATGAAAATTGTGGCAATCAGAAAAGTGATTATAGTACAATAAATTAATGAAAATTCATTTCATGCCCTATAATTAATGCAAATGGCATAAAAAGAGTACTAACCTCTTGTCAAACAACAACAATGAATTTGTTGTTATCATGCATGTCATGAAAATTGTGGCAATCACAAAAGTGATTACAGTACAATAAATTAATGAAAATTCATTTCATGCCCTATAATTAATGCTAATGGCATAAAAAGAGTACTAACCTCTTGTCAAACCACAACAATGAATTGGGTGTTATCATGCAAGTCATGAAAATTGTGGTACTTAATCACAAAAGTGCTTGTAGTTCGAACAATTATTGACAATTCAGATCATGCTCTATAATTAATACATATCGCATAAAGAGGCATTTTAAGCGTTATTTGCTGAAATAATGCCAGACGAGGATCAATGAAAGAGAAAATAATATGTCTGTCTCTCGTCAAATGACAACAAATGAAGCTAAAAAATAAATAGAAACAAAATACTAAAGAAAACGTCTAGTACTTATTTGCTACGTCGCGTCGACGACAATGCAATAATTGTAATAATTGATTGTTACATACTAAATAATATACGTGCAAGGGATATTTGATGCATTATCTCTGTAGTATTTCTAGCAAAGCCAATCAATGACTCCAAAATTCAGCAAAGCTATATTTACCTTTGAAGCACTGAAAACACTTTCTACATGCTGAAATCGAAGTTAATGAATAGTTAAGAAGTCAATCAGTAAATTGCTAGTGTTTATTATATATCAATTGAAACTTATTCATTTTCTGAAGATGAATGTCATCAAGTACCTCTCAAACTACAAGTAGTTAAAAATAAGACAGTCAATCTAGACTTTCACACCATGGAACCTAATGAAGAAATCCGCTTTTTTCTGAAACAATGTTATTGAAAAAGGAAACTCCAAATTTCGACCCAAAAAATCAAACTATTGGTTTTGAAAAAAAAAAATACCTTGGCTATAATGACAAAAGATCGTACTCAAGTAGAGCTGAAGGTAGTTCTGTTAGCTAATTCAGTAATTGATCAAAAAATCTCATGCACAATGACTTCAGAGACATAAACGAGGCAAAGTTTTAGTATATCTAATTGAATTCATGAGTTGAATTGAATTCAATACAAATTTGCACGTTGTACGGGCAAGAAACTACCGATACTCGGATCAATAAGTAGATGTAACTACTATATGATAATGCATACATTTTAAAAGTCTGCATCAAAAAAAAAAAAAAAGAAATGTCAAAGAACAAATAATTAAAACAAGCAAGCAAAACATGACATTCCAAACCGCCAGAGCACATTCAGGTCAAAGGCCAACCAGTTAAGGCACCTAGTACTCACAAAGTGGGTTATCCAATAAATAATTGAGCCTGTAATAAAGTATAGGTCATAAAAAGATTCCTTAACCACAGGAACAAAGACATTGATTAAAAAAAATTAAGAATGTAGCTTTTATAAGCCTAAGGACTATATAAAACCAAGCACAAACATACGTCCATCAGGATATCATATTTAGGCTAAAATCGAAACCAAACAACATAATTGTGTCATGTTTAAAACAAACCAATTGCTTATTCCCATAACTCACTAAAAGAGCGTAATTGTTTCTAGATAGAACAAAATAATAGTTATTATATATACATACTTCAAAGGTGCTAATCTTAAGTTGGCCAACAGATAGTGTTCTGAGTCTGGGTGTTTTGTGTATGTAAATTGCATGTCTAAGTCAAAGAAAAAAAGGGGATATAAGCCTGATATAGGCAGACAAATGTGAAATCAGGGATTTAATACACACAGTATTAAACGTGGAGTAACTTTTTCAATACAAAAAAAAATGGACCAAAGATGGCTTTAATTATGACGAAACAGGATATCAGACCTTAAGAAATATTCAAGGCGAGATGTTTAATAGAAACTACAAGAAAATTCATATCCAAGTCATCATATAGTACTTACCATTTTGTGCCTACTTCAAAAATAAGAAGTTGTACACAAAGAAAAACAAAAACACAAATAAATAAACAAGAAAATTCATATCCAGAAATTCATCAATATTGTACCATTTGTGCATACTTCAAAAAAATAAGAAGTTAAACACAAAAAAAAAAAAAAAAAAACAAAACAAATCATAAATAAATAAACGAGAAATTCATATCCAGCAATTCATTGCTATATTAGGTACCATTGTGCAAACTTCAAAAATAAGAAGTTAGACACAAAGTAAAACCAAAACATAAATAAATAAACGAGAAAACTCGTATCCAGCAACCCATCGATAATACCATTGTGCGTGCTTAAAAATAAGAAGTTAGACACAAAAAACCCAAACAATAAATAAACAAAGAGGGTATCTTTCGTTATAATAGTCACTCGTAAAGGAAACCAGAAATCAAAATTGAACAAAACAACAAGAGGAACATCAAAGAAGACCACCGAGCCACCAACACCTTCAATTTAAAGCACGAAGAAGGTTGAAAGCAAATAGAAACGCTTCTTAAAGTTTAATATCTCAAACACTAATCTGCAGGTTCTCATAATGATTTGACCATTACATGTTTACTGTGGATTTTAAAAGGACTTTGACCTCTGAGTTTGTTTCTGTGTTTCTTCTCAGAGTAGTCAGCTAGGAAACACAGGCCTCATCTAGTTTAAAATGAAAAAAAATAATTACGTGTTAAAGTTAAAAAAAAAAAAAAAAAAACGTTGCTTGCAAAATAAACATAATATCATTTAAATATTGGCATTATTATTTTAATGCTACTTAAATGTATTAATTTTATATTAATAAATCTAAAATAAGATTATTGTATTTTCAAACTTAACGAATGTTTTACTGCAAAACATAATTAATTTTACTTTAAAACTAGACGAATGTTTAACTGCAAAATATAGTAAATTGTACTTAAAAACTCGAATGTTTAACTGTATAACATAGTATATTGTAATTTAAAACTTAAAGCATGTTTTAATACTCGTACGAAACATAGTAAAATTTATGTTAAACGCATTTAATTTCTAAATTTTAAATGCTGTAATTGCACTTCAATACCCAATTAGCGTCTAAATGCTAAATATTGTAATTACATTTAAAATCTTGATAAAAAAAAAAGGAAGACATGTGGCATATAAAAAAATAAAATAAAAATCATGTGGCATATACTTTAAAAATCCTAATACTGTAATTGAACTTGAAAACCGAACTAGTTAATATTGTAAATTATCATCTGAGTGCTAAATATCTTGAAATCTAAATCATTTTATAAAAAGGAAGAGATGTGGTATACTCAATAAATGTAGACCAACTGAAGTGTGACGTCGTGAGCACTCGCCATCGATACCCGAGGCCGACCACACGTCATTCTCTAGTTGTGCCTACTTACTGATAATTTTGTTGTTTAATTTATAAATCCAAATCCCTAAATAGTGATTTAGTGAACACCACAGTGACTATTATTAGGTTTAATGCCAATTAAAACTAGAAATAGTCCCGGAACTATTTTAGATCGCGTTTTGTAATAAGGCGGTAAAAGTCTAATACTCCCTCTCCCGCCACGTAGAGCGAGAGAGTTTATTTCTTGGCGCAGCCACAAATTCAATTACAGCTTCAAAAATAATGTTTGTAAAGTGTTGTAAGTAACTTGCTTCTGTCAGCGCCTTCGCCCGCGTAAAAATAAGTTTCTCCATACAATTTTTCAAACCCCGTTTCATCCCAATAGAGGGTGAATTTAGAAAAAATCTCATTTAGAAAACTAAGAAATATTTCATACTTTACGACACAAATATATTACTTAAACATTTTATCAGTATTGATATAACCTCCATGACCTTACTAAATTAACCTCATATTTTAAGGTTAGACCTGTTGTCAGTGTGTTGGGTTCCGTCGTCCTTTTCAACCGTCATAAATGAAGCTTTTTATGTCGTAAACAATACTGACATTCGATACATTCTTCGTGACAAGAAAACTAAGATGGCGTTTGTTGAAAAATAGGCTTTTTAGAAGAAATCTTAAAGACTAATAAATTTTCATAGCATAAACATTTTCATAGTTTTTAACAGGGAAGTAAATAGTGACCCAATTTTATTGTATTTTATTCGATTTGATTTTGTTATTAGATTTTAATTGATTTTATTATATTATTTTAATTGATTTTATTATTTGAGTATGTCCTACTAATTTAATTTATTTTTGTATAAATGGAATGGTATTAGTATTTTATAGTTACTAACATAGTTTTAAGTAAATATTGTTACTAACCCTTCTATGAGTGAACAACTTGACATAAATAAATAATAATAATAATATAATAATAATAAATAGCAAAACAGTCTTTCAATGTTCCCACTGCTGGGACTCAGGCCTCCTCTCTAATCCACCCTGCTGACCTGAAGTGAATAGGTTAATGTCACATGTCTTAAATTTTTTGGTTCTAGGACATGCCGGTTTCCTCACGATGTTTTCATTTACCATTTTGTGAGCAGTGGTGATGAAATAAATTACACAAAGTAATACACCTAGCTGGGTTTGAACCCGACCTGCAACTCGTAAGTCGGGGCCGTTACCAATCGGCAACCACTGTTCTCATAAATTTTCAACTAGTAAAAAATTATCCTGAAAAGAAAAAAAAACTATTCAGAAATTCCCATAACACTTTTACTGGAGTAATAACTAAAACAACATTGTTTCTATCAACTAGCTCAATTTAAACTATTTTATGTTTCACCTTTCATCATCTCTTAACTAGCTTGGGCTCAGTTTCCTGTCTTAACAGATGTGGCTGAATACCCATGTTTTACATGGAGCGGCTGCTTATCAAATCGCCACAAATCTGTTACTGGGACTCAAGATAATCCTTGGATAAGTCTGACGTCTAGTTTTCTGCCTTCCTCATTTAGTCTCAGACACCATTTTACTAACATCTTGAATTCAAACGTACCGTTCCACTGTCTCCACTCTAAGACTAGTTTGCGCCACACGCTATCAGTTCTTCAAAAAACACTGCTCACCCAGTACCACTATAGTTTGCTAACCCTGCTATACTCCATATCTAAATTATCTAAATTTAAACAATTTTCATATGTCTTTTATCTAAAAATGTTATCCAAAAAGGTTTACAATTACCTATTTATCTTAACCGATTTTAGATAATTAACTAAATTTAAATCATCTTTATATGTCTTCTATACGATTTTGTTCAAATAAAAAGACAGCAAGATTGTTTACGTTTAGTTAAGTACCTAAAAAGATGGAGTACAGTTATGTCGTTGAGTCTAGTTCTTGTCACTACATTGACAAAAGTGAATATACAAAAGTGGTATACAGGCGGACTTAATGCAACAAGGCATTGTCTACCAGTCAACCTTTGGATTAACAAAGATAACACTGTGGTAGGCTGTATGTATTATCCAATAACTTCTCTCGCTCAAAGATGGAGCCAGAAGGCGTTACAGACTTTTTCTAAACCACATCTATTTCCTTCAGTTACCCTATACATTCTAAGACCACAGGTTTCCTTTTAAACCAAACGATAATATCATGTCAAGGCTAAACGTTTACTTCGTAAATTACCCGAGTATTTCCCTCAACGTCTTGATTCCAAGCCCAACAAGCCTTGCCTGAATATCAAATTCAACGTCTCATACAAAATGTAGCGACCAAAAACACACGTACAAATAATTAATCGTGTGTCAAGGGGCACGGAGGCACCCGATCCGCAAAAAAGATAGAATACAGAAGGTTGGTTGAACATAATCTGCCAAACATTTTTCCTGTACATTCACATTTACATGTAAACTGATTAACCATATTTTTTAATGTTCTCCTGCTCTATAGTGACAGACTTTTTCCGAGTAAAACTGACCTGTGTTCTTCAATTGCTCTTTGTATTCTAGGGCCACGATTACTTGTTTAAACCTAACCGCGGCACTAGCAGGCATCGATCCTGCTAGGCCCTTTCGGACACAAGACATCTAGAACCGAAAAAAATATGTGTAAGGCAGACTCGAAACTGCAACTCGCAACGTAACAGCCTATGGTTCATTCACTGAGCCGACCGTCGTCGTCATCATAGCTTTCTTTTTTAGTAAGATTGTCTATCAGGTTTTTGAGCTTCACACTACCCGTACCTAACGATTGTCTAAGATTTCCGAAACGCAACCGGGACTTCTGTTCTATGAGCTTTACTTGGTTTCATACAACACAACGGTACAAAATGTAAGAATATTACACACACTGACACAAAACAACAGTCAAAAATACATGCACACACTGACACAATTGTCTTCGCATCTCTTCATCATAGTCATGTCTTGTCTTTGAAAAAGTCGTACTACTTCGTTTTTGGTCGAATAAAACTAGCCTTCTGTATGTCTATTTTGATGTGTCTGTACCAAAGATAATGCTGAACCGAATACACAATTAATTATTTGTGATGTTATCGTTTTTACAATTTTTCGTGAACGCGTTTTAGTAACCAAGTGTTTTTATTATTATTTATGTAGTACGTGTGGCAGTAACATGTATGGAAAGCTTTGACATAGTATTTAATAATACCATAACTTCTTAAAAAAAACATGCAAGTGTGAGTCGGTCACGCGCACCGAGATTCTCGAAGATTTTTCTGTTACACAAAAAGTTTTTTTGAGACGTAACTAAGGTTACAAATTTAAAAAAGTACAAATTTATAGTTTTCAGATTTTTTTTCTATACTTGTTCTATAAGACCTTGCTTCATGCCAAATTTCAGGATATAAGTCAACGGGAAGTAGGCCCTCTCAATTATGATTCCGTTGAGAGTGCCGAAATATACGTTTTTTGCGTCATAAAAGCCCAAATCATTTTTTTAACGTTAACTCAAAGTTTGATTATTTTTTCACAGCTTCAAAGGATCACAAACCTGAGTATATGGTTTTAATTTCAACTCGATACCTCCATGAGATAAAGAGTATTGACAGACAGATTGACAGACAAATGGACAACAAAGCGATCCTATAAGGATTCCGTTTTTTTTTCTTTTTGAGGTATAGAACCCTAAAAACACTGGCCTAAAAAGTGTATCGGTGAGGTTTTAATTAAATAAAGTCTAAAACGCCTTTTTATTTCACCCTAGAGCGGAAGAACCCACGCAAAAAAATGGTTCACGACGGCTATTTCAAACTATCTCGTAATATTCGGTACACCTCCTGAATTAATTAAGAATGAATATCACAGTCTCATCTACTAAGACCATAACACTAACCTCAGTTTCTTTCTTTGTTACAGATCACGGCGCCTCCAAAAGCTACTGAACGAATTGATAGTTATAACAGACTAGTAGAAATACTCAATAGTCCGAATGTAATGTATCATTAATGTTAGTGTTATTATTAGCTAGAAAATATAACAAAATGTACAGTGAAGTGTGTGTACAAAGGACACTGATAGCTTTCTTCCTGCTGGCTGTGACAAATGTGCCGTCGGCGACGCAAAACACTGTTATTTCAGGTAATTATTCAGTATGTTTCGTGATTGTGGTAATTGCTTTATTTTTCGTGCCGATGTGTGTGTTTTTGTGTAAATTTTGTGTTTTTCTTAAGGCAGTTGACGGTGAGACTTCGAGCAAGAAAAAATCTCAATGCAAAAACTTTTTCATAGAAATAGTTAAATCTGTAAAATAGTTAGTAATCCTTATGCCCAGCATTAAAACGATCAAATGCGAGTTGAGCTCGCAATATCGCATAGCAAGGGTTCCGTTATAACTTACTTATGTAAATATTTCAACAATCAAAACGAATTTTGAACACGTTTTCAAATCACAAAAAGTACTTTTTCCTGATGTAACCCTAATTGTACGAATTTAAGATTTTACTAATTTAGAAGATTTTCTTTATTTGTGCTATAACAGGTTGCTTCTTACCGAATTTCAGGATTCTAGGTCCACGTAAGTACCTACCTTATAGGTTTTTTTAATGTAAAAAACTATCCAATGATATCTCCCGCCCTTGGGCGGTGCAGGAGATAGTGTCAGACTTTTACTGACCAAAAAACCCACCCCGTTTCTTCGTTGCCTTTCATACCAGGGCCGAGCCTTCCTTTTAGAAGCAGACCCTTGGCCCCAGTAGGCTTTGTCCCTGCTGAGCTCCTACGGTTTGCTGACAACTCCTTGAGGCGCGTGGACAGTGCGCGCCATCGAGGACTTGGGCTCGGTCCGGACGGTTACCGGACGTCGGACGGCGTTTTTAGGGTAAAAAAGGAACCCTAATAAAAGTATGTTGAACTTACTTTTTATAAACCTACGCACTTGACTATTTCGTGAGCGTCGTCTCTCAAGTGGTATCAAGCAATATTTGAGGCGCCAAAATATTTTCTATGAAAATGCACTGTCGCATCTTTACCGCATAGTTGCATTGCGCACAACATGCTTATGCTCTCCAAGAGACCACACGTATGTGGGTAAAATCTAACTCATCTGTTATGACCTCTGTTACCGCACGAGCTACTTAAAACTTTAGGCGTTTACAAAGTTTATATACTAAGACGCTAGTCGTGTAAATGCGCTAGATAATTTTCAGTGTCAACATTCCCATAATGGATGGATTAGCGTGGCCTCAATAGCTTTTGTAAAACTTAATATTAATAGTTACTTAACGTCTATAAATGCCGTCTTACAATATTTTATTCATTTATCAAGTTAACTTAGCCTTTAAGTCGAAACTTGATAATTTGCAAATATTTTCATTAGAATCAGCCTTATAATGTTCCTACTACTGGGACTCAGGTCTTCTCTCTAGGAGAGGGAATGGGCCGTAATCCACCACGCGAGCCTGGTGCGGGTATGTGTATGTCACATGTCTACGAATTTTTGGTTCTAGAAAATGCCTGTTTCCTAACGATTTGTATTACTTCACCGTTTTAAGAGCAGTGGTGTTAAAATAAATTACACCAAGTCTGCTGGGTGGGTTTTATTACCCGTTCCTTCTATGTCTATCATACTGGGGCCGAGCCTTTCTTTCTGAAGCCGTCCCTTAACTCCAGAAATAATGTGCCTGGCCGGGTTTGAACCCGCGAATACAACTCGTAAGTCGGGGCCGTGACCACTCGACCACCACTGCTCTCTAAATACTTAATTTATGATGTTGCAATTTACTACGAAACAATTTTAAGTGTTTTTATCAATCTTAACGAAAAGTATCTATAGTGTAAAAAACCTTTGTTTTAGGCGAATCAATATAAATAAATCCTTTAAGGTGACGGCCTTGGATTACGAGCAGTACGTCACAGGTTCAAACCTATCCAGGTACTTTACTCTCTGAAATTATAACACTACTACTCTCAAAACGGTGAATGAAAATATTATCGTAAGGCAACCGCCATGTCCTAAAAAAAAAATTCGAATACATGAAATATTCACCAATCCAGACTGAGCCCGCATGCTAAATTACGACCCATTTTTTTCTCCTGGAAAGGAGGCATGAGTTCCAGCTGTGGAACTCATGCCTCTGGAACTCATGTGTGGTGTGTATGCTTGACTGCGATCCTATCCAATTGTAAGCAGTAAAGCAGTCGTTGACAGTGAACTGCACTAGTTTATTAAGAGCCTACTCACTCTAGCACTAAAAACATCAATATTGTAATCCGACGGAAAGATCACAGCAGGCCATTTTAATTAAAGAGTTTCTTAATAATACCTACCAATGTTAATCTTTTTCTTAACAAAATCCGCCTTATTCATTCATTAGCTCGCGTTTCAACAAACAAATCCCATCACAGTTCAGCAAAAACAATTTACTGTGTCACTCTATACACATTACTTTTGTCTTTTAATCACAAAGCTACGCCAAGAAAAAGTCAAACAAAAGATTTTGCCAGACAAAAGAAGCTTTGAAGATTAGAATGAATTATGTCACTCTCTTGGATCTAAGCTCACAATAGATATAACAATGAGACTTATTCAATGTGATAACCCTTATAAACACTCTATAAGAGTTAAGTAACTATAATCTAGGGCGCTTTTCTGGATAGATTGAAAAGAATATTAAATGAATAAGGAAAAGATCAACATGATGGGCAGGGTATATTGTTCGTAGAACCGCCGTTGGGTCCGAATGGTTCTGTAATGGTGACCGCGTACCGGAAGACGTAGGGTTAGAAGGTCTCCTGCAAGGTGGACCATTGACCTGGTAAAAGTTGCGGGAATCTGATGGATGCGAGACGCACAGGACCGTTCCTTGTGGTGACATTTGGTGGAGGCCCATGTCCAACAGTGGACATCTTTCAGCTGAAATAATGATGATTATGATGAAGGAAAATATATACATGTTTGTTGGATTTTACAAGTAAACAATAGGCCTACTGCAGACACAAGCTTATCACAGTTTGGTCTGCGCAGGCCTGTTTGTATGCGAAACACGGCGCGTGTGAATGACAAAACTCATACAGTTTTACACGAAATGGCATATAAAGACGTTATAATACTATAATAATATTAAGTTATACAAAAGCTTTAGTCCATCAATTACAAGAATATTAAGAGAATGAGGTAAAATCACCCAAAAGGCAATGGAACGGGCAATGTTTGGAGTTTTCTAGTGTGGTCTCATCAGAAATGAAGATATCTGCAGAAGAATTAAGGTTACCGACTAGCTTGAAGAATCGCCAAACTAAGTGGCAGTGAGGAAAACAATGCTCGCAGAATAAAACTTCTGGAGTGACGGCCGCGTAACGTAAGACGCGACATTAGAAGTTCTCTCTCAATGTGGACCGATTCGACTGAAATGATAACGATGACGAATAGTTACATGTTTTTCGGCTTTTGGAAGTAGACTATTGGGCCTACCACTAGCATAAGCTCCATCACAGTTTTTTTTTTTAATTTGTTATAAAATAGTGCTTGAGTTTACCCGTGCAGGCCAGTTAGCATATAGAACACCGTGCGTATGTTTGGTAAAACTTGTACAGTTAATCATGTTAAGTTTTTAGTAGATTAAAGATATTCTAGTGACATCTACGAGTATGGCGTCACAAGGAACTATCCTTCATCGCACAATTAAAGTTCTCCGCGCGATTTGAATAGATACAACTGCCCAAAATCATCTACCGGGCATTTGCCCACCAGACATAACACCTGTCTGGTCGGAGGATGCTCCTATACTTAAACTTATAAAAATAAACTTACCTCTTGTCGCTTACCTAATATTGCCTCTAGCAAGAATGACTTACTTGACGTAAGATTAAGTATTTTCTCTCAGTTAATATTGCTGTGGAGCCCACATAGGCCTAGAAGAAAATATCATAAGCGTCGAACAGGTACACTGAAGTGTGCAAAAACCTCCTAGTATTATAACAAATCACTACTTACTCTGTTGAGCAAAACAGGTCAAGATTGCCATAACCTACAACGCGTGTCCACGTTAATTCTGCCCATATTTACACGTGTTACTCCAGATTCTCCTCATAAATAATTGAACGCCAAGTGCCACGTTTTTGCCAATTAGCCAAAAGATTTACAAAGCAAATATCTGAAGATTTGCTTCATTGTGACCGCTAGAAAGGACATGCCGGAACATGTTCTGAATTGTAATGAAGTTTATACGACATGTGTAGTCGTATTCACGATACATGAGAGAGATGAAGAAGGTCCATTTGTCATAATGCGGCAAAACGATCCTGAAAAACGAGTAATATAAGCTACTAGCTTTTGCAAGTAGTTTCTTCCATGTGAAAGTAAGTTTCTTCATACCGTCTTTGGGCTCACTGTTCGTCCCATTATAGGGTGAATTTAGAAAAATTCTTCTCCCTGGGCATTTATTACTGTGGTCGACCTTGAAAACTTTAAGCAGTCCCTGCACTCATATCGGCCGCGGCAAAGATAATCTTCACTAGTGGGGGTCCTCGAAGGGTCCTGTTCATCAGAATTTGTGCTCCGCAGAAGATGGCCAGCTATAGTACGCGGTAAATAAGTTTAACCCGTTGCTATGATGAAGTACAGCTTTGATTGAGACCCAAAAATCTGTTATAGTATGCGCCAAATAAGTTGGAATAAAATGGTTGTCGTTGCCAAGGTTACGCGCCCCCTCCCGCTGTGCCGCAATTCGATTGAGACCCGAAAATCTGTACTATTTTGGTCCAACTTATATGCCGTGTATTATACCCTGTTTCTTGCCTATGGAAGGACCTAATGCGGGCTTAGCAAGGAATTCAATTTGTTTAAAAGTAATTTTTGTTATGGACACGAAGGTGTTTTATAATACTTAGTTTATTTGATGCCATTGTTACCGACATAGCCCGAAAAATCGCCTTGCGGGGCATTGCTTGCAGAACAGATAGTCGATGAGGCCAAATGGTTCTGGAATTGCGGCCATGTACCGGAAGATACAGCTTTGTAGGGCCTGCCACAAGGTGAACCGACGATCTGATGAGTGATACGAGATGCATAGGACTGGTCATTACGGCTACATTTGGGAAGGCTTTACGTCCAGTAGTGGACACTAAGATCTGAGAAGTCTTTTTATTTTAGACAATTTGTGAAAACTGTGTTTTCTGCGCTTTTTGTTCCATTACACTGAAGATCCCGGTCTCCGAAACTTCGGCCGGCCTTGTCAATCTTTTTATGTCACAAAATTTATTCGCTGACCTATTTTCATTGCATGTGTGTGTACGCCTATATTTTTCCCCTGGTTTGTCAGCGAAAACATTAGATAAATATTATTCGTAATCTCTTTATGTGGTTTTGGAGCAAAGAGTTGTATGTTTTGGATGTTAAATCAGTTCTTTTGTCAGATTAACTGCGTAAAGTTTCACATCATAGCATAGCATAATAAACCTTTCTAATTTTCCCATTGCTGGGACTCAGACCCCCTCTCTAGAAGAGGGAATAAGCCGAAATCTATCACGAAGGACCAGTGCGGGTTGGTGAATGTCACATGTCTTTAAATTTTTGGCTCTAGGGCATATCGGTTTCCTCGCAATATTTTTAATAAATTACACAAAGTAATGCGCCTGCCTGCATTTGAGCGCACGACCTACAACTTGTTGACCTCGACTAAATAAATTGAACACGCTCTAGGTGAAATGAGAGGGAATGTCAAACATAACCACAAATGTTTGTGTGATGAGCACAATCATTTTTTCTGGGTCTGGGTGTTATTTATCTATAATATGTATGTATTTAGAAATATATAAGTATGTTTATCAGCTGTCTGGTACCCATAACACAAGCTCTGCTTAGCTTGGAACTAGACGGTGTTGTGTGTGATAGTTGTGGAAATATTATATATTATTTAAATATTATTATATATTTCTATCAAACCCGCAATGGCACTGGTCTAAGAGATTCATAATGTTTCACCAAAACTCCATTGAAATTTTTTTAGTTAACAACTGACGTATTTCAACAACAACGTTCGATGTCTGAGTTCTTAATTAATTTAATATAATTTTAGAATACTGAATGATGTCCATATTTCGTTTAGAATGGAATAAACTTTATTGTACACCGAAATAGTAACAAAACTTTTGCACAAAGTGAATTCTATAGGTACAATGGCGGTCTTATCGCAGACAGTGACATCTACCAGACCACCTTAGGATGGACTATAAGAGCTTAAAATAAAGAGGGGGGGGGAGAACACAGTTATGAAATGATATTTTCAATACACTTACTCGATTACTCGCTTTTATCCCACGCCCCCGCCACAATTTTATTGTAATAAAATTGTTAATCGTATCAAGCCGCGTCGACCCCCACGAGGCGCAGATAACCCCTCATAAGTCGTCAGTGTATTGAAAAACGTTTTTTGGCACACGTGCAAATTATTGCCACCGCAGCCCACAGCTCCATAACACACTCGCCTACGGCTCGTAGGAATTCCTCCTCAGTCACAATGACAAACTTTCTGTACTTATATCAAAATGTCCTACTGAGTAACAGTTTATTATGTGACAATTATAATAGACATCTTACTAAACAAAAATCACACTAAACTGCATTATGTAAGTTTACCACATGGCTTTCGACACCAATTACCGTCTCAAAACTAAAACTTACCCACCCTGATAGGTAACCCGATACTTTCTACTTCCTTAATTGCCAGTGTCCGCTCAGCTTAATAGAAATGGTTCGCCGCTCATTAGCACGAGCGCGCCGGCGGCGACCGGTTCGTTAATCCATAATATGACGCTGGGTTTTCCATGAACTGACGGATTTTAGGCCCTTATTTAGGAAAATCGTGAGATTGTCCTAGTTCTTAAGCATAAATTTTTAAATGTTAGTTAAATACCTACGTAAATATAAAGAGATACGTAATTTGGCAGCATAGTTACTGAGTAGCGACTAAAAGGTGGACCAGATGATTGTTAACCAATGGCCCAAGCAAAGTGACCTTGCTAGTTTCAATCCGTGTAGACGGCGGTTGTAAACCATGACCTTCAACGTCCTTGGTTGGGAGGCGCGTTTTCCCAACCGCAGTGACTGATTTGCGAACGTGTTGGCACGTGGCTTATATCTATGTAGCCGCAACACCAACCAAACACACAAACCAAGCTCCAACCAAGCTGACCTTAGTTGGAACGCTAGTTTGCAACCGTCTGGCCAACCCTTAACCCTCAATTTCTAGATTAAATAGGTATTTGAAGTTACGTATTTCTCCATTTTAGCATAATAACCTAACAAAATTCTTTGTTAAAATTGTTTTTGACACGTTCCTAACTCAAAATTCTCAATTCGAAATTCTAATTTCGAAATTCTCAATTCAAATACCCACTTTTAGTTTGGTTCCCAGAAAGCTGACTTATCTCTATAGGATAGGTTAAGCTTTCACGTGTTTTTTACCAGCTAGCTATAGGTACCGTATTTCTCATAACAACCAAGTTCGACGAAATAGAAGTGTGCACTTAGGTATTGATTGAGTATTAAACTGAATGCTTTCAGTTTCAGAATATCGTTGACAAGAATTTCGCAGGAGTTGGAAGTTCTTGGAAATATTTTTACAATATTCGCAGAAATTAAAAGTTCTTTTGAACCCACCATGAAGTTACTTCTCGGGAATAGATTTATTCACCTTTGATTGCTGAAATTACTAGAAACCAATCTTGCAGAAAATTACTTGCCACTTTGCTTTTTATAGTTGACTTGTTAGCTTTACTGGCCCATTAGATTGATTCTTTGACAAGAATTTCTGTATTTCCAATAATTTTTTTCAATGGTAGATCTTTTTTCTGAATATTACTTCTCCATCTGTGAATTATTTATGTGGGTAAAAGAAAAAATATTCGTCGGGACGCACATCTGTCTTACATCCGAAGACAGGTCTAAAACTCTTTAATATATAAAAAGAGTTGACGACTTCCCAAGAGTCTTTGAAAATCGTTCAAGACGGTCTAAAAAACCCACGGAAAATATTCAACAAAAAGTTGCTTCAGTCGTAGGTCTTACATATTAGAGATGAAGCAAAAAAGTTGAGTTACGGATATAAAATTTCATGCCTACCTGCTTTAAAAAAAGAGATAGTCAGATAGAAAAAACTTCCTCAAATTTTTTACTTTATCTTTGACTAGCTTCTGCAAGCAACTTTACCCTCGTGAAATTAAAAAATAGCTTATATCATCATCATCATCAGCCTTTTTAATGTTTTCACTGCTGGGACACAGGCCTCCTCTCTAAGAGAGGGAATGGGCCGTAATCCACCACGCGGGCCCAGTGCGAGTTGGTGAATGTCACATGTCTTCAAAATTTTCGTTCTAGGACATGCCGGTTTCCTCACGATGTTTTCCTTCACCGTTTTGAAAGCAGTGGTGATGAAATAAATTACACTAAGTGTGAAAAATAAATGTGCCTGGCTCGGTTCGAACCCACGACCTACAGCTCGTAAGTCGGGACTGTTACCACTCGACCACCACTGCTCTCAGCTTATATCACTTAGTAATAAAATAAAATTCTACTGGTGAAAGAATTTTTGAGATCGGTCCAATAGTTTTTAAGTGTATTCAAAAACCAAAATACAAATCATTTCTCTTCATACTCGTAATATTCTTTATCATTATCATTTCAGCCCAAAGATGTTCACTCAAATGTCTTCCAAATGTCGCCACAATGAACGGTCCTGTGCGTCTGGCATCCATCGGATTCCCACAACCTTTACCAGGTCATCGGTCCACCTTGTAGGAGGCCTGCCAACGCTGCGTCTTCCTGTACGCGGTCGTCACATCAGAACCATTCGACACCAACGGCCATCGTGACCAATGTGCTCTGCCCATCGTCACTTTAGTTTGGCGATTTTTCATGCTATGTCGGCAAGCTTGGTTCTTCTGCGAATATCTTCATTCCTGATTCCATCACGCAAGGAAAATCCGAACTACTTTATAATATTAATATAGACAAATTCGCCGAAAAAAAATAGACAGGTTTTGTTGTATCCCTCTGCACGGCATAGACCTCCTTTCCATTTTTCTACTTGGGCCTGATGCATCGCCTTTTCTAGTTGATCGAGATTAAGTTAATGGATGACACTATCTAATTTCTTTGCTGCCCTGTTTCAATTAATTTAGAAAGAAGTATACTGTTTCTTATGCAACATAACTAGCATTTGGGTGTACCATACACGCTCATGGAAAATACAAACGTATATTGTAGTTTAACATTAGTATTAAGTAAGTCCCAGAAACAGTATCACAAACTCAATACTTGGTAAAGGTTTGAAAAGATATATTATGAGCTCTATCCACTAGTCCTGAAGTGTTTGATATGGGGTTTGCTTACCATAGTGCGTTTAATAAATGGATGCCAAGCCGAAAGCACGGCAAATAAAGGAGCAGTCGACATACAACTGCCTTTCGTGTGTAAAACCCCTAATAGGAAGCCCCAAATTCGGTTGCGAACATAGGCTAATATCGTTGTAATATTATAAAGGCAAAATATTGTATGCATATGTTTATCTTCACATATATATATATATATGGTCTCCTCTTCCTAAACGGTTTCACTGATTTGGATGAAATTTTTTATTTGAACGGGCCCTTGAAGGTTTTAAAATAAAGTTGGGCTCGGTAAATGACGCTGTGTCTATTTTTTTTTCTGCCAAAGAACTTGACAATGACTGTCAGGAACACTAGTATTGTATAGGTACACAAGTAAATTCAATTTGAGATCGTAAACTTTTCAGACCATCCGCGATGTAACTTCTTCACGCTTAAACGCATACACGGTTATACGATCATTATAGTTGTAACTTTGATTAATACATAGGCTATAACACTTTAAAAAAATACTATAAAGCGAAAGTTTTCATATTGTTTGTTATTTCTTTACGTTTAAACGGCTTGACGGATTAAGATTCAATTTGACACGCGGATACTTCTTGTCCTTGCATAGAACAAAGGTTTTTCGTCATAATTTTCTTTAGAAACTAGTAATTTACAAACATTGGAAGTTGAAAGAATTTTGCCTGCTGCGGACTTTCCATCCGATTATAATTTGGGTATCTTAAAGGCTAGAGTGAATAGACTCTTAATAAACTAGTGCACCTCACCATCAACGATTGCATCACTGCATACCATCAAGTAGGATTCCAGTCTAGCCCTAGTTTATATCTAATTTAATAAAAGTTCCAATTTTTTTGCGGACCAAGCCGAGAGCGGTAGCTAGTCACGTTATAAAACCCTGTGAATAATAATCAGCCTAAGTGCCACCTACCTACCTTTGACAGACGTGTACAATCGGGTTATTTCAAAGCCTGGGGTTAGGTCTCTGAGCTCCTGAAAAGCATAGGCCGTCGTCATAAGGTGCAGCTTCAGTTTGGAGAACAATGGTTCACCAATGTGCACGCTTTTGTGCGTTTGGCTTAATTCTACTTCTTGTCATCGTAGAAAGCTTTGTATGTAGGTACGTACCGTGTGGGTTAAAATAGTGTGATTGGAAAATGCCCTGAGAATGATTGAGCAGTAGTAACCCAGTTTTGTCCCGACTTACGAGTTGTAGGTCGCGTTGAAAATCGAGCCAGGCGCATTACTTTGTGTAAGTTATTTCATTGCCACTGCTCTTAAAACGGTGAAGGATAACATCGTGAAGAAATCAGCATGTCCTAGAACCAAAAATTTTAAGACATGTTTTTTTTTTTTTTTTATGGTAGGTAAAATCATCCAATGACAAATCCCGCCCTTGGGCGGAGCGGGAAGTAGTGTCAGACTCTTACTGACTAAAAACCTACCCCGTTCCTTCGTTGCCTGTAGTGCCGGGGCTGAGCCTTCCTCTCAGAAAACAGCCCTTGACCCCAGCAGGCTTCGACCCTGCCTGCCTGCAGTTAGCAGGCTGGGCCTCTACGGTTTGCTGACAACTCCTTGAGGCGCGCGGGAACAGAACGCGCCGTCGACGACTTGGGCTCGGTCCGGTCGGTTACCGGACGATCGGACAGCGTGCTACCCATTGCACGCCGTACGCAAGCCCGCGCCTACGGTGGCCGGAAATCGGGATCGGAATCCCGGCGGCGGCTGGGGCGAGCGCCCCGTTGCCTTTGCCTGATGCGGTCGGCCTCCTCCTTTGCTAGCATTACTGCTTCGCAGAAGGAGGCGACCGCCTGCCATCCCTCCTCACTACGGACCATGGCCTGAACCAAGGCCCGGCGAGAGAGATCGCTGCCGCCGATCGCCCCCACGAGGACACGGCAAAAATTTTAAGACATGTGACATCCACCAAGCCGCACTGGGTACAGATGGTGGATTACGGCCCATTTATTCCCTCTCCTACAAAGGAGGCTTGCGTCCCAGCAGTGGGGATATCATAAGGCTGATTATGCCATGCTATGTTATGCTGATTTTCCCTGAATAGAGCCCTGCAGATTAGTGCATTGAGAATTGGAAACAGAAATAGCTTAGTGTCTTTCATCCGACTTTTATTATCAAAGGTTAGGTCAGTTTTTTTCATCTTTTTTCCTCCCATAGCCTCGTTTTTCACAATGAACGTATGTTCTTTTAACTTTGAAAGCCTTAATCCCATTTAGCGATTTATTCTCCTTTTAAAATCAGTGTAAAAACAAACAGAAATAAATATCTCCCACAGAATCCCTTTAGCTTCAAAGCAAATTATTTTGGACAGAAGACAGCTAAGATTAACTTTTAAAAATCTCGCTCTCAACAGTAATTTTCTTTTCTCGCAAAAAGCCTGTAAAATTGGAGGGGGTGGTTCCTAAATAAATCTCTAGCAGACAGATAAGGGCGAAACTCGATGTACGACCCTTAATGTCCAATAAAAAGAAAGAGATAGCAATAAAGGGAACAAAGTCGTTTTCATTATCGACTTTCCGACTTTATGTGTTTAGTGTTTACAGTCTTCGGTAATTAGGTGTAGGGGGCGTGATCTTTGCCTCTACCTGGAACTTTGCAAAGAGTTTTGAGCTACGTGAGCCTAATAACATACTAGAAGTTGTAAGTTTGCGGTGGCATAAATAGAAAAACATAATCTTCCAGAAGCTTTGGAAATTATCTGGAAGCAATTCTTAACACGTATTTTGAAGATCATCATCGTCATCATTTCAGCCTAAAGACGTCCTCTGTTGGACATTTGCCAACAGAACAGAACTGTTGTTGCAAAACAGGTGGCCATTGAGGCCTAAAGGTTCTAGAGTGGCAACCGCGTACCACAAAACGCAGTGTTTGATTTTGTAGTACTTGCGACATGCGGAAGGTGATGCCGCCGTGATGTACCTGTAACGCAAGTTCGGGACCCCACGCTTGGGAAGAGCATCGCTGTGTCCTCGTGCGGGCGATCGGCGGCGGCGATCTCTCACGCTTCCCCTTGGTACAGGCCATGGTCCGGAGCGAGAAGGAGTGGCAGGCAGTCGTCTCCTTCTACGAAGCAGTAATGCTAGCAAATGAGGAGGCAACGGTGCTCACGGCACAGCCGCCACCGTAATTCCGATCTTAATTTCCGGGCACCGTAGGCGCGGGTTTGTTCACGGTGGGAAATGGGCAGCTTGTAGCTCGCTCTCCGTTCGTCCAGTAATAGACCGGACCGAGCCCAAGTCGTTTACGGCGCGCACTGTTCCCGTGCGCTTCAAGGAGTCATCAAACTGTAGGGGCCCAGTACGGTCGAGGCCTAGTCTTGGGCTCTGGGGAGGAATGAAAATGCATACCAGGGCCCTGGAACCAAGGCAAGGAAGGAACAGTGTAGGTTTTTATTCAGTAAGAGTCCAACACTATTTCCCGCTCCAAGGACGGGATTTGTCATTGGGTGATTTTACGTAATTCTACTTCTTCCGACATTGCACCGCCATTGTAGAATCTTTCAGCCCCATTGACTATCTGTTCTGTGAGCACAGCGTCCTGCCCACTACCAATTAAGTTTGTCGATTTTTTGTGTTATCTCGATAACCTTGATTCTCTTGCAGATATTTTTATTCCTGATTCGATTACGCTAGGAATCTAAGAGCACGACAACTACAGACTACAGTAGTCGGCTTACGCTATTGAAAAGTCGTGTGATCAGTCTTAAACATTTTGAATTTCTCACAATCATTTATCATTTATATAATGTCTCTTTGTCTCGAGCCTGGAAGCCATTTATACCTAGAAGGGCCATTTTGTTAAACCAATACCTAAGTTTATCGTTTTGAAAGGCTTTCGTCCCTTCAGGCATTGTATAATATAATTTAAATTGTGTATTATTAATCCAGACTTTTTAGGTCAAGCACAAAAGAGAGCAGTTACAACACAGTCAATTAAAAACAACGTTATTTGCGCTTGTTCTATCGAATGAAAAGATTTTAATTCAAAATTAGAGAAAGAATCACTACAGAAAAAAAAGAACATCCTTTAGTTTCATAAAAAAAAAAGTTTCAGACGGCTAAGCATTTTGCCTCATCGTTTATACCGCGTACATCGAAGGACAGGAACAGTTTGCCTGCTGCGGTCTTCCCGTCCGATTATAACTTAAGTGTCTTCAAAGCTAGAGTGAATAGGCTCCTAATAAACTAGTGCATCTCACCGTCAACGATAGCATCACTGCTTACCATCAGGTGGATCAAGCACTAGTTTATATAAATTAAAAAAAAAAAACATAATTATTACAACCCAATTTCGTGACTTCATTAGCTGAAGCTCATTAGCTAGAATACTAATTAATAAAGCTGCTTTGAACAAAAACTTTAAAACTGAAGCATTCAAACTCAATTTTCGGTGAATACTAAAAAAACGTAGACAGAAAAGTCACAAGCAGACAGCAATAATTTCAAGCCAGATAGCATTTTTTGCTTCACTATTCCGGAATTAAACGAGTAAGTTTGGAAGCCTTGTGTAGCCGAAGTAGCCTATATAAATATCCCCTTTTGCCAAAGCGATGAAGTTAATAGACAAACTTGGAAGCGTAGACATTAGTTATTACAAAGTTTTTATATTGAAAAATACATCGGTCTGGCTATTTCGGTTTCGTTGGCAAAGTTAGACTATCTTCATACTAACGTATGCCAAACAAAAATACAGTATTTACTTAAACACCTTCTATTTCTTTTTAGACCTGTGGTATCCTATTGGTAATGGCTTCAACTTACGCGTTTATTTATTTCATCACTACTGCTCTCAAAACGGTGATTAAAAACATCGTGAGGAAACTGGCATGTCTTAAACATTTGAAGGTGTGTGACATTCGCCAATCAGCACTAGGACCGCGTGATAAATTACGGCCCATTCCTTCTACTAGAGCCTGAGTCCCAGCAGCAGGAACAGGTCTTTGGTTAGTGATTAAAAAAAAAACGCATATGAACAATTAACGGCATTTGATACTGTGACAGAGTAATCAAAAAGTTGTAATTTCTTAACTCGGTCTTCGCATGGCCTACGCAGCCATACCGTAAAGCCGTAGAAAAATATTTGCCAAATCAGTCTAGGCATCTTTAAATAATTTGGGGAAACGACATAAAAAGATTTTGACAAATTGAGAACCTTTACCTTTTTTAAAGTCGGTAAAAAATATTGGTAACCAGGTGCATCAGAATTGATTGAAAACCAATCCAATATAGTTGGGAAACCCGATGATGAGTCGGTTTTTTTGTACCCTTATCACAAAAAGTTATAATTCCATGACAATAAAGTTCCTCAGCAAAAATGTTAGTAAGTACCCGTTGTTGTTCGCGAGATTGTTGAAAAAGGGCGTAGAGATTGTTAGAAAAGGGGGTAGAGTCACCTGCATGCGAAACGTTAAGACTAACAAAAACTACAAAATTATGGTTTCTTTCGTATGTGGTTTTGGGTCTAGTCTCAATCATTAACTGTTCAGGCTGAAGAAAAAAAAGATGGAAAAGAAAAAAAAATCTACTAATGGCTCACACAATCGTAAAAAACAAACTAAAAATAAATGAAAAAGCAGAAAACAGACCTAAAACTATAATTTGTATGATATTAAAAAGGCACCAAACACAGCCTATGCTGCTATTATTAAATAATATTGTTATTTAATTATAGCAACATACGTTTATTTAAGACTAGCTTTTGCCCGCAGCTTCGCTCCCGCTCTACCCTGCTCTACTCTACTCTACCCTACTCTACCCTACTCTACCCTATTCTACCCTACTCTACCCTGCTCTACTGCGGACGTCTTTCGGTTGAATGATGATGATGGGCTTAAGGATGACGAGCAATGAGTAGCTCGGCATCCAGCCATCCGGTAAGGGTCCAGTAAAGCCGATGCCCACTGGGCCCCTATTTGAAAGAGTTATCGTGGCAAAATAAAAGAACTTAGGTGGTTTCTAGTCAGTAAAAGACTACCACACCATTTCGCTTTACCCTGGAATGAAAGAAATCACTTGATGATTTTCCACTTCAAATTTTTTTTCAAGATTCCGTACAAACTAATTATGTAAATATTGTAAGTGTAATATGTAAATCGAGTCACAGAAGATTTTTGCGAATTGAAAAAATTTTTTTGTGACGTTAGTAGATATTTACAGTTTTCAGATTTATTCCTATACTTTTGCTATAAGACCATTCTTTATGTTAAATTTCAATTTTCTAAGTCAACGGGAAGTACCCTATGAATTTAGATTCCTTTTCGAATGTCGAAATATACGTTTTTTTTACTATTATTTATTTATTTATTTCCTTATTGTACACCTTAACTTTTCACCTTTTTTGCGACATGAACCGCCGTACCTTTTTTTCGTCAACTTAAAAGTTTGATTTTTTCACAACATCATGGAACCCTAGATCTGAATATATGATTTAAATATCAACTCGATACCTCCACGCATTCTCGAGATAAATGGTCTTGACAGTCAGACAGAAAGACAGACGGAAAACAAAGTGATTCTATATGGCATCCATTTTTTCCTTTTGAGGAAAGAAAACCTAAAAATGAAGGAAAGTACGACCTTTGTCCCGAAATGGGTACCGAAAGGCTCGTAATTCTTAGAACTAAATAAAAAAGCAGAAAATAAACAATTCCTACTTAAATATACAAAGGCATTATATTGACCAACCCTTCTTTATCGTCGGCCAACAAAAAACCCGTTGAATTAATTCGTGAAAAAAAAAAGCGATTGTTGACAGTAGTGACCCTATCATTTTATTCTTAAATAATAAATCTTTAAACAGATAACGGGGACCCCGAGACATCATTTACATATTTACAAAGAACAAAAAAAAATGAGGGTAATTTAGATTTATTTTTAGCTTATGGTTCAGGCCAAGGTTTGTATATTTCATTTGAGATATATTTTACTTTATTCAAGTAATAAATTAGTGCAAGAGTGGACTGTATGAAACACTAGCTCGTGCTAGCGGTTTCACTTGTTGAAGTAGGAAAATATCTCGACATATTTCCGAGATAAAAAGTATCGTATGTCCTTTTCCAAAACACATTTCCTATTGCCGTTAAATTTTGATCGTTTTAATCCCGTGAAGGGTCGATCCAGTACATGAAACACTATCGATTTGTAAGGCTAAAAAAAATAAAGTACTTTTTTTCTAAAATTCGAATTGAGACATAATTATACGCATGTATGAAATTATTTTTTTAAGTGAACGAGTCAATGACCTTGTAGGTAGTTGGCGGTCGTTGCGTACTAGATACCAGCCGGTATCTTACCTCTACCAATATGATTATGGAGACGTCCAGTTACTACCGCTATACACCCCTATTTTTTAATTAGTGCAAAAAAAAATGGGGCTCAATTAGTACCCGTTACTGATCATATTTATGTAGTGAAAAGTAAAAAAAAAAACGAAATCCCAAAATTGTCCACGAAAATTTGACATTTGGTAAATTCATAATTGAATCAATAATTCTTAACAATTATTACTAGAAAATACTAAGGACAGTGTTTTTCCATTATTATTGACATTCTTTCATTTATAAACAATAACCTGTACAATGTTTCCATAAATTGAATGAGATTTTGGGATATAAACAAACGCTCATAACTTTGCTGTTTATGAATATTATTCATTGAGACTTTACTTAAATAATAACAAGACCTTTTCTAATAAGCCCTTTAAGTATTTGCACTAATTAATTAATTAAAAAATAGCGGTGTATTCTATAAAAACAACAACGATTCTATCCAAACCTCTGTTCCGCTTTGAAGAGGAGACGAAATTTCTTAAACTTATTCATTTGTTTTTCTATCTTATCAATCTAGACTTATATCTACTTTCTACTTACATACTTTAACTCCAAGTCAAAGTGTATAAGTACCTAAAGCATTTTAAGCAGCTTTCGTTTTCACTAAAATGAATATTTGTTCATCCAAATTCCTAGATAAGTAATGACTTTGATAACAGCGACCTAGAAAGTTTTTCGTTGAAGTTTCGTGTCTTAAGTTATATTTTGAATGAGTATTACAGTAAACGCTTGGGAAACTAACGGTTATCATGTTTCAGGCCATGGAGTATCGTTAACCAAATAGTTATTTTCCCATTATACCTTTAGCAGTATAACAAGCTTAGGACCTATTTACCTATTTGTAAGAAACGCAAACTCATTTTTATTTAGTCATCCATATTCTCACATGTTATAAAAAAACGGGCAAGTGCGAGTTGGACTCGCGCACTGAGAGTTTCACACAGTTCAATTCCCGAATTAAGTCTCGTAGATTTTTCCGAATCGCATTTTTTTGTGGTGTAGCAACAAATTTACAGTTTTCTGATTTTTCCCTATGCTTGTGCTATGAGACCTTGATGATGAAAAAATTTCAGGTTACTAGCTCAACGGAGTGTAGAAATATACGTTTTTTAGTTTGATTTTTTACAGCTTCATGGGTCCGAAGACCTGGGTACATAGTTTTAATTTCAACTCCATACCTCCACGCGTTACCGAGATAAAAAGCCTTGACAGACATTCCGACGGACAACAATGTGATCCTATACGAAGAAAAAATGTAAATTACTGATCGAATTTTAATGCTACTTGCCGATAGAGAGAGTAATACATGAAGAAAGTTTAGATGATACACACAATAGTCGCCGTCACGCCATCCGTTAACTATACGGACTGAGCCTGAGTCATCGACGGTGCGTAGTGTTTCACGCACGCCTCATAGAGATCTCAGCAAGTCTATGGAGGCCCAACAGGGCTGAAACCTACTGGGACCATGGATTGATATCCGAAAGGAAACCCGGTATACTGAAACGCATGAGAAAGAAGGACGTAGAGTAGCCAGCCTTTCTGTTTTTTTATGCATGCATGCATGATGCATTTTGGAGACTGTCCGCGGGAATTACATGACTCGTTCCGCCATCTCCGTTCTACCATCGGACAACCCAACGTACGGCGAATATCCACCTTTACGTTTTTGATACATCTACGGTCCGAACTTTCATCAACGATTGCATCACTGTTTACCATTAGGTGTGAGTGCAGTCATGTATTGGTCTATATCGAAAAAAAAGGAACTTACGTGTGGTTTTAGTCAGTAAAAGTCCAACGCGTCTACTCAACACAGTACTAAAGTAGAGAAAAGATAAGAATTTCAACGATTTGTGACAACCGTGTGAAGTTCAATTTCAAATGACTCAACTTCATAAAACAAGGAAATACTAAACATTTTAGCGTACTGAGACCTCCCAGAATTTCTTGGAAGATTCACAGGTTGTCTAAAGGGTGACCTTAATACGGTTTGTCGAGTTAAATTCCAAACTCCGGCCGGATACCGAAAACATGCTCATAAGAGAATAATATTTTAATCCATTAACAAGTTTTGTTATATCCTATTACTAGCAACCCACCCCAGCTTCACACAGGTGCAACGGTGATTTTATACATATAAACTTCCCTCTTGAACCACTCTATCTCTAATCCATCCAAAGGTTGTCTGTAAAAAACACGCTTTTAGCGATGAGACCGCCCATTGTGACACCCTATTCATTTTGAGTTCCTATTGTAATTTTATTTTTGGTGTACAATATAATCTATCTATAAAAGAAACCCATAATAATTCGTTGCGTAGTTTTAAAGATCTAAGTATACATATGCATAGAGCAGTGGTGGCCGAGTGGTAACGGCCCCGACTTACGAGTTGTAGGTCACGAGTTTAAACCCAGCCAGGCTCATTACTTTGTGTAATTTATTACATCACCACTGCTCTCAAAACGATGAAGGAAAACATCGTGAGGAAGCCGACATGTCCAGAACCAAAAATTCGAAGACATGTGACATCCACCAACCCGCACTGGGCCCGCGTGGTGGATTAAGGCCCATTCTCTCTCCCTAGAGAAGAGGCCTGAGTCCCAGCAGTGGGAACATAATAAGGCTGATGCTATGTGTACATAGGAACAGATAGCGGGTAGCGACTTCGTTTTATACTATGTGGTGATGATGAATTTGACAGCATAATTTAGGAGTCTTCTAAGCTAGAGAGAAAAGGCTCTTAATAAACTAGAGCAATTCACTATCATCGATTGTATCACTGCTAACTATCAAGTGGTATTACAGTCAAGCACTAGTTCATATCATTAAAAAAAAAATGAAAAATATCCAAGTTTACGGATATAGTTGTATAATATTAAGCATTTGAACCCGATCCTGTGCATCTAGCATCCATCGGATTCCCGCAACCATCACCAGGCCATCGGTCTACCTTGTAGGAGGCTTTCCGACACTATGTCTTCCGCTATGTGGTCGCCATTCCAGAACCTTTCGGCCCCAACGGCCATCTGTTCTGCGAGCAATGTGCCCAGCCTGACGCGCGCGCTGCGCACGCTCAACCTCATAGCTGAAGACGTGGATATATTTTATTGTACTCTGAGTGAATTTACTAAGATAGGACTTTTTAAAATTTGTTACGGTTAAGATAATTTAATAAATCTAATTTATAATTTAGTAATAAGAAACCTCAATATCGATTTTGATTAGTCTGTAAGGATATTGCTGGGAATAAATAAATAAATAAATAAAATAAATAAATAAATAAGTTTGGCGATTCTTCTGCTATGTCAGCAACCTTGGCTCTCCTGCGGATATCTTCATTTCTGATACGATCACGCAAGGAAATTCCGAGCATAGCCTTTTCCATTGCCCTCTGGGTGACTTGGGGCCTTCTGATGAGGCCCATTGGCTCTTATAATAACAAACCTGAGTATTACTATGGTTTGTTTTTTTTTTTGAGAGTGAATCATCAAATGGATTTTCTCCCGCTCTAAAATGATCGAGAGGGAGTGTCCGATTTTTATTGACTATAATAATGCTAATGGGTTTTTTTACGATCTTTAAATTAAATCGAGACATTACCAGAGATCAATCTAGTACATATCTATCCTCCTTGCGTCGTATTCCTCAGTGCTGAGGGTCGTGACCTCCCTGCTTCATCATTTTCATCACGACGTTTCTCCATCTGTTTCTGTCTCTGGCGGTGTGAAGGGCATTATATACCGTAGAGTTAAGAGTGGAGCGGATCTGGTCGGACCAACGTATTGGGCTGCGTCCACGAGGCCTTTTCCCATCCACTTTACCGGTCACGATAAGCCTCTCGAGGTTGCCACCGTCCTTCCTTGCAACGTGACCGAAGTATTGCAGAATCTTTCTGAGACACTCGGACGACAACCGCGAGGAGATTTTGAGTTCTCGCAATATGGATACGTTGGTCCGAAATGCTGTCCAAGGGATACGGAGCATTTTTCTCCAGCACCACATCTCAAAGGCGTCGATGCGTTTGCGGTCTGCAGCTTTCAGCGTCCAAGTCTCAGCGCCATACGAAAATATGGAGAAGACCAGGGTCCGCACCAGCTTCGTTTTGGTGTTGATGGAGATGTTGCGATCCCTCCAGATCCTGTCAAGCTGAGACATGGCGCCCTTAGCCATGCCAATTCTTCTGCGAACTTCCTTCTCGCACGAACCATCATTACTGATATTGGAGCCCAGGTAAATAAAGTTGTCCACTATCTCTAGGTCCAACGCGCCAGTGAGCTCCAATTTCCCAGACCTATCCACCACCATGATCTTGGTTTTGGACTTGTTTATGGAAAGCCCCATCTCCTCGCTAATCCGTTCCATTCGGTCCAGGAATGCAACCATTTCCGCCTCATTTGCTGCAAAAAGAGTAGTGTCATCGGCGTAGCGCAGGTTGGTGATTTTTACTCCACCGACCGTGATGCCGCCCTCCCAGTTCTCGCAGGTACGTCTCATAATATATTCGCCATAAATGTTGAACAAAATAGGGGATAAAATACATCCTTGGCGCACTCCTCGGCGAAATTTAAAGGGTTTTGAGGCTGATTTATCGACTCTTACGACTCCCAGGCTTGAGCTATATAAGGTGCGAAGCAGAGCTACGAGATGATTAGGTACTCCAAGTTCGTTTAAGACTCTCCACAAGCAATCCCAGTTGACACAGTCAAAAGCCTTGCTATAGTCTACGAAACACATTATCACTGGCGTATCAAACTCGTATGCCTTCTCCACGAGTTGCCTGACATTAAGAATCTGTTCTCGAGTACCCTTGCCCTTGACGAAACCCGCTTGCTCCTGCGGGATTTGCCAATCCAGATAGTAGCGGATGCGGTTGTTTAGAATATGGAGCAAGATTTTGCTAGCATGTGAGATGAGGGACAAGGTTCGATAATTGCCGCAGTTCTTGGTCGATCCTTTTTTGTGCAGCGGAAGGATTATAGATTCCGACCAGTCTTGCGGCCAATCACCGTTTTGCCAGATATGTGAGCAAATTCTGTGAAGCGCCTCTACACCCAAATCACCCATAGCCGTAAGCACCTCTGCTGTTATTTGGTCGCTTCCTGGGGCTTTCATCTTCTTGAGGGACTGAAGAGCAGCAGATATTTCAGAACGAAGAATTATGGGTTCCAGCTCTAGGTCGTTCCAGTCCGGGACGGCTCCAGGCATCGAATGGGGGTCTGTGTACAACTGCTCACAATAGACACGCCACCTCTCAGCAATGCGGTCAAGTTCATGTAGTACAGTGCCATCGACATCTTCTATAACCCACGATTTAGCCCTGAACTGTTTGGACAAGACTCTAACTTTCTTAAAAAGGTCTGCAGTTTGTAACTTGCTGGAAAATTTCTCAATGTCGCTGCAGATGCCCTCAATGAAGTTATTTTTGTCATTGCGACAGCTAATTTTGATAGCCCTGCTAAGCTCCGAGTATTCAGCCATCACAGCACGATCTTGTAGACCCTTAGTTTTCAAGACTTTTCTGCGCTGAATGAGTTCCCACGAGCAATCGGAGATCCAGCATTTTTTCTTCTGCTCTGGCTTCCTCTTCCCAGAGACCTGGCCCAGCGCATCGCTGATGAGACCTTTCAATTGCATCCACTGCTTGTCAGCGTTAGCGTGCTCTTGCGTTGGACAATCCTTCAGTTTCGCTTCTAACGCCTCTCGGAAGATCGACCGCTCAGAAGGATCCAAGCTTCTTGACTTAGATGGTTGACGTCTAGGCGCCTTCAAGCGCAGTGAGAACTTGGCTACGAGTAGGATGTGGTCAGATCCGCACTCTGCACCGGGAAAGGTCTTCACATTAGAAACCGAGGATCTCCAGCGGGTATCTATAATGACGTAGTCGATTTGATTCCTGTGCCTATCGCCTGGAGACCTCCATGTGTACAAACGTCTTGGATGATGTTGGAAGTACGTGTTCATGATACTGAGATTTTTGTCTATACAGAACTCGATCAGTTTTTCACCTCGTTCATTCCTAGTGCCAAGTCCAAATTTTCCAACAGTGCTTCTGATATGATCATCAGCAAGTGTACTACCGACCTTGGCATTCCAATCACCAACGATCATTTTAATTTCCCGGCTAGGAATAGAGTTCAGCGTGTCTTCCAGTTTCCCATAAAAGTCTTCAATAACCTCATCTGGAGCTTGTGCTGTCGGTGCGTATATTTGTACAATATTCAGCACGCACGGTTTGGTGTTCAGCTTCATAGTCAGGATTCTATCCGACACAGGATTATAACCGAGGACATATTTGTTCATGTGTGGTGGCAATATGATTCCGACCCCATTCCTACTTGAACCCTCGCAGCCCGAGAAGTACATGGTGTTCCCTGTCGCAGTGGTGAAATGGCCATTACCACGCATGTGTGTTTCACTGACGCCCAGTATGGAGATACCGTGTGATCCCATTTCCTTCTCCACGATGGTCAGTTTTCCCGCCATTAATAGACCTCGGACGTTCCAAGCGCCAATACGATGACAGGTTTGTATTGAGGTCTTCTCGCTCTTATGTTTTGTACCGACAGTAGCAACTCTTCCTTCTGAAGCCCGTCGGTACACCTCAGGGGAAGCTTCGGTCGCCAATTTCACACCATCCAGCCCGGCTACTGGGTGGCGCCGATGGTTAGTCGGGTCGCCCAACATCATCTCTCTCATTGTATCTGAATCCATAGGGGGGTTTTCATGGGAAGATAATCGTAGTGGGCTCCCACGTCCTTCTACGTCAGTCTTTTAGGGGGAATTTAGGGCCCCTCGGTCACTGGCTACCGCCCCGAAGACGTTAGGTCCTCTCGGGGTAGTCGGGTTAGTTGCCGCCGCCCGATGCTCGGCGTTGACTTTTTAACGGCATGGGTAGGTCTCTTCCATACCAACCCTCCTCCTTTCTCATTCGGGCTTGGGACCGACATCGGCGGAGTACATATCTATATACACCATCAAATCAAAATATCAAAGCAGCAACATCAAATACGCATCAAACATCATAGAACCTTCAAATCAATTCATGTATTCGTATCCACACAATGACGTCACAGGTCGTTGAACTTATAAACTGGCGTGGCTTGGTCTCCTCTGTTATGATAGTTCAGGACGAAATAACAAGACATTGCAAAAGGGTGTTTGTCTGCAAATTCTATTCGGTTAAAATGGAGCACGTAGCTAACTTGTACGCTTGAAAATTATACTTTGTTATTGTGTGGTGGCCGAATGGTAACGGCCCCGACTTATGAGTTCACAGTTCAGTCTGGCGCATTACTTTGTGTAATTTATTCCATCACCGCTGCTATCAAAACCGTGAAGGAAAACATCGTGAGGAAACCGGCATGTCTTAGAACCAAAAATTCGAAGACATGTAACATCCACCAATCCGCACTGGGCCCGCGTGGTGGATTACGGCCCATTTCCTATCCTAGAGAGGAGGCCCGAGTCCCAGCAGTGGGAACATTATAAGGCTGATGCTTTTGTGTTTTTGGTTTTGAGTGCTTGGCTATGGTTTTAAACTGAAATGGTTTTAAACCATCTGAATATATCATCTGCGGAAATGTCATGTATGGGTTTAATATAATGTTTAATCAAATTAGAAATGTTTTTAGAAACATTCGTCGTGCGAATAGCTAAGGTGTAGTTTTCTTACCAAAATCTGTTTTCTAATAGCTAACACCTGAGGGGTCTGTAAGTCAATCCATACTAATATTATAAATGCGAAAGTAACTCTGTCTGTCTGTCTGTCTGTCTGTCTGTTACGCGATCACGCTTAAACCACACAACCGATTTAAATAATATTTAGTACGTAGCAAGCTTAAACTCCAAGGATGAACATAGGCTATATATTATCACGCTATTTGCCATGGAGGGTGAGTAATATTGCATTTTATCGGTAAAGTGTCTGCGCGCGGCCAAAATTGGAATTAGTTCGTCGTTTGCTGCCATTTTGACATTTACGTCAGGTGTCAGGAGAATGTCTTGTGTTCTGTGTTTTTAATCGTTTCTAAATTAAATAATCGTTATCATTATACCGAAAGTGATTATAATTGCTGGCAGGGATCTTGAAAATCAAACGTGCTTATTAAGAGGAATGAGAAAATATCGGACCTAAGCTACGGTTTCATTTTCCAAAGTTGACAAATAAATTTTCGGGTGACCATAACAATAAAATTTCCCTATTTAATCGTACACAGGGGAGTTTGTCAGGAAAACATAGTTTGTTGATAATGGACTGCTACTATGTATTTGAATTTTTATAGTGACTATCATGACGGACCAAAAATAATGAAGGATCAGAAATTAGAAATACAAAAGCAAAGAAGAAGAAGAAGGCAATACAAAAAGTCATACTGAAATAGCCACAATCACTAAAGCGGCATTTAACACTGTAACACCAGAAGAATGACTGAATGTCGTCTACATGTTGACAAAATAGAAGACAAATATTTTTAAGCAGATAGGTTAATGGATATCGAAATTAACAATAGACTCATCCGACTCTTCTGATAGTATTGGAGATTGATTCTAAAATTTGTTGATGTTAAAAGTGTTACTAGATATTAATTTAATAAAAGATTTACAAACGTCTCATGACTTTTTTATAATCATCATCATCTTACTGCCCTTTTCTCATGTTATTTGGGGTCGGCGCAACACGTTTTCTTCTTCCATTCTGCCCTGTCACCCGTCATACTATCACTAACTTCCTTCTCTTTCATATCAATCTTTTCTTTGGCCTCCCTCTCCCTCTCCATCTATCCACATGTTTACTCATAACCCTTTTAGTAACATGTGTATCATCCCTCCTCTTTACACGACCATACCAAGACAAACGATTCCCCTTCAACTTTTCTGAAACTGGCGCCACTTTCAAACTTTCTCTAATATACTCATTCCTCACTTTATCCTTTTTTGTCACACCACACATCCATCTCAACATTCATGACTTTTTTATAATATTTACCCTAATAAAATAATCTGTAACGCAATCTATTAACGTATAACTAAATATTTTTTTTAAATTACAATTTGAGTTACTAAAGATTGGTTTTTAAATATATGAGGGAAAATAGATTAGTTAGGCTGGCAACATAAACATGCCCCCTAGCAACGCGCATGCTCTATAAGTAATATTGTATTTTATTGGTATTATACGATTTGCCGCGAGTTCAAACCCCAGCGACAGTTAATATTTTTGTGATTATTTTATCTTCTTTTTTTTCCGATAATATACAATGATACGCCGAATAAATCAATAAAATGGTTGTTTACATGTTTTAAACATAACATAGACCTTTTTATTTAATATTTTTCCAAGTGTTTTGTAAAAAGTAATCAAAACATTAAAAAAAATCGTGTCGGCGAAAAAAAATATTTACCATTTTTTTTTAATTCCTACTATAAACGCCTATTTTGAAGGGAGATTATCTAAGAATTTAGCACAGTGGTTTAGTGACTAGCCATAGCACGCAGGACGATGGTAGTTCGAATCTCAGATTTATGAGGCGTTTTAATTTTGTTTTATTTTTTATTTTTGCATTCTTACTGGTTTTTTATTGAGGCTGGTTTTAAGATCAGCACTTTCGAAACATTTCGGCAGACACTGTCCTTTAAAATCTAACATTCGATTTCAAATCGTTCGTTTTCGTTGGATAAAATAAAATAAGTGTATGCATTTTTTTTATTGAACGGTCCCAGAGCATTTTTAACAATCCTACTGTTTTTTACGGCGGACAGAGTGCGTGTAGCACTCAAGGTTTCGCAAATTTCATTTGAAAGTTGGAGACTCAGGGCTGTTGTGGCTGTTTCGAGTAGTTTCTATTTCGTAGTCGGCCGGAAGTACAGATATTACCATTTTGCGAATCGTCCGGAGGACACGGTCGAGCGTGCAACTACAGCACTGCCATCAATATGCGAGTTCAATTGGGCGGAGATACACGCGCTCAAGATTTCGCGGAAATTCATTTGAAATTTGGAGACTCTTCCTAGGGTAGTTCCCACTATGGAAAATAATTCGTGTGATATATGAAGACATCAGTCAAATATGCACCAACAATACTGGATAAATGAACGAGTAATTTAAACACCAAAAGCGATCGAGCTGCAACAATCAATGCAAACATGCTTTCGTAAATCCATACTAATCTATAGCGACTGCTGAGGCGTCAAGATGTCCTTTCTCGCTGCACCCAGACTGGGAGAAGATATTTGATAATTTACCAACGTTAAGAAGGTACAAAATTGCGAACTCTAAAATGAAGGGCTCAACTCCACTGATCACTTTTTTTATAGCTTATATTTAGAAGGATTTATTTGGTGTTACTAAAAACATACTGCGTATTAATATGCTTTTTTCTGACGCACAAATCATTAAAAAAAAAACATATAACGTTGCGATATCAGAAAATAAACCAAAAACATACATAAACTTATGCTTTTCCTTTGGGTTAGGGAGAAACGCCCACTTTCCAAGTGTCGCCACAATGAACGGTCCTGTGCATCTCGCTTCGCATCCATCGGATTCCCGCAGTCAGAGTGGGCGCTACATGGCTGTTTATCTTGATTTTGGTTTTGCCCATGCTCATTTTAAGACCCACTCTTTCGGAAGCTTTTTTTTTATCGCAGGTAAAATCATCCAATGACAAATCCCGCCCTTGGGCGGAGCGGGATATAGTGTCAGACTCTTACTGACTAAAAACCTACCCCGTTTTTTTGTTGTCTATAGTGCCGGGGCCGGGTATTCCTTTCGGAAGCTAACCCATGACCCCAGCAGGCTTCGACCCTGCCTGCCTGCAACTAGCAGGCTGGGGCTCTACGGTTTGCTGACAGCTCCTTCAGGCGCGCGGGAACAGTACGCGCCGTCGACGTCTTGGGCTCGGTCCGGTCGGTTACCGGACGATCGGACAGCTCCGCAAGCCCGCGCCTACGGTGGCCGGAAATCGGGATCGGAATCCCGGTGGCGGCTGGGGCGAGCGCCCCGTTGCCTCTGCCTGATGCGGTCGGCCTCCTCCTTTGCTAGCATTACTGCTTCGCAGAAGAAGGCGACCGCCTGCCATCCCTCCTCACTCCGGACCATGGCCTGAGCCAAGGCCCGGCGAGAGAGATCGCTGCCACCGATCGCCCCTACGAGGACACGGCGATGCTCCGCCCAGGCGGGGCACACCTCTACAGTATGCTCCACCGTGTCCTCCGGGTGAACCGAACAGTGGTGACACCCGGGCGAATCCGCCGTACGAATCCGGAACAGGAACTTAGCGAACTTGCCGTGTTCGGTAAGAACCTGCGTCGTGCGGAAGTTTAGAACGCCGTGAGGTCTTTCCAGCCACTCCTCAAGGATGGGCCTTATCGCCTCGATTGTGGCGCGCCTTTTTCGGAAGCTTTGACGTTCATATGTACATAATACATATGTACGAGTATATAACACATATTTCCTGAAGGTAATTTGCGTTTTTACCTTAAGCCGTTTTATGTGAAAGTAAAACAAATAATTTCAATGTAGAATGAATTGTAAGATTAGAATTATTGTACAAATATTCTACGAAATTAACGCGGACGAAGTCGCGGGTAACAGCTAGTAGTGAATATAATATAAATATAATATTGCACAACTATCACACAACGCCGTCTAGTCTCAAGCTAAGCAGAGCTACTAGACAAATGATAAACATACTTATATATTTCTATATACATACATTAATATTATAGATAAATTAAACCCAGACACAGAACAAATGATCGTGCTCATCACACAAACATTTATCCTGGGTGGGAATCGAACCCACGACCTCCGGCATAGCAGTCAGGGCCACTAACCACTAGATCAATAGGCCAGTCAATAGAATAGGTTACTTCTACGCAACATTGTCCTAATGTTGACCACAATCATCAAAGATAATGGGCAAAGACCAGCCCTGAAATTAAAACCATATATACTCAAAAAATGCTAATTCGAATAGCTATTTAGTGAGTTCAGCAATTAATTGACCAAAGAGTGAGAGAACAGAAGCAAGTTCGTAGTGCCTTGGT
Source organism: Leucania comma (assembly GCA_958295575.1). Classification (NCBI taxonomy): domain Eukaryota; kingdom Metazoa; phylum Arthropoda; class Insecta; order Lepidoptera; family Noctuidae; genus Leucania; species Leucania comma. The sequence goes on along the minus strand of OY282467.1, from coordinate 23,775,433 downwards.
ATTAATGCCCGGCCCGACTCTGTTCGGATCACAGGGGTACGTAATTTTATGTATGTATGCATGTAACATACCATTAACCCCATTCCACTAGATAGACCTGAGAACTGATTTATCCAGAGCCTTTGTTTAGACTCTTATTCTATTCAAGGATAGAATAGCGACTGCATTTTGTTTTAAAGAGTAAATTAATAATTGTGAAAAATTTTGAGATTTATAAAAAAAAAATATAGATCAAATAAAAATCAAACTTGTGCGTATTGTGATGTTGGAAGGAGAATGCATGAGGCTGCCGTGGCGTTGCAGTGCGTCAGGGATGTTTGCTGAGGCGCGGATAGATAGCTTTGCCGTGATAATCAGGAAGAGATGCACCTCCCTACTCACTCGCGTTCGTTGCAGCAATAACACTATACTGAGTGTTTTTGCAGATAGGTGAGAGCCCGCATGTTGGAAAGATGGGTGCGCATGTCGAAGTATAGTTGTGTATTGTATTGTAATGTGTTGTTAATACCTACTAACATTAGTTATAAAATAACTCTTACTAAGAGAATATGGACTTCGTCCGAAATATATTTTTTATTATTATTGTTATAAGTTATTTGCTTGTTAGAGCTAACGGGCTGGCTTGATAGATGTTTTGAAGGATGTTGGCAGTTCTAGAATAGGTTTGAACATTTGATAGCAAAAAATTTTTTTGTTGTTTCGGCAGCCGGCTTGTGATCGTTGAAATGTAGTGAAGTGATTAATATAACGATATCCTCGTAGCCCTAAATTGTGTTTTATTCATTCAACGATCCCAGAACCGAGGCCTGCCAGAACAGGGTCTTGACAGTTTTTTCTATTATTTTTTTGTTACCAAAATTTATAAGGAATTACTAAGAGAATCAAGATGCAGTATCAGCACACTCTAGAGACGCCATCAGATTATAAGAATTCGGTGATTGGAATACCTTGTTGTTACGCAATAGTGTTAACGATAAAACTTGTCAAAGAATGATAAATACACAAACAATGAAAAAAAAAACTTTTTTATGATGGGTGGAAATCATCTCATGACATCCCCCGCCCTTGGGCGGAGCACGAGGTAGTGTCAGACTCATTCTGACAAAAAAAACCACCCCGGTCCTTCGTTGCCTTTCATACCGGGCCCGAGTCTTCCTTCCAGAAACCGACCTTTGGCCCCAGTAGGTTTTGGCCCTGCCTGTGCTAGCAGGCTGAGCCTCTACGGGTTGCTGACAGCAACTTGAGGCGAGAGGGAGCAGTACGAGCCGTCGACGACTTAGACTCGGTCCGATCAGTTACCGGATGGTCGGACAGCGAGTCTGCATCTACGGTGGCAGGAAATTGGGATCAGAATCCCATTTGTAATTCGAGCGGTTGTGATCTTGTTCATGTACGGTTAAAGTATATTATGTTTTAAATGACAATGCTACAGCAGATGGTAAAATACATTGTTGATGTTGCATTTAAAGTTAACTTTGACAAGAACTGCAAAGTAGCTGTTAGCGCAACCCTCCCTAAGGGTGTCTTTTCGTACTAAACTTTATTTACTACCCGAAAAGATACACATTTTAGATCAAGAAGCCTCGCGGCGTGGTGCAACGTATTCTGAATTCTTACAATGAAATGTGTATCTTTTTATGTAGTAAATAAAGTTATATTTTGAGTAGCTCTTCGCGCATCGTCGCGTCTCGTCGTGTCTCAGTTTGAACTGCCGAATTTCCTGAATTTTAACAGGCTACTAAAGACGTGAGAGCAGTGGTAGCCAAGTGGTAATGGCCCCGACTTACGAGTTGTTGGTTGCGGGGTCAAACCCAGCATTGGCAGAGTTGGCCACGCCTTTAATTTCTTTGTTCTGAAATCATCTCAACGCTCAGTCACGTGGTCAGAACAAAGGAATCGGAGTCGCGGCCGACTCGAGGCGTTCGACGCAAGAGAATTGAAACGAAATGGTCGTAACTTGACAGACGTTACGTCCATTTCGTCACGAGTCTAGAATCGATAACGCCTCAACGTACTTACGGATTTCGTAGAGATGATGTCATTCCCATATATTTGATTAGCTTTCTAATAGCGTTAACGATTGTAGATCATCAACTCGTCTAAGCCCGTAATTTGTTTATTTGTTTCTTTCTGTATTCCACTTGTTTTTTTATTGTACCGCTCACATGAAGTACTACAGTGATGTTACAATCAATACCACTTTAGTAAAACAATTAATTCCTTAAATGATTTTAAATAGAACTAACCGACTGCTATATTAACGTACTTAAAATTACTAAATAATAAGGATGTTCAGTACCTCTACCATGAGTTTTAAGCAATAGTATTCGTCGCTACTCGATATCGACGCCGTAAATATTTTGTATGGCAAATTTTGCAGCGCCTCTAGCGGTCACTTGCAGAACCAAAATTTGCCATACAAAATATTTACGGCGTCGATATCGAGTAGCGACGAATACTATTGCTTTAAACTCATGGTAGAGGTACAGAACCATTTACTAAAGTTTTTTTAGTAGTTTGGGCGATTAAAAAAGAAATGCCTCAATTAGAGTTGTTGCTGTAATTGAAGAATTTCTTTTTTATAAAAACCATGAACTATAAAATAGTCTAGATAGTGTTTTGGTTTGGATTTTTATAAAACAAATGTTATATAAAAATCTGGTCTAGCTAGAAGTTTTGAAGGTTTTAAGCATATTTTCTAGTGCCTGATTCTTTTGTTTCATAAACAATGCCGTGACAGAAGTTAGCGTGTGAACATTGCGTGGCGAAGAATGTACAATTATAATATGATATGCCTACTAGATTTCGATCGTAATTTCGTACGTAGACTTTGTAACCAGTGGAATGTTTTACTGACCTCGATATTGTTGTAAACTCTCTTTATATCATTTTTTTTTCTTTAGGAAGAATCAATACAATATCCGTCAACAGGCACTCGAGCACTCTCATTTCTTCAATTTTTTTTTTAATTGTACATACACCAAAATAGTAGGTAACAAAACTTTTACACAAACCTAAGTCAATGATGGCATCTCAAAGCTCAGTAACGTGGTCGGAGTAAAAGAATTGGGGGCGTGGCCAACTCCAAACGTTCACGCTAAACGAAACGATTGTAACATAGCTAGAGAGGTTGGGGCCCTACTCTGCTATATAATAGAATAGAATAGCATAAACTTTACTGTACACCAAAATAGTAACAAAATTCACAAAAACTTATACCTATCTATGGGTAAAATGGCGGTCTTATCGTTCGTAATCTGTTAATTCATAATGTCCGATAATGGGTTGATGAGTGGTCTTGTAATAAAATTGTGGTACGAGTGTGTCTTGTAACGAATTAAAATCAATGACTGCACAATGACGTTCTGACGGTAGGTCACTGACCAAAGGAACTGTCAAAATTTTTGCAGATTAACGCATACGTCAGGCATTCATTTTTCATTCTGAATTATGTATGAGATTACCATTCAATGCCATTTCTTTCAATGGAGTATCAGTGGTTGATTATTTGAAAGTCATAAAGATGCCAGTAATTAGTAGATTACCAAACTTGTCAAAATCAACAATTATGAAATCACTATTGTAATAGCAGACCTCCTGCAAGTATTTTCAAGTAATTTATGATCTAAGTTTTACTACTTATATTAAAAATAAAATAGAACCCAGGGAATTTTTAAGAAATCGCAAATATTGTGTTTTTTTTTTAATAATCTAGCACATAACACGGTTACCCCAGATATAACCATGTCAGCCACAGATTCTCAAAAATACTACGAAATAAATATCTTTAGTGTCTCAACAGATTTACAATGGAGCTTGCCCACAGCCGTCCGAGGATAGCATTTTTCTTTTTGTTCCAAATCCTTTGTTGCGGCTTGAAAATATCCAGCGTTGCTTGGCGAGAAGAGTTTCTAAATCAAATGTTTTGATCAAAATAGTGCTTGTGTTTTTTTTACAAAAGAGGATTTTGTTTGTTATTGTTTTATTTTGTTTCAATGATTTTATAGATTTTGTCTGTGTCTGCACTGTCTATCAAAGTTCCTAACATCAGCCTTATAATTTTCCCAGCACTGGGACTCAGGCCTCCTTTTTAGGAGAGAGAATAGGCCGTAATCCACTACGCTAGCCCGTCTTCGATCTTTTGGTACTAGGTCATGCTAGTTTCTTCACGATGTTTTCCTTCATTGTTTGAGAGCAGTGGTGATGAAATAAATTACACAAAGTAATGCGCCTGGACGGGCTTGAACCCGCGACCTACTAATCGTAAGTCGGGGCCGTTACCACTAGGCCACCACTGCTCTAAGTACATATCATACTCATATTATAAAGGCGAAAGTTCATGTATGCATATGCATGCACTCATAGGCCGTGTTTATGGAGACGCGGCGCGTTGATTGGCGCGTTGGGCGTTTCGTCGTTCATTGCAGCAGCGGGCCGCGTCATCGCTCGCGCTAACATAAACATTTGGCAATTTACGAGGGACCGCCCGATGCGCCGCGCAACGCGCCGCGTCTCCGTAATCGAGCACATAAACTGTGTGTGTTTGTTACTTCTTCATCATGCTCGAACATTTGAACAGATTTCAATGAAACTAGGTACATGGATACATTATGTTATGAAGTAGCACATAAATAAAACATTTTTAATCCGGGAATAATATGTTCCTTTGAAATAAGTTTATACAATGACGTGTTCGAAACCCCTGGCAGCAGCGTATTATTTATAACTTGGACTCTGTTAAAAAACGAAACCTATAATTGCTTTTCGACTTTTTAATGAACTTGTAAATTCAGAAAAGTATTAGGTACTTACCCTTTTGTTAGAACTAATACGCCAGGTATTTTATCATAATCATTTCAACCATAACACGACCATAATTGGACATAGGTAGTGAGGCAGTCACTAATAGCAAAAATCTTATCAGTTGGCGCTGTGGTTGAGTGATGGGCTGCTACGCTACGAAGTATTCGTATATCGGCACCAATTTTTTCCACACCAATGGTTTCGGCACCAAAGCTATTCCTCTTTCCGCACCACGCTTGGTGTCGAATGCAACATACCTATCATAACTATTGGACCCGGAAGAGTAAGACTTCCACGCTACGCGTAACTGGTTCAATGCAGCGCGGAAAAAATATTTGCATGGCCTAAGATAGTCGTTGCAGGCCTTGGTGATTATGTACGTAAGTTCAGATGTCTGTTAAGATCGCCTCAACACAGGAGTATTATTTAAGAAATGTTTAATGAAATAGGTAGATACGAGTCTCAAATGTAGATAAAAATGTTTTTAGTTAATAAATTACCGGGTAAAATCCTAAAGCACCAATACGATTTGTTACCGCTCACTCAGCCGTTTTAGAACCGATTAGTACGACCCTTTTATAATCACACGGATTTTTCAAAGTAAACAGAAAAATCCAATACCATGGATAGGTACACGAACATAATTATGTGACAATGAAATACTCTCTCGACCCTTTTATAGGGTAGGTAAAAACATCCAATGACAAATCCCGCCCTTGGGCGGAGCGGAAAATAGTGTGAGACTCTTACTGACTAAAAACCTACCCCGTTCCTTCGTTGTCTATCCGGGGCTGAGCCTTCTTTTCAGAAAGCGGCCCTTGACCCCAGTAGGCTTCGACCCTGTTTGCCTGCAGCTAGCAGGCTGGGCCTCTACGGTTCTCTCTCTACCCTTGATAAAAACATATCGATGGTCCCACCGAATAAACGTGTAAGAGAAATGTGACAACTTTTCAGTAAAAAATAAAAACGTATAAACTTCAATAACGCTCATTTCATTGTAAATAGATATAAATAATGTATAATCGAAATAAAGGTAAAAAAATAAACTATAGATTTGTATATTTACTTCTTTAAAAAAATCAACGAGTTTCAAGAAATTCATGAAAAACTATTTAATGTTTTTACTCTTGTGAAATACGCATGACTAGGTTACAGTAATATGTCATTACACGTTTATTCGTGTAATAATACACAACGAATAAAATGTACTTAAGGTTACACTATTATTCTCCGTAAATCAAGTTTGTTTTTGAAGCCAGCTATAACTATTTACACGCTTGTTTACAGTACATTGTTCTGCTATCATATGATTGGAAAGATCGAATACACTTATATCAGAGTTAATAAGATCAGTTTTCGTTTATGTAATACATCTTTGTTAATGCATTGTAAATAAATAATTAAAAAGATTTAAATAAAATACAGATATTATATAGAATAAAAAATATAATCATGGTTTTTATCCATGTGAACACAAAGTACTAATCTTATTGATTAAAAAAAAAATCAAATTGCAATATTAGAAACACTAGTCCTCCTCCTCACTTTCATTGGCGACCGAGATGGAGTTATCTAATGGTAATAGATTTTTATAAATTTACTTTGATAATGGTTTGGTATTGCTCCTGAATCACAAAGACTTATCAAATCCTTCAATAAAGTAGTGCTATAGGTAACATACTAGTGTACGCTAGTTGAGGTTTACAACATCTTCTGTAGGTTCTCCCCGCCTCATTCTTGAGTTAGTTCTTATCAAGATTTTCATCTCTCGTAATTCGTCTTCCAAACTATATCTGAAGTAAATTTACTAGAAGATTACTTCTTTTATTTTGCTCCAGTAAATTTTATCACCATTTGTGTTCTTTCCCTATAATAACTCTTTAAAATCCATAAAATCATTTTGTGTCATTTGTTTTACTTGGTACTTATGCCCAGTAACTTTGGCATTCTCTATCAAGTATTACATTTGATCGGGAGTGTATACACCGTTAAATTTTGGTCGTTTTAATCTCGCGGAGGGTCGATTCGGTACATAAAACACTATCGATTTGTAAAGATAAAAAGGATTTCGCCGAAATCGGTCAACTGGTGATCTTCTAGCGTATGCCATTCACATCTGGAGTGAGGCCATCGAGAAGCGCGGGGAAGCATTTGCCTTTTCCCTCGACATCTCGAAGGCTTTTGATAGGGTCTGGCACGAAAGCCTGATTAGTAAGCTTCCTTCTTTCGGTATACCTGCTGAATTGTGTGCTTGGATCGTAGACTTCCTGAGGGATCGGTCTACCCGAGTGGTCATCGATGGCTGCTCATCTGGTCAAATGCCGGGGTCCCTCAGAGGTCAGTACTCTCGGCAACATTGTTCTTGCTGCACATAAACGATCTGCTTAAACTCGGTGCCTTTGGGTATGCAGACGACAGCATTGTTGCTGAGAGTTACATATCCAGCGCACAAGCTAGTGGGTCACAGATCCATTCTCTTCGAGAGGCTATGGTTGAGCGCTTGAACTTGGCCTTGGAGGCAGTCTCTGAATGGGGCGATGCCAATTTGGTCAGGATCAATGCTGCTAAGACCCAGGGCGTGTCTATTTTCCGCTAAAATCAATTCAGCCCTGCTTCAACTTCCGGGGTGTAACCGTGCCGGTAACCTACCATCTTAATCTTCTTGGTGTAACGTTGACATCTACTCTCAACTTTGGGCCATAGATCGAAGCAAAGTCTCAACTGGCTGCAAAAAAGCTGGAAATCCTCACAAAGGTCAAACAGTACTTCACGCCGGAACAGCTGCTCAAACTTGCGCTTGATAAAGTTTGAGCAGCTGTTCCGGCGTTTTCTATCGGTTACATTTCGGGGAGTGTGCGACAGAATTGCATAGCCTAATTCCGCCTAGCCCGTTCCATCATCGGACTACTAGACGTACGGCGTTGCGCCACCGGTACATGGTTTTTTTTTTATGTGGTGGATAAAATCAACCAATGACAAATCCCGCCCTTGGGTGGGGGGCCCTGGGTGACACTTTCACATAACCTTTGGCCCCAGTAGGCTTCGGCCCTGCTGGGCCCCTATAGTTTGCTGACAACTCCTTGAAGCGCGCGGGAACAGTGCACGCCGTAAATGACTTGAGCTCGGACCGATCTGTTAGCGGACGGACGGACAGCGAGCTACTCATTGCCCGCCGTCCGCGAGTCCGCGCCTTCGGTGGCCGGAAATCGGGATCGGTATCCGGGCGGCGGCGGTGGCACGTGCGCCGTTGCCTGATGCGGTCGGCCTCCTCCTTTGCTAGCATTACTGCTTCGCAGAAGGAGGCGACCGCCTGCCACTCCTCCTCGCTCCGGAGCATAGCTTGAACCAAGCCCCGGCGTGAGAGATCACCGCCGCCGATCGCCTCCACGAGGACACGGCGATGCTCTTCCCAAGCGGGGCACACCTCGATTGTGTGCTCCACCGTGTCCTCCAGGCGGTCCGCACAGTGGCGACATCTGGGCGTCGTCTTCGCACGAATCTTGTACAGGTACGTCCCAAACTGGCCGTGTTCGGTTAGTACCTGTGCCGAGGCCTTTCCAGCCACGCCTCAAAGAGGGGCCTTACCGCCTCGATCGTGGCGTGCCCAGCGCGGGGTTGCGACAGTCGCTCTCGCCATTTCTCGCTGGAACTCTGTCCGCCATGCCGCAACTTGTCGCGGCAGCGGAGTTTCGCCCCGGCGTTGCATCTCCACGCGTAAGTCGTGCACCGGTACATGTTGGACATCCCACCTATACGCATAAACCACGGGCCCCGGGACAAAGGCGAGGAATGGAAAGGTAGGTTTTTAGTCAGTAAAAGTCTGACACTGTTTCCCGCCCCACCCAAGGGCGGGATTCGTCATTGGATGATTTTACCTACCAATAAAAAAAAAAAAAAAAAAACCTATACGCACAAAGTGTTTTGGGAACACATTCATTGTGAGTACAGCTCAGCTTTAATTTTATTAACCTATTTATAATAATACTTCCATTTTGTGTAATAAAACATTAGTAATAAAGTTTGCATACATTTCTACACGAATAAACGTGTAAGAAGACATTGCCCAAATTCGAAAACAGTTAGAAATCTTCTCAAACGTCTGTAAGTTTTAACATGTTTATTCTTGTGTACTTGGCGACTCAAAAAGCATGTAATAACAGCATAAACTATTATTCCTATGACTTTTAAATTAATTGTTTCCCTAGAATAAAAAAATAAACTATTATAATAGACGTGTTTTGGGACTAAAATTCATAAAAAAAATTAAATAGGTGCAAGATAGGCAAAAGAAACGAAAAATGCAAAAAAAATAAATTCGTGTAAGTGCTCTTGCACGTTTATTCGGTGGGGCCATCGATATTGGATTACAAAATTAGTATTTTCAAAACAGTATCGTTGTTTAATAAAACTTTACTCAAATTTCATCATCATCATTTCAGCCGAAAGACGTCCACTCTTGGACATAAGCCTCCCCAAGTGTCACCAAAATGACCGGTCCTGTCCGTCTCACAACCATCGGATTCTCACAACTCACACCAAGGCCTCAAGTCTGCCATTACAATAGTGTCAGAATGGTCTATCATTGATTTCATAATTGTTGATTTTGACAACTTTCGTAATCTACTAATATAATGGCGTCAATGTGACTTTTCAATGATCAACCACTGTCACTTCATCAAAAGAAATGGCATAGAATGGTTATCTCGTCCTTACCTATATAATGACAAATGAATGTCTGCCTTATTAGTAATGTCAATTTGACTTTGACAGCTAAAAGACCACTGATCAATCAATGGTCGATCATTATGAATTTTGCAGATTACGAAACTTTTATCAAAATTACAATGGGATCGTGTTGGAATGACGAATGTATTAAAATAGCAGACTTGGGCCTCTGGTCATCAGCATCCACCTTGTGGGAGGCTTACCAACGCTGCATCTTCCGATACGCGGTCATAACTCCAGAAAGTTTTAGCCCCTTGACCATTTGTTCTGCGAGCAATGTGCCCTGCCCATTACCACCTAACATTAATTCTCCTGCAGACATCGTCATTCCTGATTCAATTACTCAAAGAAACTCCTTGCAGAGCCTATTCCACAAAAAAAAAATGATTTATTGGATGTTAGTGAAAAAGAGGATAAGATGCCTCACTAGGCTCCCAACACATCTTTCAGTAATTACTATCTATACATATTCTGATGTGTAACGTGATCGTGGTAGAGAGCGTCGTGTGATGTTTTGCCCATCAGTGGGACATTACAGGCTTCCACAACAATTTTTTTTTATTAAAAATTGCCTTTGAATTTATGCTGGTAACTGTGCATTAGTATAAGGATATTACCGTACAGTGGTAAGACCTACTAATCAATAAACAATTCAATTATAAAACATGGTGGGGTTACATCAGGGGCGTTAATGGGTTCCCGTGAAAAGACACGTGTGTCAAACTAAGGCCATTCACATTGGTGACCATGACCTGAAGGTACCTAACAATACATAACTAACGATTGGAATCTTATGAATAGGATCGCGTTCAAGACTTGTTGTGTCATTGTTATTATGAGACCGAGTTTCTATAGAATAGTTTTTCTATAAAGCTTATTAGAAATACTGTCGAATTAAGTTGCCCGAATTACTTTACATTTTTGTTGAGAGTGCTTAGATTCGGGCGCCTTCACCAGGGATGGGAATGGGCCTTAAGGATCACAGCTCATTAGAGCCACCCGGAACTCACTCCGTACCACCTCGCTTCCTTCGGCTAGTATTCTTTTTTATGGACTTGTATGGGTATGCGCTCACTACATCAACTCCGTGGCGTCGCTGGATCGCCTCGGTAGTAAGTGGATGTAGTGAGCGCATACTAGCTGCAGGAGGTGGTGAGGAGTGGGTCGCCAGGTTGCTTTAATGACCTGTGACCTTTATCCACCACTCGGGCTCAGTGCGTATTGGTGGATGTCCCAAGTCTTCAAATATTTGGTTCTAAGACATGTCAGTTTCTTTACGATGATTTTTTTTACTGTTTTGAGAGCAGTGGTGATGAAATTAATTAATCAAAATAAGAGAGAAAAGATCAGAGAGAGGAGAACAGTGGTGGCCGAGTGGTAACGGCCCCGACTTACGAATTGTAGGTTATGGTGAAGGAAAACATCGTGAGGAAACCGACATGTCCAAGAACCAAAAGTTCGAAGACATGTTACATCCACCAATCTGCACTGGGCCCGCGTGATGGATTACGGCCCATTCCCTCTCCTAGAGAGAAGGCCTGAGTCCAGTTCCCAGCAGTGGGAACATTAAAAGGCTGATGATGATGATGAATCAAAATAATGCACCTGGGGAGTTTGAACCCGTGACCTACAAGTCGTAAGCCGTTACCGCTGGGCCTTAACTACTCGACTCCGGAACGCAAAGAGCTGCTAAAGAAACACGGATGGGTTTAACTCAGTAAAAGTTTGTCAATCCCTGTTGAAGCCACACGCCAACTTATTTTTCTGAGTAGCAATATTAGTACAGATTCGACTAAAATGCTAACAGATTAGGCAATCGCGAACATTATATCGACGACAAGGTTTATTATTCAACTAGCCTTCACTTCATTAAGACCTAATGCCCTAAAAGGCAAAATTGTTACATCGGTTAGGCTGTCTAACTTATTACATCTAAGTTTAACACTATTACCGCAAATTAGAAACAGCCCTGTATAACAACAGGCGCCGAAGTATTTTATTATAGCTACCAGCATTGTAGCCCAAGAATAATAAACCGGCTCTAATTTATTTCTCCTAGTAACAAAATCTATGAATTATTACACAGTCTACGAAATGTTTTATTATTACCGTTCAACTCAATATTATTTAGTTGACCTTCCCGCATGAACTTGAGTTTAGTATGAATGAAATATTCCACCCTAAATCAAAGAAATTTCTACTTTAACGGTGTCAGTATAAAGTCTACAATATAGTGCTCGATGGTCACAATCATTTGTTAAGGGGTAACTGGGTTTATATGACTGCACAAATTGTTGAATTCTCGATCATTTGTGTCAGGCATGCTATTTTGCTCGTAAACGCGTCAATTAACTTCCATTATTGAATGCTCAAGCTAAAAATCAATTTGTAAGAAAAATGTTTAATATTGGAACATATTTATTAGTCTTAATTGATCATAAATAACATCGAATTATGTAGTATTTTCTACATCGTTCTTTGCGGGTCCGGGTGTTTTGAATTTTGAGCATACACAAATAATAATTTCATGAGTATTCCAATTAGCCTAAAACGTAAAGAGAAATTCGTATACATTTTTTTTCTGCATATGAAGGCGTGTGTTCTTGTTAGTAAAGTTTTATAAACCGTTAAATTTTGATCGTTTTAATCCCGTGGAGGGTCGACTGGTACATAAAACACTATGGATTTGTAAAGATAAAATTTAAAAAAAAGTACTTTTTTTCTAAAACTCGAATTAATATGGGTATGCATGTACCAAAACATGTTTCTTTAAGTAAACGAGTCAATAACTTTGTAGGTAGTTGTTGCCCGTTGCGTACTAACTCCCTACAGTTCATTGGCCTCGCTCAGCTGGTGTTTACTTAAAGAAATTAATTTCGTACATGCGTAAATTAATTCGAGTTTAAAAAAGTACATAATTTTTTTTATTTTCTCTTTACAAAACAATAGTGTTTTATGTACCGAACAGACCTTTCACGGGATTGAAACGATCAAAATTTTACGGTCTATAAATATTGAATACATAAAACAAAAGTCTACTATACATTACATAACATATTAAACGCATAACCTGTAAAGTTATAGTATGCTCAGATTTTATAAAAAATTACCTGATTTTGAAAAATTCTTGCTGGCGTCACTAGAAAGTTTGTGTCTACGTAACCAGAATGATAACTAATACCGATGTGCTACCAGTAGTCAAATACTGAGTCGATTTATGTGTTGTTTTGCAAAAAATTAAGATAAAAAATGTCTTGAAACCAAAGACGTAGGCGCGGTCTTGCGGACGGCGGGCAGTGGGTAGCTCGCTGTCCGTTTTTCCGGTAACAGACCGGACCGAGTCTAAGGCGTTTACGGCGCGCACTGTTCCCGTGCGCCTCAAGGAGTTGTCAGCAAACCGTAGGGGCCCAGTAGGGTCGAGGCCTAGTCTGGGGCTTTGGGAAGGTATGAAAATGCATACCGGGGCCCGGGATCCAAGGCTGGGATGGAACAGGGTAAGTTTTTAGTCAGTAAGAGTCTGACACTATTTCCCGCCCCACCCAAGGGCGGGATTTGTCATTGGATGATTTTACCTAACATAAAAAAAAAAAACAATAGACAGGATATAGCGAACAAAATCACTATCGCTCGCTCCGCCCAGGGATTGGATTTGTCATTGGATGATTTTACCTACCATAAAAAAACCTACTATGTTATGCTTCTGCACCACACTAAGGTCGACTGATAGAAAATGCCTTAATCCGCCTTTGTATAGTATTTACTAGTGCATAAAGCTATAATAAATAAATCAATACTTAGAATAATGTAAACGTGCCTTACAAAAAGGCTCATATGTCTAGATATCAGTTGTTTCGCGCTAAGGGCTTCAAAATCAATCCGGGTCATTTTTCTACCGTTAACAAGATGTAGGTCCAATTTTGTCGCCTGTCACGCTTACCAAGGGTAGGTACGGATAATAATATCTTACTCTTTGCGTAAATTCAAATATTTCTTGCATGTGGCAATGTCATAAGAGTGAAAAGAGAGTTTTGTTTTTTTTTTCACTTAATGTGAGTGAATTGGACAAAATTCTCATAAAGAAGTAAATATAAGTTTTTTTACTATTTTTTTTATTCATTAATATACACATATAAATTATATTTTTAAACATTTTACACAAAATAAAAAACATTTAAAAATATAAAAAATAGTATCCCACCGGTATCGGGAACAGGGTCCAAGCTACCGGCGGTCAGGGCTCCAGAGAAAGGAACCTCCTAACAATACGAGCCGTGCCCAGGAGTACCACTTTCTGAATCAAGCCCTTGATCCAGCCGCCTAACGAGAGCCTCCAAAGGTGTTGGTCGAGGCTCTTGGCTATTAAGCCATTACCCGACACGACTATCGGTACAATGATCGCCGAATCCACTTACCACATGTCGACCACCTAACGAGCCAAGTCAATATACTTAATTTGTTTATCTTTCTCGGCTTTCACAAGGTTCTCGTCTCGTCATGCGGAACGGATATGTCAACAATCATTGCACGCCTCTCGTTTCGGTCCATCACCACTATATCAGGCTTATTGGCTACAACAGTCCTGTCAGTGATGATGGACCGGTCCCAGTACAAAGTGATATGACCATTATCAAGAACTGGGTCGGGCTCATACCTGTAGTACGCCACTTCCGATCCTAAAAGAGATTATTTCAAAGCAAGTTGCTGATGGATAATCTTGGCTACAAGGTTGTGCCTATGCAAATACTCGCCGTTAGCCAGACGAGAACAACCGGAGATAATGTGACGAATTGATTCTCCCGGACGGTGACATGCCCGACAGATGTCAGCCGTGCCGTCCTTCACAATAAATCTCCGGTAGTTATTCGTCATGATAACTTGGTCCATAATTGCACAGATAAAACCTTCGGTTTCCCCAAAGAGGTCACCGAAACGCAGCCAAGCTACGGACGCCAATTGGTCTACATCGGGCCTGTGACGGGTCCGGAAAAAGCGTCCGTGAAGTTCCTTGCTCTGCCATACTTCCCTGCGATCGTTAGTGTCAAGCACTACCGGTTTGCGCCAGTTCTCGTTAGCCAAGGAGAGCGGGGTGAGTCCCTTGTCCACTGCAACTACATCACGAAACATACCCACGTCGGCAGCTATTCCCTGAGACTGCATACCTCTCTGTTGTGTAGGGTCTTAGCATTTAAAAAACCTCGACCGCCACACTTCCGCGGGATATACAGTCTCATCACTGACGATCGTGGGTGATGCATTCGGTATACAGTCAGCAGTGTTCGGACCCGCCTATCCAGGGCGTCAAGTTCCGTTTGAGTCCATTTGAGTACGCCGAAAGCGTACATCAATACCGGCATGACCCAACCATTGAAGGCGCGCACCTTGTTTCCGCCTGAAAGAAGGCTATTGAAAACCTTCTTCAGGCGTCCAAAGAAACGCTCCTTCAAAGATTGCTTCATGTCAGTGATATTGATGCCTAGGGCTTCCGACATACCCAAATACTTATAGGTTTCGGTTGAAGAGAGAGATCTCAGGTTTATGGAAGCCGTGAGTTGAGTGCCCACAGATTCCACAACCTCCCCTCGCTTTACCACTATCTCACCTGCCCCCCTAGTCAAGTTACAATCGTTTCGTTTTGCGTTAGCGCTTGGAGTTGGCCACGCCGCCAATTCGTTTTTTCGAACAAAAGAGTTTGGGGCGTAGCCAACTTCAAGCGTTAACGCAAAATGAAATGATTGCAGCTTGACTAGGGGGGCTGATGGTAAGCGATGATATAGCCGACGATGGAGTACGCTTGCCTAAAAGTAACCTATTCACTCTTGACTTAAAAACTCCTAGGTTACAGCTATCAGGAAACACAACTTCGGCAGGGATTTCCAGTTCTTAGCTATACGGATTTAATATTTATAACTTGTAAATGTTTAAATATTTGGAATTAGTTCTTCTTCTCATATTTATATTGGTTGGCTTATCGTTGAACAAAATGTTAATAGAAACGTTAGTTCATCTCTCCTTCTATGTTTAATGTATGCCGTGGCAGCCTTTAATTAAGGCTAAACTATAAAATGTAAGCATATTTAAACTTTAGCTTGTAGTATAACGGCGTCTGCTTTGTTGGAGGTCCATAAATATATAAATAAATAAAAGAATAACGTATCATATACGTTTTCTTGGCAAACTATATATATATATATTCTACTATCGTAACAAACAGCTTAAATAATAACTTTGGTATTTAGGGCGAGTTTGTGACATTCTTAACTCTAAATAGTCAATTCAGATTCCGGCCCATAGTTACATTCAAATCATATATAAGTTATATCATAGCATAACTAGAGGTCCTGACAAACGTAGTCCTTCCGGAAAGCTGGCTGTTCAAGATTAAAAACCAAATAGCACTGTCTACTTAGTTCAATCGTACATATTTTCAACCAATTCAGATTCAAACACAATCAAATATACACTGGCTTTCGCGATTTCAGGTTTGGTCCCATAGTAAAAGTTGTTTGTTATTATGACTACAGTCACGTGTCTAAGTATCGTTCACTAATTACCAGTCACCCTATATATGCAACCTTAAAAATAGTAATAGAAGCAGACAATGTCCAAGAAAAGCAATAAAGAAACATTTTTACATTCTATATACAACTTAATAGGATATTATAAATTCATCAGTTTCGCAAATGGTTAATTAATTCTGGCTTATATTTTAATAAAATTAATACGAAATATTAACAGTACCGTAACATAAGAATATTAATTTTCCTATTTCAAAACAGGATAACCAAAAGAATTACGGTATTTCCCAAAATTTAAATTAAGTTTACGAAAAAATACCGCATTTTTTAATTAAAACTGAAGGTTTTAACTCTTCAACGGGTACCCAGTTAATTGTTATTTTTTTGTTTTTGTTTTGTTGATAAATTCACAAAGCAAACTCAAGTATTTCCTCATTATTCTAACAACGAGTTTTGCATCGAAGAAGGCAATTGGAATCATAAAACTTTTCTTCAAAATCGTTTGAAATCTGACTAAGATTGACGGACTAAAATCGTTATTTCGCTTAAGATTTTATTTGAAGAGTTGATAAAGTTATGCAAAGATGTCATGACTTCGTTAAGTGTCATTAGAACTCGGCTTGACAAGAACTAATTGGAAAGATACCGAAGGTCGGTGATTGGGAGGAAAGCTTAGAACCGGTAACTTAAGACTTATGTAATCTTCATAATTACGTAACCTGAGTTGGGTAAAAGAACCTCAATGAAAAAAGAATATATTTTACACAAAAAAAAAACAAAATAATTTAAACTTCGAAAGTTTCCGGTTTGAATCTTTCCGGTTTTATTTCATTACTTTTCAACATCGACTACAGAATGATTTTTTAGTTTGTTGTTGAAATCGTTTTTTTTTTTTAATGAATCATTTATTGTACAAGCAAGTTCTCTGGTTAATTACTTTTTTGTGGTGGAAAATTATTACATGACTTCTGCTTCATTTTTATACCGTTTTAAAAAAGAAATACAGGCTGCTTAGGCAAAAATATTCCTGTTTCGGCACCGATTTTATCTGCACCAAAAGTTTCGGTACCCAAGCTATTCGTCTTTCGGCACCAATAGGTATTTTTGGTATGTTGTTTCCAGATTCGGCACCAAGGTAACATACCTATTGGTGCGGAAAGAGGAATAGCTTGGGTGCCGAAACTTTTGGTACCGAAACAGGAATACTTCCGGCAGATCAATCAAATCATAAAGTATCCATTTTTCAAGTTTTACAATTTTATAAATTTGCTGCAAATAGTAGTAGTAGTAATGAGTATGCTAACGTCAAACCATATGTATACTATGTATAGTGACGTTATTACTTTCTCATGCTCAAATGGCTGAACAGATTTCAAATAATTTATATATGTACGTATATATGAATGGGAAAAAACGGACTGACTGATATATCAGCGCACAGACGAAACTACTGGGACTATAATCGTGACATTTTGCACAAAGCTTCCTTTTATAATATCTGTGAGCACACAGAGAAGGGTTTTATGAAATTAAATTTTTAAGGGGAAAAAGGAAAAATTCGTTTTGTATGCAAAATTTTATTCCTTGGGTCAATATATTTGAAAATTTGCACAAATAATAAATTAAGTAAATAAAAACGGTTTGTATTATTCACTTTTAAAAACTATCGGTAAAAAACCATTAAGAGGTGTTTAAATAAATTTGAAAAATGACACAAATATTTTTCTAAATAATTAGAAAAGATGGACATTATAAGGTTTATCAAAACTACTCTTAAAGTACTGTATAAATGATGTGCAAGTTTTTAGGAAACTATTTCTCGCGAAGGAAGTCACGGGCAAGAGCTAGTAGAAAATAATATATTAAATTGAGATTTGCAGCAAAAAAATAATACCTTACTATTCAGATATTCAAAACATAATCTTCAGCACATTTTCTTCGCTTCAAAATAAAAAGTATTTTTTAATTAAAAACAAGGTTTTTCAGTTATATAAAAAAGCTCAAGATAAATTTATCTGTATCGAGACTAACGACTAGGTACTATAAATGTATCATTAATTAAAATAATGAGCGCACACTCACAGAAAATAATGATTTACAGAAAAAAAAAACTCCGTGTAACATTAAACCTTAATTAAAACATGGATTGAAAAAATTCAATAAAAGAAAAAAAATGCAAAGAATTTTCGCAAACACTAATTATTTGTTTTGAACTCCGTCATTATGTTTTCTGTTATAGGATAAAGTTTTTAAATGGTAGTTGAAGATTTCCCTCGAGTTAGATATAATAGGCACCTACCTCACTAAGAAAAATCTCAAAAGTTTTATATATTTTTTAATGTTCCAACTTTTATCTCGAGAATTCTTTGCATGTTCACCTTGAAACTATCCTATGGAAAATTTTAAGACATCGGGCGTAAAGGAACTTCGCGCGAAAGAATTAAGAAAAAATTAAGTCGGCCTTGTATTCTTTTTGAACTTAAATATCTGCCAATTTTTTTATCTAAGAAAGGAGAATCTGATTGACATATCAAAGCATATCCAAAGCTACTCAGCCTTGAAACGTGAATTTTTGCAAGGCTTTCATTTATAATGTTTTTTTTTTAAGTGGTAAATCATCCAATGACATCACCTTGGGCGGAGCGGGAAATAGTCAGACTTTTACTGACTAAAAATCCACTCCTATTCCTTTTTTGCATTCGGTTCAGCGCCCTGGGCATGCTCTGGGGTTCACTTTGCCCTCAACCCATGGACCCAGTAGGCTTGCTGGGTTCTCATTGTTTGCTGACATCTTGAGGTGCGTATGGCATAATACGCGTCGTCCGAGAACTTGAGTTTGGTCTGGACGGTTACCGACCGCCAGACGAGATGCTATCCATTGCTCGCCAGACACCTCCTGCGGAAGGCTCTACGCGAGTACCATTCGGTCCATGGCCCTTTTACGGGGCGCCGGTATGGGCGCCGTCGCTTCGAAATCGACCGGCGGCCAAGCTAAAAACTTGCTGGGGTCATGGTCGTCCGGATTGTGCGGGTATACCGCACGATCCCCCACGAAACGGCAAGCCTCCTTAAGCTGGCCAAACACCGTGGGATCTGGAGGCAATAGTCCTTGCAGGCATGCACGATTTTCGAGTGGAGATGCAACGCTGCCGCGACAAGTTGCGGAATGGCGGACAGAGTTTCTTTTATAATGTAGGCAAGCATTAGGAAGCGGTTTTTGGAAATTCAACTTTTAAGGGGGTAAAAAGGGAAAATTAATTTGTATATAAAATTTTATTTCTTTGGTCAATATACTTGAAACTTACCACAAGTAAGTAAATAATAATATTGGTCATTATTGGTTTTTTTTTTAAACTATCCTCAAAATGGTTTAAAGGCAGTTAAAGTTTTTATAAAAATGTTCTTGCAAATAAAATCGCGGGAAAAGTGCTAGTTAATCTATATATATAAAGGGCAAATGTTACTGACTGACTGATCGATGAACATACAACTCAAATCACTAAACGGATTGGGCTGATTGGCTCTCAGATAGTTATTATGACGTAAGTAGGCAATCACAAAGGATTTCCTCAAATTCACCCTCTAAACGGATGAACCGAGGCTCAAAGTCTGTAAGAAGAAACCTACTTTTACGAGAGCAAAGCCCCTGAAAATAGCTAGTTCATTATAAAATATCTATTTAGTATTCAAAGCGTGGGAGCAAAGAAACTTTGAATTAATATTCTGCTATTCATAGTAAGAAAAAATGCGAGCATATGACTAGTCATTACTGTGCTTGAAAAATGGCGGTTTTCACTAACTTTTCATTTCAGTACTTACACTTTAATTTCTATGTTTATGGGCTTCTATTTTTTGTTCCATTATCTTTACTAATTATTGTTATATAATAATACTAGCTTTTGCCCGCTTCGCTCTTGCTCTACCCTACTCTGCCCTACTCTACCCTACTCTACCCTACTCTACCCTACTCTACCCTACTCTACCCTTCTCTACCCTACTCTACCCTACTCTACCCTACTCTACCCTACTCTACCCTACTCTACCCTACTCTACCCTACTCTATCCTACTCTACCCTACTCTACCCTACTCTATCCTACTCTACCTTATACCAATAAATGAACACCTGCCCTTAGGCGGAGCGGCAAAATAGTGTCAGACTTTTACTGACTATAATTATATAGTAATAATCACAATAAATAAAGGAAACAATTACCTTTTTATTATAATGTTTTTTTTTTTTAATTTTTATTGTTTTTTTAAAAATATAATTAAAAATGTAATTTATACAAAGCTCTAAATAGACGTGTAAAATATATATATAATAAAATTTCTTCTTTATTTTCGCAGTCTTATTGACAAGACCAATTTGCAATAACAATCTATATAATAAACTCTCACCACAATTATAAACCCAAATATGATTAAACCCTTCTATAAAATGTTGATATCAAAAACTCCACGGAGTTCATTTAACTTACGACAAATACAGGATTCCGTTGAATAAAGTCTTAGAAAGACATCTTAAGATCTTTGCAAGACTTTGAATAGACGTACTCCCACCGGAACTTCAAAAGACTTTCTTAAACAATATATAGCAGTCTGGTTATAGGTATTTTTAATATAAAGCCATCATGCTAAAAAACGTCAAACTTTATTTAAATAACTTTTGTGTCATCATCATCATCATCATTAGCCTTTTTTATTGTTCCCACTGTTGGGACACAGGACTCCTCTCTTGGAGAGGGAATGGACCATAATCCACCACGCGGGCCCAGTGCGGATTGGTGGATGTCTTCGAATTTTTGGTTCTAAGACATGCCGGTTTCCTCACGATGTTTTCCTTCACCGTTTTCAGAGCAACGGCGATGAAATAAATTGCACAAAGTAATGCGCCTGGCTTAGTTTGAACCCGCGACCTACAACTTAATAAGTCGGGGCCGTTACCACTCGGCCACCACTGCTCTCTAAGGAATTTATATAATTTACATAAATAATTGCCAAAAGAAGAGAGGAACAGGGAGGCCGAAGAAGAGATGGATGGATTGTGTGAGGAGCGACATGAAAGAAAAGGGAGTTAGTGATAGTGTGACGGATGACAGGATAGAGTGGAAGAAAAAAAAACGTGTTGCGCTGACCCCAAGTAATATGTGATAAGGGCAGGAAGAAGATGAAGGCAAAAATAATTGCCAAAATTATGTAGAGATTCTATTAACCAAATCATCACTATACTTTCAATTTATTTCGATATGAAAAATTTGAAAATTCAATTATTGTAAAGTTACTTTTTGCATCAATTAAAAGGCTGTTTTATTATTAGTTTTTTGTTTTATTTTCATAGAGTACCGGTGGGTACCGTTTCTAGCTTTTTTCGTGTAACGTGGACCAATGCAGCGGTCAGGCGAGCACACGAATTTGAGCTTGGCTCGTGCTTTCACTCGTGCTTCACTCGTATTCCATTCGTACTCCAATAATTCTTCACTCGTTCTCGGCTCCTCTATCCTAAGAATTTTTCTACCTATCCTAAGAATTTTCAAACCCAAAATATCCCCAATTTTTTACCGATTGGCGATGTTCAACATCAAAAGTGAAAATACTTAATATCATATTACACCCTTTCATCTAAAGTCTTTTATATTTCGTATACGGTAACTAGCTACCGTTCCTGGCTTTGTTCGCCATACAAATTGTAATGCCCTTTGACCCAGGTGCTGTTACGTAAAACCTTTTCTTAATGAATGCCAGCGTTTTAACCTACCACGCCTTAGTTTGTCGACTAATTAGTCAGTTGTGTTTTGATTATATCAGATTAATTTAAATTCCGATGCAAGTTTATTATAAAGAACTATGACTATACTATGATCGGACGGTGGGCAATGGGTAGCTCGCTGTCCGTCCGTCCGGTAACAGACCGGTCCGAGCTCAGGTCGTCTACGGCGCGCACTGTTCCCGCGCGCCTCAAGGAGTTGTCAGCAAACTGTAGGGGTCCAGCAGGGCCGAAGCCTACTGGGGCCAAAGGTTATGTGAGAATGTCACCACGGGCCCCGGGACAAAGGCAAGGAATGGAAAGGTAGGTTTTTAGTCAGTAAAAGTCTGACACTATTTCCCGCCCCACCCAAGGGCGGGTTCTGTCATTGGATGATTTTACCTAAGTTAAAAAAAAAAAAAATACTATGATAGTATTTTTTGGTTTGGCTAGTCATCCGGATCAATATTTTAACCAGGTATTGTATTGTTCCCTGTCGGAGTCTGTTTCCTGATCGCTACAACTTGAGGATCTTTAGGTCAAGAGTGAATATCTTACTTCTAGGCAACCGTGCTCCATCGTCGACCACTTTATCACTTTCCATCAGGTGAGATTCTAGTCAAGTGCGAGCCTGTCAACAGTAAAAAGCCGGACAAGTGCTAATCGGACTTGTGCACTGAGGTTTTCGTACAAAATTACCTACGAAAACAGTTCAATTCTCGAATTGAGTTACGAAGATTTAACTGAATCACGAAAAAAAACTTTTTTATGATGAAACAACAAATTCACCGTCTTCAGATTTTTCCCTATACCTGTGCTATGAGACCTTACATGAAGCCAAACAGGATTGTACGTCAAACCTTATAAAATTTATTCCCTTGAGGGGTCGAAATTTATATATTTATTATTATTATTATTTATATATATTTTTTTTTTGTAAACTCGAAAGTTTGATTTTTTCATAGTTTAAAGGGACCGCAGACCTGAGTATATATTTTTAATTTCAACTCAAACACTTCACGTGTTCCTGAGATAAAAGGCTTGACAGACAGACAGACGGATGGACAACAAAGTGATCCTTTAAAGAAAGAAAGAAAGAAAGAAAGAAAATCAGTTTATTTACACGGAATGACGCAACTAAAAACTAGACAAACATAAAATTATATAGGAAAGATATGCGCCACACCCGTGCAAAACGGCCGAACGCTCAGTATAAAGCTGTGCCCTCATGCACAATGCGATGAGCACACAGCCTCCTTTTGAGGTATGGTACCCTAAAAAACCAACGTTAACTACAGTTATGAATTAAATTACGTTTCTGCGCTATAGACGTATATCGTTCATATCAACAGCAGTTAGATTTACCAGTGCAATTTTAATCTACTAACCTTCATGCTGTAACTTTTTATAAGTCCATGTTCAGCCATTACGTTTTAGTAGCGTTATTAATATTCAATTATGAGGGACGCGGCTATGTTTTAACTTGTATGCCAGCGCGATATACCTAAATGAAACGCTACTTCTCGTATTCAGAATATTATGC
Organism: Leucania comma; assembly: GCA_958295575.1. Classification (NCBI taxonomy): domain Eukaryota; kingdom Metazoa; phylum Arthropoda; class Insecta; order Lepidoptera; family Noctuidae; genus Leucania; species Leucania comma. The sequence continues at coordinate 23,752,103 of OY282467.1, read as the reverse complement.
AAGAGCATATTTTGCTTCATTGCCTTTAATTAAATTAATCTTATGTAAGACTATTTTGTTTCGAATATTTGCCGTTTTGATTAAGGTAGCTGTCATATCTTGAATAGCGCTGTATATTATCTTGTTAAGAGCTATACCCTTTGGGGTGATATTGTATCATTAGTATGTCTTGACTAGCATTTAATTAGTTGCTCGGGTAATTGCAGCGTTTCAAACTAAAGCCTTTTGCAGGTCTCGGGCGAAAATTATTAGTAGCTATTTAATAACGTCTTATCAAAACTGTCCAGTTGTATCTTTTGGTCTGTGTGCTACATTTTCTTGTTAAGGAATAATGTTATTTATTAAAGTTAGTGTTTTAACAAATTAACGTCACGGCATTTGCTTTGCTAGCAAAACCAACACAAATACCGTGACGGCAAATGGCATGATACCCCCACTATGTCACTGTTCTCTATTTTCTCATGTATGGGTGCGCGTATACTAACATAGATATTTTACGTCGGCCGGATATTCCAAATGCTACTGAACTGTCTTAAATAAAATAAAACAGGAAGTCACAATCGAATCGATAGACGTCTCATATGCATCTCTGGTTTATTCATTCTCTTCAGCAGTAGAGTATTTCATGCAAATCGAGGCGTACGCGGAAGCGTCGACGAACCGCCTAGTGTGTACCAAGCCTTATTTTTTATACCATTGTAAATTACATATTCGTGATTTTTTTTTCCTTTTGTGATTCAAATAATTGAGGACAATGAATGAAATGTTAAAGCTCTGAGAAAATAAAATGTGAATTCGGGGTAATTGTATAAATCGGATCGTGACCCCTGTATTCTTTATTTTTTGCTCAAGTATTTTGGGAGAGGTTTATGTTTCGGCTACGGCATGACAGTAATTTATACAGGATAATAGAAGGTATGCTTTCTAACGGGCAGAATAACTTAGGATGAAGTTAACAAGGTTGTTCTTTGTTACGGAAATTTTATATTGTTTTTTAAGGATAATGGAGAATTACTGGAATAATTTATGTATGTGAATAAAAAAGCGTCTATTTATCAAATATGTATGACGAATATAACTAGTTTTCTTATACGACATAAGCATATGACATCAAAACAAAAACATTCTACCCAAAAAGCTCATAACACACACATCTAACCCTGATTGGATAAAGCAAAATATTATTATTTAATCAAGGCAAAGAGAATGTTGAATACACTGCACTGTCCTCGAATATTTTTTTACTATGAGCAAAAGAAAAGAAAAACCACATTATTTTCCGTTCCCAGTAAATTTGTGTTTTTATAAAAGCGTCGAGAGCGCTAAGAAAAATATACCGAACGTATTGTCTAGCCGACATTATGGGAATATAAATCTTTGGCCCACGTCAGATACTGCGGACAGTGGGCCGTACCGGTTCTCCGCTGGAAAAAAAACTATTTGAAAATACTCCAGTCCGGATAAAATCTTTTGGCAACAGCCAGATTTAGATTTTGAATAATACGAATAAGAAGATTGTGTATGTTGGGGCTTTCTTTGTGATTCAGAGTTGAATTGTGCTCATATTTTTATTGAGTCTTTCAGTGGGTTTGATTGATTTCATTTCCGACTGTGATAAAATTTTGCAAGTTTAGTATGGATTGTTACTTTTCTTGCTTAAAAATTATGATACATATTATACACTTTTAACGTTACATAATGTTCAACTTTCTGTGAAATTCCTTTATTTTAACTGAAAGAAACGGGTTTGAGCGTGGTCATGTCTTTTCTAGTAGGCACTGTAATTAAAATTTTGAGGTTTTTTATTAATATATATTTTTTTAATTACTCAAGCCCCAAACGAATGCGTTCGCACACTTATTGTCTTTTTATTGTGTCTCTAATGAAGGTATTCAAAAGAATAATGTATAGTTCCAAATTCAACCTTCTGTGAAATTCCTTTATTTAAAATGAAAGAAACGGGTTTGAGCGTGGTCATATCTTTTCTAGCAGGCAATGTAAATAAAATTTAGAGGTTTTTTATTAATATATTATAACGCTATACCTAAGCACTGTAATTATGAATATGAATAGTCAAAATAAGGTGAGTTAAATGTTTATTTTATTTTAATTTTATTATTTAATTACTCAAGCCCCAAGCGAATGCCGGCGTTCGCACACTTTTCTTTCTATTGTGTGTCTAATGACGGTATTCAAAAGAATAATGTATAGTTCCAAATTCAACCTTCTATGAAATTCCTTTATTTAAAATGAAAGAAACGGGTTTGAGCGTGGTTATGTCTTTTCTATCAGGCAATGTAAATAAAATTTAGAGGTTTTTTATTAGTATATTATAACGCTATTCCTAAGCACTGTAATTATGAATCTGAATAGTCAAAAAAGGTGTGTTAAATGTTTATTTTAATTTAAATTTTATTATTTAAGTAAAAATACAACTGAGTATTTTCCAAATATTTCAAGTGTCTACCTGTTGCCATTATTGATATCGAGCAAAAACAGGGCAAAAAAAACGCGTTTGTTGTATGTGAGCCCCCTTAAATATCTATTTTATTTTGCTATTAGTATTTTTTGTTACAGCGACAATAGAAATACATAATTTGTGAAAATTTCAACTGTCTAGCTGTCGCGGTTTTTGAGATACAGCAGACAGACAGACAGACGGACAGACAGTGAAGTCTTAGTAATAGAGTCCCGTTTTTACCCTTTGGTTACGGAACCCTAAAAAGTGTAATGTCCAATGGTTACGTTGATTCTAAATCGCGAGTTTCTGCACATATCTATCGAGTGAAAGAGACTGAGCCATATAATCGACGTAAATGTTTGCGTAATGACATTTCGTTGACCTCGGCAAATTCAATGGCGTTTTTTTACTGATACTGTTCGTGTCGTACCCGCATAAAAAAATCGTAAATCGTGTGAAATTTGATGTTTTTACCCCTGAAAATAGTGGAATCGTTTATGCTAGGACAGCTTAAAACCTACCATGATGAGGATTACGAGTCGTTCTAACATATTTCACCAAAAACAAAATAAATTAAAAACATTGACACCAGCGCCATCTAACGACAGCATAGCTCGTAACTTTAACTTTAATGGGCATTTGATAACCCCATATAATACATTCGTAATGGACACTACGCAGCGCCAGGAAATAATTATACAGTGTAACTAATTACATGCTGGCTCGGAAGTAACGTTATAATCAGATTTAATATGCCTATACCATACTACTGTAGTCACACAGTACTAAAACAAAATATTTTTGTAAAGTGGCTAGCGGGCTCAGTAGATGTTATCCTGCCTGAAAGTTAAGTTTTCATAAAAAACTGCAGCACCACCAGAATCAGAATCGGAATAGTTTATTTCAAATAGACCAATTACAGGCACTTTTGAATTGTCAAAATGTCAGTCAGTCCATAAAAAAAAGTGAAGCGAAATTGCACGTTCCAAAGCGTAGATCTCTATGGAGAAGAACGTGCAAGAAACTCCATGGACACTCTTTTTAAATCATATTATGAGTTACATAAATCTTGGTTACATTTTTCTTGTCGCTTCTATTCGCGCACCTACCGGACTACCAAATAAAAAAATAAAATGAAAACTTTTAAGAACAAACTAAAAGTAAACTAAAGAATGATGTCGAAAAACTCCTCCGCATCGCTGTCGATTCATAAAATTAAGTTTATTTTCGTTGAAATTCGTTTTGTATCTAAAATAAATAAGGGCAAAATGTTCGGAGCTGGTATCCCGCTAAATAATCAGTGGCACGCAGTCCACGTGACCGGCCCTTTATCTATCCAGTGAGAGATTTATAACTGAGGCGTTACCACGTTTATCTTAATCTTAGTTGGGACTTTATATCTCTATCAACGGAACTGCTATCTGGCAGAAAACCCGTCCCAACTACCATTCGTACACAATTTACTGACGGAAATTTTTGACCACATTTTTTTAACATGGGCTCCATTGTGTCTGTCTGCTTGGTTTTTCTCAAGTTGTGGTCGCCTTCGGCTCAAACCGAATGCAGCTGAGCATTTTAGATGGAGCCTACCTGTCCTTCAAAGTAACTGGGTTACTAGATGCTTAACGGTAAGAATGGTGTCAGATTGTTCTGGTTATCCGTAACTTTTGTCAAAGATATACAAATGATAGCAGGGTATAGCTTAGTGTGTTTTCCGAGTCGCAGGGGAATTTTCGAGTAGATACCTCTTTACAAATTGATAGTATTTCATGTAACGAATCAACCCTCCACGGGATTAAAACGACCAAAATGTAACGGTGTATAATGAATTGTCGGTTATCAACAGACTGCCCTCGGCCAGCGTTGCTTAACCTTGGAGATCGACTCGTGTAGTTATAGCTTATCCACGAGCTATATTATGTGTGTGAATATTCGGAACTAGTTGTTGCCAGTGGTTACACCCACGTAGTAAGAGAAAAGTATTTAAAGGGAACATAATCCCGTTATAAACCGCCATAAGACCACCATTGTGCGCATAAATTGAAGTTGCTGTAAAATTGTTACTTTTTTGTTATACTTACATTATCATCATTTCAGGTAAAAGACGTCCGCTGTTGGATATAGGCCTTCCCCAAGTGTCGCTCTAAAGAGTAGTCCTGCTCGTCTCGGTCGGTCATGTGGGGGACCTTCCAACGCTGCGTCTTCCAGTACATGGTCGCCACTCCAGCCCTTCAAGCCAAGTTGCGGTCGTTTCGCTAAGCGTGAACGCTTGGAGTTGGTCAAGCCCCCAATTCCTTTTTGTTCTGACGTCATCTCAACGCTCAGTCGCGTGGTTAGAACACAGATTTGGCAGCGTGACTAATTCCAAGCGTTCACGTTTAACGAAACGATCAAAACTTGGCTAGAGGGCTTGACCTAGACCTTTCGTCATGTGGTGTACAATAAAGTTTATTCTATTTTATTCTTACTAAATGCTGTTCCAGGACATGGCCTACCTGTAAACAAAATTTCGTCGCAATCCGTTCAGCCGTAAAAGCGTAAAATAATTAATAAACATAATTACATACATTTTCACTTTTATTATATCAGTGTGATACTTTCGGGAGTGCGGTCGTACCCAACTAATTGTGATAAATAATCCTGTTACTAGTTTCACCATTGTGGTCCAGTCGCAACCCTTAACTTTTTCATTTATATTTCAGTAAAGTGATACACGTAAAAAATAAAAGCGAAATGGTGGCGAAAAATGTTGCGGGGTTTTTACATTTTATGCTAGTGAGATAATTTTAGAGAGTGAAATATTAATTTATCATGGAAAATATTTGTGCACCTGAGATCGAGTTTGGGCAGAATACATTAGCATGAAATTAAAACAAATTAAAAAGTTATACAAAGTATTCACTCGTCCGCTAAAATCATTAGACGGTGTAAAAAAAAAGCTGAAAAGAAACATATTAGGTGTCCTTTTCACAGACTTCTAACCAATAATTTCTGGTTCAGCTGGCCAGATAATTCTGTTGTGGAGTTAAAACAATGGCCAGGCAGCGACTCGAAACCTCCACTGATTTATTTCTTTAATATAGCACGCATTAAATTTATAGCAACTGGTTTATCTATATATTAAAATCTAATTAGGAATTCAAATTCCAGTCGAATTGCTTGATTGACGACATAAATTGTGTGGTTTTATTGTCTACAATTTGACGTTTTAATTTTGATATCAAACTGGCTATTAAATTGGATTAAGCGATTGAAGTTAGAGCCAGCGTGAGCGTTTCTTGGAATATGTATTGATTTGGAAATATCATTGATGATCAAAATGTCACTTAAATTGTCAATTATGTGCAGATGTATTTTAAATAATAATCAGCAATGGTGGCACAGTGGTATCAATCCTGACCTTTAAGTTGTATGTCGTAGGATCAAACTCTGACAGGCTATTTAAACAACTAATAAAAGCTTTTATTTTAGACAAAGTCCATAGTGTAAGTAATAACAATTTGCTTAATATAACAATCATCTCAGAACGTTGTAGGAAAACATTTAAAAAAAAAACAGCATATCCTAAAACTAAAAATTCGATAACGTAACACATAACATCTACCAAATCGCACTGGACCCGCGTAGCAAACTACTAATCATTGATTCTGCTTGAGAAGAGGCCTAAATCATTACAGTAGAAACATATGTTTCGACTGACCTGTTGGTCTAGTGGTTAGTGGCCCTGACTGCTATGCCTGAGGTCGTGGGTTCGATTCCCACCCAGGACAAATGTTTGTGTAATGAGCACGATCATTTGTTCCGTGTCTGGGTGTAATAAATTTATCTATAATATGTATGTATTTAGAAATATATAAGTATGTTTATCAGTCGTCTAGTACCCATAACACAAGCTCTACTTAGCTTGGGACTAGACGATGTTGCGTGATAGTGTGTGATATTATATTTATATAAAGTTAATTATGCTATGTATATGAGATCAATGGTGACCCCTTGGTAATTGCCCTGGCTTTCAGATTGTAGGTCATGGTTTAAAACCCAGCCAGGCGCATTACTTTGTGTAATTTATTTCATCACCACTGTTCTTAAAACGGTGAAGAAAAACATTGCTAAGAAACCATCAAAATTATCCTGGAATTCGAAAAGATGTGACATCTACCAATCCGCACGAGACCCGCGTGGTGGATTACTGCCTATTTCCTAGAGGAGACCTAAGTCCCGAAGAAACAGTATAAGGTTGATTATGCTTATTTTATATTTATAATGTATGTTGTCGCCCCCGGGCAAAAAGTTGGTAATCGCCTAAATTAGTTTTTCAATTACTGACTCTATTGTCCGGGCAATAGAGTTAGTAATTGAAAAACAAATTTTGGCGATTACCGCCTTATTGTCTGGGGGCGTCGATGTATATTTGATTTTAAGCTTACTCCAAGCAATTGCTATTCGACAAAGTCCAATTGAATGCAAAACCTTTATTCAGTTGTGGTAAACGAAATCCTGATTGCTACGAATAACTTATCAAGTCACGGATGCACTTATGCGATTTGGCAAACTCCCAACTATGTAAAAGAGACTCTAATTGTAAACTACCTACGTTTACACACTCGATTAGTTCTGGGTAGGAATTAACTCACCAACTTCTCTCTAAATGAACGCTTTAAAATAGCTCACGTATGTATTTAGTTAAAACGTTTAAATAAATATTTATGGAGTTTGAATTGTTAGTCCATTAGTTTTAAGTTACGAAATTGTGGTAAACTTCAGTCTACTAATGAATCAACGTTACTTTCGTAACAAGGTCTGTTATCTGTGACAAATCATTTACTAGCTTTGGCCAGCGGGTTTACTCGTATGAAAAAAGAAATTTATTCCAACGGCAAGGTTTTTCTCTCCTGTGATATCGGTCTTTGAAATATTTTTATCTTATTGAAAACATAGCTTGTTTTTTCTCTCCTGTGATATTGGTCTTTGCAATATTTTTATCTTATTTAAAACATAGCTTCTTTTTTCTCTCCTGTGATATTGGTCTTTGCAATATTTTTATCTTATTTAAAACATAGCTTGTTTTTTCTCTCCTGTGATATTGGTCTTTGCAATATTTTTATCTTATTTAAAACATAGCTTCTTTTTTCTCTCCTGTGATATTGGTCTTTGCAATATTTTTATCTTATTTAAAACTTGGGTTTTTTTTTCGCTCCTGTGATATTGGTCTTTGCAATATTTTTATCTTATTTAAAACATAGCTTGTTTTTTCTCTCCTGTGATATTGGTCTTTGAAATATTTTTATCTTATTTAAAACATTACTTGATTTTTCTCTCCTGTGATATTAGTCTTTGCAATATTTTTTATATTATTTAAAACATAACTTTCTGCTTCAATTACAATATAAATTTATTATTGTATACAACTATAATTTATTAACAGGTTTATTTTTATATTTTTGGATATAGCATCTCTTTATAATGTTAATGTAGACTCCGCGGATTCATGGATTACAATTTTAATTTTTTTTTTTTGGGGAATAAAGTTGACCGGTCTAAATTGTCCTCACCATATCTTTAAATATTGTTCAAAACAATCTTTCTTTTGAAAGAGTAACCAAGGAGTTTCTTGCCAGTTTCTTGCCAAAAAATCTGCTGGTCAGTACATTTATGGAGTTCCTTGCCAAAAAATCTGCTGGTCAAAATGTACTGAACTTGGCAATTTTTTTTCGTGATTTCAGGTTTGGTCCCAAAGTAAAAGTGGTTTGTTATCACGACTACAATCACGTGTTTGAATCAACCACCGCGTCTGTATCGTTCACTAATTACCAGTCACCCTATATATTTCAGTCTCATTTCAATGACCATAATTATTATGTTAATGACTGAAACTTAAACCTACTGAAACTTAAAAGTAATGTAGTCAACTAGTTAATAATAAAAACATTCCAAGAAAAAAAGGAATGATCAATATCAATTCACGAAGAAAAACAATAAATATTTGTTATAAAGTCACACTCACAAGTATGTTTCGTTTCGATAAGAAATATGTTAGCAAGACTTATGTAACTCATAATAAAATTTAAAAAGAGTGTCCATGGAGTTTCTTGCATGCTCTTCTCCATAGAGATTTACGCTTTGAAACATGCAACGTAGCTTTAATTTTTTTGACTGGCCGACATTTTGACAATCCAAAAGTACCTGTAATTTGTCTATTAGAAATAAACGATTCTTATTTCTGATATCTGAGTACCTAACTGAACTGTTCTAGGCACAAAAATAAACATTACCTCAATCCCCAATCCAGGCCAGAACCCCAATACTTACCTACTGTATATAGTACCTACTTATAACACGAGTATCACTTAGTCTGGTTTCCGTTAAGAGGTCTTCGAAAGTCATCGAAACCTTCACAATAACATATTGAGTTTCCACATAACATTAGTGAACAAGTATGGCCTAAATCTACACGACCCCCACAATGACCCAATTCCTTCCGTTCTTATAACTTAAGGGTGCTGATAGCTGCTGATAAAAGTCCTCTATATCTTTTCTTCGTTTATGAAACGTAATGGGTTTATTAACAATATGTATGGATTTTGTGTTCCAATGGAAATCAAATTGGTTAATTATATTATATTTTCATTTATGAGTGATATTTTTTGTGATTATAGTGACATCTGTATCGCCATGTAGGAACTAAAGACCTTTTGTCTTTAGTAGGTTACCTATATCTATAAAAGCAAAATACCACTCACTGACTAATTAAGTAATCTCAGAAACTATAACATCTACATACTTAAAATTTGGCAGTAAGGTTCCTTATACGGTGTAGATATCCGTTAAGAATGGATTTTACGAAACTTCATCCGTAAGATTGCAAAACGGGGTTTGGAAGTTTGTATATAGATACGGACGTTCACGCGACCGAAGCCGCTGGCAGAAGTTAGTACATCTATGAAAGGAGAAATTGACTGATTAATATATCAACGTACAGCCAAAGCTACTGGGACTAGAAATATGAAATTTTGCTCAAGCGGCTTTTTATTTGTGGCATAAGCAAACACTAAGAAAGATCCTCATTTGGTAATCAGTTCACCTTGTGTGAGACTTTCCAACACTGCGTCTTCCAGTACGTGGTCGCCATTCCAGAACCGGTGGATGCGAGACGCACAGGACCGTTCGTTGTGGCGACACTTGGAAGAGGCCACAGTGGATGAAACAGCGGACGTCCTTCGACTGAAATGATGATGATGAGTTAATCACAGATTAGAGAAATAATTATTTAAACCCATATCATTGTCGCTGTAGAGAATTGGACGTCCGCATCATGAAAACTTGGTAATGAGATAAAACACTAATAAATGTTTAAAGAATGTCGTTATTAGGTAGCATGGTTTTGCTTCAGGCTGTTTTGTGTTTTAAAAGATAAAAAATTCCACTTTCCTGTACTTTGTTTTCATATCGTTAGGTTCCGGGCTTTTTCGTTAATTTCCAGGAGCACACATATACTTTTTTATTTAGCCTAATATTTTTCCACTGCTAAAAGTTTGTTTTTTTTGTTAAATCAGTGGTAGCCGAGAGATAACGGCCCCTACTTACGAGTTGTAGGTCGCTGGTTCAAACCTAGTTAAGCGCATTACTTTGCGAAAACATCGTGAGGACACCGGCATGTCCTGAAATCAAAAATTCGAAGAGATGTGACAGTCACCAACCCGCACTGGATCCGCGTGGTTTTATTTTATGGTAGGTAAAATCATCCAATGACAAATCCCGCCCTGGATTACGGCAGATTCCTTCCTTCTCTTAGAGAGGAAGCTAATGTCCCAGAAGTGGGAACATTAAAAGCCTGATTATTGAAGTTGTTTTTTTATTTGTAGGAGGCTTAGAATAATAACGCATAGAAGCCGCGTCTGGAACAAAACACTAACGATATCGTGTGTCCACGTCACTTTCTTTGTGTGCGCAAGCCGAACATGTCTACGCTCCTATAATGCACACACACATAGCTTTTAGTGTTACCATTACAGGCCGTTCTCCACTAAAGTATGGGAAAATGTACTACTATGAAGCTGGATCAAATCAAGATTTGGTCCGAATATATTTAACTATAAGAAATTTCTAATTAACTTTTGGTTTAAAAATACTGAAGATAGCAGTGTCCATAATGACCATAATATAAATCTTTGAAAGTCTGGTCCGATTGCTATAATTTTTTCACTGATTAAATTTTTGCAGCTTTATTTCAGAGAGATATAGGTTATATTTTACGACAGCCTTGGGCAAAAGCTGGTGGTAAATAGGCGGACTTAATGCAACAAGGCATTCTATTTGTACTCTTTTCTCGAGCAACATAAACTTAATACACCTAAAAGCAGCAGTAACATCGTGCCGCAAAACTATTATTTTCACTTTAAAACTAGAAAACACGACAGGACAACACACTATTTATACATTACAGGGACAGTGTAAATTGATAATAATGTCTGAAAAGAATGTACTACCGCTACATTCTCGTTCAAATGCCAACTACTAACTAGGGTAACATCACTGTCACCCTAGTTAGTTCTTTTGGCATTAGCCAGCCATGGCCCAAAAAGTTCAGGTCGTCTACGGCGCGCACTGTTCCCGCGCGCCTCAAGGAGTAGTCAGCAAACTGTAGGGTCCAGCAGGGCCGAAGCCTACTGGGGCCAAAGGTCATATGAAAATGTTACCAAGGGCCCTGGGACAAAGGCAAGGAATGGAGCAGGGTAGGTTTTTAGTCAGTAAGAGTCTGACACTATCTCCCACCCCACCCAAGGGCGGGAGATATACAAGGGCGGCATTGGATGATTTTACCTACAATAAAAAAAAAAAATTGCCCAGAAAGACTTAATGTCTAGATTCAGATCCAGATATTTAGTCTTATTAGGTCTTGTGTTGACTTTCGAAAGAGAATCCCAGAGCCGCAAGGCAAAGAAAGAAAGAAGAAAGAAACGAAAAAAATATATTTGAAACTTCACAAAAATAAAAGAAAATAATATTAAAAGATTAAACATATCTGTGCGAGGCCAAAAAGGCTCCTATCTACGAAAAGAAAGCAAAATAACGCAGTGCTGGTATGAAGCAAAGCAGTAACATAAGTATGGTTTTAGTCTGTAAGAGTTTGACACGCAGTCGCGTTCTGTCCTAGAACGGGAGAAGTCATTCAGAGTGACATCCTGCCTAAAACAAAATTGCTTGACTTCAAAAAGAATCCCGGTATTCTGAAACGCAATGCAAGGCAGGAACGTAGGTGTGTTTTAAGTCAGTAAAAATCTGACACGTTTTCCCGCTCCGTCCTAGAGCAGGAGTAGTCATTGTATGATTCCCCACCTTAAGGGTATTACATCGCTCAATGACCTTCAAGAATTTACCTCTACATTAGTAGAGAAGAATTGACCTCTAAACAGGCATTGCAGGGGGTGCTGCGCGCGGGGTGTTAGTACTGATTCGAGTTTTTTCTTGATTACTTATCGATATTCAATGAAATTCGAAAAAAAATCAATACAAGTTATTCAATTTATCGTAACATATATTTTGGTATAAATTCAATGTATAAATATAGAGCCGTTTTCGAGAAAATATGGAATTAATGTTCAAAAAAGGCCTATTTACCAGATTTTTTTCTAGAGTTAGGATATTTTTTTGAGAAACGTAATCAATACAATTTATTGGTAATGTCCTTAAGTATCCCCTTCATTTTTTATATGGTAATCGTACATAAGGAAACTTCAAACAACCTAGGTGTTTTTTTGGATTTGGGCGATGTAATCCCCTTAAAAAAAAGCCTTTTAGTCTTTCCACTACCGCACACAAAACTCGAACAGTTAAACTTTCTAGAAATTCAATTATATCCTAAAATTTAACTCCGGGTTCCCTTAGTTCCTCATAAATAAATAATTCAGCATTAGGAAAAGTCCCTCGGGCGCCTCCCGTCCTATACTGTTTCGTTTTAGGAGTAATTGACATGGCAAAAACTTTGCTAACTTCGCCGTAAGACAATGTTACATAAATGACATTGTCGGTTACATGCTTAGCTAAGAGGAAAGGGAATGTTTTTCCTCCTTGTTGATTGCTGCAATTGTTTTTGTCTTTAGTTTTTTGACATAAACATATGTTATAACGATTACCAGTAGAGTAGATGGAGACAAAAACATACATTTCTATCCAAAAATAATGATACAGAGCAATAAAAAAATGTAACCAGGATTTTTGTGATACACAACATGGGCGTCGCCAAGAGGGGGCAGGGGGGGGGGGGCTACTGCCCACCCTAGAGGCTTTCTTTACAGCTTCAGAGACTAGTTTAGGCACCAGTCTCCTACAATATAATGCCCATCCTATATGTTGCCGTAGATATGAGGCTAGCAATTAGGAGTTGTATTGTGGAGAAAAAAACTTTTATTAATATTAAAAAAAAAAAAACTTAAAATTATTATTACATAGACTTCCAATAGCCCCCCCCCCCCTTTTTATTATCGGCTGGCGACGCCCTTGATACACAACATGATTTTAAAGTGTCCGTGGAGTGTCATATAGAGATAATTAAAATTCCACAGCATAGGTACGCTGTGGAATTGAAATTAACTTCATTTTTTCTAACAAACCGATTACTTGACAATTCATAATTGTGTGCTTGGTTCAATCCCTCTTCCCTTCTCTTCTTCCCTATATGATATGTTATGTTTTTTTTTGTGTACAATAAAGAATTAAGAATTAAGAATTGAGGAGGCCTGAGTCCCAGCAGTGTGAACATTGTAAGGCTGATTATGCTATTCTATGCTATGCTATGTACAAATTAGTATAAAACCGTAATAATCGTATAATTTTCCTACCATTGAGACACAATTCTTTTATCTGTGAGAATGAGTGAGCCGTTAATATTACTTCTACCTATTTTTTATATAAACACAAAACGTGAAAAAATCTCCAAAGTGGTAGTTATACCTACATGATTCAGCAACGTAAAAGATACTTTAAAAGCTCCACAAAAAACAGCGGACTAAGCCCAAAAACCCAGGTCCAATATTACAGGATCGAATTTCAGCATGTTTGAAATTCAAAAAGAGAATTATAAAAACACTGTGGTTAAATTCGACAATGCGTGGCCACAAGCCGATAGGATTACTAGATCCATAAAAAAGTGGGTAAAATGTACAAGTTTAACGTGTACATTTACGATAAGTCGCCTTGTAATCTCCATTAGCCTATGTAATGATGTACATTGGGCCAGAACACTCTTAAGCGGCTATAAGAAAGTTTTGTATCGCTCTTTCATTATGTGTAATGTTTCTTTTTAAGATTTTGCCCACGTAAAATATTTTCGCTCAACTGTGGCTTCGTGGAATGGAGTTTATTATGGTTTATGGTGTAATTACGTGGTGTGACTTTAATCTTTGATGGGTTTGGTTATTGTTGATATTTGTGTAATAAATAAATATATATTTTTGTATGGTTTTAAATAAGCAAGTGCTGAAGTAGATGCTTTTTTGGCCATGCTGTTTTTTTTAAGGTTTTTATTATTATTTGTGATTTTAATATATAATGTGGGGCAAAAATAATAATATTTGTTACGTTTATTTTTTCTTTTACCATTGAGTAATCATTAAATAACTTCTCCTGTTCTAGGTGAAGGGACAGGGGGACTTTTGTTGACTCAACCCAGGGACGCGGTGAATATTTCTAGCAATCTGACAGCCCTGGCTCATCTGAGAAATCAAACTTTATTTCGCAATATATTACAAACAAACATAAAATAATGAAAGTATGAAAGAAACAGAAAAATAGATACTCTCGTATTTATTTTTCTGTTTTATTTTTTTTTTCCAAAAAAGAAGGAAACAAAACTTAGAGCATTTTTAAAGTATCTTCATCAACGATGATGTTGTAATGCCTTTGACTTTGACATAATAGTCTATGACGCCCTTAATACTGACATAGAAAATTGCGTTTTTGCGAGAGGAAGAGATATATTTTAGAATCTAAGATTTTTTAAATTTTGTTGTATGTCGTTTGCTTTCCGATCAATTCTGATTTTGTTTTAGCATTTAGCATTTATATTTCATATTCATATTTTTGTTTGTTACTGACGTTACTGACACTTGTTGGATATAAATATAAATAAATAATAACATAGTAAACAAGAACTATGGTTTCCAGACCACTGATTTTTATTCCATTATTTATTTTCATCAGTTTCCAGCCAAAAATTCCATTCATTCGTTTGGACTGTGTTATTTTTTGCCATTTTTTGGCTAGTTTGATGGACGTGATAAAATTGGAACGAACCTTTCCTGGAAACGCACTGTTGGGAATGAAACTGAAATGTTGGCAACCTTTTTGTATGTGCAATTTTTCTCGTACTGGTTTCTGCGGCTTTATTATGCGTCCGGTGATCGACCGGACCGAGTCCAAGTCGTCGACGGCGCGTACTGTTCCCGCGCGCCTCAAGGAGCTGTCAGCAAACCGTAGAGTCAAAGCCTGCTAGCTGCAGGCAGGCAGGGTCGAAGCCTGCTGGGGTCATGGCTCAGCTTCCGAAAGGAATACTCGGCCTCAGCACGATAGGCAACGAAGGAACGGGGTAGGTTTTTAGTCAGTAAGAGTCTGTCACTACTTCCCGCTCCGCCCAAGGGCGGGATTTGTCATTGGATGATTTTAACTATATTTTGAAATTGTTGTATTATTTTGATTTTGCTCCGTTTAGTACAGTCCCAAATCTGGATACCATACGTCAAAATTGGCATCAAAATAAGCTTGTAAAGTATTATCTTATTATGTATTGATAAGATAGTAAGAGCTTTCCATCGAGTGAGATAGCGGTCAAGTGCAAACCTATCAACAGTAAAAAAAAACAGTTCAGGTTTAATCGCCAAAATAATGGATAGCGGTAAGCGCTCGTGGTAGGGACTCTGTTCACCATCTCGTTATCACGGTTTCCAGTTCGGAACTGTTTCTCTTTTTCAATAAAACGCTCATAATTTATGCATTGGGGTAATTACGAGAATGGGTATATTGAGATTGATGACAATTTGTATCCGTCCGTTTTTAATAGTAGGAATTCATATAGACTACTGTCTACTAGTTAGCCTATTATATCCCACTGCTGAGCAAATGCCTCCCTCTCTTTTCCACACACGTCTGTCCTCGGCCATTGCGGGCCAGTCCTTTCGGCAGTTGTCCACCTCATTTCTTTACTTGCCTTTACCTGTTCGACGACGTCTTGCGTTTTAATGGGCCCAATAAGACTTTTTTAGCCCACAGTTCATCTAACATGTGGCAGATATGTCCGGCCCAGTCCTAATTTAGAGTAAAAGATTTTCAATGCATCTTTTATCTTTTTTTTTATTTATTTCATATAAACTTATGCTTGGCTAGCGCTTTTAATCTTAGTTTTGGAACCCAGTGTATTGTGTTTCTAACGCTGCTGAAATCATGTACCCATCTTATTTATTTATTAACTGAAACTTTGTGCAACCGAATAGAAAACGAATGCAAAAATACATATAAATAAAGAAAAACATTTAATCACTTATGTCAAAAAAAAAACTAATCTCTATAAATATAATAATTAAAACATTAAAAAGGAAAATAAAGATCTGTGCAAAGTCAAAAAGGTTCCTATCGCAGCACTATACTACGATATTTAAAGAAAATATTAAAAAAAAAACGCAGCGCTAACATTATGATAGGGCCTGGAGATGTCACGGACACACTTACGGAACACAGATGTTAAGTAAGTAATAAACAGGTCACCTTCTGCGAAGCAGTAATGCTAGCAAAGAAGGAGGCCGCACGCGTGAGACAGCGGCCCTCACGCCCCAGCCGCCGCAGGAATCCCGATTCCGATTTCCAACCACCCTAGGCGCGAGCTTGCGGACGGCGACCAATAGGTAGTTCGCCGTTCGACCGTCCAGTAACTGTCCAGAACGTGCCCAAGTCGTCGACGGTGCGTATTGTTCCACGCGCGCCTCAAGTAGATGTCAGCAAAGCGTTGGGGCCCAGCAGTGTCGAAGGTTACTGGGGCCATAGCTTAAGTGAAAGTGTACCCCGGGGCCCTGAAACGAAGGAAAAGAAGCAACGAGAGTGGGTTATTATATCTATCTCCCGCTACGTCTAAGAGCGGGGACATGTCATTAGATAATTTTCCCACCTAAAAAAAGTAGGTAATAAAAAATATACCTACCTATTTAAATAAATACATAATGGGTTTCCTATTTTACCTTACGAATGTTTGCAAATATCATACAAGTAATCGCAGCGGTCATTATACTCAACCTCTCGAGGATTACAAGATGGAATTTATATGTACGTACCTGTTTCGATATCGTAATGATTTATTACATAAGAGTAATATCAAGGTTTTGCCTAATGTACCGCAAAAAGGTAACCCAAACTTCAGAATTCCCTCACTCCTAAGGAGGCTTTGATTTACACAGTTTACTCAATTACGACAAAGTAAGAAAGTAGCTGTTTGTTGTGTAATAATCGAAGAATTTTAACCGTATTTCTTTAGCCGAAAATTAATGGTAAGTGCTACTTAGCTTTGAAGAAATAGGTTTTGTTATTATTTATTTTTAACTGGTCCCAAATATAAATGGGGTATAAGAAGTTAAGTAATGAATGGCCCCCATTTTGTTACCTATTATTAGTCGCAATAAATTTGGCGAAAAAAAATCTTAATTTTGTTTATGTAATTTGAACTTAAAAGGAGGTATTACACTCTAAGCTAGACATTTGTTAAAATGTTACAAATAACTGTACATAATTATTTGGATGGAAGTTATGTTTTAACATGGCGAGAACCATCGATATATATGTACTACGCACTAGATTAGGCATGCCGTATAATGACTTTGCTTGACTTACGTGTACTGTAAGCCGAAAACCTTGACTTGATGACATTAGTGCAGTTTTGTAGTATTTAAGCGCTGTAACCGTAAAACTTTTGTTAGACGTCTTAATGACAATTTAGCGCTGCAGCGAACTTTTGTTTTAACGTTTCAGTATTGTGAAAAATAGTTTCTATGAACGAGCTTGTCTATCACTTAGAATGTAAGTCGATGGCGAGAACAATCAATTTCCATCTTGTGACATATTTTGGTAAGAAATGAATAATAAATTTCATGTTGTTTTTAATATTGACAAAACAACACAATTCCCCGTGTTATAGTATCTGACGGAACCCCACAATTATAGCAAGGAACCCTAAAATGCAGCGACAATGGTGACTAACTTTGCGCAACGCTCGGCCACCCGGCACCGTGCGATTCGCCATCTCAGCATTCCCTAAATTTCGACATCGTGTGACCAAAGCATCCAGACCACCAATAATTTCATGTATTAATTTAATGTGTTACTTTTCGTTCTCACATCGAACAATTGTCACGCCTTTAGAATTACTGTAATAATTTAATTAATTAAATAGTTTTATTGAAACATATCGGTTTCATTTGTATCCCCGTTTGCAGCCCTACGTAATTGGCGCAGTCGGTAGGATACTCGCGGTCGGTTTCGCGTAAATAAGAAGATTTCCGTATCGCAAGGCCGCCCGTGCGGCTATCCAGTCGCTCCAGAGTATCCAGAATCTACACGTCGTGCTGCAACGAGGTATCCAGACATTGATAACGCAAAGTGACCGATATAATGTTCATGTAAGTACATTAGATTATTTCTAGTGACCGCTTACTCCTAGCCCGTACTAATATAACTTTCCAAAATTTTCTTTTAACGAGAATCTAGGAACCCTAGGTTAGTTAGAAATAATAGACATTCAGTAATAGATTCTAGAAGAAATATTAACTTAGATATAATAGTCGAGGACACAGAATCGTTTTCTGGGAAAATGTCTTTGGATTTAGATACTATTTTTAAAGCGTTAAGGCTCGTTCCCGAGTTCGACGGGAACCCGAATGTGCTAACCAGATTTATTCATTTGTGTGATCAATTAATAAAAGAATATTATAATGTTCAGGGTGGTTCCGAATTAATTAACACAGCTCTTATTAACGGAATATTAAATAAAATCGTAGGATCTGCTGCTCGCTTAATCAACTCAAATGGCATAGCAAGTGATTGGAATGGCATTCGTAAGGCATTAATAAATAACTTCGCCGACCAAAGAGATGAGACCGCTCTTTATAGTGATTTATCTCTTTTAACACAAGGCTCTAACACTCCGCAAGAGTTCTACGAGCGTTGCCAGAATCTTTTTAGTACGATTATGACCTATGTTTCTTTACATGATCTCTTACAAACTGCTATAGATGCTAAGAGGGATTTATATAAAAAATTAACGCTACAAGCGTTTGTATGCGGATTAAAGGATCCGCTAGGATCACGCGTGCGGTGTATGCGGCCGCAAAGTATAGAACAAGCACAAGAATTCGTTCATGAGGAAACTAATACCATGTACCTGCAAAATCGTAACGATCGTCTACCTGACAAGAAATATGATACTACCAATAATCCTAAAATACTTACACAATCGAATATGCTCATTTGGCACAGTTACTTATGATATTGGGAGATAATATAGATAATTTATCTAAAGAATTTTACACATTACAAAATTTATTGGCATTTATTAGAGCTAAAAGTACGCACAATTCTATTTTAAACTATGCTATGTTTAAGGAAATAAAAAGTAAGCTACATATGTTATATGATAAGAATACATTTTTAGATATTAGCCTTAGAGAATATTTCGACATAATTAGATTAGGTTATTATTATAATGGAAATAAAATAGTAATAGTTGTGAAATTTCCAATAGTTTACCCTACTAACTATATCCTGTATAAGCTCTCCCTAGCTCCTAATCGTAACAATAGGGTCCTAATTCCAACCTCTCCTTTCATAGCGGTTCACGAAAAAGATCTATTGTATATAGAGACAGAATGTCCGAAGTATAGTCACGGTTACCTTTGCGAAGATAACTTAAGTCACCACCATGGCCAGCAGTCGGACTGTATCCAGCATCTTATACTCAACCAGAGAATTAATGAATCCTGTCAATTCACATCGGTCATCCTGACTTCTGAAGCAATGGAGCAGCTAGATGACCAACACTTCGTTGTGACCTTTCCCAACCCAACGCAAGTTCGTTTAACCTGTTCTGAAGATCACTATAGAATGCCAAAAGGGAGCTACTTAGCTATCATACCTAAAGGCTGCGTGTTAAGAACTACGGCGTTTACGGCAAGCAATCGTCATGATCAAGTCAAAGGGAAGATTTTGAAAATTATGGACTTACCATTCATTAAGGAAAACTCTTATAACTTAAATACGAAAACCATAAAGTTAGAAACTATAGATCTTGGCAGTCTGCACTCAAGTAACTCTGAAATCGCTTTACAAGAACCAATCTCGCTACAGTCGTCGAACATTGAAGCCTTATACCACACTACTATACCAGTATATATTCTACTATCCGGTGCAGCTGTACTCGTCGTCATCGTTATTCTTCGTCATCGTAGATTGAATCAAAAACGGAAAGCCACTAATGAAAGCGATAATAAGGCACAGAATAAGGAAGCCGACAATACAGAGATCGATCCAGCTTCACCATCGTCACTATTCTCGACTACAGTTTTCAAATAGTTGCCGATCTTGTGGAGGGAGATGTTATAGTATCTGACGGAACCCCACAATTATAGCAAGGAACCCTAAAATGCAGCGACAATGGTGACTAACTTTGCGCAACGCTCGGCCACCCGGCACCGTGCGATTCGCCATCTCAGCATTCCCTAAATTTCGACATCGTGTGACCAAAGCATCCAGACCACCAATAATTTCATGTATTAATTTAATGTGTTACTTTTCGTTCTCACATCGAACAATTGTCACGCCTTTAGAATTACTGTAATAATTTAATTAATTAAATAGTTTTATTGAAACATATCGGTTTCATTTGTATCCCCGTTTGCAGCCCTACGTAATTCCCGGAGCCCTGTGTAGGCATCAGACCTACCTGCCACTAGTATCGAGGCGCGTATGAAATTAGACGCAGTCGATCAACTCAGCCTTAGTTTTTATCGGACGGCAAGGTTGTCATTGCTCATCGTCTGCAAACCTGCGCCTATGGTGGCGAATAATCGCTCTACGACTCCCAACGCTGGGATATTTCCTGCAAAATTGCTTAAATCTTATATTCTAAATCTTTTTGAATTAAACTTCTTCAATTCCTATCGACTTTGTCACCATGACAACAGTAATAATTCTTCGTAATATTTGTCCAAAACAAAATACTTGTTAATTTGGTTTAGTCAAGGAAATAACTTATATAATATTGATATTGGGGTAATTCATAAATGTAGGAAGGCGTGCCATTAAACATCAACTTAATAACAATAAAATAAAAAAAAACCCCGACACAAAATGTTTTTTGTATTTATTGCCATAATAACGAGTTTCATAACCGACAATATACATATATAAGGTGACTGGTAATTAGTGAACGATACTTAAACACGTGATTGTATTCATGATAACAAACCACTTTTACTATGGGACCAAACCTGAAATCGCGAAAAAAAATAGTCAAGTTCAGTACATTTTGAGGCGAACACAAATGTACCGACCAGCAAATTTTTTTTGCGATTTCAGGTTTGGTCCCGTAGTAAAAGTTGTTTGTTATCATGACTACAATCACGTGTTTAAGTATCGTTCACCAATTACCAATCACCTTATATATGCCTGAAGTCAAAGAATTTAATAGAAGGCATTCCATGGTTCTATCAGCCATCTCCCAGTTCTAGCATCAGGTTATCGAAATTAAGAGAGATGTATAGCACTGGTTAAGACGAATATAATGAGCCCAAACTCGATGAGCTTACTAATAAACATTCCAGGGTTACGTCTTCTACTTTCGAGCTCCATCATCAGACCAGCTCAATGGCACCATCATGTACATGAATATAATCTAACAAACCCAAACTCGATGGTTTTACTAGTAAGCATAGGGTTCCATCAGCCACCTCCCAGTTCCAGCATCAGCTCTTCGTCATCAGATTATTGTCATCATGAGATATGAACAAAACCAGACTTCAGACTGCAAATGA
This sequence comes from Leucania comma, assembly GCA_958295575.1. Lineage (NCBI taxonomy): Eukaryota > Metazoa > Arthropoda > Insecta > Lepidoptera > Noctuidae > Leucania > Leucania comma. Next base: position 23,730,581 of record OY282467.1, on the reverse strand, counting down.
AAAACTGTACCAAAATATATTTTGACCCTTAAACATATTTAATATAAATCCTTTCTACATTTACAACATCTCATTACCATACTAAACCTTTGTATCCAAAATAAAAAGCAATAAAAAGATAACATACCACATGGCCTGTTTTACGACTAGAAATAGGCGCCTATTTTTATTCATTCCTTCTTTCTGTTCCCTCGGATAAGTGCCTCTATAGAAGCAGAATATAACTTTCTTTAGCCATAAAACATTGAGGGTCCGAATAATGTACGTTGGTACATATGTATGTAAACATATATGGAAGGTATACAAGGGAGTATAAAAGAAATAAAACGCTTGAATAGACGAGGAAAGAGTAGTTTCATATTTTGCTTTATCTTCGCCAAAATCGTAAGCAGAAAGCTGGTAAGATATTTTTGTATTAAGTCAATAATCTTACTGGTTTTTTTTTTCAAGTGGAATATCGTCAAATAACCCCTATCACTGTCCCTCTGCGCTCTGAATGCAGCAAGAGGAAGTATCCAGATTTCCACTGACTAAAACCCATATGGGTTCATTCCGCTGCGATAACTCATTCTAAGAACTAAGTATTGTGAAGTTCAGGGTAATAAAAAAGTTTATGTGCCCATATACTAAACGATTTCGTTTATTGACAAAAATTACTCGCATCTGAGAGCCTCACCGCCATCTTGAACTCTTTACTCTCAATATTTATCATTTTTAAATTTAAATATAATTTAGGTATCAAAAAGGCTAGAGTAAATAGGCTTTTAATAATTTAGTGCGCTTCACCATTAACTCTTGTCTTACTGCTTACCCACAGGTAGGATTGTAGTCAAACACACGCTTAGATCATAAAAAAATACCTAATTAGTGTTTATTTTATTAATTTGTAATGTACTATTAATTTTATACCATAAGAGGTTTGATGAAAGAGGTTTACAGTATTTATCTTTTTTTCTGAAACAAAAGCCTTTGCTCATAACCTAAAATCTCAAAAGCGTGAGCAGAGAGTTAATAAAGCAATTTAGAACACGTTAAACATTCTTTCTCATTACCAAAAGAGCACAAGCGCCTACTCTTATTAACTAGGACACTTACTACCTTATACCGACGACATATTTACTCGGAGCCCTCAACAAATGCCTTACATTATCTTCCCCGACAACGTAACTAAATTTCCACTTGTCGAGGAGCTATATAGACCAAACGTAATAAGGCCATTCACCACACTTAGAAGGTAATGAATTTTGACGCTACCGTGAAAACCGAGAGGTGTTTGCACGACCAACGCTTCACATACGCCTATAACATCCAACCTGAAACCAACTTTGACAGGACGTGTTAGAGTTTAATTTAGAATGTTGGCTCCTCTACTCGCTTGAGACTATGACAAATAGAATTTTGCCAATATATTAGCTCATCTCTCCAGCGTATGCTAATCAAGGTAGAAAAACATGGAGTATATAAACAGTTTTGGTATTCTGTGTTCATATTATGTGTCGGATAACAATTACTTTTGTATAGAGAAGCGATAGAGTATCGACCTATTTTTAAACAGGGTTTTGCTTTGAAAATAAGGAAAAGATTTTTATTTTCGTATCAGTAATTGCGTAATATTTTTAGATTACTTACTGGGCTATAGAATCGCTAGGTAAAATCGGATCCGTTAATTTTGAATTTATTTTTTACAAACTAAAATAAAAATTTAACGGTGTATAATGTTGTAAGGACGAAAGTCCGTTCAATTTTGATCGTTTTAATCCCGTGGAGGGTCGATTCGGTACATGAAACACTATTGTTTTTTATAGATTTGTTCTTTATATATCTGAAACGGCAAACGTTGTACTTCTTTATAAATTATAGACGAAAAAAATGGGGGTTGGAGTAGGAGGGTAAAACATAACCTACGACCTACTCCCAGACCGAGCATTAAAAAAAAATTATCAGTCAAATCATTTCGGGGGAGATCGATAGCAAACATTGTGACAAAAGATTAATAAATCTAACACATTATACCATAATTATAAATAAATATAGATTAGTTAAGTGAAATAAACTCAATATTTTTACATTTAAACATCCATAAAGTCCTTTTTCTTTTTTTTTAGATGGGAAAATCATCCAATGATATCCCCCGCCCTTGGGTGGAGCGGGAGATAGCGTTAAACTTTTACACACTAAAAACCCACTCCTGTTCCTTTTTTGCCTTCGTTCTAGGGCCCCAGGGTTTACTTTCACATAACCTATAGCCCCAGTAGGCTTCGGCACTGCTAGGCTCGAGATATCAGCAAACCGTAACGCAGTTGGCTGACATCTTCTTGAGGCGCGCGTGAAACAATACGCGCCGTCGACGACTTGGGACTGGTCTGGACGATTAGTGGGAGGACAGACGGCGAGCTATCCATTGCTTGCCGTCCGCAAGCCCGATCTATAAAGTGTAGAATTATAACTTTATTCTAAGTCAAATTTGTTCCTCACGCGGTACTTATACCCCGTTCACAGTTACTAACATTTCTTCTAGGTTCAGAATACATTCAGTTTACGACTTTCTCCATACATTAAGTTTATTACTCGCGATTATCGTAACAACTACAATTTATTTTACTAGGCGCACGGTTGATTGCGTTGCGTATTAGCGCACAGCAAAAACATAAAACGTCCATTTGCACAGTTTTGTGTGGCCATTCTGGGCGATTTGATATTAAAAGACTTCCAGTAATGACGTTAGAAATTTCAGTATAATACCTACGAGTATATTATCACGAACTGAGCCATGAACTCGAGGTACTTTTCAACACTAAATTCTTTTTTTTAATTTTGGAAGAAGTTGCCGCCAGACGCTTCGCTTGCGTGATAGTAAAAAGTGATCGCAAAGGATACAACCCATATTCCTGAGATAAAAAGTATCATATGTGTTAATCCAAGACATGGTCTACCCGTGTATCAAATTGCATCAAAATGCGTTTAGCTGTTACAAAAATTAATATTACTATTATACACCGTTAAATTTTGATCATTTTAATCCCGTGGAGGTTCGATCCGATATATGAAACACTATTGATTTGTAAAGATAAATTTATTACCATTAAAGTACAGAATACGTTAAGCCACATTAACTAGTTAAACCGGCAAATCATCGGGTACAATCCTTTAAAGTGTATATCACTTAAAATAGCAAATTATCTCCACTTTACTTCTGGATGGTTATAAAAAAAATAACCACGAAACATCTAACCTAACCTGTCCGTGTTGGGGTGCCCTAAAATAATATGACATCAAACTTTATATTAGAAATTTAAATTTAACAATTGCAATGAATTTGCATGTTTTAGTCAAACAAAGAAGGTTCTTTGTTTGATTAAAATAGGTTGTTTTATAAGCTTAGCCGTCAGTCTGCTGATTACCCAGAAAGTCTGCAGATTGTCTAGTTAATATAAGAACTCAAATATTTTTACTCAGACAAATTTCAGAGCACCATTCACACTTAGCTCGCCGTTCGATAAAGACCAGTGGTGCTATTCTCTAAGAAAACGCAGCGCTGCCGCAACGACGAACATCCAAATAGAATTGAATTAAAAATCCAATGTATAGGGCGACTAGGTTGACAATCCAATGTATTCTATTTGGGTGTTCGTCGTTGAGGCAGCGCTACGACAAACATCCAAATAGGATACATTGAATTAACAATCCAATGTATAGGTCCATTAGGTTGATAATCCAATGTATCCTAATTGGGTGTTCGTCGTTGAGGCAGCGCTGCGTTTTCTTAGAGTATAGCATCACAGGCCCGGGTCAACAGCGTGTCGCGTGTCATGTTTCACGCACGCTTCAAAGAATTAGCATAAAATTAAATAACGAGGCTCGTTAGGGCCGATACGAGTTCGTTTCGACTGGCCTGTTGGTCTAATGGGGTTAGTGGCTCCGACTGCTTTGCTGGAGGTCGTAGGTTCCATACCCACCCGAGTGGTTTGTGTGATCAGCACGATAATTTGTTCTATGTCTGGCTTTTTTTTTAAGGTAGGTAAAATCATCCAATGACAAATCCCGCCCTTGGGCGGAGCGGGAAGTAGTGTCAGACTCTTACTGACTAAAACCTACCCCGTTCCTTCTTTGCCTATAGTGCCGGGGCCGGGCATTCCTTTCGGAAGCTAACCCATGACCCCAGCAGGTTTTAACCCTGCCTGCCTGCAGCTAGTTCTATGTCTGGGTGTAATTTTTTTAATATTATTTTTTTTTTAATTGAAAAATTGTATTCCCTACCACTTTCATAACACTTCAATATAAATAGTAAGAGTAATAGAGATTTTAAGCGACTCGTTCCACCGTAGACGCTACCCGACTTTTCTTTTCTGTCGATGAAATACGAAATCGTTGGTATAATTTTAGTTATAAAATCTAATATAATTTGCCTAATGTCGTGGTACGATTCTGGTAACACTGCCTGTCTTCTTGGTATTTCTGTGCATGTGTCAAAGATAAAAAAACAAATTACATTGTAATCGCTATAAAACCAAATAGAAGGTAATATAGGCGCAGTGTTGGAAGGCCTACCAAGGAGGACCGATGACATGGTGAACCTAATAGATATAATCGCACAGGACCAAATATTATGGTCGAGCTTGGGGGAGGCTATCTTCAACAGTGAACGTCTTTCGACTGAAATGATGAGGTCATATTTCAAGTCTTATTATAAGTAAAACTGATTTCCGTAAAGAAATCTGAAATAAAATCTATTTTTTACATTTTACCTTATTTAATCTAAATTAATGACCTACGATCCAAAAGGTACTCATTCCTTTGTGTGGGGCATTAGTCATTATAATTAAAAGATATACAAGTATTCATCATAGAACTAATTATGTATATACATCCAAATATGTTTTAGTAATGCTGGCTACGCCTATCTGTGTGCGCAGCCAAGGGTCTACGCTTTCGTAGCAAATGGTGCTACGAATGCTACGAGTGTGCTACGCGAGATGAAATAGAACTAATAATGTAGCCGTGTGTGTGTGTAATCATAAAACAATACATATCTTTTATACATAAATTCGAATTCATCTCGGCTGGGCAGCGTTCGGGAAGCTGCGCGTTATCTTCTCGTCTAATATACCACAGTGTCTCAAGACGAAAGTCTATGACCAGTGCGTGTTGCCAGCTATGACATATGGCTCCGAAACGTGGTCGCTCACAATAGACCTCATCAGAAAGGCCGAAAGGATCTGGAGTGGCGACCAAATACCGGAAGACGTAGTGTTGGAAGGCCTTCTAAAAGTTGGACCATTGACCTGGTAAGGGTTGCGGGAATCCGATGGATGCGAGACGCACAGGGCTATTCATTGTGGCGACACTTGAAGGAGACCTATGTCCAACAGTGATAATGATGATGAATATATAGGGTGACTGGTATTTAGTGAACGATATTTAAACACGCGGTTGTTGTCATGATAACAAACAGCTTTTACTATGGGACCAAACCTGAAATCGCGAAAAAAGATCAACCAAGATCAGTACATTTTGACCAGTTAGGCGAACAGAAATGCACTGACCGGCAGATTTTTTTTCGCGATTTCACTTTTGTGTGTGTAAAAGTTGTTTGTTATCATGACTACAATCACGTGTTTAAGTATCGTTCACTAATTACCAGTCACTCTATATAAATTTACGAAATGGTAATGAGTTGCGTGCCTTTTCTTATGTGTGATATGATATTCCAAAATGTAGACAATGTTATTACTATGTAGTTCTAATTTTATTCTCACTACCTCTGTATCTAGCCAACTTTCAAATTGTACTAAAGAAAATGGAATTACTACAGACGACAAAAACGTAAACATCACATAAATAATTTCAAATAACCCTCTTCATTTCCAAGATCATTACAACTCACTTTGTGCTTACAAACCATTTAAAAGCGACCAGATTTCACGAAAAAAAAAAAAATTAGTTCACGTTTTTCTTTTTAATTTTTCTTAAGAGCCAAGAGCTGTGTTACATTTTGACCAGCATCTTTATTACGCTCAGCGAAGTCTGTAACAACTTCTTTACGAGTTGTCCGTTTATGTCGCGGAATTACACGAGAGACCACGAAGTAAGCTCGAGCGATGATGACGTTAGGTTTTATGATCCAACTACGGCGCTGTGCTAAAGCTGCTTAGTTTCGGGAGCTTTAATTTTGTATATTACGTGTTCTTGTAAAGGAAAATGTGAAATGTTGTATTGTTACAAGGGTAAAGGAATGAATCGGTTTGGTAACGATGTTGTCTGTTTAAGTAAATATCAAAGAAATTAACATTAACATAACATAATCGGATTTATAAGATTCCCACTGATGGGACTTCTACCGTAATCCACCACGTGGGCCCAATTCGGGTTAGTGAATGTCACATGTCTTTTTTTGTTTGACCACTGTCTCACCTGATGGTAAGCGATGATGTAGCCGACGATGGAGCACGCTTGTCTAAAAGTAATCTGTTTACTCTTGACTTAAAGACCCCTAGGTACATGACCTAAACATGTCTTCGAATTTTTGGTTCTAGGACATGCAGATTTCCTCACGATGTTTTCTTTCACCGTTTAGAGAGTACAGTACCGAGAACAACAGTTAATTTGCGAGCAGCAAAAAACATTAAAAAACAATACATAATCTAAAGATGTTTCCAGAATGTCTTTATCGTTAGTGATCTAATAACAATTATAAGTAGTTCCTCCTTCAAACATAAAATTAGCGAGCTTGCGGACAGTTAACAAAAGGTAGCTCGTCGTCTGGCCACCTAATAACCGTCAGGACCAAGACCAAGACGTTGACGGTGTATTGTATTCCACGCACGCCTCAAGAAGATGGTCAGCAAAACCATAGCCGCCCAGCAGGGTCGAAATCTACTAAGACCATGAGTTCGCTTTTTGAAAGAAAACCCGGGCCCTGAAATGCAACGAAGAAATATCTCGCCCCCCAACTCCACTTTTGGACGGGAGAAGTCATTATACACCATAAAATTTTGGTCGTTTTAATCCTGTGGAGGGTCGTATCGGTACATGAAACACTATCGATTTGTAAAGATAAAAATTAAAAATAAAGTACTTCTTTTTTCAAACTCGAAATAATTGACGCATGTACGAAATTAATTTCTTTTAGTAAACGTCAGCTAAGCGAGGCCAATGAACTTTAGGTAGTTATTACGCAACGAACGACAGCTACCTACAAGGTAATTGACTCGTTTACTCAAAGAAATTAATTTCGTACATGCGTATATTAATTCGAGTTTTAGAAAAAAAAGTAATTATTTGTAAATTTTATCTTTACAAATCGATACTGTTTCATGTACCGAATCGATCCTCCACGGGAATAAAACGACCAAAATTTTACGGTGTATAACTTTACACCTAAAAAAACACATTTTTTGTTATCTTTATTTAAAGAGCTTTTTCGCTGTTGCGAATATGACATTCTGTAATTAAACAGAATTATGAAATAAAATTAGTGTTTGTTTAAAAAAAAAAACTAGGTCCTGGGTAGGGTTTTCAGAGCAAACTTAACCATATTAATTATAAGGACTAATTTACCTGGGGGTTCGATAAATTAATGTTATGTACGCCAACAAGTGAACAGTTCATTTCTTCCACAATAACCCAGTATTTCATACTAGCCACAGAACGAAACAATAGACAGACGACGTGTCTACTACAGAATTCGTAGTGGCATTTGTAGGTAAACTTGCCCGTCGTGCGGTCGCTAACGAGCAGTGCCCCACTACAAAGTTTCATCGGCCTTGTTACGGAATCTACTGCAGTCTATGTAGCCCTGGTCAATAGGGTGGGCTAATTAATCATGTTATTACCTATATGCGTGTGGAATGTTAACTGTACTTATGTTTTGGGTATTATGGGGGCTCACTCGCCTATTGTCAACGTAGAGCATGGTTTTAAACCTTGTTGCTTCATCTAAAGCAATCCAACGCGATGTTTGATGAAAAGGCAACGCGAAAAATGAGAGTTAACGCCTGAAAATCTGTCGGCATTCCGTGATATCCAAGAAATACGTGTTTTTTATCCTTAAAAAATTTTGAGAAAAATATCGTCATTCAATTTCGATGAAATGTGCAACGTTTCTATGGATGTATTTTTTTTAATATTTTTAACTGTACTTGTTTATTGAGTGTTGAAATGATTGGTGACACTTATTCAAATTAATTTTAGTCGCTTTTGTATTTTTCATTGTATGTACGTGTATATTAGTATTTTCCCAGACTTACAATTAGTAGGTTGCAGGTTTAAACCTAATCAAGTGCATCACTATGTGTCATTTATTTGATCACCACTGCTCTCAAAATGGTGAAGGAAAACATCGTGAAGAAACCGGCATGTCCTAGAACCAAAAATTCGAAGACATGTGACGTTCACCAACCTGCACAAGGCCCATGTGGTAGATTAAGGCCCATTTCCTCTCCCAGAGAGGGAATGGACTGAGTGCTATGCTATGCTAAGGAGTTCTAAATAAGTATGTAAATATGTCAATTAAAAAAAACAATATAATAAACCCTACACACATAGACAAACCGACTCCGCACCCAGGTCGAGTGTAGTAAAGACAATGCTCACAGATGGAGATTCTTGGGTGATTTCGATCTTAAGTGTTTGTGCGGCGTCTCCCTGCCGCCGCACAGTGCCGTCTTCTTGATAGGAGGCCCGAGTTCTAGCAGTGGGATCATTACAAAACCGATTGCAATTTATTATACCAAACCTGCATGCCATTACACAACACACTACATAAAAATATGTTCCAAAACATTAGCAATTCCCAAATGTTGCGTGAATTTGCTCTAATTATAACCAAATTAATAAGAAATGATTGAAGTAATCAGTCATGAATTCGGTCATCAGTACCGCGTCATGAACTCACTTCCGATTGTCCATTGTTATGACTATTAATACGTAATCACATGTCATTTGCACCGGTTAGTTTATCTCGCTGCATTCAATTCACTACTTAATGATACGTGTGTTCTGTTTGGCATGCTTATTTATGTTTATTATTAATAAAAGAAAAGAAAGAAAATGAAGAAAATAATTATTATACTACCTATGTAGTTATTTCCTATTTGTAAAGTCAGATTCCAGCTTTTTTGTTAGCTCAATTTTCACCTTCTTCTAGGTTATCCATAGGTTTGGTTTAACTTTATGTATTTGTAGTAATAATGCATTATAATATGCATCACACACGGAACACCATTTAGGGAAAAGTGATGAAGCACGGTGGTCATGACCCTCAGCATTGAGGAATACGACGCAAGTAGGGGGACATTATAATTTGATAAATGATATTTATTTTGCAAAAAGGTTTTCAAAAATCAGCATTGCCATTCAACGTGGCAATGCTGCCAGTCTTCTGGGTACGTTTCTGGATGTCAGCGATTTGGAGGAATAATTCGACGCCTGAGTGTATTTGGTGTTTTTGTATTATATTTGTACATAGTTAGGTCTAGTATACATTCTTAGTTTAGTTTTTATGTACATAGGTTTAGTATAAATACTTAGTAAATAAATATTTAAGTTTATTTGGTTTCTGCAATAAATGATTTTTCAAAAAGAGAATCTATTTTTCAAAAACAATTTTTCAATTTTATTTCGTCAGTTTAAACTTGATGAGGTCGGTGTTTCCTAGCTTACTACCCTGAGAGGAAACACTGAGACCATCTGAGGGCTCAAAGTCTTTTTTAAAGTCCATACAGTAAATATGTAGTGGTCAAATCACATGCAGATTTTGAAGACTGAGACAGTTTTTTGAAGAAAGAACCATACAGATTTGAGTGGGCCTGTCCAGTCAAAGCAGGAAATTGACAAGATTCGCAAAGCTCAAATCAGGACTATTTAAAGAGCTCAAAATGTGCATCATAATCTACATCTTTAGGGTTAAAATATAACCTCCTTCTTTTTGAAGTCGGTTAAAAAGACTACACTGCAGGTTAAATAACTAGTAATATATAATTAAAATGAATGTAGTATCATTAAAGTTAATTATGTTTTAGGGGTAGCGGAACAGAGAGTAAAGTCCCACATACCTCCGTTGAAAAGGGAGGATCCTCCAACCAGACAGGTGTTATATCTGGTGGGCTATTGCCCGATAGATGATTTCGGGTTTGTTCTTTATGTTCCAATCGCGTCGCGAATCTTACTTGCGCGATACAGCATTAGTTCATTTGTGACGACATAGATGTCGCTACATCACTCCCCTCCGGAGATCGGAGATCGATGGTTCTTGATGCTTCTTGATGCGTCTTGTGATGCGTGCCAAGCCAATGGTGGTTGGTTCCAGTGAGTCGGAACCGGATTCCGCATAGTTCTCGGTGAGTCGGAACTGTCTGCGGTGATGCCCCAGTGAGTCGGGGTGGTGCAATCCCAGTGAGTCGGGATACGATGCTGCAGGCTCCAGTGAGTCGGAGTAGTGCGGCTGGCTCCAGTGAGTCGGAGCGGTGCTGTGCGAAGTAGGGCTTGACTGCTGTCGTCGACCAGGAGAGGTTCTTCAAGGCTCTTCATGTGACTGGCCGAAGGTGCAGGGGTTTTAGCCAAGGTCGCTGATGAGGCTGAGTTTGATGACCAGGTATGACCAAGTAGGCATGCTGGTGGTCAGGATACCCATATAGCCGTGGGTGCTGGCTGTATGACTCGCTGCTCGAAAGCTTGAGGAAGTGATGATGACGTCACGAAGTAGTTGCTGCACGAAGGCTGCGCTGACGTTCTTTGTCGAGGTTCACCAGTTTGGAGGTAATGGAACAGAGAGTAAAGTCCCACATACCTCCGTTGAAAAGGGAGGATCCTCCGACCAGACAGGTGTTATATCTGGTGGGCTATTGCCCGATAGATGATTTCGGGTTTGTTCTTTATGTTCCGATCGCGTCGCGAATCTTACTTGCGCGATACAGCATTAGTTCATTTGTGACGACATAGATGTCGCTACAATGTCAATGTGTAATAATAAAATACATAGATACCTATGCTACTCGTAAAATAATAGATTTACAAATACTAAAATAAAGATTGCCTGGAATAAAATAATCTAAAAAACCGAATTTCGATTTCGGTGGAGCTTTTCTTTTTAGTACACGAGGAGATTTTATAGTGCGCTAGCGCGTGCGCAAACAAACAGAGATCCACTCTCTGTTCCTTTACTCTCATAGTCTGATGAGACGGCTATCCGACGCGATTGGGGAAAAATCTGGCCCAGGACCAACGGATTTACGTGGTTTCTAAGGCACAGGAGTGTTACACAAACATCAGAACTGGGGGTTGCTACAAAGTAATAAAATTCCAAATGGAAAACCCAATATCCTATTGCCCAACCCGGGGATCGAACCCGGGACCCCATACTCAGCTACGGTGTTTATGACCACGAGACCAACGAGGCAGTCTGGCATACATTGCTGTCAGTGATAAGAGCACCGTGTTCTCATTTTTTGTTTTTGTCGGTGATTAAATCATCCAATGACATCTCCGCGCCCTTGGGCGGGGCGGGAATTGTCAGATTTTTACTGACCCACTCCTGTTCCTTCATTGCCTTTCATACCGAGGCCGAAACGTCCTTTCATGAAACGAACCTGGCCGCTACAGTTTGCTGACAACGCCTTGAGGCGCGCGGAAACCATACGCGCTGGCGACGACTTTGGCTCGGTCCGCACGGTTACCGGATGGTCGGAAAGCGAGCTACCTATTGTTCGCCGTCCGCAAGCCCGCACCTACGGTGGCCGGAAATTGGGATCGGAATCCCGACGACGGCTGTGGTGTGAGCACCGCTGCCTTATTCTGTCGGCCTCCTCCTTTACTAGCGTTTCTGCTGAAGGAAGCAACCGCCTGCTACTCCTCCTTGGTCCGGACCATGGCCTGTACCAAGGCCTGGCGCAAGAGATCACCGCCGCCACGGTTTGCTGACAATTCCTTGAGGTACGCGTGGAACGATACGCACCGTCGACGATTTGGGCTTGATGCGGACGGTTACCGGACAGTCGGACGTCGAGCTACCTATTGCTCGTCATCCTCAAGCCCGCCCTCACGGTGGCCGGAAATTGGGATTAGAATCCCGGCGGTGACTGGACATTGGCAATTGGTGTATTATCACCATGTTCTCATAAGTTTTAGTTCGTTTATAGTGATTTACAATCAAGTTCATTTTGGTGTAGGTACAATAACGTTTACTAAATTTTATTCTAAACAGAATTGTGTATCGACTTCTTTAAAGATAGAAAAATACAACATTAATTCTTTTATTAGTTATCAGTTTCAATGGGCGCGTCTGAAAAATAAAGAAGAAACTAAGAATAAATATTCATCTTTCTAGGCATCTATACGGATGATCAAATAGAAAATCTTTGACTATATTTTCCTTTAATAATCGCAGATTCAATAGTATAGGAATATGAAAAAAAAACATCTCAAAGGGACAGAATTTTTTAATAACATTTCTTGAAAACCGCTAGGTTTTTTCCCCGTAAATCCATTAAACACGAACTTGAGTAAAAAGATTGGGTATTATTTATAGTATTTTAATTAAAAAACTCCATAGCATAGCATAGCATCAGCCTCATAATGTTCCCACAGCTGGGACACCCTTCTAGGAGAGGGAATGAGCCGTAATCCACCACGCAGGCTCAGTGCGGGTTGGTAGATGTCACATGGTTTCAAATTTTGGTTATAGGGCGAGCCGGTTTCCTCACGATATTTTCTTTCACTTTTGAGAGAAGTAGTAATAAAATAAATTATACAAATTAATGCGCGTGGCTGCGTTAGAAGCCGGGACCTACAACTCGTAAGTTGGGGCCATTTCCACTCGGCAACCACTGCTCTGAAAAACACAATTGGCTCAGTTGTAATGGTTGCGACTATAGGCTTGATTCGAAGCCAAGCAGGTGTTTTATTTTGCCATCCATCAACATCTCTTAAAATGAGGTGGAAAATACCACCGTGAGCAAATTAGTATGTTCTAAAACCAAAATTTGAAGACATGTGACAACCTCTCACACCGGGACCACTTAGTCTTGCTGTCAACTTCCATTTATAGAAAAGGGGCTTGTGTAAATTTACTGTGGAAATTTACAAAACAACGTTCACTGTTGGACATAGACCTCCCCCAAGTGTCGCCACGATGAACGGTCTTATGCATCTCACATCCACCGGATTCCCTCAACTCTTGCCAGGTCATCGGTCTACCTTGTAGGAGGCCTTCCAACACTGTGTCTTCCGGTACGCGGTCGCCATTCCAGAACCTTTTGAAAGCAACATATGAATGATTAGAATTCTATTTTATTAAAACTCTGGTTTCCCAAAAAATAATTGCTTTTTTAAACAAAAACTAAAATTTTGTTTTCCTACAATGCTTACACAAGTTTTTTTTTTACTTTCGAGCTGATTCTTGCAATATTATAGCGATCAGGTGTTCAAAGACCAAGTTTTCGCTTCGACAGTTTCGGGGCTCGTCGGCTAAAGGGTAGCTTTTACTGTTTTCATTAATTTTGTGACAGGTGAAGTATGTCTCCGATTTTAGGTGCTTCCTTTTTTTTTGTGAAGTTTTATCGAGTTCAAAACGTATGTATTAATGTAAAAAAGAGAAATATATTGAAAAAGAATTGGTGAGTAGTAGATTTTTTTTCTTGTTGATAGGTTCACGCTTGACCGCTATCTCACCTGATGGAAAGCGACGATGCGGTCGACGACGAAACGCGCTTACCTAGAAGTAACCTGTTCAGTCTTGACTTAAAGATTCCCGGGTTGTAGCCATCAGGAAACACAGATTCCGGCAGGGAATTCCACTCCTTAGCTGTACGCACAATTAACGTGTTCCCAAAACGTATAATAAGTAGTAATTTTATTATAATATTCGACTTGTCATTGTAAAATATTTGTAAAAAAGAACTTAAAATAATCACAAAAATATTAACCGTAGCTGGGGATCGAACTCACGGCAAATGTCGTTTAATACCGACAAAATGTAATGTAGTAAGCGTGAAAGCGGACAGAAGACAGACAGACAAATACAGTTACTCTTATGTGTTGCTATTATAATGTCGACGAGTATTTTAATGATGTTATTTAGACATTTTATTATTATTTTTATTAATTTGATATAATTTTATGTTTTTAAGATATGTATTTTATTATTACTGTATTTTCAATTTATGTTGACGTGTATTTAAATGACGTAATTTTGTAATTTTTATTAATTTGGCGTATTTTTATGACTTGTACTGTTTGGATTTTATTATTATTGTATTTATGTTGATGTGTATTTAAATGATGTAATCTGGACATTTTCATTATTATTTTAATTTAATTTTATGATATTTGCTCTTTGGGTTTTATTACTATTTTATTTTGAATTTTACCTTTTCTATTTGTACGCATTTCTAGGCAAAACATGTTGAGAGGTATTTTTCGTTTTTGTAATCGTTCTAACTGATTTGTGACCTACACATGTTTTTGACAATGTATCTTGTTTTATCTTGCATTTCTAATATTTACTCGTAGTATGAAAAGTATGGATTAAGTAAGTAAATTATTCGTGACTCATTTCCTCTGTTCGATGTTCTTCAACTAATCAATTGCCAGTATCTTAGCGACCAAGTCATAAAACACTTGGAAACTCTCAAACCTAATTACTATAAAATTATAAGGCGCTCCTTAGTCGACTTCATCTTAACCGAGAATTCTAACAACTTGCTTATTGAAATTATGCAAAACTTCTGTTTATAATCGAGGAGCTAGCGAGAACAATGTACTACAGGGGTCAAGGACTTTTCCGGTTAGTTTTCTATTTCTTGTCGGGACTTTGTCGCTTTAATCTAGCTAAAGTGCGCCAAGATTTTTCTTCCGTTTTTTATTTATTTCCCATCTCTGGTTTTATAGAATGGGGAAGAATAAAATGGCATTATGGGGTTTTCCATTTTGCAAAGTGTTGAGTGCTGCAGATTGAAGTAAAGAATAAGCTGGCTCTCACTGGCTACGGGATCAGGCACGATCAAGAGAAGTAAGCTTTTTCTATACGATTTTGATAAAGTTGGGGGTAAAGGGGGTAAAGGGCCGTCAAAAATTTTCACTGACATTTATTATGTCAGTGGAAATTCATTGTCATTTGTCAGTGAGTGTGTCATTTATTGAAACACTCTTGTTTCGCATCACCCGGAGCAGGAGCCATGGGTTACACGGAAAGGGGTTTTCAGGGAAAAGGAGTGGGTTTTAGTTAGTAAAACTGTTACACGCCCTCGCGCTCCGCGCCCACCGTGATTTCTGCCCTTAAAAAAAGAGTGGAAGATGTCATTTCCCACCTAAAAAAACGAGAAGAATACTTAAACAAATAAATATTTATTCGTTATAGCACAAAACATAAACCAAAGCACTATTAAATTATACAAAAACTAAGCACTTACACAGAAATAAACAACAATAATAATAATATCACACACATTATCACACAACGTCGTCTAGTCCCAAGCTAAGCAGAGCTTGTGTTATGGGTACTAGACAACTGATAAAAATACTTATATATTTCTAAATACATACATATTATAGATAAATTACACCCAGACACAGAACAAATGATCGTGCTCATCACACTAACATTTGTCCTGAGTGGAAATCGAACCCACGACCTCCGGCATAGTGGTCAGGGCCACTAACCACTAGACCAACAGACCAGTCATACACATAATAAGCATAGATAGTGAAAATGATCACAGGTAACAAAAGAATGACATCCACTGATGGACACAGGCCTCCCCCAAGTGTCGCTACAATGAACGGTCCTATGCGTTTTGTTTGATTAACGCTTGTGAATAATTTCTCGTTGTTATTCAGCTTTATTCCTGAAATGAATCGCCATAACAAATACCTAGAAATCGTACATTTTCATAGTATTCCAAAACTAGTTCAACAATCAAAACAGCGAAAACCGCAGTATATATCCGGAAATATTTACCGTTGATATTAATCAACAATCCATTATAATGTTCGTCAGTAAAACTAATTAAATTCAATGTGACTGCACTCAATAGAATTCTCATTATAATCTCGGAGTTAGATTGGCACACATATTTTGCCATCCACAAGCTAAAATGCCGATATCTGACAAAATCATATTTTGAGTTTCGCACAAGAAAACAGCTTTTCATTATGTCAATGTTATCGGCATTCTGAATAATACAGGTATTCTTTACAATACCGAATGCGCAGTCGGCAATGTGTGGAAAAAACAAGAGCGAGGAAGACGGATATTTAATTTTAGGGCGCCCCGACACGGACATGTTAGGTTAAGGTCTTTTTTTATCACCAACTGAAAATACAAGCCTTACTTTAAACGGTTTATACCTATACATTGCCTAGGTATTGTATAGAATACCGGTTTATGTGGATAGCCGGTAACATTACTGTGAGGAGGCGACCGCCTGCCACTACGGTGCTCCGACCAAGTGGACACACCTTCACTGTATGCACCACGCGCGCGTTTCTTCCGCACGAATTCGGTGCAGGAGGTCCGGTCCTCCCAAACGTATCATGTCGGGTGAAGACTTGCTTCATACGGAAGGTGATGACGCCGTAACGTGAGTTACCATAGCCCTGGAATGCAAAAGCAAACTGAAAGAGCCCAGGTGAGTTTTAGTCAGTAAAAGTCTGACACTTTCTCTCGCTTCATCCAGAAGAAGAGAAGTTATTTGATAATTCCTTACATCAAAAAAAAAAATAGTGATTTAATTCATTCATAAATTCATGTTTGAATCTATTGATAGAATAAAAAATACTACTGCGACAGATCGACAATTTTTTGTTGATTACAGTGGCAACAAAAAACTAAAATCTAGCAAAAATGACTAACGGCATTTTCGCTTTAGCAAGTATGCGTATTCGAAATTCCTCTTGATCAATATTGGTTATAGTAATTGGTAGTAAATAAAATCATTTTCATAGGACCTTACCAACATTCCCCGATATGGTCAGACATAAAATACCGTTACTAAAAAAAATATGCTTACGTTTATAGTACGCGGCAAATAAGTTGAACCATATGCTATGGTTACGTTCAGCTCCCCACTTCGATTGAGCCCGAAAATCGGTTTTAATTCTCGTCATAGAAATTGAACCATCATGACGGCCGACTTAGAATGCGCAGCAACTGAAATAAAAATTTATCGAGTCCAAATATGAGTGAAGTTTTAAAGTATCACAGATATAATGTTTCTCAACTGAAGGACACAGTGGATCATGCAGTGGAGATGTACCCCACTTGGGCGGACCACCACCGTGTTTTCTTGGAGGCGATCGGCAGCGGCGACTTCTTCAGGCCCTGGCAATGGCCTCGAGAGAATTTTATTTATTGCTAAATGACCCGGCAACCTTCCTGGAGTATCATGAATATTTTAAGACCAAAGTTAGCCAAATCAGTCCAGCCATTCTCAAGTTTTAGCGAGACTAACAAACAGCCATTCATTTTCATATATGAGAAGAGAGAAGAAGATGGTATTAATTATTATTATTTTTTTAATTATGCTTGGTTGGTCATTGATCAAAACCAAAGTTATGGTAAACAGCCATGTAGCACCCACACTCCTATCAAGATTGGAAACTCTACACTCGAAGTTGTAGGCGACTATGTTTACCTGGGACAGACGGTCCAGCTAGGTAGGTCTAACTTCGAGAAAGAGATAAATCGTCGAATTTGACTTGGCTGGGCAGTGTCCGGAAAGCTGCGCGGTATCTTCCCGTCCAATATACCACAGTGACTCAAGACGAAAGTCTATGACCAATGCGTGTTGCCAGTGATGACATATGACTCCGAAACGTGGTCGCTTACAATGGGCCTCATCAGAAGACTTAAAGTCACCAAAAGGGCAATGGAAAGGGCTATGCTCGGAGTTTCCTTGCGTGGTCGAATCAGGTATGAGGATATCCGTAGGAGAACCAAGGTTACCAATATAGCACGAAGAATTGCCAAACTTAAGGGGCAATGGGCAGGGCAAATTGCTCGCAGAACAGATGGCCGTTGTGGCCAAAAGATTCTGGAATGGCGACCACGTACCGGAAGACGTAGCATTGGAAGGCCTCCTACAAAGTGGACTGATTTAACCTGGTAAAGGTTGCGGGAATCTGGTGGATGCGAGACACACAGGACCGTTCATTGTGGTGACACTTGGGGGAGGCCTATCTCCAACAGTGGATGTCTTTTGACTGAAAATATGAAGATGATGATCATTGATCTGTGAAATTTTTTGACTAATTGTTGCCCCCAAACTTGAAGAGCAACGGACGGGCACTCAGGTGACTTCTAGCCAGCCAAAGTCTGACATCCTCTTCCATTTTCAAAGTGGGAGGATTTCCTTGATTATCCCAAAATAAAGGATAGTTCAGTATATTTTTGAATATTATACGGTTTTGTATTGTAGTGGCAACTTGTGTTTCCAGTCTACAACAGATGGATGACATGAATGAATATATATCATCCCTGACAGTTTCCTATCTATTTAGGAGTCACAAACATGGAAATGTCGTAAAGCTTTTAGGCATACATTAGTTTTATTTCTATTTGTTTATTTCACTGTCCCTGGTGACCGGGGTGGATGACAAATATGCAAAATCCTGCACGATATAAGAAGCGTGGGATAGACGATGTGGCGGTGCTTCGAAGTTTCCTATGGCTAGGAGTGGACTGATCAGTAGAATCATTATCATTGTAGCCGAAAGACGTACTCTGTTGGACATAGGTGTCGACCGATCCTGTGCGTGTCACTTTCATCGGATTACCGCGACACTTACCAAGTCACCGATCCTCCTTGTGGGAGGCCATCCTACGCGGCGTCTTCCAGTTCGTGGTCGCTGCTTCCTTCTACCTTCCATCTTTATCGACCATCTGTTCTGCGAGCAATTATCATCATCATCATCAGCCTTTACTACTGGGACTCAGGCCTCTTCTCTTAGAGAGGGAATGAGCTGTAATCCACCACGCAAGCTCAGTGCGGGTTGGCTGCAAGCATTGTGCCCTGCCAACTGCCACTTAAGTTTGGCAATTCTTCGGACTATGTTGATGACCTTGGTTCTCCTACGGATATCTTCATTTCCATTGCTCTTTGGGTGATTTTAAGCTTCTGATGAGGTACATAGCAAGCAACGATGAGTAAAATGATATGTTTGGTGTTGTAATTATTTCGTTTAGTGATCAAATTCAATCATAAAATCAATATTTATAAAGGCAAAAGTTTTTGAGTGTGTATGTTTGTTTTTTCACCACGCTCGAAAGGTTGAATGGATTTGGATAAAATTTAGTACACTAGTAGACCATATCCTGAAATAGCAGATAGAATATATTTATCCTAGGATTAACAATTTCCTACATTCACGCAGGCAAAACCACTGGTAGCTGCTAGTTAATTTATATTGTAGTTCATTAAATTAATGAAGTTTTAAAAGCACAAACATACCATCGATGTAATAATCTTAATAAAATAAGCGGCTTTGTTTACATAAAAATATTGCTGACATGTTACAAATATGTCACATGACATAATTATGTCATTATGTATGTCAAGGTTTTTAGATTTAACATGCTACATGCAATGTCGTGTTATTTCACGATACGCTACTTTTTACTGTTTCGTTTATTGAAAGGAAACGTGATGATAAAATTGCCGTTTGTCAAAGGCACCTAAAATTCTGTAGTTACAGATTTTATTGATGGTATTTTACCTTTTTGAAAACGCTAACCTGAATACTTACTAAGCCATAGTATTAGTTGAAGCCTCTTGCGATAGGTTCTGTTCTAGGCTGTACGGAGTGGGAGAAGCAGTCACCTCTTTCTGCGAAGCATATAGAGCAATGGGTAGCTCACCGTCAAATCTAGACGCAAACCAGGGCGATAGCGCGTTATGTTTACGCGTACTTCCAAGAGATGTAATAATTATAATTTTAGGTATAGGTAATTTTTTTAAAGACTGCCTGTGGTCCTAGACTGCAGGTAACTAAAGGAACATAGGTTAATCTAGTGAATAAAAGTCTGACACGCTCTACCACTCCACCCTAAAGCGAGCAGGCGGTCGCCTCCTCCTGCGAAGAAGTAATGCCAGCAAAGGAGGAGGCCGACCGCATCAGGCAACGGCGCACACGCCGCCGCCGCCGGGATTCCGATCCCGATTTCCGGCCACCGTAGGCGTGGGCTTGCGGACGGCGGGCAATGGGTAGCTCGCTGTCCGTCCGTCCGGTAACAGACCGGGCCGAGCTCAAGTCGTCTACGGCGCGATCTGTTCCCGCGCGCCTCAAGGAGTTGTCAGCAAACTGTAGGGGCCCAATAGGGCGGCCCCACGGCGTCGTCACCTTCCGGTTGGCGCAGGTGCTGACCGAACACGGCAAGTTCGGTCCGTACCTGTACAAGATTCGTGCGGAGACGACGCCCGGGTGTCGCCACTGTGCGGACCGCCCGGTGGACACGGTGGAGCACACAGTCGAGGTGTGCCCCGCTTGGGAAGAGCACCGCCGTGTCCTCGTGGGGGCGATCGGCGGCGATCTCTCGCACCGGGGCCTGGTTCAAGCCATGCTCCGGAGCGAGGAGGAGTGACAGGCGGTCGCCTCCTTCTGCGAAGCAGTAATGCTAGTAAAGGAGAAGGCCGACCGCATTAGGCAAAGGCGCACACGCCGCCGTCGCCGCCGGGTTTCCGATCCCAATTTCCGGCCACCGTAGGCGCGGGCTCGCGGACGGTGGGCAATGGGTAGCTCGCTGTCCGTCCGTCCGGTAACAGACCGGTCCGAGCTCAGGTCGTCTACGGCGCGCACCGTTCCCGCGCGCCTCAAGGAGTTGTCAGCAAACTGTAGGGGTCCAGCAGGGCCGAAGCCTACTGGGGCCAAAGGTTATGCGAGAGTGTCACCACGGGCCCCGGGACAAAGGCGAGGAATGGAAAGGTAGGTTTTTAGTCAGTAAAAGTCTGACACTGTTTGCCGCCCCACCCAAGGGCGGGATTCGTCATTGGATGATTTTACCTACCAAAAAAAAAAAAAAAAAAAGGGGCCCAATAGGGCCGAAGCCTACTGGGGTCAAAGGGTATGTGAAAATGGCACCTGGGGCCTTGGGACCAAGGCAAAGAATGGAACAGGGTAGGTTTTTAGTCAGTAAGAGTCTGACACTATTTTCCGCCTCACCCAAAGGCGGGATTTGTCATTGGATGATTTTACCTACCATAAAAAAATAAATAAAAATACATAAAAACACTAAAGCGAGAGAAATCATTACATATTTTTGTTATAACCACCGAGAAATAAGAGCTCCACGGAGTGGGGATAAGCGAAACTAGTTCATCCTAAATTCGAATTTGGCCGATAACATACATATTCCCGTTCAGGGATTTATGTCTTGAAAACAATAAACTGGTCTTTAAAGCTATAAACGATACCAGCTCAATTAGGGTATGAATGTCCATCGTCTATACTACATTCCTCCATCACAAAAGATAAATGGTCCACCCTATAGAATATCCATTGAAAACACTAACTATTGGGCCGTGTCCTGAATATTAAGCTGCGTTTACATTGATAATAATGGAAGGCTAGTGGATAACGTTGTACTATCTCATAGAGTATTAGCCTAAAGGTTAGAGCAACAGATTCAGGTTCATTGCAGTTTATTGACGTGGGATTTATTACAATTGTTATCGGTCAAAGGGGTAAATATGAGTTTCAGCATAGATCCCTCATCCTCTCCATTGAGAAGTACGTACTGTGGCATACGTATGTGGACTTAAATCAACTGATTCATGTAGAGAAATGTTTACTTAGCTAAATATTTTAACTCTTCCTTCACTGTTTATTTATGAAGCAGTAGTAATGATAAAACACGATATTAGTAATAACGAAACGCTAAGAAGTGTCCGATATAAAAATGAATCGAGTATTTTTGAGATTAGTATAAAATATACAATAAATTACCAATTTCTATAGAAACCATGTTAAACTTAAATAATTTTAAAATAAAACTTAAATATAATTTTTAATAAGTAAAGCATACTAGTCGATTAATGACTTTTTAAATGACAAACAATGTATGAAATAATAATGTAAATTGTATTTGTGTGACTATGAAATTTGATTTTGACTATGTGGACTAATTTTATGAATAATATTGTATTATATAGTGACATGAGTAAATTTTTTTTGTAATTTGGTGATGAATTAATATTAATGATTGTATTATAAAATCCAAACTACCTGTGACAAACAATAAATAATTATGATTTGGGTTTTTTTTATGTTGTGATTTGCTTTGGTTTGATCTCTCCTCATTGCGTCGTAACTTCAGTCCCTCTGACTGCGTTGAGGTAGGCCTGGGACCACAAGATTTGCGTTTAGCCAGTAAGCAAGCGTGTGATTTTTTATTAAACATTTGTGAATCTCTCATTTCCAATATTTCATGAGTCTATTATATTTCATGATACTATTTCCATTTTTATTCAATATTTAATTTTATAAACGTTTAGATTCAATATTCTGCTACCACCAAACCCAATATGGTTAAGTAGGCCGATCCATTTTTTACATAAGCATCGAGCATCACTCTCCCAAAAGCAAGCATGCCTTTATGTTACAATTTTCCTTGTTTATTAGGGACCAAATTTGCTTTAGCCCCGCCTAATATCATCAATAATACTTGTAAATGGACTACAGGGTGTGTTTTGACTACGTACAAAGTAATACCCATTAATTTCTATGTGGCATGCGATGTAAGATGTTCAGGGAATTAGTGAAGGCTGGAAATTGGTGTATTTGTAGGGTTTAGTTTAGAAAGTTATGGTTTATTGACATATCTCGAGTTGAAGGAAACAATATTACTATAATATTTAGTTTTAAGGAAGAAACTTCAATAAGGATGTTATGAAAATAGGTATCTTTACCTTCAGTTTAATGTTTAATAATAATTTAGTACCTGCTAATATGCTGGGGTGTAAGAAGGAGCACATAACATCTAGTCTCCTCAAAAGTCAACCTCACCTGCACGTGGTACACCCTGCTGCTCACGGACGAGGCTCTGACGACCGACGTATGGCGGGATATCCATTTAGTATACCTACTAGGGAGCTCAAGAACGTAGAAGTTCACACGAGGTCTCCAGTACTATTGTTGGTATCAGTGCAGGATGTCAAGTCAGGGTGGCGGCGGACGAGTATTTCATAAGTATACCAACGGCGGCACCCATAAGCTAAGTCAGCTGGCTTACTGCGCGCTTACCAACCCGCATTAGACAAGCGTGGTGAGCTATATCGTCTAAACCCCTTTCCTAATGAATCACACACGAAGCTATCCCCAAGTGCCCGGCGGCTCCGGGGGGCTCCATGTTATTGGCAGTATGTCTGGAACCCTTTGAGACGGGGTTAATAATCTCCGGGTGGGTGTCTCAAACTGCCACACGACTACTGGTAGCCACAAGGACTTCGATAAATTAAACATACTGACGTACAACGTTCGCACCTTAAAATCGTGTGGAAAAGGGAGAGTGAGGCCTTCGCCCAGCAGTGGGACATAATAGGCTAAACTACCTGGTAATAATATAACTTCAATTGCAGTTTTTTTTTTTATTGTCTCGGTGCATTGAGCACTTTAGTTTGTGGCGTTGAATGAGACTGAGCCGTCACCCTCGTCTATGTAACTTTAATAGTTATAGGGTTAAATTATCTGAACGATTTATCATCATCATCATCATCCACAGCATGACATAGGCCTGCCCATAGTGTCGCCACAACGAACGGTCTTCTCGCATCCATCAGATTTCCGAGACTTTCACCAGGTCATCGATCCACCTTGTGTGAAGCCTTCCAATTCTGCGTCTTCTGGTGCGCGGTCGCCGCTCCAAAACCTTTCAGTCCCATCGGCCATCTGTTCTACGAGAAATGTGAAATGTCTTCGGGATATGTCGGCAACCTTGGTTCTCCTGTGGATATCTTCATTTCTGATGCGATCACGCAAAGAAACCGTTTGGATGACTTTATGCCTTCTGAATGAAAAAAAACATTACAATTTTGTATAATTAACTTCGCTTTGATGAATTTATCCCTTTTGTCGTGTAGTCTTAAGCACACACTATTTCTTTTTTTTTTAGGTCAACTTTCTGAATTCAAATCAAACCATAACACATACTAATTTAAAATGTAATGCGAACTGTCACCTGAATACTAAGTTCGTTAATATTGTGTATTTCTAAGCCCATATACACAAGCCTACTAGACAGAGTGATGATATATTGCCGACAAGCTCGTGTTTATTACATCTGACGTATTAGGTAGTAGTTGCTAATCTTAACCACGAATAGACTATTCTATCACTAATGTGACATTTATTCTGTAATTGACAATGTAAATGATATTTTTGTAAAAGGAATGTACAAAAAAATATTATTATTCATAACTATAAACAAAAGATTTTTTTGTTATATGTTTTATAAGTATATTTAAAATATAATTGTTAAAATTTTTTTTTATTATTCATTAGAATAGATAATATAAAGATTTTGAGGTGTAAAATCATTTAATAACTCTTGCCACACTAAGTGAATTTCACTGGCTAAAACCCACCTAAATACCTTTAGTTTCTCTTTGCCTTCCAGGGTCTCGGTAGTTATTTCAAAAAAAGACACAGTCTCAACAGGCATTGTCCTAGTGGTCCCCATATCATCGCCATCATTATTCCAGCTGAAAAAAGTTCACTGCCAGAGATAAGCTTCACCAAGCGTCGCCACAATAATCGGTCCTGGGCGTTTCGCATTTATCAGATTTCTGCAAGCCTTACTAAGTCCCGTAGGGGCCCAGCAGGGTCGAAAACTAGTAGCAAGGATCGATTTCTGAAAGGAAGGTTCGATCCCGGGTATGCAAGGCAAAGAAGGGACAGGAGTCGGTTTTTAGTCAGTAAAAGTCTGATACCCGCGCTAATATACTTACGGCGAATATCCACCCCTACGTTGTTGAAACCTTTACGGTCCGGACTAAGCGTTATGCTTCGTCGTTTATACCGCGTACATCGAGGGGCCGGAACAGTTTGCATGCTGCGGTCTTCTCGTCCGATTATAATTTAGGTGTTTTCAAGGCTAGAGTGAATAGGCTCTTAATAAACTAGTGCGCTTCACCATCAACGATTGCATCACTGCTTACCATCTGGTGGAATTGCAGTCAAGCACTAGCTTTTATATAAAAACAAAATATTATATATATATAAAAGTCTGATATCACGCTAAAGTATATCTCCCGCCCCGCCTAAAGGCGCGGAGATGTCATTGGATGATTTTCCCACCGAAAAAAATGCCTTACTAGGTCAACGGCCCACCTTGTGAGCTCTGAATAATTAAAAGATATAAAAAAATCGATCAAACGTACTACACTCACAATGTGGCCTCATTATCAAAACTGTCATAATTAAAAAGTACAAGTACGAGTCAAATTTTGCGCACGAAGAGTTTCGTAACGTAGCAGAAAACGGCAAAAAAATCACGTTTGTTGTATGAAGGGGGGGAGGCTTATAAAAGCCCCGCCATACAAAAAACCGTGATGTTTTACGTAAGTATTTATTGAATTTTGTTTTTAGTATTTGTTGTTACAGCGGCAACAGAAATATAGGGTGACTGGTAATTAGTGAACGATACTTAAACACGTGATTTTAGTCACGATAACAAACAACTTTTACTATGGGACCAAACCTAAAATCGCGAAAATAATCTGCTGGTCAGTACATTCGTGTTCGCCTAACTGGTCCAAATGTACTGTACTTTGCAGAATGTCAGGCAGGCAGGGTCGAAACCTGCTGGGGTCAAGGGCCGTTTTCTGAGAGGAAAGCTCAGCCCCGACACTATAGCCAACGAAGGAACGGGGTAGGTTTTTTTTTTCGGGTTATGATTTTACCTATCATAAAAAAAAAAAACTTGGCAGAATTTTTCGCGATTTGAGGTTGATCGTCGAAAACTCGTTTGTTACCATGACTACAATCATGTGTTTAAGTATCGTTCACTAATTACCATTCACCCTATATATGCTAATAATGTTTAATGAGATTCAGCTTGGTGATACACAGACAGATGGATAGTTGAGTCTTAACAATGGGATCCCGTTTTTACCATTTGGGTACGGAACCCGAATAATTTAACCTATAACTTAGGTTCTCATTAATAATTATTTATTATAACGAGGGTAATTGTATTCCGCGTTGTAATATGTCGAATGGAATGCGTGGGTGACGTTCAATTACCAGAGTTTGTATTGTGTGAAAATTGGAATGATGAGAATATGACAAGCAAATATTATGATTTGTGGCTTCAAAATTCTCGAAGACGTGGGTTTTGTGAAAATATGTGGGTGTTATTGACAATAGAACAGAAAATAATATGTCAAACTACCTACATGGACGTAGAAACTGACTAATTCTGATGATTCCTCATTTTTTTTTTTTTCATTTTTATCATTTGTAATATTGATTAATGGAGACCAAAAAAAAGAACTGACAAATTGACATACAAAAGTTTTTGGTGGTGTTTTTTAGTTTTTTAATTTCGCGAAAACTGAGGAAAAGTTTCTTCTCCTCGGTTTTTGTGAGAATTAGGGACCTGGGTCCCTAATTTTCACAAAAACCGAAGAAAAAGTTTCGCCACCAAAATTGGAAAATGTGTAATATAGTCAATATTACAAAATGTGTAATATTGACTTAGTTACTAGTTTTTTAATCGGATAAGAACTCATTAAATAACTTCTTCCACTCTTGGAGAAGTGTCAGATTTTTACAGACTAAAACCTAAACGTGTTTTTTCAGTCGCCCGTTGCGTTGTAGGGCCACGTTTAGTCTTTCAAACAATCTTGTCAAACCTTAACAAAATTTAAGAAAAATCTAAAATTATATCGCATAGGTAATCGACCATAGCGTTGTATTTTATTTGCCATACTGCGCCATAGGCGTGCCATAGGCTTCAACTTCAATGATTACGTTTTCGTAATGACTATCGATTACAATATTACTCGTCTAATAACAGCTTTCACACTTTTTCATGCCAGAAAATCAATGTTATTAGCATACGTTATCAGCACCAATACATAAATGCATGACATTTAACAGTAATCCATGACCAGCAGGGCAAATAGGTACAGCTTTTAAAATTTTAATGCTCATTGAGGCACGCGAACCGAGGTAAAATCTGACTAGGTAAATGGTATACAATACTGGAGTAAGTTATTCAGTGTTTGGTTCTCTAGTTCAGTGCGAAGAGCATTAAAATCATTGAAACCTAGGATTACTGTTACACTGATGTTTCAAAGAAAATATTTGACGTAGACCGCATTTTTGAATTGGATGATTTTCCCGCCTAAAAAAAAGTCAATACTTCATCATCTCCCTAGCCTTTTTCCCAATTGTATTGGGCTCGACTTTCAGTGTAATTGGGTGCGACTAAATACTAATATTATTCTACATAGAGCAATCGCCTATAAGATCTCGACCACCCAATAACTGAGTAACATGGTACTGCTTGGGTATACTGATGGTCAGACTTTCTAACGTCTGACTATCCGTAAAACTGTCAAAGCGTTGTCTTTATTAGGAAAGACAACGCTTTACGTACTTTCCGAGACTTGGGGTGCCAGTATTGTTCTAGATAAAGTTAGAAAAGTACGTCTAGGAATTTAAAATGTCACAATTTTTTTATATCTGAGAGGTTAACCACTGCTTTAGCACAACTTATTCCCTAAACATCAACACTTGTAGTTAATTAATTCAACATCGAAATTTCCTTTGCAAAATATCTACGAGTAATGATTGACACACATTATACTTGTAAATATTGGTACCCGCCATACATGCAATTACGATCTATCTTATATGTTTCCAAACACAGGTATAGGTATGTTGTATACACAGATGTGATTTGAATTACAAACATACACGTCGTTGCTTCATTCAAGATGATACATTTTCCATTACCCGTTATATAAACGCCTGAAGCTTCCAGTAATAAACATAGGCCTATTTCACATGCGACTTCAAAGGAGTTAGAATATGCTGCTGTAAATTGTCTATTGGTTGAGCCAATGAGTTATTAGTAGTCTATGCCTGAAAGAAAACACGGCGAAAAACAGCGCAATCAATTTTTTTGTTTTAGTACTGATAGATCAACCGTTTAAGAGGCAGTCTTGCTTATGGCAATTTTAAAATATTACGTCGATTGTAGGGTCGATGCCCTGAGTTACCTGACCTACCCCTTTACTTTTTTTTCAAAGGAGGTTTGTTAGGTAACTTAGGGCAGTGACTGTACATACGTTTGTACAACTTGAATGACCTTGAAAAACGTTATTATCGTATTGTACATACGGCTGATCGAAATTCATTTGACCGAAAATTTTGATTTCTATATTTTCGTTTTTCCTGAAAAAAAACCACTACAATTTTTTTTGGTACTTTTCTAAAAAGCGCGCATAAAATACTCACCTCGCTGGCGAAGGGATGAAGTGATAATTCGCTAAAAAATTATTAAAATTTTATTTTTAAAACTCAACAATATGGTCTATTTTGTTCCCACAATTTTTAAAGTCAGTGTGTTTGAATTGTATTGAGCTAAGATAAAATTGATGTGTTGAAAACAAAAATTGTTTTGTATCTAATGTGTCTAATTCCGAACACTGGAGGAGCCTTACCAATATTAGTACGTCTATCAGAAGTCAAATCTTCTGTCAATTTCTACGATTGATAGGATGTTTTGGACATCTAATTACAAAAGCTATCATGAGATTTGAGAGTTAGATTACTGTTTAGACGATTGATCAATGCAATAGTTAATTGAGAAATACCTTCATTACGATTATTTTGGCATAATTTATACATTTTGTGCGGGAGATTACTTTCAACACAGAATAATCTGGGAACATATTCATTCATTATGTGTACGCAATGTACACTATGGCATGGAATCCTCTGCCAGAGTCTACAATTTAGAACTATTTGAGTCAAGAATTACCCATTTATTTTTAAGCTAACGTGTCCCAATGTCAACCACATCATTACTTATAAAAATAAAAACATTTATTTAAAAAAAACCGTAATAGAACTCATCCATGTTAAAAGATATTTGCAACTTATGATTATGGGAAATAGCCAAAGGTGAGCCTATTAATAATTTTAATAAATAATACGAAACTTACTAGATTGATAAATAATCATGAATAAAAATACTGCTTTCCATATGAAAGTTAAGCGCGATAATATATCAACATTGAAATCGACAAAGAAATTAATTTCGTACATGCGTTATTTAATTCGATTTAAAATAATACTTTATTTTTTTATTTTATCTTTACAAATCGATAGCGTTTCATCATTAAAACGATCAAAATTTAACGGTGTAAAAAAACGAATACAACAAATCAAGAAAGTGATGATTCTACCAACTTCTTGCGAATACTTACTACTTTAAAGGACAACCGACTGGTTGCCGTCCTGATACTCAGAGGGAGCGCATTCCAAAGGAAGATTGCCTGGACAATAAAAGACGAATAGACTAACCCTGAGCGGTGTGAAGGACATCATAGAAGACAATTATTTGTGGATCGAAGATTTTTTGTGTGCAGAGCAAAGAAATTGAAAATTTATATAGAAGGATTTTTCAAAATTAACCGCTTAATGAGACAAAACGGGGGCACACGCGAGCAAAATCGCAGGCAGGAGTGAGTTATCAATATTTTTGCTGGATTCATTTCTCTCGAGTCAACCTTATAAGTAGGTTGTTAACGTCGCAACGGGTCATCGCATACCTGCAATGGCATTTTGATGAAAGGCCAGTTTTGACTTTGTCCCATATAGTCTCCCCACGGGTATTCTAAATTATTCGCATATGGTACAGCAGTTCTATCAACTTACCTTTAGTTTAATATTTTGTAGAATTTCTTTTCGATTTTGTTTTTTTCTTAGTGTCTTATGTTTGGATGTTGTAAATGATAAATGAATGCATGTATTAGTAGTGCACAAGGTTATGAGATCTATTCTTGCTAGTTTTACTACTTTATTTTGTTGCAATACAATTTTCTTTACAATATTAATCTCTAAATCTGACTAAACTTGTGCATACTAGAAATAACTCCTGTATAGTGGGTGCGTTCACAAAAATATGAACTCAAACAAGACACCCGGACCTAAATCACCTATTTACGGGATTCTATGTACGGGAATTGAAATCACGACATACAGTGCAGCAGTTAATCGCTGAACCACAGCGCGTCTGCTTAGTATAAGAAAAAAAAAATGGCAAATTTAGATTTTTTATTATCTTTCATCGCTATTTTATTTCCTTGGGAACAAAGAAAAGAAATAGAAATACTTCATTAACAGAATACGCTAATATACTTATTAATTAGTCTGTTGTTTTGTAGGAATAAGAGTCACAAGTACAGTAAAAAATATCATGTAGAAATAAAAAATTGGTAAAATTATTTCATCATTTACTTAATCCGCAAAATTTGCAAGCACATTTGTAAGAGAGCATAGCTCTGTAGGTACTAGCACATTGTCAGGGGCCCAAGTCTGCTATTTTTATAAATTGAACATCCCAACACGATCCCATTGCCATTTTGCTAAAAGTTCTTAATCTACTAAACTCATAACCGTCGATCATTGGTCAATCAGTGTCTCGTAAACGAATGGTGGTAGAATAATAATAATAATAATAATAATACCCCATCGCTGTATCTCTACGTTGACGTCGTGATGGGGCTTGCGTGCTCCAATAAACCCTAGGTTGTAACATGCCTAGGGTGAGGGGCCAGACTAAGAGAGATACAATCCGCAGGGCAGTTTTGTGGCGAACTGTTGGGCATTAGCGAGCCCACGGACCCGATCTCCCGGGAGAATTCTCGTTCTTCATCTCCGGCTTGCCTTTATTGGCCGGCCGTAGTGAACACTGACGAGGAACAGAGCTCCCACCTCTCTCTTGCCTTTATTGGTTGGTTTGAGTGGAGATTCGCAAGAGCAATCGTGCTCGGGAGAAGGATGTATAATCCAGTAAGGTGCTGGTAGGGATCTTGACCGCACTTCCGGGATTGTCCTGATAGCCGTGGTATGCCTCTCCACTCCTCAAGCACCTCAGGATATGTTGCCCTCTTGTTGCTACGTCACCTCGTGCTAGCGGCCGTTTTTGGGGGCCCATTTATTGAGTGTGCAAGTCACCCCCTGCCTGTTTACCGATGGATATTAATAACATTGTTTAGGCAGGGGCCATAGTTTTCACATAGTTCTTGGTAACCAGTCCACTTAAGACTCCAAAAACCATAGCCGTATTGTCTTTATTTTCCATATGTCACAATAGTTTTCACCAACCGGGGGTTGTCCTTGGATGCACTAGTATTGCGCGTACAGGGACAATCGTCGGTTGGCATCACGTTCCATTAAAAGTACCTAAAGGGCCTCTGCGAGTTGGTTTCGGCTCCTCGTACGCCTTCCAAAGGTCCAGGAACTCAGGGTCCTGAGATAAATAAATTAAAATAATAATAATAATAATAATAATAATGTTTTTTTTTTATATATATTATATGTTAAAAATATTTAAAAATGTAAAAAATATGTAAAACAAGAAATAAAGGAAATAATAATAATAATAATATTCCACAACTATCACACAACACCGTCTAGTCCCAAGCTAAGCAGAGCTTGTGTTATGGGTACCAGACAGCTGATAAACATACTTATATATTTCTAAATACATACATATTATAGATAAATAACACCCAGACACAGAACAAATGATCGTGCTCATCACACAAACATTTGTCCTGGGTGGGAATCGAACCCACGACCTCCGGCATAGCAGTCAGGGCCACTAACCACTAGACCAACAGGCCAGTCTAATAATAACTTTGTTGTATTCAGACAAATCTAATGGTAAGTCACTAATCAAAGGAACTGTCAAAATTTTAGTAGATTACCCCATACGTCAGACATTCATATAATAATATCTTTATGTACGAGATTACCATTTCTTTCAATGGTGTGTCAGTAATTGACTATTGGAAAGTCATAATGACGCCATTATGATGATTAGTAGATTACCAAATTTGTCAAAATCATCAATTATGAAATCAATGATAGACGATTCTGACACTATTGTAATAGCAGATTTGAGGCCCTGGTCCTAGGAATCTCCTTAGCCAATTCATACTTTTGACTCTGAATAAGTTCTATACTGAGTCATAAGTATGAATTAGCCGACAAGGTGTTTGTGTTGTACTTTCAATATTATGAAAGAAACAATAACATTCACGAAACAAATAGATTTATATTCTTTAATATACATTAAAAATCAAATTACATTAGGAACTTAAAATTAATAGAGTGTCACAGTCGGCGGTCTTATCGCTAAAAGCGATGATAGTAAAAATAAGTTTTAAAAACACTTTTATACATCAATTTTGTCGTCAATTTAAACTAAATGAGGCGGTCTACAAACGATCAACTCAGAAGTTTGTTTTAGTGTTTCTTCTCTAGGTAGTTAGCTAGGAAACGGACTTCAAAAGATACTTAGACCTTTAGGTCAAAGTCTCTTCTTAAGTCCATACAGTAAACATTTAATGGTCGAATGAACAACGTAGATTTGAGTAGACCTATCCACTCAGTGCAAGCATTTGTCAGTATTCAGGTAGCTCACCCCAGGTCTACTACAGAGCTCAACGTAAATAGTTAAATTTTAACCTTTATGCTCTAATAAAAAACTGAACAAAGTCGGTGTACAAAATAATATACAAGCTCACAGGTCCACATTAAAACAGATGTACCTAAATTATTAATTCCTTCTCTACATACACTATATCAAAAGCTTTCTCACAACTCATATCCAGGTTAATCCTACGACTTTAGATGTCAACCAAGTACATAAAACCTAACTACTTTAGATTTTATACGAATCGTGGAATACCACCTAAATGAAAATTATTAAGAATTTTGTGAATAATTTTGGTATGGAAACAATGGAATTTGACTTCATTTATATGATTCAGATTTTACTGGAAATTTTGTTTTGTTTGTTTAGAAGTCTCCTGTTTATTGTTTTGCTTACTGTATGTGTTTATCATTTATATTTCAAAGAAAGAAGGGGAAACTCTTTTGTCACAATTACAATAATTATTATCTTGGAATTTGCTAGGAAACTCATTTCTTTTGAAGAAGACGCTTTGATCATCATTGACAGTTGTTCAATATTTAGAGCAATAATAAAGAAAGCAGAAATGATTAGTTCTACTGTAATTTGAAAGATCAAAATATGCGTTTTTTTTTATTCATGATAGGCTTGCACCTAAGCTTTATCTCATCTGATGGAAAGCAATGATGTGGTTGATGACGGAGCACACTCACCTAAAAGTAATCTATTCATTCTTGACTTAAAGATCTCCAAGTTGTAAGAAACGCAGGCTTCGACAGGGAATTCCGCTCCTTAGCTGAACGCACAATGAATGTGTTTCTAAAATGCTCGAGAACTTCATCAAAAATATTAGGGTAACTTCAAACTATATAAAAATATACTCAAATTCAAAACCCTTTAAAAAAACTCATAAACGGAAAAGTAGGCCATTTCATTCGACCGCAATATTCCAACTAATGAAAGTCATAAAACAGCAAATCAGTTATTTTCCCCGACTATAGGAGTCAACTGGGAGGTACTACTATTGTTCGTCGAGGATGAATTCACAAGCTGCACTATATTGCTCAGTTCATGATACCTGGGATTTAATGATGGAAAATAGTGGATTTGTGTTGCAGTTTTGAAAATATAACTTTTTTAAATTTGTCATGATTTGAACTAAACTGTGTAAGTGTGGTAATAAATTTATACTTATCGTTCAACTAAGAATTTAGTTAGAAACAAATATCCTAATATTTGTATCCACTTCGTTCGGTGATAAATCTTTCACAATTCAAGCAACTCGTTTGCGTGAATGAATTATATTATTATTTATTATGTATACAAGTGAAGCTAGGCCAAAATATTTAAAAAAATGTTTAAAGAGCTAGCATTTGAGTTTTTTTTCCTTCTTCAATTGTATATTTGATATTGGTATATAATGTATTTTAGAATATTTATATTGTTGTACCCTGTCAGTCCTAAATATTTCTTTTTAATTTAGACTATTCAAAAATTGACTTTATGAGATTAATCTGTACGAGGAGATCACTTACTGCGCACTTTTTTTATAGAAAAATATCTCATGTTAAAATATGCAGTATACAATAAAATATTATATTACATATCTAGTCTGCTATTTCAAAAATGAACTAAACACACACATTGCAAATAACATGATCAGATAGAGTAAAAGCTATCAAAGCATTTTTTATAATATCCCAGTTTAAAAATAGACGTTTAAAATAATGATGATAGAAAAAGCTGAGAAAAATTGTTTTTCCTTTTAAACGTTAAACAAGTTTGCTTAGCGAGCCAAACAAACAACAACAACGTAGCTAGACAAGGTAAAAGAAGCGTTTAAACTTCCACTCAAACAATCTAAACGGACCACAAGAACTAGCAACTTGCTTAAGCTATTAGTCGCTTCGGGGAAGATGAAATACGCGACGCCGTAATAGACCAATAGCTGAGGTGTAAGTACTGGTAAGCTATTAGAAACCGTAAATTTAAACTACACCCATTTGAATATGGACTTAAGCCAGCGTTACTGCAATCTTTGTTATTGACTACAGTATTTGTATTTTAAAGAAATTACTTCTCCTTGAAAGTGCACTAAAATCTTTCGCTCTCTTAAAATAGTTTGTTAGGAAAATTGTTGATGATATCCCATGTTGGCTCAGTAATAATAACCGCAATTCACGAGTTGTACGTTGTCAGTTCAAAATCATTCGTGGCGCTTCTTTTTTTATATCGAAGGACTGGAACAGTTTGCCTGCTGCGGTCTTTCCGTCCGATTATAATTTAGGTGTCTTCAAGGCTGGAGTACATAGATCTTTATACAGTAGTGCGCCTCACCATCAACGATTGCATCACTACTTACCATCAAGTGGGATCGCAATCAAGCACTAGTTTATATAAATTAAAAAAAGAAAATTACAACACCTCTGCTCTCAAATCAGTGAAAAAAACCAGAAATGTGATATTCACCAACCCACACTGGACCCCTTGTGGTGGATGTGCTGTTTAGTATACAAATGAAGAGTATGTAGTTATTGATTGCATAGACTGGCCGCTCGGTGGTTTTTTTTTTTTTTCGGTAGGTAAAATTATCCAATGACAAATCCCGCCCTTGGGTGGAGCGGGAAGTAGTGTCAGACTCTTACTGACTAAAAACCTACCCCGTTCCATTCTTCGCCTTGATCCCAGGGCCCCGGGTGCCATTTTCACATACCCTTTGACCCCAGTAGGCTTCGGCCCTGTCGGGCCCCTACAGTTTGCTGACAACTCCTTGAGGCGCGCGGGAACAGTGCGCGCCGTAAACGACTTGAGCTCGGACCGGTCTGTTACCGGACGGACGGACAGCGAGCTACCCATTGCCCGCCGTCCGCGAGCCCGCGCCTACGGTGGCCGGAAATCGGGATCGGAAACCCGGCGGCGGCGGCGGTGTGTGCGCCTTTGCCTAATGCGACCCTACTGCAGACATAGTAACAAATATAATAATGTGTTATGTGTTTATTCCAAAAACCACAGTGGATTAGATTCATTGAAATCCGTTACACATCTTGTTATTTATTCGTCGTCATCTTCTTAGGGCTGATTTCACCATTCAATATAAAAACTTAGTTCAACTAAACTGAGCTCAGCGTAATCTAGTTTAAAGAACCATGTCGTAAACATGGGCGACAACAAAAGAATTGAAACTGAGTTTAGCGTAAACTAGGTTCAAGTCATCGCGGTGAAACGCAAAATGAAGCTATAATCTCGATTGGGCGCTCAAACTGCGTTTTGTTTGAACGAATCGCGATTAGTTTATTGGTGAATTTGGCCCTTAGTCTTTAGTCGTTTTATACATAATGATAGTACTGACTAACACCTCCACAATTTTTTTACTTTCTTTTTGAAATTTAGTTAGAATGTTTTACAATCTCAAGCAAAAGTAATTCTAATAGTCTTCACAAATATTATACAAAGCATAACGAATATCTTTTTCTCCAAATGCTATACAATATTAACACAGACCTCCATTACAATCTTATTACTTACATAATATGAAAACGTAAGGCGACTCCACAGTTTTTTTGTTACCTCGGCTACCTCGCATTTATGCCGTGCCGAATACCAAAAAGGTTTTTAGTTGGCAGGTGTGCGTGTCGTCCACATTGTCCGGTTGAGCTCGACTGCCCGGTATAACTACCGTTGAATGTCATTTTCTTGTTTTTGAACCTTGTGAACTATGGCGCAAGTTGAGAGGAATGGAAGATGGGAAGATATTTTACTCGCTTGTTATTCAGTGGTATAAAAACTACAGAAGTGTCAGGTAAGTTTGTGGGATTGATTGAAAGAAGTGCCATGGCCCTTGAACGCAAAGGTCTGAAACTAAAAGTACGCAGGTAGCATCGCGGCCATTTCTGCCTAATCACTTAAAAAAAATTTGCTTGAATCCTGCGGCGCGGTGCCAAACCAAACTCCTTGAGGATTTCGTTTCGAGTGCAAGCAAAAATGAACTTAGAGGTGGTCAGGCGGAAGTGTCTTTGATAGTACCTATGTCTCTTTTATTCTCACCATTATTATTGTATGTTATTCAATAAACGACTGACTCCCACTCTCGATTCCCTCAGAGTGAGTGATAGAAATAAATTTTTCACCAATAAAAAAATAAAAATAACAATTGTGGACATAAAATTTAAAAAAAATAACGCGTAAAAAACTAAATTTTTCATTTAAACAGTGGTCAAACTTGAGCGCCTTCACATTTTACCACTATCTCACGTGAAGGTAAGCGATGATGTGCCTAGAAGTAACCTATGCCCTCTTGACTTAAAGACCACCAGCTTGTAGCTATCAGAAAACACAGACTCCGGCAGGAAAAATAATACTTTGATATGTAATCATACTTAAAAAACTTGTTCTTTAGTTTGGTAAAGTTAATTAACTCTAACTAACAATATTCGCTAGCGTTTATAACTTAACCTCTCACATCCTGATTCTCATGTTAAGGGATTTTGTCCGCTTATAACGTAACACTGTTTCATACAAGGCTTTAAGCAGATAAACTCAGGGATTGCTCGGGTTCCGAGAGAAATGATATTTTTTTTACTGGTTTGTTACATTTTTTTGTTGACCAATGATAATACTTTCATCAACCGCAAATCTTGGTACTACCAGTTCATAAACCCGATTTGTTCCATTTTCTTCGTAACAAAGGATTTTTTTGGTGTTTTCCCATTAGAGATTTAGGGCTTCTATATTCCGTAACGCAAATTGGGTTTTGTTAACGGAATATGAATAAAATCTGTGCTTTTTGTATAATATATAAATGTTAGATTTACACGTTCTTTTGATACTTACACGTGTAACAAACAATAGCTACGAGTATTATTATTTTTTGTTTATATACGGTATATTATCAGGTTTACTTATATTGTCAGAATTGTATAACAGATAAAATAACCTAAATTTTAGATATATAATTTACTCATATTATGATCTAAAGTGAGTTGTAACTTTTGTTGGTATGCCTGGTACTATGATCAATTTTTAGCTACATACTATCAAATCAAAAGAACCTTACGGCGATTAACATCATCATCAAAACAAGCATCAAGATTTTTAATTTGGGATTGTGAACATTAGAATAAGGACAAATAGAAATTAATGGAAGAAGAATGAATTCATAGGTTAAGTGCAGACTCGCTCAGACAGGAACGTGAACAAGACCACAACAGTGAGAGAGTTGAGATAGAGATTGAGATGAGAGATTTAAAAAAATAAGTCATACTGTCCCTGAATAAGTTGGTATAAGGGCAAGGAAATTATGATATTTAACTTGGGAATATTACAACAATATGGGAAATGTCAAATCACACCTTTGACTCTTGACGTCTCATCATCTTCTCAGCTGTCTTGGGTTCAGCTTGCACTCTTACCAGATGCTGAATACCAGTATTCTACAAAAACTGACTGGCTACCCTTACCTCCACAACTCAGCAAGATATTCCTGCTCTTAGAGAATACATTTTTCAATACACTTAGTCGAAAACCCGCTCTTATCCTACCGCTTTTAAGTACGCAATGGACTATTTTCCGAACTAGTGCAGAAAAGTACGCGTGCTCACTCCCATCACAATTTTACTGTAGTAAAATTGTTTATCGTATCAGGCTGGCCGCGCATCGACCCCCGTGAGGCACAGGTCATCAGGTCAGCCAAATTTGCGACTCGTGGGACAAATTTAGCCGTAGGCGACTGTGTTATACGCGACACTAGGCTCGTGCGATTTGCCTCGGTCGCAATGGCAAACTTTCTTCACTTGTTTCAAAAAGAACTATTTTTAATTATACCTTTCTGTTTTTCCAGGAGTAGTAACATCACCGGTAGCTGCTACCGTGACCAGGGTACCAGCGATCGTCGGCGGTGAAGCAGACATGCCCTGTGACATCCGACCACCGATGCATAACGACAGTCTTTTGCTCGTTGTGTGGTATCGAGATGACAATCCTGTGTACAGGTCAGTTGATATTATAATAATTAACACGTAAATTTTCATATTTTCTTATAAAGCAATGATCAAACAATTTTTAAACACATTAATTTTCTATCGAGATTTCCAAATTATGATATTTAAATTCCACAACCTTAAAACGTTCAAGTCATTTGAGCGGTTTTGATTTTATTGTAGGTAGAAACTAGATACTATTCGCAGATTTGGAGAGAGGGGAAAGTAAAATAATATTCTTTTGTTTCTAATAAAATATGAATTATTAAGTACAGTTTAGTAGGTACTACTTTCTTGGTTCACACTATAATAAAGATATCGCAGACGTAGGCCTCTTAAAAGAGCCTTTCCCCATTCGTCTATCGTCAACCAACCAGTCCTAGCAATGTTTGATAAAAAGGCAACGCAAAAACAGAGAGATAATACCTGAAAGCTTTGCTGGCTTCTGTAATACAGTCATTCATTCGAATATTTCATAAAACTAATTCCAGGAAATACGCGTTTTTTTTTAAACTGTAAGTGTTTTTGCACTCTGTTATTGAAAACCTACCAAACAGCAATAATCTAGTTCCATAATAAAAAGATTATTCAACAAATATACAATAGCAGAGCGGTTAGTTTTGTCATCGAATTTGGACATTCAATTGTTTTCCAATTTAATTCAAGCATGGAGTGTTAATTACAATTATTGCTTTCGGATCTAAATAGAATGGTAATAATATTTATCATTTTGACATTTCCTTCCGAAATATTAATAAACTGGTTGGTAGGTAATTATCAATTACCGTATTGTTTGCAATTTTCTTCGAAGAAAGGTACGTAATATTAAATTTATTGTTAAAAGGCTGTATTTGAGGAGCAATAATTCAAATTTGAAATATTTATTTCACATACGTGTATGCCTACATTAGCATTTGTACAACGCCAAATGCTATTGCACGGTTTTGATTGTTCTTTCCACAGCTACATGTTTCAAATATTATTGACATTTTCAAAGTTTCCTTGGAAAATATTAAGTAAAATAATGGAGCTTATATTATAATACATTAAGGAAAATTAAAAATAATCTTTATGGCTACGGAGTCTACAGTGTTCTCACATCCTCATTATATATAAAAAGAAGCTATATAGAAACTAAAATTTATGCTTAATAACAAAAATCATGATTATACTTTTAAAATACAAAATTTTTAGCTGCAAATAGAAAAAAAAAACATCCGCATCTTTTAATAATATAAGATGTAACCACATGAAAAGTGAACTAATATCAACTAATACATAAATTAGAAAAAAGATAGAGCCAAAAATGTTACCCTGTGGCACGCCTATGTTAACTAATGGCCCCAAAAACGAGCCCCATTAATAGTTACTTTTTGCTACTAGTGAGATAAATACGGAAAGGGTAAGTTCAGCAACTGATCCTCGGATTCTTGAGTGGTGTAATTTACAGATGAGAGTGTTGTGGTCAACGCAATCAAATGCTTTTAGGAGATCACAGAATATGCCAATTGTATTTTGAGACTCTTATAATGCCTTAGCACACTTATACTTAAAGTAAAAGTTGTTCTTATTTTTGTCGCTTCATTAATTCATGTCGCGTTTAGAAAACTAAACAATCAGTGAAACCTAAATTTTTCAGGTATATTAACTAATAGATCATAATTTAGATTACCACTAATAAACTCAAAAAAATGTTGACGATGTTTCGAGTTAGTTAATATTGTCGAGTAGATTTGAAGTTTCTATTTATGTGAGTATACCAATTAAACAATAAAACTATGGGTAACCTCTATTTATAGGTCATTTACAATGGTAAATATAAATGTATTGATATTGGATACACAATAACAGGTGGTCATAAAACATGCAATCCTTAGTTTAACATTTAAATAATACTAAATGTTGCGGATTTGCCCGCATGATAGTAGAATGTCATCCAAAGAGAACTACTTCAGATACTCAGATGTGCATTTTCAGTAGTACATGGGTAGAGCATATCCTACCCTGGTACCAAGTTTCATCAACATCCGTTTAGCCATTCGAGTGTGAAGAATTAAAAAAAAACAATATACACACAAACTTTTTCCATTTGTTTTTGAGGCGTGATTAATTAACAGATATTCCAGCATCTCTAA
Source organism: Leucania comma (assembly GCA_958295575.1). Lineage (NCBI taxonomy): Eukaryota > Metazoa > Arthropoda > Insecta > Lepidoptera > Noctuidae > Leucania > Leucania comma. Next base: position 23,689,827 of record OY282467.1, on the reverse strand, counting down.
AACTGAATGTAGATATTATATCATTTTAGTAGGGATTAGGGTACTAACATTATTTTATAACTTGAAGACGTAAACGGAGATTGATGCTTAAAAAGCCATAATTCCACAGGTCCTAAAATAGTCCCCAAGAGTAAAACTATTCGAATCCAGTAAAACACATGGCTCTTGAAGCCATTACTGGAAACACCTCACCCTGGTCGTTTGGGAGACAAATGCTAAAAGTTATTTACACAAACTCTTACTAAACACGTTACACTCCCATTCCGCAGAGGCTAATAATGATATTAGCTGGCTGCCGGGGGCGTAATTAAAACATTTATGTACTACATAAAACGAAGTTTCTCAACGTCGAAGTTTCAAGTTTTGGAAACTGATACGTAGATTGTTGGTGCTTGAGCTAATCAATGAAGTAATTTTGGATTTTACCCTAGTAGCCTAGAAGGAAGATAGCTTTTAGTTGTGGCTTAATAGTTTAAAGCACTCTGTACATTTGTTTGAGGTCGATGATCTTTATACCTACTCTGTTCAACCTTTTGACAGGAAATTTTATCTACTTTTATTTAGTATCAGTATTTAGTTTTATTAGACTAAACTGTTTTACTGATACACAAAAACTTTCAACTAGTTCTTCCAGCGATTTTATTCCCGGTTGGCATAGAACGTCATTTTTGTCCTTAAATTTCTATCGGTCAATATCTCTCACTAACCAGATAGCGACTACATTCAAAACTGTTTTACTTAAAAAATTTTTAGAAAATAGATAAAAATCAAACTAATTAGCTATGAAATAAGTTTTCAAAGGTACTAAAATTGCTATCAATCGACTTTGTATCAGTGCATGTTAATCAAAACTTTTCTGCCAATCCAATCCATTTTTACTCTCCCAAAAAAAATACGACTCCACATTACGAACTCAATAAATCTAGACCATTTTTTCCAACATAAATGACACTGAAATATTGCACCAGTCAACTTTACATGCTGTGAATGCAACAAATCCTCATTTAAGCGAAGATTTATAGTGTCAAATACCACAGCAGCTATGTGGTTGGCATTTTAATAACGTACTATGAATAATATTATACCTAAATCACTTATATTGAGCGTAACAACAGAGTTTATTTACATTGTTTTATATTATGGCACGCTTCGCCCTGAAAAAATGGTTTCGACATCGTTGTTTTACCCCTTTTCTTAGAATTTATTATGAAAACCACGGTTTTTCATTAAAATCGGTATTAATATGTCGACGATTTTATTGCGTAGTTATACCGTTGTTACCTTAGATTATATTAAAATAGCGGAAGATAGGTGACTCGCTTCTACCGGGTGGACAGCTGAAAGGTGCAAAATATAATAATAATAATTAAATAAGAAGCTTATTTCATAACAATCTCAGTACCGTAGGGTTCATAGAGCTAGGGTGCGTATTTCCCGAGATATCGTCGGAGCGGAGGCGGATTTCATGCGGATGTCATAACTTTATGAGCGTTTCTAAAGCGCGGGCGTTGACGGTTGATTTGCACGATTTCACATTGGTCGCGACGATCACACACATTTGGTGGCTAACGCTATTTCGCTCGCACGACAGCACCGCCAGCAGCTCCTTGTCTATCAGTGACAATGATGATACTGATCATAGATGTGTGAGTTTCAAGTCCAAGTTTTCTGAGCGCTGGCTCTTATCTCTGTCCTTGTCTATCAGTGACTTTATGTTGGCGACTATGATGATACTGATCATAGATGTGTAAGTTTCAAGTCCAAGTTTTCTGCTTGCGATGTTAGCTCTTAACGGGTCTTTTCTTATAATCTACCAATAGTTGTTACAACGACTAACATCTTACACTACGTAATGTGTTAGTCTTGGAACATAGGCCACAAAAAAATGGCCTCAGGTCTGAAGACTGTTGAAAATAGTCATTGTGACCCTCGCATAGTGCAATAGAAAGAACACTGTGGGTTTTAGCCAGTAAAAGTCTGACACTCTTACACCCGTTTTTATAAAGAAGTAATTCCTTGTTGCTACTTAATTTCTTATAAGTAATTACTTGAGGTTAGATATCTTAATGAAAAATGACATTTTTTCTTAACTATAGTTGAGTTAAGTAATTAATTTACTTGTTTTATAAATACGGATATTACTCGCTCGGGTATAGCGATAGAAATCATTTAGTAACTTTCCACGAAAAAAAAAGTCAAAACAATACAATTAGCTTATAATTCATGATTTATTTTGTATGTAAACGTTTCATCCACATTGCTATATTATTACCCAGTATTAGTATCAGTTTTTAATACGATTTCACAGATAAACTGAATTTTTTGGGCGTGTATGTCAAGCTAGGAATTAACTAAGGCTCCTATTAAATTGTGACATAAAAATACACATTTCTCTGTCTTATTTATTAGAACACATTTATTATAATTGCAGACGTAATCCATATACTTATAACGTTACTATTACAAAAACTTTGAAAAGCAATTGTTAGTACATACGAGTACAAAGAGAAAGCCACGCAAAAAAGAAATTGCAAAGCATTGTGTCATTTATTTTTTATCAAACTTATTAAAATCCGTTTATTCATGCTCATGTACGGTGAGAAGTCATAAATTTTATTCATCACAACTTCTACATTTAGGTACCTGCTTATTAATATCTCATACAAAAATATATTTGGCAATCATTTTCCTTATCCACCTAATTCTTCAAATAATGTTACATTTTTAAATAATGAAAAAAAAAGTGATTGTTAAATTTCCACAATAATATTTACAATGTCAAATTAGAATTCTTTCAAACAGTAAGTAGGTATTTTTGAAATTTTATATATCATTCTAGCACATGGATTAATATTTAATTTTTTATAATAATATTCATCATCATTCCCCTTCTTTTTAAAATTCTTATAATCCATCCTAAGGTTGTCTGGTAGAAATCGCTGTCAGCGATAAGACCGCCATTGTACCCATAGATTTAAGTTCCTGTGAATTGTTACTACATGTTTTGGTGTACAATAAAGTTTATTCTATTCTATTCTATTCTATTCATTATCGATTCGGCCGAAAAATGTCCGCTCGTTATGCCGACCTTGGGAGAGGCCTATGTCCAACAATGGACGTCTTGCAGCTAATTATAATAATAAAATTTATAGTAATTTTATTTATCTATAGACTTAAAAAGACTTAAAGACAAATAAACAAAGAACACGTCAGTACAAGTTACCATGGGACCTAAACTAGGCAGACTGCAGGCAATCTAGTTGGCCCATTTAGAATTAATATTCTGGCCATATTTTCCGCAGCCTTATAATCAGCCACCCACTATATAATGAGATAGTTAAATTAAGTCGCCTCTCTGCTTGCTCGAATACGTGCTGAAACTGTCAAACATCCTACTTGACATTTGTTATTTTACCGAACATTAATAGGATCCTCTTTTCGAAAACTGAGCTCTAACAGTAAGCCAACCAACTTACGCCAGTCGAAAGTTATCTCAAGAGATACAAATTAATCACTTGAATAAGATTACTAAAGTATTTTATTACTTTACACAAAATGAATACATAATTATGTGACTGGAATATAAGCTTATGGTTTAACAATGTAATGGTAAATACTTTCCAAGTTCAATTTATTTTTGTTATTATTTTATTAATTAATTATTAGTCAAATTAATTAAATAAATATTGTTATAACTACTGTTTGACATATCTGTGGTTATACACTATTTACTCAATTATTTTTATATTTATGCATAATTTTGCATGACTAAATTGGTTGAATGTAGTAATGCGCATTTAATTAACATCTGAAAATTAAATATGTAGATACTATGTTCAGCAATGTAGATAAAAATTGAATTGAATGTGTGAATTAAATAAAAGACGATTTTTAGGCACTAAGGCTTAGCACGCACTGCGATTAAACGCCCGCTTTTTCCCAGATAAATTCCCTGAAACCGCAAAAAAATGTAACACAGCTTTCTATACAAGCGCACGCATTAGCGATTTTTTCAGAGACTGATTTTACGAAGTGACACGCGGTTTTGCGTTTTCAGCTATTCTTAAACCGCTTGCGTTTAATCGCAGTGCGTGCTAAGCCTAAAGAAAAAAAAAAGTTAAAAGTTAGGGAAAACCTTTTTATCATATGCCTAAGTAAAAACTTTCTTCTTGAGATAATTTTCCGAAATAGGGGAAGTTTGAACGAGAAGCGACAACCCTATCCATTACTTAATCCTGTTACGTCGCGCCTTCGTTACTTAGAATAACATCTATCACTCTACATATAGTGCAAGTTTCCTCACAGATAAATTCATAAGGCTACCTACTTCATAAGACGATAGTATACAAATTTAATATTAACTGGTTTAACATCCAGTGAAGGGTAAACAAAACGTACGTAGTTTTGTATTATTGACAAATTAACCATTTTATTGAGTCGCTAGCAGCATCAGCCTTATAAAGTTCCCATAGCAACACATATTTTACAAGCTCTGCAAGCTGCTTCACGCGCCATGGATGCCAAGGGAATATAGTCTCAGGGTAAAAAGTAAAACATTGTGCTATGATTTACAGGACTTAGTCTGCCTATGTGGCTTTCATTAAAATCTATTCAGCCATTTCAGCGACAAGGAATAACAAATACACATACACACCAACACATATTTTCATACCATCTCAGGTGTGATTCTCCCTTTTACTATTCTAAAAATCCTAAAATTAATGGAATCCAATATTTATATTTTGATACAAGTAGAGAAAGTTTATCATTGTGACCGAGGCGGGATTCGTAGGCGAGGGTGTCACGGAGCCGAATGCTGCGGTGACAAATTTCTACGTGTATCGAACGACGTTTTTCAATACATATAAAATAAAATTCATAATATAAGAAGATATAAATAAAAGGGGGTTGACACGCGACTTGTGGAGATCGTTTAGCGCCCAACCAGATACCAAAAAAAATCGTATAAATCGTAAAAATCTTATAGAGGCAAGCTCGTGCAATTTTCCGCACTAGTGCGAGAAACGGTAAATGGCGTGCCTAAAAATGATAGCGTTTTTGAGTAAGTTTCTTCGAAACTACATTAGCTGTACGCTGCTTTTAGCTAAGATATTATGAAGTGAACTGCTCCTTAGTTCTTATTTTTAGAAAACACATTTTACTGTCTTATTCCGTCAACCTTACCAACCACAAGAAAATTATAGAAAACTCACAAAGTGTACGTTAAACTCGTTCCAGTTACAAGATCAATACCTGCAATGGAACGTAACAGTCAAACAAAAGTGAAGTACAATTAGCTCCTGCACAGACGGAACGGCCAACTTTACAGAAACGGCCAATTCCAGAGAACGAATTTTGTAATCTCGTACAGTTCAGTCGCAAGCGATTCTGTGTAATTAAAAATTCTAATTAATCCTTCTCTGGCGTTTTGGATGAACTATTAGGCTGCAGGTGGTGAAGGTATTCCAGTATAATCGTTTGCTACAGTTAAATGCAAATAGATCTGGGCATGCAAGTTTTGAATCGCTGAAACAAGTTTTTGGTAAAGAAAATCTAGGCGAATGAGTTCAGTGCACTAACTACTGCTCCTTTTTTTTTGGAAGTTAAAATATCATCTAATAACTTCTTCCGCACTTGGGTGGAGCAGGAGATGATGTCAGACTTCTACTGACTAAAAAACCCATTCATTCTTTGTCTTCGTTCCAGGGCCTTGGTGTTCACTTTCACATTATCCATGGCCCCTGTAGGCTTCGACCCTGCTGAGCGCCTACGGTTTGCTGACAACTCCTTGAGGCGCGTGGGAACAGTACGCGCCGTCGACTACTTGGCCTCCGTCCGGACGGTTACCAGACGGTTGAACAGCGAGCTACCTATTGCTCGCTGTCCAGAAGCCCGTGTCTACTGTGATCAGAAATCGGGTTTGGAATCCCGGCAGGGGCGTGACGCTGTTGCCTTTACCTGATGCGGTCGGCCTCCTCCTTTGCTAGCATTACTGCTTCGCAGAAGGAAGCGAACACCTGCCACTCCTTTACGCTCCAGACCATTGCCTGTACCAAAGCATGGCGCGAGAGATCGCTGCTGTCCCGCTCTAGGGTGAAGGCAGAGGGGCTTGTCAGATTTTTACTGACTGAAACCAACCTATGATTTTTTTTATCTTAAGGTGGGAGATCATCCAATGACTTTTTCCACTTTACGGTGGAGGAACAGGGCGTATCAGAATTTCATTGACTACCTATATTTCTTCAGTTGCCTGTCGCGATTTAGGACTACGGGTCGTTTTCAGAAATTCACTATAACCGTAGCGAGTATTGCTCCTACAGGGCCCCTACAATTTTGATAACATCTCTTTGAGGTGCACGACACGCCATTGACGTTTGAGTTCGGTGCAATTTATGATATTTTTGTTCCTTTTTATAGTTTTTAGGCTCGTATTAAACCGCTATCTCACCTAATGGGAAGCGATGAAGTGGCCGACAATGGAACACGCTTGCCTAGAATTAATCTATTCACACGTCTACAAATACTTGTATGAAAAGGACATTGGCGCAGATTACGCATGTGGAGCAAATCCGCATGCGTGATGAAGTCTATAAAATTTTAAAAATACCATAGGAATATGCTCAATTATCGAGAAAACCTTTTTATAATTAATTTGTTTTTTAGTTATGAAATATTAAAAGCCACACGTTTTGCATCACTCCCTAGGACAGGGAATGAGCCGTAGTCCACCACGCGGGCCCAGTGCGGATTGGTGGATGTCACATATTTTAGATTTTTTTTGGTTCTAGGACATGACGGTTTCCTCAAGATGTTTTCCTTCACCGTTTTGAGAGCAGTGGTGATAGTAAAAATTACACAAAGTAATGCGCCTGGCTGGGTTTGAACCCGCGACCTACAATTGGTAAGTCGGTGCCGTTACACACGTATCAACAATAATTCAATCCCTATAATCTCGGACTGGAAACAGAGACAAATGCTTATTATCAGGGACTGAAGGTAACATTAGCCACACAAAAACCTATGAATACAAATCAAGCAGATACCAGACAAAAAACATTGTACCTACCTCACATTTGACCCTGAACACTTGAAATCTTCAACAAAAGCTTTTTAGGTCTTAAGTGAAGGATAAGTGGGAATTTACCCAAATTCCAGCGAGACAGGGATAAAAAAATAAAGTGACTTTTTTGCTACCCACTGTAGAGTTGTTCTTTTTGAACTTGACCTTGAAATATACCCTTGGCTCCCGTAACTTTGAAAGGGTGGGCTGTACTGAAGTCATGAATTGGCGATGACTTTGTAGATAAAAATAACGTTTCAAAATCGGTCAAGTGTGAGTCGGTCTCGCGCACGAATTGTTCCGTACCATTATTAATTTATTAAACGCTTTATACACACACAATTACAGAGGCAAACTTAATGCCTTAGGTATTTTGTACCGATTAACTTTTGGGCGGTGACGAGAAAATAGTAGTAGATGCAATTAAAAGAGAGAGAAGATGAATACAAGAGTATATTGATACACTAATAAACCCATAATAAACCATATACAACATCGCGTTTGCTTTCTTTTTATAATAATAATAAAGCCATTGAATTCCAAAAAAACAAAGTTACAAATTAAATCTAAAAAGTTTCTTAGTAACTAGTCTCTTTCATGCATTAAGAATTCTTTCTTTTTTTAATTTCAATTTCACATTTTAAATAAATATAAATCATTGACATTAACAATTACAAATTATATTTATACAAAAAAGAAAGATTTTTTATTAATTAATTTCTTGCAATAAATAATATACTTCAAATAAATATTTATATTAGATTGATATATGTCATGTAGGAAAATATATATACCTAAATAATAAAAAGTTTGTTGTTATAACCGCAACAAAAATAAATCATCGGTGAAATTGTCAACTGCCTAGCTATCACAGTTCTGCCTTATGACAGACAGACAGACGGACAATGAAGTCTCAGTATTACTAAGACTACTAAGGGTACCGTTTTTACCTCTTCGGTACGGTACCCTAAAAACCAAGAAGTCTTTACAAGCCCGAAAGTCGTTAAAGCAGCTGCATAAATTAAGGTTCGGTGTTCAATTTTCAAGTCTGGTGAAGTAGTTATAACTTAGGATTATGGCTTTCAATATGTAAAATGGTACAGCCTTACATTGTTATTAATTAAGGCTACAAAGATTTATTTTTGCTTTTTTTCCATTAGGGTCGAGTTTATATCGAAAAGGGTTTTTTTAAGGTGGGATATCATCCAATGACTTTTCCTGCTCCGTCCTAGAGCGGAACGTAAAAGGCTCACCAATTATGTTCCGTCTTTGCTTTGCGTTCCAGGACCTCGGGTTTTCGGGCTCGGTCTAGACAGTTACAAGATGGGCGGACGGCGAGCTACCGATTGCTCGTCGTCCGCAAGTCCACGCCTGCGGTGGCTGGAAATCGGGGTCGGGATCTCGGTGGCTGTGGCGTGAAGAAGTTCGTTCCCTCACGTTTGCGGCCGCCTCCTTTGCTAGCATTACCTCGATGAGTTTTGTGACACAAAGCGACTTGTAAATCACGAAAAATCTTCTATCCCCTTTACTTTACTTAGAAAAACATTGAGAATCTATTTTTAAAAATATTTTAAAAATAGAACAGTAAATAACAGAAAATTAAATAATAGAACATTAATTCCAGAAATAAATGAAGCATCATCATTAATTCCACAATTAAATGAAGCATCATCATTAATTCCAGAATTAAATGAAGCATCATCATTAATTCCAGAATTAAATGAAACATCATCATTAATTCCATCAAAAACTGGTTAATTCTAGACATACCTAATTGCCTCCACCAAGCGTTGCCACATCGTCTTGTCATGTGCTACTCGCATTTATTGGTACATTTTTCTACTGACTCGCGTTTAAAATAAAAATGTAAAGAAAATAAATAAAAATGTGTAATGTGTGCTAATTAAACTAGTTGGTGTGCCTTGTGTAGTTTCAGATAAATTAGTTTTCTCTCTTTAAAGAAATAAATCTCTATGCTTTTTGAAATTGTTACTTAAAGAATCAACAGTTTAAATAACTCTTATAAGCAACAATCAGCACCAAATTCCAACACTTCTCGTTTCCACAATTCAACACCACCCAACAATCATCGGGTCTTTTGTTCAGAACGTCAATAAAAGTGCGTGCGAATGATGTGTGGCCCTGTTTTCTGTTTACACCAGTTTAACGCGTACGGCAAGGGAAACGCGATCGTAAAGTTCTGCTCAACCGCTGATACGATCAAACTGAACGCCTTTGGTCTTGTGTTTAGGCTTTAGAGGCGCTTTATTTCATGATTTTGGTGAAAATAATTGTTTGGGGTGGCCCACGGTCTTCGAAACGTAGCTAGAACAAACTGGCAGTGGCGAATCGCGTGTTGTGGTGCAGTCTATGTCCAACAGTGGACTGTAATAGGCTAAATTAATTCAATTGTTTAAGGTGGGACTATACTAGAGGAGTCAAGTACAAGCAGACCACGAGTTCGTGTCCGACTGACTGTGTAGACCGACTCTAAAAGAGCCGAGCTAAAGCGACGCCACACGAACTTGAGCTCGGCTTAAACCATATTGGGTCATGCGATTTTGACCACTATGGTAAAGATCCTCGTCAGTATTTCAGTAGAATCTTTGCTATAACAAGAGTTCATCGGCCTTGGTTTATGAGTTTTGGAAAAGCAATGAAACATCGTATTTAAAAACAATAACTGGTAAATTAGGTTGGTTTTGGGCCTAACTGCTTCGAGTAATGAAACAGTTCGTGTACTGACTGATATAGAATTTTTCCCACAAACAATTTGTTGAGACAATTTTACGGACTTTTTAACATTAAGAGATTATTTTCTTGAGATTATTTACGTTTTCAATATTGAAAACGTTAGAAAAACTCTATTTCAATATTGCCTTTCAAATATTCGAAAGCCATTTACAATATTAAGTGTGAAATTGAAAACTATAAAAGTCAAGCATATCAATATCGCAACCAATTACGCAAGTATCATCAATCAATACGCGCATAAAACGCTCGTAAAACGCCCGACAGTTGCCTTTTATTCTAAATATTACGTTTAAACTTGTTTAGGGTCGGGCTATACAGGGTGAGTCATTATCAGAGATAATTTTAATTAATGTAGCCTTGTGTAGTATAGACTACATCTGCAAACTAATTTTATAAAGAAAAAAGGATTTTTGTATGTATGTGTGAATTGCGTTTGTGTATTATATGACTTATTTATTTATTTACTTTATTGTACACCATCACACATACACAAGGAAACTAAAAACTAAAACACATACATATAATGGGCGGCCTTATCGCATTTAGCGATCTCTTCCAGGCAACCTGGAATGGACAGTAATTGCGTGGACAAAAAATGAGGCTGTTAATGATGTAACAAAACCAGTATCATACATATATATTATAATAGATGCACAGATATATACATATATTATAATATAATAGATACATTTATATACATACATATTGAAAATATCAACAGAAATATAAATGACGACATACACAGCGACAGGTACCTAATGGTAAATGAGTGGTAATATTTGTCACCTTAAATATGTAGGTATGTGTGTTTTTTGTTAATTTTTTTTTATAGGTTAGCGTTTGAGCGCTATCTTATCTGATGGAAAGCCACAATGTGGTTGACGATGGAGCACGCTTGCCCAGAAGAAGTATCCTATTCACTCTTGACCAAAAGTTCCCCAGGTTTTAAAATCTCGATGATTTATATTTTATCCTGGGAATTTGTTCCGTTAGGACTGTCTTCTATTTTCAAATAAACTGAAACTGCTAGTAGAAATCAGAGAAATTAAAAAGGAATCAGTTTACAATTAATAATATTTTTTTTTTTTGTGTAAACTCGATATCCGTGTATAAACTAGTGCTTGACTGCGATCCCACCCGATGGTAAGCAGTGATGCAATCGTTATGGTGAGGCGCACTAGTTTATTAAGAGCTTATTCATTCTAGCCTTGAAGACGCCCAAATTATAATCGAATGGGAAGACCGCTGCAGTTAAATTGTTCCAGTCCATCGATGTACGCGGTATAAACAACGAAGCGAAAGTCCGGACCGTACGGGTTTCAACAACGTAAGGGTACATCGTACGTTTTCTTGTAACAAAAGCAACTTGTCAATTAACAATATAAGTAATGTACTTAATCCATATTATATGTTTGTGCATCGATTTTTGAGACATGGTGCATAATAAAAATGTGGTGTTTGAAAGTAATCAAGACGGAAAAGATTCTCAGGTCTTCTTAGCTCAGAAAGTGTTGATGAATCATTAATTATCCTTTGTTGCGTGTTTCCAAAACGCTTTGTACGTATGGGTTTTTTTTTCGGTGGGAAAATCATCCAATGACATCTCCGCGCCCTTAGGCGGGGCGGGAGATAGTGTTAGACTTTTAATGACTAAAAACCCACTCCTGTTCCTTCTTTTCCTTCGTTCCCAGGATTTTTTTTCACATTCCGCATGACCCCAGTAGGCTTCGACCCAGCTTAGCCCTACGGTTTGTTGACATCTCCTTGAGGCGCGCATGGAACGTCACGCGCCGTCGAAGACGTACGTATGGGTGAGATATCCACCATGTACCATGTATGAGGTGGCCTCTCCGTCAGGTCACTCTTATAGTCCAACGCTCGCCTGACTTTCTTGCCACACATTGGCTTCAGAATGTAGAACAAACGATCAAAGAGGAAAGAAGTTAGCACAAGATGCGACTTCGGAAATTGTTAAAGTTTGTACATTATATTGCAAGCTAAGCTGTGACTTTGTAACGCCTAGCGCCTCTGCTAATGCGATATCTATTTGAATATAAACGTACATTACGTTTAGACAAGAGACTGCCTTTTTGCCTGATTTATTTTTACAAATTTTCATTTAGGGCCTCTATTTTTTTATTGATAGACTTTTTAAGTATCAGATTTTTGACTGGTCTGTTAGTCTAGTGGTTAGGCCATGACTGCTATGCCGCAGGTCGTGGGTTCTCACTCAGGACAAATGTTTGTGTGATAGGCACGATCATTTGTTCCGTGTGTAATTTATCTATAATATGTATGTATTTAGAATTATATAAGTATGTTTGTCAGTTGTCTAGTACTTATAACACAAGCTCTGATTAACTTGAGACTAGACAGCGTTGTGAGATTAGTCGTGAGAGTAACCATTATTATTGAATGACTATTCTATGACATTCCAAAATAATCTGGATTGTATTCAATATTTTGCACCTATTATACCTGTTGTGTTTACATAAATATGTACGGATAAATAGGTAAATGTACTGAGCGACATATTACAATGAAAGTTTTTTTTTTTAGATTTAACCGTTTCGCCTCCTTAAAATGTTGCCAATAAATTAAAAGAGGTCTGTCAGTTTCTTACAGACAACCCTTATTGTCCAGTGCGATAAAAAATACAGTACTTCTTTTAAACTCGAAATAATTTACGCATGTATGAAATTAATTACTTCAAGTAAACGTCAGCTGAGCGAGGCCAATTAAATGTAGGTATTTAGTACGCAACGACCGACAATTACCGACAAGGTCGTTTACTTGAAGAAATTAATTTCATACATGCGTAAATTATTTCGAGTTTAAAAAAAGTACTTTATTTTTTAAATTTTCTCTTCAGTCGATAGTGTTTATGTACCGAATCGACCCTCTGCGGGATTAAAACGACTAAAATTTAACGGTGTATACTAATAATAATAATAAAACACCCTGTAACGGCAATAACCTTAAAAAGTCACGGCATAACAAGTCAAGCTTATAAAATTGCCATTGAAAATTAATTTATCTAATCCAAATTTTATTATAACGCTATTTCAAAGTCTAGTCTTACGTAAATAAAATAATATTTAATCGAGTTAGAACTATAGTCAGCTATTTCAAATGTTCATAACTCATTCAACTTTGTATCAATTTCAAGCATTTATAGCAGCTAAAATAACTCGCTTGGAACTAGAACCGACTTTTAAAATAAAAGTTCGGACGCTTTTGTGCTACGTTTTATTTTAACGTATAAGCACAATATAGAAACATACAGAAAGTCAATTTCATACAATATGCGAAAATAGGGTCAAGCATTTTTTTTTAAATCTCGAAACTTCACCCTCAATGATTTCATCACTGCTTACCATTAGGTAAGCAGACTAGTTCATACTAGTTTCATCATATTTTTTTTATGGTAGGTAAAATCATCCAATGACAAATCTCGCCCTTGGGCGGGACGCGATGTAATGTCAGACTCTTACTGACTAAAAACCTACCCCGTTCCTTCGTTGTCTATCATACCGGGGCTGAGCCTTCTTTTCAGAAAGCGGCCCTTGATCCCCATAGGCTTCAACCCAACCTGCTTGCAGCCAGCAGGCTGGGCCTCTATGATTTGCTGACAGGTCCTTTAGGCGCGCGGGAACAGTACGCGCCGTCAACGACTTGAGGTTTCATCATATCATCGTTTCAGCCGAAATAAGTCCACTGCTGGACATAGGCCTCCCCCAAGAGTTGCCACAACTGAACACCTAAGCTATTTTCAATCTATACCGCTTAAAAATTATAGTGATCTTGTCAGTTTGCAAGTTAATAAGAGTGTGCGACCTCTTCAAATGTTACAGTATGTTGTCAATCAAATTATTGCAGGCCGCTCTAGTGCTTGAGTGGTCAATCGACCAGAGAGCAAATTTTACCCAGAGACTTTTTAAGAAACTTATGTGTATTATCAAAAGTTCATCTAAATCTTTTGCTCTTCAGAAAAATGTAATATTTCTTTATATAACAGTATGTATTCGACATATTGACAATAAATGAAATCACGAGCAATACTCGTCCACAGATGTATAACTAAATTGATTATTATATAAAAAATGAAAAATAACAAACTTAAATTTTCAAACAAAATAAATATCAAATAAATTCAGTAAAAGTCAAACACTCTGTTTAGAATACGTAGGACAATACAGAGATGTTTAGAATACAGACGAGACGGCGGGGCGCGGCGCTGTGCGGGGTGGCGATTTTATTGTAATTTCACAATATTGACTTCCAATTAAAACTCATTTTTTTGTCTAAACTATTGGACTGATTTCTTTCATTTTTTGCATATCGTTAGTAAACGCTAAAACAAGCATGTGATTTCATTTATTGCCCATATTTCGTATACATACTGTATATATATATCTGAATAATAATTAAAAATATTAACACTAGAGATTAGTTACTGTACTGTGAAAAAAAGAAGTAAATTTTGCTGAAATTGGTCGGTTGGCCATTGAAGCACTAAGGCAATAAGTCGTTGTACCTATCAAGCGAGTCTGTGAAGGCGTGAACTTTAGCTCGTAGTATGAAACTGACCTTCTGCACTATCTATTTCATGTTACATGTGCATGATTCGTTCACGTTAGGTCATTTAGCCGGCTGGACGCTTTGAAGTCTTTGACTACTCTAGACAAAAACAAATCAACGGGAATTGAGGACGTTTTTTTCGAGTTTTTAGTGCACATAGTTTTCTGAGAATTTTTTATTGAAATGGAACTTCATGCGCTATCGATGTTGATGCTTGCGTTTTGTGTAGTTTTATTTTACTTTTAGGGATATTTAAACCCGCATGTTCCTCTATTTGTAGCTTCTTTTTACTGTGTTTACAACCATTTAGTTTGTATTGATGTTAGCAATTTAAACAATATACTCGTACTATTATAGATATAAATAGTCTCAAATGGCAAATGGGTAATTGCTCATTTTTATTCTTGTATATTCGTTGCTTCTGTCAGTAGATTTGCTCATGTATAGCATAATCAGTCATTTTAATTTTTCGACTGCTGGGTCTCAGGCTTCCTCTCTAGAAAAGGGAATGAGCCGTAATCCACCACGCGGGCCCAGTGCGGGTTGTTGAATGTCACATATTTTAAAATTTTTGGTTTTGGGACATGCCGTTCACTGTTTCGAGAGCAGTGGTGATAAAATAAGTTACACAAAGTAATGTGCAAATGACTGGCAAATCGTAAGTCGGGGCCGGTACCACTCGGCTACCACCGCTCACTCGTATGAAAGTAGACAACATTTATGCCTAAAGGCGGGTTTCTGAATTACGTATTTTGAGTTAAGAACACCTCAAACCGTACTTAAATGCCAAATTTCGACAGGTTTACAGGCTAAATTAGAGTTTGAGTAATTCTCAACTTCAAATGCTTAAATCAGAAATTAGGGGTATATCACTCAGTAATAAAGTACACAGCATTCTACTGGTGAAAGAATTTTAAATTACCTACACACAAACACAAAAGTTTAAATTAAAAATACCTGTTTGTAATAAAGAGTGTAGACTTATAGATACACATTCACATAGCAAATTAATGAACTCCAGTTTTAAAACCAAACGAACATTATTGTAATAATATACGGTTGCTATTATGTAGGCGGGAAAAGATACCTAATTAGGGACCACAGCGTTCTACCAACAAATACCTTGAGAAAAACATATTTCAGTAAACTTTTTCGGGTCTCTCCGGTCCCCTCTGATTACGATGAAACGGCGGCGTCAAATAATAAACACACGACCGAACCCCACAAAGCGAACGCTCCCGAAGTTATGCGACTAACGCGAAAGGGTTTCTACCATTCATCATCGCAAACAAACCGAAGTCAACTTCTCTACAACAATGTGCCAGTTTCCACAATCCGCTTTCGAAAAATGTTTCACATTCGCCTTTGACCCACTTTGCACATGCGCGGCATATCTAAATTTTACATAAAGCCTCGAAAAATTTCCCTGTGACGCGGCGCATTGCGGCACAACCAGCAAATATTGTGACAACACCGCACCGCCGAGCATTCGAAATTGAGCGAGCACACAACTTTCCATCGCACGAAAATGCAAACTTGAACAATTTCGAACTTATCAACTACATGGAGATTCCTAAATAAACTTTGAGATTTTCAAGTCATTTTCCTACATATTTCACTTGTGAAATTAAAACTGTCAAAGGATTTTAAGAGCTAGAATATGAGATGGGTAACATTAAAGGAAATTGCATTTCACGTGTGTGAATAGGCAGGGTAGTATTTCAGTGTAAAAAATGACAGGCAATGGACCTTTCCCGGTCAGTTTACTAGTCCAACGTACATTTTTCTGTCCGCGGACAGATTGCCACGAGTTGGAAAGCTTTGATAATTTATAGCTACGAGCACTACCACGCTTTCCGTGTATTTTCTATCACTGATTTTTTTCTGAACCTTCAGGATATATGGTCTGAATTTTGGGCTGGCTTTACTTTTAGAATACCTATCTTAAAAGTTTGAATATTTCCTTTTATATTTTCTGTTAAATTCAATGTAAAATATTTTTTTATCACATATATTTACATGGGCACATATAAAACGTAATTTAATGCACGTTACCTATAGAAAAAAATCGGCAAAAATCTCCACGGTTACCCTTTTTTAAATACGTGTATATTAGTTTCTACAATATTTAGATTCTGCAATACTAATAGGTATGAAAGGCCAGACTTAGACAAGTCAATATGAGACCAAGTTAGTTCAATGAAAATCTAAGAGGTACATACAACTTCATACTTACTCGTACATAATTTTCTTCGAACAATATCCTTCCAAGACTTCATAGATAATTCAGCAAGTTAGAGTATATAGTAAAGCCTGTGGGTGACCCGCAATAAGTCTGAGAACAAACTTTACACTCTGTATTTAGTACTAGTACACTCGTATACTAAGACTACTCTACGTCCCGAGTCAGGCACACTCGTAAAGTGGCTCAATCTACTGTAAAAAGACTTATGTCCGCAATTTCCTCTACTCACTCACTATTCACTAAGTACCTACCTTGAAGGAAAACTTTGGTAGATACTACCTAGTATATACATTCAGAAATGCTATGGGATACTCGACTTTATAATTCCAGAACTTCTTTTATTACGAGTATTTCAGTGAAACGTTTAAGAGATACCCAAATATAAAAATTACTAGCCGAGAAGTAAATAAATCATTTTGAAATACAGTTCTACTTTCGTGTGTTCATTCACATTATTCGACATGGACTGTGTGCAGGAATAGAGATAGATAACCCACGTTGTCAAAAGCGAATCCCTTTGTAATCATTTTCCTTGGCTTTATATGTATCAATTGATTTTGTTACTAAAAAAAGAATAATAAAAACATGGTGGACATCCCACCCATACCTACGTACAAAGCGTGTTGGGTACACATTTATTGTACGTAAAGCTCAGCAGTGAAATTCCCTGCCGGAGTCTGTGTTTCCTGATAGCTACCACTTAGAGGTCTTTTAGTCAAGAGACAATAGGTTACTTCTAGACAAGCGTGCTTCATCGTCGGTCACATCATCGTTTACTATCAGGTAAGAAAGTGGTCAAATGCGAGCCTATGTATACTAAAAAAAACATTTAAATTTATATACTCTTAAGCAAAAACTCGCAACTAAAATATCATCATCATCTTCAAAATTTCAGCATAAAGACGTCAATTTTTGGACATAAGCTTCCCCAAGTTTCGCCATAACAACCCTGACATCATTTTTAATTTTAGAAGTAATTCATCCCATTTTTCACTAAAAATATTAAAATAACGATTTTATACCGTTTAAATATGTAGCGACACCTATGTCGTCACAAATGAACTAATCCTGCATCGCGCAAGTAAGATTCGCGGCGCGATTGGAACATATAGAACAAAACCCGAAATCATCTCTCGGGCAGTAGCCCACCAGATATAACACCTGTCTGGTCGGAGGATCCTCCTTTTTCAACGGAGGTATGTGGGACTTTACTCTGTTCTACTACCTCTAAAAATAAAAGAAAACGTAAAGATTTATTAAAAAAAAAAAATTAAGAAAATACCGATGAAAAATTCCACCAATGGGGGGTTCAGAATCATATACTGGATCGATGGTATTCATTTGTGGTACGCTGTCAGATACTCCCTGCATAAATTAATTAGTTGTCTTGTTTGGTAGTCAAGATTTTAAGTTTTAAAATCCTAGAGAGAACTAAAGTTTTTATTACATAAGAGGCTTTGGAATATACCTCTAATTTGGTAGTTAAGAATTAGAAGTATATTCCAAAGCCTCTTATATAATAAAAACTTGTAGTTCTCTCTAGGATTTTCATCGGCACGTTCCTTGTATACCACTGTTTCAGCATCACAAATATCGTAATTCCAACAGAAGTTATTTCATTAGTGTATATTTGTTTGACGGGACTGACACGTAACCCACTTTTGGTAGCAGCAACATCTGTTCATAACAAAATAATTGCTAAACTTTTTAGGTCACCTTAGGACGTCCCCTACATTTTACTGAATTACCCGTTCACCTAGAGACAAAGTTGAAACATAGAATAATAGACACGTACACACACCTTTTTTGTGAAGTGGGAATTACGAGTATCAAGTAAATTTTTCCATGCTAGGGTTTTTTATTGTATATTAAGTGTTCAATTTTTAATTATTAATTTTAAATGATATAAACAATTTTAATAGAATAATCGAAATCAATTCATAATCTAAAATTCCATGCTATTACCAATATTATGTATTATTATTATTTTTTATATTTTCACAATTCTATGTTAATTAATGTAAGTGGGCATGTACCGTTATAATTAACTATAAATAAATAATCATAAAATTACTTTTCACACTTTTGGGAGATGCAGGAGGGCGTGTCAGACTTTTACTGACCAAAATCCACTCCTGTTCCTTCTTTGTCTCCGTCTCAGGCTTCGACTCTGCTGAGGCTCTACGGTTTTGCTGACATCTTCTTGAGGCGCCCGTGGGACACTACGTGCCATCGATAACATGGGCTTGGTATGGACGGTTACCCGAAGGTCGGATGAAAGAAAGAAAGAAAAATTTATTTATTTGGATTACAAAACGGAAACACGTTAAAATTAGACAGAAAACGTACACTGAGTAATGCCAAAAAGGCCACAGCTCAGCATAATGCCAAATGGCAAAACAAGGCTACCACCTGACGCTGATTTTCAGCTGCAGCCCTTAGGTGCCATATGCTCAAAAACAGAAAAAAAAAAATATAAGTACTCGTAAGCAACCTATTGCTTGCCGTCCGAAAGCCCGCACCTTAGCTGGAAATTAGAGTTTTTTGTGGTAGGTAAAATCATCAAATGAAAAATCCCGCCCTTGGGCGGTGCGGGAAATAGTGTCGGACTCTTACTGACTAAAAACCTACCCCGTTCCTTCGTTGCCTATCGTGCCGGAGCTGAGCCTTCCTTTCAGAAGCTGAACCATGACCCCAGCAGACTTTGACCCTGCCTGACTGCCGCTAGCAGGCTGGGCCTCTGCGGTTTGCTGACAGTTCCTTGAGGCGCGCGGGAACAACGACTGGAGCGAGGGGGCCGTTCCCTAGCGCGTGCGGCCGCCGTCTTGCTAGCATTACTGGTTCGCAGAAGGGGGCGAATGCTCCCCTGTATTCCTTCATTTACCTTTTGTGTTCTAGAGCCACAGTAACTCTTTCAAACGAAACTCACATTGTTTCTAAGCAATAGAAATCGACACGGTACATTTTCCTTAACGTACGCTTTTACCTCATTTTCAACATAATTCTATTACGAAACTTAATCTTCTTACATAAATCTATATTTTAGAAACCTCTTGAAAACAAAAATAATATTAGATGAAAATTGAGTTTACCAAAGTAGGGTCTTCAAAATAGACGCACCCTTGATTTCTTCGTCTTGAACATCAAAAGAAAATTTTAAAACAAAATTACTATTCAACAAAATCTTTTGCTGAAAAAAAAAATACTCAATTTTCATATAATTTTACAAGGTCGAACTTCAATCCAGTTATTTGCCACCCCAGCTTAATTGTCTTTTGAGGATTGCAAATCATGAAACCAAACTTAATACGGAGAGGTCCTAATTTCGGGCGCGGGGGTACAGAAACAAACAAACAGTCCAGTAAATTTAATTCCTTTTCATTATTAGTGTTTATTCAGGCTTCACTGCCTCTGCGGGCGGTTAGGAAGGCTTCACTGACTAAATAAAAGTGAACTCAAATTTTGACTTAGTCAAACCAAGTTAGTTTGGCAATGTGCCGGAGTTAAGTAGGCTTGTATTACTGATGGTAATTAAGTTCAATTGGCTGGAAAAGTATGATTTTGGTGCATATGGCTGCGAAATTCTATGAGTAAAATGTTTTTTTTTTATAGTTGGTAAAATTCATCCAATGACAACTCCTGCCCTTGGGTGGAGCAGAAAATAGTACCAGACACTTACTGGCTAAAAATCCCACCCTGTTCCTACGTTGCCTTTCATACCAGGGCCCAGCTTTCCTTTCAGAAGCGAATTCTTGGCCCCAGTAGGCTTCGGCCATTTTGCAGGGTCTCTATCAGATTTTTGATTAAAATTCTGTTGTCTTATCAATTTTATCTTAGTATTATTTTTAGCTGAACTTTTGCCTGATAGTGATTTGATTTTTTGTGTGAGCAATAATTTACAGACTCTATAAAATGTACAACAGTAGTTCAAATTTCATTTCTTTTACTAAATATTTTATCACAATATTTTATGGTCGCGAATTGCAGTTAGTTTGTTTGTATTTTTTGCGTAAAAATTGCAATACGTTTTTACCAAAATTAAATATCACTCTGTGTAGTTCTTTTATCAAAAGACTTAATTAGACATTAATCTGCATGGTGGTCATATGATTTAACCATACATGTTTGCTGTAAGGACTTTAAAAGAGACCTCCGAGTTTGTTTCGGTGTTTCTCAGAGTAGCGAGTTAGGAAACACCGGCCTCATTTTTTATACTTATAAATGCTTTATACTAAATGACTGACTGATGAATCAACGCACAGCCTAAACCGCTGATTATAAAGACCTGAAACTTGAAGGGTATGTTCTATGTATGACGTAAGCATCCGATGAGAAAGAATTTTTCGAAATACCCCTAAGAGAGTGAAAAAAATTGTAAGGAGAGACCGTAAATTCACGCTGCCGAAACCGCTGGCAGAAGTTAGTCTAGTCTAGTATAAACCTATTTGCGAAATAAATATGATTTACCATTAACATTTAGCAAGATCTAAGGAAAATATTTGAACATAATGTCATTTAATGATACTTTTTTGTCAAGATAAAAATTTATGCTCTTTGTCATCGTATGAAATATACATCAAGGCCTAAGAACGCGCCCTTTCATTTGACTAATTTCTTAATGCACGCCACGTGTACATAAGTTAACAAGATGTTTACATACTAGTTGTTAATTATTCAGTATTTACTCAGTCTGTCAACGATGTATTACGAGTAAGATTATAATGACTATACAAACAATCTTAACACGTTCAGAGCGACACCTCAGGAGTAGGTACTTGGTATCCAACGGCGTAAATCTTCATATGGCCACCGGTGGTACATCACCGCCTTATGAACCAAAAGTCTTGCCGGGCGGGGTGCGCCAACGATGGGCACGGGCAGGATTAGACTGGAATTATGTTTTCTCTCTCTTTCTAATAAGCAAGTAATCGTAATATAAGGTATTTGAAATTGAAAGTATAGTGTGATGTGGCCACCGGTGGTACACCCCGCCCTATCAGCAAATACTCCGTGCTTCACCGGTGGTCCACGCCAATCTGAACGTGTTAAGGTCGGCAGGACTGCAGTGCACATCATCCTTGTACCAATGTACCTGATAGTCGGTGCAGCGGTCTCGTGGTGGTATACTAATGAAACCAAAAGATATCTTTTTGTCTTATTAATATAAAAAAGTAAAGTGCGAGTCGGACTCTCGCTTTGAGGGTTGCGTACAAACTTACCTATGAAAACAGTTCAATTCCCGAGTTGAGTTTCAAAGATTATTCAGTACCTCTACCATGAGTTTTAAGCAATAGTATTCGTCGCTACTCGACGATAAATATTTTGTATAGCAAATTTTGCAGCGCCTCTAGCGGTCACTTGCAGAACCAAAATTTGCCATACAAAATATTTACGGCGTCGATATCGAGTAGCGACGAATACTATTGCTTAAAACTCATGGTAGAGGTACTGAATCGCAAAAAAAAAGTTATCTTTTATGATCCAACTACAAATTCAGTTTTCAGATTTTTTCCTATATTTGGGCTATAAGACCTTGCTTCATGCTAAATTTCACAGTTTCTCCTTTCACCAGATTTGAAAGGTTTCTAACGTGATTAATAATTTTTTTATTTGAGATTTAGGATTTCAGATGAAGTTATTGATACAATAAATTTAAAAAAAATTGAATTAGGTACCCAATTGTTTAATAAATACAATTACACCTCCGCCTAAAGCACGCATGATGTAATTTTTTGTATACATTACGTCAACAAGATTCCATCACTAGCTTAAAATCAAAACAATGGTGCTCAAAACCGATAACAGTTATTATTTACCAACGTGCCGTGTTTAGGCTTGCGGTTACCATTCAGTTAGTAAAATTAACGGTAGCGGAAGTTTCGGCTCATATTTAACGTTGTGCGGTACCCTCGCAAATAATAGGCCGAATTGGAGCTTCCGATATTATCTTGCAACGATACTTCCAATATGTCAGTTTACCTA
The DNA here is from genome assembly GCA_958295575.1 of Leucania comma. Taxonomy (NCBI): domain Eukaryota; kingdom Metazoa; phylum Arthropoda; class Insecta; order Lepidoptera; family Noctuidae; genus Leucania; species Leucania comma. The sequence continues at coordinate 23,667,205 of OY282467.1, read as the reverse complement.
CGTAATTTAATTTTGAAATCGTCATTAATTAATTGTCGGAGTGCTATAGTGATGTGCTTTGATTATGTAACAATTTCTGTGTCTTTTCCTTGTAATAGTGTTACAGTGACCTGTGGAATGTTTTCTAGTTATTTGGTTACGATATGTATTTATTTTTAATAACTTTGTGTAGTTCTGTTGTTTTGTTCTTTAATTAATTCTGGATAAACAATCTGCTGAAGTGTTTTTCTATTTCGAATGTATTTAATTCTGTTGGTGAGTATTATTTTGTTTGTTGAAATGTTACATTAACTTGAATGAAATATTATTTACATAAATTGAAGTGAAATCTTACATTACTAATTGATTAGACATTTTAATTGCTTCATAATTTTTTATTGATTGTCATAGATTTTTGACGATTTAACATAAATGGAGATAAAAAACATCAACATTTTTTGTTTTACTTTCACATAAAAAAAACTTTTTACAAAAACTAACCGACTTCATTAAAAAAAAAAACACGAAAAGGATTAAAATAACTTTTTATTTCGGAAGTCGCTGTTTCTCGGTATTGTTTGTTTCCAATTTAACACCGACTTCCGAAATTAAAGTCATTTTAATCCTTATCGTGTTTTTTTTTTTTTTAATGAAGTCGGTTAGTTTTTTTTGTAAAAAGTTTTTTATTTCACACTTTTTAGTTGCAGTGCACTTATAATCAGAGCGCCTATTTCTCACGATAATTCCAATAAACCCAAACACTGCTAGGATACATTGTTTCATTATGAAGTTCTTGTGTCTCCAGCTTCCGGCTCCAACATCAGATCAGTTTTATAGTACCTTATAGCCAAAGTGCATCTCATGACAATTCTAACAAGCCCAACACGGCTAGGATGCATTGATTCATTACGGAGTTCCGGTGACTACCTTACGGCTCCATCATCATCAGGGCACTTCAATGATAGCATTTTCAATACAACTATTTATTTATTTGTTTTGTCATAGTCGTTTAACTATCCTCACTGTGATATCTATGTGAGTATGAAGTTCCGTTGGCCATTTCTGGTCTTCTTCATCAGTTCCACTTCATCTTTTTGACTGTAAATGCTAAAGTCCTCGATAAAAATACCAAAATGACTACAAGTAGAGTTCCCTCGATTCCTCATAAATTCCATCATCAAAACTGGATTTTGAAGCATACCCTTTCACGAACATTTTTTTTTTTTGTAAATCGGTCCATAAACGACGGAGTTCTAAGGAAACGAACTTCCGAATTGATAATCTCCTTCTTTTTTTGAAGTCGGTTAAAAATGGTTAAAGGTAAATATGAAAATGACCTTCAGGAAACATGTTATGTACTCGTACATGTACCTATATGTATGAATTTCAATGAACAGAAAACGTATGTAATAGTTGTAGCTGTGGGCGTTTCTGCCTATCCCAAGAGAAAAACATCAGTTTACATGTTCTGGTAAAGCCAAGTTGTATGATTTTAAATTTATTAATCTGTATGTTAGAAAAAAGATGATTATCGTTGTAAGCGCTAAGCTAGTGCACCCAAGGATAATCCCTGGTTGGTGAAAAAGTATTGCGACATATATGGAAAAAAAGACAATAAGGCTACGGTTTCTGGAATCTTAAGTGGACTGATTAATAGGAACTATGTTAAGAATATTGCCCCTGCCTGAACAATGTTATTGGAGTAGAGAGATATACTATACTATCAGGACAATCCTGGAAGTACGGTCAAGATCCCTACCAGCGCCTTACTAGATTATAAATCCTTCTCCAGAGCACGTTTACTCTTGCGAATCTCTACTCAAGCCAGCCAATATAGACAAGAGAAAGAAGGAAGCTCTGTTTCTCGTCAGTGTTTATTACGGCTGGCCAATAAAGGTAAGCCGGGGATGAAGAACAAGAACAAGAAGTGGGGTCGCTAATGCCAACCATTTGCAACAATACTTGCCTGCAGATTGTATTTCTTTTAAACCATGCTAAGGGAGATAGGCATTTTACGGTAAATCAAATGCTTCCGATGTAGACACCGGAGTGTAATGGAACGCGCAAGCTCACCATGACGTCAACCTAGAGATTCAACAATGGGGTTATTATTATTAATCAAAAGAAGGCTTCCAGGTAAATTTGATAAGGAATTCCGAAAGTTTTCAAGTAACAATCGTTGTATGTTTAATTATCGTTTCGGAGAAATTCATATTAAAATCTGAACAAGGCAACATTTACATTCACCTACGCTTGTATAAATAAGACTTTGTTTATTAGATTTAAATTGTTTGACATGAAAGTAAACAAATTATAAATAACATGAATTATTTAATTCTCAAGAGTATGCTTACGAGTTTCCGGGATGAATAAAAATAACATTAATTCTTTGTGTCACAAGTTCGAAATTACTGTTTTGTTAGAATAAATTAAATTTAGTTGGCTTTCTTTAAGAACTGAAATCAGTATTTTAAAGTGTGTTTAACGAATGAAAAAGTATGTTTCTGTGTGTGAAACAAAGAAGACTAGAAATATGAACTTCACAGCGTTTGCTAACTTAGAGTATCCGAATGTGAAATAATAGATTTATGGGAAAATCGCACTAATATTAAGTCCTTACCTATGAAATTGGCGTATTGTATAGTGATAAAATAGTATGGAATAAGAAAAACATAAATAAAACACGGTCTTAAGAGTGGCCAACCCGAGATACATTTTCATACCATCGCTCTTACGTGATTATGTTGTTAATACAAGATGTGTATCTGTATCGTCATCTCAACGCTCAGTCAAGTGGTCAGAATGAAGGAATTGGGGGCGTGGCCAACTCCAAAGGTTCACGCTAATCGAAGTGATTGTAAATTGGCCAGTGGGGCTTTTTATGTTAGGTAAAATCATCCAATGACAAATCCCGCCCTTGGGTGGAGCGGGAAGTAGTGTCAGACTCTTACTGACTAAAAACCTACCCCGTTCCTTCGTTGCCTTGCTGGGGCCGGGTATTCCACCATGCCTCGACTTGTAGCGGCAGGGGCTAGGGGGGGGGGGGGCGCTGGTGAAAGTCGCGGGAATCGGATAGATGCGAGACGCATAGGACCAGTTGTTATGGTGATACTTAATCCAACAGTGGTCATCTTTCAACTGAAATAATGACGATATTTTTTCTTTTATATAATAAGTTATTTGTGTTTTATATTTTCTGTAACATCGCTGTATTTTTATCCATGAAATATAACACAGAAAATAAGGAAGACAGCAGGTCAAATTATTTTGTAGATTCGCGATATGTGTTAAGCTCCTGGAGTCAGATTACACAGCTGAACGGGTCTCCATATTCAATAATTCCAAGCCTACAAGCTAAACTTTTTAGATTGATTGCAAGTCCTTTACGTGCCCAAGTGCACCAACATCACTTTATTTCACGAAAATTGTTTATTGCATAAACCTGTTTATCGTGCAAGGCTTTTGGCAGTGAGCCAATTCGCATGCAAAGTTGCTATCTTCAATTATTCTTTATAAGATCCTACTTGCTCGATGGATTTTAAGTGATGGCTACACTTATGTCGGTAGCTTAGGTTAAAATATATTAACTTTAATGGCCTTTTGTTTAGAATGGCAAGTTAAAATGGTGATGGGAAATGAGTTAAGGTGAGTGTCCATCCACATGTTGTTAATGCTTCTACGGTCCAAACTAAGGGTTTTGCCTTGTCGTTTATACCGCGTTTATCGACGGATTGGAACAATTCACCTTTATCCGTCTTTCCGTCCAATTATAACTTTGGTGTCTTCGAAGCTAGAAAGAATAAATAGGCTCTTAATAAACAATACAATTCACCATAAACGATTGCATCACTGCTTACCATCAGGTGGGATCATAGTTAAGCATTAGTTTCTTTGGTTAAAAAAAAAAAAACATATAATAACTCTTCCCGATCAGGGGGGAGCCCGAGAGGCGAGAGGCGAATGTCAGACTTTTACTGACTAAAACCCATTTGAGTCAGTTCTACAGTTGCCCTCTGTATTCTAGGGCTACTTTAACTCATTCTAATCTCGTAGCCCAGTGCTTCCCTCCCGATCCGTGATGCTTTGTTTTTTGGTATTGGAAATCATCCAAACACTTTAATCGCTCTAGTGCGGGGTGATAGACCGTGTCAGACTTTTACTGACTAAAACCCACCTTTGTATTACAGCTGCACTTTGCGTTCTAGGACCGAAATTTCCCCATTTTGAAATTCTTTTGATGGTAGATGCTTCTACCATCAAAATATTTTAGTCGATGTAAACGTCAAAAAGTAATGACTTCTTATGAAAAAAAAAAAAGATATTTATTTATTAAATTTATAATATTTTTCCAGCCCACTCCACTACAAAATTCACTTATAATAAGTCTTATTATCATGTCAGTCTTATTCACGTGAAAAACCGCTCCCATTTTTCGAGTTTCAACACATTCATAGATTAGATATTTACTGGAAGACCGATGCACCACTACTGTACATACAGTTTATATGAATAAATAAAACTTTCAGAATAAATTTATTTTATATTAGTTTCACAGTTGAATCGGAAAACTAAATTTTAATCTTTCTCTTTAAACGCCGTTGATTGGTAAGGCTCATTATAGAAAGATACAGTGAGTTACTGCGATATTGATAAGACAATGTTTTTTCAAAGAAATTACAATTTTTGTCTTTCGAAGCCTCTTATTAAACAAATGATTGTATCACTGCTTATCATCAGGTAGAATATCAGTCTAGCACTAGTTTTGTATTATTAAAAAAAGAAAAAAAAAAATAAAGCGCATTGTGATCTTTTTGCATCGCACGTCTATGCGCAGGAGCATTATACCATAAAATAACATTAATCTTGGCTTAAAAACATCCCATTTTTATACTAACATTAAATACTGATATTTTAAGTGGATGTAACGCCTACGAGGTGTTGACAATATTATGAACTCCAATAAAAGTTCCTATAATTGAGGGGAGGAGGGAAAACTTTGAATATTATTTTTTATCACCGACCCAACCTTGGCTCGAAGCAATTTTTGAAGACAACGGCGCCGTGCCCCCGTTTTATACTTCTTCAATAAAATTACAGATAGCCAAGAGAATTATTTGTTCTTAAAGTTTGTTATCTGTGTGATTGTGATATAAAGGCAGTGTGAGTTCAGTATCAGTTGGTTATTGGATTTTGAAAATGAATCCTGTATTTTTGCGAGTTGAAAAACCAAAAACCATTGGTTATGATAACTGTTATGGTTACCACAAGTAATAACTTATGGCTCTGAATCGCGGTTGCTTACAATAGGCCTCATCAGAAGGGTAACACACCCAAAGGGCAACAGAAAGGGCTATCCTTGGAATTTCCTTGTGTGATAACATCAGAAATTAATATATCCAGAGGAGAATCAAGGTTATCGATATAGCCCAAAAAATCACCAAACTTAACTAGCAGTGATCAAGGTACAGTTATTTGTTCATACGATTAGCATTGCAATACAACGTGAAAGACGTCTACTGGTTGACACGGGCCTCTCCCACGTGTCATCGCAGCAGTCGGTCCTACGCGTCCTGAATTCGTCGAATTCCGGCGACGTTCCGACCACGTCATCGGTTCACCTTATGTAAGGCCATCCGATGCTGCGTCTTCCAGTACGCGATCGCACTTCAGGACCTTTCGGCCTTATTAACCATCTATTGTATGGACTGGCCTGTTGGTCTTATGGTTAGTGGCTCTGACTGCTATACCGGAGTTCGTGGGTCCAATTCCCAGCCAGGATAAATGTTTGTGTGATGAGCACGATCATATGTTAGAAATATATTATCAGGTTGTAGTACATTTATCAGTCGTATAATACTCATAACACAAGCTCTGTTTAGCTTGGGACTAGACGTTGTGTGATAGATGTGAAATATTATTGTATATTATTATATATATATAGGGTGACTGCTAATTAGTGAACGATATTTAAACACGTGATTGTAGTCATGATAACAAACAATTTTTACTATGGGGCCAAACCTGAAATCGCGAAAAGAAATCTGCTTGTCACATTTTTGTTCGCTTAACTGGTCAAAATGTACTGAACCTGGCTTTGTTTGTTATCATGACTACAATCACGTGTTATAGGGCGGGTTTCTGAATTGAGTATTTTAAACTAAGAACGTCTCAAACCGTACTTAAGTGCCAAATTTTGACACGTTTACAGGCTAAAGTAGAGTTTGAGTAATTCTCAACTTCAAATACTTAAATCAGAAATCGGGGGTAAGTATCGTTCACTAATCACCAATTCACCAGTCACCCTATATATTATTATTCTGCGAGAAATATATTTAGCCCGCTGCTACCTAAGTTCGGTGATTCTTCGAGTCATAGGTATCAGTAAACCGGTTTTCCCGGGAATATTTCCACAGGATTCCTTCGATTTCTTTTCACCAAAATATCTAATTTTAATTTCTTTAGACATTTAGTTTAGATTTGTACTCAATTACAGTGATACAAACTTTAACTACCCACCTAGAAATACCGATGAATTATGGCCTATTATACATGGCCATTTATCAAATGGAATGTAAAGACATTCGGAAAGGGGACGATTAAGTGGAGGTTCCTCATTTTCTCGGTAACCCTTCATTCGTTTTGACAAATGAGGTGTTATTCGATCCGTCTTCGCCTTAACCTACTTGCTGTAGAATATAGCGTTTAATATTTTCTGTAAATGGTATCTCAGAAGGCTATTATTACTTTTTTTAAATGGGTCTATATAATTTATTGTTTTTTTTTTTTTTTAATAAGAGTAAAATAGGAGAAAAAGTAAATTAAAGATTAATAACTACTAAGTATGCAAGGCAAGCTTTTCTTGCAGAAGTTATGGAAATTTATGACCGAGTTTTTTAAAATATGTAAGGTTCAAATGCTGAATTTCAATGGATTGATTTACTTAATTAACATTATTATAATTATACTGAACTCCTTAAAGGTTCCGCAGGCAGATTGCGATCGTGTTGCAATGATCTCTTTCACAGTAATTAGTTTTACCAAGTAATTGGCCGTCGCATCATTGACGTATTGTTAACCTTAAGTGGGTGATCGACATACGAGCCAATACCGCGGTTTTATAAAACATCGATTTTACTCGCGGCTTGTTAGTGCTGACCGACCAGCGAATAATAGCGGTAATCGACGTATGAGCCTAAACCGCGGTTTTAAAAAACGTCGGTTTTACTCGTGGCTCGTTGGTGGTGATCGACTAGAGAGTAAATCAGTTTTGAATGACGAGCCGAGTAGAAAAAGAAGCAAGCACGACGAGCCGCGAGCCAGGCTCGTCGTTCGTATTGTAATGATACTCCAGCGAGCTTTACCAACGAGCCATAAGACCGCGGTTTTACTCGCCCGTCGATCAGGGCATCTTTATAATATTTTCATTACTAGGACTGAAAATTCATCACGCGGACCCAGTGCGGGTTGGTGGATGTTACATGTCTTCGAATTTTTGGTTCCTTTTTTCCTTCATCGTTTTTAAGAGCAGTGGTGATAAAATAAATTACTTATACAACGTAATGCACATAGATGGGTTTGAACCCATGACCAACTCGTAAGTCGGGGCGAGTACCACAAGGCCACTATTGCTTATACCTATCACACCTATGTATAAAAAACATACTCATTGTTTTTTTTTTTTAAGATTCCGTACCTCAAAAGGAAATAAACGGAACCCTTATAGGATCACTTTGTTGTCCGTCTGTCTGTCAAGACCTTTATTCTCGGCAACGTGTTGTACCGAGTTAAAATTAAAACCATATAATCAGATCTGCGGTCCTTTGAAATTGTACAATAAATAAACTTCTAAGTGAAAGAAAGTAAGTAAAAAAGATACAGAATTTTATGTCGTTAAAAAGGTACAGACGCCAGCACATGAACTTACCTCAATCTGTCATATTTCTTTAATAGATTTTCAACCTTAACACAATACAGGAAGGTTAATGTTCGATTGGTAAAATTTGTCAGTTTGGGGTAAATTGATGTGCTGGCGTCTGTACATTTCGACACTCTCAATGGAATCAAAATTCGTAGGGTATTTCCCATTGACCTAGAATCCTGAAATTTGGCATGTAGCAAGGTGTCAGAGCACAAGTATAGGAATAAATCATAAAACTGTAAATTTGTACTTATATCACAAAAATAAATCATTTTTCGATTCAAAAAAGTCTTCTGAGACTCGATTTGGGAATGCAACTATTTAAAGGGGTAAGTTTGTACGGAACCCACACCCGTATTTATAAAGAAGTATTTACTTGTTACTAAGTAAAATCTTATTAAGTCATTACTTGACGTTTGAAATCTGCATTCAAAATTAAAACCTTTCTTAACTATAGACCAATAGTAGTTACTTTTACTCAAGTATTAAGTTTTATTTGTTTATAAATACGGGTGTCAGTGCGCGAATCCGACTCACTTTTCCCGGCTTTGTTTTCTTTTGGATTCGCATGGTTTATGTATTTAGCCAGTGTAAAGTTTAGAAACTACCTATTTAATTTTGATCCAGCATTTGCATTGTTTTCAATTAAAATACGGATGTAACATCTAATTTTTTTGCATTATTTGGCAGCAAATGTGTTGAGAAGCCTTCTCGGCAAGCTTGTTAGAAGTAGCAAGTGACTGGCCTGTTGGTCTAGTGGTTAAAGACCCTGATTGCTATACCGAAGGTCGTGGGTTCGATTCCCACCCAGGGCAAATGTTTGTGTGATGAGCACGATCATTTGTTCTGTGTCTGGGTGTAATTTATCTATAATATATGTATGTATTTAAAATTATATAAGTATGTTTATCAGTTGTCTAGTACTCACAACACAAGCTCTGCTTAGCTTGAGACTAGACGGCGTTGTGTGATAGTTGTGGAATAGTAGTAGTAGCAGTGGTGGCCGAGTGGTAACGGCCCCGACTTACGACTTGTAGGTCGCGGGTTCAAGCCCGGCCAGGCGCATTACTTTGTGTAATTTATTTCATCACCACTGCTCTCAAAACGGTGACGGAAAACATCGTGAGGAAACCGGCATGTCCTAGAACCAAAAATTCGAAGAGATGTGACATCCAATCCACCAACCCGCACTGGGTCCGCGTGGTGGATTACGGCCCTTTCCCTCTTAGAGAGGAGGCCTGTGTCCCAGCAGTGGGAACATTAAAAGGCTGATGATGATGATGAGTAGTAGTAGTAGTAAATACTTAATAAAATTTATTTTATCGATTTTGTTGATATCAAGCCTGTTTCAATAATTCCACATTATTATCTACTTGCGTAGACACTTAACATGAGATACAATACCTACTACACCAATTTTACGTTATTCTCTTGATACAAAAAAAAAAAAAACAAAAATATCCGCCACGAATCAATTTGCTAATAATTAACATAGCCAGTCTATTTCACTGGGAAAAATTCTGCTGAAATCATAACTTATTTTTATCACGTTTCTTTTCTATATGTTAATAATACTAACGTGATGTAATTCTTGGAAATAATGCGGCGTATCTACTACAGAATCGTGACATGAAGTATACGCACGTTTCAAAATACCTATTTAGAAAACATACTCTGAAAAATACCGCTGCTTCATAGCATAGCATAATTAGCCTTATAATGTTCCTACTGCTGGGACTCAGGCCTCCTCTCTAGGAGAGGGAATGGGCCGTAATCCACCACGTGGGCCCAGTGCGGGTTGGTACGAGTAGATATCCCTTGTTTTGTTTTGTATTTTTTTCAAGGTAGAATTCATAGGGTACTTCCCGTTTATCTAGAACTCTAAAATTTGGCGTGAAACAAAATCTCATAGCACAAATATAAAGTGTAAACCTGAGAATTGAAAATTTGTAGTTAAGTCACAAATAAGTACTTATTTTATTCAGAAAATTATTTAAGACTTGATTCAGGAATACTGCAAAAAGAATCTATAGTCTTTATTGTCTATTACTTAATTTGCGATTCTGGCTTTTGTCTCGGTCAGAGATTAAGCATTGCCATACAACGTCGCAATACTGCCAGCCTTTTGGGCATACTTCCAGTCGACAGCGATGCGGAGGAGTTTTTGACTCCATATTTTAGTTAGGAGTAGCCTTTAGTGTTTATATTAATGTTTTTGTGTAATGTATATAAGATAGAAACAGGAAGTTTTAAATAAATTTTCAAAAAAATATTATAGATAGAAGTAGGTTAATACGTTTATGAAATGTAATACATATTCGGGAATTGAACTATTTATATAAGTTAGTTTGCTCGGTACCTTCAGTGTCTGAGTCCGACTCACACTTGCCCAGTTTTTATTCTAGGACGGTAAAGAGAGCAGTAGTGATGAAATAAATTACACAAAGTAACGCGCCTGTCTGGGTTTGAATCCGCGACTTACAACTCGTAGGTAAGTTGCAATAACCACGGCCTCAGATAAAGTAAAAACTAAAAATACTGCAACCGAAATTCCCAATCGACAAAATGTAAAATCGATAACAATCTGCATACCCTAAAGAAAGGAGGTGTGATATCGATACGTTCACTACACGTAAAGTGCCCTAGAAAGAAAACCGGATGATCCAAAGCACTGTTCCGGCTTTAAAGGGTCGAGAGATTTTCCTCCGTACACTTCAGATCAAATCCGGTCGTGGAAAAAATCGAGAAAATCCGACCGAGAAAGATTTCGAATTATCGGAACGGGTCTTGCCGAGTCTAGGCGGGCTTATAGTAGGTACCTAGTAGATTTACGCGTTGTATTTTTTTTTTGTTTTTTGGTGGCTGACTTTTATCTTACAGAATACTCAAGATTTTAGTAGGAGGTTTCAAATTCACAAAGAGTTCTGTTCTTTGTCAATTTGCCTTTTTTATTTATTTTATTATAGCTACTCTCTAAATTAACAGTCTAAATTAACACGTATAGAGAGTCATTAATTTACAACAAAAAATACAAAATATAAAGAAAGCATATAATATATCATTAAAAATAATAATAAGTAATTGAATCACAATAATAATATTTAATAACAGTGCTAGAACATTCTCTGCACCTCTCCAAAAGCAATCGCATACAGTACCTCTACCATGAGTTTTAACAATAGTATTCGTCGCTACTCGATATCGACGCCGTAAATATTTTGTATGGCAAATTTTTGTTCTGCAAGTGACCGCTAGAGGCGCTGCAAAATTTGCCATACAAAATATTTACGGCGTCGATATCGAGTAGCGACGAATACTATTGCTTAAAACTCATGGTAGAGGTACTGGAGTGGAACATGTCCACATTTATTAATTTGTTTACACTTCGTGCACATAAATGTACAGAGGCTGGCTTATTGCCTTAGGCTGCATCTGCGGGTCTAAAAAGGTTACATTTAGCAATTCATTTCCTGAATTCCTGCCATATTTACGGTCTTTTAGCAATTCTGCTAAAATATTCGTAAAATTTCACGAATGTGCTGTCATTTAGACCCGTCTGTCAAAAAAACTGTCAAATAGATGAATTGCATTGCAGAATCATACCTAATATGAATATTGTTTAACAATATGAACTGCCTATTCGTGACCATTTTGCGATTTTTGACATGATTCATATTAGTATCCGAATGCAGATCTGCTAAAGTGGGTTTTTCAGCCCCCCTGGATGTTGAGCAGATAAATCAAAATGAATATGGAATAAATATAATGCCTGAAATTATTTTAATTCAATTATACGATATATTAAATAAATCAGTTTAAAAAAAATAAAATTAACTTTATTAATACAGTATAATTTGTTGTATGTTGAGTTGACTTTATATCATTGCCAAAAAAATATAGCATGACAATGATCTATAAACAAAATAGGAAAAAAAAATTGAGTAATCTTTACATTAAAATATGTCGATTTTCGATTCCTGACCAATCAGCATGATTCCTGACGTCCAGCAAATTGACCGCCTTGGTTGTAGAGGCATAATATTGAATAGTTAAAACTTGTGACGTTGGGGCCACGAACCACCGAACTAAAATATTTGCCACCCAGCAGTGTAGCTGTGTTCCTATATGATACATATATTATAGTAGTTTTGTTTATATAAGGCAACCTTATGTACTCTGGCAGCTGCCATGATGAGAGCCCCCCGCTGTATCAATTCAATACTATAACAAATCCATAGTAAACTACAATTGGTAATATTATAACTAACTGACACATTTATTTGTCTATGTTGTACCCAGTAAGGTTATAAGTACTTGCATTCTATATCTATACTTCTATTTAGAGAGTAAAAGTTTTATATTTTATTTGTGATAAGTAACTCAAAAACTAGGATTGATTTAAAAAATACTTTCACCGATAGAATGCTACTAAATCACTGAGTGACATAAGGACGCCAAGCTATATATATATATAAATTAATATAAACATACGAACATACCCACATACACACACTGCACTGCGCTGTACTCATATGTACATTATAATTTGTTATTTTTTAATAAGCAGTTAATAAAGTGTAAAAAAAACCGTAAAAATTTTCTAGGATAAAAAATAATATTTTGTTAGAAAATTGAGGGGATTTAATATTAATCTGCTTTTGTTACTCACAAACCAAAAGTATTCATAGTTCATAAAATTCCTCCAGAACTTAACTTTTAAATAAATCTTTTGAGGATTAGGCCTTTATTTAATTTTAATATTAATTTTGTACCAAATATTTAGGTACCTACACTGAGTTTGGAGCTATTTTCAATTTGTTATACACTTAATTTTAAGGATGAGAATTTCCTGCCGGAGTCTGTTTCCTGATAAATACTACCATGGGGATTTTTATTACTTTTAGACAAGCGTACTCCTCCGTCAACCATACCATCGTGTTGGATCACTAATTCAACATCACTGACTTTATCCACACAGTACTTTTATTTCCTTGACTTGCCCTTTCTAAAATCGACAACCGACTACCCTCGTGGGTGCGAACACCCGCTATTAATAAAAGTGAGGACCGGATCTACCGCCATCTTGGCAGAAACAGTTAACTATTTATTCAAGTCAGTGTATGTATAAAAACAACCAGAAAAATCCTTACAAAAATATAAATGTCTGATACATTTGATTTAATGTCACATAAAGTTCGAGAATTATTTAATGCACCACTTTAAATGTAAAATCGTCATTTGACAAAACGAATATCAAAACTAACGCCATCTAGACGACAGTTATTTCTAAATTTAAAATATCAGCTGTCACACACGACAACAAGTGTCATTGTCATTTGAAAACCTTATCCAAACAATAAGATTCCAACATTCGGCCATCCGCATAACTTACGCGTCCCTGCGTAATTGCGAGAGTGTCTTTTACTTAAACGATCAAATTTTAAAGAAATGAAGGTAATGGTAGTTTGCGGGACTTCGTTCTTGTTCACTGTTCCGCATACCTCTAACCAACCTCTGGTGAACCTCGATTACGAACATTAACGCAGCCTTCATGCAGCTACCACATCGTGATGTCATATATCACTTCCTAAAACTCTTGAGCCATGCAGCCAGCACCTACGGCTTTAAAAGGTAACCTCACCACAAGCATGCCAACCTGATCACTATCTTAGCCCCATCAGTGACCTTGACTAAGCAGACTGTACTTTTCCTGGTTAACGACAGCAGTCAGAAGTAATGGCTTGCATTGAGTTACACATCATCGCTCCAACCCTCTGGTACTTGCAGCACTTCTCCGACCAACTGGAACCTGCAGAATTATCTCGACTCATGGAACATCACCACTATCTCACTGGGGCATCATCCCGAATCATTGGGACAGGTACCACCCTGACTCACTGGAACATCACCACAGACAGCTCAGAATCACCGAGACCTATGCGGTATCCGGTTCTGACTCACTGGAACCAAACTTCCACTGACCTGGCGTACATCACGATGCCTAAAAGACTCTTATCAATAATTTATGTTGCCACATAACAAATTAACGACCAAAAATTATAAATCCTGCATTACAGTTCAGAGTTCTCCGTGCGATGTAACCACATAAAAAACTGACATCAACCACCAGACAGCTGCCCGGATGAGACAACAATATCCATCTGTTCGGAGGATGCTTGGTTTTTAATGAAGGTTTACGGGGACCTCACACCCTGTCCCCATACCTGTAAATTACAATTGCATAAAAGGAACACTACCATTAATCGATAACAATCAGGTACATACAACTGTATGTACATATAATATGGTATAATATATACTAAATACATTACTTGTGGAACAAGGCGTTACTATCTTGAAACTTAAAGAGCGGTGCAAGTCGCTTCTACCTTGAAGCCGCCAACATACAACTGTACGTTATAAACCATGTATTCGGTCAATATGTGGTTTAAAAACTATCCTTAAAATTTATGACTGTACCAGCTATGTACATTTACGAAACTGCTTTGTTTGTTATGATTCTATCAGATTTTGTTTTTTAAAAGACTGCAATGCGTCCTCAATGTATGAACAAAAAGTGTGAAAATAAGCTTTTTTTTCTGGCATCGAAAACCCAATAATTCAAAAATTTGGCCTTATTAAAATTTAAGAAAAGTCTATCTCGCTATTAATGGATAAATGTTACTATACTTTTTTTTTTAATGACAATTTGTAATATTTCTCATTATGCAACCACATGGTTTACATATTGACTGTTTTGAGATTTCTTTTAAGTTCGTTTTCAATAGTACATTTTATAAAAATAACTAAATATAAAATAGTTCTTTTAGTCTATTGTAAGAGTTTTCATTTTATATATTATTATTTTCTTTGCTCTTTTTTTTTCTTTATCTATTCATACGCCTTCAAACATATGTTTAACAAATTGAAATACTGATTCTGATCCTGAGTAATTACGTTACTAGTGGCACAAGTCGCTACTACCATACCACTGGAGCAGTACAAGTCGCTACTACCTTGAAACCACTGGGGCGGTACAAGTCGCTTCTACCTCGAAGCCGACAAAATAAAACTGTACGCTATATACTGTATTACTAGTGGTACTAGTCGCTACTACCTAGAAACCACTAGGGTGGTACAAGTCGCTACTACCTTGAAACCGTCAGAACTTGTATGTAATTATGCTTTGCACACCTTATGCATAATTGCGCTGTGCACTCAAACAACTATGCTTTGCACAGCTTGTGCATTCCAACAACTACGTTTTGCACGGCTTGTGCATTCCAACAACTATGCTTTGCATACCTTGTGCAATCTAACAAGTATGCTTTGCACACCTTGTGCATTCTAATACAAATTCATATTTGTTTATTTGCTCAAACAAATCAAAAAATATTATTTGCTGCCAATAATTATACTTTGCACACCTCTTACAATCTAACAACTATGCTTTGCACACCTTGTGCCTACTAACTATGATTTGTTATGCATTCTAACTACTATGCTTTGCACATCTTGTGCACTCAACAACTACATATTATTATGTTTTGCACACCTTGTGCAATCTAACAAATATGCTGTGCACACTTTGTGTATTCTACTAACTAAGGGCTGATTTCATCATTCAATATAAAAACTTAGTTCAACTAAACTGAGCTCAGCGTAATCTAGTTTAAAGACCCGTGTCATAAACATGGGCGACAACAAAAGAATTGAAACTGAGTTAGCCTAAACTAGATTCAATTCATATCGGTGAAATGCATATGAAGCTATAATCTCGATTAGACGCTCTAACTGTATTTGTTTTAATTAATCGCAATTAGTTTATTGGCTCTAAGCTTTGCACACTTTGTGCGTTCCAATTCAGATTCATATTACTTATTTTTTTTTCAAATAAATCAAACCTATATATTTGCTCCAATAATTATGCTTTTCACACCTTGTGCAATCTAACTATGCTTTAAAAACCTTGTATACTCTAACAACTATGCTTTACACACCTTGTGCATTTTAATTACTATGCTTTGCTGATTTTGTGGATTCTAACAACTATGATTTGCACATATTGTGCACTCTGACAACTATGCTTTGCACATATTGTGCAATCAAACAACTATGCCTTGCACATATTGTGCAATCAAACAACTATGCCTTGCACATATTGTGCAATCAAACAACTATGCCTTGCACATATTGTGCAATCAAACAACTATGCCTTGCACATATTGTGCAATCAAACAACTATGCCTTGCACATATTGTGCAATCAAACAACTATGCCTTGCACATATTGTGCAATCAAACAACTATGCCTTGCACATATTGTGCAATCAAACAACTATGCCTTGCACATATTGTGCAATCAAACAACTATGCCTTGCACATATTGTGCAATCAAACAACTATGCCTTGCACATATTGTGCAATCAAACAACTATGCCTTGCACATATTGTGCAATCAAACAACTATGCCTTGCACATATTGTGCAATCAAACAACTATGCCTTGCACATATTGTGCAATCAAACAACTATGCCTTGCACATATTGTGCACTCAAACAACTACGCATTGCACCCCTTGTGCATTGATTACATTCCTACTCGACTGCGCTCACCTTGCCTTGCGCGGCGTCTGCCTAGGGCACTGCGCGGCGCCCACCTTGCGCACCGCGCTGCGCTCGCCTTGCGCACCGCGCTGCGCTCGCCTTGCGCACCGCGCTGCGCTCGCCTTGCGCACCGCGCTGCGCTCGGCTTGCAGACTGCGCGGCGCCCGCCTTGTGCATTGCGCCGCGCATGCTTTGCGCACTACGCGACGCCTACTTTGCGCACTGCGCGACGCCTACTTTGCGCGCTGCGCTCGCCTTGCGCACCGCGCTCGCCTTGCGCACCGCGCTGCGCTCGGCTTGCAGACTGCGCGGCGCTCGCCATGCGCACCACAATACGCTCGCCATGCGCACTACAATACGCTCGCCTGGCGTACCACGCTGCGCTCGCATGGCGTACCACGCTGCACTCGCATGGCGTACCACGCTGCGCTCGCATGGCGTACCACGCTGCGCTCGCATGGCGTACCACGCTGCGCTCGCATGGCGTACCACGCTGCGCTCGCATGGCGTACCACGCTGCGCTCGCATGGCGTACCACGCTGCGCTCGCATGGCGTACCACGCTGCGCTCGCATGGCGTACCACGCTGAGCTCGCATGACGTACCACGCTGAGCTCGCATGACGTACTACGCTGCGCTCGCATGGCGTACCACGCTGCGCTCGCATGGCGTACCACGCTGCGGTGGCCTGGCGTACCACGCTGCGCTTGCATGGCGTACCACGCTGCGCTCGCATGGCGTACCACGCTGCGCTCGTATGGCGTACCACGCTGCGCTCGCATGGCGTACCACGCTGCGCTCGTATGGCGTACTACGCTGCGCTCGCATGGCGTACTACGCTGCGCTCGCATGGCGTACCGCTGCGGCCGCTTGGCGCACCACGCCGTGGCCGCTTGGCGCACCACGCCGTGGCCGCTTGGCGCACCACGCCTCGGCCGCTTGGCACACCACGCCTCGGCCGCTTGGCACACCACGCCTCGGTCGCTTGGCGCACCACGCTGCGGCGGCTTGGCGCACCACAGTGCGCTCACCTTACATAATACGCAGCACTTGCTTCACGCACCACGCTGCGGTCTCTTAGTGCACTACACTGCGCTCGTCTGGCGCTCCACGCTGCGTTTGCCTCACGCATCACGCTGCACCCATTGCTACTGCTTTTAGAACAATAATTGCACACAACAAATGTTATAAAAAGTGCTAGCCTCTGCCTTGTTTGGAAAACGACTTTATAGTTCAATCGGATTTAAGGTTGGATTATCAAGCCTTTTAATACTAATGTAATCACTAACAATGACTGCTTAGTGGATGTAAAAATTCAAATTCAACTAGACTACTAACTGTTTTCAAATAGAACCAGATAGTTGAAAACAATATGATGAACCCGTACATTCATATAATTATTGTAGGTTAAGCAACACAACACATCAGCAACATATTTCAAAGTTGTACCTACTTGTCTCAGATTAAAGTTATGATTAGTCTGATACAAGATCATTTGTTAATTACTCAAGCCCCAAAAGAACGCCGGCGTTCGCACACCTATTGTCTTTCTATTCTGTCTAATTACGGTATTCAAATGATTAAAATAAATCCACAAACGATATTGCCGTCCATGTTAAATTTATATCAATAAAACACCAGTAAAAATAAGGGTAACAGCCGTTGGTTTAAAACAAAAACCACTACATTTATATTCATTTCAATTAAAATACAATGAGGGTAACTTGTAAACCCACAGCTCGAAATAAAAACTTATCAGAAAAATATAAATAGGTTCTTAAAAAAAAATCGATATTGACCTTACTGGATCAGTGAATCTCCTCAATGATGAGGAAATTATAATCAAACTCAGTTTTTCTTTGAATATGTATCAAACAATTGTGTCAGTTTAAAGATAAACAAACCTATTTGCGTTCACAAATGCTACCAGCACAATATTTAATACTGCAATACAGTGTAAGGTACTGAACCAACACAATCCGTTACAACAAAGACAGTTATCTTTTAAATACAGGAACATTACAAACAGGAAGAAAAAAAAAAAAACAACAGGTAGAAAATAAAATTAGTTTTCTTACCCTACGACAGCGTCAAATCAGAACAACCAAACTTACGTATGTGGGCCTGCTGTGCTATTCTGTAAATGGTAAATCACTTCGAAAGTCATCTCACAAATCATCTCGAAAGTCACACTCACTTCGCTTCTCATCTCGCCTGTACAAGTTTCGGTATTCACATGTCAAGATCAAGGCTAAGTGAAGTGAAGTGACTTCCGAGAACCTAAGTGATATTGCTCTATGGTAGTAGGGTAGTGACTTTGAATTGTGTCTTGTTATAACTTATATCGACTCGCTAAATTTAGCTGAATTTGCGCTCTACAATAATAGTTTATAGTTCATTTCAGCCATAAATGCAATGTAAATGCATAATTTTGTACGTTTTAATATTTACAAGTTTTATTTAAGATGAGAATGAGAAAACTAGACTGAATGCAGGTCGCCTTTGCCTCATATCCGTGTATTGAAAAAAGGTCACTCGCGTCGCGTCGCATGTACCTCTTAAGTCAAACAAAGTCGCCAATCGTCTTTTTTGTTTACAAACAAGCAGTTTAGATTTCTCTTATTTCACCGCGATTTTTCAGTGAAGTGTGTAACAAAACCATAGCCGAATGCTTGCTCTCATGGAACGCAACAGTGAGAGGGATCATTTGCTTGTGGAGGCTACTAAAGCTGTGGGAGAAGGCTTAAAAGCTCTGGCAGAAGCAATTAAGCGGTAATATGGCATAGCTTCTGCCGTTTTATAAATGTGTGTGAAATAAAAATATTTTAAATGTAATGTTTATTTTTAATCAATACAAAAAATTAAATTCATTATATTAGTACATTAATACAATTTATTTCAATTCAAATTTAATTACTATTCTAATATAAAAATTGTAACACTTGCTAACTCGCTCAGTGAAATTAGGTCACTCTTGACTGCCATAATCTATTAATTAAGTCTGTCCACGCAATTCTTCCCATTTCCAATTCCGTTGGTCCTACATCATAATCATGCTGAATCCTTGATAGTAGTCTCCCTTCATTCAGCATTTCTTCAGGGGATAGCACAGGTGCTGGTACTCCTGCCCGATTACATATGTTGTGCAGTAGCATGAAGCTTAGTGTAATATGCCTCTGGAGAATTTTCTTCTGCATTTACAACCGGTGTCAATATGGACGCTGTGCATATCCCGAATCTCCTGAAGAGAATAAAGAAGCATTCATTAAGGTAAAGCAATCAGACAAAACTGGAGCCCTGAGACAGCTACAACTGAACAATTTGAATTATACCATTATTCATCTTAAATTTTACCAAGTCTTTCAAGTAATATCTGAGTATGTAACAACATGGTACAAGGGTTCAAAAGATTGTTTACCTCTTACTAGTTACTAAAACACTAAGAGTTCATGATGTTAGACTGTTCTACAACAGTGGATTTGACAAAATGTATTTCATTGGTTGTGTCTAGCCCTGTTTTGAGCCAGTATTCTTCGAACCAACAATCTTAAGAAGTATACAAAATCAATAACAATGCCCAATATATTTACCTAATAAATATACAACTTCACCCGCATTAGACACTTCTTCTAAATGGTATTTAATTTGGGAATGGTTGAAAACGAAACTATCATGAGCTGCTCCACCATACGAAGCATCCACAGGTATTATATTTAAATCTGCATCTGTAATCTGCAATCAAAGTAAAGACAATACAATAGTTAGTTACGGATTATACTTACATTTAAAGTAAAATCACAAATTGGTATTTGGTGCTGGTATCAAAATATTAATAACAAAGATAATATATTTTTTAAATGTACCAATTTGTTATACCTACTGTTTAATAAGCAAATAAAAAAAAATCAAGTATTCATTTCTTTGACAGAACTTACCAATAGAACATTTCTTGCATGATACCCTTTGCGACAGAAATATCTTTCTTCATTCTCCTTAGATTTCTAATATTCCGGGCTTGACGACGACTTGCAGCAGCGTCTAGGGTATCAGCTTCTTTCAGTAAGCTCAATATCAAAAAAGAATGAGACATCTACAACAGTTAGAAATAGATAAAAACACAACAAGTTCACAAGTGCTTAGAGTCGGTATATTAGTTAGTTCATACTAACCGTTTCAAGTTTTCTGCAAAAAAGTCACAAATAGGTATATATTTGCGAATATATAATTTTTCTTTTTGTTTATTTCTAGAATTCACTCAAGAAATAGTAACTTTTGACTTGACAGATGAATTCGTGTGTGACATGCGAGATGACTTTCGAAATGACAAGCGAATTGTATTTCAGAATTCAAAATCAGAATACAAACGTCAAAATACTCACCCGTTTTAGTTCCTCTCACTTTGATCATCACTTGGTGGCGCTAGTGTCGAATTCACTCCATTTAAGAATACGAAACTTTAATTTCACATTATTTCACTGCGGATTCAGAAGTGAGATCGCAAATCAACTTTTCAGAATAGCAATGCTGGATATAATTGGCTGGTATAACCGACCAACTATTAATATCCCGCTTCTGAATTGTTGGATCACTAATTCAACATCACTGACTTTATCCACACAGTACTTTTATTTCCTTGACTTGCCCTTTCTAAAATCGACAACCGACTACCCTCGTGGGTGCGAACACCCGCTATTAATAAAAGTGAGGACCGGATCTACCGCCATCTTGGCAGAAACAGTTAACTATTTATTCAAGTCAGTGTATGTATAAAAACAACCAGAAAAATCCTTACAAAAATATAAATGTCTGATACATTTGATTTAATGTCACATAAAGTTCGAGAATTATTTAATGCACCACTTTAAATGTAAAATCGTCATTTGACAAAACGAATATCAAAACTAACGCCATCTAGACGACAGTTATTTCTAAATTTAAAATATCAGCTGTCACACACGACAACAAGTGTCATTGTCATTTGAAAACCTTATCCAAACAATAAGATTCCAACAATCGCTTACCATCAGTTAAGATGGTGGTCAAGCGCGAACCTGTAATAATAAGGTTGCTTATCTAAGGAGGCTCTCGTTGGGCAGTTGGATCAAGGGCTTGATCCAGAAAGCAGTACATGGCACGCATTGTTAGGAGATTCCTCTCCCAGAAGCCTTGACCACCGGATGCTTGGACCTGGTTTCTGATGACAGTAGGCTACTAATTTATGTTATTTTAATTTTTTTTCAACTGCAGCTAGTAACTTCGTTCACGTGGAAGTAGGAAAATTAGACCAAGGGATCATGCTCCTGGAATAAAAAGTAGTACATTCCAAGACATGGTTTACCTGGGTGACAAATTCCACCTAAATCTGTTTAGTCGTTTAAGCGTAAATGAGTAACACACGCACACATACATAAATACAAACTTTATAATGTTAGTGAGACAATTCAAAACAAATTAGTGTTGGTTTCAATACGAGCTTAACAGCAACCTCATTTTAAAACACGCCTCAAAACATCACAAATCATTCTAATTAATTACTCACAAATACCGATTCGGACCACATAGATAAATAAAACAAGAGCCCTTTCACACGATCGTTACACATCCGCGCGACAAATTCGATCAATACTAGCTCACTCAAATTCGCAATCACATGCTTTATTTGAGCACAACTCATGCATTGTACTAAGTCTACTGGAGTCCACTGATATAAACTGTCCAGTGCTTGAATCAATACGGGTAGCTGAACTGCTGTGCGATTTAGCACTGGTTAGCTTCGGTACGGACCACAAAGCGGTAACATCTAGTCTGGATAGGTACTATTAATTTGGAGTGATTTACATTTGAAGCGGCTGTAGTGCTTTGGTGGAGTGGAGGGAAGGTACAAGTTGTGTGAGGAATTTTGAAGATTTTCGGTGACTGGATAACTGATAGGTAGTGACCTAGTTTTTCCTTTAAATTTATCAAGGGTGCTTATAAAACAGACTTCTTTTTCATAGCATTGTTCGCCTCAAAAAATCCGCATTGCCATATAAATGACTAAATCAGCCATAATTAAAGAGCTTTTGAATGGCTGTCTTCGGAACTAGTTATTTTCTATGTAAGCCACTCTCTGGATGGTTATATATATAATTTTTTTTTATTGGTTATAAACTAGTGCTTGATTGCAATCGCACCTGATGGTAAGCAGTGATGCAATCGTTGATGATGAGTCGCAATAGTTTATTGAGAGCCTATTCAGTCTAGCCTTGAAGACACCCAAATTATAATCGGATAGAAAGACCTCAGCAGGCAAATTGTTCCAGTCCCTCGATGTACGCGGTATGAACGACGAGGCGAAACGCCTAGTTCGGACCGTAGATGTTACAAAAATAACCACGAAAGCTGAGGCGGGAGCTTCACTCTGCACCGCTTTCGCTTGAGCCTTCTTCCCTAACCAGTCCGTCTCGAAGAGCCCTATAATTACAAGCTCGCTTCAATCGTTCTTAGACTAAAAATATTTAAGCATTCTAAAAAAGACGAATCAATTTATTAAAGGCTATCTCATTTTCCTGTTGCTTAGATAAAAATGAGAAGTTTGATCACGTCCAATAACTAAATGATTGATAATTTTTGCTTAAACTTTATCTATCAGATCATGTTATGTGATATAGGTTTTTTTTTTTTTTTTTTTTTTGGTAGGTAAAATCATCCAATGACAAATCCCGCCCTTGGGCGGAGCGGGAAGTAGTGTCAGACTCTTACTGACTAAAAACCTACCCCGTTCCTTCGTTGCCTATAGTGCCGGGGCTGAGCCTTCCTCTCAGAAAACGGCCCTTGGCCCCAGCAGGCTTCGGCCCTGCCTGCCTGCAGCTAGCAGGCTGGGCCTCTACGGTTTGCTGACAGCTCCTTGAGGCGCGCGGGAACAGAACGCGCCGTCGACGACTTGGGCTCGGTCCGGTCGGTTACCGGACGATCGGACAGCGTGACCCATTGCACGCCGTCCGCAAGCCCGCGCCTACGGTGGCCGGAAATCGGGATCGGAATCCCGGCGGCGGCTGGGGCGAGCGCCCCGTTGCCTCTGCCTGATGCGGTCGGCCTCCTCCTTTGCTAGCATTACTGCTTCGCAGAAGGAGGCGACCGCCTGCCATCCCTCCTCGCTACGGACCATGGCCTGAACCAAGGCCCGGCGAGAGAGATCGCTGCCGCCGATCGCCCCCACGAGGACACGGCGATGCTCCACCCAGGCAGGGCACACCTCAACAGTATGCTCCACCGTGTCCTCCGGGTGTTCCGCACAGTGACGACACCCGGGCGAATCCTCCGCACGAATCCGGAACAGGAACTTAGCGAACTTGCCGTGTTCGGTAAGAACCTGCGTCGTGCGGAAGTTTAGAACGCCGTGAGGTCTTTCCAGCCAGTCCTCAAGGATGGGCCTTATCGCCTCGATTGTGGCGCGCCCCGAACGAGGTTGCGATAGTCGCTGACGCCATTTCGCCATGAGATCCCGCCGAAGCTCTGTCCGCCAAGCCTCGACTTGTCGCGGCAGCGGAATTTCGCCCCGGCGTTGCATCTCCATGCGCTTGTCGTGCATGTATGCAAGGACTGTTGCCTCCAGATCCCACGGCGGTTGGCCAGCAAGGAGGGTCGCCGCCTCGCGGGAGATCGTTCGGTACCCTCGCACCATGCGTATTGCCATGACCCTCTGGCACGCATTCAGCTGGGCCCTCGGTTGCTGTGTCAACGTCGGTGCCCACACCGGAGCCCCGTAGAGGGCCATGGACCGAACGATTCCCGCGTAGAGCTTCCGGCAGGAGGCGTCTGGTCCCCTGAGGTTGGGCAGGAGCCGCCCGAGAGCAGCCCCAGTCCGATTCAGTTTGGGAGCCAGACGTCGGAAGTGCTCCTTGAAGTTCCACCAGCTGTCGAGGACGAGTCCCAGGTACTTCATCGTCGACCCGACGCTGATGTGAACCCCTCCTACCGTTAGCTGGGAACCCGGTGGTGGCGCACCCCGAGGGCCGTGGAAACACATGGCCTCGGACTTGTGCAGTGCCACCTCGAGTCCCAACTGCTGGATCCTGTCAACGACCATCGCAACCCCGCGTGTCGCTAATTCGACCGCCGTCCGGTACGACTCTCTATGTGATATAGGTGGACATTCTCACCCATACACACAAAAAGCGTATAGCTAAGAAGTGGTTTCCCTGGTGGAGTCTTTGCTTCCTGGTAGCTTCCGGATACGTTTAAGGTATATTATGTCAGTAATAAATAAGTTACTTCTAGGCAAGCATGGTCTATCATTGCTTTCTATCAGTTTAAGTATAGTAGTCAAGCGCAAAGTTCACTTATCTGAAAAATGTTCGCCCGAAGAATTGTTCGAGACGGTTCATTCGAAAGAATGTTCACTCGACTGCGTGCTTCATTTTTTTTTAATTTCATTTTCACGTGGCTGAGCTGAAGTGACATAGAAATGAGCATAGGTAAAAATGAGAATGGCAGTAAGTCGCCGATTGACGTCTGGATGCGCGAATTTGCTTGATGTGGACTGTAGGTTTGAAAAGCGATCTAAGGTTTGTTAACAATATGCAGATACTGTGCTTGGCGTTCATTAATGGGATAAATGTATTTAGGAAGGAACACTGACCTTTAGACTTCGAAGGTTGCACGTGGCGCCGGCCGGCGATCCTCGACTTCGCACATTTAACCACTGCCAGGTCCTGTTTGCACTACACTGCACTATTGTTGAGTTTTGAATGGTTGGATCTCGATATGGTCAATTTTCTTGTAATTTCGAGCGGGCGGTTTTAGCGGTGCGGTCACATTCACAATCGATGCACACACGTCAATGTCAAATCATTTCTAGAGGTCGTGCGGGTGGAAGGGAAACGGATGGTATAGGATTGCTAGGCCAAAAAAACAAATTACAAAAAACAAAGTCGCGGATCATAGCAAATTGGCGCAACCATTCCCCCCGGGTTTGAAGGGTTACCTTCAAAGAAAGAGAAAAAAACAAAAGCGAAACTAAACCCTATTACTAATCTAAACTATCAATACTAGGTAGCGAAACAACTTATAACTAACTATGCCACTACTACTGATTAGGCAGAGGGCAGAGGCGAATAACCGGACGCAGGTACGATCCAGTTGCGGTTTTAACCTTTACGACTCGCGTTATTCCGTTCGAACCCGGAAAAACTTCTTCCACTACACCAAGAGGCCAGTGCAGAGGAGGCGCACTCTCAGTCTTCAGTATCACCACAGTACCGACTGTGACTGGATCTGAAGGAGTGTTCCACTTTTGACGCGACTGCAGCGTATGCAGATAATCTGTCCTCCATCGCTTCCAAAAGGACTGAACTAAGCTATCTAGCAGAGCGTGACGCGGGTGAAGCTGCAGTTTGTCAGTCTCGACATCTAAAGCGGGCAAATATTTAAGAGGAGTCGTCGTCAAGAAGTGAGCCGGCGTCAACGCTAGTGGCTCCGATGGATCACTAGACAAAGTCCGACACAACGGACGCGTATTCATCAACGCCTCTACCTGAGCGAGTACGGTGCTCAACTCCTCGTACGAGAGAATCTGTTCGCCTATGACCCGAAACAGGTGCGACTTAAGGCTTTTAATATTCGCCTCCCAATTGCCACCAAAATGACTAGCCGCTGGCGTATTAAAACACCAATCAATGCGATTCTCAGCTAAGACATGGGCGAATTCACTTTGGTAGTACTTGGAGCGTAAGAATGTATGTAATTCCGAAATATTGCGTCGCGCTCCAACATAATTTGTGCCGTTGTCAGAGTATAAGCGCTTAACGGGACCACGGCGAGATAAAAATCGTTTAAATGCAGACATAAAACCCTGCGTACTCAAATCACTGGTTAACTCTATGTGTACTGCACGAGTTGTCATACAAACGAATAGGCAAATGTATGCCTTTGTGGAACGTATACCACGACCACGGGCAATAGTGACCTTAAACGGTCCAGCATAGTCCGTCCCAGTATGTATGAAAGGTTTCACTGTCTGTACAACACGACAAGAACGATGGTCGGCCATTTCCGGCGCGTTGAAACGCGGGCGGAGCTTAAAGCAGGGCACACATCTGTGCACTCTAGCGCGTATCAAATTGCGAGCGGAAAGTATCCAGTACTTCTGTCGAAGAATGGACATTAATAAATCGGGACCAGCGTGACAATTCACCTTATGGTGATAGTCCACCAACAAATCCAAAACGTGATCCCTGCGTGGTAGAACTACTGGATGCATTTGTTCAAACTCTAACTTAGCATTTCGCAGACGGCCACCGACACGAATGAGTCCGTAAACCTTCAAAGGTTCCTGCGGAGAAAATCTATACAAGAAGCGTTGGAATCTACGGTCACATTCTCTGATTCCAATACTAAGAAACATTTGCCGAATATCGGCAGAGAGCGCAATAGCAAACAAGCGAAAATTTACTATTATTTCAAATAAGTTACCCTGGAGGTTCTGACCACAATACAAGATATCGTTAAGCGATATGCCAGTACTAGTTTTAGCGCTACCATCCATAACCACACGCAGTTTAGTTGTAAGCTTGTCTTCTCTAACAACTCCATGGTGCGGGATGATGTAAAACGGGTAATCACGTGTCTCCTCAGTCTCGGCAGGCGCTGATGAGATATAACCTTTATCTAAATATTCGATCAGCACATCATCATAGGCTTGCTTCAACTTAGGAGACGCCTGCATCTTACGTTCCAAGCATAGAAAGCGTTTTTCTGCGGAGGCACGGGAGCCACCGAGCGAAAAAATATCACCCTTGAAAGGGAGCGCGACAACATAACGACCATCTTTATCACGAGTAGTCGTGCGGGTATAAATCTCCTCAGTGACCTGATCCTCAGGGCTGAGAATAGGCGGGACATTGACCTCTTCAATCTCCCAGAACTTGCGGATGGTAGACTCAAGCGGCGGCTCGACGGTGCAACAGTGCGACACAGTCGAGTAACTATTTAAATAAGCGGGTGCGGAACCAACTATAACAAACCCGAGAACTGTTTCCAGTGCGTGCGGAGCGGGGTACATCGGAAGACCTTGAATTTTACGTGATAACTGGAGATGCGGGAGAATCGAAGCACCGATCAATAGATCGATATCTCCAGGGAAAGCGTAATTTCTGTCGGCTAACTGCAAGTTCTTAAACTCCGTCAGCATGGACGTGTCAACCGGTACCGTGGGCAACCGTTCCGTAATCTTATCTGCGACTAGCGAATCCATTTCAAACGAAATATTACGATTAAAACGTGAACTAAATATTATTTTAATGGAACCGTGAATGGTTGCCTTTAAACCTCCAAAACCTTTCACTTCTGAGCGGGATGACCAATTATTAAAACTAAAACCAAGGCGTTGACAACAATCCCGAGTAATAAAATTACTCTGGGAAGCGCCATCTAGTAGCGCTCGAACGGTGTGCGGTTTGCCAAAGGCATCTACAATGACAACTTGCGCGGTCGCAAGTAAAACGGTAGTGATTTGAGTACCAGCGGCGGAAAGCGAACACAATGTTACGTCGTTTGCACTTGCAGCAGGCCGCGCGTCACAAGCGTCGCGCGTCTGCGCAGGCTGCTGCTGCGATGGCAGCTTACTACTCTCAAAATGTAAGAAGGTATGATGTCTAGCTAGACATTTACGACAGCTAACACCACTGTTACATGACGTAACCAGATGTTTGTCACTTAGACAATTAAAACACAAATTATTAGTGCGGACAAACTTGTAACGATCACTAGGCGATAATCTCTGAAATCCCGAACACTTGTACAGCTGTGTATGGCTACCCTTACACAGAGAACAGTCAGGTGTTGAGGCGGTATTGACTAGCGTATGTGCAGTCTTGACTGACTTCGATGACGCGTCTATACGGCGATCGGAACCTGTCCTATTCGTGACTTCATGACGTGCCGACGTGCGCTGCAATACCTTAATATGGTCGCGAATAAAAGATTCTAAATCTTCGAACTTAGGTATTTCTTTACCGCGCTGAGTCGTTTCAAACAGACGAACAGTTTCAGGATCTAATTTCTTTAAACCGATATACAAAAACAAAAAGTCACAGAGGTCATTGACCTTTAGGTTCTTTACTGCACGAACAGATGATGCGAAAATATTTAAAAACTTCTCTAAATTATGATCGTTACAAACGGAAAAACTTTTCAAATCGAATAATTGATCTAAATATGCGGTGGCTACTAATCGCTTATCTTCGTATTTTGTTTTTAAAGTGTTCAAAACTAAATTGTAATTTTCAGCGCTAAACGTAATTCCAGCACAGACAGCCTTTGCCTTACCGGTCAATTTTTCTACGAGATAATGCAATCTCTCGTGATCTGTCAGCGATGTGTTCCTATGTATTATATTTTCGAAACTATCTATAAATAAATTCCAATTTCGAATGTCACCATCAAATTCAGGTATTTGAATTGGCGGCAATCGTGGGCGTTCGCGAGGAGGGTTGGATAAACCACTCGCGGGGGGGGGAGTCTCTAAACTCCTAGCAATACGTTTGATACGACAATACAAGTCATCAAAGGACGACAATGCCTGATAACTCACACAGTAATCAGGATTTAACTCCAACTCTAAAATGTTTATATCCTTAATTGTAGATTTAAAATCCGCGCGCAAACTATCTAAAGTTTCCAACGAACACAAGAAAGCATCTCTAATCGCCAGATCCGAGGTTTGCAAAGATTTATCACAAATTGATTGAACACGTGAAAACTGTGAGTCCCTTTTAGCGTATAAAAGCTTTAACTGAACCTTTAAATCAGTACTAACCTTGGTTCCCTTAAGAGACATCTTGTCTTGATATATTCACACTATACACTCAAACAAACACTTAACGAATTATTAAGTAAGCGATAATTATCAGATAACAATATGGTAGTATTGTAAACAACAAAGCGAACGGCGAACGAACGGAATAACCTGTCTATATAATCTATGGTTTATCCGTTTCCTACAAATATTCACTCAACAATGAACGGGTATTTTTGAAATGCGTCTACCTACATGCAATTTGTAGGATGGTCGAATGAATTTTGTCAAGAAAAAGAATGCGATCGATTTATATCTACGCTGATATTTACGTAGCTAACTATAATTATGCGGTGCGGTTGACGGCGTAGGTACCGTAATTATCAATGACTCTTTAACTATACGAGCGAAATAACGTATAGTTGCCTAAATGCCTAGATGCGGGTTTTCTACTATTATATCTAGGTAAACAGGCGCGTTGCGTTTATTCCCTATGGAACAAATACTATATTGCGAAATTACAAGAAAATGATTCACGATCCTGCTCGTAGGACCAAAAGTAATGGATGCGCGAATTTGCTTGATGTGGACTGTAGGTTTGAAAAGCGATCTAAGGTTTGTTAACAATATGCAGATACTGTGCTTGGCGTTCATTAATGGGATAAATGTATTTAGGAAGGAATACTGACCTTTAGACTTCGAAGGTTGCACGTGGCGCCGGCCGGCGATCCTCGACTTCGCACATTTAACCACTGCCAGGTCCTGTTTGCACTACACTGCACTATTGTTGAGTTTTGAATGGTTGGATCTCGATATGGTCAATTTTCTTGTAATTTCGAGCGGGCGGTTTTAGCGGTGCGGTCACATTCACAATCGATGCACACACGTCAATGTCAAATCATTTCTAGAGGTCGTGCGGGTGGAAGGGAAACGGATGGTATAGGATTGCTAGGCCAAAAAAACAAATTACAAAAAACAAAGTCGCGGATCATAGCAAATTGGCGCAACCAACGTCTTTCGTCTTGGAATTATTGCTTGCAACAAGACTTGAGATGAAATAGGCGATGGTACACTTTTCTTTCATTCAGCGTGGCAATTAATGATGCCGAATGCGAAAATCCAACCATTTTTGCATCAATTCAATAATAAATTTATTCGGCTCTTTGCTTTCATTCCATGTTTAAATATTTCATTTCGGGTAAAAGATGCCGAATGGAAGGCGCAAATGAACAAAAATATTAATCATCTGTTCCATTTTAAACGAATGATTGCCCGAAGAACGTTTCGAGTCATTTTTATTGTTCTGTCAGCAGGTCTAACAGATTTTTAAAGAAGACTTTTAGTAGCTTTATTTTAGCAAAATTCTATCGAAAGTAAAGTCTTTATGAACTATGTATTTTATACCGAACTACGAATCATCACCCCATTTATCAAATTTACAAAAAGAAAAGGTAACAAAGTATCGTAATAAAAAACAAAATGAAGGTCAAACACTGAAAGCTACACGTTCCAAACTCGGTTAATAAATCGTCGATATAATTACACGAATGAATTTCACAGCCAGCAATACCAACCCACAAGCATATTCGTGGAACTTTACACGAATATTATAATTAATTACTACGCATATAACACTAAAACACGAGCCATGTTTCGTATTCCTACTAACGACTTCAGGTGACACGGTGCGTAATAAGTTCATAATTTGATAATAAAATTTACGCCACTTCTCTTCACACCACAGAACTCGGGTGCCAATTATGCAAAGTTCCACTCAAGAACTTCTAGCTTTGTGACTTACTGTCACGATTTGCGCATTTGCTAAGCGTGAAATTAATGCCGCAGTCATTTAATTATATTGTATTTAATTAAATTAAATTGAAAGTAAACAGAGATGAACTATTCAATTTAGTTGAGTCGCATCCTCAAATAGATTGGTTGGTATAAAATTACCATACGAGTAAAGCGTTTTGACGTAAGCTTCCCGTTTGAGTGTAGACGTATTTCTGTGCCATGATAGTGCGAAAACGTGTTTCAGGAGATAGTGGGTAGATAAGTAATACAACGGCTGGGGACGTGACTGCTTTGCGACCTCAAGCAAGGTTTGGGCAAAACAATAATGCAGCAACTGAAGTTTCGATTTTCGTTTGATAATTTGTTGCGATTTTATAACGTGCCAGTATTGGTGCTCTGCCTCCCTAGCCAAGTTACAATCGTTTCGTTTAGCGCGAACACTTGGAGTTGTCACGCCCCCAATTTCTTTGTTGAGATGACTTCAGAACAACGGAATTGGGGACGTGGCCAACTCCAGGCGTTCGCGCTAAACCAACCAATTGTAGCTTGGTTAGGGGGGCAGGTCCTTACAACGACATGTTGAAATGTCAAGCCTGCGAGCGAGAAACAAAGATGGAGTTATTCACCCTACATATATCCATCTCTTTCACAATTCAGTTGAGGTCGTCAAATAGATTGAGTTAAGAACTCGTGATATGTCCTCCTGCTAGTTCAATAAAAAATAGCTTACAAATTTTTACTTGACCAACAACGATTGGCTAAAACATGATTTGTAATTTCAATCACTCTACAAAAACAAGTTTTCAAAATAATTCATTTTATAAACAAATCACCAGGTTAAGTTTTGTTTAATAACGTTTTTATCGATTTTATCTCATAAAACAACGTTTGGAATATAAAAAATGGATTAATTTTTAGTAGGCTACCCGGAACCGAATTAGTTTGTCTCGAGTTTTATATACCCGGGTTCCTTAGTAAACTCTTTGTTATATTTTGTGTAAAGTGATAGGCGGCCATTTTGTATTTTTTTTTTGTGTTATCACTCAATGTTTGCTAATCCTGCCATATTATTCCCGACATTCATCCACTTCGTAAAAAGGCACAGCGCCCTCTATTCTCCAACTAAGCAGAGCTTGTGCTGCGAGTATTATACAACTGAAAAACACACTTAATATTTATTAATACATACATTTATACATAGTTCACAACTAGACACAAACATTAATCTTGGGTGGGAATCGAACCCACGACCTCCGGCATAGCAAGCAGGGCTATTAACCACTAGACCAAAAGGCAAATCAAAATTTTTGCCAGGAATTGTATGTGTAATTAAATTTCCACAATATTAATCATAAGAACAATTCCTGAACTCTAAAGAAACTTTCGCAATGTAATACGTCTAATTAGACTACAATTTGACAAGTATTTGACATTGAACCATCAATGTCAAGTACTTGTCAAATTCCCAATGAATTTAATCCCAGCGACCGCTTGGGATTCGGATCACATTGCGACCGATTATATATACTTTTATATAAGGAAATTGGCCTTCCAACATCTTAAAGGCGAATATGATAAAATATGAGTGGAGATAAGTGTGTTGGCCGAGTGGTGACGGCCCCAATTTACGAGTTGCAGGTCGCAGGCTCAAATCCAGCCAGGCGCATTACTAATTTCGGTTAATTTTATCACCACTGCTCTCAAAACAGTGAAGGTTTGCTTTTACAGTTTTGAGAGCAGTGTTGCAGGAAACCGTCGTCGTGAGGAAACTGGCATGTCTTAGAACCAAAAATTCGAAGACATATGACATTCACCAACCCGCATTGGGTCTGCGTGGTGGTTACGGGCCATACCCACTTCTAGAGAGGAGGCCTGAGTCCCAACAATGGGAAAATTATAAGGCTGATGCTATGCTATGCAACGGTATGGTATGATAAAATAGGTCAAAATTAGCAATGCAGTCGGTGACGGTGAAGTGCACTAGTTTATTAAAAGCATAATTTACTCTAGCCTTGAAGATACCTAAAATATAATCTGACATGAAAACGCAGCAGGCAAATAAGAAAGCTAGACAAAGGTACAAAGAGAAAAAATAAAAACCTTTATAATTATAGAATACTAGCTTTTGCCAGCGGTTTCGCCCATGATAAAATGGTACATACACGGCTAAATTTTGATCGTTTTAAT
The DNA here is from genome assembly GCA_958295575.1 of Leucania comma. Lineage (NCBI taxonomy): Eukaryota > Metazoa > Arthropoda > Insecta > Lepidoptera > Noctuidae > Leucania > Leucania comma. Next base: position 23,633,948 of record OY282467.1, on the reverse strand, counting down.
CCCGTGGAGGGTCGATCCGGTACATGAAACACTACCGATTTGTAAAGATAAAATTAAAAAATAAAGTATATTTTTTCTAAAATTCGGATTAATATACGCATGAACGAAATTAATTACTTCAAGTAAACTTCAGCTGCGCGAGTCAATTACCTGTAAGTAGTAAGTACGCAACAACCTACAACTAATCGACCGTTTTGTAGTCTGCCGTTTAGTCGACCATTCGACAGTTTTGAAAAAAAAAAATATTTCTAGACCCGAAGGTTTAGGCTGAGCATTGACGAGTCAGTAAGTCAGGTCTTCTCTTTATATATAAATATATACTAGCTTTTACCCGCGGCTTCACTCCCGTTCTACCCTAATTTATCCTACTCTACCCTATTCTCTACCCTATTCTACTCTACTCTACCCTATACCAATAAATTATTAGGTTATTTTTTTTTTACTCAACGGGATAAAAATTATCCTATGTCCTTCTCCTGGCTCTAAACTACCTTCCCACCAATTTTCAGTAAAATCGGTTCAGCCGTTCTTCAGTTATAAATAGTGTAACTAACACGAATTTCTTTTCTATATATAGATTAGTATCAGCGAGATCATGCTGGTTGCTGCTACACTAATTAGCCGATAATCAATTAACTTCGGACATGAGATTGATGTTTGTCTTTGACATGTCCATGATGTGTTCTGTTCTCATCATTGTACGAAGTGTTTCTATATGGTAGTAGATAGAATACACTATGCTTTCATATCTATATTGTAAAATTGTCTTTGTCTTTTTAAAAGAGTGGTTTTAGTCAGTAGTCTGACACGCCATCACGTTCCGCCCATGAGCGGGAGATTTATTTATTTTTTATTTATTTATTTAAATAGAACGGCCGAAGCCAATTACACTATTTAACTTAAAATTAATATTTTGTAACTCAGTCATGCATCCTTCTCACAAAAATTCAAACATTCCAACATTATCACCTTCCATTCATCCGTAAACACATCAAGATATGTGTTTGAGTTCAGGAGAGCGTTAATGGCGGCTACTGTTCGAGGAATAGGCGACTTGGAATGTGCTATAGTACGGGATGTTGGAACAGCCAGAGATGTCACTGGATGATTTATCACTTAAAAAAAATTGTTTTTGAAAAGCTTTATTTTTTTTTTTTGGTATGGAGAATCATCCACTGACATCTCCCGCCCTTGGGCGGGTCGAGGGATAGTGTCAGACTTTTACTGACTAAAAAACCCACCTGGTCCTCCGTTGCGTTTCATAGGGCCAAGCCTTCCTTTCAGAAGCAGACCCTTGGCCCCTACAGTTTGCTGAACTTCTTGAGGCGTGCGTGGAACAGTACGCGCCGTCGACGACTTACGCTCGCTCCGGATGCTTACCGGATGGTCGGTCAGCTACGCATTGCTCGCCGTCCGCAACCCCTCACCTACGGTGGCCGGAAATCGGGAACCGCAATCCCAACGGCGGCTACTTTGATGTATTTCAGATAACACTCAGTACTGGTACTAGGTGTATCAAAGTTACCATCGCGGTTATTTTTGCCTGATCACTTGAAATATTTTTTGATCGAATACTGTGGCACAGTGCCAAACCAAACGTTTGAAGTTTTCGTTTCGAGTGCAAGCAAAAATGAATCGAATCGCTACATTGAAGAGATCGTGAACCAATAGAATACATTTTACTCAAAAGATGAGAAAAAGTAACTTTTATAAAAAGTCCGTAATAACTTTCAAGATTTTTTCAATAATAAAAGCAGATTTTTTTTAAAAGAAAGCTGCGAGCGAATACGTAGTTGCACGTTAGTGTGAATCATAACATTCGGAAATCGGAACGTTTGTTTACATTAACAAAATTCTCATCAGTGTTGATTTTAGTGCGAACGAAGTTTGTAAATATTAAAATAGTTTTCTTAAATTTAGAGTAAACTAGCTGTCTTCAAGTTATTGGTTTTCAAAGCGAATAATATAATTGATCCCACGAAGTAAAATGCTTATGTTGTGCTTGGAATCAAGACAGAGTTAAACCGTGTATTCCAGTGAAATACGTAACTTGTTGTTTGTGTTGTTATTCGTGAATTCAGTGTTATCTGCTTCAAAAAACTAAAAAAAAAATCATATAATTATGTTTCCCATCTAGAATACAATAATATATTAATAACCGTTAATAACCGTAAAGTGCGTCTCACTAAAGAATTCTCTTCGTTGTAATGTTGGCTCCCCTGCCTGTCTACATGTCAAAGAACTAAGGTGCCTGTCAGGGCTGCCAGATGTACGTTTTAAATCATACTCCTACGATTTTTTGGCATTTTTACTCATTTTTAATCTGTCTTGTGAGTAGACTCCGTTCTTCTCAATAAAGCTATGAATTGTTCAGAATTCCTATGTAGTAGTATATTTTATCCAATAACAGTTTTTACAGTTTCCAAAAGAATAAATTAGAAGGCGATTTGTAAAAGTAACGAAATATAGGTAAATCTAGGGAGATTTGTTTGATTGAGTAATTTCATTGCTAAAAATGTAGCAACACTGGTTTGCCGTGCTACCAACATTACGGAGAAGGGAATTCTCTCATGAAATGCTTTACTCAAAAAAAATAATTGGACACGTCTGAGCATCGAAATAAGTTTTAAGTACTTTATGTGTCACGAAAAGCCCTTTAAAAAGTATTTATTTAGAAAACAATATTGAATCCGCTGCGTCTGAGCAACTTTTTAAAGCCTGTTAATTTGACGTAAAAACAATACTGCTAGCGGTCAAAAATCCCGTTAGAGTTCGAATAGAGTGAACTTTTTGACAGTGACGTCACAAAAACGCTAAGAAAACACTCTTGTTTTAATATGGTAGTAAGATTGTTTTGAAGGCCTTATGGTACAAAAAGCGTAAGTAAGATAAAAACAGTACTGTCATTAGAGCTTGTGGTCGCCCCCCAGGTACTTATACCTCGCACCGACCAATGGTTTCCAGTGTAATTCTGTAACTATCTTGCTTACAGCATTACAAATGGTGAGAGATTCCTATCACATCTCTTAGTTCTACTGCAGTAACTAATTCATTTTCCGCAATTCCACGTAACATTTAGGAGCTGATTTAGTTACTGTTTTAGTCTCTATTTCGTATAACTGTTTAGTCAGTTTAGTGCTTGTTATTATTACGTTTGTAGGTAAGTAAATATCCTTGTTTATCTTTTGAAAATTCACAAACGTTCGCTGCGTCCGCGTTGTGGTTTTTTTTTATGCAAAGGCTTTTTGAAAAGTCTAATGTTAGCTATGGTGTAGCTGTTTTTATCAACACAGTTGGTGATTTTTTATTTTACTTGTTAGGTACCAACACTAGTTTTATATTTTACTAACTGCTACTATGGCACATTGCTCGCAGAACAATTAATGGGGAATAATGCGTTGGGACCGAAAGGTTCTGGAGTGTTGACCGTGTACCGGAAGACGCAGAGTTAGAAGGCCAAGGCAAGGTGGACCGATGACCTGGCAAGAGTTGCGGGAATCCGATGGATGCGAGATGCACAAGACCGTTCATTGTGGCCACTTTTGGGGCAGGCCCAAGTCCAAAAGAGGACGTCACTCGGCTAATATGATGATGATGATGATGAACTGCTGCCAGCAGCTCCGCCCGCGTGTTACCCAAAAAATGTCCCAAAAGAACGTATTACGAGTATTAAAAAGAAAAAGAGTCATTTATCATAAAAAGTATTTTATGTGATATCTGCAAAATGCCACCTAGCAACTTTGGACTCGGTGGAAAGCGTAGAGGCTAATCCAGAACTGTTTACAAAGCCATGAGCAAAGGCGTGGGGTAGCCAGCCTTTCGGTATTTTACAAAATGCATTTTGGAGAGTGTGCATGGGAATTGCATAACTAGATTCCACCATCTCATTGCTACCATCGGACAACCCGTCAAACGGCAGGTATCCACCTTAACGTCGTTGAGACCTATACGGCCCGGACCAAGCGTTTCGCCTCGTCGCTTATACCGCGTATATCAAAGGAAATGTAACTTAGGTGTCTTCAAGGCTAGAATGGATATTTTCCTAATAAATTAGTGCTCCCCACCATAAATGATTGCATCACTGCTTACCATGAGGTGGGATCGCAGTCTAGGACTAGTTTATATCAATTAAAAAAATGTTCTTTTCCAGAACATGGTCAATTCATGTACCAAGTTTTATTTAAATCTGTTCAGCCATTTGAAAGTATAGAAGTAACAAAAATACATATAAACATACATACAAACACACAACTTTCACGTTTACAATGTAAGTTTGATTTGCATTTCGCCAACGTAAAAATTATGGTATTGTCTGCAGAGAACTTACTACAGGGATAAGAAATATTCTGGTAGGTTGTCTGTAAAAAATCACTGCCCTTTGGTACACGGTATTAGTTTTAAGCTAGAAAAAACTAGACCGACACACACGTGTAACATGCCTGATTTGTACGTAGAACACCGCCGCGTGGCGTCAAGTGGCGTGGATCAAGTGTAGCTCTACAAGTCTAGTTTCTATATAAAATGTAAGGTCTTGTTTACGGAGACGCGGCGCCTTGGGAGTTTGTCGTACATTACAGCAGCGGACCGCGTCATCGCTCGCGCAGACACAAAGATAAATGGCAATGTATGAGGGACCGCCCAACGCGTCGCGCACCGTGCCGAGTGGCACACGTGTGCGCAGTGTAGTTCTACCTTTAAACTACTACTTTAACTGTATCTCTTTATGGTGTACAATAAAAAGTATATATATATAAACACTATCGATTTTTAAAGATAAAATTTAAAACTACTACTACTTTTACCACTACTACTTTTTTTCTAAAAGTCGAGTTAATATACGCATGTACGAAATTAATTTCTTTAAGTAAACGTCAGTTAATCGAGGTCAATGAACTGTACCTGTAGGTAGTTAGTACGCAACGACCGACAACTACGTACAAGGTCATTGACTCGTTATATATATAGATATATCAATCTGTGTCTTGATTTATGTAAGATCATAGGTAGACTACATATATATTATCAAGTTTAATTAAAGCTGTTTTGAAAATGTCGTAGTCTGCTTAACAGTGAAAATGTCGTAGACAGACTTTTGCTTAAATTCATTAGTTACCCGCTGGGCTTTGCACTGGAAGTTTATGTGTATTGCTCTGAATTATCCTTAAGAGACTAAGAATAAGGTTGCTTTTTCTAAAGGCCATTTTAAGACAAACAGTTTCATCATACATTATTCTGACTTTATTTTTTGGGCAAAAAAAACTAGATTAATTTTACAACAGTAATATCCTCTGAATTTTAAAACGAGCCATCATCACAAAGATCTGTAAAAGGCTGAAAATTGAAAATGTCCACGCGGTTCGCTTTCGCTCCCAAAAATAATGAGCATTGCCCTTCGCACCGGAGATGACAAGTCCATCACTCGACTACGTCATTACTATCGGTTTGAATATCCTGAATTTTGTGTATTATTATTTTTACCTGAAATGGGATATTTTCCTGTTTTTTTTTCTGTTATCCGGGTACCGTCAAGGTCAAGTTTGTGTGTATGAAAATGTTTTGAACGAAGAATATGTTATTGTTCTTAGTTGTGAAAAAAAACCAGAATAGTAGACCGTCAGAGGTAATAAAACCAGCAGGATAAGCTGGCCTTGTTTTCAATTGAAACCGCGTAGGTATTACGCTGGGCCAGCAATGTACAGTGTTTTCAGTCAAACATATATTATTATATTAAAAACAACAGCGAGTCTATTTTATTATTTTTAAACATTTGTCCCACATAAAGAATAACTCCTGTAATGCGGGTGCTTTCACAAACGCTTCAGTTTTTTTTATAAACATAACAGACACAAGTAACCGAGACATGGAAACCTTAGCTGTACATTAAGTAACTTTGTACATTTAATAACATTTAGTTACTAATAAATGAAATGAAGTTGTATTATAAATGAACTTTCTAATTAACTTGACTTGGTTAGACTCGGTTAGTACCGTAACCAGGGCTGGTTGCAGTCATTGTTATTTTGTATTTATCATTAGCGTATAGATTATAGCATGGACCAGACAGTTGCAATCCAGCGTCCAACTGAGGTGACTTTGCTAGTTTCAATTCGTGTAGACAGCAGTTGTAATCTATGACCTTCAACGCCCTTGGTTGGGGGGGCGCGAGTTGCTAACCACAGTTTTGATCACAGTGACTGATTTACAAAGGTGTTGGCGCGTGGATTACATCCTTGTAGGTGAACTCTTTTGGAACGCTGGATTATTTCCGGCTTTTACAACCGTCTGGTCTATGCTTACGTGCCGATACACATCGGAATGGCAGCGACGTGAAAAGACCGTCAGAGAAAGCTTCGGTCGGCTGCTGGCAGTAGTGCACGATCGCTGACGGTTTCTGGTAGGATCACTGACAAAGAGTGCATGACCATGGCCCAGTGCTACTGCTGAAGTAATAATAATAGGTTACTGCTGGCCAGACCGCTAATAAGACGTCCGTAGCTGTTTGACTCCGCCCTTTTCGATCCTTTCAAGCAATATTGGTATTTTAAGGATGTAGGTTTACACTTTTATATTATTCCTCCATGAAAGTACTCGCCGTAAAGTATTTCCGTATGAATTAGCCCTAACGTTTTTATGAGATCGATATAGAAAGTACTCGTAGATATTCAGGATTCGATTTAAAATGCTACAAATACATCAATATCAAAAAGTGGTACACAGCTGTTTATATCAACCATATTCACACAGAAATATGGAGAGTTTCATCGTTTCGACCTCAAAATTTAAATTGTAGTCAGTACCGTATTTAACTTCGAAATTTCGAAATATTATGCTTAATTAAACCTTGCTGTTAAAAACCTTTTATGTTTTTAAAATGCTTGGTAATATATTACAACCTATTACATTTTTTTATGGTGCACTATATTATATTTACCTACCAGTAAAGCTTTACAGAACACTTTATGTTTTTACAAACGTGTTTGCAATCGTATTTTTAATTTTTACAGTTATATTTACACTTATCTTGATCCTGAAAGCAATGTAAATACGTATTTTTAAAGAAAAAAAAATTAAAACGTGCAGGAAGTAGAGTAAAAGCTTTTAAAAGGAACTCTTTTATGTTCAATGAATTTCCACTTGAGGATTTTGAAATTGTAGGTTAATGACTGTAATGTCTGCAACTGAAATGCAACGGATTTTTTTACGATCATAATAATCGTAACAAATTTTTCCTTGATTGCAGAAAATACATTATGATAATTGCATAAGCTTACAATTATCATAATGTATTTTCTGCAATAAAATTTAAAGGAGAACGCTCATTAAATGCCTGAAATGGACAGGAACTTATGGTCCTAAATTAAATTTAGAATAATCTTTATATATGTTGTAGCCAAATCTGTTGGTACCCACCAAGAGACTTGAAACGGGTTTCATTTTTGGGGACAGTTTTACGCAATGCCCTTTATCACATATATATAGGATTGTATAGGGCGGCTCGCCGAGCCAAATTCAAAAATGTATGACAGTACTATGTTATGACTATATTTAAGGTATTTAAACACTTGGGTTAGGTTAGGTTAAAATATAATGTCTTATAACATCTAAACCCCATACTTTTCAGGTATGTCGCCTTAATAAAAAAAAAAATCTATTCAACAAGACGCTTCGAATGACACCTGTTTCAAATCTGTTTGTGGGTGGGGAGAGTGCCCATACAAAATCCGGCATTCCCCTTTATGATGTTGTTTGTAAAGTATGAGTTTCTATTGATAATAATTTGATTTGTAATTCCTTTGCAAAATTTTATTTTATATAATAATTACTTTTGTATATATCCTTATTATGTAAATGCTGGTTGATAACTGAGTAAGACTTAGGCAAATTGTTATCTTTACCTGTCAAATGTTGTACACAAAAATTGTAGTTTGACCTTAATAAATAAATAGATAAATTATTGAAATTATGTTCAAAATTAGTTACTTAGGGCCTTTCGCACTCGTCTATCATCAACGTAAGCATGATTTAAAAGGCTTGATGCTTGTAATCCAGCGAGAGATAACACCTGAAAAATCTGTTGGTATTCGGTAATTTACTCGAATGTTTTACGAAACTTGTTTCAGGATATACGTGTTTTTTAAACCTTAAAATTTTCGTTATTTAGAATCTCTACTAAATGTGCTACGATTCTATAGTTTTTTTTTTTATATATATTTTAATTTAAGAGTACAATATAAACGGCCAAAATTGATGCAAAATAGCAGATTTTCAAAGGTGTTTACTGGATTAATTTTACACAAATTTATGTTTTGATATCAATAGAAGCTTTAGGTAATATCCTCTTGATATCTGTGATTATAGTCATAATCACGTAAGAGCGGTTGTGTGGAAATACATCAAAAAGCTTTGGCCGCTCTTACTGAATAGATTATAATTTATAACCTAAGTAATTTGAAAAAAATAACCTTATTTAACAAATATGTAGAACATTAGAACTCCGGAAGACGCAGTGTTGGAAGGCCTCCTACAAGGTGGACCTGGCAAGAGTTGCGGGAATCCGATGGATGCGAGATGCACAGGACCGTTCATTGTGGCAGCACTTGGGGGAGGCCTATGTCCAACAGTGGACGTCTTTCAGCTATAATAATATAATATATATTCCACAACTATCACACAACGTTGTCTAGTCCCAAGCTAAGCAGAGCTTGTGTTATGGGTACTAGACAACTGATAAACATACTTATATATTTCTCTAAATACATACATATTATAGATAAATTACACCCAAACACAGAACAAATGATCGTGCTCATCACACAAACATTTGTCCTGGGTGGGAATCGAACCCACGACCTCCGGCTTAGTAGTCAGGGCCACTAACCACTAGACCAACAGGTCAGTCATATGATGATGTTGAACAAATACTTGTTTGACCTGCAATTATTAATTGAACTACTGAGTTTTTCTAAATAGCAATCCAAATTTAAAATGAGTTCTAATTTTCAATGACTAAATAAAGATTCTTTTCAACAGTTACGACACTCGAGTACTCGGCCCGACAGCGCATTGGGTGGAAGAGATGTACCTTGGACGAGCTCACTGGCACAGCACTCCCACAGCTGGTCTCCGGATGCTGGAGATCAAGTCCAGAGACCGCGCGATCTACAGGTGTCGGGTTGACTTCCATGTGTCACCTACCAGAAATTATAAGATCGCGTTGGATGTTATAGGTGAGTAAGAAAATCTATTTCTTTATACACCCTTATTTTTTAATTAGTGCACAAAAAAAATTAATCAGTACCTGTTACTGATAATATTTGTGTAGTCAAAAGTAAAAAAATCGAAATCCCAAAATTGTCCACGAAAATTTGTCATTATTGGTAAATTCATAATTGAATCATCATTCATAACAACTACTACTAGAAAATACTAAGCGCAGTGTTCTTACATTTTTATTAACATTCTTTCATTCATAAACAATAACCTGTACAATGTTTCCATAAATTGAGTGAGATTTTGGGATATAAACAAACGCTCATAACTTTGCTGCTTATGAGTATTATGCATTGAGATTTTACTTAAATAATAACAAGACCTTTTCTAATAAGCCCTTTAAGTATTTGCCATAATTAAAAAATAGTGGTGTATATTCTTAATTGTACAAACAAATTATGGAGTTAACAAAAAAATAGGACAGGTGATGTACACAAGCAAGCTAACTAACAATAGGATTTTTTTACAGATTTTTTTTAAAATTTAATTATAAACTTGTGCTTGAATGCGATCCCATCTGATGGTAAGCATTGATGCAATCGTTGATGGTAAAGCACTAAAGCGTTACTGGTTAATTAGGAACATTTTCTCTTTAACCTTGATATATTAGCTTCAAAACTCAACCTTTTTTAATTTGGACATAATTATGAAGGTTCTGCGTCTTTTTCCGACTTTCCCTTTACAACATTTCTATTCAATAATTTCATAAAGTAGGTTATTATTAGGTTTTGTTGACCTTTAAAAATAATCAATTTTGTACCTTTTATCCACTCTTTTTGACAAGATGACCCAATATGATTGTCTATTTTTGTATGAGTTCCAAATTACTAATGTTAATAACGGAATGCTTTGTAATAGAAATTGATTTTATTAATGGACATAACCTTTAGGGTTTCATGATGGAGCTATATTATCTTACTGTTGTCCATCTTTCTGTGTGGAAGTATTTTCTTTTAACCCTACCTAAGAAGAGAGAGAGCGGTAAGATCTTTGGTGGCCGAGTGGTCAGAGCCCCAACTTACGAGTTTTAGGTTTTTGGTTTCAAACCCAGCCAGGCGCATTACTTTGTGTAATTTATTTCATCACCACTGCTCTCAAAACGGTAAAGGAAAACATCGTGAGGAAACCGGCATGTCTTTATACCAAAAATTCGAAGACATGTGACATCTATCGTCCAACGCTGGGCCCGCGTGATGGATTACGGCCCATTGCCTCTCCAAGAAAGGAGGCTTGAGTCTCAGCAGTGGGAATATTATAAGGCTGATGCTATGCTATACTATGCCTACCTAAGCCCATATGTATCGCCACATACGATTAATTTAATATCAGGTATTGTTGTCCACCTTCCATTTTCTAACCAACCCATGGGATCCATTTAAAATTTACTATCAAAGTACGGAAACACTTCCTCTTTTTTGTTGAAGCTTCTCACAAATTTATATCGTGTATAGAACTTGTTGGCATTGGCATAAGTCCAGTTTACAATAGAAGGGAACACGTTATAATTTTGTCATCACTGTGTCACTTCTGCCTGAAGGTCGCATGTCAGACTTTGAACACTGAATTCGCAAATTAACACTGAGTTAGCACGAGCAATTAGATTAATTAAAACTAACATGCCTGAAATGTCAGAGGGGCTTATAGTTTTACGAGTATGTCATATTTACATCATATTTTTGTATGGGGAGTCGGTACCTATCTTTTTGTTAGGTGAGAAAACATGAAGTAATTTCTTATGATCTGGTTTTTTTTTAAGGGGCACCTGTTCTAGGGACTGCTTTTTTTTTGCATGAACTTCGCTCGGGACTATGTCGACATCGCGGCCCCAAAACAGCGGTTTTTATTTTTATATAAAAAAAAAAAACTATTCAAAATTTTTGTTTTTGGGAAGCGCTTTTTAATAGCAAGCTTTATTATTTTTTTTGTAACTTTCAAATATTTCCGTAACGTAATCTCGTAGATAAATACGATTGAACTCGTAAATTAGACTCATATCCGCGATTTTTTTTATCGAGCCAACTAATCTAGATCATGTTCTTATTTTTGCCAAACGCTTGGTTATATTATAGTCAATTTTAATAAAATAAATTTTCACGGTGATCTTCTACATTTCAGAAGTTTAAAAAAGTATGAGTAGAACCTGGCCTTAAGTAGGAACTCTGGTTTAAGAACTTTATTTTTCTCATCAGAATTAATAAATAATTCACTTACTGAGAAAATAAAAAACACAATATGTGATGTTACGAGCGTTCAGGAATGACTTCAAAATAATTTTAAACAAAGACAAAATAATGTAGGTAGGCGATCACAAAAGTGTCTGTCGTCAACCAAGTGAGCACAGATCTAAAGAAGTACATACTAGATGTGGCATAGATGTACAATTAGAGATGGCTGAGACTGGTTTTTACTTTTAATTATTTTTTTAGAACTTATCCAATGACCCAGGGCTTTCTTTTTGGAAGTCAACCCATGGCCCTAGTAGGCTTTGGCCGTGCCGGGCCCCTACGGTTTTACTGACATCTCTTTCTTCTTCTTCTTAGCGTGTCGATGGTACAATTAGTTAAATTCCTTGTCTGGCCCAGTATTCGGCCATTGCAATGCCGTTTACTGATGCTGTCATTAGGTCCTTAAGTGAACAGACACATGATGCAGTATGGAAGGTGGGACATGGTCTGCGAAGAGAAGGATCTCTTTAAGGCTCACGGAGGTAAAGTGTGATTTTACTGACTAAATCCCTCCTGCGTTTCAGGACTCTGGTAACGCTTTCAAGGAATCTCCCAAGCTAGGGAGTCGTTACACTTGAGGTTTAAGAACCTGCTTTACACTTCTTCCCAAGTATTTTAGCAACGATTAAGTACGTAGAATGATCAGTGGTAACATTTGTTCTCTGATTATTTTTTAAAGGCTCGCTTTTGACCGCTATCTCATCTGATGGAAAGTGAAGATGTGGTCGACGATTAAGCATGCTTGCGTAGAACTAACCTATTCACTTTTGACTCAAAAGGAGACCATCTCCTGGTTTAAAAATTAAAACAGACCATATAACTTTTCAACCCGCACTGCGCCCTCGTGGTGGATTACGGTCCATTCCCTCTCCTAGAGAGGAGGCCTGTGTCCCAGCAGTGGGAACATTATAAGGCTATGCTATGCTATAAAACTTTTCAAGAAAATACTTTTCCATAGCGAGAATCATACACAAGTATCTTAATGAAAATATAATCCCATCAAATGACCATTTTCCGTGACCAAGCAATTTAGTTTTCCTCAGAAAAATATGTCTTTACGTTAGTAATACCTATTCATTCCGCTACAGCACATTGGGGTCCCCTTTTAAGAAGAATTCTGGAAGTAAGAAGAATCTAATTAAGTTAGACATGTCCGAAAAGCTCTTAGCTTATGTAAACATGAGAATTTCGTGAAAATAGCTCAGTATTTTCTGGTATTAAGAGAGGAAATATACGTATTTTTACAGAGAATTACTTCGTTTTATAGAGAAAACGTTTGAAATGAAGGCGAGGACTTGACCTTGGGTAAACGAATTGAATTTCAAGGTTTGTGTAGTAGGTAAGAGACTAAATTGTTCCGTGTTAGATGTTCTTGCGTGTTCTTGTATATCGTGCAGCTTTATAATGTTCCCACTGCTAGGACTCAGGCCACCTGGTCTGTATATTCTAGAGTTAGGATGTTAAAATCGTTTCGTTTAGCGTGAACGCTTGGGGTTGGTCACGCCTCCAATTCGTTGTTAAGATGACATCAGAACAAAGGAATTGGGGGCGTGAAAAAAGGAATTGGGGGCGTGGCCAATTCCAAGCATTCACGCTAAACGAAACGATTGTAACTTGGCTAGGGGGGCTTGTCGCGCATTATTGCCTGGTGTGTTAGATTACGGCCCATTTCATCTCCTAGACTCTAAGACGCGGGCGGGCGCGGGACGCGCGTTCAGTGTGGAGTGGTTACTACAGCATGTCTGCGAATTCATGTTTAAGAACATGCCGGTTGTCGTACAAAGTTTTCGTTCACCGTTTTGAAAGCAGTGGTGATGAAATAGATTACACAAATTAATGCACCTGAGTGGGTTTAAACCCGTGACCTACAATTCGTTAGTCGGGAACTCTACCACACTGGGTCACCACTGTTGAGATTAAAGTAATCATACTATAAATAACTGGTTGATAGTCGTTTATGCCTTCATATTTTTAAAACCAAAATAGAAAAATCTTTTCTTAGTACTAAATTATATTAAAGAAGACGTGTTTTACTGTGATGCAGGTCAAAGAATAATAAGAGTTTGTCTAACTTACCTAGATTTTTATTAAAATTGGCCATTCATATAATCACTCTTATACTACAGTTGGTTTATCTACTTCTTCACACTCAAATGGTTGCACGGATTTGGGTAAAAGGCACATGGATAGACCATAATATTATCGTGGAACAACATATAGAATACTTTTTATTCCAGCCCCCCTAGCCAAGTTGCAAGCGTTTCGTTTAGCGTGAACGCTTGGAGTTGGCCACGCCCCCAATTCCTTTGTTCTGACCACGTGACTGAGCGTTGAGATAACGTCAGAACAAAGAAATTGGGGGCGTGGCTAACTCCAAGCGTTCACGCTAAACGAAATGATTGTTACTTGGCAAGCAGGGCTGGAGTATGTTCTCTTGAAATAATTTTCTACTTCCACTTGAGTGAAACTACTGGAACAAGTTTTTTTTTTTTTGAAATGAGAAGTCATTGAATGGTTTCTTCCGCTTTTTTTATATCAGACTTCTATTGACTAAAAGCTCATAAGTCTCAACTGAAGTTCTTTCAGTTGCCTTTAACATTCTAGGATCATGAGTATCCTTTTCAATGTTTGGCCTCACTGGCAGCGCTGGTGCGGGGCGGGCGCGGCGCAGTAGTCTCAAACACAAGAACTTCCTCTGATTGTCCACAGTGGGTACGCGGGCGCAGGAAGCGGCGCGAACTGATCAACGCAAGGCACGCGCCGGTAACTCAAAACATAGCTCGTTCATACAAGTTCATTCCGTTCGTTTGGCCGCAGTCAATCAGCAGGCGGTGAGCGGCAATAGCGCGGAAGTGGGGATCTCAATCTAATTTTAACTGTATTTATAGTTTTTACAGTTAGTCAGACAACAGTAACTTACAGTGGATCAAAATATTTAATTTGATTTATTTTTAGATTTAGATTTATTTTGAAACAGGCTATGGCAACCGCTGTTCTCCACTCCGCGCTGTCAATGTTGCCAAGCAAAACGCGTGCGTTTCCGCACCCGTGTAGCTGCCCGCACCACGCTGTCAGTGTGATCAAGCATTTCCCATGGCCCTAGCAGGCTAATGCTCTGATGGGCCCCTATGATTGGGCAGAAGCTAAAGTTTTCATATTTTTGAGCACATCCATTAATTTTGTACGTAAATTTCATGAGATAAGTTGTAACATCATTCATAAGTCTTTCAAGAAACGTTTGACACAAACATAGGACACATAATTGAAATCAGAACCATGTAGTTAAACCTCCCTTACCAAGGAGTATCTGATGTATTCAGAATCATTGGAACATACCACATACACGACCAACATATTATCCGGAACAATAGTACGATGTAACAGGTTGTATGGGGTTAGCTTACGACCTTAGTAATCTAACTCTCTCATCTTATAACTTAGAGAATTAAGCTCCCTTCCAGTTAATTTCAATTCTAAATTAATATGGGGACGGGTGACATCTAAAATTATACAGTTCGTTGATCACTTTGGTGATTTATTGAAGTTCGTGTTTTAGGAGTAGCACGTTGCTTCTGTTGACAGAATGACTAAGTGTGATATCTTCCTTCATAATATGCTATAAGTGTACCTAATATAATATATTCTTGACACTTATAACATATTTTATTATAATTATCCATTCCCTCTCCTAGAGAGGAGGCCTGAGTCTCAGCAGTAGGAACATTATAAGGATCAGCCTTATAATGTTCCCACTGCTGAGACTCAGCTATGCTTTAACATTTTTTGAAGGAATTAATATTGTTAATATTGTTATTAATATTATTAATAACAATATTAACCTAATAATATAAAGAGGAAACATTTGTACTTTATAAGGATTTTTGTTCGTAATAAATAAACTCAAAAATTACTAGACCAATTTTATAAATTATTTCACAAGCAATGCCATTACTACTATTACTGAGTGATATATATTTTTTACTTTTACTCGAGTGTAGCCGTTGGCTGAAGCTAGTTTAAGATAAAAAATAAATGCAACTAACGATTCTAAACATTATGCAAAATCACAATCAAAAAGTTAAGTAATTTGGAGCATAACACTATTCCTGAAACCATGTTACTAAATCCACAGTAAGCTGTAATAGTAATGCCAAATTATACACCGTTAAATTTTGATCGTTTTAATCCCGTAGAGGGTCGATTCGGTACATGAAACACTACCGATTTGTAAAGATGATTTTACCATACCACTATATAGTAATACATTGCTAGCTGCAAAAAGCACACGCGTACCACTCGCGGTGCGGCGGCGGCGTCGTGTACACGAGCCCTAAATATTCTTATTGTTATTATTATTAATAGGCGTTCGCTTGACTACTATCTCACCTGATGGTAGGCGATGATACGGTCGACTATAGAGCATGCTTACCTAGAAGGGACCTATTCACACTTCACATAAAGACCCCCCAGGTTGTAGCAATCATGAAACAATCTGGCAACGTATTCCACTTCCTAAACACACGATTAGGTACGCAAGTTTCTTACAAAAAGTTTTCACGAAAACTCATAATAAAGTTAAAGGCAAACCAATTCAAACTATTGGCGTGACAACGAAAGGTTAATAGCTTTTAGTTAAAAATTTAACGGTATATTCACTGTCTCCTTAAACATATTGATTACATCAATATCACATCTCACCCGTTCATTACACCGATTACTGGAAGACGGCTATGTTCAACGGCGCACATTAACTGGCTAACCATATTTCACGGCCAATAAGATAGCAGAACCCTCTCCTCGATAATCCTAAACGTAAGTCAAGATATAAATTAAATCTGTGTTCCGAAACTATCTCACCTATCTCAATGAGATCGCTTCACAGATGGGCGAAACTCTTAAATTCTCACATAATCTGGCGTTCGTATCTGCTCTCCCCTTTTTGTGTTTTAATAAAATAATTCACCTTGAAACGGCGGCCCAACAAAAGCTATGAGCCGTACCGTGGGCCAATCTCGATAAAAACTAGTACGATCGTAAACTTGACCCTCCCTTATCCTGGTCGAATCAACACGAAAAGTTTGAGGAAACTCCAAACACGCCCTACGATGATTTACGTTTGTACGCTGACAGTAAAAATGCGGGTCAAAAGAAATTAAAATTTTATGAGGACTTACCAGATCTCAGAGGTGTATCGGGATGGGCAGCGACATTAAAATAGATTACCTGCTTATGTTACGAGCGTCTTACGTTTTTACGATATTTGTTAAGGGCAACATTTTGTTTTATGAATGGCGGATTAAGGTTTGAAGTGAGGAGTAAATAATAAAATAGGCGACTGAATATGAAATCGACGTAAAACTAATTTGGTGAAAATTATGGCGTTAATACTTTGATCGTTGTCAAATGAAGCACTGCAAAGTGGGGTTACTTTAGTCCTGAGGTAAAACTTTAACCTAAACTCGATAACTATGAACACAGTCTCTCGAGTTCCTATTGGTTTGTTTTTTGTTAAGTTTGTGCCAAAGTATCTGTATATACCCCAGTCCAAAGGTACCCCGCCGTAATTCCGATTCCGATTTCCGGCCCGATTTACGGCGGGTAGCTCGCTGTTCGTCCGTCCGCTAACAGTCCGGACCGAGCCCCAGTCGTCGACGGCGCGCACTGTTCCCGCGCGCCTCAAGGAGTGGTCAGCAAACTGTAGGGTCCCAGCAGGGAAGCCTACTCTGGGATTCTGGGGAGGTTTGAAAGTGCATACCAGGGGCTTGGAACCAAGGCAATGAAGGAACGGTGTAGGTTTTTAGTCAGTAAGAGTCTGAAACTATCTCCCGCCCCGCCCAAGGGCAGGATTTATCATTTTATGATTTGACTTACCATAAAAAACCCCACTTTACTTTACCTACAATACATAAAAATCGATTAGCCGTACGTTTTAAAATACAGAGGTCAATGTTTTAGCATCATAGCAGTTTCAAAGTTAAGAGGTGATGAAAGCTGGCCACTTTAGACATAAACATTTATCACCTTATAAAAACAAGATCCCACGGCTTTCCATTATCTTTTATTGTACATCTAAAGCTGTACCTGTTTTATATTGCATTTATCTCAACGTTTTATCTTTCAAAGGACAAAGTAAATGGCCTTTTGGTGGACGCCAAATTATTGTGCCATGCGAAAACCATTAGACAAACCATTTAGATATTGCCGCTGTTTGTGAACATTTGATATCTTGCCTGTGTCAATACGAAATTCTAGTAATACCAAGTTCGATGTTGATGTTACGTATAGAGATAAAATCTTGCAAACTTTTGTAAAGGTTAGTCATTGGAAGCCGTTAGACTTCGGTCTTTTGCATAAAACTTACATTTAGTTTTAGGATACCTAGCTGTGTATAATGTAAAGCCAGGACCAAGTTTCTACCTGGATTTGAAAGGTATCAATGAAAACTTCACTAGGCAAGTCCTCGTGATTTTTACTGGATCACTGAATAGAATTGTACGCTTTGCGTAATAGGTTTCAAAGAAACTAAGTACAATTTATTTTTATCACACCTTTTTAGAGTTCCGTTTCCAAAAAGAAAAAAACGAGACTATATTACTCAGGCTCCATTGTCCATCTGGCTGTATCTCATGAACCGTGGTAGCTAGACAGTTGTCACAGATAATATAATTTATGTTGCCGCTACAACAAAAAATACTAAAAACAAAAAAAAATAATTGATAATTACAGTGTGTTCGATCGCGAGCTTCCGCAGCGCTCGATAGATGGCGCTGTACGCTTTTCTGAATCGCGCTATTAAGATTCTCCGCGGATAAGCTATAAGGTTTCAATTAATAATTTTTTTTGGACTCGCTTTGACAAGAAATTGTTTCATTACGTTGCCGAATTCTTTGGGCAGAGGTTGAGTGGCTAACACAGTGTCTAATGTTGTACGGAACTCTTCGTACGAGAATCCAACTCGCACTTGATCGATTTTTATTATTATTAACATAATTATAAATATACGCATAATTATAAATTATAATACATCTTTGCAGAACTAAAAGTAAAAAACAGAGAACGTAAGAAAAATAAGCCAAGAATTACACGAACCACAAAAAATATAAACGACTTGAAGAACATAACAAAATTAATGAGGTCTTTACAACAGATAACTGCCTGTTAATTAGGGGCCTAGCAGGCTAAGAGGGAGAGTTTTCCTTAAGTGTTTAATTATGCCTTCTGTATCGTAAAGATGAAACGACGTGTAAAATTCCTGAGACCACATCTAAAGAGATATAAAAAAAGAAAAAACCGGGCAAATGCGAGTCGGACTCGCGCACTGAAGGTTCCGTTCCGTACAAACTTGGTAAATGTGATTGACGATTTATGTCGTATTAAAAAAACGATTTATGTCGTATTCGACAAACTTACAATAGCAATTACATAATTATTAAATTAAATTACAATTGTCACTAAATTAAATAAAACATTGAATAAGAATTTAAAATTTCAATAAATTAAATGGAAAAAATTTAAATGTCACAAAATCAAATGTCATGGAATAAAAGTTTAAAATGTTAGATGCTAAATTGAATATGATCATGGAATAAACAGGGTAATACACTGTGTTAGTAAAATGACCCAATCTTAAAATTATTAATAATAATATTCCACAACTACCAGAGAACGCCGTCTAGTCCCAAGCTAAGCAGAGCTAATGACTAGACGGCGTTGTGTGATAGTTAATTAAAAGTGCAAAAAATAAAAAGTACTTACAATAGTAGTAGATAATTATAGTAGCTTAGTACTACTACTATTAACTTCTAAACTTTTTATTGTATCGTAAAGATGAAACAACGTGGAAAATTCTTGAGGCTAGTTAATAATTAAAAATATTTTAATTCTTGAGTTAGATTTAGCCTGCGGTATGTTCACGTCATATTTTTGTGTGTATTTGAATATCACTATTATCAAAATTTTCAAAGAGAAACAGATTGGTACACAGCGCGCGCTTTGCAGTGTTTAGATGACTCAGTGTAATTGTCTTTTTCACATATTTTGGTACTACGATTTTCACTATTTATTCACTATCTATTACTACTTTAGTTTTTTTATGGATTCAGAACAAGTTTCATGTTATGTGCTCAGTCATAGAAGTAAGGTCAGAAAGACCAAACATTCGGCAGCTTTATTTAGTTTCTCATTTACAGACAGTATGCATACACACACAGTGCACAGTATGCATATAGTGATAGAAGGAACCATGTATTTTACTATATTTTAGATCATTTAGGATTGACTTGTTCTTTCCGGTACTTCTAAACGGCGTTAAATGAAAATAATAACCATATTTTATTATGAACCTATAGCTTTATCAATATTATTAACTTACTTTTACAAATCCACTATATCACCATTAGCATTCCTATTAAGTATTTTCGCGAAGTCATCTTTATTTACAAAAGCCATAAATGTATTTGTAAGTCATTCACTCATTCACTTATATCGGTTTTCATTCAATTATCAAATCGGCAATTTGATGACAACGATATTGTGTTTCGAAGAGGAATCGTTAAATACTTGGGCGCAGGATATATTGTTTTATTTACAAGAAATATTTTGAAGAATATGAGAGTGGGAAATAAAATATGAAAAAGAAAAAAAAATGAGCAGAGTTTTGGTTTTGTACCCCTATTTAAAGAGAAGGCAGTACAAAATGAAGAGAAAGAGTTTTCACTGTGGCTAAAGATGAAAATAAATAGACTGAAAAAACCAATCACTTAGGCCGTGTTTACGGAGACGCGGCGTGGTGCGCGGTGCGTTGGGCGTTCGTTGTACATTGCAACAACTGGCCGCGTCATTGCTCGCGCAAAAACAAACATATTATGGTAGTGTACGATGGACCGCCCAACGCGCCGCGCAACGCGCCGTGACTCCGTAAACAAGCACTTACAGTGTATTAGAGTATGCATCTTTTTGTTATTTTGCATGCCAAAATTGGTAGAACACAAAGAACTGCGTAATCACATCTCTTCTAGAAATGTATTGATTTATTGTATTGTGTTTAGCAATAAAGATTTGACTTTGAAGAACAGTATTCGTAAGGATTTGATCTCTCTCAATATTTTACAAAAAAACTACAATTCGGAATTCAAATCTCACATAAACCATTGCAAACACTGAACCAAAAGACGAAAGGTGTTTCTTTCTTCGAACCAATAAAAAAGTTTTTGTACAAAATGTTCCGTCGTCCGCTAAAGTTTTTTGTGTTGATTCTGACTTAGATTGAGAAAGAAAACGGGTAGGACCTCGAGTTCCATCTGATATCAAGAAGCCTCCATTTTATACGAAACGTACTTACGTATAGAACGCAGAAATATCCCTTAATGGAATCTATTAGCTGAACAAAGAAACGTAATCTTAGGTAATTAATTAAACATTTTCGTGTTCATGTGTGTTTAGTGATCGTATTGGTATTCATTTTGAAACTGGAGATTAAGGGTGGCAATGTTGTAATACAAAGGAAAGATGGTCGTTATTGTAGAAAATTGTTCCCGCTTTCTGTTCAGTTAAAACACTACATCTCATTTTTATAGGTGAAAGTTTATATGTATATACAATCAGGGGTCAAAAGTGCAGTTGCACTCTCCCAAAGCTAAAATTTCTTTGTATTAGAAGTTCTATAGTCTTCAACTAGTTTATTCAATACTTTAGATTTTATACTGTTGGTTCTGTGTCTGCGTGTAAGTTTTATATATATTAAGTATGTATTTAGAAATATATAAGTATGTTTATCAGTTATCTAGGACCCATAACACAAGCTCTGCTTAGCTTGGGACTAGACGGCGTTATGTGATAGTGGTGGAATATTATTACGAGTATACTACAAATTAAATCTGTCATGACTTACTTAAGTTCCTGTGCCCCCAAGAGGCTATGGCGGCACACTGGATCAGAGGGCGTCCACAGTTCACCGTTATCCCGTTCGGTCAAACAAACAAAGTAGAAATAGTATGCAACATCTGATTAGTATATAATCAACATCATTTCAGCCGAAAAATGACCACTGTTGGACATATGCCTCTCCAAAGTATCGCCACAACGCCCGGTCTTGTGTTTTGAATCTACTAAATTCCCGCTCATCTCACCAGGTCATCGGTCAATAAGTGTGTATGTGTAGTCACATTCAAAATAGAGTACCATCGATATAGGTTTTTCGTCACTCCATTGATGACCTATATTTTCGACTTCCATACGAAACATATTTGCCATATTCTTGAAAAATTCTAGAAAACCGCATGCAACTGACAGGCGCACACCAATGCATTCCATTTTAGATCGAGAATCTGAAAACAGTCAAGAATGAAAACATAACTGGAACTCGTCATGTTAGAAAAGAATGAATACTTGCAAATAAAATCTAAATAACGAGTATAGACAGTATTTAAATTTAGTATCTAATTTGATTATTATATCACATTGATATTATAAAAGCGAAGGTTTGTGAGTATGTATGTATTATTATTTACTCAAGCTCCAAGCGAACGCCGGCGTTCGCACACCTATTGTCTTTTTATTGTGTCTACTTACGGTATTCAAAAGATTATGTTTATTAGTTCTTTTTTCACGCTTAAACGGCTCGATTAAACTTAGTACATGGGTAAATCGTGAATTCCTTCCTAATTTAAGTATTATTCTCAGAATACAACTTAAAATAGGTACTTTTTATTCCGATATTAAAGTACTATCGGAATCAAAACCTTAGTATAATATTCTATTATAACACGGCCGAAACTAGAAAATTTGTGAGTATGTGTATCGTGCTCAACTGATTAAATGATTTGATTCAATGAAACTTGGTAAACAGGTAGGCCATGTTTAAGATAACACATAGGAAACTTTTTATCGGGATATTTTTTTAATCACGCGGGCGAATCCGCTGGCAGCAGCTAGTTAACAAGTCCAAAAGACAGTATTCACGCACATAAGTTCCTTAGCTCAAAACAGCTGTAACCATTATGTGAAATGTTCATTTTATAAATTAGACCACATTTCTAAACTCACGTGATTGAAACTGTGTTGTTCTCGGTATTTGACATAGTAATTGATATCAGGAACTACAGCTATTTGGACTAGGTACCATCACATGTAAAGCATTCACTCAAAAAAGAAGAAACTACCATGAAACATGCAACTGACAAGTGTATTCAAATTCCGTTTACTATCGAATCACTCGATAGTGTCAGTATCGATTTCGAACAACGAAAAATATGCGGATGTGCCATCATCGGCAGATATCCGCATTCTTGCGCCCGAATACTGGGGGAATTCTCATTTCAGTCGGTCCGCACTTATGTGTAACGTACGAAACAATGAAGGGGTGGCAGATGTTCATTTTAGTAAGCGATACCGTTGCACGGTATGGATATGAAAGCTTCGCATGATTGCCGCCATCCTCCCCTGAATACTGCTATCGCAAAACCTTTTGTTTTGACTCAACGAAAATATTTTCATTTCCTCGACCACGTTCGAGCGCTTCTAGTTTGTGTATCCGCAATTTGAGGATATTCCGAGGTCGTTGAGTGCCTTTTGCGATTCACCGCGAACTGATTTCATTTTTATTGTGAATAAATTTATAACGAGAACATTCGGTAGGCACTTTTGTTTTCGTGGACTTCAGCGAATCGGTTCTACTATGTTTTTATTATTTTGTTTTTATTTAAGATGCGAAGTTAAACAATTGTGGTTGGTTTATTGGCTCTTGTATTGTTTT
This sequence comes from Leucania comma, assembly GCA_958295575.1. NCBI lineage: Eukaryota > Metazoa > Arthropoda > Insecta > Lepidoptera > Noctuidae > Leucania > Leucania comma. Next base: position 23,610,701 of record OY282467.1, on the reverse strand, counting down.
GTTGTTTGATTTCATCATTCAATTGTAAATCACAGCAATCTACACCTAAAAGCTTTGATTGTATTTCGATATATAAAATATGACCTTGTTTTTTGTTGGTGTATATCTTTTAATCACTAAGTGGGCAGGTTACGAACAGGGTCATCAACTGGTTACCTTCCCTTTTACTAGGGTTTTTTCATGTGAGAGACTGGTACCCTAGAAATACAATTGCTTATACTTACATACACAGTTATTAATCTTTTTAAAAGACACACTTTAACTGTGACAGTAAATATACAGCGACTATTAGACTTAACGATAGAGCTGATTTGATGTGTATATTAACATTTTAGATTGGCCTGTTGGTCTAGTGGTTAGTGGCCCTGACTGTTATGCCGGAGGTCGTGATTTCGATTCTCACCCAGAACAAATGTTTGGATGATGAGCACGATTATTTGTTATGTGTCTGGATGTAAATTATTTCTATAATATATATGTATTTAGAAATGTATAAGTATGTTTATCAGTAGTCTAGTACTCATAACACAAGCTCTGCTTAGCTAGGGACTAAACGGCGTCGTGCGATAGTTGTGTCTAATATTATTTGACAGTATTCTGTTCCTCCTGTTTATTAAGGTTTCATCCCGCTTCATCCAAAATTGGCTATAACAATAACACCTTTTTTTAAGGAAAACGTATCAGACTTTTACTAATTGAAAACCACACTTATGTTCCTTCAGTTACGTCCCAGGTCCACGAATACCTAAACCTTTTAGAAGACGATCCATGGCCATAAAACAATAGCGCGCTTCACTAACGAACATAATTTAATTTAAGCTATCTGAATTATTACACGTTACTTTTATCATGATTGTATGAATTATATCCTTCAAAAAGTGAGAAAAAATAATAATAAAAAAGACCTGTGTGAACCCCAATAATAGTCCTATATATATGCTTACCATCAGGTGGGATCGCAGTCAAGCACTACTTTAAATAAATTATATATATATGTATTATATGCTGGATATTTAAAAAAAACACAGTGCTGGTATTCTGATAGGACCTGGTGATGCCACGAACACACTTACGGAATACACACTAATGATAAGTAATAAACTACACTACATTACATAAACTTAAAAAAAATAGACTGATTTATGACTGAATGATTGATGCAACCGTTGACGGTGAGGTGCAGTGGCTGCAACAATGCTTACCATCAATATAAAAATAAATTAGCTTTTTATAAATTACCTTTATATAAATGAAAAATAAAAAATGCGTTCCCAGATACCAACTCGGTCCAAAATTCAAGCAACATTATTACGTCTATATTATTTATTATTTTACCTACCATAAAAAAAGTCTATATTATAAAAGCGGGAATCAAACCAGCGGGGTAGTTGCGTAACACAGAAATTCTTAAAATAAATGGAAATGTTTTTCATTTTCATAATATTTGTGTACTGTTGAGCATGAAGAATTTTTAAACATACTATAAAATAATCTATACCTAGAGGTATTTTTGTGGGTTATTATTAATTGTATGAAGGTTTGCTGGGAGAAAACTCATTGTTGAGTTAAGCTCGCCTTTGTATATGCATTGTCCAATTACTGTGTTATATATTAAATGTTTTATGTACCTACAACAAAGAATAAAGAATATATGATGCAGTTAAGGTATCGCCGGGCTCATACTAAAAACATCAACATGGAAAAGTCTAACAAAAACACCTTGACAGTTTTGAACCCAATGCTAGAACTACTAGGCTTCACAGTCCAGAAATTCCCTGTACCTACCGTCTGCATAAATATTCATTCTCACGAAAGAGTACTTACTTACGAAAACATAGGCAATCATACATCCATAAGAATTGAAGCATTTTTTCCTGTTACAGAGCTCCCGAGCAAACCAGTCGTCTTCGATGAGTATGGGAAAGAAATATCAAGTACCGCAGGCCCTTATCACGAAGGAGGAGAGTTCAAACTTATTTGTTCCGTTAAGGGTGGTAAGTACTCGATTTATTGAACTAAATACTGTATTCAAATCTTAGTTTATATCTAGTCGAGTTCTGAAATTCATTCATCCGTTGCATCGTGATTGAATAACAGAAATATAAACTTTAGAACAAACTAGCTTCGCTCCCGCTTTACCCTACTCTAGGCTACTCTACCCTACTTTAGGCTACTCTACCCTACTCTACCCTACCCTACCCTACTCTACTCTACCCTACTCTACACAAAGTAATGAGCAGGTTTTGGAATTGTTTTTTTTATTTTTTATTTAACGAAATAAAAAATTATCCTACATCCTTCTACTGGTTTCAAGCTACCTTCCTACCAATTTTCAGTCAAATCGGTTCAGCCGTTCTTGAGTTATAAATAGTGTAACTAACACAACTTTCCTTAATATATATAGATATACATTACTAATTTAATAGTATTCCAGTAGATTTGAGCTAATAACACGCATTCCTAAAGATCTACTGATTGTTAACGAATTAGGCTCTTAACACAAATACTTTTTATGCAAATATAATTTACTAATGACTGTATTAATTTGTTACAAAATGATTCCATCTCCATTTTATCGGGAATAATTTGTACTTTGGGGCTATAAATGTTAATTTTATCGCAGAAAACTCGATCTACATTTCGACTCACCTGGGAAATGAATTCAAAAGTTCAAAAGCGATGGAAACTCCAAATGTTTCTTACAATGATAGGGCATTTTTGGGAATAGTAGTACCAGGGGTGGATGTAGTAAAAGAGAAGTGTTTGTGAATTCAGCTTCTAACGTAATATAAACAAAGGAAAAGGAAAGAACAAGAAACAAACGATCACTTGAACAGTCTACCAGAATCGTATCCACTCAAACGAAATTGATTGAAATGTATCGTTTATTTTCTACCCTCCTGGACATTCTATCTTCCAACATTAATTTCTTTGATGTCAACCTTTTGATATTTTTAAGACACTTTTTAACTTATCCACATTTTCATTCTAATTCTTTTGACATCAATAAACATTCGCAAAACATTGATATTACATTTTGTGGAGCAAATAGCACAATCATGTTCTCATTACGAAGGGATGTAATGTTATTTGGGAACAATGGAAGGCTCATTGTGTTCTGTAATATGTTTTGTTTGTAGGTTATCCGACGCCGAGAATTCAGTGGCTTCAAGGTGACACTGTGTTGGCTACGCTAAGTGCTGGAGAGCATTCAGCGCCGACAAGGTCACTAACTTTAGTGATCAGGAATGCAACGAGGGCGCATTTAGGAGCATTATACACATGCACTGCGGATAATACGCTGCTTGCGTCACCGCAGAAGACAACTATTAAAGTTGATTTGTTTTGTAAGTATTACATTCATTTATTTGTGTAATTTAAATTGTAATTTATATAAAAAAAGGTCTCGTTAAATTACAGAAGAATAATGAGGGACCTTATCAATTCCCAACCAGAATTTTACACGCTTAACATATTACGCTCGTACAAAAAAGTAATTGTAAATAATTCCCTCGGGATTTTACCTTCATGTTGTTGTTTTTAAATTGCTTAGTATGAAATGACATTTAAAGTTAAGCACATGCTGTAGCACATTCAAATGGTGTCTTGATAAAATCGTTTTCAGACGGAATTGTGCTACAATACAGCAAACTCCTTTTAGGAAAATTCGGGGCTTATTTTTCGGATAGCCTCGAATATCAGAGAAATGAAAACGAACAGGGATTGCAATATTCATTCCCTCAATATCGGACAGTTATTAACAGTCATTAACGCCGATATTCGGGCGAGCAGCGAGCTGAGCCTAAACCAATATCCTTTTTAGAGTCGAGTCTCGCTTTGCCCGAAGTCCCGAACATAGGCTACTAAGAAAAAAAATACACAGACCTTCGAGTTCTTTATTTCATTACACTTGCAGATATTTGCCATCTTGGATCAGGTGTCAAATTACATTTTATTGGTTTACTTGTCGAGTTAGCAATTCTATTTGCCTCTCCGATAGCTTTTTCTTGTTTTGTCTCGGCATAAAAGTTCTTGTAGAATGAACTGCGACGTGACATAACTCTTACATTATTGTCACTATGTGTTGCTTATTTTCGTGGCAATGAAGGGAAAGTTTCTTATTTAGGATAAAAGTAACGCATTACTCATACAGTCCTCCATAATAATGGTGGTAAGTCCCCTCTTCGAGGAGTGGTTGGAAAAACATCACGGTATACTCTTATTCCGCATGACGCAATTCCGCATCAGACATAGTAATTTCGAGAGGTTCCTGCACCTGATTCGCACGGGTATCACCATTTTGAGGACCGCCCGGAGGAAAGTCAGTAAAATTATAGGACCCTTTAGGGTGGTTTATGTACTTCCAAAAATTAAACCCCATGGAATGCAAAAAGCAAAGAAGGATACTCGTACATACACCCTTACAGCGCGAGGAGGCCTTAGATGATTTTTCATGTTAAAAAAACACCCAATTCCTACGCTCAATAGTATTATTTTCATACGTGTAACACGTATGTTTCTGAGTAAATATTTAAGGCATCTTTTTATAGTTCCGCACGTGTGAAGTTTTGGTACTCGACGTTTTATTGTAGTCGGGTCCATAAAACAGTTGAGAGAGCATACAATTTATGTTCAGCTGTTTATTTTTTAACGTAGCCGTTCCGAAGCCAAAGTCTTGGCAAAACTTGCTAGGATTTTAGTCGAGTTCTTATTTCGTCGTGGCTGGCTGGTCCGGACGAAAACGTCTAGATTTAGAAGGAGCCGGAAGAAAAACCGCCTTCGTGTAAATGTAAACAGTGCTAGGCATTGTAGTACAGTCTGTCGGAAGTTTGGTTGTACTAGGACTTGCGTTAGTATCCGGAGACCGGTATTCGAGTAAATATTCGAGCATAATGAATGCCTTTAGTAGCGAGAATTGGGCTTACGGAGTCAGCATGTTTTTGAGAGGTCTTGAAACAGTGGGTTCCAGTGACAACTGTGTTGAAGACTGATAAGAAGTACCTAAGTATTGTTAGCCAGGAAAAAATGTTCACAAAGTTATAAGCTTGATATGTTACCTGGTTGTTCACACAAACACATGGTCACCCGGCCATCCGGGCGACTGTTATTTTGCACCCGTACCCAGCTGTGCGCTGGTATAAACCTGAATATACATATTTCATTCAGAATCAGTAACTGAATCAATTGCAATCATTTTTACCCTATGTTATATTTTTTCCCAAAAATATTTTAAAAAAGGTCACAATTTGGACACCACCGACACTAAGTACAACACAGGTCACAGCAGGTCATGGTGGGCATTAGGAGTTAGTGCACAGCTGGGTACGGGAGCAAAACAACCCTTCAGTGGCCCAGATGGCCCGGTGATGTGTTTATGTGGATAACCAGGTAATATAACAAGCTTGTGAATCAACTTTGTGATTTTTCATGATAAAGTTATGAAATTTTGTACATAGATTCTTAGCATAAAAATACTAGTCCCGTATTTCGGGTTTCGCATATACTAAAATTATGTTTATATAATCCTTTGTAACATTTCAATCATCTATTTGCTTAACATAGCATAATCATCCTAATAATGTGCCCACCATCAGGACCCAGGCGTCCTCTATAGGAAAGTAAACTGGGCCGTAATACACAGTGCGGATTGGTGGATATCGCAATATGTCTTCAAATTTTTGGTTCTAGAACATGCCAGTTTCCTGAAGATTTTTTCTTTTACCGTTTTAAAAGCAGTGGTGATGAAATAAATTACATGAAGTAATGGGCATGGCTGAGTTTAAATCAGCGACCTACAACTATTAAATAGGCACTATTTTCACTGGGCTAGCTTTTATTTATATGACCAGTGAAATAATAACCAAATAATAACTATTAACCTCAATAATTATATTTTAAACTGATATAGGTTTCATTGGTGATTTGAAATTCATTAATCAGCTTAAACTATCATTTAAATTCAATGGCAATCGTAAACCAGTTAACATAGATTCAAATAATTATGAAGTTAATAAATATTAAATTGGTAATAAATGGCCTATTTTGTGTCTTAATTTTTTTTGTTTATCGAATGATTCATTGTAACTAGTGTTACTTAAAAAAATAATTGTTTTGTTTTTTGTTCTGTATTTAAGCAGTTTATGATTTATTTTATTTGTTGTTATTAATTATATTTTGTTGATGTGATTTATATTATGTTGATAGAAGTAGTGGTAGCCTAGTGTAATGGCATCATCTTATGTAAAAAAAAAACAAATAACACTTGACACTGACATAATTATGTAACTTTATTTCTTGGACACAAGTTAAACCTATCAAATCTATATATGAAGGCTAATGGATGAAAATAATAATTGTCGCGTAACATATTTGGAATTTTAACTACGATAACAGTCACTTGGGGTGTAATATACCCTTAACGCACTTTTCAAGCATAATCTCGTAATAATGAGCATCGTTCGCAAATTTAATCACAAAAGACACTCGCTGTTATACAGCTACTAGATATTCTAGTTTAAAAAGTAGTAGACATTGAACAGGGTCTTGGGTGTGTGGCACCCCACCCGACTAATTAAGGGTTGAGATATAGTAGACAGATTGTTTTCTTTAATTAAAATTGCACTAAGTTATGTCAAGTCGTTTTAAAAGTACAAATACTTTATAATCGTTTGAATCTTAAATGAATTAACCTCAAAATAACCTCGAAATTGAGTCACAAAACTTTTTGTACTATAATTTGAAAGCATTCTAACTTCAAGTTCTGAAACCTTTACTTAAAGTTAAATTAAGTCTTCAAAACTGTAATTATATTTGTTTTGAACCTAGTTATTAGAATTGAAATATATATTTTTTATTACAATCAGATAGCAAAATATATTGGGATATTTTTTTTTAGTAGGCTTGTAAATCAAAACCTATCACATGTTGAGCGTAAACTGCTTGCTAAAAAGGTTCAAATTTACCACAGTTACCTTCAGGTAAACTTTTGATTGGTAGTTTAGGTTACCTTGTCGTGGAGATCGTATCGAAATTATAACGACACGAACTCATTTGTGAGTACAAATGCCCTTTTTTTTGTTCAAGCTATTTAAATGTTTATTACGTCGGTACATTAACCTTTATTCTTGGGCAATTTATTATTTGTTTACTGGTTTACTTTATTCTCTCTTACATAGTGCTTGTTTTGTTTTTTCAAAGTCTGTTTGTATCGAAAATGCGTTCACAAACATGTAAACTCATGTAGGTATGAGATACCCAGACTCGGCACAACTGCCCGTAGGTCATACAAATATTTGTTCCGAGTGGGATTCGAACCAGCGACACGCAGCGCAGTATCATATTGTAACCGTATCAACTCACAAACACATCAAATGCGACGATTGATTGAGAAAAATTGAAAACAAGCCAAATGCAATTAAAACAAGGTATTTTGAAAGTTGTCTCTTATGAACCTCAGCGGCCCAAGCGACGTTTCTACAAACAAAGAATGTTATATAACAATAATAATATTTAATATTCCACAACTATCACACAACGCCGCTTAGTCTCAAGCTAAGCAGAGCTTGTGTTATGAGTACTAGACAACTGATAAACATACTTATATATTTCGAAATAAATACATATTATAGATAAATTACACCCAGATACAGAATAAATAATCGTGCTCATCAAACAAACATTTGTCCTGGTTGGGAATCGAAACCACGACCTTCGGTATAGCAGTCAGGGCCACTAACCACTAGATCAATAGGCCAGTCTAACTATATGTTTTTGTCATTTGTTAATGATTCAATGAAGTTAAGATCTAGCCAATTTGCCAGCTTACATAAAGCTTAACGTGTCAGAAAAATTGAGGAAGAAAAAAATTCAGAAGATCAAGTTTTTGTTTCAATACAACAGGACGTACATAATATCATGAGCGTCAGACATCGACTGAAATAAAGACGACGTCTTAAGTTTATTTAAAAAAAAAAATATTTTCAGACATCGAGGCCCATAGTGTGTTAGTACTGTCATGTTTACATACATAGCTACGTAAATAGGTCATCACATAAACAAACAGGAACATACAAACAATATAAAAATCAGAAACATGGAGCTTGATAAAAGTTTCATACATAATATTATGCTGATTAATAAATGCTTCATGCAACACAAATGTAGCTTAATAAATCGCGAACTTCGAAATCAACGCCAACTGATGATTTTGTACTCGGTGGGATATCTCGGCGCCCTTGGACGGGGTGGGAGATAGTGTCAGACTTTTACTGACTAAAAACCCCACTCCTGTTCCTTCGTTGCCTTTCAGAAACCGACCCTGGCCCCAGTAGGCTTTGACCCTGTTGGTCCCCTACGGTTTGCTGACAACTCCTTGAGGCGCGCCTGAAATAATTCGTGCCGTCGACGACTTGGGCTCGGTCGGCGAGCTACCCATTGCTCGCCGTCCGCAAGCCCGAGAGGCGGGAGGCCGAAAATTAATGACAAGGCTGTTTATGTTCCATTTTGACGCGTATCTTGCCACTCGCTAGGAAATCAAAACCTAAAAGGCACTTTCTGTTGACCTGGAATCCTGGGCTTGAACCAAGGTCTCATAGCACTAGTATAAAGATACGGAATATTTTCGAGACTCGATTCGGAAAATGAACTATTATATACTTGTATTTGCATTTCGGGTTGGTGTTTGCAACTCCACGACTAAAGCGCGTATTTTGCGTATTATATACTTAGGTGAGCTTGTACGAAACCTTCTACGCGCGAGTCCGACTCGCAATTGGCTGGTATTTTTAAGTTTAGATTTGAACACTTGTGTAATTGTTCCGATAAATCTTTAAACAGCTGTGCCCTTCAACCAGTATTAATAAAATTTATTATCGTAAAACTGAAGGTTGAAAAAAAAAATCTTTCGTTTGTCTCTATGTACCATCATTTACTTAATCATCTCCTTTCTCTGTGATAATAAACTAAGATGCGATGAAAATAATGAAATTATTGTTGCAGTAAAACCATTAGGAGTAGAAATAATTTCAAGAGAACAGCCACTGTCCGTCGGAAGAAAATCAGAGCTCTGGTGCAAAACGACGGGGGCCAGGCCGCCAGCCACCATTTCATGGTGGTTAGGAGGGAAGAAGATGGACGCTATAACCAAGGATACGGTAAGAGAAACCAGTTTACTAATAATGAGCATAAAATATGTTGTCATAATTTACATTGGCATAAGGAAATTCAGCATGATCATTACGCATAATATTATTAGGCATAATGCTTGTTGCCATAAATTCTGATAGCTTAATAATAATGAAGCATAATTTTATAAAGCATAATGTTATAAACTAAGTATTAAAAAAAACATGTTTGCGGCTCATGGGTGGCCCCAGGGCCACCCGCGGCGCACCTTAACCTATTCCAATAGAGTAATTCCCAAATCATAATAATAAAATGCCTTTAAAATTTATGCAACTCCAATTTGTGCCAAAACATATTAGACTTAATGATAGTTATACTAACCTTTGCATTATGCCAAAGTATTATTATGCAGCAGTATCATTATGCTAATAAAAGTTATGCGAAAACGTTATGCCAAACTATATTATGCCTTAAAATTTTATGCCAAGAGGGGTATTACCAGAGAAACCACGATGTTTTTGCTAGAAGTACTTACTAGAAAAATGTAGTACAATTATTTATATAGTTGGTCAGCTAATAATTGCTTGCACAATACATTTATATTATATTAAAACGAAACTCACATACATTAGTGTAACAATTGATTAGCAAACACTACATGTCATATTTTTGGTTATTCTATTATCTTCATATATATAAAAATGAATAGCTGTTCGTTAGTCTCGCTAAAACTTAAGAACGGCTGGACCGATTTGGCCAGTTTTGGCCTTGAACTATTTGTGATCCTCCAGGGAAGGTTTAAACGGTTTGAAAAATATTCGTAGACTATTTGGTCAGCTAAATATAATATAATAATAAAACATTATATAACTAAGATAATAATTGAAAACGACAACAAGTTACAAAAAAGGTGGATTAATAAATACAATTACATTGTAAGTAATAAACAGATTGATCAATCAAATAAATTAAGTTCCGGAATAACATTAATACATTTGAGTTCAAAGATTATTGAAATTTGATAAATTGACGCAATGTAAATAGTGACTGTAATAAACTTTGTTCAATAATAAATTAAATGAATGATGAAATGATAATAATAATTGATAATGTAAGAATCTATTTTATAAGATTTATGAAAGTATGCATGCATGCAATTATAATTAAGTAAAAAATAATAACAAAAATTATAGTAAATAACAAGACCTTGTTAAAGACATGTATGCAATAAATAATTCTAATTAAAAACCATGATGGGCTTGCTTAAATAAATAAATAAATAATAATTAATCAGTGCAAAAATTCCTTAGAGGTAAACACACAAAATAAAATTACGTTAGTGTAAGCATATAAGACCTACATGTAAAGCTAACATGCAACCTCAGAACTTATTGATTTTATTCAACCTCCTTTTCTTCTCTCAGTTGGAATGTTATTGCAACGGTTTTTTTTTAAATTTCATCATAATATACTTATCTATATTTTATTTTCCTTTTTTATTTTTATTTCCCCAATTCTACAACTTTATTTTTAGTTTATGCGAAATCTGATTATAGTTTGGTTAGAATCAGTAGCTGAATGAACTCCAATAAATTTTACACAATGTTATAATTTTTTACAAAAACATTTAAAAAAAAAGTACAATACAGGTCACGGCAGGTCGTAATAGGCATAAGAAGCCAGTGAACTCGTGGATACGGGAGAAAAAAAACCCGCCGTCACCCGGATGGCCCGGTAACCACGCATTTGTGTGACAAGCAGGTGACATAAAAACCTTATAACTTTATGATTTTTCATGATACAGTTATGAAATTTTGTACATAGATTTTTTGCATAAAAATACTTAGTGTTATATATTCTAGAAATTTGAACTCAAATTAGTCCAGTCCTGACTACGAATCATAATGACCGTGCACCGTAATATCCTCAAAAACTAATACAAATCTCTAAATACAGGGTATAGCTGACGCGAACGAGACCGAATCGTTGCTTCAATGGATGCCATCAAAAGATCATAACGGTCAAATACTTACGTGCAGAGCTGAACATCCCAACTTCAACCATTCCAGCATTGAAAGCAAACTACCGCTGAACGTGTATTGTGAGTATACAAGTTTATTTTTATCTTCGTAGTGTATGGTTTTGAATAAGAATTTTTGCTCGTTTCGGACTTTCATATCCAGTTTAAGATGATTTGGTAATTTGTGTTTTGAACCACCTATCTAAATATAGAGTACTTTAGAACACGCAGTCGTATCATAATTGCACACAAATAATTGTATGCAATTATTTGATGTAAGGTTATTTGTTCGATTTGCAGTGATTTAAAGGCTAAGCAACGCGACAATGCATGAAGATAATTTTCAAAACACTTACTTGAAAATCCGCTCTAATTCCTACCAATTTAGGCACACAATTCATTGTTAACTGTCTGTAAAACTTTATAAATAAAACGAAAAAAAAAAACAAAAGGAAGACATTTTAAGACATGATACTGAAATAAAGTTGTAGATTATGGCCAAACTATCATATATCAATTTTTATACTGTTATGAGTGATGAAAAACAAGTCTTGTTAACAACTATATATTGAGTTCCGAAAAAATCTTCTAGATAAAAATTCCATTCACAAAGTTCGTGGAAAACTTCAATTAGATAGGTATTTATTTTTATCACGAGTTAGAACAACTATTTTTAGTCTAGTGATTTAATAAAAACTTTACTAAATCAATATTTACTTCAAACAAAGTTTAGTTTTCAACGAAAGCCTGGCCTGTTTGCAGTAAACAACTGCATTGCAGAATTAACATATAAACATTAAACTGCCTATCAGTTTGTTTAGTTTCAATTAACGTTAAACAAACAAATGTTAACAGTATCATAATAATAAATATAATAAACTATCATTAATATAATATAATATACTTATCATTAGTCACATTTAAGTTTATATAATTTGTATTAACTGTTAAAATGCTATGTGGGACCATCCTGCATAACCACCAAGGATTGATACGCGGCCAATAACAGAGTTCACCAATGTATTGAGCAGTGGTGGCCGAGTGGTAACGACTTACGATTTGTAGGTCGCGGGTTCAAACACAGCCAGGAACTAGAATAGGGGGCTTGAGTCCCAGCAGCGGGAAAATTATAAGGCTGATGCTATGCATTGAGATGAAAAGAAGAAGAAAAAATGTTAAATCCCGTGTGGATTAAAAATAAGATTTCGAATTCAGAACATTTTTATTTTGTAGTTTATTTTATTTTATCATCGACCTATATTCTTGCGATAGACAAGCACGTTCCTAAAAAACATGATATTGTAGAGGTGAAAACACAATATTACGACTTCTATGGCTAATTAATGCGGTTATAGTGTTAGAAGCTCTATTTGTTACATTATTTATAAAAAAATTCATCCGCTTACTATTTTTAACTATTTGGCATTTTAAAACAATCTGTTTTTTCTTACTATCAAAATATGAACACCTATGCTATTTAAACCATAAACCTTAAAAAGTTTATGGTTACCGTAATTAGAGACACAATAGAAAGACAATAGGTGTGCGGACACCGGTGTCTTCTCGGTTCATAACAGTTTAATTATCTTGCCAGATTGCAAGTTAATATCAGCATGCGATCTCTTTAGACACCACAATATTAATAAATTAAACTATTATATAGATCTATTAAAAACGAGTAAGGTAGACTGTTGAGTGACGCATGAATCCAATGAATGGGAGATGCACAGGATCGGTCATTATGGCGACACTAGCTCTTGCTAGCGGTCTCGCCCGTGTGAAAATATAAAATTTTCCTTTTAAAAAAGAACGTAGAGCTGAGATAGAAAGTTTCCTATGTACTATTCCAAAACTTGACTTGGTTAATTTAATAGGCTGGTGAAAGCAGAGTAAAAATCTGTTAGAAAAACAGATTTTCGTACTTCCTAAATATCGTCCGATCCTTTCTAACAGCATTCCAGTCGTGGGGATCTATCTCAACTTAGATTAGCCAAGTTATCATCTCCTTAGCCTTTTATCGTCTGATTTGGGTTCGGCCTCCAGTCTAACCTGATACGGCTGAATACCTGTGTTCTACGTGGAGCGAATGCCTATCAGACCTCTACAACACAGTTACTGGGTAACACGATACTCTTGGGATAAACAGATAGTCACAGGTTTTCTGGCGATTAGCTTAGACAAGTACGCAGGAGATAATTATTATACACCGTTAAATTTTAGTCGTTTTAATCCCACGGAGGGTCGATTCGGTACATGAAACCCTATCGATTTGTAAAGATAAAAATTAAAAATAATGTACTTTTTTTAAACTTGAATTAATTTAGGCATGTACGAAATTGATTTCTTTAAGAAAACGTCAGCTGATCGAGGGCAATGAACTGTAGGTAGTTAGTACGCAACGACCGACAACTCCATACAAGGTCATTGACTCATTTACTTAAAGAAATTAATTTCGTACATGCGTATATTAATTCGAGTTTTAGAAAACAAGTTCTTTATTTTTTAATTTTATCTTTATAAATCAACAAATTTAACGGTGTAGTGCATTGAGGTGTGCAAATATGTATGCACACTCTATGCAATATCTCTCTGTGATAAATCTCTGATAAAGGTGCATTCTTATAGTCCGATTAGACGGCAAACTGACACGACTGGAGAGAAATTTGGCGCATGATCAATGGCTTTACGTGTTTTCCGAAGCACGGAGTGTCACACCAATAACATCCGAACTTTAAGCTGCGACAGAGTTTCCAATAGAAAAAACGGTAATTTAAAAAACTAAAAAACCCGAATGCTTTTCTGAGCATTCATGAAAAAGCCCTAAAACAAGAAAATCTGGCAGTCGGGACCCATTCTAGAATTGAGAGCACATACCTGTATTACATTGCAGATTACTCCAATCTATTGACTAGACGGCTGACTTTATAGAATGGGTCCCGACTGCCAGATTTTCTTGTTTTAGGGCTTTTTCATGAATGCTCAGAAAAGCAGTCGGGTTTTTTAGTTTTTTAAATTACCGTTTTTTATTTTTTATTTTTTTAGTTTTATTTTATTACGATATCACTTTCAAAGTAATTACGAATCTAACGACACCTCTCAAACTAAAATCCATCGAGCGGTTCAGGCTGCAGAGCGTGCCAAACAATTATACATACATACATACATACTTACTTACATACATACATACATACATACATACATACTCTCGAAAAACATAACCTCCTTCTGGCGCAGTCGGGTAAAAACACACTATACATTTTTTGTTAACTGTATAGTGTGTTTTTAATTTTTTGTGTTGTTCGAACTCAAAACGGATCTAGGACCTGACTTTTGGAAAATAAAGAGTAAACTACAAAACCAGGGATTTAATTACATTTATGGGGCAATTGTCAATTCCATATCTTTTAGGCTTAAAGACAATTGTTATTACCGATAAAATGGCTCTTTGTGTAGACCATAAAATGATAAAACAGTAATGAATTTATTACACGTTCACAAACATACTTAGAAAATGTATAAAAACTCAATATTCACGAAAGGAAACCACCATTTTCCGAGACACCCTCTACACAAAACCAATTAAGTTATAGTGCTATTTTGCATAATATGCCATGCAATGCCATAGCTATAATTGCCCTAACTTTTGTTGAAAACACTGGCTGGCAATTAATAAAAGGCGTATCGGGCGATAACTTTAGATTACTAAGAAATTGAGTCACAGAGCAGTCGTGGCCTTTTTTTAATACGTGGGATAATTATCCAATGACATATCCCGCCCTTGGGCGGAGCATGAGATAGTGTCAGACTTTTACTGACTAAAAATCTACTCTTGTTTCTTCGTTGCCTTTCATACCGGGGCCGAATCTTCCTTTCAGAAGCAAACCCTTGGCCTCAGTAGGCTCCGACCCTGCTAGGCCCCTACGGTTTGCTACAACTTCTTGAGGCACGCGTAGAGCAATACGCGCCGTCAACGACTTGGGCTCGGTCCGGACGGTTAAGTTATGTGTTTATGAATTCAAACCCAGTCAATTGCTTTAATAAATAAAAAAAATCCTTTTATCAGAAAATGCTAGTAAGCAAAGTTAATTGGTTGTGTTTGTACAAATAAAAAAAAAATGTTTGTTTTAATAGTAGTAGTGTTTTAAATGTTTGTTTTAACAGTTTTATAAAAATAATTTTTAGATATGTAATATTATAGATTATTGTGTAGGAATCCCTCTGCAGGTAAAAGCCTCCTCCAAATTGAGGCAGTTTTCTCTGGATTGCGCTGCCTGCGTCCAGTTTGGAACCACTGTGCGTTTAATTTCATCCTCCCATCTATTGCAAGGTCTCCCTTTCTTTCTTTTGCCCACTGTCCCCTTCCATTCTGTCACTCTTTTTGTCCACCTTTCATCTTCCAGGCGTGCTGTGCCCGGCCTAGATTCATTTTAATGCAAGAATTTGTGCTGAACCGTCCGTTGCTTTTGTGATGCTTTTTTTGGTGCGAAAATCATCTCACGACATCTCCGCGCACCCTGGGGCGGGGCGGGATATAGTGTCAGACTTCTACTGACTAAAAACCCACTTCTGTTCATTTGTTTCCTTTCATACCGGGGCTGAAACTTCTTTTCAGAAATCGATATCGCTGTCCCCATAGCTTTTGTGATGTTGCGTATTTTTGTATACCTTATTTTTTTATGGCTTTGTAATCTTATTTTTGTTTAACTTCCCTGTCTAACCGCTTTAACTTAAGTAATTTGTTTCATTATCACTGCTCTCAAAACTTATAATCCTCGTCTCACAAGTTGAACCATCAAAGCACTCGACGTTGAATGCGCAGTAACCGATTTTCGGATCTCAATTGAAGTGGGGGTTTGCGCATAACCATAGCAAATACTTCAACTTATTTGCACCCGGCAAATTCTCTTTTTTAAAAAACTTTACTCACTTTAATAATAAAAAAAACCACGAATGCACAATGCATATTCATGATCGTCACAAATTGTTTTCTTTTTGGATCAAAACCTTACCAATTTCCTAACGATTTTTCCTTGATCATATTGAGTGAGGATGATGAAATAAATTAAAAAAGTAAAGTATTTGTTCCAATTTAAACTTGCTCAATTCGTAAAGTTAACTTTTCCAAAGTTGAGCAGTGAATTTAATTCACTGCTGAACTTTGGAAAAGTCAGTCAAAATTATGGATTAATCATTAACATTAGCACGCCAATCAGTCAGTGGTTTGGTAATAATGAGCTGTATCAAACTCGACTCAGGTACGTTTAAGGGCTGATTTCATCATACAATATAAAAACTTAGTTCAACTAAACTGAGCTCAGCGTAATCTACTTTAAAGACCCTTGTTACATGGGCGACAACAAAAGAATTGAAACTGAGTTTAGCGTAAACTAGGTTCAAATTATCGCGGTGAAACGCAAAATGAAGCTATGATCTCGATTAGGCGCTCAAACTGCGTTTTATTTGAACGAATCGCGATTAGTTTATTGGTGAATTTGGCTCCTAATAATAAACTAAAACTTAGATTAGACTTCTAGGTAATTTGATTATCAAAATTATCTTTGTATATCCAATTTATTTATGCGCAAGCTTGTCTGTGGAGCCATAGCCATAACAATAACGCGTGTTTTGTTGGTATCCATTTTTGAATCCCACATTGATCTTGCGAATATCAGCTTGCGCCATAGGCCTTGCCTGCGTGGGTAGGTAAGATAAGATAAGGAAATCCTTCCTTGTTGGCCCGTAAAACACAGGGTTGTTACCCAAACGATACAGAAACCCGGGAGCTGATGGCGAAACGACATGGATGATCCTTAACAAAACTAAAACCCGACTACGACAAAAAAAAAACATTTAAAAGTATGAAACAAGATTTTTGGGTTAATAAAATAAACAAGGTTACTGGAGAAACAAGAACAAAACAAAGTGTTGTGCTCTCTAGCAACGCCACCTTATATTTTTTTATTATGATATAACCCACTTCTATGTACGGCCAACGTACATGACGTACATGCATTGTTTGTGAATGTACGACTTTTAAATTAAAAGAAAAAAGTAAATTAACGTGGCGTTGCTGCGGAAAATTCTCTGTAGCAACGCCACCTGTAATCAATATTTGTAGATACAATTTCAGCAATTTCTTTGAAGTTATCTATTGTACGAACGCTGTGTATTATGTACACGTGATAAGTATGAAAAAATAGGGTCCGTAACGATACTTCCAGAGTCACATGGTCGATTAACGGAAAGTCGACTGATCGTTTGATCGAATACAATATATTTGCGAAACAACCTTTTATCGCCTTTAACCTTTTAACGGTACTTCGATTAAACGATTTATCGAATATTTTTTAATCGATAGACTGCTCTTTCGAATGAGTTTTAGTTGTGATAGTAGTTTAATAATTAAAATTAAACTAAAACAAAAGATCCTAAATCTATTAACCTTATATAATATTTTTTTACATGACTGCCCCAAAAAAGGACTGTTATGTTTTCAGGGTTCATGTATGTACGTGTCCAGTTGGGTAGGTCTAACTTCGAGAAAGAGGTCAATCGTCGAATCCGACTCGGCTGGGCGGCGTTCGGGAGGGCGCGATGTCTTCTCGTCTAACATACTACAGTGTCTCAAGACGAAAGTCTATGATGATTGCCAGTGATGACATAGGGCTCTGAAACGTGGTCGCTTACAATGGGCCTCATAAGAAGACTCAAAGTCATCCAAAGGGCAATGGAAAGGGCTATGCTCGGAGTTTCCTTGCGTGATCGAATCAGAAATGAAGATATCCGCAAGAGAACCAGGGTTGCCGACATAGCACGTAGATTTGCCAAATTTAAGTGGCAATGGGCTGGGCACATTGCACGCAGAACAGATGGCCGTTGGGGCCGAAAGATTCTTGAGTAGCGGCCGCGTACCGGAAGACGCAGCGTTGGAAGGCCTCCCACAAGGTGGACCGATGACCTGGTCAGGGTCGCTGGAGTCCGATGGATGGGAGCCGCACAGGACCGGCCATTGTGGCGACGCTTGGGGGAGGCCTATGTCCAACAGTGGACGTCTTTGAGGTATCGTTAGAATCCTTGCATCGTCCCGAGTAACAGTGGCATTGAAAAAATATGGAAATGCAATGTGGTGGGTAAGATAAATAAATGAAAAAACCCACCCATTTTTTTTTTATTCTATTTATGCATGTGATTATCGTCTAGGATTTGACGAGTGGATTTCAAAAATATAAATATTTTGTTTTTATTTGCCTTATTATTATGAAACCCCAACTAATAATATCAAAAACAAAGATGAGCCAAGTACAAAGATCGTGACGAGAAAAGCCAAAACAGTTAGACATTACATGAATATTGTAATTTTCGTTTGTTGCCTTTGATGAGCCTAATATTCACTATAAAGTGATAATGTGCATTTATATGAGACCGTGACTATTTAATTTGCTCTATCAGTTGATGTGACGATACACATACAGTACGCCAGTAAGCAAATTGTTTTTTTTTTAATTTCTTTACCAGAAGGGGTAGGACGAATTTTTGCTATGGTATATTAAAACTAAATTTCAACCACCAAAACGGCATTGCAGGTTCAAAGCAAATTGGGTGTTATATATTATATTTATGACTCGTCTTCTTCCTGCCCTTTTTCTATGTTATTTGTGGTCGGCGCTACACGTTTTCTTCTTCCATTCTGCCCTGTCACCCGTCATGCTGTCAATAACTTCCTTCTCTTTCATATCACTCTTCACACAATCCATCCATCTTTTCTTTGGCCACCCTCTCCATCCATCCATATGTATACTCTTGACCCTTTTACTAACATGTATTTCATCCTTCCTCTTTACATGACCATACCAAGACAAACGATTCCCCTTTAACTTTTCAGTCACTGGCGCCACTTTCAAACTTCCTCTAATATACTCATTCCTCACTTTAACCTTTTTTGTCACACCATAGATCTATCTCAACATTCTTATCTCCGCTACATGCATTCTTTTTTCGTCAGTCTTTTTCACAGCCAAACATTCTGATCCATACAGTATGACAGGTATAACGCTTATAACGGACTTGTAGATTTTACCCTTCAACTTGAGGGGCATCCGTGGGTCACAAGTTGTTCCAGTGGCCTGTCGCCATGAGTTGATCCGATGTGTTACGTCTCGGTATACCTCTCCATCTGCTTTGATAAACGACCCGAGATACCGAAAGTCGGAGCTGATTGGGGACTTTTTATACTATTAGAAAGTATTTTAGAGTAGTACCCCGACTGCGATGAAAATTACAGTTTTGTAGATCAAGTAGTTTCCGAGATTCCGTGTTTAATCAACGAGAGACTACTTTATTCACTTTTCTGTAAATTAAGAAACATCTGATTTTTTATTTTTAGTTAAATTATTTGACATAGCAGTCGTGTTTCTTTTTTTTATTATTTGATTTTTTTTAAATACCTGTTTGGGAAAAAATATGGCTTGGTGTAAAAATTCTTGGAATCGATTCAGCAACTGATTCTGAATAAACTATGTTCAGGTTTCGCATATACTAAAATTAATTTTACATAACAACTTAAACTTATTCGAAAGATCAGTCTGTCGATTGATTAATATTCAATGAATCGTTCAGTCGAAGTAGCGTTTGGAGATAAAACGTTGTTTCACAATATATTCTATTCGATCAAATGTTCAGTCGACTTTACGTTAATCGACCATGTGACTCTCGAAGTAGGTACCCATCGTTTCGGACCCAAAAAAATATGTTAATTCTAAAGTTTAATTCTCAACTCACAAATTGTCCCATAAAGTGTATTAAACTACTGTATTTTAGCGGTTACTTCAAATTGACAGGAAAATTTAAACAAAATAAGTTTCATAAATAGAAGTTATTTCGACTGTCTCTATACCTAGAGTAGAATAACTCTCGAATCTGATTTATATTTCTTTTTTTATTTCGGTTTTAAGCTTAGCTTTAAAGATATCTATATGGTATCTTTTAATGTGTGTAATAAAAAAAAATATAATTATTAGGGCTTATTCCTTTTTTGAAATCGAATAATATCGGAACGTAACAGTTTAGCCGTTGTATATGAACGAAAGTTAAGTATCGCGAGCGTACGTGGTAGTGGCGACTGTGAAAAACGAGACGGAACTACCGGTTTCCCGAGTGTTCGCCGCTCTTCGAAGCAGGCCGCCGCAGTCTGAATATAAAAAAAAAAAAATTATAACCGCCTTCAATATAAAAAAAAAACCACAAAAAAGTGTAAAATAACTTTAACTTCGTAAGTCGGTGTTTCTATAATACATAGTTTGGTCTCCTCGTTACTTAACACCGACTTCCGAAATTAAAGTTATTTTGCACTTTTTTTACATTAAAGTCGGTTATAATTTTTTTTTTTAAGTTTTTTATTTCACACTTTTTAGTTGTAGTACTTGTAGAAAGTACCCGTCAGCCAAATTTTAAATAAATACCTTCCGCCATTCGGTTCCATCATCAAATCATCATGCTTCTTTCTTCAGTCAGTCACCGACAACAAGTATAAATAAAGAACTTTACTTGTTACGACAGTTCTGCTATGATTTTTTGAGGAGGTCCGTTCTATAGAGAGAGATAAGAGTACCTATCGTCACAATTCCAATGTCGACCGATCGGAATTAAACTCGAGAGTAAGCCCCCAGATCAAATCAATATTTTTATGGGACCAACTCGGGACTATAACTTTTCAACCAAAATAAAAAAAAAAACAAAATTGGTTCACAATTGACCGAGATATCGGTGAACATACATATAAAAACGACAGTTCTGCTATGAAATTTTTAAGAGTTTTGTTCTATATCTTCAAAGTTCATCATCAGATCAAAAATATATTTTTATAGGACTAGGAAATCGGTCTACAATTGTCCGAGAAAAATACATACAGTCGAACATAGAATCCCCGCCCAAAAAAAAAACCCCATACCCCTCCTTTTCGAAATCGGTTAAAAAGCCGATTCCGATTGTGTACGAGGAGATACAAGAGACGTAAACCTAACTTCTATTTATGAAATCAGTTTTCCCTGTCAATCTGAAGTAATCGCTAAAATACAATTTGTGAGTATAGAATTAACATATTTTTTATACTTATCACGTGTACATAATACACAGCGTTCGTACAATAGATAACTGCAGAGAAATAGCTGAAATTGTATCTACAAATATTGATTACAGGTGGCGTTGCTACAGAGAATTTTCCGCAGCAACGCCACATTCATTTACTTTTTTCTTTTAAATTAAAAGTCGTACATTCACAAACAATGCATGTACGTCATGTACGTTGGCCGTACATAGAAATGGATTATATCATAATAAAAAAATATAAGGTGGCGTTGCTAGAGAGCACAACACAAAACAAAAAGAAAAGCCGTATTCACGAGTTATATAGGTATAGGTAGCAACTATAACACTTTAATAACAATATTTATCTCATTTTTATTGTTTACATATTACTTTTTGTTCGCTAGAGGGCGTCACATCGATTTTTGTGTCACGTTACGTAGCCTATGTTCAGCGGACGAATAAGACGGTTCTAATGATACCTCAGACGTCGAGTTCCAATAAGTAAATTAGGAGCTATGAGGGAACAGATGAACATACTCACATACATACTTGCATATATACATAGCCATCCATCCATCCGTCGTCCATTTTTCGTATTTTTAGTTTTATGTTAGTTATATTTGCTAGTAGTACACCGCAGACTACCCCTCTTTTTAAAGTTCTTATAATCCATCCTAAGGTTGTCTGGTAGAAATCGCTGTCAGCGATAAGACCGCCTTTGTACCCATAGATTTAAGTTCCTGTAAATTGTTACTACATATTTTGGTGTACAATATAGTTTATTGTATTGTATTGTATTGTATAGCCGGCCAAAATCATAACCCTAAAAAAAAACCATGGCTTTGCCGTAGTCGGGTAAAAAGAACCGAAAAATCATGATCGTTGGAAGAAATGGATGAAAACTTTTTCCCAGTAGTTAGAACAATAAAATAAGGACTAAAATAATAAAAAATATTTGCTCCGTTGCTCTCGTGGTGCGCACCAAAAGTGTTCGAAATGCGATCGGTAAGCACGTTGAATCGTTGTTCCTGCAATGATCTCTCTTCGATCGTGTCAGATGGCCGTCCTATCGAACTATGAGGGTAAAGGAACAGAGAGTGTACCTGCGGGTTTAAAAAGGTCACATGAGCAATTAATCTAGAGTAAATCATATTCCGAATTCCTAGTAGATCATAAGCAATTCTTCTAATGTTCGTAAAATGGTTGCACAAATTAGTCGAATCATACTCAATTCACTGCATATCAGAATCATATTCCTTGTACCTAAATATTGCCGTATAAAAAATAAAAAAATATGATTCATATTATGATTCAACAAAAGTGGCCTTTTTAGACCTGCTCTACTGTAATATCTCCTGCGTAATAAACTGGATAATCTCCGTTGAGATTGGCCAGCATGATTGAACTTTGTTTAAAAGGATTATTATTCATTTAAATTGCGAGTACATTAAAGTAAGGAAGGACTTATAAGGCAAAGCTAATATTGTTAAAATCTTGTAATGTCTCACTGCAGAGCAAAGATTGCGTTTTTTGCAGGAAGGACTTGTTTCTTTTCCTTTTTAATACCGTAATTAGAGACACAATAGAAAGACAATAGGTGTGCGGACGCCGGCGTCCTCTTGGGAATTAATGAATTAAAAGGTTTTTTCTTTCTAAATTATATTTTTCTAAGAAATATGTCGTGTTATTCATACAATCTATTTGAATAGTTCTTTGCATTAAGTCCGCCTATGTACCACTATTGTACATGAAGATTAAATAAATAAATACTTTTAAATTAGGAAAGTAAAAATTTATTCCTGCAAAAAAGAAAAACTATCCCTTACATTGTTCTTCCTAGAAAGGTCTAATATTTATTAACTTCGTATATTATTATGTATCATTTGCTCTGAAAAATACCTGGTGTTTTATCAAAATTCGCGATCTAGTTTTTACTGTTATTTTTCGCTCCTTATTGCTCCATTTTTTAAATGAAATCCGCCTGATGGTAAGCAGTGATGCAATTGTTGATGGTAAATAAAAAAAAACAAAGTAGTTTTTATTTCACATAGGCCTACATGGGCACTTATTAAACGTTAGAAACTAGTGCACTATTTTATTACAAGCCTGTTAACTGTGCTGTTAACTCGAACATTGGAGACAGGTAGATTATAATTTAGGCCAGGTTCTACTTATTTTGAACTTTTTTAAACCTCTGGAAATCCACCAATATCGAAAAGAACACCATGAAAGTGTATTTTATCAAAATTGACTATATGATCAACCGCTTGGCAAAAATGAAAACATGATATAAATAAGTTGGCTCTAGAGATTACGTTACGGAAATATTTGAGAGTTACAAAAAAAAAAATAAAGCTTGTTATTTAAAAGCGATTCGCAAATACAGATACATTGAATAGTTGTTTTTTTTTTTTTATATAAAAATAAAATCGCTGTTTTGGAGCCGCAAAGTTGACATAGTCCCGAGCGAAGTTCATACAAAAAAAAACAGTGACTAGAACCGGCCCTTAAGACGGCTATCACAATTTTTCTTGAATTTGAGCAAACTTTGATGTGTGCTTAGGCTTAAGATATAGCCCCAAAAAAAAAAAAACAAAAATGCCTGAGAAAGCATGGTAATTTATCTTGGGAGTATTCTAAATAAATATTTCAATTTTTCACGTATATATGTAAAATCCTAATCTCTGCAAAGGAAGTTTCATAAAATTTCACTTTAGGGAATCTTTTGATACTTTGGTACACCGAAGATACAATAATTTAGTAATTTATAAAAATGTCCATGGTACAAATGTATCTGCTACTTCAGAATGTTCAATTCAATTTATTAAGTTTCGTACAGTAAAATACCAGAAATAATTCTGTAAAGCCGAGCGTTATTGATAATTTTCAGTATGAAAGAATATTTTTTACCTATGAATATATATTTCAAATTCAAATAATAAATATTTAATAATTAAGTTGACATTGTTACGAAGCTTCAAAAAAAAGTTAGTTTAATCATAAGTAAAATAATGTTTTTAAAAAATTGTAGTATGCAACTCAAAATATGAATATGAAACCTGTGACGCGCGGTGTTCTACTGTAGTCAGCGATTTTGTAAAAGCGCCCTTAACTCAACGATCAGTTTTCTCCCAACAAACCTTTTATTCATTAATAAATCGTTTAAAATCTGTGGGTAGTATATCCAACATTTTTTTCTTTTTTTTACCAACCTCACCCGTCAGTAGGTAATCTAAACGACTCGCTTTATATAAAAACATGGCCGTTCTAAGTGCTATCGTTAAAATAACTGTTTGTGCCCTCATTAGTAAGCGCACGATCCACGGTAAGGTACGAAGAGTTACTGATTTTACGAGCTCCTTCCATTTCTTCCCACTTCTCTCTGGTTTGTGGCTATCATCAGTTCATTTAGTACATTAATGTGTTTTTATTTTAGTGCTTTTTTATGTGAATTTTCTCTAATGTAGGTATTTGTGCTCTCTAAATTTGTTTGGATACCACGAACATCAGAGAAGCAAAAAATTTATAAAGTTATCCTTCTGCGAAGCAAAAGGAGGACGCCGCACGCGTGAGATTCCGATTCCGATTTCCAGTCATCGTAGGCGCAGGCTTGCAGACGGCGAGTAATAGGTAGCTCGCTGGCCGACCGTCCAGTAACCGTCCGGATCGAGCCAAAGTCGTCAAAGGCGCGTGCGTATAGTTCTACGCGCGCCTCAAGAAGTTGTCAGCAAGCCGTAGGGGCCCGGCAGGGTTGAAGCCTACAGTGGCCATGGACCGGCTTCTGAAAGGAAGGTTTGGCCCTGGTATAGGAGGTAGAAGGAAC
Organism: Leucania comma; assembly: GCA_958295575.1. NCBI lineage: Eukaryota > Metazoa > Arthropoda > Insecta > Lepidoptera > Noctuidae > Leucania > Leucania comma. Next base: position 23,585,652 of record OY282467.1, on the reverse strand, counting down.
AGGAGTACGTTTTTTGTTAGTTAAATTGTGACACTATCTCCTGCCCTGCCCAAGGGCGCGGATATGTAATTGGATGATTTTTCCACCTAAAAAAACCTTTTTTGTGGCTTGTCGCTAATCGCTATTGCTGATAAGCATAGTGAAAGTTTTAGAGCCTAGAAAAGAGACTTAGAAATCACTAATCTACCTTTTGAACGTAGAAGCGTGATGATAAAACCCTGAGCAGGGGCGGTCTAAAACGTAACACGCATACGCGCATGTGAGCAAATTGCTCACGCAATTTCAGTTTTTTTTTGTAGATATTTATTAAAAAAATGATAATAAAAGTATATCGAAATCTTTAAAACAGCCTTCAGTCTATGAGATTTTAATTATTTGAAAACCGTAATTAGAGACACAATAGAAAGACAATAGGTGTGCGAACGCCTTCGTTTGCTTGGGGCTTGAGTAATTAAGAAGTGCGGCCTATCATAACGAAATTGAACTAGTAACATCTTCGTAAATTGCTTGACGTAGAGTAATTTTATCAAAGAAAATGGTGCTTTTTAGAATGTTTTGTAGCCACGAATAACTTTAATGATCGTGCAATTTACCTTTTATAAAGCTAAAAATTAAAATTAAAATCATCTAATGACATCTCCCGCTTCTAGGCGAGGCGCGAGGGCGTGTCAGACTTTTGCTGACTAAAACCAACTCGTTTACACTCTTTGCCTTACTGTCCGGGTCCCCGGGGGCTCATTTTTACTTAACCCATGGCCCCATTAGGCTTCGACCTTGCCGGGCCCCTACGCTTTGCTGAAATCTCTTTGAGAAGCACGTGGAATACTACGCGCCGTCGACGACCTGTACCTCTACCATGAGTTTTAAGCAATAGTATTCGTCGCTACTCGATATCGACGCCGTAAATATTTTGTATGGCAAATTTTGCAGCGCCTCTAGCGGTCACTTTCAGAACCAAAATATCGAGTAGCGACGAATACTATTGCTTAAAACTCATGGTAGAGGTACTGGGCTCGTTCTGGACTGTTACCAGACAATCGGATAGCGTGCTACCCATTGCTCGCCGTCCGCAAGCCTGCGTCTACGTTGGCTGGAAATCACTTGGATCACAAATGTTTTAGTTCGCGAATTGAGTTCGGGGAAAATGAAATTAATTGAGAACAAATGTTTTGAGGATTACAGTGTTTTACGCAGTCTTTAAAAATAAGCAGAGTAGGTACATTTTTGTGTGAGCAAAATGCTCACGGCAATCATTTTCGCGGCTCGTGCCTTCTTTATTAGCAAAACTTTTACACTATTGTGGTGCAGTTACAGGCTGGTATTATTATTATTACTTAACCGCTCAATAACGTTATTCAGTTTAACTAAAGTGAAAATTTGCGCAGTGGCAATTAACGTATATGGCTCACGGTCGTTCGTCGATGTTTTTTCATCATATAAGCTTTTACGATCAGCTGTACGTATTTTATACTTTGCAAATTAAAATGTATGTGTAGTTACTGTTATTTGTAGCGCTTTTGCGAGACTTTTTTAAAAATTTATAATAATAACCCTGAATGTGAATGTATTTTTAAAACATGCTATGTTTATATTACGGAGAAGTAATGTTTAGTTTTTATTTTAAGCTTTGAAAAAGAGTGAAAATTCGGTTTCCTATCATTTTACCTGCCAAAGTTTATGACTAGGTGAAATACTCCAGACTTACTTTTCGTAGTGGCTTCGTTTTCGTCGCCTATCCCAAAGGGACCGTCCATTTCTCGGCATAAAAAGTAGCTTGTATAACTCAGCTGTGGAATAGCTTTTTATTAGTAAAAAAATGTTCGTAAGCGGATCAGTACAACCATAAATTACTTCTTACAAAAAACATTTTTTTTTATTGTAATATTGGGATTTTTTTATACATATTTACACATGGGACTCCGATGGATGAAAAACGCAGTGGACCGATCGTTGTGGCTAAACTTGAAGTAGGCCATGTACTGCAGTGGTCATCTTTCTCTCAGTGATGGTGACCACCCGCCCCAGCTTCACACGGGTGAAATGGTGATATTAAATATATTATGGATGTATTATAAATATAAACCTTTCTCTTGAATCACTCTATCAATTAAAAATAACCTGCATCGAAATCCGTTCCTCCGTCGGCACCGGCACCAATCCCATCAGCATCGGCCTTGAGTGGTGGATTACGGCCCGCTTCCTCTTCTAGATAGGAGGCTTGAGTCCCCGCAGTGGGAACATTATAAGGCTGATGCTATTTATGCGATGTTACCATGCATCAAACGTGATAAAAAAAAATTGCCGTTTTTTGCTACTGACGGTATGTAACCCGTTGTGTGCGAGTCCTACTCGCATTTAGCCGGTTTTTTTTTTAATTCTCAAGAAAGAAATAAATAAAAAACATATATTTGAAACTCGCACAAAAAATAAAAGAAGTCAGTCAGTCAGAAAAATTATGCTAATTTTATGGAAAAGTATGTGCTCATGGAAACTCTTTTACACAATCATATACAACATTATTTTTAGTGTTTTTCAAACCTGAATATAGTTTGTTCAGAATCTGTAACTGAATCGATTTCAATAATTTTTATACCATGTTATATTTTTCCTCAAAAATATTTAAAAAAAGGTCACAAGTTGGACACCACCGGCACTAAGTACAAAACAGATCACGGCAGGTCATAGCGGTCATGAGACGCCAGCACACAGCTGGATACGGAAGCAAAACAACCCCTCAGTCACCCATGTGGCCCGGTGATCATGTATTTATGTCGCCAACCAGGTTCATAACTTTGTGATTTCTTATAATACAGTTTTGAAATTTGCACATAGATTCTTTACTTAGAAATACTAGACCGGTGTTTCAGGTTTCGCGTATAATAAAAGTACGGTAGTATAACATAAAAATGTAAATATGGGTAGGAAAGTAAACGTGCCGAGGTATCTTTCTGAAGGTGGGTATGGTAGGCACGTGTAGGAACTGTTCTTCCGCTCTAAGGATAAATTAAATTTCCCTTCAGTATACGACCACTTGTCATGTAAGGTAACGAACTAAGTTCCGTTGTTATTCATCAGCACTGAAAATTGCGATGTTCTGTATTTCTTGGAAATTTCAAGAAGCACCTTGAAAATGAGTAATACAGTTTATGAAAATATCAACTTTATTCATGAAGGTTAGAAGTCTAAATTGAAATACTTTGCTGTCTCCATTTTGTGAAATTCTTGAAAATATGACATCATTATTATATGTAGATCCACTACTACCAAACTTGTTCATACAAAAGTAGACTCTAAACATCGGAATTATGGCCAATAGTGGCGTGGATGTGAGAGGACACCGGTGTCCTCTCGAGCTAGGACAGATTAATGATTCCCTTTTATTCGCAACTTTTATCATATTGTATTGGAAAATAATGGAAAGAAACAAATTATTATCTGATATTGTAAGACTACTAATTATTCATTAGTGTACTGCGAAAACGATAAAATATTGATAGATATACATTTAGAACATAACTATTTTAAAGTTAATCGTATTTCTAGAATGATTAATATCATCCTCCTAATTTAACCATCGTATACACCTTTAAATTTTAGTCGTTTTAATCCCGCGGAGGGTCAATTCGGTACATGAAACACTATCCACTTATGAAGAGAAAATTAAAAAATAAAGTACTTTTTTTTTAAACTCGAACTTACGCATGTGCGAAATTAATTTCTTCAAGTATACGTCAGCTGAGCGAGGCCAATGAACTGTAGATAGTTAGTATGCAACAACCAACAACTACCTACAAGGTCATTGACTCGTTTACCTAAAGAAATTAATTTCGTACATGCGTATATTAACTCGAGATTTAGAAAAAAAGTACTTTATTTTTGTATTTTATCTATACAAATCGATAGTGTTTCATGTCCCAAATCGACCCTCCGCGGGATTAAAACGGCCAAAATTTAACGGTGTATATGAATTTGATATTTTTGTACTTTTTATTTCAAAGAAAATGTCGTAGAAAATTAACAAGAAACAAAATTATAAATTTAATTATACTGCCTATAACAGGTTTCATTACCAATTTAAGCTGTAAATTAAACAACTAGTACAATTATATATATCTTGAAGTTACTCAGTCCTTAGAAATGTGCCTAAATCTATAGAGGCCCTTGGGCTTTGGTTTCCATTTATATATTTTGACGGAGTAAAAGTAAAAGGTAAATAAGTATAGAGAAATTAAAGGAGATCACTATAGCTCTTATTAATTTTTGAACTGGCTAGACAAATGAACCTCTAAAAGATTTTACTAGAATAGAACTTAAAAATGTGTACGATGGGACTGACATACGCTGTGCGTTATAAAAGTCTCTAAATGTTTAAAGAAATAATAAAAAAATTAAAAAAACTTAAAAATTCTCTCAACTTTAATTCAGTCTTCGTCCTAATTGTCATATTTAAGGTTCTTTTAATTATAACGATTTGATATTTATCATAATATTTCTTAATTTATAATATTAACATATATACGTATTTTTTTATGGTGGGTAAAATCATGCAATGACAAATCCCGCCCTTGCGCGGAGCATTATAAGTAACTTATACATTCTATTTAAAATGAAGTGTTATTTATTTATTGTGCACACCTACCACAGTGTTGTCTTTCTTAACCCAATGTTTAACTGGAAGAGAATGCCTTGTTGTATTAAGTCCGCCTATGTACCACTAATGTACATGAAGTTTAAATAAATAAATAGAACAAGAAAACTTATTTTAACACTTAGTATTTTGTGGTCTATAACACGTTGGCAAGCCTTGAGTTTGGACTTTTGGAAATCAGTCAAAGACCAAGTTTGAACCATAGGTGTATTTCTTTCGATGCGTGAAAAAATTATCCAATGACATCTCCTGCCCTTGGACGAAGCGGGAGATAGTATCAGACTTTTACTTTGTACTTTGTCAGACTTACGTAAATACACTTCAATAGGTACACTTTAACTGTGACAGTAGATATACAGCGCCTATTAGACTTAACGATACAGCTGTATTTGATGTGTATACTAAGCCTTAACATTTTAGACTGGCCTTGGCCTGTTGTTCTAGTGGTTAGTGACCCTGACTGCTATGCTGGAGGTCGTGGGTACGATTCCCACACAGGACAAATGTTTGTGTGATGAGCACGATCATTTGTTCTGCGTCTGGATGTAATTTATCTATAATATGTATGTATTTAGAAATATACAAGTATGTTTATCAGTCGTCTAGTACTCATAACATACGCTCTGCTTAGCTTGGGACTAGACGGCGTTGTGTTGATAGTTGTGGAATATATAAAAAAAAAGAATATAAAAAATCGCAAGGGGCATTCAATCAAAGTTAAGCAATGCTTGTCGCGATCACGGCCGGTACGTGGTTGAGTAGCCATGGAATAAGGTTTTGCATACAAACGAAATTCCCCCTTTTCACCCTCCTAAAGGTTCAATTTTCAAAAACCCTCCAGTAAAGCATTGTGCAAAATTTCGCGTTCGTAGAACGTTGGACAGTGTATAAGTATGTCAGTCAATGGGTTAATACATTATCGCATAAATTTTAAAGATGGTATTAAGTACCTTCTTCATGTATTTTTAACAATTCCCGGAAAGCCAAAATTACAACAGAATTAAGTTATTAAACAACCAATACAAAACGAACAAGACTTCATCCGCTGTAACAGTCGAACCGCAATTTCGTGGCCATTTCCGCAACTTTATTCCATGTTTACTTTTGTTCTGTTCATCAAAGCATTTATAATGGAGAAACGTGTATTCGAATCTGAAACTTAAACATGTTGAAACAGAGTTGTAATTTGTATGTTTTTGAATAGATATGCCAGAAGCAACGATCCACCTTGGGGCTAAGATGAACCCGAATGACATTGAAGAGGGTGATGACGTGTACTTCGGCTGCAAAGTTGACGCCAATCCGCCTGCCTACAAAGTTGTTTGGGAACACAATGTGAGTAATAAATTTTTGATACATATTTACTTATTTTGGTTTTCTATTTTATGTTCAAATATGTTAGTGAAATTGTTTTTGAATTGATTCTAGAAGATTTTGTTTTTCATGATCTAGAGTTTACCTCTCTAGATCAGGGGGCCTAAAAAGGCCACTTTAGCAGATCTGCATTCGGACAATAATATGAATCATGTCAAAAATCGCAAAATGGTCACAAATTGGCAGTTCATATGTTATATGTAAACAATATTCATATTAGGTATAATTCTGCAATGCAAATCATCTATTTGACAGTTTTATTGACAAACGGATCTAAATGACAGCACATTCGTAAAATTTTACGAATATTTGCAGAATTGCTAAAAGATCGTAAATATATCAGGAATTTAGGAAATTAATTGCTAAATATGACCTTTTTAGACCCGCTGTGCAGTTTGAAACTTTTGAGGTGAAATCAAAAATACAATGTATTAGAATGTATGTGCATGCTGCATTTATTAAAATATGTTAGTCGATCAACCGGTACTTTTTTAAACTGAAGGCACGTGAACACATTCGCAAGAAGTTGGTACAATCATCACACAATTGACTGGTTTGATCGTGTTTTTACAAACTTTTATTTAGTTTCACCTGAACGATGTTTGTCTGTGATCAAATTTTGTAAATTAAATTTGATCCCCTTCCCGGTTACCGATTGAGCTGAAATTTTGTTTATATGTGTAAATCTGAAGGCAACGCAAAATTATTATGACGTGGAATTAATCTGATGGTGGAACCAGAAGGTTGCCGTAGGAACTCGGTAATTAAACGACACAACACCATCGAATCTGGGCTCGTGTGATTCGTCTTGACGAGTATTTTGGTGCTCGATGGTAAAAAATATATACACCGTTAAATTTTGGTCGTTTTTATCCCGCGGGGGGCGATTCGGTACATGACAACACTCATCATCATCATCATCATCAGCCTTTTAATGTTCCCACTCCTGGGACACAGGCCTCCTCTCTAAGAGAGGGGAATGGGCCGTAATTCACAAACTTCACCAGTTTTAAATAAATACATAGTTTTTATTTACGTGTCAATTTTTATCATACAAAGAAACGATGATTTTTTTTTTTAAATACAGACTGGATTTTGAGATAACTTTTATTTTATACGAAGCAATCTCACAAAGCAACGTCCATTGCAGTATGACAGTATGCAAGACACATACGTGTAAGAGAGACAGATAAAGGCCACAATCTTTTGTCTCTTTTATTACATTACAAATATGTTCTGTTCTACAGAAACTCGCAATATTTAAAATAAAATTCCAAAAAAATAACAAACACTTAATGTGACTAAATGTCGCATTATCAACACCATCTATATTCTGTAACTACTTAGTTCGGCTGCGCAACAAAGTCTTCGCCAGTTTTACGAATAACCAAATAAAAGCTAAAAATAAAAAACTCGAAGGTAAGCTGGAACAAAATCTATTTTGATCGCAATCGAGCAAACCAATAAGACTTCAGAATCTACGCTAGTCCCACGTGACCATCGCATGACACAATTGGACGGAGCGGACTTTGCCAACTAATGTAAATACTGACAGCAAATGGCGATAGCTTTTCCAGTGAACTGGATCAAAAAACAGAAAAAGTAAATCTGTGTGTGTGTATAAAGAAATTCTGACACCAGTATTCCCAAGATCGTACCGTCTTTTTTTTATGTTAGGTAAAATCATCCAATGACAAATCCCGCCCTTGGGTGGAGCGGGAAGTAGTGTCAGACTCTTACTGAGGAAAACGGCCCTTAACCCCAGCAGGCTTCGACCCTGCCTGCCTGCAGCTAGCAGGCTGGGCCTCTACGGTTTGCTGACTGTTCCTTGAGGCGAGCGGGAAATCGTACCGTCTTACTAGTTAAAGGGTCTATTTATTGATTGAGTACTTTGCCATATTATTATCTACAATATATTTAACATTCAAAACTAAAAAAAAAAAAAACGATTTTATCATAAATGGTTTGATGGACGTAACAATAACCAATTGCAATTCGTTTGCTCTGTGATAGAAAACAACATAATATATTAAAAAAATACAATTTATAATTTATCAGTTACTACAATTTAAAATAAAAAAATATAGTAAATATAAATAAAAAATTAAAACCTTATCCTATACTTAACTGGCCTGTTGGTCTAGTAGTTAGTGGCCCTGACTGCTATGCCGGAGGTCGTGGGTTCGATTCTCACCCAGGACAAATGTTTGTGTGATGAGCAAGATCATTTGTTCTGTGTCTGGGTGTTATTTATCTATAACATGTATGTATTTAAAAATATATAAGTATGTTTATCAGCTGTCTGGTACCCATAACACAAGCTTTGCTTAGCTTGGGACTAGACGGTGTTGTGGAAATATTATTATTATTATAATTATTAAAAAAGGAATTGCTAATCAATGAAAATTTAATTTAATTTCGAATTATGGGTTGCTGATCAGAAAAGCTGCACTCGATTACACTGGTAGCCATCCAATTTAGTAGTTAAAATAGTATAGTAGTTAGTATAGTGGTAGTATTTAGTAGTAAAAAATACTGTAATTCAGGTGAATGTTTAGAAAATACATTATTTTGCCTAAAGTATACATTTGAAGCAGTTTTAGGTTTGATTGGAGATCTTGACTGACCAGTTTTGGTGAAACGTGACAATAAATATCAATCAACGCGTTTTCAAAGAGAATTCACAGTAACACAAGTAATTTTGTTATTCTGTGTTAGAATTAACAATGGTACAGCAAATAGTAATCAGAATTTAGACAAGTAAGAAAATATTTTTGCTATTACATACAAAACATAAAAACAATTTTGAATATATGAACGAACAATTACTTTATGTAGGAACAGGAGTGGGTTTTCAGTCAGTAAAAATCTGACACACCCTCCGCTTCGCTCAAGAGCAGATGTCACTGGATGATGATAAACCAACTAAAAAAAGAGATAGAAACTATAATTTTTATCTGATACAAAAACTTCAACCTTTTAATAAATTACTTTATTTAACAATTCATGAACACACATAAAATAAAATACAAGAAGAAGGAAACAGAAAAATACACAGGTGTACAAATACAAAGGTGATGCTTATTTCTACAGCAATCTCTTCCCGCGAAATGTGAGTTCGAAAAAAATAGTGTGTGTAAGAGTAATAAAAAAAGAACAGTACAAACAAAACAGTTATCATTAAAATATTAAAACATAAAATATAAAGATACACACAATCATAAATAAATAGATACTTATAGTAGAATAATACTTACTGACCAGTGCGTTTTGCCAATGATAACGTATGACTCCGAAACGTGGTCGCTCACAATAGGCCTCTTAAGGAGACTTAAAGTCACCCAAAGAGCAATGGAAAGGGCTATGCTTGGAGATTCCTTGCGTGATCACATAAAAAATGAAGATGTGTATCTGCAAGAGAACCAAGGTTACCGACATAGCTCAAAGAATCGCCAAATTTAAGTGCCGATGGGCAGGGCACATCACACGCCGAACAGATGAGTGATGAGGACGAAAGGTTCTGGAGTGACGACTACTTACTGAAAGACGCAGCATTGGAAGGCCTCCCACTAGGTGGACTGATGACCCGGTGAGCGTCGCGGGAATTCCATGGAGGCGAGACGCACATGACTGGTCTTTTCGGCGACGCTTGGTGGAGGCCTTTGTCCAATAGTCGACGTCGTTTGGCTGCAATGATGATAATGAATACTTACTGATATTGTGGATAATAATTCATACATATAAGCAATTATGTATTTCATCTTTTGAAAACTGCAAAATTAGACAGCCCATAAAATTCACTATCGCCTGACATTAGAGGTGATAGTGAATTCTATAACCTTACTGAGTACGTAGTGAAGGAGTAGGAATAGAAATCAGTAGAGTAGGCAGGGGATTCCAGAAGATTCTTCAAGATGCGATCAGCAAGGTGCATCAGAAGGACATGAGTTGGAAAAGCATTCCCGCAGGTTAGAGGTGGTTTGAGGGTTGTGAAGGACGTTAAAAGAAAAAAAGTAAATGATGATAATGTGCCTGTCTAAAAATTCTCATCATCACACAATGAAATAATCATCAAAAAAGGTACCACGATAAGTGAATACGTGAACAAATCGTATCGATTTACATCCCGCATAGCAACGGGGATTAATGTCATGATAATGTCATTTTATCAGAGTGACATGCTTAATGACGGCCGCGTATCGGCCGCACATACGGCCGCATCAATAAAGGTAATCAAATCACGTGTTTATTTAGGCATTTCGATTTTGTTAGCTTGACATGTCACATTGTTTTGTGAATAGACGTCAAATAGGCTTTCGTTGTGTTGTCTGCAAATCAAATATTTTGAATCACAAAAGAAAATTCATCGACAGGTAACCGAAATTGTAAAAATGTTTTGTTTGAGTACATTTCCAGAAGTAGACGATTTTCACTAAGATTAGCAGCTTCCCTAGCCAAGGAATGATCGTTTCGTAAAGCGTGAACGATAAGAGTTGGCTACGTCCCCAATTCCTTAGTTCTGACGTCATGTCAACGCTCAGTCACATGGTCAGAATAAAGGAATTGGGGGCGTGGCCAACTCCAAGCGTGCACGAAACTTTCTTAATTTGGCTAAGGGGGCTGGAATACATTAAGATGAATTGGTGTTCGACAGGGTAGGGAGACCTTTGGGCTATTGAAAATTGATTAGTTGTCAGATACCTAATTCAATTGAGATGATTATTTTGATAGTGCCAGTATAGGTAATTACATGAAATATTTCATCCACTTTAAGTTGATGATGCCTCTGCAACGGTTTTGGTATTTTTTTTCTTTATGCACAAAAGTACAGAGGCAGACTTAATGCCTTAGGCATTTTCTACCTGTCAACCCTAGAGTGGTGGAGAGACCAATGGTAGCAGGTGCAATAAAACAGAGAGAAAAGGTGAATACAAGAACAGATATACTAAACACAGCATTTTACAATTACAATTTATTAGATTTTTTCTTTCACTATAATTTTAATTTCAAACGCGCGTGACTCTTAGTCAATAAACATAGCAATATAAAATTAATCAAAGCTAAAAAAAGACAAAGAAAAAACACATCATATAAATAACATTAAAAATAATATTACATTCATTCTCAATAATGAAAATGGTTTTTCTTTATAATCCAATTAACGTCTAAAACATTTTTCACATTTAATTAACTACTCATCATTTTTATTTGGAATCAGTTAAATTAATTTTCCAATTAACAAGAAAAAGTATATATATATTTAGTAGTATAGTATAACATAGCATCAACCTTATAATGTTCCCACTGCTGGGACTCAGGCCTCATCTCTACGAAAGGGAATGGGCCATAATCCACCACGTGGGCCCGGTGCGGGTTGGTGGATGTCACATGTCTTCGAATTTTTGGCTCTAAGACATTCCAGTTTCCTGGCCATGTTTTCCTTCACCGCTTTGAGAGCAGAGGTGATGAAATAAATGACACAAAGTAATGTACTTGGCTGGGTTTGAACTTGCGACCTACAACTCGTAAGTTGGGGCCGGTACCACTCAGCCACCACTGCTCTCAATATATTAAGAAATAGAGTATGTAGTACCTACCTAATGAAAATATACTGACTGGCCTGTTAGTCTAGTGGTTAGTGGCCTTGACTGTATGCCTGAGGTCGTGGGTTCGATTCCCATCAAGGACAAATGTTTGTGTGATGAGCACAATCATTTGTTCTGTGTCTGGGTGTAATATATCTATAATATGTATGTATTTAGAAATATATAAGTATGTTTATCAGTTATCTAGAACTCATAACACAAGCTCTGCTTAGTTTGAGACTAGACAGCGTTGTGTGATAATTGTGGAATACATAATATATTATATAAAAAAGAGTATGAGATGTTACTTATTTTTGAAACTTCGTTCCAAAAATAAGTAACCTAAAAAGCTTTTAAAAGGAACTTTCGCAAATTAAGTTTCGTTAAGTCTCTCTATCAATCCTTAGATCTTCTTACTTAAGTGATGTAAGTAGTAAGTTATGTAACATATAATCCGAATATGTTGTATTTACTTTTTGACGAAAATACTCTGTTTAAGTGTGTCCTTACGACGCCTGCTACACTAGCCAAGTTAAGATCGGTTTATTAAACGTGAACGCTTGGAGTTGGCCACACCCCCAATTCCTTTGTTCTGACGTCATCTCAACCGTGTTACGTGGTCAGAATAAAGGAATTGGGTTCGTGGCCAACTCCAAGCGTTCGCGCTAAACGAAACGATTGAAACTTGGCTTGGGGGGTAGAGACCGACGCGAAGGGTCGTTGCCGCCGATTTCCCCCAAGAGAATACGACGGTGCTATTCCCAAGCGCCGAAGTGTGCCCCGCTGCACTCCTGAGACATTACATGCGACTTTTTACAGTAGTATTATGTTTTTTTAGGATTTTAATTGCAAAATTAACTAATCTCATGTTCACACAATTTATTTTCGTTTTCAAATGTTGTGCCTGTAAATGTAGTAGCATTAAAATTATTTTTAATAATGCACTGGTAATATTCCAGTGTCTGTAATGTTGACGATCCTAATAAATCAATTAAATTATTATTTATGTGTGTATATATACGTATATTATATATATTTATTATGTCTTAATAATAATAAATGTATGTTTATTTGAACTTTAAGTATCTATACTTTGTACTCATGTTTTCTAATGCACCTACCATAATTATTGTCTCTACACAACCATAAGTTGACTGGCAGAGAATGCCTAAGGCATTAAGTCCGCCTTTGTACTTTGTGTTGAATTAAGATTAAATATATAAATTCATTTATTTCAGTCTCGCTATGTATTTCAGGTGCAAATCATTCACCAATAAAACTAATCGCGATTAATTCATACAAAACACAGTTTGTGCGTCTAATCGAGATTTTAGCTTTCATTTTGCATTTCACCGCTTCGAATTTAATCTAATTTACACTAAACTCAGTTTCAATTCTTTTGTTTTCAACCGTGTTTTCGACACGGGTCTTTAAACAAGATTACGCTGAGCTTAGTTTAGTTGAACTAAGTTTTTATAGTTAATGATGAAATCAGCCCTAAGATTAGGAGAGAAAATAAAATCAGAAAATGAAATGAACACAAGATTCAATAAATTAAAATCAAACGAAATCTAAGGGATTTACCGAATTGACGCGTCCATCTCCTCGTATTGTGACTTTTTCCAATCACTATAGCGGAAAAAATATTACTTTGTCGGAAGCCTTTGGGCTCTCTATTCAATCAACATTATTTCCAATTAAATCAAGTATCAATTGTAACTAAAAGTCGCTCTACTGACGCATTTTTCGCCTCTCAAATATTCCAATGTGAATTTATTTGATGACTATATCAATTACGGGACAGAAAATAAAGCACCGAACCGTGAAACGATGGCCAAAAACCGTGTTTCGTATTTTCGTAATATCCAGGTTTTATACTGATTGGAAATCTCGTGTAGCACCACCTTTATCATATGGCTTTGGCTGAATATTTTTTGCTGGTCAGTTTTGGTTAATATTTGTAAAAGGAAAAATGTTTTTTATTTCAATTTATTTCATTTATATCATAAACAATTTTTACACTATATCGAAATCAACACAACACTACAAAGCAAACAAAGATAAATAATAATATACAAAATAAATGAAATTTGAGAACATTTAAACAAGTCATAGCAGTAATAATATATTGAACAGACTGTTTTTAAATATTTTTTTTTTACTATTTCACCTTTATGTGTTGTATGTAGGTTATCAAATTAATTAATATTGAACAAATACATCCAGATTCGACCATTACAAATATCAAACGTAAAAATATAATGTTATTATGAATGATATTATGAAAAATGTGAAAAAAAAAAAATACAAATTCTAAGTCTTTGTAAAAAAACACGTGCTTTTGACTATCCGACGAAGATAATATAGTACCTATGATGCAGAGTTTACTAAAAGTGTAAAATTATTATAACCTCGATTACAAAATGCATCCTCCTATTGATATAGTCACAGAATTGGTAAAGTTGTCTTTACCATGTGTGACTAGTGACTAAATCGCAAGTAAAAACGCACTCTCATGCCCTGAGCTAAGTGCGTGTTTAGTTCTAGTACCAAAATTTAGTTAGTACCTTGTTCTTAATCTTCGGGAGTGGTCGGAAATCTTCGGTAGCAATTGTGTGCATTTTCAAATATAGAAAGCAGACTAAGTCACGTCTATCAGTTGTATGGTGTAACATCGAAGCGGTGTACGTTAGTCGTTATGATACGATTTCAAAGTTTTCTTTTTAAACTCGATAATATCAACCGCTTTAAAGTTACGTCGCTTAGACACATTGTAGTTCTAAGAAGTGGTACTAGTGTTTCTTGTAAGGTGAACAAGCGTTTACCTTACAAACAAGAAAACGTTTGGTTGGCTCTTTCTATACTATTTAAATCTATCTCCAACTCTCGTCTATGTAATGTTGGTTAGCGAAATATAATGGAATGTTGGTATGTTTTTATTGGACCCAAAATGTTTCCGGAAATATTGTTGTTTATTGTTACCGGAAGACGCAACGTTGGAAGGCCTCCCACAAGGTGGACCAATGACCTGGTCAGGGTTACTGGAGTCCGATGGATGCAAGACGCACCGGACCGATCGTTGTGGCGACGCTTGGGAGGGGCCTATGTCAAGCAGTGGGCATCTTTCGGCTGAAACGATGATGAGGTTGATGAAATGTTTTACCAAATCTTTCAGTAACGTTAGTAACCAATATTTGACTGGCCTATTTATTGATCCAATGATTAGTGATCCCGACTGCTATGCCGGAAGACGTTGGTTCAATACCCACCTCGGACTTCAGACATATGTTTCAATGATGAGCACGATCATTTGTTCTGTGTCTGGGTGTAATTTATCCATAATATGTACACGTATGTATTTATAAATATACTAGCTTTTGCCCGCGGCTTCGCTCCCGCTCTGCTCTAATCTTCCTTATTCTACCCTACTCTACCCTATTCTATTCTACTCTACCTCATTTGGATTTTTATTTTTTATTTAACGGTATAAGAATTAGCGTATGCCTTTCTCCTGGTTCTAAGCTACCTTCCCATTAATTTTCTGCCAAATCGGTTCTGCCGTTCTTGTGTTATAAATAGTTTAACTAACACGATTTTATTTTATATAGATATTAGTTGTCTAATGGCGGGTTTCTGAATTGAGTATTTTGAGTTAAGAACGACTCAAACCATACTTATATGCCAAATTTTGACAGGTTTGCAGGCTAAAGTAGAGTTTGAGTAATTCTCAACTTCAAATGCTTAAATCAGAAATCGGGGATAATACTCATAACACAAGTTCTGCTTAGTTTGAGACTAGACGGTGTTGTGACAAAAAAAAATATCGATAAATATTTCATCCAATATAAAACAAATATTTTATCCACAGGGTGTCCTACTACAACACAATCCAGCGAACGGGGTTATAGTGACGGGGAACACCAACCTAGCACTGCGAAACGTGTCTCGACTGCAGGCCGGTCGGTATACGTGCACGGCCTCAAACGTTGAAGGGGACGGCAAGTCGCCATATTTGCATATGCAAGTTGTTTGTAAGTAAATCTAGTATAAACTGCTTGTATAATTAGCTAGATAAGTCGGTTTTTGGAGTAATGTGTTTATATTTTGAGGGAGACAGAAATATATTGCTTTGCTTGACTTGTAAAAAAAACTGACGCAAAAAATTCAAAGAAAAAGGTAAGTGCGTTAGTTATGTGCAGTGATGTATGTTTTCAAGAGAAATAATATTATAATTTTAGATTTAAAGATCTTTTTCTATAGTATATATACAGTATGACAACACATGGGCAATAAATGAAATCACATTCGTGTTTTAGCGTTTACTAACGATATGCAGAAAATGAACGAAATCAGTCCAATAGTTTAGGCAAAAAATTGAGTTTTAATTTTAAATAAATATGAAATTACAATAAAAACGCCGCTCCGCACCGCGCCGCGCCACACCGTCTCGTCTGCATTTAAGCTGTTGCCATTCTGTACTCAAGGTAAGTAGGTATTGTACCTACGTATTCTAAACAGAGTGTTTTATTTTGAATTTATTTGATATTTATTTTGTTTGAACATTTAAGTTATTTTTTGATTTTTAATTTAATAATCAATTTAGCAATGCTTCTGTGGACGAGCATTGCTCGTGATTTCATTTATTGCCCATATGTCGAATATATACTGTATATATTTTATACATACATATCTCTTTAAAAGAGACTTTGAGCCCTGAATTTGTTTCGGTGTTTCTTCTCAAGGTAGTCAGCTAGGAAACACCAGCCGATTCTAGTTTAAACTGATGGAACAAACATGACACTATGTTAATTTTTTGTTCGCTGAACTGAAAACCAAGGTAAAAAAACACTGTCCTGCATAAACTTTCTAAAGATAGCTTATACAGAATTCCCTTTATACCCATTAACTATTTTTGGTCAATTTCTTTCTAAATAGATTTAGATGAGTTAAGCCAAGAGCTGTAAATATTAACACTGTAAATATTGTTCTACGTGGGGTATTCAAGAAAGTAGGTTAACTTTATTTTATTACAGGATCGTTAGGGAATACCAGGATCTAAAAATGGTCGGGTAAATGAGTGGGCGGTGCTTGACTACGATGGTCTAGTGGTGCATTGTGGTTTTAATTTCTATCGTTATAGAATTAAAGCGAGAATAGAATATGTCGGTTAACGGTAATAGCGATAAATGCACTTTATTTGAAACAACTACTGTTGAAGTCAATGTGAAAATATAATTATTATATATATACTTATTAAATATGATCTTATCTTTATCATCAATTTAATTAATAAAACAACTTATTACGTGGGTATATACAACCTTATTTTAGTATATGCGAAAACCGAAACACGTGTCTAGTATTTTTATGTAAAGAATCTATGTAAAAAATTTGCACCCAGCTGTGCGCCAGCACCTAATGAGCTGCCATGGTCTATGTTATATTTAGTGTTGCTTGTGTCCAACTTGTAAATATTTTTGGGAAAAAAATATAACATTGTGCAAAAATTATTGGAATAGATTCAGTTACTGATTTTGAACAAACTATATTCAGGTTTCGCATATACTAAAAATAATGTTGTATACAAACTGAAAATTGGGCATCAAAAAGCTCGTCCACGTCGCTGTTAATACGAAAAATGCCCAGAATGCTGGCTTTGTAACAACATCCATGATGCGAGATCCTGCATCATGCTATTAGAACAACATATACAACAACCCAAAATTAATGATTATCGGACGCTTGCCCGAACTAGACTCCTTATCACCTCTGGTTTGAAATGATCGTCGCTTTTTAACGGAGGTTTGCAAAACATTGCACTCCGTATAAGTTTAAAAGCAATACTAATTTGACTAAAGAAAAGCCCAACCCTCTGGTCACGTGAAGAGTCGATCTAGCTGTTTGCTGATATCCTCAAAAATTCGAATTCACTTTAATTGACCTGTATCTTTTCAATATAAATTGATGATAGACTTTATAATTATGACTATCAATAACTTACTGGTATATACATTTCTTAATAATTATATTATGCTCCTGTTTTGAGATATCCGCAGAAGCGCAACGTCACGTTGGTTTTTTAGAGAATTTTACTCATATTTTTTTATTAAAAAATGGCTGTTGACAGACAATCGTCTGTCTGAGCTCTGTTTAAGCTTATGTTCATAGTGTGTTCATAAGTATTACATCATTTATCTTAAATAAAACTGTAGTTTACTCCAATGTCTATTATAGTTTTGTACTAACGTTTCTAAATTCTAGTCTTTATATTTTTGTCCTACATTCTACGCGACGAGACGCGTGTGGGAATCTTCCCACACGGAACAAATATTTGCATGGCCTAAAGATACTTGTTTTGAGTCTGTGTTTTTGAAATTTATTACCTTTGTAAATGTTCTGCTATTCAGGATTCCTTCTGTTTTTTATTCAAAAGAAAGAATTTTCACATTCAGGGTTCTTTTTGTTCTAATCTGGTCTACTTCTAAGCAGGCATTGCTTAGAAGTAGACTTCTTTTTACAGTCTAATAACCTAGTAAATATGGTCATCGTCTTGTTTTCTTACACATTTAAGTAATAATCGAGAGAGAGTGTTAGATTTTTACTGACTAAAATTCACCCGTGTTTTTTTAGTGGCTTTTTGCATTCAAGAGTCACGGTGATTGTTTGAACAATCCCGTAGGCCCTGTAATATGCTTTTTTCCATTGACACATAATGGCGTTTACATTTATAAACTTAACGTCAGTCCTTCACTCCCCTGATGCTAAACTTCTTGGATATCAAGAATATCATCATCATCACTTTAGTCAAAAGACGTCCACTGCTGGACACTAACTTGCCGAAAGTCACTATAATGAACAGTCGTGTACGTATCACATCCAATAGCTTTCATTACCTCCCCATGTCATCGGTCCACCTTGTGGGAAGCGCCAGGACGTGCCCGGCGCCAAGTACACTGGTGGTCGCCAGAGATTGCGGCACTGCGCGATGCGTGCAATGCTGCGCGACGCCGGTATACTAGACACCGCAGGCGCCGCACCCGTCCACCGGGTGCGGAGGCCATAGAGGCGGAGCTGTACGAGGGATACAGGGCGGCAAAGCGCACCCTCCGAGCGGAGATAAAGCGGGCCAAACTCGAGGCCCGCAACGTGTGGCTGGAGTCTCTGAACGTCGATCCGTGGGGACGCCCATACAAAATGGTCATGGAGAAACTCCGCCCATGGGCTCCCCCGCTGACTCAGAGTCTCCGGCCCCAGCTCGTGGAGGGTGTGGTGAGCGCTCTGTTCCCTACGCGAGGGGAGCATACTCCCCCGCCTATGGCTCCGCCACCAGCGGCGGTGTCCGATGCGGACCACGACGGCAACGACGGCAACAATGCTCCAGAGGTGACCGAGGTGGAGATGAGAGTGGCGGTGCGAAGGCTGAGTGCCAAGAACACCGCCCCAGGACCCGATGGCTTGCCTGGAAAAGCCTGGGTCCTGGCCATGGAGGAACTCGGGTCTCGACTGAGAGGGCTCTTCAGCGCATGCATGGAGAGGGGCCAGTTCCCGCTTCGCTGGAAGACGGGGAAACTGGTCCTTATCGCGAAGCCGGGGCGCCCCGCGGACTCTCCGTCCGCGTATCGGCCCATTGTGCTGCTCGACGAGGTGGGCAAGCTCTTTGAAAGAGTAATTGCAGACCGCCTCGTCGTGCATCTGGCACGGAAGGGGCCGGATCTTGCGGACGGCCAGTTCGGATTTCGCAGGAGGCGCTCCACTGTGGACGCCATCATGCGCGTGCGAGCCCTCACGACGGGGGATGCGGTGTCCCGGGGCAGGTGTGTCTTGGCGGTGTCTCTGGACATCGCCAACGCCTTCAACTCCCTGCCCTGGAGTTGCATTGGTGGGGCACTCCGGTACCACCGGGTGCCCGACTACCTCTGTCGGGTGATCGAGGCCTACCTGTCGGACAGGTTCATCATCTACCCCGGTCATCAGGGGGAGTTGAAACGGCGAGAGATGTCGTGCGGTGTTCCGCAGGGATCGGTACTAGGGCCGCCCTTGTGGAACATCGGGTACGACTACGTGCTGCGCGCCGACCTCCCCGACGGGGTCAGCGTGGTCTGTTACGCAGACGACACGCTGGTCCTGGCGCGGGGACGGTCGTACCAGGCGGCGGTCGAACTAGCGACGCGCGGGGTTGCGACAGTCGTGGAGAGGATACAGCAGTTGGGACTCGAGGTGGCATTGCACAAGTCCGAGGCCATGTGTTTTCACGGCCCTCGGAGCGCGCCACCTCCGGGCTCCCAATTAACGGTAGGAGGAGTTCACATCGGCGTCGGGTCGACGATGAAGTACCTGGGACTCGTCCTCGACAGCCGGTGGAACTTCAAGGAGCACTTCCGACGTCTGGCTCCCAGGTTGAATGCGACTGGGGCTGCGCTCAAGCGGCTCCTGCCGAACCTAGGGGGTCCAGACGCCTCCTGCCGGAGGCTCTACGCAGGCATCGTTCGGTCCATGGCCCTTTACGGTGCGCCGGTGTGGGCGCCATCGCTACGGAAGCGAGTGGCGGCCCGGCTAACCGCCTGCCAGAGGGTCATGGCCATCCGGATGATCCGCGGATACCGTACGGTGTCCTGCGAAGCGGCGAGCCTCCTTGCTGGCCTACCACCATGGGATTTGGAGGCAACAGTCCTTGCACACATGCATGACCTACGCGTGGAGATGCAACGTCGGGGCGAAACTCCGCTGCCGCGACAAGTCGCGGCATGGCGGACAGAGCTCCGGCGGGATCTCATGGTGAAATGGCGAGAGCGATTGTCGCAACCTCGTGCTGGGCACGCCACGATCGAGGCGGTAAGGCCCCTCTTTGAGGCGTGGCTGGAAAGGCCCCACGGCGTCGTCACCTTCCGTTTGGCGCAGGTGCTGACCGAGCACGGCAAGTTCGGTCCGTACCTGTACAAGATTCGTGCGGAGACGACGCCCGGGTGTCGCCACTGTGCGGACCGCCCGGTGGACACGGTGGAGCACACAGTCGAGGTGTGCCCCGCTTGGGAAGAGCAGCGCCGTGTCCTCGTGGGGGCGATCGGCGGTGATCTCTCGCGCCGGGGCTTGGTTCAAGCCATGCTCCGGAGCGAGGAGGAATGGCAGGCGGTCGCCTCCTTCTGCGAAGCAGTAATGCTAGTAAAGGAGGAGGCCGACCGCCTTAGGCAAAGGCGGACACGCCGCCGCCGCCGCCGGGTTTCCGATCCCAATTTCCGGCCACCGTAGGCGCGGGCTCGCGGACGGTGGGCAATGGGTAGCTCGCTGTCCGTCCGTCCGGTAACAGACCGGTCCGAGCTCAGGTCGTCTACGGCGCGCACCGTTCCCGCGCGCCTCAAGGAGTTGTCAGCAAACTGTAGGGGTCCAGCAGGGCCGAAGCCTACTGGGGCCAAAGGTTATGTGAGACTGTCACCAAAGGCCCCAGGATAAAGGCAAGGAATGGAAAGGTAGGTTTTTAGTCAGTAAAAGTCTGACACTGTTTCCCGCCCCACCCAAGGGCGGGATTCGTCATTGGATGATTTTACCTACCACAAAAAAAAAAAAAAAAAAAAACCTTGTGGGAAGCCTTTTAACGCTGCGTCTTTCGACTTTATCGACCATTTGATTTGCTGTACCCACTACCACTGAAGTTTGGCAATTCTTCGGGCTAAGTAACCTTGGTTCTTCTGCAGATATCATTATTTCTGATGCGATCAAGCAAATAAATTCCAGGCATAGCCCTTTCGATTGCCCTTTGGGTGACTTTAAACCTTCTGATTAGAATCACATTTCAGAGCCATATATCATCACTGCCAACACGCTCTGGTCATAGACTTTCGTCTTAAGACACTGTGGTATGTTTAACGAGAAATTACCGCACAGTTTTCCGAACACTGCCTAGCCTAGTAGGATTCACTGATTGACCTCTTTCTTAAAAATATCCACCATACAATTAGTCAACACATAATCTCGTTTATGTTGTTGCAGCTGCGTCATCTACTGCTGTCCTAACCCAAATTCACCTTGAGTTTTACACTTCTGTATCAGCCATAGTCTTAATATTGACCCCTAACAAACCTTCTTATCTTTCACTGTTTTTTTTCCTACTGTCTCCATTGATACTCATAGCATTTACTTACTTACTCCCCTCACGCTAATAAACCCCTTGTATAGTACCTCTATCAGTAACATTTAAAATAGTTACACACTCGTTTATGACTACGTCATCGCCACTGTCCCAACCCAAGCTAAACCTTAAAGTTTACGTTACCATCACGTTTACGTTCAGTTTCTCGCGAGTCATTCCATCGCACGCAATGCTTATTCCAAGTCTATTTCCAGCCATTACAGTAGCGTGTTTACTTTATTTTCATTCCTTTTATTTTGTTCCTCACTGGGGAAAACGTAAAACCTTTTATCGTTACGACTCACATCAGTCAATCCTCTATTGTTTAAAGTATACCGGTTATGGTTGTATTTGTAGGTAGTTTTATCATTCTGAGTATAGGAAGAATTTTTATTGAATAAAGTTATTGTTTTGAGAGCTTTGTTTCAAATAATATCGAGATCGAAATACCTTTAAAATCCCAATTCAGTCATGGGTGGTGAATAAAAAACCCGATGCTATGAGTTTTTAAAAGATTAAGTAAAGTTATAATAGTTTTCTTTCAATAACATTCAGTTAAAAAAGAACTGCCAAAAAAAAAGAGTTTTTAGCAGATTGCTACAGATATATTAGCATAGCATAGCATGTCATCAGCTTTGACCTTTCAAAAGTGCCTGTAAATGGTTTATTTGAAATAAATGCTTTTGAATCTTTGAATTTTGAATCCTTATAATGTTACCACTATTACTCAGGCCTCCTCACTAGGAGAGGGAATGAACCATAATCCACCACGCGGGCCCAGTGCAGGTTAATTAAGGATATTTTGCAAAACAGGTATAGTTTTACATTTAAAGAATTACCTGTTCCACGAATCTATTGCGTACCTTCTGATTATTTTATAGAACTTTCCTTAATTGCAGTCTTCAAAATATATTATTTATTAATATCGCTGACAGACTTGATCCAAATTTCAAATATTAACGTCAAAATATTTAACGTTATAATAAACGAACTTAAATGTGTCATTGTGAGACACCAGAGAAAGCCTTGAACCGAAATGGCAAGCTTAAAACAAAAGCCTTGTCAATAAGGATAAAATAATGAATATGCTGTATTATCGCAATGGACAATAAATTTAAAACAAGAAATAAATTTCGCACACATTAATATTATTTCTCCAGTTCTGATTAATTAAAATGATTCAATGAGAAATTTTAAACAATCATTGATTATTATTTAAAATGGAAGCGAGTATCATTTCATTTTTATTTATTTTTTGATAGTAGAGGAGAGGTTAGAGTGAATCAATAACCAGATCATTAACAATGGACCAAATGACTTACTCACTATAACTTGCATTGGATTTTCATGAATGCAGTTTACACAATATTCACCGCAAAATGAATCTGTAATGTTTTGATTTAACGCGTAATTGAACTCAATTTGAGTGACATAAATCAAGCTTGGTTATAATAGACAAAAAAATCTATTCTGGTCCTTCACTTGGGTTATGAACAAATTTGGAACACGAATGTTTTTTTTTGTCTCATAAATAAAAAGTTGACAAACGTACTGTGCGGTGAAATTTTTCAATACGTCACGCATCCATACGCTTTTTACTTAAAAGTGACGTACCGTCACTTCTGACCTCCGAAGATTTGTCAACTCTGAATGATTTGCTACCGCAAAAAAATCTTGTCTCAATTTTTTGATAATTTAATAAACTGGCTTAGTAAAGTCAATATATTTTTTCAAGAACTCTAATTAAGTGACAACATGAAGTTTCGTCTTATTTATCCATAACATTTTTATTTATGATTTCACTGTTTTTTTTTTTAAAAAAATTTTAACTTAATTTTATCGTTTTGTTTTTAATGTAATACTATTATTTTATGTACAAGCTATGGACTCTTGTCTGAAAATAAATGTTTTATTATTATTATTATTTATAATGTAATGTTAGATTAATTTGCTAGCAGTACTCTGTAGATTACCTCCTGTATTATTTAAGGTTCTTTTTACGATCCATCCCAAGTTGGTTTGCTAGATTTCGCTATCAGCGATAAGATCGCCATTGTACCTATAGATTTAAGTTTATTTATAAGCTGTGTAACTTTTTTGATGTATAACAGTGTTTATTCTATCCTATTCTAAGCGTCACTTTTATGTAATCGTACAAATTGAATTCTCTTTCATACAGATAGACCACTATGCCAAAGAAAAGAAATGAAGATAATCGGTGCAGCCCTACAAGAGCCAACGACAGTGACGTGTGAAGTTGACGCATTTCCTCCACCGGACACCTTCGAGTGGACCCTTAACAATTCAGCAGGCTCTATCAAGGTTGATCCTGTAAGTAAACTGTATTTTTTTATTTATTTATTGTACAGTTTATTGTTGGTATTTAAAGAAATACAAATAAGAAAAACTTAAATCTAAAGCACATACAATGGGCGACTTTATCGCATTCCGCGATGTCTTCCAGGCAACCTTGAATGGAATATAATTCTCAGGATATGGGGCTGTCATAATAAGCACCAATTTATTACAATAAAATCAATAATAGACACGCAGATGTGACATGTGCTTTTTTTAATCAATTAAGTTTATTCCTCTTTAAAAACCACTTTTGCGTCCATCTTACTTATACGTTTATAAACAAAAGTCAATTAATCATTGAATTTTGTGGATTAAACATTGCTTGGGCATCAAAATCTAGAAAACCGTTTTTTTCAAAATTGCCACTGTATGGACATGTTATTACCTGTCGGCGTCCACTTAAAATTCTTCCATTTAAATTATACTGTTTTTCAAAATGCTAGATTGTTTCCTAGTTTGGGAGACAACGGCTACGTTCTTATTTATGTGTAATAGCCACTCCCATTTCTACTTTAATAACTGATATTACTTATAGACTAATATTTTTTGTGCAACAATGATTACATAATTTTACAATGTAAATGTAAAATTTAATTTCATAATAATGAATCTGACAAAAAAAATCGCGTAAACGCGACAAAAACAATTGCTGAACCAATCTAACCAAACGGTAAGGTTTTATAATTATGTTAGGACTAAGGGGCGCCTTATTTATTTTTATTTCAATAAGGATACAGTAACAATCATATTCCTAACAAAAGAAAATAGTTTCTACCAACAGGTTTTTATAAAAAAGGTTATAATAACGCTCCATTCGAAGTAGGTACTCAGATGCATGACACGAGCCATCTTCCTTCCATAAATCCCTTTGGTGCCTCTTGACACAAACGGGAGGCCACGGAATGGTGTATGACAGCCTAAACCACATAACACAGGAAACATTAAATACGTTATAATAAAAGATAATGATAGCTCTTATGCTATGATTTATGTCCCCATAGATTTGGAAGCACAAGAGCTTTAGGGAGGCAGCCAAACGAATGTTAAAATTGGATGGCTTCAAGTGTTATTTTCTGTGGCAGTTTCCTATGATTGTTGTCTATTCTTTTCTTTGTTGCAACTGGAATTTGTGCAAAGATTTATGTCCAGTAATTTTTGTGGGTACTCGTGATTTGTTAGGATGAAGAACAAAGAGTAATGTATGATTATTATTTATTTCATTATCGTAAAGAATTAGCTCAGGCCTCTTCTTTAGAAAAGGAACTGGACCATAATTTACCGCACGGGACCAGTGTGGGTTGAAGAGTGTCACATGTCTTTGAATTTTTGTAATCAGCCTAGTTAATGTTCCCACTGCTGGGACACAGGCCTCTCTAAGAGACGGAATGGGCCGTAATCCACCATGTGTGCCCAATGTGGGTTGATGATTGTCACATGTCTTTTAATTTTTAGTTTAAGTACATGCTGGTTTCTTCACGATTTTAATTAGAGTGGTACAACTACACAAATGCTGATAAACTAAAAAAAATGAGTTTCTTTTATAATTAGTGTCTTTAATTGAAGAGTGAGTATGTTAATTCAGACCCGAAACAGTTATTTAGTCACAGGCCATCAGATATTTTTTTTTGTGCGGGAATCAAACTTACGAAACGCAGTGTAGCAGCCAATTGCTCAACCACTACGCCAACCTTATCTTCAATATAAAATAAGGAAAGAAAAAAATCAGGTCTATTTGGCACATTGCGATGTGCCAGACGGACCTGATTTTTTTCTACCGTATGTTCTGACACAAGGTACTTACTAGTACATACGTATACCTATATCGATGGTACTTACTAACGCGTGCTAAAACTATAGCAGAACAAAGACGACGAAGACTGGCCTGTTGGTCTAGTGGTTAGTGGCCCTGACTGCTATGCCGTAGGTCGTGGGTTCGATTCCCACCCAGGACAAATGTTTGGATGATGAGCACGATCATTTATTCTGTGTCTAGGTGTTATTTATCTATAATATGTATGTATTTAGAAATATTGAACTCTGCTTAGCTTGGGACTAGACGGCGTTATTTGATAGTTGTGGAATATTATATTATAAAGTATTAACGCTCAATATCCATTTATCATCCACTTATCCGTCCATAACCAATTACCAGTCCAGTAGGACTTAAGTCTATAATTATATTTGGATGGCTCGGACGTGAGATAGGGGTCAAGTGACAGCCGTTGGGATAACCAGAGGGCCATTGTGCCAGTGCTTTGATCCCAGTTATCTGTAAACGTTAGAAATTTATATTAGACCGTGATCTGTAAAGGGTAGTCTGGCGTAAAAATATGATGGTACCTATAGGTAAATGGGACGTATTTCTTCTTTTTGACAATTGCTTGTACGGTATACCTCTTGAAAAATAATGTGGATATCGTATTTATGTACGTTTGAACTGTCTAATTTGGTTGTCGATAGAAAGAAGGAAGGAATATGCTCTTCACTCATGTAAGATAATAGAGCTGTAAAAATTAAAGTAAACTCTTACCAAACGCTAGCGTAAAGGTGGAAATGGCTCAGGAAAAAGATGTTTAGAAGAATTTGGGAAGACTCTTTCTCAGTAGTAGAACGGCGTAGGCTAAATAAAAAAGTTCTTGATAGTTAACATATAGACGTTCTTCCTTGTTTTATATAAAAGAAAAAGATAGTGAATATTTTCGTATAGTTAGCTTAGTGCTTAACAAAGTCTAGGTATTTCATTTCGAAGCATAAACCACGTTCTATTTTCAAAAATATCTACTTTTTTAGTAGGAATATTTTCTGCTCACTTTATCAGGCGTCCAATAAATTCATGTTTCTCGTTCAAAGAATTTCATGCGCAAGGCTCGTGTCAAATAAAATAGAAGGTTTTACGTAAAATTTGACTCGGCACCTGAGTTTTGGGACTTGCGAAATTCTCCTGAGAAATAACTGTGAATGTTTGTACATTAATGCTATAATAAATAAAGTCTTCTCATCATTAGAACTCACTTTAGTTTTTTGAGTGCTCTAAATTTATATGTAATAAATATAAATTTCACGAAAAGTACTCAATTAAATAGTCTAAAATAAATAATAAATTACTTCATAGAAATACGAGAGCAGTAACGACCCTGATTTACGAGTTGTAGGTTGAGGGTTTCAACCCAGCTAGGCGTATTGCATTGCATCAGCCTTATAATGTTCACACTGCTGGGACTCAGGCTTTCTCTCTAGGAGAGAGAATGGGCCGCAATCACCCACGCGGGCCCATTGCGGTTTGGTGGATGTCACATGTCTTTGAATTTTTGACTCTAGAACATGCCGGTTTCCTCACGATTTTTTCCTTTAACGTTTTTACGCATTACTTTGTGTGATTTGTTTCATCACTTTTGCTTTCAAAATAGTGATGGAAACCATCGCAAGGGAACCTGCATGTCCTAGAACCAAACATTTGAAAACATGACATCCACCAATCTGCACTGGGTCCGCGTGGTGGATTACGGTATATTTCCCTCTCCTATAGAAGAAACCTGAGTAAGCAATAGTATGAAGGCTGATTCCTTTTTTATCCTGAATTAATATAATATATATATATATATATAATATATTTCACAACTATCACACAACATCAACAAGTCCCAATCTAAGCAGAGCTTGTGTTATGGGTACCAGACAGCTGATAAACATACTTATATATTTCTAAATACATACATATTATAGATAAATAACACCCAGACACAGAACAAATGATCATGCTCATCACACAAACATTTGCCCTGGGTGGGAATCGAACCCACGACCTCCAGCATAGCAGTCAGGGCCACTAACCACTAGACCAACAGGCCAGTTAATTAATAGGACAACCTCTAAAAACGACTTAAAACGTTTATTTTAAATGGCGTTTCGGTTTCAACAAAAACATAATTAGGTATAATCCAAATCAAATTCTTTTTTTTATTATTGCTAATAGGCTCACGATTGAACAGTACCTCACCTGATGATAAACGATGATATGTCGACAATGAAACACGCTTACTTAGAAGTACCCTATTCACTCTTGACTTAAAGACGTTGAGCGTTGCAGCGTTCAGAAATTACAATACACAATCACGATCACAAAGTCACAATACGTACTAATAAAAATAATTGTTAGTTTATTTTTATTCTTAGAAAAGAAAACTCTATAATCGATATGAAATAAACAGTTCACGATCCAGACACCAACAGAAAATTCCATTCCTTAACTATACACAAAATAAAAGTAATACCAAAAGTTTATAAGTGTGTGGGTGGAATGTCCACCGTATACCCTTGATACGTGGCTGTATGTCTTGAGATCCAATTATGGAACAGGCTCGGCAGAATTAAATTATGCAATTCCTACGCTCACTTCCTAAATCTACATCGTAAGTGCGGGCTTGTGGACGGTGGGCAATGGGTAGCTTGCTGTCCGACCATCCGGATCCGGGCCCAAGTCGTCGACATGCGTAGTGTTTCACGCGCGCCTCAAGGAATTGCCAGCAAAGCGTAGGGTGAAGGGGCCCGATAGGGCCGAAGCCTACTGGGGTCAAAGGGTATGTGAAAATGGCACCCGGGGCCCTGGGACCAAGGCGAAGAATGGAACGGGGTAGGTTTTTAGTCAGTAAGAGTCTGACACTACTTCCCGCTCCACCCAAGGGCGGGATTTGTCATTGGATGATTTTACCTACCGGAAAAAAAAAAAAAAAAAAAAAAAGCAAAGCGTAGGGGCCCGGTAGGGTCGAAGCTTACTGGGGCCTAAAGTAATTTGAAAGTGAACATCAGGGCCCTGGAACAAAGGCAAAGAAGGAACAGGAATGGGTTTTTAGTTAGTAAAAGTCTGACACTATCTCCCGCCCCGCCTAAGGGCGCGGAGATGTCATTGGATGATTTTCTCACCGGCAAATAAAAAAACGATTCCCAAATCTAACAAATACAATTTAAAATTACAAATACAACTTAATAAAACACATCTTTTTTCCAGGACCGTTTCACTGTAGAAGCGAAAGAAGGAAAATCGCTTCTCACATACACGCCGGTGTCAGATGTCGACTACGGAACATTATCGTGTCGCGCAACCAACCTAGCCGGGCAGCAGATGTCGCCGTGTGTCTACACATTGTTGCCGGCGA
Organism: Leucania comma; assembly: GCA_958295575.1. Taxonomy (NCBI): domain Eukaryota; kingdom Metazoa; phylum Arthropoda; class Insecta; order Lepidoptera; family Noctuidae; genus Leucania; species Leucania comma. Next base: position 23,556,411 of record OY282467.1, on the reverse strand, counting down.
CAAGGCCCGACCCACCAACCAACTGTACCGTGTATAACTTGACTGATGACTCGTTGGATTTAATGTGTTTACCAGGTAAGTTTTAGAAAATATTTGTTGAATATTCACGTCTTTTAAACTGAGTTAGAGGATTCATAGAGTTTGTTTTAAATATAATAAAATGTATTGTATTCTTAGAAGGCTACTACAACATAATTCACCTTGTTCACACGGCCATTGACATCTAGTTCAGTCTTAGTGTTCAATTACGGAGACGCGGTGCGTTGCGTGGCGCGTCGGGCGATCGTGTTTGCGCGAGCGGTGACGCGGCCAGCTACGCCAGTAACGACGAAACGCCCAACGCACCGCGCAACGCGCCGCGTCTCCGTAAACACGGTCTTAGACTCTTGGGGCGGCTGAAACCTCAAACGGCGTAAATACATAATAACCTCATCGGAAGTTATTATGTTACAGCCATTTGGGTTTAAAACAATAGGGCCATGGGATCCGAGCGCTCATCGAGTTGTACGTGATATCAGCAAACAGCTAGTTGACTCTTCATGTGGCCAGCATTCTGTGTACTTTTCCGATTGATATCAATGAGGATGATTTTTTTTATGCCCAATAAGTTCTTTTTCTACCCGTTTGTAAATATTATTATATTTAGTTATTATTACACACAGCTATTAAATTTAATATTTATTACTTTAGGTGTTTATTTTTTAAATATAATTTTTAAAACATAGGTACGTAATTAATGACTGGAATCTTATTTAGTCTTTGGCATTATTAATTTACCTTAAAAAATATTATAACGTTGTTATAAGGTATAGTCGACATACCTTTATTATCTACATAAGCTACGTATAGCAGGCAAGCTTGTGCGAGCACTTTATCATCCTATATAATCTCTAGGGAGATGTAGAAAAATCAAACGATAACGGATATGAAGTCGATTGGATTTACAGTTATTGATCCAGCTTCCTTTAAGGATATTTTTATTAATATCTATATATATATCTATCGATATATATTTATCTGCACATTTTTCTATCATATTTTGTGGTAAATTTTGTTACACTTTTATAGTAAAAAAATATTTTTAAGCACCAAGATCTAGTTTAGTGAATACAGTTTATTTATTGATTGTATAAATTAATAGTACATTATGATATAAGTGTGTAATGTAAGAGGTTACCGTCGAGGTGGTATTAAGACCCGAGCCGTGGCGAGGGTCTTAAGAGAGCCAAGAACGGTAACCATTCATTACTCACGTGTATCATACGACGTTTATCAATACACTGGTCAAGAAAAATAATTTAGGTAACTAATATTATAACGATAAAAATTTTTATAACATGGCGGTAAAAAATTATGGCTATATGGTCTTTTGATCATATTGCCTAGTCGTCGTTTGTTTTCGTGTGTGAAAAGTTATTACGTTAATGTTATTCGTAGTGACAAGTAGTGACAATAGAAAATGGATGTAACATTTTATAATCTTTTTGTAGTATTTGATTTTATTTTTTAAACTAGTGTGCTAATAAAAGGTAAAGAATTGAGTCCTGAAGGTACTACAGTGTTCTTGGGCTTAACTCTTGATGCTAAGCTTCAGTGGGGCCCACACATTGATAAGTTGTCAAAAAAACTTGGTTCTGCAGCATATGCTGTTAGACAAATCCGAAATCTAACTGATTTAGAGACAGCCCGCTTAGTTTATTTCAGTTATTTCCACAGCGTAATGTCGTACGGTATTTTATTGTGGGGAAATGCCGCCGATATTCAGACTATTTTTGTTTTACAGAAAAGGGCTATTCGTTCAATTTATAAATTAAGTCCCAGATGCTCCCTTAGAGATAAATTTAAAACTATTAATATTTTGACTGTGCCATCTCAGTATATCTATGAAAATATTTTGTATGTTCACAAAAATAGAAATTTGTTTAAAAAGTACAGTGATATTCACAACGTGAATACTAGGAACAAACACAAATTAGTGGTTCCTGCGACTAGACTCAGAAAAATAGGAGGCTCATTTAGATGCCAATGTATACACTTTTATAATAAGATTCCCAGTCCTATTCAGGAACTTAGCCTTAATAAATTCAAAAAACTTGTAAAACGGAAACTTTGCCAGAAGGCTTTTTATACTGTAAAAGAGTATCTCGAGGACAAAACGGCTTGGGATTGACCTGCTCCAGTACTCACTGTATTTGTTGTTATTTCATTTGCTTTTTTTTTTTTTTTAAATTGCCCTTCTTTATTATTTGTTTATTTAATTTGACGATTATTGTTATTTTACAATTATGACATTGTTAACTTTTTTAATTTAATTTTTTTTTTTTTTTTAATTCTTATTTATACAATTATGACATTGTTTATTTTTACAATTTGACATTAACAATTACTTTTATAATTTTTATTTTTTTATTTTAGCAATATTAACTCCGTAAAATTACATTTTTGTATATTTTATTATTGTGAATTTGGGGACTATGTGGATTTTTTTTTTTCTCGTTTTTGTCTAATTTTAATTAATGTCTGACAGTTATGAGTACTTTTTGCGGCCTACCCAAATGTCCTTTCTTTGGTATTGTTCGTCAAGTCGTTGAGCTCCTTATTAGTCCTGAGTTGAGCTTTACGAATACTGACAAATGCTTGCACTGACTGGACAGGTCCACTCAGAACTGTGTGGTTCTTTCTTCAAAAGACCATCCCAGACACTGATCTGCATGGTTCTCATATGTTTTGACCATTACTTGTTTGCTGTATGGACTTTAAAAGAGACTTTGACCCCTGAGTTTGTTTCGGTGTTTCTTCTCAGGGTAGTCAGCTAGGAAACACCGGCCTCATCTAGTTAAAATTGACGAAAAAAAAAATTGACGTGTAAAAGTGTTTTTGAGAACCTATTTGCAAAAATAAAATATCATTTATCATATCATTTATCATTATTTAATTAATACAGCCCATAAACTTCATTCGAAAAAATCACGCCAAAAACCGCGTGCATCTTAAAATGATGGCCATAGACAACAAACAATTTTTATTTTTTCATATTCAAAATTTGTTTTGCGAACAAAGAGGTTGAACAAAAAGGTTATAGCTACATTATCGCGTCAAGGCGATGTTATAACCAACACTTAAAATATATTAAGATATTTTTTAATTTGTTATGATTATAAATTTTGTAATAAGTCCAGACGTTTGTCAATAATTAGTTGAGCTGCTTTTACCAATTAGTTTCATTGCTACTGCGCGGTTACAAGGCTCAGTCGAAACTTTGCCGGTGTGTTCTTCAAATGTAGCCTAGCTTGCTAGCTATTTCGATCGGGATCAAAGATGCCCATCGCTTCCGACCACGCAGAAGCAGACGGGAGCTTCTGCGAACATCTGCAATGCACTGCAGTACCGAGGCAGCACTATTAAAAATCATCAAGTGACATCCACTTTAGGGTGCGAGGGGGTGTGCCAGACTTTTACTGTCTAAAACAGTACTGTGTCCTTCAGTTGCTTTTTTTAAAGGGCAACGATAACTGTTTCGGACGTTCCCTGTTGTCATAGTAGACATCGCACTTACTGGGAACAATTAATAAAACCTGATTCCTTTTTGCTCTATTATTACAAAGAAAATAAGTAAGTCAGGTACTAAATTTCATTTTAAAAGCTCCTCAGTTTTCAAATAAAAGGAATAAATCTCAGATTTTTGTAGAAAAAGAATAATAAAAAAAAAACGTTAAGATTTTCAACAGATTCGCTAAGAAGTTTCAACAAAAGGGTATGTTTACGTAACTCCTGCCTTCATTCAGGGATTTAAAAACGACTTTCCTTTGTAAATAAAAGTTTATTTACAGTGCCATTAGGCGGATTTTGTAAAAAGCGATTCATGAAGCATTAGCGGTAACAAGATTTTAATAGTCTTGATTTTGAAACTTGTGTTTTTTAACTCCTTTTTGGTTGCAAAATGAATTTAATCTTTTTGATGTGTAGAACAGTTTTTGTCATATTTTTTTTTATGGTAGCTAAAATCATCCAATGACAGATCCCGCCCTTGAGTGGAGCGGGAAATAGTGTCAGACTCTTATTTACTAAAAACCTACTCCGTTCCTTCGTTGCCTATCATACCGGGGCTGAGCCTTCCTCTCAGAAAACGGCCCTTGTCCCTAGTAGGCTTCGACCCTGCCTGCCTGCAGCTAGCAGGCTGGGCCTCTACGGTTTGCTGGAACAGTACGCGGCGACGACGACTTGGGCTCGGTCCAATCGGTTACCGGACGATCGGACAGTGAGCTACCCATGGCTCGCCGTCTGCAAGCCCGCGCCTATGGTGGCCGGAAATCGGGATTGGTAGGCGTGCGCCACGTTGCCTTTGCCTGATGGGGTTGGCCTCCTTCTTTGCTAGCATTTCAGCTTCGCAGAAGGAGGCGACCGCCTGCCATACCTCCTCACTCCGGACCATGGCCTGAACCAAGGCCCGACGAGAGAGATCACTGCCGCCGATCGCCTCCACGAGGACACAGCGATGCTCTGCCCAGACAGATCTCTCTCTTTTTTTAACATCATTATTTTAAAGTTTTACTTTTATGCTTTTTTATTTTTTACGATGTATTTAATTTTGGACTGTTACCTTATTATAATTGTTAAGTGCTTTAGATTTTTTAAATATAAATATTTATTTAAATAATATAAACTAGTGCTTAACTTTTTTTTTTTTTTTTACGGTAGGTAAAATCATCCAATGACAAATCCCGCCCTTGGGCGGAGCGGGAAATAGTGTCAGACTCTTACTGACTAAAAACCTACCCTGTTCCTTCCCTGCCTTGGTTCCAGGGCCCTGGTATGCATTTTCATACCTTCCCAGAGCCCCAGACTAGGCCTCGACCCTACTTGGCCCCTACGGTTTGCTGACAACTCCTTGAGGCGCACGGGAACAGTGCGCGCCGTAAACGACCTGGGCTCGGTCCGGTCTGTTACCGGACAAACGGACAGCGAGCTACCCATTGCCCGCCGTCCGCAAGCCCGCGTCTACGGTGGCCGGAAATTTGGATCGGAGTTACGGCGGCGGCTGCGGCGTGAGCGCCGTTGCCTGATACGGTCAGCCTCCTCCTTTGCTAGCATTACTGCTTCGCAGAAGGAGGCGACCGCCTGCCACTCCTCCTCGCTCCGGAGCATGGCTTGAACCAAGCCCCGGCGCGAGAGATCGCCTCCGATTGCCCCCACGAGGACACGGCGATGCTCTTCCCAAGCGGGGCACACCTCTACCGTGTGCTCCACCGTGTCCACCGGGCGTTCCGCACAGTGACGACACCCGGGCGTCACCTCCGCACGGATCTTGTACAGGTACGGCCCGAACTTGCCATGTTCGGTTAGTACCTGCGCCATGCGGAAGGTTATGACGCCGTGAGGCCTTTCCAGCCACGCCTCAAAGAAGGGCCTTACCGCCTCAATCGTGGCGTGCCCAGGACAGGGTTGCGACAGTCGTTCTCGCCATTTCACCATGAGATCTCGCCGGAACTCTGTCCGCCAAGCCGGGACTTGTCGCGGCAGCGGGGATTCGCCCCGGCGTTGCATCTCCACGCGCAGATCGTGCATGCGTGCAAGGACTGTTGCCTCCAGATCCCATGGTGGCAGGCCAGCAAGGAGGCTCGCCGCTTCGCGGGATACCGTGCGGTATCCCCGAATCATCCCTATGGCCATGACCCTCTGGCAGGCGTTCAGCAGGGCCGCCGGTCGCCTTCGCAGCGTCGGCGCCCACACAGGCGCCCCGTAAAGGGCCATGGACCGAACGATGCCAGCGTAGAGCCTCCGGCAGGAGGCGTCTGGACCCCCCAGGTTCGGCAGGAGCCGCTTGAGTGCAGCCGAAGTCCGATTAAGTTGGGGAGCCAAACGTCGGAAGTGCGCCTCGAAGTTCCACCGGCTGTCGAGGACGAGTCCCAGGTACTTCATCGTCGACCCGACGCCGATGTGAACTCCTCCTACCGTTAATTGGGAACCCGGTGGTGGCGCGTACCGAGGGCCGTGAAAGCACATGGCCTCGGACTTGTGCAATGCCACCTCGAGTCCCAACTGCTGGATCCTCTCCACGACTGTCGCAACCCCGCGCGTCGCTAGTTCGACCGCCGCCTGGTACGACCGTCCCCGCGCCAGGACCAGCGTGTCGTCCGCGTAGCAGACCAAACTAGTGCTTAACTGCGATTCTACCGGACTGAGCAATAATGCAATCGTTGATGGTAAGGCGCTCTAGTTTATTAAGATCCTACTCACTCTAGGCTTGAAGATACCTGATTATATACAATAGGGCTAATAAAAAATTACTGTAACGTTGAGTATTGGTTGCGCCAATTTGCTATGTTCCGCGATTTTGTTTTTTGTAATTTATTTTTTTGGCCTGGCAATCCTATCCCTTCCGTTTTCCGCCCGCACGACCTCTAGAAATGATTTGACATTGACGTGTGTGCATCGATTGTGAATGTGACCGCACCGCTAACAAGCCCGCCCGAAATTACAAGAAAATTGACTACTTCGTGATCCAACCATTCAAAACTCAACAACAGTGCAGTGTAGTGCAAAACAGGACCTGGCAGTGATTTAAATGTGCGAAGTCGAAAATCGCCGGCCGGTGCCACGTGGAACCTTCGAAGTCAAAAGGTCAGTGTTCCTTCCTAGTTTCCGTCCCATCCAGGCACAGTATCTGCATATTGTTAACAAACCTTAGATCGCTTTTTAAACCTACAGTCCACACCACAGCAAATTCGCGCAACCATTACTTTTTGGTCCTACGAGCAGGATCGTGAATCATTTTCTTGTAATTTCGCAATATAGTATTTGTTCCATAGGGAATAAACGCAACGCGCCTGTTTACCTAGATATAATAGTAGAAAACCCGCATCTAGGCATTTAGGCAACTATACGTTATTTCGCTCGTATAGTTAAAGAGCCATTGATAATTACGGTACCTACGCCGTCAACCGCACCGCATAATTATAGTTAGCGACGTAAATATCAACGTAGATATAAATCGATCGCATTCTTTTTCTTGACAAAATTCATTCGGAAGTCCTACAAATTGCATGTAGGTAGACGCATTTCAAAAATACCCGTTCATTGTTGAGTGAATATTTGTAGGAAACGGATAAACCATAGATTATATACGCATATGTTATTCCGTTCATTCGCCGTTCACTTTGTTGTTTACAATATTACCATATTGTTATCTGATAATTATCGCTTACTTAATAATTCGTTAAGTGTTTGTTTGAGTGTATAGTGTGAATATATCAAAACAAGATGTCTCTTAAGGGAACCAAGGTTAGTACTGATTTAAAGGTTCAGTTAAAGCTTTTATACGCTAAAAGGGACTCACAGTTTTCACGTGTTCAATCAATTTGTGATAAATCTTTGCAAACCTCGGATCTGGCGATTAGAGATGCTTTCTTGTGTTCGTTGGAAACTTTAGATAGTTTGCGCGCGGATTTTGAATCTACAATTAATAATATAAACATTTTAGAGTTGGAGTTAAATCCTGATTACTGTGTGAGTTATCAGGCATTGTCGTCCTTTGATGACTTGTATTGTCGTATCAAACGTATTGCTAGGAGTTTAGAGACTCCCCCTCCCGCGAGTGGTTTATCCAACCCTCCTCGCGAACGCCCACGATTGCCGCCAATTCAAATACCTGAATTTAATGGTGACATTCGAAATTGGAATTTATTTATAGATAGTTTCGAAAATATAATACATAGGAACACATCGCTGACAGATCACGAGAGATTGCATTATCTCGTAGAAAAATTGACCGGTAAGGCAAAGGCTGTCTGTGCTGGAATTACGTTTAGCGCTGAAAATTACAATTTAGTTTTGAACACTTTAAAAACAAAATACGAAGATAAGCGATTAGTAGCCACCGCATATTTAGATCAATTATTCGATTTGAAAAGTTTTTCCGTTTGTAACGATCATAATTTAGAGAAGTTTTTAAATATTTTCGCATCATCTGTTCGTGCAGTAAAGAACCTAAAGGTCAATGACCTCTGTGACTTTTTGTTTTTGTATATCGGTTTAAATAAATTAGATCCTGAAACTGTTCGTCTGTTTGAAACGACTCAGCGCGGCAAAGAAATACCTAAGTTCGAAGATTTAGAATCTTTTATTCGCGACCATATTAAGGTATTGCAGCGCACGTCGGCACGTCATGAAGTCACGAATAGGACAGGTTCCGATCGCCGTATAGACGCGTCATCGAAGTCAGTCAAGACTGCACATACGCTAGTTAATACCGTCTCAACACCTGACTGTTCTCTGTGTAAGGGTAGCCATACACAGCTGTACAAGTGTTCGGAATTTCAGAGATTATCGCCTAGTGATCGTTACAAGTTTGTCCGCACTAATAATTTGTGTTTTAATTGTCTAAGTGACAAACATCTGGTTACGTCATGTAACAGTGGTGTTAGCTGTCGTAAATGTCTAGCTAGACATCATACCTTCTTACATTTTGAGAGTAGTAAGCTGCCATCGCGGCTGCGGCCTGCGCGGACGCGCGACGCTTGTGACGCGCGGCCTGCTGCAAGTGCAAACGACGTAACATTGTGTTCGCTTTCCGCCGCTGGTACTCAAATCACTACCGTTTTACTTGCAACCGCGCAAGTTGTCATTGTAGATGCCTTTGGCAAACCGCACACCGTTCGAGCGCTACTAGATGGCGCTTCCCAGAGTAATTTTATTACTCGGGATTGTTGTCAACGCCTTGGTTTTAGTTTTAATAATTGGTCATCCCGCTCAGAAGTGAAAGGTTTTGGAGGTTTAAAGGCAACCATTCACGGTTCCATTAAAATAATATTTAGTTCACGTTTTAATCGTAATATTTCGTTTGAAATGGATTCGCTAGTCGCAGATAAGATTACGGAACGGTTGCCCACGGTACCGGTTGACACGTCCATGCTGACGGAGTTTAAGAACTTGCAGTTAGCCGACGGAAATTACGCTTTCCCTGGAGATATCGATCTATTGATCGGTGCTTCGATTCTCCCGCATCTCCAGTTATCACGTAAAATTCAAGGTCTTCCGATGTACCCCGCTCCGCACGCACTGGAAACAGTTCTCGGGTTTGTTATAGTTGGTTCCGCACCCGCTTGTTTAGTTAGTTACTCGACTGTGTCGCACTGTTGCACCGTCGAGCCGCCGCTTGAGTCTACCATCCGCAAGTTCTGGGAGATTGAAGAGGTCAATGTCCCGCCTATTCTCAGCCCTGAGGATCAGGTCACTGAGGAGATTTATACCCGCACGACTACTCGTGATAAAGATGGTCGTTATGTTGTCGCGCTCCCTTTCAAGGGTGATATTTTTTCGCTCGGTGGCTCCCGTGCCTCCGCAGAGGAAAATATATTCCATGTAAAAAAACACAAACTACCTGCGCAAATTTTAAATCATCCGCTTTGGTTTTGTGGCCCTCCCTGGCTTCATACCACTCCTAACGAGTGGCCAAGTGTTCCGTTTAACCCCGCTACTGTTTCAGAGCCACCCGAGGAGAAGAAACATACGCTTGTAGTATCAGTTCCACGTGAAGAGTCAGTTGTTTTGTTGTTGTCTAATCGAGTCTCGTCTTGGTCGAGACTATTATGCTGTGTAGTTTACGTCCTAAGATTTTTGAGATTATTACCATCGCGTGGTTCTATAATCGCAGCTGATTTGGATAGAGCTGAATCAGTTGTACTTCGAGAGTTGCAGAAATTTTATTTTTCAATAGAATTTCGTAGTTTAGAATCACAAAAACCTTGTAGTCGCGCACTTCAACATTTGAAACCATTTTTGCAAGACGGACTCATTCGTGTCGGTGGCCGTCTGCGAAATGCTAAGTTAGAGTTTGAACAAATGCATCCAGTAGTTCTACCACGCAGGGATCACGTTTTGGATTTGTTGGTGGACTATCACCATAAGGTGAATTGTCACGCTGGTCCCGATTTATTAATGTCCATTCTTCGACAGAAGTACTGGATACTTTCCGCTCGCAATTTGATACGCGCTAGAGTGCACAGATGTGTGCCCTGCTTTAAGCTCCGCCCGCGTTTCAACGCGCCGGAAATGGCCGACCATCGTTCTTGTCGTGTTGTACAGACGGTGAAACCTTTCATACATACTGGGACGGACTATGCTGGACCGTTTAAAGTCACTATTGCCCGTGGTCGTGGTATACGTTCCACAAAGGCATACATTTGCCTATTCGTTTGTATGACAACTCGTGCGGTTCACATAGAGTTAACCAGTGATTTGAGTACGCAGGGTTTTATGTCTGCATTTAAACGATTTTTATCTCGCCGTGGTCCCGTTAAGCGCTTATACTCTGACAACGGCACAAATTATGTTGGAGCGCGACGCAATATTTCGGAATTACATACATTCTTACGCTCCAAGTACTACCAAAGTGAATTCGCCCATGTCTTAGCTGAGAATCGCATTGATTGGTGTTTTAATACGCCAGCAGCTAGTCATTTTGGTGGCAATTGGGAGGCGAATATTAAAAGCCTTAAGTCGCACCTGTTTCGGGTCATAGGCGAACAGATTCTCTCGTACGAGGAGTTGAGCACTGTACTCGCTCAGGTAGAGGCGTTGATGAATACGCGTCCGTTGTGTCGGACTTTGTCTAGTGATCCATCGGAGCCACTAGCGTTGACGCCGGCTCACTTCTTGACGACGACTCCTCTTAAATATTTGCCCGCTTTAGATGTCGAGACTGACAAACTGCAGCTTCACCCGCGTCACGCTCTGCTAGATAGCTTAGTTCAGTCCTTTTGGAAGCGATGGAGGACAGATTATCTGCATACGCTGCAGTCGCGTCAAAAGTGGAACACTCCTTCAGATCCAGTCACAGTCGGTACTGTGGTGATACTGAAGACTGAGAGTGCGCCTCCTCTGCACTGGCCTCTTGGTGTAGTGGAAGAAGTTTTTCCGGGTTCGAACGGAATAACGCGAGTCGTAAAAGTTAAAACCGCAACTGGATCGTACCTGCGTCCGGTTATTCGCCTCTGCCCTCTGCCTAATCAGTAGTAGTGGCATGGTTAGTTATAAGTTGTTTCGCTACCTAGTATTGATAGTTTAGATTAGTAATAGGGTTTAGTTTCGCTTTTGTTTTTTTTCTTTTCTTTGAAGGTAACCCTTCAAACCCGGGGGGAATGGTTGCGCCAATTTGCTATGTTCCGCGATTTTGTTTTTTGTAATTTATTTTTTTGGCCTGGCAATCCTATCCCTTCCGTTTTCCGCCCGCACGACCTCTAGAAATGATTTGACATTGACGTGTGTGCATCGATTGTGAATGTGACCGCACCGCTAACAAGCCCGCCCGAAATTACAAGAAAATTGACTACTTCGTGATCCAACCATTCAAAACTCAACAACAGTGCAGTGTAGTGCAAAACAGGACCTGGCAGTGATTTAAATGTGCGAAGTCGAAAATCGCCGGCCGGTGCCACGTGGAACCTTCGAAGTCAAAAGGTCAGTGTTCCTTCCTAGTTTCCGTCCCATCCAGGCACAGTATCTGCATATTGTTAACAAACCTTAGATCGCTTTTTAAACCTACAGTCCACACCACAGCAAATTCGCGCAACCAAGTATTATGACTAACTTTTGATTTGAAAAAATGTACGGTTTCTTTGGGACCGATTACGTGAGTTGCCTTAACCCTACAGCTCTAACCCATTCCTTGGGCAACATTTTAGCTCATTTCATTTACCTTACAATCTTCTACACAAGGCGGAGTTGAGCAGTAACAAATGACAAGCCCATTGGAACTCTATTGCATAAATTATCTGCATAAATTCCTGTTATTTTTTAAGTTCTATTTTTTAATTTTCTTTAATCCAGTGTGGATTAATAAGATGATAAATTAAGATTTTGAATTCAGAACATATTTGTATTGTAGTTTTTTTTTTTATAGATAAGTACTCATTTCTGGTCGAAGCCTGCTGGGGTCATGGGTCAGCTTTCGAAAGGAATACTCGGCCCCGGCACGATAGGCTACGAAGGAACGGGGTAGATTTTTAGTCAGTAAGAGTCTGACACTACTTCCCGCTTCGCCCAAGGGCAGGATTTGTCATTGGATGATTTTACCTACCATAAAAAAAACTGCGGCTTAATCTACGTACAAAATTATTCCAAGAGAATAAAAGTATACTTCCAGAATCAAATGTATGATATAAAATAATAGATAATAAAACGTTTATTTAAGATAACTACGATCCAATTTGTTAGTAGTATAAAAAAACTTACATATAACTAGTGTTAGCCTAACCTTAATCAACTCACCCCCTGCCTGTCCCATGTATCGAGGTATCAATACTCATGTGAGCATTATTACAACGATTCATGTACAGGCAGTTCACTCTTAAAACGATGTTGCGACTAAACCGCACTCTGCTCAGCATTGACGCGCATCGCAATCGATGCGCACCTCCGCAAACATACGTGACGCACTATAGTGGCAGTACAGTAGTGTACACACACACCATTTAATTTTGGTCGTTTTATTCCCGCTGAGGGTCGATTCGGTACATAAAATACTATCGATTTGTAAAGAGAAAATTAAAAAATAACTTTACTTTTTTCTTAAACTTGAATTAATTTACGCATGTACGAATTTTTTTTTTTAAGTAAACGTCAGCTGAGTGAGGCCAATGAACTGTAGGTAGTTAGTATGCAACGACCGACAAGTACCTACAAGGTTTTTGACTCGTTTACTTAAAGAAATGAATCGTTTATGCGTATATTAATTCGGGTTTAAAAAAAAAAGTAGTTTATTTTATAATTTTTTCTTTAGAAATCGATAGTATTTCATGTATCGAATCGACCCTCCGCAGGATTAAAACGACTAAAATTTAACGGTGTAGATTTACAACCGTGAAAACCGGGGCAGGCCTCTAGTAGTCTATAAACTTTCCGAAATTCTAGTTTATATATAAACCAGTACTCTGACGTCTTAAGTACGCAGACTAAGTATAAGTCGAGTACTTAAGTAAGTGGAGGCATATTTGAGATCACTGAGATTACTTACGACTTGAGCTTGCTTAGATGTCGGAAACTATACGTCTTGTGATGAGGAGCTTTGGTTTATGAACATGAGATGAGAGTTGATCTTTTCGGAGATACCTAGTGACCTTCTTTACTTTGGTATTAAAAAACTGTGTTTTTATTACCACTACCTTATCTTCTACCTTATAAAATATATATTTTAATGTGAAAAATTATCATGGTTTTACACACTCTGGTCGAAGCGAGAGGGAGTTTTATTTTAGTAAATAAAACCCATAGTGTTTCTTCAGTGTTGCTCTTGGAGAAGCCACGTTACTCCTTCGAACAATCCTCAGCTTTAGCAAGCATCGGTTCTATGACCTCGTCAATCTTGCCGACCAGAGATTGTCTTGTAACTCTTGATGCCCGGGGCTTTTCTTAATTTAATATTTTGCTCATATTTTATAGTGATTATAGACATTTTAATTTCAATTTATTTATAGTAAAATTATTTTATTTTATTTAGTCGTGACGGCCAATGGCTTAATATCCAAGAGCCTTGACCAACATCTGCGAAGGCTCTCGTTAGGCAGCTGGATCAAGGGTCTGATTCAGAAGGCAGTACTTCTGGACACGGCGCGCATTGTTCGGAGGTTTATCTCTCAGGAGCCCTGATCACCGGTAGCTTGGACCCTGTTCCCGATGCCGGTGGGCTACTATTTTTTATATTTTTAAATATTTTTTTTTTATAATCTTCTATAAAAAAATATTTAAGATAAGATAAGATAAGATATTCTTTATTTGTGTAAAAGGAAATAATAATAATATATTCCACAACAACACCGTCTAGCCCCAAGCTGAGCAGAGCTTGTGTTATGGGTACCACACAGCTGATAAACATACTTATACATTTCTAAATACATACATATTATAGATAAATAACACCTAGACACAGAACAAACGATCGTGTTCATCACACAGAAATTTGTCCTGGGTAGGAATCGAACCCATGACTATATTCTATAAACTATTAACTTTGAATATATTTCTTGCTGTCTTTGATAGTAAATGTATCAATCAAATCAGCCTTTTCGGCAAGTTTCTTTGAGGTAGTAACTACTACAGTAAAATTTTCAGCTTCATTTTACCGGTATTTTGCTTACTTCAATTATTCCACATAATGCACAGTTGAGTAGAAACTGAGAAACATATAAATCAATTTTATTATATTTAAGCATGTTTAGTATTTTCTAGTAGTAGTTAAAAATAATAATATGTACAAATGGGTAGAAAAAGAACTTATTGGGCATCAAAAAATTCATCCACATCGATATCAATGGGAAAAGTGCCCAGAACGCTGGCAGCATTGCCTCGTTGGATGGGAATGCTGATTCGTTGACCATTTTTATTATAAAATTTCAACTAGGAATCAATTTGCGAAGGACTAAAATAGACTGAACTTCAGCAATCTATTAAATACTCTCTAACTTCTAATTATTTTTGCATTTGATTTCTCACACAGTCTTTTAAGAAAAGGCCTACGTTTCACTTTTGGCGAAAAGAAAAATAATATATGCATACTATAATAAATTAAATATTACAGAAATATAAGTCTTCATACTATAACTGATATCCCGATCAAAACCCTTCAATATCTCCATCAAATCCTCCATATTGCCAATACTTGGTTACCTACACATCCGCTCACACTCAATCGTATGCCTCACTCCAATGAACGTAATCCTTTAAGTAATTTCATGTGATTAATTCGTAATTTGCCCACAGCAATTAAACTGCTAAATTGTGTAATGTTAAGGTAATCCTTGCAAATCGATTTTGTATCAAGGTTTTGATTTAATGACATGTGGAGTCTTGAAAGTGGTTGGCTGAAATCTAATTTTACAATTTATTTTTTTTATTTTTTCGGAAATAGAATGAATTATTTGTATAAGTATTTCGGGCTGATATCCGCAACTAAACCGCGTATTGTGCGTACGGAATTAATAAATTAAAGAAAATACTAAAATGAATGAATAAGAATGTTGGTTTTAAGGATACCGTACCCAAAGAGTAAAAACGAAACCCTATTTCTATGAATCCTCTGTCCGTCTCTCTGTCACCAGGCTGTATCTCATTTATTTATTTTTAGGACAGAAGTGCTCTTTGTTCTAACAGTCGAAACCAACACGTGATACTCATGAACCGTGATAGCTAGAAATTTGGAATTTTCACAGATGATGTACATATTTCTGTTATAAAAACAAATACTAAAAACCGATTAAAATAAATATTTAAATGGGGCTCCTATGCAATTAACGTGTTTTTTTTTTTCATTTTTTGCTACGTATGGTACGAAACCCTTCGTGCACAAGTCCGACTTGCACTTGGAGAGGTTTGTCCTTTTTAGACGTATTGAATAAAGTTTATAAAATGGGTACACACGTCGTCGTTTTCCATCTAGTGAGATAGTAGTCAAGCGCGAGCTTATCAACTATAAAAAAATAACATTAAGTTTTTAGTTACTTAAGTCTCATCTTTTATTTGGGGTCGGCGCAACACATGTTTTTCTTTCATTCTGTCCTGTCACTCGTCACGCTACCACTAACTCCCTTTTCTTTCATATCACTCCTTACACAATCCATCCATCTCTTCTTTCCCTCTCCCTCTCCATCCATCCACATGTAAACTCTTTTAGTAACATGCGTTTCATCCTTCCTCTTCACATGACCATACCAAGACAAACGATTTCCTTTCAACTTTTCAGTCACTGGTGGATTTCTCACTTTATCCATTCTCGTCACCACACATCCATCTCAACATTCTCATCTCCGCTACGTGCAATCTTTTTGTTCCCGTCTTTTTCACAGCCCAACATTCTGATCCATACAGTATGACAGGCCTTATCACGGACTTGTAAATTTTACCCTTCAACTTGAGAGGCATCCGTTGGTCACAATTTGTTTCCGTGACCAGTCGCCATTTCATCCATCCTGCGTTGATCCGGTGCGTTACGTCTCGGTCTACCTTAAAATCTCCTTGGATGAGCAACCCGAGGTACCGAAAGTCGGAGCAGATCGGTGTGGGCGTTCCGGCGAGGGCTAAAGGCACTGGATTGGAGAGACAGCCGAAATCGCAGAACAAGTATTCCGTTTTTGTTCTAATTTCAAGCCAACACTCTCCAGTCTGTGCAACTACACCTCCAATCTGTTCTGGACCTCTAGGCCACTCTCGGCAACTAGCACAATGCCATCGGCAAACAGCATACACCAGGGAGCCTCTTCCTGAATGACCGACGTCAGAGCGTCAATTATCATCAGGAAGAGGTAAGGGCTGAGAGCCGTTTAGTTAATTAAGTAATTAGATTAATTCGCCATCTATTAATCAATCTCCATAGCCTTAACTGTTTTGTGGTTGGCTCCCACTCAAACTATGATGATGCAGCTACGTGTAGATATTTGTATGGATATAATATATCGTGGACCGTTTCCTATCTCACCAGTCAAGACTGTTGATAGGTTTCTTGGCTTCTGACGATCTGTAACGACTGTTAGATCTAGGGTTGTTCCCAAAGGTTCACGAGTCCTTTTTCTCGAAAAATTAAAGTTCGAACATTAGTTCCCAAAGAGTCCATGTCATTTTAAAATATAAAATTTTTGCTTTCCCTACGAGTCCCGGTACGAGTACGAGTCAGCAGTAAACATTTTGATAATGTTTATTTTTTCTATTAACTATAAAACAATGAATATTTTTATTTCATATACGCAGTGCTTATGAAACAGTAGACTTACAAATCATTAAATCACAATTTCAGAATTATCAAAGTACGAGTAATCAAAATAATCGTAGTTAGTAAATATTTCTTTTTCCCAAAGCTTACAAAACTGATTAAGACTAACAATAAATTGTTTTTACTGACTGTACTTTGGACAAATCTCGTGGACCCGTTGGGAATTGATGTAGGAACATGGACTTAGTGGGAAATAAAAAACAATAGAATCCTCTGAAAACAACCCAAGATCTACAAATAGCAGCCCCAATCAACATAACTTACTTTTCGAGGCACGGATGAGTCTCGATTAAATATTGTTTATTTTTCACCTTACTTTATTCTTTGTCTTTTTTTTTATATTCAACAAAATAATTAATTATAATAATTTGTATAAAGCCTTAGATAAGCCATCTTCTGAACATTTCACAGAAATCGAGAAATTGCCAGAATTTAATTTAGGTTTAATCTAGGTTTGTTGTTACTTGTAATTGAATATCAGCCTCAACAACTTACGTAATATTAAATTGTATGAACTAAGGCTTTAAAGACACTGAGTCTAGAATGCCTATATAGCGAGCATTCACTGGGCAGACTTCCCTGCTAGTATTGTGCCCCGTTTGGGCAGACCACCACCGTGTCCTCAGCGGCAGCGATTTCTCGCACTGGGCCTTGGTACAGGCCATGGTCCGAAACGAGGAGAAGTGACAGGTGGATGCCTCCTTCTGCGAAACTGTACCTTTACTAGTAAAGGAAGAGGCCGTACGCGTGCGGCAACGGACCTCACGCCCCAGCTGCCGCAGGGATTCCGATCCCGATTTCCAACCACCGTAAGCGTAGGTTTGTGGACGGCGAGCATTGAGTAGCTCGCCGTATGACCGTCCGGTATCCTTCCGGACCGGGCCCAATTCGTCGACGGCGCGTATTGTTCCATGCGTGCCTCAAGGAGAAGTCAAAAAAACCGTAGGGACCCAGCAGGGTCGAAGCCTACTGGGGCCATGGGTGAAGTGAAAGTAAACCCCGGGCCCTGGAACGAAAGGAAAAAGAAGGAATTGCAGTGGATTTTTATTCAAAGTCTGATACAACCTCTCGCTCTGTCCAAGGGCGGCGGATGTCATTGGATGACTTTCCACCTAAAAAAAAAATATCATCAACTGAAAATGAACACACTGGTAAAAATATCTTAATTTTTTTGTAACTTAGAAAGAAAGCTTAGTAATCATGAATATCAAAACTATTACGTAATTGCAGGTAATCTTCCAAAATGCTACGGCTCACTTGACCAGGAGTCCGATGCTAGGCACTTAAACCATTAACGTAACGAGCCGGCAACTAACTAATTGTAATTGCCTTCGTACATCAATATTCTATAGCCATAGTATTAGCTGTTGATTCATTAATTTTGGGAACCAACTTCTAAGTATTTCGAGGCCATACGAATAAATTTAGGTTTATTAGAAACTATTTTCAGCAACGGTTTAAAGTAATTTCATTTTGCCATAATATTTCAGCTGTTATAACTGCTGAGATTAGAAATATTTTTTATAAACGTTACCTGCTTGTCTATCGAAAGAGATTGGGCTTCTCCTTGTGTTTCTTTTACGTAGGAAAATCATTCAATGACATCTCCCACCCTTAGGCGGATCGGGAGATAGTATAGTCATACTTTTATTGACTAAAACCTATTACTGTTCCTTCTTTACTTTCGCTCCAGGGCCCTGGGGATCAATTTCACATTACTCATGGCCGCAGTAGGCTTCAACAACCCTGATGGACCCTACGGTTTGCTGACATCTTCTTGAGTCCAGGACTTGGTCCCGGTCCGGACGGTTGCCGTCCGAAAGCCCGCTTCCCCAAGTATTACAACAACGACTGGTCCCGTGCGTCTCGCATCAATCGGATTCCCGTGACCGTCACAAGGTCACCAGTTCACTGAGAGGCTTTCCAACACTTATCTCTTCTGGTTCGCGATCCTCACTGCAGAATCCGTCGGCCTTATTGTCCATCTGTTTTCCGATAAATGTACCCAGCCCACTGGCCCTTAGTTTTGGTGATTCTTCGGTCTGTATCGGTAAACTTAGTTTCTCTGCGGATATCTTTATTCTTGTTTCAATTACACGAGGAAACTTCGAGCGTAATTACTAACATTAGAAAACCTCCCAAAAGAACGACCGACGAGATGATGGTGTCCACGAAAGTCCACTGAATACAAAATGACGTGTCGTTGTAGTGACACTTGCCCTGGCTGTTGTAAAAAACTAGACATCTTTCGACGACTGAAACAAAGATGAAAAGCTATCTCAGCTTTTTATTTTTTACTTGGAATAAATTCCACTCCATACTACTGTTTTTGTTGTAGACTAACAGAATGAAAAGCAAGATTTACTGAGACCTCAAAACCAGTATAGTTCGTCAAGTCGTTGAGCTCGTAAGTACTACTGAGTTGAGCTATAAGATTACTGACCAATGTGCTTCTTATCACAAAAGACCAGCACACACGCACATACATACGTTAAACCTGCATGGTTTTCATTATGATTTGACTATGATAGTCAGTAAGGTTAACTGTCCACAGATGTGACGTTGCGGCAGCGATTGGACGGCATAATGTTGCCACTTTGTCGACAGACTTTCATAGTTTTGTATAGTCGCTTCACGCAGGCGTACATCAAGCGTATTATGACGAATACGCGTCAATGAAGCTACACGCCCGTGGACAGAGTAGGCCTAAGAAATCGCTGGCTATTTCTCGGTTAAATTTACAAAAAAGATTGACGTGAATAAGTATTTATATAACAATTTTTCAATAAATATATTTTCTAGTAAAAACTATAAGTTCATAATTTTAATTCTCGACTACATTACAAATGTAAATACGGCATATCTTTATTCTTACACGTGTCTTCAAAACATATTGATAGACATCTCATTACGTTAATAATTTATTGAATTTATTAGTTTCCTGGAAAAATCGTTCAATAAATTGCTTGTGACGGAACTTGTGAATGCGACTTCGATAAAATTGACCTTATGATGTCAATAAATTTTATTCAATACTAAAAATCTTGATTTTTTCTTTTATCAAATTCATATTTCTGTGAAAAAAAAAAAGACAATAGGAGATACAATTGGTGGTCGCATATGTGTGTTAACATCTGTGAATAATCTTACTTTACACATAACTGACAAATATTTTAAATTAGTATGGATACGGCTTTATTAATTATTTAACAATTTATGTACACACATTATAATAAAAGAAAAAAAGAAGTAAACAGAAAAATTAGGTACAAAGGTGATGCTTTACGCGTGGCGTGGCGTGGTGGTGCGTTGCAAGCTTGTATGTAAATGTTTATACTGAGCGTACTTGTGTGAACAACAAATCAAACGCCGCAAATGGAACTGGATCAGCCACACACTCCGAAGGGATCCTGAGCATATACTAAGGCAAGCCCTAGACTGGAATCCCCAAGGAAAGCGAAAACGTGGTCGCCATAAGCAGACCTGGCGACGAACGGTCATCGCAGAGGCGAAGAACATAGGGAAGACCTGGAGCGAAATAAAACGCGAAGCTCAAGACTGAACGGGATGGCGGCGCACTGTGGACGCCCTCTGCCCCATCTACGGTAAACAGGAACTTAATGATGAATGATGATGTACTTGTGTCAATTGTGAATAAAAAAGTTATTTTTATCTCCATGAAAAGTCCCATTTATTTCTATTAGACACAACAAACAATTATATTCCCAAACCTTTTAATACGAAGGTTGGAAGTATTATTGAACTAGGTAAATAAATATATTTCTGTAGGCGCTGGCGTGAATGTCTAAAGAAGTTACCGTGGCCCGCATGGAACGCAAAAGGCAGCTGGGGGAATTCACAGAATGAATTTTTACTCAGTAAAAGTCTGACACGCCTGCTCACTTCATCTGAGTAAGAGAACTAATTTTTTGATTTCCCATCTTTCGCCAGTTCGAAACTCGATTTGAACACACATGATTAATGAGTTGATAGGTTCAGCACGAGGTTGGATGTAACAGGCATTTATCTACTGGAGATAAGTCTCACCCATAGAAATATAAAAAAAAAAAAACATCTTATATCGATGGTCTCTCCTCTTTAAAATTCAACGTTCACTTAACGTCATCAAGCAACGTAAACTTAAATCATAAACAACGCTGCTCAGCGCTATAATAAATCCAGCTACATATTTTGCCTTGTCGTAAAAGTCTGCTAACAGAAATTGGATGCGCGTTGGCGGAGCACCCAGCTGACACCAGTTATTGTTGCGAACTTTAAACCGCACGTGTTATAGTGCATGTTGTCAACTCAGCATTGCTGTTTCACCAGCTTTCCAAATTCTGCATTCCTGGTACTTCGTTTTTACAGTTTTGGTTTTTATTTGATGTTGTTTAGTTTTATGAGTTTTTCTACGACAACCAAAACAGCTAAAACGTTTCCGTTTTTATAAAAAACTAGTACAAAGTTTATAGTAGTTAAGCAATGGAAAATATATTGTTAAACACTAATTTGTGTTTTGAGAGTTATTGAACAATATATATTCTGAAACAAACATTAAAAGCATTTATTTCAAATAAACAATTTACAGGCAATTTGTTAGATCAAGGAGTTGGTCTGTCAGAAAAAAATAAGCTAATTGCACATTCCAAAGCGTAGATCTCTATGGAAAAGAATGTGCAAGAAACTCCATCTCGGCAAAATGTGTCGCTAATATTAAATAAAATGAAGAGAAAAAAATCTAAATATATATATTAAAATGAAACCATGGCTGCTAAGAGATGACCAGTCTTAACTGACAGCGCCTTTTCACGGACATGAAGCGTGTATCAGCGCGACTCAGCTCAACCATTTCGAAGGGAACCGAATGATAATCTTGAATGACATGCTCAAACATCAGTTTTAGAAAAAAATAATGTTTAATTGAAAAATGATAATAAAACTGTGGAATTAATATAACGAAAAGTTTCAAGTGAGGCATTCATACCAGGCTTTACGCGCATTTTTAAGCGTCATGGATGCAAATATTTATACGCTAGCAACCCCACTAGTGCTGTTTATACGAAACGAAAGCGATGCATAGGCGACGCGTGCTTAAACATGAAAATAAATCATATATGCCCTTTAAAAAACTGCAGTGGTTTTCAACATTTGGATCTTCACAATAACAGACATGATAAACAGTCATACCGTAAAAAATCAAGCAGATTTTTTTTAGTAAGAAAATTATACCCGTAACTCTTCTGGGGCCTTGGGTAAATGTGCAAGTGAACACCAGGGCCCTGATACGAAGGCACCGAAAGAATGGGGTAGGTTTTTTAGTCAATAAAAGTCTGACACTATTCCCGCTCTGCCCAAGAACAGAAGATGTTATTAGATGATTTTACTTCTCGAAAAAAAAAAACCATAACTCAGGTCGTTCGGTAACCATAATTCTAGGAGCAGTGGTTGCCGACTTACGGCCCTGACTTACGAGTTGCAGATCGCGAGTTCAAACCCAGTCAGTTGCATTACTTTGTGTAATTTATTTCATCACCGCTACTCAAAACGGTGATGAAAAACATCGTGAGGAAACCGTGTCCTAGAACCAAAATTTCGATGACATGTGACATTCACCAACCTGCACTAGGCTCACGTGGTGGATTATGGTCCTAGCAGTGGGAACATTAAAAGGCTGACTACGCTTATGCTATCATGCTATGCTAACCATAATTCTCTTTTCCCAGGTTACGAAGGCGGTCTCCAATGCGTGTACATGGTAGAAGTCTGGGCAACCGAAGGTCTAGTGGTCAACGCCAGCAATGGTGGTGCCCTATGGAACCTTCGGAGGCTCGGGTCTAACAGACAACTGAAGCTCATAGTGTATGCAGCTAATGCGAGAGGAAGATCAGAGCATGTGACGTTTACCGTTGAAACGGCTGTGAGATTAGCTCCAAGAACAGGTAAGTGTTCAATAAATCACTTTAAATAAACCATTGCTGTTGCATAGCTATGGCCAAGTTGTGTTTCAACCAGTACTTACATTGTATTCAGTATCTGGAAGATAATGATGTCAATTATTTTTAATTGTTATTGAATAGTGTTTAACTGCGATCCCACCTGATGGTAAACAGTGACGTAATCTTTGATACAGAAACCGCACTAGTCTATTAAGGGCCTATTCGCTTTAGTCTTATACCTAAATTATATATAATTAATCGATCGCAGCAGGCAAATGGTTCTAGTCATTCGATACATGCAATAAACGAGGTTTAGTCTAGACCTGAATTCTTAGTCTAGACTGTAGAGGTGGTAACAATGTAAGAGATACTCGCTGAATGTCGGGATGTTTTGTTTTTTGTTTTGGGTTACTATATCTCAGAACCTTGGTGTCCTGGACCTTTGGAAGGCATATAAGGGCCGAAGCCAACTCACAGAGGCCTCTTAGACAATTTTTGTGGAATGTGGTACCAACCGACGATTATCATTAAAATTAATACGCGCTTCATTTGTATGTTCTATGCTAATGCACCCAAAGACTAGAGGAAAACTATTGCGACAAATGGAAATAGGGGCTTTGGATTACCATTTTTTTTTTTGTTTGATATTATTAACATAAATATTTCTTTTCTTAGAGCCACAGGAAGCATGGGAAGTCAATTGGGCTCTTGGTGTATTTCTTGGAGCTGCATTGACCATCGCTTTCGTGTTGTGCCTTGCCCTCATCGCGTCTCGGATACGACATAGATCTAGAGATTATGAAGGTTAGTGTCATAAGCAATATCATAATTATTGGAATAGACATAATTAAAAAAAAATTGCATAGTATTTTTGTAAAAAAAAAGGAAATTACATATCTAATACCTAATATGATTATTATAAAGTACAATAAAAATAATGTTTCTTAGCACTGCTTCAGATTCGTTCTAAGCGCAATCACATGTTTATTGTTTAGTGACTCAGTTTAAGCCGCTAACATTGCGCGAGCTTACAGAAGGTACTCAAGAATAGTAGGTACGCCATAATTCCGGGGATAAGTCCGCTTCTTTGAGACTCTCGGTTAGAGGAGTGCCATGGCGTCCTCGCTCTCCACCTGATGCACCCTGTCACCTTTTTTTACTTGCATTTCGTTCCTATTTGGGTGTTACCATTGTGTGGTTCGCCAAGAGAATACGGCAATGGTTACGGTGGAGGTGATCGGCTGCAGTTACCTCTTTCTGCGCTGTAGTTACGTGTGAGCAAAGGAGGTGGAGGTAGTGGAAAGCGTGAGAGGGAAATAATCTTCACGCTCCACCCGCCATAGAAGACGTCTTCGGCGTTGGGACCCTTGAGGCTTGGTTCGACCCAAGCATCAAGCAACGTCGACGATGCGTTGTGTTCCATGCATGCCTCAAAAATAACTATCAGCAGGGCCTGCTAAGGCTAAAGCCTCAAAAAATACTGGAATTGTTTGAAACAGCCACCTTGACTTTAAACATAAAAGATATCTAAAGGAATACGAGTCAATTTTAGACAGAAAAAGACAAATAAAGGTTGGAGTTATTTGATGATTTTACACCCGAAAAAAGGTCACGGTATGCGTCGGTCGGTCTCATACCTTTTATTTTATCGGTTTATTATCACAAAAATACATTAGGAACAGCAATATTTATGTGTGTTGATCTCATTAATCTGTCCTAGCTCAGAGGACACCGGTGTCCTCTCACATCCACGCCACTATAGGCCTTAATTCCGATGTTTAGAGTCTACTTTTGTATGAACAAGTTGGGTAGTTGTGGATCGAAGTGTTAAGGAATCAAAGCTAATTATACCAAAGGTTATAAAATATGAGCTTCATTTTCAATTGAATTCCTTAATATCAATAAATGAGCAATCAGTCCATCGTTGATGTGCCGATAAAATCCAGGTGTAATTGGATCATAAATCAAACCAAATGTGGGTATGTCTCATTGTTGCCATATAATAAAGATCCGTGTGGCCCATTAGACGGTGAATGATTTTAATGACGCGACAGTTATTTATATGCGTAGGTATATTAATGATTTATGTTTATTCTTTGTTGTAGATGAAAGATTTGTAATGGATTTACAATAGATATATGTAGATGTTTTGATATGTTTTCATACCGCACCCTTTTTTAGGATTCTATACTGGAATTTTCCTGCCCCGCATTCGTCCCACAAGCTTATTCCTCGCATTACAATAAATACTTGTTTGAAAAAGACATGCGCATGCGTAATGAAATCCACATGATAATAAAAACACCGTAAGGGTATTTTTATCACGGTTTATGAGATGCGGCTTGGTGACAGACGGACGGACAGCGAAGTCTTAGGGTCTTTCAAACAAATAGTTGTTCCAAGTTTACTTGTGTATGTCAGTTAGCAAAAGCAACCACGATACAGAAGTAATGTGGAGTAGGTAGTGTGGGGAAAGATTAAAAAAAAAGTCTAATGGTAGCCACACACTTTCCAGTATACTTGCGCAAGTTAAGACTTGCACAAGTATACTGAAACGTGTGTTGTGCAGAAACTTGCGCAAGTATCTTCCAACACACGTTTCAGTATACTTGTGCAAGTCTTAATTTGCGCAAGTATACTGGAACGTGTGTGGTTACCACAAGTTATCGTATAGTCTGCGTGTGAGTTCCAAATGCATCAATTGCACATTATATTGACAGCGCTGTCGTGCTATTGCCAAACATTCTGTTTTTGTAGTTCAGAATATTGGTGACTACCAAAATACTTTTGTAGTATTGTTTCTCAATTGATTTTTCTTTTCCAGTGACACTACCATCAATAAAGAACCAAAAGGTGATTGTGCAGAAGCGGAACTCTCCACAAACAGCCGATGATAAGAATCCAGATCTTATCCCGCTAAGCAAAGGTAATTTAAAATAATACGGAAATACTTCATATTGTTCTGTCTTATAACGGTCCATATTTGGTATAGTATCGGTGACATCCTGAGCACTAGTTTCTGCTATTTATTTATTTATTTATTAGAACTTCATGCAACCCAAAGGTACACAGGCAGACTTAATGCCTTAGGAATTCTCTACCAGTCAACCAGGGTGGTGTAAAGAAAAATGGCAGGTGCATAGAAAATGAAAAAGATAAGATTACTAATAAGCCGAGGGTTCAAATTTATATATATTTAATATAACATACTACTACTAGGTACATATCAACTCAATACTACATATACAATTTATATCAAGTAAACACAATAGGTCGCAAAAGATCCCCTTCCGGACATACTGCATCAAATAAAATACACCGAATGCACTTGTAAAATTCTTATTTGTAAGTGACATGTAAACTGTTTTTTACTAACCAATGAAATAAATATATATTCTATTCTATATAAAGTAAGAGAAAGGAGTTTTTGAGACAGCTCCACTATATATAAAGAAAATAATTCCGCAACTTTCACTATTAGTTTCTTCTACGTAAAAACTACATCATCATCATCATTTCAACTGAATAACGTCCACTGTTGGGTATAGGCTTGTCCCAAGTGTCGCCACAATGAACGGTCTTGTGCATCTGGCATCCATCGGATTCCCGCAATCCTTGTCAGGTTATCGGTCTACCTTGTAGGAGGCCTTCCAATACTGCGTCTTCGTAACACGTACTACGCTTATTTGCTATTCAAGGATATGGTCTACCTGTTTACAAAATTTTATTTAAAGCCGTTCAAACGTTTTAGCGTGAAGGAGTTACAAACATATACACTTATATAAGCTTTCTTGTTTATAATATTAGAGTGATAGAGTCTCGTAATAATTACAAAAAAAGACAAACTTGATGCCAATAAACGATTAAAATAATCACAAGTAACTATTCAAATAAAAATCCGTTAAAATTTTCTAATTTTACAACTAATAGTGTTTGCTTGGAGCGTTATATACGCTAGTTTCACTAAAACAATCCTTATTTACGGAAAAGCAAAGCGGTGCGCGGTGGTCGTTCGTCGTACGTTGCAGTAGCAGGCCGCGTCATCGCACGCGCAAACACAAACGCGCAAATAAATATGGCAATGTACAACCACCGCCCAACGCGCCGCTTCTACGTAAACAAGTCCTAAGAATTATAATTTTTTTTTCGATTCAACACGTTCTCAGCAATGCGTTTAATCCTAAACACTGAAAACTTTGATTGTTTTTAAATAAAATCGAGAGCAAAGACGTTGTCATATGATTCTTGCTGAATCCAAATTTGTTCACAAATTGAATCTGTCACGTCCAGTTCTTTGGATATTGATGTTTAAATAACTGGTATTGACAGAATTTATTATATTCGTACTTACTAGAAATATACTCGGGTATCCTTGAATATACTTTTGCAAACTAATTTAGGTAGTATGTATTAACTATTTATATTTTATTTATTTATTAGGATCACCAACGTTACAGGTACTTACATAGTATAAACTACTCAAGTGCTGCAAAACTTAGAGACAATCACGATATTAAAATAAAACATTTGAATATAAAACATAAAGTTCTTCAATGAATAAAATGTAAAAAGAAGAAAATTATGTAAAGTAATAATAACACCCCTCCCTCATTTCCCTCTCTTTGAGAGGAGGCCTGACTCCCAGCAGTGGGAAGATTAAAAGGCTGATGATGATGATGATGAATAATAAAACAAAAAAAAAAACAGCACAAAAAAGTAGAAATAAAAATTGATAAATTATATTACATAAATATACTAATCTCTAAGGGCGCCATCAAATTAGCCGAAACGTGCCGCGCAAGTGCAGCGTGGGTGCAGCGTTGCCGCCGCGCTGGTGTCGCTTTGTTATCATTACATAGTATAAAACAAAGTCGCTTCCCGCTGTCTGTCCCTATGTATGCTTAGATCTTTAAAACCACGCAACGGATTTTGATGCGGTTTATTTTAATAGATAGAGTAATTCAAGAGGAAGGTTTATATGTTTAATACATGTATAATATAGTTAATATCACCATTGCAACCTTGCGAAGCTGGGACGGGTCGCTAGTTCCATATAAATAACTGCCGCGCTTTAATTAAGTTTTGATATTTGTTGAGTATAATGGAAATACAATTCAATTTAATTAAATGGCATGAACTTTTACAAATCGGTCTGTCTTTCCTACTGCAGGATGAAGTATTCTTTTTCTTCCTTAATTCGCATAAAATAATCTTTATTTGCTTCTCTGTAGACCAGTACTCTCTTCCTGTTATATTTGCTTTATTGTATGATGTCATAACGTACATTTATTTGCTTTTAAAAACCTATAATAGGACCAGTTTGTTTCCATTCCAGAACTAGCTAGATAATTATTCAAACTTACTATTATTGTTATATATATAACATTACTTTAAGTATATACATATATATATATATATATATATATTTATATATATACGAAGCCTGAATATAGTTTATTTAGAATCAGTAACTGGATCGATTCCAATCATTTTAGACATGTTAGATTTTTTCTCAAAAATATTTAAAAAGTCACAAGTTGGACATCACCGACACTAAGTACAACTCAGGTCACGGCAGGTCATAGCGGGCCCTAGGAGCGAGTACACAGCTGGATGCAGGAGTAAAACCACCTCTTAGTTGCCCGGATGACCCGGTTGCCCGGTGCTATGCATTTGTGCGGGCTACCAGGTAACATGACAAGCTTATAACTTTGTGATTTTTCATGATACAGTTCTGAAATTTTGCACATAGATTCTTTACATAAAAATACTGGACAAGTGTTTCGGGTTTTGCATATACTAAAAATAATGTTGCATATATACTATAAATTTTTATTTATCGTATTCAAACTTACAATGTTCAAATAAACATTCATACGCTCTTATTTTGATGCCAACCAATGTTTTCTGAGTAATCTTTGTGTCTGTATTTTTTTATTTCCATTTTTAAGTATATGTGTGTACATATATACACCGTTAAATTTTGGCCGTTTTAATTCCGGGGAGGGTCGATTCGGTACATGAAACCCTATCGATTTGTAAAGAAAAAAAACTCGAGTTAATATACGCATGTACGAAATTAATTTCTTTAAGTAAACGAGTCAATTACCTTCTAAGTAGTTGTCGCTCGTTGCGTACTAACTACCTACAGTTCATTGGCCTCGGTCAGCTGAAGTTTAGTTGAAGAAATTAATTTCGTACAAGCGTAAATTAATGAGTATTTCTCAAAATAAATGTACGTAACGAAATGGTAGTAACGAAATATTGTTACGAAATAGTCCTTAGATGTAACTAAATAGTAACCATAAGGCTGGTTACACATTGGCGAAATATTGTGAATGCTCTTCATTTATTCAATACGAAATATTTGTAAGTATGTACCCAAATACTTAAGGGGTTAGAAATAAAATAAGGGAGTAATCATTCATACTATTTTAATCAAATTATTTTTTTTTCCCAATCTTTTAAAAATGAAAACCTGACGTTATTTTAAACATAAAAAAACTTAATTAGAATCACTATCCATTAGCGCTTTATAAATTTCTTCCTTAATAAATTGGCCTAATTTGTTGGGGTAGTCGTTTTTTCAGAATTTCCACTCGCTTTTTCATCCGATTGCAGGCCTGTCTTAAATTTTTATTTCGTCGTTTTAATTGAGTATTTTCTTCAGTAAGCTTTTGTAGTCTCTCCTTTAGGATATTTGTATTATTTTTAGCATTTTTTCTTACTTCCAATGTGTTGTTTTGTTTTGTCGTAGAGTAGGCCTTTTTTTTTCTTTCAGCTCTTATAGCATTGGCTTGTCTCCACTTTGCTCGTAGCTCTTGTTTTTCTTCTTCTGTAAGAATTTCTTTTTTCTTTTTGATATTTTCTTTAACTTTTTCCAAATGTTTGACACGGATTTCCTCATATTTATTTGGTTTATCCTTTTTGAGTCGTTCTCTGTAAGCTTTTTGCCTTTCGGCATTGGTTTTTGGCGGCATTCCTTAAAAAACAAAAGAAGTAATGCAGTTGTATATAAGCAGTTGTAAGTAATAACCAATTTGATAAGTCAAACCAACAAGTATAGTGGGCATCTCTACAGAAGTGTCATTAGCAAGAGTTAAGTATTTGTAACAATCGGTATAATTCTATTCTCAAGCGAATTGAAACAAAGCCGCGAGGTTTTTTAACCGACGAAAAGGAGGAAGTTCTCAATAGAACTTCATGTAAGTAATATCAGGGGTAAAAAGTTATTAAATCACATAAAAACGTAATTTAAATTATTTCATTATTTTTTGCTGGTGGCACTTCTATATAGCAGATAATATCCAATCCTTTAGTTATTGACGCTCTATATATTTTTTTTTCATAAATTAAGTAGTGAATATTACTATGCTTAGTCAGGTTATAACAGTATACACTCAGCTTTATGTTGTACTTTTTCGTTACGTAACGAAATTCGTAAAAAACGTTACGAAATATTAGACAAATTGAGGTCAGAAAAAATATATTTATTGATAAAAGCTGTTACAGCAAATATAAAAGCTTATTAAATATTCGTACAACACGTATTACAAAAAATGGGTAAATGAAGACTTACCGTTCTATGAAAAATCGCTGATTTTACTTCCTGTCTCGAAAAAGTAACCCCACAAAACACACACGTTCTCACTGATTTTCACGATAGATGTAATGGCGGAGACGTCAAACCAATAGCCAATCAGAGTGAAGCTAGTGTTGTCCGTGTAAAAAAATTACGGAATCGTTCAGAAATCATGGGAAAGTAGAAATAAATCGTAACTAAAGAGTAATAACTAAATAGTAAATGAGAGCGACTCATTTTGTTTTTTTGCTTTAAATTGCCAATTCACTATGACACCCCATAGAAAATCAATTTGATACAGAAACTGCGATTACTGTAGAACGATGATACAAAGAAATTTACAATAATTTAGTTACGTATCGCATTTTATGAAACAAAAACACATGAAAAAGGTAGAGTGGCAAACAGGTTTTTGTATGAAAGGTAAAAAAAGCTATTTTTAAAATATCGAAATATTTGATAATAAGTATGATTATAGCTATAATTCTTCGTTATCTTAAAGATTAATATTCATCCTACAAAATTGAGTGTGTGTTTTTTTTGTGTGATGATTTATAAATATAAAACTTTTGAACTGTTTCAAAGCACACTTTTTTTTTCAAAGATGTACATGTATTTTGAGAAATACTCTAATTCGAGTTTAAAAAATGTACTTAATTTTTAATGTTCTCTTCACAAATCAATAGTGTTTAATGAACCGAATCGACCTTCCACTAAAATGAACGATGTATTTGTGAATAAAAGTAATGAAGCTATCCGATATTGCACACAAAACTTACATTCTCATCACACAAAACCGCAAAAACTCACACTCACTTTACATTAAATACCTACCTACGTGTTATTCGATCTAATTGGAACAGTAATCACGAAACACCCCAACAGCCAGTGTTGCGAAAAACTTAAAATTGCACACTTTCATTAAAGCATGCAGAAAGCTTAACACGTTACTAGCTCTTGTTGACGTTAGGTTAGCGTTTTCGTATCGAGAACTCGAAAGCATATGAATTAAAATACGAGTAAATATCGGGCACTTTCGAACTGGATGCTGAATTGTTGAAGTAAGAGAAAGAACTGTTGTTTTTGCTTTTTCTACTGATTGTTAGCGAAGAACTGTTCTTTTTTAATAACTATTATATTAATTTAGTTCTGGTTTTTACACTTTAGCATGGAATTTAGTAGTTTTAGGTTATAAATTTCTGACGTCACGTAATGTGATGTGAATATTAAAATATAATTATTTTTATTGATATTATTATATTCCGTTTATTAAAAAATAAATAAAATATTTAAAAATATAAAAAATGGTATCCCATCGGTATCGGGAACAGGGTCCAAGCTACCGACGGTCAGGGCTCCAGAGAAAGGAACCTCCTAACTATACGAGCCATGTACAGGAGTACCGCTAGTTATGTTTATTATTACAATTTATAGAAACTCTGACTCCCGAATCAGGACAACCATTTTATTTTACTTTAATTTCTATTTACAATATTTGAAAAAAAAAAGTGCTAAAATGGTAATACTTACTACATCATGCTGTGTGTAGTATTTTATTGTATAAATATATGTCCACAAATATTCTCTTCATATTTGTATTTGTAATTGAATGTTTTTTAATGAATTATAAATTGTTTACAATTCATTCAGTCAAATACAATAATGAACAATTTGTCACATTTATTGTGCGATCAGTTTTCGTTCAAGAAACTAAGTCTCTTCATTTTCACCTTCACAATTTCTAGTAATATCATAATCACTCCTATCACAATCAAAAACAAACAAATCCTGGTATATTCAAAAACAATCTTGATGCTATGCGATTGTCAATCATGATATTTATCAATTATTATTATTATTATTATATAATTTATTGTACACCTCATAATGAACACAGGATAAATATTACAAAACTAAGTGTACAATGGGCGGCAATCAATGGTAGTGTTGAAATTTCTTTTTTAACACTCGAAAACCTGGTCGTATCCTTTTCGCTTTTAGGCATACAATTTATTGTTTTTCGCACTAGGGTGGAAAAGTGTGCGCGCTTGCCCCTGCTACAATTAACTACTCCTGCTACTATATAACATTTATCGTATCAAACTGGGTGTTAAGCGACCCTCACGAGTTGCGCGTCAAACCCCACGAGTCTTGCGTCAACCCCCATTTATTTCTGCCTAAATGCATTGGAAAACGTCGTTTCATACACATAAAAGTATTTCATTGTAGTATTTGGCTCTATAACGCCGTCGCCTACGGCTCATGCGAATTCCGCCTCGATCGCAATGATAAACTTTTTGCAATTGCAATTCGAAATTCGAAACTATTCGATTCACCAATATTGTTCCGGTATTGTATAACTTATATATCGCTCCATCTTTATTAAACCATAGCGTTGGCCCAAAAGGGGCATGATTTGAACAGTAATTTTGCCCGTAGTAAAATAATATGACTGACAAAACCCATTACAGCTCGCGTTATTGAATTTCCAGCTCAATGGAAAAATATTATAAACGAAAAATACAAATATGCGAGATATAAAATCAGAATGAATGGTATTTAATAACTGAAGGCTTTCAGCAAAAAAATGTTCCTGAAATTAATTTTTCATGTAACCTGGATTTTTCTTCGGTCTGTCATGTTTTATTACTGATGTAAGTAAAATCCCAAAAAAACATGTGTTGATGAGAATTTTCTTGGATTCCAATATCGAATATAAATATAATTTGTTTGCCTGTGATTACATTTACGATACAATATTTTGTTTGTTATTAAACAACAAATAACACTAAAATATTATATTTTTTCTGTCAACCGTATCGATTTTGATTACAAAATGTAGAAGAAATTAGTATTTCAAATATTGGTATGCAAAAATGTGGGCACGTGGTGAGAACAATTTGCTTTTTCTTTTTTACGAACATAACCTAACCTAACAGCGGTTACATCACATTCTTCTTTGTCGGTAAGCTGACAGTATTCCCTTTCAAAAGTTTCTAAATTTGAACGGATTTGAAAAATATTACTATTTTCTTTTTAACAAAATTTTTGTTAAATAAAGGTTGATAAGGTTTTTAATTAAATTTTATATTGATAAATCTACTTTGAGTGGGTGAAGCCGCCGGCAGAAGCTAGTAGATAACTAAAATATGTCGTATTTTTTAAATAACATAAATAACTTTTTACTTTTTTTTTTTTTTTTTTTAGTTCCTATTGTAATTTTATCTTTGGTGTACAATAAAGAATATATCTATCTATCTTTTTTTTTAGTAACTTTTTTTTACTTTTTTTTTGACTGCAGTAAGTCAAACTTAGTTTTGACTAATTAATAATATCAACTGTTATAAACAATATACATTCCGTTCAACATACGGAATACACATACGGAAAGTTGCTAGCATAAAGTACTTTCCTATAGAAGAGCCCATTAACACGTAGCTTACTTACAGTCCCATGATAAATGTCTTGCGAAAAACAAAAGTATTATTAATTAACACATAAGGAAACAACTTGATGGATAACGTGCTAACATTCACGTGCAAAGTCTTGATAATAAATATTCTACAAATTAATTGCTAGTACTACGGAAAGAATAAATTACTGAGATTACTGTGCATAAGTCCATTGCTCCAGATTTAATACTGGCCGGCAAGAATATATGAGCACATTTTATGTCCTTAGTGAGAATTTTAACTCTTATAAAGCATGTTAGATCCTCTTTTGACTGGTTTTTTTTCTTGGATTAATAATGCAAAATGCTTGTTTGCTGATGTTTAGTTAGGAAAGTTCCGGTTTCGAATTGAAGAACTGCCTATGTGAGCTTGAGTTTTTGCTGAATGATAAAGTTGAATCCATTTGTAGACTAAACATTGCTTGTCGCTATTTATTGTAACCTATTTAATTTCCGAGGGATTTACGGAACGTGGGTTGTATTTAGGGGTATACCGAACAGTGTGTAAAGTCCTCCAAATCTCCGTTGTAAAGGGAGAATTCTCCAACCAGTCGGGTGTAGTGCCTAGTGCGGGTAGCTGCCCGATAATTGATTTCAGGCTTTTATATATACAACATTATTTTTAGTATATGCGAAATCTGAATATGGTTTATACAGGATTATTAACTGAATCGATTCCAATCATTTTTAAACCATCATATTATATTTTTTTCCCAAAATATTTAAAAAAGGTCACAAGTGGGGTACCACCGACACTAAGTTCAACTAAGGTCACGGCAGGTCATAGCGGTCATTAGGAGCCAGCGCATAGCTGGGGGCAGGAGCAAAACTACCCCTCAGTTGCACGGATGGCCCAGTGATCATGTATTTTTGTGGGCAACTAGGTAAAATAACAAGTTTATAACTTTGTGATATTTCATGATACAGTTATGAAATTTTGTACATAGACTATTTACATAAAAATAGAGACGTGTTTCGGATATTTGTGTACGGATAGCTCCTAATACCGTGATGCAGTATTTTGTAGTTTATAGTTCATATCTATATAATTTCATGAATGACATTTATTGCGTATAAAATTACGCTAATGTCAACAAAATAAGTCCATTTTTGTGATGTACACAAATCAGCTTAAATATAAGAGGCTTTATGATCTATTTCTAATTAAATTGAAAGTTTGAAAATACAAAACATCAAACTAAGCGGAACGTAAATATCTCTAGCTTATTTTAACCTAACTATATCGTTTTAAACTTTGTCCATCCTTATTAAGGACTGACTACCGCTCGAAAAGTTAGCGTGTTTCGAAATAACGTGAAAACTTGAAACTCAAACGTTTCGTCCGGTTTTGTTACCATCAGCATAGCCTCACTTCCTAACTTTACTTATTAGCTGAACAAACTATCCATTCCTGGAGTTTTTATTTTCCAGCTAAAAGTATTAGTTGCCTCCCAGCTCATGTTTTGTACATTTATTTATTTAAAATAATGTTACTTCGACAGAGAGTTGCTAAATATATTAGTTGAAGAGTTCCTCTACGATTTATGTGGAGTTGTGAAAAGTTTTTTTCCTTATATTTTTATAGCGTTGTTTTGCAGTTGTGAAGTTTAGTTCTAGATTTTTTGGTGCTAGTTTCTTGTTAGTATTTGCACGTAGCTTAAGTAGTTAAAAACTTTAAATGATATAGTATATAACATAATCCACCATACGGGTTCAGTGTGAGTTGGTGGATATCACATAAGTATCTTCAAATTTTTAGTTTTGATGTTTTTGATTACCCTTTTAAGAGTAGTTTGAATCTGGCTTATACATCGTTAAATTTTGGTCGTTTTAATCCCGCGGAAGGTCGATTAGGTACATGAAACACTATCGATTTGTAACGAGAAAATTAAAAAATAAAGATTTTTTTTAAACTCGAATTAATTTACGCATGTAAGAAATTAATTTCTTTAAGTAAACGAGTCAGTGACCTTGTCAAATCGTTGTTTCTTTTCAAATCGATTGAACATCGTGAGGAAACCAGTATGAATAAGAATAAAAAAATCCGCGCAAAAATAGCACCAAAAAGAGGACTTATATTTTTATAATTATCTTAACGAAGTCACTATTTGTATTCCGGGTTGGTTTAAAGCTCGTATTTTGCGTACGGTCATTATTTACTTGTAATAAAGTGTAAGTAAAAATATCAGGTTGATTAATTATATAATTTCGTCTTGGTTTTCACAAAATCGAGATGAAAAAATAAAATGACTAAATTGTATTTTATTTTCTGAGTTAGACATTTGCCACTGTTAAGTAAATTGTCCTCAGGAACTACAAAAGCTGACCATAATTAGTCGTAAAATTTTAAAATGATAATTTTAACGATTTTGACGAATATTTTTCGATCTTTCGGTCAACATCGGTTGCGGCACCTCACTATTTATGAAATGGAAAAAACATGCAACATTCGAATTGTCAAATCATTATCTCTAATGAAAAAATGACCTTTAGTTAACAATCACACAAATATTTGTGTACCTAATAGATTTAATATTGTATTGGTTTACTTAACTAAAATATTTGCAAATAAATTATGAATTACTTACGTGCTGGCAAAGTGTCAGTGTATTATATTCACAAACTACAAAAAACAATCGGCATTCGTTTGAAAACGTTATGCATTTCTGAAAAGACGTCTATTACCATTTTTCAAGAAGAAAGAATCTGGAATTTCGTTTCAACAAATGTGTCCAGTGTGCAAATTCGTTGTTACGAGAAAATTTAATGACACTATCTCTGTACCAATGCATCTTGCAAAATGGCATCCCGCAAGTGTGTCCTTTGATAAATCGGCAGCCAAGCAATCTCATTTTCTTTTGTCGTTTGTCGCTTATTCATAACTTTGAGCTTCTTTTTAGGATTCCGTAATTCAAAAGGAAAATACGGAATCCTTATAGGATCACTTTTTTGTCTGTCTGTCTGTTAAGACCTTTTATCTCGAGTACGCGTAGAGGTATCGAGTTGAAATTAATACTATATGCTCTGGTTTGTAGTCCCTTGCAGCTGTGAAAAATTCAAACTTCTAGGTAAAGATTCGACCGTTTATGTCGCAAAAAATTTATATTTCGACACTCTCAAGGGAATTATAATTCATACTTCCCGTTGTCCTAGAACCCTTTTTGACATGACGTAAGTTTTTATAACACAAGTCTAAGAATAAATCGGGAAACCGTAAATATGGTAAAATCTTCGGGACTCGGGAACTGAACTCTTTACGTAAATAAGTTTGTATGGAGCCCTCACTATGCGACTCCTACTCGCATTTGCCCTTTTTTATATTGGCTTGATTTTGGACGCTTTTTAACTCTCTATGTAAAAATGGGGTGTTATAAGTTTAACGGCTATGTGTGTCGGTGTGCCTGTCTGTGGTACCGTAGCTCTTAAACGAGTGAAATGATTTGGATACAGTATTTTTTAGTTTTCCGCAACCAAAGGGTAAAACAGAACCCTATTACTAAGAATCTGCTCTCCATCTGTCCTTCTGTCTGCCTGTCTGTCCGTCTGTCACCAGGCTATATCGCATTAACCGTGACAGCTAGACAGTTGAAATTTTCACAGGTGATGTATTTCTTTTGCCGCTTTAAAAGCAAATACAAAAACAGAATAAATTAAAAATGTAAGTTCGGCATACTAGAAACGTGATCTTTTTGTGTTTTTTTTTTTTGTCACGGACGGTTTCGAACCGTTTGTGCGAGAGTCCGACTCGCACTTAGCCAGTCTTTTTTTTTATTAAGAGCAAGTTTTAAGCGGTGGTTTTTACACACTCATCTATATGCAAAAACCAAATACCACACACTGATTAATCACGAAATCTCAGAAACTATAACATCTACAAATTTGGCAGGTAGGTTACTATACGGTGTAGACATTCGCTACGAACGGATTTTAAGAAACTCCACCCCTAAGGGGTCAAAGTGTATGTGAAAATGGCACCCGGGGCCCTGGGACCAAGGCAAAGAATGGAACGGGGTAGGTTTTTAGTCAGTAAGAGTCTGACACTACTTCCCGCTTCACCCAAGGGCGGAATTTGTCATGGGATGATTTCACACACCGAAAAAAAAAAAAAAACCAAATATATGGCCAAATGTGTATTAAAAGAAGTACATTACCAAACTGTTGGACAGGGTTTTCTTTTTTATTTTATCTTTGGTTTTTGGTTTGACCTTTGGAAGTTTATAAATTCCTATTCTAGTATCAAGTTTCCTTTCCATCAGCTGAAAAATAATTATTTAATGATATTTATTTATTATATTGACGTTAAAGTTAATTCTTGCAAAGTGTTTTTGGTAAAACGAGACGGAATTGAACAAACAACCGCTAATGCTACTTCAATTAATTAATTAGGAGGTGTCAATTACCTAAAATAATGACAAAAGGGGGAGTAAATTCCACTTATTCTACCAAGCCTTTTTCCTATTTTGTCGGTGTTCATTAGCAACCAGGTTTTTCCATAAAACGGCTGCCTGTCTGTTTTTTCTAGTGGAAAATCATCAAATGACTTATACACCGTTAAATTTTGGTCGTTTTAATCCCGCGGAGGGTCGATTCGGTACATGAAATACTATCGATTTGTAAAGAGAAAATTAAAAAATAAAGTATTTTTTTTCTAAAACTCAAATTAATTTACGCATGTACGAAATTAATTTCTTTAAGTAAACGTCAGCTGAGCGAGACCAATGAACTGTAGTTAGTACGCAACGGCCGACAACTACCTACAAGGTCATTGACTCGTTTACTCGAAAAACAAGACTGATTCATTTATGAGTAGGAACATCGGCCTAAAAAATTACATTTTACTGTTATTTATAACCAATTTCCATTAGGTTAAAAAAATCTAAATAACTAAATTTATATATTCAACACGCATTTCTCATTACACTAGAACTCTTTTATATGTCTGACTATAACCTAATCTTTATTTTATACTTATCGAAGCATATCAAATCACTCTGAGCGTAAACTAAGCCTGGTTACCCCTGTCCATCCCTAGTATGATATCTTCTAATCTATATACAATGCGTGTACAACCTTGACCAAGTGATCTCGATCGACCATGACTAGTGTGACTACATACACAGCTATATATATACTGTATACACATATATCACCATGAAGCTGTTAGCGAATCAACGGGACTTAAGCCGAATCAACGAATTACCACAATATCACTATAATTTAATAGCACCCTGATAGAATACCTTGGTTACGTTGGTTTATATAGCTAGAAAGTAACGTAGGAAAGTATTTCACATGGTGAACCAATGACCTGGTGAAGTGCGAAGGTCTATGTCCAGCTGAGGACGTGTTTTGTCTGTAATGATGACAAATTTTAAAGAGTGTCGTGATATGAGCATTTTGCCGTCAGACAAACGTTGTTATTTTCAAAGCTATGCAATATTTACGACCAAATGTCTTAAAAACTGGCTCCATATCTTTCACTTTGAACCTGTTGTAAGTTTGAGTAGGTACAATTGGAGACAACCAGAAAAGGATTTCTATCTTCAGCTCTAGCTTGAAGGCAAATTGCTCACCGCGTGACTACTTACGTTACAAAAAAAAAATTTAGAAACCCTAAAAGCAGGAAATTATTTGGATTCATACAGGTTTGCTTCGACACAT
This sequence comes from Leucania comma, assembly GCA_958295575.1. Taxonomy (NCBI): domain Eukaryota; kingdom Metazoa; phylum Arthropoda; class Insecta; order Lepidoptera; family Noctuidae; genus Leucania; species Leucania comma. The sequence goes on along the minus strand of OY282467.1, from coordinate 23,517,025 downwards.
ATTGATAATAGATAGTCTTTGCTATAAGGTTTATGAAAGTCGCACTAAAACCATTCAACGTATTATGAACTACGTTAGTCGGGCTCCTTTGGTCTAATAGATAGTGTCAAAAACGAACAGCAATTGATTTTACTTACTAAGTACACTCGTGGTAAAAATTTGCTTGAATCTTGCGGCCGGCGCAAAACCCCACCGCTTTTTCGTTTCGAGTGCAAGCAAAAATGAACTCAGCGGTGATCAGGCGGAAGTGTCTTTAATGGTAAATACTAGCAAATAAAAAAGGAACGTAAAGCAGAGTATGAAAAGCACGGATGATTATTGTGGCTGTTCTCGTCAATGTCCACGGTTTCCGCACTAATATAGAAACTAAATCCATTCCAGTTACTGCCTACCAGTTCGGGTTTATAACCTGTCACTCACTTACCGCATTGTCACTATCACAGCTTTGTGGTTTATTTACCACGCAAATTACTTTAAACGGTTTTAGGCATTTCAAAATATCTCTGGTTTTTTTTTCGGTGGGTAAAAATCATCCGTTGACATCTACCGCCCCAAAGCGGAGCAAGAGGTAGTATCAGGCTTTTACTGGCTAATAAAATTACCCCGTTCCTTTGTTTACTTTCGTACCAGGGCCGAGCCTTTCTTTCAGAAGCAGACCCTTGGCCCGCTAGCTGGCTGACAACTCCTTGAGGCGTGCGTGAACAGTACGCGCTCTTGACGACTTGGACTCAGTCGGACAGCGACCTTCCCATAGCTTGCCGTCCGCAAGCCTGCGCCTACGGTGGTTAATAATCGGTATTGGAATTCCGGGTGCGGCTGGGGCGTGAGCGCCGTTGCCATTGCCTGTTGCGGTCAGCCTCCTCCTTTGCTAGCATTACTGCTACGCAGAAGGAGGCGACCGCCTGCCACTCCTCCTCGCTCCGGACCACGGCCTGTACCAAGGCCCGGCGCGAGAGATCGCCACCGCCGAAATATCTATGTGTTGCTTATTTTGATTGTCTAGTCAGGCTCGAGTTTAAAAGTTACTTGATACCATAGGAATTGTGGGCTTCAAACCAAATAATCCCGTGACATCGGTAACATCGTGTGATATCAAACAAACCACAAAACCAAAAAATACCATACCTTTAAAAGCAAACATTACGCGTCATTTATGACCAATAATTAAGATCATTTTACTGATTGCATGTGGTGGCCAGAATTGAATTCCAATTGCACGTTACGATAATGTTAGGTTTAATCTGATGAGTTTTATTGATATAGATAATACGCAAAGTTGTTGGTTCAAAAATAGTGATGGTGAATGTTTTTAATATAATCGATTCTGGCTAATAATAAACTCCATGAAACCTTCAGAGCAAAAGTAGCTAAATCACTTTAGGTTTTCGTGAATGTAATGAGAGAAGTAATACCGACATAAGCTAAAGGAAAACATTTTGAGGAAACCGGCATGTCCTATAACCAAAAATTCAAAGACATGTGACATCCATCAATCTGAACTGAGCCTGCATGGTAGATTAGAGCCCATTCACTCTCTTAGAGAGGAGACCGGAGTTCCAGCAGTGGGAACATTATAAGGCTGATGCTATGCGATGCTATGCTAAGCTAAAGACTAGTCAAACTTAATTAGCAGTGAGCATATTGCTCACAGTGTGGATACTAATAATTAATCGATGGCAAAAGAAGGCACAATCGTTAGAAACCTTCCCTAAAGGTATACTGATACCTTGGTGGTCACGACATTATGCTGAGCGTTCGGCTTTTGGCGCGGCCATGGCGCATATTATTCATAAAGAATGTTTATAATTTATAAGTTAGTCTTGAGAATGCGTCTTTTCTGTGAAATAAAAATTATTTTCTTTTTTCTTGGTAAGGGCCGGAGGATACTAATAGATATACAACACACAAGACCGGTAGCTGTAGGACGGCTTGAATGAAACCTATTAAATAATATGTACCTATTATTATGATCTGCCTCTTTCAATGTCCACTATCATATCTCCTTTGGGCTCAAAGGGCGTATAGCACAATGTCCCAAATGTGCTATACGGCCTTTGAGCCCTGAGGTATCGATAAGTTACACACAAAATTTATGAAACAAAAATGTTCAATTTTGTTGCACTGTAGCTCGATCTACCTCCCCTATACCGCGAATGCTAAAGATGCTCAACGCGCTCGTGGAGACAAACCCTGAATTGGATTTATTTGCTGATGAATGGAAGACGACATTATTAGAAAGTTTACGGATCAGTGAGAAGACAAAGTGAAAGGTTTAATTTAATTTAGTATTAATTGCTATTTTGCTGTACTAAATAAATAAATGAAAATAATAATGGACGAAAGGTTTTTGGAATGGCGACCATGTAACGGAAGACGCATCGTTGGAAGGTCTCCACGAAAGTCACGGTAATGCTATGGATGTGCGACGCACAGGACCATTCTTTATGTCGACACTTGGGGGAGGCCTATATCCAAGAGTGAATGCCTTTCGCCTGAAATGATGATGATGAAATTTATGGGAATAGGATCATGAACTAATCCAACAAAAAAAAAACACTATACACCAAAAGCCTTTTTTTAATAACTTTAAATAAAAACTTTATTCAAGAGAAACTCGGCACGAATCGAATACTAAAGCACAATAGGCCACAATAAGGCTACGAACTAGTGGCTCGAGATCAACAGACATGAAATATATTGGGGTAGTTGCAGAAAAATAGTTTTTATTGTTATTAGAGGCGAAGCGAGGCGAGAATGCAGCCTTGAAATAGAAAAGAAAGAAGCATTCATAGAAGTTTATCAAAGACTTTGAAAACTTGGAATAAGATACTTGAGAATAGTTTGTCAAAAGCGTCCAGTAAATTGTAATTTTGAGATGATATAATTATGCACTACACATAATTTTAAATAATAACTTACTTAGTAATGCTGACATGATTTTAAACTGGATTTCTGCTAGAATCTTCTAATTTGTGGTGATGATGTCATAAATCACATACACAATGATGTAGCACAGGTGATCTTAATCATAATTACCAAGGTATGCCTCAATAATTTATTATCTACTTTTAAAATAATTGTCTATCTTCTTATTATTTCATTCAATTCTTTTTTCATAAAATTATAATATTGTAGCGACATCTATGGCGTGACATAAGAACTAAACTACCAAAGCCTGCATCGCGGTATTTGAGTTTCTGCGCAATTTGAACTTATACAACAGCCTGAAATAATCTTTTAGCCAGTCGCTTAAACCAGATATAACACCGGTCTGGTCGGAACAGCCTCGCTTTTCAACGGAGGTACTAGTCTTTACACCCTGTTCTGTCTGTACATACGTCACAAGCAAGCAACAAAAAGACTCACAACCGCATGAACTAACAACCATCTTTCCTCGCACACAGGAGTGGCAGAAGCCCCCCCGGACCCGCCGCTGTACTCCGCCATAGCTCAGCCGAAGAACTCCAACAGCGCGCACAGTTTACCGCGCACGCAGACGCCGGTGACGCCGATATCGTCGCATGCGCACTACACTGATATGCAGGTTAATAACAGAACTAACATTATCCACTCTCAAACTCTCAGAGCAGTTTCGCACTACTCGCTCTTATCCCATCGCTTTTAGGCACGAAATTGACAGTTTTCCGCACTAGTGCAGAGAAGTGCGCGTGCTCGCCTCCACCACAATTTTATTGTAATGAAATAGTTCTATGGCTATTATGGACCATACTTTCATGGGTTTGGTTCGGATTCGGATCGGACATGGTGCAAAACCGCTCTTATCCCAATTGGTTTGTTCGTGCAAAATATATTGGTCTGTTGGTCTAGTGGTTAGTGGCCCTGACTGCTATACCGGAGGTCGTGGGTTCGATTCCCACCCAGGACTAATGTTTGTGTGATGATCACTATCATTTGTTCTGTGTCTGGGTGTAATTTATCTATAATAAGTATGTATTTAGAAATATATAAGTATGTTTCTCAGTTGTCTAGTACACATAACACAAGCTCTGCTTAGCTTGGGACTAGACGGCATTGTGTGATAATTGTGGATTAAAAAATATATAATTACTAACTTCGTACCGCCTAATAGTCAATGAATACTTTTTTTCTCATCTTTCAAACCTCACCTGGACTAATACGAATATTTCAAGACCAAAATGAACCAAATCGGTCCGGCCGTTCTCGAGTTTTAGCGAGACTAACGAACAGCTATTCATTTTTATATATAAGAAGATATGTACATATATTTTCTAGGATGATTATACTATTTTTTAAACGGTATTAATACTGCTCCACCAAACAACTCTACATAGCATAGCATCAGCGTTATAATGTTCTCACTGCTGGGACTCAGGCCACAAACACTGGCCATCGATTAATTATTTGAAGGTATTTGGCCGCTTTGAACCTACTGCATAGTGACCAAATAGTATACCGCTCGCATTTAATTTGCGATACAAGGCTGTACTAAATAATTGCACTAATAATTTAGTGCTTATTGGAGAAGTTTCGCCAAAGGGTTTGGCAAACTATTGGCAGACTGTAATTGAACATTTCGCTTAGTTAGCAGTACCGAGTAATGTTTATCCCAAAGCCGATTCGGTAAACGTTTATATTTATTTTTGGTTTATTTCAACGTGTTTTAAAGTGTACCTAAATAGTTGCAAAACTGTACATAAAATGTTTATTTGGTAGTATGGCAATCTCTGATTGAACTAAACTTTTAAATTAGTTAAAAAGTCTAAATTACTCGTAAATATAAAATGACGAACATAACCGATTGCGTTTTATGGCATGCAGTGTTGTATTATGATTTATTGGTTACTATATCTCAGAACCCCCAGGGTTCTGCTATATATATATATCCTAGACATTTGAAAGGCGTACGAAAAGCCGAAGCTGACTCCAAGATACCCTTTAGACCCTTCTTATGGAAGGTGGTACCAACCAACGATTATCTCTGTACGCGCTTTGCAATTACAACTTAGAATGACCCCCATTATGGTTTAATCTATAAAACCTTAATCAACCCTTTTTAACTAAATGCCACTTTGTATCATGCTAAATATATATGTTTATTTCACAGAATGATTCTGGTCGGAGTGTGATCAACGGTGCAATGAGGTCGCATCGAGAAATTGTCACGACAAGAACGCCATTACTAGCAGCCCATCAAGAAAGCTGCGTATAAAACCATAGCCCATTCATTTTATACCAATTTATTTTTTAAATAAAAAAATAAAACAAAGTTCATCGTTAAAAACTATTTAATTTGTACCATTATTCAATTTATAATTAAAATTACAGTAATGCGTTCTAGCAGTTGTAAAATTAAGACAATGACTGATGAACAATTATTAAGTAAAAATTATTAGAAAATTATTGAAATAACTTGTTCTAATAATAATGTTAGTTAGATACTCTTTAAGAGAAATTACGGAAGGCTCTAAGCTGTTCTGGTATAAATTTTAGAGAGCTAAGATAACTGTAAATATATTACATATTGAAAATTGTGTTTCAAGAACTCACATACGGAATTTCATTTCGCAATGCACTAATAGACGATTTAAATGTAATTATTACAATTAAATGTAAAAAGTTAACGTCGTAAGTGTCAACAGAAATGATTCATTAAATGTAAAACCTGCATTAAATAAACCAGTCCAATTTAATTGTATTGTTATGAGAACTTTAATTATTATTTATTTACGTTAATGCAAATTAAGTGGTTTGTTAATTAATATTTATTCATTAGTCATACGACTGATCTGTGAATGGTTGGACTTAAAACCTGAAAAAAAAAGTTTTTCTCCTTTTTTTTTTGTTATATACCTGTTTTATATCAATCTACAAATCGAAGCACGTGCTTAGTGATTGACACTGGCCAGTAAAGCATTTGAAACCATAAACGTTCCAAATAGTTTTCGAGTCCAAATCGAATTTCGAATTTAGTGCTGAAACTACATTCCGATACAAATGTGCGGCTTATGGTAACAGGCCGATAGAACTGAGCAAATCGTTTTGTTATACAAGGTATAAAAAATTGTTCTAAATTTGAATCAATGCCATTTTTTAGATTGAAAATTATAACTTGAAAATAGAAGTAATATCGATGAGAGTCCTTTTTTGAGAACGGTAAATATTGAAATAACTTTTCCCTGGTCTTGTTGGAGTGGAAGGAAACATTAGATTTTTATTGATTAATAAAACCCATTCGCAGTGACTCCTTCAATTTGGTATTAATGTAAAAATAAATATTAACGTGATGATTGTACACTGCACCCCAGAAAGTTTGTGAATAAAATACTTTTGTAAATAATTGTAGAATATGAAAACCTAGATCAATCTGTTTACTTCATAGCAAAATTTATTTAAATTATTTTATGCCTTGTACAACAATAAAAAGTTAGTGAAAATACCATATCACCTTGTGTTTATTTTTAATGTTATAAATATCAGAATGTTTCATAATTAAAATAATTTGAACAAGAACATATCAAAATTAATCGACCATGTAAATACACGAATTAATTGTAATGTAATAATTCAATTATAATAACAATAATATTTATTATTAATAACATTATTAAGTTTTTATATTATGATAATATAATTTTACCATGTTAAACTTCCCGGGACTGGTTGTAAATATAATAAATAAATAAAAAAAAACAATAAAAATTTGCTCATTCTAAGGAATATAATGAATTTAATGTAACAGCAGGAGATACGTTAGGTTGTCGATTATCTAAAACGAATCATTGTGGGAAGAGCAGTTTTTTAATACATGTGACTCAATAAAATGTCGAAAATCGATTTTTTGTTTTATTATTTTGTATATTTCATACACTTTTAATTAATCAAAGTGTTAAGTGGAGTTTGAACTTCCCTATTCGTCTTGATGTCATAAGCGTAACGGCTGAGGATTTTGCACAATAATATCCTGGAGTTTTGAGAGACCTGAGATCGCCTACTGGAAAACCTGCTGCTACGTATTGTTTTTACAAGCTTTCTATTAGCTTGCACTGTATGTAACTATGTATGTTCGGCTCAAATCTTGCAACTCAATTTTGAAGCAGATATCTTCAACCGATTGAGCTGAAATTTTACATGCGTGTGTAAATCGGGTGACAATGCAACATTATGATAACATGGAGTAGATCTGATGATGGAGCTGGAAGGTAGCCATAGGAACTCAGCAATAAAACAATACAACCCCGTTGAGTTTGGGCTCGCTTGATTAGTACTGACGAGTACTTTGATCCTGTATGATAGCCAGGGTCTGATGATGGAGCCGGAAGGTGATCATAGGAACTCCACAGTTAAAAGATACAACCCCATCGAATTTGGGCTCGTTTGATTCGTATTGACGAGTACTTTCATCCTATATGGTAACCAAGGTCTGATGATGCACTGGAAATTGGTCACAGGAACTCCGCACTTAAACGACACAACCCCATCGAATTTGGGCTCGTTTAGTTTGTATTGACGAGTACTTTCATCCTATATGGTAGCCAGGGTCTGATGATGAAGCCGGAAGGTGGTCATAGGAACTCCGCAGTTAAACGATACGACCCCATCGAGTTTGAGCTCGTTTGATTAGTATTGACGAGTACTTTCATCCTTTGTGGTAACCAAGGTCTGAAGATGGAGCTGGAAGGTGGTCACAGGAACTCCGCACTTAAACGACACAACCCCATCAAATTTGGGCTCGTTTAGTTTGTATTGACGAGTACTTTCATCCTATATGGTAGCTGGGGTCTGATGATGGAGTCGGAAGGTGGTCATAGGAACTCCGCAGTTAAACGATATAACCCCATCAAATTTGGGCTCGTTTGATTTGTATTGACGAGTACTTGGATCCTATATGGTAGCCAGGGTCTGATGATGGAGTCGGAAGGTGGTCATAGGAACTCCGCAGTTAAACGACACAACCCCATCGAAATTGGGCTCATTTGATTTGTATTGACGAGTGCTTGGATCCTATATGGTAACCTGGTTCTGATGATGGAGCTGGAAGGTTATCATAGGATTTTCGTAAGAAATCGACACAATCCCATCGAGTTTGGGCTCATTTGATTTTTATTGATGAGTGCTTGAATCTTATATGGTAACCAGGGTCTGATGATGGAGCTGGAAGGTTGCCATAAGAAATCCGCAATTAAACGATATAACCCCATCGACTTTAAGCTCATTTGATTTGTAATGACAGTACTTGGATCCTATGTGGTAACCAGGGTCTGATGATGGAGCTGGAACGTGGTCATTGGAACTCCGCAGTTAAACGACACAACCCCATCGATCGTACTAGTTAGTTTAAATACACTCCTACAAAATAGGTACCAATTGAAAGGGCTTGCAGAGAGTAACTTGAAAAATAAAGTGACATTACTCTAAATCCAATATCTTCCTTTTTCTCAGTTAAAATCTTGTTGAAGTGGTAGTGGATCGTCTGGTAGGTTGGTTGCGGTTTTTGCGCGACTGCTCCATCTCTCTCTATTCATGGCACTTCGTGGACATCCAATGAGGGAACACTTCGAAGATGATTCAGTGAGGTCTGTCCATCTGGTAGGCGATTGACCGCGAGAACGTAGGCCCTCTACTCTTCCCTGGACCACTAAACGTTCCAAAGAGCTTTCATTGCCTGTGATATATCAAAACATCTTAAAAATTCGCTATTGTACAATCGATTTTTTTTGTTTTGATGCAAAGTTCTTTAAGAATGGAAACGTCAGTACGGTGAGCAGTCTGTTTTATCCTCAGTAGACGCCTCCAGCGTCACATTTCAAGAGTGTCAATCTTTTTACGGTGCTTGAATCTTTTCCGCATTTTCCAGTATTTGTGATTATGGATCCCAGGTAGATAAACTCTGAACAACTTCGCAATTGGCTATTTCATGTAAGTTAGGTTGATTGTTAGACTTACGATCCACCACCATCATTTTTGTTTCATAAATCCAACCTGGTAGACTTCTCAGGTGGTCGCCTCCTTCTGCGAAGCAGTAATGCTAGCAAAGGAGGAGGCCCACGGTAGAGGTGTGCCCCGCTTGGGAAGAGCATCGCCGTGTCCTCATGACAGCGAGCGGTAGCGATGATCTCTCGCGCCGGGCCTTGGTTCAGGCTATGGTCTGGAGCGAGGAGTAGTGGCAGGCGGTCGCCTCCTTCTGTGAAGCAGTAATGCTAGTAAAGGAGGAGGCCGACCGCATCAGGCAACGGCGCTCACGCCGCAGCCGCCACCGTAATTCCCATCCAAATTTCCGGCCACCATAGACGCGGGCTTGCGGACGGCGGGCAATGGATAGCTCGCTGTCCGTTTGTCCGGTAGCAGACCGGACTGAGCCCAAGTCGTTTACGGCGCGCACTGTTCCCGTGCGCCTCAAGGAGTTGTCAGCAAACCGTAGGGGCCCAGTAGGGTCGAGGCCTAGTCTGGGGCTCTGGGGAGGTATGGAAATGCATACTAGGGCCCTGGATCCAAGGCAGAGAAGGAACAGGGTAGGTTTTTAGTCAGTAAGAGTCTGACACTATTTCCCGCTCCGCCCAAGGGCGGGATATGTCATTGGATAATTGTACCAACCATAAAAAAAGCAAAGGCAACAGCGCTCACGCTGCAGCCGCCGCCGTAATTCCGGTCCCAATTTCCTGCCACCGTAGGCGCGGAATTGCGGACGGTGGGCAATGGGTAGCTCGCTGTCCGTCCGTCCGGTAACAGACCGAACTAAGCGCAAGGGCGGGGAATATCATTGGATGATTTTACCTACCATAAAAAATAAAATATAAAAAATCCTGACAGACTTCTAAAGACTAAACGGACTGAAGAACTTAGTCTGCTAAGACTAAGTTTCTTATGCTTTCCTATAATATGGGTAACATTAATGAAAGGACTTGCTGAGAATACAAATGTGATTTACATAAGGTATAACTAAAAAGTAAAAAATAAATTACAAATAAAAAAACTTTTTTAAAAACAAGCTTTCAATTAAATGGGCTAAAAAGAAGAAAATAAACTTTTCCTTTATAACTTTTACTATCAATTTATAACGGCATTACACAATTTATATGATATAAAAGCTTGTCGCGAGATTTAACTGTATAAATACACAGCTAAATAACTTCATAAATTAAATAAGTTAAAAAACTTCATCTATTGATTTTAAAATTTTCAAAATCTCGCGACAAGCTTTTGTATCATATAAATTGTGTAATGCCGTTATAAATTGATAGTAAAAGTTATAAAGGAAAAGTTTATTTTCTTCTTTTTAGCCCATTTAATTGAAAGCTTGTTTTTAAAAAAGTTTTTTTATTTGTAATTTATTTCAAAGTAATTCAGTTTGAAAAAACAATACGTTACTCAAATATTTAATAATAACTCTTAAGCAATATATTACTCTTAAGTAAGTAGTAAGAAGCAGTTTAGGCCGAGTGGTAACGGCCCCGACTTACAAGTTGTAAGTCACGGGTGCAAAACCAGCCAGGCGCATTACTTTGTGTAATTTATTTCATCACCACTGCTCTCAAAACGGTGAAGAAAAACATCGTGACGAAACCAGCATGTCCTAGACCAAAATTTCGAATACATGTGGCCTCCACCAATCTACACTGAGCCCACTAGGTGGATTACGCCTCATTCACTCTTCTAGAGAGGAGGCCTGAGTCCCAGCAGTGGGAACATTATAAGTCTGATGTTATGCTATTCTAATGTCTAGTAACTATGACTTTGCAAGAGATAGAAAAACAATAAAAAATTAAAATGAAATGATGATTATGATTGCGAAATGAGAAAATTTTACCCAATCTACAAAAAAGATAAATGAAAAGTAAAAATCTATGTAACCTGAATCTTACCTTCTCAATGGCAGCTGGCAAGTCTACAAACCGAGTGGTTGTTCTCATAATAGGCATGGATCACTTTGTCAATATATTTATTCATCATCATTTCAGCTGAAAAACGTCCACTGTTGGACATAGGCCTCCCTCAAGTGTCGGCACACCGACCATTCCTGACCATCTGCCATTCATCCGATTTCCGCGACCTTCACCAAGTCATCGGTCCACCTTGTGGAAAGCCCGGCAACGGTGCGTTTTTCAGTGTTGATTATTACATCAAACTGCAAACCCATTTTATTATTTCAAATTGTACTTTCTCATGAGCATTTTCTGATTTTCCTTAATAATATTTTGACCAAATCTGTCACGTGTATAACACTCGTACGTCATGTTATATGGATTAGTCATGACATCATTTCAATTTTAGTATTCAAATTTGAACATGTAGGACGGGCTACGTCTGTAGCGAAATCAAGTTTACTACGCCGTAGCGCCGTAGCAAGCACGCTACGGCCACTAACGTAGTTACAAGGTGAGGTATGCTATCGATTTTTGCCAGAATTAAAATCTCCTCGATTTGTTGAGTTGCGGTTTAACCTAAATTTTCACTTTTATGCCAACTATTTTAAATTTACCAACTATTGTTTAGTAAATAATGATAATGTCGTTAACACACATCAACTAACCGTTGTAGTTGAAATTAATAACTCTATTACGCTGAATAATTTAGCGTCACTCAATTTATTAATGCTAGCAATTTACACAATATTAATTTTATACGACATCCTAACTAGTTAACTAAAGGTTGATCTAAAAGCTAAAAACTTGCCAAGGTCCGCAATCGTTCATAGAGGTAAAAAAAATAAAACTAAAACACTTTTGTTGCTTCGTGTTTTTTTTTATCTCAATTTAAATTTAATAATAATAATGTTACACAAACTGTAATAAATAAATAATTCTCGTTCCAGTTGTGCTATTCTCTAAGAAAATGCAGCGCTGCCTCAACGACGAACGCCCAATTAAGATACATTGGATTGCCAACCTAAGAAACCTATACATTGGATTGTTAATTCAATGTATCCTATTTGAATGTTTGACGTTGCGGCAGCGCTGCGTTTTCTTAGAGAATAGCACCACAGGACCTTTAGACGACTTATTCGGCAGAATAACAGCAGACACAAAAGAACAGTATTTGATGAAAGTTATATAGGTAATAACAAACTATCACGGTCAATTGAATGATTGGAATTGGAGTGGAATTTTGTCAATTGGAAAGGAGATAATCAGCCCCAATAACGCAATGGAAAGGGCTATGCTCGGAACTTTCTTGCGTGATCGCATTAGGAATGAATGACAACACCTTGAGGCGCGCGGGAACAGTACGTGCCGTCGACAACTTGGGCTCGGTCCGGAAAGTTACCGGACGGTGGAACAGCGAGCTACCCTTACTCACCGTTCGCAAGCCCGCGCCTACGGTGGCCGGAAATTGGGATCGGAATCCCGGCGGCGGCTGCGGCGTGAGCGCTGTTGCTTTATGCGGTCAGCCTCCTCCTTTACCGATGACCTGGTGATAATAGCAGGTATCCGATTTATGCGACATAGGACCGTGCGTTGTAGCGACACTTGGGGGAGGCCTATGTCCAAGTCTTTCGACTGATATGATGATTATGAATGACACAAGTAACTAGGAACCGTAACCCATCAAAACATTCTATTATAACAATATTTCCAACACCATCCCGACACTAAGATTAAACACCGACTTACCATTTGATTAATCGACGATAGGAGCGCTTAGAATTGATCGACGATCGCCCAGTCAATGGTTGCGAGATAAATAGCTAGGCACAGCGCGCATTGAATGCGTAACAAATGGTTATATCGCGTCGCTACCGTGATGCGGGGTACCGTTTTGTGCCACCAACCTGCATCACGGGCACAATGCTTTAGATATCGACCTTTCTTTAGGCGTATAATGCGCCATTTTATTGATGAGTTTCTTTGGATTATAATTTCAGGGCGATCGGCTTTTGTATTTTTTTTGCAAGTTGGGTTTTATGCGTAGCTATTCAGGATGTTGTAATAATTTCTGTTTCGTCATATTGTAAGTAGTCATATAGGTACATATTAGAAAGTTCGGAAAGTGAGCTGAATTTGTCATCTTCTCCAGTCAGTGGTAAACTCCTTATGTTATATTAGCCTTGCAGCTGTCGAATTAGGGGTCTAGTGGCAACAGTATCCTAAAAATAATAAAAAATTATGTCATTTTTTTTTGTTTTGATTTATTTATATTTTTATGAACTACTTGACTAATGAACTAATTTGTGTGTTTAAATTTTATGCCAACGTATTTATACTAACATTGAAATTAGTTAAGAATTTTACTGTACTTTTTTACATACATATTTTTTTTTATCAAACTGCAGGTGTGTGAGCACTTGGGGTACTTCCACATGTGGGTTATATTCGGAACACAGGTACCGACAGAATAATAATTATTGGACATTTTGAGAGCCCCTCACATTAGCCATCCAAAACCCTAATTGGGGTGTACAAAGTAGAGGTAAGCGGTATGCGATGCTGGATAGTGTGGGGACATAATTCTTCTCAACGCTAATGCATACTTTGATAAAAGTTCATATTCATCAGTCTACTCACCGTCAAGTCACAGGTCAGTTCCATCAAAAGTTGCTTCGTAGAAGTTACAGAAACGGCCCCACACGTCAGTCACGTCACGTCTAGCACGTTTCAGCCGTTCACACAAAACTTTGAGGTAACCAATGTGTGTTCTAATCCTTTGTCTTGGTAGTATGTTCCCGTGAGATGTTTTTTTTTTATTATTATGTAAGCAAAAATCAAAATCTACTTTATTAAAAATTAAGAAGCCTAATCAAGGACAGCAAACTCGTAGTTCATTTTCATACAACCGCTCTTACGTGATTATGATGTTATTACACATATTTCTCTAGATATTTTGGATACACAGATATTTTGTGGACATTATCTAGGCTTCTACAGAAATCAAAACATATTTTTTTTTTTAGAACTAATCTAGTAAAAACCTCTGAAATTTGCTAATTTACGTGGACTGTTGCCTTTCTTATTGTACTCATATTTAAAAATATAAAAAATTACATAAAGAAACCTTGCAAAAATTGAGATACTTGAATGACCACATTTTTTCTCAATAACTTTTAAGGACTTAAAAAAAAACACGTATTTCCTAAAACAATTTTGGTGAAATATTGGAGTAAATAAAGAAATTACCGAATGCCAACAGCGTTTTTAGGCGTTATCTCTCTTTATTCGCGATGCTTTTTCATCAAACATCATGTTGGATTGCGTTAGGTTAAGCATCAAGCTTTTAAACCATGCAAGACGTTGAGAGTAGGCGAATGGCAGTTAGCCCCCTCTTAACATAGTTTTACAAAACCTTTGATTCACCGATTATACATCTGATTATGTAAAATAAAACTAACTAAGACATATGGAAACCGAGTGTGTATACCTTTTTTAGTTTGAAAATTTTTCAAATAATTTTGAGCCCGCTAGGTTCAAGGGCGGGATTTGTCATTGGATGATTTTACCTACCATAAAGAAAGCCCGCTCGGTTGAGCCGAAGGGAGAATCAAACTTTTACTGACTAAAATCAAACCATGTTTCTTTAGCATTCCAGGACCGTGGTAGTTCTTTTCCGAATCATCATTATCATCATCATTTTAGCCGAAAACCTCCCCCAAGTATCACTACAACAAATGATCCAGTGCATCTCACATACATTGGATTAAAGTAACCCTCACTAGGCTATCGGACCAACTTGTGGAAGGCCTTTCAATACTGCGTTTTCTGGTACGCGGACGCTACTCTAAATATCTAAATCTAAATTCCGCAGTCCTAGAATATCCCGGATACCTAGTATGTATAATTACCTACCGTACTCTCATTGCACACTGGCTACCTCAACGATTAGAGCTTATATTTGCATCGCCTGGGCCGGTGATAGCGCTGATAGCTAGAGGCATTTAGGATAATTAGCACATACGAATGTGCTTCTTACCGATTCAGTGGTCACAGAAAATATTTACAGAAGGTAGATTCCATACAACTAATGTACTAATTTTGACATGTACTAATTTTGACTGGCCTGTTGGTCTAGTGGTTAGTGGCCCTGACTGCTATGCCGGAGGTTGTGGGTTCGATTCCCACCCAGGATTTATGAACATTTATGTTTGTGTGATGAGCACAACCATTTGTTCTGTGTCTGGGTGTTATTTATCTATAATATGTAAGTATTTAGAAACATATAAGTATGTTTATCAGCTGTCTGGTACCCATAACACAAGCTCTGCTTAACTTGGGACTAGACGGTGTTGTGTGATAGTTGTGGAAATATTATATTAATATTAATGAGCTGGAGTCCTTGAGATGAATAGGTTATTTCTAGTCGAGCATGCTACATTGGCCACCTAATCATTACCATCAGGGTAGACAAGGGTCAAATGCGAGCCTATCAATAATAAAAAAGAAAGCACACGCACATTGAACGCTTATAAATGGTACAAGACATATATACCGTAAAATTTTGATCGTTTTAATCCCGTGGAGGGTCAATACACGAACCACTATCGATTTGTAAAGATAAAATTAAAAAATAAAGTACTTTTTTTCAAAATCTCGAATTAATATACACTTGGACGAAATTAATTTCATTAAATAAACGAGTCAATGACCTTTTAAGTTGTTGTTCGCCGTTACAGGTCATTAGCCTCGCTCAGCTGACATTTAATTAAAAAAATTAATTTCGTACATGCGTAAATTAATTCGAGTTTTAAAAAAAGTACTTAATTTTTAATTTTCTCTTTACAATTAATGGTGTTTCATGTACCGAATCGACCTTCCACGGGATCAAAACGATCAAAACTTAACGGTATATAGAATTATAAAGCTAAAGATTCTTATTTCTTTATTTGAACGAGCTAATCTACTAGTACTAGAGGTTCGAATTGAAAAAATCTTTAAGTTTTGGATATTCCATTTATCGATGAAGGCTATTAATATATAGGCTATGTAATATCACGCTACAACGGTAGTGGAGCAGTAACTGGGTATATCCGCAGGGGACATAAAGTCCATTGTAAGGAAGTAGGCACATGCAAACAAAGACGACCTTCAAGGCCGCTTGGTGTATTCACGTGCATATTGTTTCTATGTGCCTAAACTATTTTAGTGGCTGTCTTAGCAGTTGCGACTTAGAAATCACAACAACTATCTTACACAAAGCTTAGTAAAAAACTAAACGAATATAGCTATAAGAAGCACTAGTACCGCTAACATTACCATAGCTCTTGAGCCAAGAGGTTAATTCTACTCTTATAACGATGTAGGAAAACACCATTAGTAAAACGGTATATACTAGAAACAAAAAGAAACGAAAATAAATGACAATCGCAAGTAAATTTACACCAATCAAGATGCTCATGCCACAACAGCGGTGACAGAAAACGCCCTGGGCGATCCTCGGAAACTTTAAGCGTGGGCTTGCAGATAATAAACAATGGGTAGCACGTCGTCTGGCCATCCGGTAAGGACCAAGTACAAATCGTCAAGCGCGATAGTACTCCACACGTGTCTCAAAGAGATGTTAGCAAACAGTTAGTGCTCGGTCACAGTCGCAGCGCGGTGCGGGCAGCGGCGCGGGCGCGGGAGCGGGCGCGTTTTGTTTGGCCACACTAGCAGCGCGGTACGGAGAGCGGCGGTAGCCATAACCTGATTCACTGTCAATGATGTCCGATTAACTGTAAAAACTGTAAATAAAGTTAAAATCAGACTGAGATAGCCGCTCCCGTGCTTGTTGCCGCTTACCGCCCGCGCCTTCACTGTGGCCACTTGTATGAACTCAGTATGGCGAGAGATGCCCGCGCGCGTCCCGCGTTGT
This sequence comes from Leucania comma, assembly GCA_958295575.1. NCBI lineage: Eukaryota > Metazoa > Arthropoda > Insecta > Lepidoptera > Noctuidae > Leucania > Leucania comma. The sequence goes on along the minus strand of OY282467.1, from coordinate 23,500,267 downwards.
CCAGTCCACAGCGTGCCTACTGTGGCCACTCAAAGGAAGTTCTTGTGTTGGTGATTGCCGCGCCGCGCCCGTCCCGCACCCGCACTGCCACTGTGGCCGAGCACTTAGGGGTCCAGAAGTGCCGATGTCTGTCAGGGCTTTGGTGAAATCGTGAAAGGAAAAGCATGGGCAACAACGCATAGGGCAACTGATAGACATAGGTGTAGTTTTGATCAGTAAAAGTCTGACACCCTTTCGCTTCATCCTAGAGCAAGAGAAGTCCATTGGATAATTTATCATCACAAAAAAAGTACTTATTTGCACTCGGTATACGTTAAGCGTGTCTGTATATGTATACATTTTTGTTCATTGTATGGAGTCTGCCTAATCCGGTTTTCAGTGTGGTTTTTCCTTTTAAAAGAACCATTATTGGTTCGCCACGATCTGTCAACTAATTTGAGAACATAGTCTCATTTTAAAAGAAAAAGTTTCCACTCCTGAAGAATTTTTTTTTACTGTAATGAATGCTCTAAATAAAACCTTTCTGTTTTTGACTTACTTTGAGCAGTAATTAATTTTATATTTGGAAAATTAGAGCGAACTGAAATAGATTGACAAAAAAAAAATGTCGCGTGCCAAAAAAGAGAAACTCGGAATTACTGTCTTTTATTAAGATAGTTACGTAAAAAATCCGTAGTAATAAAACCAGTCTTAGCTGACCTCTTATTCTATTATAACTCTGTGTTGTATAAGACCAGTTTAAGGTCTATTGACCGTCTGAATGATACTATCTTAGCCACTAGTTGTGTTCTATGTAAGCCACTATGATTTGCATCATCGAGAAATTTTCATAGTAACATCATACAGTACCAAAGCGACCTGACGTCGTAACATTGCGGTTCGCAATAAAGGCCGAAGGCAAAGTTTCACGGAATTACCCGTGGTACTCGCAATATGGCAAGTTAACAACTATCGTAACAGCTGTTCGTTCGCTACATATTACTTCGCCAGATACAAATATTTATTCGCCAGCTTTGAATAGATAGGCTGGGAAACAAACGAGATTGGAGTATGGGCTTGTGATTTGCAAAATCACTTGGGTTGGTTCGAATGTGGAAATGATTTTATTTATATATTTATTCTTTTATATATTTAAATCTAAGCAGGCATTTTACTTTTACATGGCTCCGAAACCTAGTCGCTTACAATGGGCCTCATCAGAAGACTTGAAGTCACCCAAAGGGCAATGGAAAGGGCTATGCTCGGAGTTTCCTTGCGTGATCGAATCAGGAATAAGGATATCCGCAGGAGAACCAAGGTTACCGACATAGCACGAAGAATTGTCAAACTTAAGTGGCAATGGGCAGGGCACATCACTCACAGGACGGATTTGGAGCCGGAAGGTTCTGAAATGGCGGCCACGTACCGGAAGACGTAGCGTTGGAAGGCCTCCTACAAGGTGGACCGATGACCTGGTAAAGGTTGCCGGAATCCGGTGGATGCAAGACGCACAGGACCGTTCATTGTGGCGACACTTGGGGGAGGCCTATCACCAACAGTGGCTGTCTTTCGGCTGAAATGATGGTGATGATGATGATGCATATATGTGTATTTTTATACATTACCTCTGCTTTCAAAACCGCGAAAATAAACCTCGTGAAGATACTGAAATGTTCTAGAACCAAAACTTAGACATGTGACATTCACCAACCCGCACTGGGCCAGCGCGGTGGATTACAGCCCATTTTCTCTCATAGAGAGGAGACTTAAGTCCCAGCATCATAAGCTACAGCATAAAGATGAGTTTGATACATCAGGTTTTTACTACTAGATAACCTTAGAGTGGTATAGTGCCGAAACAAAGGAAAAAGCAACTCAAGGCAAAGAAGACACAGAAACACAATACTTAATTTATTCATATTTATATTAATATATCAATGTTATAGAACATGACGAATTCCACAAATCAACGCTGGGATAATTCTGAGAGGGACATTGCAGAAAACGAGTATTCCTGGAATGAAGACTTTAACTAGTAGCTATCTCTGTAGTAGACTGGAACGCAAACCCAACATAGGGAGATACGGGGCGTTAGAGATACGAGGTTATTTAAAGAGTAACCATGGTCTTAGAACGCAATGGACGGCTGAATACAAATGACCCATTCATTTGTGTTCAGCTGTCCAGTAAAAGTCTGACATTGCCTCTCGTTACACTTTTTTTAGGTGATGAAATCATATAATGACATCCTCACGCTCTTGGGCGGAGCGACAGGGTGGGTCAGACTTTTAATGACGAAAAACTCACTCCTGTTCCTTCGTTGCCTTTCATAGCAGGGTTGAGTGTGCTTTGAGAAGCAGACTCTTAGCTGCTAGGCCCCTATGGGTTGCTAATCTCCTTGAGGCGCGCGTGGAACAATACACGCCGTTGACGACTTGGGCTTGGTCCGGAGAGTTACTAAATGGTCGGCGGTGATCTATCTATTACTCGCTGTTCGCAAGCCCACGCCTATGGTTGTAGGAAATCGGGGTCGGAACCTCTCGTTACACTCAGAGTGGGAGGACTTATTTGATGTTTTGACCTCAAAATAAATCCACAGGAATAGGTTTGGTAGAATGATTGATGTAGTTAGGTTGGCCTCAATTATACAACATTAGTTTTGACACGTGTCTATTATTTTTATGTAAATAAACTATACATCGTTAAATTTTGATCGTTTTAATCCAGTGGAGGATCGATTCGGTACATGAAACACTATCGATTTCTAAAGATAAAAATTAATTTTTTTAATTTTTTTTTTTTTTTGATAAAGACAATGATAATAAAAATAAACGTTATTTTTTAAATTCTAAGTACCTATAGTAAATATAATAAGAAAGAAGAGAAGAAAGTAAATATAATAAAATAGGTATATAATTTCAAAAAATATATTTTAATTGGATTTCTTAGAACTCAGTTCTCTTTGGATGTGTTCTACTTATATAAAACCCTCAGTTCAGGTCTTCAGTTCTAAGTCACCCTTCTAAAAATATATAGGCACCTACTAACTATTTCCTTTTTGATGTTCCAAGGTGGATAGATTATCATATCGCTGGGCATGTATATCATTTCGGTGGATAAACTTAGCATATCAGTGTACAGAAAAAATAATCGGTGCCGGTTTGTCATATCGCTGGAAACCAGAATTCAAACTGAATTTTCTCCTTAGTCTTAATTGATACGTTGATGATATTAAATTTGGGGATATTTAATATCCTAAAGATTACATAAAACTTGAAAAATATGCAAAAAATATATAAATGAAATAGTTCTACGATATGATAAAAAAATGGCATTTGTTGAAATTCACCCAACTGTATCATGAAAAATCACAAATCTATAAGCTTGTTATGTTACCAGGTTGTCCGCACAAATATATGGTCACCGGGCAATCCAGGTCCTCGGTCACACGGTTCTTTTGCTCCCACACCCAGATGTGCGCTGGCTGCTGCGTGACCTGTGTCACATAGTCCAACTTGATTTGACATGACCTTTTATTTAAATATTTTTGGGTAAAAATATAACATAGTGTAAAAATTATTGCAATCGATTCCGTGACTGATTCTGAACAAACTATGTATTTTTAGGTGTCGCTTATACTAAAAATAATGTTGTATAGGTGTAGATTTGTGAATATTGGGTTTAGACCCCTGTCCACCTTTTCGTGGAATACTGGTGTCGTGTAGGCATTCGTATTAAAAATAAACCAAGAACTTCCTCTTGACAGTAATTAATGACAAAAGTTCTAAAGGGTACGTTTCAAAGTATACACGTGTAATTTGAACACTTGTGGGTCGTTCATTTAATTTGTTTATCTATTTTTTTACCACAGCACCCATTTTTTCGTGAAACATAATCTACTGCCTTCTCCTGCTCTAGAGTGGAGACGGAGAGCATTTCACACTTTTATTGACTAAGGAAAGAACTCACGACGCGGTTTTCAGCCGCGCCCGCCGCGGATCATCGGTCCATCTTGTGGGAGGGCTTCCAACGCTGTGTGTTCCGCTATGTGGTTGTCTCTCTCCAGAACCTTTTAGTCACAACTATCATCTGTTCTACCGTAGAGGCCCAGCCTGCTAGCTGCAGGCAGGCAGGGTCGAAGCCTGCTGGGGTTAAGGGCCGTTTTCTGAGAGGAAGGCTCAGCCCCGGCATGATAGGCATGAAGGAACGGGGTAGGTTTTTAGTCAGTAAGAGTCTGACACTACTTCCCGCTCCACCCAAGGGCGGGACTTGTCATTGGATGACTTTACCTACCATAAAAAAAAAACTATCATTTGTTCTGCGAGCAACGCCGTGAGATTTTTTGGGCTATGTCGGTAAAGAGTGTTATTATGTTAAGTTATCATACTTTGGGTAAGAACTTTATTGTCCGTAATGCAACCGAAAATTAAATGAAAATTGGTGTCTGTGCCACTAGTGCTCTGATTAATAAGAGCTACAAACAATCATCTAAAAATTTAATAGGTTAAATTTTTTATTTCTGCATAAAAATATACCAATTATGTAATTTTTACAAGCTTTCTATTAGCTTGCACTGTATGTAACTATGAATGTTCGGCTCAAATCTTGCAACTCAATTTTGAAGCAGATATCTTCAACCGATTGAGCTGAAATTTTACATGCATATGTAAATCGGGTGACAATGCAACATTATGATGACATGGAGCTGATCTGATGATGGAGCTGGAAGGTAGCCATAGGAACTCAGCAATATAACAATACAACCCCATCGAGTTTGGGCTCGTTTGATTAGTATTGACGCGTACTTTGATCCTGTATGATAGCCAGGGTCTGATGATGGAGCCGGAAGGTGATCAAAGGAACTCCGCAGTTAAACGATACAACCCTATCGAATTTGGGCTCGTTTGATTTTTATTGACGAGTACTTTCATCCTATATGATAACCCAGGTCTGATGATGGAGCTGGAAGGTGGTCACAGGAACTCTACACTTAAACGACAAAACCCCATCGAATTTGGGCTCGTTTAGTTTGTATTGACGAGTACTTTCATCCTATATGGTAGCCAGGGTCTGATGATGGGGCTGGAAGGTTGCCATAGGAACTCCGCATTTAAACGATACGACCCTATCGAGTTTGAGCTCGTTTGATTAGTATTGACGAGTACTTTGATCATGTATGGTAACCAGGGTCTGATGATGGAGTTGGAAGGTGGTCATAGGAACTTCGCAGTTAAACGATACAAGCCCATCGAATTTGGGCTCGTTTGATTTGTATTAACGATTCCTTGGATCCTATATGGTAACCAGGTTCTGACGATGGAGCTGGAAGGTTACCATAAGAACTTCGTAAGAAATCGACTCAATCCCATCGAGTTTGGGCTCATTTGATTTGTATTGATGAGTACTTGGATCCTATATGGTAACCAGGGTCTGATGATGGAGCTGAAAGGTGGCTATAAGAACTCCGCAATGAAACGACACAACCCTCTCGTCTTTGGTCTCGTTAGATTTGTAATGGCAAGTACTTTGATTTGTACTTGGATCAATATGGCAGTCTGGATCTGATGATGGAGCTGGAAGGTGGCCATAGGAGTTCCGCAATAAAACGACACAATCCCATCGAATTTCGGATCGAATAAAATAAGTTCTAACTGGTCATAAGCGACTTGGACTCGCGCATGGAGGGTTCCGTACAAATTTACACAAGTAAATAGCTAATTAGTTTTAACACAGTCCTACAAAATAGGTACCAATTGAAAGGGCTTGCAGAGAGTAACATGAGAAATAAAGGTGCATTACTCTAAATCCAATATTCTCCTTTTTCTCAGTCATACTCTTGGTGGAGTGGTAGTGGTCATGGATCGTCTGGTAGGTTGGTTGCGGCTTTTGCGAGACTTTTCTATCTCTCTCTATTCATGACACTTCGTGTACATTCAATGAGGGAACACTTCGAAGATGATTTAGTGAGGTCTGTCCATCTGATAGGCGATTGGCCGCGAGAACGTAGGCCCTCTACTCTTCCCTGTACCACTAAACTTTCCAAAGAGCTTTCATTGCGTATGATATATCCAAACATTTTAAAAATTCGCTTTTGCACAATCGACAAAAGTTTTTGTTTTGATGCAAAGCTCTTTAAGAATAAAAAGGTTAGTGCGTTGAGCAGTCTGTTTTGTCCTCAGTAGACGCCTCCTGCGTCACATTTCAAGAGCGTCAATCTTTTTACGGTGCGTGAATCTTCTCCACATTTCCCAATATTTGTGATTGTGGATCCCAGGTAGATAAACTCTGGACAACTTCGCAATTGGCTATTTCATGGAAGTTAGGTTGTTTGTTAGTCTTACGATACACAACTCATCATTTTTGTTTCATAAACCAACCTGGTAGACTTCTCAAGTGGTCGCCTCCTTCTGCGAAGCAGTAATGCTAGCAAAGGAGGAGGCCGACCGCATCAGGCAACGGCGCTCACGCCGCAGCCGTTGCGATTCCGATCCCGATTTCCTGCCACCGTAGGCGCGGGCTTGTGGACAGCGGGCAATGGGTAGCTCGCTGTCCAACCGTAAGGTAATAGACCGAACCAAGCCCAAGGGCGGGGGATGTCATTGGATGATTTTACCTACCATAAAAAAAAACCTGGCAGACTTCTAAAGATAGCGGACTAAGTTTCTTATGCTTTTCTATAATATAGGTAACAAATGAAAGGATTTGCTGAGAATACAATTGTGATTTAAATAAGGTATAACTAAAAAGTAAAAAATAAATTACAAATAAAAAAACTTTTTAAAAACAAGCTTTCAATTAAATGGGCTAAAAAGAATAAAATAAACTTTTCCTTTATAACTTTTACTATCAATTTATAACGGCATTACACGATTTATATGATATAAAAGCTTGTCGCGAGATTTAACTGTGTAAATACACAACTTCATTCATTAAATAAATTAAATAACTTCATCTATTGATTTTAATATTTTCAAAATCTCGCGACAAGCTTTTATATCATATAAATCGTGTAATGCCGTTATAAATTGATAGTAAAAGTTATAAAGGAAAAGTTTATTTTATTCTTTTTAGCCCATTTAATTGAAAGCTTGTTTTTAAAAAGTTTTTTTATTTGTAATTTATTTACAAACATAATCTGTTTCAGCAGCATATTAAAAATATAATATAATATATTAATTAGTTCCAGCTTAATAATAAATGTATGTTTATGTTTACCTGTTAATCCATATATTTAAACTGTAGGTACTGCATAACTTGAAACTTGGTATAACGTTCTTTTGTCGAGGGTCACCAGTTTGGAGGTATGCGGAACAGAGAGTACCTCCCAGAGAGTCCCACATACCTCTGTTGAAAAGGGAGGATCCTCTGACCAGACTGGTGTTATGCCTGGTACCCACCTGGTGCCTACTTGCCCGGTAGATGGTTTTATTTATTTATTTATTTAATCTTTCTGCAACCAAGGGTTTTTTTTTTTTTTTTTTTTTTTTTTTAGTGGCAGGTAAAAATCATCCAATGACGAATCCCGCCCTTGGGTGGGGCGGGAAACAGTGTCAGACTTTTACTGACTAAAAAACCTACCTTTCCATTCCTTGCCTTTATCCTGGGGCCTTTGGTGACAGTCTCACATAACCTTTGGCCCCAGTAGGCTTCGGCCCTGCTGGACCCCTACAGTATGCTGACAACTCCTTGAGGCGCGCGGGAACGGTGCGCGCCGTAGACGACCTGAGCTCGGACCGGTCTGTTACCGGACGGACGGACAGCGAGCTACCCATTGCCCACCGTCCGCGAGCCCGCGCCTACGGTGGCCGGAAATTGGGATCGGAAACCCGGCGGCGGCGGCGGCGTGTCCGCCTTTGCCTAAGGCGGTCGGCCTCCTCCTTTACTAGCATTACTGCTTCGCAGAAGGAGGCGACCGCCTGCCATTCCTCCTCGCTCCGGAGCATGGCTTGAACCAAGCCCCGGCGCGAGAGATCGCCGCCGATCGCCCCCACGAGGACACGGCGCTGCTCTTCCCAAGCGGGGCACACCTCGACTGTGTGCTCCACCGTGTCCACCGGGCGGTCCGCACAGTGGCGACACCCGGGCGTCGTCTCCGCACGAATCTTGTACAGGTACGGACCGAACTTGCCGTGTTCGGTCAGCACCTGCGCCAAACGGAAGGTGACGACGCCGTGGGGCCTTTCCAGCCACGCCTCAAAGAGGGGCCTTACCGCCTCGATCGTGGCGTGCCCAGCACGAGGTTGCGACAATCGCTCTCGCCATTTCACCATGAGATCCCGCCGGAGCTCTGTCCGCCATGCCGCGACTTGTCGCGGCAGCGGAGTTTCGCCCCGACGTTGCATCTCCACGCGTAAGTCGTGCATGTGTGCAAGGACTGTTGCCTCCAAATCCACAAAGGCGGCGTTGTATCTATTCAAATCGTGCGGAGAACTTTATGAGGATTAGTTCCTTTGTGACTACATAGATGACGCTACACCACAAAATAATTAGGTAATAATAATTTGATTTAATAAATGGACAAAAAAAAACCATAGCCCTGTTGTCTTTATTTTCTATGTATGCCACAATAGTTTTTAACCTAGGTTTTCCTTGGGTGAACTAGCATAACGCGTACAGGGATAACCGTCGATTGGTATCACGTTCCATTAAAAGTGCCTTAAAAGCCTCTGCGATTTGGTTTCGGCTCTTTGTACGCCTTCCAAAGGTCCAAAACCTCAAGGTCCTGAGAGTTAACTTATTTTTTTTTGTTTTGCTTCTGAAAAGAAGGCTGGGCCCCGGTATGAAAAGCAACGTAGCTACGACATGGGTTTTTTAGTCAGTAAGAGTCTGACACTATCTTCCGCTCCGCCCAAGGGCGGGGGATGTCATTGGATTATTTTCATAGACCATAAAAAACTTCAAATTCTTTACTTCTTGAAATAAAACAGTTGAAAATTATGTGATTTCCGGGCAAAATAGACTAAAAATGTACACACACAGCCGTGATTATCTGACTATTGTTGGTACCTTCCTGTCTTGAGCGTCGCCATTTGTTATTTCCTCTCATCTCACCGCTTCGATCTACCTCCATTCTCTTTACCCACTATTCCGTATGAATGAAAGATCACTGGGTTTGTTGTAAATCATGTAGATTATGTACTCATATGACTGCCTCCTTGATTTAGTACTCGCAAGATTGGTCTGTTTTATTTGTATTAGAACTACCCTGTTGGTCTAGTGGTTAGTGGCTCTGACTGACTACGACTGTTTTTTTTTTACTACTATCACACAACGTCGTCTAGTCCTAGGCTAAGCAGAGCTTGTGTTATGGGTATTAGACAACTGATAAACATACATAAATATTTCTAAACACATACTTATTATAGATAGATTACACCAAGACACAGAACAAATGATCGTACTCAACACACAAACATTTGCTTGCTGAGGTCGTGGGTTCGATTTCCACCCAAGACAAATTGATTTATTTATTTAACCTTTATGTACAGTAGTGGTACATAGGCGGACCTAATGCCACAAAATATTATCTACCAGCCTAAAAAGACAATCCTGTGGCAGGTCGGCAATAAATAAATAACAGATATTTTAAATTAGAAGTAGTGTCGTAAAAATAAATGGCTTATAATAACCAAATACGTTTATATAACATGTATATTAACATGGTGGATTACGGCCCCATTCCCTCTCTTAGAGAGGAGGCCTGTGTCCCAACAGTGGGAACATTAAAAAGGCTGATGAAGATTAACATGGCATGTCCTAGAACCAAAAATTCGAAGACATATAACATCCACCAATCCGCACTGGGCCCTCATGGTGGATTACGACCCATTGCCTCTCCCAGCAGTGGAAACATTATAAGACTGGTGCTAGGCTATGCTAAATACTAATATTTTAAACTAATAAATACTGTGATAAATATCAAATCATTATAATTGAGAGAATTTAAAATAATGATGAAAAACTATAGTTGAGAAGTAGAATCACTTCATTTGTTCCGTTTCTGGATGTAATAGTAAATAAAAAATAGAACACTATCATTTGTTCCGTTTCTGGATGTAATTTGTCTATAGTATAATATGAATTTAGAAATTTATAAAAGTATGCTTATCAATTATCTAGTACTCATTATAGCACAAGCTCTGCTTAGTATGGATTAGATGGCGTTGTCTGAAAGTTGTGGAATATTACTACTTATTTATGGTTAAATAATTATGTTTGAAAAAAGTATCAATCTGGAGTCTGGATGTAGGACAAACCACCAGTCAGACAAGTGTGATCTGTGACATTTGACAGTTTTTCCATAGCTTGGACATACATACATTCAAAATTAAAAAGTAAATGGTTAAGCCGTAACGGTAAGTTTAAAAGAAGATCTTTAGATTCCCGTTATGTATTTATAGACAAATTATAGGTTAAAGTATAGCATGACATAAGCATTATGTGCAATTTAAAATGAATTCTAATTGCACATGTAATTAGGAAAAGCTTCTTCATTATTGGTCATATCCGTGGTAATACATGACGCGCAAATATTTGCTATTAAAAGATATGATATATTTTTTCCATTACCGTTCGCTTAAGGGGGCCACCTTAAGCGAATGGTAATGGAAAAATATCATTTTAAATATCAATGAATATGAAAATAAAAATGAAAAATATCAATTCACCACTCACCTATTGTCAACGTCTAGCATGGTTTATAAGCTTGTTTCTTTATCTAAAGCAATGTAACGCGATTTTTAATGAAGGGGCAACTCGAAAAAAGAAAGATAACGCCTGAAACTGTTGGCATTCGGTAATTCCGTGATTTAATTGAATATTTCATAAAACTTGTTCCAGGAAGTACGTGCTTTTTTTGTGCAAGATTTCATACAGAAGTAACGTTTTAATATTTTTAATATGAGTACTTTATTGAGGGCCAAAGTAGTTCACGTAAAATAGCTGATTTTCAGAGGTCTTTACAGGATTAGTTTTAAACAAATTTATATTTTTATTTCTATAGAATCCCAGATAATATCCACAAGGTATCTGTGTATTCAAAATATCTGAAAAAAGATAATATATACTAACATCTTAATCACGTAAGAGTGGTTGTATGAAAATGTACCTCGGGTTGGCGCTCTTAATAATGCATTGTGGCAATCTTGCACATAATTGGCAGACTAATCGCAGTCACGAAAGTAAAGCCTTATCACCCAATTATCTACGTAAACAAACTTGGACTTTATTAATTAGCGATAAGGAAAATTATTGTTGAGCAAACACGGGAGGGGCGATAGTTTGAATTAGTTCGTATATTTGATCGGTGGTCGCCAACATGCTATGGAGGTACGTATAAAGCGATTGCTAAGACTTTGAAACTCTTTGATTAGATTTTGATACATCTGTTTTCCCCAGGGATTTACTTTGGAATTTTGTGTCCAATTTCACATTTTGATTAAATGCTTGTCAAAGTTGATCTGTAGATTGGTGACCAATATAATAATGTGCCTATAAATGGGGCAAAAAGGAATTAAAGCGTAAATAGAAACAAAACTTTGATTAGTTTTTCACTTTGATACCATATTATTTTCAAACTGCTTATTAACAAACTGCTTTTTTAAGGTACAATTGAATAGTAAATTAAAATAATTAAATACTGCAAATATTATAATGATAACTACGTAAAGATACAATTTAATATTTTATATTTATTCGTTTTACGACAACTAGACGTTTCCTTCCTTAAGCACTATAAAGCTTTAAACCTGGTTGTTTTTTGTAAATAATTCAAAGTTCTTGCGAGTAAAAACCTGGAGCTGACATGTGGCCTTTATTAGGGGTACCATCTTACCTCGTTATTAAGTTGTGGTGGTAAGATAGGCTCTGTTTTATGTAAAACTCTGGCATTAAAGCTTAAACTGTATCAGATTAGCTTTAATCATTTCTTACTCATTTATTAAGTAATTCAAATACTCATTGACCTGGTAAACTATAACCACGTAGGCAGGTAGTTTTTGACGTGTCCCACAAAAAAATGTATTGCGATTGAAAATAGCAATACTCTGTCGCAGTTTATGTTTCAGAGTTAAAAAAGTTATGATCAAGCTATGAATTCAAATTTATGCCAATCATATTGCAAGAAACAGATCCTCGATTCGTTCAATTATATCACTACAGTTGCGGATATCACTATCTTTAAGGCCACTTTAAAATAGTAACATCTGCACGAAAATAATACAAGAAAAGGTCACCACAGAATTTGCAAAGCCATAGTATTGCCGCTTTAAATGGCAATACTATTTTTTGAGTTAACGAGCCATTCATCTAGTCACGCAAAGTGTAGATCAATTGATGAGAAATGTCCTTGAAAAGACGAACTATACTTAATTTTTCTTAAGTTAAATGTCTTACGTCCAAAGCTATCAAAGTCGAACTTCCCAAGTAGCGTGTACCAATTTCACGCGGAGTTTGTCCAATCGTAGCTAGCTGAGGTCGTAATTATGTTCGCAAACACTAAGTTGGATGGCCTATTGCTTACAACTTGCGAGTTTCCCTCGTTCATATAATGAACTAATGTGTCAGCTACATCTTCGTTATAACTAATCCACTTTCTTTGACAGATTTTTTGTGTGTTAGAGAGTTGTGTGTGAAAATTGAGGGGTTTTTCTAGTTAGCCTGAAAAAAATGGGAGTAGGTTTTTGTGAGAAAAAAACTGGCAACTTTGTTGATGACATTCTTTGTTTGAAACTAATCTTTCAGGAAATGGAATGTGCTGTCGAGGCCAGACCTGTAAGAGTAAGAAAGACGACTGGCTTGATAGTTCGTGAGAAGAGTATCTGAATACACTGACCTGAGCCACCTGGATATCCTACCTGTAGGATAGCACAAGTCATATCTCCTTCCAGCTCCCAGTCCGGGTCTTATCGGCTTTCGGATTTTTCTCTTTCTCTGTCAAATCCATCCTAAAGTTGTCTGTAAAAAAATCGCTTTTAGAGATAAGACCACTCATTGTGATACCCTATTAATTTAAAGCTCCTACTGTAATTTCATTTATAGTGTATAATAAAGAATATATCTATTTATATATAACACTAGTGACTTTATCCGAGTGAAAGTAAAAAAAAATCCCAAGAGAACAGACAATCGGGATTAAAAGTAGTCTAGTATTTTTTGCTTCTTTTTTATTGTGTTGTGCCTTGTTCTGTACCAAAAAAAGTCTTTTTCTTTCTTTCTTCTTTCTATGTTACACATGTATTTTTGTAGATCATCACTTTAGTGAAAAAATAACAAACACGCACACATTTACAAACTTTCTGATTTACAATAATGTGACAAATGGTACACCCCCAACTCATTTAGGGGCGTGGCCAACTCCAAGCGTTAACGCAAAACGAAACGATTGTAACTTGGCTAGGGGGGCAGAACTAGGGCTGGACTTCAGAGGTCACAACGACCTAAAGCATCCACAAGGCCGCGGCGGAGCTTCACCCAACCGGGGTAGACCTCCTCCACCGAATGATCATCCATGTCCTCCGTGTGATGGTGACACCGTGATATTTCTTTTCGCCAAATCCCACATTATGATCCTCCCGAAAGAAACCTTGTCCAATGAGAGTATCGTCAGCCAAATCTCAAAAAGGGGTCTTACCACCGCAATAGTAGCGCGCCCAATTTGCGGGAACCTTAACGCCTAAATAGGTGTATTTAGGCAATTAAACTTTCACATTCAACAAGAATTTTCCTTAACAAAAGTTAAACAGCTGTCAGAATTGTTGAGATTTTATTTAGCTTTGTGGTCGAAACACTAGCTAGTTAATGGGGTTAATGGCTGAGGTAAACACTTGAGTGCACTTCACCGGGGGAGGCTATTCTCACTTAAAATATTACCCTTTCAGGGTTCCACGTAAGTCTTGTGGTAACTGCGGTCGACTGATGTTTTAAACGGTAATGAGGCTCGGATATCTTTCACGGTTTAAAATAAGAATTGTGGTTTTTGGTGTATTTTTATTGAGAGGGGTTTTATGGCGTAAAAAAAAATTGCAGCAACTTTAAGAGCGCCCGAACGGATTTCCATACAACCACTCTTACGTGATTATATGACGGTATTATACACACATCTTTCTCTAGGTATATTGAAAACACGGTCTATATATTCTTGTGTATATTTTTAAATTTCTAATGAAATCAAAACAAAACTTAGACATCTGAAAATTGGCAATTTTGCGTGATCTTTGGCTCTTCATAATATACTCGTACTCATAAATTAAAAAGATAAAAAAAAATATTTTACACATAGAAACCTTATACATTTAATAGAGATTTTTTCAGGGAAATGTTGAAAAAAAAACACACATGACATGGAACAAGGTTTGTGAAATATTGAAGTGAGTGACCAAATCATCGAATGCAACCGGAGCGTTTAGGCGTTGTAGTCACTTTTTTCTTTGTATGAACTCCGCTCGGGACTATGTAGACTTCGCGGCCCCAAAACAGCGGTTATTTTGAAATAAAAAAATTATAATAACTATTCAAGATTTTTGTTTTTGCGAAACGCTTTTAAATAACACGCTTTATCTTTTTTTTTTGTAACTTTTAAATATTTCCGTAACGTAATCTCAAACAAAAGACATGCACTGGTTATAGACTTTCGAATTGAGACACTGTGTCGCGCAGCATCTCGAACCTTCTATCCTAGATAAACGTAATTGTCGTCAACTTCGAGGGTAGAGTCTCCGATCTTGGTCGGTGCTATATGGTTATTTACCAAGACTTTAGTTTACGCTGACGACTTTCACAGAAATAATAATATATATAATGATGATGACGAACACCAAATTTTACCCCCTAATTAGGTTATCATTTGTTTTTTGAAAGGAGGCCCTTTATGGCAGCAATTAATAAAGACGCATTAACATCAAATCATGATCTTAAAAAAACAAACGGTACAAATTAGTAATGTAAGGATATGTCTAAAATTTAACTACTTATTATTAATAATTCAAACCGTACCAACATAGTCTATAACCATATTTTGGTAGGCTATATTTGTATGCCCAGTGAGGCAACACATAGTGATACAATATTTTGTAAATAACACCATGTACCCTAACATTTTACCTATGTGTAAAAAATAAACATATTTGATTTGATTTCCATCTTCATCACTTCATCACTTGCCTTATAGATTCTATAGCCTCAAGTAAATAACTTATTATTCAAAAAATTGCGTCTAGGTCTACACAAATCTGAATAACAATCCAGCGATTGCCTATAAACTAGATGAGAATTCTAAAAAAACTCATCTTCCACAAATTAAACTTAAATATTGAATAACTTAAGCACCACCGATCCTATCATCCAGATTTCCAATATCAGATCTTTGCCGTCTAAGAAATGATATTATTCAATCTCAGAAGAAAAAAAGTTTCAAATGGAACTTATCGAAAAGCGTTGGAGCCTCTTTTCTATTTTAATAAATTTGATTTTGAAAAATCATAGTCTGAGAAAGAATATTTAGGTATCATTTTTGCACAATAGATTTGAATAAGCAAACTTAATTGAAAATATTCTGCCATGCTATTGGGACAATTGAGCGTTTAACAGGCAGCATCAAAATATAATAAATATTATTATCATTTATTCTTTTTATAATCTATATAAATGTCGTAGCCAGATCATAGAATTGATCATTTCATGATGTGACCAGCCATATCATGAAAGACATTTCATGATATAGAACCTCGTCCGCTGGCCACATCATGATATGAGCAAGCCAAAGCAATGAACGCTCTGCATTTAACGATATGAACGGTCAAACGCATGATTTTTCATAACATGTCAAACATGGCTGATATCCACAGTTAGAGACGTTAATATTGTTTTGTTGTTTTTTTTATGGATCATAGTAGTGGACAGTTATTCTTGTAGTTATTCTGAAAAAACTGCTACTAATAATGTGTCAATTGATCATAATGATATAGTGAAATGTCATTACGAAAAAAAAAAATACTACAATGCAACTTAAAAAAAATCTTGGAGTCCGGAACATGTTTCATAGGTTAGTAGATTTCAATTTCTAATAGTGTTATTTAGTGGTGAAGCTATTTAAAATGCCTTATTTATCTGTTGTCAAAGATTACTCAGATTAAAGACTTAATTGAAAGCCATGTCATGGAAACTCTACATTATGATATGGCCAAAGATTGATTGAAATATCTTAAAACGTGGCAACGTTTAAACGTCAGTTTAAACAATATGGTCAGTTTTATTTGGCCTTATCATGAAATGGCATCTATGACATCAAGAAGTGATCAATTCTACGATCTGGCCACGGAATATATAAAAATTAATCTGTCGTTTCCAGCCCTCCTAGGCAAGTTACAATCGTTTCGTTTTGCGTTAACGCTTGGAGTTGGCCACGCCCCCAATTCGTTTGTTCGAACAAAGGAGTTGGGGGCGTGGTTAGGGGGTTTGGTCACGCTATATCTTAAGAACGGCATCACCGATTTCATTATTTCTTTGTAGGAGGTTGTTACATAAAAAAAAAAAGAAGAATCAGGGTAGGTAGGGTAGGGTAGCGTAGACAGGGTACGACAGGGTACGTGAGGTAGGTAGGGTAGGGTAGTGTAGGTAGTCAGTTTACGGTAGCGAAACAGCGGGTAAAAGCTAGTGTTAGATTACAAAATGTCTAATAAATGGGTGCAATGCAATATTACCAAAAAAGTTGTGTTGTGTCTTTGTTTTTGTAATGAATAAACTCAAAAACTACTGAGCCGATTTTTAAAATTAACCAGTAAAATACTGTTTTATCACCAAATTACTGAAGCTAGTATTTTCACGCGGATAAAGCGGCAGGCTTCTGCGAGCTATAGCTTTTCATTTTATATTATTGTTGAGTACTTATTACTGTTTTATTTTTTTATAAATATTTAAATAAAAAAAAAAATGCTAGTTGTGCTCTTTTAAACAACGACGGCAGTATAATCTCGTGCGTTTGACAGTTCATAATTAATAATAATAATAATAATAATCTCGCTCGTATTGTTAGGAGGTTCCTTTCTCTGGAGCCCTGACCGCCGGTAGCTTGGACCCTGTTCCCGATACCGGTGGGACACTATTTTTTATATTTTTAAATGTTTTTTTTATGTGCTTTTTTAAAGAAATATTTAAAAATATAATTTATAAGTTTATTAATGAATAAAGAGAATAATAATAATAATACGTTGGCGTCGTGGTGGGGCTTGCGCGCTCCAATAAACCCTAGGTCGTAACATGCCAAGGGTGAGGGGCCAGACTAAGAGAGATACAATCCGCAGGGCAGTTTTGTGGCGAACTGTTGGGCATTAGCGACCCCACGGACCCGATCTCCTGGGAGAATTCTCGTTCTTCATCTCCGGCTTGCCTTTATTGGCCGGCCGTAGTGAACACTGACGAGGAACAGAGCTCCCACCTCTCTCTTGCCTTTATTGGCTGGTTTGAGTGGAGATTCGCAAGAGCAATCGTGCTCGGGAGAAGGATGTATAATCCAGTAAGGTGCTGGTAGGGATCTTGACCGCACTTCCGGGATTGTCCTGATAGCCGTGGTATACCTCTCCACTCCTCAAGCACCTCAGGATATGTTGCCCTCTTGTTGCTATGTCACTTCGTGCTAGCGGCCGTTTTCGGGGGCCCATTTATTGAGTGTGTAAGTCACCCCCTGCCTGTTTACCGATGGATATTAATAACATTGTTTAGGCAGGGGCCATAGTTTTCACATAGTTCTTGGTAACCAGTCCACTTAAGACTCCAAAAACCATAGCCCTATTATCTTTATTTTTCATATGTCACAATAGTTTTCACCAACCGGGGGTTGTCCTTGGATGCACTAGCATTGCGCGTACAGGGACAATCGTCGGTTGGCATCACGTTACATTAAAAGTACCTAAAGGGCCTCTGCGAGTTGGTTTCGGCTCCTCGTACGCCTCCCAAAGGTCCAGGACCTCAGGGTCCTGAGATAAAAAGTCATAATAATAATATTTCCACAACTATCACACAACACCGTCTAGTCCCAAGCTAAGCAGAGCTTGTGTTATGGGTACCAGACAGCTGATAAACATACTTATATATTTCTAAATACATACATATTATAGATAAACAACACCCAGACACAGAACAAATGATCGTGCTCATCACACAAACATTTGTCCTGAGTGGGAATCGAACCCACGACCTCCGGCATAGCAGTCAGGGCCACTAACCACTAGACCAACAGGCCAGTCCAATTATGATAATACAATTTCACTAATGAAATTTACCTAAGTAAATTAATGTCTTGTACTACATAGCAACTGGCCTGGCGAACCCTCCAGAAGAGGCTTGATATTATTAGAGAATCACTCCAACGCATAATTTATTTACACATTTCTAATAATCACTTACAAATTCATCAAGATAAACAATGCAATAAAATTAATTAATTAACTTCAATCAATTATCAATGATGTATTCTAGCCATCTATGGTAAGGAAATCAAGCGGTTAACAAGGGTTTTGTGATTGTATAGCTGCTTGCACCAATGCTTCAGTGCAAAGGATAATGCTGTGGCCCTAGCTAAAGGGATCTAAGTCCAAAAATACAACTTTACAGGAGACGCAAAAACACATGCGCTCCAACTGCGTGTGATTTGTGACATTTAAACATTTTCCAAATACATACGAAATACATTTGATTTTTTATGGGTACTTTTTATTATTATTGGGTTACTTTTTATGTAAAATTAACACACAACCACTATAACCAAAATTCTAGTTAAAACTACTAACCAAAGAATTTTTTGAGGATTTAAAACAAGTACCCCTCCTTTCCATAAGTCAAATGTTAATATACAAACTTGTGTGAATGCATGAATGAATAAAAAAGGATGTGCATTTCAAAATGATTTTTTAATGATACTTGTAATACAATTAAATATTGATTTTATTCCTTTATTTTGGTGATAACAGATTTATGTCTATTAATATCATCAGTTACTTAAACATTTTTAATAGGTACTTAGATAGTGTTTTTTTTTACTGTTTCAATGAATTTTTTCGACGAGCGACGAACTTGCATGCAAAACAAAAACTGGATTTTCGATAATTTTGAGATACCGCTTTCTGGCTTTCGGAGGCACTATAGATGGACTAAGAGCGTGGACACATGTCTACAGGACGGTACTGCCACCGCGAGACGACGTCGTGCCGCAGCACGGGGCCGATTACGTTGCACCGTGGGCACAAGACAACAAACATCGTTCAGTTTTGGTTTTGATATGGACCGCGAAAGACGTATTATTCTGCTCCTGTGTGTGTGTGTGTGTCATAGTGCTGCGGCACTATGCCTCAGTACGACGCCGTGCCGTCTCATGGCACCGTGCCATAGTACGACGACATCTCACGGCGGCGGGTCGAGCCGTTGCACGGTGGCGGTGCCGTGCTGTAGACATGAATGTGTCCACGCCCTAACATGTTTTGTTACATCTGATGATGTGACCATTTGCAGGCAAGACAGTTGATTGGATTGGTACTAGTCAGCCATTTAGACGTTTAATAATATCGGTCAAACTGTTCAGTTGTGTATTGTTTAGGTATGTATCTACCTTGTTTGATGGTTAGTTACTAGGTAGTATGGATTTGAATTGTGCATGTGATGTTGCTGTCTGTTAGCTGGAACAGATTTCAATTGATTTTGCTTTATTGTTTTGACAGCCTGTTGCTTGATTGATTGCAAATTATAATACATGGTGAAGGGGCTACATATTGATCACATATTGGTCGAAAAAGATTTGAATTAAATCGAAATGAAAGAAGAACAAGAAGAGATATTAAGGTTTATGAAATTGTTGTTTTATACAACAGCACACTTTAAACTGTGTTGTGTTTTTTTTACGTGAGCAATCATCCAATGACTTTTCACACTCTACGGTGGAGCAGAAGGGCGTGTCAGACTTTTACTGACTAAAACCCACTCCTATGTTTCTTCTTTGCCTTGCGTTCCAGGACTTCCTTTCACTAGTGAACCCATTGTCCCAGTAACGAGGCCATAAACCCATGGTACCATAAACCCATTACCTTCCACTTTAATAAAAATGTGATGTCTTCGGATTTGGAACTACAAGTTGAAACCAACTTTATATATCTCATTGCTATAACACAGCTCTTGAAATGCAATGTTTATAAGTTGAAACTCATAATAATATATGAAAAAAACATTGCATAGCATAGTATTGTAAATAATTATAGCGATATTTCAGAAAAAAAAAACAAACAAAAACAAATGAATAACATATTAAAAACAGGTTCATGAGTTAGATGAAAACTTTTTCGATATCTCTGCCGCACGATTAACTCCATCTAAGTCATAAAATCAATCCAAAACCCAAAATAGTCACAGCAATTTTACACCGGACCACAATAGGGAGACATTACGTAAACGCACGCGTTCCCCGTTAAATTCATCAATGCCCGGATTGAATAATCGTGCCGGTCACCTGCCAATTACCCCAACCAGTTCGGACGCAATTTATTGTAAAAGCCCACGGCACATCTATTATACGCCTCTTTTTCCAATATGAAGAATTTTGCGCTTCAATGAAGGTCCGGGCACGTTTAATTTCAGTGTTGAATTTTTCCGCCGAAAATATATTGAAAGGAGAGTGATTGAAGACTGAGCAAGGAACAAGTAATCGTGTACATAAATATAGGTAGGTATTAAGAAGTACGTTCTAAATGCTTGATTGTATATTTGATAGATCTGATACTGTATCTTAGTTTATTTGACACTTTACTTTTTTAAATATGTCGATAAATAAGCTGTTTTTTGGCAAGTTCTGTTTGAATAAACTTTCTTAAAATACGTTACATTTCAGGGTGTGTTTAATATCATGCGGTTTTCATCACGCATGCGGTATTGCACGCTTGTATTAAAAGGACATTTGTGGAGGTAACGCATGCGGAGTAAATCCGTATGCGGGATAAAATCCACACGATATTAAAATACCCTCAGAGTTCGGAACGAAAGCTTCATTGAAAGAAATGCAAGACTTACACTCTTACGATATTTTGTCTATGATACTTTTTTACGGCCGTGCATATAGTGCAGTTATATTTGTTACAGTGGTTTCGCAAACATGAAATTAAGATAATATCCCAACGCAATATACTCCTGATATTAAAAGTAATCTATGTACTATTACAGGATCTGTCCATGTGTCTTCTTCTAAATTCTCCGTCCAGTAGTTTGGCGTAATGGAATAACGAATTTAAACATGCATATAATATTACGTGAAAGTATAAAATTCTCCCAATGGAAAAAAAAATCTCAGATAAAAATAGATAGTGTGACAGTGTGTTAATTGAATGAACCTCTGTTAGTTTTTTGTCTAGAGTTAATGCAAATACAACGACCGTACTCAATTGGGGCCAGCGAAATTAAGATAATATCCCAATTAAGATATAAAACGTAATCTATGTACTATCACAAGATCTGGCCGTGTTTCGTAAAGGAATAACGAATATACACATACATACATACAAACTTTTGCGTGAAAGCAGAAAATTCTCCCGAGGGAAAAAAAATCTAAGATAAAAATAGATAGTGTGATAGTGTGTTAATTGAATGAACCTCTGTTAGTTTTTGTCTAGAGTTAATGCAAATACAACGACCGTACTCCATTGTGGCCTAGTGTAGCTATCCACAAAGTAAAATTAAGACCACAAACTTTTTGCAGAGAGAGAAACCGCAACATTACCAGCATACAACCCCATGGTTGGCCTCATAAAATCTTTTAGTCACGTCCCACGACTCCCACGAGATGCCACGAGTTAGCGTGTTTCAACCGGGTACGAAGATCCCCCTAACTACTCTACTAATATAACATCCAATATAAGAATCCTACGACGAAGGAAAAACATGATAGATATTTTTTCTAACGGACGACTGCTTATGAGATCCTCCTTATATTATTAGCTTTCCTTCATAGTCGACTCAAGGGGCCAAAATTGAATCTTCTACGGCAACTTTACCTGGATCGATTTCAAACTATACAAGTTACTTGGGTGTAAACTATCGAACTACTTAACGATATTCACCTTGCATTAACTATATATACTGTTGATCCCAACACTTCCTTTTTTTCAATTGATATAAACTAGTGTTTGACTGCTGATGATAAGCAGTGATGCAATCGTTGATGGTAAGGCGCACTATTTTACTAAAGCCTATTCACTCTAGCCTTGAAGACACGTAAATTATATGGGAAGACCGCAGCAGGTAAAATGTTTCAGTCCTTCAATTTACGTTGTATAAACAATGAGGCAAAACGCTTCGTCCGGACCGCAGAAGTTTCAATTATGTAAGGGTGATATTTGCCGTACGTCGGGTTGTCCGATGGTAAAACGGAGATGGCAGAAACAAGTCATGCAATGCCCACGCACACTCTCCAAAGTGCATCCTGTAAGAAACCGAAAGGCTGGCTACTCTACGCCTGTGCTCGAGGCTTTCTAGATTGGACTTAACCAAGTCTGGATCACCAATTAGCCTCTTCGCACGCCTTTCCACCGAGTTCAAAGCTGCTAAGTGGCATTTTGCAGCACCAGTTTATATGTGATCGCAGTATTTCACACACGATTGGACTTGTCCTGAATCCAGATTGAAAAAAAATTACAACTGCTTGCGGTTTTACTCGTATAAAAGTCGAAAATATATGCTTGACACTCAATGATAAAGGCAGCAGTGGTGGCCGAGTGGTAATGGCCCCGACTTACAAGTTGTAGCTCGCGGGCTCAAACCCAGCTAGGCGCATTACTTTGTGTAATTTATTTCATCATTATTGCTCTCAAAAAGGCGAAATAATGGTACATAGTGAGGGAATCGGAATGTCCTCGAACCAAATTCGTGGTGGATTACGTCTCTTTTTCTCACCTAGATAAGGCTGATTATGCTATGCAGTAATAAAATATATAATCGGTTCAATGGTTTTACATAATACATTCATTACAAACAAAAATACAAATTGTTCTTCTTTATTAATATTAGCAATATAGATAAAAGGTGAGGCTTTCAATTACTATGGAATAAAAAATGCTAACTAATTTCCAAATACGAACGATTACTAAAATATTTTTTTAATTTTCACATACTTGGACCACTTTAATTTTTATATATACATATTGCTCGTGAAGTTCAAGTCAATGCCGGCTACGCGACAGACAGGGCGATCTTTACAATTTATTTCTAACTTGTATATAACTTAGATGTTTTATATATTTTAATTTTTTTATTTTAAAAAACCATATTTAAAAACAATTCAGTCCGTTTATTTATGAATTTTTAGAATGGAATAGTTAGAAACTCAAAATGCTAGCTGCCACAAGTTTTAGATACCCTTTCTACTTTGTTGGTATATGTATCAGTCTGATCATAAAAACATCTGATTATATATCTCGCATCCGTCAGTTGATTTGTTGACAATACTAAACATAATACTCGACAACAACCCTAAGTGTTTGATTTCGGAGACGCGGCGCGTTATGCGTTTTGTTGTACAATCAGGGGTCAAAAGTGCAATTGCACTCTACTAATGCTAAACTATTGAACATTTCTTTGTAGTTGAATTTCAACGGTCACGACTAGTTTATTAAATACTTTAGATTGTATGCTATAAATCAAATCAGTTATTAACCGCTGTCCCTCTTCTACAAAGAAATTTTAGACACTAGCATTTTGATAGATTGCAACTGCACTTTTGAACCTTGACTGTACATTGCAGTGGGCTGCGTCATCGCTCGCGCAAACACAAACATATGGCAATGTACGACGGACCAACCAACGCACCGTGTCTCCGTAAGCTAGCACTAATGTAATAGACTAATGTTACTCCTTATCTATGGTAACATTACACTTCTCTGCTTGCTTTTTTTTACATGGCTGGCTGTAAAACTATAAATCTAGTTATAAAACATAATTTAAGATGTTATTTCTCGTTTAATTACATCATCAACGGATGAGTGTGGTTGTAAAACTTGACACACTGTTCTTTTTTTTTTATGGTAGGTAAAATCATCCAATGACAAATCCCGCCCTTGGGCGGAGCGGGAAGTAGTGTCAGACTCTTACTGACTAAAAACCTACCCCGTTCCTTCGTAGCCTATCGTGCCGGGGCCGAGCATTCCTTTCGGAACTAACCCATGACCCCAGTAGGCTTCGACCCTGCCTGCCTGCAGTTAGCAGGCTGGGCCTCTTCGGTGTGCTGACAGTTCCTTGAGGCGCGCGGGAACAGAACGCGCCGTCGACGACTTGGGCTCGGTCCGGTCGGTTACCGGACGATCGGACAGCGTGCTACCCATTGCACGCCGTCCGCAAGCCCGCGTCTACGGTGGCCGGAAATCGGGATCGGAATCCCGGCGGCGGCTGGGGCGAGCGCCCCGTTGCCTCTGCCTGATGCGGTCGGCCTCCTCCTTTGCTAGCATTACTGCTTCGCAGAAGGAGGCGACCGCCTGCCATCCCTCCTCACTACGGACCATGGCCTGAACCAAGGCCCGGCGAGAGAGATCGCTGCCGCCGATCGCCCCCACGAGGACACGGCGATGCTCCGCCCAGGCGGGGCACACCTCTACAGTGTGCTCCACCGTGTCCTCCGGATGTTTCGCACAGTGGCGACACCCGGGCGAATCCTCCGCACGAATCCGGAACAGGTACTTAGCGAACTTTCCGTGTTCGGTAAGCACCTGCGTCGTGCGGAAGTTGAGAACGCCGTGAGGTCTTTCCAGCCACGCCTCAAGGATGGGCCTTATCGCCCCAATTGTGGCGCGCCCCGAACGAGGTTGCGATAGTCGTTGACGCCATTTCGCCATGAGATCCCGCCGAAGCTCTGTCCGCCATGCCTCGACTTGTCGTGGCAGCGGAATTTCGCCCCGGCGTTGCATCTCCATGCTCTTGTCGTGCATGTGTGCAAGGACTGTTGCCTCCAGATCCCACGGCGGTTGGCCAGCAAGGAGGGTCGCCGCCTCGCGGGAGATCGTTCGGTACCCTCGCACCATGCGTATTGCCATGACCCTCTGGCACGCATTCAGCTGGGCCCTCGGTTGCTGTGTCAACGTCGGTGCCCACACCGGAGCCCCGTAGAGAGCCATGGACCGAACGATTCCCGCGTAGAGCTTCCGGCAGGAGGCGTCTGGTCCCCTGAGGTTGGGCAGGAGCCGCCCGAGAGCAGCCCCAGTCCGATTCAGTTTGGGAGCCAGACGTCGGAAGTGCTCCTTGAAGTTCCACCAGCTGTCGAGGACGAGTCCCAGGTACTTCATCGTCGACCCGACGCTGATGTGAACCCCTCCTACCGTTAGCTGGGAACGCGGTGGTGGCGCACCCCGAGGGCCGTGGAAGCACATGGCCTCGGACTTGTGCAGTGCCACCTCGAGTCCCAACTGCTGGATCCTGTCAACGACCATCGCAACCCCGCGTGTCGCTAGTTCGACTGCCGTCCGGTAACTTGACACACTGTTTCCCATATCTGTAAAAAAATCACGGGCAATGGTTACTTATTAATACGATTCCAACATACTGATTCAGTAGAATGAGAGTTACTGAAACAAAGCGGAAAAATTTCAAAACCCTAGTCAGTAGTCACCTACAAAAGATAATCCCGTCCACATTCATCTTATGGACTTAGTATTCTATTTATCACTGGATTTAACAAAGGAAAATCCCTAGTCACGGATTCACATACTACCGTGATACCGTCGTCGCGTCCCTCGCCTTGATAATGAAGAGTAATTATTATATAAGAGAAGTCGTAACGTAAATGATAATACGGGAAAAATTCTACCTGGATTTATGAAAGTTCCGGATAATAACATTTCGTGGTTGGTTGGACGAGCGAACGAATTTGTTGCTTCTTCTTTTCAATTTCGCGGTGTTTTTGACTTTCATTTTCAGTTCAGATTCTTTTATTTTTGAGAATTATGCTGAGGAACTGTTTTGAAATTGGTAATTGCTTTTTAAGAGCGCCTAACCCGTGATATATTTCCGTGCAACCGCTCTTACGTGATTATGACGTAATTACCAATGCATTATTCTCTAGATATTTTGGAAACAGATATCTTGTGGATATTATCTATGTACATTTCTATTCAAATCAAAACATAAATTTGTGTTAAATTAATCCAGTTAAGACTTCTGAAAATTTGTTATTTTGCGTAAACTTTTGCCTTTCATAATTTTGTTATCACTTACTTACTTTCCTTATTGATTAAAAAAATATATAGAAACCTTTCATATTTAACCGAGATATTCTGAATGAAAATATTTTTTTCTAAAATCTTTTAAATTTATAGTTAACAAGTTTTGTAAAATATTCGATTATAGAATATTTGTAAATAACGGAATTACCGGTTACCAACAGAGCGTTCAGGCGTGATCTCTATTTTTTCGCGTTGCCTCTTTATCAAACATTGCGTTGAATGAGACAACAAGCTTTTAAACCACGTGTAACATTGACGATAGACGGATCGGAAGGGTCCTCTTAAGTAGCATAAGCTACTTATGGACTTATGGTCACCTGAGTAAGTTTTATAATCACAAGAGGAAAGCCAATTGAGTCACCGTGCCCTTTTTTGAGATGAGAAATTATCAAATGACTTCTCTTGCTCCAGATTAGAGCGAGAAAGATGTTAGATTTTTACTTCCCTCAGTTGCCTTTTTCGTTCATGATATCTCTGTCAAATTGCCTACCTACGGTTTTGCTGACCTCTCTATGAGTGACACGTCAAACACTACGCGCTGTCGACAACTCGGAGTCTGCAAACCTTACGTTTCCACTCTCTAAGACTGTGCAGAGTTGCTTGGTGTCATATACACCGTTAAATTTTGGTCGTTTTAATCCCGTGAAGGGTCGATTCGGTATATGAAACACTGTCGATTTGTAAAGGTAATATTAAAAAATAAAGTGCTTTTTTCTAAAAGTCGAGGTAATATACGCATGTGCGAAATTATTTTTTTTAAGTAAACGAGTGAATAACCTTGTAGGTAGTTCTTGGTTGTTGCGTACTAACTACCTAAAATTTATTGGCCTCACTCAGTTGACGTTTACTTAAAGAAATTAATTTCGTACATGCGTAAATTAATTCGACTTAAAAAAAAAGAACTTTATTTTTTATTTTTCTCTTTACAAATCGATAGTGTTTCATGTACCTAATCGACCCTCCGTGGAATCCAAAAAGGAGACCCGCAACGTCTGGCTGGGGTCTCTGAATGCAGACCCGTGGGGACGCCCATACAAGATGGTACGGGAGAAACTCCGTCCATGGGCTCCCCCACTGACTCAGAGTCTCCGGCCCGAGCTCGTGGAGGGTGTGGTCAGCACTCTGTTCCCTACGCGAGGGGTACACTCCCCCCCGTCTATGGCTCCGCCAACACCGGCAGTACCTGACGCGGACCACGACGACGACGACGATGTTCCAGAGGTGACCGAGGTAGAGATGAGAGTGGCGGTACGAAGGCTGAGTGCCAAGAATACCGCCCCAGGACCTGACGGCCTGCCTGGGAGGGCCTGGGTCCTGGCTATGGAGGCTCTCGGGCCTCGATTGAGGGGGCTCTTTAGCGCATGTCTGGAGAGGGGCCAGTTCCCACTTCGCTGGAAGACGGGGAAACTGGTCCTCATAGCGAAGCCTGGGCGCCCTGCGGACTCTCCGTCCACGTACCGGCCCATTGTGCTGCTCGACGAGGTGGGCAAGGTCTTTGAAAGAGTCATTGCAAACCGCCTCGTCGCGCGCCTTGCAAGGGTGGGGCCGGACCTGTCGGACGGACAGTTCGGTTTTCGCAGGATGCGCTCCACGGTGGACGCCATCATGCGCGTGCGAGCCCTCACGACGGGGGATGCGGTGTCCCAGGGCAGGTGTGTCGTGGCAGTGTCCTTGGACATTGCCAACGCCTTCAACTCCCTGCCCTGGAGTTGCATTGGAACGGCACTCCGGTACCACCGGGTGCCCGACTACCTCTGTCGTGTGATCGAGGCCTACCTATCGGAGAGGTATATCATCTACCCCGGTCACCAGGGAGAGTGGAAACGTCGAGAGATGTCGTGCGGTGTTCCGCAAGGATCGGTACTAGGACCACCCTTGTGGAACATCGGGTACGACTACGTGCTGCGCGGCGACTTCCCCGACGGGGTCAGCGTGGTCTGCTACGCGGACGACACGTTGGTCCTAGCGCGGGGAGAGTCGTACCGGACGGCGGTCGAATTAGCGACACGCGGGGTTGCGATGGTCGTTGACAGGATCCAGCAGTTGGGACTCGAGGTGGCACTGCACAAGTCCGAGGCCATGTGCTTCCACGGCCCTCGGGGTGCGCCACCACCGCGTTCCCAGCTAACGGTAGGAGGGGTTCACATCAGCGTCGGGTCGACGATGAAGTACCTGGGACTCGTCCTCGACAGCTGGTGGAACACTTCCGACGTCTGGCTCCCAAACTGAATCGGACTGGGGCTGCTCTCGGGCGGCTCCTGCCCAACCTCAGGGGACCAGACGCCTCCTGCCGGAAGCTCTACGCGGGAATCGTTCGGTCCATGGCTCTCTACGGGGCTCCGGTGTGGGCACCGACGTTGACACAGCAACCGAGGGCCCAGCTGAATGCGTGCCAGAGGGTCATGGCAATACGCATGGTGCGAGGGTACCGAACGATCTCCCGCGAGGCGGCGACCCTCCTTGCTGGCCAACCGCCGTGGGATCTGGAGGCAACAGTCCTTGCACACATGCACGACAAGCGCATGGAGATGCAACGCCGGGGCGAAATTCCGCTGCCACGACAAGTCGAGGCATGGCGGACAGAGCTCCGGCGGGATCTCATGGCGAAATGGCGTCAGCGACTATCGCAACCTCGTTCGGGGCGCGCCACAATTGGGGCGATAAGGCCCATCCTTGAGGCGTGGCTGGAAAGACCTCACGGCGTTCTCAACTTCCGCACGACGCAGGTGCTTACCGAACACGGAAAGTTCGCTAAGTACCTGTTCCGGATTCGTGCGGAGGATTCGCCCGGGTGTCGCCACTGTGCGGAACATCCGGAGGACACGGTGGAGCACACTGTAGAGGTGTGCCCCGCCTGGGCGGAGCATCGCCGTGTCCTCGTGGGGGCGATCGGCGGCAGCGATCTCTCTCGCCGGACCTTGGTTCAGGCCATGGTCCGTAGTGAGGAGGGATGGCAGGCGGTCGCCTCCTTCTGCGAAGCAGTAATGCTAGCAAAGGAGGAGGCCGACCGCATCAGGCAGAGGCAACGGGGCGCTCGCCCCAGCCGCCGCCGGGATTCCGATCCCGATTTCCGGCCACCGTAGGCGCGGGCTTGCGGACGGCGTGCAATGGGTAGCACGCTGTCCGATCGTCCGGTAACCGACCGGACCGAGCCCAAGTCGTCGACGGCGCGTTCTGTTCCCGCGCGCCTCAAGGAGCTGTCAGCACACCGAAGAGGCCCAGCCTGCTCACTGCAGGCAGGCAGGGTCGAAGCCTACTGGGGTCATGGGTTAGTTCCGAAAGGAATGCTCGGCCCCGGCACGATAGGCTACGAAGGAACGGGGTAGGTTTTTAGTCAGTAAGAGTCTGACACTACTTCCCGCTCCGCCCAAGGGCGGGATTTGTCATTGGATGATTTTACATACCATAAAAAAAAAACCCTCCGTGGAATTAAAACGATCAAAACTTAACTGTGTAAATATACATATCCTCCAATTTATGGTTCTAGGACATGTTGATTTTAAGTCCAGGAGTATGTTTCCTTGAGATATTTTTCAACTGTCACACGAGCTGACAGAATCTAGTAGGGCATAAACATTCAACTTGAATTAAGACAAGACTCAAAGTCTTAAAACAGCAGATAATATGTTCACAAAATAATCTTTTGAACTAACTTCGTGGCGACAAATTAGTGACATGTGGTTAAATATTTAAATTAGAATATTTGAACAGTAGTAAACTTCAAAACTGCGTAGGTAGATGATAGTTAGATATAAGAGGATATTAAATTCGACGCCTACACAGACATTACACTCATAGGTACTTCCTTTAATAGCATAGACTGTAATAGAACTATTTGGAAAGTTTCCCAGTATTTATACTATAATTAATCTAGTTAATATTTCTGGTAATTAATAAGCAGAAAAGCGGTTATTCCAGAAGAATGCTTCAGTGTGAATTTCAACTCGAATTAGGAACACATTTCAATAGAATTTTCCTTTTGAATCGAATAATTTTGCTTTATTAGGACTGCTTTACCAAAACAGATTATTTAATCTTTTGAATACCTACCGTAATTAGAGACACAATAGAAAGACAATAGGTGTGCGTACAACGGTGTGCGCTTGGGGCTTGAGTAACTACCAGTCCGTTCATCTCCACTTCGTCCAGGTCTCCATGAGTAGAAACGAACCCTAAGACCCGGATCACACGATGCGATGCGGGGCCGCACCGGATATATTTCGACGAATCGGTGGGCTCACGAGTGACGCTGCCCCGCTCATACGGCACGCCGATTCGTCGAAATATTCGCGGTGCGGCTCCGCACCGGATATATTTCGATGAATCGGCGGGCTCACGAGTGACGCTTCCCCGCTCATACGGCGCGCCGATTCGTCGAAATATTTGCGATGCGGCACCGCACCGCATCGTTTGGTCCGGCTCTAAGACTCAGCCTCCTACAATTAATTAAAACAGTTAACAAAATTAAGCCAATAAGTCCCTTTACAAAATAATTCTGTAACCTTTCGACCGGATTGCATTAAATTTTTGATAGATTAATAAGTGTTGACTATTTAATTGTAAGGAAATTACTTCAACATAATATTATTTTTTTTCAAATCACTTTTTTTTCCCTGTCTTGCTCATTACACGGTTAACAACCGACTGCCCGACCCCCTAGTGCCAGGCGCATGCCAACATAGACAGCAATAGAGTGAGCACCGGATTTAGAGCGCTGCCTAGGCAGAAACAGTAAACTGTTTATTTAAATCAGTACATGGCAAAAGTAAACCAAACCAACACTTATTCTTACATAAAATATATTTAAAACATTACGTTTAATGTCACATTGAGTTCAGGAATTACTTATGAATCATTTTAAATGTAAAATTAATATTTGACTAACGCCATCTAGTGATAAAGGTCATCAGTAATTTCTAACCTCAAATAACAGCTGTCACTAACATCAACAAATGACAGATAAATCGAGAATCTCATCCAAACAATTAAATTCCAACATAGAAGGTAAAAGGCATCTGAAGGAACTCAGTTAAGCTTTAGTCAGTAAAAGTATTTTTTTTTCTCATGATAGGTAAAATCATCCAACGACAGATCCCGCCCTTGGGTGGGGCGGGAAATAGTTTCAGATTCTTACTGACTAAAAATCTACCCTGTTCCATTCATTACCTTCGCCCCGGCAACGGCACACGGCCGCCGCCACCGGGATTCCGATCTCGCTGTCCGTCCGTCCGGTAACAGACCGGTCCGAGTTCAAGTCGTTTACGGCGCGCATTGTTCCCGCGCGCCTCAACGAGTTGTCAGTTATAAGCTGTAGGGGCCCAGATGGGCCGAAGCCTACTGGAGCCAAAGGTTATGTGAAAATGTCACCCGGGGCCCTGGGGGTCTACTCTCTTTCTCCGAAACGAAACTTTCGTAAACGAACGAAATTCAAACGAAGTTTCGTCAGTGAACCTACTCTGTTTCATGTTCGGACGCGCACATGAAGTTCGGATCCACAGACAATCTTCGTGATTGAATGGAATGAACAATATTGTGTGGGTCTTTTTATATGTCATTTAATCTAAATTACGGTTTTTAAACTAA
The DNA here is from genome assembly GCA_958295575.1 of Leucania comma. Classification (NCBI taxonomy): domain Eukaryota; kingdom Metazoa; phylum Arthropoda; class Insecta; order Lepidoptera; family Noctuidae; genus Leucania; species Leucania comma. Next base: position 23,468,471 of record OY282467.1, on the reverse strand, counting down.
TTTTGAATCTGGCTTTATTTTAAAATTTTGCTTTTACTATGTGGTTTATTAAATATTACTAGTAATATTTATAAATAAAATTTAAATGTATTGCTAAACACTGATTTTTGATGTAATTCACCACGACATTATAAAACATCCTTTTTTACGACCTTTGCTAACCGACTTATTTAAAGAGCACCATTTCTTGCCAATCATCGGTACTAACGTATGACAATTAAAAATATCCGTATAATCACACGTAATGTGTCAATTATAACAAATGTCAACTTCAACTTGATTTATAGTTTGACTTTTTGAAAAATATATCATGTTGCCAGTGCTTTTTTTACCTACTTTTCAATTGCAATAACATTTTGTATATTTATTTGTATTTTAATATATGATTTATTAAATTTTTCTTGTAATATTTATACATAGAATATAAATTGGACTCAAAAAAGTACTTATTATTGGCGGCGAGGTTGTGAGGTTTAAGACCTTAGCCTGCCCAAATGGGACGAAGAAAAACAATCTAGTAACTTGTCAAGATTGTCAACTTCAGTGTTAACAATTTAGCATTATTATGGCTAAATTTAGCAATTTTATAAGTGATTTGGCATGCATAAATTCAGTTTAGCATTGCATTGCATTGCATAGCATCAGCCTTGAAATGTGTCCACTGCTTGGACTCAGGACTCCTCTTTAGGAGAGGGAATGGGCACAGTTTAGCATATTTTTTAGCATTTTATTCGGGAAGATTGATACTTGAATTTCCAAAAACAAAAATAAACCTGAATAACGCGGTGATGTTTCTGAAAACGACCGTAGTGAACTAGTGATCAGGGGAATCCCGCTTGAATTGAACTACATAATAGTTTATTGTATAAGTCGACATTGTCATCGAAGGCAATTTTGTTTTGTTTGATTCGTATGTGGCTACGTGCGTTGAATAAGAGATAGTAATAGAACTAATAGAGTTAATTAATTGACAATGCCATAAAAATATCACAATTTGGGACTGGGAATTGATATACGATTTGAAGGAGTGGCTTCAGAGCCGGACGGTCAGTCTTCTGCTTCGGTTGTATCTAATGAAGAGGATACAAACGAAGGTCTTCATATTTTATTTGTGTCTCAAAATTAGTTCTTTCAGTGCTTCCTTGCCATTATTGTTAAGATTTTTTAATAAATGCGCGTCGTTGTTTTATTTTTACATTTTCTAGAAATTTTAGCATATTTTTGGCATTTTTTAAATGTAGATTTTGCAAAAAAATATTTTGTAGAGTTGGCAGCACTCGTCAACTTAGGATGTTTTGTTTGATTTTTTCAAAAGATTTTTATTCCGAGTTTATTACTCAAGTGTTGTGTTAATACATCATGATACATACTTTATGATCGTTTTACGCATTCTGTAAAAACAGTTTCAAGTTAAACTGTCGATATCGCGAGATATCGCGTAACATTTTCGGCCACATGCTGCTTTGTTTTGGATATAAGAAAGTAAATATGTATTTGTAAGTAAATATTAACATAAATTTACTATATAACTAGTATTTGTATTTAGTCGTAGGTAGTCTATTCTTAGAATTCTTTTATTCACAATATTAGTTGTGTCCGAATTTTGTTATCAAAAATAATAATTGATTTTATTACCAAATTTTTATGTATAAGAATTTAAAATCCATTTTAATTCCATCAATTCTTATATAATATAATAATTATATAATTACAATTTTTTAATGACAATTAGGTATTTAATCTGTTTTATTTTCAGATCAATGAACCAATGCCATCCACCTTCTCACCTCCTGTCAATCAAGCCAACTTCTAAACTTTTCACAGCCTGAGGTAGCTGTGAACCTAGAACCCAGCCAGGAAAATAGGCATAACCAGCCAGTCGACTACTAGTGTCATGAAAATTCCTAAATCTTACAGGGTTCAAGTTAATAAAAATTATAAACATTATACATGTATTTTAGTCTTTTATTAATATCTCACTGAACAACAACAACTTAAGACAGTCCACTTTCTAGTGCTTTGCTACCCTGAATATATCACAGTAGCACTCAACTTCCTAGAGTTTTGCTACCCTGAACATATAACAGTAGCACTTCACTGCCTAGTGCTTTGCTACCCTGAACATATCACAGTAGCACTCCACTTTCTAGTGCTTTGGTGGGAAGAAGCCGTTGGAGGTAATAAAAGCATTATTTCCTGGCACAACTCCTCAAATAATTGCCGACTGAGTCTGTCTTTTCCCACAAACTAAGACAAGAATTTGCGTAATGTTAAGCTGGTTGCGTAAGTGATGCCGGTTCCTTGTACGCTCTAAACGTCCTTCACGTAGAGCTGCTGTAATTACTCCTCCTTGCGTTGTTTTCCTCAATGCTGAGGATCGTGACCACCCTGCTTCATCACTTTTCCTTGAATGATATTTCTCGATATGATTCTATCTCTGGCGGTGTGAAGGGCATTGTATATCGTAGAGCCGCTTTGATTTAAAGCATTTTTGAGGCCATTTTAAGCAATTTTCCTACAAAATTCACACAAACGAAGATCAAAATATAACACTTTTGGTTTCGTAGGTTTGAGGTTAAAATTCCGAATAATCCATCTTCGTCGGTTGCTTGTGTACTTTAAACGTTGTTCACGTGGAGCTGCTTTTATTTAGAGCATTCTAGAGGCCATTGTAATGTATTATCACACGAAATCCACAAAAACGAAAATCAAAAGGTAATCACGGCGTTCTCAACTTCCGCACGACGCAGGTGCTTACCGAACACGGAAAGTTCGCTAAGTACCTGTTCCGGATTCGTGCGGAGGATTCGCCCGGGTGTCGCCACTGTGCGGAACATCCGGAGGACACGGTGGAGCACACTGTAGAGGTGTGCCCCGCCTGGGCGGAGCATCGCCGTGTCCTCGTGGGGGTGATCGGCGGCAGCGATCTCTCTCGCCGGGCCTTGGTTCAGGCCATGGTCCGTAGTGAAGAGGGATGGCAGGCGGTCGCCTCCTTCTGCGAAGCAGTAATGCTAGCAAAGGAGGAGGCCGACCGCATCAGGCAGAGGCAACGGGGCGCTCGCCCCAGCCGCCGCCGGGATTCCGATCCCGATTTCCGGCCACCGTAGGCGCGGGCTTGCGGACGGCGTGCAATGGGTAGCACGCTGTCCGATCGTCCGGTAACCGACCGGACCGAGCCCAAGTCGTCGACGGCGCGTTCTGTTCCCGCGCGCCTCAAGGAGCTGTCAGCACACCGAAGAGGCCCAGCCTGCTAACTGCAGGCAGGCAGGGTCGAAGCCTACTGGGGTCATGGGTTAGTTCCGAAAGGAGTGCTCGACCCCGGCACGATAGGCTACGAAGGAACGGGGTAGGTTTTTAGTCAGTAAGAGTCTGACACTACTTCCCGCTCCGCCCAAGGGCGGGATTTGTCATTGGATGATTTTACCTACCATAAAAAAAAAAAAAAAAAAAAAAAAAAAATCAAAAGGTAACGTTTTTGGTTTCGTCAATTTGACGTTAAAATTTCAAAACATTCGTGTGTCAAACTCATTTTTTTTTTCGAAACATTGCCAATTAGAGTAGGTTTAGAGAATCGGAATGTCAAACTATTTTCGTTCGTATGAAATTTCGGGAACGAAATGAACCGTGGTAGGAAACACGCGAAATTTCTTACGAAACTTCGTTTTTCGGAGAAAGAGAGTAGACCCCCTGATGCGGTCAGCTTCCTCCTTTGCTAGCATTACTGCTTCGCAGAAGGAGGCGACCGCCTGCCACTCCTCCTCGCTCCGGAGCATGGCCTGAACCAAGCCCCGGCGCGAGAGATCGCCGCCGCCGATCGCCCCCACAAGGACACGGCGATGCTCTTCCCAAGCGGGGCACATCTTGAATGTGTGCTCCACCGTGTCTTCCGGGCTAGTCGTTAAAATTATAACACACAATCTTGTTTCACACAGAGAAGAAGAGCAGGTAGGTATTTGATAAATTTTTCACACTCATTTAAAAAATAATTTTGATAACATTCACTCGTATGCCAAACTTTTAGAGATCTACGTAATAATGATGTTCAAAGAGCTTTGACCATTCATTGTGTGGTGGGCACAGGAATTTTCCGAGCCTGTTGCTGGAATTGTAGGTTATATACGAATCAGAAGGACTCCGAAATACACGGGCTACTCATTCATTCATTGCCAAAAAGCCACTTATAATGAGGAATATTTATTCTGCATTTCCAATTTTCCCTAGGGCACTAGAAAATCAGAAAAAAAATGCTACTAAATATTTAAATCTTCTATGGTCGTATATACGTGCAGAAAGAAGATGATAAAACCAATAATTGAAAAGTATCCATGTTTTTTTTTATTTCAAAATATATTTTAACTTCATTTCCTAACGTCACTTTTGTTGCTCAGCTCATAAGTTACGTAAAAGTTTAATTAATTTTATTGATAACACAAAATTCTAAATTATTGCCTTGAAAACTCGAAAATTACGAAAGATTAAGCTGTGTAACTTTTCTTGCTTATAATTACATCGTATTCTCTCGAGAGAAACCGCGGCGAAGAGCAATAGTGCCATAAATTATTCGTGGGGCTGAAATCTGGGCCGGCGCCAATTAGCCCAAGTATTTCGTTGCACTCGTGGTAAAATCCGTCAAAAGTGGAAACTAAATCGATGAGAACTTCCTTCTTGGATTGCCTTGCTACGCTCCCAATTTAGAAAATAACTGGGCTGGAAAACTGTCTCGAGAATATTTAAACTTGTTCGGTTTACCTGATTGCTAAAAGTTTAAACCGAAAAATCAAGTCAGACCCCTGACTTTTGCCAAGCGAAAATGGTTCTTATGTTTAATTGAAACTCGATAAAACAACATTTAAACCCAGTCTTAACACTAGTTTTTACAAGGAAAAGATAATAAAAGGAATCCGTAACACGATTTCCCCCAGAAATTCCTTCGGAATCCTGGTCCTTCTTTATTACTGTTGTAAAAAAGCTGCCTTTCGTTTCGACACATTTATTCCAATCTGTCACGGCTCATAAAAACGTTGAAAATACTCGTTTACATAGTCGAAAATCGTACAATACGTGTTCACCTTCCGCATATTTAAAATCGAAACGTGATACGAAATTCGACTCTATTGCGATGGTGCAAAAAAACCGTGTCTAGAGTCACTCCGTTCTGATAAAACGTCATTTGGAAGCAGCAATAAAAACTTGTAAAATTGTCTGTCTGGATATCGTCAGAACCAAATGATCTCGATACGCCGAGACACGATTCGATTCGAATAATCGTTCCCTTGGGCAGATCCGTCATCAATATTTCAAGGGGTACCGAATGCGAACTCCCGATTTGCTCGTTCCTTCCTTTCCTCAAATGTGTGGAGCTGATTGGTTTGGTCTTTCACTCATTTGAGTGTGAGAAACTTTTAGAAAATCCTTTTTTAGGAAAACTTTGTGGGAAATGCAAGTTATCATGTTAAAACTACTGGTAAATGTGGAACGACCGTACACATAAAAATATGTACTACAGTCTACGTTTCGGGAAATAGAAGTACTTTATTACGGCATAAGCTGCTTATCTTCTAGAGCAAGCTGGTAGAGACAACTGAGGACATAAGTCAATATAATGTCCGTAAACAACAACGAGCAACTTGTCCGTATTTATGCTAATCTTAGCATCCAGCGGCATAATTGCTGAACATAACTCGAACTTTACTGTTTGGATCTTTGCATAGTCTTAAAACTTACGCGTTGCATAGTTCACTAAGTTGTTTTATTGGTGTTTATTTAAGAGACAAATTAAAATTGAATAAAAAATTTTCATTCTAAATTCAAAACAACGTTCTTGTAAAACCGGTCAGATGAAAGCCGGCCAAGTAAAAGTCGGATTCGTGCATGAAGGGTTCAATAACGTACGTAGTAAAAATTTGCAAAAAAATCACCCCACCCACTTTTTTTTTCTGTTTTTAGTTGTTGTCAAACCGGCAGCAGAAATACGGTTCGTGAAGTAGAGCCTGGTGATCGACAGATAGATAACAGATTCCTAGCAATAGAATCCCGTTTTACCATTTGGGTAGAGAACCCCAAATGAACCACTTTGTTGGGTAAGATGATACCAAAAATAATAAATTTTATATTTCATACTCCAATACGTATCCATACATAAACCCAGTTTGATAACGTTGAGTGTTATCTAATACTCAAAGTATAAATATAAGAAATATCTCCGGCCACAGAGCGTCATGCAGTTGCAGTTCTTTTTAATAAAACTGAAATGGACTTGATTTATACGTGTTTTGTCTGGTTGAAACAAGATGGCGTCCGTAATATCTGCATGAAACTGGTTAGATCCGGTTTCCGAGAGCAATTTTTCGCTTTTTCCCACTATCTAGCAGTTTGAAGCAATTTGAAGCAAGCAGTTAGAGATATAATGATTTTTATTAAAAGCCGCTCTCTGTGCAATTTTTGTGATATATTATTTTTATTTTCAGACTAGTTTTCAATGTTGATTCCGCTCGTGCGGTTTTCTGCGTGCGACAGATTATTTAAACGGGTAATGAAACATGATTTTGAAATAACATTTTTTCGTAATAGAATTTAAGATTGTGTGCCTAGTTTGGGGACAATATTTTTATCTTGATAGCAGATTAAATTCTAAAATGTTAAAATTAATTATTTTACTTTATTAATATCTGTGTATTAGTACGTTTAATGTACGGATAGTGTCATTAAGTGATGACCACCTTTTCTTAGATATTTTAATGTAAGAGTGGTACTTGTATATTATTTGTTAAATTTAAATATTATTGTTATTTTCTCTTAACGTACCTACTATTTATCAATTCCATAAATCTACATAATTACATAAAAGCGAAATACCACTCACATCAATAAGTAGTATTTCGTGATTAATCATAATCTGAAAAACTATAACACTTACAAACTTAAAATTTGGCAGTTAGGTTCCTTATAGGGTGTAGACATCTGCTAACATTTTACGAAACTCTACCTCTAAGGCCGTGTTTACGGAAACGCGGCGCGTTGGGCGTTTCGTCGTACATTGCTGCAGCGGGCCACGTCATCACTTGCGCAAACACAAACATATGGCAATGTACGACGGACCACCCGACGCGCCGCGCAACGCACCGCGTCTCCGTACTCGAGCACTAAGGGGGTCGGAAGTATGTATGGAGAAACCGAAGCGGGTGAAGCTGCTGGCAGAAGCTAGTTATCTATATAATAAGCAAAAAAAGAAACTAACTAACTGATATATCAACATACAGGCAAAATAACTGGGACTAGAAGTGAGAAATTTTCCACAAGGTTTTCTTTCATGACGTAGGCGAGCACAAAGAGATTTCCAAAATTTCTCCCCTAAAGCAATGAAAGGTGGTTCGAGTGTGTATGGAGAAATCCACGTTTGCTAGATCGAAGCTGCCGGCAGAAGAAGCTACAGTTTTTTTTTTTTATGGTAGGTAAAATCATCCAATGACAAATCCCGCCCTTGGGCGGAGCGGGAAGTAGTGTCAGACTCTTACTGACTAAAAACCTACCCCGTTCCTTCGTAGCTTATCGTGCCGGGGCCGGGTATTCCTTTCGGAAGTTAACCCATGACCCCAGTAGGCTTCGACCCTGCCTGCCTGCAGCTAGCAGGCTTGGCCTCTTCGGTGTGCTGACAGCTCCTTGAGGCGCGCGGGAACAGAACGCGCCGTCGACGACTTGGGCTAGGTCCGGTCGGTTACCGGACGATCGGACAGCGTGCTACCCGTTGCACGCCGTCCTCAAGCCCGCGCCTACGGTGGCCGGAAATCAAGAAGCTACCGTTGATAAAATACAGTTCTCTATCAACAAAATTACTTTATTGTTGACTCGATGCCGATGTGAACCCCTCCTACCGTTATTTGAGAATCCGGTGGTGGCACGTTCCGAGTAGGTCTGTGAACGTTTGACACGCCTTCCCGCTTTACCCTAGAGTAGGAGAAGTCATTGGATGAATTCTCATATAAAAAAGCTATCAACAAAATTATTAACGATTAAGTAGATAGTTCTATATACAGCTATAGGAATCATCGAGCACCTATTTTTAAACATATTCGTTAAAAAAATAAAGTTAGTATCTCTTATCTGTTAGTGACATTTGCAGTTCTTATATTATGTTGTGTATTTACAGTTGTAGGATTATTTCAGCAACATATTGCATAGCATAGTATCAGCCTGATAATGTTCCCACTGCTGGGACTCAGGCCTCCTCTCTAGGAGAGGGAATGGGCCGTATTCCACCACGCGGGCCCAGTGCGGGTTGGTGGATGTCACATGTCTTCAAATTTTTGGTTCTAGAACAAGCTGGTGTTCTCACGATGTTTTCTTTCACCGTTTTGAGAACAGTGGTGATGAAATAATTACAAAAAGTAATGGGCCTGGCTAGGTTTGAACCCGCTACCTTCAACTCGTAAATCGTAGGCGTTACCACTCAGCTACCATTGCTCTCAGCAACTTAATTTAACCAAAAAAAAAAAAAAAAATTGTACTATAATTGTCTTTACATTTATTTTGTCACAAGTTTATTTAATATCAAATGAACTTTCCACTTTATCTGATAAGTACTTAATGAACTATAAACGAATAATACGCTAGGTAAAAGAGAAACTGTTCTACGGAGCAGAACTTTTCAATACCGTGTCGCTACATATTTTAGTGGAAGACGGTAACTTGTCGAACTTAACTCGGGCAGAGATAGTGATGGCGGAATGTTTTTGTCGATATCGATGGCGTACTGGATTTTTAGTCCATAACGACATATTTTTTAAGGAGAAGAATTTTCATATTAAAAAACAATCTGTTCAGAGATTTAGATAAATCATAAAACGTTTGGGAGTTATCATTACCAGTTATAGCATAGCATAGCATAGCATCAGCCTTATAATGTTCCCACTACTAGGACTCGGCCTACTCTCAAGGAGAGGGAATGGGCCATAATCAATCAAGCGGGCCCAGTACAGGTTAGTGGATGTCACATGTCTTCGAATTTTTGGTTCTAGGATGTGCCGGTTTCCTCACGATGTTTTCATTTACCGTTTTGAGAGCAGTGATGATGAAATAAATTACACAAAGTAAAGCGCCTGGCTGGGTTAGAACCCGCGACCTACAACTCGTAAGTCGGGGCCGTTACCACTCGGCCACCATTGCTCTAGCTCTGCTCTATTACCCGTTATAGTTCATTTTTTTTTTTGTTTTCGCATTGTTAGTGAATTTAGAAAGTGCCTTAAATAGTTCCTATCGCTTAGATCTCAGGTCTGTTGGTCTAGCGTTTAGTTTAGTTTAGTCCTGCTAACTATGCCAGAGGTCGTGTTGATGTTCTATTGCCATACAAGACAAATTACTGTGTGATGAACACGATCATTTGTTTTGTCTCTGAGTGTAGTTATCTACTGAAATAAAATTTTCAGCTTCATTTTACTGAGATTGCGCCTGTTCCAATAATTCCACATATTGCTCAGTTGTGTCAATTATCTAATCAAGATGCCAAACTACACAAATTTTACATCGAAGTCCTTTTAGAAATCAATTGTGAATAACTGGAACAGCCATTGAATTTCACTCAAATAAATCACGCCAAAAACTGCAAATTTAAGCATATATTTTGAATATTTACCCGTAGCTAAATAGGAATCATTTTGGTATTTTTCTCCTAATTAAAAAAAATATTTCTCTTGTTATTTCTTGCTTGTTTTTTACCCCCGTTGTAGTCGTTTTTTTTTTCCTCAAAATCTTAATACCCGGAAAAAAAAGGTCTTGTTGCCTAATTTAAATCTATTTTTTTGACTTTACTTGCGAAGTTCAACGTAAAACCATTCATTCTGTTTAATGTTTTTGATTAACAAACATTCAAGTGTACAGACTTTCACACTTAAATATTTAATAAGGTTAGCAAGATCAACACAAATAATATTTATTAAATTTATTTTTTAAATTTGTACAAAATATCGACATTCGTCTCCCCCCAACCGCCACCTATGTATCTCACCCGTTTAGTACGTACGGAACTTCGGCCCAAATCTTCGGAAATAAACTCTACTTATCCAGAGTGTACTTGAGATCAAAATTTATGTGACAATTTTCGTACCTTTTTCAATCTCAGCTACCAGCCTTTTATATTGAGTCTCATCTATTCATATTGACCCTTGCTGACCCTATAGGTCCGGTCAGGAGTTACCCCAAAATCAGTATTGGTTATGACGGTTATCGATAAAATCAGGGCTGCCTCTCAAGTGTATCGAGACATCGCAAGAAAAAAATATTAGTACAAAATATATTTTTTTGTTGTTGATTATGTAATATTTATATTTAAAATTACTAATGAAAAAGTAAAAAGTAAAGTAAAAAAGTCACACATTTTCTACCAAGGTTGCAGGATTGTTTTTTAAAGTTAATGCTACCCTGGAGCGCAATAGGACTGAAAAAACACGGATAAATTTTAGTCAGTAAAAGACTTTGTCACGGACGCCCTGAAACAAGATGTTTAAAAGGGAGTTAAGTGATAGCGGATAACGGGTAACAGGGCAGAATAGAAGAAAAAAAACGTGATGTGACGAACCAAAAAAAAACGGTGCAGGGGAAGGCAGATGATAATGATGAGTTTTTAATTCAGCCATAAAAAAGTAATAGCCAAAAACGAATGCAAAACTATGAAATTAAAATGTGTTTTGTATCCATTGACAGCCATTCGTCAGTGAAATACCAAACATAAACCAAATTATTTTCTCAACTAGCGATAAGAAAGAAAAATATTTTATTGTGTATAGAAACACATAATGCTGAAACAACATAATAGACACTTAAAATTAAAAAAAAAAATATTAAAAGAAAACTAACATTGTGATCGAAGTTTCGCAGCGTAATTTTTAGTAGTTCCTATAGTATAAAGTCAGAGGAACTACAAACAGTGTTGCTTAGGACGCTGTCGTCAAAATCAGAGCTGCTTTTCGATTTGATTCGGTATCTAGATATCATATCGAGATACCGAATCAAATATTAATATTGATTGTGATGCAGGTCCAACCAAAGTTACTCCCTGAACTTGCTCCACTTGTTGGAATAATTTGGATCGGCGATAAAAAGTTGTTCCGTTCATAATGTCTTTATTTTATAATAGCCTCAAAGTTGGTTCTTATGAACGTTCTCTGTTCTAATTATTTGTAAACAATAAAAGTTAAAGTAGTAAACTTACGTTTTGGAATGTTAATTTCCGATATTATTTTGATGACAAAAAACATTGACCGAAACTGCTGCATAAAAGTACAACTTGTATACAAAAAAAAAAAAAAAAGTTTGAGGGCTTCAATATTTTGATGTTCAGGTTTTTCAGGTAGTTTTAGATATTTTCATTTGTACAATTTTTTTTTTTTTGGCCTTCCGTATGTCTTTATTATTATTAACTAGCGACCCGCCCCAGCTTGGCATGGGTGCAATAGTGATATTAAATATATTATGCATGTATTATACATTATTATAAACCTTCCTTTTGAATCACTCTATCCATTAAAAAAAATGCATCACAATCCGTTGGTAGTTTTAAAGATCTAAGCATACATAGGGACAGACAGCTGGAAGTGGCTTCGTTTTAAACTATGTAGTGATGACTGTGGAGTGACTCTGCAATCGTACAAGCACATCACACGACCAGCCGTACGCAGGAGAACCAAGATTACTGACATTGCCCGAAGAATGGAAAACTTAAGAGGAATGCACGCCGAACAGATGGTTGAAAGCTTCTTAAGTGGCAATCGTATATCAGAAAATGCAGCGTCGAAAGACCTTCCACAACTAGTAAACTAATGAACTCTTGAGGGTCACGGGAATCTGATGGGTACGGAACGCATAGAACCGGTCGTAAGGGCCAGACTACACGATGCGTTGCGGCGCCGCACATTTCGACGAATCGGCGGGCCGTACGAGGGGGGTAGCGTCACTCGTGAGCCCGGCGATTCGTCTTTTTTGTGACAGGTTCTATTCGGCTCTTAATGCGACAGTTACGGCAGGCCTATGTCCAACATTGCCTGAATGATGAAAGAATGTTAAAAATAAAAATAAATCTACCTATATAGACTTTTTTTTTTTTTAACTTAGGTAAAATCATCCAATGACAAATCCCGCCCTTGGGTGGGGCGAGAAATAGTGTCAGACTTTTACTGACTAAAAACTTACCTTTCCATTCCTTGCCTTTATCCTGGGGCCCGTGGTGACAGTCTCACATAACCTTTGGCCCCAGTAGGCTTCGGCCCTGCTGGACCCCTACAGTTTGCTGACAACTCCTTGAGGCGCGCGGGAAAGGTGCGCGCCGTAGACGACCTGAGCTCGGACCGGTCTGTTACCGGACGGACGGACAGCGAGCTACCCATTGCCCACCGTCCGCGAGCCCGCGCCTACGGTGGCCGGAAATTGGGATCGGAAACCCGGCAGCGGCGGCGGCGTGTGCGCCTTTGCCTAATGCGGTCGGCCTCCTCCTTTACTAGCATTACTGCTTCGCAAAAGGAGGCGGCCGCCTGCCACTCCTCCTCGCTCCGGAGCATGGCTTGAACCAAGCCCCGGCGCGAGAGATCGCCGCCGATCGCCCCCACGAGGACACGGCGATGCTCTTCCCAAGCGGGGCACACCTCGACTGTGTGCTCCACCGTGTCCACCGGGCGGTCCGCACAGTGGCGACACCCGGGCGTCGTCTCCGCACGAATCTTGTACAGGTACGGACCGAACTTGCCGTGTTCGGTCAGCACCTGCGCCAAACGGAAGGTGACGACGCCGTGGGGCCTTTCCAGCCACGCCTCAAAGAGGGGCCTTACCGCCTCGATCGTGGCGTGCCCAGCACGAGGTTGCGACAATCGCTCTCGCCATTTCACCATGAGATCCCGCCGGAGCTCTGTCCGCCATTCCGCGACTTGTCGCGGCAGCGGAGTTTCGCCCCGACGTTGCATCTCCACTCGTAAATCATGCATGTGTGCAAGGACTACCTATATAGACTTGGATTTCGAGAAATAGAGATCAAACTACTAGTTGTATGAACTAGTAGTTTGATCTCTATTACTCGAAACCACTTGAAACGAAGACGTGGTTAATTTTTTTTTTAACCACCCGGATATAGAAATCTTACTTTAAACCCCGCAGACAGAAAAAGGATCTCAGTGTTTGTGAGTAAATTAAAATATGTTGCTTATAGCCAGAAGAATGTTTAATTTAGGCTGAGGCAGTAAATGGCTCATCTTCACTAAATGAATGCATGATATTGAGAAGCTTGACACCAAGAGAGGGGCTGAAGTGATAACCACGACCACTCTATTAAGAGTGGTACTGACAAAGAAGAGAAAGTACTCAGGTTCTGTTTCATGTCCACATTAAAGCAAAGCATAGAAGCTCGATGAAACTAACCACGAAGGCTAACCCGTACGGGTTGGGGCGCCCTAAAATTATGTCAATTCCTTCCCTGCTCCCGTCTTTTACACATATTGATTTTAAGTGACTGGGCTGCTGTTGGTCTAGTTGTCATTGGCCCTGACTGCTATGCCGGAGAACGTGGGTCCGATTCCCATCCAGAACAAATGTTTATGTGATGAGCACGATCATTTGTCCTGTGTCTGGGTATAATTTATTATAGATAAATTATACCCAGACACAGAACATGTATGTATTTCGAAATATCTGTATTTATCAGTTGTCTAGTATTGTGTTGATGAATTTCTTTATGTAAACGAGTCACTGACCTTACATATAGTTGTTGGTCGTTGCGTACTAACTACCTACAGTTCATTAACCTCGCTCAGTTGACGTTTACTTAAAAAAAAAAATTTCGTACATGCATAAATTAATTCGAATTTAAAAAAAGTACTTATTTTTTTATTTTCAATTTACAAATCTATAGTGTTTCATGTACCGAATAGATCCTCCACGAGATTAAAACGAATAAAACTTAACGGTATATACGTATATATTTTATTCGATTAAAAATGTAAATATAATCAAAACTTTATTAGTACCAATTCAAATAAAAAACCGGAAAGTACTGCTTGCAATACGCATAATTAAGCCAATTGAATCCAAACAAAACAGGAAATAAATGTTAATTTAGCTGACATTTTAATTATTCTGATTTTATAATGAAAACCAATAAATTGCTGTTTTATAGAATTTGAATTGGCATGATTAATGTTTAATGAACGTATGTAGAAAGTAATAGTATAAAATCACAGAGTATAAAATTGGTTATCCAGTCCTATTTCAATTTTGAAAACTCAAAACGCATTTTTTTTGTTGGAAATCACCAAATGATTTTTTCTGACTCTAGCCTAGAGCAAAAAGGCGTGTCTGACTTTTACTTTCTAAAATCTACCTGTCATTATTTAAAAAGGAAAGAAAAATTATATTTATAAAATATAAAACAACGAAATATTTTCTAAGTGTACTCAATGAAAGCATGATAGATTCTTAAAGTATAAAATATTAAGTATAAATTAGGTATGTAATTAAATTTATTATTGTATATTTATGTGATGTAAATTAAATTTAAAGTAAATGAGACTGAATTGAATTAAATTTAATTCTATTGAATTGAATTATTTAAAATTGAATTAAATTATATTGAATTATGTTAAATTAAATTATATTGAATTATATTAAATTAAATGGAATTGAATTAATGTAATGACAATGTTTGCATTATAAATAATTAAACAACACGGGAGCTACGTCTGCCAACAAACTGCGATGCAGTTTGGCAGAAGTATTTATTATTGTAAAATTGTCTGAACTACGAATAAAGCATTTTTTATTATTATTATTATTATTTATGAAAACAGTTCAATTCCCGAATTGAGTTACGAAGATTTTTCCGAATCGCTATTTTTTTTTGTGACGTAACTACAAATTTACAGTTTTCAGATTTTTTACTATATTTGTGCTATGAGACCTTGCTTCTTGCGTAATTTCAGGATTCTAGGATAACGGGAACCCTATGAGTTATGATTTCTCTGAGAGTGTCGAAATATAAGTTTTTGCGACATAAACGGCCGTATCTTTTTTTTAATTTTTTTCCACTAACATAGAAGTTTGATTTTTCTCACAGCTTCAAGGAACCGCAGACTTGAAAATATGGTTTAAATTTCAACTCGATATCTCCACGCGTTCTTGAGATCAAGCCCCGGGACAAAGGCCAGGGGGTCTACTCTCTTTCTCCGAAACGAAACTTTCGTAAACGAACGAAATTCAAACGAAGTTTCGTCAGTGAACCTACTCTGTTTCATGTTCGGACACGCACATGAAGTTCGGATCCACAGACAATCTTCGTGATTGAATGGAATGAACAATATTGTGTGGGTCTTTTTATATGTCATTTAATATAAATTACGGTTTTTAAACTAATTTTAATCTGGCTTTATTTTAAAATTTTGCTTTTACTATGTGGTTTATTAAATATTACTAGTTATATTTATAGATAAAATTTAAATGTATTGCTAAATACTGATTTTTGATGAAAGTCATCACGACATTATAAAACATCCTTTTTTACGACCTTTGCTAACCGACTTATTTAAAGAGCACCATTTCTTGTCAATCATCGGTACTAACGTATGACAATTAAAAATATCCGTATAATCACACGTAATGTGGCATTCTAGAGGCCATTGTAATGTATTATCACACGAAATCCACAAAAACGAAAATCAAAAGGTAACGTTTTTGGTTTCGTCAATTTGACGTTAAAATTTCGAAACATTCGTGTGTCAAACTCATTTTTTTTTTTCGAAACATTGCCAATTAGAGTAGGTTTAGAGAATTGAAACGTCAAACTATTTTCGTTCGTATGAAATTTCGGGAACGAAATGAACCGTGGTAGGAAACACGCGAAATTTCTTACGAAACTTCGTTTTTCGGAGAAAGAGAGTAGACCCCCAGGAACGGAAAGGTAGGTTTTTAGTCAGTAAAAGTCTGACACAATTTCCCGCCCCACCCGAGGGTGGGATTTGTCATTGGATGATTTTACCTACGTTAAAAAAAAAAACGCTTTCTTGTGATAAAGTGTCTTAACAGACAGACAGACGAACAGATAGACAAACGGACTACAGTGATCTTATAAGGGTTCCGTTATTTCCTTTTGAGGTACGGAACCCTAAAAACTTGCACATTAAATCGGAATTTCGAACGACTTACGAATTTTTTCCTCGTTATACAGAATTTAAGGCTCAAATTGTATTATTTACTATCTTGGTGTACAATAAAGCATATATAAATAAATAAATAAATACATTTCAATTAAATAAAATCGATACCTTGAAATTGCACTATGGGGTCGCGGATTCAAGGCAGACCACGAAGAAGATAGTGGTACAACTAATACTTCTTTCTTAGCAAAAAGTGGGCAGACCCGGAAATAATCAAAGAATATATATAGCATGCTGTGTCTATCGTTTTATATTGTACACTTTGTTTATATAAAAGCTGTATTATTCTGAATGTTTAGTGTAACAATTTTTGATAAGCCAATAAATAAAATAAAATAAAAATAAAGAAATGGAGGAAGACCTTTGCCCAGCAGTGGAAAAACACATTACCGAAACATAAAGATGGTGACGTAAGTCTACCTACATATCAATCACAATTGACTACTTATATTTAAGTTCCATATAATAGGAGGCATGACCTACACAAGCAAGTAGCTTTTAATTAGTAAAAGTGGAGCATTCTCCATAGCTCCACCCCGAGTGGAAGAAGTTACTTACTGGATGATTTTCTATCCAAAATTCCAGATAGAAAAACCTTATAATAACCGAACACGCGAATTTATATTTAGCACCAAACCAAAGGAAAGGGAGAAATTTCCTTGCGTGATCGCATCAAGAATGAAGACATCCGCAGGAGACATAGCCCAAAGAATCGCCAAACTTATGTGGCAGTGGGAAGGACACATTGCTCGTAGAACAGATAAGGTTCTGGTGTGGCGACTGTGCACTGGAAGACGCAACGTCGAAAGGCCTCCTGCAAGGTGGACCGATGACCTGGTGAGAGTCGAGGGAATGCGTTGGTTGCGAGATACATAGGACCCTTAGTAGTGGCGTCTCTTCGTGGAGACCTATATCCTGCAGTGGACGTCTTTCGGCAGAAATGATGATGATGATGAGAAAACCAATAGAATAAGAAATAATATAAAACAAACGTCATTCAAAAAGAGCAAACTCCAACGCGAATCTCGGTTGACAGGCAGACGAAGTTGTCCAAAATCAACTTGCAAGACTTAATTTTCAACTTATAACATTTTTACAAATGCCAGCAAAGCTTCTAAAAACAATGAATAGTCAATTATGATACTCTCAAGATAGCCATTGAAAGAGTTGAAATTCATAAAGTAAAAGGAAACGAATTGTTTTTCGTCCGAGATCACACCAAAAAAGTGAATTCAGTACCGTCGGTGAATACCAAAACGGAAACAATTTGCAATCACAGTTCCCTTCGTTGAATAAATTAGAAGTAGCCAGCATTAAATTAGAGGTTTTCGAATAATTGAGATTGTTACCAACAAGGTGGTTGGACGTGCCGTTAAATTGTGGAAACAAAATGTTGTATTTTTAGGGTTGTAACTGAAGTTTCGGATGAAATGTGTGGTCGGGGCTTGGGTAAAAAGTATTCGTTCCTAAATTGTATTATACCAAAAATTATTACACAGTACAGCTGTAGACGTAACGTTAGTACTTGCAATAGCAGTAAAAATATGCTACTTCTTTTAGAACTCCATACTTCGTTAGACCTACTGTATCTGTCAAATATAAGGTCGACGATGCAGCCCGCTTGCTTACAAATAACCTATTCACTCTTACGTAACCTATACACTCACGCAACACAGTCTCAGGCAGGGGAATTCTATTTCCCAGCTGTAGCACAATACTTAAAGTAATCCCAAAACGTTTTGTGCAGGTGGAACGTCCACTATGTATGAATGGCGCTTCACCATACCTCTAGTGGTCCGAGTCCGGCTGAGCTGAATCAATTTGTGTAATTCCGATGCACACTCCCTGATATTTTTATATGAACCAATTTAATCCTGGGATTAGTGTAGGTTTTTTTTTTTGGTAGGTAAAATCATCCAATAACAAATCCCGCCCTTCGGTGGGGCGGGAAATAGTGTCAGACTCTTACTGACTAAAAACATACCCTGTTCCATTCATTGCCTTTGTCCCAGGGCCCCGGTAACATTTTCACATAACCTTGGCCCCAGTAGGCTTCGGCCCTGCTGGACCCCTACAGTTTGCTGACAACTCCTTGAGGCGCGCGGGAACAGTGCGCGCCGTAGACAACTGGACGGACGGACAGCGAGCTACCCATTGCCCACCGTCCGCGAGCCCGCGCCTACGGAGGCCGGAAATCGGCATCGCAATCCCGGCGGCAGCGGAGGCGTGTGCGCCTTTGCCTAATGCGGTCGGCCTCCTCCTTTGCTAGCATTACTGCTTCGCAAAAGGAGGCGACCGCCTGCCACTCCTCCTCGCTCCGGAGCATGGCTTGAACCAAGCCCCGGCGCGAGAGATCGCCGCCGATCGCCCCCACGGGATTAGTGTAGGTGGTATTGTGATTTATTCTGTCAGCACTAAACCATTTAACCTCAAGAGAGTGAGAATAAGGCTTGGTACATGAATATCTCTTCTGTGTTTCATCAAATGACTAGTTTGATACTTTTTTTACCGAGCATATATTTTACTGACAAAATATTACTTAATTCTCAGGCCTTTTTTTGATGAGTGAAAACATAATATAGTAGATCATTATACAAGGGTTTAAAATTACCCATTATAGGTACATGAGGTAGTTTTACGCCCAAGTTTTAGCGAGGGAGTAAATAAAAACTAAGTTATGATGGATTTTTAGCGCCGGGTGTTACACTGTATTTTCATTCAGTTGTGATCTTAACTAAACTACTACTAATAACTATAGTTTTAGATAATAGGTATATCTAAAAAGTTCTTCATTCTTAATTACCTCTCTGATAGTTATACATATAATTAAGAACATATTATCGTATAATCTGAATATGTACCAGAATTTAAGATAGATAAAAATGTGATGTATATACAGCGTGGCGATTAGGTTATCACATTAATTGAAACCACGTACTCAGAATTAGGTATTTTATCATATACGGTTAAAATAATTTAATAATAAACAATATTATAGCCGTGGGATTTTTTTTTTTCATTTTAATACTTCGCAACATCATGTATTGCACAAACTTAATCAGCTGGCCAATAAAAGTAGGTCAAAGACCCGTGGTTGGTGAAGATACCTAGTTCACAACTTCAAACGTTGCCATTCGTATTACCTACAAGTACTAGCCTATCATTTTACAAACTGTTTACGTTTGAATTGTTTATGTTTCTCGTAATAAGAAACGTAAACAATTCAAGACAAAAATGTCCTTACAGCTAATAGTTGAAGGCGTCTTTGGAGAGGTATGAAAAAATATGCAACAATATTCTTACGGTTGACGACTTAAGGTATAAATTTCTAATACTCGAAATGCTACGGGGTACGGGAGTGGTTATAGGCATAATTCTAATTTGTTTGGTGCGTTCGATGAATGAATCTAGTCTGCCGCCAAAATACTTGAGGGATAGTTGACGAGATTACTATCTGCGCGCGCGCCCTTCGTACTTATTGTATTTTTTTTTTTTTGTGGATATTGATTTGTGTTAGCTTTATTTTTTTAATAGGAATTAGATAGTTTAATAATACTGTTTGTATTATTAGTTGTACATTAGTGAAAGTGGTGTGTCACAGTTTGTGCGTAACCAGACGCTTAAACACCACTCGTTTTTTTTTTTATGGGGACATTTAAAGAATGAGGTTTACGCTACTGAAGTGACGACTGTGGATGATTTAAAAAATCGAATAATTCGTGCCTCGACAATTTAAAAAATTTAGCCACGAGTGGTTACCTACTTTGAAAAGTTCGAAACAATATCATAAGACGATATCATTTGTGTGTACAGAAGCATGGTGGACATTTTGAAAATGTGAAAATTTAAAATTTAAGTGGAGATTTTTAAAGTTAATTTGTGATGATTTCTTAAAACAACAACATAAAGAACCTATGTCGCACACACGCAACGCGCGCGTGCCTACACCCACAAGTAGGTATTCGTATCTCGCGTAGGTACGGCGCGTACGTACTCGCCGGCGCCGCGGCGTTGCCGCTTTTACAGGTCAGTGAACTAATATTATAAAGGATGATTTATTATTTTCCAATTTTATACGCTATTTATTTTGTTTGAAAAGTGCCTTTTCTTAATTTTAGTAAAATTATTTATTTTACTATTTTAACGGACTGATAACCACTTGTAATACATGCTGCATAATTTAATGTGATAACCTAATCGCCACGCTGTATATCTTGTTGCTTGTTACTGTACTGGTATAGCACATAGAATATTTTATTCCGAGAGCATATTATGTCTTTGAGATGATTGACTATTTTCTCATGGGTGAAGCAATTTGCAAAAACTAAAAATCATAAACATAACATATTATAAAGAACAGAAACATTTATTTGTACATTATTTTATTTTTATTTAAGGCATCTTAAGAGAAAAAGTCATTTTATTTTTCGAAAAACCGGGCAAATGCGAGTCGAGTTGAGTTTCAATTATTAAGTATGGGGAATCCCCAAAACTTATTGTTTTCTTTTTCTATTTTTGTTTGAAAATCTTAAGGCGGTTCACAGAATATATCTACTTATCAAGTTTCAACAACATAATTCTAAAATTTTCCGCATCGCCATCTCTGATATGTTTGTAAAACTAATATGTAACAGGTTGTATGAATGTAAGATGTTTGTTTTATCTCTGTTAGATAGATGGCACTCTAATTGAATAGAAACCCATGTGCTGCTGTGGCAGACTAGCTTGGTAATAAAGCGCCATCTAATCTTGTTTGATAGAACTATCAAATGTGGAGGTTACGCATCACACCAACTTCTGTACCGGGACCGCCATCTAGCGGCAGGATTCACATTTATACCAAAGGAGGGTTGTTTCATGAAAACGAACTATTGTAGTAAAACGTTTGTTTACTGCTAGTTCCTGTTATTTCCGAAAGATGCTTCTATTTTTAATTATAAGTGTTTTATATATTATACTTGTATTAAAATTCATGATCAATTTTTGTAACAAGTTTTATAAATGGATATTGAAATATTACTTACCCTGAATCCATTAACTTGATATTTGGTACCTATATCTGTGTTTTTTTTCTGAAGTTGGAAATCCAATGACTTCTACAGTCCTAGCGTGGAACAAGAGGGTGTGTCAGATTTTTACCAAGTAAAACCCACTCTTAAGGCTAATTTAGATAGTGCGAGTTTTTCATCTCGAATGTACGAGTTTCGCCAGAGTGGACGAACGAGAGCTATGAGTTACCTCTCACTCGTCCACTCCTGCGAAAATGGTTTGGTTTGAGAAACTCACACCATATAAATGGGCCTTTATGCTGTCCTGTCATGTATTCTATAGATCAAATGTTGATTTGGCGAACGTTATTCTTAAAACACACAAAACTGTTTTAATCAGTTACCGAAAAGTTTTCTAAAATTAAAACCTAACCAATTTGTAATGCTGGCTTGAACTTTAACAACAAACCAATAGATGAATCTCGATCATTCGGACAACAAATAAGCCACAATATTTTACACAAACGTCCGTACCGAAAAGTTTCAAGTAACACACTTTAAGTCACAAACGACTTATTTCCTGCAGCACTCCAACTGATCTCCGCAAACGCTTACCACATCCAAGAAATATAGCACCAGGAAAGCAAACGAAATGTTGATATCATCCAGATTTCCCCGGTTTGACTGTTAGCCGAACAGTTTTTCTTTTTTTATTTAATTCTTCCTCAATTTGCAGTACACCGCAGACTACCCTCTTTTTATTTTATTTTAAGTTTTTACAGTCTACCCTAAGGTTGTCTGGTTTTTTTTTTTTTTTTACGGTAGGTAAAATCATCCAATGACAAATCCCGCCCTTGGGCGGAGCGGGAAGTAGTGTCAGACTTTTACTGACTAAAAACCTACCCTGTTCCTTCCCTGCCTTGGTTCCAGGGCCCTGGTATGCATTTTCATACCTTCCCAGAGCCCCAGACTAGGCCTCGACCCTACTGGGCCCCTACGGTTTGCTGACAACTCCTTGAGGCGCACGGGAACAGTGCGCGCCGTAAACGACTTGGGCTCGGTCCGGTCTGTTACCGGACAAACGGACAGCGAGCTACCCATTGCCCGCCGTCCGCAAGCCCGCGTCTACGGTGGCCGGAAATTTGGATCGGAGTTACGGCGGCGGCTGCGGCGTGAGCGCCGTTGCCTGATACGGTCAGCCTCCTCCTTTGCTAGCATTACTGCTTCGCAGAAGGAGGCGACCGCCTGCCACTCCTCCTCGCTCCGGAGCATGGCTTGAACCAAGCCCCGGCGCGAGAGAAGGTTGTCTGGTTAAATTATGGATACAAATCCAGAAAATGCCGCTCAATTGGTTGCTCTACTGCAACAGAGACTTTTAAGTCAGTGAAAAGCTTCCGGCTTCTTTTTGTGGCCGCTCCACAAAAAGAAGCCGGTGCAGCGTTTTTTTTGTGGCCCGTGTGCGGCGACTCAAAAGACATCAAAAGGCTGGAACAATTTGCCAGCAGCGGTCTTCTCGTCCGTTTATAATTTTGGTGTCTTAAAGGATATAGTAAATAGGCTTTTTATAAACTAGTGATTTCACCATCATCGATTGCATCACTGCTTGCCATGGTGGGATCATAGTCAAGCACTTGTTTATATTAAAAAAATAGAAAAAAAAAATATTGTACACCAAAAAAATATTAAACACATTTCAACAATAATGGCGCTCTTATCGCTAATAGCGATTTCTACCAGATTTTTTTTTTTTTTTTTTTTTTTTTTTTTTTTTTTTTTTTTTCAAGGTTGTCTGGTAGAAATCGCTATTAGCGATAAGAGCGCCATTATTGTTGAAATGTGTTTAATATTTTTTTGGTGTACAATATTTTTTTTTCTATTTTTTTAATATAAACAAGTGCTTGACTATGATCCCACCATGGCAAGCAGTGATGCAATCGATGATGGTGAAATCACTAGTTTATAAAAAGCCTATTTACTATATCCTTTAAGACACCAAAATTATAAACGGACGAGAAGACCGCTGCTGGCAAATTGTTCCAGCCTTTTGATGTCTTTTGAGTCGCCGCACACGGGCCACAAAAAAACGCTGCACCGGCTTCTTTTTGTGGAGCGGCCACAAAAAGAAGCCGGAAGCTTTTCACTGACTTAAAAGTCTCTGTTGCAGTAGAGCAACCAATTGAGCGGCATTTTCTGGATTTGTATCCATAATTTAACCAAAATATAATCATGTTTGTGAAGAAGAGTACAAGTCAACTTTTGATAAGCAACGAATAAGATGAAATGGTTACGTAAGGATTTTATAGGGCTAGTTGGTGCATCAACTCCTAGGTACCGTAGTGAGCACATTTCCTTCTGCGTCCAATTAAACTAATTATTAAAAAAGTACTGAAGCAATTTTCATTATAATGATACTAATTTAAAGCCGAAGTTTCAGGCTTTCCAACGGTGTAACGTCCTTTTAAAACAGTTCAGTATTCTTTGAAGAAAACGTCTGCAAGTGCGCACTTGTACGTTGAGTCGATTTGGTTGCTCGCGAGTGTAGTATGTTCGAAATCAACAACAGAATCGATTTCAACTATTTTTTAATTCGTATTTTTAACCAAAAATAATTATTATTTAAGGATTATAAAACCATGATTATTTTAAGATAAAAAACTGGGCTAATGCGATCCAGACTCGCGCACTGAAGGTTCCGTACCTACATACCTATGTAAATATTTAGTAAGTTTAATTGGATCTACTTATGCAAATAGGAACTAATTCACACAAATGCCGAAATCGAGATAAGGACTTTATTAGATAATGATGATGATTAGGTCCAATTCCGAATCGAGTCTCGAAAATCTTTCCGAATTGCAAAAGATTGTTTTGTAAAGTATCTGTAAATTTTTTTTATACCATTTTAGGACATTTTAGGACCATTCTTGATTTCTTATCTAATGTTTCAACTACAATAACTTAACTTCTGAGGCACGTTATCATAAAAGTAAGAGATCGTTTGAAGATTGCTTAAGCCGCGAAAGATGTCATTTGCAAAAAGTAATTTTTCCTATGTCCACAGTTTCTGTTTGTTAATTTAGTTTAGTTAATTAGTTTGTTAATTTTATACACCGTTAAATTTTGGTGGTTTTAATCCCTTGGAGGGTCGATCCGGTACATGAAACACTATCGATTTGTAAAGACCAAATAAGAAAATAAAATATTTTTTTTTCTAAAATTCGAATTAATATACGCATGCACAATTTTTTTTTTAATTAAACGAGTCAACGACCTTGTAGGTAGTCGTCGGTCGTTGCATACTAACTACCTACAGGTCATTGAACCCGCCCAGCTGACGTTTACTTAAAGAAATTAATTTCGTTCATGCGTAAATTAATTGGAATTTAAAAAAAAAGTATTTTATTTTTTAATTTTATCTTTACAAATCGATAGTGTTTCATGTATCGGATCGACCCCCCACGGGATTAAAACGACCAAATTTAACGGTGTATGCATATTCTGAGCCACCCTGTATGAACTCAGACAGGAGTATAACAGTGTCTGCCGGGTTCACTAATTTTTCATAAAAATATCAACATAACCTACTGTTTTTTTTATGGTAGGTAAAATCATCCAATGACACCTCCTGCCCTTTGGCGGAGCGGGAGATAGCGTCAGACTTTTACTGACTAAAAACCTACCCCGTTCTTTCATTGCCTTGGTTCCAGGGCCCTGGTATGCATTTTCATACTCTCCCAAGGCCCCAGAGTTGGATTCGACCCTGCTGGGCCACTACAGTTTGCTGACAACTCCTTGAGCGCACGGGAACAGTGCTGAGTATAAATTACGCAGATATTTTATTTAAATAAAAGCATAAAACACCAGAGACACACGACCCCGCACCCATTTTATCTGGCGTTCGATGCGTCAACACTTGAACGGTGTCCAAGTACTCAGGTTTGGCACCGAAACACGCGGTTTCATTTCCTCTGACCTCGTTGGGATCCTGGCAAAGCGGATGATTAGTCGGTGGGGCCCCTGAATTGTTTACGCGCGTTTTGACTTACATTTGCTGAAGGGTGGCCAGTTATTGTATTAGGTCCTTTGTTGGCTTATTTTATTTAGTTTCGGATGGTTTAACAGGGGTTAAATGTTGAGTAACTTGGTTATCGTCTCACTTAAGTTGCTTGCGTGGTCTTCATTTTACCTGTTTTTTTTTTAATTGCTATAAACTAGTGCTTGATTGCAATCCACCAGATGGTAAGCAGCGATGCAGGTGATACGCACTAGTTTATTAAGAGCCTATTCACTCCAGCCTTGAAGACATCTAAATTATAGTCAGATGGGAGTTACAGGCGGTTAGGTACGTATTATTTTTATGAACATAATTTCTGTAGATATTTCATTACCGCTGGTTATGTCTCTATTATCATCATCATCATTTCAGCCGAACGAACATTGTCGCCACAACGAACTATTCTGTGCGTCTCGCATCCATTGCATTTCCGCGATTCTCACCAGAGCATTAGTCCGTCTTCTATTGTCTCTATCTTAGGTCAAAAAGGCACTGACATAAGGCAGGTGACTTACGAAGGAGCAAAGAGCGCAATGCGTGCGGTAAGCTGTAGTGCTGCTGTAAGCTGTAGTGAAGCTGTTTGTGTAGGTTCTCAACAGGCTGCCTAGTCATCGATGACGATCTCGATTGTGTGCTATGATGACCGAATAATATTGAGCAATATCGATCGGCCATCATGAATATATCATTAAAAACCCTTGTTAATCTCCTTTAAGCGTCGCAACGTTCACCGGCCGTGTGTTTTTTTTAAACAGCAAGACGCATCTTCCGGTAAGCAACCTCTAGAACTATGAGATCTTACACCCGTATTTATAAGGCAGTAATTACTTGTTACTAAGTAAAATCTTATGAAGTCTTGACGTTTGAAATCTTCATTCAAATTTTTTTTTTTTTAACTAATAAAAATTGTTACTTAAGTAGTTACTTTTACTCAAGAATTTAGTTTTACTTGTTTATGAATACGGGTGTAAATCTTGCTCTTGTCTTATTTTACTTAGTGTCGATGCAACACACTTTTTTCTTTCATTCTATCCTAAGTCACGAACGCTATCTCTGACACCGTTTTACAGCGCTTCTCACTAAATCCGTCCGCCATGGATCACGTTTCTTCCTTTGTTTTCACATGACTAAACCAAGATAACAATTATTTTTTAGCTTTTTATGCGCTGGTTTTTTTATGGTAGGTAAAATCATCCAATGACAAATCCCGCCCTTGGGCGGAGCGGGAAGTAGTTTCAGAGTCTTACTGACTAAAAACCTACCCCGTTCCTTCGTAGCCTATCGTGCCGGGGCCGGGCATTCCTTTCGGAAGTTAACCCATGACCCCAGTAGGCTTCGACCCTGCCTGCCTGCAGTTAGCAGGCTGGGCCTCTTCGGTGAGCTGACAGCTCCTTGAGGCGCGCAAGAACAGAACGCGCCGTCAACGACTTGGGCTCGGTCCGGTCGGTTACCGGACGATCGGACAGCGTGCTACCCATTGCACGCCGTCCGCAAGCCCGCGCCTACGGTGGTTTTAAGCGCTGGTGCCATTTTTAATCGACTTCAAAAAGTCAATCAGATGTACTCCCGTAAGAAAGCAATAATGTCCCGTCAATTGCTGACAGTTCGATTGACCTTCTCTGCAAGTCTCGCCACATTATATTCCTTTTGCCATGCGTTCCATAACCTTGAGTTTCCTTCGAGACCCATTAAGCCTCAGCCCTGCCAGGCCGCTACGGTTTTACTGATATCTCTTTGAGGTGCGCCGGGATCAAAACGCGCCGTCGACGACTCGGGTGCAGTCCAAACGGCTACCGGACGATCGGACTGCGAGTAACCAATTCTCGTCATCCGCAAGCTTACACCTACGGTGGCTATGAATCGGGGTAGGGATCCTAGCAGCTGGGGCGTAAGTAAATGGATGGATGTCCATTCCTTCACGTGTACGGCACCTCCCTCGCTAGCATTACTGATTTGCAGAAGGAGGCGACCGCCCACCATTCCTTCTTCGCTCTAGACCATGGCCTGTACCAGGGCCTGATGCAAGAGGTCGCTGCTACCGATCACACCCATGAAGACACGGTGGTGCAGCGGTGAGCACCTCCATCGTATGTTCCACCATGTCCTCCAGGCAAAACTAGAGAGGCTTATGTATGTATTTTCCAGGTCTCAGTCCTCTGTAACTGTAACTAATGAAATACAGGAACATATTAATAAAGACACAACTTATTTTTATCGCTGGCTGCACTTAACGACACCATTCTTTACCAGACTAGGAAGTAACAAGAACAGCTCATAATTAATTACGATGACGAGCAATTTCATATTATACTTGAGCTTTTCTTTCCTTCGGCTATGAAATATTAATTCTGATAAAAACTAACGAGATAAAATAACAATTCAGAAAATTGGATAAATGCTAACTAAAGTACTCTAGTTTTCAGAGCACTGACGGATAACAGACAAAGGGATGAAGAAAAAATATTAAAATAACCTTTGATCTATAAGCTTTTGACCATAATTTAATACAGCAAATCAAAAAAACTTAGCTACAAAGAAGATCTCGTAAGTTTCTTATAGTTACGTCAAGAGCCATATTTTCTTGAGAAAAACTCTTTATTTTCTTTCGTCTTACGAAATAATCACTGTAGGAATTTGAGATACCTGTAATAAATATTTCACAAAAGAAAAAGAATTCAAGAGAATTTTTTTTTATGGTAGGTAAAATCATCCAATGACAGATCCCGCCCTTGGGTGGAGCGGGAAATAGTGTCAGACTCTTACTGACTAAAAATCTACCCCGTTCCTTCGTTGCCGATCGTACTGGGGTCGAGCCTTCATTTCAGAAGCTGTCCCATAAGCCCAGCAGGCTTCGACTCTGTCTGCCTGCAGCTAGCAGGTTACGTCTCTACGGTTTTCTGACAGCTCCTTGAGACGCGTGGGACCAGTACGCGCCATCGATGACTTGGGCTCGGTCCGGTCGGTTACCGGACGATCGGACAGCGTGCTACCCATTGCACGCCGTCCGCAAGCCCGCGCTTACGGTGGTCGGAAATCGGGATCGGAATCCCGGCGGCGGCTGAAGCGAGCGCCACGTTGCTTTTGTCTGATGTGGTCGGCCACCTCCTTTTGTTAGCATTACTGCTTCGCAGAAGGAGGCGACCGCCTGCCATCCCTCCTCACTCCGGACCATGGACAGGCGTGGCACACTTCTACAGTGTGCTCCACCGTGACCTCAGTGTCCGATTCAAGAGATTTCGTTTTTTTCCGAGAATCTTTTGACCTTTGAGGTATGATGATACCTGTCTAACTTTTTCTCTAGAAAGGTTTACATCTTGGAACGAGCAAATATTTTTAAACTGTTCGACGACTTGATGATTCAAAAGTGTTCGTTTTAATTGGCTTTTAAATATTAACGCTTCGAATTCTGCTGAAGTATTAGCTTCAGCAGAATTTGAAGTATAAACCTCAGCAAAATTTCAAATACATATAAATTTACCGACATTACTTTTTGAGTATCTCAGCGGCCACAGCGAGTTACGCTGCTGCAGCTGCTGAGATACTCGATCGGCACAAATACACCGTTAAGTTTTGACTGCTTTAATCCCGTGGAGGGTCGATTCGATACATGAAACACTATAGATTTGTGAAGATAAAATAAAAAATTAAAGTATTTTTTTTCTACAACTCGAATACGCACGTACGAAATTAATTTCTTTAAGTAACGTAACGTTACGTCATCGTAACGTTACGTCAAAAACACACAAACAGTACCTCTACCATGAGTTTTAAGCAATAGTATTCGTCGCTACTCGATATCGACGCCGTAAATATTTTGTATGGCAAATTTTGGTTCTGCAAGTGACCGCTAGAGGCACTGCAAAATTTGCCATACAAAATATTTACGGCGTCGATATCGAGTAGCGACGAAT
Organism: Leucania comma; assembly: GCA_958295575.1. Classification (NCBI taxonomy): domain Eukaryota; kingdom Metazoa; phylum Arthropoda; class Insecta; order Lepidoptera; family Noctuidae; genus Leucania; species Leucania comma. The sequence goes on along the minus strand of OY282467.1, from coordinate 23,439,337 downwards.
ACTATTGCTTAAAACTCATGGTAGAGGTACAGACGCCAAGTGTATTTTCAGGTATAATATAATTATGTACGTACTTTGGGTTAGTATAAATGTAACTAACGTTATTATTTCAAAGTATTATCTATACTTTATTCACTTCTGCATTACACAAAAGAGGTTCATAGAAGCAGGTGTGCATGAGCAAAATATTTACTTTTCGATATAAATTCAAACAATTTAATAAGTAATGATTTTAATATAAAATTTTAACATTGCCTATTCAGTAGTAAATTAAATGGATTTTTTTTTAAATGGCCTGTTAACAAGTTTCCTTCTTACAAAACATAAATTGTACATAACACAAGGCAACAAGATAATTTTTTTACATTCATAAAATATAAGTAACTAATATTATATGTATTATAGTATGAAGAAAATTTAAATCAAGGTACTGACGACCCCTACTTCTTTTAGGTTTTTAACATCAACACTCGAAGCATAAATAAGAATTATTTATTTATTTAATCCTCATGTACAATAGTGGTACGTAGGCGGACTTAATGCAACAAGGCATTCTCTACCAGTCAACCTTTGGGTTAAAAAGACAAAACTGTGGTGGGTGTGCACAATAAATAAATAACAGTAATTTCAAATATAATATAGTATCAATAAAATTAGTTACTTATAATAATAAAATACGTATATCTGCTAATATTGTAAACTAATAAATACTACGATATATATCAAATCAAAATATGACAATTCTGACGAAGACCGAACTAAAGTTGAAAGCACTTCAAGTAGTAGTTCCGAATTTTACGCTTAAAGGAAAATTTTATTATTATAATTATCAATTTATTCAGTTAAAAGCCACATAAATTCAGAAGATGGATAATTGAAATGAATTCATTAAAGTGTAAAAGTTGTTATATAAGTTGATTATGTTAAATTCAGCATCAATCTTAACTATAATAAAGCATAGTTTACATATATTGTACTTTTAATACAAAATGTACAATAAAAAAAACCCTTTTTTAACTTCTGTCTAATGCTATCGCGAATAGCGTTTAAGTGTAATTCTAGAATATAGAACGTACATACTATTGAGCTTTTCGCCTAACGTCTTCCCGTAGACTAACAAAGTACCCACGAGACACACAATTCTTCGCAACTACAATTCCTACATCTACATCCACTATGATTAACCGTCTCATTCCTCACCCGGAGAGTTAATGACGTCATTCTTTGTTACACTATAGCTGGCCAATGTTGAAAACGGCCATAATTTACGGTCGTATCGCCCCAGTCCACTCGCGTTGATCCCGCTAACGTATCGGCCGCTATTCACTCTTACGAGCTCATTTACCATACTACCCGGGTATTGTGATAAGAATTTAAAGTATTAAGGTTTTAGTATGTATGGATTTTTGAATTCAAGGAACGGACGAAACTGGTAGGGAAACGGAACTAATATCCTATGCTTCCCGAAAGTTATGTAGTTATTTTATTTAGCCATCTTTATGTTTACATAAAATAAAGTCATTTATCACAGACTCGCGCACTAAGGGTTCCGTACAAATTTATCTATGAGAACATGAACTGTTACTTCAGAATTGAGTTACGATTTTTCTTTCCGAAATGATTTACTATGTACTGTTTTTGTGACATCAACGGGCGTATCTTTTTTTCTTTAACTTACAGAAGTTTGATTTTTTCACAGCTTCAAGAGACCCCAGTCAAGTCTGGTTAAGTATATGATTTTAATTTCAAATCGATATCGCGTGAGAATTCTGAAATAAAGGGTCTTGAGACCAACATACAGACAGGTGGACAACAAAGTGATCCTATAAGGGTTCAATTTTTTTACTTTTAAGGTATGGAACCCTAAAATAGAAAAAGGATAGAATATTTGTCCATACTGTCTTAGTAATATTTTTTTCGTAGAGGTGGATACGAAATCAAGTACTTAAAAATACAAAAACAACATCTTTTGTCTCTTAATCTTTTGACTTAAAATTTTGCTCATGACACAAGACAAAACAAGCGTAAAGGAAAGTTAATATACATACGTGCTCTATAATAGCAAGGGAGACATCTCAACATGCTCTTTGAGACACGTCAGACTTGCCTTATGCATAATCAGTGATCTATTCAACCCTACAACTTTACATAAATATACATACATGGAACCATGTCTACGTATAAGATTGTAAGGAAGAAGATGGATATTTTCGAGAGGATATTTTCCTGCTACCTATCATACACATGTGAACTCACAGCCATGAGAACCCAAAAATGCAGTTGCTGGATCGAAATCGACTGTCATCATCGGCAGATGATATCATAAGCAGAAAATTATATTATGAGAATAAAATAGTAAAAAGTTCTTTAACCTACTCGGGGACATAGTCCTAAAGTCCTAGATTCCTTATTATCCTATGCAGCCGTTTGAGCGTGAAGGAGTAACATAGTGTACAATACAAAAAACATTCGTCTTTATAAAATTATAGTGTGATTATAATTTTGTTTTGTTTTTTTATTGTCATCCGGTGGAAAAAAATCATTTTCAATGACATCTTCAGTCCTTGGGTGGAGCGGGAGATAGTGTCAGACTTTTACTGACTAAAAAACCCACCCCGTTCCTTCGTAGCCTTCGTACCAGGGCCCTGGTGTTAACTTTCACATTTACCCATGGCCTCAAGAGTAGGCTTCAACCCTGCTGGGCACACCGTTTTAGTCACTCGCCAGTGTAAAAAAAAATAAACAATGTCGTGATTAAGGACCATAATTAAGCAACACTATGTTTTAATTGTCAAAGATCCTTCAAACAAAATGGCCGACGGTTGTCAAATACACATATAGTGACTAAGCGGCGAATAGTAATTCGTTGACTAGGTATATCGTAGGGCGGAACAAATGTTTTGATTAGATTTACTTAGGTAAACTGTGCAATCGAGTATGATGGGCAACAGACTGAAAAGATACGGCTTGTATTGTGACGGAGCCTTTTACTTACAATATAGATTGAGATGGGTCGATGAATCACCATCTTGAACTGGACCCAGACTGAGATAAACTCAGTCTGGGTCCAGTTCAAGATGGTGATTACATGACAAGACGGTAGTACTGTACAAGTTACTAGGTAGATAAGATAAAAAATAATCACGGGCATGTCATAATAATGACGGTAAGTCCCCACATTGAGGCGTGACTGGAAAGTCCTCACGGCGTACTAACCTTTCGCATGACGCTGATTCTGACTGAACACGGTCAGTTTGGGAAGTTCCTACACTGGATTCTTGCGGAAGCGACGCCCGGGTGTCACTACTGTGTGCCCTCCCCCCCCCCCCGCCACCCCGGGCGGCCCGGGGGACATGGTGGAGCACAAGGTCCCCCGGGCGGCCCGGGGGACATGGTGGAGCACAAGGTCGAGGTGTGCCCCGTGTCCTCATGGGGGCGACCGCCTGCCAACCCTCCTTGCTTTGGACCATAGCCTGAACCCAGGCCCGGCGCGAGAAATCACTACCGCCGATCGCCCCCACGTCGACACGGCTGTGCTATGCCCAAGCGGGCGGTAATGCTAGCAAAGAGGAGGCCACACGCGTGAGGCAACGATACTCATGTCCCAGCCGTCGTCGGGATTCCGTTCCCGATTTTCAAGCACCTTAGAGCGACCGGTGCCTCGCCGTCCGGTAACCGTCTGGACCGAACCGACGTCGTCCACAGCGCGCACTTTTCCGTGCGCCTCAAGGAGTAACCAGCAAACGGCTGGCCTTTAGCCCAGCAGGGTCGAAGCCTACTGGGGCAATGGACTGATTTCTGAAAGGAATGTCCGGCCCCGGTATAAAGGGCTGAGAAGGAACAGGGTGGGTTTTTTAGTCAGTAACAGTCTGACACTATCTCCCGTTCCACTCAAGCTGTTATTAGATGATTTTTACACATCGAAAACGGTATGTAAATTTGGCTTAGATACAATGTACTTTAAGTCCCGTCTTCGTATGAATAGTAAATTTTTTTAACAGTAAAATATGCATGTACATATTTTAATGTTTTTGTAGTATTCGGCACCAACTGTATCAAGTTAAATTTCTCAGCAAACATTGCTGAGATTGTAAACACTACAATAAAGTTCTCGGGTCCATTTTACAGAGATCGCGCTATCAATGAATCCACATATTAGACAGTTGCACAGACATTACAGACACAAACAATTGACTGGCCTGTTGGTCTAGTGGTCAGTGGCCCTGACTGCTATGCCGGAGTTTTTGGGTTCGATTCCCACACAGGATAAATGACAGGATCATTTGTTCTGTGTCTGGGTGTAATTTATCTATAATAATTATATAGGTATTTAGAAATATCTCAGTATGTTTATCAGTGGTCTAGTACTTATAACACAAGCTGTCCTTAGCTTGGGACTATACGACGTTGTGTGATAGTTGTGAAAAATAAAACTAACTAACCAAACCTAGCCACATTTCAATCTTTTGAAAACCTTAATTAGAGACACAATAGAAAGACAATGGGTGTGGAATAGTTGAGTAATTGAGTAAAGATTAAAATAAAAAAATCACAATACCTACTAGGAATCAATTGGTGTATAATTAAAACAGCCATTTGAGCTTCACTCAGAAAATCCTGCCAAAAACTCTGTCATGTTAACATCTTTTCATTTACCAGAGTGGGGTAACATAAACCAAACCACTTTATGGCAGAAATATCATTTTAATGCGAGAAAACCTCGTATTAAGTGTTCATTAACAATCAGTGGGTCATAAAACAGAATTAGTGCAGTATTCGTTGGCTCTAACTGTACTTTCAGCACAATGGACAATAGGACCAGAAGGTTGTCTACAAAATATTTACAAACATATATTTAGACAAAACATTCTGTCTGCTCTAGACGGAGCTGATACCACCATAATATTACCGTGCCACCGCTCTCAGCAGTCTCTGCTCGATCATTGAATTAAAATCAAGAAACCTATAATTCTATCGTCTAGCCTGTTGGTCTAGTGGACCTGAATGCAATGCCGGAGGTCATGGGTTCGATTCCCACCCAGGACAAATGTTTGTGCGATGAGCACGATCATTCGTTCAGTGTCTGGGTGTAATTTATCTATATTATGTATGTATTTAGAAATATATAAGTATGTTATCAGTTGTCTAGTACCAATAACACAAGCTCTGCTTAGCTTGGGACTAGACGGCGTTGTGTAATAGATTAAAAAAAAAAAATATGATAGCCAAACCAAATAAGTTAATGTCATTATATGCATCCCATTAGACACAAACTGTTTAAATGACATGAAGACGCGGATTTGTTTTCAGAATTCTTAACCAAAGGCGGGAACTTCGTTGTCTTTCACGCCCACGGAGTTAAAACGACATCATTGATTTTTTTTAAATATGTACCTCGTTCAACACACGAACCGTGCCCGACGATGTTTGGTATGGTGGTTTGAAAAAAAACCACCATATTATTACACAATTCGGTAAAGTCCATGGCAAACTTTTCTTTGAATTTTTATCGTTATTCCTCATACAAATTCAGCAATCAATGTCTCCTTGAAAAATTCGTCCTATATAATACGGGTCTTATACTAAACAGAATAATAAAATACTCGTAATAAAGCCGTTCCATTTTAACGCAAGTATGGAGTGAGCCTACTGTGCTCCGTGTGTGTGGCTTTTCTAAGTTATGGCTATATTGAGATCGTAAAATATGGAATTAATGAAGAAATTGTAAAACTTGAACGTGTATTGTATTCATTATGAAATCAGAATTCTACTTTTGTAATAGTTTGCTCTAGAAATAAAAGCTAATTAAGTAAACTTTAACAATAATTTAATATTAAATTTCAAATTTCTTTTTTTATATAAGGTGTAGTTTTGAATTTATACAAAACATCAGGAGGTCTTTATAAAGTTTATTTTATTAGGAGGTCAGTATTAAATAATATTTGTTATTCTAGTTTTTTTTTTTTTTTTCATTTTGAGTGTTATTCTCAGTCTCTGGATGGTTTAAAACTACAATTAGACTCGGTATTTAGTGCTTCAACCGGGTTTTTTTGTAACGGTCAGTCAGTTTTCGGACAGGACAAAATTTGTCTATATTGCTTAGTAATATTACTTTTTTTTAAATACCTACCTATTTTCTTGTTGATTTAGGTCGAGAAGCAAATTTACACCTTATTAACCTAGATAAAAAGGATAATGTGTGTTAATGAATATGCACTCGAAAGCACGTGGCTTCAAAACGCATGGTTAATTGGATTTAAAGAGTTCTAGAGTTTTTTTTTTTTTTTTTTTTTTTTATGGTAGGTAAAATCATCCAATGACAAATCCCGCCCTTGGGTGGAGCGGGAAGTAGTGTCAGACTTTTACTGACTAAAAACCTACCCCGTTCCTTCGTTGCCTATAGTGCCGGGGCTGAGCCTTCCTCTCAGAAAACGGCCCTTGACCCCAGCAGGCTTCGACCCTGCCTGCTTGCAGTTAGCAGGCTGGGCCTCTTCGGTGTGCTGACAGCTCCTTGAGGCGCGCGGGAACAGAACGCGCCGTCGACGACTTGGGCTCGGTCCGGTCGGTTACCAGACAATCGGACAGCGTGCTACCCATTGCACGCCGTCCGCAAGCCCGCGCCTACGGTGGCCGGAAATCGGGATCGGAATCCCGGCGGCGGCTGGGGCGAGCGCCCCGTTGCCTCTGCCTGATGCGGTCGGCCTCCTCCTTTGCTAGCATTACTGCTTCGCAGAAGGAGGCGACCGCCTGCCATCCCTCCTCACTACGGACCATGGCCTGAACCAAGGCCCGGCGAGAGAGATCGCTGCCGCCGATCACCTCCACGAGGACACGGCGATGCTCCGCCCAGGCGGGGCACACCTCTACAGTGTGCTCCACCGTGTCCTCCGGGTGTTCCGCACAATGGCGACACCCGGGCGAATCCTCCGCACGAATCCGGAACAGGTACTTAGCGAACTTTCCGTGTTCGGTAAGCACCTGCGTCGTGCGGAAGTTGAGAACGCCGTGAGGTCTTTCCAGCCACGCCTCAAGGATGGGCCTTATCGCCCCAATTGTGGCGCGCCCCGAACGAGGTTGCGATAGTCGCTGACGCCATTTCGCCATGAGATCCCGCCGGAGAAAGAGTTCTAGAGTGGCAACTGTATTCAGGTAGGCTAGTTCCATGCTTGCACAGAGGGGGTTCCGGTATGGTCTTTTGATAGGTAACTCCTACCCACCCTTCTACGCGCAGATGGTGATCACTGGGGTGGTTTTAGTGAGGTAAAAATACATACAGTCGAACATAGAACCTCCTCCTTTTCGAAGTCGGTTAAAAATCCCACACTCCCCGGATTTGTCCCCAAACTCTGGGCGCCTTTTGAAGTTTTCCCCTCGACAACAACAAAAAAAAGGGAAGTTCCATGCTCAGTTCAAGGAAATGTCAGCAAAACCGTAGGTGCCAGCAGGGTCTAAGCGTACTAGGGCAAAGGGTTGGCTTCCAAAAGGGAAGCCCGGGCTCCAGGAACACAAGGCAAAGAAAGAATATAGGAGTGGGTTTTAGTCAGTAAATTCTCTCGCGTTCCGCCTTAGAAAGGGAAAAGTCACCGAGTGATTTCCCTCCTAAAAAAAAAAAAGAAACAGTGTAGCGTAGTTTGGGGAAGGCTTATGTCCAGTTGTGGACGTCTTTTGGCTGAAATGATGGCGATGACGATAAAGTAAAGATTTTTCATAACAATAGCTAATTACAAATGTAGCGACATCTATGTCGTTATAGATGAACTAATCCTGGATCGCGAAAGTAAAATTCTCTCTGATTTGATTTTTTTCGCGATTTCAGGTTTGGTCCCATAGCAAAAATTGAACTAAATACTTGAGTAAAAGTATCTACTTATGTAATAATTGTTATTCTAAGATTTTTTTAAATTTTGAATGGAGATTTCAAACGTCAAGTAATGACTGAATAAGATTTTACTTAGTAACAAGTAATTACTTCTTTATAAATACGGGTGTTAGAAATATTGTAGATTAATTTTTTTAATGTAACCATAGAGTTTGTTGCCGGTTATTCTCAATGGAAAACGACCAATTGGAACCGTGGCACTTTTAAATATCAAAAGCTAGCAGCTTTTGTCTTTTAGAAGTGCCCATGTAGGCCACTGTGAGTTAAATAAGTTCGCGTTAATACAATATAAATATGGTATATATTTATCTCAAATATCTATGAACTAGTTATTTTGGTAAATAAACACGTTTATTTACTATTTACCCTCTTTATACTATTTAGACAGGAAATGTCAAAACCGATTCACAACGAACTCTTTCGGGTAACTTCGTTTCCAGCCATCACTGTCAAAACTCTCAAGAGAGGAGACCGGCTCGAAATGACACCATCTCGACTCCGCGTTCGCAAATTGAAACGGAAGGTGTCCAATAAATTCCACATTCCCCTACTAGGAATTTGGCCGACAAGTCCCTTTCGTTGTGTATGTGAATATTTTATCAAAGTTATTTTAGCATTCTGTGTGGGTAGACTATACCTTTTGTTATAGTTCAGTAAAAGGTTTGATTAAAGCTACCACTCTGGTGTTACATACGAATGAGTTATTCTGTGGCTTATTTTGTGGTAATTTAATAATACTTTTTGTAAAAGGTAGTAAAAAGTTGGTCGTTGGGAAAGAGTTTGCCTAGATTAATTTAATAATAACACCTCTGACTGAATTTTTAAGAAATATACAACCTTATTTTTAGTATATGTGAAACTCGAAACACGTCTTTTTTATATAAAACATCTATGTCAAATTTTGTATAATTGTATCGTGAAAAATCATAAAGTTATAAGCTTTTTATGTTACCTGGTTGTTCACACAAACACATGGTTACCGGACCATCTGCAACTGAAGGAATGTTTTGCTCCCGCACCCAGCTGGGCGCTGGACCTAATGCCCGGGTCAGTGGGTAGCCCAGTGGAAGCCCGCAATGATCTGCAGTGACCTATGTTGAACTTAGTGCAACTTGTGAATTTTTTTAGGAAAAAATATAACATGGTGAAAAATGATTGGAATCGATTCAATTACTGATTCTAAACAAACTATATTAAGGTTTCGCTTATACTAAAAATAGTGTTGTATACACTTATGCAGTCATAATATATAGTGTGTAGTAACATACCATGATTGGTTGCGCCAATTTGCTATGATCCGCGACTTTGTTTTTTGTAATTTATTTTTTTGGCCTAGCAATCCTATCCCTACCGTTTCCGCTTCCCGCACGACCTCTTGAGAAATGATTTGACATTTGACGTTTGTGCATCGAGTGTGAATGTGACCGCACCGCTAACCGCGCCCGCTCGAAATTACAAGAAAATTGACTATTTTCGTGATCCAATCATTCAGAGACTCAACAATAGTGCAGTGTTAGTGCAATACAGGACCTGGCAGTGGTTAAATGTACGAAGTCGAGGTCCGCCGGCGGCGCCATGTGGAACCTTCGAGGTTAAAAGGTCAGTGTTCCTTTCCTAATACATTTATCCCATTAATAAACGCTAGACGCAGTACCTGCATATTGTTAACAAACCTTAGATCGCTTTCTCAAACATACAGTCCATTAAAACATCAAGCAAATTCGCGCAACCATTACTTTTGGTCCTACGAGCAGGATCGTGAATCATTTTCTTGTAATTTCGCAATATAGTATTTGTTCCATAGGGAATAAACGCAACGCGCCTGTTTACCTAGATATAATAGTAGAAAACCCGCATCTAGGCATTTAGGCAACTATACGTTATTTCGCTCGTATAGTTAAAGAGCCATTGATAATTACGGTACCTACGCCGTCAACCGCACCGCATAATTATAGTTAGCTACGTAAATATCAGCGTAGATATAAATCGATCGCATTCTTTTTCTTGACAAAATTCATTCGGAAGTCCTACAAATTGCATGTAGGTAGACGCATTTCAAAAATACCCGTTCATTGTTGAGTGAATATTTGTAGGAAACGGATAAACCATAGATTATATACGCATATGTTATTCCGTTCGTTCGCCGTTCACTTTGTTGTTTACAATATTACCATATTGTTATCTGATAATTATCGCTTACTTAATAATTCGTTAAGTGTTTGTTTGAGTGTATAGTGTGAATATATCAAAACAAGATGTCTCTTAAGGGAACCAAGGTTAGTACTGATTTAAAGGTTCAGTTAAAGCTTTTATACGCTAAAAGGGACTCACAGTTTTCACGTGTTCAATCGATTTGTGATAAATCTTCGCAAACCTCGGATCTGGCGATTAGAGATGCTTTCTTGTGTTCGTTGGAAACTTTAGATAGTTTGCGCGCGGATTTTGAATCTACAATTAATAATATAAACATTTTAGAGTTGGAGTTAAATCCTGATTACTGTGTGAGTTATCAGGCATTGTCGTCCTTTGATGACTTGTATTGTCGTATCAAACGTATTGCTAGGAGTTTAGAGACTCCCCCCCCCGCGAGTGGTTTATCCAACCCTCCTCGCGAACGCCCACGATTGCCGCCAATTCAAATACCTGAATTTGATGGTGACATTCGAAATTGGAATTTATTTATAGATAGTTTCGAAAATATAATACATAGGAACACATCGCTGACAGATCACGAGAGATTGCATTATCTCGTAGAAAAATTGACCGGTAAGGCAAAGGCTGTCTGTGCTGGAATTACGTTTAGCGCTGAAAATTACAATTTAGTTTTGAACACTTTAAAAACAAAATACGAAGATAAGCGATTAGTAGCCACCGCATATTTAGATCAATTATTCGATTTGAAAAGTTTTTCCGTTTGTAACGATCATAATTTAGAGAAGTTTTTAAATATTTTCGCATCATCTGTTCGTGCAGTAAAGAACCTAAAGGTCAATGACCTCTGTGACTTTTTGTTTTTGTATATCGGTTTAAAGAAATTAGATCCTGAAACTGTTCGTCTGTTTGAAACGACTCAGCGCGGTAAAGAAATACCTAAGTTCGAAGATTTAGAATCTTTTATTCGCGACCATATTAAGGTATTGCAGCGCACGTCGGCACGTCATGAAGTCACGAATAGGACAGGTTCCGATCGCCGTATAGACGCGTCATCGAAGTCAGTCAAGACTGCACATACGCTAGTCAATACCGCCTCAACACCTGACTGTTCTCTGTGTAAGGGTAGCCATACACAGCTGTACAAGTGTTCGGGATTTCAGAGATTATCGCCTAGTGATCGTTACAAGTTTGTCCGCACTAATAATTTGTGTTTTAATTGTCTAAGTGACAAACATCTGGTTACGTCATGTAAAAGTGGTGTTAGCTGTCGTAAATGTCCAGCTAGACATCATACCTTCTTACATTTTGAGAGTAGTAAGCTGCCATCGCAGCAGCGGCCTGCGCAGACGCGCGACGCTTGTGACGCGCGGCCTGCTGCAAGTGCAAACGACGTAACATTGTGTTCGCTTTCCGCCGCTGGTACTCAAATCACTACCGTTTTACTTGCGACCGCGCAAGTTGTCATTGTAGATGCCTTTGGCAAACCACGCACCGTTCGGGCGCTACTAGATGGCGCTTCCCAGAGTAATTTTATTACTCGGGATTGTTGTCAACGCCTTGGTTTTAGTTTTAATAATTGGTCATCCCGCTCAGAAGTGAAAGGTTTTGGAGGTTTAAAGGCAACCATTCACGGTTCCATTAAAATAATATTTAGTTCACGTTTTAATCGTAATATTTCGTTTGAAATGGATTCGCTAGTCGCAGATAAGATTACGGAACGGTTGCCCACGGTACCGGTTGACACGTCCATGCTGACGGAGTTTAAGAACTTGCAGTTAGCCGACGGAAATTACGCTTTCCCTGGAGATATCGATCTATTGATCGGTGCTTCGATTCTCCCGCATCTCCAGTTATCACGTAAAATTCAAGGTCTTCCGATGTACCCCGCTCCGCACGCACTGGAAACAGTTCTCGGGTTTGTTATAGTTGGTTCCGCACCCGCTTGTTTAGTTAGTTACTCGACTGTGTCGCACTGTTGCACCGTCGAGCCGCCGCTTGAGTCTACCATCCGCAAGTTCTGGGAGATTGAAGAGGTCAATGTCCCGCCTATTCTCAGCCCTGAGGATCAGGTCACTGAGGAGATTTATACCCGCACGACTACTCGTGATAAAGATGGTCGTTGTGTTGTCGCGCTCCCTTTCAAGGGTGATATTTTTTCGCTCGGTGGCTCCCGTGCCTCCGCCGAAAAACGCTTCTTGTATAGATTTTCTCCGCAGGAACCTTTGAAGGTTTACGAATTCAATCGTCGAATTCAATCGTCACCCCATCGATGGGGCACGTTTGTCGCAAATAGGGTGGCTAAGATTCAAGCTGAACTGTCACCGGAAAATATATTCCATGTCGCTGGAACAGAAAACCCAGCTGATTGTCTCTCACGTGGTTTGCTTCCCGCGCAAATTTTAAATCATCCGCTTTGGTTTTGTGGCCCTCCCTGGCTGCATACCACTCCTAACGAGTGGCCAAATGCTCCGTTTAACCCCGCTACTGTTTCAGAACCACCCGAGGAGAAGAAACATACGCTTGTAGTATCAGTTCCGCGTGAAGAGTCAGTTGTTTTGTTGTTGTCTAATCGAGTCTCGTCTTGGTCGAGACTATTACGCTGTGTAGTTTATGTCCTAAGATTTTTGAGATTATTACCATCGCGTGGTGCTATAATCGCAGCTGATTTGGATAGAGCTGAATCAGTTGTACTTCGAGAGTTGCAGAAATTTTATTTTTCAATAGAATTTCGTAGTTTAGAATCACAAAAACCTTGTATTCCCGCACTTCAACATTTGAAACCATTTTTGCAAGACGGACTCATTCGTGTCGGTGGCCGTCTGCGAAATGCTAAGTTAGAGTTTGAACAAATGCATCCAGTAGTTCTACCACGCAGGGATCACGTTTTGGATTTGTTGGTGGACTATCACCATAAGGTGAATTGTCACGCTGGTCCCGATTTATTAATGTCCATTCTTCGACAGAAGTACTGGATACTTTCCGCTCGCAATTTGATACGCGCTAGAGTGCACAGATGTGTGCCCTGCTTTAAGCTCCGCCCGCGTTTCAACGCGCCGGAAATGGCCGACCATCGTTCTTGTCGTGTTGTACAGACGGTGAAACCTTTCATACATACTGGGACGGACTATGCTGGACCGTTTAAAGTCACTATTGCCCGTGGTCGTGGTATACGTTCCACAAAGGCATACATTTGCCTATTCGTTTGTATGACAACTCGTGCGGTTCACATAGAGTTAACCAGTGATTTGAGTACGCAGGGTTTTATGTCTGCATTTAAACGATTTTTATCTCGCCGTGGTCCCGTTAAGCGCTTATACTCTGACAACGGCACAAACTATGTTGGAGCGCGACGCAATATTTCGGAATTACACACATTCTTACGCTCCAAGTACTACCAAAGTGAATTCGCCCATGTCTTAGCTGAGAATCGCATTGATTGGTGTTTTAATACGCCAGCAGCTAGTCATTTTGGTGGCAATTGGGAGGCGAATATTAAAAGCCTTAAGTCGCACCTGTTTCGGGTCATAGGCGAACAGATTCTCTCGTACGAGGAGTTGAGCACTGTACTCGCTCAGGTAGAGGCGTTGATGAATACGCGTCCGTTGTGTCGGACTTTGTCTAGTGATCCATCGGAGCCACTAGCGTTGACGCCGGCTCACTTCTTGACGACGACTCCTCTTAAATATTTGCCCGCTTTAGATGTCGAGACTGACAAACTGCAGCTCCACCCGCGTCACGCTCTGCTAGATAGCTTAGTTCAGTCCTTTTGGAAGCGATGGAGGACAGATTATCTGCATACGCTGCAGTCGCGTCAAAAGTGGAACACTCCTTCAGATCCAGTCACAGTCGGTACTGTGGTGATACTGAAGACTGAGAGTGCGCCTCCTCTGCACTGGCCTCTTGGTGTAGTGGAAGAAGTTTTTCCGGGTTCGAACGGAATAACGCGAGTCGTAAAAGTTAAAACCACAACTGGATCGTACCTGCGTCCGGTTATTCGCCTCTGCCCTCTGCCTAATCAGTAGTAGTGGCATAGTTAGTTATAAGTTGTTTCGCTACCTAGTATTGATAGTTTAGATTAGTAATAGGGTTTAGTTTCGCTTTTGTTTTTTTTTCTTTTCTTTGAAGGTAACCCTTCAAACCCGGGGGGAATGGTTGCGCCAATTTGCTATGATCCGCGACTTTGTTTTTTGTAATTTATTTTTTTGGCCTAGCAATCCTATCCCTACCGTTTCCGCTTCCCGCACGACCTCTTGAGAAATGATTTGACATTTGACGTTTGTGCATCGAGTGTGAATGTGACCGCACCGCTAACCGCGCCCGCTCGAAATTACAAGAAAATTGACTATTTTCGTGATCCAATCATTCAGAGACTCAACAATAGTGCAGTGTTAGTGCAATACAGGACCTGGCAGTGGTTAAATGTACGAAGTCGAGGTCCGCCGGCGGCGCCATGTGGAACCTTCGAGGTTAAAAGGTCAGTGTTCCTTTCCTAATACATTTATCCCATTAATAAACGCTAGACGCAGTACCTGCATATTGTTAACAAACCTTAGATCGCTTTTTCAAACATACAGTCCATTAAAACATCAAGCAAATTCGCGCAACCAATGATCGTACTAGGAAGTTCAGAACGTGTCAGGTAAGGCAGAAAAAAAGAAATCTTTACATTGAAATTTATTAGTTAAACATACATCTGCAGCGTACCGGAAAACGTATCATTGGAGAATTTCCCACAAGGTAGATCAGTGACCTAGCAAGGATCGCGGGAATCTGAAGAATGTGAGACTCACAGGGGTGTTCGTTGTGGTGACACTAGGGAGAGACCTATGTCCAACAGTGGACGTCTTTGGGCTGAAATGATGCTGATGATGCCTAGTAGATCGCTCTGTCACCAATCAACACCGTTGTGTTGGTGACCGAACTGCCGATACATTCTATAATGTATCGGCAGTTCGGCCACCAACAACGCTATACATAGGTATAGCGTGCCTTAATTGACGTCTTACGATAAGTTACTAAAACGTTAGTATAGCACGCGGCAAATAAGTTGAACTCGTTGCTATGGTTGCATGGTCGCAGCCCCCGCTGCGCGTAACACGTCAGATTTTCGGGTCTCAATTGAGGTGGGGACCCCAATTGAGACCCGAAAATCTGTTAAAGTTCGACCGCCATGATGGTTCGAATTGTGTGCCAAAGATTATACGGTCATCGGTCTGTAGGTACTCACATACAGGGTGGCATCCGTTAACATCGGCAAATGCAAAAATAAATGTTTCAAGGCGACGCCGACGCGGACGTCTTTTTTTAGTTGTGCCGGCAATCCTTTGAATATTCCGCAAATATGTTCGGTTCGTCGTGAGTGCATTAGATGGCAATAACCTCGGAAGTGAAGTCTACCGAAACAACTGAGTAGGCATTTATTTCAAGTTTTATTTACATTTTGTAATTAGTGAAATTATTACTTTTTAATTTAAAATACCAACGCTAAGCCTTTCCTCACGGCGTCCTCACCTTTCACATGAAGCAGGTCCTCACTGGACAAGGTAACTTCGGGAGATTCCTGTACCTAAAAAATTCGGGTTGGAAGAAACGCCCGGGTGTCATAACTGCATGGAACGCCCGGAGGACAAGGTAGAGCACACGGTAGAGGTGTGCCCCGCTTGGGAAGAGCACCGGCATGTCCTCGTGGACAGCACAGCAGTGATCTCTCGCGCCGGTCCTTGGTACAGGCCATGGTCCGAAGTGAAGAGGAGTGGCAAGCGGTCGCCTCGTTCTGCGAAGCAGTAATACTAGCAAAGGAGGAAGCCGCACGTGTGAAGCAATGGCCCTCACGCCTCAGCTGCCGCAGGGATTTTGATTTCTGGCCACTATAGGCGAGGGCTTGTGGACGGCGAGCAATGGTTAGCTCGCCGTCCGTCCGTCCGGTAACCATCCGGACCGAGCCAAAGTCGACGATGGCGCGTATTGATCCACGCGTACCTCAAGGAGTTGTCAGTACTTGTCAGCAAACCTTAGGGGCCCCGCAGGGTCGAAGACAGCCTGGTGGGCATTGTGAAAACGTAACTCGGGCCCTGGAACAAACGCAAAGAAGGGAAGGAGTGGGTTTTTAATCAGTAAAAGTCTGACACTATCTCCCGCCCCACACAAGGCTGCGGAGATGTCATTGGATGATTTTCACACCTAAACAAAAAAAAAGTCTTTGATCTAGAAAACTATAATTTTGTACAGAGATCCCTTTTATGATGTATACAAAGAAAGTAAAAGGTTTGTTCAAAATGTATGTAGAAACCTGTTTCCACGCAGACAAAGCCGCTAACAGAAGCTAGTCATAAAATAAACCTCAGTGATTTGTGTCCTGTCATTCTTCAAACGTCACACCGAAACAACTACCTACATTAATTTAATGCTAACATGGAAAATAAATACTAAAACCAGTTCAAACTACTTAACGATTGATAGGTTTGTGTTTACTAACCCCGCGTTGTTGTTGCAATCATTTTGACGAGTAATTATGTTGATTTCATTTAATTCTAGCTGGTATAGAGATTAATTTCCTCCCAGCTAACACTTATCGATGATTAAAAATACTGTTTCATGTTTGAAATAATTCAAATTGTCATCACCTGAAACTTAGGCGTAAAAGAAGAAAAAATCTTCTGCTTTACTTTTACATTATTTAAATTGCTTAGTTACTAATTAACTGATTTTATTTAATTTTAAAACTTCATGCAACACAAAGGTACACCGGCGGAATTAATGCCTTGGGCATTTTCTATTAGTCAACCTAGGGTGGTGAAGAGAAAACATGGCAGGTGCATAAAAATAAAAGATTAATAAGAAAACAATGGTACAAATCTGTATAAATAAACATACATATATAATTCGTATAATACAACTAATAATATATAATTAATAATAAAAATATATTAATAATATATAATTTCTATGTATATGGATTTTAATATATCAATTTGTACATAGCTAGAATTGTGTAGTATTATTGATCTTTGACCTTTTTGTCCACAGAAGCGACGGAACACCACACCCCTTGGCCTAAAGTGTTCCATCAACACGAAAAGCAGAAAAGTGTTCGAGAATATTCATTTTTTACAATTTTTTTTTTAATTTTTTCATAATCACAGATTATTAAATAAACTTAGCTCACTATTCATTACATTTTCAATTCACGCAAGCAGGTATACAAGTTCAATTATTCAATTTTCCTATCATTAAGTTTATCAATAAATTATGAATTCATTCAATTATTTTGTTAATAAATAACTCAACCACACAATCAATTAAAAAAAAAAGCAGTAATACAAAACTTGATGTAACGGAGTGACTTCAGCAGTTGTAGCCTCAATGAATAAAATATTTTACCACTCCAACTAACACGTCTAACACCCTACTTCCTATCCTAACCTACTGATCCGACATTAATAGTCATGGCTATGGGGGATACACTCCCCCCCGCCCATGGCTCCGCCAACACCGGCAGTACCTGACGTGGACCACGACGACGACGTTCCAGAGGTGACCGAGGTAGAGATGAGAGTGGCGGTACGAAGGCTAAGTGCCAAGAATACCGCCCCAGGACCCGACGGCTTGCCTGGGAGGGCCTGGGTCCTGGCTATGGAGGCTCTCGGGCCTCGATTAAGGGGGCTCTTCAGCGCATGTTTGGAGAGAGGCCAGTTCCCACTTCGCTGGAAGACGGGAAAACTGGTCCTCATAGCGAAGCCGGGGCGCCCTGCGGACTCTCCGTCCGCGTACCGGACCATTGTGCTGCTCGACGAGGTGGACAAGCTCTTTGAAAGAGTCATTGCAAACCGCCTCGTCGCGCGCCTTGCACGAGTGGGGCCGAACCTTTCGGACGGACAGTTCGGCTTTCGCAGGATGCGCTCCACAGTGGACGCCATCATGCGCGTGCGAGCCCTCACGACGGGGGATGCGGTATCCCAGGGCAGGTGTGTCGTGGCAGTGTCCTTGGACATTGCCAACGCCTTTAATTCCCTGCCCTGGAGTAGCATTGGAACGGCACTCCGGTACCACCGGGTGCCCGACTACCTCTGTCGTGTAATCGAGGCCTACCAGTCGGAGAGGTATATCATTTACCCCGGTCACCAGGGAGAGTGGAAACGTCGAGAGATGTCGTGCTTTGTTCCGCAGAGATCGGTACTGGGACCACCCTTGTGGAACATCGGGTACGACTACGTGCTGCGCGGCGACTTCCCTGACGGGGTCAGCGTGGTCTGCTACGCGGACGACACGTTGGTCCTAGCACGGGGAGAGTCGTACCGGACGGCGGTCGAACTAGCGACACGCGGGATTGCGATAGTCGTTGATAGGATCCAGCAGTTGGGACTCGAGGTGGCATTGCACAAAACCGAGGCCATGTGCTTTCATGGCCCTCGGGGTGCGCCACCACCGGGTTCCCAGCTAACGGTAGGAGGATTTCACACCAGCGTCGAGTCGACGATGAAGTACCTGGGACTCGTCCTCAACAGCTGGTGGAACTTCAAGGAGCACTTCCGACGTCTGGCTCCCAAACTGAACCCGACTGGGGCTGCTCTCGGGCGGCTCCTGCCCAACGTCAGGGGACCAGACGCCTCCTGCCGGAAGCTGTACGCGGGAATCGTTCGGTCCATGGCCCTCTACGGGGCTCCACTATGGGCACCGTCGCTGCAACAGCAGCCGAGGGCCCAGCTGAATGCGTGCCAGAGGGTCATGGCAATACGCATGGTGCGAGGGTACCGAACGATTTCCCGCGAGGCGGCGACCCTCCTTGCTGGCCAACCGCCATGAGATCTGGAGGCAACAGTCCTTGCACGACAAGCGTATGGAGATGCAACGCCGGGGCGAAATTCCACTGCCACGACAAGTCGAAGCATGGCGGACAGAGCTCCGGCGGGATCTCATGGCGAAATGGCGTCAGCGACTATCGCAACCTCGTTCGGGGCGCGTCACAATCGAGGCGATAAGGCCCATCTTTGAGGCGTGGCTGGAAAGACCTCACGGCACTCTTAACTTCCGCACGACGCAGGTCCTAACGGAACACGGAAAGTTTGCCAAGTTCCTGTTCCGGATTCGTCCGGAGGATTCGCCCGGGTGTCGCCACTGTGTGGAACACCCGGAGGACACGGTGGAGCATACTGTAGAGGTGTGCCCCGCCTGGGCGGAGCATCGCCGTGTCCTCGTGGGGGCAATCGGCGGCAGCGATCTCTCTCGCCGGGCCTTGGTTCAGGCCATGGTCCAGAGTGAGGAGGGATGGCAGGCGGTTGCCTCCTTCTGCGAAGCAGTAATGCTAGCAAAGGAGGAGGCCGACCGCATCAGGCAGAGGCAACGGGGCGCTCGCCCCAGCCGCCGCCGGGATTCCGATCCCGATTTCCGGCCACCGTAGGCGCGGGCTTGCGGACGGCGTGCAATGGGTAGCACGCTGTCCGATCGTCCGGTAACATACCGGACTGAGCCCAAGTTGTCGACGGCGCGTTCTGTTCCCGCGCGCCTCAAGGAGCTGTCAGCAAACCGTAGAGGCCCAGCCTGCTAGCTGCAGGCAGGCAGGGTCGAAGCCTGCTGGGGTTAAGGGCCGTTTTCTGAGAGGAAGGCTCAGCCCCGGCATGATGGGGTGCCATGACAGAAAACCTCCACGAGTGCCCGCAGGCTATAGTTCCCTTGCGGATACGTCCGGAGCGAAGGCTAGTCTGCGGGACGGTGCACCCTGGGAGGCGGCCAACCACCCCCTTGGGCACTCCTGCCTAAGGGGCCTCGATGGCCGTCTGCGAATGTTCTGTCGGGAGTACGCTTCAACGCGTGTCCCTCTGCTTTAGCAGAGGGCACAGTGGCGAAGCAAGAGCGGGCCCGGCGTGCACTCACCCTGCCACCGGGCAGGCAGGAGGAAGGCTTGCCTCTCCTTCTGCCACCGTTGTTCTCGTAGCCCCAGAGATTGTCCAAGGTCATGTTTCTGACTTTTGATGGGGGTCGAGGGTCTTGGCTTAACCGCCCGGGCCGCGAGGAAGACAACCTCTATTAAAAATTTCCCAAACCTCCAAGCGGCGGCGCACCGTGAGGGAGGTTGTTAGCTTGACTAATGGGTAGCTAAATTAGTCGTTAGTGCGAACCACTAACTTTGAGCAAGTACAGATTGAATTTACTCGTGGGAACAGCTATGGAACCTAAATCGAAATTCTTTCACAAAAGACTGGAGAGTGATGCGCGGTCGGAGTCCGACGCGGCATCCAGAAGGAGCTCGGAGGGCTCGGAGACTGACGAGGGAACGGGAGGCGACTCCGGAAGAAACGCGAGTTCCTTCCGGAAACGCTCTAAACCGGAGGACGGCTCGTCCTCCGAAGGCGAAAAGGGCTCGGCCCGAAAAATCCCCACCAGTGGGCGGGGAGCGGGTCGACCACCTGGAAGAGGGAGGGGAGTCTCCTCCCAGCAGGCTGCCGAGCGAGCCAAGAGGCTCGCCGCAGAGGGACGCCACCCTACTGCGACCAACGCTGAGATGGACCTCTCGGGGCCATCAGGCAGCGAGGGGGAGAACTCCGCTGAGGAGTCGCGCAGGTCCTTTGGGGAGCTGGTGGTCGCTGCCCTTAGGGACATGGGAAGGAAGAGGGAAAAGTCCTCAAAGGAGAGGACGGCCCTCCGCCATGCTGCCTCCATCGGGGAGGCTTTCGACGCTTCCCTCGGGAAGAGTGTGGCGAGACTCCGGGACGAGCTCCGAGCCGAGCTCCGAGCCGAGCTTCAGGCCGAGCTCGCAGGAGTCCAGGGGGTAAGCGGTCCGAAGCCCGCTGGAGAGGGGGGCAAGCGAGGGCAGGGGCAAGCTCAGCCGGAGCCTCAGCCCCAGCCCGAACCGGGAGGCCAGCTGCTGTCGCTGGTGCAGCGGGAGCTCGCTGCTTTTCAGCAGCAGCTACAAAAACAGCTGCAGCAACAGCAGCAGCAGTTCCAGCTGCGAATACAGCAGCAGCTGTCCCTGCTGGAGGGCATTGTACTGCGCCCTCCGCTCGCGGCCACCGGCCAGCGCAACGCGGCGTCTTATGCCGCCGCCGCCGCAGCCACGGCTGCTACGCCCAGGGCGGGCCCACCCGGCCAAGCCGGGCGCGGGGCCATGGCGTCGGGGCCTGCAAGGCCAGCCCCAGCTGCTACGCAACGGCAGCGGCAGCGGAAGACCGCTCCTTCGACGGCCCCGGCGGGACCACCTGCCGCGACGGTGACTGGGCCGCGCCGACGGCCTCCTCCGTCTGAAGAACCCTCGGCTGGCGCCGAATGGACGGTTGTCGGCGCCAAAAGGAAGGCAGGCAAGACCAAAAGGAAACGGGCGAAGCGACAGGAGCGCCGGAAGCGGGCCATGGCGGCCAGACTTCACGCCCCGAACTCCGCGGCTGTAGTCATTACGCTGCAGCCAGAAGCGGAAAAGAGGGGCGTGACGTACGACGACGTCATGGAGAAGGCAAGGCGGGCGGTGTTGCCCCACCTTGACGAGCTCGGAGCCTCTGGGGGCTTCCGTATGCGACGCACCGCAACCGGAGCCCGCATACTGGAGGTCCCTGGCACGGACAACAGCGCTGCAGCGGACGCCCTGGCCGTCAAGATCAGGGCGTCTCTAGACGCCGAAGAGGCACGAGTGTCCAGGCCATCCAGGTGCATAGACATGCGCATAATGGGCCTGGACGACTCAGTCAAGGTGGACGAGGTGGTGGCCGCCATCGTCAGGGCCGGAGGGTGCACGGCCGATCAGGTTCGGGCGGGCACAATCCGCGCTGACAGCACGGGCATGCGAGCCGTAACGGTAAGCTGCCCCGTGTCGGCGGCCAAAACCATCTCCGAGGTGGGCCGACGGCTTCTGGTGGGCTGGGTCTCCGCGCAGGTGAAACTGCTGGAGCCCAGACCTCTGCGGTGCTACCGCTGCCATGTGGGGCACCACGTGGGGGCCTGTTGCGCTGCGGAGGTGGATCGGAGTGACCACTGCTTCCAGTGTGGCAAGCCCGGTCACAAGGCTGCAGAATGCCGTGAGTCGCCGCACTGTTATGCATGTGCGGCGGCTGGCAAGCAGGCCGATCACCGGGCTGGGAGCAGGCCCTGCGACCCCCCCGCCAAGGCCAAGGGCAAGGTCCGTAGGCCCACCGCCGCAGCCGCTACCGTGGCTGCTGTCGCCGCCGCAACCACCGCGGCAGTGCCCTCTCAGGGGGCTCGGGAGGAGACAATGGACTGTCAATAACGGCACCACTACGTCTCCTCCAGGCGAATATCAACCACTGCGCCCCCGCTCAGGATCTGTTGCTCCAGAGCATGGCGCAGTGGTCGATCAATATCGCCGTAGTCTCCGAGCCGCACTTTGTCCTGCCCAGAGCCGACTGGGTTCAGGACCTGAGCGGCTCGGTGACCCTAATTTCGTCGGCCGCCGCCGGTACCCCGTCCCTCGAGGCCGTCACGAGGGGGCGGGGTTGCGTGGCAGCACGGTTCGGGGACATTGTGGTGGTGGGAGTCTACCTGTCCCCGAACAGATCTATCGCCGATCTAGACAACTCCCTTATGGAGCTGAATGCCGTCGTCGCTAGGTTTCACTCCTCCCTCCCTGTGGTCGTGTGCGGGGACTTCAACGCCTGGAACGAGGCTTGGGGTTCCCGGTTCACGAACGAGCGGGGTCGGAGGGTGGAGTCCTGGGCCCTGGAGTTGGGCCTGGTCGTCATAAACCGGGGTTCTGTCCCCACGTGTGTGCGGATGCAGGGTGAGTCTGTCGTGGACATAACGTTCGCCAGCCCTGCTCTGTCACCGCGTGTCGTCGACTGGCGCGTCATAGAGGGGGTGGAGACGTATTCGGACCACCGGTACATCCGGTTCGACGTCTCCGCCCAGTCCTCGACCGCGCCGGTCCAACGGACCCCGTGTGGTCCGCGTTGGGCGCTGAGGCAGCTTGACCGGGATCTCTTCCGGCAAGCCGCGGCGGTACAGGCCTGGGTGCAAGCACCGGACAGGCCTGTCGATATTGACGCCGAGGCGGACTGGTTCGGGGAGGCCTTGTCGCAAATTTGCGACGCGGCTATGCCCCGAGTCCGACCAGGACGTGCCCAGCGCCAGGTGCACTGGTGGTCGCCGGAGATTGCAGCACTGCGTGACGCATGCACTGCCGCGCGACGCCGGTACTCCAGACACCGCAGACGCCGCATCCGTCCACCGGATGCAGAGGCCATAGAGGCGGAGCTGTATGAGGGATACAGAGCAGCAAAGCGCACCCTCCGAGCGGAGATAAAGCGGGCCAAACTCGAGGCCCGCAACGTGTGGCTGGGGACTCTCAACGTGGACCCATGGGGTCGCCCGTACAAGGCGGTGCGGGACAAACTCCGCCCCTGGGCTCCCCCGCTGACGCAGAGTCTCCGGCCCCAGCTTGTGGAGGGTGTAGTGAACTCTCTGTTCCCTGCGCGGGGGGAACACACCCCCCCGCCCATGGCTCCGCCACCTGCGGTGTCCGACGCGGACCACAATGGCGACGACGGTGACCATATTGCTCCAGAGGTGACCGAGGTAGAGATGAGAGTGGCGGTACAAAGGCTGAATGCCAAAAATACCGCCCCGGGACCCGACGGCTTGCCTGGAAAAGCCTGGGTCCTGGCCATGGAGGCTCTCGGGCCTCGACTCAGAGGGCTCCTCAGCGCATGTATGGAGAGGGGCCAGTTCCCGCTTCGTTGGAAGACGGGGAAACTGGTCCTAATCGCGAAGCCAGGGCGACCTGCGGACTCTCCGTCCGCGTATCGGCCCATTGTGCTGCTCGACGAGGTGGGCAAGCTCTTTGAAAGAGTAGTTGCAAACCGCCTCGTCGCGCACCTAGCACGGGTCGGGCCGAACCTGTCGGATGACCAGTTCGGCTTCCGCAGGATGCGCTCAACGGTGGACGCTATCATGCGCGTGCGAGCCCTCACGACGGGGAATGCAGTGTCCCGGGGCAGGTGTGTCTTGGCGGTGTCTTTGGATATCGCCAACGCCTTCAACTCCCTGCCCTGGAGTAGCATTAGGAGCGCACTCCGGTACCACCGGGTGCCCGACTACCTCTGTCGTGTGATCGAGGCCTACCTGTCGAACAGGTACATTATCTACCCCGGTCATCAGGGAGAATGGAATCGGCGAGAGATGTCGTGCGGTGTCCCACAGGGATCGGTACTAGGGCCGCCCTTGTGGAACATCGGGTACGACTACGTGCTGCGCGCCGACCTCCCCGACGGGGTCAGCGTGGTATGCTACGCGGACGACACGCTGGTCCTGGCGCGGGGACGGTCGTACCAGGCGGCGGTCGAACTAGCGACGCGCGGGGTTGCGACAGTCGTGGAGAGGATCCAGCAGTTGGGACTCGAGGTGGCATTGCACAAGTCCGAGGCCATGTGCTTTCACGGCCCTCGGTACGCGCCACCACCGGGTTCCCAATTAACGGTAGGAGGAGTTCACATCGGCGTCGGGTCGACGATGAAGTACCTGGGACTCGTCCTCGACAGCCGGTGGAACTTCGAGGCGCACTTCCGACGTTTGGCTCCCCAACTTAATCGGACTTCGGCTGCACTCAAGCGGCTCCTGCCGAACCTGGGGGGTCCAGACGCCTCCTGCCGGAGGCTCTACGCTGGCATCGTTCGGTCCATGGCCCTTTACGGGGCGCCTGTGTGGGCGCCGACGCTGCGAAGGCGACCGGCGGCCCTGCTGAACGCCTGCCAGAGGGTCATGGCCATACGGATGATTCGGGGATACCGCACGGTATCCCGCGAAGCGGCGAGCCTCCTTGCTGGCCTGCCACCATGGGATCTGGAGGCAACAGTCCTTGCACGCATGCACGATCTGCGCGTGGAGATGCAACGCCGGGGCGAATCCCCGCTGCCGCGACAAGTCGCGGCTTGGCGGACAGAGTTCCGGCGAGATCTCATGGTGAAATGGCGAGAACGACTGTCGCAACCCTGTGCTGGGCACGCCACGATTGAGGCGGTAAGGCCCCTCTTTGAGGCGTGGCTGGAAAGGCCTCACGGCGTCATAACCTTCCGCATGGCGCAGGTACTAACCGAACATGGCAAGTTCGGGCCGTACCTGTACAAGATCCGTGCGGAGGTGACGCCCGGGTGTCGTCACTGTGCGGAACGCCCGGTGGACACGGTGGAGCACACGGTAGAGGTGTGCCCCGCTTGGGAAGAGCATCGCCGTGTCCTCGTGGGGGCAATCGGAGGCGATCTCTCGCGCCGGGGCTTGGTTCAAGCCATGCTCCGGAGCGAGGAGGAGTGGCAGGCGGTCGCCTCCTTCTGCGAAGCAGTAATGCTAGCAAAGGAGGAGGCTGACCGTATCAGGCAACGGCGCTCACGCCGCAGCCGCCGCCGTAACTCCGATCCAAATTTCCGGCCACCGTAGACGCGGGCTTGCGGACGGCGGGCAATGGGTAGCTCGCTGTCCGTTTGTCCGGTAACAGACCGGACCGAGCCCAAGTCGTTTACGGCGCGCACTGTTCCCGTGCGCCTCAAGGAGTTGTCAGCAAACCGTAGGGGCCCAGTAGGGTCGAGGCCTAGTCTGGGGCTCTGGGAAGGTATGAAAATGCATACCAGGGCCCTGGAACCAAGGCAGGGAAGGAACAGGGTAGGTTTTTAGTCAGTAAAAGTCTGACACTACTTCCCGCTCCGCCCAAGGGCGGGATTTGTCATTGGATGATTTTACCTACCGTAAAAAAAAAAAAAAAAAAAAAAAAAGCCCCGGCATGATAGGCAATGAAGGAACGGGGTAGGTTTTTAGTCAGTAAGAGTCTGACACTACTTCCCGCTCCACCCAAGGGCGGGACTTGTCATTGAATGATTTTACCTACCATAAAAAAAAAAACCTTGGTAGACCTTCTGCAAGAGCGGGTCTTAAAATGAACATGGACAAAACCAAAGTCATGGTAAATACCCATGTACGAGTAGCACCCACTCCAATCAAGATCAGAGACTCTACACCCAAAGTTGTAGACGATTATACAAAAAAATACAAAATACAAATACAAAATGTTTATTTCAGAACCAAATATTTTTTTTTTAACAAAGGTTTGTGATTGGAGCCTCCTTTTAAGCAAATGATGCCTGTATTAGGAGACTCCGCTCTTCCATAACTTAACAATATACCAATAGTTTTTTGGCTTTTACTATAAATACCTTATAATTAAAATTTATTTATGTGTGCGAGTGTGTCGGTGTGTGTGTATGATGGTGTGTGTGTATGTGGTGCTTGTCTGTGTCTGCAGAGGTAGTTAATAGATGGTTTATTTTATTTTACGTATTGCAATAGTGCTTCCGTACTTTCATACGTTAAGGTTTTTAT
Source organism: Leucania comma (assembly GCA_958295575.1). NCBI lineage: Eukaryota > Metazoa > Arthropoda > Insecta > Lepidoptera > Noctuidae > Leucania > Leucania comma. Next base: position 23,412,999 of record OY282467.1, on the reverse strand, counting down.
CCATTCTATTAACAATTTCTTACATTCATGTAGTTGTTTAGTGTATATATATATTTCTTTGTTTACCCTATTATAAATCTGTGCTGAGCGTTTGTTATATTGTATAGCGGCAAATTTAGTTTTAGTTTGTGGAACTAGTGCAATCATATCTTTTCGTCTCTTTGATAGTAAATTACTATCGTAAGGAAGACTTTTGTGTTTTTTCATAATTATGTGTGTGATGTATAATTTCCTAACGGAAAGCAGACCACTATCCTGATAGATACTTTCCGTAGGGTGTCTAATTCTTTTAAAATACATAATTTTGATGAGGGCTCGTTGTCCTCGTTCAACCTCTATAAATTTTGTTTTTGCGGCACCGCCCCATATAGGTATACAATAAATTATGACAGATTGTGCAAGGGCAATGTAAATTTCATTTAAAAGATTTCTGCTTTGGCCTACTTTTTTATCGACGACGTGTCTCAATGTTTTGAAGATCCAGCATAATTTTCTTATTCTTCGAGTGACATGTTCGAGATGGGAGTACCAAGATAACTTTTGGTCAATTATGATACCTAAATATTTCGCCTGTGATACTTTATTAATCGTAGGACACATACAATTGTTATTTGCAGTTTTGTCACATGTATGCACTTTAATGCTAAAGGCCTGATTTGGTTGTGATCGATTCGAAACAGAGAAACAGATGTAATTAGTTTTAATTGTGTTCAAAGCTACTCAAGGTTATCGTTTAGCCAGTTAGCAATAATGGTCATACCCATCTCAGCTTTATGCTTAGCTTCGGCCCAGCTATCTCCAAAGAATACAGCAGCAGTATCATCGGCGTACGAAATAATGTTTGCGTTTTCGACTTTTAGAGTACAGAGATCGTTGATATACGTTAAAAAGAGTGTAGGGCCTAAAACACTACCTTGTGGCACGCCAAATGATACATCCGCCTCATCACTGAGATATGGTCCTATCTTAACTCTCTGTTTTCTATTTGATAGGTAATCTTTAAGGAGATTGAGAGGAATTCCTCTTATTCCGACTTTTTCTAGCTTGGTTACAAGAGTTGGAACAGAAACGGTGTCAAAAGCTTTTTTGAGATCTAGAAATACCGTGAGGCATTTTTTCCCTGTATCAAGATGTTCAGTTACTAGCGAGCTGAGGGCAGTAACTGCGTCCTCAGTGGATACACCCTGTCTGAAACCAAATTGAGTAGAAGATATTAGTTCAAATTTATTGAAGTAGTTAATAAGTCTCACGTTAATTAATTTTTCTAAAACTTTAGACAGGGCTGGTAGGACAGAAATAGGTCTATAGTTATTGACATCGTCACTGTTCCCCCCCTTGTGAACCGGTGTAATTACTGATTGTTTCAGTGAGGTCGGGAAAATACCATTCCTGAAACAGAGGTTAACCAGATGGGTAATGATGGGAACGACTTCTTTGCTAACATATTTTAGGAATCTAGTCGAGATATTGTCCCATCCTGGAGCACTGTCCGACTTCAAGCTCATCAAGATGCTTTCTACTTCCTTGGGATCCGTGTCCAAGAGTACAAAAGAATTATTTTGCATAGGTGAGGCGTTATGTCGGTCAACAAGGTTTTTATTAGTCCTAGGCTGGATTTGTTGAGCTAACTATTTACCTATGTTCACAAAGAAATCATTTACATAATTTACTGAAGCAAATGGAGACGGCATGATATTTAATAGTGATGAGCTCTGATTTTTAGTTTTATTTGAATAGGTGATTGATTTTATATTTTTCCAAAGCAACTTGGTGTTAGTTACTGATTTAGCAAGTAGATCTCTTTCGTACTGCCTTTTTAATTTTTTAATGAGGCTATTACAGTAATTTCTGTATCGACGATATGTAATTTTTAATATTTCATTATGTGGTTCTGAACGAGATTTTTGTTGTAGTTTATTGCGATTTTTAATACAGCGTAGTAAACCCGGGGTGATCCACGGTTTGATGATATTACGTTTATTATTTGGGATAGTTGTTATCTTAGTACTATGATTAATAGCGTCGATCAGTTTTTGTACGAGTTGGTTAGTTAGCAAATTTGGGTCATTACAAAATAGAAATTCCGAAAGGTTGTTTTCCTGTAAATATTTTAGCGCTTCTTCATAATTTAGAGTAGTTGTAGTTTTATTTGCAAATTCTTTATTTTTTATTTTTGACAGTGATAAAAACGTAGTGTAATGATCAGTAATTGTAGTTTGTATAATAGCAATTGATGCAGATGTCTTCCTTTTTTTAATCCTCAACATAAAATGGTCGAGGCAGTTTAGTTCTCTTGTGGGTAGTGTATGACCAGGTAGTATACCATAGGCTGACAACATATTAAGGTAATTAATACGGTTTTTTTGTTCATGAGACGTTTCAGTGTCTTTGGGCCTAATGTTAATATTTATGTCACCTGCTATTATTATATTTTTCTGTGTATGTAATGAATCTAAGTGTCCGCTGAGTGAGTCCATAAAGCTATCAAGGTTTGTATTTGACGGAGAACGATAGATACACAATATAACGTTATTTATTATATCCAGTTGAAGGCATGTCGCCTGAGATAGCTGTACTTCATGAGTTACTGGTTTCAGTGTGTTTTTTACGTATACAACTACCCCATCATTTTGATTTAGCTGACGTGTGGTCATATAAGACTGATAATTAGGGAGTTGTGGAATAGGTTTATTAGCATTTAGTCTACATTCCGTTAATATAATAACATCGGTTTCAAAATCAAAGGTAGATAACATAACTATAAAATCATCGAAATTGCAGTATATGCTCCTTATGTTTTGTGAAACAACAGTCAAATCATTTCTCTTAATATAAATATGTTTAGAAAGATTTAAGCAATCGCATTCAATTGTGCTTGCAATTTCAATTTTGTCTATCTCATTCACTGCATGTAATGTGTCACTCATAAGAAAGTGTTTTTAAAGGGAATTAACGTCACTATATGATATTTGTAGGTATATATACTAGGTACAATCAAGATGTATGTTAGTGAAAAATGAGATTGTTTTGTTTTTATATCTAGGAGTATGCTTACTAATTAATTATATTTATCTGGGACAGACAACCCAGTTGGGTAGGTCTTACTTTAAAAAAGAGGTCAATCGTCGAATCCGACTCGGCTGGGTAACATTCGGGAAGCTGCGCAGTAACTTCTCATCCAACATACCACAGTGTCTCAAGCCGAAAGTGCGTGACCAGTATGTGGCGGGAGTGAGCGCGCACACTTTTTCGCACTAGTGCAAAAAACAGGTTGCCTAAAATCGGTAGGGATAAGAGCGGGTATTTGAGTGAGTGTATTGAAAAGTTATTTATTAATAAAATAATTTTGCGTGTCAGTAATTTTGTAAAAAAAAATATAATTCCTCTTTACATAAATTCATTCACTGGCTCTCAGTAATCAGGCTTAACCCTTTTACCTTATAACCCTATCCTTAAATAATAAATCACTCAAAATAATGAACCACAAAACTACCATGCTAACTATGTCACGAGCTTGTATTTTCATAATGATAATAGCAGAACAGTTAATGATGGGTTAAAACGAGGTCTATTAAAATATTCAATGTCCTTATAAATTCATAAAATCGATTGTAAAGACATTGAAGATTATTCCATCAAGGCCTTGGTTGGAAAATTCAATTGTTGGGTTCTGTACTTCAGTAGCGAGCAGTGGTCGCGTGTTCAAACCCAGCCTGGCGTATTATTTTGTATAATTTATTTCACCACCACTGCTCTCAAAACGGTGAAGGAAAGCATCGTGAGGAAACCGGCATGTCCGAGAACCAAAAATTCGAAGACATGTGACACCCACAAACCCGCACTGGGCCTGCGTTATAGATTACGGCCCATTCCTTCTCTAGAGAGGAGGCCTGAGTCCCAGCAGTGGGAACATTAAAAGGCTGATGATGATGATGATCATGTACTTCAGTAAGGAATCTCACGACCTTCAACACTTATAACCAACTGTCACCCAAAATGCGGCACAGATTCAAATCTCTCAAGAAGTTGTCAGAAAACCCTAGGGACCCAGCAGGCTCGAAGCCCACTGGGGCCAAGGGTCGGTTTCTGAGGGCACGTCTCGGCCCTGGTATGAAAAGCAACGAAGGAACGGGGCGGGTTTTTAGTCAGTAAATGTCTGACACTATCTCCCGCTCTGTCCAAGGACGGAAGATGTCATTGGATGATTTTACCCCTCAAAAAAAAAAACAAGAACCCCACAGACAGTAACTATAACAATACTATTTATAAATGTTAATAATCATACACTATTTACTATATAATATCATCAATACTTATAAAATGCTTTGTCATGAATGACTGACGGAGCAACGCATGGCTTAATCTGCTAACCGTACAGACTTAAAACTTGAAGGGTATTGATAAGAATGAATAATTTCGAAATTCAACCCCTATGGGGGTGAAAAAGGGGGACACAGTTTGTAGGGGACAACGTGGTTCTTTGGTCCAATCTACCTCAAATTTTGCATGAAATTTTTTTAACAGAATTGATGGAACATAAGTTACGTATTTTGTTGAAATTCATCCCCTAACGGAGTTAAAAAAGAGTTAGAAGTTATTTTTGGGGTGATTTGCTTCAAAGTTGATATCAGTACTCCTTAGTATTTTTTATTTAAATTATATTTTATTTTGACACATGTTTGAAAACTCAATCTGATTTTCAAAGTAAAAAAAAAGAAATCCAAAAACTCTCTTCGTCCGCGAAAAAGTCAAAAATGTAGAAACATTTTTGACTTTTTCGCGGACGAAGTCACGGGAAAAAATTAGCTAGCTATAACTAATGTAAATATAATGTTTGCTGTCTTCCTTTTATTTATTTATTTTTGGCAATGACATTACCTGCCACATCATTTGTGACGTGACTTCTCTGCAGATCTTCGGAATAGACAGGGCATCGTCAAGGCTTGTAGTATGTGGGCGATGGGATCAAAAGATTTATTTAGAGAAAGGAGTTATTCAATTTCCCTAAAAAAATCTACGTCAGTAAAAAATATTTATTTCTTATCTCTACCCGACTATTCAAGAAGACGATTAAATATGTCATCGTCATCATCAGCCTTTTAATGTTCCCACTGCTGGGACACAAGCCTCCTCTCTGGGAGAGGGAATGGTCCGTAATCCACCACGCGGGCCCAGTGCGGGTTGGTGGATGTCACATATCTTCGAATTTTTACTTCTAGGACATGCCGGTTTCCTCACGATGTTTTCCTTTACTGTTATGAGAGCAGTGGTGATGAAATAAATTACACAAAGTAATGCGCCTGGCTGGGTATAAACCCGCGACCTAAACTCGTAAGTCAAGGCCGTTACCACTTAGCCACCACTGCTCTAATAAATATGTATTTCGAGAATAATTTAATAATTCCTAGCTTTGGTTTTCCATGTCATCGGGATCATGATTGCCTTCAAAGCAATCTATTTCAATAATTTGCACCGGAGTAGGTCAGCTTTTAACAAATTCACTCAAATGAATGAGATGCTTACCGGCACATTAAGGGATGTCGGGCAACCTTTGAAACGGTTGATACGTAGGTACCAGCCTGAAGGACACGTGGATAAAATTAGCTACCGACTTTTCAAAAAAAAAAAAAAAAATTACAAATTAATGATTTTATTACGTTTTTTAATCAAAATATTGTGCAAGCCATCTCTACCATTTATGTTTGTTAAACATTGTGTAAATTAATAATTACATAGTATTAAACAAAGTCGCTTCCCGCCGTCTGTCCCTATGTATGCTTAGATCTTTAAAATTGCGCAACAGATTTTGATGAGGTTTTTTTAATAGATAGAGTGATTCAAGATGAAGGTTTATATGTATAATACATGTATAATTGCGAATCTGGGCCGGGTCACTATTAATAATTATAAAAGTCTTTTATTTCCTGAAAAATAAAAATCTGAATCCTATTTCAGTGCAAAGTAACTAAAAATTAATCTTCATCCTAATATAATATAGCTAGTTGGCTTGCAAAAACCCTTTTGCAGGTGAAGGCTTTCTTCAAGGAATCCCAGCTTTATCTATCTTGTTGTTTACATACAGCTAGTACTGGCTGTTTTCATAGTAATGTTGGGATACCATATATGCGATCTTTCTCAGTATCGTTTCCTACTTGGGCCTCTCAAATGTGTCGCCTTTGTGGGCCATGCCTCGTCTGACAGTCTCACTATATGCTCCGCCCATAAAAATAAAGACGTAAATATGACTCATGAAAAAAACAAAACTGGGCCATAAAAAGTCACCTATGTAAATAGTTTAATTACCGATTTTTTTTTTTTGTTTTTTAACAACTAATTTACTTTCTTCAGAATTTTTCCTATGTTGTGCTATAGGACCTTGCTTTATGCCAAATTTTAAAATTCTGGGTCAACGGGAAGTACCCTATGAATTTTGATTTCCTTGAAAGTGTCGAAACATACTTTTTTTTTTGTGACATAAATGGCCGTAACTTTTTATTTCGTTAATTTAAGAGTTTGATTTAATCACAATTTCAACATAGACTTGAGTACATAGTTTTAATTTTAACTCGATACCTCCACGCGTTGCCGAGATAAAGGGTCTTGACAGACAGACAGATAACAAAGTGATCCTATAAGGGTTCCGTTATTTTGTTTTGAGGTACGAAACCCTAAAAGTAAAGTAGCTAATTCGTTCTTAAACTATCTACTTAATAAATGTTTTTTTGTAAAATAATACTCTTTATCTTTAACAGCAGGGTTTGTACATTCTTTTTTATTAAACGCTAACACCGTTACTTACTTTAGGAATTAGGTTTAGGCGGATTAATTTTTGTATACTCAAAGCATTTATTTCAAGTAAACCGTTTACAGGCACTTTTGAACTGTCATGAAATCAGTCAGAAAAATTAAACAAATTAAACATTCACTTGACCACACTTCAAAGCTTCCAAAGCTTATACAACGTTACGTTTTGGTCGTTTTAATCCCGCGGAGGGTCAATTCGGTACATGAAATACTATCGTTACAAATCGAAAGAGAAAATTAAAAAAATAAAGTACTTTTTTTAAACTCAAATTAAGCGTGAACGTAATTAATTTCTTTAAGTAAACGTCAGCTGAGTGAGGCCAATGAACTATAGGTAGTTAGTACGCAACGACCCACAAACTATCTACAACATCATTGACTCGTTTACTTAAAGAAATTAATTTCGTATATGCGTATATTAAGGGTATTACATTGCTCAATGACCTTGAAGAATTGACCTCTACACTAGTAGAGAAGAATTGACCCCTACACAGGCATTGCAGGGGGTGCTGCGCACGGGGTGTTAGTACTGATTTGGTTTTTTTTCTTGATTACTTATCGATATTCAATGAAATTAGAAAAAGAAATCAATAGAAGGTATTCAATTTATCTCAACATATATTTTCGTATAAATTCAATGTATAAATATAGAGCCGTTTTCAAGAAAGTATGGAATTAATGTTCAAAAAAGGCCTATATACCAGATTTTTTTTCTATAGTTAGGGTATTTTTTTGAGAGATGTAATCAATACAATTTATTAGTAATGTTCTTAGGTTTTTTTTTTATGGTAGGTAAAATCATCCAATGACAAATCCCGCCCCTGGGTGGGGCGGGAAATAGTGTCAGACTCTTACTGACTAAAAACCTAACCTGTTCCTTCCCTGCCTTAGTTCCAGGGCCCTGGTATACATTTTCATACCTTCCCAGAGCCCCAGACTAGGCCTCGACCCTACTGGGCCCCTACGGTTTGCTGACAACTCCTTGAGGCGCACGGGAACAGTGCGCGCCGTAAACGACTTGGGCTCGGTCCGGTCTGTTACCGGACAGACGGACAGCGAGCTACCCATTGCACGCCGTCCGCAAGCCCGCGCCTACGTTGGCCGGAAATTTGGATCGGAATTACGGCGGCGGCTGCGGCGTGAGCGCCGTTGCCTGATACGATCAGCCTCCTCCTTTGCTAGCATTACTGCTTCGCAGAAGGAGGCGACCGCCTGCCACTCCTCCTCGCTCCGGAGCATGGCCTGAACCAAGCTACCTAAGATCATTGCTACCGATCGCCCTCACGAGGACACGGCGATGCTCTTCCCAAGCGGGGCACACCTCTACCGTGTGCTCCACCGTGTCCACCGGGCGTTCCACACAGTGACGACACCCGGGCGTCACCTCCACACGGATCTTGTACAGGTACGGCCCGAACTTGCCATGTTCGGTTAGTACCTGCGCCATGCGGAAGGTTACGACGCCGTGAGGTCTTTCCAGCCACGCCTCAAAGAGGGGCCTTACCGCCTCGAAATGTTCTTAGGTATCCCCTTCATTTTTTATATGGTAATCGTACATAAGGAATAATCTATAAACTTCAATCAACCTAGGTGTTTTTTTTGGATATGGGCAATGTAATCCCCTTAATACGAGGTTTTGAAAAAAATAACTTTATTTTTATTTTTTTTTCTTTACAAATCGATAGAATTTAATTAGGAATAGAAAATAAAACGACTAAAATTTAAGCGGTGTACATGTTTATGAAGTATAAAGAAGAATGCCCAAAAAATTATATCGACATCAGAAATGTGTGTTTAGAAAAGGACACTTTAATAACAAGTTCATATTGTTCTCTATCAACACCATTCTTAAACTTAAGAAGAGCAAAACAGTAATAATTATGTATATAACAGTTTACTCGTGTATTTTATACTAATTTATATTTTTTCTTTTTAATTTCTTACCATTATTGTGCTTGTTTCGGTATAAACTCGAATGTTTCATCTGGAAAGCGAGGAAATATTGTAATAATATAAATTCATTTTATCAAAATATAACTTTAGTTTCAGACGAACGTGTTCGCTGTAGAATGCAACAGATGCTGCAAGTTGTACAACAACGTCTTTTCAGTTTCAAAGTTTATCGAACCAAGCAGCTCAGAGTGTGCCAAGCATATAGCTTCTTTTCTTTCTACTTCATCTATATTATCACTTAATTCAATATTGTTTGGTTGTGTGTGCAGCTGAGGAGTGGAACTCCCTGCCGAAGTCTCGCATTTTCTGATAGCTACAAATGGGAGGCCGGCCAATATAGTAGTCATACCGGAGACTACGAGGGAGCTCAGTATTAAACTGAGCTCCACCGCTCGGTAACCTCAGTAGAGTGTCCAAAAGTGTGAGACTTAAAATGACATGGACAAAACCAAAGTCATGGTAACTTCGAGAAACAGGTCAATCGTTTAATCCGATTCGACTGAGTCGCATTCGGGATGCTGCGCAGTATCTTCCTTTCCAATATACCACAGTGTCTCTAGACGAAAGTCTGTGCCAGAGATGAAATATGGATCTGAAACGTGGTGCTTGCAAAGGAAATCAGAAGCGTTTATTTCAAATAGACCAATTACAGGCACTTTTGAATTGTCAAAATGTCGGTCAGTCCAAAAAAAAACTGAAGTTAAATCCAGAAAACTTAAAAACACCTAAAGGATAATAGAAAGGCCTAGGCTAGCTCGAAGTTTTCATGCGTGATCACATCAGAAATGAACATATCCGTAGGAGAACCAAGGTTACCGACATAGCTCGAATGTGGGCAGGGCACATTGCTCCCAGAACAGATGGTCGATGGGGACGAAAGGTTCTGGAGTGGCGACCAAGCACTGAAAGGCGCAGCGTCAGAAGGCTTCCAACAAGGTGGGCCGATGACCGGAGTTCGAATTTACATTCTAATTAATCTATAATAATAGATGAAACAGGAAACATAACAAAAAATGCTATTTAAACTACTAAGCCAAAAGGATTCTATGAAGCCTACATAGTATCGTCCTACAATAATTATACCAAAATAGACTCATGGTATCGATTTTGAAACATTGTAAATGTAATGAAACAAAAAGGCTTTTATATTTTTTACAACTACATAATTCTATTTTTAAAAGTATTTTTTCAAGCGGCATTTTGAATTTGATAAATGAGTAAAGAACTTTAATAATCTACCAATGTGGATATTTATATTTATGAAGTGTAATATCGATGAAAGCCACTGGCAGAAGAGAGAATTTCAATAAAAAAATGTATTACATTGGAGAGTGTGCGCGGAATCTCACTTCTTTTTTTTTCGGTTTTTTCATCAGAAGAACAGCGAGTTTACCGACCTTTACGATGTTTCCCTCTGCGGTTCGGACCAAGCCTCGTCCTTTAACCGCGTACATCAAGGGATTGGAACAAATTGCATGCTGCGGTCTTCCCATCCGATTATAATTTACCTATCTTCAAGAATAGAGTGAATAGGCTCCTAATAAACTAGTGCGCCTCACCACCAACGATTGCATCACTATTTATAATCAAGTTGGATCGCAGTCAAGCACTAGTTTACATATATCAATTTATTAAAAAAAAAATATAAACTAAAGCATAACATATCTGTTACACCTGTAGCATCGCGCAATTAAAGTTCTCCGCGCAATTTGAATAATTTAATCTTTCGGGCAGTAGCCCACCAGACGTCACCACCTGTCTGGTCGGATCGGCGGTAGCGATCTCTCTCGCCGGGCCTTGGTTCAGGCCATGGTCCGGTGTGAGGAGGGATGGCAGGCGGTCGCCTCCTTCTGCGAAGCAGTAATGCTAGCAAAGGAGGAGGCCGACCGCATCAGGCAGAGGCAACGGGGCGCTCGCCCCAGCCGCCGCCGGGATTCCGATCCCGATTTCCGGCCACCGTAGGCGCGGGCTTGCGGACGGCGTGCAATGGGTAGCACGCTGTCCGATCGTCCGGTAACATACCGGACCGAGCCCAAGTCGTCGACGGCGCGTTCTGTTCCCGCGCGCCTCAAGGAGCTGTCAGCAAATCGTAGAGGCCCAGCCTGCTAGCTGCAGGCAGGCAGGGTCGAAGCCTGCTGGGGTTAAGGGCCGTTTTCTGAGAGGAAGGCTCAGCCCCGGCATGATAGGCAACGAAGGAACGGGGTAGGTTTTTAGTCAGTAAGAGTCTGACACTACTTCCCGCTCCACCCAAGGGCGGGACTTGTCATTGGATGATATTACCTACCAAAAAAAAAAAAGAAAACCTGTCTGGTCGGAGGATCCTACCTTTTCAACGGATATTTAAGGGACTTTACTCTCAGTTCCGCATACCTCCAAACACCTATATCAATTTTACTTTTAATCACTAATGAAGATTAAAAAGACCTCGTACCTACTACTGTTTTCTTTTCTACTTTATAACCTTTTCTAGCACTTTCAAGATAGTGATCAAGTACGTGAGAGTACTATCGTAATATTTCTTTATTATCCGAACCTCTGCACACAAGCAGTGTTGTGGCTACTTTATCTATAAGCTCTTAGTGAAATATTGTCTTTAGATAAATGAACGGTAAGATATACGAGTATATGTTGGTTTTATTTTAGTTGATTTTTTTAAATATTCCTAACTAGCTTTAGCCCGCGGCTTCACTCCCGTCAACCGACTTCTCTATCCTACCCTACTCTACCTTATACCAATAAAGGAGCAGGTTTTGGTTTTGTGTTTGCTTAACAAGATAAAAATCCTAAGTCCTTCTCCTGATTCTAAGCTACCTCCATACCAATTTTTAGCCAAATCGGTTCAGCCGTTCTCGAGTTATAAATAGTGTAACTAACACGACTTTCTTTTATATATATAGACTAGCGGCCCGTTCCGGCTTCGCACGGGTGGACATGATATTTCTTTTTTATATTTTTACCTTTCATTTATATTTTTTTGTTGTTTCATTTCTATGTTTTTTAAACGCAGTATCACATTATTTATGTTTAATTCCAATTCGAATTTATTCATCGCTGTTTCATTAATATAGGTAACTTATTTAATCTCAAGTGAGACAATATATTACTTAGATGTGCCCCTCTCCCGCACCGCTGCAGTGCCTGGCAAGCCACGACACCATTTCTGTATCTTTGACTTTTTAAATTCGTAATATCTATTGAATGGATTAGCCGATTTGAACAATTCAAAAAGTAATCTACATGAATTGAAACAGTCTTGAAAACAATATGATTTATTCGGATAAGGATTTAAACAAAAGTATGAATAACATGGTCTAATTTTAATATGGGTCCACAATTGACCGAGATATCGGCAAACATATACAAACGACAGTTCTGCTATGATTTTTTGAAGAGTTTCGTCCTATATCTTTGAAGTTTATCATCAGATCAAAAAGATATTTTTATGGGACCAATTTGAAAGTATAATCTTTCAATTAAAATAAAAAATTTCGAAATCGGTCCACAATTGACCGAGATATCGGTGAACAAATATAAAAAAAATACATACAGCCGAACATAGAACCTCCTCCTTTTCGAAGTCGGTTAAAAAATTAGACATCTCTCCTCTCCGCTTAATCCATTTCCACCAAGACTAAGCGGAGAAGAGATGTGGAAATAACGAAATTGGATTAGTTTATTCAAACACATCTCCTCTCGTCTCCTTTCCACTCCGCTTTTGTGGATACCGGGACTTTTGCTGCCTAAAACCCAGCTATGTACCTTCAGTTATTTTTTGCGTTTGAGGGTTACAGTTACTCTTTTGAACAATCCGGGAGCCCTGGGGGAAGATTTGTTACCTTGGTGACTGGCATCTTCTTTTATCACAACATAAGTTAAACTTATTCATCCGAGCCGATGTAAGTGAGAGAGAGGTTACTAGTTTCTAAAAAGTTTAGCAAAGTTCCTATATAACGCTACCTATATAACGGTATGTATTCTATCGTCATACATACATAGGCCATTGTTCCTCGTTTCTCGTTAGTTCATAGTTAAAAGCACCCTATTGTAACATCGGGCTCCAAATGTTTAAGTTTTAACCGAGCTATTGTCAAATGCGACCTTTAGAATTTCTGAAGGCAAGGTAAATTAAATATGACACGGAGAAAACTGGGATAAGTGATGGGAAATTTAGTGCTTCTATGCACTGAAAATATTGAAGTTTTTGTTTTTTTTTATTATTATTGATAAGCTAGCGTTTGACCGTTATCTCAGCTGAAAAGAAACCCCGGGGCCCTGGATCGAAGGCAAGTAATGGAACAGGGTAGGTTTTTAGTCAGTAAGAGTCTGACACTATCTCCCGCCCCACCCAAGGGCAGGATTTGTTATTTGATGATTTTACCTACCATATCCACCTACCAAAAGCTGTTGGTAAGAGAAGGAGCATGCTTGCCTAGACCTAACCTAGGCACGTTTAACTTAAAGATCCCTAAGTTGTGGTTATAAAATAAAAATATGAATTTGGAGTCAGTCTGGTTGTCAACTGGATCATTTTGAGAACGTCAGTCCAAAGCGTCAGTCAAATGAGTGGCAATTGAAACAAAATGTTCTTATGTGAGTAAAAAGGTGCTCCTAGCTCTCTACACCTTCAACAATTGTGAAAAAGGCGGCGCCTGCTGCTTCAGTCTCTGCACGCTCTGACCGCCACGCCATGAGCCCCTACTTCAGGTAAATGTATACTACTAAAATTATGGTATTTACATTTATATACGTACTAGATATTCATTTTTAGAAAGCGTAGTGAGCCTATGGTATAGCGACTTACCAATAATAATCGTATAATGTAATAGCATGGCTACTATTTTTACGATTTGGTAAATGTGTATTTGGCTCTGAGAAGTGAAGAGAGAAAATCAGCATGGAAGGCATAACGTTTTTTACTATTTTCAGTCAAGGAAGTGTAACTCTAACAAACATCTAAAAATTCATGAAATAGGCCCTAAAACGAGTTGCAAAAATAAAAAAAAGAATAGACAAAATCCTTTGTGCAATAAAAAAAAATATTAAAAATTAATTACACATTTATTAAAAAATAGACATATACCAGCTTGGCTTTTTTTTCATATTTTTTTTTGTAGGGTTCTGCCAGCGTTTGCAAAATAAACGCAAAAAATGTGTTTTATTATTTACGAAATTACATTAAAAACCTCTGAAATTATCAATGTACCCCTATTTCATAATGAATGTATTAAACATATAAACCTTCCTCTTGAATCACTCTATCTATTTAAAAAAACACATCAAAATCCGTTGCGTAGTTTTAAAGATGTAAGCATACAGACAGCGGGAAGCGACTTTGTTTTATATTAGGTAGTGATGTAATACAATTTCAATTACCGACAACAAACAATTATTATTGTAATCCCGGGATCAACGTAAGCCTATTAACATCACTAGGTATATTGTAAACAATTGAGCGCTTTGTCCAACAATACGACGGAGTTGATTGTCTTCTAGCCATTCGGTTTTTGAATTACTTACTTTTACAGTGCCTATCAATTTTAACAAAATTGACGGTAAGAAAAAAAAGGCGTTCGGATTTGGGTGGAGGGTTCCGTACCACGAGCCAGGAAACTGGAAAAATTAACATTACGAACATGATAAATCGAACAAAGGTTTTTTATACATATTTGTGACATATATTTATATAAATTTTATATCACGGTCGATTCATAAGGCTGTCAAAGTATAAATCGTACAAATAAAATTATTTTCGAGTTTTATCTTTTACTTACGTTACGAAAACGTGTTTCTTACCGAATTTCATGATTATAGATCAACGGAAAATATTTTTTTTGGTTTTGATTTCTCTTAGAAGTGTTAAAATATGTGGCATAAACGGCCGTATGTTTTGCATGCATTGTATGAACATAATTTTGACATTCTCAAAGAAATCAAAACCTATAGCAGCGCTGCTAAAGAAGAAACTCTAAAAGCTATAACTTAGTAGTTACGTCACAAGAACTTTACTTTTTTTTGCAATTGAATAGAATCTAATAATGTGTTGGTCAACCGCACCGAGTTAAAGGGCGACGCAGTTAAATCTAACTCGGCCGAGACTGTGGTGTAGGCTAGTTGTAGAAATAAGCGCTCGGCTGAGCACTCGGCGCTATGTTTATACGTACCAAGTATTCGGCCGAGAGCATTGTCCCGCCCGTTTGCTCGGTATATGTGATCAAGGCATTATAAACATGATTCGGGAACTAAAATCTTACAGGCAAGTTTGTACGGAACCAACTTGCACTTGACTGTTTTTTTTACTTGTGGTAGCTGCTATCACTCACACACACACGCACACACACTACCTTTGATATTATGTACAAGTAACCCTTGGAGTTGTTATTTGCTCGCACATTAACATTCGGATTTAAGATTACCTACCCTTGAAATTTAGGTTCAGAAACTTCAGTAGCCTGAAGGGCACACAAACAAGATTTACATATCCGAAGTTCTCTATAACTATTGGTTTTGGTTGGAATAGGTACCTAACTATTATTATGTGCATTAGATTATGTCAGAAACATTCGAACAACCTTTAAACTATGAAATCTGTTTATACTATTTCTAGCGTTCATTTCAAACTAGAGAAGAGTTATTATAAACATGAAGTTAAGGTCAGAAAACGCGACTTTTTTAATGAAAGTTTTTTTAATCGACTTTTAGGTTAAAAAGATGTTATTTATTCGTATATTTTTTTTAATTTAAGTTGGAATAGCCTCACCTGTATAAAACAACTTACTGAGAGGCTCCTCTAGTTGATCTACCAGGCGACAGAGAGTGTTTTAAGTTACGCCTTGTAACCAACCTCACAAAACATACATACACTCACAAATAAACACATACACTACATACGACATGTTACATAAACTTAATAATCATAATGGAAAGATTTCTTTATTTAGTAATTTTAGTTTTGAATGTATATACGCTATTATTAAGCTTGCTTTATCAATTTATTAAATTCATAAATATTTGTATTACTTTGATCAAATTAGTTTCAATTATGTCCTGTTTTATTAATGTATTAAATTCAAAATTATTTTTAGATTACTAAAACTAAATTAATTACTATGAAAATGCTGTTATCTTTAGCAGAGGTTACTATGTAACCTAGTAAAGATGCCAGTTGCGATACATTTTGTGTCAAAACCAATTTTAATACACCCAACATTTTTTTTTTTTTTTGCGAATTAATAAAGCATTATTATTTTTTTAAATCTCACAAAGAATAATGTTTGTACGTTTTATCTGAAGGAGAAGATACAAAGCTTCACTAGATAGAGTTGCTACAATCCGTAGTATACGTTCACGGTGCGTGGGACATAGGGGCAGTAGAACAGACTGAGCTCCTTGAGCTAGCTTTGTTTTGACAATATACGGGATGATAATCTGCCGAGCACTTTTTTATAATCCCGGACGACAAGCAATGGGTAGCCTCCTGCCGTTCGCTAAGGAACGAGCCCTGTACCTCTACCATGAGTTTTAAGCAATAGTATTCGTCGCTACTCGATATCGACGCCGTAAATATTTTGTATGGCAAATTTTGCAGCGCCTCTAGCGGTCACTTGCCATACAAAATATTTAAGGCGTCGATATCGAGTAGCGACGAATACTATTGTTTAAAACTCATGGCAGAGGTACAGTTCTCGACGATCCGTAGTTGTTCCAGGTGCGCCACAAAGAGTTGTCAGCAAAACCGTAGGGTTAGGTAAGGTCGCCTAGGACCATGGCGAAATTCTGAAAATAAAGCCTGTTGACCTAGAATACAAATGGCAACAGTAGTAACTTCATTTTCAAAATAGATGTATGCAGTAGTAGAATACAGACTACCAATGTAGGCTAAATAAAAATTATGTAACTGAAATAATGTACATCCTATTATTACAGTTACATATTTTGTATTTAGCCTGTACTTTACTTCTGCTGGGTAGAGGTATTCCATACTCTTCCAGCAATTTTTTTCTTGAGCTACCTCGAACCAGCCCTCGCTGTGTGGGTCTTGGTCTTATAACCTTTTCTCAGTTTAGCTGCGATGGCGTCGTTCATCAGGCACCCATTTTATGGAGTCTAGAGACATAACCTAAGTAATCCTATTTAAGCTTGGCAGTCTTTTCCGTGACTCATAACCTACATAAATAAAAAAAATATGCTCGAAACGTTACGATCCCGTATATTACAAACGTTGTATCAAGCGCAGGTGGTCCGAGCTCGAATGATACCGCAATAACACTAAAATAAAAGGAAGCTATTGCATTCTCCTGAACTGACACCGATTCCCTTACACTGCCCTTTACGGCTTTCACAATAAGAACCAATATTGCGCTGCGAGAAAATATAATCATGTACTTTGAGGTCTTTTTATTGTATTCGTAATTTTGTCGATGTCATTCTGGGTTTTCAATGTAATGTCTCGGAAAATGTTTGTAGTGAACCTATTGGTTTCTGTAAGAACTGTTGGTGATATTACAATAGTTTAGTTTTATTTGCATTTTTGATATTCTTCCAGCGAATATTAGTATGATCAAAATTTGTGTATGTGTATGTGTATATTTTTGCAGGTGCATATCCCGCTCTTAGGTAGACGAAGAGGGCGTATAAAAACCCACCTGTGTTTTGCAGTCGCTCTTTTTGTTCCAGGAACACGGTTTCCCTTTTAGAAATCTCCAGTGGCCCTAGCGGGCATCGGCCCTGCTGGGTCCTTATAGTTTTGCTGAAATCTCTTTGAAGTTCACATGGAACACTACGCGCCGTCGACTACTTGGGCTCGGTTCTTACTTAAAATCTTTTGGATCCTCCCCATAACTGTCGTAACCCAGCTTGTCGTTCGCTTGGCTACCGCCTGATGCAAATCCCTGCACCCTGATCAGCGTGTGCTCAGCGTAAGAGACTACGCTGACACTGCTAAGGAGGTCGCCGCATTGCACGTAGCCGGAGCCGATGTCCACAAGAGTGACCTTTGTATGGCATTTCTCGTTGTTTCCTCCCCGTGACCGGAGTAGATGTTATATAGTCTTTGACTACTTCAATAGGCTTTGCCGCTGATTGCTCTCCTCTTTTGGTGTCTTCTTGAGACCGGCTCCTCAGAGCCTGGCCAGGTCTGCCTACTTTCATAGTTTTTTTTTTCAATTTGTATAAACTAGTGCTTGACTGCGACTTTCATTTCCGAAAAGCTACGTGATGGCTGTTTGACGGATGTCCGCTACCACTATAGTTGAGTCCTTGGCCGAAGAAGATTTTTGCCTCTTCAAAGCCTCCTTTATAGCAGCTGCTACAATCTCAACAACCCTATCCATAAACTCAAATGCCCATTTTAGGCTTTAGACAAAACGACAATCTGTCAAAGTAATAGTAATATTCAAAAATTGCAGATTTTCTATGAAAAATATAGACAAATCTTTAATACAAAGCTGCGCAAAAATTAATACTAATGTCGGATATATCGGATGTTTAATAATTATTAAAATTTATTGATGTCAATAAAATATATTACTATTTTGTACCTTTATATTATGTTCTTTTGTCTTTGGTTTCTTTCTTTTCTAGACCCAAATGTCAATATTAATGTTTGAAAAATGCAAAGTCCACTTCAAAAAAGCTCACTAACAAATACAATGGTGTAATATGAGAAACTACAATTTTACTTTTTTTTTGCACTCCTCATTTGTATTGAAAAGAAGAAATGAATAAAATTTTTACCAAACGGAATAGTAATTCTGTAAACATTTTTGTTCCTATTTTTCTTTGTTATCAAAACACGACAGTGTTTATTTCCTATAGAACCAGATATGAACAATTTTGTCGGTGCAAACTTTAAATATTTTTACAGAAGAAAAATATATATTTCCTTTAAATTTTGTACTGCATTAGTCAGGGTTCAGCCTTAGACCAGCCAGTATGGTTGTTTTAAATAGTTATGAAATCATTTTAATTTTCATCACCACAACAATTATTTTAGGTGGTGATACCCAGGAACCAAACTTAAACGATTTTCTCATGGATCAAAGAGACAGAAACACATCAAAACGTATTACTAACAATGTTATGGACATAATGTTTGGTAATAAAAGTATGATTAATATATTCTCCAAGGAGATATCTGATGTTGTCAACAGATATACGGCAAAGGTGCGACCTGGTAAGTAAAAAATATTTTATTTTTTTATTATTTGAAATTTTTTGAATAAGTATTTTTCATATTTAATAGCAAACCTTTGCGTTTGATTCCCATAATCTTAAGGTTTCATAAAAATGCTTGACTAGCAATGGAAGTTCATCATTTTGGAATTAGAATGCTAATCGTACATTGTCATCCATTTTTAAGAAAACCCTTCTTGATCCGTCATGATCAACGGTTTCATAGCCTATTGTTTCATCAACGCCATGTTTAATAAGAGGCAACGCGAAAAGAGAGAGACAACCTAAATGCTCTGTTGGCATTTGATAATTGCGTCACTCACTCGAATATGTCATAAAACTTATTTCAGGATATTATACGTGTTTTTGTATGGGTGCATCATGAAGGGTCAAATTCACGCAAAATAATAGATTTTCAAACATTTTTGCCAGATTACTTTCATACATAATATATGTTTTGATTTTAATTGACACCTAGATAATGTCCACAAAATAGATATTTTAAAAATAATACAGATGAATATAATACAGATGTATTTCAAAATCTCTAAAGAAAGATGTGTAATGATGTCATAATTGTGTAAGAGCTGTCTCTCATCATTACACATCTTTTCCAAAATACATTTCCATATTACATTTTGGAAATGTATTTTGGGTTGGTCAATCTTAACGCATATTTAAAAAAAAATTGTTGACTCAAATAACGGCACTCACACTAACAACGAAATAACTAGACCAATTAAATGAGAGCTTGTGGAAATAAAAAAGAATATTTTACTACTATATTTAAAAAAATAAATAAAAAATAATACAACTGGCATGTCAAAAAAATAAACAAAAAAAATATTAAAAAACAAGATGTTTGTTAACTGGGTTAAAGAAAAGTAAAGAAAGTAGTCACTCGTTGACTAAACACGGAGTCTCGGAAACTACTTGATCTACAAAACTGTGTGTGTGACTACTCCGTAAAATACTTTCTTATATTATAACACCTTTTTTGGGGCAGTCGTGTAAAAAAATTTATTCTGTTTCAGTACGCTCACCACTTGGCCTCCCACTGTCATTACAAAAGAAAGATTCTAAGGCAGCTCCGAAGGAACCTCGTAAAATATCCAGAGTCGAAATTAACTTTATCAATAAAGATAATCAAACTGTGCACACGATTCTGTTGCAACCAGCTCGTGGAATAAAACCTCTGCATTTGCCTGATTACTCCAAAACATTGCTTCACATATAAAGGAACAATAAAGTTAAAAATATAACAAAAATGTTTGTTCTTTTTTTATTCCACCGCTATCACTCAATGTCGTTTAGTCCCAAGCTAAGCAGAGCTTGTGTTATGGGTACTAGACAACTGGTAAACATGTTTATATATTTCTAAATACATATATATTATAGAAATTAACCCAGACACAGAACAAATAATGGTGTTCATCACACAAACATTTGTCCTGGTTTTTTGTTTTTTATGGTAGGTAAAATCATCCAATGACAAATCCCGCCCTTGGGCAGAGCGGGAAATAGTGTCAGACTCTTACTGACTAAAAACCTACCCTGTTCCTTCCCTGCCTTGGTTCCAGGGCCCTGGTATGCATTTTCATACCTTCCCAGAGCCCCAGACTAGCCCTCGACCCTACTGGGCCCCTACGGTTTGCTGACAACTCCTTGAGGCGCACGGGAACAGTGCGCGCTGTAAACGACTTGGGCTTGGTCCGGTCTGTTACGGGACAAACGGACAGCGAGCTACCCATTGCCCGCCGTCCGTCCCTATACTATGTAGTGATTAATATTATAGAGCATATAGTTTTATATTGTGATATTTAAGTAATGCATTTTTCCTAGTTTTGAAGTAACTTGGCATGAATTACACATTTAATATAAATTAATAAAATATACAAACACCAAAGTACACTTAGGTATCAAAGTACTTATTTATCCTCATAATTCATATTCAAATAATTCTATAACAAAGCCGCCCACTTGTATGAGCAAATTCCTCCACCGCGACTGTCTGTCTGTCTGTTCTCGATAACCTTAAAAACTATTGAACGGATTTTTATGTGATTTTCACTAATAGACGAAGTGATTCAAGATATTGGGTAAGGTTTAGACAGTTTACAGTAGAGAAAACCCGCGTATTTTAAAGATATATATCACACTTGATAATTATTATTATTATGAGCCTGTAGTGTCCCACTGCAAGGCAAAGGCCTCCCTTCTATTCTTCCACTCTTCTCTATCTTTTGTCACTTGATAATAATAATCACAAAAATAAGCGGGTAATAGCGACGTAGAAAAAACAAAAACCTATTTATAATGTCAGCCTCAAATATAATATATTACATTAATTGGTTTTCTTAATTGGTTAAATTTTACGTTAATAGCTTTTGTTTTTTTTTGTTTCACTCCTAAGTCAAAACTGTAAATGAAAAAACCTGTACGTACATTTACAAAAGGATAAAAAGGATCTGAAGCAGAAGTCATGTAAAAACAAATCACCAAAGTTTGTGAGTGGATTTGTATGAAACGGCAATGAGACCGTAAGTTTGTAAGTGGATTTGTATGAAACGACAATGAAACCGTAAGTTTGTAAGTGGATTTGAATGAAACGGCAATGAAACCGTAAGTTTGTAAGTGGATTTGTATGCTGTTTTATACAAATCCACTTACAAACTTTTGTGATTTTTTTTTTTTGTTTCATGACTTCAGATCCTTTCTGATCCTTTTGTAAATGTACGCACAGATTTTTTCATTTACACTTTTGATTTATAAGTACGCCATATCCTGGAACAGAACACAAGATACTTTTTATCTCAGGAGTATATTCTCTTGGGATAATTTTCTATTAATACGCGAGTAAAGTCGCTGATAGCTGCGGTGTAAAAATAAGCTGTTTCTATTTATAGTATGTTAAATTTCCCCATACAGTTTACCACAAACCAAACTCTAATGTTAAAAAACACCATGTATGAACCAACTCTGTTCCACATTTTTTCACCGCGTGAGAACATCAAAGCCCCTCTCAAACCTTTAATTAAGGGAGTCTCGAAACCATTTTTATTTTTCGGACTTTCAAAGGGATTATATTTCTGAAGACAGAATTTTCGAGAATAATGGTGTATCGGAAGCCAACAAATTCCCCTTTAGGCAACTAATAAATAATTTTCGTGGCCCCTATAGCCGTGGGGTCGGTAGAGGCGCTGACTTTGATGTCGAAGAAGCCACTTGATGTGCACACACTCAAACCACGTGATTAGATGGTAGTTAGGGGAGTGAGGGTGTCCGGAAGGCAATAGCGAATGAATTTTAAATCACGTTAGATCCTGCTGTGATATTGCTCAGCTCTAGTAACCTTCGACGCTTCCAAAGTGTCCCTTTAAAGCTTAAGTGGGGAAGCGGTGTGAGCTGAAAGAAATTGTGTTCATGTCTTAATTCTATGGCAGTATTATTACTCAGTAGTTCAGTAGCTAGGTTTCAAGAAATATTTTGCAATAAACAAGGAATAATAAACTTTAATTTATGTATATTCATAGTATTTTTTTTTTCATTAAACGTTCCCTCATTTTAGAAATTACATCTGCTTCGTGAGTGTGAGTGAGAGACACATAATGAACTCAAATGCACAAAACATCCAGACTTGGAACAAAATATTATCTTTGGGCTATACATATCAGGATAAAAATTAAGGTAAAGTTAGGAAAATGTGCGCTTTGCGAGTGGTACGAAGTGAGTTCAAAAATACAGACAGGCCCTTTACTTTGTGTAATTTGTTTCATCATCACTGCTCTTAAAACGGTGAAGGAAAAAAAAAATGTGCGTAATCGGACATGTTATAGAATCAAAATTCAAATACATATCTTACGAATACATCCTCCTAATACTCGTAGCATTGTACCATACATACCGTAAACATTACGTAAATAAACAAATTGATGTTATTAGCACATCGAAGACGATAATTATATCGAACAACTGAATTAAGAAAACTAATTATGTCGAACAACAACAGCCTAAAAAAGTTATTCATCACTGCAAAAGTCAAAAATGTTTCCAAATATCGTTGTAACAGCCCCTCCCGATCGCGCCTGTAGCATTTATCCAAAGAAAAATCCGATACTAGACACAACGTTCCAATCTCTATATTTAAATTGAGCTTCTATATTCCAGCGGTTTTCATCCAAAAGGTTCTGGCCACATGTTATTCATTCAATAACATCGTTGGGGAGACCACAAATTCCGTTGCCATGTTACTAAAAAGCATTCTTGTGTTTTCCAAGAATAGTTGTTGAATATTCGTTTCGTTTTATTCTTAACAAGTCGCACGTTTAATAATAAACCGGAATATGTCAAAAATTAAGGATTTTTACTTTTGTCAATAAAACGCACTAACTCCGATTGCAAAATCTCTGGGTACAATCGTACCTTTTTAACGTTTTATTAATAAGCGTAAAAATCTTCGCTACGAAAAAAAAATGGCTGATTATATTATTAGATCACCCCGTCTCTTTTCTACAAAAGCGGGTGTCAATCATTTCATACGATTCAGAATCATTCAGTGATGCGGTGACCGTGATATGAGACAGGTGTCGTTATTTTGCGACTTAGTGCTCGATTACGGAGACTCGGCGCGCTGCGCGGTGCGTCGGGCGATCCGTCGTATATTGCCATATATTTGTGTTTGCGCAAGCGATTACGCGGTTCGCTGCTGCAATGTACGACGAAACGCCCAAAGCGCCGCGTCTCCGTAAACACGGCCTAAGGTGGAGTAAGCTGAAATTATTCAGTTTACTTTCAAACGTAGGTGAGACTATTCTAGTTCATTATTTTTCTAAACTAGCATGTTTTGGTTTTACTTCACTTTAGTTGAAAACGGTGTTACAATACAGCATGTATATTTAGACTTGTTGCAGTTTATTATTAAATTATAATTGTATGGATATGAAATATTGCTTTTTAGTGCATTTTAATATAAAAATATTAATTTTATTCGAGAAGCAATTCATTTTATTTTTCTTTATTACTAAAACTATTGGCAAATTTAAATAATACTTGTGTTTATTTCGGTTTCGATATAGTCAGTCTAGCAACGTTGGAGAGACTGCAGTACAGCCCAAGTCTCGATTGAATGTTTACAAACGCTAAGAAAAGTGATTGATTATACTCCTTAGTCTTTTGTGTAACCTGCCGCAGCGTGTGTAGCATGCGGATCTCATCCGGAGATTCTTAGCACCCCTTGCCTTTTTTTAGGTTCGCGCTTGACCGCTATCTCACGTGATGGAAAGCGACGATACGGTCGCCGATGGATCGCGCTTACCTAGAAGAAACCTATTCACTCTTGACTTAAAGATTCCCGGGTTGTAGCCATCAGGAAACACAGACTCCGGCAGGGAATTCCACTCCTTAGCTGTACGCATAATAAAAGTGTTCCCAAAACGCTATGTGCGTATAGGTGGGATGTCCAGCATGTACCGGTGGCGCAACGCCGTACGTCTGGTAGTCCGATGATGGAACGGGCTAGGCGGAATTAGGCTTGCCGTACTCATGACCACAACTAGAGTCAAGAGTAGATGGGCAGCCGAGCACTAGAGGCCATTTCTTTGTTTTGTTTTTCATTTTTGAGGGGGGGGGGGGTTTCCGTAATCGAAAACTTACAATATAAAGTGTTATTTAACATTGATATAGGTTTTTTGCGAAATATTTCGTATTTTTATTTACGTTTTGCTTTAAAATTATTTTAAGTATAATACATTTATATAGATAATATTATTTATTAATATAAAACTGAATTATTAAATATTAGTTTACAAGAAATTTAAAAATTGAACAACAATTTTATACTAAACTGAGTTTAGAGGAAAAGTTTAAAAGATAAACTTCGGTTATTTATTTGATATAAATGATATAATTTAAACTATTATGTCGGTTATATTCGCTATACATCTCTCTTCAATTTAAAACCAAGGAAATAAAAATAACGCCATAAACACGTGAAAACCATCAAAATTTTTTGAAAACTTAAAACTTTGACTGCGATTTCCTAAAAAAGTAAAGTTTTAACTTATTCCGGTTTATTATAAAGCGTGCAAAGTGCTCTATGAGAGTATATATTTTTAACTGCAATATTGTACACAATGCTTTTTAACACACTTTAAAGAACATGGCACATCTAAGTAGTCTTTCGACTTAGCATAGCATGGCATAGCATCAGCCTTATAATATTTTCACTGCTGGGACCCAGGCCGAATTGAATCAGGACGACTTGTAGATATCTAATGATTAGTTAACCAGCTCTGTAATACTTGTTTACGCTTTTTTTTTCAAAAAAACTCTGTACAAAATCTATTCAGAAATTATGGTCATTTGATTTAAAAAAAAAAAAAAATGGTATTAACAGTCGAAGAACAGTTTTAGTAATATCTCTTTTGTTTTAATTTTCCAAACCAAATAAATTGGCGCAACGTTTTCTTCTTAAAAAAATATCATGTTTCACACCGTCTACTCCTCGAATATTTGATGTTTTACTACTTTTATAGCGATCTAAGCGTATAATCAGGCTTATAATATTACAGCTTTAACACTTTTGGTGCTATAAGCATACAAATATTCGTTCGTGTGCTCACAACTTGCTTGCTGAATCGTTACATACCTATTATTGACTTGTGTTTATGCCCAACATACTTGATCAAAACAAGCAAATCCAAATCTAAAATTTTAGATACATATTTCAACAATTTTACGAACTATACACCGTTAAATTTTGATCGTTTTATTCCCGTGGAGGGTCGATCATGAAACACTATCCATTTGTAACGATAAGATTAAAAAATAAAGTACTTTTATAAAACTCGAATTCATCTACGCATGTACGAAATTAATTTCTTTAAGTAAACGAGTCAATGAACTTGTAGGTAGCTGCCAGTCGTTGTGTACTAACTACCTACAGGACATTGGCTTCGCTTAGCTGACGTTTACTTACAAAAAATAATTTCGTTGAAGCGTAAATTAATTCGAGTTTAAAAAAATAGTACTTTATTTTTTAATTTTCTCTTTACGAATCGATAGGGTTTCATGTACCAAATCGACCCTCCTCGGGATTAAAACGACCAAAATTTAACGGTGTATATGAATATATACGTTAAACGCTTTAAATATTTACCGCAACGTTAAATTCATTGAATTATTCCCAACAAGTCTTAACAATGCGAGCTCCTCTTATTACGTAAATTTTAAGTCAGGCTTTTATTTCTCTGCTAGCTGCATTATCAACCAGGTGCCTTTACTAAGTACTAATTACTGCACTCGTTTCAGAGTAGGCTGTATTCGAATACCGCTCCGTAGTGGGTTTTCAGTATAAATAGGACGCATGATAGTGCTGTGCCAAGTTCTTTTCATTGCCTGATTATGTACATTTATTTATTTGTGCGTTTCTGTATCTTCGAGTGTATAAACTGAGCCGTTTACACAGTTTATTCCCATCCTACTATTGTTATCAGATATCACGCTTAATTAAAATGTTTGAGAACTAGTTGGGTTGTGTTGTTAACTGTAAATTTCTATCTATTTGTCTATATTCACACTAATATTATAAATCCAAAACTATATAGATATATGTGTAGGTTTGTTACTTTTTTAAGTTCAAAAGACTGAACGTATTTAGATGAAATTCAGCACGCGGGTATAGCACTTCCCAGAACAGAACGGGCAAAGCCACTAGGAGAAGCTAGTAAGGTATAAGTGACTAGGATGCTTGATAGACGTTGTATTACATTTAGTGGTAAACATTTTTTTTATGATATAAACTAGTGTTAGATTGCGGTCCCAACTGATGGTAAGCAGTGATGCAATCATTGAACATTATTAAGAGCTTATGCAATGGGTAGCTCGCTGTGCGACCGTCCAGCAACCGACCGGCGACGGCGGGCACTGTTCCTGCGGACCTCAAGGAGTTGTCAGTAAACCGTAGGGACCCTGCAGAATGGTCGAAGCCTACTGGGGCCAAGGGTTCGCTTCTAAAAGGACGGCTCGGCCCTGATATGAAAGGCAACGTAGGAACGGGGTGAGTTTTTTAGTCAATAAGAGTCTGACAACATCATCTGCTCAACCCAAGGGCGGGAGTTGTCATTGGATGATTTTTACGCACCGAAAAAGCAGAATTTAAACACAATTTTTAACGTTGAAAATGAGTCTCCCGGTCAAAAAACTAAAACAAGTTTAAAATATTAAAATATCTCCCGCCCAAATATTATACAAAATTATTCTGCAAACTTGTCCCGTTTTTGCATCCTTGTTTTAAGGATGGGATGGGATTTTTCGTGCAAAAAGAGTGTCCTTAATGAGCTCACTTGAAAACAAAACTTCAGGTATAGCGAACATTTTGGTTGACAACATTGTCTTTGATATTTGAAGCGTTCGTTGTTACGGATGTCGAATGTTGTGGCTTTTGAATTACTGGTTTGTATTCCATTCTTTGTTTGTTGATGAAGATATTTATATAGGCAGGTACGCAAATAATAATTTGTTTTTCAGACAATAGCTTCTTGTTGACAATGGTTACAATTATTGTTAGAATTATTCAGACATTGGAAGAATTTTGTACAGATTGGTTTTATAATTATGAAATGATAAGTAGCAAAGGAAACGAAAATGGAATAAATTAGACAGTACCTACATAGTCATGATAACATTGATAAAATTGTCATGATTGACTGTATAACGACCTTATTTTGGGAACTTTTGACGTAAGTTGAGGTGGTTGAAATTGTCAATTCCGAGCAACACTCGTTTCTTAACTTTCTAATAACCAACGGCTTCGTCTCGCGTAAAACTACTAGTTCTTTTTTTACTGTTTATATGTAGGTTTGCGCTTAACCACTATCCTACCCACCCGATGGAAAGTGACGATATGTTCAACAATAGAGCAAGATTTCAATATTTAAGCTTTATTACTACAAAGTTTCATCTTTTGAGAGCAATGGTGATGAAATAAATTACACCAAGTAAAGCGCCTGGCTAGGTTTGAACTCACAACCTACAACAGTCGTAAGTTGATATTATTTTGGTATTCTTGCTCAATTCATTTTTAACTCATGTCCATGTAAAATCAAAAGCATTTCACGATTATTCGGTACGTTGTTATTCTTAAAAAATATATATAGTTATTTAACGAAATTCTGTGTTCATAGTTCTACCGCGTGATGATATTTACGAGATCTGATCAAAAAATCACAGTATAATACTGGGCTATTGTTAGAAATTAAAATACAGATTGGTGAGAGTTATACCAGCCAGCGTCGAAGTAGTTGTACTCATTATTTTTCTTTATTCAATATGCAGCACAATGAGAAAGTTCCTTTCAAGGTATTGTGAGCATTATTAGAAGGTGACAAACCGCTTTTTCGAAGTAGGACCTGCCTTACTGAATTGATTGTTCTAGGTAAACGTAATCGTCTAAAATGCTAAGACTAGAGGCTTTGATCTTTATAGGTATTTTTTTTAAGTTTCTTTCCAGATTCAGGCAGAAGAAAAAATAATGGTGACACCCGGGTACCACCATTACGCGGACTTCCCGGTGGATATGGTAGACTGTACGGTGAGTTTTTTTTTGTGACGTTACTACAAATTTACAGTTTTCAGATTTTGTCGTATACCTACATATGCTATGAAACCCTGCGTTATGCCAAATTTCAAGATTTTGGATTAACGGGAAGTACCCTATGAATTTGGATTCCCTTGAGAGTGAATAAACGTCTTTTGCGACATAAACGGAAAGAGATACTCTTTCCGTTAATTTAGAAGTTTGATTTTTTCAAAGCTTCAAGAGATCACAGACTTATCAAACTTCAAGTTTAACAAAGTATATGGTTTCAATTTCAACTCGACAGTTCACGCGTTCTCAAAATAAAGGGTCTTAAAAGACAGACAGACGGACAGAAAAGTGATCGTATTAGTGTTCTGATATATCACCAAATTATGACAGATTATCAAACTAAAGGGATATTTCCATTTAATAAAAGAAACTTAAACATTTACTAAGTATTTATTCTAAACCTATGTACATAAAAACTAAACTTAGAATAGATACTAGACCTAACTATGTACAAATATAATACAAACCACCAAATACACTCAGGCATGGAAGTATTCCACACATCGACGCACATCGCTGTCATCCGGAAACGTACCCAAAAGACTGGCAGCGTTGCCACGTTGAATGGCAATGCCCATTCTTTGGGCAAAGAATGAGCCAGCCCTCGGGTCACGCAAAGTGTCGATCAAGCGATGTGAAATTTCCCTGAAAAGGATACGCGCACTCGGACCCCATGATCCAAGCGTTTCGATCCCAAACGGCACGAAACTGTAATTACCAATAAGGTTACTGTATTTGCGCCGTTTGAGGGTCTCAACAGCCGCAGCGGCAGCGCCAGCACATCCTGCCGAACTAGGAACATGAGAAGGCGAAAGGGTGTCGACACAGGTTGCGTAAGTAAATTAAAGTAGTTTTTTTTGTACATCTAAATTTCTTAAGAGGGGCCTTCCCCATTAGCCTATCAATAACTTTAGCATGGTTTAAAAGCTGGTTGCTTCATCTAACACAATATAACACGATGTTTGATGAAGAGGCAACGCGAAAAAATAAGAGATAACGCCTGAAAACTGTTGGCATTCGATAATTCCTTTACTCAAATATTAATTGATTTACTCAAATATTTCACAAAACTTGTTCCAGGAAATAGGTGTTTTTTTTTTTGCTTATAAGTTTTTGAGAAAAATTGTGGTCATTCAAAATCTCGATTAAATGTGCAAGGCTTCCATATACGCAGTTTTTAAATATATGACTATAAAGGCCAAATTTCAAGTATAGTATTTTCAGAGGTCTTTGCTGGATTAGTTTTACACAAATGTACGCTTTGATTTCTATAGAAGCCTAAATAATGTCCAGAAGATATGGTATATCCAAAATATCTGGAGAAAGATGTGTAGTAACATCATAATCACTTAAGAGCGTTTGTATAAAAATATACCTCGGGTTGGTGGCTATTAATCCAGATATTGGGGATTGTTCTGTAAAACTCTCTGAAAAACTTGGAGGAAGCGCGCTTGAAGTGAATTAACAATGTATAAAGTCAAAGTCAAAATGTTTTTATTTTATATAGGCCTACATGGGCACTTATAAAACGTCAGAAGCTAGTGCACGGTTCCAAATTGGTCGTTTCCTATGGAGAAGAACCGGTAAGAAACTCCATGGTTACTCTTTTAAAAAATGGTTTGTTGTACAATATTTCCAAATTACAGTATTAATAATTTATGTAAGGACAGTGTAGACCGGTCAATATTGTGCCCAAAAGTACGATGCTACGTTTCGATCTCGTCGGTTTGTCTTTCCAGTTTCTTTGTTTATCACCTTCAAGACAGCTTTTATTCTATTATTAGAATTTTCAATTTTCTTACTTATTGACTTAGATTTAGCTTGGGTGCAGACTCGTTTGAATATCTTTAAATGGGTTCTAACGATATTCAAACGAGGAGACGATTTTTCATAGTATAGCTGATATAAAGATATAGATGAAATAGATGCCCCAAACAAACGCTTCCTACAAACCTACCTACGCTACAAGGTAGGCTGATAACCCGGTAAGCGTTCAGAGAATCTGATAGATCGGTCGTTATGGTGACGCTTGGGTCAGGCCCATGGCCAACAGTGGATGTCTTTCGGCTGAAATGATGATGACTCCAAATGGTTGCGCGAATTTGCTTTGTGGACTGTAGATTTAAAAAGCGATCTAAGGTTTGTTAACAATATGCAGGTACTGCGTCTAGCGTTTATTAATGGGATAAATGTATTAGAAGGACTGACCTTTAACCTCGAAAGTTCCACATGGCGCCGGCCGGCGAATCCCGAACTTTGTACTTTCAAGCACTGCCAGTTTCTGTATTGCACTACACTGTACTATTGTTGAGTCTCTGAATGATTGGAACACGAAATAGCCAATTTTCTTGTAATTTCGAGCGGGCGTGTTAGCGGTGCGGTCACATTCACAATGCACAAAAACGTCAAATGTCAAATCATTTCTTGCGGTCGTGCGGGTGGAAGGAAAACGGATGGTATAGGATTGCTAGGCCAAAAAAACAAATTACAAAAAACAAAGTCGCGGATCATAGCAAATTGGCGCAACCATTCCCCCCGGGTTTGAAGGGTTACCTTCAAAGAAAAGAAAAAAAACAAAAGCGAAATTAAACCCTATTACTAATCTAAACTATCAATACTAGGTAGCGAAACAACTTATAACTAACTATGCCACTACTACTGATTAGGCAGAGGGCAGAGGCGAATAACCGGACGCAGGTACGATCCAGTTGCGGTTTTAACTTTTACGACTCGCGTTATTCCGTTCGAACCCGGAAAAACTTCTTCCACTACACCAAGAGGCCAGTGCAGAGGAGGCGCACTCTCAGTCTTCAGCATCACCACAGTACCGACTGTGACTGGATCTGAAGGAGTGTTCCACTTTTGACGCGACTGCAGCGTATGCAGATAATCTGTCCTCCATCGCTTCCAAAAGGACTGAACTAAGCTATCTAGCAGAGCGTGACGCGGGTGGAGCTGCAGTTTGTCAGTCTCGACATCTAAAGCGGGCAAATATTTAAGAGGAGTCGTCGTCAAGAAGTGAGCCGGCGTCAACGCTAGTGGCTCCGATGGATCACTAGACAAAGTCCGACACAACGGACGCGTATTCATCAACGCCTCTACCTGAGCGAGTACGGTGCTCAACTCCTCGTACGAGAGAATCTGTTCGCCTATGACCCGAAACAGGTGCGACTTAAGGCTTTTAATATTCGCCTCCCAATTGCCACCAAAATGACTAGCCGCTGGCGTATTAAAACACCAATCAATGCGATTCTCAGCTAAGACATGGGCGAATTCACTTTGGTAGTACTTGGAGCGTAAGAATGTATGTAATTCCGAAATATTGCGTCGCGCTCCAACATAATTTGTGCCGTTGTCAGAGTATAAGCGCTTAACGGGACCACGGCGAGATAAAAATCGTTTAAATGCAGACATAAAACCCTGCGTACTCAAATCACTGGTTAACTCTATGTGAACCGCACGAGTTGTCATACAAACGAATAGGCAAATGTATGCCTTTGTGGAACGTATACCACGACCACGGGCAATAGTGACTTTAAACGGTCCAGCATAGTCCGTCCCAGTATGTATGAAAGGTTTCACCGTCTGTACAACACGACAAGAACGATGGTCGGCCATTTCCGGCGCGTTGAAACGCGGGCGGAGCTTAAAGCAGGGCACACATCTGTGCACTCTAGCGCGTATCAAATTGCGAGCGGAAAGTATCCAGTACTTCTGTCGAAGAATGGACATTAATAAATCGGGACCAGCGTGACAATTCACCTTATGGTGATAGTCCACCAACAAATCCAAAACGTGATCCCTGCGTGGTAGAACTACTGGATGCATTTGTTCAAACTCTAACTTAGCATTTCGCAGACGGCCACCGACACGAATGAGTCCGTCTTGCAAAAATGGTTTCAAATGTTGAAGTGCGGGACTACAAGGTTTATGTGATTCTAAACTACGAAATTCTATTGAAAAATAAAATTTCTGCAACTCTCGAAGTACAACTGATTCAGCTCTATCCAAATCAGCTGCGATTATAGAACCACGCGATGGTAATAATCTCAAAAATCTTAGTACGTAAACTACACAGCGTAATAGTCTCGACCAAGACGAGACTCGATTAGACAACAACAAAACAACTGACTCTTCACGCGGAACTGATACTACAAGCGTATGTTTCTTCTCCTCGGGTGGTTCTGAAACAGTAGCGGGGTTAAACGGAGCATTTGGCCACTCGTTAGGAGTGGTATGCAGCCAGGGAGGGCCACAAAACCAAAGCGGATGATTTAAAATTTGCGCGGGAAGCAAACCACGTGAGAGACAGTCAGCTGGGTTTTCTGCGGAGGCACGGGAGCCACCGAGCGAAAAAATATCACCCTTGAAAGGGAGCGCGACAACATAACGACCATCTTTATCACGAGCAGTCGTGCGGGTATAAATCTCCTCAGTGACCTGATCCTCAGGGCTGAGAATAGGCGGGACATTGACCTCTTCAATCTCCCAGAACTTGCGGATGGTAGACTCAAGCGGCGGCTCGACGGTGCAACAGTGCGACACAGTCGAGTAACTATTTAAATAAGCGGGTGCGGAACCAATTATAACAAACCCGAGAACTGTTTCCAGTGCGTGCGGAGCGGGGTACATCGGAAGACCTTGAATTTTACGTGATAACTGGAGATGCGGGAGAATCGAAGCACCGATCAATAGATCGATATCTCCAGGGAAAGCGTAATTTCCGTCGGCTAACTGCAAGTTCTTAAACTCCGTCAGCATGGACGTGTCAACCGGTACCGTGGGCAACCGTTCCGTAATCTTATCTGCGACTAGCGAATCCATTTCAAACGAAATATTACGATTAAAACGTGAACTAAATATTATTTTAATGGAACCGTGAATGGTTGCCTTTAAACCTCCAAAACCTTTCACTTCTGAGCGGGATGACCAATTATTAAAACTAAAACCAAGGCGTTGACAACAATCCCGAGTAATAAAATTACTCTGGGAAGCGCCATCTAGTAGCGCTCGAACGGTGTGCGGTTTGCCAAAGGCATCTACAATGACAACTTGCGCGGTCGCAAGTAAAACGGTAGTGATTTGAGTACCAGCGGCGGAAAGCGAACACAATGTTACGTCGTTTGCATTTGCAGCAGGCCGCGCGTCACAAGCGTCGCGCGTCCGCGCAGGCCGCGGCCGCGATGGCAGCTTACTACTCTCAAAATGCAAGAAGGTATGATGTCTAGCTAGACATTTACGACAGCTAACACCACTGTTACATGACGTAACCAGATGTTTGTCACTTAGACAATTAAAACACAAATTATTAGTGCGGACAAACTTGTAACGATCACTAGGCGATAATCTCTGAAATTCCGAACACTTGTACAGCTGTGTATGGCTACCCTTACACAGAGAACAGTCAGGTGTTGAGGCGGTGTTAATTAGCGTATGTGCAGTCTTGACTGACTTCGATGACGCGTCTATACGGCGATCGGAACCTGTCCTATTCGTGACTTCATGACGTGCCGACGTGCGCTGCAACACCTTAATATGGTCGCGAATAAAAGATTCTAAATCTTCGAACTTAGGTATTTCTTTGCCGCGCTGAGTCGTTTCAAACAGACGAACAGTTTCAGGATCTAATTTATTTAAACCGATATACAAAAACAAAAAGTCACAGAGGTCATTGACCTTTAGGTTCTTTACTGCACGAACAGATGATGCGAAAATATTTAAAAACTTCTCTAAATTATGATCGTTACAAACGGAAAAACTTTTCAAATCGAATAATTGATCTAAATATGCGGTGGCTACCAATCGCTTATCTTCGTATTTTGTTTTTAAAGTGTTCAAAACTAAATTGTAATTTTCAGCGCTAAACGTAATTCCAGCACAGACAGCCTTTGCCTTACCGGTCAATTTTTCTACGAGATAATGCAATCTCTCGTGATCTGTCAGCGATGTGTTCCTATGTATTATATTTTCGAAACTATCTATAAATAAATTCCAATTTCGAATGTCACCATTAAATTCAGGTATTTGAATTGGCGGCAATCGTGGGCGTTCGCGAGGAGGGTTGGATAAACCACTCGCGGGGGGGGGAGTCTCTAAACTCCTAGCAATACGTTTGATACGACAATACAAGTCATCAAAGGACGACAATGCCTGATAACTCACACAGTAATCAGGATTTAACTCCAACTCTAAAATGTTTATATTATTAATTGTAGACTCAAAATCCGCGCGCAAACTATCTAAAGTTTCCAACGAACACAAGAAAGCATCTCTAATCGCCAGATCCGAGGTTTGCAAAGATTTATCACAAATTGATTGAACACGTGAAAACTGTGAGTCCCTTTTAGCGTATAAAAGCTTTAACTGAACCTTTAAATCAGTACTAACCTTGGTTCCCTTAAGAGACATCTTGTTTTGATATATTCACACTATACACTCAAACAAACACTTAACGAATTATTAAGTAAGCGATAATTATCAGATAACAATATGGTAATATTGTAAACAACAAAGTGAACGGCGAACGAACGGAATAACATATGCGTATATAATCTATGGTTTATCCGTTTCCTACAAATATTCACTCAACAATGAACGGGTATTTTTGAAATGCGTCTACCTACATGCAATTTGTAGGACTTCCGAATGAATTTTGTCAAGAAAAAGAATGCGATCGATTTATATCTACGCTGATATTTACGTAGCTAACTATAATTATGCGGTGCGGTTGACGGCGTAGGTACCGTAATTATCAATGACTCTTTAACTATACGAGCGAAATAACGTATAGTTGCCTAAATGCCTAGATGCGGGTTTTCTACTATTATATCTAGGTAAACAGGCGCGTTGCGTTTATTCCCTATGGAACAAATACTATATTGCGAAATTACAAGAAAATGATTCACGATCCTGCTCGTATGGACCAAAAAGTAATGGTTGCGCGAATTTGCTTTGTGGACTGTAGATTTAAAAAGCGATCTAAGGTTTGTTAACAATATGCAGGTACTGCGTCTAGCGTTTATTAATGGGATAAATGTATTAGAAGGACTGACCTTTAACCTCGAAAGTTCCACATGGCGCCGGCCGGCGAATCCCGAACTTTGTACTTTCAAGCACTGCCAGTTTCTGTATTGCACTACACTGTACTATTGTTGAGTCTCTGAATGATTGGAACACGAAATAGCCAATTTTCTTGTAATTTCGAGCGGGCGTGTTAGCGGTGCGGTCACATTCACAATGCACAAAAACGTCAAATGTCAAATCATTTCTTGCGGTCGTGCGGGTGGAAGGAAAACGGATGGTATAGGATTGCTAGGCCAAAAAAACAAATTACAAAAAACAAAGTCGCGGATCATAGCAAATTGGCGCAACCACCAAACAAAAGACGAAATGGTAGCTCACTTCATAACGTTTTGATGTTGACTGTTATTATAATAAACATGTTTTTAATTAATTGTCTATTTAATTGCAAAACAAAACATTGCTCTGTAATTTATCCAGTATTAACTTGTACTATGATACTTCTTCTTACGGTAAACTCGTCAAACATTAACTGCAGCATCGGTGGCACTCATTAAATCCTTGAAAGTGCAGGAGTATGGGTACTTAGGACATTACGATACTTAAATACGGCAAAGAAGTTCCGAAAGATTCATAACAATATTCCTGTTTATCAGTCCATTTCAAATGATGGCTCTAAAACTTTGAACACAGTGTTGTTGACAGCTCGTTTCATTGGCTGAAGTTTGATCGTATGAACAGTGTTATTGTCTGAATTGATGAAATTAATTTCAACTCTGGACAGTCTTTTTGAACTGGTTGGTATTTGTTCGTGTATTCCGGTGTCGTTATTTTCTTTTTCTGATCCATATTGAGGCACTGAGCGGACTGAAACAAAAAACAATATTTATCAGCTTCGTGTGTACCACAGTGTTCGGGGTTCATTAGTCCGTTTTCTAGGAAAAGCAACTCTTATGCCTCAGCCGCCGCAGTAAGAGTGGGTTTGCGGATGGCGAGCAATGCTTACTTCGCCGTCGAAGAAGGACCAGGTTCGAGGCTACAGCGCATTGTGTTACACATTTGCATCAAAGAGGGCTATGTCAGCAATAGTGACGTGGCTACGGGATTGTTCGGAAGAACTACCGCGGCCTTAAAATGCAACGGGCAGTTCAAGGAACACAAGAGGGTTTTGGTTACATTCTGAGACTCTATCTCACTCTAACCAAAGCGGGAGATGTTACTTGATAATTTTCCACCATTAAACAAAAATAAAATATTCTAATACTCTATCTTTCCTGATAGCTATAGCCTAGGGCGCCGCCGCCGCCGGGTTTCCGATCCCGATTTCCGGCCACCGTAGGCGCGGGCTCGCGGACGGCGGGCAATGGGTAGCTCGCTGTCCGTCCGTCCGGTAACAGACCGGTCCGAGCTCAAGTCGTTTACGGCGCGCACTGTTCCCGCGCGCCTCAAGGAGTTGTCAGCAAACTGTAGGGGCCCGACAGGGCCGAAGCCTACTGGGGTCAAAGGGTATGTGAAAATGGCACCCGGGGCCCTGGGACCAAGGCGAAGAATGGAACGGGGTAGGTTTTTAGTCAGTAAGAGTCTGACACTACTTCCCGCTCCACCCAAGGGCGGGATTTGTCATAGGATGATTTTACCTACCGAAAAAAAAAAAAAAAAATAGCCTAGGGGCCTTTAAGTCAAGAGTGAATAGGTAACTTCTAGGCAAGTATGCTCTGAGATAGTGATCAAATGTGAGCATATCGATAATTAAAAATAAAAAAATACCTGGCCGAGCCGTCAGCTTGTACATGATGTCAGCAAACTCCCTGGATATGATATCAATTGTACTTTTATTTCCATACCATATATCCATAGCACTGTTGGAGATCCATTTCGAAGGTCTGTAATCTCTTTGAACCGGTTTTGCATTATCTCTTACATTATGCCTTTTTGTGTCACCTTCCAAAATAAAAACTGTTACCACCAGAAAAATCGCTCTGATTTTGAGACAGGAAAGCATTGTTCGGTGATTCAGAAGTAACTGTAGCTAGATTTGGGTCAAAATGTCATTTTAAACTGTCTGTTTGTAGCATCAATTGCCAAAGTTTACTAGCTTTGTTCTCTTGTTGATGAATTTAAGGAAAACGTTTATATTAAACCATGAATATGTCAATGAAACTTGTGTATCTTCGTTTGATGTTTTCGGGTCAATGTCCCAAACATCTTTGGTGCAAAACAGGCAAGATTTGAACAGGTTGCTTTGCAGTTAATTTTTCCTTATAGAGTGCATGTCTTGCAAGGCGTTGCCCACACTGTGTTTAATGCGTTCATGTGCAAGATTTTATCTATCATTTTTCTGATGTATAAATGTTGAATAGAATAGAAAAAAATATTCGGACAGACACATAATAACGGTTAAAAACACAAATTAAAAGAAAACAACAGTAAATAATGCGCTAGCGTTTCCGTATGGAAAGGACCGCCTCAGCATTTGTTAGACATCAGGCACCCAGCGCTGGTTTCAAGCTAGCAACCCGCAGTGAAGCACGGACGAAGGTAAATAGAATAATAATATATATTTTTAAACTTATAATTTATGTGTGTGTAAGAAACTGATAAAGTATTTATATTTTAAGAGAGGACTAATACTTAATAGATAACTAACAGGTGGTAGTAGGATTGTACGATACAATCAATACAGTCTTGGATGGATGATCACGTGAAAACTTCTTTGAATGTCTATTTTATTTTTTAATACGATTGCTCAAGCAAGTCAACTTTGCTGAAAGTAGTACGAAAATTCTAAAAGCGATGTATTTCATTTATTTTCTGCCAAACACCATCGATCATGCAGTTATTTATAGTTATTTCTTTTGCAATATTGAATAAAAAAAACGTGTTCCCATTCTAGGAATTACTCCTGAGTGCATATCATGTATATAATATTTGTGATATCGTGCATATCACAAATACTGTCGTCGTTATTATAAAGAGCACAACTATTTAGTTATGCATATTCGGAATCAGAAAAAAATCTGATTCTGAATATGTATTTAACTCAAAATATTTGTAATCTCACATCCAAAAAAGTAAAAAAACTAAAACCCGACTACGACCAAAAACAAACCGAAACCCGAACATAAACTAGTGACCCCATGGCGATATTTTTGGTATGTACAAGTGAACCTCTTTCAAATGATACCAAACACGACGTATTAATCTCAACATTTTTTTTAAACATGACTTTTTTTCCGCTAAGGCGTAACTTTAAAATTGAACAATATTTTGGAAATATACAAGTGAAGCCCGTTCAAATGATACTAAACACGGCGTATTTATCTCATTTTTATTTTTTAACACAATACTTTTTGTCCGCTAGAGGGCGCCATATCAAGTTTTGTGACACGTCACGCCTACGTCAGCCTATATTCAGCGGACAATTAAGACGGTTCTAACGATACCTCATATGTCGAGTTTTGATAAGTAGATTAGAACTTATGAGGGAACAGATGAACATACTCTCATACATACATACTTACATAGCCTGTCGAAATCATAACCCTCCTTTGGCTTTGTCGTAGTCGGGTAAATACACACAAAGCCAAAATTGAACACGTGACACAGTGCAGCAGCCAATCGCTCAATTACTACGCCAACTGTGCTGGCATATTCATACACGTCTTTATACCTCATATCCGCGCTTCGCTTGCGATATAGACCCAGTCTAACTGACATTTCGGGAATAACACTTCTGGTACACACAATTTTATTAGCATATATTATTAAATGTTATGTTAGTTGTGGCAGCACCCCTTATAAATAATGTATTCCTGCAATCTGTTACATTTAGGGTGGTGTCTACAACCTTTGAGTTCGTCATGCTTTGTTTACTTTGATAGTGGCTCTGCTTGCCATATTAGGAGCTGGTGCGTGAACGATGTGTCGTGTAATATTCTGTGTAAAGTTACGCTTGTTAAGTTAAATGGTGGTCAGAATAGGTTTTGTGTAAGTAGCCGCCTGCGTCATGTTTTCGATTAAATATGCATGTATTTATATTTTTTTAGCACGCCCTAGTCGCTTACGATTTGTAGCAGTTTTAGCTTGAGAGGTGTCGTTAGATTTGTCTTAGTTGTGAAAGTGACATTAGGAGTATCAAAATTAAGAAAAAAACTTTTCTTAAAATATTAAGCTCGTGGAAAAAACTTTAAAAAGTAGACACTAAAATATTAGAAATAAAAAGTTGAACTTGTCAAAAAACTCGATTGTAAAAAACCACTAAAAAGTTCGAAACGAGTCTTAAGCCTGTCTGATGCAGGTCATCAGACAGGACTGTTCAAAATCTGTTTACAAGTAAAATAATGAAAGACTAATAAGAATATAAATCTCTTTATTAAACAGTAAATTAATACGTTTAAATTCTTAAATTTATTTTAGTGACCAGTTTCTTAAATTATCTCGTAGTTTATTTTACATATTGCATTTGTTTTAAACACTTGGCTGCATGGCTGCATCTGAAAAAAATACAGCGATGTTTAAAATTACAAAACTCATTTAAATAAAAAATATATGTTAAAATTTCTTATAATAAAACATTTTACTAAAATCCATGTTTTTATTTTAAGAATTTTCGTGTCATTAATATAAAAATAAAAAATTAAAATTATAAAATTTGATTTTACTTTTTCACAAAATCCCCAGCTCTTTTACAAATTTTACATATTGATAAACTAATGTTACAGTCAATTAGGGATTTACAATTTATTATCCAAACATCTATGCATCAGAAACAAACAGAAAAAAAAAAAACGCTGGTACCATCAGAATCTGAGCGTATTAGTAGTGTGTGGCGTGGGTAAATAAAGTAACAAATATGTAACTACGAACAAAAATAAAAACAAAGACCGTAAGACAAAATAATGCAGCACTAGTAACTAACAAATTAACTTCAACACGAACTCACCAACTTAAGTTTTCTTTACCCTGTCCTTAACTTCAACAATTTTATCGATAGCTTTCGAACCAACCTCCCATAGCTCTCGAGCAATCAAACTCATAATCGTTTTGTTAGAATAAACGAAATCCATTGCTTTCCCAACC
Organism: Leucania comma; assembly: GCA_958295575.1. Taxonomy (NCBI): domain Eukaryota; kingdom Metazoa; phylum Arthropoda; class Insecta; order Lepidoptera; family Noctuidae; genus Leucania; species Leucania comma. The sequence goes on along the minus strand of OY282467.1, from coordinate 23,372,327 downwards.
CATCTATCTTGACCAGTAAAGCCTTCATTTCCACTCTTTTTCAAATTCTTCTTGAAATTTTCCAGCGTTTTAAATGAATTTGTCTTATAATCTTCTAGAATTATGAAAACGAATATTGTGAGAAATAATGCTACTTGTGCTAACATGATGTTACTGTGGGTACCTCACGCGTCTTGTGTGCAATCGAATGATTGTCCGTACTGGGTGTTTGTTTCTGTATGATTTCTTAGTATGTGGTAAGGATAGTTTCCTACGGTGACGATAGGGTTAACTAACATGAGATAATGTTAAGATACATTTTGTTTTTGTATTGGGATATCTAAAGCACGTTGTTCCGAAGTTGTTGTTTCAATCCTCTCTGTATCTGATTTTTTCTGATGTTGATGTCAGAAATCCAGATTGTCACGACAATATTTTTAGGCCGGCCTCAGTGACGACTACGGTCTTTAGATACCTACTGTACAAAAAATCTTTGCTCATCTATTATGCCTTCTTATGATACGAGTCTATTATACATTTTGTTACAGTTGTGTCTCAGTCTTGATATCAAATTGAATTTTACGACACCATGGTTAATTATGAGGCCAGATTGCCACTGTTTTGTAGAACATAAAAAGTTTCTGAGGAAAAAATACTTTAGACCCAAAATTAGACTAAAAATGACCTATGATATTGACCAACAGAAACAACAATATTTGTAGTCAAATCGAAAAACAAAATTACATACAGTCAATGTATGTACAGCCTTATAACATCCATTGTTTCAATGAACAGAAACACAGTTAATGATAATTGTCAATGCAATATACATGATTAACCTGGCATTGTAATGCTGCAGACTTAAATAATAGGGAAGAGCCTTTAAATCTGTTAATTAAACCAAAAAACTATCGTGACGTATTTTACGAAAAAGCAAAAAATAAAATATAGTCTGAGGTTTGGATCAAAACATTTGATAATATTTATTTTCAACTATTTTATGTAATAGGCACTATTAAAAAAAAACCGTATTTAAATAACATAATAAATTATATTGATAAGATAAGGAGAAACATGTACGTTGAGATGGATGTGTGGTGTGACGAGAATGGATAAAGTGAGAAATGAGTATATATATACTCATTTCAAAGTATTTGAAATGAGTTAAATTATTATTGAGTTAAATGAATTAAATTTCAAAGTGGCGCCAGTGACAGAAAAGTCGAAAGGAAATCGTTTGTCATAGTATGGTCAAATGATGAGGAGAGATGGAGCGCATGTTACTAAAAGAGTTATGAGTTTATATGTGGATGGATGGAGAGGGAGAGGAAGGCCAAAGAGATGGATGGATTGTGTGAGGAGTGATATGTCAGTGTTGCGCCGACCCCAAATAAAATGGGATAAGGGCAGGAAAAAGATAATGAAAGAGAAACATGTAAAAAATGGGACAAATATTCATTGAGCAACCTAATTCGTAAGAATGACAATAAAATTTAAATACAAACAATAAATAAGTTTTGTAAGTATCCGCAATGGAATTGCTGTAGTCGTCTATATTTTGTGCCCGAAAGGACACACGGAGAGCACTAGGGTCAAAATAGTCGAGAAAATAGCTTCCCACATAAACCTCTTTCCTTTAAAACTTCATAAATATCAAAGAGCAAACGCAAAGCAAAATCTTTCCAGAAATAAAATCCCTAAAATACGGAAGTGTATATCCATTTGCATTAAATTTTAGCTCATGTTTACGACGAAGATAAACCTGTTATTTGTGAGCAGCTGAAATATTTTATGTGTATATTTACTTTTTATTGTGTACACTTACATTATACTAACGCATCTTCTTGAATTATGGCTGAGAAATAACGTGCACATTTATGCGACATTTTTGTTTATGAAGCGTATTGTAATGGGATTATTATGATAGTTGAGCCAGTTAAGGTTATTGAAAGAGATATGAAGATAGAAATGCTAAATAAAACTCGAAAAAAATAAACAGGGTACCTGGCTGAAGAAGGCTGTAAAAAATTACTGTGTATTGTTGACAATTAAAAAAAGGTGTGTTTAGGAAGTTTTCTATTAATATTATATTTTCACAGATTAGATTGCAAAGTAGCTGAAGTTTATTGGACTCAAAATGTCTCAATTACAAATTGGCACCCCACGGACAAAGAAGACTATTAGAATTTTCGTTCCAACCAATTTAATTCAAAATATGTCAAGACCCTTTATCTCGGGAACGCGTGGAGGTATCAAGTTGAAATTAAAACCATATACTAAAGTCTACAGTCCTTTGAAGCTGTAAAAAAATCAAGCGTTTTTAAGTTAACGATAAAAAATGATACAGCCGTTTATATCGCAAAAAACGTATATTTCGACCCTCTTAAGAGAATCAAAATTCATTGGGTACCTCCTGTTGACCTAGAATCCTGAATTTTAGCATGGACCAAGGTCTTATAGCACAAAATATGTTTTTAGTTACGTCACCAAAAAAAACTTTTTTGCTTTTCGAAAAAAATCTTTAGAGACTCAAAGATTCAAAAGCATTTATTTCAAATAAACCATTTACAGGCACTTTTGAAAGGTCAAGGAGTCAGTCTGTCAGAAAAAAATGATGCTAATTGCACATTCCAAAGCGTAGATCTCTATGGATAAGAATGTGCAAGAAACTCCATGGCAAGCTAAAAAAATAATTAAAAAGTAAATCGGAACAGAAAATAAAGTATAAAATGATACAGCGGAGTCTACAGTCACACATTTTTTTGAAGTAGCTATACATAATAAAAAATAAAGTTGTTACTAAAAAGTATGATTTATTTAGCAAAAGTAATACATTACAGTATAAAAAAATGCAAGAGCGATTTCATAAAAAAAATAAAATTAAAACATTTCGATCAATAGATCCTACTCTGATCTTGTGATTCGATGTGTAAGACATATTACTACTAAACCTTCCCTTTGTAAAGGTAGACCCTTTGAAGATTTCGCAGCTTCAGACCTTGAGAGGGTTAACGGATCATTCATCATAGAGGAGGCCATTAGCTGTCATTGACAGATTTATGAAAGAACGAACGTTTACAATTTATATCGATATATTTATATATCTATAGCTGAAGATTCTTAAAACTTCCATCACTATGGTACCAAAGAATGCTCAGCTTTCTAGTTGCAAATCATGAACACATATCTTGTCCTTGTTGTTACCTTGTCAACGGCGCCATAATTTTCCACGCATTCCTCAAAGAGATATCAATTAAACGCATAGCAGGACCAAAGTCTACTGGGGCCATGGGTTGACTTCTGAAAGGGTCGAACCGTGGTCCTAAACCGCAAAGGCAAAGAAAGAACATAGGTATGGTTTACTCAGTAAAAGTCTGACACGAACCCCTCCCACTCCCAGTCATTGGATGATCCCTCATTAAAAAAAAATCCTGTGACCCCACTCGTATGAATTGAAACACACTAGTAAAATGCAACAACTATAACATAAAACAAATTAAACAAAATTGAACACATTGTCCAAATAAACTGTGGTACCTGACATAACTTTTCATGTTTTATTAAAATTGTTTTCGGTTGAAATTTTTGGGAATAGGCGAATGGCATCCCATGGTCCCACGTCGAATTTAGCGATGGTGTCCCCTGAGTATCAGGATACGCGTGACAAGTGGTCCAATACCTATGTACTGTGGATTCCGAAATTTCCCATCTCACTTTGGACTTCTAGTAAAATTTCGTTATGGAAAATTTTCATTCAAATAGAATACGTGAGAGTATTTTGATCTGTTTTATGGAGACGTGCGCCGGTTATAGTAGTTTCGTGATAGGGGAGTTAAGTTTTAGTAAGGTACGGTTCTCTTTTATAGTTCTCTTTGGCTAAATGACATTTCATTTTTTTCGATGGATGGCTTCATAAATTCCACTTGCACTGCCTCGGTTTTAGGTACAGTTTTTCAGGGTTAAATTTCGTTAAAACACGGTGAATTTATAGTGGTTCAATTGACTTATAGTAAAATACATATACTTGTATTGTTATTTATTTTGATATAAGTTTTTTTTTTTGTTTTTAGTTTAAGTTGCACCTACTATATTATGTTTCTGCACCACCCTAAGGTCGAATGGTAGAAAATGCCTATGGCATTAAGTCCGCCTTTGTACAGTTTTTTACTTGTGCAAGAAGTTTTAAATAAATAAATAAATATTAAATGTTTATTTCTTTTTATATTCAATTATCACCAACCATCAATGAAAAGTGGAGCCAAAAAACATAAAAAAATCTAACAATATCTTCCTTTTACCCAGGTAACTAGGTTACTCGAAATTCGACCTTATTGCTATATGCCTAAACAATAAATCCCGCAACATTTGCCCAAGTCCCCAGACTATCTACGTCCCACAGACATGCCCGTGAAGATTTGAAAGGATTGTTACACGACCCCGAAATAGACAGCTTTGGAGAACTAAAAGACAGTTCTTTTGTTATAAATTAAAGCAACAAAACTAGGATTTGTTGGTGAAAGTGATTTTGTTCAAATAGATCAAGATTTCGTTATTTCTTTTAACCTTCAGCATGAGTCGTTGTGCTCAATTTGATAGACGCAGATGTTTTGTATCTAGGAGCAAGTACTCGTACATCATTTTCAACTAATAACATGTAGTATATTTATTAAAATATTGCTTGGTACGCAAGTGTTATTACGCACTATTATTACACCTTTAGACAATTGAAAATGTAAAATATAAAATTATAGATGTAAAACAAAGATATTAAGCTTAAGCATAAACCAGCCTTATAATGCTCCCACTGCTGGGACTCAATCAGGCCTCTATCTCTGCGCTCGGGGAGAGAATGACTTACTATTGGTCGGACATCCACTATCGTGGGCTTAGTGTGGGTTAGTAAGAGCTAGAATGTTTTGTTCTAAGACATGCCGGTTTCTCATGTGTTTCTTCACCATTTTGAACGCTCGATACTCTGAAGAAACACATTGTTAGGAACCCAGATCAACACTACCTGGCGGTGATGAAATAAAACGTCTACCTAGGTTGAACCCACGACGGCGACGTACAACTCATAAATCCAAGCCATTACGATAAGGCTATTTCTCCCTGTTTAAAAAACAAAAAGTTTTATTCTTCTTCTTCTTCCTGCTCGAATTCTATAATATTTGGTGATGGCGCAACACGTTTTTTTCTTCCACTTTTCCTGTCACCCGTCACACTATTACTAACTCCCTTTTCTTTCATATCACTCCTCACACAACCCGTCCATCTCTTCTTTGGCCTCCCACTTCCTTTCCATCCATCTACGTGTAAACTCAGAACTCTTTTACTAACATACGTTTCATCCCTCCTCTTCACATGACCATACTTATCAAAAATAAACCCATATAACTTTTCAGAAATGAAAAATAATGGTATGAAAAGAACACGCAGTTTTTCATTATTAATGAAAAAGTCAACTGTTTACTTCACAAATCAAAAATATCTTACTCATTTATTCATAAACACCCACTGAATAAATAATACAAAACCATTACTTACCGAGTAAAATATTCCTAATTATGAATTCCAAAGAATCGCTAAGTTCGCGGATCACCGTCTGGAGTGCTCAGATAAGGCTTGCTTACAAACCCCGAGTTTATTTTAACACTTTTGTGTGTTCAGCTCTCTACGGATTCCATTGTTGACAATTTTATCGCGTTTTCATTTTTCTTCTTCTTTTTTTCGCGAATGTTGAGGCCCGACTATGAGTCTGATCCGGAATTTTCGGGCGCTCCTACGAAAATACCCGATTCTGATACGTTTTTTAGGGTAAACTTTGCAATGTGTTTACTCTGATCTTTAAATGAAAAGAAAGCGAATTTTTTGCGAAAATTCAGTAAAGTGATTTTTTTTTTGAGGAAAATAGACGAAAAAGGCAGCTTTTGGCAGCCTTGCCCGTCATTTTAGATATCATTCTATAAACGTTTCATCTATACTATTCTTTTACTTTGGGATTTACTCAATAAGTATTTTGTGCTCTTTTCGCATGTCCAAGATCATATAACAATAAACATTTAGCACTACAAACTATTAAAATTATAATTTTGTTTATTATACATGCAAAATCTTTCTACGACTATTTAGCGGTTTAATTAAACAATATATAATAAAAATCGACACACAACAGACAAATTATATAATCCAAACACCTTCACATTCCATTACTCACAGGAAAAATAAGACACTATGCCGCTGCTTCGTATTGTACAGAAAAATACACCCTATTAATACAGTAATTGAATACTCTAAAGGCGAGATAGCATTTTTTTGGATATAATATATTCATTCCAACACGAAATAAAAGGAAAATATTGAAAATATGTTTTGCTTGTTTGGCCTACGACATTGTTATATAATGGCCATGATTGCAACATGTACGAGATGGGAGTCATAAAAGACGTCAACTATCAAAAGCAATTGTAGAACAGACTAGAATAGAATAAAACTTTATTGTGCACCAAAAAAGTTACACAAACTGTACATAAATCTAAATGTATTAGCTTTACTACTAACTGTTACTTCTACGGGGGAATCAACTAAATAACCCATTGTCATGGAGACGTCAGTAAGAAATCTAACTGCATTGATTTTAGCAATAGAAAAGTACTATCGCAGTCATTTTAGCCTGATAACTTGAAAAAAAAATCGCTTATATCTTGCGGCCGGCACTAAACCCTACCCGCTTTGAAGTTTTCGTTTCGAGGGCAAGCAAAAATGAACTTAGTGGTGGCCAGGTGGAAGTGTCTTTGATGGTACAACACTGCAATCAATTAAGCTCTTGCTTTGAAATCACTTGAGATCACTCAATAGTAATAAAATTGCACTAGTAAGCTGTAACAAATCTCGCCAAGGCTCAAGTTTCATACTAAAAAAACATTATTTCGCGAACTGGGTGAAAAATCACTTGACTGTTAGGAAAAAAAACTAAGAATATTATTAAAATATTATTATTAATAAAACCATTCAAAAAACTGCATTGGCTGCAACCTCGCTTTAACTTAAAAATAATAAACTCAACGGCTAGTAATCCAAATTTATCGTAAATTTGATAGAATCAATGCACAAAACAAGTAAACTGTGTAAATCGAATTAAATTATCAAATTCACGTTATCGTAATTTGTTAGAGGATTACGATCATAAAAGTCTATTACCATCTGATGAGGAAGAGGACCAATCAATAAAAATAGGGTCAGAGTCGTCGACATTATCTTTCGAGACCGAATGGCTCTGTTATCGATTCCAATAAATGCCGTTCTTTTATTTCAGAAAGGAAAAAAAAAAGAAGAAATTACAGCGAGCAGCTGAAATTCTCATTAAAATTCCATTACGGCACCGTAGTCGAATATGGCTATAGATTTTGATGGCGAAATTATTTTTTATAACAGCATGTAACGACAACGGGCCGTCTGTAATTTCAGTAGGAGGTTCTTTGCCAAAACTTTTAGGTAATGATTAGGGAGTAAGTGAACTTAAATAAGCTGCAAGGTTCAGTGTATATTTGTAAATCTGCTGGTCGTGGAAGTACTTTTTCGTCGCTGTAGAATGAATACCTCGTATGTCTAAAATTTTATTTTGATGTAGGGATAGAAAACTTCTTATGTCATTTCTCTGGCATAATACACCGTTAAATTTTAGTCGTTTTAATCTCGCGGAGGGTCGGTTCGGTACATGAAATACTATCGATTTGTAAAGAAACAATTAAAAAATAAAGTAATTTTTTTCAAAAACTCGAATTAATGTATCTACGCACATAGGAAATTAATTTCTTTAAGTAAACGAGTCAACAACCTTGTAGGTAGTTGTCGGTCGATGCGTACTAACTACCTACAGTTCATTAATCTCGCTCAGCTGATGTTTACTTAAAGAAATTAATTTCGTTCACGCGTAAACTAATTCGAGTTTTAAAAAAAAGTTCTTTATTTTTAAATTTCTCTTAACAAATCGATAGTATTTCATGTACCGAATCGACGCTACCCGGTATTAAAACAACCAAAATTTAACGGTGTATAAAGGTAATACGAGTATATAATGTTTGCTTTGCAAAAATAAGCCAAGATATCTAGCCTACAATGAAAAATTTTATAATAATACACCCAGTCTGCGAGTTGGTTATAATAACTGCTGTGCTGAATACTGATCTCGATAGGGTGCATTAATTATTCGTTCGACTTTTCCTATCGCGAAGTCTCTCGAGTTTTACACCACAACATTCAACAACTTGTAGAATTTTAAATTTAGACCCCGTTTGCTATGGATTAATTAATTACTCTACGCATGCACTAGTTCATCATCATTATAATTACAGCCAAAAAAACGTCCATTGCTGGGCATAGGCTTCCTAAGTGTCATTCTAACAACTGATATTGTGCGCCTCGCATCTATCAGATTTTCGCGCCTCTAAGGTTATCATTTCACTTTTTGGGGGCTTTCCGAATTCAAAAGGCTTATGTGAGCTTTTATAATACGTCAGAAATTAATGCACGATTCCAATTGGTCGTTTCTTATAGAGAAATAAGAACCAGCAAGAAACTACACGCGTTTTGACGCACTTAAGGGCCGGTTCTAGTCACTGTTTTTTTTTGTATGAACTTCGCTCGGGATTATGTCGTCTTCGCGGCCCCAAAACAGCGGTTTTTTTTTTCAAAAAACAACAACTATTCAAGATTTTTGTTCTTACGAAGCAATTTTAAATAACAAGCTTTATTTTTTGTAACTTTCAACTAGTTCCGTAACGTAATTTCGTAAATAAATACATTTGAAATCGTAAATTAGGGTCAGATTCGCGATTTTTTTTATCGAGCCAACTAATTTATATCGTGTTTTCATTTTTGCCAAGCCCTTGGCCATATAGTCAATTTTATTTTCATGGTGTTCTCTCTTAAATTTGTGGGTTTCCATAGGTTTAAAAGAGGTCAAAATGAGTAAAACCGGGCCTTAAACAAGATTGACCAAGCATGTCTCTCTGACGTGGTAATAAGTCTTCGATATATGGTTAGTAAAGATGTCAGATCTGATTACCAAGCTTAGTCTGTAACGCGGTTGCCAGTTTCAGGAATTTTCCAACCTGAAGTCTCAACAGAAACTTTTGTTCACGATGAACCTCTATCATATCAATACTCCTGCTTAGTTCAGCTAAGCAGTGAAATCTTTGGAGGCCGCTCAAATCTGTTTTAGGTGGTGATGCCTTAAAGATGCATTGCAAAATTAGTGACGTTAAAGTCGTCCGGCTGAATTGGTCATAATTGTTACTTTGTGTTACAATAATTTTCCAAGTTTGGAGCCGAAAAGTAAATGTTATTTGCTTAAGAGCATACTAACCAACTGTCTACACAGTACGAGTATGTCCTTATTGGTAAGCGAAATGTTATATGTAATCGTTAAGAATTTTAATTATTTTTTCATAAACTATTTCTAATAAGTGATAAAAAAAATCTGTGCTCATGTGTTGAATTTTTATGAATCTCTTAGTCAGATAAAATCAAAGTACTCAATAAAATTGCTGAATATAGTTCCTAAAGTCGGCATCCACAAATAATGATAAAACACAGGTATTTGGATTTGACACAACAAAGAAATACTATCTACTTAATCATCCCAAAAATACAAAAAAGGATCAAACATTCAAAAGAAAATGCGAATATAGATCGAAACTAATAAGGCCTTTTCCTTGCATACACTCGGATATATTATTTCAAACAAAACCTATTCAAATACGGTAAACTTGGGATCCTCTCCCGGTAATCACGGACCCGATCAGGGTTTGATTGACCTTTATGCAAATTCCAAATTCACCCTGGAGTACGCTTCCCAGGTTGTTTAATTGAATAATTAACCTGTCTGACGCACTTCGTTATAATTTTAAATTACTTTACAGGTTCCCCATTTGTGCTGCCTTAAAAAATTCCAGGAAGATTATTCGAAATTTTTTGTGTTAAAAATACAGTATCTGGTATTCTTGATAAGGCGACTGTAATAACAACTTGGAGGTGGTAAACAGAAACGCTGATAAATTTATTGAATAAAAACAGTATAATTTTGGTAATACCTAAATTTATAAATCTTTCGAATATCTTTTACATAATATTCTTACTTAGGTAAAGTCTGCAATAAACGCAGGTCTCTTTTGCTTGTTAATAAGTCACTTAAACAACACCGTTATTCAAATATAATCAAAAGAATACAGAATCAGCTTTTTTCTGTAATCTTTTGATTGTATTTAAATTAATACTATGATTTTAACTACAAATTTGGAACTTATCAGCCTGTTGTTGATATACAGATTTAAACACAAAACCAACATAAAACGCTGCATCAATTCAAGATCAAACATCATAATCATAACGGTCATAATCGCTAAGCTATCGATCTATAAATAATTTTAATAAGAGCGCCCTGTATTTATTTATAATATTTATTTATACATCATATTCTTTATTGTACATCCAAAAAGGAAACTAAAATACATAAATACAGTGGCTGGCTTCATTGCATTCCGCGAGCTCATCCAGGCTACCTAGGATAGACACTAGACAGTAATTGCGTGAGCAAGAAATGGGGCATTCATTGGTGTGACAATGCTATTAATATCTAAATGTAACAATACTAGCCTGTGCCAGCAGTTTCGCCTGCGTGAAAGTCGGTTTACCCTTTTAGGGGTAGAGTTTCGTAAAATCCGTTCTTAGCGGTCCTATATGGAACGTACCTGCCTTAGTTTGTAGGTGTTTATTTATTTATTCACAAAGTCCACCGCTCTTTTACAAATTAATCGGTGCGTGGTATTTCGCTTTTATATATGTATATAGTTATAGATTACAATAGATACAAAGATGCGTTCATAACATACATGTACTGTGACTATAATACGAGAATATTAGCTACGAGTATAAACTACTACAACGCTAATAGTATAATAGAGTTTACTTCTTTTTTCAAAAGTATCGGCTACCAACTTAATACCTATATTAATCACCATGGGTAGCACGCTGTCCGATCGTCCGGTAATCGACCAGACCGAGCCCAAGTCGTCGACGGCGCGTATTGTTCCCGCGCGCCTAAAGGAGCTGTCAGCAAACCGTAGAGGCCCAGCCTGCTAGCTGCAGGCAGGCAGGGTCGAAGCCTGCTGGGGTCATGGGTCAGCTTCCGAAGGAATAACCGGCCTCGGCACGATAGACAACGAAGGAACGGGGCAGGTTTTTAGTCAGTAAGAGTCTGAAACTACTTCCCGCTCCGCCCAAGGGCGGGATTTGTCATTGGATGATTTTACCTACCATAAAAAAACCATCATCCACTGAAAACTCATCTTCACTTATTCCACAAACTTGAACCTCGGCGTTTTCTTGTGCCTTCATCAAAATTCAAGCACTCGATAAATAAAAGTGAAATTTTAATAATAACAAGTCTCAATTGATCCCCAATTTGTAGAGCTCATGAATCACAAAAGTTTTAAAGCCCCATCCTATCCTAATTAGTTCTTTATTGATCCGAAAATGTTGGGTAGAGCGGTTTACCCTTTCCATTTTAATGAGACCGTTCTTAGTTACATGGCCATGTTTCCCTATAAGCTGAATAAATATTTATAGATAGGTGCTGTTTGTTTTAGTGTTACGTGCATTATCGGGAAAAGGGTGGCCCTTTCGGTCTTACCCGGTATTATTTTAGTTAGGATGGATCCTCGCGAATTGGAGATTTTGAATAATGAATTAAACTAAGACTGTGGATCAAGGGCCAAGGTTGCTAACCTAAGAATCGCTAAACTTAAAATGTAGCAGTGGGAAGGGCACATTGCTCGCAGAACAGATGGTAAATGAAGACGAAAGGTTCTGGAGTGGCAAGCGCACTGAAAGACGCAGTGTTGGAAGCCCACCCACAAGGTGGATGGATGACCTGGTAGAGTTTGCGTGAATGCGATGGATGTAGACGCATAGGACCGTTCGTTGTGATGACACTCTGGGGTCGCCTGTGTCCAACAGTGGATGTCTTTCAGCTGAAATGATGATGATGAAGACTGGATCACCATTTTCTTCTGGTTTTTGGAAATTACTGACGTGTCACGTTGAACGTTTGGAGGTATGCGGAACAGAGAGTAAAGTCCCGCACGCCTCCTTTGAAAAATGAGGATCCTCCGACGAGACAGGTGTTATGTCTGATGGGCTACTTCTCGATAGATAATTTCGGGCTGTTCTATATTTTCAAATCGCGCGGAGAACTTTACTTGCGCAATGCAGGATTAGTTCTTATGTGGTGTCATAGATGTCGCTAGAAACGTAAGTCACGTAAGGTAGTTGCCGTTCAGAAAAATATTTTACTGATAAAAGCAGCTTTGAACACTTTTCTATGTAATAGTTTTTGTTCCAGAAAGTGAGAGTACTTTATTTTGTCGGGTTGATTCTAGTCCGCGAGACGACATCAATTTTGCTAAATGATAAATACATACTTGCAACTTTGTGAGTTGCCTCCTTTTCACACTTTGTTACAACGACTTTTTGTAAAAGAGCTGCGTTTTCAAGTAAGCTTAAAAACTCAAAATATCAACATAATTAAACTATCGGTCTAAAAAAAGGCAGCAGAAAAATTTGTGGGACACCATAATAACTTGTCTTGATAACATTAAGTATTGAACAATCCAGCAAAAGTGAGAAGAAAGAAAAAAAAGGCGTAAGAATCAAGTTCATGGTGGTAACAGTTCATAGGTACAGTATTTTGGTCAATGAAAATTCTGGATTAGAGTTTCATGCATGTATTTATTATATAACAAATCTTGTGGCTTGACACAGTTATACAGTTTAGTTCTTTGTAATAGAAAAATCTACGATTATACATGATTATAATCTCAGAATTTATCTACTTTACCACTTTATTTTCACCAATATGATTCTCTTTCAGAATCAAGAGCAGTAACACGTTCAACGTTCATTTGCATATTGCGATTATAGCCAGCTTCATTTGCAAATCAATGCTTCTTATCCATATTTTGTTTGTATAAGTTAAGAACATAATAGAAAGGTACTAAGGATGTAATGGAAACCATCTTAGCGGAGGCGGAGGTTTCTTTGCCTTGGTCCCAGGGCCCCAGGTGCCATTTTCACATACCCTTTGACCCCAGTAGGCTTTGGCCCTGTTGGGCCCCTACAGTTTGCTGACAACTCTTTGAGGCGCGCGGAAACAGTGCGCGCCGTAAACGACTTAAGCTCGGACCGGTATGTTACCGGACGGACGGACAGCGAGCTAGCGCTCCGGAGCATGGCTTGAACCAAACCCCGCCAATCGCCCCCACAAGGACACGGCGATGCTCTTCCCAAGCGGGGCACACCTCGACTGTGTGCTCCACGGTGTCCTCCGGACGCTCCGCATAGTGGCGACATCCGGGCGTCGTCTCCGCACGAATCTTGTACAGGTACGGTCCGAACTTGCCGTGTTCGGTTAGAACCTACGCCAAACGGAAGGTGACGACGTCGTGAGGCCTTTCCAGCCACGCCTCAAAGAGGCCCCTCTTTACCTCTTACCGCCTCGATCGTGGCGTGCCCAGCGGAGGCGTAGGTAGAGGTGCAAAGATCTTAAAACGATGTCAAAAGATAAAAACTTAAAAAAAATTGGGTTACACGTACCTCTTATAATTATTTATAAGATCTCTTTTGATAACTTGCGTAGATGGATCTAGATGCAAAAGTAATGTGATAGCAGATGGTGCACGTTCATAGGACCGTGCCTCTAATTTTATCCTTTTTATAAACTGACTGTGACAGTTTGAAATTGACTGTGAATAGTTTTTCTATATATCTAACTAGCGGCTCGTCCCGGCTTTGCACGGGTGGACATGATTTTTATATGAGTAACTTATTTAATCTTAAGTGAGACAATATATTGCTTAGATGCGCCCGCGCCTCTCTCGCAGCGCTGCAATGCCTGGCTAGCCACGACACGGCGCGGCGGCGCCTTTTCTTTATCTATGACTTTTTAAATTCGTAATATCTATTGAATGGATTAGCCGATTTGAACAATTCAAAAAGTAATCTACATCAATTGAAACAGTCTTGAAAACAATATGATTTATTTGGATAAGGATTTAAACAGAAGTATGAATAACAAGGTCTAATTTTGGCCGGTATTTCTATCAACTTTTAAAATGTAAAAAGTGGTTATTTTGACATAACAGTTAAACAAATAGTATCGCGAAGTTTTTTGTAGTAATTGATATGTTCTTTAATATTGTATCGCATACTTTTGTTCTATCATCAATAGTTTCCGCAGCGCATGCGACGAAAGATGTTTTATGGCATTTTTTTTACACCTTGGGTTACGTCACTAAAGTTTAAGTAAGGATCCCTAATCTTTTTAGCAATAAATATAGCCTATGTTACTCAGGGTGAATGTAGCTTTCTAATAGATAAAGAATTTTTTAAATGGGCACAGCGGTTTTTGACTTTATTCATTACAAACATACACACAAAAATACAAAATTTTCCTCTTTATAATATTAGTGTAGATAGTGTAGATGTAGGTTAGTGTAGATAAAAGGAGAAACTAACTGATTGACATATAAATGCACAGCCAAGATTACTGGGACTAGGAGTTTGAAATGATGCAGGCGAAGCTGCTTGCAAAAACTTATTCTACATATATAAAACATTTTATGGAAATAGAGATTCCCCTATTTTAGAAAACTACGTCTAACAGTTCTTCGGGTTTGATATAAATGAGCTTGAGGCAAATGCGGAGTACCTCACAACCCTAATAGGTTCTAAGGAAGGTAGAAAAACATCTGCACAAACAAAAACATTACGTAGGCACTAAATCAAAACGATCATTTTCCCGTATTAGCTAGACAATTAGTTTATCGTTTGGCAAGATGTAGGCCGCAATAAACCCTGTCCACTCAATTTGCCACCAAACTTATAGCACCAAAGAGATTTTGTTATAAATAATTTAAGGAATCACATTTGATTTACGTTGCCCATAAAACGCTCGAGCCAAACCACTGTGTTTGTATTAATTTCTCGCTATAACACGCCTCCCAAAATTGTTGGGAATTTTGCTTCGAAATTTTTGGTCCAGTACTGGATAGGTTTGGATTTAAGTACGGTTTCTGTATTTAATTACTTACATAGTTCACCGTTTGTTTTAATTCTTGTGCTTTTTTTTTGTTCCGAAATGAAAATAGTGTTCTTATTTTAAAATTATACGTAGTCTCAAACTTAGACTTTAGTAAGGACTTTAGTTTTTAGCATATTTTTTTCAGAGGACTTAAAAGACGAATGTATATTAAATTAATTTACCTCGTCGACTCGTCACTCTTTGCGAAGCCATATAGCTATTCGATGTCTAATTATCGCATTTTTTTTAAATTATTGTGTACTATGTTAATATTTGTTTAGCGATTAAATTTTCATTTTGATGAAAGTCATTAAAACCTATATGGCGGCATCCATGCCGCTATATAGTTTCACCTATATTAATGCGTTCCAGGGCTACAGAAAACTGGGAAATATATTAGACTGAGGCACAAGTGGGCCACGCCTGATTTGTACGTAGATTCGCGTTGCGTGGCGTTGCATGGCGTGGATCTAATGAAGCTCTTCGAGTCTAGTTGCTACATAAAATGTATGGAAACTTACGTTCCCAGATCGGCGTATATGGCCCACGTCATAACTCTTTGGAATAATCCCGTAACCTTAGTAGGTATCGGCCTTATTGGGCCCTTTCAGTTTTATTGACATCACCATGAGGCGTGCTTGGAACACAATGCGCCAATTTCTAGATAAATGTCCGCACACAAAAAGCGATGGGCTCTGGGGAGGTTATGGAAAGTGCATACCAGGGCCCTGGAACTAAGGCAATGAAGGAATGGGGCAGGTTTTTAGTTAGTAAGAGTCTGACACTATCGCCCGCTCCACCCAAGGGCGGGGGATCTCATTGGATGATTTTACCTACGACAAAAAAACCACTAAAATCGGTATTTCAACAAGGGTGTAATATTTATCATATTAGGTCAAACTCGGTCTAGCTCTAATACTTGTCATTTCATGTATCTACTCGTATATACTATGTTTACGTATGTATGAGCAAGTGTCCGGAACAGTAATTAATTAGGGGCTAAATAATTATCAGTTCGATACGGTACCTAGTTACATTTATTCATGTCTTATAGGCACAACTACATATTTATAGGTCGGTTCAGGATGTCAATCAGAGTGGAAATCTCTTCCAGAAAAAGTATTTTGTGTGTGATGAGTGGGTGAATACCTAAGGTTTAGTGTAAGAAAACCCAATTGTGGGTTAAGCTAACCTATGCATCAGCTGTACTATTTTTATTATATGTAAAAGTTATGTACAATAAAGAATATTATTATAACATAAGTAAGTAAGTATGTATTTATAAAGTCTCAAAACCTTCTTCGCTCCCACATACCTACTTCCACGTACACACCATCACACTCTCCTACTCACACACACCACAATACACTCACAAACACACCATCACATTCTCCTTCTCACACACACCACAATACACTCACAAACACACCATTATACTCTCCCTCTCACACACACAACATCATACACTAACAAACACACTCACGCACAAATACAATTAATCGTTTTCTTTTTTCTTCTTTGTTATAATTTTTAATTATTTTAGTTACTTGCGCTATTTGTAACTACATAATGTAAGGGAAGAGCGGAGCCTTCAACTACAGGCATTTCCATGCCTAATTGAAGACTCCTCGACAAGCAATTTAAGCCAGCATAATATGTAATAAAGTTTTTTTTATTTTTTATTAGATGCTAGCTTCTGCCAGTGGCTTTGCTCGCAGGAAAGTCGGTTTCTCCATACAAACGTCCAACCCCCTTTATACTCCCTTAAGGGTTTTTAGCGGATATCTACACCCTATAAGGAACCTAGCTGTCAAATTTTAAGTTTGTAGGTGTTCTAGTTTTTTTTTTAAGATTAATCAGTAAATGGTATTTCGTTTTGGGTATTACCTAAGTTTTTACTGAAATCAAAACATAAATGTTTTCAAATTCAAATTCAAAATATTTTCATTATATAAAATACTAATTAAAACTATATGTACACTTAAACCTACTGCTTTTTAAAGATCTCTCCAAACGTTTAGTTGACACTTCGCGTGACCCAAGGGCTGGCTTTTACCTCGGTCAGAGGTTAAGCATTGCCATTCAACGTGGCAATGCCGCCAGCCTTTTGGGCACACTTCCAGTCGACAGCGATGCGGATGAGTTTTATGACGCCATTTTTTTTATTTTTTATTATTATTGATAGGTTCGCGCTTGACCGCTATCTCACCTGGTGAAAAGCGACGATACGGTCGACGATGGATCGCGCATTTTAGTTAGGATTTCGCTTTTATATATATAGATGTAGATTCAATTCAAAATTAGCCGTGGGGCAAACCCTAGACTAGTTGTGTTCACGCGGCGGCCGACTGAGAAAAGAGGACCACGTCTCTTTGAGTATGAGTGGTCTCTCTCAGGTCAACCTATGAAGTTGTCGTCTGTTTAACCGGCCCGGCCAACAGCCTTAAGTCTCCAGCCAGAATTTACAATAACATATATGGTTGGAATATCTATTTCTTGTGAGATTCGGTTTAGGGCATCGCCGAGAGAGGACACCAATGGATGGGCTGCATCAGACAAGAGAACCATGCCCCCGCTTTAACAATTTCATTAATATGTACATAATAATCATCATCATCATTTCAGCCAAAAGACGTCCACTGTTGGACATAAGCTGCCAAAAAGTGTCGCCATAATGACCGGTCCTATGCGTCCCACATCCATTGGTTCCATATCGGAAGACGCAGCATTAGAAGGTCTCCAACAGGATGAACCGATGAGTAGGGTCGCGAGAGTCCGTCATAATCATCATCATCATCATCAGCCTTTTAATGTTCCCACTGCTGGGACACAGGCCTCCTCTCTAAGAGAGGGAATGGGCCGTAATCCACCACGCGGGCCCAGTGCGGGTTGATGGATGTCACATAGCTTCGAATTTTTGGTTCTAGAACATGCTGGTTTCCTCACGATTTTTTCCGTCATAATGATATGAGAATATTATTTAAAAAAAAATTGTTGCTACAAAACCAACCATAAGATAAAAGCTTTCAAAGTTTGTGGAAACTAAACTGACAATATCATTCAAGTCAGATTCATCCTGCGAGAGCCAAACCAAGACCCTTAGCACAAACACCCAATCGACATTCATCAAATGTGTCATTCATAAAATCGTATGAGAATTCTCTTTGAATTCATATCACGAATATCACGGAGATCACTATTATGTGATGTCATACGTCTCGCCCCTGCATGTAAGGATCAGCTCACACCAAGACACGATATTATGTGACGATTCTAAAGAGTTCAGCACCCCTAGTCAAGTTACGACCGCTTCGTTTCGATTCTATTGCATTGAACGCCTCCTGTCGGCCACGCCTCCAAATCCTTTATTCTGACCACGTGTTTGAGCGTTAAAATGACGTCAGAACAAGAATTGGAGGCTTGGCTAACTCGAAGTGTTTGACGCAAGAGAATCGTAACTTGGCTAAGGGCTGCGGTTATTTTGCGCTGCGCAACATAACGTTAAAGAAAGTGTCACGATGCCGCGGGACATATTCGAAGTCGCCAGGCGCAGCACGCTCGCACCTCGAGCCCTCAGTGCATCACCGTGGGATGGGTTTTCTTGTGTATTTTTTCTTTCACTGATATGTTTAAATGTACTTTTATTCTGTAGTATTTTAAATTTCATATTGTTTGGCTATCTTAAGAGGTGCGTGCCGCAATGCGTCTCGGTGTTCGCTGACCCTAAATAATGCAAGGGTTTATGACATCGGAGACTATTAATAATATTAAGTTTATCCAATACGGTACTGTCTATTAATGGTCATCGGTTTTGTTTAGCAACTACATTTTTTTTCATTAAGTAGGTGAGAAATGTAATATTTATGAACCTATATTGAACTTAAACTCTTGACAATTTGTATTGAAAATTTAATAATCTTCGTCTTTTTTTGCATATTCACATCTTAGTGGGTAAAATCATGCTCAAAGACCACTTCCTAACAGTAAAAAATCCGCCTTAATAAATAGTGATATGACTGTGATAGTTTCATACATTTTATTTTCGCATATGTTGTACGAAAGCTGATTTCAACTCCAAAAAACGATATAAAACCAATTTATTGTGCTAAACACTGATAGAACAAAGGACTAAAATCTCTCAACACAAGGGATTTAGTAGCAAATTAATGAAAAATAATGAAACAGACAACAATGACACCTAATTAGTCAACGTTATCCAACTCACAAAGCAAAATCCTAACACCGTTACAACACAGCATAATTGAAACAATTTTTAATTAAAGTAACTCACTCGTTAACGAGGGAACAAGCATATCAGATTCTAAAATGTATGTCAGCGTGTAAAAACCAATTTGGTGCCTGTGAAGCCTTTGAGTAAGAGTAGATAGGTTCAGAAGATTAACTCCATTCAACAAAGGCAAACGCACGCTCACTTAGACATTCTTCACGTGCAGCAACTTTAAGCGTTCGATCTTCCAAGATGGCCGCCGCCTTACGTACACGTCTAAAGTGTGCGCGATTGTTTTCGCTCTCTGTGTGCAGTTGGCCTTCTGTACTTATCTATTCTGCGTCCCTGGGGTGTATTAGACTCCCCTACAAAGCAATTAATTCATAGTAATGCGAAATTTAATTAATCCTCCGATGTTTGGAATGATAATTGGGGATTGCCGCGGAATTCCACACTTGGAAGGGTGCTGAAATTGTGGGGTTGTCTTAGGTGCAAATATTCAGACGTTTTCCTTTCCAAAATATATTATTATGTTGTTACATTTTCGTGCACGTGTTTGTAGATGGCATTTGAAGTTAATAGAGAAGTCATTGTTGAATTGGAACATACTGTAATTAATTTCTTCAGTTGAGAGGTTTCTTTTTAAATTACATGAATTCGTGGTCTTTTATGGAAATTACACCTACATCGAAGGGTTGCAATAATTTACTTGCTGCTATCTCCTTCATCATCATCATCATTTCAGCACAAAGACGTCCACTGTTGGATAATGAACGGTCCTGTGCGTCTCGAATCCATAGGATTCCCACAGCCTTTACGAGGTCATCAGACCACCTTGTAGGAGGCCTTCCAACGCTGTGTCTTCCGGTACGCGGCCGCCACTCTAGAACCTTTCGGCCCCAACGGCCATCTGTTCTGTGAGCAATATCCTATACCCATTGCCACTTTAGTTTGTCGATTCTTCGTGCTATTTCGGCAACTTTGGTTCTCCTGCTGTCTTCTTGTTCGATTATAATATTTGGGTAGGTTAATTCGAGATTAGAGTGAATAGGCTCTTAATAAACTAGTACACCTCCCCATTAACGATTGCATCACTGCTTACCATCAGGTGGGATTGCAATCAAGCATTCGTTAATATCATTAACAAAAATATGTACATTGTAATATGTACCTACATTGAAGTCGGTTAAACATCTTTTTTTTTAACTTTATCTTTCAACCAAATATTTTCTCCTTCAATATTTTCACGACTTTCTTTCACAATTGGTCCTTCATCTCAAGTGCTATAACTATACCTACATTTTCACAAGTCTGCCAACAGGTACACTTTCTTTGAAGTTCACAAGGACCACTCAGTACCTAAGGTGCTTGAGTTCCAAAAAATTCACAGCAAATGCAAGATGTTTCTTAAGAAGGGGGATGTTTTTTTTTTTTTTGACATTAGTACAAAAGCAATTGAGCATACTTTTAAGTTTCTCGGTTCAAGGGAACACTTTCATTGTGCATACAGCGTGTGTGTAATTTTGTGACGAAGACTTCCAGTTTCCAGATAGCTAAAATTTAGGAGTCTTTAAGTTAATCGTGAATAGGTTGTTTCTAAGCATACGTGCTCCATCCCCGATTTTGACGAAGACTGTTTCCTGATAGCTAAAATTAAGGGGTCTTTAAGTTAATAGTGAATAGGTTGTTACTAAGCATACGTGCTCCATCGCCGACCACGTCATTCAATTTGCGTCAAGTGCGAGAAAATCGCAAAAAATATATTTTCGCAGATATTTATTTCAAATAGAGGAAGAGAAGTTTCGTCAAAATTAAGGAATTTTAGTTTTGTTTTCTAAAAATGTATTGATTAATGATAAATGTTAGATAGGTAAGTCAGATAAGCGCTTGCTCATTATAATTTTACATGTCCAGCTCATTGATATATTATAACGGAAGTTACGTTACGCGCTACCATCGCAATCAGAAAACCTGGACTTGAAACTCACACATCTACACTACCTATAGTCACTGATAGACAAGGACAGAGATAAGAGCCAGCGATGTTGTGCGAGCAAAATAACGTTAGCCGCCGAACGTGTGTGATCATCGCTACCGATGTAATGCCTGTTGCGAATGAATGAAATTAGGACATACTATCGTGATTTCAAAGCGTTGGAGGCGATTCATCTCCATCTCCATATACAGTTGCTTATTTCCCTTTAGGCGCGATTGGTCCAATTCGCAATTTGTCCAATTTTTCTATAAAAATTTCTTCTACCAAAACTGCGAAAAGAGAAATGAATATCGATATAGACAATAATAGTACACACTATTGTTGTGTACATATAAATATATACATAATTATGTTGACACAGTTGAATTGAAGGATAGTGCTGACATATTTTGTTTGCAAGATATTTTTTTTCTATAGACTAGGCAAAGATATTAATTTTCTGGCTTTATATCTCAAATAGATTATTATTTATAACACGAAAATTAGAATATTATATTTGGGGACATTTTAAAACTGTAGTTCAAAATATTTTGACAACATTACTTATAATCATGACTTGCTTCCACGTTCAATACTGCAAGATGGATCCATCTTTTAATTTTTAAATCAGCGTCATGTAAAGTTTTTTGACAACACAATTTTCATTATTCAAGTTTTTTATTGTTATGAAAACTGCTCTTCTTGGAATCAACCAAAATGGCTCGAAGAATATAAGTGATATCGCTTGCAGAACATATAATTGATGGGGCCAAAAGGTTCTGGAGTGGCGACCGCGTATCAGAAGACACAGCATTGGAAGACCAAGGTGGACCGGTGACGGTCGCAAGAATCGGGTTTGATGACAAACGCACAGGGCTGGTGGTTGTGGCAACACTTGGGGGAGGCCTATGTCCAGCAGTACACTTCTTTGATGATGATGATAAAGTGGAAAAACTATAGAGCTGCCAACATCATTATGTCTAAAATGCCTTTGAACTTTAGTTAAGACTGCACAGCAAATATCTCATTCATCCTCAATCAAGTTCATTCAATTGCCCCTTACATCTTGAAAGGGACAATAAGCAGATAATAAACACTTTAAATTCCACTTGGTGGGGTCGCACATGAGAATCCCCTCTATTGTAGATGCTAGTACAGCACAAATCACATGCACAAATAGAATTGAATAAATATGTTTATTTATTATACAGTTTGAACTATGGAAGAATAAGTCGGTTAATGGCAGGAAACTACAAAAAAAGGTTTTTATTTCTTTTTTTTTTTTATTGGTTCAAGTCCCGGGCTCGATAAACATTAAAAGCGGTTTTGTTTCTTTTAAAAATAGAGGAATGACTCCTTTAAGAAAAAATAGCTAACTTGAGGATCTAAGGTGGTTTTCCACCAAAGTCCAACTTAGCTTTCCACACAATATACGCCTTGTCTGGGACATCGATGCATAAACGTGTATCATAGCTGCAGTAGAGGATACCTCCCAATTTTTTTTATCGTTACTTTTTATTTTAAACTCTACAAAGTCATAATACGAATCAACCCACATCAACCCCAGTGACAGTTTTAAACAAAAAATAATTATTTTAATTTTTTGTTTAAAAAACACAATTTTAATAAAAGTGAACTGCTCAGCTGAGTTCAGATGATTAGGTGAAAAAAGCGAATCAACTACTTTTTAATTATAAATGTCATTGGGGTTGATTAAAAATAACTATTTTATACATTTTAAAATAAAAACTACAGTTTTTTTTCCCACTGTGGTGTTTTCCGGCCACCGTAGGCGCGGGCTTGCGGACGCCGAGCCATGGGTATCTCACTTTCCGATCGTCCGGTAACCGACCGGACTTGGGCTAAGTCGTCGACGGCACGTACTGTTCCCGCGCGTCTCAAGGAGCTGTCAGCAAACCGTAAAGGTCCAGCCTGCTAGCGGCAGGCAGGGTCGAAGCCCTGGGGTCAAGGGCCGTTTTCTGAGAGGAAGGCTCAGCTCCGGTATGATAGTCAACGAAGGGGTAGGTTTTTAGTCAGTAAGAGTCTGACAATATTTCCCGCTCCGCCCAAGGCCGGGATCTGTCATTGGATGATTTTACCTTCAATAAAAAAAATCACTAGGAACACCCTAGTGATTTTCAAACAAAATCATAATTATATGGTGTACATTTGTCACTGGATGGTACACGCTTGTGCATCCAGCATCCAGCATGTCTGAAATACGATGTGTAAAATATTCAAAAAAGTAAAAACCAACCGAAAAGTGTAAAACTCCATCATTACGCGTCACATAAAAGTGTACCACAGACTATCTTTGCGCGTATGAAATCCTGCCTTTGATGTTGTTGAGTGGCCCTTCCCGAGTGCGTCTGGGGGAGTCAACAGCCCTCCCCTTGTGAGGCTAAGACTTCAAACGTTCTGATTCGCTTTTACACCTTGGAGTAGGCAGTTATGCCGAGATCCAGACTCAGATTTCAACGGACAATAGGCCGTCGTCTTTGGATTTTTTAAAGCCCCTAATTAAAATGCTTTGATTATTTTCTTTTGGAGTAAGTTTTTTTTTTTTAAGAGCCTGTGTTGTTTTGAGAAGTTTGCTTAGTTTCTTTTAAATTTTTGATTTGATGTCTGCGTGATTCAAAGATGGTGAATGTGGTTTGATTAATGTCTGTCGCTTTTTTTTTAAATTTTACGTAAGTGTCTAGTTTTTAATTGAATCTCTGTAAGCGAACCAAAAAATAAATGGAAATTTTCTCTATTACTATTTTGAGATGCGCATGTAAAAAATTGGCATATTACCGATTCTTTAAAAACATAATTCATATACATCAATGTTAATTCTCAGCAATTTTATACTCCAATCTTCGAAAGACCACTTGGTCTTTAAGAATTAAAAATGGCATCACCAAATTCACATCACAATGGGCCTCATCAAAAGGCTTAAAGTCACCCAAAGAGCAATTCGCCTCCTTCTGCGAAGCAGTAATGCTAGGAAAGGAGGAAGCCGACCGCATCAGGCAACGGCGCACACGCCGTAGCCACCGCCGTAATTCCAATCCAAATTTCTGGCCACCGTAGGCGCGGGCTTGCGGACGGCGGGCAATCGGTAGCTCGCTGTCCGTTTGGCCGGCAACAGATCGGACCGAGCTCAAGTCGTTTACGGCGCGCACTGTTCCCGTGCGCCTCAAGGAGTTGTCAGCAAACCGTAGGGGCCCTGTAGTGTCGAGGCCTAGTCTGGGGCTCTGGGGAGGCATGAATATCCATACCAGAGCCCTGGAACCAAGGCAGGGAAGGAACAGGGTAGGTTTTTAGTCAGTAAGAGTCTGACACTATTTCCCGCTCCACCCAAGGGCGGGATCTGTCATTGGATCATTTTACCTTCTATAAAAAAAAAACCAAAGGGCAATGGACGCACTTAGTTTTTGTTCAAATCTAAACATGAATGAAAATCAGGTGATGAATTTATCGATGAGATTGACAAGTCATCCAGCGAATACACATAATTCTGAAATTTTGGCCACAGTAGCGTTTAACATTATGCGATATTTTTTTTTTCAAAATCTTTTTTTTTTGTTTTAAAAGTATCGTTTTAATTGAGAAACTAATTGTTAAGTACCATGATTCTCGAACATAGCGGTTCTAGTGCGGCAGCCGCGCTGCTGTCGCGCGGCACTATGCGGTTAATTTGAAGGCGCCCTTATTCTTACAATATTATAAAATCACTTGAAGCAAAACCCACATCCTTCATTTCGATACTGTACCAAAACGTAACAACAAGAATTTTATTCACGTGGCAACACAAAAGTTTTCTCATATACCAGTAATATCCTTTGGAGAGGAAAGACACCTTAATTTAGTTGAATTGTAGTGCGTTCATAGAATTTTGCTTGAGAGGAACCACTATTAAATAGTTGGTATCTCCGAGAATGTCATTGTAAAAGGTAGGACGTGATATTCGCGAGTTCTTTAAGAGCAATAAAGTATTACTGTCGGTAACAATATTATGTTGTTTCTCTTTTAATGCAAGGAGAAAGACTAAACTGTATCAAAATAACCGCAGTGATACTTAGAATGGTAATCAGGAAATACCATATCACTTAAAAAGAAAACCAGTTAAGTGCGAATTGGACTGACACTAAGGGTTCTGTATAAACTTACCTATGAAAACAGTTCAATTCAGGTTTTTTGTGATGTAACTAAAAATTTACAGTTTTTAGATTTTTTCCTACGCTTGCTACGTAACCTTGCTTTATGCCAAATTTCAGAATTCTAGGTCAAGGGGAGGATTTTGATTTTCTTAAGAGTGTCGAAATACACGTTTTTTGCGACATAAACGGCCGTTTCTTTTTTTTTCCATTAACTTAGAATTTTAATTTTTTCACAGCTTCCAGAGACTGCAGACTTGAGTAGGTATATGGTTTTAATTTCAACTCGATACCTCCACGTCTGTTTGTCTTGACAGGCCAACAAACAGACAACAAAAGGTTCCGTTTTCCTTATGAGGTAGGAACTCTAATAATCAATATTTTATGTATCGATGAGCATAAATTGGAATACTATCACTAAGAAATAAGTGTGATTACTAACTAATGGCTACTAATGGCACGATTGACAGCTACACTGCTAGTCGCGGGTTCAGACGGAATAAATATTGGTCTTGCCTACAGATATGTGTTAGTGGTAAAGTGTGCTTATGCATGTGAGTTTAAAGTTGCCCACGCGGTTACCCGTTGCGTGATTATGCGCGTGTGTCGTGTGCCCGGGTCCCCGTCGCGGGAACCGAATTAAAAAAGCAGAATCACTAGTTTAACTTGTGTTTAACAGTTGTGCATGTAGTCATGTTGAACGAGAACTTTAATGTATTATGACGTAGCAAAACGCACGCGAACGCACCTGTTCGCGACGGATGCTCGCGCTGCGAGCACGGACGGAGCACTTTTGTGTGGGAACGCGCGTGCGCCCGCTTAACGTAGTGTTGGCCCTAAATGTTTGTCCAAGCATCGCACGATACAAGAGTGATTTCTAGTGTGCGGAAAACTTACAAATAAATACTTACAATAAATAGATTCTGCGAAAAAATACAACAAATTGAGATAATTAGTTAGTTGATAAACGTAATTAGTCGAAAAACGACAAATTAGGATGACTTGCTCATTAATTTTTTGTACGCGTTAGGTTAGATACTAACGATATCTCCTTGTTCGTAAGTTTCGTGAAGATAAGAAATAATGAATTTTGAAGCTAATTTGAATACAGCAACGATTCGCACGAAGCTGTATTTAATTGTACATTTTACAAAAAACCGATTGTGCATGAAAGGCTCCATACCATTACCTCCATACCAGATCTATACATCTTTTTGTTACATCATTTATTTTATTCTGTTTTTGGGGTTCCGTACCTCAACGAAAAATACGAAAACCATATAGGATCACTTTGTTGTCCGTCTGTCCGTCAATCAAGAACCTTTTTCTCAGAAACGCGGGGAGATATAAAGCTGAAATTGATATCTAATACTCAGCTAAAATCTAACATTTAAAGGTAAGACCGTTTATGACGCATACTTTGATGCTGAAACTTTGAGGAATCAAAATTGATAGGAGATTTTTCCGTTTACCTAGAATTATCAGGTAAGAAGCAATACACCGTTAAATTTTGGTCGTTTTAATCCCGAGGAGGGTCCATTCGGTACATGAAACTTATCGATTTGTAAAGATAAAAATGAAAAATAAAGTACTTTTTTTAAACTCGAATTAATTTACGCATGTATGAAATTGATTTCTCTAAGTAAACGTCAGCTAATCGAGGCCAATGAACTGTAGGTAGTTGGTACGCAACGACCAACAACTCCCTACATGGTCATTGACTCGTTTACTTAAATAAATTAATTTCGTATATGTATTAATTCGAGTTTAGAAACAAAGTACTTTATTTTTTTATCTTTTTTTGTTGTTAAATTGATAGTGTTTCATGTACCGAATCGATCGTCCATGGGATTAAAACGACGAAAATTTAACGGCGTATAATCATCAAAACCTATAAATTTTTAGCTCTATCAAAAAATTATTACTAGATTCGGGAATTACAAACTATTTACATAAGTTTTGTTCGGAATCTACGGAGTGCGAGCCCGAGTCACATTTGACTATTTTTATATAACGTATTAAAACAGTGCTATTTATTTAATGGAAGAAATTTGAAAGAATACCACACTAGGTACTCACACACTCGGCATTTATTAGAAATTTGTTATTTTTTGTATTTCCTCTCATAATATAATTGTTCTGTTTTTAAAAGTAGATATTTGTTATTTCATAAGTCTGGAACAACCAACCCTCTCACTTGGAGTCGGGCGTTGATAGCTGCTCCAGAGTTTTAACTTTTGCAGCTATCATCGTTTATCTTTGCATACTGTATTTTTTTATGTTCCTAAATAAACGATTATTATTATTAAAGGCCAGCGATCTTGAGCAAACAAAAGAGGAGCTAGCGTCAATCCCCGCACATCAAGATTTTTCGAATAATAATATGTCATTATGTCATATGTGTTCATTTATTAAACAAAATATCAATAGAAGACGTACTTATATCAAAAGATTGGTAATTAAATTATCTTTTTATCTGTGAAAGTTTCATAAAAATACACCCTGCGGTTTTTTCCTGATCTTTGCTTTTTTATCTGTTAGACATAACTTTGAAATTAATCACACAAAGTTTTATAAAAAAAAAACTGAATATTCGTGTAACAAATTATTAGGCAAATAGTCTAGTTTAATATTTTTTTCAAAACATACGGATTAGCCGTTTAGACGTGTTGTTGAATTTAAAATCATCACAGTCATATAACTGCCCCTTAAGAAAACGTGTGAGTTTACGTCTACGTTATCGAGC
This sequence comes from Leucania comma, assembly GCA_958295575.1. NCBI lineage: Eukaryota > Metazoa > Arthropoda > Insecta > Lepidoptera > Noctuidae > Leucania > Leucania comma. The sequence continues at coordinate 23,344,121 of OY282467.1, read as the reverse complement.
TATGAGACGACAATTTGTCATTACTTATTGCGCCGTTTTAGCTTCAAACTCCACACTTATCGCAAACTTTCTATAACGTGTGGCACTATTTATTAGAACTGAAATCATTTACCAAGAAACTTGGAAGCTCGTTTCCTTTTTGAAAGGAGTTAGTATAGTTATAAATAAATTGCTATAATATTTTTGGAATGTTATTTTGTAGTTTTGACCAGCAGGAGGTAAAAAGTTTTGGAATATTCGCAGTTTAATTTCAATTTAATAGGAAGGTATCGTTGCCATTGTTTTGAATTTATTTATACACTAATAAAATACTAAAAAGTACGCTGCATATAAGTTGAAACATTTTCTATGGTTACGCGCAGCCCTCCACTTCGATTGAAACCCAAAAATCAGTTATTACGCAAATCAAGTCAAAGTCGACCGTCATGATTGTTCAATTTGTGTGACGAGGTTCAAAACCGATTTTTTTTATCACCAAATAGCGATGTGCAAAGGATGGAAGTGTTATGGGCACCTTTGCACCGGGAACAATTAGGGGCGGCTCATTTATTGACGTTTGACATTTCATTTAATTGTAAAATGATATTTTTTTTGTATTTAGTTAGGAGTTTTTGTTTTAAGTGCACACTACACGTACAGTACTTTTTTAAACTCGATTTAATTTACGCATATACGAAACTAACAGTACTTTATTTTTTAATTTTATCTTTACAAATCGATAGTGTTTCATGTACTGGATCGACCCTCCACGGTATTAAAAAGATCAAAATTTAGCCGTGTGTAAAGAGTTAAAATAATAATATTTTCAAAGGCCATATGATCATTTTACTTCAAACGTCCACTCATAACAAGCCGTCCGTTACTTAATAAGTTTTAAAAGCAGCCGCGTTTCACTGTGACGGTAACTTTAGCAATTAATGTTAAGTGGGTTTTAACCTAAATAAAACAATTGTTACACTGTTTTCCTTAAATGTGTGAAATATTTATATTTGGACTGCACTTGTAAACTGGCTATGTGTGTGTGTATTTTAGGTTATGAACAGAGGTCGGAGTAGGTAGATTGATTTAAGGTCGTTGACGTCAAACGTAGAGAATATAGATATGCCTCCAAAATACCGGAACTTCATATTTATTGTGATATTTGTTCCGGAATTTTGAAATCAGCACGAATTTGTGTTTAAGGTGAAAAACGTATTAATAATATCAATCTACGCTGCCAGTGTTAGCTAATGGAGAAAGAAATCAGTATTTTATTTTATACAAAAATACCTTGGAATAGTTACACCGTATTTTGTCCCTTACTGTTGAATTAGAAAGGACGCTTGACAGTATGACGCTTTATTTTATTTTAGTCCATAATTCCAATCCCGGAACTTTTTCCGGTACTTCCCGCACATTATGGATAAAATGGCATGTCCATAGTATAATATCTTGACGCAAGTATATAAAATCAATCTACCTACTCTGACCTCTGGTTATGAATTACAGATCACTGATTTTATTATGACATTGCGTTTTTGTAGATACTGTGTGCTAAATAAATTGGGTACTTGACTCATCATCATCATTTCAGCCTAAAGACGTACACTGTTGGACATAGGCTTCCCCCATGCGTCACCATAATGACCGGTCGTGTGCGTCTCGCATCCATCGAACTTTAGCGACCCTGATCAGGTCATCGGTCCACCTTGTGGGAGGCCTTCTAACGCTGCATCTTTTGGTACGCGATCACCACTCCAGAACCTTTCAACCCCAACGGCCATCTGTTCTGCGTGCAATGTGCACTGCCCATTGCCACTTAAGTTTTGCAATTCTTCGTGCTATGTCAGAAGGAAAGAATATTAGCATTAACATTATCGGCCTTGTAATGTTCCCACTGTTGGGACTCTGGCCTTCTCTCTAGGAGAGGGTATGGGCTCTAATCCACCACGCGGGTCCAGTGCGGGTTGGTAGATGTCACATGTCTTCGAATTTTTTGTTCTAGGACATGCCAGTTTCCCCACGATATTTTCCTTCACCATTTTTGAGAGCAGAAATGAATTACACAAATTAATGCGCCATGGTAGGTTTGAACCTGGGACCTACAACTTGTAAGTCAGGGTCCGTTACCACTCGGCCATCACTGCTCTAAGAAGAAGAATACTGTAATCACATAGTATTTCATAAACGCGACCTATTTTCACGCTCGTAAGAAAAGCGACTATAATTCATTACCGTCCTGAATGAATGTAGGATTTAGTACCATCTTAATTAAATGATTAAAATTAAGTACATCTTATACTCTATTGTCTCAATGCCATATAAGATACGCGTAATCTTGTCTTTGTGTATCTGACTGTGAAAGTGTGACGTAATTAAATGTAGATATATACATAAGTAGGTACAGAAAATAAATGTTACACAAAGAGCCATGGAAAGGCGCATTTATTTTATTTTTATTTAATATAAACTACTGCTTGACTGCGAACCCACCTGATGGTAAGCAGTGATGCAAACGTTGATGGTGAGGCGCACTAGTTCATTAAGAGCCTATTCACTCTAGTCTTGAAGACATCCAAATTATAATTGGATGGGAAGTCCGCAGTAGGCAAATTGTTCCAGTCCTTCAATGAACGCGGTATATACGACGAGGCGAAACGCCTAGTCTGGACCGTAGAGGTTTTAACAACATAAGGGTGGACGAAAATGTGAAAGGTCTCTCTTTTCGCATTGCCTCTTCAATAAAAATTGCGTTGGATGAAGCAACAAGCTTTTAAACCTTGTCCAATTTGACGATAGACGAGGGGAAGGGCTCTTTTAACAATTTTTGATATACCATAATATTTTATGAAAATAATAATCCACTATAATCCACCCTTACGTGTACCTCTAGCATCAACAAATTATAGACTGAATAGTTTTATTATACGAGCAAGTAGACAGTTCAATAATATATGTAAACAGCATGACTTGGACCCCTTTATGACTAGTGTGGCGTCAGCCAGAAAACGCATAGGCCTTAGATTTTTCAAGTAACCCAATTGCTTCCCTATCTTTCCGCAATATGTTTTTAACTACTTAATTTTGATTATGTGTATTTAATTGTAACCTTTTAACAAGTTCATTGTGTTAAAGCCTGTTTATGATCACTTCTCAATTTTAATTCTGCCACTACACGTGAGGACTTGTAATTGGCTAAATGTCATCTATCATTGTTTTTCTTTTTAATAAGTTTTTTTTTTTTATAAGCTGTAAGTCCTCCAAGCTGTATTAAATAAATAAATAAATAATCATATTCTGTTCTAGATGGCGCCCTAGTACTGGCCTTTGACTGAAACAATCATAAATTATTTTACATATTATTTTATCTCACGTTACGTAATCTCACTGCCAAAATACTAGCCTACTAAGAGCCAAATTCACCAATAAACTAATCGCGATTCGTTCAAACAAAACGCAGTTTGAGCGCCGAATCGAGATTATAGCTTCATTTTGCGTTTCACCGCGATTAATAGAACCTAGTTTACGCTAAACTCAGTTTCAATTCTTTTGTTTACGACACGGTTCTTTAAACTAGATTACGCTGAGCTCAGTTTAGTTGAACTAAGTTTTTATATTGAATGATGAAATCAGCCCTTAGTCATAATTAAAAACATCTTATTTACTAGAACACAGATTCAAACAAATGTGATTAGCGAACTACAAGAAAATTGGCTCTAGTTCAACATAAGATACCAGAGCGCGCTCATAACTATTGTAGCGATCTATCTTATCCTTGGCTGGAGAATGTTATTACATGGAGAATTATTGTTTGGCCCATAAAAAGACTAAAGCTGTGGAAACATATTACTGTGGTATTTCATTCAAGATATCATGTTATGCTACATTATCTGACTTTTTCTTTTACCTGCTGGTCTGATATAATATTACATGATAATAAACAGACAAATTATTTATTATTAAAATAATTAAAACGAAAATATTAACTCTGTACAATGTACATATATTGTATGTATGTAAGAGGACTATGGAGCTAATTGTGAATTTTAGAATGCGCCAATGTATATTGCCAACTGCAGTGAACAGAATAAAATAATTCAGAATAAAAACTAAAAAGATATGATGTATTATAAATTAGTATGATAAAAAAAACGCGAAAATGCCACTAAAAAAAAAATTTTTATCGATTAAAAATCGGAATAATAGACATTCGGATTATTTGTCAGGTTATACAACAAATAACTTTTTACCAATTTATGGTTTTAATTTTACAATAAGATCTGAGAATTTTTATTAAATATAAATATTTATTTTTCTACAATGCTAAATATTTTACAAACATCCTTGTTTCGTCTTTGCTCATCTCTTTTCTTTGTATGCAATTCTAGAGTGACCACGCTTTAAGTTCTTTAGTCCTCTTATGGATTAAGTTTTCTAATTGAAGCTAAAATTTACACGTTCATTAAGAATGAAAGAAAAAAGAATCAAAGAAATGAGTACATGATGAATCATCCACAAATAAAAATTAAAATGTGGATCATAAACAAGAATCAATGTGTATTCGAGAATAAAGCCAATGAGACTGCCATAATAACATATTTCAGTTTAGCCAGCTTTGTTTTAGGTTGAATATCATTAAATTATTCTTCTTCTTTGGGCGAAGAGAGAGAGAGTGTCAAATATTTTCTGATTAAATTCACCTGTGTGTGTAATATTAATACCAACGACATAATATATTGCAAGATATTTATCATTAAGGTAATTATAATTGTATAGAATTTAGTTGTATGCAAATCTGTCAATTACAACTGCACACAACTTATACAATTAGAAAAAAAAAATGGATTGTAAATTAAATTAGAAGAGAAAATATAAATTTTATTCTACAAATACTGTAATTAATTTTAAAATATTTAGATTAAATTAAATTTAATTGAACGATACGAAAGACGATGTTCCTTCAGTTGCCGCAATAAATCATTTGGACAATCCTTTGCCGCTTGCTTGCTTTAACTTGCTAAAAGTATTTTTCAAACACTTCAATTTGTTGGTATCACAACCTCAGTTCACATTAATTTCAACCTTAATAGAATACATTAAGTCACTAAATCGTTTAAACACTTAATACAGATCAACAGTAAAAAAATAAACACTTGCAACGTTGCAAATTAGAAACAAAATATAAAACACTCCCTCCGAATGCAAATTGAATTGCGCCACCGAATTCAATTTGGATTACCTTCACATTTGCTAAAAAAGTATATCAAAAACAAATTCTTGTTCCATCAATACATCACTGGGGTTAAACCAAGTTATTATTTGCAGATGATTTGTTGGAAAATAAACCTTAAATCATCGTCGTAATGAGCGCTTCTAGTCACTTAAGTTTTATTTGTAATATAAATTCGAGAAGGATTTGTTCTGCTTTACCACTGATCTGCAAAGTGGCAGAATGAATAATGACAACGTTGACGTATTAAGTAAACAATAGCAGGTACATTATATCTAGATATTTCTTTAAAACATGTTTTTTTTTTAAGTATAGTGATTGGGTAAGTTTATTGAAGGCACTTTTTATTTTTTTGAGGTGAGACGGAGAGTGTTTCAGACTTATGCTGACTAAAACCACATATCGTGGTAAAACTACAAGCATATTTGGATTTTAGCAACAGAAAATAAAGCAAACCTCCGTTGAAAAACAAAGATCCTCCGAGCAGGCAGCTGTTATGTCTGGTGAGCAACTGCCCGATAGATGATTTTGGGCTGTTCTATATATGTTTATTAATTATTTATTTATTTAAACTTCATGTACAATAGTTGTACATAGGCGGACTTAATGCAACAAGGCATTCTCTACTAAAACCTCTAAACCAAATAAAATTTTGTATTCTACTAGATATTTTAGAGAAAGCAAAAAAAATAAATATTCAAAGATATAGAAGAAACAATCTGTTTTTTATCCGTCGCGATGGCTTCTAGTTTATTTTTAAAAAGATATTCTCTTCTCATTTTAAAATCAAATTACGAAAAACTTAGCTTGCTAACTTCTGATGGAAAAGTTTAAAAAAACGTTACACTTGCAATTTTTCAAGATGGATTAATGTCTCATCCAGTATACGAAGTTGTAACTTATTTTTAATGTTTGACAGACTTATGTTTGTTCAATGATGCTGTGTTATTATAAAGAAAAACAGGTTTTCTTTAAGAATATTTTCTTTGAAGAAGATAAGCATTAAGAGGGTGGCGGCGTAGGTAATATTAGCGCCTACATTTTGGTAACTTTTAAGTGGCACTGTGAATAACTTTTATTTTGAGGTAAATACATGTTGATGCTCTTCAGAAAGGTCAGACCTGCGATCGTAAACAACACAAATACAACAACAACAAAGAATTTAAGAGAAAGATTTTTTTTCTGATGTACAAAGAATTTTAAGAGTTGTAGGTCGCGGGTTTAAACCCAGCTAGACGCATTACTTTGTGTAAAATATAACAGTACCACTACTTTTGAAACAAGCAGTGGTGGTCGAGTGGTAATGGCCTCAACTTACGAATTGTAGATCGCGGGTTCAAACCCAGCCAGGCGCATTACTTTGTGTAATTTAATTTATCACTACTGCTCTCAAAACGGTGAAGGAAAACATCGTGAGGAAACCGGCATGTCCTAGAACCAAAAATTCGAAGACATGTGAAATCCACCAATCCGCACTGGGCCCGCGTGGTGGATTACGGCTCATTCCCTCTCCTAGAGAGGAGGCCTGTGTCCCAGCAGTGGGAACATTAAAAGGCCGATGATGATGATGATGACCACTACTTTTGAAACAGTAAAGGGAAAAATTTAAACACATGTGACTTCAACCAATCCGCACTGGGTTTACACATTCCCTGTTCTAGAGAGGCCTGAGTCCCAGCAGTGGGATTATTATAAGGCTGATTATACTATTATGCTTTGATAGGATACAAAGTTAGGGGGATATTAAGAGCATACACGAACACAAAAACTTTACCCGGTTCTAACGCCACCACAAAAAAAAATAGTTAGGCGCAAAGTACCCTTTTGTACCCAACAATACAGAATCTAGCCATTAAAAACAGAACAATACAGAAAATATAGGAACAAAAAAAAATCCCGTGAGTAGAAAATGGGAACACTTTACCTACTTTGCTCTGGCGATGATAGGCAACGCCGTGTGTTGGTAGCGATATCGCATTGTGCGCCACGAGACACCATTCAAGTGGCTTTTTTAACATCAAAGGCAGTTTTTGCTTTGAGCCGGGGGCGTATCTGTTTTCCGGTAAGACACTCCTGGTTTTGATTCACTGTGGAGTGTAGGGGCCTACTGGTGCCTAGTATTCAGGCGTATTATAGGATTACTATGTTTTTTCTGTTTGTCGTTTATCTTTGTATCTTTTTGTGACTTCTACGCTGCTATTATAGTTACCTACTATTTTATATAATACTAGATTCTGACAATGTCTTCGCCCATGTAAATGTAGATTTCTCCATATTAAGTTTAGATCTCTGCTTCATCCCCTTAGGGGCATCATTTTGGAAAATACTTTCTTAGTACTCACCTACATTATAAAAGGAAATCTTGTGCAAAATTTCACGCTCTTAGCCCCTGTAGTTTCAGCAAAAGAAAATTTGACTGACTCTCTTCTATATAATGCAACTGCACTTTTGACCCCTGATTGTACTTATTTTACAAAACAGATGCACCTTCGGTAAAACAAGAGTAAAACTATTTCAAATTAATTCAGTTATACAAGAGAGCCATTTAAAGATATTTTTGTTATGTTCAAAATGGCAGAGCAAGACTCTGCAATATATTGCTTTAAAGTTATCTTAAACTATCCATGATCGTTATTTACCGGCAAGATAATAAGATTTTTTGACATAATACATCTTTAAAATTGTTGCTATAGTCAGAGGCAGTTCAAAAAACAAATGATAACAAAACCGGGGGATACTGTTCGGTGTTTCAACTACTTATCCATCACATTCATTCAAAATTTTGTTACACAATTGTATAGCAAAAAATTTGGCATTTTTTTTAAGTATTTTAGAATAATTAACATTTTACTAAAAATGTTACGTAAGGGTTTAAAAAAATACATAGTGTAATTTATGCTTTGGTAAGGTGGCCGATATAGCCCGAAGCATCGCCAAACTTAAGTAGCGGTGGGCAACCTCGCAGAACAGATGTCGATCAATGGGGCCGTACGGTTTTGTAGTGGCAGCCATGTATCGAAAGATGAAGCGTTCGAAGGCCTCCCACAACAAGGTGGATCGATGACCTAAAGAGGGTCGTAAGAATCCGATGAACACGAGACAGACAGGACCGTCTGTTATGGGGATACTTGGGGGAGGCCTATGACCAGCAGTGGACGTCTTTCGGCTGAAATGATGATTATGTTTTACAAATTATTTTTTGTATTGATAAAAAATATAAATTACTAAGTAAAATTTTTACCAAGCAGATTTCCAAAAACCGAATGGTCAACTGTTTCAAAACACAAAAAGATCAATACTTAATTAAAATCCGAATTTGTCAAACAGAAAAAAAAAAAACATTAATTTACTCGAATCGTCTTAAGCCATTGCGGGATCTCATCAAAACATCATTAATTTTTTTCACCCAACATCAGTCTACAGAGCAATCTTGCCAATACCGCGATGCTTGAAACGGGGAAACGAACCTGTAATCTTTCAATTACAAATTCAAGTTCCATCCGTTCCAATTAACTTCAATATTGATCAGGGAATACGGTTCACGATCACTTTTATCGGTGCTGCCAATTTAATAAAAATGTCAAGTGGACTCCGCTATTACGATTGGCATTGCTTATACCTGTGAATTCGTTTACAACGCGAAAAATAGGATGTTACTCGTATTTTCGATACCTCTTATTATATTGTCTTTATAGATTTGTCTTCTGTTATCAAGTTACGAAGATTGACTTTTCAGAAGTAATTTTTTTAATGATATAAACGAGTGTTTGCCGGCTGATGGTAAGCAGTGATGCAATCTTTTTTTTTTATATAATATAATATTCTACAACTATCATACAACGCCGTCTAGTCTCAAGCTAAGCAGAGCTTGTGTAATGAGTACTAGACAACTGATAAACATATTTATATATTTCTAAATACATACATATAGATAAATTAGACCCAGACACAGAACCAATGATTGTGTGAACACAAACATTTGTCCTGGGTGGGAATCGAACCGACGACCTCCGGCATAATAGTCAGGGCCACCAACCATTAGACCAACAGGCCAGTCATTGATGGTGAAGCGCACTAGTGATTCAGAGCCTTTTTACTCTAGCTTTGAAAACACCTAAATTGTAATCGGACGGGACTGACCGCTGCAGGCAAATTTATCAAATTCTTCGATGTACGCGGTATAAACGACGAGGCGAAACGCTTAGTCCGGACCAAAGAAGTGTTAACAACGTAAAGCCGTGTTTACGGAGACGCAGCGCGTTGCGCGGCGCGTTGGACGTTTCGTCGTACATTGCAGCAGCGGGCCGCGTCATCGCTCGCGCAAACACAAACCTAAGGCAATATACGACAGACCGCCCGACGCACCGAGCAACGCGTCGCGTCTCCGTAATCGAACACTAAGGCCGTGTTTACGGAGACGCGGCGCGTTGGGCGTTTCGTCGTACATTGTAGCAGCAGGCCGCGTCATCGCTCGCGCAAACACAAACATATGGCAATGTACGACGGACCGCCCGACGCGCCGCGCAACGCGCCGCGTCTCCGTAATCGAACACTAAGGGTGGGCACAGGCTGTAAGTCGGGTTGTCCTATGGTAGTAAGGTGATGGCGGAATCAAGTCGTGTAATTCTCGCGCACACTCTCCAAAATGCATCCCGTAAAATAGTGAAAGCATATACTTAGCCCTTATTGAACTGAATTTACTCGTATTATGCTATTAGGTTTTGTCAATTAATTACACTGTCACCATATTATCTCGGCCTTTGTGGTTTAATTACAGTTTTTTTTTTCATTGTCTTTGTCAGCTTGAAGTTAATTAACGACATTGGTCAACGTTGCAATTACCAGTTACTTCTAAGCCAATTTGAAGTGTTTTATTACGAAAACATTTTAAGTGGCTTTTCCATGCTTGTGTACTGGGTTATAAATAGGTAGGTAACCTAAACCCTACAGTTGATTGCGATACTAGAAAAAAAAAAAACAAATGCGTTACTATCGGATATAAAAAGCAGGGCTACTTGTAGGTACAGGTATCCCTGCTTTTTATATCCACACATACATACAGGTGTACTTTGGAGCCTATATCTACCTTTCAACAAAAAAAGGCAAGTGTGAGTAGGACTCACACACTCAGGATTCCTTGCAAAGTTAGTTATGTAAATGGTTCAATTCTCAAACCGAGTCTTGACAATTATTCCGAAACCAAAAAAAAAATTGTCGCGTAGCCATAAATTTACATTTTTTGGATTGATTTCTTTACATGTACTATAAAATCTTGCTATATGCCCATTTTCACGGTTCTAGGCCAACGGGAAGTACCCTATGAATTTTGATTCTCTTGAGAGTGTAAACATATATACGTTACTAAGAAATTTGATTTTTTCACAGCTTCAAGGGATTGTAAACCTGACGACCGACAGACAAACGGACAACAAAGTGATCCTATAAGAATTCCGTTTTCTTTTTCTTTTGAGCTACAGAACACTAAAACGGTGATACCTGTAATACTGTTATTACAGGTATTACCTTTTTAGGGTTAAAAAGGTGATACTTGTTCTGTGACAGATATCACCTTTTTAGGGTCAATAATAACTTTGGAACTCATATCTACCATTCAAGGAAAAACAGCAAGCTGCTGAAGTATCAGAACCTACCAAACCTTTAACCCAGTAATTAAATAATCCCCTCCAAGAAGAGGTATCGTATTCCTTAACAAGACTGTTGTCAAATTTCATGATGTCTGACTAATTAAGATGATTACCCATCCATAGACCAACCTTGGCAAACGTTGCTTAACCCTGAGACATCGATCAATCCTGCTGTTATTATTAGGAGCTAATAATTAGTTAAGCCTCTCTTTCCTTTTTCCTAGAGTTCTCTACTAATACTCAAACGATAATCTACGAGTACTCAAACGAATAGTATTTTATGTACGTAAAATTAAATTCGTATAAATTTCTAAGTGAGAATTTCCTCATTGCTAAATTCCCTGTTAAATGTTTCGTCATTGCATCGTTACCTCACAATAGCGTCAGCAGTGGACACAATTTGCTAAAAGTGTAATTTGTTGCGACGCAGCGCACGGCATCAGTTCAGCAGTACTGCACTCAACACAGATGTAGTGAAGCTGACCAAATGGAACCGGTACACACTTAAATTTATGTTCAGAGTCCAAAAATTTCACAAATTATACTGTATTGTGGATGTGTCTTTATGTGTATATTGAAATGGATGGATTGTAAAGGAATACGGGAATATCTTGGATCCTTGATTCGAATCATGTCCCTCGAACGCTGATTGTTGTACACACGTTTGTGCAACTTGAATGAAAAAACACTAATTTTCGTACTGTACACACGGGTGTAAGAAATAAATGCAGCCGAAAATGTCAGCTCTTGTTTTTTTTTTTTAGAAAAAACTAAAAAAAGTTTTTTTATTCTTTTTTTTGTATCTGATTTTTTAAAAGGGCACAATTACGTAACAATAATTCCCACCGCGGTTACTCAATCTGATTTTATTTTAAGAGCAGATATTAAGGCCCAGTCTATGAGTTTAATGATTTTATTTTATTTGCCTTCTTCTATTTTTTTTAACTATTGATAGTCCCGCGTTTGACCACTATCTCACTTTGTGGCAACCTATGATGTATTTAACGACGAATCACCATTGCCTAGAAGTAACCTATTCACTCTTGAATTAAAGATCCCTATGTTGTAGCTACCAATAAAACACCTTCTCCGGTAAAACTGTCCGGACCGAGTTTGAAATGATACACCAAAATTTTGTGGCGACGAGTCTTTCCAGTTTTAACTTACAAGAATATTAAAAAAAGAACAAGGATAGGTTTAAGTTGGTAAAAGTCGACCCACACTTCACGTTACACCTAAAACAGAAGAAATTATATTATTATGATGATTTCCCACCGTCTACTGGTAACGTTTTCATGAACTGGTGTCAAGAACAAAAAAAAATCAAGCAGATATGAAGCTGCTGATATGTCCAATAAAATAGATACTTCTTCGGATTACTTTTTTCAATCAAATAGTTTATCTGGAAAACGCATTACTAATGAAAAACAGGATTCAATGTGAGATAAACTGCATTTTCCAATTAGTAGATTGAAATTTTGCGTAAACAACACTATATTTCACGGTGCTGACAGGGTCGATTTCAATATACAGAGTAAAACTGTGAAAGAAATACTTTGAATAATTCCTTTGGCAAAAAATAACACAGGACTAAAAATTTTAACAAAGACTCGATTTATTATTACAACGATAAATTTTAAATTTGATAAAGTATTTAAAGTAAATACATCTGTCAAGTGTATCTTTTATTTACTGACAGTAAGGTTTTCAATTCTGTGACGTCTGTAACTTAAAATAGGTCGTAGGAATTGGTTAACTTTAAAAGCATACTTTAAAATTAATGAAGCAGTTAATTTCAGCTTTTATTTATTTAATAGGAATAAGATGTAAAATTCTGTGACGTATGTGTATTAAAATAAGATAAGGGCTTGAACGGTCAAACCATCAAGATATTTGGTTCTATGTTAGAAATCCTCTGAAGCAGTAAGTGCTTTGTAACTTCATCCAAAGAGAAATTGGTTCGTCATTGCTCGTCCATTGCATATGATATCGAAAGCTTAGGTTAGTTCGGTACAAACGTTAGTTCGTCTAAAATCTTATGCAAAAGCTAATGTAAATTATCAACACTGTAATATACAGGCTTTTACATACCAGACAAAGCTTTTATTCCATATTGACATACACCAATCAAATCTGGTTATGGCATAATGGCATGCTTACTTTGGGCTGTAGGCTTCGATAACTCGTGATTGGTTCTTGGTTAACGATCGAACTGCAACCCATTCGCCTCGACTAGCAGAATCTCTTTCGAACCATTTCGAACACACGATAAGAATATTTGGCCGTAGCTGGTTTTGATACTGCCAAAGTATTTTGTTTCGTCAGTTAATAAATTTTATCGAAATATAATACAATACGCACCGATTCTGTTGCAATCAACCAGACATAGATCCAGAAGGTGGACTCCAATTAATCCAAACATTGTTTCCATGGTCCTTCTTTTTACGTGTTTATTTGGAACATCCATCTAAACTTTAGCTCTCCAACGGCCAGCCAAGAAAAATGAGGCGAAGCTGCTACAACAGGAGTCACTATTTCTAACACCGCTGCTTTTACCATAATGGATGTTTGTGGCCATTATTCCACGGTCGTGTTTCAGTGTTAAGGTGTACTGGTATTTTTTCAAATTAGTCTTCTTTCCATATTAGATAAGGATGTTATTTATGAAGTCCTTAATTACGCTTGAGTTATTAGCTCGAGTCATGTTGGTCTGATTCGTGTGTTCTAGGCTAACGAGGATTGGCTAGACTTGTAATTGCCAGTTAATTTTTCTTGAAAATAGTTTTGCAACTAGCAACGGTTGTTAAAGGAATTCATTTGGGAAATGGATTCTATCGCACTAATTATAAAGGTGAAAGTTTATTTTTTGCTTTTTCATACTGAAACGGCGAAGTGGATATAAATTAAATTTGGAACACGGTTAGACCATAAGGACAGAATGAAATGTAATAGTTTCTATAATGTTTATCGCTACATCCTGTAGTTTTATGATATAAATGGTACTTACTCTGAGGCGTTACCGATTAGCATAGCATAGCATACCGTAGCATCAACCTTATAATTTTCCCACTACTGGGACTCAAGCCTCCTCTCTATTAGAGGGAAAGGGCCGTAATCCACCACGCAGGCCCAGTGTTTGTCGGTGGATGTCACACTCTTCGAATTTTTGGTTCTAGAACATGCTGGTTTCCTCACGATGTTTTCTTTCACCGTTTTGAGAGCAGTGGTGATGAAATAAATTACACAAAGTAATGCGTCAGGCCGGGTTTGAACCTGCAACCTACAACTCGTAAGTCAGGGCCGATACCATACGGCTACCACTGTTCTAACGAGTTCTCACTGCTCGTTATCGATTGTAGAAAGAGACTCGACACAAAGAGGTCGTAACTTGGATAAGCCTGTTGGTGAGATAGTGGTCTTTCGGAAGCCTTATATTAATGTGAAAAAATGATTTATAGAAACTAGACATCTGCTGATAACAATAAAGCTATACTAAATTATTATATTATAAATACCAGTACCAAATAACCTCTAAGAAAAATCACCCGTAACATTAAATCTACCTACCCTAACCCAGATTCGTACAATATTATTCATTCGAGTAGGAGTATATTATGTAATTGTATTGTATGTATGGATTACTTGTAAATCTTTTCTTGTGAAGCAAAGTCTGGTAATACAGCATAAGAAAAAAAGTGAAAACTTTTTTGTAGTTACGTCATAATACATACTAAAAACATTTTTGCGATTCTGAAAAATCTTCGAAATTCGATTCGGGTATTGAACTGTTTTCATGGTTAAGTTTGTACGGAATCTTCAGTGCGCAAGTTCGACTTGCACTTGCCCGGTTTTTTATTCCATCTATCTCACCCAAAGATTGACAGGTAGAACATGCCTAAGACTTTTGCACTTTTTTGTGTATAAAGTATTTTTCAATACACTTGCTCAGAAAGTGACTTTTATTGCACTATAATTAGGTATATAATGGCACCTGTTACCAAACTGTGACATTTTGATTACCATTACGCACTAGTGCTGTAATGTAGCTATAACCTTTTTGTTCAACCTCTTTGTTCGCAAAACAAATTTTGAATACGAAAAAATAAAAATTGTTTGTGGTCTATGGTCGTCATTTAAAGACGCGCGCGATTTTTGAATAATTTTTTCGAGTGAAATTCATGTCTGTATTAATAAAATAAAATCAAATACTACATTTTAAAATGTTACATCCATATTCTATTGTCACTACGAATGACATTAACGTAAAAACTTTTCACACAAGAAAACAAACGACGACTAGGCAATATGATCAAAAGACTATATAGCCATAGCCTAGCGCGTGCTCATAGGCAACAGATTTTTTTTTTACCGCCATGTTATGAAAAATTTTACTAGTTTTACCGTTGTAATATTAGTTAACTTAATTATTTTTCTTCACAAGTGTATTGAAAAACATCGTATGATACACGTGAGTAATGAATGTTACCGTTCTTGGCTCTCTTAATACCGCCTCGACGGTAACCTTCTACATTACACACTTGTATCATAATGTACTATAATAAATAATAAAAAAAAAAACTTTAACTTTACCATAAATCACAATCGCATACTACGCAGGACAAAAACTCAAAGCTACGAATAAAAATCATCCGTTGTGCCCACGTTTACGGATTATTTCATTTTAAAAGCCACCCTTAAACTGTTTAACACTCGTCAATTTTAACGGCCCCCGATTCATTTTAACGAGTAAAACCGATGTCCGTCAGAAGCTTGTTACTGAACTCTGACAAAATCAACTAGGGTATAAAATAAAAAGGTTTTTATAGGCTTACAAAGGCGGCAGGTCGAGCCACCTTTCGTTTTAAGCACGAAGCTGGGTTACGTGAATATAATGAAGCACGTTGTTTGTTTTTTTTATGGGCATTCACCTGGATTGGGCCGCGGTGTTAAAGGGATCTCGTTATCAATCGTTGCATAGAATGAATGTTATGTACAGACGCCAGCACGTCAATCTACCCCAATCTGTCAAATTTTACCAATCGAACATTAACCTTCCAATATTGTGATAAGGTTGAAAATCTATTAAAGAAATTTGACAGCTTGAGGTAGGTTGATATGCTGGTGTCTGTACTATAACTCATCCCTAGATTAAATCAAAACAGCAAAAGATAGGTGACTCGCCTGTAGCGCGTGGACCGCTGAAATTATGCCTAAACACCGTAAAATTTTGGTCGTTTTAATCCCGTGGAGGGTCGTTTTGGTAGAAACACTATCGATTTACCTATAAAGATAAAATTACAAAAATTAAGTACTTTTGTTTTAATTCGAAATAATATACGAATGTACGAAATTAATTTCTTTAAGTAAACGAGTCAATGATCTTGTAGGGTGTTGTCGATCGTTGCGTACTAACTACCTACAGTTCATTGGCCTCGATCAATTACTGACGTTTACGTAAAGAAATCAATTTCGTACATGCGTAAATTAATTCAAGTCTAAAAAAAGTACTTTATTTATCGTTTTTCTCTTTAAAAATCGATAAGGTTTCATGTACCTAATCAACCCTCCGCAGGATTAAAACGACCAAAATTTAACATTGTATAGCACGATTCGGTTGCGAAGATCACACACGTTAGCGGCTAACGCTTTTTTCTTATCTCTGTCCTTGTTTATCAGTGACTACAGGTAGTATTGATGTCTGAGTTTTGAGTCCAAGTTTTCTGATTGCGATGTTAGCGCGTAACGTATCTTCCTTTATAATACATATATCAATGTACTCTTCTGTCAGCGGTTTCATTACTGTTTGACGTATACGTGGGTTTCATCCAGAAAAAAAGGCCTATATCAATGGGTTTTAATCATTTAAGGTTTGATATATCCTCTCGCTCCACCCTAGAGCAGGAGAAGTAATTTAATGGTTTCTCTTTTATAACCTAAAATAAATTACAAATAAAAAAACTTTTTTAAAAACAAGCTTTCAATTAAATGGGCTAAAAAGAAGAAAATAAACTTTTCCTTTATAACTTTTACTATCAATTTATAACGGCATTACACAATTTATATGACACAAAAGCTTGTCGCGAGATTTTGAAAATTTTAAAATCAATAGATGAAGTTTTTTAACTTATTTAATTTATGAAGTTATTTAGCTGTGTATTTATACAGTTAAATCTCGCGACAAGCTTTTATATCATATAAATTGTGTAATGCCGTTATAAATTGATAGTAAAAGTTATAAAGGAAAAGTTTATTTTCTTCTTTTTAGCCCATTTAATTGAAAGCTTGTTTTTAAAAAAGTTTTTTTATTTGTAATTTATTTTTTACTTTTTAGTTATACCTTATGGAAATCACATTTGTATTCTCAGCAAGTCCTTTCATTAATGTTACCCATATTATAGGAAAGCATAAGAAACTTAGTCTTAGCAGACTAAGTTCTTCAGTCTGTTTAGTCTTTAGAAGTCTGTCAGGATTTTTTATGTTTTATTTTTTATGGTAGGTAAAATCATCCAATGATATTCCCCGCCCTTGCGCTTAGTTCGGTCTGTTACCGGACGGATGGACAGCGAGCTACCCATTGCCCACCGTCCGCAATTCCGCGCCTACGGTGGCAGGAAATTGGGACCGGAATTACGGCGGCGGCTGCAGCGTGAGCGCTGTTGCCTTTGCTTTTTTTTAAGGTTGGTACAATTATCCAATGACATATCCCGCCCTTGGGCGGAGCGGGAAATAGTGTCAGACTCTTACTGACTAAAAACCTACCCTGTTCCTTCTCTGCCTTGGATCCAGGGCCCTAGTATGCATTTCCATACCTCCCCAGAGCCCCAGACTAGGCCTCGACCCTACTGGGCCCCTACGGTTTGCTGACAACTCCTTGAGGCACACGGGAACAGTGCGTGCCGTAAACGACTTGGGCTCAGTCCGGTCTGTTACCGAACAAACGGACAGCGAGCTACCCATTGCCCGCCGTCCGCAAGCCCGCGTCTACGGTGGCCGGAAATTTGGATGGGAATTACGATGGCGGCTGCGGCGTGAGCGCCGTTGCCTGATGCGGTCGGCCTCCTCCTTTACTAGCATTACTGCTTCACAGAAGGAGGCGACCGCCTGCCACTACTTCTCGCTCCAGACCATAGCCTGAACCAAGGCCCGGCGCGAGAGATCATCGCTACCGCTCGCTGTCACGAGGACACGGCGATGCTCTTCCCAAGCGGGGCACACCTCTACCGTGGGCTTCCTCCTTTGCTAGCATTACTGCTTCGCAGAAGGAGGCGACCACCTGAGAAGTCTACCAGGTTGGATTTATGAAACAAAAATGATGGTGGTGGATCGTAAGTCTAACAATCAACCTAACTTACATGAAATAGCCAATTGCGAAGTTGTTCAGAGTTTATCTACCTGGGATCCACAATCACAAATACTGGAAAATGTGGAAAAGATTCAAGCACCGTAAAAAGATTGACGCTCTTGAAATGTGAGGCTGGAGGCGTCTACTGAGGATAAAACAGACTGCTCACCGTACTAACGTTTCCATTCTTAAAGAACTTTGCATAAAAACAAAAAAAATCGTCGATTGTACAACAGCGAATTTTTAAGATGTTTGGATATATCACAGGCAATGAAAGCTCTTTGGAACGTTTAGTGGTCCAGGGAAGAGTAGAGGGCCTACGTTCTCGCGGTCAATCGCCTACCAGATGGACAGACCTCACTGAATCATCTTCGAAGTGTTCCCTCATTGAATGTCCACGAAGTGCCATGAATAGAGAGAGATGGAGCAGTCTCGCAAAAACCGCAACCAACCTACCAGACGATCCACTACCACTTCAACAAGAGTATAACTGAGAAAAAGGAAGATATTGGATTTAGAGTAATGTCACTTTATTTTTCAAGTTACTCTCTGCAAGCCCTTTCAATTGGTACCTATTTTGTAGGAGTGTATTTAAACTAACTAGTACGATCGATGGGGTTGTGTCGTTTAACTGCGGAGTTCCAATGACCACGTTCCAGCTCCATCATCAGACCCTGGTTACCACATAGGATCCAAGTACTGTCATTACAACCCAAATGAGCTTAAAGTCGATGGGGTTATATCGTTTAATTGCGGATTTCTTATGGCAACCTTCCAGCTCCATCATCAGACCCTGGTTACCATATAAGATTCAAGCACTCATCAATAAAAATCAAATGAGCCCAAACTCGATGGGATTGTGTCGATTTCTTACAAAAATCCTATGATAACCTTCCAGCTTCATCATCAGAACCTGGTTACCATATAGGATCCAAGCACTCGTCAATACAAATCAAATAAGCCCAATTTCGATGGGGTTGTGTCGTTTAACTGCGGAGTTCCTATGACCACCTTCCGACTCCATCATCAGACCCTGGCTACCATATAGGATCCAAGTACTCGTCAATACAAATCAAACGAGCCCAAATTTGATGGGGTTATATCGTTTAACTGCCGAGTTCCTATGACCACCTTCCGACTCCATCATCAGACCCCAGCTACCATATAGGATGAAAGTACTCGTCAATACAAACTAAACGAGCCCAAATTTGATGGGGTTGTGTCGTTTAATTGCGGAGTTCCTGTGACCACCTTCCAGCTCCATCTTCAGACCTTGGTTACCATAAAGGATGAAAGTACTCGTCAATACTAATCAAACGAGCTCAAACTCGATGGGGTCGTATCGTTTAACTGAGGAGTTCCTATGACCACCTTCAGGCTTCATCATCAGACCCTGGCTACCATATAGGATGAAAGTACTCGTCAATACAAACTAAACGAGCCCATATTCGATGGGGTTGTGTCGTTTAAGTGCGGAGTTCCTGTGACCAATTTCCAGTGCATCATCAGACCTTGGTTACCATAAAGCATGAAAGTACTCGTCAATACGAATTAAACGAGCCCAAATTCGATGGGGTTGTATCGTTTAACTGTGGAGTTCCTATGATCACCTTCCGGCTCCATCATCAGACCCTGGCTATCATACAGGATCAAAGTACTCGTCAGTACTAATCAAGCGAGCCCAAACTCAACGGGGTTGTATTGTTTTATTGCTGAGTTCCTATGGCTACCTTCCAGCTCCATCATCAGATCTACTCCATGTCATCATAATGTTGCATTGTCACCCGATTTACACACGCATGTAAAATTTCAGCTCAATCGGTTGAAGATATCTGCTTCAAAATTGAGTTGCAAGATTTGAGCCGAACATACATAGTTACATACAGTGCAAGCTAATAGAAAGCTTGTAAAAACAAATGAGTTTGGAAAAAATGCTGGTTTCAATTAGCATGCATAGCATGATCAGCCTTTTAATGTTTCCACTGCTGGGACTCAGGCCTCCTCACTAGGAGGGTTTCAATTATTTTGGTTTAATGTATGTACAATGATGGCCGAGTGGGAGAGCAATGGTGGTCGAGTGGTAACGGCGGCCCCGACTTATGTAGGCCGTATCCTTAGTAGGCCGCGGGTTCAAGCCCGGCCAGGTGCATTACTTTGTGTAATTTATTTCATCACCACTGCTCTCAAAACGTTGAAGGAAAACATCGTGAGGAAACCGGCATGTCCTAGAACCAAAAATTCGAAGACATAATTATGACATCCACCAACCCGCACTGGACCCGCGTGGTGGATTACGACCTATTCCCTCTCTTAGAGAGGAGATCTGTGTCCCAGTGAGTTATAATTTGTTTTTGAATATTTTTGCTTTAGTGTAATCTGTGTTTCAGTTGCAATGAATTGCAGACAATTCTACGAAATAATGGTCAGGTATCCTGGTAACCACAATCCGCTTCTACCTTTGAGAGCTTTATCGTTTCGGTGTCGACATTCACATCACGTTCTATCGCCCTTCCAATCATGTTTTTATTATTACAGGAACCTAATGCACTAGTTTTAGACTTTTTATAAGCGGCCATGTAGGCCTATGAGAAATAAAATATTTTGACGTTCTGGAGATCATTCATAAATGATTCTCAGTCAAGAATTTTCACTCAACTACATTTTAGGTAGGTAAAATCATCCAATGACAAATCCCGCCCTTGGGCAGAACGGGAAATAGTGTCAGACTCTTACTGACTAAAAACCTACCCCGTTCCTTCGTTGCCTATCATACCGGGGCTGAGCCTTCCTCTTAGGAAACGGCCCTTGACCCCAGCAGGCTTCGACCCAGCCTGCCTGCAGCTAGCAGGCTGGGCCTCTACGGTTCGCTGACAGCTCCTTGAGGCGCGTAGTACGCGCCGTCGACGACTTGGGCTCGGTCCGGTCGGTTACCGGACGATCGGACAGCGTGCTACCCATTGCACGCCGTCCGCAAGCCCGCGCCTACGGTGGCTCACTCAGCTACTGCGTTTTTCCACTAATTTAATCGAACTCCAAATATTACATTTCTCATAGGTAGACATGAGAGAAATAAAATATTTTGAGTTCTAATTTGAATTTAATTCTTCAATTTTTTGAGTTTATTTTCCTTTTATTTTCGGTCCCTTACCCTGCCTTATACCTTACTAAAATATGTAATCGTTAGCCGTTCTGGGGATCATCCATACCTAAATGATCCTCAGACAAGAATTTTCTTTCAGCTGCTGCGTTTCTCTACTAATTTAATCTTCACATTAAATAGCTTTAAAAAATAAAACAAGCCCTGATTTTTTAAAGGTAAAAAAACAACGATCCCATTTAGAACCAGAAACTTAAAACAAAATACTTGAAGGAAATTAGGCTAATAAATTGCAGTATACAAGAGCCGTTTACTACTTCATTAGTAGTAGTAGTAAATTAGTGTAGCACACTAGTTTAGTTAATTTAAATAGTAACAAAGTTATCGCGTCGTTTATCCCTGAGCTCACGAATGTGGGCCATCGATTCCCATTCACTCTTAATCAGACTGAAAGGCGGAATCTAATTAAAGTGTATTATACAGAGTAAATTAAAACAGTGGGTGAACAGATATGGGGTAAAGGAAACATAAATATCTTGGTAGTCTTTCTTTATGATTATCTATACATACATAATTAAAAGTGTCTGTTTGCAAACTCGAAATATTTTTTTTACTAAACGCGTTGAAAGTATATTCGTCATTTATATCGGATTCTATTTATCGCCGAAAGGCACAGTTTGGGCAATATTGGGCATTAAGAGTAGCAGGATGATTTTCGGCCACCGTAAGGGAAGCCTTGCGGAAAACGAGCAATAGATAATAAAGTAATAACACCATTAAAATCAAAAGCGTGCCGCGTCTGTGTTTGATACCTACAATTTGAGTTTATACCAATCACAGTTGAATAGGTTACTTCTAAGCAAGTGTGTTCCAACGATAACCACGTCATAGGTGGGATAGTGGTCAACCCTGAGCTGATAAAAAAAAAATCTTTAGCGTGCCATGCCGCATTCTAGTTTAATATACCTATGAAATTGCCGTTTCTTAAAACAGGTTACTCTGAAGTGTTGTATCTTCGGATTGACTTAGAATTGTAAAACGGAATTAGAATTGGAATAAGAAAAAAGAATAACGTACCTTTAATATAAAGTTTATTTGAGCGTATAATTCCAAGTCAATCCAAAGATACAACACTTTAAAGCGACCCGTTTTAAAAAACGGCAATTTCATAGGTTAAGTCCTATTATTAACTCATTGTCATACTGATTATTTTTATACTATGACCTCCTTTTATCCTGAAAACATGAAAACACAAATACTTGACTGTATCGCTGAGTTAGTTGGCTTAACATTATTTGTGTGCACTGGCTTAGTAAATTAAAAAGAAAATAGCCAGTATATTGTGAGCCTTTGTTTCCGTTAAATTAGAGTTGATTGTTATGATAGGCTTAATTTAGAATGAAGTTGCTTTGCATTCTAATTTACTTTAGAGTTAATTGGAATGGTGTACATTTCAAATTGAAGAAAACATAGTTTTATTGGAGAATTTAAGGTGGCCTTGCGAGCATGGTTTAAAAGCTTGTTGCATCATTTAAAGCAATCTAACGCGATATTTAATGAAGAGGCAACGCGAAAAACAAGTTAACTCCTGAAAATTCTGTTGGCATTCGGTAACTCCGTGATTTACGCTTTTCACAAAACTTGTTCGACGAAATACGTGTTTTTTTTTTAACTCTTAAAAGTTTTTGATAAAAATGCACAAGGTTTATATAGAAGTAGTTTCTTTTTTATATATTTTTAATAAATGAATACCTTATGGAGGGTCAAAGCTCACATAAAATAGCAGATTTTCAGAGGTCTTTACTGATTTCGTTTTAGACAAATTTTTGTTTTGATTTCTATAAAAGCCTGGATAATATCCACAAAATATCTGTGTATCCAAAATATCTAGAGAAAGATGTGTAATAATATCATAATCACGTAAGAGCGGTTATGTGAAAATGTACCTTGGGTTGGCCGCTCTTAAGGCTTATATTCCAAGACCGTTTATAGGACCTTCACTCTACTCAGTTACCAATTTGACGATTTATGTCAATTCATAACAAGTTGTTACTATTAATTTAATGATTCCAATTTGAGGCGAGTTGGAGGATCTTACTTAGAATACGAAGTATAAATTTCGTTTTTTAATATTATTATTTTCGTAATAAAATACCGGTACAATCACACGTAAGTTAAAACAAATTAGAGTCCAATAAAATTAAAAAAAAAAAGATATAATAGATACCACAGATATAGATATAACTAGATAACGCAAGAGCAAGTACTTCGCGTGCCTAGCTTACGTACAAAAATCGTAAGTGGTCACTTTCGCGCTCAGTCTGCATCGGAGTACAGCTAAATGTACACAGTTAAAAATATAAAAATGGTTAATTGTGCTGTTGGTGTGGGGGTGGAGCGAGGGAGACGCCGTACGTGGCGGCGTCTTCACTAAATAGTGCTTGTGACGTCGTAGTCAAAAAATGGCACGCTTGGTTTTCATACAGATCGTGATGCTTGCGTTATCTATGTATATCTATATCTGTGATAGATACGCATTCGCCATATGAGAATCATATATGGCAAATGCGTATATATCTTCTATCTTCTTCATTTATCTTTGTTTCTATATTGCGTATTTTATCGAGTATGCGCATATTTTGGAACGCCTGACTTCCGAATGATCAACATAATATTTTGACCGCTGTACTTCTTGCTATGATCGTTTCTGCTTATGTTTTAATCAATTCTTTAGTACATTTCAATTGCGAGAGTTTTTCTTACATAATCTATTAGCTTAACAGACCTATTTCAATTGAAATAAGCTTTCATTTGTATGCATAAAGTATTGAGCTATTCAGATTTGTAGGCAAGAAGACTACATACCATCACAACTGCAAAAGGAATAAAAATTGTAATCCCTCATGTGTTATTGCTTGGTGGGTTAGAAATGTATCGTTTATACACCGTTAAATTTTGGTCGTTTTAATCCCGCGAAGGGTCGATTTGGTACTTGAAAAACTACCGATACATATCGGTAGTTTTTCTTTACATAAAGAGAAAATTAAAAAATATAGCACTTTTTTTAAACTCGAATTAATTTACGCATTAATTTCTTTAAGTAAACGATAGCTGAGCGAGGCCAATGAACTGTAAGTAGTTTGTACGCAACGACCGACAACTACCTACAAAGTCATTGAGTCGTTTACTTAAAGAAATTAATTTCGTACATGCGTATATTAATACGAGGTTTTGAAAAAAAATTCTTTATTTTTTATTTTTTTCTTTACAAATCCATAATATTTCATGTTCCAAATCTACCCTCCGCGGGATTAAAACGACTAAAATTTAACGGTGTATTTAGCAGTTCTTAATACTATATAGCACACAAAAATATAACATAACATATTGAGATACAGACAGTTCATGTCCAAAGGCATGTGCAGTATAATTAAAGCAAAAAATAATTCTAACCGCTTACTTTATAGGGTTCCTTCCGTACCCAAAGGATGTCAAAGGGGCCCTTATACTAAGACTCTACTGTCCGTCCATTCATTTGTTTGTCTGTCTGTTCATCAATTCGTCAGTGAGCTGCATTATATCAACCAAAAAAGGTAATGAGTTGAAATTTCACAAAATGAGTATCTCTATTGCCGCTATAACAACAAACAATAAAATTAAAATCATCATCATCTTCATGCCCTTTTCCCATGTTATTAGGGGTCGACCCAACACGTTTTTTTTCATATATTCTGCCCTGTCACCCGTCAGAATGGAAGCATAGTTATGCTTGCTATCCTTTTCTTTCATATCACTCTTCATACAATCCATCCATCTTTTCTTTGGCCTCCCTCTCCCTTTCCATCCATCCACTTGTATACTCATAACTCTTTCAGTAACATGCGTTTCATCCCTCCTCTTTACATGACCATCTTTGTACTGGACAAACGAAGAACAATAGAAAACGATATTTTGTTAGCGTTTTTACTCGATTTTAATATTGTAGTGAAGAACCCTTTGTGTGTAAGTCCGACTCACACTTAGCTAGTTTTTAAGCTATATTTATAATTGAAAAAGCAAAGTGAATTTCTACTTATCTTTTAAAAGAGTAAACTTTAGATTTAGACATTTTAATTAAACGGATGCTTTATTGTTTTCAATACATCTGTATTTGAAATAAAAAAACGTTCGCATAACAAACTGAACGTGCAATAAACATTTCAGGGCAAAACCTAAAAAAATTTTTGCTGTACGTTCCTGAAACTGTCGTATGAAGCCACAGTTTGAAGAGATATATTACGCAGATCTACGATTGGAAACTAGAGATAAGAAACTCATTCCAGAATCACAGACGTAGCACCTGAGGGTGCATGGAGTAGCTCAATGGAGACATGCTACTCGAAAATGATATACAAACTTTACGAAGGAACATGTCATTCGAAATAACTGAAATGTTAGGGCTTTTTTTTTAAGTGGGTAAGTCATCTAATGACATCTCCGCGTCCATGGGCAGGGCGGGATATAGTATCAGAATTTTTCTAACTAAAATCCTACTCCTATTTCTACGTTACCTTTCATACCGAGGCCCCAAAAGGCTTCGACCCTGTTTGGCCCCTACGATTTATTGACAACTCCTTAAGGCCCGCGTGGAACGAAACGCGCCGTCAACTACTTAGGCGAAATTTTAGGACTAAAATTGACGTGCAATATATTTTTTTGTGTCCTAGCTACTTCCCGTTGACCTAGAACCCTGAAATTTGGCATGAAGCAAGGTCTTATAGCACTAAATAGTTTCGTCAAAAAAAAAAACTTTCTTCGATTCGAAAAAATCTTCGAGATTCAATTCGGGAATTTACCTAATTACATACGTAAGTTTCTACAGAACCCTCAGTGTCGAGTCTGCCTCGTACTTGGCCAGTTTTTTAAATATTTAGTTATTCATATCTACTTTATTATACAACAAGATAACAATTTTACAAAAGGAAACCTTGTAATAAGCGATTTCTTCCAGTACCTCTACCAGGAGTTTTAAGCAATAGTATTCGTCGCTACTCGATATCGACGCCGTAAATATTTTGTATGGCAAGTTTTGGTTCTGCAAGTGACCGCTAGAGGCGCTGCAAAATTTGCCATACAAAATATTTACGGCGTCGATATCGAGTAGCGACGAATACTATTGCTTAAAACTTATGGTAGAGGTACTGGTTGCCTTGTGCGACTAACTGTAATGAAAAAATATCTTTATATTTTAAATTGCAGCAAAACAGTGTTTATTTTATTGAAGTAAAATTATTTACTAGCATCTGCCACTGATATGGTTCTATTTTATTGATTAAAGTTTTTTTTTTTAATATTTGAATTTATTCATTACTAACAAAATACAAATCTTTTTTTTATAACATATTAGAATTAATTAAATTATATGATGACGTATTTATACTTCCAAGTGTAATAATTGAAACCGTAGTAATGTTGTCTGAATTAAATCAAACATTATTCGAGTTCTATAAAAAAAATCCGAATGCATTACCCATTCAAACAAACGGCCTTTCGAACCAATAAGAGAGAATGCGCAATGTACAGCAACCATTCCGGTAACTTTGACAGCGATGTAGCAACTGATCGGTCATTACCCGCCCATTGGGCCTTCGCGTGACTAGAACTCCCTTACTTCACGTTGCATGCTATTAACACGGTAAAATTTACTTTCAGTCCATTTTTGAATAAAGCAACTGTCTGAAACGGTTTAAATTAGAGCCTTAAGTTATATTTAAAAGTTCTTTCTTTCTTTGTTGAAAGCAGGTAATATTGTCCTACGGGAATGGAACCATTAAAATTTCACACTTTTTTTATAGTAAGTAAAATCATCAAATGACAAATCCTGCCCTTGGGTGGGGCGGGAGATAGTGTCAGACTCTTACTGACTAAAAACCTACCCTGTTCCGTTCCTTGCCTTCGATCAGGGGCCCCGGGGTTCATTTTCACCTAACCCTTGGCCCCATTAGGCTTCGGCCCTACTGGCCCTACAACTGGGAATATTTTATTATGTGATTGTTTTTCCGCGGCAGAACGACTGGCCATAAGGAGTACTTTCGAAGCATATAGTAAAAGTAAAAAAAAAACCCACTAAAATTGCATTTAAAAAAAAATGGTAAAGCCCTAAAACAAGAAAGTCGTTGTAGCAGTCGGGACCCATTACATCATAGATCTACTGACTAGACGATAGACTTTCTAGAATGGGTCCCGACTGCTACAACGACTTTCTTGTTTTAGGGCTTTTTCATGAATACTCAGAAAAGCAGTCGGGTTTTTTAGTTTTTTAAATTACCATTTTTTATTTTTTACTTTTTTAGTTTTATTTTTTTACGATATCACTTTCAAAGTAATTACAAATCTAACGACACGTCGCAAACTAAAATCCATCGAGCCGTTCAGGCCACAGAGCGTGCCAAATATTTGAATTTGGCGCCAAAAATCCGACATTTTGTTTTTTTTTATTTTGATATACCCAGTGTCACTCTCACAGTAAATACGAATCTAACGACACCTCTCCAGCTAAAATCCATCGAGCCGTTCAGGCTGCAGAGCGTGCCAAACAATTATACATACATACATACATACATACATAAATACATACATACATACATACATACATACATACATACTCTCGAAAAACATAACCCTCCTTCTGGCGCAGTCGGGTAAAAACACTAATAAAAGGATCAAAACCACTTTAATTTCGGAAGTCGGTGTTTTTCGGTATTGTTTGTTTCTTACGAGTATTTAGCACCAACTTCCGAAATCAAAATTTTGATCCTTTTAGTGTTTTTTTTGTTTTTTTAGTGAAGTCGATTTTTTTTTTTTAAGTAGTTTGCTTCATAAATACTCCTTATGGCAAGTCGTTTTGCCGCGAGAAAACTACCATTTAAAATTTCACAGTGTATGAATAAGAAATGTCTTATTCCATGATATGATGTACCTACCCATGTGCTAAATTTAATTCAATCCCATTCAGTCGTTTTTGCTTGAATGAGTAGTGAGTACCAAACATACAAACGCACATTTTTTAATAACTTTATTAGACACGGCTAAATTTTGATACTTTTAATCCCGTGAAGTGTCGATTTGGTACATGAAAAACTATCGATTTGTAAGGATAAAATTAAAAAATAAAGTACTTTTTTAATTTTATTTTTCTAGTATATTTATTTTACTTAGTAAAACTCGAATTAATATACGCATGTACGAAATTAATTTCTTTAAGTAGACATCAGCTTATCGAGTGCAATGATCTGTAGGTAGCTAGTACGTAATGAGCGACAACTACATATAGGTCATTAGAGTTGCTCAGCTAATGTTTACTCAAAGAAATTAACTAGGTAGATTGGTTTAGTTTTTATTATTTACAAATTTTAATTCTCTTTAATTAACTTATTTATTTTAGTGATATAAACCTAGAATTCCACGTTTCTCCGAAAATTTATGCGGCAATAAATAGATAATTTAACAGGAACAATAACAAAGTAGTATTAGTAAAATGTCTGAGGAGAAGAGCTGACTAAACCAAAGTCCCATGTGTGTGTACGAATACAATACTAATAGAGTAAGGCAATTCACAAAAAGATCTGCACACTAAAATTATTTTTAGAAAAGTTCTAATAGCCGAAGTCTAAAGCTTTTGAAAACAAGCCAGGAAAAGAAACCTTTTGCATTTGCCAAAATTTAATTAAAAAGATATCTTTTGTTGGCTCGATTTCACTTTATGTATCCGTTTGAATGGAAAAATAGTTTTATTTTTCAGAGGATAGAACTAAATAAGTGCAATCACACTTAGTATTGGCCGCGGATGGCTATTGGGGCCGAGAGGCTCTGGCATAGCGGAATGGTTGGAGGGTTTACAAGGTTTTTTTTTATGGTAGTTAAAATCATCCAATGACAAATCCCGCCCGATGATTTTATCTACCATAAAAAAAGACTAGGTCAGCCAAGAGTTTTGGGTTTAATGGGAACATGGGAAGCCCTTGGGTGGAGCGGGAAATGTTACTGACTAAAAACCTACCCTGTTCCTTCCCTGCCTTGGTATGCCTGGTATGCATTTTCATACCTTCCCAGAGCCCCAGACTAGGCCTCGACCCTACTAGGCCCCTACGGTTTGCTGACAACTCCTTGAGGCGCACGGGAACAGTGCGCGCCGTAAACGATCTGGGCTCGGTCCGGTCTGTTACCAGACAAACGGACAGCGAGCTACCCATTGCCGACCGTCCGCGTCTCCTACAAGGTAGCCCGATGATCTGGTAAAGGTTGTGAGAATCCGATGGCTGCGTGACGCACAGGACCGTTGATTGAGGTGACATTTGGGGAGGGGGGATTATGTCCAACTGAGGACACCATTGAGCTGGATTGCTGATGATGGTACAAATATTATAATAGCAAAAGTTTCTATAAATATAATTATTTGTTTGCTGTTACTCCTCCACGTTTAAACTCTAAGACTGAACAGATTTCAAGAAATTTGGTACATGGTCTGATCATGTCCTTGAATAGAATTTTGGATTTTTTAACTCAAGACAAGGTTTACTAGGGAACATTCTCGACAATCACGTGGGCAGAACAGAAACTAATAAAGGATAAACCTTTATTAGGTCTAAACCTAGCCGTTATTTATAGTATCTCTGTGAATTCTTAGAACTATTTTCCTTCATGTATAATAAATAACATCTCCTTTAGACGATATTGTATTATGTTAGAACACAAGCGTAGATTTTGGCACGAGTTTGGTTAGTTTTATAGGTGAGCCAAGTTGTGTGCAAAGTATGTTTGTAGATAAAAACTGGGCAAGTGTGAGTCGGACTCGCGCACTGAGGGTTCCGTACAAGCTTACCTATAAAAACAGTTCAATTTATTTATTTAAAACTTTAAGCACTAACAGTGTACCAAGGCGGACTTAATGCCTTAAGCATTTTCTACCAGTCGACCTTAGGGTGGTGCAAAGACATAACATGGCAGGTGCAACTTAAAAGAAGACATACAGAAAAGACAAAAGAACAATAATAAATATATACTTAGATACATATATACAAATACAGAATAACATTGTGAAGAAACGAATACAACAAATCAAGAGTGTGATGATTCTATCAACTTCTTTTTTTTTTTTTTTTTGGGTAGGTAAAATCATCCAATGACAAATCCCGCCCTTGGGTGGGGCGGGAAATAGTGTCAGACTTTTACTGACTAAAAACCTACCTTTCCGTTCCTTGCCTTTATCCTGGGGCCCGTGGTGACAGTCTCACATAACCTTTGGCCCCAGTAGGCTTCGGCCCTGCTGGACCCCTACAGTTTGCTGACAACTCCTTGAGGCGCGCGGGAACGGTGCGCGCCGTAGACGACCTGAGCTCGGACCGGTCTGTTACCGGACGGACGGATAGCGAGCTACCCATTGCCCACCGTCCGCGAGCCCGCGCCTACGGTGGCCGGAAATCGGGATCGGAAACCCGGCGGCGGCGGCGGCGTGTGCGCCTTTGCCTAATGCGGTCAGCCTCCTCCTTTGCTAGCATTACTGCTTCGCAAAAGGAGGCGACCGCCTGCCACTCCGCCTCGCTCCGGAGCATGGACCAACTTCTTGCGAATGTGATCTCGTGCTTTTACTTTAAAGGACAACCGACTGATTGCCGTCCTGATATTCAGAGGGACCGCATTCCAAAAGGAGATCGCCTGGACAAAGAAAGGAATGGACAAACCCTGAGCGGTGTGATTTCCGAATTGAATTATTTTCAAAGACTTTTCCGAATCGTAAAAAAAGTGTTTTTTTTTGTGACGTCATTACAAATTTACTGCTTTCAGATTTTTCCTGTATTCGTGCTATAAGACCTTGCTTCATGCCAAATTTTAGATTTAAAAGCAAATCGTTATCATCTTTTTAGCTGAAAGACTTCCTCTGTTGGATATAGGCCTCCCCAAGTGTCGCTACAACGAACGGTCCTGTGCATCTTGCATCTATCAGATTTCAAGTCAGACCACCAGGTCATCTGTCCACTTTGTGGAAGGCCTTCGAACGCTTCGTCCTTTGGTACACGACCGCCACTCCTGAAACTTTAAGCGCAACCAACACCTCTTCTGTAATAAATGTGAGACTTGACACTGACCCAACCACCATCTCTTCTGCGATGAATGTGCCCTGCCCACTGCTTTTGCGATACTTCGAAACAAATCATGCCCCCAAATTTCTTTCAGCCATGATTTTACCAAAACCCTTCTGTGTTCCTTAAGATACTTTGATTGCTTTCTAGTGGCTTGGTAATTCTTTTTTTTTTATTTCGTATAAACTAATGCTTAACTGCGATCCCATCTGATGGTAAGCAGTGATGCAATCGCTGATGGTGAGGCGCACTAGTTTATTAACAGCCTATTCATCGAAGGACTGGAACCATTTTTAGAAAATTGTCCAATCCTTCAATGTATACAGTATTAACGACGAGGCGAAACGCCTAGTCCGGACCGTAGAGGTTTCAACAACGTAAGGGTGGATACTCACCGTATGTGGGGTTGACCGATGGTAGAATTGAGATGGTGGAATCAAATCATGCAATTCCAGCGCACACTCTGAAAAATGCAACCTGTAAAATACTGAAAGGCTGTCTTGCCTACGCCTGTGCTTAAGGCTTTGAAGATTGGACTTAACCAAATCTGGATCACCAATTAGCCTCTTCGCACGCCTCGAGTCCAAAGCTGCCAGTTGGCATTTTCTTTCGAACAATCCCACAGACTTCATTCACCTTGAATCTACATTCCACACATCCTAAGCCAACAACTAGATATGCAAATCCCAAAATATATTAGTCGTATAAATAACAAACATTATTCATCCTCTCCAAACAAAACACAATCGATCCCGATGCGATATTAATGCAAAATTGAAAGCGGCTGTTTCGTCCTTCGTATAGCCAATGCTTTCGAAACAGCGCTTTCTGAATGCAAATGAGAAGATCGAACGTAGTCAATTTGGTGTTCATTCGCGTTATTGTTGATGAGTTAGACGCTCGGGATTTCTATGGTGTAGGTCTGAATGGGGCTGTGGCTGTGGCTAATAAATGCTTCAGTGCTGGAAGTGATTTGGCTCTATTTGTTATGCTTGGTTTTGAATAGAAGCATAGCGACGTCATTGTACTTGAAGAAGTGGGGTTTAATCACCATAATTTGACAAAGATTATGAATGGTTATATGAGTGTTAATGTTTGAAACTCCTACACGATCAAATGAATTTGAATGCGATTTATAAAAAATAAATTTTTAATCAACTAACGATTCTTAAGTCAAAATCATTACAATTACATTTAGGTTTTTTTTTATGGTAGGTAAAATCATCCAATGACAAATCCCGCGGGAAATAGTGTCAGATTCTTACTGACTAAAAACCTACCCTGTTTCTTACCTGCCTTGGTTCTAGGGCCCTGGTTTGCATTTTCATACCTCTCCAGAGTCCCAGACGACCCTACTGGGCCCCTACAGTTTGCTAAACAACTCCTTGAGGCGCACGGGAACAGTGCGCGCCGTAAACGACTTGGGCTCGGTCCAGTCTGTTACCGGACTAACGTTACCACTAGGTTACCGAGGCTCCAAATACTGTTGTTTTATTTCGATTTCAATACTAGGAATTCAGTTTGAATTCACTTAAGAACATTCATTCATTCGTTTACTATTTCGATTATCCGTCTATTAGCGATTGTACAAGACACTGCACTTAAAATGTATTTAAATTGATTCCTTAATTGGGTTTCCTTGCTCGAAAACTCATGAATATTGGTCATTTTATTTGAGAGTTTACGCTCAGGTAAACTTTTTGGAATTCAAAGTGAATAACGTTAATATAATAATTTATAATTGAATCAAGTGAACAGAGAATAGTATATTTTGATATATGTGGAGAAAGTTTGTCATTAGAACTAATGCGGGATTTGCTCGAGCTACGAATATATAATATGTTAGGATGAGACTTATCATTTATGCTGAGAAAATCCGTCAGTAGCTTCTAATATTCTTAAAGAATTTTCTTATAAAAAGGTAACAATATTGTTCATTATTATAACCTCTAAAACAGCTTAGGTACTTCACCTACATCTTAAGTGAAAAACCTTGTTCGATACCCACATTCACATGAACAACTAAAACTTGAACGTTCTAGAATACTCAAATTACTAACTATTGCCGAAAACTCATTTACTATACTCAGAGATATCAACTTAAGGAAAAGCAGTCATAAATTTTAAGAATGGAATTCCCACACATCGGTGCTCAAAGTCGTTACTATTAATTAATTAATATTAATGCTTCGAAGATCATAGTAATTTGTTGGCAACTGCCTAGATAATGCTGAATCAGCAACATCATTATTTTAGCTGAAAGATGTCTTAATTATGTTGTACAAGGGCATCTCCGAAGCATTACAGACGTGTCTGTTTCTTCTCACGTACAGCTTGACTAGGCTTAACAAGATCTAGTAAAAAGCTTTCTAAAGTAGCAATTAAAGTTATCCGCGCGATTTGAACTACCTTAGCTATGGATTTATAAGGAAAGATACGTTAAGCGCTAACATGGCAAACAGAAAACTTAGACTCTAAACTCACACATCTACAATCAGTGTCATCACAGTCGCAAACGTACGTTTACTGATAGACAAGGACAGAGATAAGAGCTGGTGCTGTCGTGCGAGTCAAATCGCGCTAGCCGCTGAATGTTTACGATTATGAATGACATGAGCTCGATGTATCTTACTTGACAAAATGGCAGCCAAAATAATAAGTGAAATTAGAAATATCACAAAAAATGTTAAGTTTTCATGTCCTTACGAATGAAATGTGACTTCATTTGAAAAATTTGTACAACGCATAAAATTAAAGCACACGAAGGCATTTTGATAACCTTTAACCCACTTAAAAAAAACAAAAAACGATACCAGCAGTGCTTATTCACCGACACACAAAAAAAAATTCAAAATATTTTATTTCATATAGGCCTACATGGGCACTTATAAAACGTCAGAAGCTAGTGCACGGTTCGAGAAGAACCGGCAAGAAACTCCATGGTTACTACATGACTCCGCTTCACTGTGACACTTCGATACCCGAGATTCGTATATGGATCAGAGAGGTTCTGACATTAGGACAAACTATCCTGATTTCAGCAGTCCACGCGCTAGAGCCGAGTCACCTATCTTCTGTTGTTTTGATTATAACCTGAAACGTAACCCTAAGTTCGCGGCAAATAAATTGAACCAAAATGGTCGTCGTTGCTATGCTTCGATTTAGACCCGAAAATCTATAACTGAGCATTGAAGGTCGTTCGCCATTTTGGTTTAACTTACATGCGGCGTTTTTATCAATGACCTTAGTGCATTAGTCAATAATTTTTAGTAATAATTCAGGCTGCAGTAGTAAATATTTTTCCAGCAAGCCTAAGTAATATTAATGATTGACGAATTCTAAGAAACGACTCTGAACAATAGTCTTGAGTAATTGAACGAAAATGTAATTCTATTCCGTGTCCGTACAAAGTGTTAGGTAGCACTCGCTGTCTGCCAAACGACCCCTTTAGATTCTTAACACGCATCCTGTAATGTTCCAAGACGGGTTATTTGTACTTTCTATCGATTTTGCTGCTTCCACTTTAGTTTCTTTAACTTCTGTGTTACGGTACAATCTTATAATCAACTTTTGAACGGGTTTTTCTAGTGCTTTTTTGTTTTAAGGTTCCTTTGAAGATTGGAACCTCTTTTTTGGATAGAAGTTTTTCTTAAATAGATATTGAGTTCTATTTTTTTATAGTATTCGTTTGTAGTTTCGTTACTGTCACGTCACAGTAATTTTACTGTCACGTCACTATAACGTCACTGTCACGTCACTGTCACGGTACTGTCACGTCACTGTCATGTCACTATCACGTCTCTGTCACTGTCACTGTCACGTCACTGTCACGTCACTATTACGTCTCTGTCACTTCACTGTCACCATGCTGTCGTGACACTAGCACGTCTCTATCACGACACAGACACGTCATTGATAGTCACTGATACGTCACTGTTCTGTCACTATGACGTCACCTGTCACGTCTATTTCATTGCACTGTCAGTCACTGATTGTATGTGAATGACTGAGACGCGTCGGCCATGATATATAATAGCGTTCACATAGCTGATTTGTGGCTTGTGTACAAATACTACATACGTATACCACAAACTAAACGAGGATAGTTACAATGATGTTTTATTCTAATGGGTTATTTTTGGTGACCCAATTTAGACAGCCTCATTAAAGGCTTCGTTTATTCCTGCTTCATAAACGTCACAAAATAATTGATTGAAGAAACACCCGTTTTTTTATACACCATTACTGAACTAAAAGACAAATATTTTCACCATACTAAAAATTTATTCAAGCACTTTGCAAGGCACTAAAAGATCCTACAGCTAGGAATATAACTCAAGCAAAATAGACACTCGGTTTACGCCCCGACAAATTTTGACTACACTCAAGAAACAAGTCTTAGATGGTACAGAACTAAATCTTTATTTTTCCTTGTACATATAAATCTTCAGGATCGGTTCGTTGCACAGATTACAGTAGAATCCCTCTTAGTAGATGCAAGACGGATAACTGGTGTCCACATCGCAAGATGCTTGTAATGTCTTTGGTTTTATCTCAAAGAGGAGACTGGAGATTACAATGTTTTCGTAAATGTATTTAAAGCTGTTAATTTGTTTGAACTTTGTGTTTCTGTAACTGTTTTTTTTCTGTTTTTTTGTTGGTGCTTAATTTGGTTTCCAATCCAAATTGTTATCAGAATGTATAAGAGCGTGTCGTAAGCCAAAGAGCATTTTGTAAACGAGGTTGATAGTATTTTCAAAATTAAAATATGTTGCTTAAAATGAACGTGCGCCTCAAACGAGCTATGAACGTCATTAATCGGTTGCCAATTGTAGCGACATCTATGGCGTCATATAAGAATTAATCCCGCAACGCGCAAGTAAAGTTCTCCGCGCGATTTGAACATATAGAACAGTGCGAAATCATCTATCGGGCAGTAGCTCATCATACAAAACATCTGTCTGGTCGGAGGATCTTCCCTTTTCAAAGTTCTGCTTACCCTCCAAACTGGTGACCCTGTCGTGATCACACGACGTGACATGAAAAAATTTAACTTTAGGGATAGTGTCTTGTATACGTGAGTTTACATGTTTGTGAATGCATCCACGATGCAGATTGAAATAATTTCCGGTGTGGTGCATATTTATGGCTAGGCGAGACGGACGTATGTAAAATTCTTCTTAGTACCCTAGTAGAAAAGGGAGGATCCTCTGACTAGATAGATAAATTATGTCTAGCCCGAGCCACTGCCAAAAAATTTCAGTAGGGTATCTCAATTTAAAATGTATAACTTTCATTTTTTTTACATACATCACTGCTGATAGAATTTCGTTTTGACTGTTCCCTCGTAACATTTTAATTTTTTAGCGCAAAATCCATTCAAGACTTTTAATCAAAAGGCGTACGCCACTTATCCATAAAACGACAGTTAAGAACAGAAAATGAGCTTGGCCAAACTCAAACCATTATCCCATCTCTTCAAACCTTTACTCTAGATATATCAAAATATTTCCTAAGCGAGGGTATACGATTACACAGACGGTAGAGTCTGAGGCAGCGAAGCCTGATCCTAGCACACTACATTTACTCCGATACTCTTGAAGTACCAGCTACAGGGGGATTACGTTCCTTACAAAGTACGCGTCTTTTTAGTGATGTTCTTTTAATTTGGATACGTTGCAAGTTTTTAGTGGATGTTGGTCCAATGAATGAAATAGCTCTTGTGTGGATGTTGGTCCAGTAAATGAAATAGTTTTTTTTTTTTTGTTATTTAGAGTGCACTTAGATAGTAGGGATTTTAACTATTTGGCACATTTTTTTTTTTTTTAACGTAGGTAAAATCATCCAATGACAAATCCCGCCCTTGGGTGGGGCGGGAAATAGTGTCAGACTTTTACTGACTAAAAACCTACCTTTCCGTTCCTTGCCTTTGTCCCGGGGCCCGTGGTGACATTCTCACATAACCTTTGGCCCCAGTAGGCTTCGGCCCTGCTAGACCCCTACAGTTTGCTGACAACTCCTTGAGGCGCGCGGGAACAGTGCGCGCCGTAGACGACCTGAGATCGGACCGGTCTGTTACCGGACGGACGGACAGCGAGCTGCCCATTGGCCACTGGACTTGACTGTCAAATTAAACTTTGTACGTATATTATATATATATATATATATTTATATATAAAAACTGTTCTAGATTTCCGGTAAAAATTAGGGCTTTTCAATACTTCCCACTAAAAAATCTTTTATATAGCTCGATTTGTTGAAAATGAGCTATGATACTAAAGTAAAAAAAAATTGTTCTATCTTTTGGTCAAAATGGATCTAAGTTATCTCGAAAAATAAAGAAATAGGACAAACTGATACCAAAAATATTCAAAAGTCGGCTTCAGGTAGTTTTGTATTACCTATTTTAAACGTAAACACTTTTGTGTTATTATAAACGTATAAGTAATATATTAACTTAGTTTTTTTTTAATTACCTACATATTAATTTGGTTGGTGGTTATCAATAATAATACATGGTACTTAAAAATAATTTACGAAGTTTATTTTATCTACTGTGAAATTGCATGTTCAAACTTAGAAAATAATAATAATACTTTCATAGTTTTTTTTTTTCTACACTAAATGAGATACTCAATATTAAAAGTCGACAAAATTAAGGGGAACTATGATGAATGACTCTGAATGGACTAAGATTTGGGACTTGGTGACATAGTAACTTTTATTCAGCTCAAAACCTATCCTAGAATTTGTATTCTCCTTTGCTATATTATACAAAAATTGACACTAACATTAAATTTATTTATAATTATTTATATTTTTTTATATTAAAATTTATTTATTTTATTACTCATTTTAAATACTTATTAATTACATTATTAATATTTTTTTAATAGTAATGTAAAAAAAAACATTAAAAATATATAAAAAAAACTATTTATTATATTAATTACTAAAAATTCAGAAGGCATCTCTCATGAAAGACGATATTGTAATTTATGTTCTAGTAAACTCTTTGACTTAATTCTATCTACTAACCAATCTAACCAATCTACCTCAGCAATTCTTTCAGTCAAATTCACTCCCTACACTTGCTACTCGTGAATAGCACTCGACAATAATCTCCTCTCGTAATGTGCCTCGAATGGTAATGGGATCAATATGACTACTATTTCGAATAAAATCGATACCGATTACCATCGACGATGCGCTGAGTGTCTTTTAAAACTCAGCATATATTTAGGATATTGAGATCTATTAACTACGTCAATAGCAGTAGATAAACTGAGATCAGCCCCCCTAGACAAGTTACGATCGTTTCGCTAAGCGTGAACGCTTGGAGTTGGCCACGCCCCCGATTCCTTTGTTCTGACCTCGTGACTGAGCGTTGAGATGAAGTCAGTATAGTCACATTGTCATTATGAATGATTATATTTCTTCGTCTTCTTCTTTTCGTGTCGATGGGCTTAAACTATATTTTTTCTGATCAGTATTTAGCAACCGGTACGGCACTGTTATTGGCATGATGGCCTGAAAAGTGCAGGTGGTGGTGCAGGATGAGCAGCATAGCAGATGACGCATTTTTAACTACGATTGGCATGAATCGTACACCAATTTTGAATGGTTTTGCCGCACCCTGGACAGCAGGCTAGCACTTGGTAACGCAGAGTGTAAAATTTTGTTTTACCACAATGGCTCGAATTCATGATTAAACTAAGGTAATATCAATCAATGTAAAAAAATTCTTAACAACATTATTTTTAGAATATACGAAACCTGGACATAGTTTGTTCTGACTGAGTCGATTCCAATGATTTTTACACCATGTTATATTTTTTCCTAAAAATATTTAATAAAGCCATAAGTTGGACACCACCGATGCTAAGTACAACACAGGCCACGGCAGGTCATAGCGGGTATTTAGAATTTTTTTTTCATTGCAGAAAATGCGAACGATCCAGAAAACTAAGGGAGTTGGTAAAAAAGGAAATGCATTATCTCGCTACTTAAACTTTTATCTTTTGTAACTAAGGCAGAAGAGAAGAACTAAAAAATGATAACAAGCAATAAATGAAACATAAAAAATAATAATCGACGGATCAATTTCAGTAGTCGTGGCCAAAAAAGAAAAAACAAACACCAAAAAAAAAAAACTTTACAATATTAATTTATTGTTTTGGAAATCGGTTGTAATTTTACGTACAAAATGTTTTTTTCTAAAAAAGATTTACATTCGAAGCGAGCAGAACAACAGACATGACAAGTTCGACCAAAACCGGAGTTCGAATTTGCGTAATTCCGTCTTCCCTACATTCCTAATATCAAAGCTTGCTTCATAATAAATATCCTTCGACTCACATACCCACAAGTCTATTATTGTTTCCTGTGTATTTCCACGGAATATTTTAAGGAAAGCTATAATTCTTCTCCCCCATTTTATTATAATGAAGGATGCAATAGATGTTTTCTTTGTGGGTAAAGTTTTTGAAATTCATGAAATATTGCAACATTTATTACTATTTTTATTATAGTTGTGTATGCTATAAATTAGGGTAAATGCACTAGGGTTGACATGCTTAATTTATTCTATGGACCCCGATATGGGTTTAGCATTGTAATTGTAAGTCTATGGGTTTTAGTATTTCATAACCGAAGGGAGCTCTCTAATAAATTTGATTATATTAGGAAGGTAAATCAATTTAACACGGTGCTGGCAATGCAGTTTAGTAATTTAAATATATAGAAAACCTTAAATAAAAATGTACATGTAAAGCAAAATTTTACACTTCTTTTCTTCAACCATTGTTTTACTATCCACTATAAATTGTTACAATAGAAGATAATAATACAAGCTGACTCGGTAAATGTCGTCTTTCTAAATAAATTATTTTTAAAAACAATTAGGACAATGGGTAGCAAGACACAAAATAGTCCACAACTAAATCAACATTTTTTTGTGTGAAAATCACCCAGTGACATCTTTCGCCCTTGGGCGGAGCGGGGGTTAGTGTCAGACTTTTACAGACTAAAATCCCACTCCTGTTGCTTCTTTGCCTTTGTTTTAGGGCTCCAAGTTCCATTTTCACATTACCCATGGTCCCAGTAAGCTTCCATCTTGCTGGGCCCCCACGGTTTGCTGACATCTTCTTGACGCGCGCGTAGAAAATTTTAGACATACCAAATTTACAAAAAAAAAAACTCATAAATATCGGTAAAACCGTTTTAGAGAAGTTTGATGACAAATACGTTTACTATGAAACGATATTTTTATATATAAGAAGATGGACAAACACAAAGCTATCTATCTAAACTGGATTTTATGCTAAACTTATAAAAACGTCGTTGAAAGTTAAATACATGACATTATAAATAAAAAGAACATACAAACAAAAGTAATGAACTCAATTTGTGCCTAGTACAAAACAGAAAAAAGCTAATTCACACTCACAATTACCTCAAATTTAAATCAAGAATATTCATAACCCCCGGTTGACATAAAACATAGACAGATGATAAACATAAAAGGTTATTTAAAAAACAAATATTTTTTGCCTACATTTGGGACAATGTAACCAACGAGGCAAGAAAATTTTACGGCTTGAGGGGACTTGAGGCAGACAAACAGACTAATTATTATTGTCTTGTTTCCCTTATAACATCATTTTCTGTTGCGTGTAAAAATTTGGGCAAGAACCAGTCTTGTCTGGAGGCAAGGTGCACGTTTTTGTTAGGTGAAAAGATAAAAGAATCTATAAATATGAGCTCCAAAATGTTTCAGTGTCCTGTGTTCTAGATTTGACATTTTAAAAGTCTGTATCTTATTTAAATAGTATACAAAATTGGAAAACCAAGAATAGGAAATATAAGTATGACATTATTATTTTTTTTATGTAAAGAATCTATGTACAAAATTTCATAACTGTACCATGAAAAATCACAAAATAATAAGCTTGTGTAGAGCTGTATTCTAGCCGTGTTTGGTGTTAAGTATTAGAATTGTCATGATCATTTAATGACGAAAACGAATGGTGGAAAGTATCTATTTAAGTTTGACTGAGAGATACTACAAGTAAAAAGTGTGAAATAAAAAAATAACCGACTTCAATGTAAAAAACACACAAAAAAGTGCAAAAAAAACTTTAATTTCTGAAGTCGGTATTAAATAACGAAGAGACCAAACTATTATGTATTTATTTTTTAACATTGAAGTCGGTTGTATATTTTTTTACCGATGCGCCACATTATTTTGAGTGATTATTATCTCTCACTACAAAATAATGTGGAGGAGGCGTTTATCGTCCACGCTGTCAAGGTAATAAAAAAAAACTAATACTTAGTTTAGGGTTTTTGATTATGATTAATACCTATAATATTGTACTAAAAACCTTAAAAAAAAAGATAATCAAAACTTCTTTTTACTAAAAGCAAAATATGAAACTACACTCAATACCTATAACAAAACTGCAATTTTACATTTTTGTCTGTAGTTTTGTTTAGGTCAATCTTCGAAACGGGTAGTCCGATTTCGACAATTCTCTCGCTGGTAAATAGTTGATGTTATAAAAAGTAACTTCGGCTTCTTTTAATTTAGAAAAAGAATTAGATTTCTGTGCAAAAAAAAAAGAGAGATTTCGCCCACGATTGAGCCCATTTGCCAGACCCGACTATCCAGGATAGAATACCCTGGTGCCGATTAGTAAGACAACTTGACCCCAAATAGTGGGAACATGAAAGGATAAAGAAGAAGAGTAGGTCAACGCATAAAAAAAGCTTTGATATTGTAGCCAAATAAAAAATTTAAAAATAATAATGTAAAAAAAAATGATAAAATAATAACACTGTTTTATGAGTCTGACGTAGAGGCAGTCACGGGAACCAGTTAGTATCTTCTACAAATAAACAATGTTTTGTAAAAGTCCAATGCTTATAAACTTCACAGTTCTCAGACTTTTCTCGAAGAACAATTAATTAACTGTTAAGCAGCGCATTCTTTCAAAAGAAGTTCTATGATGAAGCCACTTACACAGAATTTAATAAAGAATACTTTAAATATTTCATACAACTTTTGGTCTCCATTAGGTTTAATTTGTCCGTAGCAGTTTATATTTTTCAGTAAACAGTCACTAATAAAAAAAATAGAACATTGACTTCCTGGTAAGAAGCAATAGCGGCGATTCAGCAAAAGAAAAAAAAAAGGAAAAAGGTACGAAAAGATAAATTTTTCCTTTTGCATTTTGTTTCGCTCTACTCTCCCATTTCTTTTGTTCCGAGTGATTTATGTAGTACTGGTTACATTACAAAACATTTAACATACAAAGAAAGTAAATATAAATTTAAATAGAAAAGTGTCAGATATTTTTTAGATAACTA
This sequence comes from Leucania comma, assembly GCA_958295575.1. NCBI lineage: Eukaryota > Metazoa > Arthropoda > Insecta > Lepidoptera > Noctuidae > Leucania > Leucania comma. The sequence goes on along the minus strand of OY282467.1, from coordinate 23,301,340 downwards.
CTGCCGACTTGAACTGGTTTTTATTGTTTTGTCTTTTATTACGTTTTGTAATCGAGTAGTTGTGTTTTTAGGGTTCTGTTTTCCTAATATGAAACCCTACTTGCCATGTCCATCTGTCTTTTCGTCCGTCTGTTGCTTTGCTTAGAGACTATTTGAACTAGAAAGTGTAATTTTGCACGATTTTTATTAAATGTTTTTTGGGTTCTCTCGCCTACACATAAAGTGGAAATTTCGTAGGTTTTTTTGTCGTGTATTGCGTTGGATAGGTCTTCAAAGTTGTGATGAGTATTTTTCACTTGCAAACTATTAACTTGGAAGTGCCAGATTTTATTCTGATAAGTGTGTGCGTTCCTTACATCTGTTGGCTAGAAAAATCTTTGAAAAAGTCATGTTGGTGGTTTATGTAGACTTAAAATATATGTTATGTAGATTTAGAAAAAATCCTATCACAACTGAGTTAGCTCTGTTTAAAACTAATATATCCTACTTATAAAAATAACATTACATACGAAATGAAGTTGTTAACGGGCAGTAAAAATGAAAAATTATTAAAAAAAAAAACATTATTATTATAATCACAATCATTATTACATAAGCGCTTATTTAAACTCCGATTGTAGTGTATATACACTACGCCTGGCCAAAACTCAATATCATTCTGTCTTGTCACCCGTCATGCTATCACTAACTCCCTTTTCTTTCATTCATCTTTTTTTCGGCCTCCTTCTTCCTCTCCATGCATCTACATGTTTACTCTTAACTTTTACCACTGCAACGCCAGCGTGGAGCGCCGTCCCCGTTTCCTGTCAATTACTGTCCATTCCAGGTTGCCTGCAAGAGATCGCTGGATGCGATAAGGCCGCCCATTATACGAGTATGTATGTGTTTTAGTTTCCTTTTGTATGTGTAAAATAAAGTATATAATAAATAAATAAATTCTTTTTCAACTTTTCCGACACTAGCGTCATTTTCAAACTACTACTACTCTTGTCAATAAATCATGTAAATGCCTAAACAGTGTTGCAGTAGCTTTGTAAGTAATTTCTTTATATTTAGTATAATATTTGGAGATTTCAGTGAAGACTATCTTCGTAAAGACTGCTGCAGTATTCAAATGAATACGTGACACTAGTCACCAATCTTTTTTATAACTGCTTGCCCCTATTCTGATTACCCTAATATGAAGGCTAAAGTGTGTATGTGTGCATGTCGGGATCGCTAAAATAGATGAATGTTTTTGAATGGAAATTGGCACACCGGTTGGCCATGTCTTGGAATAGATAGGATTTTTTTTCAATCGATATAAACTATAAGTTCTTAACAACGATCTCACCTGATGGTAAGCAGTGATGCATTCGTTGATGGTGAGGCGCACTAGTTTATTAAGAGAGAGAGAGTTTACTAGTTTAGTTTTTTATCCCAGGAATATGTTTCTTTGGGATAAGGCGCCACAGGTTGTGCGAAAGTGAACCCCGAGGCCTTGGAAAAAAGGCAAAGAATGAACAGGAGTAAGTTTTTAGTCATTAAAAGTCTGGCACACCCTCCCGCCCCGCCTAAGAGCGGAAGATGTCATTAGATGATTTCCTCACCAGATATACTGAACCAAGGGAATATACTCCCGTACTTAATAAAAGTATTCTATGTGCTAATCTAGGACTTGATAATTATACTCGTGTGCCAAATTTCATCCAAATACATTCAGCCGTTCAAGTGTGAATAAGAAACAAACATACACACACCTGTCTGATTATAATTTAGGTGTCTTCAAGGTTAGAGTAAATAGGCTCTTAATAAACTAGTGCGCCTCAACATCAAAGATTGCATCACTGATTACCATCAGGCGGCTTTTTTTAGCATAAACAGCCTTTTAATGTTCCCACTGCTGGGTCACAGACCTCACCTCTAAGAGAGAGAACGAGCCGTAATCCACCATGCGGGCCCAGTTTGGGTTGGCGAATGTCACATGTCTTCGAATTTTTGGTTCTAGGATATGCCGGTTTCCTCGCGATGTTTTTATTCACCGTTTTGAGAGCAGTGTTCATGAAATAAATTACACAAAGTACCTAATGTGCCTGGCTGGGTTTGAACCTGCGACCAACAAATCGTAAGTCGGGGCTTTTACCACTCGTCCACCACTGCCCTTTAACCTTTAGGGTTATATGTTAATTAGAGAAATAACAGAAAAAAAATCACATTTATACAGAATAATAGACGCAAACCCGTTAAAAAACACAGGCGAATCCGCATGACTGAACGTAAGAGTTAGGTATTAATATTCATGAACCACAAATTGGAACAGTGGACCAAACCACTGGGTTCTCCCAGGGATCAGTTATCGACGTTTCTTTAATTTCATTTCGTGATTAGATTTTAGGAAGTATCCAGCACTATTCAATTTTAATAAGTAGTCTGTGGTTTTTAAGTAATTTTAAGTTGGTTTCGAAGTTTTGTTACATTTATACAATTTAAAGAAAGAAAGAAAGAAAATTTGGCACAAAAGGTACACACAAGGAAATTACAAATATACAAACTTAAAAAAAAAAAACTAAATAAAAATAATATATAATATTTAAGTTGATTCAGGATGCACGATTCTATTTTGGTTGAAATAACAGCAACGTTTTTAGAGGATTGCGGAACAGAGAGTAAAGTGCAACATACCTTCGTTGAAAAGGGAGGATCCGACCAGACGGGTGTTATGTTTGGTGGGCAACTGCCCGATAGTTGATTTCGGGCTGTCGTATATGTTGAAATCGCGCAGAGAATTTCTGATTTTGTATTTTTCTGACAGTTCAGTTATTTTTTTTATGGTAGGTAAAATCATCTAATGACAAAAATCCCGCCCTTGGGTGGAGTGGGAAATAATATCAGACTCATACTGACTAAAAACTTAAACCGTTCCTTCGTTGCCTATCGTGCCGGGGCCAAGCCTTCCTTTCAGAAACTGACCCATGACCCAAGCAGTTTTCGACCCTGCCTACCTGCAGTTCAGGCTGGGCTTCTGAGGTTTGCTGACAGCTCCTTGAGGCGCGCAGGAACAGTACGCGCCGTCGACGACTTGGGCTCGGTCCGGTCGGTTTCCGGACGATCGGACAGCGTGCTAGCCATTACACACTGTCCGCAAGCCCGTGCCTACGGTGGCCGGAAATCGGGATCGAAATCCCGGCGGCAGCTGGGGCGAGGGCTTGCCTTTGTCTGATGCAGTCGACCTCCTCCTTTGCTAGCATTACAGCTTCGCAGAAGGAGGCGACCGCCTGCCATCCCTCCTCACTCCGCACCATGGCCTGAACCAAGGCCCGGCGAGACAGATCGCTGCCACCGATCGCCCCTGCGAGGACACGGTGATGCTCTGCCCAGGCAGGGCACACCTCTAAAGTGTGCTCGACCGTGTCCTCCGGGTGTTTCGCACAGTGGCGACACCCGGGCGACTCTTCCGCACGAATCCGGAACAGAAACTTACCGAACTTGCCGTGTTTGGTCCTTACCGGCGTTACCGGCGCCGTGATGTCTTTCCAGCCACGCCTCAAGGATGGACCTTATCGCCTCGATTACATTTTTGATAACGATACTGGAAAACCAAAAATTCAAAATATTTACTAGCTAGAATGAAAAGTATTTTACTGTTTTGGCGCAAAAAATGGTTATTGCAAATAAAAAATTGTGCAAAATTTTAGAGCTAACTGGTGTCTTCCAGGTAATTCTGAAATAAAACAAGTAGTAATTAATATAATTAATATTAATAAATTACAATAGTTTTTTAGTCACTTCGACAAAATTACTTCTAGAGTCATAATACCTCTATTGAGACAAATTGAACCTCAGGTCAATCTAAACGTTTGAGCTTAGCGATGTAAATTAGAAGGCACATTAGTGCACTAGTCATTATGAACATGTAGAAACCCCTGACTTTGTTTGAACACGATTCACAAAGTAACGCGTATGCGACTTGCGATTGCACTGCAGTTGTTTAAAAGTAGTATTAGTAATATAATACACATACATATTTCGTTACAAAAATAAACATTTACTAAACCAATTTCAGAAGAAAATTATATTTAATATTTAACATTCTTAGAAATACTTTAATCATGCGTAACTAATACATCTTATTACAAGCTTTTCAAAGAAATTAGTATACTTGATAAAATAATATTATAAGTTCTTATTTCAATTTAAATAATATTCATACTTACAAATATGACCTATAAACTTTGAGTATAGTAGAGTACAACATGATCCAGTTTGAGGAAAAGGCGCTTATAAAATAAGATATAAAACTGCCCATAAAGCGATCAACAGTGTTTTCCTACGGCCCTTTGTATCTGATATGTAGCCCCAAGGTATTGACATTACAATCGGTCCTGGAATAAAATCAAGATTGAAAGTCGACACAATGCTAAAAATATATTGGGTTAAAGATAAAAATAATTTTTGTGAACAAGTTGATGTCTACAAATTTTCTTAAAAAACTTTTAATAAAAATGAAAGATTTTCTGTATACAATGACATCTAAATTGTTTCTATACACATTACTGATGAACAAAAAATGTAGAAGACAAAAAATCTCCTGCGTCGCGCAATTAGAGTTCTCCATCATATGTACACCGTAAAATTTTGATCGTTTTAATCCCGTGGAGGGTCGATCTGGTAGATGAAACACTATCGATTTGTAAAGATAAAATTAAAAAATAAAGTACTTTTTTTAAAGTCAAATTTAAATACGCATATATGAAATTAATTTCATTAAGTAAACGGGTCACTGAAATTTTAGGTATTTTTCGGTCATTGCGTCACCTACAGTTCATTGTACCCTTCTAGCACAATCGAAGGAAGATATGGAACACCTGCTGACACTTCTAGAGACAACAAGCCTCTCCTTCGGTCTTACGCTCAATAGAGACAAAACCAAGATGATGATAGTGGACCGAGCTGTACTGAATCATCCTGATATCACTGTGATTGCCAATTGTGAAGTTGTTCAATCATATGTATATCTTGGTTCCACCGTCACAAACACTGGAGGATGTGAAGATGAGATTCGAAGGAGATGTGCTATCACACGATCTGCTGTTGACAGGCTGAAAAGGATCTGGTGCAACCGTAACATCACTAAAGCTACGAAAGTCCGCCTCATGAGAAGCTTGGTCTTCCCAATATTCCTTTATGGCGCAGAAACGTGGACGGTTCGCCTCAAAGACCGACGCAAAATCGATGCACTCGAGATGTGGTGCTGGCGGCGACTGCTGCGGATCCCTTGGACAGCGCGGAGGACTAACGTCTCGATCCTGGAGGAGTTAAAAATCAAACAGAGATTATCGTCGACTGTGCAAGTACGAATCCTTAAATATTTTGGTCACATTGTTCGCAACGAAGATTCCATGGAGCGACTCGTTGTCCAGGGACAAGTGGAAGGGAAGCGGTCACGCGGGCGCTCACCTACGCGTTGGACAGACCTCATCAGAGCTGCAACACAGACTTCCATAGTCCAGTGTTCCCGAGACGCCGTTAGCCGGGAAAAGTGGAGACGCATCGCGGGAGCCTCACTCGCCAACGAAAACGCAACATCGTCAACCACGACCACTCTGTCAAGAGTGAACGACTAAGGAGGAGGACAGTTCATTGGCCTCGCTCACCTGATGTTTACTTAAAGAAATTAATTTCGTACATACGTAAATTAATACCAGTTTTTTATTTTTTATTTTCTCTTTACAAATCGATAGAGTTTCATGTACCGAATCGAACCTCCACGGGATTAAAACGATCAAAATTTTATAGTGTATACAACCGCGCGAAATTATCTATCTAGCAGTTGCCCACAACAGACGTTACTCTTTTAGTCGGAAGATCCTTCCTTTTCAATGGAGGTTTTTGGGACGTTACACTCTGTTCTGCTTGCCTCTAAAACACTATGATAAGGGTAAGTAAAAACAACAAAACAGGACAGCTCCAGTTCATTTTTACGCTGAAACGGTCTGGTTGAAAGTTTCCACCGTCTCGAGCTCATGGCCAAACTGAAACGCCTGACTCTGTCAAAGGTGCGTTAAGTCTAGTTCCACTAGATGTTGTGCTTTGTTTTGTTGTCAACAAATCAATTGCCGGATACGGTATATAATTTTTTAGTACGTGTGTTTGTCACGTAACTCTTACTAAACGGCTTTATCAATTTTGATGTAAATATGTGTGTAATTGTCCTTATCCTGGTAGGCGGTGCTACAATTGGGTCCTCATTTTTTTTTTGGGCCCAACTATGTATGTTATAACGAGACTGCTTGTATGTATTATGTATTTGTATTATTTTTAGTATGTATACTTACATAAACTACAATCCTTGCTAGCCGTTCAGCGTCTTACCGTCGACAATCAGTGCTGTGGTTCTTCCAACACATGAGCCCCAGCAATTTGCTGACCGTTTTGCGTGGATGTGTCTTAAATCTCGCACTATTATATAGAATTGTTTTTGTCTTATTTTTTAAGGAATGCGCCATGTTTGGCGTAAATAAACTCTTTTTCTTTCTTCCTATGTATATATATAAAATATTTATTTACTTAGACCATCAAATCAACCAACTTAATAAATGTTATCGTTAACTTAGCAAAATCTAATCACAGAGTGAAATTAAGGAATTCCGATAACTAATCCCTAGGAAAGTCCGGTCATTTGGTACGCTGTTCCAATTTGTGTTTCATGAATATTAATAAGCCTAACGTTCGACCACGCGGCGTTGTCTGTTTTTCCTTTTACTTTTACATGATATTTTTTCTTTGTAAAACGTTTTATGGATCGTTTAATTTATTTCCGTTGCTATTTTGGTCTGTATTTTCAGAAGACTGCCAATATTTTTTATTCTTTCGAAGTGTATTTTGCGGTCAGATTTTTTTTTAACGCTTCTCCACGCCATAATTTCCCGAAGGCAAAATCAGAGGTTTACCCAAGGTATAGCGCACACTCATATTATTTCAGGATTCTAGGTAATCGAGAAGTAAGTTATGAATTTGTTTTCCTTTGAGAGCGTTAAAATATATGTTTTTTTTTTTGTGATATAAGTTGGCCGTATCTCTTTTTTCCGTTAACATAGAAGTTTTATTTTTTCACAGCTTCAAGGGACTGCAGACCTACATGGTTTTAATTTCAACTCGATTGCTCCACACTTTCTGAGATAATGGATTTTGACAGACAGACAGACGAACAACAAAGTGATCCTATAAAGGTCTCATTTTTTTCCTTTTGAGGTACGAAATCCTAAAAATCGTTGAGCAAGCTATGGACCAGTAAAACACAAAATTGGTACCCGGATATAGCGACGCGACGTCTCAGCAGATCACGAAGGAGCTAGCGGGACGACCTGGATGTCTTCCTTGGGAATTGGAGAAACGAAGCGAGGAATCGTGATCGTTGGAAAGGATGAAAGGAGGCCTTTGCGCAGCAGTGGGATAATACGGGCTAGCTATAATAATAAAATAATAATATTATATTATCTTTACTGATGTCACAATGTAACGTGTCATTCCACGTAAATCTCAATAACTACATATTTACACACATGGACAATACGCTGGGCTTTTGTCAGCTAATTGACTATTTTACCAACTGCATTACAATTCGTGGTATGGTGTAGTCTCATTGTGAAAGCCGTTTTTGTTCTGTTATTATGTCCAATTCATACATTCATACTTTATTTGCTATTTGTACATTCAGATCGTAACACCGTACTGTAATTGCATATTTTATTTTATTTTACATAAATTATGTGTTAAATTATATGAAGAATATTGAAATCAGTCTATTGTCGTTTGAAATCTAGTCTCGATTTTAACGAACCGTCATCGTTTATGATTCAGTATTAAAATGGTTAAGACTTTGTTATCCGCCAGCTTAGCAACTTATTATAAACGGATTTCTGCTACGGCTCGTGGGTAATCAGTATTTTCCCTGTTATAAATTGTACTGTACTTTGCTGGTGAAATGGCAGAGGCAACGCCAGCAAAGCACAAGATTATTACACCTTCTATAACCACTATCAGCACAAGAATATCAAAAGAAGTAACGTCCTAACAGTAACAGTAAAATTGTAGGCCTCAGTGGTGGTGAAATGGGTAGCCATTTAATACCCTATTTAAGTATAAAATAATCTCCCAGGCTTGTGTTTCCACTGAACAATTTTAACTTTGATCTTTAGTTAATTGACTACTCCTCTTAATTCAAAATGGCATTAAAGTTCAAAAAGATACAAAACAAACCGCAATTTTATACCTTCTGCTCTAGAAATTAAGTTTTAAAATCAACATTTTTCTTTAGAAATTGGTTTCCCAGCTCCAAATATGATGCCAAGAACACCGCCCCAGGACCCGATGGCTTGCCTGGAAAAGCCTGGGTCCTGGCCATGGAGGAACTCGGGTCTCGACTGAGAGGGCTCTTCAGCGCATGCATGGAGAGGGGCCAGTTCCCGCTTCGCTGGAAGACGGGGAAACTGGTCCTTATCGCGAAGCCGGGGCGCCCCGCGGACTCTCCGTCCGCGTATCGGCCCATTGTGCTGCTCGACGAGGTGGGCAAGCTCTTTGAAAGAGTAATTGCAGACCGCCTCGTCGTGCATCTGGCACGGAAGGGGCCGGATCTTGCGGACGGCCAGTTCGGATTTCGCAGGAGGCGCTCCACTGTGGACGCCATCATGCGCGTGCGAGCCCTCACGACGGGGGATGCGGTGTCCCGGGGCAGGTGTGTCTTGGCGGTGTCTCTGGACATCGCCAACGCCTTCAACTCCCTGCCCTGGAGTTGCATTGGTAGGGCACTCCGGTACCACCGGGTGCCCGACTACCTCTGTCGGGTGATCGAGGCCTACCTGTCGGACAGGTTCATCATCTACCCCGGTCATCAGGGGGAGCTGAAACGGCGAGAGATGTCGTGCGGTGTTCCGCAGGGATCGGTACTAGGGCCGCCCTTGTGGAACATCGGGTACGACTACGTGCTGCGCGCCGACCTCCCCGACGGGGTCAGCGTGGTCTGTTACGCAGACGACACGCTGGTCCTGGCGCGGGGACGGTCGTACCAGGCGGCGGTCGAACTAGCGACGCGCGGGGTTGCGACAGTCGTGGAGAGGATACAGCAGTTGGGACTCGAGGTGGCATTGCACAAGTCCGAGGCCATGTGTTTTCACGGCCCTCGGAGCGCGCCACCTCCGGGCTCCCAATTAACGGTAGGAGGAGTTCACATCGGCGTCGGGTCGACGATGAAGTACCTGGGACTCGTCCTCGACAGCCGGTGGAACTTCAAGGAGCACTTCCGACGTCTGGCTCCCAGGTTGAATGCGACTGGGGCTGCGCTCAAGCGGCTCCTGCCGAACTTAGGGGGTCCAGACGCCTCCTGCCGGAGGCTCTACGCAGGCATCGTTCGGTCCATGGCCCTTTACGGTGCGCCGGTGTGGGCGCCATCGCTACGGAAGCGAGTGGCGGCCCGGCTAACCGCCTGCCGGAGGGTCATGGCCATCCGGATGATCCGCGGATACCGTACGGTGTCCTGTGAAGCGGCGAGCCTCCTTGCTGGCCTACCACCGTGGGATTTGGAGGCAACAGTCCTTGCACACATGCATGACTTACGCGTGGAGATGCAACGTCGGGGCGAAACTCCGCTGCCGCGACAAGTCGCGGCATGGCGGACAGAGCTCCGGCGGGATCTCATGGTGAAATGGCGAGAGCGATTGTCGCAACCTCGTGCTGGGCACGCCACGATCGAGGCGGTAAGGCCCCTCTTTGAGGCGTGGCTGGAAAGGCCCCACGGCGTCGTCACCTTCCGTTTGGCGCAGGTGCTGACCGAACACGGCAAGTTCGGTCCGTACCTGTACAAGATTCGTGCGGAGACGACGCCCGGGTGTCGCCACTGTGCGGACCGCCCGGTGGACACGGTGGAGCACACAGTCGAGGTGTGCCCCGCTTGGGAAGAGCAGCGCCGTGTCCTCGTGGGGGCGATCGGCGGCGATCTCTTGCGCCGGGGCTTGGTTCAAGCCATGCTCCGGAGCGAGGAGGAGTGGCAGGCGGTCGCCTCCTTCTGCGAAGCAGTAATGCTAGTAAAGGAGGAGGCCGACCGCCTTAGGCAAAGGCGGACACGCCGCCGCCGCCGCCGGGTTTCCGATCCCAATTTCCGGCCACCGTAGGCGCGGGCTCGCGGACGGTGGGCAATGGGTAGCTCGCTGTCCGTCCGTCCGGTAACAGACCGGTCCGAGCTCAGGTCGTCTACGGCGCGCACCGTTCCCGCGCGCCTCAAGGAGTTGTCAGCAAACTGTAGGGGTCCAGCAGGGCCGAAGCCTACTGGGGCCAAAGGTCATGCGAGAGTGTCACCACGGGCCCCGGGACAAAGGCGAGGAATGGAAAGGTAGATTTTTAGTCAGTAAAAGTCTGACACTGTTTCCCGCCCCACCCAAGGGCGGGATTCGTCATTGGATGATTTTACCTACCACAAAAAAAAAAAAAAAAAAAAAAAAAAAAGCTCCAAATATGATACAATATCTCCCCCTGTATTTGATAAGTTTCATTATTGTGTAAGTGCTATTACAGGAAATATTTTAATTTGTTTTGAACGTTTTTCTTCAGAAATTTCTTTTGCACCGTGGCGTACGTTCACAAACTTGCATATGCATATATTTTACAATCTACCGAAAAATAATGCGTTAAATCGTAACCTGTTTGATAAAGTTCACAATCTTTCGATAGTTTACAATCTCGCGAGATAGATTATAATATAATGGTATTTACAATCTTACAGCGACACATATACATGACATCCAAACCTAGAACAGCTAATTGTAAGCTATACAAATATTTTTTCCGTGTAATAATCGAACTCGCGATACATAGTAAAACTGACAGTCACTACACGGTGCGTAGTGTTCCACTCGCGACTCAAGGAGATGTCAGCAATACCGTAGGGGCCCAGTAGGGTCGAAGCCTACTAGGGCCATGAGTTTGCTTCTGTAAGGAAAACCTAGGGTCCTGAAACGCAAGACAATAGGTGCTTAGGTGTCTTCAAGGCTAGAGTGAATAGGCTCTTAACAAACTAGTTCGCCTCACCATTAACCATTGCATCACTGCTTACCATCAGGTAGGATCGCTGTCAAGCCTAGTGCTTGACAGCGATCCTACCTGATGTTTTTTTTTTTTTTATGGTAGGTAAAATCATCCAATGACAAATCCCGCCCTTGGGTGGAGTGGGAAGTAGGACTTTTACTGACTATGAACCTACCCCGTTCCATTCTTCGCCTTGGTCTCAGGGCCCCGGGTGCGTCCTATCTGATGGTAAGGTGTATTTAAATAAAAAACAAAGAAAGGAACATAAGATTGGTTTTTAGTCAATAAAAGTCTGACACGTCCGCTCCGCCCTAGAGCGGGAGAAAATATTGGATAATTCTGATGAGTCAAATATTAAATACAGGCAGATTATACAATATTTATGTATCAACGCATAATCATAATGAAAAAGGTTTTTTTGTTTTTTTTTTTATGGTAGGTAGGTATGGTAGGTTCATCCAATGACAAATCCCGCTCTTGAGCGGAGCGGGAGATAGTGTCAAACTCTTACTGACTAAAAACCAACCCCGTTCCTTCTTTGCCTATCATACCGGGGTCGAGCTTTCCTTTCAGAAGCCGACCCTTGACCCCAGTAGGTTTGCCTCAGGCTTTTTTTTATGGTAGGTAAAATCATCAAATGTCAAATCCCGCCCTTGGGTGGGCCGGGAGATAGTGTCAGACTCTTAACTTCAAAACCTGCCCTTTTATATTCATTGCCTTTGATCCAAGGTCCCGGGGTTCATTTTCACCTAGCCCTTGGCCCCAGTAGGCTTCGGCCCTATTGGGCTCCTACAGTTTGCTGACAACTCCTTGAGGCGCGCGGGAAAAGTGCGCGCCCTAGGCGACTTTGCCTCAGGCTGGGCCTCTACGGTTTGCTGACAGCTTCTTGAGGCGCGTGGGTACAGTATGCGCCGATGACGATTTGGGCTCAGCCCGGTCGGTTACCGGACGGTCGGACAGCAAGCTACCCATTGCTCGCCATCTGCAAGCCCGCACTTACTGGGTCAGTTAAATGCACTAGACTACAAAATATTACGTGAGAAAATAAAACAGGGCATTCCGTTTACCTAACCATTTTTCAGTCAGTGCTTTGAGTGTAAATGCTATAGTTGAATGTTGTTAACTAATAATGAAACATGATATTGCAGCTTTGCTTTTGTTCTATTGTCTCTCTCCAGGTAAATATTAACTAATTAACTCTACGTGGAAGTTGATGCCATTCCATTTTCTAGCTTAATATCTTAATTACGTCAATTTGGACTCCATGAAGACGACAAAAGACGCCAATGCCGGGGGCCGTTCAAAGAACATTAAGTCGCGGTCTTTTCTAATAAAATTTGAGTAATTATGTTAAGGTATTATGGAATAATCTCCCAACAATTCCGTCGATGTCCTTTGAAATTTTTTTAACCGTGAATTAACTGGTATTTTGGTCAAATTATAGATACATTATAATGGAATTAAATTTATTGTTTGAAGTTGATGCAAGCATTTTGGGGTACTAAATGGAACGAAGCGAGGGGCCATCGCAGCATAAGGCCGTAATATCGAGGGGTTATAGTGAGGGCTGCTAAAACGTTCAAAAATAAAAATTACACAAAGAATACAACCGACTTCAATGTAAAAAAAAAAAACACAAATAGGTGCAAAATAACTTTTATTTCGGAAGTCGGTGTTTCTATAATAGTTTGGTCTCTGTTATTTAACTGAACATAGAACCTCCTTTTCGAAGTCGGTTAAAAAGAGTTACTTTGGCCCTTGAACGCAAAGGGAAATTGAAGGAACATAATTATGGATTTTTGTCATAAAAAGTCTAACATGTCTTGCTTCTTGAAAGTTGGAAATTTGTAATAAATTTTTAATACAAATGGAGAAACATTGTCATTGCAATCGATGTGGAATTCCCATAAGGCGAGTGTATTATGGAGCCGGGGGCTGCAGTGATTTTCCATGTGTATCGTGTTCAATACACTTATGACTTGTGGGGGCCGACGCGTGCCTCGCGGTTATGGGATACGTGTACGATAAAATGACGGAATTATAGAACACCAATAGAGCATTCAGGTATTATCCCTCTTTTTTCGCGTTGCCTCTTTATCAAATATTGCGCTAGATGAACCAACGAGCATGTAAACCGTGCTCAGGTTGACGATAGATAGGTTGCGAAGAACCTTTTTAAGGAAATCATTGAGCAGTAACGTGATTTGTATATCCTACTGTGGGCCGACCACCAGTCAGGCGTAGAACAGATAGTGAGCAAAATATTCACTCGATTGTTTTCAATTCACTTGAAGTCACATCACTAATAGATTGTATCTAGGTACGGTAGGTGAGTACAATATTATCGTTTCAGTAGTACACGTGCCCCAATATAAATCTTTAACCATCAGTAAACTAAAGAAATTGAACATTAACCCTAATTCCTTTTTCCAATTTATTATTCAAAGCAAACACATACCGACATAAACCATTCGTTTTTGAACAACGATCGATTTACGACCTACATACGAGTGGTACTAGCGCTGTTTATCTTGAAAGCGGCTATTCTCGAAGTTTAATGAGCGAGAAATGTGCTACAAAGCACACACAGCCGAACGGCGAAGGGTGGTACCGTGACGATGCAAAATCCTAAACCTATGGATTTATCATAGACTAAGGACCGCATAGAAGTGAAAGTCATGTCGGACTTAGTTCCTTTAGAAATTGCGCTGGTATAGATGCTTATCGCAACCCACTACCCTGCTTTTAGCACGTCACGATTATATAAAGTTTACATACCCGAAGAACGTTTGCCTTAATATTCATTTGCCCGAACGATTGCCCAAACATGGATCACACGCATCAAAAATGTTAAATTGTACTTGACAAATGAATGCTGAAAACCGTATTTATTAAAATAAACATGAGTATTTTGAACGTTTCTTACATCGAAAATCGATCAAGTGCGAGTCGGATTCGCGCATTGAGGGTTGCGTACAGCCTTACCTATTTATTTATCGTTTATTTCTGGCACTAAACCATAGAAATATTACCTATTGATTTAAATAAAATTATTGCAGCATAATAGAATAGATTAGATGTAAAGAGAAAGTTTTGGATGTAACAACTATTATTTATTTAAATAGTTCGATTGGTAATCAAGTCTCGTAGATTTTCACGAATCACAATACAAAGACTTCTTATCTACGGTTTCCAGACGTTTTCTTTTACTTGTGCTATGACTACGAACTTTTTGGAAAATTACAAGATTCTAGGTCAACGGGAAGCACTGGTACTTCCTATTGACCAAGAGTCTGTTTTAATTTTTTTGCGTGTGTCAAAATATGCACCTAAACGGAACATAAACTACCTTATCCTTAAGTTGCGTTGATTTAGAAGGTTGATTTTTCACTGGTGCAAGGGATAGGAGAGTGATTAAGAAGATATTTAATATTAATTTCTTTTTTCTCAGGATCACGTGGAGGTACTAGGCGTGCCTGATAAAAAGGATCTTGATAGACGGCAGACAGACAGATAAAAAACAAAGTGTATAAGGGTTTCGTTTTTGCACACTAAAGTAAAGAACCCTAAAAATATTTAGAAATGTACTGTCACCTCTATACATTTTGGTTCTATGTTAAATTCCATGGACTTTACCCAGTTCTGATATGAGATTAACTGGGATAAAAATGAAGGGGGGTTGAACGTGAATATTTAAAAATGAGTTTTGTAAAGGGGTCTGTCAAATGCGACCGACTTTTCTATTAAGCCTACAATGGTAAGGCTAAAAGGAAGGGTTATGAATCTGACAGATTATGATGAGTCATTATAGCCTGTATACACAATTATTATTATACGACTTCCCAGTATCGTATAGCATAGCATAAGCCTTATAATGTTCCCACTGCTGGTACTCAGGCCTCCTCACTAGGAGAGGGAATGGGCCGTAATCCACCACGCGGGCACAGTGGGGGTTGGTGAACGATACATGTGTTCGAATTTTTGGTTCTAAGACATTTTTATAAGTTTCCTCACGCTGTTTTCATGCACCGTTTTGAGAGCAGTGGTGACGAAATAAATTAAACAAAGTAATGCGCCTGGCTGGTTTTCAATCCGCGACCTACAATTCGTAAGTCGGGGCTATTACCACCGTTGAGAGCAGTGGTGGCCGAGTAGTAATAGTATCGTATAATAATAGATAATTATGTACGCGCGCCTCAAAGAAATATTAGTAAAACTCGAAGGGTAAATGAACGCTAGAGGCACAGAGCATTTCTATAAGAAAAGCCTGGCTTTGGAACTCAAATGATAGCTGAAGAAATGTATTCTTGGGTTTAAGTCCGTAAAAGTTTGATACGTCCTCTCGCTGCTCTCTAAACTGGAAGGAGTCATTAGACAGGTCCTCACAGAGCAAGCAATAGAATAACGGTTAGTGTGGATTTGGTATTAAGCTTGCCTCGGCTGAGGCAAGCGCGGTTTTTTTTATTAGGCCTCGGCCGAGGCACGTCCACACTAACCGAGCTGCTTCGCGCAGCAAATGCTTCGCGAGGCTACTCGCACTATGTATTGCATGATTTCATACCCCAAAAAAAAAGCAAGCACGAGTCGGACTCACACATTGAAAGTTCCGTACAAACTTAATTATTCGATTCACGAATCAAGTCTCGAAGATTTTTCCGAATAGAAGGAAGTTTTATTTTTGGGTCGACTACAAATTTTCTGTTTTCAGATTTATTCCTATATCTGTGCTTTAAGAACTTGCTTTATACCAAATTTCATGATTAAACGAAAAGTACGCTATCAATTTTGATTGCTTGAGAGTGTCGAGATGTACGGTTTTTGCGACATAAACGACCATATCTTTTTTTCCGTTAACTTTGAAATTTTTGATTTGAACATACGGTTTTAATTTCAATTCGATGCGTCCACGCGTTTTCGAGATAAAGTGTCTTGACAAACAGACAGGCAGACGGACAACAAAATGATCCTATAAAGGTTCTGTTTTTTTCCTTTTGAGGTACGGAACCCTAGAAAAGATAGACCACTAACTAGCCCTTCGTGAAAACAGACGTGATTTTATGTTCTCATCGCTACGTCTGCAAACAGCAAACTAATTCACAGAAATCCGATTTCAACTGAAGGTAACCGAGGAACGTACATTCAAACAACGTAAAGCGGGCTCCAGACTCGCGCGCGAATGGGCCCTTTATTTATTAAAACTTCATGCAACACAAAGGTACAGAGGCGGACTTAATGCCTTAGGCATTCTCTACCAGTCAACCAAGGGTCAAGGGTCTTTAGGTCTGCGGAAGCCCGCGAACGGACGCGAAAGCCCTCCACATTCGCGGTTCGCGACTTTCGCGGGTGTTCGCGTCGCAATTGTGGAGGCCGCCTTAGATCGAATCGCAGTCTTCATCAAACTATCGCATTACCTTACTGTAAGTCAGTTGCACGCTTGTTAGAGAATGCCATTTGCAGGAGTCAACTAGATGAAACGCAATATTGTTATTTACTTGCAATCCATCGAAAACAATTTCCCTAAAAAGTTAGAAGAGTCTGCAAGGCAGTTACGATGTGAATCTAACGTCAAGCTCAGAATAGATAATCTTATTTGCAATATACAAGTAAGGTCATGAAACCGCGGAAAATCTTAACACCGAGATTCAGCGGATGGTCAAAAATATACAACACCATCTATCGAGTTGATGTGAACTAAAGTGCATAAAGCAAAATTAATGTCGGTTCGACTTTTGAATCTTAAAACATCGAAAGGCAGAAAGATAAAAAATAATTCGTAAAGATAAATAACACATCAAAATTTATTATTAAGTAATCATAAAAAATATAAAATATTTTTTGTTTGTTTATAATCATTTGTTTTTTTTTTATTTTTTTATTGATATAAACTAGTGCTTGACTGCAATCCCACCTGATGTTAAACAGTGATGCAATCCTTAATGGTGAGGCGCACTAGTTCATTAAGATCCTATTCACTCTAGCCTTGTTTTTTAAACAACAAAGAAAATAATAATAATTATTAAGACACGGAAAATACATTATTTTATTAATTTCTAAACTTACGGAAGAGACTGGACTTCAAGACACAGGGTATCCCAGCGTGGGGGCTACAGATCATATCTTTTGTATTTTTAGTGACTAAGTTATAAAATGTATAAAAATATAAAATAAAAAAAAATCGTTGCAAAGCTAAAAAGGCTTCTATGTCAGCATATTATTATGCCGCGATATTAAAAAAAAAAGTAACGCAGCGGGCGGCACTCTGATTACTAGTGATTTTAAAGTTAAAAAAAAGTAAAATTACGTGTAATATTATATATATGTGTTGTGGTTTGTTTAATCTTTGATACAATCATTTACCACGTTTATATCCATGTTCACGTTACCATACGAATACTGCTGAGAATTAGTATAAAATACACGGATATTACATATACTATAGTCATGCGACCACAATTCGCCAGTCATGTGTTAATTCCTTGTAATATAGAAACTAAGCCCATTGTTATCAACCAGGATCAAATCCAGGTTCTAGGCTGTACAGCAGGTTTAATTGATAGAGTTAGCGTAACCCTAAAATGCAAAAGGTAATGAGATCAACAAATCAGGAAGTTTTACTCAGTAAAAAATTGGACACTCTATCTCCTATCACCCACAGCAAAATCAGTTATAAATTTGGTGTTTTTCCACAATAATATCTATACAAAAATAGCTATACTGAGAGATTCATGATGGGAGACATTTTTTCTTTATTTGCCATCACCTCAAGGGCCTGGGTGGTTTGCTGTAAGGCCCAAATCGATGGTGGGTTGTGTTCCACGCGCCCCTTTAAGATTAGAGATGTCAGTAAATTGGACAGAGACCAATAAGACTTAAGGTCGCAGTTTATTAGAGCCATCCGGAACCCAATCCGCGCTGCCTCGCCTCGTGTGACTATTATACTTTATATGGACTTGTATATGTATACGCTCACTACATCAACTTACGACCGAGGTGACCCGGTGACGCTACGGAATGGATGTAGTGATTACATGCCCTTACAGGTTCATATAAAGAATACTAGCCGCAGGAGGCGAGGCTGTGTGGAATGGGTGCCGGGTGGCTCTAATGATCTATGACCTTAACATGTAGATCCACAACTACCAAACTTGTTCATACAAAAGTAGACTCTAAACATCGGAATTAAAGCCTATAACGGCTTGGATGTGAGAGGACACCGGCGTCCTCTCGAGCTAGGACAGATGCCTGCTAAAGCTGTGAAAATATTCGAAAGAAGTATCACGGCCCAGGATCGCATAGAACAACTAAAGAAACACCTGTGGGTTTTAGTCAGTAAAAGTTTCCTTGCTTTACCCAGAGCAGAACTTCTCCTGCTCTGGGTAAAGCAAGGGAACTGTAAGGGAGCTTTTTAAGATTTTATGATTTCCTTTAAACTTCAAACCAAAGGTTTGAGATCAGTATAATAAGCGCCTGTGATGTCTAGACTTACATGGATTTACAAACTTTTCAACCTCTGAAATTTGACAGAAAACGCCAAAGCTTACTTATAGGAATCAAAAAAAAAAAAAAAAAAACTTAAGGGAAATATTTGTGTCCAATAAACTGAACAAACATTTATTTTATTCAATGAAATTGTAATTTTTAGTACGATATCCAATTGAAACTGAAATCTACCCAATTATGTAGGTAACTAGTGCCCAATTAGGTGGGTTTACCACGTACAATCGGTTCGTATCGGTGCCAGTAGGTTAAACGAACTGGCAATACGTAGGTCGTGAACTCAAACTTTTTTTATTGTTTGAATCCCAGGAAACGCCTTAAGCCTTCACAAACTGAGAAAGCTGAAGGCCTAGAGAGAGAATTTTCGAAGAAATTATTCTAATACTTTCATTTTCTATGAAAACCAATTATCGTGACGCTGTCGTATTATTACAATGCGCCTGTTTGTTTAATTTTTTTTTTATGATGGTCCGAAATCATCAACTTCTTCTGATCTAAGTGGATTTTTACTGATAAAAACCCCCAGGTCTTCCTCTCTCTCTCTCGCTAGGGTTACGCAATTTACAGTTTTTTGCACTAATGCTGAAAAGTGCGCGAGCTCTCCCACCACAATTTATTCATCATCATCATCATCAGCCTTTTTAATGTCCCCACTACTGGGACACAGGCCTCCTCTCTAAGAGAGGGAATGGGCCGTAATTCACCATGCGGGCCCAGGGTGAGTTGGTGAATGTCACATGTCTTCGAATTTTTGGTTCTAGGACATGCCGGTTTCCTCACGATGTTTTCCTTCACAGTTTTGAGAGCAGTGGTGAAATAAATTACACAAAGTAATGCGCCTGGTTGGGTTTGAACCCGCGACCTACAATTACTCGTAAGTCGGGGCCGTTACCTCTCGGCCACCACTGCTCACAATTTATTGTATTTATCGTATTAGGCAACCCCTACGAGTCACCGGTCAACTCCCGTTTATTTATTTCTTCTTAAATATATTGAAAAAAGTCGTTTGATAGTTGTGAATATGTCACTGCATCATCCGCCTCCATAATACCCTCTCCTGCGGCTCAGATGAATTCCACTTCGGTAGCAATGACTGCAGTTTTCCTCTTGTATCAAAATGTACTATTTCTTATTAGTTAATTAATATTAAGCAATTAAGTTAGTTTCCCCATCATTTCTTCACCGCCTACTCTATGTCACTTCAAGGACGGCCTCACCTCCAAAAAAACCATCTGACTTTAAAATGCTGGTAAATCATTATTCTCAGCATTTTTTTCATCATTTTGAAAGTATCGGTGAATTTATGTAGTTTTAATGAAAACATAAATGACAAAATATTTCGTAGATCTTTGACAGTCGTTACAGGTACTCAGAAGCAAGAAAGTCTCACAGGTCTGTCCAAAGAGCGTCGTGTTGCCCAGTAAGTAAGTTGTCTGATAGGCAGTCGCTCCATATAAAACGTGGGTATTCAGACGCATTCAGGTAGAGTGGAAGCCGACCCCAGGCTAGTTTGGGTGAGATGGTGGTGAATGACAGAATAATAACCATCATAATTTATTAAGGTCACAGCTCTTAAGAGCCACCCGGAACCCACTCCGCAGCGTACAACCGAGACGATCCGGTGAAGCTACGGAGTGGATGTAGTGAACGCATGCCATTGAATCTGGCCGCAGGAGGCCAGTTGGTGTGGAGTGAGTTCCGGGTGGCTCTAATGAGCTGTAACCTTTATGGTCATCCCATCCATAAGTACCAAACCTTTTGCGTACAGCTTGTGTGTGGAGTTCCCTGCTGGAGTCTGTGTTCCCTGATAGCTAAAACCTAGAAATCTTTAAGTCAAGAGTGAATAGGTTATTTATATGCAAACGTAATCCATCTTCGATGACTTACGCGTGGAGATGCAACGCCGGGGCGAAACTCCGCTGCCGCAACATGTTGCGGCATGGCGGACAGAGTTCCGGCGGGATCTCACGGTGAAATGGCGAGAGCGAGCGCCGGGGCTTGGTTCAGGCCATGCTCCGGAGCGAGGTTTAGTGGCAAGCGGTCGCCTCCTTCTGCAGAGCAGTAATGCTAGCAAAAGAGGAGGCCGACCGCCACCGTAGGCGCGGGCTCGCGGACGGCGGGCAATGGGTAGCTCGCTGTCCGTCTGTCCGGTCACAGACCGGTCCGAGCTCAAGTCGTTTACGGCGCGCACTGTTCCCGCGCGTCTAAAGAGTTGTCAGCAAACTGTAGGGGCCCAGCAGGGCCGAAGCCTAATGGGGCCAAGGGTTATGTGAAAATGTCACCCGGGGCCCTGGGACAATGGCAATGAATGGAACAAGGTAGGTTTTTAGTCAGTAAGAGTCTGACACTATTTCCCGCCCCATCCAAGGCCGGGATTTGTCACTGGATGATTTTACGAACCATAAAAAAAAACCCCATCTTCGACCACACCATGGTTCATTAGGTGAAAAATGTAAAAAAAAATACTGATAACTCGTTTGTCGATGCCATTACTATTGGGTCAACTGAGGTCAACACTACTATTTTATTATATTGTAAAAGTAAATAATACTATCCACTATAACCGGTATCCCTTGATTATCAAGGGATACCGGTCTTCAATCCATCTGATTTACTTACAAAGTAGAAGAAACCAATACAATCTATATCCGTACTTTTCTCTGCGGGGTTACCAATCTTTTGTACAAAGAATCAAAAGGTTATGCTCTGGTATGTTAAAGTAAATACGGCTTTACGAGAGCAGGTAATCACACATAAACACAGAAATAAAATACGATCGTAAATATATTGGCTGCCATGTATCGAATATCGAAATTGTTTTACATTGATATTCAATGCTGGAAGAGCTATTATTCGAAGAAATTTTAATATTTCTTTACTGTGAAATAAACACTGTTGCAATATTAAAATGCTTCAGTTCATTTTTGTATGTTTTTAATTTGGGTGCATTTTACTCTGTAATTGAAAATATTTATTTCAGACCAAGGTTTTTATTATATAGGACGGAACTTTTAAAAAAACATAGCATAACAAGTAAAATTGCTTTGTCTATACGAGTATATGTAGTCGGAAATCATTTAATACAAAGACACCAAACTATTATAGAAACACCGACTTCCCAAATTAAGTTATTTTGCATTTTTTGTTTTTTTAAGTCGGTTGTATTTTTTTGTAAAAATCTTTTTTGGACATGTGTATAAAATCAAATAGTTTCTTCCGCTCCTGGTGGAAATACACGAATATTGTAATAGTGAAAGTTAGTATGTTTATTACTTTCAAATTCATATGACTGAACCGATTTGGATGAAGCAAGCATAAGGGTCCTGGTATAGCACATACAATATTTTTTTATTTTAGATATATGCGGTCTTGGGACTATTTTCTACATGCGCAAGCAAAGCCGCTGGTAGCGGCTACTTGTAGATATTTCTTGGCATATCCAAACTCCATCACACTATATGTACTTGATACATCATTCAACTTCATCACCATTTCAGTCAAAAAAACGTCCATAGCTGGACATAGGCCCGGCCTCTATCGAAAAGCAATATTCAGGTAAGCAAAAAGTTTGGTATTATTTAATGAACAAATAATAGAAGCACAATACACCAAAGTACATATTAAAACTTAACCGGTTTTGGAAATAAAAAATGCACACACCAAGTCTGGCAGTTAAAAAATGGGTTACACGAAATCTAGTGTGTTTTATAAATACGGTATTTCTAATAGGGATGTAACGGAGGTCATTTAGTGGCGATAAAAGTGTATATCTCAACCACGCTGAAGGATACGGAGGTTCGTAAAAAGAGGTGGAGGTGAAAGGAATGTAAAAAGGAGGATTTCTCTCGGATATTATATTGATAGGTAACTAAGAAGAAAACTACGAGTATATTGAGATTACTCCACAGTGGAAGAACAAAAAAAAACATTTTCAATACACTTACTCGAAAACTAGCTCATATCCCACCGCTTCTAGGCACGCAATGGACTATTTTCTGCATTAGTGCGGAAAAAAACCCGTGCTCTTCCCTGCCACCATTTTTTCAATAAAATTATTTATCGTATCAGGTTGGACGCGTCGTCCCCCACGATGCGAGGGTCGACCCCCACGAGTCGTAAGTGTATTGGATAACGACGTTTGATGCGCGTGCAAATTTGTCACTATAGGCCTCGGCTCCATAACAAACTCGCCTACGGCTCGTGTGAATTCTGCATCGGCCACAATGACAAACTTTCTGCTCTTGTATCAAAATGTACTATTTCATTAGCGGTCAATGTACTATTTCATTAGCGTTCGATCTTCAATAATTGAATTCAGTTTGCAATTTTAATTAAGTGAAAATCCGTATTTTTGTTTTACGTGGGATATTATCAAAGGTATTCTCTTACTCTGGATGGAGCGAAGTCTCTAACTTTTACTGACTAAAATGCGCAATGCTGTTGTAGTTGTTTTTACTGGGAGCAAACAGAAACATAGGGAGGGTTACTCCTTTGAACAATCTGTATCCCTGGCAGGCGTTGGCCATAACTGGCCCAATCAAGTTTGTTGACATCTCTTTATGGCGCGAGTGGAACACAACGCGCCTTCGACCCCGGGCTTGGTTCTTATTAGAAGGCCGGACGGTAAGCTACCTATTTCTCGCCGTACGGGCATAAGAAAAAACTCTAGCCTTCACATAATAGAAGTTCGTTATAATTCCACAACCGCGTTTGCAGCATACGGAGATGAGTCTGGATGCGTAAAAACAAATTCATGTGGAAATTCCGCAATCGCAGAGTCACAGTTGCGTTACAACCCTAATTTATACTATAGTTACCTAAATTAGTACAATGTTGTAATACTTGTATGTATATTCTAGTTAGTAGTGTACGTGTAGCTTGAATTAGTCCAATGGATACAGATTACGGAACGTTGAACCTAATTGGGCCAATTCGATCGACTTGTGGTACTGTGAATCAAATGGATTTATGATTTGCTATGCCAGCTATTTCATCTGCGTAAAAATAGATCTATCTTGGATCTTATGTGCTATTCTAGGATATAGTCTATCCGTGTGCTAAATTTTATGCAAATCCGTTCTGTCGTTTAGTTGTAAAGAAGTAACAAAATTCACATATAATACACCTACTTAACCTACGCCTTTTTTAGTAACAGATGTAATGATTTTTCATTTTATTTTGTCTTAGCAAGTTTTTGCATTTAGCCTGTCTTAAATTTACAAAGTTTTTGCAGTCACATTGAATTAATTAGCTGAATTACTCAGGTTTTACTATAATGTGGTATGAAACACCCCAGCAAACCTACATGTCCTATCAATAGAAATTTTCGCTTAAAATTCACGAAACACGTACTAAAAACAAAAATGTAACCATGTTTATAATTCATCTCTTGAAAAGTAAAAGATATTTTTTTTTATTATTATTATTGATAGGTTCACGCTTGACCGCTATCTCACCTGATGGAAAGCGACGATACGATCGACGATGGAGCGCGCTTACCTAGAAAAAACCTATTCACTCTTGACTTAAAGATTCCCGGGTGGCGGATTGGCGGATGGATAGTCGGCGACAAAATCGAATGGATGTTAAAGCGAGACAATGATAGCCGCCATTTTGGCCGCCATTAAAATTATTACGCGTTTCATACATTTGTCCCTCGTTCCGAATTGCGTCAAAAGCGATTGTAGCGCAAATTCGACCAAATTTAACAGTCACAAAATATAAGGCCTATTGAGTAATAATTGTGATGTTGCTTATTGGTAGAATTTGCGCTTTAATCACTTTGACGCAATTCGGAACGAGGGGTGAGATCATTTTTTTCTTAGGGAGTTTCGCTAGACTGCATACCAGTTTTTTTGTAGATTTGCTCCCTATAATTACCCTGGTTTTGGCGCACAATGAGTAATAAAAAGAACGCAGAAAGATTTTAGTCGGTAAGAGTCAGATTCTACTTTCCACCAAAAATAAAATTACGGGCTTTTTCGGTCTTATTACAATGCCAACCTCTACTACAATTGATAATACCACTGACTTTGTCACTAGAAAATGCTACCCATTCCACAATCTCTAATTCCACATCCATACGACACAGCATTCGTCACGCGGCGCGGCCATATCCTTAGGGAGTAACAAGACTGGAGATCTTCTTAAATTTTCATACTGTAAGTACACGTGACACCGACACATCTACAAAGTCCAGTAAAACCTGGCCTCATATTGCGTTGGTTTTTCGTACACTGATAGATCAGGTTATACTAGAAATGTGAGTGAGTGTGTCACCGTGCGTTATACATATTCGTATTCCCGTTGACGTCACAGGGCAAAGTGAAAATAACAAATTGGGAATTTTATGCGTAGCCGTAAGTTGTTGCTGTGAATGGCATCTGTCATCTGAGATAGTGACTAAAGTGTCGGAAGCAATTTTAGATATAATCTATGTTTGTGAATATTTATGTGAACAGTATATATGTTTGCTAGAAGTACGGAATAATTCTGTGGGAATAATCAATGAGTACAATAAAGCCTGAACTGCTATTGACCGAATAGTTGTATTTAAATCGGTTGTCTTGGTATACACTGTAAATAATACCTGGATTGGACAGATTTCCGGTAGCATCATTGTTATCATATCAACCGAAAGACGTCCACTGTCGGAAATAAGCCTCCCCCAAGTATCGCCACACTGAACGGTCCTCTGCATCTCGCATCCATCGGATTCCCGCAACTCTAGCCAAGTCATCCTTTTATTATGGAGCTAGAAAGGCGTCCAATATTAGACATAGGCCTCCACTAAAAATAGCCTGTGAATAGCTGTACGTCTCGCAAAGGTCGGATTTACAATATCATAACTCCACTTTGTAGGAGGACTTCCAACACTGCGTTTTCTGGTACGCGGTCGCCACTCCAGAACCTTTCGGCACCAAGGACCATCTGTTCGGCGAGCAATGTGCCTTGCCCACTGCCACTTAAGTTTGGCGATTCTTCGTGCTATGTCGGTACGAAGACTAAGTTTAAAAAAAAATATAGATATTTTATAAATTTATTTTCCAATACATATTTACTCAACTCCCCATTTAAATTGACTTCTTCTGGACAAAAACGAAATCGTTTAGCTTTAAAAACCTTTAAGCCGAGTATCAGATGGTATCCCAGTAATTGCTTGTTATATCGTTCTTCCATTCAAAAGTCCATCAGTTACCCATTCAAATTGTATGAAGGAGTGAATAAAGAGACTGGAACCTTTTGCTCATTCAAAACATCCATCTAACAAAGTAAGCCTTTTTCATTACATCCCGTTTTGCATACGACAGTACTTCTTTTCACGGCCAAATTCAATGCGGGGGTTCTTTTTAAACACATACTGGGCCTTTTCCGTTCAAATCATGATCACACGTGGAATAAAAAGGTTTTTTTTTTAATAATAAGTAAATATATTATTGTCATTTCATAATTCATAAGAGTAGTGGTGGCCGGGTGGTAACGGCCCCGACTTAAGCGTCTATTACACCACTCGATATTCCGCACAAGTTACACAGACTGTCTTAAAGTTTACTTCAGAGTAAGATAATCTGACCCTTATTACACTACGCGACGTCGACAAAACCGGTCTGAATATCGAGTGGTGTAAGACCCTTTACGAGTTGTAGGTCGCAGGTTCAAGCCAAGCTAGTCGCATTACTTTGTGTAATTAATTTCATCACCACTGCTCTCAAAACGGTGAAGAAAAACATCTCGAGGAAACCGGCATGTGTTAGAATCAAAAAATTCGAAGACATGTGACATCCACCAATCCGCACTGGGCCTGGGTGGTGAAAGGAAGAAAGAAAAATATTTTATTGGGCATAGAAACACACAATGGTGGAACTACATATAGACACTTAAAATTAACAATTAAAAGAGAACTAACATTGTGTGTCTCCCGGCTGCAGCTGTGGATTACGGCCCATTCCCTCTCCTAGAGAGGAGCCCTGAGTCCCAGCAGTGGGAACATTATAAGGCTGATGAGTGCATCAGCCTTGCAATAATTCTTATAATGTTTAAACGTAGACTTTTCATTATTGAATTCTCTTTAATGTAAAATAAAATTGTATAGAAAAGATTGTGTTGGTTCTGTGGTAATAATATATTGTGTTGTTGTTCACAATCAATGTGGTTGTTGTTTTTTTATGGTGTGCAATAAAAATAAGTATATATATAAATCTATCTATCTTACTAGCCACCCGCGGTCACCTCAACAGACATGTCCAACATAACTGTTGAGATCAACCGCAGTATGTGTGGGTAGCGTGACGACCTAGACGTGTTTTCAGGATAGATGTGGCGCAAAATAGAGGATTATGAGAAGAAAAAGGAAAACATTTACTCTGAAATGGGACGTAATAAACTTCTAAAACGAATCATTTATTTCACACTGGCTGCTAACAACTTTTCCATGTAAAATTTAGAAAATTATACCTAAGACGGACGGTTACCGGACGATCGGACCTAAGTCAAGTTGACCAAGCCCGAGTCGTCAACGGCGCGTAGTGGTACATACACGCCTCAAGGAGTTGTCAGCAAGCCGTAGAGGCCCAACAGGGTCGAATTCTACTGAAACCAAAGGTCTGCTTCTGAAAGGAAGATTCGGCCTTGGTACGAAAGACAACGAAGGAACAGGAGTAGGTTTTTAGTCAGTAAAAGTCTGACACACCCTCCGGCTCCGCCCAAGGGTAGGAGGTGTCATTCCCACCTAAAAAAATTACGTAGGAATAAGAATAATGTTTTTTGTCCCGATACGGCTGTAACGGGATTATAGAAATCTTTCATCATCATCATTTCAGCCGAAAGACGTCTACTTTTGGACACAGGCCTCCCCCAAGCGTCGCAACAGTGAACAGCCCTGTGCGTTTCGCATCCATTGGATTCCCGCAACCCTTACCGGGTCATAGGTTCACCATGTAGGAGGCCTTCCAACGCTACGTCTTCCGGTACGTGGTCGCCATTCCAGAACCTTTCGGCCCCAACGGCCATCCGTGCTGCGTGCGATAAAAATCACATCATGATGACATGTGCCTGTGTGCCAAATTACAGTCGAATTCATGTTACCAAAATAATATAGCCGTTGGAATGTTATTGATAAATAACCAAACAACTAAACATTCAAGTGAACACGTTTCGATTCTCTAAACTATATTGCGTTACGCGAGCGCCCGCGCGGTATCCGTCGCGGCTCGCCGTGCGGACACCCGTTGCGGGCAGCCGCGCCCCACGCACCCTTTTTGCTAAGTAATAATACATTAAAGTTCTCCATCGACACGACTACATGCACACCATTAAAGTTGTACTAGTGACACTGCGTAGGTTATTGCCTGCGCAGTGTCGCTATCCGGTTTCTGCTACGGGGACCCAAAGCACGGATAAGCGGATGAACGCGCGGGCGTCAACGCGTGCGCCCGCTTATCCTAGCGTTGGCCCATAAAATAAAATCTATCACTCAGAACAAACAATGATGTCTGGAATCCTTGAAACTTACAGAATATTATACAAAAATAGAACCTAAAACAACCTACGAGTAATATCCCAAAATATAAATCTAAATAACAACCTTCCAAAATAATTTTGCTATAACTAAAACAATATAGTTACGTTTATTAAAGGAACGCCCGCTGTTTGTATATGAAATACACTGTGTAAAATTTTCCTCAGCCCTGATAATTTATTGTAAGAAAAGGCTTTAAGATTAAGCTCTTAATGTGGGTCATACATAACCCCCTGGAAGGCTTCCCCGCCTGTGGTTTCCCCGTCATACCCACGTGACAATGTGCTGCGAAATTTTTATCTTTAATGCACGAGATTATGCTCATATTAAAGCATATTTTAAGGGCTTGCTGACAGTTTTAATGGAGCCATTAAAGTCGCGTTAGATGTGTGGAAAAGTTCTGTTCCATTTGACAGTGAGATTGTACCTTAAGTAAGTATCTGGTCTAGATTTGTATAATTTTACATACAGCTGTTGCAGTTGGGCGCGTGACCAACTCCAAGCGTTCACGAAAACCGAAACGATTGTAACTTGGATAGGGGAGCAGTGGTGCATAGGCGGACTTAATGCAACACGGAATTCTCTTTTTTTATTGCTGATAGGTTCGCGCTTGACCGCTATCTCACATGCCTTTCTAGCCAAGTTACAATCGTTTGGTTTTGCGTGAACGCTTGTAAGTGGCCACGCCCTCAACTCCTTTGTTCGAACAAACGCATTGGGAACGTGACAAACTCCAAGTGTTCACGCAAAATGAAACGATTGTAACTTGGCTAGGGGGACTGATGGAAAGCGACGATGCGGTCGACGATGGAGCGCGCTTACCTAGAAGTAGCCTATTCACTCTTGACTTAAAGATTCCCGGGTTGTATCTATCAGGAAACACAGACTCTGGCAGGCAATTCCACTCCTTCCCTCTTCCCTCACTGTATGAATATTCTACCTACTGAATATTCCAAAATGTTTTCTCTACCAGTCAACCTTTTATTATACAGCTAGAAAGGCGTAGTGTTAGACATAGGCCTCCCTTAAGAATAGCCACAAAGACCGGTCCTGTGCGTCCAGCAAACGTCGGATTTACCATATCATCACTACATCACTCAACCTAATAGGAGGCCTACCAACGCTGCATCTTGCAGTACGCGGTCGCCACTCCAGAACCTTTCGGCCCCATGAACCCCTGTTCTGCGTTTTCTGATCACATTGGCATAAATACGAGTATAACGTGTGGTAAATCGACAAGATTTTATAATTGAATAGGTTTCTAGAAATTACAAATCAAATAAACGTTTCAACCAAATGCTATCGAAATAAAGTGTTATTTTACAATGAAATATAATTCAAATACGTCTAGACGAAACAGTTATACGTATTTTAGTATCACACTTTGGTCTGTTTACTTTTATATTGATTTAGTAATAAAATTTAGTTTTCAACGATGAGAAAGTAACTTAAATCGGATTGGATACTATTATTTTTCCTACTACTGTTGCATATCGTGTCTCAATCTCTTTTTTGTCTCCACTCTTCTTTCGCAACTATGCTGGAAGAATTTTCATAAGATGTTTTTTTGTTTTGTGGTGAAGAAACGTCATATAACCTCTCCCTATAAGGAGAGAGAAATATCGCTGTCAGCAATACGGCCACCATTGTACCTATAGAAGTTATGCTACTAGGTATTTTAGTGTACAATAAAGTTTGACGTGACTACAAATTTAAAGTATTCAGATTTTTTCTTATATTTGTGCTATAACACTTTGTTCCATGCCAAATTTCAGGATTCTAGGTCAACGGAAAGTACCCTATGAATTTTGATTCCCTTGAGAGGGTCAAAATATACGTTTTTTGTAACATAAACGGCCGTATCTTTTTTCTCATGAACTTAGAAGTTTGTTTCTTTCACCGCTTCAAGGAATCGCAGATTTAAGTATACGGTTTTAATTTCAACTCGATACCTCTACGCGTTTCCAAGATATAGGATCTTGATAGACTGAAAGATAGAAGGACAACAAAGTGATCTTATAAGGGTTCCGTTTTTCCTTTTGAGGTAAGGAACCTTAAAAAAAAAGGTTTTATTTTTTAGACAATCTCTGTATGAGAGATATTCGAAAATTATTATTATAAATATATGACGATGGTAAAGCGTGAAGTATCTGGAGTGGCGACTGAGCACTGAAAAATAAAGCCTGTCCGATCGTCCGGTAACCGACCGGACCGAGCTCAAGTCGTCGACGGCGCGTACTGTTCCCGCGCGCCTCAAGGAGCTGTCAGCACACCGAAGAGGCCCAGCCTGCTAACTGCAGGCCGACAGGGTCGAAGCCTACTGGAGTCATGGGCTAACTTCCGAAAGGAATACCCGGCCCCGGCACGATAGGCTACGAAGGAACGGGGTAGGTTATTAGTCAGTAAGAGTCTGACACTACTTCCCGCTCCGCCCAAGGGCGGGATTTGTCATTGGATGATTTTACCTACCATAAAAAAAGCCTTGGAAGGCATTTCTCAATCACGACCGATAACCTGGTGAGGGTAGCGGGAATTCGATGGAAGCGAGTCGCGTCTGGTCGTTGCGCGTCGGGGGCACGTTTTTATACTGAAATAATGACGACGATAATGAAAACGAGAAGATAAAACCTAAAAAATAAGACTGATAACGGAATGAAATCGTTCTAAATAATGACGGCACACGTTCAAAAGTAGCAGCTAAATAACTCTGACTGAGAGATTTCACTTTTGTCACTATATTGTTATCACTAAATCACTGCTCTCAGGCCCATCTAGACTAAATTGAGTCAAGATTGTACCCTCGTATTATATGACCAATTAAACTGCTATCAGAGTCAACGATATTAACTGTAAGTTTTATCTAAGAGAGCTTCAAACTTCTGAAGCATTTAGACTTCTCTGATTTGAATTTCATGAATGTTTAACGTAGCAGCAGGATTGTTAGGAGACGCGTGTTCCAAGCCATAATGAACCTTGTTATTAAAGTGTTTCTCGGAATATTGTTAGAGAACGTAGTTATATTGCTAAAATTGTTAGAAACTGTAGGTACGATTTTGTTTTGAACTAGACTAACAACAATAAGCATAATCATCCCACATGTACTTCAACTAGGACTCAGACCTTGCTTCTAGGCATACGTTCATCTACCACGTGGGCCCAGTGTGGGTTTTTAAATGTCACGTGTCATCGAAATTTTGGTTCTAGAACATTTTTGAATCGAGAATCTGTGTGTTTGTGAAATTCTGTCGGCTATCTGCAAATTTCATCGACAGTTTAGTTTAGCCATAGCAAAAAGGGACAACTGAAGAAACACTTCAGTTTTAGTTAGTAATAGCCTGATATCCCTACTCAGAGGGAGTACACACCAAAATCGGGAGGGAGTAAATAAAAGCCCTACTATTGTAAATAAGGACTGAATTCAAAGCAAGAATACCCTATTTCACGTCCCAAACAACAGTACAATAACGTAGAAAACGCGCTCAAAAATAGACAGTAAATATTATTACCTAGCATTTGATGTTGTCTTACATTTTCTTGACATAATCTACCTTTGTTGGAAGAAATTGGAGAACTAGTGGACGGTTATTTTCAGTGCAATATACAAGACACTATTTAAGTTATTTTGGTAGCATCGCGAATGGTAGGAAATGCATTATGGAGCTTGTAAACGGTAGAGTTATTGTCACTGTAGTTGTTATATACTTTGCAATTTACTGTGAGACTGTACATTTTCTCGGACACATTTTATTCATTTTGTAGTTTATATATAGGTATATATTTTTTTTTTACAACACAACGTCGTCTAGTCCCAAGCTAAGCACAGCTTGTGTTATGAGTACTAGACAACTAATAAAAATACTCGTATAGATAAATTACATCCAGACACAAAACAAATGATCGTGCTCATCACCCAAACATTTATCCTGGGTGGGAATCGAACCCACGACCTTAAGCATAGTAGTCAGGGCCATTAACCACTAGACTAACAGACCAGTAATTATCAACCAAAAGACCAAGATTGTGCCATTGCCAAGATTGTGAGTGAAATAGGTTACTACAAATTATTGCTTTCACCATCGGATTGACTTACCTTAAAAGTAACGTAGTACCTGAATGCTGAATCAACTTTTAGTTTACTAATACAGTTAGAATGCTTAATTCTAATAATTAGGAGCGGAGTGCTCAGCTTCGCTCCCGCATAGCGTGTTTATTCTGTGGTTATTTTTTATAACCACCCAGAAAGTGGCTAACACAAAAGATAACTAGTGGTTAAGACTAATAATTTAGAAGGGAATGTAGATTTCTATAACCAAATAATCATCATCATCATCATCAGCCTTTTTAATGTTCCCACTGCTTGGACACAGGCTTCCTCTCTAAGAGAGGGAATAGGCCGTAATCCCCCACGCGGGCCCAGTGCGGGTTGGTGGATGTCACATGTCTTCGAATTTTTGGTTCTAGGACATGCCGGTTTCCTCACGATGTTTTCCTTCACCGTTTTGAGAGCAGTGGTGATGAAATAAATTACACAAAGTTATGCGCCTGGCGGGGCTTGAACCCGCGACCTACTAATCGTAAGTCGGGGCCGTTACCACTCGGCCACCACTGCTCTTACCAAACCAAATAATAACATTAACAAAAAGTCTGTTTAGAACCCCTAAAACAAACTAAAACGGAAAAAGTATATCTTAAAAAGGTACGATTTTTGAAACAGAAATCACCGCTTAATTTGCTTTCCAAGGCACTGAGGAATCGTGCCGTGTAATTATGGTCACCAACATACAAAACGACCTCGGTAAGCTTTACTCAACCCTTAAAATCGTCCTTTGTAGCTGTTATTATTTCCTATCATTAAATATTTGCTGTAAAGAAGTCTTAATTTTTTAAACTTTGCTCCACTCTAGGAATTACTTTTTGTATTGTGGGTACGTTCACAAACATGTAAACTCACATACATAACACACCTGGACCCAGGAGCACCTATTAGTAGGACATCCAAAATTTTTTACCGTGCGGGAATCGAACCCGTAACCCGCAGTGCAGCAGCCAGTCGCTCAACCACTGTGCCAACTGTGCCGTTAAAAGGCGGTAATAACAGTGGGAGAGCAGTGTTGGCTGAATAATTTATTTCGTCACCACTGCTCTCAAAACGGTGAAGGAAAACATCATGAGGAAATCGTCCTGTCCTATAACCAAACATTCAAAGATATGTGACATTCATCAATCCACATTGGGCCTGCGTGATGGATTACAGCCCATTCCCTGTCCTAGAGAGGAGACCTGAGACCCAGCAGTGGGAACTTTATAAGGCTATGTATGTAATATGTATGTTATATAATGTAGTTTATAGAACAACAAAAGAAGATGAAAATTCTGTACCCACCTATTTAAGTTGAACAAAAGTTATTATTGCATCAAGTTCCAAATCTTAGTCTGTTCAGTTCTTGAAATGCTTCTTTTTTGCAAATAAAACAATAATAATGTATTTTGTAATTAATTGGTTTGTTCCTATCTAATATACCTATTGAAAGGTGGGCCCAGATTTTATAGAAACCCAGGCATCATTCTTTACGAATGGATTTTTTGAACATGTAATTTCCGTCCTAAATTTAAGTCCTATCAATATATTCATACTACGTCCAGCATCCGATATCTTAAAAGTCTCCAATAAAAAACCGTCTATGTATCTCTTTTCTTTGATAAAAAATTTAGTAGCTTTATTTGGCGGATGGTCCCGAGAGAAATATTGGTTTTACGTGACAAATGTGATCCGTAGACCCATGAAAATATACTACGCGTTTGATATATCGTGAAAGCGAGACTTGAAGATAGGATGCATTATTTTGTATTTACGTCAAATTACCTTTTTACATATTTATGTAAAGTTATTTAACTTTTGTTTAAACAACAGTTATTCATGAAAAAAAGATTATAATGAAAGTACCTAATTTTAAAAAAGTGAGGTATACTTTATTACAGTTACAAGAGATATATAGATAGAGATGTTTGATGGAGACGAAAGCTCCTGGAGTGGCTACCACATTCTGGAAGACGCAGCGTTGTTAGGCCTCCTACAAGGTGGACCGATGACTTGGTAAAGGACGCGGGAATCCGATGGATGCTTGACGCACAGGTCGGTTGTGGCGACGCTTGCCTATGTCCAACAGTGGACGTCTTTTGGCTGGAATGTTGATGATGAAAAGATATAGCCAGTTTGCAAGGTAATAGAAGAGTAACTCTGGCGTACTAGCTAGGTTATACAGCAACCCGTCTTATAGTTCACTTACCCAAGTTCCTGTATCAGAAATACAAAACATATTAAAAGGTGATAAAAAATGCCATATCGATACATTACCCCAAAATAATATATCGATCCATCACCCCAAAAATCTACATCGATACATCACTCTAAAATGGATCGTAATATTGAAACTAAAGATTAAATTTCTGTTTAGCTTGTAATGTAATTGCGACGGCAATCGTTTTATAAATATTTTTTTTTACCTTGATCATCATTGATAGGCTTGCGTTTATCCGTTATCTCACTCCGCGGTTAGCGATGATGAGGCATGCTATAGCTATCAGGAAACAAAGACTCTAGGAAGGAATCTACTTTGGGTCAGCTCGGCAATAAAAAAACAGAATTAAGTCTAAAAAAAGATCTCTTATCACCGTACTTGAATAAGATGAAACATATTTTATTTACATAAGGTTAAAGGCAAAAGGAGTCGGTAATGGAGCATTCTAATAACAAGATATCAGTAGACGTGTATCTCCCAGCTCCCTGATTCATGGTTTTTTTTTGTTGGGGAAAAAGGCATCCAATGACATATCCCGCCTTTCGGTGGATCGGGAAATAGTGTTGGTCTTTTACTGACTTAAAACCAACCCTGTTCCTTCGTAGCCTTCGTACTAGGGCCCTGGTGTTCAATTTCACATTTACCCATGGCCCCAGAGTAGGCTTCGACCCTGCTGGGCCCCTACAGTTTGCTGACAACTCCTTTAGGCGCGCGGGAACACGCACTGTTGACGATTTGGGCTCGGTCCGGACAGTTACCGGACGGTCGGATAGCGACTTACCCGTTTTTTATTATTATTAAAAAAAAAAGAAGATGAATAGTTTTCAATTTAATCATAATATTAAAAAACTGTAAATAGACTTTCACTTAGCAGTTCGGCCTACAATTTATTTAACTTACCTTTCACAGTATTTTTACAATATTATTCGAACACCTTTCTGTACCATCTCAGAGTGTAATTTAACGCAGGTAAAAGAGGAACCCAGCTGTTTAAAGTTTTATATTAAAGCTTGGATGATACTTGGAACGCTTATCACGTCTCGCCATTTATTGTCCATCCAACTGGACATCTCTACGAGTTGTAGCGCTTCCTTACATTATATAAAATGCAACGTTTCTCTCTCCATTGGCTAGTAAGTGCAATTTTAACTTTAATATCACAAGATTTTGTTTTGATAAAATGCTCTTTACACGGACTCTTAATAATATTTTTCTTGCATATTTTATCCGAATTAGTTTTTTTATTTTATAGTGATATATTAAAGAAAAGTTACAAATCAAGTCACATATTTCTTTATTACAACTAAGCGACGGAAAAATGAGACAGTTTTTTATAAATAAATAAGTCGTTTTGTACAATGTCAACTAGTCAAAGAGCGAGCAAAGCAAGCTCGGAATTGTTGGGCACTCCAACACGGACAGGTTAGATTAGAAGGCTAAGGTGAGAGCGGAGCTCAGCCCTTCTTCTTGTTCTTGACCTGTCAATGACTTGAAGTCACAAGGTCCCTATAAGACACACATGTTGCATGGCATGGCATCAGCCTTATAATGTTCCCACTGCAGGGACTCGGGCCTCCTCTCTAGGACTAAGGGCCGTAATCCACCACGCGGGCCCAGTGCGGGTTGGTGGATAGTCGTCGACGGCGCGTACTGTTCCCACGCGCCTCAAGGAGCTGTCAGCAAACCGTAGAGGCCCAGCCTGCTAGCTGCAGGCAGGCAGGGTCGAAGCCTGCTGGGGTCATTGGTCAGCTTCCGGAAAAGGAATACCCGGCCCCAGCACGATAGGCAACGGAGGAACGGGGTAGGTTTTTAGTCAGTAAGAGTCTGACACTACTTTCCGCTCCACCCAAGGGCGGGATTTGTCATTGGATGATTTTACCTACCATAAAAAAAAGTCTTCGAATTTTTGGTTCTAGGACATGCCTGTCTCCTCACGATGTTTTCCTTACACAAAGTAATGCGCCTGGCTAGGTTTGAACCCGCGACCTACAACTTGTAAGTCGGGGCCGTTACCACTCGGCTACCACTGCTCGTGTACAGCTTATTAAATTTTAAGCAAACATTTATTTTATGAAATAAGACGATATGATACCTTTATCTAAATTATAACAAAAAAAAACAGCTGTATGAACACACACAGCTGACAAGTCTAAATCACAAAAAAATATGTTACAGTTTTTTTCATATCAGAGAATGATTTAGCACGCAATTCTAATGAATTAATTTATTCAATTGACAGAAAATCCTCAAAGGCTATGTCCAAATTGCCTCTAGGCATGAAACAACAAACATCAAACATCATTAAATTCCCGGAGGCATGTATTTATGAATGCCTATGGACATTTAGTAGACTGATCTTTTATATTATGATATTCCTAGTACCTACCTACTGCAGATACTAGGGACATCATATATGAAACGGACACAATATATAATCTACACAAGCTAGTAAGCATACGATTAGACCTAGAATTCACAGTATTTTCAAAAATCTATCATGACATTTATCATCTTATCATGAAATTTAGAGGTGACATTTTCCTGGCGACAGTCACTTTGACTGTCGATGTTGTCAAAATTTATGCTAAAATAAGTGCTACCAAAATCCCGGTGGCTAGGGCGTGAGGGCCGTTCCCTCGCACGTGCGGTCGCCTCCTTTGCTAGCATTACTGCTTCGCAGAAGGAGGCGACCGCCTGCCAGTTCTTGTCGCTCCAGACCATGGCCTGTACCAGAGCCTGGCGTGAGAGGTTGTTGCCGATCGCCCCCACGAGAACACGGCGGTGCTCTGCCCAAGCGGGGCACACCTCTATGCTGTATCGTATCCTCCGAGCGGTCCAGACAATTGTGATATCCGGGTGTTTCTTCTGCAGGAACCTTCCAAACTTACCATGTCCGGTTAGAACCCGCATCATGCGGCAGATGAGGACGCCGTGTTATCTTTCCAAGCACTCCTCAATTACCTGCCCTTTTTTTATGGTAGGTAAAGTCATCCAATGCAAATCCCGCCCTTGGGTGGAGCGGGAAGTAGTGTCAGACTCTTACGGACTAAAAACCTACCCCGTTCCATTCTTTGCCTTGGTCCCAGGGCCCCGGGTGCCATTTTCACATACCCTTTGACCCCAGTAGGCTTCGGCCCTATTGGGCCCCTGCAGTTTGCTGACAACTCCTTGAGGCGCGCCGTAAACGACTTGAGCTCGGACCAGTATGTTACCGGACGGACGGACAGCGAGCTACCCATTGCCCGCCGTCCGCGAGCCCGCGCCTACGGTGGAATTACCTGCCCTGTGCGATTCGGATCCATCGAATTGCCATGACTCTCACCAGGTCATCAGTCCCCTTGTAGGAGGCCTTCTAACGCTGTGTCTTCTAGTATGTGGTCGCCACTCTAAAACCTTTCGTCCCCAATGACCATCTGATCTGCTAGCAATGTGCCCTGCCCACTGCCACTTATGTTTCGCAATACTTCGGCCCATCGACTTACATTCTAAGTGATAGACAAGCTCGTTCTTGGAAACTATTTGTCACAATACTGAAACGTTAAAACAAAAGTTCGCTGCAGCGTTAAATTGTGATTGTGACGTCTAACAAAACTTTTAAAACTTACAGCGCTTATATACTGCAAAACTGCACTAATGTCATCAAGTCAAGTTGTACGACACATGCAAAGTGATTGTACGTCATGCCTAATATAGTGCGTAGAACATATATATCGATGCTTCGGCCTATATCGGATCGGACAGATCTTCATTTCAAATGCGATCAGGCAAGTAAACTCCGAGCATAAATAATATTTACTATCATCACTTCTGAAATTTATTTTCATTTAGAACTTTGAACAACATTAATAACAAAACTAAAGCTACGACAGTTTTAATTATAAATAAATGAATCAATTTAAAATGCATTTCTGATTTTATTTACTGTTGAAGGTAGTGACCTGGATATTGTGGACTCAGCAAAGATTATATTAACGCGGACGCCTCAGCGAGTCGAGTGCTATTTGCGTCTAAAAGTGAATTTACGACGGTGCAAAGAAAAGTCAAGAAATAGGTATTTGAGTGCCTTCATAAATCTACTTGCTTAAGAAAATCTGTCTCAATAAATACTTACCAATAAATTGAATTTAGCTTTTTATGTGTTCGAACGATGTAATTTGAATGTGTTGTAAAATTGAAAAGCGGTGATTTAGAGTTTTCGTAATGGTTCTGTATATTCGGATGCAATGCTTAAAGACTAATGTGTATTACTTTGAAGACTATTAATGTGGAATCTAATAATCTTCTAAATAGCTTACTTAAACCTGAGTAGATTAGCGTCATTTGTGCTACATAATTGCGGAACATTTGACGGCACGATTAGCGCAGTGATTAAACTATTGGCTGCTGAGCTGCGTGTCGTGAGTTTGATTCCCGCATAAAACAATTATTTCAATGATCTACAGATATTTGTTCCGAGTATCTTTTGTATGTAAATTATGTTTGTTGTATGTTTTTTTTAAACTTACCTTACAGGAGTAATTCCTAGTGTAGGGAAACAAGACATAGTTTTTTTTTTTTTTTTTGTAATATGAAATATCTAAATATATAGGTTTAAACTAATGTCTTATTGCTAGCCAATCGATTTTTAAATGGTAAACAGTTAGAATGATGCAGTTTAGTATTTCCTCCGTGCATTTCCAATCAACGGAAATGCTCCCTACTTTGATAGTGCAAAAGGTCCCAACCTCTAGAACGGGCTGAAAGCAATTTATCGAACACTATTCCAACCGCCCGGGGTTAAATAGAATTTTGCAACTGAATTGCCGTTCCGGAGGCAAACGTCCAAAACGGTTTAATCGTTGGTATACAAGATTTTCAGAAGAACTATAATTTTCGTATAAAAAGAGAGCCGCCAATAATTTTGGCTGAAGTCTTTCTACCAATCATCATCATTATCATCATCAGCCTTTTTTAATGTTCCCACTGCTGGGACACAGGCCTCCTCTCTAAGAGAGGGAATGGGCAGTAATCCTCCACGCTGGTCCAGTGCGGGTTTTTTTTTATGGTAGGTAAAATCATCCAATGACAAATCCCGCCCTTAAACAAATCCCGCCCTTTGGTCCAGTGCGGGTTGGTGAAAGTCACCTGTCTTCGAATTTTTGATTATAGGACATGCCGGTTTCCTCACGATGTTTTCCTTCACCGTTTCGAGAGCAGTGGTGATGAAATAAATTACACAAAGTAATGCGCCTGGCCGGGATTGAACCCGTGACCTACAACTTGTAAGTCAGGGCCGTTACCACTCGGCCACCACTGCTCTCATACTGCTTTCTACAAATAAGTCTAGTTATTCAAAAACAAACCAATTGGTTTTATAAAAAAAGATAACTTGTACAAAGTGGTTAAAGTTAAAAGGCAATTTTAAGGCTGCGCAACCTTAAAACGAAGATTTTACTGCATGAATAAAATAACTATAAACAGTGTCTCTATTACTTCGTACTTTCGTCACATCCGAAAAAGCTAAATTCGCAACATATTTGAAATATTTTATCTAAAAACACTTTGATTCGTTTTTTTACTTCTCCGTTTTGTAACACCAACTTCGGTTCTTTTTTGAAAATCAAATTAACTTTATTTCGCACTTTGTAGTTTTTATTTTTATTTTAGGTGGGAAATCTTACAATGACTTTTCCCGCTCGTAGGTGAAACGGGAGGGTCTTTGCCTTCGTTCCAGGGCCTCGGGATACTCTTTCGCACCACCTATGGCCCCAGTAGACTTCAACCCTGCTGAGCCCCTTCAGTTTGCTGACATTTCTTTGAGACGAGCACGGAACATTACGCACCGTCGATAACTCGTGCAATTTTTAGTTGTGGTACAGCTAAATATAAGTAAAAACTTATGCCAACTTTCCACAACCACTTAGTGACAATATCAGTACAATAATTCAGAATATTGGCAGCTGAAATAAAGTTACTACAATGTTCAAAGTAACTCCAAAAGCCCGTATGTCTTCAATTACGAATCGATATACGTACGAAGTTATCAACTCGCGCGTACAAAGGATAATCTCACTTTCGACTCGACTTAACTGTCAAACTTTTCAGCAATATTGTTAGCACAATACCCTTGAACTCGATCCCAATAGCTAACATATTGTAAAAGTGAACAGAATATACGAATATACTTAGTTTAAATCTGGGATTTCGCTGATCGGGATGGATTTTGTTATCAGCCAGTGAATATGCTGTGTAAATAGAAAAATCCTTTAGCTTTCTTCGAGGATTTTTTGAACTGGTTTTGGGGTGGTAACCTACATGGGTCTATTTTTTGTTTGTTTTGGTGTTCGTGTTTTATTTCAGAGTAACTTAGTTTCTGGGTTAGTAGAGCAATCATATCACATTTTCTCAATGCAAAAACTGTATAAAATGTTTGTACGTAAAAGTATAAAATGTTTGTTAGACCTACATGTATAAATGGTTGACCGGGATTAATGAAAAATTGGCATATTGAAAGACCATAATTATCCTACACGTAGTATGCCAATAAAGGCAAGAGAGAGGTGGGAGCTTTGTTCCTCGTCAATTTTCACTACGGCCGGCCAATAAAGGCAAGCCGCAGATGAGAAACAAGATTTCTCCCGGGAGATCGGGTCCGTGGGGTCACTGCTGCCCATCAGTTCGACACAAAACTGCCCTGCAGATTGTAGCTGGTCTGGTCTCACTCTTGGCATGTTACGGCAAAGCAAGCTCTACCGGTGAAAACCTAGGGTTTAATAGAGCGCGCAAGCCAACCCCGACGTTAACGTAGAGATACGGCGATGGGGATATTATATTAATATTATATTTATTTTACATAGGCCTACATGGGCACTTATAAAACCGTTAGAAGCTAGTGCAACAGTATTCATATTTTGTAGGTGCTTCAAATTTATTTACATTTGAAGCACCTACAAAATAATAATAGAAATATATTATTTTGTATATAAATAATACAAAGAACTTTATATACACTAAGATCCTAAAACAATTCACTAAATGCATAACCGCAACTGTCTTTGTCACCTTTAAACGGAAGAAAAAGAAAGAACGTAGTTTTAAATTCGTTTACGATTACCAATTGTTTTGATATAGGCCAGCTTATACCATGAGTCACTAAGACTGGTATAAGCTGGCCTACATCAAAACAATTTTCAAACTATCCACAGACAATACCGCTCCATTGTATTCTAATCCGACAACTTTTATATTAACCTAACTAAGTTTAGAACTATTTGATCAAATTACATTCATTCATCACTTCATAGTTCGGGTAACATTAGCTTGCAGTTTATCATGCAAGTTAGAAGGCCAGAGGAGTTTGACATACCAAAGGCGGGTTCCACAGCGACTAATCAAAAGTTACGTTCGTTAAAATTAGCGATTAATTTATGATCTTTAGTTTCCGTTAACTTATGAGTGTGCTCTCAATTGAGCAGTTACTTCGGATCAGTGGAAGTTGGATCATTAGTGATCATGTCTTTGATCAGTTAATCTGTCTTTAAGTTCAAAGTTGAAACTAGTCCATTATTTGAGATGCCTTTTGATAACATGTTCAATCATTTATTATGATCATTTGAGTCTAAAAATGTTCACTGTAACTGCTCCTGGTCTTTCTACAACAGACTGTACGAGTATCAAAAGGTCTTTTGAAAGGTGAACCAAAGAGCTAGATCTAGGTCTAGGCTATAGATAGGTGATATTTTATCAATTAATGAATAGCGGTAGCAAATGACAAAGAGTAAAAAATATGTAGGTAGAACTTGCTTCCCAGCAGCCAGTTTTTTATTCATATAAACTATTATTTGGCTGCGATCCTACCTGATGGTAAGCTATGATGAAATCGATGATGGTGAAATGCACTAGTTTATTAGCCTATTGCCATTGCTACTCCAAGGTATGGTCTACTCATATGAAAAATTTCATTCAAACCTAATTTCGAGTAATATAAATGTACTAACTTTCGCCTTTATAATGTAAAGTGTGATTAACGAGTGCTATCAAATTATTACATGTAATAGATATTTTGGCATTTCGACAATTGCCAAAGCTAACTAAATAACAATTTGTCAAGATCACCAATTCATCGGCCTATCTTGTGGAAGATCTTATATGCTGTCAAATCTTCTGAAAACATGTTTAAACGATGAAATTCATATTTTGATGGATTAGCATAAGGCTAATGTCAGTCAGATTACTTAAATAATAAGCAATGACTCCTAATAATTTATGTAACGGCTCGTCAACGCCATTTTGAACGTTTACGTAAACGTTAGATTGTGAAACTGGCCTCGATCCCGATATGCGTAAACAATTCTAAACTTCGTTGCGTGTATGCTTTTGGTCTCAGAATGAAGAAGACAATGTATTGTTTCAACACTTTGACAGTAAAGTATGTGAATAAGTTGATATCAAGGTCCCATTAATACTTTCAGAAATCGTACTGGCATTTATCGTCGTTTTGAAATTGGTGCCATATGTTTATCCGTGAAACGCCCGCAGCGCGGTTGACCTCGATCTTGCCTAATGGACAGCAATGAATCTTTTAGGTCTAAAACATGTTCACTACACTTGCTTTCAAATCTGACGAGTTATAAGTACTAGAAAACGACAATAAGACGTCGCGATTTTTTTTGACGATACAATGTTACGCCATTTGTATTTTTTTGCTATTGTAAAGCACATATCGTGGCATTTCGTCACCAAAAAGTGCGAATTTTGTCCACTCATTTAAGTCAGTGGATTGTAAAAGCTGACAACGAATATTAAAAAAATATTTACAGAATCAGAAAGGTG
Organism: Leucania comma; assembly: GCA_958295575.1. Taxonomy (NCBI): domain Eukaryota; kingdom Metazoa; phylum Arthropoda; class Insecta; order Lepidoptera; family Noctuidae; genus Leucania; species Leucania comma. Next base: position 23,258,161 of record OY282467.1, on the reverse strand, counting down.
CACGTATGTCATCGGATGTCCTTGCTTGTGTAGTGTGGTTCATCCACGGCTCTTTTCGTGCCGTCACCCGCGTGGTCACCCGAAGCCTGACGAAGATAAGTGGGGCTTGCCGACGGCGTGCAATGGGTAGCACGCTGTCCGATCGTCCGGTAAACGACCGGACCGAGCCCAAGTCATCGACGGCTCGTTCTGTTCCCGCGCGCCTGAAGGAGCTGTCAGCAAACCTAGCCTGCCAGCTGCAGGCAGGCGGGGCGAAGCCTGCTGGGGTCATGGGTCAGCTTCCGAAAGGAATACCCGGCCCCGGCACAATAGGCAACGAAGGAACGGGGTAGGTTTTTAGTCAGTAAGAGTCTGACACTACTTCCCGCTCCGCCCAAGGGCGGGATTTGTCATTGAATGATTTTACCTACAATGTGATTGAAAATCTCCAGCATTCTCTATAGCTAAGTATTCAGAAACCTGGTTTGTACCTAGGGCTAGAGGTAGCCTTGCTAAAAATTCTCATGGTTCTTTGTATTTTTTTTTAGGGTGGAATATCTCCAAAATTCTGCTTCCACTCTACGTGAAGATCTTTTTCTTCTGCGTCGTTTCACTCTTGTCAGAGTGGTCGTGGTTATTTTAAAGGTAGCTCTCCTGATGCTGTCAGGATACGCTGCACGACTTCCCGCCACTTTTTCTGCAGGTAGTCATCCGAGCAAACTCATTCAATGGGCTTCCAATAGCCACTTTGATTTGCGTAGAGCTGAGTCTCTTACCTTCCCCTGTTTTGATTAATTCCAAGACTAAAAGCCAAAAGTGTTGTTTCAATTGCTTTTTGCGTTTCAGGGCTGCGGTGTTTCTTTCCAACAATTCGGCTGCCCATTTCTTCTACGTCTACTTACTTTCAATTGATTTCTTCAGTAGTAAATTGCACAGTTATAACACAAGCACCTATTTCATAAAGTCAAACATCTAACGTCCAGCTTCAACATGAACATAAGCGCATTAGACTAACAGCTATGCAAACTATGTACCTCTATGTTAGTTTCTACGACAAGTTCGAGGTATACACGGCAAAGCCCTTACATCGCATAAAAGCGTTACTTAATAGGGTTTATTATGAGGCCTACGCTTAATTAACAGTGGTGTACGCTATTCTGGTCGTATGTGTAATATAGGCTTATGTTTAGTCAAGTGAAGTGTGAAATTGTAGAGAGGTGTTGATAATTTTGGAGTAATTTTAGTATTATTAAAGGATTTAATTTGCCCTTGGGAACATTAAATGTAAATGAGCTAGAAGATGGCACTGATGACAATGAGATAATCAAGTAGTAAAATATAAAAATAGGTAAAAATTGGTCCACTTTATCCACTTAGTAATAAAATGGTCATCTGAAAGAAATAAAGAAAGAAAATTATTTTATTGGGCATGGAAACACACAATACTGAGACAACATAATAGACACTTAAAATTAAAAAAATAAAATAAAATCTGCCAGGCTACCTAATACTCATATGAAGTAAGAAAAAAGAAAAAAAAGAAACAAAACATGTTTATTCTGCCTAAAATAAATACGCACAATTATTTACATTTTACAATAAAAAAAAACATATAAAAAAGAAAATCTTGTTTCCCCGTCAGACCATGTGTGGATCGGGCATAATAGTTTTGCATCTTAACACCATAGACAACACAGTTGTCTAGGTTGTATATTATTTCTCCGACGCCGGCCTCTGCAGAGACAAACATGACCTGGCCAAACATAACCAAACATAAACAAAAAAGAAATAAAAGAAACTTAATTTTAACAAATACAATCTATAAAATAATACAAGTTGTGCGTCGCACTGCGTCGCATCTAAGCAAGAATGGGCCGATACTCAGAAGTTGTCTGTAACTTCACAATAAAAATGGATGCGAATATTCCGAGTGAAAAAAATTAAAATATCTCAAATGCAATACAGCATCGCTGCGTAACAACTAAACAGGCATAATGGTAGTTTTCCTGGACAAATTAAAACTATGCCATTTTTTTTTGTTTATTTAATTAAAAGGGCATAGCATACATCAGTCTCATCGTATCCTAAACAACTGTACGTCACAAGACGTGGGCCATAAATTCGAACAAACCTTTCCCATCGTCGCCATTTGGTTGGGATGGACTTTTATGGAACATGCCTACATCAATACTGTTCAAATTCAGGGACCTTATCATATTATTTTTACTGGACTCTTATTGGACATATTAGATCAATAAATATTGTAGGTCCTCGATTCCTCATTCATTTCTCCTATTCTAATAATTAATATAAAGCCGGAGAGTTTGTTTTTTGTTGGAACTCGCTAATCTTGAAATCTCTTAGTTTTGCATATCCCATTTTCGTGGATGGTTTTGGACTATATAATATCACGCTACAACCCACGGAAACGGAGCAGTAACCATAGACGCTAGTGAAACTGCAGGTGACAGCTAGAATTTCATAAAATCTATTGATAGACTCCATATAATTGACATTTGCAGTTCAAACCGTGGATAAACTGCTTCAATTATATATTATGATTCTGCTATCGCTTCGTATACTTCATATGCCATAAATAACATAAGTTTTGAACAAAAGGAAGAAATTATAAAATAAAATTTATATCAATAATTTTTTTTTTTTTGCTGACCAATGTTTTAATAACTCTTCCTACCCTAGGTGAAGTGGTGGCTGGAAAGGCCTCACGGCGTCATAACCTTCCGCATGGCGCAGGTACTAACCGAACATGGCAAGTTCGGGCCGTACCTGTACAAGATCCGTGCGGAGGTGACGCCCGGGTGTCGTCACTGTGAGGAACGCCTGGTGGACACGGTGGAGCACACGGTAGAGGTGTGTCCCGCTTGGGAAGAGCATCGGCGTGTCCTCGTGGGGGCAATCGGCGGCGATCTCTCGCGCCGGGGCTTGGTTCAAGCCATGCTCCGGAGCGAGGAGGAGTGGCAGGCGGTCGCCTCCTTCTGCGAAGCAGTAATGCTAGCAAAGGAGGAGGCTGACCGTATCAGGCAACGGCGCTCACGCCGCAGACGCCGCCGTAACTCCGATCCAAATTTCCGGCCACCGTAGACGCGGGCTTGCGGACGGCGGGCAATGGGTAGCTCGCTGTCCGTTTGTCCGGTAACAGACCGGACCGAGCCCAAGTCGTTTACGGCGCGCACTGTTCCCGTGCGCCTCAAGGAGTTGTCAGCAAACCGTAGGGGCCCAGTAGGGTCGAGGCCTAGTCTGGGGCTCTGGGAAGGTATGAAAATGCATACCAGGGCCCTGGAACCAAGGCAGGGAAGGAACAGGGTAGGTTTTTAGTCAGTAAGAGTCTGACACTATTTCCCGCTCCGCCCAAGGGCGGGATTTGTCATTGGATGATTTTACCTACCGTAAAAAAAAAAAACCCTAGGTGAAGTGAGAGAGAAAGTCAGGCTTTAAATGACTAAAACCTACCTGTATTCTTTCAGTTGCCTTTTGTACAACAGAACTGTACAACAGAACAGTTCTGTACAGCAGAACAGAACATCACTAGTTACTATTACTAATTATCACAGCCCTAGTTCTATGGTAGTTTGTCGATGTATGTGTTGCGGACGGAACACTGCATTTCTCCTCATGTAATTTGATGTCCTTATTCTGAGTGTAATAAACCAAGCATATACCACAGTAAGACTTTCATTACAAATATTACAGCTTCTGCGTTATCGTAAAGCGGTAATTCTTTCAAAAAATCTCGCAGATTTGCCCATACCTATAGTTTACTAAAAGAGATAAAGCCGTTTCCAGAATAAAGCTGGCTAATAGTGAATATCAGCGAGTTTGCAAATATTTCCATTGGCCCGATTGATTGCAATCCGTATCAGCTCAGTTTAAATGCACGCTTTTTCAGTTAAATCGCGTTTAATAGGCCGCTCAAATAAATCAACGGAGATATGGTTGCTACCATTGTATATGCTTGGTTCGGTAAATGGGGATTATTTTTTGAAACAACAGTTTTTTTGGAGTCGGTTCTGAATGTAGATTTTTTAAGCTTAATGTGTTTTTTTTCAACACTAAATTATCAAATGAGTCTGGGTGGAGTATGCAAATACCCACCTGTGTTCATTCAATAGCGTTGTGCATTACAGGGCCAATTAACTCTCTGGAACAATTCTACAACAACCCTGGCAGAAAGCTTTAAAGGCCGCGTCAATTCTGCTGACAGCTTTTTGAATACGCAATTGGAAAACTTCAAACTGTCAATTCATGTTTGGACCTTATCGGATGGTAAGCTATACCCATTGTTTGTCTTCCGTAAGCTCTCACCTTTGAGGGCCGGGAAACGCTCTGCGGCTCCCGATGTCCAGGGCGTCTTCTGCAGCAGCTTTGGCATGAGGATATCATGCCCCTGCTGCTGCAGACCAACTCGCTTTTACAGATTCATCCATCTCCATAGCTGTTATTACTGCTTCGCAGAATGAGGTGTTTGGTTCCTATTCCCTCTGTTTCGAAATATGGCCTCAAACGGGCCAGATGCAAGAAGTTGCTGCCAGCAATCGCCTCCAAGACGACATGGTGTTAAACACCCAAACGGCAAAGACCTGTATCGTATGTACAATTTGTCTTCCGAGCAACCGGCACTATAGTAATTATGTATGTATTTCTGCCGAACCACCTTAAAATATTAATTGTGTCCGGTGAGAACCTGCGTCAGGTGGAAAGTAATTTCTATACCTATCCGGTTTTTAAGCTATAATAGTCTTGTCAGTGATGACGGACAGATCTCAGGACAATGTGATATGACAAATACTCGGGAACTGGGTCGCACATATAGAGTGACTGGTAATTAGTGAACGATACTTAAACACGTGATTGTAGTCATGACAACAAACAACTTTTACTATGGGACCAACCCGAAAATCGAGAAAAAAAATCTGCTGGTCAGTACATTTCTGTACACCTAACTGGTCAAAATGTATTGGACTTGGCTTGTTTCGCGATTTCAGGTTTGGTCCCATAGTAAAAGTTGTTTGTTATCATGACTACAATCACGTGTTTATGTATCGTTCACTAATTACCAGTCACCCTATATACTTGTCACGGCGTCGTCACCTTCCGTTTGGCGCAGGTGCTGACCGAACACGGCAAGTTCGGTCCGTACCTGTACAAGATTCGTGCGGAGACGACGCACGGGTGTCGCCACTGTGCGGACCGCCCGGTGGACACGGTGGAGCACACAGTCGAGGTGTGCCCCGCTTGGGAAGAGCATCGCCGTGTCCTCGTGGGGGCGATCGGCGGCGATCTCTCGCGCCGGGGCTTGGTTCAAGCCATGCTCCGGAGCGAGGAGGAGTGGCAGGCGGTCGCCTCCTTTTGCGAAACAGTAATGCTAGTAAAGGAGGAGGCCGACCGCATTAGGCAAAGGCGCACACGCCGCCGCCGCCGCCGGGTTTCCGATCCCAATTTCCGGCCACCGTAGGCGCGGGCTCGCGGACGGTGGGCAATGGGTAGCTCGCTGTCCGTCCGTCCGGTAACAGACCGGTCCGAGCTCAGGTCGTCTACGGCGCGCACCGTTCCCGCGCGCCTCAAGGAGTTGTCAGCAAACTGTAGGGGTCCAGCAGGGCCGAAGCCTACTGGGGCCCAAAGGTTATGTGAGACTGTCACCACGGGCCCCAGGATAAAGGCAAGGAATGGAAAGGTAGGTTTTTAGTCAGTAAAAGTCTGACACTATTTCCCGCCCCACCCAAGGGCGGGATTTGTCATTGGATGATTTTACCTACGTTAAAAAAAAAAAAAAAAAAAAAAAACCCTATATACTTGTAGTACGCCACTTTTGTTTCCACAAAAGAGTATTTTAAAGCAATTAGCTGATGGATAATCCTAACTGAAGATGTGCCTTTGCACAGGTACTCTCCATTAGCTAGACGAGAACAAACAGAAACAATGTAGCAAATTGATCTTGTCGGACGGTAACGAGCATGACAAACGTCGACTGTCTTTGTGAAAACTTTATTCATGATTGCACATACAAAACCTTCTGTTTCTCCAGAGTGGTTACCGAAACAAAGATAGGCATTAATTAGTGTCCATAGGACCCACGAAGAGCCTGGAAAAAGTGCCCGTAAAGTACTTTACTATACCTCCTGGCGATCGTTAGTGTCAAGCACTACATGTTTATACTAGTTCTCATTAACCATGGAGAGCAGAGTGAATCTTTTGCCCAATGCCATACTATCTTGATGCATCGTACCCACGTCAAGAGCTAGGAAAAAATATTTTTACTAATGATAAGCTCACGTTTGTCCATTATTTTAGCTAATAGTATACTATGAGGTCGTCTGCGGTTTCCGCCACTACTTCATTCTACCATTTATCTGATCATTTATGTCTTCATTTATCTCATGTTTTATGTTTTTTTTTCTCGGAAATTAATAAATAAAAATATGAAAAAAAAATATATTTGAAAATAAAGAAATTATATTTTTGTTTTAAGGTCGTGTCAGTTTTGAAATTTTGTCAAATATCTGAAAGTAACATAATCACATTTGACTTCAAAAAAAAAAAAAAACAAATTGAAGCCACAAAAAAATACAGACTTCGATGACAGATGATTGGTGATTATGATAACACTTTAGTGACGTTTGAAATTCAGAGAACTACATTTATATTATTAGATTTTTTTTTAATATAGATTCTCCAGATGAAATGGGACGGGGGCCATGGACATAGACAAGCATTATAATTATTAGACAATTTTTCAAAAATTCACTCCCTAAAAGAATGAAATGGGGAAACTTTCACACGACTGAAACCGCTGGCACAATTTCGTTCATATACATATAATTAACTTATTGCTCGTGAATGTACATAACTCACAGAGTGGGTACCAGGGTACCACAGATTCGCAAAGTATCTATTTACTCAAACAACGTAAACATCTTCAGTAGCAACTTTAATCACTGCCAGCTATTAAGTTTTCCGCAAGGAAATAATGCTTCATTAAAATTTTAACATAGCGGTTTAATTTTCTATACGGGAAAGGATTTTAATGAACCGTGCTACGAGACAAGAGTTTTAATCTCCTGGTTTTTGCTCCACGGGTAAAATATAGAACGGTTTTCTAACAGGTAATGCTGTAGTTTTTTTTTGGGGTTCCGTACGTCAAAAGGAAAAACGGAACCTGTATAGGATCACTTTCTTATATTCTTTATTGTACATAGATTATAAAGTTAACAAAAACTTAACTTTATTCGATAACTTTGTTGTGCATCTGTCTGTCTGTCTGTCAAGTCCCTTTGTCTCGAGAATTCGTGGAGGTATATAGTTGAAATTAGAACCATATACTCAAGTCTACTGTCTCTTGAAGCTGTGAAAAAATTAAACTTCTTAGTTAACGGAAAAAAAGGCCATTAATTATATCGCAAAAAACGTAAATATCGACATTCTAAAGGGACTCCCGTTGACCTAAAATCCTGAAATTTGGCGAAGCAAGGTCTCATAGGAGAAGTATAGGAAAAAATGTGAAAATAGTGATTTTGAAGTTACGTCACCAAAAAAATTTTTTGGGTTTCGGAAAAATCTACGAGACTCGATTCGGGAATTGAGTTATTTTCATGGGTAGATTTGTACGGAACCTTCAGTGGGTGAGTCCGACTCGCACTTGCCCAGTGTTTTTTTTTTTTATAAAAATGAATGTTAGGATTTTAGTAGCAAAGATTTGAAGTCATCAAATAAATTCACTTATTGGCTGAGCAAAAGATGGGGGCCTTAGATTTTACTGATTAAAACCCACTTGTATTTCATGCGGTCTAGGACCCTGACCCAACTTTCAGCTACCGTAGGCATGGGTTTTCGGATGACATGCAGTGGGTAGCTCGCTTTCCGGCTCTCCGGTAACCAAGTACGACTCGTCAACGGCGCGTAGTGTTACACGCACGACTCAATGAGATGTCAGCCAAACCGTAGGGGCCCAGAAGGGCTGAAGCCTACTGGGGCCATAATTTGAATTCCGAAAGGGACACCCGTTATTCTGGAATTCAAACGCCAAAGAAGGATCACCCGTTATTCTGGAATTCAAACGCCAAAGAAGGAATATTGTTGTTTTAGTCTGTAAAAGTCTGGCACACCCTCGCGCTCCGTCTTAGAGCTTGAGAAATCATTAGATCATGTGACCTTAAAAAAGGACCATGAAAACCATGAAATACCATGAAACCATTCTTAATGATTGTTAGTGTTTTTAGAATTCAGTAAAAGACAGTGTATATTCGTATGATTATAAAAGTTTTTCCTTGATGTCCGATGTTGCTTATTATTAATAATAATACAATTTTTTTTTATTGAAAAATCATTCAATGACTTCTCATGCTCTAGTGTGGAGCAAAAGGACGAGGCAGCCTTGCAATAGAACATTTTGATACAAGTCAAGCCTATCATTGCGACCGAGGCGAAATTCAATCGAGCCGTAGGCGAAGTTTTCAATACACTTACGACTCGTGGAGGTTGACTCGTGCCTCATGGGGGTCGATGCGGGCCTAGCGTGATTCGATAAATTTTCACCATCATCATCATCATCATCAGCCTTTTAATTTTCCCACTACTGGGACATAGGCCAAATTTTTCTTTCATTAAAATTGTGGCAGAGGCGAGCACACGCTTTTTTCCGCACTGGTGCGGAAAACCGTCCATTGCATGCCTAGAAGCGGTGGGATAAAAGCGTTTTCAAGTAAGTGTATTGAAAAAATATTTTCAAATCATCTAGCTAAAAATGCTTCCAACAAAATAACTTTACAACGAAGCGCGATTAAGATTAACTAACTACTATAAGATTACCCAAGGGATTTTATTTGCTCGCTATAAAGCTGAAAGAGCTAAGGCATATTAACCTTATCTCTTGAGGACTCTTTATCATTAAACTGAGGATTAACCTGGTAGCAACGTTGTAAACAACGGATTAACTTGAGATAAAAATAATTCTTAATCTTATCAGCACTTGTTTGATAATTCCTTCACTACAATTGAAATGTTTGTTGTTGTGGAATAATTTTGTTATTGTGTGAATTCTGTTTACAGGTTTTTTCTTAAAAGGAAAAACGGAACCCCTTATATTATTATTTTTATAGTCCATTTGGCAGAACCCTATTTGGCATGAAGCAAGGTTTTATAGAGAAGGAAAACATAGTGAGGTAACCAGCATGTCCTAGAACCAAAAATTCAAAGACATGTGACATTCACCAACCTGCACTGGGCCCACGTAGTGGTTTAAGGCCCATTCCCTCTCTGAAAGAGGAGGCCTGTGTCCCAGTAGTGGGAACAACAAAAAGCTGATGATGATGATGATGATGATGAAGGTCTTATAGCGCAAATATAGGAATAAATCTAAAAACTAAATTTATGATTACGTCACAAAAAAAAACTTTTTTCGATTTGCAAAAATCTCCCGAGGTTCGATTTGAGAATTGAACTATTTACATAAGTTAGTTTGTTCGTTTTCTTGGTTGACTAGTAGAAAACGTCGAAAGCATTAATGCCGCTTTTGTATCTTAGTGTTGCTTGAAGTTTTAATAAATAAAGTAGAATGCATATTATTTGGCTTTTAACTGGCCGGTTGGTCTAGTGATGATTAGTGACCCTGATGTTCTGTGTCTGGGTATAATTTATCTATAATATGTATGTATTTAGAAATATATAAGTATGTTTATCAGATGTCTAGTGCTAATAACACAAGCTCTGCTTAGATTGGGACTAGACGGCGTTATGTGATAGTTGAGAAATATTATTATTATATGAGTCAATATATCACAGAACCCTGAAGTCCTGGTCCTTTGAAGGGCGTACGAGGAGAAGAAACCAACTCGCAGAGGCCCTTTAGATACTTTTAATGGAACGTGATTCCAACCGAAGATTACCCCTGTTTGCGCAATGCTGAAAACTACTGTGACATATGGAAAACAAAGACAATAGGTTTATGGTTTTAGGATAGGTCTTAAGTGGTTACTAGGAGTTGTAAACACAAAGTAAAAGGCTAGTCAAATTCGTGAAACAAGAAAGATCAACGCCAAAAATACAAGAACAGAAGTTACAAATTCAAATTCCCCGCACCAATCATTTTTCTTTCCTTGCTTCCCAAAAATATTTCCTCTCACATCCCAATAGACACAAATACTGCAAAAATCCCCGAACCCGTTTCTCAGGTACGCCACTACATAAGAAACGGGCATAAATTTTGCCGTACGCTCAGACTCACCCATTTTCATGCGGATCCAGAATATGGGGTATTCTCAGACGGTTCCCTGATAGATTCTGAGGTTTACGCAAATCCTATCTCTTTGTGACAGTAATTTGTCTCTCTGGGACCCTTTGTTTTGTCCTTTTGGTACAGTATGGCTTCAATATATTCTGTTCTGTTTTTATATATTTGACAGATGTAATTGATAAGTTGGAGAAAAACAGGTTGTGTGAGTAAATAATAGAATGTAGTGTGTTTTATAAATGTAGCCGGCTGCTAGGTGGCCTTAATTTTGTCCTTGTTACTGAGGCCGAAAATTGTAATGTTAGAACCTTGAGGCAAATCCATTTCCATGAAATCACGTTATATTTATAATACTATTTTCTTTAACATTTTGAATACCGTAAATGTTATAAGACTTGAAGAACAGACAAATCTTAAGATCGTAATTGAAACCGTCTCAAGTAGAATAAAAAAAAAATATATCATCCACATTGAGCCGATACTGAAAATTATATAACACGGCCTTGAAGAGTAAGAGGAGTAAATATAACTCAATTTCTCTTATATAATGCCCAAAGTGAAAATTGAATCTTATTATATACTGGTCACGGCTGACGTCGACTTTTGAATAAGAATATTTTCTTACGTCGCCTCGACGTTGCATCTGTTATGTGCCATAAGTTAGAAGAGGTAACATTTTTGAAATTAGAACGATCTTTAAAAAAAAGCAACGCTACAGATTTAAACAATCCAAACGCAAACAAAACTGAAGCTATGGTTTCGATTAAAAACTTTTAAAAGAAGAACAGTGATCAATCATTATAGACGTACGAGACTGCTTCTCTAAAAACCAATACAGTAGCCAACTTCTCCACAACCAAAAATGGAATACATTAATGGATGGACAGCCATAGAACTTTTAATACAAACCATTGGCACAACGCCAGATAAAAGAACTAAAGTAAAAATGTTGTCGACACAGTCCCTTCCAGTTGTTAACTTTGGAGTCCCTGAATGGAATACTTTCTTGTCTTTCATCGCTGCAGTTCCCCACATGCATCACAACATTAGCATAACGTGAACAGGTGCGGGCGAATAACTGAGCCGTCGCAATGCGGTATAGAGGATCTTATATTCATATTATTGTAGCGACTGAGCCGTTGGCCGGGCGGTGACGATTTTTAAATTCAGAAATCAAAAATGTTTCAATGTAGAAGTTTGCTCTTACAAAGTGTGCGCGCCTGGTACACCAATACATTGCGCATTTTTTCTCGTTTATTTTTTTTGTATTCTTATCTCACTAAACAGAGTTATGGCCTTCTAGATATTTTTTTTCATGAATCTCTTATTTGAGATCGGGAATAAAATACTTTATCTATAAAAAAAAATATTTTATAGACCCAAATGTAGCAAAGACTTGAATTCAAATTACATTTACAATCTACACTAGCTTTCACTGGTGACCTTGCCTTTTTCATTTTGGGTTATTAATCTTATCCAGGTCATAGTCCTTCCATGTGCTAATTATAATTATATGGCATGATATAATATCAGGTATAGCATAATTAATCAGCCTTATAATGTTTCCACTGCTGAGACTCAGGCCTCCTCTCTTCGAAAGAGAATAGGCCGTAATCCACCAAACGGACCGAGTACGTTTTGGTAGGTATATACGTAAACATAAGTCATTGAGGCATAAAAAGGTAACAAATATGTGGTCATAGTTACTTACGCATAAATATTATTAGTATGGCAACTGTATTAACTCGTCACTAGTCTAAACCGAACTCCATCACACAAGATAACCCCCTATTTATCTGATCACATTTATGTCCTAAATGTCCCATTGCTGACAAGGCCTTCACCCGGTCTTTACATGGTTCCCAATTCGCTGAAACTAATTAATAGGGTGAGGAACACGACCCAGCGTTCTAAGACTTAAATTACTGTTGCAGCCGCTAAACTGAAATAGAATTCGTCAGATTGGATTCTACATGTCTAGTAAAGGCTGGGTACCCATGTTTTTAGACGTAACAACGGTGTAAATGTAGAATTATTTCAATCTATGTATATAACACAGACTACCTGACTCACCGACTCATTATATCTGGCCCTTGAACGAAGAAAGCTGAATTTTTCACTGGTGTACTTTTTAAGACGTAGATAAGACATTTATAGGTATATTTGGTGATTGAAAAATGGGTTTTGAGCAAGAAAAATCGCGGATATAAGCTAGTTTTATTATAAATTTGTCTTCTGAATGTGGTTTTTTGTTGCACTAACGCGAAAATTCGAATAGCAAAAAAGCAGATTAGTCCTAATTTAGGTCACGACTGTTGATAAGTTTTATTTAAATCAACTTAGTCGTTGAGGCATGATTGATAAACAAACACAAACTAAGATGATCAATTTTTTTTAAATTCGGGTACAGAATATTATTTGGCGTTTTAAAAAAGCATTTGTTTTTAAATTGATCCGGAAATAGTGGTACACTCTAAAGGGAAAGTGGTGGCGCTCTCATTTCAAATGCTCTCTGGTAAACATCTAAAAAAAAACTTAAATATCAATACTTTGGAGTACATTTAAAATATGAATACAATGTAAACGTCAGCTCGACTAACAAGTACTGGGAGCTGGAATAAAATATGACCTTCTGGCGCAGAACCACTGAAACTGTTACTCCAACCTGCCTTGTTGAATATTTATGTGTTCAGAAATGTCGTGGTTTTCACTGTATGTGGATAATTTCATCACTTTTGGATGGCGATTAATTTTTATGATATTTATTTTTGTTGTATTTTTAAAGGCTTCGATTTAAGCGGTTTTTATTTCATTCGCAAGAATGTTTTTCTAAAGATTTTAACAGTTGCTTTAGTAGGCGTGCGAAAAGGCTAATTGTCCAATCTTCAAAGCCTTGAGCACAGCTTGAGCATAGCCAGCCTTTCGTTATTTTACAGGATGCATTTTAGAGAGTGTGCGCAGGAATTGCATGACTTAATTCCACCATTTCAAAACTACCATCGGACAACCCGACGTACGGCGAGTATCCACCCTTACATTGTTTCCGAAGCGAGGAGGAGGCTGGAGGATGCAGGAGGTCGCCTCTTTCTGCGAAACATCAACGCTAGCAAAGGAGAAAGCCGACCGCAATAACGTAACGGCGCTAACGCCGAATTCCAATCCCGATTTCCGGCCACCGTAGGCGCGGGCTGGCGGATGGCAAGCAATGGGTAATTCGCTTTCCGACCGTCCGGTAACCGTCCGAACCGAGCCCAAGTCGTTGACGGCGCGTACTGTTCCCGCGAGCCTCAAGGAGTTGTCAGCAAACTGCAAGGGCCCCGTAAGATCGAAGCCTACTCTGAGGCCATAGGTAAATATGAAAGTTAGCACCAGGGCCCTGGTACGTTGGCAACTAAGGAACGGGGAGAATTTCTTAGTCAGTTAAAGTCTAACACTGTCTCCTGCTCCACCCATGGGTGGGAGATATCATTGGATGATTTTTACCCACCGGAAAAAAAACCCTTACGTTGTTGAAACCTCTACGGTCTGGACGAAGCGTTTCACCTCGTCGTTTATGCCGCGTACATCGAAGAACTGGAACAATTTGCCTACTGCGGTCTTCCCATCCGAATATAATTTGGGTGTCTTCAAGGCTAGAATGAATAGACTCTTAATAAAATATTGCGCCTCACCATCAACGTTTGCATCACTGCTTACCATCAGGTGGAATCGCAATCAAGAACTAGTTCATATCTGGTAAAAAAAAAACAACAAAATAGTAAATTGAGGGTTACTTTGGAAAATGAATAATGATAGACTAAAGCATTCATCTCAGCTCATTTATTAATAAAAAAAAATAAGAACCCTCTTTACAACATTTAAAACCCTTAATTTCTTTTAATGGGGGGTAGTCCTAAAAACAATTAATGAAACTTTATTATTTACTTACGTTACAATTTGTGACTCCATGTATCCTCAAGGAGTTGTCAGCAAACTGTAGGGGCCCAGCAATTGTTATGGCGAGATTTGGGGGTGCCTATATCATCATCATCATTTCAGCCCAAAGACGTCCACAGTCACATTGAACGGTCCTATACATCTCGCGTCCATCAGATTCCCTCGGCCTTTACCAGGTCTTCAATCCACCTTGTAACCTTGATCACGCAAGGAAACTCCAAGCAAAACCCTCTCTGTAACCCTTTGGGTGACTTTAAGCTTTCTGATGAGGCCCATGGTAAGCGACTACGTTTCGGAGCCATATGTCATCACTGGCAACACGCACTGGTCATAGAGTTTCATCTTGAGACACTGTGGTATGTTGGATGAGAAGATACCGCGCAGCTTCCCGAACGCTGCCCAGTCGAGTCACCTCGTGGTGAGGCCTATTTAGAATAATGGATATCTTTCAGCTAAAATGATGATGATGTATTAAGTGTAAGTTGCTGGTGGATAATCTTGACTACAAAGTTGTATATATATAAATAGTATCCGTTAGCTAGACGAGAATAACTAAAATATGTCGGAGAGATTCTCGGGTCGATAATATGCCTGACAGATGTCAACTGTGCCATCCCTCTCAATGTGCATATTTCTGGTAGTTATTTTTGTCTTTATAACTTCCTCTAAAATCGCATAGATAAAAGCAGTCGAAATACAATCGTTAAACTATATCGGGCCCGTGGATTTTCTGTTTTCTGGATCGACGGTAAATATTTGAATTGTTTGAACCTAGCGCAGAGCCACCGACGTTAAATGCAGCGTTGGATGAACTCATGAAATCCTCCGAAGTGAGAGTGTATGTTCACTTTGAGCACTCCAACGTATGGCTCATGTTCTGAAGAGGTACCACACTCACATTGAGTATACCTCGGGACTCTCCATTTCAACAAAATGTATTTTCACTGAACTACCAATGTGTGAAAACGATTTAGTGTTTGCTTATGTTATTTTCATTAATTTATTGTGTCCATCTCATGTGTTGTAAATACGCTTCTACCGACAGCAGGGTCCTATCAGAAGGCGGTGGCCTCTGGGTCCCAAACTAGCCTAAAGTCGGCTTGTTTCGCCACAGAAGGCATCTTGCCAAAAAAAAAATGATACATACCATATTCGCACACATCCTTCAATTTATATCCAACAAAATGCAGTATTTTATCCATAAGTAGGTCGAACAACAGTAACAATAATGATAAAACTATTCCAAAAATCCTGAAGCTACTGACTAATAAATAATGTTGAACATTAACCTCGCCATACTTTGCGTACATTAATTAAACAACTGTTTCGTAATTATCAGGCTATTGAGCAAATTTTAAATTAATTTACGCTCGGATTTTAACTAATGAAACTATTCATGGTGCTTGGAGAAAATTGTTTTCTACTGTACCTACTATTGGAGAGATTAAAGAAGGTTTTTTTTATGATAGGTAAAATCATCCAATGACAAATCCCACCCTTGGGCCGAGCGGGAGATAGTGTCAGGCTCTTACTGACTAAAAACCTACCCTGTTCCTTCATTGCCTTTGTACCAGGGCCCCGGGGTTCACTTTCGCCTAACTCTAGGCCCCAGTAGGCTTCGGCCCTACTGGGCCCCTGCTGTTTACTGACAACTCCTTGAGGCGCTCGGGAACAGTTCGTGCCGTAAACAACTTGGGCTCGGACTGGTCTGTTACCGGACGGTCGGATAGCGAGCTATCCATTGCCCGCTGTCCGCAAGCCCGTGCCAACGGTGGCCGGAAATCGGTATCGAAATCCCGGCGGCGTCACATTAAAAGGGTGACTGTTTTTCAAATCTTCAATAATTTCTTTCTATATAGAATAAATTTCTTTGTACTTCAGTTTCCAAAGTCACAGATTTATGGACGTGTGCTGGAACTGGGTTTAGATTCTTCTTGTAGTAGTAGTCTTAATTTTTTAGAGTTACGTACCCAAAGAAAATAAATATTTAGGCGGGGCTCCCATATAACAAACGCGATTTTTTTTCTCTGTCAGTCGGCCGAGAGGCTGTATCTCGATAACCATGATTAACTAAACAGTTGAAATTTTCACAAATAATGTATTTTTGTTGCCGCTATAATAAAAAGTATTAAAATCTAAATAAAATAAATATTTGGGGGGGGAGGGCTCCCATACAACAAACGCGTTTTTTTTTTGCCCTTTTCTGATCGATATCAACAATGGCAATAGGTAGGCACTTGAAATATTCACAAACACTCAGTTGGATTTTTTGTTTAATAATAAAATTAAAATAAAATAAATATTTACCTACCATATAAAACATGCCATTTTTTGCCTATTTTGGCTCGATTATTTTGTTTACCTAGTCAATATTACGGAACGCACTTGGCCGGTTTTTATATTGTACCTACGATGTTAGCACCTGTTTTTGAACTGAAATTTTAATACCATTTGGAATACATGTTTATTTAAATCTTTTAATAAAATGGATACAGTAATGCGTAGTTTTTATATGAAGGTTTAGGTGTGACCAAAGTGTCAAGATCCAGTTCTAACCATTCAAAAACTGGGTATTATAGTCCCTGACACGATCAGGCACAGATTAAAAAATACCATAGAAAACCGACTATCGCGTCCTTAAAATGGTTCATACTGGAACATAGTTTACCAACTACGAAATTAAAGACCTTGTTGCCAGTCTAGTAACCTGCTTCATCTAATGTCCTGACCGCGTAACAGATGACTGGCGTTCTGCCACTTGAGTTGAGAATAGTTTTAATATTTTCAAGTGGAGTTGAAAGGAAATGCGGCATTCCTCGCCCGAACAATACTCGAAGTACGCCCGTGCGGAATTTTTATTCGTGCCAAAAAACTTTTATGTTTTACTGCGTAGGTACAGTCTCATCGGTTCGTTAGTCGAATTGAGCTGGGTATTTAAGTAATTGAGTCAGATTGTGGGTTCCAAAGTGCTCTTTTGAACCAGCTCTTTTTGTTTGACTGAGAAATTATCTGGCAGCACTCGATTGAATATTGTAATATTAGAGCCGAATTCTGTGTTGTTTTTGGGGCCTGTTTTTTGAGAGGTTATTCGCGGTCGTTGGCAGTGATTTCGACAATTTATTTTTATATAGCTCGTCGGGTTAAAAATGTTCAGTTGATGTAAATTGTTACTCTTAAAGTTCATAGCGTATCAACTCAATTTTTAATCACAAAATGAATTAAGCATACTGTATAAATATTTTACCTGAAATAAAAAAAAAAAAAAAAATTACTCATCATCCAGTTTGTAACAGAAAGAAAACTTATTTGGAACTTTTCCTGTTTTGCGGTATATAAATCGAACCGAACTGTGAATTTCGAAAGAGTTCTACTTTTGGGTTCGAACAAACAAACGGGTATCTGAAAATTAGTTAAAATCCAATTCGATAATTGTTTTTCTTCACCAACATTTCAAAAGTTTCCGAAAAGTTTGGTAACTCTTTTCTAACAGTTGGTGAAGTTCCTTGGGTACCAAACGCCATTCGCAGAAAATTAATGGCGAATTTTTCCTGCCTTTAACTTCCATTTTTCAAACGTTGAGTTCTCATTATTTTAGTTTAGCTTCGGGTATTTGGAACAATTCTTTTTTGTATAAGTTTTTAGAAGTTTTTGTCGTTACATTTCGAGGTAGGCGTGATTAATTTTTGTTCTTGGAAATTAACCGAATTCAGGTTAAGAAGATTTTATGGAGACTTAATAATAAATTTTATCAACGAAACGAAAAAAAAAGAACATTCAATAAAGTCCATTACAATAAAATCACGATCAAGTTTTATCTAGTTCCAAATGAATGAACCAAATGAAATATAAGTACGATAGAAAACACATAAAACGTAAAAATATCATAAGTACTAAAACACGGTAAGACAAACACATTCTGTGACTCTGTCTGCAATCATTCTAGGAGTCAATATATCAAGAATTAATGACGTGGAAATAAAATATAGTGGTTCTCGTCCGCCCTTGTATTTATAGTTTATTTGTTGGCTGATACTTTGAGATCTGCAGATTTATTTTCATTTCTTTTGGAATATGGATTTATTCATTTATCGCTGTTCCAATTGAGATAAAGATAGCAATAACAATAGCAATAGCAATAACAACAATAAATTAATGATTTTATTTAATACTTCTTTTGATTCTAATTGTAATGACATTATTCGTAAAATCTTAACTGTCATTGTCTCTTACAGGAGGCCTGAGTCCCAACAGTGGCAATATTATAAGTCTGATGCAATGCAATGCATTGTTTCATTCTGATGATGAATTAACAGCTATATTGAGTTTTGATGAGAATCACAGGGTAAACCAGTTGACCTAGAACCCTAAAATTGGGCACAAAGCAAGGTCTTATAGTACTGGTATAACAATAAATTTAAAATATTTGTAGTTACGTCGCAATAATTTTTTTTTTGTGTTTCGGAAAAATCTTCCTAACACAATTCGGGAATTTAACTATTTTCATACTTAAGTCGGGTCAAAATCTGTGTGGGTCCGACTCGCACTTGTCCGGATTTTTTGTTAAACGGTGTGTTCACAAAGATGTAAACATACATACACAAGATACCTAGATCTGGAACATTTAACTGTGGGCCATATAAATATTCCCGTGTGGGAATGGAACTCGCGACACGCAACGCAGTAGGCCATCGCTCAATTACTGCACCAACCATGCCGTCTAATTCTATGAATTGATCATTAAATAAATTTAATAAAATAATCTCTTCTTAAGAAAATTTAGCACAGCATGAGAATAAGCAGCCTTTTAATGTTCTCTCTGCTGGGCCTCCACTCTAGGAGAGGGAATGGGCCGTAATCCACCACGCAGACCCAGTGCGGGTTGGTGGATGTCAAATGTCTTCAAATTTTTGGTTCTAGGACACATCGTTTACTCACGATGTTTTCCCTCACTGTTTTAAGAGCAGTGGTGATAAAATAAATTACACAAAGTAATGCTCCTGCTGAACGCTAACTTGTAAGTCGGGGCCCTTACAACTCAGCCATCATACTCCAAACATACGCTTCTAGTTTGCAACAAAGTTGCAAAACTAACATTCTCCAAGTTCAATTATAAATCGAATATTCCTAACCAACTCAATACAACCCCCTTCACATTTAAGTGACAATGATAGTTACAGTATCGGAAAACCGAATAATATCGTACCATTTAAACCCATCAAGTAGGGTTGCACTGCATCCTATACGCTTAATGGCTATCGATTTCCTATAGGCCAGGCATTTCCGTATCTCGATCGAGATCTGGGAATTGCTATTGGGTGTATGGATATAATTTATTCATTCGGTATTGGTCCGTGAGTTAGGTGGGTTTTTCTGGGTATTTTAATGAGTTAAAGAGCTTTTGGGTATTTGAAATAAACTATGGGCTTCTTTGTATCACACTTTACACTTTATTCACACAAATATTACAAAGGGAAAAGTCAGTGAGTGTGTATGTTTGTTACTTTTTCACACTGGAACAACAAAACTGGGTCTCAAGTCTGCTATTACAATAGTGTCAGAATAGTCTATATTAATTTCAGAATTGTTAATTTTTACAAGTTTGTAAACTACTAATAAAATGGCATCATTCATTGGTCAACCACTGACACTACATTGAAAGAAATGGCTTAGAATGGTAATCTCGTACATAATTAAAAATTAATATCTGTCGTATGCGGTAATTAGTTAAAATTTTGATAGTTCCTTTGATCAGTGACCTAGTATTATAGCGTCATTGTGTAGTCATTGCTTTTAATTAGTTACAAGACAGCTCGTACCAAAATTATATTACGAGACCACTGTGCGACCAATGATCGGCCATTATGGCTTAAAAGATTACGAAATTTTAACAAAATGGCAATCGGATCGTGTTGGAATGACAATATTATTATGAGCAGACTTGAGGCCCTGGTTTGGATGAAATTTGGCACACATTTATAGCATATGTCCTGGAGTAGCATTTTATCCAAGACCATATTCCTTTGCGACAATTTTCTATTTAGTAATATTATGAAGGCAAAAGTTTGTGAGTGTGTTAGTATGTTGGTTACTTCTCTGCACTCGAACGGATTTGCATGAAATTTGAAACATGGGTAAACCATATACTGAATTAGTATCATACTAGTACTTTCTGCCCCGAGACTATGTTACTTTGAGATAATTTTCTATTTGCTTGCTGGCAGAAACTAGTTGCCAATTAATCCTTTTTTCAGAGTAACAATTTACTCCATTCGAAATAAGACTAGACATTTAAACAAACCTTTGTTTACTATACGTTCAACCGGTTTTGACTTCTAATCCGTAGGTATAAGAATGGCATTAAAAGCAAAAAAAAAGTGATTACAATACCAATCACTTACTACAGCTGTCATTTATCATGCTGCCGACGCAATAAAGATCAAAATTGGTTGATCCGACCGTAAGAAATGTTTGTTTAAATATCATATCATACTTCGAATGGAGTACAAGCGTTCGACTCAACAAACACAGGGCTTGTTACAAGCTTTCTATTAGCTTGCACTGTATGTAACTATGTATGTTCGGCTCAAATCTTGCAACTCAATTTTGAAGCAGATATCTTCAACCGATTGAGCTGAAATTTTACATACATGTGTAAATCGGGTGACAATGCAACATTATGATGACATGGAGCTGATCTGATGATGGAGCTGGAAGGTAGCCATAGGAACTCAGCGATAAAATTATACAACCCCATCGAGTTTGGGCTCGCTTGATTAGTATTGACGAGTACTTTGATCTTGTAAGGTAGCCAGGGTCTGATGATAGAGCTGGAAGGTGGTCACAGGAACTCCGCACTTAAACGAGACAACCCCATCGAATTTGGGCTCGTTTAGTTTGTATTGACGAGTACTTTCATTCTATATAGTAGCCAGGGTCTGATGATGGAGCCGAAAGGTGGTCATAGGAACTCCGAAGTTAAACGACACGACCCCATCGAGTTTGAGCTCGTTTGATTAGTATTGACGAGTACTTTGATCATGTATGGTAGCCAGGGTCTGATAATGGAGTCGGAAGGTGGTCATAGGAACTCCGTAGTTAAACGACACAACCCCATCGAATTTGGGCTCGTTTGATTCATATTGACGAGTACTTTCATACTATATGGTAACCAAGGTCTGATGATGGAGCTGGAAGGTGGTCACAGGAACTCCGCACTTAAACGACACAACCCCATCGAATTTGGGCTCGTTTACTTTGTATTGACGAGTACTTTCATTTTGTATAGTAGCCAGGGTCTGATGATGGAGCGGAAAGGTGGTCATAGGAACTCCGAAGTTAAACGACAGGACCCCATCGAGTTTGAGCTCGTTTGATTAGTATTGACGAGTACTTTGATCATTTAAGGTAGCCAGGTTCTGATGATGGAGCTGGAACGTGTTTATAGGAACTCCGCAGTTAAACGACACAAACCCATTGACTTTGGGCTCGTTTGATTTGTATTGACGACTGCTTGGATCCTATATGGTAACCAGGTTCTGATGATGGAGCTGGAGGGTTACCATAGGACATCCGCAATTAAATGATATAACCCCATCGACTTTAGGCTCATTTGATTTTTAATGACGAGTACTTGGATCTTATATGTTAAGCAGGGTATGATGATGTAGCTGAATCGTAGTCATTGGAACACCGCAGTTAAACGACACAACCCCATCGAATTTGGGCTCGTTTAGTTTGTATTGACGAGTACTTTCATTCTATATAGTAGCCAGGGTCTGATGATGGAGCTGGAAGGTTGCAATAGGAACTCCGCAATTAAACGATGTAACCCCATCGACTTTAGGCTCATTTGATTTGTAATGACGAGTACTTAGATCCTATATGGCAGCCAGGGTCTGATGATGGAGCTGGAAGGTTACCATAGGAACTCCGCAACTAAACGATATAACCCCATCGACTTTAGGCTTATTTGATTTTTAATTACGAGTACTTGGATCTTATATGGTAAGCAGGGTATGATGATGTAGCTGGTTCGTGGTCATTGGAACTCCGCAGTTAAACGACACAACTCTCTCGTCTTTGGTCTCGTTAGATTTGTAATGACGAGTACTTTGATTTGTACTTTGATCAATATTGCAGTCGGGATCTGATGATGGAGCTGGAAGGTAGCCATAGGAGTTCCGCAATAAAACGACACAATCCCATCGCGTTTCGGATCGAATAAAATAAGTTCTAACGGGTCATAAGCAACTTGGACTCGAGCACGGAGGGTTCCGTACAAATTTACATAAGTAAATAGCTAGTTAGTTTTAATACACTCCTATAAAATAGGTACCAATTGAAAGGGCTTGCAGAAAGTAACTTGAAAAATAAAGTGACATTACTCTAAATCCAATATTCTCTTTTTTCTCAGTCATACTCTTGGTGGAGTGGTAGTGGTCATGGATCGTCTGGTTGGTTGGTTGCGGCTTTTGCGAGACTTCTCCATCTCTCTCTATTCATGGCACTTCGTGTACATTCAATGAAGAAACACTTCGAAGATGAGATGATGACGATAATTTAGTGAGGTCTGTCCATCTGGTAGGCGATTGGCCGCGAGAACTTAGGCCCTCTACTCTTCCCTATACCACTAAACGTTCCAAAGAGCTTTCATTGCGTATGATATATCCAAACATCTTAAAAATTCGCTGTTGCGCAATCGACGTAAGTTTTTGTTTTGATGCAAAGCTCTTTAAGAATGGAAACGTTAGTGCGTGGAGCAGTCTGTTTTATCTTCAGTAGACGCCTCCAGCGTCACATTTCAAGTGCGTCAATTTTTTTACGGTGCTTTAGTCTTCACCGCATTTCCCAGTATTTGTGATTGTGCATCCCAGTTATATAAAACCTGGACAATTGGCTATTTCATGTAAGTTAGGTTGATTGTTAGTCTTACGATCAACCTGGTTCACCTTCACAACCATCAGTTTGGTTTCATAAATTCAACCTGGTAGACTTCTCAGGTGGTCGCCTCCTTCTGCGAAGCAGTAATGCTAGCAAAGGAGGAGGCCGACCGCATCAGGCAACGGCGCTCACGCCGCAGCTACCGCCGTAATTCCGATCCCGATTTCCTGCCACGGTAGGCGTGGGCTTGCGGACGGCGGGCAATGGATAGCTCGCTGTCCGTCCAGTAACAGACCGAACCAAGCCCAAGGGCGGGGGATGTCATTGGATGATTTTACCTACCATAAAAAAAAATTAATAAAAAAATACCTGGCAGACTTCTAAAGATAGCAGACTAAGTTCCTTATGCTTTCCTATAATATGGGTAAGAAATGAAAGGATTTGCTGAGATTACAAATGTGATTTAAATAAGGTATAACTAAAAAGTAAAAAATAAATTACAAATAAAAAAACTTTTTTAAAAACAAGCTTTCAATTAAATGGGCTAAAAAGAAGAAAATAAACTTTTCCTTTATAACTTTTACTATCAATTTATAACGGCACTACACAATTTATATGATATAAAAGCTTGTCGCGAGATTTAACTGTGTAAATACACAGCTAAATAACTTCATTAATTAAATAAGTTAACTAACTTCATCTATTGATTTTATTAATTTCAAAATCTCGCGACAAGCTTTTGTATCATATTAATTGTGTAATGCCGTTATAAATTGATAGTAAAAGTTATAAAGGAAAAGTTTATTTTCTTCTTTTTAGCCCATTTAATTGAAAGCTTGTTTTTAAAAAAGTTTTTTTATTTGTAATTTATTTTATCATTTACGTTTAACTTACCTCGGCAGATAACTTTATGCAAGTTATTTTTTAATTTATTTAATTAATATTAAGGGCTACGCTCGGAGTTTCCTTGCGTGATCGAATCAAGAATGAAGATATCCGCAAGAGAACCAGGGTTGCCGATATAGCACGTAGAATCGCCAAACTTAAGTGGCAATGGGTTGGGCACATTGCACGCAGAACAGATGGCCGTTGGGACCGAAATGTTCTGGAGTGGCGACCGCGTAACGGAAGACGAAGCGTTGGAAGGCCTCCCACAAAGTGGACCGATGACCTGGTCAGGGTCGCTGGAGTCCGATGGATGCGAGACACACAAGACCGGCCATTGTAGCGACGCTTGGAGGAGGCCTATGTCCAACAGTGGACGTCTTTTGGCTGAAATAATGATGAAGGACGATAAGAAATATTGGCTTTTCAGACATCTTGAAACAGGCCCTTAGCCTATGTCTTGTTAAAGCATTTTACGCACGTATACTGGACGCAATACGGCACTCGGTGTTTCCAGACTTGCGTGCAATTATGTAAACCGAATTCTCGCATGTGGATCGCATAGCAGCTCCTAGTATCTCGAGTATGTGTGTGTGACTATACGTGGTACTGGTGCACTCACTGTCTCACATATTTTAGCAATATATTCATCAAAATGCTTGTCAGTAGGCAGGAATAATCTTTTGTTTGAATGTTAATAAAAGCATTCTTGAATTATTCAATCTGCCCCTCTAGCCAAGTTACGACCTTTTCGTTTCAATTTTCTTGCGTCAAACGCCTCAAGTCGGCCACGCCTCCGATTCTTCGTGACTGAGCATTAAGATGACGTCAGAAAAAACGCATTGGAGGCGTGGCCAACTCGAGAAGTTCGGCGCAAGAGAATCGAAATGAAATGGTTGTAACTTTCTAGGCCTGCTGCATCACACTTTTTTGTTAAGATGGGAAATCATCCAATGACATCATCCATTCTAGGGTAGAGATGGTGAACGTGTCAGACTTTATCTGACTGAAACTATGCCCATATTACTTCAGTTGCCATTTGCGTTCTAGGACCACGAGTATCCCTTTCATACTTTGCCCTATGGCCCTGGCAGTTATCGGCCCTGCAAAGCCTCTACAGGTCTGCTAACTTCTGTTTTAGGTGCACGTGGAACATTATACGCCGTCGATGACTCGGGTTATGGCCTTACAAGATGAGCAGACGGCCAAATATTACTCGTCGTCCGCAAGCCCGCGCTTACGGTGGCCGGAGATTGCTCTACGGTTGTTGCGGCGGCTGGGACGTGAAGATGTACATTCCCTCATTCTTGCGCCTCCGCTTCCTTGGCTAGCATTACTCCTTTGAAGGATGCGACGGCACCACACCTGACTGACCTAAAAAAACTTAAGATTTTTTTCCTGATTTCAAATACTTGTATGTTCTTTAAAATTACAGTTAACAGTTGCAATCATGACGCAACGTTATTCAATGTCAAAACTTTATAATTATTATAAGGGAATTGCTTCGCTTATTATATAACTATGATTATGAGCGTAAAGACGCTACGTATATTTGTTTGGAAAGTCATTCAATAATTTCTCTTTCTTCGAATGGAACAAGTCAGATTTTTTTTTATAGGCATCAACAGCGACGATTTGGTTAATCAAGAGTAGAAGTAACTTTTTTACTTTTGACTTAATGAACCCTAAATTGTAGCTATTAGGGAACACAGACTCTGGCAGAGAATTCCACTGCTGTGCGCGTGTTCCCAGAACGTTTTGTAACCAATAAAAGTCTCTTCCTTTGCGTTTCAAGGCAGCGCGCGGCAATGACTCTTTAGAACAATTTTGCAGCATTACATGACTGATATCATAGCTACTACATTTATACGTGTTTACTCGCTGTCATTAAATAACACAATATCAACGACCGTAGGCGTAGGCTTGCGGATGGCGAGCAATTTGTAGCTCGCTGTCCACCCGTCCGGTGACCGTCCGGACCGAACTCAAGTCAATGACGGCGCGTAGTGTCCCACGCATGCCTCAAAAAGATATCAGCAAATCGTAGGGCCCAGCAGGGTCGAAGCCTACTGGGGCCATGGGTTAAACGAACGAGAACCCTGGGAAAGAAACGAAGGTAAATAAGGAACAGGAGTGGGTTTTAATCAGTAAAAGTCTGACACGCCTTCCTGCTGCACCTAGGAACGGGAGAAGTAGGTAATTGGATGGTTTCCCAAATAAAAAAATACACACAAAATAAATTACAAATAAAAAAACTTTTTTAAAAACAAGCTTTCAATTAAATGGGCTAAAAAGAAGAAAATAAACTTTTCCTTTATAACTTTTACTATCAATTTATAACGGCATTACACAATTAATATGATACAAAAGCTTGTCGCGAGATTTTGAAATTAATAAAATCAATAGATGAAGTTAGTTAACTTATTTAATTAATGAAGTTATTTAGCTGTGTATTTACACAGTTAAATCTCGCGACAAGCTTTTATATCATATAAATTGTGTAGTGCCGTTATAAATTGATAGTAAAAGTTATAAAGGAAAAGTTTATTTTCTTCTTTTTAGCCCATTTAATTGAAAGCTTGTTTTTAAAAAAGTTTTTTTATTTGTAATTTATTTTTTACTTTTTAGTTATACCTTATTTAAATCACATTTGTAATCTCAGCAAATCCTTTCATTTCTTACCCATATTATAGGAAAGCATAAGGAACTTAGTCTGCTATCTTTAGAAGTCTGCCAGGTATTTTTTTATTAATTTTTTTTTATGGTAGGTAAAATCATCCAATGACATCCCCCGCCCTTGGGCTTGGTTCGGTCTGTTACTGGACGGACAGCGAGCTATCCATTGCCCGCCGTCCGCAAGCCCACGCCTACCGTGGCAGGAAATCGGGATCGGAATTACGGCGGTAGCTGCGGCGTGAGCGCCGTTGCCTGATGCGGTCGGCCTCCTCCTTTGCTAGCATTACTGCTTCGCAGAAGGAGGCGACCACCTGAGAAGTCTACCAGGTTGAATTTATGAAACCAAACTGATGGTTGTGAAGGTGAACCAGGTTGATCGTAAGACTAACAATCAACCTAACTTACATGAAATAGCCAATTGTCCAGGTTTTATATAACTGGGATGCACAATCACAAATACTGGGAAATGCGGTGAAGACTAAAGCACCGTAAAAAAATTGACGCACTTGAAATGTGACGCTGGAGGCGTCTACTGAAGATAAAACAGACTGCTCCACGCACTAACGTTTCCATTCTTAAAGAGCTTTGCATCAAAACAAAAACTTACGTCGATTGCGCAACAGCGAATTTTTAAGATGTTTGGATATATCATACGCAATGAAAGCTCTTTGGAACGTTTAGTGGTATAGGGAAGAGTAGAGGGCCTAAGTTCTCGCGGCCAATCGCCTACCAGATGGACAGACCTCACTAAATTATCGTCATCATCTCATCTTCGAAGTGTTTCTTCATTGAATGTACACGAAGTGCCATGAATAGAGAGAGATGGAGAAGTCTCGCAAAAGCCGCAACCAACCAACCAGACGATCCATGACCACTACCACTCCACCAAGAGTATGACTGAGAAAAAAGAGAATATTGGATTTAGAGTAATGTCACTTTATTTTTCAAGTTACTTTCTGCAAGCCCTTTCAATTGGTACCTATTTTATAGGAGTGTATTAAAACTAACTAGCTATTTACTTATGTAAATTTGTACGGAACCCTCCGTGCTCGAGTCCAAGTTGCTTATGACCCGTTAGAACTTATTTTATTCGATCCGAAACGCGATGGGATTGTGTCGTTTTATTGCGGAACTCCTATGGCTACCTTCCAGCTCCATCATCAGATCCCGACTGCAATATTGATCAAAGTACAAATCAAAGTACTCGTCATTACAAATCTAACGAGACCAAAGACGAGAGAGTTGTGTCGTTTAACTGCGGAGTTCCAATGACCACGAACCAGCTACATCATCATACCCTGCTTACCATATAAGATCCAAGTACTCGTAATTAAAAATCAAATAAGCCTAAAGTCGATGGGGTTATATCGTTTAGTTGCGGAGTTCCTATGGTAACCTTCCAGCTCCATCATCAGACCCTGGCTGCCATATAGGATCTAAGTACTCGTCATTACAAATCAAATGAGCCTAAAGTCGATGGGGTTACATCGTTTAATTGCGGAGTTCCTATTGCAACCTTCCAGCTCCATCATCAGACCCTGGCTACTATATAGAATGAAAGTACTCGTCAATACAAACTAAACGAGCCCAAATTCGATGGGGTTGTGTCGTTTAACTGCGGTGTTCCAATGACTACGATTCAGCTACATCATCATACCCTGCTTAACATATAAGATCCAAGTACTCGTCATTAAAAATCAAATGAGCCTAAAGTCGATGGGGTTATATCATTTAATTGCGGATGTCCTATGGTAACCCTCCAGCTCCATCATCAGAACCTGGTTACCATATAGGATCCAAGCAGTCGTCAATACAAATCAAACGAGCCCAAAGTCAATGGGTTTGTGTCGTTTAACTGCGGAGTTCCTATAAACACGTTCCAGCTCCATCATCAGAACCTGGCTACCTTAAATGATCAAAGTACTCGTCAATACTAATCAAACGAGCTCAAACTCGATGGGGTCCTGTCGTTTAACTTCGGAGTTCCTATGACCACCTTTCCGCTCCATCATCAGACCCTGGCTACTATACAAAATGAAAGTACTCGTCAATACAAAGTAAACGAGCCCAAATTCGATGGGGTTGTGTCGTTTAAGTGCGGAGTTCCTGTGACCACCTTCCAGCTCCATCATCAGACCTTGGTTACCATATAGTATGAAAGTACTCGTCAATATGAATCAAACGAGCCCAAATTCGATGGGGTTGTGTCGTTTAACTACGGAGTTCCTATGACCACCTTCCGACTCCATTATCAGACCCTGGCTACCATACATGATCAAAGTACTCGTCAATACTAATCAAACGAGCTCAAACTCGATGGGGTCGTGTCGTTTAACTTCGGAGTTCCTATGACCACCTTTCGGCTCCATCATCAGACCCTGGCTACTATATAGAATGAAAGTACTCGTCAATACAAACTAAACGAGCCCAAATTCGATGGGGTTGTCTCGTTTAAGTGCGGAGTTCCTGTGACCACCTTCCAGCTCTATCATCAGACCCTGGCTACCTTACAAGATCAAAGTACTCGTCAATACTAATCAAGCGAGCCCAAACTCGATGGGGTTGTATAATTTTATCGCTGAGTTCCTATGGCTACCTTCCAGCTCCATCATCAGATCAGCTCCATGTCATCATAATGTTGCATTGTCACCCGATTTACACATGTATGTAAAATTTCAGCTCAATCGGTTGAAGATATCTGCTTCAAAATTGAGTTGCAAGATTTGAGCCGAACATACATAGTTACATACAGTGCAAGCTAATAGAAAGCTTGTAAAAAACGCTTCTATTTTCAAAAGAATGGGTAGACGTTTTTCTAGAGTACTTCCACATTTTTTCATATTAACGCTTTACAAAACAAATATTATCAGTTATTTTATTCCATTACAGCTTTCAAGAGAAATAACTTTGCATAAAAAAGAACATATCAATATCGTTTCCTCCTTGTTGTTATCGAAAAATGTAATCAAGTTCATTCGATCGACTCAACGAAATACGAATTACTCGATTGGAATACAGGGAAATGAAGCACGATATCTGTATCTAAACAATAACAACAAAGAGATTTTATACCTTCAGTATTTTAAAAGTATTGCCAAGTCATAGAATAAGAATAGGTAGATGCGAAAATCTAGTTCTGAACGTTATTATAGTACGTGGCAAATAAGTTGAACCGTCCGCCACGGCTACGTGCAGCTTGGGAACTGCGCGTATCCGTGGTCTCGAGGTAGGGACCTTGAGACCCGATAATCGGTTATAATCCTATCGAAGTGGGGCACGCGCCACCACAGAAAATGGTTCAACTTATTTGCCGCGTACTGTCCTGAATGTTTGAGTCATCGTGGTGTGAGGATTAATAAGCTAGAAGAGTTTAGCTGACTAATCCTTTCACTACGATGACCGAAATTGGTATTTTTTATTTACTTATTTTATTTCACTTTTTTGTCGCATCTGACTATGGGAACTTTGATGACTATTACATGGGGTATACAAATATACAACACAGATATGATAACCCTATCATAGCAGAACTCTATTTTTTTTTTTTTTTTAGACAATCTGCACGTAGTCAGTAAGGCTCTGAAGCCACAAGAGGAGGCGGAGAGTTCTTTCAGACTCTTACTGACATTAACCAGGTTCTAGAAAACTTTGACAAATCATAACACTCTTTTGACTAGAAAAACGTAGGTTCTGCTAAAATTTGGCAAGTTATTTTCAGAAAATATTTCAGTTGAAAACACAAGGATGAAGTATTCATGACTTTTGCGTCCATACAGATCCCGTTTTGCTTGGTCTATCTTCGAGTGCAGGTCCAAAGTGAGAGGGATAAATCAAACGGCAGCCGTATGGTAAGTGTTTGTCACTCGATACGTTGGACGCACGATGCTAGTACACGTTCTATATGGCAGGTACTCCTAACGGCTTTGGGCAGGCTTTGTGTGCTTCTAAAATGTGTGTCTATAGAATTTCCTACGGTGACCGAACCGATATTTATTTGTTCGCCTTTTATGACATAAAATGGAATATCGTCGTTATTTTGTTAAGTCATGGTTTATGGTTTTACAAGCGTATTCGGTAACAGTACATAAAATAATAATAATGTCGTTTGTTACGCTACAACATTCATTATTTTTTTGCTATCGTAATTTTTCGTGCGTATTTACCGCATTGATACTATTGTCAGTCGTCTAATATAACCTATATGTAACTGTAATTGTTTATAACAGTGAATTCAGTAAGTATATTTGTTCTAATCCGTGCTGATGCGTAACAACCTGGGCCCTTCATAGAAATATAAATTTAGATACATTGCATACTGCATAGATCGATTTTGTGTGCACAATCATCCTTTTACGCTTCTACTCATGCGATATAAATGTCTATTATTTCAAAGAAATAAATATTGGATCCTCTAATATCCCAAGTTATAATATAAGATACTTCTCATTGCGATGTATCTATAGAAAAATCCTTTTTGCTGATTTCGCTGTAATCTCAAACCATAGCTCCATTGCACAGCACAACAAGCTTATAACGGCAACAATTACTGGGTATTAACACAAAAGACATTTAAGCCCGCCTGCTGTGTAAAATTGAAGTGCAATTGAGTGGACAATCGCATCAGTGGAAACGGGAATTTATTTTGTTGAGCTCATCGACCTGGGCTCAGGAGCGGCGCGAATATGCAGTGGTGTGGAACTGAGATTTTTTGGTGCTATATAATAATAATAATAATAATTTATTTCAGAATTTTGCTTCCATATTTTGTTAGTAACAGTTTTCTTAACCTAGTGTTAGTGTTATATGCTTTTGCAAAATATTTCGTGATGTAAGTTTGAATGAATTGACTTAAATTGAAATGATGACAAATAAAGGATGTTTAGATTTTTTTATGGTATTTAAAATCATCCAATGACAAATCCCGACCTTGGGCGGGGCGAAAAATTGTGTCAGACTCTGACTGACTAAAAACCTACCCCGTTCCTTCTAAGCCCTATATACCGGGGCCGGACATTCTTTTCAGAAATCAGTCCATAGGCCCAGTAGGCTTCAGCCCTGCTAGGCCTCGCCACGCCGGGTGCGCGCTGTCTACGACTTGGGCTTGGTCCGGACGGTTACCGGACGGGTGGACGGTGAGCCACCCGTTGCTCGCCGTCTGCAAGCCCGTGCCTACAGTAGCCAGAAATCGGGATCGGAATCCTGACGTTGGCTGGAGCGTGAGGACCGTTGCCTCACGCGTGCGGCCTCTTCCTTTGCTAGCATTACTGCTTCGCAGGAGGCGACCGCTTGCCATCTCTCCTCGCTCCGGACCAAGGCATGTGCCAAGGCCTAGCGCGAGATATCGCTGCCACCTATCGCCCCCACGAGGACACGGCGGCTCTGCCCAAGCGGGGCATATTTCTATCGCGTCACGTGTCTTCCGGGCGGTCCACACAGTGGTGACACCCGGTCTTCAGTGCAGGAACTTCCCGAACTGACAGGTTTCAGTCAGAACCTGCGTCATGCGGTTGGTGAAGACGCCGTGAGGTCTTTCGTGAGGGCGGGATCTGTCATAGTATGAATTTGCCTACCATAAAAAAGTCAAATAAGTTAAGAAAGTTCTATTAAAGATATTGAAACAATTTCTAGGAGTAATTTATGCCAACTAAACTGTAAAAGATGCATACGAACTGGGCATCTATTGGATTGAGTTTTGTTTTCGAGATCTATTTATTCCGTATTTGAATATTAGAGTTACTAGCTTCTGCCCGTGACTTCGTCCGTGGAAAATTTCTTGTTTTAACATAAGTTTACACTCGACATTACTGTATCTTCCCATTAGTAAAATAATTTTTGGAATCGGATCGGAAATCACGGAAAATCATAAAACTGCGATTCAGAAAAATGACGTATTTGCAGGACGCCATCTATGAGCAAATGGATAAAACGTCCGCACAAAGCATGATAGATCTAGAGCTCTACGAATGAAGTTATGCTAGTGGCATTTTGCGTTTTAGTAATTTTATATTATCTCCGAAACTATATGACCAATTGACATACTGTAAATGGCAAATCTTATCTGTATGATGTCCTTGTGATACTGAAATAATTTATTGTGACAAGAATTAACATTTCGTTGCTCAAATAATCAACCAAAAGTAAGTATGCCGAAAAAATACTTTTTTAGTGCAAATAAAGAAGTATAAAAGATAACATATAAAAGATAGAAATATGGTATCGCGGACTTTTTTGTAGATATAATTAAGACGAATCAGGTTGCCATACATTGCTTTTAATTTTAAGCAACCCTCTAGGCAGCGCACGCAAATAATTCTGTTTTATGAGGTATTTTTTTCCGACTTGCAAGTCAAAAATTGTGATAGCTCGGTTAATGTACATGTTATAAAAATAATTTATAGCCTATAGCACTCAGGAATAATGTAGCTTTCTACCAGTGTAAAATTTTTTAGAATTGGATCATGAGTTCCAGAGATTACCCCCTACATACAAACTTACAAATTTTACCTCTTTATAATATTAGTATAGATTGTACCAACGCAAACATTTCATCATAAAATATGGCTTGTCATAACTGAGAAGTTATAAATTAAAGTTCAATTTGACGTTTATGGTCTGTTATTTTATGGCTTCATAATGCTTCAAGTTGTTGAAGTCTTCCCGTCCGGTTATAATTTAAGGTATCTTCAAGGCTAGAGAGTGAATAGGCTTTTAATATATGTGTGCTTCACCAGGCACACTAATATTAAGAGCCTATTCACTCGCTTATTCACCTGATAGTAAGCAGTGATGCTATCGTTGAAGGTGATCAACGATAGCATCACTGCTTAGTGCTTACTATCAGGTAGGATCACAGTCAAGTACTAGTTTATAAATTAGAAAAAAAGTTGATCCTTGGAAAGACCGCGTAGATTACAAAACGATTTTTTTTTTCACATATACAATAGTTTTGTACTTACCTATAATAACTTATCCATGTTACCAGTTGCTTCAATCAACCATAAAAGCCATCAATCCCAGCTTTTACTGACGTTACCGTCTAATTCCACAAATAACACAAAAAAATACGTTATTTTCCTTGTACCTGCCCCAAATACCTTGGTAATAGTAACCGATCCCCACTATTGGGAGTCTCTTACGTAAATTGGATCTGTGAATAGATATCATCTGATTGAATTAGTCGGTCTATCGACGCTCTCTCGTCCTCCTGAGGCAGGTAGATATTGTATATACCTGTACACGAGTGTACTAAGAATTAAGGTGAGAGTTTCTTGATGTTCTTTTGAATCAATTTTTGAAAGAGTTAATCGTAACTGTGCTAAGTGATTTTATATGACTTATTTAAAACTTTAGACGGACTGGGTTTTTAGGGTTCCATAGCCAAATGGCAAAAACGGAACCCTTATGGATTCGTCATGTCTGTCTGTCTGTCCGTCCCCACTTTTTTCCATATTTCACAGCCACTTTTTTCCGAAACTATAAGAACTATACTGTTGGAACTTGGTAAGTAGATGTATTCTGTAAACCGCGTTTTTTTTTATGGTAGGTAAAATCATCCAATGACAAGTCCCGCCCTTGGGTGGAGCGGGAAGTAGTGTCAGACTCTTACTGATTAAAAACCTACCCCGTTCCTTCGTTGCCTATCATGCCGGGGCTGAGCCTTCCTCTCAGAAAACGGCCCTTAACCCTAGCAGGCTTCGACCCTGCCTGCCTGCAGCTAGCAGGCTGGTCTGTAAACCGCGTTAAGATTTTCACACAAAAATATAAAAAAAACAATAAATTTTGGGGGTAAAACTGAAACTCAGAAATGTTTTTTTCATCAAACCCATACGTGTGAGGATAGTTTTTCAAAAATGATATTGAGGTTTCTATTATATTTTTTTTCTAAACTGAACAGTTTGCGCGAAAGACACTTCTCAACTGTCTTCATAGTTAAATGTAACTGAACATAATTCAAAGTGCCACAGTCAAAATAGGTGTTGTAAATATGTAAGTATATTGAATTTATTGTACCATTATTTATGTCAAAAAAATAGTGGTTGCGCAAATAAGCTTGATGTTTTAATGGACTGTATGTTTGAAAAAGCGATCTAAGGTTTGTTAACAATATGCAGGTACTGCGTCTAGCGTTTATTAATGGGATGAATGTATTAGGAGGAACACTGACCTTTTAACCTCGAAGGTTCCACGTGGCGCCGGCCGGCGGACCTCGACTTCGCACATTTAACCACTGCCAGGTCCTGTTTTGCACTACACTGCACTATTGTTGAGTTTTTGATTGGTTGGATCACGAAATAGTCAATTTTCTTGTAATTTCAAGCGGGCGTTGTTAGCGGTGCGGTCACATTCACAATCGATGCACAAACGTCAATGTCAATTCATTTCTTGAGGTCGTGCGGGGAAGGGAAACGGATGGTATAGGATTGCTAGGCCAAAAAAATAAATTACAAAAAACAAAGTCGCGGATCATAGCAAATTGGCGCAACCATTCCCCCCGGGTTTGAAGGGTTACCTTCAAAGAAAAGAAAAAAAAAACAAAAGCGAAACTAAACCCTATTACTAATCTAAACTATCAATACTAGGTAGCGAAACAACTTATAACTAACTATGCCACTACTCCGGCACGACTAACCGGACGCAGGTACGATCCAGTTGCGGTTTTAACCTTTACGACTCGCGTTATTCCGTTCGAACCCGGAAAAACTTCTTCCACTACACCAAGAGGCCAGTGCAGAGGAGGCGCACTCTCAGTCTTCAGTATCACCACAGTACCGACTGTGACTGGATCTGAAGGAGTGTTCCACTTTTGACGCGACTGCAGCGTATGCAGATAATCTGTCCTCCATCGCTTCCAAAAGGACTGAACTAAGCTATCTAGCAGAGCGTGACGCGGGTGAAGCTGCAGTTTGTCAGTCTCGACATCTAAAGCGGGCAAATATTTAAGAGGAGTCGTCGTCAAGAAGTGAGCCGGCGTCAACGCTAGTGGCTCCGATGGATCACTAGACAAAGTCCGACACAACGGACGCGTATTCATCAACGCCTCTACCTGAGCGAGTACGGTGCTCAACTCCTCGTACGAGAGAATCTGTTCGCCTATGACCCGAAACAGGTGCGACTTAAGGCTTTTAATATTCGCCTCCCAATTGCCACCAAAATGACTAGCCGCTGGCGTATTAAAACACCAATCAATGCGATTCTCAGCTAAGACATGGGCGAATTCACTTTGGTAGTACTTGGAGCGTAAGAATGTATGTAATTCCGAAATATTGCGTCGCGCTCCAACATAATTTGTGCCGTTGTCAGAGTATAAGCGCTTAACGGGACCACGGCGAGATAAAAATCGTTTAAATGCAGACATAAAACCCTGCGTACTCAAATCACTGGTTAACTCTATGTGAACTGCACGAGTTGTCATACAAACGAATAGGCAAATGTATGCCTTTGTGGAACGTATACCACGACCACGGGCAATAGTGACTTTAAACGGTCCAGCATAGTCCGTCCCAGTATGTATGAAAGGTTTCACCGTCTGTACAACACGACAAGAACGATGGTCGGCCATTTCCGGCGCGTTGAAACGCGGGCGGAGCTTAAAGCAGGGCACACATCTGTGCACTCTAGCGCGTATCAAATTGCGAGCGGAAAGTATCCAGTACTTCTGTCGAAGAATGGACATTAATAAATCGGGACCAGCGTGACAATTCACCTTATGGTGATAATCCACCAACAAATCCAAAACGTGATCCTTGCGTGGTAGAACTACTGGATTGGTTGCGCCAATTTGCTATGTTCCGCGATTTTGTTTTTTGTAATTTATTTTTTTGGCCTGGCAATCCTATCCCTTCCGTTTTCCGCCCGCACGACCTCTAGAAATGGAATGACATTGACGTGTGTGCATCGATTGTGAATGTGACCGCACCGCTAAAACCGCCCGCTCGAAATTACAAGAAAATTGACTATTTCGTGATCCAACCATTCAAAACTCAACAATAGTGCAGTGTAGTGCAAACAGGACCTGGCAGTGGTTAAATGTGCGAAGTCGAGGATCGCCGGCCGGCGCCACGTGCAACCTTCGAAGTCTAAAGGTCAGTGTTCCTTCCTAAATACATTTATCCCATTAATGAACGCCAAGCACAGTATCTGCATATTGTTAACAAACCTTAGATCGCTTTTCAAACCTACAGTCCACATCAAGCAAATTTGCGCAACCATTATTTATGGTCCTACGAGCAGGATCGTGAATCATTTTCTTGTAATTTCGCAATATAGTATTTGTTCCATAGGGAATAAACGCAACGCGCCTGTTTACCTAGATACAATAGTAGAAAACCCGCATCTAGGCATTTAGGCAACTATACGTTATTTCGCTCGTATAGTTAAAGAGCCATTGATAATTACGGTACCTACGCCGTCAACCGCACCGCATAATTATAGTTAGCTACGTAAATATCAGCGTAGATATAAATCGATCGCATTCTTTTTCTTGACAAAATTCATTCGGAAGTCCTACAAATTGCATGTAGGTAGACGCATTTCAAAAATACCCGTTCATTGTTGAGTGAATATTTGTAGGAAACGGATAAACCATAGATTATATACGCATATGAACGACGCCGTTCACTTTGTTGTTTACAATATTACCATATTGTTATCTGATAATTATCGCTTACTTAATAATTCGTTAAGTGTTTGTTTGAGTGTATAGTGTGAATATATCAAAACAAGATGTCTCTTAAGGGAACCAAGGTTAGTACTGATTTAAAGGTTCAGTTAAAGCTTTTATACGCTAAAAGGGACTCACAGTTTTCACGTGTTCAATCAATTTGTGATAAATCTTTGCAAATCTCGGATCTGGCGATTAGAGATGCTTTCTTGTGTTCGTTGGAAACTTTAGATAGTTTGCGCGCGGATTTTGAATCTACAATTAATAATATAAACATTTTAGAGTTGGAATTAAATCCTGATTACTGTGTGAGTTATCAGGCATTGTCGTCCTTTGATGACTTGTATTGTCGTATCAAACGTATTGCTAGGAGTTTAGAGACTCCCCCCCCCGCGAGTGGTTTATCCAACCCTCCTCGCCAACGCCCACGATTGCCGCCAATTCAAATACCTGAATTTAATGGTGACATTCGAAATTGGAATTTATTTATAGATAGTTTCGAAAATATAATACATAGGAACACATCGCTGACAGATCACGAGAGATTGCATTATCTCGTAGAAAAATTGACCGGTAAGGCAAAGGCTGTCTGTGCTGGAATTACGTTTAGCGCTGAAAATTACAATTTAGTTTTGAACACTTTAAAAACAAAATACGAAGATAAGCGATTAGTAGCCACCGCATATTTAGATCAATTATTCGATTTGAAAAGTTTTTCCGTTTGTAACGATCATAATTTAGAGAAGTTTTTAAATATTTTCGCATCATCTGTTCGTGCAGTAAAGAACCTAAAGGTCAATGACCTCTGTGACTTTTTGTTTTTGTATATCGGTTTAAATAAATTAGATCCTGAAACTGTTCGTCTGTTTGAAACG
This sequence comes from Leucania comma, assembly GCA_958295575.1. NCBI lineage: Eukaryota > Metazoa > Arthropoda > Insecta > Lepidoptera > Noctuidae > Leucania > Leucania comma. The sequence continues at coordinate 23,220,027 of OY282467.1, read as the reverse complement.
ACTCAGCGCGGCAAAGAAATACCTAAGTTCGAAGATTTAGAATCTTTTATTCGCGACCATATTAAGGTATTGCAGCGCACGTCGGCACGTCATGAAGTCACGAATAGGACAGGTTCCGATCGCCGTATAGACGCGTCATCGAAGTCAGTCAAGACTGCACATACGCTAGTTAATACCGCCTCAACACCTGACTGTTCTCTGTGTAAGGGTAGCCATACACAGCTGTACAAGTGTTAGGAATTTCAGAGATTATCGCCTAGTGATCGTTACAAGTTTGTCCGCACTAATAATTTGTGTTTTAATTGTCTAAGTGACAAACATCTGGTTACGTCATGTAACAGTGGTGTTAGCTGTCGTAAATGTCTAGCTAGACATCATACCTTCTTACATTTTGAGAGTAGTAAGCTGCCATCGCAGCAGCAGCCTGCGCAGACGCGCGACGCTTGTGACGCGCGGCCTGCTGCAAGTGCAAACGACGTAACATTGTGTTCGCTTTCCGCCGCTGGTACTCAAATCACTACCGTTTTACTTGCGACCGCGCAAGTTGTCATTGTAGATGCCTTTGGCAAACCGCACACCGTTCGAGCGCTACTAGATGGCGCTTCCCAGAGTAATTTTATTACTCGGGATTGTTGTCAACGCCTTGGTTTTAGTTTTAATAATTGGTCATCCCGCTCAGAAGTGAAAGGTTTTGGAGGTTTAAAGGCAACCATTCACGGTTCCATTAAAATAATATTTAGTTCACGTTTTAATCGTAATATTTCGTTTGAAATGGATTCGCTAGTCGCAGATAAGATTACGGAACGGTTGCCCACGGTACCGGTTGACACGTCCATGCTGACGGAGTTTAAGAACTTGCAGTTAGCCGACGGAAATTACGCTTTCCCTGGAGATATCGATCTATTGATCGGTGCTTCGATTCTCCCGCATCTCCAGTTATCACGTAAAATTCAAGGTCTTCCGATGTACCCCGCTCCGCACGCACTGGAAACAGTTCTCGGGTTTGTTATAGTTGGTTCCGTACCCGCTTATTTAAATAGTTACTCGACTGTGTCGCACTGTTGCACCGTCGAGCCGCCGCTTGAGTCTACCATCCGCAAGTTCTGGGAGATTGAAGAGGTCAATGTCCCGCCTATTCTCAGCCCTGAGGATCAGGTCACTGAGGAGATTTATACCCGCACGACTACTCGTGATAAAGATGGTCGTTATGTTGTCGCGCTCCCTTTCAAGGGTGATATTTTTTCGCTCGGTGGCTCCCGTGCCTCCGCAGAAAAACGCTTTCTATGCTTGGAACGTAAGATGCAGGCGTCTCCTAAGTTGAAGCAAGCCTATGATGATGTGCTGATCGAATATTTAGATAAAGGTTATATCTCATCAGCGCCTGCCGAGACTGAGGAGACACGTGATTACCCGTTTTACATCATCCCGCACCATGGAGCCTGGGCGGAGCATCGCCGTGTCCTCGTGGAGGTGATCGGCGGCAGCGATCTCTCTCGCCGGGCCTTGGTTCAGGCCATGGTCCGTAGTGAGGAGGGATGGCAGGCGGTCGCCTCCTTCTGCGAAGCAGTAATGCTAGCAAAGGAGGAGGCCGACCGCATCAGGCAGAGGCAACGGGGCGCTCGCCCCAGCCGCCGCCGGGATTCCGATCCCGATTTCCGGCCACCGTAGGCGCGGGCTTGCGGACGGTGTGCGATGGGTAGCACGCTGTCCGATTGTCTGGTAACCGACCGGACCGAGCCCAAGTCGTCGACGGCGCGTTCTGTTCCCGCGCGCCTCAAGGAGCTGTCAGCACACCGAAGAGGCCCAGCCTGCTAACTGCAAGCAGGCAGGGTCGAAGCCTGCTGGGGTCAAGGGCCGTTTTCTGAGAGGAAGGCTCAGCCCCGGCACTATAGGCAACGAAGGAACGGGGTAGGTTTTTAGTCAGTAAGAGTCTGACACTACTTCCCGCTCCACCCAAGGGCGGGATTTGTCATTGGATGATTTTACCTACCATAAAAAAAAAAAAAAAAAAAAAAAAAATCCCGCACCATGGAGTTGTTAGAGAAGACAAACTTACAACTAAACTGCGTGTGGTTATGGATGGTAGCGCTAAGACTAGTACTGGCATATCGCTTAACGATATCTTGTATTGTGGTCAGAACCTCCAGGGTAACTTATTTGAAATAATAGTAAATTTTCGCTTGTTTGCTATTGCGCTCTCTGCCGATATTCGGCAAATGTTTCTTAGTATTGGAATCAGAGAATGTGACCGTAGATTCCAACGCTTCTTGTATAGATTTTCTCCGCAGGAACCTTTGAAGGTTTACGAATTCAATCGTGTTTGTTTTGGGCTTAAGTCTAGTCCCTTTCACGCTCTTCGCACTATCAAGCAGTTGGCCGCTGACGAGGGTGATACATACCCGAAAGCAAGGGCCACTATTGAAACCGGATTGTACATGGACGATTTTGTGTACAGTGTACCTAGTGAAGCAGAGGCTATAGAGACCGCTGCTCAAGTAATCAGCCTCATGAAGTCCGGTCAATTTGATCTGGTGAAATGGACAAGCAACTCGCAAGCTACATTAGAGTCGATTCCACCGTCACACCGGTTGACTTCGGTAAAGGAATTCGATGATAGTGATTCGCATAAGATCCTTGGTTTAAGTTGGTCACCCGCAACTGATATGTTCAGTCTTAAAATTAGCTCGACTCCGCCAACTTGTACCAAACGCGTTATCCTAGCATGTGTAGCTCGGATATGGGATATAATGGGTTTTGTAGCTCCTGTCGTTTTGTATGCAAAGCTGCTTATAAAAGAGCTTTGGCTTTCCAACTGTGATTGGGACGACACCGCTCCTGACAGTGTTGCCAAGTTGTGGGCTCGCTATAGGAAAGAGCTTCCAATGCTCGATCAGATACAGATTCCTCGCCATGTTGGTATAGTACCAGACACTGTTGTTAATGTGGTAGGTTTCGCAGACGCCAGTGAGAGGGCTTACGGGGGAGTGGTTTACTTTCAGGTCCAAAATGGCGATAACATTTCAGTTTTCCTCATTAGCGCAAAATCAAAGGTATCTCCTCGTAAGGTTGTCTCTCTTGCTCGTCTCGAACTCTGCGCTATTCTTATGTTGGTTCAATTGATTACATCTATAGTCAAAACTTGTCGTCCTCGCATTAATATAGAGAGAATTGTAGCGTTTTCAGACTCAACCGTTGCTCTATGTTGGGCCCACTCTTCACCCCATCGATGGGGCACGTTTGTCGCAAATAGGGTGGCTAAGATTCAAGCTGAATTGTCACCGGAAAATATATTCCATGTCGCTGGAACAGAAAACCCAGCTGATTGTCTCTCACGTGGTTTGCTTCCTGCGCAAATTTTAAATCATCCGCTTTGGTTTTGTGGCCCTCCCTGGCTTCATACCACTCCTAACGAGTGGCCAAATGCTCCGTTTAACCCCGCTACTGTTTCAGAGCCACCCGAGGAGAAGAAACATACGCTTGTAGTATCAGTTCCGCGTGAAGAGTCAGTTGTTTTGTTGTTGTCTAATCGAGTCTCGTCTTGGTCGAGACTATTACGCTGTTTAGTTTACGTCCTAAGATTTTTGAGATTATTACCATCGCGTGGTTCTATAATCGCAGCTGATTTGGATAGAGCTGAATCAGTTGTACTTCGAGAGTTGCAGAAATTTTATTTTTCAATAGAATTTCGTAGTTTAGAATCACAAAAACCTTGTAGTCGCGCACTTCAACATTTGAAACCATTTTTGCAGAACGGACTCATTCGTGTCGGTGGCCGTCTGCGAAATGCTAAGTTAGAGTTTGAACAAATGCATCCAGTAGTTCTACCACGCAAGGATCACGTTTTGGATTTGTTGGTGGATTATCACCATAAGGTGAATTGTCACGCTGGTCCCGATTTATTAATGTCCATTCTTCGACAGAAGTACTGGATACTTTCCGCTCGCAATTTGATACGCGCTAGAGTGCACAGATGTGTGCCCTGCTTTAAGCTCCGCCCGCGTTTCAACGCGCCGGAAATGGCCGACCATCGTTCTTGTCGTGTTGTACAGACGGTGAAACCTTTCATACATACTGGGACGGACTATGCTGGACCGTTTAAAGTCACTATTGCCCGTGGTCGTGGTATACGTTCCACAAAGGCATACATTTGCCTATTCGTTTGTATGACAACTCGTGCGGTTCACATAGAGTTAACCAGTGATTTGAGTACGCAGGGTTTTATGTCTGCATTTAAACGATTTTTATCTCGCCGTGGTCCCGTTAAGCGCTTATACTCTGACAACGGCACAAATTATGTTGGAGCGCGACGCAATATTTCGGAATTACATACATTCTTACGCTCCAAGTACTACCAAAGTGAATTCGCCCATGTCTTAGCTGAGAATCGCATTGATTGGTGTTTTAATACGCCAGCGGCTAGTCATTTTGGTGGCAATTGGGAGGCGAATATTAAAAGCCTTAAGTCGCACCTGTTTCGGGTCATAGGCGAACAGATTCTCTCGTACGAGGAGTTGAGCACCGTACTCGCTCAGGTAGAGGCGTTGATGAATACGCGTCCGTTGTGTCGGACTTTGTCTAGTGATCCATCAGAGCCACTAGCGTTGACGCCGGCTCACTTCTTGACGACGACTCCTCTTAAATATTTGCCCGCTTTAGATGTCGAGACTGACAAACTGCAGCTTCACCCGCGTCACGCTCTGCTAGATAGCTTAGTTCAGTCCTTTTGGAAGCGATGGAGGACAGATTATCTGCATACGCTGCAGTCGCGTCAAAAGTGGAACACTCCTTCAGATCCAGTCACAGTCGGTACTGTGGTGATATTGAAGACTGAGAGTGCGCCTCCTCTGCACTGGCCTCTTGGTGTAGTGGAAGAAGTTTTTCCGGGTTCGAACGGAATAACGCGAGTCGTAAAAGTTAAAACCGCAACTGGATCGTACCTGCGTCCGGTTAGTCGTGCCGGAGTAGTGGCATAGTTAGTTATAAGTTGTTTCGCTACCTAGTATTGATAGTTTAGATTAGTAATAGGGTTTAGTTTCGCTTTTGTTTTTTTTCTTTTCTTTGAAGGTAACCCTTCAAACCCGGGGGGAATGGTTGCGCCAATTTGCTATGTTCCGCGATTTTGTTTTTTGTAATTTATTTTTTTGGCCTGGCAATCCTATCCCTTCCGTTTTCCGCCCGCACGACCTCTAGAAATGGAATGACATTGACGTGTGTGCATCGATTGTGAATGTGACCGCACCGCTAAAACCGCCCGCTCGAAATTACAAGAAAATTGACTATTTCATGATCCAACCATTCAAAACTCAACAATAGTGCAGTGTAGTGCAAACAGGACCTGGCAGTGGTTAAATGTGCGAAGTCGAGGATCGCCGGCCGGCGCCACGTGCAACCTTCGAAGTCTAAAGGTCAGTGTTCCTTCCTAAATACATTTATCCCATTAATGAACGCCAAGCACAGTATCTGCATATTGTTAACAAACCTTAGATCGCTTTTCAAACCTACAGTCCACATCAAGCAAATTCGCGCAACCATTACGCATTTGTTCAAACTCTAACTTAGCATTTCGCAGACGGCCACCGACACGAATGAGTCCGTCTTGCAAAAATGGTTTCAAATGTTGAAGTGCGGGACTACAAGGTTTATGTGATTCTAAACTACGAAATTCTATTGAAAAATAAAATTTCTGCAACTCTCGAAGTACAACTGATTCAGCTCTATCCAAATCAGCTGCGATTATAGAACCACGCGATGGTAATAATCTCAAAAATCTTAGGACGTAAACTACACAGCGTAATAGTCTCGACCAAGACGAGACTCGATTAGACAACAACAAAACAACTGACTCTTCACGCGGAACTGATACTAAAAGCGTATGTTTCTTCTCCTCGGGTGGCTCTGAAACAGTAGCGGGGTTAAAAGGAGCATTTGGCCACTCGTTAGGAGTGGTATGAAGCCAGGGAGGGCCACAAAACCAAAGCGGATGATTTAAAATTTGCGCAGGAAGCAAACCACGTGAGAGACAATCAGCTGGGTTTTCTGTTCCAGCGACATGGAATATATTTTCCGGTGACAATTCAGCTTGAATCTTAGCCACCCTATTTGCGACAAACGTGCCCCATCGATGGGGTGAAGAGTGGGCCCAACATAGAGCAACGGTTGAGTCTGAAAACGCTACAATTCTCTCTATATTAATGCGAGGACGACAAGTTTTGACTATAGATGTAATCAATTGAACCAACATAAGAATAGCGCAGAGTTCGAGACGAGCAAGAGAGACAACCTTACGAGGAGATACCTTTGATTTTGCGCTAATGAGGAAAACTGAAATGTTATCGCCATTTTGGACCTGAAAGTAAACCACTCCCCCGTAAGCCCTCTCACTGGCGTCTGCGAAACCTACCACATTAACAACAGTGTCTGGTACTATACCAACATGGCGAGGAATCTGTATCTGATCGAGCATTGGAAGCTCTTTCCTATAGCGAGCCCACAACTTGGCAACACTGTCAGGAGCGGTGTCGTCCCAATCACAGTTGGAAAGCCAAAGCTCTTTTATAAGCAGCTTTGCATACAAAACGACAGGAGCTACAAAACCCATTATATCCCATATCCGAGCTACACATGCTAGGATAACGCGTTTGGTACAAGTTGGCGGAGTCGAGCTAATTTTAAGACTGAACATATCAGTTGCGGGTGACCAACTTAAACCAAGGATCTTATGCGAATCACTATCATCGAATTCCTTTACCGAAGTCAACCGGTGTGACGGTGGAATCGACTCTAATGTAGCTTGCGAGTTGCTTGTCCATTTCACCAGATCAAATTGACCGGACTTCATGAGGCTGATTACTTGAGCAGCGGTCTCTATAGCCTCTGCTTCACTAGGTACACTGTACACAAAATCGTCCATGTACAATCCGGTTTCAATAGTGGCCCTTGCTTTCGGGTATGTATCACCCTCGTCAGCGGCCAACTGCTTGATAGTGCGAAGAGCGTGAAAGGGACTAGACTTAAGCCCAAAACAAACACGATTGAATTCGTAAACCTTCAAAGGTTCCTGCGGAGAAAATCTATACAAGAAGCGTTGGAATCTACGGTCACATTCTCTGATTCCAATACTAAGAAACATTTGCCGAATATCGGCAGAGAGCGCAATAGCAAACAAGCGAAAATTTACTATTATTTCAAATAAGTTACCCTGGAGGTTCTGACCACAATACAAGATATCGTTAAGCGATATGCCAGTACTAGTCTTAGCGCTACCATCCATAACCACACGCAGTTTAGTTGTAAGTTTGTCTTCTCTAACAACTCCATGGTGCGGGATGATATAAAACGGGTAATCACGTGTCTCCTCAGTCTCGGCAGGCGCTGATGAGATATAACCTTTATCTAAATATTCGATCAGCACATCATCATAGGCTTGCTTCAACTTAGGAGACGCCTGCATCTTACGTTCCAAGCATAGAAAGCGTTTTTCTGCGGAGGCACGGGAGCCACCGAGCGAAAAAATATCACCCTTGAAAGGGAGCGCGACAACATAACGACCATCCTTATCACGAGTAGTCGTGCGGGTATAAATCTCCTCAGGGCTGAGAATAGGCGGGACATTGACCTCTTCAATCTCCCAGAACTTGCGGATGGTAGACTCAAGCGGCGGCTCGACGGTGCAACAGTGCGACACAGTCGAGTAACTAACTAAACAAGCGGGTGCGGAACCAACTATAACAAACCCGAGAACTGTTTCCAGTGCGTGCGGAGCGGGGTACATCGGAAGACCTTGAATTTTACGTGATAACTGGAGATGCGGGAGAATCGAAGCACCGATCAATAGATCGATATCTCCAGGGAAAGCGTAATTTCCGTCGGCTAACTGCAAGTTCTTAAACTCCGTCAGCATGGACGTGTCAACCGGTACCGTGGGCAACCGTTCCGTAATCTTATCTGCGACTAGCGAATCCATTTCAAACGAAATATTACGATTAAAACGTGAACTAAATATTATTTTAATGGAACCGTGAATGGTTGCCTTTAAACCTCCAAAACCTTTCACTTCTGAGCGGGATGACCAATTATTAAAACTAAAACCAAGGCGTTGACAACAATCCCGAGTAATAAAATTACTCTGGGAAGCGCCATCTAGTAGCGCTCGAACGGTGTGCGGTTTGCCAAAGGCATCTACAATGACAACTTGCGCGGTCGCAAGTAAAACGGTAGTGATTTGAGTACCAGCGGCGGAAAGCGAACACAATGTTACGTCGTTTGCACTTGCAGCAGGCCGCGCGTCACAAGCGTCGCGCGTCCGCGCAGGCCGCGGCCGCGATGGCAGCTTACTACTCTCAAAATGTAAGAAGGTATGATGTCTAGCTAGACATTTACGACAGCTAACACCACTGTTACATGACGTAACCAGATGTTTGTCACTTAGACAATTAAAACACAAATTATTAGTGCGGACAAACTTGTAACGATCCCTAGGCGATAATCTCTGAAATTCCGAACACTTGTACAGCTGTGTATGGCTACCCTTACACAGAGAACAGTCAGGTGTTGAGGCGGTATTAACTAGCGTATGTGCAGTCTTGACTGACTTCGATGACGCGTCTATACGGCGATCGGAACCTGTCCTATTCGTGACTTCATGACGTGCCGACGTGCGCTGCAATACCTTAATATGGTCGCGAATAAAAGATTCTAAATCTTCGAACTTAGGTATTTCTTTACCGCGCTGAGTCGTTTCAAACAGACGAACAGTTTCAGGATCTAATTTCTGTAAACCGATATACAAAAACAAAAAGTCACAGAGGTCATTGACCTTTAGGTTCTTTACTGCACGAACAGATGATGCGAAAATATTTAAAAACTTCTCTAAATTATGATCGTTACAAACGGAAAAACTTTTCAAATCGAATAATTGATCTAAATATGCGGTGGCTACTAATCGCTTATCTTCGTATTTTGTTTTTAAAGTGTCCAAAACTAAAGTGTAATTTTCAGCGCTAAACGTAATTCCAGCACAGACAGCCTTTGCCTTACCGGTCAATTTTTCTACGAGATAATGCAATCTCTCGTGATCTGTCAGCGATGTGTTCCTATGTATTATATTTTCGAAACTATCTATAAATAAATTCCAATTTCGAATGTCACCATTAAATTCAGGTATTTGAATTGGCGGCAATCGTGGGCGTTCGCGAGGAGGGTTGGATAAACCACTCGCGGGGGGGGGGAGTCTCTAAACTCCTAGCAATACGTTTGATACGACAATACAAGTCATCAAAGGACGACAATGCCTGATAACTCACACAGTAATCAGGATTTAACTCCAACTCTAAAATGTTTATATCCTTAATTGTAGATTTAAAATCCGCGCGCAAACTATCTAAAGTTTCCAACGAACACAAGAAAGCATCTCTAATCATCAGATCCGAGATTTGCAAAGATTTATCACAAATTGATTGAACACGTGAAAACTGTGAGTCCCTTTCGGCGTATAAAAGCTTTAACTGAACCTTTAAATCAGTACTAACCTTGGTTCCCTTAAGAGACATCTTGTTTTGATATATTCACACTATACACTCAAACAAACACTTAACGAATTATTAAGTAAGCGATAATTATCAGATAACAATATGGTAATATTGTAAACAACAAAGTGAACGGCGTCGTTCATATGCGTATATAATCTATGGTTTATCCGTTTCCTACAAATATTCACTCAACAATGAACGGGTATTTTTGAAATGCGTCTACCTACATGCAATTTGTAGGACTTCCGAATGAATTTTGTCAAGAAAAAGAATGCGATCGATTTATATCTACGCTGATATTTACGTAGCTAACTATAATTATGCGGTGCGGTTGACGGCGTAGGTACCGTAATTATCAATGGCTCTTTAACTATACGAGCGAAATAACGTATAGTTGCCTAAATGCCTAGATGCGGGTTTTCTACTATTATATCTAGGTAAACAGGCGCGTTGCGTTTATTCCCTATGGAACAAATACTATATTGCGAAATTACAAGAAAATGATTCACGATCCTGCTCGTAGGACCAAAAAGTAATGGTTGCGCAAATAAGCTTGATGTTTTAATGGACTGTATGTTTGAAAAAGCGATCTAAGGTTTGTTAACAATATGCAGGTACTGCGTCTAGCGTTTATTAATGGGATGAATGTATTAGGAGGAACACTGACCTTTTAACCTCGAAGGTTCCACGTGGCGCCGGCCGGCGGACCTCGACTTCGCACATTTAACCACTGCCAGGTCCTGTTTTGCACTACACTGCACTATTGTTGAGTTTTTGATTGGTTGGATCACGAAATAGTCAATTTTCTTGTAATTTCAAGCGGGCGTTGTTAGCGGTGCGGTCACATTCACAATCGATGCACAAACGTCAATGTCAATTCATTTCTTGAGGTCGTGCGGGGAAGGGAAACGGATGGTATAGGATTGCTAGGCCAAAAAAATAAATTACAAAAAACAAAGTCGCGGATCATAGCAAATTGGCGCAACCAAATAGTGTTTCATTGTCAAGTTTTAATCAAAATTGGTGAATGCAGACAGTGAAATCAAAGCAAAAACAAGTATCGTCTAATGAAATTGTAAATAGCCTTGTTACTTACTGTTCGTAACAAGGCTTAGGATATTTAAATAGGATGTCATTAAGAAAATAAAAAACGATTAGTTTTTCATCTTCAGATAACAAATAAGATCAAATGAGTGCAACTGGTTGCACCAACGCAGCTCGTACTCAAGTCAAAGAGAGAACATATATATTATGGGTGGGTTTTAGTTAACTTTAAAAGTCTAACATTATCCACCCTACAGCGGTTAAAATTATTGGATGATTTCCCAACTAAAAAAAATGGATACATGAAAACTATTTGATATTGATTATTTGACTAGTTACTTCTAGATTTTTATACAATATTATTTATTGGTCTTAATTTTTCTTATAAATTTTGATAATGATAAAAATATTGACAAATAACCTATTAGTTCAGTATTTACTATCTGGCAAAGTCATGTGTGTAAGAGAAATGTACCTACGTATAAATTCAGCAACATAATTTGTTCATGAGCTTCAAACAGTTGCTGTCTCAAGGAATAAACAAATTAACAATACCATACATACATATACAGACTAAACTCATTAGTACGTAAATTTAATTCAATAAAAAGTCTGAGAAACAGGCACCTCCTCATAATTCTTGTTGAGTAGATACTTAAAGTAACTTCAGAAAGCAAGTACTTGTTATGTACGGTGTACTTACTTTTATTACGATCTCGGATTTTGCCAAAAGTTTCCTTTTTTTTGTTACAAAATTTCTAAGTTATAAGTATGTTTTCTGTTCGTTTGAAAGACGGCAATTGGTAATGCGAAACACGTTTTTATGAATCAAATAAAAAGTCTAGTTTTAATAAATGGTACTCTAGGTACCTCATTAGTGTCTTTGTACGCTTGTCTCGTATCATTTAGGATCAGCACAATACGTTTTTTTTTTGTTTATTCTGTCCTGTCACTCATCACACTATCAAATCGCTTTGCACACAATCTATCCATCTTTTGTTAGGTCTCTTTCTCCCTTTCCATCTGTCCACATGCATACTTATAACTGTTTTAGTAACATGCGTGTCATCCCTTCTCTTCACATGACCATGCTAAGAGATATAAAACGCTTTCAACTTTTCAGTCACTAATGTTTTTGTATTATTTAAACTGCTTCAATAGATCTAGACCCTCGATTCAGATGAAGGAGGATCTCTACAGTACTTGAGCAAGTTTAATGTGTTATGTTAATAAAATACTAGAATGTAAATAAATGTAACTTGGATGGGTCATCTGAACAGGATAAGAGAAGCCGTAGGTAATGGTATGGCAAAGAGCACATTAGCACAAGTATATCACATCTGGACTGACAGAAACATCTCTCGTAAGACCAAGATAAAGCTCGTCATCAACCTTATATTCTCCATCCTTCCATAATTATGAAGCAAAGACCTATCTTTAAAAAAGGTGAGCGCTGTAGTATTAAAAAATTGTGTTGGAGAAAAATGCTTGGAAACCACTGTACATAGCATCGGACCAGTGACACCATAATAGTTTAACTCAAAACAGATAAACACATTTATTAGTAAAAATTACATTTACAAGTCACAAACACAACACAAACAACAAAACAAACAAACAAAACAAAAAAAAATCAAACATCTACGAGTCTTGCCAGATTATGCCAAAGAAGAAGCTATAAATACTTACTTTAGTCACATGGAAAAAAATATTGCTTAAGAAAAAAATTGATAGTAAAAATTCAGAGGCAGGAGTCCGTTAAGTTAGACCAAATCCATTCCATACTGGAGACCAGTCTGCGAAGATAGGACACATAGTGTAATATAGTCTACAACAAACTTAGTCGACTAGGTCATGACCCACAACATTGAAAACAAGCGACGCATTAAAAAAAGGAAGTACTGCATTTAATTTCTAAGAAGAAATATTACAAAATATAATTATGAACTCATAAAACAGGAAAAAACTCAAAAAATTAAAAGTAGTTTCATTCATTTCAATAGGTTATTAGATAACTCCAAAACTTTGGAAAATTTTGGAAGGTTAATATTTTACTATATAATAATGAGTTCTAGTTGTTCATTCCCAAATGCAGTTTCGTTGAAAAGAATGGGTATAAATAAAACTCTACACATTTCAATTTCAGAATAGAAAACTCTCTCTCTCTAAAAGCGGGAGAAGTGATGGTATGATTGTCCACCTAAATTTTTTTATTAAATAATCCAACCTGCCCTGTCCATAGATCATCTTGATTGACACCTTCCAATAAAATTTAATCAAGACAACGAAACACTCGAATCAATTCACCTGCCACCCAAAACTCATTGTCACCCTCATACCGGGTGAAACATTGGTGAATTTTCCGGCACGTAACTCTCAGATTTAATGTAATTTATCTGCACTCATGAAGCACTCATTTGAAACGATTTACGCGCGTGTACTCAACACTCATTCCACCTTTGTATTACGTGAAACACTTGTATGAGTCGGCGAAGCTCTAGACAATGAAAAAGAATCTTGACGACTCTAAGAATAGGCGTTTTCAAACGGTACTAGACATGTTCAAATTCAATGATATTTATTTTGCAAATAGGTTTTAAAAGCACTTTTACAGGTCGATTTTATTTTTCGACAATTTTAACTAGATGAGGCCGGTGTTTCCTAGGTGACTACCCTGAGAAGAAACACCGAAACAAACTCAGGGGTGATGAATTTTGTTTTTTTTTTTTAAAAACATTACATTAAAAAAGAAAATCTGATTGTTATAGAAGTCGTAATTAATTAACCTTAACCATTAAGCTGACTATATATTTGGTTTGGGCTTGTAAATTATTAAATGATTTCTTAGATTCTTACTTTTTCTTCTTCTCGAATCGATGGTTTCCATTTCCCTCTAAGTTTTTGGGCCCAGTAGGTTGCCACGTTTATACCGGCGTCAGTGGCGTTTTAAGGTCCTCCAGGGTGCATTTGTAGGGACATTTTGGACACTCCAATAAGTGGGCCATTGTTTGGTCAGAAGCACCGCACTCGCACTGGGTGTCAGAGGTGTCTGTAAACCCCCATTTTGGCAGGTAGTGTTTGCAACGGCCTACTTGGGTGCGCAGTTTATTGATTGCTTTCCATATAGGCCACTGCAGATCGCATCTGGGTGGCAGATGTTCCTGGGGTTGAACGAAGTCGGGCGGTGGTGTAGTGTTCCTCCCACAACTTACATCATCTAACCGTGGATGGTCTGTTCCGAATAGTGCCTTTTGCATTCTAGGAAAGTGATTACTCTTTTGAACAATCCGCTAGCTCTGAAGTTTTTTTTATAGTAGGTAAAATCATAAAATGACAAATCCCGCCCTTGGGTGGGGCGGGAGATAGTGTCAGACTCTTACTGACTAAAAACCTAGCCTGCTGCATTGCCTTCGTCCCGGGGCCCCAGGTTTAATTTTCACATAACCCTTGGCCCCAGTAGGCTTCGGCCCTGCTGGGCCCCTGCAGTTTGCTGACAACTCCTAGAGGCGCACGGGAACAGTGCGCGCCATTAATGAATTGAGCTCGGTCTGTTACCGGACGGACGGACAGCGAGCTATCTATTGCCCGCCGTCCGCGAGCCCGCGCCTCCGGAGGGCCAGCTCTTAAATTGGATATCGCTAAATCCCAAGTTTGACGCATAGAGCAAGAAAGTCATTCATAATATTTCCATACTACAATAGAGCACATAAATGAGGAAAATGTTTAGTATGAATGTGATAACAATGAATTTTTCGTAATCGTAATTAGATAATTTAAATCTAAGATATGCATTTGGCGTCTAAGATATATGTCGTAATAGCCACAGGCAAAGTAGTAGCTCAAAGGAACCCAGCAATTAATGATAAAATAAATGATAAATGCTATTTATTTTGCAAATAGGTTATTAAAAACACATTTACACGTCAATTTTTTTCGTCAATTTTAACTGGATGAGGCCGGTGTTTCCTAGCTGACTACCCTGAGAAGAAACACCGAAACCAACTCAGACAAACTCAAACTCATATTACCTATATTAATTAGTATAATAAGCATACTCACATATTGGTTTGATATTATATTAATTGTGTTGACTATGTAACTACCGGTTGAATGGAGTCAATTTCACATTGTTTCATTGGTTCCATTTATTGTTTAATGTTGACTAAGCGACCTATGTAGTAATTTAACATGCTGTTAAAATTATAACAGTATCAATAATTTAGTCATTAAAAAGAGGTAGTATTTACTATTTGCTTTGTGTATTTAACCTAATGAAGTAGCTTGTGTTATTTAATTTTGGTGTATTATGCTTTTTTCGTGTATTTGGTGTCGTTATTCGGATGATTGCAAAGCGAACGTGCATTTTAATACGGATCGCAGTTGTACTCACAAATTACAGTTTTTATTACATGAGTTTACTTTTACCACTCTTGTGTTTCAAAAAGGATTTTGTCTGATTTCAACTTGATTGTACAAACCGGAGATGGTGATGTGCTCAACCTTAATGGTTGAGCACATCACCATCTCCAGTTTGTTTAAATTTGGTTCTGTCTGATCTTCGTCATAATAATTATAAATAAAACGAGCTTGGTTGAATTAAGTTATGTATATAAAAATTAATAAATGATATTAGATTTTTTTACCCGACTGCGCCAGAAGGAGGGTTATTTTATTGATGTAAAATATTATTTGACTGTAATCCCACCTGATGGTAAGCAGTGATGCAATCGTTGATGGTGGGAAGCACTAGTTTATCATCTGTCAGTCTCAAAATAATTGCAGCTTAGGTTAGACATCACATGGATACAACAGCGGACTGAAGTTATACATTCAACAAGATACATAGTTTATAAAGTAGTATCGATGAATACATATAGTAGTAAAAAAAAACCTTTTATTATTCCTTACAAGATACAATATGAAGTATTTGATGAATAAACGCGAATGTTAAAAAGATATTTAAATAGAACCTCATTCCTAACAATAAAGTTATGGTACAAAAAAATACAACACTAAAAGCTAAAACGGAGTACTTCATATTTCTTTATAGTAGTTAATAAAATGCAAGAAAGATATTAGCACGTATTCTAAAAACATTTAGATACAATAAGAAACAGTAATAGTGCTCTAGAGACTCATGAATTTTCTGCTATACACAAATAAGCCACAGAACATGGCTGTCTCACACAGACGACAGTTTTATTTGAAACAATGCCATTATGTGCAGAAAACACACGAAATTTAATTTAGTGCTCTCTCGTCTGTTTATTAAGACGGTTGTGTTTTAAAGAGGTTTTAAACAAAACGTGAAACCCCAACTAATGTAAGAAAGAAAGAAAAACGATTAAGTTTATGTTTTGTTTTGTATTTGTTTATGTTTTTAATTAGATTTTTTTATTATTTTATTGTTACATTTACATTAATAGTTTACACTCAAAATCAATACAAAAAAAAAAACACGTTTGAAACTTTTCTAAGGTTTATGTGATAAATTCGAAGTAGCAAGCTCATGTTTTTTAAATAACTTTTTTTTATGTACTATGTAGACAATGCCTAAGCCGTTAAGTCCGTCTTTGTACTTTGTGTTGCATGAATATTAAATAAATAAAATAAATATTTTTTTTACATTAAAATAAATAAGCTTTAAGCATAAACCTTAATATGTGATGTCACCAGTTATATAATATTTACATTTTTTTAAATATACCGGTGATACTTTTTGATAGCACGGTTTTGGGAATTTTATTCAAATTATCTAATAATTTATATTCCTAAGTTATAGCATGTATTGTTAGCTATCTGAAGTTCTAGGTTGATAAATCAAACCGGGCTGACAAGGAGGCTCTGCTTCATGGGGACCATGTGGTGTCCTCGCACCACACACAACATTAGCCGTGATCCTCTTGGACGCGTTCAGCTTGACCGTCGATGGTTTCTGAAGCGATGGTGCCTTCAGTGCTCCGTAAAGAGCCATGAACCAAACGATTCTGCGAAGAGCCACCAGCAAACCCTTATGTTACGATTCTAAGCCTTCAGGTTGCACTAGTCGTCGGCTCGAACACTTTGATTGGCGACACTAAAATGTATGCCATCTTATCCAAAATCGTGTACATTAGTTAGATATGCTTTAGTAAGGAATAAAAAGTTAGAGCACACTCTTATGACATGACGCAATACAAATGTTTCTAACGAAAAGAACTCATAAAATTTTACGAACACACTTTTGGGTGACTAGGTATTATGAAAAGTCTTTTAAATTTGTATATTCAAAATTATATAAATTGACTTTTTGAATAAATAATATCTATCCCTGTATTAAAACCATTTCGCTACGTTTGTACTTCATAAGATACTTCTAAAGATGCACAAATTAGTGTCGAAATATGGGACGATTAAAGCACATAAAATTACTTAAGTATATCTATATTATTTTAACTAATACAAAGTAGGGTACCGGTACAGGCCAGTCCTATAATATTCAATACGCATGGTGCGAGGGTACCGAACGATTTCCCGCGAGGCGGTGACCCTCTTTGCTGGCCAACCACCGTGGGATCTGGAGGCAACAGTCCTTGCACACATGCACGAAAAGCGCATGGAGATGCAACGCCGGGGCGAAATTCCGCTGCCACGACAAGTCGAGGCATGGCGGACAGAGCTCCGGCGGGATCTCATGGCGAAATGGCGTCAGCGACTATCGCAACCTCGTTCGGGGCGCGCCACAATTGGGGCGATAAGGCCCATCCTTGAGGCGTGGCTGGAAAGACCTCACGGCGCTTTCAACTTCCGCACGACGCAGGTGCTTACCGAACACGGAAAGTTCGCTAAGTATCTGTTCCGGATTCGTGCGAAGGATTCGCCCGGGTGTCGCCACTGTGTGGAACACCCGGAGGACACGGTGGAGCATACTGTAGAGGTGTGCCCCGCCTGGGCGGAGCATCGCCGTGTCCTCGTGGGGGCAATTGGCGGCAGCGATCTCTCTCGACGGGCCTTGGTTCAGGCCATGGTCCGGAGTGAGGAGGGATGGCAGGCGGTCGCCTCCTTCTGCGAAGCAGTAATGCTAGCAAAGGAGGAGGCCGACCGCATCAGGCAGAGGCAACGGGGCGCTCGCCCCAGCCGCCGCCGGGATTCCGATCCCGATTTCCGGCCACCGTAGGCGCGGGCTTGCGGACGGCGTGCAATGGGCAGCACGCTGTCCAATCGTCCGGTAACTGACCGGACCGAGCCCAAGTCATCGACGGCGCGTTCTGTTCCCGCGCGCCTCAAGGAGCTGTCAGCACACCGAAGAGGTCCAGCCTGCTGGGGTCAAGGGCCGTTTTCTGAGAGGAAGGCTCAGCCCCGGCACTATAGGCTACGAAGGAACGGGGTAGGTTTTTAGTCAGTAAGAGTCTGACACTACTTCCCGCTCCGCCCAAGGGTGGGATTTGTCATTGGATGATTTTACTTACCATAAAAAAAGTCCTACAATATTAAAGGTCATGGACCATTGAATTGAGCAGTGTTGGCCGAGTGGTAACAGCCCCGACTTACGAGTTGTAGGTTGCGGGTTCAAACTCAGCCAGTTGTATTACTTTGTACAATTTATTTCATCACCACTGCTTTCAAAACGGTGAAGGAAAACTTTGTGAAGAAACTGGCATGTCCTAGAAACAAAAATTCGAAGACATGTGACATCCACCAATCCGCACTGGGCCCGCGTGGTGGATTACGGCCCGTTCCTGTGAGGCCTGTGTCCCAGCAGTAGGAACATTAAAGGCTGATGATGATGATGATGATGAATGGACCATATCAACCACGCAGGTCACATTTATTCCTAGACAAAGTACCCATTGTCTGGGAATTTTTGATCCTTAGTGAAGTCGCTTAGCTACCGAACGGGTTTTAAAAAATTAGTCATCAGTCTTGACAATACTATAAGAATAAGAGAAGGTGTAGTGTGAAGAAAGTCGAAATAATGTCCAAAGTACGCAATAGAAAGAAACAAGGTTTAAAGCGCAGATTTCCAGCACACAAGTAAGACTCCCTTCCACGACGATAGAAGGAGTAGTAAAAATAAGAAGATGACAGGACATACAGAAAGAAAATAGAAGTACCTTCATACGTTTTTATTTATAAGAACAATAATGAATTGAATGACAATGTATCATTGTATATGTCACCGGGGCCTGGTTCAAGCCATGCTCCGGAGCGAGGAGGAGTGGCAGGCGGCCGCCTCATTCTGCGAAGCAGTAATGCTAGCAAAGGAGGAGGCCAACCGCATCAGGCAACGGAGCGCACGCTGCCGCCGCCGCCGGGATTCCGATCCTGATTTCCGGCAACCGTAGGCGCGGGCTCGCTGACGGCGGGCAATGGGTAGCTCGCTGTCTGTCCGTCCGATAACAGACCGGTCCAAGCTCAAGTCGTTTACGGCGCGCACTGTTCCCACGCGCCTTAGGAGTTGTCAGCAAACTGTAGGGGCCCAGCAGAGCCGCAGCCTACTGGGGCCAAAGGTTATGTGAACCGTGTCACCCGAGGCCATGGGACAAAAGGCAATGAATGTTTTTAGTCAGTAAGAGTATGACACTATTTCCCGCCCCACCCAAGGGCGGGATTTGTCATTGGATGATTTTAACTACCATAAAAAAAAGGTTGTATATGTAAAAGCAATGATTTTATATAATAAATAGAAGTAAATCACTACATTACAAATCTGACTATAGTAGGTACAATGACTTAATAATTTTTACTAATTTTTCAGAGCGCCCATTTTCACAGGCTCGTGCAAAGGGTATTTAAAATCCGCAGGCAGCGTGAGGAAAGCGCCAGTAAGCACACAATTATAATTTCGTATTCGGGACGCCGTAACGCAATAATTTAAGCTTACGAATACAATTTGTACGTCAAGGGGAACGAATGAATGAACGAATGAAGTGTACCAAGTGAATAATTTTGTGTACAAGTGCTACGTTGACGGGGTTTTGTTGCGTATTCTGTCACCTGTGCAAAGTAAATTACATTTTTAGAGCAGAATTTAATTATTTAGTGACATTTATGGTAATAAGGTGTAGGCTTTTGAATTTCTCGAGATTGTTTTTTTGAGGGTTTCACACCTAAAATATCGCGGGGAATTTCCGAGGGGAAACCTGTAGTCCTAGAATGTAAAAGGCAACTGAAGGTCATAAGTGTCATAATCAGTAAAAGTCTGGCATGCCTTCCCGCTCCGCCCAAGGGCGGAAGATATCATTGGATGATTTCCCACCTTAAAAAAATACCTTAAAGGTAAAAATGGGACCCTATTATTAAGACTTCACTGACCATCTGTCTGGCACCAAGTTCATCATCATCACTTCAGCTGAAAGAAGTCCACTGTTGGACATGGTTTCCCCCAAGTATCACCATAATGACCGGTCCTGTGCGTCTCACATCCATTGGATTCCCGTGACCCTCACCAGGTGATATCGCACGAATAGTATGTTGTCTGTGGCTCGAGGTTGTATAACAAAACATACAACCTATTACTTATGAGTTATCGTACTGGCTTGTAAATACTTCGAAGGATGTGGGCATTTCTTGAATATTTTTGAATTTTTATAGGAAAAGAATATCATAATTATTGTTTTTTAGGCAGTGCTACGTTGACCATTGAAGTGTAATGAAGTAAATTTAATTTTATTAGCAATTGAAAGTCTTATATCGTGTTTTCTTCATACTTCGATCCCGAAAGTCGAGCCTGCAGTAGCCAGGGTTCGACAATAGCTAGACAGTTGAAATTTTCACAGAATAGATGATGTACATATTTCTATTGCCACTATAACATCAAATACTAAAAACAGATTAAAATAAAATATTTAAGTAAGCTTCCCATACAACAAACGTGATTTTTTGCCGTTTTAGGGTTCCATACTTAAAGGGTAAAAACGGGACCATATTACTAAGACTTCGTTGTCTGTCCGTCTGTCGGTCGCCAGGCTGTATCTCAAGAACCGCGATAGCTAGACAGTTGAAATTTTCACAAATTATGTGTTTCTGTTACCGCTATAACAACAAATACTAAAAACAAAATAAAATAAATATTTTGGGGAGGCTCCGATACAACAAACGTGACTTTTTTGGCATTTTTTGCTAGACATCAATAATATAATTGTGAATATTTCAAGTACAACAGGTAGGCACTTGAAATATTCACAAAACACTCAGTTGTATTTTTATTTTAATAAAAGACAAAATTAGATTAAAATAGATATTTAAGGTAAAACTGGCGTTTTTGGTATGGGAGGTCCCCAATACCAAAGACGCCATTTTTTGCTTGATACTGTTACCTAGTCAATGGTTTTTTTTTTTTTTTTAACGTAGGTAAAATCATCCAATGACAAATCCCGCCCTTGGGTGGGGCGGGAAATAGTGTCAGACTTTTACTGACTAAAAACCTACCTTTCCATTCCTTGCCTTTATCCTGGGGCCTTTGGTGACAGTCTCACATAACCTTTGGCCCCAGTAACCTAGTCAATGGTACGAAACCCTCCGTGCACGAGTCCGTCTCGTCCTTGGCAGGTTTTTTACTAGATACAGCACGGAACCCTTCGTGCGCAAGTCTGTTTTGCACTTGGCTGCTTCTCTTTAGTTTTGGTTTCACGCATTCAACAAAATTTCATTAAGCTGAACTAGTGTTTTGTCTAATAAAGACAGACTTTATTATCATTGCTTTAGGTTTCAGTAGTTCTGTATGTAGTGATAGGGGTTGAAATGTAATTGCTAAGGTTCAGCCTAAGTAATTTCATTTCGACGGATATTAATTTGAAACTCGCTGGATCATTACACTCTTAGGTAACCTACAGCTTGCTGAAACAATGTTTGCCATTAGAGTTTTGACAGTTTAAATATATTACTTGTATAAATAACGTAAATGTGTGTACAGCTGAATAGTTATTTTATGTTATTACAGAACTACGTGGATTGTATTGTCTGAACAGATTTGGGAGTAGTAGCAGACAGACAGATTGATAGAGCCCATCATGGGCCTACCAGAGGTTTCACCACATTTTTACACCGTGCGTGTGGTTGAGGAGGGATGGCAGGCGGTCGCCTCCTTCTGCGAAGCAGTAATGCTAGCAAAGGAGGAGGCCGACCGCATCAGGCAGAGGCAACGGGGCGCTCGCCCCAGCCGCCGCCGGGATTCCGATCCCGATTTCCGGCCACCGTAGGCGCGGGCTTGCGGACGGCGTGCAATGGGTAGCACGCTGTCCGATCGTCCGGTAACCGACCGGACCGAGCCCAAGTCGTCGACGGCGCGTTCTGTTCCCGCGCGCCTCAAGGAGCTGTCAGCACACCGAAGAGGCCCAGCCTGCTAACTGCAGGCAGGCAGGGTCGAAGCCTACTGGGGTCATGGGTTAGTTCCGAAAGGAATGCTCGACCCCGGCACGATAGGCTACGAAGGAACGGGGTAGGTTTTTAGTCAGTAAGAGTCTGACACTACTTCCCGCTCCGCCCAAGGGCGGGATTTGTCATTGGATGATTTTACCTACCATAAAAAAAAAATAAAAAAAAAAAAAAAAAAAACCGTGCGTGTGGTTGGTAAAAGTCATAGGGTAATTCTTCGAAACCGAGCGGGTGTTTCATTCGTCTGGCCTAGTTTTTTCTTTACAATTTGATATTTTTATTAGCATACTAGCTGTTACCCGCGACTTCGTCCGCGTTAATTTCGTAGAACATTTGTACAATTAAATAATTCTAATCTTACAATTCATTCTACATTAAAATTATTTGTTTTACTTTCACATAAAACGGCTAAAGGTAAAAACGCAAATTACCTTCAGGAAACACGTGTTATATTCTCGTACATATGTATTATGTACATATGAACGTCAAAGCTTCCGAAAGAGTTGGTCTTAAAATGAACATGAACAAAACTAAAATCAAGATAAACAGCCACGTAGCGCCTACTCTGACTGTGGGAATCCGATGGATGCGAAGCGAGATGCACAGGACCGTTCATTGTGGCGACACTTGGAAAGAGTATGTAAGGGTTGTATTAGTGGGCGTTTCTCCCTAACCCAAAGGAAAAGCATAAGTTTTTGTATGTTTTTGGTTTCTGTTCTGGTAAAACAACGTTGTATATATATTTTTTTAATGATTTGTGCGTCAGAAAAAAAGCATATTAACACGCAGTATGTTTTTAGTAACACTAAATAAATCCTTTCAAATGTAGGCTATAAAAAAAGTGATCAGTGGAGTTGAGCCCTTCACCTTGTAGAGTTTGCAATTCTGTACCTTCTTCTTAACGTAGGTAAATTATCAAATATCTTCTCCCAGTCTGGGTGCAGCGAGAAAGAGCGTCAGAGTTTTAGTGACCAAAATCCACCTGTTTCCCTGCAGTTATTCTTTGTGTTTCAGTGGCTCTTTGTGTTTCAGGGTTGCAGTAAGCATGCTACAATCGCAGTGGTTTTTACTTTCTTTGAGGAGTGGATACAGAGGCACCACGGCATCCTGTCCTTGTGCATTACTCACTGGATGTGGGCGTTTCGGGAGACATCTGTATTGAATTTAGAAGAATGAAACTCTCGATTCTTACCATTGTACGGATCGCTCGGAGATACAATGGAGCTTACGGTTGAAATCTGCGCCACTGTGTCATCGTGAAGGCGATCGTTAAAGAAAATGTCAACCAGTCATTTCCTTCAGTGAAACAATAATGCGATCGAAGGTGGTGTTTGAAACTATGACAGATAAGACATCTTCACGCCTCAGCAGTCGCTATAGATTAGTATGGATTTGCGAAAGCATGTTTGCATTGATTGTTGCACCTTGCTTGTTGATCGCTTTTGGTAGTTATCCAGTATTGTTGCTGCATATTTGACTGATGTCTTCATAATATCAGACGAATTATTTTCCATAGTAGGAAGACCCTACCTACTATGGAAATAGGAAGACCCTACCTACGATACTACCCTAAGAAGAGTCTCCAAATTTTAAATGAATTTCCGCGAAATCTTGAGCGCGTGTATCTCTGCCTAATTGAACTCGCACATTGATGGCCAAACGCAGTGCTGTAGTCGCCGCCGCCGATCGCTTCCACGAAGATACGGCGGTGCTCCATCCAACCGGGATACACCTCCATTGCACGCTCGACCGTGTCCTCCGGACGATTCGCAAAATGGTAATATCTGTACTTCCGGCCGACTACGAAATAGAAACTACTCGAAACAGCCACAACAGCCCTGAGTCTCTAACTTTCAAATGAAATTTGGCGAAACCCTTGAGTGCTACACGCACTCTCTCCGTCGTAAAAAACAGCAGGATTGTTAAATGCTCTGGGACCGTTCAATAAAAAATGCATACACTTATTTTATTTTAACCAACGAAAATGAACGATTTGAAATCGAATGTTAGATTTTAAAGGACAGTGCCTGCCAAACTGTTTCGAAAGTGCTGATCTTAAAACCAGCCACAATAAAAAAGCAGTAAGAATGCAAAAACAAAATTAAAAAAAAAAAACCCTCATCAATCTGAGATTCGAACTACCACAGTCCTACGTGCTATGGCTAGTCACTAAACCACTGTGCTAAAGTCTTAGATAATTTCCCTTCAAAATAGGCGTTCTTGTTATAAACGTCATAGAGTGCCTGGCTCCTTGTCAATGATAGCGTGATGATTTTTATCTTAAATGGAATAATTTAAAAAAAAAAATAGCAAGTATTTTTTTTCACCGACACGTTTTATTTTATGTTTTGATTACTTTTTACAAAACACTTGGAAAAATATTGAACGAAAATGTCTATGTTATGTTTAAAACATGTAAACAACAATTTTATTGATTTATTCGACGTATCATTATATATTATCGGAAAAAAAGAAAATAAATTAATCACAAAAATATTAATTGTCGCTGGGGTTTGAACTCGCGGCAAATCGTATAATACGATATTACTTATAGAGCATGCGCGTTCCTAGGGGCATGTTTAATGTTGCCAGCCTAACAAATCTATTTTCCCTCATATAATTAAAAACAATCTTTAGTAACTCAAATTGTAATTTAAAAAAATATTTATTTATACGTTTAGTTTACTTTAGGAAAGTAAACAAATAGACTGCGCTACAGATTATTTTATAAGGGTCAATATTATAGAAAAGTCGTGAATGTTGATATGGATGTGTGGTGTGACAAAAAAGGATAAAGTGAGGAATAAGTATATTAGAGGAAGTTTGAAAGTGGCGCCAGTTTCAGAAAAGTTGAAGGGGAATCGTTTGTCTTAGTATGGTCATGTAAAGAGGAGGGATGATACACATGTTACTAAAACGGTTATGAGTTTACATGTGGATGGCTGGAGAAGGAGAGGGAGGCCAAAGAAAAGATGGATGGATTGTGTGAAGAGTGATATGAAAGAGACGGAAGTTAGTGATAGCAAGACGGGTGACAGGGCAGAATGGAAGAAGAAAACGTGTTGCGCCGACCCCAAATAACATGGGAAAAGGGCAGGAAGATGATGATGATTATAAAAAAGTCATGAGAACTTTGTAAATCTTTTATTAAATTAATATCTAGTAACACTTTTAGCATCAACAACTTTTAGAATCAATCTCCAATACTATCAGAAGAGTCGGATGAGTTTATTGTTAATTTCGATATCCATTAACCTATCCGATTCAAAATATTTGTCTTCTATTTTGTCAACATATAGACGATATTCAGTCATTTTTCTGGTGTTACAGTGTTAAATGTCGCTTTAGTGATTGAGGCTATTTCATTATGAGCTTTTGTATTGCCTTCTTCTTTGCTTTTGTATTTCTGATTTCTGATCCGTCATTATTTTTGATCCGTCATGGTAGTCACTTGATAAAGATTGAAAAACATAGTAGCAGTTCATTATCAACAAACTATGTTCTCCTGACGGGCACCCCTCGTGTACGATTAAATAGGGAAATTTTATTGTTATGGTCACCCGAAAATTATTTGTTAAATGGTCCAACTTTGGAAAATGGAACCGTAGGTCCGATATTTTCTCATTCCTTTTATTAAGCACGTTTGATTTTCAAGATCCTTGCCAGCACTTATAAATACTTTCGGTATTATAATGACGATTATTTAATTTGGAAACGATAAAAACACAGAACACAAGACATTCTCCTGACACCTGACGTAAATGTCAAAATGGCAACAAACGATTAGTTCCAATTTTGGCCGCGTGTCGACATTTTACCGATAAGATGCAATATTACTCACCCTCCATAGCAAATAGCGTGATAATATATAGCCTATGTTCATCCTTGGAGTTCAGACTTGCTTCGTACTAAATTTCATTAAAATCGGTTGGGTGGTTTAAGCGTGATCGCGTAACAGACAGACAGACAGACAGACAGACAGACAGAGTTACTTTCGCATTTATAATATTAGTATGGATTAGTTTTCCCCAATCACTAAATGTACCAAACGCCCTCATTTGCGCCCAGTGGCTTACGACACAAATAGATATTTTTTTGAAACCGAGCGGGTGTTTCATTCGTCTCGCCTAGTTTTTTTTTTTACAATTTGATATTTTTATTAGCATATTATTTTTCCCCGATCACTAAATGTATCAAACGCCCTCATTTGCGCCCAGTGGTTTACGACACAAATAGATATTTCTTTGAAACTGAGCGGGTGTTTCATTCGTCTGGCCTAGTTTTTTCTTTACAATTTGATATTTTTATTAGCATATTAGTTTTCCCCGATCACTAAATGTATCAAACGCCCTCATTTGCGCCCAGTGGCTTACGACACAATTAGATAGTTACGAAAGCTAGCCAAATGTTTACAACGTCAACTGCTACGACCTGCCTTCTGCTTTGTTGACTTTTGTATAGTAATTGGCGTTCGGGCATAAACAAGTATATGTAAAAGTAAAATAAATGAAATAAATTCTTTCGCAATGAAGCGATACAGAATTTGTTTATTATACACCAATCCTTTATTGCACTCCAAAAAAGGAAACTAAAAAAAATTGTTACTATTGTGCAGTTTTACGGAGTTGACAAGGACGAAATCGTAGGCAATAGCTAGTATACATATAAAATATTACGAAAAGCCGAGAATATCAAAGATTTGTAACACCTGCGCGAAGGTGAGGTGTGTCGCCAGTTTTCTACTAAAATGGCTAGTCAATATAAATGGTTTTAGTTGAATGTCAACTCAACATTGTTGAAATAGTCTGGAAAATATAAATAGTTTGTGTGTTTGGTTTGTTTAGCGGCTACATGGATGTAAATCACGCGCCAACACGTTCGCAAATTAGTCACTGTGGTTTGAAGTACATACTTACCAACCAAGGTCATTGAAGGTCATGTTTTACAACGGTCGGGAAAACGCGCCTCCCAACCAAGGGCGTTGAAGGTCATGGTTTAAAACCACCGTCTCCACGGATTGAAACTAGCAAGGCCACCTTGGTTGGTACGTTGGCTTACAATCTGTTCTACCCTTTAGTCTTGTAGCATCAAAAAGTATAGATATTTTCGTATATATGAGCATGTGTCTTGACTTGTTAAAGGAAAGAATATGAAAGCTGACGAAGGTTATGTAACCTGAAAGTAAGAACAAATATGAAAGAACACTAAAGTTACGAACTATACCGTCGCAGATCAAAGGAGTTTACACAGTTCGTTGACTGCGAGCATTTCGTCGCTTTGAACGTATGAACACTACCCATCGATTGTACCTTTACTTTTTTATTTGAGTAAGTTGGTAATGCAAGTGGAATAGTCTTTATTTGTATCCTTTTTTTAAATATAGGTATTTGTTTTTTCTAAGGCTGTCTCTTGTATTTCTTTCGTTTTCATCTTTATTTTATTTATTAACGTTTTACAAATTCGCTCCCGAAGCATATTCCCCAGGACTAGTAGGTTCAATTTCTCGGGAGAAAAGGTAACCTATAGTATACTCGTACGACAATAGTGTATCTTTGTAAGAATTTTCATTACCAAATTCTAACTTTTATGGAGTACCTTCTATACTTGAACTACAGCTAGTTACAAGTTTAGAAATAAGATATCTTTACTACAAATATTTCAATGGATTATTTTGTTTTCAACTTCCGTTAAATGTCAATTAATTTTCTCGCTGTTTAACTTACAGTTTCAAGTTACTCAATTCTAGAATATTTATTTATATAATCTTCCACGATTTGTAGATCTTCGATAATAAACGTGATAATGGCAGCTTTTATCTTTAATGGTGCTTAAACAGCGGATGAGAAGAGCCACTCTTGACCGAAATACGACAAGACGAGCCAATTACAAGTTTATACAAATTCCAACTTTGAGAAAACACAAACGCCAGATCTTATCAAAACACAGCGATACTAAAATATCTTACTTTGATAAAATTCTGTCAGAAATTTGCTCGAAATATGGATAAATATTGGTGCTATTAACGTAATCCACCAAAATATAAGCCCATCAATTTGCGCGTTTCATAATCCGGCTAATACTTGTCGTAAATAAGGACCAGCTTCATAAATTGGCTCCCTATTCACTGCGACCTTTAGAAAGGGGTTAGTGATGTCAGGGTGCTAATCCAACTGTGTCACTGCAAATGTCAATAGAACCACCTTTTATTGAGTGCTTTAGATTTATATCGTGCACCTGGGTATGTGATATAATTATAATAAAAAATTGTTTATTCAAATAACAATGATCCATATTGGTTAGTACCAGTTGGAAGTTTATACGAGTAATATTAGCATTTTGAATACCGTAATTAGAGACACAATAGAAAGACAATAGGTGTACGGACACCGGTGTCCTTTTGGGAATTCATGAATTAGTATAGATCTGGGGTCTCACCATGACGTGTTAAAATATCAGGCATGCGATTGAGAAAGAGGGATTAACAGTTCAGTTTAGGCCGTAAAATGGATTGCGTTAAGAGTCTCTTTTAATAAACTAGTCCTCTAAAGAGAACTAAATACAGTAATGACTTATTTCCACGAAGACTAATTAAATGACGTAGCGTTTCAGCCCAAAACCTCTGACCAGAGCCGTGACCAACTCAAAGAGTACTAATTATTATTATTTTAACGTACTCACAGAACTTGCAGATGAATTAGTATTTGGGTAACGTTATTAGAGATACGAAAAGCCACTGACATAGGTCTGAAATGTAGGTTTAAAGGGTCCTATGAGAGAGATCTCCTGACTCATTTAACTAGGGACGAATTAAAAATACATATACTGTTTTTTCGTTATGAAATCCCAAGTTCTGACAAAATAGGTTTTTTTTGAAAGATACGTTTTTTTATCTAGTCCTTTTTTTTTGCCATTTTTTTTTCTGATATTGGTGGAATAGGATGGAACCCTGAGAGTAAATTTTCTTTTTAATAAAGAGTAAAATTCGATACTACTTTTTAAGGGTTTCTCAAACTTAGTTTGGTTTCATCATAATTATAAGTTATTTAATACTATCTTTTACCAGCGGCTTTGCTCCCGTTAACTGACTACATGTTCTACTCGACCTATTCTACGCTAGCTACCCTGCCATACACTACCCTACCCTACATACCAATCCTGCCTATCTACCATACCCTACCCTACCCTACTCTTGTGAGCTGCCTCACTCTCCGCCTGTTCTGTACTTCGAGTGGCTGATCAAATATGATAGTTGATATTTATCATTCAGTCTTAATTCTTTATTGTACACAAAAATATAACATAATTTATAGACATAAAGACAGTTCATGTACAAAGGCGAGCTTAACTCAGCAATTTTTTTTTTTGTGGTAAGTAAAATCATCCAATGACAAATCCCGCCCTTGGGCGGAGCGGGAAGTAGTGTCAGACTCTTACCGACTAAAAACCTACCCCGTTCCTTCGTAGCCTATCGTGCCGGGGCCGAGCATTCCTTTCGGAAGTTAACCCATGACCCCAGTAGGCTTAACTCAGCAATGAGTTTTCTCCGAGCATACCTTTGAGTTATTAAAAAAAACGAACTAAACTTTATTGTTATTCGAGGGTAGGATTCGGTGATCAGTATATTTATTAATTTATTATTTGATGATCATCATTATATTGTCATCCTTGTTTCATATTACTTGGGGTCAGCGCAATACGTTTTTTTTCTTCCATTCTGGCCTGTTATCCGTCACGCTATCAGCAACTCCCATTTCTTTCCAACTATTATTATAGGCAGCAACTTAATATTATGAGGAGGTTCTATGTTCGGCTGTATGTATTTTTTTTTTATTGATGTTCACCAATATCTCGATCAATTGTAGACCGATTTCAATTTTTTTTATTTTGATTGAAAGATTATACTCCCGAATTGGTCCCATAAAAATATCTTTTTGATCTAATGATGAACTTCGAAGATATAGAACGAAACTCTTCAAAAATTCATAGCAGAACTGTCGTTTGTATATGTTTGTTCGCCGATATCTCGGTCAATTTTGGACCGATTTTGAAAATTTTAGTTTTGATTGAAAGACTATACTTCCGAGTTGGTTTCATAGAAATTTTGTAGGTAGGTTTGTTTGTTAGGTAAGAACCGCAATTCTGTAATAAATCCGTGTATCCTAGCCGTGTTTGGTATTATTAGAATTGTCATGACAATTTGATGATGGAACCAAATGGAGGAAGGTACCTGTTTAAGTTTGACTGAGGGATACCTACTACAACTAAAAAGAGTGAAATAAAAACTTTTTACAAAAAAAAAAATACAACGTAGGTACTTTAAAAAACACCAAAAAGCGCTAAATAACTTCAATTTCGAAAGTCGGTGTTGAATAACGAAGAGACCAAACTATTATAGAAACACCTATTTGTAAAAAAATATTGTAAACTATTTTGTAAAAAGTTTTTAACAATAAGGTTTACTGAGAGCGAATGCCTTGTTCAAGTCCTCTTATGTATTACCACTACTGTACATTATAGTATAAATAAATGATCATAATTTATTTTGTAACCGTATCAGCTTTCATGCATTTCACTTACCATTCCGTTGATCTACCTTAAAAAAGCATATTCAAAAAAAGAAACATTCTCAATTCTCAAATACCTCCTAATATCACTCCTCATAAAAATTTCGTCCCAAAATAATATCCCACTTCCTCAATAACCGCCACCAATGACATATCAAGGTCAAACGTTCCTCAAACATCTCGAGGAGTGTTCCTACGCTGACGATTCATTCCAAATAAATTCTCCCTTTCAGTTTAAGCTTTCACATCACGCGTCGCTGTCAAAATTCTCATACGTTTTGATCGCGTTATTACGTGCGTCGTGCAAAACAAATGAGACGGCTCACTTGGAGTTATTTTACTGGATAGGACGAATATTTTTGGCACAGAGTCTATGTTAATTAGTAGATATTAGACTGGCCTGTTGGTCTAGTGGTTAGTGGCCCTGACTGCTATGCCGGAGGTCGTGGGTTCGATTCCCACCCAGGACAAATATTTGTGTGATGAGCACGATCATTTGTCCTGTGTCTGGGTGTTATTTATCTATGATATGTATATATTTAGAAATATATAAGTATGTTTATCAGCTGTCTGGTACCCATAACACAAGCTCTGCTTAGCTTGGGACTAGACGGTGTTGTGTGATAGTTGTGGAAATATTAAATATATTAAATATTTCTGCTAGTAGTTTTAATAAAAGTACTAGTGTATTCTCCCCATACGCGCATTCTGATCTATGGTACACAGATTAGTTCTTTGTCTAACACCCAAAAGTCCAAACTCAAAATTTCTCAGCGCTCTTTGGAGCACAGCTTAATTTGAAAATTGTTGATGTGGCTCAAAAAGCTGCCTGACTTAAATGGGACTGGTCAAGACATATTTGCTATAATAATATGTCTAACAAGCTGTAGGCCCGTAAAACACAAGATTGATGCTGAGACACAGCGATATGGGGCCATGGCAGACCAAAAAGGGGATGGTGGGATGACTTCACTTGGATGTCTTCCATAAATGGATATAAAAATATTTTAGTTTTAGTTTATAGTTCATAAATACCTTATTTTCTTAACCTTTTTAGGTGGCACTAGCCTAATAAGTGATATATACACGTAATAACCCCCTATTTAGAAAATCAAATATATAAAAAAAAAAACTTTTTCGGGTTTTTTTTTTAGGAAAAATAAAGGTGTAGAAACAAAAATTTTCAAAAAAAAAAAAACGATTTTCGTATATTTGTGTGAACAGTAACGATTTACGATTTTCAAGGTTATTCAAGTTGTACAATCGGTCTTCAAGGGAGGTGAAGGCTTCAGAAATCTGTCACCGGTTCTTGATTTTACTTGGTTATACTAAAATTCAGTTTAGTCATATTGATCATAATCTAACACTGTCTCAGAAATGTACACTAATGCCAGTCAAAGCATACCACTACAAACTCCACATAACATTTATAGTGAATGCATAGCAAGAACACATTCAATATAGTCTAATTCAGGTCAATAGCAGCTAACTACGGTCTAAAGTTCAGCCGTTCCAGTTTCTCTATATCTAGGACGCAGGTGAGTGCGTAAGCCTCGCTCACGTAGAACTGACTGACTCAGAATCACAAGTGAGAAAAGTATCGCACTTAGATATGAAATATTTTTCATTCATAAACTACTTTGTTATCGGATATGGAAAAGATGGAGATGTAGGGTGTGTAGGAGCGGCTCTTGGAATTTGATTGGGTTTTGAATATGTTATCTTTTATTCTGATGTTGAGTGTTATGTTTAAGAAAAGGAATTTAGGTGGCAGTTTTATAAAAAACAGCGATTAGCGAGTAAATTAGTGCGATTCTCTAACAACGATCGTATCACTGCTTACCATCAGGTGGATTGCAGTCAAGCACTAGTATCATTAAACAAAAAGATAACTAAATTTATTTAGCATGGGATGTTAGGTTTATTAATGGTAGGTTAACGTTTGGTTGGTAATTTCTTAAACTGTACCAACACAGTTTTTTTTTTCGGTTCACCATTCGCTATACAATATTTTTATGACCCACGAGGCAACACATAGTGAGGCGATATTTTATAATTAACCATTTTACCATTGTTTAACAAATACATTGGAGTTTGAATTTGAAAGCAAGTTGGGTTTACAGTGATTTTTACGGTTCCTACTTGATGTGGTAATTAAAACCACCAACATGATCACTTGTTATCCGTTTTTCATAGATTTATTTTTTAAATATTAGTTTTATAGAATGTTTAGTAGATTTTGTCAAAATGAAATAGTAAGCAGGTATAAAAGAAGGACGGAACGATGAAAATAGTCCTTGCACTTTTGATATCTACTCGTCTCATTGCCTAATTTTTTAACCGACTTCGAAAAAAGGAGGAGGTTCTATGTTCGGCTGTATTTATGTTCAAATATTTTAACGTAAACTGACTTATTTCATGCTCTTTATTGTATTCATTAATTCCGTTTTTCCACTTTTCTCTGCTCTTATTTACATCCGATTAATCCTATGATGTTGATGATGATGTTATCTAGCCGATATCGGCCACAGCCGCCCACATACCTTGACTCCTCATGGTGTCTGTGAGCTCAGATGTGCTGCTCTGTCATGTGCTCTCATGTGACTTGCATATCCAACTTTGGCCGAAAAACTCCGAGCACAGAGCGGACATGTCAGAACACCATTAATAATATTTTAAATTATAGTTATATATTGGTCTAACCTATAGGTAAGAGTCCAGCTCGTCACGTCATCTCCTTCTGAACCTAATACTGTACTTTGCGTAAAATTCTATAAGTATTGAAATTCAGCTATGTGTACTTAATAACTGTTCATAATCACTAAATAGCAGAACAAAGTCCCATTATTATGCTGACGTAGCTTTAATCACAGTTCGCAACGCATCCAACGATTTATGAACCTAATGTATTTAGCTTCATCCCGTACATCACACACAAATGATTCATTGTTATACGCATTGGCTGCTAGCTAATGAAATACGTCCATTGCTGCATTTGTAATTAGAAGATTCGTCAATGTTTTAGATGTATCGAGCAATGGATATCGCATAAGTTCCAATAATGTTTTGTTGGGTCCATGTATGGGCTAATAAGCAATGCTATTTTTTAATGATATGTACTAGTGCTGAACTGCGATCCCATCTGATGGTAAGCAGTGATGCAATCTTTGATGGTGAATTGAAGACCTTAGTCACCAAAGTGACTAAGGTCTTAAAAAACTAGTTAGGGCTAAACTCTATATATATCTAAACTAGCTGTTACCCGCGACTTCGTCCGCGTTAATTTCGTAGAACATTTGTACAATTAAATAATTCTAATCTTACAATTCATTCTACATTAAAATTATTTGTTTTACTTTCACATAAAACGGCTAAAGGTAAAAACGCAAATTACCTTCAGGAAACACGTGTTATATTCTCGTACATATGTATTATGTACATATGAACGTCAAAGCTTCCGAAAGAGTTGGTCTTAAAATGAACATGAACAAAACTAAAATCAAGATAAACAGCCACGTAGCGCCTACTCTGACTGTGGGAATCCGATGGATGCGAAGCGAGATGCACAGGACCGTTCATTGTGGCGACACTTGGAAAGAGTATGTAAGGGTTGTATTAGTGGGCGTTTCTCCCTAACCCAAAGGAAAAGCATAAGTTTTTGTATGTTTTTGGTTTCTGTTCTGGTAAAACAACGTTGTATATATATTTTTTTAATGATTTGTGCGTCAGAAAAAAAGCATATTAACACGCAGTATGTTTTTAGTAACACTAAATAAATCCTTTCAAATGTAGGCTATAAAAAAAGTGATCAGTGGAGTTGAGCCCTTCACCTTGTAGAGTTTGCAATTCTGTACCTTCTTCTTAACGTAGGTAAATTATCAAATATCTTCTCCCAGTCTGGGTGCAGCGAGAAAGAGCGTCAGAGTTTTAGTGACCAAAATCCACCTGTTTCCCTGCAGTTATTCTTTGTGTTTCAGTGGCTCTTTGTGTTTCAGGGTTGCAGTAAGCATGCTACAATCGCAGTGGTTTTTACTTTCTTTGAGGAGTGGATACAGAGGCACCACGGCATCCTGTCCTTGTGCATTACTCACTGGATGTGGGCGTTTCGGGAGACATCTGTATTGAATTTAGAAGAATGAAACTCTCGATTCTTACCATTGTACGGATCGCTCGGAGATACAATGGAGCTTACGGTTGAAATCTGCGCCACTGTGTCATCGTGAAGGCGATCGTTAAAGAAAATGTCAACCAGTCATTTCCTTCAGTGAAACAATAATGCGATCGAAGGTGGTGTTTGAAACTATGACAGATAAGACATCTTCACGCCTCAGCAGTCGCTATAGATTAGTATGGATTTGCGAAAGCATGTTTGCATTGATTGTTGCACCTTGCTTGTTGATCGCTTTTGGTAGTTATCCAGTATTGTTGCTGCATATTTGACTGATGTCTTCATAATATCAGACGAATTATTTTCCATAGTAGGAAGACCCTACCTACTATGGAAATAGGAAGACCCTACCTACGATACTACCCTAAGAAGAGTCTCCAAATTTTAAATGAATTTCCGCGAAATCTTGAGCGCGTGTATCTCTGCCTAATTGAACTCGCACATTGATGGCCAAACGCAGTGCTGTAGTCGCCGCCGCCGATCGCTTCCACGAAGATACGGCGGTGCTCCATCCAACCGGGATACACCTCCATTGCACGCTCGACCGTGTCCTCCGGACGATTCGCAAAATGGTAATATCTGTACTTCCGGCCGACTACGAAATAGAAACTACTCGAAACAGCCACAACAGCCCTGAGTCTCTAACTTTCAAATGAAATTTGGCGAAACCCTTGAGTGCTACACGCACTCTCTCCGTCGTAAAAAACAGCAGGATTGTTAAATGCTCTGGGACCGTTCAATAAAAAATGCATACACTTATTTTATTTTAACCAACGAAAATGAACGATTTGAAATCGAATGTTAGATTTTAAAGGACAGTGCCTGCCAAACTGTTTCGAAAGTGCTGATCTTAAAACCAGCCACAATAAAAAAGCAGTAAGAATGCAAAAACAAAATTAAAAAAAAAAAACCCTCATCAATCTGAGATTCGAACTACCACAGTCCTACGTGCTATGGCTAGTCACTAAACCACTGTGCTAAAGTCTTAGATAATTTCCCTTCAAAATAGGCGTTCTTGTTATAAACGTCATAGAGTGCCTGGCTCCTTGTCAATGATAGCGTGATGATTTTTATCTTAAATGGAATAATTTAAAAAAAAAAATAGCAAGTATTTTTTTTCACCGACACGTTTTATTTTATGTTTTGATTACTTTTTACAAAACACTTGGAAAAATATTGAACGAAAATGTCTATGTTATGTTTAAAACATGTAAACAACAATTTTATTGATTTATTCGACGTATCATTATATATTATCGGAAAAAAAGAAAATAAATTAATCACAAAAATATTAATTGTCGCTGGGGTTTGAACTCGCGGCAAATCGTATAATACGATATTACTTATAGAGCATGCGCGTTCCTAGGGGCATGTTTAATGTTGCCAGCCTAACAAATCTATTTTCCCTCATATAATTAAAAACAATCTTTAGTAACTCAAATTGTAATTTAAAAAAATATTTATTTATACGTTTAGTTTACTTTAGGAAAGTAAACAAATAGACTGCGCTACAGATTATTTTATAAGGGTCAATATTATAGAAAAGTCGTGAATGTTGATATGGATGTGTGGTGTGACAAAAAAGGATAAAGTGAGGAATAAGTATATTAGAGGAAGTTTGAAAGTGGCGCCAGTTTCAGAAAAGTTGAAGGGGAATCGTTTGTCTTAGTATGGTCATGTAAAGAGGAGGGATGATACACATGTTACTAAAACGGTTATGAGTTTACATGTGGATGGCTGGAGAAGGAGAGGGAGGCCAAAGAAAAGATGGATGGATTGTGTGAAGAGTGATATGAAAGAGACGGAAGTTAGTGATAGCAAGACGGGTGACAGGGCAGAATGGAAGAAGAAAACGTGTTGCGCCGACCCCAAATAACATGGGAAAAGGGCAGGAAGATGATGATGATTATAAAAAAGTCATGAGAACTTTGTAAATCTTTTATTAAATTAATATCTAGTAACACTTTTAGCATCAACAACTTTTAGAATCAATCTCCAATACTATCAGAAGAGTCGGATGAGTTTATTGTTAATTTCGATATCCATTAACCTATCCGATTCAAAATATTTGTCTTCTATTTTGTCAACATATAGACGATATTCAGTCATTTTTCTGGTGTTACAGTGTTAAATGTCGCTTTAGTGATTGAGGCTATTTCATTATGAGCTTTTGTATTGCCTTCTTCTTTGCTTTTGTATTTCTGATTTCTGATCCGTCATTATTTTTGATCCGTCATGGTAGTCACTTGATAAAGATTGAAAAACATAGTAGCAGTTCATTATCAACAAACTATGTTCTCCTGACGGGCACCCCTCGTGTACGATTAAATAGGGAAATTTTATTGTTATGGTCACCCGAAAATTATTTGTTAAATGGTCCAACTTTGGAAAATGGAACCGTAGGTCCGATATTTTCTCATTCCTTTTATTAAGCACGTTTGATTTTCAAGATCCTTGCCAGCACTTATAAATACTTTCGGTATTATAATGACGATTATTTAATTTGGAAACGATAAAAACACAGAACACAAGACATTCTCCTGACACCTGACGTAAATGTCAAAATGGCAACAAACGATTAGTTCCAATTTTGGCCGCGTGTCGACATTTTACCGATAAGATGCAATATTACTCACCCTCCATAGCAAATAGCGTGATAATATATAGCCTATGTTCATCCTTGGAGTTCAGACTTGCTTCGTACTAAATTTCATTAAAATCGGTTGGGTGGTTTAAGCGTGATCGCGTAACAGACAGACAGACAGACAGACAGACAGACAGAGTTACTTTCGCATTTATAATATTAGTATGGATTATAATCGAACAGGAAGATCGCTGCAGGCAAATTGATCCCGTCCTTCGATGTACGCGATACACGACAAGGCAAAACGCTTAGTCTGGACCGTAGAGGTGTCAACAACGTATGCATGGACGTCATCCAATATTGCATAATATTGGCTGAAATTAACTGTTGCTTCAATTGGATTTGCGTATTTGTAATGAGATAAAGTTAGCATTCACTTAGATAAACAGAGATTTTATTTTTATAAACGCTGTGCATGTTATGCGGCGCTTTTTTTACGTAGAAAACCATCTAATGACTTTTCTTGCTATGGGTGGTACGAGAGGTAGTGTCAGACTTTTACTGACAAAAACCTCGATAAACTTTACCATAGCACTAATATAATCCTTGCATTCTACCAACCTTCCGCCCCCATCGACTGTACAAAGCGCATACTGCAAAAAAAAAAAAAAACTTATGTTTTTCGACTTGTGCAAAAAATGCGAATTATCCAAAAGATATGGGTTCAAATCAATGGCACAGTAATTGGGATAAAGCCCTCGCCTTCCCTCGACTATCAGTCTAACCGTGTCCAACTGTTTTACCAGAATTTTACGCGGAACGACTGCCTCTCTTGTCTTCACAGCTCAGTATTTAGATAATACTGGACTTGACCAGCCTGGTATCAGATTTTCTGGCTTGCGAATGATCTACAAATGAGAACCGAAATTTCCAAGGCCCAGAGGAATCTGGGCATGTTAAGACAATCACCTATCTCAAAACCGGACAAATACGAGTCAGACTCGCGCTCTGATGGTTCCGTACAAACTTAGGTACTTAAATAATACTTGTGCTATATGCCTTGCTTCATGCCAAATTTCAGGATTCTAGGTCAACGGGAAGTACCCCATATCTGAGCTATAAGACCTTATTTTGTGCCAAATTTCAGGATTCTGGATCATTGTAAAGTACCCTATGAATTTTTGATTCCTCGAGAGTGTCGAAAACTTATTTTTACGACATAAACGGCCTTATCTCTTTTTTTCCGCTAACTTAGAAGCTTATTTTTTTTTTTTAGCTTCAAGAGGCCTGAATTTGTGGTTTTAATTTCAACTCGATACTTTAACGCGTTGTCGAGGTAAAGGGTGCTGACAGACAGACAGACATACGGACAACAAAGTGATCCTATAAGGGTCCCGCTTTTCACTTTTGAAGTAGAGAACCCTAAAAACGATCTAACTTAACCTTGGAGATGGATCAGTGCGACTGTTACTAATTTATAATCAGCTTTATAATGTTCCCACTGCTGGGACCCAGGCCTTCTCTCTAGGAGCGAGAATGGGCCAATAAAGGGTAATCTTCCATGCAGGCGCAATGCGGATATAAAAATCTCATATTTGTCATCGAACACCTCTAAAACTTTCTTTTTTTCTTTCTAAATTTTTTTTAAAGTGTTTGTGCATGTTTTGTAGGTCTGAGAATAAGTTGTAGATAGATAGATAAGACACCCAAAGGGCAATGGAAAGGGCTATGCTCGGAGTTTCCTTGCGTGATCGAATCAGAAATGAAGATATCCGCAAGAGAACTAGGGTTGCCGACATAGCACGTAGAATTGCCAAACTTAAGTGGCAATGAGAGCCAGGATAGATGGCCGTTGGGGCCAAAAGGTTCTGGAGTGGCGGCCGCGTACCGGGAGACGCAGCATTGGAAGGCCTCCCCCGAGGTGGACCGATGACCTGGTCAGGGTCGCTTGAGTCCGATAGATGCGAGACGCACAGGACCGGCCATTGTGGCGACGCTTGGGGGAGGGCTACGTCCAACAGTGGACGTCTTTTGGCTGAAATGATGATGATGAGATAGATATTTTCTTAATTGAACACCAAAAATAAAATTACAATAGGAACTTAAAAAGGGTATCACAATGGGGTTAAATTAATAGGTTATTCTTGATCCTCCCACATATCTCCCTTCATTTTCCTCTTATCTGACGTGAACTGGCATCTTTATAGATTAGTTAGCTTGTATTAACAAAGGCTTAATTTTAATTTATCCTTAGCTAAACATACTCATTATTCTTGAGATTTATTTAAAGTAAACAAGGGTGTAGCGCAAAACTGTGGATGTACTGCTGTTTGTTTATCATTTATTTAAGTGATATTGTTTTTAAACACTACCGAATAAGTATCAATTACTATTTCTCACAACAATTATCTGTCAGCAACCTTTTTTTTTATTACCCAATTCTGTCCTACTTCTGAGCAGAGGCCTCCCTCCACATCTTTTATCCTGCGGGTAGGCTAAGTTACAAACGAGATCAGAAGGAAAAAAGAAGGAAAGAAAAAAAAAAGGAAATTTATTTGGCACAAAATATACAGACAAATAAAATAAAAACAACTACAACAATCTGTCCGATTAGATTTATAGTTTAGCTAGAAAAAATCTCTCTTGTACTTGATATATGTTGTGTGTATACTTAGAACAGGTAGTATTTTCTAATTTTGGTACGAAAGCAAATACTTATAATTTTCCTTTACTTAAGTAATTGTGGTATAAACCTTACTCAGTCACTCACTCATCAACGTCTAGCCTAAACCTTCAGATTTAGTACACTGAAATTTTACAAGAGGTTTCTTTTTATGATTGATACAAAGAATAGTACTTAAGGAAGTATTTACCAAAATTTACAACACGTTGACCGCTGCACTCATTCTTGTGCTCTTTCTATTCTCATTCTTGTACTCGTTCTCGCTTGGAAACCATCATTGCGGTGGTACGGGGCTTATTAGACTTCGCAGCATTTAAGAAACTAATAGTTTATTTTTTTACTACATTAAAAGAAAACATAAAATGTTCAGTGCAGCACGACGTCAAAGTGACCCCGTATTAAAGTAGATAGACCATTTCATTCTATTTTGTTTAAGCATATTAGATATAAGTAATTGTCTCTTTCCTAAACTAAACCAAATTGAAGTTACCGCCTCCACACGGCAGAAAAGACAATAATTTTACACACATACGAGGCACAAACGAGGTGCACCGAACGTGCTAAGAGGATGAAGCGGGGGTCCATTCATATTTTGTGTGGATGAAGCTACTTTCATGCTGGCAATGCCACAGGCTAAAGGGCAGAAGCAGGCAGAAGCTAGTTTATATCATAAATCTATTGACTAATCATAATCACGGTGTTTTCTTTGCAATCAATTGGTAGAACGACTCCATAACAATTTGTTGAGTCAGGTAACTATGACAAAGCTATTTTGTTTGCTATTCCTTATCTCAACTATCTTGAGGTTAACCTCCACAATCCAATAATTGTCTTCTGACCACGTATCCCCTGTCAAAGTTCTGACAGCCAGGACCAACGGCTTAGCGTGCTTTCCGAGGCACGGAGAAATTTTGCTATGTCATAACCCATCTACAACCAACCTCGACGAGTCGCTTAACCTTTGATATCGACCTTGATGAAAATAATATAGACTCGCATTTCACCTTTATCTCACCTGATTTTAAGCGATGATGTGGTCTCTGACGATGGAGCATGCTTACCTAGAAGTAATAGGTTACTTCTAGGCTCTTGACTTAAAGATCCCTATATTACAATATTGCTATAAGATGGTGCAGGTAACAGCTGTCGATATTCATACAATGTAGCTACCTATCTTTTTCTCTTATCTTAAAGTTTTCGCTTGGCTGTCAACCTACCCATGCTATATAAAAAAGACCTTAGGTTAAACTCATCAAGAAACATAGACTCCTGCAAGGAATTTCACTCCTTAGCTCTTCCCTAAAATGCATTCCTTAGGTCCTAAAATAATACCCATCATCTTATCACAGTGAACAATCAAGACGTGAATTATTTCACAGTCACACATTCTGTATTGTACTCCAGATTCAACCCCATCAATTTATATTTCTTTGAATAAATTCTAAATATTATATGGAGCAAATGAGTACCAAATTTATCGTAACGTTGAACACGAAAAATATGTTAGCAGAATATAAACCGACCTTATATTTAATTCAGTGGAGCATAAAAGACTATCTGTTTACCCCCGCGTTGACTGCACGATCAATCATTCAAGTCCAAATTACTTCTAGGCGTCAAAGCGGGCTGAGGAAACTTCCATTTTGACTCCGCATGAGCTATAGCCCAGATAGGTAACGAAGTCGATTTATACGTATAGCTTCGGTTAGAGGTGGCTTACTCAATAATTTAGTCGGATAATTCGTTCGGGAGAGAGGCAACGAATCTATTATTCAATGAAAAGTCCGAAACTCGTGGGAATGGTCTAATGCATCCGAAAATGTTTTCTATTTCTGACCCAGTTACCGTTTGATGGATCGCTCATACGAATTTTGTTATGATTTAATTTTCGTACGAAAAAATCTCGGATTGAAACGTTGTTTGGACGTGTTAAAAGATTGATGTGTCGTTTGATTTCTACGGGGAAAACGTTTCGAAATAATCTTGATCAAAAGTTTATTCTATGCCATTTTGTGATAAATTATTCTTCATTTCAAATATTCCGATTTTGGGTCACCGACTGAAAACGTCTTTTTTATTTAAAAGGGAAACCTTTTTGTGGCTCATTGAAGTACCATTAAAGAGAAGGTTCCGATTATAAGATTCCATAATAGAACATAAGCAGTTGTATTTTTTTATAGTTACACATCTATATCAAGTCTTTCTACATTACCTTTATATATATAATTTCAACATTATTGATGTAATCATAATTATGTAATCTATTGGTTTAAACGAGTATCACTGGAGTTTCTTGTTCGTTCTACTCCATAGAGATCCAAGCTTTGGAAAGTTCAAGTACTTTATTTGATCTGTAACAACTACTTTCATCTTTTGTACGATAAACTGACCGAAACGTTAGTGTAATGAAAAAGTTACAACTGTTTATAATTTAAAATTTACTCCCGAACT
The DNA here is from genome assembly GCA_958295575.1 of Leucania comma. Lineage (NCBI taxonomy): Eukaryota > Metazoa > Arthropoda > Insecta > Lepidoptera > Noctuidae > Leucania > Leucania comma. The sequence continues at coordinate 23,177,651 of OY282467.1, read as the reverse complement.
GGGCTTGAGATCTGTATTTCATTCAATACTTTGAGTTGTGACTCATACTCACCATATCCACTATAACTCGTGATTATCAGCTTCATTTTATTCACTTCTACAGTACCTTTCCAACAAAATAATAAAAAGTAAAAACAGCACAGATACAGCTTCAGAATCAAATTCAAATTTCTCACCAATTTTTCTCCACCTTCATTTAAAGATTTTCAAAGTCTCGTTTCCCATTTTCAAAGGAAATATTTTTTCAAAGACCTCACAAAAATATGTCTGAAAGGACAGTATACTTACTAGACATAAGTATTCAGAACCCTTTCAAGTTCAAATTTCACAAAGACAAAGGTATTAATGATAATGAGATTGGGCTTAGTATAGGTTTGGAGTTAGAGGAGGAAGCGATTTTATAAAAGAGAAATATATTACAGTATGATATCGAATTTCAAACGAAGGACAGTCTCTCAAACGGACGTTGGAGAGGGCTATGCTTGGCGTTTTCTTGCATGATAAAATAAAAAATGAAGGTATTTGAAAGAAAATTAAGGTTACCAACATAATCCGGCGAATCGCCAAACATCAGTGGCAATGAGCAGGGCATATTACTCGATGACCGCGAACTAGAAAGTTTCCTACGGGTTTTTTTTTGTTTCCTACGGGGTGAACCAATAACCGATAAATATTTTAATTTTTAATTTTTATAAATATGAAAAATATAGGTCCAGTCGTTGTAGCGGAACTTGGGGGGGGGGCGTTATGTGCAGCACTAGTAGATGTCTTTCGGCTAAAATAATGATGAAAGAAAAAAAGAAAGACAATGATAATTAAATTTTTTAGACTGTAACTCCAAATAATGTATGTAGTTTCATCGTAGATGCCACCAAAAAAAAATCACTTCTATAAGGCAGAAATAAAATTTTACCATCTCATTTTATTCAATTAATGAACAAATGAACAATGTGATGTTCTGAGAGTGAGAGGTAAGACTTTGTTGAAAATAAAAATAGATACAAAGACAACTGTAATTATTTTTGTTTTAATAAAATTCCATGAAGTACACATGAGTTAAAGCGCTTTATAGATACATATTTGAATAAATCTTGTCAGTAATCTACGGATGAATAAATTGAGTTCATATCTTAATATATGAATATTTGGGAACTATATTAATTTCCCATTTGAACTTCGTATATTTGCGCCAATAACTTGTTACTTCCGTCAAGGAATAAGCCCAAAAGGATTACAAGGGACCTTGTGGGTTTAAGCTTCAATAAATATGTATAACTGGGACAGTCATTGTTGTGTTATTGCGTCATAACTAGATCCAAGGTAGTGTGTACATAGGTAGGGATGTAACAAAAACAATGAATACACAACGATCCTTTTTATTTTAGGAAATTTCACAATAAAAGTCTTGATTGGATCTTATCCATAAACGGCAATATGCACAGCAAATATTATACTAAAACCTTAACCTACTCAAACAAAAGAAACTTATGATTTTAAATCCATACAAATATTTACAAATAGCCCTTATTCATGAACAAATTTTTATTACAGCTTAAACTTACCCTATTGATTGCTTTATACGGTAACTATGTATTACAGATTTATTATTAAAAAAAAAACCTCAAATTTTGTGCTTTGTCAGTTTAGGATCCAACAGATTGGTGTATTGAAGCCAAAAAAATAAGTTTACGAATAAGGGCGAACTTTTTACAATATTGTCCAAAATTCATACCGAACCGTGGCTAAAATTGAAAATTAAAATGAACTAAAATCGATACCCTGTTTACGAAAGGACATTTGCATCCCTTCTTGAAACACGAAGTAAGCATAAGATTAATAAACATTATTAGATTGTGACACTCAATTTTTTAATTTTAGTCTGTTTTTGCTTGATGATTTTAAAATAATAAATTCTTACTTTAATTCTGAGTATCCTTTTCGTTGTCTATTATTAATTGATAAACAATTTAATGACCAAACAGAAAGTCTAGAAAAACGTTACAAAAAATTACTGTGTCTAAATGTGCTGGTTATTACTTTGAGTGTCGTATCTTTATTATTTAAATATCAATTTTATTTTCCATAAACAATTTTGACTTTGTACAGGTTATACGTATATCGTCTTTGGAATCAATTATATCTAAACCAAATATTGCATTTTCATAAAATTAAACCCTTGTTAGCATTAAAATTAATCTAAAATTAATGAGCTCAACTTTATTTAAGTTAAAACTTTTCAATCATATCATATCCGCATATTCATTGTTCAGAAGCAAATTGCATTTATATTTATATTTTATGAATATCAAACAAGGTTTTTTTTTCAACCAAGACTGTTTTCTAGCAAGAAATTCGTTACAAGCTTTTTATTTAACAGAATACATTAAAAAATTTATATAATAAAGCAACATATATTTATATCATTTAAAATATTGTGTAATCCGCTTCAAGATTAATTTTTATAATTAACAACTTAAAATATCTCCATTACATTCTAAACAATAAAGAAATGTAGCTTAAAGTCCAACATCCCGTTTATAAACATTAATTAATTGCGATGTCATCCATTAATCTGCCACTAAACGGTTTATCTATACAGACCCAAACACACACTCAACGATTATCACTCACGATTGTTTCCAATGTTCCTTTTTAGGCCCATGACCACACTGCTAACTACCAACATAGTCTGTACATTGTCTTACAAAGAAACATTTATTTACATATTGAAATTTTGGTATACGCCATGAAAAATATTTTCGAATTACAAAATCCATATACCAAGATTTATTATCTATTTTTTTTTCATTTTCAATTATTTTTGCTGCTTTCAAACACTCACGTAACTTAGTGTATTACACATAAAGCTATTTTTTTTTCTGCATGATAATTATAAAATTGTGTACCTAAAGCTGTTCATTGATTAAACCTATTTGGTTTGGTTTTTGTTGCTTTGGGTATGACTAGAACAATATGGAATGTGTCAGTAATAATAAGCCTTATACTATTTCTGAAAATTATGCTGAGAATTGTCAGTTTCCATTGATATCGAGATAAAGTGTATGACTATCATACGTCATATTAAGGTTTTCAATTAGACTGCCTCTATCTCCATGTGAGACATATGTGGACGATAAAGTAAAAACAAAAGTGTTTATTTGATATTTTCATCTGAACAAAATTGTCTTGTTGACGAGTTTATGACGCGAGAAGTCGAGCTAGCACTGATAAAGAAGCCATCGTAAGTGCCATAAAGAAGTTTGCCTCTGAAAGAGAAAAACAGAAAACATATTAAAACATTTCATTCATTATAACAAGTACAGAGTAAAACGAAGAAACATTTGACGTGGTATTATAATTTTGAAACAAAAATTGTAAGATTATCGTGAAACGCTTGGTTAGTGAAACAAATTTAACAATTCAAAACGTTATGTTTAATTGCTTCGTGAATTCCTGGACAATTATTTTTAACCTGAACAAAGAATTTTTTTGACTTTTAATATAAATATTTAATTGTAATTTTGAGCTGATTTACAATAAACATTACAAACTTTCACCTTTATAATATTAGTGTGAGAATGAAGATAAGTTACCTCTAGAACTGACTGCTGCTGCTAGTTGCATATCTGCTGCAGTAGGCATCTCCGGGGTGGTGCTTATAGGTCCTGAGGACAAATATAAAAATGGAATTCAAATTATTTCCATATAAGCTTAAATACATTAAAGCAAAATAGAGCGACAAAACTCTTGGTAGCAGATTTAAAAATTAGTAGGAATTATTATCTAATGCATTATTTCGTGTAGATTGCAAGGATGCTTATTATCAAATTTCAGATATGTACCGAGTTTGCTACAATTATGATTTTATTGAAGGAATACTGCAACAGAGTTCATTGTGAGAAATGTCAATGAATGTGTATGAGGAATATTGTTTTTGCTTTTTTTTGGGTGTTTATTCAAATATATAAATTAATATTAAATTTGTACATGGACGACCTCTTAGGTACTGCTTATGATTCCTTAGTGATTGATACATTGATTTCTCAGGATTGACTTTTTCAATAAAAGTTAAATTTCTAATTTTACAATTTCGTTGACCTATATTTTAAGTGCTACTTATAATTTTCGGTGATTTATCTGTAATTATTGATACATTGGGATTATTACTTGAGTTTTTTTTATGAAAAATATACTTTCATACATAATCAAAAGTATTAATAATAATCATAAGGCTGTTTTTCCATTATATTATCATCAATTTAGGTTCTTAGTTATTCACATTCATAAAGTCAGTATGCGAGTGCAATTTTACAATATCGTTGGCCTATATCGCTCCTGCGCTCGGGTCGACTTCATTGTAACATTTTTCGTAATTAAATCACCCGTTCCGTGCACAAAAAATATTTCATAAGTTAATTTATTTTCGGAACACGAGTGAAATTCATTGCAAAGCTTTGTTCATTACATTATGCTGGTTCATTCTAGGTATTATTTTGGGGGTGTAGAATTTACTGAAGCGTTTTTAATTTACTCTTGTTTATAATTACTGTTAGTCACTAATAGCTGGTTCATAACTACGATTCGTAACACCAAGACATCCTCAGACATTGTCTTCGTTATCGTTATTGTTTGATTAAAAGCTTAAGTTTAATCTTCATCTGTTTTAAGAATTTAAATGACAAAGGTTTATGACTAATGGTATTATGAATAGATTAGTCCACTTTTTAATAGTTTTACTATTTACTACTCACACTTTTATTTTATAAATTCTCTACCTCTCACTTAAATAGTATCGTCGCAATTTCAACCACGCTTACATCAAAGCCATAATAAAAACTATACATGAAAAAGCTACCCAAACGACGACCAATAGTTTGTCAACAGTAAATTGGTCTCATACCCTCGAGACGTCACTCTTGATATAACTAAAAAAAACTCAATCCATCATAATATCCATCTTTCAATGTCCAATCAAAAAAGATTTTTCGGAGGTAAAACTTAGTTCCGGCGCTTGTTGACTTTTCATTAGGATCATGAGGCACAAACGCTTCGAAAAAATGTCTGAGCACCCAACGAGCCACCAATATTCTATTAAGCGCATTTACCCTCCACAATGGACTTAACGAAGCATAAAATTATTCACGAGGACTGTAGGAAACGTTCGTCTCGTGTACTTTTAGATAACTGTATACACAAACTTTCTACTGATAAAAAGCTTAAAATGGCCCTCTCGAAAATTATCCAGCAAAATTGTTATTTTCATGGCTGCCGTTAAAAAATATAGGAACCATTCCTTATTCTTTTCGTTCCTGGAGAGGCGCAGTAATGACGTTCGTAGACTTACATAAAGCGGTTAAGTTGCTTTTTAAAACAAATAAACAGCTTTAAAGCCGCTTTGTCGCCATTTTGTTTTTTTTTTTGTATTATTATCTGTCAGCTTTTTGGACCTAATGTGTTTTACAAATAATAAAGTTAGGACAATAATCAAAGGATTTTAATGTTTTTTTTTTTACACTCGTCACATTCTTTTTTCCTTTTGTATGTGCACGGTATTTGCATGTAGTCAGAGTTAATTCGGAAGTATTTTTTTTTTACAGTATACAATTACCTTGTTTTCAATGTTACGCGGATGTAATACGAGTACATCCAAATGTTTTTGCAGTAATCGGTAGCAATTATGTCAGCTCCATTTTACCCAGATCGAGCCTGTTTCAATGATTCCTTAAATTATCCAGTTGTTTAGGCACTGAGATTTAAAACTACATCAACTTCACATTCTTTAAAATTTTGCGGATAATAGATTAAAGATACAGTTGATGAATTGAACTTAAAAAAAAACCACCACTACCAACAGAGGATTTAGACTCTATAAAGTAATAAAGTATACCAATCCGACCAGTAACGCTCAATTCAGTTACCGCGCTTATTCTAAAACTGTAATCCATTGTATTGCATGCACGCATAGACTGTGAGTGCGGACGACTTGAATAGGAATTCAATTTATCAATTTTGTCACGGTATAAAAGCTTATTTATAGTCAAACCATAGTATTTTATACGCCAGCTGAGCAAAAAATCAAAGGGAGTAAGAGCTATTTGAAAGAATTTTGCACTGGGAATTTTATTCGAATCTTGATTATTCCATTGAGGCACTATTATGCAAATTAAAAACGTTTAGAATTCACTCGCTCACTGTTGAGTGCTAAAACATTTTTCGCGTATATTTTAAAAATCGGGTGATTCCAGTTTTTTGCAGTGTATCTACAAAACATTTTGGGTGATAATTAAATTTGAATGTTCTTGTATGTTTTCACATTGTTTGGGTATTTCTATTGTTATCATTTTATTAATAGTTTTGTTTTAGATGTGAGCTGAAAATTTTACCCTTCTGAACCTATTTTTTACCTATTTATTATTCATCCGACAGCATTACCAGAAATATCGATGAAATAGACCTTTTAGCCAAGGTCTCATGTTTTAACAGTAAACAAATATTATTCTTTTTTTTTAACCAGCTGACCAGTGCCCACTTTGCTTGGTATCAAACGTTTGTGGCATATTTCAATTGGGAAAATTTAGCTTTTACCAGTATAAAAGAATTTTCAAAATCTCTTTAGGAGTTCCAGAAATTACTTTCAACAAACAAATAGCTTACAAAACACACATTAACCTCTTTATAAATTATTATTAGGTTTGATGTAGAAAAGGGCAGTTACCTGGATAATAGATAGCTTCTTTTCTCACAGCGTATTTCGCCTGAGGTATTCTTAATGTGCAGATGAATTCTGCTGGTGATGGCAGGTCGACATCATTGAGAGTGACTGAAGACACTGCTGAGTACCTCCCATTGACTAGATGTACTCTATGGTCCACTCCTTGTAGGTGCCTGGAGAAGAAAATAAAGCGATTAGTTAAGATGAACAATATACACATGCCGTATCTGGCAGTTCATTTGGTGACAGCAAAACAAGGCACGCCATCTAGTGGCAATTAAAAGAACTAGACTTGGCGCACTTTTGACAGTGTCAGGCGTATTTTTCAATTTTTTTTTAGGCGTTCAGCCTATAATTTTATCCCTAAATTTAATCAATGTTCGATCGTTCCTTACTGTCCTTCTCCAGAATTGCCCTAAGACATACCCATCCATACCCCATAGGGGCGCCCTTAGCGTGTGGTTACTCAGTTTTTAGTTTAGTTTTAGGTTTAATATATGGTTTTATTTTATTAAAGTTGCCACAACTAATTCATAGGTTTACTTAATAAAAGACACAATTTATTATATTGTATACCAGTATTTTACTGTATTTTGTTTTCATACTCGTAAGTTAATCTGCAGTCGAGAATATTTATTTGTTTTTGTGTTTGCTAAAAATCAAAGTTTAATAAGTAGCTTTATTTCTTATACAGCAATTTTCATGTATGGATATTACAAATAGAAAGTCTATTTGTACCATATTAGGTGTAATTTACATTATGTATTGTCCTACAAATACTCGTAAATGAAACTATTTTTTTTTTTCAAATATAACTGTTCTAATGAAACTCAAAAACGCTATACCAGAACTTCCTTATTTTGCGGTTAAGTAAGAAATAAATCCGAAAAAACATCATTTCACCCATTCTAAGGTTTTCACACCAACTCATGACCGATACTTAAAAAGCCCTATTACGTGAATATAACGGTCCTATTATATTTAATCCTGATATATTATTATCCATACTTTACCCAGCCGCGACTATAAATTTTGGGGTAATGCTGCCCAACTCAACTGGGACTAATATTTAAGTGTATCAGCATTATTCGATCTCACATCAGAGAGGGCTGGTTTGTATGTAGGCAGCCATCTTACGAGTACTTCTAAAATTTTCTCAGCTAAAAATAATGATAATGAATAAAAAAATTATAAAAAAAAAATAAGTTTGTTTTTATGATATAAAAAATTGTCAGCCATATTGGATTTAGCGTATCGTCATTTTTTTTTGGTTTCTTTTCAACAAACCTTTTTAGCTTTTTTAAGTTGGGAAATCATCCAGTGTCTTCTCTCGCTCTAGGACCGCGACCGCTCTAAGACTTTTAGGACTAAAACTTAACTCCTACATTACTTCTTTGCCTTGCGTTTCAGGACCATGGGTCTTTCCTTTCAGAAGCGAACCCATGGTCCCAGTAGGCTTCGACCCTGCTGGGCCCCTATAGTTTTCCTCGCATATCCTTGAGGCGTGCGTGGATCATTACGCAACGTTGATGACTCGAGCTTGGTCTAGACTCGCCGTCCGCAACCAGCTACTTATCAAAGAGACTTATCGCCATGATTATGGCGGTAAGCCTACCCAGCACTGGGATGGGCCAATCGCTGTCGCCTTTCAACCATGGGATCCCGCCGGAAATCTGTCCGCGGAAATCTTTTTAGCCGATACGCATTTCATGAGAGCGTACAAAACTAACTAGTCCGCCATATTTAATTTAGAATGACATCACTTAGCTGACCATGCATTTTCATCCGAAATAAACATGACTGTAAAACAACTCAAACAGTTAGGGGTAATTGTTTTAAAAATATTTTTTAAGATTTAACCTAAACAGACTAAGACGTACGAAGTTAAATAAAAATTTGTAAAAATAGCATCATTTATCAATATAATTTTACCTAATAATACATTTTTATAATTATTTTTCATTAATATTTCTAACAGTAATTTGCAGTAAATTGAAAGTTTACTGATGTTGAAACCATTACCTACGTAATGGTAATTAGGTCTGAAAATTTAGACAAAATTGCCTTCCATAAAGGATAATTATAAATTAAATAACGCACATCCGCTCAAAAAGTGTCATAACTCAAAGAAAATATTAAAAAAATTTGATTGTATTATTAGATTCAGAATCCATCATACTTTTAGCATAGATAGTGTAATTTATGTATGTAGTACAATTATTTAGTCATAATAAAAGTCTTAGCAAATTCAATATGACACGGCTTGCGTAAGGTACTTAGAAATATTATATAAACTGATGTTTCTCGACTGACAACGGGTTATATAATAAGTTTTTGAAGAAATTGTTGAAAAAGATTTAAGTAAAATTTTTACTTATAATGTCACATCTCTAAGGCCCTGCGCGCACCGGTGACTTTTGTCACGGTGACTTTTAAGTGTTTGTCACTGTCGCGTCACGTATCCAATGTGGAGTGCGCGCACGACGAGCGACAGTGACAGTGACAAAACCACAGAAATATAAAAAATAGGAGAAGTGGCAAGGGGGCGTGTTTGCGTCCGCGGTACTTGTTCAACAAGGGCACATACCGGCAAACAGCCGTTTGACGGCCGTCAGTTACATCGCAAACGTGATCGTAAATAAATTTAAAATACCGTGTTGTTCAGTGGTTTCATGCAAAAACTAAAGCGAAAAGACAAGCCTGGGTCATCAAAGAATCTCTCACCATAAATAAGTATAATGTTAATAGTATATTTATCTTTAAAATCAGGAAAAAGAACAAATCTTATAATATCCCTTGCTTTTACTACGTTATTTTGGTTTTCAAATATCATAGCGACTTTATTACTCATACAGTAAATATATTGCTCTTTAACCACTACCTAACTTTGACGCTCAGTAACTGAACAAGTAATGTAAAAATAACATAACGATACTTTATCAGTGCGGTGTATTTCTTATTACGGCCGCAGTCAGTTGAGCCGAGCTAGGGATGCGCCTGTACACATCCGCCAATATAGACTTTCGACCACAATATCGATTGGTTGGATATCCGAAGTGAAATAATGTATTTTTATTTATTTTGGAGTAGTAGAGAAATACGTAAGCAACTTTCGTGAACTAAGTTGGTAAAGAGTAGGTCAAAAGTCGGTGGACAAATGGGAATAAATAATAAATACAATTTTTAATTTTATTATAAAAATTTTACTGTTCTAAAAAAAATAATTATTTTCTAGACATATTTATTTTTATTTAATTATTTTTTGGAACCTAAAAAATATCATTATAAAAATGAAAAAATCGATAACTTTTCTATTTAGTCAATCACTAGCGTAAATTTAAAATAAATTTCTTTTGCACAGCACATCGACATTTATGTGTGCGTCAGTTATATAGTGCATGAAAAATATACGCTGTGTATAGGAAGATAAGGTTTATAATATACTGTGTAGTATGGTCTGATTTATAATTTGCGAGTGTTTGCAGGACTGTGTAATAATAGCTGCATATGTAGTAGAGTCAGTGATGGTAGGGATAACTGGAGACATGGTTTTCCGGTACATTTTTCACTACGTAACATATCTTCTCCTTTCTTATATCTTTGGACGAAACTTTTTTAAATCGAAGCGTCATTTGTCGCAGTGGCGTAGCGTGCGTTTTCGCAGCATGGGGCCGCCCTTAAGTTTTTTGTATGTATTTTGTTTTTTCGCCTATTTGTTTAACTTGTTTTGTTACGCTCCAAGTGCAACCCCACTTTATGTCCATGCAATCTCTTTCCATCCCAGGTTGCCTGGAAGAGTTCGCAGATAGCGATAAGGCCGCCCATTGTATGTTTTTATTTAAGGCCGTGTTTACGTAGACGCGGCGCGTCGGGCGGCGCGTTGGGCGTTTTGTCGTACATTGCAGCAGCGGGCCGCGACATCGCTCGCGCAAACACACACCTATTTGTATGTACGACGGGTCGCCGACGCGCCGCGCAACGCGACGCGTGTCCGTAAACGGGCACTAAGTCTCAAAATTTTATAATCTTTTTATCTTGGTGTACAGTAAAGTACATATAAATAAATAAATAATTACTCATAATCATATTTTTACATTTTCCAAATTATTAAATTGGCGCTTCCTACCGCCCCCTTTCGTATGGCTCCTGGGGCCATGCCCCCTACCGCCCCCACCCATGCTACGCCACTGATTGCGGCGCGGTGACAAAAATGTCACGGGCTTGTCCGCTCCATGGTCAGCGTACAAAAAAGTCACCCAGTTGTCACGTCGCTACGTGCGCGCACCTCCATACATATCCATGGACTTGATAAGGGTGACAAAAAAGTCACGGTGACAAAAGTCACCAGTGCGCGCATCGCTTAATATTTTTATCACAACAATCGGATATTTTTATCATTCTTATATAATAACAATCATGTTATGTCATAACTCCGAATATTTTTTTGCGTGTTTTCTCTGTAAGAATAATGTTTTTTTTTTTTTTTCTTAGAAATATGACCATAAAAACACTAATGAAGAGTGATCTGCCGATCTCCCTGAATCGTAAACTCATCGACATATATTATGTATCCTGTCTAAGGTGCTCAGACCTTGTCTCTCATCGAACTACAAAAGTTCCGCCATGGGGTTTGCCAGAAAGATATGGAGCGCAATATTCTGGGCGTAAGAAGAACATAACAAATATGGAATGACGCGTTGCGCTCCATAACGGGCATAACTGATGTCGCCAAGAAGGCTGCCAGGCGTTAATGGAATTGGGTGGGTTATGCCAGCCGCATGCACATAGACCGCTAGGAAAGCGACGGCGCTTTCCTCCTGAAGGAATCTGCTGTGTGGCGACCCACACAGGTAGTTTTCTGCAGGAGGAAAGCGCCGTAGAGGCGGATCTAGAGGGCCTTCGCCCAGTAAAAAAAAACTCGTTCTGTTAATATTTGATACCCAATTTAAAAATATATGTGAAATAATATTTTAAACAAATTTTCCTGATAACTTGATATTCTGAGTTGTACCGTAATTACCATGGAGGTACAATGTATGGAATTGACATGCGCTGTCAAAATAATTCGTGGTCAGTCTATATTATTATGAAATTTTACAAATCAATGTTACTGATAGAATAGAATGTAACTAGCACGTTTGAACCGACAGAGGTTTTAAATTTCGTCATTTTCTTGAGAGGTTTCTTAGGTGAAATTCATCCTAAAGGGAATGAACAATGGATTTCCCATACTGTACAGAGCTTACCTTCTATGAGTTTACCCATCGCTTTTGATCCCTCCATTAAAGATTATTTCTAAGCGAGGACGTATCGATTTTCTAAAATTACGTGCTCAGCTTGATAGGAGTAAATCGATACTATTTTTATACCTGCTTTAAATAAGAAACCTTATTTATTCAAATTATTAAATAATTTGAATTAATTTACATTGATTAATTGATTGTTTTTGTAATTGAATTGTAATTTATATTTTTGTCAACAGCTATTGCATTTGATTCCTGTAATGGTATGTATGTGTAATATATAAATAAATAATAATGAATCAATAAACAATACTTAAAAACTTGAAGACATTATTTTTTTTTATTCATATTATAGCATGAAACATTTATTATTTCAACCGTTTACTTTTATACAATGTGTTTCAAAATCTATGTGTCAGTTTATGAATACGAATCTACTACTTTCACGCCAATCTTATTTCAAAAGAACAAAAGTAATTTCAGAAATATAGTTTTATCAAAGACACAGTGGAAATCCAATTTATAACAAATGTAACCACTTGAATTCTGGACAATCTCGCTTTGAAATAAACACAGGGTTCTTATTGCTATATTTTGTATAATATAAGAATTGTTACAGCGCATTATTAGGTAGCGTAAAAATACAAAAATAAATGTATATTTTTTTTCCAAGGGTCACGAAGGAACGTTAAAAAATGAAAATGGAATAACAGCAGCTGACATTTGATTTAATTTAATTTCTAACATTAACATCGCCAAGGGCTCTAAATGCAGATAGCTATAATTAAATTTCCCTGCACAAATATTTTTCCCTGCTCCCTATTCATTACAGTGAGGATAACAAAAAGGAGAATGCATTTTCTGACATTTTATTTAAAGAATGCGATGTTTTTCTTAAAAGACAGGGCGCACGCAGTAAAAAATCACCGCAAATAATTCAAAGCCCCGGCGAGTCTATGGTCGTAGTTTTTAAAACATTCTCTTTTGATTAAATTTTGTTGTTAGTTTCAAGACATATTTCCCCTAGGAGGGAAAACTTCATTGTTCCCAGCAAATATGTGGTCGCCGCTTGTAATGTTGGTTACACAAAGTTAAATTAGAAAGTTGAGATCGTTTTAGTTTATACATTCATTATAAAAATATTCGTGTGTTGTTTCTTCAGACTTTTTCGCTATCGAGGAGGTTTATGTACGACTTAAGTGGTGTAGACGATACTGGAGACCACCTGTGTGAAATATTTTGAATTAATCCTTAAAAACATGATCCTGATCCTGATTTTTTATTGTTATCATATTTTATTATTGATAAGGTAGCTGTTGACCACTATCTCACCTGAAGGAAAGCGACGATGTGGTCGAGTGGTCGGTGATGAAGCACGCTTTCTTAGAATTAACCTAATCACTCTTGACTTAAAGACACCCAGGCTTTAACAGGAAACACAGACTACGACAGAGAATTCTACTCCTAAGCTTTACGCATAATGAATGTTAGCGTTTCGCAAAACGCTTTGTGCGTTTGGATGGGATGTCCACCATTTACCAGTGGCATATTGCGCGTACGTCTGTTTAACACATTAATTGCATAATAATTAAGTCATTTAGTGTCCTGCAAATTTTATAAACACATTTGACATAATGTAAGTCAATTTTTTTTTAAAAAAAGCTTAATTTTGGTACATTCATTGGGCTTAATGGATCTTGTTGCATCTCAGTTCTTAAAACCCTGAAAATAAATGAGTATCTAATATCATTTTATAGTCCAAATTACTGTTTCCTGAATTTCAATGTTTTTATAATTTTTATTGAGACTCCTACCACCTTTTAATTTCTTATATTATCTAGTAACGCTAAAAATCGCGTACCTAAAATGCAAATAAAAATATTCGGTGGCCAAAATGAAAATTTTTAGCAAAGCATATTTTATATCAAGGTACTTGGCAGGTGAAACAGATGGTAGCCAAGCCGACCAAGTATAATCTTGGCCTCAAACGTTGCCAAGTTCTTTTATTCCCCTATAATCAATTGTTCAAAATGTGATATTATTTTAAACTATACCCTGTGGATTTTTGTAAGATTGAAAGTAAACTTTTGTGAAGCAGTGATTTGTTAAACTTTCTAAATTGCCTTTTTCAAAGTTTGACTTAAATTTTTTGCTCATGATTTCAGTTTAATACCCAAGATACCCTAAATTGAATTTATTTGTTTAAAGAGCTCGATTAGACAGTCAATTTGTCGATTAGACTCACGATGGATTGTGAAGAGATAACTTTGTGGATGCATTGTATTATTTGGAAAGACAAAAATGTTAAAAAAATATTAGGTGTCTTCAAGGCTGGAGTTAATAGGCTTAGACTAACAAAAATTTCATTAGTGCTTTTCATCAGGTTAGATCGCAGTTAAGCACTTACACCGTTAAATTTTGGTCGTGTAACTTGTAGCTTTAGCTTTTGTTTGGCTACAGTTTTTGGCCGGTTTAGTAGACTTTGGTTCTAAATATCTGACGAGAAATGTCCACAAAATGGTATTACAACCATTTTGTAGGCAATCAACCGGTGCACTTGATATTAAATCAAGATAACATCGTGACGTAATCACCGTAACACATACTCGTAAATCACTGATTTCAGCATCAAGTCTAGACAACCGTGAGCCATATATTTCACATCACTGGATTTCATTGGTCTGTTTTAAAATAATAAATATCGTATGTATTCTTTTACGAGTAATTTGTAGTAAAATGTTTGATGTTTTACATCTTTATCAACACTAAACTTTAACTTCCTGATCTTCGAAACTAACTTGCGACCCGTCTTTTTACGGATACATACATAATATTGACTGACCTGTTGGCCTAGTTGTCAGTGGCGATGACTGCTATGCCGATTTCCACTCAACCCCCCTAGCCAAGTTACAATCGTTTCGTTTAGCGTGAATGCTTGGAGTTGGCCACACCCCCAATTCCTTTGTTGAGATGACGTCAGAACAAAGGAATTGGGGGCGTGGTCATTTTCAAGCGTTCGCGCTAAACGAAACGATTGTAACTTGGCTAGGGGGCCAGAAAAATGTTTGTGTGATGAGCATGATCATTTATTCTATGCCTAGGGGTAATTTATCTATTTATTATGTATCATCATCTTCCTGCTCACGTCTCGTTTTATTTGGAGTCGGCGCAACAAGTTTTATTCTTCCATTCTGTCCTGTCACTCGTCACGTTATCACTGACCCTTTTCTTTCAAATCACTCCTCACACAATCCATGCATCTCTTCTTTGGCCTCCCTCTACCTCTCCATCCATCCACTACCATCCACACCATCTATAGTATTTATGTATTTAGAAATATATAGGTATGTTTATTAGTTGTCTAGTACTCATAGCACATACTCTGTTTAGTTTGGGACTAGATGGCGTTGCGTGAAAGTTGTGAAATATTATATATCTACACAAAGCTGCCTTGTTTATCGCTCTTTCTACGACTTAAAACTGCATAAAAATGCATCATTTGTTGCATGCTTTAAAATAAATAAACAGAGAAACAGACGGATAGTAAACCGACGTTGTTTCATTATGTTAACCTATTGCATTGCATCAGCCTTTTAATGTTCCCACTGCTGGGACTCAGGCCTCCTCTCTAGGAGAGGGAATGGGCCGTAATCCACCAGGCGGGCCTGGCGCGGATTGGTGGATGCCACATGTCTTCGAATTTTTGGTTCTAGGACATGCCGGTTACCTCACGATGTTTTCCTTCACTGTTTTTGAGAGCAGTGGTGATGAAATAAATTACACAAAGTAATGCGCCTGGTTGGGTTTGAACCCGCGACCTACAACTCGTAAGTGGGGACCGTTACCTTGGCCACCACTGCTCTCACCTATAGAAATAAATATTGCAAACTACTTTTCGTGACGATCTGGAGTTTTGCAATATTGAAAGTGTAATAATTTAGCAGGAAATATTAACAAAATTTCTATTTCTAAACAACATTACTTACGACGGAATAGACAATAACCGGGAATTGATCAAACAATAGAACAAGGAAACAATACGAAACTAAGGACCGTGAACCGTGAAACACCTCAAATCCCATCCAAACGGTTCGGGACATTCCATATCAAATTGCGCCCAGCACATTACATGGACATTTCCCGCAATGCGGTTGCTATGTGCCACAGGTAACTTCATACATCTATGTCTGACCACCTATTACAGACACCCATTACTACCATTACATACCCTTGTGACTTCAGCAATCTCATCTACGAAGGGAGGCGAGAAAGGTCTTGCTAAGATGGTCGCCAAGGTTCCTTATCAAGAATTTGTATATAGATATTAGAGGGAAATCAGGAAATGTTTCTATATATCCTTATCCTGTAAACCATTGTGGTGAGTTTGGAACATGATATAGCTCTTTATAGAGAAGGCTTATGTATGACTCTAATCCAGAATTGACTTAAATTGTTGTCCCTGTTGACACAGCTTAGGGTCGCTGCACACGGACTACATATTTCCTGTAGTTTTTATTCATTTAACATAGACTCGCTACGCACGATTGACGTTGGTGGCCGATACATGCAACAAATTGTAGGTAATCGCTTCTTGTGGCCCGCACCGGCCACTAAACGCCGCCACACCTCTAAAGCAATGAAACACCTTCATCGTCAGAGTCCATTTAGATACTGCGCGCAAAGGTTAAAAAAATACCAGCCACTGGCTGCCAGTTTTGTTTTTTTGGTGGTGGGTAAAATCATCCAATGACATCTGCCGCCCTTGGGCGGAGCGGGAGATAGTGTCAGACTCTTACTGACTAAAAACCCACCCTGTTACTTCGTTGCCCAGTAAGCTTCGACCCTGCCTGCCTGCAGCTAGCAGGCTGGGTCTCTACGGTTTGCTGACAACTCCTTGAGGCGCACGGGAACAGAGCGCGCCGTCGACGACCTGGGCTTGGTCCGGATGGTTACCGGACGGTCGGACAGCGAGCTACCCATAGCTCGCCGTCCGTAAACCCGCGCCTACGTTGGCTGGAAATCAGGATCGGAATCGGAATCCCCGCGGCGGCTGGGCCGTGAGAGCCGTTGCCTCTCACGTGCGGCCTCCTCTTTTGCTAGCATTACTGCTTCGCAAAAGGAGGCGACCGCCTGCCATCCCTCCTCGCTTCGGACCATGGCCCGTACCAGGGCCTGGCACGAGAGATCGCCGCTGCCGATCGCCCTCATGAGAACTCGGCGATGTGGCTACAAGTGGCTGTGGCGCGTTTCAGCTACTTTTGTGGCCGCTTCTAGGTTTTTGTGGTGGCGGTTGTGGTTGTTACGTGTGGCCCGTTTGCATCGACCCTTAAAACAATCTTGATTAAATTAACACTTTCCTAGAATAGAAACATAAGACAAATTAATTTTCCATCTTATTTTGTTGTTCTTATGATGTGATATTAAACGTTCTATGTTCAAATTGCCATAAGGAAAGCTTATTTAAAATTAGGAGCGCGTGGAAGTATTTTTAGTAACATCTTCAGTTATTTTGGTATGAATGAGTTCGACACAACAATGGATCGACGAGTTTCCGATGTCACTTTTACGAATAAATAGCGACTTAGTATTGCCTCGTGGATCTCACTACAATGGTGACAGTTGAGTTTTATTGTGTCCAGGGTAAAAAGTCTTCTTCAGTAACTTCGCCTGCTCAAGGTGGATCGAGAGGGAGTGTCAAACTTAAACTGACTATATCCCACCCGTGTTCTTTCTGTTGCCTTTTGCGTTTCAGAGACACGGTGACGTACAATCCTGTTGTATTAGCTGAGCTGGAAAACGCAGGATTTTTTTAAGGTTAATTTAAAAACAATATCAGTGTCAATAAAGAATGTAAGTTTTTGTGCGTCTTTCCTTACATTCTTTATTTACGTCGTCTATCTTTACATTTGCATCAATCTCTACAATTATATTACTAAGAACAGCCTGGTTTTTGCGTTTGGCCCCTATTATCTTTATATAACGAGTAATACTATAGATGTAAAGGAATAGGGGTATACACACCTCAATGTCTTTAGGAAAATAAAACTATGATTAAAATTGCAAGCAATTAATTCGACCGTTTTCAAACTGCAACAAACAAATTAAAACAAAACATAACATTATTTTGACAACAGTTCACGAGAAACAGCATACAAAAATAAAAAAAATTAAAGCTTTTTTGCATAAAACCACATTAGTCAGTAACCTACATTCAGGAAAACTCCAACAATTTGGACAGCAAAATAGCTGATACTCTTAAATTTACCCACTCCTCGAAAAAATATAGCAAAAAGCAGTTTTTCCGTCGTGTCTAACTTTTTTGAGCGAATAATTCCCGCTTGAAACTTTAATTACTGCGAATTTTTTCACTGCAAAAATATTCTAGCGATGATCCTAGGTATATTTCTGGTATTCATTGAGTGTTTTTAAAATATAGTTTTTAGAATTTATGCAATTAGATAGTCTCTGTTATCTTTGCATTTATTTATTTGTATATAGTTATTTTTAGTATATGTGAAACCCGAAAAACGGGTCTAGTATTTACAGGCAAAAAATGTACAAAATTTTATGACTGTATCTGTTAAAAGCTTGTTATGTTACATTGTTGTCGACACAGACACTTGGTCACCGGGCGATCCGGGCCACTGAGGGGATTTTTTGCTCCCGCACCCAGCTATTTCCTGGTACCTAATGTCCGTTATGACCTGCCGTAACCTATGTTGTATTTAGCGTCGGTAGTGTCAAACTTGTAACTTTTTTTTTTATTATTGATAGGTTCGCGCTTGACCGCTATCTCACCTGATGGAAAGCGACGATACGGTCGACGATGGATCGCGCTTACCTAAAAGAAACCTATTCACTCTTGACTTAAAGATATGTATTATTTTGAGAAAAAAATATTAAATGGTGTAAAAATTATTGGAATCGATTCAGGTACTGATTCTGAACAATCAAACTAAAAATAATGTTGTATAAATAAAAATGAATGACTAAATGTACTGATAAGAGCAAAACTGGAAGGCGATGCACGCGAGACGCATAGGACTGTTCGTTGTGATGACATTTGGGGAAGGCCTACGTCCAACAGTGGACGTCTTTCGGCTGAAATGTTGATGATGAAGGGCAAAATTCGAAAATTTGCAAAAGTTTGCATTGGCTATTCATATCCACAACATCCTTAGTCTAAAAAAAAGATAGTTCATAGTAGTATAACTTACTTTTCTGGTGTTGCTATGGTGAGATTCGGCGAAGGGAATGCTCCGTCCGCCGCACAGATGACGTTCACTGTGTCGTCATCCGTCTTGTTCTGGATCAGCCGGAAACTCGTCTCCGGTACTGGAATTTGATAGTTAAGTACACGACATTAGAAGCTTGTTTGTGAAGTTTTGTTTGTATGTGGATATTGGAGATAGAGACACTTATTTGTGTGTGAATTTGTGAGTTAGTGTGCTAGGTTGACTGGTAGAGAATGCCTAAGGCAGTAAGTCCGCCTTTGTACGTTTTATTGCATGAAGATTAAATAAATAAATAAACTAAAAGTCAGTATTTTTCTTGTTGGTGTCGGTGCAAAATGGCGTTTATTCTTCCACAGGTGATTGTTAATAAATATCCCAAAGGAATTTACCCACGAGATTAAAAGTATCCTATAAGCTATTTTACGTCATGGTCTACTCATGTACTAAGTTTAATCGAAATCACTTCAGCAGTCTGAGCGTAAAGAAGTAACAAACATACACACAACCTTGGGCCTCTATAATATTAGTGTGTTTCTCCATTCTGGTAGCCTATTCTTATTTACTTCTTTTAAATTAAAAAATAGACGGATATTTTTATTGGGGAAATCATTCAATGACATCTCCCGCCCTTGGGTGGAGCGGGAGATAGCGTCAGACTTTTACTGACCAAAAACCCTTCCTGTTTCTTTGTTGCATTTCCTACCAGGGCCATGCCTTCCTTTCAGAAGCAGACTCTTGGTCCCAGTAGGCTTCGACCCTGACCCTGATAAATCGTTGAGGCGCGCAATGGAACAGTACGTGCCGTCAACGACTTAGGCTCTGTCCGGACGGTTATCGGACAATCGGACAGCGAGCTACTTATTTCTTGCTGCCCGCAAGCCTGCGCCTACGGTAACTGGAAATTAGGATCCCGGCAGCGACTGAGGCACCCTATCCTAGCATTACTGCTTTGAAGAAGGAGGCGGCCGCCTGCCACTCCTCGCTTCGGACCATGACCTCTACCAAGGCCCGGCACGAAAAATAGACGGATTGTATTTTGATCTTTGTAACTCCCGTAAATAATTTAGTTTAAACATCTCACGCAATAAGTATCTAAATCGTTTGAATACATAATTAAACACAACTAAAGCAGTACTGTTGAGCAGTGTTGGTTCAGTGGTACGAGCCCGTCTTCAGAGATGTACGTCGCGGGTTCGAACCCAGGCGCTTTACCTTGTGTAATTTATTATATCATTACTGCTTTCGACATGATGAAGAAAAAGATCGTGAGGAAACTAGCACGTCCGAAAACCAAGAATTATGGTGAATTATGGCCCACTCCATTCTCTTAGAAAAGAGCTTAAGTCTCAGCAATGAAAACGAAATAAGGCTCGTTATATTAAATTTCTAAAGAGATGCGCCAAAAAACTCATATGACTTTAAAATATGCGAATGTTAAAGTAGTTAGTATATTCATAAAACTTATCCTTGATCAATGCAACATTGTAGAAATAGACAACAGATTCATAAAAAAGGTCTAAAAAATATAAACATATATTCATTTAATCACCAATGCTCTCAAAACGGTGAAGGAAATAATCGTGAGGAAACCGGCATGCCCTAAAACCAAAAACTCGAAGGCATGTGACATCCACCAACTCGCACTGGGCCCGAGTGGTGGATTACGGCCCATTCCCTCTCCTTTAGAGGAGGCCTGAGTTCCCGCACTGGGAAAATTAGCTAAGCTAAGCATAGCATCTTTAGCAAAAGAACATACACACGAAGAAAGTGTGAGGGAGAGATATTCCTCACACCCCGGTTGTAGGAGATGAAGCTGTGGGCTCTGAATACGAACCTAGGCTTGCAAATTGGAGCTATGCCGTCCAATAAGGTTCATTACGCATTGTATTCCATAAACGCCTCAAACAGAGGTTAGCATAATTGATGGTAATGGAAGAAATTTCAAAAAGGACTAAACCGCTCAAAAACGAATTTCAAATCATTAAAACAAGCTAGCAGTAAACCTGATGGACAGTCAAATAGTCGCTAGGAGACTAAAGAGAAAGATTCTTCAAAATCTAATTTATTAAGCTACAATGGACAGTCACTGGACAGCTTGCGTATAAATCTGTATGGTTTCAAACATATGATTAAATATCTATAATGATAGATAAAAAATAAATTAAGACAGCTACAAAATATCTCAAAATCCAAACAAACTATCTAAAACTCAAGCAACTGCATTAGCTCGATAGATCTCACTAACAATAAAAACTAAATAAAAATAGTTGCTGAATACTAACAGGCTGTTAACCAACGGTTAACGATGTCTATTAAATTATTCTAACCTCAGTTAACTTTTATAACTTTCTTTGAACACGCAACTGATACTTTTTCTTTCTTTCTTTCTTTCCTGCTTTTAATAAATGAATTAGCCAAGTGCATGTCAATTCGAAATTAGGTTGGGAAATGGGCCAAGTTCCACCAATTGTGGTAACAAACGTTGTTTTTAGAAAGAACGACTAAAATAAAACGACAGAGTCCTAACAAAACATAAACACTTTAATATATGTACATGCACCAGTAAAACGGAATTCAGTATGAGCACTTTTAAAAAACTTTAATATAAATTTTTGTGAAGTAGAAAAAGAACAAGTGGAAAAAAGACTACATCATTATATTATACAGACAAAAATTTTGAGTATGAGCACAATAGTATGAGTGTGTGAATGTTTGTTACTTTTTCAAGGTTGAACGGTTAAATGGATTGGATGCGCACACGGGTAGACTCTGTCCTGAAATAGCACACAGGATACTTTGTATCCCGAGAGTATGTTTCCTTGGGATATTTTTTTTTATTAAATATAACGTGGGTAAAACCGCTAGAAGCAGCTAGTTTCTATTTAACTTTATCCTTTCCTACTCACCTACATTACTTTAGATATAGTAAATGAAATATAAGACTACCACTGAGTCATAAACTTTTCAATAAAAAAAATCATCGAATTCGGTTAAAATTTGGCGAAAATTGCGCAGATACACAAAATAGAATAGAGAAGAACTTCTGCCTTGCTTTGAAGTCGGTTAAAAAGGATATCCGATCGAAAAATACAGACAACAAAAGAAGAATTCGAAAAAAAAGTGGTTGAAAAATACAACAGAAAACCATTCAGACCAAACAACACAGACGTGGACACATTAATAGGTCGCTAAACTCAACATTAATTGAATCGGATCGATATTATGAGTTTTGCTGAAATAAAAAACCAAACATTTGAATAGCTAAAAATTATAAGTTATTTTTTCAAAGCACAAACTGCAGGTCAATAGAAAAAAAATAGAACGAGGGCATCGTGAAATAGAAACAATAACAGAAACAGTCGTTTATTTAACCTCACGAATCATAGCAATAAACAAATTGCAATTTTTCCTTTGTTATTCTGTCAATAACATAAAGTCAAGTCAATGCGTATCTTCTAAATAATATATATGGTCAACATTTAATACGTAAATATAAAAAAAAATTCAATTAGTTCTGGGCCTAAACTTAATAGCCAATATTTAGTTTGACTTACGTAATTACCTATAATTTGTTAAGTTAATCAACTAATCCTCCTCAAACGAGGTTAATACATATAGAAGGAACGGGTTAACCACAGGAGGGTAAAAGGGCTTAAACATAATGAAGTTTCTAATAGCCACTAACCACTTTAGACTTGAAGTTTTAATTATAATTACACAAGAATCAAAATTACCTGAGCTATATTCTAATATAATCAATATTGATGTGGATAAAGTCAAAGACCAAGTTTGACACACTGAAGATAAAGGATATGAAATCGAGCAAGGAGATGACAAAGTTAATCATTAAAGCAGAAATGGTAATGACAGTAAACTAGAAAATAATTTCACTTGATAATGGCGTGGATCTCAAAAAGACGGGTGAAGGAGTTATACAGAAGTAAACGCGTATCCAGCTCTATTTCGGAGTGAAAGAGAATGGGAAGCAGTCAACTCCTGCAAAAAAAAAATAATGCGAGCAATCAAGGTAGCGGAAATTATGAGGGAAAAAATTTAGCCATCGTAACCACCGCAGAAAACGTCCCGTAATTGAGAGTTACAGAGCAACTCCTAACCAAAGTAAGCGGGAGTTTGTGTACAGATAGCAATGGATAGATCACCTTCCAATAAGAACCAGGCCACGTAGTGTTCCATAATGCACTTTAATAAGAGTTTATCATAAGTGAAGTGGCCCGAAAGGAACAATGCCTGCCAGGGCAGCGGCATCGCAAGAGTCCTGGAACGCAAGGGCAACTTAAAGAATATAATGTGGAGTTTAGTTAGTAAAAGTCTGATACTTGTGGACCAAGGCTCGTTCCACTGAGCATGAGGAGTTTTTTTTCGGTGGGAATATCGTCAAATAATATTTCCGCGTCCTTGGGCGGGGCGGGAGATAGTGTCAGACTTTTACTGACGAAAATCCCACTCCCGTTCCTCATGAAGAATTGCAACTAATTCAGATACGATTTTTACTAATAATATAATCCCAAATTTATTTATTCCTTTCACCATTTTTCTTATAACTGTGTCAGAGGGACCCACTACGTGTAATACGGAAAAGTAAACGGTTTACGAGGAAGTAGGCTACAAATATGAAATTCAACGTTTCCTTAGTATGGATTCGATGTCTTTCGTTCGAACTTTATGTAAGTTTAACATGAATTTTCGAGTGTACAGTCGTAGCACGTGTGTATTTTAGTAGAGGAGTAGAATGTATGGGAATGAAAATGTGTGGGGGAAGTAGAGCTTGCATGCTTGTTAAGATAGCATCAATATTGTAATGTGGTGTGTATTTGATGGATGAATATGATTTGATAAAGTATCTTATTTGATAGTTACAATACATATATTATTTTAAAATTAATAATTAACTATTCTTTCATAAGAAAATATTCAAGGGGATCTGGAAAATTTGACTTGGAATTGATGACTTGAAGTTTCGATTACGCACATCCATTTAATAAATATTGAACTTTTTTTTGAAACGTCTATGTTCTAAAATTAATTTCCTTATAAAAATAATACTCACCAAAGACTGTCATATGTTTACTCTTGACATCCTCATCAAGAAATGTTGACACTACACAAATATATTCACCAGAAATGTCTGTATCTAATTTAACTATTCGAAGAGCTCTATACATTTTTAATGGGTCATCTGACGCTCTATAATTTAAGTCCACCCGACCCCTCAAAATGCCTATATCCTGGGGTTTTTGTGACACTATCCACTGATACACTGGTTTTGTTTTGCTTCTGAAGAACCATTTCACCATAAGGCCCGGAGTTCTGTTCCCATACGTGTAATCACAGTCTAATATAACTGAGTCTTGAACACCATATTGAATTATCTCTGGCACAACAAATTTCACTATTTTTATTGCATGTAAACCTGAAACAAAAAGAAAGTTTGGTTAGAAAATATTTCAGAAGCATCAAAACCTAATTGCAATAATTTGATGGTTATGTGATATTCAAATATTAATAAGGTAATTGCCATCTAACGTGACAAAGCTGCCAGCGTTCTAGGTACATTTCCCATTGATATCGATGTGGATGAATTTTTTGATGCCCAATAAGTTCTTTTTCTACCCGTTTGTACTCGTATATATTATTATTTTATTTTAATTTGCATGTTTTTATTTTTAATTATTATATTCAAGAATCTGCCTAGATTTCCATGTTAGACTCAAATTTATCGTAAATAGAACGAAATACAAACAGTTTCTCATTATAGATTAGTTGCTGAAGAAGCATTGGAACTCTTGTTTAGCGATTTATTTAATGGTACTAAAACAGCAAATACAAGAGTGCTCGCAAAAATAATAAACTTAACTTTAACAGCAAGTTCTCTGACTGACAACGTCGCATTAGCGTCGACAGGAACAATAATAAATCGGAACGCAATATTGACGGAAAGAGGGCATCCAAGCGTTTTCTCGGTAATGTAAATGATTAATATTCATTGGACAGCAACAAACAATTTGCTGAAGACACGTTGTCCCCTCAAGTTCCTAAAGAAAACTCTCTCTGGCTAATCCATATCCATCAGTCTTGTAGTCCGCGAACCATTAATATTTATGCAATTCCAAGTCAACGCTGTTGAAAGCTCATTTAAATTCATCCTTGGTCCTACTTAAAAGCGAGAGTAGGCACGACCTAAAAATTTGATTCGGTAGCACTTAAAATTTTATTAGTAGATGCTTTTGGAGCAAACGTAGACAAGAGTTAAATAACAAATTCACAAGGACAAGCTTCTAGATATGGGAGTTTGTAATTGTGAATTATTATATCGTGCAGACTTTTGTTGAAGTGTGAAGGCAAGTTTGTATTAGGCAAGGGAAACGCAAAGGATAACATAATAGCCTCTTAACCACAGCTACAGCATAATAGCCACAGCTTTCAACACCATCGAATTTGTTGACGTATAAAATAGTTGCCTTATTTATCTGTTCCAGTTTCAAATTTCATATTAAAACGGTATAATTAAGATACAGCTCTGTTTGAAGGTCTTCCCTTTCAGCAGGTAGGTTATTAGGTACTCTTGTTGATATAGCTTTCAAATAGAAATTAAATTTTGTCGTCTGAAAATGTATCTAATGATATAATAATAACGAACCTACTGGGAAACTAATCGAAATGAATAAATATGCAATGTTTTTAACTTGGCTTTAGGCAAAAAATAGTATCTTTAAGGAGACAAAAATTTTGCAAGTGTGTCACATGATTTCATTCATGTGGGAAATTATAAGATAAATTCTCTTTTGATTTAATTTTTGATATTATTAAAGTTTATTACATTGTATTCTCCTTTTCCGGGTGGAGCAAAAGGGTATGTCAGACTTTTATTGACTAAAAACCACTTGTGTTTTCTTTATGTTCAATGGCCATGGTAATTCTTTCAAATTGCAGCACTTCACTTTTCCTACGGCTCTAAGCATATCCATACATACAGTTATCAATCTATTGAAAAAAGAAAACGGCTAGAAAATTTTCAAAACCCGAATGTTTTTTTTTTAAATGTGACATCGTTACTGACATTCGTCTGCTTGTCCAAGAGCACTTGCGGTTGCCACAGGACTTCAAAATTCTCACTAACGAGGTGACTATTCCAGTTGTCACATTTGAATGAAGGCAACGTGAGGTCAGCTGAACGCTAGTTGGGGTAGCGTTGTTGCGGTCGGGAGGCTTTCTAGTGACCATTGTTGCGAAGCGATAACGTCAGCAACTCGGCACGAAAGCCGCACAGCTTTCCTAACAAAAACGAAAATGTTTTTCAACCATTTCGGTTTCAATAAAACACAGATGTTTCTCGTAATCTAGATTTGAGACTTAGTTTAGGATTAAAAATGTTTATCAAGCCTTATTTCGCACAAAACTTTTGTATTTTCAGTTTTATATTCTACACGAAAATTCATGTTGTCTTTTTTTGTAGCTTGATCTAAAAAGTGTCAGAAACAAGTTTGGGTCAACATTATTATACAGCTAGTCGTATCTTCAACTTCTTCAACGTTTTTGTGGCGAACTTCGCTCTGTCATGACGTAAAGCCCCCGTTATCATGTGACAACAGCCAGGACCGGCACTTTTTCTTTGTAGTATTCATCATAAATACACCGACTGTTTAAGAATAATAAAAAAGTTGCTTTATTTTTGAATAAAGAAAGAAGTCCGCCGCGTTTTAAATAAACTGAAAGTTGGTACTGATTTTGGCGTAGGTTGATGGATAATATTTATTTTACTGACAAGTTAGGAATATTAAATATGGCAGTAATAAATTGCTTCGAGAATTTGTCACTAATTTTAATAAATTACCCTTGACAAAGTTCGAGCCACAAATATTTTTGCAGGCATGTTTTGCAATACGACGTCCCCATAGGAAATTACAATTTCAAAACAACAAAGTTGTGAACACACGAACAGAGATCTTGAACAACTGGTACAAGAGCAAACCAAACTGGTTCTTGTATCTGGTAACATGAATTGTCTAATTAAACTTGGTTAACTCATTTGCCAGGGTTTTGTCTTCGTGCAAAACACGTCCACGAAAATTAATGTTAACTATTGAAGGCTCTATTCAGTTTGTATTGGCAAACTTTGACAACGATATGCTGGATTGGATACAAACCTGTTATTGCTCAGTTCTATTATATTGATAATAATTCTATTATAGTTAGCAGTAACAGAAATTGGTTTCATTTAATTGGCTCCGTTGACAATGAACCATTATGGGGAAGCTTAAATGTCTAACGGTTTATTAGTACACAAACGGTCATTCGAATTTGTAATCCATCAAAGGCCGCTGAAGTTGGGCTAACATTAGCAATTACGTACACAAGAGGTAGCATTATTTCCGAGTATTGACGAAATGTCATACCTATATCGTGGATACTCTATTTACAGAGTCGTTAATTTGTGAATTGAAAATAGAATTGTATGCCTATGCAGTAGTTTTGTTTTTATTACCATGTTTTTAGTTACCGTCAGTATATTTTTTCTAAAGTCTAATTTAGACGGTACGAGTTTCTCGTCTCGAACGTACAATAATCGTAAGAATATATTATTATATTATATTTATTTTCAAGTATCATATAAATAATACAATCAAAACAAGTATAATCATAACAAAGTCACATTTAAAATCATAATTTATAAAATTAAACAAAATTAGGGCCATTTATGGCCATAATTTTGGCCTACAATTAATTAAATACAAACGTATATAGAAACTTTCTTCGTCTAAACATTAATACCTAGACGGTGCGAGTTTCTCGTCTCCAACATACGATTCTCGCCAGAATAGAAGAGCGAGAGGTATGACTTACCTCTCGCTCGTCCACTCTAGCCAGAATGGTTTGAGAAAATCGTACGCAATAATTGCACCAATCAGATGTTAGAGAAAGTCGTACCGTCTAAATTTACCTTAAAAAATACTAACTAGAAGAAGTTCGATATCTTTATCTAAAACATTGACTTTGTACAACTTACGTACAAACGACTTCAATTAGGTACTCCAAATAATCTCTAAGATCACTGAGACATCCAAACGTTTCTTTAACAAAAGTTCCAAAACCAATGAACTCTTCGAAAGCCTTATCGATAGAATAACATTGGCAGTATTGAAAAGCGTTATTATTTTTTAATTCGATTCTGAATCCCTAGTCGACCCTCCGATCTTATTTATATTTAATTTCGTCCGGTGAACACTGTAGGCATCGTATTTGTATCTGAAATCGAATTGGAACTTCGAATAGCACTAAGAACGTTAAACTTACTCAATTTTCAACACTATAGCAGAGAATTAATTGAAATTGTATTTGCTGGTTGGTTTCAGTCAAATACAACTGTTCACCTTAAAATTTTCGTTTAGAAAATATTTTTAATATTTTTGACTGATATTTTTCTAAAAGAACTTGATGTCAAGTAGAGGTTATAATAAATAAGGTATTGTTAAGGTCGGAGATAAAAAAAAAATGAATTTGTCATATAGGGTAATAGCCGAATAGTAACCCTAAGGGTATAGTTGCGTCGATTTAATTACTTTAGTGTCGCTTAAAAATCGTTTGCTTTATTATATTTATCTATTGTCAGACCCCTCAAGATGACCGTGTTTCATGACAAATCTCTGCGCGATTGCATGGAAAGACAAAATGCGTTCAGTTTTTCCAGCATAGATATTCGGTTTATGATTGATTTGGCAACTACCATCTATACAGGATAAGGATAAAGGATTTTTTTTTCCACCACAATATCACAGCAATTACAAATCTAAGTCAATGACATTAATTGGATTCATACTGTGAGAGACTGATGCCTAAGTTAGGCTTTTAGCCTGTGTTTCAGTTCACCAGGTCTCTCTTTCTCTTTCTCTTTCCCCTCTTTAAATGGATGTGATTACAATATTGCATCTCTATTAATCTTTGTAAGACATGTTTTATACGAGTTTTGTAAATATTGAGCATTGTTTGTGCGTGTGTTTGCGTGTGCAATGGTGTGTGTGTGTGTACCTTAAAATGTAGAGATCCGCAAAAATAGCTAAGATTCCGGAAATATCAGAGATAATATTTTTTAAATTTAGAATTTGTATGTTGTTATCTTGTTCTAAGAAATATTCAATAAATTCAAAATTAGGGCCAGGGGAGTTCAAAAATATGTATAGAGAGGAAAGCATATTGATACCACGGTAGGATTATTTGAAAGAATCAACCTAGCCCTGGAACGGAGTGGGTTTAAATCAATAGGTTATTTCACAATTTTGCAGTCATAACATAAAGCTTACGTAATAATCTGGATATCATGTAACATGAGGTCACAAAAATAAGTAAATAATTTCTTATATTACAAGAAAACAATGTTTATCTAAAAGATCAAAAACATTACATGAATACGAATTCTTGATGATTTCCAGTAATGTACAGATACTCGTATCATCCAGAAAATAAAACAAACAAAAGCACACTTATCCATCCAAAATTTCAAGGAATCTCCACAAATATTAACCTTAATACATTTAGAATCAAGCTGAACTAAACAGAGTAACATTAGGACAATATTTTCGAGTCCCAACCGGCATCAAAAGGTCACGATATATTATTTCCCAGCGGCAACCTCTGGGCAAGTCCGCAGCTATTAATAATGGGGTTTCTTTGCCTACGGTATATGTATGTGACAGTAACGACAATGCTTTTACTGAGTCATTTATCGTGTCGAGTTTTTTTATTTAAATTCTTTTATTATGTTTGTTTGGGTTTGCTGGAGTGGAGTGCCGGTTCAGATACGTAGTCTTTACTTTGAGAAAGAGGTGGACCGTCGAAGTCAACTTGGCTGAGCAGCGTTCAATAAGCTGCGAGGTACCTTTTTGTGTATCATAGTGTCTCGTGCACTGAGCCACATTGGAGAGCTTTAAGTCACTTTAAAGGCTACGGAGAGAACAACATTGAATATAGAATGAAGATATCCGCAGAAAAATCAAGAATTCCAACATTGCCCGAAAAACTTATGTTGCAGTGGGTAATGCTCATTGCTCTCCAAATAGGTAGTCAATGGGGCCAAAAGGTTCTGAAGTGGCGAGCGCGTACCAGAAGATGCAGCGTTAGAAGCCCCGTCTCAAAGTAAACTCAAAGTAATCTAGTAAGTCATGGGAATCCGACATTTACGTAATTATTGTTTAAGTTTAATTTTGTGATTGATTGTATGTGTTATTTTATTTTATTATATCAATATGACATTTGAAGCTATTTAGTTTTGATTATTATTGCAATTTTTTATTTGATTTAATTTTTTTATGTAATCTTGTTATCGACTACGTCTGAAGTAGAAATAACAATTTACGAGGTTCACAGGACCTGTCGTTGTGCTGATATTTGGGGATGCATCTGTCAGCACTGAAAGTTTTTCGACTGAAATGCCTCATGGAAATCATGTTGAAAATGGAGTGATATCTTCTTTTTAATGTGGAAAGACTATCGTTTGATGCTCTGTCATGATTTTTAACATTATTTTGTTAATAACAGATTTTTCGGTTTTAATGGATCTATGAAAATAGAAGCAAAAATTATTCTGTTCAAAATTTTAAGCTGATGTGTAATTTAAAGAATCTAAATCGAATGTAGACTTAAAATTTCACTAAATATCAGTTAATTGATACTATATTTCATTTAAATATTTTGCTAGCACAGAAATATTTTATAGCTCGATAGCAAATTGAGTGTGATATATGCGTATTATATTCCGAAGCTGTTAAGTCAAATTAATTGATACTTTATTTTGATTTATATTTCTGATTCGAATCAAGACCAGCTTAACTAGTTGGAAATTGTTTTAAATTAAAACATCAGTGTTAATGAAAATATATGGTTTTTATTCTGTGCTGGCTGGCAATAAAAGTAGAAAAGTAAACAAGAAATTTTATAGAGAACTAGTGATACATCCTGGTTTCACTTGAGTACAAATTTATATATACATAAACCTTCCTTAATGATTGTTTTTTGATTAGTAAAGTAAATATATAATATAAGTAATAATATACGTCATTTACATTGAAAACCGTTACGTATGTTTCGTATTTAAAAGTTAGCGGATAACAGACCCAGAAAACGATTTTTTAAACTATTTATGTAAAGAATATGTAAACAAAAACATGCTTTAGTTACTACTAATTCTTTCTTTGAACTGGGCCAAAATTTTAAAGTCATTATAAAAATACAATACCTGGTGTATGTTCAACCTACACGGAAAGGTAGATGGATTTTGTGAGGGGTGTGATAAGAAAGAAAAGCGATAGTGATAGCGTAATGGTAGGACAAACTAGAAAAATAAAGCGTATCTCATCGACCCCAAGTAAGTAAAGGGCAAAAATACGAGTATGATGATTATGTTCATAAGTTTATCCGACATGAAAAGTGATAGAAAAATATACAAATAAAAATATTAAATGGGGATAAGAGTAAAAAATTACCTACAGGTTTTTTTTAAGATGTGAAATTATCCAACGACTTTTCCAGCTCTGAGTAGAGCGGGTCAGCTTGTTAGATTTTACTGACTAAAACCACATCTGTGTGCTTCATTTGCCCTTTGCGTTCTAAGACCACGGGTCTCCTTGTCAGAAGTGTTCATCGGCCCTGCTGGGCCTCAACGGTTTGCTGACATCTCTTTGAGGAATGCGTGGATCACTACATGCTATTTACAACTTGGACTTGGTCCGGGCGATTAACAGACAGCCGGACAGTGAGCTATACATTACGCACCGTCCGCAAGTCCGCGTCTACCATGGCTGGTAGTTTGGGTTGGGGTCGTTCGTTTCCACATGCGTCAAGATTATTACAGGCTAGTGATTATGAATAAATTACTTCTTACATTTAAAAATACGCTATAAGACTAACTTAGAACTTGAATAACTAAGATCCAGAAGCACTTAATGTAATTGAACGGAGAGCAAAGACTTTTATCGATTTTCCGTTCGGTAATGTAGTGTTTCTTTTGTAATGTAGTGTTTCTTTTACTGGCCTAAGTAGTTACAATTAGTACGTACTTACTGTGCTGATCCTACTAAAATATACTTTTGCTGTCATCGAAATAGGAATATTAAGATAGCATTATTCATTCCATAAGCATATCGTATCTAAGCAGAATCATTTGTCAGACAGATATGAGTTTAAAATAGTATGTAATAGTAGGTAAATCATCCAATGTTAAATTCCGCCCTTGGGCGGAGCGGGAAATAGTGTCAGACTCTTAGTGACTAAAAACTACCCTGTTCCTTCCCTGCCTTCGTTCCAGGGCCCTATTATGCATTTTCATACCTCTCCAGAGCTTCAGACTAGGCCTCGACCCTACTGGGCCCCTACAGTTTGCTGACAACTCCTTGAAGATAATGGCGAGTATTGATATTACATATTTGTTTGTACCATCATTGTACGCCTACAGATGTCCAAGCGGCGTGTCAAGCAAAGTGTTAAATTAATTTTATAAGGATTGAATCAACTTGATCATGATTAAAATATATGAAAGTTAATTCCTCTAGTTTAAATTGTAAAAAAACTGAAATGTTAGTGTTATATATTTATTTTAATTAAATTCTAGTTTTATAAATAATTAATTGATTTGTAAATAGCTACTAAATAAATATCATCATTTATTAATTTATTTTATACTGCTACAACTCATGATAAATTAATAACAAAGGACAATCATTATATAAAGTTATTTATAGTACGCTGCCAATAAGCGGAACATCATTAGCTATGGTAACGTGCTGCCCCCTTTTCGATTAAGGCCCAAAAATCAGTTATAATCCTCGTCACATAAGTTGAACCACGACGACGGTTGACCTTGAATGCGCAGTAACCGAAAGAAACCCATAAGAAATTAGGGGTTAGCTTTCAATCTAACTAGATGCAGCTGAATACACCTTCAAAATAAACCTACAAAGATAATGCATGACATAGATGCCTGATAACTACATAATATTCTATGACAATAGTTTATGCCGCATACTGTGTTGAATAGATAAGCCTTTAAGCAAGCTACCTAAAGCTTCACGTCATTCAGGAATCTATATCGTAATTCTCATCGAACTTTGTCATGTGAATACAGTTTCCTTCTGCGAAGCAGTAATGCTAGCAAAGGAGGAGGCCGACCGCATCAGGCAGAGGCAACGGGGCGCTCGCCCCAGCCGCCGCCGGGATTCCGATCCCGATTTCCGGCCACCGTAGGCGCGGGCTTGCGGACGGCGTGCAATGGGTAGCACGCTGTCCGATCGTCCGGTAACCGACCGGACCGAGCCCAAGTCGTCGATAGGCTACGAAGGAACGGGGTAGGTTTTTGTCAGTAAGAGTCTGACACTACTTCCCGCTCCGCCCAAGGGCGGGATTTGTCATTGGATGATTTTACCTACCATAAAAAAAAATTAAAAAAAAATGTGAATACAGTTATTCGTCAAGATTATCAACAACTATTCAGATTTGTGAGTGTAATCATAGCAATTATTTCAAATTGGTTTTTTATTTATTTAAATAGCATAATCAAACTAACAATGTTCCCTCTGCTGGGACTCAGGCGTCTTTTCTAGGAGAGGGAATGAACCGTAATCCACCACGTGGGCCCAGTGCGGTTTGCTGAATGTTATACTTCTTCAAATTTTGACTTCTGGAATATGCCGGATTCCTCACGACGTTTTCTTGCGATATTGTGGGATCAGATGTGATGTGACAAAGTAAAGCACCTGATTTCAAGTAAGTGCTCGTAAGTCTGGGTCGAAGCCACTGGGCCACCACTGCTCATTCTTTTTGCTCAGTTTATAAGTAAAGGTCTTCTTCTTCTTCTTCCTGCCCTTGTCCCATGTCATGTCCAAAACAATGGTGGAGCAGTTAATAGATAACTATACGATAATGTAGTTAATGAGCTGCCAGGGAAGCCACATGTACAGAAATATTCATTGCCAAACAAGCGTGTCTTCAACGTAGTCGTTAACCTTGTAATACACTTACTTGGCAAGGAGTCTAAAAAAATCGGTAGTGTTACCTAGGTTCATGAAAAATAAATAAAAATTTAAATTGAAAAGATATTATGACACCAAACACTTATCAAACATTACCCTAGTAATTTCAGCAGTATTATTCGAAACATTTCATTATTCCTCCCTTAGCACTACTTTATCGATACGATATTGGCAAATGAACTTAATTGATAGTGGCAGTTATGTTAGAACGATCTAGGTTAAGCGTTTAGACGATATACTTGCAACTAAGCTTACTCGGGTTACAAGATTTAGTTCTGAGTACTAAATTGTGAACTAACTTCTCTGCTTCAGGCTCAGATATCTACTGTTACTATTAATTTATACATTTATGGTCATTTTCGTTAACATTGAAGGAATATATAAATGTATTTTGAAACACAAGGGGCAAATGAAGGAATTTAGGTGGGTTATTGTGGGTGGTGTTATTAAAAATCTGATAGGTACTTCTTCAGAAGTAACTTGATTATTTCTCATCTCAAAAGCAAAAATAGTAAGCTGTTACAAACTTTTTTTTTCGTCACATCGAGACTCAGATTTTGTACAGATGCCAGCACATCAACCTACCTCAATCTGTCAAATTTCTTTAATAGATTTTCAACTTTATCACAATATCGTAAGGTTAATGTTCGATTGGTAAAAATTGACAGATTGGGGTAGATTGACGTGCTAGCGTCTGTATTAAAAAAATTGACATTGATTATTTGTCAAACACTGTCTCATCGTCATTCATTTCAGCCGAAAGACATCCACTTTTGAACGTCCTTCACCAAGTGTCACTATAATGATCGGTATTATGCATTTTGCATCCACAACCCGCAACGGGTCATCGGTCTACCGTGTTTGAGTCTTTCCAACGCTTCGTCTTCTGATACGTGGTATTTATCTAAAACCTTTCATCTCCATTGACTGTCTGTTCTGCGAGCAATGTCCTTAGTAATATCTCCAGCATAAAAGAAGATTTGGCAAGTTATTAACTCCACATTGTCTATTCAGAAACCAATCCTAAAGTCACAACACGATTTTTCGATGCATAATGTTTCGAAAACTCTCTCTGGTTACAAAGCAACAAAATCCTATTGATATCGACCTCACCCTTTGGTCATTTGTCTACAATGCTGAGGGTTGTGACCTCAAAGAATATTTTATTGTGCACAATATTTTGCCATATCTTTGGCAATGTGGTCTT
Source organism: Leucania comma (assembly GCA_958295575.1). NCBI lineage: Eukaryota > Metazoa > Arthropoda > Insecta > Lepidoptera > Noctuidae > Leucania > Leucania comma. The sequence continues at coordinate 23,142,219 of OY282467.1, read as the reverse complement.
TAGTGTGGAACAAATTCGGTTTGACCCATCGACTTACATTCTAAGTGATAGACAAGCTCGTTCATGGAAACTATTTGTCACAATACTCAAACGTTAAAATATAAGTTCACTGCAGCGCTAAGTTGTCATTATGACGTCTAACAAAACTTTTAAAACTTACAGCGCTTAAGTAATGCAAAACTGCACTAATGTTATCAAGTCAAGTTGTACGGCATGCCTAATCTAGTGCGTAGTACATATATATCGATGGTTTGACCAGTGTAACGGGCTCTGGCCTCTGAATCTTATCCCATTATTTTTTTTGCCTTTAGCAATAGCATGTCCAGATTAACAGCTCTCTTTCTATGTATTTAAAGCTAAAAAGCTTTAAATATAATATTTTTTTAGTTTTTGTGATCCCGCACCTCAATCGAAAATGAGACGCATATAGGATCACTTTGTTGACAAACTTCAAAGTCGATAAATTTAAATATAAAAAAAGTAGCTGGTTAGTTTACACAACTTAAAAAACTAGTGTTAGTACTTATGACTACCAGAAACAATACAAATTTTCTTTTATATATTACACGCCACAACACAGGGGCATGCAGACGTACCCAATGCTCCAGTATGGGGTTGTCCCAACTGTCCGCTATAGTCTTCAGGATGATGTTTAGGCTGAAGCGTACCCTGCTCATGATGCACTTCCGACGTCTGGCTCCCAGGTTGAATGCGACTGGGGCTGCGCTCAAGCGGCTCCTGCCGAACCTAGGGGGTCCGGACGCCTCCTGCCGGAGGCTCTACGCAGGCATCGTTCGGTCCATGGCCCTTTACGGTGCGCCGGTGTGGGCGCCATTGCTACGGAAGCGAGTGGCGGCCCGGCTAACCGCCTGCCAGAGGGTCATGGCCATCCGGATGATCCGCGGATACCGTACGGTGTCCTGCGAAGCGGCGAGCCTCCTTGCTGGCCTACCACCGTGGGATTTGGAGGCAACAGTCCTTGCACACATGCATGATTTACGCGTGGAGATGCAACGTCGGGGCGAAACTCCGCTGCCGCGACAAGTCGCGGCATGGCGGACAGAGCTCCGGCGGGATCTCATGGTGAAATGGCGAGAGCGACTGTCGCAACCTCGTGCTGGGCACGCCACGAAAGAGGCGGTAAGGCCCCTCTTTGAGGCGTGGCTGGAAAGGCCCCACGGCGTCGTCACCTTCCGTTTGGCGCAGGTGCTGACCGAACACGGCAAGTTCGGTCCGTACCTGTACAAGATTCGTGCGGAGACGACGCCCGGGTGTCGCCACTGTGCGGACCACCCAGTGGACACGGTGGAGCACACAGTCGAGGTGTGCCCCGCTTGGGAAGAGCAGCGCCGTGTCCTCGTGGGGGCGATCGGCGGCGATCTCTCGCGCCGGGGCTTGGTTCAAGCCATGCTCCGGAGCGAGGAGGAGTGGCAGGCGGTCGCCTCCTTCTGCGAAGCAGTAATGCTAGTAAAGGAGGAGGCCGACCGCCTTAGGCAAAGGCGGACACGCCGCCGCCGCCGCCGGGTTTCCGATCCCAATTTCCGGCCACCGTAGGCGCGGGCTCGCGGACGGTGGGCAATGGGTAGCTCGCTGTCCGTCCGTCCGGTAACAGACCGGTCCGAGCTCAGGTCGTCTACGGCGCGCACCGTTCCCGCGCGCCTCAAGGAGTTGTCAGCAAACTGTAGAGGTCCAGCAGGGCCGAAGCCTACTGGGGCCAAAGGTTATGTGAGACTGTCACCAAAGGCCCCAGGATAAAGGCAAGGAATGGAAAGGTAGGTTTTTAGTCAGTAAAAGTCTGACACTGTTTCCCGCCCCACCCAAGGGCGGGATTCGTCATTGGATGATTTTACCTACCCAAAAAAAAAAAAAAAAAAAACCCTGCTCATGATGGAAGCGCATCGCTTGCGCATGATGGCATGAAAGCCATCAATTTCTGCCTCTGCGAACATACCGGACGCACTGCAGTAGCGCGGCAACCCCATCAACACGCAGAGCACTGTATGCCCTCTGCGTGTAGTTGACCCACAGACTGCACACATTTGATTCATGCAGAAATCGAACCTACTATACTCAGCCTAGCAGCGTAATGCTCAGCCCCTGCGTCAACCGTGTCAAGAGATTAATCCTGATTCAAATAATGTTTATGTTAATTTTATTACACTGATACTTGGGAAAGTGGTCTTGTTCGCCTAAAACCTTCAAAACTTTTGACATTATCAATACCTAAGTCTTTGGAGTTTCGACCTATTTAGAATTCGTAATAGTGGCTGGTCTTGGGTTTGATTTCAAAGTTAGACAATTTATGTAGGTATCTGGTCCTGAGTTTAAACCCGGTAAGGTGTTTAAAGTCACAATTGTTAAGTGACTGTACAACAAGGAAATATAAATTTTTGAGGTTTAAGAAGTAAAGTATATAAATATATTTATTTAACACCACAAAGCTTAACCAGTCCAGTGAGTGAGCAGTGAGTCAGTGAGGGAGTTAGGACTTTGACTTATTTTAGATAATTAAATGGGAGAGTGTTTTTGATTATTTTTGAACTAGGAGAACAATATATGAAGAAGAAGTGTTTTCGGGATAATCCACAAATTATGTTTGGCATTTGCTTATATTTTAGGATAAAGAGTTTTTCCGTGTAATCCATAGTTTATCTGGTACACGTGCAAAATTTAAAAAAAAAATAAGAGTTGACTCACGATAGTTTAGCAACATGTCCGACGACTAGTCACCATAAAATTTTGATCGTTTTAATCCCGTGGAGGGTCGATTCGGTACATGAAACACTATCGATTTATAAAGATAAAAATGAAAAATAAAGTACTTTTTTTTTCAAACTCGTATTAATTCACGCACGTACGAAATTAATTCCTTTAAGTAATCGTCAGCTAAGCGAAAGCTTTACTTAAGGAAATTAATTTCGTACATGCGTATATTAATTCGAGTTTTAGAAAAAAAGTACTTTATTTTTTAATTTTGTTTACAAATCGATAGTGTTTCATATCCCGAATCGACCCTCCACGGGATTAAAACGACCAAAATGTAACGGTGTATATTATGTGGTACAATATAAATACTCTAACAACAATAAATCGAAACATATTTCCTACTGTACCTCTACCATGAGTTTTAAGCAATAGTATTCGTCGCTACTCGATATCGACGCCGTAAATATTTTGTATGACAAATTTTGCAGCGCCTCTAGCGGTCACTTGCAGAACCAAAATTTCCCATACAAAATATTTACGGCGTCGATATCGAGTAGCGACGAATACTATTGCTTAAAACTCATGGTAGAGGTACTGGTTCTTAGACATAAACGCACCCTAACCCACGAACATCGTTGAATATACTCAAAGCGTTGATTACTTCACAAAGATAGCTATATTATATAAGTGGGCCTCTCAAACGCGATTAACTACAATTTGCCCAGCCATTCAGCTTTGACAATAGTTATCGAAGTGAATGAATCTTATGAATGAAGAATTTCAGATTAAGATTGAGTGTGGAAATAAAATGGAAAGGAATAAAGTGGGCTGAAAAGGTAGGCAGTATTAAGCTATCTAATCTTTTACATCTGAGAATACTCGGAGTGTTATCGAATAGAAATCGGGTATTTTGCTTAGTACAAAGCGTTTTGGGGAAAGATTTTACAGAATGCAAATAATATAATAGAATGCATTTATTTGTCAGAATATTGTAGGTACAAAATTCTTAAATTGTATCGGTATTATGATCATAATATTCTGCTGTTTGTGGCGTACAGATATAGTTGGAATATTTTGGGTCCTTATTATTTTAAAATACGAGTAATTGAAATAATATTTCTAAACGAAATTAATTATGAAGTTCAAAATAAATTATAGCGAATAATTTCAAATAAATATTTAAGTGAATTTTTTATTCATAAAATATTCAGTAGAATATTAACATTTGTTTGAAAGAAAATCAAATAATTTTGCTTTTAACTGTTCTGAGGCTGAGAGTATTGAAACCATCAGGTAATTAATTGTGCGGAACACATTCATTGAGCGTACAGCTAAGGACTGGAATTTACTTTCAGAGTGTTTTTTTATGGTAGGTAAAATTATCCAATGACAAATCCCTCCCTTGGGTTGGGCGGGAAATAGTGTCAGACTCTTTCTGACTAAAAACCTACCCTGTTCCATTCATTGCCATTGTCTTTGCCAGTAGGCTTCGGCCCTGCTGGGCCACTTTCAGAGTGCGCTTACTGATAGCTACAATATAAAAATCTAGTCCCTTTTATTCTAACACGTTTTGAGATATATAAAAAAATCAAACGTTAAACCTTTAAAATAAACCAACTTTTGAATAGACAGTCTAAACTATAAATTAACTTAGTCGTCTAAAATTAAATGCCACTACTCATCTTACTCATACTCAACATAACACAGCTCTTCACTCCAAAGAGGAATCAGCATAGACGACCATTAGTGCCCATACAAAGGCCATTCAACCAATTATTGGACACGAAAGTCCTTGCACTGCCGCAGTAGTGTCTAACGATCTAGGGCATTCTATGGCAAGGCTGAATGAACTTGGCTGTACCTCGGATGTCAGGTTAGTCGGAGTGTAATAACATCATTCTTTAGATAGCGTTCTTTAAATAAGAGAAACTTTACCTTTATCTATACAGGCGAAAATGGTATGACAATTTTTTTAAGAATAAAATAAATAATGTTTTATAAGGGCCAACAAATGTGTCAGTTTTTCTTTTTGACGAGGTTTGGGCAGTCTACGGCCAACATGACTAGGTTTGAGCAGTCGATGACATTATTATAGCGGCAAATGGCATTATGGTCTGTGTTTGGACGGCAGACAATTATGATACGCAAAAGAGAGTATACACTACAGGATACGTAGGCAAGCCAAATACGTTACAATAATACTGAAACCTATTCCTGCTCTTAAAAAATAATCAATCATGGATTCGGTGGGAAATATAGATCAATTGACTCATGGGCCTTTGAGAACAATCCATTATTTGAAACCCCTTCTTACCTCAAGTAAGAAAAAAATAAGCCATTTCTCTCACTCTAGATGAAGTAAGAGGAATGAGAGAGACTTTACCTAACTAAAACCTTCAGTTGGTCTTTGCGTTCAAAGGCCACGGTGACTCATTTAAACGACATTGCCATCACAAAATCAGACACAAAAATTTGATTTAAAAAGATTTTTCACAAAAGTAATAATTCGAACTAATAACGACCTTGGGTCCGGTACCTATTCGGAAAAGGCCCAAGTCGTCGACGGCGCATATGGTCCCACGCGCGCCTCAAGGAGATGTCAGCAAACCGTAGTGGCCCAGCAAGGTCGAAGCCTACGGGGGCCTTGGGGTTTTTGGTCAGTAAAAGTCTGACACTATCCCTCACTCCACCCAAGGACAGAAGATGTCATTGGATGATTGTCACACGTAAAAACAACATTTTCATCGAACACTAAGTTCCTAATTCGATTTTACACGACATAGTTCTAGCATTTCTCTAAATGGTCGGTTAGGTTTCAACTTCATTTAATTTGTTACCCAAGTTACTAAATACAATATCACTCGCGTAGAAGTAGGGTAGTCTGAGTTTCGACTAACAACAGCTATAAAGAACTTGATTTAAACTTTAGATAATTAACTTTGTACGTAGACTAAAGTAGACAACCTTGTGGAAGAACCTTCTAACATAATTACATAGATATTATGAAGGAGAGATCTGAGGCCCTGTTACGAATAAACAAAATAAACTAAACCCAGAAAGCCGGAAAAGGATAGAGCTATATAGAGTGAATAGTTGCATCTCTCTTCCTGAAATTGTTACACATTATGGTAAGGCTCCCGACCTTTAAAGTCAGAGATCTCCAGGTTTTTTTTTTATGTTATGTAATCAAATAAGTTCTCTTTCTCAGGGTAGAGCGAGACGTAGGCCTGGCATTATTTTTCTGATTAAAACCCACCCGTTTTTCTTTAGCTGCCATTTGCTTTCCAAAGCCACTGTGATCTGGAGGTTCCTGTATCAGATTCAGTTGGAAGAAACGCCTGTATGTCAATTTTTGAGCATTGAGCAAACCGCCCGGAAGACACGGTGGAGTATAATGTGGAGGTATGCCAGCTTAGGCGGAGAACCGCTGCCATCGTGTACTCTTATGAAGGTGATCGGCGTCGACCAAAATATAAAGGGAAGCCTTCTTCTGAGAATGGATCGAAGTCTGCAGCGAAGCAGCAATGTTAGCAAAGGATATGGCCGCAACCGTAACGGAACAAACAACCCCACGTCTCAGCTACCGCTGATGTTCTGGATACTGTAAGTGCAGGCTTGCGGACGACAGGCAATGGGTAACCCGTAGTTCATTTGTCTGGTAAGAAACAGGTCTGAGTTGATGATGCGTAGCGTTACATCAGCACCTCAAAGTAATGTCTTCAAGATTGAAGGAACTGAGAAGGGTCGATGTTTCTTAGGACTGTGGGAACTTTTTAGAGAGTGCCGATTCCCTTGGAATGCCAAGGACACAGATAGGTAAATTAAATCAGAAAAAAGTCTTATGAGTATCTGTGGGCAGCATTGTGGGTTGCAATATTTATTAAACGTTATTAATATTATAATGTTAATTAGTTTTCAGATAGCATGACGGAAGTGTTTGCTTTTCATTTTCATAAAATATAAGGCCTTGGACAAAAACATTTTTATTTCGTTCCGTTTTCAATTAATTACTACTACACACTAATTGTATTGACTCATTTTTATAGTTGATAAATTATTATTTACCTATTTATGAAATTGATTTTGGATTATTTCTTTTACACGTCAATCTATTGTTTCCAATTTATAATTTACTAACTGACCAACACTTCGTACCGCCTAACAGTCGATTGATTTTTGTGAAATTTTCCACAGTTTTCTCACCGTTTAAACCTTCCCTGGGGAAGGAGGACGAATATATCAAGACCAAAACTAGGCAAAGTGGTACAGCTGTTATCGAGTTTTAGTGAGACTAACGAACAGCTATTCATTTTTATATGTAAGAAAATTAGAGGAGGTGGTTTTGTTCTTGTTGACTCTAAAAAAAAAGTACTGAGTTTAACATGGCAATACCGGATATTAAAATTTCATATTTACTTATATTCCTGATTTAAAAACGAATATAAAGTCAAAACAGTTCTGAATTGAAATCTATTCCGTAATGTTTTACTCATGACAATTGTAACATTAACGCAGCAAAGATTTCGACACAGAAAGAATCATCTTAGCTCCAGGGTAGCCAGCGAATTTCAAATTTTTGTGCGTTTCAATATCGGATAGTTAGTCATTAAAATCATTAAGAAGGGCGTTCCCCACACGCCAATCGTCTACGTCGAGCATGGGTTGAAAGCTTTTTGATATCCAGAAGATATTAGTGTATCTAAAATATCTGGATAAAGAGTGTAATAACATTATAATCACGTAAGAGCGGTTGTATGAAAATGTACCTCGGGTTGCCGCTCTTATCAAGAGAAAAGAGCTAAAATGTGCCTTTTTAGTAAAAAATTGATGATAGAATTACTGACTTATAATTATGGTTTTGATGGGTATAATTGTGTTAATACATTAATGTCATAAAATTATAATTTATATTACTATAAAATCTGGTACTGAGCTGCAAATTGAAAATACTTAGTTTTCGAAAATTTGAATCTTGTGGCTCACCCTGGAACATTTATCTTAACACATAGAATGCCGAAGTTAACTGCCAAAACACAATAAGAGGCTACTACATAAATGGCATGCTACGTAATATTTCTTAATTGGCATCTCTGATACCAATTTATAGAAAGATACCGTGGTACGTAATAGTCAAGTGTAGTCAAAGGTAGGCTCCTCTAACGTTTCTTTTATCTAGTTTACTTACCTTATTCTGTAGTAAAGACCTACGTAGTAGTACGTAGTCGGCATTCAATAGGTTAATATCGACATAACAGTTTTTTTGCTATAAATACAATAAGTTCTAATGAAAAAAGAAGTCCAAATAGAAGAAACAAAAATACTTCAAATTGCCACCTCAAAATTTCTCACACAAAGATAGAACACGCTTCACTTTTAATTAATTAAGGCCCGAACGGCGGATGCAGAACAAAGTAGCTTTTACCACACAAAAATATCTTTGTATCCGTGAGATGGAAACGAGCACAAAATGTAGGTCAGACCGTCCTGAAGTAACTTACAAAGATGTAAAACTAAGCTCTAAGTCATAAGCGATAAGGATAATGACATACGACTTTGAACGGTGTGCAAAGTTTTACATCACGTAATTTCGACTCTAGGAGATTTGATACACTGCTTTACAAAATTTGATCTTAATAGCGCCCGACCCGTGATACTATTTCCATGTAACCGCTCTTACGTGATTATGACGTCATTTCATATATTATTATTTCTATAGATAATTTGGAAACATATTTAGCATGTGGTTTTTCAATACGGTCATTTACTAATCCAGTAAAAACCGCTGAAAACCTGCACTTTTGCGTGAAATTATGCCGTTTATAATATACTCGTGAATTAAAAAAAAGAAATAAGTATATTTAGAATGACAAACGTTATATTTTTTTAAACTTTATGACTTAAAAAAAAAACACGTATTTCCTGGGATAACTTTTAAGAAATAAACATAACTATGAGTGAGTGACTAAGTTACCGAAAACCAACCGAGCGTTTAGGCGTTATCTATTACTTTAAAATAATATGTATTTTAGTAATAAACATGAAGCGAGTGCATGAAGTCATGGAGTTTCTTACATATTCTTCTAGATCTACTCTTTGTAATGGGCAATCAGCATCATTTTTAGGGTTCCACACCTCGAAAGGAAAAACAGAACCCTTCTAGGATCACTTTGTTGCCAGTCTGTTTGTCAAAACCCTTTATTTCGGGAACGTGTAGAGGTGTCGAGTTAAAATAAAAACTACTCACTTAAATCTGTGTTCCTTTAAACTTGTAAAAAAAAAATCAAATTTCTAAGTTAACGGAAAAAAAAGATACGGCAATTTATGTCGCAAAAAAACGTGTATTTCGACACTCTCAAGGAAATCAAAATTCACAGGGTACTTTCCGTTGATCTAGAATCTTGAAATCTGGCATGCAGTAAGGCCTCATAGCAAAAGTATAGGAAAAAATCTGAAAAATAATTTCGTAGAGATGCCACAAAAAAAAAATGCAATTTGGAAAAATTTTCTCATCTCAATTCAGAAATTAAACTGTTTTCATAGGTGAGTTTGTACAGAACCCTCAGAGCGCGAATCCGACTCGCACTTGCCCAGTTGTTTTTACGTGTTTCCGTTATTTTAATAGCTATTCTGCTATTCGGGGCGGAAATAAATCCAAAACGCAAAGACCTTTAAATCGAACCAGCAGTTTTTGAATTATAAATGGTGTAACTAACACGACTTTGTTTGTAATTAAATACAGTTTTCCTGACAATAAATGTGGCTCTATTTTATATTTTCTACTTCAAGCTGCTTTCTTAAAACTTGTACCAAACTTAAAAGCTGCAAGGCGTGTAATTTTACGTGATCTCAAAACGTGGGGCGGTCCGCGCCATTCCGTTTGTCTCTTATTTTGTTAATATTATGTGTTCCCGTTTTTATGTACCTACCCACATTTATATAAAAGCGAATGAAGTAAAAAGAAAACTGAGTCGGAACTTGAAAAGCGAAACTGAAAAATAAATAAAAATAAAAAAGGGAAAACCAGTGAAGTGCGTGTCGGCCTCACGCACGGAGGATTCCGTACCATCTTTAAAACTTTTTTACACAAATTATTTTGTTCTGTTTTTGGTATTTGTTGTTACAGCAGCAACAAAATTATTTCAACTGTGAAAATTTTAACTGTCTAGTTATCGCGGTTTTTGAGTTACCTATGCCTGGTGACAGATGGACGGTGGAGTCTCAGTTAGCCATTTTTATTTTTTGGGCAAGGAACTTTTAACAGAAAAGTTATCATAGTATAGAAGTTGTAAAAAAATTAAGTAAATAAAGTGTGTTGTAGAGTATGACAATATGTAGTTAATATAGATTCTACAATCTTCAAAATATTTGTTTTAAAAATGGAGGTATGAAAAAAAAATAGTGGCCAAATCCATATTTTTTTTCATATCTCTATTTTTGTAACTGTTGAAAGCATAACAATGATGACGGACATGGCAGTCGAGAAAAAAAGGGCATTTTATTTTTTACTTTTTTAAATTATTATATTGTTTGCTATTATTATTTTTTTCCTTTGCCCAAGAGTAAGGCATAATGCAGGAAAAAAAATATTCGTTAGTTTTCTCAAATACCTGTTCTTTTTATATTGTTACCCCATTTACTTATAATAACAATAGGAGTATTATTAAAGTTTATCGTTGGGTTTATAGGTGTCTTGACATGTCAGAGGTGACTTTTTATAGAATGTTTATGGCCTGGTTTTAGAGGAGGCATCAAATGTTTTATAGCACCTGTACAAAAATGGTTCAAAAGAAATACAAAATCACTATAATTCAACCTATGTAAGGTAGAATCATAGTGATTTTGTATTCCTAATTACCAGAAGATGGAAAGCCGAAGACATGACATTTCAAACAAAATCACACCAAGGCATCATATTTGAGAACTTTATGATGGCAGCAATCTGTGTACCAGTATTTTTATCATTATTACCTTCAGCTGAAAAACGTACATTTCTGGACGTAGGCCCCCACAATGACCGACTTCTTATACGCGATCCTTTCTGTACTCCAGAACCTGTTGTTACCATCAACTATCTATTATTGCGAGCACTAATTGATAAGAGTGTCCATGGAGTTTCTTGCATATTTATCTTCATACAGAACTACTACGCTTTGGAATGAGCAATTAACGTTATTTTTTTTTGCTAATTTTTTGACGACTCAAAGATCCTGTTAATGATTTATTTGAATTAAATTAATGTACAAAATGAAATAAATGTATAAATGCACTTACCAGTACTAGATTTCGTTCAAATCAATTTTCGGTGAAAGTTTGCATGGTAATGTACATCACATATTTTTTTTAGTTTTATGATTCTCTTATTTTAGAAGTTACAAGGCACATTTTACCACTTTGGAAGTGTCTCTCGCGCAAACTATTCAGTATCGAAAAAAACTCAATATCATTTTTGAAGACCTGTCCATAGATATTCTACTCGTAAGGGTTTGAAGAAAAAAAAAATGAGTTTAAGTTCTAAGTATGGGGAACCCCTAAAATTTATTGTTTTTTTTTTCCATTTTTATGTGAAAATCTTAATGCGGTTCACAAAATCCTTACCAAGTTTCAACAGTATAGTTCTTATAGTTTCGGAAAAAAGTGGCTGTGTCATACGGATGGACAGACAGACATGACGAATCCATAAGGGTTCCGTTTTTTGCCATTTGGCTACGGAACTATAATAAAAGGTAATTAAACAGGATATAGAATGATGTGAGGTCACGTTACTCTTAAACATTCACAGCTCAATCAAAACCCCCAATCATAATAAACACTATCATTAAAACTAAGAAGGTTAATAATAATCACGGGTGTTCACATCCGCGTCTGATAAAACTCATTTGAAGAGCATATGACAATAGTGACAAAATTATCATAAGTTCAACAAACGTAACAGGTCACATTGCACTTTATCTGTAACCTTTTACGACATAATATGATAGCCACAGATATAATATTGTGATATCGAAAGGAGATCGCTTGAGTTGTTTTCTTAATAACTAACGGACTGGCTTGATAAAAATCACGTCCTGGACGGACTTGGGGCCAATGCCCCAACCAATGCTGACGCTTCAATCCGCGTCGCAGATTTGCGACGTGCCCTCCTGGAACCACTCTGCCTCGACGTCGATGTCGATAGGCCTGAACAGTGCTTGCACCCAAGCCTGTACCGTCGCGGCTTCCAGGAGGAGCTGGGGCTCTGCAAGGGCTCTGCCGGACCGGCAACGTCGAGGTTTGGACGCAGATGTCAAACCGGATGTACCGGTGGTCTAAGAACGTTTCTACCCCCTCCTCGATAACGCGCCAGTCGACGACACGTAGCGCCAGATCGGGGCTGGCGAACCAGATATTCACCACTGATTCGCCCCACATCCGCACCCACGTGGGGACAGAGCCCCAGTTTAGGACGACCAGGCCGGACTCCTCAGCCGAGGTCTCTACCGACTGACCCTGCTCGTTCGTGTACCGGGAACCCCAGCCTCGTTCCTGGCATTGAAGTCCCCGCAAACGATCACGGGGAGGTCCCTAAACCACACGACGTCGTTTTTCAGCCCCATAAGGGAGATGTGGAGATCGCCGAGGGGTCTGCTCGGGGACAGGTAGACGCCTACCACCGTGCCGCTACGCAACCCCCTCCCCTCGTGACGTACTCGAGGGGAGATCATTAGTAGGAGGTAAAAAAAAATGTGACTTATATTGAATCTGTATACGGAAACTGACATATCAGGACTACATATAGTTCAACAGCCATATCTAAAAATGGACGTCTTCCAGAGATAAGAATAACTATGATTAATCACTTATTTGTTTTCTTCAAAGAATTGATAAGCAAGGTTCCAGGGAATGTATTTTTAAATGTTTGTGTTTGATAAATAGGAATATTGTCAAAGTTACATTATAATGCGCATTTTTTTTCAATATTTTTTTCATTATTTTATTCTCTTTATTGCACTTACAAGCTTATCAATTACATTTTTAAATATTTCTTAAAAAAAAGGTGTTGGTCGAGGCTCTTGGCTATTAAGCCATTGGCTGAACGCCTATCGGTACAATGATCGCCGACTCCACTTCCTACATGTCGACCACCTCGCAAGCCAAGTCAATGTACTTGTTTGTCTTTCTCGGCTTTCAGAAGGTTCTCGTCATCTGGAACAGATATGTCAACAATCATTGCACGCCTCTCGCTTCCGTTCACTTTGATATCAGGCTTATTAGCTACAACAGTCTTGTCAGTGATGATGGACCGATCCCAGTACAATGTGATATGACCATTATCAAGAACTGGGTCGGGCTCATACCTATAGTACGGCACTTTCGCCATATGTCATATAACCGCCAAAATCAACCCTACTCATTGTTCCAGAAAAAACTTTCAAAATAAAAATAAACAAACTAAAATACTCGTACAGCCACTAGACCTTGACGACAAACCGTGTCAAATGTCAACCTCCTCTAAAAAAAGTTACACAACCCTACTTCGTACATATTGTACCCGTCACATCAACAAAAGATACATCATTTCGTATTACGAACGCGTAGTCGTATAAAAATAGCGTAAGTATCTGTACGTATACTGCCTCGCCAATTTTCTTGAAAGCACAGCGTATCTCGTCTGACATTTGACTCAAATGAGGTCACTCTGCTACACTTTGATAAGTATTGACCGGGTTAAATAGTTCTTGTGAGGAGCACCACTTTTTTAGCGAATACGGTGGTCTGTTAGACACAAAAATGTTCTTGGAAGAGACTATTCAACTGTCTATGGTAGTAGTAAAATAAAAACAGACTGTGGGTTATAAAACTAAGGTAATTCGGGAGACCAGATGTATGGCAATGTAACACAGGCACATGGTGAACAAGGTTGAATAGCTGTGCATCCAAGAAGGACAAACGGCTATTCATATGTAAATATATACAGATTCAGACCTGAGTAGTGACCCCTAAATGTCATTTGAAAAATAAAAAAAAATAAAATAGTTTCTTATGGTATATTGTCAAATTACGTGGTGCACCGCAAAATTAAGAAAAAAGAATTATGGACGGCTCTTATGTTCACCATGTACCGGTACCACGTTCCTTGTGCGTACAGCAAAGGAGTGGAATTTCCTGCCAGAGACTGATAATTAACCCGGGGATATTTAAGTCAAGATTAACCTACGAGAGAGATTTACCGAAATAGACCGAAGAGAGTTACTCACTCTAGGCAAGCGTGCTACATCGTCTACTACATCGTCGCTTTCCATCAGGTTAGATAAGCGTTTCTATATAGCTACAACCTGGGGATATTTAAGTCAAGATTTAATAGATTCTGCGCAAGCGTGCTCCATCGTCGATCACGTTGTCGCTTTCCATCAAGTGAGATAGTAGTAAGCACGCAGCATATAAAAAAAAAATTAGCGGACTCTCAATTTGCTAATAAGAAAAAACTTTTATCACTGTTTTCTCGTTATCAACTGCAATTTAACTGCAATAGTTGACTATTAAGGGCTGATTTCAACATTCAATATAATAAATTATAAATAAAAAAACTTTTTAAAAACAAGCTTTCAATTAAATGGGCTAAAAAGAAGAAAATAACTTTTCCTTTATAACTTTTACTATCAATTTATAACGACATTACACAATTTATATGATACAAAAGCTTGTCGCGAGATTTTGAAAATATTAAAATCAATAGATAAAGTTATTTAACTTATTTAATTAATGAAGTTATTTAGCTATGCAGTGTTTAGGTATTTACACAGTTAAATCTCGCGACAAGCTTTTATATAATATAAATTGTGTAATGTCGTTATAAATTGATAGTAAAAGTTATAAAGGAAAAGTTATTTTCTTCTTTTTAGCCCATTTAATTGAAAGCTTGTTTTTAAAAAGTTTTTTTATTTATAATTTATTTTTTACTTTTTAGTTATACCTTAATTTAAATCACATTTGTATTCTCAGCAAATCCTCACATTTGCTACTCATATCATAGGAAAGCATAAGAAACTTAGTCTGCTATCTTTAGAAGTCTGCCAGGTTTTTTTTTATGTTGGGTAACTGCTTCGCAGAAGGAGGCGACCACGTGAGAAGTCTTCCAGGTTTGATTTATGAAACCAAAATGATGGTGGTAGATCGGAAGACTAACAATCAACCTAACTTACATGAAATAGCCAATTGCGAAGTTGTCCAGAGTTTATCTACCTGGGATCCACAATCACAAATCCTAGGAAATGAAGAGAAGATTCAAGCACCGTAAAACGATTGACGCTCTTGAAATGTGACGCTGGAGGCGTTTACTGAGGATAAAACAGACTGCTCAACGCACTAACGATTCCATTCCTAAAGAGCTTTGCATCAAAACAAAAACTTTCGTCGATTGTGCAACAGCGAATTTTTAAGCTGTTTGGATATATCATACGCAATGAAAGCTCTTTGGAACGTTTAGTGGTACAGGAAAGAGTAGATGGCCTACGTTCTCGCGGCCAATCGCCTACCAGATGGACAGACCTCACTAAATCATCTTCAGAGTGTTCCCTCATTGAATGTATACGAAGTGCCAGTATATCTGGCACTTCGTATGCTGGAGAGAGATAGAGAAGTCTCGCAAAAGCCGCAACCAACCTACCAGAAGACCACTACCACTCCACCAAGAGTATGACTGAGAAAAAGGAGAATATTGGATTTAGAGTTATGTCACTTTATTTTTCAAGTTATTCTCTGCAAGCCCTTTCAATTGGTATTTTGTAGGAGTGTATTAAAACTAACTAGCTATTTACTTATGTAAATTTGTACGGAACCCTCCGTGCGCGAGTCCAAGTCGCTTATGACCGGTTAGAACTTATTTTATTCGATCCGAAACTCGATGGGACTCGGTCATTTTACTGCGGAACTCCTATGGCCACCTTCCAGCTCCATCATCAGATCCCGACTGCCATATTGATCAAAGTACTCGTCATTACAAATCTAACGAGACCAAAGACGAGAGGGCTGTGTCGTTTAATTGGGGAGTTCTTGTAGCCACCTTCTAGCTCCATCATCAGACCCTGGTTACTATATAGGATCCAAGTACTCATCAATACAAATCAAAAGAGCCCAAACTCGATGGGATTGTGTCGATTTCTTACGAAGTTCTTATGGTTTTTTTTTTATAGTAGGTAAAATCATCCAATGACAAATCCCGCCCTTGGGTGTGGCGGGAAATAGTGTCAGACTCTTACTGACTAAAAATCTACCCTGTTCCATTTATTGCCTTCGTCCCAGGGCCCCGGGTGACATTTTCACATAACTTTTGGCCCCAGTAGGCTTCAGCCCTGCTGGGCCCCTACAGTTTGCTGACAACTCCTTGAGGCGCGTGGGAACAGTGCAGACCGTAAACGACTTGCGCCGTTACCGGTCGGACGGACAGCGAGCTACTCATTGCCCGCCGTCCGCGAGCCCGCGCCTACTGTGGCCGGAAATCGGGATCGGAATCCAAGCGGTGGCGGCGGCGTGTGCGGCGTTGCCTTATGTGGTCGGCCTCCTCGTTTGCTGGCATTACTGCTTCGCAGAAGGAGGCGACCACCTTCCACTCCTCCTCGTTCCGGAGCATGGCCTGAACCAAGCTCCGGCGCGAGAGATCGCCGTCACCGATCCCCCCACAAGTACACGGCGATGCTCTTCCCAAGCGGGGCACACCTCGACTGTGTGCTCCACTGTGTCTTCCGGGCGCTCCGCACAGTGGCGACACCCGGGCATCGTGTCCGCACGAATCTTGTACAGGTACTTCGCGAACTTGCCGTGTTCGGTTAGTAACTTAAGTTCCTATGGTAACCTTCCAGCTCCATCATCAGAACCTAGTTACCATATAGGATCCAAGCACACGTCAATACAAATCAAACGAACTGAAATTCGATGGGGTTGTGTCGTTTAACTGCGGAGTTCCAATGACCACGATCCAACTCCATCATCATACCCAGGTTACAATATAAGATTCAAGTACTCGTCATTAAAAATCAAATGAGCCTAAAGTCGAAGGGGTTATATCGTTTAATTGCGGAGTTCTTATGGCAACCTTCCAGCTCCATCATCAGACCCTGGTTACCATATAAAATCCAAGTACTCATCAATAAAAATCAAATGAGCCCAAACTCGATGGGATTGTGTCGATTTCTTACGAAGTTCATATGGTAACCTTCCAGCTCCATCATCAAAATCTCGTTACCATATAGGATCCAAGCACTCGTCAATACAAATCAAACGAGCTCAAATTCGATGGGGTTGTGTCGTTTAACTGCGGAGTTCCTATGACCACCTTCCGACTCCATCATCAGACCCTGGCTACCATTCATGATCAAAGTTCTCGTCATTACAAATCAAATGAGCCTAAAGTCGATGGGGTTATATCTTTTAATTGCGTAGTTCCTATGGCAACCTTTCAGCTCCATCATCAGACCCTGGTTACCATATAGGGTCCAAGTACTAGTCAATACGTATCAAAGGAACCCAAATTCGATGGGGTTGTATCGTTTAACTGCGGAGTTCCTATGAACACCTTCCGACTCTATCATCAGACCCTGGCTACCATACATGATCAAACTACTCGCCAATACTAATCAAACGAGCTTAAACTCGATGGGGTCGTATCGTTTAACTGCGGAGTTCCTATGAACACCTTCCGACTCTATCATCAGACCCTGGCTACCATACATGATCAAACTACTCGCCAATACGAATCAAAGGAGCCCAAATTCGATGGGGTTGTATCGTTTAACTGCGGAGTTCCTATGACCACCTTCTGACTCCATCATCAGACCCTGGCTACCATTATACATGATCAAACTACTCGTCAATACTAATCAAACGAGCTCAAACTCGATGGGGTCGTATCGTTTAACTGCGGAGTTCCTATGAACACCTTCCGGCTCTATCATCAGACCCTGGCTATCATATAGGATGAAAGTACTCGTCAATACAAACTAAACGAGCCCAAATTCGATGGGTTTTGTTGTTTAAGTGCGGAGTTCCTGTGACCACCTTCCACCTCCATCATCAGACCTTGGTTACCATATAGGATGAAAATACTCGTCAATACGAATCAAACGAGCCCAAATTCGATGGGGTTGTATCGTTTAACTGCGGAGTTCCTATGACCACCTTCCGGCTCCATCATCAGACCCTGGCTATCATACAGAATCAAAGTACTCGTCAATACTAATCAAACGAGCCCAAACTAGATGGGATTGTATTGTTTTATTGCTAAGTTCCTATGGCTACCTACCAGCTCCATCATCAGATCAGCTTCATGTTATCATAATGTTGCATTGTCACCCGATTTACACATGCATGTAAAATTTCAGCTCAATCGGTTGAAAATATCTGCTTCAAAATTGAGTTGCAAGATTTGAGCCGAACATACATAGTTACATACAGTGCAAGCTAATAGAAAGCTTGTAAAAACTTAGTTCAACTAAACTGAGCTCAGCGTAATCTAGTTTAAAGACCCGTGTCGTAAACATGAGTGACAACAAAAGAATTGAAACTGAATTTAGCGTGAACTAGGTTCAATTCATCGCGGTGAAACGCAAAATGAAGCTATAATCGCTCAAACTGCGTTTCGTTTTATATAATCGTGATTAGTTTATTGGTGAATTTGACCCTAAGGGCTGATTTCATCATTCAATATAAAAACTTAGTTCAACTAAACTGAGCTCAGCATAATCTAGTTTAAAGACCCGTGTCGTAAACATGGGTGACAACAAAAGAATTGAAACTGAGTTTAGCGTAAACTAAGTTCTATTCATCGCGGTGAAACGCATAATGAAGCTATAATTTCGATTAGGCGCTCAAACTGCGTTTTGTTTTATATAATCGCGATTAGTTTATTGGTGAATTTGGCCCTAGGTCGTTTACTATAAAGTCATTTGAGCTCATTACTTTGAATACTTTTTGACAAATCAGCAGGCTTAGCCAAGTTGATAATCTACAATCGTTAACGCTATTTAAAAACTAATCAAATGTATACTTATGACATCATGTCAACGTTACGTCACATGGTCAGAACAAACGAATAGAAAACTCGTAGCCAAGTTCACATGATTTAAAATGATAGAATGAAATGTAATTGTTTTTACAATATTCTTCGCTACATCTTATAGTTTTATGGTATAAATGGTAATCAAGTTAAAATTTTTGTAGAAAGAGTTATCGACTCAGGTGCGTCAACATGGCTACCAACTTATCGTTTTCTAAATTTGTTTACGCGCGCCGAGGTATTACCGATTGCAGAAAGAGATTCGACACAAAGCGGTAGTAATGGCGTTTGGCTAGGCCTGCTGTGCTTTGAAGTAATGAGTTCAAATGACTTCATAGTGCCAAAAACGTTCGAAGAACACCATGGATGCATTGCCAAGTATTGTACCATATAGCAGAATTCCCCAAGTGCTTTCAGCGACCAATTTCTAGCAAAGCATCCATTTATGAGCAGATATGACAAAGCATTCTGCAAATGACATTTGCGCCATTAACACAAAGTGTTCAGTCGATCGACTCAGAACCTAAGATTCAACGGAGAGAAATGGGTCGTTAAAGTACTAGAAGTGGGTTGGAAATCGATTTTTAGTCGCAATGTAAGACTCGGATGTTGAGTGGTAGCTACACAGGAAGAGATATGCTTGGAATGCTACGTTACAAGTTTAAGATATTATTATCATGACGTGATAGTGATATTGGTGTGAAGTGCAGTGGTGTGATAGTCTGAATGTGTGAATTGTATCAAGATCGTTCCCCCTTTTTGTGTGTGCCTTGTGTTGTAATGTGTGATAATTACAATTTTGCTTTAAAGTTTGCCCTTCAATATACGAGTGTATCATATTTATTAATATTACTTTATTTGCTTAAAATTTAAAAGCATTTACAAATTTAAAACTTTTTGTATTCAGATTTTAACCTTAACTATCATTTAAAAATATATGAATTTATACACTAAATCAAAAAATAAAATAAAAACCTTTAGGAACTAAATAAAAGCAACCTGAAGTATGCGTCGAAATACTCCTCCACATCGCTGTCGACTGGTAATACGAGTATACTCAAAATATTGGCAGAATTGCCACAATGTCTGGTAATACCTATTCTCTGCCCAAGGCAAAAGTCAACCTTTGGGTCGCGCAAAGTGTCATCAAAGCATTTAAAAAGGTCTTTAAACAATTTGTGAGCACTCGGACCCCATGACTTGGCAATTTCACAAAGTTTTTATACTTGCGCTACTTGAGGTTCTCTGCAGCCGCAGCAGATGGACTTACACAGCACGACGAGCTATAAAAATGAGATGTCTCAAATGTATCCGCACAAGTTAGTGGCCCACAATAAAGGCTTACCTACCCAACTTCCATGAAAATAAAGACATACCTACTGTCCAGTCTATCATCAGTCCAGCGCGTCGGATGATGTTGATATTCGCGTGCCGCGTTATGCGACTGCAATTCGGCTGCATGACCGACCATGGTGTCTGCAGCTGTTGATAACTTCACCACTCTGGCATTCATCTTACTATATAGTGTTAATTAGTGGCCGACATTTACACACGTGGTTGTAGTCATAATAACAAACAACTTTTACTATGGGATCAAACCTGAAATCACAAAAAAGTATGCTGGTCAGTACATTCATATTTTTTTTTCTTTTAATTAGTCAAAATGTACTAAACTTGCTGACTTTTTTCGTGATCGTGTTTCGTCCAGAAGTAAAAGTTGTTCGGTATTATAACTACAAGCATGTGTAAGTATCGGTCACTAATTACCAGTCATCCTATATATAAAATGATATGTGACGTAACGATCTAAAAATAATAATTCTTGGATTCAAGATTCCTAAGTTTGGGCCTAAATTTTTTTAAGAATAAAAATACTGTTTCGCAGAAAATCTACATTGTTATTACGAGTAGGTACCTATTATTAACTCTAACAAATAGATCTGTCGATATTGTTACCTCAGGAACTCGAGTTCCCGGAACAGCGTCGATAAGGTACATGCATTATATAATAGGGATACCCAAAAATAACTTAAGCGAGAAATCAGTGTTAGGAGCAACCCCGATCCCCTTAGCCGCAGTACCTAAATTATTAACATCAGATAGCCAACATTAGGGAGCCAAGGATCCCGCAGGAAATGAAAAGCTAATTCATTTTTCATGTCTTCATTTGAAAGTTTTAATAGGTTCGTGACGCAAGCCGTGTTCCAGATCTTTTTTCCAGATAACTAAAAATGTGACTTAGGAACTCAGAAAACTAAACGCTTAACCTTATAGAAAATTGGTTTACCTAGAACTAGTTACTTATTTTTCAAACATAAAATTTCAGAAATAATAGTTGTACAGGTTTGGAATGTATGCGGAACAGAGAGTAAAGTCCCACATACCGTCGTAGAAAAGGGAGGATCCTCCGACCAGACAGGTGTTATTTTTGGAGGTCGATAGATGATTTTCGGGCGGTTGTATCTATTAAAATCGCGCGGAGAACTTTAATTATATAATATAGTTCCTTTGTGACGACATAGATGTCGCTAAACAGGTGCTAGATCTGTTTCTATGCTGCTATTTTTTTTTTTGTACTTTAAAAGTAAATTTCTGATATAGATTTAATGCATAAAAGAGTTTCAGAAGAGATAGAGGTATTTAGAGGGACCAATGAAAAACTGGAAAAAATATGAAATATGGTAGTTCAAATATTGACTTAAATTAAATTAATTTCATGAACTACTATCAAAACGATGAAACAAAACATCATGAGGAAACCGACATGACCTAAAACAAAAAAAAAACAAAAAAATTGAAGACATCCACCAAACCGCACTTGGTCCATGAGTTGGATTACGGCCTATTGCCTCTGCTAGAGAAGAGGCTTATGGGTTTCAACAGGAAACATTATACGGCTGTTTATGTTATGTTATTTTATTATAATGATATCCAATTTAACTTATTGAAATTCCTACAAAACTAACAGTAACTAGGATAGATACTTATACTTGAAGGACACAATTTGTTCCAAGTTTGTTTCATGGTAGAAACGCAGCCTGACTTTCCAGTTTGTGACTAAAATAGCTGGAGAGGAAAAGTTGTTTCTCAAGTATTCGGTCACAAGCAAAGGAACTTGCAGACCGCTATAGTTAACAATTTTAAAGGAAGTTTGGAGATGGATATATCTTCATCATCTTCCAGCTCTAGTCTTAATGTTACGTAGGGATGGCGCACCATGTTTTTTCTTCCATCATATCCTGTCAGCTGACACGCTATTTGATTTCTAACTCCGTCTTCTCTCACACATAATCCATCCATCTTTTGACTGGCCTGTTGGTCTAGTGGTTTGTGACCCTGACTGCTATGCCGGATGTCGTGGGTTTGATTCCCACCCAGGACAAATGTGTTCGTGATGAGCACAATCATTTGTTCTGTATCTGGGTGTAATTTATCTACAATATATAGTATATAGAAATTTATAAGTATATTTTCATGTATATATATATATATATATATATATATATATATATATATATATATATATATATATATATATATATATAAGTATATTTATCACTTGTCTAGTACCCATAACACCAGCTCTGCTTAGCTTGGGACTAGATGACGTTATGTGGTAGTTGTGGAATATTATATTATTATTTTATTATCTTTGCGAATAATTATCTGTCTGTAGACCGCGGCAGTTGTTGGTGGCCAAATCGCAAACACTGTTTAGGTATTGCATTATAACCTGGGTTGAATTCCTGAGTGGAGCAAATTCTTTTTATGTTATACATCTGAATTTTCTCAAATAAAATTTTCTGTTCTGTATGGAGGAGAGGGAGTGGCAGATAATTGACTAAAACATATCTGTGCCAAGTAAAGGGCAGATGAATGGTCATCTTCATACTATCCAGTGCTGCGGTGACTATAACAAACTATGCGGCAGAAATTAATCTAAACATTACTGTTCAAAAAATCAAGAAATATTCGATTCCGGTCGAGATTGAAAACTTTACAAATTAATTCACATAAAATGCGTAGTGCCCTATAACGCAATTTGATTTTTGATTATTTTCTTCAATATCTTTGCTACAAAGTTAAAAGAATATTCATGAATTCATCTGAGCCAGAATTCTAGGTATTGAGCCAGTTGTTTTTATATTCTGTGAAACCACAAAACTAAACGACAGAATGGAAAATAAAGTAGTATGTTTCTTAGTTTTCCTCCTGGTAGTCTCAGCATTTTTTTTTGTATCTTTAAGATTACCCGTAATCCTATATGAGGCCCTATTAGAAAGTCAAATCATTCTAATTCTTGTGAGTGAGAGAAAAATAAATATAGGCCGTATAGTACTATCCTTTTCTTACACTGGATTCTTGATTTTAAGACGTCTTAGTAAGGTCCCAGTATTTCCGAATTTAGAGACTACCGTTTACAAATACAATGAAACTTTCTATAACATCTGACTGCGGATGAATTCACAAGAAGGGTAAAGTTTTGTTAGTTTAGATTTAGATTACCTTCCCTTTGAGACTGGTTATAGATCTTTACGTAAAAATCGAGACTAAAGTGCGAATATTTAGAGACTATTTTTATTAGTAATAATAATATTCCTTAACCGGAAGAATCGATGAGTTATGGGTTCTATTTTCGAAAAAATAACAGCTTTAAGCGCAGCGGTTGCCCAGCGACGAAATCACACATTACATTGCATTTGTATGTGATTTGAATGTACCTACTGTTTGGACATGACGAAAACCAAGAGTTTAATCACTCTGTCTACTGGCGAATACACGAAAATCTGTTCAATAGTTGAGTTTATTGCGCGCCAAGTGCGCGCAATAATATCTCGATTTAATTAGCATCTGTTTCCTTTACAATTTGACTTCAATATTCAGGTAAACTGACAAAATTTCCGTTGGTGTATAAAGTAAAATCTTTCGTGCAATAGTTTCTTACGACAGCTTTTTAAAAGACGTTTCGTTTCCTCACTTCCGTGCAGCTTACGTGACGTGACCTGAATTATTTCAGCTAAATATTTCAACTTTGCAGTATATGTAAGTGTTTTATTGAATCATAACCTGTAGGTGTGTTAAGAAATAAGCTGACGAATCGTTCCTAAAAGGAATAAATCTGAAAACTGTAAATTTGTAGTTACGTCACAAAAAAAAAAAAAATTTGGATTCGGAAAAATTGTCAAGATTCGATCCGGGTTGGCCGATGGCGGAATTATGTCATGTAATTCCCGCGCACAGTCTCCAAAATGCATCTTGAAAAAACACCGAAAGGCTGGCTACTCTACACCTGTGCTCGAGGCTTTGTAGATTGGACTTAACCAAGTCTGGATCAACAATTAGCCTCTTCGCACGCCTTTCCACCAAGTCCAAAGCTGATAGATGGCATTTTGCAGCACCAGCCCATATGTGACTGCAGTATTCCACACACGATCGGACCTGTGGTTTGTACAACATTAGAAGCTGTCCCGGTGTGAAATATTGTCGAATCTTTGCAAGCACACCAAGCTTCCTAGCTGTTATTTCGGCTTTGGACTCAATGAACCGCCCAAAATTGAGGTCCGAGGAAATTTCCACTCCCAAGAGCTGAAGGCGGTCGGTGCACTCCAAGGATACATTCTGGAAAGCAGGAGCCAAGGTGAACGGGCTCCTTTTGGCGGTGAACAGACACGCTTGTGTTTTGGCGGCGTTGAATCCCACCAGATTGGCTTCGCCCCATTTGGAGACTGCCTGAAGTGAGAAATGATCCTATAAAGGTTTCGGTTTTTCTTTCTGAGGTACGGAACCCCAAAAAGCAATAATATGCGTCAGCTTTAATAAAAGCGGCTTGGCTTTACTATAGCACGTCAACTTGTATAAAAGACGCAACGCTCGCTTGCCTCGGGGCAGTTCAAGTTGAGCTGAGCCGTTCTTGCTCAAAGGCTAAAAGGCTGAGCGCCTTATACTATCGGATGACCGCGGCCTGTTCAGGTAAACCCGTAAAGATAAAATAAAAACATACCAGAGCACATCCGTGTTGGATTCTGTTTTGCATACGGGAGCATTATTGTTAGTTATAAGTTTGCCGCGGTTTTTGTTTGGTTAAGCCAGTAGGGTTTTTTCGTTAAGTTTTGTTGTTTGTAAAAATTCATCTATTTGATTTGTGTTTCAACACTTTTCTTCACAGTTTTAAACATTCAAGCTTACTTCTATTATTTCGTCAATTTAAACTAGATGTGGCCGGTGTTTCCTAGCTGACTACCCAGAGAAAAACATCAAAACAAACTCAGAGATCAAAGTCTCTTTTAAAGTCCATACAGCTTGGCCAACCGCCATGGGATCTGGAGGCAACAGTCCTTGCACACATGCACGATAAGCGCATGGAGATGCAACGCCGGGGCGAAATTCCGCTGCCGCGACAAGTCGAGGCATGGCGGACAGAGCTCCGGCGGGATCTCATGGCGAAATGGCGTCAGCGACTATCGCAACCTCGTTCGGGGCGCGCCACAATAGGGGCGATAAGGCCCATCCTTGAGGCGTGGCTGGAAAGACCTCACGGCGCTCTCAACTTCCGCACGACGCAGGTGCTTACCGAACACGGAAAGTTCGCTAAGTACCTGTTCCGGATTCGTGCGGAGGATTCGCCCGGGTGTCGCCACTGTGCGGAACACCCGGAGGACACGGTGGAGCACACTGTAGAGGTGTGCCCCGCCTGGGCGGAGCATCGCCGTGTCCTCGTGGGGGCGATCGGCGGCAGCGATCTCTCTCGCCGGGCCTTGGTTCAGGCCATGGTCCGTAGTGAGGAGGGATGGCAGGCGGTCGCCTCCTTCTGCGAAGCAGTAATGCTAGCAAAGGAGGAGGCCGACCGCATCAGGCAGAGGCAACGGGGCGCTCGCCCCAGCCGCCGCCGGGATTCCGATCCCGATTTCCGGCCACCGTAGGCGCGGGCTTGCGAACGGCGTGCAATGGGTAGCACGCTGTCCGATCGTCCGGTAACAGACCGGACCGAGCCCAAGTCGTCGACGGCGCGTTCTGTTCCCGCGCGCCTCAAGGAGTTGTCAGCAAACCGTAGAGGCCCAGCCTGCTAACTGCAGGCAGGCAGGGTCGAAGCCTGCTGGGGTCAAGGGCCGTTTTCTGAGAGGAAGGCTCAGCCCCGGCACTATAGGCAACGAAGGAACGGGGTAGGTTTTTAGTCAGTAAGAGTCTGACACTACTTCCCGCTCCGCCCAAGGGCGGGATTTGTCATTGGATGATTTTACCTACCATAAAAAAAAAAAAAAAAAAAAAAAAAAACAAGCAATGGTCAAATTATATGAGAACAATGACGACTACTGTCTGAGGGTACCTTTTGATGGAAGAGACACACAGATTTGGGTAAACCTGTCCAGTAAGTGCGAGCACTTACCAGTATTCGTATAGTTCAACTCAGGATTACAAAGGAGCTTAATATCTAGTACTTGATCAGCTGCTACGATTCTTATTTACCCTTTTATTTGTTGATGTGCTCATATTTAGACACAATACATTTTTATATTGATATTTCTTTTACGATGTGTACAAAGAATAAGAAAGTATTTTCCAAAATTCACCTCTTGATGAAATAAGAGCCCAAAGTTTGTAAACTAAAAACTACTTCCACGCGAGTGAAGCCACTATCATTGGCAAGCATTAAATATTATTAGATATTTTTAGAAAAAAACGTAGAACCGATTTAAAAATCGAATTAGACACAAAGTAAAACTGTTTTGTAATGTAGACACTCGTATAATACATTAAGGGTGTTTTTATTACCATGCAGATTTCATCACACTTGGAGCGGAGCAAATCCGCATGATGATAATAACACCCTAATAACAATCTAAAAAACTATAAATAGATTCTCTCTATGTGAGTTATAATACAACACAAAATTAAAACACTCACTAAAAAAACCGAAACAGAAAAACGTAAGTAACAAATTAAATACAGTTCAAAAACACACAAAATAAAAACTAAAACCCTTACACGAAACACAATTACTGTGACCACAATATCCCGACATATTTTAAGGACATAAAATTAAATAGCACAAAAACCACTTTAGCGTATCAGTATTCAACACTCATAACACAAACGACTCCACTTTTCCCCGGCTTGCCGAGCTAAAATGACAAGGCATGACTCTGCTCCGACTCGCTAAGTAATTACATACACGTCATAGAAACGGAGCATATTCAACGTTAGCGTAGGGTCGCCATGTTGAATCATTTTTGGTGACTGATTAGGGTTAATTTTTTTAAGCGTGTAAAACATGAGATTAGTATGTTTGATCAGTCTTAGGATTAGGTAACCTAATTTTACTTGAACGTAGAAAAGTGTTAGTATATATTTTTTTCACCTTCTAGATTGCTGGTATAAAAATAAAGTCTTCTTTTCTCCATTGGAGACGGAGAGCCGTGATGGCCGAATGGTAATGGCCCCGACTTACCTACGAGTTGTAGGTCGCGAGTTCCAATCTAGCCAGGCGCATTACTTTGTGTAATTTATATTATCACCACTGCTCTCAAAACGGTGAAGGAAAACATCGTGAGGAAACCGTCATGTCCTAGAACCAAAAATTCGAAGACATGTGACATCCACCAACCGGCACTGGGCTCGCGTATTGGAGTACGGCCCATTCCCTCTCCTAGAGAGGAGGCCTGAGTCCCGGTACTCGACAGTGGGAACATCTTAAGGCTGATATTATGTTATGTTATTGGAGACGAAGGAGACGGCGGGACGAAACAGACAGATTTTTCTAAAACTAGTAAAAAGAAGCGCGGGCACGCGAAAGATGGAATGAGTGGAGGAAAGCCTTTGCTGAAGAGTGGGACAGAACATGTTAATACATAAATAAATCTACATTGCTGTTGCTATCATTGATGATCCATAGTATTCAGTAATTTCATATTATTATCATAATGACATGATATCTGCAGAAGAACCAAGGCTACCGATATAGCACGAAGAATTGTTAAACTTAAGTGACATGTGGTCCGGGCGTATAGCTCGCAGAACAGAATATGTCGAAATCGATGGCACTAAAAGGGTTTCAAGTGGTGACCACGTACCATAAGATGTAACGTTGAAAGGTCTACAAGAAGGTAGACCGATAACTTAGTGACGTATGTGAGACGAACAGGACCAGTCGTTGAGGCAAAGCTTGGGGGAAGCATATATCCAAACAAGGACCTCTTTCGGCTGAAAGGACGGTGATGATGATATGTTAACATATCGAGCAGCAGCATTTAGTATCCATGTAAAACTTAAGTTCTAAGAGATAAACTCTTGCAATACCTATCTGGTTACAAAGAAAAAAAACATTGATCAGGTTTACTTTTTTCTTTAGAAATAGCTAGTCACATTCTTCACGATTTTCGTCTACGAGACTGACCGAAAAAAATCTACTTGAGAATAAAAACCGTGTAAATAATTAAACGAAACAAAAAAGAGAAAGATGCGAGATGAATTTATCATGGTTTAGGCTTTATTTCGCTTTTACTCAGCAATAAACTTCTAGTAAATTGAATTCTGCCTTCTTTATGACTACCTAAAAAGTAAAAATAAAAATAAACGGCAGCATAAAACACTACCCATCTAAATCTGGATAAGGTATACAAGGCCAGTGTTTGCAATAGAATAAATTCGTTTAGAAGTGTCGGCTTTTAATCAAGGTTAGAGAAAAACTTATCTACGTTAACCACACAATTTAAAAGATGCTTAAACAAACACCATCAACATAAAGTGATAATGTTAGTGGTCTATTAGACAGACATGCGTTCAGGAAGCGCTAATATATGTTCGTCTGTCCGGTTTCAGGCTACTGGCCTCAATCGATCATCATAACCCAGTAGTAAGCGCTACTAATGGGATCTTGATTCTTTTCCTGAGTCGGGTAAAGCGTGACACTGGGTCACTCACTAAAAGCAGATTGCAAGTGCTTATTATAGGTAGATTCCTTGCGACTTTTTGAGTAATGTAATTTTGATGATGTTATAAGAAAACGTCGATGATGATGCTGTATCTATTTAAATGAATATTTCTTGCATATAGTAGTCTAGGAGTTCCTTTTTCTTATTTTGAGATAGAGAGAGCTCTGTCATGATTTAACAAGTTCTGTCAAGAATGAAAAATCACTCTTTTCTTTCAAAATCTTGCTCTCGTAAGCGTTAACGCTATATCTGCTACCCTCGCTCATCAGAAGTCTTAAGTCTTAAAGTCACCCATAGGGTAACGGAAAAGGCTATGCTTTAAGTTTCCGTGACCACATCAATTTATTAATACACCGTTCAATTTTAGTCGTTTTAATCCCGCGAAAGGTTGATTCGGTACATGAAATACTATCGGTTTGTAAAGAAAAAAATAAAATAAAGTACTTTTTTTCAAAAACTCGAATTAATATACGCATATACGAAATATATTTCTTTAAGAAAACGAGTCAATGATCTTGTAGGTAGTTGTCGGTCGTTGCGTACTAACTGCCTACAGTTCATTGACCTCGATCAGCTGACGTTTACATAAAGAAATTAATTTCGTACATGCGTAAATTCAATCGAGTTAAAAAAAAGTACTATGTTTTTCATTTTTATCTCTACAAATCGATAGGGTTTCATGTACCAAATTGACCCTCCGCGGGATTAAAACGACCAAAATTTAACGGTGTATAATGACATGATATCTGCAGAAGAACCAAGGTTGCCGAACCGATATAACCCGAAGAATTGCACAACACATATGCTGCAGAACAGAAAATCAATAGGGCCGCGAAAGCATCTGAAGTGGCGACCACGCATAAGAAGACAGCGCTAGAAGGCCTCCCATAAGATGGACCTATGACCTGGTAAGAGTTGCGGGAATCCGATGGATGCGAGACGCACAGAACCGTTCGTTGTGGCAATGCTTAGAAGAAGCTTAAGTCCCATAGAGGATGTCTTTCAGTTAAAATGATAAAAAGCTTTACGAGCAATAGCATGTCCTGAAAAGTCTCTCATTTCTCAGAACCATGGTCACCATTTTTCACACATAATTCATTAGTTGTAAAAGCAAGAAGCTGACTTGTAAATAAATAACGTAATGAAAAGCGTTCATTTTGTAACGTACTGATTAAATAATCCAGTAATTTTAAGTAAGAGAAAATGAGACATACATCCTGTGACCCATTTAATGTTTCATCAAAATATCATTATGGCTTTGGAAACTTATTAATAAGTGTGAGGGAAATGTGCGAGATGATTTTGAGAGTTTTATTTAGTTAAAAGCTTATGAAAGTAATTACTGTCACGAATTAGTTACTTGCATAGATTAACTTTATGCGTAGATTTTTCCTCTTTTAGAAAAGAGGCCCGAGTTCCAGCAGTGGGAGTATTATAAGGCTAATTATACTATGCTATGTAGATTTAGGTATTGGTGATTACCCATGGATGATTTTAGGTAGGTCATATGTACAAAACGGCAACTTAAACCAGTGACGAGCAATGGGTAGCTCGCCGTCCGACTAGGACTAAGCAGGTTTGGTCGATGCTCAAACAGCTGTTAGCAAAATTAACGGGGCTTGCTAGGGCTCATGCCTGCCAGAATTGCGAGATTGATTGAAAGAGTTACGGCGGCTCTAGTTCGCCACACAACTGAATGAAAAACAAGTAGGTTTAAGGTGTTTTTAATATCATGCAGATTTCGTCTCGCATCCGGAACTCCTCCACATGCGGAGTTGCTGCCCATTATCAGGTTCTGCATCCTGCGTGCGTATTCCACGCATTACAATAAATACTTGTATGAAAAGGACATTTTTGTGCGGAGCAAATCCCGTATGCTTGATATTATTATATTATATAAAAAGTTATAATTTGGGTAAAAAAAAGTCTTAAATAAACAGTACCAATAATATTACTCATATTCTTATACCTCAACACCCTGAAGGCACTCGCAAAGGCCCTTTAGATATATTTTTTTGCAAAAAATTTTTAGGTAACTACGTATGTCTTTGTGTATGAGAGAGTGTACATATGTAGGTACTCCTTCACGCTCTAACGGCTGAAAGGACGATAGACTATATGTTATGGTAACACAAAGATTATAATTAATCTATAAACGACCGGCCTCTTGGTCTAGTAGTTAGTGGCCCTGACTGCTATTCCGGAGGTCGTGGGTTCGATTCCCACCCAGAACAAATGTTTGTGTGATGAGCACGATCATTTGTTCTATTGCTGGGTGTAATTTATCTATAATATGTATGTTTTTATATATATATAAGTATGTTTATCAGTTGTCTAGTACCCATAACACAAGCTCTGCTTAGCTTGGGACTAGACGGCGTTGTGTGATAGTTGTGGAATATTTATTTATTATAAAAGTTCCAATTCTTCATAGGTAAAGCCGCCGTCAGAAGCCAGTACAGAAAAAAAATCAGTCATGATTGTAACATGTTAAAAACTTTTCCACTTCTATCTCAATGGAACATTTTCGTGTGAACTTTTAATTAAAATGTTCTCTTCTATTTTGACTAATACCAGGAAAAGAGCTCCCCTAAAAAAAAATCGTGCATTTTTTTCCCATTCCACCGCGTATAGTTCGTTTTCAGCGAGTTGTGCAGTTTTCTAATTAAGTCAACTAGGTTATATTATAGTTACTATTCGTTAATTACTACGTAGAAATGTAAATCTGTAATTAAGGGCTACTGCTCGTCAAAATAAGTCGAAATTGTGATTAGCATAGC
Source organism: Leucania comma (assembly GCA_958295575.1). Lineage (NCBI taxonomy): Eukaryota > Metazoa > Arthropoda > Insecta > Lepidoptera > Noctuidae > Leucania > Leucania comma. The sequence goes on along the minus strand of OY282467.1, from coordinate 23,110,777 downwards.
ATATAGGAAAAATATGCTTTGATGTTAAAGAAAGTGTAAAAAGCTTACCTTAGACATCTCTGCGAATCTATGGATTTTATCCCTTTATGTACCCTACTAAGTTTCTTTTAGGTTATGTAGGGTATAACTCACATGAGGTCAGAAGGAAAAATTACCAAATATTAACTGTGTTGAAAATCCTTTGTGAAAAAACTGATACTCCAGAGCTGCATGCCGAGGTGTCTCAACTTTGTGCCCCAGTCAAATATAGACGCGTCAGGAGACATAGCTTATTCGCTGTGCCTGCAAGTCCCACTGTGGCGCGAGCCCAGTCTCCTGTCCCTCGCACTCTCTTTGCGCTCAACATTCTTTTGGACACACCCTGACGGTGATGTGTTAGCGGATGAATGGAACACCTTCATGTACTGACATGATCGTCAAACTCACACACTCACCTCAAAGAACTCCAGACATATTTAATTGATATCTGGAGTTCTGTGAGGTGAGTGTGTGAGTTTTTGTGTTTATATCTTTAACTAATGTAATTGGCGAATAGCCATTTTTGTTAAAGTAAAATAAATAAATAAATAGCATCAGCCTTTTAATGTTTCCACTGTTGGGACTCAGGGTTCCTCTCTAGGAGAGACCGTAATCCACCAGACGGGCCCGATGCAGGTTGGTGGATGTCACATGTCATCGAATTTTTGGTTCTAGGACATGCCGGTTTCCTCACGTTTTCCTTCAACGTTTTAAGAGCAGTGGTGTTAAATAAATTACACAAAGTAATGCGCCTGGTTGAATTTGAAGTCGCGAAATTCAACTCGTAAGTTGGGGCCGTTACCATTCGGCCATCACTGCTCTTACATACTCTTGTGATTACATTAGTGTAATTGTAAAGTGACACTAATAAACATTTTTCCTTTTTTCTTTCTTCTGCTTCTTTCTTTTTAGGTTCTTGTACCCAAAGGGTAAAAATGGAGAACTATTACTAAGACTCGGATCGTTTGTCTGTCATCAGGCTTTATCCCATGAACCGTTATCATCAAAAAATCATTCTAAGATCAAATCAAACAAATGATCTGTGTAAATTTTAACTGCCTTGCTTGATAGCTAGACAGTTAAAATTTACACACTACTCGCGTATTCATCCTTTTTTAACATATTCCACAGTCAATCCATATTTTTTTAGTCTTTCACAAAATAAAAATAATAGGAACCAGTAGTGATACCTTAATTATACATATTAACTATTGTCAAGTGCTGAGTCTGGCCCAGTGACAACGGCTCCTACTTTTTTTTACGTCGTATTTGTGAATGGTGCTTTAATTTGTGTAATTAATTTCATGACCTTTGCTTTCAAAATGGCGATGGAAAATTTCATGAAGAAACTGATATCCGCCTACGCGGTCTTGGCCCACGTGGTGTATTATTTACGACCTATTATCACTTTGTTGTCCGTCTGTATGACTGTCTGTCTGTCTGTAAAGACCCTTTATCTCGAGAACGCGTGGGATACGTCCATCCGTCGTTAAAATTAAAACCATAATGTATTCAAGTCTGCAGTCCCTTGAAGCTAAATATTACCTCCTAGAGAAAAGCCCTCATTTCTAGCTAAAGGAATATTATAAGGTTAATTAGGATTATTTAATATTAAATCACATAATGTACCGTCGTAAGCACACAGCTTTCATACACAGTTGTCACAGAATATTTACCTTATCCAGCACAGATATTATAGTAAAATATTATAAGACTAATTACAAGGGTTCTAAAGCGACATTAAAGTTACATTTGATATGAGCCTAAAATTCAATTAATCAAAATAGAGCTCAGAATTTAAGACTCCTAATACATAATTGACGTCAGCAAAATAATGAAGAATTCAGCGACAAATTGTATTACGTAACAACTTCCTTCGCCATCTCCTCTAATGCTACTTTGTACATGACAAGGATCTACCTACTTAGATATTATATTATAATCATTATGTCTGCTAAAACTGGGCTGTTGTTTGGTCTTTGTACCTGTATAAAAGTAACATTTTGACTGGTAATAACATAATCGTATTATGGATTTTTTTAGGTAGGATAATCATCCAATAACATCTCCCGCCCTTGGGCGGAGCAGGAGATAGTGTCAGACTTTTAAAAGCCACTCTTGTTCCTTTTTTGCCTTCGTTTTGCCCGGGCCCCGGGGTTCACTTTCTCTGTCTATGGCCACTGTATGCTTCGACCCTACTGGGTACAAATAATCTTAATTACTCAAGCCCTAAGCGAACGCCAGCGTTCGCACACCTTGCATTGCATTGCATCAGCCCTATAATGTTCCCATTACTGGGACTCAGGCCTCCTCTCTAGAAGCGGAAATGGGCCGTAATCCATCCCGCAGGCACACCTATTGTCTTTCTATTGTGTCTCTAATTACAGTACTCAAAAGATTATATACTTACAAATATTTATATATTTCGTGTAAGTCAACTTAAGATTACTAAGGAGATCCAAATAGTATTGACGAACAATACCAAAAAAAAGACTTAGGTAAAATGTTAAGACAATCAAAGAATATTATGGACTCATCAGTAGAAATCTGAAAGTATTTAAGTAATTTTCCAGACACAGAAGTAGCTCTTTTCAAACATTCATCAAAGAAACTAAAAAGTCAATAATTCAGTTCTCGAAATTCTTCCATCGATATCGAACTAAAATTTGATACTTAACAGTCTAAACTCGAGAATAAGGAACTTGTATACCAGCAATCTTGGAAACTAGCATGTTAAATTTAGCTGCGAACCATCCCTGAGCTTCTGTCCCTCACAGCTGGCTTCTATCTCTTGGGATAAGACAACATTTGTAGTAGGAAAGCTTGGAAATTATTAATATCCAGCCTTTGGTACAAGCTGAGCTAAACGTTGCTACTGCAAATCGGTTGTCCACGAGAATTCAACAGAATTCCGATTTTCGGGAATATATTTTGGCAATCTTCGTTCCGCTATAGTACGAGTATGTCAATTGTTTCGTTTCATCAGTCTGTATTGTAGGTCATTTGATGTACTAGATATTGGATTAGGTTCAAACTACAATAGTAAATATTGATACTAGTGGAACAAGTTTGTCTTTGTGTTATGAAGCCGAGGGCAATAGAGACAAACCACATGTATCAAACGACGTTTTTTAATACACTTACGATGACATAAATAAACGGGAAATTACACACGACTCGTGGAGGTCATTTAGCGCTCAGCTCGATACGGTAAATGTAACAAAATTGTGGTGGGAGCCAGCATGCGCACTTTTCCACACTAGTGCGGAAAACTGTGAATTGCGTGCCTAAAAGCTATACGGACAAGATTTAGTTTTCGAGTAAGTGTATTGAAAAAATGTTTTTACTGTAACTTTTCTTGATTGATGTAATGAAATGGTGTAGTTCCAATTGAATGACATTGACTGATTGAGTGTTTGAATTTTTGGGTCTAAATAAATTGGAACTTCCTGTGTAATAAATCAGTACCGACCCCTATCGCAATGAATCTAGGCGCAGTTAATTCGAACAGCAAATATGAATACTATCTACCCCGTGGGAAAAAAAACATAAAATAGGTCTATAAAAATGTCACAACTGTTATTTTTCACATTCACACCGCGAAGGTTTATGACGTTTGCATACCAATGTCATAAAAGGTTAAACAAATTGTAACGAACAGGAGTTACAAATCATTATACCCTATGACGTCATCCGTACACGTCACCCCGCCGTACACTGCGGTGCAAAAAAAAACAACTCCAACAAATGATAACAGAGGGAACAATGGAAAACAAACATCAATAACTCGGAGCCACTCTGTTACTCTGTTTAAACTCTATAGCTTTTGATACTCAATTATTGTGGGATTATGTGTACATCAAATGTACATAATGTATATTTGTAAAGGGATTTCATGTGAGAATTTAGTTCATAATCCGGGAATGTGAAAGTATTTGTGTAGTTTTTTTTTTTTTTAACCTTATTCTTACAAAATTATTTAACTGTAACTGTGGTTGAATAGTTTACAATTTTCAAAAACTTTTTAGATAAAGTTACGTTACGTTAATGATAATTTAGTAGCACTACAGAATCTAAATTTTAAATTAATGCGCTCATCATCAACTATTGCATCACTGCTTACCATCAGGTAGGATCGCAGTCAAGCACTAGATTAATTCAATAAAATAATAACACAAGTTATATGACACCTCCTATTTAGATATTAAAAATCTGTTTTCTTTTTTTGTCCAAAATAAGGTCAAGGTATAAAGTTAGTTTGACACTTTTTAATCGCATAAAAATTCATGTAACCTACATCTTCATATTATAATCTATCTCTCTGTAACTCAAAGGTTTGCTGGGAGAAAATTAATTGTTGACTTAAGCTCGCCTTTGTACATGAATGTCTGTATCTTCTTATATTATGTAATATTTTTGTGTACAATAAAGAATTAAGAATTATTTCAATAAAGAAGCTATTTCAAAAATCACTAGTGACCTATTTTGGACCATAACAAAAAAAAAAGGACAAAATAAGAAAAATTGAAAGTTAATCAAAGAAAATAAATAATTATTTTAATCACACGAAACTTCAAAATTAAATACTGTTATCTTTATATAATAACTTTTAATTGATGAAATAAAGTTTCAGCCAACTTAACTGTAATATTCAAACGACAGTTATTAGATTGAATTTCACAAATTCTGTTTACAAGTTTTCTGACGGAAATTACATGACTTAAATTGCTTTAATTACTCAAAACTTTCCCTTGAATTGACCAATATTAAAAGTAGGTGAAACCTGAATATACATAGTTTGTTCAGAATCAGTAGTTGAATCGTTCACTATAATTTTTACACCATGTTATATTTTTTCCCAAAAATATTTAATAAAGGTCACATGTTGGACACCATCGACATTAAGTACAACACAGGTCACGGCAGGTCATAACGGGCATTAAATGCCAGCGCACGGCTGAAGCGGGAGCGAAAGAAACAGTCAGTCGCCCAGATGCTCCGGTGACTATGTATTTTTGCGGACATTATAACTTTGTGACTTTTCATGATACAGTTATGACATTTAGTACATAGAGTCTATAGATAAAAATATTAGACAAGTGTTTCGGGTTTCACTTACGTTGTATACTTCAATAAATTATTATTCTTTTAGACTTTCAGTTTGTCTTCACTAAGATTTAATTAAAACCCAGTTAAACAAAGTGAAAAAAGAAAAACGTTTTAGATACGCAAATACGTTATAGACGTTTAAACCTTGATCCCATTATTGGTTTTATAAGCGTGGAAAATAAAACAAGATATTATCTTACACCGGATGTTTACAACTCCCACACTTACTTCAGGACAATTGCGAGATATGTCACTTACTTGTAAGACTTGTCACGTTAGTAAAACAATTTGTCACTATTTGAACCAATTTCATATCTGAATCGTGTCGTAATGCAGTGCCGACGCGTCCGCTTGCGGTGTGCGGTCTTGGGGTCGATTTCCGCATGAGTAATGTTTGGAGGAATCACAGATATTGGTTAAGTTTTAGTGTTACGATGATAACAATTTGGCGGATTCTTTAAAATATCTGTTTGTAGAAATTGTCGTTTCTTGAATATATTTCTAATAGTAGATTGTCTATTACTTTTCCCAAAATAAACCATTCCTAAACCAAAATCTTTCTAGGATGTTTTTACGATTCCATACCTCAAAAGGAAAAAAACAGAACCCTTATAGGATCACTGTGTTGTCCATCTCTCTGTCTGTCAAATCTGCTGTCCCTTGAAGCTGTGAAAAAATGGAACTTCTGTGTTAACGAAAAAAAGATACGACAGTTTATGTCGCAAAAAACGTATCTATATTTTGACTCTCAAGAGAATCAAAATTTAGAGGGTACTTCCCGTTGACTTAGAATCCTGAAATTTGGCGTAAAGCATGCTCTTATGACACAAGTATAAGAAAAAATCTGAAAATTGTAAAAAAAAACTTTTTGGGAATTGAATTGACTGTTTTCATACTCACAGTGCGCAAGTCCGACTCGCATTTGCCTGGTTTTTCTTTTTAAATTGAATTAAGATTTTTTTAAGATTCTGATGTTTACTACAAAATGTTTTAAGTGACAAAACTCTGGCAATACACGAAAAGCGATCAATTCTAATCAACTTACTAGTACAAACAAGATGACCTTCATGAAAAACTAAAACAGAACTTAATAGTCCAAGAACTTATTTTTTTTTATTACTTTGTATTTTGAAGCATTGACAGCACGGCAGTCGTAATAAACGTGTTATTTTGTAATCGATAATCGATAAATACCGGTTATGTTTTGTGTAATTTATCACTGTGTGACGTGCTAGGCTACGTTTGGTGATTAGCAGCTCTAATGGCACCAAATAAATGTGTGTGTACTTTATTGTTCACCGATGTGTATTTTTCATACGAGTTTTCGTTATCATGTTAGCTGTCAAATTGACGTGTGCTTGTAATTTGTCTGATGTGGTTTTTTTTTTCTGTGAACTGACAAATGGTATGTGGGTCTCTGACCTAAATGAAAAAGCTGCGCGAGTCGATTTTTAAACTCGAGCAATGTTTGCTCAGGTGGCTCGGTTAATGTGTAATCCTGAACATCTATTGCACATCACGATCACTACATCCTTCTTTAGCTTGGGTAAGCACCCAAGCTAAAGAAGGATGTAGTGTAGTGCGGCCAAAGATATACCACATTCGCTGAAGCCAGCGAATGTGGTATATCTTTGGCCGCAACTGTCGTTTGTAGATTTTTGACAACTTTCACAAGCTGTTAGAAGCCAGAGAGACAGAAAACCTGCCATACCAAGTTGTGCTACTCAGTTAATGGGTTAAGGAGTTTAGTTCGCTCTATATTAAAGAATGTTCAGCGTTATCCAGTTACACTTTAAGCTCATTTAGACATGCTCATAGTTAGTATATACTATTGTGATCTTTATTTGGCGCGCGGGAACGGTGCGCGCCGTAGACGACCTGAGCTCGGACCGGTCTGTTACCGGACGGACGGACAGCGAGCTACCCATTGCCCACCGTCCGCGAGCCCGCGCTTACGGTGGCCGGAAGTGACTATTACTACTCATTACATCTCTTTCCTCCAATTCTTTTTTCGTAGGCATGATGGAACAGATTCCTTTATCAATAAACATCACTTTTGTAACTCTTTTTTTGTTTCCTTCTTCTGGTCTTTATTTTATAATATGTATGTTTACAATCATTGTTATTAAAAATATTGTATAAAAAACAAGGCGTATATAACTGCTAATTAATGACATAAGGCTCAATTTTTAGCCAATTTATGTGACTTAAGCACAAATCCGATTCTCAACGGATTAGTCAAAATTTTAACAAGGTCCTGCTAACATTGAACAAGGTGAAAAGGTTATGCAGATAGTTTGAGCTGACAAATGGTGCAGTAAATAATAATCAACTGTAGATTCAAGATATCTGCAGAACCAAGTAGATCCAATGAACGTCCGGTTCTGTTGGTAGGTAACGCAAAGTGGGTCACTGGCAGTTCCCCTATTGAAGGTTCCATTTGGCTTATTTTGTCAGCGACAGGGCTCAGTTGGCCGGAATGTCATGTGCGTTTTCGTTCGGTCTGTTTTTCATCGATAAAAAACATAACCCCTTCTTTGCAGTTGGGTAAATATGGACTACTGTTTGTTATTTATATCTGTGCTTCAACTATTTAGTAAAAATTGGTTCGATAAGGTCCTTAGAAAATTGAAAATTTAAATTTTATTTTATTCCAAGTATGTTTCATGTTTCGTTTACTACGAGTATGTCATTTTTCTCACAGTAAGCTGATGGTAAGCAATGATGTGGTTGACGATAGAGAATACTGGTCTACAAGAATATAAATTAGTATTAAATATATGGACTTTGGTCTGTGTCCGAGCAATGGGAATATTAAAAAGCTGATGATGATGATGATGATGATATGGACATTTATAATTTAATATTATTGATTTTGTGGTTATTCCAACATTATTATCATATTTGTGATCAAATTTCCTAGTAAAAAAATAAACAATTATTATAAGTAACTTATTCACTCTTAAATATTTCCATAGCATAGCGATCAGGAACGACGTGTCAAAAAATTTCACCTATAAGGTGACCTTTTGTATATTGTGTATAATTATTACGTAAAAAGTATTCTCAAAATATTTAGTGCGTCTGGATGCAAGGTCTTCTTTTTTTTATTGTTGGTAGGCTCGCGTTTGACCCCTATCTCACCTGATGTAAAGCGAAGGTGTGGCCGACGATGGAGCACGCTTGCCTAGAAGTAACCTATTCACTCTTGACTTAAAGACCCCTAGGTAATAGCTATCAGGAAACACATACTTAGGTAGGGAATTCCACTCCTTAGCTGTACGCATAATGAATGTGTTCCCAAAACGCTTTGTATGTTTGGAAGGAATCTCCACCATGTATCGGTGGCGCAATGCCGTACGTCTTGTGGTCCGATGATGGAACGGACTAGGCGGAATTTAATTGACCTTGGATTAAAAAAAGATGCTGAGGCTCCAAAGTCAGTTTTAAAGTCCTTCACTCAACATGGTCTCTGTGAGAGCGGAAGCCTTGGAAAAATGTCAATAAGGCTGTTTTTAATGTCGTATGGATTTTATCATGCATTTATTCCGCATGCGTAACCTCCGCATATGTCCTTTTCATACAAGTAGATATTTATTGTAATGCATGCAATACGCATGTGGGACGCGCTTTTTTGCCTTTTTCTGCATGCGGAGCAAATCCGCATCCGTGATCAAATCCGCATGCGGATTTTTCGAGGGTTAAGAAGTTTTTAGGGGTTAATTAACAAGTTAACTCCTAACTTTAACTAACAAGTTACGGCTGAAAATTGGATGATTCGAAGTAGTAGAGTTAGACATCACTAGGAATAAGAATATATATAAAATAGGGGTAGGATCTAGAACATTACGTTGCCATCCAGAAACACTTCCAAGCCAAAACAAGAGCCAGTACACAGTACAACCGATCACACAATCCAACCATTCGATACTAAAAAAAGTACTTTCGGCGCGAAATAAAATGAAAAAAAAAAGGAAACAAAGCGAGCACATAAAACTTTTACCGGGCAACGGCCGGAACAGAGTCGGACCCGGGTCCATCGAGGCGTTAACGCCGGCACAACATGCCGGATGCCGGCGTCCGGTACGACATTAAAAACGGCGGTCACGTTATCTCTGGTGATTTTTTTCGGACAGATCAAGTAACCCCATTTTTACGTTTATCTTTGTCGGTTATTAAGGGTTGTTATCTATATATATATAAAGAGAAACTGACTGACATATCAACGCACAGTCGAAATGACAAGGCCTAGGAGCTTGAAATCTACACACGGCTTCCTTTTATGACCTAGGCGAGCACTTAGAAAGAGTTTTACAAAATTCACCTCCTAAGGGCTGATTTCATCATTCAATATAAAAACTTAGTTCAACTAAACTGAGCTCAGCGTAATCTAGTTTAAAGACACGTGTCATAAACATGGGCGACAACAAAAGAATTGAAACTGAGTTAGCCTAAACTAGATTCAATTCATATCGGTGAAATGCAAAATGAAGCTATAATCTCGATTAGACGCTCTAACTGTGTTTTGTTTTAAATAATCACGATTAGTTTATTGGTGAATTTGGCTCTTAGTGGAAGAAACGGAGGTCCAAAGATTATATTGAGAAGCTAATGTTACTTGTATTTAACGTGACTGGTAATTAGTGAACGATACTTAAACTTGTAATTGTAGTCAAGATAACAAACAACTTTTACTATGGGACCAAACCTGAAATCGCGAAAAAAATCAGCCAAGTTCAGTACATTTTGACCAGTTAGGCGAACACAAAATATGTAGCGACCAGCATATTTTTTTCGCGATTTCCAGTTTTGTCCCATAGTAAAAGTTGTTTGTTATCATGACTACAATCACGTGTTTAAGTATCGTTCACTAATTATCAGTCACCCTATATATGTCTAAATAAAATTAAAGCACAGTTCTGGTCGTGTGTGGAGTACTGCAGCCACTCATGGACTGGTGCTGCAAAATGCCACCTAGCGGCTTTGGGCTCGGTGGAAAGGCGTGCGAAGAGGCTAATTGGTGATCCAGATTTGGTGAAGTCCAATCTTCAAAGCCTTGATGCGGTTTTTTACAGGAGGCATTTTGGAGAGTGTACACGGGAACTGCATGACTTAATTCCGCCATCTCCGTTTTACCATTGGACAACCCGACGTACGGCGAATATCCACCCTTACGTTGTTGAAACTTCTACGGTCCAGACTAAGCGTTTTGTTTCGTCATTTATACCGCGTACATCGAGGGACTGGAACAGTTTGCCTGCTGCGGTCTTCCCGTCCGATTATAACTTAGGTGTCTTCAAGGCTAGAGTGAATAGGCTCTTAATAAACTAGTGCGCCTCACCATCAACGACCGCAGTCAAGCACTAGTTTATTTATGTATAAAAAACAATTGTTTGGTTCACACGTGGTCTGGAAGTAATTGTACGAGTATGTAACTTTGTACTACTTCTTAATTTCTCCATATTTTTTTTTTCTTTACTTTCTCCATACTTGGAAATCTTTTGTATCATGTGGGTTCAGTCACAAACACGTAAACTCATATTCTACATGACACCCAGACTCGAAACAGTTATCTGTTGGCCGTACTTTTATATTATATTATATATCGTATATTTGTTCCGTATGGAAATTTTATTCACGATACGAAGTACAGCAAGCGATCGATCAATTATGTTAACATTTTTATGGTTCCGTACCTCAAAAGAAAAGACGGTACCCTTGTAGGATCACTTTGCTGTCCGTCTGTCTGTCAAGACTCATATCTCGGGAATACGTGGAGGTATCGAATCGAAATGAAAGAGTCAAGTCTGCAGGCCCTTGAAGCTGTGAAAAAATCAAACTTCTAAATTAACGAATAAAAAAGTTACGGCCGTTTATGTCGTCATGTTTAGTTTGAAGCCAGGTTTCATGGCACAAATATAGGGAAAAATGTGTATTTTTTATTTTATTTTTGTTTATGTTAGTTATGTTTGTCTCTGCGGAGGCCGGCGTCGGAGATATAATAGATAACTTAGAAAACTGTGTTGTCTATCGTCATAAGAATAAAGATGACTGTGGATGAATTCTGCGTCGATTTAGGCAGAATAAACATGTTTTCTTTCTCTCTTTCTTTCCATCTACTTTCTAAATTTGGCAAACGTTGCTTAACCTTAAAGTTAATACCTTGTCACAAACTCTACCAAGTTTTTTAATCCACATAATTGACTATTCTAGTTTCCTTGCAGAACTCTGAGGCTAATAAAACCAAGTTTGGACTCAGCAGTTATTTCTTGCTCCAAATCCACTTTTAGTACTGGCACAGTATGACACACAGCTGGTGCATACGGTGCGGTTTTGTTACAATCCAAATTTACATGGTAACTGCCTGTGCACGCCCGTAAACGCTGGACATGACCCTTTATATTAAATGGACTGCCACCTACATCAGGTTATAGGACTGGTGTGTTGCGTCATCATAGCTGGTCCGTGTACGTTCGTTGTTGGATATTGAGCTACAATAGTTGGATTGGCAAGTTTGTAGAATCATCATGATCTTCGGTTTCTTTTAACATAACATATACGTAACGTACGTACATCCTTAAGGCATTAAGTCCGCCTTTGTACTGTTTGTGTGCATAAAGAATAAATAAATAAATAAATAAATACGTAGCATTGGTTTGATCTGATTTATAACACTAGCGACCCACCCCAGCTTTGCATGGGTGCAAAGGTGATATTAAATGTATTATACATATAAACCTTCCACTTGAATCACTCTATCTATTATAAAACCCGCATCGAAATCCGTTGCGTAGTTTTAAAGATCTAAGCATACATAGAGACAGACAGCGGGAAGCGACTTTGTTTTATACTATGTAGTGATTTCAGTATATATAGGTTACCTATATATAGCTAACTTAGTGCACGAGTTTGACACGCACCTGCCTTTATTGTCACTTGTTTTTTATTTGCAATTATAGCCACAACCAACAATTATCAAATGGTTAGTTACGGTTATTTCCCCCTTTAAGAATATGCTCACGTTAAAAATATATCTTAGTTCGAAAAAAGACACACAGACTTGTTTTGACTCCAACCACTAGATTTTGCGAATCTCAATGCACGAATAACTCGATCCGAATAACTGCAGTTGCATACTTCATCCAGATTTCTTGAATAGCCATCGCTAGAGGTGTCGCATTTGGAATGGAGCACATACTGCAATGACACGTGAATTTTTATGTGTCTCTCACATCTGCGACAAACAGCCCCGTTGAATAATAGATCTTTCCTTCTGATATAAGCTGAGTCATATTCTGGGATATGACGTGTATAATGTATGTTGGAGTAATTATGTATGGGTGTATTGTTTGTTTTGTATGGCTTTTGACGAGGGATTGGACATTTCCCACTTATATCGTAAACCATTTCTGAAGACGACACCATATCATGATGTATTAAACTAATAGGCATGCAAGTGAAAAAGAGGTAAGGAACTATACAACCTATATAAGGTGACTAGTAATTAGTGAACGATACCTAAACACGTGATTGTAGACATGATAACAAACAACTTTTACTATAAGACCAAAACTGAAATCGCGAAGTTTCGTATATACTAAAAATAGTGTTGTAGAGCGAGAGATGTTATCGGATGATTTCACACTTTAAAAAAACACTCCAAGAGGAGAAGATTTATTTGATTATAAAAAAAACAACCAATACCAAATGATCACACATGAAAAATCTTCAAGTTAAAGACCCTAATACCAGCCAACCACTACAAAATACGGACGACATTACCGTCTCATTTGCTATAACTGAACTTAAAATACCCAGCGATATGTAAAGTGACCGTACTTGGTATAAGTGGGCCCTGTACGGCATTATAATAACATATTTTATGGAACGGCCATCTTGGTTCTGACATTAATGACTGCTGCCGTAAAATATGAGGCTTTTTCAATCCCGACACAGAATTTTTGGGAGGTTAATTTCGAGTGCAATATTTTAGAGAGATTGTATGCAAATTAGTTGATGTAGAATGGCGAATATGAAGATAAAAGGCTTTGGACGTGTAGCTGTTACGTAATGGTTTTTATCATGCTAGGTTAGCTTGTAATTTAGGCTCTGAAGAAAAAAGGCTTCTTCTAATGCAGAGAAGGGACAAGTATTTAATTACCATGCTTTTTTCATCGTTTTATCTGAGATTCTTAACTAAATGTAATCCAAGAGTATCATACGGTAGAAGCACAACTAAGTTTTTATCTTCACGTACTACCGCACTGTACCCTGGCGCGAATCACGCTAGTTATTTGACCTGAGGCTTAGTTTTTTACCCTTAATACTACAGTAAATAAAGCTGAAGAATTCAAAAGAAAAAAGTAAAATTTATGGCCACAGTTGTATATCAAACCGTATTGATGGAAATTCCTCTGTAATAAATGAACCGTTCACTTTACAATATCACTTTAAGTTAAAAGCTTCGAACATTCTTTACGTCGAGAAACCAATACCATTTGTACAAATCGTTCCACATACTGGTCTGTAGTAGGTACAAAATGATACATAACAATTGAGTTTTTCCACAAAAAAAAGAATATACAGAAGGTACGCTGATAGAAGGTAATGAAAATGTAATACTATTCTCAACATCATTTTGAAACTAGAATGTATCTAGAATTATTTTCCTGATGAGAAAACAAATAGGCATCACGGATAGTCCCCTGTGCAGAGCGTATTTGGAGGGGGAGGAGACAGTTGCACATGTGCTCCTGGACTGCACAGGGATCATTGATATACGCACACGGACCTTAGGATCCCCGAACTCACTTACTGACGCCCTGAAAAACCTGAGAGGCCGAATCAATTTCTGGAGAGAGGTGGGCTGGTTGGAATAAGCCCACCAAGGATTATGGCCGCCATGGCCTACGTAAAATGGTCCACATAGGACTAAGTGCGGAAACCACATTCGGAAGAAGAAGAAACCTGATGAGAAAAAAGCTATTTATTAAATTTTAATATAAATTTCCTTGCGAGTTTCCTTGCGTGATTGAATCAGGAATGAAGATACCCACAGAACCAAGATTGCCGACATAGCACGAAGAATCGGCAAACTAAAGTGACATTGCTCGCAGAACAGATGGCCGTTGAGGACGAAAGGTTCTGGAATGGCAGCCGCGTACCAGAAGACACAGCCAGCACAGTTGGAAGGCCTTTTACAAGGTGGACCGACGACCTGGTAAAGGTTGCGGTAATCCGATATTTGCGAGACGCACAGGACCGTTGGGGCCTATACGACACTTGGGGGAGGTCTATGTCCAGCTGTGGACGTCTTTGGGCTGAAATGATGATGATGATAAATTGAAAACCAGCTTTTGTTGTTAGATTCGAAAGACTGAAATCATGGAAATATGATTTCCGTTTGATTTATATTTTCTATTTGCAATAAGAGGTATTGTTATCTAGAAGTTATCTAGAAGGTTCCCGTGGCAATCTCAAGATCTACCTTATCAGAGCCCGCCTCGTGGAATAAATACCACTCTAGCACTGCAATTTTACTGGTGATTCCTTTAAAAATACCAGGGTTTACTTTTCAGTCAACTTAAACGAGTAAAGTCAAAACGCCAAACTTAAGTGACTGTGTATGCCGGGTGGCGGCATGGCGAAAATAACAGATGGTAAGTTTTGGAGTGGAGATCACATCCCGAAAGGTGCAGCGTTGGAAGGTCTCCCACAAAGTAGACTGATGTCTTGGTGAGAGTCGCGGAAATCCACAAAGGCAAAAACCGATTATTGTGATGACAATTGGTGGAGGTTTATATGTTCAACAATGAACGTCTTTTGGATGAAATGATGATGACGATAATAACTGGGTTATACTGCGATTGCCTCATGTCAGATATTGGTATTCCACTGTATTTTGTAACATCGAACAAGCCAATTCAAACATGATGGTAAAAAGCTCTGTACCTAGCTGATTAATATTGTTTTCATCACCGCTATTGGAGACAGCTACGTAAGGCTGAAATGGTACTAAACAGGTCACGTACAGAATGCATAAGGACAGATGGACGAAAATTGTCATACAGTAGATATCTGAAGTTTTTGCCAAAGCAATCCTAAAGAGCGCTGGCGTGACGATCTGGAGTCATTAAAGACAGATTGACTGGAGAAGACTAGACACAAAGGGACCTCGAAAGTTATGTGGAAGAGTCTTTACTCAGCAGTAGGGTAATTTAAGCTCAGTAAAATAAAAAAAAAATAAAAAAATATCTGCTGGTGCCTTTTTGGTTTCTATTTCATTTAGCTCCATGTTTATCTTATCTTGCATCATCAAGAATAGATCTTCTGTGTCCCTATCTATTTTATGGTCCGGTTCTACATTTAGATAGCTCGTGTGGTATTCAGGGTCAATTGAGTAGGGACGACAGGGCTATTGACCTTGGCCACCGGCCGTTGTCTTTATAATTCCTATTTTTGGTACCGTGTAAAATTCCCGAGCCAATTTTGTGAGGGAAAACGGTGGATAGGTTTATCCTATCCTTCTATTTTTTGTAATTATAAATGTGAAAATCTGTTAGTGTGAATGAATGTAAACCAAAGACTGAACGGTCTCGATAAGGTCATTCATCATCAACATCATCATCAATTCTTTTGGATGTACCTACTTTTTTTTTTACCTACTCTTGTATCTACCGGAATCTCCTAACTCACCTTATCGGTCCACCTTGTGGAAAGTCTACCAATGTTGTACTTTTTAGTATGCGATTGCCACTCCAAACCCTTTTGGCCCTATAGACACGACATTGAACATTGGATGCTTTTTATCACAGAAATACGTTTCCAAATGATATTTGTGATTTATTTTCAACATTCATAAAGGCAAAGCCCCTTACTCATCATCATGATTTCAGCCAAAAGACGTCTTTTACCGGGCGATGTTCCACGAGTGTCGCCATAACGACTGGTCGTTTCCATCTCATATTAACTGGTTTGGACAAGGTTTATCGTTCGTTTTCAATTAAAGTTGTGAACTATGAAAATATTGACCAGAATTTCGATTCGGTATACCGACATGAGTAATGTGTTGGTAAACATTGGCCAAGACAAAATAATATCGGTCTATACTGTCTATAAGTAGGCGTTAGTTGGTTGTTTCTACGAAATCGTTTTACCACCACAAAGGACTGACCTAGGACAAGACAGAGTAATTTTACGTGTACCTTGTCAATCAATCTCAATTAATCACAAAATAATGAGATAGTTTTCTGTCTTATTAAAGACACAAAAAGTCTGTTTGATCTATTTCATCGAAGTAATAATTACTTGGATGAAATAGACTTATTATTATGATTATTGGAAGATAAATTTCTAAATCCATTAATAAAGTATCTTATTAACAAGATGTCTTAATTATATTAATAAGATTTTTTTTATTATTTGATCAAAGAATTGGTACACTTCAATATTTTTTTAATTTACTATAATAAATAATTGTTACATTAAGAGAATTTCTTCTTCTTCTTCTTCTTCCTGCCCTTGTCCCATATTACTTGGGGTCGGCGCAACACGTACATTAAGAGAATTTGAATTGTGAAAACTAATTTGAAAATAAAATAGGTTGTAACACCATGTTTGTTTGTTCAATCAACTAAAATCTTGGATTACAATATAAACATAAATTGATTTCCTGAAGAATAATAAAATTTTAATAAGTACTGAAACTCGCAGGATTTAAACCTATTATTAGCATTTTATTTATTCAATATTCACTAGTTTATGATATTAAATACAATATGGCCGCTAACTGCGATAGTCATAAAATTTTACGTACATTTACTGACTAATGATTAGGAAAACCTTCAAAGTACCCATTTAATAATAAAGTTTGTGTGAAATAACAGTTATCAGCACCTGGCTAGTTGAAAATGAATGGTTTGCCACAAATTGATAGGTAACGTGGGTGACTGACACACAAATACTTGGTTATTTAAGCGTAGTTCTATGGAGCAATAAAAATTTATTGGTATAGGTAAGTAGCTGCCTACGTTTATTGTTTCTTATGTGTCACCAACCTTTTGGTGGGGTAATCACGAGCTTAATGGTACCATTCTATTCCAAAAAGTATTTTTAATATACAGAATATGGTACTGGCATCTTATCAGTGTTTAATTTATATACAATTATACGAAAAGGTTTAAAATTCATAAAGCTAAAAGGGGAAGGCAGTGTAAGACACACAAGGCTAAGCAAGCACAGTGACTCAAAAATAGAAAGAGCACTCATTGGAGTCTCCTTCTAGCTACCTTCCGAAATTCCAGTACTAAGATACAGTCAATAGAGTGGCTCATTGTATTGTACACAGATCGCCATATTACAGACAAGAGCGAAAAAAAAAAACGAACAAATGAATGATGCATTACATTCAAACACGGAATACTTATGTTTAAACTTTAATATTCTCAAGTATATTTTGATTTTTCCCACGATTATTTGTGTTAATAACATCATTAACTCTAGTGCGACAATACAGAAAGTAATGACGTCACATTTCTACTCCGAATTTCAGCCTCTAGCCAAGTTACGAACGTTTCGTTAACCGTGAACGCTTGGAGTTGGCCAAGCTCACAATTCCTTTGTTCTGACGTCATCTTAACGCTCAGTCACGTGGTCGACGAACAAAGGAATTGGGGACGTGGCCAACTCCAAGCGTTCACGCTAAGCAAAACGATTGTAACTTACCTGTACCTTACTGACCGCAACATCGATATTTTTTTTAAAAAGTCTATTACAATTTAAAGCCATCTCTAAAACTACTAAAATAATTGTCTTGTGGTCAGCCGCCTCCTTCTACTTATTTTATATTTTCAAATTTCATTTTATATTGTGATAGCATAGTTTAATAACATTTAAATTAAATAATAACGTTATTAAATAATATTTGATAATATAATTTAATTTATGATTTACTTTATTAATAAGGTTATTTTTATTTATTTAAAGTTAGACACACTGTGAAGATTGCGCGTGTCTGTCAAAAGATCCCGTCACATATTTATACATATCGTATGTATGTATGTTGACATTATTCTGTACATGGATCGTTGTTGTGCATACATAAACAAATTAATCAGTAAACTATTACGATGTAAGTGAGCGAGGCTCAATAAAAAACCTATAATAACATATTTATTTTAACAACATAACTGACTTTAATTAAAAGCCACGTATTTAGTATTTAGATCCATTATTTTAGATTAGAACATGAAAATTGACTCCAATTATTATTTGCCTACGATTGGTGCTACCAAAATCTGAGAATAGGGGCATATATTTAAAAACGAGTAACCTCAACCATAGGTAGAGGTCATCAGTTAGCGGTAATGCCACGTCATGACGTGGCTACTATTGGAGTAATTGTATGTGGCGATGTAGAAAGTTTTTAGGTGTGTGTTAGCTTTTAGTATAAATAATTCTGTATTTTAAGTGAGTCATTGAATATGAATGGTGTATGAGCATTTGTTGAAAACAAAATTCTGAGCTAGATTTTTTTTTTTCAATGCTTTAAAGGCTGACTAGGATTTTCGTATAACCTTGTTAACCGTATTATGTTGAATCGATTTAGAACTAGTTTTATTTTGTTGTTAACTACATAGGTAAGTTTATTATGGAGCCTGTTAAATGCAAATCTTTGTTTTATGTGGCCAATTTAGCTCAACAATTTAAGATATGTATATCGTGAAAGGTGACGATCACGTACCGGAAGATTCAGCGTTGGAAGGCCTCCCAAAAGGTGGACCGACGACATGGTGAGGGCTGCAGGAATCTGATAGATGCGAGGCACACAAGACCGGTCATTATGGAGACATTTGGGGGAAGCCTATGTCCAACAGTGGATGTCCTTCGGCTGAAATGATGATGATGATGATATCGTGAAATTTTTGGAGTTTGGCATAATTAATAATGTTTTCTGTGCATAACTGGCACGTTTATTTCTGATGAATTATAGATAATTTGGATTAATGAATTAAAGATAGAACTACACTGCGTACACGTGTGCCACACACGCCGATCTGGGAGCGTCGGTGTCCATACATTTTATATGGAAATTAGACTTGTAGAGCTACACTTGATCAACGCCACGCGATGCCACACAACTTACATGTACTTTATACAATGTGTGCGCCGGTCTAAATGTAGTACTAGCTGTAATCAGCATGTCCCTATTAATCAAACAAACCTTTAAATTGCATTATTAATATAATTCAAAATTTTAATTTGCCGATATGGCAACAGTATATTCATATTAGAGCCTTTTCTCAACTTTGGGGTCACTTTCATTTTAATCAAATATAATAATACCATTGTTAACATGCAGAAAGTAGTGGCCCAGTGATATCAGTTCCAATTTACGAGTCTCAGTTCGCAGCTTCAAACCCAGCCAGGCGCATTACTTTTTGTAATTTATTTCATCACCACTGCTCTCAAAACGGTGAAATAAAACATTTTAAGGAAACTGGTATGTCATAGAATGAAAAAGTCGAAGACATATAACATCCACTAGGGCTGCGTGATGGACTAGGGCACATTTGGTCTCCTAGAGGCCGGTAGAGGCTCCTAAAGGCCTGCATCCCAGCAGTAGGAAAATTATTTATTTATTTACTACTAGTTTTTGCCCACGGATTCGCTCCCGCTCTACCTTACTCTGCCCTACTCTACTCTACCCTACTCCACTCTACCCTACTCCACTCTACCCTACTCTACCCTATAAATGAGCAGAGCTTTCGATATTATTTTTTATTATTATTTAACGGGATAAAAATTATCCTGTCCGTCCATCCGTCTCCTGGTTCTAAGCTACCTCTCCACCAATTTTCAGCCAAATCGGTTCTGCTGTTTTTGAGTTATAAATAGTGCAATTAACACGACTTTCTTTCATATTTATAGATAATATACTCGTACTTTAATGTACACTTCATAATGTGAACAAGATAAATATTTACAAAAAAAACAAGTCTATAATGGGCCGTCTTATCGCATGGGGCAATCTCTCTTAGATAGCCTTAAGACGGGCTGAAAGAAAGGAGACAGATTTGGGGCGTACGTAATTACACATAATAATAAAAATACATATAAACAATATTATTAGTATACTACATAGAGTGTGTAAAGAATACACCTTATCAAAAGCCACTTCTCAAATGCAAATTACATGGCTATGTTAATTCCGTACATATTTAACGCAACCATTACACTGATTATAAAGTTGTAATATTCTTTATAAGGCTGGTTCGTGGCGTGCGTATGCCACATAACATTATAATGTATAGTGCTATTGAATTTATTACTATAAACATAGTGACATTACCCGAAACACTGACGGAGTGATCTAAAAAAATGGAAACATACGGCGAGCGTGGCGGGAACGGACGCGTTTTTGTTTGACACTTGTAGGGTTTTTGTAAAGACGTTTAGTTCCGATATATGATACATCTAAACGTTTTACACTTTTAGCGAGAAGTTAAAATACTAGTAATTTACATTTTATTAGTTTTTTTTTATGGTAGATACTATCATCCAATTGCCTTGGTTCCAGGGCCTTGGTATGCATTTTCATATCTCCCCAGAAACCCAGATTAGGCTTCGACCTTACTGGGCCCTCACCACTATCTCATCTGATCCATCGTTCCGTTGATGTGGTCAACGATGGAACACGCTTGCCTAGAAGTAGCCTATTCACTCTTTATTTAAGGACGCCAGGATTGTAGCTATCAGGAAACATAGAATCCGAGTCAAATAAACGGCATATTTTTGTACATCATCATTAATAATAATCATCATCATTTCAGTTGAAAGCCTACGCTGTCCACTGTTGGACAAAGGCCTCCCCCAAGCGTTGCCATTATGATCGGTGCGTAATAATAATTTATTAGAAGCATCCAGCAGGACTAAACTGTTTTGAAATCCAATGGTTCTGGAGATTTTAAGACCTTGTTAAATGAAATTGTGCCTTATCCGTAGAAAAGCGAATGTGTTGGGAATGTTGAGGTTCTAAAATTAAATACAACTTAGATTTCAAATTGTATTGTAGGGTAAAGATTAGGTAGCAGAATTGAGGAATCAAATGATTCCCGGAATGATTACGCCAAGTTGTACCTAACTATTAGAATACTTGTATTTCTGCTTAATATAGGACTTCATAAGCCTCTTCAAGAAGCTTATGAGGACAAGTCTATTAACGTCTGCCAACAGTCAAATAAGAAAACCCACTAGCATTAACGACCCTTTAATGTTCCCACTACTGGGACTCAGGCCTCTTCTCTAGGAGAGAGAATGGGCCGTAATTCACCAAACGGGCCCAGGGTGGATTGGTGGATGTCACATGTCTTCGAATTTTTGATTCTAGGACATGCCGGTTTCCTCACGATGTTTTCCTTCACCGTTTTTTGAGAGAAGCGTAAAAAATCCAATAAGATTGAACCTGATTCGGGAATCGCTCCTATTACCTCAAGCTTAACAATAGAGCTTACGAATGCTAGACCAATAAAAAATAATTTAATTGAATTCTTGACCAATATTCACGATAAA
Organism: Leucania comma; assembly: GCA_958295575.1. Classification (NCBI taxonomy): domain Eukaryota; kingdom Metazoa; phylum Arthropoda; class Insecta; order Lepidoptera; family Noctuidae; genus Leucania; species Leucania comma. The sequence continues at coordinate 23,089,081 of OY282467.1, read as the reverse complement.
CTACCTTAGTTGGCTTAACACATCTCTAAGTGTGATCTATTTCAGCTTATAAGACATAGCTGACATGTTAAGTTTCATCGAAATTCGATCAGCCGTTTAAGAGTGAAGGGTTAGCAAACACACATGATATACAACGTTTTCGATCATAATGCAGCCAGTGTGTTTCCAGAATGATTTAACTGTTACGCGGTACTCTGCGGTACATTATAGATGAGATGTGATTTCTGTGATCGATGGGACCCGATTTCGACGACGCTCGTTTAGAGCCCTGCCCGACTAATATTTTATTCACAAAATGGCGGTGTGTACCTACCTACTGATAGATACTTAGCCTTCCAATTTTATAGGATTTTCGATTATTCATATTACGGTTTTTGTACATTTTTCGGGTTGAATTTTTGTTTTGGTCAATTTATATGATTGATACGAGTCGAGGCAATGTATCGAAATAGAAATGTTTATTATGTAATGTGTCTTGATGTATAAAAATAAAAAAAAATACGCAACAGTTCTAATTTAATAAACATTTTGTAAAGTTCTTGATTACAATATTTTGGTTTTATTATGTTATATTTATTTTTATAAAGGAGTTAGTGATAGCTTGCTGGGTCACAGGACAAAATGCAAGACAAAACGTGTTTCGGCGATTTCAAATAAGACAGGTCAAGGGCAGAAAGATCATCGGTTATATGAAAGTAAACCCCGGGGCCTGAAACGAAGGCAAAAAAGTAATAGGAGTGTGTTTTTAGTCAGTAAAAGTCTGACACTATCTCCCGCTTGCCCCAATGCCAGGAGATGTCATTGGATGATTTTCACACTTAAAAAAAAGGTACTCGTAGAAAGATGATGATGATATACACATATGGTCTTTTTTTGTGGAAATCGTTTACCCATGATTAAAATTAATTTACATTTTATTACACAACAAAGACCTCCATGCGTTTGTTAGTCTGTTTGTTTGCAATAAATTTAAAAAAAAAACTACTGAACAAATTTTTACGCGGTTTCCACAAACAGATAGAGTGATTTATGAGAAAAGTGTAAGTTTATAATATATGCAAATAAAAAATGTACTTGTAAAAATAATTGAGAATTTCAAACATAAGTAACACCCATTCAAAGTTAGGGCAGGATGCTAATACAATTATGTAAATATAAACACTATCGTAATTTTTTTAAAGTAGATAAGTAACTAAAACTAGCATTAATAACACGGAAGCCTATAAGAAACTACATGGATACTAAAATACTAAGCATTGTAAAAGTAAAAGCCATAATTTGTAATAACGACCCCCTTTACGTTAGCTAGAGCTAACTAAACTATATCAAATGAAAATTTAAAGACTGTTCCAAACTGTTGTGTTCAAATAATTGAACAAACCGTCAATTGTTTTCATGCCTTGCAACTTTTAATAATATCATAAAAGTTATTAGATAAAAATTATGTTTTAATAATTTATGATGGAGATGTATATCATTATGTAGCTTAACTTTAATATAGGTAAAACCAATCGAAGTAAACAACGTTATTTCAGCCGAAAGAAGTCCACTGTTGGACATATGCCTCCCCTAAGTGTCGCCACAATGAACGGTCCTGTACGTCTGGCATCCATTGGACTCCCGCAAACTTCACCAGGTCATTAGTCCACTTTGTAGGAGACCTTACAACGCTGCTTCTTCTGGTACGTGCTCTCCACTCCAGAACCTTTAAGTTCCAACGACCATCTGTTCTGCGAGCAATGTGCCATGCCCATTGACTCCCACTTTTATATTGGCAACACTTCATTCATTCTTAATTCGATCACGTAAGGAAACACCAAGCATTAATAGCCTTTGGGTGACTTCTATTGTCCTTTGGGTGACTTTAAGCTTTCTGATGAGGCCCTGATCACGTTTTGGAGCCATATGTCATCACTGGCAACACGCACTGGTCTTAAGATACATGCCATATATTTTGTAGTTTTAATTTTATATTTAAAAAAAAAAATCAAGTGAGACAAGAGACTTACTGTTTGAATATTTCACCAACAAAAGTACTAAAAAATATTTAATCAAGTCTAATACACAAGAGAGTCATCATTAACACCAGCAAAAATAAAAAAGTTTGTATGTTTCCACCGATAGAAAATAAAACTTCAAACATTAATATAATAAAAAGTTACAGCAAGAAGCAGCCAAGTTATTTTATTAGCCGTAAATCTCTAGAAGTAGTGAGATATATCTACTGAAGAAATTAAGTGTAGATTCTTTTTTTTTACAACCCACTGAAGTGATTTACGAGATGAGATAAGATAAAAGACGAGACGAAAATTATAGGGAATTTTCGAGACAATGTATCAACGATTTTCTACATGTAGAACAAAATTGTAGAGAAAACCTGACAAGGACAATTTATACTTTTTTAAGGAAAATATATTTTCCATTTCTGTTAGTCCCAATATTGAATCTCAATTTCTATTTAATATAATATCAGCCTATTTATTGGAAGTGTAAAAATATGAGCTTACATTTTCTAAGAAATCGAAGTAACCAATTTATCTAATTTTCTTTTCAGATAGATAGGTACTAACTCACTTACGGCTAACGAGATATCATTTGATTTTTCCTAATCTGGGACGCACAGTTTGATAAAACGGTCCCTAAAATCTGAAAATTAAATTCTCTCAATCTGTTTAACAGGGACTCAAGTTGAGTAATTATCATCACTTGAAAAATAATGGAAGATTCAAGATGCGACACAGATCTTTTCGATAAGCGAAGATTACAATTTACGATCATCTGTCGAAATTGATGTTACGCGGTTGGATCAAGGGCTTGATACAGAAGGTAGTACTCCTCGATACAATAGCTTGGCTTGGCTTTTTTTTGTATATGGTACTAGCGTATGGTATAGTAAAGGCGTCTAAAGGACCTCTGCGAGTTGGTTCGACTTCTCGTATACCTCGTAACCTTAGACACCTGTTCTAAGATGTATTAACGCATAATACATATACTTAATAATATTCCACAACTATCACAAGACGCCATCTAGTTCCAAACTAAGCAGAGATTGTGCTATGAGTACTAGATAACAGATAAGCATACGTATAAATTTCTAAATACATACATAATAAAGACTAATTACACCCAGACACAGGATAATTAATGATCATGCTTATCATCAGACATTTGTCTTGGGTGGGAATCGATCCCAAGATCTCTGGCATGGCAGTCAGGGCTACTACAGCCCAACAGGCCAGTCACTCATAAATTCAACACAATACCAAAAATTAATAGCAAAGATAGTTAATAATTGTTATTTTAATGCTTTTTGACAATACTACATCTAAACGTTTAAAATAATAATGAACAACTTAACACAAAACCGTTTAATCAAAAACAATCTTTACCCCAGTTTATATAAGATAAAAAGTTTGATAAAACATTGAGATAGTTGAGCAAGAAGTTAAGGCGACACTTACATCAATTAGGCAGAAAGTCAATGAAGCAGACTTAATCTGGGGTCTTCCAATCTTTATGTGGCGCCGTAAACTGATGGTCGTCTTAGTATAACACACGTACGCTACGATCAACGCGTACGATTATGTTTGTTAGGGTAGTCGAGAGACTATGGTGAAAGAACTTCTATTACAATACTATATTATCACTTTGTTCTAACGGTATAACGGTTAAAATTTAAGTATTTATGAGGATTTAGTTTTTGATAGTTTGTGTAAATAATAGTGAAGTAAAGAGTTATGTAGTGTGTGTGTAGTAATGTTTATGTGGCGCCGTAAACTGATGGTCGTCTTAGTATAATGCACGTACGCTACGATCAACGCGTACGATTATGTTTGTTAGGGTAGTCGAGAGACTATGGAGAAAGAACTTCTGTTACAATACTATATATCACTTTTTTCAAACGGTATAACAGTTCAAATTTAAGTATTTATGAGCCTTTAGTTTTTTATAGTTTGTGTAAATAATAGTGAAGTAAAGAGTTATGTAGTGTGTGTGTAGTAATGTTTATATGGCGCCGTAAACTGATGCTCGTCTTAGTATAATGCACGTACGCTACGATCAACGCGTACGATTATGTTTGTTGGTGGTCGAGGGACTATGGCGAAAGAACTTCTGTTACAATACTGTATTATCACTTTGTTCAAACGGTATAACAGTTAAAATTTAAGTATTTATGAGCCTTTCGTTTTTGATAGTTTGTGTAAATAATAGTGAAGTAAAGAGTTATGTAGTGTGTGTGTAGTAATGTTTATATGGCGCTGTAAACTGATGGTCGTCTTAGCATAATGCACGTACGCTACGACCAACGCGTACGATTATTATGTTTGTTAGGGTAGTCGAGGGACTGGCGAAAGAAAGTCTGTTACAATACTTCAATAGTTCAAACGGTATATCAGTTAAAATTTAAGGATTTTGGCCTTTGGTTTTTGTGAGTGATTTTGTTTTCTTTTTTCGTGAATTTAGTATTTGTAAAGTAAATAATAGTGAAGCAAACAGTAGTGTAGTGTGTGTAGTAATGTTTGTCCAGTAATAAAAAAGGGCGTGCAATAAAGTATATAATATTAATAAAAAAGAACAATTCAGCTGCAGATATGTTTTGGCAAGAAATGCGTAGCATATACCAATGTCAAATTATAAATTTATACAAGAACTGGCGACCCACTTCAGCTTTGTTCAGGTGTTGTCAATAACATGCATAAATATATATTTTACATTCCCACATTCCTCAAGAATTACTCTGTCGATTGGTGAAAACTACATGAAAATTGGTTTAGCAGTTTTTGAGTCTATCGTGTTTATACAGATAGACAGATGTGGAACTTTGTTTTATAATGAGAAGAATTAAGCATAGAGAACAGTATTGTAAACTCAAATTTAATAATAATGTAATAAACAAAATTTTACAACATAATAATGAAGGGAACAGAATAAACTGAAGGAACCTAGGTAGGATGATGATTTTTTACAAAAAAAAAGGAGTAACCTAAGCCTGAATTTTCATATTTGCAACTAAACAATGGCAAGTTTCGTTTCTGCGAAATAATAAATATTTGACTCATGATTTACTTGTTGAAGTTACGAGCAAAATAATAATAAACCGATCTTTAAGGCATTCAATAAAATTGATTAAAAATAAGATTGCCGAACCTTTTTTGTATCTCTATTTAAATACTCACAGCTCTATTCACAATATTTCTCGAAATTCAAATCGAGAATGGTTTTTCCTTTTCAAGATCGTATCAATTTTGCAGAAAAAAAAGTTGGCAACTAATTTCAAAGAGAACAACGAAAGAAAAGGTAATGGCCAAGCTCTTTAGAGTTTTGGAGCGCTCAATTTCAATATCCACGATATTTATTGTCAAAAATATGAATATTTTAGATTTAAACTCGAAAGCAAAATCTTAGTAAACAATGTATACTGTAGTTCACGCTACATTTTAATATTTACGAAATGAATAAAACTGACGACCTATCTAGGTTTTATCGACTTAATTCAATTTCATGTTCTTTCAACATCCAGGTATATTTATTTCGAAATATTTTGCTCGTAATTTTATTGCTTTCAGCGGTTATATTTTATTTTTGGATTCTGACGAATAAACAGATTTTGTTAAATGAAAATTACTTTACTTAAAAATAAAGAGCTCTTGTTTTCATGAGATTTCTAAGTATAGATGCAACAAAGTCTTGTTTAATTTCATTGGCTTAATTTCAATACCGAGAACGACAACCAGCTAAGTAAAATTAAACTTTTTTAATTCAAGTTTAGGTAGTTTTAAAAAGAAAATGAGTTATTACTATTCTTTATTCTCTTATTCAGTCTTAACTTAAAATTTCCAGGTTGTAGCCATCAGGAAACAAACTCCGGCAGGGAATTCCACTCTTTAGCTGTAAGCACAATATTTAGGCCAAAACTAACCAAACGCCAAATATTTTGTTAATCAACCTCTTACAATTTAGTAAAATACAGATACGTCTAATTTATGATGAATATACAAAAAAAAAATCTTACATAATATATACTGAAATTAATCAGCATCAACTATTTAAAATAAGTAGGAGTATGTAAAGGAGAGTTATTAATTTAAATCATATTTTATATTGTATTTTCCTAATCATCACTACATAGTATAAAACAAATTCGCTTTCCACTGTCTATCCTTATGTATGCTTAGATCTTTTGTTTCATGCCCAATTCCAGGGTTCTAGGTCAACGGGTTTACCCTATGAATTTTGATTCCCTTGAAAGTATCAAAATATACTTTTTTTTTAATATAAACGGCCGTATTTCATTAACTTACAAATTTGAATTTTTCGCAGCTAAAAGAGACCGCAAACCTAAGTACAATGGTTTTAAATTCAACTCGATAATTTCACGCGTTGCTGCGATGAAGGGTCTTGACAGACAGACAGACGGACAACAAAGTGATCTTATAAAGGTTTAATTTTTTTCTTACGAGGTACAGAATTCTAAAAGCGAGTGAGTTTATGTAAGTCTTCTTCTTTTCAAATCAAAGTTTATGTAAGTATGCAAAATCATTTGAAAATTCTCAGTGAGTGGAATAATTTTGGGTGTGGGTGATTCTTTTTCGTATACTTGGCATAAATTATATTTTTCCACAATTACATGAATGAATGAAATAGAATTTATTTTTAGATCCATCCATTATAAAATATTATCTATGATTAAGACATAGATCTATTACATGTGTACTATTATAGTACAGACATAGATATAAGTTGTTCGTGGTTCTTTAATATTTGAAGTCAATTTTTATCGCCTCCAATTTTGTTAGAGTGCTTTTGTTATTTTAGGTTATGATTGCCAAGTAACAATAAATAATTGTATAAGTGGTATCATTTTTAGACTGTTCTATTTTGTATGTAATATCAAAAATTTAACCGTTATTGAGAAAATCTTTTACTAGATTAATGATTTTATCATATTTGTAATTATTACTGTAATACTGTATTATATGAAAAAAAAACAGTAACTGTCAATTGTAAACTATTGGACGTGAAAAAGTTTACTTGATAGGAGAGCAATTTGAAGTATATTTTATAGACAACTTTGTCATTAATGACTATATTGTAATGACTATGGTTTTTTTATGGTAGGTAAAATCATCTAATGACAAATCCCGCCCTTGGGCGGGGCGGGAGATACTGTCAGACTATTGCTGACGGGTTTTAATTAAGCTGAAAATAGAAACAAAAAAGATCTCATTTTTCAGATTTGAAAGATTACCTAGGGACAGTCAACATGACATGTATCTTATCATTGCCGTCATGTATCATCATGTAAAATTGAAGTTGCTTTTATTTCACGTGTGGAAGATCATGGACTTTATAACTTTTCTTGCTCAAGGTTGAGCGAGAAGGAGTGTCAGAATTATACTGACTAAAACCCATATGTGTTCTTTCTGTAACCCATTGCATCTAGAGTCCAGGAGACTCTGCAAAATCGTAGTTGCCTTGGATGTCTCATAATTCACATCTGTCTACTTAGATCTGTCGCACTAATTAAAAACGCAGTAAGAAAAGACTTTTGAAAAATTGAGTTACTCATAGATTCGGATTCCTTGTAATGAGCTCTGTATAGGTATTTAATCCTAAAAAAAAAAACTACTAGTAACCTCATTGAATTGCATAGCATCAGTCTTATAATGTTCCCATTGCTGGGACTCAGGCCTCCTCTTTAGGAGATTAGCACCTCATTACTACACTTTTAATTAGCGAGGCAGAGGTTTAACTTAATTAGAATACGTAAAAACATATTATAATAGCCTGTAACTATTCCACTGCAAGGCAAAAGCTACTTCTCATACAGAGAAACCATCGGCAGAAATCAGAAGCGATTATTTCAAATAGACCAATTACAGGCACTTTTGAATTGTCAAAATGTCGGTAAGTTAAAATAAAAAGTGAAGCTAAATTTCATTGATCACCTCATGCTCAACGCGAATTGGCGATTTCAAAGTAAATAGAATGAATATGTTTTCCTTGACCGATGTCTGTCATGTCAAAAACGACTTAGAAAATAACAAACATGGAACCGTATTTACTCAGACTCAGGAGACTCAGAAGACTAAAAAAAATAGTCATATAAAAATTCAATTACCAAGAAATTGTAAAAGTGCTTCGAAACATCCAAAGTATAAAGAAAAAGAAATATATTCACACTTATTGACACATTGATAAATGATAAAAGAAAAATTTATTTTGCAAATAGGTTTTAAAAAACACTTTTACACGTCAATATTATTTTTTTCGTCACTTTAAACTAGATGAGGCATTATTTATTTATTTTATAATTTTTATTCTTTTTATCTACGAGTATATGATATCTTATGTCTTTGTGTACCAAGCCTATCAGAATACCAGCCCTTCGTTATTTTACTTTTTTTTTAGTTAATATCGCAGCATATGCAAATATATGGGCCTTTTTGACCTCGCAAATGTCTTTTATTTTTAATATTTTTTTTTTTTGGTTTCTTTTTTATGTTTAAAAAGTATTTATAGATTTTGTAATTGTTGTTGTATATATTTTTTATCCTGTGCGCGTCTCGCATAAATGTGTTTCTTTCTTTCTTTTCTTTGCACCCACAAAGAAACTAACACGGGTGAAATAATGACTAAATCCATACGAAGTTACTTACTTCCACAATAAAGCTCTAAGTTCAATTTTTACCATTCAAATTGCTACCATAAAACTCATAACTTGGCAAACTTCTTAATTTGCAAGTTATTTCAGTGAAAATTAGCCATTTGAGACTGATGACTTTTAAATGAGTTCTCCAAAAATGGAGATGGAGCCTGTGAAATCATCCATATAGACGTAAAACTGAATATCTGATTAAGGTTGCTAAGGATTTTATTCAAATTGGACGAACTGATCTTGCCCATAAATCTAAAATTTTAGAGTTACGATGAGGCTATAAACTATTTGGGTTAAAATTGTTAGATAAAATATACGTAGACTATGTTAAAAGAAAACTCAATTCAGGTTTCATTCAAAAAATATATGAAGAAAATTGGAGTCCAATTGTCTAAGCTATTAATATTACAATTGCCATAAACCATATCAACTCTCTAATAACTATCCATAAAATATTAAATTATTACAGCATAGTAAATTCACGAAACTAAATTATACGTACACGAAATGGCCCGTAAAAGACAGCCATCAAGTGAAATGCTCGATAAAAAAGTTTTCAATTACAGAGTCAACGAACATAAACCTTTCATGTAAACGGTACACTGCAAACAGAATTTAATTTCCCATACTTTGGACGATCATTGAATTCGTATAACTCTGAAAACAATATTCAGTCCAACGATTATTCAGAAGGCCCAACGTTTCAATCGAATCAATTGCTACACGAGTTTTAAATTCCCACAGCGTACGAGTACGAGTACATCGCAAAACAATTAAATTCCGAAACATACGTTTAAAACGACAACATCATTCTGAATTCGAAAACTTTATTCAAAAATAGAATAATAAGGTTAAAACTTTGTAACGGTCGAGACCACCGAACCGCATCAAATTGCCCCGCAACCCCTTTTTGTACAGTTTGACCCTGGGTAACAAAACTTACCGTTGAAACAGGTGACCAACCACAGCAGGGTGGTACAGGCATGCATGATGGTCACTCGCTTCACACCTCGACAACGCACCATCGCACTTTTTATAGAACCACCATCCCACAAAACCAATTGATGTATTACTCTCAGAAGGGACACTATTATCTACGATCAGAAATTCACCCTCGAGCCGTACGTGTGACGTAACAGAAAGTTCGTTTCGCCCGTATGCTTGGACGAGGCAACCGCTCACTTCGGAGCGTCCCGTTCAACTGAACTGAATACGCCGTTAAAGGCTCCAAGGGTGAGGGGAGGGACGATATCAAATGTTTTGTATCCTCACAGCTATTTCCCTCCAAGAGCGGGCACCACGTGCCGTGTTTAGTCAATTTTCGTCTGAATGGCCCGACGGTTATTTGTATTTTTATTGTCATCATTAAATGTAACATAATTAGTGCTGGTCGTACTTTTTTGATTGGCTGCTACTGTTCAAACGAGTTTAATTGAACAGTTTTCGTTCTTGTTAATTATAAACGTGGGTTATTTTTTGATACTCGTCTGTTTGCTAACTGTTTGGGCTGTATTGTGATTTCAGTTTAGTAAAGTTATTTAACACGTTGAATGCCATGACGGACGGACTCCATGAATGTGTCTGACAGCATAATTACTCTCGACGCGAATATACATAGAAAGAATTGTTCAAAAATCGGTAGGGTTTTTTTGCAAATTATATCAGGTAAAAATAAAAATGATTTTTTTCCGGTGGGTATAAATCATCCAATGACATCTCCCTCCCCCCTCCCTCGCCCCTTTTTCACTCTTGAGCGAAGCGGGAGATAGTGTCGGACTAAAAAACCCACCCCGTTCCTTCGTTGCATTTCATACCAGGGTCAAGCCTTCCTTTCAGAAACAGACCCTTAGCCCCAATAGGCTTCGACCCTGCTGGGTCCCTACGGTTTGCTGACAGCTGCTTGAGGAGCGCGTGGAACAGTATGCGCCGTCGACGACTTGGGCTTGGTCCGGATGGTTACCAGACGCTGGCTTACGGACAGCGAGCAATGGGTAGCTCGCTGTCCGTAGGCCAGCGTCTAAATAAAAATGGGTAACTTAAAAAACTTACAAACAATTTTTTTTGCGACAGTAATAGGGCTGCGACTCGCCCTAGTAAAAAGAGTTAAAATGCTGTCCGTCGGCAGCCTAGAAGCTTTTGTATGCACAAGAAGGCACGAGAGCTTGCAGATCTTCCAGATTCCAAAGACAATAATTGTAGCACTACTTGATGTATCATTATTCTTTGTACAGTGTATGAAGATACAATAAAGAAAGTAACACACGTGTTCGATTTTATAACGATAACGTTCGAAGACGAAACTCCTATTAAAGTCGGCGAAGATGGGTGAAGTTTTGTTGGTTTCGTGCTAGGCCGTCTTGATACAAGGAGGTTTAACTTCAAGCCCGCCCGAGACTTACACACGACTTCGGGGGTTGATACTCGATACCGGAACTTTGTAAACTAAGAAAAAGTGTGGAGATTTTATTATTTGTTTGGTAGTGACCTCAATGACTTCGTTTTGGGGACTGCTTGTTAATAATTCTTACTTATACTTTAGTTTGACTTGAAAGGAAATAACTTTTGTGTTGTTCTATTTTATTGTGATAAATTTGTTCAGTATTCTGTCAAAGGTCATTTCCTTGATTTTAGTTCAGTAGTAGGTAAATATTAAATGTAATTTTTTTGATAATGTCTTTTTCCGAGAAAGTTGGTTTTCAGTTTTATTCATAAAAATGTGACCTGTACATTTTTTTTTTTTGTTCATTGATATACACGTAGATCCACAACTACCAAACTTGTTCATACAAAAGTAGACTCTAAACATCGGAATTAAGGCCTATAGTGGCGTGGATGTGAGAGGACACCGGTGTCCTCTGAGCTTGGACAGATTAACCAAATACTCTCCGTAGGTTGTAGGTAAGTTGTATAATTAAGAGCTCAAAAATAATATGTTAAAGTTTCGTTTATTCAAAGTATTTTTTCTTCAAAAGACTATCTCAGACTCCCATCTGCATGTTTCTCATATGTTTCGACCATTACATGTTTACTGTATTGACTTTAAAAGAGACTTTGACTGCTCGAGTTTGTTTCGGTGTTTCTTCTCAAGGTAGCCAGCTAGGAAACACCGGCCTCATCTAGTTAAAATTGTCGAAACAATTGACGTGTATTTTTTTTTTAAAAACCCATTTGCTAAAGGTATTTTTACTATAAGCGATTTCACATTAAAAATTAAACTGTTTAAAAAAAAGTAGTAGTCCATAGTATTGAGAACAGGATACTGGCAGTCACGGCTCTAACGAGAGAAACCTCCTCAGAATAAGACCCGTGTCCAAGAGTACCGCTTTGCATATCATACCCGTGATCCAGCCGCCCAACAAAAGCTTCTTGAGGTGTTGGTCCAGGCTTGTAGTCATTAAACCTTGGACTATTACAACTATCAGTATAATGATCGCTGAGTCCACATCACACATGTCAACTACCTCATAAGCTAGGTCAATATTACAGTACTTGTCATTTGCTAGATAATATTTGTCATTATGACAAATGGAAGTAAAATTACTGCCTATCGTTATGGGTCATTTACTACAAATCCTACGTTCAAATTTTAGGTTTTATTTCAGTCTACATCAATGTACTAAGTGTAATTTAGGTAATGAGTTATTATTTATTTATTTATTTTATCGAAAGAGAACCAACAGCTATTACAAAAGGATAACAATAATGATGTATTGAATAATGATATCAACCCTGCTTTTTTCGACATCAATATTTCAAGTGTAGCGACTGCCTTTCAGATCTTCGCAATCCAGCAATTAAGTAACGCAATACCTCTTAATAAGATTGGTATCAGTTTTTCTGATTTCGTCACCACAGTCAAATATCTACAAGTGACAGTCGAAGGCAGCGGCTTAACGTGCTTTCTGAGGTACAGAGGCATCTTGATACTTTAAATTGGCCACTCATCCATTTTTTTTTTCACTGATATAATCTAATGCTGCAATCCCATTTCACGGTAAGCAGTGATGCAATAGTTGATGGTGAGGCGCACTAGTTTATTATGAGCCTATTATAATATATTCCACAACTATCACACAACACCGTCTAGCCCCAAGCTAAGCAGAGCTTGTGTTATGGGTACCAGACAGCTGATAAACATACTTACATATTTCTAAATACATACATATTATAGATAAATAACACCCAGACACAGAACAAATGATCGTGTTCATTACACAAACATTTGTCCTGGGTGGGAATCGAACCTACGACCTCTGGCATAGCAGTCAGGGCCACTAACCACTAGACCCACAGGCCAGTCCCAAGTAGTAACTCTAGCCTTTAGTTTTATTTGAATATAATAATAATATAATAATATTATTATTTTTTTCCACAACAATCACACAATATCAAAGTAATTTGTCACTGCGAAACGAAATTGAAAGTCATAAGCACTATTTTATTCCCACGTGCACTACCTCGGCAAATACATAAATTGAAATTTTCCGGAGCCTTCCCTTCATCTTCCCACTTTTAAATTATAGTGAAAATATTTTCGATTCGCACCTTTCGTTGCGATACAGTTTTTTTTTTTCTTTTTCATCGTGCATTCGATTTACGAACTGCATATGGAAACTTGCAATTACTTCAGGTGCTAATAATGCATTATGCTGTTTGTAGGTATACCGCGTATACTAAAAACTAATATTGTTTAACAGAAACCGAAATAGTTTTAGTTCTTCAATTATCATTAACTAAATTAAAGTTGAAAGCTGTTAAACCTATTCCACTGGCACGTAAATAAAGCCTTTAGCAGTAGCTTTTTTTTGAAGTGGGATAATTATCATCTGATCACATGTTACGCTCTTGGGTTGAGCACGAGAACTGATTTTTCAATCACACCACATCTGTTTCCTTCAGTTTTAGGATCACGGGTTTCTTTTTCAAAAAATCACCCCTCCTTAGCTGGCATCGGCCTTGCTGGGTCTCAGCGGTTTAATGGTATCTCTTCAAGTAGCACGTATGATACTACGCGCTGTCAATGACTTGGGCTCGGTCTGGATGATTTATCGAATGGCCGGACGGAAAGTCATTCATTGCTCGTCGTCCGCAAGCTCGCCTAATCGGGAGTAGCCTACCGAACTAGTCGGGATCGGGGTCTCGGTGGCTTGGACGTGAGGTTGTCCGTTCTTTCACGCGTGCGATGGCTTCCTTCGCTAGCATTCCTGCTTCGCAAAAGGAAACGACTACCTGTGATTCCTCCTCGCTCCGGATCATAGCTTGAACCAGAGCCCTGTGCGAGAGGTCGCTGCCATCAATCGCCTTCATGAGGACACTGTGATGCTCTACCCGGTTACCCGGGCTTTTTTTCAGAACTTACTATATATATCCGGTGAGGACCTTCGTCAAGGGGAAGATGAGGACAGCGTGACGCCTCTACATCCACTCTTCAAAAAGGGGACTTAGCGCCATGATTATCATATTTCGTGGAAATCTGATATTACCTAGTTTCCGATCAAACGAAACAATGAGCTTCGAAGACGATTTTCACTGCTGGTTTTTCATACCTACTAATCATGCTTTACCTACTCACTCTAATATTGCAACTAGGAAATAACTTTAACTGTAACATATTATTATCGTTCGCATTTATGGTTGTGTGTATATTATACCTAACCATGTCGAATAACCTGTAATTTATGCTATCGTCGTATCGTTTTATGTGCTCATCGCAATTTTTCTGATGGGTGACATTTGTTTTTATATGGATATTGAGGTTTATTGGTTCGTATCGGTCAGGAATTGTTTTGTTTTTTCAAGTTATTGGTATTCACGATTTCGTATCAGTTGCGTGATACGTGTCGTATGCGTATGATTATGGTGATATACTTTTATATCGAATTGGTTGGCACACCAAAATGTGTTTGAACTACATTTATTTTGCATATAAAGAGAGTTTTAGTCAATTTAATTTTCACACGAAGTATTTAAATAATTTGTGACGAATTTTTAACAGACGCAACCATATATTTTCTTTACCTACTGGAAAATAAACTTCTATTTTAACCCCTGGTACGCCGGAGGTCGTTAAGGGGGCATTGACTTCCTTTATTAAAATAAACAAATAAATAACAAAAAAAAAAAATTGAACGAAGAATCATAACGTTTTAAAAAATAATCATTACTAGCTGCTGCCAATGGCTTCACCCGCGAGATATTATTTATATAGTATATCTATTAGTATATTAATTGATATTGTATGTATATATTTTTATTATTTTGTGTAATTAATATTATCCCAGCAGTGGGACAGTAAGGGCTAGAAAAAAATAATATTATACACGTTTTTTGTGCACTGACCGCCCCAAATCTACCTCCTTTCGTTCAGTCCATCCTAAGATTGCCCTGTGTGATAAGACCGCCCATTGTACACTTAATTTTTGTAAATGTTTATCAACATTATGAGGTGTACAATAAAGTATAAATAAATAAATAAATAGCAGAAATTATCCCAAGGGAATATATTTCCAGAAAACCAAAAAAATATTCTGTGCTCCTGTAAAATAAAAAAAAAATCGAAAATCGAAATTTATTTAGTAGTTTTTGCCTAAAAGAGTAACTAACATCCATACATGGATGTACATTCAAAATTTTGTGTTTATAACATTATTAATTATAATAAAACATTTAACTGCATAAAACATCACAAGCTACCCACAAATAAGTTTTTTACGCAAAAAAATCGAGTAAAACTGCGGACCGGTCGTCAAGCGCGTTTACGCACGAGATCACTTCAAAACGCAATCAGTTGAGAAAAAAAAACTCAAACTGATAAAGTGCTTCCAAAAGGACCAGCAGCGATACCGACTGTACTGCATGGTTCACAAACAAACAAACGATAAAAATAAAAGTTTCACAGCGATGGAATTCGAATTTTGAATTTTAGAACCGAAAAGGGACGTTACTGAATCGATCGATAGTAACAATAATATTAGCGATGACAGTGATAAAATACTCGTGATGATATTTTTGAACTGAAGAAGATCAAAAACTACCAAGACAGCAACTAATGGATGAACGGAAGAGGTCAGACCCTAAATAAACTGAAGTAAGAGCATCAAATGATAAAAATTACCAAAAATTTATATTAAAAATAAAGATACCTAGTCTATGGGCCTTTTTTAGTAGTGGGAATCATAAAAAAACTTCTCTCACTCTAGATGGAGCGTGAGAAAGCACTAGACTTTACTGACTAAACCCATATACACCCCTATTTTTTAATTATTGCACAAAAAAATGGGGCTCAATCAGTACCCGTGACTGATCATATTTGTGTAGTCAAAAGTACAAAAAACGAAATTCCAAAATTGTCCACGAAAATTTGTCATTATTGGTAAATTCATAATTGAATCATTATTCATAACAATTACTACTAGAAAATACTAAGCGCAGTGTTTTTCTATTTTTATTGACATTCTTTCATTCATAAACAATAACCTGTACAATTACAAATTTCCAGAAATTGAGTGAGATTTTGAGATATAAACAAACGCTCATAACTTTGCTGTTTATGAATATTATGCATTGAGACTTTACTTAAATAATAACAAGACCTTTTCTAATAAGCCCTTTAAGTATTTTCCATAATTAAAAAATAGTGGTGTATGTTTTCTAAGTTCGCGAAGGATGGCGGTTCCCGTTCTAGGGTTGCGGTACCTCTTTCAAACCATCTGGCAGCCCTAACCTACACAGCGTATGGGCTTAGATTTGACATTTGCTAACAAGTTTTTGTGGTACTGTAACTGTGTAGAGTAGAAGTTAGTAAGCTAGAAGGACATCATTGGCTAACACCTAAATAGGAAATTTAAATATTGTTACCGCTTAATTAAATGGAAAAAGTTACAACTAAACAAGACATAACTGAATTCCAAAATATCAGCTACTAGCTGAACCACGTGGTTTCACTCGCATCTTTGGTTACTGCTCTGCTCCAGTAGGTTGTAGCGTAATGTTATGTAGCCTATAGCCGTCCTCAACACAGGGCTATCTAACATAGAAATAATTTTTCAAATCGGATCAATAGTCCCTTTAATTTTAGATTAGCGCGTTCAACAAACTCTTCAGCTTTATAATTTTAGTATAAATTAATTTAGTATTAAGAAAAAAATATATTGAACGTCACAGGACGCTCAGCTGATGTGAAAGATCTACGTATATGGACATACTTATTCAAGGAAGTCAAGAGCGGTAGCGTAGTGGGGGCAACACCGCATGAAAGCATCATGGCGTTTGCCGTCATGGCATGACAGCATCAAGCCGGTTGATGTCACGGCATGCAAGTCAATTTTTCTGCCAAGGCATACCAATAGATTTTTGATGTAAAAAAAATATGTTTTTTTTTCACATCTCTTACACAACACTGTCTAGTCCCAAGCTAAGCAGAGCTTGTATTATGGGTACCAGACAGCTGATAAACATATATAAATAAGCTATAGATAAATAACACCCAGACACAGAACAAATGATCGTGCTCATCAAACAAACATTTGTCCTGGGTGGGAATCGAACCCACGACCTCCGGCATAGCAGTCAGGGCCACTAACCACTAGACCAACAGGCCAGTCAAAGAATTAAGTTTTGTTCAGTATACAACAGGTATAAAAAGGCTTCACCACGACACATCCTAGTACATACCGCATATATGTCCATTACTAACTGGGCAGCGCAGACATTTATGTATTAGAATAAAATATCGTCGGACCCCATTACGTAATGCGTCCATAAAATGTTTCCGCGTAATATCACTGATATATTATCCGAAAAGATATATTTCGAATAGTGTTGTAAAAACTGGTGTACTGTTTTCATGGAAATTAAACAGAATGGTATTTTGGTTTTATGATATGAGCAGGTAGGCTTTGTTATTATTTTGTGCATACAGTAATTGAAACCACAAATTTTATACCACAAAATTTTACTGTGACATTTAAACACCGACAAAAATCGAAAATCGAATCGAATTTTGATCGTTTTAATCCCGTGGAGGGTCGATCCGCTACATGAAACTATCGTTTTGTAAAAAAAAAAACAAAGTACTCTTTTATAAAATTCGAATTAATATATTACGCAATGTATATAATAATACGAGTAATTTTTACATTGTATCGAAAATCAATAAAAGGTGAAAATACATTAAAAAATATAGCATATACGAAATTAATTTCTTTAAGTAAACGAGTCAATGACCATGTAGGTAGTTGTCAGTTGTTGCGTACTTACTACCTACAGGTCATTGAACTCGCCCAGCTGACGTTTACTTTTTGCTTGTATTTTTTATCAAAAAAATAGTCACCGGATTAGAAATTCCAGGGATTATTTTTTGCTCATTTGTTTTTAATTAACAAATTATTTAACCATTTGTTTTATGCAGTTATTTTTTTTTTTCGTGTCCTCATGGTACGCGCCTAAATTATATTACGCCATCTCTTTTTGAGCTGGCCTCGACATTGTCTTACCCTTTAAGGAACCCTCTGCGTGGCGACTTTTGCCCAACGGACACTGTATATGTGGCTGACATACCCCGCTCAATATAATTGATAATAATAAAATTTTTCAACATTTATGAATTTTGTTAAAGGCAACATAATACATGATAAGGGCAGTGGTAACTGCCCCAACTTACGAGTTCTAGGTTGTAGGTTCAAACCTAGCCAGGCAAATTACTTTGGGTTATTTATTTCATCACCACTCAAAACAGTGAAGAAAAACATAGTAAGAAAATCGGCATTTCCTAGAACTTAAAATTCAGACATGTGATACACACAAAACCAGACTAGGTCCGCCTGGTAAATTTCGGGCCATACCCTCTAGTAGAGATAAGGCTAAGTTCCTCTGGTGGGGAGATATTATAAGGCTGATTAGGCTAACATGCAGTATGATTCTCATTAAGGGCTTTCTAAAGAATTGCCTTAAATATTCCAGTACAACATATACCGAACTTATCAAAGCAGTACAATTGATTAAAATTTGTATACAGCAACCCTGCCCCCCGGTTATTTCCACGCAGTATTTTGTCCGCCGCATCACGCATGGCTAGCGGACACCCTCATATTGAACTGCCCTCAATACCGTCGCATATGGTGTCCTGTCAGTAACAAATCCAATAGATTCTTATGAAATAGTCAGTCGACCAAAATACTTGATAAGGTAAAAGATCCTCTTGGATAATGTCGAGAAAAGAAATATCAGTATGTTTTTCTAGTTTTTTTTTTTTATAAACTTTGTTCCACACTATGAAATATTCCTTTATTGTGAATGCGTTTGAATTATACAAGACATTCTTGTTTGTCGTTATCTCTCTTGGCAAAGTGGTCGTGGTCATCACTTCAGGTGTTGGTGGCAAGCTTTACAACACGCCGCCACTCCTCTCTGATTGCCGCCTTCCTAGTGCATTCATGCAGTGATGATGAGCCAATTACTGCCGCTTTAATCTGGTCAGTCCACCTCATAGGCCATCTTCCTTCAACGAACAGAAGATAGAAGACATTGAGATCCGAAAAATCCTACGTGTCCGTAGGCCATAGGAATATTTGTTCCGTGCGTGAATCGAACTCGCGAAACGCAGCGCAGTAGCCAATCGGTAACCGTTCCGTCCAATTATATGGTACTAGTCAAAAACCAAATATAGTCACAAAATACAAAATTGGGTTTTAAATAGTGTTTTTTCAGAGAAGATGAGATGAATTTACAATTTCTCCGATATTTTTTGAGGTGGTATGTCATCAAACAACTTCGTCCGCTCTATCTAGTGTATTCTTTCAGTAGCCTTTTACATTTCGGGATCGCTGCGACTCTTTCAAACAATACCGCAGCCAAAGTGAGCGGTTAAAACTTGCATATGAGTAACACAAAAATATGGAATTGTCACAAGAAGAGAAAAGCTTATGTCTAGCAGTGGGTGTAGCTCGGCAGAAGATGAATAAGTTGACGATTAACAGTATTGTGACTGTAATAAAGACGGATTTGAAAATAAAAATACGTATTTTACTCGTTTTATCCATGTCGTAAATCCTGAAACTTTAAAATAACAGGTCTGTCTTAAGGGGTATTATTCTAAATTGCTTCAAGTGTGTGCTGCTTGACGTAACAATAAAGCTTGCGATTTTTTAGAAAATAGTGTTAGACGTTGTACCTAACGATTAACAATGTTCATTGTAGATCTCCCTTATCAGAAAACAAGATATCTCTTTTGTTCCCATGTACACAAATAAGGGTGACTATCTAACTAACACCAAGGATCCCAACAAAACAAACGCCCGTCCAAGTTATAGGTACTGAAACAAGAATTCGTATGCAAAATGTTTCACATAAGTTTCCACACCCGTACAACCGTACCCAAAACTTCTCACGGTCAATGCCCTTGTAAAACAATACCAAGGTGATAACAATAACAATAATTCAGAGATATAAATAGCCTACAATTGCAATAAGGACCTTACTTCCACACGGAACGCTTGGACCGGTCATAGAGCTCAAAATTACTTTCGTAGCCAAGTCCATCACACTTAGACACGCTATAAGTAATGCGGTGGTAAATCCCCTCTTTGAGAAGTGACTGCAAAGACGCCACAGCGTCGTTACTTTCTACTTGACACAGCTCCTCAATGAACATGGACAGTTCGCAAAGTTCCTATTTCAAATTCAGGCAGAAGAAATGCCCACGTGTCACTATTTTGTAAATCTTCCGAAGGATACGGTGGAGCTATTATGGTGGAAATCTGCCCCGCTTGAGCGGAGCATTACCATGTCTTTGTGGAAGCGGTAACCTCTTCTGTCTGGTTTTGTTTCAGGTCATGGTTTGGACCGAGAGGAAATGGGAAGCGTCTCTACGAGATATTATGCGAGGTGATGCGGTATCCTCTACCGTGTGGGAACAGACATCCTCACGCCTCAGCCTCCACATCATGAGAACTTCCAGACGTTGGGAGATATCGGGGGATTTCAGGCCCCTCTAGGTACTGGCTTATGAACGACAAATAATGGGTACCTCAACATTCAAAGAGATGTCAGCAAAACCGAAGGGGCCTAGTTTGAAGATTTTTCACCACTTTATTTCAGCTACTTACATTATTGCTTGCATTCATCATTTCATCCGAATTCCCAACCCTACCCAGTCAACTGGATGATCAGTTGACTATGAAGGCCACCCTAATTGTCACTACAACGAACGATCATTTGCGTTTCGCCTTTATTGGATTTCCACGACTCTCGAAAGGTTTTCCATCTACCTTATGGAATGATTTCCAGTGCTGCGTCTTTTGGTACACGATCACCACTCCAAAAACTTTCACCCTGATCTTCAAGCCATGTACGCACTTAAGTTTAGCGATTCTTCGGTCTATGTCAAGCACAGCTCTCCTCTTAGCGCTCCTTCTAATCAGATAAGGCCGATTATGAACGATGCACGCACGTTTTCGTACCATACGTTATCCCTCCGCTTGGCGCAGGTGCTGACCGAACACGGCAAGTTCGGTCCGTACCTGTACAAGATTCGTGCGGAGACGACGCCCGGGTGTCGCCACTGTGCGGACCGCCCGGTGGACACGGTGGAGCACACAGTCGAGGTGTGACCCGCTTGGGAAGAGCATCGCCGTGTCCTCGTGGGGGCGATCGGCGGCGATCTCTCGCGCCAGGGCTTGGTTCAAGCCATGCTCCGGAGCGAGGAGGAGTGGCAGGCGGTCGCCTCCTTTTGCGAAGCAGTAATGCTAGCAAAGGAGGAGGCTGACCGCATTAGGCAAAGGCGCACACGCCGCCGCCGCCGCCGGGTTTCCGATCCCGATTTCCGGCCACCGTAGGCGCGGGCTCGCGGACGGCGGGCAATGGGTAGCTCGCTGTCCGTCCGTCCGGTAACAGACCAGTCCGAGCTCAGGTCGTCTACGGCGCGCACTATTCCCGCGCGCCTCAAGGAGTTGTCAGCAAACTGTAGGGGTCCAGCAGGGCCGAAGCCTACTGGGGCCAAAGGTTATGCGAGAGTGTCACCACGGGCCCCGGGTCAAAGGCAAGGAACGGAAAGGTAGGTTTTTAGTCAGTAAAAGTCTGACACTATTTTCCGCCCCACCCAAGGGCGGGATTTGTCATTGGATGATTTTAACTACCAAAAAAAAAAAAAAACCATACGTTATCCCTGGCAACACGTACTGGTCACTAGATTTGAGATTCTGTTGTATCAATAGGAAATACCGCGCAGATTCCCGAACACCGTTGACCTCTTTTGAGGTTAAACTTAATTAGCTGGACCGTTTGTTCCAGGTAAATTTAACGGTCTGCAACTTTGAGCGTAGTCTCCAATCGTGATAGGAGGACTATTTGCATACTGTAGTATAAATTCTAGTTATATGAACTTTACAGACAAATGAATTTCTTGGTAAAGCAGTGGAAAGCTGTCGTTTTTTGGTCTTTATGTAGAATTTTAACACATAAAAATTGCTATCTCTCAGAATAATTTGAAAATAAAAAAATAATTTTAATTTGATTTAAAAAGATATGGCTTTTCTAGTAGCTGCCAGTATGTCGTTCCATGCTCTGTGGTGCCGGCCATGTTGTAAAGCCCATCTGTGACCAACGGCAATTCGCTCCCAAAAATAGGCAATATATCATCTCTAACGTAGTATGGCTGTAAGTGCTAAACATTAACACGCTACTAAATAGCTTTTGTGGAGATTAGATGCCTTTTTATTTTATATTTCTTACAAGGATAAGAACGGTTGCAAAAATTTCTTAATTTTTTATGGTCCATCAAAATTTAACATAGTAAAGCGTTAAAAATTATTTATGTACACTCGATGTAAGCTCTCCTTTGAGCTTCATGCTTTCAACGATGAGTTTTCTACTAGCATACTTCTAGGAACGGATATTCTCACGGCAAATGCAGTCGAGCAATGGGTAGCCCACGCTTCAGTCGTCCGGTAATCGACCGGACCGAATCCAAGTCGTTGAAATTGCCTAGTGTTCCACGCGCCCCTTAAAGAGACGTCAACAAACCGTATCCTAAGCCCAGCATTAAGACTGCTAGTTCCATTTTCAGGCATTTTCTGAAAATGGAACTAGTAGTCTTAAAACGCAAAGGGCCACTGAAGGATCACATCACACGGCGGTGTCTACATCTGTATTTTTTTACTCTCCTTTCGCAGGTGTGCTAGAAGAGATTTCTTTAGATATACAAGCATCACCTTTGTGCCTATTTTTCTGTTTCCTTTTCCTTTTCTTTTATTTGTATGTAAAAAGTTAAATAAATAAGGATGGTTGTGTGACAGGTGTGGTTTTAGTCAGTTTCACCCATTGCTGGAGGAATCATTTGATGATTTCCCACCTTAAAAAAATGCCTCATTAGGGCATATATTTTAAAACCTCGCCTTTGTTTATTTATTTATTTATATACACCGTTAAATTTTGATCGTTTTAATCCCGTGGAGGGTCGATCAGGTACATGAAACACTATCGATTTGTAAAGATAAAATTTTAAAAAAAAAAACTTCTTTTCTAAAACTCGAATCAATATATGCACGTATGTACGAAATTATTTTCTTAAGTAAACAAGTCGATAACCTTGTAGGTCAGTCGTTGCGTAGTAACTACCTACAGTTCATTGACCTCGCTCAGCTGACGTTTACATAAAGAAATTAATTTCGTACATGCGTAAATTAATTCGAGTTTAAAAAAAAGGTACTTTAATTTTTAATTTTTTCTTTAGAAGTCGATAGTGTTTCATGTACCAAATCGACCCTCCATGGGATTAAAACTACTAAAATTTAACGGTGAATCGGTACTTTATTGTTCACCAAGATAAAAAGATTATACAATTTTGAGACTTAAATAAAAACATACAATGGGCGGCCTTATCGCTATCCTCTGTTTATACTAGTATATTACCTACCTGGAATAGTCTGGTCGAAAGGTTTATTTTTAGTTATTTGTTTGTGCTCATTCGGGTGTCCATTACCAGCCAGTCGAGCGATCCTGCCCAAGTATAGGATCTTATTTATAGAAATAGGAAACCAGTCTCTTTTGGAATGTTTGTAACTTGCGGAAAATTTATTCGAATGGCTTGGAAAGCAACCGAAATGCCGTCTGTTTTATTCTGCCCAGCTATTGGAGTATAACTAATTCAGCACACTTACCCCAGGGTAAGTGACATCTCTAGAGATGTCAACATGATTTACAGGCACCGCTACCTATCAGAACTCCAGGGTTTTTAAAGATTTATCTAGGTCCTGAAACACAAGGGATTACTAAAGGAATATGAGTCATTATGGTCTAACACTCCATCCTATTCTACTTAGAATGGGTTACTTAGCGGCTTCCAGACCAAAAAAAAAACATCTTTTATTAATGAGTTTTGGAGTGGCAATCGTGTACTGGTGGAAGTTGCAGCGCTGGAATGCCTCTCATAAGGTGGACCAAGTAAAGGTAATGGGAATACCATGGATGCGAGATGCACAAAACCGGCCATTGTGCTGACCCCCGTGGGAAGCCTATGTCCAGCATTGGATATCTTTCGGCTAAAATGATGGTAAAGAAGGAAAATTGAGTAATTGTGTTGTATACACCGTTAAATTTTGATCGTTTTATTCCCGTGGAGGGTCGATACAGTACATTAAACACTATTGATTTGTAAAGGTGAAATAAAAAAATAAAGTTCTTTTTTTTTCTAAAACGAAATTAATTTCTTTAAATAAACGAGTCAATGACCTTGTCAGATCGCAGATATTGTTCTGTCGTTGCGTACTAACTACCTACAGGTTATTGGACTCGCTCAGCTGACGTTTACTTAAAGAAATTAATTTGGTACATGCGTATATTGTTTCGGGTTTAAAAAAAAGTACTTTATCTTTGAATTTTATCTTTATATATCGATTGCGTTCCATGTACCGGATCGACCCTCCACGGGATTAAAACGATCAAAATTTAACGGTGTATATTAATTTTTGTTTTTTTATTTCTTAGTTTACCATTAAAATGCACCTAGCATGTTAAGTTTCTGCTCCACTTTAGGTCGACTTGTAGAAAATGCCTAAGGCATTAAGTCCGCCATTATACAGTTATCTTATTACCTAATGCGTAAAGCTTTAATAAATAAAATTTATTTTATCTTCTTCTTTTTCTTTTCAAATCGATGGTAAACTCAAATACCTCTCTTCAGGGTCATGACTGACGGCCCTTCTTGAAGTCACCTAACAAATTCAAGAATTGTGTTCAAATAATATCATTGGTTTTCTATTGCCCTTCATTCCTAGACATAAGCTTACACAAACCATAAGGCCCTACTTACAAAGTAACTTAAACACTTTTCCACCCATAAAAACGGTGCTCTAGGAAAGTATGAAAATGCATACCGGGGCCCTGGAACCAAGGCAAAGGAGGAACGAGGTAGATTTTTAGTCAGTAAGAGTCTGACACTATCTCCCGCTCCGCCCAAGGGTGGGGGAGGTCATTGGATGATTTTACCTACTTTAAAAAAAAACCATAAAGACGGTCTACGCTGATTTCATCTTTGAAGCAACCACACAACCAAGGTATGCGAATCTCTTTGTACAATAGGCAATATCTATTACACCAAATCTCAACCCAACCAAGTACACCCACAGGCAAGCCAGTAATAACACGGCCATCTTTTTTATGAGGCAGCAGAGTTTAATGTTATTAGTTCTGGACCGTCCTGTGATTTACAAGGATAATGTCCTGACCTTAATAGACTGTTCCTAATGTACAAGTAAATTGTGGTCACATGAGTTGTTTTGTGGGATGATTTTATATAGTAAATGATTCTAATAGGTTTCTATTATCGGTAATGATAACGGTAGTTTTTTGAAGGGCATATTGACCGATTTAACGTAGAAATAGGATACCGTTACGAGCGTGAATATTATTTTTATCATCATCATTTCAGCCAAAAGACGTCCACTGTTGGATTATTTTTATACTTACTCGAAAAAGCGCTCTTATTCCTTCCGCTTTTAGATATGCAATTTACTGCTTTTCGCATTAGTGCGGAAAAGTGCGCGCTTGACCCCATCGTAATTGATTACATTTACCGTATCAGCAAGCTGGGCACTAAGTTACCCCCACGGGTCGCGTATCAACCGCCATGAGTCACGCGTCAATCTTCGTTTATTTATTTATTTCTAAGGGTATTGAAAATCGTCTTTTGATACACGTAGAGATTTCTCACTGCAGCACTCGGCTCCATAACACCCTCGCCTATGGCTCGAGCAAATGTCGCCTCGGTCGTAATGACAAACATTCGCCAATTGTATCAAGATATAAAATGCTTACAGTTATGTATTTTATTTTTTATTTAATCCTATTTGTATGAACCATATGGATTGTCGTCAAATTAATATACAGCATGTTTTTTTCTTTTTTTTTAGATGAACCAGTACAGAGAGAAAGCAATGTTTTTTTCCCTTTTCGTGACGCTCCTTCTTGTTACATCCAGATTGGGAGGTTTCTTTAAATAAATTTCTTTAAAAATAGGCCTCCAATCATGTTGACCCGCGATGTTGACAGTATCAAACCACCAAATCCTGAATAATTTCCAACGTTGTCTTTTACCGTTAGACCAATTTTAATATCTCTATGAATACGGGTGTTAAACATTTACACTCGTTGTTGTAACTAGCTGTTTAAAATGTTCCGTTCTAATATATGTTTCAATGTATATTACAATGTATCCACATGACCTTAATATACATTGAAATTATCCAACCGATGTGCCCCAAATCAATTTAATTAAAAAAGGCAATAAAGCAAAGATATTTTTAGACCATTAAATTCGCCTCCTTTTGCGAAGCAGAAATGCTAGCAAAGGAGGAGGCCGACCGCATCAGGCAACGGCGCTCACGCCGCCGCCACCGCCGGGATACCGATCCCGATTTCCAGCGAACAATGGGTAACTCTCTGTCTGCTTGTCAGTCGGCACAAATTGTCGACGGCGCGCACTGTTCTCGCGCGCCTCAAGGAGTCGACAGCAAACTGTAGGGGTCCAGCAGGGCTGAGGCCTGCTCTTTGGGTTTTTCCTTGGGTTTAAAGTGCGCACCAAGGCCCTGGAACCAAGGTAACGGGGTTTTTTAAACAATAAAAGTTCGAGACTATATCCCGCTCCGTCCAAGGACGGGAGTGGTCATTTGATGATTTTTACCCAAAAAGTCCATTAAATTAAATCAATGCATAATAAGAAAATGCCAAAACAACAACAAAAAAATAGGGTCGAAGCCTACTCTGGGGCTTTGAGTAAATGTGAAAGTGTACACCAGGGCCCTGGTACGAAGGCAATGATGGAACGGGTTGGGTTTTTTAGTCAGTAAAAGTCTGACACTGTCTCCCGCTCCACCCAAGGGCGGATGTTGTCATTAGATGATTTTACCCACCAATAAAGATAACCATAAACCTCACACTTTTAAAATAATAATAAAAGTCTTTTTTTTCCATTATCTATAATCTTACAACCTAGTTAGTATCATAATGATAATTTTAGCAGAAACTCTCAAGAACCATCTCATATAAGAATTTTAAACTAAGATGAGTTTGTTGACCTCTTTCTTAATGGTATATTGAATTTATTCAGTATCATATTAACTTATATAAAAGCTATGTTAGTAACACAAAATTTAACAACTAGGTTATTAGACAGTATTTATATAAAGGAAACATGTTTCAGGCTTACAATGAAACACAAATCAAAGTTTTGAAAACTTAAACTTAAAAAAAGCAATATAAAATAAATAACAAGATTGTGTACATGAGCATGTAGCTGGCTTGAGGACCTGATAACACTAGTTTACACGGTTTTATACCCTAGGTGAAGTTGTTAAATTTATTATTTGTATAGGTGGAGTAGTCCAGAAAAAATAATAAATAAATTCTCTCACGTCTCTTTACACAAGTATTTGAATTACATAATTTTGGTATTTAAAAAAAAATACAAAAATAGCAAATTTTGTCTTCTTTTTATAGTTATTTGGATCAGTTTGTCATAGAATGGACCAACAGTAATCCTCTAGCATGTTTTCATACCAAAATCCTCGATTTTTTTTTTATTATTATTGATTGTTCTACTCGTTTTAATGCAATCCAAAACAAAAAAAATGACATTTGAAGCGAACGAATGAACACTAAACTTTCGTCACATTGTAGGGTAGTTAAAAAATAAATTGACTGTACAAAAAAAAAAAATGGGGCGTGATAAAATATTTCTGCTGACACTTTTAGTTTTAAGGAAGGGATATTAACTCATATATACATTTCTTTCGAGGTATAAAAAAGTAAAACTTTGTAAACTACTGTAATAGGACAATCCAGCGTATTGGCACCTTCAGATTTATTAAAAAATAGAAACAATAGCCTTTGTTTAGATTAAACATCCCAACACGCGAACAAAAGCTGCCAATGTTTATACATTACCAAACCGATATTGCTTTGTTCCTGGCTAATGTGTACTAAATGGTAATTAAATGTAAATTCATTAACCTGTAACATTTAATTCAGAATAAGCTCTGAGTAACATCCTGTTTTGGGTTGAGTATAAATAGATTTCATTGGCTGCTGTTTATTTTGGGATATTGGTGAATTTGTCAAGTGATATAATTCAAGATAACGCCTGTAATGGAAACTTCTCTATGGAGTAGGTTGTAAATTATACTTATATTTTGCCAGATATTTTGTAGACAGAAGTATCGTAAGTTTACTTTTAAACAGTATTTTCTAGCCATTAATGTCCCACTGCTGGGCAAAGGCCTCCCCCAAATCCTTCCAGACATTCTTATAAATCTTATCTTATCTTTTTCAAACAGTAGGTATACACCGTTAAATTTTGATAGTTATAATCCCGTGGAGGGTCGATCCTGTACATGACAACACTATCGATTTTTAAAGATAAAATAAAAAAAAATGAAGTACTTTTTTTCTAAAACTTGAATTAAACGCATGTACGAAATTAATTTCTTTAAGTAAACGAGTCAATGACCTTGTAGGTAGTTATCGGTCGTTGAGTACTAACTACCTACAGGCCAGGTCTTTACAAATCGATAGTGTTTCATGTACCAAATGGATCCTCCACGAGATAAAAACGATCAAAATTTTACAGTGTATAATACTCACGGGCTGACCATGTCCCATCACCAAGGTTCCTCTTCAAAAGTGTAAAACTGTACAAAGTACTAGTAAATGCCCGGCGTGTACAAATACTCTTAAAATAAAGAGTACACTTTATTTTATCATCATCAACATCATCATCATTTCAACTGAAAGACGTCTACTACTGGATATAGACCTCCCCCGAGCATCGCCACAACGAGCGTTTCTGTGCGTCTCGCATCCATTAGATTCCCGCAACCTTTAACAAGTCATCGGTCCACCTTGTGGGAGGCCTTCCAAAGCCTTTTTTTGATGTGAGAAAATCATCTAATGACATGTCCTGCCCTTGGGCGGAGCGGGAAATAGCGTCAGACTTTTACTAAAAGCATTAGAGCATTAAGTCCGCCTTTATATAGTGTTATGTGCATAAAGTTTGATATAATTAAATAAACTAAAAACCCATTCCTGATCTTTCTTGGCTTCCATTCTAGGGCTCTGGGGTTCACATTCACATAACCCATGACCCCAGTAGGCTTTGACCCTGCTCGGTCCCTACAGTTTGCTGACATTTACTAGAGACACACTTGGAACAACATCGGCTTGGATCGTTTACCGGACGGTCGGACAGCGAGTTGTCTATTGCTCGCCATTCGCAAGCCCGCGCCTACGGTGACTGGAAATCGGAATCGGAATCCCTGCGGCGGCTGGGGCGTGAGAGCCGTTGTCTCACGCGTGTGGTCTCCGCTTTCGATAGCGTTACTGCTTCGCAGAAGGAGGCGACCGCCTGCCACTCATCCTCGCTTCAGATCATGATCTGTACTAGGGCCCAGAAACCTTTCAGTGCTGCGTCTTTCGGTACGTGGTCGCCATTCTAGAACCTTCCGAGTCCATCGACCATGTTCTTCGAGTAATCTACCCTGCCCACTGCCACTTAAGTTTGTCGGTTCTTCGTTTATGTTCATGGCATGCTGATTTTTTATGCAAAATCTTTTCGATCTTTTGCTGACCCTGAGATCGATTTCAATACACTCAGTAGTCATGATTGCGATTACTACATCAACAATCCCGCGATATCAGTTATCATAATTATTTCTGCTACTACCCGTGGGTGTCACAAAAGGAACAAAGATATAAATATCACCCACATTATAATGTGGGCGGTAAAAATGCTTGTTGGTTCTGGGCGCTTGTGTTTATGACATTTAATGTTTACCCACAATTCATGAGTAAAAAATAATATCAACGTGATCTATCGTATTTAAAATAAAAGGGTATTTAAAAATTAAGTCGTCAAATGCGACTCTCCTATTTGATACAGCACTTTCATTCCATTGTTTAGCGAAGCTGCCTAACGAAACGTTTTTCTTAATTTTACCTTCATGGAATACAACCTTCTTTTAAAGATTATTCAGGTGTCGGAGAAAAATGGTGCATAAAATTGTTGTGTAAGTTGTATATCGGTTTCCTCACCATGTTTTCCTTCATCATTTTGAGAGCAGTGGTGATGAAATAAATTCCACAAAGCAGCATACCCTAGAACCAAAAATTCGAAGACATGTGACATCAACCAATCCGCACTGCCCATAACGATTACGGCCCATTCCCACTCCTAGAGAGGAGGCCTGTGGCCCAGCAATGGGAACATTAAAAAAGGCTGATGATTATGATGATGATGAAGTTGTCTGTTAAGATGTGGTTGGACAGCCAAATGGACAGAATGAAATTTACATATTATAAGGTTTCTGTTTTTTTTCCATTTGGTTGAGAATTCTCTCCGTTCTATATCTCATTGATGTTTTTTTATGCTTAGGTGGTAAAACCTAAAATAACTTCTCTCGTTCTGGCTGTAGAGAAAGGAAGTGTCAGATTTTTACTGAATAAAACTTATCTGTGCTCCATGAGCTACCAGGAATTGACCCTGGCTGGCCTCGTCAGTCATGCTGACATCTATTTGACATGAGGAATACAACGCGCCATCAACTCGCACCTGTTCCTTATCGGACGGAGAGCTACCCATTGCTCGCCATCCGCAAGTTCATGCTTACGGTGGCCCAACACGTCTCCTGAATCCCGTCTTGATTGCTCATTGCAACGCATTATTTAAGACCACTCATCTATCTGTTCATCAAATCAAAATCGTCTAGTAACAAAATCAAATACTTCATTCCATATTTCTATCATGATGATCGAAATTTTCTCACCCACGATGACATGGTGTTAAAATATACCGAAAAACGTACGAAAAAAAATGTAAAATCTGGAATAATCAATGGCATGAATATTATAATGGGCACGTTGGCATATTTCGCAAGTCATGTGAATAAATGGGCTTCACTACAGGTAGTCATTACAGAGTAATCTAAAAATTATATCGGATCTAGTGAATGTAGGTTGACAAAATATATTTTTGAGCTCATATTGCTTCTAAAAATAAGGACCGGCGGTATTATGAGTGCATTATACAGAAGTTCGTGGTTTAGGTTTGAATTTCATAGGATTCTAAATTTATGATAACAGAATATTAGGTGTTTATCCAGCATCATATGGACAAAACGTTTTGAGAACAAATTCTTTATGGTGTTGGAGTTCTCTGTAGAAATCTGAAACCCTGGGGGTTTCTAAGATAAGGGTTTTTTTATGGTAGGTAAAATCATCCAATGATAAATCCCGCCCTTGGGCGGAGCGGGAAGTAGTGTCAGACTCTTACTGACTAAAAACCTACCCCGTTCCTTCGTTGCCTATCGTGCCGGGGCCGGGTATTCCTTTCGAAAGCTGACCCATGACCCCAGCAGGCTTCGACCCTGCCTGCCTGCAGCTAGCAGGCTGGGCCTCTATGGTTTGCTGATAGCTACTTGAGGCGCTCGGGAACAGAACGCGCCGTCGACGGCTTGGGCTCGGTCCGGTCGGTTACCGGACGATCGGACAGCGTGCTACCCATTTCACGCCGTCCGCAATTCTGCGTCTACGGTTTTAAGATAAGGGTGGATTGGTTACTTCTAGGCAGGCGTGCATAGAGCAGTAGTGGCCGAGTGGTAATGGCCCCGACTTACGAGTTTTAGGTCGCAGGTTCAAACCCAGCCAGGTACATTACTTTGTGTAATTTGAATAAACCGGTATTTCCCAGAACCAAAAATTCGAAGCTATGCGACATCCACCAACCCGCACTGGGCTCACGTGGTGGATTACAGCCCATTCCCTGTCCTAGAGAGGATGCCTGAGTCCCAGCAGTAGGAACATTATAAGGCTGAAGCTATGCTATGTTACGGGTGCATTATTGGCGACCACATTATCCCTTAACATCAAACAAAAAAATATACATATATTTTGTTTAAGGTAAGAAATCATCTAAGGACTTGTCCCGCTCTAGGACGGAGCGAGATGGCGTGTTAGACTTTTACCGATCAAAACCATACCTAGTGCGCGTGGAACACTACGCGACGAAAACTCGCCTGACAGCGAGCTACCCATTGCTCCTCCGCCGCAGACCCACGCCTGTGGTGGTATTTACACCTAAACAATTTGACAAAAATGTCAGCAGTAACAATTGATGAAAATACCAAAATGTTTGATTCACTTGTGGCAAATTAAATTATAATAATGTCGAGATATGAAGATAAGTCTTACTTAAAGCAATAAACATCTGTAACCGATACTTATATGAATAAATACTTCAATTTATCATGTAGGATATCGTCCAATCGTAATTTATCTGTATTTGGAACTAAGAACCAGAAAATAAGCATTCATCATGTTATCCAACAGAAATATTTGATTTATCAGATCGAAAAACTGCTTTAATTAAGCAGTCTGTTCCACTTCTTCTCAATATAAATGATAAAATGCTAATAAGCTAAAGAACAACACTAATATTTCACAGCTATCACGATCACTAACCGCCAAAATATTACACGTAGCACACCATATTACGGAATATAAATTGTTAAACATTACCCTTGTTTGCCTTAAAAACAAAGGCAAAACACACGCGTTTTGTCTTAAAAATTACGCGCCCTATACATAATGTTGTAATATTTTTATAAGGCACATTCTGTTAATAGAGTCTTTTAAATCTAGTGAGGGGACGAAAGAACGATGTAAAAAGCGGTATGCGATTTATACCCCGCCACAGCGGGCAGCAAAGAAAGTCGTTTAAAAGATATATTAACTGAGAAAATGCAAGAGAATATGGGACCATGTTATGCATCACGAAAGCGCTTGATTTAGAGAAACTCTTTATTACCAGAATAATTGAGAGCCTGAAATTCAACGTTCATAGAAGTACTCTTGTAGACGTAATAGATTTTAAAATGTTTCAAAAATTCTGTAAATTCCACTGTAACTATTCCGAACAAATCAACTATCGCAGAATTTACGCATGACAAAGCTCTCAAAAAAGAATACATAGATTTATCTGAAAACAGATACCAAAAAACCATTGGAAATGGGCCAGGTTCACAGCATTTCGGATACCAGTGCCGAAGGCTCGCCCGCTATTTGTCCACATAATTTGCCACTGCAACTGGACAGCCAAGATAGTTCTGCATAACAAACTTTAAGCCTCAACAGTACATACGTGTTAAGTTGCTTCGGAACGCCCAGGAATATCCAAGCCATTTCGCACCCCGTAACACAATGGCCTCTATAAATTACTAATATGGTGCTCCTTCGATAAAGACGATATACAGTGCTGCTTCCGAACTGATACCAGCTACAAGCTATGTTAGAATATGAGCAAACAATAGAACTGTGTATTTTTTCTCCATTGTAATTTATAGTCCACAGTTGTCAGTTTCGGGGCGAAGACACCGGTATTAAGGTACTTCGACGGTAGAGTTACAGTAAAATAAGTTAATGGTTCCGTGATGACTTCAAAAGAGTTGTTGGAATATTTTATAAGTTTTATTTGAAATTGCCTTTCTAGAAAGGGAAGTTGCATGAGTATAAACGCTTTTAAAGTGTACTTTTTAAAGTGAACAAAACTGTTGAATACTGAAAGTTAAGAGTTTTGCTGACGTCACTAATAAAGTTGCCAGACCCAAATCATGTTCGTTAAAAGCCTTTTATCGTTTTCCATTTCAACCAATAAATTTATGTTAAAATATGCCAAAACGATTATTTTCTATTGCTCTTAGGTTTGTAAAAAACTTGACTGTTCAGTGGTAAAATAATATAGGTATACAGACATTTTGCATGCCAAGTCACGCTCCAACTAAAATTTTGTTGAATTTATTTAAAAATCAGACGATAAAAATGCTATGTTGGTTTTCGCTTTTGAATATTTGCAGTGCCGACGATGTCTCGACAGATTATAATCACAATTTATATTTGGTCCATTTTGTTTCTCGTATACCGAATAGCAAGCAGACAAAACTGTCTACGCAATTAAGTTTTGGACTAATAGAATTTATTACTACTATACTACGGTACTGAAACAATATATACATATGTACGAGTATGTGTATATAATCAACTGTAGCGTAGTAGTCCCAGGTATAATCGTAAAATTAAATTATCTAGATGGTACAAGTATCTATGTGATATTGTTAGGAGCTCTGGAAATTACTCGAGGCAATATCACTGTACAATGCACATTCCAGCCAAAATTCTCAACTACGGTAGTAGTTACTTGAATGTTCTATACAACAAAGCAATAAAGAACTTCAATAAAATCCAGCCAAATGCGTATCACAATGCATAACGAACTGCAGTCATTACACAAATTGAAAACTCTACACCAAACGATGCCAAATGTATTCCATTCGAGATGACAAGACACATTACGTTTGCGGGACATATTCACAAGTTAGAGCAGTTCACGACCTCAATTCACAAGCAAAGAGTTTTTTTGAAGTGACAAAGCGACCACAAACTCGAATGTCGTATGTTGGGTCACGGCCTTAGTAAATCCTACGGATGTATGCAAAGGCCACGAACGGGAGTGAAATCTGATCAAATGGAATGTGGAGGATTCAAACTTTGAGGTCCGATGCCATTTTGCGGATTTTACGCCCACGATGTGTTCCTATGTTTGGTCTAATCGAATCAAATAGTTTGGGACAGATGCGTATCTGATATCCAAGTTTTGGCGTTTTAGCGGGCGGATATAAAAGGCCTGTTTGAGTAATCAGATGTTTGTGCTTTTGTTTATGTTTTCTGTTTTATAAAACTATTGTTTTTTTCCTTAGGCCATCGGTGTCACTATTGTTAAAAATACATTAATATAATGAGTCTTATAATGTTCCCACTGCTGAGACTCAGGCCTCTTTAGGAGCGGGAATAATCCATCACGTGGTAGTGTGGGTTGGTTGATGTCACATGTTTTCGAATCTTTTTCTTCCAGGACATGCTGGTTTTCTCACTATGTTCTCCTTCACCGTCTTGAGAGTAGCGTAGCATAGCATCAGCATTATAATGTTTCCACTGCTGGGAGTCAGGCCTCCTCTTTAAGAGAGGGAATGGGCCGTAATGCACCACGTGGATGTCACATGTCTTTGAATTTCTCGTTCTAAGGCATGCCGGTTTCCTCACGATGTTTTGCTTCACCGTATTGAGAGCAGTGGTGATGAAATAAATTACACAAAGTAATGCGCCTGGCTGAGTTTGAACCCGCGACTTAGAACTCGTAAGTCGGGGCCGTTACCACTCGGTCACCACTGCTCTCACTCGTAAGTCGGGTTTGAGAGTTATGAAATGAATTATTCAAAGTAATGCACCTAGCTGGGTCTACCACCACTGATTCTGACAAAAATACTGACTCATGATTAAACTTTCTCACATGATATTTTTTTATTAAATAATGAGACTCACATGGAAAACAAAAGTGAAAAATAATCTCTTGAATAGCATAATGATCATCATCCTGCACCTCTCACGTATCAATTGGAGGAAACAATTTTGTTATTTAATGGGTATCAATCTAAGTTGTTCTTAGGTGACCGCGTGATTGGACAACACTTACTGAGTAAGTACTGCGACCTATATTTCAATTAAATTAGATACTTCGTCCTAGTTTCTCTAGTCTGTTAAGATTGGAATAAAACTACGTATGTGAAGTCTCTAGCCAATGTTCCTTATCATAGATCATGATAAGAGCACTAATGGTTAAAAGGGAACCCTAAAGTGGGTGATTGACGTACGAGCTAATACCGCGGTTTTATAGAACGCTGGTTTTACTCGCGGCTCGTTGGTCCTGATCGACTAGCGAGTAAAACAGTTTTTAACGATGAGCCGAGTAAAAAATGAAGCAAACACGATGAGCCAGGCTCGTCGTTCGTATTGCAATGATACACCGGCGAGCTTTACCGACGAGCCATAAGATCGCGGTTTTACTCGCGGTTTTAGGCCCTTTATAGAATCACTTTGTGGTCCGTCTGTGTGTATGTGTGTATGTTTGTCAATACCCTTTATCACAGGAACGCGTAACGGCATCAAGTTGAAATTAAAACCATACACTCTCGTCGTCCTCCCTTGATACTGTAAAAAAAAATTGATAAATACACGCTTTTTTTGTTGAAAAACGTTTTTTACGATCTGTAAAAATCTTTCAGACTCAATTCGGAAACCTAACTGTTTTCGTAGGTAATTTTGTACGGAACCCTCAGTGCGCGAGTATGACTCGCAGTAAGTTGCTTTATTTTTTATTGTAATGATATTAAAAACCTAATAACATAAATATCATAAATAGTAATGTATCCTTAATATTAGTGCAGCGCTGTTCATGGATTAACATTAATGAGTACACTTTAAACTTGTAGGACAAAAGCTGCATGCATTACAGTTGCCTACGTCACTTCTTCTCTAAAGATTTTTTTTCTGTTTTTATTAACAAAAAAATAAAAATAAGACAACTAGTAATATGGAATAAGGGCAGTAAGAAGAAGATTTATAATGAAATAAAAACAGAAAAATAACTGTACCATAATGAATCTAAAACTAAAAATATTAATATTAATCAAAATGCTGTGAAACTTACGCATGAGAGGAAAGCTGTTCCATATCAATGTTTAAATTTCGAAACATTTATTATAATCGAATTCAATAATCATGTTTAACATAGAATCTCTCGTCTATTTTTAGCTGACAACTGTTTTGGCAAATCAACCCTGGTTCGTTGATTAGCTGTCGAAATCAATTCAATTGTTTCAAATATCAGAGCATTTACGACCTCAGGCAATGATCAACTAAACTAGTTTGTTATATCAATGCTGAATCCTACATTATTTGTAGGGTTGACTTTGATTTGGTTCAGTGGATTATTTGATCCCCTGAACATCTATTGTCAAACGTTTTGTATAAAATTATATTACACATATCCGCAGGGAATAAAACTGGACATTTGATTTTAGTACGTTGTCAATAAAGTCATCTATAAGACTACATTCATCATCTATATACTATAAAGTATGATATAAAAAAAAAATAACAAAAAAAAAAACTTACAATCTTGTTGTAAAAATCTCGAAAAAATGCATACTAACATTTTTACAAATAACTTTAATTTAAAAAGAATTTGCAGCTATACTTGGTTTTAAAAATATGACTGTATGTACTTGCATGGAACATAAATATGTTATTAATACAATTTGTTTTTTTTTTGTTATTTTACATCAAGTTAACATTTTAATCGATTTTAAGAACTACGTTTGTTTGCGACATAAACGGCTGTCTTTTTTTTTTCGTTAACTTAGAGGTTTGAATTTTTCACAGCTTTAAGAGATCTCAGATGTGAGCAGGTATATGGTTTTGATTTCAACTCGATACCTCCACGCGTTGCTTAACAAACAGACAGACAGACAAACGGACAGAAAAATGATCCTTTATGGGTTCCGTTTTTTTTTTTAAGGAACAGAACCCAAAAAATCAATCAATTTCCGATGCAGGTTAAAAACGGCTCCTGTTTTTGTATTATATTTATATTATGGAAATAAAACTAAGTGCGTCAATCCACCTAACTTATAGCTCAATGCTGTAGCTATATATTTGGTCAATAGTAAAATTACGAACAACCGCGACATTTATGATGTAAATAAACCTAAAACTTGTTTGGTATGCCATACTCAGTACAAATTCCTCAACACAATCACAATGGTCGCGTCTACCTAACGGGTGTTCCAAACACTCCAACTTTGCGGGCCAGTTTGTCACTCCGAGTCAAAAGTTCCCTCCACTTCAAGCGATTCGACTCGGACTTTGCGTGATTCGGAACCAAAGTTTGCCCGTCCCACGCCTTTTTATTTTATGACGGGTGTCAATTACTGGATATCTTTTGTTCTTTTCGTCGAGTTTGAGGAGTTAAACTTTCCGACTGTCGGATGTTTTTATTTCAGTTCGCTAGTGTATTTTGATATCATAATAAGGACGGAGGAGTTGTAAGGGTATTACAGTTTGTAAGTATGTTTTTGGAACGACGAGAATCTGGTTTTGAGGAAAGTTTGCGTTTTATTTGTAACTTAGAAGCTGCAGAAGGAGAGTAGTTTTTTTTTATGGTAGGTAAAATCATCCAATGACATATCCCGCCCTTGGGTGGGGCGGGAAATAGTGTCAGACTCTTACTGACTAAAAACCTACCCTGTTCCATTCATTGCCTTTGTCCCAGGGCCCTTGGTGACATTTTCACATAACCTTTGGCCCCAGTAGGCTTCGGCCCTGCTGGGCCTCTACAGTTTGCTGACAACTCCTTGCCGCCTGCCGAGCTACTCATTGCCCACCGTCCGCGAGCCCGCGCCTATGGTGGCCGAAAATCTAGATCGGAATCCCAGCGGCGGTGGTGGCGTGTGCGCCGTTGCCTGATACGGTCGGCCTCCTCCTTTGCTAGCATGACTGCTTCGCAGACAAACTGAAAATTCATCAATATATGTTACGTTCACGTTTATTTACTTTACTAATTTATGCCTTAAGAACACTAAACCTACTGTCAACAGTCAACATAGCTTGATCACCTGCAAATTTCCTGCGAATCTACTAAGCTGATGAAATTATGGTCACTGATCTGTGCTAGGCTATTCTCCATTAGTTAATCCCAGATTATGTTCGCTCACGGTTTGCAGTTAGCTTTGAGCAATATCTGGCTTCAAACTAATAGCATGGTATGCGTAAACCATCACAGATAGACTGTACACAAATTATTGGATAGCTTCCAATTATTTCAGTTGCCTTTACCAGTAAAAAAAAGTATCAAATATTTTTTTTTTATGCACAAATCGTTTTGCGAACACATTAATTGGTACAGCTAAAGGGTGAATTTTCGTACCGGAGTCTGAGTTTCTTGATAGCTACAACTTAAGGGTTTCTTAGTCAAGAATAAATAGGTTACTTCTCGGCAAGCGAGCTTCATCCTTGACGACATTGTCGTTTACTATCAAGTGAACAACGTGAGTCTATCAATAATTAAAAAAAACCTTATAATGTTTCCACTACTGAAACTCAGGCCAACTCTAGAAAAGAAAGAAAGAAAGAAAAATAATTTATATGGTACAGAAAACACATTATATAGGTAACACGAAATAAAATAAAAAACAAGGAAGCAAAATATATAGTGTGACTGGTAATTAGTGAACGATAGTTAAAAACATGATTGTAGTCATAATAACAAACAACTTTTACTATGGGACCAAACCTTAAACAGCGAAAAAAATCAGCCAGTTCAGTTCATTTTGACCAGTTAGGCGAACAGAAAAATCTGACCAGCAGATATTTTTTCGCGATTTCAGATTTGGTCCCATAGTAAAAGTTGTTTGTTATCATGACTATAATCACGTGTTTAAGTATCGTTTACTAATTACCAGTCACATTATATACAATTGTGTGAGCCACGGATGCACCAAAATAGGCCCAGTTCAGCATGAATGTGACACAACTGGTGCCTGACGCTGGTTTCCAACTGGACCTGTGGTTGTGACGCAACGGACGTAAAACAGTTTTGAAGTGTAATATATATATAGCGGTGATGCCTACTTAAATAATAGGTATAAAACCATCAAATAAGGAAAAGGATTCCCTTTTCCTTATTCTACTACGAAGGCCCAATGCGGGTTGATAAAGTACGCAAAGTCTCAAGACACGGAAGTCAATCCAAATTATTAATAAGCTATTAAAATGCCTCTAGATCCATTAAACCGCTAACGACTCGGACACAGCGGATAAAATCCGCGGTGGATAAAAATACACCGCACTAGGCCATACTGTATAATCCTTGCAAAGCTATGGCAGCCCCATTTTATTGTACATTTTCCTGCAAAGTGCCTAGAAAAGCTGAAAGCTGAGCGAACATTCATTTGCATATAATGTTACAATATAATGTTGCTTTTAACTCGCTACCGCGAGGAATGCTTCATTTTGTTCAACCAACAATAGGTTTTTAACGAAGCTGATTGATGGTGATGAAACGGCCGAGCCCGGGTCAACGGTTCCGCCGTTTTAAATACCCAAATATTGGTAGAGAAGAAAAATTGGTAGTGACACACAAGTATGCTACTTTTGTTTGTATCTTCCGGGTAAACGCCCCAAAATGACTACACGCTTTCAGGAAGCCAACCCAAAACGATACCCTTCTAGAAAGGATAAATAAAGTACCCGTTTAACGTTTTCTTATTTCGTACATTATGCTATAAAAACTCTACCAGCTTTAAATAACAGGATAAAAAAAAAAAAAACAAAACAATGATTTATTTTTGCCCAGTTTAATTACGGCAGAGGTTTTTGACATGCCTAACCTGTCCAAAAAATACCATGTTAAATAATTATCTCACCCTGATTTCCCTCTTCATCACAAGCACAGGGGTCTCCAACATGATTTTAATAACGAGGGTACTTCACATTTTCCTAGAAGCTTACACCTGAATAGCTAGATATTATCTACCTACGTTGTACAGTAAATTGCTAACACAAATACACGCGCCACTGTTATACAAACTGTGTTACTTTGAATTAGGGGCCGGACAAACAAACAGACGTTTGAGGCAAATTGCCCCTGGCCTTATTTATTACGGGACCCTAAAATAATACGGTGCAAATGCCTACTATTGTCTTGTGTTCTAAGATGGTTGAGAATTTTCATCTCAGAAGGCTATTTTGTTTTGTATCACAGTGGTGAAAAATTTAGCCCTAAGGTCAGTTGACTGTTTAATTTTTTTCTTGCTGTATTGTTCTTGTAGCTTGTTCTAAAATAAACCGTGCCTTTTTTAACCTACTTTCTAAATTGAGGGAGATTTTCATGTCGTATAAATTTTTTTTTTTGGCAGTGTTGGAATCCCTCCTATAAGATGGACCGATGATCTGGCAAAGGATGCGAGAATCCGATGAATGCGAGATGCCTAATATGTAATGGAATCATTAAAATCCGTTAGATTTTAATGATTATTTTTTTGATTGGATAAATCACGGTGAACATATGAATTTGGTTTCAATAAATTTTCAAATCTCCTTGGACTGCTGCAATCACACGTCTGTTTATTGTAAACAAAAAATTCTTCTGACACTAAAAGCAGCTTATGGACACT
The DNA here is from genome assembly GCA_958295575.1 of Leucania comma. Classification (NCBI taxonomy): domain Eukaryota; kingdom Metazoa; phylum Arthropoda; class Insecta; order Lepidoptera; family Noctuidae; genus Leucania; species Leucania comma. The sequence continues at coordinate 23,047,816 of OY282467.1, read as the reverse complement.
AAGCAATGTTTAGTTTTGTATTAGTGAAAATAAACCTTATAATCCTATTAAAATTATCATTTAGTCATTTGTACAAAGAATTCATTAAAAAAACATATGTCTTAGAAGTTATAAAAATTTTCATTTGCAATTGAAGTACGCTGATTGTTACTCATCTAAGGGTTAAATAATAAATAAAGGAATAAAACTCCTTATTTTGATATTATATCGCCAAGAAGAATCTGAAAGCATCACAAGGTAGTTCGAGTTACAGCGGATCTATAAAGTGAAAAGAAATTATGGGTTTTGTTCAATTAAAAATCCGATATTCCCTCTCGTTTTAGCTGGAGCGGAAAAGTAATTTAATGATTCACCACCTAAAATTAAATGAATAAAAAAGCTATCTTTACCAAAAACTGAATATTCAGCAGCTACTGACCCAACTTAACATTGAGCTACTAGAACAGCATCGAGCCACAAAATAAAGCAATGTGGCCACAATACCACCAACAAAAAGAATAACGCTAAAATAAAGAAAAGAATACAACAGTTCTTTCAATTCAGTCTTACCTATAACTTACACAAAGTGCTATGATACTGACATCCACAATAATTTCCTGACATTATGTTACGTTACAACTTTACTTACTACATCATAATACATTTACATACCTACTAAAACTATGTCTCCGCAAAACGTTTTTTGGCAAAACAAAAATAAACGTAAAGCGGGGTGCAGACCAAGCGAAAGAGCGAATTACTAGAGCACAGGATATCGCACGCTCACTTGCCTGCACTCACTCAATCCTTTTCATTTTTCTTTGTTTGCTTGATTTTTAACTAGCACATGGATGCGATGTCTAAACTACTAGGAACGGCCAAAAAAAATGCAATTCCATATATTACGGATAATAAAAAGGAGTGGGTAAGTATTCACTCCTTTTTATGCGCTTTTGTTCGCTTGCTGTGTAACTAGTAGAATGATGCGATTTCCAAATTTCTGAAAACTGCAAAAGAACGCCGCACACTCACTCACATTTTTAAATTAACCTTTTTTCGCTTGCTTTGTAACCAACATAATAGAGCAATATCCAAACTACTGGGAACGGCCAAAGAACGCCGCAAACTCATTTACTCCTTTTCACGCACTTTTATAAGATAGATAGATAGATGTATTCTTTATTGTACACCAAAAGTAAAATTACATAAAGAACTTAAAACTACTTACTTACTTAACGTTACTCACTTACTTACTTTATCTTTTTTAAGTTTGCTTTGTAGCCAGCAGAAGGGTGCGATATCCATCGGTGGGTCAATTCGCTAGCGTTCGTTCGCTTGGCTTATACCCGGCATGAGATATTATTTTTTTATTATGCCTATGCTACTGTTATTCTATACCGTTGTCGTCGACTCCCTTTATGCGTCATAAAAATTTAGTAGATACTTATATTTCTGCTTACTAGTTACATCAGAATTGTATTGCTGTTTATGTAACTTTATTTTATGATCGTAAGCCTTTCTTGAAGTTTGACGACTTTTTTTCTACGCTTTGATGAGCAATGGACGTCTTGATGTTGTTTTGTGGGACTTATACGAAATCAATGCGGCCGAGATATTTTGAAGTGTTGACTGCAAAAGCCTTGCGCATTAAGTGAACTAAATGGGACCGATTACTTAGTGAGAATCGCGGCAATTCACTAGATGCAAGAAGCATAGGATTAGTTGATGTACATTGCATTGCATTGCATTAGCTTTATAATGTTCCCACTGCTGGGACTCAGGCCCCCTCTCTAGGAGAGGGATTGGGCCATAATCCACCACGCTAGCCCAGTGCGGATTGGATGTCACAAATCTTCGATTTTTTTTGGTTCCAGGACATGCCGGTTTCCTCAAGATGTTTGGCTTCACCATATTAAGAGCAGTGGTGATGAAATAAATTACACAAAGTAATGCACCCGGCTGGGTTTGAACCCGCGACCTACAACTCGTAAGTCAGCGCCGTTACCACTCGGCCACCACTGCTCTCAACTGGTTCACTCACTGTCTCACTGCTTGATGTGGCTAGGAGGAAAACCTTTGTTCAGCTACGGACTTGTTTTGGTCGCATCAACGAAGACTTTTCTCATAAGCTGAAACCACATGAATATTTTTAACACGCGATGTTTTTATTTAGTTTCTAAAAAAATTCGAAAGGTCAGAGATAACCTATACTGGACATTCGGATTTTACAATGTTTCACTAATTCTAAACCTTCGCTTGTAATATCAAAAGTTAGGTTGACTCTAAAGAATACAATGAGAAATAAATCATCTATTAAGTTTCTTCGAAAAAGAAAACTAAACCACTTGATTTTATTCTGTATTATTTTCGAAACGTATATACAGGCCGATGTGTCTGAAACAATTTGGAGTGGCAAGCGAGTGTCAGAAGACGCAACTTTGAATGGCGTCCTATAAAGTAGACCGATGACATGATGGTGCTCACAGGAAACCGTAAAACGATGACAGTATAAATCAGGAAACTCGTCCAATTTCCCATAAAACACGTCAATTGAAAACTATAAATGCATAAGCATACACACACAGCTTTTTTTTAATGCAAAAAATATCTCCTCAATTTCAGGGTGGAGCAAAAGTGGTGGACGTTTACAGACTGCAAGGGTCTTGACTTGGATTTGAATAAAAGACAATGGACTGTAAAACTGACAAACTTACATATATCCAGAAAAATTATACAGCAATAGAAATTACAAGGCGCGCGTGTTGTCGGTTGTTCTCCCTAGTGAATTGTGGTGGGGCCGCGGCCATGTTTGTACCCGAGCGCCGTCGCCTACGCAGCAGCCCGACGAGTGACGAAAGACGCCCGAACACAGACTAAAACCCACTTACCCATTTGCCCTTTGTGTTCCATTGCTATGGCAACTCTTTAAGACAATCTCATAACAAGCTGAAAACCATATCGTATCGAAACAGAAAAAAAAATCACAACCGAAAGCAAACCCATTTTCATCATTAAGCACTTTATCCCAGCACTATTATACTCGTATGTACAGAAAAACTCATTAAACGCCAAACATTAAGAGAACTCGGAAAAATCCTATACAAATAGACTATTAACGTAACTTTTAATGGCTACTACGGGTTACACGCGGTTAATGGAGTGCCATATTTGGCACCCTCAGTTATATCTTGAGCCGTTCGCGCCCTGGATTATACGTTCGAATCCCTCGCGAAACTTAATTAAAGTTTTAATGAGCCACGCAATATATGTATTGCGGGATACTGTCATAGATTAAGTTTTGACGGGAAAGAGAAATGATAGTATTCTGATAGATTTTGATACTGTTTTTTTTTATGCGAGCTGTTTTTTTTATTGGTAAAGCAAGTTTAAGATTTTTTACAATTGTTATATTAAATGATTGGAACCTTCATTAAGGCAGGCAATTCCTGTGATAGGCGACTCCGTTCTTCCGTAAAAATGAGTAACTTTATGATAATATAGTAAGACTGACTTTCTTAATAAGCATGACAACTATCACACACAACGCCGTCTAGTCCCAAGCTAAGCAGAGCTTGTGTTATGAGTATGGGGCAACTGATAAATATACTTATATTTTTATAAATACATACATATTATAGATCAGATAACGGTTTGATTAACTATTAATTATTTGATTAATTAATTATCATGTTCGGCCAGTTATTGTCCATTTCAGATTGCTTGGAAGAGATTGCGGAACGCGATCTCTATTGTATGTTTTCGTTAGTAGTTTTCTTTTGTATACATTGTGTTATATCTATAATAAAATTTGAATAAGCCACAAATTGCTAAACTTACGTGGCAGTGGGCAGGACACATTGCTCAGCTTGCAGAACAAATGTGGACGAAAGGTTCTGGAGTGGCGACCAAAAACGAAAGATACAGCGTCAAAGTCCCGCAAGTGAGGATCTCGGGAATCCGATGGATGCGAAACGCACAGTATTGGTTATTATGGCGTCATTTGAGGGAAGCATATCTCCAATAGTGGACGTCCTTCGGTTGAAATAATGTTAAATATAAAGTCAGATAAAATTGTATGTAAATTAAGATTCACTGTTAGCGAGTATTTTGATCAACAAACTTAACTACCAGGTAGTTTTTTTTTTATGGATAGTGAAAAGTAAGTATCTAAAATACTCGACGCGGCTCGCCATGGGATCTCACAACTTCTAACGGCGAAAGAGTGCAAGACTTGGCATTTTTTACCATGAAATACTTAATAGGTTGAATATCATCAACCTACATATAAAAACAAATTGTGTGAATTTGTTTTCTATCTGCGACCTCATAGATAGATCTGATCTCAAAGATTGTTATTGTTTCTTCATTTAAATTTGCTTAATTACTCCAAATTTAGGAATCTAGGACTATAACTTCGTTATTAATCATACTTACACTTTAAATAGTTCCTAAACAACAAGTCAACATTGCATGTAGTACATGAATATCTGGGGCCCTGGAACCGAAGCAACAGGGTAGGTTTTTAGTCAGTAGTAGTCTGACAATATTTCCTGCTCCACCTAAGGGTGGGATTTGTCATTGGATGATTTTACCTACCATAATAAAAATGATGTATGTACATGAATAAAAATATGAAATCTAGTTATGTTCTGCCCTCTTGATCATTGAAAATTTGGACTTCCAGGTTCACCCACAATCCTGTTACAAGAAGTCGAGTATATCCTGGATGATATATCCTTTGAGAGAAGGATGGTACGGCTGCAGCAGCTATCCAATTTTGTTTAACTTGGCGAGTACACTGCCATGATCTAAGACACTTCACACGATAATGCAGTTAATGAGTTAATAAGTATTACGTCTCCATTTTCTTGTAACCTAGACAGAAATGCTTATCATTCCATATTATCATTTTAGTAGCCTATGAGTGTCTCGTTTTTGCAGAAATTTCCACAACGAACGATCGTGAAGAGATATTGCTTCGGTCATTATTCACTAAACTTGGCAGGCTGCAGGATGAATCGCAGAAAAATGTGGAGCATTGTTTTCAGCTTAACTGTAGAATGAAGTTTCAGTAACTAAAATGTAGTTTGAGACAGAAAAATCAATGCTAATGATGTACTTATTTTTTCAAAGGCCTACTTAATGTAAGTATCACATGAGGGTAAGCTTCTAAAAAATCTCCGAGCTCAATAAAATTATTATCACATTTAATAGTTTGTATTGTCGAGTAATTTGATCCTATGTGGTAACCAGGGTTTGATGATAGAGCTGGAAGGTGGCCATAGGAAATTCGCATTAAGACGATACAACCCCATCGAGTTTCACCCGGAGGACACGGTGGAGCACACTGTAGAGGTGTGCCCCGCCTGGGTGGAGCATCGCCGTGTCCTCATGGGGCCGATCGGCGGCAGCGATCTCTCTCGCCGGGCCTTGGTTCAGGCCATGGTCCGAAGTGAGGAGGGATGGCAGGCGGTTGCCTCCTTCTGCGAAGCAGTAATGACCGGATCAGGCAGAGGCAACGGGGTGCTCGCCCCAGCCGCCGCCGGGATTCCGATCCCGATTTCCGGCCAACGTAGGCGCGGGCTTGCAGACGGCGTGCAATGGGTAACACGCTGTCCGATCGTCCGGTAACCGACCGGACCGAGCCCAAGTCGTCAACGGCGCGTTCTATTCCCGCGCGCCTAAAGGAGCAGTCAGCACACCGAAGAGGCCCAACCTGCTACGTAGCTGCAGGCAGGCAGGGTCGAAACCTACAGGGGTCATGGGTCAGCTTCTGAAAGGAATACCCGGCCCCGGCACGATAGGCTACGAAGGGACGGGGTAGGTTTTTAGTCAGTAAGAGTCTGACACTACTTCCCGCTCCGCCCAAGGGCGGGATTTGTCATTGGATGATTTTACCTACCATAAAAATAAAAAAAAGGGCGGGATTTGTTATTGGATGATTTTACCAACCATAAAAAAACCCCATCGAGTTTGGGCTTGAATGAATCGTACTGTCAAATACTTTGATCCTATATGGTAATACAAAGGCTCCGTCAATTATAGTCAGGTTACACTTAAGCCAGTTTTGACTGTTACAAAGCCTTACACTTCACATTAAGATTAAAAAGCAACATTCTTACAAAACACTCTGTATTACTTCTTCCGACTTATCTAAAGTACATCGCTTTACTTGGCCGCATTCCAAAGGCCGTTATTAGTACAGAAGATTTGCAGATTCACCTGTCCCAGATCTTAAGAGTACTTAGCACCTCGACGCCTTTGACATGCCAAAACTGAGGAGACTGAGACTTACTGGCTTTAATCGGGGGAGACGTGTTACATTTGTGATGCATTTACATAATTGCTTGCAAGTATGTGCTTGTGCTAGAGTTAATGAATAAAGACTTCAATAGTAATAGCCGTTAATCAAACGATTAACGGTAATAATAATAATCTTTTTGTAAATCGCTGTTATTTGTAATTACTTGTAAATAATCGAGTAACACATAAAAGCTATTAACACACGGCACCGCGCAACGTCGCGGTGTGCGGTGAAGCGGTTCTCATGTCGCATTGGCTTCTAATAAATCCGTTGGTGACTAACACACGCACACCGCGCGGTCGAGCGGACGAATTCTGCTTTACAACCACCACTTTCCGCGGCGGTGCGCGGTGCCCCATGGCACCGCGCAAATTTTCAATAAAATTTGAAGATTAACACATGTTAATCTTCAAATTTTTTGTTTGCAATTTTTGTTTGAAATATACCTAAGTTTTGTTTTTGTTTTAAGCATTATCAACCTTATACTGTTGAGTATGAGTTGATCTAGAGAGGCTCTAGAAGAGAGATCGGGCTGTAGTTCTCCACGCGGACCCAGTTGGTGGACGTCACATGAATTCAATTTTATGGTTCTAGGATATGCCGTTTTCCTCACGATGTTTTCTTTCACCGTTTTGAGATTAGTGATAATGAAATACATTACAAAATGTAATGTGCCTGGGTTTCGCGATCTATAAACTGGTAATTTGGGACCATTGTTATTGGCTCAACACTGCTCATCAATATGTATTCAATGTATCCGTGATCAGCATTTCGGATTACACAATTTTTTTTTTTTGGGTGGAATATCACCAAATAATATCTCCCACTCTGAGCGAGAGGAAGAGTCAGACTTTTATTAATAAAAACCCACCCACGTTTTATCAATCGCCTTTTCCATTTAAGGGCCATGGTGACCCTTTCTAACAATCTCGCAACCCTGACATCATAGGAATCGCCTCTAGCGGGCCCTGTCACTCATACTGACATCCCTTTAAGGCACACTTGGAAAACGTGCCTTGGGCCTCCCCATCCCGGCCTGATCCTTACCGGATGCCCAGCTGTCCATTACTCGACATAAGAGCAATAATTTAATTGCTAAGTTTTTTCAAAATGCTCCTGATCTCACTTTAGGATTCCCTTGTGTCGCGAGGTCTAGTCGCTTCCATTGGACTAACTCACATAGGTATTGTGGTGGGTGGAAAAGTAATTAAAGAGCTTTTATGCAGTTATTATTATATTGTTTAAGAAGCAGCTCACTTATTAATATAAAAACCTATAAGACGTTACATTCAACTTCAACTCTTCATTAATGGCCTTTGTGGAAGAGACAGCACAATTTTGCCAATAACACGTACGAAAAAAGACATTACATTAAATTCCTATTTTTTACTTATTTTCACAATCTGACAAACTATCTTTTTTTTCTTAACCATAAATCTATCAATCTTAAAAGCTAATTCTAAAGTGCCAGTTTGCATTTTACCGACATGTGATGAACTCCTTGCAGTTAGCACAGTATTGCACGACTTACAGAAAAAAAAAAAACATTATAATGCAAATCTTTCATCAATTCTCAGATTACTTTTCTAAAGCTCAAAGAAGTGCCTCATCTGCTATTTAAACCAAACTGTTCAACTTAATATATGCCTTCGAGTTTAATTCTATGCAATGAGCGATATTCAAGTTAATTTAGATCAAATATTACTGAACCTATTAGCCAATAGGTTGGTTTAAAATTTACGATATTTGTGGACGTTCGACATGATTGTGTATCTCTTTAATATTGACTTTGTGTTGTGTTTGGTCCATAGTTATGATGACTATGTAGCTAGCCCGGCCCCTAGCCAAGTAACAATCATTTCGTTAAGCGTGAACGCTTGGAGTTGGCCACGCCCCCAATTCCTTTCATTCAGATGGCGTCAAAACAAAGGGATTGGGGTCGTGGCTAACTCCAAACGTTCACGCTAAACGTAATGATTGCAACTTGGTTAGGGGGCATGTTCTATGTAATACACAGGCTTATTACCTCTATTTTAATTATCATTACTTACTTGGTCGTCTTGATTTAAAAAAAAAACTAATAATACTATTTTTAGATTTTTTTATTATTATTAATAGTCTTACGTTTGACTACTATCTCAATTGATGGGAACCGATGATAAGGTCGACGATGTAGCGCGCTTGTCTAGAAATTAATTATTCACCCTTGGAACACAGATTCTGCAAGAGAATTCCACGCCTTAGCTGTAAGAACTGTAACTTTTATTGACTAAAATCCACTCCTATGTACCTTCTTTGACTTGCGTTCCAGGATTCTCCTTTCAGTGGCTTACGCTAGGAGTTACCTTGCGTGATGCCATTAGGAAACCAGAATGGCAGTTAGCAGAGCACATTGAAAACATTTTATGCGTGTGTGGGACATGTCCACCATCTGCATAACGCCAGACGTCTGGTGGTCCGATGATGGCACGGGCTGGGTGGAAAGTGCAAATGTAATTTATTTCTAAAACAAAAATATCATACATTTTATTCATCTAAAAATACATTTTAAAATGTTTATATAAAAAAATGCATTCATTTGGTATCAGGAACAGGATTCAAGCTACCAGTGATCTAGCCTCGAGAGAAAGGAACCTCGTAACAATGCGAGACGCTATCTAGAAATATTGATTTCTGAATCAAGTCTAACAAAGGCCTCCTAAAATTTCAGTCGAGGTTCGTGCCTATTAAGCCATTGGTTGATAGGACTATCGGTACAATAATCAAATGTTATTATTAATTATGAATAATTTTCATAATCGGAGTATTTACAGTGATGGGCTTCATCAGGGTGTTTAAAGTCAATGGAAAGGGTTACACCCGGTGTTTCCTTGCGTAATATAAACAAGGAATGAAGATATCCACAGGAAAACCTGGATTACTATATATATATATTATACGGCCTGAAGAATCGCCAAACTTAAGTGACGGTGGACAGGGCACATTGCTAGCAGAACTGATGGTTCCGGACTGGCGACTACGTACCGGGAGTATCGGCGGTAGAAGGCCTCCCACAATGTAGACCTAGTGAGGGTCTTGAGAATCCGAAATCAATCCGTTGGATGCGAGACGCACAGGATCGGTCATTATGGCAAAACTTGGGGGAGGCAAAGGAGGAGGAGGGTGTCCAACAGTGGACGCCTTTTGGCGGAATTGATGATGATGATGATGATTACATACAGTGACACATTTGTTTGTACAGTGACATTTGTAAACAAGCACAAACTCAAAGCGTTTATTACAAGCACGTTTGAATTGATAAGGTCGCTCATTTACACAAAAGATGAAGACTTTTGCAAATAGCTTTTTCTATTTATTATCTTCACAAAAACAACATCAATAACCCACATATTTCTATTACTGAGAAAAACCAATTTTCATACAGAATATATCTACTCAGAAGATATTATGTAGTTTGCTACCCAAAGTGGGTAATGGGTATCTTTCCTCACACGCAAAGCTGTAAAAGCCAGCAAGTTATAGGAGTTAGCCTGAGAAAGTGAATTATTATGATACTTGTGAGCTAAGAACTTGTTACTATTAAAACTTAGTGCAATAATGTTACGTTTATACTGCACCTGTTTACTGTAAGTGTACTTACCTTTAAGTTTATTTAGAGTTAGGTATTTTATTTAATTAAAATTTTGCCCTTTCCCCTATGAAAAAAATGGAAACAATATAATTAATATTAAAATACAAAAATAAATAATAAATTTTAATTTAAATGTTGTATATTCCACACAGATGATAATTAGATCATAATATTACACAACTATCACACAGCGCTGTCTAGTCTCAAGCTAAGCAGAGCTTGTGTTATGAGTACTAGACAACTGATAAATATACTTAAATATATCTAAATACATACATTTTATAGATAAATTACACCCAGACACAGAAAAAATGATCGTACTCATCACACAAACATTTGTCCTGGGTGGGAATCGAACCCACGACCTCCGGCAAAGCAGTCAGGACCACTAACCACTAGACCAACAGACCAGTCAACCATGATGACATTACCACATAGTCACCCATTTACAGACTGACCTCAAAAAGCATTGCCTAACCTTGATTTAATTATGTGACGCGTAATTAAAACACATACTTATAAGACTTCTTTAAAAAATCAATAGCAAATAATTAAATTAAAATCAACTAAAATGAATACGTAGCAGAGGTGTGTTCTTGGCGATATGCCAGCGTCCCGAAACCGTCCGTTGCCAACCGTTTAAACCGGTAATTACACCAATATTTCACATAATGCTTTACTAAAATCATTTATATTAAATTTGCTTCAAGTCTTACTAACTTGTTTCAACCCTACATGTTGCCGAGATATTTCTCGGCAACTTCTTGATAGGCTGCTTGATTTTGTTGACTAGTGATTTATAAATTAATTGATTTTTTTTTTATATACGGCTAAATTTTGATCGTTTTAATCCCGTGGAGGGTCAATGACCTATAGGTAGTTAGTATCTACAGGTCATTGGACTTGCTCAGCTGATGTTTACTTAAAAAAAAAAATTCGTTACGCGTGTATTAACTCGAGTTTTTTTTGTAATTTTATCTTTACAAATCGATAGTGTTTCATGTCGAACCTCCACGGTATTAATACGATCAAAATTTTACCATGTATGTACCAAGAAAATGTTTGACGAAGACAGTTTGCACTAGCAACTTTAGTTCAGCATCTGTTCTATTATGTTGTTCTTCTATATTTAGGTAATGCGCACACGTCGAGAAAAATCTCTCCGTTAAAATTATTTTTTATAGAAGAAGGCCCACTTACAAATTAGTTACCCAGTAAGTTTTTTGTCTTTGTAAAATGCATTCACGGGACGCGATTTTTTTTTTTAATCTTCTTATATATGGCGTATAATAAAATAAAAATAAATAACTTATAGTTACATCTCCAGACTGTCGCTGAAATCATGGGTAAAGCAGTCTCCAACAGTCGCGTCACTACATGCGCTCACTTTCATACAATCCCGTGATGTGAGAGACACATTATTTGCGAACACCAAAATTGCTCGTTTACGCTATCTCTTAGAAAATAACAAGTGGACTGTGGGCATAATTATGTTATATCTGCATCTAAATTTCCGCCCTGCAGCTGAACTCTTGACTTACAATTATATTTATAACTGGCTTTTGCCTGCGACTTCACCCAAATGAAAGCAATAAATTATTCCAAAAAAACAGAACACTATTTCCCGCTCCAACCAAGGGCGCGATTTGTCATTGGAAGATTATACCTACCGTAAAAAAAAAAACCAAGAAAACCAAATCCTTTTCATCCAAATGTTTTAGAGCCGTTTGAGTGTGATGGACACGCATACACATAAACCATCGCCATTATAATGTTAATCTGATAATCACTTAGGGCTGATTTCATCATTCAATATTAAAACTTAGTTCATTTAAACTGAGCTCAGCGTAATCTAGTTTAAAGACCCGTGTCGTAAATATGGGCGACAACAAAATAATTGAAACTGAATTTAGAGTAAACTAGGTTCAATTCATCGCGGTGAAACGCAAAATGAAGCTATAATCTCGATTAGACGCTGAAACTGCGTTTTGTTTGAACGAATCGCGATTAGTTTATTGGTGAATTTGGCTCTTAGTGATAGTTGGCTTTTATTCCGATCAGATAAATATACTAAAGTTACAATAACGTACAAAAGACATAACCGCATTAAACATGGCAACTATTCCTTTCAATGCTCTACTCGGGCCCATTTCAATAATGTGCCGTTAGCGACACATCTCCAAAGGACCATTATGGGCGGTCCATTCCTCGACTTTTACAACGTGCACCGGACAATATACCAGGTTTTATGTTCTGCCAACTAAACCTACATTATGCCGCTAGAATAATGACAGACAAAATATATTAAGCCGAAATCCGCATTGCACCCTCAATTTAGATTTTTGTCATACCTTTTGCCTAAAAGGTGGTTACGGCCTTTTGTGTATAGAAGGCATCCAATAACAATATTTTTTCCGTTATAGCCAATTAATTACTAGTTGCAGGCGCTAACAACACGGGGATGGTTTTGTAGACCATTTAAGTTGGTAGACAGACATATTGCTTGTTGGACGTGAATAATCTTTTGTTACCTGAACGGAGAGTGCATATGCTGTAGAGTTCATGATTTTTTAAAAAAATTGTTTGCAAGTATAATGCAATGTGCCTGTTTTGACATATCATTAAGGTAACTCACGACCGGCGCGGAAGACGAAGGTTGCGAAGCGGTGGTGAGAGCACACCTGTCCGCGCGGATGAGCTTAGTCCAGTGCAGTGTCAAGGACCGCCCTACCACGTAGTGCTCTGCGCGGAGGATTGGACGTGGTTAGAGCGTCGCTGCTCATCCGTACGATCAGACGTTATACACATCAATAGAATCACTTACATTATTGAGGCGAAAATTTCTGAGACTGTATGTTTGTCGCTTCTTCGCACTTTAAGAGCTGATCGGATCTGGACCTTTGACACACATTCTGGGATACTGAACTCAGAAGTATGTTTCCTTGAAACACTGTTCAAGCAACAAGAAATACGTAGCCAATATTAATTGTAACTCATAACATGAGTGTCCATAGAATTTCTTGCACGTTCTTCGCTTTAGAGATCCGCGCTTTGAAATATGCAAATTAGCTTCAATTTTTTAACTGGCCGCGATTCGAATTCAAAAGTGCCTGTAAGTGGTTGATTTGAAACAAAATTTTTTGGTTAATTTGAATAATTCATTGATTGCAGCAGCTAGTACAGAAATATATACGTGCAAAGCCAGTTCCGCTTTGCGTCGTATGAGCATCAACTAACTGCTATAAAACTTAACCTGCTATAAACAAAGAAGTTAGGTACTCGAGTCTCCGGAGATGTTTGCCATTAAGTAATCTTAATCAAATATAATAAATATCACTACAAAACCGATAGCCTGAATCGGCAAAATTAAAGAAACTTAGAACAAACCCACATACTTTACCCTTTCTCTGTACTATCCTGCACAATCCCAATGCTCCTCAATACCTTCGTGAATGCTTTGAATACTTTGTCCCTAGGGCTAAACCCTATCGCACTACTACTTCTCTTCTTCTTCGTACTCAACGTCTCACTTCCAGCCGCTACGATGGCTCCTTTTCTGTAACTGCAGTGCGTCTCTGGAGCTCTCTCCCACTTTCCCTTCGCAACAGTCCTTCTCTGGATGTATTTAAGAAGAAAATTAAAGAGCACTTTCTTTCACAACTGACATAATATTAGTATGACGGCGCGTGACATTATTAAATAATGAAAATCGGTTAATTTGGAGAATCGTAATTGGTTTTGTTACATTTTTTAATCATTGGTCATTATTTTGTTATTTTTAGCGATTAGTCGATTTGATTTTGAGATACTGGTAATTTTAACTAAGAGCGGGTAACACCGAATGGAGTTGCGTTTACCCTTATTATATGTATTATCTATGGTTGCGTCTGTCATGACGGGCGAACGTGATGTCAATTTTTCGTAGGGTAGTGGACAACCGTTGCATGTTTTGAGCACTCGCAAACCCATTGGCTCTAAATCGCTAATTATTGTTTTAATCGTCTATTGCTTACGTAATTTAGGTGTCTGTATACTTAAAGTAGTGAACAGTCATCGCTACAGTGTATTAATTTCAAAGTTTCCTGAAGTTCAACGCCCAATATGGATTACCGCGCTGACGAAGTCACGAATCAGCAATCAGATGCAACAGCCCGGTCTCCCGATATCCCGTTAAGTATATATTGGTATTTATTAGTATGTATTATATATGTTAAGTATGACTTATTTATGTAGGATTATATTGTACCAACGAAGACAGAAGTGCATGGAGAGTTCCAAACCAAAATCGTTTGGCAGGGTTTCATCGCCTTAATAATATGTCTTGGATGACATAGATGGCGCTAGTACATTAGTTGGATTGGAAAATGTACATCTCTCGTTAAAGAATATTATATTGCTTTTTGCTAGTTACAATATCACTTAATTTTAACACAAATTCTCCTACGACATTACAAACCTTATAAAGCAAAGCACGTAATAACTAGGATTCGAACTCGGTAGCATAAAATTTACCGATACCATTAGCCACTGGACCATTGCGTCATTACACAATGAGTTGAAATTATCCTACTCTTTAATATATTGCAGTTGTTTAGCGACTTTAACCCGTATCATAAATCTCAAAAGAATTGAGGGTAGTTTAATATTGACTGTATAAAAATTAAATCTTTTTGTTCAATCATAACGTTCTTTACTACCTTTTGAGTGAGTTCAGTTACGATTGCGTTTAACAAGTTTTTAATATTTATTTTTATCATGAGTTCGCGTTCAAATATTGATATCGCTACGAGGGCCCAAATAATAGCATTGCATAATCAAGGCTTAAATTATTCTGAAATTTCGAGAGAAACTGGCTTAAACGTAAGTAATGTTTCAAAATCAGTGTTCGTTATTTATTTTATTATCCATGGTTATCAATACACGAAAATAATAAATAATATATTTCCCTTCCAGGTAAAGACTGTCACTTTATGGATAAAGCGGTTTCAAGAAGAGGGTTCGTTGGAACACCGTAGTAGATCTGGCAGAAGACGCCATATTGACTCAGACCAGCGTCAACTTATGGTGCAAGGTTATGAGGAAAATGGCTTTACACCAACAAGATATTACGCTGAGTTGTTTGATACATCTTTGCGGACGGTGTATCGTGCTCTTCATAGTGAAGGTCTACATTTTCGTCGACACGCTATTAAGCCATTACTAACCGAAGCTAATAAAAGAGCACGATTGGAGTTCGCTTTGAAATACAGAAATTTCGACTGGAGCAACGTCATCTTCAGTGATGAAAAGACTTTCAAGTCTAGCCAGCACGGCCGAGTTATGTTGTGGCGTAGGAATAATACGCGTTATGATAGTGATCACGTTGTGCCTAACTGTGAATCCGGTCGTATAACAGTGAACATGTGGGGATGGATGAGTGCTGCAGGACCAGGAGAACTTACTGTAATACCCAGTCGTGCAAATAGTGTAAACTACATAGATGTGCTGAATGACGTCATGTTGCCCACCGTGCGGAATGTTTTTCCTGTAGAAGACATGCCAGTGATAACGTTCGTGCAGGACAATTGTCCTATACACCGTTCCATAATTGTGCAAGAGTGGTTTAGCCAGCAATCGGACATACGGATAATTCCTTGGCCTGCGAGATCGCCAGATTTAAACCCCATTGAAAATTTATGGGGCGTTATGGTTCAAAGGTGGGACAATAGGAACGAAAGGACTAAGGAGGCACTGAGTACTCACTGCATGCAGGTATGGGATTCTATACGGGGTCAAAATTTATGTGAAAAATTAATAAACTCCATGGGTTCGCGCTTGCAAGCTGTAATCGATCAAAATGGTGGATACACGAGTTATTAAAAAAAAATATATAAGGTGTTGACTATTGGATTGACTAATAACATAGACCGGGGTAGCTATAATTTATTTGATAAATTACAGTATTCAAACTTGGTGTAGTGGGATAAATTTATTCACTAATTTACGAGTATAACAACAAAATGTTATTACACTAATGATTTTAATTTGTTATATAATATTTTGAGGTTTAGCTTCAATTTCTTCCTCGTTCTGGAACGAATACTTAAGCTATAAACCTTAGTCATAACATAATGCACAAATCAATCATTATAGTCAATACCCACTAACCATAATTATGCAAAACGTAATATTTTTATAATTTATGATTAAGTAAAATATTTACAGAACTAAGGTTGCATATATAGTGAAAGGTAATACAAAATTGTGTAAATAAAACTAAATAATAGAAGAATAGCACAACACAGTTTTGATTTAGAATGCTTATTAATATCTATTAAACAGTTTTACTTTGTTAATGTTTTCCATTTTGTAATCTTTAAGTTATAAATTTTATTTGTATTTCTCATAACAAGTGAATTAAAATATTTGTCAATTGGGTCTAAAGCTGTTAGATTAGGTTATACACTGTATAAGAAAGAAATAAATTGTATTCTTTGAGAATTAAATGTCTTAAACTATAATATCACTAAAATAGTTTTATTTCTTATCCTTTACGAGAAATAGACTTAGTAAATCTTAATCTGTAAGAAAAATATATCTAGATCTTCTTACATGAATGTTTCTTTTACCTAATACTTACCACCAATTATGAAAGTATATATATATAGAAATTATATATATAACATTATATATAGTTATATATATATTATTATTTATAGTAGTATAAGTATACTTGTATATTGTGCCTTTATTCATTTATACATCTTATACCTCATATTTTTTATATTACTTATAACAAAAAATAAAATAAAAACTTTTAAAAATATAAAAAAATAGAATATAAATTATAATAAATTAAATTTAAAAAAGTTGATTGAGAACTGGGTATCGAACCGGCGCCCTGTGGAACGAACTTTGTTATTCTGACATGCTTATCCATCTGAGCTACCGATCTAACTATTAGAGAATGCGAAAATGAGAGCTACTTGTGAATGTAGGTATTCTTTATTATTTATGATCTACGCCATCTGTAGTCGAATTAACTTATATACCAATTAGTTTATTTGGTTTGGTTTAGATGGCGCTGTATTAAGTACTCGGAAATAAGAAAATAAAATAATTTATGTTTATTTCTTAGTAACTACTTATTTTAGGTATTATAAACCTTATTATGGGACTCTGCATAATAAAGTTTTTAAGCTTTGCAGTGTTATTTTCATTTTTGAACAGCGCCATCTAGTCGTCTCACGAAACGGAATGCAAAACCTCACAGTCAAAAGTCGACCTAAGGCTCTCCATGCACTTTTGGCTGCATTAGTACACTGGATTCTACCCTCGAATGTGGTCTCTCTCTGTCACTCAAAGGTTTGCTGGCAGAAAACTCACTGTTGACTTAAGTTCGCCTTTGTACATCAATTGTCTACTAATTGTATTCATATTAAGTTTTGTGTACAATAAAGAATTAAAAATTTAGAACAAAGTGAACTCACCAAGAAAAACATTGAACCCACTAAAACGAAATACCTACCAAGGCAAATCTCCTTTTCAATAAAATCTCCACCTACATCTAAAATATCACAGGTCAAAATCTCCAGCAAGTGTGAACCTTATACGTTCCGTTTAAAACGCAATAATCTGACGGACCGGATCCGAACCGGCTGGCGCGACGCCAAACATCCGCACCTTCGCGAGGATACGTACGTTTCCGGTTTTTGAACAAACCTGCCGCGACACGTTAAAATGTAGGTCGGTTGCCTACGTCATTTGGATGGTACAGGTATACTGGAAATGTCAGGTATACAGGTAAATACCTGAGATAGTTGAGATTTTCTGAGAGTGAATGAAAAGGGTTAAGGAAGAGGTAAGTCGCAGGTAATAAGCGTAGCATCTGTGTCAAGATTTGTTCCTTCAATATCTTAAATTTTTGAATTTTACATTTCTGGATTTAAGGGTTTTCCATTTTCTTCCCTTATAAACCACCCTTGTTGAGAGCAGTGGTGGCTGAGTGATAACGGCACCGACTTACGAATTGTTGGTCACGGGTTCAAACCCTGCCAAGCGCATTACTTTGTGTAATTTATTTCATTACCACTGCTCTTAAAACGGTGAAGGAAAACATCGTGAGGAAACCAGCAAGTCTTAGAAACAAAAGTTCGAAGACATGTAACTCTCACTGGGCCCGCGTGTTGGATTACGGCCCATTCCCTCTCTCAGAGAGGAGGTCTGAGTACCAGCAGTGGGAAAATTATAAGGCTGATGCTATGCTATAAACCATCCTTGTTAAGCGATGTTTAGTGCGACTAATAAACAACAATTGTTTATATTATATACAATAGTATTTATCGTTTTCATAAATCTAGTTTATTTTTGTCCAACAACTAGTTTGTATGAAGTACAATAAATTTCAAATAAGAATAGGAAAGTTAATGACTTTGATCTGTAAAATGTTGATCAAAAAGTACGGTTTGCAAAAAAAAAAAAACTTGTAATTTTCGTAAAAATAAGGGATTTTTTGTTACTTAGTTTTACTGAGTCTAAGTTAAATCTGGGTGAAATAAAAACGTTATTGCTTAGTCTAATTTAGCTTAATATATTATTTAAGTCACAATTAGCGAAAAACAAAACTATTTTTTTTTCTTATTTTTATTGTTAGCAACAATTCGCCTTCTTCCATTTGCCACTACTCAGACACTTCACGCCGTGACAAAAAGATAAGCAGAATTGAATTTTTTCGTTCATGATTTGTAAAGAAATTCCATTTAAAAAAAATCTTGTTTTGTTCACCTTACCCAATTTCTTCAAACAGCTATGATGTCACAACATGGCGCAAAATCAATCCTATTCTTTTTTGGAACGCATTGTACTTTTTTTGTAATCAGCGGCTACTACCGATATTGTCAATAGTATGTTTTCAAGCACAATAATCTCATTGCTCTAGCCATTAGGACCCTGATCTCAGTGATTATTGAAAATGTTTGCGTTTGCTTATCTTGACCGGTAACTTAATGTCTAAATACCGTGTAAGGTCAAAAATGAGGTCTGATTAGGGTTTAACATACTTAATATTGCGATAAGGTCTGTGTTCCCTGAATTTGGGGATAAAAGCACTTATGCTTAGGCAAAATGTTCATGTCTTAATTATTGATTAAAAAAGGTTTTGTGGAGCAAACCTTTGACTCCTTTTTTGGTCAGCTTACTCGAAATTAATCGGGTTCATTTATATTTTGACTTAGATCGAGAAGTAACAATATTATTTTAATCTAATTACAAGAAGAGAGAGAGAGAGAATAAAAGAAAAGAAAAAAAAGGAAGGAATGAAGATAGTCTTTGGTTTTTTTTTAGTTGTATTGAATAAATTTTGGTTCTACTGCTTCTGCTGGCAACATAAAGTAAAATTATCCTAGCATATTCCCCGGATAAAATGCTATAATCATAGAGAAAGGTCCACTTTTTGAGGAGTAGCAGGACAGGCGTCACGGCGTCCTCACCTACCTCACATGCAAGCCGCTACGACCCCTACGCCAACTACCAGCCACGCGGTCAACAAGCAACGGGTAGCTCGCTGACCAGCCGTCAGGAAATCGTCCAGACCGAGCCCAAGTCGTCAACAGCGCGTAGTAATTCCACTCGATTCACGTGTTTTTTTTTTTATTTTGAAAATCAGCGGGATTTTCTAAAAAAAAAACACGTGGTCCTAGAAAGTAAAGGACATCTAAAGGGTACAGGTATGGTTTTAGTCACTAAAAGTCTGATACGCCCTCCCGCTCTAATTTAGAGCAGAAGATGTCATTAAATGATTTCGCACCTCAAAAAAAACTGTTTACATTTGCGTTACAATTTTCAATGTAGTTAAATTTCGAGCAATTCCATTAAGATAGCCATTGACACAATCAAATAAAGAATAGAACCATGGCATTTGACATGAGATTCTTTTGAAAGGTGTAAAGGTGGAGGTGCTAGGTTTATACAGCTTTGTGAACGATGTACTAACAATTCCGACGAACTGGACCAATTTCAACGACCATTCTGACTTATGAACCTTTGTTCTTTGACGAAACGCTAACATTTAAAAGGAACTGCGAAAATATTTCTAAGCTTTTATGTGTAGGACACGACTTTTTTATAGGTTTTTATTTCTACACTGTTATTACACGTCTTAAAATGTTGAACATTATAAGATCAACGCTTGAAAGACAGTGGGAATCAAAAGAGGTTATCGCGGTTTTGAAATGCAAGTAGCAACGGAAATAATACGGCTAAGTTTTAGGCAGTACAAAACCCACATTTTTTTTTAATTTTTACAAACTAGTAGCAGCAATCGTTGATGATAAGGCGCACTAGTATATTGAGATCTAATTTACTCTAGTCTTGGAGACACCTTAATTATAATCGGACGGGAAGACCGTAGCAGGCAAACTGTTCCAGTCCTTCGATGTAAGCGGTATAAAAGATATGATATATGATGATATCCAACCCCAAAACTAGATCTATTATCATGATCATCATTACAGCTAAAAGAAGTCCACAACTGGATATAGTCCTATGCATGTCTCATCCAACAGTTTCCCGCGACCTTCCCCAGGTCATCAATCCGTCTTGTGTAAGTCGGATGGAGTTTACAACGCTGCGTCATCCAGTGCGCGGTCGCCACTCCAGAACCTTTAGGCTTCATCAACCATCTGTTCTATGAGCAATGTGCCCTCGTCACTGCCACTTAAGTTTAGTGATTCTTCGGGCTATATCGGCAATCTTGGTTCTCCTGCGGATATCATCATTTCTCATGTGATCTCGCAAGCAAAATTCCAAGCATCGCCAATTCCATTACACTTTGAGTAACTTAAAAGGTACGAATACGGGGGAAGCTTTTCCTTAGCACATGACCAATCTGTAAGGTTCTTGCCCACGATACCGATTAGAAATTTAACTAAAATCGGAGAACAACGAAGCCAAGAACCTCTTTACACAAAACCTTCGTTGATAGGTCAAGGAGACGTGCATAACGTCATATTAAGGCGTAATCCTTAAGGTGTCTGGCTGTGCTATTCATTTTAATACCCTGATTTTGTGACCTTGTTATTTAAATATTATGTAATTTTTTATGCACCTGCTATATGTCTCTTCACCACCTTAGGTTGACTGGTAGAGAATGCCTAAGGCTTTAAGTCCGCCTTTGTAAAGTACAAAGGTGGACTTACTTAGTTGCTTGAAGATAAAATAAACAAATATTTACATAGAGAACATGCTTATTTATAAAACGAATTATTTGAGATATAATTTCCGCTTCAGGATATTTCTATGGAAACGGACTAACGAGAGCGAGTTTTCTACACCTCGACAGATCATACAGGATAATCCACTGCTATTGTTCGTCACGCAGTGCATTTAGGCGTAGAGCAACCCTCGAAGGCAGAATGGTTCCCACTCACGCTTGATGAACCACGCATCCTGCTGTGAGATTCGCCAGTCATCCGGCCGGGCGACTCACCTGACCTTCAGCCGGGAGGATCAACGGGTGTCCAGTCGAGAGGACTGCCAGGCCTGCAGCCAGAAGAACGAACGTCAAGGCGCAACACTTTTATTGGTGGGTTCTTAACTTAGTCAAGACGTGCATAACGTCATAATAAGGCGTCATCCTTAAGGTGCCAACAACCGAACATGACGCTACCTCTTACCTTGCAGATTACAGCAGCATAAAGCATACTTAGTACACATTACGTGCTCTAATAGTACATTTTCGAAAACAGAATTGTTTATCCGATGCCAAATTCTGGCATACAGCCAACGCAGGGAACAGCCAACACCTGAGCTCGTAATTGGCCCGCATTTGGCCTGATTGTCGGAAACGGATACCAGATGATATTTCATTGCTATGGATTATTATTGGTATTAGTAATAGGTTGGTGTTTGTTTGGAAGGAATCTTGTTTGAATAGTGCATTGCTCTGGCATTTATGATTGTGGTTGTTGACTTTCAGAAAAGAAGAGAATATTATTTTTCAATTATGAACTAATGTAATGTCTCAAAAGTCTTGCCTACTTTATTTATTTGGTTTTCTTCTGCTGTCTCCATTATACACCGTTAAATTTTGGTCGTTTTAATCCCGTAGAAGGTTGATACCATACATGACACACTATCGATTTGTAAAGATAAAATTAAAATAAAAAAGTACTTTTTTTCTAAAAGTCGAGGTAATATACGCGAAATTATTTTTTTTAAGTAAACGAATCAATGACCTTGTAGGTCGTTTTTGGTCGTTGTATAATAACTACCTACAGGTCATTGGCCTCACTCAGCTGACGTTTACTTAAAGAAATTAATTTCGTCAATGCGTAAATTAATTCGAGTTTTAAAAAAAAAACTTTATTTTTAATTTTTTCTTTACAAATCGATAGTGTTTCATGTACCTAATCGACCCTGCGCAGGACGACCAAAATTTAACAGTGTATAAGATATTTATTAGTATATTATTTGGTATTATATGAATGTATTTCATGTTATTTATGTTGTTATACATTGACAGATCTATCTCCTTTCTTTCAGTTCATCCAAAGGTTGTCTATATGAGATTAATATCAACCTATGTGATAATACCAACTAATAGCACACCTATTATTATAAATATTTGTCTTGTGTCAATATGAGATGTACAATAAAGTAAAAATTATCTGGGTTCAGGATATCGATCATAGTGAAACCTTTAGAGAACATACTGTGTGGGTGATGAGTGGGCTACAAGCGACAAACCAACTATTCCAGACCAAGCAACTGATTTAAACTATTATGCACTAAGAGGACACCGGTGTCCGCACACCTATTGCCTTTCTATTGTGTCTCGAATTACTATATTCAAAAGGTTAATGTGATGTGAGTTTATTCAATTCACAACGAGCTTTGAAACAGTTCTTAGATACATTAAGAAGTCTCTTAGGGAGTGTGATCTTTTGATCACATATTTTATCACTGTACTCACTGCGAACGTCATGTCAGACTCGGTCTAAAAAAGCGTATACGTCACACAACGCTATGTCTCATTGTCAAGTTGTCTTCCAAAAAAATTAGAAAATCAGGTTCTCAGCTTATCAATTCTTAAGAAATTACTAGGTACCAATAAGGCAAAGTTTTTTTTTATTTCTAAGAAGGCAAGACAATAGCAAACTTTTTAGTATTGAAGGTGTTTGTCTCGGTCTTAGATCAGCTTTGTCAACTTTAGTCATAAAAAGTGTTTTTCTTGATTTTCTGTTTTATTTCAAAACAACAGAGCTTATGGAAAATAAGTAATACGTCACACTAATATAACAAAGGCAAAAGTTTGTGACTAAACGTTACTTCTTCACGCCCGAATAACTAAAAGGATTTGGATGAAAGGAGGATGCCATTTTCCTATGAAGTTTGGGCCCACCTTTCAATAGCTATGTGTTTTATATCGTTGGATAGTTATTTTTGAGCTCAATCAAAGTTACTATGGCACCAAGTTCCAAATCTTAGTCCGTTAAGAGATATTCTCGGTTTAACTTGTTAATTTTGTCAATAACCAAGTATTAATAAAATTATAGTTTGCAGCATATAAGTGGAACCAAAATAGCGATCGACTTTCAATGCACACTAATAGATATTTCGGTCTCAATCGAAGCGGGGGGGCTGCGTGTAAATATAGCAACGACGGCCATTTTAGTTCAACTTATTTACCTTTGCAAAGATATGGCTTAGATAGCTATTGAAAGGTGAGCCCAAAAATGCCATCCTTTTTGGCACGGCTCAGCGATAAACCATGTCTTACAATAGTATATAAGATTTTTATCCAGGACAGTTTTTTATTAACACGCAGACAAATTGTTGATAGAAACTAGCTATTACTATGTTATTACAAAATAGAAAACCACTACCTTTTACCAGCAGTTTTACCTGCGTGAAGGTTTTTTTTATGGTAGGTAAAATCATCAAATGACAAATCCCGCCCTTGGATGGGGCGGGAGATAGTGTCAGATTTTTACTGACTATTAACCTACCCTGTTTCATTCATTGCCTTTGATCCAGGGCCCCGGGGTTAATTTTCACCTAACCCTTGGCCCTAGTAGGCTTCGGCCCTGTTGGGACCCTACAGTGGCCGGAAATCGGGATCGGAATCCCGGCGGCGGCGTGTGCACCGTTGCCTGATGCAGTCGGCCTCCTCCTTGCAAATACAATTTTTTTCTTTTTATTATATTCGTATAGATAGATATATAATGTACCTCATCCGAAAACAACAGCTAAGTACATTAAATATTATTACATTCTAAATGAGCATTGGAATCACTGAATAATTTACCTAAATCCTGTTGTTACGGGAATCAACTAAACTAGCCTGTTTAAAATAGTTCAATTTATATGTTGGAGTAAAGACAGATTCGACAACATACAGACAGCCAATTAAAGCCGATCAGTACAAACGTGAATTATATATTATTGTTGAATAAATTATTTCCCTTCACACGTAGAACTGGTTTTTAGGGTTCCGTATTCAAAGGGTAAAAACAAGACCCTATTACTAAGACTTCGCTGTCTGTCCATCTGTCCGTCTGTTTGTCACCAGGCTGTATCTCAAGAACCTCGACAGCTAGACAGTTGAATTTTTTATGTATTTCTGTTGCTGCCATAACAACAAATACTAAAAACACAATAAAATAAATATTTAATAATATATATTTTGCCATTTTTTGCTCGATATCAATAATGGCAACAAGTAGGCACTTGAGATAGTACCTAATAGTAGTAGGCAGTTGTATTTTTACTTTAATAATAAACAATAAAATCAAAATAAAATAAGTATTTAAGAGGGGCTCCCATATAAAATGCCATGTTTTGCCTATTTTGTTGTTGTTCTGTTGTTTACCTAGTCAATGGTACGGAACCTTTCGTGCGTGACTCCAACTCGCACTTGACTGGTTTCTTTTGTCTATTCGTATTATTGATTCGATTCGTTTTTGGAGTTAGTTATAGAAAAAATAAGATGCCTTATTATAGGTAAAAAGTAGCTCATTATTTTTTAACTTATTTATTGAAATTCTGGTGAAGTAGACTGTCATTAGCTATACTTTAATTACACATTATTTTGCACCCTTAGTTGAATATTGAGATAGTAATTAAGAAAACAAAGTTATATATTATGTAGCAAGGCTAGACATATATTATTATCGCCGCTTTTTGACCTTTTCAAGTAATTAGGTACTCGGGTTTTCATCAAACAACTTTAATGCTACATAATGTATAATATTAATGCTGTAACTGCGAGACTCGTAAATATTAAGTGAGTGTGAGTTTTTTACGTATTCGATTACGTTAACGTTAATTAACATTTTTACTATTAATAGGCTCACCTTATAGAAAGCGATGATGTGGTCGACAAAGAACCACGCTTGCCAGAAGTAACCTATTCACTTTTGAGTTAATCTTACCTTATATAGGGTGACTGGTAATTAGTGAACGATAATTAAACACGTAATTGTAGTCATGATAACAAACAACTTTTACTATGGGACCAAACCAGAAATCGCGAATAAAATCAGCAAATTTTAGTACATTTTGACTAGTTAGGCGAACACAAATGTACTGACCAGCAGATTTTTTTTCGCGATTTCACGTTTGGTCCCATAGTAAAAGTTGTTTGTTATCATGACTACAGTCACGTGTTTAAGTATCGTTCACTAATTACCAGTCACCCTATATATTTATAATCGTATAAAAAATTAAAGGTTTCCTTTATTTCTACCAGACTGTGTTTCTATAGTTTTAGACTATGTTAAAAAAAAAAAAACAATTGTTGGAAATAGTTTTAAAACGAGACAAGTATCCTCATGGCCCACAGTTGACGTCTAGACATTGTGAATTGCCGGACAATTGTCAGCCAACTTAGGGCTTGAGCCACGTTTTTTAAACGCACCGTTAACGCGTTTTAGAAACGTGCGTCAAAGACGCACTTTTATTCTAAAGAAGCAGGCTGCACCTGACTCGCATGCATATATAAGTATGTTTATCAGTTATTTAGTACCCATAACACAAGCTCTGCTTTGCTTGGGACTACACGACGTTGTGTGATAGTTCTGGGATATTATATATATTACATTATTCATCTTCATCTTTATTGTACATACAGTTTAAAAAAAACAATAAAAAGGTCAGTGGATGTACATAGGCGAGCTTAACACATAATTACAAACAAACGTGGTGTGAACAGGCCCTCAAGCGTGGGCTTACGGACGGCGAGTACTGTGTAGCTCACCGTTCGAAAAACTGTGTTACAATTTTAGACGTTCGAGCGAGAAAGAGGGATGGAGCTATACACCCTACATAGAGCTGGCCCTTGAACAGTTCAATTTAGGTCGTAAAATGGATTGCTTTAAGAACTTATGGTAACACTTCAAACCCGGGTCGACAGCACGTCGTGTTCCATGCTTCAAAGTGATGTCAGCAAAACTGACGGGGCTCTCTGGGGACAATGCCTGCCAGGACTCAGAGATTTTTCGAAAGATTTGCCATGCCGTGTCCCTAGAACGTAAAAGCCAACTGAAAGAACACAAATCTAACTCTCCTATGCACCCAGAGCGGGATAGATTTTAGGTAGTTGATGGTTTCTCACTATAAACAAGTGCGAGTCGGTCTCGCGCATTTAGGGTTCCGCACAATCTTACCTATGTAAACCGTTTCCGGTAACCGGCTGGACCGAGCCCAAGTCGTCGACGGCGCGTTCTGTTCCCGCGCGCCTCAAGGAGCTGTCAGCAAACCGAAGAGGCCCAGCCTGCTAACTGCAGGCAGGCAGGGTCGAAGCCTGCTGGGGTCAAGGGCCGTTTTCTGAGAGGAAGGCTCAGCCCCGGCACTATAGGCAACGAAGGAACGGGGTAGGTTTTTAGTCAGTAAGAGTCTGACACTACTTCCCGCTCCGCCCAAGGGCGGGATTTGTCATTGGATGATTTTATCTACCATAAAAAAAAAACCTATGTAAACCGTTCAATTCCCGAATTCAGTTACGAAGACTTTTTCCCATACTTGTGCTATTAGGCCTTAGCTTCATGCCAAATTTCAACGTCAACGGGAATTAGCCTATAAATTTTGATTCCCTTGAAAGTGTCAAAATTTTATCCTTTTATCTTCTTCTATCTATACATACGAGTATAAAAGAAAGTCGTGTTAGTTATACTATTTATAACTCAAGACAAGCTGAACCAATTTGGCTGAAAATTAGTGGGAAGGTAGCTTAAAACTAGGAGACGGATATAGGATAATTTTTGTCCCGTAAAATAAAGAAAAAAAATCCAAAAGCAAAAGAGTGGAGTAGAGTAGGGGGGGAGTAGGGTAGAACGGGAGTGAAGCCGCGGGCAAAAGCTAGTAGATGAATAGATAAGATAGTCAGTGAGACCAACATAGGCGACAAACACACGGACCGGTGGACATACAGACCTCCATAATACACAGACAGACAAACGGACTGACCGGCAAACAAACCGGTAGTTAGAAAGACTACGCTTAGCTATATACACCGTTAAATTTTGGTCGTTTTAATCCCGCGGAGAGTCGAATTCGAATTTTACTTTTTGGTGTACAATAAAGAATATATCTATCTATCTATCTATCGATTTGTAAAGATAAAAATTAAAAATAAAGAACATTTTTTTAAACTCGAATTAATTTACGAATTACGCATGTACAAAATTGATTTCTTTAAGTAAACGTCAGCTAATCGAGGCCAATGAACTGTAGGTAGTTAGTACGCAACGACCGACAACTCCCTACAAGGTCATTGACTCGTTAACTTAAAGAAATTAATTTCATACATGCGTATATTATTTCAAGTTTTAGAAAAAAAGTACTTAATTTTTTAATTTTATCTACATAAATCGATAGTGTTTCATGTACCGAATCGACCCTCCGCGGGATTAAAACGACCAAAATTTAACGGTGTCTAGGGTTTTTTGACTGGCCTGTTGGTCTAGTGGTTAGTAGCCCTGACTGCTATGCCGGAGGTCGTGGGTTCGATTCCCACCCAGGACAAATGTTTGTGTGATGAGCACGATCATTTGTTCTGTGTCTGGGTGTAATTTATCTATAATATGTATGTATTTAGTAATATATAAGTATGTCTATCAGTTGTCTAGTACCCATAACACAAGCTCTGCTTAGCTTGGGACTAGACGACTTTGTGTGATAGTATGTGTGATATTATATATATTATTATATTATATTATTAATTCTCTTTGATACAAAACGCTAAACACCATAACACAAACCCATACTAAAATAAACAAACATTTATGCTCAAAGTCGATTTTTGCCAACGCTGAGCGGCGCGACTACGTAAGCATTAATTATTCGGCTTGACCGGCGCGTGGCGTCGCATAATGTTTGGACAACCTGTGATCATTTATAACTTGGACACGTTTGGCCAAGAGATAAGCGTCTGACTACTGACAGGCAATGTGTGTTTGTAGAAAAATGAGGGCCATGTTTGGGTGGTGGGGGTTAATGATTATGATGTGAATACATTGAGTTTTGGGAATCGTTTATAAATATTTTTAGATTCAATCGTGTGGATTGAAATTGTTAGGTTTATGAAGGATTAGCTTTTGCCAGCGGCTTCGCCCACGTGAAAGTCAGTTTTTCCATACAAACTTCCAACCCCCTTTTTACCTGTCCGACCGTCCGGCAACCGACCGGACCGAGCCCAAGTCGTCGACGGCGTGAACTATTCCCGCAAGCCTCAAGGAGCCTGCTAGCTGCAGGCAGGCAGGGTCAAAGCCTACTGGGGCCAAGGGCCACTTTCTGAAAAGAAAGGCTCGACCCCGGTATGATAGGCAACGAAGGAACGGGGTAAGATTTTAGTCAGTAAGAGTCTGATACTATCTCCCGCCCCGCCCAAGGGCGGGATTTGTCATTGGATGATTTCACCTACCATAAAAAAACTTGTCAAGGTGTTTCTGAGATTTCGTGATTAATCATTGAGTGATATTTCGCTTTTAAATATATATAGATTCAAAATTCAAATACCTAACTAAATATTAATCTAGCTGGGCGAATTTTTTGTTGGATAACAAAATGTTAGTTGTAAATGGCTGGCCATTATCATTCATCTTTCACGTCGACTGGCCCTATACCTATTTCTTGTAATCCGTGAATACCCGAAATCTTCTAATAACTCTCTCTTCATGTATTTTTGAAAATTGAATAAGTTTAATCAGTTTTCAGGTAGAAGATGTATTCCCAAACTCTTTAAAAATTTTCACTACAGTACACTACACTTACCGTTATAATTATGAGCATATATCACTTTCTGCAAAGCAGTAAAGCTAACAAATGTGGCAGCAAAACCATGAGGTGGAGATAAACCTCACGCCACCGCTCCCGTTGCAGAGACCCCAGGCATAGAGTCGCAGAGCAATTCTTAATCATCGTATGCTTATGAACGGCGATTAATGGGTAACTCACCGTTCAGCTATCCGGTAAGGAGCAAGCTTGGGTCGAAAGTGCGTTGCGTTTCACCTGCACCTCAAGAAGATGTCAGTAAGACGGTACTTGTTACGGTCAATGCCTGCCAAGGCTAAGGATTGTTCGAAAAAAATGTCATTGAGGTCGTAAATGGCCACTGAAAAGAACATTGTAGGAACATTGTAGTCAATCTTTGTTGTTTTCTTTTGGTCCACCAGAGAGACGAGACGAGAGTCCTCAGAGTAGCGTAGTATTGATAATGTTTAAGAAAAAATCAATATCAACACGTCTTTCCTAACACAAAATCATAAAGTAACTATTTTGAAGTGACGAAAATACCCCGGTAGCATATCAGTATTCAAGCAAAATTGCAGCAGAGACGGTAGTCGCAGACTCTCACATACAAGTTTAATGAACTCTGTCGCGTTCGTCATCCGCTAACTTCGTGGCTCCACACTATAGTAAATTTGTTGGGACTAAATGTTTATTAATGTGTTGTGTGAGTTGGTTTTGTTCAGAGCTAGTCTTATTATTTTTGTTATGAAAAAATAGTAGTTTGTTGTTTGTTTGATCTAGTTTTGTTGGAGTAGAAAAAGCGACGGATTTTATTTTTGTTCTAGAATCGTTGTAGGATAGGAATGTTTTTATAATATTATTTTTATTTACTGTAGCTTTTGAACTTCTTTATATTTTATTTCTTTAGATACGTTTCAGGAAAGCTTATAGAGTAACAATAGTATATAAATAAATTGCTAATTACAAGCTTTACGTATAATGCCCGAATTATTCCTTCTTGTACAAAAATGGTTTCATTAAGAGCTTCCTAGCTGTGCTTGTTATAGCGCAAAAAATGTCAATTCCAGGTTCACAAGAAATTTTCCTCACACTACGACTGGGTCTCAGAAAATAATAAAAAAAATAAAAATCTCAGAAAGTAATACATACTCCCATACTTAAGGACTAAGTACACTGCGCACACGTGTACCACATACGCCGACCTCTGGTGCTATTCTCTAAGAAAACGCAGCGGTACCGCAACGACGAACATTCAAATATTGATACATGGAATTAACAATTCAGTGTATAGGTACATTACGTTGACAATCCAATGTATCTATTTGGGAGTTGGTCGTTGAAGCAGCGCTGCGTTTTCTTAGAGAATAGCACCACTGGGCGCGTCGGTCTCCATACATTTTATATGGAAACTAGACTTGTAGAGGTACACTTGATCCACGCCACGCGTCGTTCTACGTACAAATCAGGCGTGTTACACGTGTGCATCGATCTAATGTAGTTCTAGCTTTAGTGTTGACACAAGTGTTTACGTGCCCCATAGTTACTATAATAGTTACAATAATTATTGTTGTAATCTGTAATAAATATTATAATCTTGTTTTTCATGTGGCAACATTAGCACTGTTCCATAATTAAAAAAAAAAAAGAATATTGTCTGTCATGGCGTCACTGTCCTTTCTTCTTACAAAATGTGAAACTGTAATTCTGTCTGTGTTCTAAACGGAAATAAACGTACTATCATTTATCAATTACCACTGGTCTAATTAATTTTGATCCACCACTCCAACATGGTAGCAGAGCGTGGTTGAGTGGTAAAATAAGCAAAAATAGTGAGTTCCAAAAACCGGCCGCTTCTAAGTAAAAGTTTTAGTTCGCGCCTCGTGCAAAGTTTTGAGTCAAAAAGAAAAGACGCTGTTATCACCCATCGATTTATATATTTCATCCAAAATGGCTAATCAAGCTAAAATAGAAGACATAATGATGCCTATTTTTGATGGTGTGAACTATTCAAGTTGGAAATTAAGGTTATTAACCTTATTGGAATACAAAGAATGTAACGAGCCCGCCATTTGCATGATGCCTTCCAAGTTCAAAGATCAAGACGCCGCTTGGAAGAAAATGGATTTAAAAGCAAGGACTATAATAATGAGTACAATTTCGGATAAACAATTAGAATATATTAGCGAGTGTACGACAGCTTATGATATGATGAGAAAGTTTGACAAGATGTATTTAACGCAGTCTACTGCTATGCAAATTATATGTAGAGGAAAAATTGAAGAAATAAAACTAAACAATTACAATACAGTAGAAGATTTCTTTGTCGATTTCGAGAAAACAATAAATGATTTCAAAGCGGCAGGTGGAAATATAAATGAACCTGAGAAGATGAGATACTTGCTCAGAGCTTTACCTCCAAGTTACAGTTATATCGGAGATTTTATTGATGTTATCCAAGAAGAACAAAGAACAGTAGATTATGTG
Source organism: Leucania comma (assembly GCA_958295575.1). Classification (NCBI taxonomy): domain Eukaryota; kingdom Metazoa; phylum Arthropoda; class Insecta; order Lepidoptera; family Noctuidae; genus Leucania; species Leucania comma. The sequence continues at coordinate 23,016,191 of OY282467.1, read as the reverse complement.
AAGTCTAAAATAAAAGAGAAAAATATGACCAGTAGTGACCCGGACAAGAAAAACAATATGAGTACATTCTCAACTAAAACTAAAACACAATGTTTTATCTGTGGAAAGACCGGCCATCTCAAAAAGGACTGTTGGCATGGTCAGAAAAACTATCCAGGAAGAAATCCAACCAGTCAATGCCAGCAAGGACAACAAAGAGGTTCCAACAGAGGTGTTTTTCATCGACGTGGCCGAGGCAGAGGTCAAAGTCATCCCAGAAGTGAGTCGTCAAGCACTCAGCAAGATGGTTCTGTGGCAGAGTCGTGGACTGCTCAAGTATATAATCCAGAAGTAAACTAGGTAATGGGGTGTAGTGAAAAGGAATATAATAACAATAGCGAAATTCATTGGTTGTTAGATAGTGGGTGTACAGATCATATTATAAAGAATGAAATAAAAAAAAAAAAAACATGTTTTTCTAATTATATAGATTTAAAAATTCCCATTGATGTGAAACTACCAGATGGTAAAGTGTTAAAAGCTACAAAAGTAGGCACCGTTAAAGTCGCTTTCAAAAATTATTATAATGAAAAATACATTGATTTAAAAAATGTCTATTTTGTAAAAGATATTAAACAAAACTTGTTAAGCGTTTCAAAAATAACCAAACACTGCACAATAGTAGCAAGAAATGAAAATGCAAAAATCTATAATCAGTCAAGAGAATTAATAGTTGTTGCAAAAAAAATAGACAATTTGTATTGGGTAAAAAGCTTTGTTTCAAAAACTGACAATGATAATATGTATGTAAATTCCATAACATTAACCAATAAAGAAAAATGGCATAGGGCACTTGGCCATGTGAATTTCCAATACTTAAACAAGTTAATTAATAATAAATTAGTAGACGGTTTGCCAGATAAGATTGAAAATAAAGAAATGAAATGTTCAAATTGTATTGAAAGCAAAATGGCTAATGTACCTTTTGAAAATAATAGAACAAAGACTACTGAAATTTTAGAATTGATTCATACAGATCTAAATGGCCCACATAGCACAACTGGTTATGGTGGAGAAAAATATTTTTTGACATTTATCGACGACTATAGCAAATGCACTAGAATTTTTTGTATTAAAAGCAAAGCAGAAACCGCAAGTTGTTTTATAGAGTTTGTTAATTTAGTAGAAAATAAATTCAATAAAAAAGTTAAGAAATTACAGTGCGACAATGGCAAAGAATATTTAAATCGAGATATTTATAATTTCATTAGACACAAAGGAATAGAGTTGTTACCATGTCCACCCTACGTCCATGAATTAAATGGAGTAGCGGAAAGGTATAATAGGTCTGCCATGGACATAGGTAGGTGCTTATTGAGAGAAGCTAAAATACACAGAAGGTATTGGCCTGAAGTTATAAAAACAGCAGCATATCTAAAAAACCGAACCATTGCTAATACAGTTGAAAATAAAACTCCATATGAAATATTTTTCAGTATTAAACCAAATGTTGAACATCTAAAAATTTATGGAAGTAGAGTTTTTGTTAGAGTTCCTGAAGTTTTAAGAAAAAGTAAATGGGATGATAAAGCCCGACTAGGAGTGCTAGTAGGGTATAATGAAAATGGTTATAGAGTTTTATTAAATAATAGAATAATTAATGCTAGACATGTTCAGGTAGTTGAAGAAAATACTCAATTAATTTGCTTAGAAAAACTTGATGATGAAAAGGATAGGGATTTGAAAAACTAAAGCTTCAAATATAGATGAAATAGGCACAAATGATATTGAAGAAGACTATGTAGATGCAAATGAAACTAATTCTAATAATACTGTAGAAAATATGGTTAATGATGATCTTGTGGATAATTTCAATAATAAAAAGAATGAGCTCGTAATAGAAGAAAGGTCTAAAAGAAAGAGAAATCCAGTTTCCAGATATGGTTATCCAGTATCACATTTTATATATGTAAATTACATTGATGCAAATGTACCAAATACATTTGAGGAGGCGATGAGCTCCCATGATTATAAGGAATGGCAAGTAGCGATGGACTCTGAAATAAATAGCTTAAATAAAAATAATACATGGCAAATTGTTGAACGTCCAAAAGATAAAAAAGTTATTGATGTCAAATGGGTCTTTAAAAGGAAAAGTAATAATGTTTACAAAGCTAGACTAGTTGTACGAGGATTTCAGCAAAAGGACAATCTTGAAAATGTTTATTCACCAGTAGGAAAAATGCAAACATTAAAAATTTTATTATCATATAGTTGCAAAAATAATTTATTTATAGAACAAATGGATGTTGAGACAGCATTTTTAAATGGTTATGTAAAATCAGAAGTATATATAGAACAACCAAAGGGTTATGAAACTGGAGATAATAAAGTTTACAAACTGCAAAGAGCCCTCTATGGTCTCAGAGAGAGCCCAAGAGTGTGGTATGATTGTTTCAACAAATTTATTGAAAAATTGAATTTTGTTAGAAGTAACTATGATTACTGTTTATATGTCAATAATGCAAACAAAGATCCAATATATATATTAATATTTGTCGATGATCTCCTAATTTGTTGTAAAAATAAAAGTAAAATAGAAGAAGTAAAAATTAGTTTATTAAAAAATTTGCTATGAAAGACTTGGGAAAAATAAAAAATTATATTGGCATAGATATTGACTATAATGAAGATAGGAATAAAATGACCTTAAGTCAAACAAAATATATTGAGTCTTTGGTTGTAAAATACAATTTAGAAAATTGTAAGTTATATGATACTCCTATGGAAACAAACTTAAAATTAGAACAAGCTAGAGAAGTAGATGATAGTATAAAGTATAGGAGTATAATTGGTGAATTATTGTATATCAGTACAGGCACTAGGCCAGATATAGCATACAGTGTAAATTACTTAAGTCGATTTCAAAGTTGTTATGACCGAACTCATTACAAATATGCAATGAGAATCTTAAAATATCTGTATAAGACTAAGGATTTAAAGTTAACATACTATGATAATGTAAGCTCTGAAATTTTAGATTGTATGGTAGATTCTGACTATGCAGGAGATAATGTAGACAGAAAATCTACAACAGGTTTTGTAGTTAGATTATTTGGAAACTTAATTTTTTGGAAAACTCATAAACAAAATACAGTAACTAAGTGTTCAACTTTTGCAGAATATACTGCTATGTCAGAAGCAGTGACTGAAGTACTTTTTATCAGAAACTTGTTAAGTGAGTCATTCAGTGTTAAATTTGATATACCTATAAAACTGTATGAAGATAATTCAGGTGCAATTTCGATTGCTAAGTATGGTAATTTTACTAAAAATTCAAAGCATATTGAAGTTCAATATCATTATATAAATGAAAATTATGAAAAGGGTATAATTGATATTGTAAAAATTGATACAAAGTTTAACTTAGCAGACATGTTAACTAAAAGTTTAGATAAGTCCAAGTTCGTGAAAAATAGATTAGGGTTAAAATTAATTTAAATATGTTTTCTTAGCAATAGCAAGGTAAGAGTAATACAAAACAAGATTTTAAATTTAAGGAGGCGTGTTGTAATCTGTAATAAATATTATAATCTTGTTTTTCATGTGGCAACATTAGCACTGTTCCATAATTTAAAAAAAAAAGAATATTGTCTGTCATGGCGTCACTGTCCTTTCTTCTTACAAAATGTGAAACTGTAATTCTGTCTGTGTTCTAAACGGAAATAAACGTACTATCATTTATCAATTACCACTGGTCTAATTAATTTTGATCCACCACTCCAACAATTATGATTATTACAACTAGATTTTCAAGTTATCGTAAAATGAAATTAAGTCAGCATCACATAATTGTGTATTATTTAAAATACATCGCACTGAACTATTTTTATTTTATTTTATTGGGTCAAAGACATACTATTAAAATTAAATTAAATAAATTATTAATACTATTAAACTAAGTACTACCAGTGGCTTCACCCAAGATGAAAGTATCCTAAAAGCTGTTATTTGCGCAAATAAGCTGTGGACTGTATGTTTAAAAAAGCGATCTAAGGTTTGTTAACAATATGCAGGTACTGTGCCTTTATTGATGAATGGATGTATTAGGGAGGAACACTGACCTTTTGACCTCGAAGGTTCCACGTGGCGCCGGCCGGCGAACCTCGACTTCGCACATTCAATCACTGCCAGGTCCTGTATTGCACTACACTGCACTATTGTTGAGTCTTTGAATGGTTGGATCACGAAATAGTCAATTTTCTTGTAATTTCGAGCGGGCGATGTTAGCGGAGCGGTCACATTCACAATCGAAGCACAAACACGTAATGTCATTTCATTTCTTGAGGTCGTGCGGGCGAAGGGAAACGGAAGGGATAGGATTGCTAGGCCAAAAAATAAATTACAAAAAACAAAATCGCGGATCATAGCAAATTGGCGCAACCATTCCCCCCGGGTTTGCAGGGTTACCTTCAAAGAAAAGGAAAAAACAAAAGCGAAACTAAACCCTATTACTATATCTAAACTATCAATACTAGGTAGCGAAACAACTTATAACTAACTATGCCACTACTACTGATTAGGCAGAGGGCAGAGGCGAATAACCGGACGCAGGTACGATCCAGTTGCGGTTTTAACCTTTACGACTCGCGTTATTCCGTTCGAACCCGGAAAAACTTCTTCCACTACACCAAGAGGCCAGTGCAGAGGAGGCGCACTCTCAGTCTTCAGTATCACCACAGTACCGACTGTGACTGGATCTGAAGGAGTGTTCCACTTTTGACGCGACTGCAGCGTATGCAGATAATCTGTCCTCCATCGCTTCCAAAAGGACTGAACTAAGCTATCTAGCAGAGTGTGACTACAAGGTTTATGTGATTCTAAACTACGAAATTCTATTGAAAAATAAAATTTCTGCAACTCTCGAAGTACAACTGATTCAGCTCTATCCAAATCAGCTGCGATTATAGAACCACGCGATGGTAATAATCTCAAAAATCTTAGGACGTAAACTACACAGCGTAATAGTCTCGACCAAGACGAGACTCGATTAGACAACAACAAAACAACTGACTCTTCACGCGGAACTGATACTACAAGCGTATGTTTCTTCTCCTCGGGTGGCTCTGAAACAGTAGCGGGGTTAAACGGAGCACTTGGCCACTCGTTAGGAGTGGTATGAAGCCAGGGAGGGCCACAAAACCAAAGCGGATGATTTAAAATTTGCGCAGGAAGCAAACCACGTGAGAGACAATCGGCTGGGTTTTCTGTTCCAGCGACATGGAATATATTTTCCGGTGACAATTCAGCTTGAATCTTAGCCACCCTATTTGCGACAAACGTGCCCCATCGATGGGGTGAAGAGTGGGCCCAACATAGAGCAACGGTTGAGTCTGAAAACGCTACAATTCTCTTTATATTAATGCGAGGACGACAAGTTTTGACTATAGATGTAATCAATTGAACCAACATAAGAATAGCGCAGAGTTCGAGACGAGCAAGAGAGACAACCTTACGAGGAGATACCTTTGATTTTGCGCTAATGAGGAAAACTGAAATTTTATCGCCATTTTGGACCTGAAAGTAAACCACTCCCCCGTAAGCCCTCTCACTGGCGTCTGCGAAACCCACCACATTAACAACAGTGTCTGGTACTATACCAACATGGCGAGGAATCTGTATCTGATCGAGCATTGGAAGCTCTTTCCTATAGCGAGCCCACAACTTAGCAACACTGTCAGGAGCGGTGTCGTCCCAATCACAGTTGGAAAGCCAAAGCTCTTTTATAAGCAGCTTTGCATACAAAACGACAGGAGCTACAAAACCCATTATATCCCATATCCGAGCTACACATGCTAGGATAACGCGTTTGGTACAAGTTGGCGGAGTCGAGCTAATTTTAAGACTGAACATATCAGTTGCGGGTGACCAACTTAAACCAAGGATCTTATGCGAATCACTATCATCGAATTCCTTTACCGAAGTCAACCGGTGTGACGGTGGAATCGACTCTAATGTAGCTTGCGAGTTGCTTGTCCATTTCACCAGATCAAATTGACCGGACTTCATGAGGCTGATTACTTGAGCAGCGGTCTCTATAGCCTCTGCTTCACTAGGTACACTGTACACAAAATCGTCCATGTACAATCCGGTTTCAATAGTGGCCCTTGCTTTCGGGTATGTATCACCCTCGTCAGCGGCCAACTGCTTGATAGTGCGAAGAGCGTGAAAGGGACTAGACTTAAGCCCAAAACAAACACGATTGAATTCGTAAACCTTCAAAGGTTCCTGCGGAGAAAATCTATACAAGAAGCGTTGGAATCTACGGTCACATTCTCTGATTCCAATACTAAGAAACATTTGCCGAATATCAGCAGAGAGCGCAATAGCAAACAAGCGAAAATTTACTATTATTTCAAATAAGTTACCCTGGAGGTTCTGACCACAACACAAGATATCGTTAAGCGATATGCCAGTACTAGTTTTAGCGCTACCATCCATAACCACACGCAGTTTAGTTGTAAGTTTGTCTTCTCTAACAACTCCATGGTGCGGGATGATGTAAAACGGGTAATCACGTGTCTCCTCAGTCTCGGCAGGCGCTGATGAGATATAACCTTTATCTAAATATTCGATCAGCACATCATCATAGGCTTGCTTCAACTTAGGAGACGCCTGCATCTTACGTTCCAAGCATAGAAAGCGTTTTTCTGCGGAGGCACGGGAGCCACCGAGCGAAAAAATATCACCCTTGAAAGGGAGCGCGACAACATAATGACCATCTTTATCACGAGTAGTCGTGCGGGTATAAATCTCCTCAGTGACCTGATCCTCAGGGCTGAGAATAGGCGGGACATTGACCTCTTCAATCTCCCAGAACTTGCGGATGGTAGACTCAAGCGGCGGCTCGACGGTGCAACAGTGCGACACAGTCGAGTAACTATCTAAACAAGCGGGTGCGGAACCAACTATAACAAACCCGAGAACTGTTTCCAGTGCGTGCGGAGCGGGGTACATCGGAAGACCTTGAATTTTACGTGATAACTGGAGATGCGGGAGAATTGAAGCACCGATCAATAGATCGATATCTCCAGGGAAAGCGTAATTTCCGTCGGCTAACTGCAAGTTCTTAAACTCCGTCAGCATGGACGTGTCAACCGGTACCGTGGGCAACCGTTCCGTAATCTTATCTGCGACTAGCGAATCCATTTCAAACGAAATATTACGATTAAAACGTGAACTAAATATTATTTTAATGGAACCGTGAATGGTTGCCTTTAAACCTCCAAAACCTTTCACTTCTGAGCGGGATGACCAATTATTAAAACTAAAACCAAGGCGTTGACAACAATCCCGAGTAATAAAATTACTCTGGGAAGCGCCATCTAGTAGCGCTCGAACGGTGTGCGGTTTGCCAAAGGCATCTACAATGACAACTTGCGCGGTCGCAAGTAAAACGGTAGAGATTTGAGTACCAGCGGCGGAAAGCGAACACAATGTTACGTCGTTTGCACTTGCAGCAGGCCGCGCGTCACAAGCGTCGCGCGTCTGCGCAGGCTGCGGCTGCGATGGCAGCTTACTACTCTCAAAATGTAAGAAGGTATGATGTCTAGCTAGACATTTACGACAGCTAACACCACTGTTACATGACGTAACCAGATGTTTGTCACTTAGACAATTAAAACACAAATTATTAGTGCGGACAAACTTGTAACGATCCCTAGGCGATAATCTCTGAAATTCCGAACACTTGTACAGCTGTGTATGGCTACCCTTACACAGAGAACAGTCAGGTGTTGAGGCGGTATTAACTAGCGTATGTGCAGTCTTGACTGACTTCGATGACGCGTCTATACGGCGATCGGAACCTGTCCTATTCGTGACTTCATGACGTGCCGACGTGCGCTGCAATACCTTAATATGGTCGCGAATAAAAGATTCTAAATCTTCGAACTTAGGTATTTCGTTACCGCGCTGAGTCGTTTCAAACAGACGAACAGTTTCAGGATCTAATTTCTTTAAACCGATATACAAAAACAAAAAGTCACAGAGGTCATTGACCTTTAGGTTCTTTACTGCACGAACAGACGATGCGAAAATATTTAAAAACTTCTCTAAATTATGATCGTTACAAACGGAAAAACTTTTCAAATCGAATAATTGATCTAAATATGCGGTGGCTACTAATCGCTTATCTTCGTATTTTGTTTTTAAAGTGTTCAAAACTAAAGTGTAATTTTCAGCGCTAAACCGGTCAATTTTTCTACGAGATAATGCAATCTCTCGTGATCTGTCAGCGATGTGTTCCTATGTATTATATTTTCGAAACTATCTATAAATAAATTCCAATTTCGAATGTCACCATTAAATTCAGGTATTTGAATTGGCGGCAATCGTGGGCGTTCGCGAGGAGGGTTGGATAAACCACTCGCGGGGGGGGGAGTCTCTAAACTCCTAGCAATACGTTTGATACGACAATACAAGTCATCAAAGGACGACAATGCCTGATAACTCACACAGTAATCAGGATTTAACTCCAACTCTAAAATGTTTATATTATTAATTGTAGATTCAAAATCCGCGCGCAAACTATCTAAAGTTTCCAACGAACACAAGAAAGCATCTCTAATCGCCAGATCCGAGATTTGCAAAGATTTATCACAAATTGATTGAACACGTGAAAACTGTGAGTCCCTTTTAGCGTATAAAAGCTTTAACTGAACCTTTAAATCAGTACTAACCTTGGTTCCCTTAAGAGACATCTTGTTTTGATATATTCACACTATACACTCAAACAAACACTTAACGAATTATTAAGTAAGCGATAATTATCAGATTACAATATGGTAATATTGTAAACAACAAAGTGAACGGCGAACGAACGGAATAACCTGAATCAATGAGTGAATATTACCCAATTTCTCGATTAAATCATTCACGTCGTTCATATGCGTATATAATCTATGGTTTATCCGTTTCCTACAAATATTCACTCAACAATGAACGGGTATTTTTGAAATGCGTCTACCTACATGCAATTTGTAGGACTTCCGAATGAATTTTGTCAAGAAAAAGAATGCGATCGATTTATATCTACGCTGATATTTACGTAGCTAACTATAATTATGCGGTGCGGTTGACGGCGTAGGTACCGTAATTATCAATGGCTCTTTAACTATACGAGCGAAATAACGTTTAGTTGCCTAAATGCCTAGATGCGGGTTTTCTACTATTATATCTAGGTGAACAGGCGCGTTGCGTTTATTCCCTATGGAACAAATACTATATTGCGAAATTACAAGAAAATGATTCACGATCCTGCTCGTAGGACCAAAAGTAATGGTTGCGCAAATAAGCTGTGGACTGTATGTTTAAAAAAGCGATCTAAGGTTTGTTAACAATATGCAGGTACTGTGCCTTTATTGATGAATGGATGTATTAGGGAGGAACACTGACCTTTTGACCTCGAAGGTTCCACGTGGCGCCGGCCGGCGAACCTCGACTTCGCACATTCAATCACTGCCAGGTCCTGTATTGCACTACACTGCACTATTGTTGAGTCTTTGAATGGTTGGATCACGAAATAGTCAATTTTCTTGTAATTTCGAGCGGGCGATGTTAGCGGAGCGGTCACATTCACAATCGAAGCACAAACACGTAATGTCATTTCATTTCTTGAGGTCGTGCGGGCGAAGGGAAACGGAAGGGATAGGATTGCTAGGCCAAAAAATAAATTACAAAAAACAAAATCGCGGATCATAGCAAATTGGCGCAACCATAGAGCATGATCTACTCATGTGCCAAGTTTAATTTAAAACCCATATTAATAAAATCGTTCAAGCCTGAATAAATTACGTACACACACTCACAGACTTTCTCCTTTTTAATATTAATGTGTGTGTAATATTAATTTCTACTTAATTCTATTGAAAAACACTTTTGAACATAAAAAAATAACTTTAAATTACATAAAATGTAATTTATACCGACATATAAGTCAATAATGCCATGAAATAGATACAATACTTGCAGCAAAATTATTAGTCTAAAATTAAACACGATATTGTGACCGAACCCATGACGATATAGTTATAATACAATACCTTTTGATATTTCAGGAAGCATCAGGACTCTATTATCAACTAGAACTAACAGCAGAACCACAAAACAATGAAAACTAATCAACAGATATAATGCCAAACAAAATACTAGAGATAGATTAGGCACTATTGAAATTGATACCGAAGCCATACAGTAGAAGGGGCTCGGTGTGAATCGATAGGATTATCCCCTTATGATGACACCTCCACAACCTCTGTTTTCACACGAAATTGGGGATTAGGGACAGTTTGGTAAAATGAGTATTTTTTAGGTAACTTTATCTATTTGATATTTAGTTTGAGGAGTGCCAGTATGAAGAAGCGTGAGAAAATTGTAACAGTTGTGAAATGGTCGTGAGAACTAGCTGGGATATCACTATAATATTAAAATCGAGCAGGAAACGCTGGCAAAATAACGTTTCTTGTTTGAGAACCTCCTTTAGTTTTTAACTTTATTTTAATTTTATTATTTATTGTTATAGTGGCAATAGAAATACAATTTCTATGAAAATTTCAACTTTCTACCTCTTCGGTGTATGACATATAGCCCTCTGATAGACAGCGAACAGACAGTCACGAACAAACAACGGAGATTTAGTAATAGGGTCTAGTTGGTACCTTTTTGATAACTGATGGACTTTCTTGTGGAACTTTAAAGAAAAATCAACTCTAGAGTTTCTCTTGTTGTTTCTATCAGTCTAAAATTTAACACTCTATTTGACACTCCATGTATCATAATATACTAGGATTCCGAGATTGTTGGACTAAGGAATGAGTTCGAAACAGTTACCGCGGTCCTGGAATGCAAAAGACAAATAAATGAACACAAGTGGTTTTAATCAGAAAAAATCAGATACTCCCTCTCGCTCTACCGAGAGTTGTAGGAGTAATTTGATGATACTCCAAAAAAAAATATAGCAAAACCACAATACTTTACGTATTTATGATGAATGCTAATTATGCGATGTTTGTTAGTAATAGCACAGTACTTAGTGCTGATAAAAAAACTTACGAACCCACAATAACAGATCTGAGACATCAAAGAACTAGCAAAAGAGCAAAAAACCATAACTATCATCATAATAAATACAAAATACAACCAATCACAACAGGAAATACGACAGTTTTAGTTCAGTTAGTGATTTCTGAAGTACCCTGGCATATGTCCAGCAATCTTTATGACAATATACCAGTATTCTATTATGAAGATATTCATGAAAAAACGCTAGAACCAGAAACATCTATTGATATTACTGTTGCTGATGCATCTGAAATAGAGGAAAAAGAGGAAGAAAATATCCTTTATGTTATAAAGAATCTGTTAGCAAAAGACAGCTGACAGACCTTGCAATAAAATATTATGTTTATTAGTCTGTTTTCCTTGGCCATGTAATGTCCTTTGGGCCTATTTGAGGATTATATATTTGGGAATACATTAGGATAATAAGAATCTTATTGGATCAGCAAAAAGGTAACTGAAAACAAAGTTTTTTTACACGATTAAGGAAATTGAAAATCTGCATGTTATTAGAAGATTTAGATACAATTGTATTCTGAGAAACATACTAAATACTCAATTTTTTATTCTTTATCCACAATGTAAGTTTATGTGGCAAACATTATCATATGAAACAATCGTGGATCCTGTCAGGAACAGCAAAAGAAGGGTTTGCAGAGATCAGGACTTATTTTTTAAATATCCTATAATTTCACTTAATCTAGATTGTAAATACATTCTTATAAAATAATTAATTAATAATAATTATTATTATTTGTATCATATAGGTATCAAATAATATATCAAATAAGTTAAATAAACAAATGAAGACATAATATTAAATTAAACATTTTAAGTTTTTTATACTTTTATGTGTTTTAGGGATTTATATTTTATATTATTATAGAGAAAAATAAACAAAATGGAAAGTAATATAAGTGTTGAAGAAACAGAAGAGACAGGACTTTACTCTGTACAAAAGTCTTTATTGTTGCTTTATCTTTTCAACACCACAAACAAAGCAAAATTACGCGGTACTAAGCAAAAGAAAAACCACACTCCTATTTCTTTTCACCGAAACGTAAATCGCATTAACTTCTTCAATCTCAACATTTATCGCTATAGTACTTATGAAATAATTCCCTTCATAGTGAGTCTATTGTGTTTCGAGCTATTTCCTCTCTCATTTTTCAAGGAGGATCAACAGGGTCAAACTGCGTCTCGTCTATTGTCTGTGACTCTATGACGTCACCGTGTGGGCTCATTGTGGCTTCGCCCTATTTACTAAGTCCCTCGTTTGTGCTTCCCGTCCGAATGTCCGAGACACTTAGTGCACTCAGTTTGACGGCCTCTTGAGCACTGGCTTGGATTAATCTGGGGAATCAAATTGGAAATTGATTGAGGAGTTATTTGATGAAGAATTTTGAGTTGATTGGTTCAGGGGTTGAAGATCTATAGATAAGTGCAAACACATTAATGCCTTGACATCTAAGCATGCAAGGCATTATATGTTTGTGTGAACCTTGATGGTTTTCAGCATCAAGTGTCCAAGACAACATGAATCTGTTAAGATCATCACCGAAACTGGACTGGTCTTGTGCTATTGTCATACATACCTCATCGTCATTTCAGTGCCCCAAGTGTAGCCATAACGACCGGTCTTGAGCGTTTCTATCCTTCATACAGTCTTAGCCAAATTGTAAAGATTATAACCTAATATCGACATCCAAAGAATAGTATTAGAGAAAAGCAGACAAGCCCTCCCAAAAGATCACCAAAACAGAACCCAAATAAAAGTTAATGTTGATGTCCGTTGCGGTCCGTGCGAAAAAAATTCGACACTTAAACCATCCGAACACGGGCCCAGAAAATTAAATGGCGGCAGAGTAATAATAAAAATGAGTGTTTGTAACACAATGGGTGTGCCTGCGCTCTTACAATTTGGTCACTGGATAACGAAGGAGGCTGGTCATTCAGAAATATTTGAATCAAACTCTTTCAAAAACTCACACTGATACAACCTGTTGAAATATATGTGAGATTTGTATCACAGAACAGTTGGATACAGAAGCCTTAATATAATCTAATAAAAACTCACACACACATTGACAAGCTTCACGTAGACCAAATGCAAGCACATTCGCGACAGGCATTTGTTTGGGATCGCTGCACGTACATGCACGAGTGCAAGTCTGTGTGTGTGCAACTCTTTTCGTACATTATATGGAGCTGACTTTCTGCACCTGTCTGTTTTTTGTAAGTTCAATTGTAAGTTCACTTTGTCTGTGTGTCTCTGTCTTGTGTAGAGTTCCAGTGTGTGAGTTTGAAGGCAGGTTCTGTTGAAGTGAATTTCGTCCACGTTGTCACCGAGATGACCCATCCGAGTACAATGAGCACTATCCATTATTAACGGACGTGTGTATAGCGGACGATGTTTGAAGTATTTTCTGAGATGAGAAAACTCCGGAAATCTTTTGAAATGAGGTTTTATCGAAAGGGTTAAAACGGTTTACTGGTTTTGCAATTTGAGTGTTTCTAGTGCCGACATAAAAAAATTTCATACAAGAATTTATTCGTGCTTATACGTTGTGTACACGACAACCTTAGAAGTTTAGATAATAATCTAATTTTTAGTGTTTTATTATTATTTTATTTGAGAATAGTATGGCAAGATAATTAATTATGAATAATATGCCAAGTAGCCTCAGTGGTTAGTGTTTCTTGGGAAATTCACAGGTCAAGTGACGTGATTGGTAAATGTCGAATATAGGTACGCTTAATTTGTTTTTAGTTTATCCATTCTTTTAGTTTATTAGTAAACTACAAACTATTATTTAAGGGCTGTAAATTAGAAATAATAATAATAATTTCAATTTTCCCATAGAAAATAAATAGTAATAAGCTAACACATATTATAAAGCCATATTATTAGCCGTAAGTTGATGTTTCAATAATTTATTTGTTGTGTTTGTAAACCACTATTGTATTGGGGTATCATGTAAAGATAGTGTGTGAGTTTAAATAAATATATAAATAATAATAAAATAAATAAAAACAAAACTTATTCATTTCCGTATGTTCGAGACAGAGTGTATAAAATACACCTCCATCATACTTTTTTTGTACTAATCGATTCTCGATAGAAAAATAAACATCCCACCTAGAATATGCAATAGTTTTCAATCTAGAAACTGGGCTTGAAAGAATTAGGTATTCTAGTCAATACATTTAAACTCTTTTGAATAATTCAAATGGGATATAAAAAACGCTTTAGACAATTAAATAATAAAGTACCCTTAATTCTGTTAAACCAGTATCAACTACCTTTAATGAGCTATTTAAAAGACAAACGCGAATATCCATTTCGACCCAATCAATTAATCCAGCTGTTGATTCCAATATGTGTTCAAGCAGAATTTTCAGTTGAAATCTTTTGCAGCAATATTGTGCAAATATTATTATTACAGTGAAACGTGTCCAGAATTCATTTGTAAGCAACAAAGGTCGGTTTAATTATATCTGAACCCAAAACTCATTACTTGGCTAGGTAATTTTTTGCATAACGTTTTCATTTTGTAAGGTTTATATTTTGGCTTAATTATTATGATTATTAAATTCAACCTTGCTTCATATTTGAGCTTTGAGTAATTCTTTGTGTGGAAGTCACGCAATGGAGTTCCTAAAAAAAACAAATATCACTAACTTAGAAACACACTTCAAGTTTTCTTTTGTGACCGCATTAAGTTATTGTAGTAAAGTACTAAGTTACTAGACAACACTGTAATCTCGGGCTATATTTGGAAAGATGTGATGAAAAAGAAAAAGATAACAAAAAGAAAAGACAAATGTAAGACTAGAGTGCTAGCCTATACAGGATGGAAGTAAAAGCGAATGCTGAAATGAAAGTATCCAGTGTATTAATGAAATCATTTTTTTTAAAGGTTCTTTAGAGATGTGATATCGATAAACAGCTTTTTTCATTTTGGGTGGAGCAAGATGTGGGAAGACCCACTTGCATTCTTCCAATTGTCTTTCGCATTCCTGGTAACGTTTTCGCTCTTCTTTCTCGGCCTACTGGGCCGTGCCCGATTTACTAAAATCTCTTTGGGGCACACATCGAAAACAACGCATCGTCGATTAAGGTTTGGTACTTACAGGATTGTCAGCCAGCAAGCTATCCATTGGTAATCATCCTTAAGTTCGTGCCTTCGATTTACCAGTGACCATTGTAAGAAATGATGGGAAATTTACCAAACAATGGAACAATACGGGTTAGTAGATAATAGTAAAATAATATTCAGTCGACAGTAGACAATAGTAAAATAATACTCTACCATGAGTTTTAAGCAATAGTATTCGTCGCTACTTGATATCGACGCCGTAAATATTTTGTATGGAAAATTTTGGTTCTGTAAGTGACCGCTAGAGGCGCTGCAAAATTTACCATACAAAATATTTACGTCGTCGATATCGAGTAGCGACGAATACTATTGCTTAAAACTCATGGTAGAGGTACAGGCTATTTTTCTTTCATTTGTCCACCCTGTATATTAAGTTACTTGAGACCACTCTCAACTCAGACTATATTTGGAAAGATGAGATCAAAAAGTAAAAGCAGGTTCTTATTTTGTACCGAAATCACAGCAATGTTATAATGGCGAGAGTTTGTGAGTGTGTGTGTACATTTTTTTTTTCCTTTACAAAATGGATTTGGATGAAATTTTAAACACGGGAAGACCATGTCCTAGATCATGGCTTTTTATGTACCCACAGGAGTATGTACCCGCGGAATGATTTTCAACTTTCACGTGGGTAAAGCCGCTGGTAGTAGGCGCGGGTTTGCGGAGTAGGCGCGGGCTTGCGGACGGCGAGCTATGGGTAGCTCGCTGTCAGACCGTCCGGTAAACATCCGGACCAAGCCCAGGTCGTCAACGGCGCGCACTGTTCCCGCGCGCCTCAAGGAATTGTCAGCAGACCGTAGAGACCCAGCCTGCTAGCTGCAGGCAGGCAGGGTCGAAGCCTACTGGGACCAAGGGTTTGCTTCCGAAAGGAAAGCCCGGCCCTGGTATCTAAGGCCACGAAGGAACGCGGTGGGTTTTTAGTCAGTAAGAGTCTGACACTATCTCCCGCTCCGCCCAAGGACGGGAGATGTCATTGGATGATTTTACCCACCACCAAAAAAAAGAAGCCGCTGGTAGAAACTAGTTATGCACATACTAAATTTCAGTACATCATCATCATTTCAGCCGAAAGGCATTCACTATTGGACATAGGGCTCCCCCAAGCTTCGCACTAACGACCGGACCTGTGCGTCTGACATCCATCGGATTCCCTTCACCCGCACCAGGTCTTCGGCGGGCAATGGCTAGCTTGCTGTCCATCCGTCCGGTAACAGACCGGTCCGAGCTCAAATCGACTACGGCGCGCACTATTCCCGCGCGCCTCAAGGAGTTGTCAGCAAATTGTAGGGGCCCAGCAGGGCCGAAGCCAACTGGGGCCAAAGGTTATGTGAAAATGTCACCAAGGGCCCTGGGACAAAGATAATGAATGGAACAGGGTAGGTTTTTAGTCAGTAAGACTCTGACACTATTTCCCGCCTCACCCAAGGACGGGATTTGTCATTGGATGATTTTACCTACCATAAAAAAAGGTCATCGGTCGATCTTGTGGGAAGCCTTCCAACGCTGCGTCTTCCAGTATGTGGTCACCATTCCAGAACTTTTCGTTCTCATCGACCATCTGTTCTAAGAGCGATGTGCCTTGCCCATTGCTACTTAAGTTTGACAATTTTTAGAGCTATGTCGGTAACCTTAGTTCTCCTGGTGGTGGATATCCTCATTTCTGATGCGATCACGCAAGGAAATTTCGAGCATAGGACCTTCCTATTACTCTTTAGGTGACTTAGAGACAGTGCGGTATGGTATCATTGTTTTAAAATATAAATTTACTACAGTTGAAGCGTATGTATCTGTGTGGTGGAAGTTTTTCTTTTTATGTGGAAAATGGTCAACAAACAGCTGCTCTTTCTTTGTGCGGAACCAGAAGGAAAGTCAGACTTTTACTGACTAAAATCCAGCGGTATTCTTTCAATCGCTCTTTGCATTGCAGAGCCATCGTATCTAACTCTTTTGAACGATCCCGAAGACTTAGCAGGCCGGTTAGCAGGATTTGCTGACACCTCTTTCGACTGGGGTTTGGTACTTAGCGGAGTGCCGGACGGTAAGCTACCTATTGCTCACCATCCGCAAGTATGCATCTACAGTAGTCAGAAATCGATATACGACTCCCAACTAACTCCTCTTATTTGTCTTCTTTTTCTTCTTCCTGCCCTTATCCCATATTACTTAGGGTCGGCGTAACACGATTTTTCTTCCACTCCGTCGTGTCACCCGTTATACTGTCACTAACTCCCTTTTCTTTCATATCACTCCTCACACAATCCATCCATCTGTTCTTTAGCCTCCCTCTTCCTCTCCATCAATCTACGTGTAAACTCAGAACTCTTTTAGTAACATATGTTTCATCTCTCCTCTTCACATGACCATAACAAGACAAACGATTTCTTTCAACTTTTCAGTCGCTGGCGCCACTTTTAAACTTTCTCTAATATACTCGTACATAATTCTCACTTTATCCATTCTCGTCACACCACACATCCATCTCAACGTTCCCATCTCCGCTACATGTAATCTTTTTTCATGCGTCTTTTTCACAGCCCCATTCTGATCCTTATAGTATGACAGGTCTTATCACGAACTTGTAACTCCTCTTATCTGTAGGTACAGAGTAAAAATGAGTGTCGAACTTCTAGTGATTAAAGCCTACCTATCTTCCTTGCCGTCGCAGAACCTCAGTACCTCTTCCAAACAATTCCACAACCCGTGGAAATTTCCCATTACCTTGTTAGTTAATACGGTAAAGCGATAACAGCAACTCAAAGTTTACAAGGGGCATTTTTTATAAAAGCTTTTACGATTAGTAAAACAACGATAATAGCGAGGTAAAAATATATAATATTTCCTTGAAATCAACGAGCTTAGTTCACTTTACCTGTTATTAAGAACAAACGTTTTGGAGAGGATTTTTTGACTTAAAGATTCCCGGGTTGTAGCCATCAGGAAACACAGATTCCGGTAGGGAATTCCACTCCTTACCTTAAGAATGATTTGATCAATCCATGGAGTTTCTTGCACGTTCTTCTCCATAGAGATCTACGCTTTGGAACGTGCAATTTAGCTTCAATTTTTTTTGGACTGACCGACATTTTGACAATTCATAAGTGCCTGTAATTGGTCTATTTGAAATAAACGCTTCTGATTTCTGATTTCTGATTTCTGATTTCAATTCAGGATCTTTCACTTGGTAACAGTGCTATTATTGTAATGTGTATCTTACGTTTGCTGTTCGTTGCAAACAAAGAATATACTCGTACCTAAATTAGTTTAAAGATGGATTGCACAAGGCGTGTTTTTTTTTACTGACTAAAACTCATCAGTAGTTCTTCAGTTACCCTTTGCGTTCCAGAGTCATGGTAATTCTTTCGGTTATTCCTGCATCCCAACAAGTGCTACAAGCTTGCCCACGGCTGAACATTGGCCTCTCTGTAAAGCAGTGGTGGGCGAGTGGTAACGGCTCCGATTTACGAGTTTGTAGGTCTCATGACCTAACCCAGCCAGGCGCATTATTTTTTAATTAGTCTATACTTTCCCACAGCTGGGCAAAGGCCTCCCCCAATTCCTTCCAGGCATTTTTCTCTCGGGCCACCTCGAACCAGCCCTTGCGGTAGGCGTCCAGGTCGTCTCGCCACCTCTTCCCAGGTCGACCTCAGCGGCATCGTCCATCGCCAGGCACATTACTTTGTATAATTTATTTCTTCACCACTGTTCTCAAAACGGTGAAGGAAAATACTGTAAGGAAACCGGCATGTCCTAGAACCAAAAATTCGAAGACATGAAACTAAACCCGCTCCGGGCCCGCGTGGTGGATTACGGCCCATTCCCTTTCCTAGAGACCAGCAGTAGGCCTGAGTTCCAGCAGCAGAGATATTATAAGGCTGATGCTATGCTATACTATTAAAACAGCAAGTGACAGAATAAAAAAACTGAGAACCTGTGTCATGTAACAACCAGCACTGGGTATGCGTGGTAGATTACTGAACAAGTATAACGAAATATTTCAATGTTTTATTGTTGTTTTTGTTTTTTAAATGTTTCAGATTTATTCTGTTCTATGTGAACTAAGCGTTATCTATCATAGCTTAGTAGCTCTCGGTCAGCAACTGACTTGAAGCTAATAACAAGGGAATGAAAATAGAAAAAAAAAATTGCTTAGAGATAATATTGCACTAGACTAGTGAAAGGAATCGCTCTTGAAACCTAGATATGCAGCACTGCAATAAACATAATTTATTACTGGTATTTGGTGCAAACTGTAACGAAGAAAATAATTTCAATTTAAAACAAAATAGTGTTAGGTCCACTATACAATTTTACTTACCTCATGTGAGAAACTGACTCTTCTAACTGATACGTGTGTGAGAAGAAGGAAGATGTACAAGCATGTGTTGGTGGAACATGTCCGATACAAAGACGAAATAAACATTTATTTAAAGGCGTTGAAGTTGACCGCAATGGATGTAGGAGTTTTTAATGGCCTCTTAGCCAAACCTAATTATAGTGCTGCAAAGTTTTGTATTCCTTGATAGATTTAGGAAAATATTTTTTATTTTTTGTGTGATTGAAGTGTAGTAGTAGTAAGTAGTAGGTACGATGGAATTAGCATCGTCACAGGAGTGTACGAAAAATCCTTAAATAAAAAAGATTTTAAAAAATTGTGTTAAGTCCGCTAAATTCAAATTTAAGTATTTTTTCTTTCATTTCAGATTCTCAATTCAATTCAATTCATCTTTATTATTGATCACAGGTAATTGTACATGATACAGATGGTGTTAATTAAATATTTTACGAAGAGTCATGTCCTACCCTTAGGGCGTACAATAAATTTTGGAACCTATAGTGAGTTTACATGCATGACAACAACATTCACACACAGCTTTCTATCTTCATTAAAATATGATTGGCGACTATACACCGTATTTATTTATGAAATTATAAAATCATTTTAATGATCAAAACGTTCCTCTCAGTTCGTCTAAACCTTTAGAATGGCTATTTCATAAGTGTAAGTTATGCAATAGAGTACCCTATAGTGAAACTAAACCTTTTACATTTTTCTGTACTAATCCTCATCAAATTCCTTGCAGTCAGCACAACTCTTTTTGTTTCTTCCATTCTGTCCTGTCAACCGTCAGTCCATCACGTTATCATAGGAATGATATGAAAGAAAAGGGAGTTCCTTTATTTTCATATCATTCTTTCACACATTACATTCATCTTTTCTTTGGACATCCACAATAATTAAAAAAAAAATGCCAATTTTGAAGACTTAAGAATTACCAATTTTTTTTCAGCGGCTTCGCCCGCGTTTAGGTAGAAAATTATCCTAAAAGCTACATACTCCTAGGATAAAAAGCCTGTCTCCTATTCTTTCTATTCCTAGTCTACCCCTGAACTAATTTTAAGCATAAAGAATTAACAAAAATACACTAACACAACAGTGTGAGTAAGTATCACACACAAAAATGTACATACAAATTTTCACCTTTATAATATTATAGTGATTAATATTTCCATTGTAAAAAGAAACGTCGACTGATACTCGTACATAAATTATTATGTGATTTAACAGCATGGTGTAAGAAAGCACACCAACTCTATGAGTACATAATAATCAATATTATTTTAAAAGCGTCATAATTATACCTTAATATTTTGTTGGAAATGTTATCCAAAAGCGATATTTAAGGAAGCAAGCCATAAAAGTTATGGTCGGTTATCTATAGCAACAATTATTTGTTAATTGGCGTACATTTATAGGCCGTTTTAAGGTAACAGTGGCTATCGAACGGGCTTAAGTGATACATTATAAGCGGTCAGCGTAAAATGTTACTGTTGCAATTTCATTAATCAATTGATTTATCTAACTTTGTATATTTTTATTTGCAGTTTTTTTTTTTTTTTTGGCAATAAAACATCATTCTATTCAGTAAATTAAATTAATTGGGAGAATTTTTCAAAGTAATTGAATATAGTGACCTATCGTAAAAGTACACACACGATGTGTCTCTTAAAAAAAATTGAAAGAGCTCATGTTATGAAGAAATAACTTTTTACCTATGAACGAAAAAACAATACAGGAAAAAAAGAGTAAAACAAGTCAGACAATGAAAAGAAAACATAATTTATATCACACAGGCACGACAAACGGCAACAATCACAAAATATAAGAACAAAATTGTGAATGGGCGAAGATTGTCACTCACTGGACGCCTGAAAGAGGTCGACTTTGCCGACGTCAATCGCGGTGAAGGCATGCTCGCGATGAAAATTTAGCCAGTGATAGCCCAACAAGACAGAGAGGTTTGGAAAGAGAAGAAGAAGCCTTTGCCCAGCCGTGGGATACAATGTAGGCTAATAAAAAAAAAAACGAATAACAGAAACCAAATGCTTGCCTTCGGTGCTACACAGTGTTTTTATTTTAATAGTCGGAAATATAAATCAAAATCTCTCCCGCTACCGCTTACAACTCACCCCCCTACAACTTAACCGTCACGCAAGCACCAAGTACCCGCTTCTTTAGGCTCAGCGATTATTTAACAATAAATTATTCGTGCCACAATAAATTTACATATTCAGAATCGCCCTCCGTTGAGTAGTAAATAAATTACGTTTCGTTACCTTCTCACGTCGTCATAATTGAGTGGTAAGGTGTATTGACTTGGGCGTGCGTTCGTGACCTAATGAATACGGAATATAGGCTTTGTATTTCAGTATTTTTTGTTGTTATTTAAAAATATACGTTTTGTTAGTTTATTCTTTTAAATATAAATTACATTTCTGAATGTAACAAAAATATATATAATTAATTTATATTGTATCCCACCGGTATCAGAAATAGTTGAGCTCTGTCCCTGATATCGATGGGCTACCAACGTTTTAGACTTCAGAAAAGCCTGTCAGATCAAGCCTATGCTTCCTTCTATTATGGCTGAGATTCGTGGCTATTAAGCCATTAGCTGACACGACTATTTGTACATTATATGATCACCGAGTCCACATCAAATTTTTATATAATGTGCTCTAAAAAAACAAAATTTCAGATGTAAAGTACCTTATTAATTTAACTTACTTAATTTATTGTTACAATCTCGAGTGAAGAATAAGGATTTCATTACAAATTAATCAAATCGTTCCGTTTACCTCACATCATTACAATATCATACATTGATGAAAAAAACAAAAGAAAACATACCACCAGGAGTGAAATATTATTTATTGATGACTTTTCTGTGTCTATACTTTTGATTAGCTAATGGACCAATGCACAAAAAAATATACCAGAACCACGTCAATAAACACAAATATTATAAAGGCCAAAATTTGTTTGGTAGTATGATTTTACTTCTTTGCGCTCGAAAGGCCGAAAGGATTTAGTTGAAATTTGGTACACGGGTAGACCATACCCTAGAATAATATAAAAATACTTTTTAACTCAGGAGTATATTCACTTGAGATAATTTTCATGTTCTACTTTTACGAGAACGAAACTGCTAGCAGCAGTTAAAACTATATAACTCTACGTACTATAATTAAAACATAAATCACTTCAGAACTTCATCGTACATATCAAGCTTATAAAGGCTTAACATGAAGGTCCTTCAAGCCTAAATACATAATATACCTTTACATAAGAAATAAGAATTCTCTTTAAACATTGAACTTAACAATTTATGCATGGTATCGCAACACGCAAGTGCACGATGTTGATTTGTTTTTTCTACATTCATTTCATGGTTTAGACGTAACAACTAGCGAAGGGTTATTTTTCTTTATTACTGCGTAGAAAGTTATTTTCTCAATTATGTAATGGCAGTACATTATTAAGTTAGGAGGTAGCTTGCTAAATTTAAGTGACAGTGGGAAGGCACATTTCTCGCAGAACCGTACCTCTACCATGAGTTTTAAGCAATAGTATTCGTCGCTACTCGATATCGACGCCGTAAATATTTTGTATGGCAAATTTTGCAGCGCCTCTAGCGGTCACTTGCAGAACCAAAATTTGTCATACAAAATATTTACGGCGTCGATATCGAGTAGCGACGAATACTATTGCTTAAAACTCATGGTAGAGGTACTGGTGGTCGAAGGGAATGAAAGGTTATATTATGTAGAGTGGTGACCACGATTTGGAAGACGTAGGTTGAACCGCCGGTCCACTTTATAGGAAAGTGGACCAATGACCTGGTGAGCGTCGCGGGAATCTCTTGGATGCGGGATGCAAAGAACCAGTCCTTATATTTCTTTCGATATATACATATATATATTTTTTTTTTTTCAATAACGGGATAGTGTTTTTACTTTGGCTTAATATCTAATAATATGTTATACAAAACTAGAAGATAAATAGATGTGTGAAACATAATATTTTGTTAGGTTTTGATACGTAATTAGATTATTGAGTCTGCTTTTTATAATTGACAATATTGATGGATTTATTTTGTATTCAATTATTCATTGCGATCGACTAATTGTGCTGGCAATACCGAAACGTATTTGTGAATATTTGTGTCTGAACTGTCGAGGTAAGACGCACAATTTGTCTCCTGCATTATTATAGCTTTAAAAGAAATAACTAAATAATTTGAAAAGAGTACCATGGAGTTTCTTGCACATTCTTCTTCATGAAAATGGAACGCTTTGGAATGTGCAATTAGCGTCATCTTTCTGACAGACTAACTTCTTTACAATACAAATGATAAATAAATACATTATTTTATACTAAAGTGAGCAGTTTTATTACAATTTATAATCTACTGGAATAATGCACAGCCTTAAACACTCCTATTGGAAAATTAAGTTACATTCAGTTAAACTATGAAACCCCAAAAGGACACCGGTGTGCGGATAATAGGTGTGCCGACACCTATTGTCTTTCTATTGTGTCTCTAATTACGGTAATCAAATGCGCTTACGTAGGAATTTGCTATACTAGTTTGTAGGCACATAATATGAGCATCGACGCATTATATTTGACATTGAAATATTGCTGACATTCTATAGCTTTTTACCGTTTAATTTCAATTTTCACAATTTTCATTTGCTGACATTGTATTTTTTTTGTTCTTTATTTTTATTGGGTTTGTACATTTTTATAATTAATTTAGTTTTGATAGTATATATTGCCATTTGCATTAATATTTTGTATGCCTTTTGGCGGATCATAGGTTGGACGAAACATTTTATAAAGATCATTGTACCCTGTGTTTACAAAGTAATAAATGAATTTGAATTGGTAGCATAATTGGTATTGGTATCGACACACGCACATACAAACGCGTTAGTGAAGCAATCAATATTAAGGCGATTAACACACGGCACCGCGCTCCGCCGCGGCAGGCGGTGAAGCGGATCTCATGTCGCATTGGCCTCTAATAAATCTGTTGATACCTAACACACGTACACTGCCCAAAATTAAAATGATCATAATTACAATGGTCAATCAAGGATCAGTCTAGGAATTAGGAGTGGCTGGAAAGTCCTCAAGCCGTCCTCACAGTCCGCATGACGCAATGTCTCACTGGACATTGTAAGTTTAGGAGGTTCCTGCACCGGATTCATGCGGAAGTGGCGCCCGGGTGTCACCTCTGTGTGGATCGCTCGAAGGATCGTAGGTGCTGGCTTGATGACGGCAAGCAATGTATAGCTCGCTGTCTGACCATCCGGTAACCATCCGGACCAAGCCCAAGTCGTCGACGGCGTGTACTGTTCCATGCATGCCTCAAGGAGTTGTCAGCAGACCGTAGGGGCCCAGGAGGGTCGAAGCGTACTGGGGCTAAGGTACTACTTTTGAAAGAAAGACTCGGCCCTGGTATGAAAGGCAATACATAATACATAATATTTCCACAATGAAGGAACGAGGTGGGTTTTTGAGTGAGTAAAAGTCTGAGACTATCTCCCGCTCCGCCCAAGGGCGGGAGATGTCATTGGATGATTTTCCCTACAAAAAAAAATAGTGCTGGAACTAAGATCCAAACACATGATTTTAAGATCATAAAATAATCAATAATAAAGTTGACAGTGTCAACAGCTGTTAATAGTTTACGGTCATGCCGTTACAAAACAAAAACCTAATTTGGCGCCAAAAAAAGATTTTATTTTTTTTTTTTTTTTTTTTCGGCTTTCCTCTCCCTCTTAAAGCATCTACATTACATTTATTACCTACTCTTAAGCTATACCTAACATACATGTTGAATATAACACTAAATTACACAAGCAGTAAGTCTGTCACCCGAATTAGTACGTTGTCATTTCTCACCTGCCCGGCGCTAATCGCTAATTTAGTTAAGGGATAAGTACCTAACACTATTCACACCCCCCCTAACTTAAGCCCCTTTAAGTCAAAAAACCTCATTGACACAATGCATAAGCCCCCTTAGCCCCCCTCCCGGCTTGCGTGACCGCAACCCCGGGATCTAATACACTGGCCCACTTAACCAATTATTGTGGTAGTTGGTTGACGTGTTGGTATTGTGATGGTTCAATTAAACCAATAATTGTTGGCATTTTTAGTTGCTTCAAGTAAATTATTAATTGCGTTTGTGTGTTAGCAGGTGTGTGTTTGTTTTTTTATTGTCATTTATAAGTTAAAGTTCACATTTTTATTAACAAATACATCTGTTTTAACATGTGTAGAGTGTGACTAGAGGTGCACTCAGAAACGCCACTCACAAGCTGATAACATACTATCAGTGCAGGTTTTTTTTTTTTTTTTTTTTTTTTTTATGGTAGGTAAAATCATCCAATGACAAATCCCGCCCTTGGGCGGAGCGGGAAGTAGTGTCAGACTCTTACTGACTAAAAACCTACCCCGTTCCTACGTAGCCTATCGTGCCGGGGCCGAGCATTCCTTTCGGAACTAACCCATGACCCCAGTAGGCTTCGACCCTGCCTGCCTGCAGTTAGCAGGCTGGGCCTCTTCGGTGTGCTGACAGCTCCTTGAGGCGCGCGGGAACAGAACGCGCCGTCGACGACTTGGGCTCGGTCCGGTCGGTTACCGGACGATCGGACAGCGTGCTACCCATTGCACGCCGTCCGCAAGCCCGCGCCTACGGTGGCCACTATCAGTGCAGGTAACATAGATATACCTGATGGTCAGTCTCAAGCAAAACCATAGAGAGCCGGAACAAGTTACATAGAGGACAACATATTTTAGTGTCACCCTCTTTTTTATGGTAGGTAAAATCATCAAATGACAAATCCCGCCCTTGGGTGGGGCGGGAGATAATGTCAGACTCTTACTGGCTAAAAACCTACCCTTTTTCATTCATTGCCTTCGATCCAGGGCCCCGGGGTTCATTTTCACCTAACCCTTGGAGGTGTCACCATCTGGAATTCCGCCAATAAGCAAGAAAAGATACCTAAACGCAGAGAGAAGCTATTAAGAATTTCTACTGCCCGAGTCATAGATGCGAACTTTAACAAAGTGCGGACTATCGGGACTTTAAAAAGCCTTTCCCTCGATTGAATTTTTCACAAACTCTAGCTTAAAACCCTGTCAATTTTTTTTATTAAAATATGGTTTAAGGGACATTTCTTTTCTTTTGCTTACGATATGACAATCCTAAATCCCAACAGTGTAATTAGATAGTATTCTTTGCTTCATCATCTCTTAAAACAATGTAAGCTTTCTCCTTGGTATAAATGGTTTATACGGCGAGTATCCCGTATCCCAACCATTTATACCCTTACATTGTTGACACCCCTACGATCTGGACTAAAAAATTCGCCTCGTCCTATATCGCGTACATCGAAGGACTGGAACAATTAATACGCCTGCTGCGGTCTTCCCATCTGATTATAATTTGAGTGTGTTTCAACATTAGAGTGAATTGGCTCTTAACAAACTAGTGTGCTATACCATAAACGATTACCGCAGTGGCATCGCAGTTAAGCACTAGTGTATATCATTAGAAAAAAATCACATCATGCTTGTACGTGTCATCACAAGAAGAATATCAGAGTCTGCGGGGTTGCAGGATTTTTCGAAAGATCACCAAGGCTCTGGAATGCAAACACAGGAGCATTCCAATTAGTAAAAGTCTGACACTAAAACTAAATTGATTCTCCCACTCAAGTAGTTTTTTGTCGGTGGAAAATCATCTATTGTTTTCCTCAGCTCTATGATGGAGCAAAAAGGTGTGTTAGATTTTTACTGACTTAATTCCTATGTTCCTTCTTTAACTTGCATCTCAGGACTCCGAGGTTCTCTATCGGACAACCCATGGAATCTGGGTGGAGTGAGTTATTCTTTTTTATTGTTTATAGGTTTGCGCTTGACCGTTATCCCACCTTATGGAAAATGACGATACGGTCGACGATGGAGCGCGCTCATCTAGAAGTAACCTATTCACTCTAGACTTAAAAGCATCAGGAAACACAGACTCCGGCAGGGAATTCTATTCCTTAGCTGTACGCACAATGAATGTGTTCCCAAAACGTTTTGTGCGTATAGATAGGATGTCCACCATGTAACGGTTTTGTGAGACTGTCACGAACTAAAACCTTTTTGTATTTTTTCAATTATTCTTCGAGTTTCAGAGCCACGGTACCTCTTTAAAACAATCCCACTACGCTAACAGAACAAACAAAAACATGGAATTCTATTTCGCTTTAGTTAATTTCATCTCTTATTATGAATTAATTTAAACCACATAAAAGACTAACTTTTAAAGTTACAGAGAGTTACGGAATTCCAGCTACATTTTGTCGAAGCTCATAATGAAAGTTTGTTCTTATTATCGCGGAATCGCCAACTGTTATAGCCAATGGAATGCTGCAGTCGAAATCACGATCAAAGGGGTGGCTTGCGAAATAGTTGAAGGCCGGTTTGAACTGGTTCTAGCCGGTGGAATCCTGTTACATCGTGTAGTACAAGTTAAAGGTTGTTTGTTATTTTTGCTAGGTTTTTAAAAGCAAGGTGAAACATGTCATGTCAAAAAAACTGGGCAAGTGCGAAGAGGACTGACACACCGAGGGTTCCGTACAAAATAACTTATATAAATAGTTCTATTCCCGGATCGAGTCCCGAAAAAAGATTTTTTGGTGACGTAACTACAAATTTACAGTTTTCACATTTTTTCCCGTACTTGTGCTATACCTTGCTTCATACCAAATTTCCCTGATACATAGATATCTAGAAAACAAAATGATCATGTTGATCACACAAATATTTGTGTTGGGCTCTCGCCCAACATCATGTGATCAACATCAAACGACTCGAGTAAACCAGTCAGATCCACTAACCACTAGACCAACCAGCCTTTTAAAATATCAATACAAAATTCTATCTATAATTAAATCTCAAACAAATGAAATTCTCCCTGTGATAAAACAGCTTTACAAACAAAAATAAACGTACATGACATGCCAAAACAGAAAACATCTAAACTCAAGGAAGCTTCTAAATCCGATCGTCACATCCAACATACCGTAAAAACATCCATGAGAACGTTTCCAGCAAAAACCATCCGGAGATTGAAAACGTCGCTCTTGTAGTAAGTACGACACTCCACACTCGATGAGACAATTTGTCAATCAATATGGGATTTTGTGTATCATATTTTTCACTTTCTGTGCCCATTTTTTTCCGATACCCTACATACTCGTATACGATGTGATTTTGTGATTTAGTTTGGTTTGTGAGCAGTTATTAGTTTTGACACAGCAAAATACTTCAATCTTTTTAGAGTTATGTTACGTAAAAGTAAAAATGGAAACTTTAGAGGATCACTTTGTTGTTCGTCTGTTTATCTTTCAAGACCTTTTTCTTAAAAAAATGGTGGAGGTATCGAGCTTAAATCAGAACCATATACTCAGATCTGTGGTTCCTTGAAACTGAAAAAATCAAACACGTATATATTTCGACACTCTCAAGGGAA
Organism: Leucania comma; assembly: GCA_958295575.1. Taxonomy (NCBI): domain Eukaryota; kingdom Metazoa; phylum Arthropoda; class Insecta; order Lepidoptera; family Noctuidae; genus Leucania; species Leucania comma. The sequence continues at coordinate 22,987,060 of OY282467.1, read as the reverse complement.
GCAAAATTTATAGGATACTTTCCGTTGACGATCCTGAAATTTGGCACAAAGCAAGGTCTCTTAGCATAAGTATAGGAAAAAAGCGAAAACTGTAAATTTGTAATTATATCATAAAAAAAAATTGATAAATGATAAATGATAAATGATATTTATTTTGTAAATAGGTTTTTTACAAACACTTTTACACGTCATTTTTTTTTTGTCAGTTTATGCTAGATGAGGCCGGTGTTTCCTAGCTGACTGCCCTGAGAAGAAACACCGAAACAAACTCAGGGGTCAAAGTCTCTTTTAAAAGTCCATACAGCAAACATGTAATGGTCAAATCATATGAGAACCATGCAGACTCGTGTCTGAGATGGTCTTTTGAGGAAAAAACCACGCAGATTTGAGTGGACCTGTCCAGTCAATGCAAGCATTTGTCAGTATTCGTATAGCTCAACTGAAAACTACTAAGGAGCTCAACGAGTTGACGAACAATACCAATGAAAGGACATTTGGGTAGGCCGCAGAAATACTCAAATTGCCAGACATACGTCAAAATAACTGAAAAGAAAAAAAAATGATCCACATAGTCCTCATATTCACAATATTAAACGTAAATACAAAAATACAAAAGCGTAGAAAAATTTAATATTTAACAAAGTAAATATTTATGTCAAATTTGAATTTAAAAGATTAATAAAAAAAAATCATATTGAAAATAATAAAAAAAAAATATAATCAATGTCAAATTCTAAAAAGAATATAAAAAAAATTGAAATATAACAAAATAAAAAAAAGGAAATTACAACAATTGTTGAGCATAAAATTGGATTCATAAAAATCTTCGAGACTCGATTTAGGAATTGAATGGTTTTCATAGATAAGTTTGTACGGAACCCCAAGTGTATGAGTCCGACTTGCACTTACCGAGTTCTTTTAACTTCTCTCCCTTGATTTCTGATTGCATTTGAATATTTCCGCCGTTATGGTGACGCTTGGGGGGCCTATGTCCAACGTGGGCTGTGGCGTGCAATGTGGGCCTATGTACAAAGTGGACGTCTTATGGTTGAGGCACTACGGAATCGTTGTAGCCCCAGCAACATCCTAAACGCGTTATTATATCCCCTCACACGCCAGGAGGTATTAATATTATGTACAATCGGCCTTCGAGGGGATATTGAACACGTAAGGAGCTATAATTATGCTTCCATTGTGTAGTTAACCCACAGACTGCACGTGTAAAGTGTTTGGCAGTAAGATATAAAAAGCGTAACTTTCACTCGATTACTGCTACGTGTGAACCTGCGGGCCAACGTATTACACCGGACAACCATCGCTCTACACGCTCTCTCAATATCTGTGTTGTCCCGTAGGTCCTCGGAAACCCAGATACTTAAACCGTGTCACTCTGTTTAAAGCGGTACCAACTAAGGTAACTGAGGGTACAGTCACATAACTTTTACACGACCTTTAAAAACTAGCAGGTCACTTTTCGTAGCATTGTATCTGAACCCATAGGCCCCCGCATAGGACTCACAAAATTGACCCAACTTGCGCAATCCACTTATCGATGGGCTCAGCAGTACCATGTCATCTGCGTAGCTGATATTGTTGACACATACACCGTCTATATAGCACCCGACATTAGCACTACTGAGCTCTCCGAGAAGTCGGACTATGTACATGTTAAAGAGCTTAGGTGAGATCAGACTACCCTGCCTCACCCCATATTGCAACTTGTACTCCTCCAAGAAAGAAATTGCCCATCTGACACAATTTTTCTGGTTGTTGTAACAATATCTAAAAATAGAAATAACTTCCGGACTGCAATCTGTCTCAGTCTGCAGCTTCTCACATAGCTTATCATATGACACCAGGTCGAAGGCTGGTCTGTATTTAAAACAAACATACGAGTCTGGCTAGCGAACTTTGTGAATAAGGCTGAGTATATGTATCTATTTTTAAGTTTTTTCTCTTTACGAAAAAGCACAGTTGTGTTTTTATTTTTGTCGCTGTAAGTTTATAACTTAGTCTGTATCATAACCACTAAAACTTTAGTCAGGAATGCTCTGAAGTGGTTCCATGGTTTTTGAATTATAACATAAGGCTTTTGCTTTAGATAATTATTTATATATTTAAAACCTTAAAACGGGAAAGATAGAAGTATATTGTGACTAATAGCGTTAAAAGCATTAGAAAGTATAATATTTCATAAATACCGATACAGTGTATAATCAATTACTACTCTAAAGTCAGTGACTTTAGGTCTGAATCCAGACTGGAATCAGTGTACTCGGCTGGTTCGCAGAACACATCCTGAAAACTGAGTGTACTGCAGACTTCAAGCACTTAAAACAAGAAAAGGTATATTTTATTTAGGAGGGAATATCATCCCATAACATCTGCCGCCCGTGGGCGGAGCGAGGAAGTGTCAGACCTTTACTGACTAAAAACCCATTCCTATTCCTTCTTTGCCTTTTATATCAAGGCCGGGTTTCCTTTCAGAAGCGAACCCATGGCCCCAGTAGGCTTCGACTCTGCTGGGCCCCTACGGTTTGCTGATATCTCCTTGAGACGCACGTGGAACAATATGCGCCGTCGACGACTTGAGCTCAGTCCGGACGGTTACCGGATGGTCAGACGGCGAGCTACCCATAGCTCGTGGTCCGCAAGCCCGCGCTTACGGTGAGCAATTAAAGGATACAAATGTCAGGGGTCAAGGGTTTAAGTCAGTAAGAGTCTAATACGTCCTTTCACTCTACCTCAAATCAAGAAAAGTCATCAGATGGTTTCCTACTTTTAAAAAAGGCACGGACTTACCTACAAAACTCAGAGCCTTAACCTCATAGCGGAAATTGGAATATTACCTGTGCAGTGTCGCTAGTTCAACTTTAACGGTGTGCATGTAGTCGTGTCGATGGAAAACTTTAATGTAGGTATTATTACGTAACAAAAGGGGTGCGGCTTGCGGTTCCCCGTGACGGGTGCCTGCGTGGCGAGCCGCGACGGAGCTCTTTTGTATGGGATCGCGCGGGCGCCAGCTTCACGAAGCTTTGGCTCTGACTGTTTCACTGCTAGGCAAAGGCCTCTCCCAAGTCTTTCCAGTAATTTTCCTGTGCCGGCTCAAACTCCTTCTCGCCGCACATTTCTAGATCATCTCACCACCTATTTCTAGGCCGGCCAGGACGGTAACTTCTGCAGAAGCCCTCTATGTGGCGACGCTTGCCAAGTGGTCTCTGTACCTAAGTGCAGCTGACGTGACTGTATCTTATATTCTCTTAATTACATAAAAATTTTAATGGCCAGAACCCGGTTTCCTTTCCATTATGACGTCAACAATATTCTCTTCCATTTCCCGAATTTCGGAGCAAATCCGCAAAAGGATTTCGGTTTCCCTCCATTTAAATTAGTTTTATTTCGCGAATCCGACTTACAGATCTTATAAAACGTTGTGGCCGAACAATTTTAATGAAAGGATTTACACCATCAATTCATAAGAAACTTGTTTAATTTAAGTCAAAATTATGTTTTAACAAAGTGCAAAGCGTCAAGCAGTCAATCCGAGAAACGAACTTTAATTATTTTGTTTGTCGTCCACGAAACGAAAAGCCTTTTAATTGGGATAAGTAAATATAATATTGGATTTTATTTTATCCTTCTTCAAATTTATCTTAACAAGTACCAAGAATTTCTTGGATCGATAGATATAGATGCTTGAGGGTGAAACATTCGGCGAGCAAAAGTAGACTTCATACAACTGAAATCAGATAGGACATCGTCCAATAATGTCTCCCATTCTAGGACTCACGTGAGGGCGTGTCAGACTTTAACTGACTAAACTCCACCTGTGTTGTTTAGTTGACTTTTGCGTTCTTGGTACCATCAAAGACACTTCCGCCTCACCACCACTAAGTTCACTTTTGCTTGCACTCGAAACGAAAACTAGAAAGGGTTTGGTTTTGCGCCGCGCCGTGGGATTCAAACGATTTTTTTTAACTGATCACGCAGAAATGCTTGCAATAGTACGTCAAATATTCCTTTAAGTCCATCGACTATTCTAGTTTACTGAAATCTCTTTAAGGCCGATCTGGACGGTTACGGCGTGGTTAGATGGCGAGCTACCCGTTGATCGTCGTCCGCAAGCCCACGGTTACGGTGACTGAACATCTCTAGAAAAAGAAAGAAATAACCCATGTAGGTACTTGTGTAATCCAGACCAGTCACAACATCCCTTCTCTCGTGTACAAAGCACGATGAGAATTTATTATTAATGCATGGGTATCCTCGCGGTGTTTTCCTTCACCATCAGAATTTTAATTACTTGGCTGACCTACATTAATGTTGTCTTTTAAAATGTTATAAAATGGACAGGAATATTATGTTTCCTGCTGAAAATTTCCTTGTGATGGACGGAAGTACTTTTTAATTTTTATTTTTACACAATTAAAGTTTGTATTTTTGACGTTTTTTTTTTTTTAAAGATTATAACAGTTAAAAGACCAGGTCAAATGCTACTGAGGGTTTCGTATAAACTTACTTATATTCCGGTTTCGAATCACCAAGATATTTTCGAATCCCAAAAGTGATTTATTTAACGTAACTAAAACAAAAATCAGTTTTCAGACTTATTCTTATACTTATACTTTAAGGCCTTGTTTCAAGCCTTTCAAGATTCTAGGTCAACAGGAAGTAGTCTATAGGTTTTGATTTCCTAGCAAGGGCATATACTACGCTTTAAGCTTTTCTGAGAAAAAGAGCCTTGACAACAAAGTTGATCCTATAAAGGTTCTGACTTAGGGACAGAATCCTAAAAACTGACGATAAATTACACCGTTAATTAGAATCTCATATCTACGAAGCAAGCCTTCTAGCAGGCAGGGTCAAGGGTCTACTTCTGAAAAGAGGGTTCGGCCCTGGTATGAAAGGCAACAAAGGAACGGGGCGGGTTTTCAGTCAGTAAAAGACACTATCTGCTCAAAAGTCTGACACTATCTCCCGCTCTGCTCAATGGCGGAGAATGTCATTGGATTATTTTTACCCACCGAAAAAAAAAATATCCACGAAACAACAAATAAAGCCGAATCACTTGAAACAGAAAAAATAAACACGTATAGAGTGTCTATGAAAGTCCCGTTTCAGTACAACTTTTTAGCCACAAATTTGTCATTCACGATATAAATGGAACCTCTCCTGCATGGATACAACATGGAGTTGGTGCTATGAATATAAACAGTTAAATTAGGGGCGCCTCGGACGAGCCCCTAATATGATATACCAACATATGCGGATAATTTAATTTCACTAGCCGAATTTAGTGGCGTTCCCTGTCGGCGATAGTTTTTTTTTTTAGTCTTGTCCTGTACCATAAACTCGTGAGGGTAAATGAGAAGTATTATGTTAAATGGAACGTACAAGACTTTATGTGAAGTATTGTAACATTAAAATAAAGCTTTCTAAATAGTACTAGTCGGAGTATTATATGTTATTTTTCTTTGGTATACGTCTGATAGACTGGATGTGCCTGCTTTATTGTTGATTGGTAACTGCCAAGTTAAGCCATCCTTGTCAATGGCGTGTAGTGCACCTTGAAGAGATGTCAACAAAACCGTTGGGGTCTAGCAGGGCCGAAACCTACAAGGATCATGGGTAGTCCGAATGGGAACCTCGGGGTCCTAGAACGCAAGGCAAGGAAGGAACATTGTTCGGGCACCGTCGGCTACCTTCGTCACGTGTCGGGCTGCGCCGCGTGCGATGGCGCTTGAAACTAACAAGAACGACCAACAACACACACTCGCCTTGTAAATAGTCAGTTTTACAGTCCACTGCTTTTTATTTTGAGTCCGAGTCTAGACCTTAACAGACATACCTAAAAGTGGGTCAGTAAAAGTCTACCATAGAGCGGGATGTCATTGAATGATTTCCTACTTAAAAATAAAAAACCATCCTACAGACATCCCTATGACTTTCAGCTATTTAGATCTAGGGCTGGTATGAACCATTTGTACGTTCACTTTGTTATATGAGAAAAGAAGCCGACGAATCTGTACGTTATTTTCACTGTTAACCCTATCATATCGAAATATTCTCCAATTCGACTCCGCTTTACTATGTAGAACCTTTTCTGAGACCGGATTGTAACCTTTCATATCGGCTTTACAAAATCCGCCTGGCGGAGCTTCTTACGGTTGTCACCAGGTTTCACTGGGGGTACCGCTTGCACAAATCCGTCATGCTGTTGGCTACATAATAAAACCATGTATGATTTTGCTGATTTATTTTGGCATTTAATAATAAAATCTTCTATTATACTTCTTTGCTCTTATATCTGTATTTGTTATTTTCATTTTCAAGTGTTAGTGTGTGAATCAAACAAAATCTGTATTACAAAAACAATTATTCAGAAACTCTCCTCACGTATTGTGAAGTACGTAATTGTGCAATTAAGGAGTAAAAACCAGTAGGTAGTTTGCCGTCCACGCGTCTGATAAGGACCGAGCCTAGGTGTGACGCCCTAGATTGGAAAAAGTCATTCCATTAATTTCAACATCCAAAAAATCCCGCCAAGTGCGAGAGGGATTCCCGCACGAAAGTTTCCGCAAAGTCTGTAGCAAAAAATCGCATTTGTTGTATGGTATAAAATAAATACGAGTATTTAAGTGGGGGCCCATTTAAATATTCGTATTTAATACCACTTACTGATTAATAACGAAATCTCAGAAACTATAACACCTACAAACTTAAAACTTGGTAGTTAGATTCCTTATAGGGTGTAGACATCCGCTAAGAACGGATTTTACGAAACATCACCCCTAGAGCGGCGAAGCCGCTGTAAAAAGCTAGTATATCTATAAACAGCATCCCATACTAAATAAATATCTATCTTCTATGGAAATAATGACCAGTTCAATTTAAGTTGCCCATACATCTATACTATCAATAGTCTTTCACTAAATTAATTTAGATAAGTTTGAAGCAATGCCATTGTTTTATACATATACAAACCATTCGAAAAGGAATGCAAAGAAAAAAGAAATTCCACGAATTATTATTTTTCTTAGAAATTCTTTTTCTTTTTATGGCAATTACATTTTTTAATTAACTCGTTAATTAAAGATGTCTGTCTGAAGTAATAAAAAATCTGCTAACAATTCATGAGACGAACTGAGGTTCAGTCCGAACGGATTTCTTTATGGATTTTAATAAAATGTTCTGGACTCGTTTTTATCAACTTCTATTAAGAAATCTGGTAAGCCTGTCTGTCGAATAGTTGATTGAACTGATTGATGAACAATATATAGAGGCCAGACGGGATGACCATAATGCCCTGGAAGTTAGGTAGGCCTTTGGTGTGGGATGCAACTTGTGTCGACACCCTTGCGCCATCCCATCTTCTGAGTACGGCAGGCTGTGCTGGGGCGGCTGCTGCAGGTGCAGAAAATCTCAAACGGCGTAAATATAATAACCTTATCGGTAGTTACATGTTTGAGCCGTTTGGGGTTGAAACACTAGGGCCATGGGGTCCGAGCGCTCATCGAGTTGTTCGTGACATCAGCAAACAGCTAGTCGGCTCTTCGCGTGACCAGAGGGCTGGGCTTTTCTTCGGTCAACGAATCAGCATTGCCATTCAACGTGGCAATGCTGCCAGCGTTCTGGGCGCTTTTCCCATTGATATCGATGTGGATGAATTTTTTGATGCCCAATAAGTTCTTTTTCTACCCGTTTGTACATAATATTAATTTTTAATTTGTATATATATCTATTAAGTTTTATATCGAACTAGAAATCCATGTATGAAATATTGAAATAAAAATCGGTATATATAGAGTCATTGAACTGATTGATGAACAATATATAGTAAAAAAATCTGCCAAGTTCAGTACTGAAAAGTGAACTTGGCAGATTTTTTTCGCGATTTCAGGTTTGGTCCCATAGTAAAAGTTGTTTGTTATCATGACTACAATCACGTGTTTATGTATCGTTCACTAATTACCAGTCACCCCATATATATTTTTCTAAGTCACATAAACTAGTGCTTGACTGCGATCCCACTTGATTCTAAGCAATGATGCAATTGTTAACGGTGAGGAGCACTAGTTTATTAAGAGCCTAATCACTCAAACCTAGAAAACACCCAAATTATAATCGGATGGGAAGACCGCAGCAGGCAAATTGTTCCAGTCCTTCGATATACGCAGTATAAACGACAAGCCGAAACGCCTAGTCTGGATCGTAGAAGTTTCAACAACGTAAGGGTGGATACTTGCCGTACGTCGTTTTTATCCCTTTTTTTGCTAGCTATTTGGGAAGAGGTTAGAGAGATGAGTAACACAAACTGGGTATCTACTATTAAAACAATACAAGCATTGATTTACAACAATGAATCAGAACATCAAACTCTTCACTCTACAACACTCTTTCAAGAACTAGTCCATTTCTCAACAAATGATATCCCGAAAGTGAATCAATCTAATTTCTAAATTTTAATAAGTTATCACATTTTCTTTTATATCTGCCCTCTGGCCGTAATCATGATAGTTCGCTATCTTAATTTTTGTTTGAAAAGTTCTAGCATATTATATTAGTATATTTGACCTTTCAGAAATCTTTAGGTTGGCTACGCCTCCAACAACAAACCAATTGCGCGTGGCCAACTCTAAGCGTTAACGCAAAACGAAACAATTGGAACTTGGCTAGGGGGGCTATATTCTGTCTAGTTTGCTTACTAGTAAGCATTGTAGTTTGCTTACTAGTAAGCCCCAGAGGCAGACAGAGGCGTTGTGGTACTCTTCTTTAAGAAGGGCGACAATGCCCTGCTTAAGAATTACAGGCCCATCTCGCTTCTGAGCCATGTCTACAAGCTGTTTTCCAGAGTCATCACGAACCGTCTCGCGCGCAGGTTCGACGACTTCCAGCATCCCGAACAAGCCGGATTCCGGAAAGGCTTCAGCACCGTGGACCACATACATACGCTACGGCAGGTTATACAGAAGACTGAGGAGTATAATCAGCCTCTCTGCTTAGCGTTCGTGGACTACAAGAAAGCTTTTGATTCGATCGAGACTTGGGCTGTACTGCAATCTCTCCAACGGTGCCAAATTGACTATCGGTACATCGAAGTGCTGAAGTGTTTGTACAAAAACGCCATCTTGTCAGTCCGACAACAAGACCAGACCTCGAAACCTATCCTCCTGCAGCGGGGTGTGAGGCAGAGAGACGTTATTTCTCCAAAACTGTTCACGGCAGCAATGGAGGATGTCTTCAAGGTACTGGAATGGAGAGGGCTAGGCATTAATGTCAATGGCGAGTACATCACTCACCTTCAGTTTGTCGACGACATAGTAGTCATGGCTGAGACTACGGAGGAGCTCAGTACAATGCTCGGTGACCTCAGTAGAGCTTCCGAAAGAGTGGGACTTAAAATGAACATGGATAAAACCAAAGTTATGGTAAACAGCCATGTAGCACCCACTCCTATCAAGATCGGAAACTCTGCACTCGAAGTTGTGAACGACTATGTTTACCTGGGAGAGACGGTCCAGTTAGGTAGGTCTAACTTCGAGAAAGAAATCAATAGTCGAATCCGACTCGGCTGGGCAGCGTTCGAGAAGCTGCACGGTATCTTCTCGTCCAATATACCACAGTGTCTCCTCAAGACGAAAGTCTATGACCAGTGCGTGTTGCCAGTGATGACATATGGCTCCGAAACGTGGTCGCTTACAATGGGCCTCATCAGAAGACTCAAAGTCACCCAAAGGGCAATGGAAAGGGCTATGCTCGGAGTTTCCTTGCGTGATCGAATCAGGAATGAGGATATCCGCAGGAGAACCAAGGTTACCGACATAGCACGAAGAATTGCCAAACTTAAGTGGCAATGGGCAGGGCGCATTGCTCGCAGAACGGATGGCCGGAAGGTTCTGGAATGGCGACCGCGTACCGGAAGACGGAGCGTTGGAAGGCCTCCTACAAGGTGGAACGATGACCTGGTAAAGGTTGCGGGAATCCGGTGGATGCAAGACGCACAGGACCGTTCATTGTGGTGACACTTGGGGGAGGGCTATCTCCAACAGTGGATGTCTTTCGGCTAAAATGATGATGATAGTCATATTATAAAGCTGATGCCGTGCCATGCCATTTTTATAATTAATTTTAATGAATGATAATTTTATGAAATTTTATGAAATGTCAATTCATGAATAAAATTTAATTGAATTGAATAAGACCACAATAAAATAAGTCATCTAGGCATGGAAATAATTCAAAGTTATATTTCAGTGTATCGTAATTCTAGGTACCGTATTTGGCTAACCAAATAGACATAGAAAACTTCATTCAGAATACATAGTTTACTGACCGGGATTCCTAGAGACTACTTAAGTCTACTATCTTATGTTACTGGACTAAAATCTTGTAGTTAGCTAGTCACTTGCTTAGTAGGTAGGTACTACTTTTATTGCCAGTGTCCTGTCCAGTTAGAGAACTAAATAAAAACAATATTACTTTTATTTAGATAATAATTCCGCTAATAAGTAAATTCTAAATTTATGTCTTCTTGTAAAGAAGAGGCCTCATTTAGTCTAACTTTGCGTTTCGATAATTCTTTAGAAGCATATGAGCACTCGGACCTCACGGCCCAAGAACTTTTTTAACCCAGACGGCTCGAAAATATAACTACTGACGAGATTATTATATTTTCAGTGATCTAAGGGCTTGGTTACGGAGACGCGGCGCGTTGCGCGGCGCGTTGGGCTTTCATCGTGCATTGCAGCAGTTAACCGCGTCATCGCTTGCGCAAACACAAAGATATGGCAATGTGCGGCAGACCACCCAACGCACCGCGTCTCCGTAAACACACACTAAGTTCTCCGAAGCCGCAGCTGCAGCCTCAGCACAACATGACAAGCCAGGAAGATGGGATGACGAAAGAAAGAAAACAGGTATTATCCCACGCTAAAGGCATCATCTAAAGCCACCATCTTCCACCGAAATAAAGACACCGTCCTGTATCTTACCATCATCACGTGCCAAGCCATTAGATTCCAAAACAGCTAGAACGCCGACGGTGACAAGGGCTCGTCCGACAAGTATCTACTTTGTTAGCTAGTATCTATTAAATACTAAAATTAAAAGTTTAGAAAGCACTAGTACGATATACGAGTAACGATAGTACAACTAAAAAATCATTAAATTTAAAACTTTAACGCGTGATTGAAATAGCTGGTTACAAGATTTGCATGACTGACGATCGTAAAACTTATTTTTAATTAATATCGCTCGCAAATTAATTTATAAGTTTTAAAAAGTAGCTCTAAATAATATATTTTTAACTCTAACAATCAACATGACTGGCGATAGGCTATTTCTTTACAACACACATTACTCACATTTTAGTAATACCCAAAGAATTATTTTAAGAAATTTCTTGCTGTATTTGGTCGCTCGCCTCTTGGACTATTACTTACAATCATTGTTTGTTAAACCAATATTGACATTGAAGAAGTAGAATGGATAAAAATTCCCAAATCAGTTACTGTTTTGCTCCATTTGTTTTGTGTCCTATTGTTTCTCGTATTGCTTATTTTTATTACGAGTATATTGATCTTCAATTTGATATTCTTCTAATAATATATTGTGACAGTAATAATAATAAATTTGCCATTCAATAGGGTTAACTAAAAACGTTTTAAGTATATTCAAGACTAGAGGCTTTTAATGAACTAGTGAGCCTCACCATACACGATTGCATCACTGCTTACCATCAGGTGGAGTCGCAGTCAAGCATTAGTTTATATCAAATATTAAAAATTGAATATCGCATGCTACTGAAGTGTATAGTATGTAGGTTGACTGGTAATTAGTGTACGATACTTAAAAAATGATTGTAGTCATGATAATAAACACTGAAATCGCGAAAAATAATCTGCTGGTCAGTACATTTGTGTTCGCCTAAATGGTCAAAATGTACTGAACCTGTTGATTTTTTTCGCGATTCAGGTTTGGTCCCATAGTAAAAATGATTTGTTGTCATAACTCCAATAACATGTTAAAGTATCGATCTTACACTAATTACCAGTCACCCTATATAGTGTAAACAAGATAATGAATTTATGTATAATACCTCAACGTAGACTTTTTTTTAAATAATATAAACTAGTGCTTCAATGCGATCCTTCCTGATAGTAATCAGTAATGCAGTCGTTGATGATGAGGTGCACTAATTGATTAAGAACCTTTTCTCTCTAGCCTTGATGAAACTTATAGAGTTTATAACTTCTCAGTACAAATTTCCGACCACAAAGAATACCTTACAAAATCAATTAACAGAACTCCCAATGTTAAATGATTCAAGAGTTAAAGCTAAGAATAATTGTCAGCGATAGCTCTGAATTTAATACAAAAGGAGTCAATGCTGCGATTTGTTCCTTAAATGAAATCCAACCGCGAGACAAAGAAGATAGATTTACGTGAAAACGTCCAAGTAATTGTGAAAAATGCGGATCGTTTCCAAGCAAAAATAAAGGCTGTAGCGACAGAACGACCACAGAAATTTAAACTTTATGCAGAACAACTTTCAATTTAGTTTCGATCGTTACCTACTTCTCAGCCCTTAAAAGCATGTTTATATAGAAATCTGGATAAACCCTAAACGTTTTCGTTTGCGCGTTTGTTACTAAATCCGGCCGAATTATATCCCGCTGGAATAAATTATGAGGGCGGGCCATTCCCTCTCAACAGCACGGCTAAACTTTAATTAAGCTGCATTTCGACTGAAATGGGTTCCCCTTTCAAACATTTAGAGGCAACTTCGTACAGTCAAATGATGCCCAACTTTATATTAGACCTGGTGTTCTGAAATACTGGTTATTTTGTGGTCGTGCAAAAATGCAGGGTGGTTTGGTTCAACCCCTCTCCTCACCACCCCCGCCTCCTCATGAAATGACTTCATTTTTCCACGTAATGCGATGAAGGAATTCGTATAGGCTCATTAGTACTTTTTTCCAGTTGCATGTTGAACACATAGTAAATAACTATAAAAACGACAACTTTGTTAATGACGTGTGAAATACAGCCTGTGGTGTTTTATGTTCTATTTGAACGAGAACTTTAAAGCCAACGAAGTGCCAATAAAACAGCAATAATAGGGGAAGTAAGGAGATTTTGTAATACATTTCACTTTATTGTCTTTATAAATCCTGCTGTTGAACAACGGGAATCGAATTTTAATACTTCCTCATAATGTTATTGCAGAAAGTAGTAGTGACCTAGTGGTAAGGGCTTCGAGTATTAATAAATTTATAGAGAATACCCAGGCAGGCATCAAGTAATTACTTTATATGGTTTATTAATCATCACTCATCATCGCTTCTTTAAAAATTGCAAAGAAAAATATTGTTATCTTATCGAAAAAATTTAGTCTTGTGAAATCCGATCCACCAATCTACACCTGGGCCCACGTGATGGCATACGGCCCACTCTCTCTTCTAGAATGGAATTCTGAGTTCCATCAGCCTGATTGAGGCATGCTCCATCATCACTTTCCAGCAGGTGAGATATTGGTCAAGCGCGTCCCTATCAAGAATAAAAAAATTACATTAAACTCAGTCTTGTGAAGCGTCTACAAACATTCAGTTTTTATTGCTTCAACCGCTAATTCAAGACTGGGGTAGTCTTGCTACCAATGCTGTACCAAGCTGCCTGCATCAGCTTTTTTCTCCATAAAATTGAACAAACAAAGGAAGCCTAATATATTTATTCACTAAATAATAATTGCAAAGGAGGCACTGCAGTTAATTTTCTTTTCTTAATTAATGACATCAACTATTGGATCCGGAGCAAAAAGCTTGTGTGCGACGGGTCGCCATTTTAATTTTATTCAGACAAGACTCACTCTAGAAATTGTGTTCTGTTAACTATAACTTCCGGTTCTTTGAAAGGCCGAGTGCACAAAGAGTCGTGATTACAAGTGAATGGAGATGATTTGATTAATGACAAAACATTAAGGCAGTTATGGATTTTCTTTCCAGTAGGAGAGAAAAGGAATTTGAATTGTTTTTGATCTAGAATAATGACACCACATAGATATGAACTAAATTACAAAATCCTGCTTCAAGGTTTGGAGTTTCCCGCGTTTAGAGTTTAGCATGCAAAGCAGGTGAGACGGCGGTCAAGTGCGAAACTATAAACAACAAAAAAATTGGAATATATAAAACCACCAGGACTAGACAAAACGTTCACCTTGCCGGAGGATTCTTCTTTTTCGATATACGGTGGTTCCCTTACGTTGTTGAAACCTCTACGGTCCGAACTAAGCATTTCGTCTCGTCGTTTATACCGCGAACATCGAAGGACTGGATCAATTTGCCTGTTACGGTCTTCCCGTCCGATTATAATTTGGGTGCCTTCTAGGTTAGAGTGAATAGGCTCTTAATAAACTAGTGCGCCTCACCAACAACGATTGCATCACTGCTTACCATCAGGTTAGATGGCAGTCAAGCACTAGTTTATATCAATTAAAAAAAGCTATGTGGGACCTTTTACTCTGTTCTACAGTATTCTCTAAAGTAGAATGCATAATAATGATAAATTTTGATAAATTGATTGAAAAAATAATAAAAATTGGTAGCTGTACTTGTAGTGTAGAAATCATAACATTAGATAAGCACAGAGTTTTATAGGTTTTTATATTTTAGTTTATGCCAGTCGAGCTATGCGTCCCAAATAATAATAGGAATGTCAATAACCTCGATCTGTCAAATGTAAAGTGAAAAGTACGGTGTGCAAAAAAAGCTTATTTGCGTATCAGTTAAGAGATTTTATTTAAGTGAAATATATGTGAAGTAAAAGCGTTATTGTTAAATATAAATTAACAAAACATATTGTTTGAAGTCATAATTAGTTTAAAAGACTATTTTATTTTTTATTTTCATTGTTCGGAACAATTTACCTGCTTGTATTTGCCACTAGTCAGACACTTGACATAGTGAAGCAGAGATGAGCAAATTTGAAGAACTGGATTCTGATTCAACTTTTTTTATTCACAAATTAAAAAAAAAAAATCTTTTTTTGCTCACCCTACCCTAATTTTTCGACTTGACAGTATGTGACGTCACAACATGGTCATCGAACCTATTCTTATTTGGAACGCATGATTGTACTCGAATAGGTCTATCTAGTCGCAAAATATAATTAAACATCTATAACAAGCAATATATTCTTCACATTAATTTCTAATGCTCAAAAGCAAGTAAACACCAACAAAGACCATCAGAACGGATATTATGGCAATAATAAAATATTATTTTCATGGAAGGATCACGGGAGAGTCGAGTGGCTCGACTGCCACTAGCCTAGTAGCACAACGGAATTCAAGCTACATACTTACAAACTTGCTAATGCAGATAAAACAGAAGATTTTAAACTATATGTTGTGAACGGTAAGAATGATGCCGATGGTGTAGATATCTTTGTATAAATTGCACATTTGGCTAGCTCCCAGCAGAGATTCGGTACGTTTTGGAGACAAATCATTGAGAGAAAACAGATTCGCGCCACCATTGCACGCGACTACAGAGGAAATATCGTTTGTTATTGTTTGCCTTCTTCCAGTTATAGGGGTCTTCATGAATTTGCGCAAATCTACTTTAGAGTGGGGACGTAATATTCTCTGAGAATATAATGCACTGTTGGTTGTTATTTGTAATTGTTTTGGGAAAATTTTTGAACTTAAAATATTTTTAAAAGAATCCCAATTTCGGTGTAGTAATACATATGTAATGAACCATCATTATTTGGTAGAAATAAGAGGAGAATTAATCTCTCTCTTCTTCTACACGTATCCTACCAATACTGCCTCGTTGGTCTTGTCGTCGCAAACGCGGCTGCTGTGTTGGGTCCTGGTTTCGATTTCTAGATTGGGCAAAAAGCGTTTTTTTTTTTCATGTTTTATCCATTACGTATTATATGCAGCCCGGAGTTTAAAAATTGTTAGTGTGATATCTCTATGCTTCAGAAAGCACGCAAAGTTTGTCCAGCGCTTGATCTCTCTCCGGTCGTATGGATTGCTGTCTCATTGGCCTATGAGAGTAAAGGAACAGATAGTGCATATGTGTGTTTACGAATACACTTGTGCAGAATGCACTATTCTACATAATAATTATATATCTGCTATGTATTTGGCCAATCACTTTTGAGATTGACCACCATGATAGGAATTCGATGACAAGTATTATAATTCTACCAATGGTAAGTATAGGTTAATCCTAGATCGTCCACTTGATTTGTAATTTGCTACGCTGTTATGGCTAGTATTAGGTATATACATGTACTCGTAATTAAGTTTATCAGGACACCAAACTACCAAGCGTTCAGTCCTAATATTGTGTATTGAGTACTGATTTAATCTAATGTTTATTTTATGATTTAATCATAGCTTAAATGTTAATTTTATTTTACATTCAATTTATTAATTTTTATTTACATTGTTAACAATAATTGAAAAAAAAAACTGAATAACATTAAATTATTTTAAGTGTTTTTGTAAATTGATTTTAATTTAATGTATTTGTGGTTTGATGATCATATGAATTATGAAATCATTGTGTAGGTGTATTATGTTATATTTTTATATACAACAAAGAATTAAGACTAAAAATCTAAAATCCACAAGGAAAACTTTGGCAAAACTACAAAACAGAATCTTTAAAAATAACATTAACTCTTAACTTTCCAACTACGTCCCAAAAACTAAACTCCACACTCAAACACGATAAACACAACAACCCAAAAACTAATAACAAAGGTCGATGTCAACACTTCAACTTAGAGAACGTCAAAACAAAATTATGTCGCAGCGATGACATCAGATAGTAAGTCATCAATCATAGTGACACGCAACCATCATTCCCTGATAATTACTTTCGTTTAATTATTAAAATGTCAATCATTACTGATTCGGTTCCTGAATGTGTTGACGTTAAATGTTTTGATTGTATTGAATAATGTGGAAGGAGGTCTGGACAGTTTCACTACTGAATATGAACTTATATAGGGATACAGGGACATTTGAGAGGGTTACCTATCATAAGTTCAAAAAACGTTTGACCAAAATTCATTTCACCTAAAACTTTTTAATTACCGTTCGATTTTTTTTTTATTTCATCGAAGTCACGTCTGCCACTGTAACAGTTGACCTATTCTCAATTCGAATTTTTTCGTTACACCAAAGTTTCATTTGGTCGAAAAAAAATTCACCGGTGTTACACTTAGCGGAACTATCATTGTACGAAGTATTATGTTTCCGAATATTCATTATACCAACATGTAAGGTTTTCTGTCTCTGCTCCGGCGCTGCGAGTTTTGGGCGGTCCCACGCGAGCTTATCATCGCAGATGGTTTCAAAGCTCACCACCGCAGCTCCGGCTTGCCTTCAAATCACCTGCTCCTCAGCTCGTGAGCCGCTCTACCCCTCCGCGCCTACGCGGGTTTAAATTACACTCTAGGGGTAGGGCAGACAAGACTGTGTGAAGTCGGATTCGCAGCGAGTCGTTTCTGTCACTAAAGTTTGTAGCACAAAATATTGACTTGTGATTCTAGAACGCAAAAGGCATCTGGAAGCGATGGTTAGTTTTAGTCTGTAAGAGTTTGATACGCCCTCTTGTGCACCTTAGGTTGTTTATAATATCATGCGAATTTAATCACGCATGTGGATTTTCTCCGCATAAAGAACATTTCAAAAGGCCAAAAAAACGCGTCCCACGTGCGTATTACACGCATTAAGGCATTACGTTTGCACTGGATTACACAATGACCCACGACTATGTAAAGCATGGCACGGGCGCACGAAGAGGCTACACACGTGCCTCTGTAATCAAACTGCAGTCAAACTGCGCTGCGATAAGCGATCTTGTACATAGTCATACGAGTATTCGTGTACTCCAGTGGAAATGTAGACCCACGTCGACAGCTATGTAACGGCCTATTTGAGCAAACCACGCATGTATCAATGACTTCAACACTTGCGTAGCCTCTCCGTGCGCCGCGGTGGGCCCACACGTTTACTTTTGCACGTTGCACGCATTGCTGCCAAATACTGCAAAAACTAAGAATATGTTACGTTCGCGTTCTAATGAATTTTAAAGTGACTGAAAGCTTAACAATTTACAAAATTGACGCTGGCTAAATGCACAAACCGTGCGAAGCCAAAATTAAGAAAAAAAAAGGAAGGAAGTTCAGTGACCACTATTTTTTTTAATTTACCTGGTACCTACCATAGCTTGTTTTATTCCTGTTAAAACGCTAATTAAATTATTATGTGTTTAATTGTATCGTAGACGAGTAAAGCCCAATTATGTGTTTCAGTTCGCTGGTATTTAACAACTTACCTAGTTTCAACACGCTAACAGCATGGAAATACGAAAATTAGGTTAGTAAGTTAGCAATAGTATTACAATTTATTAGCGAGTAATAATTTACAGTTTAATAGTTTTTGAAATTAGAAAATTTGATAAAATTGAAAAAAATATTGGAATTGATACCTATACGTACGATATATAGGTTGGAGAAAATTATTGGAAAATTAATCTAGAATTTTGAATACGGGGACTTAAAAGAAATTATATTTCCGAATATTTGAGTCGATACATATGTTTGTGTTGACGCGGCCTGCTGCTGTAATGTATGACGAACGCAAAACGCGCCGCGCAACGCGCCTCGTCTCCTTAACACGGCCTTACGGGGAATAGTTGAATGTTGACGGCGTACTGTGATGCGGACTTTGCAGGTGATCCTGATACTAGGAAAAGTATGACTAGTTTTGTAGCATTGTACAATGGTGGTTCAATACATTGGTACCCAGGACCGAACGCAAAATTCAATCAAATATTCAAGAGCCTGTAGATTGACTATCTTATAGTAATTTAAACTGCAGTTAAGTTTTTTTTTTGAGGTGGGTAATCATCAATTTCTTCCGGTCTAAGTGGAGCAGGCGTGTCAGACTTTTACTGATTGAAACCTACCTGTATTTCTACAATTGCGCTTTGCATTTTAAGGCCCCACTAACTTTTTCATACAGTACCGCAACCCTACTAGGCATTCCTTCTGCGAAGCAATAATGCTCGCAAAGGAAGAACCCGCACCCGTGAGGCAACGATCCTCACGCCCCAGCCACCGCCGGGATTTCGATCCCAATTTCGGGCCACCGTAGGCGCGGGCTTGCGGACGGCAAGCAAATGGTAGCTCACCCTCTAGTAACCGTCCGTATCGAGCCCAAGTCGTCCACGATGTGTAGTGTTCCACACGCGCCTAAAGGAGTTGAACCCACTCCTGTTTCTTCGTTGCCTTTCATACTAAGGCCGAATCTTCCTTTCACAAGACCCTTGGCCCCAGTAGGCTTCGACCCTACTGAGCCCCTACGGTTTGCTGAGATCACTTTGAGACGCACGTGGAACAATACGCGCCGTCCATCAGTTTGGTCTTTGGCGAACGGCGAACTACCCATTGCTTGTCGTCCATATGCCCGCCCACCTACGATGGCCGAGAATCGGCCTGCGACCCCCAATGCCCGAGGCGTTGTCCTGCGGCGAGCTGCAGCTAAGACCTACCTCGTCATGATTCGTTCGCTTCCCATTTTTATTTCGTCCTTTTTCAAGGCTTACCTTATCCCTGACCTCACAACCTTCAGAACCTCAGCAAATAAGACATTAACATAAAACGGGCTTCAGTACCTCATTTTCTAACGATTCAAAATATAACCTTATAAAACTAATTTAACAGTCCAAAACTGTTATTCTTTCAAAAATTACGGTTATTACTCGAACGAAATTGGTGTAAAGTTGTCGAAAAACCGTACCTAAATAAAACTCACGCGAAAATAAAATAAAATAAACGAACTAGTTAAGAATTGTTAAATATATGGGCGTATGCACCAAGTTTCTTTGGAACACTCAAACTTTACTATAATGGGTGCTTATCGAAGGGGCGATCGGTTCTTTCTATCGAAATTTTCTTTTGGTTGGCACACAATTAGCTCTGATAGCTTTTTGTACCGCGTCATGCTTGCGTGGTGAAATGGGTGATTTGGTTAAGGTCAGTGCATTTGACGCTTTGATAAAAGTTTAAAAACTTGAAAAAAAATATTTTGGTCACGGTAGAATTTAGTGTTTTTTATGGTTCAGTACCTCCAAAGGAAAAATACGGAACCTTTATAAAATTACTTTGTAGTTCGTCTGTCTGTCTGTCAAGACCCTTTAACTAGGGCGTGGAAGTATCGAATTGAAATTAAAATCATATACTATGGTCTGCAATCCCTTGAAGCTGTGGAAAAATTAACGAAAATAAAAATGCGGCCGTTTTGTCGCGAAAAACGTATGTATATTTCGACACTATCAAGGGAATTTCAGTTTCCCCCGGCCCAATGCTTCTCGCGTCCAAAAGACATAACCCTCGCCAGGTGATCAATCAGTCCACTTCGTAGAAAACGCCTCTCTTAGCTTCAAGAGTTTCCGGTAGATACGTTTTGTTCGCATTAAAACAAAAACGTATCCTTAAAACTTTTAATGAATAAGCAGTTTATTGGCTTCAAAAGTTCTGAAAACTTTTACCTAGCAGGTGTCGTAAAACTTTATCGACTTTTGTATTTGCCAACTTCGCTTCCGATTGGTTGATATTTTTATGAAAATTTTCTTAAGTAAAATAAAGCGTTTCAAAATAATTAAATATTCCTGACACTTGGTACTGTGAAACAGTTTCGATAGTTAATACTTTAAAGTTTTATTAATTTAAAATTCTTTAGTAATATAATAAAGTTAAGATCTTTTTTAAATGCGCTAATCTCTGGAATTACAAGTTGAATTGAATAAAATATTTGTGTATGTCTACCTATTTTATAAAATAAGGAGTAGTATAAGCCACTACTTCTGTCTACGGATTCCCACACGGAACAAATATTTCTATGGTCTACAAATATGTGTTCCGGGTTTGGGTGTTTTGTGTATGTAAGTAGCTGCTTGTGAACGCACCCACGGTGCAGGACTAATTGCCACGTGGGGCAACGTATTTAAATAAAAAAAAGAAAAAGCCGTGGAGTAGCGCGGTTTCTCCCAGCGTGTGGTTTCACGGGAGAAACCGCGGAAGACAGCTAGTTTATATACACATAAATTTTATAATAAATTCCATACACCAAAATCACTGTCATTAACAGGAAAACAACTCATAGCGAGCCTTTCTAATTGGTTCAAGGGCCCTCAATGTTGGTTTAGTTTGTTGAAACCAATGTGAAAAGTAAATCAATCATGGTACGCAGTTTCACATTAAGGAATTTCAACTTATTAACGGCTTTTGCTTGGAAATGTTTTAATATAGAAATGGAATGTATTCGTTAAGGGTTTCAGACATTTTCTTGAGGGAAATAGTAAGCATTTAACATTAAAATAAATTTCTAATTGGCCTAAAAATCACAACATACTATAATTGTGTGTGTGTGTGTGTGTGTGTGTGTGTGTGTGTGTATGTGTGTGTGTTTGTGTGTATATTTATTACTTCTTCGCGCTCGGATTTTAAAGAGACTTGGTACTTAGTAGTCCATGTCCTGGAATAGCACATAGTTTATTTTTATTTTGAAAGTTATCTTATTTTGTGAAAATTTCATAATTTCCATGAGTGATTTTGCAGGCAGAAGCTAGTTACTCGTATATTATGAATTAGCTGACCCGATATACATGGCTCTATCTAACGCTATGGGACTGCAGCAGTAAAAAGAAATAGTGTTAAATCTACAGAAAAACTAAATTAATAAATTGAAGAAGGCCTCGTGGATGCAGCCCAATATGTTGGCCTGACCAGTTCCGCACCGCTCTTGACCCCACGGCATAATGAAGTACGCTTGCCTCGAAGTAACATATTCACTTTTGTCTTAAAGACTCCCAGGCTCTAGCTATCAGGAAATATTGACTCCGGTAGGGAATTATACTCCTCAGTTGTACGTACAATGTGTCCTTAAAACGTTTTCTCCTTATGAGTGGGATGCTGATAAGTACTTATCAGTATTTTACATTATTTTTTGCCTAGTACTTATATAACATTCACACAATCTTTGTCAAGCCCGATTGTTAGCTTATCGGAAATATAAGTCAAAAATCTAAAATATATAATATTTTTTCGATGGTTTTATTAAAACATATAGAGTCAAAAGATTACTTCTTTAAGGTTGAGTTTTGTGTACTATTTATCTATCCACATTGTTTACGAAGAGAAATTTCTGCAAAAGTTTTCTGGGAACAATAAAATAAGGAACGTGACGGCGGCACTGGAGACGAATAGCGTAGCAAAGGCGTTATTTGGGAAAACTTTTCTCCCTTCAAATTGCACTTGGTGAACGAATTAAACAAAATTTGTTTTTTAGCCTTATTGCTTTTTGGCGGATGCTTGTTATAATACGTATTATTCATGTAAGAGTTTTATCATTTGCTTGAGCTTTTTCTTTATAAGAGCTGTTGCTGAAAGTACGCCACGCATTTCAAGGACCATTTAAACGGCTTGAGGATTGACAATATATTTTTTTCAAAACGCTTGTGAAGGAATATTACTTGTCCTTGTAGAGTTATGTTTCGTTTCTATCTGTATCAATTGTAGTCGTTGTTTCTTGCCTATATTTTAGTATGTATGTATTTATGTATCTATCTAGTTTTAAGTATGTACTTTGTTTTTTCACTTATTTGTTTAACTTTTTTTTGTAACGCACCAAGTGCAACCCCACTTTACGTCCAGGCAATCTCTTTCCATCCCAGGTTGCCTGGAAGAAATTGCAGATAGTGATAAGGCCGCCCATTGTGCGTTTTTATTTAAGTCTCAAAATGTATAATCTTTTTATCTTGGTGTACAATAAAGTATATATAAATAAATAAATGTATTTCTTGACAGATTGTGTTATTTTACTTTGCTAGATTTTTGCCTATCGTACGACTACGAGCTTTATTTGTTATCAATTAGTTAGTACTTAGCATAAATAAAGTTTCACAAATTTTTATTTTATTTGCAATTTATGAAACTATCAAACACAGTTTTGGGTGGAATATTGCAACTCAATTTTGTAGCAGATATCTTGAACTAATTGGCCAGTAATTTTGTATACACGTTTAATTTGGATGACAATGCATGGTAAACTGAATGATGACGTTATTCTAAATCCAATATGACCAAACAACCAAGATGGTGGACTAGTTATTTTTAATGTGATTCTACAATGAGCTCTTTTTCTACCCATTTGTAAATATACATATTATTTTTGGTTTATATAAATACATGTTAAGTTGTAATATTTGTTAGATTAGATGTGTTAAACAATAAATTCTACAATATGGGTATCGAATGAAAGGACTTCTACAGAATAATAAAAAAAATGACGATACTCTAAATCTAATATGGCAGATTCCCAAAGATGGTGGACTTGTTTTATACTTGCTTTTAACATGGATATCAAATGAAAAGATTTGCTGTGAACAGGAATACGATAGCTGGTTTACCGTCGACAACATATTGGTGGGATCGCAATCAAGCATTTGTTATAAAATAATAAATAACATCAGCCTTATAACGTTCCCACTGCTGAGACTCAGGCCTCTTCTCTAAGAGAGGGAATAGGCCGTAATCCACCGCGCAGGCCTAGTGCAGGTTGGCGGATGTCGCATAACATGTTTTTAAATTTTTAGGACATGCCGGTTTCCTCACGATGTTTTCCTTCACCGTTTTGAGAGAGGTGGGTGAGGGGTGATGACATAAATTACACAAAGTAATGCGCCTGACGCGACCTACAACTCGTAAATCGGGGCCGTTACCACTCGCCCACCACTGTTCGAAATAATAATAATAATAAATAGACAAGTGTGCCTTCCCAATAATCTTTAATAAATTTTTTTTTAGTTTTAATTTTGTGTCATCCCATATTTGGGGAAAAACAATCTTTTTTTTTCCTTTATATTAAGCCCGAATTATTTTTTGCAAGTCAAAAATGCTGGGCTTTTTTTCAGCAAACAACCCTTACAGAACAAACATAAATGTACGTATTATCCTCTCTGTTTATCAACGAGATACGGCTTGACGGCAGATGTTGTCGTTAGTTAAGCCATCGGTTCCGATGGAGCTTTGTGTCATCGATATTATTCAGCCAAAATACTTTCACATTAAGTATTATAAAGGTCCATAATGAGCGTTCCTGGGGTATGCTGTTACATGCTTCTTTATCTTTCAAATTTTAGTCTAACCGGAGTCTGTGTTTCCTGATAGTTACAAACTAGAATATATAGTTATAATAAATAGGTTACTTCTAGGCAAGAGTGCTCCACTGTCGACCACATTATCGTCGCTTACCATCCATTGATATATTATAAGTTGTAGTCACTGATAGACAAGGACAGAAATAAGAGTCGGCGCTGACGTGCGAGCGAAATAGCCTTAACTGACGAATATGTGTGATCGTCGCGACCGATGTGAAATCGTGACAATTGTCGCAATAACAAAGCGCAATAATAATAATTATCTATTTATTTCTTAGTATATGGTGCATATAAGATTATAATATTAAACATGTTTCTCATACACTGCCGTTGCCAGTGTAGAAATATTAAGAATAGAATAGAATAAACTTTATTGTACTAATGCAGCCAAAAGTGCATGGAGAGCCTTAGGTCGACTTTTGACTGTGAGGTTTTGCATTCCGTTTCGTGAGACGACTAGATGGCGCTGTTCAAAAATGAAAATAACACTGCAAAGCTTAAAAACCTTATTATGCAGAGTCCCATAATAAGGTTTATAATACCAAAAATAAGTAGTTACTAAGAAATAAACATAAATTATTTTATTTTCTTATTTCCGAGTACTTAATACAGCGCCATCTAAACCAAACCAAATAAACTAATTGGTATATAAGTTAATTCGACTACAGATGGCGTAGATCATAAATAATAAAGAATACCTACATTCACAAGTAGCTCTCATTTTCGCATTCTCTAATAGTTAGATCGGTAGCTCAGATGGATAAGCATGTCAGAATAACAAAGTTCGTTCCACAGGGCGCCGGTTCGATACCCAGTTCTCAATCAACTTTTTTAAATTTAATTTTTATTTTTTTTATATTTTTAAAAGTTTTTTATTTTATTTTTTGTTATAAGTAATATAAAAAATATAAGGTGTAAGATGTATAAATGAATAAAGGCACAATATACAAGTATACTTATACTACTATAAATAATAATATATATAACTATATATAATGTTATATATATAATTTCTATATATATATACTTTCATAATTGGTGGTAAGTATTAGGTAAAAGAAACATTCATCTAAGAAGATCTAGATATATTTTTCTTACAGATTAAGATTTACTCAGTCTGTTTCTCGTAAAGGATAAGAAATAAAACTATTTTAGTGATATTATAGTTTAAGACATTTAATTCTCAAAGAATACAATTTATTTCTTTCTTATACAGTGTATAACCTAATCTAACAGCTTTAGACCCAATTGACAATTATTTAATTCACTTGTTATGAGAAATACAAATAAAATTTATAACTTAAAGATTACAAAATGGAAAACATTAACAAAGTAAAACTGTTTAATAGATATTAATAAGCATTCTAAATCAAAACTCTGATGTGCTATTCTTCTATTATTTAGTTTTATTTACACAATTTTGTATTACCTTTCACTATATATGCAACCTTAGTTCTGTAAATATTTTACTTAATCATAAATTATAAAAATATTACGTTTTGCATAATTATGGTTAGTGGGTATTGACTATAATGATTGATTTGTGCATTATGTTATGACTAAGGTTTATAACTTAAGTATTCGTTCCAGAACGAGGAAGAAATTGAAGCTAAACCTCAAAATATTATATAACAAATTAAAATCATTAGTGTAATAACATTTTGTTGTTATACTCGTAAATTAGTGAATAAATTTATCCCACTACACCAAGTTTGAATACTGTAATTTATCAAATAAATTATAGCTACCCCGGTCTATGTTATTAGTCAATCCAATAGTCAACACCTTATATATTTTTTTTAATAACTCATGTATTTTTTTTAATAATCATTTTGATCGATTACAGCTTGCAAGCACGAACCCATGGAATTTATTAATTTTTCACATAAATTTTGACCCCGTATAGAATCCCATACCTGCATGCAGTGAGTACTCAGTGCCTCCTTAGTCCTTTCGTTCCTATTGTCCCACCTTTGAACCATAACGCCCCATAAATTTTCAATGGGGTTTAAATCTGGCGATCTCGCAGGCCAAGGAATTATCCGTATGTCCGATTGCTGGCTAAACCACTCTTGCACAATTATGGAACGGTGTATAGGACAATTGTCCTGCACGAACGTTATCACTGGCATGTCTTCTACAGGAAAAACATTCCGCACGGTGGGCAACATGACGTCATTCAGCACATCTATGTAGTTTACACTATTTGCACGACTCGGTATTACAGTAAGTTCTCCTAGTCCTGCAGCACTCATCCATCCCCACATGTTCACTGTTATACGACCGGATTCACAGTTAGGCACAACGTGATCACTATCATAACGCGTATTATTCCTACGCCACAACATAACTCGGCCGTGCTGGCTAGACTTGAAAGTCTTTTCATCACTGAAGATGACGTTGCTCCAGTCGAAATTTCTGTATTTCAAAGCGAACTCCAATCGTGCTCTTTTATTAGCTTCGGTTAGTAATGGCTTAATAGCATGTCGACGATAATGTAGACCTTCACTATGAAGAGCACGATACACCGTCCGCAAAGATGTATCAAACTACTCAGCGTAATATCTTGTTGGTGTAAAGCCATTTTCCTCATAACCTTGCACCATAAGTTGACGCTGGTCTGAGTCAATATGGCGTCTTCTGCCAGATCTACTACGGTGTTCCAACGAACCCTCTTCTTGAAACCGCTTTATCCATAAAGTGACAGTCTTTACCTGTAAGGGAAATATATTATTTATTATTTTCGTGTATTGATAACCATGGATAATAAAATAAATAACGAACACTGATTTTGAAACATTACTTACGTTTAAGCCAGTTTCTCTCGAAATTTCAGAATAATTTAAGCCTTGATTATGCAATGCTATTATTTGGGCCCTCGTAGCGATATCAATATTTGAACGCGAACTCATGATAAAAATAAATATTAAAAACTTGTTAAACGCAATCGTAACTGAACTCACTCTAAAGGTAGTAAAGAACGTTATGATTGAACAAAAAGATTTAATTTTTATACAGTCAATATTAAACTACCCTCAATTCTTTTGAGATTTATGATACGGGTTAAAGTCGCTAAACAACTGCAATATATTAAAGAGTAGGATAATTTCAACTCATTGTATAATGACGCAATGGTCCAGTGGCTAATGGTATCGGTAAATTTTATGCTACCGAGTTCGAATCCTAGTTATTACGTGCTTTGCTTTATAAGGTTTGTAATGTCGTAGGAGAATTTGTGTTAAAATTAAGTGATATTGTAACTAGCAAAAAGCAATATAATATTCTTTAACGAGAGATGTACATTTTCCAATCCAACTAATGTACTAGCGCCATCTATGTCATCCAAGACATATTATTAAGGCGATGAAACCCTGCCAAACGATTTTGGTTTGGAACTCTCCATGCACTTCTGTCTTCGTTGGTACACCAAAATAGTAACAAAAACTTTTAAACCAACTTAAATCTATAGGTAAAAACTTATCGCTAATTATATTAAAGATAAGATTTTTTGTACAATGTTAAGAGCGAGCCTGATGAGTCTAGATGAGTACCTGACTGACGGTCTGAATATAATAAACGGAAGACGCGGTGAAAGGCTTCTGATGGTAAGACGAATCGATGACCAGTACCTCTACCATGAGTTTTAAGCAATAGATAAGCCGTAAATATTTTGCATGGCAAATTTTGGTTCTGCAAGTGACCGCTAGAGGCGCTGCAAAATTTGCCATACAAAATATTTACGGCGTCGATATCGAGTAGCGACGAATACTATTGCTTAAAACTCATGGTAGAGGTACTGGTGGTGGTTGCGAGAATCCGTTGGAACCGGCTTGGTCGTTGTGGTAACATTTTTTTTTTGTTTACGTGGGAAAATCATTTAATGAAATCTCCCGCCCTTGGGTGGAGCTTTTAGAATGTCGATTAAATGTGCAAAGCTTCTATCGATGTCCTTGTTTATATTTTTAATATATGAGCACATTATACAGGGCCAAAGTTCACGTAAAATAGCAGATTTTCAGACGTCTTTATTGGGTTAATTTTACACAAAGTTTTGTTTTGATTTCTATAGACGCTTAGATAATATCCACAAGATACCTGAAGAAAGATGTGTTATAACATCACAATCTCGTAAGAGCGGTTGTATGAAAATGTACCTCGGGTTGGCCATTCTTAAATAAAGCCTACTGACCTCAAATGTAATGTTTTTAAAGATTTTTAAAGCCGTGTTACCTTCCATACAAAACTAGGCAGTATTAATCAATCCTCAGTCACGGTGGCGAATGCTTGGCACTCCATGTTTCCCTGTCACGCAGTTATTTATGTCCTCCTGATAGTGCAGGGAATGTTTTATGCTTGTTTTCATAAAATAATTTTATATTTATTAACAACTGTTATACGTTACGTGCGAAAATAAGCTGTTTAGTAGCAATTAAACACTAGTGTACTTATAATAAGTTTTATATGGTTTCGGAAGTAATGAGGTTGCATTGAATAATTAATTGGTCGGTTTTATGAAACTGCGCGCTTTAAATTATGATTATTTTAAGATTGGCTTATGAGTTCTAATAAATTTATCATGTAAGGTATATTATTTCTATTTTAATATGGGTAGTATTTAACAGTTTTTCGATGTATTCCTGTTATCTACTACATAATATGCCTTTGATCCACCAAAAATACTAATTGTGTATTAAAAGATGCTCTTTTGAATGTGTTAAAAATATATCACGAAGGGAATGGTCTCTGTTCACTCGCTTTGCTCGCTCACTAAACTCCGCCATCCCCTTCTAACCTAACTTTTCCGAGTTGGGGTGCCATTAAGTCCATCAAAAATTATAAAAAGTGAAATCCTTCAAAATTAAAATTACCTAGATAAGATTTTTGATGCGTACTTAAAAATATCCCTTTTAATTATTTTTTTAGTTTTGTTTTTATGTTTCAGAAATAATACCTTTATATATCTTTTTCTATTTCCTTCATCTTGTCTGATAATTATGTGTTAATCGTTAAATAAATAAATATTATTTCCTTAAATTACGCTTACTTATTAATTGCTCTCATTAAATAAACAAACCTAAAATTCACATAAAAAATATTTCACCAGATTTTCGGTTATGACTCGTCGCCGTCAGTAAATCAAAATACAAATTTCCGCAAATACATGTGTCTAGACATAATCATAAAATAAATTAAATATACCTAATTTCCTTTCCAAATTGATATCAAGAAATCAAGTAAGGGGGAACAGCCACGCCTACCAAATTCGTTCTTACAAATCCGATTGATAAAATAGCTATATTTACCGTTTCACTTATGTATCAATATACACCTAGTATCGATACAGCTGCAGGGATAAATGAAATTCAATAGGAAAGTCACAAGTCGGAACATATGGCCTGAAGCGAGATGTCCGACGGTGAAATTCAATCGCTTGAGAGCTTCTGTATGTAAGCAGTAGCGATAATGTGAAATTTAAAGCAATGGATGAACGAATAGGGCTTGGAAGGCGTGGCTTTAATTTTCCTTCGATTTGTAAAGTTAGTTTAAGTTTGTAAGCTAAATAGTTTTTAAGCTCTATTTTTTTTTTCGTCCTTCCTTTTTTTTTTTTTTTTTTTTTTGAGATTGCGCATCAGACGACTTCTTTGTATCGTCAGCTTTTGCGTTCTTTATTGTATAGGATATGTTAACATTTCAATAAAAAATAGTAAAAAATACATTTTTGTTAAATAAGGATCAAAACCTACAATCACAATTTGACTAAAGATGATACGAAAAATGTTATGAATTTCGAGGACGTATTTCATACATTTGTATGAAAATGACGAGGGATGCGACATCGCGTCGTGACACGATGACATCGTAAACATAGACAAACGACGTTGTATCGTTTTTCCATGTTTTTGCATTTAGTACCTTTTTTTAAAGTGTCAAATCATTTAATTATTACGTTTCTTGTAAGGGAGCCCTTTTAATTTTTAGCTTTCTTTTAATTTAATTTTTTGTTGTAGTGGCAATAGAAATACACATAAGAATTTTAACTCTCTACCGCCATAAGACCGACATTTTACCCATAGATTTAAGTTCCTGTGGATTGTTACTACATATTTTGATGTACAATAAAGTTTATTCTTTCTATCTATCTTACAATTTATGAGATACCTACAGTCTGTTAATAGAGAGACGGACGGATAGCGCAGGCTTAGTAATTTTATTTTATTTTATTTATTAGGGAAAACAAACAATTGTACAATTTATGTTACATCTAAAGATAGTATACAGAGTAGGTAAATGTACAATCCACAACGTTTCCACGGATTACCAACAAAAAAGAGATACAGTGAAGACAATATAAAACTATAATACAAAGGGCAAAAAGAACAGATAAAACTAAATGGGCACTACTTAAACTAATTTAACTCTACTCAAACTGCGTACTGTAAAACAAAATACACTATATAAATACTACTAAATCTAGGTAAATAACATAATCCTGTAATTAAACTAGTTAACCAAAAAACTATTACTAATTTTAATTACTAATATTAGGACGCAAGCTGTCTAATAAGGATTGCTTAAATCTACGCCGGTCTAGAGCAAAGATGTCAATATGACCAAAATGCCTGTTATAAGTTTGAACTAACTTATGAAGAGGTGCACGCTTGCCCGCATGGGTTCGACAGGAAAGCGTAGCAAAAAGTGTGTGTAATAGAGTCCCGTTGTCTTTCCAGCCTTCGAATACTGAACCCTAGAAACGAAAGACATACTACAATAATATCACTTACAAAACAACACTTCAAGTTACTTATTTCTCAATATAAAACATTGCCAATAACGTAAAGTTATCCAACATCAATAAGCCAAACAATTCCATACAAACTCATATCAATTCATAAAAATAACGAACTGCCTTCCAACTTCCGAACTTGTTCTCAACGTAATTTGGTCACAAATATTTATCGAACAACTTATGTGGAGTCATAGACATATTGATCAGGACTGTGCGTTCCCATCTGACTGCTGAGTTGAAAAGGATAGAACTGGGTGACAGAGACAAAGCGATCGTGAGAGCAGTTGTCTATTCCAGTCCATAATTCTTAGTCTGGTCTGCATCATTTGTTTTAGTAGTAGTGAGCAATGGTGGGGCCCAACTTAAGAGTTGTGGGTCGCAGATTCAAACATAGAGTTTACTAAATCGCCACTGCTCTTGAAACGGCGGTGGAAATGCATGCATTTCATGCTCGTAAGAAGCGCGCGTGGCGCAGAGGTTTTGTACGAACGAGCTGTGCGCAAAATTCAAGCGCGCTGGTCGCAAGCGGCTCGCGAGCGGCGCGCGATTGGCACATTCGCTAGATCTGGCCGCACCATTAGAACTAAAAATTCGAAGACAAGTGACATCTCTGGCCTTGTCCCGCGTGGTAATTTATCACCCGTTCTCTCTCCTAGACTGGAGCTCTGATTCCTAGTATTTGGTACATTATAACGCTTATTGATTATACATAATGCTTATACTTGCTGTAGTCACTACAACCATAGTAACCTAAAACAGAGACAGGCATTGCCCGGTCATTCGCTGTGTTTATATTCACATATTACTCAATTTTGTGACGGTAATACTTAATCCACTTATCTATGTCTCTGTCAGAATGTCTAATTCGTCCACGTAATCCTTCAACCAGAGACAAACAGATTGCAAGTTTCGAACTCACAAGACGTTGCCAAGGTGTTAGGACTTTACGAAGGATTTTGAGTAAGTTGGTAGCCTAACTAGGTTCTAATTGGAGATGTAGGACGGTTTGAGAGGATGTTGATTAAATCTCTTGTCATGGAATAGGGAATATACTTGAAAAATAGATTTTTTATCTAACCAGTTTATCAATACATAATTATACAAAAAAAAGAAAACTAACTGTGATAATAATAGGTACCTATAAAATTTCCGTTTTCTTAAAATGGGTTGCTTTGAAGTGTTATATCTTTGGATTGACTTGGAATTATAAGTTTAAATAAACTTTCATATTGTAAATCGCTTGATACACATTCTCTCCGCGGTAGAACTCATATTACAAAATAATGTCAGTTCATTTCATACAAAAATGGTTATAAATACAGAAAATAATAAAACACAAAGAAATCAATAAATACTTAATATCGAAAAAAGATCTTTAATATAAAATGTCCAAAACTTATAATTCCAAGTCAATCCAAAGATATAAATAATACTTCACAGTAACCGGTTCTCAAGCCCCAAGCGGACAACTACAATTATATCACCGGTGTCCGGTGAGACCTATTATTAAAATTGGTAGAAAAGCAAACGAGACATTATAATATTTTTAATAATATAATTATATCTGTATCTCTTGCCAATATGCCGTCGACGTCCTACGGCGGCCTCAGGTGTGACGGACTTAAACGCCAAAGAACTTGTCATGCTTTTTTTATTAGCAGCTTTGAAGCTTTATAATTTCATTGTTGATGAAGATACCTACTTGAAAAATTATTTCGTATTTGCATACTTAAAAAATATTTTATTTTGCAACAAGAAAAAATCACAGCATATTATGTTACAAAGATAAAAGATAGATATGCATGTGTATGAAAATATTATGTTAGGTACTTTTACTCTCAAATCACGGAACGAATCTGGATGAAATTTGGCGCACGGGCAAACCATATCCTGCACATGGATACTTTTAATTTCGGAGATTATTTTTACCCTTAAGTTAATTTTCTACGAGGGTGAAGCCGCGGTGATATGCTAATCTATATTAAAATTATAAAAAGAAAGGAAATGGATTTTTTTAGATTTTTGACTAACTAAAAGTAAAGCGTCAAAAAACTAACTACGTAATGAATAAACTCAAAAACTACTGGATAGGATTTAAAAATTCTTTTACTTGCTACATTGTCACTGAATGACATAGCTTATATATTTTCTACACTGACGCGGGCAAAGCTACTGTCACAAACTAATAATTCACATTTCAATCATTTATCTAGGTTATAAAGACTTTGAGCAAAGATTTGATAGCGGTGGTGGCCGAGTGGTAACGGCCCTGACTTACGAGTTGTAGGTCGCAGGTTCAAACACGGCCAGGCGCAATACTTTGTGTAATTTATTTCATCACCACTGCTCTCAAAACGGTGAAGGAAAACATCGTGAGGAAACCGGCACTCCTAGAACTAAAAATTCGTAGACATGTGACATTCACCAACCCGCACTGGGACCACGTGGTTGATTACGGCCCACTCTCTCTCTCTTAGAGAGGAGGCCTGAGTCCCAGCAGTGAGCACATTAAAAGACTGATGATAATGATGATGATGATGAAGGCTCTAACCTAACTATGGAGTTATTCAATCCTAACCTTTTCCAACATTCTACTTTAATTTCACTGCTAATTTTTTCCCGGATAAAAAATGTTTTTTCTTTCATTTCGAGTAATCCAATCTGTAAAACGTAACCCGCTTCCGTTTCTAGTTCCATGCTGTATAAAATACACATCTCGTTAACATTGATTGAAGCCCGGCTTTTTCTCTCAATGTGAGAGCTTCTGTGTACATACGTTGTACATTGATATACGGACTTTTACACGTATTATTTAGACGAATTGTAAAGAAATGTGAGAAGCTTTTGAACTGGTAATTTAGATAAAACGGGTAACTCATATGTAATCAAATTTGTATTATTATGATGTAGAAAGTTTTTATGTATTTATGTGTGTGTGTGTGTGTATACTCGTCCACGCTCAGACATTCCAGAATAAGACAGAATAAAAGAAGATAAGAAGGAAAGAAAAGTATTTATTTATTTGACTCACATACAGACACAATCTATACTTATAATAAATCTGTAGAAGTAAAAATTCTGTACATTGAAAATATCAAAAAAATAAATGACAGGGGGTTTTACTAGATCAACACCGAACCCAAAAATGTGATTAAAAAGAAATTTGTCTGTCTGTCTGTCTGTTTGTTCAGGAATCCCGCAAAAACTACCGGTTCGATTACGATGAAATTATTCTTTAATATCCTGGGCACCACACTGGGTACTTTTTATCCCAGAAAAGTAAATACAATAAAAAACAAACTTAATTTTGCGGTTCGATCCCTAAGCCCGATTACTGTACCAACCGCAAATAATAAGTTTCTATTGTAATTAGCCACAAAAGGCCCGCGCCGAGACAGAAGTATGCTCGATAGATAACGTTCTACACACAAATAGCACTTTACACAAAAAACTCATTGATAAGTTTCGTCGTTCACGCGAACGAAGTCGCGGGCACAGCTAGTTTTTATATAATTTAATAGTAGTAGATTCCCGCGGGATCTCATGGTGCAATGGCAACAGCGACTGTCTCAACCCAGCGCTGGGCACGCCACAATTATGGCGGTAAGTTCCCTCTTTGAGGAGTGGCTGGAAAGAACTCACGGCGTCCTCACCTTAACGCAGGTTCCGACCAGACATGGTAGTAATGAGTTCGGGAATTTCCTGCATCGGATTCATGCGGTAGAGACGCCAGAGTGTCAGCATTGTGTGGATCAAACGGAAGACACGGTGGAGCTTACGGTAGACGTGTGCCCCGCCTGGGAAGAACACCGCCGTGTGCTCTTGAGGGCTAGCGGCAGCAGCGACCTTACCGAGCCTTGGTACAGGCCATGGTTCGGAATGAGGAGGAATGGCAGGCGATAGCCTCCTTCTGCGTAGCTGTAATGTTTGTAAAGGAAGCGACCACACTCGCGAGGGTACGGCCCTCATGCCCCAGCCGCCGGGTACCCGATCCGAAGTTCCAGCCACTGTAGGCGTGGGTTTGCGGACGGTGAGCAATGGGTAGCTCGCCGCCCGGTTGTCCAGTAACCATCCGGACCGAGCCCACGTCGTTGACGGCGCGTACTGTTCCACGCGCGCCTCAAGGAGATGTCAATAAAATCGTAGGAACTCAGCAGGGTCAAAGCCTACTGGGGCTATGGGTTGTACGAAAGAGAACCCTGGGGACCCTAGAACGAAGGCAAAGCAAGAACAGGCAAAACAGAACAAAAGCGGGAGATATCATTGGATGATTTCCCACCTAATAAAAAAATAGTAACAGATAATTCTCTTCCTTCACGTGGTCTACACAGCTTCCACACAGATACACGTAGATACTTTTCCCATTTTTAACATTAGCGTGATTCTACACAATGACTTATCCCAGTCAATTCACTCTACTATAATTTAATCA
The DNA here is from genome assembly GCA_958295575.1 of Leucania comma. Lineage (NCBI taxonomy): Eukaryota > Metazoa > Arthropoda > Insecta > Lepidoptera > Noctuidae > Leucania > Leucania comma. The sequence continues at coordinate 22,951,596 of OY282467.1, read as the reverse complement.
ACCAAATACAGAGTCGCAAAAATTTTGAAATCACATTAACTTTTCTTCCATATCAAAATTAGAAAGAGGAAGCGTATAGTTATTGTGATCTGTGCAAGTTGGTTTCTATCCCTAGTATGCTTACCAAAGGTCCAGAACCCTGGGGTCCTGAAATAAATTAATTAAATAATCATAATAACTACTCATGGGCAAAGAAGTGACAAAACAAGTAAAGTAGCGCTGTGTGACAGGTCAATTTTGTCACTAAATAACGATTAAACTGTCAAACTAATTTATTACTAAAAACCCACTATAACTGCAAAGCAATTTTACGTAGCTATTTACGTTTACGTTTTCTACTTAATTTTAAATTCCCTAGTTCGCGTGCGATACATGCACAATGGGTAATCAACATGCAAGTCGTCACAGAACCAAACAACGGGCTTACCAACCTACAAACTTCTATACTAACAAGTACTAACTATTAATTAAATAACCCAAAATTTTATAGCCTTCCCAAAGATCATTATCGGAGTAATTTACAACTTTTACAAGTTAACGACATCGTAAATAATAAATATTTAGTAGAATGGTAAGGGGTTGCTAAACATGTGGGCATTCGTCACTTTTATTATTGTTTTATGATAATCTATGGTGCGAAACTGTAAGACTGTGGTAAAACATTGTTATGTGATAGATAATCGATGGTTTACGACATTAGATGACCATAAATGTTTAGGGAATCGACGGAAAACAATCGCATTGTTTTTGAGTATAATAAATCAACAAATAACTTTCACGCTCTGTTTGGAGCAAAAGTAAGTGTCAGACTCTTACTGACTTTTTCTTTCAGTTGGGCTTCAATTCTGAGAATACGGTAAATCTTTTGAAGAACACTCGTGGTCGGTTCTGTGACTATTATTTTTAACTCACTACATAAAACCACGCTTAATTTTGGTCACGGGCAGCAAAATTCTAGTCAACCCTAGGCCGATAAAATTTTTGTTTTTCCTGATTTTCCCTACTTGAAGGAATGAAGGTTGGTTCCCCCAAAGGGGAAGAGACAGGCCCCGCCAACCGCCTGCCTATGTAGCTTTCGTCTCAGTGACTTTGACAGTATACCCCGTAGTATTAGGCGTATGTACGATCTCTGAGATGGTCAATGGGGTCGAATGATTCTGAAGTAGTGATCACGTACTGAAAGATGCAGTGTTGGCAAATCTTCCAATAAACTGATGACCTGGTGGGGGTGTGAGAATAAGCCTGTCAAATAAGTCAACGTCATTAATTGACATTCGTGGATCTGCCAGTCGAGCTTCACTAACGAGACGTGCACGTTTTGGTTTATTTTAAAAGTTTTGAGTGCTCACTGTTCCAAGTGTTAAGTGTATAAACATGCTAGAGTAAGTAATAAACATTTTTTATAACACAAACAGTGATAAAGATAAACATTTCGGGCAGAAATAATCATTTCAACAAATATGAGAGCCGTTGAAGCGTCGTTGATAACATATTTTACGGTATTTTGGCGGTAATTATTAATAGAAATACAGGCTATGGCATAATGGCTCACATGGCCCATGCACATATTGGTCCACCATAGATTAAATGTGGAAATCAAACTCCAATAGATAAACAGATAGTCACGGGAATCCAATGAATGCGAGAAGCACGGGACTAGTCATTACGGCGTCACTTGGGCCTATGTACAAAAGTGGACGTATTTCGAAATGATGATGATAGTGGTGATATGACATCCATATTTGACCACTTATATTTATGTACTTAGACACCATATAAAAAGATTCCAAGCCAAACCGAGCTTTTTTTTTTTGGTGGTGTGTAAAATCATCCAATGGCGGAGCGGGAGATAGTGTCAGACTCTTACTGACAAAAAACCCACCCCGTTCCTTCATGGCCTTAGATACCAGGGCCGGGCTTTCCTTTCGGAAGCAAACCCTTGGCCACAGTTAAGTAGGCTTCGACCCGGCCTGCCTGCAGCTAGCAGGCTGGGTCTCTACAGTTTGCTGACAACTCCTTGAGGCGCGCGGGAACAGTGCGCACCGTTGACGACCTGGGCTTGGTCCGGATGGTTACCGGACGGTCGGACAGCGAGCTACCCATAGCTCACCGTCCGCAAGCCCGCGCCTACGTTAAGCCAACCCGAGCTATAGGGAGAAGGAAAGGGCTAAAAGGGTTTCAAGATCAGCAAGTTAGAAAATCGATAGACGTTAAACCCTATCCGCCTTATTCCAAAACGTGATCTAAAGTAGTTCTGGAACTATTACTAGGTTTAATACCAATTAAACGCGATCTAAAGTTTCTGGGTCTATTACTAGGTTTAATGCCAATTCAACCTAGTAAAAGTCCCGGAACTATTTTAGATCGATTGTAAATAATAATCAACATGCAGTCTACATTTGTTTTAAATTATTTTAGTTTATTTGGTGGCAGCCGAAGTCTGTTTTTATGTCAGTGCTGGTTTAAAATAAATTGCAGTTTCTCTTGACAACCTTTTTTTTTCGGTGGGAAAATCATTCAATGACATCTTGAGGTGGGGGATAGTGACAGACTTTTACTGACTAAAAACCCGTTCCTGTTCTTTCGTTGCCTTTCATACCGGAGCTGAATCTACTTTTCAGAAATCGATCCTTGACCACAGTAGGCTTCGACCTTGCTGGACCCCTACTGTTTGCTGACAAATCCTTGATGTCCGCGTGTGGAACACTACATGCCTACGTTCGCGTGTACTCGGTCCAGTCGGTTATGGGCCGGTCGGGCGGCGAATTTTGACCACCTTTGGGGTAATTAATAACTCATACATTTTCTTTATGATTTCTAACTGTAGTGCAAGATTGTGTCCCTCACATCAGTGTGCTTTTTGGTATCGGCCTTCTCCAACTGTGTCTATTGGATTCTGTCTGCTGTTACCCTTCTTCTTCTTATCGTATCGATAGTTATCTTTTCAGTTTTTAGGCCCAGTAGGTTGCCACGTTTATAGCGGCTTCAGTGACGTTTTTGAAGTCCTCCAAAGTGCAGGTGTAGGAAGACTTTGGGCACACTAATAAGTTGGCTATCGTCTGGTCAGGAGCACCGCACCCTTGTCTAGTATGGACCCAAAGTCAGGCGTAGTATCTAAGATTCTTTTTTTGAGGATCAATTTATTAATTGATAAAGAAGAATTAATTTAAACCTTAATTCTAAGTAATCTGAGATTAGTGACAGTGCACTGACCGTGTTGGAGCAGGTATCAGCTTATGTATAAGCTGATTTAAACCTGATACCGTCCCACGCAAGGTGTAAATAATAATGAACATGTTGTTGGCTAAATACCTACTAAGTTTTAGTACTAGCTTTCGCTAGCTACTTCGTTCGAGCTAATGCCGGTTTTGCCAGATAAAAAAAAGACTTTATTATTTCGTGAATTTCAATCTTACTCTGTGCTGAATTTTAACTTAATCGGTGCAGTAGTTTTACCGTGAAAGCGTAACAGACATATATACAATTACTTTCACATTTAGGTATAATATTAGTATAGTAAGTTTAACCATTTCCTATGGTTACGCGTTACGCAGTTATAATTCTCGTCACACAAGTTGAACCATCATGAAGGTCGACCTTGAATGCGCAGTAACTGATTTTCAGGTGTCAATCGAAGTGGGGGACTGCGCGTCGGTTGATAAAAATCTAATCAAAACAAACAGTATCCGAAAAACAAGAAAAGAATATTCCCCAAACGTCTCCAAAAACTGTACAGTTTCTTGTACATTTTTCCCTTTAACCAACTTTGTCGGACTACTCGACCCCGGTACTAGTAGCGTGAGAAAGACGCGTTAAACTCACCCCACGTTTTAATTTTCACATAACGTACATATGCTGCTTCGCTTGTGCCGTTCACATGAGTATTCGCTACATGGGAATGCTCATTTTGTCGTTTAGAGGTATTTTGATTATAGTATTATTATGATACAAGTGTGTTAGTTATTACCGCTGAGGCGGTATTTAGACCCGAGTCGAAGGCGAGGGTCTTTAGAGAGCCAAAGACGGTATTATAATAATCAATAGTCACAAGTATCATACAAATGTTTTTCGATACACTTGAGAAGAAAAAAAAACTGTTACTACAACCTAAATCGATTTTTTTTACCGATTGGCGGTAAAAAAAACTGTTTAAAATAAGGTTATTATAAAGCTAATTATGTACTCCTATAATATATGCAGACTATAATTTTCAAATTCAATATTGTAATTTTCAAAGTAATTCTATTTTTTTTTTCTTTTTGTACCTACTGTATTTTTTGTAACAGTTAAATCAAGATTCAAAGCTTTTATGAAAAACGGCAACTTGAAACTGATATTATAATGCCTAATTTTCTTTTTATTGTTGATAGGCTCGCGTTTGACCACTATCTCACCTGATGGAAAGCGAAGATGTAGCTAACGATGAAGCACGCATTACAATTCTAATCCAAAGAAACATACGGTACTACCAGGATAAAAAGTATTCTATGTTGTATTCCAAATCATGGTCTTCTCGTGTACCAAATTTTATCTAATTGGCTGTTTGAGCGAGGAGAAATTAAAAAAAAAATAGGTACCAAGTATCGCCCTTGAAATTGTAAAAAAAAATCCGTTACAAGTTAAGTTAAACAGTATTTAATTACACAAAAAAACTATACAATAAATCAAGTTCAATCCAAAGCATTCTCCTATGAAACTATACCCGTGCAACACTATCAAACAAACCTAACTCTCGTCAGTTCCACTTTCAGAAAATAATTTCCCATTAAACTTCAACGTTCCCGTCATAATCATGTCTTCTTGGAAAACTAGCATCCAGTCTAGACTGTACTAAAATCCTATTTACTTCTACTTTGGATAACAAACTCGAGTTTCCTACAAATGAGTCTAAACTTCACCTTAGCAGATGCATCTTGCACTAAACTTCTGGCAAGAAGGATTGAATTAAAATTAATTTAAGCTTACGTTGTCCGACTTCAGACAAGTTTCTAGAACAATCCTCTATCCAAATGTAGATTCTAACTAGACGATTTACCTTCTAATCATGTTAGATTAGAACGAATCTCTTGTTTAATGTCCATCGCTTTATTTCCGAAGAGATAGAAGAACAATTAAGAATTTGGACAGCAATGGATGTTTACAGACGAAGAGATCGTATCAAGTCGTGTTGCTTGGTGAGCGTGAGAAAGATACTACAAAATAATTCAAGAGCTCTGAAGCGCGTTCTACTTAATATCATCTTAACGTTTAATTGCTTAGTACTGAGCGTGTGTGTGTTTTATTAAACTATTTCGTCATTAGTTGCGACGGAAGTCTGCAGATTTAATTTTAAGTGTTTCGTTCTGCAGTAATTTTCTATTGTTTGTATTTACACGATTCATCTCGCACAGTAGCGAAATGATAAAGGTTTTATGAACTAGTGATACAATACAGCCCCTGGATCTAATTATTTTGGAGCAGCACTCAGCCCTGCGGCTTTGGTGCCATTTTTAGATTATAAATGATGGAAATAGACGGGTTAGTCTGTTGTTTATGGTGTTCAAGGTTTTGTGTTTTCTACTACTTTAATGAAAAGTTATAGAGCGTTCGGAGTTCATTATAAGGATTACAATAGATCGAGCTAATGACTCTGGAAAAGAATCATTTTAAAAGCATTCTGTGCACTCGTCACACATACTGTCTTTCTAACACGGTGTATTAAAGAGAAGATACTTAGATAAATATTTGTTTGAGCAGAGGTGGCCGAGTGGTAACGGCCCCGATTAGCTATTTTGTGCAATTTATTTCATCACCACACTGCTCTCAAAAACGGTGAAGGAAAACATCGTGAGGTAACCGGCATGTCCTAGAACCAAAAATTCGAAGACATATGACATTACCAATCCGCATTGGGCTCGCGTGGTGGATTACGGATCATTCCCTCTCCTAGACAGGAGGCTGAGTGGGTAAATTATAAGGCTGATGCAAAATATTTGTAATAAATGAAGTTTTTAACAAAAAAAAAATAGTATCGTTTTCTGAGGTTAGTCCATAAATGGGTAACTGTTTTTGAGACTATTACTGATTAGAATCATTATTTTTAAGTTTTGCCTGTCCTGTGTGATGTTTTTCTGTAATCAAATCTTGAGCTGAAATTTTTCATGTATGTATAAATCAGATGACCATATTATTCATGCAAAATTATTATGACATGGAGTTGATTCGTAAATTTGTCTTTGTAAATTTGTAGTTACGTCGCAATTTTTTTTTTGGTATTCGGAAAAATTTTCGTGCCTCGATTCGGGAATTGAACTGCTTTCATAGGTAGTCTGTACTTATCACTCAGTGCGCGATTCTGACTCAGAATAGTCCGGTTTTTTTTTTTCATAATCATGCCCAAGCAACTTCCCGCTTTTTTCTTGGCCCACGGCTAAGGATATAATGTACTGTGCGACGACTCCACATTATGTGAGTCCTTGCTTTTGTTTATTTTTATATTATTCATTTTTATTTCCTTCACAGTGATGTGCAAACAACAATACTCTCAGAATATTAAGGAACGTGGTATATATTTGGTTTTCGTACATTATTTATTATTTCATAAGAGCTTCCGTTGTGTGATCTTTGATGGGTATAAGTAAATAATGGTGGAATTGGTTATTTGTTTGTGTTGGCGAGTATGTCAATGTTTCTTGTAGCATGTTCTGTTGCCATGTTTTGTTTATTTTTGTGAGTTGTAACAACAATGTCCAAAATGGACACAATTAGGACCTTTAAAATTTGAAACTTATAATTATGTTAGAATTTGTTTAAAAAACTCAAAACGCTATCGTATCGTCATATTCTGAGTTTTTTAGTTCGATTTTTTTTTATTTCACGACTTTCACACAACACCATCTAATTTCTAACCAAGCAGAGCTTGTGGTATGAGTACTAGACAATTGAAAAACATACTTACAAATTTCTAAATACACACATATATAAATAAATAACACCCAGACACAGGACAAATGATCATGCTCGTCACATAAACATTTTTTCTTGGGTGGAAATTAAACTCACGACCTCTGCATAGCAGTCAGGGTCACTAACCACTAGACAAACAGGTCAGTCAATTCATTTTCTTTTTAATTTATGACAGGCTCGCGTTTGACCACTATCTCATCGGATGGAAAGTGAAGCTGTGGTCGACAAAGGAGCACGCTTGCCTAGAAGTAACCTATTTACTCTTGAAGTTTTAGCTACCAAGAAATAGATTCAGACAAGGAATTACACTCTATTTAATTACCGTTGTGTTTAATTTAATTAAACTATTTCGTCATTAGTTGCGACGGAAGTCTGCAGATTTAATTTTAAGTGTTTCGTTCTGCAGTAATTTTCTATTGTTTGTATTTACACGATTCATCTCGCACAGTAGCGAAATGATAAAGGTTTTATGAACTAGTGATACAATACAGCCCCTGGATCTAATTATTTTGGAGCAGAACTCAGCCCTGCGGCTTTGGTGCCATTTTTAGATTATAAATGATGGAAATAGACGGGTTAGTCTATTGTTTATGGTGTTCAAGGTGTTGTGTTTTCTACTACTTTAATGAAAAGTTATAGAGCGTTCGGAGTTCATTATAAGGATTACAATAGATCGAGCTAATGACTCTGGAAAAGAATCATTTTAAAAGCATTCTGTGCACTCGTCACACACACTGTCTTTCTAACACGGTGTATTAAAGAGAAGATACTTAGATAAATATTTGTTTGAGTAGTGGTGGCCGAGTGGTAACGGCCCCGATTAGCTATTTTGTGCAATTTATTTCAATTCAATTCAATTCAATTCAATTTCATCACCACACTGCTCTCAAAAACGGTGAAGGAAAACATCGTGAGGTAACCGGCATGTCCTAGAACCAAAAATTCGAAGACATATGACATTACCAATCCGCAATGGGCTCGCGTTGTGGATTACGGTTCATTCCCTCTCCTAGACAGGAGGCCTGAGTGGGAAAATTATAAGGCTGATGCAAAATATTTGTAACAAATGAAGTTTTAACAAAAATAAAATCTGTATCGTTTGCTGAGGTTAGTCTATAAATGAGTAACAGTTTTTCTTTTTTGAGACTATTACCGATTAGAATCGACCTCTGTTTTTAAAAACTTTTATTTTTAAGTTTTGCCTGTCCCGATGTTTGTTTGTAATCAAATGTTAAGCTGAAATTTTTCATGTATGTTTAAATCAGATGACCATATTATTCATGCAAAATTATTATGACATGGAGTTGATTCGATGATGGAACTGGAATTAAGCTATAGGAACTCTGTAATTAAACGATACAACTCAATCGAGTTTGGCGCGTTTGATCTGTCTTGATGAGTACTTGGTGTTAGATGGTTACCAGGGTCTGATGATGAAGCTGGAAGATGGCCATAGAAACTCGCTAATAAGCGCAATAAGATATTCCTGTCGTGTTTGAACTTTTTGGAATAGTCTTGATAAGTATAGGTAGTTTTCAATGAAAATATTTCTTTCATAGCAAGCTTATTTGGGCTATAAAATATATTATAAGCTATAATACTCGTATATATCATCATCATCATCATCAGCCTTTTAATGTTCCCACTGCTGGGACACAGGCCTCCTCTCTAGGAGAGGGAATGGGCCGTATTCCACCACGCGGGCCCAGTGCGGCTTGGTAAATGTCACATGTCTTCGAATTTTTGGTTCTAGGACATGCCGGTTTCCTCACGATGTTTTTCTTCACCGTTTTTGAGAGCAGCTTAGTTTAGCTCGTATATACATATATAAGCAAAAAAATGTTTTCATTGAAAACTTTTTTCAATTTCCACTTGCGTTCTAAGACCACAGAACGGATTTAAAATTATATATTTAACAAACCATATTTTGAAATAGCAATTATGTATATATTGCAATATTAATAATAATTTTAATCTCAAGAATAAAATAAAATGCTCCTTTGTTATAATATTCTTTGATACCAAATCAAATCGCAAAGCCCAGCATACATATATATACAAGTAAAAACACATCTTGTACATTATATATATATTTCCCTTTCTTGTGGTTTGGCTTTTTACTGCGAGTATATTATTTGCTAGCAGATTATATCTTGGAGATAGCGTCTCACACCCAATGGAATAATACAATTTATTTTATAAAAGTTGTTTTTGACGGCGCACAAAATCTACTGCTTGTTTGTTGCTTTGTGTTTTCTCTTACTTAGTGGCGGGCCACGAGATTGGCAGTTGGTTTCCTTGGTGATTTGATCTCCTGTGCTTGTAGTGGGGCTAATATTATAAAGGCGAAAGTTTGAACCGAAATGATGGACTGTCATCTGCCAGAATCTTATGGGGAGAGATCGTGAAGTATACAATTCATCATAACCGCGAACGCTCTGACAAAAAACAAAAGAAGACCCTTTATCTCGGGATCGCGTGGAAGTATCTACTTGAAATTAAAACTATCTATTTAAGTCAGCTGTCCCTTGAAGCTGTGAAAATTTCAAAGATTTGTGTTAACGAAAAAAAGATATGGCCGTTTGTGTCGCTAAAAATGCATATATTCGACACTCTTAAAAAAAACTCTCAAGGGACTCAAAATTCATAGGGTACTTCCCCAAGAATCCTAAAATTTAATATGAAGCATGGTTCCATAGCCACAAGTATGGAAAAAAATCTGAAAACTGTAAATTTGTAGTTACGTCGCAATTTTTTTTTTTTGCGGTTCGGTAAAATTTTCGTACCTCGATTCGGGAATTGAGCTGCTTTCATAGGTAGTTTGTACTTATCACTCAGTGCGCGATTCTGACTCAGAATAGTCCGGTTTTTTTTTTCATAATCATGCCCAAGCAACTTCCCGCCTTTTTCTTGGCCCACGGCTAAGGATATAATGTACTGTGCGACGACTCCACATTATGTGAGTCCTTGCTTTTGTTTATTTTTATATTATTCATTTTTATTTCCTTCACAGTGATGTGCAAACAACAATACTCTCAGAATATTAAGGAACGTGGTATATATTTGGTTTTCGTACATTATTTATTATTTCATAAGAGCTTCCGTTGTGTGATCTTTGATGGGTATAAGTAAATAATGGTGGAATTGGTTATTTGTTTGTGTTGGCGAGTATGTCAATGTTTCTTGTAGCATGTTCTGTTAGCATGTTTTGTTTATTTTTGTGAGTTGTAACAACAATGTCCAAAATGGACACAATTAGAACCTTTAAAATTTGAAACTTATAATTTTGTTAGAATTTGTTTAAAAAACTCAAAACGCTATCGTATCGTCATATTCTGAGTTTTTAGCGCGATTTTTTTTTTTTCACAATTTTCACACAACACCATCTAATTTCTAACCAAGCAGAGCTTGTGGTATGAGTACTAGACAATTGAAAAACATACTTACAAATTTCTAAATACAATATATAAATAAATAACACCCAGGCAAAGGACAAATGATCATGCTCATCACACAAACATTTTGTCTGGGGTGGAAATTAAACTCACGATCTCGGCATAGCAGTCAGGGTCACTAACCACTAGACAAATAGGTCAGTCAATTCATTTTCTTTTTAATTTATGACAGGCTCGCGTTTAACCACTATCTCACCTGATGGAAAGTGAAGATGTGGTCGACAAAGGAGCACGCTTGCCTAGAAGTAACCTATTTACTCTTGAAGTTTTAGCTACCAAGCAATAGATTCAGACAAGGAATTACACTCTATTTAATTACCGTTGTGTTTAATGATTTTTCTTTTGAGGGTGGAAATTCATCAAAAGTTTATTTTCTCGCTCCGAGTGAAGCAAGGAGAGTTAGATTTATACTGACTACAACCTACCGGCGACCCATCAATTTCCTGCCCTATTTATTTATTAATTTAACAATTCATGTACAATTGTACACACAGTTATATTTTTGAGCCGTTTGGGGTTGAAACTCTTGGGCCGTGGGGTTCGAGTGCTCATACGCTTTTTAAAGAACTTTCCAAACGCTTAGTTGACATTTCGCGTGACCCAAGGGCTGGCTTTTACCTCGGTCAGAGATTAAGCATTGCCATACAACGTGGCAATGCCGCCAGCCTTTTGGGCACACTTCCAGTCGACAGCGATGCGGAGGAGTTTTTTGACGCTATATTTTAGTTAGGAGTAGCCTTTAGTGTACATATTTATGTTTTTGTGTAATGTATATAATCTAAGAATTAATTGAAAGAAAAGGTTTTCAGACATTGTACACACCTATTTAAATATAATAAAAGAAATACTTTTATGTATTTCTGGGCCACGGTAACTCCTAACAGTCCGTGGCCATTGAATATACCTTTAACAGTATTAACTCGCTTTACTCTCCCCTTTCCCGAATTCTATCATTGCTAACGTACACTATTTCCTAAGTTACACTAATTTCAAACGAATAAACAGTGACTGAAAACGAGGAAGCTGAGCTACAAAGCCACAAAGTCCTAACAGAAAATACCTTAAAATAATAGCCATTCAGATGCCAGTTCCCAAACTCTGTTTCCATTCGACGTTAAGACTGGAACGTAAAATTATATGAGTAGTGCAGAAGTACCGAAGCGACCCAGTTTTCTCTTGCAATCTCCGTCTTTATTATTACAAAGGTATAGTAATTATAAAAGACGCCTCGAGGTAGGTTTTCGTGTTGAAACTATAAAGCGTTAAAGGAAACTTTGAAATAAAATATGTCTGGTACTTATTATTAAGTAAGTACTACGAGTATATCGGTAGAGACATATTTTATAGGTTACTAAGTTATTTGTGTTTCTGGTTTTATTTTGTTTTTTTTTTTTTTTTCAATAGCAGGTAGGTCTTACTTCGATAAAGAAGTCAATCATTCGGATTCGACGATTAACCTCTTTATCGATGTTAGACCTACCTAGCGCTCGGTTGGGCAGCGTTCAGGAAGCTGCACGGTATCATACCACAGTGTCTCAAGACGAAATTTTTTGACCAGTGCGTGTTACCAGTGATGACATATGGCTCCGAAACGTAGTCGCTTACAATGGGCTTCATAAGAAGACTTGAAGTGAAGTGACGTTGCTACGTCACTTCGTACAAAATGGTCACAAGTACGTTTTTGGTGGACTATTTATTGAAATTGGAAGTCACTTCTTGTCTTTTTATCGATGAATACCTATTTATAACATATTCGTTCAGACAGGGTCTATAGTCTTTACTTAGTTCTTGGTTACCAGTCTACTTAAGCTTCTTGGAACTATAGCCCTTTGTTTTACATATGATGCTACAGTTTTTCACTTACCAGTACGGTTGTCTTTGAGTGCACCGTCTTGTATAGTGCGTATAATAGGTAAATTAATCATGTTCCAAGAAAAGTGTCTAAAGGGCCTCTGCAAGTTAGTTAGGACATCTTGTACGCGCTTCCAAAAGCCCAGGACATCGGGTCCTGTGATAAATAAATAGATGCCTAAACCAAAATAAACATTTTTGTCAAAATTCCTTATTAGTCGTCATCAATTTTATACTTTTGCTCTATAAATATTAAGTTCTCATTAGTATTCATAGTCTTAATTAGAACGTCAAAATATAATACCAAAATAAATTGTGAAACCTCAGTTCTTGGTTAACGCCCCCACAGCAGGCGAACACCGAATATTTATTCAGACAAACATGGGTCATGAACCGAATTCACCAACAATAATATTTTTATTCAAATTGGTTCACTGAGCCTTAATTAAAATTATTTAAATATACAAGGGGATATGGATATTATTGGATACTCGTTGCTGCTAGCGGTTTTGCCCGCATGATGGCAAAAAATATTTCAAGAGAACATACTCTTGGGATAAAAAGTTATTCTATGTGTTATTCCAGGAGTTGGTCAACCCGAACCCAAGTTTCATCGAAATCTGTTTTGTACTCAAATACTTTTTGGGAAAAATCTTTCAGGATATTGAGATCGGGTGGTAGGATTGTTCGAAAGAGTTACCGCGGGCCTAGAACATAGGAGGATTTTAGTAAGTTTTTCTGACAGTCTCTTTCACTCCACAACGAGAGAAGTTAATGGATTATTTTCTCTCTATCTAATCTTAATAATACTTCATTCTATTAAATTAAATCAAAATAGCGGAAGATAGGTGACTCGCCTATAGCACGTGTACCGCTAAAATTATGCCTATATGGCACGATTTTACAAGGGTCGCGATGATCACACACATTTGGCGGCTAACGCTATTTCGCTCGTACAACATAGAGACAAGGACAGAGATAAGAGCTTGTCTTATCTCTGTCCTTGACTAACAGTGACTGTAGGTTTACGGCTGTGGTGACACTGATCATAGATGTTTGAGTTTCGAGTTCGGGTTTTCTGATTGCGATGTTAGCGCTTAACGCATCTTTACTTATAACATATCAATGTTCATTTTATTTCAAAATATTATTTATGTATTTATTGTGCGCACCTACCAATGTGTGGTCCTTTTTACCCGACTACGGCAAAGCCAAAGGAGGGTTACGATTTTGACTTGCTTATAAAAAATATAATCATCAAATTTCAATGTGGCGCCCCCAAGTGATTTGAAACAGTATAGAAGCACCGTGATTTAACACCAAAATAGTTTAAATAATAAAAAGTAATAAAAACTAAAACTCGACTACGACAAAAAAGGACGCTATAAAAGTATGAAACAAGATTTTCAGGATGCTGAAATAAACAAGATTACTCGAGAAACAAGAAGCACACAAAAAAAGGTGAAATCACACGTTATTTTAAATAGGGTTGGTACCTAGATATATAGCGTGTGACTACGGCTTTTCTTTGTGTACTTCTTGTTTCTCGAGTGACTTTGTTTATTTCAGCATCCTGAAAATCTTGTTTCACACTTTTTAGCGTTCTTTTTTTCTCGTAGTCGGGTTTTAGTTTCTTGATAAAAAGGTTAAGGGCGTCTTAATATTAGCCGCAAAGTGCCACGCGACGGCAGTGCGGCTGCAGCGCTGCCGCCGCCAAAAAGCATATCATCTTGAAAGCAGATCCCATAAGTTGAACATCCGATTGTAAGAGGTCTTTAAATCAAGAGTGAATAGGTTGCTTCTATGCAAGCGTGCTCAATCGTCGGCCACATCATCGCTTACCATCAGGTGAGATAATCAATAAACGCAAGCCTATGTATAATAAAAAAAAACATAGGTATTAAGGTAGATCTGTTAGGCTGGAAGCCGACCCCAAGGCTAGGGAGAGGATGATGAAAGCCCAACATTAGAATTCTAAACTATATGACAGTCATCCAGCCCAGCCCAGCCTGCGCCCAACCCGCTAGCTGCAGGCAAGCAGGGTCGAAGCCTACTGGGGCCATGGGTCGGCTTCTGAAAGGAAGGCTCGGCCCCAGTACGATCGGCAACGAAGGAATGGGGTAGGTTTTTAAGCAAAAAGAGTCTGACTCTATTACCCGCTCCGCCCAAGGCCGAATTTTTCATTGGATGATTTAACCTACCATAAAAAAAAACGTTGCAGAAATAATTGTAAAGTACAAAACCGCCACCAATGATAAAAATATGGTTAAAGTCGATGAACATAAGAGAAAATTTAAAAATACATACAGAAAGTTATCGCTCATAAATAAAGTATCATATTTGACTCTTGAGACTACTGTAGTCTTGTGCAATACAGCCCAAAGCTATAGGGGAGCTACTAAATTTCTAAATTTCTCTCTGGATGACACTAACAAAACTTCGGCCCCATCGCGTCTCAAAAGAAATACACGGGAAAATATTAAAGGCGGGAACACATACGAGAGTTATACACCATTTTTATTAGGCCACAGGTCCAATATGGTGAATATTCCACCTAACTCTGTGTTTCTTGACAACTACAACCTGGAGATTTTTAAATCAAGAACAAATTGGTTACTTCTAGACAAGTGCGCTCCATTGTCGACCCCATCGTCGTTTTCCATCAGGAAAGATGGTGATCAGTGCGGACCAATGAACAATAAAAAAGGACAATAAATTGCTTAGTCTTTTTCCTTTATTTCCTAGTTCTAACAAAAATGCATACACTAGCTAATGCCAGCAGCATTGCCCGCGTGGTAATAGACAGTTATCCTAAAGCAATATACTCCCCTTCCTCTCTCTACCGTACCGTACCTTCCCGTACCGAGGGAAAATAGTCCGGGTATAAAACCGTACTAAGCTTCGTCGAAATCCGTTCAGCCGATGTTTGTTACTTCTTCACGTTCAAACACCTCGGATCCCTTGACAAAGCTGGTTTTCAAACTTTCGGGTCTCTGACACACGTAACGGCTGTCAAAGATCTTCACGTGACAGCTGGCATTAACGGTGTAAACTGCTTCCCAGGGCATAAAAGAAAGGAGTTTCGCCATGTAACCATACGGATATTATTGGACGATTTACGGATATATGGTAACAATCACTTGCCCTACCAATGGTCACGGTACGAGCTCTGTTGTCTCATTCAATCAACAAGGATTTAAGGATAGCATGTGATAAAGTATCTCCATTCATTAATTTGAACCCAGCAAAGGGTAAGGTAGTCTATGCATCGACAAGATTCATGTGGTTCTTTCCCTTAGTGAAAATGTATTTTGGCATTTGTTTTAGCGAAATTATCGTGGGTAACATCACAAGGCATAATTATTATATATCTATACTTATTTTATAAAGAAGGATAGATTTGTATTTTGTTTGATATTAAGAAAATACTATTTTGTTACTATACTCCAACGCTTTGGGTACATAAGTAAATGCAAACAATGTTCACATGTCTTTTTATCTAAAAATTTACTAAAAATGTTATCTAAAAATTTTTACAGTTAGCTACTAATCTAAACCGATGTTAGGTAATTAACAAAATTTAAATAATCTTTGTATGTCTTCTATTCGACTTCTTTTAAATAAAAAGACTTATCAAGATTATTTACGTTTAGTTAAGTGCCTAAAAACAGATGGAGTATGAAGTGACATAGACGATATATTTTCTACAGATAGTGAGCTTTATACTATTGCTTCAATGTAAAATAATGAATTAAAAAGATGAAAATTGAATAGATAACTATTCAATTCTGCTACCCACTTAGAATTTATTATAATAGATTTTATTCGACGCTACTATTGCACTACAATTGCAAAAAAAGAAAATAGAAAAAAAGAAGCAGAGTACAGAAATACAATACAGTTATCAATATCTTTCTTTTTCATTGATCTGTGCTATCTTTATTTTATAATATTTATGTAATAGTGGATTGTTGAGTGTTCGCTGAATAATCAAGGAGTGGAAAATATGTCCACTGTTGGACATAGGCCTCCTCAAAGTAAACATAATGACCGGTCCACTGTGCATCACGCATTCATCGGATTCCCATGATCCTCCATCGGTCATCTATCCACATTGTGGGAGGCCTCCTAACGCTGCATCTTTGGGCACGCGCTTTCGTCGCCATTGACCATCTGTTCTGCAAGAAATATGAGAAAAATATTAAGGTAGATTTATGCTTAACTAGGGACCAGCTTTGCACGGGTACAATGGTGATATTAAATATATTATGCATGTATTATACCTATAAACCAACCTCTTGAATCACTCTATCTATTAACAAAACTGCATCAAAATCCGTTGCGTAGTTTTATAGATCTAAGCATACATAGGGAAAGATGGCGGGAAGCGACTTTGTTTTTTACTATGTTGTGAGTTGGAATCTTATTGTTTGGATAAGGTTTTCGAATGATCTGACACTTGTTGTCGTGTGTGACAGCTGATATTTTAAAGTTAGAAATAACTGTCGTCTAGATGGCGTTAGTTTTGATATCTATTTATTTTGTCAAATGACGATTTTACATTTAAAGTGGTGCATTAAATAATTCTTGAACTTTAAGTGACATATTTATTAATTCCCTAGAGGTCACCGGTGTCCGCACACCTATTGTCTTTCAATTGTGTCTCTAATTACGGTATTCAAAAAGTTAAATCAAATGTTTCAGATATTTATATTTTTTAAGGATTGTTCTGGTTGTCTGTATACATGCACTGACTTGAATAAATAGTTAACTATTTATGCCAAGATGGCGGTATATCCGGTCCCCACTTTATTAATAGCGGGTGCTCGGGTCACTAGAGTAGTCAGTTGTCAATTTTAGAACGGGCAAGGCAGGGAAATAAAAGTGCTGTGTGGATAAAGTCAGTAATATTGAATTAGTGATCCAACAAGTGGTATGTTCAAAATAAGGCGAAAATTCAAAAATTCATATTTCCTCTACTAAAATTGCAATCAACCGCCGCAGTGCCTCTCCTCTATAATATACAGTGTGTTTCCTAACACAGTGGCGGAAGTTTCGCGGCCTGACGTCTATACAACCACAAACAGATGCAAGTTTAATGTCTTTCGCCCCACAATACGCTTACCCTGTATGTGAACTACTACAGGAGTGTATCGATTTCCTTTTGAATCCACTGGATATAAAGCGATTTGTTCAATCGTGCTGAAATGTACAGTTTTAGTCTAATTTAAGCATGTGCGGTGAATTCAGGTCTGAACGATGGTTCAAAAGAGTCATCTCCAAAGGCAACTCAACAATCACTGGTTTTGTTTTTGGGACGTTTATCTTCTTTGCTGACATATCCTTTGACCCCCCCGAAAAGTTAATATAATGCAATGTATACACCTTTAAATTTTGGTCGTTTTAATCCTGCGGAGGGTCGATTCGGTACATGAAACACAATCGGTTTGTAAAGAGAAAATTAAAAAATAAAGTACTTTTTTTTAAACTCGAATTTTTTTACGCATGTACGAAATTTATTTCTTTAAGTAAACGTCAGCTGATCGAGGCCAATGAACTGTAGGTAGTTAATACGCAACGTTCGACAACTACGTAAAAGGTCATTGACTCGATTAGTTAAATTAACTAATTTCGTACACGCGTATATCAACTCGGATTTTAGAAAAAAAGCAGTTTATTTTTAATTTTTTCTTCACGGGATTATAACGACCAAATATTAACGGTGTAAACAACATTAGTTTTAGTATATGCGAAACCCGAAACACGTTTAAAGACACGTTATATTGTGTAAAGAATCTCTGTTCAAGATTTCTTAACTGTATCATGACAAATCACAAAATTATAAGCTTTTTATGTAACCGGTTTCCGCACAAATACATGATTACCGGGCCATCCGGGCTACTGAGGGGTTGTTTTGCTCACATCCCCGCAGATGTAACCTACCGTGACCTGTGTTGAGTGTCCGTGGTGTCTAACTTGTAACTTTTTTACATATTTTGGGGAAAAAATTCTCTTTCATTTTACGATTATTAGTAAAACATTAGTTTTTTTTTTATGTTAGGTAAAATCATCAAATGAAAAATCAGCGGGAGATAGTGTTACACTCTTACTGACTAAAAACCTACACTGCTCCTTTCATTGCAAAAAAAATATGTAAAACATTAGTTAGAATATTATTAAAATGCTTTACATTGAATACGTAGTATTATTTTCACAATAATATTTCATTATTATTTTAATTTGCATGACAGAGTTAACTACATCTGGCTCCGTCATATCTTTTGTATAGATCGGTTGTCGATAGCAAAAAAGAACGTCCCTTCTAACACCACCATTACGATTTATCCATTTTACATATCCAGAGCCATTTTATTTCCAAAAGGCAATTTAACCAAAAATTAATATACACCCATACATTCAAAAATTAAAAAAAAAGCAATAAACACTCCACGTAAAAATAATTCTCAGCGCTTTTAAAATCACGATACACTTTGCAATTTATTAAGTCATTCAGCGTGGGTCGTAAAAACCGGTGGGCGGTCTATTTGACCCAACTCACTTGCTAAATCATCCGTTAAGACTCGCGTTTCGGCTATTGTAATTAACCTGCTCTCCTACACGGCAATGGAGAGTGAATCATTTATTAGTGCCGCCTGATTTCTAGCCGTACACGATTATCAATCTTTGGTAAATATTTAGTTAGGGTTGTAGTTCACGATGTGTGTCTGCGGTATGTTCGTCTGTTGCTCCCCTAATTTTTTGACACGGTTGGCGCAGTGGTAGAGATTTTGGCTGCTGCGCTATTTGTCGCAGGTTCGATTCTCGCACGCAACAAATGTTTGTATGACCTATAGATTTTTTTTCGGTCCTGGGTGTCTTTGTATTTAAGTTCATATGTATATGAACACATCTACAATACAGAAATAATTCCTCTGTTTATTAAAAATTGGCAATTTGTTGTTTTGTTTGGGACTGGCTAGTGCACGTAAGTTCGTCAAACTCGTAAAACACCACATTGGCATTCGGTTACCATTCTCAAGATTTTTTTTTTTTGCGCGGAGCCCTCATTCTAT
The DNA here is from genome assembly GCA_958295575.1 of Leucania comma. NCBI lineage: Eukaryota > Metazoa > Arthropoda > Insecta > Lepidoptera > Noctuidae > Leucania > Leucania comma. The sequence continues at coordinate 22,932,272 of OY282467.1, read as the reverse complement.
TTCTAACATAAAAAAGTATGGCACTCCTAATGTAAGTTACGAACTCCTTGTGATATCACCTATCTTCCAGTATTATAAGTCATGTCAAAGTCTATCCAGCAATTTCGAAGATTAGGTAGAACCAATTTTTTTTTTTTTGTTGCGCATTTTAATACATAAGTTATTAAGTAGTAAAAATTGTTTTGACATTATAAATGCTTACCCAGTTGTAAAAATCAGATAATTATGCAGTCTCAGCTATATCCGGATAGTCTGATAGTTGATCTCAACTTAGGGTGTTTTTATTATCGGATTTCATCACGCATGCGGAATTGCTTCGCATACGGGGCTGCAGCTTAATATTACGCCCGCATCCCGCGTGCGTATCACACGCATTACAATAAATATTTGTATCAGAAATCAGAAGCGTTTATTTCAAATAGACCAATAACAGGCACTTTTGTATTGTCAAAATGTCGGCCAGACAAAAAAAGTGAAGCTAAATTTTACGATCCAAAGTGTAGATCTCTATGGAAAAGAAATGTATGAGTGTATGAAAAGAAAATTGGCAGGGGCTACGCATGCAGAGCAATACCGCATGCATGATAATTTCATTAGTATATAAATTATCTGGGATTAATTATTCTGAATCTGAAAAAAACATACGACACTTAGCAATAGTTTACAGTATGTTCCCAATTCCAATGAGTTTTACAGCACAGGTCTCTTTCAACATTTCCATTGTCATATGTCACGAACAACCCTTCTCTAGTTAGACCTGCTGTCCGTTTGATTTCCTCCTCACGACTAGGTACGCAGGTAGTCCAATAGGTAGGTACATACCAATTCAATCTATTAGATTGATTGATTTATACGTGCCAACGTCTTGTCGAAGATATTTAGTTGATAAAAATTGCCTATTTTGCAGAAAACTTCAACGACTTTTTTTTTTTTTGACGTCTTGACAGCCTAGTACAAACACGTAAGGCAGACAGGAAGTGTCCCAGGCGTCAAGAGTCTCAGGACACGCATCTCAAATAAATGTTAGCAAGCTTTGACAGGCCTGTTGGTCTAGTGGTTAATGGCCTTGACTGCTATGCTAGAGGTCGTGGGTTCGATTCCCACCCAGGACAAATGTTTGTGTGATGAGCACGATCATTTGCTCTGTGTCTGAGGGTAATTTATTTATAATGTATGTATTTAGAAAAATATAAGTATATTTATCAGTTGTCTAGTACTCATAACACAAGCACTGCTTAGCTTGAGACTAGACGGCGTTGTGTGATAGTTTTGGAATATTATTATTATTATAGCTCACGGGATTCGTAGAGCCGATATCTGCTAAGGCTGCGGGAATAACGAGCTAACAGTACGCTGAAACGCAAAAGGCCACTGAAAGTTCACAGGTGGGTTTTAATTTTGTAGTCCAATAAGTTATTTTATGATTTTCTACCTCAAAAAAACTTGAGGAGAGTAATTAACCACAATAATGTGTCGAGACTAGACAATGAGGAAACTCGACGTACGGCGAGTATCCTTACTTATGTTTTTGAAACCTCTACGGTCCGGACTAATCGTTTCACCTCGTCGTTTATAAGTGTACATCGAAGGAGTGGAACAATTTGCCTGCTACGGTCTTCCCGTCATATTATAATTTAGGTTTCTGCAAAGCTGCAGTTAATAGGCTCATAATAGACTAGTGCACATCACCATCAATGATTGCATCACTGCTTACAATCATTTGGGATGGCAGTCAAGCACTAGTTTATATCAATTTAAAAAAAAAAAGCTCAATCTTAAAATAATAAAGTAAACGTCTGCCGGGAGAAAATTCTTTGTTAAGTTAAGCTCATCTTTGTAAATGAATTGTCAAATCACTGTTTAATAATAAGTTTTGTTTACAATAAAGAATCAGGAAAGTAGAAATATTCCTTCTAATTAAGTACATATCCACCAATTAATCAAATAATACCCGCACCTCATGCAAAATTGGCTGCACCATACAAAGTCCACACCACAAAAGAGAGATAATACAGAAGACTATTTACGTACAAAGCGCGCTCGAGCAACGCACACATAGACACCGCTCACGGACACGATATCTTGTACGTGACTAAAGCGTGCTTAACCTGAGCTAGATCACAGATTACTTTTTCTAGCGACCGCCAAGCGTAGGTATAAAAAGTGAAGTACATAAAAGACTTCTGTACCCGTCTATTTTGTGGTAGAACGGTGTACCAAGGTCTTTATTGACCAAGCTCTGATCACACATGAAGGTAGAGTGATTACAGTCCTGCTGCCAATAAATAGCCCCTTTGATTTTAGTTGAAGAGTAATTGCAGCGGACGGCGATGGGGCTGAAGGGGGCTCGTATTCACAAAGCTGTGTGCTTAATGATCTTGTGTTTAGTGGTGGGAATTGCACTTTGATGCTTGACCTATTCAATCGTGGTGATAGATTTGCATTCTTAACGATCAGGAATTGGGTTTAACGTTTAACAATCAGACATTGATAAATTAGTTGATATCTAGTATTTAGATGCAGCGTTAAAAGGCCTCCGGTATGCTGAACCGATGACTTGGTGGGGTTCTCAAGAATTTAATAGATGTGAAACGCACAGGACCAGTAATTACAGCGATACTTGAGAAAGGTCTATGTCCCACAGTGGACGTCTTAGGGGCTCTGCACATGGAGCAACTTAAGTTTAGGCAACTACCAACTTTTCAAAAGTTTCCTGTAGAAAGTTGATAGTTGATATAACGTTTACAGTTGCCGCAATTTATGACATTCTTTGAGCAGTTTCATAGCAACACTGGCATTGCCGGCTCAGGGAAAGGGAGGGAGGTTGTCGCCGCGACGCGTTATGATTGACGGTTGAGGAAACCGGCAACTCTAAAAAACCGGTATATTATTTAACAGTTGCAAGTTGAAGCAATTAGGAACTATTTCAGTCATCAATTACAGTAACTAAAAACTGTTGAAGATCACCGGGACTCGAAACTCGAGTTGCTATGTGTGCGCAGTCCAATTGAAATATATGTAAACAGCTAGTTGCCCGCTAGTTGCCAGTTACAGCAATAGTTACACCATATGTAAAGCACCTTAAACTTTTGAAGACCGTAATTAGAGACACAATAGAAAGACAATAGGTGTGCGGACACAGGTGTCCTCTCGGTTCTGTTAAGTTTAAGGCTAAAATGAAGTTTAATGATGATGATTAGTATCACTGATGGATAATTTCATAACATGGTTTTTTGATTGCTCTAATAATATTTTTTAAGTAAAATTATTTACGAGTAAGTTGATGTTGTTCAGATAGAAAGAATAGAATAAACTTTATTGTGGACCAAAATAGTAACAAAAAACACGAACTTAAATCTATGACTACAATGGCGGTCTTATCGCTGACAGCGACATCTAACAGACAACCTTCGGAAGGACTGAAAGAACTAAAAATAAAATAAGGGGTAGTCTGCGCTGTACTGCTAGTGAGAGAAGAATAGTTTCACAGTAATATTATAAAGGTGAAAAATTGTGAGTGTGTGTGTGTATGGTTGCTACTTCTTCACGCTCAAATAGCTAAACGGTTTTGGGTGAAATTTGGCATAAGAGTAGACCATGGCCCGGAATAGCACATAGGATACTTTCTATACCTGAAGTATGTTCCTTTGAGACATTTTTTTATTTTCACGCAGGCGAAGTCGGTCTCAGCAGATAGTTGCAAGTAAAAATGCCTTCACCTATCATTTTTTATACCTAGTACTTACTAGAACTTAATTTCGTACATGCGTATATTAATTTGAGTGTTTGAAAAAAAGTACTTTATTTTTTATTTTTTTCTTTACAAATCGATAGTATTTCATGTACCGAATCGACCCTCCGGGGGATTAAAACTACTAAAATTTAACAGTGTATAAGTATGTTTATCAGTTGTCTAGTACTCATAACACAAGGTCTGCTTAGCTTTGGATTCGACGGCGTTGTGTGATAGCTGTGGAATAAAAAAAAAAATCGAGTATAAAAACAGAGTCCTATCATTATCCTTTTTCCAGTAAACATTCAAATCTAAATGGTCCCACTTTCCGTGAACGGACCGTGTAAACTAACCATTAATGGGTATCAGAAATCGTTATTACATTTCAAAGAGCATTTTAATAACTCAATTCAGGAACGAGCGGGTTTCCATTAAATGCGCGGTCATTTTTCGCTGCCAAGGTGCAGTTTCATTAACTTTGTGAATAACATGACGATTGTTGGTTATTGAATGGTTTAGTGGTGTTTTTATATTCAAGATAGTTGATTTTTAAGGAAGATTGAAAGTAGCGCCAGTGACTGAAAATTTGAAAGAGATTTTTTAAAAATGTTTTGAAGAGAAAAAAGATAAAATGAAAAACTAAAAGAATTATAATTATAAATCACTGCTTAAATTCGAATGAGCCACAAATCAAAATAATCACAAATATATTGTTTTGCTAAAAACCTAACTACTTTTCGTAATATTTTTATACGCAAAAAAGATACCCAGTACTCTCGCATTATAAATGGTCCACTCAGATTGCTGCCCTTTTTGAATTTACACACTTTGGTGGCTGACTTCAGAGCAAAGGTGCCATCTTGTCAGTTGCGACCCGGCAAGTTTCTTGACAGTACGTATTGTTTGCGAAAAAGGGCTACATTTCCAAAAATATCTTTAAATTACAATTTATAGTAAAAGGTGCCTTAGTTTGGAATAAGAAATGTATAAGGATAATGAGTTGGTATTTTTAAAACCTTTCTACGTAAATGATTGTATATGTCTATAACAAAAAACCATTTAAATCGAATGCCTCCAATTCACAAAATTCACCCTAAACGGAACCAATTTAAGAAATCTAAATGTACAAATGAGCGATAATTCCCTTCATTACCGAGTGTCAGTTTATTAAAACCCCAAGTAAAAATCTGTTCCGAACAAAAAGGTGAAAGGCAGAAATACGGGGAAATTCGTATTTCGCCCCTAAATCATGGCGAGACAAGGTTAATGGGGTTGAAACCCCACGGCCTCGGGACAGGCACGTAGCTTAGACGAAATTTAATAAATTCCCTCTCTATTACGATTCTTCAAGCACATTATGAACTTAGCCCTGTTTACTTTTTATATTTAACGGATTTAATTTAATGGAACTTAAATTGGGAAGCGCACGTTTGAAGCAGTTTATTGTTACAATAATTTTTGGTACGGCGAAATATTTGGTGTTCGTTTTAAATATTCAGGGTACGGATTTTCGGGCGTTTCATTATTAATTTTCTCTCGACAGTGTAAAGTGCTAAGTGGGTGCTAACACCCGTCTATAATTAATTAAATATGATTTTATGTTTTTGTATATATAATAATAGAGCGTAGATAAAAATTTACATTTAGAATAATTTACGAAACAGTACCCTATTTATTCTGTTTAAGTGACATTACATTTTAGTACGAGACAGTGTGAGAAATTGGATTTAATATAGTAATTTGTATAACCCAAATGTGTATATGTGTTAATTGAAATACTTAATGAGCGTATTCAAAGGGGAATGAAACTTTTGCCATACATTGCTGGCATATATTTTTTTTTTGCCAAAAGTGATACCTAGTACCTTTCTTAAAGGACTGTATGTGAAATCAATAGCAAAAAGAATAATGTCTATCAAACGAACTTAGAAACTACTTAGTAGATTGCTATAGGTTTTTTATTTTGGTTCCGGTTTTTATGGTGTGTAAGCATTAAATAGTGTAAATCACTATCGCAACACTAACGTGTATCTTTTCAATTCGTGTAACACTTATTTTTTTTTACTAGTTTTAGTAATGAAATACTACAAGTATAAAATAATACATGAGTAATCAACTTAATCTATTTTATCTATAGAAACTTCAAAATATTACGTAATATTACACTAGCAACGCTTTTAAAAGTATCTTCGGTCGGTTACGGTTTAAGGACCTAATTTTTTTTGCTATTGATTTCTCGTATTGTCCTCTAATATATTTAATCTAGTTTTCATTGCTGGCGAAAAAACAAAGAAAATCATGCCAAAAGTTTATATTGGCTTTGTGCTTGTTTCTTTTGTTTTATATTCCTTGACCATTTATTTTTGAAGTGAGATATCATCGATTATTTTTCCGACCCAAATATCGACCAATAGAATTGCACCATTCCACGTCACGTGGTACAACCTACATGGTATTATACTGATAATTTTTTGAAAATTTTCTCGTTGTACCACGTGACGTCGAATGGTGCAATTCTATTGGCCGACATTTGGGACGGAAAAATAATCCCCCGAATACCACACGAGCTTCAAAATTATCTGGCATTTCCCTCAAGGTTCCCTGCAAACAAATAAAGTCGTCAAGTTTTTCAGGAAAAATCACTCGCGCCGCTCGTGATTTTTTAACCTGAAAAACTTGACTCCTTCATTTGTTTGCAACGAACCTATCGGGAAATATCCGATAATTTTGAAGCTCTTGTGGTATTATAAGTGAATAATTTCTCCCGTTTCAGGTTAGAGCGAGAGGGAGTATCAGATTTTTACTGACTAAAATCCACCTCTTTTTCAAGTGAGATATCATCCAATAACCTCTACCAGCGTGCTAGACTTTTATTTTTTAAAACCATACCTATGTTCCTTCTTTGCCTAGCGATCCAGAACCCAGATTTTGCTTTCGGAAGTCAACCATGCCCCAACTGACCCCACTCCACCTGAGTTCCTTCAGCTTTGTTTCGCGTTGAAGAGTCAAGATAAGTATTCCTAAGAGTCTCACTGCCACTTCGCACCTTTTCATTACGTAACATAACTTTAACCTATCTAATCATTTAAGGCCCAAATACATAGTGCTTACATCTTACATCCAAAGTAGAAAATAAACTATGCCATAACTCAAAACTTTAATGAAAAATTCACAGATAAAAAAGTAAGCACTGCATTTTTTGCCAAATAAAATCGTTGATGTGAGGTTTTTGAACACATATTTCAAAGTTAATGTTCATTGTGAAATAACAAGCAAAAATATTCTTACTATTAAAATAAAATATCCATTACGATCTACATAAGACATTTATGAGTGTAAGAAAATGTAAATTAATGTTTTCTGTTATTTATGTTTTCTATTTTCGCTCAAATTATATTAGTCAGTGCCATTTATGATTAGTCTTTTGAGTTTTAAAAGGTATAATGTTCATAGTTATATAGTTTTGTTGTTATGCAGCGCTATTTGCGGCGATTGTTGGAACTAAAATTTTCAAAGCGTTATATCGACAATGCACCAAGTTTTTAAGCCGCTTTGACGAACGCAAAGTACGCATATAATGCGGCGTACTTTATTGAATAAAAATAAAATCTGACTAAACGAGTTGTAGTCAAATTACATAACACCTAAGTTTTTAAATACGGCGCCTACCTATTGCCATTACCTACCTACTTATTGTAAGTTTTTATATTATGTTACCGGCAATATCTAGATTACCGGTTATATCCAGTACCTAGGCAATGTATAAAATACGGTTTAAAATAAGGCTTTTATTTTCAGGTGATGATAAAAAAAAACTCTAACCTAACCTGTCCGTGTTGGGGTGCCCTAAAATTACATCACCTCCTTCCTTGTTCTCGTCTTTTACACATTACCTGAATTATACAGATTACCGGTAACATTACAACTTACAATATTTATTTACAAGATTTTTTTCAATAAAATTTAAAAATTATTTAGAAGATTTTTTTTTCTTCAGTAACCGACTCAAATGATGTCATTAGCAAACAATACCGCTGATAACATAATCATCATACTAGTGGGCATCAAGCAATATCAATACAATTTATAAGGCGACACTTAAGAACTATCTAAAAGTAATCTAAAATATGGCGTCGATAAACTCCTCTGCATCGCTGTCGACTGTAAATGCATCCAAAAGACTGGCAGCATTGCCATACTGTATGGCAATGCTCATCCTCTGTCCAAGGTAAAAGACAGCCCTTGGATAATTCGAATTTGGAATAGTCTTGAATGATTTTTATTAAAATTCTGTTGATATCCCCAAACACTGTCGATACCAACAAATTCTTACTCAATCAACACATCTCTAAACTAGAGGCGAATACACACGACACAGGATAATCAGGCTTCGGACTGCCGGAACTATACTCGAGCAGAGGATATTAACGGGGAGATAAGGGGAAACAACTGATTGTGGAGGAAACGCTGGTGTATCTACAGGCCCCTTTATAGTAGGGTCCCTCTGTTTAGTGTACAGTTCGGTGATTCCGAGTGTGGGAATGTTTTGGATAGAACAGTGCTGGGGTATGTTTGTTTTTCTGGTAGGGTTGATGGTAGGAAATGGGTAGGTTATGCGAGGTGGAGATAGGACGTATTTATGTTAAGCGGCATGAATATTATTTACATAGTTATGAAGTTGTCCCTTATGCAAAGTTTAGGCAGCGAATTTTGAACTGTTGTGAGTATTCATGCGTACTATGAGCTATGAGTAGCTTTAGTCGTTTTAATCCCGCGGAGGGTCGATTCGGTACATGAAATACTATCGATTTGTAAAATAAATAAAAAAGAATAAAGTACTTTTTTTCAAAAACTCGAATTAATATACGCATGTACGAAATATTTTTTTTTATGTAAACGAGTCAATGACCTTGTAGGTAGTGATCGGTCGTTGCGTACTACAGTTCATTGGCCTCGCTCAGCTGACGTTTACATAAAGAAATTAATTTCGCACATGCCAAAATTAAGTCGAGTTTAAAAAAAAAGCACTTAGTTTTTAATTTTCTCTTTACAAATCGACAGTATTTCATGTACCGAATCGACTCTCCGCGGGTTTAAAGCGACCAAAATTTAACGGTGTATTCATCATAATAACAGTCATTATAAACGCCTATCCTGAAAGTGGTACCTTCAGAATTAGCTATGACTATCAATGCCATTTCAAAGGACAATAGTAATAATTACGAGTATGTTTCTGTATTGTATAGAACTATTATTTATTGAAATACAATAAAACGAAGCAATTATGATCTTTCTGATGACATGTACTGCTATCTTACCTACTTGAAACATGCATACCTGGAAGTAACCTGTTCACTCTTAATTTTAATACTTTTAAGGCCGTGTTTACGGAGACGCGGCGCGTTGGTCTTTCGTCGTACATTGCAGCAGCGGGCCGCGTCATTGCTCGTACAAACACAAACATAATATGGCAATGTATGACGGACCGCCCAACGCGCCGCACAACGCGCCGCGTCTCCGTAAACACGTCCTAAGTTGTAGCTGTGCGCAAGCACGCAGGTAAGCTACTGCAAATACAACTTGGTAAAATGGGGTTTCGTAGACCCCTCGGATACTCAATGTGAATGCGGTGCCTCTGTTCAAAACATGAGCCACATGTTAGAGTACCCCAAGTGCCCATACATCTGCACTGTGGAGAATTGAATTAATGCCACCGATGCTACAATTAACGTTGCCACCTACTGGGCCCAAACAGTTTAACGAGTTAACGATCGATTCTAAAAGAAGAAAAAGTTGTAGTTTATCGCGAAAAATAGACTCTGGCAATAATAAATCCTTAGGTACTCTACCTACAATTTTCATTTTATAAAAACTTAATTCTACAATTTATCCATGAAACAAAAGTAGTTACATCAAACCAAATGGTTTGATGATACTGTTTGGCGAGAAGACCGCCATTATTATTCACTAGTCATACCATTAGCGTAATTTTCACACATTTTGATAAGTTATACGCGTATTAATTACTCCGGGCTTGGCTAACGTAGCGGGTTGTGGCTGGCTGCGTAAATCGACTGTGCAGCATAAATAAACGAGTGTATCATGTGAGCACCGATCAGTAAGTATTTAATAGTAAGAAATTATAAGTCAAGCTACACATTTATTTATTGGCTACATGATCAAACTTCTCAAGGGATAGCCATTAGTAAACTAATTCGTCTTTTTTACAACGTCAACTAAATATTCTTAGGATAGGTTAGAAGGCCCTTGAACTGCCTATGACGAAGCGCGTTCATGGAAGACCACCCTCCAATTGGCTAACGACGATCCAAAGAGACCTTAGAGAAGTTCATCTCAATACCGACATGGCACAAAATCGTGCACAATGGAAAACAAAGACAAGGAGGGCCGACCCCAAATAAATGGGACAAGGTCTAGCCAAAAGAAGAAAATGTTAGAAGGCTAAGGCGTTAATGGAGCACAGCAGAGCTCTCACCCTAGCCTTTGTGGTATTTTTTTTTATAACCACACAAAAAGTGATTTACATAAAAGGTAACTATATAGTGGTTAATTCAGACGCTCGTTAATGATGACTGACTTAGTAATTTAGAAGGCAATGTAGATTTTTAGAGGCTAATAACGCTTTTAAAAAGAAGTCTGTTCAATTAACACTCATACATTTTTAAGCTTTTTAGTTTTTAAAGAAATGAAAACTGAGTGCCTTTTTCTTTTTTGTTGGGGCTCCCCTGTGCCCCAATAAATGGTAGCGGGTTGAGTTCGCACGCTTTACACACATTCAAAAAACATTGAATTTCCGCACAAGTGCGGAAAACAGTGAATTACCTACCTAAAAGCAATAGGAATAAGAGCAGATTTTCAATTAAATGTATCTTTTCGGAATCGGTTCAGTATCAAAGATTACTCCTAGATACAAACTATCAAATATTACCTTTTTAAACTCCATCTTACCGTAAAACGGGGCAAGATAGTATTATCATTATCCAGATATCATAGAAACAGACTTCTAAAACGTTTTCGTCCATTACGGGTCATCGCAGCAAGGGGCATGTATCAACATTTTATCCCCTCTCTCCCCGTTTCCTGCGGGCCCCAACCTCCCCGCGAGATAAAAGTTAATGGGCCAACTTACCGCGAATTATTCCCCAGACACGGCATATTTTTTTTCGGTATCTCAACAGTGTAAATGTTTCAATAATTTAGGCTGTTCTCTTTTTTAACGAGCGGTATTTATGGGTTTATGGTAATTTTGGTCTGCGCCCCCAAATTGGTGGGGTTGAAATATTATATTTTTAGGGAGACTATTGGTATTTTTGAAAGATTTTTTGGATGTAATATTGAACTTCGAATATTTGCAGACAAAACCTTATTATATCTATGCGTCAATTCAGAGCTAATCAGTGTCATAGACATCTTTTGTTCATTCAAAACTTTTGTTTCATGTATACACAGTTAAATTTTAGTCGTTTTAATCCCGCGGAGGGTCGATTATATGAAACACTATGGATTTGTAAAGAGAAAAATAAAAAATAAAGTACTTTTTTTTAAACTCGAATTAATTTACGCATGTAAAAAATTAATTTCTTCAATTAAACGTCAGCTGAGCGAGGCCAATGAACTGTAGATAGTTAGTACGCAACGACCCACCACTACCTACTGCTGCTGGTAGAAACTAGTATTATATAAAACTTCTCCAGCACGCTATAATTTGAATGTGCTTAATAATAATTATAGTTACTGGTACCTTTTCATAAATATAATTATACATAATACTGAAAGATAATACAATATTAATGAATTTAATGTCATATTTATAACCAGACTTAACAATACGCAATTAAATTAATAGAACATCAAATAAATGCGGCCCAGGGCGGTTAATTCTCGTATTGTACGAGTATTAATTAATATTGTAATTTCATTACTTTGGTATATTTTCAATAAACGGTTACAAAATGCTGTCAATTAATTTGGTATTCAAATAACGTAATTTATTCGTTTGTTCTATTAATTTTATTGGTGTTCATTAAAAGAATTATAGGCCGTTGGCTAAGTAACAGCTTCTTGAATTGAATCTCTTCCCTGTCAAGAAAAATACGCAGAGCCGTAGACCCCGGTTATCATTTCAAGACCTTTGAGTCTTTCAGCCTAAACCCCGAGTCAGATGACCAGGCTTGCCTTGATTATTACTACTAGGTACTACGTTACCCAATAATTAAATCATGGAGATCAATGCATTTGCCCCGTATACTAGATCATTTAGGCCGTTTTTTAAAACGGGTTACTTTCAAATGTAATATCATCGGATACTAAAAGCTTTATACTAAATGTACTGTATTCATTTTCGTGATTAGTTATTTATTGATTTCTGTATGTTTTGTGTTTTCTGTAGTATTGCAGTATTTATAAAATAAAAACAAACAAAAAAAATCACAACACTACAATAAAACACAACTACAAAACATCACAACTACAAAACAACACAACAACAACAAAACATTAAAATCTAATAAAAAAAAGTGTTTTTATAACGTTCATTCGTTTTTATACAACGTTCTTTATACAAGTGTTTGTGATATTTTGTTTATTTTATCATCAAATTAATTTAATTTATCGAGAAATAGAAGAAACTTAAATATTATTAAAGAATAAAGGCGCGCACTGGAGGTCACATTATTTGTCCTGAGAATGCCTTGTTGCATTAAGTCCGCCTATGTACCACTACTGTACATGAGTCTGTGGTCAACTAAACCCGCTTGCTTCTCATCTCGCGGGTTCACTTGACTACACAATTTATTTTCTTTTTTTTTAGTGGTCAACTGATCTCACATCCAAACTTTTAAAAAATATCCATTGTATAAAGCTACTGGTTGATACAGTCGAGCCCAATAGTGATAACTCAAAATATATGCAATAAAACGCAATTCAGTTAGTTTTAAACGTTTATTCTCAATATAATTAATTTTTTTTTTTTTAGATTAGGTGATACATATAAATCAAATCTTAGCCATAAATAAACCACTATCATTATTATTATATAAGCAAAATCGAGAAAACATTTTTATAACGAGAATATACTTCAAAATAACACAGAACTTTATTTCGTGACTGTACTTATAATAAAATTGGGCAGCGGGACCATTCGACCCCTTCAAAATGGGACAGGGTCGAGTGATCCCGCGGGCTGATTTCGAGCGGGCTGAGTTGACCACAGACTCCTGTACATGAAGTTTAAATAAATTTGTGCTACTGGAATCTTTAAATAATTTACGAGTATTTACATATTTATAGAGTTACAATTACTTTTATTGATTTCTTACAAAAGTGGTTATAAATATAGCAACATTCTACAGGAGTTATTTGTGCAAGTCACCCTTCAAAAAGAAAGTTTTTTTTTTTTGCTGGCTACACATTATTTTCATTGGTAGAAAATGATGAAAAATGACGAAATGATGTAGATTTATTTTAAAGGATTAGTATAATTTTAATTTTTTTTTTTTGCATTCCCAGAATAGAATAGCAGCAGTGGGAACATTATCATTATTTTGACATATAAATTATCAAAGAAACCAAAGGTAGGTGGAGGAAGGAGGGCCTAGAACATATTCTTGGACTACCAAATATATACACAAGAAATTTCATAAAAATTGGTCGAACCGTTTCAAAGGAGTTCAACAGCAATCATTGTGAAGAAGAAGAAGAAGTTAAACAGTTCGCGTTTGAACATTATCTCACCTGATAGTAAGCAACGTGGTTGATGTAGCAGCATGCTTGTTAAAAGTTAATCACTGGTCACTCTTAATTTAAATACCTTCAAATCGTAGCTATCAGAAAGCGCAGACTCCAGCAGGTGGTTCCGCTTCTTAGCTGTGTTTGATCCTCATCATCATTATACCCAAAATACTTCTACTGCTGGATTTAGGTCCCCCAACGTGTTAAAACATGAAAAATTTTGTGCTTCTCACATCCAGCATATTTTCGCGGCTCTCAAAAGTCCACAACGTTGGAGGCTTGCCCCCAGGCCCCATCCGCAATAAATTCTACATACAGTGAACTTTTTAATTTATATCATTTACCTCTACGAAAATTGACAAAAAAAAAATACACCACGTTGTGTTTTGTTACGTGACTAAATAAAATTACTTTAGAGAAACTAACAGTCCATTTTTTTTTTACATTTACTGTGGAATCACTAAAAATATTCAAGTGTTTATATCTTAATACTCAAATATTAAACCAGTCACTTAATATAAAATATTGAAAACAAATATCAGCTAACGTAATTAGTAGTTCAACGAGGTAAATAATGCGCTTGATTAGCTATGTGCATGCTTGATCTTTGAAATTGTTAAACGCTATCCTACAATATTTTTTACACGGGTTTTTATAAATTAGTCATACTTTGCTATACAATAAAAACAAGAATAATACACCATTTACAATTGCTTGACTGCTATCCCACCTGATGGTAAGCAGTGATGCAATCGTCGATGATGAGGTGCACTAGTTTATTTAGAGCCTATTCACTCTAGCCTTGAAGGGAAAACCTGGCTAGACTAAGCGTTTTTCCTTGACAAGGAAAAACGCTTAGTCAAGCCCGTAGAAGTTTCCACTACTTAAGGGTTTTTTTTTTTTTTCGATAGGTAAAATCATCCAATGACAAATCCCGCCCTTGGGTGGAGCGGAAAGTAGTGTCAGACTCTTACTGACTAAAAACCTACCCCGTTCCATTCTTCGCCTTGGTCCCAGGGCCCCGGGTGCCATTTTCACATACCCTTTGACCCCAGTAGGCTTCGGCCCTGTCGGGCCCCTACAGTTTGCTGACAACTCCTTGAGGTGCGCGGGAACAGTGCGCGCCGTAAACGACTTGAGCTCGGACCGGTCTGTTACCGGACGGACGGACAGCGAGCTACCCATTGCCCGCCGTCCGCGAGCCCGCGCCTACGGTGGCCGGAAATCGGGATCGGAAACCCGGCGGCAGCGGCGGCGTGTACGCCGTTGCCTGATGCGGTCGGCCTCCTCCTTTGCTAGCATTACTGCTTCGCAGAAGGAGGCGACCGCCTGCCACTCCTCCTCGCTCCGGAGCATGGCTTGAACCAAACCCCGGCGCGAGAGATCGCTGCCGCCGATCGCCCCCACAAGGACACGGCGAACTACTTAAGGGTGGATATTCACCGTACGTCGCGTTCTCCGGTGGTGGCGGAATCAAACCACGCAATTCCCGGGCACACTCTTCAAAATGCATCTTGTAAAAAACCGAAAAGCTGGCTATTTTACGCCTGTGCTCAAGGCTTTGAAGACTGGACTTAACCAAATCTGGATCACCAAATATACATTAAAAAGTCCTAGCACTATAAATAACTGCTTGAAATACTTATTTGATAGGCTACTTCGTTGGTAATAATTGCCTACAGATATTCGTAAAGTTTCATTAGTATCCCGTAAGTAATTACAAATTTATGATGGAATTTATTCAGTGTGGGCCACGATATTTTTGTCCATTGATCAACCGAGTTATTTTTATAGTAATTAACTCAATGTTTTACAAATAAATTAGTGTTTAGTTTAATATAATGCCTATAATATTTCCACAAAGTATACTTAATAATAATAAATTAATGAAATATATGGAAAAGATATATGACGAAGTGACGGATATACTCGTAATTATTATATAAAATATAATTGGACGGATTTACTCGGCTAACGTATAAATCCAGCCAATTATAGATGGGTCGTATGGTACACAGGTTCGGAGTAATATACACCGAATTTTCTGTTGATGAAAATTAATTCACTTCCTGACTACGTTAAAGATACGCGCCATGTCCAACAAACGAGGAGAAAAATTAGGTATAATCCTTGAGGCACAAGCTGAATCAACATGGCGGTCGACCTTTAATGCGTAGTAACCGATTTTCGGGTCTCAATCGAAGTGAGTGCTGCGCATAAACGTAGCGACGGGTTCAACTTATTTTCCACGTACTATACGCACTTGAGTTAATATTCTTTCGAGTGAATCGTCTGATTACGCCTTTATCACTAGGCCAAACTACAATAACAAAATATTATAATATGAAACTAAAATCAAAACACAGCTTACATATAAATTACCTGGCTTTAATATTGCTTAATCGTCGACTGTGTAGAAGTAATTAAAGCTCTTTCCACGTCTTCCTCAGTAAAACAAGCATGAAATATAATTTTAAACAAAGTGAATTTTCGTTTTAGTTTAGCTTTATAGCAAATATAATTTAGAGCTTTCACTTTCAAGTCCGGGACACTCCAGTGCTCTTTATTTAAGTAATAATGGACCTGAGTGACTTGGGACAAATAATTTCTGGTTATTAGGATTGCAAAGATCAAAGGAGTATCTTGTTATTCGATTGCTGGGTTGTGGAAGTTAGATGGGCAGTGAAATACAGATGATATCTGACAGCGCCCCGGGGTCTCGAGATGCAAGGCAAAAAAGGACCATAGGAGTGGGTTCTGGTCAGTAAAAGTCTGACACGACCTCGGCTCCACCCTAGAGCGAGAGAATTCTTTGGATGATTTCCCACCTAAAAAAAATACGGTTAGATTATTTTTCATTTTTTCGCTTTGTTACCCCACTGCAAGTAAAATTATGGGTAAACTAGTCACAGTGTCGATTTTCCACAGAAAAAAAATATGTGTAAACTCGTCACACATTTATTTTAGCAAACACAGGTAAAAAAAGATAATCATTTATTTTTTAAATCAAAGATAATCTTTATAAAATCACTTTAATCACAGTTTAATGGCAGAATCATGGTGAGCTAGTTCTTTAGTGAGTTATAAGATTGCCAACTTACTCATAATAATTTAAAAAAAATATCAATAATTGGTTTATGAACAAAAACTTTTACGCGAATTGATATCAAAGAGTTTGAACATAATTGGTGAAAGAAAGATAATAGAGAAAGACGAGGGCACAGGGATATTAGAGTGAACTTTCACTATGTTACTCCTTTGGAACGTCCTCATGAATTTATGTTACGGAATGGTGTTAACAATAAACAGACGTGCGATCGCAGCAATCTCGGAAGATTTGCTATCATTTATTAGAGAGTTCCACAGTCTATCTAAAGGGTCTTTCAACAAGGACGGGTCGATGTTGAAATTAAATAAAACAAGCTGTATGTGAGATATTAAAGAAATATAAAGAGATATTTTTTATATGAAAGGCCCATTTATGACATTATTTATGAAATATGACGTCGTTTAAATGTCCACCGCGGCTTCGAACGGTGGCACGGATCCGAGAGGTCCAATTTTCAATTACTCTACTGCATAGATCCGGCTGAATCTGAGCAATGGCCTGCGTTATGTTGACTTTTAGGGCATCGGTTGATTGTGGATTATTGGCATAGACCTGCGATTTCAGAAAACTCCACAAGAAAAAATCTACAGGGTCAAATCGCACGATCTTGGTGGCCAATTCACGTCACCTCTGCGAGAGATAACCCTACCCTCGAACTGTTCATGCAGAATGTCCATTGTGTCGCTTGCTGTGTGGTACGTAGCGCCGTCTTGTTAGAACCACATGTTGTCCACGTCCATATCGTTCAATTCAGGCCAAAAAAATTAGTTAATCATTGATCTGTACTGTAGCACTTGCCGTTGACAGTAATGGCCTCGCCAGCATCGTTTTCGAAGAAGTACGGACCAATGACGCAGCCGGACTAAAATCTGCACCAAACAGTAACTTTTTGTGGACCTGGTGAACCTCATGTGGGTTGTGGTCGTCCCATATACGGCAATTTTGCTTATTAACAAAACCCTTCATCCAAAAATGCGAATGGCCATCGCTCAGATTCAGCCGGATCTATACAGTAGAGTAATTGAAAATTGGACCTTTAGGATCCGTGCCACCGTTCGAAGCCGCGGTGGACATTTAAACGAAGTCATATTTCATAAATAATTTCATAAATGGGCCTTTCAAACAAGAAAATAATCACATACGCTTGTTTTATTTAATTTCAACATCGACCCGTCCTTGTTGAAAGACCCTTTACAAAGTTCTTCATCAAAATTTACGAAAATTAATCCGCGGAAAATATCTTTCAAACAAAAAAACAGTAAAATCGGAAAACATTTGACGAAGATCTCGCTGATTTATTAGAAGTCGTTTATACAAATCATTTGTGCTCCTTCACTCATCTTTTTTGTTCCAGGAACGCAGCGACTCTTACAAAAAATCCCAATAATCAGGCCTCTACTGATAAAAGTTGCACAAAGAAGCAAAATTATTGAGCACTCAAAAAAAAAACAAAATGATATTTATTTTGCAAATAGGTTTTAAAAAAACACTTTTACACGTCAATCTTTTTTTTCATCAGTTTAAACTAGATGGGGTCGATATAATGGAGCAACACTAGTTATTGAACTGGCTACTAACCAGACCAAACAACAAAACCCTAACAGAACACCAGTAAGCAAAGACTGCAGCATTTAACCTGCACCACCGAATTGCATTTTACGAGTACCTTCAAAAACAAAACACTAACGGCAAAGACCAAAGCGTTTCTGTTTATCATTCTATTCGAGTAGTCGCCGCGGTTCAAAGACATGCACACATCGGCAATTATAAAACAATTAGTGGAACAAGTTTGTTTGAGTTCAGGGGGTAGTTATTAGCACGCTGTCTTGTTTGCGAGGTGCATTATGTTGATGGTGCTTTATTGGTTTAGGGCATTGATATATTATAAGGGAATGTTACGCGCTAACATTGCAAACAGAAAACCTGGACTCGAAACTCACACATCTACACTGCTTGTAGTTACTGATAGACAAGGAGAGAGATAAGAGCCGGTGCTGTCGTGCGAGCGAAATAGGGTTAGCCGCTGAATGTGTGTGATCGTCGGGACCGATGTGAAATCGTGATAATTGTCACAATTTCAGCAGTTCACGCGCTAGATGCAAGTCACCTATCTTCCGCTGTTTTATTTAATATAAGGTGATTTTGTACAACCTTTGATCACAATTATCACACTATTATTATAAAGGTGAAAATTGTGTGTCTTAATCTTTCACGCTTAAATTATCTTGTCTAGCTGTGGCCAGCCATGGTAAATAGATGAAATAAATGAGAAAAAAAATTGTACTTGGTTAAGATTTCTACGGGTAACAAAGTTATGAACAAATTTTTACTAGCATTTTTTTTGGTAAGATCATTTTCTGGAATATGACATAGATTTATATATACACGTTAATCCCCGGTTTATGTTCACTTGTAATAAGTTCAATTCACTTCACTCGGGTGAAGCCGTTGTAAGAAGCTAGTATAGACTTGATAGATTTATCTGCTTTTATTGAATTATTACTACTTTTAATACTTCTTTTATTTTTTTTCATAGTCGTGTACTCTTGAAAAAGTAGTCGGCCACCACTTCTCTCATAATGCGACGTCATGTATGTTTAGTAGTTTGGGAGTTGTCATTGATGCTGGAGTGCCTCACAAAATTGATGAGATTCGTCCACCATGTTAGTGAGCGAATACTGGATCTTTTATTTTCAACTGTCCATATCACTACCAAATATTTATTCGAGCCCTCGTTGCGGGAGATATGCCCAAAGAACTTGGAGATAAGTATTTATTTGCACAGATGACCACAATCTCTCTTTTATAATATTGATACAAATTCATAATCAACTTGGTTCAATGAATCCATAACAATCTTATAAAGATCTATGCAATTAAAATTTTAAAAAGAACTTTTTAAGCTCTATCGTAAACTTTGTTTTGTGTTACTAATAATATTTTAAGTATCGTTTAAAACCTTACCAGAATTATGTGAGGTTTAAATTTTTATAATCTCATTAATTTCTGGACTGTACCTACACACTGTCATAATTATATGTCATTTAGTGTCAAATTCAATAAACGTGTATTAACTTTTGTCATTTAAAAAGTAACATAAAAAGTAAAGGAGTGCTTTGATTTAATGATAAAATAATGAAATACCACAGATTTTTAACTTAATACCTCCTCAATTAATTTTAAGTGCAAAACTCTACTCAAGTCTGAAACCAGGAATACTAAAAAAGTAATCACCTTATTTAGCTCCTAACAGCAGCATAACATCTTAGCAGACGCCATTTTAGCTCAGACAAGCGAAAATACAGCGCAATATACTTTAGCACCACACTAAAGATACGAGCAGTTTATATCCGTGCCATCGCAGCCACATCATACTCCGGGCACCGCAGATGGTCATGTAACAATCTCTATAACAATAAAAGCGCAAAACGTTAAAATACCGCCATCTAGCGAGATAGAAGCAAACTATGGAGACACAATGTTTAAAGGTATTCGTTCTAAGTTTAAAAGTTCTGAATCGCGCAAGTAAAGTTTTCGATTAAAATTATGTTTATGTATCTTTCTTATTGTTGATTCCGAGATCATTATCTCATCTTTTCTGCTATAAAGTTTTAGTAGTGAAGAAGGCTATCTTCCCAAAGATGTGGTAAAATCCTTTACAAAATTCTATCAATGTAGCAAGATCCATGAAATTGTGGTTCCGATTTCTATTTCTTACAATAGCATTTTTTATGTTGTAAAATCATCCAATTATTTCTCCCCCTCTATGGTAAAGCGAGAGGACGTTTTAGACTTTTGTTTATTAAAGCCATACCTGTCCTTCATTTACTCTTTGTATTCTGAGACCACGGTTTTCCGTTTCAGATATTTCCCTGGGCCCTAGTGGACATTGGTCTTGCTGGGCCCCTTTGGTTCTTACAATTTGACATTTGTGAGCATTTGAATGGCTGCGTAGTTGACAACATGAACACACACATATACAAGCAGAACAAAGAGCCATGCCACACCTTAACAAAGCCCTCACTGCAAAACTCATACGATTGGACAGAGACAGCCTACGCCTGGTGACGGAGACCATCTCCAGTAAAGTGATGACTGCACACTGAACCTTCACATAATATTCATCACGGATAGTCCCCTGTGCAGAGCATGCTTGGAGAGGGAGGAGATAATTGCGCATGTTCTCCTGGACCGCACAGGGGTTACTGATACTCGCACATGAACCTTAGGATTCCCGAACTCCCTTATTGACACCCTAAAAAACCTGAGAGACACAGTCAGTTTTTGAAGAGAGGTGGGTTGGTTGGAATAAGACAACCAAAAAATATGACCACCATGGGCCACTTACAATGTTCCGCATAGAACTAAGTGCGGAAACCATACTCAGACATAATATAACATAGCATGTGACACTGTTGCAGATGCTTAAAGATTTCCTCAGTTGTACACAGTCTTCACCAACGCGTATCGTGTAGCAAAATCCACTAATTATGTTCATCATACATTCAATGCATTTTCTTGCTCTTTCACCTGATCATAAAAACCTAAACTGTTGATGATTACTGTAAGAGCTGGGAGTTTTAAATCAGTGTCGAATTATTTTTGGTCACTTTTAGCAAAAAAAAATCAGGATATTGTAGCATTGAAATAATCTATTTTGAGTACTATGTGTGCGCGGGAATTGTATAACTTGATTCCGCCATTTCCTTTCTACCATCGGACAACCGCCGGTCGAACGGCGAATATCCACCCTTACGCTGATGAAACTTCTACGGTCCAGGCTAAGCATTACGCCTCGTCGTTTTAACTGTGTACATCGAAGGACTGGAACAGTTTGCCTGCTGCGGTCTTCCCGTCCGATTATAATTTATGTTTCTTTAAGGCTAGAGTAAATAGACTCTTAATAAACTAACGCGCTTCACCATCAATAATTGCATCACTGCTTACAATCAGGTGGGAGCGCAGTCAAGCAGTGGTTTATATAAACAAAGAAAAATATAATGCATGCAAATTTTACAATACTCAAAGGAGCTTTTCGTCGTTTGAAACATGATTTTCGTTTGAAATATTTTTCCAAAATAAATTATGAGCAAAGGCTTTGGTTGCAGCTTCACCTAATAGGAAGCGAACGGACATTTGACGTACATTTTACTTATATTGCCTAAGCGATACACCGCAAGAATACGAAATTGAAAATTTGTGTCAGAATATTACTTATATTAAAGTTCCAGTTTAACAATTTGATATTTTAGGTATTCTAAATTGCTTTTTGAAATGTATACATTTTTAATGAAACTGCGTGAACAAAGCTTGAGCTTTTATAGAACAGCAAGACAAAATCAGAATATTCACATTGTTTTTTTTATGTTAGGTAAAATCATCCAATGACAAATCCCGCCTTTGGGCGGAGCGGGAAGTAGTGTCAGACTCTTACTGACTAAAAACCTACCCCGTTCCTTCGTAGCCTATCGTGCCGGGGCCGGGCATTCCTTTCGGAAATGACCCCAGTAGGCTTCGACCCTGCCTGCCTGCAGCTAGCAGGCTGGGCCACTTCGGTGTGCTGACAGCTCCTCGAGGCGCGCGGGAACAGAACGCGCCGTCGACGACTCGGGCTCGGTCCGGTCGGTTACCGGATGATCAGATAGCGTGCTACCCATTGCATGCCGTCCGCAAGCCCGCGCCTACGATGGCCGGAAATCAGGATCGGAATCCCGGCGGCGGCTGGGGCGAGCGCCCCGTTGCCTCTACCTGATGCGGTCGGCCTCCTCCTTTGCTAGCATAACTGCTTCGCAGAAGGAGGCGACCGCCTGCCATCCCTCCTCACTACGGACCATGGCCTGAACCAAGGCCCGGCGAGAGAGATCGTTGCCGCCGATGCTCCCACGAGGACACGGCGATGCTCCGCCCAGGCGGGGCACACCTCTACAGTGTGCTCCACCGTGTCCTCCGGGTGTTCCGCACAGTGGCGACACCCGGGCGAATCCTCCGCACTAATCCGGAACAGGTACTTAGCGAAATTTCCATGTTCGGTAAGCACCTGCGTCGTGCGGAAGTTGAGAACGCCGTGAGGTCTTTCCAACCACGCCTCAAGGATGGGCCCTATTGCCCCAATTGTGGCGCGCCCCGAACGAGGTTACGATAGTCGCTGACGCCATTTCGCCATGAGATCCCGCCGGAGCTCTGTCCGACATGCCTCGACTTGTCGTGGCAGAATATTCACATTTCACACTTACCAGTCAGAATATAATTATAAAAATAATGCAAATTTCATTAAACACGTCAATGTTCTAGAAACGTCATCTTCAGTTATGTTTACAATCTAGGTTACAAGGAAAAGACATAAAAATAAATTGAGTTGTTGTTTGTACTACCTCACTATCTTTAAGATCTAGTCGTCACGATTGCCTGGTTTTTGTTGCTTTATGTTATAAACCCTTCGCCTACCATAGACCATTGTTACCAGTTTTACTGCCGCACTATTTGGTGGTGAAAATTTCGGTCTTGTTGGCATCCTAGTATTATCAACGCAAGAGATCAATAAAGTTAATAAACTATGACTGTTAAATGCAAAAATTATTATCACCATCATTTCAGCCGAAAGACCCATGTGTCGGACCACAAAAAATAGTCTTGTACGTCTTGCATGTATCGCACTCCTGCGACTCTCATCGGGTCAGTGGTCTACCTTATGGAAAACCTTCCAACGCTGCGTCTTCCTCAATCTGTCGGCCACATCGACCATCAGTTCTAGGAGCAAAGTGCCCTACCTACTGCTACTTTGGGCTATATTGGCGACCTTGATTCTCCCTCGGATATACACATTTCTAATACGATAGGGCAAGGAAACTTCGAGCATAGTCCTTTCCATTGCCTTGTGGGTGACTTTAAGTCTTCTTATGAGGCCTATTGTAAGTGACCATATTTCGATGCCATATGCCATCACTGGCAACCCGCATTGGAAATATACAATTATCTTGAGAAACTTTGGTAAGTTGGACGAGAAGATACCACGCAGCCTCACGAATGCTGCCCAGCCGAGTCGGATTCGATGATTAACCTCTTTCTCGAAGTTAGACCTACCAAACTGGATTGTTTGTCCCAAATAATCGTAATACTCCACAACTTCGAGTGCAGAGTCTCTAATCTTGACCGGAGTGGGTCAAGATTAGATTATATATTAGATTTAGATTCCACATTGATATAATATGGTGTTACATGATTACTTACCCTGACTAAAATACATGACATACAACAGTATAAAAGTATATATACAAATAAATATTTCGAGACCCAACAGCCAGCACATCTCAAAGTTTATCTAGAAAACAAAAGTATACGCATTAATATCTTGCAAAATAAAAATGTACAGAACACACAATAAGTTACTTCGACTATTTTCACACTTCGCTTTGTGGTATGCGAGAGTGAAACCATAGTGCACTTACAAAATATAAAAGAAACAAAATTTCTCACTACCAACTACCACTAAAAGGAATGTCCATTTTCTTCTTGCTCATTAAATTTTCACACATGGTGAAAGAATAGTCCTGTGAGAGAGAAAATGGGAATTTGTGATGAGAGTTACGAGTTTGAATAAAACTTAGAAAGGGAGAGGAAGACGATGTAATATACGATCTGATGGTTCAAGGAGCGTGTTTTCTACTTAGTGTTTTTTGCGTCTTTATGCGATCTACAAGTTTCACTGTCAGTATAGTAATCAGTTATTAAATGTAATAAATCTTTTTTCTATAGATTTTTTTGAATTTTTGTTGGTAATCGATAAATTTCACTAGAGCTATTTTTAAATTCTTTCACCAGTAGATCGTTATTTATCACTGAGTGATATATATTTTCTACTTTCACAAGGGCAAAGCTACTGGTAAAAACTAGACGTGTATAAAGTAACAATGTTGTTACGAATAGTTCGAAGGCAGCAATTCTATTGACCACTTCTATCAAGAAGTAGCCTGTTCCCTCGTTACTGAGGTGTCTCAATTCGGTTCGACTGAAAGACGATCGCAACAAACATGGAAAGCACTAGAAAGATCATAATGCTGTCCTAGTTGACTGCTATGCCACCAAAAGGTAGGCAATGATGCAATCGTTGATAGTGAATCGCCTACCCTATTCACTCCAGTCTTGAAGATACCTAAATTATAATCAGACGGGAAGAGTCTGTGAGCAAATTATTCCAATCATTCGATATACGCAAAAAAACCATTTCATTTTAAATTAAATCTAAATTACTTAATATTGAAAAGATTAGATAATAAATTCTTTAAATTTTGGACAAATAATAAAACAAATTGAATCACATGTTTACGGACTGAAATCTAAATATATTTTGGCAAAGCAAAGCAAGAGCAAGCAAAGATCGTAACACAGTACGAAGAAACCCCATTTCTGACTGCCAAATTTCACACACAATCTGCAGGGTGATTTACTGTACCTACAAGTATTATGTCTCGGGCTCAACCTCTCGATTTATGGAGCCGTAATCCGAACTTACCTGCAAATGTTACGTTTGGAATCTTACTGGGTAAACTGATTACGAATTACAGAGCAGTTTGTTTGAACTGTGAGGACTTTTAGTTAACTGTGAGCCACAAACAATTTAATAAAAAATGGTAATTTAAAAAACTAAAAAACCCGACTGCTTTTCTGAGTATTCATGAAAAAGCCCTAAAACAAGAAAGTCGTTGTAGCAGTCGGGACCCATTACATCATAAATCTACTGACTAGACGGCTGACTTTCTAGAATGGGTCCCGACTGCTATAACGACTTTCTTGTTTTAGGGCTTTTTCATGAATACTCAGAAAAGCAGTCGGGTTTTTTAGTTTTTTAAATTACCATTTTTTATTTTTTACTTTTTTAGTTTTTTTTTTACGATATCACTTTCACAGTAATTACGAATCTAACGACACCTCGCAAACTAAAATCCATCGAGCCGTTCAGGCCACAGAGCGTGCCAAATATTTGAATTTGGCGCCAAAAATCCGCCATTTTGTTTTTTTTTTTGTTTTGATATACCCAGTGTCACTCTCACAGTAAATACGAATCTAACGACACCTCTCAAGCTAAAATCCATCGAGCCGTTCAGGCTGCAGAGCGTGCCAAACAATTATACATACATACATACATACAAACATACATACATACATACTCTCGAAAAACATAACCCTCCTTCTGGCGCAGTCGGGTAAAAATACGTTTTTTACTTGTAAAATTTCCTGTTACAATGTTTAGGGATCCAAATGAAAGTTTTTTTTTATTTTTTATATAAACTAGTGGTTAACTGCGATCCCTCCTGATGGGAAGCAGTGATGCAATCGTTGATGTTGAAACACACTAGTTTATTAAGAGCCTTCACTTTAGCTATAAAGACACAAATAATAAAATCGGACGGGAAGACCACAGCAGACAAATCAACAACCTCTAATTTAAAATGACGAACACGTGTAGTGTTTTTATTAATACAAAATAAATATCATTTATCAAATTAGAGATCGGAGGGAGGAGGGATCGGATACAAACCATCTTAATTGATATCATTTAGAATTCTAGTCAACCCAACGGGTAGAAAGCTTGAAGCATAAAACTTAAACGCAGTTCATAACTAACTAAAATCCAACATAGTAACATGACATTCTTCAAATCGAAGCTTATAACAGAATCGCTTTTCCAGCAACCATCGGGTCAGAGGCGTTTAATCGTTCGGAACACTTTACGACCAGTCGTTCCATTCACAGCCGGGGCTCCTTACGAATATTTCACCCTCACATACCCGAAGAAAAGGTGCACGTATGTAGAACAAAATTAGATACAGCAAGGGCTGTAAACTTGCAAAATGTTCAAGCGCTACATTTTATTAGTCTATTGAATTATTTTATGGCACATCAAACTTTCGATTGTTACCTGTATTGATAATATTTGCATGTTAAGATACCATTTAGTTTTGCAACCTTCTGTTTTCTGTCTCGGTCTACCGTATCGTGATGTTCGATTTGCTTAACCACTTTTTGATTACTCCTTACGTTTACAACATTATGTCTTATGGGAAATCCAATTTTAATGTCCGACGTTATGTAAAATGTAGTATCGAAAATAACGGGTATCGTCGGCTAAATGAGTGGATGTCTCCGTTTCGATCAGAGTTATATCACGCGAAAGGTTGAACCTTAAACTAAGATGGGTAGTAGAAAATGCCGTGTATGCCGATAATAACGTAAAACATACAGAATGATTTCAGGCAAACGTCTTCGAGCTTGCCTATATTTTACGATCGTAAGCAGTTGATTTATGTCAAGATAAAATCACTTAAAACGACTGAATGGGTTTTATTGAGATTTGACTGAAGTATCCTTGGTGAGAGCTGCAAAATCAATAGCTATCTTGTATTAAATTGCAGAAGCTTTATTTAATCTTTATTTATTTATTTACTTTGCCTCGAGGTGTTGAACGGTTTGCTTGAGCACAGAATCAACTGCAATAAGATATAATTAATTTTAAATATCTATTGACGTCATATTTATAAATGAAAAAGTATAACCTAAATTTTACACGTAGAGATAGTTTGAAAAATAAAAATATTTGTTTGGTTGGACGAATTATATGGACGATTTAATCAAATAATTATGTTTTTTGTAAGTAGAATAAAAAGTTCGTGAATGTGAATTTCTAATAATTATTTTTTTAATGGATAGCTAAAGGATAGATTTGAGACGGTAAATAACTTTTAGAGTGATGAAGAAGTCTCATACAACACTGCACAAAGAAGCACAATCAAAAACAATTGCACGTTTAGTTGTTTCACAAATACAATTTTAATTTCTCCATCTTCACAAACTGAAAGATACTACAATCCATACATTTAAAGAAAAAAAAAAACAGTTATTCGTGCTTCAAACAATCATCAAGCTTCAAACTAAAAATAAGTACTTATTAGAAAAAGAAAATTTTAATCAATGCGAGGCGAAAACAGCACAAGTCATATTCATGCGTGCATGACATCATGTGCATACATTTTACGATCCCTATTGGACACAAAATTTCTAACTGTATCTACTGCGTACTATTCAAGACAGTTCTATATTCTAAGGATCGCGTGACGGCAAAGGTTTTACAATCACCGTGAATCAGTGCACGTTAAAGTTTGGTGCAAGTGTATTGAGAACGTAGGGGTTTTAAGTTTATTTCGGGTTTTTGGAGTACTTTCGAGTTTCTATACACAGAGAGAACAAAAATGTATCTTTCGTGATGGAATAAAGGATTTTTAATTGACTTCGAAAAGGAGTAGGTTCTATGTTCGGCTGTATGTATTTTTTTGGGTTGTTAATAAAGCAAAATTGGGGTTCTTGGTGGTATTGAAACTTAGAGACTAGTACAGAAAAAAAAAATCGGATGAGTACGACTCGGACTCGCGCACGAAGTGTTCCGTACCGTTACCTATGGATACAACATTGTTCATTGTTCATGAAATACTGCTTGGTGATAAAAAGACAAACGAACAGTCGAGTCTTCTGTTTCTAACCTTTAAGAACGGAACCCTTAAAAATAAGCCTGAAAAAACCAGTATACGTAGTTTGGCTCCGTATTATGATGAAGATAATGATGAAAAATTAATGTCTAATAAACACACATGACTGTCATATCGTGAATAATGAAAATAAATAGCAAGATAACTTGAACTTCAATCTTAGTTAAATAAAGATGACAAAAGAATAAAAATTGAAAGATTTTTTTAAAAAATTTGTTTATCTTTACCTTTATCTCACCTGATGGTAAGCGATGATGTAGCCGATGATGGAGCACGCTTGCCTAAAAGTAACCTATTCACTCTTGACTTAAAGACTGAAGGTTGAAGCTATTAGGAAACACAGACTCCGGCAGATAATTCCTCTCCATAGCTGTACGCATAATGAATGTGTTCCTAAAACGCTTTGTACGTATGGGTGGGATGTCCACCATGTACCGATAGCGCAACGCCATACATCTAGTGGTCTGATGATGGAACGAACTTGGTGGAATTAAAATTGTACAATTCCAATGCACACTCGCCGAAATGTAAATGGTAGAAAACCGACAGGCTGGCGACTCGGTGTCGATGTTCAAAGCCTTTGGAGTTATTTGAGTAGATTGATGCTCACAATAAAATTAAGATAATAAGGAATAAGTAACACAAATAGGATGAACAACAAAATGAAAACACATAGAACTGTAATTAATTTGAAGGAGTTTAGGAGTTAAGTCCTAAACAAATAATGAATTGGGTTATACAAACATAAAGGTTTAAATGTTATTGAAAACTTCACAGCTTATATGATTTCAATTTAAATATTCGTCTAAAGAATCATATATAATTGTATCCAAAGATGAATATAGTTTAGATCAAAGAATGGTAACATGCATGGTCGATGACTAAGCATTTGAAAGCTTCACCTAAATCGTCAGATCAAATTCGCTCAATTTTGTACAATACTTATTGGTTAAGCATGTTTAATTGGAGAATAACTGTACATCAGGGAAATCTCAACCCTGAATAAAGAAGTAAATGTAAGAAAGATGCTGATAACAAGACACAAATAATTTATGAAAAAATCTAAACAAATCTTTAAACCAACATTCATATTCCAATTTAGTTTGATTGATACGAGCCAGTTATTATGACAACAAAAAAAAATGGCGAAACCGTTTTTTTTTTTTTTAATGTAGGAAATCATCCAATGACATCCCCAACGGGAGATAGTGTGAGACTCTTACTGACTAAAAACCTACCCCGTATCTTCTTTGCCTGTAGTGCAACAAGATTATTTTGCAATAGTAAATTTGATAATGCAAAAATTAAGTTAGAGGACATGACTTTTGGAGTTAATTTTCTTAACCTTTCGTAACTATACGTCATCATCGTAGTCATCATTATCATCATTTCAGCCGAAAGACACAATGACTGGTCCTGTGCGTCTAGCATTCATCGGATACCTGTGACCTTCACCAGGTCATCAGCCCACCTTGTGAGCAGTCTTCCAACTGTGTCTTCTATTACGTGGTCGCTACTCTAGAACCTTATGACTCCATCGACCATCATATGTTCTGCGAGCAATGTGCCCTGTTACTTAATTTTGGTGATTCTTCGGCCACATAGCCCGATATACTCACAAATGGTCCAATAAAGTCGGAAACTTTGGTTCTCTTGCGGATATCTTCTCATGTGATCACGCAAGGAAACAAGGATTATAGCAATTTTTTTTGCCTTTTTGATGACTTTAAGTCTTTGTGTTCTGCTCTTTGTGTAATTTATTTCATTACCACTGCTCTTAAAATGGTGAAGGAAACCATCGTAAGGAAACCGGCATGTCCTAGAACCAAAAATTCGAAGACATGTGACATTCACCAATCCGCACTGGGCCCACGTGGTGGATTATGGCCTATTCCCTCTTCTAGAGAGGAGGCCTGAGTCCCAGTCTAGGATCTTCTGATGAGGCCCATTGTGAGTGACCACGTTTTGAAGCTATGCACTAGTAGGTACATGCACTGATCATAGACTTTTGTGTTGAGACACTGTTGTTATAAATACACCTAACCTAATGTTATATTTAAAGGAAATAAAAACTCAAATGATCCGCTTGTTCTTCCGTTTACTCCACGGCCTATACACGGGTGTGTTTTATGCAAAGCAACCGGCTAATTGTGCCAGCTCTTTAGAGTTGTGGCGATGGAGAGAGCACGCCTTTTCGACCCGACGGAACCCAACTTTATGGGGCCGTAAAATATGGGGAATTCAGATATTAGGCTTCGACTGCACTCGTGGCTCGTATTGAAATTTTATTGGCGGCTTTTTATCGATGTATATTTTTGATGGTTCGTGGATTGATTGACGGTACGGTTTGGTAATGTGTTCTACTTCTGTTTAGGTGGGTTTTCATCATCAGCTTGTGTTTATACACAGTTTTATGTTGTCACATGAATACAAATTATATGCGGTAACCACGAAATCAGGCTAAAATGGGACTGAGTGGGACACGTCAGTCATACGGCGGTGCCAACATGGTCGGACTAGAAATGTTGAGATGACAGAACTGGTTCGAGGTGCCTCAGAAAAAGGAGAGCTGCAAGTTTTTATGCAGGCACAGTTTGCACGGTAGTAAAACAATCAAGGTTTCAAAAATAAGTTATGAAACCCAATCGCATTGTTAGTTCAGTCGTTAGACGTCAATTGCTGAACAATTTATTTAAATCAACCAGTCCTCGTGGCTTTTTGTATTAAATATAATAACTCCTTTACCCTTCCTTCAGCATTTTGAGTGCAGTACTGGTGATAATAAATATACGATACTAATAGTGCCTACTGATACCTTCTGTAAATGTCTTAAAACTGGAAATCCTATGACGTGACATATTTACCAATCCACTCTGGGCCCACGTGGTAGACTGTAATGAATCCCGAGACCCTAGAACGAAGGCAAAGAAGAAAAATTTGAGTGGGTTCTAGTCAGTAAAAGTTTGACACACCCTCCCGCCCAAAAGCGTGAGAATTCATTGGATGGATTACCACCAAAAAAAAAAAAAATTGTCTCCCTCTGTGAGACAAATTAACAAATCAATAGTGTTTCATGTACCGGACCGACCCTCCACGGGATTAAAACGATCAAAATTTACCGGTGTATATTATAGTAGATTAAAGCTGAAAACTTTAAATAATAAAAAAATCTAGTCCGTTCGTTTTTATCTAAACCATCTGCATAAAACGCAAAAATTTCGTACCGAAATCCGATCATTCACGAAAGAATGTAACGTGAAATAACTCGACTTGCACTGGCGTCAAAACTATTTCAAGTTAAAATTTCAGCGAGATTATCGAAAAGAAAATGGACAAATTCAATTTAACGCCAGCCGACCTTTTCTACATGCCCCCATTAAGGGAGTAACTAAAGAAAAACGCCGATAACAGCTGTATAATTAATTGTATAAATTCTATGAGAGAAACGCTATTTGAAAGGTTGTAATGAAATGATATTGCTTGTTAAGCAATTAAGTATTGTTTGTTTAGTTTTGTGTACTTGGATGATGTTTTTGTTTGTAGAGTATCAGGTTTATAAGGGCTTTATTGCCGATGGAAAAGCGATTATGAAGTGTTCATTATTGGTCCTGTGTCGTTAAAGGGTAATGAAGTGTCTGAGCTGATGCTGAGGGTTGTGCATTTTTTTAATTAGAGCCAAAACTTTCTGATACGTTAGGTGCACAACGCACTCTCAAAATGAAAGTGAAATTTGAAATTGCAATCAAATTTTGATTTTGCGGTAAAGTGATTTTAAAAGGAAAAAAAAGGAATAAACATGACAGAAGGTTTTAATTAATTAAGTTTACGTTTCGACTTTCCTGCTTATTTGTTAATGAATTGTATGAGTTTGAGTTAGTTTACTTCCTCTCTAAACTGTGGGGTGGTACGCAAGAATCACCGCGGTCATGAAATCCTACGCAATGAACGGTCCTGTACCTGTGATCAGATTCCCGCAACACTTGCCTGGTCATCGGTCTTTCCAACACTGTATCTTCCGTTATGTGGTAGCCACTCCAGAACCTTTCATGCCCTGCCCATTGCCACTTAAGTTTGGCCGGCAACCTTGGTTCTCCTGTGGATATCTTCATTTCTGATTCGATCATGCAAGGAAACTCCGAACTTAGCCGTTTCCATTGCCCAAAAAAAAATGCCTACTTTCATACTAAATATGCCACAAGTACTGTTTTTAAATTTATGAATTTAGTAGGTGTTAACTTTATTTTATGATACTTATATAATAACCTGGTGAGAGTCGTAGGAATCTCATAGATGCGAGAATTAAACTAGCACTAGATTAGCACACGTGGCCCACCTACGCTGATCTGGGAGCGTCGGCTCCTGTACATTTTATATGGCAACTAGACTAGTTGAGCTACATTTGATCCACGCCACGCGATACGACTCTGCGTACAAATCAAGCATGGCCCACGTGTACGTCGGTTTAATATAGTTCCCGTTCCCGCTATATAAAACCGGTCGTTATGGCCACACTTGGTCCGCAGTAGACGTTGTCTATCGGCTGACGACTGACTTTACAGCCCCCCTAGCCAAG
The DNA here is from genome assembly GCA_958295575.1 of Leucania comma. NCBI lineage: Eukaryota > Metazoa > Arthropoda > Insecta > Lepidoptera > Noctuidae > Leucania > Leucania comma. The sequence goes on along the minus strand of OY282467.1, from coordinate 22,899,570 downwards.
TTACAATCGTTGTGTTTAGCGTGAACGCTTGGAGTTGGCCATGCCTTAATTTCTTTTGTTGAGATCACGTTAGAACAAAGGAATTGACGCGAGGCCAACTCCAAGTGATCACGCTAATCGAAACGATTTTAACTCGACTAAGGGGGCAGAGTGCGTTACGATTGTCGAAAAAAACTATTCGGTGCTACTAGAATAGTTTGATCTTTCCGTTATTTAACTTCGGTGTTATTATTTTATAATTATTGTTCAAAATCAGTCCACAATTGACCGAGATATCGGTGAACATACATAAAAAACAATACATACAGCCGAATATCCTCTTTTCGACGTCGGTCGGTTAAAACCACTTGGCTGAATAAGTTTGTTGTAACTTGTAAGTGACAATTTCATTTCAATATTAACTAACAATCAATTAAATTGTCCAGTTTATTTACACAAGTACTTTAACTCGGAATCTGTTGAGATCACAAATTAAAAATAAATAAATAATTCCTTTTAAATCAATTCAGGCTTAAGCAGTACAAATTACACACACCAATAAGTTGCGGAATCCATGTAAATATAAACTTCGAATTAAATTGAAAGTCAGTCCATAATATGTACCATTAAAAACACGCCATAAAATTGATATTAATTAATTTAAAAGCTTACCTTCGGCCTGTTACCAGGGAGGCGGATTTCACTGGATTTCCATATATTTTCCGCGCATATTAATTACGAACGGTTAACGTCTGGCGTCGAGGAGCATTAGCTTAATTCGATGTCAGATACGATTTCGATTTTATTAATTTTTCCGTTCACATGGGATTGCAGAGTAAAAGTTACTGGATAGGGCATTCTTGCCCTCAGGGCGTTGTGGGTTTTGATAGTGAAACCAAACTTTATTTTGATGGTTATAATAACATCAAAATAAAGTTTGGTAACTCGATGACAAATAATAAATGATATTTATTTTGCAAGTAGGTTTTAAAAGACACTTTTACACATCAATTGTTTTTTTAGCTGTAGTAAAGCTGTAGTAGTTAGGTAGCTGACTACCCTGAGAAGAAACATCGAAACAAACTCAGGGGTCAAAGTCTCTTTTAAAGTCCATACAGTAATTAATATGTATTGATCAAATCACATGAGGACCATTCAGATTTGTCTGAAATCGATTTTTGAAGAAAGAACCATACAGATTTTAGTGGACGTGTCTAGTCAGTGCAAGCATCTGTCAGTATTGGATGGCTGAAATGATGACGATGATGATGAAACTTATAATATCTTGTCAGGCATAATATTACCTACATTAAATATTTATCAGAAAATTTTAAGGCTTGAAGGTCCATATTGAAAAAAAGGCAAAAGGGAACAAAATTACGATTCATTAGGTATTGTCTTTAGTAATTTACAGATCACAAAGACGCTGTTACTCCTTTTTAAATTCTTGTACTAAAGTATAGTTCAGAACAACATTATTTTTAATGACAACCCAAAAACGGCACAGAAAACAAAATGCTGACGTAACAGTTTTCAATTTCAAATTAATACTCTGCCACATCTAGCATCTCTAACCCAAAGAACCCACAAGGGTCGCGTGGGAGACGCACATTACGGATTCGTAGCGGTGAAATACGACGTACGGTAGCAGCATGTCACAAATATTGGTGAGCGCGTGCTTTTTATTGGCGAACTCGGATCTGCGGATCTACGGATCTAGGGATGTAGGGATGTTGCTGAGTCGGACCCACCTGTACCGATCGTATTTGAGTTTTTGTTTATATTAGGCTGTAAAATTTTGAGGTTGTTTCAGTTTTGTTCTAGGTAAACTTAGTAGGTCAGTTTTTATCCTTGACATCTAGTTTACGATATGGAAACATGGGTGCCGGCAAGTTGCGTTGAGTCAAGTGGTCACATGCGTCTATCAGCGGCTGCCCACACAATAATTTAGGGAAGAAGTAATTTATTTTCAGAAGACCAACAATGAGATATGTATTTTAATTCATTAAATAACTACTGACTACAGTTCATCTTTTTTCAGTTACTCCTTGTATTCGAAGGCCACATAACATATGTGCATAATCAGCTGTTTAATGTTCCCGCTGCTGGAACTCAGGCCTTCTCTCTAAGAGACGGGATGGGCCATAATTCACCACCACTTGGTCCAGTACGGCTTGGTGGATGTCACATTTCTTTGAATTTTTGGTTCATTGTCAGCAAAGCAGCCAAAAGACATCCAGTGTTGGAAAAAGCCCTGGTATCGTTACAATGAACGGGCCTCGTATCCATTGGTTTCCCACTACCCGTACTCCGTAGGAGGCCTTCCTATTTAGCGTGTCCCGGTTCGCGGTCGCCACACTAGAATCTTTCGACTAAAACGGCCACTTGTTTTGCGAGCAATGTGCCCTACCCATTACCACTTAAGGTTGACAATTCTTCGTGCTATGTCGGTTACCTTGGTTCTCCTGCGGATATCTTCATTCCTGATTCGATCACACAAGGAAACTCCGAGCATAGCCCTTTCCATTGTCCCTTGGATGACTTTAAGCCTTCTGACGAGGCCCATTGTGAGCGACCACATTTTGGAGCCATAATTGTGTCATCATTGGCAACATATACCGGTCATAGATGCTTTAAGAGTTGTGGAGATGAATTTTGCAGTAAACAATGCACATAACTAAGTTTGTACCCACGACTCATAAGTCGAAGCCGTTGCTACTGGCCCAAATGACCAGAAAAGTATCAAAACTAGTGTGGTAAGGTAAATAAGCATATTCTATCACATTAGTTTTGATACTTTAACAGTTGAAAAGTATAAATCTGTAAAAAAAACTTCTTACATAACAAGAAAACATTCCACGTTTATCTTACAAACGCCACTTCTTAAGCAGCTCCTTATTATTCATATTTTTATCAGTGCAGTTTGCTAAGTGCAACGCTCACAGCTACGTGCAAAAAGAACTGAAAAATATACTTTACGATTGTTCAAGCTAAGTTGATACTTATCACAGTACTGTTAGCGACAAAACTGGTCTTTCGAGGAGTGAAGGTACCTTTAAGTACAACTTATCTTTATTGGCTGAAAGATAGAAATATATAACACTCTTACAGCAAAAAATGCAACTTTTGAATTAATTCGTATGGAATAGGTACGCTTTTTTTTTTAATACATGTCACAGTATTGTTAACGAAAAAACTGGTCTTTCACATAGTAGTAAGCTTTAGTCAGTAAAAGTCTGACACACCATCCTGCTCCACCCTCATGATCATCATCATTTCAGCTAAAAGACGTCCACTGTTGGACGTAGGCCTCCCCCAAGCGTCGCCACATTGGCCGGTCCTGTGCGTCTCGCATCCATCGGACTCCAGCGACCCTGACCAGGTCATTGGTCCATCTTGTGGGAGGCCTTCCAACGCTGCGTCTTCCGGTACACGGCCGCCACTCCAGAACCTTTCGGCCCCAACGGCCATCTGTTCTGCGTGCAATGTGCCCAGCCCATTGCCACTTAAGTTTAGCAATTCTACGTGCTATATCGGCAACCCTGGTTCTCTTGCCGATTTCTTCATTTCTGATTCGATCACGCAAGGAAACTCCGAGCATAGCCCTTTCCATTGCCCTTTGAGTGACTTTAAGTCTTTTTATGAGGCTCATTGTAAGCGACCACGTTTCAGAGCCATATGTCATCATTGGCAACACGCACTGGTCATAGACTTTCGTCTTGAGTCCCCCTAGTAGTCCATAGAGGGGGAGAAAACATTGTATTTCCCAGTTAAAAAAGGGATAAATGTACTCTTTAATTTAAATTATCTTTATTGACTGAAATATGGGGTTAACACTATTTCATAAAAAAAAATAATTACAAAATGGAATGCTTTTTATTGCAAAATCTGCAGTAAAATAGGTTATGTTGTTCATATTCATAAAATTATTCTTGCATACAATTGTTTTTTTTTTTATACTTGCATGAATACTAGTTGTCAGAAAAAAATTAAGAATCCAAGAAAAATTTAAGAAGCAAGGTAATTTCAAACGAGGTTAAGCCGGTTAGGTTGATTTAGGTGACAAACACGCGTACAGAAAAAAATATCTATGTACCTACAAATGTTATTTAAAACAATAGATATTGTAACTGCAGGCTAGTATCTAAAAAAAAACCATTCCAATTATTTTTATTATAACCAAATTTTATTTATTAATCTCCCATATACATAAGCAACTTTGTCGCCTTCTGTACCAAGACTTTGCTTAAGTCATTATACGTAAACACTGCAACAGGAATACAATAATATCGCGCCAGTAATTATATGAAATTAGTTTTTTCAACACGCTTACACTGCCAGGGTACTGCCTACAGTATACCGATGAAGTTATTTTGCGTGACTCTAATAAGGCCGGACTGCTAGTGATGTGCGTGTTAGTTTTCCTAATATGAGTATCCGAAAAAATGTTGTGCGAATATGATATCTATGTTATGAAATTTTGATAGATGACAACAATGAGGGAAGCTTCATTGCTGTAATCTGTCAAAATAATGGGTCATTAACTGTATCGTCGATTAAGTGCTCTGTACTTTTTTTTTCATTTATATTTCCTTTTTTTGCAATAATTACACATGGTTTGATTAGTTCACAGTTACTTACTTTAGTAGTGACTTTTGTGGACTTATTTTTTTTCTATAATCAAATAACGTTTTATAAGTGACCATATATAAATCTATTTTATGTGTAAATATTTGGCGCGAATTGAATGCGGTTTCATTATTATGAATATTACTTTAAAATAAACTTTTAATCATTACAGGTGGTTGCGCCAATTTGCTATGATCCGCGATTTTGTTTTTTTGTAATTTATTTTTTTGGCCTAGCAATCCTATCCCTTCCGTTTCCCTTCCCGCACGACCTCTAGTAATGAAATGACATTGACGTTTATGCATCGATTGTGAATGTGACCGCTCCGCTAACATCGCCCGCTCGAAATTACAAGAAAATTGACTATTTCGTGATCCAACCATTCAAAGACTCAACAATAGTGCAGTGTAGTGCAATACAGGACCTGGCAGTGGTTAAATGTGCGAAGACGAGGTCCGCCGGCCGGCGCCACGTGGAACCTTCGAGGTCAAAAGGTCAGTGTTCCTCCTAATACATTCATCCCATTAATAAACGCTAGGCGCAGTACCTGCATATTGTTAACAAACCTTAGATCGCTTTTTAAACCTACAGTCCACAGCTTATTTGCGCAACCAACAGGCATTCATATAAATACTGAATAACATACGTATTTGTAATATAACCATACAACTGGGTACTAAAGAGATAATTTTCATGCATTTTGTACATTCATTCAGTACTCGTACAGTACTCGTATTAAGCAGGCTTAAAAGTTACCCTCGTCCTTTGTACATTTTAATATTTGGTTTTATAAATGTATCCACAGTAATGTGAACGTAGCTCAAATATTTATACCAGCTTCATTCATGTGTCGTCATTTATGTGAGTATGTGTTTTTGTGATTTATTGAGTAATTTTAGTTTTATTTTAGATGTATTTAAATTTATGTATTACATAATTTATTTATTTAATTATAATGACATTTATGAATAAAGACATTATTTTATATGATTATTTTAATGTTCTATGTGTAAGGTTTGAAATAAAATGAATTGAATTGAATTTATACTCAGTCGATTTCGTCGATAAATTACTAGTAATATGAACAAAAATTTAAGTGATATCAGAATAGGGCTAACTTTTGGTTCGCGAAAATATCCGAAAACCTATAAGCTATCGATATAATTTTCCCTCCACCATGCTAATGGACGGTTAAAAGAGTATGTAACATTTTTTTATGCAAAAACGCTAATGCTGAAAGCCTTTGAGTATAAACTGGTACTCAAATATATATTAAAACTGGCAACTTTTTGCTTTCCGGTTTCAATTAACTAGTTGATGGCTAGTTTATGATGCAGACACGTTGATTTGTATTTAAAAGTTAATTTGTAAAGTGGTTTGTTGATTTTCCTACCTTTATAAAAATAAATAGTATTAAATGTGAAATGGTATAAGAATCAGTCCATTATTTTTAGTAGAAAATATATGACGTCATAAGAAGGCAAAGACAAAGTGATATTCTGTGAGCAATAATGATTTTTGGGAAATTAAAATGTATGGAATTGATAAGCGCTAGCGAAACATCAGGTCATTATTCTTTCTAGTACTAATGTTTATAACACAGAACACTAAAAAGACAAACCGATTTATTCCAAAATGTGATCTAAATGCATTAGTTCCCGGAACTATTTTAGATAGCGATTTTTTAAAATTCTGTCCTTCATATTTATTTTTCTTCAAGCTGAAATCATGTCGCATAAACCAAAAATGTTCCCATTCAACACAATTTTAGTCTACACTATCAAAAAGAAATATGAGCATTATGCACTTTACTTCGTCAAACTGTGTGGAGAAACACTCTGACGAATAACTAGTGTTTCTATCACCAGCGACCTAAAAATGCTTCCTTCCACTTCCCGTTACAAACATACCTACATCAAACACCTGAAGATTTGATACCTCGTTCCATCTCTTTCTAAAAGCAGGATAAAGAAAGAGAGACCAATAACTCTTGGGGAAGATAAAACGTCTCGGTGTCGTATATTCAGACCGTTTGTTCTGAACGGCTCATGTACTTTTATGTCCTCAGTCAAGTACAATACTGAGTCAGTGTACTTGCATCACTCCTTGTTATCGGTTAAGCTTTTAAAATTGTTGCGGGAAATGTATTTGTCTTACTGTTGTGTTTTGTTTTGAAAAATGAGTGGACTTCAAACAGGTTGGATGTATTTTTTGGTTCAAAGGCATATGACGATAAAATACAGTATTATATTTTGGCCAAAATTGAAAGAAGTATTTTATTTTAAATTTTTTGTTACATATAAAAAAAAACAGTATAAATATTATTTAGCGAGTATTTACTAATATAAAAAAACCGGTAACTAATTAAAATTAGTTAAAAACAGCCGACAGCGATGTGGAGAAGCTTTTCGACGCCATATAAAGTATGGCGTCGAAGGTTAGTTTTTTGTTTTTTGGGATTCTTATTTTTGTTTTGTGTATATAATTATAGTTAAGTGTTTTTTAAATAATTATGTAAAGTACTTGTTTATTATATCTATCTAAATAAAACAATGAATCATTAGTTAATAATTTATCTTTAAAGCAATTTAAAATATGGGATAGAAACGGTCTTTTTGGTCGCTTCTGACCAATGACGTCTCCGACGTACAGAGACGTCACGAGTTATAGTGTAAAACCCAAATTGACCTTCAAAGTGAAGGTTCGCGAGTACATTCGTAAGAAGTTGGCAGCAGTATCGTCACAGCGCTAATTTGATTCCTCAATATTTCTCTGCACTAATATAATAATAGATTCGTGTATTCTCTTTTTTTTCTCTCTCTCCTTCATTATGGTTTGAGCACATTTAGATATATTATGTAGGTATATTATATTTATAGGATATAGGTATATATTTATATAAGATAATAATATGTAATGCTTAATTTTGCACCTACCACAATTTGTCTCTGCATCACTCAAAGGTTGACTGGTAGAAAATGCCTTAAGGCATTAAGTCCGCCTCTGTACTGTTTGTGTGCATAAAGGATTAATAAATAAATAAATAGTTGCCCCACTTTTCAAAATTGCTTTTTAACTTTGTACAAAAAGCAAGATTCTTTTTTGTAAAATGGGTTGGTACTTTGGTTTATTATCTTCATATTTATTAAAGAAACAAACATTATCTTTGAAAGTTCCAGAGTATTGGCGATTTTTGCGGACCTCCAAATTTTGGGACAACTTTTCATTTAGGATAGATGCTCCGTCGAGGAAGAGGACATATATCCCGCAAAAACTTTGATCACTAACCGTCCCATGAAATCGCACAGAGACATGCAACACGGTGAACTTTGTTGTAGTTGCTGAGTCTCTCGATAGACACATAAAATACATATTTTTAATTTGCGAAACTAAAATAATTACAATCAAGGCAACTATACCCCGGGGCAACTATCCGGGTTTTACCCTAGGGCATTCCGTGGCCACAGAAGTAGTGGGCTTGCAGACAAAAATCTTTCATGTATGAGCATTGAAATGCTAATTGCTGTTTCATTTTATGATCAACTTTGACATGGTTTTTAGAAGAAGATTCATTTTAAGCAATAATAGTTTATTTATGCGGTTATTTGTATAGCGCATCTAACAACATATAACTAAAAAATTCAGTACACTAGATGCTGGCAAGATGTAGTGTCTGTCGTATTTGTGGCACGCTACGTACATTATTTCTTAATTTTGTAGCAGTGTTCTAGATTTACAGACCTCTTTGCGGGCCTACATTAGACCTCAAACTCTAACTGTAAATAAGTAATATAACTCAATTCTTATCAATCAAAAATATAACTCAATTATAGTCTATTCGTTCATCAGAGCTTCTGTAACGTCAAGATGTATACTAACTTTTTATTACACGATACTGCGTTGTTCAGATATTAATAGTAAAAAATAACTTAAAAAATAATAATTGATAAAAAAAAAAAAAAAAAAAAAAAAAAAAAAAAAAAAAAAAAAAAAAAACGTCGCTGGAACGCTCCATGTTTGCTAGTTGTGATCGTAATAACTATATTATAAAAATTCAACACTAATTACATACGGTTTATTTTCCGCAAATAACAAGCAAAGTGTTAGTGCAGTTTTCCTTTTCTGCGTTTTTATTACTCTTTCGAAGTGTTTTGAGTGAAATAACAATATTAAGACAAACGAAAATTTCTTTAAAAAGTGCCGTATCACAGTGGCTGATCCGCGAGTGCATGCAAATTTACGCGGTTATGCAAACTGATTAACCGTCAAAATCCTATAAACCATTATTCATTCAGTGCTACCAACTTGGCGAGCGCAACTGACGTTTGCGTTCCAGGGGTTAAGTTAATCAGAACAATAGCTTTGTGTACAGTGTGACCAGTATATTTTCTCGGCATCACGGTTAATGCAAGAAGGCGTTTGAAAAATTACCAGTATATATTACCGTGCGGGATGGAATGCTGCAATGATAGATCGATGATGACAGGTGATAACATTCTAAAATGCTCCGTTTGTAGGGGAAAGCACCACACGGAGTGCCTAAATCTAGCACCAAAGCAGGTTGTTGCCCTGAGCAACAAGTTTAGGGCTACCTGGAAATGCCCATCTTGTTGTAATGTGACAAGGCGAGGCGGGTCCAATTTGAACACGCCCGTGCGCAGTTACACCGAGCTCCCAGCCTGTGATCACTCCATGGATATGTCATGTGATAATCTGGACCATATTCCACTCAGCTTATCTCCCAGTGTTGATAGTAATAAAACCCCGGTCGCAGAGAAACCATCGAAATCTATTTCCTGTAATGACTTTGCATCTTTTACTCAAAATCTTCAAGTAACCCTAAGTCAATGGAGAGCTGACATGAATAAAGATATGCTGCAGTTGCGCGATGACATTCAATCTACATTGGCTGATATTCGGAACGAGATGCAAACACTACGCTCGGAACAAATACTTATAAAACAGCGTGTATCTGATCTCCGAGATGACGTCATAATATTACAAACGTCATCACAGAGTCAATCAACGGAACATGAAATCTTGAAGAAGCGTGTTGATGAGCTGCACTGTCAATCTGCAACTGATATATCTGGGTTAGTAATAATTAGAAACCTAGAAACTAAAATAGACTTACTAGAGCAACAGGCCAGGCAATGTAATGTTGAAATATGCAATCTGCCTGAAAAGCGTAATGAAAACTTGCCAGCCATTATTGAAGCTGTAGGAACTGCCCTTAAGTCACCGATCTCATTAAGTAATATTGTTTCTGTGCATAGGGTGCCCCACGCACATCAGCAAAATACAAGACCTAAAAATGTAATTCTTAAGTTAACTTCTCGCCTACATAGGGATAACTTGCTCAGTGCCTTTCGTAGAGCTGGATCGCTGAAGACTGACCAAATCGGCATTGCTGGCACGCCCAATAATATCTATTTAAATGAGCATTTGACTTTGGTAAAGAAACAATTATTTCGAAAAACTCGTGATGTCGCAAAAAAATGTAATCATAAATATGTGTGGATTAATAATGGAACTATATTGGTGCGCGAGCGCGAGGGCGCTAGTGCATTTGCAATACGTAATGAAAACGATATCGATAAAATTAAAACAAAGTCTACTGAATAATTGCTTCCATCTATTGGGTTTGCCATGTCAAGAATCTATTTCTAATTTAAAATGTATGTTGCCTTTGAAATTAAAATACTTATTTTTTTTTCTGCATGCTGCACTAATAAAATCAGAATATTTTTATTATTTAATTTTAATATTGTATACTTTAATTATAACTGTAGTAGTCTATAATTTAATTAAAATTTTAATCATTATTGTTAAGTGGAACTCAATTTTTATTTCTATGTTACTTTATAATTCATTGTGTTTATGCAAAATGATTGTTACTGTTTTTTATGAGTACGATATATCTTTATACACAACACTTGTTGTTATACGCGAATTTATTGTAAAGAACTTGAGTAATGGATAAAAGTGAAAATATATCGGTTTACTATCAAAACTGCCGAGGCATAAGAACTAAACTACAATCCCTGTCTTTTAGTATCTTGTCGTCCTCTTACGATGTAATAGTCTTGACTGAAACTTGGCTGGTGCCCGATATTGCTTGTGCTGAGTTTATAGATCCTCGGTATGATGTTTATCGTTGTGACCGCGACCGCAGTGCTACGGGCAGGCGTGATGGTGGCGGGGTACTAATTGCCGTATTGCGGAAACTAAGGTCTTGTCTATTTGATAGTCATTGTCGCAACGACCTCACCAGCATTGAACATATTATGGTCGGACTACAGAGCAAGAATGATTGCTCGAAAATGCACGTTATTAGTGCAGCATATATCCCACCGTGGACTGTGGCTGATATCTATAGCTCATATTTTGACACCCTCCAAGACTCCCTGAATGAACCTAATATCTCATCTATTATTATAGTTGGAGACTACAATCTTCCGGATATTTCATGGAAAGAAGCCCAAGTTGGAGGCACGCTAAAGAGTGCTGGTATGATTTGCACTGGATCATCCCCAATATGCTCGCAGCTTCAACACCTTATGTCTGCAATAGATGCCTATCAATACAATAGCATACCAAATAATACTGGAAAAATCCTTGATCTATTCATATCCAATACTTTTAGCTCTGTAAGTTCCCCGCCGGACCCCTTACTACCCATGGATCCTTACCATCCTCCATTTGTTGCAATGTGTCATATGAGTGTGAATACACAAACCTTAAAAAGGAAACCCATGAGGAAATTTGACTTCCGTAAGGCTAAATACGAGGTTATTAACAAATGCATTGATGAAGTAGAATGGTTTACTCTGCTAGGTCATCTTCCATCGGAAGAAGCCGTAGAGACCTTCTATGAGTTATTGCAAGATATAATTGAACCGAATATCCCCCAGGTCAAGTCTCGGGCGCTTGACTTTCCTGTTTGGTTTTCCTCTCATCTTATCAAGACTTACAAAAGGAAGCAGCGCCTCTGGATCAAGTGGAAGAAGTTTATGAACATAAAAGATTATAACTTGTATTCAGAGTGTCGAAAATTGTTTAAAGAGATGTGTAAAAACTGTTACACTACTTATATTAAATCTGTTGAGGACAACATCATGACTAATGTAAAATATTTTTGGACATATATCGCTAATCGTAAAAACAAATCAGGTGTGCCTTCTACGATGCAATACCAAAACCTAAAGTCAAGTGATCCTGAAGAGATTTGCAATATGTTCTCTGATTTTTTCTTGTCAGTTTTTGAACCTGCATCTCCCTCACCGTCGGCATGGACCCCGCCAGCGGACAGTGACATAAAAGCCAGTTTAGTTAATAGCTTGTATATCGAGGAATCTAAAATACTCGCTGAGTTGAAGCAACTTGATCCCTCCAAAGGAGCTGGTCCCGATGGGTATCCAGCTGTTTTCTTTAAGGCCACTGCTGGCAGTATCTATAAACCATTGTTTATAATTTATAATAAATGTTTAAGTGAAGGTGTGTTTCCTGAAGTTTGGAAAAAGGCTAACATCACGCCCGTGCATAAAGGTGGCTTCAGACACGACATTGAACAATATCGCCCGATCTCAATTCTGTCGACCTTGTCAAAGCTTTTTGAAAGACTAGTACATAATGAGATCTACCCTATTCTCCATAATCTTTTCATCCCTGAACAACATGGTTTCGTTAAACACCGGTCTACTCTATCCAATTTAATGATCTTCAGTAACTTTCTTTTTGAAAATATTGATAAACGTTTGCAAATTGATGCAATTTATACAGATTTCAAAAAAGCTTTTGACAAGGTCGATCATGAGATCTTGCTTAATAAAATCGCATTCAATGGCATACGAGGAAATTTACTCCGCTGGTTCTCGTCTTATGTCACAAATAGGACTCAGAGAGTGGTCGTGAATGGACATCAGAGTAATTTTGTGCCGATAACATCTGGAGTTCCACAAGGCTCAATCTTGGGCCCACTCTTATTTATAATTTATATCAATGACATTGCGAAGTGCTTTAAAGGTACTAAGTTCCTCATGTATGCAGACGATCTAAAAGCCTTCAAAATTATTAACACCAAAGAAGATTGTCTAACATTTCAGGAGGACCTCAATAGACTCACAGAATATTGTCATGATAACAAATTACATCTCAGCATTTCCAAATGTCATTGTATGAATTTTACAAAAAACAAATCTGTAATCGGTTTTCAGTATAAGTTGTGTGATACCGTATTGAGTAACATACCTATTGTTAGAGATCTTGGTGTGTTGTTCGATAATAAAGTCTCCTTTAATCAGCACGTGGAAAAAATTGTCAATAACTCTTTTAAAATGTATGGTTTTGTTATGAGGTCATCCACCGAGTTCAAAAGTCCCTCTACCTATCTTTATTTATATAAAACTTTAATACGCTCACAACTTGAATATGCAGTACCAGTCTGGAATCCGTTCTATCAGAAATATGTGGATGAGATAGAGAAAGTCCAGCGAAAATTTCTCCGTGCTATGTACTATAGATGCCATAAGAGATATCTGTCATATGAAAAATTGCTAAAGAAATATAACTTATTAACGTTAAAATCTAGACGTAAACTATTAGAAGTCACTATACTGTATAATATTGTCCACAATAACTTTGACTGTATTGAGCTTACAAGTAAATTGTGTTATACAGTGCCCCGTACAGTCAACATGCGTAGTGTTCGAGCCGGAACACTATTTGCTGTGAACAGTTGTCGCACAAACTCGGGATTACGGTGCCCTACTCGTCGAATGGTTGACACTTACAATAGTAATTTCATTGATGTTGATGTTTTTATGTGCTCTAAATCTATATTTAAAAGCAACGTACTCAAAATTTTATCTGCGCAGTCATATGGTGTAATTAATTAATTATAACAATTTATGACTTGAACGTAAATGTAGATTTAAATTTAATTGTATATAAAAACAAATTATGAGTTCCCTTACTTATTTTTTTTTTTCAAAATTTTTTACATTTCAATTCTTAGTTACAATTTAATTTAATGTGTAATTTTAAAATTTTAATTTATTGTAATTTATGATTATGATTTAATTTAATGCATGTTTTTAGTATATTTTTTTTTTTGTAATAATTTATAATAATAATTAAACTATATGTAATTTTTAACATAAATTTAGTAAAGATTTTATATATAGTGAATATTTAATTATCCAGCGGCATTTACTGCCGGCAATTTTACATGTTAATATGTGGATAATGCAGTGGGCTGCAATATTGTGGAGTCATTTGTACTGTCTTTTTTTTATATACATGTATTGTAGCTGTTTTTTGTCCCGTAAATAAATAAATAGTGTTTACTTTTATATTTTACGAATAGGGAAGATATTCATTTTTAGTGTTCCGTACCTCAAAAGGAAAAACGGAACCTACTGGAAATACCGGAATACTGAAATACATTATTGTTTTAAAAGCAGTATACTTTTTAGATCTTCAACTTCTCCAAAACGGACTACACTACCGGCAAACCACTGACCACTTTAAAGTAGAATAATTGCCTAGAACAACTAAACTCTAAAGGCATTACGTGACATTCCATCATTAGGAGAGGTCGCTGCAGTGAGAAGTCTTGGGGACACATTAGGTGCTAAGGGTATCAAACCTTTTACCTCGTCTTGGTCTACCTACATTACTGAGAAACAAGTTTCAGAAACATTGTCCGATTTCTGTTGGGTTGTAAACCAAAAACTGACACGTTGTGATCCTGCTTGAATTTGTTTCCATGTGGGACACTTTAGACGCATATTCAAAGTTAGTTTTTAAGAGCGTCCAACCTGACATACGTTTTCATACAGCCGCTTTTATGTGATTATGACGTCATTATAATTTTTTCTCAAGATATTTCTGAAACACAGATATCTTGAGGATATTATCTAGGTTTGTATTGAAATAAAATTAAAAAATAATTGTAAAACTAATGCAGTAAATACCATTGAAAATATGCGACTTTGCGTGAACTCATAAATTTAAAAAAATAAAAAAACATATAACTATCGAAACCTTACATATTTAATCGAGATTTCGATTTTCGATTTTTTTTTTCTAGAAACTATTAAGTTTTTTTTAAAAAAAAAAAACAAAATTAATTTCTTGAAACAATTTTGTGAAATATTCGAGTGAGTGTCAGAGTTACTGAAAATCAACAGAGTGTTCAAGCGTTATCTCTCTTATGTCGCGTTACCTCTATAGAACAAAACCAAGCATTGAAACAAGGCTCAAGTTGATGATAAAAGGCTTGGGAAGTAAAAAAAAAAACCGACTGTAGCTAATGAGATTAAGATGGCCCCTTATTCTATACGTACCATACTATTTATTTTTCTTAATAATTAGCAAGATGTTGCTTCTATTCATTGCAATTGGTTTAATTCATCCTTACATTATAAAATGTTACCTCGGTTTCTTCAATTAGTTCGTTCTGTTTTACCATTTTATCTAAATGAATAGAGGAGTAATGGTTTATTGATTTCATATTTAGCACGGTGGTTGAGTGATTTGATACTACGCTGTATGTCGCGCGGGTTCGATTCTTTCAAGGAATTTATATTAGTCTGGCCTACAGATAATTGTTTAAGGTATGGGTGCCTTCTATTATGTAGTTTACATGTTTTTAAATGCATCAACGATACAAGAGTAATTTCTAGTGTAGGGCAAGCGAGGAGGAGTGGCAGGAGCGAGGAGGAGTGGCAGGCGGTTGCCTCCTTTTGCGAAGCAGTAATGCTAGTAAAGGAGGAGGCCGACCGCATTAGGCAAAGGCGCACACGCCGCCGCCGCCGCCGGGTATCCGATCCCAATTTCCGGCCACCGTAGGCGCGGGCTCGAGGACGGTGGGCAATGGGTAGCTCGCCGTCCGTCCGTCCGGTAACAGACCGGTCCGAGCTCAGGTCGTCTACGGCGCGCACCGTTCCCGCGCGCCTCAAGGAGTTGTCAGCAAACTGTAAGGGTCCAGCAGGGCCGAAGCCTACTGGGGCCCAAAGGTTATGTGAGACTGTCACCACGGGCCCCAGGATAAAGGCAAGGAATGGAAAGGTAGGTTTTTAGTCAGTAAAAGTCTGACACTGTTTCCCGCCCCACCCAAGGGCGGGATTCGTCATTGGATGATTTTACCTACGTTAAAAAAAAAAAAAAAAAAGTGTAGGGCAAAGTTGTTTTCTTAATAATACCCAGCCACTTTTTTTTATACAATAATAATACCACACTAATAATAATAAAGGCAAAATTTCGAATCACTTGAATGTTTTGACGAATGTGTGTGTGACGTATATTTAGCACTTCTCAATCAAACGGTTGGACTAACTTAAATTAAATCTGGCACTTAAGTAAAATATCTTGAAGAAGGACACAGGTTAGTATTCTAAGAATATTTTCTAATTTTGCACGATGAAAGTCGCTAATAATAATCTAGTTACACATACATATCTATACATTTTAAAAAATAGTTTGAATTATTTATTACAAAATATATTTACACGTGTACAAAACCTTTAATATTAGTTAAACTATTTATACTAAAATCTACCTATGTAGGTAGATGTGGACGGCGAGAAATGGGTAGCTCGCTGTCCGTCCGTCCGCTAGCAGCCCGGATCAAACCCAAGTCGTCAACGGCGCGCTCTGTTCCCGTGCGCCTCTCAATGACCATAAAAAAAACTTATGTACATATAATTCAAAAACACAGTACACACTCAGGCGTCGAAGTACTTCAAAAGTACTAGCAGTAAATTTAAAAATGAATTTTGTCACAACCGATTGAATAAAACATGTGCCATATTTTAGCAAAAAAAAAGTCATTTTTCACATTTCATCAAATAAAGTTCATAGCACAACTAAGGAACATCTACTAAATTGTACCTACATACACATACATACGTACAGACATGTATCTACACGTACCCATTACGTGGAAGCACAAAGCGTTTGCAATTCCGTTTGCAGTTGTCTGCCTTTATGCAGTCGAGATAGGGTAGCCATGCGCAAAGTTACAGGATATTTACTTACTTGAATAGCCGAAATTAGAAATGAGAAGTTATAGGGGTTTTCAGCGGGGATAGTAATTGTGGTCATACTATAATGTGCTTTTATGTGTTTTATAATAGCGAGTGTAATGATACGACTGCGTGTTCGAAAGTACTCTTTATTAATATAAATAACTAAGCTTATATACTATTAAAATACACTTGTCAGCAGACACACACACGCTCATAATTAACATAATAAATAACACAATAATAAAATATCTAGGGCGGTCGTACGTCAGATGTAAAGGTGCTAACAGCGAGTATGTATCTGTTAGTTTTGTTTTGATTCATGCAATTTTAATCATTTTTCCTATAAATGTTTCAATTACAAAAATGTATAAGATTTTTTTTTTAATTTTAATAATTCTTACTCTTAATATAAACAAAAAACATATTTTTTATTAGCTTTCAGTACTGCGATATTACAGAAATACAAAACACAAAGAAACCAATAAATAATTAATTTCGAAAAAATAATAACGTACTTTTATTATATAGTTTATTTAAACTCATAATTCCATAATTTAAAGAAATATAACACTTCAAAGTAACACATTTCATAGATAACCTATTATTTTGTATGTATGATTTTTCTTTCTTACAATCTGATGTTGTTGCCTTTACCTAATATTTAATCTGATAGGATCTTGATCCTAATAACCAGTTAAATCAAACGCTAAAATTGTCTGTTACGAAATTCTCAGTAACTATTCCGTAATTGGATACAGTTCAAAGAATTTTCGAAATCCTCTATCGAAAACTTGTAGTTACCACAACTATTTACTCTTGATAACCATTTCCAGAGAATAGCTCTATTTAATAATGATTTATGGAATAAACAATACTCTTGACATCGGAATTAAACAGTAGGAAAGGTAAACCAAACAGCTACGCGCAGGCGGTCTACAAAGTGCTACGTCAGTGATATTGTTGCTACGGCGTAGTACCGTAGTCAGTCAATGCTACGGTTTAATAAATTTTATAAACTTGTATTGTGTTGTAGCTTGTAATACGAGAGAGAACTTTAAATTCGATATGGAAATAATTGTATGGTGGTACGCGGTCATTTTTGCCTGATCAATTAAAAAAAAATTCGCTTGAATACTGCAGCGCGGCGCCGAACCAAACCTTTGAAGTTTTCGTTTCGAGTGCAAGCGAAAATGAACTCAGCGGTGGTCAGGCAGAAATGTCTTTGATAGTACATACTGTAATTGCATGGTACCCTAGACATGGATAGGATATACATATACCTTATTGATGATGTTCTTCGTAAAAGTTAAATTCGAATGCATAGGTATTTTTTTTAGTATATTTTCTGTGATAACTTTGATATTATTATCATAACAGCACTCTGTGGATGTAACATTTACGTCGGCATCAGCAAAGACTGCGTTACCGTGCTTCAGCTGACAGCTGATCTCGAGACATGCCCAGGAATTTGAGGCCTGCTCTGAAATCCTGATGAAGTTGAAGATATAAGACGTCACAGAGGATAAATCAGGAGTAAAAATTCTGTTAGAATCAGCTCACAAGACACATTTGTCGACTTGTCTTGAATGTCTGCTTTATTCTGATAGAACCCTTCACCATTGATCGAGATAACACACAAGGCTGGTTTTATGTGTGGGTTGCTTGGTTCTGAGAAGGGCCGGTTAGAGTTTTAATTTGCCACCGTGGTGAAAAGATATTACGCCAATCGACAAAAGTCGATCGCCCAGGGTGCACTGGACGCAACAGAATGTTGCTGGGCGAACTATTTTCATGAAATCACCAAATAACTACTCTTGTTCTGGATAGAACGGGAAAATATATCAGGATTTTACTGCCTAAAACTCACCTGTATGCCTTCAGTTGCTATTTTACTTTTCAAGGCCACAGAAACTCTTCCAACATTCCCGCAGGCATTTTAAGGCCAACTTAAGTTTCATTTCATCCATGTCTATCTCATTTAAAGATAAGGATCAGAAACCGTATTTTTCAGGACAGAATTATCCTTATCTTCAACGTAGTCCTCCTACCAAAAGCGCAGCTTATTTAATAGTTTCTTAATTACTGCTAATCTTGCTGCGCTGTATCCACCTAGTAATTTGCTCTATTTAAGCCGTCTGACGAACTGAAAGGGCCTTCTCACTGAATTAAATGCGAGAGGAATAGACTAAAGCTCGCTGACTCAGGCTGTTTCTTTATTTTCTAGTTTTTTTGTGCTTAAGCTTAAGGATTAGTGTTGATAGGATTAATATTAGGTTCTGAATTGAAGAAAAATCTTGTTGATGAAATAATAATCCGAGTTTTTACAAACATAAATCTTAGATAATAAGAATTATTTACTTAAATAAGTTTATATAACACTGCCTTCTGCCAGCGGGTTTATCTGCGTGAAAAGTGAAAATGTATAGTCCATATCAGTCAGTGGTCCGGAGGACACGGTGGAGCACACAGTCGAGGTGTGCCCCGCTTGGGAAGAGCGTCGCCGTGTCCTTGTGGGGACGCCAATTCAAGCCATGCTCCGGAGCGAGGAGGAGTGGCAGGCGGTCGCCTCCTTCAGCGAAGCAGTAATGCTAGCAAAGGAGGAGGCCGACCGCATCAGGCAACGGCGTACACGCCGCCGCCGCCGCCGGGATTCCGATCCCGATTTCCGGCCACCGTAGGCGCGGGCTCGCGGACGGCGGGCAATGGGTAGCTCGCTGTCCGTCCGTCCGGTAACAGGCCGGTCCGAGCTCAAGTCTTTTACGGCGCGCACTGTTCCCGCGCGCCTCAAGGAGTTGTCAGCAAACTTTAGGGGCCCAACAGGGCCGAAGCCTACTGGGGTCAAAGGGTTTGTGAAAATGGCACCCGGGGCCCTGGGACCAAGGCAAAGAATGGAACGGGGTAGGTTTTTAGTCAGTAAGAGTCTTACGCTACTTCCCGCTCCACCCAAGGGCGGAATTTGTCATTGGATGATTTTAGCTATTGGATGATTCAAAATGAGTTTTGTCCCATTTTCAATACAAGGTACACAATAAAGTAGTATAGGTACATTTTTGAAACTGTCTTCTCATAATCTGCTATGAAATAAATAACTGGTATCGCGGTAAATAGGTTTCCATAAACCATTCAGAAACTTAAACACACCAAACTTGGAAAAGCAATACAGGATGTAATAATGTGTCCATATTATTATTTATTATTATTATTAAGGATACTGGGTCCATCAGTCCGTCCTGAGGATACTGTTTATATCCTCAGGCATAAATAGGATATACCAGAACCAGTTGACAAAGTGACACTATATCGCTGCTTTAATTTGATAGTGGCACATCACAAAATGTGTCATTATTTTGATAATGTTACCATTCAATACAGATTAATCTATAATATCATGTGAATAAAACTCACATTCCTATGTATACATTTGACTAGGTGGCATGACTGAATGACGTTATCTGATTGGTTGAAATCGACCGCAATTTTGTCGGTATATCGACACAATGCCAGTTGCTTTGAATTTTCGCAAGGTGACATACGCATTTTCTCTTGAAAAAAGACATAAAATAAAATAGTTCGTTCTTATTGGTGGAATATTCTTTTATATAAGGTTTTTTTTTGTATTGTGACAATATACAAAAAATTTGAGTGTCATAGTTGTGTTTCGATTCATTTAAATAACGTGGTATTTGGTGTTGCGACAGTATCAAAACAAATGAGTAGAGAAACTAAATAGCGTATTTCAAAATGGGTTAGTATTCAATTCTTTGTTTTTGGTAATTAACAGAACTAATACAAAATAAGTCTATTTCATTCTTAAAAGTCCTAATTTTTACGATTATTCTTTGCAAAATATAACGCTTTTTTGTGCTATTGTTGAATGATTTTTAAATATATGCCATTGTTCTAAATAACTGCTATTAAATATTTTTTAATATGACGTAAGCATGGTGTGGAAGCAAGACATTAAATATTGAAAATAATTTCTTTAATTAAGATTTAATCTAATTATTTTTACCCTTACAGTGTATTATCGAAAAAACATCAATTCAGAAGATTCATTGCAGATTTCTGTAGCCGATGGTACTAAAAAATACCAAGATAGGAATGGATTATCACTTTTGCTGATTGAAAATAGCATAGAATAGCATAGCATCAGCGTTATAATTTTCTCACTGCTGGGACTCAGGCCTCCTCTTTAGGAGAGGGAATTGGCCGTAACCCATCATGCGGGCCCAGTGCGGGTTGGTGGATGTCACATGTCTTCGAATTTTTGGTTCTAGGATTGGTTTCCTCATGATGTTTTCCTTCACCGTTTTGAAAGCAGTGGTGATGAAAAAAATAACACAAAGTAATACGCCTGGCTGGGTTTGAACCCGTGACGTGGCAATCCAGTCATTAAATATGGTGTCAGGAAACAGAAAATACCGAAAATTTACACTATTGCCACTATTGTCGAAATGTAAAATTAACAGATAGGTATTGTAATGTCATGCGTAGAAGCAAAAGACACATAATATTACTCATATTGTTATAAAAAATCATATAATAATAATATCTAAAATATAGGAAAGCCAAGAAATAGAAGCGTTTGTAATAAAAATATTTCACTGAAGAAAATTTATAAAACTAAAAAAAAGAAAAAAGGCCTATATACTAAATAAAAAACTTATAATAAATATACAAGATTTTATGCCCCATTTTTTGAAAATCTATAAAGGATTTTTCGTAGGATAACGAAGATTTGTACACGGCAAACTAAATTGAACCATATACTGCAGTTGCGCGCGACCCCCGCTTCGATTGGGACCCGAAAATCGGTTACAGCACATTCACCTACCATCATGATGGTTCAACTTGTGTGACAAGGATTATAACCGATTTTCAGGTCTAGGTCGGATAGGGGGCTGCGTGTAGCTCTGGCGGATAGTTCAATTTATTTGCCGCGTACTCTTTGTTATCTTACGAGCAATCCTTGATAGATTTTCAAAAAATGGGGCGTAAAATATTAAGTACTAGTTTTTTGCCATTTGAAAAACATTGTAACAACTTTTTTACTACTTTAACATTTTTATGTTTAAATTTGATTTTTGAAACTTTGTGTTGTTTGAATTGATTTTGGTTTATGGTCATGTGAAGAGGAGGGATGAAACGCATATTACTAAAAGAGTTTGGAGTGTACATGTGGATGGATGGAGAGGGAGAGGGAGGCCAAAGAAGAGATGGATGGATTTTGTGAGGAGTGATATGAAAAAAAGGAGTTAGTGATATCGTAACGAGTGACAGGACAGAATGGGAGAAAAAAACGTGTTGCGCTGACCCCAAATAAAACGAGGTAAGGGCAGGAAAATGTTGATAATGAGTAAAAGAAAATTACTGTTTTAGAAACAGGTAATGCTTTATTTTTGTTAAAGTGGGCTAGTCGAAGTCATAACTATGTGTAAGCTCGTTAATAAATAAATTTTTAATAACCTCCTAACAAAAGTAATTTTGTTAGGAGGTTATTTATTATTTCACTGTTTCTTTAATATAAATACTAGCTATATTTGCAATTTTGAGAGTAGCGCGTGTTTTGTGAAGGTAAGTTTTACATAATTAGTATTATTTTTGATCTCTATAACGATAAAGACTGATGGAAAGTTATTTAAACAAAACAAAAAATGTCATTGTATAGTAAACATACATTGGTTTTGTATTACACTTTCCTTAGAATAGTAATGTAATTGTAAAAGTGACATTATTTGTAAAAATTCACTAACAAAAAAAATGCATCAAAAATAAATAAGCCGTTGTACAAAAATTACTTAACTGAACTATTTGTTTTATTAAGAATAGTGTCACTGTTCACGAAATAATGTTATCAAATTAAAGGTCGTACTATAATTTATGCCAATGTTAAAAATAATTAAACTAAAAACTGTTTGACGTATGTCTGAAGCATGTTGTTTTTTATAAGTTTATGTGTTAATTTTGTATTGACAGGGCTAAATAACTTATTAATAATAAAAATATGATAGATTATACGTCGATTCAGGCAATTTTCAAAGGGTTCTCTTTATTAAAATAAAAGATGGAAACAATTTAATTTCTTGTTTTATTTAAACTGCTCTCCTGAAAAAAGTGCATTTTTGAGATCTGTCGTTATCAAATTAAAGCAGCGATATGTATGTTAAAGACTAAGTTCTGCCAGTGTCTTTGCCCGCGTGATAGTAGGTTTTTTCCTAACTAAAAAAAAAAAAAAACAAAAATGCGGTCTAAGCATTTTTGTTTTTTTTTTTTAAGTGGGAAAATCATCCAATGACGTCACCCGCCCTTGGGTGGAACGAGAGGGTGTGTCAGACTTTTAAAACTCACTTCTGTTCCTTCTTTGCCTTTCATACCAGGGCCGAGTCTTCCTTTCAGAAGCAGACCCTTGGCCCCAGTAGGCTTCGACTTTGCTGGGCCACTACTGTTTGCTGACATAATTGAGGCGCGCGTAGAAAAAGACGCGCCTTTTACGACTTGGGCTTGGTACCGGACGGTTTTCGGACGGTCGGGCAGCGAGCTACTCATTGTTCGTTGTCCGCAAGCCCGCGCCTACGGTGGCCGGAAATCGGGATCGGCTTTCCAGTGGCAGAGGGGGCATGAGGGAAATTACCTGCGCGTGAGGGTGCCTCCTTTGCTAGCATTGGACTGCTATATCGTCGCCTTAAGGGGTATATCTTTTTATAATCCTTTCGTATTCTTTGCATAAAACTGTGCAAAATTTAGGTGGTCATTGATGAGTCACTGAGTTAGGATTTTGCCTTTTATACTCGAATAAATACATGTAACGATGGTCAAAAATACTGAAAACATTACTTAGATTTACCTTGATAAATTAAATAGCCGATTGAATCGGATTTTCAAATGTTATGGTTTGAATTTGTTTTCTTGTCTAATAATTTATATATTGGGCTAGTTCGTCTAACTAAGATGTAATTAAGATTCATATGCACTTAAGAAATTTTATTTGGCATTTAGAGAATCCATGACAATAATAGCTAAAAAATCTGAAAGGTGTGTGATTGATATAAGCTAAAAAAAAACGTTTTTTTTTTAAATATAATTCTAAATAATATATAAATTGAGTGTCAGTTTTTTTTCGAACTTTATACCCATATTTTAAGGCATTTTCTAGTATCTACCTACACTTGACTGAGTCTCCATAATTAAGAGAAAATCTAGACTAATTTCTATAGGTGCACAAAAGCTACAGCAGTCAGCTCTATCGAGGTGGAGACAAATTTTGGAATATCAGGGTTAATTTCTCTTACTCCCAGTCTATATTCTCACACGATAATTACCAATTATATCATTAATTATTATGCAAGCGCAGTATATTCCGAATTCTCATTAATGTTATGTTTGAATTTGATAGATTAAGCCAATTATGTGGTCATTGCACTGCGTTTGTGGTTCATTAGTGGCCAATTTATATGTTTAATATAACCTTATATTTTATAGTCTTTGTAATAATAATTTCTATTTAATGATAGTCGATGTCACCATCCCACATGAACACCTCGACTTAGCATACGAGGTTGTCGACATGTGGAATGTGGACTCGGCTATCATTGTTCAGATTGTCGTGACTGCCAACGGCCAGATGGCTAAAAGGTTCGACGACTGCTCGCTGCAAACTGTCGTTGCGCGGTAGAATCAAGGGTCTGGTGATATATAGCATATAGAAGGCATCTAGAGACATTAATTTGTGTAATTGATTTCATCACCACTGCTCTCAGAATGGTCAAGAAACCGGTATGTCCTAAAACTAAAAATTTGAAAACATGTGAAATCCACCAACCCGCATTGGGCCCACGTGATGGATAACGGTCCATTCTATCTCCTAAAGAGGAGGCTTTTGCTGGGACTTATCCCAGCAATGGGAACAGTATAAAGCTGATTATGCGATTAGACGTAAACCTTCTAATTTCAACTACGATCGTACGTATATACGTTTATTATTCTAATGAAAACTTCATTAAGGGCCGGTTCTATTCACATTTATTCATTATTTTTATTTTTATATAAAAAAAAACAACTATTAAAGATTTTTATTCATGCAAAGCGTTTTTAAATAACAAGCTTTACTTTTTTTTGTAACTTTCAAATAGTTCCGTTCCGTAATCTCGAACATAAATACGTTTGAAATCGTAAATTAGAGTCAGATTCGCGATTTCTTTTTATCGAGCCAACTAATTTATATCGTGTTTTCATTTTTGCCAAGCCCTTGGCCAAATAGTCAATTTTAATAAAATAAATTTTCATGGTGTTCTCTTTTATATTTGTGGATTTCCATAGGTTTCAAAAAGGTCAAAATGAGTAGAACCGGGCCTTAAAGTTCGTTGCGTAGATAGTGATTGTAAACCCATCTCTGATATATTTTATTTATTTATTCTTTATGAACACAAAAGTGCGGCGGTAGACTTAATGCCTTAAAGTGGCCCTCCCCTACTCGCCTGCCCTCAACATCGAGCATACCTTAAAATCTTGTTGCTTCATCTAAAGCAATCCAACGGGATGTTTGGTGGAGAGGCAACGCAAAAAAAGAGAGAAAACGCTTGAAATTGCGGTAATTCCGTAATTTTTCGAATATTTCAAAAAACTTGTTCCAGTCATCATCATCATCATCATCATCATTTAGAATCTCGATTGAATGTCCAAGGGGTTTTATAAACAGACTTGTTTTATATTTTCACGTAAAATAGCAGATTTTCAGACGTCTTTTCTGAATTAGCTTTACATAATGAAGACAATTTTTTTGGGCCCACTATTAAATTTATTTTTTGATTTCTATAGAAGCCTAGATAAAGTCCACAAGATATCTGTGTATCCAAAATATCTGAAGAAAGATGTGTAATAACTTCATAATCACGTAGGAGCGGTTGTATGAAAATGTACCTCGGGTAAGCATTAAGGCACTAGGTATATAGGGTGACTGGTAATTAGTGAACGATATTTAAACACGTGATATAATAACAAACAACTTATATTATAGGACCAAACCTGAAATCACGAAAAATATCAGCCAAATTCAGTACATTTTGACCAGTTAGGCGAACACAAATGTACTGACCAGCAACTTTTTTTTCGCGATTTCAGGTTTGGTCCTATAGTAAAAATTGTTCATTATCATGACTACAATCACGTGTTTAAGTATCGTTCACTAATTACTTTTATACACGGTATCGTTAGGAATTTTGAAGAGAAAGTGTCCTTCACCTTTACAGTATGTACCCTAAGCGGCAAAGTCTACTTTTTAAGGCTCTAAGCAATGTTTGCAAAGGCATAAAATTGTAATGATAAGCTGCCTACACGAGTACACATCCATTGACTTGAAGCCGTGTGTAGGTCGTATCTGACGGAGATAAACCAATTCCACGGAATCAGATAACCGGGGAGAGTGGAATGATGTTAAGTTTGAACATCCAAAAATATACTACGCTATTCAATTTCGAAGGCGGAATAAAGGGTAAAACGTGCTTGAAAACGTCTGCTGTTGAATGATGTCCTATGATAGACATATTATATAAGGTTTTGATATGAAATCAGATTATTTACTGTTTTTGTAACCAAGAATATCATCTTCATCAGCCTTTTAGTGTTCCCACTGCTGGGACACAAGCCTCCTCTCTAGGAGAGAGAATAGGCCATATTCCTTCTCGCGGGCCCAGTACGAGATAGTGGATGTCCAATGTCTTCGATTTTTTGTTTCTAGGACATGACAGTTTCCTCACGATGTGTCCCTTCACCGTTTTGAGAGCAGTGGTAATAAAATAAATTACACAAACTAATGCGCCTGCCTGGGTTTGAACCCGCGACCTACAACTCGTAAGTCGGGGCCGTTACCACTCGGCCAACACTGCTCTAAGCAGTACCAAGAATATTATTTGCTGATAGCTCTCATAGTTGACCGAGAACCGTTGAAGTAAGACGCACAATTTGTCTCTTGTATTTTTATATCGTAAAGAAATGTGTAACAACATAATTTAAAAAGAGTTTACATGGAGTTTTTTGCCCAGTCTTCTCATGCTTTGAAATGTGCAACTAGCATCACTTTTCTGACTGACTGACTTCTTGCCAAAATTCAGTTTACTGCTTTGCAGATAGAAGCGACCCCAGCCCATTCCTCTTCGCTCCGGATTATGGCCGAGCAAGAGGTCACTGCCCCCGATCACCTACACAAAGACACGGCAGTGATCCGCCTGAGCACGGTACATCTCCACTGTGCTCCACCGTATCCTACAGGCGGTCCGCATAATGGTAGCACACGGGCGTTTCTTCCGCACGAATGAAGAGCAAGAACCTCCCAATCTTACCAGTGAGGACCTGCGTCATGCTGAAGGTAAATTAACGAGATTAAAACCCCGTTTTACGCCTCCAAGGGAATGACTTTATTTAGTTACCAGTTTCTACTAGCGTCCGTATGAAACGAAATAGTTATGCCAAAGGAAGCATACTCCCGAGGTGAAAATATATCCCATTTGCTATTTCAGGACATGGTCTCGTCAGGTAACCGTCCAAACCAGGCCCAAGTCATCGACGGTGCGTATTGTTTCACGCACGCCTCCAGAAGATGTTAGCAAACTGTAACGGCCCAGCCTACTGGGGCTAAGGGGCTTCTGAAAGGAAAATTCGGTACTGCTATGAAAGGAGAGTTTTTTATTCAGTAAAATTCTGACACTATCTCCCGCTCCACTCAAGGGCGGGGGATGTCACTGAATGATTTTCCCACCTAAAAAAAAGGACATGGTCTACCCCGATGCCAAATTTCATCTCTATACTTGTAGATGTTGGGGCGTGAAGAATTAGCAAATATACTTCCATGCATATAAACTGTCGCCTTTTTGAGTCTGATGGTCATAACTGTGTACAATTATTAATACATCGTTAAATTTTAGTCGTTTTAATCCCGTGGAGGATCGATTCGGTACATGAAACACTATCGGTTTATAAAGACAAAATTAAAAATAAAGTTTTTTTTTCTAAAACTCGAGTTAATATACGCATGTACGAAATTAATTTCTTTAAGTAAACGAGTCGATGGCTTTGTAGGATGTTGTCGGTCGTTGCGTACTAACTACCTACAGTTAATTGGCTGCGATCAGCTGACGTTTACTTAAAGAAATTAATTTCGTACATGCGTAAATTAATTTGAGTTTAAAAAAAAGTACTTTATTTTCCATTTTTATCTTTACAAATCGATAGCGTTTCATGTACCGAATCGATCCTCCGCGGGATTAAAACGACTAAAATTTAATGGTGTATTTTGGACATTATCTACATTCAACCAGGGGTGGCAACTTTCAAAAGATATTAACAGGAATCCACCAAACTATCAACTATTCGACGTATTCATACACTTGCAAAACTACTTAACGACATTTTAATTGCATTCTAACGTTAGGAAAATTTAATTAGTGCAACGTCAAATATGTTGTTGGCAGTTTCCTTCAAAGCTTATTAATTCAGAATTTTTACTCAAAAGTTTTAATTACTTTGACGCACGAAGTCTCATAAATGATAATGCCAGCCTTTGAAACGTTTCCGTTTTTATATTTTTCCGGTTTGTATTGAAAAATTTTACTGAAAAATATGTTTTTAATTACTTAAGGCGTCTGTGGACTCGTTTATTAAATAAGATCTCTAGGAACGAATTTTGATTAAGATTAATTCAAAAAAATTCATAAGTTATAATCATAAAAATATTATTGACACAATAATTGGATCAGAACTGGCCACGATACTTATTTTTTTTTTTATATATTTATTTTATTTATTTCCACAACTATCACACAACACCGTGTAGTCCCAAGCTAAGCAGAGCTTGTGTTATGGGTACCAGACAGCTGATAAACATACTTATATATTTCTAAATACATACATATTATAGATAAATAACACCCAGCACAGAACAAATGATCGTGCTCGCCACACAAACATTTGTCCTGGGTGGGAATCGAACCCACGACCTCCGGCATAGCAGTCAGGGCCACTAACGACCAACAGGCCAGTCGAACGAGTATTAATCTAAATAAGTATCGAGGCCAGATTTAAAAAATAGATTACTTTATGGTATAGCTAACTGAAACTGGCCAGACCGTTTTAGAATCTGTCTTTCTCGGATTGGCTAAATATTAATGTTTCAAAATTTTCCTAAAAACCTGCCGCGGAAAATTCACAATGTTTGCTACATTACGCTACCGTCACGAATTACCCCAAATAAGATAATTCCATTATTTGATATAACAATTAATAATGACGGCATAATGCGGTCCATTTGCGGCCTAACAATAAGGCTTTGTTGATACCCCAATAACGGTATGAAACAACACGAAACAGATATTGAAATAAAAATAACACGGTTGGGTGAACACACAGAGCAAAAAACGTCGCGCGAGTAGAGGCGCCATTATCGACCTAATTTATTGTAATTTTTTTTTTTGTATGATTTCATTCACTTATACCTAATGTATACCTGTTTGTTTCAATCTGTTTTTTTTTTATTTTATTGACTATTATTTCAGTGTTTGGTTTTTTTAATAAATTATAATCTTTATTCTTACCTATTTAGGTATATTGCTTAAACCTGATACTTATGTTTGTTTAGTTTTTAAATATTAATTCATGGTTTTAACTGGATTTCGCATGTTGTATTTTTGAAATTTGTTTTTATGGGCCAGATTTTTATTATTTATTGCTAATAATTTCAGCAGCAAAACTTTAAAAAAATTGGCCGTACATTCACTTTTTTTCTCTCACTCGTTTTACAACCAGACAGGAAATTATTAATTAGAATTAGTCAATTTTATGATGGTACTAGTAATGTGTAGTTTTAAGTTTTATAGCACGTTTGTAAGAAAAGTTTTACCAATGCCGTCTTGAACAATGGCCACCGAGGTGGTTGTTTGGTCTGTGGTTGAATACATCCGACACCACGAGCCATCTATTCTAATCCTTCCCAACGATTTAGAAATTTAAATTAAGGGTATACCAGGCAATTTTAATATTTCACTTTAGCGTAGCGTTGTGTTAGAATTAATTATGCAAATAGTTTGCGGGCACATTGAAAATTAGCCTGTATTACAGGCTTGATGATGCGTTGGGAACGGAAATTGTAACTCGTTTTGACCAAAGATCAGTTTGTTTGATTGAGGTTATTTATTATTAATAATAATTATTTCCATAAAAAGTACTACGTTCTACGGAAAGTGTCTAAAGGGGCCTCTGTGAGTTGACTTCTGCCCATTGTACACCTAAATAAATAATTATTACAACATTTTAAATTATTGTAAGTTAATTTATATTATTATACTTGTACGGTTGTAAATAAATAAAAGATAAATAAAAATATAAACAACTAGAAGATAAGCCCTTTAAAACTACAAAAAAGAAGTTATATGTCAAGTGTTGTGGTAAAGTTTATGTTAAACCTGAAAACATAGTGGAGATAGATTTGCAGTTTTAACGAGAGAAAATTAAAAAATAAAGTTCACCTTTAATAAACTCGAATTAATTTACGCATGTATGAAATTAATTTCTTCAAGTATTTAGTATCAAAAGATCTTTATTTTTTAATTTTATCTTTACAAATCGATAGTGTTTCATGTGAATGTGAATGTGAATCGACCCTCCACGGGATTAAAAGCGACCAAAATTGAACGGTGTATATTCAGTTTATTCCATGTAAATCAATAAAACCCTATTTCTTCTCTATACATCACAAAAAACAACTAAAATAAAGTAGATATTTTGCTACTCGATCTTCGTACGTTCAGCGATATTCCTCAGGGAGTATTTAGTTTAGAAAAAAAACAGAGTAATCATGAGTAGCGCAAGAGAATAACTTCTAATAATAACAACTAAATTATACGAATTGGCTTTTGCTGCGCTAATTATACAATTGTAATTAGAGAAGCACTTAAGACCCCGCATAATGAACTTAGTCATGTACCTAATTGGATTTCTAAACTTATTATGAGTTGTTGCAATTTTAGTCAAGGTACAGTTGCAGCCAGTAGCTTAAAATTATAAGTGTGAAAATCTTCTTTTAGTTGGCTAATTAAGAAATTGCATTGCACTGCATCAGCTTTATAATGTTCCTACTGCTGGGACTCAGGCCTCATCTCTAGAAGAGAGAATGAATTAAGGAATATCCTTTGTAAATTCTTAGAAGGATTTAGTTCTATCCAACTGCTCACAAACCATGAATTGAACATTAGTGGACATAGATCATAATAGGAATGTTTTATCTTTGAAATTACAGTGGGTTTAACAAGAAGGGTATTTTTTTTTTACAAACGATATCTAAGAATCGATAGCACTAACTATAGTAACGCTATTGATTCTTAAATAATGTACTCGATAAAAAAGTAATTGTAATATTTTATAAATCATCACAGCGAACGTGAAAAGTTTTCTGTAATATGCTATAATGGTGTGTATTTAGTTTATAAATATTTCTTAAATTATGTAATAACTATTTAATTTTATAATTCATTTGGGCCTTATTTAAATACAGTAACCTTATTGGTAATTACAGTTTTGAGCCGTTTGGGGTCGAAACGCTTGGATCATGGGGTCCGAATGCGCGTATCCTTTTCAAGGAAATTTCACTTCGCTTGATCGACACTGCGTGACCAGAGGGCTGGCTCATTCTTTGCCCAAAGAATCAGCATTGCCATTTAACGTGGCAATGCTGCCAGTCTTCTGGGTAGGGATGAGGATGGTAGGGATGAGGAGTACTTCGACGCCTAAGTGTATTTGATGTTTTTGTATTATATTTGTACATAGTTAGGTCTAGTACACATTCTTAGTTTAGTTTTTATGTACATAGGTTTAGTATAAATACTTTGTAATAACTGTATTGTACCTACGATACATTTGTATTTACCTTTTTCTCTTTATTTTCCATAACACTATTTTTCTCCGCATAACCCAAAGTTTGACTGATAGAATATCCCTAATGTAAATCTCTATTATTTTATGTGTTTTAAATAAATAAATAAATAAAATACATACCTTGTAGTTTCCGCGAGTCACACAAAGACGCATCCCTAAAAAATACCATTTTAACAAGCCTTTTTGTTTCAAGCTTTTATTCATCACTCCCATAACTTATTTTTATTTTTCTTTATCATTCAGAAATACAAAGAAAATACTCAGCAATGAAAAAAATTCATGTTTACCCGACGTGACAAAAAACCCCGCGTTTTTTCTCGAGTGATCATGATAGAGTAAAATGTCCCATACCGGTCCCATCCCTAGCAATTCAGACATATTGGCTCGCAAATACGATATGAGAAACGTGTTCCGTTATCACTCTTATTAGAAACCTAAAGGCGTGTGCTCATTGGGAAACAGAGCGGGGCTACATTGTTCCTTTTTTGTGGTCATGACATGTTTTCTACCTTATAATTACCACTGTTCTCAAAATGGTGAGGAAACGAACCTGCGGTCGTAAAATGAAAAAAATCAAGACATGTGATATCCACTATTCCTATTCCTTTTCTAGAGAGGAGGCCTGACTTGAGTCTGATAGCAATGGGTACATTAGGGTTTAGGGTACTGCATGTTTTCCCTCGAGGCGGTGAGCCTCCTTGCTGGCCTACCACAATGGGATCTGAAGGCAACAGTCCTTGTCCTTAAGATTTGTCATTGGATGATTTTACCTACGATGAAAAAAAAAAATCTCCGGCAGGGAATTCCACTCCTAAGCTGTGACGGCAGGCAATATTTGACATTGCTGTAAATAATTTCCACAAATAATTTATTCTTTCCCAATCAAAACGCAGCTTTAGAATCCTTATTTCATACGCATTTTGTTGCTTCAAGTGGATGTCGGAATTCAAGGAACGTTCCGCTAAATATTCCTTTGGGCAGAGTCGATTTGCATCTGTATTAGTGTCGGAAACAGTTCCTCTTTCCTCTAAGATGGGTCTTGAATTATTTGGACTGAAAATGATAAGCTAAGATATACATTTGTATCTGCACTATTATTAGCACTTTGATTTAATGTTTCTCATCTAACTGACAATTGTATGAATGTTGAAAACAGTATATTTGAAAACAAAAATCAAATTCAATCATTTGTTACTATACAAACATGGGTGAAGTACACAGGTATCTCCTTATTCTTCCATCATGGACGGTAAGAACCTCTAAGAAATTGAGATTTATAATTAAACGAGTTTAGGATAATGTAATACACAGTGTCTCGGTATGGCCATGTAAAGAGAAGGGATAAAACGCATGTTACTAAAAGTGTTATTTATATGTTATAGTCAATCCTCGAAGCTCCTAGGTTTGACTAGTCAATCCTCAGATCTGATTTGACTAACCTAACCTAGGATAAACCAGTCATTCTGCGAAGAATCTGCATTATTGACCTTTGACTATGACATATATACATACGTGTGAATGGATGGAGAGGGAGAGGGAGGCTAAAAAAAGATGGATGGATTGTGTGAAAACTGATATGAAAGAAAAATGAGTTAGTGATAGCGTGATGGGTGATAGGACAGAATGGAAGAAAAAAAACGTATTGCGCTTTGCTGTTATTGTTGTTTTGCTTGTATTATTATCTTTGCCTTGTATTTTATTTGGATAAAGCGAGACAAGGGCAAAAAGATGATGATGATGAGGTTACTCTATTACACACGTATGTTACCTGTTACCTTTCAAAGCTACCATAGTTGAAACTTCATAGTAGGACATAGTTCCTGGCACTGACAAACTGTCAGCTTTAAAAAAATGATAGTCACAGGCTCTTAGGCTATATACTCGTAGATTGTTATGCCCAGTCGCAATCTATGTTTCATATAAGCGATAGCGTGGAAGCCTTAAAAGTCAAGACCTTCAGGTTGAGCATGCTTCAGTGTCGACCAGACGACTACATCATCGCTTATCATCAAAATTGAGATAGCTCTTAAACGAAAATCTATGTATAAAAAATGTGTTGATATTAAGCTGTGTGCGGTGGCCAAGTGGTAAAGGTCCCGACTTACGAATTGTAGGTCGCGGGTTCTAACCGAGCCAGGAGCATTACTTGGTGTAATTTATTTCATCACAAAAATTCGAAGAAAAGTGAAATTCACTAACCCGCATGGGCCCGTCTGGTGGATTACGGCCCATTCCCTCTACTTGAGAAGAGGCTTGAGTCCCAGCAATGGGAACATTATAAGGCTGATGCTATGCTAAAGATATTAGATTGGTGTCAAACACCAATCTTATAGCTTTAATAACGCGGCCGACGATGAAGCACACTTGCCTAGAAATAACCAATTCGCTTTGTTCATAAATAACCAGGGTTTATTTATGAACAAAGCGAATTATATCAATCAAAGCGAATTAAAAATTATATCTATAAGAAAAGAAAATAACAGGCTTATATCTACCGTCCATTTCCTTCATTCAGCTCATTTTGATGTGTCTACAAGATGTAACGGATATGAGTGGTAATATTTTAGATACTACTTCTCTACTCGTGGAAATGAACAATTTTCCTTAAGAGAATTAATAAAAAAATCTCATAAACAAAAAGACTGTTGACCAAGTTAACTTTGCTGAGCTGATCGAAATTAATAGGGGTCTAATTTTTATTTCGATATTAAAATATTATAGGCAGAAGCAGTATTGTAAATATGATCACTCATTTTTGTTAAATCCTTGAGTGTATAGCGGATTCTGATTTAATTTCATGATATTGTTTGATATGCAAAATTAAATAATTATATTCGTTTCTTAATCTTTAATGTTTTTTTCTCCTAGATGAATATTCCTTCATCATTTTTACGTTCATTTTAAATGTCAAACAAATCATTATGAATCTACTTTTTATCACCCTTATGAAGTATATTTCTCACACAAACCATAGATAGGCTTTTAAAAAACATCAGAATAAAGGTGTACGGAACTAATTAGTCATTTTCTAAAATAATTCATGATCGCGACCCTTCTTTTTAGGGTTCCGTAGCCAAATGGCAAAAAACGGACCCGTTATGGATTCATCATGTCTGTCTGTCCGTCCGTATGTCACAGCCACTTTTTTCCGAAACTATAAGAACTATACTGTTTAAACTTGGTAAGTAGATGTATTTTGTAAACCGTATTACGATTTTCACACAAAAATAGAAAAAAAAAGCAATAAATTTTGGGGGTTCCCTATACTTAGAACTGAAACTATAATTTTTTTTCATCAAAACACATGTAATATCATTTTTTTCTAAACTGAATAGTTTGCGCGAGAGACCCTTCCAAAGTGGTAAAATGTGTGTGTCCTACTGTAACTTCTAAAATAGGAGAATGATAAAACTAAAAAAAATATATATGAAGTACATGACCATGGAAACTTTCACCAAAAATTGGTTTAAACGAGATCCAGTAATTTGTTTGTACTATTATTAAAACATCGATCAAAGCTACAACGAACTACAAAAACTTTTTATTTTATTACTTGCTGCTACGGAACTCTTCATGGGCGAGTCCAACTAACACTTTTCCGCTTTTTAAACTATTCTTCACTTCACTTTTCAGTTTCGTCATTTTACTGTATTTGTTCATACTCAATCTACACGTAATTATTTGCTTTAATTATTTTTGTAACATATTACGTATATGTATGTATTTACAAAAAACTTGTAACATTAGCCAGAGGCGGTAGCCATAGGCTAACAATTGTTATATGAAATTAATTATTATTTCCCTTTTCCTTGTTTTTCTATTTCGTTGTTTCCTCAGTAAACTTTTTTCGGCCTTTTCACATCTAATTTTAATATATGCTGTTTTTCATGTACTGTACTGGCAATCTTTATACTTCACTCTTTATCTTTGTCATCATTTAATTCCATCTCTTCTAACTCAACCCTTCCGCTATCATTTACTTTAATTATTTTCCATAAAATATCACGTGTATGTACAAAAACTAATCTCCTAACACTGGCCAGGGACGCTAGCAGGACGTAATGGCCACACTTTGTCTCCCGCCATACGATGCGACTGCACTTTGTCAGAGCACGTCAACGCATTTTTTATTACATAGTTTGCTTTTAAGGGAATTGCTGGTGTGTGTTTTCTGTGCTAAACGAAGTACTTGGATTTGTTGGGAGTTTTATTTTTGCTATGTTGTTGTTATATTGGGTTGAAGTAATCCTAGACTGTTTATTTAGACCCTGAACTAGTCGTTCTGATTTCGGTAGTTTTTTTTTTTTTTTTTTTATGGTAGGTAAAATCATCCAATGACAAGTCCCGCCCTTGGGTGGAGCGGGAAGTAGTGTCAGACTCTTACTGACTAAAAACCTACCCCGTTCCTTCATGCCTATCATGCCGGGGCTGAGCCTTCCTCTCAGAAAACGGCCCTTAACCCCAGCAGGCTTCGACCCTGCCTGCCTGCAGCTAGCAGGCTGGGCCTCTACGGTTTGCTGACAGCTCCTTGAGGCGCGCGGGAACAGAACGCGCCGTCGACGACTTGGGCTCGATCCGGTATGTTACCGGACGATCGGACAGCGTGCTACCCATTGCACGCCGTCCGCAAGCCCGCTCAACACTCACAACATTTACATGCTCATGTCATTATCATCATCATTCACAGCCTCACTCATCATGACTGAATTATATTTCGGTAAAAGTCTCATCCAGGATTTTTTTTAAGTTCACCTCACTCAAGATAAATATTCTCGTTGAGATTCTCACATATTGGACCGGCTCGGCTGTAAGATATTTTATAATATACCTGTTTTTTGTTGTCGTCTACTCTAGAAGAAACAAAAATAGAAAATTTTAACAAAAGTGATTGAGTATTCAAAATGGCACTTGGCATCAAAACTTCTGACAAACAACAAAACAAACCAAACGCACCATCTAATCAAATAAACCAGAAATTTTCAAAACTACAAGAAAACAAAAGACGTGAATGCCCAAAAGTTTTGAAAACAAAATACCTTATTGTCTACATTTCTGTTATAATAAGATATCCATAACAATTAATGTAGGGC
The DNA here is from genome assembly GCA_958295575.1 of Leucania comma. Lineage (NCBI taxonomy): Eukaryota > Metazoa > Arthropoda > Insecta > Lepidoptera > Noctuidae > Leucania > Leucania comma. The sequence continues at coordinate 22,862,924 of OY282467.1, read as the reverse complement.
CCGTCAAAAAGTTTTAATGACTGCTCTGATCCACTTTGTAGAAAAATTGTTAGCGAGGAAACAGCGATTGAATAGAAATCGTCAAAGAAACAGCTACCTGCCCTTGCTTCTGTTTTCCAAAAGAATTCGGCCGAGTATTCATCAGGCGACAAAAAGTGGGGAAAAATCATCTGAGAGTACGATGATACTTGCAATATGCTCGTTAGTGGTGATGCAATGTGATTTTTCGCATTTTCGTGTATATCACACGAAAATCCCAAAAATTACATTAATTGTTCATATTCAGTTCATTTGCCTTGCTCAGCTGGCGTGTTATATATATACAGCAATATAATTTGTCAGTCAGCATTTTTGTATTTATATATATCAAAGGACTATTTCTATTCATTGCGTAACTTAAAAATATAGTGGTTTGATATAACTTTCATCAGACCATTTCTATTCTTTGGATAAAGTGGTCTGACGATTGAAAACTTGGTCCTAAATAGTATAAAATCCAAAACGTCTTCTGCATAATTGTCCTCTACATCTAAATATGCTCTAACTCATTGTGCAAAAATATCAGTTTCAATCTATTATGAGTTCAATTTAGACGTCATCAGTCTGTTACACGAAATTATCTTATCAGCGTCATTTCTGAAGAAAGACATCTTCTGCTGGACAAACGCCTCCTCCATGTGTCCCTACAGCAACCAGTCTTCTGCATCTCGCATCTATCGGATTCCCGCTACCCTCACCAGACCATTGGTCCTGTATTTTAATGCTGCGTCTGACCCTCCAGAACTTTTCGGCCACAATCACTATGTATTCTGTAAGCAATTTGCCCCACCCACTGCCACTCAAGTTTGGTGGTTCTTTGGGATATGCCAGTAATATTGATTCTCCTGCGGATATCTTCATTCCTGATTTGACCACGCAAGGAAACTACAAGCATAACCATCTTCATTGCCCTTAAATTTACAAAAATAAGTAAGTCCGATATATTCATAGTGGTCCAGTTTTAAATCATCAATTCATTTTGTCGATTAGTGAATAGGCAGCTTTATCCCACTTATCCTTGAACAGTTTTTGGGTATACTTTTTTCTTACGTTTTATAATTACACCAACTTTCTGAGAAGTCGTGTTAATTTGATCGCAGAGGTCGGATTCCCTTTTCATTTTTTTGTGGAATTCCGATAAAGTACTTAAGGGTCCAAAACTAAAGTTTGGAGTTTTTGTATTGTAGGCACCTTCATTTTTCATACGTATTATGTTTTATGAAATTCGTAGAAACTTTTATTTTTGTTCAAGGATCTATTTGTTTGAATCATAAATTGTTTTATAAATACTATGAGCAATGAGTTTTGATAACCTATTCTACTTTGGCCATTAACCCTATTAGACCTTTTCAGCAATAAATCTTAAATAACCTAAAATTTCAGCAGTACAAGTACGATAATGGAGATTTAAGGATACGAATATCCATTTATGAATGTTTCACATAACATAAAGGTCATATGTACTGTTAATTTACGTAATAGCTCAATAAAAGGCCCTGTTTCCGCTAATAGGCTCTGTTTGGTATATGTAACAAATACCCCAAAGGATAATAATTCATGCGGAGCGTTTTGCGTTATTCCAAAAATGTTGGGAATGACCGAACTTTGCCCGTATTATCTGGAACGATGTTAAAATGATGCGGATAGTGTTTTAAATAGTTAAATTCATTTTAGGGAACTATTTTTTCTTAACATTTTTGATTTTAAAACATTGCAAACGCAAATGCTTTTGCAATGTTTTACATATTATATGAGTGCAGGTAGTCGATTTAATGCTACAGGCGTTACTGGATCTTTGAGAAAAAAAAAAATCTTCGGTCTAGAAATAATCGTCTTCTACGATGTCCCTCGCACCGTTCTGGGCTTATCCACTCCACTTTTTTTGTCCAGGCGATATCACTTTGGTATGCGCTCCCTCTGAATGTCAGGATGGCGACAAGCCGATTTTCCTTTAAGGTGAAGGCACGTGAGTTCATTCGTAAGAGGTTGGTAGAATAATCACAGCACTGATTGGTTGGATTTGTTTTTCACAATAACATTGCTTATTTGTATGTATGTATGCTTATAAGTATGTATTAATGATTGTATATTTTTTTTCTTTTGTGTTTGTCTATTTATTTGTTGCACCTACCATGTTAAGTTTCTGCACCACCCTAAGGTAGACTGGTAGAAATGGCTTAGGCATTAAGTATGAAGATTATGATTTTGTTTTGGTAATTAAATCGAATAAGATACACTATTTTTTGTTCAATGTGTGCAAAGATATCATTGATAGCATTACAACTCTGTACTACTGTTAACTTTGTTTTGCAAACCTAAATAAAGGCATAATATCTAGAGTCTTGGTTATCTTTAGGTTCTTAAAAATTGTGTCAGTTTTACATATTGCCTGAGATGTAAACTTTGAGACGCCATAAGTATTTTGAATATTTATCTATTTTTCCTGGCGATAGCTATTGAGGTAAATTCATTTTAAACTAACAACTGACGAAATGGTGTAGATGAAAAATATCTATTTATTACACCACTAGCTTTTTCTAGCGGCTTCGCCCACATGAAAATGGAAAATTATATAAAAAAACATCCAATATTATATTCCAGGGCATTGTCTACCCGTAAGCCAAATTTTACTCATATCAGTTCAGGGAATTGAGCGTTAATCAATAACAAACATACATATAAACTTTCGCTTTTATAATACCACTGCAATGTTGTCATTCAAAAAAGTTATAGCAAATTTTACTGCTACCAAATTATTATTTCAAACACGTAACACCACCAACAAAATACCGCAGATTCTTTTAAAACTTTATAAAGAACAATCTCATCTAAAAAATAAAGGTCAAACTTCTTCTAAGTTGGTGCAAATGTTCTTTTTAATGCTTTGACACAACAATGAAAGTTGTAACGTGGGTATATTACACCCCGAGGTCCACTAATTGTGAGATACAGTGTGCTGCATAAGTTGCTTATCATCTAGCTACACGAGACGTTAGCTGGTTCTTGGGAAATATCATTAGAGGCAGTACTGTAATAGTTACGTTTATGTATATTGTTTTAGCGATAGATTATAATTATTATCTCAGTTCCAGACACCAGTAAAGTAAAATAAAAAAAATATTCTTCCACGGGTAGGGTTTTTTCGCTGGGTAAAAATCATCCAATGACAACTCCTGCCCTTGGGTGGAGCGGGAGATAGTGTCAGATTTTGACTGACTAAAAAACCCACACCCTTCCTTCATTACCTTCGTAGCAGGGCCCAGGTGTACACTTTCACATTTACCCAAGCCCTCAGAGTAGGCTTCGACTCTGCTGGGCCCCTACAGTTTTTTGACAACTCCTTGAGGCGCGCGGGAACTGTACGCACCATCGACGACTTGGACTCGATCCGGACAGTTACCGGACGGTCGGACAGCGAGCTATCCATTGTTCGCAGTCCACAAGCCCGACGGATAGTGTGTAGCGAGAAGATCTGATAGACTTTTGCTGACTAAAATCCACCTGTGAATTTCTGTTATTCTTTTCCAGGGCCACATTAACTTTAACCAAACCCTCCCATGATCTTGGCAGACATCGGCCCTGCTGAGATCTTACGGTTTTGCGAACATCTCTTTAAAACGCGCGTAAAACACTATGCACCGTCGACGACTCGGGTTCAGTCCTTACCTGACAGTCACACGACGAGCTAACCGTTACTCGTCGTCCACATGCGCGCGCCTACCAGATACCCTTAACAGTCCGATTTTACTTACCTACCTTTTTTGCGAAATAGATGATGGTTGCGCGAATTTGCTGTGGACTGTAGGTTTATAAAAGCGAACTAAGGTTTGTTAACAATATGCAGATACTGTGCTTGGCGTTCATTAATGGGATAAATGTATTGGGAAGGAACACTGACCTTTAGACTTCGAAGGTTGCACGTGGCACCGGCCGGCGATCCTCGACTTCGCACATTTAACCACTGCCAGGTCCTGTTTGCACTACACTGCACTATTGTTGAGTTTTGAATGGTTGGATCACGAAAATAGTCAATTTTCTTGTAATTTCGAGCGGGCGATTGGCGGTGCGGTCACATTCACAATCGATGCACACACGTCAATGTCAAATCATTTCTAGAGGTCGTGCGGGTGGAAGGGAAACGGATGGTATAGGATTGCTAGGCCAAAAAAATAAATTACAAAAAACAAAGTCGCGGATCATAGCAAATTGGCGCAACCATTCCCCCCGGGTTTGAAGGGTTACCTTCAAAGAAAAGAAAAAAAACAAAAGCGAAACTAAACCCTATTACTAATCTAAACTATCAATACTAGGTAGCGAAACAACTTATAACTAACTATGCCACTACTACTGATTAGGCAGAGGGCAGAGGCGAATAACCGGACGCAGGTACGATCCAGTTGCGGTTTTAACCTTTACGACTCGCGTTATTCCGTTCGAACCCGGAAAAACTTCTTCCACTACACCAAGAGGCCAGTGCAGAGGAGGCGCACTCTCAGTCTTCAGTATCACCACAGTACCGACTGTGACTGGATCTGAAGGAGTGTTCCACTTTTGACGCGACTGCAGCGTATGCAGATAATCTGTCCTCCATCGCTTCCAAAAGGACTGAACTAAGCTATCTAGCAGAGCGTGACGCGGGTGGAGCTGCAGTTTGTCAGTCTCGACATCTAAAGCGGGCAAATATTTAAGAGGAGTCGTCGTCAAGAAGTGAGCCGGCGTCAACGCTAGTGGCTCCGATGGATCACTAGACAAAGTCCGACACAACGGACGCGTATTCATCAACGCCTCTACCTGAGCGAGTACAGTGCTCAACTCCTCGTACGAGAGAATCTGTTCGCCTATGACCCGAAACAGGTGCGACTTAAGGCTTTTAATATTCGCCTCCCAATTGCCACCAAAATGACTAGCCGCTGGCGTATTAAAACACCAATCAATGCGATTCTCAGCTAAGACATGGGCGAATTCACTTTGGTAGTACTTGGAGCGTAAGAATGTGTGTAATTCCGAAATATTGCGTCGCGCTCCAACATAATTTGTGCCGTTGTCAGAGTATAAGCGCTTAACGGGACCACGGCGAGATAAAAATCGTTTAAATGCAGACATAAAACCCTGCGTACTCAAATCACTGGTTAACTCTATGTGAACCGCACGAGTTGTCATACAAACGAATAGGCAAATGTATGCCTTTGTGGAACGTATACCACGACCACGGGCAATAGTGACTTTAAACGGTCCAGCATAGTCCGTCCCAGTATGTATGAAAGGTTTCACCGTCTGTACAACACGACAAGAACGATGGTCGGCCATTTCCGGCGCGTTGAAACGCGGGCGGAGCTTAAAGCAGGGCACACATCTGTGCACTCTAGCGCGTATCAAATTGCGAGCGGAAAGTATCCAGTACTTCTGTCGAAGAATGGACATTAATAAATCGGGACCAGCGTGACAATTCACCTTATGGTGATAGTCCACCAACAAATCCAAAACGTGATCCCTGCGTGGTAGAACTACTGGATGCATTTGTTCAAACTCTAACTTAGCATTTCGCAGACGGCCACCGACACGAATGAGTCCGTCTTGCAAAAATGGTTTCAAATGTTGAAGTGCGGGACTACAAGGTTTATGTGATTCTAAACTACGAAATTCTATTGAAAAATAAAATTTCTGCAACTCTCGAAGTACAACTGATTCAGCTCTATCCAAATCAGCTGCGATTATAGAACCACGCGATGGTAATAATCTCAAAAATCTTAGGACGTAAACTACACAGCGTAATAGTCTCAACCAAGACGAGACTCGATTAGACAACAACAAAACAACTGACTCTTCACGCGGAACTGATACTACAAGCGTATGTTTCTTCTCCTCGGGTGGCTCTGAAACAGTAGCGGGGTTAAACGGAGCATTTGGCCACTCGTTAGGAGTGGTATGAAGCCAGGGAGGGCCACAAAACCAAAGCGGATGATTTAAAATTTGCGCAGGAAGCAAACCACGTGAGAGACAATCAGCTGGGTTTTCTGTTCCAGCGACATGGAATATATTTTCCGGTGACAATTCAGCTTGAATCTTAGCCACCCTATTTGCGACAAAAGTGCCCCATCGATGGGGTGAAGAGTGGGCCCAACATAGAGCAACGGTTGAGTCTGAAAACGCTACAATTCTCTCTATATTAATGCGAGGACGACAAGTTTTGACTACAGATGTAATCAATTGAACCAACATAAGAATAGCGCAGAGTTCGAGACGAGCAAGAGAGACAACCTTACGAGGAGATACCTTTGATTTTGCGCTAATGAGGAAAACTGAAATGTTATCGCCATTTTGGACCTGAAAGTAAACCACTCCCCCGTAAGCCCTCTCACTGGCGTCTGCGAAACCTACCACATTAACAACAGTGTCTGGTACTATACCAACATGGCGAGGAATCTGTATCTGATCGAGCATTGGAAGCTCTTTCCTATAGCGAGCCCACAACTTAGCAACACTGTCAGGAGCGGTGTCGTCCCAATCACAGTTGGAAAGCCAAAGCTCTTTTATAAGCAGCTTTGCATATAAAACGACAGGAGCTACAAAACCCATTATATCCCATATCCGAGCTACACATGCTAGGATAACGCGTTTGGTACAAGTTGGCGGAGTCGAGCTAATTTTAAGACTGAACATATCAGTTGCGGGTGACCAACTTAAACCAAGGATCTTATGCGAATCACTATCATCGAATTCCTTTACCGAAGTCAACCGGTGTGACGGTGGAATCGACTCTAATGTAGCTTGCGAGTTGCTTGTCCATTTCACCAGATCAAATTGACCGGACTTCATGAGGCTGATTACTTGAGCAGCGGTCTCTATAGCCTCTGCTTCACTAGGTACACTGTACACAAAATCGTCCTTGTACAATCCGGTTTCAATAGTGGCCCTTGCTTTCGGGTATGTATCACCCTCGTCCGCGGCCAACTGCTTGATAGTGCGAAGAGCGTGAAAGGGACTAGACTTAAGCCCAAAACAAACACGATTGAATTCGTAAACCTTCAAAGGTTCCTGCGGAGAAAATCTATACAAGAAGCGTTGGAATCTACGGTCACATTCTCTGATTCCAATACTAAGAAACATTTGCCGAATATCGGCAGAGAGCGCAATAGCAAACAAGCGAAAATTTACTATTATTTCAAATAAGTTACCCTGGAGGTTCTGACCACAATACAAGATATCGTTAAGCGATATGCCAGTACTAGTCTTAGCGCTACCATCCATAACCACACGCAGTTTAGTTGTAAGTTTGTCTTCTCTAACAACTCCATGGTGCGGGATGATGTAAAACGGGTAATCACGTGTCTCCTCAGTCTCGGCAGGCGCTGATGAGATATAACCTTTATCTAAATATTCGATCAGCACATCATCATAGGCTTGCTTCAACTTAGGAGACGCCTGCATCTTACGTTCCAAGCATAGAAAGCGTTTTTCTGCGGAGGCACGGGAGCCACCGAGCGAAAAAATATCACCCTTGAAAGGGAGCGCGACAACATAACGACCATCTTTATCACGAGTAGTCGTGCGGGTATAAATCTCCTCAGTGACCTGATCCTCAGGGCTGAGAATAGGCGGGACATTGACCTCTTCAATCTCCCAGAACTTGCGGATGGTAGACTCAAGCGGCGGCTCGACGGTGCAACAGTGCGACACAGTCGAGTAACTCTCTAAACAAGCGGGTGCGGAACCAACTATAACAAACCCGAGAACTGTTTCCAGTGCGTGCGGAGCGGGGTACATCGGAAGACCTTGAATTTTACGTGATAACTGGAGATGCGGGAGAATCGAAGCACCGATCAATAGATCGATATCTCCAGGGAAAGCGTAATTTCCGTCGGCTAACTGCAAGTTCTTAAACTCCGTCAGCATGGACGTGTCAACCGGTACCGTGGGCAACCGTTCCGTAATCTTATCTGCGACTAGCGAATCCATTTCAAACGAAATATTACGATTAAAACGTGAACTAAATATTATTTTAATGGAACCGTGAATGGTTGCCTTTAAACCTCCAAAACCTTTCACTTCTGAGCGGGATGACCAATTATTAAAACTAAAACCAAGGCGTTGACAACAATCCCGAGTAATAAAATTACTCTGGGAAGCGCCATCTAGTAGCGCTCGAACGGTGTGCGGTTTGCCAAAGGCATCTACAATGACAACTTGCGCGGTCGCAAGTAAAACGGTAGTGATTTGAGTACCAGCGGCGGAAAGCGAACACAATGTTACGTCGTTTGCACTTGCAGCAGGCCGCGCGTCACAAGCGTCGCGCGTCTGCGCAGGCTGCTGCTGCGATGGCAGCTTACTACTCTCCAAATGTAAGAAGGTATGATGTCTAGCTAGACATTTACGACAGCTAACACCACTGTTACATGACGTAACCAGATGTTTGTCACTTAGACAATTAAAACACAAATTATTAGTGCGGACAAACTTGTAACGATCACTAGGCGATAATCTCTGAAATTCTGAACACTTGTACAGCTGTGTATGGCTACCCTTACACAGAGAACAGTCAGGTGCCGAGGCGGTATTAACTAGCGTATATGCAGTCTTGACTGACTTCGATGACGCGTCTATACGGCGATCGGAACCTGTCCTATTCGTGACTTCATGACGTGCCGACGTGCGCTGCAATACCTTAATATGGTCGCGAATAAAAGATTCTAAATCTTTGAACTTAGGTATTTCGTTACCGCGCTGAGTCGTTTCAAACAGACGAACAGTTTCAGGATCTAATTTCTTTAAACCGATATACAAAAACAAAAAGTCACAGAGGTCATTGACCTTTAGGTTCTTTACTGCACGAACAGATGATGCGAAAATATTTAAAAACTTCTCTAAATTATGATCGTTACAAACGGAAAAACTTTTCAAATCGAATAATTGATCTAAATATGCGGTGGCTACTAATCGCTTATCTTCGTATTTTGTTTTTAAAGTGTCCAAAACTAAAGTGTAATTTTCAGCGCTAAACGTAATTCCAGCACAGACAGCCTTTGCCTTACCGGTCAATTTTTCTACGAGATAATGCAATCTCTCGTGATCTGTCAGCGATGTGTTCCTATGTATTATATTTTCGAAACTATCTATAAATAAATTCCAATTTCGAATGTCACCATTAAATTCAGGTATTTGAATTGGCGGCAATCGTGGGCGTTCGCGAGGAGAGTTGGATAAACCACTCGCGGGGGGGGGGAGTCTCTAAACTCCTAGCAATACGTTTGATACGACAATACAAGTCATCAAAGGACGACAATGCCTGATAACTCACACAGTAATCAGGATTTAACTCCAACTCTAAAATGTTTATATTATTAATTGTAGATTCAAAATCCGCGCGCAAACTATCTAAAGTTTCCAACGAACACAAGAAAGCATCTCTAATCGCCAGATCCGAGATTTGCAAAGATTTATCACAAATTGATTGAACACGTGAAAACTGTGAGTCCCTTTTAGCGTATAAAAGCTTTAACTGAACCTTTAAATCAGTACTAACCTTGGTTCCCTTAAGAGACATCTTGTTTTGATATATTCACACTATACACTCAAACAAACACTTAACGAATTATTAAGTAAGCGATAATTATCAGATAACAATATGGTAATATTGTAAACAACAAAGTGAACGGCGAACGAACGGAACAACCTGAATCAATGAGTGAATATTACCCAATTTCTCGATTAAATATATGCGTATATAATCTATGGTTTATCCGTTTCCTACAAATATTCACTCAACAATGAACGGGTATTTTTGAAATGCGTCTACCTACATGCAATTTGTAGGACTTCCGAATGAATTTTGTCAAGAAAAAGAATGCGATCGATTTATATCTACGCTGATATTTACGTAGCTAACTATAATTATGCGGTGCGGTTGACGGCGTAGGTACCGTAATTATCAATGGCTCCTTAACTATACGAGCGAAATAACGTATAGTTGCCTAAATGCCTAGATGCGGGTTTTTTACTATTATATCTAGGTAAACAGGCGCGTTGCGTTTATTCCCTATGGAACAAATACTATATTGCGAAATTACAAGAAAATGATTCACGATCCTGCTCGTAGGACCAAAAGTAATGGTTGCGCGAATTTGCTGTGGACTGTAGGTTTATAAAAGCGAACTAAGGTTTGTTAACAATATGCAGATACTGTGCTTGGCGTTCATTAATGGGATAAATGTATTGGGAAGGAACACTGACCTTTAGACTTCGAAGGTTGCACGTGGCACCGGCCGGCGATCCTCGACTTCGCACATTTAACCACTGCCAGGTCCTGTTTGCACTACACTGCACTATTGTTGAGTTTTGAATGGTTGGATCACGAAAATAGTCAATTTTCTTGTAATTTCGAGCGGGCGATTGGCGGTGCGGTCACATTCACAATCGATGCACACACGTCAATGTCAAATCATTTCTAGAGGTCGTGCGGGTGGAAGGGAAACGGATGGTATAGGATTGCTAGGCCAAAAAAATAAATTACAAAAAACAAAGTCGCGGATCATAGCAAATTGGCGCAACCAGATGATCTGTTACTTACTTAGATAAAGTCGTAAGCTGTGTTATGACCATAGAATTCGTTCTGCAACATATTTTTTTTTTTCAAATTCAACAAAAACTGTGTTTCGGCCATTTGGATGTGTAGTAAAATATTCAACAGCTTCTCAATAAAATATTTTTAACGCTACTGCGGGATTGTCATCAGAGCCCCATTGTGACCGTTTGTCACTTCCTAAATATTACCATAAGGGGATTACATCGCCCAAATCCAAAAAAACACCTAGGTTGTTTGAAGTTTCCTTATGTACGATTACCATATAAAAAATGAAGGGGATACTTAAGGACATTACTAATAAATTGTATTGATTACGTTTCTCAAAAAAATACCCTAACTCTAGAAAAAAATCTGGTAAATAGGCCTTTTTTGAACATAAATTCCATATTTTCTCGAAAACGGCTCTATATTTATACATTGAATTTATCCGAAAATATATGTTACGATAAATTGAATAACTTGTATTGATTTTTTTTCGAATTTCATTGAATATCGATAAGTAATCAAGAAAAAACTCGAATCAGTACTAACACCCCGCGCGCAGCACCCCCTGCAATGCCTGTTTAGAGGTCAATTCTTCTCCACTAATGTAGAGGTAAATTCTTGAAGGTCATTGAGCGATGTAATACCCTTAATCTAAATTAAATTATTTACTAAATATTACCTTATCTTTGAACACGGGTAGGAGGTAGTAGGTAGTAGGAGAGGGTAGGCATCACCAAGTCTTACCCTAAACTGTATTGACAATCATTCTAAGGAACGCTAGGGATCGTATTTCGTTAAATCACAAAATATTTTTTTGTTTCAGGAAGATACTTAACTTAATTACACAAAAAATAATATTTAACGAGACATGTCATTTGGACCTGAAAAATTCCGCAGCTAGGCGTAGCTCGGGGTTTTTTTTATGGTAGGTAAAATCATGAAATGACAAATCCCGCCCTTAGGTGGAGCGGGAGATAGTGTCAGACTCTTACTGACTAAAAACGTACCCTGTTCCATTCATTGCCTTCGATCCAGGGGAACATTCGATCCCCGGGGGGTTCATTTTCATCTAGCCCTTGGAACTTGGGGTGGAGTACGTCATGTTCTTCGTTCTTACTTTAGGGCAGAGTAAAGGAAGTGAGAAGTGTCGATTTATTGAAAGCCACTTCGGCGTCTAGCGAGGCAACTGTAAATAATTCTGCGACCAATCGACGATGCGTCACGCTTTTTTAAGTTTTGTATTGTCTTTGTTATGGGTGAGTAGGCCGTTATTAGGAGTTAATTTTTATAGAGAATGTGCCTTATCCAATGGCAGAGGCCTCACAACTCTATGCCTTAGGATTGGTCAAGATATGCACGAGCGAATGGGATGAACGTAATTTCAAAATAATATAATTTGCATATACAAGCATTACGTATCATAATACCCTTTTGTAGTTCTCGCACTCTCATAACTTTCATAACCAAAAAGTTTCTTATCAATGGATTCTCAACCTTATTAGATATTATTATTGTTTTTTCCGTCCCCTCCTGGCTTGTCCCCGAGTTTTCTAACTCGGAACAAGGTCACATATTTCTTGGGAATCCATTACTATCGGTGGAGGTTTATCCAAGTCACCAGGACGAAAAACAGAGTCGCGCAAACGTGGGGCTTGACCTTTACCCCATAAGGGGAAACCGACCTTCATACCTTCCTGTAGTATTATTCAGGGAAAACGAAAATGTTATCAGCTTGGGTCGTATTATTCAAATGAGTTATTACTTGGCAACTGAAGGTACACTGATGGGTTTTAGTCAGTCAAAATCTAGTATTCCTTTTCGCCACATCCAAAACGGGAGAAGTTTTTAGATTGCTGCAACCCAAATAAAAAAAAAATACATACAGCTGGACATAGAATATCATTCTTTTCGAAATCGGTTAAAAAGTCCAGTTCATCACAAGACAACATGCGGATCTTTACTTGTGTAACAAATTTAAGAAGCTCTTTGTTAAATCGCAACATAACATTTCAATCATTACCATTATTTTAGCCAAAAGTCGTTCGCTGTTGGGAATGGGGCCACCCCCAAGAAATCAGAAATCAGAAGCATTTATTTCAAATAGACAGGCACTTTTCAATTGTCAAAATGTCGGTAAGTCCAAAAAAAAGTGAAGCTAAATTGCAAGTGTCGCCTTAATGACCAAGGTCAACAAGGTCAAGGTCGGTACCCACGTACGCTTGTGCATTCATTGGCCTTACAATCATGAATCAACCTTTCAATAACAGAAGAAAACATACTTAGCCAAACAAGTAACTAATATTTCTAATTTAGTTGACACTTTGCGTGTCCCAAGGGCTTGCTTTTACCTTGGTCAGAGATTAGGCATTGCCATACAACATACAACGTGGCAATGCCGCCATTCGACAGCGATGCGGAGGAGTTTTTTGACGCCATATTTTAGTTAGGAGTAGCCTTTAGTGTATATATTAATGTTTTTGTTTAATGTAAGTAATATGATTTTTACATTTTATCGAAAACCTATAAATAATGTTTTCATAGGTTGTCGGAACCTTTAACCTGAAACGGAAATATTTCTAATGTGATTTGGTTTCATTAGATGAAACTTATACATAGAGTACTGATTAAAAAGTTTGCAATGAATCGGTCAGTTTTTCGTTTAATTTTACTGAGCAGTGTTTTTGAAGTAGTGACGTCACGAAGTTCGGGACAGCGGACTGTCTGGCAACTTTGTGTAGTTTTCACTTGTCTTCTTTTAGGATTTGGCTACGAAATTTTTGTAGTAAATTGTGATTTAGGTAAGTAAATGGTTTGGTACCGTGAAGTTGAAATTCGTTTTAATTAGTAAATTGCCTTTCTCCTCGTCTTTGTTTTTAGGTGGAACATAATTAAATAATTTCTCTGCCTCTGAGTGGAATACTTTTACTGACTAATAGCCTGTACCTAGAGCACAGTAAAAATATTCCCACATCCCTGCTTTGCCTATGACTTCTTCCGCTCTAGGGCGGAGCGGGTAGGCCTGTCAGAATTTTACTGACTGAAACCCACTCCTGCGTTTATTCTTTACTTTCGTTTGAGGACCATGAGGGTCTGTTTCGCACAATCCTTGGCCCCAGTAAGCTTCGATCCTGCTGGGCTCTAACAACATCGTGAGGAAGCCAGCATTTCCTAGAACCAAAAACTTCGAAGACATGTGACATCCTATCCCAACTTATTCCATCTCCTACAGAGAAGGCCTGATTCTCATTCGTGGGAATATTATAAGGCTGATTATGCTTAAGCTTTAAGAGAGCTTTGAGAGTTTGTCATGCGCACTCAAATGTCTCGCTGATGGTGGCACGTTATATTGGGTCATTCAGTACCTCTACCATGAGTTTAAAGCAATAGTATTCGTCGCTACTCGATATCGACGCCGTAAATATTTTGTATTGCAAATTTTGGTTCTGCAAGTGACCGCTAGAGGCGCTGCAAAATTTGCCATACAAAATATTTACGGCGTCGATATCGAGTAGCGACGAATACTATTGCTTAAAACTCATGGTAGAGGTACAGTTCCCTTCAAAATGGTTGAGCTGGGTTATGCTCGTGAACGGGCGCCATCAGTTGGGACTAGTCATCTCTTAGCTGCCAGTAGCATAATTAAATTTCTATTTTTTCATTACTTATCTACATTGTGTTCACATAATAGAAGCGACAAGAAAAATGTAACCAAGATTTATGTAACTCATAATATGATTTAAAAAGATTGTCTGTTGAAGAGTGTGTGTATGTTTGGAGTTTCTTGCACGTTTTTCTCCATAGAGATCTAAATTAAAGAGAGAGATTTCGATTTAGAGAGAAGCTAAATTGCACGTTCCAAAGAACGTGCAATTTATCTTCACTTTTTTATGGACTGACCGACAGTTTGACAATTCAAAAGTGCCTGTAATTTGTCTATTTGAAATAAACTATTCTGATTCTGAATAACATAACTTTCGAGACTATTCATATAACTAAAATAGTAATGACCATATTTTTAGAACTTGCGTTTATGAAGACATGCGATTTTAATCGAATAATCAGCCTTTGATTTACATTCAGTGGTAAATAAAAATAGTTATATTAAATAACGCATACATCACTCGCAACATTGTAAGATATAAACTCAATCGTACCAGCCACTTCAAATAAAACAGCAAAACACGTTCATTGGCATCGAAATTTAAAATACTTATTCTGTAAACGTCTTTCGAAACTTAGTTGGCGAGTTGAGATAACTCGAGTGCTGAGTGAGTATCCATCTATCTGTGTGCGTCAATCGCGTGTGGAAAGTGAAAAGTTGCCACGTGATAAAGTGAACGTGAGGTGAAGTTGGGAAGTCAGAATAGTACCGCACCATTTGGATGTGCTGTTGTTCAAAGTGTTTAGGTGAATATTTTGCTGTTGAATTTTTGTCACTCAATTTTTTACACATTGCAAGGATCGTAGGACTGGGCCCCTGCCATGTCTTCAGGGTTACTGCTTATTACTAAAATAGCAAGCTTGTAGAGGGTAGCTTGTCGTCCGATATGGACCAGGTTAACAGCCCGTTGTACTCCACAGAAAAAAGAGATGTCAGTATAAGTGACGAAACCAGTAGCCCGAGTTGACGAAGGGTTTTTTTTTTCAATGCGCAGTAATAGAGTTCGAGTCTCAATCAAAGCCGGGGGCTGCGCGTAAATATAGCAACGGGTTCAACTTATTTGTACTATAACATAGGTAACGGAGCCTACTATGGCCGATGCCTGACAAGGCTGAGGGATTATTTGAAAAAGTCACCGCGGTACTGGAACGCAAAGTACTGTAGCTGCATCTATGACGCAACATAGAAACTGAAATTCAGAATACTGCATCGCGCTGTTGGGTTCTTCGCGCGATTGGAACAGCAGCAGTCCTAATCAATTATAGGGCAGTTGCCCTGACCAGACTTAACACCCGTCTGGTCGGAGGATCCTCCCTTTTCAATGAAAGTATGTAGAACCTTACACCCTGTTCCACATAACTCTACACTGGTGACCCTCATCTATAAACATCAGCGAAGCCTTCATTCAGCTACTACATCGTGACGTCATCATCACATCCTCAAGCTTTCAAGCAGCGAGTCACACAGCCAGTACCCATGGCTTTAAAGGGTATCTTGACACCCATCATGCCTATTTGGTCATACCTGAGCATCACCCTCAGCCTCATCAGAGACATAAGCTAAGCACACTACACCTTTGACCGGCCACATGAAGAGTCATGAAGAACTTGGTCGACGCCAGCAGTTAAACCACTACGTGGCATAGTACTGCTCCGACTCACTAGAGCCAACAATACTACTCTGATGCGCTGAGACCTGCAGCATCATCCCACCTCACTGGGACATCATCATCTTGATCCACTAGAGCATCACCAGAGACAGTTTCGACTTGCTAGGAACTATGCGGCTTCTGGCTAGAACTAACATTTTCTTTACTGCCAAACTATTAATTCTTGACTGTGATCCCCCCTCAAGCTGCAGTGATGCTTTCGTTGATGGTGAAGCGCACTAGTTTATTAAGAGCCTTTCACTCTAGCCTTGAATACACCTGAATTGGACGGAAAGATTGCAGCAAGCAAATTTTTCGAGTCCTTCTATGTACGTAGTTTAAACGACGAGGCGAAATGCTAGTCCGGACCGTAGAGGTGTTAAAATGTAAGGAACCCTCCTCTATTACATAAAATCAGTTGTTGTCTAAAATAACCGTAACAATAATATTCTAGCAAAAAAAACATGCCGCATCTAACACTTCATTCTTGAACACCACAGCGGTATCACTCTTAGCGTTCTGAATTTTTAAGAAGCCCAGTTCACCGATGCTTTCAACGAGTTCCTCAGAAGAAACCCTCACTAACTTGCCTCGATTTACATAACACGCGTAATGCAGGAAGCAACTTTGCTTTACTTTCGACGGTTGGTTTTCTTTCAGTTTTGAAAGTCTTACTTTTTGGGGTAACTTTTAGGGTGTTTTATTGGAGTACAGTTTATATTTTGACATAAAGTTAAAAGTACTCATTGAGGTACATGACGTGTAATTATGTTGATAAATCGATGATATTTCGATGAACTGTTTCATCATCATCATTTCAGTCAAAAAACGACTATGTCTACACTTCCAGACTATGGCGACCAAAAACCAGTCCTGTGTGTTTCGCATCCATCGTATTTCCGCGACCCTCACCAGGTCATCGGTGTGGCAACACTACACGCATGTTTTTAGACCTGTTTGTGAATATGAACACGAAATGGCATCCTTCAGTGAGACCGTGGTGGCCCAGTTGGAGCCGCTAAGCGGGATCGTAAGCGCATCCTTATTTTGTCTTGATTCTTTTCCAAATTGGGTCCAGCCTATTAAACTCAAAGACAGTTTGTGCGACTGTCTTCATCAACTATTGCAACTTCCTAACTGAACAACAATATCATTACTACTGCAGAATCAAATTAGTGATCTGCTGCAGACACAAAGCAAGTCATCTTGTTATGCGGGTCAGTGGACGACGCTCGGGGTAATCAACAACCAGACTGTCTTGCGACCTGTCTCTAATATTATAACATCCAGTTTAGGAGAAGCAGTTATGTAGATTGCACTATCATTTAGTACTTTACACCGTTAAATTTTGATCGTTTTAATCTAGTGGAGGGTCAAACTGGTACATGAAACACTATCGATTTGTAAAGATAAAATTAAAAAATAAAGTACTTTTTTTCTAAAACTTGAATTAATATACGCGTGTACGAAATTAATTTTTTTAAGTAAACGAGTCAATGACCTTGTAGGTAGTTGTCGATCGTTGCGTACAAACTACAACAGGTCATTGAACTCGCCCAGCTGACGTTTACTTAAAGAAATTAATTTTGTACATGCGTAAATTAATTCGAGTTTAAAAAAAGTACTTTATTTTTTATTTTAACTTTACAAATTGATTTTTCATGTATTCGATCGAGCCTCCACGAGATTAAAATAACAAAAATTTAACGGTGCTTTTTTTGTACAAGCATCACACACCTATCTATTTTGTCTACTTCATGGGAAAAAGTTTAAAAGTGTGAAAGTGAATTTAACAAGATTTTTGCTCATGGTTTTATTAACAGAATTTATAATTTTGTCACGATCAATATAAAAAAATTGTAAATTTTGGCAGCGTGTTAAAAAATGTGTGCCTTCACATCTTTTTTGTCACATGAAGAGCCTTGAAGCCTTCTTCTGGTCAACACAAGCAGACAAGCCCTACGTGTTACAGCACCGCTTCGACTCACTGAAGCCAACAGCACTAATCCAACTCAATGGAGCCTGCAGCATCATCACCCCGACTCACTGAGATAGCACCTCCCCGACTCATTGGGATAGCATCTCCCCGATTCACTGGGGCATCACCGCAGACAGTTTTAACCCACCAAGAACTGTGCGGATAGAATAGAATAAACTTGATTGTACACCAAAAATAGTAAAAAAAAAATACACAGAAACTTAACTTATTCCGGTTTTGACCCACTGGAATCAAACTATACTGGCCTGGCACTCACTACCCTCCGAATGATGCGTCGTAACGCATCATGAATCATCAAGAACTATCGATCTCCAATCTCCGGAGGGGAGTGATGTAACGATATCTATGTCGTCACAAAGGAACTATGCTGCATCGCGCAATTAAAGTTTTCCAGTGGATTTGTCAGTAGAAATCATTTATTGGGCAGTAGCTCACCAGACAGAACATCCGTCTAGTCGGAAAATTCTCCCTTTTTAATGGAAGTATGTGTGACTTTACTCTCTGTTCCGCATACCTCTATACTCGTAGTAACAATAAGCAAAGTTACATCTATATTAGAGTAACAAAAACAACCATGACATTAACATACACCACAAAATAATCATTGCTTCAACACTCCAGCTGAGATACTGGGGCAACGATTCACAACACGAGCAGTCCAGCCTGACACCGCTAGAACTGGCCCGCATGTCACCATCGACACTAGCATAAATTAAAGCAATCAACACGCATTTCCGCAAACATCCCCGATGCACTACAGAAGCGAGGCAGCCCAACACCCTAAAAGAGTACACTGCACAAATACATTCACGATATTGGTACAAATTCCATTTACAAATCCACATCACGTATAAGTACATCTAATTTCATCTTGCTTGGGTGGCCTGATCTCGATCAATCTTATCAAAGTTCAACAATACACCCTACACGCTGTACCAGAGCTGCACGAACCGATGGAGTGTCACAAATGAAAGCGGTCAAGCGTCGCTGCATCCGCCACAAGACCAGAGATAACGATCAACAAGGCGAAAACTACGGGACATTTTCAACTAATTTTGAACTCTGAGTGAGTTTGCTGGGAAAATACGTTTGCTTTGGTAAATTGATGGACAGTTTAGTTTAAATTATCAGGTACTAGCTTTGCTTGCGTATAAGCAGAAAATTATCCCAAAGAAATATAGTTAAACCCAGGATGAAAAGCATAGTAAGTACATAGGTATGTCCTATTCCAAGCTATGGTCTATCCGTGTGCGAAATTTGAAATCTTCAGACATAAAAACCAACGAAACCAAAAAAAATATCAAGTAGAGCTTTGAAGCGTTAAATACAATGGTATGTAGTAGATAAGGTGAGCGAGGTCTAAGTGTGCCTTCAAATTAGCCGCAAAATGCCGCGCGACGGCCGAACGTGAAGGTTTCGACGGCCGAAAAGTACGCGGCTGCAGTTCCCTTTTGCTTTCTACAGCTAGGGTCACTCTCTTAAACGTTCCTGCAGCCCTGTTTGGCTCTTTAGTTTTGCTGAAATTTTTTTGGGTGTACTCAAACACTCACACACGCATCGACAACTCTAAACTCCCTAGGCTTGACCTGGTTCCGTCTTTGAAAAAGTACACGACTGTTGTCGAAGATTGCCGATCTCTTCCGAAGATTAGTGACCAATGTACCAATTTTTAAACCAAAAACACGCGGTCAGCCCTGTCCTTACCACCTTTGATAATGCTAACAAAGTGAAATAAAATCCACGAAAACCCCTGTCGCATCGTATTTTGAGACATTACATCTAAATGGGTTAATAATTTGCATTCTGTGATGACCCAGAACGATCTACCTTTCTTTTATCTTTTATGTCATCCTCCTCTATTTTCTTTGATAAATAGCTCAGTATAGCTTTAGATCCTAGACGAATAAATAGGAGCCAGTAATAGTGAAATGATACATTTCTACCTGAATCTCGGACTGATCTGAATAGTGAATAGGAATCCATTTTAATTGCTGCGGATCCGGCATTGAAGCATGATTTGTGGATTCTATTGACTGTTCCTAAAAGTGACTGCGTTTGGATGAAGTATTGATAAAGCTGTTTATAGAGAAACGATTTGTTTATTAATTAATGCTTGAAATAAAATTTGTTTTAATTCCATGAAGGGTCAATCCGGTACATGAAAAACTATCGATTTGTAAAGATAAAATAAAAAAATATTAATTTTTTTTTTTTCTAAAACTCGAATTAATATACGCATGTACGAAATGTCAATGACCTTGTAAGTAGTTGTCATTCGTTGCGTACTAACTACCTATAGGTCACTCGCCTAGTTGACATTTCCTTAAAGAAATTAATTTTGTACATGCATAAATTAATTCGAGTTTAAAAAGTACTCTATTTTTTAATTTTATCTTTACAAATCGACAGTGTTTCTTGAACCTCCACGGGATTAAAACGATCAAAATTTAAAAGTGTGTACATAAACAAAAAAATTTTTATTTTTTGAACATTTTCTTATCCTACTTGGAATTACTCTTGTATCGTTGTTACATTCACAAAATTCTGGAACTTACATACATACAAGACACTTAGATACGAAACAACTATATTTGGCCTAAAAATATTTGTTACGTGCGGATATCGAACCCGGCGCATCCAGCACAGCAGTAAATCACTCTGACTCAACCGTGCTAACATCAGAAGGTCGATTTCAAATCAGATTTTGAATAACCTTATATTTTTGACTTACGATAAAATACATAATTTTAAATATTTTTTTTTTGCAACCGGTATTGCAATCAATTTCACAATAGCAGCTTACAGTGACTTCTTAAAATCGAATACAAATTAGTTTCCAATACAGTCCTTTGTTTTAAATCGAAAATTCCTGACGACTATGGGTGGAAATAATAAGGGTCAGCTCACACCGAGACGAAACGCGACGCGACGTTATACAAAGATAGTAATACTACGTATATGACATAGGGATACTATACGTGATATACGACTTTATTTACTGCACTAAAAGGTACACATTTCATTGAGAGAATGCGAATACGAACTGTGAAACGTTGTAGTTAAAGCTTTGGTTTTGATTGGAATGTACAACACTAACGTACATTACCGGACACTATACGGATCAAAATACTACTACTTCTTTGAACAATTATTGTATGATAAAGTCTAAATTAGTATTTTGATCCGTGGCAGTATGCGTTAGCGATGAGGAATATTGGGTGCCCGGCGCCCCTGCGCCGCATACCGCTCATCGAAACGTTGTGCGTTTTGCAACCAAAAATTAAGGCCTTGCTGCTCTTTGCGGTATCGAATACTTCACGTGGTTTCAAGACGCGTGTCACGTTGTGACGCTGCCCAGCGCGAAATATCTTTTTACCGGCCGTTCAAGGGCTTACTCTCGAGATTAATTCCGATCGGTCGACATTGGAATTGTGTATTTAGATACTCTTGAATTCGATGCTACCGCTAAATTAGGTTAAAATTGCGTGACTACACGCCAAGCCCAAACCCCATTTTACTTAGTTTTCCAAAAAGATCACGCAATTTGGCGCTAGCAACGAATTCAAGAGTACCTAACGTCACAATTCCAATGTCGACCGAAACTCGAGAGTAAGCCCCCAGATCTCCTCGCATTGCATCGCGTTTCGGTGTGATCTGGCCCAAAGAGGAAGCACAGACAGCCGACTGACTTTTATAATTGATAACACTCGAAAACCAGTCAATAGTAGGATTTATATTGACGTTAATTGTATACAGTGATTTAAATTTGTCGTTTTTGTCCCTTCCGTCTCGGGTTGTATTGTAATTAAATAGTTGGGATGCCTTATTTGACTTTCAGATTTTGTTTTAGTTAGATTCTTCCTATAAAATTTGTAGGGTCTTTTTTGCTCAGAAAATGAAAATACTGCAAATCTAAACATTATAGCTGCACTGTACTGATAAAGAGAGGTGTAAATAAATATACTACACCCATATTTTAAACAGAGAAAGAAAACAAAACTTGATTCGTACCTCAAACAAACTATACACTATACACAATAAAAAGAGAGTTATAATCAGTACGGGCCAATAAGGCGCAAAGATCAGCATATGCTGCGATACTTAACAAGATAAATAACGCAGCGCTGGTAATATGTTAGGGCACACTGTGTGATGCCACGAACACATTTTACAAATTATGATTCTTATGCTAGAGCAAGAAGTTCAATCATCATTCATTATTTCAAGCCAAAGCCGTTGTTGGTCATAGGCCTCCAGCCTTGAGCGTAGCGCTACCACAGCGACGAAAATCCAAATAGGATACATTGGATTGTTAACCTAATGCACACATACATTGGATTGTTAATTCAATATACCTATTCGGATTTTCATCGCTGCGGCAGCGCTTTTTCTTTTTTTTATGGTAGATAAAATTATCAAATGACAAATCCCGCCCTTGGGTGGGGCGGGAGATAGTGTCTCTCTTACTGACTAAAAACCTACCCTGCTCCTTCATTTTCTTAGTTTCAAGGCCCCAGGGTTCCGAAAGTGAACCCTAACCTAACCTAACCCTTGGCCCCACTAGGCTTCGGCCCTACTGGGCCCCTACAGTTTGCTGACAGCTCCTTGAGGCGCGCGGGAACAGTGCGTGCCGTAAAAGACTTGGGACTATGGCAGCGCTGCGCTCAAGACTATTATGATAGATAATAGAACTGCTGCTCTGTGCAACTCAAATTCATCGGATTCTTGACAAACTCACCATGTCATTGGTTCTTAAACAAAATTTTAAACCAACATAATAACAACAACAACTAACATATCGCTTAACACTTCGATCCACAACTACCCAACTTGTTCATACAAAAGTAGACTCTAAACATCGGAATTAAGGCCTATAGTGGCGTGGATGTGAGAGGACACCGGTGTCCTCTGAGCTAGGACAGATTAAATGACGCCTAATAATGATTAATAAATATGCTCTTACAGATCGTCTATTTCAGAAACGAGGTCAGCCCTCTGTGGGGCCTCCCCGAAATATTCAGGGGTCCGAGGAAATCCGGACATCTGCGAGCGGTCACAAATTGATGGACATTATTCGCCGAAATCAATTTCGTAGTTCAGTTACGAAAACATTTATTTATAAAGAGGCTGTCAAATCGATTAGATAGGGTATTTTTGAAAAGGTAATATAACCCTAAATAATTACAAAAATATGAGTAGCAATACACGGTAAACATAATATAAAATAGCTATTAATTAATTAGGTCATCAGTATTATCATTTCAGCCAAAAAGCATTTACACCTAAACATAGGACTCTTCAAGTGTCGCCACAACGCTTGGTCCTCTAGGCCTCGAGGCTCCAGCCCACCAGGCTCTAGAGTGCCAATCACGTACTGGAAGTCGGAGTGTTGAAAGGCCTCCCATAAGGTAGTCCGATGACATGGTGAGGATCATGGGAATATATAGTAGTTATATAATTTTATGCACAAAGGGTACATTCACACTGTTTACTACAATATCGTACCTATGAAAGAAACAAATTGCAACTCCTGGAAAACAGGATGAACAGTGACAACCTTTAGAAAAGCGTTGAAGAATTAATAGGTCCCGGAAAAACGACTAAAAATATCTTGGATCCCGCTGAGAACTCAACCAAAAGAGTACAGTAGAGAAGTACAAAAGAATAGTTTGTGACGTCAAAACTTCATTAAGACAAGGTTAATACCTATTACACAATAGTAAACGTTCGGGAAATGTCGGCCACCTCGAGCCGTTTGCACCCGAACGAGCGTTACATGACGATCGTGACGCCTCACTTTCATTCGATACACACCAAATATGGTACTCAACGTGCTCAAGTAAAGCGTGCTTAAAGTAATTAGCGACCTCCAGTCACCGTAAGAGTGAGCTTGCGGACGATGATCAATGGGTAGCTCGTCGGCGTGTAGAGTTCCACGCGCGCCACAAAGAGATACCAACAAACCATAAGAGGCCAAGAGTAGTATATTATTGGGCATTCTATTCCACTATCGGCAAGTGCTCGGGCGAGTGCGCCTCGCTGCCGATAGTGGTATAGAATGCCCAATAATCGACAATCGACTCGACTCTCCACTCGAACGAGACAGTTTGATGGACCGTGTATTAGGAACGATTAACTCGACCAATAACTAGTTACCTGCTTCTTAACACTATCTTCCGTACGGCTGGCTAGTATGCCGCGTTTAGGAGCACGATGAAAAATCAACCATCAACTCGATTCTCCGTTTACTTACTCTCTAGTGCATTACTGTACACGACCAATGATCTTGCGAGCTCGCTATCGCTCTGAAGGGTGGTACAGAATGCTCAATAATGAACAATCGACTCGATCAATGACCAGGAACCCAAAAGAGGTAAGTTTATAAATGTTAACGTTCTATATACATTCACTCATTTTCAATCGGTTCATTTCCGACAGTAATCATGAAATTTGTAAAACAACCGCAATCGCTGCATGTTAATACAGTCTGCGATGATATTTGTAAGACTAGTTTTCGTCATGGAGAATTATTGCCTAACACAGTACGATGTATCATTTGCGGTCCGTCCAACTGCGGAAAAACCAATTTATTAATTGGTCTTCTTATACACGAAAACGGATTAAGATTTGAAAATGTTTATGTTTATTCAAAAACTCTGCACCAACCCAAGTACATTTTTTTAGAAAGAGTTTTGCAACGGGTGCCTGGTATTTCCCTCCAGAAATATCAGGGAAATGAGGAGGTACTAAGCGTTCAGGACGCAAAACCCAACTCCGTGATTATTTTTGATGATGTTGCTTGTGAAAATCAAAGTAACATGCGTGATTATTTTGCGATGGGAAGACACAAATGCATTGATTGTTTTTATCTAAACCAAACATACAGTAAAATCCCTAAGCAGTTAGTAAGAGACAATGCGAACTTAATCATACTTTTTAAACAAGATGAAATTAATTTACGACATATTTATGAAGAACATGTCAACACTGATATGTCATAGGTATGGCGGAAAGAGCTCCGGCGGGATCTCATGGTGAAATGGCGACTGCGACTGTCGCAACCCAGTGCTGGGCACGCCTTAATTATGGCGGTAAGGCCCCTCTTTGAGGCGTGGCTGGAAAGACCTCACGGCGTCCTAACCTTCCGCATGACCCAGGTTCTCACCGGACACGGTAAGTTCGGGAGGTTCCTGTTCCGGATTCGTGCGGAACCGACGCCCGGGTGCCACCACTGCGTGGACTGCCCGGAGGACACGGTGGAGCACACGGTCGAAGTTTGCCCCGCTTGGGCAGAGCATCGCCGTGTTCTCGTGAGTGCGATCGGCAGCGGCGATCTCTCGCGCCAGGCCCTGGTACGGGCCATGGTCCGAAGCGAGGAGGGATGGCAGGCGGTCGCCTCCTTCTGCGAAGCAGTAATGCTAGCCAAGGAGGAGGCCGCACGCGAGAGGCAACGGCCCACAAGGCCCAGCCGCCGCGGGGATTCCGATTCCGATCCTGATTTCCAGCCAACGTAGACGCGGGCTTGCGGACGGCGAGCTATGGGTAGCTCGCTGTCCGACCGTCCGGTAAACATCCGGACCAAGCCCAGGTCGTCAACGGCGCGCACTGTTCCCGCGCGCCTCAAGGAGTTGTCAGCGAACCGTAGAGACCCAGCCTGCTAGCTGCAGGCAGGCAGGGTCGAAGCCTACTGGGGCCAAGGGTTTGCTTCCGAAAGGAAAGCCCGGCCCTGGTATCTAAGGCCACGAAGGAACGGGGTGGGGTTTTAGTCAGTAAGAGTCTGACACTATCTCCCGCTCCGCCCAAGGGCGGGAGATGTCATTGGATGATTTTACCCACCACCAAAAAAAAAAAAAAAAAAAAAAAACACTGATATGTCATGGATTGAATTTCGTGAAATGTGTTCAAAAATATGGAGTGAACCCTTCAATTATGTAGTAATTAATAAGGATTGCTCCAAAAATAAAGGATGTTACAGAAATAAATTTGACACTTTTGTTGTCTTTGATTAAAAATATTAATATTTAAGACCTGTACCCTCGCTATATTATTATTCTTCTTCAGACAACGCATAATCAATCACGAACTTTTTTTGTTATTATGGAAAAATCACTGAAAAGACAAATAGTTGAGGCTGCAGAAGCTGTTAAGAAGAAAGTACGAAAGATGAGAGATGTTGAGATTAACAATCAGCAAGTGCTGGAATCAGTTTTCAAGCCGGTAACAGAACCACTCAACCTAATTGCTAATGTCAGTAAGCAGGCTCCTCTCCTGCATAATATAGAAAATGAAGAAACCGAAGTTCCATTTATCGATAAAACTTTACATAAAGAAGTTCCAATTAGTAAAGGAAACAATGAAGACGATTTTGAATCTGATATCGAAAGTGACTCTTCGTATAAATCATTAGTTGAAAACAAGCAGGGATGTGATACGTCGTCCTGGTCAGTGTCCTCAGAAGCACTGTCAGATATTCCGTTTGGTGTTAGAGTAGAAGGCGGCAAATTGATGTTAGGTTCTGCTCGTATAACGATCAGCGATGAGTATATCATCGTGGCTGGACGCAAATACCGAAATACGCCTGGTTTAAAACAGTTGCTGTTGAAAAAGAACGTAGATTTAAGCTTGGTTACAGAGAGTGATATGAAACATTATAAGTCGATGCTACTAGACACAAATGCACATCGACGAGACTATGAGCCTGGTAAACCAATAAAAAGTAATAAAGGACAAAAATATTTGCAAATTATTAAGCCTCTATTCCAACTACGAAGTACAATTCAAGAGCACCAATCGCAGGGAAAAGGACTACCCTTAACAAAAATGTGGAAGAAAAACGTAGATTTTGTATATTGGGACGATCCCAATGAACTGGTGGATAGATTAAAATTATTGATTGCATCTCGAGATGCTGGTAACACAGGATTAGATAATGAAATTATATCTATCATTGAAGAATTGCGTGAAAGTAAAGTTATAAATAAATAAATATTTTAAAATGTGTTTATTTTATTACCAGCTTCTCGATACAATACACCTAGACATGAACGTAGACAAATTCGGACACTACATTCACAAAAGAATGCGTTTTTCGGAGTTATTTGAGTTTAATGAGAATGCATTGTTAAAATTAGAAAACGGAGATTTTGATTTAAAAACATCAAGACTGAGAGGAATTCGGTATCCGGTAGAATCAGACGATGCTGTGAACAAGGATTATGTGGATCATTTAAATGCTAACATGTTAAAAGAATTTAATAATATGATTGGTTTATTGCGTTCTCAAATCATGAAAGACGCTAAGGGTACAGTTCAGGCTACTTTAAAAGCAAAGATACCTGAGATTTTAACTCATTTGCAAGATAAGTTTTATACTAAGGCAGAGGTAGATAAATTACTTCAAAAACCTTCGTAATGGCAAAGCAGCAAATTGTAAATGAAATACACAAAGCAGCACGAAGAAATTTTCTTAGGCGTCCTGTCATTCTAAAGGGAGTCGATGACTTATGGCAAGCTGATCTGATGGACATGCAAAACCTAAAGAAATATAATAAAGGTTACAATTACATTTTAGTAGTGATTGACTGCTTCTCAAAGTATGCTTGGACGGAGCCATTAAAAACAAAAAATAAACTTGATGTTACTCATGCATTCAAAAAAATATTAATTAATAGCAAACGCAAACCTGATAATTTACAAACAGATATGGGAACAGAGTTTTATAACAACTCATTTCAGATGCTTATGAAGTCATACAATATTAACCATTACTCATCATTTTCTACCAAAAAAGCTTCTATTGTTGAGCGACTAATTAAAACTATTAAAAATAAATTATATAAATATTTTAGTCTGAACGGAAACTATAAATGGTTAGATTTACCGTTACAAGATATATTAAAGACATATAACAATACAAAACATCGAACAATTAGAGTTAAGCCAATCGAAGTGAATAAAGCTAATATGTCCATTATAGCAGAAAATATAAGAAAATCATTTAAACATTCCTCTATTTGTAGAAAACCTAAGTTCAAAGTGGGTGATTTTGTTCGGATCAGTAAATACAAACACCAGTTTGAGAAAGGTTATACACCTAATTGGTCAACTGAAATATTTACCATAAAAAAGATTAATTTTACCATACCTGTTACATATCATTTAGAAGATCAGCGAAAGCAAGCTATATTGGGAACTTTTTACGAGCAAGAACTTCAAAAATCCAACTTTCCTGGTGTTTATTTGATAGAAAGAGTTTTAAAAAGAAAAGGATCAAAAATTTTCGTAAAATGGTTGGGTCTAAACAATGAAGAAAACAGTTGGATTGACAAAACTGCAATCGTAGGATAAAATAATATTAATATAAACATTATTTTTGCACTATTTTCATCATTACAATTCGGACAATGCAAGGAGGTGAACTAGTTAATACATTAATTAATAATTTACCGTTTGAACTTCATTTGCCTGGTTACAATTATTGCGGACCAGGAACCAAACTCCAGAAACGATTACAACGAGGTGATCGAGGTGTAAATAAGCTAGACGAAGCTTGTATGCATCACGACATTGCTTATGCAAACCATACAGACTTAACCAATCGCCACAAAGCCGATTTACAACTATTAAATATGGCTAAACAAAGACTTAAGTCCAAAGATGCTGGAAAAGGAGAAAAACTGAGTTCATGGATAGTAAGCAAAGTTATGAAAGCCAAATTGAAATCTGGTGCCGGCGTTAAAACGTTTAAGAACTTCGTGTCAAAAATAAAATCAACGATCAAGAAACTGAATCCAAAGGATAGCAAAACATTAATCAACGTTGCTTACGCAGCGGCAAAAAAAATATTTCCAAAAATATCAATGATTCGAATACCGCGAGTGATACCGTTACCAAAAACTGGAGGAATTCTACCTTTGATTCCAATTTTTGCTGGTTTATCGGCTTTAGGTACTTTAGCTGGTGGTGCGGCGGGTATTGCAAAAACTGTTAACGATTACAAAGCTAGTCAGCAAAATTTGCAAGAAACAGTAAGACACAATAAGGCTATGGAGTCTTTAAAGTTAGGCAAGGGTTTATACATTAAGTCACATAAAAATGGTAAAGGTTTATTTATAAAATGTTCAAAAAACTAAGAAATAAGCTACCTAATCGTCCTCTAACTAATGTAGAGATACAAAAGTATGCACGTGACATCCCCTACTTTCGAGGAGTTTACATGAAGGATCAATTACCAAGGGTGCCAAAACGGATTGAATGCGGTGTCGTTAACTTGGATAATTATAAGAATGTTGGGACACATTGGGTAGCTTATGTTAAAATTAACCACTATTGTGAATATTTTGATAGCTTTGGGGATTTGAAACCTCCATTGGAACTAATGCGATATTTTAAGAAATGTAATGTTTTTTATAACTATACTAGATATCAGAAATTTAACACAGAAAACTGTGGGCACTTATGTTTAGAATATCTAAGGACTTTTTGGAATAAAAACGTATAAAAATTATAATTTTCTTTTATTTCAATCATTTGCAAGATGTCATTCACATTGTCAATAACTGGAAACTCGTCAACTTTATCTACGTACTATCCTAACACATTGCAACTAAATGAACAGTATGAGTGTGCCTTATTGCATTTCTCAACATTTAATTCTATTCCAAACATCGACAAAACGAATAATAAGTTTTATTATGACTCTAACAAAGTTATTGAAATACCAGAAGGCACCTACGAATTGCAAGATATTAATGATTACTTAAAATCTAAAATTAAAGATGCATCAATCAAACTGCAGTGCAATAACAATACGTTAAAAACTACTGTATTCTGTACAAAAAACATAAATTTTAATAAAGAGAATACTATCAGAAATTTATTAGGTTTTGATAAGCAGATCTTGGAACCAAATAAATGGCACGTGTCACAGTTTCCAGTCAACATTTTACCTACGACAGTGATCAGGATCGAATGTGATATTGTAAGCGGCTCGTACACAAACGGAAAACCGAGTCACATAATTCACGAATTTGCACTTAACGTACCTCCTGGTTATAGAATTATAGAAATTCCAAAAAACGCAATATACTTTCCAGTCAACCAAAACAACATAAGCTGCATACATATCCGATTGATTGATATAAATAACCGCTTAATAAATTTACGGGGTGAAGAAGTGCAACTGTATTTGCACCTGAGAAGCAAAAAATGATTGACTACAATAAATATGCGCATCAACAAATTCAAAATATCAGTCCCCCTCAAGCATCCACCCAAATAAGAGCTCGCTGTAAGAAAATAAAATTAACTAAAGACAACAAAGCATTTCTCAAAGTGATTGGTTTGCTAAAATGAATATCTTAGACGTTTTATCCGCTCCGACTTCTGATAATACGGTTGAAGGAATTGAATTTCATTCTTACAAGCCCTATGTAACTAGTTTTAATAGAAATGACGAAATTCGTATACCTATTAACCAACAGGACTTGTACATTCTTCCATCAGCGAGTACCTTGTATTTAGAAGGAACCATTATCGTAAGCAAAAAGGATATGAAAGATAAAGTCACTAGTGTTCATTTCACGAATAATGCTCTACTCTACTTGTTTCAAGATATAAGGTACGAGCTGAATGGAGTAGAAATTGATAGAATAAAAAATGCTGGCGTAACTACCACCATGAAATCGTTGATATCAATGAATGAGAACGAATCAAAGACATCTAATTCATGGGGCTGGAATATTGATGGTACAAAAAACATTAATGGTGGTAATTTTTCTGCTTCTATACCACTCTGTAACATCATCGGTTTCGCAGAGGATTTCAAGAAAGTCGTGATCAATTGTAGGCACGAACTGATATTGCTACGAAGCAACACTAACCTGAATGCTGTAAAACTTAACACCGGTGAAATTGTAGAAGACGTTCAGATAAATAAAATCATTTGGCGCGTACCGCACGTTAAAGTGTCTGACAAAGAAAAAATAAGTTTGCTGAAACTATTAGAAAAAGATCGACCACTCCAGATGATATTCAGAAATTGGGATCTGTACGAATATCCGGCTTTACCTAAAACTACTAAACATACCTGGTCAATCAAAACATCCTCGCAAATAGAGAAACCAAGATACATTATTATGGGACTACAGACAAATAGAAAAAACAATAGCAGTTCTGATATGTCTCAGTTCGATCATTGTCACGTTCGTGATGTAAAAGTGTACCTTAATTCTACTTACTTTCCATATGAAAACCTAAATGTGAGTTTCGCAAATAACAGAATCGCTTTATTATACGAGCAATACGTCAGATTTCAGCAGTCTTATTATGGGCGTCGACCGGAGCCTTTACTAAGTGAAAAACAATTTAAAGATTTGGCGCCACTATTTGTCATCGATTGCTCTAGACAAGCTGATAATATAAAGTCAGGCCCTGTTGTAGACGTAAGAGTGGAAATTGAGAGTGATTCGGAAATACCAGATCAGACTTCAGCGTATTGTCTTATATTGAACGACTGTATTATTGAATATAAACCTTTAAGTAATACAGTCAGGAAAATATCATGAATCCGAATACTGTCATATTAGATGTTCAAGGGTTTAAAGACCTGTACAATAATTTTATAATAAAAGAGTTAGCTTTTGCTACCCGTGATTATACCCAAACATTTTTAATAAAACCACCATATTTGTTTAAATACTTAACAAGTGACGAAAAACGGCAAGTTAAGTGGCTAGAAAGAAACAGAGGTATTTATTGGAACGAAGGGTATATCGACTATAAAGAATTTCGTCGTATAATCGTTCCCTATCTAGAAAATAAGGAAATCGTTGTTAATGGTTTGGAGAAAGTTAAGTGGGTTAAGGAACTTTGTGAGAACTGTAAAGTATCAGACCTTGGTACTGAAGGATGTCCTAATTTCTTTATTTTACATAAAAAATACTGTGAAGGAAGAACTAATTTAAATTGTGTAAAACATTTAAAGCATTGTGCTCTTAAAAATGTGTTATGTATAAGAAAGTGGTTAGAGTTATAAATGTGTACCTACTTAGGTTATTGTTTTCTTAAATAAAAAACCATTTGTATTGTAAAACTTCTTTTATTTTGATAAACACCCAACACTTCTTTATATAAAATAATCTACGAGTACTTTAAAATTAAATAAAACAAATTTATAAGGACTAAATATTTGCCTAATCAACTTAATACGCAAACAGATAAGTACTAAAAATCACTATCTATTAAAGATTTAGAAATTTTTTTAACTAGAGATTCAGTTTCGTCCATAACATTGTCGATAGCGTCTTTAACAATGTATTGCGCACTTATAATGACGTTCTCACTGTCACTGTCACTGTCACTGGTTTGCGGATTGTTATTGCTTAAATCTATGACTGATATTTTAATTAGTTTGATGCCTCGTCGCTGTAGTCGACTCATTACAAAAGATTTAGTTGAATTGTGCTTCTTCGACTTGTCCCTGCAACGTTGTTTTGATTTCTTTTCTTTCATCACTTTTTTGCTGTACTCGGGTTCGTTGTGAAGCGTTTCGGAGAATACTTCATAAGGATTTTGAGCATACTGGCTAAACATAATTTCTGATTCTGTATTCTGGAATAAAAATAGACATTCATTAAGTTTAAACTAAAACGTAGACGTTGATATAGCGATGCATAAACGAACTGTCAGCGGGTTACAACATTCATAGCAGATCCACTAGTTACTAAACAATATAAAAATAAATTGAGAAACTTACCGATGACATGTTCGAGGTAAGCACAGCGCTGCTTAGTACAAGTACTAAAGACGAGTTTTATTTCGCAAATGGTCAAAAAAAGAAAAAAATACTATCGAAACAATTCCTAATTGAGATTAAAGTGTTAACTTAGCATTTATGAGGGTAATGCACTGTTACGTATTGTATGATCAGCGTTATGATTGAATTGACGCAAACATGGCTCTTCGAAATTTGTATAATCAGTCTTATTGTAATACGTACAAAATTCATTTTACATCTGAAAAATGAACGATTCAAGTTTCGACATGCACTTCATGTTTGCAAATTGAATCTTAGTCAGGTTTCATTTTATTTAACCAACTACAAAAAAGGAAGATGATGTTTCAAAACATAAATTAAACAAGTAGTCATAATAAATCACATTTTATTTATATATTCATATTAACTTAGGTTTTTACAACTAAGAATTATTATTTATCATACATTAAACAGTTACCTAGGTATATTTTTAAGAACTAATATTAAGATTATATTACACTGGTTACATAAATCAAATTCGAACTCTATTACTAATTAGCTTAATCTTGAAATACATTTTCGCTCTTTAAAATAAGTGAGTGACCCCAGGCTCGCGTTGATATTCCATCTACAGATATTGAGCGTTTATCATCATTTCGAGATAAGGCAATTTTGTTGACACTCTTAGTAAATATTTCGTGCTTTATAGATTTAAACATAATATTTTTTCTACGAATAATTCCACCATTTAATAAAATATTTTCATAATCTGTTATAGTTAAGTCTCTTATTACACTTGATTTTACTCCTTTTGCTTTTTTAATGACTTTATCGACTGTTTTTATTGAGTAAAGCTTCGATCTCAAACCAACAAAATCTGAGATATATTTTCCTCCCATTTCGTCTTTGAACAAACCTGGAACTTTTTTGTTTATAATTGGTATGTCAAAATCATTTTTATCATTATAGTTACTGGTGTCGAAATATTGCAAAAAATTATACTTCAAGTCCTGATAAAAGTCAAACGTGAATATTTTATAAACAAACGAATCGGTATCTGTGTAACACAACTGCACTCGATCTTCATAAAAAGGTTTTACAATATTATAATGAAAGTCATACATATGTGTCTTAGAAAGTTCTAATACAGTGAACCCAATATAAATAGGTTTATCTAAAATAATTTGGTCAGGTTTCATTTGTATTGCAACTAAGTTTTCAGTTAGAATAGAAGCGCTATGGAAGTAGGGATTGGCTACAAGTCTCTCGGAGGATATAAATTTCTTAGTTCGATTAGATTGATCGCACCATTGATTAACTAAATGAACGGTTACTCTATTTTCAGTATTTTCTAATGTTTTGCCAAAAACACTATTGTTTAACAACTTAAAAAAGTCTTGTTCAAAAGAACTTTTTGCCTTTTGTCTTAATCGAGTGTTTAATTCTATGTACTGTTTTAAATAAGAACTTTGTCTAAAAGTAATAGCTTTATGAACTTTACGTAATATTAAACCATGTTCTAAACACTTTTTTAAATGAACATAATGTATTACGTAGTTGTATTTATTATGCAAATTTGCAACTAATTTCTTCGTTTTACCTCCTGGAGGTATACATTTCTCAGGGCAAAATGGTAAATCATTGTGGTGTTTGTGTAAATGTTCAGGATAAAAAAGATCGACTTCTAATATAAAGCCCCACTCAGAGTTATTCTCGATATTTTCTACCCGAAAATTAGTTAATTCGTTTTCATCAAGAAATCTAAAACTAGAATACGGTAAATACTGACACATGCTAAAGCCGTATAGGTTATTACAGTCTAGATATACTATAAAACTCTGAGGCTGTGATGCATCATGTTCTGGCATGTATTTGTGATTTGCTTTTGCATACCGATGGGAACACATGCACAAGCCCCCTCGTATACCGCTTTGAATCATTCTGACGATAGCTAAATCCGAAATCAGTTCTAACTGAACACCTGTTTTTAGTAACATTGCATCGAAAGATAAACTGGGTGCAGTTATGTAAAAGGCAGGATCGAGTTTGTAATATTGTTTACATGTTTTCCGAAAATTTTGAAATATGTCTGTCAACAAAAGCACATCTGTTTTTAAGTATAGATCTGTATACTCGCCTAGGTCAGAAATATTGAAAACAGCCCAAACATTCTGAGCATGATTATAATCTTCATCGCTAATACCTTCGTTAGTCAAATAATTATGGAAATAATATTTAGATGGTAATGACTTTTGTTCGTAACATTTCCAGTCTTTCATATAGTCATACGGGTACACACCTTTACGAATCAGCAAACTAAATTGCGCTTCATCGGGAAAAATTGATTTAAGGTTAACAAAATCGTCAACTTGCAAAGTTTTAGCAAGTTTGTCTAAACTAGTTCCTAGAAAGTTGAAGGAATCTAAAAACCTTATTTGTATAAACTCATTATCAGCAAGAGGAATAAACTTTGTAAACGATATATATTTTTCCTTAGTCTTGGGTATTATTTTAATTTGTCCTGGAATTGCACCTAACTTTTTAATAAATAAATGACAATCGTACCCGGACAGGTTATGAAAAAATATTGGGATGAATTTTGGTACTTTATTTTGTAGGTTGCAGTGTCGGTGTGCTGCACCTCGGTACCGGCCTGTAATATGACAGTGATCCCTTACTCTATCTGTCAACAGTAAATTATCACAAAGGTAGCACTTAACAGCGCGTTTGAAATCTAGAGCATCTATTTCTGTGAATATCATAGGCTCGCTTTTAGTTAGAATTCTGTGTATTGCTTTAGCATCTTCAGTCAGTAAATGTATAAATTTTGAAACACAATCTTTTCCACGATAACTTCTATAGCCGCCAACCCTATCGTTAAATGATGACACTACATTATACGCGAATGCGGCCGGAATGTGTCGATGTGAGTATGACGTTTTAGCGGTGTTGAAATCATCGCCGGAAATCGGTTCGAGTATCGTTTCGAAATCAGCATATATGACGAAAGGAATGTTTTGTTTTCTATCATAATTTTTGAATTTTAAAAATGTTCCTTTTTCTGGTAATACCGTAGCAATTCCTCCACACAGGTGTGATTCAATTTGGATGCGTGTCGGAAAAAACAATAAGCACGTTTCGCAGAAGTACAGTTTACCATGATGTTTAGTTATCTGATTTCTGACTAGACGAGATAAATCATTGATAAGACAATAATGAGTATTAGTATTATTTTCTAAAAACAATAGATGGATGCTCTTATATTTTTGATTAGATGTTGAATACAAAGGTCCAACGATAGTCTTATTATTTTTTAAACCATACACGTAAATATTCAAAAACGGATTATTTTTCTCAAATACAGCTATATCCGAAAATGTTATCGGAAATGTTAAACCATCAACATTCAAAACATCCCGGAAGTAGGGATAAGATGAAACTCTGTCGGGATGTTTGTTAGCGGGGTACAGAGCTGCCACTACGCACCATAAAAAGCAAAACTCATCATTGTTACGAATATTCAAACAAGCTTTTTTATTTTTTATACATTTTGGTAAAATTATAAATTTAGATCCACCGAGAGGCTGATATTTATTAATATTTAATTCTACATGGGAATTGCTCAAAAATGACCAACCACTATCTCTCTCCTGAAACTCTTCAATTTTCTTTAACAGTAAATCAACCGTTGCTTTATAAATTGAATCAAAATCATAATTAAAATTAATAATAATGTTTTTTGTGGCGAACGATTTCATTTCCTTTTGATCATTTTTAAACATAAGAAAAAAAGAAAAAAGTTCAAAATTTATTTTCAGAGCTGTATGTTTCAATAATGATCGGTTTATTAGAGTTTTAACTTGTTCACTAATATTATTAAGAAAAATTTCAGGAAAATTATTTATTTGTTCGCCAGTTGCGATGATCTTGTAACTAACGATTCGTTTTTTAAACGCAGAATTAATAATTGCGACATTGTCAAAAACAGTGGTCGCACCATTACTTTTATGAATATTACTACGTAAATGACCAGACCATCGACGATTATCTACAAATAAATTGCAAACCAAACAGTGGGGCATTATTTTACTATTTGATATTAACTATTATCCCATTTAAACTCGAAACGATCTTACCCACGTATAACGACTAATAAACAATCGAAGTTAGTGTAGTGTGACAGAATTATTAAATTTTTGAATCTGGAGCAAGTCTGCATACGCCTTTTGGTTTGATGATCACTAATTGTTCTTCAAGCATTGCATCTGATAAGGTATCAAGGTATTTCTGAAAAAAATAAAGATCGGTTAGTACCTATTTTTAGTAAAAAATAACAACATTTTAAACAAAAATACGAAACATATTCTTTAATTACCTTTTTGCATTACTTTATTGATTTTTTTAATCTGGAGCAAGTCTGCATACGCCTATTGGTTTGATGATCACTTATTCTTCAGGCAGTGCATCTGATTAGGTATCAACGTATTTCTGAAAAAAAGAAAGATCGGTTAGTGCCTATTTTTAGTAAAAAATAACACAATTTTAAATAAAAATACGAAACGTATTCAATAATTACCTTTTTTGAAAATTATTTAATGTTGTACATAAATGTTCCAATTTTATGTACGTGTGTGTGTTTTCAGATCGCAATATTAAACGTCAGGTACAGCTTCGCGAGATTATAAAACTAGTTATTTCGACATTCGCTGTAAATCTATATATTTTTTAAATGATTAAACGATTTACACCCCGTCACGCGTCGTAGCTTTGAGATAATGTCAAATTATTTTTCGACATTACTAATTAACGGAGTATTCGTTACTGATTACCTAGTCAATAACGAATACTCCATTAATTAGTAAATTTATAAAATATTTGATTGAAATAATTGTTATTGCGTAAAACATTACACGTGTAACCTTGTTTCTTTCTTTTCGTCAGCTTAGTTGCATTCGCAACAGTAAGCTGTTTTAGTCAAGGTTGGCACGCATACATATTAAAGTATGGATAAGTATCAGAAACTACATAGGAACACTATCACAAAATACAAGTAGAATAAAATGTCGAATACCAGGTCAGAAACCTATAGGTTTCTAACCGAAGAGAAAATTCATTTAAAATTTGTTACTGTTACAAGTCAACTTATTTCCTGTACTTACTTTACTCAAGCATAAAAGTATCACAAGTAAAACTTGGATATATAACATGATAAATACTAATCTTATGATTGTCTCTAGATTGCTAAATAATTAAATTACTTGCTAGAATATTCCTTAATACCGTTGTTGCTATTCTATCTACTGGTAAACGTTTTGACAGCCCTAAGTCGTTTCGCTGTCTTGTCATTCGGTGCTAGCTAAAAGAACCTTAGTGTTCACTTTTTGAACAAGTATAATACGTCTAAGGAAAAATGTTGTTTTACGCAACATTATAATGAACAGTTGCAGTCATTTTTAATATAGCGAATTATCGTTCGTTTTCCGATTTATAAGCTACATGTTTTCGAAGTACTCGGTACAAACCAACTGAAGTCTACAAGTGTGGAAGTAATCTTCAAGAAGTGCTCTGCGATCTTGCTGAGTTATCCTATCAATGTTGATATCTAACCGCTGCCTGCTGCCAACAGTCACTACGCCTGCTATCATCAGCCTGGTATATCAAACGGACATAAGTGGAAAATGTAAGTATAAAATATTTCCGATCAGGTCATAGCTTAGAGATCTGACCCATTGTAGGTGATTGTAATAATTTGATTTGTGTTTGATTATTATTTTGTTTTATCTTTATATTTTCAGGTCTGACTCTGAGTGCGAGTACCTTCAACAAGCTCCGATCCCAGACCAGAGAACGACTCCCAGCCGCAAGCTGTCTGCAGATAATAGGAAACGCAAGTCGCACCCATCATCAACGAATTTAATTCGTAAGAGGTAAACAAACTATTCAATAATTTAGTTCACCATACCAATTAAAAACTAAGTGTGTATTTTTTTTTTCTGCGTGTATCTAAACGTTAAATGTACCCTGTAAGTGTATGATAAACTAATAAAACTTTCGTCGTTGTTTCAGTAAAAAAACCAATACAGATAATGATGTATTCGGTATCAGTAACAACTACGGGACTGACACCGTGCCAAAAGACGATTCATCGAGTACATGTCTATCATCATTCTTCGTTAACCGAGTCGCCAAAGGCTGCGAGCGGCGAGCAGCGAGCATCAACGGAGAGTACTACGTCGACTGCAAGGTGTACAAGGCTGACGACGCGCGCCACACCGACTCCCAGGAGCTGTGGAAGAAGGCGCTTGTGCGACTCAAGTTCCAGACCGACGCGAATTCATCTCAGTGGCAGAAACTACAAGAGTTCGTGCGTTCGGTAGATACAATTTTCCGAGAAAAACCAATGTTTTACGAAAAATAAACCTAATATATAATTTGTACCTTGTTTATTATGCAGATCCAGAAAGCAGTGCGTTAACAAGTCGTTTCTAATATTGAAACGCATTTCACAAAGACCAAGTCGTTTCGACCCACGAAACGCATTACAAAAACCAACAAGTCGTTTCTAATATTGAAGCGCATTTCACAAACACCAAGTCGTTTCGACCCCACGAAACGCATTACAAAAACCAACAAGTCGTTTCTAATATTGAAGCGCATTTCACAAACACCAAGTCGTTTCGACCCACGAAACGCATTACAAAAACCAACAAGTCGTTTCTAATATTGAAGCGCATTTCACAAACACCAAGTCGTTTCGACCCACGAAATGCATTACAAAAACCAACAAGTCGTTTCTAATACTGAAATGCATGACCAAATCACTAGTCGTTTCCACCTTTGAAGCGCATTCTAAAAACCAACAAGTCGTTTCTAACCACGAAACGCATGTCAAAATGAATAAGTTAAATTTTAATCATTGATCATGTCGATATTTGTCACTACTGTCCGAAGCGAAGCAAACTCGCCTAGCTACTGGCAGGCAGTCGTATAACTCGCACGATCTTTGTATGAGTAGAATGATACCAATCGATTCTAATACTGAAATAAGTACCAAATTCATCAAGTCGTTTCCATGCTGAAGCGCATTACAAAACCCAACAAGTCGTTTCCACCATATGAAGCGCATATCAGAATCATCAAGTAGTTTCTAAAAACGAAACGCCTGCTAATATGATCCATACCATCGTCCGCAGCACGGAGAACTTGCCTACCTACTGGCGGCCAGTGGTACAACTCATATAATCTTCAGGCGAGTACAGTAATATGCTACACAGTCGAGTCGATCGTTCATTATTGGGCTTTCTATACCACTATCGGTAGCGAGGCGCACTCGCCCGAGCACTTGCCGATAGTGGTATAGAATGCCCAATAATATACTACTGCCAAGCGGGGCTGATGCCTGCTGGGGCCATGGGAAAATGTAGGAAAGGGATACTCGTGGTTCTAGAATACAAAGAGCAAAGAAGGAATTTACATAGGTGTGGTTTTAGTTATGCCATCCCGCTCTACTCTAGAGTGGGAAAAGTCATTAGATGTTTTCACACCTCAAAAACAAAAAACGTGGACAAAGAAATTTTCACTTCAAAACATAAAAACCGAAAAAAGATATCTTCCCACAAAACCAAAGGGACCAGAACCGAAAACTCAACCAATAAAATCATAATAACTACTTTATCTAACAAGAATTTGACCAAAGCATTCACAAAGTAAAATCCACTAACCCAGATTCGTCCTCTCAACCTGAATCCCAGAACCTCATTAATGTAGAATTTCCTCGTGCACTCCGTAATTAGAAATTAAAGCGGAGAGAAGACTCAAAGATTCGATTTATCTAAATGCACTCAGGTGGCCACGTGTCGGATTAGCCGGTAGGGTAACGAACACATGGTAACACTACTCTGGTCGGATTTGGTTTTAGTCCGATTTTGTGTCGGACATGGCGACAGCGTCGATTTACATTTTAGGAAAAATCGGTGCGAGTAATTTTGGTTGGAAATGTGGTGTGTTATTTGCAATTCTCAATTACAAAACAATCATCAGTGCTTTTCTTTCTTTCTTTTGCTTTATTTGTTTTTCTTTTGTT
Organism: Leucania comma; assembly: GCA_958295575.1. Taxonomy (NCBI): domain Eukaryota; kingdom Metazoa; phylum Arthropoda; class Insecta; order Lepidoptera; family Noctuidae; genus Leucania; species Leucania comma. The sequence continues at coordinate 22,822,175 of OY282467.1, read as the reverse complement.
TGATTACCTTTCTTTTTATTGTTAACTTCTCGACGGTTTGATTTTCAGCTACTTATGTGAATACCAAAGATTCAGTTAGTAAATCCTCAACTGTTATTTGTAAATTGCCTGTCTGTTCCTACTCATCTGCAAGTATTGATATTCGAATGTGACATTCAGATATCTTAGACAGAAACTAATCTGAGCTCTGAGGAATTTGTGGCTAAGTAATAACTACCACACGGGTCGATTTCCAAGATTAAGCAACGCTTGACGCGGTCCGTCAGCAGATGGGTAACCCTCGTAACATCGGCAATGTTACGTACTTTGGAAAATCCTCAAAATCTTTGGTCTTGGTTATCATTTGTAGAACTTTGACAGCCTTTATGGATAGTAAAAAGCTAAAAAAACTGGCCTGCTGACTGGTATCAAAAATTTCCCTTTCCTCTTCTTCTTATTCGTTAAACTCTTGCCAGAGTGGTCGTGGTTATCATTAAATAGCTCTCGAAAAGTTGTCAGGGTACGCCCCACAATCGCCACTTTTGCCTTTTGACAGTCATCTGGGCGCACTCGTTCAACAAACATATAATACTAGAGTGATACTTAATACAATACTATTTACCTTGAACAGCATTCTATGCGCTTCCACTACATCTACTGAGACCTTCAAAAAGCGTAAATACTAAAACCCTATAGGTAATTACAGTTTTGACCCGTCAAAGGTCAAAACGCTTGGGTCAGAGTGTCCCAGTGCACGTCTCCTTTTGAAGAAATTTTCACACTATCTGATAAATACTGCGAGACCGACTTGTTTTTTGCTCAATGAATTAGCAATGTCATTCAACGGGCAATGCTGCCAGTATTCAGGGCAGATTTCTAAATAATAACGATATAGATGAATACTTTGAATCTGGGTGTAATTTGTTTTCGTATTTATGTACGTAGCGATTTAGTATACATATTTAATCAATATTTAAGTTTCTTATGTACCTATTTTGTTATTTACCTCTTTTATCAAACAAAACCTTACAAAATTTTCAGAAGCAGCCCCACTTATCTAACACACAAAGTCAAAACCAAACTTAACCCAGTCTATTACTCTTGATACGTTAAAAGCGTTCTATTCTGAGAGTGTATTCGACCAAACCTTAATATCTTAGTACCAGCGGACTGGAATAATTATTGCTCGTCTAGGAAAACCGTTTAGCCTAATTAAAATCTATTCTTAGGTGTTAGTGAGAAAGGTTTATTTAAAAGCGTCTCGTTTCCTTCACCTAAAATAGGCTAAAGCTTACTTTAAGGCATTTCTATAGCTTTTGTCTTAAGGGGCTGCAGAGTAATTGGATCAGCAAGAGTGTACTTTCTAAGTAATGCGATAGTGGGATGTGCATTTAGCAAATGATTTGACAAAATTGATAAATTTTAGCTGCTACTAATATAAAAAAAAAAATATTTACAGGCAAATAAAACATTCATTATTTTACCATATAGCAATTAATATTTAAAAAAAAAATTGTATCATTTGAAGAATTACTTCTGTATCATGGGTGTGTTCTTAAACATGGAAACTCACATACACATGACATCCAAACCCGGCACTATCTTTAGGCCATACTGATATTTACTTGTGACAAAGTTAGTGGCCTAATAAAAAAAAAAAATCTCTTAGAGACAAACTTTGATTGGATTTAAACAGCAAAAAGATGTAAAAAGATACTGTCAATTCAATGCCATAAAGAACAATTCAACTTCACTTGAACTTTTTGAACCAAAAGAATATAGACTATTTCAGCAGTCATAAAAACATAAAAATAATGCTGATAATAACAAAAATCAATAAAACAATAAGAAAGTAAGCAATAAATAGTTCAATTGGCCAAAAAACAGGAAGCTCTTTGAACTAAAAGGAAATCTGTCAATTTCAGCAGTCAGAAAAGGCACAAATAATGCTATAACGAAGAACAATAAAACCATAACAAAGTAAGCAATTAATAACAAGCCCAAGAAACAACGAGCTCTTTGAACAAAAAATAAAACCAGACAGTTCAGCAGTCATAGAAAACGCAAAAAAATTGACCAATCAAATTAGGGGCCCCTAAGCCACTCAAGCAACAAACTAGGGGCAGAAGTAGTAGCAACAATCCTAGGACCCCAACTAAACCCACACGAGGTCGGCGGTAATATAAAACAGGCAGTAATGGCTACTAAAACTTTTCTAATGACCACGATGTCCCGAAACTGTCTCCGGAGAGCGAAGTTCCACGTAAAATATTTATGATTTTTGCCCGTTCCATCCATGTTTTTGTTGGCGTATTTTATTTATATTACCTCCTTTCTGCGACTTTGAAGTATGGGTGGCGTGAAAAAAATGTTCTGCTATTCAATTGGGCGAATCGTTTTAGTGTTGTGTCAGAATTTATTCAGTCATGTTTCAAAAATTTATAAAATTGGAATTTATAAAATTGCTAGCCTACCAGTGATTTTGGCCGCGTGATATTAAAAAATTATCCCAAGAGAACATACTTTCAAGATAAATAGTATCTTATAAGCTATTTCAAGACACGATCTAATTGTGTGTCAATATCAATCTTAATCTATTTACCCGTTCGAGCGTGATGAAGTAAAAAATATACACACTGATAAACTTTTGCATTTATAATATGACTAACTACTTTTTTTGGAAGGGACAATCATCCCAAAAAATCTGTCGCTCTTGGGCGGATCGCGAAAAAGTGTCAGACTTTTACTGACTAAAACTCACTCCTGTTCCTTCGTTGTCTTTCATACCAGGGCTGAGTTATCCATTCAGGAGCAAACCCAAGGTTTTGCTGCCCCAGTAGGCTTCGACCCTGCTGGGCCTCTACGGTTTGCTGACATCTCCTTGAGGCGCGCGTTGAACAGTACACACTGATGGTCGGAAGGCGAGCTACCCATTGCTCACCGTACCCAAGCCCGCGCCTACGTTAGATGACTAACTATTGACAGCGGATTCGCGTGGATGTAAAAAGTTATCCCACGAAAACATGCATCCGGGCTAAAATTTTCCTATATCTTATATGCTATTCCAGGACCTAGTCCACCCATGTACCAAATTTCATCCAAATCCGTTTTGCCATTGGAGCGTGGAAAAGTAATAAACATACACACAAACCTTCGTCTTTATAATATTAGTTAGTGATTTACGGTTTCAATCGTAAAATGAATATCGAAAAATGTAAAATATTGTTATGAGATGAATATAAGCCTAGATGGACCTAAATCAAGTATATAAATGAAGCAATCTTTTTTGCAAAAAATATAATATTGTGATATATTATTTAAGGTATCTATTATACTACATGGATTGAAATGTAAGCCCCGAAAGAGTTGATTTACGAGTATTTTTTATCTAAAGGCAGTGAAAACTACAAACTGAAATATACAAATATATTGCAATAAATTCTAATATAAGATTTCAGTATCATAAAGTAAAACGTTTTATAGACCATCAGAGAGTCAGTGTGGACCTTGGCTCGAATTATACAGATTTACACAATGTGCCTTCAAGAATTGTTAGCTCTGTGCCTCGGGACTGGATTTGTATTGCCTTACGCGGACCAAGTAATAAAAGAATTAGGCTGGATACAGACTTAGAGAAAATCCACATTCATATAGAAATATCTGCCGTCGTTTTAAGACTGTCTACTGATGGAAATCTGATGGAAATAGGTTTAGTTTTAGTCAGTAAAAGTCTGACACAGTCTCCCGCTCCACTCTTGAGCAGCAAGAACCTTTTTGATAAAAGGTATTGCTTCTTCTCTTACAGAGAAGAAACGAACATTCATCACCATGATTGAAAGATTGGAATGGGGAAGAATGGGTCCCGACTGCCAGATTTTCTTGTATTAGAACTTTTTCATGAATGCTCAGAAAAGCAGTCGGGTTTTTTAGTTTTTTGAATTACCGTTTTTTTTTTCAGTCATCATTATTTCAGTCAAAAGACGTCTATTGTTGGACAGAGATCTCCCCAAGTGTCTCTCATCCATCGAATTCCCGTGACCCTCACAAGGTCATCGGTCTTCCTTGTGGGGGGCTCTCCAAAACACAGCATATTCGGTCGCCACTCCAAAACCTTAGGCTCCACTCCATCAACCATCTGTTGTGGCACTGTGCCCTTCTGGTATAATCTAAGTATACTTTACATTAACATGTTGGTTCTAACAAAAATTGTCTCAATCATTGTGTCATCATGGAAGCTAGGTTGTGAGAAACAGCCAGTTAGCAATGAAGAAACAATTTAGAAAACAAATGATTTTATGAAATAATACAGTAACTCATAACAACCTACAAAAGTACGAAAAATAACATAAAAAACGGACAAACAACCAAATAAATTGAAATAACTAATAATTGAACTGAAATAAAAACATAAAGAATATTTTTTTAAAACCTGTGCGAGTCTCTAATGTGAAATGGAATACCAACTGCTTAAAAGAACAAATAAATTCAAGCATGAATACAACCTACGTGAACACTGAACACAGAAATAGAACGCATTATTACGATTATGCCCATTAGACACAGACACGAAAGTAAATAACTGAAAGGGATTTAATGGAGAATCTAGAAATAGGAAACAAATAATAGTTGTATCATGCTCCTGCTCTTATCTCCATTTATTTTGCAGGTCTTAATATTCTCGATTACTATTATCTTACAATCTTTTAACTATATCATTATTATCGTTCACTTTAGATTTGATAATTTTATTTTATTTTATTTAGGTAACCAACAACCGAGAGTAAGTGATTTACAGTAAACCATGGCTAATAACAGGTTTCTTTTTCTAACTGGGATAATTATACAATGCATACGAACGGACAAAAAAAAAGAAATAAAATTTCAATATAAATGTATAGTTACAATATTTGATGTTGAGTTAAGAGACAGAGACATTTGCTTAATATGAAAAAAAGATTTCGTTTACAAAACAAATTACATTATAGGATATCAATTGCTAGTAACTTACCTTGATAATTACACTCTTCACACACACTCTACTTTGTCTATATCAGGGGTGGCCAATTTGGTTCGTCACACGATCTACTGTTTACTACCTAGACTGTGCAAGATCTACGACACACTCTCTCAAACCACTTTGGTTTTAAACAAGTGTTTTTGGATGGTGTGATTTCAGCCTTACCGTTTACAGTTTGACATTGGACCGTACAGATAAAGTCATAATATTGATTTGTATGTTTTTTTACGATCGCTTCTCTTGTGAGATTTACAAAGGGGTCAATGTTTGCATCTCTCTTATTTTGCTGAAAATATTATAGTGTTGAGACGAGTCGGACTAACGCACTGAGGTTCCATTCAAACTTACGTAGTTAATAGTTCACTTCCCGAATGGAGTCATAGTCTAAGATTTTGCTGATTTGCTAAAAAGGTTATTTTTTGTGACATAACGACATATTAACTGTTTCCAGATTTATTTCTATACCTGTGCTATCACACCTTGCTTTATGCCTTTCAGGAGTCTGAGTCAAAAAGAAGTACCCTATGAATTTTAATTCCCTTGAGAGTGTCTCACGGTCATAATTTTTTTTCGTTAACTTTGGAAGTTTGATTTTTTCCAGCTTCAAGAACCGTAAGCTTGTATATTTGGTTTTAATTTCAACTCGATACCTCCCAGGATAATGATCTTGGTTGGCAGACATATAGACGGACGACAAAGTGATCCTAGAAGTATGGAACCCAAAAGGACATTGTGAATTGTAGAGGAACTGGCATCTTCTGAACTAAAAATTATAAGTGGATTACCCTTTCACAAAGACAATGCCTGCCCAAAATTTGGTTCGGTAATGGTTGATTAAAAGTATTTTTTACAGAAGGTATTGATTAACCAACCTGACCCTACAAATAAAGGTTTTTTTTTACGGTAGGTAAAATCATCCAATGATAAATCCCGCCCTTGGGCGGAGCGGAAACTAGTGTCAGACTCTTATTGACTAAAAACCTACCCCGTTCCTTCGTTGCCTATCGTGCCGGGGCCGGGCCTTCCTTTCAAAAGCTGACCCACGACCCAAGCAGGCTTCGACCCTGCCTGCCTGCAGCTAGCAGGCTGGGCCTCTACGGTTTGCTGACAGCTCTTTGAGGCGCGCGGGAACAGTACACGCCGTTGACAGGGTCTTCTTTATTCTTTTTTATACATACAATTTTACACACTAAAATTAGGACAGTAGATCTACATAGGCGAGCTTAACCCATAATTGGGTTTTCTTACAGCAAACCATATACTGGTACATAAAAAAATTAGAGATATACTTTATATTTCAGGTTAACTAAACAAACACGCACAACCAAACTTATTAGTAGTGACAGTTTTATGAATTCAGACGCAGGACAAAAACAGATGGTCGATAGGCCGAAAGGACCAAAGGACGAAATTGGCGACCACTTACCGGAAAACACAGCGTTGGATAGCCAGACAAGGTGGACCGATGATCTGATGAGGTTTGCAGGAATCTGATGGATCGGCACAAGACAATACTTAGGGGAAGCGTTCATTCATAATTGGACGTCATTCGGCTTAAACAATGACAAACAGGAAATCTACGTGGCAGAAGGAGCTATTTTACCACTGCCTACATTTCCAAAATGAGTAAACTGAGACCCAAATAAACCAAACAGTAAATTTTTCATGAAATACAAACAGTGAAACTACATTTAAGCTCACACATTAAGCCTAAAACCCAAAATGGGTACACGGATGCGAACCGCTAAAATCCGCATTTCGCCGAGGATTTGCAAAAAACAGAGATGGTTTTAAACATTTTTTGGCCACAAAACACTTTTAAAGTCATGAACAAATCAGTTAATACTGAAAATATATATTTGAATTTTCATGTAATGGCTTTTAACGTAGAAAGAATGGGAAAAAGCCGCAGCCAACATTAAATTGGTATTATTGCTATAGAATCCACAATGGTGCTAAATGTTTTATAGTTGCAGAACTTAAGGCAATTTGGCAGTAAATCTGCTGTGTAGGTAATCCTTTGTGGGTATTTTCCAACGAGTTTAATGTATATTTTATTTTAAGAGAATTTATACACTAATACCTATTGCTTTGTGTATGTGAACGTTTGGATGTTTTTGTTATCCAATTTCTCTTTAATGATTTGCCAGATTTGGATAAAATTTGAAACACAGGTTAGCCAAGATTTGGATTAGAATAGAGAATATATCATTTACATCCTAGCGATGGTATAGTTAACCCAGTGGGTGCGCGAACGGCTGCTGCGCTGTGTGTCGGGGATTTGATACCCACACGGAGCAAATATTTTTAGTGTTGTGTTGCATGGTGTTTGGTCTGTTTATTTTTCTGTGCATCAAATAAATGTTATATCTATCTATCTACCTAGCTACAGATAGCTGTCTGTGTGTCTTGTTGTTGTGTGTTTAAATGTTTGTGAACACACCCTCAGCACAGGAGTAATTTCTAATGCGAAGTGACGTTTTTGAAAAACAAAAAAGAATATCCAATTTCCAATATTTATAAATTTTTAATGGAAATTCAACCTATAACACCCGGAGGACACGGTGGAGTACACTGTAGAGGTGTGCCCCGCCTGGGCGGAGCATCGCCGTGTCCTCGTGGGGGCGATCGGCGGCAGCGATCTCTCTCGCCGGGCCTTGGTTCAGGCCATGGTCCGTAGTGAGGAGGGATGGCAGGCGGTCGCCACCTTCTGCGAAGCAGTAATACTAGCAAAGGAAGAGGTCGACCGCATCAGGCAGAGGCAACGGGGCGCTCGCCCCAGCCGCCGCCGGGATTCCGATACCGATTTCCGGCCACCGTGGGCGCGGGCTTGCGGACGGCTTGCAATGGGTAGCACGCTGTCCGATCGTCCGGTAACCGACCGGACCGAGCCGAAGCCGTCAACGGCGTGTACTGTTCCCGCGCGCCTCAAGGAGTTGTCAGCAAACCGTAGAGGCCCAGCCTGCTAGCTGCAGGCAGGCAGGGTCGAAGCCTGCTTGGGTCATGGGTCAGCATCCGAAAGGAATACCCGGCCCCGGCTCGATAGGCAACGAAGGAACGGGGTAGGTTTTTAGTAAGAGTCTGACACTACTTCCCGCTCCGCCCAAGGGCGGGATTTGTCATTAGATTATTTTACCTACCATAAAAAAACCTATTATATAGATATATACATGTAATATATTAGATAATTGCACCTCTTCTCAGGTCTAATTAAACGCAGCCCTAAAAATCCAAAAAAGTTGTAATTTTATTGAATACATTATTTACTCATGAACTTTAACGTATGAAGAGAATATATTTTGAGGGAGGTCCTGAAGCATAATAGTCTAATAATTTCGAAGGCCTCATACACGGAACCATATCAACCGGTGCTCATAAATACGTCATGCTATCGACCCAAATAACGCGTAGAAGGATTTCTGAAAAGTCACTAACAAGATTGAGTCCCTAAAAAACACGTTTAAGGGTAAAGCTCCCGGAAATCTGTTTTGACGTAAATATCCTCTTTTCCTGTTTTGTTATAGTAACAACTGAATCAAAATACAGAAAAAAAACTAACATTGTTTATTAACATTCAGGTTATTTATATTTAACTCTCTATCTTTTGTACGTTATTTTAAACCGACTTCAAATAGAGAAGGTTCTCAATTCATCTGATTTTTTAAATATTTTACTTAATATTTTCCGATTACTCGTACACGCCTGAATTTTCCAAGTGGTTCCACGGTTATAAGGTCAGGATCTAATTATGGGATCCTAGATCTAGATATATTAAAGGTTGCGGACGACGAGCAATGGGTAGCTCGCCGTTTGACCGTCCGATAACCGTGCAGACCGAGTCCATGTCGTCGACGGCGTGTAGTGTTCCGCGCACGGCTCAAGGAGTTGTCAGCAAACCGTAGGGGCCAAGCAAGGTCGAACTTTCCTTTCAAAGGTCATTCAAACACTCATTCAATACTCTGGTTAAAAGTATAACACAACTAAAAAGTGTGAATTTCTGGTATTTTTTTTATTACCTTACACCGATTTCAGGAATTAAAGTTTTTAGTCAGTTATTTTTTTTTTGGATTTTTTTTATCTTTCATAATTACATAATAAGTTATTATTATTACATTATTTTGTATGATTGTATTACTATACTAGCAGTGCCCGCGACTTCGTTCGCGTGGACGACGAAACTTATCAATGAGTTTTTTGTGTAAAGTGCTTTTTTTATATTTATCAGCACTTAACCTCAAATCTCGAACGGCACTGGTTTCGCGATTTCATGCTTCAGTCGTGCTATCCCGCATGCGGCTTAACCGGGATTCTCGCTCCTCAGCTGATTCTTGTAATCTGGCTAGTCTCATTCGCCTAGCGTGTCTCAATGTAGCAGAAAGAGATGGTCTCTTTCTGGAAGGCATCGTGTTATAAGTAAATCCGTATTAAAAATAAAGAAATCTTAAAGACTATCTTTATAGAAGAGCCCTAACACCTAGCGCCTACCAACACTTATATGTTTATATACCAATAAATAAGCAAAATCCCTAAAAACTAATATCTATACGAATGACTAATCCTACCTATGAGTACTAAAAAAAACCTACGTAATACACTATAAATTATCAAAACCTATAGTTGAAATTAAAATCTATGCGGTCTACGCCTTATAAGAGTAAATCTAAGTACCTAGCTAATTAAAAAAAAAAACGCCGTGTGTAGCGCCCCTTAGTGAACTCTACTGCGGGTGACGTAACCTACGACAAACTTAATATTTGCGGTTGGTACAGTAATCGGGTCTAGGGATCGAACCGCAAAATTAAGTTTGTTTTTTATTGTACATACTTTTCCGGGATAAAAAGTACCCAGTGTGGTGCTCAGGAAATTAAAGAATAATTATACCAAGTTTCATCGAACCGGTAGTTTTTGCGTGATGCCTGAACAAACAGACAGACAAACAAAAAAAAAATTAATCACATTTTTGGGTTCGGTGTCGGTCTAATAACAGCCCCATTGACATTATTTTTTTTTACTATTATTTTATTTTATACAGAATTTTTACTATTATTTATAAGTATACATTATATAACTAAGGCCAGTCGGCCGAAATGCGTCACTATCTAAAATCTAATATTTTTTTGAAGTGGGTATTTACCAAATAACTACTCTTGCTCTGATAAAAGTAAAAATGTCAGACTTTTATAGAAGTTGATCTTTCAGTTACTCATTGCGTTCCAGAGCTACAATAACAATCCCGCAAAAATAGATACGTCTTACCCAATGATATATTGTAAGGAAAAATACGTTACGCGCTAACATCGCAATCAGAACACCTGGAATCGAAACTGACACATCTAAGATCTGTGTCATCACAGTCGCAAACCTACAATCACTGATAAACAAAGACAGAGACAAGAGCCAGCGCTAACGTGCGAGCATAATCTAAAAAAAAATATATATTTGCGTAGCAGCCTCGTTTATGTCACTCGCCGATTGCGACTGAGAGAAACTAGGCCATAGAGGCCTGATTTCAGCAGTCCACGCACTAGAGGCGAGTCTCTCTAGATGTTCCGCTGTTTTGATTTAATCTAATGTCTAACCTCATATAATACTTGCCATATTTCATTTCCTAATAAATGAAACAGCGATTCAATCAAACTACCAAAACTGTTAACAGCTAATCCCGAATTTACTGCCAACAACTTCCATAGCAACTATTACTTCGAGAAATATGATTTCTGGAGCTCACCCCAGGGGATCGCATAAAGAAAACTTTAAGGCGCTATTAGCCCCGGTTTTATTTGCCGCGCGCCCAGCGGGCCGGCTGTGAGATTTACGCACACACCAACGTCAAGATTTAACACAGTACTGCCCATATTTTAAACTGGGTAAATCCCTGTGGAACTGCTGTATTATTTTGTTTTATTGCTGGGAGCCAAAGATTTTGATTGCTGTCGGAGATTTGGTGGTGGGTCTATCTTTAGGTCTTTGATTGTATATTTTATTACTAACGTTGAAAAGCTGCCTTTGAATCATTTAATTTCCACTTTTTAATTTCCGCATATGAATGACTACTTAATTTGAGTCGGCCCAGAATTGGAACGATGTGATCTCTGGCGACAAGCAGACGGAAAATATCTTGATGAAGTACGCAACTACGCATGAAACCGGGCAGTTTGGTAAAAGGAAGGGAAAGCCTAGTAGTAAGGGTCAGTGTACCAGGCAGCGTAGCCGAAAGAAAAGGGTCTAATAGAAAGAGACATATGGAACCGGGCAATATGGCATAAGAAAGTGGAAGCGTAGTAGTGAAGGACGCACTCAACTAAGCAGTTTGGCATAAGAAAGTGGAGGCGTAGTAATAAGGGACGCACAAAACTAGGCAGAATGATATAGGAAGGGGAGGTGTAGGAGAGAGAGACTCACGGAACTAGGCAGTATGGCATTAGAAAAAAGACGCGTACTGTCTTGTGAGGAACGCACAGAGCGGATGTATGGCAGAAAAAATGGAAGCCTTAGTAGTGAACGATTCTGGGTATAGTTAAAATAAACAGGCAAATTGAATTTATCTACATATACTCGTACTTTTTCTGCCTAATGAGGAAGAGACCCTTATGTACTTATGTTAGCGTGATTATGACCAGTAGAATATTTCAAACGGCAAATTATTTACAAGGTCACCTTTTTAAAGTTCATTTAATCATCTAAATTTTATAACATGTAATAGAATACAATTTACAAACTATCGGACGTAACAATCACTCACATACAAAACTAGATGTCACAAAATCTCGTCTGCAATAAAACGAAATAAACAGCTCTTAAAAGTGTATTGAAGCTAATAAAATGCCAATGAAAAGTTGAAGAACCCGGCTGTCGGCGAAACGCACCAAATTTCCCATGTTTATAGCACTGTGTTCGCATTTAATATTTTAGTCATAGCGGATCCCTTCGCTATTGTACCAACCGTACTTAAGTAAGACAAAGTTCTGAATAATTAAATGTATCAAAAGTCAGTGTTCTGTCCATCGAGACATTTCTTTGTAATAAAGAAAAATTGGATTAAAAATTTTTGAGAACGTTTTCTGGTGCAATAACTGCTTGTAATTGAAACGTGAATGTAGCGTCTTTTTGCATTTTTACAAAAACTATTGCAACAATTTCGAATCTTCTTGTAAAGTCGCCAGTTTTCCTCATTGGGCCATTTTTCTTGTAAAAATATTTGACCTTGTCATGCTCAACATATGATAATGGGTAGCTCGTTGTAACCATCCAGACCGAGCTGCACCTGGCGTGTAGTATTCATGTATTTTTGAAATAAATAAATAAATAAATGATTTTTTATTGCTGGGGATTGCATAGTGCAGCAAGGTTTTTGACGCTCATTTATTTTTTAAAAAGAGCATGCGCTTCATTAAAATTAGTCCACGGAGTATGAATATAAGGACATTATAACGTAGATGGCATTTGTAGAAATTCCGTAATGTTTGAGATTGACCACTTTTATTTTAGGTGGGAAATCATTAAATATCCTCTCCTGCTCTAGGGCAAACCGGAAGGGCATTACAATTTTACTAACTAAAACCCACTCCTGTTTTCCCTCTTTACCTTGCATTTCAAGACCCCGGGTTTCCTTTTCGGAAACCGCCCGTGGCCTCAGTTGGTTTCTACCCTGCACAGTGCACACTGCTACAGTTTTCTTGACTTCACTTTGAGGCACGCGATCTACTTATTTCATTTCGTCCGCAAGCCCACGTTTACGGCTGGAAAACGGAGTGGAGATCCTGGTGGCTGGGGCATGAGGAGGCCCGTTCCTTCAGGCGTGTGGCCACCTCCCTCGTTAACATTATTGCTTCGCAGAAGGAAGCTAACGCTCGCCATTCGTCTTCGCTCCGGACCATGATCTGTTGTCATTTCAGTTGCGTATTTTAATCCCATTCATTATTTAGTTTTCGACATTCTTCTATTAAGTTTATTTTGGTACCTACGTCCTCTAATTTAGATGTCTATTGAGGGTTTCATCAGATGACAGTGCCGGACATCAAGGTCAAAAGGTCCCTTGAGACGTCAACGATGGACTACAAGAAGCTTCATTTAAATTTGTATTTATCCTTCTTTAGTATATTAATACTCAGATATACTCGTACTATTTAGACACACATTATCATTTTTATAATAAGTCTCAACCGGACAAAGTAATATAAGTCCTAGCTCTAAAAACTCAAGGTTAAAATTCCAATTTAGACATATATAATCTAAAAAGAAAAAACTGAGTTTTCCAGCAAAAACTCAGCTGAAGTTAATTGCGAGACTAGAAATAGCTTTTAAATATGAATAAGTTACATTCGGGTCACTCACACGTCTTACTAATTAGGCTCCAAGGGACTCTTGTTAACTAAATTAGGTGTCGACGAACAAAATCGCCGAAATTAGTGTCTTTTTTTTTGGAGCTTTGGTTTTTGGAGTTTTTGTTACTTTTGAGCGAGACTTAGAACTAAGATTTAAAAGCTATCTTAGTGGTTGTGCTTAGCATGTACCTACTTATTTAAATTACACTAATTAATAAGTTTAACTAAACGCGCCCAAGAACTGCACGATTATGAGATCGGATAGTGACCGGCACTATAGGCAACGAAGGAACGGGGTAGGTTTTTAGTCAGTAAGAGGCTGACACTACTTCCCGCTCCACCCAAGGGCGGGATTTGTCATTGGGTGATTTTACCTACCATAAAAAAACCCCATAGTGGTTGAGCTCGTAGAGGCGATGTACAGCGGGGACCTGTCCTATCGGGCTCTAGTTAAAGGCATGGTCCCTAGTGTAGCATTTTTACTAACTAAAACCATATCAGGTTGTTTCCTTCAATAGCCCTTTGCGTTCCAAAGCCAAGGTAATTCATTCAAACAATATCACAGCACTATCAGGCATCGGCCCTAGTAGACTACGACAGGTTGCTGACATCTAGCGCCAAAATTAAAATTAAAGTAAGTTAGTAGGTACCAAAGCAAAGCAAAGTATTGATTGTCGACCGCGCCAATAACAACTTACCAGGGATCACACACATTGGGAATTGCGAGGTCGTACAATCATATATTTACCTTGGGGCGTTAATATCCAACGAAGACGGGTGCATAGACGAAATCAGGCGACGCATGGCGATCACTAGGTCTGCTATGGACAAAATGAAAAAGATCTGGGGTAATAGGAACATTACCAAGACCACGAAAACCAGGCTCGTTTACTGTCTAATTTTCCCCATTTTCCTCTATGCATCGGAGACATGGACTCTTCGTGAATCCGAGAAGAAGAAAGTTGACGCGTTGGAGATGTGGTGCTGGAGACGGATGCTTGGAGTATCATGGACAGAGTTTCGTACGAATGATTCCATCTTAAAAGAACTCTGCATCAGACAGCGTCTATCATCCACAGTGCAGTCGCGCATTTTGGCCTTCTTCGGCCATGTATCTCGTCGTGGTGATAACTCCATAGAGCGTCTCGTAGTGCAGGGCAAAGTTGAGGGCACCAGGCCACGTGGTAGATCACCCATGAGATGGACAGACCAGATCAAGACCGCAACTAAGTGCTCGGTCTACGAATGTACCCGGAAAGCTGCAGTCCGCGATGAATGGCGCCGTGTGACCGGGATGATTACTCATCGTGATTCATAGTGATGACCACGACCACTCTGACAAGAGTGTACCGACTAAGAAGAAGAGTAGGTACTTATTTATATGTGTATCGATATCTATGTATGCGCTTTAACAGAGTTTTCCGCGCGATTAAAATATACACAACAGTCCGAAATCAACTATAATCAACAGTTGCACAAACTAGAAACGCAACACTCATCAGTCCCCCTAGCCATGTTATGATCGTTTCGTTAAGCGTTAACGCTTGGAGTTGGCCACGCCCCCAATTCCATTGTTCTGACCATGTGACTGAGCGTTAAGATGACGTCAGTCAATTCATTTGTTCTGATGTCATCTCAACGCTCAGTCACGTAATCAAAACAAAGGAATTGGGGGCGTAGAAAACTCTAAGCGCAAATCCTAGATTTTTTAATGGAGTGTTACGTGATATGTCATCAAAATGCTGATTATGTAGATAAAGTCGGTTACTTCGTTTATTCAATATGTGCAACAATTATAACTCATCATTAGTATCCCTCACCAATCGCCTCAAAGCATCTTGCTTTGAGCATCTACACTATTAAAGGAATTTATAACTGTTTTTATTGCACATCCATCTCGTGAAATGTCTCGTCTCCTCTTACAGGGGCTGATCCACAATACCTACAGCCACCATACAAAATGCTTTTTTTTTCTTTTTTATAGATAGGAAATTATACAGTGATTTCTCCCACACTGGGTAGAGCAACACAGTCCCCTGTTCGATTTTTACTGATTAAAACCGACTTGTATTCTTCCAGTTGCCCTTCATATACCAAAGCCGAGGCCAGAGCGGTCATTTGAACTATCCTTTTGCCCTTTATGTGACCTGGGAAATCAATAAGATAGAGCAGAGAGCGTGTCAAAGTTTTACCGACTAAAATGATACCTATATTTCTTCAGTTGGTTTTTGCGTTCCAGGACCATAGTATATCCTTTTCATAACCGATCCCATGACCTTAGCAAACATTGGTCCTGCTAATCTCCTGCGGTTTGCTGACCTTTCTTTGAGGCACGTGTGGAATATTACGTACCGTAGAGGATTCAGGCTTGGTCTTTATAGGACTTGCAGACTGGGAACGTCGTCCGCGGTGACCGGAGATCGCTCTACGATCTTCGAAGCCCGGGGCATCTCGTACGTTAGACGTACTCTCCCTCACTTTTGCGGCCCACGGCATTACGAGTACTACTTCACATAAGGACGCGACTGCATTCCATTCCCTCTCGCTCAGGACCACGGCCTGAGCGCTGGCAGATACATTTTACTAGCAGATACATTATGTAGGTACCTAAACCTATTCTGTGCATGTTTGTCACCAAACTCACTGTTCCAACCCACAAGCGGCTAGTAACGCCATTGTTGTTAATATTTACTAAATCCGCGGCTAACAAAGCTTATCACAGTTTATGCATAAATAAAGAGATATAAGTCGTTTCGTATAAAGGACTGCCCTGAATGTACAACGGCCGTGGAGCTACGAAAACTAATTATGGACGGTGCAAATAGATATAGTTTATTTATAAAATGACTTGCTTTTGCCGGCTGCTTCGCCCGGGTGAAAGTAAATTCTTAAAATCTTTGGAACTATCAGAATAGCAGAAGATTTATTACAATAGAACATTATCAACAATTATCGTTTGCAGCTCACACCGAAGGACTGGAACAATTTGCCAGCGGTTTTCCAGTACGATTATAATTTAGGTGTCTTCAAGTCTTAAGTGAATAGTAGGGTGCTGCTTCCCATCAGAAGAGATCGCAGTCAAGTACTAATTTGTATCGTTTTAAAAAAAAAATATTAGAACAATTTCAAATTGATATCTCTATGCATTTTTGAGAAAAAGGGTTTTCACAGATCGACAACAAGCGATCACTTTGTTGTCCGTTTGTTAGTACCCTTTTTCTCATAAGGGTTCCATTTTTGCTGACTGAGGTATAGAACTCTAATATCATAGCAGGAAAATAGCTTCTTTTTTGTCGGTGGAAAATCATATAAACACATGTCATCTCTACGCCCTTGGGCGGGGCGGGATATAATGTCAGACTTTTACTAACTAAAAACCCACTCTTGTTCCTTCGTTTTCTTCATTTCAGGGCCCCGGGGTTCACTTTAACATTACTGATGGCCTCAGTAGGCTTCGACTCTGCTGGCCCCCTACGGTTTGCTGACAACTCCTTGAGGCGCACGTGAAAGGAGAAATAGCTAGGTATCTTAAAATTCAAGAATTTTAATTGCCTTCTTGTTTAACGTTCTTCTAACCTCAACGTTCATGTCTCAGAAATAATTCACACGTCCCTCGAGAACAAAGCGTTGACTAAAGGGGTATTTTATACATTAAACATACACACAAACCAAAGAGTACATAGTACAATGTGCAGATTAATATAATGTCCCGGCAAGATTCGCAACTCATACAATTATGATCAAACACTAGTATATTATGTACATACATACAGTCAGTCACATTTGTGAAACTATATAAACCAGGGGCCTTAATATGACGTGCTAAAATGAAAAGAGAGATGGAGCTATGTAACCTATATAGCTCCCTTTACCAATTTTTACTGGTCTGTGGTCTAGTGGTTAGTGGCCCTGACTGCTATGTCAGAGGTTGTGGGTTCGATTCGCACCCAGGACAAATGTTTGTGTGAGAGCAGTGGTAACGGCCCCGACTTACGAGTTGGAGATCACGGGTTTAAACCCGAACATGCGCATTATTTTCTGTAATTTATTTCATCATCACTGCTCTCAAAACGGTGAAGGAAAACATCGTGAGGAAACCGGCGTGTCTTAGAATCAAAAATCACCAAGCACCAACCCGCACTGAGCCCGCATGGTTGATTACGGCTCATTCCCTCTCGTAGAGAGGAGGCCTGTGTCCCAACAGTGGGGACATTAAAAGGCTGATGATGATGATAGTGACGAGCATGAGAATTTGTTCTGTGTCTGGGTGTAATGTATCTGTAATATGTACATATTTAGAAAAATATGAGTATTTTTATCAGATGTCTAGTTCTCATAGCACAAGCTCTGCTTAGTTTGAGACTAGATGGCGTTGTGAATAGTTGTGGAATATTATATTATATATTATAATTCAGTTTAGGTTGTCAAATCATATCTAGGTAGGGCCTTTACAGTTTGTTATTCAGTATTGCAGCTAAAACTAAATTTAGAAACATGTATGCTGTCCAAAAATGTTTCGTCATGGAATTCAACCAAAAAAAAATTTTCCTACCCAAAAGTAACGTTAGAACATTCCAACAATATATCAATGGCATTCCGTGGAAGAGAATTTGATTTTTCAAATAGTTTTAAAAGGTGCAAACGCTTGCTATCAAACTCTGGTTGAGTTTCTTGTAAACTATTCCGATCGAAGTTAAGAAGCTTTTGTGATTGCGTTCGATCTCCGCGTGGTTTAGATGCTGCGAAGAAATGAATCTCATACTTTCTTCAAACTAATATACGAGTAATGCAGCTCTAATGCATTATTAGATTGCACTCTATTGAACGTTTCTTTGCTACCGTTATTAAACGATTTCAGTATGTGCGCCCTGATCAGATGTTGGTCCACCTACTAGAGTGCCCAAAGTTTCCCTGTATCTGCAATTTGGGGGAACTTAAAGACGCCATTGACGCCGCTATAAACGTGGCCAGCTTCATCAATTCGATAAGAAGAAGGATGTCATTAGCTTGAAAAAACTATGTTTCATTCTCAAAATCCATTAGTTACCTGCTGCAAGAATGTTTGAAAATTTACCCTGGAACGCAAAGGATAACTAAAGAAATACAGGTGGGTTTGGGATCAGTAAAGTCTGATATACCCTCTTACTTCTTCTAGAGCGGGAGATGGCAGCCATGACCAATCTCAAAAAAAAAAAAGGATTTTCCCACATTTTCAAAGAATTGTTTGTTTTGCAGTCATCAATCAACTGCAACAGTATTGTCAAACTATTTACGGTATAAAAAGAAAAGAAAAAAAAAAACAAAATAAATCAATGTCAAAAACAGCGGACACT
This sequence comes from Leucania comma, assembly GCA_958295575.1. NCBI lineage: Eukaryota > Metazoa > Arthropoda > Insecta > Lepidoptera > Noctuidae > Leucania > Leucania comma. The sequence goes on along the minus strand of OY282467.1, from coordinate 22,803,522 downwards.
CGACAAAACTTCAACAAACCCGCTAAATCACAACAAGCAAAAGGAATCTGTTCAAAACAACTTCTTTTACCTCAGGAACACGTAAGACATTTTTTTTTTTTTTTAATTCAAACTGATTTTTTCTCTAAGTGTGAAGATTTCGCCAACTTTAAATGGCCATTAGCAAACTTGCTTACAACTGCCCCAAGGCAACTGGTTCTATTCCGTACGTTTTATTACAAAAGCGAACGCTTGTCAGGAAATCGAGGGCGAAATAGTAATACAAGATGCTTTCCAAGCTTTCCTTAGGCGCAGGAAATAAATGTTAATTATGAAAATGGAGGGCCCTTCTGTGTATTAAAGTTGGGTCGTCAGATAGGATCGTTTGGGACTAAGTGCCGGAGAAAAGTTTCTGCCTATATCTTCATGATCCTTTCTTTAAAGGGAAGGCAGAATTCTTAGGGGACTAATGTTCCAATACTAATTATGTAAGCTCCTCACTTAACAGTCAGTTTTAATCGTTTTTAAGCTTAAGTAACCCTCTTTGACGTAATCGATGCTGTAGGATAGAAAATGTAAACCTATGTTACATTGAAAACTAAAGCACAATACACAATATTTTGACCACATAGCCTCCAGTGCTCTCGAAGCTTCGGCTAGTACAGACCTAGCAGACACCTAATGACCGCAAACTAAAGGGTTCGGCCAATGGGTTCCGTACAATTTGACTTGCTGGGTTCCAATCAAACTGTGAAAGTTTCCGCGGGTGCTAGAGCGGACGCGAATTGTCATGAAACTGGAATCTGTTGGTGTATATAATGTAGCTCGACATTTTCGAAAACGGTTACCGCTAACAGTCAAGAAAATTATTGTTGTGATTCAAAAAATATAGGGAAAGAAAAATGTTGCAGTTCACATTTTTGCGTTGAAAAAATCTTCTGGACCACATGTTGGGTACATTTGCTAGTCGTTGCTTTGCTTGATATTAGTAAAAAATGGGCATAAAAGACTAGCAACTTATGTAAAAAAACGACCAACAATTGATTTTCCCTGGAAAAACACACAAATATTAAAATAACCTGTTGATTATTTTAATATTTTTTTATGTTAATTACTGCTTACCATCAGGTAGGATTGTACAGTCACGCACGGCAGTTTATATAAATAAAAAAAATAGTTACCTATTAGACCTCTACAACCCAGTTACTGGGCAAAAAGATAAAACTAAGTTCGAAAAACTTAAAGTTAATAAAAATAATAGTTATGACTTATTGCGCTTAAAGAAAAATTTATTCTCAGCATTTTTGATGTTCAAAATCTTAACCTCGATCGTATCCGCCACCGTACCCGCTACCGTCAATCACCTTGCCATCATCCTTTCCTAACCTAGACGTCCACAGCGTCAACAAGGGACAATTCGCCATGTTTGTCGTACAGCCGGTTATGTTGTGATTATATTAGTGGAGCAAGGTAAATACGGCTGCTAGCCTTTATGTAAACTGAGTTACGTTGTGTCGCTTCATATTTAGGCTGCGGAGCCTAGGCTGAGTTAGATCCAATTAGCAACGACCACGTCCATGAAAAGGACCGGACACTTTTTACAAGCTTTTATTTTGTTTCACCAGGGGCCCTAGTCTGTTATTTTCAAAATATCGTCATCCCAACACAATCCCTTTGCCATTTTGCTAAAAATTCATAATCTGTTAATTCATAATGGCCGATCATTGGTCGGTCAGTGGTCTCGTAATAGAATTGTGATACGACCTGTCTTGTAACGTTAATGACGGTCTAATGGTAGGTCACGGATCAAAGGAACTGCCAAAATTTTAACAGATTACCGCATACGTCAGACATCCTTTTGTCTGTATGTACGAGATTACCATTCTATGCCATTTCTTTCAATGGAGTGTCAGTAGTTGATCATTGGAAATTCATAATAACGCCAATATACTAATAGATTATCAAACTTATCAAAATCAACAATTATGAAATTAAATTTGATCCACTTCCCGGTAACTGATTGAGCTGAAATTTTGCATGCATGTGATAATCAGACTACAATGCAAACATATTTATTAATATGGAGCTGATTTGATGATGGAACCGGTGGCTATAGGAACTCAGTAGTTAACCTTAGGTTGATAGAGAGACAAATATTGGTAGGTACAATAGAGACAAAAAGTGAACACAAGAATAGATATACTAATAAACTATAAATATAATACAATTATATAATAAACTAAATAAATATATATATATATAATATATATATATATATACTAATAAAGTCAAACAAATGGTTCAAATCGGCAACTACAAAATATTAACGCTGGGATGGAACCACTGCCATCACAGCGTTCATATTTTTCATTGTCTTTAAAAGTTGTGTGCAAAAATTTTCGCTTGTTTTTATTTCAGTAGCAAACTACCCATGTAACTGAGTAAGTGAACCTTTTTTTTTGTGGGTTGAAAATCATTAAATAACTTCTTCCGCACTGGAGGAAGCAAGAGGGTGGGTTAGCTAGGCCCTGGTACAGCCCAGCAGTAATGTTAGCGAAGACATCCTCACGCCCCAGCCCCCCAACCCCAGCCCCCATTACCATTAGCGTAGGCATGCAGACGACGAGTAACGGTTAGCTCGCCGTCCCGTCGTCCGGTAAACTTCCGGGTTGAGCCCGAGTCGTTGACAGCGCGTAGAGGCCTAGCAGAGACAAAGCCTACATGAGTTGATTTCCGAAAGGACCCGTGGGCCTGGAACGTAAAGAGAAACTGAAGGACAGTAAAACTCTGTTATGCCCTCTCACTCAAACCTAGTGCGAAAGAAGTCAGTAAAAGATTTCCCACCAAATAAACACGTGTTACTACAGTTACCGGTTGTCCTTGTCGTGCCAAAACTTCCAGGAAATCTTTCAAACAATCCAACAGACCAACCAAACGATCCTAGCAGTCCTTGTTACTGTGTTTAATGTGTATTTTAACTCCATGAATTATCGTTTTTATCGATAGAAAGCGACGACATGGTCGACAATAGAGCACGCTTGCTTCACCCTTGACTTAAAGACCCCCAGGTTGTAGCTGTCAGGAAACACTGAATTCATTTGAACGACTGCATTGTATTTGACAACTGTAGACTCAATTCATAAAAATGTCAAGACTCATTTTAACGAGAGCTAGCTAAAAATACGATCTCGCATCTAGGATACGAAATACAAAAAATAAAAAATAAAAATATATACACAGGTAGGAAATGAAAAAAAAAAATCTCTAGCAGTGGAAAATATTGAATATCTGGTGGCGACATACGACGATATTGCGTACCGCGGGGCTTCGCGAAGTAATCGGTGTCGATTATCACATGATATCGGAAATCTGTCACGATCATATCGCTTCCGCAACATGTGTTTAAAAATCAGAAGACGCCCAGTTTTAAGGTGTGCACGCGAAGTTTTAATGTTGTTATAATCTAAAGCATTTCTGTGACGCAAAAAACAATACACACAAAAGACAATAAACAATCAAAGCAAAACAATAAACAAAAACAATAAACACTTTTTCTTTTTGCTTTGATGCAAGTCTTTAAAGACCGCAAAAAGATTAAATATGAGAGTTCGTGAATTTGTCTTATCGTAGTCCTATAGTGGTCGCAAACGCGTTCGTTAAATATTAAATAACTTCGGTCTTTGCCGTAGAGCGAGAAAACTCATCCTTCATTAGAATTTGCAAAATGTGAATGGTACATTCTTAGTATCAGTTGAGGCTGGTCATTCCTTAATCGCCAGTGGCTTATTTCGATAAAAAAAAATTACTAGTTTTTCTTTTTAATATTCACTTACATTTTACCATAATAGAATTAATAAGAAATATATAAACCAGGATTTCGTAATTGTTTTAAAAGAGTGTTCATAATTAGCCTTTTACACGTACTTCTTCATCATAAAGATCTAGGCTTTGGAATGTGCAATTAGCTTCACTTTTTTGATTGACCGATTTTTTACCAATTTGGAAGTGCCTGTAAATGGTTTATTATTCGAAATAAATGCTTTGATTTGATTTGAGTCTCCGCCTAACCTATCGGGGATTATCACCGTGATGTTATTCTATTATAGAGTTGATGTGATAAAAAAATTTTAGCCATTGTCATCAGCCCGAAGTGCCCTTCAACATTTACAAATATCTTGGAGCATTATTGGTTTACTATTTATTAAAAAGTTTCTTATTTTTTTAATGTAGAACATAAATTGCCCATTAATCTTATCGTAATTGGCTGGCAACTTGCCTAATTAGTACTCAAACGGCTCCCGTTATCAAAACAGGTCTTGGACCGGTGAAACAAAATTAATTGTACTGATAAAACCTAACTTAGTAACATCCTACAAGAACCTAAATTAACAAAATGTCTAAAAAATACCAAAGAATATTTTTTATAGTTTTGATAAGCTCGTACTTGGCCACTTTTTCGCCTGGTAAGCGATGTTGTGGTCGACGATGGAGCTCGCTTGACCAGAAGTAACCTATTTACCTTTGACGTATAGACCCCCAAATTGTAGCAATCGGAAAACCGACACCGGCAGGAAATTCTATTCCTGAGTTGTACACAAGATGAAAGTGTCCTCAAAACATTTTGTCTGTTTTCAATTGACACTAATAATAATAATAAAATACAAAAATAACCTTGAAATGTACTCCCGGATAATGGAAAAGTTGATAATTGATTCCAAGAATTAGAATAATCTCTCGTATGACAAATAAGACACTTAAACGATCAGAAAATTGAACTAGCCTAAGTGAACGATACTTGATAAAGATGTTACAAGATAAACGATATTAAAAGCCAAAAATTATCGTCTAAATGTTAATATTCTCCCGAAAAATTTTACGCAAAATTCGCGATGTGTGATAACCCTAATTCAAAAGCACGTGCCTGCCACATGACATGGAACGCGACGCTGATTAAATTTGAAACCATAAAAAATCATGGAAGGCAAACAGGACCTGTTACAGGGGTTGCGTGTTTATACATTGTTAAATAAATTGTACCTTTTACTCCGGTCAAAGGTAAACATTGGGATCGTTGCATGTCCCCCAGCCGTATTTGGCTACAATTACTAATTCCAGATTGAAAGATATTTTTTTATAGATTTCGTATTACGCAATGAGGTTTTTTTACGGTAGACCTATTATGTTTGTCTAGGAGTGGTTTTTCTTTTGATTAAGTTTTTATATAGAACATTTTAGTCTTTGATCTGAAAAAGGTTTGTAAGTACGGTTTGCTCAGGGAGAGCATCTAGCTCGATGTTTACTATTCATAAGGATAACGTAGGGTACAGTGAAATTAAAATCTCTAGACCACAAGATTGTACAACAAAAACAACTGTCTACGCACTAAATCGACTGTTTCTAAATATTCATAAACCCTTGACCCATTGGTATATGCTAGTGTAACACTAACAAAGGCATATCCAGCAATGTGTACGTACATTTATTCACCTCCGGCCAGAATTTCATACGATGCAAATATGCAGTTTGTCGGTGTTTCGGGCCACCTTAATGGCTTGTTTACTTTAATAGATAACACATTTGAAATACCGCTGCACGTGAATAGAATGACCATCCTTATGTAGGGGAAAGGTAGCAGGATGATTCAGCTAACATAGTGAATAGGTTATTTCTAGGCTAGCGTACTCCATCGGACATCGGCGGCGATCTCTCGCGCCGGGCCTTGGTACCGGCCATGGTCCGAAGCAGGGAGGAGTGGCAGGCGATCGCCTCCTTCTGCGAAGCAGTAATGCTTGCGAAGGAAGAGGCCGACCGCATCAGGCAATGATGCACACTCAGCCGACGGTGCACACTGTTCCCGCGCGCCTCAAGGATTTTTTAGCAAACTGTAGGGGCCTAGCAGGGTCGAAGCTTACTTTGGGGCTCTGGGGAGGTATGAAAATGCATACCACGGCCCTGGAACAAAGGCGATGAAGGAACGGGGTAAGTTTTTAGTCAGTAAGAGTCTGATACTATCTCCCGCTCCGCCTGAGGGGGAAAAAACGCATCAAAATCCCAAAGATCTAAGCGTACACATGGACAGTCAGCGGGAAGCGACTTTGTAAAACAAAGTACTACATACTACGAGTATGTAGTGATAAAATCATCTAAAGGTTCTTTTTTATATTTATTTCACCTGTCAGTTTAACGCAGACCAAAATCGTGTAACATAGTTCATTTTATTGATATTTTAAATTGCCTCATTGACTTCGTGGTCACAAGCACGACTGCTTAGCGTGGGGTCATGGGTTTGATTTCTCTTTCTTCTTTTTGAAATGACTCTGTAGCAACTCGAAGTTTAGAAATGGGTGATGTGATGCCCCCGTACCTCGGAAACTATGTAAAGTCGTTGGTCCTGCGCCTGATCTCTTCCCTATCATGTCTAAATGCTGTTACATTGGTCTATCAAACTATATGTAAAGAGACTACTATTGACTAATTTCTACTTGATCACTTTAAAAAAAAAAATCGCTTGAATCCTGCAGCGCGGCGCAAAACGAGACACTGAAATTTTCGTTTCAAGTGCAAGCAAAAATGAACTTAGTGGTGGTCAGGCAGAAGTGTCTTCGATGGTACCTGTGTTTATGCACAAACAAGTGCACTAAAACATCCACTGCGTATCTGGCTAATTTTTGTTATGATTCGTCATTTTCGGGATTCGGAGTTCAGTTGGTATATTGATTTGCAAGCTTAAGAACAAATAAGCCTAGTCAAAATAACCCAAAGCAAGACTAAAAAAAGTCTTAATAAAGATTTGAGGTGACACGATAGCTGTACCATGCATATTTTATACTCACATTAGAGACAGTGCATATTCAACAGAGTGGTACTAAAACTAAACAACCCACTTACTGCAGCACACCTGCGTTTTAAAAATCACATCATAACGATAAACTTCATATAAAAATTCAAAACAACTCATGCGTAATAAACTTTTAGAATATATTTTCATGAAAATTATTTTCATTTTTCACAAAAAAAAATCTAGAAAAGTTTGCATGCAAATGCACCACCACGTTTATGACATCACTGGTCTAGTAAAAATAATTTATGGTTCAGTCTCAACACTGACTTCGCATTTGGCCCAACCAGAATAAGCACCGCGGCATTTAAGATATACGGCCCTATTCTGGCTATTATGGTAAAGCTGAAATATTTCTTCCCCGTTTAAATGAAATGTGTGATTATTTTGGGTGGATTTTGTTATGCATAATAGATGGAGTTGTGACTTACCAGGATATAGAATCCTATTTTATTTCATAAGCACTGCGGGTTCTGTGTAACTTTTCTGTGTACTAGTTTTACATGCTTTATACGAGTACATCTAGTACCTAGAATGTCTGAAGAAATCATTACCTTAGACCTATTATACCTAGGTGACTTGAGAAAAGGAGAAAGTTCTCGATCCATCGGAAGAAAAAGAAAGAAAGAAAGAAAAACAAAGAATAATTAATTTTGTGAGAAGGATACGCCACGTCCGTGCAAAACAGCCACGCAGAATGCGACGAGTCTACGTCGCTGGTTTTCAGTGCGGGCCATTGACGATGTAGACATATAGACGTCGGCATGGTCTTGTTGAAGATTTTTGTTTGCCTCGATCGTCAGGAATAGGAGGGCCATTCCCAGCCACTGTAGGTGTAGGTTTACGGATGACCAGCAATGGGTAGCTAGCTGTCCAGCTGTCCGGTAAGAATCGAGCCGGAGTCGACGGAGATGGCACGTAACATTCCACGTGCGTCTTACAGAGAATGAAGGGGTCAGTAGGGTCGATTCCTGCTAGAGCTGCGGGAACACTTGAAAGAGTTACCGTGACCTTAAGGTGTTTTTAATATTATGTGGATTGCATCATGAATGCTGGATTGCTCCACACGCGTATCTTCCGCAAATGTCTTTTTCATACAAGTATTTATTGTAATACGTGGAATACGCACGCGGGACTCGAGGCGTAATCTTGAACAGTAGCTCTGCATGCGGAGCAGTCCCACATGCGTGATGAAATCCGCACGATATTAAAAAGACTCATAAAATGCAAAAGACTAATGAAAAAACAGGTGGGCTTTAGTTAACAAAAGTCTGACACGGCTTCTTGCTCCACCGTAGAGCGGGAGAAGTCATTTGATTACTTCTCACCTCAAAAAAAGTTATTGTTGTGTGCCACCGCAGGGATCCCGATCCCGCTTTCCGGCCACAGCAGGCTTGCGGATGGTGAGCAATGAGTAGCTCGCTGTCCGACCGTCCGGTAACCGTCTGGACCGGGCCTAAGTGGTCGATGGCGCGTATTGTTCCACGCGCGCTTCAAGATATGTTCGCAAACCATAGGGGCCCAGCAGAATCGAAGCCTACTGGGACCACGGGTTATGAGAAAGTGAACTCCAGGGTTCTAGAACGAAAGCAAAGAAGGAACAGGGGTTGGTTTTTAGTCAGTAAAGGTCTGGGCCAGCCTCCCGCTCCACCCAAGGGCAGGAGATGTCATTAGATGATTTTTGCACCTAAAAAAAATTGTCGTGTAGATAAATTAATGTCACTAAAGGAATCGATAGCACAAGAAATTCCCTTTTACATTAATAAACCAAAAAAAAAAAAACTAGCGAGGAGAGATTTGGGTTTTTTTGGTTATTAATTTAATGAAGACATATTTTCAGTGGAAATTATAATATTTATGGCCTTGAACGTGAGTAAGGGTGTCGTTATAATAATTAAATAAATAAAATAACTATTTTGTAGGATGGCTGCTAATGCTAATGTTGCCATCTTTTATCGAATTACTCGATTCACCCTCAGTTATTGATTATGATACTGTGCGCGTTCAATAATGTCTCTATTAGAAATATATATTTTTTAACCTAATTATTACTAAAAATTAACGGACTGCTAAATCAAAAAATAAAAATCCCATAAAAACAAAAAAAATAATAAAAAAAATAATAAAGTGAATAGAATAGAAAAAAAAACTATATTATTAATATTTGTTTCGATAAACTTAAAATCTTGAACGCTTCTCCAGAATAAGACCACATTAGGGATGCCGAACACAACCTGCAAATAGAACTTGAGAACTGCCGTAAAGATGCACAACAGTCTGGGACCGGGATTATTCCGGGACGTGGCACAGCCCTGGCCTATTGTGGGACAATCACAGATGCAGGCCAAAACTTAGGGGCTATTGCAACTTAGTGACTGTTTCTCCTCGGGTAAACTTGTGTTTTGGACACTGCATTATTAAGTAGTGTTTTGTGAAAACTCTTGTTTATAAAAGTGAAAGTTTGTGAGTATATGTGCGTGTGCTTGTGTGTGTTTTTTACTGCTTTACACTCAAACAGTGAGAGCAAGAAAAAAGAAAAGTGGTCAAATATCATCATTACGATTACTTTTAGCTTTATTTATACACTATTTACTTAAAAATAATAATACATAGCTTATGAAAATATAAAATAATATACTTAGCTTTCTACCATTACTTTTAGGGTTCCATAATTCAAAAGGAATGTCTTCTTCATGGGACAAGGGCAGGAAGAAGAAGAATTCAAAAGGAAAAAACGGTACCCTTATAGGATCAGTTGGTTGTCTGTCTGTCTGTCAAGACCATTTATCTCGGGAACGTGTGGAGGTATAAGTATATAATTGAAATTAAAACCATATTCTCAATTCCACGGTCTTACGTAGCTGTAAAAATCAAACTTCTAAGGTAAGGACAAAAAAGATACGGCCGTTTATGTCGTAAAAAACGTACATTTTGACACTTTCAAGTGAATGAAAATTCACAGGGTAGGTATTTCCCGTTGATCTAGAACCTTGAAATTTGGCATGAAGCAAGATCTTATATAGAACAATAGTGGCCAAGTGGTAACGGACCCGACCTAATAGTGTTTAGATCGCAGGTTCAAACCCAGCCAGGTGCATTACTTTTTGTAATTTATTTCATCATCATTACTCTCAAAACGGTAAAGAAAAACATAGTGAGGAAACCGGTATGTCCTAGAACCAATACTTCTAAGAAGTGCCCATTCCCTCTCCTAGAGAGGAGGCCTAAGTCCCAGCACTGGGAACATTAAAAGGCTGATTATGCTTATATTATGCTATGGTCTTAAAGCACAAATGTAGGAATAAATCTAAAAATTTTAAATTTGAAGTTACGTCACAAAAAAATACTTAATTTGATTCGGAAAAATCTTCAGGAGTCGATTCAGGAATTGAACTTTTTACATAAGTTTTTTGTATGGATCCCTTGGTCGGTGTGCTAGGCTGACTCGCACTTGCCCAGATTTTATTTTTTATTGTGTCATTAAGTTCCCGAGTTTAGCCTCTACATGCAAACAAATGTACAGATTTTGTGGTTTCGTTGTGGTCACATGTAGGATGTTCGTGAATGTTTGAAATACGAATATGTGTATAAATACATTGAAACTCACCCTTATATCGGTGTTAGGGACCGCAACCAATTCAGTTTGTTACAGTTTTAATGAATATAAATCTGTTTGAGCTTGTATCAGTGATTTTTTTGCAATTCGTTATAGCCATTAAATAGTAACATATTTAAAATACCTAGAACGTGCATACGATTTTTTCATTTGCTAAATTAAATCATCTTTAGCATTAGTAAACGGATGTGAATGAATTTTCAAAATAACTTCATTAACAACAAGTTATAAAACTTCAATACTGTTGATCAGAAGGAAAAGCCAGATATAATTATATAAATAGGCCCTTAATAAACTAGTACACCTCACCATCAACGATTGCATCACTGCTTACCATCAGGTGGGATCGCAGTCAAACATCAATCTATATTATTTGAAATAATATAACAGTGACATCAAAGTAACTTTACACCTGTACGACTGCCACAGAAAAACGCATCTTGACGAGGAAGACAGATAGAAGGTGTTATATCACGTTCCATGTTCTATCAATTTTGATATTGTTTGTTACAGTTAGTGTCAGACGCAAGAAATTCTGACCCTCAGTTTATCCAAGGAGTAACTATCGTGTTGCCCAGTAACCGCGTCGTGGAGGTCTATTTTGTTTTTAATTAGCCTATACTTTCCCACTGCTGGGCAAAGGCCTCCCCCAATTCCTTCCAGGTATTTTTCTCTCGGGCTACCTCGAACCAGCCCTTGCGGTAGGCGTCTAGATCGTCTCGCCACCTCTTCCCAGGTCGACCTCGGCGGTGTCGTCCATCTTCAGGTACCCATCTTGTGAAGACTCTTGCCCAACGATCAATGTGCATACGGCTGATGTGACCCGCCCAATCCCAAGCTAGTTGGGTGAAGGCTGAGGCCATAATATTGCAGTCACAGTGCTATGAACTTTTCGGTATCTACTTATTCCCATTAAACATTATCTATGTAAAACATGCTTTTACCTCCAGTCACACACATAAGATAAGCTTCAGCTTCTGAATCCCATTAAGCAAATTAGAAAATTCCAAAACCCATGAACGTCGAGAGAAAAATAATAAAATTGGGTCACTTCACTCCATTACCATGCAGAAATCAATAACATAAGGTAAGTACGGAAAGGCTTTCAGTCGACGGCGTAATTGCTGTGTATAACCGTAACCAAGCAGGAATATCAGAAGGTCAATTTGCATGATTACAAGGTCACCTTGTGGAATGAAATAAGATATAATGTTTCATTTGTGTAAAATAATGGCAGTTCCACCTTATACCGATGACCTGGTAAGCACTGCAGGAAACCGATGGATGCGAGACGCACAGGGCCTTTAATTCATTGTGGCGACAGCTGGGGGTCGCCTATGTCTAACAGACGCCTTTAGGCTGAAATGATAATGATGATGTATATCGCTTTAAAATGTTTTTTTTTTTTGTGGAAAATTATCAAATGGGTCACCGCTCTGGTTGGACTGATAGGAACTGTTTAACTTTTAGTGAAACCTCCTTTGCAGTTCGGGGCTACGGTAACTTTGTCGAATGACCCGTCAAAAACAATCACCTAACAAAACCGTATGGGATTCCACCAAGGAGGATGACAGAATTGAAGTCAAGAGACGAAAATATAAAACAGACTAGCGATGTAAAAGATAATCGACATAAGTCTCCTCTGCGTTACGTCATATGACCTGGTATTTCGTATCCTGTGAATTATCATGGTCCTCACTGGGTTATTGGTTCACCTTGTGGTAGACTTTCAAACGTCAATCCTTCTAGTGCACGGTGGCCAATTCGGAACCTCAAAAAGATGTTCAGAGTAACAAACATGAAACTTCATAGTGGCTATGAAGTGTGTTATGTTTTGTATTGTACCCCACCCTGTATCTCCATTGTCAAATTTTGCTATTACTGCGCAGCGACTCGTCTCGTGTTCAGAGCCGTCTATAAGTTTGCATTGAGTTATCACATGGCTTACTGCACTTCGTTCAGACTGGATTTTCTGCCTGTTTTTCTAATATCACCTATATGCGCCCTCAGCTAAAAGGCATTACGTTAAAAGTCATCGCTTTTCTCATGTGAAGCTGTGAGAGCGGATATAAAGGATTTTTTTAATATCTACCGTATAAGACACGGCCTTGGAGGGAGGCGCTGGATAGGAACACGATACCATAATGATGTTTGACATGGAAGGTGACGAATTTTCATGCATTATTTGGCCAGATTTTATACAGAAAAGAGTGATATTTAAAATCTAACCGGAATGTTTTTACGTTTTCAATTTTCTTTTGAAAGTATCAAAATATGCCTGATCTAGTTTTAAATATTTGATATTATAATCTGTAAAAAACGTAGTAGGTAGTATAATTTTAATATTTAAAATATTATGAGAATTTCTTATTGTGTTACTGTTTATGTTTCCTTAAATAAATGATTACCTTAAGTATCTAACCTTAATGAAATAATTTTATTTCAAATTTAAATGTCTATTATTTATTATTGTGTACACTTACGACAGAGTCTTGTTGACTGGTAGAGAATGCTTTGTGGCTTTTATACAACTACTGTACATAAAGTTCCAATATATAAAAAATGCCCACAAAGTCAGTTACCTTTTCCACATTCAAAGTAAACACTAACAGATTAACAAAAACAACATAACTAAAACGCTTTATTAAGATTAATCCAATAAACAACTATCTAGAACATTACACCGTGCACCGAACACAACAACGCTAACTAATTGAGTTACTCGTAGGATACACCAACAGTGCACCACCGTGTACGATGGTACAGTAGAACAAGATATTTAGTAGGTACTGTCAGTGCCGTAACAAGGAAAAGTGTAACGCATTTATGTACTGGTTTTTTATTATTATTTCATTTATTTATTTTTTACTTATTTAATACATTTTTAAATATTTTTTTAAACAAATTTATAAAAAAAAAACATTCAAAAATATAAAAAAATTGTGTGTTCCACCGGTATCGGGAATAGGATTATTATTATTATTTTTATTATTGGTAGGCTCGCGTTTGACCACTATTATTGATATTTATTTATTTTATAAAAATAAGGGTGTTTCTTAAGTTTACAAAAGGGCATACAATTTGGCCCCTGGGGTCTGTCTCAACGTGCTTGCGTGTTAATGCTCTAAAATGAATAAATCAGTCATCTATCCATACCGGTATTTATTATTATTATTTGACATCTCATATACTAAAACAACTGCTTAACATCAGATAGGATTGCAGTCAAGCACTATTTTAGGTAGCTATAGTAATTTAAAAAAAAAACAAGGTATTTAATATCTTTATAAGCCTCTTCCTCCTGTCCTCCTTCTTTGTCCTAGAAATCTCTCTTTGAAATGTGCTCCCGTTTAACATCAGCATGAACACGTGAACATATTCGCAAGAAGTTGGTAGAATTATCACAGCGTTGATTTGTTGGCTTCGTTTCTCATTTATAATAAGTAGTATTGTATTAGTTTTCTATTGGTCTGCTTACAATTAAGTTGCACCAGTCATGGATATTTCTGACCCAACCTAAGGTTGACTGGTAGAAAATGCCTAAGGCATTAAATTGTGTAGTATTTACTAGTGCATAAAGTTTTAATAAATAAATAAAACAACTGAAATGCTCCATTAAGATCTTTAATCCAATAAACATCCAGAACATTACAACGTGCACCCAACACAACAACGCTAACCAATTGAGTTATGATGTAAGTACACCAACAGTGCACCACCGTGTACGATAGTACAGTAGAACAAGATATTTAGTAGGTACGGTCAGTGCCGTAACTAGGCCGTGCCCAGTCACAGAGCCTTGGAGGGGCGCAAAATTTTTATATCTAGTACTTTTTGTTTGTATTGTATTTTCTTAAAGGGCTCAGTTCTGTTACACGAGTTCACATCGGGCTTATAAAAAGCTAGTACTGCTAAAGCTGCTAAAGCTAGCACTGGGTAAAGACTGCTGCATCAATTGGGTACCCTTCCCAGATCAAAATACCTTAGAATACAACGGCCAACGTCTTCAACTGGTTCCCCCTTTTTTTTTGGAGGAGGAAATCATTTCATAACTTCTCTCGCTCTAGGACGGAGCGAGAGAGAATGCCAGACTTAAGAGACTGCAGATTAAAGCAACACCTTTGTTTACGTTCAGGGCTTTTGCACCCCGGGTAACCTGGTAGCTAGTTGATGAAGCTGTCCGTGCTGGCTTCTGAAAGTAAAAAAAAATATCCCAAGGAGAAATACTCCCATATATACTCCCGGACTCCCATGTATAGCTCGGACGCAGCCTTGTAGACATCGACATTATAAGCGCACATACACAACACCAACAATGGAATACTAACATAATATATGGTAGTATCCCAGAACACGGTCTATCCAACATGGTGAATAGGTGCTACTTCTAGGCAAGCGTGCTCTATCCATACCATCGTTGCTTACCATCAAATATAATAGTGGTCAAGCGTGAACCTATCAATGATAAAGAAAACATGTTCATTGCACCAGTGCAACTACTGGGAACCGATCGTGGGACATCGCAGTCGCTAATGGCGTGTGATTACAGTGTTTGCTGTTTCATAGCTTATGAACACTATAATGACTAACAATTTTCAAGATTCTAGTGAAAGCTTTAACTTCGAATTTTTTTTTCTTTTTGTATTTTGTTTCGGGTTTCGGGGAAAACTAGCAGGTTTTGATTTGTCAGCGATAAAATTGAGAAGTTTAGCCCTTGGGAAAAATTGGCATATGCTATTAATGCTCTACCCTAGCGGAAAAACTCATTTAGTGGTTTCCATCTCAAAAAAAAAAATAGGTCAAGAGCGAGTCGGGCTCGCACACTGAGGGTTCCGTACACACTAACTTATGTAAATAGTTTTAAATTCCCAAATCCAGTCTCGGAAGATTTTTGCGAATCGAAAAAGTATTTAAAGGAGAATGACATAAATATAAATAATTAGCTCACTTGCTTGCAGGCAGAATACAGTAACTTTTAGGTTATAAGTCTTTCCTTGTAAACAATGCATTTCTTGCAAAAATAAATAATTGATTTGATTTGATATTTTTTTTTTTTAAGCTTGTGACCTAGCTTCATGCCAAATTTCAGAGTTACACGGTAAACGGGAAATACTTACCTATGAATTTTGATTGCCTTGAGAGTGTCGAAAAATACGTTTTTTTGCGACATAGACGGCCGTATCTTTTTTTTTCGTTAACTTAGAAGTTTGATTTTTTCACAGCTTCAAAGGACCGCACACCTGAGTATATAATTTAAATTTCGACACGATACCTCTACGCGTTCCTGATATAAAGGGTCTTGAATGACTGACAGACGGACAACCTGTTACGGATATGGGACCAAACCTGAAATTGCTAAAAATCTACATGGTCAGTACATTTATGTTCGTTCTAACAGGTCAAAATGTACTGAGCTTGCTAATATTTTTCGCGATTTCAGATTTGATCCCAAAGTAATAGTTGTTTGTTATCATGACTACAATCACGTGTTTAAGCATCGGTCACTAATTACCAGTCACCCTATATATATGATAAGGTCACCCATCCACTGCCTGACCTCGGTAAGCGTAAGTTAAGCTCGTGCGGCTGTTATTATTTAATTCATAAGCTCCTCTATAATTATCCGTGCCGTCAAAATGTTAAAAATAACGAAACTTGATTGATGAATGCAGCTTATTATCGACTTATGGAATTATCGCTTAATAGCCTTTTACATTATTCACGGTAAACAAAGAAAACCACAAAACAAAACAAATAACCAAAACACAAATATGTACCAAGCAATTATTTACCGCGTGTCAATAGAGATAAATAAAAAACAATCAACCAACACTACCAACACTGAAAAAAAAAACATTTGAAAAAATCTAACGCGTTCCGCGAGTAACAGAAAAACTGACAAAAATAAATAAAACATTCAAAAATGTTACACAAATATTTTTTCTAAAGGGCCGTACACATGTGGCTCAAAAAAATGTACCACTGAAATGAAATAAAATAAACACACCTTTTAGTTGCGGCGGTATAGAACATGAGTATAATAGGGGTATGTTCTATAAGACTCGAATAGTGTACACGAATTAAAAATTGTCAATAGACTGCGCCGGTTTTATTTGAAATACTGTGTATAGTTGATTCGTGACTTTAGTGAGCATATTTTTTTTTTTATCACTAGACACAATCATTCTTTTTTGTAGCTACGCCACTGAGCACTATTCCATAGAAAGATAAAACAAAGGTCAACCACAAGGTTTTTTTTTAGGTGGGAAAATCATCAAACATCCAATGCCTTCTCCCGCTCTAGGGAGAGTGGAAGGGCTTGTCAGACTTTAACTGACTTAAACCCACTTCTGTTCCTTCTTTGCCTTCTTTCAATGGCCCCAATAAGCTTCGACCCTGCTGGGCCCTTACGATAAGCTTTTTCCTTTCGAGGTACGATACCCTAAAAACATAATCAGTCAACAATTGACCGAAAAATCGGTGAACATACATATAACCTCCTCTTTTATCCTTCTTATGAAGCCGGTTAGAAACTCATATGTCGATACCGTTTTCAATGGGTCACCATTGCTCATCAGGTATTCATTAACACATAAAAGCATAATGAAATTGAAACAGTCAAACAACTAATCTCACAGCATAAAAAAGAATTTTCCATGTTAATCATAGTGTAGTTACTCATCAAAGGTAAACCGATAAAACCCGTATACACAGAAGTAAATATGCATCGACTGAGTAAAACTGTGTCGTCCGTACGTTCACCTTTATTTTGTCAATATAGGTCACTTTTGCTTGCATTTAAATAGGGTTTTTATGCTGAAAAGTGGGAATATATCTGGAAAATAAGATGGGAATTTTTGCTTTAAAGATAAATTACTAGATTGTTTCAGCGGTTTCACCACGTGTTTGTCGTTTATCCCATGGTACTATGTTTCTGGGATGAGAAGTATTGTGTGTTCAAGTCTACCCGGTTGCTGCGATTTTCGGCCACCGTAGGCACGGGTTTACGGATGATGAGCATTGGGTAGCTCGCCATCCGGCGGTCCGGTGTATAGTATATCTTTCCTATATAATGTTATGTTTGTCTAGTTATTAGTTGCGTCATTCCGTGTAAATAAACTGTTTCTTTAAAGATATGTCAGAAAGACTGAAGAGACTCAGTATGGCCGAAGCCTGCTGAAGCTGAGATTTTTTTTTAAAGAGTGATCATAGCCCTTTAACGCAAAATTCAACAGGTGGTTTCCATAGGGTTCACGTAGGAGGATTTTAGGGCCTGTGCGGTGTGCACACTTTTTTAAACACTTTTATCCTATATAAGGTCTATAGGCTGCGTCTGGCTCGCGTGCGTATCGTGTCTGTATCGCTACAAACGCTCTTCAACGGCGCGTTTAAAAAACGTGATGGGCATAGGCCCTTAGTCAACCAAAATATGATACATCCTAGAACTGGAGAGGTTAGTTGATGATTTCACACCTCAAAAAAGTTTCCTGTTTCATATAAACCCGTCCATTCGCTAAGACGTTACATTCGCATCAAAATATTAAGTAGCGGCTTCTTTCACCCTCGTAAAAGTAGAAAAGCATAAGCAGCGACCATTATAAAATTTTCCCACTACTGGGCATTAGGCCTTGTCTCTAGCAAAGAAAATGGGCCGTAATCATCCACGCGGGTCCAGTGCGCGTTGATGTCACGTGTCTTAGAATGTTTGGTTCTAGGACATGCCGGTTTCTTCACGATGTTTCTCTTCACCATTTTGAGAAATAAATTACACTAAGTTATGCGTCTGGCTGGGTTTGACCTCGCAAACAAGAACTCGTATGTCAGGATTGTTACCACTAGGCCACCACTGCTCTTATAAAAGTTCTCTTTCTAAAAGTAGAAAACATATAAAAAATATAATGATGCCACTCGTTAAACAGTATGAAGTAGCATTCTACTGGTGAAATAATTTTCAGAATTAGTCCAGTAAAGGACATTGCCAATCTTTGTATGGGAGTTGGACCAAGTGCTGCCCAAAATGAACACATAGTGCATTTTGTTCCTCAGGACAACACTAATACGTAAACTGAAGCGCTTCCAAATCTGTCTCAGGAGTCAAAAGAAAAAAAAATTGTTTTGTTATGGATTATTTACTTTCGAAAAGTAGTTTAATAATTGTATTTAACGTAATTAATGACTATAATATATAACCCCTGGGACGCCGGGGTTATTGAGGGGACATTGACCCCCCTTTATTAAAATAAATAAATAAATCACCAAAATAAAAAAACTGAATTTTTCTAGGAAAAACAAAAATATAAAGACCAAAATTTTTGGACAAATAAATTTTGTAAAATCGTGTGTAAAAAATGACAATTAACAATTTTTAAACGTCTTTCAAGTAATCAATTACACTGAAAATTACCTCTCTAAAATATTGGTAGAGATGTATTAATGTTGCCATGTTCTAAGAGAGAGAATTATATTTTTTTCTATGGCATATATTATTTAACAAGTCTATGCACTATAAAGCCAAAACAGCTATTTTTTAATCTAGAAATGTTTATTTCAAGAAGAAACATTAAGTAAGTAAAATGAAAAAACTTTGAAGTAGTTGAAAGTTTTAAAATTATGAAGTTCACTGTTATGTCTTAATCAAACTTCATAAAGCGTAATTTCTAAAATATTAACACCAAAGTTAAGACTAAGTAATGTTTATGTTTTTGATTTGTTAGCTGAGTGTAAATTAAAGTGACTATGAAGTTTAGCGGCAAAGAAAACCACTGGCTGCTAAAATGAAAAAAAATAATTACAGTCAGAAAAAAAAAGTTCGTTACCGTGTTACTGACCAACGGAACTTCATACTCTCATAGATATCACAATGAAGATAGTTAAGTGACTATGGCAATATAAATAATTAAATGGTTCTGAATAGTTATGTTGAAAATGGTATCATCAAAGTGACCTATGATGATGATGGAACCGGAAAATAGGCACCGGAACTCCGTAATGAATCAAAGTATCCTAGCCGTGTTTGGGCTTATCAGAATTGTCATAAGATGAACTTTATTCACACTTTAGTGCAAGTCCAATGATTGGTTGTATAGAGAATATACAGTTTGCATGAACAATTTGGATTTCTTATAATAAAATCTAAAACGACCCAATTGACGCCGTGGTTATATTTATATTTTTTTATATTATATTTGTATTTATATTATTATAGCCCTTGACCCAAGTAGGCTTCGACCCTGCCTACCTGCAGCTAGCAGGCTGGGCCTCTACGGTTTGCTGACAAATCCTTGAGGCGCACGGGAACAGTACGCGCCGTCGACGACTTGGGCTCGGTCCAGTTAATTCCTAGTTTGGTGTGTATTTGATTTTTTATTTATAAACTTTGTAACATGCTATGAACCCAGAGTCAACCAAACTTGCATAGAAATAAGTTTTTGTTGAAACTATAAAAACCTTAAAAGTTTGTGGTTACGATGTCAACAGGATGCTATAAGACTGAATCAGTGCAGAACTTAATTTACGGTGTCTAACATACTCACCGTTTGTGTACAATTGTACACATGCGGCCAGAATAACTTAGCCAAACATATTTTTTTGCTTTTGAAATAAATGTTGGAGAGAATTCTTCTGAAAGGTATGATGATTAAAACTGTAAGAAATTACTAATTATAAACGTGAAACTATAAATAAGTATCACTGAATGTGAGCCTATGGCATTAAGTCTGCCTTTGTACAGTTTTTTACTTGCGCATAAAGTTTAAATAAAAACAATATAGAGTCGGCTTCAGGTACTCAAATAGTGTAACAACCTCTCAATTAAGCGACTACCATTTATTTTATATTATTTGCCAAAACCCACAAACTATGCTGTCAATGTTAATTAACATTTCGTTGGCAAATACATTTCACACGTACAACTATGGAACTCCACTAACATGTCTCTTTTTTTTACAATTAAAACCACAACATTTAAACACTATTCGATAACACATTTCAATTTTCGATTTTATAAATTGGCATTCTGATACGCGAGTATTGCCACTATCGAAACAGTTTGTTCGGTCCATGGCCCTTTACGGTGCGCCGGTGTGGGCGCCATCGCTACGGAAGCGAGTGGCGGCCCGGCTAACCGCCTGCCAGAGGGTCATGGCCATCCGGATGATCCGCGGATACCGTACGGTGTCCTGCGAAGCGGCGAGCCTCCTTGCTGGCCTACCACCGTGGGATTTGGAGGCAACAGTCCTTGCACACATGCATGACTTACGCGTGGAGATGCAACGTCGGGGCGAAACTCCGCTGCCGCGACAAGTCGCGGCATGGCGGACAGAGCTCCGGCGGGATCTCATGGTGAAATGGCGAGAGCGATTGTCGCAACCTCGTGCTGGGCACGCCACGATCGAGGCGGTAAGGCCCCTCTTTGAGGCGTGGCTGGAAAGGCCCCACGGCGTCGTCACCTTCCGTTTGGCGTAGGTGCTGACCGAGCACGGCAAGTTCGGTCCGTACCTGTACAAGATTCGTGCGGAGACGACGCCCGGGTGTCGCCACTGTGCGGACCGCCCGGTGGACACGGTGGAGCACACAGTCGAGGTGTGCCCCGCTTGGGAAGAGCAGCGCCGTGTCCTCGTGGGGGCGATCGGCGGCGATCTCTCGCGCCGGGGCTTGGTTCAAGCCATGCTCCGGAGCGAGGAGGAGTGGCAGGCGGTCGCCTCCTTCTGCGAAGCAGTAATGCTAGTAAAGGAGGAGGCCGACCGCCTTAGGCAAAGGCGGACACGCCGCCGCCGCCGCCGGGTATCCGATCCCAATTTCCGGCCACCGTAGGCGCGGGCTCGCGGACGGTGGGCAATGGGTAGCTCGCTGTCCGTCCGTCCGGTAACAGACCGGTCCGAGCTCAGGTCGTCTACGGCGCGCACCGTTCCCGCGCGCCTCAAGGAGTTGTCAGCAAACTGTAGGGGTCCAGCAGGGCCGAAGCCTACTGGGGCCAAAGGTCATGCGAGAGTGTCACCACGGGCCCCGGGACAAAGGCGAGGAATGGAAAGGTAGGTTTTTAGTCAGTAAAAGTCTGACACTGTTTCCCGCCCCACCCAAGGGCGGGATTCGTCATTGGATGATTTTACCTACCACAAAAAAAAAAAAAAAAAAAAAAAAACTATCGAAACAGTTTCGAAGCAATATAACTTTTAACTTATATTGGCCCAAAGTGTATAGTGTTACAGTGTGTTGTATGGAAGTGCAACGACCACGTATTGTAAAGAAAGCGTAACAAAACCGGTTTAAATTGAGTCAAACAATTTGTTTTACTGTTTTGTTATCATTGGTTCCATTTATATGTAAAACAGTGTAAAATAGAATGCACTCTTAAAGTAAAGGAATATTCGCTTTTAATGGTAATGTAGAACGAGGTGTGTTTTCAAAAAAAGGCTCAGTTAGACTCATAAGCCACAGAGATTTGAAAACTTTAAAATCATAGAAACATGTTTGAATATCTACATTTCGGAAATTGACTATTTCAGATGTAAAAAAAAAAACTTTTTACAAAAACAAAAAACCGACTTCAAAAAAACACCAAAAAGTGCAAAATATTTTTAATTTCGGAAGTCGGTGTTTCTATAATAGTTACGTACTCCTTATGGCAAGTCGTTTTGCCGCAGGAAAACAATCACAAAAATTTCACGGTGGATGTGTGTGTCTTCAGTTGCTGTACCGTTTCGAATAATTAAAAAAAAATCATAAAAATATATGCTCTGTTGCATTTTCAGTTTTTTGTGAGGTATTAAGAAAATAGTCGACATAGTTTCTGAAAAAATAGCTTTTAACTGTTTATTAATTACAAAGCACAAAGCAGTGGTGGCCAAGTGGTTACGGCCCTGTATTACAAGTTGTAGGCCGCGGGTTAAAACCCAGCTAAGCGTATTACTTTGTGAAATTTATTTCATTACCACTGCTCTCAAAACGGTGAGGAAATCGGCGAACCTAAAATTCGAAGACATGTGAAATCCACCAACCCGCACTGGGCCCGCGTGGTAGATTACGGCCAGTTACCTCTCCTAGAGAGGAGATTTAGGTCTCCCAGCAGTGGGAACATTATAAGGCTAATGCTATGCTATGCAATTCATTACAAAAATACAAATATTTTTACAAATTATTCGATTAAACAGCTCGTAAGTTCAATAGAGCAAATTATCAATTTGATAATTAATCCCAACACTCAAAACAGTATCACACTCTAAACCAGTAATCACACAAGTTTATAAACGCCACCCTATCGGAATGCGGCAACCGTTCCGGCCGAGCGGGCCGGAAGTCCGCACATGGCCCGCTTCCGTCACGTCACACCGGTCACCCACGGCCGGAGCTTCGAGCTTTTTTGTTACACTCACATGACAAACACACAATAATTACGCCAAATCAAGTGTGAATTTTTTGTATTGGTTCTTTGTTATTTTTTCAATCCCTTCAATGTAAAATGATAGTGATTACCGGCTCAAATTGATTTTAGAACATAGATACAATGATCTACAATGGAACTACCAGCCTCAATTTCATGGTAGCTTCTGCTAGCTTCTGCCAGCGGCTACGCCCGCGTGATAGTCGGTTTCTCCATACGAACTTCAAACCTCCGTTATACCCCCTTAGAGGTAGAGTTTCGTACAATACGTTCTCAGCGGATGTCTACACCCTCTAAGGAAACTACCTGCCCAATTTTGTAGATGTTATAGTTTCTGAGATTTGGTGATTAATCAGCAAGTGGTAGTTCGCTTTTATATATACACATACATAATATCCCTATCTATATTCCCCTATCTATATCCATCTTTGTTTGTTACGGGGATGGTGGGACTAGACACTCTAGAACTCAGACGAAAATTACATTTACTGACTCATTACCATCGTCTCCTGACAAACAAGGTGGATAATCCAACTACGCTCGAGCAGGTGGGACTTGCGGGTGTTCCGAGCCGATTCCTGGATGGAGGTGGAGGCGTCGAGGGCCCTCGTCGTCGGAGGAAACTGTTCGCCGCGTCACCGAGAGTGCGCACACGTCGAGGCGCTGCAGCGCCCACAGCTCGAGCAGTGACACTGCTTAACTCTTTGCTCGCTCAGCACATAGATCTGGATATCTTCCACGACAAGCCGTACCAAGTTTGTAAATATATATATTCATTTTTAAGTTTCTTGTAGATAGTCTATTCACATATTTTGTTTTTATTAGTCTTTAAGATTGTAGAATATAAGTGTTTTGGTCTTGTACTGTTTACTTATATATTTTTAAATAAATAAATAGTAAAATAAAATAAAAAAAATATGCAAATATTGTTTTCTGCTGTATCAATATCGGTAATTATTGTCGTTATCATCATATCAGCCGAAAGACGTCCACCATTAGACATAGGCCTCTCCCAAGTGTCGTCATAATGACCGATCTTGTGCGTCTCATATCCATCAGATTCCCACAACCCTCATCAGATCATCGGTCCACCTTGTGGGATCCAGGGCGACCTGCGGACTCTCCGTCCGCGTATCGGCCCATTGTGCTGCTCGACGAGGTGGGCAAGCTCTTTGAAAGAGTAGTTGCAAACCGCCTCGTCGCGCACCTAGCACGGGTCGGGCCGAACCTGTCGGATGACCAGTTCGGCTTCCGCAGGATGCGCTCAACGGTGGACGCCATCATGCGCGTGCGAGCCCTCACGACGGGGAATGCAGTGTCCCGGGGCAGGTGTGTCTTGGCGGTGTCTTTGGATATCGCCAACGCCTTCAACTCCCTGCCCTGGAGTAGCATTAGGAGCGCACTCCGGTACCACCGGGTGCCCGACTACCTCTGTCGTGTGATCGAGGCCTACCTGTCGAGCAGGTACATTATCTACCCCGGTCATCAGGGAGAATAGAATCGGCGAGAGATGTCGTGCGGTGTCCCACAGGGATCGGTACTAGGGCCGCCCTTGTGGAACATCGGGTACGACTACGTGCTGCGCGCCGACCTCCCCGACGGGGTCAGCGTGGTCTGCTACGCGGACGACACGCTGGTCCTGGCGCGGGGACGGTCGTACCAGGCGGCGGTCGAACTAGCGACGCGCGGGGTTGCGACAGTCGTGGAGAGGATCCAGCAGTTGGGACTCGAGGTGGCATTGCACAAGTCCGAGGCCATGTGCTTTCACGGCCCTCGGTACGCGCCACCACCGGGTTCCCAATTAACGGTAGGAGGAGTTCACATCGGCGTCGGGTCGACGATGAAGTACCTGGGACTCGTCCTCGACAGCCGGTGGAACTTCGAGGCGCACTTCCGACGTTTGGCTCCCCAACTTAATCGGACTTCGGCTGCACTCAAGCGGCTCCTGCCGAACCTGGGGGGTCCAGACGCCTCCTGCCGGAGGCTCTACGCTGGCATCGTTCGGTCCATGGCCCTTTACGGGGCGGCTGTGTGGGCGCCGACGCTGCGAAGGCGACCGGCGGCCCTGCTGAACGCCTGCCAGAGGGTCATGGCCATACGGATGATTCGGGGATACCGCACGGTATCCCGCGAAGCGGCGAGCCTCCTTGCTGGCCTGCCACCATGGGATCTGGAGGTAACAGTCCTTGCACGCATGCACGATCTGCGCGTGGAGATGCAACGCCGGGGCGAATCCCCGCTGCCGCGACAAGTCGCGGCTTGGCGGACAGAGTTCCGGCGAGATCTCATGGTGAAATGGCGAGAACGACTGTCGCAACCCTGTGCTGGGCACGCCACGATCGAGGCGGTAAGGCCCCTCTTTGAGGCGTGGCTGGAAAGGCCTCACGGCGTCGTAACCTTCCGCATGGCGCAGGTACTAACCGAACATGGCAAGTTCGGGCCGTACCTGTACAAGATCCGTGCGGAAGTGACGCCCGGGTGTCGTCACTGTGCGGAACGCCCGGTGGACACGGTGGAGCACACGGTAGAGGTGTGCCCCGCTTGGGAAGAGCATCGCCGTGTCCTCGTGGGGGCAATCGGAGGCGATCTCTCGCGCCGGGGCTTGGTTCAAGCCATGCTCAGGAGCGAGGAGGAGTGGCAGGCGGTCGCCTCCTTCTGCGAAGCAGTAATGCTAGCAAAGGAGGAGGCTGACCGTATCAGGCAACGGCGTTCACGCCGCAGCCGCCGCCGTAACTGCGATCCAAATTTCCGGCCACCGTAGACGCGGGCTTGCGGACGGCGGGCAATGGGTAGCTCGCTGTCCGTTTGTCCGGTAACAGACCGGACCGAGCCCAAGTCGTTTACGGCGCGCACAGTTCCCGTGCGCCTCAAGGAGTTGTCAGCAAACCGTAGGGGCCCAGTAGGGTCGAGGCCTAGTCTGGGGCTCTGGGAAGGTATGAAAATGCATACCAGGGCCCTGGAACCAAGGCAGGGAAGGAACAGGGTAGGTTTTTAGTCAGTAAGAGTCTGACACTATTTCCCGCTCCGCCCAAGGGCGGGATTTGTCATTGGATGATTTTACCTACCGTAAAAAAAAAAAAAAAAAAAAAACCTTGTGGGATGCCTTTCAACAATGTGTCTTCCAGTACATGGCCGTCACTCCCAAAACCTTTCGGCCCCATCGACCATAATTATTTTACTCTTCGTCTTTTAGACGTTACAAAATAAACATAAAGGTAAAAAAACTAGCCAAGTGTAAATCGAACTTGCACATGAAGAGTTCCATAGTACAACATTAATACCGAGCAAAAAAACGGCAAACAAAAAACACGTTTGCTGTATGAGAGCCCCACTCAATTATTATTTTATTCTGTTTTTAATATTTGTCACAATAGTAGCAACAGGAATAGATACATTATCTGTAAAAAATTCAACTGTCTAGCTAGCTATTTCGCTTCTTGAGATACAACCTGGTGACAGACAGATGGACAGTGGAATTTGAGTGATAGGGTCCAGTTTTTACCCTTTGGGGAAAGGGGAACAAAAAGGAAAGAGGAAAAGACATGACCAATTTCACATCAAGAACATTTAGTCCAACACAAAAAGGTCCCTTATAGCCAATAAACTCCCCCACATCATTGTCTCAATCATTAATCGTTCACAAAATCTAATAAAGGACAAGATAAAGGAATCCGTGTTCAATAGTCTGTTCAATAAATAACATAAAAGGCGTTTAATTAATATTTATGGGATCGCCGCGTCCGGTAAGACTTTATTGAATCAAATCATTGTCGCCTCTATTTGGGCGATAAACGTTAATATGTTTTTGTCTTTACTTTTCCTCTAAATAATAGGGGTATGTTATGTAACAAGTTGAAAACAAAATGCAGGATATTTTTAGGTAGGAAATCATTCTAATGGCTTCTCCCGCTCTAGGGTGGAGCTGGAGGGCGGGTCAGACTTTTACCGACTAAAACCCACTCCTGTTTTCCTTTGTTCTAGGCTTCGACCTAGCTGGGTCCTTACGGTTTTGCTAACGTCTCCTAAAGGCGCGCGTAGAATACTACGCGCCTTCGCCGACTTAGGCTCGGTCCGGACGGTTACCTGACGGCCGGACTGCAAGCTACCCATTGCTCGCCATCAGCAACATCGCGCCTACGGTGCTGTGTTACTGATTTGCAATTGATTTGTGTGTCTGACTGACCCTTTATGACAGAAATAGATATGTCAAAAAGTAACACAGAGAATACTTAATAGTGGATTGACGGGTTTTGGTCAATAAAAGTCAAATTACTTATGTAAAATAACTGCTTAAGTAACAATTTGTTTTCTATAGTTAAGATTTTTTTTAATTTTTCTAGAAGATTCCTAACCTCAAGTAATGACTTTATAAGTAATTATTTAGCAACAAGTAATTATCTCATTATAAATACTGGTGTTATACTTATGAATAATTAGGCAAATTACCGGCTAAAAAAAAAAACGATTTTAATAAACCAAAACGATTGCAATATATAAAAAATCCAATTGTATTGAGACTTTCTCCTTTTTTAGAATTAATGAAACAAGTAATACATATTATTATAGGTATTGTTATTGAATAATGTTTCGTAAATACAATTCATTTGAGATTTTTGCCTATAACGAGTATTTTAGCTTAAAATAAACTCATTATTTAACTAGTATTATAATTTCAAAAACTAAGTGTAAAAGCCACCGTTGTTATAGATCTCAAAGAAAATGCTATAGCTATATAATGTCTAAGGTGTTTCATATCTAAGGCAAATCATTTTCTAAGAACCACAGTGTTACCTCGTCTTCTAAATTAATTTTTGTATTAAGTATTTAATTTAGTAGGGGAAGAACATTCAAAGTGCTCCAATTTTCATACAAGCGATAACGATTCCAGAAATAGAGATTCCATCAAATTAATATTCGAAAGTCCTTACTTAAGGCCAGGTTCTACTCATTTTGAACTTTTTAAACCTCTGGAAATCCACAAATATAAAAAAGAACACAATGAAAAATTATTGTCTTAAAATTGACTATATGACTGAGCGCCAGGCAAAATTCGTAAGTGATATAAATTTGTTGGCTTGATAAAAAAAAATCGCGAATCTGACCCTAATTTATGATTTCAAACTTGTATATCAAAAGATTCATCATCATCGTCATCATCATCAGCCTTTTAATGTTCCCACTGCTGGGACACAGGCCTCCTCTCTAAGAGAGGGAATGGGCCGTAATCCACCACGCGGGCGCAGTGCGGGTTGGTGGATGTCATATATCTTCGAATTTTTGGTTCATTAATCAAAAGATTACGTAACGGAAATACTTAAAAAGAAATAAAGCTTGTTTTTAAAATAGCCTCGTAAAAACAAAAATATTGAATAGTTATTGTTATTTTTTTTTTAGAAAAATAAAACCGCTGTTTCGGGGCCGCGAAGTCGATATAGGCCCGGGCGGAGTTCACACAAAATACTCAGTGACTACAATCGGCCCTTAATCAACCTCTAATCGTTACCATGACGGTACTTATAGAATACCGTTGTAATTTCGAAAACTTCCAATTTAGTATTTCGAGAATGCTTAATAATAGAAAGTGAAACGCTACCTTGACGTCAAGTTTTGCAAGAACTAAGTACTCAACAATTAATACAAGTTTAACTATGAGAATTCCTGGCCTGTTTAACTGAGAAACTCCAAGACTCATTTATATTTAATTTACTTCGAGATAGACGCGACTGAATGTTTTATAAGCAATTGTTTTCAAGAACTTCTAGTTAACTCTTCAGTGTTGTTGCTAGCTTTATAATTAGTGTTAAAAAAACGTTGCTGATTTGTTTTACATTTCCAATAATATTCCGAGGATATTTATCTTAGTAGGAATTGAGTTCTGATTCATTGTTTATCAGAAATCGTAACTAGCACATTGCATACGGGTGATTTTTAGCGTTAGTAGCATTTACGGAGCATATTATTTTATACAACTTTTTAGATATATGTTCGAAATCTCGGAAATGTCGAAAATACGATTTTGGGCAAATACATAACAATACTTGTATTTTGGTTTGTACAAATATAGGTACTTAAAAAAGTCTACATTCATGCAGGCAAAGCCACTAGCAGAAGCTAATGTAAAATAAAAGAATATAAACTCCTTAGATATGGTAAGCAAAAAGGTTGGTATTTTAAATTCCATTCCCTCCAAAAACGTAAGCGGAAACAACCCACGTGCTAACCTTACTTCCTCAAAGAACCCGACAAAATATACCCGAAAAATAGAGGTACGAAATTCAAATCGCGGCTGTAGACTAAAGATAAAATTAACGCAAAGGTCTTAACTCACTTAGAAATGTTATACAAGCGACGTACATTATTCGCATACTAAGTTGGCGATGCAAATGAACGTAAGGCTACGGTCGAGGGACTGATAGCAGGCGGAAGGGACCTACTAGACGCTTCGCTGTGACATACGGACGGCGAAAATTGAAGGAATTTTGTGATATTCTTTTTGGGAGGAAGATTTTGTTAATGTAACTAGAAAATAATGCTGAGTGATGCTTGTTGAGAGATGGCTAAGGATGAGTTTGCTAGGAGACTTTTCTGTTTTGACTGAAAGAAAAAATGGATGGATTGTGTTAAGAGTGATATGAATGAAAAAAGAGTTAGTGATGGCATGACGGATGATAGGACGGAATGAAAGAGCAGGAAGATGATATTGGCTGTTATATAATAAAATCTGGGCAAGTGGAAAACGTGTTAATATTCTGTGATTTTGTGTCGAATAATTAATTTATTTTTACAGAAAGCTTACAGGCTGACAACAAATACAATGATTGTAATGAAAATCGGAAATTAACACTTCGATCCACAACTACCCAACTTGTTCATACAAAAGTAGACTCTAAACATCGGAATTAAGGCCTATAGTGGCGTGGATGTGAGAGGACACCGGTGTCCTCTGAGCTAGGACAGATTAATAACAAGCTTCAACATACATAAATTTAATTACAAATTTCGTTGATCTTTTTTTGGTTTATGACAAAGATATAAATTAATTTCAGTAGGTGTATATTTTTTAGCGAATCATTTATTTGCAAAGATGAAGAAAAATACTACATACTGTTAACTTCAATGACAACTATTAAGCTACAAGATAGTCTCCAAAATATCCCGTGCTTAGGATCTTTCTTATATTTTGTGCATTGGTGCAAAATAGATAATTTTTTGGGTGCGATGGTATGTATATTATTGTAGACTATAATAATAAGTAGGTATGGAGAA
Organism: Leucania comma; assembly: GCA_958295575.1. Lineage (NCBI taxonomy): Eukaryota > Metazoa > Arthropoda > Insecta > Lepidoptera > Noctuidae > Leucania > Leucania comma. Next base: position 22,773,444 of record OY282467.1, on the reverse strand, counting down.
ATTGACACATGTACTTTGTCGATGTGCAGGGTGCCTCTAGTAGAGGCCGCTTGAACTGATTAAGTAAAAAAAAAACTACTTCATTAAAGTAGTTATTATTTTTTAACTTTAATTTCCATAGTCGAGACACTAACCCATATTTATTAATATTTTATGAATAAGAAAAATTAATAAAAAACTAAAACACTTAAAGAATATAATCGCAAGCAACAGCATATACTTACGTGAAGTATTAGAATAAATTACCCAATAACTACACAATACCGAGTGCTTCCGATATGGTCTGCTTGCCACCGGACGCCAGTTGGCTGCGTCGGTTAGTTTCCAACCCGGGTTCGAACCCCACACACGTTGGGAACGCGGTTTAAAACTTTACGCGCGTTTAGTTCGAGAGTTTACAAACTTTGTAATATATTCTCTTTACGGAATATAAAGATACTAGTTTATAAGCAGTTTGTACTAGTTTGTACCGGTTTTTGTTTTTGGTTTTCGCGCGTTTACGAGGCGCAAACGCAGTGATTTGTTGGTTAGTGTTCGGACAAACGTTGGTGGGATTTAACTGGAATAATGTGGTGGTTGGTGAAGTTGTCCATCGTTTTGCAATGTAAGTTATGTTTGATTTATTTTTACAAGCAAGATTCGTGTTTATTTTTATAGTGGAAAAATTCAGTTCAAATCCTCAGAGTTATTTATTCAGTGTTATGTTTACGACTTAAATATTTCTTTAACATTATTTTTGCTTTAACCAGCTAAGTGTTAGAAGATATTTTTATAGACGAAATATTCGTACAAGAAAAAAAAATGGCATATTTGGATCTTTATTTTTTATTTGTACAAATATAGTGTTAAATGCACACGTAGCAAAATATAAATTGTGTATTTTAATTTGGCCTATCAACGATAATATTAAACTACATATTTGTCACGTCAATAGTGCTCGAATGATTACTAAAAAGTAAACAAATATGACAGCACACTGACCCCCATAAAAAGATCAATATTATCAAAGCCATAGGTCGTATGTTAGCTACGATATATCGATTAAATATCAGGTGCTTTGCTATTGGACTAGATAAAATAAGGTACACATGTAGTTTGACAGCTTGCTTACTTAAGTACCCATTAAAAGTAATAATGAGTTTATTCAAATGTCATAATTATGTAGCTAACTATTTGTTACAGTGTTGTTGTATGCATCATCAAAAGCTTACTTAAGCATAATTTCTAGCAGATTAAAATGTGCCTACGCGTCTTGAGGTACTGTCAGAAGTATCAAACAGTCCAATGATTTTCATAATGATAGTAATGATGATGATGCGCTGGTGTCCCCAATTTTTGCTAAATTGTCACAAGGATCAGCATAGTTTTTAGTAGGTTGAAGTATGCGAAGACGTCATGAGGAACTGTCAAAAGTAACAAACAGTCTAATGATTTATTACTGTCATAGTAATATTGATGATCTGCTGATATCTTCAACTTTTGCTTAGCTGTTAATAAAGTAATTTTCGTAATTTGTGGTAACGTTTTCATTCGCATTGCAGACGCAAATTGTCAAAAACACCCTTAATTTGAGAAGTTTTCATCGTAACTTAAATATTTTATTTAAATAGAGAAAGAGGACACAGAAATTAGTGAAATTCAAATTCAACCGTACTTATTTAGGAGATAATCTATACATTCATACGTCGAGACCTAATAGAATGCCAGCGCTGCCTTATTGTCGTTTTAAATAACGCAACCATTAAATATATGCTACCAATAGTCAGGACATAGCGAACAAAATCGTAATCCGAGACTTGTTACCTAGGGGTATTAAGTCGCACAGTCTAGGGTGGACGACTGGACCTAACTTCAGTTTAATTTCGTAAATATTTTTCGTATTTACTCTGTAATTAATTAGAATTCAATCATTTTCGCAAACAGTTCTAGGAAATAGCGTAAAAACATATAAATTACAAATTTAATTCGCATGTTTACTATTTAAAGCTAGAGGACATAGGATGACAGTTTTTTTAAGACATTTCTTTTGATGTCCGCTCTATAGTATCTCTTTAAATCTCTTTGGTCGCAACATACATACGTCAAATTAGGCGCTGTTTCGGGCTCGCAGAGATTTTTTTTTCACTATAATTTTTTAGTTTATATTACGATTTTGTGAGATATGAATAAACATTTTTCTTCCTTTGTTTCTTTCTTAATTTACTTTTATATAAATAGAATAAAAAGAAGTCATTTTGCGTTCTGTCCACTCTTCTTAAACCACCTAACCTTAACCTAACCTTATGCAATTTGCATTCATGCACCCGGTTGCGTCCCTAGCACACAATAATTAATACAAAATAATAATAGATATTCGTATGCCAGACATGGTGGTTATAAAAGTAATGTTGACTACGCTTTTAGCTTTTAGTCATGCTGTGGACTGCGGAGTATGATTTCACGTTTTTCCTATATTGTACAGTGTCACAACATAGAGAATTGTAAAGTAGTAGGTACTAGGCATGAATTGTCAGAAAATGTACTAAATTATTTATTAGGATTCTAATAAAGTAGGTAAATTCTAATAAACTAATAAAAAGTCACTGGTAGAGATAATGGGCCGTAGTCCACCACGCTGGTCCGGTGCGAGTTGGTAGGTGTCACATGTTTTCGAAGTAAAATATATTTATCTAGTAAAATTTGTGAGTTGAGAAGTCATCAAATAATTCTTCCCCTTCTGAGTGAAGCGAGAGGGAGTGTGAGTGAATTTGACTGAGTAAAACCCACTTTAGTTCTACGTTTAATTTAGTCTCTCAGCTCAATATTTCGAAAATCTAATTCACGATAGTCGGAAAACCAATATGATCAATGATGATTTAAATTTACCTCCTAAAATGAAAATATACTTGTTAACAATAATAAGATACTGAATCATCATTTGACGTGGTATCCTTGCTTTCAAGGATGCTAAATGCATAATACACTTGAACGCATCCGATTCGTGCACACATATATACCAATACAATCCATGTGTAATTCAAGCCTTCAGGTGAACCCAATAGTACAATATCAAACTGGAAATTACCACTAATTACTAAATTAAACATGCTTGTTAAACCGTGGCTAGGAGTAGGTGAGCCACAGTAGAGCTCGCGGTGCATATGACCCGTGAATTATCGATTCACTGTCAACGCCCTTGATCGACTATATGAACTGTGAATTTGGTTTACAGTCCAGTTGTTATTTGGTTACTGGCCTGTCCTATAATAAAATGTACTTTAAAGTCTTTTTTATGGAGAACTTTATTGAAGTATTTAATAAAACTTCATGCAACACAATGTTATAAAAGCGGACGTAATGTCTTAGGTGTTCTCTTCTCTACCAGTCAAACAAGTGTGGCAGGGAGAAAATATGGCAAGTGTATAAAAAAAAATGACATATACACCGTTAAATTTTGGTCGTTTTAATCTCGTGGAGGGCCGATTCGGTACATGAAACACTATCGATTTGTAAAGATAAAATTTTAATAAAATAGTTTCTTTAAGTGAACGAGTCAATGACCTAATAGGTTGTGAATTGCAGGTAGTTAGTTGCGTACAAAGTACCTGCAGTTCATTGGCCTCGCTCAGCTGACGTTCACTTAAAGAAATTAATTTCGTACATGCGTAAATTAATTAAAGATTAAAAAAGTACATTATTTTTTAATTTTCTCTTTAGAAATCGATAGTGTTTCATGTACCGAATCAACCCTCAACGGGATTAAAACGATCAAATTTAACGGTATTTATATATTTTTGGGATGAATGTGCTATTTTTGTAGAAAATAATATTGATACTGTATTTCAAACTCTGAATTATTATAAATTTATTATTTTGTTATATCTTCGAGTGTCGAAAACTTAATCAAAAAGGGAAGATGGTTAATTGTAAAAGTTTTAATGAGGTGAAACAAACTTGAGTGACTACTAATGACTTACCTCCAGTTTGTCACAAAATCTATGTAATGCTTATTAAATGCTAACTAAAATACCTACTAAATTAAAAAAAAAAACACTTAATCGTCGATTTTTTCGTCATTTGAAGCTACATAGGTGAGGCCTTTGTTTTGTAGAAGACAAGGAACACTGCAACAAACTCAGAGGTCACAGTTTCTTTAAAAATACGTACAGCAAACATGTGATTCCGTGGCTGGCGTAATATTGATAACTCGACTAATACGTTTTTTTGTATTAGCTCTATGCATTCTACTCATTAGAAATTTGTAGGGAAAAAATTGACATGTTCCTAAGTATCTTAGTTTTGGAGCAATCGACTGTGTTACTACGACAGTCACAGTCAGTAACTTTTCATACAGGTATTTATTGTAACGCGTAGAATACCCACGCGTAATGCGGGTTTGATACTGGCCAGCAACCCGCATGCGGAGCAAATCCAATATGCAGAATATTTCAAAAGGCAAAAAATGGGCACCGCGTGCTTATTAATAATAATAATAATAATAACCTGTTCCCGAAGTGTATAAATGCACAATGTGTGATAATAAAGTCTGGCTGTGATTTATCTGTGATAGTTCAAATGTCAAATGATTGTATTATTATCGATTCAAAAACAAAAAACCGACAATAGTTATCAATTCCCCAAATAACTAATCTTTACTGTTTTAGTAAAATATATTATTTTTCTTCACTCTGAACACCCTACTCCCCTTTCGGTCTCTCTTTTTATAACACCTGACACTATTTTTCTCTGCATTACCCAAAGGTTGACTGGTAGAAAATGCTTAAGGTATTAGCTTTCTCTGTAAATTTGTGTGTATAAATCATGTATTAAATAAATATCTGTTACAGTGACAAGCTTAATGGCTTGTCACTGTAATACTTACAAAAGTGTATCTGTAGTTTTTTATTATTTTTGATAGATATATCAGATATAGAGATATTAATTATTTTGTTATTATTGTTAGGCTTGCACTAGGGAATGCAATCCCGACTCAAGATCGTAAATTCGAGATTCGGGAACCCGAAATTTTCGGGATCTCGTCTAATTTTAGAAAAAATATCATATGACTGAATACGATGAAAACTGCTTGTTTGTGATAGTGAGGTTAATTAAAACAAAATATTATTTGAAAGAAAATAAAAGCCTTTATCCTTTTATTTACCTAAATAATTAACAGTTTTACTAACATGAAAATAATAAAAACATAAGTAGGTATAGCTCAAGGAGATTAATAAGTAGTTACGGGTAATTTTGAAAGTAACTTCTTAAAAAAAAAACAAAGTGTATCAAGGGCATCTAATGTCCGTTGCAATGTACCCAGCTGCTGAGAAAGCCCTCTCCGATTCACACTGGTTGACTGCTAAAACCTCCCCGTGTTCCTGCATACTCAAATAAATCCATTTCTTTTTTAGGGTTCCGTAATCAACTTATAGTTACGCCATGTCTGTCTGTCCGTCTGTCCGTCCGCGGATAATCTCAGTGACTGTTAACACTAGAGAGCTGAAATTTGGTATCAATATGTAAATAAATTAATCAAGCCGACAAAGTGGTAAAATAAAAAGTGGGAAAAAAAAATTACTAGGGTACCCCTCTACAAGTAAAATGGGGTGATTTTTTTTTTCATTTCAATCCTAACTTGTGAAATATTATTGGATAGGCATTTAAAAATGAATACGGTTTTATTAAAATCATTTTTTGATAATGTTAATATTTTCGGAAATAATTGCTCCAAAAGTAAAAAAAAAAATATGTGTAACTTTTGAACCATAAGTTTAGGACTTATGAAAAAAATCTCAAAAGTAGAACTGTATAAAATAAACTTTTTAGGAAAATTATTTTGAACTTGACAGCATGTTTTTTACCATTGCCGCCCAATCCCGTCAATCTCGAACGGGATCTCGTCAAACTATGCTTCGGGATTGATCCCGAAAAATTACACGGGATCTCGCGAGATCGGGTTGCATTCCCTAGCTTGCACTTAACTACATCTCATTTGATCGTAAGCGATAATCCTGTTCAATCTTGACTTAAAGACCCCAGGTTGAAGTTATCAAGATGTACTTTGTTCTATAAAATATACTTCCAGGTATGCTGCGACTATTATTTCAGGACCAGATATTTCCAAGATTTGGTATTCAGATATTTATGGATTTAAAAGACATTATCTGCAAATGCGTCACTTTTTCTAGAACACTGGGTTAAAGGTTTGAATATAATAGGCTAAAAATAAAAACACATTAATAACTAAGTTATCTGTTGGTTGAAAGGTCGAGGAGCCAATTAGTCAAAAAAAAATAGCTCTTCAAAGTTAAATTACCACATTTGTTTATATTCGACATCTTTTTTATCTGTACTCGTATTATGAAGAGGAAAGATTCGTGTATTTGTTTGCAATGCAGGAACTTAAAAACTATTAGGCCAATTTCATTAATTTACTTCGCTTTGTCTTTGACTGATTTTATTTAACTTGAAGCTTATAAATAAAATCAGAATTTTAGTCAGACAAGACAAGATAAAGTATAATTTGTTGCTCGACTATTGGAAGGATTAAGTAACAAATTAAAATCGTCTGTGAAATGTATTTTATTAACTCTACAATTATTACGCATACTTCTACATACATTCTACAACCCAATAAACCAGACTGTATAACTATTAGTATAGATATCTGAAGTATCGCTGATACACCAAACAATATAAAAAAATCTAGTGGGAAAACCGACTACTAATAATACCAATAAAATCTATGACAAGTCAACTGCATCGAACACACAATAAACACGGTGTTCCACTCCAAGTTTTGATCCGCAGTCAACCTAAGTAATATAAAATTCAAATGTAGCACGAAATAGGAAGCACCAATTATCGGATGTATTATTCATTCGTAGTGCAGTCGTGTCGTCCGTACCGCGTCATGATATGACAACTATTTAATTTCAAATAGAGAACGAAGAATTGTTATGTGCCAGCTACGTTCGGAATTTTAATAAATAAGGTTTTAGTAGAAAATTATGGAATTAAGGATGAACTATTTTATGAATAAGTAGGTGTTACAATCTAAGTACTATTTTTTTTTTATTAGATATCTATTATGTAAACCGTTCAACTCAAAAATTACCATTTGATGAAGACTGTAATAATGTAAAAAAAAGGGAAAAGCACCACTAAAAATTTATCTCCTCTTTGCTCTACTCAAAATTTTGCGATTACTAGCTTAAACATAATCAGCCTTATAATGTTTCCACCGCTGGAACTCAGGCCTCCACTCTGTAGAAGAAAGAATCTGCAACGCGAGCCCGTTGCAGATTGGTGGATGTCATCTGTCTTCGAAATTCAGTTCTAGAACTGTCCCGGTTTCCTCACAATGTTTTTTTTTCACAGTTTTGAGTGCAACGTCTACAAATACATAGCCTGCCTGATTTTAAACCTACGACATCAACTTGCTAGCCGGGGCTGTTACAATATGGCTACCACTGCCCCTATTTTGACGATTATGTATCATATAATTTTATTGTGGGTATATGGAAAAGTCAAGAAAAAAAAATCGAAAAAAAAATATTGAGTAAAGATTTAAGAAGTTTTTAATATTTCTCCTTTAGGTATGAGTCAATTATCTATGGTAATATTAATATGTTACTTAAAGAAAATTCTTCATCTAATTCGTAACTAGCTTTTGCAAGCGGTTTCGTCCGAATGAAAATCGATGAATATCCCATGAGAACGTACTGTCGGAATAAAAATGGATCCAATCCTATATCAAAATTCGGGTCAAGGTCTACCAATGTGGTAAACGTGTCCAATGATCATATCCGTTCGGCCATCGAAGTGTGATGATTAAAAAATATTGTAACAAACAGATTTGTAGTAGTAGGATGGCTTTTAGTAAATTTAATTGGTGGGAGTTTTTGGTTCAATTGCTTTTTTAATTATTCTCGAATTGATTCCTGGTAAATATTATTATGTGTACACAACTGGGTAATTACGTGCGATCTAAGTAAAATTGAGCTGAAAATTTTATTATAATATTGACTATCTTAGCGGTACTTGATAGGAATACTTGTTTGAAATTTGCTACTAAATATGCAAAAAAAAAAAAACAAAATGTGTCCCGGCCGAAAACTGATGAAAAACGAAATAACAACGCGTATATTCTGTATTCAAAACTAAGTTCTTTTTATACTTGACACTAGCTAAATGTACAAATATTACTGAACAAAAAACATAATTCATTGACATAAAGATAACTGTCATGGTGACATTTGAATGATAGGCTAACTACCCCTAATGCGAGCCTCTGGAAGAACCAATTCTTTATTTATTTATCGAACAATAAGCTGTTTTTTGTTGAGTCATTGTCCTCACTTATGGCTGATAAATAGCTCTTTTATAAATACACCACCATTGTGATATTAATTTTTGTGACAACGGTTATAGGGATTTATTACATTTTTATTACATTACTAGATTCATTCTGGGACGAAGTCAATATATGTACACTGTTAAATCTTGATCGTTTTAATCCCGTGGAGGGTCGATTCGGTACATCTGACTATCGATTTATAAAGAAAAAATTAAAAAATAAAGTACTTTTTGTTAAACTCTAAATAATTAATGCATGCACGAAATTAATTTCTTTAAGTAAACGCCAGCTGGGTGAGTCCAATGACCTGTACGTAGTTAGTACGCAACGACTGACAACTACTTATTAGGTCATTGACTCGTTTACTTAAAGAAATAAATTTCGTACATGCGTATATTAATTCGAGTTTTAGAAAAAAAGTACTTTTTTTTATTTTATTTTTACAAATTGATAGTGTTTCATGTACCGGATCGACTCGTATGAATCATGTTTTATACTAATGTACTTAGACGTACGTATATGATTATAGAACCCTGACTATTAGTAAGATGTGGTTACTTTTTTTTTTTGAAGTGGTAAATGATTTAATTACTTCTCCAGCACATTAGTGTAGCGAAAGACGGTATCAGACATTCAATTCGATTCAATTATTTTTTTTTAATTCCACAATTACTTGTTTGCTGACTAAAACCATACTTTTATTGTTCATTTTTGCTCTTTGCGTTCTAGAACCAGGGTTTATCTTCCGGAAATTCTTCGTGAGTTCGGTATTTTTGTGCACCTAGCTGATAAAACAGGATGATTTCATTTTTGGTGTAAAACTATCTACTCACAGTGCTATTTGGCAAATAGGCAGAAAAACTTATTTTAATTAATGAAAAAGTAAATCAAAATAATTCTAATTTCTCAATTTCCACCAAGAATGCGACGCCTCTACCAGAGGTATGCATTAATTTATTCGTTCGCTTCGCAATCAAAGCGGAACCGTGAATTACGGTTAAGATGTAGACTTACCAAAAAATTCACTTACTCCCAAATATCCCGATTTCTACGTAGAAACTGCTTCTACAGGTGGAATTCGGAATAATTGGATTCCAAATACCGGGAACGCCACGATCTGTGAACCGTGTAAGTGTTACCGCCTATAATGATAAATCATTGTCGCCTCGACATGGAATTTTGTGTAACCGTATGATTTCGGAATAAGGAAGGAAATGTGAAAGCCGATTTCGTTGATGGGGAACATCGGTTTTGTGATCAACAATTTTTTTGTTCTAAATCTTTGCAGTCAGCTGTGTGATTTCCTGTGTAAATAGGCTACCTCTTTTTTAGGGTACCGTACTCGAAAGGTCCCAACGAGACTTAATTACTAAGTCTCCGCTGTCCGTGTGTCCTTTATTTTGTCCGTCCTTCTGTGTGCTTGTACGTCTATATGTCAGCGGGCTGTATCTCATAAACCGGAAGAGATATAGAGCTGAAATTTTCACAGAATGTATATTTTTATTGTTGCTAATTCAAAATTGTTTTTGAAAATCTGTTACTACGTATTCCAAGGGTTATACAACCAGTAGTAAAGTTAAACATAGAAGGCGCTTTCTATACAAGGAATGTTACTTTGTCAGTTTTTGCTCGATTTTAATATTTTCGTACGGCACCCTTCACGCGGAATCCGATTCTCACTTAGCCAGTTTTTCTTAGACTCAAAAATGTTTGTCTTCCGCTTTCGACATTCAGAATTTTGAAGATACTTAAGTTATCAAAATCTTGTGTAATGCTAAAGTTTGAAGAGTCCTCACTCCGTTGAGTTTGACAAGTTCTCAACTTTGGATTTACAACTCAAGAACTGGTGGTTGTAATTTGATTCTACCATAACTATTTAATTTTTCAAGGCTTGAAATTTGAAGGCAAGGTTAAATGGCAAAAAAAAAAATAGGAAAAATCTGAATACTGTGATAGTAGATAGTAGATACGTCACAAAAAAGAAATGCGATTCGGGAAAATCTTCGTAACTCAATTCGGAAATTGAACTATTTTAATAGGTAAGTTTCTACGGAACCTTCGTTGCACTTGCCCGGTTTTATTTTTATTTAATTGGATCTCCATCGAGGAATACATTGTAGCAAAATACCTAAATCAGAAATTCTATATTTGGTCCTATAGCGTGTGATCCTTCAGTTACAGAAGACCACAGTATGCTTAAATAACGAGGTGAAAGATTCACATTTTAATTATTGACTGGCCTGTTGGTCTAGTGGTTAGTGGCCCTGACTGCTATGCCGGAGGTCGTGGGTTCGATTCCCACCCAGGACAAATATTTGTGTGATGAGCACGATCATTTTGCACGGTTTGTGCCTGGGTGTTATTTATCTATAATATGTATTTATTTAGAAATATATAAGTATGTTTATCAGCTGTCTGGTACCCATAACACAAGCACTGCTTAGCTTGGAACTAGACGGTGTTGTGGAAAAAAAAATTACTCAAGCCCCAAGCGGACACCGATGTCCGCTCACCAGTCTTTCTATTGTGTCTCTAATTACAGTATTAAAAGGGTTAAATGAGGGTCAAAATGGATTTTTAATTAAAATTATGAATATACAAATCGAAAACATCTATGATCTTTCAGAACCTCTATTGTGCATTAGCATTGGAATTTTCAAGGCATACAATGATAATAGATACTTAGTTTCTCAGACAAATGTGCTTCCTTTTCCTTTGTATATTCCAAGTATTAGTACGAATGCGTACGCGCCGTATCCTTACTATGAAATCGCTATTGAATAATCTACTGCTCACAACGCTTGACCTTTGCAAGTTGCATCAGTATTCTATTTGATTAATCACTGTTTACATAAGTATAAGAATATAAATTGAAGAGTAGAATCAAACTTTTGCAGGATTTTTTTGAACGAGTTACCAATTACTAATGTTGCGTGTAACACTACAATTTTCGATAGACATTTCCAGAGTATTTTCTTACGAACCTAAGTATTATCATGCAATATTTGACGGGTTCTTTATTTCAATAAAGTTATACACCTGTAGGTACACAAAAGAACCAAGAGAACCCAGGTTGCCGACATAGCACGAATAATCGCCAAACATAAGTGGCAATGGGCAGGGCACATTGCACGCAGAACAGACGGCCGTTGGGGCCGAAAGGTTTTGGAGTGGCGACCACGTACCGGAAGACGCAGCGTTGGAAGGCCTCCAACATGGTGGACCGATGACCTGGTCAGGATCGCTGGAGTCCGATAACAACTTTTTTGTAAAAACCTTATTTTATGTAGGTACCTTTTGTCAAAGTAAATAAATTAATATGAGTATGCTATTCTATATTATCTACAAAAAAAAAAAAATGAAGAAAGAGAACAGTAAAAATCGCTTACAAACTTCTTGAATATTCTGTCTAAAATCAAAATACTTTGCTTTTACCCAAATCAGACACGGAATAATGAACTAGGACTATAATTTAAGCAAACACCCCTTTACATTCGCAAGTGAATCTCAACAAGTCAAAGGCGGGCATCAATTTTAATTGTTTCAGAATTGTATTCATTCCAGCACTGGAATAAACTTATACATTAATGAAGTTTTACATTAACGTCATGTCGTGCGGCAGATGCCTTGAGCTCAACTCGCTTCACTGCATTTTACCAAAGATTATAAATATAAATACAGAGAGAATATTACGGTTTGAGTTTTTCGAATATTTTGCAATTATTTTTATAGTAACGTAATTTAATTTTTTACATCTATATTTATACACACTGTTTCTACATCTCTCACTCAATTTTTCTGTCGCAGGGCTACTGGTTTTTTTTTTTTTTTAAATAACAGCTTTTTTCTCTACTTGTAATTGTTGTCTTCAATTAAAGTGTTTGTGTGTACATAAATTGTACACCTACAACGTGTACAGAAACTGTCTTACTATTTTATGGACACCCCGCTCTACTTTCACTTACACATGTCCAATCCAGTCCCATTTAAGCTCTGTGTCTTTAGCTCTCAGTCTTCTGGAAATTATCCATTGCGATAGTTACTATTCAAATCGGGATCTACAATTAATATATACATTGCCATATATTTATCCTCGGCTAAACAGAACAGTTGCTATAGTTAAATAAGGGATGACTATATTGAGATGACGAACAAAGAATTATGAAAGAATATGACATGTTACGCTTACTTATAAAAGTGTGTTGGGATTTAGTCAAGATAATGGTAATGTTAGTGTTCGCTGCCACAGGCAAGTATATGGAGATTGAAAACACATCATGATTTTTAAAACATTTTAATAACTACAACAATCAGTGTGCTTACGTTCCGTGATGCCTTTTGCCACTGTCTTCTCAATCGCGCATTTTAACAATGAGTCTTCTGTAAACCAATGCTTAATCTTTGCCATCACTTACACGAACAATGTGTGCCTTGCTTTTAAATACCACCACTAAATAATGTAGGTACTAGCTTAATAAAATGATGTTTGTTTTTAGTTTCCTTGTTATGTTAAGTGATGTTTTGTCACATAACAATGACTTACGAAAGATTTCAAGAACTATGTTAGTAGGTTGTTGCATGTTAAGGGTAGGTAATTTACAATTTAATTTAAATGCTTATTCTACAGGTGCTTTGCTTTTAAACATACATTTTTAATCACATTACAATGTGAGTACAGAAAATGTTGTGATTCATAGTGAGGTCAGTCTGAAATAAAATAAGAAGGAAATAGTTGAATAATGACAACATGACATTTAACGATGTTCAAAATCAAGTGGTTTCTGTCCTCTCATCTATTCTTAGCAACAATCAATACTTACTACAAACTTGAAGAAAAAAAGAAAACTTTTCTTTTGAAAGATCGACTGATCAGGGTTGCCTAAAGAGGCTAATATTCTTACCAAAGGGTAAGAATATAAGCCATACTTATTTAACCAAAAATCCTTTTTAGAAAAATACTATTTTGATGTAGCAGGCACATTATGAAAGGTGTGGTTAAAAATGAAACAACAGAACGAGTAACTAAAACACCTCCTTACGTTGATGATACAGTCGTAAATACTGCTAGTCTTGCAACCTACTTTATAAAGGAAATAGAGCGTGAAGACACAGCACTGGTGTGTGTTAAAATTAGACATTATGGAAGAACACAGTAGAGATCACCTCTTGGAAAACCTCATCTTTTGAACTTGCTTACTGAGGTAAAAGTTCCTTCCAGCTTTTAGACTAAGCAGGTCAAGCAGTGGTTGCTTGATTTCTATTTTGTATGCAATCGGAAGCTAGGAATTTTGAAAACAGTCTTGGTAAGGTAAGTATTTAAGTAGTAAGTAACCCGGTTGCTAAATTACGGAGGTCAAATTAAATACTAATACTCAACTGCATTAGGTTATACTAGTCGCCAACCCCAACATATTTGAGGAAAGGATGGCACGTGGATTGATTGAAATTACTACAATAAGCAAAAAGATTATAGAGAAGAATAAAAAATATCCCGCATAACCACACCACCCCGATATCTCCCCGCGGGAGTCGTTAGAAGGAACTAAGGGATATCGTGTGGATGGACAACAGCATCCCCCTTACATTATGATGAGATATTTTGATTTCCCTAAGGAGTCGGGTCAAATAGTATGATGTCCAGAAACTATTTAAGATAACATTGCTAAATCTGTAATTATTTACACAAAAAGTTGACGAAAGCTTGAAAGTCGGTTACTGATGGTTTATTAAAGATTGTCTATATTGTTAAGGTATTTTTTGCATTGCATTGGTAAGATGACAGCAGAACGAAAATATGCATCTTTAAGATGAGAGAAAATCATAGGTAGTTACATTGGATTGGGTTGCCTCGGATATAACTCGTTAGAGGTAAGACGAGCCCGAGATCAGCTCGCTCCATGGCACTATTGACGCGCCTGGCCTACTTGCTGTGCTGGCACGCTTCTTTGTCTGGGACAACTACTGCCGCGGTAAAAAGCACAGATTTTTTTTCCACTGTTTGTTAGACAACCGTTGTAATTAATTAAAAATAAATAAATCATATGACAGCTATAAAAAAATAATATGACAGCTATAGAAAAATAATATGACAGCTGTCATCCGCACCATTCTATAGCAATTATAGTGTACTTTTTTTTTTTAATTAGCCTATACTTTCCCACTGCTGGGCAATGGCCTCCCCAATTCCTTCCAGGTATTTTTCTCTCGGGCCACCTCGAACTATAGTGTACTACTCAAATATTTTAAATGCTTCCTGCGATAAAGTAATACACACACTCCACATTTTCAACAATCTGAATTCGGTAATTTTAATTTTATTTTTATAAGCACCGATTGTCAAACTGCGGCATATGCTTACTCAAAAGCTTTCCTAGACTCTTTGTCTTGAGCTCCTTAGAACTACTATGCTTAGAGGTGTACAGCTTATTTATTTTCTTTTAATGATACAAACTAGTCTTTAATTGCGATCCCAACTGTTGGTAAGTAGTGATGCAATCGTTGATGGTGAAGCGGACTAGTTTATTAAGAGTCTATTCACTCTAGCTTTGACACCTATATTATAATCGGACGGAAAGATGGCAGCAGCAAATTGGATGCAGTTGTTTACTGTACCTCTTTAAAACCGTCTAGCTTGTGCTGTAAACTAAACAATCTAGGCAAGTCACGATACTCGTATACATATATTCAGCCATATCCATTGGTTCGTGAATTTAAGCATGTGGTAGTTTGAAGCTGGATTCAGCTTATAAACAAAGGAACCAAACTCACCTTTGTACTTTTCTCTCTGTATTTGTTATTTTCATTTTTAAGTGTTTTTTTATTAATTAACTAGCTTTTGCCCGCGGCTTCGCTCCCGCTGCACCCTACCCTACTCTACCCTACGTTACCCTACTCTACCCTACCCTACCCTACCCTATCCTACTCTACCCTACTCTACCCTACCTTACTCTTCCCTACTATACCCTACTCTACTCTATCCTACTTTACCATACTCTACCATACTCTACCCTACCCTACCCTACCCTACCCTACTCTACCCTACTCTACCCTACTCTATCCTACCTTACTCTACCCTACCCTACTCTACCCTACTCTACTCTACCCTACTCTACCCTAATCTACTCTACCATACTCTATCCTACTCTACCATACTCTACCATACTCTACTCTAATCTATCCTACTTTACCCTACTCTTCCCTACTCTTCCCTACTCTACCCTACTCTATGTTAGTTTTTTTTTTGTATTATTTAACGGGATAAAAATTATCCTATGTCCTTCTCCTGGTGCTGAGCTACCTTCCCACCAATCAGCCAAATCGTTTCAGCCGTTCTTGAGTCATAGTGTAACTAACAAGACTTTCTTTTATATTATACATAATTAATCACTGATTTGTTAACAGAAAAGAGATTGCCGGTATCCATCAAACGTATTATAATCTGCCGTCTGAACTTTTTTCGAGGCCAATAATATTACGTGTCATTGAGCCAACTGGCACACTCCAACGAACTTTTGATTAGTATTACGGAAGCATTGTTAAACTAGGACCAACTTTTGATTGAGACCCAATTAAAATAAAACTCGTATGACAGCTACACGTGCCAGTCAATTGTTGAATTGGCATTTTGTTTTTTTTTTTTTTTTTGTGAAACAGGGGCGAAATATTGTTGTTAGGATCGATGCCTGCGTGGGCTGTGAAATTGTTAGAAAGAGTTACCGAAACCCTGAAACACACGGGACAATTAAAGCAACATTGGTAGGTAGGTTTTAGTTCGTAAAAGTTTGGTACTCCGTTTTACTCCACCCAGTATGAAAGTTTTTTTTTTTTAATAAGCATTGCACATACTATACATACATACTAGAAATTACTCTAGTATAGTGTGTGCGTTCATTAAGGGACCATTCAAGTATTACGTATGCACTCACTGAGCAATGTTTACGTAAGCATGTGGGGAGGGTTTTTTTTTTTTTTTTTTGGGTAGGTAAAATCATCCAATGACATTTCCCGCCCTTGGGTGGGGCGGGAAATAGTGTCAGACTTTTACTGACTAAAAACCTACCTTTCCGTTCCTTGCCTTTATCCTGGGGCCTTTGGTGACAGTCTCACATAACCTTTGGCCCCAGTAGGCTTCGGCCCTGCTGGACCCCTACAGTTTGCTGACAACTCCTTGAGGCGCGCGGGAACGGTGCGCGCCGTAGACGACCTGAGCTCGGACCGGTCTGTTACCGGACGGACGGACAGCGAGCTACCCATTGCCCACCGTCCGCGAGCCCGCGCCTACGGTGGCCGGAAATTGGGATCGGAAACCCGGCGGCGGCGGCGGCGTGTGCGCCTTTGCCTAATGCGGTCGGCCTCCTCCTTTACTAGCATTACTGCTTCGCAGAAGGAGGCGACCGCCTGCCACTCCTCCTCGCTCCGGAGCATGGCTTGAACCAAGCCCCGGCGCGAGAGATCGCCGCCGATCGCCCCCACGAGGACACGGCGGTGCTCTTCCTAAGCGGGGCACACCTTGACTGTGTGCTCCACCGTGTCCACCGGGCGGTCCGCACAGTGGCGACACCCGGGCGTCGTCTCCGCACGAATCTTGTACAGGTACGGACCGAACTTGCCGTGTTCGGTCAGCACCTGCGCCAAACGGAAGGTGACGACGCCGTGGGGCCTTTCCAGCCACACCTCAAAGAGGGGCCTTACCGCCTCGAAGTGGGGAGGGTTAGATCTATGATTAATTTTGCGGGTTAACATTTGCGAAAAATCTGCTTACGTAACTCTTGAACGGCCCCTAACATGTAAATACACATACTTACCCAAAACACCCAGTCCCGAAACACCAATTATTTAATCAAGATTTCCTATCCAGATAAAAAAAAAATTACTTATAAATGTGACCGGAAATTCTCTCATGTGTGACCAACCCTTGTCATACTTCTATTGGGCATCGTATGAAACCAGAATTTGTCTTGCAATAATTGTATAATCATTATTAGTCTGGTTGTTATATTGCTACCAACATAATTAATTCCAAATTCAAATTGTTTTACATCATCATTCTGCTGTCAGTGCATCCATGTCCAGTCATTATTATCATCATTATATAAATTTTCTGATAACATTACAACAGTTCTGGGTTTATCAGATAAAATGGTGATCAAACAATTTTGAAATTATGTCTATCTTTCTACCATTAGTACTGGAATATGACTCCATCTCTTAACGATACACAGCCTCATTTTTCAAAAGCCTTATTAACATCAAACTCATATCATACTTGTTTCGCATTACTCAGCTAACTTATCAGTTATTAAAACCACAGCGAGGGAACTTTGACGAAGTACAAACTGAGATTGACGTGGAAACATTGTCACGTGATATGCAAATCATGGCGGATGAGTTCCAAAGAGTTTCTCACTCGTCTCCTTTGGTAGGAAGGCCAAAAATTCATAGATTAGGCAGGAATTTAATGCGTTTATTTTTAGGGTTCTGACCCTCAAAAGGAAAAAAGGAACCCTTATAGGATCACTTTGTTGTCCGTCTGTCTATCAAGACCCTTTATCTTGGGAACGTGGAGGCATCAATTTCAAATTAAAACCAAATACTCAAGTTTGTAGTCCTTTGAAGCTGCGAAAAAATCAAAGTTTTAAGTTAACGTAAAAAAAATAGGGCTTTTTAAATCGCAGAAAACGTATATTTCGACCCACTCAATGGAATCAAAATCCATAACCTACTTCCCGTTGATCTAGAATTCTGTAATTTTGTATGAATCAAGGTTTCATAGCTCAAGTATAGGAAAAAATCTGAAAACTGTAAATTTGTAGTAAGGTACTTCACAAAACAATACTTTTTTTTCGTTACCGACAAATCTTCCTTACTCAATTCGGAAATTAAACTGTTTACTGTTGTTATTTAACTGTTGTAGGTAAGTTTGTACGAAACCCTCAGTGCGCATGTGCGACTCGCACTTGCCCGGTTTTTTCATTTTAACATTTAAGCATTTTAAGATAGTAATACATGCATTATCATCATCATCATCATCATTTTAGCTGAAAGACGTCACTATTGTCCCCCCAAGTTACTATAGCGATAATCATATTATACAAATAATACACCGTTAAACTTTGATCGCTTTAATCCCGCGGAGGGTCGATTCGGTACATGAAATCCTATTGATTTGTAAAGATAAAAATTAAGTAATTATTTTAAAAACTCGAATTAATTTACGTATGTTTGAAATTGATTTCTTTAAGTATGTGTGTATGGTGTGCGGACACCGGTGTCCTCTTGGAGCTTGACAGTTTAAGTAAAAATATTTACAATTTCGCGCAATATTTTACAATCTTAAGGTGTTTGCACTTTCAGTTGCCATACATATACACCTTTTGACAAACATAAACGAAAGCAAAATTTTCGATTATTGTTTTTAAATTGCAGAATTCAAGGTCACCATATATTATAACTATAATCATTACCAACAGTATAACTAATTATTAAGGAAGTTTCTTTAAATATTTCTTCAGAAAAAAAAAGCTCAAAACCTATTTTATCCTATCTGAAAAACCCGACAAAAGTTATTGCTGACATTATTTCGAATGAAAAACCTTTTGTGGTCTCTCTAAATAAGTAGTTAAGGTTGGATTCTTAAAGAAGCGTCCCGTAAGTTAGTTCCTAATACGAAAATAAGACTGCAAAAGGAATTTGTAAAATATCTTTAAAATGAAGCTAAAAATGGAATCTGTGAAATTTCTTAAAAATGGTGGTCGCCCTAATGCATAAGGAAGTTTTAACTCAGTGGCTTTAAAAATTCAGAGTTACAAGTGACATTGGAGTGTCGATCCCCTATTAACATTAAGCAAGTCACTTTCCCGATGTTCCTCATTGGAAAACTTTATATTATTCTTTGGAATTTGATACTGAAGATTCTTTAGATGTGTATTTAATGGTTCCGCCTTCGACCCGGTTCGAGTTCATGAACGATTTTATAAAGGAGGTGAGGATTTGCGTAAAGTGGTACGGCTAAAATGTTTTGAGAGATTTCTTAGGAATTTCACAGTATTTTCCTCAAGGACATCGGTTTTTAAAATGTAAGGAGAAATTCTTTTGACCATTTTGCTGTACCAGTTTAGAGTGAAATATTTTTAGTCAGCCTTCCCATTTCTGAGACTCAGGTCTCTTCTCTAGGAGTGTATGGGTCATAATCCCCCATGCGGGCCCAGTACGGTTTGGTTAATGACACATGTCTTTGAATTGTTGGTTCTAGGACATACCAGTTTACTCGCGATTTTATTTTACCGTTTTGAAAGCAGTGGTGATGAAATAAATTACACAAAGTAATGTGCCTGGCTATGTTTGAACTCGCGAATTACAACTCGTAAGTCGGGGCCGCTAACACTCGGCCACCACTACTCACAAAATGTTTTGCTTGCATTAAAAAAGATATAAATACTTAATAATAAAGATACCTAATGTCGAGAATAATGAAATAATACAATCTCCATTATACAGACAACATCTAATTATCTTTTAAAATCATGTCAGAACTTGCTTTTCTTCTAAGATTTATTTTCTGCTTCGTTGACTTCCAGACACTATAAAACTCTCATTATTATTGGATACACGAGCACCAAGCAAAAAATCTCTTGAAAAATTGAATATCTTTTTCCTGTCTCTGATCAGGTCATAGCATAAATTAAAACTAGACCTTTATGATACCTTTATAACCTCATAAGACTCATTTCTCTCGTATGCCTTTGCCCTACAAAGACAAAAAAGGCATGTTCATAAGACCGGGAATCCTGTTTTTTTTATAATAAAACACCTTTGTCCTTAAGTGTGGATCGGCAGACCGTGAACACATGTCTTAGGCGCGTGCCTTACGCGCGCTGCTTTTGTTAAATAATGCATAAAAAACAAGGAAGGCATAAGGCAGGTCATGACTTGACGTGCGGCCAGCAATTAAGTCAGTGTTTTTATTATTTTTATCGGAGTGTTGGATGGGTTTGATGTGGGGTAACATTTTTATAAAACTTATGAAGATTGGACAAGTCACGAAGTTACTGATTTATAGTTCTACCAGCTTTTACCAGTGGCTAGAAAATTATCTATAGAGAATATTTAAATTATTCCAGGATCATTTACAACTCATATACATGTAGGTACCAGCGTAAAACAATAACATTTACATATGGGGACATGTACACAAACATTCGTCTTTAAGCTTCGGATTGTGCAATTAGCATCATTTCTTGATAATTCAAAAGTACCTGTAAATGGTTTATTCAAAACAAAAGCTATGATTCTTTGACTGACATTAAATTTAATGAGAATCTCAAAACTTGTGTATAATTATTTCGATGCTTTTAGAAAATGAGTCAATATTAATGCAGTTAACCGCCAGCAGCTGTACTTTGTATCCAGTATTTCCAACATAAGATAACGCAAATGAAGTTCACAGCTGTTTATTAATAAAACAACCACAAATTCCACCGCATCCGAGCGCTCCGGAAGAAGCAGGAGTTTGTAAGGCTTCCAGTACGGCACAGGGCCTTGTTCTACCGGTATGATGAGAGAATTCCTTCGCTTCTTATTAATTTCTGTTCTTTTTTTTTTCGATGTTCTCAGTTTAAAATATGAGTGATTCAAAGGAATTGAATTACTTTTTAAGGCTTGTGTTTTTGGCCAGTGTCAAATGTAAAATGTGTTCTGGTTTTTTAAGTTCCATTAGAATGCGAGTTAAACAAAACACATTCTAATGTTTTCGCAGTAAGTGTCAGTCTTGTCTTGTGGAATGCAATAAACGTATTGAGTATTGAGTCTTCTTAGCAAGCTTCGCTGAGCAATAGAATTCTTAGCTTCAATTTACAAGATCGCGCCTGTTTCAATAATTCCACACATTATCCAGTTGCGTAGATACTTCAAATTTAAGACTATAACAATTTTACATCGCAAATAAATTAAAACAGCCAATGAACTTTACTTGAAAAAATCCCAGCAAATCTTCCAAAAAGTTACACTTTGAGTACCAATATCTTTTTTT
Organism: Leucania comma; assembly: GCA_958295575.1. NCBI lineage: Eukaryota > Metazoa > Arthropoda > Insecta > Lepidoptera > Noctuidae > Leucania > Leucania comma. The sequence continues at coordinate 22,752,079 of OY282467.1, read as the reverse complement.
ATATATTGGTACTCTAAGTGTAACTTTTTTAAGCTTGACATTTTTTTTTGTTGCCAGGGTTTACAATGATAAAATACAACGAAATCAAACTCAATACAAAACTTTTTTCTCATCGGGGCACGAAACCTTTGGGCTACAATCTTTCTTTGATTTTTCTTTTATCATATTTTCCTTTTGACGCTAATAATGTGACACGTGCCAATTTCGATTACGTTCACTGGAAAGACTGGATATCTTCAATATGTAACCAAGGCAACGGAAGAATCGATCAATTAACACCATAAGTCGTGTCTATGTCAAGGAAGAAAATATTTATAATAGCTAATGACATCCTTGTATGTTATTTATTGTATGCAGATATATAACTTCCGTTCATTTGTCGTACGATCACGTATGCCAATGATTCTTTCCGCAAAAATAGGCCTATACTGTATTGGAAAAATGCGGGCTGAATTGTAATTTGAGATGGATCATTGATGAATAGCAAATAGCGATAGATTTTTTTATGTGAATATACATATGTTTTTTTTTTTTTTGGTAGTCAGAGGGAGGCCAAAGAAAAGATGGATGGATCATGTGATATTTAAGAAAAGGGAGTCAGTGATACCGTGTTAATTGACAGGATAGAATGGAAGAAAAAAGTGTTGCGCCGACCCCAAGTAATATGGAATAACGGCAGGAAGACGATGAAGATTCATAGATTATGTATTCAATAGATTTACGTTAAAATGTTTTTGATGTGAAGACAATGTGTTTGATATTTTTTACTCTTAAAAAGCTATTTTATTCACTGTCTTTTTATATCATTTGTGCGCATAGGGTTTGACTAAAAACAAAAAAAAAAAAAAGGAAAGGTTTCTTTTTATAACAGAAACAACCGTTATTTGGGTAGATCTAACAGTAGTTGCACTATACAGAATGAATTTTTCAAATAGAATTTCAATCAGAAACTATGAAGAATAGCAAAAAAAAAAAACACTCAAAACTGTATTACCTCCCATAATATTTTTCTAGCAATAATAATTATATGGTGTAATAATATAGCATGTGTTATTCTACAAAATCAAACGAATCGATTTGGAATATTGATTTAACAAAATTGAGCGCAATACTCCTATAAGTATATTGTGATAAGTTATTATTGTTTCGGATTCAGCCACTCGCGTTCACTAAAAAAAATCAACCTGTATATCGCTAAAAGAACAAAACAAAAAAACAATGGCCTTAGAACAAAACAGTAGAGCGCCAAATGCCGCCAGTTACTCGCTATCGCTGCTATTATCAGCAGCTTAATAGACTGCGCACGAGTCGGTCACACCCGATGATTCCGATACAGATGTCCTATACCCATCTCCCTCACTCGTACGTATACAGAGGGGTTGAAATTTCTCGTCTCTTTCTTACGCCGAACATATGATTAGTTCGAGTAACACGTGCCGGAAGGTGCGTGTTTAAATATTCACGATGAATAAATTCGAATTATTAAACGGATCTCCGGTCAAATGGGAACGTGGCATGCGAATTACGTGATGAGTGACATAATTTAAGAAAGATAATGAAGTACGAGTAGTAAATCGATATCGGAGTTAGAGACATAACACATACACATTTCTTTGGATTTTTCCTCTCGCAGGTCTGCTGTCACCTTTATACTAATGTCTATTATTTAATAGAGTGGTTTCGTCCGAACTAATTGGTCAAAAACCAGCTCTTATCGCACCGCTTTCAGGCACGCAAATGACAGTTTTCCGTACTAGAGCAGAAAAGTGCGCGTACTCGCCCCCGCCACAATTTTATTCTAATAAAATAGTTCTATGGCTACGAAAGTATGTTCCGTAACCATACTTTCACGGGTTCGGATTGGATTCGGATCGGACTTAGTGCGAAACCGCTCTTACGTTTTCTTTTTTTTGTGTGCACATATTTATAAAACAAAATAAATGAAAAAGTTGAACTCGAACACATTAATATTACAGACGACTAAGATGGTGAGTGTGTGTGTGTGTGTGAGTGTATGTTTTTTACTTCTCCACACTCAAAAACCCAAAAAAAAAGACTAAATTTTAAAATTCGAACCACGGAGTTTCGCTGCCTATCAGCACGAGCGTACACTTTAACTCCAAGAAAAAACTATAAATTGTACTAACACACTTGCACACCGTGACGGGGGTGGGCAACGAAGCGATGCGCAGGAGCAACGGCCTGTGCAATACTCGCTGAGGCTTTCTTGCAAAACATGTTGTTTGTTTCATGTTATTATTATTGCAGTGTGATGATGGTTCTGGTGTTTTGACATAAGTACAGTGCGGCCGACGTAACTCTGCGTATACTCTGCGAACTTTATCACTTCTGCACTCGTGAAATAATAAATGGTTTAAAAAAATAAATGGCGCTAAAGTTCGAAGAGCCTATTTCGAGACTCGCCAAGTTACATCGGCCGTACTGTAAATACTACGAAGGTTTTCTAAACCATAATTATTTTTACTTAATTGCTATCAGAAATCGGAAGCTTTTTAACCGACTTCGAAAAGGAGGAGGTTCTAGGTTCGGCTGTATGTATTTTTTTTTTATGTATGTTCACCGATATCTCGGTCTAACAGTAGACCGATTTTGAAAATTTTTGTTTTGATTGAAAGATTATACTTACGAATTGGTCCCATAAATTTTTTTTTTTATCTGATGATGAACTTCGAAGGTTTTGCTCTTTTTGCGTTATTATCATTGAAGTCGGTTGTACTTTTTTTTTGTATTTTTTTTTTTTCAAATAGACCGATTACAGGCACTTTTGAATTGTCAAAATGTCGGTCAGTCCAAAAAAAAGTGAAGCTAAATTGCAAGTTCCAAAGCATAGGCTATATAAATATTTTTTTCCGCAGATCTTCTGTTTTTTTATTATGGAGCAAAATTATATATACAAAAAAAAATAATGAACGCTAAATAGTCCAGTTATAGACTTAGGGTTCTTTTTTGAGGTGGGGAATCATCTAATGACTTCTCTCGCTCTAGGGCGAAGGGAGATGTACCAGACTTTTACTGATTAAAACCCACCCATAGTTCAGTTGCCTTTTATGCACCAGAGCTTTGATGATCCTTAAGAATAACACCAGTACCATAATAAAGTCAATTAGGCACGTCATAATCATAATGATGGCGGTAAGTTCCTTCTTTGAGGTGTGGCTGGAAAGACATCATGGCGTCCTCACCTTTCGTAAAAAATTTACACCTCATATATTAATAGTAATCACTTAAAACCGTAGGAGCCCAGCAGGGTCGAAGCCTACTGGGGCCATGGCTTTGCCCAACAGCGGGAGATATCATTGGATGATTTTCCACCTAAAAAAAAATATCTCACCACTTAGAGCGAAATAAGTTATTCGATTTCTTACCACCCTCAAAACGTGGCTGGAAAGACCTCACGGCGCTCTCAACTTCCGCACGACGCAGGTGCTTACCGAACACGGAAAGTTCGCTAAGTACATGTTCCGGATTCGTGCGGAGGATTCGCCTGAGTGTCGCCACTGTGCGGAACACCCGGAGGACACGGTGGAGCACACTGTAGAGGTGTGCCCCGCCTGGGCGGAGCATCGCCGTGTCCTCGTGGGGGCGATCGGCGGCAGCGATCTCTCTCGCCGGGCCTTGGTTCAGGCCATGGTCCGTAGTGAGGAAGGATGGCAGGCGGTCGCCTCCTTCTGCGAAGCAGTAATGCTAGCAAAGGAGGAGGCCGACCGCATCAGGCAGAGGCAACGGGGCGCTCGCCCCAGCCGTCGCCGGGATTCCGATCCCGATTTCCGGCCACCGTAGGCGCGGGCTTGCGGACGGCGTGCAATGGGTAGCACACTGACCGATCGTCCGGTAACCGACCGGACCGAGCCCAAGTCGTCGATGGCGCGTTCTGTTCCCGCGCGCCTCAAGGAGCTGTCAGCACACCGAAGACACCCAGCCTGCTAACTGCAGGCAGGCAGGGTCAAAGCCTGCTGGGGTCAAGGGCCGTTTTCTGAGAGGAAGGCTCAGCCCCGGCACTATAGGCAACGAAGGAACGGGGTAGGTTTTTAGTCAGTAAGAGTCTGACACTACTTCCCGCTCCACCCAAGGGCGGGATTTGTCATTGGATGATTTTACCTACCATAAAAAAAAACCACCCTCAAAACAAAAACAGTTAAAAACTTAAAATTAATATGACATAAAATTTTATTAAGATTGACTTATATTCTTCGTGAAAACATCTTGAATAATAATTTCTCGTCTGCTCAAACAATCACACAGTCCAATTCTGATGTTGGAAATAAAATTTAAACCTTTGGAATTCAAGTCCCGATATATCACCACTAAAAGATATCATAATTTAATGTCAGAATGGCACAGTGCCAAGTCTGTCTCCCATATTGCCTCTTATATCGCAATTTACTCATTTCTTAAGACGAAACCTCTTGCTAAAGGTGACTCGGCAGTTTCTATAGATCTTAAGAGATGTCCTTAGTGGTAAATTAGAAATGAGGAGCCAAAACGATCTTTGCTCTTCAATAGGAGTTCAATTTATTATTGGTACATTTTCTGTCTTTGATACGGGTTATTTTGAAGATTTTTTTTTATTATTAGTAGGTTCGCCCTTGACCACTATTTCAGCTAATGGAAAATGACGATGTGGTTGACGATGGAGCACGTTTGCTCAGAAGTAACTTATTCATACATGACTTAAGCCCTCGCCCGCGGGGCGGTACAGGCCTTGGTACAGGCCATGCTCCAGAGCAAGGAGGAGTGGCAGGCGGTAGCTTCCTTCTGCGAAGCTGTAATGCTAGCAAAGGAGGAGGCCGTCCGTATCAGGCAACAGCGCTCACGCCGCCTCCGCATCTGGGATTCCGATCCCGATTTCCGGCCACCGGGCTTGCAGACGGCGGGCAATGGGTAGCTCGCTATCCGTCCGTCCGGTGACAGTCCCGACCAAGCCTAAGTCAAACTGTAGGGCCCCAGCAGGGCCAAAGCCTACTGGGGCCTAGGGTTAGGCGAAAGTAAACCCCGAGGCTCTGAAACAAAGCCAATGACGGAACAGGGTAGGTTTTTAGTCAGTAAGAGTCTGACACTATCTCCCGCCCCGCCCAGGGGTGGTTTATCATTGGATGATTTTACCTACCGTAAAAAAAAATATCATGTCAAAAACTCGTCAAAATATAAGGAAATTAGATGTGTTGTTAACAGCGACATGAATATGAATTTTGTTTAAAAAAGCTGAAATTACTTTTCTGACTCTGACACATTCACTATAGAATTAATTTAAAACTGCAACAAACATCCGAAAAATACTGCAGAATTCCTCTTATTTACAACCGACACTGCCCAAATGTTACTGACAACTACAAAACAAGCATAAAAAAGTCCTTTGACTGTCCTGTCATGTCAAACGTATATTTTTTTAATTTCTTTTGTGCACAATACTGAAGATAGTGTAATGAGTTCGTCTGTTGACAATGGTACTGGCTGGTATGGCTGTCATGGTTATTAACTCAGATAATATGGCGGTGTTGGCAATATGGCGGAGGGACGCAACTTTCTGCGATGTGCACACACCCCAATGAACTGGCGACGAGTTTTAATAAAACTGTTTTGTTGAGAATGATGTAAGTGGAACCAATCAGACCCTTATCTTTTGTTTGTTGTCCGAGTATTTTAAATTATATCCTTTTGTGTTGGTTTGTGATTTTTATTCAGTTGAAAGGATCATGCTAGTTATTCATAGACAAATTTAAATGAGTCTCTTTGCAGGCATTTTTATTAGTCATAAAACCTACTTCGTGTCATATTCGCTCCTATAATTATACTAGTCTATGTCATATTTTTTTTTTTAATTCTGCTACGGAACGCGTAAGAATATTAATCAAATTATTTGCTTAAGCTGATAGACAGGGAATATTCCTTAATATAATTTCCTTATAAAGATACTTTAATAAAATTAAATCAAAAGTACCTATCTAAAATAAACAAAACAGCAGAGACGGCAATTCAATATCTACTATACCGAAATAATTTTAAATCAAGTATTGCTCCAAAAGGACAGCATAATGTTTTCAAACATTATCGAGTCAAGGTCCCTAAAATTAATTTCTCAACTGAGATTTGTACAAATTACGCGGACCTTAATAAATTAATTCTCTAACTCCGTATAATTTCGTTAATACAGAGCAAAAACGGTTTCCAATAATAACAACGCTGAAATATTTGACGTAAAAACGGGTGAGGAGCTCAAAGGCATCCCCGGAATTGATAGGAAACCACGAAACAATATTCCGGTGGATTCCTCCGTCGATAATATGATGTTTCCGCTAGAACGGCAGCCTAATGCGTCCTCCCGGAATCCCTTCAATTTTGTGCCAGATTATTTTGGGTGAAAATAAAAATGTTTTATACAAATATCTGTGAAACTGATTTTCGTTAGCTTTTGTTCTGTTTGTAAAAGAATTGATTGTGGTTATTGTTCGTGCGGTTTTAATTTTCACTCGCGTAGTTGGCTCAGACAATAGAGCAGATAAAGAGTGCAATGAACGTGAACGCTGCTTTATCTATTTTTCTTTTAAATTATTCAAAAGCCGTCCAATAACAACAGCAGTTATTGAATAAACAGTCACAAAAAAAAGATCGTTTCATGAATTCCCTTGACAATCGATGAGCACAAAACTGCGTCAGTGAATAAAATAATTTAACCCGAATGTCGATGCTCCTAAAGTTAACTTCGAACATGACAGGTGCCCACCAGTCATCCGAGCCAATTGGCTAGGTATTTATGAATTTTATTATGAAACCCCGCGGTCCTGACCAGCGACGCGCGAAGGTCCCCCGGGTGCTGCGGCAAACTCCCCAGTTAATATTGATTCTGCCAATACCACGGAATGTTTTAATTTTTTGTCCTGCCTCATCGGAATTTGAGCCATCCGGGACACAGCCGAGTTATCGTGTTCCGGAGACCTGGACCATGTCGGGATAGATTGGGTTTTTCGCCAAAGTTATTTTATTGCATAACATGTGCGTGGCACTGCGTGGTACAATCTAGAATTTGTTGAGTTTTGAGTGAAATATTGTGCAATATTTCGACATGCTGAACCTAATTGGCTTCCAAAACAGAGAATGCTAATAATGTAGTTCATACGGAGTTTTGAGTCGTTTTCGGATTGCCTTAATAAATAAACTTAGAGAAATACATTTTTTAATTTTAGTACATCAATCCTTTTGAACCCTAGCCTTAAATTAATTTATGTAAACAGTTCTATGTTTAGTGCACCTACCGTACTTCATCATCATCTTTCTGCCCACAGATTTCTTGCCCTCGCCCCGAGTTATTTTTGGGATTGGCGCAAATTGTTTTTTTCTTCCATTCCGTCTTATCACCCATCATGTAATCACTAACTCCTTTTCCTTTTATATATTACATCACTCCTCACACAATCCATTTATATTTTCTTTGACTATCTTTGATTGACCAATTAAATATCTGTTCCAGGTGTCCATTCAGTTCGGATCATCGACATGAGGTTTCCAGATGTCATTCAATACGGAACTAAAGACTCCGTCACACTGGACTGTGACTTCGTTGCGGACAACGTTACTGGTCTAGTAGTCAAGTGGTTTTACACGGACAGGTTACAGCTGGTGTACCAATGGATCCCACCGCATAAACCTCAAGCCCTAGGAATTTTGAAAAACAGAGTAAGTAATTGGTTTTTGTTTTGAATAATATAACATTCATAAACGTTGTGGCCTGTTTTTTCTAAAGAGAGACAGCAAAGTTATATGATGCAAAATCATCACACCAAAAAAAAGAAGTGTAACCTTCATAATGTTTTTGTATTCTGTTTAGTTGATCTCGAATTTTTAGTTATGTAAATACACTTTTTGAAACTGGCAACGGGCTGTATAAAAAAATCCTTATACTTAGTTTTATGATGAAGTAACACCTATTGTATGTTTTTATCCAGGTGGACCTATCACACAAGGTATCAGACAACCCATATACGCAGCATCGAGCTGTGCACATCACGTCACTAGTCCCAGAGCTGACAGGCAACTACACCTGCGTGGTGTCCACGTTCATGGCTGAAGATGAGAAGACGAAGCCGTTGACTATATTTGGTAAGTAGACCTTCACAATGGGAATCTCATTGCAGGTCTTCCTTTTCCAGGAGCATACGGTGGAGGTGTGCCACTTGAACGTAGTTCCGCTATGTTTTCGGAGGCTATCGGCGGTGACGACTTCTCGCGCCGGGCCCTGGTTCAGGCCAGGGTCTGGAGCGAGAGGAAATGGAATGCAGTTGCTTTTATCTGCGATACAGTAGTAGTCTTGGCAAAAAAGATAAGCGACCGTAAGGGAGCGGATATTCTCACAACCCATTCGCTACCACATAAGACGCCCCGAGCAACATTGGGGATCATAGGATGATTCCCGTTCATAAGGCGCGGGCTTGCAAACGACGAGCAAAGGGTAGCTCATCGTCCGTCCGTCCGTTAAGGACCGAGCCCTAGTCAAGAGAAGCCATTAGATGATACCCACCTTAAAAAAATAAAAATCTGATCACATTACTCCCTCCACAGAGGTCTCTTATCTGAAATTGTGGGTCCAGTCCTTCCGGTACGACCAACCTTTGACTTTCCACCTTTACCTTAGGAGGGCCAACTCTCATCTTAGATGAGCAAACGTGATGAAAGGTACTATAAGAAAGCTCTGAAGACCACTTCCATAAAGCTTCACTTCCAGATTAACAATATCAATCATCCCAAAAACTAACAATAAAAATACATCAACCCCTTGAAATGGAAGCAGGAAATTACAGCCTATTAATTATTGACAATGCATAAATGAAATGCAGCGTACAATACGTAGGTACATAATAACGAGGTAGCCGGTGGACGTACAATGAGCTTTGCGTTGAGACTAAACGGAAATTACTCTGTGGAAGTTTATCTACAGGTGCAGGTAGAGAACGTTGTTGTATAGTTTGTGGTTGGTTGCCTATTTTGAGCGTATAGGAAACAGTTTTGTCTTTTCCTTTGATTATTTTGTTTAGTTTGGCTTTTGATATGCTATGCAAATTTAGTAATCACGACTAATAATTTCTGCTGACAACTGTCAACAACTTTAACTGTTGGTTGGTGTCGTTTACCAAGTTTCAGTTTGGCGATTCTTTGATCTGTTTCAATAAGCTTGGTTCTCCTGCGGATATCTTTATTTCTGATGCTATCACGCAAGTAAAGTCCAAGCATAGCCCTTTCTATGGCCCTTTGGGTGACTTCAAGCCTTCTGATGAGGTCCATTGTGAGGTACATATGGCTCTGAAACATAGTCGTTTCAAAACCATATGTCACCACTCGCAATAAGCAATGGTCATAGACTTTCGTAATGACACTCTGTGGTATGTTACTGCACAGCTTTCCGAACACTACGCAGCCAAGTCGGATTCAACAGTTGACCTCTTTCCCGAAATTAGATCTGCCCAATAATTCGTAAAACTCATTAATTTTGCAAAGAAAACGGCGAAAGACGGTAAAATATACAAAAGTAAAGCAAATTCTGTCTTTCTGCTAAAACTTTTCATATTTCATCTTGAAATGATTTGCCTATCGTATTCTGAAATAAAAAAATAAAAATAAAGATGTATCATCTTTTACAAGAAAGAGAAATAAAAATTCGATGTTCTAGAAATCTGAAAGCTTCCTTTAGTAACTTTCTAGTGAAACTACGGATTTTTAATAAATAGCTACTCGTAACTTTAAGTGTATCAGGGAGAAGGTAAGGTAGACTAAAAGTCAACGAAAGCAAGCTAATGGAATACAAATGGCTGTTTTGCTTATATTAGAAAATCCATCAATATTTGAAGCAACAGTACCTATACTACCAACATAGTTCATCGCATTTATAATGAGCTGGAAGAGACTTGGGCACTTTATAGTCAATGGTTACCTGAAGTTGTGCTAAAACGTTATGATGATAATGGAATTACTCAAAATTTTGGTGGAAATGAAACCTTTATACACACACATTATTTTATCGTTGTGAAATTGAACTAGGCCAGTCAAAATCGACATCAAACGTCGCAAATGCGCATGTATCTACGTTTTTTTTTGTTTTGTTAGTTTCCTTGAGGCCTTTGCCCTGCAGTGGGGAAGTAAAGGCTTGTTAGCTTTTACTGTCCCACTGCTGGGACTTATTTTTTAAAGTTCCTTAAGAGTAGTTTACACCCAAGTTTGCAACCTTGAACACCTAGTGCTACACCCATGGTGATCGAAAAACTGCGAAATTTTGGCACTTGTTTCAGTTTTTTCGAAAAAAAAACTCCCTAAATAAGCATTTTTCAAATCTATCTTTCATTTTTTTTTTTTCAAAATTGAAAGTTTGGGGTGTTAACTACTCTCAAGGGACCTAACAATATATAAAAAATCGTAGGTACATGCGCATTTGCGAAGCTTGTCCTGTTTTGTGTTGATATTGTCTGACCTACTATGAAGTAGCGAACATTGGTTGTGTAACTTTTGATACCTTTGTATTTAAAACTAGATTTGAAAAAAAAAATACCATTCAGGTGCAAGTTGAACTAGCACATCACGGGTTCCGTACAAACTTAACTATTTTGAGGTGAGAACTCATTAAATAATTCCTTCCCCTCTAGGTATGGTGAGAGGCAGTGTCAGATTTTTACTGACTAAAACCCACCTGTGCTCGTTCAGTTACGTTTTGCGTTCCAGGATCACAATAATTCTAATGAACAACACCAGCCCAAGAGTTAAACTCTTTATATATGAATGTGTCTTTTAGAATTTGCGTTCCTTAAATAACATTATAAGTACCCTACATATATTTATTTACCTCATACCTAACAAAACTGATTTACATACACTCAAGATTTTTTTTTTTTTTTTTTTTTTTTTGTGGTAGGTAAAATCATCCAATGACGAATCCCGCCCTTGGGTGGGGCGGGAAACAGTGTCAGACTTTTACTGACTAAAAACCTACCTTTCCATTCCTTGCCTTTATCCTGGGGCCTTTGGTGACAGTCTCACATAACCTTTGGCCCCAGTAGGCTTCGGCCCTGCTGGACCCCTGCAGTTTGCTGACAACTCCTTGAGGCGCGCGGGAACGGTGCGCGCCGTAGACGACCTACATACACTCAAGATAAGGTTTAGTCGAAAACCAGCGTCAGTACCTCTACCATGAGTTTTAAGCGATAGTATTCGTCGCTACTCGATATCGACGCCGTAAATATTTTGTATGGCAAATTTTGTTTCTGCAAGTGACCGCTAGAGGCGCTGCAAAATTTGCCATACAAAATATTTACGGCGTCGATATCGAGTAGCGACGAATACTATTGCTTAAAACTCATGGTAGAGGTACAGGTAACTGCTACGAAGTTGTCGGGCGTTATGGTGAACTGAACCTATTTGGGGTTATTTTTTTGGATTTGAGTACCAACATACATTGTGTGTGTTGGACTGTTGGTGTACTAAATACATATTCTTTCTTCCTATCTTTCTTTCTCGCTTTCTTTCTGTTTTTCTTACTTTAATAGATGAAAAAAAAAAACGAAAAATACAGTTTCAACCCTTTTCCATTGAACCTTATTCCTTGTACAATAGAAGCACTATCCATTACCATTCGCGTGATCATAGATTGTAGATATTATGTTTCTAAAACATCGCCGCGAGCTAACTCTGCAAACCGATGACATTTACATTATATACTGATGGGGTAACTGCGACATAAAAAGCTTGGATCGGGAGTAAATTTATAAGAACAATGTTATTTTTCCTTTGTATATAAATACTTCTGTGATCTATTATTGCCGTTATCACTGTAGGTATCTAGTTTGTAAACGGCATTGTGGTGCAATGGTTGAGAAATTGACTGCTGTGCTGTGTGTGTCTTATTATTAATTTTTTATATTATTGTCTATTGCTGATAGAATGTAAGTTTGGACGCCTTCAAATTAGCCGCGAAGTGCCGCGCGACAGAAGCGCGACAGTAGCGCTGCGGTCGCGCATCAGTACATCCAGGGAGGATTAAGCTAATGCGGGGCCTGTAGCAATTCAATAAGGGGGCCCTCTAGGTAGACCTTTCTTTATTAAGATAGATTAAATAAAATATTTTATGTGCAATCAACTGTATTTAGATTTAATTTAATGTAGATACTTTAATTAATTTTTGTTACGATCAGGTGGCGCGGGGCCCCAAAGGCGCGGGGCCCCCGAATGTGCGGGGCCCGTAGCATTTGCTACTTTTGCTATTTATCTAATCCGCCACTGAGTTCAACGGTCGACTAGTGATGATACGCACTTAGTTTTAGTTCAAATCTAAACATGAACGGAAATCAGGTTGATGAATTTATTAATGAGATTGATAAGTCATCCAGCGAATACATAATCATACAGCGAATACATTCTAAATTATTGGACACAGTAGCCTTTTACTTTATGGAATTCGCATACACATAATAACGGCAATCTTTTGCTTAGGTTACTTCTTTTCTTTTTCCAAAATCTTTTTTTGATTAAATAGTTTCGTTCTAATCGAGAAACTAAATGTACAACACTATGATGCTCGAACGTAGCGGTTCTATTGCGATGGCCGCGCTGCTGCTGCACTGCTGTCGCGCGGCACTTCGGCTAATTTGAAGGCGCCCTTAATTTACTGGATGTTATGGTTATTATACTTACATGTATACCGCCTTATTCCAAAACGCGATCTAAAATAGTTCTGGGACTATTACTAGGTTTAATCCCGATTAAACGCTATCTAAATATAGTTTTCGGGATTATTATTAGGTTTAATGCCAATTAAAACTAGTAATAGTCCCGGAACTATTTTAGATCGCGTTTTGAAATAAGGCAGATAGAGTTTCAAAACTAAACTAAAATACGGTTCAAAAATCTATTCGTAAACAAATTTAAAAAATGCACTTTATAATCCGCACTTGATTGCGTCCTACCGGTTGAAAATATAATACCAATTTTATGTCGCGTATCCATTACTATCTTTCAATCGCATTTATTATTCAAATCACAAATCTGGTATGAAATTGGTTTCAATTTGATGTTTTTACAAACCTGCTAAATAAATAACGAGTTAGCTGTTACCTGTCTATTTGTTTCCGAATGATAATGTTCAAACAATCTCATGTTTGTCAGAAATGAAAGTTTAAAAACAATAGGGTTTTTTTTTCAGGTGGTAAATTAATCTGTTTATGAGTTTTTTTTTTATGGTAGGTAAAATCATCCAATGACAAATCCCGCCCTTGGGTGGAGCGGGAAGTAGTGTCAGACTCTTACTGACTAAAAACCTACCCCGTTCCATTCTTTGCCTTGGTCCCAGGGCCCCGGGTGCCATTTTCACGTACCCTTTGACCCCAGTAGGCTTCGGCCCTGTTGGGCCCCTACAGTTTGCTGACAACTCCTTGAGGCGCGCGGGAACAGTGCGCGCCGTAAACGACTTGAGCTCGGACCAGTCTGTTACCGGACGGACGGACAGCGAGCTACCCATTGCCCGCCGTCCGCGAGCCCGCGCCTACGGTGGCCGGAAATCGGGATTGGAATCCCGGCGGTGGCGGCGGCGTGTACGCCGTTGCCTGATGCGGTCGGCTTCCTCCTTTGCTAGCATTACTGCTTCGCAGAAGGAGGCGACCGCCTGATCTGTTTATGGGTGTTTTTAATATCTTGTGGGTTTCATCAAGCATGCGGGATCGCTCCGCATGCGTAGCCCCGACAAAGTCCTGTTCATACAAGTATTTATCGTAATGCGTGGAATACGCACGCGGGATGCGGGGCGTAATATCGGGTAGCAACGCATGCGGGCCAATTCCGCATGCGTGATAAAATTCGCACTATATTAAAAACACTCTTATATAAAAGGCAAAGTCCTGATTCACTCACTGACTTATCAACGATCAGCCAAAACCTTTGAACCTAGAACGATGAAATATTGTACATAGGTTTATTTTATGATGAACTAGCGACCCGCCCCGGCTTTGCACGGGCACAGTGGTGATATTATAGTACATTATGATATAAGTAAAATATTAAATTTTTCTTCCAAAGATTACATAAATAAATAAAAAATACCCAACGTGTCTGTCTGTCTGTCGGCGTGAACGCAATAAACTCGAACATTAGTTGACAGATTTTCATGCAGTTTTCTGTAATAAACAGTCAATTTTGAAGGTTTCGGTATGCATAACAAAGTAGAAAATTCCAAAGATTTCTAACACTCGTACAAAGTTAGGGGTTACATAATCCTAAAATAATTGAATATTTATGCTAAAGATTACATTATTACGATATAAGTTTTCAACTCTTGTGACACTTTTCTATTTTTTCGACTTGCTAACTAGGCTTACTTTTTCCGCAGTTCCAGAAACAAAGTTCGACTTGATTGAAGATCGGCTGAATGATCAATACTTGAACATTATCTGCTCAGTCGAAGGCGTCTACCCAAAACCTGACCTAGTCATTATGGCAGGAAATAGGTAAGGTATTTTTTTATTTTTAGATGGGAATTCATAAAATATTTATTTATTTATTGAAACTTCATGCAAAATAAAGGTTCAAAAGCGGACTTAATGCCTTAGATATTCTCTATTAGTCAACCAAGGGTGGTGAAAATACCATTAGGGATCGGTGTAACATTTGTATTCTTCTATCATATTTTTTTATTCATCCACAATTCACACATTCCATCATTGTTTCAATGGTTATATTGTAATCACGTTAAAACACTCAAATCTTTCCTTACGATATTTCCTCGTTCCACGATCGAAATTGTAATCTGTGGAATTCTCAATATCCTATAGCGTAATCCTATGAAGAATCAATTTCAAGATACAACCAATAGGACCGACAAGAAACCTTTGTGTACAATGCAAGTCTCACAAATCGATAGGAAGGATCAAAACTCAAAGCTCACTGAACATGAACTGTAAAGGTTCCCACAGACAGCCGTTATCTTGCGATAGAAATGGAATTATGGCTTTTAATTATAAACTATATATTGATTGTGGTTTTCTTTTATGTTAACAGAAATCAAAATAGTAGAAGCAAATAAATATTGTAATCAATCCTCGATTTCGAATTGAGAATTTGTAATTCAGTATTTGTGAAAATCTAGCCTGAAAGCCTAATTTTAGACATTATAGTAAGGCTTGAAACGTTATTTACTCCAAACAATCAGTTCAAAATCCGTTTCGATCGAAAAAAGTTATCAGAGACATAATTAAACTAACTTGTCTATGCCTACAGAATAATAAATTGCTATGATTTAATAGAAATTTGTAAAAACTTTACGTCTGTCTGCAAGAACCTTTATCCGTTGTCGTCATCGTCGCACGGCTTGAGTTACGATGTCATGCTAAATTGAACCCCCAGTGCTGTTTACTGGATGATAGGTTTATGTGCAGCTCCATATCTTCTGTGTGGCACTGGTATGCGATTGTGCAAGAAAGGGTTCATACTTGACTGACGTTTGGATATTTTTTGTAAAAGATTTTTATTGTAACTAGGAATATGCAGTAATTTCGAGGTTAAACTACGTTTCTCGAAGTCACACCATGGGTGGGTGACCATCCCTTGTATACCGAGTTTACTCTGTGCCTCAAAATATTCATTACAGATAGTCCAGTTTCCTTTTGTTTTCATAATTGATAGGCTTGTGCTTGACCACTATTTCACCTGATGAAATAATCTTACAAATGTGTTTCCAAAACGTTGTGTGCGTATAGGTAAGATGTAACGGTGGAATTGATAGCAAAAAATTTGATACCAGCCTTGCCATGGGGTGTATTACCCAGTTACTGGGTTATGTACTATTTTAAAAATTTAAGCTATGGACTTGAAATTTTCTTTGTTATTGAAGAGAGGGAGATAAGAATGTTGAGATGAATGTGTGGAGTGACAGGAATGGATAAAGTTAGAAATGAGGACATAAGAGCAAGTTTGAAAGAATTTAGGAGTATTCAGTATTTTTATATTTTCTTAATAACATTGTGATGTAATTAATAAGGTTTCTCTTATAAGTAGTTTTGAAGTTCACCCATAACTCAGATTTATCCATTCGAGTGTTAAAACATGGCTCACCTTGTTATGAATGCTTTTGAACCTAGTCTTGCAGTCTAGACGCTGTTTACTATGCAAAGTAGTGTTCAGATCAATCATATTTCATCGCTCATCTCTATGAATTTCTGTTACAAACAAACAAATAAAAGCTTTTATTATAATTTGCATACAAGGTTACCTACTATGAAAGACAGTGTTTACACATAAAAAAAATATCGGTGTACATTTTTTATTTTGCAATTGCTTTATTTAAGGGGCTTCAAAAAGAAGGATGTTCAATGTTTAGCTGTATGTGTTTTTTTATGTATTTTTACCGATTTCTGGGTCAATAGTGGACCAATTTTGAATATTATTGATATAGTTGTGGTACCACTACACGACTTCCAAAAAATAAAGTTATTTTGAACTTTTAACGTTTTTTTTTTTACACTGAAGTTGTATTTTTTTTTTGTAAAAAGTTTTTATAGGCGATATACATGAAATAACTAAGCAACCGCTTCCTTTTTTTGACAAAACATTTACTATTCGAGCAGCTCATCTATTGAATGCATTACCCATAAGATTACGGCATGCTCAAAGGATACCGACATATCAAACAACAAACAATGGTGAAAGAGCATTACCATTCTTTATAATATGTTTTTTATCCTCCGCTCTCATTTTTAGATTTGATATTTATAGGTATATTCATTGACATTGTATAAAATTACATATTTTTATTATAATGTCAATTAATCTTATTCATAATTTTTGTACACTGACCGCCCCAAATCTATCCGTTTTCGTCCAGTCCATCCTAAAAGTGTCTGTAAGAGATTGCCTCGTACAATAAGACGACCCATTGTAGACCAATTTCTTGCAGATTTTTATTCTCTGTCTACAAAATAAGGTGTACAATATAATAAATAATAATATACAACTTCTCCCGCTCTGAGTAGAGTAAAAGGAAGTGTCAGACTTTTACTGGCTGAAACGCACTAGTGTTCTTTTAGTTGCCATTTGCGTTCCAAGGCTGTAACTCTTTCAAACTCCTAAAATTCATAATCAACAGTAGCGACATCTACAAAAGCGCTAAGACAACGGAGCCCATCGACTCCCAATATCCAATATGATATAGTAGAAAATAAATTCCAATGAATTGGAAGGAATGCACAACGGTTGAAACTTCCGGACATCCGATTGGTTCGTGAATAATACCGGATACGATCACTTGAACGTTCCTCAATCTTGAAATATAAGGCCGGATATTGCTGCAGAACACGTATTGTTCAACTGTTGTCTGATTGAGGAAATTCTTTTTAAAAGGAAGGATCTGTTTGTTCGACTTTTGTCTTGAGTTCTTGTGAAGTACATAATAGTGAATATTGTTGAACAATTGTGACTTGTAGTCTCCTTTATCATACAGACGACATGCAAGAAAAATTTCTAATGACAGGGTGATTTAAATACTATGATGACGGTTGACAAAGTTGTTGAATGCCATATTTCACTGACCAGTGACTATTGAATGATGACTGACTAAAATACGATTTTTAGCCAAAACCATAACTTCAGCTTAATATTGAATTTCTACTAGCCAACGACTTTGCAAGCAAGTGCAAGAAGGAAATTATAGCAAAAGAATTCTGGGATGAAAACAATACTATATGCTACTCCATTATATGGTATACTCATGAGTGAAATTTCATTCAAATCACTTCAGCCAGACCATAAAAGAGTTACAAACATTTACAGACAAAGTCTGTCTGAAAAGTCAAACGACTTGGAAATTTTTGAACGAAATAAAAAGTCTGTTGCAGGCAACGCAAATTTTAATTGTCATTCACTTGTCGAAAGTCGATACGAAACAATTTGATACTATTATGGTATTTATTCTTCTTATTTGGTAGTTTTATCATTAGGGAAACCGAA
Organism: Leucania comma; assembly: GCA_958295575.1. Lineage (NCBI taxonomy): Eukaryota > Metazoa > Arthropoda > Insecta > Lepidoptera > Noctuidae > Leucania > Leucania comma. The sequence continues at coordinate 22,734,094 of OY282467.1, read as the reverse complement.
ATTATTCTAAATGACAATCTTTTGCATTTTTTATTGTTAAATTTCTTAACAATAAAAATATTAAATCATTTAAAGAAAAACTTATATTCGATACATTTTATAAGGTTCTATCAGTAAACAATGATTAAGACCATTTAATCAGCCTTGATTATTCAACCAGTGTTAACTACATCATATTTCATTGTATCCTAATAATTATCCAAGTCGTTTAATTTTTTAGACAGACTTTACACAAATCCTTAGCTTTTATAATATTAGTGTAATACGCAGCATAGTAAACGAGTTCAATAATTAAAATTCCTCCACCGTCCACACTCAAAACATCCCTCCGTATATACTCCGCCTTAGAATTTTAGACTGAATAATTTGGATGCTCCGCGAAAGTTGGCTAACAACCCCGACATCGTGCTTGCGATCACATACCCACCCGAGTGGATTTAGTTTGTCGTACTGGTATTACCTACGTTCTGTAATCCTGGAACTACGGACTGTATGAAGGGAAGAGAAGTAGCTGGCCTTTAATCTTCGTGTACTTTCTCTGGGTACGATAAAATGAGGTTTTATTTTCTTGTTGGAATGTAGAGTGGTTTTGTAAAGTTGTCTGTAGTTTTGATACTTACTGCAGACTTTGATTGGTGCATTGGCTTTTTTTTACTACATTTTTGATGGATGAATATGAGAAAGAAAAGTCGAATGTATTATGTTAGGAATCGCCTACTTGGAATCTTTTTTTTAAATCTTATTTTGTACATTTTCTACATTCTTTTTTATTGTTATTGTGAAGGTATGTCAATTACTTTTCCTTTTCTGTAATTTTAACCTAATGTCTGGAAGTTTTGAGTACTTAATGCGGCCTACCTAAATGCCTTTTCTTTATTATTGTTCGTCAAGTCATTAAACTTCTTCAGTAAACCTGAGTTGAGCTTCACGAATACTGACAAATGCTTGTACTGACTGGGCAGGTCCCCTCAAATTTGGTTGATTCTTTCCTCAAAAGACCATCTTAGGAACCAATCTACATGGTTCTCATATAATTTGACCATAACATGTTTGCTGTATGGAGTCTAAAAGAGATTTTAACCTCTGAGTTTGTTCTTCTCAGATCAAATCAGGAAACATCGGTCTCGCCTAGTTTATTGACGAAAAATTTGATGTCCAAATAAATATCGTTTATCATTCACACTGCGTGTATATATCTATGTGTGCCAAATAAAATATTTTTCTTTTGCAGACTGTGTGTGTGTGCTTTATCAAAACAAACATTTTATCCAAACAATGAAATCTGTCCACAGACGGCTGAACGTGAAGTCTTCAATCAAAGTCATAGACGGCCGCTACACAGCCCTAACGAGTACCGTCGTAAGGATAGATGCGCTGCCTCCAACTGTTGAGATTCTCTGTGACATGCAGATCCGATCCGCCAACTACTATAGCAGGAAGAGGGACATCTTTTATAGAGGTATGTTTTCTTCAAACTTCATATAGAACGTCTTAATATATGATGGAGAAGGAGAAGATAGCTTCGTTCGTGTAGCGTCTATAAGTAAGGCTGCTGACCTTGTATTACTCTGAATTCCCAATTTGGCTAAATTATCACACGATGACTCTTTTGATCAATCTTGCCTTGCTAGGGAAAGCAATAAGTCCTATAAGACTGTTATTTATTATTACCTAGAGTCTGTCTTGTCTTACTGTTGGGTAAAGGCCTCTTATTCTTCCATCATTTTCGGCTCTCTTCTTGCCAATTTCTAAGGAAGACTTCTAAGTTGTCTCGCTATGTAAAATGCTTTTCTTTCTCTCTTTCCATCGCCACTTTCTTCATGGTCTGCTGTCTCTCGAACAGCATGTAGCAGATTTGTCCACTGCTGGTTAGTTTTTTAAGCCATGTCTATGATCTGTGTTTTGGAGTCCAGTAAAATGTTTTGAAGACTACACAGGTCTTAAAAATGTAAGAAAAAATACAAAACTTTCAATCACGAAAAACGAAGCCCACTCAATCGCCATTTAGATAAAAAAAATATGTTATCTAAGTGAAATTCTAGGTATAATAATATTACCTATATTATTATAACTACCCTCATTTACGTTTTATTATTCACCGATTTTCCCTGAACGTTTTCAATAGACTTATTCTTGGAAACTATACGCTTTTCCTTGTCAACAAGATTACGTCCATATTATATTTTAGCAACAAAAAGTCCAGTAATTGCTTTCCATAATCACAAAAGATGTCCTATATCCGAGGTTTGTATAAGAATTGTATATATATATATTTTTTTTATAGAATTAGGAATTAATTTGATATTTTTGTTAACAGATCCCCCTACGCCTACGACAGATACGCCTTATTTAGAAAAAGTGTCGCCTGATTCCGGTAAGACAATGTTTTGAGACAGTACGATAAGTAGTTTTACGCAAATATTTTCATTTATTATTTAGTCTACTTTTAAATACTTGGGTCAAATCTGTTTAACATCTACATATAAATCAGCCATAGCATAACGCATCCAAATATATCGACGGGTGTAAAATGAAAAATGAGTCTGAAATTTTTCTATGACTAACACATTAAATACATCATAATATTCCACAGCATGTGTTAAAATAGCAAAAAATAAAGCCACATCTTTATTTTTTATTTTTTTTCCAAATTGCGATATATGATAGATGATTGAAAAATCATATTATCAGAAAATTATAAAATTGAATTGTTATAGAGCACCTTGCTTCTCTCTACTATGATTTTTTAAAGCTCTATCTGTATTTTTATTGCCAAATTGTGAAATCATATTATCAGAGAATCACTGTTACTAACATTGCTTCTCCCTACTATGAATTATAGTTCTTTTTGTTTGCTTAGTTATATCTATCGTGGTATCTAACTCTCTGTCTTTAGACAGCTGTGATGCTTCATTGTAAATCATGACAATAAGCTTTCTATTCATTGATCAAATAGCATAATCAGCCTTATATATAGGGTGACTGGTAATCAGTGAACGATACTTAAACACGTGATTTTAGTCATGATAACAAACAACTTTTACTATGGGACCAAACCTGAAATCGCAAAAAAAGTCTGCCAACTTCAGTACATTTTGACCAGTTAAGCGAACATAAATGTACTGAACTTGGCAGTTTTTTTTTTGTGATTTCAGGTTTGGTCCCATAGTAAAAGTTGTTAGTTATAATGACTACAATCACGTGTTTACGTATCGTTCACTGATTACCAGTCACCCTATATATCGGAAACATATCCCGCTGCTGTAACTCAAGCTTCATCTCTAGGGGGGAATGGGCCGTAATCCACCATGTGGGCCCAGTGTGGGTTGATGAGTGTAACGTGTCTTCGAGTTTTTGGTTCTAGTACATGCCACCAACCACCTGGTTCTCCATAAGTTTTCTATTTTATTCATTGTTACTTTTTAATTTGTTTTTTTTTTTGCATCAGGTCATCACATTATGTCAACTTCTGCGCTCGTCATCACATCCATCGTCATCAGTTCACTCAGATTGCATGCGACTTGACAGAACTTAGTTCATACAAATTATGTAAAAAATACTCTTAGTGTGTATTCACACTAACATTTGCATGCAGTATGGGCAGTTTATTTTTATAAATATGTAAATTAAAAAGCAAATGCAACCGTAATTCCATATTGAATTTGTATTTATGAAATATTTTCCACTTAATATATTTTTATTTCTATCACATTCATAATATATTTTAACAATAGATGAATTTGTAAACTTTTTATCAATTTTTTTTTTTTTTTGTTTATTGAATTGTATAAATAATTATTTGAATCCAAAGAACCATAAGTTAAAACTTATCGAAGATTTGTAGTTGTACATTAATAAGTAGGTATATTATCTATTTGTATGATTTGTATAATAATATAAATGTTTTGAACATTCCAAAGATAAGTTTTATCTAGTCTTAAAATAAAAGGAATAATTTGATTTTGTGTTTTACTATGGTCAGATCTGTTTACCAAACACCTACCGAATATTTTATCGAGCTTGCGCTTACCGTCGTCGAGAATCCACCATGCCTCGAAAAGCCCCATATTATGGCTTACCATCAAATGCGATCAAGTTAATTTTTGAAAAAAAAAAATGAGGTGAGTAAGTGAGAGTGACTTCCCCACAACAGGTCCTGACATAGATGCCCACTAGTTACACTGGTTTCATTAAAAGTAACCCTTAAATTTACAAATAAAAATCCCTGAAAACAGTTTTATTTTGAAATAAAGGCGTGCCAGCGACATTATGTATGTAGGTAATGTCCTACGAGAACCTAAAATCTTATCTACTTCATCTACTCCAAATTTCGTCCTAGTCCGTTCAGTTCTTGAGGCCTGATTGAGTAAACAAAGAGCGAAACATAGTCATACAAACCTATAAGTATATAAAAATAGCAGTAGGTTAGAATATTCGCATAGACGCGGGCTTGCGGACAGCGAACAATGGATAGCAGCCGTCCGACTGTCCGGTAACTGTCCGGACCGAGCCCAAGTCGTTGAAGGTGCATAATATTCCACACACGCCACAAGGAGTTGTCAGCAAACCGTAGGGGTCCAGCAGGGTCGAAGCCTACTGGGGCCATGGATCGAATTCTGAAAGGAAGGTTCAGCCCCGGTATGAAAATCATAGAAGGAACAGGAGTGGGTTTTTAGTCAGTAAAAGTCTCACATTATCTCCCGCCCCACCTAAGGGCGCGGAGATGTCATTGCATAATCTCCCACCGAAAAAAGAAAATAAAAAGAAAAGGGACTTATATAGTCGATGCCCATTAAGGCAGCGGGATTTTTTTTTAAATGGGGTTACCAGAATCCTGAAACGCAAAAGGCAACTGCAGAATACAAGTGAGTTTTAGTCGGTTAAATTTTTCGACGCTCTCTTGTCCCACTCTAGTCGGATCGGAAGAAATCATTTAATCATTTCCAGCAACCTCAAGAAAGTAACCCATTACTAACTCGAACTATCGAGCCTATACAAAAATCTATTTCGTTACAAAACCAACATGGATTCACATAAAACTTCACAGCTTACAGGCTTAGGCTATGTATACACGGATCGATTCCCACTTTAAAAAACCACCATCAAATTCGATTTGCTTCCATCCATTAAATATAGGTCGAAACCTATGTGGTCGCGGTTTTGTATACAAACCAACAGCTGTTGTGCGACTATCGCTTTTCACTGAACTAACAACTATTACAAATACTGGACTGGAATATAACACACTAATATTATAAAGTCGATTTGAATGTTTGTCACATTTTTACCGCTTGAAAAACTAAACGGTTTTCTATGAAACTTAGGGCTGATTTCATCATTCAATATAAAATCTTAGTTCAACTAAACTAAGCTCAGCGTAATCTAGTTTAAAGAACCGTGTCGTAAACATGGGCGACAACAAAAGAATTGAAACTGAGTTTAGCGTAAACTAGGTTCAATTCATCGCGGTGAAACGCAAAATGAAGCTATAATCTCGATTAGGCGCTCAAACTGCGTTTTGTTTGAAAGAATCGCGATTAGTTTATTGGTGAATTTGGCTCTTAGTACACGAGTAAATCGTGACAATTTGTGAAACACTTTTAACCAATGTTTTGCATTATGTGGAATCAAAAATCAGTTTAGGATCTTAAGGGCTTCCACACTCGCCTGTTGTCCACGTCAACCATAGTTTAAAAAGTTGCTGCTTCATCTAACCAATCCAACGCGAGATTTGATGAAAAGGCAACGCGAAAAAAGATAGATAATGCCTCAAAACTCTGTTGGCTTTCAGTAATTCCGTGATTTACTCGAATATTTAACAAAACTTATTTCAGGAAATACGTGTTTTTTTTTTAAATTAAACCCTTGAAAATTTTTGGATAAAGGTGTGGTCTTTCAGAATCTGGATTAAATCTGCAGTACTTTTTTATTTTTGATATAGATATAAGTAGATTATGGAAGGCCAAAGTTAGAAATAGCAGATTTTCAGAGGTCTTTACTGGGTTAGTCTTACAAATTTATGTTTTAATTTATATTAATAGAAGCCTAGATAATGTCCACAAGATATCAGTGTATCCAAATTATGTGGACAAAAATGTATAATAACTTCATAACTACGTAAGAGCGGTTGTATGGAAATGTACCTCAGGTTGGTCGTTCGAACGCTGGATATAATAAGAACCATTAACATTCATTTTATTTTTATTTTACTTTTTTACTCAAAAAAACATCTAACGACATTTTGCGTAAGAGGTATCGAGAGTATCGTTAGAAACGATAACAATAGCGAAGACAAATTATGGTATTTCAATCTGGCCTTTAAGTAATTCTTCCTAGGCAAGTAATTGTGAGAAATTGTGAGTAAAGAGTTTTCGTGAGAGATTTTAGAGTGCTGTCAATTTAAAAGTTATAAGTTGCAACATAGCAAGCAATGTAATCCAATTTGATATACTAGACTACTAGAATATCCAATTTAAATCCACAAAAATAGGAAACTACTCGTATGTATTCACAATGGACCACAGCAATCCCGCCTAACACACAGCGACTCGTTAAAAAGTTCAGCAACTAGAACAGACATGAAATATTTTGATCAAATACCTACATATAATATACGAGTATATACATGGCAGACTTTATTCGTGACATATTTTCCGTCAGCAATGAACAATTATTTCGTTTTTTGTTTCCATTTATACAAATTAATGTTAAAAATCGAAATACCGAATTTTCAATACACTTATCTACTCGAAAACCTGCTCTTATTGCACCGCTTTCAGGCATGCAATGGACTATTTTCCGCACTAGTGCGGAAAAAAGCGCGTGGTCGCCTCCACGAGTTGCGGGTCAACCTCCATGAATCGTAAGTGCAGCCCTCGGCCCCACAACACACTCACCTACGCTACTGCTCGCGAGAATTCCACCTCGGTCGCAATGACAAATTTTCTGCATTTTTATCAAAGTGTACTGTTGCAGTCTATATGGTTAGTGTAATGGTTGAACGATTGGTTGCTGACGTGTGTCACGGGTTCCATTTTCACATAGAACAAATTTTTGTATGGCCTACAAATAGCTGCTTGAGGTTGAGTATTTCATATTTGTCGGAACAGGAGTAATTCCAATGTTGGGGCAATGCTATAAAAAAAAAATAACTGTCAACTACCTAACTTATGACCACGGTCGGTTTAGTGATTGAGGGTTTGGTTGCGCTGCCTGCGGGTTTGACTCCCGTACGGAAAAAATATTAGGTAAGTTTGGTTCAAAAATAGGTGTCTTTGGTCTTGTATTTGTGAGCCCACGATACAGGTGCAATTCCCAATCCCAATGTGGAGCAACATAACTAGTTAAAAAAAGTCTTATGTAAAAGGCGACTTAGTAATATTAAGTATTATTCAAATATCATCTCAAATTGATAAGCAGAAGTCTTCAGACTAAGGATTATAATTTATATTAATAAACCTTCAATTACTGGCTACTGATATCCAGCTCCATCCGACTTGACAGTTGTTGGTATAGGTATTTATAATTATTCCAATACAGCGTTTAAGTTGAAAAGATATATATTTTTAGTGATCTAGCAGTAATAACAATCCTGACATATCGATAAGAAAAACAAAAACAATTATATTGTTTTGCGCCAGTAATCGAGTTCTATACGGAGGCTGCCACAACAGCAAGACAACCACAACATCGCACGGTTGCTCCATGGTTGCTCCTGAGTAATTATTATTAGAAAACATAAGTATATTTATTGTCTCTTTCCTTAGGTAGGTCCAACATTGTTGCCAATCGATCCAGGTAAAGATTTAAAAAAAAAGATTTGCTCTAGTGAATGTAAAAGTCTCTATGTATTGACAAAAGAAATCTATGGGTAAAACCATGTAGAAAAATACAGATCGCTGCAATATTGCAGTTTGATTGTTTGCTATACGCCTTTTAGTAGGCGTTCTTGCGGCAACAAATATCGCCATTACAGTCAAAAGACATATAAAATAATTAAGCGATAAACTCCATTTTTTTTTTTTGTAATAACATAACACACAACAAATGCTTGGCTGCGATCCTACCTGATGGTAAGTAGTGATGAAATCTTTGATGGTGAGGCGCACTAATTTATTAAGAGCCTATTCACTCAAGCCCCGAAGACACCTAAATTATAATCAGACGGGAAGACCGCAGCAGACAAATTGTTCCAGTTCTTCGGTGTACGCGATATAAATGACGAGGCGACTTTAGAGTGACTGGTTAAGAATGCCTAAGGTATTAAGTAAGTCTTTGTACCTTTATTGTACGAGTATTAACACACGCTCGAGCTTGGTACGATGGAACAAATCCTTTGGAAAAATCAAGTTTTAGCGTGTGTGCCACTATTATAGTGGCACACACGCTAAAACTTGATTTTTAATAATCACGTACGCACAAAAATAAAACAAGCACGCACGTAAATAAATAAATAAACTGGGGCATCAGAGGCTCATTACGATAATCAAAGATAGTGTCTCAATGAAAATGTACGTATCAATTAAACATTAGTCATTTTAGTATTTATCTAAGAGTATATCTAGTAACTACCAGAACATTATACTAATATTATAAAGGTGAAAGTTTGTAAGTGTATGTCTGTATGTTTGCTACTTCTTCCTGCTCGAAAGGCAGAATGGATTCAAATGAAACTTGGCATACGACTAGACCATATCCTGGATTAGCACATAGAAGATTTTTTTACACCACCTGCTTGATATTACTATTTTATAAGTCATATAAAAACCTCACCTAAAGCAAATCATTCTATTCCTAAGGATCCTATCAAAGAGTACAGTAAATATGGATCTAATGTGGGCCAGGGAGGTGACAGTTAGAACAAACACAAATTTAGTAAAGAAAGAGTCGCCAGCTACATTTTTTAACGAAGAAACTATTAGTTTGTATATCGTTGGTTAGATGTCTTTGTAATACCAACTTAAATACTAAACTTAATTTTTTTTTTAAGTTTTACCTAGAGAATAATTGTAATATTTTACAATTATCCTCCTCCCCTATATAATTATTATACTCTTTGATGTGGGCGTTACTTATGGAATATTGTGATTTGAATTTGGAACTTCAAAATCAAGGATCTTATAAATTATCCTACGGACTACGGACAAGAAAATATAAACTTTTGAAATTGGAACTTTCTAATTTGACGCAGTCAAAGCCAGCAGCTGATCTAACATATTTTTTTCCCAGTACAGATATACATATCTTAGCACACAATTTTCAGAACAGTAATTGGCAGAAGTATGGAAAAGCATCGAACGATATTTCCACACCACATGTTGTGCGACAATGTCGTTTTTTTCAACCCATCCAATCCGTTTGGACTCAATACACTCCCGTGCGAATTGGACGAGCGCGGCCACCTGCTACTCCTGATAGGTCCGCATCAATTCTGATGGCCGCATGAACCGAATATTTGAAATTGGATGCTAACACGACACCGATACTTTTAACGGTATCGTGTGAAAACATTGAAAAGGTTGATGAAATTGAAGACTGGCGGCACCTGCTTACAATGGTGCTGTTGGACATGTACATGAGTGCTACACCAATATTATACACCGTTATATTTTGGTCGTTTTAATCCCGCGGAAGGTCGATTCGGTACATGAAATACTATCGATTTTATTCGAGATAATTAAAAAATAAAGTACTTTTATTTTAAACACGAATTAATTTGCGCATGTACGAAATTAATTTCTTTAAGTAAACGTCAGCTGAGCGATGCCAATGAACTGTAGGTAGTTAGTACGCAACAACCGACAATTACCTGCAAGCTTGCAGGTAATTGTCGGTTTCGTTTTCTTAAAAAAAATAATTTCGTACATGCGTAAATTAATTCGAGTTTGAAATAAAAGTACTTTATTTTTAATTTTCTCTTTACATGTCTAATTTAAAAATATTAAAACGACTGAAATTTAACGGTTTATAGACAATTTTTTGAGATTGTGTTACTTCTTCGGTTACGTTAAACGGTTTTTGGCACACAGACCATGTCCTAAAATAGCATATAGAAAGAAAGAAAAACATTTTATTTGCGGGAACCAATAATATATAATCTTAGGACTGACTTAAAAATTATAAACATTCTATAGGGAAAATATGCGCCACGTCTATGCAAAACGGTCGAACTCTCTGCATAATGCGACGATTCCATAGCGCTGGTTTTCAACGGGGGCTTGTATAGAATACTTTTTATATTACCACGCGGGCGAAGCCGCTGGTACAGCTAGTAAGTACATTTCATAAAATGGTACTGTAACATTAGTAACTATATTCGTTTTTCTTTTTTATTGTTGATAGGTTCATGCTTAACCGCTATCTAACCTGATGGAAAGCGACGATGCCGTCGACGATGGAGCGCGCATACTTATCTAGAAGTAACGTATTCCAGTCCGGATTTACTTGTAAAACCAAATGAAATACGTAGTAGCTGCTTGAAAGCTGTCGATTCATAATCAAGAAAAGAGTCACCAGTTTAGAGGTTCATGGAACAGGATGTAAAGGCCCTCTAAATAGACGGGTGTTGAATCTGGTTCTGGCAACTGCCCGTAGTTCATTTTAAACTATTGTATTTATTTATTCTAATCGTGCTGAGAATTCTGAAACTACGATGCAGGATTTTAATTCTATGAGGCGTAATAGAGATCACAATTCATAAATTATACATAGTCAGCCTTACAATGTTCGCACTGCTAGAACTTCTCCAGAAGTGGGAATGGACCGTAATCTACCACACGGGCCCAATACGGGTTAATAAATGTCATATGTCTTTGTTTTTTTTATTTTACAACATGCTAAAACTTTACGATCCATCACTATTTTAAGAACAATGGTGAAAAATAAATTACACCAAAGTGTGAGTTAGGGAGTTTCGACTTAAGGGATTCGTGCCTCAAAAAGAAAAAAAATGTTACCCGTATAGGATCATTTTGTTGTCCTTTTGTCTGTCTCTCTGTCAAGACCCTTTATCTTGGGAACACGTGGAGATATCGAGTCGAAATTAAAACGATGTACTCAGATCTGCAGTCCCTTAAAGCTGTGATAAAATCAAACTTCTAAGTTAACGAAAAAAAAAGATACGGCCATTTATATAACAAAAAACGCATATTTCAACACTCTCAAGGAAATAAAAATTCATAGGGTAATCCTGTTGACCCCAAACCTGAAATTCAGTATAAAGAAAGTTCTGATAGCACTAGTATAGAAACCGATCTGAAATCATTTTTGTTGAGCCGTCACAAAAAAAAATCGATTCAGAAAAAAACTTTGAGACTTAATTTGGGAATTGAACTATTTAAATGGTTAAGTTTGTACGGAACCCACAGTGCGTGTCTGACTTGCACTTGCTCAGTTTTTTTTCTTTAGTGTTTTAATGCAACCTTAAAATAAATCAATTAGATAGGCAAACTCTTTGCACTTTTTATTTTTAAATAAAAAAGAGAAGAAACAATCGTGTCAAAAGAATCCGTCACATTTGAAAAAATAATCGGTAAGCAAGATGTAGCGCAACGGAGAAAAAAACAAAAAAAATGCATTACCTTACCTAAAACAATAAATCAGCTTACAAAATGAATCCAACAGTAATATCTAAGTCGGGGATACGTTCAGCAGTACAATTTCAAAATGTTGCGCGCATGGCCACTCGACCAGTAGCTTCTTCGGGATCCGGAACAAAAACTCCAAAAGAAACGTACAATACTCCTTTCCAGGTGCAGTGGGAGTGGTCTGACCCTAACCTGTATCCCCGGTATAACGCACGTAAGTGAAGAAACAAAACACTAAACACTACACTTCACACATCGTTATGGCTGAAATCCAGTGCTGAGGCTCTTGGATACGTCACAATCATAGCGACAATTCTTTTCTTTGAGGAGCAGATGGAAAGGCGTCACGGCGTCCTTATCTGCCGCATGACGCTGATCCTCACCGGACATATTAAATTCGAGATGTTCCTGCACAGGATTCAGACGGAAAAAACAAAAGGTCATCGCCATTGTTTGAACCGCCTGGAAGACACTGTGGAGTCGCAGGGCGCAAGAGATCGCCTCCATCGTGTCTCGCTCCGGACTATGGCCTGAACTCTAGTTCAGAGAGCCCTGGTGAGGAGGAATGGCAGGTGGTCGTCTTCTTCTGCAAAGCAGTAATGCTAGCGAAGGAGACTGCTGCACGCTTGAGGGAACAAACATCTTCACGCCCCAGCCGCCGAGATCTCGACCCCGACTGTGAACTGAGGTGGACCGAGTTGATACCACAGTAGACGCGGACTTGAAGACGACGAGCAATGGGTAGCTCATCGTCCGGCCACGGTGATCGACCGGATCAAGCCCAAGTCGACAGTTTGTAGTATTCCACGCCCTCCTCAAAGGGCGGATTTATTCTGTACAAATCTGACACGTCCTTTTGCTCCACACAGAGTGAGAGAAGTTATTGTATGATTCCCCACCATAAAACAAAAGAATAAATACCCCTAAAAGATCCACTAACTGGTATATTTTGTTTTTGCAGATCAAGGTTTTAATTACCATCCTTACAATAACCCGACACCCCGGAAGGCTAGGCCATACAACCCAGACACGAAATGGAATAACCCGAACCGTTATCATGCATAAACAAAGCAGATTTTTCTTAAATAGGGAAAATATCTAAATTAATAAATAAGTTTTTCAAAATGCGTTTATCAGTTCCTAAATCGAGAGCACGTTTAGCAGTATCACTTCAATGCGTTATGCGTATGGCCAGTAAGCCAGTCGCACCGGGATCGGGAAATAGTAAGAAGGGAAAAGTTAACATTACGAAGAACCCAACGGATGCAGACATCACTCCTTTTAGAGTGGAGTGGGAGAAGCCTGACCCTAGTGTCTATCACCAGTATGAACAAAGTAGGTAAAAACTTGTTATATATAGAGAGTATTATTATACACACAGAGTACTTACTTATAGTAGACTAGCGTGTCTATCGACATCTGCAAATTACTTTTTAAGACCCTGATCGACGAGTAAAACCGCGGTCTTATGGCTCGTCTGTAAAGCTCGCCGGTGTATTGCAATACCGCGGTTTTAGGAGTTGATAAGCCGGGCTCGTGGCTCGTCATGTTTGCTTCATTTTTTACTCAGCTCGACGTTTAAAACCGCATGTCGATCACGGCCGGTGAGCCAAGTCGTCAGATTTTTATTTTCTTATTTCGTGCTATGCTATGATACAAAGATAACACAAAACTTCAGACTCCCAACAAGACACGTTAACCTGTTTTACTCGCTAGTCGACCAGTACCATCGTGCCGCAAGTAAAACCGACGTTCTTTAAAACCGCGGTATGGGCTCGTCGTCGATCACTCACTTTAAAAATCTGAAAACACAGGATCATGTCACAGTATTTATTTATTTTTGAGTGCCAGGACACAAAGCTCAGAGCGATTTTAGTCGGTGCAACTCGGCGACAGTTTTCGGCTTTTTTAAGAGCGGTAAACCCGAGATACATTTCCATAATAACCGATCTTACGCATTGACGTTATTACTCGTCTTTTTGTAGATATTTTGGAAACACATCTTGAGATTATTATCTAGGTTTCAATAGTGGGACCTCTGATAAATTGTATTTTGCGTGGACTTTGGCCCTTCATAATGTACACATACATCTTCCTCTTCGTCTTATATATAAAAATGAATAGCTGTTCGTTAGTCTCGCTTAAAACTCGAGAACGGCTGGACTGATTTGGCAAATTTTGGCCTTAAACTATTTGTGATACTCCAGGGCAGGTTGAAACGGTGAGAAAATATGAAAAAAAAATCGTTGTTACAATATTCATACTATAATGCGGTACAAAGTTTGCCGGTTCAGGTAGTAAAAAATATAAAAGAATATATTTACGGAGACCTTGGACAGTTAATGGCTAAAACTTTTTCCAAAAACTTCTGGAACCAGTTTTGTGAAATATTCCAGTAAATGATAGTATTACCAAATGCCAGCTGAGTTTTCAGGAGTTCTCTCTTTTTTCGCGTTGCCTATTTATCAGACGTTGCGTTGGATAAAACAACAAACTTTTAGACCATGCTCATGTTGAATATTGCCGAAAGGACCCTCTCAATGATTGCAACCATTGATAAATCTATGCTGCCGATGTAACGCAGAATGTACTCGTAGCTATGCACATATGCTACAAATTAGCCGCAGCGTGCCGCACACTTTGCAACTAATTTATATATGTAGTATATAATACATGTATGATTACAACAATGCAAATTTTATTACAATTTCTTAGCAGCGGAACTGCCGATTGTTAGCGTTCATTCGGAACTGCCGTTTCCTTTAAAGTTATAACATGTTTTTGATATTAACTCGATCATGGCATAACTGGAGCCGGTATATTCTGTGGCCGTAAACAGAAATGGTTTAATGTAAAGGGTTTCATGTCTTCATAAGTTGAGGTACTTTCAAATTGGTGTTAACTCTTGAAACAGAAAACAGAATCCATCAGATGCGTCACTAATAATCAAAACAAAAACATGAACGCTAAACTCGTTTTCTTATTTGCAGATCTTCCAAATGTTGTAAATACACCCTGTCAGCCAGTTCCTCAAGGATACAGTTATATTATGAATGACCCTAGAAATGCTTACAACACTCCTCTCCATTGGGAATGGTCGTACCCTAATATTAACCAGCGTTATAACCAACGTAAGTTAAGAAAAGTAAATATAACACAACAGTCAGCAGTGTTCAAGTAGCAACGGCCCGACTTACGAGCTGTAGGTCGCGGGTTTAAATCCAGGCAGTCATATTGCTTTGTGTAATTTATTTCATCACCGCTGCTCTCAAACGGTGAAGGAAAACATCGTGAGGAACCCGGCATGTCCTACAACCAAAAATTCGAAGATATGTGACATCCACCAACCCACACTGGGCCCACGTGGTGGATTATGGTCCATTCCCTCTTCTAGAGAGAAGGCCTGAGTCCCAGCAGTGGGAATATTATTAGGCTGATGCCAGTCAGCAGTAAAGTTCAGTCTTCGGTCGATTTTTATCAGTCAATGTATTTTCTCCATCTTCTATACTTTAATGACCATGGCTGCTTAACCCTTGTATGCAGATATACAACACAAGATAGTAAAAAATATGCCTCAAGTAAAAAGACTTATTTTGCGTTTGCAGATTTTCAAAGTGTTGTGAATATGACCAGTCAGCCGGTTGCACCCGGAAATAGTGAGATCTCAAAAACTGCCTTCAATACTCCTTACCAGGCGCAGTGGGCGTGGCCAGACCCTAGTTCCAATCCTCGGTATAGCCAGCGTAAGTGAAGAAAAAAAAATCACTATATAGTTTTTGACTTCGTGCAATTTCTCCAGGGTTCTCAGTATTTACGCTGAGTGGCGTCCATTTTGCGCAACAACGACAACTGCTTGACTGAGATCCCACCTGATAAAGCAGATAGCTGGTGCCAGATTGTCAACGTTTACAAATTCAAACTACCTTTTTTATGAGATGAGAAATCATCCGATAACATAGGTGTATTAAACTTTAGTGACTGAAACCACACTAATGTCCTTTAATTGCCCTTTGGGTTCTAAGACCATGAGTTTATTTTTCAAAAAATCCTCGTGGCCTTCGCTTATCGTAACATCGGCCCTATACCCTTTCTTCTCTTCTTCTTTTTCTTTCTTTTCTTTCTTTCTTCCTTTATAACTGAAATCCTACAATTTGCTGACATTTCTTTGAAAAGGACGTGAAACACTAGACGATGACTTGGGCTCAGTCCAGAAGTTTAGCGGAAAGTAAGACGGCGGGCTATCTATTGCTGGTAGTCCGCAAGATCGCGCCTACCGTGGGTGATAAAATCGGGGTCGGGGCCGAAATGGCTGAAGCGTGAGGATGACTTTTCTCTCGCGCGTGCGCCCGTCTTCTTCGTCAGCGTAACTGCTTAACAGAAGGAGGCGACCACCTATCATTCATATTAGCTCTGAACTATGGGCAAAACCACAGGCCGGCACGAAAGGTCGCGGCCACCGATCGCCTCTACAAGGATACGGTGTAAGTAATGCCGTCACGGCAATCTTACTTACACCGTAGCTTGAGAACTCTCCAGCTACTTCTAAAAGAGGGTACAATCCGCCATGATCCGCGCCCCAAATATCAACTACCTGATTTGACACTTTAAACTTTGATAATACGGTTCATAGCCTGCTATCATAGGTAGTGTTTCAACGAACCTGTAAGGTATTTGTTTTAATTTGGCGTCGGTTTATGCAGATTGACATTATAAAATTGGCACCAGCTTCCAGGTTTATAAGTACTGGAGCCATTGTACTGGCCACTGTAGCGTTGCTACTACTCAAAAAACTACGGTTTGCTGAACAAAGGGATACTATTATAAAATGTAGTATGTAGCACTATGTAACTCTTAGTGAACCCAAAAATATACTTTTTGTACAAGTAACTTTTTGTGCCTTCAGATAGTTTAAGGTCGTGAACGGACTAACGGCTAGCCGTGCCGCAGCGTGCGGTTGCAGTCCACCGCATTTCGTTGTCAGTGCTTCCAGAAGTGCATGTAAAAGAAGTATAGCTATAGTCATTTAAATTATCGTGGACAACATTCTTTGTTCTGAAATGAACTTTTCTGTATCAAAAACCTTGACCCACGCGCCCTGCATGCAATGTCTAGCGACTGAATAGCCGGTGGCGCCGCAGGTCCAAGACAACCGCAGCGGTTGACGGCTGACTGCAAGTCAGTGCGTTGGTAATAAGCGGTTCCATATAAAAATTGAAGTGCGGCCGTGCATATGCTATTGAAGTGCGGACAAACGGAACGGCACGCCTTATTACAGCTAGCAGCTAGTGCATTTATGCTCTAAAGGTTATCAGACCAACTTAATGCTTCTGTTAAGCTTTTCTAAGATTTATGTCGCATACTATAACAAGAAGGTACCTCATGTAGAATGTAGGTATTCATAACAGGAGGCGAATCTTTACACATTCGATAAGGTTTCGGTAATATAATTATGTAATCCTTAACTTACTATTTTTGTGTTTACAGATCAAGGCTCTCAGTTCCCGACTTTTCAGAATCACGTGCCCCGAAAGGCTCAGCCATATAATCCAGATTCGAAACACAGTTACCCGAACCGTTACCATACATGAACGAAAGAGAAATCTGTTTACTAACAATAATACTTTATACCTAAAACAATGAGCCAGCTTTTCAGAATGAATTCTTCAATCCCTAAATCGGGGGCTCGTATAGTAGCAACACAGTATCAATTTGCTAGGCATATGGCCAGTAAAACGGTCGATTTGGGGCCCGTAAATAATACAAACAACCCAATGCAAGGATGCAGTGTTCCCTTCCATATTAAATGGGAGGATTCGGATCCTAGCACTCTTAATGATAATCGTAAGTCATTAAAAGTTTTTATTTTATTTGTAACTAGCGGCCCGCCCCAGCTTTGCACGGGTGCAATGGTGATTTTAAACATATTATACATGTATTATACACGGTTAAATTTTGGTCGTTTTAATCCCGCAGTGGGTCGATTTGGTACATGAAAGCCTATCGATTTGTAAAGATAAAAATGAAAAAGAAAGTATTTTTTTTAAACTCTGAATTTATTTACGCATGTACGAAATTAATTTCTTTAAGTAAACGAGTCAATGACCTTGTAGGTATATACTATTAAATTATCATGTTGAGTAATATCCCTTTTATTTTTCCCTATGTGTATAGGGACAGACAGCGACGAATTAAATACGACCACTTATTTTAATTTTTTTTTCAATTTGCAGGTCTTCAAAATGTTGCGCATGCGGCCAATCGGCCAGTCACTTTTAGACGCGGAAATATTACGAACAGAACAACGGATGCGTACATCACTCCTTTCCAGGTGCAGCAATGGGAGTGGTCGCAACCAAATAATAATCAGTGGTATAACCAATGTAAGTTCTGAAACAAAACCAGCCAAGAGCGAGTCGAAACCGCGCAAAAAAAAAACCTAAACGACTCATATTTTTGAAGTCTTTTTTTTCTCCTGTAATATTTATGCTGAAAAATAGATTCGTCTTTTTTTTGTCTTAAATTTTGTAATTTCAAAGATAAGAGATAATCTTCTTTAAAACTCTTTATTTTAAAACTATTTTATTTAGGAAAACTGGCATACCACACGAAACTGTTATCTACTTCTTATTTAATAATATTTCATTATAAATTATACTTTAAAGGCATAGCTATTTTTTTCTGTGGCCGCAAAGCAGCTATAATTTAGTTTGAGTGTATGAATAACCAATTACGTAAAATAAGTTTTTTTTTCACATATTTGGCAGCAAATTAAAAACAATTAGACGACCCGTCAGAAAAAAGTAACTAATTAAAAAGTATTTTTCCGACTCCTTAGACTACAGCAATCTGTATGGTGTATGAAAATAGGTCCCCAACGTGTAGCTCATGTTCAGCTGTGCTATTTTCTAAAAAAGCGTTTTTGAGTATAACTCCCCTGAACAGGGGTTCCGCACTCGCATTGTGCGTCCAACAGGTCTTTAAAACCCTATTTCATCAAGCTGTATCTGCAGCGTCCCGTCTGCATGTGCAATTGAATTGTACACAGTAAACAATTCTTCTTCTTCTTCTTCCTGCCCTCATCCCATATTACTTGGGGTCGGTGCAACAAGTTTTTCTCTTCCACTCTGTCCTGTCACCCGTTACACTATCACTAACTCCCTTTTCTTTTATATCACTCCTCATATAATCGATTTCTTCTTTGGCCTCCCTCTCTACGCACACACGCACACAGTAAAAAATTGGCTTTTAAATATAATCACTATCTCACTACATGTTTTTTTAAATCGGCAGATCTTCAAAGTGTAGCCAATCGGCCAGTGACTCCGGGACCCGAATATTATTATACTATGAATTATCCAACAAACGCATACAACAATCCTTTCCAGGTGCAATGGTCGTACCCTTATACCAATCCCTGGTATAATCCGCGTAAGTTAAGAAAAATAAATACTATACAATAATCACTTTCGACTATTACTGAGAATCAGTGCTGCAGCTGTGTCTCGCATGACGAGTTCAAACTATTTTATTTCAAGTATAGTACCCTAAAGGGGGTGATCGACGTACGAGCCAAAACTGTGGTTTTAAAGAACGTCGGTTTTACTCGCGGCTCGTTGGTGCTGATCGACTAGCGAGTAAAACAGTTTTGAACGAAAAGTCGAGTAGAAAATGAAGCAAACACGGCAAGCCGCGAGCCAGACTCGTTCGTATTGCAATGATAAACCGGCAAGCTTTATCGACGAGTCAAGGACCGTGGTTTTACTCGCCCGCGTCGGTCAGGGCCTTACACACGAGCGGCAGAGTTAGAAGGAGCAGGACTCTGCTGTCGACTTATTATGGCACTTGACACACACGGCTGCCGCTGATCTTCATTTGCTGGAATGTCCACGACCGCTATCGCGCGTCAATAGTTGCCATCGACGCTTCGACGGATGCAGTCATCTCTGTCTTGGGATCATGCCGCTCCTGTGTATAAATAGCTTAAATAAATAGACTAAAATACATATGTCCATTTTTTGTACATGTAACACATATTTTTACCTATTGTAACTTTTCTAAAATTGATTTTCTTCAACACAGTCTGTCTTCATGCCCATTCCATAAAGCCTAAAATACAGGTTGGTGCCAGTTTGCCACGTTTTCAGTACCTAAAGCGATGCGCGCACTGGTGACTTTTGTCACCGTGACTTTTTTGTCACCCTTATCAAGTCCATGGATATGTATGGAGGTGCGCGCACGTAGCGACGTGACAACTGGGTGACATTTTTGTTCGCTGACCATGGAGCGGACAAGCCCGTGACATTTTTGTCACCGCGCTGCAATCAGTGGCGTAGCATGGGGGGGCGGTGGGGGGCATGGCCCCAGGCGCCATACGAAAGGGGGCGGCAGGAAGCGCCAATTTAATAATTTGGAAAATGTAAAAATATGAGTATTTATTTATTTATTTATATATACTTTATTGTACACCAAGATAAAAAGATTATACAATTTTGAGACTTAAATTAAAACATACAATGGGCGGCCTTATCGCTATCTGCGAACTCTTCCTGGCAACCTGGGATGGAAAGAGATTGTATGGACATAAAGTGGGGTTGCACTTGGTGCGTAACAAAACAAGTTAAACAAACGAAAAAACAAAGTACATCATCATCATCATCAAACTAAATAGATACATAAATACATACATACTAAAATATAGGCAAGAAACAAGTGACGACTACAATTGATACAGATAGAAACGAAACATAACTACAAAGACAAGTAATATTCCTTCACAAGCGTTTTGAAAATATGAAGTGATTGCGCGCGTTTAATTGAGACAGACAATGCATTCTACAGACGAGAAGCTTGGACAGCAAAGGATTTATCTAAAAACGTAGTGGAATGCATCGGCACTTTGAGCCGATTTTGAGAAGCAGTGGTATATCTTGACTTTCAATAAGTGGTACTAATTACTGATTACTATTTCTATTAAACCAAATGTTTAATCGATTAATAACAAAAAACAAAGGGCGGCCCCATGCAGCGAAAACCCACGCTACGCCACTAACACAAATGACGCTTCGATTTAGAGTTGTGACTGATATATTAGTATTCGCTAAGATATTAGTGATATTCAATGGATTCATGTATTACTTAGTAATCCGACTAAATCTGATATGCTAATATTTAATATTCACATAATTATGTCAGGGCCATTCAACACAGGTCGAATAATATTAAATATAATGAAAAAATATTTTGTGAATATAATATCACTCGGGATTCATTCGATAACCGCGGATCATATTCACTCACTAATATGGCAACAAATGTACGAATGAAAATAAATGTATCACTCATAGGCATTAACATTAATATCTACGTAGCAATATCAAATAGTACCTAAATACTATCTCAAAAATAATATCGGTTTATTGAATACAAATACAGCAGTAATATCTATGTATTCCATCATACGCAGATATCACTAATACTCAAATATTAGTTTTAATATTACGATATTACTAGACGAATATATTCATATTAGCTAATACTGACAAATATCGGTCCCATCTTTACTTCAATTTCAAGAAAGTTTCGTCACTGTCGCTCGTCGTGCGCGCACTCCACCTTGGATACGTGACGTGACAGTGACAAACACATAAAAGTCACCGTGACTAAAGTCACCGGTGCGCGCATCGCTTAACTAATTTTTTTCATATTTGCAGATTTTCAAAGTGTTGTGAATGTAAGTAGCCGGCCAATCACACCCGGAAGTGCTACTCCAAGCGATGTATACAACCCTCCTCACCAGGTGCAATGGGAGCCGACCCCTTCCAATCCCGGCCAAGGTAAGTAAAAAAAAAAATCTTAGAAGTCTCGCAGTTGTACAAATTTTTCCTGACTCACTCACAAAGACTTTCGTACCATAAACTGATAAACCTGTCAAATTAAACCTTTTAAATACCGTAAGTAGAGACACACAATAGAAAGACAATAGATGTGCGGACACCGGTGTCCTCTTGGGGCTTGACAGTTCAATACTACATTCTGAAGTACTACTACTACTCGTGTCGAAAAGAAATAACAAATATGAAGGATAAACTTAACTAGGAATACTTAGACGAAATCAAATCAGCGGAATATAGGGGACTCACCTCTATCGCGTGAACCGCTGAAATTGTGCTTCTGAGGCATGATTTCACATCGGTCGCGACGATCACACACATTTGGTGGCTAACGCTATTTCGCTCGCAAGGCTGCGCCGGCTCTTATCTCTGTCCGTGTCTATCAGTGACAATAGATTTGCGAAGTACCACCACTGCCCCTACCATCTATCTACATATCCACTATGGTGAATTACGGCCCGGTGTGGTGGATTGTGGTCGATGTTTCCCCAAGAGAGGAGGCTTCAATCTCAGCAGTGGAAAAATAATGGTTATGCCTTAACCACTACATAGAATAGATCTAACTACAATTATAAAATAAATTTAGTATGAACTCAATTGAACTCTGTTGTGTTTTCAGATTCAGGCTATCGCCCACAATTTCAGAACAATCCCCCCCGAAAGACTAACCCATACAATCCGGACTCAAGATGGAATAAACCGAACCGTTATCATGATACATGAAGTAAATTGAAGTTTATTTAAAAGCAATAGTACCTAAAACAGTAAACCGGTTTCCAAAATGACTTAAACAATGCTAAAGTCATAGGTCCATTAAGGAGCACGCCTCTCTGGGACCCGAAAATGTTACGAATTACCTAAACGGTTCAAACATCACTCCATTCCAACTGCAGCAACTTACCCTCTTCACAAGCACCATAGGTGAAATAAATCTATAGAAAAAGTCTGCTACACCCTCTCGCTTTATTTTAGTGCGTGAGAAGTCATTTGATTTTCAGCCTCAAAAACAGCCATGGAAAGATAAATACTATTGATGTAGCTCATAAAACTGCTTACAGAAAATTTTGATTTCTTTTGCTGGACAAATAAATACCATTCAAAGATTTTGTTTTTAGCAGTAGAGCGATTTGCAAACAACTCTACAATGACACTTTTTTAGTTTCACAGTGTTTTTGTTGTAAATATTCGTAGTAAGCATCAGATAAGATGTCTGTATTCAACGACACAATTATTTTATAACACTTAAAAACATAATATGATCACTAACTCACTTTTGTTCGTATTTGCAGATGTAAGCGTTTACTTTCCAACTTTACAGAACACGTTACCTGAACAAACTAAGCAACACAATCAAAATATAAAATAGTTACCTGAACCGCTATCATGCATTAAAACAATAGAAGTTTAATAAAATAGTCAATAGTACCATACAAGAAATAATCCAACTTTTAGAATGAATTCAAAAGGACTCCAATTGGGGAAGAAGTTGGCAGTACAACTTCGAAGTGTTGTGCTTATGAACAGTCGGGCCGTCAGCTCTCTGGGACCCGGAAATGTTACAAATAACCTAAAGTATGCCCAGAATACTCCTGTCCAAGAGCAGACGGTGTGGTCTAACCCCAATATTTATCCCCGGTTTAGCCAACGTAAGTAAAAAAAGATACTATACAGACAACAGTTTTCCAGGTCTCACTGACACCCTACCCAAAGAAAACAAACTGATATTTCTTTTCATTTTATTTGTTTGCAGATGAAAGCTTTATTTTCCCACCTTACCAGCGCCGGGAACCATTTCCTCGAAAGGCCAGATCATATAACCCGGATACGAGGCCCAGGGTCCTGAACCGTTATCATCATGCATAAACAAAATTATATGTTATTTAAAAGATAATACCTAAACTGATAAAGCCAGTAAATAGTATAAGCAATCAATCGGATTCAAAATTAATTCAGCAATACCCAAATTGGGGGTAAGCGTAGTAATACAACTTCATGATATTATGCGTATGACTAGTCGGAGAGTCACATCTCTGGGACCCGAAAATGTAAGGAATAACCTAAAATATGCCGAAATGCAGTGGGAGTGGTCTGACCCTAATATTATCTACCCCCGATATAAACAACGTAAGTAGAAAATATTACCTACACACACAATAATTTTCGACTGTCGTTGACACTAAACAAAAAAAAAATATAAATCTTTTTAATATTTGCAGATGAAACCTTTATTTTTCCACCTTATCAAAAGCGGGAATCACCACCTAGAAAGGCCAAACCATATAATCCCGATAAAAGACACGAGTCTTTAACAGATAAAAAATAACTTTATTTGAAAGAAATAGTACCTAAACCGATAAAGCTAGTAAATAGTATAAACAATAAAACGGCTTTCAAAATAAATTAAACAATTCCCAAATCGGGGGTACGTTTAGCAATACAACTCCATAGCATGTGTATGACCTTGGGAGGACTCTCCTAAAGGTGACCTTTCTGAGTCCCGGAAATGTTATAAATAACCCAAAAGATGCCTATTATGCCGGGAGTGGAAGTGGTCTGCCTCTAATATCTATACCTGGTACAAACAACGTAAGTAAAAAAAAAAACTACACACACTAGACAATAGACAACTAACCACTAAATATGACTGTATCTCGCTTTCAAGACAGTTTTTTGTCGATATTCAAATATGTTTTTATCTCTTTTTGCAAATATCTTTTTCTTGTATTTTTTTACGTTTAACTCTCTTCTTTTATCTTTACAGATGAAGGCTACAATTTCCTCCCTTACCAGAACCAGACACCGCCCCTACGAAAGCTCAGGCCATATAATGCAACATCAAATGAAATAACCGTTATTATTCAAAACAATAGTACCTAAACTTACATTAAAACTATCAGTTTATTCCGTTTCGTATTTGTTTTATTTCATAGTGGGTGCAGCCAGCGGCTTCGCCCGCGTAATAGAAAATCCCAATATTCCAGGACATGGGTCTACCTGGATAAAACGTTACATCGGAATTCATTCAGTACTTTTTGCGTGAAAGGGTATCGAAACTCATACATCACAAACATCCACACATGGGTGTATTCCATATATCTGTACATTCACAAATCCGCACACCCATAAATACACACATCCACAAATCCACACATCCATTCGTCCATTCATCCATACATCCACACAACCATACACCTATACATCCATACATCCACACATCCACACATCCACACATCCACACATCCACACATCCACACATCCACACATCCACACATCCACACATCCACACATCCACACATCCACACATTCACATATCCATACATCCATATCTCTTTAAGTATACAAACTTTCACGTTATTTGGTTCCGTACCGTACTAAAATAGTAAAAGTTTCGGTATCTGTGTACTCTAGCCCTATCTATCGTTATGGTTATTTACATATACACTTACTAAATAGAAATAATATACTTTTAATACCTATACAAAAAAAAATCACATAACGCCGTCTAGTCCCAAGCTAAGCAGATCTTGTGTTATGGGTAGTAGACAACTGATGTAGTATAATAGATAAATTATACCCAGAAATAGAACAAATGATTGTGCTCCTCACACAAAACTTTTTTTTTTGTGGGAATCTAACCCAACTCAGCATATCGGTCAGGCCCACTAACCACTAGACCAACAAGCCAGTCAATTTAGTTCCAACTGTTTCGAACGTTTCCCATACTTTTAAATCCCGTTTCTGCAGGAAAATAAAATGCCGCTTTTTGCTTCTTGTAATATTATCTATCCGTCAGTGTAAATCCCGTCAAAATTGGTCCAGCCATTTCCAAAATTCACCCCCTCATAGCATCAAACGGGCGTTTAGAGTTTGTACGGAGAAATCTACGTTCACGTGAGGATGAAGCAGCTGCCTTCGTTAGCTACTTTTATATATTAGCTACTGCCAGCTACTTTGCCTGCGTAATTGTAGAAAATGATCCCAAGGAAAGGGAACATACTCCCGGGAGGTATCCTAGACCATGTTCGATTCTAGAACATGGTCTACCCGTGCACCAAGTTTATCGCAAACAAAACTGTATCAAATTGGTTCAGTAATTTAACTAACCAGAGTTAGGGCGCTTTCAATTTATGCATTTTTTGACGGCCTGCTTTGATGCGGATGAGGTGCATTAGTCGTACTGCGTACGGACGATTATATTTTTCATACAAACGTCGCAAGCACCACGTGTTCAATTCGGTGTTGAATATGTAGTGTTGAACAGCGCATCACTGGCATTCCAGAAACGTTTTCAGTTTAGCCTCTTTTTGTTGGACTGCTAACGTACTGTAACCGGCCGGCTGCGGCACAGTAAACGTGCGGCAACTGACCGACATGAAACGTCTAACTTGAAAGCGCCCTTACTTTTACATTTATAATATAATTTTCATGGATATAGCATATTTTTTTTAACGCACCTACTATGCACGACATAACTATGTATTCTTCCGACGTCATTATGGGTGCTACGATACGCAACCATCTAAACCATATTGTCATACTACAGTCTAAACTTATCTACAAGCCAAACTTAACAAAGCAAAAAACGCCAAGGGAAATCAGAAGCACGCTGGACTATCGACCAGCTCATGATAAAGGCATAAAGCAGCATCAGCCAGCTAATGCCTCGATGAGGGACATCAGGACAAGTTATACCGACTTAGGATCCCGCAAACAAATTTCCCTGGAGACACGTATTTTACATCGTTGGCGACAACCGAGACGTAAGATGATCCGAAATATTTTAAAAAAGACGTCAGGAGACACTATTTATTAGTTTTGTGGGGAATTGAAATGGGAAAGATATTCATGGGAATTTGAGGCATTGTGGTAGATTGTTTGCTTAGGATCACCGATAATGTTTTTTTTGGAATTGAATCGTGAGTTATCACACAGTTTTCGCTTGGTGATCCATCATTCAACCGTAATAGAGACTGCATTAGATATTATCTCATGCAGTCTATATAAATGGGTAAACTGAAATAAAAACACAACAAAACAGGTTAAACAGTAGTCTTCTGTATTGCTTAATAGTATGGGGCAATATTTTTGTCAAGGCTAGCCTAGGGTTTAGCCTAGTCTTTTTTTTTTCGGTGGGAAAAACATCCAATGACATCGAGATAGTCTCAGATTTTTCCGGACCAAACACCCAATCCTGTTCCTTCGTTGCCTTTCATACTGGGGCCGAATCTTCCTTTCAGAAACCGACCGTAGCCCCAGTAGGCTTCGACCCTGCTGGGGCCCCCTACGATTTGCTGACAACTCCTCAAGGCGCGCGTGGAACGATACGCGCGGTCGACGAATTGGGCTCGGTGCGGACAGTTACCGGACGGCCCGCGCCTACGGTGGCTGACAATGGGGACTGGAATCCTGGCGGCTGGGGCGTGAGGGCCGTTACCTCACGCGCGATCTCCTCCTTTGCTAGCATGGGTCTAAGGTTTTGGGTTTACCTTAGGTAGTACCTAAGCCAGTTCCTAGGCTAACCTCACCACCACTCCCACCACACGATTACATAATAATTTTCATTTACTGAACCATTTAAAGTCAAGCACCACATTAACATTCAATATAAACACAATGGAATCAAATGTTAATATTTTTGTAATCGTGGCTCTATAATTAAATTATTTAATTAATCCAGCTCAAGAAGGCAAGAGAGGTCGGGAATGCAATGTTTTCTTCAAACTTTTCTTATAAATAAGCCTTTGTTTCAAAATGAACAGACGAAATTAATGGTGGTTTTCTAATAAGCGTGTTTTAAATGTCTGATGTTATTTATCTTTCTTATTAGAAACAGTTTAATTTTAACGTTTATTAAATTTGTTTGAGCTGGAGATGTTTGTACTGAGGTCATTTACAATTAAGAAGAAAAGGTTGTTGACCTGTTACAAATGGTTTTAAAGTCAGGCTATGGTAAGTAGGGCTATGGTGGGCCTTAGAACACAAAGGACAAATGAATGAACCTAGGTGAGTTGACTAGCCTGTTGGTCTAGTGGTAAGTAACCCTGACTGCTATGCCGGAGGTCGTGGGTTCAATTCCCACCCAGGACAAATGTTTTTGTGATGAACACGATCATTTGTTTTGTATCTGGGTGTAATTTATTTATAACTAGCGACCCGCTCCAACTTTGCACGGGTGCAATGGTGATATCAAATACATTATGTTTGTGTTACACATATGAGTCTTCTTCTTGAATCACTCTATCTATTAAAAATATAACCGTATCAAAATCCGTTGCGTAGTTTTAAAGATCTAAGCATACGTAGGGACAGACAGCAGGAAGCGACTTTGTTTTATTCTATACATCGTTAAATTTTTGTCGTTTTATCCTGCGGAGGATAACACTATTGATTTGTAAAGATAAAATTAAAAAATGAAGTACTTTTTTTCTAAAACTCTAATTAATATACGCATGTACGCAATTAATTTCTTTAAGTACTTAAACGAGTCAATGACCTTGTAGGTAGTTTTCAGCCGTTGCGTACTAACTACCTACAGGTCATTGGACTCGCTCAGCTGACATTTACTTAAAGTGATATGTATATATTTAGGAATACTCTTAACACAAGCTCTGCTTAGCTTGGAACTTGACAGCGTTGTGTGATTGTGGAATATTATTATTATATTATCTTTATAGTTTTATTCAGTAATCTCCCTCCTCTGGTTAGAGCGGAAGAAACTACTGAACAATATTAGATAACATTCATTATAAATGTCTATTATGGACAACCGTTACAGGTAGTCAGATGCGAGAAAGTCTGATCATTATTGTATCCAAGGAATATTGTGTTGCCTAGTAACAGGGAGGAGTAGTAGAGTTGCTGTATGTAAAATACAGGTACTCAGCCTCGAAGCTTACCACTTTAAAGTTAGTTTTTTTTTGTGGTAGGTAAAATCATCCAATGACAAATTCCGCCCTTGGGCGGAGCGGGAAGTAGTGTTAGACTCTTACTAACTAAAAACCTACCCTGTTCCTTCCCGGCCTTCTTCTGATCCGGGGCCCTGGTATGCATTTTCATACCTCCACAGAGCCCCAGAATAGGTCTCGACCCTACTGGGCCCCTACTGTTTGCTGACAACTCCTTGAGGCGCACGGGAATAGTGCGCACCGTAAACGCCTTGGATCACAAGTTAGTTGGGGAAAGGAAAAGGCTATACTAAAATGAGAAAGGATAGCCTTTCCACAATTAATCCTCGTATAGACGAGGAAAAGGCTATAGAACAGAAAAGCTTAAACTCTTATTGTAAAAATTCTTTTACTAGTAATATATTATGCCATTTCATCACCGAGTGGCTAAGGCATATAATTTATATTAGCCCCTGGCAGAAACTAGTATAAAATACAATAGAATACCTTTTCTTTAATCTTCCGTAAAACATTTATTATTTATTTCATCACCACTGCTCTCAAAATGGTGAAGAAAAACATCGTGAGGAAACCGGCATGTCCTAGAACTAAAAATTCGAAGACATGTGACATTCACCAACCCGCACTGGGCCCGCGTGGTGGATTACGGCCCATTCCCTCTCCTAGAGAGGAGGCCTGTGTCTCAGCAGTGGGAACATTAAAAGGCTTATGATGATGAAAACATTTATAAAAGTTACATTGCAAGCCGTGTGGAGTTTCTCAGACCCCAAAGAATATTTTGGGCAAGGAAAGAGTAATTATTTGTTTTTTTTTTTAATTAAATATATTTGTGACATCCAGCAAGATATATTTGACCAACGTGGTGGTTAACTGTTCACTTTCACTCTTACACTCGAATTTATAAAGAAATTGTCACTTGTCGCTTTGTGATTTCTTATGGTTAGAAATCTTCATGAAATATTTCAATTTCTTTTAACAGTGGAAATCAAATTGTTACTTAAGCAATTATTTTTACTCAAGTAATTAGTTTTACTTGTTTTTAATACGGGTATTAAAGAGGAAGCCTGAGTCTCAAGGTATTATAAATCCGGCTGTGTTATAACGTTATCATACTTATCATAGACTCTATGATAACGTTATAACACAGTCGGCCTATCTATGAAATAGACACACTTTTTATGCACCGTTAAATTTTGAACGTTTTAATCCCGTGGAGGGTCGATTCGGTACATGAACCTATTACCATGTACCTATTTATTTATAATATCCAGTTACTGTCAAAGATTTACCAGCTAAAAACAGCTTTCAGCTTACTATTCAACCAAAATTCTCAACAACATAGACAATTTGTTACTGACAGACGAAACAATAATAGCTTCCTAGCTTATCTACATAACGTTAATAGAAATTACTATTCCACATACATAGGTAACACTGGCGAGCATTTCAATGTATCCAGCCTGCGGTAGGCTCTAAATCAAAATAAATTGAGATATACGATCCTGTCACATGGAACTAACTGACTAACTTAGAACGGCTTGCCGACTAGCCTAAAGCCGTGCTCAGATTCAGTTAGTGGGTATTCAAGTGGTAAGTTCTATTAGCTTTGTTGAGCATTGCCTGAAACGCTTATTTCGACACTCTCAAAGGAATCAAAATTCATAGGATACTTTCTGTTGACCTAAACTCCTGAAATTCGGCATGAAGCAAGGTTTCATAGCTCTAGTAGGTATAGGAAAAAATCTGAAAACTAAAAAAATTATTGTAGTTACGTCACAAAAATAAACTTTTTTTGCGATTCGGAAAAATCCTCGTAACTCGATTCGAGAACTTAACTGTTTTCATAGGTAACTTTTTTGTTAAGGGTATTACATTGCTCAATGACCTTGAAGAATTGACCTCTACACTAGTAGAGAAGAATTGACCTCTACACAGGCATTGCAGGAGGTGCTGCACACGGGGTGTTAGTACTGATTCAATTTTTTCTTGATTACTTATCGATATTCAATGAAATTAGAAAAAAAAAACAATACAAGTTATTCAATTTATCGTAACATATATTTTGGTATAAATTCAATGTATAAATATAGAGCCGTTCTCGAGAAAATATGGAATTGATGTTCAAAAAAAGCCTATTTACCAGATTTTTTTTCTAGAGTTAGGGTATTTTTTTGAGAAACATAATCAATACAATTTATTATTAATGTCCTTAAGTATCCCCTTCATTTTTTATATGGTAATCGTACATAAGGAATAATCTATAAGCTTCAATCAACCTAAGTGTTTTTTTTTGGATTTGGGCGATGTAATCCCCTTAACCCTCAGTACGCGAGTCCAACTCGCACTTGTCCGGTTTTTATATTAACCTATGCTAATGTACAAAAAAATCTCTATCACAATTTAAATGACAAAAAAAAACTCACAAAAAGTCTTAAAATTTTAGTACCCGAATAAAAGTTAAAACGCCCACTACATTTCAGAAAGTGTCCCAAACCTACATTAGCGGATATTGTACAGACTGGACAAAGGAAAAGAGTAATGTACAAAGATATTTTGGCAAGTGCTAATGTACACTTAAGAAAACGTGTTTCTACTTGTTAATGGTCTTGTTTTGTTAAGTAACAAGCCGTTTTCCGACGCTGGGTCCGTTTATCTGTCCACGAGTGTAAATTACAAAGGATCGGGAAAGAAATCATCTAATTAACATGGAGTTATGTGGTGTAAAGGGATTCTAAAGAAAATGTGAAAAATAGAAAAAAAAATACGAATTTTATCAGTAGCATTGAGTATTTTACAAGCTTCTATTTCATTTGCATCGTTTGTATGTATTCTATGTATGTGAATTTTAGTAAAAACAATACACACGTCATTTTGATGCTATTACGTACTTCCGTGTTTTCATTTCAAAATTATTCATGATACCTAACTATTACATTTAAACAAATTAAAAAAAAAATGAAAACAAATAAAGTACAATGGAAACATCTGTACATTACATGAAAAAATTTATAACTCTGCATATTTTCAATGCACTTAAATGCTACTTGAGTTAACCTCGGCTGCGGTTTAACATATCAGTAGGAATAATGTTTAGCAATTTGATGTTATGTTTTTTTTTTATGGTAGGTAAAATCATCCAATGACAAATCCCGCTCTTGGTGGAGCTTGGCGGAGCGGGAAATATTGTCAGACTCTTACTGACTAAAAACATACCTTGTTCCTTCCCTGCCTTGGTTCCAGGGCCCTGGTATGCATTTTCATACCTCTCCAGAGCCCCAGACTGATGTTAGGGACCCTCAACCAATTGAGCTGAATTTTTACAAACATCTTTGGTTTGAATGACAATGCATGCTTTGCTAAGTGACGTCATTCTAAATCCAAAATGGTGGACTCCTCAGATAACGGACTAGTTATTTTATTATATACCCGAACAAACCCTTTTTACTGTCACACATATCAGTGTGTCAATAAAAATAAGGTTTGTTGAAAATGCTACGAAAAAGAATTACGAAGTAATTTATTTATGACGTTATCATAAATAAATCCAATATGGCGGACAATTTGTTAGTTGTATATTTTTTTACTTTATTTTGTTTTTGTTCATGTTTAGTAAATATTATGCCAGTGTCTTATGGCACTCTTTATTCCCTTGGTGAAGAATAAACACATGAAACACTAATATTTTTGAGATTCGTAAATCCGTAGTACGCATATACGCAATACAGTTACGCAGTTTGAACAGGGCATAGAAAGTGTACCTACCTACACAGGTCTGCCCAGTAAGGATTTCTTGATATATAGGTACCAATGCAATATTGTCTCTGTCTTTAAACTAATCGTACGTAAATATATGTGTATCAATCAGTTTTAGCGACCATCTGGTCAATGGTGAGAACCATCAAATAAAAATAATTTTATATTATTTTTCAGATTTTTTATAAAACTCGTAAATTATAAAAATTAAAAATGCGATAGCTGGTCCATAGTACGTGTTATTGTTGTTCATTTTATTTTTTAATGTCATGCAGAATTACTCTCGTAATAAACCTATTAAAAAAATAGAAACACCCATTGTGATTTATCGCGTGTCATGTCACTGTGTACAATGCGGTCCAAATGAGAATAGGATCGATTGCCATGTTGTGACGTCACGTCGAACTGTCAAATTGAAGAAATTGGGTACGGCGAGCAAAAAAAGATTTTTTTTTAATTTAATTTATTTACGAATCGTGAACGCAATTTTTTTTATCAGAATTCAGTTCTTCAATTTTTCTCATCTCAGCGTCACTGTGTGAAGTGTCTGATTAGTGGCAAATGGAAGAAGAAGGCGAATTGTTCCTAATAATGGAAATAAGAAAGAAAATAGTTTTTATTTTTAACTAATTATGACTTAAAACAATTTAATTAGCTAATTTATATTAAACAATAACGTTTTTACTTCACCTAGACTTAACTAAGACTACGTAATACAAAGCAAAAAAACCCCTTTATTGATACGCAAATATATTTTTTTTGCAAACCGTACTTTTCACTCAACATTTGACAGATCGAGGTTATTGGCTTTCCTATTCTTATTTGGAACGCATAGTATAATTATGTGTGCTATCGCTCGTAAAGGCTGTCGCCCATACGAGTCTCTACCCGCTTAGGTACACTATGAAACTCTTATACTGATTCCCATAAATAAGAATAACATTAAACTGCAGTCAAGCATTACTTTATAACAATTTAGCAAAGAAAATACCTACTTTATTGTTGATTCAAGTCGAGAATCACTAACGTTATTTTTCTGAAGACGAAATTTTTTTAAAGATTCAAAACTGCACGTTGTTTAAGTCTATATAGTGTGACTGGTAATTAGTGAACGATACATAAACACGTGATTGTAGTCACGATAACAAACAACTTTTACTAAGGGACCAAACCTGAAATCGCGAAAAAAATCAGCCATGTTCAGTACATTTTGACCAGAAAAAACTGCATGGTCAATACATTTGTGTGCCCATGCAAATGTATTGACCATGCAGTTTTTTTTCGCGATTTCAGGTTTGGTCCCATAGTAAAAGTTGTTTGTTATCATGACTACAATCACGTGTTTATGTATCGTTAACTAATTACCAGTCACCCTATATATACATCATTTATGAACACACTAAACACCAGTCTCACACCACATGTCTCCACTAAACACAGCATCCAGTAGAGTTGACACAGATCTTCAGTTCCTGGAACAGCACTAATCGTACTAACAGGAATACTCCGCTAATTCCCATGAGGGGTGCTCTCTCAGTGTTCAGGCAATCAAACAAACATTAATATAATTTGCAGCTATGATCGCGAGCCCGGTTCATTTGGGAACGTGTCGAGAACAGGTATGTACCTACGTGTATTTGTTGGTCTAATTTATTCACTCATGACACACGTTTTGGGACCGTTATTGTAAATGGAAATGTATCTTGTTTTAGTTCATCGTTGGATATAACTGCCGTGTTGATATAACTACTGTAATCCTGTATGTGACAATAATCAATGTACATATCGTCGTTTTATAAGTGGTAACACCACGTAATTTTTTTTTTTTTTTTTGACAAAATGCGGTACGTGCAATGCATTCCAAATAAGAATAAGAAAGTTAATAATCTCGATCTGTCAAATGTTTCGACTTCTCAGTCTACACCGAACAGAAGTGATGAATGAGAAGATCTGAGTAAAAAAAAAAAAAATTGACGCGAAATTTTAAAATTATTTGATTTAATTTGGTTTCTTTGACAGAAATATAATTAAACCATTTTCTGTTTATTTTGTTTCAAATAGGTATTGCTGTTGATTTTATATTTAACACTTTTGTTCTTTTCATTTCTTGAAAGAAAACTAAAGGACTAAAAGTGGATTTTAGTCAGCAAAATCTGACACTCTCTTTTATGTCTCACTAGCGACCCGCCCCAGCTTCGCACGGATGCAATATTAAATATATTATGCATGTATTATACATATAAATCTTCCTCTTGAATCACTCTCTCTACTAAAAAAACCGCAACAAAATCCGTTGCGCTTAGCTTTAAAGATCTAATATCTCTATCTATCTGTATGCTTAGGCATACATAGAGACAGACAGTAGGAAGCGACTTTGTTTTATACTATGGATAGCTGATTTCAGTCATATGATGATTTCTCACGCTACAAAAAAAAAACTATTATAATAAATCATACTGACGTTAACGTACTTTTTATTAAAAAAAAAGCTCAATCCTACAAAAATAATACGAAATTATTTAGAAAATTTTTAAGCTCACGCTTCAGCAAAATTAAATTTCAGATTTTCACAATATCACGATAACTCAAAATTCTTTTATAACAAAATTGCCACTTGACTAGAGCCAGCAATAATACCAAGTTTGAAATAGAAAATAGAAGTTGAATGACCTCAGCTTTCCACGTATTTTCATAAAATACATGTCAAGTTAAATCTGAGGGATTTGTACGTGTGTCTAGAATATAATATTATTCTATTTTAATCTTAGTTTTCACTCCTTAGGGCTAATTTCACCAATAAACTAATCGCGATTATTTAAAACAAAACACAGAGCGTCCAATCGAGCTTATAGATTCATTTTGCGTTTCATCGCTTTGAATTGAACCTAGTTTACGCTAAACTCAATTTCAAATCTTTTGTTTTCGTATGTTTTCGACACGGGTCTTTAAACTAGATTACGCTGAGCTCAGTTTAGTTGAACTAAGTTTTTATAGTGAATGATGAAATCAGCCCTTAATGTGTAGAGAATAGGAGAATATTTTCTGTCGGTGAAGATTAATATGCAGTATAAATTATAATCGTTTTCAAACAATAGATTTGTCAAGTTTTTGTTAAAAGGATTATCTTTAGTAACGAATTGGTTAAAACTTAGATAAAAACTGTAATTTTTAAAAGATATTTATGTTCATCATCATCATCAGCCTTATAATGTTACACTCACTGCTGGGACTCAGACCTCCTCTTTAGGAGAGGGAATGGGCCGTAATCCGCCACGCAGGTCCAGTGCGGATTGGTGGATGTCACATATCTTCAAATTTTTTGGTTCTAGGACATGCCGATTTCCTCACGATGTTTTCCTTCACCGTTTTGAGAGCAGCGGTGATGATATAAATTACACAAAGTAATGCGCCTGGCTGGGTTTGAACCCGCGACCCACAATTCGTAAGTCGGGGCCGTTACCACTCGGCCACCACTGGTCTCACGTTTTATTCAGTAATAGTCTGACACGACTGACACTCTAGGGTGGAACAAGAGAGTTCTCACTTCACCCTAGAGCAAGATTAGTCATAAGATGATTTCCTACCTTCAAAAAATAAAATAGTTTATAATCTTACAGCAGAAGATAGGTGACTCGCCTCTTGTGCGTGGACCACTGAAATTGTGACAATCGTCACGATTACCCATCGTTCGCGACGATCACACACATTCGGCTTCTAACGCTACTTCGCTCGTAAGACAGCGCCGGCTTTTATCTCTGTCCTTGTCTATCAGTGACTACAGTCAGTGTAGATGTGTGAATTTAGAGTACTGGTTTCCTGATTACGATGTTAGTGCGTAACGTATTTTCCATTGTAATATATCAATGGTAGAAGAGAGAGTAAAAGAAGTAATTTTGCTATTTTTTGGTGAAAAATCATTATTATTGTCTGCTCCTGTTCTTGGTGGACTTTTACAGACTATAGTCTGTAAAAGTCTGACACTGCCTCTCGCTCCACCAAGAACAGAAGCAGACAATAATAATGATTTTTAAACAAAAAATTGCAAAATTACTTCTATTCGTGATCAATTCATGACTATCGTTTTTATTTTTATGTCTTTGTAAACTTTCATGGAAGGTAATTAATCATCTAAAAAGTATTAAAGGACTTTTTATAAAAAAGTTATTCAATTTTCAACACATTTTGTTTTATAACTAATAAAAAAGTTCTCAACTAGTTATTAAAATTCTGTCAGCAATAAAACGGTTATCGACTACCATTGTGTTTTTTTTTTTTCTCAAATTCGATTTAACTTTTTAAATTGACCGCGATGAAACATTTTTTAACTGGATCCTTAATGTGCCAATTAAAATTCAGGGCGAAATTAAAAAAAGAAAACGGTGTTTTAAAACTCAATTTGAGACTTCTCTATAGTTAATGATTTAACTACTGCCATTAAACTTCATAATTAATTTGAAAGACATAATAATATTTATATATTTATCTATAATACGTATGCATTTAGAAATAAATAAGTAAGTTTATCAGTTGTCTAGTATTTATAACACAAGCTCTGCTTAGCTTGGGACTAGACGGCGCTGTGTGATAGTTGTGGAATATTATTATAATATACAGTGTGATTTTGTGAGTCGCCGCCGCTGGAATATTTAGGTAACTGAAGGAACGCTGGTGGGTTTTAGTCAGTAAAAGTACGAAGCGGAAAGGGAGTGTCTCTATAGTTAATGATTTAACTACTGCCATTAAATTTTTTAATTAATTTCAAAGACATACATGTACAACGCACACGTATAACACGTATATATTTATCTGTAATACGTATGCATTTAGAAATAAATAAGTAATTTATCAGTTGTCTAGTACTTATAACACAAGCTCTGCTTAGCTTGGGACTAGACGGCGTTGTGTGATGGTTGTGGAATATTATTATATACGAGTACTTATATATACAGTGTGATTTTGTGAGTCGCCGCCGCTGGAACGTTTAGGCTGAAGGAACGCTGGTGGGTTTTAGTCAGTAAAAGTACGAAGAGGAAAGGGAGTGTCTCCCTCCTTCCAGAACGGGTGAAGTGACTTGATGATTTACCACCGAAAAAAAAATGAAACTAAATTTTATAAAAAAGATTTTAAATGTTCAATTAGTGTCAAAGTTCCTATAAAAAAAAAATACCTTTCAATATTACTGGCCTGCTTTGACTGGCCTGTTGGTCTAGTAGTTAGTGGCCCTGACTGCTATACTGGAGGTCGTGGGTTCGATTCCCACCCAGGACAAATGTTTGTGTGATGAGCACGATCATATTTGTTCTGTGTCGGGGTGTAATTTATCTATAATATTTATGTATTTAGAAATATATAAGTAGGTTTATCAGTTTTTTAGTAGCCATAACACAAGCTTTACTTAGCTTGGGACTAGACGACGTAGTGTGGTAGTTGTGGAATATACTCGTATATATATATATATAATATAGGTACTCGACGACACAGAAAAATTTTCGTCTCTTCATTGTAAATAGCAATATTTTGCCTTTATTGTCATCATCATCATCATTTCAGGCGAAAGATGTCCACTATTAAAGAAAGTAAGAAAGAAAACTATTTTATTAGGCATAGAAACACACAATGCTGAAACTACACATAGACACGTAAAATTAAAAAAGTAAATTAAAAGAAAACTAACATTGTGTGTCTCCCGGCTCCCCCAAGCGTCGCCAGAATGACTGTCCTGTGCATC
This sequence comes from Leucania comma, assembly GCA_958295575.1. Taxonomy (NCBI): domain Eukaryota; kingdom Metazoa; phylum Arthropoda; class Insecta; order Lepidoptera; family Noctuidae; genus Leucania; species Leucania comma. The sequence goes on along the minus strand of OY282467.1, from coordinate 22,696,233 downwards.
TCGCATCCATCGGATTCCTGCACAGGACCGTTCGTTGTGGCGACACTTGGGGAGGAATACGTCCAATAGTGGACGTCTCAGATAAGTGTATATAAATATATAATTATAATATTTTGCTTTTTGTATTGTACAAAAATAATGAAAAGCTTTCTAAAATATTTAAAAAACAGAGCCAACTATCCGACTATTACCGCACAGAGGAGATATTATGATAATTATTCCCTCATCAAAAACCTTGTGAAACCCGCTTCATCATCACTAAAGCTCAGTATTATCGCCACATTAATCAGTATGCCGAACAAACTAGACAACATAACAAGAATAGTTTCCAACTAGTTACGTTTTGTATAATTTGTGCAAACTTAAATTAATTATAGCGGCGAGGACTTGTAATGGCTTCACGGCATTATTTATTGAATAATAATTAGCGTAGTCGCTGTAATATTCAAGTACTTATTTAATAATATATATTTCAGTCTAGGAGCCTGTGGCTGAATAATAAATGTCGTATGGGTCTATCACCCAAGGTTAGAATCAGAATCAGAATAGTTTATTTCAAATAGACTAATTACAGGCACTTTTTAACTGTCAAGATGTCGATCAGTCCATAAAAAAAGTGAAGCTAAATTACGTTCCAAAGCGTAGATCTCTATGGAGAAGAACGTATAAGAAACTCCATGGACACTCTTTTTAAATATATTATGAGTTACAAAAAATTTTGTTACATTTTTCTTGTCGCTTCTATTATGTGAGCACAATGTAGATAAGTAATGAAAAAATAAAGAAAAACTAATTAAAAAATAGTACTTGAATTAAGCTACTGGCAGCTAAGAGATGACCAATCTCAACTGACGGCGCCCGTTCACGAGCATGACGCGTGCCTCAGTCTCACTCAGCTCAACCATTTTGAAAGGAACCGAATGATCCAATAAAACGTGCCATCATCAGCGACACATTTGAGTAAGCATGACAAACTCTCAACTACCATGCTTTTAATGTCAAACAAGTTGTAACCTAATAAAATAAAAATGCTCCATGGTACTTCATATTCACAAATATTAAGCAACGCTTGCTAATAGTGTTTCTCTTTCTCTTTTTTCCAAGGTCAGTCTGTGGATCGATGACCATCACACACCGAGATCGTTTCGTACCTCACAAATTCTTTGATCTTGGGTGTCACTTTTTTTTCGGTGTGAAAATCATCCGATGACATCTCCGCGCCCTTGGGCGGGGTGAAAATTGTGTCAGACTTTTACTGACTAAAAATCCATTCCCGTTCCTTTGTTACCTTTCATACCGGGGCCGAACCTTCCTTTCAGAAACCGATCCTTGGCCCCAGTATGCTTCGACCCTGTTGGGCCCATACGGTTTGCTGACAATATCTTGAGGCGCGCATGGAACATTTCGCGCTGTTGACGACTTGGGCTTGATCCGAACGGCCCGGACGGTCGGATGGCGAGCTACCCATTGCTGGCCATCTGCCCTGGGTTTTTTTTTTTTTTTTTTTTTTTTTTTTTCTTTTTTTTTTTTTTTTTTTGGGTAGGTAAAATCATCCAATGACGAATCCCGCCCTTGGGTGGGGCGGGAAACAGTGTCAGACTTTTACTGACTAAAAACCTACCTTTCCATTCCTTGCCTTTATCCTGGGGCCTTTGGTGACAGTCTCACATAACCTTTGGCCCCAGTAGGCTTCGGCCCTGCTGGACCCCTACAGTTTGCTGACAACTCCTTGAGGCGCGCGGGAACGGTGCGCGCCGTAGACGACCTGAGCTCGGACCGGTCTGTTACCGGACGGACGGACAGCGAGCTACCCATTGCCCACCGTCCGCGAGCCCGCATCTGCCCTGGGTGCCACTTGCAGATCGGTGATTGCTCCATGTAAAATACTTTTATACCTACAGCTGGATCTTATAACTCAATACGGACTGCCAGAGCTACGGATTGTTCGAAGAAGTCACCGCACTTCTCATATTAAGGGCAACTGAAGGAACTCTGTGGGTTTTAGGCAGTAGAAGTCAGACACTCCTCATTCCACCTAGAAGTGGAGCAGCGGGGGAATTATAGCGGTAGAAATCATCTGATGATCTCCTACGGAAAAAAAAAGTGGCACAGTGTAGCCAACAAACTTAAGGCCCGGTTCTACTCATTTTGACCTTTTTTAAACCTATGGAAATCCATAAATATAAAAGAAAACACCATGAAAATTTATTTTATTAAAATTGACTATATGACCAAGGGCTTGGCAAAAATAAAAACACGATATAAATTAGTTGACTTCATTAAAAAAAATCGCGAATCTGACCCTAATTTACGATTTCAAACGTACTTATCTACGAGATTACGTTACGGAACTAAAAAAAAAAGCTTGTTATTTAAAAGCGCTTCGCAACAACAAAAATCTTGAATAGTTCTTGTTTTTTTTTTATATAAAATAAAACCGCTGTTTTGGGGCCGCGAAGACGACATAATCCCAAAAAAAAAAACAGTGACTAGAACCAGCCCTTAATATTTGTACACTAAAATAACCTAAAGTTTTGAACGAGCAGATACCCAGTGTTTTTATCCAGCAGAACCAAATTCACAGTATTTCTTCTTATTTCACAACTGCGATTGTAATTACCTATCTTCACAGTCACACACACACCACATATTGCTGCTGCGAGTGCTTCTGGTGACAGATAGTGCAATCAGTGTCGTGTCGCACTTATGTGCGAAGTGGACGGTGCACATACGGCTCAAGTTACAAAAGGCTCTCTTATGTTAGGGAAAAATGGCCAGTTACTCACTGCCGTTGTAACTCTTAAAGGTAGGACTGCTTACGGTTTAAAATATTAACATAACTAAGAGAACAGTGCAGATACGTGGAAGTTCCATTCTATTTGAAAGTTCTGAACTTTTGAACTGAAAGATTGATTTTGCACTTTAAATTCCAATAAATTTAAATCGGAAGTCATATCGAAGATTTGGTTAATAATACACACGAAGAAACTTATTCCACCTTAAGTTCTGTTAATTACTCTTTTACTTGTTGTTTTCTTTTGTTATTGGCATGTTATAAGTTCGCGGTTTATTTGAACTTATCTGAGTTTTTAACCGCCTTAAAAAAAGGAGGTTTCTCAATTCGACCGTAAATATGCTTTTTTTAGTGTTTCATTTGAAGCGTCTGCATCCACTTGCGATTTCGGTTCCTATCTCGAGAAACCAAATTTCAAAACTACACCTCCGGATTACACAGTATATGTAACAAAATGTTTGCATTACCGCAAAAAATAACATTGAGTTATTTACCCATATCTCAGGATTTAGAAAAAAAAATCTGAAATGGCTGTATTAATTCACTCCTGCATTTATTTCAGTTTTAGAGAATTTAAGATCTATGATGTATGTTCAACTTACCTGATATACTTGATTGTAATCAAACTAATACTAATATCTTTCCAAGTTTGCATGTCTATGTGTGTACGTTTGATACTCATTTACGATCAAACCATTGAACAAATTTGGATGAAATTTAACACACAAGAACGAGTAGACCAGTTATATATATATATACAAGTAGACCATGTCTACGAATAGGAAATACAATACTTTTTGTCACAGGAGTATTTTTCCTTGGGACAATTTTTTTAATTTCACACGGGTCTACTTACGAGACTACTGGCAGAAAATAGTAATTTTGTAAATAGTCAAGCAGTAAATGGGCTAATGGTGATAGGTAGTGAGCATATAATAGAGGAAGACATCCGCAGTAGAACTAAGGTTACCAATATAGCTTGAAGAATCGTCGAACTAATGTGGCAGTGGGCAGGATACATTGCTCGCAGAACAGATGGTCGTTGGAGATAAAAGGTTCTGGAGTGGCGACCACGTACTGGTAAACGCATCGTTGGAAGCTTCACACAAGGTGGACTGATGACCCCGTGTGGGTCGCGGGAATCTGATGGAGGCGAGATGTACAGGACCGTCGATAAGGCAGCTGGAAAGACCTCACGGCGTTCTAAACTTCCGCACGACGCAGTTCCTTACCAAACACGGCAAGTTTGCTAAGTTCCTGTTCCGGATTCGTACGGAGGATTCGCCCAGGTGTCACAACTGTGCGGAACACCTGGAGGACACGGTGGAGCATACTGTAGAGGTGTGCCCCGCCTGGGCGGAGCATCGCCGTGTCCTCGTGGGGGTGATCGGCGACAGCGATCTGTCTCGCCGGGCCTTGGTTCAGGCCATGGTCCGGAGTGAGGAGGGATGGCAGGCGATCGCCTTTTTCTGCGAAGTAGTAATGCTAGCAAAGGAGGAGGCCGAACGCATCAGGCAAAGGCAACGGGGCGCTGGCCCCAGCCGCCGCCGGGATTCCGATCCCGATTTCCGGCCAACGTAGGCGGGGGCTTGCGGACGGCGTGCAATGGGTAGCACGCTGTCCGATCATCCGGCAACCGACGACGGCTAGTCGACGGTCGACGGCGCGAACTGTTCCCGCACGCCTCAAGCAGCTGTCAGCAAACCGTAGAGGCCCAGCCTGCTAGCTGCAGGCAGGCAGGGTCGAAGCCTTTTTTTTTTTTTAATTGATGTAAACTAGTGCTTTACTGCAATCCCACTTGATGTTAAGCAGTGATGCAATCGTTGATGGTGAGGCGCACTAGTTTATTAAGAGCCTATTCACTCGAGCCTTGAAGACACCTAAATTATAATCGGACGGGAAGACCGCAGCAGGCAAACTGTTCCAGTTCCTGGATGTACGCGGTATAAACGACGAGGCAAAACGCTTAAGCACCGTAGAAGTTTCAACAACATAAGTGTAGATATTCGCCGTACGTCGGATTGTCCGATGGTAAAACTGAGATGGCGCAATCAAGTCATGTAATTCCCGCGCACACTCTCCAAAATGCATCCTGTAAAACATCGAAAGGCTGGCTACTCTATGCCTGTGCTCAAGACTTTGTAGATTGTACTTAACCAAATCTGGATCACCAATTAGCCTCTTCGCACGCCCTTCCACCGAGTTCAAAGTTGCTAGGTGGCATTTTGCAGCACCAGCCCATACAGCCCATAAGTGGCTGCAGGACTCCACACACGATCGGACTTGTGCTTTGTACAACATTAGAACGGTTTGAAGTACCGTCGAACCTTTGCAAGCACGCCGAGTTTCCTTGCTGCTACTTTAGCTTTGGACTCAATGAACCGCCCAAAGTTGAGGTCTGAGAAAATTTCAACTCCCAAGAGCTGAAGGCGGTCGGTGCACTCCAAGGATACATTCCAAAAAGCAGGAGCCAAGGTGAACGGGCTCTTTTTGGCGGTGAACAGACATGCCTGTGTTTTGGTGGCGTTGAATCCTACCAGATTGGCTTCATCCCAATTAGAGACTGCCTGGAGTGAGACATTCGTCCGCTCTACCATAGGTAGAAGAAGCCTGCTGCGGTCATGGGTCAGCTTTCGAATTGAATAACCGGCCCCGGCACGATAGGCAACGAAAGAACGGGGTAGGTTTTTAGTCAGTAAGAGTCTGACACTACTTCCCGCTCCGCCCAAGGGCGGTATTTGTCATTGGATGATTTTACCTACCATAAAAAAAAAACCTTCGATAAGGCAACATTTGACAACACACGGGGAGACCTATGTCCAACAGTGGACGTCTTTAGGCTGAAATGATGATGATGAGATAGTGACCATAATTTACTTATTTTACGCTGGCTGTCTCTACTAAGATCGTCTTTTATTGAAGTTCGTATCCACAGAACACGAAAACTCCCATAGCAAACGTTGATTTTTCATTTCCTAGCGCTCGTCATCCCATCAATATGTAAGAATCAGTTTTTCTTTTACAAACTGTTTCTCTATTCACATACGAATGTAGATACGTGCAAGTTACAAACGTATATCTAGCATTTGCATATTGGATCATTCCGAGAGAGTTAACAAATCTCCCGTTCTTGTATGCAAAATACAATGCAATCGGCCATGCATGCCGTCTGTGTGTGCGGAATTTTGATATATTGAATTGCATTTGAATAATGAGTGTTTTTGTGGTTACGAGATGGGTTATTAGAGAGTCTTTTCTTATCATTATATCTGCTGGATAATGTTCCCTGCTAGGAATAGCGGAACTGTTACTTGCATTTATCAAAAATCGTATCGTTTTATTTTTATAAAATTTGTTTGCAAGCATTGTCGGTATGTCGATGATTAATGAAAACCAATGCTCGGCAGTAATCTCATCTTTCTGTCAAATACAAGTAAAGAAAACAGCCGATCATTTTTACCCGACTGCGCCAGAAGGAGGGTTATGTTTTTCGAGAGTATGTATGTATGTATGTATGTATGTATGTATGTATGTATGTATAATTGTTTGGCACGCTCTGCAGCCTGAACGGCTCGATGGATTTTAGCTTGAGAGGTGTCGTTAGATTCGTATTTACTGTGAGAGTGACACTGGGTATATCAAAATAAAAAAAAAACAAAATGGCGGATTTGTAGCGCCAAATTCAAATGTTTGGCACGCTCTGCGACCTGAACGGCTCGATGGATTTTAGTTTGAGAGGTGTCTTTAGATTCGTAATTACTTTGAAAGTGATATCGTAATAAAATAAAACTAAAAAAATAAAAAATAAAAAACGGTAATTTAAAAAACTAAAAAACCCGACTGCTTTTCTGATCGTTCATGAAAAAGCCTTAAAACAAGAAAATCTGGCAGTCGGGACCCATTCTAGAAAGTCAGCCGTCTAGTCAATAGATTGGAGTAATCTGCAATGTAATATAGGTATGCTCTCAATTCTAGAATGGGTCCCGACTGCCAGATTTTCTTGTTTTAAGGCTTTTTCATGAACGATCAGAAAAGCAGTCGGGTTTTTTAGTTTTTTAAATTACCGTTTTTTATTTTCATACAAATTAAACAATGTTTTATATTTATATTTTTTAGTGTGGTATGAATGTTCTCGTGTTAACCCTAAGCTGTTGTCGTCCTAGTTTCAGTAACTCAAATTATTATAAGCGAAAACTTGTCAATGTTTTTTTTACCTCTTTTAAGTGTTTATTATAACTATCATCTGTAAGTTTTCCTAAAAGTAATAAAATAAAATTAAAATAAATAAACAGTTACGATTATTTAATTTTTGTTTTTATGCACCTGCTGTGTTTTCTTTCCACCACCTGCTGACTGTTAAAGAATACGAAAGGAGCATAAAATTTTAATAAATAAATAAGTATCAAAAAGCTAAAATTTGTATTAGCTTTTTGATGTTTCAATACTTACAATATCGTTATTTAAACGACGCTAAAAACAGTTTCAAAATTTAGTTCTAACGCTAAAACAAATCCCAACCCTACTGATCTATCCTTTACGCCCATGACCTGATCAATGACAGCCCATCACAAAAACACCAGCCAAACCCGACAAGCGCGCGTTGTATCCAATAAAAATGTTAAGCCCCCGTTCGTTTCAATCTGTATTCGGTATCGAGGCCCGGGGCCGATTTACATGCATATAGAGTGAAGCTACAGCTTTATTTGCTTTTATTCCAATATATCCATCGAGCAATCGCTAGCGCACCCTTTTGGGGCGCACTTTGAGTTGCAAACATCGTCGTATAGGGGCGAGTGACCGCTCACGGCTAGAAAGTGGTGACGGGTTAAAAGCTAAGGATGGTTGACACTGTGGTATTGAAAGATTTTGGGGCGCACTTTCAGTTGCAAAATTGTTTAGGAATGAGGTGCCACTCACGGGTAGAAAATGGTGACGAGTTAAAAGCTAAGGATGGTTGACACTGTGGTATTTAAAGATTTTGGGGCGCACTTTCAGTTACAAACATTGTTTAGGAATGAGGGGCCACTCACGGGTAGAAAATGGTGACGAGTTAAAAGCTAAGGATGGTTGACATTGTGGTATTGAAAGATTTTGGGGCGCACTTTCAGTTGCAAACATTGTTTAGGAATGAGGGCCCACTCACGGGTAGAAAATGGTGACGAGTTAAAAGCTAAGGATGGTTGACACTGTGGTATTGAAAGATTTTGGGGCGCACTTTCAGTTGCAAACATTGTTTAGGAATGAGGGGCCACTCACGGGTAGTAAATGGTTACGAGTTAAAACCTAAGGATGGTTGACAGTGTGGTATTGAAAGATTTTGGGGCGCACTTTTAGTTGCAAAATTGTTTAGTAATGAGGGGCCACTCACGGGGAGAAAATGGTGACGAGTTAAAAGCTAAGGATGGTTGACACTGTGGTATTGAAAGATTTTGGGGCGCACTTTCGGTTGCAAACATTGTTTAGGAATGAGGGACCACTCACGGGTAGAAAATGGTGACGAGTTAAAAGCTAAGGATGGTTGACACTGTGATATTGAAAGATTTTGGGGCGCACTTTCAGTTGCAAACATTGTTTAGGAATGAGGGGCCACTCACGGGTAGAAAACGGTGACGAGTTAAAAGCTAAGGATGGTTGACACTGTGATATTGAAAGATTTTGGGGCGCACTTTCAGTTGCAAACATTGTTTAGGAATGAGGGGCCACTCACGGGTAGAAAATGGTGACGAGTTAAAAGCTAAGGATGGTTGACACTGTGGTATTGAAAGATTTTGGGGCGCACTTTGAGTTGCAAACATCGTTCAGGAATGAGGGACCGCTCACGGGTAGAAAATGGTGACCAGTTAAAAGCTAAGGATGGTTGACACTGTGGTATCGAAAAATTTTGGGGCGCACTTTCAGTTGCAGTCAAGCAAAAAAAAAGTGGCAACTCTGAAATTTGACAGCTGTCACCTCTGTTTATTCTGATTATTAAAAATAGAGAGCTTTTCAAAGAACAACGCGTTATAATTGTGAAAACTCATTACAAAAATGGGGAGAGACGCTCAAATTTTCAGCCGAGAAAATGCACCTAATGTGTCAACCATTCGAAGAGTAGTCAAAAAATTTGAAGAAACTGGGTCAATTATGGATAATAAGAATCCTTTGCGTCAACGTACCGGTCGGTCTCTTGAAAACATTGCTGCTGTAAACGTGAGTGTCGCCAAAAACTCGAAAACATCAATTTGACATCGTTCTCAACAACTTCAAATTTCACGAAGCACTACGCAGCAAATTTTGACCTTCATGCGTACAGCCTGCCACCGGCGCAACCTGCCATACCGCGCATGAAACAATCGACCTATTGCAGCAACGATTTCCAGAACACATTATCTCACGAAATTCTGATGTCAACTGGCCACCAAGATCCAAAGCGTCATCAGTGAGATATTACAGCCACATCTCTGTGCAAAAGTTATGGAAAATTTCATGAAAAGAGTAATGGCCTGTTATCGGAACCGTGGGGCTCATTTACCGGATATTTTATTCAATACTTAATCGGAACATGTCTTCTTTACAATATAATAAAAATATCACAACTCTGTCATAAAATACTTGTTTTTATTTTAAAATGAAAAAATGCACTCTTACTGAGACACCCTTTATTATATGTACATAGGCGGGTTTTATTATAAATAGTTTAGTTAATATTTAAGGTATAAGTGTAAATATCGATTTGATGAGTACTTGAATAAAAATACTTCTTTCCAGAAACCTTGAAAATATATCGCTGTCTTCGTTAACAGTGAGCATCAACCCTTACCCGTTTCCTGTCGGAAGGTTGCAAACGTGTACAATATTACTTACAGTTGCAACAGTTTTACCTTTGTGTTCTGTATTCTGTAGCCTGCCAACCTTGTTTATTCCAAAAACTAGTTGTTACCCGCGACTTCGTTCGCAACGTTAACGTAACACGTTATGAAATTTTGATGGCAGTCGAATAGTATAATCAACAACAATCGGAACTAAGCGTCGCTTTAAAGGTAAAGCAACGCTTGTTTCAGCAGTTTTAAAAGTACTTTGTGGAGCTTAAACATGGTTGGTAAATATACCTACTTTACCTATTACGATATTCATAAGAGAAAAAATTAGAAATATCAACCGAACTAGGTTTAAAATACCTTATTTCTATCTTGGGCTGTGCTCTCTTAATATGACAATAATATAACCCTCGATGCAGCACGAGAAATGAACAAAATTAATTAAGACGAAAATAACGAGCTCAAACTCGATAGGTTTACTTTACTAGTAAACCTATCGAGTTTGAGCATTCCAGTGTTCCATCACCCACCTTCCAGTTCTTGACATCATGAGAAATGTATAGCACTGGTTAAGACGAATCTATCTATAATGAGCCCAAACTAGATGGATTTACTAATAAACAAACTAGAGTTTCGTCTTCTACCTGAGCTCCATCATCAGACCAGCTCAATGGCACCATCATATTCATGAGTAGGTATTTCATATATTAGGACACACAAATATTTGAAAGTAAAGTAAATACGCATTATCGATATCTACCGCAGCTAACAAACGAGCTGCCCCCCTAGCCAAGTTACAATCGTTTCGTTTTGCGTTAACGCTTGTAGTTGGCCACGCCCTAAACTCCTTTGCGTGGTCAACTCCGAGCGTTAACGCAAAACGAAAAGATTGCAACTTGGCTAGGGGGGCTGGTGACCTTAAACACCTGGAAAGATCTTCATAAATTGTAGCTAAGAACCATCTCGATCAAGCCAGCTTTCAAACAAAAAAAAAACACATCAAAATCGGTCCATTCGTTTGGGCGCTACGATGCCACGGACAGACAGACAGACAGACAGGTCAAACTTATAACACCCCTCTTTTCCGTCAGGGTTTTTTTTTATTGTAGGTAAAATCATCCAATGCCAAATCCCGCCTTTGGGCGGAGCGGGAAGTAGCGTCAGACTCTTACTGACTAAAAACCTACCCCGTTCCTTCGTAGCCTATCGTGCCGGGGCCGGGTATTCCTTTCGGAAGCTGACCCATGACCCCAGTAGGCTTCGGCCCTGCCTGCCTGCATGAAGTCGATGGTTCTATACAAGCTACACTTATACGAACTTTTTACTTTGTTAAACTATTAATAAAAAAATATCTACCATATATCTTCCATGATGATCTATTTTTGCGACTGTACTTACCCCTGAAAATTTGCCAACTCATACGAATCAGTACTCAAAGTCAACAGACGCAGACTAAATTTCATTTAAATCAGTTTCTTGCAGAAGGAACAGTAGGAACAACTCGTCGAGTGCAAACAACCCGCATATACTCATTACGTGCCTCCCTTACGCATTTCGCAATGATTTTCTTTGAAACCCCCTTTAAATTGCCGCGCAAACAACGCCCCGTTGCAAATTAGGAAAGTCTGAAACTTAGATTTTGGATGTGAGAATTGTAGCAAAGATGAGGACACCAGCTGGTTGTAATCTCACGGAAATATACACACAAAGAGTCTTTGGAACTTGATTACTGTAATTTCAGATCAAAAGAACCCTCAGCCTTGTTCAGCTATATAATTTAGGTCTGATATATTATTTACTTTGAAATTAATAAACCTTCATCGTACCTATAAATGTGACTGTATAATCAAATAGCTGAAATGATGATATTCATTTCAGCATTTAATTTTGGAAAGACGTAACTGATGGAATTCAAAAGACATTTAATGCTGGAAATTAAAATACGAAATACGTCTTCTGTTGAACTTGAAAAGAGGTCCACTATTGGTCTTTGCTAGACGTCACCTGCCTTCTTCTTCTTCCTGCCCTTATCCCATATTACTTGGGGTCGGCGCAACACGTTTTTAACGTCACCTGCCTAACTTTAAAATTTATTCACTGCTGGACTTCAACGTCGACCGCTGGACTTCTGAAGACGTTTACTGATGGATTTCGTTAGACGTCTACAGCTGGACTTCAAAAGACGACCAGCAGTTGAAGTCCTTCAAATGACATCTTCTGCCAGATTTCAAAATATATCTACTGATGGACTTCAAATGACATTGACTATTGCCGTACACCGAAGAGGCCCAGCCTGCTAACTGCAGGCGGGCAGGGTCGAAGCCTACTGGGGTCATGGGTTAACTTCTGAAAGGAATTTAACCCATGACCCATGAAAATGATGAAGGTTTAAGTGTATAATAGTACATGTATACTGCTTTGCGTGTATGGTTAAGAATAACCAAGAACTTCAAAGATTCCTGAAACCTATAATAAATCACACTAATATTATAAATATTAGTATTTTTTCTAATTGAGAGCAGTGGTGGCCGAGTGGTAACGGCCCCGACTTACGAGTCGGTTCAAACCCAGCCAGGCGCATTACTTTATGTAATTTATTTCATCACCACTGCTCTCAAAACGGTGAAGGGAAACATCGTGAGGAAACTAGCATGTCTTAGAACCAAAACTTCGAAGACATGTGACATCTACCAATCCGCACTGGGTCCGCCTGGTGAATTACAACCCATTCCTTCTTCTAGAGAGGAGGCCTGAGTCCCAGCCGTGGAAACATTATAAGGCTGATGCTATGCTATGCTATGCTAATACTATAAAGTTGAAACTATGTTTGTGTTTGTAATGTGTGTTTGCTACTTTTTTGATATTCAATCGAATTTGAATGGAATTTGGCACACGTCCTGTCAAAGGATACTTTTTAATTCGGGATTATGTTTTAAATTTTTGCGCAGACGAAACCGTTGGCAGAATATAGCACCTCGATACAAATAAAACATTAACAAAATATTCTTAAATCAAATCCGCCATTCGCGTCGCTAAATAAACCTAAAGAAGTAAATACTTTAAGGCAATAAATAAAGAGATTTAATTCATTAACGCAAAAGATTTAAGGAAATAATATTAAGTTATTAATAAATTATTTTACTCTGGCTCTCCGTGACTGAGTTTGTGAATTTTCGTAGGCACTCAACAAAATCAGGTCTTTGATTTACAATTCTCGTTTATGAAAGTGTTCTTGGAGTCTTTTTTTGTACTGATTTCAAATAGTTGTTTTATACGTTATACATTTGTTTATTGCTGGAATTTCATTAGATAAGATAACTAATAATTTTACGTATTAGCTTTTAAGTAGGATTTTGGGATGAATAAAATATATATGTCTAAAAAAAAATATTAGAGGAAAATCAATTCAATAAAATCGTTCAATTCGACTATCCAAGGAATATTTTTTTTTCAATGCACTTACTTGAAAACCCGCTCTTATCCCATCGCTTCAAGGCACGCCATGGACTGTTTTCCACACTAGTGCAGAAAAATACGCGTGCTCGCCCCTGCGACAACTTTATTGTAATAAAATTGTTTATTATATCAGGCTGGGCGTGCGTTGACCCCCACGAGTCTCTTATCTCTGTCCTTGTCTATCAGTGACTATAGGTTTGCGATGTGCGATATTAGTGCGTAACTTATCTTCCCTTATAATATATTAATGCTCTGACCTGCAAAATGAAAAAGAAATTAAGGTAATTGAATTATAATCTTTGCCGTGTCTAGCATCTTTTTTCTATCTTTTCCACTAGCACTCCTGCCTTTAATAGACTATCAGATCCCGTCTTACCATATTATGTAAAGTTTTCAGCTTGTTTTTCTTGTAAAATTGACACGTTAACGTTAGGTTTCACTAGGTTAGCGTCTATACTCCCTGAGCAAAATCTCAGGGTGATTCTCAGCTTACACGTCATACAGTCTTGAATACAAGTTGCTTCGTGTAGTTATATGCGATGTTACACTGCAATATGTATATGTTTTTGATGAGCCAGTTTGTAAAGTTTCCTGATTTTGAACCGAGGTAATATACTTGCTTGCATGTTTGGAAAAGTTCTTGAAAACACATGCTTTCCTAACATACTTCATAAGAAGCCAAACTGATATTAGAAAATTAAATTAAGATGCGAATTATGTTTTGGCGATCAGAAAGTATTTTATTTATTTTATTTTAATAGGCACAGTGACAGACTACATACTAAGACAATCATCACAGTAAACACAACATATATAGTAGGTACATTACTCTCAACCTTAGCTTCAGTCTTCGTCATAATTGTCATATTTTAAGTTTTCTTAATCGTAATAATTTAATATTTATCATAGTATTTATTAGTTTATAATATTACTTTATATAATTATTTTATTATTATATGGTACTTAATTTATTTCACATTATATTTTGAAATATTTGTTATTTATTTATTGTGCAAACCTACCACAGTGTTTTCTTTTTTAACCCAAAGGTTGTCTGGTAGAGAATGCCTTGTTGCATTAAGTCCGCCTTGTACTGTACATGAAGTTTAAATAAATAAATAAATACATTAATCTGAAGTCCGATAATTATAACTGTACACGGCATATGTGTATCGCTTTGGTCTGATGGCCTCTCAACCCAGTAATTCTGACGGGATTTATTGTGATCGCTGAAAGGTGCTCTGGAGTGACGCCACATGCATGTGGAGTTGCCCAGAAGCAAACAATGTAAACCAGCAAACAAGGGCACGGACGCCATGTCTGTGGAGCAAATGTAAGGTAAGATTGTGATTTTTAGTCAGTAGGAGTCTGACACTGCCCAGACTGGCTCGTCTGTGAGTCAGTCTGGCCGTCCATGAGAATTTCCAAATCCTGACAGAAAAAAAAAAAAATTACACGGCATTCAATGTTTAACATGTTTAATTAATGACAGTAAAGGTGAAGTAACATGAAGAAGTTAACGAATGACAGTAATGTTGTTACAATTTATACAGATAATTTCTAAATTCATAAAAAAATATTACAATATTGATTTTCAAACATACAGGATGTTTAGCTGAAGCTCATGCAAGACTGAACAAAATACAAAAGAAAAATAATAATTATGTCTTTTCGGTAAATACATGGTTGTAATACGATACATGCTAACGAAGACTGCGTACTAAACATAAAAGTCTTCAAATAAACCCGTTGATTACCCTATCATTATGTGCCACTTTGATTGAGACCCGAAAATCTGTTACTGCGATCACCATTTTTATTCTATGCCGCGTATTGTACGACTAGTTAAATCGCTTTAAAAAAAATGTTTTTTTTTTGCTTTCTTTTTCTGAATTGTCTATTGTCGCATGGTTATCTTATAAACAAAAAAAAAAACTACAAGAGATCGAGCGTTAAATAAACATTTCGATAAATACCTAGCACTCTTGGAACGGCATCAAAAGCGAGATAACTGTGGCATATCAAATAACCATTAGTGACAAAACGGAGACATTTCGAGGAACTAGCTGAGAACTCATTACTTGCCGTTTAAATAGTCGACTTGGCGAGATCGTGCTTAATGTTAATACTAATAATAGACTCCTGCAATAATATTGTTTTGACTGTTCTAAAAATACGCAGACGTTATCAATCTTTGGCTTAATTTAATTGGTAGCTTTCGTAGTTATTGTTACTCATAATGGCGGGGTGAATGATCGACATTAGTCTTTGAAACTTGGTACCCAAAGGGCAAGTAAAAGAGGCAATGACCGCATCAGGAATGAAGATACGAATATCTGCAAGAGAACCGAGGTTGCTGACATAAACCGTAGAATCGCCAAACTTAAGTAAAATTAAATTTACTTATGTTGTGAATGTATTTTGTACCTACTAGCATAGTCTATAAGTTCCAATTATTTACTTACCATTATGAAATTGTTGTTCAAGTAAATAAATTATTATTATACTAACATAGTTTATACGTTTAAATTTTTACTAACCACTATGGATCATTGTTATCTACTAAATAAATAAATTATTATTTTCAGCTTTCACAAAGTTATCGTCATGAGGGACCACTATATCAACATTCAACGACTGCATCACTGTTTACCATCAGGTGAGATTGCAGTCAAGCACTAGTTTAAAAAAAAACGTAAAAAAAAAGCATTGTATATCAAATTAGTATTCTTAAGCGGCAGTGGGCAGGTCGGCTTGCAGTACAGTCCGGTGAAGCCGCAAAGTTCTATACTGACGACCGCGTACCGAAAGACGCAGTGTTAGAAGGTGGAGAGATGCCCTGGTGAGTGACTTGAGAATCCAATGGATGCGAGATGCACTGGACCGTTTGTTGCTGCGACACGTGGGGGAGGCTTATGTCCACCTCAAGCGCATATGGATTTATAGCGGCGACAAAAGAAACGAAGCAAAATCTTATGGCGTGGTCGGTTGTTTTCGTTTTTTTCAGGGGGAAAATAATCCAGTGAAATCTCCACGCCATTAGGCGGGGCGGGTGATAATGTCAGACTTTTACTGACTTAAAACCCACTCCTGTTCCCTCGTTGCCTTTCATACCGGGGCCGAATCTTTCTTTCAGAAACCGACCCGCCTAGTGGCTAGTTTGAACACCAAATTCGCGCGTTCTTTGCATCAGATCTGCTTCGCAACAGAACTCGCGTTGAATCACTCACGCAGAACGCCACGTGAGGGCGTCCCACTTTACGTTTACCTTCTAGGAAGACTAACAAGATAATGTTATGTTACTGTTTCTGTTTGGTTAGTATAACCTATACTCTACAAACAATTATTATATCCGCCAGAGTATGAACAAGGCTTAGCAACTGGAAAAGGCTATAAGCTAAAAGATTTTCTTGGAAATTTTAACTTTCGTAGGTAGGTAGGACGTATGGAGTAGTGAGCTCAGCCTCCGTAGTCAAGTTACAATCATTTCGTTTAGTTTTCGTTGCCGAGTTGGCCAAAGCAATTGGGGGCGTGGCCAACTCCAAGCGATCACGTTAAACGAAACGATTGTAACTTGGCTAGGGGGGTAGTAACTAGTAACCTTGTATTTAACCATATTAAGAGCGTCCAACCTGACATATATTTCCATACAACCGCTCTTACGTGATTATAACGTATAAATTTTCTCTACTTGGAATGGAAACACAGATATTTTGTAGATATTTTTTTTTCTATTTAAATCAAAACATAATTTTTTGTAAAACTAATCCATTAACCTCTGAAAATCTGTATTTTTGACGAACTAACTTTGCGGAAACTGTATGTGTGTTTCGGATTAAAAAGTAATCAATAGCTTTTCACGATAGTATAACTCTCTAATCAACATTATTCGATTATATGTACAACATGTATCATAACAAAAGCACATCCTGAAAGTAGTCTGCCCCCCCTAGCCAAGTAACGATCGTTTCGTTAAGCATGAACGCTTGGAGTTGGCCACGCCCCCAATTCTTTTGTTTAGACTTCATCTTAATGCTCAGTCACGTAGTCAGAACAAAGGAATTGAGGGCATGGCAAACTTTAAGCGTTCACGCTTATCGAACCGATTGTAACTTAGCTAGGGGGGCTGTTCAGAATCTTTAAACTGTATGTACATTAGTCGTACATAGGCGGACTTAATGCAACAAGGCATTCTCTACCAGTCAAGTTTTCGGTTAGAAACAACTGCTCTGTGGTAATTTTGATTACGTCATCACTACCGTGTTGCGTTGTTGTAGGGCACAGCTTTATGCTGAGCGTTCGGCCGTTTTGCACGGATGTGACGCATATCTTTTCTTTAAAATGATTATGTTTGTCTAGTTTTTAGTTGCATCATTCGTGCAAATAAACTGTTTTTCTTTCTTTCTTTCGTTGATGTGTCCGTTGCTAAAAAATACTGCTTTACTAAAAAGACATTATAATACTCCACACCCCTTTAATTTTAGTGCAAGCACTACTCCAAGTCACTTAGCACCCGTAGAACATTCCAGAGAGCATCTAGTACTACGAACTGCCACAGTAGAACTAATTGGATCCCAGCTGGATAGGTAAGATGGCAGCTCCGGCGTTGGCGGGAATGTGAAAATTGTGCGCAATGTTTCAAGTTACGGCAGTTATTGTACATTGCTTTATTGGTGTATACGATGGGTTATTGCAAAAACATACATAGGTGGACGTGAGGAATATATTCTAAGTTTATTGAATTGTTATATTTCTCTGCTAGTCAAGGGTTTCCTTTGATGATTTCCTACCAAAAAAAACATTGATCAGCAGATCAGAATAGGCTCTTAATAAACTAGTGCGCTTTACCATCAACGATTGCATCACTGCTTACCATAAGGTAGGATTGCAGTCCAGTGCTAGTTTATAAAAATTAAAAAAAAAACTGAGATAGAAAGAGAAGACATTCAATTACTTCTCCCGCTCTAGGCCAAAATGGGGAGTGTCAGATTGTTACTGTCTAAAAGCCACTCCTAAGATTGTTCTTTACCTTGCGTTTCAGAACCCAGCGCTGGCTCGCGGTTACTTTTGAGGGTAGCTACTCTATTCATTTGGGTAAAGACAAATCATCTAAAATAAAATACCACGGTATCTATAATTGCATTATTATTATTACTGGTTGTTATTTACAGATACTTTATCATCATCATTTCAGCTGATAGAAGTCTGGACATAGACTTTTTGAAGCCTATGTCCAGACTTGTATCTGATCCTGTGTGTGTATGTGTGATCTTGCATCCAGATGACCTCCGCGTTTTTTATTTGGTTATCGGGCGACCCTGTGAATGACGTCATGAAATTCTATAGAAAAATGATACATCTCCCCTCTCCACTTGATCCATTTCCAACCAAGCTAAGCGGAGAAGAGATGTGGAAATAAAGAAACAGGATAAGTTTATTCAAACACA
The DNA here is from genome assembly GCA_958295575.1 of Leucania comma. Taxonomy (NCBI): domain Eukaryota; kingdom Metazoa; phylum Arthropoda; class Insecta; order Lepidoptera; family Noctuidae; genus Leucania; species Leucania comma. The sequence goes on along the minus strand of OY282467.1, from coordinate 22,677,739 downwards.
TCTCCTCTTGTCTCCTCTCCTCTCCGCTTTGGTGGATACCGGGACTAGCAGAGATATTAGTTTTTAGGTAGATTAAGGACCATAATAATTATTGTCTAATTATATTTCTTTAACTCTAGACATCGCAACATTGCATGTCAACTCTGAATTCATAGAATTTTTTTGGCGAGATAATCAAGTTCGATAGCAAAAAACAATATTCTTCGACATAGCTTTGTTGGACGCTGTGCTGAAACCACAACCACCTCCTGTACCACCTGGATTGATCTCATTGTAATAATAGCATAGCATTGCATCAGCCTTATCATGATCCCACTGCTGGGACTCAGGCCTCCTCTCTAGGAGAGGGAATAGGCCGTAATCCACCATGCGGGTCCAGTGCGGGTTGGTGGATATCACATGTCTTCGAATTTTTGGTTCTAAGACATGCTGGTTTCCTCACGATGTTTTCCTTCACCGTTTTGAGAGAAGTAGTGATGAAATAAATTACACAAAGTAATGCGCCTAGCTGGGTTTGGACACGCGACCTACAACTCGTAAGCCGGGGCCGTTACTAATTGGCCACCACTGCTCTCTATTCAGCCTACTACTTACTTACTTGTATGTATATTCGATCGTAATCACACAAATCTTTCCAAGTTAAAATGGAAACCGTCCCAATCCAGTTGGAAGAAGGCTTGGCAGATAAAGACGACTATAACATTACAAAATACAGTTAATTATTACAATACACTAAAGTGAAACTCACTCAACATTCATAAATAATAAACATTCAATCATTTCATCATAAAAATTAACAATAAAAAATCCATTATCACCCTTATAAGATCAAAATTTTACCCTCTAATAACAGTGTTGATTGAGTCATAAGAAACTTTTATAGGAGCGCCAATATTTGTAATAACGGAGGGACATAGCATTTGCATAGTCATAGTGGTGTGAAACCGCTTCATAGCCTTACAACTTAATAATGAACTTGAATAAACTGTGTTGAAGGACTTTTTTTTTGAGATGGGAAATCTTCCTTTTCTTCTTTCTTTAGCTCTAGGGTAATGTGAGAGTGCGAGCCAGACTTTTACTGACTAAAACGCAATCCTATGTTTCAAGTTTGCTTTTCGTTGATCTACAAAAAAAAAAAACACCAAAAACTGCAAAATAACTTTAGTTTCGGAAGTCGGTGTTTCAATAGTTTGGTCTTTTAGTTATTTAACACCGACTTCCGAAATTAAAGTTATTGTGCACTTTTTTTAAGTCGGTTGTATTTTTTTTTTTTTGTAAAATGTTTTTATTTCACACTTTTTAGTTGCTTTTTCTTTTAGCTCCTTCTTCCTTTAGTCAGCCACCGACTACATGTATAAACAGAGCAATTTTACTTGTTACGACAGCTGTTCTGTTTTGGTTTTTTGAAGATTTCCGTTCTATATCTTCGTAGTTCATCATCAGATCAAAACAATATTTCTACGGGACCAACTCGGAAGTATAATCTTTCAATCAAAACAAAAATTTTCAAAATTGGTCCACAATTGACCGATATATCGGTGATAATACATAAAAAAAATACATACAGCCAAAATAGAACCTCCTCCTTTTCGAAGTCGGTTAAAAAGCGAGCTTAACTCATATTTGCGTTTTCTTATAGAAAAACCTTAATGACAAGAGGACCACTATTAGTGAAATGGTATCAACACATTGTTAAAAAATAATAATCATAATATTTTCCAAATCTTTTCAGAATAAATAGCAATCCAATCCAATACAATGTAAATACACAAACTACAAATACAACTAAAATGTTTATTAAACCGCAATAATCATTAATAACATAAACACATCGCACAGCTCAGCACCGCTCCGCTCATTTCTCGCTCTGTAAACTTCGCACGAGCGCCGGCGGCGAAACGGCTAAACTATTCTATGCATTTGTGATTGATCCGATAACTGGGGGACCGTTCGTGTGTTATTTAGCAGCAATTGGCCATGATTGGTGCGGTCCCCTAGAGGTTAGATGATGGATCGTCCCTCGGTTTTTACCTGCCGTTATCTGCGGGACCAGTGATTAGGTTTTGAGTTAACTTGAATTTATTTGGCCGTGACATTTGGGTTGATTTTGTGGGTTCGTTTGGTAAATACACATTTTCTGCGTTCTAGTAAAATAATGTTGATTTAATTCGAAGTTTCTGTTCTGCTCAACCCTTGTTTTTATTTTTATTTGCGAACTGCTCCAGCTTCACACGGGTCTTATCACACCTTTCTCATGAATAATTTTGTCTATTAGTGAAAACTGCATGAAAATACGTTTAGTATTTTTTAAATTATCACGAACACATAGACAGACAGACTCGGTGTGCGACTTAAATTGTAAACTTATGAAAGGATATAAATTTTGTATTTGGTTTGGGCGTGATGTTGAACCTGATAATGCGTAGTAAAGAATTTCTACCAAGTCATAGTTTGATCCATCTAATAATCTTTTGAAATTCTGAAAAACCTCTGAAATTCTTTGCATACATTATACACTCACTCGTATTTATAAACAAATAAAACTAATTACTTGAGTAAAAGTTACTACTTAAGTAACTACTTAAGTTATTTCCATTCCATAGTTAAAAAAAATTGAAATTTTTAATGAAGGTTTAAGGTTTCTAACCTCAAGTAATGACTTAATAAGAAATTACTTAGCTACAAGTAATTACTTCTTTATAAATACGGGTGTAAAACATTCCTCATTAATCATTTTGTTAAAACTACATGCAAATCAGTTTCAGTCGTTTACAGATATAATATATTAGAATTATAATATAATTGTAATAAAAATAATACAGACAATAATAATATATACATTTATAAGTTACATTAAATCCAACACAAAACCTTTAAATCAAAGATATGATCAACATAATCCAAAGATAATCCTCAAACATATCGTAAGAAACTCGTCAAAAAGAGCAAGAAAACGATTAAATCCGAGCATAACATAACGTAATAGACCCTTTAATAACGCTACTGCGCTACGTAAGTAATTACCAACGCTGCTAAATGAAATTTCGTATGCTAATTGACTAAATACAATTATGGGAGCGAACCTAAGACGGCGAGTACGTCGGTTGGTAGCCATGATGTACTTAATTACAGGTCTACTGGATGTGTCTAGAAGCTGAGTTGAAAAAATGTGACTACGCTCAGATATAGTCATTAGTTAGTGACTATTAATGACTATGACTAAGCGTAGTCAGGTTTTTTTGTCTCAAAATGGTTTTCTGGCCAAACATATTTTGCTTTAACTAATGAAACATGAGCATGAATATTAAAGAAATAAAGTGAGTTAGTCATCAGGATTCAAACAAAAAAAAAAATGAAAATGTCTCATTGATAGTGGCCCGTGTGTTGGTTACTTCGTTTCAGAGTGTTCATGGAATTTCTTGCACATTCTTCTCCATAGAGATCGCTTTGCAATGTGCATTTAGCATAATTTTTTTCGACAAGACTAAGTTATTGATTGTTACCTTTCAAAAGCGCCTGTAAATGGTTAATTTGAAATAAAATGCTTTTGACTTTTAAATTAAAAGTGACAATCAGTAATAAAAATAATGTGTATTGTACCTCTAGCTTTGCTATAAACGTTAATTTCAGCAATACTGCCAGAAATATACTGTCTGACGCTGATTTTTCGATTAACCTTGACTGACGAATGATAACACAATATCTAGTTCATGTTGTAAAATTATGAGCCTTTAGTACCGGGTGAAGGCTATGAGTCTTTAGTACCGGGTGCATCTCTTTCTTCATTCCATTTTCCTCTTTCTTGATTTAGGTAATTGGAAGCCAAACCTTTACATAGGAGTCCAAATTGACTCACCGTTTTCTTTTAAAAATAAGCTAGTGTCAAATTATTTTTCATTAAAACAGTTACTTCATTCCCAAAATATGTCTACTCAGCTAAATTATTACAAAAGTAACATTCAGTTACGTTTGTAATCAATCAATTATTGCTTAATTAACTCTAGACCAAATTGTTGCTTAGCTGATTTATGATGGCCAGGATTAAAGGTTTATTACTAATAAAACATTGAATGGATATCTAATCCATTACCTAAAACGCTTTTCATAGATACCGAACCGCTTAAATGTGACATAATAATTATAATTAAATATCAAGTTTAAGGCGTGGAGCAGGTGGTGAAAGCAACGTCGCCATAACTTTTGGGTCCCCTTGTTGTTCTCCCATCATTAAATTATAATCCCACAGTGGACGAAGCAACAGGAATCACTCGGCTTTTGTTAAACATACATTTCTGAAATGGTCAAAACCTAGATGTTGTCTAAACGATGAATGTGATTAGTGTCTTTAGTGACACTAGTTAAGTTCGTTTCCTCCAAGTTAAATAGACCAAACGAACTCCGTATTTTAATGCATTAGAACTAAAACAACTGTGTCACAGCCCCATTGATCTTGTATTTAGTCTAGTAAAAATAATAAAGTTAGTAAAAAAAATAATAAAGTTAGTAAAATAAAGTTAATAACGTTAGTAGTAAAAATAATAAAGTTATTTTTATTTTATTTTATTTCAGTAGTAAATATTCTCTGGAACTGTATTCTCTCCCTGAAAAGGACACTGACTGTGTTTGGACCACATGCTGCCCAAACATGGAAGCACTTAAAAATGGTTTCGTAAATTTTATTGAAATAAAAATTTGGAACCAGAGTCAACAGGTTTTAATTTAAAGTTTATTTGGTAGTTTTAGATAAATTATTTTATTGCCTTAAAATTGTCACTCACGCATAATATTAAGATCCATAGCTCCATGTTAAACAGATTCCATATTTATTATAGCATACAGGCTGATAGAAAATAGAAAATTCTGGCTGCATTTGAAATGTCATACGAATTTAGAATTGCATTTCAAATCAGAGGAATAGAATTGTCAAGCGGACGACAGGACTGAGTTTATTCTATTCTATCTATTTTAATACAATTTTTTATTGTTATTAAAAAAACTACATCCACTTGCATAATACAACTAGAAACTATTATTCATGTACATAGTTTGATCTCTTGATCTCAAAACTTCTGAGATAGATTTTAATAAGTTTGGATTTACTGTTATTATTAGCCCAAAAAACATAATGCACTATAGTGCCAGTCTGGGCAGCACTTGGTCTAACTCTAATACATAAATAGTCAATGTCCTTTAGGTAAAGTAAGCTGTCAAACTCTAGGATGTTTTGACAACTTACTTAAAAAAATTTACGGTGCGTAGAGAGTGGTTGTCAAAGAACAAACATCAAAATATTCCTGCCCCATCCAGTATCTAAACATAATGTTCACTGTTAATTAAATATCAAGTTTAAGGCGTGGAGCAGGTGGCTGGGGCGAACTCTTGATAACGTGTGGCCCTCTCTATTTGAGACCCGGTTTTTGAGGTAAACCTTATTTACGTCCACAACTTCAGGTTTTTAGAGGTTCGTTTCGGGATCACATTAATTTATTGCCGTTTGATGTAGTTTTGGTGTGTTTGTTGATGTTGAAAGTGGTGTTGGGTTTCGTAAAAGGGTTTTAATAAAAGCTTTTTTATTCTGGTCGTTGCTCTATCAGGGCTCAATAAGACCATCTCTAGACACTTTTTCTAGCGCCATGTCGAATCAGCCCTTGTAAAATAAGTATAACAGACTAGTAAATACTCGTATTGTATTCGACACAGACGGCAACAAAACAAAATAAAAAATAAACCTTTCTTTTGTTTTGTAAAAATGTTGTTCGATTTATGAATTCGAAGAGTTTTCCAAATAGCAAAAAAAGTAATTATTTTGTGATGTATCTTACTTACTTACTTAATGGTTTTCAGACGGAAAGCCTAAATATTTGATATCAATTTCAGTTTTGCTACCGTTTTCTGAACAAGGCTTGAGGGTGTTGTTCATCTTTAGAAACTCAGTGTGTAGAGTTGTTTCAGCGGTATTTTCCATACAGTGTACAGGCAATGATTATCCCATAAAATCAGAAACAGAACCAGGGTTAGTTCAAAGGAATACAAAGAGCTATTAGAGAAACACAGGTAGGTTTGAGATAGTAAAACTCTGACAATTTCTCGCTCTACCCAGACCGGGAGGGGTTATCTAATGATTTCCCAGCAAACGAAAAATTGGTTTATGTTACTTGATTGTACTCGTATTCTAATAACTTACGATACAATCATCATCATATTAAGCTACCTAATATTTTTCTGCCATAATTTATATTTTTTATGAATATATTCCGTTTTAAACATACTAGTAAAAGTGTAACTTACTACTAAAGTAAAAGTGAACTTTTACAGTTTTAATTTTTGTAAAATCTGTTTATTTTGTTAACTTCATTTTTTATTTAACAAAATAAATTTTATTGTGTACGAAAAAAGCAACAGAACTCGCACACATCATAAATTATAATATTTTATTTTATCAACTAAATTTTTTGGTTTTCTCACTTATTGTTTTTAACCTAAGCGTTTCATTTCGTATTTTAGAGCTTTTCTATGGTACTTTCTGAAATAAAGATTTTATATTTTTATTTTATTTATTTTTCTTAAATCAGTGCCCAATTGGACAAATGACGAACGTGAGATAGCAATAGTTTTTGTATCTACTCAAATCTCATTTCAACAAAAAAACTCAACACAAACGATCCCGACCCTTTTAAAAGCGACTGATAAAAAATCTGTTTTTACTTCACTACAAATCTAGAAAATAAAATCAATACTGTAACCGTTTTAATGAAAAGTCTGATCGGTCATTAAAATCCAACGCAAAATAGAATAAATTACATATAAATATAACTATATCCTAGTATAGGACATATTTTTGCCATTAAATTAAGTTGTATGAAACAACGATTTTTACATCTACAGTTGCCGATTTCTTTTGTATTAATACTTGCTTATCCAATTACAATAATAATATTTATTTTTGCAAAAGTCCTTCCTGCCTTTGTACCGTTTTTTTGGGGTCGGCGCAAAAAGTGTCCTTGGGGCTTGAGTGATTGTGGCTTGTTTAGATTTAGCATAGATAGCAGGGCAACTGTACACAGGTATAGTTTTAGCCAGTAAATATTTGAAATGCCCTGCGATCCACCCTAGAGCGGGAAATATCTTTGAATGATTTTCAACCTTAAAAAAAAGACATCATAATCAATTCAACTGTAACAGTAAGTACTAAAACACTATATATCGCATTGTAAGATTTACCTTCACTGCAATATGATAAATTCTCTATCAACAAAGTTATACTTCCCATAAAAATTCTAGTTACCATAAATATTTCATGGAATTAAATAAAATTAAGCAGAGAAATTCGTTGAGAATTCTATCAGACGATTGCTATTCGGGCCGGGTTGCGTTCACTATGTACTAATCGTAAATAAATCTTGAGAGAGTGGCGAGGTAGTAAATTGAACACGTGACTCGGACTTGTAAGGGTGGGCGAACATTGTAAGAAATGACGACTTTTGAGTGAACAAGCAGGTGACACTTTTTCTATTGACAAGGGTGCAAAGGGGTTTGACGGAAGTTCTACGAGAATCACAATTTTTGTTTGTCCAAAAACAAACTTCAATGATAATTGAAACGTATGTACCCTACCTTGAGCTCTTAAAGATCGATCCATTTGACGACCTAATCTGAAATGTTAAAGGGACGGTGCTATAAAGGATGTATAGCGCCATTCTTCTTTTGCCATTTGAACACGTCATGTTAAGGCCTCAGTATGCCCAAAATATTTTGACCGCTTAGAATTTCAAACGACTGCGCACTAATTATTTTTAAGAATCATAATGGCGAATGCGTCTTGCATATTGTAGAGTATGCGTGACAGTTCGTAACGCTAAGGCCACACATTTTGACTATAATGTAGTAGTAATGTATGTATTTATATTTATTAGGTATTGTATTAGTTTTCTATTTGTTTTGTTTGTTTTTCATTAAGTTGCACCTATTACGTTATGTCTCTGCACCACCCTAAGGTCGACAGGTTTTTTTTTTTTTTTTTTTGGGTAGGTAAAATCATCCAATGACGAATCCCGCCCTTGGGTGGGGCGGGAAACAGTGTCAGACTTTTACTGACTAAAAACCTACCTTTCCATTCCTTGCCTTTATCCTGGGGCCTTTGGTGACAGTCTCACATAACCTTTGGCCCCAGTAGGCTTCGGCCCTGCTGGACCCCTACAGTTTGCTGACAACTCCTTGAGGCGCGCGGGAACGGTGCGCGCCGTAGACGACCTGAGCTCGGACCGGTCTGTTACCGGACGGACGGACAGCGAGCTACCCATTGCCCACCGTCCGCGAGCCCGCGCCTATGGTGGCCGGAAATTGGGATCGGAAACCCGGCGGCGGCGGCGGCGTGTCCGCCTTTGCCTAAGGCGGTCGGCCTCCTCCTTTACTAGCATTACTGCTTCGCAGAAGGAGGCGACCGCCTGCCACTCCTCCTCGCTCCGGAGCATGGCTTGAACCAAGCCCCGGCGCGAGAGATCGCCGCCGATCGCCCCCACGAGGACACGGCGCTGCTCTTCCCAAGCGGGGCACACCTCGACTGTGTGCTCCACCGTGTCCACCGGGCGGTCCGCACAGTGGCGACACCCGGGCGTCGTCTCCGCACGAATCTTGTACAGGTACGGACCGAACTTGCCGTGTTCGGTCAGCACCTGCGCCAAACGGAAGGTGACGACGCCGTGGGGCCTTTCCAGCCACGCCTCAAAGAGGGGCCTTACCGCCTCGATCGTGGCGTGCCCAGCACGAGGTTGCGACAGTCGCTCTCGCCATTTCACCATGAGATCCCGCCGGAGATCTGTCCGCCATGCCGCGACTTGTCGCGGCAGCGGAGTTTCGCCCCGACGTTGCATCTCCACGCGTAAGTCATGCATGTGTGCAAGGACTGTTGCCTCCAAATCCCATGGTGGTAGGCCAGCAAGGAGGCTCGCCGCTTCGCAGGACACCGTACGGTATCCGCGGATCATCCGGATGGCCATGACCCTCTGGCAGGCGGTTAGCCGGGCCGCCACTCGCTTCCGTAGCGATGGCGCCCACACCGGCGCACCGTAAAGGGCCATGGACCGAACGATGCCTGCGTAGAGCCTCCGGCAGGAGGCGTCTGGACCCCCTAGGTTCGGCAGGAGCCGCTTGAGCGCAGCCCCAGTCGCATTCAACCTGGGAGCCAGACGTCGGAAGTGCTCCTTGAAGTTCCACCGGCTGTCGAGGACGAGTCCCAGGTACTTCATCGTCGACCCGACGCCGATGTGAACTCCTCCTACCGTTAATTGGGAGCCCGGAGGTGGCGCGCTCCGAGGGCCGTGAAAACACATGGCCTCGGACTTGTGCAATGCCACCTCGAGTCCCAACTGCTGTATCCTCTCCACGACTGTCGCAACCCCGCGCGTCGCTAGTTCGACCGCCGCCTGGTACGACCGTCCCCGCGCCAGGACCAGCGTGTCGTCTGCGTAACAGACCACGCTGACCCCGTCGGGGAGGTCGGCGCGCAGCACGTAGTCGTACCCGATGTTCCACAAGGGCGGCCCTAGTACCGATCCCTGCGGAACACCGCACGACATCTCTCGCCGTTTCAACTCCCCCTGATGACCGGGGTAGATGATGAACCTGTCCGACAGGTAGGCCTCGATCACCCGACAGAGGTAGTCGGGCACCCGGTGGTACCGGAGTGCCCTACCAATGCAACTCCAGGGCAGGGAGTTGAAGGCGTTGGCGATGTCCAGAGACACCGCCAAGACACACCTGCCCCGGGACACCGCATCCCCCGTCGTGAGGGCTCGCACGCGCATGATGGCGTCCACAGTGGAGCGCCTCCTGCGAAATCCGAACTGGCCGTCCGCAAGATCCGGCCCCTTCCGTGCCAGATGCACGACGAGGCGGTCTGCAATTACTCTTTCAAAGAGCTTGCCCACCTCGTCGAGCAGCACAATGGGCCGATACGCGGACGGAGAGTCCGCGGGGCGCCCCGGCTTCGCGATAAGGACCAGTTTCCCCGTCTTCCAGCGAAGCGGGAACTGGCCCCTCTCCATGCATGCGCTGAAGAGCCCTCTCAGTGGAGACCCGAGTTCCTCCATGGCCAGGACCCAGGCTTTTCCAGGCAAGCCATCGGGTCCTGGGGCGGTGTTCTTGGCACTCAGCCTTCGCACCGCCACTCTCATCTCCACCTCGGTCACCTCTGGAGCATTGTTGCCGTCGTTGCCGTCGTGGTCCGCATCGGACACCGCTGCTGGTGGCGGAGCCATAGGCGGGGGAGTATGCTCCCCTCGCGTAGGGAACAGAGCGCTCACCACACCCTCCACGAGCTGGGGCCGGAGACTCTGAGTCAGCGGGGGAGCCTATGGGCGGAGTTTGTCCATCACCATTTTGTATGGGCGTCCCCACGGATCGACGTTCAGAGACTCCAGCCACACGTTGCGGGCCTCGAGTTTGGCCCGCTTTATCTCCGCTCGGAGGGTGCGCTTTGCCGCTCTGTATCCCTCATACAGCACCGCCTCTATGGCCTCCGCACCCGGTGGACGGGTGCGGCGCCTGCGGTGTCTAGTATACCGGCGTCGCGCAGCATTGCACGCATCGCGCAGTGCCGCAATCTCTGGCGACCACCAGTGTACTTGGCGCCGGGCACGTCCTGGCCGGACTCGGGGCATGGCCGCGTCGCAGATTTGCGACATGGCCACCTGGAACCAGTCCGCCTCGACGTCGATGTCGACAGGCCTGTCCGGTGCTTGCACCCAGGCCTGTACTATCGCGGCTTCCTGGAGCAGGTCCCTGTCCAGCTGCCTCAGCGCCCAACGCGGACCACACGGGGTCTGTCGGACCGGCACGGTCGAGGTCTGGGCGGAGACGTCAAACCGGATGTACCGGTGGTCGGAGAACGTCTCCACCTCCTCTATGACGCGCCAGTCGACGACGCGCGGTGCCAGTGCAGGGCTGGCGAACGTAATGTCCACCACCGACTCGCCCTGCATCCGCACACACGTGGGGACAGAACCCCGGTTTTGTACGACTAGGCCCTGTCCTAGGGCCCATTCCTCCACCCTTCGACCTCGTTGGTTCGTAAACCGGGAACCCCAAGCCTCGTTCCAGGCGTTGAAGTCCCCGCAAACGACCACGGGGAGGCTGGAGTCAAACCCAGCAACGACGGCATCCAGCTCCAAAAGGGAGCTGTCTAGTTCGGCGAGAGATCTGTTCGGGGACAGGTAGACGCCTACCACCACTATGTCCCCGAACCGTGCTGCCACGCAACCCCGGCCTTTCTTGACGGCCTCGAGTGCCGGGGTACCGGCGGCGGCCGACGAAATGAGTGTCACCGAGCCGCTCAGGTCCTGAACCCAGTCGGCTCTGGGCAGGACAAAGTGCGGCTCGGAGACAACGGCGATGTTGATCGACCACTGCGCCATGCTCTGGAGCAACAGATCCTGAGCGGGGGCGCAGTGGTTGATATTCGCCTGGAGGAGACGTAATGGAGCCGTTATTGGCAGTCCATTACAGTCTCCTCCCGGGCCCTCCGTGAGGGTCCTGCCGCGGTGTTAGCGGCGGCGGCGTCTGCGGAGGCGATGGCGGCGGCAGCCAACGGGGCAGCCGCGGCGGTGAGCACCTTCGCGGGGATGGGCCTTGGGACCTTGCCCTTGGCCTTGGCGGGGGGATCGCAGGTCCTGCTCCCAGCCCGGTGGTCGGCCGACTTGCCTGCCGCCGCACATGCGTAGCAGTGCGGCGCTGCACTGCAGGTATCGGCCTTGTGGCCGGGCTGACCGCACTGGAAGCAGCGGTCGCTGCGATCTTCCTCCGCTGCGCAACAGACCCCCACGTGGTGGCCCACGTGGCAGCGATAGCAGCGCAGCGGTCTGGGCTCCAGCAGCTTAACCCGCGCGGAGACCCAGCCCACCAGGAGTCGCTTACCCTCCCCGGTGATGCTCCTGGCCGCTGACAGGGGGCAGTTCACTGTAACCGCCCCCATGCCAGTGCCGTCAACACGGATGGTGCCTGCCCGGACCTGATCGGCAGGGCACCCACCCGTCCTGGCGACAGCGGCCACGACCTCCTCGACCTCGACGGAATCGTCCAGGCCCATAATGCGCATGTCGACGCATCTTGTGGGCCTGGACACCCGGGCCTCCTCCGCGTCCAAGATCGCCCTGATCTTGTCAGCCAGGGCGTCTGCGGTGGGGCCGCTGTTGGCTCCGGGGACCTCCAACATCAGGGCACCAGTTGCGGTATGCCGCATCTGGAAGCCCCCGGTGATCCCAAGGTCGGTGAGGTTCACCTCCTGCTTCGCCTTACGGAGGACCTCGCCATAGGTCGCACCCTTTTTCAACGCTTCCGGCTGCAGCGTAATTACTACAGCCGTAGAGCGCGGGGTGCGAATCCTGGCCGCGAGGGCCGTCCGCTTTCGCAGCTTTTGCCGCTCACGCCTCCTGGCAGCCCGAGCCGCCTTGCCAGCCTGTTTTTTGGCTCCGGCCACTTGCCATCCGGCTTCGGCCGGAGGACCTGCAGGTTGGGGAGGCGGCCTCGGCCGCCTGCTTGCCGCCACAGCAGGGGCTCCCGCCGCCTTAGGGGCCGGTGCCGACTTGCCCTTCTTAGGGGCAGCAGCAGGGGTTGGCCTCACCTGCTGCTGTTTCTTGGCCTGAGGGGCCGCTCCGGCGGGGTTCGCGACCGTGGCCACGCGCCTGGTCGGCCCTGACGGGCCCGCCATGGGCGCAGCCGCCGAGGCCGCGGCAGCAGCGTATGACGCCGCCCTTCGCTGGCCGGAGGCCGCTAGTGGGGGGCGCAACACGATGCCCTCCAGCAGGGACAGCTGCTGCTGGATCCGCAGCTGGAACTGCTGCTGCTGTTCCTGCAGCTGCTTCTGCAGCTGCTGCTGGAAAGCAGCCAGCTCCCGCTGCACCAGAGTCAGCAGCTGGCTTCCTGATTCGGCCTGGGGCTGGGGCTGGGGCCGAGGCTGGGGCTGGGGCCGACTTTGCCCCTGCCCCTGCCTGCACCCCCCTTCCACTGGCTTCTGGCTGCTGGCTCTGTGGGCCGCAGCGAGTTCGGCCTGAAGCTCGGCCCGGAGCCCGGCTCGGAGCTCGGTCTGGAGCTTGGCCACGCTCTTCCTGAGAGCGACGTCAAAGGCCTCCTGCATGGAGGCGGCATGGCGGAGGACCGTCCTCTCCTTTGACGTCCTCTCTCGCTTGCGGCCCATATCGCGCAGCGCGGCGACGATGAGCTCGCCGAAGGACCGACGCGACTCCTCGGCGGAGTCTTCCTTCTCGCTGCCAGATGGCCCCGAGGGGTCCATCGCAGCGGGGTGGCGCCCTTCCGCGGCGAGCCTCTCGGCTCGCTCGGCCGCCTCCTGAGAGGTGACTCCCCGTCCTCTTCCCGGTGCTCGGCCCGCTCCCCGCCCACTGGTAGGGATTTTTCGGGCCGAGCCCTTTTCTGCGTCGGAGGACGATTTGTCCCTCGACAAGGAGCGTTTCCGGAAGAAACTCGCGTTTCTTCCGGTGTCGCCTCCCGACTCCACCTCCTCTTCAACCTCCGAGCCTGAGCTCCTTCTGGATGCCGCGTCGGACTCCGACCGCGCATCACTCTCCAAAGGGTTTTTATAAAATTTGCTTGGTTTATCCATTTAGTTCCCACGAGTATGAACTTCGGGTACTTGCTCAAAATCTGTGGTCCGCACTAGAGACTAATTTAGCTACCCATTAGTCAAGCTAACAACCTCCCTTACGGTGCGCCGCCGCTTGGAGGTTTGGGGTGATTTTTTATAGAGGTTGTCTTCCTCGCGGCCCGGGCGGTTAAGCCAAGACCCTCGACCCCCATCAAAAGTCAGAAACATGACCTTGGACAATCTCTGGGGCTACGAGAACAACGGTGGCAGAAGGAGGAGTAAGCCTTCCTCCTGCCTGCCCGGTGGCAGGGTGAGTGCACGCCGAGCCCGCTCTTGCTTCGCCACTGTGCCCTCTGCTAGAGCAGAGGGACACGCGTTGAAGCGTACTCCCGACAGAACATTCGCAGACGGCCATCGAGGCCCCTTAGGCAAGAGTGCCCAAGGGGGTGGTTGGCCGCCTCCCAGGGTGCACCGTCCCGCAGACTAGCCTTCGCTTCGGACGTATCCGCAAGGGAACTATAGCCTGCGGGCACTCGTGGAGGTTTTCTGTCATGGCACCCCAAGGTCGACTGGTAGATAATGCCTACGGCATTAAGTCCGCCTTTGTACACTAGTGCATAAAGATTTTTAAATAAATAAATAAATAAAATAATATATATATGCTATACTAATGCTTACACTTACAGATCCACTGTAATACGTGTAATTTTTTTCCCTAAAGAAACCATCTCAGACTCTAATCTGCATGGTTTTCATATGATTTGAGTATACATAGTTACTGTATGGATGTTAAAATGCTGCAACCGTTTTTAGCGAACTTACTTATATTAAAAAAAACTTATATTAAACTTACTTGTATTAAAAAAAAACTAAACTTATATTTAATATTTATAAGTAATAACGCTTAATAAACAAGAGTACTCAGAGAAGCTACTATTGCATAGCCTTAACTCTCGAGCCTAAGTTTAAGACTAAACGCAATTGAGCGCCTTCTCTAACCTTAAACGTAAATAATCAGGTGAATAGTTAAAGGTTTTATGCTTTCACAGAAGGGCATAAATGAACCTTTAACTACTTGAGCCTAAAAAGTTTTTGTAAAGAGCACTTTGTTAGGAACATGATAAAAATAACGTAAAACTTTATCGTTTCGATAAACGGAACGTTCTTACAGGAGTTAATATTAAGTAACTGATTGTTTTACTGTATGGTGGGTTGAGTTTGGTTTATTAGTGTTGTGAAGACTATATTTTTTGATATAAAGAGCATTTTTAGGAGTAACGTTTCATCCTAGATTTTTTTTTTTTTTAATTTTGGTGGTTTTTATCCCGCGAAGGGTCGATTCGGTTCATGAAATACTATCGATTTGTAAACAGAAAATTATAAAACAAAGTACTTTAGTTAAGTAAGTATTTTTAAAATACGAATTAATTTTCGCATGTACGAAATTGATTGAAATCATCGAGGCCAATGAACTGTGGGTATCGACTAGGACGACAGATAACTCCCTACAAGGTCATTGACTCGTTTACTTTAAGAAATTAATTTCGTACTTACATGCGTTTATTAATTCGAGTTTTTGAAAAAAAGTATTTTATTTTTAATTTTTTCTTTACAAATCGATAGTATTTCATATACCGAATCGACCCTCCACGGGATTAAAACAACTAAAATTTAACGGTGTATAAGTAATTATATAAAGGGAATAAGGAAAAATTTTCGATAAGTATATACAGACTACTTTAGGAAGAACTTCTTATTTACGTTCTTGGATCGAAGTCTTGGATAAATACCCTACCTATAAAAAACGCTCAATATTTTATAATCTATGCAAACTTTCATTTGCATGGTGTTTAACCGAATGGCTCGAAATCACATGTGAACGCCGGCGGCGTTCGCTCCGGGATTGAGTGATATCGTAACCGACAGTTTGCGCGTTTTGCAGAAAGGAGCTTTTCAGTAAAAAGTCATCATCTCCCTAGCCTTTTCTATGCCAACTTGCTTGGGGTGGGCTTGCAGTCTAATCGAATGCAGTTAAATGCCCGTGTTTCACATGGAGCGACTGCCTGCCCGACCTCCACAACCTTCCAACCCACTTACTGGGCAAAACAAAAATTTTTCACTCAGGCATATAATATAATATTTCCATATTATTAGTATTAGTATTAATAATTATGTCCATGGGAAATGCAAAAGTGTAACCCGAGGCCCTGGAACGAAGGCAAAGAAGGAACCGGAGTGGGTTTTTAGTCAGTAAATATCTGACACTATCTCCCGCCCCACCCAAGGGCGCGGAGATGTCATTGGATGATTTTCCCACCAAAAGAAAAAAGTATTAATAATAATGTAAAGACAGTGTAGACCGGTGAATATTATACCCAAAAGAAAAGCACAATAAAAATAATCATAATAAAAAAAATCAGTCGTAATCAACATGAAACTACTTGGGGCTCTGGGGAGGTATGAAAATGCATACCAGGGCCCCGGATCCAAGGCAGGGAAGGAACAGGGTAGGTTTTTAGTCAGTAATAGTCTGACACTATTTCCCGCTCCGCCCAAGGGCGAGATTTGTCATTGGATTATTTTACCTGCCATAAAAAAAAGATAGACTAATGGCAAAACTTTTGTAATCAAAAATTACACATGATAAAAAGTTTATTCAAACAGATCAGTAGTTGTATAAATAACAAATTCTTTAAATTAGGGGAGTGAAAACTCATTCTTGGAAAAACACAAATAAATGGAGTTACCATCTGCGTTACGATGTTTTCCTAAATAGGGTCGATATTGAGAACCATTTTTTTTTTTAATTTTTGTTTTTTAGTTTTTGTTTTTTTAGTTGGAAATCATCTAATGACTTCTCCCGCTCTAGGGCGGAACGTGACGGCGTGTCACATTTCGCCTTTTGCGTTCCAGAACCATAGGTTTTCCTTTCGTATGTCAACCCATGGGTTGAAAACATGCTTAGCCCCTATGATTTTGTTGACATCTTTTTGAGATGCGTGTGGAAAACTACGCATTGTCGACGACTCTGTTTGGACGGTGAGGTACCCATTGCTTGTCGTCTGGAAACCTAAGCCTTAGATGGCTGGAATGGATCAAAATGATCAAAAAATCAATTATGTAGCTAATATCGACCTTATTAACCCTTTTTACAACTACACACGAAACTATCAAAGGATACTCCACTCAACTACTAATGCAATATTACCTCTCAATCCCCGACCTTAAAAAATAACAAACCAAACAATATCAATTTTTACCGCCGTCATGATAATAACAATATACTCAAAATTGCCTCTTTTTATATCACTATCGTTTACGCAAGGCAATATCAGCCACTTGGTTAGTTTTCCCGGATCCTGTATGGGAGTCACGTTCAAAATGGCCCCTGCTCTTGATGACTTCATGCTTCTTCTAATCGGCGGGAAAAACAAACTGCGAGGGAAAATTAGGTAATTGGAAGTCTATTTTTGAGGTGTTCTTGTGGAAGTCTTGTGTTAAAAAAAATAGTATATTAATAGTACGCCACAACCTACCTGCATGTATTTTCTCCTCAGTCAAATTCATCCAAAGATTGTCTGTAAAAAATCGCTCTTAGTGATAAGACCACCCATTGCGCCACCCTATTAATTTTAAGCTTCTACTGTAATTGTATTTATGATGTACTATAAAGTATATATACTATTAAATTTTGGTCTAAATTTTGGTATATATACACTGTTAAATTTTGGTCGTTTTAATCCCGTGGAGGATCGATTTGGTACATGAAACACTATCGATTTATAAAGTTAAAATTAAAAAATAAAGTACTTTTTTTTCTAAAACTCGTTTTAATATCATAATACGAGTACGAGTATCATCTTAATTCATCATCATTATCATCATCATCAAAAAACCAAACCAATTTCTTTAAGTAAACGAGTCAATGACCTTGTAGGGAATCAATTTCATACATGCGTAAATTCGAGTTTAAAAAAAAGTACTTTATTTTTCATTTTTATCTTTACAAATCGACAGTGTTTCATATACCGAATCGACCCTCCGCGGGCTTAAAGCGATCAAAATTTAATGGTGTATATCCTTGACATTATTTTCTAGTTACTAATTGTATGGTACGTTGTAATTTGTACTAATAACTGTTGAAACTCGCTCTCCTCATTAAAATACAAGTCGCACGTTTCATAAAAGACGTACTAACTGTGAGGCGACAATTATGATAATCTAATGGTGTAAAACAACCTTGTAGATAATTACATAGGTATAACAAATTCCTTATACTTACATCTTCTATCTTTCTATCTACATCTATACATCGTTAAAGGAGGAGGCCGACCGCATCAGGCAACGGCGTACACGCCGCCGCTGCCGCCGGGTTTCCGATCCCGATTTCCGGCCACCGTAGGCGCGGGCTCGCGGACGGCGGGCAATGGGTAGCTCGCTGTCCGTCCGTCCGGTAACAGACCGGTCCGAGCTCAAGTCGTTTACGGCGCGCACTGTTCCCGCGCGCCTCAAGGAGTTGTCAGCAAACTGTAGGGGCCCGACAGGGCCGAAGCCTACTGGGGTCAAAGGGTATGTGAAAATGGCACCCGGGACCCTGGGACCAAGGCGAAGAATGGAACGGGGTAGGTTTTTAGTCAGTAAGAGTCTGACACTACTTCCCGCTCCACCCAAGGGCGGGATTTGTCATTGGATGATTTTACTTACCGAAAAAAAAAAAAAAAAAAAAAAATCTATACATCGTTAAATTTTGATCGTTTTAATCCCGTGGAGGGTCGATCCAGTACATGAAACACTATCGATTTGTAAATATAAAATAAAAAAATTAAGTACTTTTAAAGTTGTTTAAATTAAGTAGTTTAAAACTCGAATTAATTTAAGCATGCACGAAATTAATGTTTCTAAGTAACATGTCTCTCAGTTTTCTCTACTCAGTTTTGAATGGGTAAGAAATCAGTAAACGTCTAACACTCATAACGAATTTTGACAATGTCCTACCTTAAATCCCGCAGGCCACTGAGCTGTATTCAACTAGACCGATGCAGCGATGCCCCAACTTATGCTAGGCTAAGGCGTTTTTAATTTATGCGTTTTTTTATAACCTGCTGCAGTGCCGATTACTGAAAAACCGAAAACGCACTACGCGTTAGTTGTATTGCGTACGAACGATCGTATTTTTCATACAAAGCGCGCGGTGAGGCAACCGTAACGCGAAAGGTCGACAACAGGACGGCAACGTCACAAGCACCATGTGTTCAAACCGGTGTTGAGTAGTGCTGTATTGAATAGCGCATCACTGGCATACAAACGCACGGCAGGCAGATATGTTTTCAATTTAGGCTCTTGTTGTCGAACTGCTAGCGTACTGCAACCGGCCGGCTTCGATATTAAACGCCCTAGCCGCCTCTGGGATTCCGATCCCGATTTCCGGTAACCGTAGGCGCGGGCTTGCGTACGGCAAGCAATGGGTAGCTCGCTGTCCGACTGTCCGGTAACCGACCGAAGCTATCACCAAAACGTAGAGGCCCAACCTGCTAGCTGAAGACAGGCAGGGTCGAAGCCTACTGGGGCCAAAGGCCGCTTTCTGAAAAGAAGGCTCGGCCCCGGTATGATAGGCAACGAAAGAACGGGGTAGGTTTTTAGTTAGTAAGAGTCTGACACTATCTCCCGCCTCGCCCAAGGGTGGGATTTGTCATTGGATGATTTTACCTACCATAAAAAAAAATGCGCCCTAAGTTTTTTTATTTGATAACTAGTGCTTGACTGCGATACCATTTGATGGTAAGCAGTGATGTAATCGTTGGTTTATAAAGAGCATATTCACTCTAGCCTTGAAGACACCCAAATAATAATTTGACGAAAAGACCGCAGCAGGCAAATTTTTCCAGTCCTTCAATACACACAGCACACATATACAACATGAAGATAAATTTTCTCAAACTTTATCACCCGAAGAAGTAAAAGAAAGAAGCTTCTAAGTATCCATAAAAGATAAGAGCTGATGACCACTTCCCTCATTCCAAACAATCACACCTACAGCATGTACACACAAAAGTTACAACATTAATCATTGTTCAAAAAGTTTATGGCAAAGTTGATGTTTCATAAGGCTATAAATCCGGAGAGCACCTTTTAGCTGAATCCTTTGTTTGCCTATTACCAGTGTTTCTCAACCATTTTTGACCAGGGACCACTTTGGGTTCTTTGTTGTAAGCAGGGACCAGAAGTGAAGAAGAAAATTAATAAAATGTTAAAATAACAAAAAAAGAACTTTCTAAACTTGTAGCGCACCTACGTTTTTTTTTTCACGTGTACTTGGGCTTGTAAACGACGAGCAATGGGTAGCTCACCGTCAGGTTTCGTCACTCGTAGGGGCCCACTCGTAGGACGCAAATGCCACTGAAGGAATATAGGAGTAGCTTTTGACAGTAAAAATCTTACACGCCCTCTCGCACCGCCTTAGAGCAGGAGGAGTCATTAGATGATTTCCCACTTAAAAAAATGCCTATGTATTCTTTAAAATAAAAATTAATCAGTATCATCATAGAATAATATTACGCTGTTTATGGTATACCTACTGTCAAAACTTTTATTGCCGCAACTTATGGGCATACTCCATGCTTTTGCAGTGCATCTCGTATGCTCATGACGACTCGTATAAACAGATTTACACCCACTTGACTAAAAATATCACTTCCTTATTATGCAGGATTAATGCTAGCTCTAAAAGCCTTCTGTCAGTTGTTGCTTGACCCTTCTGCTCAATACTGAAGCAAACGCCGGCGGCGTCTGAGCGAGATTTCGCGTAATTTCAATAAACACCACGCGAACGCCGTTCACCGATCGGCATTCGAATAGATTATAAAATATTACGCAATCTATTTGTAGAAAATGTATCCAAGAACGTAAATAATTAAACTTTTTCAAGTAGTATGTGAATTTCGAAAATAAGGTCTACAGTAAGTGGGAGATAGCGCACACGCCACATTATAAGTATATCTATAGAAGCGATATTATAGCATCGAAAAAAGGTTCTGATCAAATAGGATAATGAATTAATAATATTTGCAAACTGATTTTTTTTTTAATTACAATTATCATTATAATAGAAAATGCTATAATTTTGGTAAAATTTAAAATCAGTTCGCATCAATGTTAATTTTGAGTTCGTTTCCACCTTCCGGACCACAGTTTGAGTAACACTGGTTTATAAGAACAACAGGTTTTATGAGGCTCGTTACAGTCGAGAGCTTTCCTTGTAAGGGCCAGTTCGATTGCCAAGAAACTAATGAGTACGTAAATGTTCGGGGAATGAATGAAGGTTTTCCTTGGCGTGTCGCTTCCTGGCTTCAAATATATAGCTGTTTTTCCTGCCGTGTTTATTTGCGCCGTAGGAATTGTATTGAGCAATGTTCTATAATGAAATGTTTATCTGGGAATCTTAACTAATTGAATGTTAATTTATTTATTCATTAAGTCTTGTACTAGTAAAAAATAAAGTACAAAGGCGGATTTAGTGTTGTAGAAAACAGAACATAATAGGTGCAACTTAATGGAAAACAAGTACAAATAAATTGTGCGAGAATAAAGAGATATTCCGGAAGAAAATAAACTCCGGATGCTCAA
Source organism: Leucania comma (assembly GCA_958295575.1). Classification (NCBI taxonomy): domain Eukaryota; kingdom Metazoa; phylum Arthropoda; class Insecta; order Lepidoptera; family Noctuidae; genus Leucania; species Leucania comma. The sequence goes on along the minus strand of OY282467.1, from coordinate 22,656,522 downwards.
TGCAAGTTAAAAGAAATTTAATTAGGTGTCATGAGATGTTCATCAGGCGTCCTAAAGTTGATGAATGCCTGTCCGGCAGTGGATTGATGTAGGCTGATGATGATGATGATGACGATCCAACATAAATAAACAATGTTACTGTGAAAAACTAAACAAACAAATCAACACTGTAATGAATCTATTAACTTCTTGCGGATGAGTTCATGTGCCATCACTTAAGAACGATTGGGATGCCTGAGGTTGATATGTTTAGATTGTTTTTTATTTTTTTATTTAAATAATCTTCGGATAATTCGGTACGCCGTGCAAATATTTATTTATTTGTAATGCGAAACGATCCTGTCAAACGCTGGACCACAGCTCCAGTCGTGCAGTCATTTGACCAAACAACAGAAGAAAAACACAAAGTAAAGCAAACATTTCAAACAAGAATTTATTATCTCTCGTGTAATGTTGCGAAAGGATTGTAACTCCATATTAAAGCCGTATATCCATCGCGGTGACGTTACGAATGGTGACGTGTCCCGACAAGTACATAACTCTCCCTCGCTGCAACTTTCACAGAGGTTCTAATAAAATACCTTCTCTATGTTATCGTCTCCTGGTACTCCATTATTGAAAAAGGTATTTTTCTATTTGTGTAAGCCACTTCTTGTAGATTTGAAATTGAGTTATTGTACATCCTTGTAGTTGATTACAAAGAAACTTTTTTTAACTATCATTTTATTTTAACTTCCGTGTTACTGATATATTTAAAACAATATCATTACTGAATATATTTTATGTTACCTAACTTATAAATATAATATAATATTTTTTTAAATTTTTTTAGTATTGGTTTTAATTTATTAAGTTTGATATTGATGTATTTGGATTGAGTTTTATTTTATTGTGTTTTTATTTTATTTGGTCTATTTAAATTGTGTTATTTGCGTTGTGTCATTTTTACGTGAAAATCTTAATGAGTATATTTGACGTGAAATAAAAATGATTATTTATTATTATTTAACTCGAATCGCTGCAACTTCCTCTGGTTTTTTTTTCATTATTTCATACTTTTTTCATCTTAACCATCCATTTTGTTAAGGAATTTTAATAATATAAAAATATTTTGTTCTCATTTTTTGTCTTTGAAAGTAAGTTACATACGGAAAAACAAAAGTATAAAAAAAAAATCTCGAAATATAAGAATTTTAATATTTATGTATAATCGTAATTATGTATATTATTAATAATCTTATCGCAGCTTTTCAATAATTGTACCCTTTGTGGATTAAATTTAATGGACCCATTAAATTCTATTAAAAAATAGTTAAGAGAGGATGGTTATCCATGTGGAAGTATAGATTATTTCCCGCTCCGCCCAAGGGCGAGATTTGTCATTGGATGATTTTACCAACCATAAAAAAAAGTGGAAGGATAGAGAGAGAGGGAGAGGGAACCTAAAGAAATGATGGATGGATTGTGTGAGAAGGGAATTAGTGATAGCGTGACGGACATGGCAGAATGAAAGAAAAAAAGTGTTACATCGACCCCAAGATACATAAGACAAGGGGAAGAAGACAATGATGTCTCTATCAAAACTGAATGTTAGTATATAAAGATCTATCTAACTAATTTAATAAAACCCATACTAAGGCATAAGGAATTTATTTTGAAAATCTTTCACAATATTAGTTAGCTATACAACATTAGTTTTAGTATAAGCGAAACTCGAAACACGTGTCGAGTATTTTTATGCAAAGAATCTATGTACAAAATACCATAACTGTATCATGAAAAATAATTAAGTTAAAATTTTGTTATGCTAGTGTCCGTACAAACACATGGTCACCGGGTCATCCGGGCGATTAAGAGATTGTTTTTCATATATAAGGCGCCAGCGCACCCAGCTGTGCGCTGGTTTCTAAAGCCCGCTATAACCTGCCGTGACCTGTATTATACTTAGAGTCGGTGGTGTCCAATTTGTGACATTTTCTAAATATTTTTTGGAGAAATATAACGTAGTGTAAAAAATATTGCATTCGATTCAGGTAATGATTCTGAAAAAAGTATATTAAGGTTGCCCAAAAAAAAAAATTGTATAACTTCATAAGTGCATTGTATTTTTCGTAACTTCTATGTTTTTACTGTTGGGTTCACTGAAAAAATTCAGAAAGAGACGGAATCGACTGAAAACATCTACATGCAGCAGAAAACTCTTGTTTTTCCGATAAAATCGGGCCTTGAACCGCAAAATCCAGAGTAATCCGTTTATTGATTTCAAGCATTTCCCGCTCCCAATAGATTTTTATTTTCACTGAAACATTTTTCTCGTAAACAAGTGGATTACAGGCTTGTGATAATGAAATTTCATTTTGTTTTCCGTATTATTTTAAATCTTATTTTTTGAGCCATGGATCCAGTTGCGAAAAACAAAAGAAAAAGTTCCCAAACTTAGAATTGTGATCAAAACAAGCTCACTATGTATTTTTTTTTTCCTACTTTTAACGAAAAGTATCTATTTATTATAGATTAATGAATTTAATAATAATTTATTACGAGATTCTTTTTTGTTTATTCAATACGAATACTTAATAATAATAATAATATTCCACAACTATCACACAACGTCGTCTAGTCCCAAGCTAAGCAGAGCTTGTGTTATGGGTACTAGACAACTGATAAACATACTTATATATTTCTAAATACATACTTAATATAGATAAATTACACCCAGACACCGAACAAATGATCGTGCTCATCACACAAACATTTGTCCTGGGTGGGAATCGAACCCACGACTTCCGACATAGCAGTCAGGGCCACTAACTACTAGAACCAACAGACCAACAGGCCAGTCATATTAATAATAATTATTAATAATTATTATTATTATATTATTATTATATTTAGCCTGTACTGTCCCGCTGCTGGGCAAAGGCCTCCATCCATTCTTTCCAATAATAATTATAATACAACATATTAATAAAATACATTTCGTCTGATTATTTTATAAGATTTTGTTCTTGGGACCCGTCGATTTATATTTTACAGGTTTAAAAAATAATAATGTTCACAAATATAATGAGAAGTACAAAAAAAAATAACTCAAAATATATATCCACTCTGGTGAATTACTTCTCCACATCACTGTCGTCTGGACACGCGGGAAACATGCCCAGAAGACTGGCATTATTGTCACGTTAAATGGCAATGCTAATTATTTATGCAAAGAGCGAACCAGCCCTGTCACTGTGTCGATCCATCGGCGAGAAATACCTTTGAACATGATGGGTAATTGGGTTCAATGAACCGAACGTTTCGACCCCAAACGTCTTAAAACTGTAATTACCGTTATGATGACACTACTTAACCCGCTTCGCTTATGTAACTTTTAACATTTGCCTGTAATATTACCAGATGTCGGAGTAGGTAGATTGGTTTATATACTTGCGTCAAGATATTATAATATGGACATGCCATTTTATCCATAATGTGCGGGAAGTACCGGAAAAAGTTCCGGGATTGGAATTATGGGCTAAAATAAAATAAAGCGTCATACTGTCAAGCGTCATTTCTAATTCAACAGTAAGGGACAAAATACGGTGTAACTATTCCAAGGTATTTTTGTATAAAATAAAATACTGATTTCTTTCACCATAAGCTAACACTGGCAGCGTAGATTGATATTATTAATACGTTTTTCACCTTAAACACAAATTCGTGCTAATTTTAAAATTCCGGAACAAATATCACAATAAATATGAAGTTCCGGTATTTTGGAGGCATATCCATATTATCCTCTACGTTTGACGTCAACGACCTTAAATCAATCTACTTACTCTGACCTCTGAATATTACAGAAAAACTTAGCTTAACACAATTATCTAGTGTAACAATTTAAACAGATACCTAATAACCACTATTAATAATGTTGTCGAATTGCACACAACTTTACCGATCAAACAAAATATTAACCGATGTGAGTATATTTCAGTGATGTTTTTTAACCCACATACTCGTATGAACTTAGACCAACAATAAAGTTTTTTAGGTTTCCGTACCTCAAAAGGAGCTTCAGTAACTCCACAAACAATCTTGCAACCTAGACACTTACCGTAGTTACTTTAACTTCTGCCTCAAAAAGAACTCAAAAAGACATTTTCATTGAAACAACATCAAAAAACATAGACATTTCCACGCGCCGCTCTATATTCTTTCTTTTTTTCCCAACCCACGCACAATAGACATTTTCACAGCCCCGAAACGCGATTGGAAAAAATTCGCAACATCATATAAAGACCTCAACAGCCGAGCAAGCGAAAACAAGACAATAGTTGCTCGAAAAACTGCGAATAAACAAATTAAAATAGAGAGGAAACGCGAAAAACTTTGCATGTATCTCTCAATATGTCACCTCCCGTGAATAGGGACTGATTGTGAGTCGGATTTTTGTAAGCGCGCGAATTTGCGCGATTCAGGCTCCGCTCGCGTGTACAGATGGTCTGTAATTCTGGCGTTCGGATGCAAGAACGTGTAAGGCCGTGTACAGAATGTAGACGCTGGGTATTTTTTTCTGATAATACGTAAAAACGTAACCCTAAATACATCCACCACATCATCATTTCCATTAGGTGAAATAGTGGTCAAGTGCGAGCCTATCAACCGTAAAAAAATAGGAGGCAGTGAACTAAGAACATTTTTATAAATTTTATTTTATAACTATATTTTTTTCGTTATTGTGAATGCAGGAACTATATGGATTGGTTTTCCTTTTCAGTCATTTTAACCCACGTCTGACGGTTTGGGTACTTACTTTAAACAGCCTACCCAAATGTCCTTTTTTTTTTAAAGTGATCATCAAATTCTGGAGCTTTTTTGGGCAACACGAATACTGAAAAATACTGGCACTGGCTAGACAGATCCTCTCAAATCTTTCTCGTTTCTTGATCAAAAAATCATCTCTGGCACTACTCTGCATGGTCCGTATATGACTTGACCATTCGTTCATCGTTTGTAGTTTAAAAGAGACTTTAAACTCTGAGTTTATTCCAATGAATCCTAAAATAGCTAAAAAAACACCAGCCTCATCTCACTTAAATTGACAAAAAAATTGACGTGATTATTAAAATCTTTTTGCAAAACAAAAAGGTTTCAATAACACACTATTAAAATGTTATAGTGTTTTTTAAAAAGTATAGACATAAGCATTGAACTACTTCTTAGTCAGTGCCTTGTGATTTTCATTGAAATCCACAGATATCCAAGTGATTTTAATGCTTTAATGCTTCATCCAATATTTTAGAAAACTAATCATCTGAGCCCCAATAAATAATAATAATAATAATAATTCTTTATATTTTTAAATGTTTTTTTTTATTTTTTGTAAGTTTTTTAAAAAATATTTAAAAATGTAATTAATAAGATTATATAATGAATAAAGGAAATAATAATAATACTCCACAACTATCACACAACGTCGTCTAGTTCCAAGCTAAGCAGAGCTTGTGTTATGGGTACTAGACAACTGATAAACATACTTATATATTTCTAAATACATACTTAATATAGATAAATTACACCCAGACACAGATTCATAAAACGTCTACCCGATCCAAGCACTTATAAAGATCACACTTTACAAACCCTCAAATATTAGCTTACATCTAGTTTGTACAATAAACACGTGCGGTGTGAACGCGCCCTAGCCATGATGGAGTCACGTCGCAAACCGACCAGACGTGGTTAAAAATGTTCTATTCGCGAAGATACCGCGCTCTAAAGTTAAAAATTCAATGTTTTAGCTGGCAACGTCAGTACTCACTCGTCATTCCGATTGTAATAAGAGCATAAACATTTTTAGTATGAGATACGTCGTAAAATATTCGTGTACTGGTTTTTTCTGAGGTTTTGCTCCTGTAGCCAATCCCGCAGGGATAAAAACTAGGTACCTACACTATGACTGTAATAATGTAACAAGTAACTATGTAACAGAGTGCTGTAACAGTAATATAATTATGTAACAGTTACACAATTACGTGTTACAGCTCTTGAAATATCAAGAGATGGTAAATTTCCCTCTCTTTTGGGTTCTGCACCGTAACTTGACCCTATTACTAAGCCCCCACTATCTGTTCGTCCTTTCAGTAGTCCGTCTGTATGTCAGAGACCTGTATCTCATTACCATTATAAGTAACCGGTTGAAATTTTTGACAGCGAGCATTGAGTGTAACTGTTTCCACTGTAACAAAAAATAGGTAATTAAAATCGTAAGGAACCCTTCATATGCAAGTCAAACTTGCACTTGGCCAGTTTATTACAAACATAAACAATGTAATAATATTTTTTATTCTTGTATTGCTACGTGGGTAGAGTTTGAGTGAATTTAGGAACGTGACGTCATCTTTTTTGAAGCACGAGTTTCTTATAGGATGAGCCTTGCCAATGTTGCGCCATTTCGACACGTGAAAATAATTTTTTATTTGTTTTTTTTTACCCACTAGTTTTAGTGTCACCTTATTAAAGTCTAGTGTCACTTTATAACTAAAATCTAGATTTCCTTCTATATTACTAAGGCCTCCACAATTATTAAGCATCTTAATGATACTCGTACTATTTTAGTCACGATGTTTTTTCGTTGCTTAAATTTTACAAAACGAGAAGTTTGATCACGTAGCCAACAAAGAAATGTGTGGCTTGACTTATAATTTCTCATTTGAATACTCCACAATAAATGCATAAAAAACTTCTTGCATAAGTGGTTTTTTTTCCAACAACAGACTTGAATAAATAAATATATATATACTAGCTATTGACATATTTATACCAGCTTTTACACGCGGCTTTGCTCCCGCTCTACCCTACTGTACCATACTGTATTCTACTGTACCCTACACCTTATACCAATAAATGAGCAGGTTCTGGATTACTTTTTTTTTTCAAATTATATGGGATACCCTACTCTACCCTACTCTACCCTACTCTACCCTACTCTACCCTACTCTACCCTACTCTACCCTACTCTACCCTACTCTACCCTACTCTACCCTACTCTACCCTACTCTACCCTACTCTACCCTACTCTACCCTACTCTACCCTACTCTACCCTACTCTACCCTACTCTACCCTACTCTACCCTACTCTACCCTACTCTACCCTACTCTACCCTACTCTACCCTACTCTACCCTACTCTACCCTACTCTACCCTACTCTACCCTACTCTACCCTACTCTACCCTACTCTACCCTACTCTACCCTACTCTACCCTACTCTACCCTACTCTACCCTACTCTACCCTACTCTACCCTACTCTACCCTACTCTACCCTACTCTACCCTACTCTACCCTACTCTACCCTACTCTACCCTACTCTACCCTACTCTACCCTACTCTACCCTACTCTACCCTACTCTACCCTACTCTACCCTATGAACAGGATTTCGATATTATTTTTTTTTATTAAAGGGATAAAAATCCTATGTCCTTCTCCTGGTTCTAAGCTACCTTCCCACCAATTTTCAGCCAAATCGGTTCAGCCGTTCTTGAGTTATAAATAGTGTAACTAACACGACTTTCTTTTATATATATAGATAGATATAGAAGATAATCAGCCTTTTTTATATACCCACTGCTGAGACTCAGGCCTCCTCTCTAGGTGAGGGAATGACAATGAATGACGATGCAATTAACTAAATAACGCATTCCATGAAAAATACTAGCATCCTTTCGAAATCAATAGTTGTCGAGATAATAGAGACAGAAAAAACTGATTTCTAACTTCTCTTGCACTTTTTCCTCAACGCTTCTTTTTTTCCTTCGTTAGAAAGACGCCACTAATTTTTACCTTTTTCATTTCTGATTCCTGATTATTTGAGACGCGACGTCGTCGTGGCTTTTTTGAGGTGGGAAATTATCAAATGACTTTCCCCGCTCTAAGGTAGAGCGAGAGGCCGTGTCAGACTTTTACTGACTCTTCTTCTTTTCTTCCTGCCCTTATCCCATATTACTTGTGGTTGGCGCAATACGATTTTTTCTTCCACTCCGTCCTGTCACCCATCACACTATAACTAACTCCCTTTTGTTTCATATCACTCCTCACACAATCCATCCATCTCTTCTTTGGCCTCCTTCTTCCTCTCCATCTATCTACGTGTAAATTCAGAACTCTTTTAGTAACATGCGTTTTATCCCTACCATGACAAACGATTTCCTTTCAACTTTTCAGTCACTGGCGCCACGTTCAAACTTCCTCTAATATATTCATTTCTCAGTTTATCCATTCTCGTCACACCGTACATCCATCTTAACATTCTCATCTCCGCTATATGAAATCTTTGCTGACTAATACGGACTTAACCCTATGTCTTTCAATATTGCCCCTTGTGTTCCAAGGCCACCGTATCTCTTTACACAAGACCTAACAAATATGGGTTAACTTCCGAAAGGAATGCCCGGCACCGGCACGATACGCCACGAAAGAACGGGGTCTCCCCGACGGGGTCAGCGTGGTCTGCTACGCGGACGACACGCTGGTCCTGGCGCGGGGACGGTCGTACCAGGCGGCGGTCGAACTAGCGACGCGCGGGGTTGCGACAGTCGTGGAGAGGATCCAGCAGTTGGGACTCGAGGTGGCATTGCACAAGTCCGAGGCCATGTGCTTTCACGGCCCTCGGTACGCGCCACCACCGGGTTCCCAATTAACGGTAGGAGGAGTTCACATCGGCGTCGGGTCGACGATGAAGTACCTGGGACTCGTCCTCGACAGCCGGTGGAACTTCGAGGCGCACTTCCGACGTTTGGCTCCCCAACTTAATCGGACTTCGGCTGCACTCAAGCGGCTCCTGCCGAACCTGGGGGGTCCAGACGCCTCCTGCCGGAGGCTCTACGCTGGCATCGTTCGGTCCATGGCCCTTTACGGGGCGCCGGTGTGGGCGCCGACGTTGCGAAGGCGACCGGCGGCCCTGCTGAACGCCTGCCAGAGGGTCATGGCCATACGGATGATTCGGGGATACCGCACGGTATCCCGCGAAGCGGCGAGCCTCCTTGCTGGCCTGCCACCATGGGATCTGGAGGCAACAGTCCTTGCACGCATGCACGATCTGCGCGTGGAGATGCAACGCCGGGGCGAATCCCCGCTGCCGCGACAAGTCGCGGCTTGGCGGACAGAGTTCCGGCGAGATCTCATGGTGAAATGGCGAGAACGACTGTCGCAACCCTGTGCTGGGCACGCCACGATTGAGGCGGTAAGGCCCCTCTTTGAGGCGTGGCTGGAAAGGCCTCACGGCGTCGTAACCTTCCGCATGGCGCAGGTACTAACTGAACATGGCAAGTTCGGGCCGTACCTGTACAAGATCCGTGCGGAGGTGACGCCCGGGTGTCGTCACTGTGCGGAACGCCCGGTGGACACGGTGGAGCACACGGTAGAGGTGTGCCCCGCTTGGGAAGAGCATCGCCGTGTCCTCGTGGGGGCGATCGGCGGCGATCTCTCGCGCCGGGGCTTGGTTCAAGCCATGCTCCGGAGCGAGGAGGAGTGGCAGGCGGTCGCCTCCTTCTGCGAAGCAGTAATGCTAGCAAAGGAGGAGGCTGACCGTATCAGGCAACGGCGCTCTCGCCGCAGCCGCCGCCGTAATTCCGATCCAAATTTCCGGCCACCGTAGACGCGGGCTTGCGGACGGCGGGCAATGGGTAGCTCGCTGTCCGTTTGTCCGGTAACAGACCGGACCAAGCCCAAGTCGTTTACGGCGCGCACTGTTCCCGTGCGCCTCAAGGAGTTGTCAGCAAACCGTAGGGGCCCAGTAGGGTCGAGGCCTAGTCTGGGGCTCTGGGAAGGTATGAAAATGCATACCAGGGCCCTGGAACCAAGGCAGGGAAGGAACAGGGTAGGTTTTTAGTCAGTAAGAGTCTGACACTATTTCCCGCTCCGCCCAAGGGCGGGATTTGTCATTGGATGATTTTACCTACCGTAAAAAAAAAAAAAAAAAAAAAAAACGAAAGAACGGGGTAGGTTTTTAGTCAGTAAGAGTCTGACACTACTTTCCGCTCCGCCCAAGGGCGGGATTTGTCATTGGATGACTTTACCTACCATAAAAAATAATAATAAAAAAAACACCTAACAAATAGAAAAGATTGTCATTGTTTTAATTCAATTGGTTTTAAAATGAATGTAGTATGCATGAGTGAATTTTGATCTTTTGATTTCTTTTGTAAGTAAATTTGTTACGACAACGATCGCAGAGACTGTAAACACATTTTAATCCAAAACTTTCAAGCACCGACTCATCTCAAGTAACATTAAAGACTGCATTGTAAACTGAACATTCCGAGAGTTGGACCGACTACAAAAACACATTTCAAAATGGCTAATTAAAAACAAAGTCCCCACTTAACGCCACCAGAAAGTGCTCAGAAGATAATATAATTAAGCAAAGGATTCCAGAGTTCGCAAATTGCAAGCGAAATCTTTTATTTATACGCAACTCTGCTCAAGGTTTGTTCAGCGAATTTTAATTTCGTAATGCAGGAAAGGACTGATATAATTTTAAGTGTCGCCGGATTCTGTGACTTATGAGGCTATGTCGTCTCGATCTTATTTACGCAGTGTTCTATGTAGGTGAATTGAACGCGATCGTGATCGCAAAGTGAACAAACAATTTGATACTCTATTGCGGTTTACGTAAACACCCGTACGTGGGTGCGGTAGATGTGGGCGAAGCGAAGCGATCGCATGCAGTTAGGTTGATATTTTCGAGTGAACTTTTGCGGTGCGGTGACTTTTATCTTCTTTTTTTTTTAGGTGTATATTTTTAAATGTTATGAACTAGTGCTTGACTGCGATCCCACCTGATGGTAGCAGTAATGCAATCGATGATGGTGAAGAGCACTATTTTATTAAGAGTCTATTCACTCTAGCCTTGAAGACACCTAAATTATAATCAGTATTTCCTTACTTACTTTTCTGTACTTCCATCGATGTACACGGTATACCTAAAAAAGGAGGCAAAACGCTTAGTCCAGGCCGTCGAGGTATTTGCATCATCAACGATTGCACTGCTTACCATCAGGCAGGATTGCATTCAAGTACTAGTTTATAAAAATTAAAAAAAAAATACTCTCGCCGACTGGACACTCGCCGTAAGTCGTAAAACACGTACTTTCCACGCATGCTTTCCGAAATGCATTCTTTTATATATATGATGACCAAAGCAGCGATTTCTTGCGCACGTAGTTATTTTTTTTATTTCCGAATAAGCCATCTAAGACAATCGTTGGAAGTCTGACATAATTCAAAAGTAGTATGCGCCTGTGAGATAACCGTGATCTTTTCATTTCATAACCTAATGGAACTTTTCCCATTTCAACTTATTTTATCTTCGTCCGGGCAGAGGGCAGAGGGCCAGCGTCTTCTCTTAATTTACTACTTCAAAATCCGGATTTTTGGTAATGTTTTTACTAAGTATAACTGCTTATATTTTATTTTTGACATAAAAACGTGGCTAGATATTTTGTTAGTTTTTTTTTTTTATGTAATAGTAGACAAGCACCTAAAATGCTACTTGCCTTAAACCACAGTGGTTGAACAATTGGTTGCTGTGCTGTGTTTCATGGGTAAGCCTACAAATAGTTGTTTCGGATCTATTTTGTATGTGTCAGTTTATATGTATGTGAATGCGCCGATGAAAAACTTGTATGAATTTTATTATAATAATATGTGTCTACAAGGTGGACCGATGACCTGGTGAAAGTCACGGGAAAGCGGTGGATACGAGACGTACCTACAGGACCGTTCGTTGTAGCAGCACTTGGAGGAGGCCTATGGACGTCCACTGTTGGACAACATTGGACGTCTTTCAGCCGAAATGATGATGATGATGATGAATATTTATCTAACTGTTCCTCAATTTATTTCTGTTATCTACTACAAAATGTCTTTGTTCCACGAAAAACACTAGTATGCTCTAAAATATCTCCTGGGTTGTTTAAAAAATGACCATGAAAGGGATGGCGGGGTCTCTTTTGACCTAACCTGTCAGAATCGTGGTGCCCCAAGTCTTTTAATAATTATAACAAGTTCATTAATATTTGGTGTTCAATTAGTATAGTTATTGAAGTATAAGATTTTTGATGCACAGTTTAGTTATTTAAATATAATATTTTGTGCATTTTACCTCCTTGCTATCTCTTCGTGACCCCTAAACATATAATATAAATCAGCGGGTGATATGTATTTAAAAAAAAAAATATTGACACGGTACAGTGTAGACTGTCATTGAACAAAGTTGTTTGATATTCAAAAAGTCTACCACTTCAACTATGAAACCTTTTAGCAGTTTTGTGGTTTATTCGGAACACTGCCAGATTAAAATTTCACGGAAACATGTTTTTCCAAAAATCTGCTGAGTCCGATGCATTCACGCTCTATGCGTGGCCTCCACCGGGCTTTATACGAATGTGGATTTGCGTCTAAAAGCATTCTCAACATCAGTGGAATTTAGTCATACTTTGGTGTAAAGCATTCGATGGATTTTCAATAGAACGTGGCTGGCAGTGTACCCGGGTTTTATTCCTAAGCTCACTGAACAAACATTTTACTCGGCTAATGCGCCATTGTGTACTTTGTTTCAACAGTGTTGTTGGTGTCTATTTATGATCGCTATTCTTCGGTAAACACTCTGTTACGTTGCTCACGTTGTTTATTTATTTTTTCGCTGCAACCATGTGTTTGGATAGTTTTAATAGACTGGTCATTATAAAGGATTAATTCTTATCCTTACATTTTTAATAACATAGTCCGTCTCTGTGTTTGTTTACTCAGTGACAGATAGAGTACTTTAGGAAAGAGAGGATGATTTAAGTGTATTTACATGCATAATATTAAAGTAGAGAGACCATAAATTAGATCAGTAACACCCCGTATCAAACGTGGGGCAGGTCGGACTAGTGTTTTTTTTTAATCTTGATTTTCAAATTCCGATTTACGAATGTTAGATACAATTAGAAGTATCTACTACATTAGAAGTGTATACTAGGTTACAAGGAATCTTTATAGTTTTAAACGTTACTTATAACACATTTTTGCTTTTAACCACACCGATTTGATAAACAAATTCGAACAGAATATCTGTCAATAATCAATCCTTCTGGCGGCAGGTGAATCCTTGCGTGGCGGTGATGGATGATTCAATTACGCCATGACATCAACCGCTAACCTAACCCTACTGTCATCACACCCCTTATATATATGACCCTAAAGCTCACTTTCCTCTAAATAATAGATGATATCAAGAATTATTTATTGAGACGTATAAAAATAGATACTTTATTATGATTATGATTAATTTACGTCACCAGATTGTGGGAGATGATTGATTTCATACATTTATTGTGATACAGAGAACAGTTCAAAAGCTTCTTCGTCTTGTGAATAAGAAATAGTCCGTGGGACTCGAATGCTGTCTTTTTACAAGCTTTCTATTAGCTTGCACTGTATGTAACTATGTGTGTTCGGCTCAAATCTTGCAACTCAATTTTGAAGCAGATATCTTCAACCGATTGAGCTGAAATTTTACATGCATGTGTAAATCGGGTGACAATGCAACATTATGATGACATGGAGTAGATCTGATGATGGAGCTGGAAGGTAGCCATAGGAACTCAGCAATAAAACAATACAACCCCGTTGAGTTTGGACTCGCTTGATTAGTACTGACGAGTACTTTGATCCTGTATGATAGCCAGGGTCTGATGATGGAGACGGAAGGTGATCATAGGAACTCCACAGTTATACGATACAACCCCATCGAATTTGGGCTCGTTTGATTCGTATTGACGAGTACTTTCATCCTATATGGTAACCAAGGTCTGATGATGCACTGAAAGGTGGTCACAGGAACTCCGCACTTAAACGACACAACCCCATCGAATTTGGGCTCGTTTAGTTTGTATTGATGAGTACTTTCATCCTATATGGTAGCCAGGGTCTGATGATGAAGCCGGAAGGTGGTCATAGGAACTCCGCAGTTAAACGATACGACCCCATCGAGTTTGAGCTCGTTTGATTAGTATTGACGAGTACTTTCATCCTTTATGGTAACCAAGGTCTGAAGATGGAGCTGGAAGGCGGTCACAGGAACTCCGCACTTAAACGACACAACCCCATCAAATTTGGGCTCGTTTAGTTTGTATTGACGAGTACTTTCATCCTATATGGTAGCCAGGGTCTGATGATGAAGCCGGAAGGTGGTCATAGGAACTCCGCAGTTAAACGATACGACCCCATCGAGTTTGAGCTCGTTTGATTAGTATTGACGAGTACTTTCATCCTTTATGGTAACCAAGGTCGGAAGATGGAGCTGGAAGGCGGTCACAGGAACTCCGCACTTAAACGACACAACCCCATCAAATTTGGGCTCGTTTAGTTTGTATTGACGAGTACTTTCATCCTATATGGTAGCCAGGGTCTGATGATGAAGCCGGAAGGTGGTCATAGGAACTCCGCAGTTAAACGATACGACCCCATCGAGTTTGAGCTCGTTTGATTAGTATTGACGAGTACTTTCATCCTTTATGGTAACCAAGGTCGGAAGATGGAGCTGGAAGGCGGTCACAGGAACTCCGCACTTAAACGACACAACCCCATCAAATTTGGGCTCGTTTAGTTTGTATTGACGAGTACTTTCATCCTATATGGTAGCCAGGGTCTGATGATGAAGCCGGAAGGTGGTCATAGGAACTCCGCAGTTAAACGATACGACCCCATCGAGTTTGAGCTCGTTTGATTAGTATTGACGAGTACTTTCATCCTTTATGGTAACCAAGGTCGGAAGATGGAGCTGGAAGGCGGTCACAGGAACTCCGCACTTAAACGACACAACCCCATCAAATTTGGGCTCGTTTAGTTTGTATTGACGTGTACTTTCATCCTATATGGTAGCTGGGGTCTGATGATGGAGTCGGAAGGTGGTCATAGGAACACCGCAGTTAAACGATACAACCCCATCAAATTTGGGCTCGTTTAGTTTGTATCGACGTGTACTTTCATCCTATATGGTAACCAGGGTCTGATGATGGAGCTGGAACGTGGTCATTGGAACTCCGCAGTTAAACGACACAACCCCATCGACTTTAGGCTCATTTGATTTGTAATGACGAGTACTTGGATCCTATATGGTAAACAGGGTCTGATGATGGAGCTGGAACGTGGTCGTAGGAACTTCGCAGTTAAACGGCACAACCCCATCGAAATTGGGCTCATTTGATTTGTATTAACGAGTGCTTGGATTCTATATGGTAACCAGGTTCTGATGATAGAGCTGGAAGGTTATCATAGGAATTTCGTAAGAATTCGACACAATCCCATTGAGTTTGGGCTCATTTGATTTTTATTGATGAGTGCTTGAATCTTATATGGTAACCAGGGTCTGATGATGGAGCTGGAAGGTTGCCACAAGAAATCCGCAATTAAACGATATAATCCCATCGACTTTAAGCCCATTTGATTTGTAATGACAGTAGTTGGATCCTATATGGTAACCAGGGTCTGATGATGGAGCTGGATCGTGGTCATTGGAACTCCGCAGTTAAACGACACAACCCCATCGATCGTACTAGTTAGTTTAAATACACTCCTACAAAATAGGTACCAATTGAAAGGGCTTGCAGAGAGTAACTTGAAAAATAAAGTGACATTACTCTAAATCTCCCTTTTTCTCAGTTATACTCTTGTTGGAGTGGTAGGTTGGTTGCGGTTTTTGCGAGACTGCTCCATCTCTCTCTATTCATGGCACTTCGCGTACATTCAGTGAGGGAACACTTCGAAGATGATTTAGTGAGGTCTGTCCATCTGGTAGGCGATTGACCGCGAGAACGTAGGCCCTCTACTCTACCCTGTACCACTAAACGTTCCAAAGAGCTTTCATTGCCTGTGATATATCCAAACATCTTAAAAATTCGCTGTTGCACAATCGACTAATTTTTTTGTTTTGATGCAAAGTTCTTTAAGAATGAAAACGTTAGTACGGTGAGCAGTCTGTTTTATCCTCAGTAGACGACTCTAGCGTCACATTTCAAGAGCGTCAATCTTTTTACGGTGATTGAATCTTTTCCGCATTTCCCAGTATTTGTGATTGTGGATCCCAGGTAAATAAACTCTGGACAACTTCGCAATTGGCTATTTCATGTAAGTTAGGTTGATTGTTAGTCTTACGATCCACCACCATCATTTTTTTTTCATAAATCCAACCTGGTAGACTTCTCAGGTGGTCGCCTCCTTCTGCGAAGCAGTAATGCTAGCAAAGGAGGAGGCCCACGGTAGAGGTGTGCCCCGCTTGGGAAGAGCCTCGCCGTGTCCTCGTGAGAGCGAGCGGTAGCGATGATCTCTCGCGCCGGGCCTTGGTTCAGGCCATGGTCTGGCGCGAGGAGGAGTGGCAGGCGGTCGCCTCCTTCTGTGAAGCAGTAATGCTAGCAAAGGAGGAGGCCGACCGCATCAGGCAACGGCGCTCACGCCGCAGCCGCCACCGTAATTCCGATCCAAATTTCCGGCCACCGTAGACGCGGGCTTGCGGACGGCGGGCAATGGGTAGCTCGCTGTCTGTTTGTCCAGTAATAGACAGGACTGAGCCCAAGTCGTTTACGGCGCGTACTGTTCCCGCGCGCCTCAAGGAGTTGTCAGCAAACCGTAGGGGCCCAGTAGGGTCGAGGCCTAGTCTGGGGCTCTGGGGAGGTATGGAAATGAATACCAGGGCCCTAGATCCAAGGCATAGAAGGAACAGGGTAGATTTTTAGTCAGTAAGAGTCTGACACTATTTCCCGCTCCGCCCAAGGGCGCGATTTGTCATTGGATAATTTTACCAACCATAAAAAAAGCAAAGGAGGAGGCCGAACGCATCAGGCAACAGCGCTCACGCTGCAGCCGCCGCCGTAATTCCGGTCCCAATTTCCTGCCACCGTAGGCGCGGAATTGCGGATGGTGGGCAATGGGTAGTTCGCTGTCCGTCCGTCCGGTAACAGACCGAACTAAGCCCAACAAGCCCAAGGGCGGGGGATGTCATTCGATGATTTTACCTACCATAAAAAATAAAAATAGTCCTAGCACACTTCTAAAGACTAAACGGACTGAAGAACTTAGTCTGCCAAAACTAAGTTTCTTATGCTTTCCTATAATATGAGTAACATTAATGAAGGGACTTGCTGAGAATACAAATGTGATTTACATAAGGTATAACTAAAAAGTAAAAAATAAATTACAAATAAAAAAAACTTTTTAAAAACAAGCTTTCAATTAAATGGGCTAAAAAGAAGAAAATAAACTTTTCCTTTATAACTTTTACTATCAATTTATAACGGCATTACACAATTTATATGATATAAAAGCTTGTCGCGAGATTTAACTGTATAAATACACAGCTAAATAACTTCATAAATTAAATAAGTGTAAAAACTTCATCTATTGATTTTAAAATTTTCAAAATCTCGCGACAAACTTTTATATCATATAAATTGTGTAATGCCGTTATAAATTGATAGTAAAAGTTATAAAGGAAAAGTTTATTTTCTTCTTTTTAGCCCATTTAATTGAAAGCTTGTTTTTAAAAAGTTTTTTTTATTTGTAATTTATTTCATTTATATTTCGGAGAGTTTTTACGTGTTTTGTTTCAAGGTTCTACCTAGATGGCATATATCCTGGATATACAGATATTTATAATTCACACGGGCGGTGGATTAAATTTATCATACAAAAATATTTGTAAACTACTACCAAAGTAAAGTTCTCCACTATAGACAAAACTTGCGGATTGCTGATTACTCCATACGGAGAAGGTATGACCTTGTCAAAGGAAAACCAGCTCTTGTTCCAGTCTGCCATTCTCACATCAACAGAATTAGCATCAGATATTAACATATCAAAGTGAAAAATATTTCTAGAGACCAAATCTGCAAAACCACTCAGCGGATTCGGATGGTAGCGAGTGCTCCCACATTTTTGGGTATTATGATGTACTTTGTACGGCAAAGTGGTTTGTGTAGGAAAAACAAAAGTTGGTATGGAAACTTCTGGAGTGGCAAATAATTGAAATGTGGAGGCGTTGTTCGAACAATTTTTGGGAGTGTTTTGTGCGTATCTTAGATAGCTGAGTTTATTAACAATTTTACTCGTCAACTTAACTTCGTAAAGACAAGACTTTTCATGTTAGTTCTTACACGATAACACTACACAAATTTATGTAAATGTAGTTTATATATTTTCGCATAGATGGCGTATACATAATTAGTTCTTAATTCGTTTGATAGATGGTGTGGTGCAATGAAGACAGATTTCTGTAAGTTGCTGTTAAGATTCTACTCGCGGCTCGTTGGTGCAGATTGACTAGCGAGTAAATCAGTTTTGAACGACGAGCAGAGTAGAGAATGAAACAAACACGACGAGCCGCGAGCCAGGCTCGTCGTTCGTATTGCAATGATACACCGGCGAGCTGTACCGACGAGCCTTAAGACCACGCTTTGACTCGCTCGGCGATCAGGGCCTTTAAGACTCTGGCAGCAAATAGTTACTAAATCAAAAAATATCTAAGTACCTACTTTTGATTTCCAAAATCGATAAACCACACAAACTTATATAATAGGTACGTAATTTTTGTTTAATTACCATACACCTTACACTGATAACTGGGCAAATAACCCAATTTTCAACCGATCACTCGAAATAAGGTTCAGTTGAAAACCAGCGTTAGGCAACTACCGAACTGGACCTATTTGGCGCAGGCGGGAGATACATAATGTTAGTTTTCTTTTAATTTACTTTTTGAATTTTACATGTCTATATGTAGTTTCAGCATTGTGTGTTTCTATGCCCAGTAAAATATTTTTCTTACTTCTTTTCTTTCAAAAATTCTGACCAGAAATAGAAGAAAAATCTAGTAAATATAAACATCAAAGTAAACAAATACGAGAAAATAAACAACCTTCCCGAACGGCAAAAAAAAAACCGGATACTCAATATCGCAAACAGTCCAATACCAACCAATATTCGAATACTACGAAAAGCAAGGGTCGAGTCGACAAAAACACTATATTTGCGATGTCTAACGAAATGATTCGACTGAATTCTTCCCTTACAACCCACGGTGAGCATTAGCTACCCTATATCTTGTTACCCGGGGTCAATCTTTAAAGGGCGGACCTACATTAGCCTCTTGACCGAACTCAAAGGAAATAGTGGGTGATGTTGGTTAATGGACCCATTGATTTTCGGGAATCAAACGCTTACTTTCGCTGAGTATCGTGTACAAAAACATGAGATATGTTGCTTCCGTTGAGTGTTTGTGAGTGCTTCGGGGTTTGTAAAGAAGGGTGGGATTTGACTTTAATTGCATTTGGAACTTAGAATACAGGTTGTGTTGGGCAGCTAGATAGACTATCCCTCCATTTTCTTTTTTGACTGGCATGTTGGTCTAATGTTTAGTGGCCATGACTGTTACGCCAAAAGTCGTGAGTTCGTTTTCCATTCAGAGCTTGATTTATAATTAGAACTAAATTTTTTATTGGTGTATATTCCATACCAGTTACATAGTTTTATGGATATAGTTTGTTCAGAATCAGTCACTGAATCGATTTCAATATTTTTTACACCACGTTATATTTTTTCCCAAAATATTTAAAGAAAGTCACAAGTTGGACCACCGACACTAAGTACAGCACAGGTCACGGCAGCTCATAGCGGGTATTAGAAGTCAGCGCACAGCTGGGTGCGGGAGCCAAATAACCTCTAAGTCGCCCGGATGGCCCGGTGACCATGTGTTTGTATGAATAACCAGGATTTTTCATGATACAGTTATGAAATTTTGTACATAGATCTTTACTTAGTTTTTAGTATTTACTAGACACGTGTTTCGGGTTTCGTATATACCAAAAATAAGGTTGATAAAAATACATAATTGAATAACTAGCTAGTTTATATTATTGGTCATTTAGAATTGTTCCCGAGTTCCTACCTCACCAAGTAAACTACCGGTTAGTGTTTTATTATCACTTATCACTGAGCGTACCTCTTAAATTAAAGCACAATACAAAATAGAAGCACACGAAGCAATCACGTTATGTCAACTCATGCATTCCAAATGAAAATAGTAATGTCAATGACTTTTATCTGTGAAATATTACTTGGCAAGTACGGTTTGCAAAGAAAACTTATTTGCGTATAAATATTTTTGTTTTAAGTTTGTTTAACCAAGTTTCAGTCAAATCTAAGTATAATAAAAACTGTGGTAAAAACGATATTTTACAAGCTTTCTATTAGCTTGCACTGTATGTAACTATGTGTGTTCGGCTCAAATCTTGCAACTCAATTTTGAAGCAGATATCTTCAACCGATTGAGCTGAAATTTTACATGCATGTGTAAATCGGGTGACAATGCAACATTATGATGACATGGAGTAGATCTGATGATGGAGCTGGAAGGTAGCCATAGGAACTCAGCAATAAAACAATACAACCCCGTTGAGTTTGGACTCGCTTGATTAGTACTGACGAGTACTTTGATCCTGTATGATAGCCAGGGTCTGATGATGGAGACGGAAGGTGATCATAGGAACTCCACAGTTATACGATACAACCCCATCGAATTTGGGCTCGTTTGATTCGTATTGACGAGTACTTTCATCCTATATGGTAACCAAGGTCTGATGATGCACTGAAAGGTGGTCACAGGAACTCCGCACTTAAACGACACAACCCCATCGAATTTGGGCTCGTTTAGTTTGTATTGATGAGTACTTTCATCCTATATGGTAGCCAGGGTCTGATGATGAAGCCGGAAGGTGGTCATAGGAACTCCGCAGTTAAACGATACGACCCCATCGAGTTTGAGCTCGTTTGATTAGTATTGACGAGTACTTTCATCCTTTATGGTAACCAAGGTCTGAAGATGGAGCTGGAAGGCGGTCACAGGAACTCCGCACTTAAACGACACAACCCCATCAAATTTGGGCTCGTTTAGTTTGTATTGACGAGTACTTTCATCCTATATGGTAGCCAGGGTCTGATGATGAAGCCGGAAGGTGGTCATAGGAACTCCGCAGTTAAACGATACGACCCCATCGAGTTTGAGCTCGTTTGATTAGTATTGACGAGTACTTTCATCCTTTATGGTAACCAAGGTCGGAAGATGGAGCTGGAAGGCGGTCACAGGAACTCCGCACTTAAACGACACAACCCCATCAAATTTGGGCTCGTTTAGTTTGTATTGACGAGTACTTTCATCCTATATGGTAGCCAGGGTCTGATGATGAAGCCGGAAGGTGGTCATAGGAACTCCGCAGTTAAACGATACGACCCCATCGAGTTTGAGCTCGTTTGATTAGTATTGACGAGTACTTTCATCCTTTATGGTAACCAAGGTCGGAAGATGGAGCTGGAAGGCGGTCACAGGAACTCCGCACTTAAACGACACAACCCCATCAAATTTGGGCTCGTTTAGTTTGTATTGACGAGTACTTTCATCCTATATGGTAGCCAGGGTCTGATGATGAAGCCGGAAGGTGGTCATAGGAACTCCGCAGTTAAACGATACGACCCCATCGAGTTTGAGCTCGTTTGATTAGTATTGACGAGTACTTTCATCCTTTATGGTAACCAAGGTCGGAAGATGGAGCTGGAAGGCGGTCACAGGAACTCCGCACTTAAACGACACAACCCCATCAAATTTGGGCTCGTTTAGTTTGTATTGACGTGTACTTTCATCCTATATGGTAGCTGGGGTCTGATGATGGAGTCGGAAGGTGGTCATAGGAACACCGCAGTTAAACGATACAACCCCATCAAATTTGGGCTCGTTTAGTTTGTATCGACGTGTACTTTCATCCTATATGGTAACCAGGGTCTGATGATGGAGCTGGAACGTGGTCATTGGAACTCCGCAGTTAAACGACACAACCCCATCGACTTTAGGCTCATTTGATTTGTAATGACGAGTACTTGGATCCTATATGGTAAACAGGGTCTGATGATGGAGCTGGAACGTGGTCGTAGGAACTTCGCAGTTAAACGGCACAACCCCATCGAAATTGGGCTCATTTGATTTGTATTAACGAGTGCTTGGATTCTATATGGTAACCAGGTTCTGATGATAGAGCTGGAAGGTTATCATAGGAATTTCGTAAGAATTCGACACAATCCCATTGAGTTTGGGCTCATTTGATTTTTATTGATGAGTGCTTGAATCTTATATGGTAACCAGGGTCTGATGATGGAGCTGGAAGGTTGCCACAAGAAATCCGCAATTAAACGATATAATCCCATCGACTTTAAGCCCATTTGATTTGTAATGACAGTAGTTGGATCCTATATGGTAACCAGGGTCTGATGATGGAGCTGGATCGTGGTCATTGGAACTCCGCAGTTAAACGACACAACCCCATCGATCGTACTAGTTAGTTTAAATACACTCCTACAAAATAGGTACCAATTGAAAGGGCTTGCAGAGAGTAACTTGAAAAATAAAGTGACATTACTCTAAATCTCCCTTTTTCTCAGTTATACTCTTGTTGGAGTGGTAGGTTGGTTGCGGTTTTTGCGAGACTGCTCCATCTCTCTCTATTCATGGCACTTCGCGTACATTCAGTGAGGGAACACTTCGAAGATGATTTAGTGAGGTCTGTCCATCTGGTAGGCGATTGACCGCGAGAACGTAGGCCCTCTACTCTACCCTGTACCACTAAACGTTCCAAAGAGCTTTCATTGCCTGTGATATATCCAAACATCTTAAAAATTCGCTGTTGCACAATCGACTAATTTTTTTGTTTTGATGCAAAGTTCTTTAAGAATGAAAACGTTAGTACGGTGAGCAGTCTGTTTTATCCTCAGTAGACGACTCTAGCGTCACATTTCAAGAGCGTCAATCTTTTTACGGTGATTGAATCTTTTCCGCATTTCCCAGTATTTGTGATTGTGGATCCCAGGTAAATAAACTCTGGACAACTTCGCAATTGGCTATTTCATGTAAGTTAGGTTGATTGTTAGTCTTACGATCCACCACCATCATTTTTTTTTCATAAATCCAACCTGGTAGACTTCTCAGGTGGTCGCCTCCTTCTGCGAAGCAGTAATGCTAGCAAAGGAGGAGGCCCACGGTAGAGGTGTGCCCCGCTTGGGAAGAGCCTCGCCGTGTCCTCGTGAGAGCGAGCGGTAGCGATGATCTCTCGCGCCGGGCCTTGGTTCAGGCCATGGTCTGGCGCGAGGAGGAGTGGCAGGCGGTCGCCTCCTTCTGTGAAGCAGTAATGCTAGCAAAGGAGGAGGCCGACCGCATCAGGCAACGGCGCTCACGCCGCAGCCGCCACCGTAATTCCGATCCAAATTTCCGGCCACCGTAGACGCGGGCTTGCGGACGGCGGGCAATGGGTAGCTCGCTGTCTGTTTGTCCAGTAATAGACAGGACTGAGCCCAAGTCGTTTACGGCGCGTACTGTTCCCGCGCGCCTCAAGGAGTTGTCAGCAAACCGTAGGGGCCCAGTAGGGTCGAGGCCTAGTCTGGGGCTCTGGGGAGGTATGGAAATGAATACCAGGGCCCTAGATCCAAGGCATAGAAGGAACAGGGTAGATTTTTAGTCAGTAAGAGTCTGACACTATTTCCCGCTCCGCCCAAGGGCGCGATTTGTCATTGGATAATTTTACCAACCATAAAAAAAGCAAAGGAGGAGGCCGAACGCATCAGGCAACAGCGCTCACGCTGCAGCCGCCGCCGTAATTCCGGTCCCAATTTCCTGCCACCGTAGGCGCGGAATTGCGGATGGTGGGCAATGGGTAGTTCGCTGTCCGTCCGTCCGGTAACAGACCGAACTAAGCCCAACAAGCCCAAGGGCGGGGGATGTCATTCGATGATTTTACCTACCATAAAAAATAAAAATAGTCCTAGCACACTTCTAAAGACTAAACGGACTGAAGAACTTAGTCTGCCAAAACTAAGTTTCTTATGCTTTCCTATAATATGAGTAACATTAATGAAGGGACTTGCTGAGAATACAAATGTGATTTACATAAGGTATAACTAAAAAGTAAAAAATAAATTACAAATAAAAAAAACTTTTTAAAAACAAGCTTTCAATTAAATGGGCTAAAAAGAAGAAAATAAACTTTTCCTTTATAACTTTTACTATCAATTTATAACGGCATTACACAATTTATATGATATAAAAGCTTGTCGCGAGATTTAACTGTATAAATACACAGCTAAATAACTTCATAAATTAAATAAGTGTAAAAACTTCATCTATTGATTTTAAAATTTTCAAAATCTCGCGACAAACTTTTATATCATATAAATTGTGTAATGCCGTTATAAATTGATAGTAAAAGTTATAAAGGAAAAGTTTATTTTCTTCTTTTTAGCCCATTTAATTGAAAGCTTGTTTTTAAAAAGTTTTTTTTATTTGTAATTTTTTTAATTTAAATTAGCTACTTACTTATGTCGTAATTAGTTACGGTTTCCGTGCTTATATTCATTGTTGGAAACAATTCGTCTTCTTCACTACTCAGGCACTTCCAAGTGATGTAGATATGAGTGAAATTTGAAGAACTCGCTTCAAATTTCTTTTTTCATTCATGATTCTTAAAAAAAAAAATATCTGTCTTCGCTCTCCCTTCACGCGCGCCTTAAGGATACGTCAGTAAAGCCTTAAGGGCCCAGCAGGGTCATAGCCTCTGGGGCCATGGGTTTGCTTCTGAAAGGAATACCCGGGGCCCTGGAATGCAAGGCAAAGAAGGAACATAAGAGTGGATTTTAGTCAGTATAAGACTGACAAGCCCTCCCAACTACTAAAAACTTTCCCAAACGCCTTACAACATTCATCCCGTCTACTTCCACACACCTAAATTAAATATGACGTAATTACTGAAGCTGCACAAACTGCGCAAACACGTCGTGTTTGACCACTTTGATGACTCGATTGTCAAGGGAGGAACACCAATTAGGTAGTAGTTGACTCAGCGGCTTTCGTGATTAATTCACCACAGGAGTTCGGCCCACCTGACCGAGGCAGAGTTTGCTAAGCCACAGTAATTATTTAAGCACTGATTGCTGACGTGTTGCAGTTACAGGTGAACGGATATAGATTAATTTTGGAACGCCTGATTTCAAATTTGGAAACGATTGCAACGTTCTCCCGTATAATATTGCCTTTTTAGGATTCCGTACCAAAACGGTAAAAACGGAACCTATAACTATTACTAATAGTTCGCTGTCTGTCTGTGTGTCTGTCACCAGGCTGTATTTCAAGAACCGCGAGAGCTATACAGCTAAACTAACAACAAATACTAAAAACAAAATAAAATAGAATTTAAAAGGGGCTCCTATACAACAAACGCGATTTTTTTTGCTCATAACAATAATGGCAACACCTACCTGGTGCACTTGAAATATTCACAAAATACTCAGTTGTATTTTTACTTTAATAATAAATAATAAAATTAAAATAAAATAAATATTTAAAAAAAGTTTCATACAAAAAAAAGCCATTTTTTACCGTTTTTTGATGTTGTTCTGTGGTTTACCTAATCAATGATACGGAACCCTATATGCACGAGTACGACTCGCACTTGGCCAGTTTTTTTATTGATGCTAATAACATTGTTTAGACAGTCTTAATATGATTTTAGTGACCAGTCCACTTAAGCCTCCCAAAATCATATAGCCTTGTATTTTTATTTTTTATAGTATGTTTCAATAGTTTCCCAGATATATGAAGTTGATAGCATATGGTACAAACTTGATTTACACTTCATGGAATCCATATGGATTCTATAGTATTGAACTTTATGCAAAAAACTCTAGCATCCTTGAGGGTTTGTTAGGTTCCAACTCAGCTTTAAGTAGGCCTTAAGCAAAGTTATTTAGAAAGAAAATGAATGGCATAGAAAACTATTTTTTTTCTCCTGAAAACCCACTTATGGCTTACACTCTTTCATCAAACTACCTTCATATTTCGTAAGAAAAGAAGTCAGTTGAACTTAGTGCTGTAATTTTGTATGCATCCTTTATTTCTTAAAGTTGGAAAATATCGGAAAATTTCCAAAACATGCTCGAGCATAACACGTATAATATATTATTTCACAAAGTTCGCAACAAAATAGACAAGCTTTGTTAAAATTTTAACAAAAAATCTGGCTCAATTCCAGTTGCGCTGTTAGTACGCAATTTCGGAAGTTTATTGCTAAATCGACTTTTTGTAAGAAACTATAAACATCGCTAGGTACTACGTTTTCTTGTAGCTGAATGTTTTTACTGTGGAATGGAAAATTAAACGTAAACTTAAGTTTTGGTACGGTGATCTGTTTTACATAAAAATCCAATACTTTTTACTGACTAGATACTGGACTATAGATAGGTACAGTCAGGGCTCAAAAGTGTTGTTGCACTCTACCGACACTAAAGAAAAATATGTCTTTGTAAAAGAGGGTCAATGGATCATTACCCATTTAGTTTGTAGCATAATATCTAAAATATTGAATAAACTAGTTGCAGAACACTGGACTTCTACTACGAAGAAATTTTAGACAGTTTAGCATTGCTGGAGTGCAACTGCAATTTTGACCCCTAACCGTACATTATTTCCTCATGCAAAATAACTTTTTTAGGGTTCCGTACCCAAATAACTTTCTTAAACTCGAATTAATTTGCGCATGTATGAATTTAATTTCTTTAAGTAAACGTAAGCTGAGCGAGTTCAATAACCCGTAAGTAGTTAGTATGCAACGATCGCAACTACCTTCAAGGTTATTGACTCGTTGATTATTGGTTCGAGTTTTAGAAAAAAAGTACTTTATTTTTTTATTTTATCTTTACAAATCCATAGTGTTTCATTTACCGGATCGACCCTTCAGGGGATTACAACAATCAAAATTTAACGGTGTATATAGCTCTTCCAAATAATCTAAGGGAAGCAGATACAAATAGAGAGATCCAAGGCTTATGGCCGGTGAACCAGCTAGCCAAGCCAAGTTACGACCGTTTTGATTCGATTCTATTTCGTCGATCGCCTCAAGTCGACAACGCCTCCGATTCCTTTATTCTGACCACGTGACTGAGCGTTGAGATGAAATCATTCCCATATATTTGAAGTTTTCTACTAGCGTTAACGATTGTAGATTATAAACTTGGCTAAGCCATCAGTAATTGACAAGCACAGAAGATTTTTTGAAAGGGATAACATTGAACATAGCTACAAAGTTCAACGTCATCCCTTTCAAAAAATCTCAATGATCCTCCAACTCCTCACTCTCACCATCCCTATTTAACATCACGAATCTCACAATTCGCACCTGATCATAAACAATGACGTACAAAATCCTCCCTCACCTGTCTCCTTTGTATCAATCCATGACGCCGTAATGACGCCTTTTCATTGCTCAGCAAAAAGAAGTTTTCCCATTTAAAGTTCCCAACCTTTTTATCTGAGAATCCCAAGTTAAAAATAAAATTATTTAACGGTAAGACAGTCGTTATAATGCGGGTGTATTATACCTTCGGCGATAATGGACGTTTCATGTTACGGCCGCGAATTTAATCGTACCGCAACAGAATTTTTTGCCAATATTCATGGTTATTGTGGAATACGGTTAATTGGGGAACTTTGTTCGGGCAATTGACGACTGATACTGTTTCGGAAATGGGCCTTCGGTTTTGGGTGCCTCTGTTAAATTTCATTTTCATTACGAGACATAAAATGCTCATTGTAAAGATAGCTGGATGGCTGGGTGTTCTGTAGTTTTTTATTTTTTATTTTTAAAGTGGCTACCTTTTTATGAGTAGGTTTTAACATGAAAAGAAGCTTTTGCTATCGTACTGCGGAGTATCAATAATCCGAGTAAAGGAGATGACCATAATTGAGTGAACGTACATCCTTACGCCATGACAGGTGACGCCCCGAGTGAGGTGGTGTGAATCATAGAACGATCTCCAAATACCATAGGAGCCGGCTTACAGATGACGAGTGATTAGCTCGCCGTCCCCTCGTTTTATGAGGACCGATCCCGAGTCGTGGAAGGAGTATAGTGGTCCACGCCCGCCTGAAAAAGATGTCAGCCTTAGGAGTCCAGTTGGGGCAGTGCTTACTAGGGAAAAGAAACAAAAAGTACATAGGTGTGATTTGAGTAAACAAAAACGCCTTGCCGTTCCACTTTGGATTGCTAAAAGCCATTAGATTAACACCTTAAAAAAAACTGTGGACTATCAAAACTCCAAACTTACCATATAATGTATTTCATATGTGGATTTTGTAGATATATAGAGTCTTGAAAAACCGTCTATTCACGAAGCTCGGAACTCGCAAACAATGTAAAGATTATTATTACCTATAAACCCAAGAACAACCTGCCGAATACATCCTCAAACTCACCTATGCCTTTCAATATAAAGACCCAATCAGATAGCCCGAGCCTTATGGTCGAAAAAATATTGAAAGAAGAATATTCTATAGAATTAGAAGTATTATCGTCAGTCAGGCCCTCATATCGGCTCTTGCGATCCAAAGAAAAAATGGAGTTTGAAGAAAGGGAATATTCGGGTAAGTAATTTGGCCAGATACCTTTAGAACTTTTGTATTGACTGTGATAGTAGTTTAATCAATATTCACGTTGGTTTTTCTCATTATCTTTATTAATTAAAATAAGCCAACTGCTTTTTTAGCCCCATGAATTGCGAAATTTAAATGGAATTGGCAGAGCACATTGCTCGAAGAACAGAGGTTTGAGGCGGAAAGGATCTGAAGTGGCGACCACGTACCAAAAGACACGTACAGTCGTTGTGCCTGGCTCTGGTACAAGTCATGATCCTGAGCGAGGAGGAACGGCAGGCGGTTGTCTCCTTCTGCGAAGCAGTAATGCTAGCTTAGCTAAAGAGGCGGACGCACGCGCGTGGGAATGGCCCTCACGCCCCAGCCCGGATCCCGATCCCAATTTCCTGCCGCCGTAGGTGCAGGCTTGCGGATGGCGAGCAGTGGGTAGATCGCCGTCCAGCCGTCTGAACCAAGCCTAAGTCGTCGATGGCGCATAGTGTTCCACACGTGCCTCAGGGACATGTCAGTAAATCGGGGGCCCAGCAGGGTCGAAGCCTACTGGCGCCATGAATTATGTGAAAGTGAAGCTTGAGGCTCCGGAACGAAGAAAAAGAAGGAACAGGAGAGGGGAGTGTAGTCAGTAAAAGTCTGACACGCCCTCGAGCTCCGCCCAGAGCGGGAGAAATTATTGGACGATTTCACACGTAAAAAAAAGACCAATAGTTGTGGCAATACTTTCTATATATTTGTAAACATATTACCGGTGTGAGCCAAATAAACTTGACTTATTCTTTAACTTATCATCCATTAAAACAAAATAACTCATTCGAGATATCTGAGCAATTTTCTTCATCTATATCTCAATCTCTCACAAGTTTTCATATATGATATGTGTTACGTCAATAGAATATTCAAGGAACGTAGGAACGTATGCTCAGTAACGAGGCGAACCTAAATAAATGCTAATAACTGAAGCAATCATGCTAATACAATATGGTTATTCGTTTGTGGTACAAGTTTAAAGAGTACATGTACTGAAAATCCTTACATGTTAAAAAATAAAGTCCACTCAACGCGTCTGTATGTCAGCGATAAACTAAGAGAAATGGCCAAGTGCTATTCGGACCCGCTCACGAAGGGTCCCGTACACTAATCGGACCAAGCCTGAGAGTTGTCAGCAAACCGTAGAAGCCCAGCCTGCTATCTGCAGGCAGACAGGGTTGAAACCTACTGGGGCCAAGGATCTGCTTCTGAAAGGAAGACTTGGCCCTGGTATTAAAGGCAACGAAGGAACAGGGTTGGTTTTTAGTCAGTAAGAGTATGACACTATCTCCCGCTCCGCCCAAGGGCGGAGGATGTCATTTCATGATTTTACCACCACCAAAAAAAAATAACAATAATGAAATCGAGCAAAAAACGTCGACAAAGTAATTTTTCTTGCAAAGACTTCTCCATAGAATTTTTTATTTTATTTTTACATTTACTGGTGTGTCTAAAATTGTTAGTATAGGAGGAAGTTGCGCCGGCGTTGCGCCACCGGTACATGGTGGACATCCCACCTATACGCACAAAGCGTTTTGGGAACACTTTTATTATGCGTACAGCTAAGGAGTGGAATTCACTGCCAGAGTCTGTGTTTCCTGATGGCTACAACCCGGGAATCATTAAGTCAAGAGTGAATAGGTTTCTTCTAGGTAAGCGCGATCCATCGTCGACCGTATCGTCGCTTTCCATCAGGTGAGATAGCGGTCAAGCGCGAACCTATCACTAATAAAAAAAAAAAAAAGACCCTTTATCTCGAAAATGCGAGTGAGTATCCAGTTGAAATGAAAACCATATACATAAATGTACTTAGGTCAAAGAGAATTAAACCACTTCAGAGCTAGGCACATGATTCATCGTTGCGGGCAAGGGAACGAGGGGGAATTATAGTGGTTGTGATTGTCTGATACAACAATGTCAGCGAACACAGTAATGCACAAGTCAATTTTGCAACAATAATATCGATATAAATAAAATCTCCGTCGATTAATTATGCTTTTTTTAAACTTGGGATGTTTTTTAAACTAGTTCTTCTTCTTCTTATCGTATCGATGGCCCTCCCCTCCCTCAAAGTTTCTGGGCCCAGTAGGTTGCCACGTTTACAGCGGCCTCAGTGGCATTTTTGAGGTCCTCCAAAGTGCAGGTGTAGGGACACTTTGGGCACTCCAATAAGTGGGCCATCGACTGGTCAGGAGCACCACACTCGCACTGGGTGTTGGAGGGGTCTATAATACCCCACTTCGCCAGGTTGTGTTTGCAGCGGCCCACTTGCGTGCGTAGTCTGTTGATCGCCTTCCATATAGACCACTGCAGAACTAAACTAGTTGCAAATCAAACTTCAAAATAACACACCAATCACAAGTTTTTTTTTGTCATTCTTACTTATAAGATAACATTAATTTTGAATGGCTTGTTGGTCTAGTGCTTAGTGGCCCAGACTACTAAGCCGGAAGTCGTGGGTTCGACTCCCACCCATGAAAAATGTTTGTGTGATGAGCACGATGATTTTTGTTCTGAGTCTGGGTGTAATTTATCTATAATTATGTATGAATTTAGAAATATAAAAGTATTTTTATCAGTTCTCTAGTACTCATAGAACAAGCTTTGCTGAGTTTGAGACTAGATGGCGCTGTGTGATAGTTGTGGTGTATTATTTTATACTATTATATCTAGTGGACAGACTAGACCCATTTCGAAGAACTTGAAGGATTATGCAAGGGCCGGTGAAATATGGAAGAAGTGGAGAGAGGTCTTTGCCCAGGCATAGCATAGCAGCAGCCTTATAATGTTCCCACTGCTGGGAATCAGGCTTCCTCTCTAGGAGAGGGAAAGGACCGTAATCCACCACGCGGGTCCAGTTCGGGTTAGTGGATGTCACATGTCTTCGAATTTTTGGTTCTAGGACATGCCGGTTTCCTCACGATGTTTTTATTCACGGTTTTGAGAGCAGTGGTAATGAAATAAATTACACAAAATAAGGTGCCTGGCTTGGTTTGAACTCGCGACCTACAACTCGTAAGTCGGGGTCAGGATTAGGTTAGAATAGTCTAACAATTTTATTTTTATGATATTAATTCGTTAATATTATTTATCTTTCTTGACTTGTTCGTGTCACAAGACAACGGTTTTCTTTCTTTCCTCTTGGTTAGTATACTATACGGTGAGCTGAAAACAAAACAAAAATGCCAAAATATTTCGCGCGTATTACACATAGCTTAGCACATATATATAACTAAACATACATATTAAAATCTACAGTAATAACATAGCAACAAAACGCTACCATCCATCACACTAACACATTCATCTTCCCAGCACTACGCCGATAGCGTTTATGAATTATCCCAAACTACGAATATTAAGCACGAGGTTATTATGCTCAGATCGTATTAGTATGCAACAGGGGACATGATAATATTCGTTGTCTTAAACATTGTACTGTTGGTCGTGATTTACTGATCGTTTTTTGTTTATATATGATTTATCTTTGACGCAATTTTATAAGAATCATAATCAGCCTTTTATTGTTCCCACTGCTGAGACTCAGGGCTGCTCTCTTGGAGACACAATGGGCCATAATCCACCACACGTGGCCCAGATTGGTAAATGTCACATGCCCTCGAATTTTTGGTTTTAGGACACACCGGTTTCGTCACGACTTTTTCCTTCACCGTTTTGAGAGCAGTAGAGATGAAATAAATTACACAAAGCCTGGCTGGGTTTGAATCCGCGACCTATAACTCGTAAGTCACCATTCGGCCACCACTGCTCTCAATTTTTTTTTTATTGTTATTGATAAGTTCGCTCTTGACTGTTATCTCGCTATCTCACTTGATGGAAAGCGAAGATACGGTCGATAATGGAGCACGCTTATTTAGAAGTAACCTATTCACTCTTGACTTGAAGATTCCCGGGTTGTAGCCACCAGAAAACCCAGATTCTAGAAAGGAATTCCACTCCTTAGCTGTGCGCATAATGAATGTGTTCCCAAAACGTTTTGTGTGTATAGGTGGGATTTCCACGATGTACATTTAATACAATTTTCTTGAAGTTTTGTTTAATTAGCTTTAAAAACGAGGTGGACCTCAATTCAAAACTTTTTTGTTTGTTATAATTTCCAAGTAGTCCCATAATATGGCTGTCAGGTCAGATTTTTATGATTGAACCCTGGAGAACTCGATGAAACCCTTCAAAGTTTATAGGGACACTTGAATTTTTGTTATGTTTATTTAGAAGTATGTAATTCTTTGGGATAATTTTCACCAAAACGCGGGTGAGATTATTAGCATACACTAGTAAATATTCGAGTAAGTATGTTAATTATACCTTCACGGTGGAATACTATGGATGCATAGGAACGTTCGTGTGGCGGCACTTGGTAGAGGCCTATATCCAACAGTGGACTTCTTATGGTTAAATTGATGATGATGACTTCTTCACGCTCAAACGACTCACACTACATACTTGTAGATCATGCCATGGAAAAGGAAGCAAAATAATTTAATCCATGGAGTATGTTCACTTGGAATATAATACTGACAGAAAATAATATATTTTAACCGTAAATAAAATACAAAAAAGGTATTTTCAGTAACATGGAAATACCAGTCGAAGATCTACTCATGTCACTTACATATCTGGCTTCTAATCTATAGCTCGCGAGTGCGGAAACACGATATTTGATATCTTCCTTGGGAATGAGGGAAAATTCCCTCGAAGACATATGACTTACAGAAACATAGCTAGTAACAGAATATAAAATAACGTTTTTAAATTAAATAAGAGAATTGTTCGATGCTCCAGGTTGTAGTTCCTCATATTTTTTAGACTAAAGAAATTTCCTTTTTCCTGATATTGGAAAAAATATAGCATGATTGTGACTTGTTGGTCTAGAGGTTAGTGGCTTCCACTGCTATTACATAGGTAATGGGTTTTGATTCCTACCCACGACAAATGTTTATGTGAAGACCACGTACATTTGTTCTTTGTCTGGGTGTAATATCTATAATATTTATGTGTATATAATGTTTATCAGTTGTCTAGTACTTATAACACATGCTTAGTTTGGGACTAGTAGGCGTTGTATGAAAGTTGTGGAATATTATAATAATATTATTATTCTGTTACACTGAAAATTCAGGCATGAGACGCATAATCATTTTTAAACGATCTAGAAAAAACATCCAGGCTTATGTCGAATATTAAGTTTATATTAGGTACACTAGCTGTGCCCGCAACTTCGTTCGCGTGAACGACTAAACAATCAATGAAGTTTTTTGTGTAAAGTGCTATTTGTGTAGAACGTTATCTATCGAGCATACTTACCGGTATTAATACTTCTGTCTCGGCGCGGGCCTTTTGTGGCTAATTACAATAGAAACGGGTGACGTAACCTGCGACAAACTTATTATTTGCGGTTTGTACAGTAATCGGGCTTAGGGATCGAACCGCAAAATTAAGTTTGTTTTTTTATTGTATACACTTTTCCGGTATAAAAAGTACCCAGTGTATTAAAGATAATTATACCAAGTTTCATCGTAATCGAACCGGTAGTTTTTGCGTGATGCCTGAACAAACAGACAGACAGACAGACAAAAAATTTTAATCACATTTTTGGGTTCGGTGTCGGTCTAGTAACACCCCCTGCCATTTATTTTTTTGATATTTTCAATGTACAGAATTTTTACTTCTACAGATTTATTATAAGTTTAGATTAACCTTTTACTGCTGATTGTACCGAACATTCTCATGGACTCGTATGGAAAGAAAATATGTAGTTACTCAAGCCCCAAGCTGACACCGGTGTCTGCACACCCATTGTCTTTCTATTTAATTGTGTCTCTAATAACGGTATTCAAAGGATTAATATTTTAAAGTGACATGGACTCATTGGGAACTAATATTCGAACTTTCATCTTTTGAGAACAATGGACTCGTGAACCTTTGGGGAGAAGCCTACACAAAACGGCGTGGTACTTGCATGAGTTCTTTTTATTCTTGGAGTATGTTCTTTTCGGATAATTTTCAACTTCTACGCTTACGAAGCCGATGACTAAACTACTAACTAACGTACGGTTAGCTAAATAATACCCAGGGAGAATAATCGAGCCATGATATGTTCTGAGACGAGTATTACTAGCTTTAAATCAAAGGGCAGTGTCCGTGTGATCTATATCGAAGAGGCAGTGTAATTAGATAGCTTGCTGATGACAGCCCAATGATCACACATTACGTAATTATGTTTATGCATGTAGGTGTTGATGGATTGGTATTCTGTGTGTAAAGGATTATGAGTAATTACAAGAGGATGTAGATACTGGAATTAGTTAAAGCTACAAACTATACCACAGTTAGTGAAGGAGGGACGTCATGGTAGACGCAAGCTTGCAGACGACGAGTAATGATAGCTCGCTATCCGGCCGTCCGGTAAACGTCCGGACCGAACCCAAATCGTCGACAATGCGTAGGGTTCCACGCGAACCTTAAAGTGATGGATGACAGCAAAACCGGAGGGGACCTACTAGGCCCAGGGGATTACTTTTGAAAGGGAAACCCGTAGTCCTGGAACGCAAAGGGCAAAATAGGAACATAGGTTTGATTTGAGTCAGTAAAAGTCTAATACTTCTCCCACTCCACCCTAGAGTGGGAAGAGCATCGCCGTGTCCTCGTGGGGGCGATCTGCGGCGATCTCTCGCGCCGGGGCTTGGTTAAAGCCATGCTCCGGAGCGAGGAGGAGTGGCAGGCGGTCGCCTCCTTTTGCGAAACAGTAATGCTAGCAAAGGAGGAGGCCGACCGCATTAGGCAAAGGCGCACACGCCGCCGCCGCCGCCGGGTTTCTGATCCCGATTTCCGGCCACCGTAGGCGCGGGCTCGCGGACGGTGGGCAATGGGTAGCTCGCTCCGTCCGGTAACAGACCGGTCCGAGCTCAGATCGTCTACGGCGCGCACTGTTCCCGCGCGCCTCAAGGAGTTGTCAGCAAACTGTAGGGGTCCAGCAGGGCCGAAGTCTACTGGGGCCAAAGGTTATGCGAGAGTGTCACCACGGGCCCCGGGACAAAGGCAAGGAACGGAAAGGTAGGTTTTTAGTCAGTAAAAGTCTGACACTATTTCCCGCCCCACCCAAGGGCGGGATTTGTCATTGGATGATTTTACCTACCAAAAAAAAAAAAAACCCTAGAGTGGGAGAAGTCATTGATGATTCCATTGGATTTTTGACTGGCCTGTTGGTCTACTGGTTAGAGGCCCTGACTGCTATTCCCATCCAGGATGTTTGTGTGATGAGCATGATCATTTGTTCTGTATTTAGGTGTAATTTATCTATAATATGTATTTATTAGAAATATATAAGTAGAACTGGTACTCATATCACAAGGTCTGCTTATTTTGAGACTAGATGGCGTTGTTTGATAGTTGTGGAATATTATTATTATTATTGCCCACCATAAAAAAACCTCTGCCGTCGTGGGGTGGCGTAGATAAGCGTCTAGAAGTACTTCCTTCTCTTTTAGCCAAGCGCCTTTAATCAATGCCCTCATAGCAACACAAATTGGTCCCCCATACATATGTACATACACTGTATGTCACGTCAGAAGTTCACAAAGTAACATATGGATGCTAATGACATATTTGCATGTACAAGCCGTGGCCCCGCGGGTGCCTCACTTTGAAGAGCCAGCTTTAGCAAAGGGGAATAACCTATGGTCGTGAGCTTGTTATATCGTTGATTAGTTTATTCAATCTTGCAGTGAAGCGCGCTTGGTTATTTATTTGAATATTTTTGAAATCATTATTTTAGAAAATAAGAAAAAAATATTGGGACAAATTCTCCACACAATAAGTGCCTAAAGATGGATGGTGCTGCTGAGGCTGGTTAACTTGAATGCGTTCCATCGGGGTTGGTTCATCATCATCATCATCACTTAAGCCGAAAGACATCCACTGTTAGAGTATGCCTCCCCCAAGTGTTACCACAATGAACGGTCCTGTGCGTCTCGCATCCACCGGATTCCCGCAACCTTTACCAGGTCATCGGTTCACTTTGTAGGAGGCCTTCCAATGCTCAGTCTTCCGGTACGTGGTCGCCATTCTAGAACCTTTTGGTCCCAACGGGCATCCGTTCTGCGAGCAATGTGACCTGTCCATTGCCACTTAAGTTTAGCAATTTTTCGTGCTATGTCGGTAACCTTCGGGGTACCTGTTCGGGGTGGTTTGTGGTAGCGCAAAAGCAAACTTACTGATTATGGCTAAATACATAAAATAATACTAAGGACAATAGAACCGAAAAATGAAAAAAAAAAACTTAAAACAAATTGAGAATTTAAAACGTTCAAACAGTGAACAAGCTCGGAGCATCAGAAAACAGTTACGTTTGAAAAAGAATTAATGGGTTTCACTGGAATTTTAAATGCAGATTCTTTTAAAATGTAACGCGCAAATTGTTCCCGAGAGACGTTAGAAAAATCTGAGTTTTAACTCGTGGATAATCTCGTGTAGATATAGTTACAGTAATTCAATTTTTGTTCTCTATTTTTCTTATCCTGTTTTTATTATAATCCAAGAGTTTTGTTATGACGTGACAATATAACTAGCCCCTGCCAGCGGCTTCGCTCTCATAAAAGTAGAAATTATTTCAATGGACAATCTCCCGGATAAAAACTATCTTAGGTCCTGGTGCAGGACAGGATCTGCCCATGATGGAGTAACAAACATACACATTCATACAAATTTTCACGTAGGTAAGTTTCAGGGCATGCCTTATTGGGGCTCCAACTATAATAATAATTTTCTATACCAAAAATACAATATTACACAATTTGACATTGCTCTTAATTATGACATTGTTATAACTACAATAAAATTCTGCTTAAATTGACATATGCTGTCGAACTAGGCGTGGAGCCTGTATTTTGGCAAGCAATGCCTTTAGCCCTGGAAATGCATCTTCTAATATGTGATCATGAGCAAATGGAGAATCTCGTGGCAAAGCTAGTCGTGACGTCAAAATAATATATGGTTTACTACGTGACCAACAGTGGTCAATTTTTTTTAAGTGGTAAATCATCCAAAAAATTCTGTCACTCTAATATTCCTTCTATGCCTTGCGTCCCAGGACCTCGGGCTCCCTTTCGGACAACCCATGGCCCAA
This sequence comes from Leucania comma, assembly GCA_958295575.1. Classification (NCBI taxonomy): domain Eukaryota; kingdom Metazoa; phylum Arthropoda; class Insecta; order Lepidoptera; family Noctuidae; genus Leucania; species Leucania comma. Next base: position 22,618,813 of record OY282467.1, on the reverse strand, counting down.
ACAATCCATGGCCCTAAACAAGGATCAGGTGTGGTGTACACCATAGAGCATTAATTTTCTTGGCTAAGCGAACTGGCGTCACTACCATTTAGGATCCCAGTAAGGCGCGGGTGTTATACCTTGGTCACACGTACCGAGTAAAAGAACGAGACAGTAAAATGTTACTCGGTTGGGAGATAAGCGCTCGGCCGAGCACTCGGCGCTATGTTTATACGTACCAAGTATTCGGTCAAGAGCACTATCTCAAGGCATTAATATATTTAACTACTCTTTAGTAGATTCTTGTTTTAGTCAAGGATGACAAGATAAATTCTAGTGTGGGTTTTATTAAAATAAAAACTTTGACATGAGCAAAGCTTTTTTTACATGAGAAATCGTCAAAAGTACTAACTAAAACCCATTCATATGTTCCTTTTCGTCTTACGTTCCAGAACCGTAGGTTTTCCTTTCAGAAGTGAACCCATGGCCCTAGTAAGCTTCGATCCTGCTGGCCCCTTTTTATCTTTGGTGGGAACCACTAAACCAACAGACCAGTCAAATTCTGTTATTTAGTCATTTCTGGGATCATAATGTAAATCACACGGTACAGTGACAACCCTAAAAAATTCAATCATAAAATCTCTCGTTTTTGCGTTTTCTCGAATAGGTACCAGTTCTACAAGTACTTCACAAGAATCTTAGTTTGTGTCCTCAATCCGTTTGAACATAAAGTCATTTCGCACGAGCTTTCCCATTTCCGCTTAGATTATAGAAAAATTTCAACGGTATGAAGTTCTTGAACTCGCCACTCGATTTCCCGATTGATCAGCGAATCGAGAAAAAATGTTACTGAGTTAGACGGTAAAATAGATTTATTGTGTGATCAGGAAAGATAAGTTTAGGTTATCTTTAGTGAATATAATGATACAACTAGGATTTATTGTAGATTTCTAAATTATGTAAGTATTGAAATGACGACTAGTAAGGCTTCGTTTACGGAGACGCGGCGCGTAGCGCGGCGCGTTGCGCAGCGCGTTGCGCGGCGCGTTGGGCGTTCGTCATACATTGTATCAGCGCACCGCGTCATCGCATGCACAAACACAAACATATGGCCATGTACGACGGACCGCCCAACGCGACGCGCAACGCGCCGCGTCTTCGTAAATGAAGCCTTAATATATGTTAGAGGGATAAAAAAGGCATTTTACAAATAAATTATGAAAAAAAAATCTCAACAGAAGTACACAGGAGATAATATCTCCTGTGTACTTCTGTTGAGATTACCTTAGTATACAAGTGCGTGCAAACACAGATGCACTCTCTGTTCCATTACTGTCATAGTCTAATGAGACGGCAATCCGACACGACCAGAGAGAAATCAGGCGCAGGACCAACGGCTTTACGTGCTTTCTGAGGCATGGAATGACACGCCACCACTTATTCCAAACTCCGGGATGCTACACAGTAAGTCGAAAATCAATCCCAGGATCCTACGTTCAGCAGTCTTGTAGTCACGAGATCATCGAAGCAGTTAAATGAATCCCTATAATGTAGCCAAATTATAGGAAGAAAGATTTCGAACCCTCTCTGAAGGTGTACGCACACACAAAAGTTACGCCCCCAACCCAAAACCGTTGTATCATGAACGCGTGCTAATACACCCTCATTACAAGTCTTATCTTCCACCCTTCGCAGCTTACAAACAACAAACATATTAATTTCATGTTGCAAGCAAAACTCAAGATGTGAGTGCAAATATCAAAGGCAAAGTAATGGCGAACGGCAAAGTAAAGCCAACACACGTCGCCTGTCTGTTAAAACTAAATACGCGCGGCGTGAAGCAAATTTCATGCATAAAATTATTGAAGCCGCCTGCGTCAGGCGTACTGCCTCTCGAACTTGGGACAGCTTAAATTAGGAGAGGTGGCGATTTCTTGAGTTGAGTTTGTCTTTCAATCTATCCTATTCCCTACTATGTTAGGGATCGCCTTCTTCTTCAAAGCAGTAATATTAGCAAAGGTGACTGCGCACGCGTCATGGAACGAACTTCTTCATTCCCTAACCACCGGGACCCCGAACCTGATTTCTAGCCACTGTATGTGGGCTTGTGGACGTTGTGCAATGGGTAGATCAGCATGTGGCCGTCTGGTAATCGTCCAGGGCGAGCCCGAGCCGTCGAAGGCGCGTAGTATTCCATGCGCGCCTCAAAGAGATGTTACATAGTAAAACCGTAGTGGCCCTACAGGGTTGAAGTCTATTGGGACTGTTGGCTTCCGAAAGGGTAATCCAGGGTCTTAGCACGCTAAGCAAAGAAGGATCAAAGGTGTGGTTTAGTCAGAGATAGTCTGACGCGCCCTCCTTATTTGCCCTAGATTTGCGAGAAGTCATTGCATAAATTCGCACCTTAAAAAACCGTTCCTCACGTGTGCGGCCGGAATTTGAAATGCATCCGTATAGGTGTATGTGTAGAGTATTGGAAAATCAAAGCAATCGTTATGCACTTGACTCTGTTGCCTGTTTGCAGGGATAACAGCCACCCAAACCAACTTACAATCGTTTCATTTAGCGTGAACGCTTGGAGTTGGCCACGCCCCAATTCCTTTGTTCTCACCACGTGATTGAGCGTTGAGATGACATCAGAACAAAGGGATTGGGGGCATGGCCAACTCCAAGCGTTCACGCTAGACAAAACGATTGTATCTTAGCTAGGTTCTTCAACGTTGTCATGTCTGCCACATAACAAAGCATAACCAGCCTTATAATATTGCCACAGCTAGGATTTAAGCCTTTTCTCTTGGAATGGGATTGGAACGTAATCCACCACGCGGGTCCTAGGTAGGTGAATTGGAAGATGTCACACGTATTCGATTTTTTGATTCAACAATATGCTGAATGACATCTAATACTGGACTTCTGTCTTCCATTTAACTTGCCACTTGGTTCACTTGGTTTTGTAACAGTGTACTAAGTAACCCAACGCAGCAGATTTTATATGACATATTTCGATAATAGTAATCCTAATTTACCTAGCCGAAATATACTTGTGTATATTCTAAATGTATTCGTATATCTTTCTAATAATCCCATTTTATAAATTATATTGTGTAAGAATGATATTATAATACAAGTTATTTAAATATTTGTTAGTTACATACGTCTGCTAACCAACAAGTGTGCAGTTTGGTAGAAGCTTTAAATTATTGCTTAATTGTCTGAAAAGTATTAAAGCACTTAATTATTACTATTAAATAGATCTGTGAACATATTGGCAGAGCTCTTACTTCTTGGTATAATATTCTTCAACACGTCAAACATCAGCATTGATTCATAATATTTTCAGCGTTGATTCAACATATTTCTAATCACCAGCAAGCCTCCAAGTAAAGCTTCTAACTTGTGCTACATCCTGAAGTCAAGCCCACTCGCGAGCGAACGCGACATTTAACTATTCGACATTACTTGTTAATATTGATATGTCAACCAAATTAATATGTATGTGGCAACGCGATACAATTGGTTGCTACTGTTTGCACTAGTTTCAATAACTCACTACCTGTGAACGACACACGTGGAACGAATGTGAATTCTGATCAAATATATTCGATATATTTATATCATATGGGGTAGTCTGTTAAGTAATGCTGTAATTATAGATTTTCTGAAAACCATGCCAAATAATATATGCGGTTTTGTAATTACACTAGCTTTTCCTTGCGATTTCATTCCCTGGATTATCTCCCAGTTACAGAAAAATGATACAGCATATAATCAGATATTTTTTCTATCGAGTTAGTATTTCTAAAGATTATATTTTACAAACAGGCAAACAATTTCAGTAATTCGTTTACATAAATCGACATTATTATGATCACACAGAATTTGTTCCTTACTAACCTCTCTTCAACCTTACTGGAGTCTGTGTTCCATATAACTACAGCCTGGAAGTCTTTAAGCCAAGAGTTAATTGGTTTTTTCTAGGTAAGCGTAAAGAATAGATAAATAGATAAAATATATTCTCACGCCCCAGCCCCTGACTAAAAGCCACCGTAGGCTTGGATCGACTTCTGAACAGGGTACCCGTTGGCCTTAAAACACAAAGGCAACTGAAGTAACATATGTGTGATTTTAGTCCTTTAAAGTCTGGCATGCTGTCTCACGCTGCCATAAAGCAGAATAAGTCATTAAATAATTTTCTATCACAAAAAAGCAAGTATCGGGACTTGGCTCGTGAGGTTATCAACAAGTGGGCTATGATTGAATCATCATTATGATATATTTATCGTCATAGTGGAGACATGGACTCACTGAGTCCATGTCCCCACTATGACGATATATAAGGATGCACTGAGTCCGACTCAGTGATCAATAATGTCCCGATACACTACTTACGCGGCTGAATCAAGGGCTTGCTTTAAAAAACAGTATGTATATCTGGGCATGACTCTTAATGATAGAAAAAAAAATCTGTATAATTCACTTTAAACTGTTACTTCAGATGTTTCCCGATTATTGCATTTAGAGTGTCCTATCGACAGAAGGATAAAAGATTGGTAATTGTATCCTTATTTATTTTTTTGGGCCTGTCATTGATTGATGAGTTTGTAAAAGAGGCCATCACTCTGATATAATTTTCCTGCAACGATTCTGTACTTATCTTCCTATTCAGTGTTTTGTATTCAATTCTAATTTTTAAAAGGTATTTAATGTGAGGACATTTGAAAGCTTACCGCGACTCTGAAACACAAAAGGCAGAGGAAGGAAGGAAGGTTTTAGTCGGTAAAAGTCTGACACACTCTCTCGCTTTACCCTAGAAAAAGAGAAGTCATAGGAGATTTGTCACCTCAAAAAAAAACACCAAGTTACACTAGGCGGTCCCAAAACAAAATTCGCTAGTCATTTCCTAATCACTTATTACATGTATCGACTAACTTGAACTCAAAAATTTGATTTCCATTCCTTCAAAATTCTGTCACTCCTCAATATCCGGGAATGAATCGAATCCCCTGTCGAAAATGACGCAAAAGGAACTGGGTAGACGGACGTTTGTTGAGTCGTACAATGGCAGAGCAATTCAAAAATTAAATAAAAAATGGCGTTTTAAGTTTTTGTCAAAATGATTCCAAATAATAAAGAAATAGACACACTAACATTATAAACGCAGAAGTTTGTACATGTGTAAGAAAGAAAGAATACATATAAAAAGAAAACATAAAACTAATATTTATGCGAGGCCAAAAAGGCGCCTTTTTTATTTGTTATAAACTAGTGCTTGACTGCGATCCCACCTGATGGTAAGCACATTCATTGATGGTGAGGCGCATTAGTTTATTAAGATCCTATTCACTATACCTTTGAAGACACCCAAATTATAATCGGATGGGAAGACCGCAGCAGGCAAATTGTTCCAGTGCTTCGATGTACGCGGTATAAACGACGAGGCGAAACGCCTAGTCGGAATCGTAGATATTTCAACAACGTAAAGGTTTTTTTTTTTAACGTAGGTAAAATCATCCAATGACAAATCCCGCCCTTGGGTGTCAGACTTTTACTGACTAAAAATCTACCCTTACATTCTTTGCCTTTGTCCCGGGTGACATTCTCACATAACCTTTGGCCCCAGTAGGCTTCGGCCCGTAAGAAGACGTACGGCGAGTATCCACCCGGATACTCGCCGTACGTCTTTATATAACTTGAAAGTACAATTCGACGGTCCCTACGTACAAAAGGACAAGTCAAAAACCAAGGTTTACAGGAGAGCGAAATTTGTGTTCAACACGCCCTAGAAATAATTCTATGACCAATAATAAATATTTTCTTTCTACAATATTTTAACAGTTTTACGAGCTTTATAATGCTATTTACACATATTTAATTTTTTTACGTTTTCTTGGAAAAACTGATAGATGACCGTTTCTACGCCGATAATAAAATAGAAGTGTGTCAGTCATGTCTATGATGCCTTTTTATACGCAGGAAACAAAAAAACAGTGTCTGATATAGATTTTAAATAAAATGTTTTATGAAAATGTAGGATTATGTTACTGTTTTTAAATCAATACGTTAAACATCCTGAAATCGTCACCCATGGATATAAAAAGTACTTCAATGAAGACATATCACTTTATACGTGGTTATAGTCTTTCGGGGTAGGACTATAGTTCTTGTAATGTAAACAAAGACATGTCTTTAAATAAAACGATCAGGCTGGTGTTTTATTAATTAAACAAGGTTTATAAATTCAACATTATTTATTATTAAAAAAAATCTTCTTAGCATCTAAATAATAGGTAACTAGGTATAGTCACACTGAAGTAGGAACTAAACATAAAAAATCACAGTGCTGTACTTCCTAGGTTTCGCTGACGACAAAATTGAACGTTTTAACAACATTTCGGTAAGACTTTCCAAAATTAACCTACATTCGGCTTTCACCCTCAGACAGTATTGTTGTTTTACACCAAATTTCATGTATTTTCTCCGCTCTTCCCCTTTATGAAAGTAGCTACATCTCTTGGACAAAATTGGTCAGACCATTTGGTATACTCTAACTTCCATATTGAATGTGGCCCTGGACGATCGAGCACAGCTACAAGCCACCCATTCGTTTTGGTGGGCGGTATCCGCAAAATTCCTAGTGTAAGCCTACTGGCGTTCCTGTCTTCGGTCCACAGTACTTAACAGTTGACCAATAGAATTTTGTCTCCATCACTGGTTCGCTGTGAGTTGCCGTGCTTAGCCGATGCCATGAACGCCTGGAAAATGGCTTGATCGGATAAGGCGTTGCCCGAGAATCCATCTTCCCAGAAACAGTGGGATGAGCCGCTCTGCAGGTTGGTACGGAATGCGACTACCTGCTCCTAGCGGAGCTCCATATCGGTGTCAATGCGCTGAAGCAGTTGACCGCCTCGGACATTATGGCCTATCTTGCAGTAGAAGCGTTGGGTAGGCCTTTGGTGTGGGATGCAACATGTGTCAACACCCTTGCGCCATCTCATCTTCTGAGTACGGCGGGCTGCGCTGGGGCGGCTGCTGCAAGTGCAGAAAACCTCAAAAGGCGTAATTATAATATATATAGGAAGTTATATGTTTAAGCCGTTTGGGGTTGAAACACTAGGGCCATGGGGTCCGAGCGCTCATCGAGTTGTGCGTGGTATCAGAAAACTGGTCTGGGCTTTACTTCGGTCAACGAATCACCATTGCCATCCAACGTGGCAATTTCGCTGGAACCTAACGGGCTTGATCTTAAAGAATAGCGCTACTCTCACTTAAATAAATAAATTCACTTACGGTGTCCCCAAAGGTCCTGCATGGACTTGGCATTGGTGTTGTAATCAAAGATTCTTCATTATCATTTTCAGGTATTTGTCGTGGTGTTTGATTTTCACAAATAGGTGTCAATTATATAATTCAAATTAATTTGCGATAATATTGATTTAAACTCCCTCAAGATCCATTAAAATTTACTATTTTCGGTATCAACACGACGTGAGTCTAAAAAAAATCAAACTATAATCATTTAATTGGGTGGTGTAATTTATCGATAATATGTATGTATTTAGAAATATATAAGTATGTATATCAGTTGTCTAGTATTCATAACACAAGCTCTGCTTAGCTTGAGACTAGACAGCGTTGTGTGATAGTTGTGGAATATTATTATTATTATTTACACCGAGGAACACAAATCTCTTCTCTACAAAAATGTTTATTCTAAGTAAAAAAAAATATTTAATGTTTGATAGTAACTAACCGTAAATAATAACAAGTCCATAAAAATATTAAGAGTTACGCGTAAAAACAAACATGTAGGACATAACTTCATTTACTTTGATAACAATAAGAAGTTCTTTTCTTTTTAACAATTATTTAGGAAATCATATTTGAAAGAAGCCTACAATTTATCATTGTTATTTGTGAAAAAAAATTGTCGCAATTACTAAATCATAGTATAAGCGGACATGTCTGACAAGACCGCGTTCGCACGGAGCGGCGCGCATTTTAAAACACCGTACAAAAAGATATGTACAGATGTCCGCATCTACGACACTTATTCGTTGTATTTATAATACTTGTTCTCTTATACGATTTGTAAAACAAGGTAAATAAACAAAATTTTAAAAAAAATCGCATGTCAGTATGTGCGCATAGATAATCTAAAGCCAATGATCCAATAAAAAAAAAATGCCATTTTCGACATGTCTTTATATACGTAGGGACCGTCGAATTGTCTCCTCCCGTTAAGCCGTTTTATTGAACTCCTTTACAATGTGTGATACTTCTGCATTTTTAAAAAAGCACAATATTTTTTTACATATTCGGATTCAGAAAAAAAAAACACTGATTACGAATTCACATTTAAAAAAAAAAATTATTGTGCTCTTTTTATTAACGACAGCAGACTTATGTCTTAGATTAATGCATAAGTTCAAATTGAAATAGGTGGAAAGTACAATGAAAGTACTGATGGCACCGTAAGTCGTAGTTAGTGGGTATATCTTATAGGTCAACAAAACAGACCCGTAGCAATTGCATTTACCAGCTTAGTTACAAAAACAAACTTAACAATAATAAACACTTTGAGATTTCATCCCCATCCTCTTTAGGTAGGCACATAATCTAATCTCCATTTAATCCAAAGAAAGCTCCAACATCACATATTCATGTTCAACATTCATGAGAAAATTCAATTTCGTCAGGGGAAATTCATTTAGTTCATAATCCAAACAAACATAGTTTAGTTCCAGCTTGATTAATATCAGGTCAAATGTCATAAGATTGCAGGTAACAAATGACCTATATGCTGATTGCATCTTAAGTCAGCAGATTATAAACATAATTATCTTATACGTAGGTATTTTAGCGCATATATTGGCGCCCCCGAGCAATAAGTCGGTAATCACCAAAATTTGATTTCCAATAATCAACTCTATCGCTTGGACTATAAGTCGGTAATCGAAAAGCAAATGTATGCGATTACCGACTAATTGCCCGGGGGCGACGCTATAGGTATATTGATGAAAACACCACAATATTGCTAAATGGGTGATGAGATCATTTAAAAGCAAACGAAAAGAAACAATGGCGATAGAGCAGTGGTGGCCGTGTATTAACGGCCCCGACTTACGAGTCGCGTGTTCGAACCCAGCCAGGCGCAAGGCGCAATACTTTGTGTAATTTATTTCATCACCACTGTTCTCAAAAACGGTGAAGGAAAACATCTTGAGGAAACTGGCATGTCCTAGAACTAAAAATTAGAAGACGTGTGACATTCACCAACTGGCACTGGACCCGCGTGGCGGATTACGGCCCTTTCTTAGAGAGGAAGTTTTCCCAAAAGTGGGAACATTAAAAGACTACTTATATTATGCTATGATATGCAATAAACGAAACGAAAAGTAACAAGACCAATTACGTCAACATACAAATGAGTTATGCATGCGAATCTTATTGACGTCCACTCAATGAGTCGGTGTTACCACTGAGGGGTAAACCACTAGATATTACCAGCGGCTTCGCACAGGTTTAATTAAAAAAAAAAATATCCCAGTGGAACATTTTCTCGGGATCAAAGTATTCTATGCGCTATTCCAGGACATAATTTACACATCTACCAAGTTTCATCGAAATCCACTCAGCCAGTCAATCGTGAAGAAGTAACAAACAAGCACACACACACTCAAAAACTTTTGCTTCTATAATATTAGTGTAGCCTCATACCTTCCTCACTAACTTTCCATATATTTTAATATCTTTCCATATTTGAACCAACTCTCGGGATAAAAGTATGCTAAATTCGATCCAAATTGTTTGGTTGCTTGGACATGAGAGTAACAACAAACTCATAAACGATAAAAAGTGCAGACTATTTTATAGTAACTACCCAGTATTAACTTTTTTTAAGGTGCGATATCATCGAATGACTTCTCCTACTCTATGGCGGAGACGAGCGTGCTTGTCAGACTTTTTCTGATTAAAACTGCACCTTTGTTCCTTCTTTGCTTTGCGTTCCAGGTCCCCTGGTTTCCCTTTCAAAAGCCAACCCATGGCCCCTGTAACTTACCTTCTTAGTCGTGCACTGTTGACAGAGTGATCGCGCTCATGGGTCGGTGGAGTCCAGCGCCACTGCCTCTTTCGCAATACGACGCCATGCAACTCTGTGTATTTGGCGGCTTGACAGTTTTCATTAACGCTGTCACCAATTTGATGAGGTCCGTCCACCATGTTGGAGAGCGTTCACGTGATCTCTTGCCCTCGACTTTCCCTTGCACCACCAATCGCTCCATCTAGCTCTTATTAAATTTAGTAAGCTTATGCCTTGCTGGGATTACTGACTTACGAGTATATACAGATTACAAAATAGTCGGCTCGTCTACAGTTTTCCAATTTCAAACTCACAACCTCTTCTAAAAACCACCGAACAAGAACAAAAAAAACACAAGCTACATAGCAATCGCAAGTCTGCTACCACCCGTAGCATTCCGTCACTCATTCGTCACGGAGTCGCACCAGCATCGATCGTTCATGACAGCCCAATCAGAAGCCCAACCGACAGGAAAAACACGAGGGTTCCCGACATGTTGCCTAATCTAATACCGGGGCACCATCAGCTAGAGATGTTAGCACGGTAAATATTAGGGGAGTGGCTGCAGCCAATATCGGAGTTAATGTGGCTGACGAAACCCTAAATTGATGGAACATAGCTGTACAGTAACTGCCTCCGGACGCTAACAGGACCCTACTGTGTTTATCAGGTGTTCAAGGGTACAAAGGGTGCCACCCTTTTAACATAGAGACGAATGTTGCTTGTACCTAGTATTCTATGCTATAATTTTTAATTAGATGGCCTAAAATGACATTTAGTGGGTTGCCATGTTATCGTAATGTAAAAAAATAGTGTTGTATTTTGAATGATCAAGTGTAATCTAGTAAGTTTATTAGTTTGAATTAGTGCATGTAGGTATATGTTTTTGTAAATGTAGCGTAGCTACTTGTATTGTTTAGGTACAAGAAAGGATTTTTAGTTACCTAATCAAAAAGTTTATTTTTATTTCAGGGGCACTTTGTAAATGTTCATTTTAACTTATACAAATAATAAGTCATACGATTTTATAAATAATTTTAATTAAGAAATACTCTTTCCTGTTAGTAGTGTAAATCGATTTTACTAAATCGACTGAGCCGTATCGTATAACACTAAGCTAGCTATCTATCTAACTTGTAATATTAAAAAAAGGAATGTCGATTGGAGCTGTCACTTTTGTTCCTCTAAGTAAGAATTAAAGTATATATGGGCGCAAAACCAATATTTGATAATTTTGATATGGATTTAATTTGGTCACTTCCTGTTTATTTCTTTTCAAATATTGCAATATCCTGTTAAATTAAAACTAGGATTTAATTTGATAACATTCCTTCGAATTATTTAAAATATTGCGATATCCTGTTGAACTTATATAAGGATTTAATTTGATAACTTCCTTTCGATTTATTTTAAATATTACAACATCCTGTTCAATTTATAACGAATCAAATGACGACTTCCTTTCTTATTTTAAACATATTACAGTACCCGGCTAAACTTGTGAGGATTTAACTTGACCAGTTCCTTTTTATTTCTTTAAAATATCAGAGCATCCGGCCATATTTAAATAAGAATTTACTGTGACGATTTCTGTTCTATTTATTTAAAATAGTTTTCTACCTTCATAGTGAATTTTGATGCTTGTCAATTTCGGTGTATAAAAACCGATGTAATGTGTTTTGAAAGGCACTCTTTCGCCGCCCATGGAATAAACATCTTGAACTGAAGTAAGGTATTTTGTTATTATCACTATAACATTTCCTATCATTCTATATTACTGTGACTGTGAATTTTGTGTCACGTCGACATCGATGGCCATCATGCGCCGACATATACGTAAGTACTGAAGTCCGGCTATCGCAATACTTTATTTTAGTCATGGCAACAAATATGTAGTTAATATAAGTATCCTCATAGAAAAATAACAATATGGTTCACGTTTATTAATTGTCACAAAAAAATACTAGGTATTCTTCTACAAGATTCCTCATTTCTGACTAGCAAACATTTGCTTTGTGACTTTTTCTTATCTTCGATTTTATTTGTGTTTACATTATCCTCTGCTTACTGAACAGGATTATTTTCTAATAAAGCTATCGCCTTTACAAACTTGTATTTATTCCTTAAAGGGTCCTAAGTTCTAATACAATTAAACAGCCTTTGTGAAGAACCCCTTTGTTGTGGGATATCTAAAAGCGAACGATGTTTCAATAAATTGGCTATTTTACTTATAAGTTTGCAATCATCAATTCTATACGCTTTAGGCTTATCTACAACAGGAACCTTGGCGAAATAACAATTAAAAATTTCGAAATAGCTTTTCTCCTTTGCCTTTGTGGTATTGTAAAATAAATTGTTTGATATAAGTATCAAACAATTTATTTTACAATATCAGACCCATGGTAAGCCATGGGTCTAAAACACAAGGGGTAAGTGAAGAACACCTGTGAGTTTTAGCCAGCCAAAATATGACACTCCTTCTCGCGCTACCTAGAGTGGGAGAAGATTCTGTGTTTCCTGATAGCTACAACATGGTGTCTTTAAGTCAAGAATGAATAGGTAACTTCTAGGCAAGCATGCTCCATCGTCGGCCACATTATCACTTACCATCAGGTGAGAGTGTGGTCAAACACGACCCTAACAATAATTTTAAAAAAACCGAGCTTGTGCGAGTCGGACTCGCGCACTGACGGTTCCGTACAAACTTACCTACGTAAATATTATGTAGTTCAATTCCCGAAATTTTTCCGAGTCGCAAAAAGTGTTTTATTTTTCGTGAAGTAACAAAAAATTACTGTTTTCAGATGTATTCTTATATCTGTGCAATAAGATCAAATTTTAGGATTATCCTATGAATAGGAAGTGCCCTATGAATTTTGATTCCTTGAAAATGTCATAAACGTATTTTTTTGCGACATGAACGGAAACTAGGTTATTATGTCTTAGCTCATTGTGCTGTGATAGTTCTGCCACTATGGCTGGGAAGAACTTCAAGCGGCAAAAATATACTAACCAATATTGGCAGTTTTTTTTTTATACTTTCTGTTATACTTTCTTGCCATTTGCGGTTCAAAATCTCGAATCGTGGGTCGCTTTTCGCACGAATTGTGTAGAGACCTCTCTAAACGCCTTATTGACATTTCGGCTGACCCTAGGTTTAGCTTTTATGTAGCTTAGATAGAGAATTAGCGTTACCATAGTACGGTGTTGCAATGCCGCCAGTTTTCTGAAAACATTACCAGTAGACAATAACGCGGAGGAGTGGCCCGACGCCTTATTTTAGATAGTTATATTAATAGGTTTTAATTAGATAATATGCTTTTAATGTATTTCTTGTTTTTATATGTAGATAACTGAGTAATATTAATAACTAAAAAACAGACTTCAAAAGAACCAAAAAATCACTTAGAACCATTTCCAATTACCCTTGTCCAAATCTAGGCATTTGACAACCTCGAGGGAATGAATTGTAACACGAAAGTATGATTTGAAGCGTGTAGTACCAACCTCATAATTCCAATTTTAGAATCAAACGGAATACACAAAGGGATGAAATTTCTGGCCTGTCACGTCTTTAACCATATCGTTGTGGTGGCAAACTTACTACAGACATAGACTCATGGAAGATGGAACTTTATGCTAAGTATGTTAAGGTTTTGCAATGTGCAAATGCAGTGTTGTCCTGGTATTTACTGAAGCGCCTTGTTTTCGACTTGTAAATTGATTGAAACGCTCGGCAACTGATAATTGCTAATAGTTTTCTTGTTAGCGCTAAAGTGGGAAGTTGGCAGACTACTTGATTTCTTTCAAAACTTCCATTTCCTGTTGTACGCTGGGTAAGTGTCTGATTGCGAGTCGCTTGGAATGTATATCGTTGATTGGATCGTTTTGTTTTTTGTCTGTGGAGCTTTTTTCGTGTTTGTGTTGAATTTTAAATCGATTTTCTTAATAGAAATTTGAAGATATCGATAGGCAGGGAAGAGCTTTCTAGTTCAGTGGGTGATTTATTATTATTATTAGAGCAGTGGTGGCCGAGTGGTAACGGCCCTGACTCACGAGTTGTAGGTCGCGGGTTCAAACCCAGCCAGGCGCATTACTTTGTGTTATTTATTTCATCACCATTGCTCTCAAAAACGGTGAAGGAAAACATCTTGAGGAAACCCGCATGTCCTAGAACCAAAAATTATAAGACATGTGACATTCACCAACCGGTACTGGACCCGCGTGGTGGATTACGGCCCATTCCCTCTCTTAGAGAGGAGACCTATATCCTAGTAGTGGGAACATTAAAAGGCGGATGATGGTGATGATGATGGGGGATTTATTTGAGATATTTATTTGTCATTGTACAGTTAGTTTTACGTTATTTTTTATAAATTTTGATCTATCAACTTTACATGCTCAACCTAATTGCTAATGAGACGGACTTATTTTGTTGTACTCGAGGTAAATTTACAAGGAATGCATTAGATAGAATTAGTTAAATATGTTAGTGTTAATAAATTGAATTAAGCGCATTTATAGTATTAGAGATTAATACTATAAAAAATAAATAAAACGAACCAATTGGACTTCCATAAAACTCGTTATGTGTTAGTAACATACAATGAAAAGGGCTTCGTACAACACCATTTGGATGACTACATATAAAGTAAAAAAACGGTCGTAATCTGCAAAATGGGTTTATCGATAAAACGATTACTGTCAGACCACTTAAATAATGAACTAACCCTAAATCGGTACCTACCCCTCATATAAATCATAGAGCAATCCTTTCATCTCGACAATTCTAGACCTCAGCACACAATGAGCAGATTGTCAGCCAATTTAAACTTTCATAGACGCCCACGCTACGTCCATCAGTACAAAAAATACAGCCAGAGAAAAATTCTAAAAGGGGCCGAAATTAACTCTCCGCTCTTTCACCATAGTGGCACATAAAAAGAAAGGGGAGAAGTCTCATAATTATCTTCATTGAATTCTCGCACTTAGTAGTAACACGAGCTAAAATGGACTACTATTTGTAGATATCAAATATTTTTATCTCCTATTGTTTCATCATCATGTTCTTTTTTTGTTTATGTAATATTTCACCATTTTTAGGGTCCCTTTGTATAAAAAAGGGTGAAAAATGGGCCCGTTTTGTTAAGACTTCACTATCTGTCTGTCTGTCACCAGACTGTGTGTCATGAACCGTGATAGCTAAAAAGTTGGAAGATTCCTTTAAAATGTTCGAAATTTAAAAGACCTAACAGCGAAAGCAATTGTTTTAAAGAAAACTTTTTTTTCATCTTTTGTACTTTACCGTAAACATTGTATCAGTATAAGTTTGCTTGTCCCAAGGAGAGGAGCGAACCTGCGGAGCGGAAAAATGGACCAACCAACCAAACGAACCAATAGGATTACACGAAAGCTCCGCTCCTCTTCAGTAACCAGGGAGCAAGAACTAGTTTAACAATTCATACAAAACCGTGAAGCGGAGCGAGGAGCGGAGAAGAGAAACGAGTGAGGGCGCTTTAACAAGCTATACCTAAAACATTCTGCAGCTCCACTCCACATTTCTTTCTCACTCCGCTCCGTAGCCTCGCTCCGCGCTGGTGTACAGACACAGTTCACAATTCCACTATGCAGTACTACTTTGCTCCGTTCCTGGAGGAGCCGGGCGGAGCTTGGGAGCTGGGCAGAGCGGAGATGAGCGGACCGTGATTGGATCAATCACAGTGCGTTTTCATTCCGCATCAGTGGAAGCAGTGAAAGTGGAGTGGAGTGAAGCTGAGCGAACTTTCCAATAAAACCAATAAGCACGCGGCTTTGAGCCGGACAGAACGGAGTCACATTCCGCCCAACTCCGATAGAAACACTGGCCACTTTTCACTGCTCTTTTGCGCTCCACTCCGCCCAACCGCTTTTCGCGACCGTTCATTGTGGCGACACTTGGGGGAGGTCTATGTCCAACAGTGGACGTCTTTCGGCTGGTATGATGATGATGATGAAAAACGCACCCTAAGACTACTAAACTTACCTATAGACGTACCTACATTATAAAAATGTTATTCTAACGTTTATAAAGAAAGCGCATTAGGAAGAGCAGTAGATACAGGATGCACCTTCTGTGTATTTAAAATTTCTCATAGCATGGCGTCTCCATTATTGCAAGTTTAATTTCTGACCACCATTTTGAGCCATTCTGTTTCGTGAAGCCAGACTGCTAAACTTATTGTTGAAATTAATATAAAATACAGTTACTACAGTTTTGTCGAAGTTATGACCAATTTTGGGTGAATTCGCTTGAAAAATATTGCCATTGGTGTGACGATTATTGTTATTGACGTAACTCGAATTGTATAACAGTGGTATAAAGAATGTTTTGTCATGTTTAGGTTCACAAACATTTATAACAATTATTATTTTAATAATAATTATGTTGAGACAATATTTTTTCACTTTCTTACATTTTGCCAAACTGTGAAATAGAATTGGAAGTACCATACTATAGAAATGTGCTCGAGACAGTTTCTGATAATGACAATATCACGTTGTATTGAGATGTGGACGTCACAAGTGTTCAGAAAGTTCATGTTTCGGATTCAGGCGCAAGGAACTCCCGGGTGTCACCAATGTGCGGACCGCCCAAACGATACAGTGGGTATGTTGACAGAGCACCGCAATTTTCTAGTGGACGCAATCGGCAGCGGTGAGCTCTTGCGCCAGGTCCTGGTTGAGACCATACCCTGGAATAAGAGGGAGAACAGTAATAGCTATTAGCGAAGGAGATGGGAAAACTGTGGATACATAAATCCTCACGCCCAGCGAACTCTAGGGGTCCAGTAAGGTCGTAGGGGCCCAGCAGGGTCGAAGCCTAATGAGGCCAAGGGTCTCCTTCTGAAAGGAAGGCTCGGCCCTGGTATGAAAGGCAACGAAAGAACGGGGTGAGTTTTATACTCAGTAAAGTTGTCTGTCGGACATTATCTCCCGCTCAGCCCGCCGCGCCTCAAAGAGATGGGTTCAGCAGGGCCGTCAGTAAGTCTGACACGCCCTCTCGCTCCGCTTTTGAGCGGAAACTTCTTCATCTACATTGAATAATATATGAAATCAAAAAAATGTAGGTATGTGGGAAGTGGACCCAACAGTTCTTATGCCGATAATCATGACGGCCAATGGTTTAATAGTGAACAAGAGCTTCGGCTAACATCTGGATAGACTCTCATTGGGCAATTGGATCAAGGACTTGATCCAGAAACAGTAGATACTCTTGAAACCGGCGCATATTATTAGGCGATTCCTCACACAGGAGTCCTGACAACCGGCTTGAACCCTATTCCCGAAACAAGTGGGCTTTCATTTTTAAATGTTTGTTTTGGAGATTTTGTTAAAAAAAAAAAATGTAAAGAGTTTGTTACATATAAAAATAAATGAACGAAATTACGTGGCAGGAATAAAATCTTGTATTGTTTACGTTACTTTGAAAGTACAGTTTTATGTAACATTTTTTTTTTATGAATAAGAAAGAAGGTTTAGAAACTTAATAATCAAAAATTGATCGTAGACAGGCACCAATAAATTAACGTTGTAAGTAAATTAATCTGACATTTTCCTCAAAAAAGAAAATTAATTTTAAATTAATGTAAAAATCGACGGAAAATTTCAATCTTCCGACGATCCCATGGAAACGGCGGCATGAAATGTACAAAATTACAATTCAATTAACAGAAAATACTTGATAATTCATACACTTGAATGAGAGCAGTCATTACAGAAATTCTCGTTTGCGATTCAAGTAATTAAAATACAATTTTATTACGATCTACGCCTTAATTTTCTTAATTAAAATTGGTATAATTGAATAAATTGAAGCGTCGAAACGAACCGGACGGAATAATGAAGTAATCGCTACAAAATCGTGATTTCTGTGTCAATTGTAATCATGGAACCTTCCACTTGTAATTTCGTTATCTTACGTCTGTAATTTTGGTTTGGATTTTATTTAAATTCAGTTCAATAAAGAAATTCTACTATTCCAGAGTCGCTTTAGATGCCAGTTTTGTAACAGTATTAAACAAAGGCCTTTCAATTATGAATAAAATCCTTTGAAACGATTCTAAGAAGATCGAAACTAAGAGGTCCTGGTTCCAGGACGTCGATTTCAGCTCTTAATTGAACCGTCGTTAGCATAGCATCAGCCTTATAATGTTCTCACTGTTGGGATTTAGGCCTCCTCTCTAGGAGAGGGAACGGGCCGTAAT
Organism: Leucania comma; assembly: GCA_958295575.1. NCBI lineage: Eukaryota > Metazoa > Arthropoda > Insecta > Lepidoptera > Noctuidae > Leucania > Leucania comma. The sequence goes on along the minus strand of OY282467.1, from coordinate 22,600,510 downwards.
CCACCACACGTGCCTAGTGCGGGTTGGTGGATGTCACATGTCTTCGATTTTTGGTTCTAGGACATGCCGGTTTCCTCACGATGTTTTCCTTCTCCGTTTTGAAAGCAGTGGTGATGAAAAAATTACACAAAGTAAACTGCCTGGTTGGGTTTGAGTCCGTAACCAACAACTCGTAAGTCGGGGCCGTTACCACTAGGCCACCACTGCTCTCGTTAGACTACTACATAGCACACAGTATTTGGAAAGCAAGTAAAATGACGTTAGAGATTGTCTCGGCCCAATATATCCCGAGGATGCGACGAAGACATCGGGTAAGGTAACCTGAATTTGGCGTTAGATCTGATTTGTCTTTCCACGTTTCTCACCCGCAAAGTAGCACAGTTTTGATATTGGACCAGAAGATTTTGAGTTTACCATCTGTAACGTAGAGTTGTTGGAGAAATGCCACGAAAGCCCGATAGACCACCAGATCAAACGTAGTAAGTGGAGATAACTTGGTCACACGCTCAGGAGAGATTTCGATCATGTACCTAAACAGGCATTGGACTGGAATCCTCAAGGGAAAAGGAAGCTCGGCCGTCCTCGGCAAACCGAGCGATGCAACGTGTTGGCAGAAGCGATGGCCATCGGACTGACATGGAGCGAAGTGAAGCGTAAAGCTCAAGACCGGTCGCGATGGGTGACTACTGTCGACACCCTGGGGTCATAGGATCTTAAGCTTGACTGAGAAAATGACGCGAGTGATTGTTGATTAATTAATGATTGTTATGTTGTTTTGATTTCAGAAATGCACTTTGCCTAAGTGCATTTTAGTAACTTTACTAAAAAATACTTATATAGACAAATTGTAAACCCTTTGCAAAAAACACGGGAACTTTGTATTTTTTTTTTTTTCTATAATTCAATAAATATTACAAGAAAGACGTTTCATTAATTTGAGGTTGTGTTTGAAGCATCTTGGTATGATTTCTTGCATTCCAAAATTAAATTTTTAATAAAAAATAGTACTCCTATCAAGATCGGAGACTCTACACTTGAAGTTGTGGACGATTACGTCTACTTCGAATAAACAGTCCAGTTGGGTAGATCTAATTTCGAGAAAGAGGTCGACCGTCAAATCCGACTCTGCTGGGCAGCGTTTGCGAAGCTGCGCGGTATCTTCTTCCAACATACCACAGTGTCTCAAGACGAAAGTATATGACCAGTGCGTGTTGCCATTGATGCCATAAGGCTCCGAAACGTGGTCGCTTACCATAGCGCCTCACCAAAAAGTCTAAAGTCACCTAAAGGGCAATGGAAAAGGCTATGCTCGGAATTTTTCATGCGTGGTCGAATCAGGAATGAAGATATCCGTAGGAAGGTTCCCGACATAGCACGAAGAATCGCCAAACTTAAGTGGCAATGGGTAGGGCACATTGCTCGCAGAATAGAAGGCCGTTGGGGCCGAAAGGTTCTGGACTGCCGACCGCGTACTGGGAGACGCAGCGTTAGAAGGCCGCCTACAAGGTGTACCGCTGACCTGGTAAGGAACCGATGGATGCGGGACGCACAAGACCGTTCATTGTGGTGACATATGTCCTACAGTGGATGAATTTGAGCTGTAATGATGATGATGAATAAGAAACAACGATTATGTATTGTCGAATAATGGTGCGAATTTTTGATACTTATTTTTCTGATTACTACAATTTATTCTTTAATAAAAAAAATATATATGTAACTAACTTTCTTTAATTAAATAAGGATATTTGGTATAACAAGCCCTTTTGATAAATCACGTCGTAGGGTTTGGGATTTTTGTTTTTGTTATTCCATTTAAATATTGCTTCTCAAAAATCACTCCAATAGATATCCAAAACACCATAAAATTTGGGTCATGGAAAACATGTGTACCAATATTCTACTTGAAAGATCCAGTATGGATCTGGTTCCGGGTGCCCGACTACCTCTGTCGTGTGATCAAGGCCTACCTTTCGGAGAGGTATATTATCTACCCCGGTCACCAGGGAGAGTGGAAACGTCGAGAGATGTCGTGCGGTGTTCCGCAGGGATCGGTACTAGGACCACCCTTGTGGAACATCGGGTACGACTACGTGCTGCGCGGCGACTTCCCCGACGGGGTCAGCGTGGTCTGCTACGCGGACGACACGTTGATCCTAGCGCGGGGAGAGTCGTACCGGACGGCGGTCGAACTAGCGACACGCGGGGTTGCGATAGTCGTTGAAAGGATCCAGCAGTTGGGGCTCGAGGTGGCACTGCACAAGTCCGAGGCCATGTGCTTCCACGGCCCTCGGGGTGCGCCACCACCGGGATCCCAGCTAACGGTAGGAGGGGTTCACATCAGCGTCGGGTCGACGATGAAGTACCTGGGACTCGTCCTCGACAGCTGGTGGAACTTCAAGGAGCACTTCCGACGTCTGGCTCCCAAACTGAATCGGACTGGGGCTGCTCTCGGGCGGCTCCTGCCCAACCTCAGGGGACCAGACGCCTCCTGCCGGAAGCTCTACGCGGGAATCGTTCGGTCCATGGCCCTCTACGGGGCTCCGGTGTGGGCACCGACGTTGCAACAGCAACCGAGGGCCCAGATGAATGCGTGCCAGAGGGTCATGGCAATACGCATGGTGCGAGGGTACCGAACGATTTCCCGCGAGGCGGCGACCCTCCTTGCTGGCCAACCGCCATGGGATCTGGAGGCAACAGTCCTTGCACACATGCACGATAAGCGCATGGAGATGCAACGCCGGGGCGAAATTCCGCTGCCGCGACAAGTCGAGGCATGGCGGACAGAGCTCCGGCGGGATCTCATGGCGAAATGGCGTCAGCGACTATCGCAACCTCGTTCGGGGCGCGCCACAATTGGGGCGATAAGGCCCATCCTTGAGGCGTGGCTGGAAAGACCTCACGGCGCTCTCAACTTCCGCACGACGCAGGTGCTTACCGAACACGGAAAGTTCGCTAAGTACCTGTTCCGGATTCGTGCGGAAGATTCGCCCGGGTGTCGCCACTGTGCTGAACACCCGGAGGACACGGTGGAGCACACTGTAGAGGTGTGCCCCGCCTGGGCGGAGCATCGCCGTGTCCTCGTGGGGGCGATCGGCGGCAGCGATCTCTCTCGCCGGGCCTTGGTTCAGGCCATGGTCCGTAGTGAGGAGGGATGGCAGGCGGTCGCCTCCTTCTGCGAAGCAGTAATGCTAGCAAAGGAGGAGGCCGACCGCATCAGGCAGAGGCAACGGGGCGCTCGCCCCAGCCGCCGCCGGGATTCCGATCCCGATTTCCGGCCACCGTAGGCGCGGGCTTGCGGACGGCGTGCAATGGGTAGCACGCTGTCCGATCGTCCGGTAACCGACCGGACCGAGCCCAAGTCGTCGACGGCGCGTTCTGTTCCCGCGCGCCTCAAGGAGCTGTCAGCACACCGAAGAGACCCAGCCTGCTACTGCAGGCAGGCAGGGTCGAAGCCTGCTGGGGTCAAGGGCCGTTTTCTGAGAGGAAGGCTCAGCCCCGGCACTATAGGCAACGAAGGAACGGGGTAGGTTTTTAGTCAGTAAGAGTCTGACACTACTTCCCGCTCCACCCAAGGGCGGGATTTGTCATTGGATGATTTTACCTACCACAAAAAAAAAAAAAAAAAAAAGTATGGATCTGGTTGTGACGAACAGACAGAGTTATCTAATATAAGTTTCATTTTTTCAGTCATTAAAAACACTTAGTGTGTTCTTAGCGCTTAACTCTTAGAACAATGAATAACAATAAAGCGCCCTACATCTTGTGTACAATGTAACCACATCTTACGGTAACCGTTTCTGACACCCAGTCTGTTCTCAATGTGCAGCCCTAATTACCGCAGATCATCCTCTTAGCGGCATTCTGCTAAATTAATACGCTTTACTCCTGTAACTTTGTAGTACAAGCCATAAGATGTAGCGAGCTAGGTCTTACGAACGATGTGTGGACGATCGTCCAATTTAGGATTACACTGAAGAGCAAAACACTGAGAGAAGTGATAGTGTAAATACCAATATTTATTCTATATTATAGTTCCCACTCTACCCTTATCCATCCTACTCTAGCCTACTCTACCTTACTCTACTCTACACTATCCTACTCTACTTAAGAACCTTCTCCTGAAAAAAACAAATACAATAAAAAAAGAATTGGTGAAATCGGTCCAGCCGTTCCCGAGATTTGCGCTTAGCAACACATTCAGCGATTCATATATTATTTAATATTATAGAAGATTACACCCAGACATAGAACAAATGATCGTGCTCATCACACAAACATTTGTCTAGGTGGGAATTAAACCCACGACCTCCGGTACAGCAGTCAAGGCCACTAACCACTACACCAATAGGCCAGTCAAAATTTTGCACAGCCTAGCTTTTTCATTAAACGATTCAATTCAACCAGCTACCCAAATGGTTTTCAGTCATTCAATTAAACAGCTAGGCAAACGATGTTTAATTACTTGCGAAACCCGAACATATAAGCGAGATTGTGGCTGGTTATAAAATTAATTTTGATTTGAATTCAGCTGTCAATGTGTTGACGACGGTCGCATAAGCTGACGGAACCTATTTCTGTCGGCAGGGTTTAAAGGAACCTAATATGATGGAGATGACGGGGGAGAACCTTACCTGTTTAAGAATTAGGAAACCAGTTTATTCGCCTCGTCTTTTACAGTATAATCCCGTACATCGAAAGACTAGAATAATTTGCCTGCTGCGGTGTTCCCGTCAGATTATAATTTAGGTGGAGGTGGCAGGTGGAGCGAAGACTTGGTGAGGGATTCGGGAATCCGATGGATGCGAGACGCAGAGGACCAGTTGTTGGGGCGACGTTTGAGGAAGGTCTACGTCCAAGAGTGGATATCTTTCAGCTGAAAAGATGATGATGATGATATGTAGGTATATTTTATATTAAGTATATATACAAGAATTCAAATATATATACAAATAAAATAAACATACATATTAAGTATTATTTGAATCCTTGTTTTCATTAATCCTTTTTTTATGCACCTACCACGTTTTCTCTTCACCACCTTTGGTTGGCTGGTAGAGAATGCCTAAAGCATTAAGTCCACCTGTGTACCTTTATGTTGCATTAAGTTTTAATTAATAAATAAATAAATATCTGATTGGGTAGTTTTAATCAAAGCGTTTACCGTTTTTGCCGACATCGACGATCCTCACTTCACAATTGGACCACACGCTAATGCGGCGGGATTAAGCGCCTCTATTAATATACGTATTGTACGGAATGAAGCCTCTTCAATTCACCACCGTATATTGTGCTTCATTTGAAATAATCGCTTAATTCCATGTAATGGATATACCTAGTTTATGTCGACTACTGTAGAAATGGCAAGAGCAGAGTCGTATGTTTTGCAGAGAATTTTAAAAGGCATCATTCAGTTTGTGACAATTTTATACTAGAAGATAAAGAAACCGGCAGGTGTGAGTCGAACTCGTAATCATCTATAAAACAGTTAAATTCCCGAATCGAATCTCAAAGATTTTTCCGAAACGCAAAAAAATTGGCCTACGACAAAACAGTTTCCAGTACTTTCAGTTTCCAAAAAAAAAAAAACAGTTTTTTCAGTTTCCAGATTACTTTCTTATCCGTCCGCCTGTTTGTCAAGACCCTTTATCTCGGGAACGCGTTTAGGTATCAAAATGAAATTTAGGGTGGGTTTCTGAATTGAGTATTTTAAGTTAAGAATGTCTCAAACCATACTTAAATGCCAAATTTTGACAAGTTTGCAGGGTAAAGTAGAGTTTGAGTAATACTCAACTTCAAATGCTTAAATCAGAAATCGGGGGTAAAACTAAAGTCAAGTCTGGGTTCGCTTGAAGCTGTGAAAAAATCAAACTTCTATGTTGATGGAAAAAAAAGTTACGGCCGTTTATGTCGCAAAAAACGTAGGAATATTTCGACACTCTTGTGGGCATAAAAATTCATAGCGTACTTTTCGTTGACTTGGAATCCTGAAATTTGGTATGGAGTGAGGTCTTGTAGTACAAATATGGGAAAAAAATCTGAGAACTGTAAATTTTTAGTTACGTCGCAAAAATACTTTTTTTGCGATTCGGAATAATCTTCATAACTCAATTCGGGAATTAACTGTTTTCATAGGTAGTTTGTACGGGACTCTCAGTGCGCGAGTCCGACTCGCACTTGCCCGGGTTATGAAGATTTTTTTTTTAATCAACCAAAAAGTATTTCAAATCCATTTGAAATATTGATTAAATATTTTTATCAAATTTGGCGGAAGGGAACTGTCAAACTAAGTAACAAAAAAAGGATACAGAAACTAACACACAGATATAGATAGACCTAGGTAACGCAAGCATCACGATCTGTATGAAAACCAAGCGTGCCATTTTTTGACTACCTATTATGACGTCACAAGCACTATTTAGTGAAGACGCCGCCGCGTACGGCGTCCCCCTCGCTCCACCCCCACACCAACAGCACAATTAACCATTTTTATATTTTTTACTGTGTACATTTTTAGCTGTACTCCGATGCAGACTGAGCGCGAAAGTGACCACTTACGATTTTTGTACGTAAGCTAGGCACGCGAAGTAGTTGCTCTTGCGTTATCTAGGTATATCTATATCTGTGAACTAACATGTGACATCACCGCTAGTAGGTTAAGTACGTGCAACAAAAGAGATGGCGAGATATTCCCACCACGATCCCATTCTTCCTCAAACAATACTAAAAAAGCTAATTGTTACATTATTTATAAACTACTTTTGATAGCGTTTTCATAAAAAGTGTTAATTTTAGTGCTACTTGTTGTTTCAACATAAAATTGCACAAAAGTAAACACCAGATACAATACCCAATTATAGTTTACAAATAACTTGACATTAAAATTAAAATTATACAATCCAAAAATTCAAACTCATTTACAGAGAACCACATCCCCCACAAAATGATCGAGTTACACAACCAAATTAAAGTAGCCATACGGATTTAATATCACTTAATTTAACAGTATCAGCTTGAAAATTGGTTGATAAAATATGAACAAATACAGCATTTGTCAGAACTTGCGAAAAGTACTGTGGTGCTATTCTCTAAAAAAACGCAGTGCTGCCGCAACGACGAACATATAAATCATCATCACATCATCATACTTGTTGGTTTGACTGGCCTGTTGGTCTAGTGGTTAGTGGCCCTGACTGCTATGCCGGAGGTCGTGGGTTCGATTCCCACCCAGGACAAATGTTTGTGTGATGAGCACGATCATTTGTTCTGTGTCTGTGTGTTATTTATCTATAAGATGTATGTATTTAGAAATATATAAGTATGTTTATCAGCTGTCTGGTACCCATAACAGAAGCTCTGCTTAGCTTGGGACTAGACGGTGTTGTGTGATAATTGTGGAAATATTATATTAAATATTATATTATTATTATACATTGAATTGTAATGTATAGGCACATTAGGTTGACAATCCAATGTATTTGGGTGTTCGTCGTTGAGGCAGCGCTGCGTTTTCTTAGAAAATAGCACCACTGATATCTATCACTCTTTTTACTTCACATCGGGACAGCTTCTATTGTTATACAAAGCACACCGATCATGTGTGGAGTACTGCAGTCACTTATGGGCTGGTGCTGCAAAATGCCACCTAGCAGCTTTGGACTTGTTTTTTTTTTTACGGTAGGTAAAATCATCCAATGACAAATCCCGCCCTTGGGTGGAGCGGGAAGTAGTGTCAGACTCTTACTGACTAAAAACCTACCCCGTTCCATTCTTCACCTTGGTCCCAGCGCCCCGGGTGCCATTTTCACATACCCTTTGACCCCAGTAACCTAGCAGCTTTGGACTCGGATTTTTTTTACGGTAGGTAAAATCATCCAATGACAAATCCCACCCTTGTGCGGGGCGGGATATAGTGTCAGATTCTTACTGACTAAAAACCTACCCTGTTCCGTCATTGCCTTTGTTCCAGGGCCCCGGGGTTCACTTTCGCCTAACCCTAGGTCCCAATATGCTTCGACCCTGCTGGGCCCCTACAGTTTGCTGACAACTCCTTGAGGCGCGTGGAAACAGTGCGCGCCGTCGACAACTTGGGCTCGGTCCGGACTGTCACTGGACGGACGGACAGCGAGCTACCCATTGCCCGCCGTCCGCAAGCCCGCGCCTACAGTAACCGGAAATCGGGATCGGAATCCCGGCGGCGGCGGCGGCTTGTGCGTCATTGCCTGATGCGGTCGGCCTCCTCCTTTGCAGCTTTGGACTCGGTGGAAAAGCGTGCGAAGAGGCTAAGTGGTGATCCAGATTTTGTTAAGTCCAATCTACAAAGCCTTTAGCACAGGCGTAGAGTAGCTAGCCTTTCGGTGTTTTACAGGATGCATTTTGGAGACTGCGCAGGAATTACATGACTCGATTCCGCCATCTAAATTCTACCATTTGACAACCCAGCGTAAGGCGAATATCCACTCTTGTGTTGTTGAAACTTCTACGGTACGGACTAAGCGCTTTGCCACGTCATTTATACCGCGTACATCGAGGAACTGGAACAGTTTGCCTGCTGTGGTCTTCCGATTCGATTGTAATTTGGGTGTATTATTATTTGTAAGCTCTTTTTTGTATAATGTAAGCTCGCGTTTGAGCACTATCTCACCTGATGGTAAGCGATGATGTGGCCGACGATGAAGCACGCTTGCCTAGAAGTAATCTATTCTCTCTTGACTAATAGATCCCTAGGTTGTTCATATTGTACAAATGTACAGTTTATTGCAAATTCAGTTAAATAAATAAGAGTGAATGTCACGGACTATGTACAATGAAAGAAAACGGGATGACCAACGTAGTAAAGTATGAACTCTTCGCATTTTGCATGGGGCCACATCATTATGCTAAACATACTGTAATTTTTCGTAGATTTAACGCATAATTTTCCCTTTAGAATGATTATAATTGTAAGCTAGTCATAAATAATTCTCAGAAATAGAAAGAAAGAATAATATTTTATTTTGCATAGAAACCCAAAATGTAGAAACAACATAAAGACACTAAAGATTAAAAAAAAAAGATAACTAACAATCTGTGTCTCCTATGGCTGCGCCAAATAGGTCTAGTTCAGCATAAATGCCAGACACCTACGTGGAGGTAGTTGCCTGACGCTGGTTTTCAACTGAACCTTATTTCAGTGTACGTTTGAAAATAGGTTTGGTTGTTCTCGTTATGCTGCTATGTGACATGAGACATTAATAGAGAGATGATAATGGAGACACCGCAGGCCTTTTTTGGGAATACATCTCTCGAGTCTGCTCTGCAGTCCCTGCGTCCCTATCACACAATATTTGCTTGCTTTGGCTTTGAAAGTCTAAAGAAAACTATACAGCCTTACAAGCAACTCCTTCTGGGTCATTTCAAGCGATTCAAGCGGCAAGAAAGCAACTTCTTCACAGCATTCTTCTTGATTTAACACCTTAAACTAAACACAATCAAACGGCAAACTAAGCAACGTACCCACAGGTGTATCATAAATCCTGACTATAAGGGCAGGACTATACCTCAACGCGCACTAAGTGCTATATAAGCTCAATAGATCCCCGTTTATCTGGTGCTAGTGTACCGTCGGCCTTATTTATGAGTCTCCGCAGACTATTCATTTGGTAAGACGTTATAGAGTTGTTTGGTTCATCCCCTATTTTTATGGGCCTTCGTAAGATAAACTGTGTGGTAGCGTAGTTTCCCGACAATGGCCGAAGTCCCACGGGGTTGGGGAGTGCAGGAAATAATCAATTGGCCAAAAGATATTGCTTAACGTATGTTTCCATTTTGGGAGTCTGTTCCTAGTTTAAGGGGATGTCACGGGACATAAAAATACCCATCCATAACCTGACCTTTGATCGGTAGATTCTTTATTCTTACCCCCAAAATGCTCAGTAATGTGGTTTTGGTTATATACGGTTATTTTAAGCCTCTGGTTTTTATTAATCCTAACCATTAATAGGTTAATGTCCCTAATATTTACTTTATTCTTTCTTTTTTCCTAAAAAAAACATAGCCTCACACAAAAAATGTCTACTTTAAGATAAGTTCTTTCACAAACATGTAAACTCTCTTACACAAAACACCCAAACCCATAACACCTACCTGTAGAGCTAACAAAATATTTGTTCTTTGCGGCAATTGAACCCACGTCACGCAGAGTAGGAGGCAATCGCTCAGCCGTGCGGCAACCGTGAAAGCCTTTATATGATAGCTAGTACTTTACATCCATCATCATCATCATCATTTCAGCCGAAAGTCGTTCCTGTTAACCATAGGCCTCCCCTAAGTGTCGCTATAACGAACGTTCCTATGCGTCTCGCATCCTTTTAATTCCCGCGACCCTCACAAGGTCAAGGAGTTTCTTGCCGGTTCTTCTCCATAGGAAACGACCAATTTGGAACCGTGCACTAGCTTCTGACGTTTTATAAGTGCCCATGTAGGCCTATATGAAATAAAAACATTTTGACTTTTGACTTTGACATCGGTCCACATTGTGGGAGGCCTTCACTGGCCCGCACTGAAAATCAGCGTCGTAGACTCGTCGCATTCTGCGTGTGGTCACGGCATTAAGCTGAGTGCTCGGCCGTTTTGCACGGACGTGGCGCATAGTCCTCACAAAATTAATTATTCTTTGTTGTTTAATCTGCAACTTGCGCCTTTATCCGGTAAATAAAAAGTTTTTCTTTCTTTCCTTCTTTCTTTCCTGCACGTGGCCGCCACTCTATAATCTTTTGGCCATATTGACTATCTGTTCGATGAGCAATGCGTACTGCCCACTGCCACTTACCCACTACACATCCACAACAACATAAAAAGACACAAAGGACTCCTTATTACATTCCTTAAAGTCATCCAATGTCCATTTACATCTATAAACCATTGTGGTATTAATTTTAAAACCCAAATCCGCAAAAATCCTTATTTATTTTCCTCATTTTCCATTACAAAGTCACACCTAATACGTCCAAAAAAAGGTATATCCATCTTTTTATAATGAGCAGCTGTTCCGGCATACAACCTAATACCTGGTTTCATATTTAATTTACAAGAGCATTATGAATCCGTGGCGGGATTTGTTGAGGGCCCATAACTGCTGTTTTACAACACCCTGTAGGGTCGTTCTGTCGAGACTTGGGGTTATACAGCGTTTCATTAATGTCTAATTTGTTGAGGACATTAAGTATTGATGCATTAAAAATTGTATTCAAGTATGGTATAAAACAGAGGTATTGTTTTGAGTTTTTGTTTATTTTTGTAGATCTAAGAAGGAGAAAGAAGCTAAAAATTTTATAATTTTCCGCAATATTTTACACTTTTACTCAATGCGATCTAGTCCCAAACTACTAAGCTTTTGCTATAAGTACTAGACAACTGATAAACATACTTACATATTTCTAAATACTTTCATATTATAGATAAATTACACCCAAATACAAAACAAATGATCGTGCTCATCACACAAACATTTTTCTTGGGTGGGAATCGCCACGACCTCCTGCTTAGCATTCAGGGGGCCATTAGACCAACAGTCTCGTAAAAAAATAATTAATTAAATATGTTTCTTACAAAATTCAGATAGAAGACGATATACCAGTGTGAATGTATCAAGTTCTGTAGAAAGAAGTTTGTAAGAAAAAATATAGTTAATATAATCCAAGATAGATATCACAAGTCGGTGTGTTTTTCTACTCCTCTTCCAGGCCTCCTCTCTAAGAAAGGGATCGAGATGAGAGTCAGTAAAAGTCTGACGCTATCTCCCGCGTCGCTCAAGGGCACGGAGATGTCATTGGATGGTTTTCCCACCGAAAAAAAAGCGCGTACACTCTCCAAAACTGCATCCTGCAAAATACTGATAGGCTAGCTACCCTACGCCTATGCTCCAGGTTTTGTAATTAAACTTTGCGGATTTCTGATACAATCAAGCAAGGATAACCCTTCGCATTGCCATTGGGTGACTCTAAGCCTTCTGATTAGAGCTACTGTAAGCAGAGCCATATTTCAGCATTGACTTTCGTCTTGAGACACTGTAGTAGCTTACCACTTGCATTGCACTGCATCAGCCTTATGATGTGCTGGGACTCAGGCCATCTCTCTAGGAAAGGGAATGCGCCCTAATCCCACACGCGGGCCCAGTGCGGATTGGTGGATGTCACATGTTTTCGAATTTTTGGTTCTAGGACATGTCGGTTTCCTCACGATGTTTTCCTTCACCATTTTTGAGAGCAGTGGTGATGAAATAAATTACACAAAGTAATGCACCTGACTAGGTTTGAACCCGCGACCTACAACTCGTAAGTCGGGGCCGTTACCACTCGGCCACCACTGCTCTCACCACTTGAAAATGCACAAAGAACTATTTCAATTCAATCATTTAAATTAATTCTTTGAAGTTTAAACGATTTTTTATCGAAATTCACAATTGTGAAGATGTCTACCGACGCGTGGCAAAAATTTAATTTAATTAATTGAAAGATTTTTCCGTAGAGCACTGGCACTCTCAGGCAGGGAATGGAATACAGTTTTATTCAATATAAATTTTGATTTTTCGTAAACGTTAAATGTGATTTTTGTGGCTTTTTAGCTTAATTATCATATTCGTTTGTATTTTTACGATGTTTTGACACAAATAAGCAAACTTGCTGACTGTTTGAAAAAATGACCGAGGTCCAAGATCCCAAAGAGCAACTCAAAGCAAACAAGTGGATTTTAGTAATTAGCCGCCTTATCCCAAAACGCGATCTAAATGTAGTTCCAGGTCTATTACTTATAAAATGGTATTAAACCTAGTTGTATTGTAGGTCGTAGGTTCAAACCCAGCCAGGCGCATCACGTTGTGTAATTTATTTCATCACCACTGCTTTCAAAACGGTGAAGGAAAGCATCGTCAGGGAACCGGGCATGTGCTAGAACCAAAAATTCAAAGACATGTGACATTCACCAATCCGCATTGGGCCCGCGTGGTGGATTACGGCCCATTCCTTCTCCTAGAGAGGAGATCACAGTCCCAGCAGTGGGAACATTAAAAGGCTGATTATACTATGCTTATGCTAGCAATAGTCCCGAAACTACATTTAGTTCGGGTTTTGGAATTAGGTGGTTAAGTCTAAAATCTGGTCTAGCCGGAGCGATCTAAAAGAAATGGGTTATGGTTTTGATGATGTCAGAATACATTTAATTACACACTATGGAAAAACTAAGATTATTTACTTTGACAAGGACAGCGATAACAACAAGCGTGCTATGTAAAAACGGTGGCATTTGGTGCAGAATTAATAATGATATATGATAATGATGTCTTTAGAAAGTCGTACAGAATAAATGGAGATTTTGAAAACTTGATTTATCTGTGACAAAAACTGCCAAATCTCCTGTCGGCATGGAGTTGCGATCGTTCCAACCGAAATAACAACAGTCATCTCTCGATGCGAGATTTGACAACAGATTGACATATGGACTAGGCAGGCAGGTATTTGGGAGAAGCGACAGGAAACGGAATGATGTAGTGATGAGTGAAGTGAAGGCTCAATATTGGACTGCAGTGGATGCCCTTTGGCCCGTTTAGAAGACATAAGACATTATGTCAGGAAATCAGGCATAATATTGATCCTTAAAACATAAAGTAGATCTCACAAAAGCACGCGTAGTATAATATTATCAGCCTGTAAGGGCCTACACAAGTGGGGACGGTATGGCAAAGGATTTTGCTGCCAGTCTGCTCATACTAGTCGCTTTGACACTGCGGCATTCCAGCACCTTGCCATGACATACCGCGTCCCGAAGTATGGCAGCTTCTGCAGCCCGAAGATGAAGACGGTTTTGGATTCATACAATCGAAAGAAATAAAAAGAATCAAAGAGTGAAATCAATAATTTATTTAATGACTTAAGATATGGTGTGCATAAATTAAAAAAATATTAAGAAATGAAGAAGTGCATCGACAAATCTTACATAAATGCTTTGTCATGCTATCCCTATCCATGTCTGTGTAAGCCTTTACAACTATAAGGATTCAGCCTCAAATACATTAAGGGACAAAATGACCTCCGACATGAGGTGCAACGCTATCAAAATTATCCAACAACATGTCCTGCGTCACATAGATTTAACGTTTTGTCCCTTAATGTATTTGTACCTTTAATTATTTTTCTCATAAGTTAAAAAAGAGAGAGAAGCTTTATTTTTTCTTTCCTTAAAAAGATTGTCGTTTAAAACAAAGAAAAATAATTAGTCTTTGCTTTTCTCATTATTTCACAGGTTGCAACAGTAACATTCATCTGTTGAACGTCGCCACTGAACATCAAGCCCTAGGCATTCCATTAAAATTCGCTTGTTACCGTACAATTGTGGTGCTTGCACCAAAAACGAGAGCCGTCGAAATGATAGTAAATTAAATTAAAATTAAAATTCCACAAGCGGTTACGACATTTTGCCCACGGGCGACATATACACTGCTAATGAGGTTATTGTTTAAAATTATGTTATAATTCTTGATTGTGGATATTATTTAAAAGGACAACCAAGAGCGTGGTCTCTCCCGAACTGCATAGAAAAGAAAGAGATGCGCATAAACACAATGCTTGCAAAATATAAAGCATTTTCGCGATTTGATTGTAAATTTTTTAATCCTATATTTTTCTGATTCTGTTTACTGCCGTAGTAGTATGTAATAGTACGCGGCAAATATATTGAACCATTTAAATCAATGGAAGTGGGGGCTGTGCGTAACCATATCAAATGGTTCGACTTATTTGCCGTGCACTATATAAACTTTTTCCTTTTTTAATATTAACATGATTAAATAAATTGTGACTAAGTCAGTATCTTGAAAAAGTTACAAGGACATTAGTACGTCAAGGGTTTTAATTAAAAAAAGTCTAACACCCCCCCGCGCTTCGCCCTAGAGCGAGAGAAGTCATTTTATGATTTACCGCCTAATTAAAAAATCCTGAATAAAATTTTCGATTCAAGACATTAGTTTGAAATACTGAAATCGACGTAATAGTTGTTTATGTTGCAACTCTTCAAATTAACGACTCGCTTTAACAGCAACACAAAATAATTACAGAAAATAAAATACCTCTCCACTCCTACCTAAGTACCCCATTTTAAATTGCATCCTACACAGATTACCCTAATGTAATGGGAATACATTTTAACGGTTCCCTTTCCCTCCTATTTCTCGCTAAAAACTCTTACACTCCCACACTTCTCAATCTTACGCCATTTTTATGCTTTCATCCAAAAGTGTTTATGCTTTCTCGAAAACCTTTAATATTATTTTGCTTAGAAGCCTCGACTTTTCTTCACAAGGAAGTTGTTAAATTACGAATAATTTATACTTCAAACGGTCTTGGAAAATTGAAAATTATGGAGTTGATAGCATATAATTTGAGGATCCCGAAAAAGTTGGCGTGAAAGAGGAGTCAAGTTATCTGCAGCGGGAGAAATTAAACAATAAGTTACCATTAGGGAAGTTCTTTTAGAAATTGTATCTATAGCTCGCTTTGAAGTATTTTCTTACCTTTTTATTTTCTTGGATTATGTGATTTTTTTTATACTTTAGAGATATGAAGAACAGAGTGTAAAGTCCCACATACATCCGTTGAAAAGGGAGGATTCTCCGACCACTCCGACCAGATGGATTTATTGTTTGATCTGGGCAACTACCCGAGAGATGATTACGGGCTGTTGTAAAGGTTCAAATCGCGTTCAGAACTCCAAATGCGCGTTGTAGAATTTCGTAGTTTAGTTCATATATGGCGTCATAGATGTCGCTACAATACCCACTATCTTACGAGAAACTCCCGAATATACACCGTTAAATTTTGGTCGTTTTAATCCCGCGGAAGGTCGATTCGGTACATGAAACACTATCGATTTGTAAAGAGAAAATTAAAAAGTAAAGTACTTTTTTTAAACTCGAATTAATTTAAGCATGTACGAAATTAATTTCTTGCTGAGAGAGGTCAATAAACTGTAGGTAGTTAGTACGCAACGACCAACAACTACATACAAGGTCATTGAGTCACTTTAAAGACAATAATTTCGTATATGCGGATATTAACTCGACTTTTAGAAAAGAAGTGTATACTTACTAAACCAGAATATTGACCTATTACGAGTGCGATGGTACTTTTCAGACTGTTTCCCTTTGTTTAAAGTGTCCCAAATGTCCGTTCACCTGGATTGTCTGTTGGTTGCACATGTCAGTGTTTAGGCTCATTTTTGTCACTCTTATGTGAGTCGGACAGAGCTCCGGCGGGATCTCATGGCGAAATGGCGCCAACGACTATCGCAACCTCGTTCGGGGCGCGCCACAATTGGGGCGATAAGGCCCATCCTTGAGGCGTGGCTGGAAAGACCTCACGGCGTTCTCAACTTCCGCACGACGCAGGTGCTTACCGAACACGGAAAGTTCGCTAAGTACTTGTTCCGGATTCGTGCGGAGGATTCGCCCGGGTGTCGCCATTGTGCGGAACACCCGGAGGACACGGTGGAGCACACTGTAGAGGTGTGCCCCGCCTGGGCGGAGCATCGCCGTGTCCTCGTGGAGGTGATCGGCGGCAGCGATCTCTCTCGCCGGGCCTTGGTTCAGGCCATGGTCCGTAGTGAGGAGGGATGGCAGGCGGTCGCCTCCTTCTGCGAAGCAGTAATGCTAGCAAAGGAGGAGGCCGACCGCATCAGGCAGAGGCAACGGGGCGCTCGCCCCAGCCGCCGCCGGGATTCCGATCCCGATTTCCGGCCACCGTAGGCGCGGGCTTGCGGACGGTGTGCAATGGGTAGCACGCTGTCCGATTGTCTGGTAACCGACCGGACCGAGCCCAAGTCGTCGACGGCGCGTTCTGTTCCCGCGCGCCTCAAGGAGCTGTCAGCACACCGAAGAGGCCCAGCCTGCTAACTGCAAGCAGGCAGGGTCGAAGCCTGCTGGGGTCAAGGGCCGTTTTCTGAGAGGAAGGCTCAGCCCCGGCACTATAGGCAACGAAGGAACGGGGTAGGTTTTTAGTCAGTAAGAGTCTGACACTACTTCCCGCTCCACCCAAGGGCGGGATTTGTCATTGGATGATTTTACCTACCATAAAAAAAAAAAAAAAAAAAAAAAACTCTTATGTGAGTATTTCTCTTAAGATTTTTATGTAGCGTTTTCTGGGCAGCGGCTCTTATTTGAAACTGCTGAAATATTTAGAATTAAAATATTTTTCAAAGATATTTTGGTGCTCTGTTTTGGTTCCAAAATTTACGTTATTTTTTTATTTTGCTGTAGGTACATATTTACGGAAATTGGTTAAGTAATGTCCATGTCTAATTATATTTATTCTCAATTTTTTAATGTTTTATATCATTTTAATTTTGTTCTTAATATACCATGTCTAAAATTAACTTTTATAATATTATTACATCTGACAATATTCAACTATTCAAAACTATTTCAATTACAAAGCGACGCTCCATCTTAAATAAACAACGCCTCCAATGCTTTAATAAACGTGACCATATACTAGAGCCGAAAAGTTTGATTAGAGGTACCATCGCACTCATTTCTGCGTGATCACTTGAAAAAAATTTGCTTGAATCCTACGGCGCCAAACCAAACCCTTCGAAGTTTTCGTTTCGAGTTCAAGCAAAAATGAACTTAGTGGTTGTCAGGCGGAAGTGTCTTTGATAGTACCATCGACAGGAAAAGAAGAATGTTAGACTCAAAGATATAGATCAAAACCTAACTCCACTTATACTGAGCCCTAAAAATGTTTTATCATTAACCATTGCATGTTATTGCAATCGAAGTTTCTTTATGTCATTTAGTATGAGTGGTGTATAATTGACTATTTTTTTTTTATTATTGATAGGTTCGCGCTTGACCGCTATCTCACCTATTTTGGTTGTTTCAAGCGTCAGTGGCATGACGTAGTCCAGACAGAGTCCGAGTCGTCGACGGTGCGTATCGTTCCACGCGCGTCTCTAGGAATTTTCAAACTGTAGGAGCCCAGCAGGCTCAAAGCCTACTGGGGCCATGTACCATGTGAAACTTTGCCTTCGTTTAGGAGGAACAGGAGTGGGTTTTTAGTCAGTAAAAGTCTGACACTATCTCCCACGCCGCCCAAGGGTGCGGAGATGTCATTAGAAGATATTTCCCCACCTGAAAAAAAAAGTGACATGATGTATTTGACACCTGTCAGTCGTTATCCAGCTGTCGATCGGAGCAGTTGGTATGTTGGCATGCCGTGACGTTGGTGAACCGTAAAATACTATAATATATTAAAATACATGTATTGATTGGTTAAAGATTCTGGAGTGGCGGCCGCGTACCGGAAGACGCAACGTTAGAAGGCCTCCCACAAGGTGGACCGATGACCTGGTCAGGGTCGCTGGAGTCCGATGGATGCGAGACGCACAAGACCGGCCATTGTGGTTTTTTTTTTTTTTTTTTTTTTTGTGGCAGGTAAAAATCATCCAATGACGAATCCCGCCCTTGGGTGGGGCGGGAAACAGTGTCAGACTTTTACTGACTAAAAAACCTACCTTTCCATTCCTTGCCTTTATCCTGGGGCCTTTGGTGACAGTCTCACATAACCTTTGGCCCCAGTAGGCTTCGGCCCTGCTGGACCCCTACAGTATGCTGACAACTCCTTGAGGCGCGCGGGAACGGTGCGCGCCGTAGACGACCTCGGCCATTGTGGTGACGCTTGGGGTAGGCCTATGTCCAACAGTGGATGTCTTTTGGCTGAAATGATGATGATGATGATGATTGGTTAGTTAATAAGACCTAAGGTTTGTTATACCTAAATAAATAAAATCAATAATTAGCAGTAGAATACAGTATGTAAATGCCGCTTATCGCGCGCTGAACAAGACAATTAACGTCATACATCATTTGCGTTCGTCTGGAGGCTACTGTTAGAGACGGGTGCCGGACGTTATCGCTCCATTGTTTCGCTGTCAATTACTGAATGGGGCGTTTGACGTTGCCGGTATTCTTCTTGTATATTGAATTACTGTATTTTTTCTTTTGGGCTTTGTTTACTTTTCCTTGCGAATTTTTCTTCTTTTTATTGGCTACAGTAAAGTTTCTGAATGTTCACGATCTAATTTCAATGTCAATCTTTCAAATTATACCATTAATATCATATGTTTTTTTCAGTTTTTCGTCATTAATATATCGTCACCTGTATGGCAAACTTGGGAATCTGCCGTTTGCGTAAATGCAATGGGTAGCACGCTGTCCGATCGTCCGGTAACCGACCGGACCGAGCCCAAGTCGTCGACGGCGCGTTCTGTTCCCGCGCGCCTCAAGGAGCTGTCAGCACACCGAAGAGGCCCAGCCTGCTAACTGCAGGCAGGCAGGGTCGAAGCCTACTGGGGTCATGGGTTTATTTCCGAAAGGAGTGCTCGGCCCCGGCACGATAGGCTACGAAGGAACGGGGTAGGTTTTTAGTCAGTAAGAGTCTGACACTACTTCCCGCTCCGCCCAAGGGCGGGATTTGTCATTGGATGATTTTACCTACCATAAAAAAAAAGACACTGGCCCAGGGTGGACGTATTGCTTCATGTCACATGTCTTCGAATTTTTTATTCTAGGACATGCCGGTTTCCTCACGATGTTTTCCTCCACCTTTTTTTGAGAGTAGCGGTGATGAAATAAATTACTTTGAGTAATGCACCTGCCGGGGCAGTTGCCACTGAGCCGCCACTGCTCTCAATGTTTTTCATAGACTATAGATAGATGAACAGTAAAATTGTAATTTTTGTACATACAACATTATATCCAAGGATCGTGCTAACATATTATCAGACCTCTCATATGCAAAAGCAAAGACAGGTTGGATCATGCCATTTTCTCTGTTTTTAGATTCAAAGATTTTTCATCTTTAACCATCGTTTCATTTTATCAACTTCACCGTCAAACATAAGAAAACGCTCAATGAACCGTAATGAAATGAAAATACTCATTTAAATAGGAAAATAGATATCTTTATTCTAGAAAAATATGTTACAAAATTATACTTAGCTACTATAAGACGTCTATTAACTAATAAATATGCGATGAGAATATAATTATTGATTAATAAATCATGAAATTGATGAAACATAATAATAAAATTATATATTTTCGATTTTCACAGTAATTAAATAATTCCTAATTACATAGGATAGGTTAAAGAAAGCCATGTTATGCAATTTTTTTTATAGAACTTTTATTCGACTTTTAGTGCTGTATGAAAGTAGAGGGTTATTCCCGACTAAATATTTTTTAATGACAATATAAGGAAAATTCTTATGACTGTTTGGAATGAAGTGGGTATATTCCTATTTGATTCAGTAAACTGCTATTGCAAATGTAACAAATGTTAGTTTATTGAAATTTCCTTGAAAGTAAAAGGATCCAATACATGGTTCTAATAAAACCATTACACATTTTTTTTTTAATATGGCTGCCTTATACCTACGTTATCGCACGCAAAAACACTTTACAATATTAACAAACTTCGTATAGCGTGATGAAATCATTTTTTTCAGTATTTCAAAATAATATTATATTATTATGATGTGAGAATGAATGATGTTTATGAAAAAGTATTTTATTATTTAAATAAAATAAATTACTTCTAGTACCGAATGTTAGTGCGAGAATGTATGTGAGCGTATATTTAAGAAAAGAGAACTCTATAACTATAAAAATAAAGTTGAAAATTGAATGACATTTAAAAGAAATTTCGTCGTAGTAAATCATAGACGGCTGTCTTCTTTTATACTCTCGATGGGTTTTTCTATTTGACCAAATTACTTATAATATGATAATTTCTACAATAATGGCGAGTTTGTTACTGTTTTCTGCTTAAATCTACAGCTTCCTGTAATATATTCCGTGAGACGGGGAATGAACTGGTGCCTGGACCACATCCTCCTCAGGTTTGGGTTTTGGCACGAACGGGTTGTGGTAAGGATCTGCGTTCAACCTGAAATAATTTGAAATTGTTTAAATTTAATATTATGTATAACTATTCTAAGTTTATAATAATAAATTAATCTGACATTTTTTATTTCATTTTTATTTTTTGTGCCGTTGATTATAATTCATTTTTATTTCATTTTGACATGATAAACTTAATACTTTTTGACTTAGTGACTGTATTACATAAATTTGAATGTGTCTGTTTTTGGAATATTATTATCTAATATTATTATTATCTAATGTTACAATGTTTTGCATGCCCTAGTTAAGGCAGTTAGTATGGATCATCAAATTTGACAAACACCTGTAACCTGTACCTACTTTCTGTGCAAATAAAGATTCTATTCTATTCTATTCTAAGACATTACTGACACCTAAGCCTCGTAAAGCACGTTCATCTTTGACAGTTGTTACTGCTCGTCAGTATCAGTCGTCAGTATCCAAGAAGTATCATATTGCCTGGTAACTAAGTTGTGGAGGGAGGATAGGCAGTCGCTACATATAACGCAGATATTCAGCTGCATCTGCTTAGATTTGAAGCCGACCTCAAGCTAGTTGGGAAAAGGCTCGGGAACTAATAAAACTAGTACTTGACTGCGATCCCTTTTAATCTTTTAATTGATATAAGCTAGTGCTTAACTGCGATCCCACCTGATGGTAAGCAGCGATGCAATCGATAATGGTGAAGCGCACTAGTTTATTAAGAGCTTATTTACTGTAGCCTTGAAGATACCCAAATTATTATCGGGCAGAAACCGCAACAGGCACATTGTGTTGGATCACTAATTCAACATTACTGACTTTATCCACACAGCACTTTTATTTCCTTGACTTGCTCTTTCTAAAATCGACAACCGACTACTCTAGTGGGTGCGAATACCCGCTATTAATAAAATTGAGGACCGGATCTACCGCCATCTTGGCAGAAACAGTTAACTATTTATTCAAGAAAGTATATGTATAAAGACAACCAGAAAAATCCTTACAAAAATATAAATGTCTGAAACATTTGATTTAATGTCACATAAAGTTCAAGAATTATTTAATGCACCACTTTAAATGTAAAATCGTCATTTGACAAAACAAACAGATATCAAAACTAACGCCATCTAGACGACAGTTATTTCTAACTTTAAAATATCAGCTGTCACACACGACAACAAGTGTCATTGTCATTTGAAAACCTTATCCAAACAATAAGATTCCAACATTCGGCCATCCGCATAACTTACGCGTCCCTGCGTAATTGCGAGTGTCTTTTACTTTAACGATCAAATTTTAAAGAAATGAAGGTAATGGTAGTTTGCGAGACTTCGTTCTTGTTCACTGTTCCGCATACCTCTAACCAACCTCTGGTGAACCTCGACTACGAACATTAACGCAGCCTTCATGCAGCTACCACATCGTGATGTCATATATCACTTCCTAAAACTCTTGAGCCATGCAGCCAGCACCTACGGCTTTAAAAGGTAACCTCACCACAAGCATGCCAACCTGATCTTAGCCCCATCAGTGATCTATGCGGTATCCGGTTCTGACTCAAACCAAACTTCCACGACCTGGCGTGCATCACGACGCCTGAAAGACTCTTATCAATCATTTATGTTGCCACATAACAAATTAACGACCAAAAATTATAAATCCTACATTGCAGTTCAGAATTCTCCGTGCGATCTAACCACATAAAAATCTGACATCAACCACCAGACAGCTGCCCGGATGAGACAACAACATCCATCTGTTCGGAGGATCCTTGGTTTTTGAGTAAGGTTTACGGGGACCTGACACTCTGTCCCCATACCTGTAAATTACAATTGCATAAAAGGAACACTACCATTAAAAAATAACAATCCGGTACATACAACTGTATGTACTTGTAATATGGTATAATATGTACTAAATACTTTACTTGTGGAACACGGCGTTACTATCTTGAAACTTAAAGAGCGGTGCAAGTCGCTTCTACCTTGAAGCCGCCAACATACAACTGTACGTTATAAACCATGTATTCGGTCAATATGTGGCTCAAAGACTATCGAATCTTGTGAACCTCATTTTAAATCCTTAAAATTTATGACTGTACCAGCTATGTACATTTACGAAACTGCTTTGTTTGTTAGAATCAATTTATATCTGTTTCAAAAGCTATCAGATTTTTTTTTTTTTAAAGACTTCAGTGCGTCCTCAATGTATGAACAAAAAGTGTGAAAATAAGCTTTTTTTTTTGGCATCGAAAACTCAATAATTCAAAAATTTGCCCTTATTAACATTTAAGAAAAGTCTATCTCGCTATTAATGGATAAATGTTACTATATTTTTTTCTTTATGACAATTTGTAATATTTCTCATTATACAATCACATGGTTTACATATTATGTAAACCTTCGAAGCAATTTTGAAATATTATAATTTTAAAGACTGTTTTGAGATTTCTTTTAAGTTCGTTTTCAATAATACATTTTATAAAAATAACTAAATTTAAAATAGTTCTTTTAGCCTATTGTAAGAGTTTATTTTTTTTTTTTATATTATTATTTTCTTTGCTTTTTTTTGTCTTTAACTATTCATACGCCTTCAAACCTATGTTTAACAAATTGAAATTCTGATTCTGATCCTGTCTAATTACGTTACTAGTGGCACAAGTCGCTACTACCATACCACTGGAGCAGTACAAGTCGCTACTACCTTGAAACCACTGGGGCGGTACAAGTCGCTTCTACCTTGAAGCCGCCAAAATAAAACTGTACGCTATATACTGTATTACTGGTGGTACTAGTCGCTACTACCTAGAAACCACTAGGGTGGTACAAGTCGCTACTACCTTGAAACCGTCAGAACTTGTATGTTCTAATAATTATGCTTTGCACACCTTATGCATTAATTGCGCTGTGCACTCAAACAACTATGCTTTGCACAGCTTGTGCATTCTAACAATTACGTTTTGCACGGCTTGTGCATTCTAACAACTACGCTTTGCATACCTTGTGCAATCTAAAAAGTATGCTTTGCACACCTTGTGCAATCTAACAAGTATGCTTTGCACACCTTGTGCAATCTAACAAGTATGCTTTACACACCTTATGCATTCTAATACAGATTCATATTTGTTTATTTGCTCAAACAAATCAAAAAAATTATTTGCTCCAATAATTATACTTTGCACACCTTTTACAATCTAACAACTATGCTTTGCACATCTTGTGCACTCAACAACTTCATATTATTATCTTTTGCACACCTTGTGCAATCTAACAAATATGCTGTGCACACTTTGTGTATTCTAACAACTAAGGGCTGATTTCATCATTCAATATAAAAACTTAGTTCAACCAAACTGAGCTCAGCGTAATCTAGTTTAAAGACACGTGTCATAAACATGGGCGACAACAAAAGAATTGAAACTGAGTTAGCCTAAACTAGATTAAATTCATATCGGTGAAATGCAAAATGAAGCTATAATCTCGATTAGACGCTCTAACTGTGTTTTGTTTTAAATAATCGCGATCAGTTTATTGGTGAATTTGGCTCTAAGCTTTGCACACCCTGTGCGTTCCAATTCAGATTCATATTCCTTAATTTTTTTTTCAAATAAATCTAACCTATATATTTGCTCCACGCTGCACCCATTGCTACTGCTTTTAGAACAATGATTGCACACAACAAATGTTATAAAACATGCTAGTTCTTAGTCTCGGCCTTGTTTGGAAAATGACTTTATCGGATTTAAGGTTGGCTTATCAAGCCTTTTAATACTCATGTAATCACTAACAATGTCTGCTTAGTGGCTGTAAAAATTCAAATTCAACTAGACTACTAACTGTTTTCAAATAGACCCAAATAATTGAAAACAATATGATGAACCCGTACATTCATATAATTATTGTAGGTTAAGCAACACAACACATCAGCAACATATTTCAAAGTTGTACCTACTTGTCTCAGATTAAAGTTATGATTAGTCTGATACAAGATCATTTGTTAATTACTCAAGCCCCAGGCGAACGCCAGCGTTAGCACACCTATTGTCTTTCTATTCTGTCTAATTACGGTATTCAAATGATTAAAATAAATCCACAAACGATATTGCCGTCCATGTTAAATTTATATCAATGAAACACCAGTAAAATAAGGGTAATAGCCGTTGATTTAAAACAAAAACCACTACATTTATACACATTTCAATTAAAATACAATGAGGGTAACTTGTAAACCCACAGCTCGAAATAAAAACTTATCAGAAAAATATGAATAGGTACCCCTTGGTTTCTTCAAAAAATCGATATTGACCTTACTGGATCAGTGAATCTCTTCAATGATGAGGAAATTATAATCAAACTCAGTTTTTCTTTGAATATGTACCAAACAATTGTGTCAGTTTAAAGATAAACAAACCTATTTGCGTTCACAAATGCTACCAGCACAATATTAAATACTCCAATACAGTGTAAGGTACTGAACCAACACAATCTGTTACAACAAACCCAATTTAAATTTATTTCGTACTATTTGACAGTTATCTTTTAAATACAGGAACATTACAAAAAGGAAGAAAAAAAAAAACAGGTAGAAAATAAAATTAGTTTTCTTACCCTATGACAGCTTCAAATCAGAACAACCAAACTTACGTATGTGGGCCTGGATATAATTGGCTGGTATAACCGACCAACTATTAATATCCCGCTTCTGAATTGTTGGATCACTAATTCAACATTACTGACTTTATCCACACAGCACTTTTATTTCCTTGACTTGCTCTTTCTAAAATCGACAACCGACTACTCTAGTGGGTGCGAATACCCGCTATTAATAAAATTGAGGACCGGATCTACCGCCATCTTGGCAGAAACAGTTAACTATTTATTCAAGAAAGTATATGTATAAAGACAACCAGAAAAATCCTTACAAAAATATAAATGTCTGAAACATTTGATTTAATGTCACATAAAGTTCAAGAATTATTTAATGCACCACTTTAAATGTAAAATCGTCATTTGACAAAACAAACAGATATCAAAACTAACGCCATCTAGACGACAGTTATTTCTAACTTTAAAATATCAGCTGTCACACACGACAACAAGTGTCATTGTCATTTGAAAACCTTATCCAAACAATAAGATTCCAACAATTGTTCCAATCCTTCGATAAACGATAAGGCGAAACGCTTAGTCCAACAACGTAAAGGTGGATACCCGCCGTACGTCGGGTTGTCTTATGGCAGAAATAAGATGGCGAAATCAAGTCATGCACTTCCGCACACTCACCAAATTGCGTCCTGTAATAGACTGAAAGGCTGGCAACCCTACGCCTGTGCTCAAGGCTTTGTAGCTATAGCCAAATCTGGATCACCAATTAGCCTCTTCGCACGCTTTCCATCGTTTCGAAAATTGAACATTGTTGTTGAACAGTTTCATTCATAGCAAATAAAAACCGTGGCAACACATACAGAAATACAATTTGTCCTAAAATAACAGAATAACCACTTCAATCTGCCCGTTGCCCCAATATCCAATATAACCCTAAATATGTCAACAAACTGCAAACCGAATGAATCCCTATTGACACGATGACGCTTTTTAGTCCAACTATAGCCTGAAGCTAGCCCAGATACGTGCATAATTGATTTTCAGCGGATTTCAGCTAACTGACACGGCCTGTGCAGCGGGAATGAATGATCCTTGGGGATAATGACTCTGATCCAGTTTCCTGAATGAGGGAATTTAGTCTGATGTTATTGTAGAGATTGTTACTGTTAGAGAGAATCATTTTCTACAGAAATTTTAATACGACTCAGCTACTCGTATTAAAAATCTCTTTCCATTACTTCATGTTGCAGTTTGCCTGCTGCAGTCTTCCCGTCCGATTATAATTTAGGTATCTTCAAGGCTGGAGTGAATAGGCTCATTCTTAATAAACTAGTACGCTTCACCATCAACGATTGCATCACTGCTTCTCATCAAACGGCATTTCTAGTCAAGAACTAGTGTATAATATTATTTTTTTTAAATGTGGATATTATATTTATATTAAATATACCTAGCTTAAACTGTCTCACAGTTGGGCAAAGGTCTCCTTCAATCCCTTTCATTGTTCCCGTCTTTGAGCCACTTCTTGCCAATGTTATTTTTTTATGTATGTTAAACGTATCTTAATTTGAAGTATAGGTACATTCTTTTGTACCCATTTTATTCCTAACTAGCGTCTGCCAGTAGATTTCTCAAAAATATTAGTGAATAATATCTCAGTAATTTTTAAAATCAATCCATAAAATGATCTGTTTGTAACATCAAAGCATTTTGCATAAAATATATGATCATCATCAGCCTTTTAATGTTCCCACAGCTGGGACACAGGCCTCCTCTCTAGGAGATTGAATGGGAAAGGGAATCCACCACGCAAGCCCAGTGCAGATTGGTGGATGTCACGTTTCTTCGAATTTTTGATTCTAGGACATGCCGGTTTTCTCACGATGTTTTCCTTCGCCGTTTTGAGAGCAGTGGCGATGCAATAAATTACACAACGTAATGCGCCTGGCTGGGTTTGAACTCGCGACCTACCAGTCGTAAGTCGGGGCCGTTACCACTCGGCCACCACTGCTCAAATATATGATAATTATAACAAAAATGTAACTATCTTATAGTTACAGTTAGTCTCCATATTCGCTGAACCTATTTTGACAAAACTTTTACTGGTAGATAGCTGATGTTATAAGAAATAATTTAGGCTACATTAGATTGTTACACGCCTGATTCTTACTTATAAAAACGTCGCGTGGCGTCGCGTGACGTTTATCAAGTATAGCTGTACAAGGTAGTTTCCTCATAAAATGTATGGAGACCAACACCCTAAATCGGAGTACGAGGCCCACGTGTGCACAATGTAGTTCTACCTTTAGAGGTCTGCGTAAAAATAAAATAAAGATATACAAACTTGTAAAGCGTGATGGCCTTAGCGCAGTCCACGTTGTACCACCAGTCGCAGGCAAACTTGGCCTGGTCGAAGAGTGTGCCGTTGGTACAGAGGAATGAAGCTCCTTGTTCACCTTCGCGACCGTCGTGGCAGATGTGGTAAGCCTTGAAAAAAAAAAACAATTCTGTGAGTAGTGGACAGTGCCAACAAAATTGATGGTCAAAGTGATAAAAAAGAGTTATTACTTTTACAAATTATATTTGCGATAGTATTGTACAATTCAACGTGGCAATGCCAGTCTTCTGGGCACATTTTCGGATGACACCGATGTTGTTTTTGTATTACATGTACTGAGTTAAGTTTAGTATAAAAGTATTTATAGTTTAGATAATTAATATTTAAGTTTCCTAATTAGTTCGTTTAACCAATAAAATAAAACTAAATCCATGCGATAGTATGTTTTCTTTTTGTATTTGAGGCGAGAAATCATCGAAGACACATGTGAAAACGATGTGCACGTTAAAAGTGTTCGAAAAATTTCCACATCTTCAAAAAAATATTGAAGAGGTTGCAAACCTTCTCACTTTTGACGTAGACTTTTCTTTAGGAATAGAATTTTCTATGAAAACCGCAGTAAGTAGTTATTCCTACTTTATAACTTCCGAGATGACTAGCTAGAAGCTAAGCTTAATTGATGGGAACTTCATTCTACAGTTCTATACTTGCAGATTAGAAACCAGCGATATCATTAAAAAAAAAAATAACATTAACTAAGAAATTAATTAGCCTTTAGGAAAGCGAAATATTTTTTATTAAGAACAACATAAAACAAAATTTTACTTAAGTAACTCCAAAAAACTGGCCGAGCTTCCGAAGCAATTATTTGGGCAAACATTGTCGAAATGGACGGCATTTTTCCACAGAAAACTTGGCTCGGAAAGTTATATTAATTTTAGTAGAATTATAACGTGATTCTAATAATAACTTGGAATGACCGGCCCTTGAAGCCTTTGAGGTTAGTCAGCTACTACGACAATATCTCGAAACTTATTCAATTTAGTGAAATTGGTCGACCATAACGATTAGACTGGGCTCAAATATATAATTAGAATTAAGAAGTTTGGTTAATCGAGTTATAATAAGAAATTTCTTTGATATATTTATAATTTACGTAATAATCGGTAAAAGAATCCTTTGCGTGTATTAAAATGAAGACAGTAACAATTACAATGACATAATTATGGCTTTGAAGTGTGGTCGCTCACAATGGGCGTTTCTTATCATCAGAAGGTTTAAAGTTACCCAAAGGGATATGAAAAGGAGTGCTCAGAGTTTCCTTGCGTGATCCCATCAGGAATGAAGATATATTACCGACATAAGCCAAAGCTGAAATTACGGACAAGGGCCGAGTGGCAACCGCGTGACAGAAGACGCATTGCAAGACAATATAAACCGATGACCTGGTGAGCGCTAGAATCCGCTGGATGCGAGACGCACAGGACCGGTGTCATTATAGCGACATTTGGGGGGGCTATGT
Source organism: Leucania comma (assembly GCA_958295575.1). NCBI lineage: Eukaryota > Metazoa > Arthropoda > Insecta > Lepidoptera > Noctuidae > Leucania > Leucania comma. Next base: position 22,571,093 of record OY282467.1, on the reverse strand, counting down.
CTAGCAGTGTATGATGATGATGATGACTCATTTATTTATAATAAATATTTAAAGTTTATTTAGCAAAGTTAAGCGGAAGCTCATTTTTATCATCAGTAAGACAGGGCTAAAGGCTAGGCTTGATAACAATACGTATAGTGAATAGTTGACAAAATAAATACAGTACTTAAATAAAAACCGAAATGCAATACCCACTTTCAGAACGTAATCTAAAAACCTCATATACCCACACTCATAGCAATCCACAAGGAGATTCTCAATCAACGAAGATTAAAATAATCTTGTACAAGTTAGAAGGATATGAAATGTTATTGGAACTCCAGTGAATGATACTGAGATATACAGCTATAGTACACAGATTGCAGAAGTGATTGCTACTGTATCTTGCATCATAAATCGGACGACAGCACATGGACTCAATGAGAAAAGTTGAGATCGAATAAACTGAACATACTCGTACATTGGTTTATATTCTTGATCGAATATCTGGTCGGACTGTATTGCTTAATACTGTTTTAGTTTTATTGTTGACCCTGTTGCTATTTCGTTTATTGGAATTGTTTGCAAAATATAAATAATTTAATTCACGGTTTTGAAATTTCATTTGCATATGCAGAAGGGGTAAAATATAACATATAAAACATTTTAAGTAAAGTAGCTGCAGTGGTGGCCGAGTGGTAACGGCCCTGACTTACGAGTTGTACAGTATCGCCGACGGATTTTGGCGCGCCTGAAGTTAGGCTCTGCGAACTTTAGCGCTTGTGCACTCGTAAAAAATAAATAGTTCGAAAAAATAAATGCCAGTAGCAGTTGTTATTGCTTTTAACAACAGTTATTGGCATTTATTTTTATAAATCATTTATTTGGCGCGCTTATTATGAGCGCTAAAGTTCGCAGAGCCTAACTTCAGGCGCGCCAAGATCCGTTGGCCGTACTGTACCTAGGTCGCAAGTTCAAACCCAGCACGCCTATTACTTTGTGTAATTTATTTCATCACCACTGCTCTCAAAAACGGTGAAGGAAAATATCGTAAGGAAACAGGCATGTCCAAGAACCAAAAATTCGAAAACATGTGACATTCACCAATCCGCACTGGGCCCGCGTGGTGGGTTACGGCCCATTCCCTTTCCTAGAGAGGAGGCCTGAGTCCCAACAGTGGGAGTATTAAAAAGCTGATAATGCTAAAATGATAAGTAACCTTTCGAAATTTTAACATTTAAAAAGAAAACATACTCGTACATGGTGATATTTTTTCATCATGCTCCAATTAATTATAAATTGCAGAAAATGTCTTTAAATGATTTGAAATTTATATGTACTTGGTTGCGCGAATAAGCTGTGGACTGTATGTTTAAAAAGCGATCTAAGGTTTGTTAACAATATGCAGGTACTGTGCCTGGCATGGGATGGATGTATTAGGGAGGAACACTAACCTTTTGACCTCGAAGGTTCCACGTGGCGCCGGCCGGCGAACCTCGACTTCGTACTTTCAATCACTGCCAGGTCCTGTATTGCACTACACTGCACTATTGTTGAGTCTTTGAATGGTTGGATCACGAAATAGTCAATTTTCTTGTAATTTCGAGCGGGCGATGTTAGCGGAGCGGTCACATTCACAATCGATGCACAAAAAACGTAATGTCATTCCAATTCTTGAGGTCGTGCGGGGAAGGGAAGCGGAAGGGATAGGATTGCTAGGCCAAAAAATAAATTACAAAAAACAAAATCGCGGATCATAGCAAATTGGCGCAACCAGTACTTATGTTCTTTTATGTTTAGCTTCATCTAGTTTAAATTGACGTGCAAAAGTGTTATTTACAGCCTACTACTACATTTTACTAGCAATTTTACTTGCGTTAAAGCAAAAAAAAATCCCAAGAGATAATAAAATAATATTTAGATATATAAACTAACATGTTACATATTAAAAAAAAAAAACTTAACTAACATTAGGTACAATTGTAATATAATCTTATAGGATTGTCCCTTTATTTATTTTGCCCAGTATTTATTTTGTCCCAAGGGACACTCCTGGGATAAAAGTATCCCGAATGCTATTCCAGGAAATGGAGTACCCGTGTGTCACATACAGAGACGTTCAGCCCGTTAAGCGTGACGAAGTACTTAACAACACACACATAGATAGAAATATTCGCTTTTATAATGTTAGTGTGATTTGTAAAATATTTTCTTTTTTATCATTTGTTAATCAATCACATCTCAGCAGCTAAAAGAATTTGGAAGTTTCGAACATAGAAATACCATGACCTGGAATTGCGCGCACTGTTCCCGCGTGCCTCAAGGAGTTGTCAGCAAGCTGTAGGGGCCCAGCAGGGCCGAAGCCTACTGGGGCCAAAGCTTATGTGAAAATGAAACCCGGGGCCCTGGGACGAAGGTAATGAAAGGAGCAGGGTAGTTTTTTAGTTAGTAAGAGTCTGACGCTATCTCCCGCCCCACCCAAGGGCGGGATTTGTCATTTGATAATTTTACCTAACATAAAAAAAATTACCTGGAATTGGCAATAGATTTTTTTTTCCCGTAGTATTCCTGATCCAGAATGATAATTTTAAACTTTCAGGCAGACCAAGCCGGAGGATAAAGCTTGTAAATAATCATAAATTCGTATCTGGGTGACTCATTGTTAATATTTTAAAGCAAGCTTCTCATGAGACAAGGTTCCATTCCCCAGAATAATTATGAATAGACTTTGTTCAAATCTCTGTGACTGTTGAAATTCTCATAAGAATAGCCTACAGGAAACAATGCGTTGACATTAAACACACATGTAAGACCTTTAAGTAAAGGTAGCTGTCAACGAGCGATGAATTAAGATGGATGTGATAACATTGTTTAGTGTTATAGTGATAGTAGATATATTATCTATGGTAGCATATTTGTTTCCCACCAATTTGAGAGGTTCCTGTTTCGCCTTTATGACGGTTAATGACGGAAAAAAGTCCAACTTTGTACAGTGTTTTTACAAGAGCTTAAAGTTTTAATAAATATTAAATATATGGTGGAAGAGTGCCCCGTTTAGGTGGAGCACCACCGTGTCCTCGTACTGGCGATCGGTGGTGCCGACCTCTCCCGGCTCTGATTCAGGCCATTGTCCAGAGCGAGAGAGAATAGGAAGCGGTCACCTTCTACTGTGAAAAAGAGATGGCCGCAACCGTGAGGGGATGGACATTCTCATGCCCCAACCAAGAAGGAAGGCAAAGGACCACTAAAGGCACATGGAAGGATATAAGTAGTAAACGTCTGATACTCCTTCTAACTTCTTCCAGAAGTTATTCGCTAATTTCTCAACCCCCAAACTCCCGCAGCCGTAACAGATATAACTTTATTATTATTTAATTTTGTTGCAGATTTGTTTTTTTTTATTATTCTTAGTTTTTATTATTATTTTATTTTATTGTTGATTTGTTTTTTTTAATTATTATTATTAGTTTTTATTATTATTTAATTTTATTCTTCGTCAATTTTAATATAACCTTTTTTGTAACTTTATTGTTACACAATGGATTTATTTTGCTTATTTTATTTAGTTTGTTGCCACTTAGGATTACTGCCTAATAAGCCACAGTAACTTACACCTAGTTTAGGAGTCAAGGCGTTAAAATGGCCTTAATTATTATAAGCCTTTGTAAGTGTATATGTCTAAGAATTTTGTCATGGAAAGGTTATGATGGAAAACTAAAATTATTATTATTTTCTTACACTTGTCCCAACTTTCCATATCTCCCTTATTTCGTTGATCCGCGGTAAAACCATAACAAAAGATGTAAGAGTAAATAACTTTACCCTTATGTTCATGTCGCAGTACCCTTCCGTGACCCGTTTTTGTTTTTCAATGGTTTCCCTATTAATTAGTGAGTATGTTTGACTTTAACGTTCAAATATTTTCTTTGAAATATTTTACTAGGCTTTGTTTTCCACGGAAAATATTTAATCAGTCTGTAAACACATACCTATTATTTATTCATAGAAGGGTTTTAGCATAATATTTCCGTCTAATTTATGGTTTGTAAGAAAATGTTTTATGATAAAGTTAAAAGTTAAAAATGTAACGAAGTGACGTGAAGTTCAAAAAATTCTAATAAATTGATAAGCATATTTGAGTATACCTAAATATTTTTTTTTTATTTTTTTTTTTTTTATTTTGTATAAACTAGGCTTTGAACGTTTGATTAGTGACATGGTTCTAAATAATACACGGACGGGTTTTAGACAGTAGAATCTGACACTCCCTCTCCCACAGAAGGAGAAGATAGTAGATGTATTCTGACCCTCAAAAAAGGAGCATCATTCCACCTTACACTCAATTACCTAAACAACTAATACGAGTACTATTCTTATTTTTATATTGGAAACCAAATAGGAAGACACACAAATTCGTTTGTAAGCAGAATTTTTTTCCTTGGAATACACACACCCGAAACTTAGCATAAATAAAAAAAGGTTTTAATTTTTAAGGTTTTTTAATTTTTTAGTGTTTTAATGGTGTTAAGAGCCGGTTGTAGTCACTGAATATTTTGTATGAACTCCGGCCGGGTATATTTCGACTTCGCGGCCCCGAAACAAAGGTTTCATTTTTACACAAAAAAAAACCGGGCAAGTGCGAGTCGGACTCGTGCACTGAGAGTTCCGTGCAAGCTTACTATGAAAACAGTTCAATTCCCGAATTGAGATGAGAAGATATTTCCGAATCGCATTTTTTTTTGTGACGGAACTATAAAGTGTCAGATTTTTTCCTATATTTGTGTTATGAGACCTCACTTCATGCCAAATTTCAGAATTGTAGGTCAACGGAAACGGAAAGTATGAATTTTGATTCCCGTAAGAGTGACGAAAACGTATTATTTTTCTTGCGACATAAACGGCCATAAATTATTTTTATCTTTTTTTGTTAACTTAGAAATGTCATTTTTTCACAGCTTCAAGGGACCGCAGACTTGAATATACAGTTTAAATTTCAACTTGACACCTCCAAGCGTTCTCGAAATAAAGGGTCTTGACAGGCAGACAAACAGACAGACAGACGGACAACAAAGTGATCTTATAAGGGTTCCGTTTTTCCTTTTGAGGTACAGAACCCTAAAAACAACTTTTCAAGGTTTATGTTTTGGCGAAGCCCTTTTAAAAACTATTCGTATTATTTTTTTTAAATTTTCAAATATTGCCGTGACGTAATCTCGTAGACATACGTTTGAATTCATGAGTTAGGGTCAGATTGGCGATTTATTTTTATCAAGCCAACCAATTTATATCATATTTTGATTTTTGCCCGGCGGTCGGTCATATAATCGATTTTAAAATAAATTTTCGTTGTGTTCTCTTTTAATTTTTTAGATTATCAGAGGTTTAAAAAGATTAAAAAAAAAATTAGTAATAATAACTCGTTAGGCGGCTGGATCAAGGGCTTGATTCAGAAAGCGGTACTCCTGGACACGGCTCGTTTGTTAGGAGGTTCCTTTCTCTGGAGCCCTGACCGCCGTAGCTTGGACCCTGTTCCCGATACCGGTGGGACACTATTTTTTATATTTTTAAATGTTTTTTTTTTTGTAAGTTTTTTAAAAAATATTTTAAGATGTAATTAGTAAGTTTATAAAATGAATAAATGAAGTAATAATAACATTCCACAACTATCACACAATGTCGTCTAGTTCCAAGCTAAACAGAGCTTGTGTTATGAGTAAATAACTAATAAACATACTTATATAATAAAGATAAATTACACCCAGACATAGAACAAATGATTGTGCTTATCACACAAACATTTGCCCTGGGTGGGAATTAAACCCACAATCTCTGGGTATGGTAGTCAGGGCCACTAACCACTAGACCAACAGGTCAGTCAAAATGAGTAGAACCAGGCCTTAAAATTTTCACGAAAACATTGTCGCAAACGAAATCGCTAGAAAAGTGCTAGTAAACCATATTATAATGTATTTCAGCGCTATGCCACACGTAATACCAAATCCATTGAGCAACACAATCTAAACGTATAAGCTTCTAAAGCGGTGCAGCGGTATAGCGGTACAGCGGTGCAGCGATGGAAGCGACACAGGTGATAGCTTTGTGCTGTCGAATACTAGATTGTCACTCGATTACTTAAAGCTTTGGTTCATATAATATACTTAGAGAATTGAAACGGTAATGCAGATGTTATTTTAATGTCATTTAAATGGGAATACGTATCGCCTGCTATGTGGTGCGTAGATCGGTGTTGGAGTAAAATATTCGATTTGTTAATGTTTTTTAGGATTCCTTACCTCAAAAGGAAAAAAAGGAACCCATATAGAATTAATTCGTTGTCCTTCTGTCTTGTAAAAAAAAACTTTTTTCGAACTGAATTCGGGAATTAAAATGTCTTCATAGGTAAGTTTCTACGGAACCCTCAGTGTCCAGTTTTTTTTTTGTATTTTAGTAAGGGTTTCATACAAACTACCTATGAAAACAGTTCTATTTTCGAATTGAGTTACGAAGATTTGAGGTAATCAAAAAAAAAAATTGTTAAGTGTGTAATAGTACCTATGTAGCAATTTTTATATAAAAAATATTATAATACAATAATTTTAAGTTAAAAAACATATTATTGACATCATGATGTAATAAACAAGTTTTTAATATTTCAATACCTCGTTTAAATCTGCGATATTTTATTGTTCTCTTTTTGATTCTGTTTGTAATTGCGTAAAGTAAACCCGAAATCAAATCAATTTTAAACCATAAATATTACATTGGCAGTAATACTCAAATAAAGAACAAATACTACTCCAATAAAGCAATTTCATCCATCCTTATAATCGCACACATTAGAGGTAAGCCTAAATAAAACCCCAAGTCTCCAGTGTGCAATATTCCTAATAACAGAGTTTATACCATAAATCAGTCGTATATTATCCGCAGGATTCCGAGCTTCAATCTCTACGTTATCCCATTCATCATTAGACTTAGTGTCATCTAAACGGGAGGTTAATGCCATATATACAGGCGCCTCGTCAATAGTTCCGCTAAATTCTATGCGAAAAGTGATGGTGCAGTGTAACCTTAGGCCGTGTTTACGGAGACGCGGCGCGTTAGGTGTTTCGTCGTACATTGCAGTAGCGTGCCGCGTCATCCGCGTCATCGCAATGTATGACAGATAACGCAATGCGCCGCGCCGCCGCGTCTCCGTAATCGAGCACTTATAGAGATATGCGGTACGGGATTCAAAGTCCCGCAAACTATCGAATTAGTATAGTACTCTGTATATACACTGTTAAATTTTGATCGTTTAAATCCCATGGAGGTATTTTTATTATTATTATTATTTTCGATCCGGTACATGAAACACTATCAATTTGTAAACATAAAATTAAAAAAAACAAAGTACTTTTTTTTCTAAAACTTGAATTTATATACGCATGTACGAAATTAATTTCGTACATGCGTATAAAATAAGTAAACGTCAGCTGAGCGAGTCCAATGACCTGTAAGTGGTTAGTACGCAACGACCGACAACTACCTACAGGTTATTGGACTCACTCAGCTAATTTCTTACTACTATATTTATATACTGGGTGTTATTTATCTATAATATGTATTTATTTAGAAATACATAAGTATATTTATCAGCTGTCTGGTACCCATAACACAAGCTCTGCTTAGCTTGGGACTAGACGGTGTTGTGTGATAGTTGTGGAATATTATTATTATTATTTCCTTTATTTCTTGTATTACATATTTTATACATTTTTAAATATTTTTAACATATATATATATAAAAAAAAAAACATTTAAAAATATAAAAAATAGTGTCCCACCGGTATCGGGAACAGGGTCCAAGCTACCGGCGGTCAGGGCTCCAGAGAAAGGAACCTCCGAACAATACGAGCCGTGTCCAGGAGTACCGCTTTCTGAATCAAGCCCTTGATCCAGCCGCCTAACGAGAGCCTCCTAAGGTGTTGGTCGAGGCTCTTAGCTATTAAGCCATTACCCGACACGATTATCGGTACAATGATCGCCGAATCCACTTCCCACATGTCGACAACCTCGCGAGCCAAGTCAATATACTTGATTTGTTTATCTTTCTCGGCTTTCACGAGGTTCTCGTCATGCGGAACGGATATGTCAACAATCATTGCACGCCTCTCGTTTCGGTCCACCACCACTATATCAGGCTTATTGGCTACAATAGTCCTGTCAGTGATGATGGACCGATCCCAGTACAACGTGATATGACCATTATCAAGAACTGGGTCGGGCTCATACCTGTAGTACGGCACTTCCGATCCCACAAGAGAGTATTTCAAAGCAAGTTGCTGATGGATAACCTTGGCTACAAGGTTGTGCCTATGCAAATACTCGCCGTTAGCCAGACGAGAACAACCGGAGATAATGTGACGAATTGATTCTCCCGGCCGGTGACATGCCCGACAGATGTCAACCGTGCCGTCCTTCACAATAAATCTCCGGTAGTTATTCGTCATGATAACTTCGTCCATAATTGCACAGATAAAACCTTCGGTTTCCCCAAAGAGGTCACCGAAACGCAGCCAAGCTACGGACGCCAATTGGTCTACATCGGGCCTGTGAAGGGCCCGGAAAAAGCGTCCGTGAAGTTCCTTGCTCTGCCATACTTCCCTGCGATCGTCAGTGTCAAGCACTACCGGTTTGCGCCAGTTCTCGTTAGCCAAGGAGAGCGGGGTGAGTCCCTTGTCCACTGCTACTACATTTCGATGCATACCCACGTCGGCAGCTAGGAAATATTCCCTGAGACTGCATACCTCGCGGTTGTGTAGGGTCTTAGCATTTAACTCTGTGTTATTATTATTATTATTATACTACTTCACTGGTTGACCCCGACGTGATCCTGTGCTACGTTGAAACGTACGAGTGGACTTGCCTACTCACTACACTATCATTGAATAGGGAGGATGCTCCAATCAGATAAGAGTTACGTCTGGTCTGGGCGCCTGCCCAGTGATTGTTTTTCGGACTGATGCGTGAAGGACTCTAAGACCGTGATATAGTATTTTACCGTTTAGTTCCTGTATGGCAACTTAGATGTCGCTGGAACTTGATCTCAAATAGAGCGTATTAAAGGGCCCTGTCCTAGCTAGATCTACTAGGTTATCAAAAGCTGATGCACGTACTGTAGAAAGTAATATGCTAGCCTGTAAGTCTACATGACTTGTCTCATACGTATTAAGCGTTTTAGGAATAAATTCATTATGCGTACAGCTAAGGAGTGGAATTCCCTGCCAGAGTCTGTGTTTCCTGATAGCTATAACCAAGGTCTGTAAATCAAGAGTGATTAGGTACTTCTAGGCAACACGTGCCCCATCGCTGACCATAAGATGAGATATTAGTCAAACGCGACCCTATCCATAATATGATATCGGATCGGTCGGACCGTGGATTACCCATTGCTCGCCGTCCACAAGCGCGCCTCATCCGCCGACATCTATCATGTCACATAGGAATTTAAATTAAAAAATCCTGCATCGTGGTATTAAAGTTCTCCATGCAATTAAAACATATACAACAATCCAAAATCGGCAGTTGTCCAGACCAGACATAACTTCCGTCTGGTCGGAAGATAGCCTTTTCGACGGAGGTTCACCCCCTTTTCCGCATACCTCTAAAAATGTAATGAATAAATCTGCGATCGCAAATGTGAAAAAAAAAATTAATTCTCAGCTTCGTAGTAAGCATATTACCATTAAAAAATAATAATATTGAATTAAAATCTCTTTTTACGGTGACAAAGAAAAAAATCAAATGGTAAATTACTGTATTTATTCTCTTTGTATCGGTGTCGAAATAATGCGATTATTGCTTGGCAATCATAATCAAACTACCATCAATTGTTCCGATACACGCCTGCAGGCTGCAATTAATGCTTACTGACCGATGTTCCGAGTGCATTTATTTACGAGTATCATTGTTATGATTTGCGTTAATTTTGACTCCAGTTTTTTTTTATTACTTTTGCTTGACTGCAATCTTGATCCAGTATGTAGTGTTGCAATCGTTGACGGTGAGGCGCATGAGCCTATTGACTTCAGCCTTGAAGATACCCAGCTTATACTCGTATAATCGGATGAGAAGACCGCAGCACGCAAATTGTTCCAGTCCTTCGATGTACACGGTATAAACGACGAGGCGAAACGCCTAGTCCGGACCGTGGATGGTTTAACAACGTAAGGGTGGATACTCGCCGTACGTCGGGTTGTCCGATAGTAGAATTGAGATGGTGCAATCAAGTCATGCAATTCCCGTGCACACTCTCCAAAATGCAACCTATAAAATACCGAAAGACTGGCTACCCTACGCCTGTGCTCAAGGCTAATAATTTATTATTATTTTATTTATTTATTCAGGCGAAACCTCGTTACAAAACTATTAATAATTACAACAATCAATCTTTAAAAATATGGTTAAGGACCACTACCTTTCCTCTTCAACGTCATTAAGTATATTTTTCTCTGCTTTCTTATATATATATATATATATATGTATATATTATTTATTGCTTGTATTACATGTATTTTATTAGTTATGTATTGTATATAAGTAAATAGTACACCATAAACTACCTGTGTATCTTTCTTTCCTTCTCTGTCAAATCCATCCAAAGGTTGTCTGTAAGAGATCGCTTTTAGCGATAAGACCGCCCATTGTGACACCCTATTAATTTTAAGTTCATAATGTAATTTTATTTTTGGTGTACAATAAAGAATACATCTATCTATCTATCAGTTATAATTAATAGTTTTGTAATGATGTTTCTCTTTCATGAATAAAAGCTCAAACAACGGTTATTGTCTTATTCGGAATTCGTCGGAAAGTTTGACCCCAGAGATTTGTTATGGCAACAACTTGCTGTGTTTTTGAAAACTGGGAGTTATGAACTAATCCCCGTTACATACTGTTATCGAGCCGAGAAACTAGTTTCTATGTACTTTGGTAGGGAAACGAGAAAATTTTTGAAACTTTCTGTATAATGCACGTTTATTATGTTCACTGGGACCGAAAATCCCGTTTTCTAATTCTGGTCTTTTGCTAAAAGAGTCATGAGTATACTCGTACTTGTAGATGAAAGGAGAGGGAGAGAGAAGTCAAAAAAAAAATGGAGAGATTGAATAAGGAATGATAATTATGAAAAAAAAGGGAGTTAGTGATAGCGTGATGGGTGAAAGGACAAATTGGAAGAAAAAGAGGGGATTCGCTGACCCCAATAACATGGGACAGTAGTAGAAAGATGATGATGGTCTTTCAGTAACATTGAATTTTCTTCGTACATCATTAGCTAAATTTGCTACATCTTGCATTGTTTTTCCTCTTTATACTCCTATTACAGAATTATTATCAGCTTTATAACGGTCCCACTGCTGCACTGGGAGTGCTGTGGGAGAGGTGACCAGATCCAGATCAATATTAAGTAAATTTGAAACTTTTCAAATCTGAAGGAAGAGGAAACTGCTAAGTAATAGAAGAATGCATGCACTGAAATGTGACGTCACACGATTGTTTACAACAGAGATGGTGGGACATTCCTACCACGCTTCTTCACACCAATATTTGAAATGCTAATAGCAATAGTTTTTTTTGTAACTGTGTGTAACTTTTTAATTTTACCAACGCTAGCCAGAATGACTAATTTCAAGAAAAAGGGGAATGGGATCCGTGAGTGTTACCGTGGCATCACCGCGGGCCCTAACTTAATACCAGCGCTGCGTTATTTATCATTCTTCAATATCGCAGCATATGCTGAGTTAGGCGCCTTTTTGGCCTTGCACAGATTTTAATGTTGTTTTTTTTTTCTCTTACTATTTTTTTATTTTATTTTACTGTATGTGTGAGGTCGAATAAACGATTTTCTTTTTTCTTCTTTTCTTTTTTTAACCATGCTTGGTCAGTGTGGGTTGGTGGATGTCACATGTTTGATTTTTTGGTTCAAAGCCATGGCGCTTTCCTCACGACGTTTTCCTTCACCGTTTATAGAACATCAGTAATGAAATTAATTACATAGTTTTTTTTTTATTATTGATAGGCTTGCGCAACTCGACCATTATCCCAATGATGGTAAGCGATGATGTAAGCACCTGCCTGGGTCAAAACTCACGTTGTGCAACTCGTAAGTCGAGGTCATTAACACTGGGCCACCAACGCTTACCTCTACTTCCTATTACATTCTGATATAGACTGCTTTCATCTAAATAGTTACCTGGCATCCCGTTTCCACATTGGCATACATCCCCGGCCTGACTGGCACATGATGACACGAGAAGCCAGTCTCTGGCACGCTGTGGTATATCGGGAAGTCCACTCCAGGCGTACCAGGAACATTGCGCAGGTCCTGGGGCTTCTCATGTTCACGAAGTGGCTTGGGACGGATGACTGCTTGCTCGTAGTGGGTCTCATATGGGTCGTATTGCTGAAACAAATGAATACAGATAAGCATGGAGTATGGAACAAATTATTAGGGAGTCTATGTATACTAGTGGACTGGTGTAGACTGAAAAATAATGATGAAGTATGTTAGATGAAAGAGCTTTAGAGCTTCGTTCGCTGCTCACAGGCTATTTGGGACCGACCATTCACGGTGAGATGTAAGTGATGGGAGGAACACCACTCACTACCGCCCGACTTCTTTCAACCCCAGGAACATCTGCCACTCAGATGCGATCTACAGTGGCCTATATGTAAAGCAGTTGTCAATAGACTGCGCACCCAAGTAGACCGTTGCAAACACAACCTGGCAAAATGGGAGATTATAGACCCCTCTGATACCTAGTATGAGTGCGGTGCTCCTGAGCAAACAATGGCCCACTTATTGGAGTGTCCAAAATGTCCCTACAAATGCACCCTGGAGGACCTAAAAAACGTCACTGACGCCGCTATAAACGTAGCAACCTACTGGGCCCAAAAACTTCGAGGGAAACGGAAACCATCGATTTGAGGAGAAGAAGAAAAAGTATGTTAGATAGCCTTTGTTCAGGAGATAGAGAGCATATGCATAAAGAAGAGCTTTGTAATTTACGTTAATATTGACGCATATAATGAGCCTAGTATACGCACAAGCTTTACCACAGTTTTGCCTCTGCAAGCCAGTTTGTCCACCACGTGCGTGATTGGTAAAACTCATATAGTTTTACACGGTGTTCCGTGTGCAAACTGGCCTACTGGCAATATTGTGGTGAAGCTTGTGTGTGTGGTAGATCCATAACACCAATCTGTAATAGTAAGCTATCTTTTTGCAACAATCCGTTCGTATAGTCTTCAGCAGTGTAGATACTTGATACTGCAATAGATAGGTCATGGTATTAACAGGCATAAGGCACTGATATTGAGTGAAGAAGTCTATAAACCCTAATACTTACTAATTTCATCCGCTTTAATCCGCGATTCCTTGATCGATTTTTATGTTTTCTTTTTTGTGTACATCTTCTATTAGTTCTGAGAATGATTGTAGGCTATTTTTACCCTCCAATCCCTACGCCCCATTTTTTCCTTTGTTAATTTATACGGTAAAATTACATTTGCAGCCTCAGTGCAAATATAAGTATTAGTATATATTATATATATATAGTATATATTAGTATATATCTTTCAGTACATTTACTTCAAAAGTTTCTTTTATTGTTGACATAAAATACACAACACGACTCCATCGTCTAAGTGAACTATTACACAGTTAATCACTTTAACGGCGCGGACTTTATTAGAGTGCACAGTGCCACATTACTTGGAAGGAGTGTGTAGAGTAGCACTTTAAAACGTATTTACTGAAGCGAGAATATAGTACACAGATGTTTGCCAGATGTGCGAAGATTCTATAATTTTTGGTTCATCATCATCATCATCATTTCAGCCGAAAGACGTTCACTGCCAGACATAAGCCCCCTAAGTGTCCCAACAATGAACGGTCATTTACGTCTCGTATTTCCCGCATTCCCGCGACCCCCACCAGGTCATTGGACTACCTTGTGGGACACTTTCCAACGCGTTTTCCGATGCGCAACCGCTACTCTAGAACCTTTCGACCCCATCGGCCATCTGTTCTACGAACGATGTACCTTGCTCATCATCATCAAGCCTCCTCTCTAAGAGAGGGAATGGGCCGTAATCCACCACGCGGGCCCAGTGCGGGTTGGTGGATGTCACATGTCTTCGAATTTTTGGTTCAAGGACATGCCGGTTTCCTTACGATGTTTTCCTTCACCGTTTTGGGAGCAGTGGTGATGAAATAAATTACACAAAGTAATGCGCTTAGCCGGGTTTGAACCTGCGACCTACAACTCGTAAGTCGGGGATTTACCACTCGGCCACCACTGCTCTCAACCTTACCTTACCGTACCTTGCTCACTTATATTTTATTGGCGTTGTAATTAAGTTTAAAAATACATAAATAACTAATTAAATTATATCTGCACATGTACAAAACCTTAAATATTAACTAAACTAATTATACTAAAACCTACCTATGTACATATAATACAAAAACACCAAATACACTCAGGCGTCGAAGTACTCCTCCACATCGCTGTCATCCGGAAATGTACCCAGAAGACTGGCTCACTTATACTTAAGTTTGGCGATTCTTGAATCTTGAATTTTTTATCATTGTGAAAACAAGAAGCTGTTGATTATAGGTGTTTAAATTCAGAAAACGTCCGTACACCCTTAGTAAGTTTCAGTTGAAAACTGCGTCAGGCAACTACTACGTTGTGAGTATGGCATTTTTGTTGAACTGGTCCTATTTGGCGCAGCCGTGAGACACACAATGTGTCGGTGTTTTTTTATGAATTTTAACTTTCTAAATTTTGTTTCTACATTGTGTATCTGTATGCCAAATAAAATGTTTTTCGTTCTTTCTTTTTTTTCTAAAATGTTTTGGTAAATTGAAATATAAGAAAAAAGAAATTGTATATTACTTGTGAAACTTTAGTTTCTGACACAGGGTTGTTCAAAAGAGTTACCGTGACTTTGGTATCCAAAAGACAACTGAAAGAATTTGGGTGCGTTTAACACCCGTATTTATAAACAAGTAAAACTAATTACTCGAGTAAAAGTAACTACTTAAGTAACAATTTGTATTCTATATTTAGGAAAAATTAATATTTCTAACCTCAAGTAATGACTTAATAACAAATCACTTAACTACAAGTAATTACTTCTTTACAAATACGAGTATTAGTCGCTAAGTCCCCTCGCTCGACTCAGAGCAGCGGCAGAGAAGTTATTTGATAATTTTCCACCCGAAAAAAAACCAAAAAAGCTAAAACCGGTTAAACTTTGCCATATTTGTAGTTCGATACGTTCTTAACCCCAAATTCTCAATTCAAAACCAGACCTTATGAATAGGTATCAAGATTTTTTTATTATAAAACTTATCAACATTTTCCTCTAGCGCCAATATAAATTCATCATAATGTTGTTATTATATTAGAACATTTCAACGTACTTTAGGAAATCGTATAAAATAATTTCAAATGTAGACAGAAATTAAACAAGTTTCAGACTTATTTATATTCCCTTCCAGATGTCAAGACTTCAAGAGTTTGATAGAAACGAAATTAAAGTTCACTCACAAAGTTACACAGGCAGCACGGCATATTACGTAAACATCTATGTATAATTAAGTATGCTATATTTAGGTGAGCATTCTGGGTGTCAAAATTGAGTCAACAGAATACGCCACGCTGAGAGAGCTGCGATTAAAAACGGGGATGATAGACGTGGAAAAGAGCCTGCCAGGCTAAAATGGAATTGAGTGCATCACGTGACCAATTGACTAAAACATATTAGGGAATTGTTTATCTTGGTATGGTCATGTAAAGAGAAAGAATGAAACTTATGTCACCTAAAAAGTTATGACAGGTCAACAGTTGTTTTTCTTCTCCAAAAAGAGGGGACAATGGTTTTTTTTTTTTATGGTAGTTAAAATTATCAATTGACAAATCCCACCCTTGGGTGGAGCGGGAGATAGTGTCAGATTCTAACTGACTAAAAACCTACCCTATTCCTTCATTGTCTTCGTTCCAGGGCCCCGGGGTTCACTTTCTCCTAACCCTAGACCCCAGTAGGCAGCACGGTATATTACGTACGCATCTATGTATAATTAAGTATGCTATATTTAGGTGAGCATTCCGGGTGTCAAAATTGAGTCAACAGAATAAGCCACACTGAGAGTGCTGTGCTTAAAAACGGGGATAATAGAAGTGGTAAAGAGCCTGCCAGGCTAAAGTGGCATTGGGTGGATCACGTCGTTTGACATAACGTCGTTGAACCATTTCCTGTGATTCCACGCGACCTCCCCACATCGATTGGATCCCGAAAATGGGTTACTACACATTCAAGGTCGAATTTGTGTGACAAGGATTATATCCGATTATCGGCTCTCAGTCGAGGTGGGGGACTGCGCGTAGCCGACGCCCGCGTGAAAGTAGAAGATTGTCCTTTTGTGATTGGGACAAAAAGTACTCTGCAATTTCAAAACATGGTCTACCCGTGTATCAAGTGTCAGCCAAAACTGTTCAGCCGTTACAGCGTCAGAAAGTAACATACATACACAGACTTTCATCAATATAACCATTTCAACCGAAAGACGTCCTCTGTTGGACTTAAGCCTCTCCCAAGCGTCGCCAAAATGATCGGTCCTCTGCGTTTTGCATCTATCGGATTTCCGCATACCTTACCAGGTCATCCATTCACATTTTATGAGTCCTTCCAACGCTGCGTCTTCCGGTATACAATTACCACTCCAGAACATTGCAGCCCCAAAGGCCGTCGGTTCTGCGAGTAATATGCCCTGCCCATTGCCACATAAGTTTGGTGATTCGTCGTGCTATTTTATAACCTTGGTCCTCCTGCGGATATCTTAATTCGATCAGGCATGGAAATTCCGAGCATAGTCCTTACATTGCCCTTTGGGTGACTTAACCCTTTGGATGAGGTTCATTGTGAGCGACCAAGTTTCGGAGCTGCACAAAGACTTTCGTCTTGAAACGCTGTGGTATGTTGGAGAAGATATCGCGCAGCTCCCCAAAAGCTGCCCAGCCAAGTTGGATTCGACGGTTGACGTCTTTTTCGAAATTTTATCTGGCCAACTGGAGTGTCTGCTTTATACACAAGCTTTCGGCTTTATAATATTAATATAATTTCTTTTCTTTTCAAATCTGCCTAATGTTTTTCAACTATGCTAAATTCAGATTCCAGTCGCAGCATGCAGCTGAAAGCTAAACCAGTATTTTACGACTGCCTATCTGACCTCCATAAAGCAGTAATTGAATAACACAATACGCCTTGGCAAGAATGCTCGTTAGATTTTCTGGCTTCGGACTATCCGGAACGATTGTCAAAGGTCTACAAATTGCAGCTAGGATCAAAGGCTTAGCGTGCTTTCCGAGGCATCTACTGGCTGACCTCTACAAGTGCTGCTTAACCTTGAAGATCGACTCGAGTGGAACTTTCATTTCAATTGTAATTTCAACTAATATACTTAAATAAATAATGTATATGTAAGCCAGCGAATGTTGTTTGAATCCATAGACGCCTAGGACTATAGATGAGTATTTCAGGAAATATCACTCATACATCAATTTTATTGTATTTCACACACACACACATAATAGAAGGTTTTATTGACATCCTACTGGTAGTAATCACAAGTTAATGGAATCTATTGTGTTTTTATGTCACTGACTTTTTGACAGTTCCTCAATTTATTTCTGTTTCTTACTATAAAATATACCTTAGTCCCAACAAAAAAACTAACTCTGTAATAAACATGCTCATCAGAGTATTTTAAAAAATAACCACGAAGGAGATAGCAGGGTCTGTGTTTGCTCTCTTCGCTTACTCACTGTCACCGCGGTCCCCTTCTAACTTAACCTATCCGGGTCGTGGTGCCTCAATTTCCAAAAAATCTACTAATATTTGGTGTACAATTAATATTTTAGTGAAAAGACAATATTTTCTATGTATTGTTAAAAACATCCCTTTTTAAATTATTTTGACATTTTGATCAATTAAAGCCTTATAAGGATTTATGTAATTGATCAACATCTCAAAATAGTTAAGCTCTTGGAATATATTCCAACAGCAAAATAAATCGCAAAACACGATTGAATCAACATGAATTCTACCTGGTCTACTTTCTACTACCCAGCAAGATTAATTACCAAGAACAAATCGTAAGTCACATTACATAACGTAATAAGTCAAGAGCCTATATCAATGGCCGACCGTGACACCGTTACAGTTTCAATACACGCACCTTTCTACACACACACATGCGAGTATCTGTATCACTGTTATTACATAAGAACTTCGGTGTAACTGCTGTAGTTATTATTTAAATGTTAATTTGTTAACTAGTGTTATTGAGGTCGGCTGCGAAAGTTTGTGAAATACTTTCGGGTGTAATATTTGCTCTCGTTATAGGCTTAAGGCTCAGTTCTACTCATTTTGACCTTTTTTAAACCTATGGAAATCCACAAATATAAAAGAGAACACCATGAAAATTAATTTTATTAAAATTGACTATATGGCCAAGGGCTTGGCAAAAATGAAAACACGATATAAATTAGTTGGCTCGTTAAAAAAAAATTGCGAATCTGACCCTAATTTACGATTTCAAACGTATTTATCTAGAGATTACGTTACGGAACTATGTATTTGAAAGTTACAAAAAAAAATAAAGCTTGTTATTTAAAAGCGCTTCGCAAGAACAAAAATCTTGAATAGTTGTTTTTTTTTTTTATATATATAAAAATAAAACCGCTGTTTTGGGGCCGCGAAGACGACATAATCCCGAGCGAAGTTCATATAATGAATAAAGTGAGAAATGAGAATATTAGAGGTAGTTTAAAAGTGGTACCAATGATTAAAACGTAATAGGGAATTGTTTATATTAGTATGGTCATGTGAAGAGAAAAGTTGAAACGTATGTCACCTAAAAAGTTATTACAGGACAGAATCTGTTGCGCCGGCAACAGATTATTTTTCTTCCCCAAAAAGATTGGGACAATGATGGCACGATGATGACGTTTGTGTACAGTGTTTATACTTTAAAGACTTGAAATGAATGGTATGCACATTGACCTGTGTCCAGTAGTAAACTGCTGTATCTATGAGATTTTGTACAAAACGTTCATCAGATATAGCAGTATTAAACCAATAGAAGTAGTCAGTAAATGGGTGCTACTAAACTTCGTTGAGGAGGGAGGGGTGGATCAGATGACACATTTGTTCCAGCCATACGCAAAATTCACGGTTTAGACGTGTAATTGCGGACACTAGGTCGTAATACAAATACATAAATAGTCCAAAAGAAGCGACAGCTCTGTCTCATCATTTCTCAAAGTAATTTAAAAATATGAAGTTAAGTAAACAAAGTACGTCACACACATCATTTCTCAAAGTACGCTACTTTGAACGAAAATTTACAAGATCAATTAAAAACCGACATTAAGTACGAGATTACCAACTATCACAAAAATACCTAGTAATTTATCACTACCGCGACCGGCAAATAAATCATATTTAGAATTAGAACTGCGTGAATTTCGCCACAGTTCCGCTCCCGCGCAGGCTGGCCGGTGAGAGGGGAGCGCGCGCATGCGTCGTCTTGTCACGGACGCCCGGCGTTGCGCAGTAGCACCGAAAGTGCAACCGACTTGCTCGAATGAACTAGGTATTAGTTAGGTGAAGTGGCATTTGGCTAAAATTATTTAATTTAATTCTTATTTAAAATTCTAACATAGGTATTATTGTATTTTTTTTTTTGTATCTTTAGAATGGCATAGTACTTATCTCGTTCGATAGCATAAAAATGATATTTAGGTGGTATGTACGTACAATGGCATATTTATCTTGAATATGTGCATAGCTCTTGCTGATAGACCACAGGAGTTAAAAATAAAGGTAGTACCCATTTTTCTTTCTTCTTCTTTAAAAGGCTTTAACATAGTTTTACCAAACATTCAATATGATGATACACTTCATTTAAAAAATATATTGGCCAATCGTGAGTCGGATACGCACACAAAGGGTTCTTTACTAACTATATTTCGAGTAAAAAATCACGTTTGTTATCTCTTCTCTGTGAAAATTACAACTGTCTAACTGTCACGGTTCATGAGATACAGCCTGGTTACGAACAGATTGACAGTGGAATTTCAGCAATAGAGTCCCGTTTTACCCTTTGGCTACGGAATCCTGATAAAGAATACAGTTAAAACACAAGTATTTTAGAAATCTACCACAACTAGACAGACGCAGCCAGCACCTGGTGTGCGGAACCATCACCAGATACTGCTGCTATGATGCTTATTGTCTGGAAGTGTCTATTTAGTATAAACACTTCTAAACAACAAGCATGACAAAAACCCCCTATGCAGAGTATGTATAGAGGTGGAAGAAGAGTACCTATATTTGGGGCGCGGACACTATGCGCCATCGATTCGGGCTCGAAACATAAGTAATTAGGTTAAGTTAACTAGATTCTACTAATTTTGAACTTTTTTAATCCTCTGGGAATCCACAAATATAAAAGAGAATACCATGAAAATTTATTTTATTATAATTGACTATATGGCCAAGGGCTTGGCAAAAATGAAAACGCGATATAAATTAGTTGGCTCGATAAAAAAAAAATCGCGAATCTGACCCTAATTTACGATTTCAAACGTATTTATCTACGAAATTACGAAATTACCTTGTACAAAAAAAAAAATACCTTGTTATTAAAAAGTGCTTTGCAAAAACAAAAATCTTGAACAGTCATTGTTTTTTTTTTTTATATAAAAATAAAACCGCTGTTTTGGGGGCGCGAAGACAACATAATCCCGAGCGAAGTTCATACGAAAAAAAAAACTGTGACTAGAACCGGCCCGCCGGTCGGATAGCTACGCATTGCTGGTCATCCGCAAGCCCGCGCTTTCCGTTGCCAGTAATTCCAACGGTCGGGGCGTCTTCTGTGATTGCGGCTGGGGCGTGAATCTCCTTTGCTGGCAATCTTCTACTATCACAAGGATCACATACGGCTTAAAAAAATTATCAAATACAGTTACTCAATCCACATAAAAACCCATCGTAACTATTTTCACACGGCCATAACAAATAAGGTCCTGTAAAGACTAGCGCTTATCTGATCGCCATATTATTGCCCTTGTACACTAAAAGAATAAATTGCCCGACTAAATAGCCCTATTAGTGAAGCAGACATTGTTTTTATTTTTATTGGGCAACTTAATAGTATGTGTGCTATGTTAATTCACGTTAATGAAGGGAGTAAAAATGTCATTATGTTTTTTTATGGAGATTTTATTTGTAAAGGGTTGAATGTTTTTGGTTGGAAAGTATATTTTACGAGTTAGTAAGTACTTTGGTATTCTAAGCCTAGTCAAAGATAGTTGGTAGTGGTTGTTAGTGGTTGATGGGAGTTGGTGATGGGTGGTATAGAATGCTTTGCCCGCACTACAATAGCCAATATACTCGTATTATAGTCTAATAACGACCCGCCCCAGCTTCGCACGGGTGCAATGGTGATATTAAATATATTATGTATGTGTTATACATTTGAAACCTTCCTCTTGAATCACTCTATCTATTAAAAAAACCGCATCAAAATCCGTTGCGTAGTTTTAAAGATTTAAGCATACATAGGGACAGACAGGGGGAAACGACTTTGTTTTATACTACGTAGTGATGTGACTCAGTGATAGAGTACCATTCTGCTAGTGAAAGACTTTAAAAAAAGAAATAAACTAGTGCTTGACTGCAATCCCACTTGATGATAAGCAATGATGCAATCCTTGATAGTGAAGCGCACTAGAAAGAGCCTATTCACTCTAGCCTTGAAGACATCTAAATTATAATCGGACGAGAAGACCGCTGTAGACAAATTGTTCCAGTCCTTCAATATACGCGGTATAAACGACGAGGTGAAACTCTGAGTCTTAGTGTTAACAATGTAAGTGTTGAGTAGCTGAATGAAGCAGCACATTGCTAAAACGCTTAACTGGATCGATACAGTCATCGTGAGCGACCTCCCTAACCTACCGTGTAGAAAAAAAACATTCTTCGTCTCCCGTATGTGTCTCAAAAGACTGGCAAAAGTTAATGTAGGGCAGGGACGACCCCTTGGCTGCTCATAACAATAAACTGTGATCTAAATGAAACGTGCTGATTACGGTAACTGTTTGAACTTTCATGGTAGGTCGCTAAGAGATCCAAGTTGCACAGTCAGAAGAAAAAAACTAGCATGATGATAATAATAAAGAACCACCTCAGTAATCGACTCATTAAACCACCAAGTTATATATGGTTATTATTCCTAATTCTAGGACATAACCTGCAAGAAAGAATGATCGATTACATCACGTGAGTCCAGTGTGGCGTTATCTACATCAAGAGATCTTTCTTTTTGTATCTAGAACAACCTGGGTGCTTTTAAGTCAAATTTGAATAGGTTACTTCTAGACGTGAGCTCATTCCTTGACCACAGAGACAAAAAGTTGTCAGCAAACTGTAGGCGCCCAGCAGGGTCGAAAGCTACTGGGGCCATAGGTTGCGAGAGTATACCCCAGGGCTCTGGAACGAAGGCAAAGAAGGAACCAGAGTGGGTTTTTAGTCAGTAAAAGTTTGATACTATCATCCGCCCCGCCCAAGGGCGTGGAGATGACATTGGATAACTCTCCCACTTAAAAAAAAAACATTTGGAGAGACAGTGGTCATCTGCAAGCCAGTGAAGAAAAGTGGATCAATGATAAAAAAGAGCAGGAAGTATTAAAAAAAATGGAATGAAGAAAAGGTAACAAATCCCCAACAAAGAAATAGCTGAGTTAATACAAAACTGTAATTTAAAAAACTAAAAAACCCGACTGCTTTTCTGAGCATTCGTGAAAGAGCCCTAAAACAAGAAAATCTGGCAGTCGGGACCCATTCTAGAATTGAGAGCACATACCTATATTACATTGCAGATTACTCCAATCTATTTACTAGACGGCTGACTTTCTAGAATGGGTCCCGACTGCCAGATTTTCTTGTTTTAGGGCTCTTTCACGAATGCTCAGAAAAGCAGTCGGGTTTTTTAGTTTTTTAAATTACCGTTTTTTATTTTTTTAGTTTTATTTTATTACGATATCACTTTCAAAGTAATTACGAATTCAAAGACACCTCTCAAACTAAAATCCATCGAGCCGTTCAGGTCGCAGAGCGTGCCAAACATTTGAATTTGGCGCTAAAAACCCGCCATTTTGTTTTT
This sequence comes from Leucania comma, assembly GCA_958295575.1. NCBI lineage: Eukaryota > Metazoa > Arthropoda > Insecta > Lepidoptera > Noctuidae > Leucania > Leucania comma. Next base: position 22,547,833 of record OY282467.1, on the reverse strand, counting down.
TTTTTATTTTGTTATACCCAGTGCCACTCTCACAGTAAATACGAATCTAACGACACCTCTCAAGCTAAAATCCATCGAGCCGTTCAGGCTGCAGAGCGTGCCAAACAATTATACATACATACATACTTACATACATACATACATACATACTCTCGAAAAACATAACCCTCCTTCTGGCGCAGTCGGGTAAAAAAAAATCTACGTTACGTACTATACACCGTTAAATTTTGATCGTTTTAATCCCGCGGAGGGTCGATTCGGTACATGAAACACTATCGATTTATAAAGATAAAATTAAAAAATAAAGTACTTTTTTTCTAAAACTCGGATTAATATACACATATACGAAATTAATTTCTTTAAGTAAACGTCAGCTGATCGAGGTCAATGAACTATGGGTAGTTAGTAAGCAACGACCGACATCTCCCTACAAGGTCATTGACTCGTTTACTTAAAGAAGTTAATTTCGTATATGCGTATATTACTTCAAGTTTTAGAAAAAAAGTACTTTATTTATTAATTTTATCTTTATAAATCGACTGTGTTTTATGTAACGAATCGATCCTCCACGGGATTAAAATGACCAAAATTTAACGAAGTATAGGTACAAAGTAGACAAACAGCCTCTTACAAAAACATTTTGCAATGCTCAGCACTTCCTAGGTAACAAATTCTGGTATTAGACAGAAATTACGTCGAAATTGCATCATTCACCGTTGAGTTATTAAGCCTTAGTAAAATGTTCTAGTTAAGACTTGAATAGTCTTTACTGGAAGCCGTATTTAATATAATAAAGACCTCCAGGTCCAATTAGTTCGCTAGAGGGCAGATTTCTGGTCTGACGAGTAGTGATGTTAATTACTTTACTTTAATTTTGTTGCCGCCAGGTATACTGATGTTAGACTTAAGTAAAATTGGGCGCTACAATTTAGGTGCCGTACTTGAATGATGCGACCTTTTATTCTTATTTTGTGTACTAAAAAGCTGATGAGATGGTACTCGAAAAGCTGCTCGCGGCCTTGCGGACGGCTAGTAATGGGTAGCTAACTGTCCGATCGTCCGGTAACTTTCCGGACCGAGCCTAAGTCATCGACTGCGCGTACTGTTCCTGCCCGCCTCAAGGAGTTGTCAGCAAACTGTAGGGGCCCAGCAGGGTCGAACCCAACTCTAGGGCTTTGGGAAAAAAAATTGCTAGGCGACATCACGGCAGACCAAGACGACGAGTGAAGAACTTAACTCTTACTTGCAGACAGGCAATCATAAAAACAATTAATGAAAAAAAAAGCTATGACGTGTGTTGAAGTGAGGGGGAGGGAGGTCAAGGCCTTTGCCCAACAATGGGACATAACAAGTCAATTAGATAAGAAACGAAATTTAAAAAATAAAAATTCACCACCTACCGCTAACGTAATCTTACCTCACCCAAATGATAGCGTTACGATGTAAAGTTAAATTGATTATTATTTAATTTGAGTTATACAATCTCACCAATATTATGAAGGAAAAATTTTGTTAGCAAGTTGGTTACGTCTTCACGCTCGAATGGCAGAATGTATAGGATGAAAGTTAGACTTTATTCTGAAATAGCAAAAAGAATATTTTTCATCGCAAAAGCCGCTGGCAACAGATGATAGTACAGTGTTGTAATAATAATTTGAAATGATTAAAAGACGAAGATATATATTACTAGTGCTGGGCGATACGTAAACGCCCCGACTTAAGACTTACTTAGTTGCAGGTAGAGGGTTCAAACCAGACGCATTACTTTGTGTATTGTGCTTTTTGTGTTGTTTTGACAACACTGCTCTCAAAACGGTAAAGGAAAACATCGTGAGAAAACCGGCATGTCCTAGAACCAAAAATTCGAAGATATGTGACATCCACCAACCTGCAGTTGGCCAGCGTGGTGGATTATGGCCTATTCCTTCTCCTAGAGAAAAGGCGTGAGTCCCAGCAGTGTGAACATTATAAGGCTGATGCTATACTATCCTATACTATGCTAAGTATTACTGAAATAAAAAATAAGGCAAACCATCTAACTTGTTGGGGGCCCTGCACACTGGTTAATGGTATATTTTGATAGCATCATTATACGATCCAGTTAGCCGTAGAGCCGATAAGGCGTGATCCACCAACAAACAACCAAACAAACAGTCTTCGACATTCAAACATTAAAAGCATCACAACTCCAAACTATAGGATTCATAGCATAACATAATCAGCTATATATGTTCCCACTGTTAAGACTCAAGACTCCTCTCTATGAAAGCAATGTTATGCTATGAATTTCTGATTCTAGGATATGCCAGTTCCTCATAATGTTTTCCTTCATCACCAAGTACTACAAGTCTCTACTATCGGATTTACGAATGAAATAAAATCAAAACATCTAACAAAATCGTCAGTCCCAACGCTCTCACTTAAAAACTCCACAATCCAACTTCATAAAGTCACATAAAAATGAAATATACATAGATTCAGTACAGTACAGTATTATTAAAAAGTATATTAAAGAAATGAAATGACAGTGAAAAGAAAAATTGTAACAATTATAAAAGTGATTTCATTTTCTGACGGCTACAGAGTCCCCTAGGACTTGACCAGCGAGTTTGCTATTTTTTATTACTCATTCAGATATTTTAAAACGTGCTTCATCCAGCATTTAATTTCAAACTTACGAGACTTAGAACTTTTCTCTTAAAGATTTTATTACTTTGAATTCTGATTTCAGATTTTAATCCATTCTTTCTTGGGGTGCCGTTGTAAAATTTATTTTTTTAGGTCTACATTTCGACTGCAAGTGTTACTCGTAACAATATTGAAAAATATTTTGTCTATATGTACAAGAATTTGTTCTTCAAAAACCCATCAAAGGACTAGAGCAGTTTGCTTGCTACGGTCTTCCCGTTGAATTATAATTTAGGTGTCTTTAAGGCTAGAGGGAATAAGTTCTTAATAAACCACCATCAACGGTTAGCTGCGGTTAACTGCGATCCCAGCCGATCGATGGTAAGCAGTGATGCAATCTGCTTATCATCGACGGCGCGTTCTGTTCCCGCGCGCCTCAATGAGCTGTCAGCACACCGAAGAGGCCCAGCCTGCTAACTGCAGGCAGGCAGGGCCGAAGCCTGCTGGGGTCAAGGGCCGTTTTCTGAAGGCTCAGCCCCGGCACTATAGGCAACGAAGGAACGGGGTAGGTTTTTAGTCAGTAAGAGTCTGACACTACTTCCCGCTCCGCCGAAGGGCGGGGTTTGTCATTGGATGATTTTACCTACCGTAAAAAAAAAAAACCATCCATCGGGTGGGATCGCAGTTAACCTTTTGAATACCGTAATTAGAGACACAATAGAAAGACGATAGGTGTGCAGACAACGGTGTCGTCTTGGAGCTTGAGAGTTTAAGCACTAGTTTATGACATTTAAAATAAATATTTGTACAATAAAATAACGGTGCACCATGATGTCAATTATGATTTTTACGACTTTTTACAGCCGATTTCTTTATTTAAGCTATATTAAATTTAGCACAAAAAAGGTTTATCCACAGAACCATTATTTTATTAAACCTGACAAAGACTTGACATATTTTTTTCACCTCCAACTTTATTAGTTTAATGCGCAATAAAGCTTTATTTGTGTACTAAGAAATTAAAGCCAAAAGAAATTGATGTTTTTTATTTAAAATCTAAAATTATTGCGAACTTTAATGAAAGTCAGAAAACAAATTAACTTTCGAAACCTACTCTGTGAATTATTTTATTTTTTACCTTAAACTCACCTTTGTAGTCTGCTACTCGCATCGTTATTAACAAGCCGGGGACGTCTCGCCTCTACTTAGACAGTCTTTAAAACGATACAATAATCTTTACTTTGTAGAAAATTTATACGGTTATCAAGCTAAAAAACTAAATTAAAAAAAATCTGGCTTATAGTTTTTTAATATACCATCATTTGATTCCCGACTTGGTCATATTTTCAAACATTCGGTTATTCATTGTCCCTTTCACTCCTCCCTTAAATTTTGTAAACAACTGAACCGATAAAAACTTGCTTTCAAATAAAAAACACCGCATCTAAATCAGTTCACCCGTTTAAGAGTTCCAGTGCCACGGACAGACAGACACCCACACACATAACGGTCAAACTTCATATACATTAGAGGACTAAATTTCCTCTAACATCACGTACAAGTACAATGCTGTCAAATTGTCCATCAGCGTGTCCCGCGTCACGTAAATGCATTGCATAATGTTGGAGGGCAAGGGATGGGACACAGAACAACATAGCAGCGTCACGTAGATTGAGCGTCGCTCATTATGTGGGGGGACATTTTGTCCCCAAGTATATCTACTTTCCTTGATAACACTCCACTTTGCATCGGAGGTTAAAAAGAGAATAATCTTTCTAGAAGGTGTGAATTTACGAAATTACTTTAGACTAAAATCCTCAGAACGAAGTAAGTTACCAACAAAGTCCACTTTGAGAGTCTTGATCAAAGAAATAGAACTAAAAACAGGCCTTCCTCAGCCTTGTCGACGAAAATGAGAGTAAATTTAACCAACAGTAATTCTCCTTTGAAGGCCGCCTGGGAACTCAGTTGAAAGGAAAATTGCAAAAGTTAGCATTCCCTCATGAGGGACCAAGTTATACCAACTAGATATTGCAAGGACGCGGTTCACCCTTTTTATTGTAATATCTGTACTCTAAACCATTTGTAGCCGTTCGCCTTTGAACTATGCAGCTATTTGGAAGTTTCAAACGTTATTACGCTCCCATTTGCATGTTAATATGAAATATTGTTGATGGTGTTCAAATTGAATTTGTTAAGCCGTTGCCCCCAATCGACTTCGCCTTTTGACGCGATAATTTCTGTGTAAAACGGGGAATTGAGTCTACTGCCAAATTAACAAGTTTTCTTGTGATGTTCAAAATAACTAGACGACCTATGTATATCAAAGTAGGCAATTTGGTTTCCATTTAAAATAATCCATGTACAATTAAGTACTCGCTGAACTAAATAAAATAGAGAATTTTTTACACAAAACTTATAAACAAATCATTTTTTTAATTACCAATTAAAGCTGGCATCGGCTAGAGATTAAGCATTGTGATGACAAATACCGCCAGTCTTTTCGGATTGTGGTGGAACGCCCAGATGTAATCATTGTACGAACACGGTGGACTGATGGAGCACATGGTGTAGGTATGTCCGTCTTAGGTGGAGCATCGCCGTGTCCTCGTGGAAGTTATCGACGGCGGCATCCTCTTGCGTCAGGCTCTGGTTCAGTGGTGCTATTCCCAAAGAAAACGCAGCGATGCCTCAACGACGAACACCCAAATAGGAAACATTAAATTGTCAACCTAATGTGCCTATATATTGGATTGTTAATTCAATGTATCCTATTTGGATGTTCGTCGTTGCGGCAGCGCTGCGTTTTCTTAGAGAATAGCACCACAGGACGTGGTCCAGAGCGAGAAGGATCAAGATGCGGACGCCTCTTTAACGCCTTCCTCACGCCCCCGGCGCCCCCGATTCTCGACCCCGAGATCAATCTTCCAGTCAACGTAAGCGTGGGTTTGATGATGGCGAGCAATGGGTAGCTGGCCGTCCGACCATCCGGTATGCCTCCGGACCTAGCTGAAGTCGTCGACGGTGCGTAGCGTTCCACGCGCACCTCAAGGAGATGTCAGCAAAACCATATGGACCCAGCAGGGTTGAAGTCTACTGAGGCCATGGGTTGTGAGTAAGAAAACCCCGGGGTTATGGAACGAAGGCAAAGAAGCAACAAGGGGGTGGTTTTTAGCCACTAAAAGTCCCTCTCTGCTTACTGTCCTACCAACTTCTCCCACTACAGGTAGCAGGAGACGTCATTGGATGAATTCCTACCTAAAAAAAAATCTCCAGTGTACGGATATCCTCACGCCCTACGCAGTCGTTTGGGTCTCAGTCGACCGCAATGCGAAAAAAAATTCCACGCCATAGTTTTATTAAACGATCTAAACCCTGAAATATCCAGACACCGCTAACTTAAAAACCTAACCTAACCTATTTGGCGCAGCCGTGAGGCATATTCTTTTTGCTGTTGATTTTTTTTATTTTTTATTATTTTGTTTTATTTATGTTTAAGTTTTAAAACTTGTATTGTGCTTCATTGCAAGCCAAATAAACGTGTTTTCTTTCTTTCTTTCTTTCAAAAATAACAAAATGTGTCACCTTGAAAACAGGAGATGGACGTAAACAAACAGAACCGCGAGAGTCGGCCTGTACAAACACCACCTAGCTACTATTGACTCGGAGGATGTTTACTGTCAAAATAACATTTGTTTATAGACTTGTAGAACACCCATGTGTCGTAATCGCAATATCTTATACACGAGTCGTTTCAGAACATTTTGTCTGTTGACAGGAAATTTAATTGCCCCGAAGACTGTGACTACCAAATATGGGCGCCATGTTGACAAACGATAATTAAAATTTAATATTAGGAGTTTTATTTGCAAGTGTATTGAATTATTCATACATTGCAGCTATTTAATCATAAGCCTTTCAATAACTATGTTTTAATGTAAATATTATTATGAAATCGACCTCTTACGACATCAAGGTATTTCTCAATTTATCTCTATTGTATTAACGCGGGAATCAAAGTACCTCACCATATCGCACTCAAAGACCTTCGCATGCAACAAAAGAAAGACTTTCCCACGCTCACTATCATCCAATTACCGCACAATACAGTGTAAGGGTTATGACGTCACAAAAAACGAAGTACACTTACTTGCAAGTATGCCGCATCAGACACAAGCCCACAGAGGAGCGCCCCCGTGAGCGCCCTCAACACCGCTTTACCCATTTCCCCGCACATTTTTACAAACTGTAAACTTTAAAATGAACTGTCTGAACGCCTGTGTAGCTGTAACTGTGTAACTAAATGAAGTAAGGTGCATAGGTGATCGCCCCACTAAAGCTGTTGCGTTCCGTGGTAGGGTGGATGTTGATGAAACACTTGAGCGGCCAAAGACCTGTCGAATTACATATTTGCGTTGCAAAGATTAGCGGTGCTGTATTTTTGTAAAGGTGACATGTTTCAAAAGCCGAGTGAATGAGCGATTGATTTTATTCACGACATATATTATTTTTAGTATACGCGAAACCTGAATATAGTTTGTTCAGAATCAGTAACTGAATCGATTCCAATATTTTTACAACATGTTATATTTTTTCCTAAAAATATTTAAAAACCTTTTTCACAAGTTGGACACAACCGACACTAAGTACAATACAGGTGACGGCAGGTCATAGGTCGTTAGGCTTGAGTGTACAGCTGGGTGCGGGAGCAAAACCACCCCTCAGTGGCAATGTGTTTGTGTGGACAACCAGGTAACCTTAGTGATTTTTCATGATACAGTTATGAAATTTTGTACATAGAGTAGACTTTGCATGAAAGTAGACCCGTGTTTCTGATTTCAAATATACTAAAAATAGGGTTGTATATTTTTTTTTTTCATGATGTACCATCAAAGACACGTCTGCCTGATCACCGCTAAGTTCACTTTTGCTTGCACTCGAAACGAAAACTTAAAAGGGTTTGCTTGGCGCCGAGCCACAGAATTTAAGCGATTTTTTTTTAAGTGATGGCAGAAATGACCGCGATCTTACCTTTAGTCTCTTTATTGAAATATAGATTTGTAGGTACTCTGGCATGTGCATATGGATTTTAGTTATTTAATTAAATGAATTTAATACGCATAATTTTCGATGTGTGAATGTATTTTCGCTCCTTCGTTTAAACTGTTTACATAAAAGGACTGAAACAATTTACCTGCTACGGTCTTCCCGTCCGATTATAATTTAGGTGTCTTCAAGGCTAGAGGCAATAGCTCTTAATAAACCAGTATTCTTCAATAGCAACGATGCACCGCTGCTTACCATCATGTGGGATCGCAGTCATGCGCAAGTATATCATAAAAAAAATAATTACTTAACATATTATATAATTATACTTCATTTTTAATGTTTTACTTTGTAACTTAATTGTCATTATAACAGGTATTTCATGATGTGTAATGTGTTCGCGTATATTTGTGTTTATTATAATAAATAAGTAGAATTCTAGTAACAAACGTGAATTTTGTAACTGGATTAAATAACTAATCATATCATCTTTCCATATTTTTACCAAAAGTTATTGAAACACTCATTCCATATTTACATTTAGGTAAAACATTTTAAAAAAATATCAGATATTGTAAAACTAAATCCACGATTTCAATTAAACAAATTTAAAACTACTTTCACCACTCCAGAAAATATTTTTTATAAAGAAACTTATGTATCCGGCGAATATTAAAAAATGTTTTTAATTAAACAAAAAAAAACAAATACAAATGATTTAAAAAATAAAATATATTTCAATCTGTTACATTATTTCGTGTTTGCGTGCAATACTTCGTGCGTAAATATATTATATTTCAATTAACAAAAAGTGAAATATTAATTTCCAACAGCGATTAAAATAACTGACAAGTTATAAAAATATCGAAGCAGTAGCTACACAAACTTCTCAGAATTACGTTTTGAACCTTCATTTTAAAGGTATTTTTAAAATCGTCCAGATTTCGTCACGCATGTGGAATTGCTACGCATGTGGGGCTGCTGCCTGATATCGATATCACGCCCCGCATCCCGCGTGCGTATTTCACGCATTACAAATCCCGCAATCCCGCATGCGTGATGAAATCCGCACAACATTAAAAACACCCCAACCATTATAGAAAATAATGTTTGGTTGCGCAAATAAGCTTAATGGACTGTATGTTTGAAAAAAGCGATCTAAGGTTTGTTAACAATATGCAGGTACTGTGCCTTTATTGATGGGATGAATGTATTAGGGAGGAACACTGACCTTTTGACCTCGAAGGTTCCACGTGGCGCCGGCCGGCGAACCCCGACTTCGCACATTCAATCACTGCCAGGTCCTGTATTGCACTACACTGCACTATTGTTGAGTCTTTGAATGGTTGGATCACGAAATAGTCAATTTTCTTGTAATTTCGAGCGGGCGATGTTAGCGGAGCGGTCACATTCACAATCGATGCACAAGCACGTTATGTCATTCATTTCTTGAGGTCGTGCGGGGCAGGGAAACGGAAGGGATAGGATTGCTAGGCCAAAAAATAAATTACAAAAAACAAAATCGCGGATCATAGCAAATTGGCGCAACCATTCCCCCCGGGTTTGAAGGGTTACCTTCAAAGAAAAGAAAAAAAACAAAAGCGAAACTAAACCCTATTACTATATCTAAACTATCAATACTAGGTAGCGAAACAACTTATAACTAACTATGCCACTACTACTGATTAGGCAGAGGGCAGAGGCGAATAACCGGACGCAGGTACGATCCAGTTGCGGTTTTAACCTTTACGACTCGCGTTATTCCGTTCGAACCCGGAAAAACTTCTTCCACTACACCAAGAGGCCAGTGCAGAGGAGGCGCACTCTCAGTCTTCAGTATCACCACAGTACCGACTGTGACTGGATCTGAAGGAGTGTTCCACTTTTGACGCGACTGCAGCGTATGCAGATAATCTGTCCTCCATCGCTTCCAAAAGGACTGAACTAAGCTATCTAGCAGAGCGTGACGCGGGTGAAGCTGCAGTTTGTCAGTCTCGACATCTAAAGCGGGCAAATATTTAAGAGGAGTCGTCGTCAAGAAGTGAGCCGGCGTCAACGCTAGTGGCTCCGATGGATCACTAGACAAAGTCCGACACAACGGACGCGTATTCATCAACGCCTCTACCTGAGCGAGTACGGTGCTCAACTCCTCGTACGAGAGAATCTGTTCGCCTATGACCCGAAACAGGTGCGACTTAAGGCTTTTAATATTCGCCTCCCAATTGCCACCAAAATGACTAGCCGCTGGCGTATTAAAACACCAATCAATGCGATTCTCAGCTAAGACATGGGCGAATTCACTTTGGTAGTACTTGGAGCGTAAGAATGTATGTAATTCCGAAATATTGCGTCGCGCTCCAACATAATTTGTGCCGTTGTCAGAGTATAAGCGCTTAACGGGACCACGGCGAGATAAAAATCGTTTAAATGCAGACATAAAACCCTGCGTACTCAAATCACTGGTTAACTCTATGTGAACTGCACGAGTTGTCATACAAACGAATAGGCAAATGTATGCCTTTGTGGAACGTATACCACGACCACGGGCAATAGTGACTTTAAACGGTCCAGCATAGTCCGTCCCAGTATGTATGAAAGGTTTCACCGTCTGTACAACACGACAAGAACGATGGTCGGCCATTTCCGGCGCGTTGAAACGCGGGCGGAGCTTAAAGCAGGGCACACATCTGTGCACTCTAGCGCGTATCAAATTGCGAGCGGAAAGTATCCAGTACTTCTGTCGAAGAATGGACATTAATAAATCGGGACCAGCGTGACAATTCACCTTATGGTGATAGTCCACTAACAAATCCAAAACGTGATCCTTGCGTGGTAGAACTACTGGATGCATTTGTTCAAACTCTAACTTAGCATTTCGCAGACGGCCACCGACACGAATGAGTCCGTCTTGCAAAAATGGTTTCAAATGTTGAAGTGCGTGACTACAAGGTTTATGTGATTCTAAACTACGAAATTCTATTGAAAAATAAAATTTCTGCAATTCTCGAAGTACAACTGATTCAGCTCTATCCAAATCAGCTGCGATTATAGAACGACGCGATGGTAATAATCTCAAAAATCTTAGGACGTAAACTACACAGCGTAATAGTCTCGACCAAGACGAGACTCGATTAGACAACAACAAAACAACTGACTCTTCACGCGGAACTGATACTACAAGCGTATGTTTCTTCTCCTCGGGTGGCTCTGAAACAGTAGCGGGGTTAAACGGAGCACTTGGCCACTCGTTAGGAGTGGTATGAAGCCAGGGAGGGCCACAAAACCAAAGCGGATGATTTAAAATTTGCGCAGGAAGCAAACCACGTGAGAGGCAATCAGCTGGGTTTTCTGTTCCAGCGACATCGAATATATTTTCCGGTGACAATTCAGCTTGAATCTTAGCCACCCTATTTGCGACAAACGTGCCCCATCGATGGGGTGAAGAGTGGGCCCAACATAGAGCAACGGTTGAGTCTGAAAACGCTACAATTCTCTCTATATTAATGCGAGGACGACAAGTTTTGACTATAGATGTAATCAATTGAACCAACATAAGAATAGCGCAGAGTTCGAGACGAGCAAGAGAGACAACCTTACGAGGAGATACCTTTGATTTTGCGCTAATGAGGAAAACTGAAATGTTATCGCCATTTTGGACCTGAATGTAAACCACTCCCCCGTAAGCCCTCTCACTGGCGTCTGCGAAACCTACCACATTAACAACAGTGTCTGGTACTATACCAACATGGCGAGGAATCTGTATCTGATCGAGCATTGGAAGCTCTTTCCTATAGCGAGCCCACAACTTAGCAACACTGTCAGGAGCGGTGTCGTCCCAATCACAGTTGGAAAGCCAAAGCTCTTTTATAAGCAGCTTTGCATACAAAACGACAGGAGCTACAAACCCCATTATATCCCATATCCGAGCTACACATGCTAGGATAACGCGTTTGGTACAAGTTGGCGGAGTCGAGCTAATTTTAAGACTGAACATATCAGTTGCGGGTGACCAACTTAAACCAAGGATCTTATGCGAATCACTATCATCGAATTCCTTTACCGAAGTCAACCGGTGTGACGGTGGAATCGACTCTAATGTAGCTTGCGAGTTGCTTGTCCATTTCACCAGGTCAAATTGACCGGACTTCATGAGGCTGATTACTTGAGCAGCGGTCTCTATAGCCTCTGCTTCACTAGGTACACTGTACACAAAATCGTCTATGTACAATCCGGTTTCAATAGTGGCCCTTGCTTTCGGGTATGTATCACCCTCGTCAGCGGCCAACTGCTTGATAGTGCGAAGAGCGTGAAAGGGACTAGACTTAAGCCCAAAACAAACACGATTGAATTCGTAAACCTTCAAAGGTTCCTGCGGAGAAAATCTATACAAGAAGCGTTGGAATCTACGGTCACATTCTCTGATTCCAATACTAAGAAACATTTGCCGAATATCAGCAGAGAGCGCAATAGCAAACAAGCGAAAATTTACTATTATTTCAAATAAGTTACCCTGGAGGTTCTGACCACAACACAAGATATCGTTAAGCGATATGCCAGTACTAGTTTTAGCGCTACCATCCATAACCACACGCAGTTTAGTTGTAAGCTTGTCTTCTCTAACAACTCTATGGTGCGGGATGATGTAAAACGGGTAATCACGTGTCTCTTCAGTCTCGGCAGGCGCTGATGAGATATAACCTTTATCTAAATATTCGATCAGCACATCATCATAGGCTTGCTTCAACTTAGGAGACGCCTGCATCTTACGTTCCAAGCATAGAAAGCGTTTTTCTGGGGAGGCACGGGAGCCACCGAGCGAAAAAATATCACCCTTGAAAGGGAGCGCGACAACATAACGACCATCTTTATCACGAGTAGTCGTGCGGGTATAAATCTCCTCAGTGACCTGATCCTCAGGGCTGAGAATAGGCGGGACATTGACCTCTTCAATCTCCCAGAACTTGCGGATGGTAGACTCAAGCGGCGGCTCGACGGTGCAACAGTGCGACACAGTCGAGTAACTATCTAAACAAGCGGGTGCGGAACCAACTATAACAAACCCGAGAACTGTTTCCAGTGCGTGCGGAGCGGGGTACATCGGAAGACCTTGAATTTTACGTGATAACTGGAGATGCGGGAGAATCGAAGCACCGATCAATAGATCGATATCTCCAGGGAAAGCGTAATTTCCGTCGGCTAACTGCAAGTTCTTAAACTCCGTCAGCATGGACGTGTCAACCGGTACCGTGGGCAACCGTTCCGTAATCTTATCTGCGACTAGCGAATCCATTTCAAACGAAATATTACGATTAAAACGTGAACTAAATATTATTTTAATGGAACCGTGAATGGTTGCCTTTAAACCTCCAAAACCTTTCACTTCTGAGCGGGATGACCAATTATTAAAACTAAAACCAAGGCGTTGACAACAATCCCGAGTAATAAAATTACTCTGGGAAGCGCCATCTAGTAGCGCTCGAACGGTGTGCGGTTTGCCAAAGGCATCTACAATGACAACTTGCGCGGTCGCAAGTAAAACGGTAGTGATTTGAGTACCAGCGGCGGAAAGCGAACACAATGTTACGTCGTTTGCACTTGCAGCAGGCCGCGCGTCACAAGCGTCGCGCGTCTGCGCAGGCTGCGGCTGCGATGGCAGCTTACTACTCTCAAAATGTAAGAAGGTATGATGTCTAGCTAGACATTTACGACAGCTAACACCACTGTTACATGACGTAACCAGATGTTTGTCACTTAGACAATTAAAACACAAATTATTAGTGCGGACAAACTTGTAACGATCACTAGGCGATAATCTCTGAAATTCTGAACACTTGTACAGCTGTGTATGGCTACCCTTACACAGAGAACAGTCAGGTGTTGAGGCGGTATTAACTAGCGTATGTGCAGTCTTGACTGACTTCGATGACGCGTCTATACGGTGATCGGAACCTGTCCTATTCGTGACTTCATGACGTGCCGACGTGCGCTGCAATACCTTAATATGGTCGCGAATAAAAGATTCTAAATCTTCGAACTTAGGTATTTCGTTACCGCGCTGAGTCGTTTCAAACAGACGAACAGTTTCAGGATCTAATTTCTTTAAACCGATATACAAAAACAAAAAGTCACAGAGGTCATTGACCTTTAGGTTCTTTACTGCACGAACAGATGATGCGAAAATATTTAAAAACTTCTCTAAATTATGATCGTTACAAACGGAAAAACTTTTCAAATCGAATAATTGATCTAAATATGCGGTGGCTACTAATCGCTTATCTTCGTATTTTGTTTTTAAAGTGTTCAAAACTAAAGTGTAATTTTCAGCGCTAAACGTAATTCCAGCACAGACAGCCTTTGCCTTACCGGTCAATTTTTCTACGAGATAATGCAATCTCTCGTGATCTGTCAGCGATGTGTTCCTATGTATTATATTTTCGAAACTATCTATAAATAAATTCCAATTTCGAATGTCACCATTAAATTCAGGTATTTGAATTGGCGGCAATCGTGGGCGTTCGCGAGGAGGGTTGGATAAACCACTCGCGGGGGGGGGGGGGGAGTCTCTAAACTCCTAGCAATACGTTTGATACGACAATACAAGTCATCAAAGGACGACAATGCCTGATAACTCACACAGTAATCAGGATTTAACTCCAACTCTAAAATGTTTATATTCTTAATTGTAGATTTAAAATCCGCGCGCAAACTATCTAAAGTTTCCAACGAACACAAGAAAGCATCTCTAATCGTCAGATCCGAGATTTGCAAAGATTTATCACAAATTGATTGAACACGTGAAAACTGTGAGTCCCTTTCAGCGTATAAAAGCTTTAACTGAACCTTTAAATCAGTACTAACCTTGGTTCCCTTAAGAGACATCTTGTTTTGATATATTCACACTATACACTCAAACAAACACTTAACGAATTATTAAGTAAGCGATAATTATCAGATAACAATATGGTAATATTGTAAACAACAAAGTGAACGGCGAACGAACGGAATAACCTGAATCAATGAGTGAATATTACCCAATTTCTCGATTAAATCATTCACGTCGTTCATATGCGTATATAATCTATGGTTTATCCGTTTCCTACAAATATTCACTCAACAATGAACGGGTATTTTTGAAATGCGTCTACCTACATGCAATTTGTTGGTCTTCCGAATGAATTTTGTCAAGAAAAAGAATGCGATCGATTTATATCTACGCTGATATTTACGTAGCTAACTATAATTATGCGGTGCGGTTGACGGCGTAGGTACCGTAATTATCAATGGCTCTTTAACTATACGAGCGAAATAACGTTTAGTTGCCTTAATGCCTAGATGCGGGTTTTCTACTATTATATCTAGGTAAACAGGCGCGTTGCGTTTATTACCTATGGAACAAATACTATATTGCGAAATTACAAGAAAATGATTCATGATCCGGCTCGAAGGACCAAAAGTAATGGTTGCGCAAATAAGCTTAATGGACTGTATGTTTGAAAAAAGCGATCTAAGGTTTGTTAACAATATGCAGGTACTGTGCCTTTATTGATGGGATGAATGTATTAGGGAGGAACACTGACCTTTTGACCTCGAAGGTTCCACGTGGCGCCGGCCGGCGAACCCCGACTTCGCACATTCAATCACTGCCAGGTCCTGTATTGCACTACACTGCACTATTGTTGAGTCTTTGAATGGTTGGATCACGAAATAGTCAATTTTCTTGTAATTTCGAGCGGGCGATGTTAGCGGAGCGGTCACATTCACAATCGATGCACAAGCACGTTATGTCATTCATTTCTTGAGGTCGTGCGGGGCAGGGAAACGGAAGGGATAGGATTGCTAGGCCAAAAAATAAATTACAAAAAACAAAATCGCGGATCATAGCAAATTGGCGCAACCAATGTTAAATATCATCATCATCATCATCATATCAGCCAAAAGACATGAACTGTTGGATATATGCCTTTCCCAAATGTCGCCACAAGGACCGGTCCTGTGCGTCTCGCATCAATCGAATTCCTGCGACTCTTACTAAGTCATCGGTCTACCTTGTTAATGGTCATTCTGAAATTTTAATGACTTGCAGTAAGCAATTGGGTAGTGGTACAACAGTACCTATCACTGACGTACTGCTGACATAACATAACCTGACCTCGAATTCTATTGAAACTACCGAACCAACTCAAGGTCAAACTGTCACTACTGGATTTGCGTTCGACTTTCCTCTATCAAAAGCGGTTATAAAAAATGCAAAACGTCAAAGTTTCGAAGCACAGCCTTTTATACAATTCATACGTTAAATCAAACAAAACCTCTGCAATATTTATTTTACATATTCCGCTATCCAATGCATTAGATTTGACGAACAAACCGACAATCCCGCGTTCATATTGACGGCTTTTACGGATAGAATAAACAATTCTGTCTTAATCCAATGAAAGGATTTTTTTGGATACAAAAAGTCCAATCACTAAGTGATGGCCATACATAGAGTGTTATATAGATGCGCCAGTTTTCAACGGGTCGTCAGAAAAAAATGCTTTTATCTGTAGTGTAATTCCATTGATGTGTTCTGAATATTGGTGTGTACTACCGATATTTATTTTCTGATCTTTATTTTATTGAAAAGATTGACGGACAGCTCTTTTGTCCTTTAAAAAGTCGCGCGATTTTACCTTTTAATAATGGTAACAGAGAATGGGCTTTTTGCTTTTATAATTTTATATATACACCTTTAAATTTTGATCGTTTTAATCCCGTGTAGGGTCTATTAGGTACATAAAACACTATCGATTAGTAAAAAGAAAAAAAAAGTATTTTTTTAACTCACATTACTTAATTTACGCATGTACGAAATTAATTTCTATAAGTAAAAATCAGCTGAGCGAGGCCAATGAACTCTAGGTAGTTAGTACGCAACGACCGGCAAATATCTACAAGGTCTACTTTTTACTTGATAATTTTAGAAAAAAAGTCGTCAGACTTTTACTGACTAAAATCACACGCATGTCCTTCAGTTGCCCTTTGCGTTCTAGGACCACGGGTTTCTTTTTCTAGTAACTTGTGAAACGATTCAACAATAAATCACTAGGTACATCCTGATCGATGAATATCGTAATGAGTAGAAAATATGTAGGTCTTTATCAAAGGCTATGGATAACCTTTGCGCAAGCGACGATCGAACATAATTCTCGACGGATTGCAAAATATCCTCACAAATAGACTATAATAATCTTTTAATTATATTTTACTAATTTCTACCAATGACTTCGCCCGCACAAAAGTAGGTTTCTTTATACAAATTGAAACAAAATGGAGGTCCAAACTACGTTTCATCACCTTAGGGGTTGAATTTTAAAAAATCTTAATACTCGCCTACATCATAAAAGGAAACCTTGTGAAAAATTTCTCGCTCTTAGTCCCAGAAGTGGAGTGTGGATTGATAAGTTAGTTAGTCAGTTTGTCAGTTTGTCAGTTTGTCAGCTTGTCAGTTTGTCAGTTTGTCAGTTTGTCTGTTCGTCAGTTAGTCAGATAGTCAGTTCGTCAGTTAGTCAGATAGTCAATTAGACAGTTAATCAGGTAGTCAATCAGTTAGAGGGTTTTCAATTGAATAGTCCTTTCAATGCTGTTGAGTCCAAGTTAAGCTGCTTGACATATATTTTATTTATCTTCATACGTCACAAAAGTTACAGACCAAAGTTACTACTAGCTGCTTACACCGACTTCACCCTCGTATTAGTAGGAAAAAAAATACTAAGGGAACATATTACTGGGATAAAGAGTATCTATGCTTCAACCTGAATGTTTTTTTGGCTAAAATGATGACCAAATCAATATAAGGAAACTGATGCTCAAAAATCAACACTCAACACAATAAAAACAAACTAATTGCATTACATCGAATAAAAACATCAAAGAACATAACATATTACGTCAGTTGCTGCATTAGAAAACCATGTGATAACAAACGCTTTCAGTTTTCACGGGCCGCTGCGCGCGCGCTCGCCGTGGGTTTCCCGACGTTCCGACTTAATTGTTCCCGTGTTGTTGTTCCTAATGTTTTAATTGTTATTTATATGTTTTAGTTGAAAATACACGCATGGGTTGTAAGTTGGTGGTAACATAACCAGTATATGTAAGCTGGGTTCGTCTCCTTTGTCTTTAGGTATGAACACAGGTTGGCGCCGTCATTACGATAGTAAATTAAATTGCGTATACCTCATGATGTTCCCATTCTGTATAATAAAAATTATTAAAATACATCCAGTAGTTTAAAGTTCGCAGAGCCTAACTTCAGGTGCGCCAAGAACCGTCGAACGTACTGTAGATGATATTTCCAAACCGGTTCTTCACTCTTTCGTACAATTCATCCAAAATAATTTCAGAAAATTAAACGCGGATGTTTATTACTCTCAAAGGACACATGGAAAAAAATCGCTGAAAGTTAGCTGATATTCTGAAAACATACATTACTTTTATCTCGCTTGAATACATAGTACCCTTGAGAGACGGATTGGTTGAAATATGACATGAAATGTGATACTTAATTTGAATATTTAATTCGACGTAACACTTCTATGAGCTATATTTTCTATGTAATTTACGGAAAAGTGTTAGGGGATTTTTTTTTTCCTATCTTAATTTTTTTATTATTGATAAACTCGCACTTGACCATTATCTCACCTGATGGTAAGCGTTGATGTGATCGGCGATGAAACACGCTTGCCTAGAAGTAACCTATTCACTCTTGACTTAATGTCTAGATTCTAGCTATCAAGAAAACCACAGACTCTAGCAGGGAATTCCACTCCTTAGCTGTACATAGGTTTATTAAATGTGTTCCTAAAACGTTTTGTACATACCGATGGCAAATTCCACCATACATTAATACAACTAGGGTATTTTTTTTTTTATACGGGAAGAAATAGTCCTAAAATAAATAGAAATTTAAGCTGGATTACTTAAAAATATAACAAAAAAAAAATACATATCATAGGGCATCCCTGAATAAGCACTGTCAGTCATTTTATTTTAAATGGCAAATTATAATGAATACAATCTATTTTTAATAAAAATGAAAAAGATGAAACGCATGTTAGGTATTAAAAGAGTTATAATGAGTATACGTGTGAATGGAGAGAAAAGGAGAGGGAAGCCAAAGAAAGATGAATGATTCATGTGAAGAGTAAAATGAAAGGAAAGGGAATCAGTGTTAGCGTGACAGGTGATAAGAGACAATGAAAGAAAATAACACAGAACAAAGGCAGGGAGGTGATGACGATAGTCACAAAAGAATTAAATACCAATAGTCAAAACGACTTTAACAAAACCAATTAAATAGTACTAAAACATGCAAGAGTTCACAAACTTCATGCATTTTCTGTTCAAAGTCTTTGAACCTTAATCAAGAGTATTCAACCACAAGGGACATAAGTTTTTAACATTAATTTGAGACTGAAACACAAACTTATGTTAACAAAATCGCTTAGGAATAATTTAGTTTAGTTAAGTACTGAACTTTAGAAAGATCTATTTACTAAATATCAATTTAGTAATATGAACAGACTGAACATGTGGACCAAAGGACTTTGTAACTATGCAAGTACTCAAAGTGCATTTAAATTTTCAAGTTTCGAGTTTAATTTAAATATGATTATTAAATAACTTACTGCTGTTGAGGTAAAGAAGCATAATTTTCGTAACTTTTGAACTCATGTACTTAATGGATATCTACCAACTTTACTTTAATAGATAGTGTATATATACTACCTAGGTAGGGTACTTAACGCAATCCTTTTACGCTAAGTCTATTTTAGTCATAATCCAACTAATATTACAAACTCTTATTATTTGTTTATTCTCTTATTATTAACTCTTATTATTTGTTTATTGTTATGTTTGTTACTTCTTTATGCTCGAATGACTGAATGGATTTGGATATTTGAAATAGCACATAGGATACTTTTTAACCTGACAGCTGGTTTCCTTGGGACAATTTTCTACTGTCACGTTTTCATATTTAGCAAGGACATTCTCACTGTTCATTGCAAACATTTCCTTATATTTACGAGAAAATCTCATTCGACTTCCTAACAAAATCTCCAATAATGTAATAAGTTCGAGTCAAAGACCTAAGACAACTTTGTAATTATTTTGAAACTGTCACTATTCCCTTCAAAGAACAAGACAGCGCTATATATTATGTATATCCTTATCTCTTTCTCTCTTAGCTGCAGTAGTTAGTAGTCCGGTATAGTTCCCTATGGGCCAGAATTACTGGTCAGTTGCGAAAGTGTAGATAAGTTGCCGCGTGGGCCTTCGGAAACTTGTTCCTAACTACTGCACGTGGCGAAACAATAATCACACTTTCATGTTTGCTATTTATTAGTTAAGTCTAGTTTTAATTAAACATACAGATGTTAGGAACTTTGTATTTAATTATGGATATACAACATTATTTTTAGTAGGAACATGCGAAAGCTGAATATAGTTTGTACACAATCAGTAACTGAATCCATTCCAATAATTATTACACCATGTTATTTTTTTTCCCATAATTTAAAAAAGGTTGCAAGTTGGATACCACTGACACTAAATACAACACAGATCACGGCAGGTCATAGCGAGCATTGGAAGCCAGTGCACCGCTGGGTGCGGGAGAAAAACCATCCCTCAGTCACCGTAATAGCCTGGGGACCATGTATTTGTGCGGATAACAAGCTTTGTAATTTTTTATGATACAGATATGAAATTTTGTACATATATTCTTTTCATAAAACTACTAGGCACGTGTTTCGGGTTTCGCATATACTAAAACAAATGTTGTATTGTATTTGCATATTTATAAAATAACTTTAACCTAATATATCTAATCTTAAACTATATATTTCATTTACCCAACTGCGCCAGAAAAAAACGTATGTTTTTCGAGATATGTTTGCATAATTTTTGGCATACCCTGGAGCCTAAATGGCTTGTTGCGTTTTAGCTTGAGAGATGTCATGTAATTTCAAAAATGTCTTTTTTTCTGGATAGACGTGATCCACCCAATCCCAAGATTGTAAACTAAAACAAAAAAAAATGTAGTGAACGTCGGAATCGCGTACCGAAGTTTCCTAAATACTTCAATAACTGAGTAAATATTTTGTGATACAACTACTAAACAGTTTTCAACGTTTTTATTTACTTGTACTAAGAGACCTTTCTTCTTGCGTATATTATGCCCTATAGGTTTTGATTTTCTTGTGTCAAAATAAGCACTTAAACGGAGCATAAACCCGCTTATCTTTAGATTGCTTTCACTTTGAAGTTAGATTTTTTCACTGCTTGAAGGAGTGCAAGATTATTTAGTAGGTATTTGATATAATTTCAGTTTGATATCTCCTCGCGTTTCAGAGAAAAAAACCTTTAATAGACAGGCTGATAGAGTAAATAGTTAAAACCTTGACATACACGGCAAAATTTTGACCTCTATAATCCCGTGGAGGGTCGATCCGGTACATGAAACACAAACAATTTGTAAAGATAAAATTAAAAAATTAAATACTTTTTTTCTAAAACTCTACTTAATTTCTTTAGATAAACATCAGCTGATCGAGTGCAATGACCTGTAGGTAGTTAGTACGGTACGCAACGATCGACAACTACCTACAGGTCATTGGACTCGCTCAGCTGTTGTATGTATTTTTTTATTTTATCTTTATAAATCGATAGTGTTTCATGTACCGGATCGACCTTCCACGGGATTATAACGATCAAAATTTTGCCGAGTATTACAAGGGAATATACATTACACGGTAACGAGTTACTACATATTTATATTATACAGTACATATTAATGACCTCTAATATAATAAACAACAAAATAATACCTACTCATGATTAGTGCATGTTTCTCAAGACCAAGGCCGATATGCCTTCATTTTCCCATAATTAATTAACGGAAACATCTCTACTGAATCGAGCTTTGTCTCGTTATAACAATAACACAAAAGGTAAATTGATTGCTTTCAACCTTGTGCACTTAATACAGTACAATTCAATCTTCGTTTTTATTATAATTGCCTTCTTTATGAAAGAAGGCTATAGAACTTTACATTACTTATTTTTGTCATAATTATCATCTCACCCGAAAGACGTCCAATGTTAGACATAGGCCTGGACCAATGCTGGAAGAAGCTTTTCTAAAAGGCAGACAAAATAAAATAAAATCCCCACCCCATTTGGACCCGCCGGGCCTTGGGTCAGGCCATGGTCCGGAGTGAGGAGGGATGGCAAGCGGTCGCCTCCTTCTGCGAAGCAGTAATGCTAGCAAAGGAGGAGGCCGAACGCATCAGGCAAAGACGACGGGGCGCTCGCCCCAGCCGCCACCGGGATTCCGATCCCGATTTCCGGCCACCATAGGCGCGGGCTTGCGGACGGCGTGCAATGGGTAGCACGCTGTCCGATCGTCCGGCAACCGACAGGACCGAGCCCAAGTCGTCGACGGCGCGTACTCTTCCCGCGTGCCTCAAGGAGCTGTCAGCAAACCGTAGAGGCCCAGCCTGCTAGCTACAGGCAGGCAAGGTTGAAGCCTGCTGGGGTCAAGGGCCGTTTTCTGAGAGGAAGGCTCAGCCCCAGTATGAGAGGCAACGAAGGAACGGGGTAGGTTTTTAGTCAGTAAGAGTCTGACACTATTTCCCGCTCCGTCCAAGGGCGGGATCTGTCATTGGATGATACCTACCATACCTACCATAAAAAAACCCCATTTGGAACCCCATTTTGGCCGAGTGCGATAAGGCCGCCGATTGAATGTTTTCTGTTTTATAAGGTTTCTTTTTATATATATTGTAATCTTGGTGAATAATAAAGTGTAAATAAATAAAATAATAATCAGGAATCGGGCATCAAGAATAAAGATATCCGTATGAGAACCAAGGGCTCCAACATAGCCTGAAGAAATGTCAAACTTAAGAGGCAGTGGGCAAAGCATATTGCTCATAGAACAGATAGGTCAATGGGGCCGAAAGATTCTGGAGCGCTGGAGTGACCGCGCATCGGTAAACGCAGCGTTCGAAGGCCACCCATAAGGTGAACTGATGTCCTGGTGAGAATAGAATAGAATAAACTTTATTGTACACCAAAATAGTAAAAATTCACAAGAACCTAAATCTATGGGTACAATGGCTGGTGAGAGTCGCGGGAATGCGTTGAATACGTGATACACAGGACCGTTCGTTGTGGCGACACTTGGGAAAGGTCTACGGCCAGTAGTGGACGTCTTTTGACTGATATGAGGATGATGAATACCGTCAGCGGTTTTATTACCATTAATGACATTTAGTAAAAAAAATATGCAATTTGTATGCAATTTGTATGCAATTTGTATGAAATTTGTATGAAATTTGTATGCAATTTGTATGCAATTTGTATGCAATTTGTATGCAATTTGTATGCAATTTATATGCAATTTGTATGCAATTTGTATGCAATTTGTATGCAATTTGTATGCAATTTGTATGCAATTTGTATGCAATTTGTATGCAATTTGTATGCAATTTCTATGCAATTTGTATGCAATTTCTATGCTTTAACTGTTTGACTGGCGAATATAATCTATTGCAATTTAAATCAATTAAAAAAAAACAATCTTGTAAATCTCTTAAAATCAAGAATGATATTCCTAAACGAATATCTTCCCATTGCGAATATCTTCCCATTAATTACCGAATAAAGCTTTGCCTCGTTATAACAATTACACAAAAGACAAACGAATTATTTTCAACCGTGTGCACTTAATGCGGCCCACTTTGCGCGGATTTTGTCGAGAGGCCGTTGCATAAGCCCGTTTTGGCGTTGCCATTATGACTTTAAATAAATGTATCTAGATGAAATTCAGGTTAGGCGGAAGGGATTGCAAATATCTGTATTTCTTATTGCTTTGCGCGCTAACCGTTATGTCTGTAAATGTAGGTCAACGGCTTATACTAGAAAACCATTTCAGATAATACAATTACGTAATACTTATTGATAAATCATTCAAGTCAGTGTCAGCACACTTCTGGGACATTTGAATTTGATGGTTGGGAAACCATCAGAGAATAAATTTCTTTCGCTCTAATCAGGGCGAGAGGGAGTGTCAAAATTTTACTGAGTAAAACCCACTCGTGTTTTTTCAGTAATCCTTTTCGTCCCAGGGTTTTTTTAAGTGAGAAAATGTGATATAATCCAATGATTTTTTCCGCTCTAAGGCGGAGCGGGAAGACTTGTCGCTGTCCAGACAGCGAGCTACTCATTACTCGCCATCCGCAAGACCTGCGTTCCCGGGTTGCGATAGCTTTTTCTAACAATCCCGCAGAGCTACATCTCACACAACCATTCATCCTTCAGACTAGAAAAGTATTTACCATCAAAAGTCATTATATTACGATAGCAGAAATAAATGCGCTAAGCTTTAACTGATTTTGTTTGTATAAGAAAGAAAGAAAGAAGAAAGAAGAAAGAAATAAAAACATTTATTCGAGACTCGCACAGGACAAAAAAATATATACAACAACAATACAAAAACTATTAATAGGTTTTACACATAAAAAAAATAAAATAAATAAAAAAACACAAAAAAAAGATTGAATATAAAAGACCTGTGCGAGGTCAAAAAGGCCCCTGTCTCAGCATAGCTGCGCTGTAAAATACACTATACACTTACATATACGAGCACTTATATACTTTGTGTTGTGCCAAAACAATTTCTATTCTTTTTTTTTTTCTTGCTTTCTTTCACAGTCAATTGAGAAAGAGGATCAATGTCAATGACAAACTTATTGAATCAAAGCTCCAAAATCTTAGGCATCGACGCTGAGTAGCTTGCCCGCTGGATTCCTGTCCGTTGCATTTCGAGAAATATGCGTCAGAATTACACCGTTCCATCACCCGACCACAAAACGTACGACGGTGGACTAGCAGTACATGGAGAACATTCCACCTTTACGTACAAAACGTTTTAGCAACACATTCACAATGAACGTGCAGCTAACTACTGGATTTCCCTGCCGAAGTCTGTGTTGTCTAATAGATAAAACCTAGTTCTCTTTAAATCAAAAGTGAAAAAATCGTATTTGGTGTCATAAACTTAAAACCTAAGCTTTAAACCTAAGTTACCCTAAAATCCCTAAAACAGTTAATGATTAATCAAGTTAAAATTACAGTTGACATATCAAGGTCACTGACGTTACTATTTCGATTTGAATAGCATTGTACTGTAATTATGTTAAATTTTTCAATTAACATGCCTCGTTACAATTACACAGCTTCGAAATACCTACTACGAAATATTTTGATTTATGGGGAGTGTCACAGAAACGCCGCTTTAACTACACAGACACACCGAGAGAGTTATGGGAAAACCCTAATTTGTCCGATCACTGGGTGCATTTATTGTTCAAGCTGTCCAGAAGATGCGGAAAATTTGACTCTTAATCCCGTAATGAAAAAGTGCCCCTATACGTGTAAGAGTAGACGATAGAATTTTAAATGGCTTCGAACACAACCCTACGTGATCAATTCTAAGATATGGCCACAACATATATATATTCTTACGTGCTAACGAATACCATTCAAATGCAATCAGCAAAGATCTCATACCTAAAGACAATTAGAACTATCTCCAGCTTTCGAAACTCACATTGTTTCTACACAAGATTCAAGTAATTGTTATCATCGCTACATCGGTCGACCAACGCACTCAAGGGTCGGACTAACAGTATATTGAACTCAGGAAAGTGTAACTCAATTGGACGCGTTACCTCGCCGGGTGGATCACACGAATGGAACGGCTCCGCAACAAACTCTTGCAGTAAAGACCGAAGCACCGACTAACTACTGGAACAACGTAGGTTCATGGAGAGAGGTACAGGGATCTAGAAAAGATAGAGACGTCGATATTAACGACTTGAGACTACAATTTTGCCATAGGTGTCATCACAGTTCTATAAATGTTGTAAAAACTCCACATACTTTTTGTGGAGCAACTTTTTTTTAATAAGGCTGTTACCTTTCTGCAAATAAAGAAGAAACAACAACACGTAAAGAGTTTGTTATTAATCAAAGTCTGTATTCCCTAATAGCTACAACCTAGACGTCTTTGCGTTAAGAGTAGCTATAGGTTCTGCTAGCCTGGCGTGCTTCACATGACCGCTTACTATCAGGTAAAATAGTGGCCAAGCCTGAAAACCTGATGGAGCTATGTGTCACAACTAAATAAAAATTGAATTGCTTTGACAAGAATATCTCAAGTACTTTTTTTTTTTCATTTCTAATCTTTAACAAAAATGGTATATCAGTAATATTCAGCAGAATATGCTGACGGCTACCAATAAGACACTCATTATCACTATCACTTCTATTGAAAAACACAAGCCTCCCCATCCATAACTATTTTCATCACCAAGTAGGTCAGTTGTCAAGGAGAACCGTAAAACCTGGTTATTTCATCCGAAAGACCGACTTCCGACTAGAGGCCTAACCCAAAAAGAAGGTATTTGAATTTTAAAAAATTATGTTTCATTAATAAGGTTTTCAAAACTATCACCACATCGACCGGTCTTTTAAACCTGGCAACCAGTAGACTCCCACCGCTCTCAAAAAGTCAGCGTCCACGTAGTGGTGGATGATCACTGCAAGACTGGACTATCCTTACATCCGCCATCAACAGAGAAAGTTTAGATTTTATTATTTAGATATTGAATGAACTGAAACTGTATGAATTTAATCTAATGTAATGATTAAATTTTATTATATTGTATGTATTATTGTTTGTTTTTAATTATCTTTTATACGGAAATGGGTGAAAAAATGCTTGAATAAATGTATATTATTACTAACTTCTTTCAACGGCTTCGACTACGTGAAAGTTGTTTTACGCTCTGAGGTTGAGTTTCGTAAAATTCGTTCTAAGCGGACATCTACACCCAATAAAGAACCTACCCGCCAAATTTTAAGTTTGTAATTGTTATAGTTTCTGAAATTTCGTTATTAATCAGTGAGTGGTATTTCGCTGTTATATGTGTCAATTATATTTTCTTTCTCCCATAATATTTTTGTTTTTGATTCAAAATCTAAGCCCCATCCAGAGAACTAACATCCCTGTCGTATACAGGAACACAGCAGAAGGGTACAAGATAGAGTAAGTTAGTGAAGGCTATTTCTCTCAGTTTAATACTTGCTAACAATATCGACCACCGGTCAGGAGCCAAGACTACGCTATATCTTCGCCCTTGATAAAATATATTACACAGTTATGTCTCCTCTTAAACAATACTACGTGGTATCTTCCAAACTTAAAATTTAAGAGTTTTTCAAAGAACATGAGCGAGGAAATTTTTAATGAAATTAATATTGAGCGTCTACATATTTTGTCGCCTTGATAGATGTCAACGAAACAATTTACTAAGTTTTATCAAATCTACATAACTAATGTGTAATTTAATTTTAACAATTTCAATTTTATGTAATTTAATTTGTTTTTTTGCTGTTATTTTGTTTGTCGGTATGTTTGTGCAGGTATGAGTTTTTGCTACTTGACAATTTTTTTTTTAAATGGCTAGTTGTAATTCATGAGGAGGTACTTTCGTAATTATTATTGACATAATTAAATATCTTTGTACATCTAATAATAGGCCGTGGGCTATTTTTTACCTTCCTATCCCCACCTTCACTTATGTCTTTGATAATTTATACACCAAAACAACATTTGCCGGGTCTACTAACTACTACTATAAATAAGCAAAGTCATGTTACATTGCATTGCATCAGCCTTAATGTTCCCACTGCTGGGACTCAGGCCTCCTCTCTAGGAAGGGGAATGGGCCGTAATCAACCACGCAGGCACAGTGCGGGTTGGCGGATACTTAAATATCTTTGAATTTTTAGTTCAAGGACATGCCAGTTTCCTCACGACGTTTTCCTTCACCGTTTTTGCGGGCAGGTGGTGATGAAATAAATTACACAAAGTAATGCACCTGGCTGGGTTTGAACCCGCGACCTACAACTCGTAAGTCGGGGCCGTTACCACTCGGCCACCATTGCTCTCAACTCATGTAACACTACAAAAGCCAATTTGGAATAAACACAACACAATACGATTGATAACATATTAAATAACTCACTTTCAAACACATTTCCATAGAAAGTATCACTTTATGTAATACTCATAATCGTTGGCATTCATGCGGTAGTAATTACAATTCACTTTCAATTAAACAATTATGGCGGACAACTTTCCCGTTCTTTGGTGAAAAACGTTTGCAGTTACGTTAATTGATAGTTAACGATGATTTTGATGATAATGTTACCGGCAATCTGTATAATTCAGGTATTCTATACAATACCGTAAGCGCAGCCGGTAATATGTGTAAAAGACGAGAGCAGGGAAGGATGTGATGTAATTCTAGGGCACCCCTACACGGACTGGTTAGGTTAGGTTTTTTTTATCACCACCTGAAAACAAAAGCCTTATTTTAAACCG
Organism: Leucania comma; assembly: GCA_958295575.1. Taxonomy (NCBI): domain Eukaryota; kingdom Metazoa; phylum Arthropoda; class Insecta; order Lepidoptera; family Noctuidae; genus Leucania; species Leucania comma. The sequence continues at coordinate 22,519,662 of OY282467.1, read as the reverse complement.
TATTTTATACATTGCCTAGGTATTAACACCAACCAACGATTTACCGGTGTATAACTCTCGCGCCGGGCCTTGGTACATACAGGTCATGGTCCGGAGCGAGGAGGGATGGCAGGGTCGGCTTATTTATTTATTTATTTGTATCGGCACACCAACGACTCCTTCACTGGTTTAACATTATAAAAAGACACTTTGCAATTGAAAAATATTGTAGTGAATTTGTCACTTATAGGCGTGCACAGCACTTGTACAGTAATTTATATATAAAACAAATTTGTGATTCTGAAAAGAAGGCTCGACCCCGGTATGAAAGGCAACAAAGAAATGGGGTAGCTTTTTCGTCAATAAGAGTCTGACACTAACTATCTCCCGCTCTGCTCAAAGGCGGGGGATGTCATTGGATGATTTTACCTACCATAAAAAAGACCATAATGAGGGAGTCATTCCTATTGTGCAACGATTTTTTGTAATGAAAATTTACAGTGGCATTATTTAATACAGTAACTATCAAAACATTGACGTCTGGAGTTTTTTTTTTTTATGGTAGGTAAAATCATCCAATGACAAATCCCGCCCTTGGGCGGAGCGGGAAGTAGTGTCAGACTCTTACTGACTAAAAACCTACCCCGTTCCTTCGTTGCCTATCGTGCCGGGGCCGGGCCTTCCTTTCGGAAGCTGACCCCATGACCCAAGCAGAAAGTTTTACTGTTTAGTTTTTCAAGTCTCAGTACAGCTGAGATCAATATCAAAGTAAAATACCTACAATAAAACACATTAAGTGTTTAAACGCACCGACCAGCACTACTAAGGCACATAACATTAATCTGGATTCTAAAAACATTTGACACTTTTATGGTTAGAACTAGCATCACCATACTTTTTGCTCCAAAATGGACTGTTCAGAATGTATGCCAACTGCAGTGTTACGTAATTGCAGACTGTTTTGTGGTGTATGTGAATGTATTTAGTTTAAACTAAATGTCTAAACGAAAAAGGTCTGAAAAAAAAAATTATACTCGAATTAATTTACACGTGTACGAATTTTTTTTTTAAGTAAACATCAGCTGGGCGAGTCTAATGACCTGTAGGTAGTTAGTACGCAACGGTCGACGACTACTTACAAGAACATTGACTCCTTTACTTAAAGAAATTAATTTCGTATATGCGTACCTATATTAATTCGAGTGTTCGAAAAAAAAGTACTTTATTTTTTTTATTTTATCTTTATAAATCGATAGAAATTCATGCGCCGGATCGACCCTCCACGGGATTAAAACGATCAAAATTTAACGGTGTATATCATGGTGACTTATGTAGACACTTAATAATTTCATCAACAATTTCCTTGTCGTTGTTCTTTATATAAGTAGTTTGATTCACTAATCAAGTCCCTGAAATTTTTCGAATCGCCAAAAATCATTATTTTCAGACGTAACTGAATTTACAGTTTTTTAGACATTTTCCTATATTTGTGCTATGAGATCTTGCTTCAATCCAAATATCAGGATTTTAGGTTGGCGAGAAGGACCATAGATTTTGATTTCCTTGCGAATATCTAAATATTCTTATCTTCTTACTTTGAGATTCAATTAGAATTTTAATTCATAAGTTAAACTAAAGGTAGGAAAGAAGGAAGGATCCGGATGTCAGCTTTTCTGGGTTTATTTCCTCGTTTTCACACCAACTGTTGAAATTAAAGTAATTTTGCACGTTTTTGTATTTATTTTGTATATAAGTCGGTTTATATCCTGTTTTTGTAAAAAGTTTTTTTTATTTTATACTTTTTAGTTGTCAAGTAAGTAAGGTTCTTATATGATATAACAATAATCCCTCAAAAAAAAAATTAAAAAAGTAATACAATATCATTCTCTCGTTCCTTCTTACTTGGCGCAGTTTAATTACATAGTACCGAGCTACTCAAACGCTCAAACGAAGAACCCAACCATAATATGACAAGTTTCTAAGTTCCCAACTATCGGTGAAGCGGTCGTCAAACACTATCTTAAGTCAATCAAAGTCAAGTCAGTCTATCTTGCGGTAAACCCTAGTTTATATCCTAATTTACATCATACTGCCACCCCTTCCTGGTTTATAAGTTATGGAGGAGTAATGCCATGGAATTATGATGTCTGGTTTTTAACTAACTTCGAAAAAAGAGGTTCTTTTTTATCTTTGTATGTTTTTCCAACATTATTTTTAATTTAATTTAAAAAATGCAGAAAACAGATAGCGTTTTATGCTAAACACAAAACAAGTCTTTAATGGCTTATACATACATGGCTGGTGAGTTCGGAATAAATAGTATAAATTAGTAATAATATGATAAGTATTATAACAAACTAAACTATCTCAATATGTGTAATTTGGAAAAAATTCTTCATTTATGAACCAAGTTGGAATATTCTTCATTCATTTAAAGGGATATAATTCGAGAGAGGATCCATGAGGATTTGAGGCACCTTTAAAATACTTTAGGCAAGTATACTTATGATTTTAGTATTTTCATCTAGAAATGAAGTATATGCATTTAAAAAGTAGGAAACACTTCTTAAAAACTGGCCAAGTGTATGTCCGACTCGCACTTTGCCAGTTTTATCTGTTAACCATCCGGACCGGGCCCGAGCCTTCGACGGAGCGTAGTATTCCATAAGCGCCTCAAGATGTCAGCAAACGGTTAGGGGCCCAGCAGGGCCAAAGCCTACTGAGCCCATGAGGTCACTTTTGAAAGGAAAACCCGGAATCCCGGAACACAAGTCAAAGAAGGAACATGGGGTGGATTTTAGTCATTAAAAGTCTGACACGCTCTCCCATTCCGTCCTCGAGCGGGAGTAGTCATTTGATGATTCCCACTTTAAAAATTCTGTTATCTCAGATTAATTTCATTATTGCTTCATACTTTGTGTTTTTTATTAATCCAGTATATTTTAGTAATTCAGTCTCTACGTGTTCAGATTAAACTAGATGAACATAAATTATATTTACATTTTACAGAATAAAAATTTTGCTGCCTTTTAAAAATATTTAAACGGAATTTATGATCCATCAACGTTGTATCATATTGATTTGCGTGCTAAATAAAAAGAGTTATTTTAAATAATTTTAACTTGAATCCAGAATGGTAATTTTTATGTCTTCATTAACTTGCCGTAAAAACAAAGTTAAGCAAAGCTTCCTTGTAATAACAGCAAAAAAACAAAAACCCATTAATAAAATAAAACATTTTATTACACTCAAAACAGAAAAGCGGAAACCTGTAAACAACATTAATTTATATCCGCACACAATATAAAATGAGCAAGTAAACGCTTGAGGCGCTTCGGCCGTATGTAGCAATGCTTAAAATGCGTGAACCACGCTTACTTATGCTCCCCGTTTAATAAAACTCGTCTTACACCGAACCATATGTTCTCGGCCTAATATTGAACAAGCCATGTTTACTTAGGGGAATACGTAATGAATACACGAGTTCAGAATTTGTCACCAACTACAACATATTACACATAGACGTAAAGGACCTAGACTGAGGAATACGAGTATCGTCACAAAATTGACTAATTTGCAGAAAAAAAACGGTATGATTGAGCGATTAGTTAAATTCTCACTTGGATCAAGGGACTGCATACCGAAAAAATATCGGTTATAAGGGTTAACGGTATAACGCCATACCTTTTTATTTCAATACCTCAAAATAACGGTACCGTAATTTTTCACTACCGAAAAATTACGATACCTAAATTTTTAACTACCGAAATATAACGGTACCGTTATTTTTTACGGTACCTAAACCTCTGACATTAAGGTATCCTTTGAAACCCCTACTGCCGCGCTTTTTCGTCGTGTCAATCGCAATACACTTGTCGCGATAGCTGGCAACGTCGCATTTATCGTAGGTACTCGCACGATAAATAATTTTGGTACCGGAATTATTTCGGTTAAATAAAGGTACAGCGGTACCTAAAAAAATAGCGCTATCGTTATTTTATACCGGTAGCGTAACCGCAAATCTTAACCGGTTTCGGTCTACCTTTAAAATAAAGCGGTACCGTATTTAAATACCGGTAGCGTAACCGTATACCTTAACCGAAAACGGTCCCTGCTTGGAACATATACTTGTACGGCATATAGATAGTGGTTCTGGGTTTGCGTGTCTTGTGTATGTGAGATTACATTTTTATAAACATACCCATGATACAGGAGGATTCCTAGTGTTGGGCAAAGTTAGATATTAAAAAGTCAAGGCGAATGCGCTGTCACTACTTGTATCTTTTTACAGGACATAGTAACGAAGATAACAGTGGCAGACTTTTGAATAATACTAATAATATATTTACTATCTAAAAATACAGTTTACAAGGTGTTAAAAGTGAACCAATAGGAACAAACATGTTTTGCTAAAATAAGCTTGCAAATATTTAGTGTGTACCTACATAGTACACAGTTACTCGTATCTATCAACACACAGATATCGATAATTTAAAAGGTATTAAATCAGAACTCCAGACAAAAATACCACTATTGCTCGCATGATCGCTTTGCTTCTATCACATGAGTGTATTCAAGTGACAGCCAGAGAGGGAACGCTTAGCCCAGATCTCTATGTCTATGATATTCTACACTACAGGTAATATGACATCACTGCTTAGAATTAATTGAAAATCCCTTTGAATTTTGTTGAGCTGTCCTATCTGTTGGTGATTGATTGCTGATTTTCGTACTACAATAGATCTCGGCTGTATTAATCTCCGCTTTGAAGACAAGGTTTATAAAAATGAATACAGGTTCTGTCAAATTATTTACTTTTTTTTAATGTGATAAATCATCTAATGACTTCTCCCGCTCTAGGGAGGAACGGGAGGGCGTGTCAGACTTTTACTGACGCTATGCTCTTTCTTTGCCTTTGCATTCAAGAACAAGTACAAGGTTTGCCTTTCGGAAGTCAACCCATGGCCCCAGTAGGCTTCGGTTCTGCTGGACCCCTAAGGTTTTGCTGACATTTCTTAGAGGCGCACGTGGAATAATACGTACCATCGACAACTTGTCCGCGGTCAGAGGAAGACAGAATCATTGATCAAGTACCTGACTGTACCATAACTACACACGACACTTCTTCCACAAATTCACCTCGACGTCCATGTGCCGCTACAGGAATCTAGCAAAATATCAGCTTCAGGTATATACGCCTGAGACATGCTTGTTTTTTAGATGGTAAATCATCCAATGACTTCTCCCGCTCTGCGCGGAGTGAGACGGCGTGCCAAACTTTTACTGACTAAAACCCACTCCTATTTCTTCTTTGCCTTCGTTCCAGGGTTCACTTTCACATAAACCATGGTCGCGGTAAGGGCCTGAGACGCGGTGAAACGCAAAATGAAGCTATTATCTCGATTAGACACTCTAACTGTGGTTTGTTTTAAATAATCGCGATTAGTTTATTGGTGAATTTGGCCCTTAGGGCTGATTTCATCATTCAATATAAAAACTTAGTTCAACTAAACTGAGCTCAGCGTAATCTAGTTTAAAGACGCGTGTCGTAAACATGGCGACAACAAACGAATTCAAACTGGGTTTCAGCGTAAACTAGGTTCAATTCATCGCGGTGAAACGCAAAATGAAGCTATAATCTCGATTAGGCGCTCAAACTGCGTTTTGTTTTATACAATCGCGATTAGTTTATTGGTGAATTTAACCTTCGTTTTAATCTCTATATCACAAAATCCCAGTTTTACTAACGAAACATAGACACCATACACAGCATTCACGTGACATACCCAGATTGGACTTAGCACTAAACGTATCTAATAATCTATGTCCGATATAGCTTTTTATGCGCACATGAACTTAATGTTAAACATACATGTTATGTGATTGCGGCCTTGGGCGGAGGGAAAGGATTTTCTGTACGTTGACATGGGCTATGTGCTTGGGTGGTACTAATAAAGTGACCATATATTTTTAACTCAAAACGGGGCATGGATTTATGTACGCCAGTTTGCAGGTTAATATTTAAAATAACCAACTTTTTAAAGTTTTCTCGGTACAGTAAGTATTGAATATGATCAAATACATATAATTAATGAACAAATACTTTTTAAATATTTTTTAAAATTATTTATCATAATTATAATACCGTTCAAAAAAAAAATGTGACATGCTATGATAACTTAACACTTCGATCCACAACTACCCAACTTGTTCATACAAAAGTAGACTCTAAACATCGGAATTAAGGCCTATAGTGGCGTGGATGTGAGAGGACACCGGTGTCCTCTGAGCTAGGACAGATTAATTTGACATCTATATCTGGACAAATATTTTAATTAAATGTATTTAACTGTTAAGTTTATGACATGTTTTATGACTCATCTGACAATATTATTAAAACTTTGACATTTGTGTATTATGAACTCACTTAATTTTACATGTACTTTCTTTTCTAAATTTTGCAATGTAATATTAATAATTATCCAGATTCGAATAATAAGTAGTAGTGTGTATTTGCACACCTTATTAGGTAATGATACAGTGCTCTCTATATTTATTTGTAACATCCATCCACCTGTATTAAGCAAATAAATGATGTGATTGATTGATTATAATAATTAATTTGTCACATCATACGTGGCAGCACGGTTGGCGCCGTCGTTGAGCGATTGGCTGCTGCGCTACGGGTCGCGGGTTCGATCCCCGCACTGAACAAATATAGGTGTTCCGCCTACAGATAGGTGTTCCGGGTCTGGGTGTCTTGTGTATGTGAGTTTACATGTTTGTGAACGCACCCACGATACAGGAATAATTCCTAGTGTGGGACATGGGTCTAAGTTAGGTTAAAACTGTGACCTCCTACGCCAGGTTCAGGAACGACTACATTATATAGAAAAAAATAAATAAATAAAAAGATAGTTAATATTCATATTATTATTACCTGTTTAGTTTTTGTCAACTAAATATTTGGCTTATTTGATTTTGCATAAAAACTGTTATTCCAACTGAAATATTTGACTAAATAAAAAATGTTAAAAGTACTAGTTGGTAAACAATTTATAGTTTAAACGTCCACTTCCCAAACATTAAGTTTGCGTTAAAAAAATTTGTGAATAGATTTTTTGCTAAGTAATAATTTGGCAAATGAAATTATGCGAAAAATTTTTTGGGAAGTGAAAATTTGTCAAATTCTTTTCGGCAAAACGGCAGGATCCCGTGGGGCACAGATTAAAAAAAAAACAATAATTGTTAATAGAAATACCTATACATAAACTACTATTCAAAGTTAGTAGATAATTATACCTCTGTCAAAAATCATATTCAGTAAATGAAAAAACTATTTTAAAGAAATATTTATTTTATGCGTGTGCCCACTGTCCAATGTGCGTGGTCACAAACGACCGGTCGATCACTTTCTGAAATGTTTGTTCCTTTGACAGTAATTATTAAATTGCACCACTCGTGTCCGACAAGCTCCGTAATTTTAAATTTTTACTCAGTTTTGGAGAACAGGACTATTTTGCGTCATTGATCTTTGGGGACAACAGGGAAAGGGACAATCCCGTTCAAAATGGGACGTATGGTATACTTAGGATATAGCTACGGTAAAGCATGAAGTTGTGTCTAGTCTGATGGTATATAAGCTGCTTAATATAAAGGAAATTAATATAATTTTATTTTTATAAAAAATTTCAACAAATGTTTAGTTACAACTATAATATAAAATTTAAATAATAAATACATATAGATGCAATAACATCACTAGGATCACGGACACGTAAAGAAAAAAAAACTTAATAATGGATACAAACCTCTTACAATAGAGAAATATAGAGATCGCGGAATTCGATAAGGCCGCCGTATTTTTTTTAGTTTAAGTTAGAAATTATGGAGAGATTGTCTAAAGAAACCACTGGCCTACATTTACAGTGCTTGAATTATGATGATAACTCTATTTTGTAATTGGGGTGTGAAAGGCTATGCATTATTTCAGTGACGTTTATTTTTGTGTATAAATACCTAAATAACAGATGTATAGCTAAAAAAGTAGTTTATGCTACTAAAAAAGAATTTCTACTCAGTGAGCGACATATTTGATTAAAGGTTAAACAAATGATAACTCATATTTTTTAAATATAATAATAATAATAATGTATTGCAATAATAATGTGTATAATAATGTAATGTAATAATAATGTGAATAACCGATGAAGATTAATAACATTGTTTAGGCGGGGCATTGTTTTAACATAGTTCCTAATAACCAGTCCACTTAAAACTCGAAAAGCCATAGCCCTATTGTCTTTGTTTTCCATATGTCACAATAGTTTTCACCAACCGGGGGTTTTCCTTGGATGTAATAGCATTGCGCGTCCAGGGATAATCGTCGGTTGGAATCACGTTCCACTAAAAGTATCTAAAGGGCCTCTGCGAGTTGGTTTCGATTCCTCGTACGCCTTCCAAAGGTCCAGGACCTCAGGGTTCTGAGATATAATATACAAATAAAAATAATGTGTGTATAATAATTTAATAAATTTCTCATTTGCTATGTACCTATAGGTACTAATTCGGACTCAAATAAGATTGTATAATTAATCAAATAACTATTACCCTAAATGTTTGCATGTCACTTTGTTATGACGTAGAGTTAAGTGTTATGGATCTGTAATCATATTTTATGTTAAAACCGATATTGTACCAACACTTACTGCGAATAAATTGATTTGATTTGATTTGATTGGAATGTGAGCAGGAAGACGATGATGGACATTTGATCTCCAAAGTATTGTGGTGGGTGGAGGCGTAATAAAACAGCTTCTATGCTTATTAAACTTTGATATTGTTATTAGAAACTCGCTTATTACTATACTATAATATTAAATTCATATGATTCCTATTTTGCCTCAATGACAGTCTATAACAAAAACTCCTTCAATGCATACTTCTTTTTAACCGACTTCGAAAAAAGGAGGAGGTTCTATGTTCGGCTGTATGTATTTTTTTTTCTTTTTTTTATGTATGTTCACCGATATCTCGGTCAATTGTGGACCGATTTCGAAAATTTTTGTTTTGATTGAAAGATTATACTTCCGAATTGGTCCCATAAAAATATCTTTTTGATTTGATGATAAACTTCGAAGATATAGGACGAAACTCTTCAAAAAATCATAGCAGAATTGTCGTTTGTATATGTTTGTTCGCCGATATCTCGGTCAATTGTGGACTGATTTTGAAAATTTTTGTTTTGATTGAAAGATTATACTCTCGAGTTGGTCTTATAAAAATATTGTTTTGATCTGATGATGAACTACGAAGACATAGAACGGAATTCTTCAAAAAACCTTAGCAGAACTGTCGTAACAAGTAAAATTGCTTTGTTTATACATGTAGTTGGTGGCTGACTAAAGGAAAAAGGGGAGGGGTACATAGAACTGACCTGATGATGAAGACGGAAGGTAGGTAAGAGCCGGAACTTTGTAATAAATCAGTGTATCTTAGCCGTGTTTGGTATTATTAGAATTGTCATGATGATTTGGTGATGGAACCGAATGTCGGAAGGTACCTATCTATTTAAGTTTGGCTGAGGGGTACTACTACTAAAAAGTGTGAAATAAAAAACTTTTTACAAAAAAAAATACAACCGACTTCAAAAACCACAAAAAAATGCAAAATAACTTTCAATTTCGGAAGTCGGTGTTAAATAGCGAAGAGACCAAACTATTATAGAAACACCGACTTCCGAAATTGAAAGTTATTTTGCATTTTTTTGTGGTTTTTGAAGTCGGTTGTATTTTTTTTGTAAAAAGTTTTTAACTTAACCTTCAAAGTTAATACTACGTGCCAGTTTGCACGTTACCCTGTTATATGACTTGCTTGGTCGTCACAATATACACTTATATGACACTTAAGGAAAATATACTAAATAATCACTAAAAGACAAAGATGGTTGCATATTTTAAACTTTGTTACCACACAACTGCTTCTAAGAGTTGCTACATACTTTAAAGCACCTAATCATACTTTAACCCCATAAAACCAGCTCCCCCTTCCCAAAAACATATACAATTAGGTAGATGAAGAGGATGGGGAGACCAAAATCACATAGCAATTAGATACTCATCACAAGAGCCAATTGAATAACCTTCAATCAGGCATCACGGCATAAAATGAAACGAAAGCCGGGGGTAGCTAGTTAGCATAATAATTATACATTACGTGCGACCCGCCCCTGCTTCGGATGCGATCTACTGATGGGGCTTCGTGTCAAAACAACGAGCATTTTGTGGTATATCTTAGTAGAATATTTATCTATAGGTACACACACTTGAAAAATATTGATGGTATTTTATTAAAACATTTATATCTACTTATATACCTATTCGTCCAATAAAAGTGAAGTGTTTGTAAAATCCAGATAACATTGAAAAAATTCGACACTTATCAAAATTGTATTTTTTTTTCACTTAATGCTGTCTATTTATTTACCAAAACGGCTGGAGCGGTTTTGACAGTAGGTATAAGTACTGTAGATAGTTGATATTATTAGGAGTAACTTAGACTACTTTTCTTTAGAAAAAGAATAAGGTCGAGCACTAAACTAACTACATATATAAAAGAAAAAGTAAAAAATAATATGTTTGTCTCGGTGTTTGTGGAAGGTATTGTCTATTGCAGCGTGATTTTTTTTGTAACTCTTAATGCTCTTGGTGGAGCAAGAGATAGTGTCAAATTTTGACTGACTAAAATCTACCTGTATTCCTTCAGTTGCATTCTGACTTTTTCGGACAAACCCATAGCGTTATTGCCGACTGTTCGGCAATCGACAGCGCGTAGTATATCATGTGCACCTCAAAGAAATCTCAGAAAACCGTTGGGGCCCAGCAGGGCCTATACCCGCTAGGGACTCGGAGATTTTCTGAAAAGACAACACCTGATCCTGAAACGCAAAAGGCAGCTGAAGGACATACACAGGTGTAGTTTTAATAAGTGAAGTCTGACACAACCTCCCACTCTTTTCTAGACCAGGAAAAGTCATTGGATGAATTCCCATTTTCAAAAAAAAAACAACCTATAATTTACTTTGTTTAACCACTTTATATGCACTTACAATTCAACAGCGTAACACAGCAAATGCATTGGTATCATGAGATAAGAGTTTGGCGAATTTGTATTCAAACGGGGTGTTCGCCAGGGTGGGATTGCAAAGGGCTCGACACGCGTGATATATGCTAATAAACCGGCCATTTTAAAACCCTTTGCAAAGATTCATTGCAAGTGTTCTTTTAGTCATGTTTTCGGCTCAAACGCTGATGAAATAGGCAGTAATATAAATGTTTGAAGTTCAAAAGCTATGGTTTGAATGGGTTTTGTCTGAATAGAGTGAACATATATGGAAATAAGTACCTTGGTTCATATAGGTATTTAATAGCTTCTGCTAGTGGCTTCGTTCGCGTAAAATTGGTTTATCCCCTTAGAGGTAGAGTTTCGTAAAATCTGTTCTTAGCAGATGTCTACACTCTATAAGGAACCTACTTCCCAAATTTTAAGTTTGTAGGTGTTATAGTTTCTGAGATATCGTGATTAATCAGTGAGTGGTATTTCGCTTTTATATAAATAGATTTTAATGATGCCATACTAAACACAACTAACTGCTGCCTGCGGCGTCGCCCGAGTAATAATAGAAACTTATCCCGAGGGAACCTACTTCCATGATAAAAAGTATTCTGTCAACTTGCATACCAAGTTTCATCGAAATCCATTCAGTAGTTCTTGCGTGAAAGAGTAACAAACATCCATACATCTATACGAACATTTCGCATTTATAATATTAATAGAATGGACTTCGTTAAAGTAACCCTTTGAGCAATGGAAAAGACTATGCTCGGAATTTCCTTGCGTGATCGAATCAGGAATGAAGATATCCGCAAAGTTACCGACATAGCCCGAAGAATCATGTGGTATTGTGTAGGATACTTGGCTCGCAGAACAGAAGGGAGATGGAAGACGCAGCGTTGAAAGTAGACCGATGAACCAGTGAGGGTTGCAGGAGTCAGACGGAGACAAAACGCACAGGACCAGTCATTGTGGTGAGACTTGGGGAAGTTCTGTTGCTTACTCAGCACATAGATCTGGATATCTTCCATGACAAGCCGTACCAAATATGTAAATATATATTCTTTTGTTATTTTTTTTGGAATATATTCCCATAAATGTTTTATAGTCCTTAAGATTTTAGAATACAAGTGTTTTGGTCCTTATATTTTTAAATAAATAAATAAACTATGTCCAACTAATGATGGAAACAATAATGATGATATTTATGTCATGTAAGTACCTACTTTGGTTATGCAATGTTACATTAAAATAGCTACTTACTGGTTAAATAAAATTAACTTTGTAAGCCACGGTTAGATGGTAATATAATCTACAAAATGTCAGGGAAGTAATCACAAATGCCTAGATTTCCGATCACCCTATTGCCATTGGAACAAATTGGATGACAGCCATGTTCGTCCCTTTATCGAGGAAAATCGAAAGGTTAACTTGGATATCTATGGTTAACATTGTCAATGATAAAATATATCCAATGGCGCCTCGGGGAATTAAGATATTATTGATCATGGTACCCACTACTACTACATATATAGCAATACATATGTGTATGTGTTTGTATAAAATTTTTTAGCTCGTAGATTGTTGGCTTGCTACAGTATTCACCAAAGCGTATACGCTTTGGTGAATACTGTAAGTATAGCAAGCAATTGATACATAAATAAATAAATAATAAATATGTACAATTGTACATCTGAAGTAATACAATGAAGAATTATTTGTTGTTTAGTGTTCCGTACCTACCAGTAAAACTAGTAGTTGTGAATTTTTTTGTTGACTGCTTTAAAACCACCGGGCAAGTGCGAGTTGGACTCGCGCCCTATAGGTTCTGTTCATTATTACCTATGAATTCCCGAATTGAGTTTCGAAGATTTTGTGATAAAACACATTTTTTTTTTTTGACATAATCTATATAACTATAAATAATAAAGGGACGGGTCGTTTTTTTTTGACATATACTGCCGTATCTTTTTTTCGTTAACTAAGAAGTTTGATTTTTTTACAGCTTCTAAGAATCTCAGGCCCAAGTATATGGTTTTAATTTTAACTTGATACCTCCACTCGTTCACATAAGATGGACAACAAAGTGATCCTATAAGGATGTTTTTTCCTTTTGAGGTATGGAACCCTAAAAATGAGGTTGCATATTCAAAAAAAGCTAATTTTATTTTAATAAAAGATTTATTAAAATTACTTATTTGAACACGAAATTGCATGAAATAAGTTTATGGCACATATTTTATACTATTGAACTTAAAACTTAATGGCCTTTTCAATTGAAATTCTTTCTTGAGGACAAAGAGGTGTACCAAAAAGGTTATATTATTTATTTATTTATTAGACACTTTATGCATAAAAGTACAGAGGCGGACTTAATGCCTTAACTACAATAACACACTAGTGAGTATTAATCGTAACCAAAATGTCACCGGTAATATGCACCATTACATACTTATATGCGGTGCAATTAGACTCACTTTCAGAGCATCCATGTTGAACACAAAAATGATTATGAATAACTGGAAGTACCAATTGAACTGATAAGATATTCTTACCACTCAAACTCATAAAAATTATTTCACATAGGCCTATATGGGCATAATATAAAATGTCAAAAGCTAGCGCACGGTTCACATTAGTCGTTTTCTATGGAGAAGAACCGGCAAGAAACTCCACGTTCTTTTTTTTTTAAATGATTGTTTCTGCAATATTTCCATATTTAAATATTAAATTATAACAGGACAATGTAGACCGATCAGCTTTGTACCCAAAGCACAATAAAAATTGTAATCCATGAATCCGCGGAGTCTACGGTGTTCTCACATTCGCATTATAAAAAGAAATGTCAAAGGGTACCAACGCTTATTATTTTGCAAATACCGCCTGAATTTTTTTATCACCTTCCAAATTTTTTTGAGAATTGGGTGTTATAGAAGTAACAAACAAAAGCAGAAAACACCAACTTCCCAAATTAAAGTTATTTTGTTTCTTTTAGTGTTTTTTTTAACCGACATTCTTCAGTGAATTCGGTTATATTTTTTTTGTAAAGTTTTTTTATTAAAATGGAATGTTTGAATGATACTCAATTCTCAAAAAAATATGGAAGGTGATAAAAAACTCAGGCGGTATATAATAAAAATAAATACAATAATAAAATACGGCATTCCTACAAAATACGCCACTTGAGCAAAACCGTACATAATATTATTTACTCTATCATACTCGCCTTTTTTCTTCCTGAATGGAACAGATTTATTACTTGTAGCGAAACTCCAGAGAGTGTTATTTCAAACCGTAAAAATAAATAAAACTCAGCGCTTTTAGAGCAGACTAGGATATCCTGTGTCGTGGACTGCCATTATACTTACAAATAACAGACATAAACATTGCGGTTCGGAACCAGATTACATTATGTAGGCCATGTATATAGAAGCATTTTCTGTGATGGAATCCAATGCATTTTGGTTGCGTCGAAGCCCACTGGGGAAAAGGGTCGGCTTCTGAAAGGAAGATTCGGCCCCGGTATGGAAGGCAACGAAGGAAAAGGCAAGGGTTTTTAGTCAGTAAAAGTCTGACACTATCTCCCGCCATGCCCACGGGCGCGGAGATGTCATTGGATGATTGTTTCACCTACAAAACAAAAATGCATTTTAGTTACAGTTTTTTAACATTTCCCCACACTAATAATAATTGCTCCTATTTCGTGGGTGCATTCTCAAACATGTGAACTCAAGACACCCCGACCCCGAACAGCTATCTGTAGGCCATACTAACACTTGTTCTCCCACTCTAGGGCGGCGCGGGAGGGCGTGTGCGACTTTTACTGACTAAAACCCACTCTAATGTTCCTTTATTGCCTTGCATTCCAGGACTCCTGGTTTTCCTTTCAGAAGCGAACCCATGGCCTCAAGGACTTCGACCGACTTCGGAATCAGATCTTAAAGTGGAAACCATAGAGGCCCAGCAGCCTCTATGGTTTCCACTTTAAGATCTGATTACCACATAAAATTGCCCATTTTGAATTAAAACAAAAATATCTAGTGTTTATGGCTTTTCTTACCATTTTATTTTTTATATTTTCAATAAGCAATATATAATATGCAGATTCATATTTTCAGGAAAAAGTTAAAGCACAAACGCCTATCATCATTTTGTAACTAAACAGAATTTTAAAACATAAAAGGTACGCTGGCGCTATCATAAGAATAAGTATAATGCTCCTGATAAAATATCCATAGGTGTTTTTATTTTGGGCCATAATACCTGTTAAGTGCATAAAGCAGTTCTCAGCTCCCGCACTAACATAGAGACAAGGTGCTACCGCAAGCGACTATAAGACTCAATAATCTTGCTTAGATGAATACTCAAAAAAAAGAAAAAAAAAACGCACATTTGGTGTTTAACGTAGCATAGGTTTGATATGTTTGTTCCACGTAAACGATTTTGTCTTATTCTTGAATATAACAAAGGCACTGTCAATAATTTTTAAAATGCTGAATTCTAAAGTTGAATTTTGAAATCATAAAATTATATCTCCCGCTCTCAGTAAAGTGAGACGGACTGACTCTTACTTCACACAGACATACTTTTACTGAATAAAACCCGCTAATGTTCCCTCAGTTGGTTTTTGCGTTCCAGAACCGCGGTAACTCTTTCGAACGAGCCTACATGAATTCTACTGCCTAAAATACGATCCTTTCCTATATTTAGTTAATAGCAGGAAACTGGAGTAAGGTCATAACCGTGTTATATACTTTTTTAGGCTTTGGAAACCAAGGTCCCTAAGTCCACTAGCGTGTTAACTCATCAATAACACCAAAAATTTAAGAAAAACCTAGATGAAAAACGCAGAGAACCGGGAAGCATGGCAGAAGGGAAAAAAAGCCTGTACCCAGTAATCGGTAATTCTAGACTAATATAATGATGATGGAGTCTTTTATCATCATTATATTAGTCTAGAAAGAAGTTCCACGTCTTTTTCTCTATTCTCAAAAGTAAATTACAAAATTTGCCAATGTCGAACACCTGTCATAGACGGCTGGATTTTCAAAAATGTTTTAAAGTGATAAGTCCCTATTTTCCCCGCTCTCACTGAAACCTAATCTTAAGAGTGTGCTCGGCTAATGTGGACATAACAGTAACGTCGTGCGATAGTGCCCTCGCACCATGTCTTAATGGGCTATTATATTTTATGTTTAATTCAAATACTACCCCGGGAATTGGGTGCCGTAGGGATTATGTATACGATTTGCAGTGTTTATGGTGTTTAATTGGCGATGAATGCTTTTTAAGTTTTAGTTTACAATTGTTGGTCAATTTATTATAATCACACCTACATTATAAGGGTAAAAGTTTCTGTGTGTGTCTTTGTTATTTCTTCACCCTCAAATGGTTGAACAGATTTTGATGAAACTTGACACACGGGTAAACCATGACTTGGAATAGCACATAGGATACTTTTTATTTCTGGAGTTCCTGATGGAGTCTGTGTTTCCTGATGGCAACAACCAGAAAATCTTTAAGTCAAGAGTAAATAGGTTACTTATAGGTAACTGTCCTATGATAGTGCAAAGACCTTTTCGCAAACAGAAAAGATGAAGATACATAGGAACTAAAAATCCAAAATTCTGCATCGAGGTATCGGAGTCCTCCATACAATTAGACCATAATAATATACAACAGACCGAAATCAGCCTTCGAGCAGGTACCCGGACTAGACAATACTTGTCTGGTCGGACGATCCTTTATTGTTTGGACAAGTAGGAGGGACTTCTTTGCCCAGCAGTAGGACCGTATTTTTTTATTGATATAAACTAGTGCTTGACTGCGATCCCACGTGATGGTAAGCAGTGATTTAATCATTGATGGTAAGCGCACCAGCTTATTAAGAGCCTGTTCACTCTAGCCTTGAAAACACCTAAATTATAATCGGATGGGAAGACCGCAGCAGGCAAATTGTTCCAGTCCATCGATGTGCGCAGTATAAATGACGAAGCGAAACGCTTAGTCCGGATGGTAGAGGTTTCAACAACGTAAGGGTGGACAGGTGATAGTAGAATCAAGTCATGCAATTCCTGCGCACATTCTTAAAAATGCATCCTTCCGATAGGATGGCTACCCTACGCCTGTGCTCAAGGCTTTGCAGATTATACTTAACCAAATCTGGATCACCAATTAGTCTCTTTGCACGCCTTTCCACTGAGTCCAAAGCTGCTAGGTGGCATTTTGCAACACCAGCCCATATGTGACTGCAGTACTCCACACACGATCGGACCTATGCTTTGTATAACAATTGAAGCTGTCCCGGTGTGAAGTACCGCCGGACCTTTGCAAGAAAACTTGGCTTTGGACTCAATGAACCACCCAATGAACGAAACAAACATTGTAACAGTTTGGTCCCACTTTTCTTTTTTACCTTAGCTTATATAACGTCCAGGTTAATCAATAGAGCGCTATCGTCTATTTCTTTAAACTCTTCTCAAAGACCGCAGAAAATAACCCACACGCTGATAATAATGTAATAATTTACGATGACATATTAACAATTTGTGGTTAGTTACACAAAACCAATCAATGTTACACGTTGATAGACGTAACACCCGCCGCGTATAATATCTTACCTCACATCAATAATTTGAGCTACTCAAGCGTACCATACTGATTACTACATTAACATAATTGTTTAATTGTTGGAAACGTATAATAATACTCTCAAAACGATGAAGGAAAACATCGTGAGGGATTCGGCATGTCCGGCATGTCCAAGCAAACAATTTGAAGATAAGTGACATTTACCAATCCGCATTAGGCCCGCATGCTGGATCCCGGGTCCCAGCAGTGGAAACATTATAAGTTAGGTTATTATGTATGTATGGAAAGAATATGATGAGCTCGTAGCTAAATAATTTAAAAGCTGAACGACCCGATTTTTAATGTTAAGCAAACACCAAACTTGGTGCGTGGATCACCCAATAAATTTGTTAAAAAATGAATAAACCATATTTACTATTCAATCGCAGACTTAATTAGTTCTTATATAAAAAAATTATAGGTAGTATGTGGATTACGTTGTGAGTTACACATACACTAATAACTTTAGATGATAAGGATTATTAATTAAGTAAGTTTGTGTAACTGTGTGTCTTCTCAAAGGTATAAATAAATAAATACATACCACGAGCCCTCCGCGCTTCATCTTTTTTTTGAGAATTCACGAATTCACTTCTACCGCTCCAGGGTGGAGCAAGAGGTGACTTAAACTTTTACTGACTAAGGGTGTTTTTGACATCGTGTGGATTTCATCATGCATGCGCAATTGCTCTACGAGCGAGGCTGCTGCCCGATATCACGCTCCACATTCCGTGTGCGTATACCACGATTTTTTTTTTTAAGAAGCTTATCAGATTTAATATAAAAATGTCAAAAAAAATGAAATGTTATCAAATTGCTAATTACAAGCCTACACAAAAAGATAAAAAGAAAACGTCGATAAAAAAAAAGTATACAAAGCCAATTAATTATGTCTAGAGAAATTAGAAAGAAAGGAAGAAAGAAAGAATAATATTTTATTGGGCATTAAATTAGCTATTCAACGAAAACATAAATACTTGTATGAAAAGGACATTTGCGGGGGCTACGCATGCGGAGCAGATCAGCATGCGTGATGAAATCCGCATGATATTAAAAACACCCTAAAACCCACCTGTGACCTACAGTTGCCTTTTGTACTCCAAGGTCAGAGTAGCTCTTTCAAACGTTTCCGCAGCAACGTTAATTAGTTGATCCCGGCTATAGTTCAATAAACTTTGGTCGTCGTCGTTACGGTTAACCAGAAGTTTGTAAGTCTGACGGCCACTCTTATCAAGACGTATTGTGTTACCCAGTGACTAACTCCACGTTAATAGAATAGAATAGAATAGAATACTATAAAATAGAATAGAATAGAAAAGAATAGAATAGAATAGAAAAGAATAGAATAGAATAAACTTTATTGTACACCAAAATAGTAACAATTCACAGGAACTTAAATGTGTAGGTACCGGTCTTATCGTTGACAGCGATATCTACCAGACAACCTTAGTATGGATTATAAGAACTTAAACTAAAAAGGGGGCAGTCTGTGTTAAGCTAAGGTCTTTACCTATGAAATCTGAGTCTGTGTTTCCTGATGGCTAAATCCCGGGAATCTTTAAGTCAAGAGTGAATAGGTTACTTCTAGGTAAGCACGCTCCATCGTCGACCGCATCCTCGCTTTCCATCAGGTGCGATAGCGGTCAAGTGCAAACCTACCAACAATAAAAAAAATACTTTTTTTAACTCGAATTAATTTACGCATGTACAAAATTAATTTCTTTAAGTAAACGTCAGCTGGATGAGTTCAATGACCAGTAGGTAGTTAGCACGCAATAACCGACAGCTACCTACAAGGTTATTGACTCGTTTACTTACATTAATTCGAGTTTTAGAAAAAAAAAATACTTTTCTTTATTTTATGTTTACAAATCAATAATGTTTCATGTACTGGATCAACCCACCACGGGATTAAAACGATCAAAATTTTACGTGTATAATCACGATGGTTTTGGGATTGTACGTAAAAGGCACGGTTCAACTGAAGAAACACTGTAGATTTTAGTCAGCAAAAAATTACATTGTGTCTCGCTCAACCCAGAACGGGAGAAGTTATCTGACGACCCACACAAAAAAAGAGTAGGTAGTCATGGAGGAAATGACAGATGATCCCGTGAATACTGGGCTAAGAAATTTGAGGCCTACAAACCGAATTCCATAGAGACAGAGCTTAGGGCCGAAACACAACCCGCGTTGCAGTGCCGCACCGCTAAAATCGGCAGTGCCGCCCGCCGTTCTTTTTCGCGTCGCTGCAACGCAACTTTCAGCGTTTATTGTCGTTTCCTACAGGGATAACCAGTTTCTTAAGATTTTTGAGCGTGGGTAGACGTTTCTCTGCCATGGATCGTAATAAACTTACGCTTATTTGTTGTTAAGAAGACATTAGTCTATTTTAAATAAACGACAAAGAAGATACTGGTTATATCCATTTAATAAAGCTATGGTATTCGCACTGCGGCACTACCGATTCTAGTGGCACGGCGCCGCAACGTGGTTATGTGTTTTGGCCCTAAGCTCTGTCTCTATGGAATTCGGTTTGTAGGCCTCAAATTTCTTAGTCCACAAGCATCTCCAAAGCTATTGATCTCCAAGGGAGGCCTTGGAGATCAAACCATTCCTCAGGAACAAAGTACTCGTGGTTTATATGACTAAGCCGATTTGAACGCTGTTCACGTATTCAATTAGAATTTGTCTTGCAAACACCAGGTTTCGTGTAAAAACTCCTTTGCCACATACGCGTAAATTTATCAAAGGTTTGTTTGTTTCAGAAAAATTTATACATAATATAAGCATATATATGTGTAGCTACAAATAATTCCGCAGAAGGTAATGACTGCACTAATAAGAAAAGAGTATAAAGCTTCAAAAGAGAAATAGTTGTAACCATAGTTGCTAAAACTGTTTTTTTTTTTTTTCTGTATACCTACCTTTTTTTGTATAACTTTCACAAAACGCCATCTAATCCCAAACTAAACAGAACTTGCGCTGTGGGTAGGTACAAGATAACTGATAAACATACTTATATATTTCTAAATACATACAAAAATATTATTTAGCATAGCATAGCAACAGCCTTATGATGTTCTCACTGCTGGGACTCAGGCGTCCTCTCTAAGAGAGGGAATGGGCAGTAATCCACCAAATATTATTTAGATAATATAAATTACATTTAGACACGGAACTAATGATCGTGCTCATCACTCAAACAATTGTCTTGGGTGGGAATCAAACCCACGACCTTCGGCATAGCAGCCAGAACCACAGACATCTAGACCAACTGGCCGGTCAGTGTTCATCCATTTGAATGCTGTAATTGAAGTCTTTACCATATTATAATCGGAAGAACTACTCTAATCGGTCGAAAGAGAGGTTTCGACAAGCTTTAAAATAAGCAACCTACTCGTAACACTGCCAGCATCCGCATCTATTTTATTTCTGCATCCTTCACAATTTTTTTGGTCCTTTTTTATTTATCAGAAGTTCTGTTAAGTATTTGGTCTTGTTTATTCTTGTTCTACAATGGTGATCTAAGAATAAAAACTTCACTAGAAAACCAAAGTTTTTATTTTATTTTCATTTATAAAAGGGAATTTTGGTCACAGTGAGACCTTGCCAGCCCCATCGTCATCAATATTTCAGCCGTAAGACGTCTACTATTAAACATAGCCCTCCCCAAGTGTCGCCACAATTAACGGTTCTGTGCGTCTCGCATCCATCGGATTCCCGCAACCCTTACCAAGTCATCGGTCCACATTATATGAGGCCTTCTAACGCTGCGTCTTCCGGTACGCGGTCACCACTCCAGAATATTTCAGCCCCATCGTACCTAATCAACCAAATAGTGTCACTGCTAGTATACATAATCCATACTTCCATACTAATATTATAAATGCGAAAGTAACTCTGTCTGTCTGTCTGTCTGTCTGTCTGTCTGTTACGCGATCACGCTTAAACCACCCAACTGATTTTAATGAAATTACGAAGCTAGCCTGAACTCCAAGGATGAACATAGGCTATATATTATCACGCTATTTGCTATGGAGGGTGAGTAATATTGCATCTTATCGGTAAAATGTCGACACGCGGCCAAAATTGGAACTAATCGTTTGTTTCCATTTTGACATTTACGTCAGGTGTCAGGAGAATGTCTTGTGTTCTGTGTTTTTATCGTTTCCAAATTAAATAATCGTCATTATAATACCGAAAGTGATTATAAGTGCTGGCAAGGATCTTGAAAATCAAACGTGCTTAATAAAAGGAATGAGAAAATATCGGACCTACGGTTCCATTTTCCAAAGTTGGACCATTTAACAAATAATTTTCGGGTGACCATAACAATAAAATTTCCCTATTTAATCGTACACGAGGGGTGCCTGTCAGGAAAACATAGTTTGTTGATAATGGACTGCTACTATGTATTTGAATCTTTATCAAGTGACTATCATGACGGATCAAAAATAATGACGGATCAGAAATCAGAAATACAAAAGCAAAGAAGAAGGCGATACAAAAGCTCATAATGAAATAGCCTTAATCACTAAAGCGGCATTTAACACTGTAACACCAGAAAAATGTCTGAATATCGTCTATATGTTGACAAAATAGAAGACAAATATTTTGAATCGGATAGGTTAATGGATATCGAAATTAACAATAGACTCATCCGACTCTTCTGATAGTATTGGAGATTGATTCTAAAAGTTGTTGATGCTAAAAGTGTTACTAGATATTAATTTAATAAAAGATTTACAAAGTTCTCATGACTTTTTTATAATCAACATCATCTTCCTGCCCTTTTCCCATGTTATTTGGGGTCGGCGCAAACCGTTTTCTTCTACCATTCTGCCCTGTCACCCGTCTTGCTATCACTAACTTCCTTCTCTTTCATATCACTCTTCACACAATCCATCCATCTTTTCTTTGACCTCCCTCTCCTTCTCCAGCCATCCCATCCACATCTAAAACTCATAACCGTTTTAGTAACATGTGTATCATCCCTCCTCTTTACATGACCATACCAAGACAAACGATTCCCCTTCAACTTTTCTGAAACTGGCGCCACTTTCAAACTTCCTCTAATATACTCATTCCTCACTTTATCCTTTTTTGTCACACCACACATCCATATCAACATTCACGACTTTTCTATAATATTGACCCTAATAAAATAATCTGTAACGCAGTCTATTTGTTTACTTTCCTAAAGTAAACTAAACGTATAAATAAATATTTTTTTAAATTACAATTTGAGTTACTAAAGATTGTTTTTAATTATATGAGGGAAAATAGATTTGTTAGGCCGGCAACATTAAACATGCCCCTAGGAACGCGCATGCTCTATAAGTAATATCGTATTATATGATTTTCCGCGAGTTCAAACCCCAGCGACAATTAATATTTTTGTGATTATTTTATTTTCTTTTTTTCCGATAATATACAATGATACGTCGAATAAATCAATAAAATTGTTGTTTACATGTTTTAAACATAACATAGACCTTTTCGTTCAATATTTTTCCAAGTGATTTGTAAAAAGTAATCAAAACATAAAATAAAACGTGTCGGTGAAAAAAAATACTTGCTATTTTTTTTTAATTATTCCATTTAAGATAAAAATCATCACGCTATCATTGACAAGGAGCCAGGCACTCTATGACGTTTATAACAAGAACGCCTATTTTGAAAGGAAATTATCTAAGAATTTAGCACAGTGGTTTAGTGACTAGCCATAGCACGTAGGACGATGGTAGTTCGAATCTCAGATTGATGAGGGGTTTTTTTTTTATTTTATTTTTTTGCTTTCTTACTGCTTTTTTATTGAGGCTGGTTTTAAGATCAGCTCTTTAAAATCTAACATTCGATTTCAAATCGTTCTTTTTCGTTGGTTAAAATAAAATAAGTGTATGCATTTTTTATTGAACGGTCCCAGAGCATTTTTAACAATCCTGCTGTTTTTTACGACGGAGAGAGTGCGTGTAGCACTCAAGGTTTCGCCAAATTTCATTTGAAAGTTGGAGACTCAGGGCTGTTGTGGCTGTTTCGAGTAGTTTCTATTTCGTAGTCGGCCGGAAGTACAGATATTACCATTTTGCGAATCGTCCGGAGGACACGGTCGAGCGTGCAATGGAGGTGTGTCCCGGTTGGGTGGAGCACCGCCGTATCTTCGTGGAAGCGATCGGCGGCGGCGACTACAGCACTGCGTTTGATCATCAATGTGCGAGTTCAATTAGACAGAGATACACGCGCTTAAGATTTCACGGAAATTCATTTAAAATTTGGAGACTCTTCTTAGGGTAGTTCCCACTATGGAAAATAATTCGTCTGATATATGAAGACATCAGTCAAATATGCACCAACAATACTGGATAAATGAACGAGTAATTTAAACACTAAAAGCGATCAAGGTGCAACAATCAATGCAAACATGCTTTCGCAAATCCATACTAATCTATAGCGACTGCTGAGGCGTGAAGATGTCCTATCTGTCATAGTTTCAAACACCTCCTTCGATCGCATTATTTTTTCACTGAAGGAAATGACTGGTTGACATTTTCTCTAACGATCGCCTTCACGATGACACAGTGACGCAGATTTCAACCGTAAGCTCCATTGTATCTCCGAGCGATCCGTACAATGGTAAGAATCGAGAGTTTCATTCTTCTAAATTCAATACAGATGTCTCCCGAAATGCCCACATCTAGTGAGTCATGCACAAGGACAGGACGCCGTGGTGCCTCTGTATCCACTCCTCAAAGAAAGTAAAAACCACTGCAATTGTAGCATGCTTACTGCAACCCTGAAACGCAAAGAGCCACTGAAACACAAAGGGTAACTGCAGGGAAACAGGTTGGTTATGGTCACTAAAAGTCTGACGCTCTTTCTCGCTGCACCCAGACTGGGAGAAGATATTTGATAATTTACCTACGTTCAAAAGAAGGTACAGAATTGCAAACTCTAAAAGGTGAAGGGCTCAACTCCACTGATCACTTTTTTTTATAGCCTACATTTAAAAGGATTTATTTAGTGTTATTAAAAATATACAAAAACTTATGCTTTTCCTTTGGGTTAGGGAGAAACGCCCACTAATACAACCCTTACATACTCTTTCCAAGTGTCGCCACAATGAACGGTCCTGTGCATCTCGCTTCGCATCCATCGGATTCCCACAGTCAGAGTAGGCGCTACGTGGCTGTTTATCTTGATTTTAGTTTTGCCCATGTTCATTTTAAGACCAACTCTTTCGGAAGCTTTGACGTTCATATGTACATAATACATGTGTACGAGTATATAACACATGTTTCCTGAAGGTAATTTACGTTTTTACTTTTAGCCGTTTTATGTGAAAGTAAAACAAATAATTTTAATGTAGAATGAATTGTAAGATCAGAATTATTTAATTGTACAAATGTTCTACGAAATTAACGCGGACGAAGTCGCGGGTAACAGCTAGTATTCAATAAATTCAATATAGTATTATCGAAATATTGTTTTATTTTTAGGACTATGAGAATGGTTTAATGTTTCCCCCTTTTATCTTTTGAACATCTGATCGGTTTCTCTGTATTGAAGACGACGCCCTGCTTCGTACCTCTGAAATGGCCGTTTAGAGCTCACGACACGATCACGATACGATGGCGCCAAGTGGGATAGCGGAGATCAGAGAATGTGTAAGTGGGTCTAGTGAATACATTGCTTCTAGACAGGCGTGCTCCATCGTCAGCCACATCATCTTTCACCATCAAGTGAGATAGTGATCAAACGCCGCCGTCAGCCACATCATCGTTTACCATCAGGTGAGATAGTGGTCAAACGCCACCGTCAGCCACATCATCGTTTACCATCAGGTGAGATAGTGGTCGAATCCCATCGTCAGCGACATCATCGTTTACCATCAGGTGAGTCAGTGGTCAAACGCGAGCCTGTTCAGAATAAAAAAAAAAGAAAGACAGCTTGATGCGGTGGGGTCTCTGAATTTTAATATGTAAAGATTTGAGGTCAGAGAAGGTGTAGGTGAGTTTTTAAGTCATGAGTGAATAGATTGCTTCTAAGCAGCCGTGCTCCATCGTCAGCTATATCATCGCTTACCATCGGGTGAGATAGTGGTCAAAAGCATTGATATATATGTATCGATGGTCAAAAGCGAGCCTGTTGAGAATAAAAACAAAAGAAAGACAGACAGACAGTAAAGAGGGTATATCTAACTAAGGGTGTTTTAACTTAATCTAGTACGATCAAAGTATATCAATGGCAATCGCTTGATATAAGTATCTCTGAGAAGATAAAGATAGGCACATGCCGGTAGGAGCACGTGTAATTTCTCTCCTTTCTCTATGTTTTACATTCCCCCCGTGTCTCCCGGGAGCGTTCCGACACACAGCCGGTTATTTCTTACATTCTCTACTAAATTCACAGTTAGGAAATTGAATTTTTCGAATTCCACGTCTCATACACTCGCGGCCATTTTAACATGACCTCCCCTAACGTTTCGCGTTTCGACAACTTTAAGGTGAAAAGGTGTGATGTATCGAGTTTCAATGGTCTTGACATACTGGCAGAGTATTTTTTTATTCTCAATTGGTGAGCCAGAAAAAGCTGTAAGTGCGCTTGGCCAGAAGTGTTGCGTTGTTTATAATGTAGTATGAGTGAGAACGTATTCACCCTTCTTGAATCATGTATGGTAACAGCGATGGAACCGCTGTGTCTGGTCCCAGGTGAATATCAATGTTTTTTTTTTGCATGTTCTTTCTGGTATTTTTAGAATATACATTTGAAAGCCAAACTTATGTCAGAATTTGCGACACATTATAATCACTTCCGGTTTAATAATTCAGGCCAATAAATATCAACAAATTGATGAATATTTAGAATATTGATGGTAATTAAATTAATATTCAATGTGACTAATTGATAGATCATCGTCACTAATTTTTAGGGACAACATTGTTTACAAATCAGCATCCAGCACATGAAAACAGATTAAATACGCTAATTAATATTGTCGCAGATTCACACCAACACATCAGAGAGAGTGAACGTCAAAAATTTCCATTTTGCAATCTGCCTGTTACGAATTTAATTCTCATTGTGAAAATTTACAATTAATGACGTGAATTAAAATTTCAGACTTCTGCTGTAGAAAATAAAGTTCATAATGCCTTGGAAGGAATGTTAATAGTTAACTGAAAAGCCATTATAATATCGCAAACAATCCCGCTAATGACAGGTTTTATTAAAATTGAAATGAAATCGTCCACGGTGCAGAGACATTTATTGCGAATTTTTACCTTAACTTTATTTTAATGATGGTTTGTTATACAATTTCCATTACTGGGGAGACTTACCTATCTTATCTCAACTACCTAATTTGATCCAACACGCATGCTCGTACATCAGCGTCGGGTCGAGGATGAAGTACCTGGGACTCGTCCTCGACAGCCAGCGGCCCAGCTCAACTCTTGCCAGAGGGCCATGGCCTTACGGATGATACGGGGATACCGCACGGTGCCCGGCAAAGCGGCGAGCCTCCTTGTTGGCCTGCCACCATGGGATCTGGAGGCAACAATCCTTGTGCACATGCACGATCTGCGTGTGGAGATGCCACGCCGGGGCGAAACTCCGCTGCCGCGACTTGTCGCGGCATGGCGGACAGAGTTCCGGCGGAATCTCATGGTGAAATGGCGAGAGCGATTGTCGCAACCCAGTGATGGGCACGCCGTAATTATGGCGATAAGGCCTCTCTTTGAGGCGTGGCTGAAAAGACCTCACGAAGTTTCTCACCAACAAGGTTTTGGGGAAGTATGAAAATGCAAACCAGAGCTCGAACGGGGTAGGTTTTTATCTCCCGCTCCGCCCAAGGGCGGGAGATGTCATTGAACGATTTTACCTACTATAAAAAAACACACATACTCCTTGTTTTCTGCTGTTTTAAATCAGAAAAGTCCCTATGTTGTATTCTGAAATAATATTTTAATGCAATTTTGTCGTTTGTGTTTGACGTTGCACGTCATTGTGTAAGCTTCACACGTGCTAGAAATTGTTTTTCGCGCTGTTTTTCGCAACTGCACGCCTAAAGCACGAATTTTGTGTACTGGTACGATAAATGTATCATACAGTCCACCCCAGCTCCTCAAGGCCAGTAGCGCCTTGGTGTTACTGACATGCTATAAATAGCACTGGTATATCCGATTCTATAATCCTGAGATCCTGAAAAGTATCTACATTATATAAACATATACAATTGCATATACAACATATATATTTGCATATAGTTTTAGTATAATTATGCGAAACTGGAAACACGTGTCTAATATTTTTATGTAAAGAATCTATGTACAAATTTTCCTAAAGCTGTATCATGAAAAACTACAAAAATGTAAGCTTGTTTTTTTACCTGGTTCTCCACAAAAATACATGGTCATCGGGACATACGGGGAACAGAGGTTGTTTTGCTCCCGCAACCTACTGTGCGCTGTCGCTTCATGCCCGCTATGACTAGCCGAGACCTGTGCTATACTTAGTAGTGTCGGTAGTGTCCAACTTGTGACCTTTTCTATATATTTTTTGGGAAAAAATATAAAATGGTATCAAAATTATTGGAATCGACTCAGTTACTGATTCTGAACAAACTATATTTAAGTTTCGCATATACTAAAAATAAATAATGTTGTATAATATCATATCGTATAGAAAAGTTTCTCCATTGAAACGATTCCGCCGCCGCACCGCAATGCGCCACCGCGTCCGCGCCGCTTGGTTTTACCGTACCACTATAAAGTTGATAGTAATACATTGCTAGCTGCGAAGAGCACACGCGCAGCACTCGCGGTGGCGGTGCGGCGGCAGCGCGGTGACGGCACGGCTGCGGCGCGGTGACGGCGCGGCGGCGGCAACGTGTACACGAGCCCTTATTGCACTACAAAGTGTTTTTACAGTATTCGACAGTTTTCACACTATTCGAAAGAGTAAACGTAACCCTTGTAAAAAAAGGGCTACTGAAGTTTTACACATAAACACATCAAAAACAGTGTGTAAAGAGTTTTTAATGATACAAGCTAGAGTTTAACTGTCATCTCACCTGACAATAATAAGCAGTGATGCAATCATTGATTGCGAAGCGCACTAGTTTATTAAGAGCCTACTCATTTGAGACTTGAAGATTTAAAAAAAATCTATATTTCCAAAAATTAAAAAGGGCACAAGTTGGCTATCACCGATACTAAGTACAACACGGGTCGCGGAAGGTCATAGCGGGTATTTGGGACCAGCAAACAGCTAGGCGCAAGTGCAAAACAACCCCTCAATTGCCTGGATGGCCCGGTGACTATGTATTTTTGCTGACATAATAAGCTATAGCTCTGTAATTTTTCATGGTACTTACAATTATAAAATTTTATATATCTTTGCATAAACATTCTAGACTTGTGTTTCGGGACTCGCATATACAAAAAATAAGGTTGTATATATCAAAACTTCTATCAAACATATTTCCAATTCCAATTTCAAAACGGTCTCAGTCGTAGCCCTAACAAAGATACTACGTATATCGATGCAGTTCACAAAACGGTTGATCGCAACATAAGCGATCGCAGCAAGCAATGCTGCCAACTAACAGTCGCAATAAGCGAAATGTTTGTGCAACTAGCGTACGTTCACAAACTCGGCAATTCTTTGACTCGGTCATTAGTGTAGATTAGGGAAATGTAGAGGGGTAATGTGGGAAATTTTAAGGAAAATTTTTATATGGTTATGTTAGAGTATGTTTTGAAAGGGAAAACTATTATTATGATAGGTATCTAAGTTCAATTCCTCCATTAACTGAACCGATCGTCATACTCCCAAATTACCAGGCATTTACTGCCCCAAATAAAACTTATATAATATAAAACTAATTCACACACAATCAGAATTTGACACTTTTGCTTAATAAAAGAAAAAAAAACAGGTGTAATGATATGTCATCAAATTATACAAAAAGAAGAAATTATTTCAGCTTCTGCTTTAACAATACTGGCAATTGGAATTAAGAACTTAAACCATAAATGTTTCTTTTTTCTAGTTTCATACCCATAAGACCCCTAGATTATTTTTATTTCAGTTCATTTTTACTTGGTACTATGTTGACTAGTTAAATCTAGTATTGCAATATAGAAATATTGTATTTTTTTTTTAATAAGAGTTACTGTGTATATACTTTCCGGTTCTTTTACATAGGGAACAACCATTTGGAACCATGCACAAATTTCTGACGTATTTTAAGTCTCTATGTAGAGCTATGGCCGCCATGAAATACGACAAATTGTCCAGAACTTGAAAATTTGAATCATCTCATTCTCCCATCCTAGGGTAGGGCGAGAAGACGTGAGTATTTTGTTTCAGTCTTTCTTTTTTCCACTGACTAAAACCCAATGTTCCATATTTAAGTTACCCTTTTCTAGGACTAAATGGCTTCTACTTCAAAAATTCCGCGTTACCTTAGCGGATCGGGTATCATCCCTGCCAATTTACCTTCATGAAATACGAGATTTGCAATCCTCTGTGAGGCTTCCTCATTAAATGCATATTACTTATCACCGCTAATTGCGCTTCTATATTCTAAAACTATCATTGCCTTTCTAACCATTACACTCGGAAAGGACCGTAACGCCTCACGATATTTGCTCGCAAACTTGAATCTAAATCTAACCTCTATTTGCATTCCTAATAGTCTTTATTTTAATATTCATAAGGCTGCCTTTTGGATGCAAATAGGATTTCGTATGATGGTTTATAATCTAGGTATGGAGTACTTTGACATTTTGTGAATTGATAACATCTTTTCTAAACACGCTACACGTTCCACTGTGATTTTAGTTATCATACCTGATCATAGGTGACCCTTTTATGAACGTTTCGATTAGGAAATGCTCTTTTGTGAGGATCGAGTTAGCAATTGTCAAGAACGTTTTAGTACAAATGATCGGGTGATTTTATTGTAGTCATGTCGATATTGTATCATCGTTTTTATCAGCATACCAAGCGGCCTTCGGATTGGAATCCTTAGAGAAAAACGAAGAATGGCCGTCCTCGGAAAACCTGGGACGCACCGTATTTTCAAGCGACGGGCATCGGATTGAAATGGATTGAGGTAAAGCGTGAAGCCCGATCAATCCGTGGATGAGTGACTAATGTGGATACCTTCTAGTACTACCCCAGCTAGGGGACATAGAATCTTAAGTAAGTCGGCAAGTGGCCTAAACGCCCATCGTTTTAAACTTACAGCAAAAACTTCAGAAACAATTAAATTGATTAAAGTGGCTAACAAGAGCCACTGCCTCAGTAATCCACCTCCTGACAAAGCACCAATAATCCGCCTAGCAACAAATTTCTCGCCGCGGTCTCCAAAATTGTTAATTGGGGCAATCACGGGCTCAGCCCCACCCGCACTTGATTACAGATTTCAGTTTAGAAAATCCGAACTCAATTTAGCTGTATCAATTCCAAAGTCAACACTGCAAACGAATTTGTCATTAAGATTTCGCAAATTAACCCTAATTTTGGTCCTACCTCTCCGAAAAGACCGCGAAAGGAAAATTGGTGCGCCCCTTCGCCTTCAAGGAGCAGATGTTTTGAAATCGCTAAAGATTTAATTAAAGAAACTTTCGGTGGTGAACAAAGTTACTTAAATATAGCGTTTTGTTGTGCACAGCGCGATGTAAACATGATTTGTATGACAGTTTAATTTTAATTTAAAAGTCGTGAATGTCAAAATGTCATTGAGAAGTTCCTCCGAAAATAATATTGGAGGTTGTTGTTAATGAATTATTTTAGCTGTTGAATATTAACATTATTTAATTTTCTTGGGCGGTTAATTTTAGATTGGCAATGAATAATTACCCAGGTAAGAGAACAGTCGTAACGGTTTGACTTACGAGTTGTACAACGTGGGTAAACTCAGACAGGCATTTCACTTAAGGTACAAATAGACTACGACACTTTCTATGGTACACTCAGTGTATACATCGAGTGTCTCTGCATGAACACGAGTGTATCTAATTGCACACTCGTGTTCATACAGAGACACTCGATGTATACACTGAGTGTACCGTATAAAGTGTCGTAATCTAAACGTACCTTTAGTGTAATTTATTTTATTTCATCACCACTGGTCTCAAAACGGTAAAGGAAAACATCGTTAGGAAACAGCATATCCTAGGACCTAAGTGTATATGTGATGTCCACCACGCGAGACATCACATTTACACTTATTTATCTATGTAGATAAACAAGTAAATTATAAATTTTTTAATTACTTAATGAATAAGGGAAAAAAATTGAACTTATTGTAAGATTTATAGTAAGAGTTTAAAAATATTTTGTTCATTTTAGCTCATTTTAGTAAACGTTTGTTGTTTTTTTTTTAATGTTTTTTTGTTTATTTCGGATAACACACGGCTCCCATAGATTTAGCTACAAAAGCCAAGCTACCCCAAAAATTCAGATGGTAATAGTTTTGAAGCACCCTAATTATATTTGCCTTTAATTTCCCACTGCTAGGCAAAAGTAATATCGATTAATAATAATTTATAAACTCTAACGTACTACCATAGTTGCTAAGAGCAAGTCCCTCGTAGTTTTTCAAGCACTTCTTTTAAATAAAACTATAATAATGGAAATCTAATTATAAAACTTCAACTGCACAGTGATCGCTTATAAAAAACTTTTTTAATGAAAACTTATTGTTAGAGAGATGAATTTCTTCTAGAAATGCAGTATATTTTAAATACTGATGAAAAAATTGCAGATTGCAATCAGTGTTTTTTTTTTTATAAGACCTTTAGTTCATTCGTTTGAGTGACTTTGGTTTTTATCCGCGAATCCTGGATTTGATTATTTGATATAGTTTTATATACTGTATCGCTACATTTTCCAATTTTTGTTTTTTTTTTTACATTTTTTGTTAGTCTGCAGGTGTTTTTTTTTTTTTTTTTTTTTATTATGGTAGGTAAAATCATCCAATGACAAATCCCGCCCTTGGGCGGAGCGGGAAGTAGTGTCAGACTCTTACTGACTAAAAACCTACCCCGTTCCTTCGTAGTAGGTTTTTAGTCAGTAAGAGTCTGACACAGGTGTCCTTTTTTTAGGGGGTGTTTAAATGATTTATCCCGCTTTTGGGTGGAATGAGAAGGTGGAGAAGATGTCTGTTTCCTCCCAGTTTACGGTTATCTCCTTCGCTAACATTATTGTTTCGTAAAAGTAGGCGACCGTTTCCCATTCCCCCTCGCTCTGGATTACGAGCTCCCACACAAAACTACTGAATGCCTGCGATGTGATTTCGTGCGGTAAAGTGATGTTCAGGTGTTCATACAATTTGCGGTACAAATTAATTCGCAAGTTCTTACGATGCGTCATAGGAGCTCGCAGATCTTTGTTAGTCGACGTCGCATCGCAGTTTTATGTTTGCGTCCTATGGCCTGAACGAAGGCTTTGCCTGAAAGGTCACTCCCATCTTGAAATACTTGCCACTCGACGCTGAACTTGTTCGAATTCGGTAGCTAGGTGGCCAGTTGGGCCTATCGTAAGACAGCAATCTTCTACTTCGTCATGAATGTCACCAACTTGCGACCTCTTTTCAAATTATGCAGTTTTCTCGCTTGGTACCTAATGCTGTCTCGAATAGCTTCCTCGATCGTATCAAACACGATTACAAAAACGGTTAAATCGGTATGAAAGGTATTTCTCAGAAGAACATGTAGCAACAAGAGCATTTCACTATGAGGTGTCATTAGTGACAAACCGTACTTACGCTCCAATGGTTGGGACATGTAGAAACTACACACTTGCTACCCATCGAGTTTGTTCACAGCCAGCGGACACGGCCTTCACCTGTATTTCACAGTCGATTTGCCATGCGTGGTGTAGAGCAGTAGATGTGACAGTTCATGATAATTATTTTGATCTTCATAGTGTTCCAAAATGTTAAATGATATATACATATTTTTAGAATAGGTTTTAAACCCCCCCTCCCATACTTAAGCCTACGCTACTTTTGTCTCCCTTACGTTGTTGAAACTTCTACGGTCCGAACTAAGCGTTTTGCTTCATCTGTTATACCGCGTACATCGAGGGACTATAACAATTTGCCTACTGCGGTCTTCTCGTCCGATTATAATTTAGGTTATTTCAAGGCTAGAGTGAACAGGCTCTTAATAAACTAGTGTTCCTCACCATCAACGATTGCGTCACTGCTTACCATCAGGTGGGATCGCAGTCAAGCACTAGATTACATATTAAAAAAAAAAAAACTTTTTTTTACTAAACTAGATGAGGCCATTGTTTTCCAGCTGACTACCCTACGAATTAACACCGAAACAAACTCTGTTGTCAGTGTCTCTTTTAATGTCCATAAATCAAAAATGTAATGGTTAAATCATATGAGGGCCATGCAAATTAGTGTTTGAAAAGATCTATTAAGGAAAGAACCACTCAAAAATCTTTTATGCACAGAAATAATACGGTTTTGTCTTTGAAACTACCACCACTGCAAAAAAGTGAAAATTTTAGTTAGAACTTTCAATATATATAATAGTTAATAATAATAATTTATTTATGTATTATATTTTTTTCTTTATTTTTCCTTTTTCTATAGGATAATTTATATAAATACTTACATTATTTTTATTTATATTGTTGTACACTGACAACCCCAAATCTTTTCCTTTCTTCCAGTCCATCCAAAGGTTGTCTGGTAGAAATTGCCCTGTGCAATAAGACCGCCTATTGTACACTTATTTTCTTTATTAATGTATGTCCTAATAATAAGTTAAGGTGTGCAATAAAGAATTAAATAAATAATATAATAGTTGGTAAAACGTCAATAAAAAGAAAAAGAAAATAGTGCAATAATCATTAAACCAAAAGAAAGACAGTTCAAAGAAACAATAAATACTCATGTCACTTAGCTTCCACAGTGAGCCAAGCCAATCCCAATCGTTGTATCAATTGTGTAGTACCTATTGATGAATTTGCAATCAGTCCCGCCAGGCTTGTCCTCACAAGTCACACACGTAGCCGCATTAAGCCGCAATCACTGGACCCAAATGTATTCAATGCTATCACAGTGCAGGAAAAGCAGCGTATATGTTCGAAACTGAAATATTGACAGGATCAATCAGTTTTATGTGAAAAGATGTAGATGGATGGAAGGATGGATAGAAGTTTAAGATTAAAAGATAGCGAGCAAATATGGGGAACTGGATAATCATGCCCTCTGTGCCCCTAAACCTACAACCGAAACAAATTACACGCAGCCACCGATTACCGTGAAAGTGGCGACCAATACTACCATCAAAACTTTTACTCTTTTTTTCTACAACGATCACACAACGCCGTCTAGTCCCAAGCTAAGCAGGCTTGTGTTATGAGAACTAGACAACTGATAAACATACTTATATATATTTTAATATATTACACCCAGACACAGAACAAATGATCGTGCTCATCACACAAACATTTGTTCTGGGTAGGAACCAAACCCACGACCTCCGGTATAGCAGTTAGGGCCAGATTAACCACTAGACATGCCATTCTATACCCCTACTCTTGTAAAGTACAAAGAGCAAAAATCAAAGATGATTTCACACGTATCAAAACGAGGATTTTTTCACACGATACCCAAAAACAAAGATAAGTAAAAAACAAACCACGCCACCATCCCTAACTTGCATCTGACCCCCTTTAACGCCCACAATACAGTGACAAAGACGCTCGAGGCCACGGAAGCAATCCTTCATTAAGGGCCAAGGGTCAATAGGGCCCACGGGGACACCGCTGTCCTCTGATTAAACCCGAATCATGACCTTTCGGCCCTTTTATGTCGCTCTCTAATCACACAGTATGATAATTCTGGATTAAAATTAACAAGACATATATGTAAAGGAGAAATCTTCAATCCCTGTGCTTTATAGATGGATATTGTTATGGTAATTTGGGTTGAGGGGGAATATTGTTGTTGTCGTCAAGCCTATGAGGATATGCGCGATGTAGCATTTGACACGTGTGGATATAAATGAAACCTCCTTTGAATCTTGATTGGTTTACCATAGTGACATAGTGTGTGGTAAACAGTAGTGCAAATACAGCTTAACTTGGATGCTTCAGAGTAACCCGCAGTATTTATGAATAGCCAATAGAAATAAGGTTAGCTGAACTAAGAAAGCCATATTGACGATTAATTATTACAATTCATGATAGTCATATTTTTACGGTCGCCAATTATACTTTAACGAACTTAGAACCTGAAAATACCTAATACTTTATGTAAGGTCAAACGTCTCGATGACGTATATCAAATATTTCCGTATTTTTCAATTTAAATGATTTTCCTTTGAAAAACTCTTTCAAAAAGCTTTTATATTTCAAAATGTGTTCGCTATGGGATTTGGTGCATGTGGAATCCTGGAGGAGTGCTGGCCTGATGCTGCGTAAGCGAGCGTACGTGACCCACCACATCGCCCGGGCAGCTCCTTTGATGACTAACTCTCAAATGACGTTAGAAAGTGTCAGATTCTGAACTAATAGTGTTCCATTGATGTAATTGCTGTAAAGCGTTCCGATGTGAGAATAAACAAATAAATTTAATTTATTTCAAAATGGTAAAAATTAACATCGTGAGGAAACCGGCATGTCCTAGAACCAAAAATTCGAAGACGTGTGACATCCACCAATCCGCACTGGGTCCGCATGGAGGATTACGGCACACCTTAAAAGGAGGCCTATGTCCCAGCAGTGGGAAAATTATAAGGACGATTATGTATGTTATGTCGTTATTATTCAATTTGATTTCACGAGCTACCCTGTAGCATTCACCTTATAATATGTCCTTGTAGCGACATCTATGGCGCCACATAAGAACTACAAGAAAACTACGAAATCCTGCATCGCACAATTAAAGTTCTCCATGTGATTTGAATAGATGCAACAGCCCCGAAATCATCTATAGGACACTTGCCCACCAGACATAACATTTCTTGAAAGCACTGCATCAGCAATAAATTCATACCAGCACACGTTATGCGCAATATCTTGTAACCCCACAAATTAATGAAAATCAAACCCACAGTCATAAACACCAACAAACAGTCATTCCAAGTCTCTTCAAAGCAACGGATAACAAAACAGTTAACCAGCTATCTGATGGTTAATTAACTAAGCTCGCATCACACAGAACAATCGCAGTGCAGCGAAGCAAGTATGTAAATGCAGTAAGCCGCAGCCTCAAGATTTGTGGGGCCTCTTGATATTCTGTTTCGGAATTATGATAGTTGAGCGCACCGGGAATATTAATCCCGCGGAACTGCGCGATCCCGTGGCGTGCGGAGAATTCCCGCATAATCCCCGCTGTATCTACATTCGGGTGCTGTTAGGAATTATGTTATTTTTTTGGCTGGTTTTCTGTGGGTGAACCATCGATATATATGTGCTACGCACTAGATTAGGCATGCCATACAATAACTTTCCTTGACTTACGTGTACTGTATGCCGAACATCTTGAATTGATGACATTAGTGCAGTTTTGCAGTATTTAAGCGCTGTAACCTTAAAAGTTTTGTTAGACGTCATAATGACAATTTAGCGCTGCAGCGAACTTTTGTTTTAACGTTTCGGTATTGTGACAAATAGTTTCTATGAACGAGCTTGTCTATCACTTAAGCGCAATTTAGACGGTACGAGTTTCTCGCCTCGAACATACGAGAATCGTAAGAGCATAGAAAAAATGTCATCGTCTAAACACATACCCAGGTGGTGCGAGTTTCTCGTCTCGAACGTACGATAATCGTAAGAACAAAAAAGCATCTCCGTCTAAACATTCATACCTAGACGGTTCGAGTTTCTCGACTCGAATTTATTTCTTACCTGTGTCTAAACACTTTGATACGATAATGTCATGGCGATTATTGCTTACGATTATTGCGTACGATTTTCTCGAACAAAACGTTCGAGAAACTCGTACCGTCTAAATTACGCTTTAGAATGTAAGTCGATGGGGTGAACTGATATGACCCGGTTCTAAGTTTTTTCTGTCAGGCCAGTAATATTTATTTTATTAGTTTTCAGTTTTATGAACTGTATCAAATCCTTTACTTCGCCTCGTTCACAATCAAAATCAGAATCTTTATTTGTTAAACATATCATTAAAGGTCTTAGGTTACTAATATTGGCACTATGTTTTGCTGTGAAAGCGTACAAATATTGAAAAGACTTGTTGTGACAAAAAAAAATTGTTTCAAGAAAACAAAACTACAAATTTAACTTTCGACAGAACAACAACAATAAAGACTATGATATTTTTAACCAATATCGTAGAATTATATAGGCAGGAACAAAAACCTAACATCTAATTATTGTTCTTCTCGCTTCACGCAAACAGGACAAAGACTTCAGTGATTCTGGCTCTCCTGAAGCAATTTTCACTTCCAAAATATAGCCAATATTTTTTATTACCTTTTCCTTACACCAGGAATGACTCCTATATAGTAAGTAGGTATGTTCACAAACATGTATACTTACATACACAAGATGCCCAAACCAGGAACACCTATCTATAACATACAAATACATTAACTTTTCCTTACACTAGGAATGACTTCTATATCGTAAGTATATTCACAAACATGTATACTTACATACACAAGATGCCCAAACCAGGAACACCTATCTATAACATACAAATATTTGTTCATACCTACATATACAAATATTTGTTCAGTTTGACAATCTATAAATTTAATAAAAATAAATAATTGTGGGCATGTTTATTTTTACTATATTTAAATATATACTTTTATACCCTTCCTTAACAAATTTTATGTCGCCTTTCCACCACCATTGGTTTACTTATAGAGATTGCATAAGGTATTAAGTCCTCTTTTATACCTTTGTATTATTATGAAGATTTAATAAATAAATAATTGTTATTTGAATGTTAGTTGAAAGTTGATAAATCCTTTTAATCCATAGGTAAACACAGTTTGAAGCATTTATGATCTGTAATAGCTCAAAGCTGATGTTGGGCATTAATATCGTATTGAATTAATAGTGCATTATCAATTACAAATGACTTCGGCGGTGGGACAAATGAGTGACAGCCACTTAATTACTCAAACAGTACTGCCAACTATACAGCACAAATGATTGTAATAGGAGGAGCTGTGCATGGATTTAGTTAATGAAAATCTGTCATAATGTATATCAGTATTAATGTACTACTTTTTCCAAAATAGATACATAAATAAAAAACCGGACCTACGAGTCGGACGCGCGCACCTAAGGTTCCGTACAAACTTTTTTTAGTCTCGCTCGATGATTTTTCCAAATCGCAAAAAAGTATTTATTTTGTTAGGTTACAACAACAACATAACACAACAACAGAGAGTAAAGTCCCACATTCCTCCGTTGAAAAGGGAGGATCCTCCGACCAGACAGATGTTATATCTGGTGGGCTACTGCCCGATAGATGATTTCGGGTTTGTTCTATATGTTCCAATTGCACGGAGAATCTTACTTGCGCGATGCAGGATTAGTTCTTATGTGACGACATAAATGTCGCTACAGATTTTTTTCCTTTACTTGTACTATGAAAACTATCTTCTTATTTAGCGTTTCGCCACGTCATTTATACCACGTACATCGAGGGACTGGTACAACTTGCCTGCTGCAGTCTTTCCGTCCGATAATAATTTAGCTGATCAACGATTACGATCAGGCGGGGAGACAAGCACTAGTTTATATATCAATTAAAAAAAAAACACGATTATAAGTCAACGGAAAGAACCCCATAGGTTTTGAACCCCATTTCCTTACGAATGAAATGATTTACACGGGCGATGCCGCTGGCAAAGGCTAGTCTTAATATAAATTACGAAATAAAATATCTTGAAATTTGACAGTGAGACAGACATTGACTCTCTATATATTCAACGTCTTCTTTAATAATATGACAGAATATGACACATGAAATCATAGCCATATGATTTTCAATTAGAGTAATAGCTTTCACGATTATTGGTCCTTAATTATTCGAATCAATTATTAACAAACCCCGTAAAGTTATTCAACGTGTATTGAATAAATAATTTGATTATTTCATTAGTTTAAGCGCCTGATCATAAAATTAATTTGTTAGTCGCAGCAGCTAAATTGGTTGCTAATATTAAAACTATCACGAGTAAAAATAAAGTTCAGAGTTATTTATTTATCCGCATTAAACCAAAACATTTTAGTAGTTTTTTTTAGGCAAAATGTCATCAAATCACTTCTCCTTCTTTGGGTGGAGTAAGAGGAAGTGACAGACTTTTACTGACTAAAAGCCACCTGTGTTTTTCCAGTTGCCATTTGCGTTCCAGGGCTATTGTAATTTTTTAGATCAACCCCTCAGTAATTTTACAATATAGCACATCCAAAATTTAGCCAAACATTTGTAGCAATCAACCAAAGCTATCTTATATGCAAACATAAACTAAATTGGATCAACCATCTATAGAAATAAGTGATACTATCACATAGTGTGGACCAAAAGATGTCTTTATATGAATAAATTATTATTATAATATCAGTAGTGCCCAACCTTTTCTTGATCCAGGACCGCTTTGGTTTTTTTTTTTTTTTACAACAGGGACCAGAAGTATCTACAAAAGAAAATTTAACTGTGTTATCTATATTAAAAATAAAAAACTTTTATCATAAATTTAAAACTTGTACCATATAAATACCGGTTCTTTAAAGTAATAAGTTTCAGTGATAAACACTGTTTTCATAACGAGTTTTTATAGCGCGGTATATTACTGATCAAAACCATTTCAAGGAGCTTAAACATGATGAGTTATTGCACTCAGTAATTCTAATAGCCTTTTAGCTTTATCGACAGACCTCTATGATATAGGAATACCAAATTTCAACTTAATTGATGAAGGATCACTGTTCTAAATCTATTTGCAAGATTTACTTTAAACAAACATACAGACAAACATTGCAAGTTAAATGTAAACACTGTTACTTAATTAACCCAAGGGATTTTACATATTAATTATTGAATCTATTTAATTAGGTACATAAGAAACTTAAATATATATTTTTTCTTTTTTGTTGATAGGTTCACGCTTGACCGCGCGATTGATGCGGTCGATGATGAAACTAACTAAACTAAGTATTTACCTAAACTAACTATTTACATATAATACAAAATCACAAAGTACACACAGACGTTGAAGTACTCCTCCAGTTTAATGTTTATTTATTCAATCTAAGGAGAACTAACAGCTCTAACTAAAGGATAACAATAGTGTATGAGACATTGAGCCAATTACAGGTTCTCACGGGTAGAAACAGACAAAGTAGTAAAGAATATAATGATATAACAGTTAAGTACAATCAGCACAATTTTTAAAAAAGTTTGCATACGCGTGTTGAATAGGTTTTGGTAAATGGGTCAAATGAGAACTCTTTATAAAGAACTATAAGGTTAACGTTACTCGTAAAACTACAAGATTGTAAGAAATAACAAGCTCTGTTGTAGAAAACACAACGTTTATTGAAAACATAAAACAATAATTAAAACTTTACAGTTCAAAAGTTTGCAATCAAAAATTATCAAGGGACCATATATTAGCTATTGCGGACCACTTGTCGTCTGTGGACCACAGCTTGAGAAACACAGATCTACATACACCAAGCTAAGGGTACTTCCACAAATAACCCGTGGGCGCATCGGAAAACCTTCACCACTGTTAGATACGAGAGTACTCGTGCGGAGGGAAGGGGGGTACGCGTCAATCAAACTAGTTAGCTCGTTGCACACTGTCTATTTTATTGCATCAATTTAAGGAAGGGGTGCGCGGGCGCGGGGCGCGGGCGCAGGGCGCGGGCTCGCGGGGCAAGGGGGGTCGCAGCCCGCCCGCCAGCTTATACATTATATATAACATTCCTTCCCCTTTAAGCTAGGCAATATAATATTTTACACATACTAATCTACTCTAAACTAAACGAACTTAAAACTAACTTATTCTACGTTCGTTTCTGTTGACTCGTCACCGATATTTTCATCGTCATCGCTGACGTACTGACCCGCCGTTGGCGTCGCGAACATCGGACTAATTGCCTGTCGCCTACGAACTATCCGTGCGGCTGCGACGGGCGTTTGGTCTCGTTCTTGGTCCGTCACCTGCCCTCCTCCCCCTTCTGGCTGTCTGATAGGTTCTGGTCGACTATCTATTAGTGACGCTAAGTCGGGAACCACGTCTGGATCCCAGTCCTGGTCATCGATCGGTGACGAGTGTAGTCTTCTCCTTATTTGGTCTATGTGCCTGGTGACGTCACATCCTAGATGTGGCACGTATACCACATACATAATATTTCCGATTTTCTTTTTTATTATTCCTTGAATCCAGTTGTATTTTTTGTTATTTGTATTTTTGGTTATCCATACGTTTTCGTTTTCTTTGAAGTCCGTTCTTTTTTTGCCACGATAGTACTTAGCCTGTGTGGACTGATTACGTGCGACGGTTTGAGTAAGATCTGTCGACGATGGTGACGGCGCGATCGGGTTCAACAAATCTAGTCGCGAGCGCATGGCTCGCCCAAATATTATCTCCGCGGGTGATCTATTCGTGGTACAATTTTTTGAGTTCCTGTAGTCGAACAAGAACTTAGCTATTTTCTCATGTATTTTTTTTTGACTACATCCCTCCAGTATTATTGCCTTTAGCCCCTTTTTTACGATTTTCACAAAGCTCTCAGCTTGGCCATTGCTGGATGGGTGGTAAACGGGGGATAAGACATGTTGGATTCCGTTTAGTCTACAGAAATCCTTAAATTCTAACGAAGTAAACGATGTACCGTTGTCACTCACCAACGTGTGTGGAACTCCAAACCGCGACATGAAATCATATAATTTACTTATCACTGCCTTTGAATTATATGTTGAGGACGTATCGTAGCATTCTACCCATTTACTATACGCGTCTACTACAATTAAAAACATGTAATTGTGGAATGGGCCTAGGAAATCTATGTGAATTCGGTAAAAAGCGTGCGGCGGCAATGGCCAAGGCGCGAGTGGGGCGTGTGCGGGCGCGGGGCGCAAGGCACAGCACACGTCGCAAGCGCCAGCTACTCGCTCGAGTGCCGCATCTATACCGGGAAACCACAGTCGCTTGCGAGCCTCCGCCTTCATCTTCACCACACCGAAATGCGAACTATGTAATTCCCTGCATACTCTTTCTTGCAAAGATAACGGAATAACGACTTTATGTCCACGCATCAAGATATCCTTTTCGTAAGCTAACTGTGTTCGACAATTAAAAAACGGTTTTAAACCTGCGTCATTAACTTTCCTGGGCCAGCCTTTTAAAATATAACCCTTGACTGTGGTGAGATGAGTATCGCGAGCCGTCTCGCGACGCATGTCGCTTAGTGTCACCGGTAGGTCCCCCTCCGTTACAAAGTTGATGTAAGTCGCGCGATCCTCGCAGTCCGCGAGTTCGTCCGGCGCTTCCGTCTCATTTTGGTCCCCGCATGCCCGTGACAAATAGTCCGCGCTGTTTTGCTTACTACTAATGTACTCAATTGTATAGTTGTACGCTGATAAAAATATAGCATATCTCTGCAGGCGGTTGGCGGACACTTCGGGAATGCCTTTGTGGGGCCCAAATATAGCTAACAGAGGTTTATGGTCCGTTCGTAGCACGAAGGGTTCTGCCCGACCATATAGGTATTGATGATACCGCCTTACTCCGAAAATTATCGCGGTAGCTTCCTTTTGAATTTGTGCGTAATTTTTTTCAGCTGACGACAGCGTCCGGGAGGCGTATGATATTGGTCTTTCTAATCCTTCTCTGTCTATTTGCGATAATACGGCTCCTAACCCTGCTGGCGACGCGTCTACAGTTAATATTATTTTAGCTTTTTGATCATAATGAGCTAATGTTTTATCGGAGGCTAAAATTTCTTTTATTCGAGCGAATGCATCTTCGTGTTGGCGAGTCCATTCCCATTTTGCATTTTTGTTTAATAAATTATATAATGGACTTAATACGGATGACGCGTCCGGCACGAAGTTCCGATAGTAATTAGTTAGACCAAGAAACGACTGTAACTGTTGCACATTTGTTGGCTTTGGTGCTTGTAATATTGCTTTGACCTTATCTGGCGATTTCCTTACTCCATGCTTATCTATAACGTGACCTAGATACGTAATTTCGTCTTTAAAGAATTCACATTTACTCATTTGAACCGTCAGTTGCGCATCATTTAAGCGCTGCAAGACCGTGATGAGCCTTTGCCTATGCTGTTCTCGATTTGCCCCAGTTATTAGGATATCATCTAGCAAAAATACTATTCCGTCAATACCCGATAGCAAGCATTCCATTGCGCGTTGGAAAATGGC
Source organism: Leucania comma (assembly GCA_958295575.1). Taxonomy (NCBI): domain Eukaryota; kingdom Metazoa; phylum Arthropoda; class Insecta; order Lepidoptera; family Noctuidae; genus Leucania; species Leucania comma. Next base: position 22,475,525 of record OY282467.1, on the reverse strand, counting down.
GGGGGCGCAAGCCAGTCCAAATACTAATCGCGTGAACTGGAAAAGACCGCGGTGCGTGTTAATGCAGGTTAACTTTTGTGATTCCTCATTTAATATAAATTGGTTGTATGCCATTGACAGATCAATTTTGCTAAACTGTATGCCTCCGTGTAATTTCGCTAACAAATCGTTTACCGTCGGTAAGGGATATTGGTCGATAATTAATTGTTTGTTTATTGTTACTGAGTAATCTGCACATAATCTTATAGTGCCGTTCTTTTTCAAAACCGGAACAATAGGCGACGCGTATTCGGAATGTTCAACGGGTTTCAAAATGCCTAGTGACAACAATCGGTCGAGCTCCTTATCTATCATTTCTTTTAGCGCGTAGGGTACCGGTCTTGCTTTAAAAAATATCGGTTTTGCGTCAGGTTTTAAATGCAAATCAATTTTATATTTATTAAACGATCCTAAATTGCCAGTGAAAACTTTTGGGAACATATTAGTGAGTTGCGTATCTAAATCGTCGTGGTCGGTAGACTTGCACCTAGGTTGCGCGTGATCCAACACGGCGTGCACGCGTGCCGCGGCCGGCACCGCTGCCGCCGGCGCCAACTCCAGGTCAAACGCACGAATGAAATCGCGACCAAGCAGCGGCGGGCCACCCGCGCACACTACGAACATGTTTAAAGTATGCGTACGCCCCAGATATGAAACAGGCAATAAAACTACCCCGCTAGTTTTTATTTTTTCCCCTGTATAACTAAATAACCTTTTGTTGGTGTGTGACAATGGCAACCGCTTAAAATTCGAATTGTAAGTTTCCTCTGAGATTACGCTTACTGCTGAACCACTATCGATTTCGAACTCTACAGCTAGACCACTGATCGTTACCCGCTCAGTCATTGGTTTCCCTTTCTCGCATCGAATGTTGTAGAAAGGCTTACCGTCGTCGCCTCCGTCGTCCACAGATCCTTCCTCCACGAACTTAACTTTAGCCTCACTTGTGCACATTTTACGCAAATGGCCCTTTTTCCCGCACCGTTTGCACTTATAGTTTTTATACCGGCACTGATCGTTTTTATGGTTGGTGAACCCACACACACTGCACTTTTCCCTTTTGGATATGTTGAACACGCCGTCCGGGGCCGCTGCACTAGTGCCGACGATGTCCGACGCTGCTCGCGACGAGGCATCGCGCGCGCAGCGCATGCTCTCTGCCAAGTCTATGGCCTTTGCGAGGGTTAGCTCCCGCTGATCCTGCACAAAGAGTTTGTCCCGCTCGTGTCCAGCTGCCATGCCCATTATGAACTTATCTAGCAAGGCCTCCTCCAAATTTTTGAAGCCACAGTGTGATGATAAGCCTCTTATCCTGGCCGCCCATTGAGTGTGCGTTTCCCCTGGCCGCTGTGTCGCCGAATAGAATTTGGACTTCTCGGCGAACCCATACCTTTTTGGTGTGAAGTGCTCATCGAGGAGTTTTACTATTTCCTCGTAACGAAGTTCTTCCACCTTGTAGGGTAATGCCAGGTCTGTAGCTAGTTTGAATGTTGCTTCACTTAACGATGTTAACAATATCGCCCTCCGTTTGATCGTCGCTTTGTCCGCTTCCGAGGTTATGTCGTTGGCGATAAACCACTGATTTAATCGCGCTTTAAAACTGTTCCACTCTTGCGACAGGTGGTCAAAAGTGGAAAGAACACCGTATATTGCTCCCGTAGACATCTTGAACAATTATTGTGAGTTCGCTCGTCGCCACGTGTTAGATACGAGAGTACTCGTGCGGAGGGAAGGGGGGTACGCGTCAATCAAACTAGTTAGCTCGTTGCACACTGTCTATTTTATTGCATCAATTTAAGGAAGGGGTGCGCGGGCGCGGGGCGCGGGCGCAGGGCGCGGGCTCGCGGGGCAAGGGGGGTCGCAGCCCACAACAACCACCAATCAAACAAACTTGTGCTCTTGAAAGTTAGCATAACGTTTCGTGTTAAGTTTATCTTTGTTTATATTAGTTATTATAAGGAACACGTGTTTTTGTTTGCTTTACGCACAGTTTACGTGTTGTTGTCTGTCTGTTAGTTTATGTTTGATGTGAAACTATGTTATTGTTGTGCTAGGTCTCACTAAGACCTTATGAATAAATCACAGCAATGTCTAGGTAATTTTGAAGTATATTCATCCTAGTAGATTAATACGTAGATTGCGGGATTATTCCCGTGGTCGGTGGCCCTAGAACGTAAAGGGAAGAAAATTGAGTCAGTGATAGCGTGACGATTGGCAGGACAGAATGGAAGAAAAAAACGTGTTGGGCTGACCTTAAGTAACATAGGACAGGAATCTTTCTTCTAATAACTGTTTTAATAATAGAATGCATTGGTAAAAAAAACTTATTTGTCTAAGTAATATTGTTTGTGTTTCCTCATAGCTACAATCTGAGGGTCTTTAAGTCAAGATTGAATAGAATAGATGGTAAACAGTGATGCAATCGTTGATAAAGAAGTGCACTGGTTTATTAAGAACATAGATCCTCAAGGCTACAGTCATAGATATGTCAAACAGTAGAGATATGGTTTCAACACAAATTTATTCCCGTTTAGATGTCTACAGTGAATAGGCGCTGTAGCCTTGAAGACGCCTACATTACTCGTATGTTATTATATTATTATTATATATTACAGAAAACTTGGACTCGAAACTCACAAATCTACACTACCTGTAGTCACTGATAGACAAGGACAGAGATAAGAGCTGGCGTTATCATCGAATGTGATCGTCGCGATCGATGTGAAATCGTGACAATTGCCATAATTTCAGCTGTCCACGACCTACGTTCTGCTGTTTTGATTTAATCTAAGTATATAGCAGACATCCAAAAGTTTTCTTTTTTTTTAACCCTAAAAAAAATCAGCTAATCACAAACAATATTAGCTTTACCTCATTAGCTGCCTACACCTACACACGGTAGGCTGCGGCCGCACCGTACGTCAACATTTGCCATGATCGATCGCCGTCACGTGCGCCTGAACCGACCATAACCGGTAATTAGTCGCCCTAATTAGTTATTTTATGGAGTCCCGTGTTTGGCATTGATCCAGAAAATGTTTATGGAGAAATCTCACCGGCTTTCCTGCAGCTTAATGAAAAAGCTTTATTGATTTAGAAATAAAACACTTAGGTACTATTGTGCTGTGATTTTTCTGCTTTTTCAGGGCTTTCTTCTTCAAGACTAGAGAGAGTAGGCTCTTAATAAACTAGTGCGCCTCACCATCAACGATTGCATCACTGTTTACCATCAGGTGGAATAACAGTCAAGCACTAGTTTATAGTTACAAAAAAAAAGTCATTGTTGAAAATATACGAATGTATATGCCAGCTACTTGTATGCAAATACGTATACCATGCGCTGGCATGGCATATAACAATAGCCACAGTCAAGATAAATAGCTATAACCTTGAACAGCTCATTGTGACTGGCATATAAACGACCAAGAGACCGCAGCCCAAAAATATGGGCATTATGTTACCAATAACATCATTATTGTCTATTACATATTACCTGTATATTATCTGTATGTCACCATGCTTATTACGCCCCACGGCGTCGTCACCTTCCGTTTGGCGCAGGTGCTGACCGAACACGGCAAGTTCGGTCCGTACCTGTACAAGATCCGTGCGGAGACGACGCCCGGGTGTCGCCACTGTGCGGACCGCCCGGTGGACACGGTGGAGCACACAGTCGAGGTGTGCCCCGCTTGGGAAGAGCATCGCCGTGTCCTCGTGGGGGCGATCGGCGGCGATCTCTCGCGCCGGGGCTTGGTTCAAGCCATGCTCCGGAGCGAGGAGGAGTGGCAGGCGGTCGCCTCCTTTTGCGAAGCAGTAATGCTAGTAAAGGAGGAGGCCGACCGCATTAGGCAAAGGCGGACACGCCGCCGCCGCCGCCGGGTTTCCGATCCCAATTTCCGGCCACCGTAGGCGCGGGCTCGCGGACGGTGGGCAATGGGTAGCTCGCTGTCCGTCCGTCCGGTAACAGACCGGTCCGAGCTCAGGTCGTCTACGGCGCGCACCGTTCCCGCGCGCCTCAAGGAGTTGTCAGCAAACTGTAGGGGTCCAGCAGGGCCGAAGCCTACTGGGGCCAAAGGTTATGCGAGAGTGTCACCACGGGCCCCGGGACAAAGGCGAGGAATGGAAAGGTAGGTTTTTAGTCAGTAAAAGTCTGACACTGTTTCCCGCCCCACCCAAGGGCGGGATTCGTCATTGGATGATTTTACCTACCAATAAAAAAAAAAAAAAAAAAAAAACCATGCTTATTACCTACATGACAACACTACAAGTTACCAACAGATGAAGATTAATTAATAGTATTTAATTAACCATTTCAGATTCGAATTTTAAAGCAACTGTTTTAACATTTTCAATTCCAAGAACGTATTCGTGTGCCCACAAGCCGCCTCCCAAGTCATTTGTATACGCAACTAATTGACTTGAGTCCAAGCGAAGCAGAGTTTAAAGATATAGATTTTTCAAATACTACGACCCAATAAGCTTGATTTATTAGCACCAAAACAGCTAAAATTTGTTACATAAACAACTACGGTCCAGACTAAGCGTTTCGCCTCATCATTTATACCGCGTATATCGAATGACATGAACAATTTGCCTACTGCGGTCTTCACATCCAGTTATAATTTAAGCTTCTTTAAGACTAAAGTCTGTTAACAAAGTAGTGTGCTTCACCATCAACCGCTGACCTTTGACCCCTGAGTTTGTTTCGGTGTTTCTTCTCAGGGTAGTCAGCTAGGAAACACCGGCCTTATCTAGCTTAAACTGACAAAAAAGTTGACGTGTAAAAGTGTTTTTTAAAAAAACCTATTTGCAAAATAAATATCATTTATCATTTAACGATTGTATCAATGCATTCTATCAGTTAGTGGGATCGCAGTAAAGCACTATTTACTATTATTTAAAGTCTGAACACAATGTCATAAAGTAAATTGAGCGCGAAAATAAATACGCGTAGAGTAAGGAAGCAAAATTACATATAAGAAAATGCTAATTTTACTAGACCGCGCTAGTCTCTCAGGGATTTTAGAGATCTGAAATAGTTATAAGGAACATTGGAGCGCTTACATGGATGTACCTAACAATTAGCTTCCTCGTTGTTTTAGGGGAGCCGCCTGCTTATTTTGGGTAGACTTGTATAGTTGTATGCAATGTTACGTCAGGTGGAGTTTCTAGGTAATATCGGGGGCTTTTGAATAGTGCACAATATGTAGTTATATCGTTTCCTTTGTGTGTAAGATGTGAAATAGAATTGTAGAAGGAACACAGGTTAGCTAGAACATTCAGTTATATTCAGTTATGGGACCACTAGCTTCGTAAAATAGAAAATTGTCCTAGTAGATCACACTCCAGGTATAAAACAGTATTCTCGGTGCTATTCCAGGACATAGTAAACCCGTGAGGCAAATTCGACTCAAATCCATTCAACCGTTCCAGAGTGAAGAAGCACATACAGTAACAAACATACATACGTGTGCATGTGCATACACACTCAGAAACTGTCGCCTTTATAATACATCTTAGTGTGATTATTTAGCTTTAGAGCGAGTACACATTAGGCGTTTTAAAGCGTGGACATCCAAGCGTGCGCTTTTAATCAAGCGCGCGTCAGACGCGCGTTGTCAGATTTTCGTTCAGAGGCGCGTTGCGCGGGCATCAGCTGCACGCTTCTAGATACATGCCCCGCCATTTTCTGTACATTTGATCCCGCACTTTCGTACACAACACGCAATCACTTCGACGTCCATTTCCGAACTGAGCCGAGTATGGACACCTTGATAACGCTTGTTAAACGTCGTACTAATCGCGTTGTATGTGTGCCGAATGCAACGCCGAGCGTCTAATGTGAACTCGCTCTTAATGCCGATAAAATAACAACAATCCCACGCATGTTTTTTCTAAAGGAATAGGCTAAAATTAGAGAAGATTTCGTCAGTTATTCTTTACTGTACTATATTAACGCAATTTTAAACTAGGCAGAGAAGTATTTTGGGCTCTTAATGACTAAAACCCTATCGGTAAAGAAAATTACTATCAGGAGAACAAAAAAAAAATTCACTATTCTAAGACCACCCACAGTTGTCACTGTCTCGAAAGAAAACAAAAACAACGAAGCCCGAGCAGTTATTAAAAATAAATCCATCCAACAGATAGCCTGTCAGCAACACATCGCAGCTAGATTTACCGCCCGCAAGGAAACGTGAAAGTAAAGTTTTATACAAACGACTACCGCCGTTTTAAAGTTCCTTTAGCAATCTTCTTTAAAGAAATCTGTTGCAAGAGAATCGGGCGAAAATGGGCGGGGCCGGACGACGAGTTATGTCTGCGGGCGACACTCGTTCAATTGAATTTATTACAGTCTTTTATACGCCCGTTCCGGGGTGCTTCTACGGACACACCGTAAACGGTTTAGGTAAATCAGGTGAGGAATTCGGAGTGTACTGACACGGTTTACGAGGATATATCCTTGGCGCGGACTCAAAGGACAATTCACGTCTCAATACAATGCTCGACCGCAATAAAAGAAACAATAGTTTTCTCTTGGCGGCTTTGTTTAGTTTGCGATTCACTTTTGTTTCTGGACTCTGAGCAATGAATAGTTTGCTCTGCACATGACACGAAATAGATTTCAAGAACTTGAAGGAAATGGTCTTTAAAATAATACTTTTCATTCTTAGGAACAGTAATTCTGTCTAACCAAATTTCGATTATAGTGGTTCATCTCATCTGAAGCCAGGTGCGCAGGAGTATATAGTGCTCAATCGTGTAGTCTAATGGAAAAGCACTCTTATAGTTCCATAAGATGGCAATCTGATGCAGCTGGGAAAAGATCAGGTGTAAAACCAACGTCTATACGCGATTGTAGAGGCACAGGGGTATCACTACTAACATTCAAATTCTCAATAGAAAACCCAATAGCACTTTTTGGATGGAGCACCGCCGTGTCCTGCAGCGGTGACCTAGGGCCTTGGTTCAGGCTGCCTGAAGTGAGAGAAAATGGGATACGGACGCCTCCTTCTGCAAAGCAGTAACACTAGCGAAAGAGATGGTGGCAACTGTAGGGAACGAACTTAGAACTCATTGTCATACAATTGTTACCTACAACCCACCCCCACCCCCACTTTTTATCACCAACAGACGAAATGCTCTTCAAAGAACAAAAAGCAAACTTTAAGCGAAAATTGTTTTAAACATCGTCGATGTCACAAAGAGGGACGCCAGAAATGTGCAATTCGATGGTCATTCGAACCGTGCACAGGCAAACAATAGCGTAGAGAACAACGGCCGTCAGTATATGTCGCACAGTAATGCACAATTCGCCGACGAGCAATTTACACTGAATTATTGCATATAGCCGTCCCAATGGTGCGTTCCTTGTGGGACTATTTGTTCTGGAAAAGTTTGAAAGATATAAATGGATGGGTTCATTCCGAATGTCACCAATGGGCGAACTGTATTGAATATTGGTTCTGTTAGTTGGTTGTAACAGTGTTAAAATGTATTTTATTATTGGCGAAGTTTTATAACGCCATCTGAGTAAAACACAAAAAATAACAGATTATAAATTTATTGTACCCACTAGTGGACTTATAGGAATACATTCACTGATTTCTGCTAGACCACTTTTTAGCAAACAGAAACTTTTGTGTTTTCTGATAATTATTAACCCTGGTCTTAAAGGTCCTTACCGAACACGGCAAGTTCGCTAAGTTCCTATTCCGGATTAGTGCGGAGGATTCGTCCGGGTGTCGCCACTGAGCGGAACACCCGGAGGATACGGTGGAGCATACTGTAGAAGTGTGCCCCGCCTGGGCAGAGCGTCGCCGTGTCCTCGTGGGGGCGATGTGCGGCAGCGATCTCTCTCGCCGGGCCTTGGTTCAGGCCATGGTCCGGAGTGAGGAGGGATGGCAGGCGGTCGCCTCCTTCTGCGAAGCAGTAATGCTAGCAAAGGAGGAGGCCGGCCACATCAGGCAGAGGCAACGGGGCGCTCGCCCCAGCCGCCGCCGGATTCCGATCCCGATTTCCGGCCACCGTAGACGCAGGTTTGCGGACAGCGTGCACCATCTCTTAAAAATCCAGGATATAATGACAAAATAATATTTTAATATTATTATTTTGTGATACAAAATAACACCGGATCTGAATTGAAGAATTTCAGAATTTCGTGTTACAAAACAATACTAGCCAACTCAAGAAGTTCAGTTGTACACAGTATTTATTCAAGTATCATAATTAAGTTGGACTTAGACCCTTTATTTGGAAGACAAGACCGGGCTAGTACAAGTCTTACAATTCGTAAGAAGAAAATTAATGCCTCCCGAAGTTGTTTTCCAGTTTCCACGGTATTACGTTCTTGTTGAAGTATTAGAAAGGCTTTATTTTAATAGGTTCGTAAATATATAGTAATAGTTTTATAGGAATAAAATCTAATTCTTGTTTGTACATATTATATCTATCCTGTAATATCCCATCGCTGGGTAAAGGATTCCCTCTGTTTCTTTCCTCACCGCTTTTCCACTTCGTAATCAATTTCTAAAGAATTCCTAGAGCGGTAACAATCATGACTTACGAATTGGCGCTTGCGGATTCAAAACTATCTAGGTACATTACTTTGTGTAATTTATTTCATCACTACTGCTCTCAAAACGGTGAAGGAAACCGGCATGGCCTAGAACCAAAAATTCGGACCTGCACTGAGCCCGGACGGCGTGCAATGGGTCGGACAACGTGCAATGGGTAGCACGCTGTCCGATCGTCAAGTAACCGACGGGACTGAGCCCAAGTCGTCGACAGCGCGTACTGTTCCCGCGCGCCTCAAGGAGCGGTCAGCAAACCGTAGAGAGGCCCAGCTAGCAAAAGCCTGCTGGAGTTTAAGGGCCGTTTTCTGAGAGGAAGGCTCAGCCCCGGTATGATAGGCTACCTGATCTGGCCTGGAATCCTGCCCTCGTATATGTTCTCTCTCTATAACTCAAAGGTTTGCTGGGAGAAAGCTCATTGCTGTGTTAAGCTCGCCTTTGTACATGAACTCTCTTTATCTCCATATATTTTGTTATGTTTTTTTGTGTACAATAAAGATTAAAGAATTAAAGGAACGAGTTAGGTTTTTAGTCAGTAAAAGTAAACTATTTCCCATTCTGCCCAAGGGCGGGATCTGTCATTGGATGATTTTACATAACATAAAAAAACCCGCACTGGGCCAGCATGGTGGATTACTGCCCATTCGTCCTCCTAGAGATAAGACCTAATTCCCAGCAGTGGGGACATTATAAGGTTGATTATGAAAATTCCTAAGGAAGACGTCTAAATGGTTCCACCATCTATTTCGTGGTCTGCCGCAACTACATCGTACAATTTAAGGGTATCAATTTTATGTTTTACGGACCCAACGCTAAGTCGGTATACGACAGATATGTCCAACCCAGTCCCACTTAAGCTAGATAGTCTAGATAGTCACGTTTGCGTATGCGTCAACGGTTTGCGTTTTGTAGCGCAGGTTAATTTTTTTTTTTAATATTTGCAAAATAAAAATCTTTGGAAGTAGGTAATGAACTAATTAATTTGTGACAATGGTCAGGGCACATTGCACGCAGAACAGATGGCCGAAAGGTTCTGGTTCAGGCCTCCCACAAAGTGGACCGATGACCTCCTCCTTATGCGAGACAAACAGGACCGGTCGTTGTGGCGACGCTTGGGGAAGGCCTACGTCCAACAATAGACTTTTTTCGGCAGAAATGATGATGATGATTGATCCCATTACTACATTGATAGCTACAAAAGCTGTTTCAACATTTTAGGATAAAAACGGGCTTGAATTATGAAAATATGGACACAAGTGAAGCACACCTGCTGACATCGACCTATAAATACAACAAGTAACGGCTTTAATGATTCATGATAATTCCTGGAAATATAAAATGATAAATATTCTTGGGTAATCGTTTGACACGAACATTGAAACCAATGCCTTGTACTTGTAAAGAATACTTATTGTGACAAAAATACTTTAAGTTTTTTCAAATAATATTGCAAAATACATATAAACAGATAAGCTATATACGTTTTTGGGGGTAGTGGAACAGAGAGTAAAGTCCCACATACCTCCGTTGAAAAGGGAGGATCCTCCGACCAGACAGGTGTTGTGTCTGGTGGGCTATTGCCCGATAGATGATTTCGGGTTTGTTCTATATGTTCCAATCGCGCCGCGAATCTTACTTGCGCGATGCAGGATTAGTTCTTTTTGTGACGACATGGATGTCGCTACATCACTCCCCTCCGGAGATCGGAGATCGATGGTTCTTGATGCTTCTTGATGGGTCGTGTGATGCGTGCCAGGCCAATGGAGGTTGGTTCCAGTGAGGCGGAACCGGATTCCGCATAGTTCTCGGTGAGTCGGAACTGTCTGCGGTGATGCCCCAGTGGGTCGGGGCGGTGCTATCCCAGTGAGTCGGGATATGATGCTGCAGGCTCCAGTGAGTCGGAGTAGTGCGGCTGGCTCCAGTGAGTCGGAGCGGTGCTGTGCGACTTAGGGCTTGACTGCTGTCGTCGACCAGGAGAGGTTCTTCAATGCTCTTCATGTGACTGGCCGAAGGTGCAGGTGCTTAGCCAAGGTCGCTGATGAGGCTGAGGGTGATGACCAGGTATGACCAAGTAGTCATGCTGGTGGTCAAGATACCCATATAGCCGTGGGTGCTGGCTGTATGGCTCGCTGCTCGAAAGCTTGAGGAAGTGATGATGACGTCACGAAGTAGTAGCTGCACGAAGGCTGCGCTGATGTTCTTTGTCGAGGGTCACCAGTTTAGGTGTGGCGGAACAGAGAGTAAAGTCCCACATAACTCCGTTGAAAAGGGAGGATCCTCCGACCAGACAGGTGTTGTGTCTGGTGGGCTATTGCCCGATAGATGATTTCGGGTTTGTTCTATATGTTCCAATCGCGCCGCGAATCTTACTTGCGCGATGCAGGATTAGTTCTTTTTGTGACGACATGGATGTCGCTACACGTTCAATATCAACATCTTCAAAGAATGAAAAAGAGATCCGAAAAACTGGATATAGGTCTTTCCCAAATGTCGCCAAATCGCTTGGTTCACTACGTCTCTCATGCACCGGACTCCCGCTACCTTCATGAGATGATAGGCCCACCATGTCGAAAGCTTTTCAATACTGGTGGTGGTTTGTTCAGCACGCGGTAGCCAGTCCAGAACCTTTCATCTGTTCTGTGAGCAATGTGCCCTACCTACTGCCATTTAAGTTTCGCGATTCTTCGGCCTATATTGGTTACCTTGATTTTTCTGCGGATATCTTCATTACAGACTAATTCACGTAAGGATACAACTCGGCGTTCGGCGAATATCAAACCTTACGTTATTGAAACTTCTACGATCCGGACTAAGCGTTTCGCCTCATCTTTTATACTTCGTACATCAAAGGACTGAAACAGTTTGCCTGCTGCGGTCTTACCGTCAAATTATAGTTTAGGTGTATTCAAGGCTAGAGTGAAGGCTCTTAATAAACTAGTGCGCCCCACCATCAACGATGCGTCACTGCTTACCATCAGGTGGGATCGCAGTCAAGCATTGGTTTATATAAATAAACAAAAAAACTGCGAGTATAGCCCTCTCTCTTTGGGTGGCTGTAAGCCTTCGATTCCGTATGTCATCACTAACAACACACATTGATCATAGACTTTCGTCTTAAAGTACTGTGCCATGTGAGATAAGAAGAAACCGGACAGCTTCCCAAACGCTACCAATTCAAAATGGACACGGAAAACGGTAACAAAGGTGAAATATATTTCAAAGACAAGACTGCAGAAAGAGTTCTGTTATAATAAGTAAAATCAGAAATCAGAAGCGTTTATTTCAAATAAACCAGTAACAGACACTTTTGAATTGTCAAAATGTCGGTCAGTTCAAAAAAATGTGAAGCAAAATTGCACATTCCAAAGCGTAGATCTCTATGGAGAAGAACGTGCAAAAAACTCCATTGACACTCTTTTAAATCATACCTTTAATGTTCTTATTGCTGGGACTTAGGCCTCCTCTCTGATAATGGACCGTAATCCACTGCGCGGCCCCTGTGCCGGTAAATGGATGTCACATGTCTTCAAATTTTTATTCTAGAACATATGTAGATAAGTATCTTTGAACATTCCGTATTCCTCAAGATGTTGATGATGATGTCACCATTTTGAGAGCAAGGGTGATGAAACGCATAAAGTAATGCGCCTGGCTGGGTTTGAACTCACGATCTACACACTCGTAAGTCGGGGTCGTTAACACACATTGTCTTATCTTTAAAATATACCTATATTTCTTATTGCTTCAAAATAATGTATCGCTATGTTGAAAATGCACTGGAGCAAAATAATAATAATAATAATAATAACCAACACCTGCGGAGGCTCTCGTTAGGCAGTTGGATCAAGGGTCTGATTCAGAAGGCAGTACTCTTGGACACGGCGCGTATTGTCCGGAGGTTTCTCTCCCAGGAGCCCTGACCACCGGTAGCTTGGACCCTGTTCCCGATGCCGGTGGGCTACTATTTTTTATATTTTTAAATGTTTTTTTTTTGTATTACCTTCTATAAAAAAATATTTAAAAATGTAATTTATATGTATATACAAAGAATAAAAGGAAATAATAATAATTTTTCCACAACTATCACACAACACCGTCTAGTGCCAAGCTAAGCAGAGCTTGTGTTATGGGTATGGAATGGAACGGACAAACAAAATTAATGTTGATGCCTTGGTTCAAATACTGATTGTACTCGATGGCCACTAAGTGATCCTGTAGGCGGTTAATATAATATCTATATGATCAAAATACAAGCTGATTTACTTAGGAAACGTGTAGATATCACCTTTTGATTGTCTACCATTTTTTAATAAGTCTGTTTCCATTATTTATTGCTTTTGAATTTGAAATTACTGTGTACATTGTTATTGAAATGTATTATTGACTATTGGAAAGCTTCTATATCAAAATCAAATTGAATTAAACTGAAATAATCACAAAATTGCTATTTGAATTTATGATGAAGCCATTTTAAATACATACAATAGATATTTGAGAATATTATTTATGTTACTAATCCCATAATACAATTTAAAAGAGCTTAATTATAAGGTTAATCTTTTAATTATTAGAAGCAACTAAATAATGACAGCTATGAAGCATTATTGGAAGATACTATTGTTATTATTTATTATTTTATACATATTATTTATTAATTTTATAATTTGATAGTCATCTTTCCCTGCCCACAAACTTTACAATGAAAAATTAAAGTAATTAAATAAAAAACACACTGTTTGTGGAGAACTGGTAATCTGTGTGACAGGATTTCTTAGAACAGATATCATTCTCCCACAAAGTAATAAATTGTAACTCCTTAAATAATGTTAATTCCTTTGTGGGAGAGAAAATAAATGTTTATGTAATGTTATTATTCCCTTTATTCTTTTTTTAGTAGTTACGTTTTTTTTTTAGACAAATCTGTATAAAAAATCATGTAAAATATATAAAGGCCTATGTCACATAGCGATAAAGTGACATTCTACAGGTGAAATAATTTCAATCAGTCCGAACGTTTTTTCAGTTTATTTATTACAAACAAAAATAGAAATCTATTAGTTTATAATAATAGTGTAGATAGCTCACCGGTATCGGGAACATGGTCAAAGCAATAGCATAGTCAGGGCTCCTGAAAGAGAAACCTAACAACCCGCCGTACCCAGAAGAATGCTTTCTGGATCAAGGTCTTGATCCAACTGCCCAACGAGAGCCTCCTCAGAGGTTAGTAGAGGCTCTTTGATATTAAACCACTGGCCGTCCCATTTATTGTTATGTTAAAATTATTAAAACAAATTGATTAACAATTAATATTAATTAATTATGTTGATTATATTGATTTTTATTATTTATTTTATTTTTATTAATTATTATTATAATTTTTTATTATTTTTGTTTATTTATTTTTAAATTATAAATTTATTATTGTTATTTTCTCTTTACCACCCTAGGTTAACTGGTAGAATTCTCTACCAGTCAACCTAGGGTGGCAAAGAAGCAGCCTAAGGCATTAAGTCCGCCTGTATACCTCTGTGTTGCATGATTTTTTAATAAATAAATAATAAATAAATTAAAGCAGAATTTAAAAAACTGTACAAAACAAGCAAACCAGCGGGACAAAACTGAGTTACCCTGTTTAAAATTTAAAACGGCCAACGTTGCTGAGTAATAAATCACTTTTTGTTCGCTATCTCAATGATGGATTATCGTACCGAGTACAGTGCAATCATGAGTTTAAAATCCATCGACAATTTTTGTTCATGACACAGTGTCACATAGGAATTCGTTTGTTTATTTCGGTTGGTTCATTTTTTGGTTCCGATTCTCATTTAAAACACAAATCTTCCTGATACAGATTTGTAGGAAATAGCCAACCACAATATTTCACAATGTGAACTTACGAAGGTTTTTAAGGAGGAGGAAATTATGACTTCTGCTCTTGGATGGAGCGAAAAGGCGTGTTGCGTGTAGGCTTGTGTTGTGGCTTTCACAAACTAAAACAGCCACGTTACAAAAACGTTATAATTTTTAATATAATATTGCACAACTATCACCAAAGCCGTCTAGTCCCTAACTAACCAAATCTTGTGTTATGGGTATTAGACAACTGATATACAAACATAAATATTTCTAAATTCATACATATTATACTCGTAGATAAATTACGCCCGGAATGCCACTTAAGTTTGGCGATTCTTCAGGCTATGGTAGGTAAACTTGGTTCTCCTGCGGATGTCTTCACTTCTGATGTGATCACGCAAGGAAACTCCGAGAGGTATAAATATTTGCACATATAGGGTGACTGGTAATTAGTGACCCATACTTAGGAGTCATGGTAACAAACAACTTTTACTATCATCTACAATCACGTGTTTAAGTCATCATCATCATCATCTTTCTGCCCTTATCCCGTTTTATTTGAGGTCGGCGCAACACGTTTTTTTCTTCCATTCTGTCCTTTCACTCGTCACGCTATCACGTGTTTAAGTATCGGTCACTAATATCAGTCACCCTATATGTATATAAATATTATAATTCTAACCTGTTACCATGCCAGTACCAGGAGCTCTTCTCTTATAGAGAAGATACCGTTGGCATATGATTAAAAACTATTCTTAAGTCAGCTTAAAACTTACGGGTTTCTGCTACATTTCTGCGCTAACTTAATGCTAAAGCTTCTAACTTATGCATAAGTATATTGAAATCAAGTCGAAACGACTCTTCAAAAAAGATTTTCATGTTATTATACAATGGTAGCATAGCATCAGCCTTATAATGTTCTTACTGCTGGGACTCACGCCTCCTCTCTAGGAGAGGGAATGGGCCGTAATCCACCACGCAGGCTCAGTGCGGGTTGATAGATGTCACATGTCTTCCAATTTTTTGTTCTAGTACATGCCGGTTACCTCACGATGTTTTTTTTCACCGTTTTGAAAGCAGTGATGATGAAATAAATTACACAAAGTAATGTTGCTTTTTTACTTGGCTGGGATTACTTTGTGTAATTTATTTCATCACCAATACTCTCAAACCGGTGTAGGAAAACATCGTAAGGAAACCAAATAGAATGGTAGGCCATTCTATAATAACAATACGAAAATCTAAAATGCATTGGAATGGCTACACTCCAATGCATTTTAAATTGTGTGTATTTTTGCGGACAACCAGGTAACATAACAAGCTTATAACTTTGTGATTTTTCATGATACAGTTAAGAAATGTTGTACATAGATTCTTTACATAAAAATAATATTGTATGTTTATATTCATCTTACACCATCCACAAAAGAATTGTTTGAAGTGGCCTATTCTAAACTAGGAGCACTTGGCAATAGGCGCCCATATTTTATGTATTGCTCACAATTGCCTTACTTACGAAATAAATGGAGCTCTAAATGGTACCAATGCGACGCGAATTGCTTTGGCTCGATGCCATATTATTGCTTTAATAATATCTATGCCTAATACGAAAGTAGGGATACCTGTAAACTCAGAATATTTCGGTAAATATTTTGTTTAAAATAACCTAGGATCAAACTGTATGCAATTCGATTTGTCGGCAACGATCCAGCTTACACCTTTATTTTAATATAACACTGATGAATACAATTTTTATTGCAAATATCATACGATTCAATCTAATTCGTGCATCGAAAACTCTTTCGGTGCAAGAATTAGAGCCTAGCTAGAGGCTAGCTTTTTGAAAAGAAAATGTAGAATCATAAAACATATGATACCTACCCAATGAGCTAAATATTGCTCTGTCAATATATTCTGTATTTTAAAGCCACTCCTAAAGAACTCGTTTAGATATATATTGGTATCTATGCAACTATTTAGGAGGTATCTACCAGTTTCTGATCTGGCGGGAAGTATACGACGGAAGCCTACTCCGCTTGTGCGGAGCACCGTCACACCCTCATGTAGACGATTGGCAGCAATGACGTCTCTCGGCCAGCCCTAGACTAGCCCGTAGATTTAGATTTATGTACAGTTTGTGTAACATTTTTGGTGTACAATATAGTTTTATTCTATTCTAGTTTAGGCGATGGTTCGAGGCGAAAGGAAATGGATAAACGTCATCACTTCTGCGAAGTAGTAATGCGAGGGACGAAGTGGCGCCGCCGCAGGATATGCTCCAGGTATCGGAAATCACAGGACATTTTTTTATTTTTATAAACTGCTGCTTGACTGCGATTCCACCTGATAGTAAGCAGTGATGCATTCGTTAATGGTGACGCGCAATAATTTATTAAGAGCCAATGTAGCCTTGAAGACACCTAACTTATAATCAGACGGGAAAACCGCAGCAGGCAAATTGTTCTAGTCCTTCGATGTACGTGGTATAAACTACAAGTCAAAACGCCTAGTCTAAACCATAGAGGATTCAACAACGTCAGGTTGGATATTCGCCGTACGCCGGGTTATACGATGGTAGAAATGAGTTGGCGGAATCAAGTCATGCAATTCCCGCACACACTCTCCAAAATGTATCCTGTATAATAACGAAAGGCTGGCTACTCTACGCCTGTGCTCAAGGCTTTGTAAATTGGACTTAAATAAATCTGGATCACCAATTAGCCTACCGCACGCCTTTCCACTTGGACTATCCAGCCGTCCAGTAAAGACTAAACCCAGTTCAACGGCACACTGTATTCGACGCGTACCTACCTCAAAGAGATGTCAGTAAAATGAACGGAGCCTAGAAGGGCCTACGTCTGCTAGAGTTGCGGGATTGTTATATAAGATTTCCACGAACAGCAAAATACAACTTAAAGAGCACAGGTTTTTTTTATAGTATGTAAAATCATCCAATGTCAAATACCGCCCGTGGGCAGATCGGGAAATAGTGTCAGACTCTTACTGACTAAAAACCTATCCCGTTCCTTCATTGCCTATCATACCGGGGCCGAGCCTTCTTTTTATAAAGCGGCCCTTGGCCCCAGTAGGTTTCGACCCTGCCTGCCTGCAGGCTGGGCCACTACGGTTTAGCTACCCATTGCTCGCCGTCCGCAAGCCCGCGCCTACGGTGGCCGGAAATCGGGATCGGAATCCCGGCGTAACAGCACAGGTAAGTTTTAGTCAGTAAAAGACTGATACTCCCTCTTACTCAACAGCGAGAAAATATATTTGATGATTTCCCACCTAATAAAAATAAAAAAATATTTATGCAAAATTCACAACCAATTTGAAAAGTTTAGCTACAGCAATAAAACAATTAAGCCCCTTAAATCACAATCTCCCATAAAACTGCACCTGTTTTCTTCATTACTACCATAAAGTACACAAGGATTATGTATTAAGTTTAAAAGTATAAGACTAATAGTGTGCAAAACTGTCTAGGCGCCGTGTAAAGTTAAGAAGCTCTAGAGGCAAAGTTACCCGGAGTGAGATTTTTAAACTTTACTCATAAAAGATTTCGTTACGCTTTATGAATATGAAAATGTTATCCGTTGAATTTATTGAGCAAAGTGTTTGGTTGTTCGGACCATGACAGAAGTTGTTTAAAGTGCTGTAGAGACTGCTCAGATAGTGGCCATTATTGCTTTTATGTTATAAGTTTCGTGTGGGGAATATATTAAAAATATTTCAGCTAATCCACTGAAGAACCAGAGTCACTATTATAACTTTCAGGGTTAGGAAGTTGGTGAATTGGAATTGGGCTAGCCTTTCTCGACTAAGACCCGACAGACGGTGGAGTAGACAAATCATAGAAGACACCTTATCTGCAAACTTAAAGTGGGAAGCCTTCTAAGTAGATGTACTGATGATCTTGCAAAGGTAGCAAGTATTTACACAATCGAATAAATAGTGAACAGAAAATATTGATTCGATACAGACAACACAAAAGCAACGTTCACAAACTAACAGAGAAGTACAAAATCACACTCAAAAATCACATAAATATTATTGAAGGCGATCAAACTTTCGCCTTTAAGTGTGTGTATGTATGTTTGTTAATTCTTTACGCTCGAACAGCTGAAAGACTTTCAATGAAACTTGGCACACGGGTAGACCATTTGCCGGAATAGCACGTAGGATACATTTTATTCCGGGAATATATTGCTTTAGGCATTTTTTACTGTCACATAGACGATGCTGCTGGTAGCAGTTACGGATACAATAAAATTACGCTGAACGTGTCCGTAACGAAAAGTTTACCATTTCTGCATTTCACTGACTGAATTTTGACTGCGAAAGGTGGTGGACCTGGTATTATAATGCAACTTGGGAGAAGTCTGTGCCCTGCAGTGAACCTTGATAGGCGAATTCTATATATGAGTAAAGTTTTAGAGTTGGCCCGTGAAGTTTTTAATGGGCAAAGACTTCGGACATTCCTGAATATGCATGTAGATTAGTTAGGTAACTGGTTCCTTAGTAAATGTTCAATATTAGAAAAATGTACATATTTAGCCATCTTGAAATTGGAGCTGTTTGACCCCCAATTAAAATTATTCTTTTCAAATTCCTTTACTTAATACAATTATTTTAGTTAGTTCAGGAGTATCAGTAACCTGAACTCATCATGCTATTATAGAAAATAATAATGCTCAAATAACTCAAGATTTATATATTACTATTATTTTAGTAATTTATTTTACTATTCTTCAAGCAAACGAATATTTAGAAGCCCCTTTTACTATTGCTGATCGAGTTTATGGTTCAACATTTTTTATACTCGTAGCTACAGGATGGCTGGCCAGGGCTGGACACATCAGCGGTTCAGAGCCAAAATGCTCAAAATTATTCAAGGAATTCTAAGAAAGGATTACATTAATGCTACTACACTTATACTTACAGTACATACCAGCTTTTTTTAAAACGCCGTTCTATTTATGTAATATTAAATGTAACTTTTCAAATTAATGATTTTCAGGTGCCAATATTCCCAAGATATCTTAAATTAGACAGACATCTGCCAAGGTGACCGCATCTCAATTGAAATTGTGAATTCAATCGAAAGGCTCGTCCTGACGACCCTTGTGATCTATTCATAGGCATTCTTAGCTCAAACGGTATGAATCTATAGACGAGACTCTCTTTGTTAGTCACGGACTGACTGACATCGACGGAGCGGTCTTTTGAGCGTTAGTATAAAGATTAAGCTTAAGCACTTTAAGCAAAAATGTGTCAAGGGCAGTAGGACATAGTCTGGAGTAACTATTTATTATTTATTTACTAAGATTTGAACTTCTCTTCAGAGTCATCGTCGTAACATTATGTCTAGTGTCGACGGAATTGAATAATATTTGTCGGCCCATTAATCTGGAGCCGTGACGGTGTTGCATAGTGTTCCACACGCACATGTCTTAGACGTCCAGGAGAGCTACTCTTCAATACGGGACGAGACGCTCGGGGATCGGATCGGACCACTGGTTCGGGGCAGTGGAAGTCAAACTACATATCTGCAGCCCTCGAAACAAGTGTACGAGGGAACACTGGGCTGGTTTTAGTCAGTAAGAGTCTGGTGGACACGTCCCACCCACCCCAGGTTGGAGGACAAGTGGACCCCGGGGCCCTGGAACGAAGACAAAGAAAGAACAGGAATGGGTTTTTAGTCAGTAAAAGTCTGACACACTTTCCCGATCCGCCCAAGGGCGGGAGATGTCATTAGATGATTTTCCCACCTAAAAAAAAATTAGAGTACATTCATTTTCCCCAAAAAGAAAAAGGATCATGACAATCCATACACACATTGCCATAAAGTTTAACAAAGAGCTTTCTCATATTTTTCACGGTCATAATTGTTAATTTTTTAAAGTACTTTCTTCATAACCAAAAAAGGAATGTTCAAAACGTTGTGAAGCTGTTGTAAGATTTTTTTTCTTTCTTTATTATTAATAGACTCGCGCTTGACCATAATCTCACCTAATGGTAAAGCGATGATGATTCGACGATGGAGCATGCTTACCTACAAGTAACCCATTCACTCTTGATAGAAGTGACCAAAAGTATGCGACCAAGATTTTTGTAACTCGTAGCATAATTAAAGAGTGTGTCCATGGAGTATCTTGCACGTTCTTCTCCATAGAGATCTACGCTCTGGAACATGCAATTTAGTTTCACTGTTTTGACTGACCGATATTTTAACAATTCAAAAGAGGCTTTAAAAATATTAATTTTTATTTGAAATATATCTTTGTGACTTAAAGACTAGTAGATCTATAAACACAAACTTCGGCAGGGAACTGTACGCACAATGATTGTCATACATAACTGTCGTACATAAGAACCATTTTGCTTCCAAAACTTGCCAATAAAACCTGACCTACTCGTTACCTCATTCCCTAGGCACTGGAAACTGTAAGTTGGCTCCAACAATAAATCAGGAACGTATAATGCCAGAACAGTTCCGCTTTCGAACTGATTGGGAACAAACACTGTTATAGTGTTCTTTTGTTCACATATTGTACGTGTGATTTGTTAGTAAAGTGGACTGTTAGCAGCTGGAACTGGACAAAGACGGGACAAAGAGCTTGTTTAAGTTTCCAGGTCGCCTCGTCCGCGCAAATAGCTAACTTGTAACGTATTAGCTACTGTTAAACTTTGGACTTGGTAAAATATGTTTGGTAAAATTTATTCTTTGAAATACATTTTACTAGCAACCCGCCTCAATTCTCAGCTATTTTCTACTAGAATGTAGTGCATGTATTACGCACATAAACCTCTCTTATGAATCATCAAGTCTATTAGTCAAACATTTTTGTTTCTATATGAATCATATCCACTGTTGGTGAAAATTGCTTGAAAATCCGTCCGTAGTTTTTGAGTTTATCGTGTTCATACAGAGAGAAAGGCGCGGTGGGGGATTTCATTTTATAATATGAAGGATTTTCAAGACTCTCTCAATCATTTTATGTAGTACGAAGTAGAAGACTATAGAAGATTAAATGGTTTCGTATAGATGAACAACGCAGACACAACTGAGGAGCGAGAGTTTTTTCTCAGTAGGAATACACACCATAAATAAAATCACCTTGACGAGACACCCAGAACCGGTACAACTATCTGTAGTCTGTACAAGTATTTATTCCACGTGGCAATCGAATCCGCGACACGCAGTGCAGGAGCCCAATCACTCAATCCAACTACTCTAACCATGCTGTCAAAATTATTTAGAAAGTTAACTTTCGATTAAAAAAAAAACAATAATGTACCACAAGATATATAACAAATCAACAAAGCCTCAAATCATTCTCGAAACTGTCCCAACTCCTTCGTTTCAGTCGCGGCACTATAACTAGCCGTCCAGCAAGATCGGTAGCCACGTGCCCTGACTGCCACGCGAATCTAATTTCCTAAAGCGTTGTCTACACTATCATCCCATCGGCCTTACTCTACAAGAAGACGTTTTAAAATATCGTTGCACAATGGAATTTATGAAATTGTGCTCTGGGATTTAGTTAGTCTTATTCTGATCTAGTTCTTAGGTGTTTAGTTGAACGTTATAGGACTGGGTGGCAGCTGACCTTTTCAAACGATTACCTACTGGGCGAATTGTTTAAAAGTTTAAAGTTTTTTGAGAATGGTGAGATAAAACCAGCCTCATGAGTCTTGGGATTGGTATACATACCTAGAAAAAACTACCTTAAAATCTATCTATTGCACCTCACCATCAACGATTACATGTCCGACCGTCAGGTAACCATCCGGACCAAGCCCAGATCGTCGACGGCGCGCACTGTTCCCGCGCGCCTCAAGGAGTTGTCACCAAACCATAGAGACCCAGCCTGCTAGCTGCAGGTAGGCAGAGTCGAAGCCTACTGGGGCCAAGGGTCTGCTTCTGAAAGGAAGGCTCGGCCCTGGTATCTAAGGCAACGAAGGAACGGGGTAGGTTTTTAGTCAGAAAGAGGCTGACACTATCTCCCGCTCCACCCAAGGGCAGGAAATGTCATTGGATGAGTTTACCCACCACCAAAAAACAAAAACCATCAACGATTACATCACTGCTTATCATCCTGATGGGATAAGCACTAGTTCATATAAATTTTAAAAAAATCTTCTGATGATATCTAACTACCTCGTTGGTCTCTGCTGAATTTGGGACCCCAAGTTGGATTCTTAAGTCGGTAAAAGGGCAAATTTGTTTTCCATTAGAAATGACTAATGGAAGCAGCAGGCCGAAATTTATCCATTAGTAATAAGTCAATAGCAAGCCGGGGTGACACCCTCATGCCTCGTAAAGCACGTAAAGAAGTTGATTCTGCGCCTGAAAAAAAACACTATTTAGGGTCATGGTCATAATGTCTGTTGCTATCTTCGTCGCTTGTTGTTAGTTGACCACCGTGATCGAAATTTGTTCGATAATATTGGACTGACCTCTTGGTCTATGGTGAATGGCCCTGACTGCTAAGCCGAAGGTCGTGGGTTCGATTCCCACTCAGGACCAATATTTGTGTGATGAGCACGACCATTTGTTCTGGTTGTGTCTTGGTGTAATTTATCTTTAATATGTTTGTATTTAGAAATATAAAATTATGTTTATCAGTTGTCTAGTAATTCAGCTCTCATAGCACAAGCTCTGCTTAGTTTGAGACGAGATAGCATTGTGTGATAGTTTTGGTATATTATATTATTATTACATTATTGAACGTCTGATAAAACATTGATTAATCAACGAAGTAACAAACTGTCAAACACCAAGAGGACACCGGTGTCCGCACACCTATTGTCTTTCTATTGTGTCTATAATTACGGTAATCAAAAGGTTAAAAATTATTTAAAAAGTAATAAATTCTATATCTATGGTATGTACCATAGATATCAGACTTTATATTTCTACTAGCTTTTGCCCACGGCTTCGCTCGCGTTAAATTTGGGGTAACACGGTTCCCCTTTCCTGATTTAGAATACAGAAGAGAATTCGAACGAAACAAAGAGTCTATGTACTGATTTTTAGCTTCCTACCTTGAAAACTGCGAAAAGTCTCATATAAAATTTCACCCCCTCTTTTAAGGGGTTGGGGGATTTCTCAAAAAAAAAATGCACGCTTTTTTTTGTTAGTCACAAATAGTCAATAAACATACCAATTTTTAGCTTTCTATCTTGAAAATTGGGGAATGCTTCATACAAAATTCCACCCCCATTTTACGGAACTGGGGGGTTAGAAAGAGAAAAAAAATAGCCTGTGTCACTCTCCATCCCTACAACTATCTCCACTGAAATAATCACGTCAATTGCCGTGAAAGACGGACAAACAAATAGACACACACACTTTCCCATTTATAATATTAAGTACAGTATGGAAATATCATATATCCGTGGGAAGTATGGATACAATGTACAGTGTTACTGATACCAAAAGATATGGACAAAAATTTAAGTTATTTTCCTGACTACGGTTTCATAAAAAAACGACTGATTTATCGTTCACCATTGAACTTTTTATGATTCTCTTAATATTTTAATGGCTAAAACCCTAAAACAAAAATTTTAAAACTTTTACATAGCTATAATAGAACCTCGTTCGAAACGAGGTTATCCATTCTGTTAGTTTATTATTCGATCAAAAAGTGTCATCAACAATTTTATTACACGATTAAACAATTTATTCGTATTTCACTTTACACGCAAAATTCTCTCGCTCCATATAAATACTAATCAGATTTATCACGATGAAATACGTTAACTGTTTCACATTGTGAGCTCATTCAACCCGAAAGCTGACTGTGACACGAAATAACGGGTCTGGGTAATTGTACCGAATAAGTGGATTCACTCTATGAACCCAGCGCTTCATCCCCCGAATTACAAACCATCTACTCAAACGTTATTACAACCCCTCCAATAAGAAATTGAGATGACATGAAAAAAAAATCGGTTACAAAAGATTTAACTTCAAATATTTGTACAAGTTTGATTCCGGAAAGCCTTTTTTCTTCGTAACAGTAGCGGTAAATTCATAAAGAATGAAACATTTGCAAGTGAAATGAAAGCCGGGAGACGAGAAAAATAAAGGATCCCCGGTCGGAAGAGAAATTCCCATTGTTACAACACTCCCGAATGAGGTCCATTTATGCATACGAAAACTTATTACGATTTTCAACGAGGAAGTGAGAAAATCGCGCTTTTTGTCTAAGTAAGCGGTCTTGAGAATATTCCAGCACCCTTTCTTTGGCAGCGAATTAAGTTAAAAGCGATGCTGATATTTTTAAAAGCTGCTGATGTTTGCTTTTTGTTATTTATTTTTTGCACTGGCACATGGATAAAAAAATGGCTAAGTTCGAGTCGGACTCGCGCATGAAGGGTTCCATACTATGTCTATTTCTTGTTAGGTTTTGATACGTAATCATATTATTGAGACTATTTTTTATAATTAAAAATAATAATCGATTTATTTTGTATTCGATTATTCATTGTAATCGACTAATTGTGCTGGCAACACTGAAACTTGTTTGTGATTATCTGTGAAAAAGTGGGGGATGTAGTATAATGGCGGCGATAGTTAAGGTTGAGCAGCCGTTGAGGTAAGACGCACAATTTGTCTCTTGCATAATTATAGTTTAAAAAAAAAAGAAAGTTAGTTTTAAGAAAAATAATGTACTGAAAAGAGTAACCATGGAGTTTCTGGCACGTCCTTCTCCATGAGATCAACGCTTTGAAATGTACAACTAGCTTCACCTTTATTGATACGATGGCCAATTAATATATTATTTTTACTGAAATGAGCTATTTTATTTCAGTCTATTTACAACTTTTTTTCTATACAATTTTATACTGTTTTCAGTACTTATTTTTATCAATTTTCCAGCTATCTCGGTTTAAGAGCTTAGTGACAAACAAACGGACATAGTCTTAGTAGTCCTATTTTTAAACTTCGATTACTGAACCCTAAAAACCTTGAGCTTGTTACATCAACTTAAGCCAGCTAGTGGTGTCGATGACTTGTGAAGATGTCAGCAAATCACAAAACGAGTTCTTTATGCAGAACTCACCCCCCCCCCCCCCTTTCCTTTTACACAGAATGAAGAGCGCAGACAACCTAAACAGACTACATTTTACTATAAATATTTAAGAAAAGCTTCGTACAGTGGCTTTATCTGCTTTTCGGTGAAAAATCATTAATGACTTGTCCCGCTCTAGGGCGGGGAAAGAGAACGTGTCAGACTTTTACTGACTAAAACCCACTTCCATGTTCCTTCATTGCCTTGCATTCCAGGGATTTTCTTTCAAAAGCGAACCAATGACCCCAGAGGCTTCGACCCTGCAGCTGGGCTCCTACATTTTGCTGACATCTCCATGAGGCGCGCGTGGAACACTACGCGACGTCTCATTCAGTCCGGACGGTTACCGGACGGCCGGACGGCGAGCTACCCATCGCTCGCCGTGCGCGAGTCCTCGCCGATTTCCTCCTGTGCAGAAAATTCCCGAACTTACCATGTCCGGTGAGAACCTGCGTCATGCCGAAGGTGAGGACGTGGAGGAGGTGTTGTCTTTCAAGCCACTTCTCAAAGAGGGGTACTTACCGCCATATAATTATGGCTGTCGCTGTCGCCATTCCGGCGTGAGATCCCACCGGAACTCTGTCTGCCATGCTACGAACTTGTCGCGGCAACGGAATTTCGCCTTGGCGTTGCATCGCGACGCGTAAATCGTGCATGCGTGCAAGGACTGTTGCCTCCAGATCGCAAGGTGGTAGGCCAGCAAAGAAGCTCGCCACTTTGCGGAAGTGCCCTTGACTACATAAAAATTGAAAATGTATGCCCCGATTTTTTGATTTATGTATTTGATTTTGTTAATTGTCAAACTCTATTTTCGCCTGAAAAACTATCAAAGTGTTTATAGTAGGGTTTGAGTACAAAATTAAACTTTACTCATAATACCTACTCGATTCAGAATACCCACGCATAGTCACTTATTGATAAAGTAACATTCTACTGATGAAAAAATTTTCAAAATCGGTCCTGTAGTTTTAAAATTATTCATTACGAACAAAAATTCAAATATTTCTTAATAATGTAAGTATAGATAAAATCTCTAAAAGGATCACATTAAAAATAACTTCTATTTGAAATCTTATACGTAGAAGCGAACACAGCTCAAACGTAACGATCTATCCAAAAACACGTCGCACCGTATTATATATCCTATGTACTGGACCGTCTGTGCGTGGGATATGTGGAATTACTAAAGCCCAGACAACACGTATAAGAGACAACACAAAGTAAATATGTAAATATAAGTACTCGTATTACAGTAGGTTTTTATTTTCGTATAATATACACTGTTAAAATTTGATCGTTTTAAACGTGGATAAAAAACTCGATTTAATTTACGCATGTACGAAATTAATTTGTTTAAGTATTCGTCGGGTGAGTGAGGCCAATGACCTGTAGGTAGTTAGTGCGCAACGACCGACAACTACCTACAAGGTCGTTGACTCGTTTACTCAAAAAAATAATTTCGTACATGCGTATATTAATTCGAGTTTTAGAAAAAAGTACTTAATTTT
This sequence comes from Leucania comma, assembly GCA_958295575.1. Classification (NCBI taxonomy): domain Eukaryota; kingdom Metazoa; phylum Arthropoda; class Insecta; order Lepidoptera; family Noctuidae; genus Leucania; species Leucania comma. The sequence goes on along the minus strand of OY282467.1, from coordinate 22,448,465 downwards.
TTAATTTTATCTTTACAAATCGATAGGGTTTCATGTACCGAATCGACCTTCCGCGGGATTAAAATGACCAAAATTTAACGATCAGACCCTGGCTACCATACAGGATCAAATTACTCGTCAATACTAATCAAACGAGCCCAAACTCGATATGGTTGTATTGTTTTATTACCGAGTTCCTATGGCTACCTTCTAGCCCCATCATCAAATCAGCTCCATGTCACCATAATCTTTTATTGTCACCCGATTTACATATGCATGTAAAATTTCAGCTCAATCGTTTGAAGATGTCTGCTTCAAAATTGAGTTGCAAGATTTGAGCCGAACATACATAGTTACATACAGTGCAAGCTAATAGAAAGCTTGTAAAAACAGAGCAGTGGTGGCCAAGTGGTAAAGGCCCCGACTTACGAGTTTTAAGTCGCGGGTTCAAACCTAGCCAGTAGCAATATTTTGTGTAATTTATTTCATCACCACTGCTCTCAAGACGGTAAAAGGAAAACATTGTGAGGAAACCGGCATGTCCTAGAACCAAAATTCGAAGACATGTGACATCCACCAACCCGCACTCGGCTCGCATGGTGGATTACGGCCCATTCCCTGACCTAGAGAGGAGAGCTGATTACTATCAGTGCGAACATTAAAAGGCTGATGCTATACTTAGAAAAATATTCCTTAGAACCAAATTCAAATTCAAAATCTCTAAGGACTATTATTACAAAACAAGCCACGAACCAGATTGGATCTCAAAAGTAGTTCCCCACACAGCCTATTCAGCTTCGAACAAAAGCTTCAGTTTTAAATTCAACATCAAACTTACAAAGTCCCATGAAAATTAGTTTCGAACAAAAAGATTGAAATCCTCAAACAAGCCTGTCCAGGATAGTTTCCTTTTTGTACTCGTACATGAACGTCTATAAAGTCGTGCGGGGTTCGTTAGTAACATGAAAAGCAGCGTTAGTGAGCCGACCCCCGGCTCAGGAGGATAATATTAAATAAAAACCATAAAACATAATGTCATGATATGTGCTTTTGCGGCGGAGATGCCTGAGAGCTTTTTGAAGTGAGAAAAATATGACTATGTTCTGTTACGCGTTGTAGAGATACTAATTTTATAAAGAGGAAAGATTTGTAAATTTTATTTGTAACTTCGATTTAAAGATTCTTTCACCATTTGATCATTGAGTAACATAGGCTATATTTTTTCTAAATTCATGCAGGTGAATGCACTGGCAAAAGCTAGGAGTGTGTCCTGAGTGGAGTTTGAGCGGATGAAAGATGTTTAACTTTATACTATCTTCTACCTTTGTCAACTAGTGGGGTTAAAAATAGGGTGTCATTTTGCACGATTTTTACATCAGCTGGTTTGACTGACGAATTTTAGTCTCTTTACTAGATTACATGAAGATTTCATGGAAGTACTTTGTATATAAAATCTTGACCAACAAACCACTCCAGATTCTGTCCTTAATAAATGATTTTTTATAACTCAACCAGTACTTGGTTCTCTTTCGGACACAGCGACTCCACACTGATTAACATAAGTTACAGCACAAATAAACTAGCCAATATTTACCGAAATCACCGAAAATACACCGTAAAATTTTGGTCGTTTTAATCCCGTGGAGGATCGATTCGGTACATGAAACACTATCACTCGATTTTTAGAGATAAAATTTTAATAATTGCACTTTTTTCTGAAACTCGTATTAATATATATACGCATGTACGAAATTAATTTCTTTAAGTACATGAGTCAATGACCTTGTAGGGAGTTGTCGGTCGTTGCGTACTAACTACCTACGGGTCATTAGCCTCCATAAGCTGACGTTTACTTAAATAAATCAATTTTGTACATGCGCCAATTAATTCGAGTTTAAAAAAAATACTTTAATTTTCATTTTTATCTTTACAAATCGACAGGGTTTCATGTACCTAATCGACCCTCCGCAGGATTAAAACGACAAAAAATTTACGGTGTATAGAGCAAAAGAGACTAACAGACAGACAGAACGATTTGTTTTGATATAAGGCATGTTACGTGGCCCCGGCAGCGGTAATGCCTAATCCGCTTTTTGGTCTTTTAAAGACCCATTATCTGAGCCTCCGTCAAACGAAAAGGAAAGACTAAAGGAATAAACAGACAAAGGAAACTGTACACCTTTGTATGTACTTACATATCGTGTAATAGGAGCTGTTTTTTTCTCTTTTGACTTCATATTTTTGCTAATCTTGGGACAGACCTCTGGTTCTATTGGATTTGCGAATGTCTTTCAGTTATTCGACTTTGTTCTGGACATATTCATGTTACAATATTTTAATGATGTCTGAATTTAGCGTTTTGAAGTTGTTTGATTTCTTTAGCGTTCTTACATATATGGCTTCTGCCAGCGGCTTTGCCCTTGTGTAAGTCAATTTCTCCATACAAAATTCCAACCCCTTACCCCCTTAAGTTCGGAGTTTCGTAAAATCTGTTCTTAGCCTCTTTGTAAGAACCTACCTGCCAAATTTTAAGTTCGTAGGTTTTATAGTTTCTGAAATCTCGTGATTAATCAGTGAGTGATATTTCGCTTTTATATACATACTATGTTTTGCCCGCGGCTTCGCTCCCACTCTAACCTACTCTACCCTACACTACCCTACTCTATCTTACTCTACCCTACTCTACCCTACTCTAACCTACTTTACACTACTTTACACTACTCTACCCTATACCAATAAAAAAGCAAGTTTTGTTTTTTTTTATTTAACGGGATAAAAATTTCCTATGTCCTTTTCCTGGCTCTGAGCTATCTTCCTACCAATTTTCAGCCAAATCGGTTGAGCCGTTTTAAAGTTATAAATAGTGTATCTAACACCACTTTCATATAAATAAACCGTCAAATTTTGATCATTTTAATCCCGTGGAGGGTCGAAATCAATTTATTTAAGTAAAAGAGTCAATGACCTTGTAGGTAGTTGTCGGTCGTTGCGTACTAACTATCTACAGATCATTGAACTCGCCCAGCTGACGTTTACTTAAAGAAATTAATTTCGTACATGCGAAAATTAATCCGAGTTTAAAAAAAGTACTTTATTTTTTAATATTATCTTTACAAATCGATAGTGTTTCATGTACCAAATCGACCCTCCATGGGATTGAAACGATCAAAATTTAACGGTGTATATAGATAGAGATTTCAACATTAACGATGTAACCATAATTTTGTAATTATTTACTGATTTATAAGAGTGTCCATGGAGATTCTTGCACGTTCTTTTAAACAACGTGCAAAAAAACTTCACAATTCAAAAGCGTAATTTACAGGCTTAATTGGTTTATTTGGAATAAATTTTTTGAGTTTGAGTTTGATTGGTCAAAAAATCTGAGAATCACAGAACCGGTCGATATGGCGATACTTGCAGGAAGTCTATGTTTAGCAGTGGACGTATTTCAGCCAGAATGATGATGATGATAAACCAAAAAATATTTTGACACAACTAGCTGATCCTATAGGCTCTATCAAGTCAAGTTCATCCATCCATGATGTTAAAACCTGACTCATAGTTTAAAGTTTTAATGCTATCAATACACAAACACTAACGAGACGAGACACGTATGCCGTTGAGGATTACAAACTTTCTACTATATACTTACAACGTCTCAAAAGTTTATCAGTACTTAGACGAGCTACTCGAAATGGTAATATTCATAACAAATTGAAATTCACCTGAGACACTTGATCCTGAAACAATTGTAACATTATAAAACTTAAGTATAGAGTACAAAATATGGAGTTAAATACAGAAATTCTGCTCTGTACAACTAACTATAACAGATGCAGTAACGGGCGCTGTCAGTTGAGACTGGTCATCTCTTAGCTGCCATTGGTTTATTTTAATATTTATATTTAGAATGTCTTTTTTTTTCCTCTTTATTTTATTGACATTGTTCTCACATAATAGCAGCGACAAGAAACATGTAACCGAGATATTTGTTAAACATAAAATGATTGAAAAGAGTGTCCATTGAGTTTCTTGCACATTCTTCTCCATAGAGATCTACGCTTTGGAATGTGCAATCAGCATAATTTTTCTGACAGACTGACTCCTTGACCTTTCAAAAGTGCCTGTAAATGGTTTATTTGAAATAAATGCTTTTGAATTTTTGAATCTTTGAGTACATATCGGTAACTATGATAATTTAACGATAATATGACACGATGGTGCCGGGGGGCGACGGTGCCGGGGTCAGTCTTAGGCAATCCGGCGAGTAGTTCGGACGCGTCTAACGCGATCACTGGTTTTCTCGGATTACGATATACCTAAGTCTGTAATTACTTAATTATATGTACCGTGAAATAAAAGTGATTGTGAAGTGAATCGTTATTTTAATTCTACGACATGAACCCTCTACCAGAAAACCTTGCCGATGGCAGCTGTAAGGCTAATTTACTGCAGTCGTCTTCATACAATATTCCTAATTTATGAACTTAGCATTTGAATTTAAATATTTTTTAAACTCTACTTTTGCCTATCAGGCATTCTTTTTAAATCTAAATTAGGGAGCTTGGTCACTATAATGACTATGACGCTCCATCAAAGTCAAACTTTGAATTTTAACTTATTTAAAATGATTATAATATATTTTATATAAAATGATTGCCTCGTCTGACGTAGGTTTCGATAGAATACTGTTGCAGATACCGATATCTAACAAATTTAAAGTGCTAAACAAATTTCCCCTGAGGCGTTCGCACCGCTATCAGGCATTAAAGTATGGTTTGAGATGTTCTTAGCACTAACCACTTAAATTTTGACTGTTTTTTAATTTTTTTATCTTAAAAAATGCCAGTTGATAACAGTGCACGCCTGCACTCTCTATGGGGTCTAATGTGTCTATGTCTGCGAACATTTCTGCCTGTTGTACGAAGCCTACCTTCTGTATCTAAATATCATGTGGAAGACAGACCGAATTTCCCACGAGATAAGTATATCAAGGTGGACATTTACTGTGATGTACAGATATATCTATAATGTATCTTCTTATGAATTCTTATGTTTAAGAAACTTTGGTCTCAAAAAAAGTACTTTTCAATATAAATTTGCAGCGATATCTATTGCGCCATAAATGTGAATTAAACTACAAAATCTTGCGTCGCGCAATTAGAGTTCTCCGTGTGATTTTAAGATTTACATCAGCCCGAAATCATCTCTGCCAATTGCCCAAACCAGACATAATACATGTTTGTTCGAAGGATTCTGCCTTCTAAATTTTCCTTTTTACAGTCTGTTCCGCATACCTCCAAATATTTTTAGGGAACGTTTTCGACTTATCAAAGTACAGTAGGCGCTCGATAATCCGGCGCTCGCCAATCCGGCACGCTCAGTAGTCCGGCACTTTGGTAGCCCGCTCTATAATCCACTGGACATGGCAAGAAGCAAGCGAAAATTGACAAATATTTGGTCAAAGCGTCATCTTACTCTTCCGCAACTGAAAACGTCACAAATGATGAACATATGTAATTATGTACATATATATTTGTATTTATGTTAAGTACGTAATTTTATTTTTATAATAAATTCACCTAACCATATTAAAATAGTCTTTTACTGTGGATCTATGATATTTATTATGAAGAATTTATTTTACATTTTATGTATAAAGGTTTTACTTCCCATACAAATCCGATAATCCGTCAGTTCGAATCTATCCGTCAGTTCTAATCGGCGAAAAAATATGGGTGCTGGATTACCAAGCGCCTACTGTACTTGTTATTTTGGAGGTTTTTTTAAACATATGCTTTTCAGCGGGCCTAAACAAGTCACATGAACAATTCATCTAGAGCAAATCATCTCTTCAGAAGCTGTCAGGATATGCCGCACGACTTCCCGCCACTTTTGCCAGATAGCAGTCATCCTGACGCACTCGTTCAATGGGCCGCCAACAGCCGCTTTAATTTGGTCAGTCCATCGCATCGCTCATCAGCCACGCGGCCTTGTTCCGTCCACCTTTCCTTGTATAACAAGGCGTTTAATGGAGTTGAAAATTTTGATACAAGCCTACAAATCTAGTCCAAAATTAGTTTCAATTTCCGTGCCCAATCTTGGCATTCCACGCGTACTTAATATACAAACAAACATACTAGAACTATCACGAATAATATATCATACCAAATAAACGGATTTCAGGAGGTTGCCGAGTTCACGCGAATTAATTTCAGAGTACATTCGACTGTGTGTATGTTTGTATGTCGGTTGTTGCAACAATGTTAGTCGCACGCTTCGGTGGAACGTGTTGCGTTTGTGAAGCCTACTGTGAATAAAGTGATTTGTTGTAAGTTAGTACTGTTATTTCAGTTTGTAGTCTTGTTCACTTGTTAACGTTTAAGGAACATTATTCAAACGTTCTTCCTCTTTCCCACTATTTAAAGTTTTGCTGTACTCGACAGGGTCCATAATTATTTTACACATATTATTTTTTAGGTTTCCGTACCTCAAAAGGAAAAACTGGATCTCTTATAGGATCACTTTGTTGTCTGTCTGTCTGTCTGTCTGTTAAGACCTTTTATCTCGGGAACGCGTAGATGTATCGACTTGAAATTAAAACCCGTATACTCAGGTCTGTGGTCCCTTGAAGATCAAACCTCAAGTTAAAGAAGATACGGCCGTTTATGTCGCAAAAAACGTGTATTTCGACACTCTCAAGGGAATCAAAATTCATGGGGTACTTCTTGTTGACTAGAATCCTGAAATTTAGCATGAAACAAGGTCTCATAGCACAAGTACAGGAAAAAAAATCTGATAACTATAAATTTGTAATTATGTCACAAAAAAAAATTTTTTGGCATTTGGAATAATCGTCGTAACTCAATTCGGGTATTCAACTGTTCATAGGTCAGTTTGTACGGAACCCTCAGTGCGCGAGTTCGACTCGCACTTGTCCGGTTTTTTTATGTACCACCTGTATAGCATTAAGAAAAACGATAAATATTTAAGATTTAATTGCAGTTTCATCCTGTTTGTTTTGTCAGTAGTTTACATTGCAAATGCCGTTTATTGAGGTGGGTGGTTCATTCAACGAATGTGGGTGGATGGTTCTTCTCTCACTAAGCTGGAGCAGGAAGACTTGTCAGACTAACTAAGCAAGCAATGAGTAGCTCGCTGTTTGACCATCTGGTAACCGTCCAGACCGGGCCCAAGTCATCGACGGCGCGTATCCTTCCCCACACGTCTCAAGGAGATGTCAGCAATCCGTAGGGGCTCAGCAGGTTCGAAGCCTACTGGGGCCATGGGTAATATCAAAGTGTACCCCGGGGCCCTGGAACGAAGACAAAGAAGGAACAGGAGTGGAATTTTAATCAGTAAAAGTCTGATACTATCCCAAATTAAAAAAAAAAACTGGGCCTGTATGTTGGAACGAAACCCCTCCTCGTTCCCTCTTCTAGATGATGATGATGATGATGATGTATGATGTATTTGTTTATTTTATTTATTTGTTTATATTGCACAACCATAACACAACGCTGTCTAGTCTCAAGCTAAACAGAGCTTGTGTTATGAGTACTAGACAACTGATAAACATACTTATATATTTCTAAATACACACATATTATAGATAAATTACACCCAGACACAGAACAAATGATGTATCGTTTGTCCCTAAGATATATAAGATCCTTGAAAGTATTTCACTCAAACTTACCTAACCTAATTCTACAACCAAGCTAAAAGCACGGGGGTGTCATTGGATAATTTTACCTACCATAAAAAACCCCATATACATTACCCTACCACCTTTCACATTAGCTTTCCGTAGGCAAAGGATACGTACAAATGTATGAATAAGAATTGTTATGAGAGCGCTTTCATTCCGACAAGTGCAGACGGTCGTGCGTGTCGCTTTGATCTGAAGATACATCTCGGCTAAATATTGAATACGTGATACAAATGGGTGATGTATTTTTACGTATGTTCAAGGTTTTATGTTTTGACTGTTGATGGACTACAATTCACGCTGTGATTTTGTACAAATCGTTTTTTTAGTCCGCAAAAAAGGAACGCTTTGCTGGCCGTCTATCCGTCTGTCCATTTTTCTGTCTGTCCGACTGTTCGTTAGTCCGTGTCCGTCTTTCCGTCCGTCCGTTTGTCTATCTGTCTGCCCGCCCGTCTCTGTCTGTCTGTCTAACCTGTTACAACTGTCAAAGGTCTAAGGATGACAACCGGGACCAACGGCTTTACGTGCTTTCCGAACACGGGGTTTCCAGTACTGTCCTAGATAAACGTAAAAAAGTACATAATAATATGAATAATATGAATTAAAAAATTAATATTAGTACAGTACGTTTGACGGTTCTTGGCGCGCCTGAAGTCAGGCTCTGCGAACTTTAGCGCTTGTGCACTCGTAAAAAAATAAATGGTTTGAAAAAATAAATGCCAATAGCAGTTGTTATTGCTGTTAACAACTGTTATTGGCATTTATTTTTATAAATCATATATTTGACGCGCTTATTTTGAGCGCTAAAGTTCGCAGAGCCTGACTTCAGGCGCACCAAGAACCGTCGAACGTACTGTACGTTTTGAAACCGCAACTTAATGCAGGAGAGGCGGGTGCCTTAACCATTGGGCTATTATGACACAAATGTTAATCACTAATGCATGCATGTTAATGAAATGACCAAAATAATGAATTCGATAACATATTACATCCCATCCTAAATATGGGACTTAATAAACTAGTGTCTTTCTTTTATTTTTTGTGCGAGTTTCAAATAAATGTTTTATCTTTCTTCTTTTTCTTTCTTTCTTCACCGTCAAAGATTGCATCACAGCTTACGATACTTAAAATACTTTAAAAAAATATACCTATATTGTAATTCTACGCTCTCCAAATCTCTCTAAAAGTAACATTTAAAAACATGTTTACCTACCTACCATGGCTCCCTTGCATCAAACTGAAGTACCTAAAATCTCAACTAATATTTGTTTCGAGCAATAATACCGCTTAAATCGAAAACGTGCTAGCATCGTTGTTTATTAAAACGGCAATCTATACTGTGAAAATCCTTCCACTACTCCTATTGCGTTTTCCCACGTTTCATATGAGAAATAAAAATTAATATATCAACAACAATATTGCGGATTGAATAACTTTTGCTACTATGCAGTGTTCCATTTTATAAATATTATTATGTCAATGAGCAGTGATGGCCGAGTGGTAACGGCCCCGACTAACGAGTTGTAGGTCGCGAGTTCAAACCCGGCCAGGCGCATTTCTTTGTGTAATTTATTTCATCACCACTGCTCTCAAAACGGTGATGGAAAATATCATGAGGAAACTGGCATGTCCTAGAACCAAAAATTCCAAGACATGTGACATTCACCAACCCGCACTGGGCCCGCGTGGTGGATACGGCCCATTCCCTCTCCTAGAGAAGAGGCTTGTGTCCCAGCAGTGGGAACATTAAAAGGCTGCTGATGATGATGTTTTTCAATACACTTATTTAAAAACCCACTCTTATATGCTTAGATTTTTAAAACTACGCAACGGATTTTGATACGGTTTTTTTAATAGATAGTGTGATTCAAGAGGAATGTTATATGTATAATACAAACATAATATATTTAATATCACAATTGCACTCGTCGAAAGCTGGGGCAGGACGCTAGTTACTTATAATATGAATGTTAGCACGTAACATATCTTCAGTATTGATTTAATCTAAGCCCTTCAATAATTATTCCTAACAACTTCTCCACAATCTATTCAAAACGTCACGACCAATCATAACCAGCCAATTTAAAATCCAAAACAGTGCCAATAAATTAGACAGTATTGAGGACAAGCAGACGAGTGTCGTATTGTTTACCGCCGTAACAGGAGAGAGTGAACAGAATACTAATTCGGAGGGTAGTTCGTTCCCGGGTTAGGCAAATAACTGGCAGATCCATTTAAAGGTGCTCTATAATTAAATCAGAACATCCTGTGTTTGCTATAATTGGTACGGACTGAGGGAAATTTGATTTTGAATCCGTCAATCTGATGGAAATCTCTTGTCTTCGAAGTAAATAGGGAACTCTCAGTGTAATTTCTGACGAAATAGAACGGTATTTTATTGCGGGTGGCATTAGATTAGTTATTGAAGTAAAGTTCACGACTACCGACGTACGTGCTGGAATTATTTTCTAAAACAAGTTAGGAATCTAGTATAAAAGCTAGGTGAAGTTTACATGACGACGGAGAATCTACACGTGTATAAATTGAACATTTAATTTCTTTCAACATGGAAGATTCTTACAAAAACAAAACCATAGTATGTCATGTTGTTGTAGGTTATGAAACTCGAGACTATACATAGGCTGTTATCCCACTGGCGTTTTCCAAGCGTTTACGTTTATCGAACGTTTTATCAGCGAAAACGCTACGCGTACGCGACGTTTTACGTCGCGAGTCTTTAATAGCAGGCGCTCGTTTTTTTTTATGAAATTCTTGTTGCAAAGCCAACAGTTATGTTTTCTCGTCAGAATTCATTTTTGTCGTTTCATTTTGTCGCGTTCAGTAAGACTCAGCCCCTTATAAAGGCCTGGCCAAAAATTCATCGTACCTAGAACACAATGGGCAATAGAGAAAACATTGATGGATTTGTATCAGTAAAAGTCTGACACGTTCTCTCGGTCCACCTCAGAGCGGAAGTAAACATTTAATGATATCCCACGTGAAAAAAAAGAAGACCAAGACAGATTCCAACTAATACTTTACTTTGTTTAAAGCTGGTTGCAGACTAACAGCTTACCAATTGCCTGGCGAACATGCCCTTATAGCTCTATTGAACAGTCTCCTCAGTACCTATATGTCATCGTCTTTCTAGTCCTGTATTCCACCAGGACTGCAATATGCATCCTAGGAATAGGCAAAAAATGGATGAGGTTATTTATATGTTCATCTAAGTTAGTTATGAATATTGCAGCCGAAAGAGGGGCTAAGTCAGTTAGCTATAGCTTTGTGTTCTGTGGACAATCACCTCTCCTTTCAGAATACGCTCGCTCTGGGTGGAGAGGGAATGTCAGACTTTTAATGACTAAACTCTATGATGTTGCTTCTCTTGTATTTTGTGTTCTAAGGCCTCGTAACTGTTTCGAACACCAGGAGTTAAGCTTGCTTGAAGTAGTTTTTCATACTGGTGTATAGGCCGAAATTTATTTAAACCATGTCATATATATATGAAAGACCGGGCAAGTACGAGTCGGACTCGCGCACTGAGGGTTCGGTACAGACTGACCTATGAAAACAGTTCAATTCCCGAATTGAGTTATGAAGATTTTTCCGAATTGCAATAAAGTTCTTTTTTTGTGTCATGCCTACAAAATAGCTTTCAGATTTTTTCCTGTACTTGTGCTATGAGATCTTGCTTCATGCCAGATTTCAGGATTCTAGATCAACGAGAAGTTCCCTATGGATTCCCTTCAGACTGTCAAAATACACGTTTTTTGCCGACATAAATGGCCGTTTAGCAAAACTAACATAGCCTAACTCATAGTATTAAACGGCCTTAGGGTCCAAACACAAAACTGCGATCGCAAGAACTTGCAAAATGATCCGCATCGCACATTATATGGTCACCCGAACCGATGCTTTGCCGCACGAAATTGCAGCATTTGAGGTGTCGTATCGCCTCGTATAGCAGTTTTGTGTGGGAGCCCGTATGCCTATAGGATAGTTATTTAGCTATACAAAGGACTTCTACGCCAGAGCGCTAGGCGAGCCACGTCATTTCAATACAGTCATCAAGGACTCGGGATGACTGACAGGGCTTCGAGATGATTCCCGATGTTGCACGAACGGGCATTCGGGTGTTTCAGCGACTAGCGGCGGACAGCGCTCAGCTACATTCGTCATTTATCCCGATCGCCACATGCTCATAAAAAAACCTTAAACAAATGAAGGCGACAATATACCTTGAAAATATTCTACCAGCAGCTCCCAAACTTACCTCAATTAGCGTCCAAGTCTGGCAACAGACGGACGGCCGTTAATTCGATGGGGGACACAACATAATTCCGGCCAGGTAAAAGTATTATCCCCTAAACAATATTAGCTACGTGAGGGGAATGCTGCAGCAATTGACTTATTGCTGAACCTCGTGTGTGATACTTGCGACGAAGGAGAGTGTTCGTTGGCTTTCCTTAAATCGCTTTATTGTGTGGAAGTTTTGTTTTCAATTTTAAGTGTTGTCTCGGAGGAGATCTGTCAATGATCTCTGATTTAGTTTTCTATAAAGTTTAAGAGTAAATTAACTAATGGAAATACCTATCGTTTTTTTTTTCTTTTTTTAATCATATAAACTACTAAGTACTTGAATACGGTGATGGTAAGCAGTGATGCAATTGTTTATGGTAAAGCGCACTAGTTTATTAAGAGTCTATTTACTCCAGCGGTGAAGACGCCTTAATTAAAATCGAATGGGAAAACCGCAGCAGGCAAACTGTTCCAGTCCTGCGATGTTGGGAACGCCATAATTATGGTGGTAAGTCCCCTCTTTGAAGAGTGGCTGGAAAAACAACACGGGGGCCTCACCTTCCGCATAATGCAGGTTCTCACCAGACATGGTTAGTTCAAGAAATTCCTGCACCGGTTTCGTGCGGAAAAATCGCCTGGGTGTCACCACTGTGTGAACCGTCTGGAGGACAAGGTGGACCATATGGTAGATGTGTGCCCTGCTTGAGCAGAGTACCGACGTGTCCTCGTGGCGGCGATCGGTGGCGTGTTGCGGTAATAAAGGTGGACATACACCGTAAGTCGGATTGTCCGATGACGGAATCAAGGCATTTCCCACGCACACTCTCCAAAATGCATCCTGTAAAATACCGAAAGGCTGGCTACCCAACAGAATCAACTCTCTAAGGATTTCAGTGCTACGGAATTGTTCGAAAGAGTTATCACGTCCCTAGTCAAAAGGCAACTGAAGGAACACAGGTAGCCTTTAATCAGTTAAAGTCTTATGCTCCACCTACATTCGGAGATGTGGTCTGATGATTTCCAACCTCTCAAAACAAAAGGTTCTTAGTATCTTCTAATCGTTTATTTATTTATTTAGTACATGGAGGACTTACAGCTAATAAAACCAGACAAAAAAAGAAACCATAAACATTAGAAAGTCAATTACAAGTCCTCACATAGAGGCATTATAATACATTAAAATGTATGGTGTGAGCACAAAAACAAAAAAAAAACTTCGCATTTAAGAAAGATACTGCATGAATCCTTTTTGAATTAAACCTAATGTGAAAAATTTGATTGTTAAACAACTTCTGATCGAGTTCACACTAATTGTGAATGGATCCAAATCATACTCCTTGCATTAAAATTACTGCTTTGTTTTAACATTTTCCCCTGAGTTTCAATCTAGTAATCTTTTATATTTGACTCAACAAGAAGCAATCAGCACCATATTCTTTTTAAAACGCAAAATTTCCTGGAACACTGTTATCGTTGCATAAAAATATCTTCCAGCAAAATAACCTCTCGAATTTTCATCAGAATCCACAATAAACCGAAGTGAACTGCGGCGGCGAAGTAAAAACGAGTGCCTAGAAACAATTTTCGTATCTTCCCTTTAAAAACCGCGTCATATATTCCTAACACACGACACCCTATTTCCCGGGGCACCTATCTTCGAAACCTCAAGCTTTCAATAGCGGTGCCGCGAGATGTATACAATTTTTTCATACAAAGATACGTACAATTTACGACTATTTTCCGTAGTTGGAATATCTAGAGAGATGGGAGACTATCGCCGTACGCATTTCACGTAATAGGTACCCGAACGTGGCGGATATTCAATGTGCCGTGTGTTGCCTTCGACCTGTGATCAAGGTTGTCTTGGGGCACTGTACTGCTGAAGGAAGTCTGTGCGAGGAATGTTTATTATTTTTGTGATAAGAGAAAAAAGTGTTGCAGAAAATCATAGGTATGACAGCGTAAAAAGCTTACAGGTTTTGCTGATATCTATTTGAGGCGCGCATGAGTCACTACGAATTTTCTACGACTCGTGCTTGGTTCGAACAGATACAGGACGGCTGGACGTCGAGATTTACAGCGCCTTCCGTCATCAGTACCTACAATAAACGCTCTGAAAGCATTGTGAGGGAAACCCTGTTACTGTAGTGCCTCTGCAATATTTACGAAGGTCGATATTGACGACTCTTCCGCCGTGTTAAGAAAAAGAACAGCATTAATAATGTGCAGGGCTCATGGTAGCATGAATGCTATCGATAAAACGTTAATACAAGACCGATTGTCCTATTTTCATGTACTGGGTAAATCTGTCTTGTTTACTAACAAATTACTAACAACATTTACGTTTTGCTTTTATTTGTTAGTTGTCATTAATAGATCGAAAATTGAGAATTTTTAGGTGTATTTATTAAACTACCAGATTCCCATTTGGTAAAATCCAATTTTGTTGATGGGATATTAAGGAACTAAGGAAATTTCTAAAATATTATGGGCACAAGTAGAGCGATTTTACGTTTTCGTCAAGAAGACTAACATTAAGGCCCGATGCAGGTGGATATATGTACCTACTAAACACATTCAATATCAACTACGAAATATCGCGTAGATGATTTATTCTCAGGTGTCACTTACGAGATATATCGTAGGAATTCTATAGCCGTTTGCATTTAGAAAGTAGGTATCACTTGATGAATGAAAATTTGAATGGAACTGATACAGAAGTCGGTGTAAAATAACGAAGAAACTAAACTAGAAACACTGGTTTAAACCAATATTATATTATTTATAGATTCAGCAAAGAATTTATTTTTTATTTTTAATGATTTTGTATTACGTAGATACTAATAACCTTATTAACCATCTAATTGTTGCTCTTTTATTTTATGGTTTGTAATATCCGAAATAAAGATTACGATATTATGCTATTATATGACAATTTAACCGTCATAATCCTGTTCCTCATTCTTTATTTAAACGTATAACCATAATGTTGTGGCATACAAACAATTCTAGCTGACTAACGGCAGTGCAACACATACCGACCATTCTCTACAAACTACTAAAGCATAACTCACAACTCTGCCCATCCCAAAAACCCACATTCAACTCAACCAGTGGACACAACTTAAGTCCCGCGACACATATTACGAGCGTGACGCGAAATATCGAGCAGTCGAGCAATACACACGGTTGAGCAATTCATACAGTTGAGCAACACATACAGCCGAGCAATACATACAACACTCGGATGTGCTCGTGAATTCAGAATTAGGTTTGATTATTGTGAAGAATGCGGGAGAGTGGGGAGAAGGGAGGTGATAATACGTGCTAAAGAGAGCATGTATTATCATCTCTCCTGTTTATCGTTTTCTTCTCTCCTTAAATTCTGTTACAGTATTCATTATGAAAATAAATATATTACTTTGTTTTTGTCTATGGTTTCCATAGACTAAAAATCAGATTGAATCTTCCGTGAGAGAATCCCCCGTATTTTTTTTACAATTCCAATTATATGTTCTCTCCCTTACTTTAGCCTTATCCTATTACATTTAGGGTCAGTACTTCTTGTTATTTTTTGCCAGACATTTCGATAAGGGTCTGGCCAATTATATAAACGCATAACTAATTGAAACTAACTAAAAACAATCTTCGTTGTCAGTTATGACTGTCGCAATTGTATTTCGCCGATCTATAATGTTTTTTGGCATAGACACGTCCAAAGGTCTAATTGAATTGACGCTCTCTTTGTCAGAATACTGACGATTCAACAACGGCATACGCTAAAAGCGAAATATGAAATCAAACTATTCGCATATTACTCTCCTATGAATAGACCCTCTTTAGAACAGTACAGCATGAGTCATCCATCGATTATCCACGATTACAAACTTTACGAAATTCTAGTGTTACACGGCGGGTGCACACTGGCGGAATACCAAGCATAGGGTAACTGTAGTGCTTTGTTTCGTTCCGGTCACGTGTGCTAGCCTTTATCTGCTCTGTCATGAGCACGTTACCTTTCCGTGAGAGTTAGAAACTATTTCAATACGAGGTGTATTGGAAAATGTGAGGTCTGCTGCAATATGGCGGATGCAATATTTTTAGCTGTCAGCTGTAAGAGAGTAAACTTTAATCCATTCTAATGCGAAACTATATGTTTTCACCCCTTTTTTTGTAGAGGTGAGAAATCCTTAAGTAAACCCGCTCTGGGTGGAGCAAGAGAGTTTTTTTTAGAGAAATTCCCCTGATATTACCTCTATAATTTGCACGTGACACTACATAAGTCCGTGGGAACAAACTCTTAAGTGTGCAAAGATCTATTGCCATGGTTTTGCATAAGAGTTAACAGATAATATACGTCTATACTCGTAAATATGACAAACGAAGAACATGAAGAAGTCTTTATGAGGTAATGACAATTAGATGTAGGTAACCAGCTTTTCCGCCAGATTTTTGTGTAGGATCCATTTTTTACGTCAGAAATCATCAAAAAGCTTCTCCCGCTCTGGGTGGAGTGAGAGAGTCAGACTTTTACTGACTACAAACCGTATTCCTTCAGTTTCCCTATGCGTTTCAGGGCCACGGCAACACTTTTGACGAATCTAACAGGTGACGCGAAATCGGATGACGCAGGCGCTGAAGTAACTATCATGATAAATTTTAATTCATTATTATACAGGCAATTAGAATTCATAAAACAATTAAAGTAATTTTGATCAGGTATTGTCCTCATTGTGACGTTTCTCGATCGGACTCGCACACGGAGGGTTCCGTAGTTCAAACTTACGTATGAAAATAGCTTTTTTCGTATTGAATTTCGAAATTTTTTCCGAATCGCTAAAACTTTTTTAACTACAAATTTACTGTTTAAAGATGTTTTCCTATACTAATTTTATTCCTATTCTAATTTGAGTATTCTAAGTCAACGGGAATTTTGATTCCTATGAATGTGTCGAAATATACTGGTACGTTTTTTGCGACATAAAAAACCTGATCTTTTTTTTTCATAACTTAACTATAAGTATAATTTTTCACAGCTTGAAGTAGCAGACCAGAGTATACGGTCTAGATTTCAGCTCGATACCTCTACACGTTACAGAGATAAAGGGTCTTAATAGATAGACAGACAGACAGCATAGTAATCCTATAAGGGTTCCGATTTTTCCTTCTGAGGTACGGAATCCTAAAAAAAAAATAATTACTTTACATTGTTATTGAGTGGCATAAGTAATGTTTCCGTCCTTCTATAATAATGAAATCAGTAATATTTCATGAAATAATCCAGCTCGCAGCTACATAATAACGGAGCGTTCGTTCGGGTCAAACTTTGAAGTGAAGTAACGCATGCCATACTTATAAGTTAAATAATAGATGCTTTGAAACCCTCATCATTTCGGCCGAAAGACGTCCACTGTTGGACATAGGCCTCCCCCAAGTATCGCCACAACGAATAGTCCTGTACGTGTCGCATCCATCGGATTCTTGCCTTGCCAGGTCCTCGGTTCACCTTAATGGAGACCTTCCAACACTGCGTCTTTTGGTACGCGGTCGCCACTCCATAACTTTTCGGCTCCAACGGCCATCTGTTCTGCGAGCAATGTGCCCTGCCCATTAATTCATCACAATTTAGCGTTATTATGATTAAATAATAACGTTAAAATGTGAGTAAGGAATAAACAGGCCCATTTATTTTATTTATTTAACGCATGCGAGGTCTGTACAATGATGGGTTAACGACAGGGGCGTAGCTACCGCCATATCTGCCGTATCAATGATACGGAGACCCCGCGCTGCAGGGGCCAAAAAAAAAACTTATTTCGGATTCCAGCCACCATAGGAGTGGGCTTGCGGATAACGAGCAATGGATGCCGTGCGGACATCCAGTAACCGCCCGCACCGAGCCCGAGTTGTCAATGGCACGTAGTGACCCACGTGCGCCTAAAAGAAATGTCAGCAAAATCGTAGGGGCCCAGCAGAGCCAAAGCCTACTGGGGCTAAGGGTTGATGTCCGAAAGAGAAACCAGTAGTCCTGGAACGCTACTGGGGCCATGAGTAATGTCAAAGTGAAAATCAGGGCCCTGGAACGAAGGCAATGAAGGAACAGGACTGAATTTTAGTCAGTAAAAGTCTGATCTGAAGTCTGTCATTGGATGATTTTCCCACCGAAAAAAAAAGGAGTCCTGGAACGCAAAGGCAAAGAAAGAACACAGGTGTGGTTTTAGTCAGTATAAGTCTGACACTCCCTCCCGCTCCTCCTTAGAGCGAGGACAGTCATTAAATGGTTTCCCACTTTAAAAAAATACATATTTGGGAAGACTAGCTAGGCAGACACATTGATTTCATTAATTAAACGCAATTTACTTTTTCTCAAGGCATCTTTAATTAGATATAATATCTAACTAATGATGCCTTGAGAAAAAGTTAATTATTAATCAGCATAAGCGAAGCAATAAATCCATAATTATAATTGTCTTATCGTTTGTAAAGACCATGGATTTGTGTCCTTTTGTAAATAAAGATAAAGAAAAATATAATTTTATTTGTAAAAACAAGTTTTATTGGAACGTGCAATTTAGCTTCACTTTTTTTGGACTGACCGACATTTTGACAATTCAAAAGTGCCTGTAATTGGTCTATTTGAAATAAACTATTCTGATTCTGATTCTGATTCATGCAATTTTAGCATGAAGGATGTTACAAAATCCATACTAATATTATAAATGCGAAAGTAACTCTGTCTGTCTGTCTGTCTGTCTGTCTGTCTGTTACGCGATCACGCTTAAACCACCTAACCGATTTTAATGAAATTTAATACGAAGCAAGCCTGAACTCCAAGGATGAACATAGGCTATATATTATCACGCTATTTGCTATGGAGGGTGAGTAATATTGCATCTTATCGGTAAAATGTCGACGCACGGCCAAAATTGGAACTAATCGTTTGTTGCCATTTTGACATTTACGTCAGGTGTCAGGAGAATGTCTTGTGTTCTGTGTTTTTATCGTTTCCAAATTAAATAATCGTCATCATAATATCGAAAGTGATTATAAGTGCTGGCAAGGATCTTGAAAATCAAACGTGCTTAATAAAAGGAATGAGAAAATATCGGACCTACGGTTCCATTTTCCAAAGTTGGACCATTTAACAAATAATTTTCGGGTGACCATAACAATAAAATTTCCCTATTTAATCGTACACGAGGGGTGCCTGTCAGGAAAACATAGTTTGTTGATAATGGACTGCTACTATGTATTTCAATCTTTATCAAGTGACTATCATGACGGATCAAAAATAATGACGGATCAGAAATCAGAAATACAAAAGCAAAGAAGAAGGCAATACAAAAGCTCATAATGAAATAACCTCAATCACTAAAGCGGCATTTAACACTGTAACACCAGAAGAATGACTGAATATCGTCTACATGTTGACAAAATAGAAGACAAATATTTTGAATCGGATAGGTTAATGGATATCGAAATTAACAATAGACTCATCCGACTCTTCTGATAGTATCGGAGATTGATTCTAAAAGTTGTTGATACTAAAAGTGTTACTAAATATTAATTTACAAAGTTCTCATGACTTTTTTATAATCATCATCATCTTCCTGCCCTTTTCCCATGTTATTTGGGGTCGGCGCAACACGTTTTCTTCTTCCATTCTGCCCTGTCACCAAGACGGGTGACAGGGCAGAATGGAAGAAGAAAACGTGTTATGGTGCTATCACTAACTTCCTTCTCTTTCATATCACTCTTCACACAATCCGTCTATCTTTTCTTTGGCCTCCCTCTCCCTCTCCAGCCATCCACATGTAAACTCATAACCGTTTTAGTAACATGTGTATCATCCCTCCTCTTTACATGACCATAACAAGACAAACGATTCCCCTTCAACTTTTCTGAAACTGGCGCCACTTTCAAACTTCCTCTAATATACTCATTCCTCACTTTATCCTTTTTTGTCACACCACACATCCATATCAACATTCACGACTTTTCTATAATATTGACCCTAATAAAATAATCTGTAACGCAGTCTATTTGTTTACTTTCCTAAAGTAAACTAAACGTATAAATAAATATTTTTTTAAATTACAATTTGAGTTACTAAAGATTGTTTTTAATTATATGAGGGAAAATAGATTTGTTAGGCTGGCAACATTAAACATCTATCTATCATCATTAGCCCTAGCAACGCGCATGCTCTATAAGTAATATCGTATTATACGATTTGCCGCGAGTTCGAACCCCAGCGACAATTAATATTTTTGTGATTATTTTCTTTTCTTTTTTTTTCCGATAATATACAATGATACGTCGAATAAATCAATAAAATTGTTGTTTACATGTTTTAAACATAACATAGACATTTTCGTTCAATATTTTTCTAAGTGTTTTGTAAAAAGTAATCAAAACATAAAATAAAACGTGTCGCTGAAAAAAAATACTTGCTATTTTTTTTTTAATTATTCCATTTAAGATAAAAATCATCACGCTATCATTGACAAGGAGCTAGGCACTCTATAACGTTTATAACAAGAACGCCTATTTTGAAAGGAAATTATCTAAGAATTTAGCACAGGTTTAGTGACTAGCCATAGCACGTAGGACGATGGTAGTTCGAATCTCAGATTGATGAGTGGTTTTTTTATTTTGTTTTTGCATTCTTACTGCTTTTTTATTGAGGCTGGTTTTAAGATCAGCACTTTCGAAACAGTTTGGCAGACACCGTCCTTTAAAATCTAACATTCGATTTCAAATCGTTCTTTTTCGTTGGTTAAAATAAAATAAGTGTATGCATTTTTTATTGAACGGTCCCAGAGAATTTTTAACAATCCTGTCAATCCGGCCGGAAGTACAGATATTACCATTTTGCGAATCGTCTGGAGGACACGGTCGAGCGTGCAATGGAGGTCTAGCGTTTGGGTGGAACACCGCCGTATCTTCGTGGAAGCGATCGGCGGCGGCGACTACAGCCCTGCGTTTGGCCATCAATTTGCGAGTTCACTTAGGCAGATATACATGCGCTCAAAATTTCGCGGAAATTCATTTAAAATTTGGAGACTCTTCTTAGGGTAGTTCCTACTATGGAAAATAATTCGTCTGATATATGAAGACATCAGTCAAATATGCACCAACAATACTGGATAACCACCAAAAGCGATCAAGGTGCAACAATCAATGCAAACATGCTTTCGTAAATCCATACTAATCTATAGCGACTGCTGAGGCGTGAAGATGTCCTATCTGTCATAGTTTCAAACACCTCCTTCGATCGCATTATTGTTTCACTAAAGGAAATGACTGGTTGACATTTTCTCTAACGATCGCCTTCACGACGACACAGCGGCGCAGATTTCAACCGTAAGCTCCATTGTATCTCCGAGCGATCCGTATAATGGTAAGAATCGAGAGTTTCAGTCTTCTAAATTCAATACAGATGTCTCCCAAAACGCCCACATCCAGTGAGTCATGCACAAGGACAGGACGCCGTGGTGCCTCTGTATCCACTCCTCAAAGAAATTAAAAACCACTGCGATTGTAGCATGCTTACTACAACCCTGAAACGCAAAGAGCCACTGAAACACAAAGGGTAACTGCAGGGAAACAGGTGGGTTTTAGTCACTAAAAGTCTGACGCTCTTTCTCACTGCACCCAGACTGGGAGAAGATATTTGATAATTTACCTACGTTAAGAAGAAGGTACAGAATTGCAAACTCTAAAAAGTGAAGGGCTCAACTCCACTGATCACTTTTTTTATAGCCTACATTTAAAAGGATTTATTTAGTGTTAATAAAAAAAATACTGTGTGTTATTATGCTTTTTTTCTGACGCACAAATCTTTAAAAAAATAAACATACAACGTTGTTTTACCAGAACAGAAACCAAAAACATACAAAAACTTAAGCTTTTCCTTTGGTTTAGGGAGAAACGCCCACTAATACAACCCTTACATACTCTTTCCAAGTTTCGCCACAATGAACGGTCCTGTGCATCTCGCTTCGCATCCATCGGATTCCCACAGTCAGAGTAGGCGCTACGTGGCTGTTTATCTTGATTTTGGTTTTGTCCATGTTCATTTTAAGACCAACTCTTTCGGAAGCTTTGACGTTCATATGTACATAATACATATGTACGAGTATATAACACATGTTTCCTGAAGGTAATTTGCGTTTTTACCTTTAGCCGGTTTATGTGAAAGTAAAACAAAATTTTTTAATGTAGACTGAATTGTAAGATCAGAATTATTTAATTATACAAATGTTCTACGAAATTAACGCGGATGAAGTCGCGGGTAACAGCTAGTATAAAAATATAGTTTCAAGTGTTGTTGATTTCGGAAGGTGTTCGATATAGTATTTTCGCTCATCTATTAGGGCAATGGCGTAATTGCAGAAAAGTCGAGATTGAAATGAAATCTTTATTTTCAAAAAGTTTATCTTGAAAAATATTCAAAAGTATTCCTCCTTATAAATAAAAAATATAAGGTGTAGAAACCTACCTTCATACTGGCGATGCCATTGATAGAAGTTAGTAATTAATTTTTTGAATACCGTAATTAAAGACACAATAGAAAGACAATAGGTGTGCGAACGCCGGCGTTCGCTTGGAGCTCGAGTAATTAATAAAGTTCTAGAATTCAAATAGTGTGCCCAGTTTAACGTCGCATTGCGCCCTCTATGAACTGGCCCGGTAGTGATCGCTGGCTGATATCCCGGAGACAATATAAGCAATGTCACCGCGACTCGCGACTCAGTAATAGAGCCAAGTGCGCAGCTGATTGTCGCCATCTTGCTAAGAATATGTGAGTAGATTTTTGAGATTTTTTTGCAAGTCATAATTTTTTATGCATTTAATTGGAGTCACTAGCCATGATTATGTTTTGAGTTTGAGAAATTTTATCAAATAATAATGATTCTGATAAATACCTACCATTGTGTAAAAATGTACACTAATATTACGTAAATGAATACGTAATTTTATTTGCTGAAAAATAACTTAGAGTTGTTGACAAATTTTTTTGTGTCATAATATTTTTACAATCACACTTGAATCCACTTATTGTTTATACTAAAATAAAACTCAAAACAACATCATTGCTTGTGGGAAACACAATTCAATATTGCAAATACCCTATATTAACATGGTTTAAGTGTTATTTTCCTCAGATGATGATGATTACTACGAATTATACTCGTAGAGCTTGTGAGGGATCAGAGGCAGCTGGTACAAAGTGTATATTTGAGCCCAAGCAAGCGTCAATGAGGTGATTGTATGTTAAATAATATGCACTTATACACATTCAAATAGGTGTGTGTGAAAATTAAATTAGTGTTATTGATGAATCCAACTATTTTCCTAACACACGATCAACGATCGGGGATTGCGAATCTTTACTTGAGACGTGCTACCTAAATATATGAAAAAAAAAATGTGGTCATGGAGTACCTCCAAACAATTATGTGATTTATTCTACAAAAAAAAAAAACTAAATCTTACTTAATCTGTTCTTGTTTTGTTAAGTACCAGGTACAACCCCACTTTATGTCCTGGCAATCTCTGTCAATTCCAGGTTGCCTGGAAGAGATCGCAGAATGCTATAAGGCCGTCCATTGTATGTTTTTAAATTTAAGGCTCAAAATTGTGTCTTTTTTATCTTGGTGTATAGTAAAGTTAGGTCACTTTAGTTTTTATTTTGCTTAATTAGTTTGTCGTATGGTATAAGACCGCCATTTTTTATCTAGATCGACTAATAATAAAAGAGATAATGAGCAGATATCAATGTTAAGTATTGAAAATGCAATATCCTAATCTAAGTTATTGTTAGCACTAATTAGATATCTAATTAAATCACGAATGTTTAAGTTCAGGACTTTTATGCATAGAAATAAGTTGAAAACTTGATGGTCTTGAAACTCAGTGCTCAATTATAATAATAAATGTTATAAAATTATATCAATTTATTTATTATATAATATTACCTGCATTTTTTGGTACTTTACCGAAAAAACAGAATCATTGATTGTGAAAAAAGTTGTATTGTTTTTTGGGTTGTTAATCAGTGAATAACTTCTCATGACCTCATGGCAATTTAATCTTCATACGCACCTAATAATCAAGTATTTTAATCAAACCACAGACTGGTCGAGGGCCTGATTTAGACATGTTTTTTAGAATGTTGTTTACTGTTGTGACCAAATTAACTAAAAAGGTTAGGGTTAAAACACTTGATTCAATTAGTTGTTTTATATATCTATTTGTGTATTTAAAAACGTATGCTCTCACTTTAGTCTCATTTGTGACTTTAACTACATAATGCAATAGTCTCAATGACATAAAAATTTAATGTTAAAAGAGAATCATATTGATATTGCATTATTTAATAAAGAACTTCAATGCAGCTATGACGTTAATCTGACAATTAAAAACAAAATAATGAAAATCAATTACAAATTGCAATTAGCTTTGACTATGACACTCGCATTTTTACTATCCCATTGTATTTATGAGATCACAATCCAAACTATTAATATTATGATTGCGATTGTGAGTTTGTTGGTAATTATATTTATCACCTAACTACTCGACCGATCATCATGATATTTTATAAAGTCACTTTCATTCAGAAAAAAGTACTATTCCAAAGGTGTAGAATAAAATTACGCGAACAGCAATTTACTTAATATGAGTGTTACCGGTAATCTGTATAATCCGGTATTCTAAACAATGCCTAGACAATGTTTAGAATACCAAACACGTGTAGGTAATGTATGAAATGTTGTTTATTTTATACTTTGCATAGGTATTTTATACTATACCGATGGATGGATTGTATGAGGAGTGATATGAAAAGGGAGTTAATGATTGCGTGACGAGTGACAGAAGAGAATGGAAGAAAATAACGTGTTGCGCTGACCCCAAATAAAACGGGATAAGGGCAGGAAGATGATGATGATGAGTGTATAGCACTCAGACCCTACTTCTGTCCGCGGGGACTTTAATGTAAGACTTATTTCTGGATGGTTAAAAAAAATACCATGAAGGCTATAGCCGAAGCTCCACTCCGTTCTGTTTCGCTCTGCTCCCGATTTGGCTTTATAACCTAACCTGTCCGTGTCAGAGTACTCTAAAATTACACCAATTCGTTCCCTGCTGTCGTCTTTTACAAAAATTGATTTAAGAAATAGAACACGTTTCATTTGCCTGTCATTTTATAAGTAGAGCGGCTACATATCTATTTATTTTACACATTAGCAATGGGCTAGCAGGTACTCTAAACAATCCCTAGGAATTATATATGTTACCTAGGTAAAGTATGTAACAGACAATAATATTCATAATATTTCATACATTGTCTGGACGCCCCTGGTATTCTATACATTGCCAAGATATTGTATAGAATACCTGAATTGTACAGGTTGCCGGTAACATGAGTATGCTCAAAAACTACTGGACCAAAAGATATCTTTAAAACTCTTTATAAAACGTCCTCAAGGACAACACTCACAGGAGTCATTCACTTCACCCACCCTGCAATTTTGTAAAACCAGGTTATCTGGTCTTAGCACATCACACCTGATCACGTTCACAGTAAATTAAGGTTAAAGTACATTGCACTGTGTTGCATAAGAATGAAAATCGATGCTTTCAACCTTAATGACACGAAAGTGAATTGTTATTCTCTTCTACAAGAAGAGTGTCAATCATTTTGTAGTTTAATGTTTTCTTTTTTGTAATGTTTTTTATTTAACGGGTTTTAATTTAACTTTTTTACACATCCTACAAGTTTTGCGAACAATACACCCAATTTAAAAATGTGGGAAAAAAAAAGTTTTGAGTATGAACAAATCTATTACTTGGCAATCCAGTTTATTTGTATATAATCACAATTGATAAAAACCTATTTTTAAACGTCCGATATTTTTAGATATAAAAAGAAATGGCTGCAACTGATGCAAAAAATAACGGAATGGACGAAAAAATAACAACGACACTCGATGAAGCTATGTTGTTATCAGGTAAGTCTTAATAATATTAGCAAGTATCAAAAAGCGGCTCTTAATTACAAAAGGGACACAAAACAAAATACTATTTTAATCAATACATGAAAGTCAATCATGTGAAGACCTAGAATCAAGACCTAGCTGAAACGTCACCTACCCTCAACCGACTTCAACAATCCCAGGAAAATCTTAGACGTAAACTACAATCATGGCCTACGTACAAACCTACAACCTACAAATATAACTAGGTCAAATTGGGTTGGATATCCAATGTGAGAACGGTGTCCCCGATCAAAACATGAGCCACACGTTAACCAGAGTGCTCCAAGTACTCTTACAACTACACTTTGGAGACTTAATTGGAACTTAATTAATGTCACCGATGCTGTAATTAAAGTAGCCACCTACTGGCCCAAACAATTTATCATTGACTCGAAAAGGAATCATATTACTAATAATTACTTAATAATGCCATAGAAATAATAGATAAGCTATACTTACCTGTAATTGCTATGGTTGTGAAAACAGGATAAAATAACTCCAACAGTTTAAATGACGTAACTTTTACAAATCTTTTGTAATTCATCGATTTTGGCCTTCAATCGTACCTTTCCAAAACACTTGCTCAGAAAGTGACTCTAATTGCACTGTACTTAGGTACACAATAGCTGTTTTAAGCAAACTGGGACTTTTTTTATTACCACTACGCACTAGTGCGATAAAGTAGTCAAACCTTTTTGTTAATCCTCTTTGTTCTCAAATATGAGTTTCAGTATGAAAAATATCACATTAAGCTAAATGCGTACAATAGTACAAATTACTGTCTTGTTTATTCCGGGCAATTTCGTGTTTAAATAAAAAATTTGATGTTTTTTACATCCTTTTTCTTTGTTTACAATCAACTTACCTAATTCTTAATTTTATAAAAAAAAATCCTAAAATAAAAAAAAAAATCTTTAAAACTGTAATTTTACAAAATAAATAAGACTGTTTTTATATATTTTTCTTCACTAATTCATATGATACATATGAGCATTGATATAATTATCGTCCTAGGCTTTCTTAAGAACCCGTCAGCTGTAGTCGTCAACATTTACACACTCATATATTAGTGTACTGATATTGTAAATAAGGAACAATTATGCTAAGTCATAATCCAAGTAATATATTACATTTCAGGATTTGGGTTTTATAACATCTTCCACATGCTGATGTCTGGTCTAATCCTGATGGGAATGATCATGCAGTGTCTAGCACTGGGTTATGTTATACCTGCAGCTCAATGTGACTTGGAACTTACTACGCAACAGAAAGGATGGCTGACTGCTTTACCATTTACCGGTATATTTTTATTTAGTCCCCAGGACGGCACTCATTATATAGTAAATTCGTGAGTGGCTTCCTTTTGTTTACCACTCTACTTAATGACGATTTTTTTAAAATGTGCTGCGTTTTCAAATGAGCATACCTATAACCTCATACTAACTACATATTTAAGCTATCGGATTGAAACAAAGAGGGAATTTGTAAGACACTTTGACCATTTGATAATATTAATTACTCGTAAGTACTAAACATACCTGTGACAGTGCACTATACATTATTGAAAAAGAAATTCGCTTCAGTAAGTCTTATTCGCATTGCATTTGGTAGACCAGTTTGTCGGTGCAGTATTTTGATCGGCCTAAATTTTTTTAGAGTTCTTAACAAATTGTCTGGTGCATTCAAACTAATGTTCCAACTGTGCAGATTCTTATTTCTTCCAAACTACTGTATTAGTTGTAGTCCATTACTCATAATGTATTACCTTTTGCTATTGTCTACGTTGTTATTTAATTATTCATTATCTTTTACACTTTCATCTGTTTCAGCTATCATTCTGACATCATATTTCTGGGGATGGTTAGCCGACACTAAAGGTAGAAGAGCAACCATGCTGGTTTCGATGTTTGTGTCTGTTATTGTGTCATGGATATCAAGTTTAGCGCCAAATCTTGCATCCTTTGCTGTTCTGCAATTCATTTCTGCTATATTGTGCGTACTGATTACAACAAAATATTGATTAAGGCTACTTAAAATAAACACTCACAGTGTTTAATCTCTTATAAGAAATAAGTTAAAATGTTCAAGCAGATATCAGGATTCGCACGATTAGCAACAATAAACACAAATGATATCCTTCAACAGATACAATTGTATCTTTCTCAAATACATGTAATTTCAGTTATTTTTTATTACTATCAGATTATCGGGAATTTGCGCTTTTTCCTAAAAGTTGCCATTTTTAGAAAGACTCCGTTATAACATGTTACACACCAGTTTTGAATGTCGCAAACTAATTTGTGTTGTTTTCAATTAACAGTATGACGGGACCCTCAGCCGTAGTATACACTTATCTTGGAGAATTCAACAATCTTCGGCATAGAGACAAGATGGTAACCTTCGGATCATCTTTCATTGGAATTGGCACCGTCGTTTTACCATGTAAATTGCTCTTAATTTAACAAAATTGAAATAAACAAATCGCTTGAAACTAAAATACTGTAGTAAACAAATTAATTGAATATTAAAAGATGTCCCCACATATTTCATCTTTCAGATGAAATTATGACTGCTTATGAAGCGTTACACTTATATTGTTAGGTACTTTATGTATCGTACTCTTACCTATTTAATGATACAAAATACATATTTTTTTGTTTTATGTCCAGCTTTCGCTTGGTTGATTCTGCCTCTAGAGTTCTCCCACCCCATCGGTTTCTTAGATATTTCTTACCGTTCTTGGCGGCTACTTATCGTCGTATGTACGATTCCATTCAGCATTGCGACTTTACTTCTATTCTTTGCACCAGAAAGCCCTAAATTTTTGTATGCTAATGGTCGCTACGAGGAAACTTTGGAAGTTGTGAAAATTATCTATGCGATAAACAATTACAAACCAAAGGATAGTTTTTCAGTAAGTGATAATTCAATATTGAAAAAGATACCAAAATTTGAAATCCTGGTTATTTTTCTCGGTCCTCAATAGCACAAACGAATCGATGAAGAAGCATCTTTTGCATTACAGGTAAAGTCACTGATTGTTGAAAACCAAATCACAAACTTGAATAGCGGCAAAGGTATAACTGCTATCTTTGTTTCCATGAAAGAGCAAACTTTCCCAATTTTCAAGCCACCGCTACTTCCTTGGATTTGTCTCACCTGCTTCGTACAATTCGGGATATTTGCTGCGTATGTATGAAACCCTAGTCCCTGCATATAAAATAATGGCTTTTGAAAAATATATTTTTCAAATATTTTTACTATAATATATTTATATTTCAGAACTAACGGTTTCTACATCTGGTTCCCGACCATTCTTAACTCACTGGCCAGTGAAGATGGTGTAGACATGAAAATCTGTGATGTCATTGGATTGTCACGAAACAAAGCCGCGGCTGATGCTACAAATAACACTACGGTTAGTTTAAGATCTTTTTTAATTATAATGAGTTTTTCTTATCTCTCTATGTTTTACTTAATCTTATCCTTTTTTATTCCAGATAATATGTGACGATACCATCTATACTTCCACTTTCGAACGCTCGATCTACGTTGGTTTGGTCTTCTATTCCATGTACATCATAGTAGGAGTCCTTGTTGACTATGTGGGCAAGAAACCCATCCTAGTAGTGACCCTCTGCATCACTGGGATGTGTGCTGTTGGAGCCAACCTGACCTACAACCAGCAAGTTGCTGTCGTACTGTTTGCAATCTTTCAAATGTCTGGAGCTTGCATTGGACTGATGAATGCCGTTGCTGTGGAGTTGTTTCCTACTAAATATAGGTATGTTATGTTCTATAAGAAAAGATGTTTCTCTAAGTCCCTATTTATTTACTGCTATATATTCATGTTCGCCTGCATTATCTTTTTCTTTATACAGAGCAATGGCAGTGTGCTTGTCAATGATGCTGGGACGTACTGGTTCTATGGTGGGATCAAACCTTATTGGTTGGTTTCTGGATGTAAATTGTGACGCCGGGTTTTATCTTTTTGGAAGTCTTCTTGTTGGTAAGTTTAAGTTTCGTAAATTATAAGAGCCAAAATGTTGAGTCTAATTTTGTTGTTGTAAATAAAAGTGTCTTTAAATTTCAGTAAACGGATTGACCTGTATTTCTTTACCAAATAAGAAAACGGAAAAGTTACCCAAATTGGAGACAACTGAACCAGCTCAAAGACAAATGCAGGAACCCTAGTCAAATTCAAGAATAATTGGAGAAAAATTAAATGATAGAGGGGGTAATTTATAGAAAGCAAGACTGAGAATGAGGACAAGGTGTTATTTGTGAATACCTTTCTTGTATATAATAATATGTATGTAATACTTTTGACTATGACGAGAATAATAAAATTATGTTCGTTACACGAAGGTTACTCCCTCCATACCTTGAAGATAAAACTGTCATCGTAAATTAACAGTTCGTAAATTTTAATAAAAAGACATGCATCGATTTAATTTCTTTTTTATTGTGTTTGGTTTAAAATGTTCCAAACTAAAGAAAATATTTATTTAAAAATATTTATGAATGATTTTGTCATTCATAAATATTTTTAAAGCCCATATCCCACCACTGGGCGAAGACCGCCATTGTTTGCCCAACACTAAACCAATTCCTAAAAATAACATTCAAGTCGTCCAGCCGTAAAAATGAATCTTGACAAAATATCAACTTTTCTCCATTGTTATCGAAAATAAAAACAAATATTACCATCGCAATCTTATTCTCGAACAACAATATGGCCATTGCACTAGATTAGATCGCGTGCCATTACAAATATTGAAAGTATAAATATTTACGTGACGCACTGCTTGTCTGCCACCCTGACTGTCTGGAGAGATTGCAGCTGATGCGATCCACTAGATATGGAACATTAATAAAAATGGTACAAGGTATGAACTTGATATTTTTTTTTAATATTTTAGTACGTATGTAATAAATGAACTCAAAAATTAATGGACCAATTTTTAAAGCTAATGGCTAATATAGATACCTAATCAGTGGTTGTCAATTTTGAAGAAACATTTTTAAATGTATTAACATCCTCTTGGCTTCACAAGTACCATTAACACCAAAAAAAATTAAAAAATAACTAGGCAAGTGCGAGTCGGACTTGCACACCTAGGGTTCCGTACAAACTACTATTTATAACTTATTTATGTAAATAGTTCGATTCCCGAATCGAACCTCGAAAACTTTTTTCAAATCGAAAAGTTTTTTTTTTGACGTATTTACAAATTTACAGTTTTGAGATTTATTCCTGTATTTTATCTTGCTTCTAAATTATTTGTTGCCAAATGTCAGGGTTCTAGATCAGTGGGAAGTACCCAATGATTTTTAATTCCCATAAGAGTGAGTGTCGAAATATACGATTTTCGCGATATCATATCGACCGTATCTTTTTTTTTCGTTTACTTAGATGTTTGCTTTTTTCACAGTTTTAAGGGACCACAGACTTGAGTAGGTATATGGTTTTAATTTCAACTCGATAACTCCACGCTTTCCTGAGATAAAGGGTCTTGACAGACAGACAGACGGACAACAAAGTGATCCTATAAGGATTCCGTTTTTCCTTTTGAGGTACGGAGCCCTAAAATAAAAAAACCAGCAAGGTACGTTTCGTGTAATCTAAGCTTAATTTCCGTCGCGAACCTGTCCGCTAAGCCTGAAGTATCTAGAAGTATATTGTTTTTCTCAACGTAAACACATTTGTCTTTATCGTTGTTCACTCAAGAACTGCGCATAGGATTTGCATAAACTATTCATTTTGATTTCACTTTATTTGCAAACTCAGTACTCTGTGCAAATGGACGACTCGAACGGGTTTAAAAGCATTATGCTTAACGAGTATTTTCTTTTTATTTTGTTTATACTGCTCCCTTGTTTGTTTTTTGGTTGTGCTTGCAAAACAATGGTCGCTGATGGGGATAAAAAGCTATGGTAAATCTACGTCAGACAATCTCTGAATATAAATAAAAAGGTGTGACAGACAGACACGAAGGAGTTTTCGTAAATTTTTATTTAACTTGTTAAAATTCTGCTGGCAAGAGTATACGATTTTGGTGTTGCTATACCGATGTATAGCAACACTTATCACTACTCATTTATCTACGTATATCAACATATACGTAGAAAAGTTTTTTTCTTTTTTCTTGAAATTTATGTCATTACTCCTGTATCATGGGGTTTTTTTTGGTGGGAAAATCTTCCAATGATATCTCACACTCTTGGGTGGAGCGCGAGGGTGTGTCAGACTTTTACTGACTAAAAACCTACTCCTGTTCCTTATTTGCCTTTTTCCTGGGCTCCGGGTTTTTTTATGGTAGGTAAAATCATCCAACAACAAATCCCACCCTTGGGCGGAGCGGGAAATAGTGTCAGACTAAAAACCTACCCCGTTCCTTCGTTGCCTATCATACCGGGGCTGAGCCTTCCTCTCAGAAAACGGCCCTTGACCTCAGCAGGCTTCGACCCTGCCTGCCTGCAGATAGCAGGCTGGGTTCTACGATTTGCTGACATCTCCTTGAGGCGCGCGTGGAATATTATGTGCCGTCGACGACTTGGGCTCGGTCCAGACGGTTACCGGTCGCTCGGACGGCGAGCTACCCATTGCTTGCCGTCCGCAAGCCCGACTCCTGTATTGTGGGTGCATTCACAAATATTTAAACTCGCATACGTAAGACACCCAGGCACGAACAACTTCTGTAGACCATGTAAATATTATTCCTTGCGGAGATCCTGCGACTCGCTGTTCAGCAGCCAATCGCGTCAACTGTGCCGTTAATATAACTGCTGTTAAGGTACGAATAGACTATACGGTACACTCAGTGTATACATCGAGTACACGAGTGTCTCTAATTGCACACTCGTGTTCATACAGAGACACTCGATGTAAACACTGAAGTATCCCGTATAAAGTGTCGTAGTCTAAACGTACCTTTAAGATGAGATATTATAGGTTCTACTCATTTTGAACTTTTTAAAC
This sequence comes from Leucania comma, assembly GCA_958295575.1. Classification (NCBI taxonomy): domain Eukaryota; kingdom Metazoa; phylum Arthropoda; class Insecta; order Lepidoptera; family Noctuidae; genus Leucania; species Leucania comma. Next base: position 22,415,443 of record OY282467.1, on the reverse strand, counting down.
CTCTGGAAATCAACAAATATAAAAGAGAACACCATGAAAAAATATTTTATTAAAATTGACTACCAGGCACTAATCAAAACATGATATAAATTAATTGGCTCAATAAAAAAAAATCGCAAAGCTGACCCTAAATTACAATTTCACGGAAGTATTTGAAAGTTACAAAAAATATTAATTTAAAAAAGGGCCTCGCAAAAACAAAAATCTTGAGTAGTTATTGATTTTTTTTATATATATATAAAATAAAACCGCTGTTACGGGGCCGCGAAATCAACATGGACCCAACATAGAGCGGAGTTCATACAAAATACTCAGTGACAACAACTGGTTCTCAAAGCTACAAAATATAAGTTTTTGTAAACATCCTCCGGCAGTTTCCATAATATTGATTTAGAAATCACAACGTTGTACAAGCGCATAATATCCTATGCATTCCTAAGTGATTCGATAACTCGCCCATCGTGTCCGACCCCTCCTATATGTAATTTTATGGTTGTTACACCCTGGGCTGCGCCTTATCTAGTTTGGACACCCTGCCAACGATAATGTAGACTAAAAAAGTATGACAAAAAAAGTTGACACACCGATTTATCTTTACTTTTTTTTGAGAAAATTTTCCTGCTCTGTGGCTATTTAACATGGCGTTTAAAGGGTGTCTGCAATGTGATTTGCCGCTAGCCTCGGGCACAGGAAGAGCGTTTAATTGCCGTCGAGTAGGTATCAAGGATCCCACCAATGGGACGGTCTACGTTTATTGAATAACTCACCTTGTATGACTCTCTATACCTGGATATACAGCACCTTTTGATCGAGACGGTTAGAGTTAGGAAGTGGATTTGATTAGTCTACATGACACGATAATTTGATTTGAATTTCATTTGAATATTGTCAAGAAAAATAAATAAGAGTAGATTTAAATATGAAAACAAACTTCCAATTTAACGAACACAAATAATGCCATAGTTTTATAAATGCTTTACATTTGGAATAAATGAACAATAATGTAGTAAACGCCATTTTATTTTCGGCGATAGAACGGAAAGAAAGCAAAACTTTAGACGACCAACAATACTGCTCCAATACCTACCACCAATTCACATCCGACGACCCACAGTAATCTACAACTTGAAACCACACTTAAATAAGCCGCAGAAATGAACCAAAACAAGGAACGTTTGCAGCAAAATATTTTAATATGGAATTGAAGCGATTTCAAACACACAACAATGTTGTGGTCTACGGCAGCGTTAACCGTTACTAATATGGCGGAACGGTAAACCGCGTCAATTATGTCCCAATTTGCGCATTTAAAATTCATGAAGGGTAAACCGATTTAAAGGTTTATAGTGTATGCTGAGCCGAAATTTACTTACTTTACAGACCACCTTTCCCGTAAAGAGAAGGGTAGAAGATAGAACCAACTGGGTAGTAAAATTATTATTGTTACTTCCCTTAATAAAATTGATTATAGTATTAGGTAATATTCAATATTGATAACCAATCATTTACAGGATTTCCTTACTTAAGCTTTTTATAAAACATTCAAATGCGGTCCTACCGGTAAACCTTGAGGTACTCCATTTTATCTTTAAAAAAAAATGATGCTGTATTCATTGACTGTTCGAACGTTGACCTATTTAATCATTTTACAAGTTTTACTTTTAAAACAAGACTTAAGAATATCACGACAGGGCCAGACTTTTCCTGTCTTTTTGGTGTTTTTTTTTTTGGGTAGTGACACTATCGAATGCTAAAGTGAGAGGCCCGCACAAGTATTCTCAGTACTAATCAAACATTCCCCGCAGTTACCAGTGGACACATTAGGAATAGTGAGAATGGACGACACCGACCTACTAGTATATAGGTCTAGCTATATGAACAAGGCAGTGAAGGTGATCAATCCAGCGAGTACTTAATAGGAGTAGGACATGATATGCAAAATTTTCAGGACCTGAGGAAGCAATATATCTACAAATACGTGATGTGTATTTGGGTGGGTACATAATTTCCACGGAAATTCAAATATGTATCTTTGAAATTAGACTTACGTATACACAACGGTAATACAATTCTCACAGCCTACGATAAAAATAATACAAGGAAGTGTGAAGCGATGTTTTTAAGTTGTGCCGTAGACACTGTTTCTTTCCTTGAAATTGAATAACTTTCTTCAAAAAAGTCATATGTAGTTAATTTTTTTTTTAAATAGTTTATTTTTACGGGCAGGATCAGTATTTTAAATATGACAATTCATTACCGTATCATTTTTAAACTATGTTTATGGCCATACACGCTAAATTATGTACTTAACATTATTTTCGCAGTCTATTGTAGGGTCAAAACAATTACCACAACTATCGAGGAACAAACAAATCAGCGACAATTGTGTGTTATGTTTACTATAGACAAACAAACACACGAACGGAGCGTCGGAAACCGCAACAATTTGGGGCTACACTGAATGTTTGCTTAGATAACTGCAACATTTAACATGCAGCTCACACCCACTTTAGCTACCAAATAATAAAGACCACTTTTCAATGTTTTCTGACTCAGATATAAAGGTTTTAACTGTAGACGACCCGAATTTACAAGCGGGTACAACAGAACAAGTTTGTGGCTTTTCGAGATACAATCTTTCTGTTTGGTTTATACAAAATATTGTTTTCATACTCTAGCCTTATAGCACGGATGGGATGTGTTCTGGACTTGGGTCACAGGCAAATATCCTTTTTAATGAAATGCGCGTGAAAGTCGGTTTCTCCATACAAAATTTCAACCCACGTTTTACCCCCATAGGGGTTTTCTTTTTCGTAAAATTCGTTGCTAGCGAATGTCTACACCCTATAAGAAACGAACCTGCCAAATTTTAAGTTCGTAGGTAATATAGTTGCTGAGATTTCGTGATTAATCAGTGAGTGGTGGTTGCGCCAATTTGCTATGATCCGCGATTTTGTTTTTTTTGTAATTTATTTTTTTGGCCTAGCAATCCTATCCCCTCCGTTTCCCTTCCCCGCACGACCTCAAGAAATGAAATGACATTACGTGTTTGTGCATCGATTGTGAATGTGACCGCTCCGCTAACATCGCCCGCTCGAAATTACAAGAAAATTGACTATTTCGTGATCCAACCATTCAAAGACTCAACAATAGTGCAGTGTAGTGCAATACAAGACCTGGCAGTGATTGAATGTGCGAAGTCGAGGTTCGCCGGCCGGCGCCACGTGGAACCTTCGAGGTCAAAAGGTCAGTGTTCCTCCCTAATACATCCATTCATCAATAAAGGCACAGTACCTGCATATTGTTAACAAACCTTAGATCGCTTTTTTAAACATACAGTCCACAGCTTATTCGCGCAACCATTACTTTTGGTCCTACGAGCAGGATCGTGAATCATTTTCTTGTAATTTCGCAATATAGTATTTGTTCCATAGGGAATAAACGCAACGCGCCTGTTTACCTAGATATAATAGTAGAAAACCCGCATCTAGGCATTTAGGCAACTAAACGTTATTTCGCTCGTATATTTAAAGAGCCATTGATAATTACGGTACCTACGCCGTCAACCGCACCGCATAATTATAGTTAGCTACGTAAATATCAGCGTAGATATAAATCGATCGCATTCTTTTTCTTGACAAAATTCATTCGGAAGTCCTACAAATTACATGTAGGTAGACGCATTTCAAAAATACCCGTTCATTGTTGAGTGAATATTTGTAGGAAACGGATAAACCATAGGTTATATACGCATATGAACGACGTGAATGATTTAATCGAGAAATTGGGTAATATTCACTCATTGATTCAGGTTATTCCGTTCGTTCGCCGTTCACTTTGTTGTTTACAATATTACCATATTGTTATCTGATAATTATCGCTTACTTAATAATTCGTTAAGTGTTTGTTTGAGTGTATAGTGTGAATATATCAAAACAAGATGTCTCTTAAGGGCACTAAGGTTAGTACTGATTTAAAGGTTCAGTTAAAGCTTTTATACGCTAAAAGGGACTCACAGTTTTCACGTGTTCAATCAATTTGTGATAAATCTTTGCAAATCTCGGATCTGGCGATTAGAGATGCTTTCTTGTGTTCGTTGGAAACTTTAGATAGTTTGCGCGCGGATTTTGAATCTACAATTAATAATATAAACATTTTAGAGTTGGAGTTAAATCCTGATTACTGTGTGAGTTATCAGGCATTGTCGTCCTTTGATGACTTGTATTGTCGTATCAAACGTATTGCTAGGAGTTTAGAGACTCCCCCCCCCGCGAGTGGTTTATCCAACCCTCCTCGCGAACGCCCACGATTGCCGCCAATTCAAATACCTGAATTTAATGGTGACATTCGAAATTGGAATTTATTTATAGATAGTTTCGAAAATATAATACATAGGAACACATCGCTGACAGATCACGAGAGATTGCATTATCTCGTAGAAAAATTGACCGGTAAGGCAAAGGCTGTCTGTGCTGGAATTACGTTTAGCGCTGAAAATTACACTTTAGTTTTGAACACTTTAAAAACAAAATACGAAGATAAGCGATTAGTAGCCACCGCATATTTAGATCAATTATTCGATTTGAAAAGTTTTTCCGTTTGTAACGATCATAATTTAGAGAAGTTTTTAAATATTTTCGCATCATCTGTTCGTGCAGTAAAGAACCTAAAGGTCAATGACCTCTGTGACTTTTTGTTTTTGTATATCGGTTTAAAGAAATTAGATCCTGAAACTGTTCGTCTGTTTGAATCGACTCAGCGCGGTAACGAAATACCTAAGTTCGAAGATTTAGAATCTTTTATTCGCGACCATATTAAGGTATTGCAGCGCACGTCGGCACGTCATGAAGTCACGAATAGGACAGGTTCCGATCGCCGTATAGACGCGTCATCGAAGTCAGTCAAGACTGCACATACGCTAGTTAATACCGCCTCAACACCTGACTGTTCTCTGTGTAAGGGTAGCCATACACAGCTGTACAAGTGTTCGGAATTTCAGAGATTATCGCCTAGTGATCGTTACAAGTTTGTCCGCACTAATAATTTGTGTTTTAATTGTCTAAGTGACAAACATCTGGTTACGTCATGTAACAGTGGTGTTAGCTGTCGTAAATGTCTAGCTAGACATCATACCTTCTTACATTTTGAGAGTAGTAAGCTGCCATCGCAGCCGCAGCCTGCGCAGACGCGCGACGCTTGTGACGCGCGGCCTGCTGCAAGTGCAAACGACGTAACATTGTGTTCGCTTTCCGCCGCTGGTACTCAAATCACTACCGTTTTACTTGCGACCGCGCAAGTTGTCATTGTAGATGCCTTTGGCAAACCGCACACCGTTCGAGCGCTACTAGATGGCGCTTCCCAGAGTAATTTTATTACTCGGGATTGTTGTCAACGCCTTGGTTTTAGTTTTAATAATTGGTCATCCCGCTCAGAAGTGAAAGGTTTTGGAGGCTTAAAGGCAACCATTCACGGTTCCATTAAAATAATATTTAGTTCACGTTTTAATCGTAATATTTCGTTTGAAATGGATTCGCTAGTCGCAGATAAGATTACGGAACGGTTGCCCACGGTACCGGTTGACACGTCCATGCTGACGGAGTTTAAGAACTTGCAGTTAGCCGACGGAAATTACGCTTTCCCTGGAGATATCGATCTATTGATCGGTGCTTCGATTCTCCCGCATCTCCAGTTATCACGTAAAATTCAAGGTCTTCCGATGTACCCCGCTCCGCACGCACTGGAAACAGTTCTCGGGTTTGTTATAGTTGGTTCCGCACCCGCTTGTTTAGATAGTTACTCGACTGTGTCGCACTGTTGCACCGTCGAGCCGCCGCTTGAGTCTACCATCCGCAAGTTCTGGGAGATTGAAGAGGTCAATGTCCCGCCTATTCTCAGCCCTGAGGATCAGGTCACTGAGGAGATTTATACCCGCACGACTACTCGTGATAAAGATGGTCGTTATGTTGTCGCGCTCCCTTTCAAGGGTGATATTTTTTCGCTCGGTGGCTCCCGTGCCTCCGCAGAAAAACGCTTTCTATGCTTGGAACGTAAGATGCAGGCGTCTCCTAAGTTGAAGCAAGCCTATGATGATGTGCTGATCGAATATTTAGATAAAGGTTATATCTCATCAGCGCCTGCCGAGACTGAGGAGACACGTGATTACCCGTTTTACATCATCCCGCACCATGGAGTTGTTAGAGAAGACAAGCTTACAACTAAACTGCGTGTGGTTATGGATGGTAGCGCTAAAACTAGTACTGGCATATCGCTTAACGATATCTTGTATTGTGGTCAGAACCTCCAGGGTAACTTATTTGAAATAATAGTAAATTTTCGCTTGTTTGCTATTGCGCTCTCTGCCGATATTCGGCAAATGTTTCTTAGTATTGGAATCAGAGAATGTGACCGTAGATTCCAACGCTTCTTGTATAGATTTTCTCCGCAGGAACCTTTGAAGGTTTACGAATTCAATCGTGTTTGTTTTGGGCTTAAGTCTAGTCCCTTTCACGCTCTTCGCACTATCAAGCAGTTGGCCGCTGACGAGGGTGATACATACCCGAAAGCAAGGGCCACTATTGAAACCGGATTGTACATGGACGATTTTGTGTACAGTGTACCTAGTGAAGCAGAGGCTATAGAGACCGCTGCTCAAGTAATCAGCCTCATGAAGTCCGGTCAATTTGATCTGGTGAAATGGACAAGCAACTCGCAAGCTACATTAGAGTCGATTCCACCGTCACACCGGTTGACTTCGGTAAAGGAATTCGATGATAGTGATTCGCATAAGATCCTTGGTTTAAGTTGGTCACCCGCAACTGATATGTTCAGTCTTAAAATTAGCTCGACTCCGCCAACTTGTACCAAACGCGTTATCCTAGCATGTGTAGCTCGGATATGGGATATAATGGGTTTTGTAGCTCCTGTCGTTTTATATGCAAAGCTGCTTATAAAAGAGCTTTGGCTTTCCAACTGTGATTGGGACGACACCGCTCCTGACAGTGTTGCTAAGTTGTGGGCTCGCTATAGGAAAGAGCTTCCAATGCTCGATCAGATACAGATTCCTCGCCATGTTGGTATAGTACCAGACACTGTTGTTAATGTGGTAGGTTTCGCAGACGCCAGTGAGAGGGCTTACGGGGGAGTGGTTTACTTTCAGGTCCAAAATGGCGATAACATTTCAGTTTTCCTCATTAGCGCAAAATCAAAGGTATCTCCTCGTAAGGTTGTCTCTCTTGCTCGTCTCGAACTCTGCGCTATTCTTATGTTGGTTCAATTGATTACATCTATAGTCAAAACTTGTCGTCCTCGCATTAATATAGAGAGAATTGTAGCGTTTTCAGACTCAACCGTTGCTCTATGTTGGGCCCACTCTTCACCCCATCGATGGGGCACGTTTGTCGCAAATAGGGTGGCTAAGATTCAAGCTGAATTGTCACCGGAAAATATATTCCATGTCGCTGGAACAGAAAACCCAGCTGATTGTCTCTCACGTGGTTTGCTTCCTGCGCAAATTTTAAATCATCCGCTTTGGTTTTGTGGCCCTCCCTGGCTTCATACCACTCCTAACGAGTGGCCAAATGCTCCGTTTAACCCCGCTACTGTTTCAGAGCCACCCGAGGAGAAGAAACATACGCTTGTAGTATCAGTTCCGCGTGAAGAGTCAGTTGTTTTGTTGTTGTCTAATCGAGTCTCGTCTTGGTCGAGACTATTACGCTGTGTAGTTTACGTCCTAAGATTTTTGAGATTATTACCATCGCGTGGTTCTATAATCGCAGCTGATTTGGATAGAGCTGAATCAGTTGTACTTCGAGAATTGCAGAAATTTTATTTTTCAATAGAATTTCGTAGTTTAGAATCACATAAACCTTGTAGTCACGCACTTCAACATTTGAAACCATTTTTGCAAGACGGACTCATTCGTGTCGGTGGCCGTCTGCGAAATGCTAAGTTAGAGTTTGAACAAATGCATCCAGTAGTTCTACCACGCAGGGATCACGTTTTGGATTTGTTGGTGGACTATCACCATAAGGTGAATTGTCACGCTGGTCCCGATTTATTAATGTCCATTCTTCGACAGAAGTACTGGATACTTTCCGCTCGCAATTTGATACGCGCTAGAGTGCACAGATGTGTGCCCTGCTTTAAGCTCCGCCCGCGTTTCAACGCGCCGGAAATGGCCGACCATCGTTCTTGTCGTGTTGTACAGACGGTGAAACCTTTCATACATACTGGGACGGACTATGCTGGACCGTTTAAAGTCACTATTGCCCGTGGTCGTGGTATACGTTCCACAAAGGCATACATTTGCCTATTCGTTTGTATGTCGCGTCAAAAGTGGAACACTCCTTCAGATCCAGTCACAGTCGGTACTGTGGTGATACTGAAGACTGAGAGTGCGCCTCCTCTGCACTGGCCTCTTGGTGTAGTGGAAGAAGTTTTTCCGGGTTCGAACGGAATAACGCGAGTCGTAAAGGTTAAAACCGCAACTGGATCGTACCTGCGTCCGGTTATTCGCCTCTGCCCTCTGCCTAATCAGCAGTAGTGGCATAGTTAGTTATAAGTTGTTTCGCTACCTAGTATTGATAGTCTAGATATAGTAATAGGGTTTAGTTTCGCTTTTGTTTTCTCATTTTTCTTTGAAGGTAACCCTTCAAACCCGGGGGGAATGGTTGCGCCAATTTGCTATGATCCGCGATTTTGTTTTTTTTTGTAATTTATTTTTTTGGCCTAGCAATCCTATCCCCTCCGTTTCCCTTCCCCGCACGACCTCAAGAAATGAAATGACATTACGTGTTTGTGCATCGATTGTGAATGTGACCGCTCCGCTAACAACGCCCGCTCGAAATTACAAGAAAATTGACTATTTCGTGATCCAACCATTCAAAGACTCAACAATAGTGCAGTGTAGTGCAATACAGGACCTGGCAGTGATTGAATGTGCGAAAGTCGGGGTTCGCCGGCCGGCGCCACGTGGAACCTTCGAGGTCAAAAGGTCAGTGTTCCTCCCTAATACATCCATCCCATGCCAGGCACAGTACCTGCATATTGTTAACAAACCTTAGATCGCTTTTTAAACATACAGTCCACAGCTTATTCGCGCAACCAAGTGGTATTTCGCTTTTAAATATATAGATACTCGTAGTTGTATTACCTGAAACCACAATGTACCTACAAATTACTAACCAAATAATTGAAGCAGGTTGTATCAAAAGTTAAATAATAAATAAACCCAGCAATTTTTTTTTATATTACCAATGTGTTTTATACCGTTAATAAATTAATGCAAAAAACTTTTTATGCTTTCTTCCATAATACATATTGATATATTCAAAAGACTTTTAAAACCAAGACGTAAAATATTGAAAGACAACTGAAAAAATTGAAATTTTGTTTCATAAATTCGTAATTTATTCTTCTCATCATTAATTCAAAAGCTAGTTCGTAACAATAAGGTCAGTGCGATCTTTGATATTTCATTAAACTTTAACATCTACTGTTTGCTTTGATGATATTATTTCAAGTTTACTTTGATTGATTCCATTTATTGGAACCACAAACGCATTATATAACATTTAGCTACCCGTAAGTGTAAGGTTCAAAATTGATTTATTAAAGAAAAGTCCACCTAAAATTAAGAACTTAAATAATTACTAAGTATTTATACTAAACCTATGTACATAAAAACTAAACTAAGAATATGGATACTAGACCTAACTATGTACAAATATAATACAAAAACACCAAATACACCCAGGCGTCGAAGTACTCCTCTACATCGCTGTCAAAGTTACCCAGAAGACTGGCAGTATTGCTACGTAGAATGGCAACGCTGATTCTTTGGGCAAAGAATGAGCCAGCCATCTGGTCACGCATCGTCGATCAAGCGATGTGAAATTTCCTGGAAAAGGAGACGCGCACTCGGACCCCATGATCCAAGCGTTTCGACCCCAAACGGCTCAAAACTGTAATTACCAATAAGGTTACTGTATTTGCGCCGTTTGAGGGTCTCAGCAGCCGCAGCGGCAGCGCCGGCATATCCTGCCGAACTAGGAACATGGGATGGCGTAAGGGTGTCGACACAGGTTGCTTCCCACACCAGAAGCCTACCCACTTTCCACGGTAAAGAAAAGTAAATGCAAATACCAATTATAGAATTTGACAGTGCAGTATGCATCCCCGTAAAAATTTAAGGTAATAATTAAATATTTTGAAAGCCTTATAATTGTTTTGTTGCTGACAAAGATTCCTCAACAAATATTAAAAACAATTTTCAGTGAAGAGATTTTTTTATATTATTATTTTGTTATGGAAACTTATTTTTATCAAAAAATCTGAGGATAAACTTATATAGAATATACCTTTTTGATTTTACATAAATTAACTTTGTTCTGTGGCCTTGGATCCTAAACCACAAAATCCGTGGGGCATGCATTTTTCTTAGATATATTATGTACTCGTTGGATTCAGAGACAGTGTAATGTAGCTTTCAGGTCAAATCAATACTTTCAAATATTAACTCCTACTAAAGAAAATATACATAATTCCGCAAATATTAGTGCCAATTAGTTTATAGAATAAAAATCGTCGACAGAATCTTAAATAAATGATTTTATTCACAACAAATGACGACCATTTTTGTATGTCCACATTACCCACTAAATTCTGACCTGAGGTAGAATAGGCGGCTTAATTTTTAGGGTTGTGCGTTATTTATCGTGCTTGTGTCAGCTACACCTGCAGTGTGAGGCGGCACTCGCCGGTGTGTGACACCCCTGATCGATAGCTTCTAGTTGGGCGGGTAATGTTTGTGAGAATATAGTATTAAAGGGCCATGATTGCATTTAATGCAGCAGTAATTGTTTGTTTTGTGGGACGAAAGGCTGGTGAATTTAAATGGGACTGGGTAGAACACATCTGCTGCTGACGAACTGTTGGCCCGTTAAACACAAAATTGATGCTCTGGCATAGCGACAACGGCACCTAATAGACTACGAGAAAATGGTGAGACGACCTGGATGTATTCCTTACGAATTGGCATTAAGCACCGAAAAATCGTGACCATTGAAAGGAATAGAAGAAGGTCTTTGTCCATCACTGGAACAGTACAGGCTAGTACTAATAACAGAAGGTATTTCTGAATGTGATTACAATTTTAGCCCTTAATTAATTGCTACACTTATCAATGAAGTTCCAATTTAATATATGTAGTTCCAATGTCAATGTGTTTTGTAAGCAGTTATTGGCTGACCAAATAAATAAATAAAAAAAAATCAGCGATGAAAAACTACGCTATCACTGAGTGTCATGTCTTTTTGTACTATTCTAATAATTGGTACTTAATAAATATCAGGAGAGCTGTAATTATTTTACCTAGTCTTTGAGCGGCGCGCGTCTCTGGTGCGCAGAGTGCGGGGCAGCGCTAACACCGTCCTGGCGATGATCGCCGGTAGATTGGATTGCCCGTACATTCGGCAATGCTCAAGTCTGCATAATTATGTGTGTAATTAAGTGTTGTCATGTTAGTTTGTGTTGCTGTATTTATGTGTGTGTATGTATGTAATTGTACCTATATATGTTTGTGTTTTTATGAGTTTTGAGACTGTATGACTGTCTATGAGTGGTGTCACTTGAAGTAAAGGAATTATTTTTTTTAAGGCGAAATCTCGAGATATCCATTGATATAACTGTACACAGTGTTGTACAGTTTTGGAAACTGAAAAAAATATCTTTAAGCCCCCAATCATAGCTTTAAAAACGGCAAAAGTGTTTGGTGATACGAATAAATCTTGTAAGTCTCTCTTAGTAATTTTAGTCCAGAAATTAAATATAACAAAAATAAAAGCCAATGCAAACTATTGGCATGATTTAATTTTATTCTTTTCGCCAGAAATGAAACTTAGGTCATATGTTAGAGGACAATACGAGAAAACAATAGCAAAAAAAACAGGTCCATAAACCGTAACCGAATGTAGATACGTATAGAAGCATTGCTAGTGTAATACGTAATGTTTTGAGGTTTCTCTAAAAAAAAATAGATTAAGTTGGTTATTACTGTTATATTTTTTCTCACATGCAGTTTTTCACCACTAAAACTAGTAAAAAAAGTGATAACTGAATCGAAAAGATCCGCGTTTATTGTTGCTATAGTGATCGACACTATTTAATGTGTACTCGCAATAAATACTGAAACCAAAATAATAAATAAAGCTTAATAAAAAAAGAACTATAGAAATCTACTAAATAGTTTCTAACTTATTGAGTTACGGTTAGTAAACTTAATTATTTTTGCTATTTTTTTCTGATACAGTCGTTTGAAAAATGGCCTAGCTTTCATTTTTGGTGAAAAAAAAAAAAATGCTATCAATGTATGGCAAAAGTTTCATTCCTCTTTCTTAGGTAGCTTTTTCTTTTTCCACTTTCTGAAAAGTTACAAAACTTTTCAGAAGTGGCTGTAGTGGATTCAGTTTGAAAGTTGATGGAACAGATTACTAGTGTCGAGTTGTGTGACTCATTCCCTGATCTCTTGACACTCTCAATTTCTTCTTATACTGACAGCGTGGGCCCCGGCGTGGCGGGTTCTCGCTAAATGGCCCTGAACTCAAAATTTTTGTTAGTTTATATTTAGTGTGTTCTTATTTTTTAGGTGGGACATCATCTAATCACTTCTCCCACACTAGGGCGGAGCAGGAAGACGTGTCAGAGTTTTACTGACTAAAACCCACTCCTATATTCCTTCTTTGTCTTGCGCTCCAGGACTTCGGGTGTCCGAAAACACGTGGCCCCAGGCTACGGCCCTGCTAGGCCCCTACGATTTTACAAATATTAATAGCATTACCAAAGAAACTTCAAGACGTTTTTTACTTAAAACGGACGCCATAAAATGCCTAATTCAAGGTTAGAATTCCTAGAACTCTCCAAATAAACCTTAAAAATCTACGACTATTAAACAAACAATCCTAAAAATCAAACCAAGATTTTATTACTTTACTTTTGTTATGTAAAAAACTTAAAGCAAGTCTCACGCGACGATTAATATGTCGTATATATTTCATGGAAGTATTCGAATCAGTTGAGTATTAGCATAAACAGACGGCCGTAAAACGTTGACGCCTGGGGTTCGAGTCCCCGCGCCGCGCCGCCCCGCGCCGCGCCGGTACAAGCCGGTACCGAACATTAGGTTTTAAGGGAATTACAAGCATTACACTCAAGTACCGCTAACGACAGCGTGTGGGATTACTTGTGGAGGCTTCACGATGTTTCACGACAATTTCTTGATTGTAAAAGGGATATGATTTTAAAGGTTTAAAACGGTTTGGGATGAAGGTTAAAGATTAGCAGGATTTATGCCATGACTGTCTTTTGTTGTTACAAAAGTGATAGGTATTGTCAAGTTTAGTCGTGTTATCATTTTCTTGTAGGGGCACGCTACATAGAAAACAAAACTTATTTGTGCTTTTTAATTTTAGCAACTATCTATAATTGCCTTTATTTTATTCTATCTTCCTTCTGTAGCCACATACGTAGGATAATCTTTATTCTGCTCTAAAATAGTTACAAAATTTTAAAGAAACCTAAAATGACTACAACAACGGTCTTGTCGTTGACAGCGATATCTACTAGACAACCTTTGAATCGACTGAAAATAATTAAGAGAATTATTTGATGCACTGCTTTACAAGGATTCATTCAAAGGCCACAAACTCACTACTACTTTACACATACCTCATGAGGAACAGAGTGCAAAATCCCACATATCTCAGTTATTATGGGAGGATTCTCCGACCAGACGAGTGTTTTTTCTGATTCGGGCAAATGCCTAATAGATAATATCGGGCTGTTGTGTATATCCGCGCAGAAAATAATAAATAATAATAATAATATGAATGCTGACTAGAAGCCGGGCGAAACAACCATTCACACACCCAACATCTTCGGGTTCGTCGCTCAGCCCCGCCTCGCAGCCGCCGGGACCAGCGCCAGCCGTGAGTCCAGTGATTCCGGTATCTGCAGTTGCGTCGAGCTCGAGCGACGAATATTTCTCGCCGCCGACGACACCACCACCAGCGCGTCGACGGGGAAGAGGCCGACCTCCGGCCAGCTTGGGACCTCGAGGCCCTCCGGCCTTTGATAGGGTCCCCGCTGCCGGTGGAAGTGTGCAGCGCATGAGATGGACACAATCCATTAATGAAAATGTCATGCGCTCATACTTTGGGGCTACAGAGGGGGGAACTAACCTGACTGCGTACCGTGGTCGGATGCTCTCTCTGTTTCAGGTGCTTGAGCCAGCTGTCAACGTCACAGCCCAACGACTGTCGGATCAGGTACGGGTCATCCAGCGTAGCCGTATGTTGGATGATGCTGTGCTTGATAGACTGCGCCTGGAATCGCAGAGTAGCCGTGTTTCACCTGCTACACCACCGGTCGCGGAGCAACTTCAACTCAGTGCTTCACCGCGACCCGACCACGTTGGTGACGCCGATGATGACGCGGCTATATCTGTGAGTACCCAGTGCAATGAACGATTGAGGAGCGCTTTGGAGGACGCTTTTCGGGAGTACCGCTCCACTCCGCCGGGGCTTAGACCTCGACTACCTCGTTTGCCCATGCACAAGAGAAATAGGGCGCTGGTGTGTGCTTTAGATTCGGAGCTATCAAATTGTTTTGATAGCAGCGAAGACCTCACTGATACCCACTCAATCTTGTACTGTGGGGCTGTAGCGGCATGTCGCGTAGCTCACTGTAAATTTCCTAATTTTGACAGAGCTACACGACCAACCGTGCCGGCCTGGCAGTGCAGGATTGAGCGCCGTATCGGTGAGGCTAGAGCACTCATCGGCAAGCTTATCTGCTTCAGGGAGGGCAATACTCGCCCTAGAGTGATGCGCTTTGTGAGGCGGGCATTCTCGGGAACTGATATTAGTCCTCGAGATTATCTGCCCTGCGTCACAGAGCGTATCGACTTCCTGAAGCAGAAGATCTATGCATGGGCAAGCCGTATTCGTCGGTATAAGCGCCGAGTGGAGCGGTACACTCAGAATCGCACATTCCAAAGTAATGAAAGGTGGGTTTACAGGGCTTGGGAGCGACCGGACCAAGGTGTGACTGATACACGCCTGCCGGATGATAACGCCATGTGTTCATTTTGGCGCAGCATCTGGTCGGCGCCTGTCAGTCACATCGAGGGTGATTGGATCCGAGAGGTCGAGCGCACATGTGATCTTTTACCAGAAATGGGGGCAATTACCATCAGCCCCCAAGATGTAGCCCGTGCAGTCCGTCCGTTGCCTAACTGGAAATCTCCTGGGCCGGATGGGCTGCACAATTTCTGGATAAAATGGTTCCAAAGGTCACATGCTTGCTTGGCATCTCAGTTCCAGTCTGCCTTAGAGTCAGGGTCGCTACCCCCCTTCCTAACAACAGGAATAACCCACCTGCTCCACAAATCAGGTAGTACTGCGGATCCTAAAAATTATAGACCGATCACGTGTTTACCGACGGTCTATAAAGTTCTTACATCCATTCTGAGAGCTAAAATCAATAGTCATATTGAGACAAATTCTATCATGTCAGCCTCTCAGAATGGATGTAGGAACGGGTCCCGCGGTACTAAGGAGCTGCTCCTCATCGATATGGCCATAAGCCAACAGGTTCGACGTTCTCGAAAGAATTTGTCGGCATGTTGGATAGATTACAAGAAGGCCTATGACTCTGTTCCTCATACATGGCTCATGAGGGTGCTAGAACTGTACAAAGTTGATACAACTCTGCGCACCTTCTTGATGTCGTGTATGGGGCAGTGGAGAACAGTCCTTCGCTATCCGGGATGTCGACAGATTCGGGGGAACAGTGAACCGATAAGGATTGAGCGTGGCATATTCCAGGGTGACAGTCTGAGTCCTCTGTGGTTTTGCCTAGCCTTGAACCCTCTCAGCACACTGCTGGAGGGTACTGGCTTAGGCTTCCGGTTGAAAAGAGGTGGTCAGGTCATATCTCACCTTCTTTACATGGATGATCTGAAACTCTTTGCCCCCAACGACTTGCAACTGATGGAGCTACTAAAGGTAACTGAAACCTTTAGTAGTGCCATCAGGATGGAATTTGGTGTGGACAAATGTGCAGTCATGCATGTAAAGCGAGGAGAGATTATGGAATCCGTGGGAATTCAACTTACGGATTCCATACACCTTAGATCCCTCTGCTCAACTGAAACTTACAAGTATTTGGGTATGTCGGAAGCGTTAGGCATCAATGCTGATGACGTGAAACGGTCGTTGAAGGAGCGCTTCTTCGGCCGCCTGAATAAAGTTCTGAATAGTCTTTTATCAGGCGGGAACAAGGTGCGCGCTTTCAACGGTTGGGTCATGCCGGTGTTGATGTACTCTTTCGGCATACTCAAATGGACTCAGACAGAACTTGACGCCTTGGATAGGAGGGTCCGCACACTGCTTACCGCAAATCGGATGCATCACCCACGGTCTTCGGTGATGAGACTGTACATCCCGCGGAAGTGCGGGGGTCGCGGCTTCTTAAATGCTAAGACCCTACACAACCGCGAGGTGTGCAGTCTCAGGGAATACTTCCTGGAAACCGACGTGGGCATGCACCGAGATGTGGTAGCGGTGGACAAGGGCCTCACTCCGCTCTCCTTGGCTAACGAGAACTGGCGCAAACCTATAATACTGGACACTAATGACCGCAGGGAAGTATGGCAGAGCAAGGAGCTTCACGGACGCTTTTACCGGGCCTTACATGGGCCCTCTGTAGACCTATTAGCGTCCGTATCTTGGCTCCGTTTTGGTGACCTCTTCGGGGAAACCGAAGGTTTTGTCTGTGCGATAATGGACGAAGTTATGATGACGAACAACTACCGGAAATATATTGTGAAGGACGGTACGGTTGACATCTGTCGGGCATGCCACCGGCCCGGGGAATCAATCCGACACATTATTTCTGGATGTTCTCATCTAGCTAACGGAGACTATTTGCATAGGCACAACCTCGTAGCCAGGATTATCCACCAGCAACTTGCTCTTAAATACAATCTTGTGGAAACAGAAGTACCGTACTATAGGTATGTGCCCGACCCAGTTCTCGACAATGGCAATATCTCATTGTATTGGGATCGATCTATAATCACTGACAGGACTATTGTTGCCAATAAGCCTGATATAGTGGTCATAGATCGACTAGAGCGTCGCACAATGATTATTGATATAGCGGTCCCTCATGACGAGAACCTCGTGAAAGCTGAGAAGGAAAAACAAACTAAGTATCTTGACTTGGCTCGCGAGGTTGTCGACATGTGGGAAGTGGACACAGCAGTCATTGTGCCGATAGTCGTTACGGCCAATGGCTTAATAGCCAAGAGCCTCGACCAACATCTGCGGAGGCTCTCGTTAGGCAGTTGGATCAAGGGTCTGATTCAGAAGGCAGTACTCCTGGACACGGCGCGTATTGTCCGGAGGTTTCTCTCTCAGGAGCCCTGACCACCGGTAGCTTGGACCCTGTTCCCGATGCCGGTGGGCTACTATTTTTTATATTTTTAAATGTTTTTTTTTTGTATAACCTTCTATAGAAAATATTTAAAAATGTAATTTATATGTATATACAAATAATAAAAGGAAATAATAATATTCCACAACTATCACACAACGCCGTCTAGACCCAAGCTAAGCAGAGCTTGGGTTATGGGTACTAGACACTGATAAATATACTTATATATTTCTAAATGCAATGAAATAAAATGCTTATTACTGCAATCAATCAATCAATCATTTATTTTGTAAAACATAGGTGGGTAAATAGGTAGTAATAGAAGAATTAGTGGACTATGTTTTGCCAAAAGAATGGCGTATAAAGTGAAGGCAAAAAGCCAAACAAATAAAATAAATTACAAATATTAAGTCATTCAGAAAATAATTAAAAAATATCCTTGATGCAGGATTATGACTCCCGACGCACAAGGGCGTTTGTGGTAGCAGTGGCTGGGTGCTGGGGCATGAGGATGTCTGTTCCGACGTGTGCGGCTCCTTTGTTAGCATTACTGCTTCGCAGATGGAGGCGACCGCATCCCATCTCTGTCACTGTGAACCAAGGTCCGGTGCGAGAGGTCACCACCACCGTTCGCCTCTGAATCGAATTGACTAAAAGTCTTATCATATAATAATTTATAATAATTTATTAAACCAAAAATACATATTACACAATTTGACATTGCTCTTAATTATGACATTGTTATAATTACATATAAATATTTGACATATGCTGCCGAACTAGGCGTGGAGCCTGTATTTCGGCATGCAGTGCCTCTAGCACTGGAACTGTATCTTCTAATATGTGATCATGAGCAAATGGAATCAATGTTTCTATAAGAAATTAAGTTTGGTGCCTTTAATTAAGCAACAGTAAAGAAAAAAGAAACGACAATTAAAAAATAGGTGTAAGTGTATAAGTGAAAAAGGTGAGTGTGTGCGTGTGAGAGGGTGTGTGGAGATCTACATTAAATAAATTCAAACTCTGGATTCTTGTACTAATAGTAGTTTAATAGTGGATTCTTATATATATCACATCTATAATAATGACCAAAATCAAGTATCACTACTTTAATATGGTCAGCAAATCTTCAGTCTGATCGTATGATAATCTCGAAAGCCATTCAAATAAAGATTTCCTTAAATTTAATTTATTCAACGAATAGATTGGAAGAATATTATTAGCCTTGTTATATAAAAATGAGCCCAAAAATGGAAAAAACCTATGAACAAAAGCTGTTCTAGAGTGGGACAACCCCTTACAAACTGGTAAACCTCTCCGCCTTGTTAACAGACTCCGACCATACTCCACGTTAGCATGCTGCTTAACAATAATGCTTGCGACAAATAATTGGCGAACTGACAGGACCTCGCAAAATTCGTATAGTAGTGCGGTCGGGTAACGAAAAGGTTTAAAGGTACTAGGTTTTAATATGGTTCTTTGTGATACCTCAAGTTGCTTTATTACAGTTTTTGGTGCACCACCCCAGGAAGAAATGCAGTATGTGATTAGTGACTGACAAAGTGCAAAAATAAATAATTACCATAATTTTCAAGAAATGACTGTTATTCAAAATATCATCAATATAAGTGGAGATCGAGTACCAATTTCTCTTAGCATGCAAAGTTATGAACTAGACATGCTTACATCTATAATTTAGTTAAACCACGCATCCAAAGCGAATACGTGAGCCGCTACGATGAGTCGCTTCAAACTCGGGAAACCGAGAGTACAGTTTGTATTAGTTCAAATGGGGTGCCACCTACAATATATGTATGATAAACTCTGCCTAAGTTTGTCTGCAAGAAGTACCGGATTGATGAACCTCTGTTATTTAGAATGTTAAATAGAGCAATGATAATTTCTAAAAGCATAAAACTGTTTTGTGGAAAAACAAAACATCTCTACGAAATTTTGACTTAAGATAGCAATTCTATTAACTTCAATAATTTATTTAAAGAGGCTTTTTTGAGATACATAAAAGCAGTTTGTATTAGTTTTCTATTTATTTTGTCTGTTTTTCATTAAGTTGCACCTATTACGTTATGTCTCTGCACCACCCTAAGGTCGACTGGTAGATAATGCCTACGGCATTAAGTCCGCCTTTGTACACTAGTGCATAAAGATTTTTAAATAAATAAATATTTAGTTTAAGTTGTATTTTATTTACCTTCGCGCGTACATCACAGCGTATGCGATTTGTAAAGTATATGAAATATCGCGTACTTAGGCACCAGCAATATGAATACTTTCATTAGAGGTCATCTTGGAAAAAGTGTCTTTCCTTGTTTATCCCTTACATTCATGGGCCATATAGGTCCTACGATATGTCAAATACATAACATTTGCAATCATCCAATGACAAATCCCGCCCTTGGGCGGAGCGGGAGATAGTGTCAGACTCTTACTAACTAAAAACCTACCCTGTTCCTTCTTCGCCTATGTTCCAGGGCCCTGGTATGCATTTTCATACCTCCCCAGAGTCCCAGATTAGGCTTCGACCCTACTTGGCCCTTACAGTTTGCTGACAACTTCTTGAGGCGAGCGGGAACAGTGCGCGCCGTAAACGACTTGGGCTCGGTCAGGTCTGTTGCCGGACGGACGGACTGCCAGCTACCCATTACCCGCCGTCGGCAAGCCCGCCCCTACGGTGGCCGGAAATCGGGATCGGAATTATGTCGGCGACTGCGGCGTGAGCGCCGTTACGTGATGCGGTCGGCCTCCTCCTTTGCTTCGCAGAAGGAGGCGACTGCTTGCCACTTCTCCTCGCTCTGGACCATGTCCTGTACCAAGGCCCGGTGAGATATCTCGTAGTGTGTATTCAATGTGTCAAGGGAACAAAAGACCGGATTTAAAGCCATAAATCTTTCGTACGCACAACCTCAAATTTTTCAACAGCCTTACGTTACGTCACGACAATAAAACCGCCCGTTTATATTTACGCATTCGGAATACCGGCACAGCACGCGGTACACTGTTCTCTTTTACGATCAGCGTTATACTATCCCTCGGTACTCGGCATATTTACTTTTATTGCGCCCGACTGTACGACGTACTTTGTAGGTGCCCTCGAATTCGGCGAAATTAAAATAACGTATCGAGACCCTTTCTTATGACGAGCTTGTCAAGTTGTCAGGATCCGTTGACATATTGATACTCTTGACAACTTGAATGTAGTTTAGTTGATATAACAGAAACAAAGGGCCCCCGAAGGATCTTGGAACATCGGTATGAAATCAAAAAGTTTCATTATTATTGATAGGCTCGCGTTTGACCATTACCTCACCTGATGGTAAACGATGATGTGGTCAGCGATGGAGCACGCTTGACTAGAAGTAACCTATTCACTCTTGACTCAAAGCGCCTTAAGTTGTAGCTATCAGGAAACAAAGACTCCGGCAGGGAATTCCACTCCTTTCAGTTAAGCAGTACAATAAATCTGTGGTATGTCCACCATGTATCGGTGGCGCAAGGCAGTAAGTCTAGTAGTCCAATGAAGGATGGATGAAAAGTGTGGTTTTTCGCAAACAGATAACGACTAATAAAGCCTTCTTAATGCTGATTCCATCATTCAATGTAAAAACTTAGTTCAACTAAACTGAGCTCAGCGTAATCTAGTTTAAAGACCCGTGCCGTAAATATGGGCGACAACAAAAGAATTGAAACTGAGTTTAGCGTAAACTAAGATCAATTCATCGCGGAGAAATGTAAAATGAAACTATAATCTCGATTAGAAGCTGAAACTGCTTTTTGTTTTATATAATCGCGATTAGTTCATTGGTGAATTTGGCCCATAAAATACGAAGATCCTATGCTTTTTCCCCACAGATCGTTCATAATCAATATCATAATTATTATTTGTTTATTTTAATTCACACATTTAATATGTAAAAATCTCGGGCCATGTTAACGAAGACCTCCGAATCGGCTTGATCGATTTTTATGAATTTTTGTGTATATTTAGTAAGTCTATCGTAGGCCTCTTTCCACGTGAGCCTCAAAGAGATGTCAGCAAACCATAGGGGCCAGTACAGCTGATGACCGATAGGGTCACGGTGATTTTTTGAAAGGGAAACTTGTGGTCCTAGCATGCAAAGGACAAGTGAAGGACACAGTTGAGTAAAAGTCTGGTCCTCGAGCTCCACTCTGCAGCGAAAGATTTTTTTTATGTGAGAAAATCATCTAATGACATCTCCAGCCCCTGAGCGAAGCGTGAGTGTAACCCCGGAGCCCTGGATCGAAGCCAATGCATGGAAGTTAGTCAGAAAGAGTCTGACACTATCTCCCGCCCCACCCAAGGGCGGGATTTGACATTTGATGATTTAAACTACCATAAAAAAAGACTTTTACTCACTAAAAACCCCTCCTGTTACTTTAGCACTACCTGTGAAAGATGTCAATGGATGATTTAACACCCAAAAAAAAGGTAATCCTAAAAATATAATTAAATAAACAAAATTGGAACAATGGATGAACCGTTTTTATAAAGCTCTAGTTAGTACGAGAAGTGTTATTGTACTAGGTGCAGTTACCAAAATCCAGCAAACTAATCTATTTTTGGACGTCGTCGTCGGATAATGGCCGCAAATTATCATAATGGTTTTAATTGGCAGATACACCGTTATCCACTTGGCTATTCTAGGAAATGTTACTGCCTTACTTGCATGTTAAGCTACAACGAGCTCTTAATGCAATCTATTTGACGACCTGCACTGATCTGCAACAGGGATGGAGCTATTTAGAGTGTATGGCTTAACCCGGGAATCTTTAAGTCAAGAAAGAAAAGAAAGAAAAGGAATTTATTAGGTACAGCATAAGGCATGAACACAACAATTAGGTAACACAAAAAATAATAAATTAACAAAAACAAACAAAAAATTTTGTGCCTCATGGCTGCACCAAAATAGCTCCAGTTCAGCATGAATGCCAAACAACTAGTGCCTGACGCTGGTTTTCAACTGAACTGTTGTTGTGACGCAACGGACGTAAAATCGTTTTGGACTGTGTGTATACTATGTATAGACAAAATACTGTTTATTAGTGATTAAAATACATAAATAACTATTTAAATTATATCTACACATGTACAAAACCTTAAATATTAACTAAACTATTTATACTAAAACCTACCTATGTACATATAATACCAAAACACAGTACTCTCAGGCGTCGCAGTACTCCTCCACATCGCTGTCATCCGGAAATGTACCCAGAAGACTGGCAGCATTGCCACGTTGAATGGCAATGCTGCCATTCAACAAACCTACAAAATAGGGATTTAATAATTTACGAAAACTGTTACCTAAAAAAGAGTGAATAGGTAGTAACCTAATCACTCTCGATGTCGACGATGGAGCGCGCTTACGTAGAAGTATCTAGGTAAGCGCGCTCCATCGTCGACTGCATCGTCACTTTCCATCAGGTGAGATAGCGGTCAAGCGCGAACCTATCAACAATAAAAAAGGTCGATCCCTCCTTCTTGCTTCACGCTTGACATTGTAAACACGTGACAGTAAGGAACCCTCCAGACACAATTTAAGATTGCACCGGTGGCCATAATTGTGAATGACCAAAATTACGCATAAAGAAAGAAAGAAAATCGTTTATTCAACCTCACACATACAGTAAAATAAAATAAAAATAGTAAGAGAACAAAAAAATAAACAACATTAAAATCTGTGCAAGGCCAAAAAGGCGCCTAACTCAGCATATGCTGCGATATTTAAGAACGTTAAATAACGCAGCGCTGGTATTCTGTTAGGGCCCGCGGTGATGTCACGGTAACACTCCCGGATGTTGAATAAACTAGATAACGTAATAAAATAATAATAAATAGTACATTGATATAAAGCGTAAATTTATATTGATGTGTGTCGTGTAAGTGTTAAATAAATATTGAAAAAGAGAATAGTGCATACAATATTCATTAAGAAAACCATAAACAGCTTAGGTGCCAGGCACGCGCGCTATACATAACGAGCACGGTTGGCGCAATGGTTGAGTAATTGGCTACTAAGCTGCGTGTCGCAAGTTCGATTCCCGCTCGGGAGAAATATTTGAATGGCGTACAGACAGTTGTTCTGGGTCTGAATGTTTTGGTGTATATGAGCTTACATATTTTTGACCGCACCCACGATATAGGAGTTCGGTATACCATACAAATATGTTTCATACGAGAATCAAACCCGCAACACGCAGTGCTGCAGTCAATCGCTCAAAGTCTCAGCGAATCGTGCTGTCCAATGAGCAGAACAACGTTCTAAAAAAATCTTAACAATATTTTAAAAAACTACGATGATCTCATTATAGGAACAAACAGGTAACTCAATATTTAAGTATATAATAATATAAGCCTTTATTTATTTATTTATGTACACACAAACACATAACAACAAGAAAAACAAATACAGATAAAAGAGTACAAAGGTACTGCTTATTTCTAGAAAAATTTCTTTAAATAAATAAAATAATATTTTTTTAATAATAATTTTTTTTCTGCCTTTATTACTGTTTCACATATATTTTTGTACAATATTTAATTTGTTGCCGACGATCGGTTTTCAGAAACAGCTTGTCCTTCGACAAAGGCCTGCTCCAAAAATTTCCACCTTTCTATATCTCTTGCAATTCTGATCCATTCTGGACCGGCAAATCTTTTGATGTCATCTTCCCAACGTTTTGTTTGTAGACCTTTACTTCTCTTGCCATTCCTGGCGTACAACTCTGAAATTATTTTAGTCCATTTCTCATTTTACTCTCTCAGCTTCAATGGAAATGGACAGGTACATGACCTGTCCATTTCCATTTTAATGTTTTACATACTTTTTCCACATCTATAAATTTGGTTTCGTTTTTGATTTTACTTAGTTTTATTTTGATTATAAGTCACTTTTAATAACACAAAATCTACAAGTAAATTGCCTAATGACTACCGTTTTCACCCATTCACGACTCGATAATCATGTCATCGATAAACCTCTTCAAAGAAATTGGGTCACTGGAGATACCTACCCTAAATTACAATTATACACGAGGCAGCAGTCAAGGTTGCGTGATTCTTCGAAAGGATTACCCGCCCTCCCGCTCTGCCCTAGAGCGAGAGAAGTCTTTAGATGGTTTCCCAGCTTAAAAAAGCAAATGTGGAACGACCCGTGTTCTTTTAGCTGCCTTTTGGAACTGAAAGAAAACGAGTTGGTCCAAACGGACACTCCCTCTTTCTCCACCCAGAACGGTGGGAATAATTCAAAGTTTACTCAACCCAAAGAAAATAGGAATCAAGACCATTCAACATAAAAAAAACGTTCTCTATTTTTAGAAAAAATGTCCTATTTTAAAGAATCCTGTAAATTTTCTATCGTTTACAGTTCGGGTAGTGTGCAGTGGAATTACACAATTTAATTCCGGCAAGTCCTTTCCATCATTGGACTACAAGACGGCTTTACGCCACCGGTACATGGCGGAGATCCCACCCATACGTACAAAGCGTTTTAGTAACACAATCATTATGCGAACAGCTAAGAAGTGGAATTCCCTACCGGAGTCTGTGTCCTGATAGCTATAACCTAGGGGCCTTTAAGTCAAGAGTTAATTCTCGTAGGTTACTTCTGGGCAAGCGTTCTTCATCGTCGGCTACATCATCGCTTACCATCAGGTGAGATAGTGGTCAAACGCGAGCCTATCCATAATAAAAAAAGATAACAAGAGTAGGTAATAGTGACGTAACCTATTGATACTCGTACAACACTATTACACTAACCATTTCTTTTACCCATTCGTCGTTCAACCGTAAGTTACAGCTAGTGACATGAACCCGAGCTTACGTCTCCATTCGCATGGCAGGCTTACAGGACAGAGATAAGAGATAATTTGATACGAGTGGATTAGTATCACAACACTAAATACAGATTACTGTGACGTACGGACATGGCAGTCGGAGGGTGACGCGACCCGATGGCGTACGTAATACAATCGTGTGTATTAATATATGCTACACTTGAGCAGATTATTGTTAGTGTGTGAGAATACTGAGTGGAGATAAGGACGAAATATTATGTCAGCTGCTCGTCAATTTAAGGATTAATACCATTGCCTTGAGGGCAAACGAATAGATATATATTTTGGCAACGATCTAAGTATTCAGTTTACTTTAGGATTCAGGGCTAAATCAATACGATTACTGAAATTGGTTCATTGCGGTATTGTTGAAGTGTGTATATCCACCAACCTGCACTGTGCCCGCATGATGGATTGCAACCGATTCCCTCTCCTAGAGAGGAGGGGACATTTTAAGGCTGGTTATTTATTTATAGTTAATTATAATAAAAGGGTACACGTCTAATTCAATTAATTTACATAGAAGTATGAAAACAATAACAATAAACAATATATTACAAAGTATTTACATAACTTTTGAAAGTAGGAAAGAATTTTGAGTATAATTGAATAATGATGATCACGAGACTGGTTAAAATCACAATAAGCTGATCCGAGAGAGCTTTAAAGCAACCGAAATACAGCATAAGATGCAGGAAATTGGCAAAATACAGCATATGATGAAGGACTTGCGACGGTGTGGGCATGTACGCAAAAACGAAGACCTCATGACCCTACGCGTTTCAGCCGTAGAAGAGGGCAAAAGAGGAAGAGGTCGAAACATTGAAATCCCTCCCACAAACTAAACCGATGCGCTGATGAAGGTCGCAAGTATCCGATGTATACAAGACGCAAGAGAACCGACCGTTATAGTGACGTTTGGGGGAGATCCAACAGTAGTGTCATTCGCCATGAATCATGATGATGATGTAGATGAAATATTCATTCATGAAAACACGCTCAAAGATTGAATCACCATTAAACAGAATGCAGCTATGAACTTTTAAATAAGCAATATATCCGATATTCATTTGCATGATCCCGCTCAAAAGAAAAAATAAATGGAAAACATACTTTCAAAATTGCGGTAACACAGAGCCAATAAAAATAAAACGTACACACGGAACATATTCATAGAGTCGTACAGTTACGCTAATTTTTGTAAATAACAAGGAACAAGCTCCGTTGGGACGGAATGCAACAAAATTTTAAACTACATACAGCTACTGCAGTGTTTTTAGCCAATTCACTTTGCATTCGCATAAAACAAATGGGTGGAAAGTTCTGTTACAGCTAGTGTACTAAATATACTAACTGTCGAATTTTGTTGAAAATTTGTTGCAGTATCATGCTCCAAAGTTCTGTTAGGGCACTGAAAAGCACTATTAATTTACGAACACATCTGTAAAATATTGTGAGTGCGTTTGGTATCGTGATACTTGTAACACGTTTTGCTACTCCATTTTGCTTTGGATGACGCATATTTTAACGTTTTACAGCATATTTTAATGTTGGCAGTATTTTACTGGAAAATCACACTGATATTACAAAGGTAAGGTTAACATTTATGTTTATTTTACTCCTTCATGGATGTATGTTTGTTACTCCTTCACACTCAAAAGGCTAAAAGGATTCTTCTGAAAGGGGAATTAAACTGTTACCACACATTGCTGGCATAATCATTTTTTCTTTTCGCCAAAAGTGAAACCCACGCTATTTCTTAAAGGACTGTATGAGAAATCAATAGCAAAAAGAATTATGTCTACCAACCGTAAGCTAACGAAGTTAGAGACTATTTAGCAGATTGCTATAGCTTTTTTTTTATCAGGCGTTATTTTTGATTTTGGTTTCAGTGTATAAGGTGTGTGCGCGTTAAATAGTGTCAATCACGATCGCAACACTAACACGAATCTTTTATTCGAATCGTTTATTCCTTTTTTTTACTAGTTTTATTGATAGAAACCTCAAAATATTACTTATTACATTATCAATGCTTCTATGCGTATCTTCGTTCGGTTACGATTTAAGGACCTGGTTTTTTTGCTTTTGTTTTTCATATTGTCCTCTAACATATGACCTAGGTTTCATTTCTGGCGAAAAAGAAAAAGAAATTCATGCCAATAGTTTGCATTGGCTTTTAACAAATAGAATAATACTAACAAATCTCAAATCATAACAAATCTCAAATCATAACAAATCTCATCGAATGAACCATTGTGATTAGCTTCCTTCAATCAGTCTGTAATGTTCGTTTTTGACGGGTAGACCATTACCTGGAATAAATCAGAGTAGTTTTTATTCCAGGAAATCTCTTTTGGGATAAATTTCAACGCGAGTCAAGCCTGGCATTCGTTAAGGACCAATCCAGTGTGTTGTGTTCCACGCACGCCTCAAAGGGATATCAGATGAACTGAAAAGTCTAGTAGGCCCGATGCCTCTAGGACTGAGGAGTATGTTTGCAGTAAAATCTGACACGCCCTCTCAATCCATCCAGAAAGGGAAAAATTATAGATTTTTCACAATGGATTTTTCACTTCAAAAGGATGCAACACTAGACGTGATTTGAAATAATCTAGTTTAACTACACTAATTATATTATTTAAAAATACAGTTATTCCGCTAATCGCACAAATCTCTTCTAATTTTACACTTTAGCTCGTCGTCGTCCAGCTATCCGTTAAGGCCCGCAGTACTTTATAAAACAGTGACTTTCTGAAGCCTACTTCTTGGTGACGGCTAAGTCAATTGGTTGAAAAAAATACATGTTTATTACAGATTTATGTACCTACAACATTATCAACTTATGATTTTTTTGTAAGACTAATACTTTTGCCAAAAAAAGAAATTAAAAACAAGAATTAGTTTATGGTTTTTCCTACTCCTTTCAAACGACTTTGATCTTTAGAAATAAGTTTACACAAAAAAAAAAATTGGTTAAATGTTCTTCAGAATGTACATAGCATAATGTAAATCAATGATAAATGATAAATGATATTTTATTTAGCAAATAGGTTCTCAAAAACACTTTTACACGTCAAATTTTTTTTTTCCTATCAATAATCGCAAAGAAAATTAAAAAGGAATTTAATGCACAGACACACATACTGCCACCTAAGCGCAGTACGAGTATCTATGCATTTAATTCCGGCCTGATGTTCAAGGGACTAACACGCCTTAACCGACCCAGCCCGATTCTACGGTGTATTGTGCTTCACGCGCGCCTCATTGAGATGTCAGAAAAACTGAAGGGGCCCAATAGAGCCGATCCCTCTTGAATTACAAGAATAATCGAAAGAGTTATCGCAGCTCAGGAACGCAAAGGATTAGTCGGTAAACGTCCGACACACCCTCTCACCCCAAACGAAAAACCAAAAAACGTTTGTTTATTATTCGCCTCAAAAAAAAACGGTTACAACACTAGACTGTGATTTAAAATTAATCATAATAATCTAGCTTAACCACACTAATTAGTAGCAACACTAATCGTACAGTTCTCTTCCAAGATAAATACAATATACGATGGAAATAAATACAGTCAACTTTAATTATGCAGTCGCACGTTCTATTAATTAATTTATGTAACTAACTTGTGTCTGTAGTAATGTGATATTACTCGTTGCACTTAGGGGGCTAAGTCACTTGACAAAGGACTTTTAGAAGTTAAACTTAGAATATAAATTATTTGGTACTTTATTTGTCTATTCTTTAATAAAATTTAAAAAAAAAACTATTATACAATTACATAATTAATTCATTTAAAATTTATACTATTACTATACACCGTTAAATTTTGGTCAAAGAAATTAATTTCGTACATGCATAATATTAATTCGAGTTTTTGAAAAAACGATTTTAAAAAGTATTTCACAATTAGAGTTTTATAATGTGGGCAAAAATTGGTTCAGTTGTTCTTGACTTTATTCTTTGCAAACAAAAATAAAAATTATCTTCTAAATAAAATTAGTATCGATTAATATAGCATAGCATAACATAGCATCAGCCTTATAATGTTCCCACAGCTGGGACTCAGGCCTCCTCTCTAGGAGAGGGAATAACCTGTATTTCACCTCGCGGGCCCAGTGCGGGCTGGTTGATATCACATGACTTTTTTTTTAATGGTAGGTAAAATCATCCCATGACAAATCCCGCCCTCAGGCGGAGCGGGAAGTAGTGTCAGACTCTTACTGACTAAAAACCTACCCTGTTCCTTCGTTGCCTATCGTGCCGGGGCCGGGTATTCCTTTCGGAAGCTGACCCATGACCCAAGCAGGCTTCGACCCTGCCTGCCTGCAGCTAGCAGGCTGGGCCTCTACGGTTTGCTGACAGCTCCTTATGTCTTCAAATTGTTGGTTCTAGGACATGCCGGTTTCCTCACGATGTGTATGTTTTCCGATTTTCGGGTCTCAATAAAAGTGGGGGAACTGCGCGTATCTAAAGCAAATACCTTTTTTGCCGCGCACTAGATATGACCGAACGCTACATCTAAGACCGACCGACCATGTTCATAAAAATGACCGGACAGCACATTAACAAAGTTTATTTTTCCTTTCCCTTTTATGGAGGGTGTTTTCAGGTTTTCTGCTTATTTTTGCCGCCCACTGCCGCTGCAATAAACACATTATATGTAACTTAGTTATGTTTTAAATAGCTAATCTCGTTACTTCGTACCCGTCAGATGAGATTAACATAATAATTAGAATGTTGGAAAGTAGGGGTGAAGTTGCCAATATTTACAAGGGTAATTACCTACCTATGTTATTTTTTTTTACATTTTTAATGTTTCATTTTTTTTAAATTGCATTTAAATTTGTAAACAATATGTAAATCAGAAAAATAATAATAATAACATCTATTTAAATGACAACAGTTGGTCCAATGGTTAGTAGGTAAGACTTGCGGACGTCGAGCAATGTGTAGCTCACCGTCCGGCCGTTCAATAACGACCGGACCGAGACTTAGTCATCGACAGCCCGCAGTAGTCCTATCCCTCCTTAACCTTCTACTCGCGCGTTGGTCTATGAGCCCGACGAAAAAGTAGTAAACCTTAAAAAAACCTATTCTATCCCACCTATACGCACAAAGCGTATTGGGAACACTTTCATTATGCGTACAGCTAAGGAGTGGAATTCCTTGCCGGAGTCTGTGTTTCCTGATGGCTCCAACCCAGGAATCTTTAAGTCAAGAGTGAAAAGGTTTCTTCTAGGTAAGCGCGCTCCATCGTCAACCGTATCGTCGCTTTCCATCAGGTGAGATAGCGGTCAAGCGCGAACCTATCAATAATAATAAAAAAAAAATCATCAACCGAAACTAGTGATGAAGCACTGACGCATCGATAAGCTTTGAAGAAAAAAAAAAGGAAAAAATTCTGTGCAAATGCGAGTCGAACTTGCACACTGAAGGTTTCATACAAACTAAACTAACTTATGTGTGTCATTTCCCGAATCGAGTCTCAAAGATTTTTCCGAATCGAAAAAAAAAAATTGTGACTTATCTACTTATTTTTAGTTTTCAGATTTATTCTTATACTTAAGCTATAAGACCTTGCTTTATGCCAAATTTTAGGGTTCTAAGTCAACGGGAAATAACCTATGAATTTTGATTCCTTGAGTGTGTCGGAATACACTTTTTTTGCGACCTAAAGGCCGTAACTTTTTTTTCCGTTAACTAAGTTTGATTTTTTCACAGCTTCAAGGGACCGCAGACCTAAGTATATGGTTTTAATTTCAACTTGATACCTCCACGCATTCTCGAGATAAAGGTTCTTGACAGACAGACGGACAAAAAAGTGATCCTATAAGGGTTCAGTTTTCTTCTTTTGAGGTACGGAACCCTAAAAATGAATGAATGATGAGGATGGAATGGAATAATAATAATATAATATTCCACAACTATCACACAACGCCGTCAAGTTCCAAGCTAAGCAGAGCTTGTGTTATGATTACTAGACAACAGATAAACATACTTATATATTCCTAAATACATACATATTATAGATAAATTACATCCAGGCACAGAACAAATGATTGTGCTCATCACAGAAACATTTGTCCTGCGTGGGAATCGAACCCGCGACCTCCGGCATAGCAATCAGGGCCACTAACTACTAGACCAACATGTCAGTCAAAGGTAGCCAGGAATGGGTGGCTTGTTGGGTTATGTCAGGCTGTACATTATGGTGACGACCCAGGACTATTTCAAGGAACCCATCAGGTCGTTACTATGAGTAAACAAATAAGATTACTTCAAACATTTTCAAAGGAAGGTTACATAAAATCGGCAACACGTCCGCAACATTGCATGGTATTCAAAACAGACAAAGAGAACTATAAACTCGCTGAACGGATTGCAATTGAAACTGAAAAGTAGGGAAACGCAATCGCTCGAAACAGCGTTTGATACGAAACTGAAGGTTACAAAGCGGAAGTGCAGACGACTTGGAAGTTTTTATCTTCACTCTTTTGACTTTGGAGATTTTATGGAAGACTTCAAGTTTAAATTGTGCATAAATAAAATGTAGCTTAATAAACACTCTGTTTTATGATAAACGCATATCCTGAAAATATACACTTTTTTAAATGGCACATCTACTTAAAAAAATATCCATAGTACGCGGCAAATAAGTTGAAACATTTGCTATGATTACCGCAATAATGTTTTTTTTTTAAACTTGTGTGACGAGGATTATAACCGATTCTCGGGTCTCAATCGAAGTGGGGGCTGCATGTAACCATAGCAAATAGGTCAACTTATTTGCCGCGTACTGTAATATAGATAAAGTAGCTGATATAATAGATTATATATATGACAAGGCGATAAAGCAATGTCGTAAAGTCGTGGGCGGCATATTGAATACTGATCCAAACGTAGGTTGTTATGTTTTAATCCCGAACGCAGTGAGGGTTTTATATAATTAACACTGTTCCGCCGAGCATTGAGAGGCTCTCTCACCCGTAATGTAAGAAGTTATTTTATGAATTAGATAAGTTTACAATTTTTTTTTAAAAATGAAGCTATTTTCTTAAAAAAACTTTTAAAATGCTGTAAACCAGTAAATCAAATCATGCCTTAAAAAAATGTTCTATAAGTATTCAATGTTTCAGTAGAGTTACCTTACTGTAATTTGCCTACACAGTGACTTATGTACTGTATAAACTTTATAACAATTAATAACCTCAAATTATAGCACACGCGAGTGTTGTGAATATTAAAACTTATTTAAATTAAGATGGAGAATGAAGGTTTTATGATTTGTTTTCTTAAAAATAGACTGAACCAGATCTTATATTACTTGTCAGACTTATTGGCAGTTGTTACCCGACTGCGCAACGCAAAGCAGTGGTAATGAGTTTGCCTATATATTTTTTTTTTTTATGGTAGGTAGAATCATCCAATGACAAGTCCCGCCCTTGGGTGGAGCGGGAAGCAGTGTCAGACTCTTACTGACTAAAAACCTACCCCGTTCCTTCGTTGCCTATCATGCAGGGGCTGAGCCTTCCTCTCAGAAAACGGCCCTTAACCCCAGCAGGCTTCGACCCTGCCTGCCTGCAGCTAGCAGGCTGGGCCTCTACGGTTTGCTGACAGCTCCTTGAGGCGCGCGGGAACAGAACGCGCCGTCGACGACTTGGGCTCGGTCCGGTATGTTACCGGACGATCGGACAGCGTCCTACCCACTGCACGCCGTCCGCAAGCCCGCGCCTACGGTGGCCGGAAATCGGGATCGGAATCCCAGCGGCAGTTTGCCTATTTACTATATATTTACTTCTTTGAATATTTACTTCTTTGTGGCGCTTCAGAGACCTATTTTTATGATTTTTAAACTTCAATTGATTTGTCCTTTAAGTGTCAGTGCCAAATTATTTTTTTTGTGACAGGCTTGCGCTTGATCACTATATTACCTGATGGAAACGACGATATGGTTGATGGAAACAACTGTGTCGTTTAAATGCTTTCATAAAAAATAATAACATATTATTATCATACATTACATTACCTTTGTAACACAGGTTTTCCTATCATAGAGGTTTTTGTAAATAAAATGCAATTATTATAACACATTGGATTTAATGAGCAGTGGTGGCCGAGTGGTAACGACCCCGACTTACGAGTTGTAGGTCGCAGGTTCAAACCCAGCCAGGCACATTACTTTGTGTAATTTATTTCATCACCACTGCTCTCAAAACGGTGAAGGAAAACATCGTGAGGAAACTGGCATGTCCTTGAACCAAAAATTCGAAGATATGTGACATTCACAAACCCGCACTGGGCCCGCGTGGTGGATTACGGCCCATTCCCACTCTTAGAGAGGAGGCCTGTGTCCCAGCAGTGGGAACATTAAAAGGCTGATGATGATGATGATGATTGGATTTAATAATGCATGAAGAAATGTATAAAATCTAGTGCTGTGAATGGGCTACGTTTGTACCCAACTTAAAACAAAGACATAACATACTCAATATAAACATGTCTGTTGACACCTTTCACATTTTTAATCTGTAGCAAATTTATTGAAAACATTCCATTAAAACGTCGCGTGGCACCAATGAAATATGCATGACGTCATAACGGCCGTCACAGCACTCGCGACAACAATGTCCTAGGCTTATGCTGTGATGTGTTGCGCTTGTTGCCTATTGTGACGTCACTGCGCCGTTTATTAACTTGAAATGACAGAGACATGATGTGTATGGAACGGCGGATAGTGGATGTTGGTTCAATTGGCAGCTGCTTAATTAACCTTTCTATAGAATAGGGTAACAAAAAAGTTTAATGAAGCATGCTGAAAAAGCAAAAACATTTTTTTACGGTTCCGTACCTTAAAAGGAAAAAAACCCTTATAGGATCACTCTGTTGTCCATCTGTCTGTCTGTCAAGACCCTTTATCTTGGGACCGTGTGCAGGTATCAAGTTGAAATTAAAACCGTATAGTAAGGTCTGTGGTCCCTTGAAGCTAAGAAAAAGTAACCCTAAACTAACCAGTCCGTGTCCGGGTGCCCTGAAATTAATCACCTCTTTCTCTGATCTCATCTTTTACACACACTACCGGCTGCGCATTCGGTATTGTATAGAATACCTGAATTATACAGATTGCCGGTAATTTATACACCAACCCCGATTTCTGATTTGAGCATTTGAAGTTGAGAATTACTCAAACTCTACTTTAGCCTGTTAAACTGTCAAAATTTGTCATTTAAGTATGGTTTGAGACATTCTCAATTCAAAATACTCAATTCAGAAACCCGCCCTAAGATGATCACCTCAAACTGCACATAAATATCTCTAAATAAAGAAACAAAAATCCATGCAGCTAAATAATTTCCGACATAAACTGAAACCAGCGAATACGACTATTTTATTACTATTTACTGAGAGTCACTAAAACATCAACCAACGTACTAAAACAACACAAACTACTCAACATTCATAAATCAAGTAAAATTACATCTCTAGAGCGAGAGTCATACGGTGTAATCTTTATTAGTGGAAACTTTTCACTCTGTATTAGTCCCCGGGCACTCGTTCGCTTTACAAATTGTTTTACTGGATACACACACGTGAAATAAAGAACAATGCCCACGGTTTTTGGATGAAAGTCTCTTTTTTAAAGTTAATGGAAATAAATTATAAACAGTCTTAAAAAACTGTGGACTAAATATTTAAAAAAAAACCCGAGTCAAAATACATTTTACAAAAAAATACAACCAATCACAATGCAAAAAACACTAAAAAGTGTAAAATACTTTAGTTTCGGAAATGGGTGTTTGTGATTTTGTTTTTTCGTCACTTAACTCCAAAATTAAAGTTATTTTGAACTTTTGTGTGTTTATTGTGTTGAAGTCGGTTGTAATTTTTTGGAAAAAAATTAATTTTACACTTTTTAGTAGTAATATCCTACAGCTACACCTAACTAGTGTGCTAATAAGTAATATAGTAAAGAACCTATGAAATATAAACATTAAGTTTACCTATAAAATTTGTAGGAGGCTCTAGTTCCGAACATTCCATTCCAATCAATGAGTGTTGAACATAAGAATCTAAATTATTTAAAAAATATTAAATTACCGTACCTGTTAATAAACAAAAATATTCTCACAGCAATATTATATGAAAATATTTTCACAACAAGGAATGATGGTCAAATGCGTGTCGAACTATGCAACGTAATGTTCCGTAGTTGTCCGTTATACATGTGGACTTAGAAGGAGACTTTAATAAATACCCTAAAAAATATTATTCAAGATCGTATTTTGCGATTTAATCGTCGAGATTAACATGCAAACTATGCAAAATTACAGCTTTCTAGTTTAACAGTCTTTAAGTTAAGCCACAGACGGACGAACAGAGTCGGACATGGCGCAACTACAAGGGTTCCTGGCTAGGACTACGAAACCCTAAAAAACACAAAAGCCAAGAATGTAATTTAGCCAAAAATGTCATAACGCTCAAAAATCCAGGCGTAGGACGTATCTACGAAGGTTCGTACGTAAAACGTATCGTAGTATGTTGGCGTCATACGCACGCGTTCAGAATATTTTGCATCACGGAAAAAATTAAAACGGCCCCAAACGCCGTACCTCGTATTCAATTAAAATTTTATGTAACCTGCGTATTTATGCATGTTATGTGATATTAAGGGGCCTGTTTTTTTTATTGCTTTTACTAAATGAAAGGTCAGGAGCGAGATATTTTGTTTTTGTCAAGGCATTGTGTAAACAATCTAGAAAAACAACTAAACACAATGCACTGAAAGTCATTGAAAGTTATATCAATAAAATGACATAGGATCTGTGCGTGTTGTTTCTTTTGTAGGTTAATTTAATGTCTACAAAAAAACTGTTGAAAGATTCGACAACGTCGGGAGGAAACCTGAATTAATAATAATGTAGTAATCAAAGAAGCGTTATTTTGAATCCGTGTACATTATTAAGATAATTAAGTTACAATTATATAATTTACCTTTATTTCTTAAATGAAATTAGATAGTGTTTAGAAAATTTGGTATATTAATTATGCCTACTTATATTAGGGAAATAATATAGACATCGACGTACTACGTTCGTGGAGGGTCGATTTCAAACATGCGTGAATTAATTCGAGTTTGAAAAAAAGTACTTTATTTTTATCTTTACATATCGGTAGTGTTTTATGTACCGAATCGACCCACCGCGGGATTAAAACGACCAAAATTTAACGGTGTATACGATACAAAAAAAAACTAATAAAATACATGTAATACCACAATTAAAATAGATTATTAAATGCAAAATGAGAAATAATAGAGGCCTCAGCCACCCCTTGCCTGTAGGTACTAAAGTTAGTTCTCAACTCAAATATGTAATTTATTTGCCGTGTATGTATGTTAAATATAGCTTGTTGAAAATTCCACATTAAACGGCGTCGCATGATTCGGAGTAATAAAGGCAGGGGTTCACTTCACGCGTTGAATTTTATTTTTACAATACCGGCACATATTTAAACTGATGACTCAGCGTGTGTTCCCTGCCTTACTATTGTTTCGCGTTCATGGACCCTTTTTTATCAGATACTCGATTGTGAAAATTTCTTTCTGGTATTTTTTTTTGTTTTTTTTTTTTTGAGGATTTATTGACTGGAGATTTTAGTCGGTTGACCGTAATAATACATATGCAATTATAAAAATACCCTTTTTTTGCCCGCGGCTTCGATCGAAAATCTCATGATTACCAATCAATTTATAGCCTATAATACTCAGGGATAATGTATCAGTGAAAGAATTTTCAGAATTGATTCACACGTACAAATTAAAACGTACTTAAAGTATCTTACGTAATTTTAATTTTAAAAATATCTGATTTACTCCACAAAACCCATATTGTTGTAATAAATACTCTATCAACTGCTCAAATTCCTTTCAAATCAATAAACCTAAACGAACTCAGTGAAACCATTTCCTAGAAGTTATCGGTTACTGTTTTCTGGAAAACACAAAATCCTGACTAAAATTGGATTTGTGACAACTACAATTGGATTTGTAACAACTAAAATCTCTTACTACGTTAGAGTGATGGTTTCAACAAGGTATCGAGTAGTTAGCACATCTTGTCTACGCTGAGTGCTACGCCGTAGCCGAGTGCTACGCCAAGTGCTACGCACTAGCTCAAAGGTTACACGAACTCAAGTGATGTAACTATGTTCCGTTCGAAATCGAGACGACCTCTTTGCTTGAAATAGAGTATGGATAGACAAATATTTTTTTTTTTTGTATATTACTTTAGGGTTGGCTGCGTAGACTTGCTTTTGTAGAAATCTGAGAGTAACAGTAGAAACCCTGTTAAATTTTTTTGTTAAACAACTTTTTTTTACAAGTTTTTATTTAACTCACAATACATGTATGTTTGTTGAAGTCAAAGGTCACAGCTCATTAGAGCCACCCGGGCACCGGCACACACGGCAGACTCCTGAAGATGATGATGGGAAGGCAATTTTTTTTTTATGCACCTCCATCACCGCAATGTCCTCGTGGGGACGATCGGTGGCAACGATATCTCGCGCCGGGCGGTTCGAAGCGAGGACGAGTGGCAGGTCCCTTCTGCGAAGCAGTAATGCCAGCAAAGACGGAGGCCGCACGCGTGACGCAACGGCGCTCACGCCTCAACCACCGCCGGGATCCCGATCCCGATTTCCGGCTTGCGGACGACGAGCAATGGGTAGCTCGCCGTCCGATCGTCCGGTAACCGTCCGGACCGAGCCCAAGTCGTTGACAGCCCGAATTGTTCCAAGCGCGCCTCAAGGGCGTTCCACGCGCGCGTCAGCAAACCGTAGGGGCTCAGCAAGTTCCAAGCCTACTGGGGTCAGAGTCGGCTTCTGAAAGGAAGATTTGGCCCCAGTATGAAAGGCAACGAAGGAACAGGAGTAGATTTTTAGTCAGTAAAAGTCTGACTCGCTCTCCTGGCCCGCTCAAGGGCGCGGAAATGTCATTGGATGATTTTCCCACCGAAAAAAAAAATGTACCTCCATAATATGGGTAGGTATCAGTTGAAAATGCTAGTAGAGAAGATTATAAATACGAGTATATATTGCGTCACGATAAATCCAATCACAGCGGAAAAAAATTAAAAACATTTTTACCAATCTTACATCAATTCTAAAAGGCAAAATGATACCCTGTTGTCTCAAATTATCTAATGGCATTATAATAACCGAATAATATAACAATGACAATCTTAATTAACCATTAAAATCAAGGTCTCGCTTTAAAATGATCTGACCAACCATAAACGACTATATTTCAGTAACAATAAACCCTTAGTTATTTTAACTTTAAGCTTTTAGTTAACAAAAAGTATAGGCACAATGGTTTCGTGTGTCTAACAACGGTGCGCTTATCAACGTTGATTTTGTTCTTATCGGATATTCATAATTACTAGCTTTTAAAAGTAATGAAATAATTGGAACGCCACCAATTAACCTACATGAGTTTGGTTAAAATAAATAAGTATAAATTTTTTGAACTGTAACGTCAGCAACTCATTAATTATGCGGCTTATAATTAAATAGGTACCACGCAATTTGATAGATTTATAAAGTTAAGCTGCATGTACCTCGGCTTTTTTTTGGATGGGTGTTCTAATAACTTTAAGATCTTGACTCAACCTTACTGCTTACTACGTTAAACCAATTATTTTTCTTTAAGTTTTTGTGAGTGGTATAATTATTACATAATTGATTTTAACTGTTGCTAAATGGTTTTGGTTTTATTATTTTCAAATTTTAAATTCAAAAGCCTTTATGGTGAAAGAAAGTTAGCTAAATTATGACCATTGTATCTAACCTATACCTACTGTCCTACAGCTAGTCAAAGGCCTCCTTCCATTGTCGACTTTGAGCCACTTCTCGCCAATTCCTAAGGAAGACATCTTAGTCGACACAACTTAGATATCTTCGTAAGGAATTCCTTAGCCATCATCCGACGCGAGCCTTGAGGGCTCAAGATGAACACGTCGAAGACCAAGATCATAACCAAAAGGAGTCTCTGCAGACAAGGCCAGAAAAGACACTATATTATTATCAGTCTCGTTTCTCTTGTAGAGTAAAAGCCTCCCCTACACTCTTCCACTTTCTTTGTCCTTAGCTACATCTGGCCAATCCTTTAGGTAGGAGTTAAATTCATCACACTATCTGTTTTTGGGCCTACCGTGTCGAAAATTCCATTATTCGGGATCCAGTTAGTGATTGCCTTCATCCAATTTCTATGCGACATGCGGCAGATATGATATTCCCCGTTATATTTTAATTTGTAATCCGTCGTATTCTTCATTATTGAGGATCAAGTAGTTCCTTTTGGATTAACTTCTTACTTATGGTGTCTCGCTATCTATGTCGGTTCTTGGCGACATATGCGATGTGCAATTTGA
This sequence comes from Leucania comma, assembly GCA_958295575.1. Lineage (NCBI taxonomy): Eukaryota > Metazoa > Arthropoda > Insecta > Lepidoptera > Noctuidae > Leucania > Leucania comma. The sequence continues at coordinate 22,375,649 of OY282467.1, read as the reverse complement.
TGTATATTGTAGACATTGTGGTGCGGCCTCTAGGTCGTTTGCATTTGTTTGTAATAGGTTAACATCAAATTCGACTCCTTTAATCTAATGACTGCGAGACGCACAGAACCCTTAATTGTGGCGACACTTGAGGGATCCCTATGTCCAACAGTGGACGTCCTTTCTTCGGAAAGGGTTAGGTTAGTTTTCTTCTAGGTAAGCGCGCTCCATCGTCGACCGTATCGTCGCTTTCCATCAGGTGAGATAGCGGTCAAGCGCGAATCTATCAATAATAAAAAAAGATGAAATTAAATTTGTAACTTGTTGAGAATTTATAACTTTTTGACCTTGAAGTTCCACACTCAACCACCAGAACCTACCATCACCTTATCACCCGAATCTAACATCAAAATTTCATCCGTCAACCGTTAAAACAATGTATACGGGCCAGCCCCAAACCACGAACAATAAATGTGTAGTCATCAACAATGATTCACAGAATACGGCGCTGGGTTGATATACGCGAGCGCCTAGCTAAGATACAACTACGGCAGTGACCGCAAGAGGGCGCTGCGAACACCATGATAAACCGTTATTGGCCCTCGGCCCTTCGACCAAATGAATGGTCAGGCACGAATCTTGATATGAGTAATGGCTCTAATAAAGCTGGTGTCGTGAGGAGTGAGCTGTTTTAGCTAACTGAGATTAGTAAAGAAATAATCTCAGATTAATTTGTCTTTTTTATTTGAAGTATCAATTCATTCAAAGGTCTTTAAAAAATACACAATAATACATTCGATCCACATGTACAAAAACTAAATTGTAAGTTACAGATTATATGAAATAAATAAGTAGATAGCATTAACATTATTAGCATTATCAGACTTATAATGTTCCCACTGCTGGGACTCAGGCCTCCTCTCTAGGAGAGGGAATGGGCCATAATCCACTACGCGTGCCCTGTGCGGGTTGGTCACAAGTCTTCGAATTTTTGGTTCTAGGACATGCCGGTTTCCTCACAATGTTTTCCATCACCGTTTTGATAGCAGTAGTGATGATATAAATTACACAAGGTTGAATAAGTAGACACACGCATTAAATCTAGTTATATAAAAAATATTGTCTGTTGTTTTTTTGAAAATTTTGAGGCTCTACACTCATGCATTGTAGAGTTAGCATTTCTTTATCAAACACTGTATCGTATTTAATTCATTGCATCAACAGTATTATTCATAACCTTTAGAGATAATCTAGAGATGATGACACACGTTATGTTACGCATGAAATATAAAGAAATTAACATCAAATGAGACAGCTATTATACGTAGAAGTTGACAGAAAATACCAAAAGGGAATTCTAGCATAACGTGTCACTCTACAATATAAAACAAGTTGCTTCAAAGCAGCCAAAAGCTCAAACAATACACCAACAAAAGCATCTAAATTACGCCTCACTTTCAGCTATATATAAACTCTCACTTCAAACTTAAAACTTTGTTCCGAATTCAAAGCGGCATGCTCGCTAAGTGATATGCACTCGTAACTTTTTGGTCGTAGCTTCGCTTCATCAGTTGGGCAGACAGATGCTCTCTGGATGCAGTTCTTGGAACAAAGTGACAGAATTAAGACGACGGAGAAAATGCTCTAAACTAATTACTGTCACCAGTGGCAGCGCCGCTGTCGTCAGACGAAAGCGTCTGGTCCTTAGGTGCAGTGTTATGTAAACGTCAACTAGAGGTACGATTAGCTAGCAGTTTTGTTAGGTACTTCTCTTTTGTTTACAGCAGCCTGTAATTACTATAGAGCAGATAAATGGAAGAATTTACAAAAAACTAATTGGAGATGTTCTTCAAAATGGTGACAACTGGTGTGCGATTGTGATCAAAGATATTTTTTTTATTATTATTTTTCATTGGTTTGCGTTTGACCACTATCTCACTCGATGGTAATCGATTATGTAATAGATATTACTTCCAGGCAGTCTTGCAGGTCGCGGGTTCCAACCCAGCCAGATACATTACTTTGTGTACTTTATTTCATCGCCACTGCTCTCAAAACGGTGAAGGAAAACATCGTGAGGAAACCTGCATGTACTAGAACCAAAACTTCGACGGAAAATAAGACGTGACATAAACCAACCCGCATTGGACCCGCGTGGTGGATTACGGGCCATTCCCTCTCCTAAAGAGGAGGCCTAAGACCCAGCAGTGGGAACATTAAAATGCTGATTTTACTATGCTTATGCTATACTCTTGCCTGGAAGTAACCTATTCACTCGTGTCTTAAAAACTCCGAGGTTGTATAGCTATCAGGAACCGCAAATTCCGGCAGGAAATACCACTCCTTATCTGTTTTATATGTACGTATACGAATTAAAAGGAGTGTGTAAGGATCGTACCAACTGATATTGGTGGAGAGTTTCTACTTAACCTCATGGGAAATAGGCGCGAGTTTATTTATGTAGTTAAAAAGCATCCTGCACGGCACACAAATGTTGAGGCAAATGTTTCTAACATTTGCCGCAATATTTAAGTCTCTACGCAGTCGGTTCTGGAAATGGAAAGAGTCATCGTCAGAAAGAAGAGGAGAGATTATATGAACGGATACCACGAAGACTGGTACATACGTGACGGCTGGAAGACGAATGTCTGGAAGGACTTGGGGAGGCCTTTGCCAAGAAGTGGGTCTTCAACAGCCAGATAGTAAAAATATCCAAGTTAGGATCTTTCCCAAGGAAATTTTCTAATTCTATTCGACTAAATAGTTAATTGTTACAAATTTGTATTTGAAGCCTCCTTTTAGGTAAATAAGGCCTGTGTTAGAAGGCTTCGCTCTTCAATAACAATGGTAAATCAATTTACTCGTGACGTGGAACGTGATGTGTGGTGTGTGTTGTGACTTAGAACGTGATGTGTGGTGTGTGTTATGACGTGAAAGTGGTGTCTGTGACGTAAAAAAGGTGTGTGTTGTGAGATGAATGTGAAGTGCATTGTGATGTGTGTGTTTTTATGTGAAGTGATAATTAGAAAGAGGTGTATGAATAATGTGTGAGTTGTCTAATTAATCAATAATAATGTAAGAGAGCCTCCGTTTTCTCATAGAAAAGTGTTTTTATCCGACTTATTAAGATTTCTTTTACAGTCATGTCTATTTTTGTTATGCACGTACACGTATTTATTTTTTCTAAGAATGAATGATTTTATTTTGGTAAACAATAATATATCAACATGATATTGTGACAGTTAATGTATAAAGGACATTTCTATTCTATTAGTACTTTAAACTCTTGGTAGTTCTAGTCTGTTTTCACAACACTTAGCAGAACTTGTCATTACTTAGCGCTGACAATATTTTTTGTTTGTTCTAAGATCAATTTTAATTAATTCTTGTTTACAATGCTTACAATGTTTGTTTTTAAGGGCGTCTTAGAGGGCGAACGGTCAAAATGACCTTGAAGTTTTATTCTTCATAACAACTGCTAATTAAGAGATTGTAAATATAAACAGTTTCAAACTTCGTTGTGTTCATACTATATAGAGTGACCAACTCAGATTTTTCTTAATTCTTAATTCTTTATTGTACACAAAAGAAAAAAAAAACATAACATATCATATAGGGTTGGGGTTGGGGTTGGGTTGGGGTTGGGGGGTTGGGGGTTGGGGGTTGTTGGGGTTGGGGTTGGGGTTGGGGTGGGGTTTGTTTATTGTTGTTTTGATGTACAATAAACTATTAAAGAATTATTACTCAGTCTTCGCAATTCTACAACTACTAAATCTTTTCCTATAGCTATAAATGTGCTAGTCTTTTTGACGTGTTTTCATCAAATTTTGCTTATATTTCTATAGGTATCATATTACCAAATTAACGAAAATATTCTGCTTTTAGCGCTCAAACTGGACCACGACACTTGCCTATAAATATTTGAAGAAAAAAACTGCTTTTGTTGGTTGATAAAAAAAAGGTTATGATAAAAGTTTTTATTGTTTTTCAATTCAAGTTGTTACTATGGTAGTAGAATACAATAAGGAGCAACTGAGGTTATAGAGAGTATGATTTTATAAACTATCCAAAAAAGACAATTAGCAATCTTTGACTAATAAATAGATATCAAAAATTAGCCTCAAATTAAAATGGGGGTCTAGCATAGCTTAGCTTATAATGTTTCCACTGCTGGGACTTACCACGTGGGCCTAGTGCGGGTTGGTGGATGTCACTTGTCTTAGAATTTTTGTTTCTAGGATATGTTTCCTCACGATGTTTTCCTTCACTGTTTTGAGAGCAGTTTTCATGAAATAAATTACACAAAGTAATGCGCCTGGCCGGGTTTGAACCCGCGACCTAAAACTACAAGTCGGGGCCGTTACCACTTGGTAACCACTGCTCTTTGATGGTGGTGGTTTAACAAAGTTAAATACATCTGATTTGGCTACCCTATAGCTATAATTGTTATTATGTAGGTACAAGGAGAGTAGAACTCAATTGTGTTGCTGTAATTAGATTTCTTTAAAACTATATAGCGAAGGTAAGTAAATACACCGTAGGTAACAGAGTACATATATATTAGTGTTTTCTTTCTTTTTCTATTTTGTATTAAAAGCTTTAGGCTGAAATATACTAAATACTCCTAAAAAGTAATTACAAATGACATATTTAAGTTACAAGTAGCTGGCACGAAGTAATATCAATTATTATGACATATTACCATAAAATAACAAATCAATAAGCTTTTATGTAAAAAAAAAATATCATTAGTTTAAACACTGCTTCGCAGGTTCTTAATTTAAAATTTGCTATGGAGAATTTGAATTCAGAATCTGCTTATCGTTGGTGCGTTTAAAAAAAATACCTTTCAAAACATTTATTTTATAATTACATTGTTAGAAAAACCCGCATGGTATTGAAACTAGAGTTCAAACGTAAATCAGAATAGTATTAAGTAAAGCAACAATGTTGTTTTATAACTCGAAGCTCTCACATATAAATTTAATTGAAACTACCCTACTTTCGCTTCACTGTAATAATAAAATTTCTCTCTTTCCAGTATTTTGTCGTACATTTTATGGCGTTTAAATCCCTAGATATTCTTTTTTTGGGGTTGGGAACTCATCAAATACCTCTTTCAATCAATCCCTCAGCTTTAGATAAATTAATTACTTAAACAAAAGCAGATTTGGGATGTTTCCACTTCTGGTATTCAGGCCTATACTACTCTCCAGGAGAAAGAAATAGACCATAATCCAGCACGCGGGCCCAGTGGTGGATGTCACATGTCATACAATTTTTGATTCTAAGACACGGCGGACGTTTGGCTCACAATGTTTCCTTCACGGTTGTGAACAGTGGTGATGATATAAATTACACTATGTAATATGACTGGTTGGGCTTAAACCCGTGACCTACAACTCGTTAGTCAGGGCCGCTACCACTAGACCACCACTGCTTTTAAAGATAAGTAATAACGTCAACATTATAAGTAAGTTTTTTTTTTTTTTGTTACCTTATTTTTGTGGTCATGCCTTAGGCTGTACCAAATAAATTCTTTTTCTTTCTTTCTTTTTCTACGCAAATACTTAAAGTAATCTATACTAATAGTTTAAAAAGAAAAGATTTGTATTTTTTTTTATAATGGATTAACTCAAAAACCGATTTCACGATGTTTCCATCAAAGTCTTTGAAAAATTTACGGTCCAGACCAAGCGTTTGGACTCGTCGTTTATACAGCGTACATCAAGTGACTGGAACAACTTGCCTGCTACGGTCTTCCCGTCCGATTATAATTCAGATGTTTTCAAAACTAAATAGGCTTCTAATAAACTAGTGTACCTTACCATCAGCGATTACATCACTACTTACCATCAGGTGAGATCGCAGTCAAGCGCTAGTTTATATCAATTTAAAAAAAAAGTTGTGAAAGTAGTAGTGATGAAATAAATTACATAAAGTAATACGACTAAAATGGAATTAGGCTGTTTACATCAGCCGCATACACACATCTATTGTTGAAAAGCTTTTAACCTTACCTAGCACACACTGAAGCTCTACCATGAGCTCTTTAAGTGTCTTTACGTGACCCATTTTGCGACCTATACCGAACTATTAAAGCAGTGGAGCAATATACGGTCTATAGCTCCATCACTCTTTTTCGCTAGTACGATTGACATTTCAACATATCATGGTAAAGCCCCTGAACATCTACCGAGCGATACTTAAATTTATATAAATTTTGACAAATTTAATTCGGGTGTTAGCTATTCAAAGCTAGATGGCGTCACTGAGCTATAGGACGATAGTTTTTCTAAGTGCTCGATTACGGAGACGTGGCGCGTTGGGCGTTTCGTCGTACATTGCAGCAGCGGGCCGCGTCACCGCTCGCGCAAACACAAACAGACGCGCCGCGCAACGCGCCGCGTCTCCGTAATCAAGCACTAAAACATGTCTTCTGACAGCCGCTCTATTGTATGTCTTTAAATCTCTTTGACTGCACTCATCTCTCTAGCTATGTACGCCTGCCCATACAAAAGATATACTTTCATAAATTTAAAAACGGAGCTCACACGACATATTACAGCACCCATATCACATAATCAGTACTATGCTCAAATAGTATTAACTAAGTCCTCGTTACCTCAAGCAAATAGAACCTGGCGTGCGACGAACGCGCTGCGACTAATTGATCAGGTAATTTGTGGAACGCAGGTGTGCAGCCGCCTTTATGAATTACAAATAGCTATATAGTTTATGTTAGGGTTGGAACGGAGTTTGGCCTCCGTCTTGTCTAGTGCAAAACTTTCGTAAGACGCGGATGTGGACTATCGGAGGACTATAATAGAGTCTACTAAACGATTATAGTACGCAGCAAATAATTTGAAGCCTTTGTTATGGTTATGCGTAGCCCGTCGATTTGATTGAGATCCGAAAATCTATTATAGTACGCGACAAATAAGTTGAACCCTTTGCTATGGGTTACACGTAATCCAGTCAGCAAATTACGTGCCTAAAAGTAGTAGGTATTTTTTTAGGTGGGAAAATCATCAAATCAAATATGTTTATATGTTACACATAGGTATAATGATAGGGTACATGGTGTTATTTACAAAATATTGTTTCACTGTGTGTTGCCTCATCATCTAATTTAGATTACATTCGCTCTTAAGCGGAGCGGAAAGGTGTGTCAGACTTACTGACTACTGACTAAAAACCCACTGCTGTTCCTTCTTTGCCTTCGTTCAAGAGCCCCGGGGTTCACTTTCGTACAACCTGTGAAAAAGTAATAGGTATAAGTGTTCGATTACGGAGACGCGGCGCGTTGCACGGCGCATCTGCTGCAATGCACGACGAAACGCCCAAGCGCCGCGTCTCCGAAGACACGGCCTAAGAGTGAATTCTGGGGTAAGATTATTGAAAAAATTTTTGAACAATAATAATTATTATTTTCACCTTCGTCTTCAAATCATCCTCATCCTCCGGATTTGCCTCCGTTTCACCCCTAGTTTATATCCATTAGATAAATCGAAGGCGCCTCGCATTTCATTATAGATGTTGTGTTAATTTATCAAATGAGTTGTTAGTTTGAATTAGTGAGAGTATATTATTGATAGCCCAATTTATTATTTGGTATGTGTATGAGCTTGATGAGATCTGGCAGTCTCTGTTAATTAATTCAAAGTCGACACACCATATAATGGGGTACTTTACTGGAATATATTTTTTAATTATCGGACAAAAAAAAAACTTATTCAGAACACATATAGAAATATTTTTTTCAAATCTATCTGTTAAATCTAGAAACCTGTCAAATCTAGTGGAAAGGGAAACTGTCAAGTTACACAATAAAAATGCACAATCTGAAATATGACGTCACCACTATTAGGTTACGTGTGTACTGTGTATAAAAGAAGAAGCGAGATATTACCACCCACTCTTTTTTCCGGAGCGAGGAGGAGTGGCAGGCAGTCGCATCCTTCTGCGAACCAGTAATGCTAGCAAAGGAGGAGGCCGACCGCATCAGGCAACGGCGCACACGCCACCGCCGCTGCCGGGATTCCGATCCCGATTTCCGGCCACCGTAGGCGCAGGCTTGCGGACGGCGGGCAATGGGTAGCTCACTGTCCGTCCGTCCGATAACAGATCGGTCTGAGCCCAAGGCATTTACGGTGCGCACTTTCCCGCGCCTCAAGGAGTTATTAGCAAACTGTAGGTGCCCAGTAGGGCCGAGGCCTACTGGGGCCAAGGGTTAGGTAAAAATGAACCCCAGGACCCTGGATCAAAGGTAATGAATGGAACAGGGTAGGTTTTTAGTCAGTAAGAGTCTGACACTATCTCCCGCCCCACCCAAGGGCGGGATTTGTCACTTGATGTTTTTATCTACCATAAAAAACCCTGTTCTTTCTCGTGCCATTTTTTATCTTTTTTTCTCATTTCATTTGAAATATAATAATAATTATTATTTATTTATTTAATCAGACATCTTATTGGTCCATTCATTACAAGAAAATTGTTATAATGATCTTAAAACACTTGTTAGTAATTAATAACTAATAAAACAAAAAATAATAAATGCTGTTTTGTGTTATTTTAATATTGTATACGTATGTAACATATGACGAGTCTAGGGTATCTGCAATGCTGTTAATGTCACAGTCATCCCGCCTGCGTCGGCAGCGAAAACTTCAAGACAAAGTGACACAAGTATGACTTGTTGACATGGTGTTTTATTCAAAATATCACAGGGTAGAGTGAGAGGGACTCTGTTAAACCACACTGACTGAATAGACTGTAAAACCCTACCGTGTTTTTTTGCTAGACCTTTGCGTTCCAGAGCCGTGGTCTTTGGAACAATCTCGCAAACTGAAGATGCCTAGCCTGGTTTACTTATTCATAAAATATTCATAGTTAGTTACTGTTCATTTCTTCTTGAAATAAGTCAAAATAAGAAAAAGCCGTCTCCTTGCAAAATGAGTTTACTTTAGGAACATAAACATTCATTTACCTGATAAAAATCTTAGACGCAAAAAAAAATGTATAAAGACTTGTTTCATAAAAACTTGCCAAGTGCGAGTCGGACTCGCGCGTTTTCGTACCGCCTGTAGCATTAAAACGGCAAAAAATCACGTTTGTTGTATAAAGTGCTAAAAACAGAATACAATAAATATTTAAAGGGATATTTATTATATTTTGTTTTTAGCACTTTTTGTTAAAGCGACAACAGAAATACATTATCTGTGAAAATTTCAACTATTTATCACGGTCCTTGAGATACAGCCTGGTGACAGACGGACGGACAGACAGACAGACAGGCGGATAGACAGCGAAGTTTTTGTAAAATTTTAAAACCCTTTGAGTACGGAACGCTAAAAATGAAACTTTACGACGAACTGAATTTTATATGGAATGGAAACTGAACTTTACATAACTTACTTAACATTAGCGTCTACAAAGTGTTAAGTAAACTGTAACTTGTTACAGCTTAATTTATTTGTTACAAACACTGTTACAAAATTCGAAGACATGTGACATCAACCAACCCGCACTGGGCCCGCGTAGTGGATTACGGCCCATTCCCTTTCTTAGAGAGGAGGCCTGTGTCCCTTTTAGTGGGAACATTAAAAGGCTGATGATGATGATGATGAAACACTGTAAAGTGTTTAAAACATTGATCTATTAGATATCGAAAACAGTTTACGTAAGAACGAGAGTTTGAAACTTTGAAGCGTACAGAAAATTTTGTTCTAAACCACAATTTCATGAGTATGTTGCAATAGAGCGGGTGAAACATATCACTGTCTACAAATTATAATCAGTATGATGCACTTGATAAACAGGTTTATACACAGGAAAATTGAACAATTATATACCGTTAAATTTAAGTCGTTTTAATCCCGCGGAGGGTCGCTTCGGTACATGAAATACTATCGATATGTAAAGAAAAAATTAAAAATTAAAATACTTTTTTTCTAAAACTCGAATTAAAATACACATGTATGAAATTAATTTCTTTAAGTAAACGAGTCAATGACCTTGTAGAGAGTTGTCGGTCGTTGCATACTAACTACCTAAAGTTCATTGGCCTCGATCAGCTGACGTTTACGTTTCAACCTATCCCCGTGAGAGGAACGCAGCGCGAGTACCAGAATGTACTGATTATATTGTTATTATTCCTACATTGACCCGGAAATCGATTAGAGCGCTTTCAAGGTCGACCGTCATGATGGTTCAACTTATGTGACGAGGATTTTAGCTGATTTTTTGATCTCAATCGAAGTGGGGGGCTGCTAGTAACCATAGCTAATTATGAATTGTATTTTAATTTTTGACTTTATTTTATTATGAATTTTATTTATTATTATTATGTCTTATATTGTGTGTAAAATTTGTTAAACTTTAATGGTTCTAGTTACCTGAAATAAATGAATTATTATTATATTATTATAGCAAATGGTTCAACTTATTTACCGCGTACTATATTTTATTTTAGGGCTATACTCGAAGTTTCCTTGCGTGATCGAATCGTAATTGAAGATATCCGCAGGAGAACTAAGGTTGCTGAAGAACACCAAACTGAAGTGACAGATAGCAAGGCACATTGCTCGCAGAACAAATGGCCGTTGGGGCCGAAAGGTTCTGGAGTGGAAACCAAATAACCGTAATCCATAACGATTTTCATAGACCTATCGGTGACAATCGTTGCAGATAAAATCAAAAGCCTGGAAATCTGACACTAGTTTTGCTAAAAGGTGGATACCTTTTAGCAAAACTAGTGTCAGATTTCCAGGCTTTTGATATTAGTAATGGGGATCCATTACTGAGTAGTGGAGCTCCAGATGGGCAGTTGCTCCGTATAAAATACTGGTACCTACTCAGCTGCATCTGGTTAGACTCGAAGCCGATCCCAAATTATATCGCCAATAATACACCATTTTTTTTTTATAATTTTGAGTATCATTTTCACAACTAAATGATACAACGAACGACTCTAACGATATCTCTTAAGCTAACAGGGCGTTAAGTGTGTGTTTACGGAGACACGGCGCTTTGCGCGACGCGTGTGGCGTTCGTCGTACATTGCAGTAGCGGAGCGCGTCATCGCTGGCGCTAACACAGACATTGGGCAATGTATGATGGACCACCCAACGCGCCGCACGCGTCTCCGTAAACATACACTAAGAAATATGCAATTATACCACACTAGCGGCTCGCCCCAAATTCGCACGGGTAGACATGATTTTTTAATATTTTTGCCTTTCATTTATATTTTTTCGTTGTTTCATTTCTATATTTTTTTTTAAACGCGGTATCACTCCCGCATCGCTGCAGCGCCTTTTCTGTATCTATGACTTTTTTAATTCGTAATATCTATTGAATGGAATAGCCAATTTGAACAATTCAAAAAGTAATCTACATGAATTGAAACAATCTTGAAAACAATATGATTTACGAGTATTTGTAATAGGATTTAAACAAGTATGAATTACATGGTCTAATTTTGGTCGGTATTTCTATCAACTTTTAAAATGTAAAAAGTGGTTATACATAACGATAATAGTTGATATAGTATCGCGAAGTTTTTGAAGTAATTGATATGTTCTTTAATATTGTAGAACATACTTTTGTTCTATCATCAATAGTTACCGCAGCGCATGCGACGAAAGATGTTTATGACATTTTTTTTTACACCTTGGGTTACGTTACTAATGTTTTAGTAAGGATCCCTAATCTTTTCTAGCAATAATTATGGCCTATGTTACTCAGGGTGAATGTAGCTTTATAATGGTGAAAGATTTTTTTAAATCGGCGCAGTAGTTTTTAAGTTAATTCATTACAAACATACACACAAAAATACAAATCTTTCCTTTTTATAATATTATTGTAGATGTAGATTATTTTTAGTATATGCGAAACCTGAATATAGTTTGTTCAGAATCAGTAACTAAGTCGATTCAAAAAATTTTTACAACATGTCTTATTTTCCAAAAACATTTTTAAAAGGTCACCACCGTCACTAAGTAGAACACAGGTCATTAGGTGCCAGCGCACAGCTACGTACGGGTGCAAAACAACTCCTTAGTTGCCCGGATGGCCCAGTGACCACGTATTTGTGCGGCCAACCAGGTAACACAATAAGCTTCTAATTTTGTGATTTTTCTTGACACAGTTTTGAAATGTACATAGATTCTTTATATAAAAATATTAGACAGGTGTATCAGGTTTCGTATATACTAAAACTAATGTTGTATACAGACATTCCTCATTTTTCTGGCGCAGTTGTGTAAAAGTTAACATTAACCACGAGTACCGGTGTCAAAAAATGCAAAAATGTTTTTACTTGTATTACAGCTCCAGTGATGTACGTATATACGAGACGTACAGAGAAAAAATGTGGACAATTTTTGTTGTTATTTGCATGAATTAATTTTTTTGTCTGATGTATTATTATGATAAAGCCTTACCATTTGACAACGAAACTAAAAAAAAAACATTTATCCCGACTTTGACCTTGTTTTTCTTCTTATATGATATCGATGGGGACTTTTGACATTTCATTTATAACGGTGTTCCAAACATTCGTACCAATTTTTTGCTGTGTTGTACGAATTATGTCAACCTTGCATGTCTGCGTTGACCGGATTATATTACACATGGTATCTCAACAAAAAAATAGTATTTATTGCAGTAAGTAACACTGGTTTAGGCTCAACAATGTTATATTTGCAAAATAAAATTATATCAAAGGTGCTTTTTCAGAGCGTATAAATACAAAAAAAAAAAGCGGCAATAAAATTTAACTAGTGGTGTAACTATGAACATTATTTAAATCCATTCCTCTTCATTCTATTTCTATTTTATCTTATAAATAAATATATGTTTACGCTGAAGTGAAAAGTTAGTGTGTTGCTTAAGAGCCAATTGATTTGGATCGCGTGTAAAGTCAGCACTTGCAGCACAAAAGTTTCTTTACGGGCTTGTTGTACAAATAACTATTTCTTTTATTTTACTTCATATTACGTAAAAGAATATTTTGAATTCTGATATTAATAGGCGTTTCACATATACCGGGCGTCATAAACGACCAACATTTTTATTTATGTAAGTAATCTACTGATCCTATAAAGACGAAAAATCTCCTCCTAATAATATTGGCTACTTTTCATGTCAAAAACATAAACGTTTCCTGTGATATAGGAAATTCAAGCAAGGGAAAATCTAATTTCAATCAATCTACAAACCTTGTTGACACTATTCGTGTTACCTGTGCTAACTTTTACCTCGTTCAGAGGAAAAACAATACCATAAAACGTGCAGGTCCGTCAGTCAGTCGACAACGATGTGACCATATTTTAGTTTATTTTTATTAAATTGATATTCAGTAATTGTATTTAGTTAATTATTTTGTAATCATCCAAAACAGAAATCAAATATTTTTTAATACTTTATGCAACAAATTGGTGAATTATCTGTTTTTTACTATCAGCAGTGTCAAGAATAGTATTTTGAAGATATTTTTCACTCCATTTCATCAGGATAATCCCTGTCAAATGAAACCAAAATGAGTGATTGTGGCCAGAGCTATACAAAAATAATTCTATTACAGCATAAACTCTGTGTGATGTGGAAATTAGGTTATCCTATGCCAAAGCCTAGAATTAAATAATTTGTAGAGAAATCTAATTACTTACCCCTTATGTTGCTGAATTAATAAGAAGTCCGAAAGTCCTTAAGAATGATGACATTTTTTTTTTGCCATGACTTAGAACTTACTTGAAGTATCAATCTAGATCTTAACCTTCTCATCAGCAATCGTTTTGATAAGATTTTATTTTTGTTTATAATAATTATTATTTATTTATTCATTAAGACTACAGAGGTCCACTGTGTCTGTGTTAGTAAAAAAAATCTCTTAGCCTATGGTAATACTTAATAACTAATAAAGATTTGGTCAGATCTACCACGCAGCGTAGGCTCAAGTGGGCTATCTTCTGGAGCTGTTAATAATTGTATTATTAGTTAATTTGTTTATTACGTGGCCGTTCCCCCAAACCGATTCAGAGAGAGCTTACTTGAGAATAATAAAAATCTATTTACTTTCATTACATTATTTGATTACCAAATCCACAGTTATCAGTTACTAATTCACTGGCATTTAGAATTACACCGCAAACTCGATGCTCTACTCGACTGCATTGAGCCAAAATTCACGCGTTCTACAAATAAAAATGTGGCCAACAGTCCCCTACCAATTGCGTCAAATCAAATCGTTGGATTACAGTCCTATCACTAGTGTTTATCACTTGCCCAGGGCCATTCGGCCTCCGACGAAATAATTTCGGCAAATGACGTTTAGGCACCGAAAACGTCGGAAAACGTCGGTAATTGCTCTCTCGCTATATAAATTGGCTGAGTGTGTTACCGGCAGTGGGAAGGGCTTCGGCTCTAACTAAGATATCTCGATTTGAGGGATTTCTTTTTTGATGATTTCATTGTGGCAAATTGATGTTGTCGATAACAAGAAAACTATAACTTGGGTACACTACTCGTATTCGACAAAATGTAAACTAAATTATCTTTCACAACTCAAATAAAATGAAAATCTATTAACACAGGGCTTTCGTAAGAGTTTATGAGAAAAAAAATATAGCTAAGACACACATAACCTGAAATAATTATGATTTATTATAAATTACACTTATCTACAAATATACAACATTATTTGTAGTAAATGCGAAACCTGAATATAGTCGGTTCAGAATCAATAACTGAATCGATTCCAATAATCATTTTTATTCCTTATTATATTTTTTCCCAAACATATTTTAAAAAGGTCACAAGTTGTACACCACTGAGACTAAGTACAACACAGGTCACGGCAGGTCATAGCGGGTATGAGCCAGCGAACAGCTGGGTGCGGGAGCAAAACAAACCCTCAGTGGCCCGGATAGCCCGGTGACCATGTGTTTGTGTGGAAAACCAGGTTACATAATAAACTTATTATCACTTTGTGATTTTTCATGATACAGTTATGAAATTTTTATATAGATTCTTTGCATAAAAATACTAGAACCGTGGTCCAGGTTTCGCATATATTACGCTTCTGATTTTGCCTAAATTTTCTAAAATCGAGAACCGCAAGTAGTAATCTTTAGTAGCACTCCTGCAAATGAGGTTTGTCGATGGAGCTAGGGCGGTGCTTCTCGCAATTACCGCGCACCAGCGGGGCGCCACCGTCGCTCCCGCTGCACAGGAATTTATGGCAGGCGCGTGTCAAACACATTTTTACACGATAACAAAAAAACGGTAATGAGCAGGAAATTCTGGACTTAATTGTGACAGATTACCTGCAGAACTCTGGTATTGTTATTGAAAACATTATATAAATATAGCTATTGTGAATCTTTAGTGTTATTGCCTTTTAAAAACACAATACAGCTTACCTACAAGTTACAGTATGACTTACTTGACTTAAGACCCTACATCCCCGCTGGGGAGTGTCCACAGTAACAACCCATTCTGATCGGTCTTAAGCTTTTTGCTTTACCGCTAATTGTCAAACCGATGGCCATTACTTACTTTATCGAGAACTACCACGCCTCTTGCCAACATGTTATATTTTTTCCAAAATATATTTTAAAAAATGTCATAAGTTGGACATTACCGACACTAAAGTACAACACAGGTCACGGCAGGTCATAGCGGGCATTAGACGCCAATGTACAGGTGGGTGCAGGAGGAAAATATTCCCTGTGGCCCGGATGGCACGATGACCATGTGTTTGTGTGGACAACCAGGTAACATAACAAGCTTATTTATAACTTTGTGATTTTTCATGATACAGTTATGAAATTTTGTACATAGATTCTTTGCATAAAAATACAAGACCCGTGTTTCGGGTTTCGCATATACTAAAAATAAGGTTGTTTTTTTTATTATTGATAGGTTTGCGCTTGACCGCTATCTCACCTGATGGTAAGCGATGATGTGATCGACGATGGAGCGCGCTACCCTAGAAGAAACCTATCCACTCTTGACTTAAAGATTCCTGGTATACATATGTGAATTTGTTACAAGTTACAGAATTTCCTTTTTTTTAGCCAAATCATCAAATTACTTCTCCCGCTCTGCTCTGCGCTCTAGAATGATACAAAGACTTTTAATCTGATTAAACCCCCAGTTCCTTTAATTGCTATTTGTGGTCTATGGCCAAAGTGATACTTTCAAACATCCCTGCAAACAATATATTCTTAAACTATACCTAAAAGCGGTTATACAAACTTAAACTCACAGATATAAAGTAACATCTTCATTCTATCTTCACTACAGAACGAGAAGGAGACTTTTCTCATGTAAATACCAAAGGAACTAATTCTTTTCAAAAATAAAGACTACCAATAAAATACCCCCTTAAGTAAGTAAAGTCTGAAGTTATTATGTCTGGTTATTTGTAGGGGCTTACTCTTCGCAGTAGCAGTCATATAAAGTCGTGGCGGGGAATTTACGCGAGGACTGTGCGCCTGGCATTTTTGAGTTAATTCACCAAACATTATGTGCATCGCATTCTGAGGATTGAGTCGGAACGCTGCGGTTTTAGATGGAGTTTTTGATCGAAATTTTTAGCAACGTTTGTATTTGATAAAAAAAAACGGTAATTTAAAAAACTAAAAAACTCGACTGCTTTTCTGAGTATTCATGAAAAAGCCCTAAAACAAGAAAGTCGTTGTACCCGATTGCACTTAACTATATAATATTTTAAATACAAGATAAATTGTAGCAGTCGGGACCCATTCTAGAAATGGAGGCTTAGTGAATTGAGAGCACATACCTATATTACATTGCAGATTATTCCAATCTACTGACTAGACGGTTGACTTTCTAGAATGGGTCCCGACTGCTACAATTTATCTGTCACTCTCACAGTAAATACGAATCTAACGACACCTCTCAAGCTAAAATCCATCGAGCCGTTCAGGCTGCAGAGCGTGCTAAACAATTATACATACATACATACTCTCGAAAAACATAACCCTCCTTCTGGCGCAGTCGGGTAAAAAAGGCTTTTTAGTGGAGTTAAACTACTCGTATCTTACAATAGGTACCATCGCGGTAATTTCTGCTTGATAACTTAAAAAAATTTTGCTTGAATACTGCGGCGCGGTGGCAAATCAAACCTTTGAAGTTTTCGTTTCGAGTGCAAGCAAAAATGAACTTAGCGGTGGTCAGGCAGAAGAGTCTTTCATAGTATATGTAACACACACATATTTTCTTGTCAAACTCGCCAAACGTTGCTCTGCCATATAAATTAATTAATAAAGAAAAAAATTAACGGCACTACCGTTAATTTTTTTCTTTGTAGTTATTGTGAGGATAAAAAATAGCCTACGACCTATTCTCAGACCTATTTTTTGGTCTTTACATATGAAATTGTCGTTTTTTTAAGCGTGTTGCTTAAATTGGAATTATAAATTCAAATAAACTTTATTTTAAAGTTATATTATTCTTTTTTCGAAATTAGGTATTTTTGGTATCTTTGTGTTTAGTAAATATTTTCTGTAATATCGCTAAGCTTATATATATATATATATATTTTATAGCTATATGTTTTTCTTTTTCATATTAAGAGTTCCAACGTAGAAACTCCAAAAATTCAACGAAAAAAAATCATGAATATCGGTCAAACCATTTCGGAAGAGTTCGGTAGCAAACACAATGTGAGATTTTATTTATATGTATTAGATTATCTACAATAAAGAAAATGGACACTGTCGTCTCGCTTTGCAGTCTTGAAATATCTAGCACTACCTCAATAACAATTCCTGGAGCTTTATCATAACGTGTTAAAATGCAAAATCGAGAAAGAAGAATAGAGCTATTCACAAGCCTAAGATAAGCCTTGAGCACAGGCGAAGAGTAGCCAGCCTTTCGGTGTTTTACAGGATGCATTTTGGAGAGTGTGCAATAACATTACTTGATTCCGCCATCTCAGTTTTACCATCGGACAACCCGACGTACGGCGAATACCCACCCTTATGTTGTTGAAACTTCTAAGCGTTTTGCCTCGTCGTTTATACCGCGTACATCGAGGGACTGGAACAGTTTGCCTGCTACGGTATTCCCGTCCGATTATAATTTAGGTGTCTTCAAGGCTAGAGTGAATAGACTCTTAATGTGTAAACTAGTGCGCCTCACCACCAACGATTGCATCACTGCATCACTAGTTTATATCAATTAAAAAAAACACCCTATATAGCTCCATCCCTTTAACATTTCAGTTTAGGTCGTCAAATGGATCGCGGTAAGAGCTCGTAGTAAGCCCTCTGTTCTTCATAAACGATTTTAAATAACAGACGGTTTTATAACTGCTGTCAAAAAAAGGTCACAAATAAAAAGCAACGCTTTTGAACCGTATTCTGTCTTCCATGTTCAAAATCCTTAACGATAGGCCAAGAGTTTTTGCTTCATCTCTCCATTTTTGCAGTTACATTTTCGCAATTACATTTTCGCTTAAATTCCGGTGAACAAAAATTGTATTCTGGAAGCTTCCAGAAATCTATGTATGCTCAAATGATCGAAATAACGAGAACCTGTCATCCGCAGAGCAGAATTTCAAAGCTTGTGTTTTATCAAATACCTATGTAAAATTTTAAAGGGATTTTTCATCAGTGATATGTTTTGGTCGTTTGTGAAACGTTTATCTATATATCCACCGTTAAATTTTGATCGTTTTAAGCCCGTAGAGGGTCGATTCGGTACATGAAACACTATCGAAGTATCGATTTATAAAGATAAAATTAAAAAATAAAAGATTTTTTTTAAACTCGAAATAATTTACGCATATACGAAATTAAATTATTTAAGTAAATGTCAGCTGAGCGAGTTCAATGACCTGTAGGTAGTTAGTAGGTAACGACCGACAGCTACTTACATGGTCATTGACTCGTTTACTTAAAGAAATTAATTTCGTATATGCGTATATTAATTGTAGTTTTATGAAAAAAAGTACTTTTTTATCTTGATGATGATGTTTTTCATGTACCGGATCGACCCTCCACGGGATTAAAACGATCAAAATTTAACGGTGTATAAAAGCAAAATACCACTTACTGATTAATCACAAAATCTCAGAAACTATACCTAACACCTACAAACTTATTTAGTAGGTAGTTTCCTTATAGGGTGTAGACATTAGCTAAGAACGGATTTTACGAAACTTCTCCCCCAAGGGGATAACAAGGGGGTTAGAAGGAAAAACCGACCTTCACACGGGCGAAGCCGCTGGCAGAAGCTAGTTAATTATAAAGTCCAAGTCTCTTCACAACATTTTCTTTGACCCCTGTCAGTGATAACTAAGACTTTGCTCAAGAACCATACAATAGAACGGAAATACAAGAAAATAATCATCACTGAAAATCTTTACAATAATCCCTTTCAGTAAGGACATGCTTAGAAAGATTGCTTTAAGTAAGTACTTTTACGGCGTTCAGTTTACAATCTTACGCGAGTAGAACTAATACTTTTACACTGTAGAACTAATGTTACTGTCTTTGTCAATAAAATGGCGTTTACGCTCGGCTCTAGATTAGTAACAGTCTGAAGGATATCGAAGTAATTAAAGTTAGAAGTTAGATCAAAGTCCAAGAAACTCTATAACAGTAAACACGATTGGATCTAAAAGACATAGAATACCTCAAACCTATATCAACTGTGGTTTTCATTCAAACAATGACTCAAAATACCTGTTCCATCGACATACTCAATTTTATAGTCCACATCACTACACCAACAGACCGCGAACCGATTTGATAGTTTCATAAAATCGATAAACCAAACACCAGTCTGTCAAACAGTAATCGAACATTCAATCTGTCTGCGAACAGGTTATAATCGAGGGGCGGGTAATATAATCGGATGGAACGCAGGCTGGGCGTGGATACAATATGCTAATTCAATGTTTGCCAAATGTACTGTGCCGATTCGATTCCACTCGTCGAACGAACAGACCTACGACACGCGGTGTTTATCGATAGTGATGCAATGCGACCTTTGTGCAGCACTATACTTTGAATTTGAATTTCGAGATCATTTCGATCCATCAACACAAACTAAGGGTTCAACTATAGAGTTGTGTATTTTAAGTCGATTTTTAAATGACTATTTATTTTTAAAGATCTTCTATAAAAGAAGTGTGGCTGGTGATTGAAATTGATCTTTATCATGACCAAAAATTTTTGATCCAAAATTTTGCAATTATCTGAAATTTTTAATTCAATTACATAAGTAATTGTAGGGAATGGTGTGTGAGTGCAGGAGGCGTGGGTGAAAATAGAATCCAATTTTTAACGCAAATATTCTAGTTGAATCACTTGGAGCCTGTTATTTTAAAGTTCCAACGGAGAATGTGGTATGGACAAATTCAATATACATTTTCCTTCGGTGGATTGCTCGTAGGAATTCACTACCCACACAGTTATTTTTGTTCAAACTCAATCTCAAAGACTCGATATTATTTTATTTCACATAGCCTACAAGGCCCCTAAAAAGTCAGAAGCTAGCGCACGGTTCGAAATGGTACGACCTTATGGGGAAGAACAAACAAAAGTAGAAGAAAACAGCTGTTTATAACCATGCGATAATTTCACTAAGTTCTTAATATATTTCAGAACCATAAGCAATAAACTGTGTGATAAAAGTGATAAAACATTCCAAAATTGAAAACATTATAAGATTGCTGGTCTGGGTAATCATTAAACCCTGGCCGTAGTCACGTCCCTGTAACGCAAAGAGCAACTAAAGGAACATAGGTGGGTTTTAGTCTGTAAAAATCTGTCGAAACGAGTCAGAGTGGGAAAAGTATTTTTTTGTTTTCCCGCCTTCAAAACAAAAGGTTGAACACTGAACAATGCCTGTCCTAACTTCAAAATGAACAAATGGTCACATCACTACGAGTAAACATACTGTGCATTGGACTATGCACTAGTTCGAACGCAACGCAATACTCACTGATTGTCCAAGAATGTTAGTGGATTGTGAAAATATCGGTTTCAGTGATATTGTACCTATCACCTATACTACTACATAGGTCGTTTTGGCAGAAATATTATCTATACTTTTTCTGTCAATCATAGGAAATACAAGCCAAGTGACATAGTTTATGATATAGAAAAGTGTCAAAGAATAACTAGGCCAATATATAGGGTCTGCAGTTGCTAGTTGGGCCAATGATTACGTTCATGCAGTACATTTTTTTACACATCATAACTTTTTAGTTAATTTTAGGCGTCTACTGTATTTTTATGATGCATCAATCATGAATATTTATTTTACTTTGTGAAGTATTATTTACTATTCAACATCCATTAATACAAAAAAGCGAAAGAGTTTCTGGGTTTTTTTTTTAAACAGTCGGATTAAAAATAAATTTTATATGGGATAGCCAAATATACGACAAATAGTATAAAATTATGTGATCATCTAGCTACTACGGAAGAGGAGTAGTAACCAAAACGCAGATAAAGCCAGGGCCAGCTAGTAGTTGATAAGAGTTTTATTATATTGACATATTATTATTTTTAATTATTAAAGCGATCAATTTGTAATAGATTTGACATATTATATCGATTTCGTAACTACTTAAGACTTGAATTTATATCAAAACAGGAATAATTGTAATCAGATACTTGTAAACGAGAAAAGTGTTTGTGTGCCTAATTTAAGGTAAAAAAGCAAGTAAAAATTACTATATTATATATTATAAGAGACCCTCTAAGCAAGTATAAACCTATCCAGAAATAATAAACGTCATGACACATCATAATTTAATCGAAATACATCCTCTGTTGGACACAGACCTCCCAGTTCACCTTGTGGGAGGCCTTCCTACACTGCGTCTTCCTGTGTGAGGTCACCCGACCAGCAACCTTTCGGCTCTATCAACCATTCTGTTCTGCGAACAATGAGCCCTGCCCACTGCCATTTAAGTTTGATGATTCTTCTGGCTATGTCGGTAACCTTGGTTCACCTGCGAATATCTTCATTCCTGATGCAATCAGACAAGGAAACCTCGAACATCGCCCTTTCTATTGCACTTTGAGTGAGTTTAAAGCGAAAAACTTCAATCTGCATGATTCTCATGTGTTTTGACTATTAAATGTTTGCTGTATGGACTTTAAAAGAGATTTTGACCCCTGAGTTTGTTTCGGTGTTTCTTTTCAGGGTAGTCAGCTAGGAAACATCGGCCTCATCTAGATAAAATTAACGAAAAAAAAAATTGACGTGTAAATTTATCATTTAACAGATATCTACGAGCAATATGCTCTGCCCACTGCCACTTAAGTTTGATGATTCCTCAGACTAAATCCGTAACCTTGGTTGGAGGGTAACCAGACCACTAGTCTCATAATATTTCTAGAACCAATTCACTAAACGTTGCAGTATCAGTCCACTTAGCTTTTCATACATAAACCATTAACTGCGCTGGCTAAGAAACTCGAGCTATAAAGTTGAACCGTTTAGTCATCCTTACAGCCGGATTTCCTTTAGTGTATAAATTGTGAAGCAAGTAAGTAGCCTCTCGAACATTCTAAGACGAGAATTACTCAGCTCTCTAGGCGCCCGTGTTTTATATTCGCGAGTTAAATTCACTACACTTTAGACTTAGCGGATTATTTAGACAACGTAACTAGATGAATTATTCTAGGAAATTAGGTTTAAAAAATTAGTTTTCCAGGTGTTTAGGTCCCCACTTAGAAAAAAGAAAATTCTGCCACGTTGAATTGCAATGCTAATTCTAACTTCCTTAGTAACTACTTTATTTTTAGAACGCGTCTCTTCTAACCACGAAACTTGTTCCTTTCCTAATAAGCTGTCTTTTAGCTAAAAGCTGTATCGATTAGGATATTACAATCTTAGTTTTTGCTGTCTCCGTAATAGCATTAGCCTTATAATGTTCCTAATGCTGGGACCCACGCCTCCTCTCAAGGAGAAGGAATGGGCCGCCGTAATCCACCACGCGGGCCCGGTGCGGGTTGGTGGATGTCACATGTCTTTGAATTTTGGGTTCTAGGACACGCCTGTTTCCTCACGATGTTTTCCTTCATCGTTTTGAGAGCAATGGTGATGATATAAATTACACAAAGTAATGCGCCTGGCTGGGTTTGTACCTGCGACCTACAACTCGTATGTTGGGGCCTTAACCACTCGGCCACCACTGGTCTCAATATGTGTCCGTAATACGTCTGTGCTTTACCAGTACATAGTCGTCATCACCTTTTCTAGAAAGCTTACCCACCGCATCCATCCCACCCGGATCATCAGGATTTCCATGACAGCTGGAGGGCTGTTTAGCATGGATCACAAGTATTTTACCAAGCTCTTAATTCTTCTGTATCTTTGGCCTTAATCTAGTGTAAGGTATAACCATACAAATTCATAAAATTTTCTTCTACCTAATAAAATACTGGCTAAAATCTGTTACTCAAAAGCCAGATACGCATGCAGTTACTTTAACATTATACCAGAAGTTTAGTTAGAAATGATTCTCTTCTGTACTATAATTCATCATCTTCCTCCTGCGCTCGTCGTGATGGCCCCATAGTTAAGGCACTCGCCTCTCGTGCATGTAGTTGCTGGTTCGTAACTGGGCTAGTACTAATGTGAATTTTTCAACTCATATGTAAAATACTTACCGTACCTCGGAAAGCACGTGAAGCGTTGTTCCCGGTTGTCATTCGTATGGTATCTATGACGGTCGTTACAGGTAGTCAAAGTCTGACCATCAGTCTATCCAAGGAGTATTTTTTTGCCCAGTAACTGGGTTACGGAGGTCCCATAGGTAGTCGTTCGCCATGGAGGCTCTCGGGCCTCGATTAAGGGGGCTCTTTAGCGCATGCTTGGAGAGGGGCCAGTTCCCACTTCGCTGGAAGACGGGAACACTGGTCCTCATAGCGAAGCCGGGGCGCCCTGCGGACTCTCCGTCCGCGTACCGGCCCATTGTGCTGCTCGACGAGGTGGGCAAGCTCTTTGAAAGAGTCATTGCAAACCGCCTCGTCGCGTGCCTAGCACGGGTGGGGCCGGACCTTTCGGACGGACAGTTCGGCTTTCGCAGGATGCACTCCACGGTGGATGCCATCATGCGCGTGCGAGCCCTCACGACGGGGGATGCGGTGGCCCAGGGCAGGTGTGTCGTGGCAGTGTCCTTGGACATTGCCAACGCCTTTAATTCCCTGCCCTGGAGTAGCATTGGAACGGCACTCCGGTACCACCGGGTGCCCGACTACCTCTGTCGTGTGATCGAGGCCTACCTATCGGAGAGGTATTATCTACCCCGGTCACCAGGGAGAGTGGAAACGTCGAGAGATGTCGTGCGGTGTTCCGCAGGGATCGGTACTAGGACCACCCTTGTGGAACATCGGATACGACTACGTGCTGCGCGGCGACTTCCCCGACGGGGTCAGCGTGGTCTGCTACGCGGACGACACGTTGGTCCTAGCGCGGGGAGAGTCGTACCGGACGGCGGTCGAACTAGCGACACGCGGGGTTGCGATAGTCGTTGAAAGGATCCAGCAGTTGGGACTCGAGGTGGCACTGCACAAGTCCGAGGCCATGTGCTTTCACGGCCCTCGGGGTGCGCCACCACCGGGTTCCCAGCTAAAGGTAGGAGGGATTCACATCAGCGTCGGGTCGACGATGAAGTACCTGGGACTCGTCCTCGACAGCTGGTGGAACTTCAAGGAGCACTTCCGACGTCTGGCTCCCAAACTGAATCGGACTGGGGCTGCTCTCGGGCGGCTCCTGCCCAACCTCAGGGGACCAGACGCCTCCTGCCGGAAGCTCTACGCGGGAATCGTTCGGTCCATGGCCCTTTACGGGGCTCGGGTGAGGGCACCGACGTTGCAACAGCAACCGAAGGCCCAGCTGAATGCGTGCCAGAGGGTCATGGCAATACGCATGGTGCGAGGGTACCGAACGATTTCCCGCGAGGCGGCGACCCTCCTTGCTGGCCAACCGCCATGGGATCTGGAGGCAACAGTCCTTGCACACATGCGCGATAAGAGCATGGAGATGCAACGCCGGGGCGAAATTCCGCTGCCACGACAAGTCGAGGCATGGCGGACAGAGCTCCGGCGGGATCTCATGGCGAAATGGCGTCAGCGACTATCGCAACCTCGTTCGGGGCGCGCCACAATTGGGGCGATAAGGCCCATCTTTGAGGCGTGGCTGGAAAGACCTCACGGCGCTCTCAACTTCCGCACGACGCAGGTGCTTACCGAACACGGAAAGTTCGCTAAGTACCTGTTCCGGATTCGTGCGGAGGATTCGCCCGGGTGTCGCCACTGTGCGGAACACCCGGAGGACACGGTGGAGCACACTGTAGAGGTGTGCCCCGCCTGGGCGGAGCATCGCCGTGTCCCCGTGGGGGCGATCGGCGGCAGCGATCTCTGTCGCCGGGCCTTGGTTCAGGCCATGGTCCGTAGTGAGGAGGGATGGCAGGCGGTCGCCTCCTTCTGCGAAGCAGTAATGCTAGCAAAGGAGGAGGCCGACCGCATCAGGTCTGCCTGATGCGGTCGGCCCCGTTGCCTCTGGGCAACGGGGCGCTCGCCCCAGCCGCCGCCGGGATTCCGATCCCGATTTCCGGCCACCGTAGGCGCGGGCTTGCGGACGGCGTGCAATGGGTAGCACGCTGTCCGATCGTCCGGTAACCGGCCGGACCGAGCCCAAGTCGTCGACGGCGGGATTTGTCATTGGATGATTTTACATAACATAAAAAAAAAAAAAATAGGTAGTCGTTCCAAGTAAAGCTAAGGAGATGATGATCTTCCTACCCTCTATCCGATTTTACATGGGGTCGTCACAAGACGTTTTTTTCTTCCATTCTGTGTTGTCAACAGGACACTATTACTGACTGCCTTTTCTTTCATATCAGTCCTCACACAATCCATTATTTTGCTCTCTTCCTCTGCATCCATTCACATGTGTGTATACTCGTTATTCTTTTACTAATATGCGTTTCATCCCTCCTATTCACAACCAAGATAAACGATTGCCTTTTAACTTCAATACTATAATTATCGTTCAAAAGTCTACCACTTAAAGGTTTCACCACTAAGTAAGATACGGTCCACACGACGCGTCACGTCACCGCAGCGGCGACGCACAGTTGCGGAACACAAATCGACATGTGACTTGACTCATATAATTTATTCCTGAACCAATGCAATAAATGTAATCTATGCCAATTTCTTCATTTTACACTGCTAATAAAACCGAATAAAAACAAGTAAATACATAAATATCCAAATTCGCTTGCGCTTGTATTCCCTATCAACGCACAAACAATTTAGAGATATCACGCAACTGAGCGCTGCCGCTTCGGCGTCAGAATGGGTAGTCTCGCTGCAGTCATTCGTGTAGTATTTGTTACGTCGATGCAGTTACTCTATAAAACGATGTAGTTACAGCGCTGCGTCGACGCAACGTGCCATGTGGAGCGCCCCTAACACGGAACTCCGCGGTTATGGTAACACAACGCGTATAGCTAATACCCGCGCTTCCACAGACTCACTTACGGCGGCGCAAGGTTGCAATATGCAATACATTATACGCCACAATATTCCCAGATTTATTGAATTTTCCAGCAAACTATGCTGTAATGAAGAAGACGGGTTTCTGGGTTATTGCTTCGTTTACTTTTTAATTTAGTTTGTTTTATAATAACTTTTTTTGATGCGGAATTACCATGGTAGAGTAGGATGATGTCAGTTTTTGTTTAATAGTAAGTACCTAATTACTGAACTTAGATATTTACAATAAGAAAGATAGATAGACAGATATACTCTTTATCGTACACCATAAATATAATTACAATAAACTGAAAGCAGATAAGCAATAGTGTGTCAAGCCACATAGTCTTCATTTTGAGAAAAAGGCGTCTAAAGATTTCACAAGAATTTTAATTAAATTGTTATTTTAAAAAATATCTGCTTAGTTTTTTTTTCTATTATTTTATAGGATGAGTAAGGGCTTAAAGTAGTTTAGTATCATAAAAAAGCTGGAAAATTAGTAGATTAGCGATAAAACCGTCTATTATGACAATAACAGCTGACAGTAACTGTCATAATGGACGGTTTTATCTAAAAGTTTTTTTCAGACAACATTTGAATGTATTTGACTAAGAAAGAGAAAAAGATAAGCAGGCGGTTCATTTTGAGCTTGCCTTAAATTCATATCACTATACAGTTTTTAGAAAACCAATTTAGGAAATGGAAAGGAATAATCGCAGTTAGAACCGATTGGATCCGATTTAGTGTAAATTGAGGGTCTGACCGCTCTACTTCCTAAATTTTCTACGATTTAGGATAGTGTAATCACGACGCTGCAATTTAGAACGAATATCTGTATATTTGGATTTAAAAAAACATATTTATAGAGCTTTTTCGCTAATGTGAATATAAGAAATAATCGAATTGCTTGGAATCAAGTCTCAAGTTCCTAAACATGCTCTAGTTCCATATTGAACCGCTTTTTTTTAACAACAAATATCGTTTTACCTCACTCTTTCTATTTATCCTTTTCCCCAATCTAATATCGTTTTGATAAGTACGGCGTCATCGATCGAAAATTCGAAATGTTCATCCCAGTACGATCCTTCTTCTCGAATGCGTCGTCTGTACGATTTAGAATTCAATTTAGTGTAGTGTGATCACTAGCTAACAACTCTTCTTCCCAATTGTTCCTAAATTGGTTTCCTAATTATTATTTTTTGTGGGTTCATATCATCCAATGACATCTTCGCCCAATTAAATCGCCCTTGAGTGGAGCGTAAGATAGTGTCAGATTTTTACTGGCTAAACAACCCACCCCGTTTCTTCTTAGCCCTGCATACCGGGGCCGGACATTCCTTTCAGAAATCAGTCCATTGTCCCAGTGGGCTTCGACCCTGCTGGAAAGGAGAGTTTACTGACAACTCCTTGAGGAGCGTAGGAACAGTGCGCGCCGTCGACGACTTGGACTCGGTCCGCCTATAGCTCGCCGTCCGCAAGCCTGCGTCAACGGAGGCCAGAAATCAGGATCGGAATCCCAGCGGTGGCTGCGGCGTGAGCGCCGTTGCATCGTGCGGTCGGTCTCCTCTTTTACTAGCATTATTGCTTCGCAGAAGGAGGCGACCGCCTGCCACTCCTCCTCGCTCCTGACTATGGCCTGTATTAAGGCCAGGCGCGAGAAAAACTGGATAGTGTAATATGCCTTTTACTGACACGAGCAAACCATTCCACAGCCACCTGCTTGAACTGCAAACGACTTATCATAAAAATAAGCAAATGAATGAGCATAATGTTTTAACTGACTTTCAAAAAAGCAGGAGTTTTTCAAGAAGACTGAATGTTTATCGATTTTGATATTTTTTTTTTTTGTTTTTATTAAATTAGATGAAAATCTGATGAAGAACTTCACGCATAGGTCATCAAAAATGTTCTGGGATTGCTCCAACGCAAGATATGTTTATTACTAACACTATTTCATAAAAGAAAAGAAAAGAAAGAAAGAAAAACATGTTTATTTGGCACACCATGATTACAAACAAAAGTGATTGCAAATTTTAATTAAACATAAAATGAAAAAAAAAATAGAAATATAAACTAATAACAGAACATTATGCCGGTATGTTCTGAAGGGGAACCTACATTATTATTATTATGTGTAAAATTCAAACTGGTTTACCCTCTTTTTTCACCAATTGTTCAAATTCCATGATATTGTGTTATGAATCCGGGCATAACTTTTGTTTATGGACGAAGATATTTTTTTAAGCTCTCGCTTTTCCCAAAATCTGGACCTTTTCTTTGAGGTGGGAAATCTGCCAGTAACTTCTCTTGCTCTAGGACGTGTCATGCTCCCTCAAATGTCTCGCTGATGGTGGCACGTGTTATTAGGTCATTCAGTTCCCTTCAAAATGGTTCAGCTGAGTGGGGCTGAAGCACGCGTCATGCTCGTGAACGGGCGCCGTCAGTAGGGACTGGTCATCTCTTAGCTGCCAGTAGCTCAATTCAATTTCTATTTTTTTAATTAGTTCATTTTATTTTTTTATTACTTATCTGCATTGTGCTCACATAATAAAGCGACAAGAAAAATGTAACCAAGATTTATGTAACTCATAATATGATTTTAAAAGAGTGTCCATGGAGTTTCTTGCACGTTCTTCTCCATAGAGATCTACGCTTTGGAACGTGCAATTTAGCTTTACTTTTTTTTGGACTGACCGACATTGACAACTCAAAAGTGCCTATAATTGGTCTATTTGAAATAAACTATTCTGATTCTGACTTTTACTGACTAAAACCACACCTTATATCCTTCAATTGCTATACGTTCTAGAATCACGGGCTATATGTTGTAGATCTGATCATATGACTTTGGAGTTCTGCCTTGTCTGTCAGCTTACCTAGTATAATGTTACGCATGGGAACAGCATGACTAAACCCAGTATAGCTTCATTTATCTATCAAGAATGGCATATAAACAGCAGACCATAACTTCATTTGCCGGAGTCGGCTCAGCGTGCTTTGATTAAAATTTATCGACCTAAATTCTCATTTGTTTGGCCCTTTGTTCGCGTTACCCGTCCATAGTAACATGGACAAATTATTTCTAATTCGCTTTTGGGTACGCTTGATGTATTATGTAGATAGCGTGTAGAACTAAAGAAAATATTTAGGATTCTGAATTTGACCTATTTTGAATTTTAGTCCGTAAAAATCTGACACTTCCTTTAGCACCCTTAGCGAAAGAAGTTATTTAGCGAGAAAGAAAGAAAGATAATTAATTTAGCACAACACAAGGTACACAAACCAAAACTAGGTATACACAAATAAAAATACATAACTAGCTGACCCGGAGAACTTCGTACCGCCTAAAATTCGAATTTTTCTCACCGTTTAAACCTTCCCTGGACTGTTACAAATATTTCAAGACCAAAATTAGCCAAATCAGTCCAGCCGTTTTCGAGTTTTAGCGAGACTAACGAACAGCTATTCATTTTTATATATAAGAAGATATTATAGGACTGAATTTCACGGGCGACAACATATTCCTACCTATTTCTATCTGTGCTACAGTTGGCTTCCAATTTAACTGGATGCAGCTCAATACCCAGGTATTCACATTAAGTGACAGCACCTACATACATACGTGAATGAAAAAACTACGAGGTCCCCAAAGTGAGTTGCATTTTCGTGTCAACGCGTTTTCATTTTTTTAAATCATCTTTACGAGATAGTATCTCCCTGTGCACTCGATATTTTTCGCGACTTCTTTAGCATCGAGATTAAACCACGTACCATAACTACCAGTAACCATAACCACCACACTAACCATATCATTTTTATTCCAAACTTTTTTAGGGCACTATTGATGATAAATACATGAAAATATATTCAGTAATTTATCACGCACATACCAATAGATAGACGCAGTAGATGACTTTGTAATAAAATAAGTAAGGATATGTCAATCAGAGCCAAAAAATCATTGTACTGGTGAAGGAATAGTTCAAATAAAATGATCAGTTTGATTTAATTTAAAGTTTCTTTTCTTCATTCTAAAACATTTTAACAAAAATTTGATGACAAATAAGTTTTTTTTTTTCACAATAGCATAACATACTTTTTATCATCATCATAATCAGCCTTTTTAATGTTCCCACTGCTGGGACTCAGACCTCCTCTCTAGGAGAGAGAATAGGCCGTAATCCACCACGCGGGCCCAGTGCGGGTTGGTGGATGTCACATGTCTTCGAATTTTTGGTTCTAGGACATGCCGGTTTCCTCACGATGTTTTCCTTCACCGTTTTGAGAGCAGTGGTGATGAAATAAATAATACAAAGTAATGCGCCTGACTGGGTTTGAACCCGCGACCTACGACTCGTAACTGCTCTCTTCTCTCTACATACTTTTTATAAAACAATATTTGCTCAAGAATTTTGCCCAAAATTGTGTTCAAAATTAGGTAAACACGTTCGGCAAACAGATCGCTTGTATTAACGATTATCGCATTTGTAGCCGAGACTCTAATTACACGGCTATTACTGTTTCATATTGTGAGAGTAAAGAGACTTTATTGCATGTAATTAAACTTATATTGAGAGGGATATTGGTCCAGTTTAGGAGTTAATTGCATTGGTTATGAAACATGATCTTGTTTAGTTCACAAATAATACTAAGAACATTTAAACTAGAACTACATTAGACCGACGCACAAGTGTAAGACGCCTGATTTGTACGTAGAACGACGTAGCGTGGCGTGGACCAAGTGTAGCTAGCTCTACACGTCTAGTTGCCATATAAAATGTATGGAGACCGACTCCGCCCAGTGGTGCTATTCTCTAAGAAAACGCAGCCCTGCCTCAACGACGAACACCCAAATAGGATACATTGGATTGTCAACCTAATTTACCTATAAATTGGATTGTTAATTCAATGTTTCCTATTTGGATGTTCGTCTTGGCGGCAGCGCTGCGTTTTCTTAGAGAATAGCACCATAGATCGGCGTGTGTGGTACACATGTGCGCAATGTAGTTCTAGCATTGCTATAATAGCTACTCTATAGCTTCCTTATTCTAAAGATACATTATTTGGTGAGGAAAAGATGAGGTAAAGAAGTTATTTGACGTTTTCCCATAAGAACAAAAAGATACAGAAAGAATAAAAGGTATGTTTGTCACGAATGATGTTCAGTGGCTATTTTTATTATTCACAAGTTTATTCCTAGTGGAATTTGTGATGTAAAATTGGTGTAGTTTTGTATCTGAAGTGTGTACACAACTACACAACATTTGGAATCATAAAACAGGTGCGTTTTCTTACGAGGTACGTGGTAAATTGAAGCAAAAATTTTATATTGTATTATACATAGAAATGATTACTTAAGCAAATCTTACCGAGAAGGCCAACTCGATACATTTGCTGTCAAATACTGCAAACACTTAAGAATGTGTTACTTCCGCGTTGTAGTGTAAAACAAATGCTGCAATGCACAAACTGTGCAAAGACGTAAGCAAAAAAAAAAAGCTTTCTTCCAAAACTCGGTGAAGAATAATTTTAAACAGAATGTAGCCAATGTCTGTAGCTACTTCCAAAATATTATAATTCGTACATTTTGCCTTGATGGACTCGCCTATCTCAAAATAACGCGTCACTACCCCATAGAATAAACAAGCTGCCAAACACTAAAAACCTACCCTATTACACGAAAACAAAGTTCAATTTCAAACAAAGGCCTAACAAAGTTGAATAAGCAAACATAATTTCGAAAGCTAAATAATAAAGAACTGCTTTGTTCCATTAGGGGCTCGATGTTGGGGCTGTTTCGTCACGCACTAAGCTGGAAAGGTCCACGTCGTTCATTGAACAAACTTCCAAAGTGCGAAAGGAGGAACCCTTTCTTCGGGACGTATTTACTGAGCCATTGCATGAGATTTGTCAAAGAAAACTCGGGAACTGTACAAACAGCAGAGGTGGGAACGAATCAACTTGAGATAAATAAAGAGGATTGTTTTTGTGCATTCAAATCGTACAATGTTGCGTAAAACGGAACGGTTTGTGTTCGGTTTGTTGGTTCGCATGCTTCGATCAACAGTACATTGTTGATCGAAGTTTGCATGTCTATATTTTATACCAAAGTTGTTCTTTCATCTTTGTAATAACTAGTTGACTCATAATTATTTGATGAATATCTTAAAATATGGTTAAAAAATTCCTCCATCTCTCTGTCGACTGCAAGTTTTTTTCTTTTTAAATGATATAAACCAGTGCTTGAGTGTACAGATGTCAACATTATAAGGGTGGACATTCGCCGTACGTCCAGTACGCAGGGTTGTCCGACGATAGATGATGGCGAAATCAAGTCATGTAATTCCCGCGCAGAGTCGCACTCCCTCCAAAATGCATCCACTAAAATACTGAAAGGCTGACTACCCTACGACCGCGCTTTTTCTACGGCTTAGGTGCCTAAAAAACTCTGACCGAAGTATATTGTTGTTGTAGTCTGTTGTTTTGAAAAAACGGTATCGTTATAAAACTGTGGATACTGAAAATACTCGATACTAAAATTATCGAGAAGAAAGATTTTTACTTTTGTTTGTAATTAATAAATTCAAACACCGCAGATGCCAAAAAATCTTTCACCAATAGAATGCTACTTTTAGACCAAGATCCCAGAGCTGTCCGACATAACTTATTTTCACATGGATGAAACCTTAGGTTCTCATGTGCTTTGAACACCTATGTATTTGAGGAAGCCTCCCTTGGGGGCCCTGTGCAGGTAACGGTGAGTAGGTGAGAAAGGGAACTAAACATGAGAGTTACTTAACTTAATTTTTTATGGCTGATTCAAGTATTTTTTGTAGAATATTATTCTAAAGTAGTATCATAAGTGTCAGACACTTTCCATGGACCTAAACTTCTGTCAGACATTTTTAAAGCTCCTCAAAAAATAAATAAACTTTACTTACTTATTTTTAAATGTCTGATTCTTAAATCTGATATCCACATGCACACAGGTATTCAAAGCACATGAGACGCTACTGAGCACCTAAGGTTTCATTCATGTGAAAATAAGTTGTGTCAGCTCTGGGATCTTAGTCTATTTAACACTGACCCCCGATTTCTGATTTAAGCATTTGAAGTTGAGAATTACTCAAACTCTACTTTAGCCTGTAAACCTGTCGAAATTTGGCACTTAAGTATGGCTTGAGACGTTCTTAACTAAAAATACTCAATTCAGAAACCCGCCTTGAGTGACATAGGGATGCGCGTGAAACCGCTGGCAGTATCTAGTATCAGATACTTTCTACCCAGCATTTCGTTCAAAACTCTTGGTGTTCCTTTTAGAATCGGACATCAAACGCGCTATACAGGTACCAACCGTCCTTCACCGGCCACTCGTAATTCAGTGGTGGGGAAGATAAAAGCTGCTAAATCCCAGTAAAGGCCTTCCAATATATCGCCGGCTACATGGGGAATTGGATCGCTGGGAAAAATCTAACGTCCGGGATTGCATTGCTGTGTGCATGTATCGTTCTAGCTGACGATTTCAAACTGCACGATATTCACGTGAAAGATTGAGAGGTGTAGGTACTAACTGATACTCCTATACGAAACTCGTCGATTACAGATATCTAGTAAGGTGTTAGGTAGAAGAATATATTAATAGAAGAAAAGAATAACAAAAATAAGTTTTTTTTTTTTCAATTGATATAAACTAGTGCTTTACTTGGTAAGCAATGATGCAATAGTTAATGGTAAGGAGCAAATTGTTCCAGTGCTGCGATTTACGCAGTATAAACGACGTAACGAAACGCATAGTCCGGACTGTAGATGTTTCAACAACGTAAGCGTGGACACTTGCCGTACAATGAGTTGTTTTCAACAAAAAACCATTTTTCATAATTTAATTAAAAAAAGAGATTTGCCATTTCAAAGAGCTCAAACACGATGGAGTAGTTCCTACAGCCAATATCCAACTCCAAAAATAGACTAACTTTATGCTACCATATTTATGCATTACCATCAAACCGTTAGAATTAACGGTAAAAGTTTTTATACACTATGTGTGTGTTGTTGTTGTGTATGTTTGTTTCTCCGGTGTTCATAAGATACTTTTTAGTCTAGGGTTTTTTTAGGTGGGGAATCATCCATTGACTTCTCCCGGTCTTGGGCGAAGCGAGAGGACGAATCAGACTTTTACTGATTAAAATCCACTCCTGTTCCTTCTTTGCCTTCGTTCCAGAGTTCTGAATTGTCTATCGCACTACCCATGGCCCCAGTAAGCTTCGACTCTGCTGGACCTCTGGGCGGAACACTACACGCTGTCAATGATTCGGACTCGGTTCAGATAGAAACCGGGCGGCCAGACGATGAGCTACCCATTGCCAGCCGTCCACAAGCCTACGAATACGTTGGTTGAAAATCGGGATCGGAATCCCAGCGAATGAGGCGTTAGGTCAGTTCCCTCACGCATGTGACCGACTCCTTCGCTAGCATTACTGCTTTGCAGAAGGAAGTGACCGCTTGCCATTCCTCCTCGCTCTTTATACCAGAGGTATGTTCCATCATGACAACTTCCTTCTTTCACACTTGCGAACCCACTGCGTATATATTATTTACAAAACCTTGTAAATAATATATACTTTGAACAGAAAATTAGAACTTGAAACTTCCAAACATACACTTAATTATCCAGCCAACACAATTTTTCTTAACAACCCCTACCTCATCATCACGTCACTTAACAGCAACTTTGCCTTAACTTAGCAAGTATTCAACTTACATAGGTCTCTAGAGGCAGCCGTCTTGAGGCGCTCGATCCGATCGTTTCAACTTAGACACACTTAATTACTAGAGATGAGACTTAGCCAACTAGCCAACTTCTAAACGACTAGTCGGCGCTCAAAATAGTCCAAATTTTATATCGACAAACATGAAATAAAGAT
This sequence comes from Leucania comma, assembly GCA_958295575.1. Taxonomy (NCBI): domain Eukaryota; kingdom Metazoa; phylum Arthropoda; class Insecta; order Lepidoptera; family Noctuidae; genus Leucania; species Leucania comma. The sequence continues at coordinate 22,340,206 of OY282467.1, read as the reverse complement.
TGATTACCTAGATTGATATACAATAAAATAGTTCAATTTGTAATTTTTTTTTTTGTGGAGGTACGTTTTGGTGAGATAAGGCATTTTATAAATTGTATTATTAAGTTTATACATAAATAAACGTATATAATTATTTTTGTTTATGCGATAAATAACTTAAACTAGTAGGCCGACTAGTCAGAGTACTAAATGAGTCTACATGAGCACTAAACCGTCGACTAGACTGTAGTCGGATGCTTGACTAGTTGATCAATCTCTATTGATGTCAGCCGACTAGTCAGAGTATTAAATGAGTCTACATGAGCACTAAACCGTCGACTAGACTGTAGTCGGATGCTTGACTAGTTGATCAATCTCTATTGATTTTTGTTATCATTACAAATTATAGTTCTATTGTTCGCAGTGTGATTTTAAAACTAATATAATTAATACTACCGATTTTTTTTACTACATTTTTTTTGTCTTTGTTTTAGTCTGCATCTTTGCCGACTTATCACCGATTATAAAACAACCGGATAGTCACATTTCTCAACTATGTGACGACTAGTTGCAAACTATTGTGGCAACCAGTTGGTCCAACTCTATTAATTACCGGTCTGCACTCAATAAGTGGTGTAAGTTTATAATTTTCGTGATGTTTTAACTTGAACTTGTTTGAAGTGTGCAAGTATCGTTGGCGGGTTAAAGTGTAAACGTTGTAGAACTTGTGGAAGTTGGATGTGTTCGTTTTTGTTGGGCTGTCAAGAACTTCCTTTATCAAATTAAAATCTACAATATTCTTACTTAAGAATTAATTATTTTTTTATTATTAAACGTCGTATGAGATACATATGAGTAAACGTTCGAAATGTCAATCAAATACAGTAGCTTCAAAATATCTGGGTTTTTTTTACGTTTGGTATCAGAAGTAGGCGCTCGAGGAGTTTTGATTTCATTGTTTTAGTTTAAGCACTGAAATTAATATCAAAAAAAAAAAATAGGGGACTATTAATGGAGTACGTATCACAATTTATATCGTCACAATTTAGAGGTATGTCACGAAAAAATTATAAAATAAATTTAATATTTTCTGACTTACTTTTAAAACCTCGAGTTGGTATGTTATGGAATGCAGAGAATGAAAGCAATTTAAACCTTAATTATATTAAAGTTATTTTGGTATGCAGATTTAAAATAATTTCTAAGGTACACCGCAACTCAACATTCAAACTATGTATAAAAAAATTCACGCTCTCTCATCGACAATTATTATTTTTACTTTATTTTTTTAGTTTATTTTTCGTGCATACGGTATATTTAGTTTCAAATACTAAATTACTAAAACAGCTTGGGAAATAACTTTTTGAATAAGACGGTCAGAAATTCGTTTTCTTATTTTTTAATCGATGTAGATTGATCGCGGTATGGAAAAATCACCAACGTAATATCTTTGCTAGAAAAATAGCATGACATAGAGTTTCCAAAACTTTTCTTAAGTTAAAAAGACTTAAAAACGTTTTTAAACAGACCTTTTAAAAACCAATTTTATCTTCGTATTATTTTCGGTATGTGTATCGCATTTAATTTGTCAAGATCACTCGAGTGTGTTGCCTTGAAGATCCCTTCTTTATTTTCAGATTTGTAAAATTCTAAACCAGACAAATACACCCAATTTTCTCGTACTTTTATTATCAAAATACTGTGAAGCTACTAAACTCCATCCAAACAGAGCAATCATTGCCTTGTCAGTAAATCCGCCGGCAATTGTCGGAATGACATTGCGACAGTCCCGTCAAGGGCCCGTGCGGCCCGTGCGGCGCGGGTGCGGCCCGCTGCGGCCCGACTGTCCACAGCGCTATCTTGCCAACTTTTCTCGTTTAAACTTATTCCCTTTTATCTGCCAGTGGCCGTCGTGGGCACGCCCCGACTTATCGCACACTTTTATTAAATTACTTGATAATTTCAATCCCTGATGTTCGCGTGGCATCTTGTTTATTCTTTTTCTACGTTTTTTGAAGAGATTTTGCGAGTTTTAATGGGCCTGCTTAGTAGGTACAAAATAAATGTTTTTTTTTTATCCTAAAGACTTTCGTGATCACTATATGCACGGAGGACAAAATCGTACCATAAATGGAGGTCCTTTTCGCACAAAATATTTTGGGAATACTTTCATTGTGCAGTAACTGGGGATCTACAATATATAACTAAAACAATGCACACATACACAGAACAGTCATATTTTAAGCAAGCTCAATCTTTTGAGTCTTTTTTTAAGAAATTAGTCATTCTGATATGAAAATTGACGCACTTAGAAGCACATCGGTTTTGGTATATCTACGCAGGCACACACAAATACACTAGTAATAACCTAAAATAATTGGTGATTATTTTACGATAAAAAATAATCTATTTTAAAGGATGCGTCCAGTGGTAGTGTGCGCCTACACACAGATTACAACAAAATATGAAACCCTGTTGACAAAATGGCAAAGTGCCGTCGTGTCGTTACCACCATGTCAAGCGTATAATGACCAATACGCGTCTATGAAGCTATACGTGGTTGGACAGTCCTAAGGGCCGACGCTGCGTTACGCGGTCGCTCGCGCGGTCCCATTCAAAAGAGACCCAGTCGTGGGCAGCCACGCCCCGCGCCCGTGATGAGACTACATGCACACTGTTAAAATTGAACTAGCGACCCTGCGAAAGTAATTACCGGATTATTATAATAATCTGGTTTTCGCTACGGAGACCACCGCGCCGCACATGACACAAGCGCATATTAGTTACGCAACCGTAGACCGCGCGGGAGCCCGCGCGTGCGTCCCCTTAACGCAGCGTTGTCCCAAGTCTCTACGGTGTCGGTGTCACACTTATATTTGGTGCTATATCAAGCTTAACTCAAACCAATAAGGCAGAAGCTATGCGTTGATCCGTTTCGGGAATATTGGGCTTCATAGCTCGGATTTATGTTATCAATTGCAACCAGCTAGACTGTAGCTCTATGTTAGGTTATAACAATAGTATATCAACACCATATACCTCGGTTGTAATCTATATATCTATATATATAAAAGCGAAATACCACTCACTGATAAATCACGAAATCTCAGAAATTATAACACCTACAAACTTAAAATTTGGCAGGTAGGTTCCTTATAGAGTGTAAACGTATGCTAAGAACGGATTTTAAGAAACTCTACTCCTAAGGGGTAAAACGGGGCTTGGAAGTTAGTATGGAGAAACCGACTTTCACGTGACGCGGGCGAAGCCACTGACCGAAGCTAGTTATATATACACCACTATTTTTTAATTATGGCAAATACTTAAAGGGCTAATTAGAAAAGCCCTTGTTATTATTTAAGTAAAGTCTCAATGAATAATATTCATAAACAGCAAAGTTATGAGCGTTTGTTTATATCCCAAAATCTCACTCAATTCATGGAAACATTGTACAGGTTATTGTTTATGAATGAAAGAATGTCAATAAAAATGGAAAAACACTGCGCTTAGTATTTTCTAGTAGTATTTGTTATGAATGATGATTAAATTATGAATTTACCAATAATAACAAATTTTCGTAGACAATTTTTTGATTTCGTTTTTTGTACTTTTGACTACACAAATATGATCAGTAACGGGTACTGATTGAGCCCCATTTTTTTGTGCACTAATTAAAAAATAGGGGTGTATACATATATAAAAAAAGTCGTGTTAGTTACACTATTTATAACTCAAGAACGGCTGAACCGCTTTGGCTGGAAATTGGTGGAAAGGTAGCTTAGAACCAGGAGAAGGACATAGGATAGTTTTTATCCTGTTATATAAATAAAAATAAAAAATCCGAAACCTGCTCATTTATTGGTAGAGTAGGGTACAGTAAGGTAAAGTAGGGTGGAGTAGAGTGGAATAGGGTGGAGTAGGGAAGAGTAGTGTAGAGCGGGAAAGAAGCCGCGGTTTTGCCCGAAAATTAGTGCGAAGGTAGCTTGGAACCAGGAGAAGGACATAGGATAATTTTTATAACGTTAAATAAAAAAAAAATCTTTTTCTTCTATATTTCTCTATTAGTTTCCTTCTCCGAAGTCACCTTTTCTCTAGACATAAATCTCTCTCTCAGTTTATTTATCGTGTTATTGGTATTTGCCTCTTATTGCCAATATGAATTAGAATTAGAGGAGGCCTATATCGCGAGGCACGCTGAGCTACAAGACATTATACAACCTTATTTTTAGTACATGCAAAACCCGATAAGTACATGGTTCTAGTATTTTTATGCATAGAATCGATGTACAAAATTTCATAACTGTATCATGAAAAATCACAAAGTTATAAGCCTGTGATCCATACAAATACATGGTCATCACGCCATCCGGGCCACTGAGGGGTGGTTTTGCTCCCGCACCCAGCTGTGCGCTGGTGTCTAATACCCGCCATGACCTGCCGCGACCTATGTTGTACTTAGTTTCGGTGATGTCCTACTTATGACCTTTTTAAAATATTTTTGGGAAAACATATAACATGGTGTAAAAATGATTGGAATTGATTCAGTTACCGATTCTGAACAAACTATATTCAAGTTTCGCATACTCTAAAAATATTGTTGTATAATTACTTACGAATATAAACAACCGAAATGACAATGACTATGTTGCTTAGTTCAGAATAAAGAGCATTAATTATATATCATTGCTAATAACATTAATACTCAAGGCTTTCCTAACCAACCTAATCTTTTAGCAAAGCACCCAAAATTATCTCACTCCAAAACTTCTAGAACTTTTATAACATAACAATAGGTAATATAAATCATTTTTTTTTTTTAATATTTTAAAAACATACGCTTCTAAACTGAGATTGATGAGGCCTATCAATCCACGATTTGCATGAGAGATCTCACAAGTGCGATCGTCGAAGTAAATCTCTATAATATCAGATAAGATATTGAAATTAATTTTTATCTTGCCCCGATTCTCAAAGACTTTATAATTGCGATTTGTGAGAAGTTTATCCAGTGTTGGAATGCTATCGACTTGAAAACTAATTGAACAACTGCCATAGCGTCGCAATTATTAAAGTATGGGAAAAGTTTGTTAATATTGTGAGCTTTCGACTATCAAACTGTCTCTTTCGCGATTGCAGTGCTGTAATTGTTCGATGTTATTGTGAATTTATTGGTAATTTGTTGCTTTACTTTGTTTTCGATGTTGGAGTTGAACTATGTTGCTATTGATGTTCTTTTTTTATATCCCTTTTCTGGAACGACGCTTAAACACAAATCTGTTGTACACGACTAACACTCTGAAAAATCTCGCGCTTCACTTTACATTTTGAATTACAAAAACATAAACCCCGCCGCCGCCGCCGGGATTCCGATCCCAATTTCCAGCCATTAGGCGCGGGGTTGCGGACGGCGGGCAATGGGTATCTCGCTGTCCGTCCATCCGGTAACAGACCGGTCCGAGCCCAAGTCGTCTACAGCGCACACTGTTCCCGCGCGCTTCAAGGAGTTGTCAGCAAACTGTAGGGGTCCAGCAGGGCCAAAGCCTACTGGGGCCAAGGGTTAGGTGAAAATGAACCCCAGGGCCCTGCTTCGAAGGCAATGAATGGAACAGGGTAGGTTTTTAGTCAGTAAGAGTTTGACACTATTTCCCGCTCCACCCAAGGGCGGGATTTGTCATTGGATGATTTTACCTACCATAAAAAAAAACTACTATCACTACTACCACCACCAACTCATTACCTTTATACCCATTTTTCTGTTTTCCTTCTTGTCTCTTACTTTATGTATGTACATGATTTGTTAAGTAAATAAATAAAAAACAGTATATCGGTTTTTGATATATTTTAGTGTTTGTATTTCCCGTAATCAAATTAATTAATATTGAGAAGAACGTTTACCTAGGATTGCCAATCGTACTCTAATCTAGATTACTGTACCCTACTTAGTGGAGGAGTACTTTATAATCGAATATATATAAAATTTTTCAATTAGAGACATTCGTGTTCATACAGAGACACTCGATGTATACACTGAGTGTACAGTGTATAGTGTCGTTATCTATTCGTAACTTTAGTTTACCTATATGTACGAGCCGGAGCTGGTTTATTCAAGGCTGCGTTCTACTCATTTTGAACTTTTTTGAACCTCGGCATATCCACAAGTGTAAATGAGAACATCATGAAAAAATATTTTATTAAAATTGAAAAAAAAAAAACCATATGACCCAAAGCCGGGCAAAAATCAAAACACGTTATGTTAGTAGGCTCGATTAAACAAAATCGCGAATCTGACCTTAACTAACGATTTCAAACGTATATATATTTATATCTACGAGATTATGTTAAGGCAGTATTTAAAAGTTATAACAAAAACAAAAATTTTGATTAATTACCGTCTTTGTTTTAATAAAAATAAAACCGCTGTTACGGGGCCGCGAAGTTGACATAGACCTGGGCAGAGTTCACACAAAATACTCTGTGACTACAACCGGCTCTTAAGGGGATTACATCGCCCAAATCCAAAAAATCACCTAAGTTGATTGAAGTTTATAGATTATTCCTTATGTACGATTAAAATATAAAAAATGAAGGGGATACTTAGGGACATTACTAATAAATTGTATTGATTACGTTTCTCAAAAAAATGCCCTAACTCTAGAAAAAAAAATCTGGTAAATAGGCCTTTTTTGAACATTAATTCCATATTTTCACGAAAACGGCTCTATATTTATACATTGAATTTATAAAAAAATATATCTTACGATAAATTGGATAACTTGTATTGATTTTTTTTCTAATTTCATTGAATATCGATAACTAATCAAGAAAAACTCGAATCAGTACTAACAGCCCGCGCGCAGCACCCCCTGCAATGCCTGTGTAGAGGCCAATTCTTCTCTACTAGTGTAGAGGTAAATTTTTCAAGGTCATTGAGCAATGTAATTTAAGGGTATTGTTCAATCAACTGAAAGCCAGCGGCATTAGTCTAGTCTTTCTAATAAATTTATGAAAATTAATAAGAAAGAAGACAACTGGAGATTACCCTCCAGCTGTTTTTATTTCTAGGTAATTTATATTCGTAAAAATAAACTCTTTAGACAGACGAAGAAACCTTATCCAAAGGCCTTCAAGTTACTCCACCTTCAGACCTTTAATATTTTAGTTGTAGAAAAATTCAACTTTATTAATTTGCGTAAAATTGTACAGCATAATTTTCTGTTTAATTTCAATGCAGTAGTAAGCTTTTTTTACCTACAATAGAATTAATTAAAATGATATTGAAATTTTTAATTCGTATTCAGAAATGAATTACTCTTTTGAATTGTTATATTTTCAGTATTTCTAGAATAAAATACTATCTAAACTTTATTGTTCAAGAAAATAGTAAAAAAAAATTGCTTAAACTTAAATCTGTGGTGGTCTTATATAATGTCTTATAATATACGTGGGTGTATTAAAATTAAAATCACAAATGAATGTGTTTAACATAAAAGATTTATGATTTAAAATATTTAATTTCACATGCCTTAATAACCTATTGGGAAAATTGTTTTTACAGTTTTCAAAAGTTACTTTAAATCTTAAAAGTTAGCACAATGTTCCAATTGATCATTTCATATGGAGAACGGAAAAAAACTCCAAGGTTACACTTTAAAAAAAAAAAATTTAAAGCAAGACGATAAAACTACAGAGTTATTAGAAGCAATAAACACATGATCACAGTAGGTATCTACGATGTTCATATAAAACCTAAAGAAAACATTAATTTCTTCAAACAAAACTCAGCGAACCATCATGAAACCTAATCCCACGCATGTATAATATTTCCCTTATTACACTAGAAGTACAATGAGGGACCACACACAAAGTTCGCATATAATATGGGCACAGATTACACAGACTTTCGGGAAAGCGTTTTTATCTGGGGAGTTAGATACGGCCTATTATCCGCCATACTTATGTGACGGGCTAAGATGAAACTTGCCATCTGGGGAGCTGTGCCCGTAACCACTAGAGCGGAGAACATAGAAGGTTTAGGTAATTGAAGCAACAAGCCCCTACGACTAGATACTATAAGATTTAAAACTAATTTAATGTTAATAATAAATGATACAAACAGTAATTCGAGTTTAAAATAAAGAATCAAATACGTCAAGGAGCTGTCAGCAAACCGTAGAGGCCCAGCCTGCTAGCTGCAGGCAGGCAGGGTCGAAGCCTGCTGGGATCATGGGTTAGCTTCTAAAAGGTATACCCGGCCCCGGCACGATAGGCAACGAAGGAACAGGGTAGGTTTTTACTCAGTAAGAGTCTGACACTAGTTCCCGCTTCGCCCAAGGGCGGGATTTGTCATTGGATGATTTTACCGTAAAAAAAGAGTGAATATTCGCCGTGGTTGTCCAATGGTAGAATTAACTCATAAAAAACCCCAAAGTATAAGATAAACCTTCTGCGCGGTTCTATGAGTCTGAGTAGGTATCTAAAGAATGGCGCACATTATTACTCTCTATAGTTATGTGCGAACTACTTTACGTGCGTTCTCTTATTTATATAAAAGATAATGTCTACATAACGTTATAACACCGCGTTAAAACAACGCGTCTTAACATTCACAAGTCGTTCCGTTACACTTTTAAAATAGAAAAGACATTTCCGAAATGGGTCTGTAAGCCAGGATGTAAAGTGCCGCTTAAAAGTTAAGAAACAACTAAAGTTTTAGTCTAAAAAGAAATGGTGCATAAGTAGTTACAGTGGCACGAGCACTATAACCCACTTAAGTTGTTCTTAGCTAAGATAAAAGCTTACTTATCTTTTTACCCGACTGCGCCAGAAGGAGGGTTATGTTTTTTTCGCTGTTTTGATATAATTTTTGGGACGACGGACTTTGTGACCCTTATTTTTGAGTTCTGAAATCGGCAAATAAATTGTTAATTCTTCTATCTACCTTCATTTTTCCTTTGCGTTACAGTGCCACGGTAACTCTTTCGATCAATCCTTTAGAACTGGGAATTTTGTCACACACACTATCACATTAAGCAACAACTAAGCAGAGCTTGTGTTATGGGTACTAGACAGCCGATAAACATACTTATATATTTCTAAATACATACCTACATATTATACCCAACCACAGAACAAATGATGTTGCTCATCACACAAACATTTGTCCTGGGTGGGAATCGAACCCACGATCTCCGGCATAGCAGTCAGGGCCACTAACCACTAGACCAACAGGCCAGTCATTATGTGTATACGTTCTACTAATTGGAGCAAAGTATTTTTGAGAACTGAAAGTCAATCCACCCGCCCTAACCGCCGGGATCCTGATTTCCATCCACCGTAGGCATTGGCTTACGGAAGGCGAGAAATTGACAGCTCACCGTTCGGTAACCGTCCGGACAGAGCATGAGTCGTAGACGGCGCGTACTGATCCATGCGTGCCTCTAAGGGATTTCAGCAAAACCGTAGAGCAAAAACAGCGGGGACAAAATCTACTGTGGCCATGATTTCGCTTCCGAAAGGAAAACCCGGTCTCCTGATATGCAAGGCAAAGATTGTTATGGACAGCTGAAATCTTCTTGCCCCAAAATAAAAATGAGGCACCCTCAATAAATTAAGGCTATAACCATCAAAAATTTGAAGCAGCTTACTTGGACTTTGGAGGACCTCAAAAATGCCACTGAGGCCGCTGTAAACGTGGCAACCTACTGGGCCCAGAAACTTTGAGGGAGGGGAGGGCCATCGATACGATAAGAAGAAGAAGAAGAAGCAGCTTACTCCCTGACAAAATGATAACTGGACCATCTATTCCAACTACACAACAAGCATGTAGCTGAAAATGAACTACAAAGCGCACACACACAAACAAAAAATCAACTGTCAGAGCAACTCAGTCAGTAGTTTACTCTTCAAACAAAAAGTCGGGGCATCATGCTGACGCGAGCTCACATAAGTAACAAAGCCAAATTCGAAAAGGGTCATTTCTCCAAATCGAATTACAGTTTTTTCCAAGAGCAAATTTTTTAGATTGGACTCGGCAGGGGCGTCAGATAGTAAAATTAGAGCGTACCCGTAATTGTTTGAAGCGAACGTACGCTTGTTACTAACTAACAAACACCACCCCGACAAACCATACCCGACTTTAGTCTATGGAGATAGAGGTGATTGCGAATGCAAAGATAAAGTTGGTGCTGATATCCGGAATTAGAACAAAGGGTTGTCACCGGTAGAACGTTGCTCAATAAAGTTTAATCAGAGTCGACAAGCAAATAATGTAAGTTACGTTCAACCTTACACCTTCATTGCTAGTGACGTAAACACATTTATGTTCCTCGAGTAATGAGCCTGCATAATTCGCTGGGAATGCTATTATGGGCGTTAATATTCTTTTAGTTTGCAAATAGGAAATAATCAGATATACTCGTACTGCGACATGTCGCAGTGGTGGTATATTTCAGACTTTTGGATTGACTCGCTGTTATATTCCAATATACAATATTTCGATGATACTTTTTCCCACATATTCAGTCTTCATTTTGACAACAGATACAAAATTTTGACCTTTAGTAAACAAACTTCCTCTCATGTAATTTACAAATCTCTTACACAAAAACTAAACAGTACCGAGAGATTTGAAAATTCGTGTACAACGACATCTCATTAATGACTTTTCTCCAAACAAACTTATGAGTGGCAGACTGAGATAAAATTTGAGGGCACGACCCAGTACACAATTTGAACCTACATAAATAAGTTCGACAAATATGAAAAGAAGTACTCTTTAAGTTTCCTCTTGAATAACTACATCAACTGAAAGAATATCGCGGAGAGAGTGTGGGAAACAGTCCAGAGACGTGCTAGTAGTACAATTATGATGGAGGATTGAATGGTTTTTTTTTCTCTGTCTTGCAGATTATTATATTATTTTCAACACAATGTTCCATTGTTATGAAATAAATGACTTATGACTTATGCAGTGGGATGTGGGTGTGTGATCGCAGTCAAGCAAGCACTAGTTTATACAATTTGAAGTGTGATGCGATGTACGAAAGAGAAGAGAAAGAGTAACACAAATTATTTCTCGATAAGTTCACTTTAATTTGGAACGTATGTATTTTTTTAACCGACTTCGAAAAGGAGGAGGTTCTGTGTTCGTCTGTATGTATTTTTTTTTATGTATGTTCATCGGTATCGCGTGTCGTGGATTTTTTTTTATTTTGTTTGACATATTATACTTCTGAAATGGTCTCATCAAAATATCTTTTTGATCTGATCATGAACTTCGAAGATATACCACGAAACTCTTCGAAAACTCATAGCAGAACTGTCGTTTTTAATACGTATGGTAACCGACATCTCGGTCAATTGTGAACCGATTTTGAAATTTTTTGTTTTTTTGAAAGATTATCTCTCGAGTTGGTCCCTTAGAAATATTGTTTTGATCTGATGATGAACTACGAAGATATACGGAACTCTTCAAAAAAGCTTAGCAGAACTGTCTTAACAAGTAAAATAGCTTTGTTTATACATGAAAAGAAAGAAAAAAGGAAAGAAAGGAAAAAAGGGGAGGGGTACGTATAACTGATCTGATGATGAAGACGGAAGGTAGGTAAGAGTCGGAACTTTGTAATAAATCAGTGTATCCTAGCCGTGTTTGGTATTATTAGAATTATCATGATGATTTGATGATGGAACCAAATGGCGGAAGGTACCTATCTATTTAAGTTTGGCTGAGGGGTACTACTACCAAAAAGTGTGAAATAAAAAACTTTTTACAAAAAAAATACAACCGACTTCAAAAACCATCAAAAAGTGCAAAATAACTTTTAATTTCCGAAGTCGGTGTTAAATAACGAAGAGACCAAACTATTATAGAAACACCGACTTCCGAAATTGAAAGTTATTTCGCACTTTTTGGTGGTTGTATTTTATTTTTGTAAAAAGATTTTTTATCAATATTGTATTTTGGCACCTATAAAGCTAACACAAATAAATACCTTAATGTTAAGAAAAAAAAAAATTGTATTTAAAAACATTGCTACGCACTAGAAAAGATACTGTGTGCCCGTGTGCCAAATTTCATCCGCATCTGTTCAGCCGTTTCAAGCGCCAAGAAGTAACAAACACACACACATGCTCACAAACTTTTCCTATAATATACCACAGACAAACAGTAAAAGATACGTATTGTGGAAATACAGATGATATCCAAACCATATAATTAAACGAGTACAGACTTAGGTTTATCGTGATCTGAGAAAACCAGTCATCTCGTTATGGACGTCCGAACTACACGACGGATCGCCCTACACTGCACTCCAAACGATTCTGGCTCACGTGACGTCTATAACGTCACAATGTCTCACCCTCCGGCACTAAGGAATCAATTGAGTATCTTATTATTGCTAAATTGTCATAATCACCGACACACAGAATAGCGAAGTTGACATAGTAGGAAAACAAATAAAGCGAAAAGCATTAGGCATTCACAAATACTGGACATGCCGACCCAACTTGTATGTCTCATTCGATAGCCATGACAAACATCATCAGATATCCAATGAATATTGTGAACAGGACCCTACACAGATATTACAGGCTGTTTATACCCCTTAATAAACTGCTGATTTCACAAGGAGAAAATAAAGTCGAGGGTTTACGGCCCAAATAAAGCCTAAGTGTTTTGTAATGACTTGAAGTCATTTAATGAGCAGAGAAATAAGTAAATAAAAGATCTGTTAAATTATACACCTAAATAAAATACACATCAACGGCATCACAGTAACTAGAACATAACAAAAGAAAACTTAAAATTTTATATACAAAAAAAAAATGTGTCAAAAAAATTCCCCAGCGTCACTGTTGTCTGGAAGTATGCCCAAAATACTGGCGGCATTGCAACATTGTATGGCAATGATCTTTGGCCGGAATAACATACAACCTTTGGGTCACGCGAAATGTCACCCAAACAAGTGATTGGATAAATCTTTAAATAATGTATCAACACTCGGACCCGAACCCGATTTCCAGCCACCGTAGGCGTGGGCTTACAGACGAAGAGCAATGAGTAGCTCGCCGTCCGGCCGTCCTTTTACCGTCCGGGTCGAGCCCGAGTCGTCGACGATGCGTAATGTTCTACGTGCGCCTCAAAGAGATGTCAGCAAAACCGTAGGGGCCCAGCAGGGCCGATGCCTACTGGGACTATAGGTCGGCTTCCGAAAGAGAAACTCGGGGTCCTGGAACGCAAAGCAAAGAACGAACATAGGAGTGGAGTTAAGTCAGAAAAAGTCTGACACGCTCCACCCTTTAGCTGGAGAAGTCATTGGATGATTTCCTATCTAAAAAAAATTACCTATGATATAACATCACCACCCAACAGCACAGTAACTAGATTGGCCAAACTCTCGCTACATATAATTTGATACACACATAATACGCCTCAATACCCGTTCCTTGTTACGCCAAACCCAATCGCGGCAATACCCAATCAGAAATCGAAATAGCTTTCCTGAAACTCAGCAATGTCGATTTTATATCAAAAGCCGAATCGAAGAGATAAAACCTCGCGAAAAATCTTCTCCCTTGGCCCCGCAAGCGATTATCAAACCATTTAGTTTTATTACCATCGATCGCTCCCTGAAACTCATTCAAAATGGTTGACATTTAACGCACGAATTCATTTCTAATTTTCCGTCATTGTTTGAGCGAAATTAGTATTTGATTGCTTCTCAACGTAAGGTCACGGATTCGTATAGCCAATATAAAATTTGAGTTTGGGGGAATTTCTATTAAAATTTTTGATGTGATATTATTTGTTTTGAGACCGTGGAGAAGATTATGTTGTTAACATTTTGAAGTATTTACATTTTGGGGTAGTTAAAAAGGCGTCCTAAGAGAGTTAAGCTGAAATGAAAGTACATCTATTTGGTCCCTACCGTCCTCTTTTAATAGATAATGATTAACGTTTTCTAACAAAATCATATTTTGAATTACGCAATAAAAACAGCGCTGAATTCATTAATTTACTAAAAAACCCATTACAAAAAGTTTTTTGATACCATTAGTTGTAATTCAGCCATTGATTGGCTGAATTACTACTAATGGTGATTTATTTGTCTAATTGTGAAATTTATTGATAGAAGAAAAGAACTACATAGACAGATCGGTAGAGAGTTTTTGGCTGATTATATTATATATCATTGCATTTTCCACTGCCACTGTTGGACGTAGGCCTCCCCCATTGTCACCGCAACGACCGGTCCCGTGCCTGTCTCACATGCATGAGATTCCCAAGAACCTATTAACGCTACGTCTTCCGGTACGTGGTTGCCACTCCAGAACCTTTCGGCCCCATCGACTGTCTGTTCTACGAGCAACGTACCCTGGCTACTATATGACACTTAACAAGCCAGCAGAAGTTTTAGTAAATAAATAAAATGTTTACACAGTTATTATGCACTAGTAAAATAACACTATAGAAAGCGGACTTAATACCAACATAACATGGCAGATGCAACTTAAGTAATAAAAAGATGAAAAGAAATAAGTACAATAATAAATACATATCTACTTAGATACATACATATAAATAAGTAATGTTATTGTGAAAAAAAACAATCCAACCAACCAATGCTGTGATGATTCTAAAAACACAGTTGTCAGCTATTTTTTTTTTCTAGCCATTACTATCCCACTGCTGGGCAAAGGCCTCCTCCAAATCCTTCCAGACATTCTTATCCCGCGCAGTCTCAAACCAGTCCTCATAGTACGCGTCTAGGTCATCTCGCCACCTCTTTCTAGGCCGGCCTCGACGGCGCTTACCCTCTGCATACAGCTACTTACTTAACAAAAAAAAATCTAATTACACAGCGGAATCAATTCAATCGGGAAAAGTGACAGATGTAGATGCAGGAATCCGATCCATTGGCCAGTGCAAATCGGTTCCACACTAGAGACTGCTGTCTGCGCGCCCTCCACATCACCGTAGGTAGACAAAATATTATCCACAACATAGTTACATATTCATCGAGCTCACGACCCTCAAGCATTGAGGTTGAGCGACACAAATGAGAAAGATAACAATGTCATATTCTGAGTCTGAGTCTTTGTGGTGAAAGGATCAGTTAGCTAGGCTCTGGTTACCGCGTGCTATCTGTCCAGTGGTGCTATTCTCTCCCAAATAGGATACATTGGATTGTCAACCTAATGAACCTGCTGCCGCGACAAGTCGCGGCATGGCGGACAGAGCTCTGGCGGGATCTCATGGTGAAATGGCGAGAGCGACTGTCGCAACCTCGTGCTGGGCACGCCACGATCGAGGCGGTAAGGCCCCTCTTTGAGACGTGGCTGGAAAGGTCCCACGGCGTCGTCACCTTCCGTTTGGCGCAGGTGCTGACCGAACACGGCAAGTTCGGTCCGTACCTGTACAAGATTCGTGCGGAGACGACGCCCGGGTGTCGCCACTGTGCGGACCGCCCGGTGGACACGGTGGAGCACACAGTCGAGGTGTGCCCCGCTTGGGAAGAGCATCGCCGTGTCCTCGTGGGGGCGATCGGCGGCGATCTCTCGCGCCGGGGCTTGGTTCAAGCCATGCTCCGGAGCGAGGAAGAGTGGCAGGCGGTCGCCTCCTTTTGCGAAGCAGTAATGCTAGCAAAGGTGGAGGCCGACCGCATTAGGCAAAGGCGCACACGCCGCCGCCGCCGCCGGGTTTCCGATCCCGATTTCCGGCCACCGTAGGCGCGGGCTCGCGGACGGTGGGCAATGGGTAGCTCGCTGTCCGTCCGTCCGGTAACAGACCGGTCCGAGCCCAGGTCGTCTACGGCGCGCACCGTTCCCGCGCGCCTCAAGGAGTTGTCAGCAAACTGTAGGGGTCCAGCAGGGCCGAAGCCTACTGGGGCCAAAGGTTATGCGAGAGTATCACCACGGGCCCCGGGACAAAGGCAAGGAATGGAAAGGTAGGTTTTTAGTCAGTAAATTTGTTAATTCAATGTATCCTTGCATTTTCTTTAGTAGTTTAGAATCGCTGTATAGTACATAAATATGCGGTAAATAAGTTGAACTAAAATGGCCGCCGTTGCTATGGTTACACGCACCCTCCGCTGTGCCGCACTTTGATTGAGATCTGAAAGTCTGTTGCTGCGCATTAAAGATCGATCGCCATTTTGGTTCAACTTGTATGATGCGTATTATACGAAAATTTTAACGCCGCTCGGGGATATATGAGGACACAATATCGGCTTCATTCAAACTCTACTCGTACAGTTTTTCATATACAGTCATAACAAACACGTGACAGTACATAAATTGAATATTTTGACAAAAAAAATGCGTATCCTCCATGTTATGTCAGTCACAGATGTCGAAACAGCACTTTTAGAAATTTATGTGTGTGTTCAACCCTTGGCCTAGATTATGAGGCGGTTTCATAGATAAGCCTTCGTCCCACTGGCTTTAGATGTTAAATGTGATCGACTTTGTCGACTATCAACCATAACATAAAAAAGTAAAATATTTTTTAACTGTTGTAATCTGTTACTAGAAAATTTTATACGGCGATTAATTTTCCCATTTCTTACTGTTAGACTTCGCAATAATACTTGAAAATACTAAGCAAGTGCGAATCAGACTCGCGCACTGTGGGTTCCATACAAACTTACGTACCTATAAATAGTTCAATTTCCCGAAACGAGTCTTGAAGACATTTCCGAATCGCAAAAAGGTTTTTTTTTCATGACGTAACTAGTAATTTTATAGTTTTCAGATTTATTCCTATACATATGCTATAAGACATTGATTCATGGAAAATTTCAGGATTCTAGGATAGGATAGGATATCAACGGAAATATATTAATAATAATAATAATAACCCCATCACTGTATCTCTACGTTGACGTCGTGATGGGGCTTGCGTGCTCCAATAAACCCTAGGTTGTAACTCGCCTAGGGTGAGGGGCCAGACTAAGAGAGATACAATCCGCAGGGCAGTTTTGTGGCGAACTGTTGGGCATTAGCGACCCCACGGACCCGATCTCCGGGAGAATTCTTGTTCTTCATTTCCGGCTTGCCTTTATTGGCCGGCCGTAGTGAACACTGACGAGGAACAGAGCTCCCACCTCTCTCTTGCCTTTATTGGCTGGTTTGAGTGGAGATTCGCAAGAGCAATCGTACTCGGGAGAAGGATGTATAATCCAGTAAGGTGCTGGTAGGGATCTTGACCGCACTTCCGGGATTGTCCTGATAGCCGTGGTATACCTCTCCACTCCTCAAGCACCTCAGGATATGTTGCCCTCTTGTTGCTACGTCACTTCGTGCTAGCGGCCGTTTTTGGGGGCCCATTTATTGAGTGTGCAAGTCACCCCCTGCCTGTTTACCGATGGATATTAATAACATTGCTTAGGCAGGGGCCATAGTTTTCACATAGTTCTTGGTAACCAGTCCACTTAAGACTCCAAAAACCATAGCCCTATTGTCTTTATTTTCCATATTTATGTCACAATAGTTTTCACCAACCGGGGGTTGTCCTTGGATGCACTAGCATTGCGCGTACAGGGACAATCGTCGGTTGGCAACACGTTCCATTAAAAGTACCTAAAGGGCCTCTGCGAGTTGGTTTCGGCTCCTCGTACGCCTTCCAAAGGTCCAGGACCTCAGGGTCCTGAGATAAATAAATACATAAAAAATAATAATAATAATAATAATCATTTAATTCAGGTATCCAGACCCATAAAAGTTTTACAATTTTTTTTTTTACACAGTATAAAACAAATAAAAATTCAATAAAATAAAATTCATAATAAATGTCAAAAATAATAATACAATAAAATTCAAAATAAATAATTGTCAAAAATTAAAATACAATAAAACGCAATTCTTTATAAAAGTCAAAAATAAAAATAAAAATACAACAGCTTATCAAAATTACAAAATTAAAATCAATAATCCTATTAAATAAATAAATAAATACTCCAACAGACACCAGGATTAATAACGCCTGCTAAACGGTCTTGCCTGAACATGTCTGCCGCAGCAATGCAGCATGTAGGCGCAGTCCAACCTGTCGGCGATCATCGCCAGGACTGTGTTGGAGCTGGCCCGTACTCTGCGCACCAGAGAGATGCTCCGCCTGCGCATAGATGCGTGAAAACAGGCGGTGCGCTCCTGCGCGAACATGCCCGAGGCGCTGCAGAACCGAGGCAGCCCCACCACAATCCTAAACGCATTATTATAGAGAAAGGTATATTAAGGTTTTGATTTCCTAGCGAGTTTCAAAATATGCACCTAAACGGAGCAAAAGCAGCCTTATCTTTAGATTGCGTTGACTTAAAAGTTTGATTTTTCACTGCCATTTGGGGTAGCAGATCTAAGTATTTGATAGATATTCATTTAAGCTTCATACCTCCATACGTTCCTAAGAAAAAAGATCTTGACAGACGGACTGACGGACAACAAAGTGGCCCAAATAAGAGTACCGTTTTTGCCGAGTTAAGAACGGAACCCTAAAACACAGACCAAAGACAACCGGGAAAACGTCTGAAAGTTTTGTTCGGTTGGTATTCAATTTAACAACTTACTAACACTTCAGTGGATAACTACCTCCATTTACCTAAATTGCCATCTTAATTGGATAAAACAAAATCCTACTTCTAGTTACAAAAAAAAAAACTTATACGTGGAAAACCTAATAAGAATCCGAACCCAAGTCACGATTCATCTAATACGTAAAAGTCCCAATAACAAAATTATACAAACTGGTTATACTATTGGCATAATCGAATCGGCTAATCGTTGCGACCAACTTAGAAGATCATCTATTTTGATTGGGTTCCTAACTTCGGTACAGTTGCTTCATAAGGATTATTGGCTCTTTATTGGATATTACAGACATACTTGGCTGGTATTACACGCGATAGTCAGCGGTCATTAGAGCATAATACTGTATATTAGCCGGCGTATCTCCCAAATGAGAGGAGTTGGGAAGCATGTTAGTAAATGTTAGTGGATTATGATTATAGTACTAGTAGTTAGTGGGGTAAACGAGAATTTGATTAAATGAGTAAATCACAGCTAGACCAAATAGGTACTGGCTGCGAAATTTGCAAGAAAGTCGCCATTTTTTTTTTTTAGTTCCGATATCATCTATTCACCTATCATCTATTGATTAATGGTTTCAGAACGCAAAGACCAACTTTTTTTTATATTCCACAACTATCCCACAACGCCGTCTATTACCAAGCTAAGCAGAGCTTGTGTCATGAGTACTAGACAACTGATAAACATACTTATATATTTCTAAATACATACATATCACAGATAAATTACACCCAGGCACAGAACAAATGATCGTGGGAATCAAATCCACGACCTCGCCACCATAGCATAGCAGTCAGGGCTACTAACCACTAGACCAACAGGCCAATCTAAGTCGCGAAGAAGTGTGAATTGTTGTAAAAATAAATATTATGCATTATCTATGTCCCTACCTCAAAATTCCTAGACTCCGTTGTCTCGTATCGAGACTGCGTCCAGAGATAAAAATCTAACATGCAAAAAGCTACCTTTCCATAAAGTAACCTTACTATCGGAAACCCTATTATTTAATAAGGGTATATAGCTTCTATTTGTGTTTCGAATAGAAGTAGGAAGCACCCCTGCGGCCGTTTACAAAATCAGTAAATAAGGTGTGAAAATATTTATGGGTCGTCCCATACCGTTTGAAGTTTTTGCAGCCACCATAAGTGAGTCCAAATTTTTCTTGAAATTTTTGAAAAGAAACGTTTTATCTGCTGGAGCTACCAGGATGTTTGAAGAGTTACCGCGACCCTGGAACGCAAATGGCAACTGAAGGACCACTAGTTCTAAAAGTGTGATAACAATAGATAAGCAATACAAACCTATTTTTTAATTAGTGCACAAAAAAATGGGGCTCAATCAGTACCCGTTACTGATCATATTTGTGTAGTCAAAAGTACAAAAAACGAAATCCCAAAATTGTCCACGAAAATTTGTCATTATGGGTAAATTCATAATTGAATCATCATTCATAACAACTACTACTAGAAAATACTAAGCGCAGTACTTTTCCATTTTTATTGACTTTCTTTCATTCATAAACAATAACCTGTACAATGTTTCCATAAATTGAATGAGATTTTGGGATATAAACAAACGCTCATAACTTTGCTGTTTATGAATATTATGCATTGAGACTTTACTTACATAATAAAAAGACCTTTTCTAATAAGCCCTTTAAGTATTTGCCATAATTAAAAAATAGTGGGGTATATAAACAGAAAGAATACAATTAAAGCAACCCAAATAATAGCTGCATGTATTTTACTAATAACCTTTCAATGAAAAAGAGAATTGAGTAACTTAAAAATTTCAGTATAAATATCATATTTAGGTACTTTATTTTTCAAGGGTTTGACTACATCTAAAAATAAAATGAGCGATCAAAATTTATGAATGCGATTGTTGATATAAATAAGTAAGAATGATTGTCAATAAAAAAGAAAAACGTCTTGTCGATGCAAATCTTCTCTTGTTATAGTTTGATATTAATAGATAGTCATCTTTGTGATCACCTTCTTTCCAGCTATATCAAATCATATTCATTAGTCGATACATTATTTATTATGATGTACCGACTAATGAAGCTACTACCAGTGAGTTCTCCAACCTGAAAATAGAAAATTATCCCAAGAAAACATATATGTACTTCAGAAAAAACAGTACCGTGTGTTATTCAAGAATATGGAGGTTTCTAACGAATCTATTCAGCCATTTGAGCGTGAAGGAAAAAGAAA
Organism: Leucania comma; assembly: GCA_958295575.1. Lineage (NCBI taxonomy): Eukaryota > Metazoa > Arthropoda > Insecta > Lepidoptera > Noctuidae > Leucania > Leucania comma. The sequence goes on along the minus strand of OY282467.1, from coordinate 22,319,429 downwards.
GAAACCTACACATAGTATAAACTTTCACTTTTATAATATTAATAATTATAATTTAAAATAAATTCAAAACACAAAATCAAAAATCTATTCAGTGTTACCCTATAATTTATTTCCCACGCTATAATACTGATGACGGTCCCGCATTCACCGGTGTGGCGATGTATTTATCTCCGACACCCAGCGAGCACCCGACGGCACCCGACGGCGAGCTACACCGAAACTCCATTACACGATTGCTTCGACCACTTAACGTTATCCTCACTAATTAATATAAATGATTAACAAATTGCACACCGCGCCCGGCACTAGTGGCTTTCGTAGTAAGTTACTGTAGGAGGTGATTTTTCGCGGAGCCCGTTTGAATATTGTGGGAAAATCGTGGAGATGTTTTCTACAAAGATTTTTCTACAACATCAAGATTTTTTTACTGAAACGCTTTTATGTTCAACTATATTTTTATTTTGTTATAACTTTAGGGAAGAGAGGCCTTTGCCTTGCTGTGGGACACTACAGGCTCATAATAATAATAATAATTTGCAGGCTTGGACCCTGTTCCCGATGCCGGTGGACTACTATTTTTTTTATATTTTTAAATGTTTTTTTTATAATATTTTTATATAGAAATATTTAAAAATGTATAAAATATGATGTGTGATGTAAATAAATGGAATTAAATAATTTGCAGTCAGCAGTCATTGTGCCGAAAGTCGTGACGGCCAATGGCTTAATAGCCAAGAGCCTCGACCAACATCTGAGGAGGCTCTCGTTAGGCAATTGGATCAAGGGTCTGATTCAGAAGGCAGTACTCCTGGACACGGCGCGTATTGTCCGGAGGTTCCTCTCTCAGGAGCCCTGACCACCGGTAGCCTGATGCCGGTGGGCTACTATTTTTTTTATATATATTTTTTTTATTTTTTTTAAATATTATAAATGTAATTGGTATGTGTATTAGATAAATAAATGAAATAATAATTAGTAGTATATATAACATAGTAGTATAGTCTCAACATAGTGTCAGGTAACCAGTCCACTTAAGACTCTAAAAACCATAGCCCTATTATTTTTGTTTTCCATATGTTTGAATAGTTTTTCACTAACCAGGGGCGATCCTTGGTTGCACTAGCATAGCGCATACAGGGGTAATCGTCGGATGGTATCATGTTCCATTAATTTTTTTAAAGGGCCTCTGCGAGTTGCCTTCGGCCCCTTGTACGCCTCCCAAAGGCCCAGGACCTCAGGGTCCTGAGATATATAAACGCATGATAATAATAACTTCAGGCAACACAAAGGTACAAATGCGGACTTAATGCCTTAGGCATTCTCTACCTTGACTGGGTCTAGGGTGGTGAAGAAACACATGACAGGTGCATAAAAATAAAAATGTTATTTGGAAAACAAGGGTTCAAAGATAATTAAAATATTCATTAATAGGATGTTTAATATAGTATACACCGTTAAATTTTGGTAGTTTTAATCCCGTGGAGGGTACTTATAGAAATTAATTTCGTACATGCGTGAATTAATTCGAGTTTGAAAAAAAAGTACTTTATTTTTCATTTTTATCCTTACAAATCGACAGTGTTTCATTTACCGAATCGACCCTCCGCAGGATCAAAACGACCAAAATTTAACGGTATACAAGTATACATAAATACATGTTCCCTCCCCTAGAGAGGAAGTCTGAGTCCCAGAAGTGGGAATATTATAAGGTTTATTATGCTATACACCGTGTAACTGGAACACCCTTATACAGTCTAATTAGAAAATTCTTAAAAAAATATTAATCGTAATTCAAGCACTGGAATTTTACTTAAACGCAGTAGTTTTTTTTTTAAGTAATTAATTATCCTATTATTTGGCCAATAATATAGGAATCGCCGCACTACGTCGGTAGCGCATCGATATTGGTATCGATACGGGTGCACACCCAAATACGCAAAATTTAAGATTTATCAAGAACTAGCTTTTGCCCGCGGCTTCGCTCCCGCCCTTACGCCCTACTCTATCCTACACTACCCTACTCTACCCTACTCTACACTACTCTACTCTACTCTACTCTAGTCTACCATGTACCAATAAATGAGCAGATTTTAACTTTTTTTTTTTACTTAACGGGATAAAAAATATTCTATGTCCTTCTCCTGGTGCTAAACTACCTTCCCACCAATTTTCAGTCAAGTCGATTCAGCCAATCTTGAATTATAAATAGTGTTACTAACACGACTTTCTTTTATATATATAGATTTGCCAAAATAGTTACTTTTTAACCTAAATTATTTTCGATTATATTTGGATAAAAATTCGTATGTAAAAAATATCTAAAGTCGATTAGTAACTGATTCTGAACGTAGGTACTTTAAGGATGTGCGTTTATTATGTAATATGTTGACCTCTATCTCTCTACATGTTATATGAAAAAAAGGATTTGAGAGTTCTTGCAGGTCGATCGACGACGTGGCGAGAGTCGCAGGGGTCCGATGGATGCGAAACACACAAGACCATTCATTATGGCGACACTTGGGGGATGTCTATCCCCAGCAATGTTCTTTTATGGGGTACTGTGTAAAATTTTATAATAAAATACCACTTGAGATTCTCCATCTCAATGAGTCAAAATTTAAAACATGCATTAAACGCACGCTATGTAGACAAGCATATTATAGATTGGATGATTACATCCTTGATAAAAATGCTTGGCTAAATGCCGGTCCTGCTCCACAGCCACAGCCACATTTGCCTACAAATTAGTTCTACATTTTATTTTATGTATTTTATTACTTTTTAATAATGGAGGAGATGCTGGGACCCTTTTTGTATCGTGGTTTTCAAAATGTTATGTCTTTCTTTTTCAATATAATATATATATATTATAATTGATTAGTTTATTTTAATGGAGCTTGTGATCAATTATTACTTTTTGTAATTGGGAACAATAAAATTGTATAATGTAGAAGCACTTTTTTTTTTCTAATTTGTGAATGTGAAGTACCATGGAGCATTTTTATTTTATTAGATAACAACTTGTTTGACGTTATGAGCATGGCAGTTGAGAGTTTGGCATGCTCACTCAAATGTTTCGCTGATGGTGGCACGTGTTATTGGGTCATTCGGTTCCCTTCAAAATGGTTGAGCTGAGTGGGGCTGAGGCACGCGTCATGCTCGTGAACGGGCGCCGTCAGTTGGGACTGGTCATCTCTTAGCTGCCAGTGGCTTAATTCAATTACTATTTTTTTATTAGTTTATTGTATTTTTTTCATTATTTGTGGTTTCATTGCGTTTTAATTTTTTTTTTTTTTTCTTCATTGTGCTCACATAATAGAAGCGACAATAAATTTGTAACCAAGATTATGTAACTCATAATATGATTTAAAAGAGTGTCCATGGAGTTTCTTGCACGTTCTTCTCCATAGAGATCTACGCTTTGGAACGTGCAATTTAGCTTCACTTTTTTTTTTGGACTGACCGACATTTTGACAATTCAAAAGTGCCTGTAATTGGTCTATTTCAATAAACTATTCTGATTCTGATTCTGATTCTGAATGGACGGCTTGCTAAAATCATGATAATAATGTTTAAAATTGTAGTAACACCTACTAAGCAATATTGGGTACACATATTACTAATGAAAACTATAATAGGTGCTAACTATAACACTTTTTTCATAATCAAAACTTGACATTCCTTCATATTTATGAATATCTATTACATATAAGACTAGCTTCTATCAGCGGCTTCGTTCGCGTGAAAGCAGGTTTCTTCTTACAAATGTTGGAACCCCTTTTCACCTCTTTTGAGGGTACATTTTTAAAAATCCTCTCTTAGTTCTCGCCCACATCATAAAAGGAAACCTTGTGCAGAATTTCACGCTCTTATTCCCAGTAGTTTTGGCTGTGTGTTGATATGTCAGTCAGTTTCTTCTTTTTATAGATACAGATAACATTGTATGAAAATAAATCCCTTACTAAAACAGCGACTACACGATACAAAATCCATTAAAATTTCATCGCATTTACTAGCTGAGCGAATAAATTAAATCGATCCACGTAACATTTCACGAAACATTGCACTTGTGTTAAGATCATTTTTAATCTAAATTCCATCCATGCTCGCCCTTTGTACTGCGGCAAGAAATTGCCCTACCACCCTCATGGTACGTACTGCCTACATTATACTGGATAAGAATTTATTCCACACGGATAACCAAGAACACTTTAAAGAAATTGGGCAAAGGCCTTCAGAGTGGATACTCTCCTTGTAAGACAAAGTAATAAAATCTTAGAAGGGATTAAAGATGATTTTCGGTGAAACTATGCGGGTAAAGGAAACTTGTAAAACTTTGCTAGGCCTACAATATATTAGAAACAATATTTTTTTGCTACAGTATTCCTTTGAGAAAAAATGGTTAGGAGTTAAGCTTACCCATCTGGAAGTTTATATCTACACTAGCTGTCCCCGGTTTCACTCGCGTTTACTACTCCGCTCTAGCGGGTCATATGCGTGATGTCATAATGCATGTAGCCTTCCTTGATAACTGGGCTATCCAACACTTTTCAGCTTTAGAATATTAAATCATTTAAACATATTACGTGAGACATGTGCTTCTAAGCAAGGCTAGTGAAACACAGTAACTGTCACTATACGAGTACTAGGGATTTCAGTCAAGTGATGACAGGGGACTCTGTCCATTAAATATAATATTTATTAGCTGGAAAGAGAAAGACTATAGTGCTGAAGTAGGATAGATTTGTTTTTGTAAACACGCTATATAGGGTTACTGGTAATTAGTGAACGATACTTAAACACGTGATTGTAGTCATGATAAGAAATAACTTTTACCATGGGACCAAAACTGAAATCGCAAAAAAAAATCGGCTAGTCAGTACATTTGTGTTCGCCTAACTGGTCAAAATGTACTGAACTTGGCTGATTTTTTTCATGATTTCAGGTTTGGTCCCATATTAAAAGTTATTTGTTATCATGACTATAATCACGTGTTTAAGTATCGGTCTCTTATTACCAGTCACCCTATATATTTAAAACATTCAATAGAGTTCAAGATCCTTACTAAAACTAGCCCAAAAGGCCTATTTAGCATCAGTTAATCGCTTATCCACTAGTGCAACAGCAACCTCTTTTCACCATTAAATACAGTCCGCGCCATATTCATTCTACAGGTACAAAATCTTTAAAGACAAAAGACAATCTTCATTCACCAATTAAAACATAATCTCAACTCTACAATGTCCTCCTAGACAAACTCATTAATTGACAGTTTGACTTTGAGAACGGAAGTAAAACATCTTAATTCGTTCACCGTCTAAGTACTAAGTTCTGAGACAAGAACTACTTGGAGTGTTGTTTCAGGAGACACGTTGTTTAGTTTTGTAACTCCCGTGCTCAAGTCGAGCACAAGAATCTGCTTAAGTGGATGAAAAGCACAGCTTTACGTAGGAAATGTTTGTACACTTCAACGAACACGTTTTATAGATCTTAAGCTGAGTTGAGCAGGTTGAGAGTTGAGGTTCGTTTAGATCAGGATTTTAAAAATCCGAAGAGACGTATAATTAAAAAAAAAATTAAAAAGAGACGTACAATTTATAAAAAAAATAATCGATCAGCATTAAGGGCCGTGCCTCACTGGGACGCCATGGCGGCGTAGCCAGTTCAAGACGCCAATAAAAGTATGGATTAGCTGCGTGGCCAACAGTGGCCAGGTGAGGTACACACCATAGAGCTGCTTGCATTTCCTTGACTACTCGAACTGGCTGCGCGGCCATGGCGTCCCGGTGAGGCATTGGCTTAATAATAATTATAATACCTGTAAAATTGTCAGAATATTCATGCAGATAGAAGAAAACGACGTAGAACCTCATTATATGACACATTTAAATTTTACTCGCTACCATAGACATTCGCTCGCTTCATTTATTTAGCGCTAGACCCGTAAATGTGTTCGAAACCAGCTAAAGAGCTGTGAAAAACGTACCCGATAATATTAAATAATAACACTAAACTGCCCTTAATGGGCAGTTGGATCAAGGGCTTGATCCAGTAAGTATTAGTACTGCTGAACACGGTGCGTATTGTTAAGAATTTCCTCACACAGGAGCTCTGACCTTCAGTCGCCTGGATAATGAGCCGGTGAGCCTCTTTACAAATTTTAAGCATTTCTTAAGTCAAATTTTGATCGTTTTAAACCATAAAGTTAATTCGAGTTTTGGAAAACAAGTGCTTTATTTTTTTATTTTATCTGTACAAATCGATAGTGTTTCGTGTACCGGATTGACCCTCCACGGGATTAAAACGATCAAAATTTAACAGTGAATAATAGTAAAGTCTTTTATTTCTTATCCCTGCTAAATAATACATATTTATATTTGAAATCTTATTAGGTCGCTTTACATATTTACGTAGGCTATCTTCGTTTTTATTTACTTTGCATTATGTTTAAGAACCCTTGCTTAGGTATAGGCCTCCTCCAGCTTATTTCAGTTTTTTCTTTCTTGTCTTTTCTCTTTGTGTTTTTTTTTTCTTACTATAATATCATCTGTCCAGCGTTTCATAGGTCTCCTCTATCGTCTCTTGCTGTAGAATTCAGTCCACCCGGGTCGCCTCTACGGGCCATCCCACATCGGTGTAACAATTGAAATGACCGGTCCATTATAATGCAGAACATCGGTAAACTTAATTTTGTCGATCAGCATTAATTATATAAAATACATATTCGTATGATGAACGCTGGGGGACAATGTTATTCGCATACCCACTTCTTCAGGTACCTAGCGCAAACACTAATTAATTATAGGCGTAATGCATATTTTCTGAAAGCAAGTAGTAGTTTTAACAAAGTTTCTTGTCAACCATTGACCTATTTTGCACTAATGCGAGCACAGCTAGGAAGCGTTTAGCAAAGTCATTATTTGTATAAAGAGCACCTACCTGCACTAAATCCAAATGTCATTATTGTTAATGTTTATTTATATGATTAACAGTTTTAGCTATTGTTCCAACTTTGAGCTACATAACACTGGGAGCAACAATTTTGTCACTATCTGTGGAAGCTTATAATTAGCAATTTAGTTATTTATTAGTGTAGTTATAATGTTATTAGTCTGTAAGCTTTCTAAAATGTAAAAAAAAAAAAAAAAATACTACTAAAAAACATACAAACTTAGAAACAGATCTGCCCAAAATTGCATGACGGAAATACCTACTACTTGCTAAAAACTACGCTACAAATGTCGCAGTAATTTAAAAAGCATATGCATTGATTTTTCACACATTTCAAATTCTTTTGTAAAAAAATTCAAAGGTACTGTTAACAATCCATCCAATTAAACCGAACAGCGAAACCAAATGCAGTTGGCAGTTGTTTTATTCAACGAAAAGTAACCAAAAGACGTTCATTTTATTTCATACGCCCGCGCCCAGTGTATGTTTGTGCCAAACGCCCGCAGGTGACTGAACAAGGCACACAACCGGACCAATACGCTCCAATAGATTGAATAATTAACTTATGCAAGCGTTTTCAAAACTCACACGCGAAAAAATATTGCATCCGCGAATGAGTCATCGAGTAAATATGTTGGAGTAGTTTCAATTTGTGTTACTATGTGGAAAATTTTTGGTAGTTCTTTTTTCAAAATTAAATGTTTAATTTACTCTCGTTTCAGGATACAATTCACTCAATCATATTCACAGGAAACAAGAAAAATTAAAAAAAAAATTGTTTGTTGTGTTCAAACATTAACCAGTTAATTAATAAGACTATAAGGGTATTTTAATTATTAAGACTTCGCTGTCAGTCCATCCTTCTGTCCGACTGTCTGTCACCAGGCTGTATCTCAAGAACCGCGATAGCTAGACAGTTGAAATTTTCACAAATTGTGTATTTCTGTTGCCGCTATAACAACAAATACTAAAAACAAAGTAAAATAGCTAATATTTAAGGGGGGCTCCCATGCAACAAAAGCGATTTTTTTGTACTTTTTTGCTTGATTTCAATAAAGGCAACAGATGCCTACCATTTGAAATATTCACAAAATACTCAGTTGTATTTTTATCTTAATAATAAAATTAAATAAATATTTAAGGGGGGCTCCATACAAAAAACGCTAAGTATATTTTTTACTTATTTTGTAGTTGTTAACGTTGCCACACACTAGGGATAAGTCCTGTATCGTGAATGCGTTCACAAACCTAAAAGCTCAAATACACAAGACAAACAGACCTGTAACATTTATCTGATGGCCATACGACACGCAGCGCCGCAACCACTCAACCACTGCACGAACCACGCCAACAAGATATAATAATATATAATACAATATTTCACAACTATCACACAATGCCGACTAGTCCCAAGCTAAGCAGAGCTTGTGTTATGGGTACTAGACAACTGATAAACATACTTATATATTTCTAAATACATACATATTATAGATAAATTATACTCAGACACAGAACAAATGATCGTGCTCATCACGCAAACATTAGTCCTGGATGGGAATCGAACCCATGACCTCCGGCATAGCAGTCAGGGCCACTAACCACTAGACCAACAGGCCAGTCAGACATCGAACTGATCAATTATACTCGAGCTCATTCCATTCTCCACATCTAGAAACAGACCCGAACATGAGCTATAACTCCCAAACGTAGAGATCCTTCAATTAACGCGGCAAGCTGGACCGTCCACTAATTAAATGTATGGCCAATTAGGTTCATAACGTCTGGCTACGTCCAGCCATCTTGGATATTCTGCTTCGGTAGTTCTGATCATCAGAATATATTCTCTGACACTGTTAGAACTTTAATTATTATACAAGAATTGACGATTTGAAACTACCATACTATAAAATCAAATCAAATAATCTAATTGAAAACTTTTAGTGTCAGATATTTCATTTATCGAGGAAGGCTATAGGTTAAATAACCTCACGCTATGGCCAAAAGGAGTAGATCAGTAGTCATAGACGCGGGAGGTACCGAGGATAGCGTAATGTTATAAAGGCGACAGTTTGTATGTATGTGTGTGTGTTTGTTACTCTTTCACGTTAAAACGCTAAACGGATTTGGATGAAACTTAGCACACGAATTTTGAGTGGAATAGCACACAGGATACTTTTTAATGTGGGATTATGTTTCTTTTCACGCCGGTTGAGTCGCTGGCAACAACCAGTCCAAAATAATAGTGTGAAGAAGCAGAGAGCTCTCCCAGACTTTTAACGGCTTCTATGAGGAAATCCGGTGATCCTAAAATTCACATGCGTATTTCAGTGACACTCGTGCACACACGAAGAAATGTCGTGCATGTTTACGCGTACAAAAGTCGCACTAAAGCCACTGGTGATCGTCGTGAATCTTGGTCATAATCGTAACACAATCAGCCTTGTAATTTTCTCACTTCTAATACTCAGGCCTCCTCTCTAGGATAGGAAATGGGCCGTATTCCACCACGCTGGCCCAATGCAGATTGGTCATTTCGGATGTCAACTCTCTTTGAATTTTTGGTTCTAGGAAACTCCAGTTTCCTCGCGATGTTTTCGAGCAATAGTATTTATACACATTGTATAAATTACACCAAGGCAGTCGCCTGGCTAGATACAACTCGTAAGTCGGGGCCGTTACCACTGGGTCACTATTGACTGGCCTGTTGGTCTAGTGGTCAGTGACCCTGACTGCTAAGCCGGAGGTCGTGGGTTCGATTCCCACCCAGGACAAATGTTTGTGTGATGAGCACGATCATTTGTTCTGTGTCTGGGTGTTATTTATCTATAATATGTATGTATTTAGAAATATATAAGTATGTCTATCAGTTGTCTAGTACCCATAACACAAGCTCTGCTTAGCTTGGGACTAGACGGCGTTGTGTGATAGTTGTGGAATATTATATTATATTATTATATTATTATATTATTGACCACAATCAATCAATCTTAGTACTCATTTCAGCCAATAGGCGTCCACTGTTGGACTGTTGGACATCAAAGATACTTACAGCAAAGAAGACAGTGCTGGAGTCCGATATTAACTTGCAAAATCAATAGATTGAAAAACTCACATTGGGATATTCCCAAAATTTAAGGACGCTGCAAAATCTGGTACTACTGAACCATATTTACGCTCGAGAACAGCAAAAAGCACGCACCATGTAGGTAACTGGGTGCATTCTATATGTAGGTATGTTAACACAAAATGGTAACGAGCTTATAACATAGCCACCATTTGTTTTCCAACACAAAACAATCGAAACCCCGCAGTATTGATAGATTGCTATCTGATTGGGAAAGTTCACTAATCAATCCAACTGTTTGATAAAAAACATTTTTAGATCGATATTCCAACTCGGGCTCTGTTATATGAAGGAGATTACATTTCTAATTTTACTTTTTGGTGTAAAATTTCTGATGTGAAAACTATCAGATTCTACTAGTGTGTGTTATAGATGTGAAACAGTTCTTAAAATAGTTACAGGCAATAATTAAGATTGTAATAGTTTTAAGGTACTATATTTTATTGTAACAATGAACAATAAACATTATTTTGAACATGTATTTGCGCACCTTGGCAGTAAAGCCATGGTCACGAAGCCAGCGGGCAGTTCGCGCGGGGCTAGAGTTGCATAGTGTCGTGTTACGACAGACTTGTGTCCTTGTTCGTGAATAAAATGTCTGAACAGCGGCAACATCTTTATGATAGAAATTTCTTCGTAATGTTAGATTTAGTGTTGGGAAAAGATGTTAATCCTTACAACCGGGCAAGGAAACAAAAGACAATGCTCCGATCACTGACTCTAGCAGAATGAGTATAGATACATCTTTGCTAATCCAAATCGGTGTCCTATCAAAAATCGACGAAATAAAGTGCCTAGCACAACACTACGCCAATACAGACGCGCGAGCACTGCTTGATTGGCGCGCACAGCTCGAACGCAGTTGCCCGCTCCACTTCCGGCCCGCTGCCTTCGTGGCCAAATCCATATAAATCTATGAATTTGAACCCGTGATTTGAACGCTCCGCGCCCGCTTCACTGACTTCGTGTGCGCAGCCTAAAACCGACGAGAATGCCGTGACGTCAAACGAGCGAACGGCATGACGCTATCTTGCGGCCGCCACTATGCCACCGCTCTCGATTTCGTCGTGTGTTCACTGTTAGGATGTTCCACCTCGATCAAGCATTCCGTGACAGCCAACACTTATTTTAATCGACAATCACTTTTACATATTTTCCGACAGTTGATCTCACTTTATTTTTAAAGTGGGATACCTCATCGACGCATCCTAAATTAAGCGCTAGTCAAGTGCTACAATTGATTGCTGATTTCGATGAAATTTGGCACACGGGTAGACAATTTCCTGGAATAACATATAGGGTAATATGTATCCCGGGAACATACAATTTGTGCTATATTATAAAGGAGAAAGTTTTTATGTAGGTATGCATGTTTGTTTCTCCTTCGCTCTCAAACAGCTGAACAGATTTAAATAAACTTTATTATACGAGTCGAACTTGTCCTGGAATAGCACGCAAAATACCTTTTCAATACACTTACTCGAAAACTGCCTTTTATCGCACTACGATTAGGTTCGATATGGCATGTTTATCACCCGCGTGCTTTTTTTCAATTTATCAAAACAAGGGCTTTTTCATTCCTATTTCATCATGGTCAAGAGTGATTTTTTTTTTAAAGCAAAGAGGCGGATATTTTTAAGGTTTTAATATGTAATGAAAATTGAAATTGTGTTTTTAAACAGAATAAAATAAATAGATATAATTACGTAAGCAATAATTTGTTAATACCAACAAATTAACAATTATCTGCGTTATAAATTCAAAAATATTTGAATTTTTATATTTTTAATATTAGGATGTATACGGTTTGATACCTTTGCTTCTTCTTCAACCTCCAAAGGTTATGCGCGGGAAAAAAGTACACCTAATATTAACTAACTTATTAATTTGTGATAGTTGTGAAAAAGAAGATTTGAAGAGAATCCTTTAGATGCTACGCTACCAGATTATGTGATTGAGGTAAAAAAGCCTGCTGCCATCAAATCAAAACTAAATTATTAGGTAACTTTTAGATTGGTGGATTTTTCATCGTATTTCTTCGAAAGTGTATTGAAAAACGTCGTTTGATACACGTGGAGATTTGTCACTGCAGCACTCGGCTTCATAACACCCTCGCCTGTACGGCTCGGGTGAATTTCGCCTCGGCTGCAATGACAAACTTTCCCCACTTGTATCAAAATGTACTATTTATGCCGGTAGTATGGCCCGCGAGAGGTGGAAAGCGTGGAGGGAGGCCTTTGCCCAGGAGTGGGACAGAATTTTTTTCACTTTTCCTCGAGTAAAGCCGTTGACAGAAGATAATAATTATAATTTGCCCAAAATATCGGCTTTTTTAAACGACGTGGTTCCAGAAATGTATTTGTATTCTGTATTAATTTACTCTGATTAACATACAGCAACTATGTTGAATGCAACCTTAATGAGCATTCACAGTTCAATTAATCAAAACTTTAATAAAGCTGTTTAATAAATGTACAAAGTAATTCGATGTTTCCCCACCATTATTTTTAACGCAAAATATTCCAATGCGTGAATATAATATAAATGGAAATGACAAACTGCAATGCCACCAACCGAGAAGGGCCAATGATGAAAATACATACATAAACTCACGTCATTTTCCATAGGGATCAGCAGAAACTACTTAGCAGTACCAACTACAATCCTCACATACTTCTTTTGACCTTCATTTGACACCCCGTTCCTCGGAAAGCACTTAAAGCCATTGGCCCGGTTGTCACTTGTAGATCTTTGACAGTCGTTACAGGTTGTCAGGCGCTAGAAAATTCTGACCATCAGTCTACTCAAGGAGTATCGTGTTGTCCAGTAACTGGGTTGTGGGGCTGGGGGTCTGATAGGTAATCACTCCAGTAAAACACGAATAAGGCTAGGGAGATGACGACGTCCATAAATTTGGTCATACACTCACACTGATTGTGTAGAACTGTAGATGCTCGTAGCCATGTGGTGGCCTAGGGGTAATGACCCCAACTTGCCTGTAGTTCGTCGTGGGTTTCACCTCAACCAGGCGTTATACTTTGCACACTTTTATCACTACTGCTTGAAAAACGGTGAAGGAAAACATTGTGAGGGAACCGACATGTCCTAGAGCCAAAATTTGAAGGCATATGATATTCACCAACTTTGGTCTGCGTGGTGGATAATAGCCCATACCTTTTCCTAGAGAGGAGACCTGAGGCCCAGCATTGAGGACATTATAAGGATGGTCATGCGATTTAGCCTTTCTGAAAATCACCAATAAGGCATAATAATCATAAATCATTTATTATCAGGGATCTTGACCTATAGATCTATGGGTCAAGATTCTTCTCTGATGTTAGTCTGTAAGGTGGCCTTAAATACTAACAAATATAAAGTAAATACAACTTATGATTAGTAAATAATGTAGTGTGTGTACTGTGTTTGTGTTTTAAGTAATATGTGTGTATATATGTATGTAGTATGTACATCATATTTTTCTAGGGCGTTCCCTCCCCGAATCTCTACTTACATCTGATCTGTCGTGTCGTTTGTTACTCACCTTTTATTAATCCTCTCAACTTGAAGAACATGAAAATAAATACCTAAGAATCAAACTTTAATATCAAGCGAAAGTAATTGAATCATTCATTTTGTCAAAGTTGTTAACGAACACGGAATCTAATTGGCAGCACTTGACCATTGAGACAAACAGCGGGGACGCGGCGGAGAATCTAAATCAGAGTTAGGGGATCATAGAAAAACGTCTTGATTACGGGTGAATTAAATTTAATTTGTCGCGCGAGGTGTTCCGGCCCTCTCGCTCTAATGAGTTCCAAACTTTCCCTCTTTGTGAGATTAAGCCCAAAAATTGTGAAAAACTTGAACGTCGTCCGGTCCCACAGCGGATGTTGTTTGACATACATAATATCTGGAGCCGTTGCCTGCCCCCGACAAGTTTTACGTACTTTCTACAGCTGTTTACTTAAGTATGCTCAGTGGAATTAAAACTTAGAAGAAAGTTGTTTGGCTGAAGTGATTTCCTTAACTCACGCAACTAACCTGTAGGTATAACTTCTAGTAGATGGAGGCCTTGTGTTTAGTTTATTTTTTCTTTATTAAAAACTAGCTGCTACCAGCGAGTAGAAAATTATCCTATTTAAATGTAACTTATGTGCAATTCAAGGACATAGTGAAAAATGAAACTTAGCACATGAGTATGTGCTCAGTTTCTTCCAAATTCGTTCAGACGTAAAGAAGTAACAAACCTGGGTAGGTAAAGGAAATAAATGCTCAAACAAATTTTAATATAATAATATGTAACTGAAACGGAATTTTCTTTTTATCACAACGTTTCAACATCGTTTTCACAAACACATAATCTACATATTTATAATCTATATATATTTAGTTAAAGACCATTTCCTGTCTCTAATGCTATCCTGGTTCTACTTAATTTATTTCTACCACCAACCCTACTTTATTTCTTTTCTTTTCTTTTTTCGCTTTTTTTTAATGAATAATATACATATATTCCTTTTATAATTATTTATATATTTGCTTATTAGTATACCGCAGATAACCCTTCGTATTATTTTAAATTCTTACGATCCAACTGCAAGAAACTCATTGAACCAAAAACGCGTCCGCTGCGCTCAATATTGTTGGCACAATAACTTTGAAAATACGTTTAAACTGACAAAATTTATTGCACGGACGGGCGCTGCCACAAATAAATATGGCCACATTCCCTGCAGATGACAACTGCGAAGTCAATGTTTACTTAATTAAACACCAAGGCAAAATACATCGAGCTACAAGCTTTGTTTAATATAAATCAGAAATGAGATTAACAAAATTACAACAGAATGTTTTAAAATCCTTCAAGCGAGGAAAATATTTAACGTAACTGGGAAATTTCATTAAGCTGGTACTAATTAAAGAGCAGTATTGTGGCTGAAAATTCGGCGGCAAAACGTAAATGTGGCTTGTACAAATTATATCAACTAGTTATCATGTAGTACTGAAATAAGCTCAAATATTGTTTCGAATTAGCGGTAAAATTACCCGTTAAATGGAGCCCCGTATATGGTTATTAAGTAGTGAAGTTAGGATAATCATTTATTACAAACTAACTTCGTAATGAAGTTGTTGAACTTTCCTAATCAATCAATTTTAATGAAAAACCGCACCCGACTTCGAGTTCTGGGGTTCTTAATAAAGCAATAGAGCCATAAAATGTCTAGATAAACCCGTATTTGGCTCGTTCGGTTTTTACGATGCGATCACCGTTCACGAGGGGAAGGTGAACGAATGATGTAACAGAAACTGAGCAAACAATACGAAAAGAGCGCTATTCCGTATGGCGGCGAGATATTGTCTCGAAATGCCGTAGATCCCAGTACAAATAATACTTTACCGGGACATATCCTCACGTACCCTCGCAGGGCATCTTCGACAGGCTTGTCTAGTTAAGCCTCACATATTTACTGATATTGATACAGGAAACAACCCGCCAAGATGACAATTACTCGGCTCGATAGCTCAGACAAATCGACTGGATATGGCACTTTATAATTTGCAAATTAAAGAGCTCTTAAGTCATTGTCTTGAATTCAAGATGCATACTCAAATAAGAAATATCGCAACAATACGCTGACAGTAATAAAATAAGCATAGCTTTTGGAATTGCTGTCGAATACGATCTATCGCCTGCGCTACGTAGCGTTTAGAATTATTGTAGACGAAGGCTACTAGCACTACGCTAGAATTCTACAATCACCTATATATGTACCTATGTTCTATAATACATCACTTTCAACGTTTTCAAGTGTTACAAGTTTCACTTCGTCATGTTCACTAAGGATACCCATTGTAACATAATAGCAATATTTATGGTGCGAAAAACAGTTACGAATTTAGTTAGAAACTCATTTAGATGGTAGATTAAAAGTCAGTTAAGCCTAAATCACCCGCTGGCGCGAAACAGTTTCGGGTGCGAAAAAGTTATTTAGAGGTTTCAAACAAACACTAATTTGCGTGCGAACAGAGCAGTTTACCAAACCGCATCGGCTATTAAATAAAGTAAACGACATTAATAGTGGTCCTTTCTAGGGGCGATATATCTGTGGCACACGACAAAACCGCTGAATTTCCCAGGAGCGCTATCCACAACATACAGCGAAGAAGAATAACCGGAGTGAATGCAAAATGAAAATTATCATACAAATTCGCCATCTTATATGAACCGAGGTATTACTGTCACAGTATAAGTATGCAAAAATATGTAAGGAGAGCGCGGTTGCTTTTACGGTCGCGGCGAAAATACGCGACTCAATATTGGCTACGTATTCGCGCGCGTAAATTTTCAGCACTTGTAATTTGCATCCGTAAAATAAATAATTGTGGGACGTCTTTGTTGGGTACGATGTCTCGGGGGCTTTGTGGCGTTTGTCGCGAAATCGGCGGCTGATGTATGGAAATTGTGTTTCCTTGAATTTTTTTTTTATCCTTGTAAGCGTTGAGTTTGTTTGAAAGGCTTTATGGTCTTTGAAGCGTTTATTAAAGTGAGAAGACGATGGTTACTGCGGAGATTCTTCGTATGTATTTTATGGAATTAATTCAAAAGGATTTTTGTCATCTCCCAATTTGTTCCCACGGATATACCTACAAGTATATATTGTTGTTTTACAGACTATGAGAAACAGTTAACACGTTTTAAAATTATAATATAACGTAGAGTAGGTAGAGATTATCAAAAAATTGTTTTGCAAAAATCTCCTACTAAAAATACACACAGTTAATAAAGTCAGAGCACCCTTATTCTAATAGCCAAAGTTAGCATATGTGCAGTTTGCTGTGCATCGAATAAGCGATGAGGTCGAGTGCGGCGACGCAGGGCTCTTGACGCCGAGTGAGGGAAATGAGCAGAAAACATCGATAGTTGCCGACCCGCTGAGCAGAGGAAACGTAATATCCAGCCTAGCGAATAAACAGGTTTGTTATTTTTAAACACGCCTACGCGGCAAATAAGTTGAACCATTTGCTACGGTTATGTGCAGATCCGAAAATCGGTTACTGCGCATTCAAGGTCGACCGTCGTGATGGTTCAACTTGTGTAACGAGGATTATAACCGATTTCGCAATCGGAGTGGGGGCTGCGCGTTTCCATAACAATGGCTCAACTTATTTGCCGCGTACTACATATACCCACTTAGTTTTTTTTTTTTTTTACTTAGTTACTTACTAAAAATCCGCTCGTACCTACCGCTTTTAGGCTCGCATTGTAGTGTATTTTGCACTAGTGCATCAGCCAGCACCTGCCGCAATTTATTATATTTATTGCATCAGCCTGGTCGCCTGGCATGGAACTCATCCACTTAACAACCTGCTGCTGCTGCTGCCTAATATTGAAGATTGACCTGACTGGCCTTTATTGTTGAGCCAGATGCTCCTTCAAGATGTTGTAGGTTGCAGTTCACCTTATTTCGTGTTATTTGAGGTCGACGCAACGTTTTTTTTTTTCAATTCTGCCCTGTCAACCGTCAGGCTATCACTAACTTCCTCTTCATTTATATCACTCCTCACACAATCCAGCCAGCTTTTCTTTGGCCTCCCTATATGGATGAATAGGTATCCTCGTATGTACCTACTCATAACTCTCATAATATTGAAGAATATTTAAATTATATAATTTAGACATTTTTATTATTATTCCGTTTATTCATTCATATATACATATAAATTATATTTTTAAATATTTCATTAAAAAATATTAAAAAAAAAACATTCTAAAATATTAAAAACAGTAGCCCACCGGCTTCACCGGCAGACCCTGTTCCTGTTCTGTTTATTATTATTTTTATTAATTTAACATACAATACGATTTTTGTAATTTATTATTGGCATTCGTTCGTGGCATTCGTACGCCGCTCTAGGCATAACATGTTGAAACATTTTAATTTTTGTAATCGTTCCCTCTCCTAGATAGGAGGCCTGAATCCCAGTAGTGGGAAAATTATAAGGCTGATGCTATGCTAATCGTTCTAACTAATTGTCCAACTAACAGATGTTTTTGACAATTAAAAATGTATCTTATGTTATACCTCTTCTTCACATGACCATACTTGAACACTAGCGACATTTTCAAACTGCCTCTAACATTCCATTCAAAAGTACCACACCACTCACCACTGTAGCCTCTGCATACCATTCAGTTCAATTATTAAATTAAGTAGCTAGCTAACTGCTAAATTATTCTTCATCCTCCAACTACCCTATTCAGGAAATCAGGCCCGCGCAGCTCATGAGAGCAGCACAAAATTTAAAATAACATCGGGTATTCGCACGGCTGCTTCCGCCATGCTAATCAATTAATTAGCCAACGGGAACCGATCCACGCTTGATAAAATACTCAACGACTTTAAACAGGGTTCAGGCATGCCTACCCATTTTAGAACAACTCATTAATGTATGAAAATGTTTGTTATTGGACTTTAATAGCGTGTCTCAAGTGTAATGTGCTTGAAAATAAAAACCAGAAACAGTTCTCAATTCAAATGTTCACCTCAACATTTGAATAAATTGAAAACTGTTTGTTTTTTTTTTATAATGTTGGCAATATGGCTATGGTAAATATAGTTATGCGTAAAAAGTTGTCCTCGTGGTTTCAGCTGGCAGCGCAATATTTCCTATCAAAACAAAATTAAGCCTTTTGAGGAAGATCATCAAAAGCGACAGTCCTCAGTTTTTGCAGTACTTAAGGAGGTTTTTCTTTCTTAATTAAAAATAATTATATGTTAATACAGCCTGTTCTAATAATTAATAAATAATAATATTTTTTTTTTTCTACACTGGAAAGTTTTCTGTAAACAGTAAGCCAAGGACACCTTATTAAAACACTCAACGGCTATCTAATATGAAAAAAATAAATTTACCTCTTATAGGCAGTCCTACATATTAATAAATGTATTTTTTACAAAAAAAAAAGATTTCGCTAATTTTTTCAATAGACATTTACGATTAATTTTTACGAGATACAGCTACTGTTGTTTGTTTTTACAAGTTTTAACAATTTCAAATCTGGGTTTTACAAAAAAACTTCCGAAGTCTGTGATGCTCTTTCAGCGAAATATCGGCGATAACATGTTCTTCACTGTTTCGAGGGCGTGGCGCGGCCATGGAATTGTTGTGTTACAGCTCCTAAAATATAAACCCTAGGACTTTTTTCTATATTTTTACAATTTTTCTCTTAATTACTTAAATTACAGGTCTCTCTAATGCTTAGGTACCTACTTTTAAAGATCCCGTGGCCGCGTAGTTCTCCGCTTTCAGGTTCGCAATGAAGTATTTATTGTCCTAGTCGGTGACGAGAGCCCCTTACTATTTCATGTATGATCTAGGTAACTATTTATATATGGCTTGGCTTGAGCCACTGCGAATCGGATAGCCACACGAGAAACGAACATAGCGCACGAAAAAAATGTTTGATGATTTGAAATTATAAAAAAGAGCAAATGATTCATTAAAACAGTATCCCCATATCTCTTACAGACTTGTATATACACTTTAATTTCAACCAATCTGTATAAACAGTAATGTATGATATGGCACCGACCCAAAGAGCCAAAATTGCGTAAAGCGGTGACCCTCACGAGCATCCGTCGTATAGAGTACCTAATAATACATTAAGTTCTCCAGCGCCACGACTACATGCACACCGTTGCACAAGTTTAACTACGCTGCGTAGTTAATAATCCGGTTTCCGCGACGGGGACCGTCCGCGCAAACACACGCGCTTTGTTACGCGGCGGCTGCCCGTCGCGCTTGTCCGCTTAAGGGTGTTTTTAATATCACGCAGATTTCATCACGCATGTGGATTTGCTCCACATGCAGAAAATTTCAAAAGGCAAAAAAAGCGTCTCGCGTGCGTTTTGTACGCATTACAATAAATACTTGTAAGAAAAGAGCATTTGCGAAGGAAAAATCCGAATGCAGTTTCGGCCTTCAGAAGCATTTTTATGTATTCAAATCGTAATAACATAGATTTAGTGAATAAAAATACTATTAGCATTAGAACTTCTAATTTGTAAAACGAAAAATAGATAGATTCAAAATAAAAATCGAGAATAGTCGAAAAAAATATTTATTTCATTAGAATATAAGCTGTCGTTACATAAGTAGTTATATAATACATTATTGTACTTGGCAGATCAACTTTATGAACACGATAAAGTGAAAATTTAATCAACATACGTTTACACCTTAAACAATATAGGATGACTAGTAATTAGTGAACGATACTTAAACACGTGATTGTAGTCATGATAACAAACAACTTTTACTATAGGACCAAACCTGAAATTGCGAAAAAACGTCACCCAATTTCAGTACATGTTAAACAGTTAGACGAACACAAATGTACCGACCAGCAGTTTTTTTTTTCGCGATTTCAGATTTGTACCCATAGTAAAAGTTGTTTGTTATCATGACTACAATCACGTGTTTAAGTATCGTTCACTAATTACCAGTCACCCTATATATATATATCTTTTCTTATAATGTTTAGTAAGTACCAATCACGTAATATAAAGGGAAGAAGAAATACAGGCCAATTTTATTGCTACAAAATTATTGTCAAACACTTCAGACTTTAAAAAATAAATCCATATCCCCCTATGAGAATTTCATTCAAAATGCATGCAAAATAAAATAATAATCGAATCAATCGAATGTTCGATAATTTTGCATCATTTAAAATAATAAAATTCGAAGTTTCTGCATATCCTCCTCCCAATATTTTAAAATACTTTAATAACAAACTGTTATGTTTAATAAATGCAAATATTATACATAAATAAACTAAATATTAAACATACAAAAATATTTCAATGTAGAAAAATTTCGAAAATATAATAAAAATGGAATTATTTATTTAATATTTATTACTGGAGACTTTGGTTTTGTTATTAGAAACTAAGAAACTTAAAATCTAAGTTATTTGATATAAGAATAATGCCACACATAGAGATTCTAAACTAAATGGCGAAAAAGTCCATTCAATATAAAGTTATTAAAAAGTTATAATGTATGTAAAAGCAACTTGCATCTGTACGAATAGATACAGGTTTTACTTTTCACAAATTGCTAATCTGTGCTGAAGTGTTACCAGCCTCAAAATATTTTTATCACATATACTACACTTCCACATTTTTACTCATAAACATTGTTGATTTGATTTTCCTCAAATATTTATTATAGCTGCTTATTATATTTTTATTTTTCATTACATAACCGCGACGCTGCTGCAAATTTTGTAACAACTAACCAGAGACAAAAATCCTGTATTGTAAAAATAAGAATAATGGCTCAGTGCATAAACATAAGATGGGATTATCCAGACGATACGATCAGTTATTCTCAATACGTTTTCTTCACAGAATGGAAGACTTCTTAGCAGAGATTTACTTCAACACTTAACTTTAAACAACGTTTGAGTAACACAGCTTCTTAATTTAAAACTCATCATGGCGGGCGAGCGCTTCGCCGAAGTCAGTCGCTTGAGAACCTACAAAGAGGTCGTATTTTTCTAAAATCTCTGTTTTAGTGAGTTTTTCGTCGGCATCTGTGTCTGCCTCGAATACTAGGTGTCTCGCTTCTGCTTCGGCGTGGTCGAACTCGGGAGGGGCGATCCAGTCTTTGACTTCGTGCTCGTCCATGAACCCATCCTTGTCGGTATCTCTGTTGAAGAATGACATTTTTAATAATAATAGTTGTAATGAGATTGATCTATCATCACTGACTTGGCTATTGTTACCAATAAGCCCGACATAGTGGTGATAGATCGACTAGATCGGCGCGGAATGATATTGTTGATATAGCGGTCCCTGATGACGAGAACCTCGAGAAAGCTGAGACAGATAAACAAACTAAGTATTTTGACTTGGTTCAACAACAACAACAACAATAACAATTCAGTAATAATGCTGTTCCTGTTTATACTTCAATACATGTCCTGATCTTTGTTCTATTTGTAACATGCACATTAGTCGTATTTGCTATTTGAAACATATTTGATTTAGAAGTCTTAATGCAAAAAGCGGTCTGGTGCGCAGTGCGCACTTCTGCTCACCGCAAAAGTACGGTCCTAGGGGGTCGCCACTATTTGTCTATTCAAAAAGGGAGATTAAACAACATATACAAAAAAATTGAAAAAAAAACTGGTATAGAGAAACCTAATTTCACGAGGGTGAGACCGCTGGCAAAAGTTTCAATATTTTAGAAGTATTTGGGTTTGCATTTCTTTAACGCCGCGCTCCAAAAATAATTAAGGGCCGGTTGTAGCCACTGAGTATTTTGTATGAACTCCGCCCGGGACTAGGTCGACTTCGCGGCCCCAAAACAGCGGTTTTATTTTCATTAAAAAAAAAACAATAACTATTCAAGATTTTTGTTTTTGCGAAGCACTTTTAAATAACAAGCTTTATTTTTTTCGTGATTTTTTCTATCAAGTCAACTTATGTTATGTATATCATGTTTTCATTTTTGCCCAGCGCTTGGTCATATATACCTAGTCAGTTTTAATAAAATAAATTTTCATGGTCTCAACCTCTGGAAATCCACAAATATAACACCATGAGAGAGATTGTGTTATATTTATGGATTTCCAGAGGTTTAAAAAAGTTCTAAATGAATAGAACCTGGCCTTAAGAGTTTTAAAAGTTCTAACTAAATGAGAACGTAAACTCATATAGGCATATACTTAACACAATCAAATCCGTCTTATCTGAACCTATACAGCTCGTAAACCATAGAAAATTAATTACAAGGATTATTAATTGGATATTTATTGCTTAAACAATTTCGCAACTTCATACATCATTGGATGTAACGGTTATCTTTGCTTGTAACCATTTTAAGAAAACTAAAATGTAAATTAAAAATTATCTTTATTTTGTAAATAGATTGTAAGAGCACACAAGTCATTTTTTCCGTTAATTACCCGACTACGGCAAAGCCAAAGGAGTGTTATGATTTTGACCGGCTATGTATGTATGTTCATGTGTTCCATCATAGCTCCTAAACATTTATCGTAACTCAACAAATGAGGTATTGTTAGACGCGTCTTAATCGTCCGCTGAACATAGGCTACGTGACATGTCACATAGCTCAATGCGGCGCTCTCTAGCGGACAAAAAATATTATGTTAAAAAAATAAGATAAATACGCCGTGTTTGGTACACACAACATTTTAAAGGACTTCACTTGTACTTATTTAAACTATATTAAACCAGCGTTTTTTAGCTAATTGCCCTGACAAGAAACAATAAATGAAACTAAGATATCCACATGACTCTTAAATGGTCTTAAGGGTCGAGGCGCTCCGGAGTTAATGTAGTAACAATAACAGTACTCCACATAAAGAATACTATCCGTTCGAGGCGAGGTGGTGCTGACGAGTCTCGGGTGGGTCTAATGAGTCCTTTAAAGTCCATACAGCAAACATATAATAGTCAAATATGAGCACCATGCAGATTAGTGTCTGATATGGTCTTTTGATGAAAGAACCACACGGATCTGAATGAAACTGTCCAGTCAGTAAAAGCATTTGTCAGTATTCGTCTAACTGGACTTAGGACTACTAAAGAGGTCATCGTAAAATTGTATAATGAAAATTTTAAACTCTTATAAGTAGTTTTAGGTTGTTTTTAAAATCATGCGGAATTGCCCCGCATGCAGAAAAGTTCACGCAGCGTAAGATATACACACCGGGATCATGCCCCGTCTCCCGCGTTTTTTTTTTTTTTTTATCTCCCGCATGCGTATTCCACGCATTACATTAAGTACTTGTATGAAATGGACATTTGCGACGGTTACGCGTAATTTATTAGTCTTCTATATAAAAATCAATTTATATTCATTAGTCTTGTGAAAATTCAAAAACTCTTTGACCGATTTTTACTTCGATTTCTTCGCTTTATTATAGAGATTTAAAAGAAATAGTAATATTACGAGGGCGGAGCCGCAGTTAGTCTTCTATATAAATATCAATTTCTATTTGTTTGTCACGTGAAAATTCAATAACGGTTTCGCCGATATTTACTTTTATTTATTCGCTTTATTATAGATTTAATAGAAACAAAAACTACGCTGGCGGCTTCTATTAGGAAATAATTTCTAGAACTTATCACTGAATGTGCATAGGCAACTTTTATTCCAGCACATTGTTCTAAATTCTAAAAAGCTAATAATAAATAGAGCAACCAAATCGCATGTCAACCAACTAACCAAACATATTGTTCAGTGTCAATACATTCAATGGAGCTAAATTGATATTATTGTGGTAGCGATGACCAAATGACGCCCGCTCATTGACATGATTTGTGTACCAATGACTGGGTTATTGCGAAAGAGCAATGAACTAGAAACAGGGAAACCTCTCGAATCTTGTTACTTAGTTACACTCTAAGATTTTGGTGTTATACAGCATGTAATAGGATATTCCTGTTATACACACACCCAATAAAAATCCTAATTACAAAATTAAGCTACAATCATAATTCAAGCACTGAAACTTTAGTAGTATCTTATTTTTCAAGAATTTAGTCATCCGTCTCCTGTCTAATCCGACATCTCATGTAATCCGACATGCCTATCATTGTACAATGCAATGCATGATAGAAAAGATTGTAACTATCATGTACCATGACTATTGTGCTCAGATAGTTATGATTGTAGTCGAGTCGTCTTATCACTTTGATTTGTAATTTATCGGATAACAAGATACTTTATTTCAAAAAATTCCAGACTATAGTGTGTCAGACAAATTCGATAGTTCGACACTGCCTTTTGCAGGGCAGTGTGGACTGCTTGCTGAGATACAGGCCATAAACCTAGTTCGGCAGCAGATGCTAACTGTTAGGCACAATTGATTGTATTATTTAACTATAAGCAATTGTGTAATCGTGTTATTACGAGGGATTACAGGGATTTGAAGTGGGGGCAATAACTTCCCAGTCGTCACGCGGTGGCGACTGGGAATTTAATTCTCGATTGCCACCTGGAGGCAATCCATGTGGGATGGCTGTGAATATACCAAAAGAGCCAAAGCAACTGAAGGAACACGGTGGTTTTTTAGTCAGTTAAAGTCTGACAGTACCTTTACTTGATTTCCCACCCAGAGAAAAAATATCGTGTCCTAACAGGAACTGAGTGCTGCGCGAACACGCACGCTAGCTTCTGCCAGCGACTAAACCCGTATGAAATTAGTTTTCCTCATACAAAGATTACAACCCCTTAAGGAATCCTTTCATTTTCTTTACAGACTATAAAAGGTGTGCTTTGTGCAAAATTTCAGCTTTCTAGGCCTAAGGGTTTGGGCATTAATGAGTCATTGATTGAGTCAGGACTAAGGCATTCATCCCGGGAGTCTCGGTCTCGAAAATATCGAGAGTCCCGACGATTTTTCTGCATTTTCGAGACTGATACCTCCAGTCTGCGGACTAACGAGACTTTTGAAATTTGCAGAAATTTAAAAAAATCAACTAAACCAGATACTACACACTGCACGGCACGACGCAACACTGAACAGCAGTTACCGTTTTAAACTTTTATCTTAAAACATTTGATTTCTAGAAAAGCTCTTTAACCTTATTGAAAATAGGTTAAGGCAAGAATTTGGCTGTATTTTCACAATCCTACTAAATTTTATTGAGAGGAAGTTGTGTTAGGTTAGTTTAGAGTATGAAAGGGCTCTCAATAATAACGAAATTTCTTTGAAAGTATAATCTTCTTTATTTCTTTTTAGCCTATACTTTCCCACTGCTGGGCAAACACCTCCCCCAGTTCCTTCCAGGTATTTTTGTCTAGGGCCACCTCGAACCAGCCCTTGCGGTAGGCGTCCAGGTTAGCTCACCACCTCTTCCCAGGTCGACCCCGGCGGCGTCGAAAATATAATACGAAAGATTAAATAAATCACTGATTGAAAACCCATCTGATAGCTATCCAGCAAGTACAAATACTCCAATAAGTCAGGACTTTGCTTTTTAACCGACTTCGAAAAGGAGGAAGTTTTATGTTCGTCTGTACGTATTTTTTTTAATGTATTTTCGTCTTTTATGTTTTTTTTTTATGTATTTTCGTTTTTTTTTGTTTTTTTTTTAATGTATTTTCACCGATATCTCGGACCGATTTCGAAATTGTTTGTTTTGATTGAAAGATTATACTTCCTAATTGGTCCCATAAAAATATATTTTTGATCTGAAGATGAACTTCGAAGATATAAGACGAAGCTCTTCAAAAAATCATGCAAAACTGTCGTTTGTATATGTTTGTTCGCCGATATCTCGGTCAATTGTGGACCGATTTTGAAAAAAATAAATAACGAATTAATAACGAAGAGACTAAACTATTATAGAAACACCGACTTCCGAAATTAAAGTTATTTTGCACTTTTTTGTGTTTTTTTTCATTGAAGTCGGTTGTATTTTTTTTTTTGTAAAAAGTTTTTTATTTAAACAGGTGACATAAAACTACGACTTTGTTGACCGCGCGAGTAGATACGTCGTATTCACATCACACGAGCGCGCAGACGTAGATCGCGTGCTCTCGCAACATTTGCTTTCGATTCAGTGAAGGTACAAGGGTCACATTCAAAACGTTACTATATATATACCTGTATCCATGGAACTGTTCCCTCTCCTGCTTGACCCAGTCGGGTTCTTCTCCATCCTCCCCATCCTCAGGCTTGTACATGTCGCCGATGTACTCGTCTAGGGACACCTTGCCGTCCTGTAATGTAAAGTTTACAATAAGATCAGCAGATCTAAAAAGGCCACTTTTGTAGAATCATAATATGAATCATAGTTTTTTTTTATACGGCAATATTTACAAGGATATGCAGTGAATTGAGTATGATTCGACTAATTTGTGCAACCATTTTACGAACATTAGAAGAATTGCTAGGAATTCGGAATATGATTTGCTCTAGATGAATTGCTCATGTGACCTTTTTAGGCCCGCAGTATACTTGAAGGTTAGCGAATTTTTATAAACATGTTCCGAGCCCTTACCAAGACGTGTTAAGGGCCGGTTCCAGTCACTGTTTTTTTTGTATGAACTTCGCTCGGGATTATGTCGTCTTCGCGGCCCCAAAACAGCGGTTTTATTTTTATATAAAAAAAAAACATCAACTACTCAAGATTTTTGTTCTTGCGAAGCGCTTTTAAATAACAAGCTTAATTTTTTTTTTTGTACCTTTCAAATAGTTCCGTAACGTAATCTCGTAGATAAATACGTTTAAAATCGTAAATTAGAGTCAGATTCGCGATTTTTTTTTTTATCGAGCCATCTAATTTATATCGTGTTTTGATTTTTGCCAAGCCCTTGGCCATATATTTATTTATTTATTATTTATTTATTATATGCTTTATTGTACACCATAACATGAACAAAAACAAGGAATTAAAACTAAAACACACATATACAATGGGCGGCCTTATCGCACTCTGCGATCTCTACCAGGCAACCTGGGATGGACAGTAATTGCCTGGACAAGAAATGGGGCTGTCATTGGTGTGACAATAACAGTGATATACATATTTATATTACAATAGATACATAGATATATACATATATTTTATAATAAATACATACATAAATACATATAGTCAATTTTAATAAAATAAATTTTCATGGTGTTCTCTTTTATATTTGTGGATTTCCATAGGTTTAAATAAATTACAAATAAAAAAGCTTTTTTAAAAACAAGCTTTCAATTAAATGGGCTAAAAAGAAGAAAATAAACTTTTCCTTTATAACTTTTACTATCAATTTATAACGGCATTACACAATTTATATGATACAAAAGCTTGTCGCGAGATTTTGAAAATATTAAAATCAATAGATGAAGTTATTTAACTTATTTAATTAATGAAGTTATTTAGCTGTGTATTTACACAGTTAAATCTCGCAACAAGCTTTTATATCCTATAAATTGTGTAATGCCGTTATAAATTGATAGTAAAAGTTATAAAGGAAAAGTTTATTTTCTTCTTTTTAGCCCATTTAATTGAAAGCTTGTTTTTAAAAAAGTTTTTTTATTTGTAATTTATTTTTTACTTTTTAGTTATACCTTATTTAACACTTCGATCCACAACTACCCAACTTGTTCATACAAAAGTAGACTCTAAACATCGGAATTAAGGCCTATAGTGGCGTGGATGTGAGAGGACACCGGTGTCCTCTGAGCTAGGACAGATTAAATCACATTTGTAATCTCAGCAAATCCTTTCATTTCTTACCCATATTATAGGGAAGCATAAGAAACTTAGTCTGCTATCTTTAGAAGTCTGCCAGGTTTTTTTTTATTTAATTTTTTTATGGTAGGTAAAATCATCCAATGACATCTCCCGCCCTTGGGCTTGGTTCGGTCTGTTACCGGACGGACAGCAAGCTACCCATTGCCCGCCGTCCGCAAGCCCACGCCTACGGTGGCAGGAAATCGGGATCGGAATTACGGCGGTAGCTGCGGCGTGAGCGCCGTTGCCTGATGCGGTCGGCCTCCTCCTTTGCTAGCATTACTGCTTCGCAGAAGGAGGCGACCACCTGAGAAGACTACAGGTTGAATTTATGAAACCAAAATGATGGTTGTGAAGGTGAACCAGGTTGATCGTAAGACTAACAATCAACCTAACTTACATGAAATAGCCAATTGTCCAGGTTTTATATAACTGGGATCCACAATCACAAATACTGGGAAATGCGGAGAAGACTCAAGCACCGTAAAAAAATTGACGCTCTTGAAATGTGACGCTGGAGGCGTCTACTGAAGATAAAACAGACTGCTCCACGCACTAACGTTTCCATTCTTAAAGAGCTTTGCATCAAAACAAAAACTTACGTCGATTGCGCAACAGCGAATTGCTAAGATGTTTGGATATATCATACGCAATGAAAGCTCTTTGGAACGTTTAGTGGTATAGGGAAGAGTAGAGGGCCTACGTTCTCGCGGCCAATCGCCTACCAGATAGACAGACCTCACTAAATCATCATCATCATTTCATCTTCGAAGTGTTTCCTCATTGAATGTACACGAAGTGCCATGAATAGAGAGAGATGGAGAAGTCTCGCAAAAGCCCCAACCAACCAACCAGACGATCCATGACCACTACCACTCCACCAAGAGTATGACTGAGAAAAAGGAGAATATTGGATTTAGAGTAATGTCACTTTATTTTTCAAGTTACTTTCTGCAAGCCCTTTCAATTGGTACCGTGCGCGAGTCCAAGTTGCTTATGACCGGTTAGAACTTATTTTATTCGATCCGAAACGCCATGGGATTGTGTCGTTTTATTGCGGAACTCCTATGGCCACCTTCCAGCTCCATCATCAGATCCCGACTGCCATATTGATCAAAGTACAAATCAAACTACTCGTCATCACAAATCTAACGAGACCAAAGACGAGAGGGTTGTGTCGTTTCATTGCGGAGTTCTTGTAGCCACCTTCCAGCTCCATCATCGGACCCTGGTTACCATATAGGATCCAAGTACTCATCAATACAAATCAAATGAGCCCGAACTCGATGGGATTGTGTCGATTTCTTACGAAGTTCCTGCCTTCCAGCTCCATCATCAGAACCTGGTTACCATATAGGATCCAAGCACTCGTCAATACAAATCAAATGAGCCCAAATTTGATGGGGTTGTGTCGTTTAACTGCGGAGTTCCTATGGTAACCTTCTAGCTCCATCATCAGACCCTGGCTACCATATAGAATGAAAGTACTCGTCAATACAAACTAATCGAGCCCAAATTCGATGGGGTTGTGTCGTTTAACTGCGGAGTTCCAATGACCACGATCCAGCTACATCATCATACCCTGCTTACCATATAAGATCCAAGTACTCGTCATAAAAAATCAAATGAGCCTAAAGTCGATGGGGTTATATCATTTAATGGCGGAGTCCAAATTCAATGGAGTTGTGTCGTTTAACTGCGGAGTTCCTATAAACACGTTCCAGCTCCATCATCAGACCCTGGCTACCATACATGATCAAAGTACTCGTCAATACTAATCAAACGAGCTCAAACTCGATGGGGTCCTGTCGTTTAACTTTGGAGTTCCTATGACCACCTTTCGGCTCCATCATCAGACCCTGGCTACTATACAGAATTAAAGTACTCATCAATACAAAGTAAACGAGCTCAATTTCGATGGGGTTGTGTCATTTAAGTGCGGAGTTCCTGTGAACACCTTCCAGCTCCATCATCAGACCTTGGTTACCATATAGGATGAAAGTACTCGTCAATATGAATCAAACGAGCCCAAATTCGATGGGGTTGTGTCGTTTAACTGCGGAGTTCCTATGACCACCTTCCGACTCCATTATCAGACCCTGGCTACCATACATAATCAAAGTACTCGTCAATACTAATCAAACGAGCTCAAACTCGATGGGGTCGTTTCGTTTAACTTCGTTGTTCCTATGACCACCTTTCGGCTCCATCATCAGACCCTGGCTACTATATAGAATGAAAGTACTCGCCAATACAAATCAAATGAGCCCAAATTTGATGGGGTTGTGTCGTTTAAGTGCGGAGTTCCTGTGACCACCTTCCAGCTCCATCATCAGACCTTGGTTACCATATAGGATGAAAGTACTCGTCAATATGAATAAAACGAGCCCAAATTCGATGGGGTTGTTTCGTTTAACTGCGGAGTTCTTATGATCACCTTCCGGCTCCATCATCAGACCCTGGCTACCATACAGGATCAAAGTACTCGTCAATACTAATAAAGCGAGCCCAAATTCGATGGGGTTGTATAGTTTTATCGCTTAGTTCCTATGGCTACCTTCCAGCTCCATCATCAGATCAGCTCCATGTCATCATAATGTTGCATTGTCACCCGATTTACACATGTATGTAAAATTTCAGCTCAATCGGTTGAAGATATCTGCTTCAAAATTGAGTTGTAAGATTTGAGCCGAACATACATAGTTACATACAGTGCAAGCTAATAGAAAGCTTGTAATAAATTACAAATAAAAAAACTTTTTTAAAAACAAGCTTTCAATTAAATGGGCTAAAAAGAAGAAAATAAACTTTTCCTTTATAACTTTTACTATCAATTTATAACGGCATTACACAATTTATATGATACAAAAGCTTGTCGCGAGGTTTTGAAAATATTAAAATCAATAGATGAAGTTATTTAACTTATTTAATTAATTAAGTTATTTAGCTGTGTATTTACACAGTTAAATCTCGCGACAAGCTTTTATATCATATAAATTGTGTAATGCCGTTATAAATTGATAGTAAAAGTTATAAAGGAAAAGTTTATTTTCTTCTTTTTAGCCCATTTAATTGAAAGCTTGTTTTTAAAAAAGTTTTTTTATTTGTAATTTATTTTTTACTTTTTAGTTATACCTTATTTAAATCACATTTGTAATGTCAGCAAATCCTTTCATTTCTTACCCATATTATAGGAAAGCATAAGCAACTTAGTCTGCTATCTTTAGAAGTCTGCCAGGTTTTTTTTTATTTAATTTTTTTATGGTAGGTAAAATCATCCAATGACATCCCCCGCCCTTGGGCTTGGTTCGGTCTGTTACCGGACGGACAGCGAGCTACCCATTGCCCGCCGTCCGCAAGCCCACGCCTACGGTAGCAGGAAATCGGGATCGGAATTACGGCGGTAGCTGCGGCGTGAGCGCCGTTGCCTGATGCGCTCGGCCTCCTCCTTTGCTAGCATTACTGCTTCGCAGAAGGAGGCGACCACCTGAGAAGTCTACCCGTTGAATTTATGAAGCCAAAATGATGGTTGTGAAGGTGAACCAGGTTGATCGTAAGACTAACAATCAACCTAACTTACATGAAATAGCCAATTGTCCAGGTTTTATATAACTGGAATCCACAATCACAAATACTGGGAAATGCGGAGAAGACTCAAGCACCGTAAAAAAATTGACGCTCTTGAAATGTGACGCTGGAGGCGTCTACTGAAGATAAAACAGGCTGCTCCACGCACTAACGTTTCCATTCTTAAAGAGCTTTGCATCAAAATAAAAACTTACGTCGATTGTGCAACAGCGAATTTTTAAGATGTTTGGATATATCATACGCAATGAAAGCTCTTTGAACGTTTAGTGGTATAGGGAAGAGTAAAGGACCTACGTTCTCGCGGCCAATCGCTTACCAGATGGACAGACCTCACTAAATCATCGTCATCATCTCATCTTCGAAGTGTTTCCTCATTGAAAGTACACGAAGTGCCATGAATAGAGAGAGATGGAGAAGTCTCGCAAAAGCCGCAACCAACCTACCAGACGATCCATAACCACTACCACTTCACCAAGAGTATAACTGAGAAAAAAGAGAATATTGGATTTAGAGTAATGTCACTTTATTTTATGGGAGTGTATTAAAACTAACTAGCTATTTACTTATGTAAATTTGTACGGAACCCTCCGTGCGCGAATCCAAGTCGCTTATGACCGGTTAGAACTTATTTTATTCGATCCGAAACGCGATGGGATTGTATCGATTTATTGCGGAACTCCTATGGCCACCTTCCAGGTCCATCATCAGATTCCGACTGCCATATTGATCAAAGTACAAATCAAAGTACTCGTCATTACAAAGCTAACGAGACCAAAGACGAGAGGGTTGTGTCGTTTCATTGCGGAGTTCTTGTAGCCACCTTCCAGCTCCATCATCAGACCCTGGTTACCATATAGGATCCAAGTAGTCATCAATACAAATCAAATGAGCCCGAACTCGCTGGGATTGTGTCGATTTCTTACGAAGTTCCTACCTTCCAGCTCCATCATCAGAACCTGGTTACCATATAGGATCCAAGCACTCGTCAATACAAATCAAATGAACCCAAATTTGATGGGGTTGTGTCGTTTAACTGCGGAGTTCCAATGACCACGATCCAGCTACATCATCATACCCTGCTTACCATATAAGATCCAAGTACTCGTCATTAAAAATCAAATGAGCCTAAAGTCGATGGGGTTATATCGTTGAATTGCGGAGTTCCTATTGTAACCCTTCAGCTTCATCATCAGAACCTGGTTACCATATAGGATCCAAGCAGTCATCAAAACAAATCAAACGAGCCCAAATTCAATGGGGTTGTGTCGTTTAACTGCGGAGTTCCTATAAACACGTTCCAGCTCCATCATCAGACCCTGGCTACCTTAAATGATCAAAGTACTCGTCAATACTAATCAAATGAGCTCAAACTCGATGGGGTCCTGTCGTTTAACTTCGGAGTTCCTATGACCACCTTTCGGCTCCATCATCAGACCCTGGCTACTATATAGAATGAAAGTACTCGTCAATACAAAGTGAACGAGCCCAAATTCGATGGGGTTGTGTCGTTTAAGTGCGGAGTTCCTGTGACCACCTTCCAGCTCCATCATCAGACCTTGGTTACCATATAGGATGAAAGTACTCGTCAATATGAATCAAACGAGCCCAAATTCGATGGGGTTGTGTCGTTTAACTGCGGAGTTCCTATGACCACCTTCCGGCTCCATTATCAGACCCTGGCTACCATACATGATCAAAGTACTCGTCAATACTAATCAAACGAGCTCAAACTCGATGGGGTCGTGTCGTTTAACTTCGGAGTTCCTATGACCACCTTTCGGCTCCATCATCAGATCCTGGCTACTATATAGAATGAAAGTACTCGTCAATACAAACTAAACGAGCCCAAATTCGATGGGGTTGTGTCGTTTAAGTGTGGAGTTCCTGTGACCACCTTCCAGCTCCATCATCAGACCTTGATTACCATATAGGATGAAAGTACTCGTCAATATGAATAAAACGAGCCCGATTTCGATGGGGTTGTATCGTTTAACTGCGGAGTTCCTATGATCACCTTCCGGCTCCATCATCAGACCCTGGCTACCATACAGGATTAAAGTACTCGTCAATACTAATCAAGCGAGCCCAAACTCGATGGGGTTTTATTGTTTTATCGCTGAGTTCCTATGGCTACCTTCCAGCTCCATCATCAGATCAGCTCCATGTCATCATAATGTTGCATTGTCACCTGATTTACACATGTATGTAAAATTTCAGCTCAATCGGTTGAAGATATCTGCTTCAAAATTGAGTTGCAAGATTTGAGCCGAACATACATAGTTACATACAGTGCAAGCTAATAGAAAGCTTGTAAAAAGGTCAAAATGAGTAGAACCGGGCCTTAAGGTGAACGCAACGTTATCCCAGCCGAACGCGTCGAACGAACCGAAAGGAAAGAATTTTGAAATTCTCTAGAAGAAACTAGCTTCTGCCAGCGTCTTCGCCCACGTGAAAGTCAGTTTCTCCATACAAACTTTCAACCCCCGTTTTACCCCTCCGGGTTGGAGTTTCGTAAAATCCGTACTTAGCGGATGTCTACACCCTAAAAGGAATCTAACTGCCAAATTTTAAGTTTGTAGTTAGAGTTTCTGAGATTTATATTATTATTTTTTTATTTTATATTATTATTTATTATAAAATGTCAGGCGTGCGAGCGAGAAAGAGAGATGAAGCTATGCACTCAATATAGCTTCTTCCCTTTAACAGTTCAGTTTAGGTCGTCAAATAAACCGCCTTAAGAGTTCGTGGCAGAGCCTCTGCCTCCCTAGCCAAGTTACGATCGTTTCAGTAACCGTGAACGCTTGGAGTTGGCCATGCCTCCAATTCCTTTGTTCTGACCGAGCGTTGAGATGACGTCAGAACAAAGGACGTGGCCAACTCCAAGCGTTCACGTTTAACGAAACGATCATTAAACTTTTGGGGGGCTGATGTCATGACGGTTGCAGAATAACTGACATCGGCACGATTGCCAAAGAGCAAAAAATGTCCCCCATCTGAAGTTGTCCTACGGGTGAAGGACTAACAAGATACAAGAAACTTGTTCTTACGTTATCTTTATCGATGTCCTCCATGGTCTCGAGCACAACGACGTCCCTCATCCCCGAGTGATCCTCCGGGTGAAGGAACGCAGCGAACTCAGTGCGGTTTAGTGCATCATTTTCGTCAGCATCTGAAAATGGAAAGGGAAACGTCTGATTAATAAGTAGTTTATCGGTATTTAGCCTTTAATTACAAAGAATTGGGTACTTGAGTCATTATTTTTTATTAATTCTATCAAAAAGCAACTTTATCTACAAATAGAAAAAGAAAGCTTGCGGGGATAGCGGTAAAGCTCAAACCTATCAGCAATAAAAATAAATTAAATAGCTGTTATAAATATTTCAAATCTGGTGGAAAGAGAAACAGAAAAAGGAAACAAGCAATACGACACGCATATAAAAGAGATAGCGAATATTCCCACCACGAGCACAATCTTTCTCACACAATTATTTGAAATGGTAATTGCTGCTTCATTTTATAACTAACGCGAACGTTTAAACGGATTTCAGAGATTTTTTTTCTAAATTTATACAAAAGCTTATTCGACACCTACAAAAATGCTTATTTTTTAATTTTTATCTGTTTATTTGTCCCGGCTAATCTCCGAAATGGAGGTCATTTTTTTCATGATCGCTCAAGTAACGTTCCAAAACTCCACGGAAACGCAGTCGCGGGCAACAGCTAGTAAATAATACAAATCTAATTTGCCACAAAAAAAAAATGCCGACACAAAATACTGTATATCGGTAAAAATCGTCAATAAAAACGTACAAAATGTTTTATTGACGATTTTTACCGATAGTAAAACATACATACTCCACCGGAACAAATGGCATGTTTACGCAACTTTGTCCACTACTCGGTACCTACAGACCGCCCGCGTTAAGACTTGATATCAACGAATTTGCTTCACATTAACTTTTGATTAGTCGCCGTATCATTTAGCGTACAGTTAGGGTGCGATTCCACTGAGCGGAGCTAGGCGAAGTGGAGCGGAGAAGAACAGTGAAATGTGGCTAGTTTTTTATTGAAACAGACCCGTGGTTTGAGCAATCCGCCGGTTCGTGCGCTCCGCTCGATACGAGCCATTCCAGCCATTTGAGGTCCAACGAAAAAGTTTCCTACAAACCACCGGTTACAGCAATCAAACAAAACGCGTATGGAAATGAGCCGCGTGGCCCTGTAAACCGGACCAGACGGCTTGATTTTCAAATCCAAAAAAAAATTGCAATTTTGTCAAGTTATTTCAATGACTATATTCTTAAAGTCCGCTCAGCTTACACTGTTTCCACTGATGCGTGGAGTTCAAGCACTGTGGCAATACACGGTTCGCTCCTCTCGACTCCGTCCACCTTCGAGTCAGTGGAAACGCACCCTTACAATCACAGTTGTGATTCCAAGTTAACCGCCTACGGTCCGAACAATGACCTATTTCCTTCAATTGACTTATAACTTTGAATAGAACAATAAGGAGACCATATATTACTTGTATAGAGTTGGTAGGCATGTTTACGTAAGCAGCTGCAACTTGATTAAACAACAATAAATCAAACCTAATGCAGTTTCAATAAACATGCAGTTAAACTTGAATGACCTCATTGCGAAAATGATTCGATGGCGGAAGACCAAGAAATAGTATAACACAATTAGCCGTATAATGTTCCCACTGCCTCGGACTCAGGCCTCTAGGAGAGAAGAGGCAGCTCTACCTAGGCATAGGTTTGAACCCTTACCACTGGGCCACCTCTGCCAGGTAATAATCTAGCTATTATAACAACACATATATCTTATGATTGTAAGGTAAAAAGGTAAATTATTTCTTTGATTGATCAAGGTAAAATTGAAAGTACTGAATCAATAACGAAAATTAATTCGTGGATACATAACTGCCCTCAGGCCATCCAGATAAATGCACGGTATCATTGTGGGTATGCCAAGAATGAAAGCTAGATTAGCATCTTAGTGTTACTGAATAGAAAAGTACGACGTGGGCCATGAAAAAGTAAGCTTCAATACCCTTTCCTAAAGACTAAAATCTTAAAACAAAGAATCATGGTCAAAATGGGCGTAAGTCCAACAGATTTGAAATATATCTCAAATTAAAGCTTATAATTACTACTTTATTTTATACTATGGAGGCAAGTAGCTAAGTCACCGGAGAACAGAGATAGAGCCAGTTGAAAATATATATTTTTTCTGTATAAATACTGAAGAATTGACTACATCTAACACGTTTTTTGAAAAACACTTTGTGTTATAAACTTGGCCCACACGCAGGTAGCAATGTTTCCTCGAATTCACCACCACTACTACCTCAAGCCGCCTCTCAAGGTGTCGCTGCCTCGCCGCGCGCCGGTATCGCAGTTCAGTTTTTACTTGTTATTTGCCTACGTTATGTTTTTTTGGTATCATAAATTGATTATAATCCACGGCATATAAATAACAAACAATTACATAATAGAAATATCAACAATAAAAAAAAATATTTAATAAAAAAAACGGAAGTGGTGACGTGCAATATACAGCCTATATACAGCTTTACTACTCTCACTCTTAAAGCTGTTTAATTGAGTTATAATACTCTGATATATAACTATAAGAGTACGCGGATACCTTTATGCAGCCTAAAGCTGTGTTTTACACCCTTGTACAGCCCTTATACAGCTCTAAGCTGTAAATCGGCTGCTTTATTGATGTTTCATACGCTTGCGTGCTGCTTGGGTCGGACCCCACGATCCGAGAGTTTCAGCCCCAAACGGTTCGAAAATACAACTTCCAACAAAGTTATTTTATTTCCGCCGCTTGAAGTTGTCTGCAGCCACAGCGGCTAGCACCAACACAATACAACGAGCTAGGAAGATGGGAAGACGCAAGAGTAGGTATTGACACTAGTAGCGTACCATACTAAATGCCTACCCATCTTCCACGGGAATAACGAAATGCCGTCCGGTTTCTTGCCAACGTCGCGTGCCAGGCCATGGGGTTCCAATATGGCTGGAACACCGACGGTGGCAAGAGCGCGTCTTATGATGTTGTTAATATTCGCGTGTCACGCTATTCGACCCGACCGCATGACAGATCGTGGAGTCCGAGGCTGTTGATGACTTCGCCACAGTGGCAGCGATGAGGAGAACAGAAGGGGAGCCCCCTTCTGTTCTAGACGTAAGGAAAACAGCGAGGAGGAGTATTATCATCGAGCAAGGTGCCTATGTCCGACAACGGTAGTGCGTGAATCCAAAGACCCGACTCCCACTCTCCCACAGCCAGCAGGCGCGCACGCTCCGCGGGAGTGATTTTCAATCAGGTTTTTCTGAACTTTTTTGCAGAGTGGCCCATCTCTCCGTCTTTAGTATGATGGTTCGTCGGGTAGATTAGATTTCGGGCACGAGTCTTCAAGCATCTAAATTGAACAAAAATGGCGATCGACCTTCAAA
Source organism: Leucania comma (assembly GCA_958295575.1). Classification (NCBI taxonomy): domain Eukaryota; kingdom Metazoa; phylum Arthropoda; class Insecta; order Lepidoptera; family Noctuidae; genus Leucania; species Leucania comma. Next base: position 22,281,018 of record OY282467.1, on the reverse strand, counting down.
GCGCAGTTGTGCAAACCATAATTATGGCGGTAAGTCTCCTCTTTGAGGAGTGGCTGAAAAAGGTTTCACGGCATTCTCACCTTCCGCATGACTCAGGTTCTCACTAGATATGGACAGTTCGGGGATTTACAGCACCCTATTCATGCGGAAGAAACGCCCGGGTGTCACCATTATGAGGACCGCCCGGAAGACACGGTAGTGCATACGATACATGTGTACTCCGCTCGGTCAGAGCACCACCGTGTCCTCGTGAGGGCGATCGATCGATTGAGGAACTGTTTTTTTTGGAAAATCATCCAACGATCTTTCCCAACCTTGGGCGGAGCGGGAGATAGTGTTAGACTTTTACTGACTAAAAGTCCACACCGGTTCCTTCATTGTCTTCATTCCAGAGCCCCGGGTTTCACTTCCACATTACCCGCGGTTTCAGTAGGTTTCGACACTCCTGGGCCGCTACGGTTTGCTAACATTTCGCGAATAATACGCGCCGTCGACGACTTGGGCCCGGTCCAAACGGTTTCCGGATGGTCGGACAGTGAGCTACCCATTTTGGCCGGAAATCGGGATCGGAATCCCTGCAACGGCTGGGGACTGAGGGCTGTTGACTCACGCTTGCGGCCTCCTCCTTTGCTAGCATTACTGCTTCTCAGAAGGATGCGACCGCCTGCTACTCCTTCTCGCTTCGGACCATGGCCTGTACCAAGGCCCGGCACGAGAGATCATTACCGCCGATCAAAAATCGAAAAAAAAAAAAAAAAAAGTGTAACACCCCGGCGTCACTTCCGCACGAATGCAGTGCAGGAACTTCCTGAACTGACTTGCTCGGTGAGAACCTGTGTTATGCGGAAGGTGATGGTATCTTGGTTTGGGACGACATGCGCCATTTATCGCCCCCGCGCGTCATTTGTTAGATGTTGTTATAGACCGAGACGGAGTTTAAGTGTGTGTGGAATGAGTTCGGGAGTTTATTTGTATTTGATTTACTTAATACACATGCTTTTCATAAAAAACCGTTCAAATAACATTTTATTTTTATTTAATAATGTCCATCTAGTAATTAAACAATACGTAATTATTAAAAGTTTCTTGATTATTTCATTTTGATAAAACAGTTTTTCAAGAAAACCCGGTGGATATGACTGGTATTATTTATATAATTTCGATTCTGGCATTAAGCCCTAAAAACTGGCACTAGTTGCACTTCTGTTGGTCTAACGCCCAGGTTTCATACAAATTTGCCCGTGATCCTTTTCCAAGACGTTATTTGTTTTTGCTGTTGATTCGCTTGCACTTGACCACTGTCTCAACTGATGGAAAGCGACGATATGGTCGACGATGGAGTACGCTTGTCTATTCACTCTTAAGACCCCTAAGTTGTAGCTATCAGGGAACATAGACTCCGGCAGGGAATTCCACTCCTTAGCTTTACGCACAATATATGTGTTCCCAAAAATGCTTTGTACGTATGGGTGGGATGTCTACCATGTACCGGTGTTCCCGAACCTTTCTATCGATAAGGTCACCTAAGCAAAAGATTACTGCTTACCAGCGTAAGTCCACCTCCTGCGATCCCTTTTCAGAAGGTTGGTGTATGTAAAACCTTCACTGTTGGGCATTTTCAGTTCCTTGGGGTCCATCTCATCCATGAAGCCGTACACATTCTTTCTGTATACCTAAAAAAGAGAGAATTGTTTAAAACAACTTTCAAAATCAACCTTAAAGCATATTGTTATACTTCATCCTGCTAGGACTATGGGATTGTGCATAACAGTTACATAGCAGGCCTTGGAACATAAAAGGCAACTGAAGGAACAAATGTGGGTTTTAATCGGTAAGTCTTTCGTTCTAATGGATAAATTGTTTAATGACTTCCCACTTCAAAAATAAAAAGCATTATGTGTCAATGAAACCATTTACAAAGTACATTTGAATTGTCAAGAGTTGGCCAGTCGAAGTTTTTTTTTTATATAAAATCAATATGCAATCGGACACATGATGACGACATATGGTTTGACACCATATAATTTCATGGCGTCGCATTGGAGTAGACCATAGAGTAGACAGTGCTGCGCCTTCTACTTTTAGAAGTTGGTTTCACTCCTCGGGCTTTTTACCACCACTAGCTGGTTTTTTACGTTATTAAGTTAAATGGTGCGTTTACACGTGGGCCGAAGGGAAATGACTATCCTTGTGCTGTTTTTAGACTTTTCGATTTCAGAGTGCCAGCATTTGAATTTCAATGAGAAAGATAAAGATAATTTTATTGTATGAAGAATTTTGTTTCGAAATCAAAATAAAAAGCTGCAAAAGTACCAAAATATTTTATTGTAAATGCTTTCAATGAATCATGAATGCCCATTGGCGACAGATAAAATGGGCGCAAGTTATAAAAGTTAAAAAAGCGACATGATAAATGCTCTTGATAAAACTTGTGGTAGATAAGAGATATGCTCTTTCGTTATCAAATTGAAACACTGTCATGACATGACCACACTACTGTATCAACTGCCTACCCTTATACATTATGTCGTGCTACTTTTAACCTTATTTGCAAGCGATTAAAGTTGAGTTTAAATTGTTATCAAAAATTTGTTCCGATATTCTATGCTGATCGTAAAAAGCGCGCCTTATAAATATAATAAAAAATTTAAAAAAATAATCCACAAGTATCACACAACGCTGTCTAGTCTCAAGCTAAGCAAAGCTTGTGTTATGAGTACTAGACAACTGATAAACATACTTATATATTTCTAAATATCATAAATAAATTACACCCAGACACAGAACAATCGTGCGCATCCCAGAAACATTTACAATGGTACATAATACAAACTGTTTTACATTTACGATTTTGATGTGAACTTGTATCTATGTAGTACTATACACAGTATACACCCAGTGCCAATTAAGCAAGCGAAGGGCCTGTAGCAAATTCTACAATGAGGCCCACTTTTTCTTATTCTTCCCCAATACGTGGGGCCCTTAGTATTTGCTACTCTACTAACTAATCCGACACTGACTACACCCATTTTTTATTCATTCAGTTCACGCAAAGGCCGTCTGATAAACATCGCTGTCAGCGATAAGACCGCCATTGTACCCATTGAATTAAGAATATTGTAACAGATGTGTTATAACTTTGGTGTACAATATCTACATAATAAGAAACAATGTCACTTTTCGGCTGAATATCCGGTAACTACTAAAACGGATAGTGACGCGATTTTGGGTTCGGCGTTTCCTGATAGCTACAATCTGATGAGGGTCTAAGTCAAGAGTGAATAGGTTACTTCTAGGCAAGCTTGCTCCACCGTCGACCACATCATCACTTACCGGTGACATAGTGGTCAAGCGCAAGCCTATCACCGATAAATAAAGAATAGTACATTTTGATACAAGTAGTATACTTTTGTCATTGCAACCGAGGCAAAATTCAGTGTCATCGAGCTGAGTACTGTAGTGACAAATCCCCACATGTATCAAACAAGAAGAAATAAATAAACAGGTGCTGACCAGCGTCTAATGGAGGCTGCTTGACGCCCAGACTGATATGAGAAATGTAATAAATTGTGGCGGAGGCGCATTTTTTCACACTAGTGCGAAAAACAGTCAATAGCGTGCATAGAAGCTAGGTAAGAGTGGATTTTCGAGTAAGTGTATTGAAAAAGTTTTGTGTATAATTTGCAAGAGCGGACTACTAGGTTTTTTTTTATGGTAGGTAAAATACTAGGTAGTAGCGTTACTAACTTACCTCCCACTCGATAGCTTCATCATTGTTAGGGTTATGCTGTCTCCAGTGACGGTCGACATCCTCATTGATGTACCGCTTCTGTGTGTACCTGATCCAGTCCTTCAGTTCCACTAGCGTCACGAACCCGTCCTTGTCACCATCAATCTTGTCCACGATGATTCTAGAAAGAATAAATCTAATTATTTACTGCCACGTCTGATAATGGGGTCAGCGAACCCTGATAGTTGAACTTTTTATGAATTTTATATTAACGTAAGATACTTTGAATATAATTATTTACGTATTGAAACGTGCAATCGTGTTTGTTTGCACATTCTTGAGCAGTTCCTGTCTTTTGTTACCAGATACATACCTATCACTCAAATTACCTATATTCAGTGTTAGAATATTGTGTGACTTTTCAATCGTATTTTGTTTATCTAATAATAAAGACATTTTTTTTTTTTTTATAATTCCAGATAGATAAATCCCACCAAAACCATTCTGTAAAAAAATTGCCAAGTCTCGTTGGAGCTGCTTGTTTATCTCTAAAAAGTAATGAAATCTAGACAAAGTTGTGTCAAGTCTAAGGTTCCTTACTGTGATTTCTTTATTATTATAGTTAATGTTGTGTAACTTGGCCGTTGAACATTCTTTATACGTTGGTACAAGTCAATTTTGTTTACACGTAATGTTATAACTGTTGGTAACTACTATGTTTTTTTATACTATGTTTGTTAAGCGAGATAATAGCCCATACTGGTATTGGTAATTAGACGCTAGTGTCTCATTTTAGGCTGTTGTTGATTGTGCAACACATGCATTCAGCATTGACAATGCTGACTTCTGCTCTCTTCTTTTTGGAGCGTCAAATCGAGTACCGATCTAACATAAAATAGACGTACAGACGGACTTCTATCAATGATTAGAAGTCCGTCTGTACTGGGAATATTTTTTCATACTGTTTGTTTCAGGCTCGCCTATACAAAAGTATTATTGAAATACGCAGCCTTATCAAGCCTACAATTGACTGGTTATTGAATCAACGTTTTCCAAGTGGCAATTTTCCATCGTCAATGGGTAGCGGTTCTGGCGACAGATTGGTGCAATGGTGTCATGGAGCACCTGGTTTTGTCCCCTTGTGTACGCTTCAACGGCCAAGTCACACAACATTAACTATAATAATAAAGAAATCGCAGTAAGGAACCTTAGACTTGACACGACTTTGTCTAGATTTCATTACTTTTTAGAGACAAACAGCTCCATCGACTTAGCTTGTTTTTTACAGAATGTTTTTGGTGGGATTTCACTTCTTTTTGTAGAAACGTGGGCATATTGCAATGACAGTCGATTTTTTTATGTACCAATAGTAAAAGGGGGCATTACCATATCTCTAATACAGCTGACACCAGCTGAGGGTTCTTCATCAGATACTTCAGACCTTCGATTTTTGACATCAAATGAAGCGGCCCACCAAGTTGAATATTTTTTGTAAAGGCGGTATGTCGATCTCTAATAGTTTGGTTGGGCTCTTGTGTTTTCTAATCAGGGTCACCAGGTACTCCAGATCTTCGATTATCCTAGTTTTTATAGTTTTCCCTTTATGTGGCCATTAAACCCTAACTCTGTACCAAATTTCAGCTCTCTGAGTTTATGGAAAGTACTAGTTCTATTCTGATGATCATGAGTGAGTGACATAAATGCGAAACTTTGCTTTCGCTTAACTTCGGAACTAAATGACCTACAGACTTGAAATTTTGGATTTTAAGTATGTGATTATAGCTTACTGGATGACGAAAATTTCTGCGTTCTGGTCTTATCCAGTTCTCAAATAGGGGACTGAAAATGCGGCGAAATGGTTCCAGCAAAGGATGGTACGGCAGTGTTTGCTTCGCGCTCGACTTGGCGGGGGCACTACCGTGCCCCCCGATTTATTATTTCAATTCACAACTAAATCAAGCATCAACTTTAGCTTTGTGTACTTTAAGCTGATTTTTAAGTGACAATTAAATAGCAGAACTAATTAATTTCAATGCATATGTAATTTATCCATGCAGTCGAATTTTATGTCAAATCAGATTTCAATGAAGAAATTCTATTTTCAAATTTTGGTTTTAATTTTGTTGACTTTGCTGTACCAAAATTCCAAAAATATATTGAATTCTTTATTCAAATTTACTGCATATTGCTTTATTAAAACCTTCAATTAAGTACCTACTAGGTAAATTGAAATCTGATAAGAATTTACTGAGTTGATGCAAAATTTAATTACAAGGACAACTTAAACGCACATTAACACTAATTGGTTCTGCTTGATTATTATTTAAAAAAAAATATTCTGTCAAATATTAGCAAAAGCAAACTAGCTTCTAGTATCACCCATGTGTTCAGTAGTAGATGGACTCAACACTAAAAGTGCAGAATATCAATGTCGATTTTGGCCATTTTTTTATCTTTATTTATTCAGCTTTAGGTAAACATATTAAATACAATTAGAGGTAGTTTAAAAACAAAATAAAAATTATAACTAGGTTCTGGGTCGGGTTTTCTGAGCATACTTAACCATTAACTTAACCTGGCCATTTTATTTTTGCTACATTAAGGACAGATGGTATACAAATCAAACTGTTAACTGATAATGCAATATTTTTACTATGTATTACACAATATTTTGGTGTACTTTGCAATTCTATGCATAATAAAACTATAGCAGAAAGAACATAGAAATGGGTAAATTTGGAAAACCCGCGCTTCTAGTGTTAACGCAACAAGGCATACTCTATGAGTTAACTTTTGGGTTAAAAAGACTACACCATAAGCACAATAAATAATTAATAGATATTTGATATCTCAATCTTAATGATCATCAAAATTGGGTACCTATATTAAATACATAATATCTTCAGCCACAACATTGCTTACCATCAGGTCAGGGGGCATACTCTTGTGTTTAATTCCGATCAGTCGAATTGTGACGGTTTAAAATAGCGTGACCACATGTCAAGCCCAATCCCGATTCCACTTAAGTTTCCCAAAATGGCAATTCTCTCCAATAACTTCACACAATTTTAAACCAATTTGGTGCTAGCATCAAATTTAAGAGTACAAAGTGTCACAATTCCAATATTGTCCGATTTGAATTAAACTCAAGAGTAAGCCCCCCGTTGTGGTAAAAAGACAAATGTGCAGAAATAATAATTAAGAAATACTACTTTCAGGGATAAAATATCCTGTCTTCTAAGATTTATTCTATCTCTAAGCTAGATGGGTGAGAATATAGCAAACAAACAAACAGACTGACAGAGTTAGTAACACAGTTATATTTTTCGTATCAAAGCATAATATTAAGCAAAGATAATATAAAAGTGAATAACTGTCTCATTAATAAAATGTATTTGTTTTTCGTGCAAGCAAGCATGAGAGGTAGTGTAATCTGTGTCTTAAAAATAACTAGACTGTATACACAGATGGTCGGAACTGTTATCTGCTAGTAAAACTAACCCACTTTGTGTGGGTGGGGGATCATTGACATACTGAGATAATCTTATGAGGCAGGAAATTGGAAGATCTGCTGTTTACCTAGAACTTACTGGAATATTCTGCTTATCTCATTAAGATTATAAAAATGTAATATCTAATTTGTTTTTAGAGATTTGAGGCCAATTATTCTACTAATACTAAAGTTTATGTCTGGAAGTACGGATGTTCGTTACTCTTTCATGCAAAAACTACAGAATGGATTTTAATGAAACTTGGTACACAGTTAGACCATGTCCTGGAATAGCACATAGAATACTTTTTATCCCAAGAATAAGTTCTCTTGGAATAATTTTCTACTATCATGCGAGCAAAGCCGCTGGCAACAGCTAGTAAGATATAATTACAAGATATTCTTTAGATTATATGTACCTACTCTAGACTAATAATAAGTTTTAACTCACCCTAATCTCCTTTTACTTTCTTCAGGTGGCAACTGATCAAATGATTTTGCTTGATCTTCACCCAAAAAGGCATCATGATCAAACTGCTTGTTATGGTGTTCGTTTTTAAAATGTTCGGACTCCGAGAGGCGGTCCATAAGCCGCTTTGTTTCTTCAGGAGTCGGCACCCCGGCAAATACTGCCGAAACGGCCAATGCAACGAACAGTGATCTCAGCATTTCGATCTATAAAAAATACAAAGCAATAAAACTTACGACGTCTAGTTGAAACATTGCTAATCTAATAAGTCTTATTAATTACACAGTTTGTAATCAATTAATCAATTAAATTACCTACTCACGAACTTCAATTATAAAACTCTGATCAATTTTGGTTTAAAATACCTACCCGTTGGATACCGCCACGTCAACACGACCACGTAAACTTCCTCGTTCCCGAAAAGATAACACAATCGGGATGATTCGGAACTGAAATCTGAATCGCGGGAGCGGAGCCGGCCAGACGGGAGGAGGCAAGGATGCTGCGCTGCGCTTTTAATGCGTTCCAAAACTAATGAAACCACCTATTTCGAAATTGTCAGAAACAAATGAAATCAACTTTCTAGCATATTTTAATTTTTTTTCTAAGAAATTGTATATTAATAAGTATTCAATTCGTTAAGTTAAATCCTATCGTTCAAAATATTGAAATATTTATTTAATATTTAATATCAATTTCAATATTTCTAAAACGCAATAAATCTATTATTTAGTTTTGGAACGGAACTATCAGTTTTGACATCTAAAGAATAATGTTGCCAACAAAATAACTGCACTCTTGTTGAAGCAAAATGCCATTTTCGAACGTGACTCGAATAGACGAAAAACAAAATCGATTAACAGTAAAATAGAATACCTGAATACCACAGTAACATAGGCCCCACGGTACCCAGGCACGGCCTCCATGGGCAGCCAGATGGGGCTGGCTTCATCCTAAATGTGTATATATTATAAACGAAGCTTACCAAAGTTTTCATCTATTCACCAACAAGACAGTTTCTTCAGGAGTCAACGAAACACACCAATAGGATCTTCTATATATATTGGCTATTTCTGTATGAAAACCATGAAAGATCGGTTTAACTAAGCAAAAATTTCAAATTCTTAATTCAGATACATTTACCTACGCTTTTTATTTTCGAGCTCTTTCTGTCTTTCATGTGCAGGGTAGAGAATGTAGAGATGGCATTTGGTTTTGGTCCCTGACTTGCAAAGTCGTTATTTCTACTCCAACCTTCACCAAAAACTTGGCGTAAATATACAGCACAGCTGTACATACATGTTCACAAAGGAAGTGTATTTTATACATAACTGAGCAGAATTTCGGTGAACTGTTAAAAATGTAAGAACGAAAGCCCAAAAACCGGCCGGCAAAGTGTCTGACTGAATACGATATGAACATTTAGATAAGTTTACCTCCTCTGTGAAAGGAAACTAATGAGGCTTTCAAAATCAAACTCAGTACCAAAACACAACATTTTTACTTTAATTTTATTGAATGCTTTCATATAAGTATCGAAAATGAAAACTCTACAACCTCGTTCGATTCCTCTATGTAAAATACATTTTACTCTTTGATTTTTACCACGATTTTTACTGATATTTTTTACTCTCTCTCTCTAATCTTTGCTTGTCTGTGGTTATGTCATAATCGTAACTGTTGTGCTTATTTTACCAATTTCCAAAAGAAAATCCAATAATGTTTCCAGAAATAAGTACAGCGCATTTGTGAATTACCAATAATCGGTCGTGACAACCGTATATTCAGTCTTTAAGTGGCTAAAACAGAATTGCAAATGTCAATATGTCAGGATCTCGGCCTTAATTTCCAACATAGAATGGTGAGAGAAATGCATGTTTAATTATATGTTAATTAATCAGCTAATTACGATCAAAAGTTCAGGAATGGTTTAGGGTATCCGTTTTGAAGACCTACTCTCGAAGTGAGCCGAGATGAAAGTGAAACCAGTGGTATTGCAACGTCTGATAAGTGTCGGCATTTTTTATGGATTTCTAATAAGTATTGCATTCGTCTTTATTTCAGGGCGCAAATATATCACAACTAGAAAGAGATATCGGGTCAGAGCAGTTCCCACCGAATGAACATTATTTTGGTTTAGTTAATGTAAGTTGTTCTAATGTAATTCGATTCTATTTTCCATGCAGCTAAATTAGAAAATAATATTCTTTTTTATTTGTAAAAGGTAAGTTATCACATTTCCGGGCTTCGAGAGATATTATCATGACTGCTAAAAATGTAGATAAAAATGTCATCAAAGTACTTAACCTTCAATGGGATTCATTTTGACACTCAAATATTTTCACTGAGCAGATTTATAATGTACTCTGTGAGTAATAAGAAACATGATGTATGTGAATAAGATAAGAAGTTCTTATCAATATTATCATTTTCCTACAATGATTAAATGACACAGTGGCAGATGTCCATTTGCTAAGAGATTCAAATAAAAAATATTTACATTTTTTGGGTGTAAATAAAGCACTTTAAAACTCAATTTCTATAAAAGTTTCTTTAATATTTGGTTAAAGATGCAGGTGTAAATATTTCAGTAAATCTGTACACACACACACACACACACATAATACTAATAATGTAATGTTCACTATGTACATTCTACTAAATTTGAATCATGATAAACTAAATTTCTCATAATAAATGTAACTTTAATTATTTTTTTCAGTTTGGCAATACATGTTATAGTAACTCAGTGTTGCAAGCATTGTATTTTTGCCGCCCATTCAGAGAGAAGGTGCTAGAATATAAGGCCAAAAACAAGAGAACAAAAGAAACCCTTCTGACATGCCTCGCAGACTTATTTTATAGCATTGCAACACAGAAGAAGAAAGTAGGTTCCATAGCGCCTAAGAAGTTTATTGCTAGGTTGAGAAAAGAAAAAGGTAAGATGTCATGATCTCTGGTTCATTAATATAAATGTATTTTTTAAAAGCTGTGTGCTGCTGTCTTTGGCAGCTGTGGACGGAGAGAGGTAGAAGGAGAGCATGGACATCTTTGCCTAGAAAAGGATACAAATACAATGGGCTGTTAAAAAAAATGTGTAGCCTGTGAAAAGTCTGCCAAGTCTTACATAAATCAATAGACAAGAGAAAATATGTCAGCTACGTGTTGTATAATTAGTTTATTGTCTATTTCTGTTACAGAAGAGTTTGATAACTATATGCAACAAGATGCCCATGAATTCCTAAACTTTCTAATCAACCATATAAATGAAATTATATTAGGTAAGTAATAATAATGAACACATTATTGACTCATCAGCTTAACTCATGTCAACATTTCAAACTTCCTCAAATAATATAATTAATAATCTCTCTGGGAATCATACTATTTTTTGTAACATAGCTAACCAAATGTTTCCATTTGCTATATTTTGGTGGCTTAGAATTTTTAATAAGTGATACTAATTAATGTACCGTTTTGAAAAAATTGTTAAATCATTTTCTTATTTTGCTAACAGTATTAAAATCATAAACTAAAAATATTTATAAAATAAACAGCTAAATTTTAGACACCTTTATTGAATTATATTAGAGGTTTTAAACTTCAATAAATGTCTTTGTGTAATCAAGTAACTGCACACTTTTTATTAATATTTTCTTTAGTATTTATTTCAATAGTTTTATTAACCTCTGTGAGTGTGGCCTGGGCATCATGCACTGCATTATTTATCGTTTTAAAAATCGCAGCATATGCTGATTTAGACGCCTTTTTGACCTAGCACAGATTTTAATATTATTTACCCATACCTATTTTATTTCTACTGTATGTGAATGTGTGATGTATGAATAAACGTTTTATCTTTCTTACTTTCTTTTCTTTATCATCTATCAACTTTAAAAAATAGAGGTTTCCACAAGTTCACAGTACACTCAGTTTTCCTGTGGTCTAATAAATATCTGTTTCGGGGTTAAAGTGAAAGCATCAAGATAGTGCGCGATATTCTAATGTTCGGAAGATTTTTGCATTTTCCAGGTTAAAGACAAACCGGCGTCCACGGGCAATAAGTCGGTATTCACAAAAAAATTGTTTTTCGATTTACCGACTTATTTTGCGTTTCACCGCGATGAATTGAACTTAGTTTACGCTAAACTCAGTTTCAATTCTTTTGTTTTTGCTCATGTTTACGACACGGGTCTTTAAACTAGATTACGCTGAGCTCAGTTTAGTTGAACTAAGTTTTGATATTGAATGATGAAATCAGCCCTTAGTGTCTGGTAATAAAGTCGGTAAGCGATAGTTTTTCGATTACCGGACACAAAGTTTCATAGAAAAAATTGTTTTTATATTTACCGAGTTAGAGCCAAATTCACCAATAAACTAATCGCGATTCGTTCAAACAAAACGCAGTTTGAGCGCCTAATCGAGATTATAGCATCATTTTGCGTTTCACCGCGATGACTTGAACCTAGTTTACGCTAAACTCCGTTTCAATTCTTTTGTTGTCGCCCATGTTTACTGTTTAAATGTATTGAATGATTTCATCATTCAATATAAAAACTTAGTTTAACTAAACTGAGATCAGCGTAATTTAGTTTAAAGACCCGTGTCGTAAATATGGGCGACAACAAAAGAATTGAAACTGAGTTTAGCGTAAACTAGGTTCAAGTCATAGCGGTGAAACGCAAAATGAAGCTATAATCTCGATTAGGCGTTCAAACTGCGTTTTGTCTTGTATAATCGCGATTAGTTTATTGGTGAATTTGGCCCTAAGACAAACAGAGGGTTTTATTGATGATTTTAGTTATTATAATTCCGTAAATAATTACGTATTACGGCCGCCAGTCATATTTTAGTCCAAATATTTCTCTAACCTGCAAAATTCAAAAAACTTAAAAAATAAATTTAACTTCGCGGCTGCGTTCTATATATCATTTTGATTATCTGAACACAGTTTTGCTCTAGTCTAATTAGAATCTGTTTCGCCTTCGGTGTGATTAGAATCTGTTTAGCCTGACGCTGCTTTTGTTTTTTTTTATTTTTATTCTAATTAGAATCTGTTTCGTCTAAAGAATTAGAATTGCAATGCACCAATCACAATAAAAATAAGAAAAAAGACAAGAATATTTCAAAAGATTTGCTCCCCAATTTTAAACTCACTTCCAACTGATACCTTTGTTACATCTCTTTACAACTTAGTCTACATTTGCTTGGACGTTTTATACTGCGCAATGGAGAGTGGAAGATTCTTTGCGGATTTTTTCTAATGCCGTATCACAAAACCGATCGTGCCTGCCTCTTCTAAAGTTTAAAATCCCTTGCAGCTGAACGCAATCAAAGCACCCTGAAAGTACAAAAGAATGCGTCTGGCGAGAACGTCACGTGTAACGGGACCGCGCCACAGAACGCCGAGCCGACGTGGGTGCACGAGATCTTCCAGGGCACGCTCACTAGCGAGACAAGGTGCCTCAACTGCGAGACTGTTAGCAGCAAGGATGAACATTTCTTCGATTTACAGGTACGGTGTTATAATTTTGTTGTTTTTAGTCGTCACATGTCGCGATCTGCTATAGCCTTTATGGAAAGCGATCAATAGACTACGCACGCAAGTATGCCATTGCAAACACAACCTGGCCAAGTAGGGTATTATAGACCACTCCGACACCCAGTGCGAGTGCGGTGCTCCTGATCCTACCACTATGGAGGACCTTAAAAACACTACAGACGCCAATAAACGTGGCAACCTACTAGGCTCCAAAACTTTGAGGGAATAGAAAACCATCGATTCGAGAAAAAGAAGAAGTCATATTTCTATCCCTCTCTCACTTTACTTTGGGTCGGCGCAACATGTTTTATCTGGCAACAGTCACACCACCATTGACTTATATAATTCCTCGCACAATCGTCCTCAAAGGGAAGCCCAAGAAAAGATAGGCTTCCCTTTCTTTCTCTGTTCATCCACGCCTGAAAAGTAGAATAGAATAGAATAAACTTTATTGTACACCAAAATAGTAACAATTCACAGAAAAAAAAAAGAAAAGTAAAGTATCTAAAATCTAAATGATTCTAAACGCAACTTGAAATGTGTCAATGCGATCACATTTATTTTACCAAACTCAAACTCATTTATTTCAAATAGACCATTTACAGGCACTTTTGAATAGTCAAAATGTACCCCCGATGGCAACCAAACAGCAACCTTATTGTAATCGCAATAAGGATCACTGTGATGCATAATCAGAGGTAAAATAACTATGAACTTCAGTATAAAGTTGCCAAAACGCACCACGCGTGTGTTCTCTTGAAATACTGAAATATCGTCCCGTTATTATGCCTCAATTCGAAAACAAGGTTTTGACTTTGTAACTAGCTAAGTTACGCTTATCTAAACCGTGTGTACAGCGACCTTTATATACGCTGCATATTAATAATAATGTTTAATTGTTGTAATATATCGCGTGCCGGAACAAAAATAACGTAACATGTTTTATTACAACACAATCATTAAGTGCACCGTCTGTAAAATGATGCTAATCACTTTCATTAAAATAAGTCATAATTAAGTACTTTCCCGTGTTTATTTTTGTACAATATTTATTTACTAAACAATTAAGAATACTAATTTTTTTTTTTTTTTACTGAAAACAGCAATAAAATTAGTTGTGAAATGATCAGCAATTAGCATTTCAATAATTGGTATGAGGAATAGTGGGGCCAAGGTGGGGACATTTCGCTCTTTTTTGTACATAAGTAACTTAATGGCGGTGACGTCACATTTTTGTGTCTGCAACCTTATTCTGTTACTTGACAGTACTCCCCTTCGCCGGATTAGAAAGTTTTCTACGAGTAACTTAATATTGAACGAAATTTAAAACATCATATGTGCATTTTTGAAATCAACTATCCAATTAAATTCCCAACAACACTGCTAGACTGGACAGTCAAAACCGTCCTTACTTAAAAATAATTCGTAAAAGTTCACCACATAAATATTTCTGCGTTACAGGTAGATGTCGGTCAAAATACAAGCATAACGCATTGTCTAAAATGCTTTAGCGACACAGAGACATTATGCAACGACAACAAATTCAAATGTGACAACTGCAGCAGCTACCAAGAAGCCCAGAAACGTATGAGAGTAAAGAAATTACCACTCATTTTAGCTCTACACCTTAAGAGATTTAAGTACATGGAACAGTATAACAGGCATATCAAGGTGTCTCATAGAGTCGTTTTTCCTTTGGAGCTGAGGTTGTTTAATACGGTGAGTTTCATAGATTATTCTTTTTTGCAGTTTTAGGCTAAGAACTCACGAAACGCTTTTTTACATGCCCCGTCGCGCCGTGGTAGAGGAAACAGCTATTTTATTTCAAAACTCACGAGACCGCAGATTTACGCGGTTACGCAGTCGCCGCGGTTGGCTGCAAACCTAGCGGGAGATTATCGCTAAACATGCGGTTGCAAGACGTGCGGTGAAATGATCAGTGCCCGGTCGCCCACCGAGCGTGCGGGCGCAAACCGCTGAGGCTGCGGGTGACCGCGCCCCGCGACTTTCTAATAGTTGCTAGCCCGTACAGCGGGAGCCGCGATTAACCGCGCATACCGCGGGCGTAAATCGCGTCGTGAAATGTGCTTTAATGTTTTACATTATATATCCTGCATTCTACAGAAGTTGCGGGCCCGCAACCGCGGCGGCCGCCTGTAAGAACCGCTTTGTGAGTTCTTAGCCTTACTGTTTTTCTCGATCCACAGGTAATGAAACTTATGTATACTTCCTATTTTACCTGGGTATTGTTGTTACTCGAAATAAAAAGTTCGCATTACGTCATTTTCCTAGCCTTTTCCCAACTAGCTTAGGGTCGGCTTCCAGTCTGACTAGATGCAGCTAAATACCCATTTTACTTGGCAACACGATACTTCTTGGATAGACTAGTGCTCTAGACTTTTTGGTGTCTAACTACCTGTAACGACTGTCAAATATCTACAAATAATGATCGGGACCGACGTCTTTACGTAATTTCCTTAATTGACTTCTCACGCTTTTAGGCGGAGCGGAAGGGCGCGTTAGGTTTTACTGATTAAAACCCACTCCTATGTTCTTTCTTCGCCTTCGTTCCAAGGCCCCGGGTTCATTTTCACATAACGTGAGGGCAGTTCTCACGGGCGTGTGGCCGCCTCCTTTACTAGCATTACTGCTTCGCAGAAGGAGGCAACCGGCTACCATTTCTCCTCGCTTTGGACCATGGCCTGCACTAGGGCCCGCCGATTGCCCCCTCGGGGTCACGGTGGTGTTTTACCCAAGCCGGGCAAACCTACCGTATGCTCCACCGTGTTCTCCTGGTGGTCCACACAAAGGAAACACCCGGACGTTCCTTCCATATGAATTCAGTGTAGAAACCTCCCAAATTTACCATGTCTCTCAAAGAGGGGATTTATTCATTTATCGCCATAATTATGGCGCGCCCAGCACTGGGTTGCAAAAGTCGCTATCGCCATTCCACTATGAGATCCCGTCGCAATGTCGCGGAGTTTCAACCCGGCGTTATATCTTCACGCGCAAATCACGTATACGTACAAGGAATGTTGTCCCCAGACCCAATGGTAACAGGCCAGCAAAGAGGCTCGCCGCTTCGCGGGAAACCGTATTGTATCCGCGCTCCACCCGGATGGTCATGGACCTCTGGCATGCGTTAAGCTTAACCGCCAACCGAGCTGCTTCGCGCGGCAAATGCCTCGCGAGGCTGCTTGCTCTGTGTGGACCCGCCTAATGTGGTATCGTGTTACTCTATTACTGACTTATGAGCTGCACCCGGTCAGACTGGAAGCTGACGTAGTTTTTTTTTTCTAAGGTGGGAAATAATCAAAAAAAGGTATACCTAAGTTCCTTTGTTGCTTTGCGTTCCTGGACTACGAATTTCCTAACGTAGTAAACTTTATCAACCTTAAACCCAGTTTCTGTAACAAAATACATGCAAGCAACATACAGTGCGTTAATTGCTGTAATTGGTAGACTGACAATAAACTATCACTTCACATGATTATTTTTGGCGTTTAAAAAAATGTCGCCCCATACTAGGAATTACTTCTGTATCGTGGGCGCGTTTACAAACATAAACACCCAGACTCTAAACATCTATCTGTAGGTCATACGAATATTTATTCCGTGCGAGAATCAAACCCACGACACGCAGCGCAGCAATTTCCATAATTTTGTTACAAAAATCGGGAGGAAAGGTACATTTAAGAACTCACGAAGCGGTTTTCACCCTCGTCCATCGCGGTTGCGGGCCCGCACCTTCTATAGCAAATATACGAGTTTATACATATGTCAAAAATTAAACACATTTCACGACTCGTTTTACGCCCGCTGTGTGCTGTGTGTGCGCGATTGACGGCGGCTCCCGCACCGGCAGGCAACTTGTCGATTCGAGCGAGCCGCCCGCTCTGCGGTCGGTCGGTGGGCGACCGCCGACCACTGTGGCGGGTGTAGAGAAGATTGTGCACGAAAGAGCTGATATGATTTTTGGTTACTTACCGGTATTCTAAAAAGTTTAATTTAACTCGTATATTTGGCAAAACTAGATAAATTACACATACAAACATTCAACATCGTATAACCGCCCGTCTTGCAAACGCATGTCTTGTGATAATCTCCCGACAGGTTTTCGGTCGATAATCGCTACCGCGACGGCTGCGTAACCTGCACTAAACTGCACCCACAGCTGTTTACTCCAACACGGCGAGCGGGCGCGGGTGATAACCGCGTCGTGAGTTCTTAACCTTATAAGAGAATTCTCAGCTCACTCTTCCCTTGACATTTAACTCAATCAAGCCTTATAACAAACCTGAATACATATATTATAGCATTTTCCCTTACAGTCCGATGACGCGGTAAACCCAGACAGGTTGTACGACTTGGTGGCAGTGGTGGTGCATTGTGGCTCCGGTCCCAACCGGGGGCACTACATTAGTATTGTGAAGAGCCACGGCTTCTGGCTGCTATTTGACGATGATATGGTAGATGTGAGTATCCTCTTTCGCTTTTGTAGTGTACTATGGGATTCAAATAAGAATAGGATCGAGTTAGCGCCATGTTGTGACGTCATAGCTGTCAAATCGAATCAGGATGAGCAAAACAAGATATTTTTAAATTGAATTTGTTTATGAATCATGATTGCACGAGGGGAGTGGTGGCCGAATGGTAACGGTCCCGACTTACGAGTTGTAGGTCGCAGGTTCAAACCCAGCCAGGCGCATTCTTCTTCTTCTTCCTGCCCTTGTCCCATATTACTTGGGGTCGGCGCAACACGTTTTTTTCTTCCACTCTATCCTATCAGCCAGGCGCATTGCTTTGTGTAATTTATTTCATCACCTCAAAACAGAGAAGGAAAACATCGTGAGGAAACCGGCATGTCCTAGATCCAAAAATTCGAAGACATGTGACATCCACCAACCCGCACTGAGCCTGCGTGGTGGATTACGGCCCATTCCTTCTCTGAGAGAGAAAGCCTGAGTCCCAGCAGTGGGAACTTTATAAGGCTGATGCTATCCTATGCTACGCTACGAATCATGAACGAAAAATAGTATAAATTACTATTTCTTCAATTCCGTTTATCTCTGAATGAAGGAAGAAGGCAAATTGTTACTAACAATGACAATAAGAAAAAAGAATAGATTTTTACAATTAATTATAACTTAAATAACTAACCAATAACTATTCTTATTCTCTTCTTAAGTTAAGACTCGGTTAAACAAAGTAAAAAATAAACCCTTATTGATATGCATAATTAAAACTTTTCTTTTTCGATCGGTTAAGCATACTTTGGTTTCTTAGCCGAATTGCTTAGAATTGCAAAGTTACCGAATTGTATTCTCCTGTCCTATAATTTATTTTTAACCGACTTCTAAGAAAGGAAGAGATTCTCATTTTGTCAGATAGGCATTTTTTTTTTTTTTTTGTTGCAAAGAGAAGTGTGTACTTAACATTTTTTTATTTCTTTACAGAAAATTGATGCCTCCGCTATAGAAGACTTCTACGGCCTAACTTCTGATATACAGAAATCTTCAGAGACAGGATATATATTATTTTATCAATCTAGAGATGCTAGTTGTTAAGTTTATTCAATTAATTTTAGTAATTTAAATTATTTAAGATAGTGATTATAATAAATCATGTTATCATGCCACATTTGTTAAAGTTGAAAAGGCATATAATTATTGAAAAATCGTTTAATTCCAATCATTGATTATATATTATTCATCTTTTTAATGGTCATACAGTTGTAAATATATTTCATTTCAAAATAAAACGTTGTGATCTTTCTCCGCGTGAATTGTATTTAATTATTACCCTATTGTCTTGTCCATTATTTAGCGGAATACTAAACATATTACACATACTTTATAAACCAGAAAGTCAATATTAATATAATAGTCTACAAGCTGCTGTCCGCGTCAAACTCGTAAAACAGTAGGTATATATAAGACAATTCGGTAGGTTTTATTTCTTTGAAAGGAACTCTGAAAATAAAAGTAGACCAGATATAGTTACTGCTTATAACGTCACGTGCCAATGAAATCGGTCCAGTTGTTTCGGAGATGAACTGAAACAAACACACTACGTCACACGAATTTAATTAATTTTTTGACATCTGTGAGACCCTCCCTAGAGTGACGTCACACATTTTGCAGTTTATCATCTAATAATGATGAAATTAAAACAGCTGTTTCAAAATTAATTTAATTTCCTTTCAATATAAGTTTTACAAAATGTAAAAACAACACTTTTGAATAAATTATAATAAGTAGAAAATCTAACCGTTGCTATGGTTACCTACGCGCAGCCCCCGCTTCGATTGAGATCCGAAAATCTGATACCTACTACGCATTGAAAGTCGACCTCCTTTTCGGTTCAACTTCTATGCCGCATATTGTAATTCTGATTCGGTACTACTTATCACACTCGAGATCAGTGGTACTTATGCTTTTAATTATACCTAAGTTGTGATTTTCCCTTTGAATTTAAAAATTGTTTGTTTAACAAAAACGGTTTCTGCAAGCAAGCAAGCAGATTTATTACACCATCACAAGTTGAATATTTTATTAGTAGGTACCTTTACGGTAGTATTTTCCGGTTCCCAATAATAAATTGTTGTCACGTGGGCGATGAAGTAGTACGATCGACGGATCTTGGCGCGCCTGAAGTTAGGCTCTGCGAACTTTAGTAGCGCTTGTGCCCTCGAAAAAAATTATTTTTTTGAAAAAATAAATGCCAATAGCAGTTGTTATTGCTGTTAACAACTGCTATTAGCATTTATTTTTATAAATCATTTATTTGACGCGCTTATTTTGAGCGCTAAAGTTCGCAGAGCCTAACTTCAGGCGCGCCAAGAACCGTCGATCGTACTGTACCTGGAATTCAAGGAACTGCTCCCAAATTGGAACGGGCCGGGGCTGCCGTCAAGCGCCCTTATCCAATCTAGAAGGTCTAGATGACTCCAGTCGGAGGCTCTACGCGGGGATCGTGCAGTCATGGTAAAGCGACCGGCAGCCACACTGAACGCGTTTCAGAGAGTCATGGCCATCCGGAGAGTGAGTGGATACTGCACGGTCTCCCGCGAAGTGGTGAGTCTCTTTGCCGCCGTGGGATCTGGACGCAACAGTCCTTGTACGCATGCACGATTTGTGCATGTGATCCTGGGGTGAAACTCCGCCGCAACAATGGTCGACAGAGTCGTCATTTGCCTCCAAGACCGCGACATGTCAAGCGGTATATTCTCTTCATTTCTGGCGGTTGTAGGCATTACGCGCAAACTGCACACTCTGTGTACACTCATCACCTTGATGTTCAAGGTCGGCTGCATAGCTGTGGTAATAAGGTCGCTCCAACAAGTCGGAGATCGACCGCGGGCTCTCTTGTCTTTAACGCAGTCAAGAAACACAAGTCTATCCATCGAGTCTTCGTTTCTGGAGATGTGCCCAAAGAACCTCAGTATTCGTAGCTGTAGGTAAAATCGACGAGTCTGTCACGAATGTAAAGCTCTTTGCGGATAAAGTAATTCGTGTGGAATGCTGTCCACGGTATTTTCAACATCCGTCTTTAACAACGGCAAGAAACACTACATCTCTAAAGCATCGATTTTTCGGCCGGCCCCGTAGACATTATTGATGTAAACAAAACATATTCAATAAAGCGATTTTTGCTGGTTCATTGCCACTAGGACCACTAACAGTTCCGTGATGGAACTAATATGATTTTTTTTTATCACTAGCTCCATTCTGGAAATAATGGAACTACTGTTGATTCCATTATATTTTTAGGAGGTTCTGCTTGGCGGTATGTATTTTTTTTTATATATTTTAGGCGCTTGTGTTCTTTACGGTGGAAAACACTAGAAGTAATTAAAAAAAAAAATTGTTTTTTTATAATAAAATATATATATAATTATATGTGAGCGTAGTTCAAGCGTAAAAGTGTGGAATGCCTTAATTTCAGTTTAGCAGATATTTAGTGTATGACGTCCTGTAAATGTGTATGGTAAGTTCAGATTTGTGCATCCAGCCATTCAGCAGATATTCAACAAAAACTGTTTCCGCCAGGACTACGTATTCTGAGCGTAACTTTTTTTTTCTATGGACATACAAGAAAACAAATACATACAATAATTAGTGTGTAACGAGATGTAAATGTGTATGCATAAATGAAATTTGTGTGTCTTATAATTACGAAGATATCCGAGTTTCCGCTGCGGTGACGTTTGCCAATTTGATGAAAATCATATAAAACGGTTTAGTAGAAAGTTATAATTTTTTATGCACGTTACTTTGGATTTGTGTGTAATGTGTGTAAAAGCAGAATTTGAAAAAAACATACCGTTCAGAAGATATAAAAGTAAACGTAAAATAAGGTTATTAGGTCAAAGCTCTTAAAATAGGAACTCTAGAGTCTAACTTTTTACATGTATCTATAACTTGTAAGGCTCTACAATGTCCTGCAAAGTTTCATGTATGTGCGCTAAGTAATTAATGAGCAATCGCATAATTACTACGACTGGACCACTATATTTTATGACATCCGATTATAGGACTTTTTAATGGAAAAAGCAAAATAAAATATATACCAATCATTAGTGTATTAATGCAACTAATCCTATTTGAAATTTCAGCTCATTACACTAAATAATTAAAGAGATATAATAAAAAGACCAGAACAACTACAAAACATGGATAAACCGACCAAGTTTGAATGGGTACGAAAAAGCGGCCGTGCAGTACTTAGACCTAACGTTCTAAAATTTCCAGTATAATGTTGTTATTGTGTTGAATGATTTCGTACAGGTGCGTACACAATTGTTTTGCAGGAAATAAAATAACTTTCTATTAATAAAAGTATTTATTAGGTAACGATTTAACTAAAACAAATAAACGACATTAATAAAAAATAATAAAATAGGAACTAACAGTAAGTACCTATCTAAGTACGTGATTTATGATCTTACCTTGTTTATCTTCCAATCATTCTCACTACTGGCTCAATAAGTATCAATAAGTATGGTTCACAGTCACTTACACTAGCTACGTCAATATCCGAATCCAGTAAGTACCTACATAATATTACGTTGATGGCAAAATAAACAGTGCATACGCACGTTGTCCTTGACTGCACATTTGTGACTGTTACTAAACAAAACGGAACAGGAAGCGCGCGCTCAGAAGATACTTGCCTACTATTCAAACATGAAGTCGAAGCGAATGCCGCATGCCGGTTTGCGCAGGATTCCCGCCATTCTGTCTGTCAAACTCCAAGCGAATGCTAGAATTGCGGGATCCGCGTAGATTATAAAATATTGAGTGTTCTATTTGTAGGGTACCTACTTATCCAAGAACGTAAATAAGAAGTAGTAAAGTCTACAATGAAGTCTAGAAAATGTTAAGCATAAAAAACTGGGCAAGTGCGTGTCGGACTCGCACACTGAGGGTTCCGCACAAAACAAACTTACGTAAATGTGTGAGCCCGACTCGCACTTGCCCAGTTTTTGTCTATTTTTGTATTTGAGTTGATTGCTTGCCTGTGGAATTTTGAGGAGCACTTCGACGACGGCGGTGTGTTTTCGCCGTTGTCTGATGCGGTCGGGCTCCTTTCGCTAGCATTACTGCTTCGCAGAAGGAGGCGACCGCCTGCCACTCCTCCTCGCTCCGTGCGTAGACCGCAGGCGTTCCGCTGGGCCGCTGTAAAGGGCAATGGAAAGAACGATGCCTGCATAGAGCCTCCGGCAGGAGGCGTCAGAACCCTTAGGCAGGAGCGGCTTGAGAGCAGCCCCAGTCCTATTCAGTCTGGGAATTTTGGTGGAATTTTGACGCCCAGACGTCGGAAGTGCTCCTCAAAATTCCACAGGCAAGAATATCTTAGAGGTGAAGTAGTAAAACAGTATATAGTGAAAAAATATGATTACCCGCTTTCTTGATGTCTCCATTAAAGTTTCAGCTTTTCTCGAAATGCTACTCTCGGAATGCAACCAGCTATTTGTGTTTTAGTGTTTTATTAAGAAGATACTCGCCTATTTTTTATTATAAGTTAAATTTTTGAGTTTGAATCTGACTGTGACATTTTCCATTTAAAATAAAGAATTCTTTTTATTTAAGATATTTCCTATTTCTTTTCGTTTTATCTGAGTATCAAGTGCACTATTTAACAAAGAAGTTTTACTTTCAAGTGGAGGTAGTAACAAAGGCAAATTGTAATCACCCTTCTAACAACTTACTACTGCAGTAGTGTAGCAAGAAACCATACCAGATCCGCATCATCCACATAGAAAAAAAAAACAAAAAGTAAACTTAATTTGGAACATTAATTGTGCATAGGTACGTGCGGTCACAAAAAAATATTTTTTGAAACGTTTAAAAATGGAATACTTTCTTTTTTTAAATACTGTTCATTTTCCTTCTAAACCTCAATACACTTTATTTCTAGTAAAAAAAGTTGGTAACTCTACCTTCAAGGACCACTAGCGCCTTAATTGAAATTAAAATCGCCGCGCTGGTTTTGTTTTTAACGCACTTTTAGGCCGTGTTTACGGAGACTCGGCGCGTTGTGCGGCGCGTTGGGCGTTTCATCGTACATTGCAGCAGCGGGCCGCGTCATCGCTCGCGCAAACACAGACATATGGCAATGTACGATGGACCGCCCGACGCGCCGCGTATCCGTAATCGAGCACTTAGATAAACACAATGTGCTATACAAATACTTTATTGCCTTTTCTAGCATTTTTACAAACCACATTTTGTATTATTTACGAGTTATGATTTTTTAAACTGGCGGCGCGGCGTTAGTAAATATGTACCTACTATATCAATTTTTTGTAAATATTACGTCTGCCAAATAAATGCATTTGTTAATAGGTTTTTTTTTATGGTAGGTAAAATCATCCAATGACAAATCCCGCCCTTGGGTGGAGCGGGAAGTAGTGTCAGACTCTTACTGACTAAAAACCTACCCCGTTCCATTCTTTGCCTTGGTCCCAGGGCCCCGGGTGCCATTTTCACATACCCTTTGACCCCAGTAGGCTTCGGCCCTATTGGGCCCCTACAGTTTGCTGACAACTCCTTGAGGCGCGCGGGAACAGTGCGCGCCGTAAACGACTTGAGCTTGGACCGGTATGTTACTGGACGGACGGACAGCGAGCTACTCATTGCCCGCCGTCCGCGAGCTCGCGCCTACGGTGGCTGAAAATCGGGATCGGAATCCCGGCGGCGGCGGCGGCGTGTACGCCGTAGCCTGATGCGGTCAGCCGATTCTGAAACATTTCTCCGACATTCGTTTCGCCGTTGATCGGTTCACCGACAGAACGATTCACTTTTAATTTTTTCTCCAACAGAACTTTTCAATGACGAACGATTCGCCGACAGAACGATTCACTTTTCATTTTTTCTCCGACAGAAATTTTCAATGACGAACGATTCGCCGACAGAACGATTCACTTTTGAAAATTACATCGACAGAACCTTTCACCGGCGAGCGATTCGCCGACACAACTGTTCATCTGCCCCTGGGTATAAAACATAGGTATTCGACATGTAGACCTGTTATTTACACCTGAATCAAGTTGTATTTAATTTAGAATTATATGCAATTAAATGATAAGCTAGCCGGAAATTATAAAATCCTTCGGAATGACTATGAGTGCAAAGTTTAATTTTATGTATTAGTATTATATTGTATTATTGATTGTATTTTGTGTGTATTTGTGTGTTTTTTTAAAACAATAAACGGAAACAGGTCTACATGTCGAATACCTATGTTTTATACCCAGGGGCAGATGAACAGTTGTGTCGGCGAATCGCTCGCCGGTGAAAGGTTCTGTCGATGTAATTTTCAAAAGTGAATCGTTCTGTCGGCGAATCGTTCGTCATTGAAAAGTTCTGTCGGAGAAAAAATGAAAAGTGAATCGTTCTGTCGGCGAATCGTTCGTCATTGAAAAGTTCTGTCGGAGAAAAAATGAAAAGTGAATCGTTCTGTCGGTGAACCGATCAACGGCGAAACGAATGTCGGAGAAATGTTTCAGAATCGGTCAGCCTCCTCCTTTGCTAGCATTACTGCTTCGCAGAAGGAGGCGACCGCCTGCCACTCCTCCTCGCTCCGGAGCATGGCTTGAACCAAACCCCGGCGCGAGAGATCGCTGCCGCCGATCGCCCCCACAAGGACAGGCGATGCTCTTCCCAAGCGAGGCACATTTGTTAATAGGTACAGATGCATTTATTAAATTGTAATAATTTCGTAAGTAAACGTCGTCAGTAAACAATCACTACTACAAATTTGTAGGTACTATTTTTTATCACAAATTCGTCAAGAATTGTGTACGCATCTGTACGAAGCTATTACACTATATTACACTGGAAATTTTAGAACGTTAGGTCTAAGTACTGCACGGCCGCTTTTTCGTACCCATTCAAACTTGGTCGGTTTATCCATGTTTTGTAGTTGTTCTGGTCTTTTTATTATATCTCTTTAATTATTTAGTGTAATGAGCTGAAATTTCAAATAGGATTAGTTGCATTAATACACTAATGATTGGTATATATTTTATTTTGCTTTTTCCATTAAAAAGTCCTATAATCGGATGTCATAAAATATAGTGGTCCAGTCGTAGTAATTATGCGATTGCTCATTAATTACTTAGCGCACATACATGAAACTTTGCAGGACATTGTAGAGCCTTACAAGTTATAGATACATGTAAAAAGTTAGACTCTAGAGTTCCTATTTTAAGAGCTTTGACCTAATAACCTTATTTTACGTTTACTTTTATATCTTCTGAACGGTATGTTTTTTTCAAATTCTGCTTTTACACACATTACACACAAATCCAAAGTAACGTGCATAAAAAATTATAACTTTCTACTAAACCGTTTTATATGATTTTCATCAAATTGGCAAACGTCACCGCAGCGGAAACTCGGATATCTTCGTAATTATAAGACACACAAATTTCATTTATGCATACACATTTACATCTCGTTACACACTAATTATTGTATGTATTTGTTTTCTTGTATGTCCATAGAAAAAAAAAGTTACGCTCAGAATACGTAGTCCTGGCGGAAACAGTTTTTGTTGAATATCTGCTGAATGGCTGGATGCACAAATCTGAACTTACCATACACATTTACAGGACGTCATACACTAAATATCTGCTAAACTGAAATTAAGACATTCTACACTTTTACGCTTGAACTACGCTCACTAATTATATTGTTCATTTTATTGAATATGATTATTATAACAAAACTGTTTTACCAAAAGTTTTCAAACTCTTCAAAAATTGTTTTTACCTCTCAGTGTTTTACACCCTAATAAAACTTCACGAGTGCCTAAATAATAGAAAAAAAAAAATACATACCGCCGAACATAACCTCCTCCTTTTCGAAGTTAGTTAAAAATATAATGGAACTAGTGATAATAAAAATCATCAGTAGTTCCATCATGGAACTGTTAATGGTACTTGTGGCAATGAAACTTTTTGCTTATGTCAATTTGCCTTGTCTCTTAGATAACTATGGAAGTACTCTGTGACTACGGATAAGATTTAGTTAAGTTGCGGCACATTGCACAACTCAATAGAAATAAATACATAAACATAACATGCAGCTTGCCAAGATGCAATATTTAGAACTTCCAATCTCTCAACTTTGAGTCAGTGATAACTAGGAACAACATGTTACTTGCTTTTAAAAAAATCCCAATCTTCTAATAAAGATTTCGCGACTTAAAATAAACAATGCAGTTCTTAAAGTAATGGCTAATAATTTAGTGTTCAAACTTTACCTAATACAAATATAAACCTGCATACAAATGTATGGAACCTAAGCAATGATGGGAGTAAAATAAAATCCTCACATCCTTAAAAATACTTTTTATTATCATTTTTAAGCTACAAACTCATAGGGGATGGGAGCCAGTAACACTGGTTTCTCAGTACCACTGACAATATGAGCAGGCTTAGGTCCAGCTGGTTGTCTCTTCAAGTTGGCGATCTTGCCTGCAGCCTTGGCTTCCGCAAGGAGCCTCTCATTTTCCTTCACCCTCTTGAGGAAGTCCTGTCTGCACTTGGAGTGCTTGATGTGCTCAATACGGACGTTGATGCGCTTGGGTAGAATCCTTCCACGGACACGCTTGTTCACAATGACACCGTAGGCGTGTTGTGTGACATTGTAGACACGGCCAGTCTTTCCATGATAGACTTTGTGGGGCATACCCTTCTGGACTGCACCATTACCCTAAAACAATACATAGTGATGTGAGTAAATCTGGTTTAATGATAGAGGCCTCCCAGTATGGCAGCGTGGGACATGCACTGATAGTGATGAAGACAGATATAAAGTTGATGAATGATAGAAAAAAAAAACATTTTGAAAAAAGTTATTATGAATACTACTAATCGTTCAAGTATCACTGTGGTCAGTTATTCTTTCCATTTGGAAACAACCACTATGTTGTGAATACACAATGATATCATTCAGTCAACCAGGACTTTGTTGGTATTTTTATCTTATTTAGAAAGATGTGATTCATGATGAAAAATCTACATGATTCACGAGTGAACAGAGAAACTTACCCTGATGTCAACGATGTCACCGACTTTGTACACTTTCATGTACGTGGAAAGCGAGATGGTGCCATGGGTGCGGAATCTGCGGGCAAACAAGTCCCTGGTTCCGCGACGATAACCTTTGGAGTTCGTCATTTTTGGGCCTGAAACAAAATCAGTCTTCGGTCACCGCCAATCACACACAACACGTGGATTTCCGATTTCGACTATCAAAAGCAAGTTATAACCGAAACTATTTTTAATTTCACTGTAACAATTTTAAAATATGCATTCACATACAATGCTTTTGCTTTTATTCGTATTTTACAATATTAAAAAATATTTAACTCGATATTCACCTTGTGTTACAAAGCTTGACGGATAAAGAAAGAGGTTATGTTAGTCTATGGTGGTTGTAGCTTATGGAGTAAAAAGCAAAAATAATATTACATTGTCTATTGTTATAATGCTACGTTTACACGTATCGAGTTTAATATACTTAGTTTTTGAATGAAGTTGTGACTATGGTTGTGACTGTTTTAGTTATTCACAAAATTTCAAGTTTTAATGTAAAATTGGTACAGTTTTTTATTTAAAAAATCGCTGTAAATTAGTTGCGCAGCTAAATAATATGTATGGATTTACAGCGATCTCGGTAAAATAGAGCTGCAAATTTTATTGTAGCTTTAACCTTGTCTATCTCAACTAGAGATGGTTTGTACCCGGTAAATACCGGGTAAATACCCAAAATACCCAAATGCAGGGTTTTTACCCAGGTAAATACCCAAATGGTGGGTATTTACTTTTCATTATTGTTTTAAGTCTTTTATACACTTTAAGCAATAAAAAACGTTTATCAAATGTGTTTTAATGTAAATGGTGTCAGCAAAGAATAGTTTTCTACTAACAAATCATATAAAAATTGTACGTCTGTGTTTTCCGTATTATATTAGGTGGTTTATATTACATTTGATTATAGTAGTTTTAAATTAAAGAATATTTATTGATAAAATACATTAAATAAACGTGAATCATCAAACTCTTGAGTATATAAGATGAAGAACTAAAATCTAGCAAACTCGCGTATATTCTCAGAACTAGTGACGATGAAGATACTTTGTTATTAACTAAAAATCTACTACATTAGCGTATAAGATTGAAAATAATATTAAAAAAATGCTGACGTGGTGCAGCTCACGGCGTTTCAACCTTACGTTAAAGTTTCTAAAGTTGACTTTAAATTGATAAAATAAGTCCGTCAGTAGGCGTATTTAACTGGCCAGCGGTCCCTCAATCCTTACAAATATGCACATCACATCAACCGCTCCCGCTTGTTCGCCTTCTCTCCGTGTATACGTACTATGCTTACTACTTCCACTTGTTTTTGAATTACTAAAGAGTGCGCACGTAGAAGTGATATCTCATACTGTTTCATTTTGGATCAGGACAAAAAGAAAATAAAAACCAGCGATAAAAATCATCTTCGTTTAGTAGTGTTAAAAATTTAAGCAAATTCATATTATTCATTTTTGAGTATTAAAATGCGTGTTTATAAATTGATATAAAAACATTGATTACTATGATAACTATTTACCTGTTATTTTTTAAACCACAAAAAAAAAATTAAATTGAAGTTCTAAGTATGAGGAACCCCCAAAATGTATTGTTTTTTTTTTCTATTTTTTTGTGAAAATCCTAATGCTGTTTACAGAATACATCTACTTACCAAGTTTCAACAGTATAGTTCTTATAGTTTCGGAAAAAACTGGCTGTGACATACGGACGAACGGACAGACAGACATGACGAATCCATAAGGGTTCCGTTTTTTGGCCAATTCATTATTTCCCAAGAGGACGCCGGCGTCCGCACACCTATTGTCTTTCTATTGTGTCTCTAATTACGGTATTCATTTCATTCAATCAAAGGGAGTTCAGATTCCAAATTAAATGAAAGGACATTATATAAGGAGGCAAATCAGCCAAGTTTAGTACATTTTGACCAGTTACGCGAACACAAATGTACTGACCAGCAGATTTTTTTTTCGCGATTTCAGGTTTGGTCCCATATTTTTTTTTTTTTTTTTTTTTTTTATATTGTATAAACTAGCACTTGACTGCAATCCTACCTGATGGTAAGCAGTGATGCAATCGTCGATGGTAAAGCGCACTAGTTTATTAAGAGCCTATTCACTCTAGCCTTGAAGACGCCTAAATTATAATTGGCCGGGAAAACCGCAGCAGGCAAATTGTTCCAGTCCCTCGATGTACGCGGTATAAACGACGTGGCAAAACGCTTAGTCCGGACCGTGGAAGTTTCAACAACGTAAGGGTGGATATTCGCCGTACGCCGGGTTGTTCGATGGTAGAAAGGAGATGGCGGTATCAAGTCATGCAATTCCCGCGCACACTCTCCAAAATGCATCCTGTAAAACACCGAAAGGCTGGCTACTCTACGCCTGTGCTCGAGGCTTTGTAGATTGGACTTAACCAAGTCTGGATCACCAATTAGCCTCTTCGCACGCCTTTCCACCGAGTCCAAAGCCGCTAGGTGGCATTTTGCAGCACCAGCCCATATGTGGCTGCAGTACTCCACACACGAACGGACTTGTGCTTTGTATAAGATTAGAAGCTGTTCCGGTGTGAAGTACCGCCGGACTTTTGCTAGAACGCCGAGTTTCCTAGCAGCTACCCCGGCTTTGGACTCAATGAACCGCCCAAAGTTGAGGTCTGAGGAAATTTCTACCCCCAAGAGCTGAAGGCGGTCGGTGCACGCCAGGGATACATTCTGGAAAGCAGGAGCCAAGGTGAACGGGCTCCTTTTGGCGGTGAACAAACACGCTTGTGTTTTGGCGGCGTTGAATCCCACAAGATTGGCTTCGCCCCATTTGGAGACTGCCTGAAGTGAAGCATTCGTCCGCTCCACCATAGCCTCCCTTTCAGACTGGATTAGCTCTTTACTAGCCCGAGGAGTTGGCAGGTATCTGTCTACAACTGTGCTATCATCTGCATACCCATAGATACCGGGCATCAGCAGATCGTTGATATGCAGGAGGAAGAGAGTTGCAGAGAGAACAGACCCCTGAGGAACTCCGGCATTAGTCGTCATGGCCTCTGATGAGCATCCGTCGACAACAACTCGGAGAGACCGTTCACTCAGGAAGTCTTTTACCCAACTAATCAGGCCAGGGGAAATGCCGTACGCTGGAAGCTTACTCAAAAGGCTAGCGTACCATACCCTGTCGAAGGCCTTCGAGACGTCTAGAGAAACCGCAATCGCTTCCCCATTCCTCTCGAGGGCCTCGCCCCACAAGTGGGTGGCATAAACTAGTAGGTCCCCAGTAGATCGATTGCGGCGAAACCCGTACTGTCGGTCACTGAGGAGATCGTTACCTTCCAGGTATGCCATGAGGCGCGAGTTCAATACACGCTCCATAATCTTGCAGAGTATGGAGGTTACCGAAATCGGCCGATAGTTGGTTGGATCGGCACGACTGCCCTTTTTGGGCACGGGTTGTACATTGGCAAGCTTCCAGGACTTGGGCACCATGCCAGTCCTAAATGAGAGGCGATACAAGCGAGTCAATACAGGAGACAACTCGGCTGCACAAGCCTTGAGAACTATCGCTGGAATACCATCTGGTCCACTAGCTTTATTCACGTCTAGACGACACAGCGCTCTCAGAACTTCTTTGTTCCTTATGCGAATCTCGGGCATCGAGGTGTCACAGAAAGGCAGAGTCGGTGGAGTAGCACCACAAGTGTCAAGACGAGAATTATGGGCGAAGAGAGATGCAAAGAGACCTGCTTTCTCTCTCGCGGTGTGAGCCAGTGTTCCATCAGGCTTAACCAGCGGAGGCAGTGTGGGCCGACAGAAGTTCGCTTCGACCGACTTGGCAAGGGACCAAAAAGCTCTGCTACCGGATGGCTGTGCAGAGAGCTTTGTGCCAATATGAGTAATGCGGTCAAAGCGAGCCTTCCTTAGTGCCTTTTTGTAGGACTTGGCAGCTTGGTTGAAGGCTCTCTTTTTTGAACTCAGATCCGGAGCTTTGCGGTCACGAGCATCAACCCAGGTGAGAAACGCCGAATGCTTAAGCTCTTCAGCTTTTATGCAATCGGCGTTGAACCATGGGCGAACTGAGCCACCGATGGGTACGTCGCTATAAGGGATGAAATACTCCATAGCTTGACGTATAACATCGGATACGGCATCTGCACAGCTCGACGGATTTTCAGAAGAGAAGCAAACCTGCTGCCAAGGATAAGACGCAAAGAAGTGCCGCATCTCATCCCAATCTGCTGACTTGTAACGCCACATCCGCCGTTCACCGCGAGACTCACAGTCAGGTGGGGAGAAGGACGATACAGACTTCACCAGACAGTGATCTGATGTTCCAAGTGGTGAAGAAACTGTTACGATACATCTGTCCGGATCGGTGGTCAGCAGAAGGTCCAGACAATTGGCAGTATGACCAACTACATCAGGCACCCTGGTCGCTTGCTTCACCAGCTGGGAAAGGCCCAACGATACCGCAAAGTTTCGCGCTTCTCTTCCAGCGTGGTCGGTCCTCTGGTATGGGAAAAGCCAGTCTTGGTGGCAGGCGTTAAAGTCCCCCAGAGCAACAAGCTGCGCATCAGGGTGCCGATGCAGAGCCTTATCGGCGGCTTCACTGAGCTGGTCAAACATTCGAGTCGTCTCCTGATCACCGCTGTGCGATCGGTAGACACAGGCATAGACGATTTTGTCCATACCAGTGTCCACCAACAGCCATAGCGTGGAAAAATTTGGGTCTTCAAGGTGACGGAGACGCTGACAGCAGATGTCATTACGGACGTACACACAGACCCCGGCACGCTGCAGAAAATGATGCTCCAATGAGTATCCCGGGTAGTTGAGGTACGCCGCATCTGACGGACATCTAATCTGAGTCTCCGTCAAGAAAAGCAAGTGTGGCTTGTCAGTCTCTAGATGGTGGTGGACCGCATCGAGATTGGAGTGCAGTCCTCGAATATTGGAGAGGTGCACTTTGAAGGAGAGGACGTGCATCCGCTGTACACACTTACTTTTCTTTTTACCTTTCATAATTTTTTTAATGGAGTGAATAGGGTTGATGGAAGATGGCAGTTGAGCGAGGTGATGCGATGTTAAACCCAACAACACAACCAGAGTTGCCGCGCCAATGGAAGGTTAATCTGGAGACTGCGGGGACGCCCGAACCCCCCCAGGGATCGCCATCGGGTCCTCTCATCCGGTCGCCAACCGGCACGATGGGGCCACCCTGGGATTTTTCGCAGTTGGCGGGGCAGCCTTTCATGTGTGGCTGGCACACTACTTGGGCCCCCAACTACCTGCGGTCGGCCAGCGGAGCACCGTGCTTCGGATCCCGCTACCCTCCACGATCAAACGTCCGACGCAACAACAGCTGGTGCATCATACCCGTTATACATCGCAACACAACTGCTCAGACCCAACTTCCACCGTACGGCTTCACCAAACATCATGCCGGAACACGACGGATCGCTTGGCGGCATGGCTTTGTCTGGTGGGTGGTAACTTTGAAGCCGGCAGCCGATGCTATGGCCTACCACCGTATTTCCTGCTCGTTTAGCACTACCCAGGGGACACGTGTAGGGTGGTCAGTACTAAGTAGATCCTACGGACGCGAGCAGTTCATCCCCCATAGTAAAAGTTTTTTGTTTTCATGACTACAATCACGTGTTTAAGTGTCGTTCACTAATTACCAGTCACCCTATATTATGTCATTTACTATATAGAAACTTCATCAAATCAGTTAAGAAATTTTACATTTATGCTACAATTACAGTTATGAAACGAAAAACATATGAATGTAGCCGAACTTATAACATTGATGTGTTAAAAATATCTAAACGGGCTAAAATTCACCTAAACTTTATTAAATAAAACGTTCCATAAAGTGTTTATAGTTTATACCCATGCTTTTGGGTATTTACCGGGTAAAAACCCTGTTTATACCCAAATTGGGTATTTACCCGGTAAATACCCGATGGGTATTTACCCATCGCCCATCTCTAATCTCAACAAAGTTTTCCGAGAAGGTTGACTTCATCGATATAATATGATGGTTGCATTCGCTGCCAAAAACTACAAAAGAATGTGAACAACCCTAGTCTAATGGTAAACAAATTAACTATTGAGAAACAAATTGTAATCTCTACTCAAAGATCTCTACTCAAAAATCTCTACTCAACTGAAAGAGTGTATATCCATGGTCAAGAAATAAATGTTTTGAAAAGAGCCAGTTGGCTGTTACGGCTCGTTCACGACCTTGCTACTGAGCGGCGAGCGGTAAGATTTAAAGTTGAAAATGTTTGAAGCACTTCACGAGTTGCCGCGCGGTGCTATGAGCGTTATCTCGTGACGTGCTTCAAACATTTACATACTTTGCTCGCTGTTCACCGCTGCCGCGCTTAGCTGCCGCTCACAGGCGGCAAGGTCATGAATGGGCCGTTAGGTGCCACATAGAGCTACGATAATATTGCGCAATATATCTGATTCTACAATATTATTCAACGTGTACAGTTCCGGATTAGTTACGTAGCAAGAGTAGCAAATGCTACGGGCCCCGCGCTTCTGGGGGCCCCCGTCCGACGTACTAAAACAAGTCAGGTTACTTCTTGTATCATACGATATTTAACAATTCCGGAATATTCATAGACTATTACATATTCATTGTGCGTACAGCTAAGAAGTGGAATTCCCTGCCGGAGTCTGTGTTTCCTGATTGCTACAACCCGGTAATCTTTAAGTCAAGAGTGAATAGGTTACTTCTAGGTAAGCGCTCCATCGTCGATCACATCGTCGCTTTCCATCAGGTGAGATAGCGGTCAAGCGCGAACCTATCAACAATAAAAAAAATGTAAGCAAATACAATGGGGCTACCGTTACCTAAGAGTCCTGCGGTTTATGAGAAAAATAAGTAAGCCCTTGGTAGAATTTGCTACAGGCCCCGCGCTGCCTTAATCTGGCACTCAACGTGTAGGGATAGTATTGAAACATTGCGTAATGATTTAATAAAGTTTGTGCGAGATTTTTTATCGTGCAATATATTTATTGTAGGTGTATCGGGCGCCCTAGTTTTTTAGGCGCGTTTTCTTCGAATGAAGTTTTTTATTATTTTAATTAGAGCTTATATTCTCTTTTTTTTAATATTATTCGCAAATTGATTCAAGGCTTTGTTTAATAGATTAAAAAAAAAAAACAAATTTAATTCAACGGTATTATTCTTTTTAGCTCCAGATGTTTTAAAAGACCTGCAGGCTTAGACAAAGGACTTTTCCGGTGAAATCCAAATTTTTATTGGTGGGAGAATTATCCAATGACATTCTGCGCCCTTGGGCGGGGTGGGAGATAGTACTAGACTTTTACTGACTAAAAACCCACTCCTATTCCTTCGTTGCCTTTCGTACCGGGGCCGAACCTTCCTTTCATAACTCGAAACTTGCTTTCGCTCTGCCCAATCGGGGCACACCTCTACCGTGTTCTCCACCGTGTCCTCCGGGCGGTCGCGGGTGGTCCACACAGTGGTGACACCCGGGCGTCACTTCCGCACGAATCCGGTGCAGGAATTTCCCG
Organism: Leucania comma; assembly: GCA_958295575.1. Taxonomy (NCBI): domain Eukaryota; kingdom Metazoa; phylum Arthropoda; class Insecta; order Lepidoptera; family Noctuidae; genus Leucania; species Leucania comma. Next base: position 22,245,636 of record OY282467.1, on the reverse strand, counting down.
AAATTACGTGTTCGGTGAGAACCTGCGTGGTGCCGAAGGTGAGGACGCCGTGAGGTCTTTCCAGCCACTCCTCAACTTACAGGCGTAATAATTATGGCGTGCCCATCAAGAGGTGCCTTAGGTATTTTTCAGTTCAACTCTTGAATCTCAAGAAAATAATTCTATGAACATCTTATATATTAGGCTAGTCCACAGGGCTAGTCCCTCCGGTATGCGTCAAGTTCATGTCTCCACCTAAGTCTTGGTCGGTCGCGATGGTTTTTTGCGTTTAATGAGACCTAAAAAGTGGTCCTTTTAGCCCACATCCCATTTGACATGTCCGACCCACTTACTAGGAATAGCAGCCGTCCGGGTAACATCTGTAATGTGAGCTGTGGCACGAAGTAATAATTATATAAATACACCTTTAAAATCTTTAAATTTGGTCGTTTTAATCCCGCGGAGGGTCGATTCGGTACATGAAACACTATTATATCGATTTGTAAAGATAAAAATGAAAAATAAAGTTCCTTTTTTTTCAAACTCGAATTAATTCACGCATGTACGAAATTAATTTCTTTATGTCATCGATATAGGTATATGTATGGTTTATGTAAACGTCAGCTGAGCAAGGCCAATGAACTATTGGTTGTTAGTACGACCGACAGCTACCTACAACGTCATTGACTCGTTTACATAAAGAAATTAATTTCGTACATGCGCATATTAATTCGAGTTTTAGAAAAAAAATACTTTATTTTTTAATTTTATCTTTATAAATCGATAGTGTTTAATGTACCGAATCGACCCTCCACGGGATTAAAACGACTAAAATTTAACGGTGTATTATATTCCACAATATTCACACAACGCCGTCTAGTCCCAAGCTAAGCAGAGCTTGTGTTATGACTACTAGACAGCTGATAAATATACTTTATATTTCTAAACAAATACATATTTTAGTTAAATTAGACCCAGACACAGAACAAATTATCATGCTCATCACACAAACATTTGTCCTGGGTGGGAATCGAACCCGACCTCCGGCATAGCAGTCAGGGCCACTAACAACTGTACCAACAGGCTTGTCAATAGTAATGTGTTCCTACTAACAACGAAAATACAAAGTATTGTCTTCTTAAAGTGGGTGATCAACGTACGAACCAATACCGCGGTTTTATAGAACGTCGGTTTTACTCGCGGCTTGTCGGTGCTGATCGACTAGCGAGTAAAGTATTTTTGAACGACGAGCCAAGTAGAAAATGAAGCAAATACGACGAGCCGCGAGCCAGGCTCGTCGTTCGTATTGCAATAATGATACACTGGCGAGCTTTACCGACGAGCTTATGGCTCGTCGGTAAACCGACCGCGGTTTTTAGGTGATCGACGTACGAGCCTATACCTACTGCGGTTTTAAAGAACGTCGGTTTTGCTCGCGGCTTGTCGGTGCTGATCGACTAGCGAGTAAAACATTTTTGAACGACGAGCCGAGTAGAAAATGAAGTAAAAACGACGAGCCGCGAGCCAGGCTCAGAATCAGAATCAGAATGTCTTTATTGTGGGCATAGGTTTTTTACATATGGTATGACTTAGTAATAAATTACAGTTCCATTCTGTCCTGCCTATTAGGCACAACAATAAATTACAAATTATACTAACATACATTCAAATATTCAAAATTAATCGAGTCAAAAGAATTTCGTTTAGGCTCGACGTTCGTATTGCAATGAGCACCGAACGAGCCAAAAGACCGCGGTTTTACACGCTCGTCGATCAGGGCCTTCATATACACATACACGGTCCAAATCGTACTCCGAGGATACTATGCGCTCCATGGCGTAAAATGTTCATATGTACTGTTTTTTGTTACAGTTGAGCGATAGACTGTTGCGCTGCATGCAACACAATTTACACGCACATGAGTAGAGAGGTACAGAGATAAAGCTTCCTAAGAACGTGCAATATTGTTACCTATTTTGATAGGGTTGTCACAATAGATGAAAACAAATTAAATAAAACATTTTTTAAATAGTTTTAATGTTCAGTTTATAAACACAAATATATTATGTAAATTTTACATTTATCACACATACCTACTAACCTAATCAGTTACCTACAAATGTTTATTAAAAGCTTGTAATAACAATAAGAAAGGCAAAAACACATCGTGTAGTACGCTAACTTACTTGAAAAGGTAATAATTAAATATTTATTTATCTGTTGTCATAATCATCATCATCTTGGGATAGTTAAAGAATGATATATTTTTATTTATCTAATGATATATTTTTATGTTTATACATACAGTACGATAAACTACCATTATTAATAATAAAATACCATGTTTTTGCAATAAAATATTTAAACTTGTAATTAAGCAAAATAAACAACGTGCGTCGCGTCGACCCTAGAGATCTTCCACTGACTATGCCCGCGTCAACCGGTTTTTTCCAGTTTCGCCGCGTACGCAACAAGCGGCCAGAGGTCACGCACACATTCTCCGCGTGCTTGTAGTGGTGCAACCGATTTGCTCGGTTGTATGAAGCTTTGTCTCTGTACCTCTCTACCATGTGGTATACGTACGTATTCGTAGTACTATAGCCGTTTATCGATCATTTCGATGCGTACAGATATGTAGGTGACCTTGTCTGGGTTTCTTGTTTATTTGAATACAAGTTTTTGTGAACAGCAGCACAGGCAGGAAACAGGATAATTTATAGTGTGGGAATAGGATTATCGAAGTTATAAAGTTTTTCTTCCGTTCTATTAGTCAACATTCAACGATCGGAATATTTATGTAACACTTAAAATTACGTAAGTATACATAAACTTTTATGTTCATATAAAAGTTTAAACTAAAGAAAAAGTATTAGATTTTTACACACTCTCTCAATAAGCACACTCATTTTCGTTTTACACACACCCAGAGGACCCATTCCCTTTATACACCGTTAAATTTTGGATCGTTTTATTCGCGTGGAGGGTCGATCCGGTAAACACAATCGATTTGTGAAGATAAAATAAAAAAATAATGTACTTTTTTTCTAAAACTCCAATTAATTTTCGCATGTACGAAATTAATTTCTAATCGTCAGCTTACCTATGTTATAGTTAGTACCTACGCAACGACCGAAAACTACCTACCAAGGTCATTGACTCGTTGACTTTAAGAAATTAATTTCGTGCATGCGAAAATTAATTCGAGTTCCCTCCACGGGATTAAAATGATCAAAATCTAACAGTGTATATTATTTCCGTATCTGGCGTGAATATATTGACAACTCGACTTATACGTTTTTTTTATTGGCTCTATGCATTCTACGTATGTACTAGCAATTTGTAGGAAAAAAATTGACATGTCCATAATATTATGTATCTTAATTTTGGAGCAATCGTCTGTGTTACAGGGGCGTAGCTAGATAACCAAGGGCCCTGGGACAAAAACCAACTTGGGGCCCCTATACTGTTTAGACTTATATATTACACATATTTTAAAAATTGAAAATAGTTATGAATGTTAAAACCGGGCAAGTGCGAGTCGGGCTTGCACACTGAGCAGTGAAAGATACCGTCGCCGATAATATTAACGACGACGATGTCTGTTGTTGGTTGTTATATGGGCAGAGAAAGATCAATCTTCTTATAACTTAGAATTTCTTTTCAAAGATAAAGTTACTTTGCATTTTTAAAATATGTATATTATATAGTATACACCGTCAAATTTTGGTCGTTTTAATCCCGTTTAGGGTCGATTCGGTACATGAAACATTATCGATTTATAAAGATAAAATTAAAAATAAAGTACTTTTTTTCTAAAACTCGAATTAATATATGCATGTAGGTACGAAATTAATTTCTTTAAGTAAACGAGTCGAATAAAATTTTAAAATATGTACAATTTATAGTATACGTAAGTCTAAACAGTTGGAACGCCTCCTGCATGGTGGACCGATGACCTGACAAGACTTGCGGGAATCCGGTGGATGCGAAATGCACAGGCCCATTTATTGTGGCGACACTTGGGAGAGGCCTGTGTCCAACCATGGATGAACTCTAGTCAGCAATTCATATTTTAACAAATAGGGCCAAACATAGACAAAGTACCAAATGAAATAAAAAACTTTTTACAAAAAAAATACAACCGACTTCAAAAACACAAAAAAGTACAAAATAAATTTAATTTCGGAAGTCGGTGTTTCTATAATAGTTTGGTCTCTACGTTATTGAACACCGACACGACACTTTTTTGTGTTTTTGAAGTCGGTTGTATTTTTTTGTAAAAAGTTTTTATTTCATACTTTTTAGTTGTAGTACCCTTCAGCCAAACTTAAACAGATACCTTCCGCCATTTGGTTTCATCATCAAATCATCATGACAATTCCAATAATACCAAACACGGCTAGGATACACTGATTTATTACAGAATTCTGGTTCTTACCAACCTTCCGGTTTCATCATCAGATCAGTTCTATGTATCCCCTCCCCTTCCTTCAGTCACTTACCGACTACATGTATAAACAAAGCAATTCTACTTGTTACGACAGTTCTGCTATGATTTTTTGAAGAGTTCCGTTCTATATCTTCGAAGTTCATCATCAGATCAAAACAAAATTTCTATGAAACCAACTTAGGAGTATAGTCTTTCAATCAAAACATTTTTTTTTTAAATCGGTCCACAATTGACCGTGATATCGGCGAACAAACATACAAACGACAGTTCTGCTATGATTTTTTGAAGAGTTTCGTCCTATATCTTCGAAGTTCATCATCAGATCAAAAAGATGTTTTTATGGGAAACAAACAATCAAAACAAATATTTTCGAAATCGGTCCACAATTGACCGAGATATCGGTGCACATACATAAAAAAAAAATACATACAGCCGAACATAGAACCTCCTCTTTTTCGAAGTCGGTTAAAAAGATGTTAAACACTCCAAAGCTCTCAGTAAATAGAGTTAAATACTTTTTTACTAATATTGTTATAAAATATAAGGTAAATTGTCGATCAGAATTCAAGATTCAAGAACATACGAGTACCTATAACTCACTACTAGGCTGCGCAAATTGATATACATTTTTAAAACCCGAGGCATGTAGCAGATGACCAACTGAAGAGCACTACTTCGCCCTCGTTCAGTTATTGATAGGTCACTGTATCACTGTACAGGATACTGCCCCGAAAACCACCATTTTGGAACTGGAAAGGGCCCAGAGAGGAATCCTAAAAGTTTCTAAGTTTTCTTCTATGTCCTCTTTTTAAGCAGTAAAAAATCTTGACAGGTTTCCAAATGTTTACCAATTTTCTTTAGGTGCGAAACTATCAAATGACTTCTCCTCCAGCGTGAAACCAGAGGACATGTCAGTCTTAATGATTAAAACCCACCTATATGCTTCAGTTGCCTTTTAAGTTCACTCTTTCAAACGAGCCACGGTCGCTCTTTCCGCCGCCCTTGCAGGCAAGGACCCACAGATATGTCAAACAGCTCAAGGACCCCACCGGGCCCTTTCAGTTTTGCTGACATCTTTTGAGGCGCGCATGGAATACTACACGCCGTCGACTTGGGCCTGATCCTTACCGGACGGCCGGACGGCCAGCTTCTGACAACGGCCAGGACCAGAGCCTGAAGCTAGAGGTAAGTATACGTTACAGCTGTACCGTGTCCTCCGGGCGATACGCACAATGGTGACATTCAAGTGTTTCTCTAGCTCGTTTACCAAATAGGAATCTAACGAATTAGCCATGTTCGGTAAAGACCTGGGTCATGATCAGAGGCCACACACACTATTATATAAAAAAGTACTCATTACAAACGTTTTTTTGCATTAAACACGAATTGTATTCATTGTATTTTATTTAAACAGAACGCAATAAAATATCAACATGTTTTATTTTCTCACGCTGATTTCATATATAATCGACTTCTAGATAGTTTTTGTGGCATTTATAATTTATCCGTCTACACGCCTCCAACTTGTGTGTCTACAACGCAATGTGCAAATCTTTATGTGTGTACTTTATAATACTAATGTGAGTGCAGCTAATTCTTTTTCAATACACTTACTCGAAAACTGCCTCTTATCATACTACAATTAGGTTCGATATGGCATGTTTATCACCCGCGTGCTTTTTTTTAAATTTATCACACCAAGCTTTTTTTCATTCCTATTTCGTCACGGTCAAGGGTGATTATTTTTTTTTAAAAGCAAAGAGACGGATCTTTTTAAGGTTTTAATATTTAATGAAAATTTAAATTGTGTTTTTGAACAGAATATAAGAAATAAACTTGATTACTTACAGTTACTTACACAATAATTTGTTATTACCAACATTATCGACGTTCTAAATTCAAAGATATTTGAATTTCTATTTTTATTAATATGAGGATGTACTGTTCCAAATTAGATTATGAAAGCCATTAACCTCGATCTGTCAAATGTTGAGTGAAAAGTACAGTATGCAAAAAAACCTTTTTTGTGTATCCATAAAGGGTTTTTTTTGATTTGCATTACGAAGTCTTAGTTAAGTCTAGGTGAAGTAAAAATATTATTGTTTTAAATAAATTAGCTAAATATATTGATTTAAGCCATAATTAGTTTAAAAAAAACTATTTTCTTTCATATTTTCATTGTTAGAAACAATTCGCCTTCTTCTTCCATTTGTCACTAATCAGACGCTTCACACAGTGACGCAGAGATGAGCAAAATTTAAGGACTGAATTCTGATAAACATTTTTCTTTCACGCTTCGTAAATAAATTAAATTTAAAAAAAAATCTTTTTTGCTCGCCGTACCCAATTTTTACAACTTGAAAGATCGAGTGACGTCACAATTGGGCAATCGATATTCGTATTTGGACAGTATTGTATAACGGTTTGATACCTTTGCCTCTTCTTCAACCTGCAAAGATTTAACGCGGGAAAAAAGTCTGATAAATACTATTATCTAACCTATTTATTTGTGTTATTTGTAAAAAAAATGTTGTATTTAAGATTTGAAGGGAATTCTTTAGATGCTACGCCGTCGCCGTCAGATATTGTGATTAAGGTAAAAAAATATTTGTGATAGCCTGCTGCCATCTAAATCAAAACTAAAATGTCTGACAACTTAAAAAATTTCCTTCAGTGCAATATGAAAAAAAAAATGCGTTGTAATTTTCAGAGAAAGTATTTCTTCGTAAGTGTATTGAAATCCGTCGTTTTATACATGTGCAAATTTGTCACTGCAGCCCTCGGCTCCATACCACACTCGCCTTCGGCTCGTGAGATTTCCGAAATATATCAGAATGTAATATTTTTTCCGTCTATATTTGTTTACATTGTTGGTTTATAAACAGACAATACACGTATTAACATTGGCAGTGATGTAAAGCTAAAAAATATTTAGCCTCTCGACTCTAACTACATTATGCAATAGTTTGCAAGCGTTGCTATGACAGTGTTCAGAAAGTGATACGACAAAGCTACGAAAGTGCTACTAAAAAGCTAGGAAAGTGCTACGGGAAAGCTAGGAAAGTGCTAAAGATAAGCTAGGAAAGTGCTACGAAAAAGCTAGGAAAGTCCTACGGAAAACTAGAAAAGTGCTACGAGGAAGCTGCGAATCTGTATCGGAAGCCCATGGCCTCTACGGGGATTTCTCTGGGGCCATCGGCATCGTGGTGGTGATCTGTACCTCTACCATGAGTTTTAAGCAATAGTATTCGTCGCTACTCGATATCGACGCCGTAAATATTTTGTATGACAAATTTTGGTTCTGCCAGTGACTGCTAGAGGCGCTGCAAAATTTGCCATACAAAATATTTACGGCGTCGATATCGAGTAGCAACGAATACTATTGCTTAAAACTCATGGTAGAGGTACTGAGCTCTAGAGGTCAATTCTCGTACTTACTTAAAAACATTCGAATTCAAGTCACTGAAGGCATAATGATTTAGTTTGGTATGAATTTATGCTTGAGATTGTTTGTTTATAAAGGCATAATGGACTGTGTATTACTAGAATTGATACTGTTTCCTTGCGTCATGTGACGTTTATTATTTTGAATACTGTAAAAAACAAGTCCTTTCAACTTAACGAGTTTTTTGCACCACTGCGTCACGGTAATATTATCTATACAGTATTGTAACTCGGCCGTATCTTTGAAATAAATACCCACAACAAACATGCGGTTGGGGTACCCGCCACCAGCATCTTTTTTCATATTTGCCTACTTTGTGTTTCAATTTAGTTAATAATCTGTGAATTGAATAGGAAGTGTACAATAAAAATGCGTGCTGTTTTTTTGGTTGGTAGATTTAATTAAAAAACCATGTTTATGTTTGAATAACAAGTTGGTCTTATAAATTTACGACCGAAAAATATTTGCGCCTCGACTGAGACGTACGAAATGCTTTATTATTAAATTTTAAAGTTTAAAAATCCTCATTTTAATATAAAGCTTAATTAAAAAAAAAAAAACAGCATAATATATCCTACTCGTCACATTAAATATGTACTTGAACTTATTTTTAGCGAAAAAATCGCATGGTTATTGTTAAAATAACCACACACCGTCCGTTCGTCACTGCGGCACAGTCGCGACCATAGACTAATATATTATAAGATGAGGTCGCGACTGTCTGCTTGCCGAACGCATGCTGAGATCGAGGCACGTAGGTATAGCTCGCGTTTCGTCCAAACGGTATGAAGTTGGAATACTGTATAGATAATATTACCGTGACTGCGTCTTCTTACCAAAAACACTAGTGGGGACGGGCGGTTCAAAAATAAATGACTTTCGATTTTGATCTCAGCAACAATCAATAGCGAAAGTAAGAAAATTAGGAGTGTTTATTTGTTGCGTGATATATATTTGTAAAAATAATCAAAATCATTACCCTTCTTTGGCTTTGCCGTAGTCGGGTAAAAAAAGGTTAAATGTGTTGATAAGCACAAAATTCAGGTATGAGTGGACCAATTTAAATGAACTTTTCTTTAAACCATTAGTGGAAGTAGTTAGTTCATTTCGTTTTCGTTTCGTTAATCATTTATCAATTACAATAGCTTTTGTATAGTTAAGTATTTTTGATACAACAATACTTTTCTATACCTAAGTATTCTAAGAACTTCTATCATTTATTGTGGTATCAATCACAATAAATGATAGAAGTTCGTTGGATATTAATTTCATGTGTTATATATAATTAACACCTTTGTAATAGAATTTTATGTGATATTATTTCCATATCATGCAACACACATAGAAGAACGGTTCAAAGTTATAATGTTCGTATTGTATTTTTTTTAAAGATTTATTCGATTAAAACCTAGAATAATTTCATTTAACGTAATATCGGCTTAAATAACGGTGCAGAGCTCCATTTTTTTTAAGGAAGGAGAGGAACGGGATTTGCTGGCTCGCTTTGCTCTGTTATTCTAGCTCCCATTATCTCCTTTGAACCTAACCTATCCGTGTTGGGGTTCCCTATGTCCCCAAGCTAACTGTCGCTGGCTTTTCAATCAACAACAGTTAAGTAGATCTAATGTCGCTTTTGAATGTTGGTTGTAAAAAAAATATGTCATTTGGACATTATGCCTTTTGATGATACTCGTAGATCTGTAGGTCATTTCAGACATTGGGTTAGACACTGGACATGTCTGCCGAGCATGCCAATCGAGCGGCGCGCCAGTAAAATACAAATTTGGTGCCCTGAAATCGCACGACGGGGTCGCGGCAGTCCAAGAAGGAGATGGTGGGACGACTTAGATGTCTTCCTTAGCAATTCCTAAGGAAGACATCCCAAGAAGTGGCTCAAAGCCGGGACCAATAGAAGGAAAGGAGGGATGCCTTTGCCCAGCTGAGGAACAGTATGTAATAATAATAAATGAGTGGATCCCAAAAATTAGAGATGTTTTTGAAAGATTGCGGAAAAAAGGACTCTTTAAAAAAATTTATAGTTTGATATTCAAAAAATCACTTTGTGTACCAAGGAACCAATTGTCCTTATTATATAACTATTTATTACTATTATTATTGATAGACTTACGTTTGACCTATTTATAAATTGCAGTATAGCACAAGACGCACTTAGTGATGGAGTTCAAGTAAAAGTGGAGCAGGGCAAGTTAGAGGGCGAGCTACTGGATCTAGTAACTAAGGATGGACAGTACTACAGTTTCAAAGGGATACCCTACGCGGAACCACCCGTTGGAAAACTGAGATTTAAGGTAATGGAGTACTTAGAACTTTTACGACTTCATGAATACCTACTCATGAATATGAGTAGGTAAATTAACATCATGTGTTACCAATCAAGGAGCATAACAAACATGTTATTTTTTATCTAAGTGTGTGAAACCGGATAAATCGGTTTGGCCTTTGTTTTACCTTCAGCTTTTTAATGTTTTAGTCGCCACGGCCTGCTGCCGCGTGGGACGGCGTAAGATCCGCTACGCAACATGGTTCTGTATGTCCACAAGTGGATATCCTCACAAATGTTTTAATCCCCGGTGATGAAGACTGTTTGTTTCTTAATGTATATTCACCAAACTTGGCGCCTGAAACACTTCTACCAGTTTTAGTAATCATTCACGGAGGGGGATATAGAGCAGGATCTGGTAATGTCGACATTTACGGACCAGATTTCATACTCAGAAAGAATATGGTCATCGTGACATTAAACTACAGATTAGATACATTAGGTTTCCTTAGTCTCGGTACTAAGGACGTTCCAGGAAACGCGGGACTCAAGGATCAAGTTGAAGCTTTAAAATGGGTGCAAAAGAACATCAAACATTTCGGAGGTGATGCAGACAGAGTTACCATTATGGGTCAGAGCGCAGGCAGCGCTTCTGTTGCATTACATATTAGTTCTCCGATGTCGAAAGGATTGTTCCACAGGGCCATCGCATTGAGTGGCTCGCCGTTTTGTGATTGGGCGTTTGCAATTCAACCTGAAAGGCGTGCGTTTGTTCTTGGCAAGCAACTAGGGTGTGAGTTGGAAGACCCAGATAAACTTCTTGAATGTTTGCAGAAGGTTTCGCCAACTCAATTAGTTGGTACATCTCCGTATGTATTGGCATCTGAAGAAGTAAACTACAATGTATTAAAGATGTATCATTTTGCACCTGTCTTTGAAAAATACGAAGGAGAAGATAGTTTTTTAACCAAGAACACATTTGTAAACGCAGACGTAGATATTTTGTTTGGTTATACCGATCAAGAATTACTGGTAGGAGTCTCATTCATTGTCCCTACACTTTTAGAACTTTATAATAAATATCCAGAAAATTTTGTTCCAAGAAAAATTTCAACTGTTTCTTTGCCATACTCAATTTTGGACCTATCGAACCAAATTCGTAATTATTACTTTGGGAACAAAACCGTTAATGTTAACTCAATTAAGGAGTTCATAACGTACGGGAATGATGTGACTTTTATTTATGACATCATTAGATATTTTGAGTGGTTGCCTAATGTTGGGAAGGCAAAAAGATATTTGTACCAATTTTCCAGTGTGTCAAAAAGGAACGTATTTGGCAACGCAGGAGCACAATATGGCATCAGTGGCGCTGCTCACATGGATGACTTGATGTACTTGTTTGACCCGAAGGCATTTAAAATGGTTTTGGACAAAAATAGCCGTGAATTTGAACTAATTGAACAATTCACTAACCTAGTCACGGACTTTGCTAAATACGGGTAAGAAAAAAATAATTGAAGAACGTACGCGGCATATAATTGGAACCAAAACGGCGATCGACCTTCAATGCGTAGTAACAGATTTTCAGGTCTCAATCGAAGCGGGGGGCTGCGCGTAACCATAGCAACGATGGTCATTTTGGTTCTACTTATTTGTCGCGTACCTACAACACATACCTATATTTTATGTCAATTTGAAACACTTTCACTCGACTCGGCGCCATATCAATAAAAAAAAAAATATCTTGATTCAGGTGTACCTAAGTTACGGGCCTGAGTGTAGGCATATTCTTGCTAAACGGCGCTGAACTCCAACATATTAAGTTTTTTTTTTTAAGTTATTGTACGGAAACATTATAAAGTCAAGGGAATGATATTTGTGAACCTTGGGTAATCCACTATAACTTAGTCAGACCATCGCCTCAAAATTCACTTAAGCATTGTACTTCCACACTTATACATTGGCGCCGTTTAACGAGAAGATGTCTACTTTCACTTTAAAATCGATTGAATGATTTGTGGTAGAATCGAGATAGATGATAAGTAATTCGTATTCAGGGGTAGCCGTTAGGATAGTGTACTGTACTCAGATGTAAATATTGCTGATACCTTCTTCTAAAACGCGATCTAAAATAGTTCCGGGACTATTACTAGGTTTAATTAGCATTAAACCTTGTAAATAGTAAGCCCCGGAAATACAGTTAGATCGCGTTTAATTAATTGGTATTAATTAAACCTAGTAATTAATAGTCCCGGAACTATTTTAGATCGCGTTTTGGAATAAAGTGGCAAGAGTTTTTTTTATTGGCTCTGTAGGGCCTAAACCTGAATTTCAAAAATCAGTGTGTTATAATAATTTCCACCTGACCCCCGATTTCTTATTTAAGCATTTAAAGTTGAGTATTACTCAAACTCTACTTTAGTCTGGAAATTGACTACTAGACTGACCGGTTGGTCTAGTGGCTAGGGGCCTTGACTGCTATGCCGGAGGTCGTGGGTTCGATTCCCACTCAGGACAAATGTTAGTGTGATGAGCACGATCATTTGTTCGGTGTCTGGGTGTTATTTATCTATAATAGTATATATTTAGAAATATATAAGTATGTTTATCAGTTGTCTAGTACTCATAGCACAAACTCTGCTTAGCTTGGGACTAGACAGTGTTGTGTGATAGTTGTGGGAAAAAAAATACTGTTATTTAATTTTATGGCAAAGTTTGACAGCCAGTTTGTTTCACACGTCGGAAAACCATACTATAACGTCAAATTTTGACCGGTTTTCAGGCTAAAGTAGAGTTTGAGAAATACTCAACTAGAAATGCTTAAATCAGAAATCAGGGGTGAGACGTTTTTAACTCAAAATACTCAATTCAGAAACCTGCTTTGCCTCCTGTACATTTAAAATAAGTATTATACAATAATATTACATTTGGTTTCAGTAACCCCACTCCTGATTCATCATGCAACATCACCTGGCCCACGTTTGAGCGTTCTACAATGAAGTACGTAGACATTGGAAATGATTTAACCATTTTAAGTGTAAATGACAATGAAAACTATCATTTCCTGAAATGTCTGTACAATTCCTTTGACATGAAGACTTGGTTAAATCACTTGTAAAAGACGGAAGAAAAACCTGGCAAAGAGCGAGCCGGAATATCCTGCCAAGGGTTTCTAACCTTAGGGGACATTCAATTTAAGTTACTTAAAATTTAATTGAAATTTTTTGTAACCTTAAAACTAAGTTGGTTTGCATTTTTTTGTTAATTTCTAAAATACTTTGTTGGTTTAAAAATTGTTTTATTTTCCCACATAAAGTTCCATACCTACTTTTACTCCGTAGTTTTTGTTTCGCCGGACACACCTAAATAGTATTTTTAAGGACATTTCTGCACGAGTCTAAAATTAAGAGGCATAATGTAAAATATACAAGCTAAGCGCGAGTCGAACTCATAAAAGAACTGACAAGAGTTCGTCCCTTAAAAATGAAAGAAAAATATGATGTTTCCTGTATGTGGCGCTCTCCATACAAAAAAAGTTGTCGGTCGTTGTGTACTAACTCCCTACAGGTTATTGCTTTGCTTAGCTGATGTTCACCTAAACAAATTAATTTCGAACATGCGTAAATTAATTCGTGTTTAACAAAAAGTACTCTATCTTTTAATTTAATTTTTACAAATCGATAGTGTTTTATGTACCAGATCGACCCTCCACTGGATTAAAACGAACAAAATTTAGCTGTGTATACAAAACACGTGTTCCGTGCGGAGATCGAATCCGCAACGCAACGGCCAATCGCTCCACCACAGCGCCAACCATGCTGTGCATTTTGTTGGAGTGTCCCGGAGTATATCTTCGAAGTTCTTTATCAATCAGAATTTCACTTAATTTTAATGGGACCATCAGATAGAAATTCTTTCATAAACAAAAAGATTCGTTAAAATCGGTTAACATTTGACGACCATATTTCCATGGATACACAAAAAGAGTTGTTAAAATAAGTTAACATTTGACATCTGTGCATTTGACGAACATACAAAAAAAAATGTAGCAGTTGATGGTTAGAAGGAGAGATATTGAACTTGACTTCAGAGAGGGACAGTACTATAGTTATAAAGGCATTCCATACTCCCGACCACTACCGACACCCTGAGATTTAAGGTCATTATTAATTGCAAACAAACCCAGCTAGTATCATTGTTCTTCTTAGTCGTGCACTATTGACAGAGTGGTCGTGGTCATGGGTCGGGTGAGGCCTGCGCCACCGCCTCTCTCGCAATACGACGCCATGCAGCTCTGTGTTAAGCGGCTTGGGAACTTTCATTAACGCTGCAGTGTATCACCGATTTGAGAGCGTCCACGTGATCACTTGCCCTCGACTTTCCCTTGCACCACCAATTGCTCCATCGAGTCCTCATTACGGGTGGTATGCGTATGGTACAGACGAGGATATTCTATCTTTGGTCATCATCATCATCATCAGCTAATTAATGTTCCCACTGCTGGGACACAGGCCTCCTCTCTAAGAGACGGAATGGGCCGCAATCCACCACGCGGGCCCAGTGCGGGTTGGTAAATGTCACATGTCTTCGAATTTTTGGTTCTAGGACATGCCGGTTTTTTCCTCACGATGTTTTCCTTCACCGTTTTGAGAGCAGTGTGATGAAATAAATTACACAAAGTAATGGACCTGGCTGGGTTTGAACCTGCGACGTACCACTCGTAAGTCGGGGCCGTTACCACTCGGCCACCACTGCTCCCCTGCTATCTTTGGTATTGAGTAGTAAAGTAGGATACAAGGAGATGTGCAAGCGATACTTACAAGCCTGTTAATAAGTGGGGCGCGTTCAGTGTGCCCAGAGCGAGATTGTTTTACATTATGTTAAACAATCAATGTTTCGACTCGTTTATGACATTCGGCGCTCCAATTGGCCCGCTCCAAGCTCTTAACCAATTAGAGAACCAAACGCGATAAACGTTTCGATCGCGTTCACGTAAAAACAACTCGCACTCAGTGCTCAGTGTGCCTAGTGAACTCGACTTATTCTTCACTCCAAATTCTTAATTCAAAAACCAGCCCTAAGATTTATCGTGAACTACACGTCACACTATCGACCAATCAATGGCATCATACACCCACCCTTGCCTCTAACAAAGCATACATTTAGAAAAATACAATATTTATAACACTAAAACAGTCATTTGGAAGATATCAAGAAGAAAGAAGAAAGAAAGAAAGAAAAAATAAAATATTATTATTTCTTTCTTTTCTTTTCTTTTGATGCCTTTTTTCTCTTCAAACTCGTAAGAAATAAAATAGACTGCCCTAATCTGTTGAGTCTCTTAAAGTTTCGTGCTCCATCCTGATATCCACGAAATCATAACTCCACTACACCCACCCTTGCGCAGAACGGTTCTGGTTTCTTACTCTCCGATTCCACGTCTGTCAGCTGCAGTGACCTTATTGATAAACACCACGACAGTCTGAATAAATTCTGCGAAATATTTTTCGAGTATTATTCTGGTATTCAGTACTAATTGTTCCAACTTCATCTAATAATTTTTAATTAATTGTACTTATTCAATATGTTAATTGCGTTAATTGTAATTTCATTTATTTTAATTTAATTCATTATAATTATTAATTAATTTATTCTAATGTTATCATAGCTCATTTTAATTGTAAGTAAATATAAAGTAATGTTGGCTTAATTCTTTGTCTTTGTAAATAAATCTAATCTAATATAATTTATTATTTATCAATGTATTCAAATGTATTAATGTAAAATTAAATTTAAGTAATTGTTTTTTTAGTTTTATTGTTACTGTTGTAGTTTAATTGTTATTTTTTTTAAATTAATTTGTTGTTATTTGTAATTATTCTATCTACTCGTACTTAATGGTTATTATTATATTTAACGAAAAAAAGTGCAAGAGGTGTTAGCCTATAATTTATTGCTTGACTTATCAATGAAGTCCCAAATTAATATTTACAATGTCAATGTTTTGTGTAAGCAGTTGTTGGCTGACCAAATTAAAAAAAAATCGTAACATTTGTCAATCAGTTGTAAACGAGTATCCACCCTCAAATTCAAATTCAAATTACTTTTATTTGTTAACACAGGTACAAAATACAGATCTTATATTTGAGTAACAGAGCGCCATGTTATGCCAAGAGGCGTACAAATATGGAGTGCATTATTGCTCACAATTACAATTTTATTTTTCTATAAAAAATTCATGCTTATTTATGATAGAAAAAAAAAAAATAATACATTGGAAAATTACATCATATAATCTAACACTTGACTTGCAACAGACCTAAATGAGGAATTTTTAATTTTTTTAATTATTAGTTATTATTGTAAATGTCAAAAAAAAAATAGGTCTCTATGTCAAAATAATTAAAATGTCAAAAAAAAATATGTCAGTATAAATTTATATTCTAAATTAATTTATCATTATTAAATTTCAAAAATAAATTATCAAATGTCAATATAAAATTCAATTCCAAATTCATTTATCTTAATTAAATGTCAAAATAAAATTTATTTATTGTCAATATAAATTTAAATTCCATTTCCATTTACATTATATCATTCATGTGTTTGTCATATAACAAAAATAAACAAAGACAACAACATTCACACAATTTATATTAACGCGTTATAATAATAACTTTTTTTATATTGAGCTATCATTTAAAAATTCATCTA
Source organism: Leucania comma (assembly GCA_958295575.1). Taxonomy (NCBI): domain Eukaryota; kingdom Metazoa; phylum Arthropoda; class Insecta; order Lepidoptera; family Noctuidae; genus Leucania; species Leucania comma. Next base: position 22,228,764 of record OY282467.1, on the reverse strand, counting down.
ATGTATAGTAACACTTGTCAATAAGTAGCTTATTAAGTGCCTTTTTGAATTTTATTATTGGCATATTTTTAACATCATTCGGTATTTTGTTATAAATTTTTGGAGCATTGCCGAAAAAACTTTTACGCATTAATGATGTTTTACACTTAGCATTACAAAGTTTATTAAAGTATTGAGTACGCAATGGATTTTTTCTAACTTCAGATAAGCTGACAAATAAATGCGGGTTTTTTTTCACAAATAGTGCAGTTTCCATTATGTACATTGCTGGCAGTGTCAAAATTTTTAGTTTTTTTAAATGTGGAATACAGCTATCTGTAGTTTTTAAACCACATATAGACCTCACACAGCGTTTCTGCATCCTAAATACAACCTCTCTATTAGCTGACTGCCCCCAGAAAATAATGCCATACCGTAAAACAGAAGCCACAAGTCCATGGTATGCTGTTAGCAATGTCTCAATATTAACCTTTTTTGAGAGTTGGAATAGTGCATACGCAGATTTACTTAGTCGTTTACATATTATATCAGTGTGATTATTCCAAGTTAATTTATTGTCAATAATGATTCCTAAAAATTTTGTATTATCAACTTCCTGTATTTTACAGTCTTTATAAGTGATACTAATGTTATTATTTTCACGTCGTTGATCATATTGCATGATGTTGGTTTTATTTAAATTAATTTTCAAATTATTATCATTAAGCCAGTCTATTATTTTCCTCAGAGATTCATTAATATCATTTTCATAATTATTTATGTCATTGCATTCCATTATGGCTGTGCTGTCATCTGCAAAAAGAACCATCTTAAGACCTCACGTTGTTGAAACCTCTACGGTCCGAACAAGGCGTTTCGCCTCGTTGTCGTTTATACCGCATACATCTAAGGACTTCCCATACGATTATAATTTGGGTGTCTTCAAGGCTAGAGTGAATAGGATCTTAATAAACTAGTGCGCTTTACCATCAACGATTGCATCACTGCTTACCATCAGGTGGGATTGCAGTAAAGCACTAGTTTATATCAAATAAAAAAAACTTGCATTTATAAAAAAATCGATTAATTAAAAGGAACATTTGAACAAGTAAAACGTGCCGTCAAGGGGGCTACTTTCGTTTTGGTGACTTTGACGTTTCACTGGCCGGAACTAAGGAAGGTGGGGGCGGGCAATGTGGTGCCAGGCGCTTTCTTTTGGTGTTGCGAACTCAGCACTTTCAGTGCTAGATTTTACACTATTATGGTAAGAATTTTGGTGGTGACTACAGTCCCGTTGGTCATTTTAGTGGGTATTCCAGCAACTTTAGCACTAAAACGTTGAAGTTTTCACTTGCTTTACAGCTTTAAAAGCTCTTGACTGTATAATTCATACTTTTGCCATTCTCTGTATTTCTAATAGCCCCCCTTGATCATCGACTGGCGACGCCCTTGGGTGCCTTTCGCCATTAATCGGTACAAGCCATTACTAAAGAATTAAAAAAATTGGCTCAGGAAAAATAACAACTATGTAAGTATGTAACTTTTTATTTGGTTCATTATATCTTTAGTTGTAGCCGCCAATATATAATGACAGTTCAAATATATGTTCCAGTAGAGCCATAAAGCTGTTCCCAGAAGTTGAAGCTGTCATCACCAACCATGCTGGACACAGTCAAGTTTCCATTTCCTATGTCCACGAACTGCAACGTCTCCTTGTCAAACAAAGGCCAGGTCATATTAAACGCAGGACTATAAGTGGGGTTGCTGAAATAAACCAATGCTGCATTATAGAGGGTCAATTTCTCCAAACAATAGTTACAACCTAGAAGTAGAACTAGAAGTAACCTATCGACTGTCTCTAGGTAAACTATCGGATGTGAAAAAGCTTATTCTACAGGAGAGCGATTTGAAGTTTATTATATGGACAACTTTGTCATTAATAACTGTTTATAGTTTGGGTTTTAGAAACATTAGAAAAAACAAAAAAAATAAAAATTAGCTTGCTTAAAACAGAAACAAAAAATATGCAAATTTTCAGATTCGATAGTTTATCTAGGGACTGCGAAGTTGTTGTAACCACAAAACTGCAATTTTACAGGAGAGCATTTTAAAGATACTCAAAGAATCTAGGAAAATCAGCATGAGAGTATAGTTTTTAAATATGTTATCGTTTACTACATGTGCTTTCTTTAAAATAATAACGGTTTTTTTAATGTTGTTGTTACAACACTTTACCGCAACGTGAGGTCCTTGCAAAATGTTGTAATTATCAGTTAAATTATTATACTCTGAAACAAAAGAGCCGCATTTAAAATTTCGTAAATGTTAATTACATCAATGTACGTCGATTAAAAATAAAAAAAGGTGTATTTGTGTAGCATTGCTTGATAGTATTTTTTCAGCCTAATTTCGTTAAAGACAAAACTTTTTCGTTGATACGTTACCGAAATAACAAAAAAAGCAGAATATATTTTATTCAATCTTGTTTTTAAAATTTTGCTCTTTAGTATTTTAAGTTAGGCAAACAATCTTTTAAAAATTAGAACAAAATTAAAAATAATTTTAAAACATCTGAAACTGAGAATCTCGGCTTTTTTAAATTCAAATTATTTCTTCCTTTAATTATATTGTTCTTTAACCTTTTGAATACCGTAATTAGAGACACAATAGAAAGACGATAGGTGGCGGACACCGATGTCCTCTTGGGGCTTCACAGTTTCAATATAATTACAGTTTAAAAAATCAAAATGAAGTATTTTAACATTTTAATTAAGAAAATTCTAGGAACCATTGAGATTTAAAAATAGGCAGATCATCATCATACTTGGGGTCGGTGGAACACGTTTTTTTCTTAATTTCTGTTCAGCCGTCTTGCTATCCCTTTTCTTTCCTATCACTCCTCACACAATCTTCACTTTCATCTCCCTCTCCATCTTTCCACATATATACTTACAACTCTTTCTGTACGTTTATTCTTCCTCTTCTCATAACTATATCAAGACGAATTAAGAATAGCCCGCTATTACATACAAATATTAGGTCGATGTAATCTTTCTACGACGGTATCTTTTTTCAAAAGCTTTTGCTCTTGATATGGAAATCTAGGTAGAGAAGAAGAAAGATTGTGGTGGCCTAGAACAGATTCAAAAAATTCAATTTCGTCTACTGAGCAAGGCCTTAAAGTTTGTGTAGACCTGTCGCTTACACTCTGTATAATCTTCATTTAAAAAAAATGACGGATTTTCACAGTACTAATGCTGTCCTGTAAAATTGAGAAAATATAAATACTCGTACTGTCATCTACTCGTACACCGCGATGTATAGAAGAGCAATTTTGCTTACAGATATTTGCTATTCTATAATTATCTATAAAACTTATGAGTTTGATAAGCTTACCCGTGTATAGCAAAATCCGTGAACATTGTAGTAACTTGATCTATAACTTGAAATTCTGTACTGTTTCTATCAGAAACCAGTTTCAATGATTTTGGATCAAATAAGTACAACAAGTCGTCCATGTGGGCAGCTCCAGATATGTTGTACTTTTCTCCTTGTAAGCCATAAACATTTCTACTTGACATGGCAGAAAACTGGTAAAAAAATCTTACAGTATTTTCAATAAAAGGCAATGTCGAAAAATATCTAGTAATATCATAAATGAATCCAACTTCATTCACATAACGTAAGAAATCTGATAAGGAGTCTATATTAACACTTTTATTTCCAAAATAATATTTTAGAATTTTATCTGATAATTCCAATATGTCATTTGGTTCGAGTTGGTTCAAAAGTTTTCGGGAAACGAAAAGTTCTGGGTACTTATCATATCGCTTAACATAGGTTGAAGCTAAGAGGTCAATGACTGTGAGTCCTTCTTGGCTAGTGTGTCCAAACAAAATGTCCACTTTATTAACATAATGAAATTCTTTAAAAATATCGTAAGTCAGAAAATTATCTGTTCCATTAAATTTTTCAATCACGGGTACAAACTGATACATTTTAAGTAAGTTATAGGTATATTCTTCAAATGATAAAATATTGGGACTCGTGTCGACTAACTTGTCTGAGGGGACGGACTGAAGAAATTCGAGTAGTTCATTGGAGTCTTCAGTCTCAAAGCCAAGCTTCTTACCAAGAACAAATGCGCGCCTTTCAGGATGGAATGCCAAGCTCCAATCACAAAATGGAGAACCACTCATTGCAATAGCCCGGTGGAACAATCCTTGTGACATCGGAGAAACAATATGTAGTGCAACAGAAGCGCTGCCTGCGCTTTGTCCCATGATGGTAACTCTGTCTGCATCACCTCCGAAATGTTTGATGTTCCTTTGTACCCATTTCAAGGCTTCAACTTGATCTTTAAGTCCCGCATTTCCTGGAACGTCCTTAGTACCGAGACTAAGGAAGCCTAGTGCATCTAATCTATAGTTAAATGTCACGACTACCATATTTTTCCTGAGTATGAAGTCTGGTCCGTAATTGTCAACATTGCCAGAGCCACTTTTATATCCCCCGCCGTGAATGAATACTAAAACTGGTAGAAGTGTTTCAGACGTCAAGTTCGGCGAATATACATTGAGAAACAAACAGTCTTCATTGCCTGGAATGTATTCGTTTGTAAAGATGTCAATTTGGGGGCACACTGTACCGTGCTCAGTTGCGTTTCTCACTCCTTCCCACCCAAGAGCAGGTAGAGGCGCCTGAAAATAAATTAGAGATTGCAAATGGGTCAAATCAATTAATTGAATCCAATACCTAAAATGCGGTTCTGTTTTTCTAGATTTACCTTAAATCTCCGAGTCCCATTAGGAGGTTGAGCATACGGAATGCCTTTAAAACTCTTATACTGTCCGTCCCCAGTAATTAAGTCCAGGATCTCTCCTTCCAACCAACCCTGTTCCACTTTAATTCGAACCCCATCTCCTGTTAAATTTTGAATGAATCTGCGAATTATATGAAATATACGAGTTGATATACATATTATTATTTACTTATATGGTTCATTTGAATTTTTTTAAACATCTTGATACAATTTTAGAAACTTAATCATCGCAACCGAGATGGAAATTCGTAAATTATGGTACCTAAAGGTGAAAAAAAATAATTGTAAGGCACTTACACAGGGAACGTACCTATATTATAATAATATATCTAAATAAATTAAAACTTATGAATTCAATGACTTATATTTACTTAAGAGAACGAATGAACAGCATTAGTCGATGTCATACCAATCCTCACCTCGTTAATAGCTAGAGTCAGAAAACTAGTATAAGTGTTTAAAAATTTAGGTACGCACAGTTGCAAATAGCATTATACTCGTATAAACCTACCAAGCGTTGTGGGAATGCATTATCAGATACTGCATTTGCGCATGGGGAGGTGCGGCGAAAACGCACATGATTGGAATTGAGCGGGCACAGCGAATGGTGCTTAAAGTGCTCTCATACCTACCTTACCGACATCCCACATCCTCAGTATATGAAATAACTGGAGTATTATCCGTTAGAAAGATGTTTGCCTACGAAACACTACGAAGATACCACAAACAGGTTGTCCCTAACTTGCCCAAATTACAGAAACGCGTGGAAACATGCCCCGTCCCACGCACTAGAACAGTATTTGCCAAAAGACATTACAAATTTCTAGCCCCAAAATTATATAATAAATTAACTAAAGATCAGAAAAATGGCAAAGTAAGCAAATTAAATAACAATAAATTTAAGTAAGTAATTTAAGCTTTTCTGGCACTCATTTCCGAAGGAAATGAGTGCCAGAAAAGCTTAAGCGAAGAACCCCCTGACGGGGGTGGAGGGTCACCTCCAGATATGGACATCGTGGAGTGCTCTCAAGATTCTGTGGAATATCGCAATAGATCCGAACCTAGAAAGCGCCCCGGTTCTCCTGAGATCTTTGTGGACGCAAAAAAAAATAAGCCTCCGTCGGACTCGATTCAATCCGTGTTTACTAAACCGGGTTTTGAGAGTAACTCCAAGTTGCTCTATAGCGAAGACGATAGGGCACCCTTCAAGGTGTTCGTCTCCAGAATGGAGACGGACCCCAAGCAGGGGTTAACATTAAATTCTTTAAAGTTTGCCCAATATATTTACAAAAAAGGTTTTAAAGGAGTAGTTCAAGGTAGCGTAAAATCCATGGGACGAAACAGGATGTCCCTTGATTTCAAGACCTACAATGATGCTAACAATTTTGTCAACAATCCTGTTTTAAAAGACAACAACTATACGGCAGCCATTCCCCGTTTCCAAGTAACTCGCATGGGTGTTGTTAAAGATATTCCCACTGACTGGACTCTCGAGGAATTATTCCTGGGTATAGAAACTCCCCACAACTGCGGGGAAGTCATTAAGGCCAGGCGACTCAATTTTAAAAACAGAAAGGAGGATACTGTCACTTGGTCTCCTTCATCTACGGTAGTTTTGACTTTCTCTGGGCAGATTCTCCCAGAAAAAGTTTTCTGTTATAATGCCTCTCTTCCGGTGTCTGTCTATCACCTCCCCACTATTCAGTGCAGGAACTGCTTGCGTTTTGGCCATATAAGCACCCAGTGTAGGTCTAAACCCCGCTGTTACCGTTGTACTCTACCTCACTCTGGTGATACATGCAGTGTCCCAGATGCACAAGTTTCTTGCCTGTTGTGTGATGGCGGAAACCACAAGGCTACAGATGATAGGTGCCCAGAACACTCCCGGCAAAAATCAATTAAAATGGTTATGTCTGAGGAAAATTTAGGATATCGTGAGGCAGCGGCAAGGTTTCCCCGTTCTAAATTATCATACTCCAGTGTGACAGCAGGGCCTTCCCAACTTAAATCATCTCAAATCCCTCCTTCGGAACCCCTTTTCTTCTCAGCCCCTTCTATTTCCCCTACTCCCTCCCCATATTCATCCCCTATTAAAACTTCTTACTCCAAAACAATCTATCGTTCCCCAAGACCTAGACCAGAGTTGGGCAAGTCATATGACTCTCAAACCCATAGGTCAATGGTCTCTACTCCTAGTTCTACTCAACCTAATGGCTGTGCTCTAAAACCTCCTTTTTCCGAAACAACTCCCCTTCCCACTCCCAATGATAACCTGATAGAGCTTTTGGTTTGCTCCCTCATAAACATGTTATCTAAATTCAGTGATGCAATACCGAACAATGTCGTAACATTAGTTGAACAGCTACTCGAATCCTGGACCCGCCAAAATAGAAAAAATTCTTCAGTGGAACTGTAGATCTATTCGTAGGAAAAAACATGAAATAATATACCTTATAAACCGTTATAAACCCGTTGTCTTTGCCGTGTCGGAGACCTGGCTCAGGCCTGGATCTCTTTTTAGAGTTCCTGGTTTTGCGTGCCTTCGGGACGACAGAGATGACGGCTGGGCTGGCTGCGCCCTTTTGGTTAGCAGATCTATCACCTTTTCCGAGATCCCTCTTCCTGATCATAATCCTGGTCTTCACGTAGTAGCCATAAGAGCCATGAACGTCTCTTATGTGTCTGCCTACATTCCTCATCCCAATCCCAGCCTTTTGTCTGAATTTAACTCTATCTTTTCTTCCATCCCAAACCCCTTGATTGTGTTGGGTGATTTTAATTGCCGTAACACCCTCTGGGGCTCCCATTGTAATGACCCGTCTTCTAGCTTTCTGTTAGATATTTTAGACGATCGCAACTTGTGTGTCCTTAATGATGGGTCTGCTACCCGTAGGGTATCCCCTAACCAAAATATTAGTGTTCCTGACCTTACTCTCTCATCCCCTTCATTAGTGTCTTCACTCTCCTGGTCTGTTCTCCCTAACTCTTATGGGAGTGACCATTTTCCTATTTTAATTTCATTTCTAAGTTCCCATCCACGTTCTCCATCTATTCAACCCTTACAAAAATATCGACTAACCCAAGCTGACTGGTCCAAGTTCTCTTCTCAATTGGACACACAACTCCAAAGCTTTCCCCAAGTCAACCCCTCCAACTCTCTTGCACTCTACAGTGATTTTGTTGATTGTCTTATAAGAGCGGCTGATTCCTCTATCCCTTTAAAGAACTCTGCCCGAGACTTAGTTCCTTCTTAACCTGAGTGCACTGATGCTGTCCGTAAACGTAAAGAAGCAGAAAACGCTTTCTCCTGTAGTTTAGACATGTGTGATTATTTAAATTTTAAAAAGATTTCTGCTATTACATGTAGATTATTAGCCAAAAAAAAAAAGATGTGGCTGGCTCAAGTTTTGTGAATCACTTTCCCCTCGTACTCCTGTTTCTTTAGTATGGAGGAAAATAAAAATCTACCGCCAAGCTTGTGACAGCCAGTCTTGCAATAGTTCTACAAATGACCCCAGCACCTGGCTAGAGGAATTTATAACAAAACTAGCCCCCCCCCCTTTGTTCCTAGTGTTGATTGCCTTCCCACTACAGATCTTCCTGCCCCTACTTCCTCTGATAGATTTGGTGACCTATTTTCCCTCCCAGAACTTATATGTGCCTTAGATCACCTTAAGGACTCTGCTCCAGGTGCTGATGGAATTCCCTACTCTTTTATTTCCAAATCCTCTGCTAATTGTAAATCACTTTTTCTCAGCCTAATTAATTCCTTTTTCGTTACGGGCCAAGTCCCGGAGTCCTGGAAATCACAAATCATTATACCAATATTAAAACCTGGTAAAGATCCATCAGATTCCGCCTCGTATCGACCTATCGCTCTCTCTTCTGTTCTGGCTAAAATTATGGAGAATCTCATCAAGAACCGTCTTGAATGGATGTTAGAATCTAAAGGTGTGTTACCCAGTTCTCAATTCGGTTTTCGAAGAGGCATGGGTACTTTAGATAGCCTAAGTGTTTTCGTGTCAGACGTTCGCATTGCTTTTTCTAATAACGAAAGCGTTCTTGGTGTTTTTCTAGACATAGCCTCAGCCTACGATAATGTCCAACTTCCAATACTCAGGCTAAAATTGCTACAGCTGAGTATCCCTGTGAGGATGGTCAACAACATTTGTAACCTCCTTATGTCCCGTTCTATTTCTGTTCGCCACCAAAATTCCCTCTCCTCTCCCCGCTTAGTGTGGAAGGGCCTTCCCCAAGGGTCGGTCTTAAGCCCTATCCTCTATAATATCTACACGCATGATTTGGAATCTACAGTGAGTTGTTTCTGTAAAATCTTACAATACGCCGACGACATTGTTCTTTATTGTAGCTCAGCTTCATTTTTGGACGCCTCATCTCGCCTAAATTCTGCCCTTCATTACTTAAACCAGTGGCTGACCGATCACGGCCTTAGTCTGTCAGTCTCCAAGTGTAATGCAGTGGCCTTCACTCGCAAACGTAATATCCCCCCTATTAATCTCCATGTTGAAAATGAACCTATTTTGATTCAAGAAAAAGTTAAATTTCTTGGTCTTATCCTTGACTCAAAATTATCTGGTGTCTATCACTTGGAGTACATTTCAAAGAAATGTGAAAAAGGGGTTAATATTCTTCGGGCCCTCTCTGGAGTTCGCTGGGGTGCTCATCCAACTTCCCAGAGGATTTTATATAACGCCATAGTTCGCAGTCACTTTGACTATGGGAGCTTTCTTTTGGAGTCATGCAACAAAATCGCCCTTGCTAAACTGGAAAAGATCCAATCGAAATGCTTACGCATTGTCTCTGGTGCTATGAAATGCTCACCTACTAATGCCCTTCAGGTGGAATGTTTAGAGCCTCCTCTTCACCTCCGTAGACAATTCCTCTGCGATAGATTTTTCTACAAAATTATCGAGAATAAATCCCATCCACTTCTCCCCCTCCTACGTACTCTTTCTGATTTAATACCGAATTCCCGCTATTGGTCCCATAAAAATCCCCCTCTCCTTATTAACAGTCTTTGTAAATTTAATAATATGCACTCTTCCTTAATTCACTCAAATTCGAATCCTATATTTGAAGTAAGTTTTGATTCTTTACTTTTCCATCCTAAAGTCATTTTTAACCTCGGTATTTCTAAACACGATCCTGCGGCCATTCCCTTCTAATATTCCCCGCCCAGTTAACATACCTTTCCTTTTAACTTTAGTCCATACCTCTGCAGTAAAAATTCTTTATAAATTTATTAATATCAATAAAATCCAGCTGTAGCTAGTCCTTCTATTTATATAGTATGTATCTATTTAATGTTTTAATACTTATTTTGTATTGTTATGTGTGTACTAACCAGAATTGTTTTGTCCTTTTTTTAGCATGATGTTCAATGGATGCCATCGCTATAAAAACTGATCAATAGATAACAGTATTTTTGCCAAATTACCGATCATCCACCTGATACCTTGACATTGGCAAAATCATCGGACGTTCGTCGATGGAGCCATACACATAAAAAATTGAATTGAATTGAAATTTAAGACTATTTTATTCGATTGGTCAATGGACTACACAGATGTAGAAAATCTAATAAAAACATAATCCATTTCGAGCAGCAGTGGTACACACACAGTCTCATTCGCATCAGACACCATAAGCATACGTACACACTTACATATACACGCATATATAAACACAGTCGCATGCATAAACACACTAACATACACAAATACACTCACATACAAACACACCCACAGCCACACCATCACACACACTAACACACAATTATACACAAACACACAATAACAATTTTAAATTCACAAATATAAATTTTAACACACTGTCTGACGTAAGATTACTGTCACTTTATTGTAGGGAAGACACTAACACCTCCAACACAGTCTTTACTAGCGCAGGCGTTAGAGAATCCTATAATCTAAATTGTAAATTATGTCGATAAAGAAATATTAAAGAAATCATCTTTACGAGAGGAAGTCGCCCGAGCCGCAGGCGACAATGTTATGGAGATGGAGCCCTTTTCAGCTCGCCTGGGGCCCTAGTCTGCTATTTTCATAAACTTTTCAAGTAATTTGGAAGAACTTTAATTCATAAACACCGAACTACGCGCCGATTTGTAATTCTACAGAGACAAGTACGATGAAATCGCTCGAAAATAAAATTGAATACTTGGAAAAGTGCACAAAGTCCGCCAGTATCGAAATTCGGAACCTGCCGAAAAACCAGCTTGAGACTAAACAAGACTTGGTAAAAATCATCTGCGACGCTATGTCAACACAAATTACACCCAAGGATCTTAAATATCCTAGGATAGATAAAATCTTTGGCTACACCAGACATCAGAGCAAAAAACCGGTAATCCGAGGCACTGTTATTGTAGATTTTAACAGTGTTTTAACAAAAGTAAACCTCATGAATTATATCAAATACAACAATAAAAGCAATGCCAGTAACAAACCTAACAGTTCACACATACATTTACCAGGAAAGACCTCGCCGAATCGCTCAGAAACTCCTATTGCTGGTCGGCACCCGGTAACATCTACGTTCGAAGAAAGGAAGTTGAAACTGCTAGCAAAATCGTGGATGTACTCGATCTCGAAAAATCAAAATCGAAACAAGCAATTTGACTAGCGCCTACTGTATTTTGTATCGCTATGTGTCTTAATACTACTACAAGTTTTTACTTACTGCTACTAGTTTTTTTATTTATATAAACTAATGCTTGACTGCGATCCCACCTGTGTGCTGAGTGCGAGTTGTTTTTACGTTAACGCGATCGAAAACTTTGCCGCGTTTGGCTCTGTGATTGCTTAAGAACTTGAGCACGTGTCGATCGCGTTAGCGTAAAACAAACTCACACTAGGCACTCTGATGGTAAGCAGTGATGCAATCGTTGATGGTGAGGAGCACTAGTTTATTAAGAGCCTGTTCACTCTAGCCTTGAAGACACTTAAATTATAATCGGACCGGAAGACCGCAGCAGGCAAACTGTTCCAGTCCTTCGATGTACGCGGTATAAACGACGAGGCAAAACGACAAATATTTTTGCCAAAGTATTTTGCTTTCTTTTTGTGTCCTACTTTTTGTTCAAACTTTCGTAAGCATGATTGTAAATTTGTAAATTTTTGTTATTGTTGAATAAATCATCTAATATCCACTTTAAGCAGCCATATAACCCACACTCACACCACCTACTCTACACACGCCATATCTACAAACAAGATCTGCAAAGTCACCTGCTACGAAAAATCAAGATACATTCTGCAATACTCATAAAATTTTGTATGAAATCTGCCCTGTTGTCTCGTGATTTACTCGAAAATATTTTATCTATACCCAATAGTGTTGGGATTTAATCGGAGTAAAAATTCAAATTGAATAAATACTCAATAAATTCCCGTTTTCAACCGAGTATTTATCCAAATCATGGATAAATACTCCCTACAGTTTCGGTTGCGTTATTTAGCTTAAATCTTATTATTTTACCAACGAAAAGATTGAAATAATAAAAATACGGAAAATATAGATTTTTAACGTCCTTCATTAATCACATTTAATAACATAAAGCCTATTATGTACCATCTTGAATAGTCATCCCTGTGCATAAGGAACTGATTGTTGGAGGTGATTTTAATGGACATGTGGGAAGAATGAGAGGTGTTTATGAGAGAGTCAGTCAAGTCCAAACAGTGAAGGGGAGGCGCTGTTGCAATCCCCTACTGCGTTTGACCTTGCAGTAGCCAATACTTGGTTCCACAAAAAAGACGAACACCTGGTCACCAACAAAAGTGGATACCACAAAATACAAATAGATTATTTCCTGGTAAGGCGCAGCCACTTAAAGCACGTTAATGACTGTAAAGTGCTGCCAGGAGAAGACCTAGTCTCACAGCCTAGACTCCTGATAATGGTGGCAGTGGTCAAGACACAAAACAAAAAGAGCAAACAGCGTGCCCCCCCAACCCCTAAAATAAAATGACAAATGCTAGAGAAGAGTGACTGTGCGACGAAATTCAGAGAGCGAGTGGTGGACAGAATGATAGAGATGGGTGACATGAACGAACGTAGTATTAATGAAAGCTGGAATGAGATATCTGAGTGTATTAGGCATGCAGCGAAAGATATTTTGGGAGAAACGAGAGGAAAGGCTACAATAGATAGGGATACATGGTGGTGGTCGATAGATGTACAGATTGTGTTGAAGGAAAAAAGAGGAAATTTAAGGAATGTCAGCGTATAGATCCAGAACACGCTAGCTTGAAATCTGTAAGAAAGAGTGAAAACGATGCACAAAGAAAAAGGCCGAGAGATAAAAGCGAGAGATGTTTGTAAGATAAGATGTGTAAGGGATGAAGCTGGAATAATTCTATCAGAAGATGAAAAAATCAAGGAGAGGTGAAAAGACTATTTTGAAAGACTGATAAATGAGGATAATAATTGGAGTGGGATTTTAGAGAGTAAACCAGTGAATGTAGGGTAAGTGAGAATGTTTAGTATGGATGAAGTCAGAATAGCACTAAATGGTATGAAGAATGGTAAGGCCATTGGTCCAGGTGGAATACCAGTTGAAGTGTGGAAGTTATTGCGAGTGGATGGATGAACGTGGTTAGCTTTGTTCTTCAATAAGTTGTTGCGGAAAAAAGGCATACCTTATAATTGGTGCAACAGTTCCTTGGTGGCCATCTTTAAAAACAAGGGCGATGTGCTTGAGTGCAACAATTATAGAGGAATAAAGCTAATGTCACATACTATGAAATTCTGGGAGAAAGTTATTGAAAGGCGGCTGAAAGAAGAGTGAAATTTCACAGAACCAAAGATCACTCACTAGTATATTTCACAAAACTTTTTCCAGGGAATACATTCTTTTTTATTATTATGGATACGCTCGCGTTTGACCACTATCTCACCTGATGGTAAGCGATGATGTGGCCGATGATGGAGCACGCTTGGCCGTATTTTTTTTTCTATACTGTTTTTTTAAAAGATCAACTTTTATTAAACCTTCCATTTGTTTAATTTCATTTTAAATTTTGTATTCAAAAATAAAAATCAAAATGGCTGATGTCAAATCCTACAATAGAATTTGCAAAACTATATAAAGCGTGTTTTCGCCTATAGTGATTGGTTTGAGATTACTTGGACAATAACACTACTGTGGAATGCCTATATAAATATGTCTAGGTTTAAAACGGCATACGATAACGATTATGTAAAACTAAACCATAAATGACTTAAAGCATTTTTACTTACTTGTATGGGCCCTAAAATATTAGCTTATATGAGATTAAGTAAAATTAAAATTAACTTTTTTTTAATTCATTATAAGTAAAATTAACTAGAGTAATTGCTCCTCAGTGCATATTATATTCCTGGTGTATGCTCCTACTGGAGTACTAAGATTTAAATGGTCCGCAGATGTTCTCTTATAGGTGCATATAAGTCCAAATTCCCGGAGTTACTAGGAATTCTAGGAATTACTCTTGAGTGCAATTACTTTTGTTTCATGCTTTTATAGGAGTCTTGATCCTATATTCGCCAGAAAATAAAGATTCAAAGATTCAAAGATTCAAAGATTCAAAGATTCAAAGTTTTAAAGATTCAAAGATTCAAAGATTCAAAGATTCAAAGATTCAAAGTTTCAAAGATTCAAAGATTCAAAGATTCAAAGATTCAAAGATTCAAAGATTCAAAGATTCAAAGATTCAAAGATTCAAAGATTCAAAGATACAAAGATTCAAAGATTCAAAGATTCAAAGATTCAAAGATTCAAAGATTCAAAGATTCAAAGATTCAAAGATTCAAAGATTCAAAGATTCAAAGATTCAAAGATTCAAAGATTCAAAGATTCAAAGATTCAAAGATTCAAAGATTCAAAGATTCAAAAGCATTTATTTCAAAAAACCATTTACAGGCACTTTTGAAAGGTCAAGGAGTCAGTCTGTCAGAAAAAAATGATGCTAATTGCACATTGCAAAGCGTAGATCTCTATAGAGAAGAATATGCAAGAAACTCCATAAACACTCTTTTCAATCATTTTATGTATAACAAATATCTCGGTTACATGTTTTTTGCCGCTGCTATTATGTGAGAACAAAGTCAATAAAATAAAGTCATGCTCACTCAAATCAGTGAGACATTTGAGTGAGCATGACAAACTCTCAACCACCATGCCCATTTATGTCAAACAAGTCCAATATTAACCAAAAACCATAAATTGCTCCATGGTACTCACATTAACAAACTTTGAAAATAAATGCTTCTACATTATACAATAATAATTTAATATTAAATAAAAAGATAAAAAAGTATTTTCCAAACTAATCAATTTGTACGCCCTGCTGGTTGTGGAGCTGGACCAGCATTAACCCAAGCTTGTATTTATGCTGTTAAAAGCGCAGTAGCATCCACCAAAACCATTACCGGAGCTTTAAAAGTCCACTTAGCATTACGGAACCGCATTCCAGGATTATTTTGCTTATTGAGAGGTTATCAATTCGGTTGGTTCTTTTTTTATGTTCGTTACCTCAGAACTCTGTCGTTTATGGACAGATTTACAAAAAAAAAAATTCTTGTAAGGGTATGCTTCCAGATTGGTCCCATTTTATTCAAAATCCAGTTCTAATTATGGGATTCATGAGGAATCGAGGAAACTCCTCAAATATTACAGGCAATCATATAGTGAATTTTAGAACCCCCGAGCTTTGGGGCCCTGGGGTACTGCCCCGCCTACTTATGAAAAATATAAGAAAGACTAGATTCTGAATGCAGAAATTTTTTTGAAAAAAAATTTTAAATGTTTTAAAAAAACCACGTATTTCCTGGAACAATTTTTGTTAAATATTCGATTTAATCACGGAATTACCGAATGACAACAAGTTTTCAGGCGTTATCTCTTTTTTTTCGCGTTGCCTCTTCATCAAAAGCGTTGGGTTGCGTTAGATGAAGAAACAACCTTTTAAACCAGGCTTGACGTTGACGATAGACACGTGGGGAAAACCGCACTTAATTATATATTATTATTTAAAAAATCACTTACATGAAGAAAATTATTAAAAAAAAAGTGTTCATTGTTCCTTTTCATTGATATCTGAGCGGCAACTACAAATAGATTGGCAAACTCGCTCGACTCCTCACTGCAAACTTAGCTGATTTGGTGTTAGCATTGATAAAGTTCATCTTTCATGCAGTAATAAACAGATAAAATAAGAATTATTTGCTATCAGAGTGTTAAAGATAAATATGTATGTAGATACTGTACTTAATTATTTTTTTGTAAGGAAACCAGAGGTAGGGCAGTGGAGCCCATCGCTCAATCAAGTTATCGCACAAAGGGGTTTAATTTTTTTCTATGGATGCAGATCTAATTATTTTCATTTTTGTACAAAGTGCACAATTAGAAGGTATTAGCCTGTAACAGCAAATCCTGCCTCGTGCACATTATATGTCGTAGGGTTTTTTTTTATGGTAGGTAAAATCCACTGACATCTCCCGTCCTTGGGCGGAGCGGGAGATAGTGTCAGACAATTGCTGACTAAAAACCTACGCCGTTCCTTCATTCCCTTGGTTCTAGTCTAGGGCCCAGTTGGCTTCGAACCCTGCTGGTACAGTTCGCTGACAACTCCTTGAGGCGCGCCAGAACAATGCGCGCCGTCGACGACTTGGACTCGTTCCGGACGGTTTCTGGACGGCGGACAGCGATCTACCCATTGCTCGCCGTTCGCAAGCCCGCGCCTACGGTGGCCGGGATCGAAATTACGGCGGCGGCGGGGGCTGCGGCGTGAGCGCCGTTGCCTGATGCGGTCGGACTCCTCCTTTGCTAGCATTACTGCTTCGCAGAAGGAGGCGACCGCTTGCCATTCCTCCTCGCTCCGGAGCATGGCCTGTACCAAGGCCCGGCGCGAGAGATCGCCAAAGTAGCACAAAACTGCATATAAGATGTCACAAAAGGTAACATCGGTAACTTTAGCACTTACGAAGAGTTTTTACAGTACACTCGATCAGCAATGGGTGAAAAGTATGAATTCGCCTGTATAAGAACGTTAATATGCGTCACGGAGGCAATACTGTAACGCTTGAGCGTTAATATAGATAACAAGTTCAATATTATACAGCTTTTAGCTGCTTTTAGCAATTAATAGTAATGTAAGCTGCGATGAAGAATTTTTGTGGTCATTTGTGTTCGTGTAGCACAGGAGTTCAGTAATAAAACGTTGTATCCCAGCCGTGGTTTGGCTAATTACCAGTCGATGTAGTACTCTAGCTATGAGTGGTTTAAATAATTAAATTCTTTTGTAACTAACTATAGAACTTACTATAGAACTCGTACACTACTTAAGCTTGGCTGAGAGATACCACAACTAAAAAACTTTTTACAAAAAAAACTTCAATGAATAAAATGCAAAATAAATTTCATTTCGGAAGTCGGTGTTTCTATAATAGTTTAGTCTCTTCGTTATTAAACACTGACTTCCGAAATTAAAGTTATTTTGCATTTTTTTGTGTTTGTTTCATTGAAGTCGGTTCTATTTTTTTTTTTAGTTTTTTATTTCACACTTTTTAGTTGTAGTACCCCTCAGTCAAACTTAAACAGATACCTTCCGCCATTTGGTTCCATCATCATATCATCTTGACAATTCTAATAATACCAAACATGGCTAGGATACACGCATTTATTACAGAATTCCGGTTCTTACCTACCTTCCGGTTTCATCATCAAATCAGTTCTATGTATCCCCTCCCCTTCTTTCTTCAGTCACTCACTGACTACATGTACAAACAAAGCAATGCTACTTGTTACGACAGTTCTGCTATGATTTTTTGAAGAGGTCCGTTCTATATCTTCGAAGTTCATCATCAGATCAAAACAATTTCTATGGAATCAACTCGGGAGTATAATCTTTCAATTAAAATCAAAAATTTAAAAAATCGGTCCACAATTGACCGAGATATCGTCGAACAAACATATAGAAACGACAGTTATGCTATGATTTTTTGAAGAGTTTCTTCCTATATCTTCGAAGTTCACCATCAGATCAAAAAGATATTTTTATGGGACCAATCCGGAAGTATAATCTTTCAATCAAAATAAAACTTTTTGAAATCGGTCCACAATTGACCGAGATATCGGTGAAAATACATTTAAAAAAAAATACATTCAGCCTTCAGCCGAACATAGAACCTCCTCCTTTTCGAAGTCGGTTAAAAAGTGAAGGTACCAACGACCTATATAGCCGATAGTAGGCACTTAAGTTTAAAAAAAAATACGAATTTATATAACGAAGAGACTAAACTATTACAGAAGCACCAACTTCCAATCTTCTTTTCAATCTTAATTTTCCTTCATTAAAAGATAATTTGCATTTTTTGTTTTTTTTTTTACATTGAAGTCGGTTGTATTTTTCTTAAATTTTTTTGTAAAAAGTATTTTTATATTATTTGCAGGGCTATTGGCTAACTTTTTCAAAACAGTTGACAACTGGCATTTGATGTACACTAAACTTTGTTGTCAACTAACAATTTCATAACTTTGGTATTACGTATGACATCAAGTGGCTAACAAACTGCGGTGGATAAGTGGTGGCTAATAAAAATTATCGGTGCATATTTTTCCGGCTGTAGTTTTTATCGACTATTATACAGCTAAGTTAAATATCGCATCTTCAGGTTAAAACTAACAATCAAAATTTTAAAAGTATAAATACAATAATATCTGTCAAAACGTGTCAAGGTGGATATCAAAGGCACCGGTGGATAATGACGTCATATCAGTTGGCCACTAAAAATAGGCAATACGAAATTAGCTGTTTGACAGTTATACGATGTACATTCTAGCAAGTGATCTTCACTTGAGTTGTCAACAGAGTTACGCAATGGCCCCGCTGATAGCAATTGCGTAACGTTAAGTAGTGTTGTATTTTCTCTCCGTAGAAAGAATGGATGTTCATTGCATCATCATTGCAAATTAATAAACTGTACCTACCTATTTAATCAGAACTATGTTATCGATAGTACTGTCGATAAAACTTTGTGCAACATTAAACATAGGTATAGATATCTACTTTAAAAAATAAAATCGATAAAATTGGATTAGATTTCGATAAACCTTACTTAATCTGTTATTAGGATGCACTATCATAATTACCCTCAATGCCCTGCTCTTCCTATCTCTATACAAACAAGGTCTAGAACAAAATAAACAGAATAGTCCGTTGCAAATAAGTTGAACCATTTGCTATGGTTACGTGCAGCCACACTTCGATCGAGTCCCGAAAATCAATTATAATCTTTTCAATACACTTGCTCAGAAAGTGGCTCTTATTACACTACACTTAGCACTTAGGTTACCAAACTGTGACATTTTGATTACCATTACGCACTAGTGCTGTAATGTAGCTATAACCTTTTTGTTCAACCTCTTTTTTCGCAAATCAAATTTTGAATATAAAAAAAATATATTAGGTTTTTGCGTTTGTTCAATAGTATAAATTAGTGTCTTATGTTCAAATATATAATTATGTATATGAGATCAATGCTTATTACTTAATTCATGCAATTTCAACCATTTTAACTTGTAAAAACGATTTATTCAATAACAAAACATTATATAAATAGTTCGTTCAAATAAAAATTTATTTTTTCTTTGTGGTCTATGGCCGCGATGCGCGCAGTTTTTGGTGTGATTTTTACCGGGAGAAGTTCATTGGCTGTATTAATTAAATTAAATCAAATACTACAAAAACATTAGAAAGTAATAGATCCGTATTGACACTAAAAATGACATTGTCGTCGAAACTTTTTACGCAAGAAAACAAACAACGACTTTGACCAAAAACTATATAGCCGAAGCCCTTCAGCTATGAGTAAATTTAAAAAAAATTTATGCACGTTTATGACAACATATTTAATTTTTTACCGCCATATTATGAAAAATGTTACTAGTTTTTCTGTTGTAATATTATTTAGCTAAATTATTTTTCTTCACAAGTGTATTGAAAAACGTCGTATGATACACGTGAGTAATGTATGGTTACCGTTCTTGGCTCTCTTACCACCTCAACGGTAACTACTTACATTACACACTTGTATCACAATGTACTATTGTCACACAAGTTGAACCATCATGGTGGTCGACCTTGAATGCGCAGTAACCGGTGTTCGGGTCTCATAGCGAATGGTTTAACTTATTTGCCGCATACTATAACAGGCTTTTAAGCTGACTTATTATTTACTTTCCAAATAACATAACTGGTCGAAATGTTAGCACAGATGTACTAACGGCTGAACCTGAATTATTACAATATGTATTGGACGTGAACAAAACCTCAAATGGAATCTTCCGACCGTGTCGACTGGACTTCAGACATTGCACCGACTGCACCAGACTGCTTGAAAAAACCATTCACAAAAAAAAAAAAAAGAAATAACCGACTTCCTTAAAAAAAAACACTAAACGGATTAAAATAACTTTAATTTCAGGAGTCGGTGTTAAATAAGAAACAAACGATACCGAGAAACCAATTCCGAAAAGTGTTTTTATTTCACACTTTTTAGTTGCAATACGCTAAATAGGTACTCTAGTTATAGAGTGCCTATTTCTCATGACAATTTCAATTAACGCAAACACTGCTAGGATACGTCGTTTTATTATAAAGTTCCCGTGTCTTCCTTCAACCTTCCGGCTCCATTATCTGATCAGTTTGATGGTACCGTATAGCCAAAGTGCATCTCATGACGATTCTAATATATAGGATACATTGATTAGTCACGGAGTCCCGGTGCCTATCTTCCGGCTCTATCATCATCAGAGGTCGGAGTAGGTAGATTGATTTAAGGTCGTTGACGTCAAACATAGAGGACAATATGGAAATGCCTCCAAAATACCGGAACTTCATATTTATTGTGATATTTGTTTCGGAATTTTGAAATTAGCACGAATTTGTGTTTAAGGTGAAAAACGTATTAATAATATTAATCTACGCTGCCAGTGTTAGCTAATGGTGAAAGAAA
The DNA here is from genome assembly GCA_958295575.1 of Leucania comma. Classification (NCBI taxonomy): domain Eukaryota; kingdom Metazoa; phylum Arthropoda; class Insecta; order Lepidoptera; family Noctuidae; genus Leucania; species Leucania comma. The sequence continues at coordinate 22,207,925 of OY282467.1, read as the reverse complement.
TCAGTCTTTTATTTTATACAAAAATACCTTGGAATATTTACACCGTATTTTGTCCCTTACTGTTGAATAATTAGAAATGACGCTTGACAGTATGACGCTTTATTTTATTTTAGTCCATAATTCCAATCCCGGAACTTTTTCCGGCACTTCCCGCACATTATGGATAAAATGGCATGTCCATATTATAATATCGTGACGCAAGTATATAAAATCAATCTACCTACTCCGACCTCTGATCATCATCATCAGGGCAATTCGATGATACCATTTTCAACATAACTATTCACAACCATTTATTTATTTGTATTGTCATAGTCGCCTAACTTTCTTCATTGTGATATCTATGTAAGTATGAAGTTCCGTTGGTCATTTCTGATCTCCTTCATCAGTTCCACTTCATCAAATGTAAAAAAAAAAAAAATGTTAGGTAATATAAATTGTGTCGGATAAATAAAATAAAGTTATGTTATATATATATATAGGTAAGTATATATATAAGGTGTTAAAAAATTAACTGCAAGAAAAGTAAGAACTGGTTTAGAATTACAAATAAAAAATATTGGCGAAAAAAAGATCTTTAAATAACAACCCGTTTCGGAGATATGCAATATTTTCACTTCACACAAAATTATTGAATATGCGCACTGTACACCGCACGTGCGCCGCCGGCGCGGCCGCCCCGCCGTAGGTACGCGTGAGTCGTTCACCCCTGTGACACGACACGCGACGGCGCAAATTCATAAACAGCTGATTCTAATTTTTTCATCACATTTCTCAGACTTTGGACTGGCAAATTATCGAGCTTACTTACAAATAGCATACTTTATTATACCTATAGGACTATTAAAAGCACTGGTAGACTCCTAGGATTGTTTGAACAGCAGGCACTCGTTGTTGCTCACCATACAGTTCACGGTAACGGTTACGTGCCGCAGCTAAACTTTGACCAGTCGTAATGTAGGACACTACCATAACTAAGTACTCTCGATTGGAATACGTAAACGGCATAATTAAAAGCACGAAACTGCACGAACACACGTATTCGCCGTAATGACACAAGTAAACACCCTTACCGCGCGACGGATTTCGGACAACTAAGGGTCGGGAGGGGTAGAGAGAGCTGCGGGAAGAGTAGCGGGCGGCGGGGGAACCGCTAGCAAGCCGCTCGCGCGCGGTACGATGGCGGCCCAAGCCTCAAGCGCAGCCCTGGGTACAGCGCACAAAAAAATATTATACGTAATTATTTTATTTATGTGAAAATATAAAATCGCTCAAAAAAAAATTTTTTTTTTTTGATGTGTTCGTTTTTCGATGGCGAGTAAGTGGACAAAATTCTTGCAGTTAATTTTTTAACACCTTATATGTCGGATCCGGCGTTGATTTGTTGACAACAAAACAAGGCACGCCATCTAGTGGCGATTAGAAGAAATAGAGGTGGCGCGCCTAGACAGAGTCAGCCGTTTCCGCTTTGGCTACGAGCGAGAAGGGAGGGAGAAACCGCAGAGTACAGCGGACACTCTCAGCGAGGCCCACAGAGTACTTTGTAATGCCAGGCCGTCGCAGAGTCAAGACGTTCTGAAACTGTCCGTTTTGTTGTTTGTACCTACCTAATAACAGTGCACTGTACCGAAATGTATTGAGAAGTAAACTGATTCAGTTTCTTTCATTGTACACAGTCGTTTTTATTCATTGCACGATACCCACGCGCACGTAGGCTCACCTGGTAGATGATCAGTGCTCGAACCATCCTGAACGAGCCGTTATCAGAAGTGGGATAAAATCGTGCAAACGAATCGACAAGCTGTGTGAGCAACAGTCACGAAACACTGTGAAACTGAAGAAAATTGGTGGTTATTATTCAAAATGCAAAAATTCGAAAATGAATACCCGGATCGAAGCTTCGATCGAAGGTTTTTCCCTAATCCTAACGACAGCGCGCTTGAGTTATTTTTTGCAATGTGGTACTTATTAAATAGTATTAGATTTTTTAAGCGTATATGCACTCGGCACTTTCTATTATTATAATTCAAAAACATTGTTTCTCGTCAAGCGATTATATATTTAATCTTTGAGAAATAAATTATATATTATATAAACAGAAATGTTACTTTTTGACTGTTCTTAAAGTTCTTGATACCAAAATCACCATATTTGCCTATGATATTTGAGAAGTTCCCTCGATTCCTCATGGATCCTATAAACAGAACTGGATTTTGAAATAAATGGGACCAATCTAAAAGCATACCCATTAAAAACAAAAAAATAATAATTGCAAATCGGTCCATAAACGACGGAGTTCTGAAGTAATGAAAAAAAAATACAACCGAGTTGAAAACCGGAGGAGGTTTTTTTTTAAGTCGGTTAAAAAGTGACTTGTTTGGAACTTACGACATATCTCAACTCGGAGTTAACGCTTCGCCACTCTATGCCTCTTACGACACCGTCTGCCCACCGAATCCGGCGGGAAAATACGGCGCCTGCGGTGACTGGCATACCTACTGGAGTCAGCGCGCGACAACGCTACAATCTTCGACGACCACCGGTACCTGGGCCTCAAGTCTGCTATTACAATAGTGTCAGAGTGGTCTATCATTGATTTCATAATTGTTGATTTTGACAAGTTAGGTAATATACTAATATAATGGCGTCATTTGACATTCCAATGATCAATCACTGACACTCCATTGAAAGAAATGGCATAGAAAGGTAATCCCGGACATAATGACAAATGAATATCTGAAGAATGCGGTAATCTGCTAAAATTTTGACAGTTCCTTTGATCAGTGACCTACTATTAAAACGTTATTGTGCAGTCAGAATTGCTTTTAATTCGTTACAAGACAGCTCGTACCACAATTATATTACGAGACCACTGTCCGACCAATGATCGACCATTATGAATTAACAGATTGGTAATCTCGTACATAATGACAAATGAATTTCTAACGTATGGGGTAATCTGCTAAAATTTTGATAGTTCCTTAGTTTAGTGACTTACTATTAGATTTATCTGAATACGACAATGTCATGAATGTCTGACGTTGGTATACGGTAATCTGCTAAAATTTTGGTAGTTCCTTTGATCAATAACCTACTATTAGAACGTCATTGCTTTTCATTCGTTACAAGACAGCTCGTGCCACAATTATATTACAAGACCACTGACCGACCAATGATCGGCGATTTTGAATTAGCAGTTAACGAACTTTTAGCAAAATGACAATAGGTTCGTGTTGGAATGACGAATTTATAAAAATAGCAGACTTGCGCCCCTGACGCCTTGCACGTCCCGGGCTCGGGGTATTGCCACGTCACAGACTTCGATATTGATGTCGATAGGCCTGTCCGGTGCTTGCATCCAGACCTATACCATCGGATATGGACTGATGAAAAAATAAGACACAAGCTTACCATTACGTTTTTATTTCTGGGAGTTAGTAAACACCATGTTACCTCTTATTAAGTTACAATTTATTTACTATCAGTTTAAATATAGGATCCAGCGGAGCTATAATTCTCTTGCCAGAAGTTGATGTTGACATCACCAACCAAACTCGACACAGTCAAGTTATTATTTCCTATGTTCATGAACTGCATCGTCTCCTTATCAAACAATGGCCACTTTATGCCCGATTCAGATTCATAACTATGAGTGGGGTTACTGAAATAAAAAATAATTATGTCGTTAGTAATTTATCTAATCGAAAATAGGAGCAATAAGAAGGACTTATTAACAAGCAAGATCTAACGTACCCGTATTTAGCAAAGTCCGTGTGAAGCGTAGTTAGTTTCTCAATAAGTTGGAATTCCGTACTATTTTTTTCCAAAACTAGATTCAACGATTTTGGATCAAACAAATAGAACAAGTCATCCATGTGAGCAGCTCCGAATATGCCGTGTTTTTCTCCTTGTAAACCATATATATTTCTACTTGCATAAATAGAAAACTGATAATAATACCTAAGTGTATTTTCAATAAAGGGTAAATTAGTAAAAAATCTTATGTTGTCATATACAAATGAAACATCATTCGCATAATTAATAAACTCTTTCATAGAGTCTTCACCAACACTTTTGTTTCCGTAATAATGTTTAAGAATTTTATCTGATAATTCCAGGGCGGTATCTGGCCCGAGCTTGTTCAACATTTTTCGAGGGACAAAGATTTCTGGATATTTAATATAATTTTTTAAAAGGTTTGTTATGATATAATCTACTACTATAACCACCTCTTGGTTAGTATGTCCAAACATGATATCTACCTTATTTGTATGGCCAAATTCTTCAAAAATATTATAGCTCAGAAAACTATCTTTTCCTTTACATTTTTCAACAACCGGTACAAAATAATACATTTTGATAATGTTATTAATGTACTCTTCCAATGCTATGACATTCGGATTCGTAGCTACTAATTTATCTGAAGGGACGGACTGAAGAAATTCGAGTAGTTCTTCGGGGTCTTCACCTTCAAAGCCAAGCTCCTGAGCAAGAACTAATGCGCGCCTTTCAGGATGGAATTCTAAGCTCCAATCACAAAATGGAGAACCACTCATTGCAATAGCCCGGTGGAACAATCCTTGTGACATTGGGGAAGCAATATGAAATGCAACAGAAGCGCTGCCTGCGCTCTGGCCCATGATGGTGACTTTGTTTTCATCACCTCCGAAATATTTAATGTTTCTTTGCACCCATTTCAAAGCAGCTGATTGATCCTTCAGTCCTGCATTTCCAGGAGCTTGTTTATTACCGAGGCTCAAGAAGCCTAATGCATCCAATCTATAATTTAATGTCACAAGAACGATATCCTTTCTGACCAAGAAGTCCGGTCCATAAGTGTCAACATCGCCTGATCCAAATTTATAAGCCCCTCCGTGAATGAAAACTATCACTGCAAAAGGTTTGTCGGGTTTTATGTTTGGCGAATACACATTGAGAAATAGACAATCTTCACTCCCAGAGATGAATGTTTGTGTCAGAAAATCAAATTGAGGACACACAGAACCATGCCGCTTTGCATTTCTTACTCCAGTCCACGATAAAGGAGGCTGAGGAGCCTGAAACAAATATTAGGATTTGGCCGTTAATTGTCAAGCATTGTAAATTAGTTAAGCAATAGCACAATATGTGTCTTTTCAATTGTCTGAGCAGGTTCTTACCTTAAATCTCCAGGTCCCATTAGGAGGTAGAGCATATGGAATGCCTTTAAAACTATAGTACTGTCCATCTCCAGTAACTAAGTCTAGTATCTCTCCTTCTAACCAGCCTTGCTCCACCTTAACTTGAACTCCATCACCTGCTACATTCTGTACAACTCTGCAAATAAAAGTGTCAGCCTTTTTACGTTGAATTTAGTTTTATCCCAGATTTTTTGTTTGGATTTCAGAAAGACAAGACTTGGAGAGTTTTCTCACAAAATGATATAATAATAATACAATATATAATTATGAAGGACGGGACGATTGACGTGTGTCGGGCATGCCATCGTCCGGGTGAGTCCATCAGACATATAATCTCTGGTTGTTCTCGTCTGGCTAACGGCGAGTACTTGCACAGGCATAATCAAGTAGCCAGGATTATTCACCAGCAACTTGCTTTGAAACACAACCTAGTGGATTCTGAGGTACCGTACTACAGGTATGTGCCCGACCCAGTTCTCGAAAATGACCATGTCACGTTGTACTGGGATCGGTCTATCATTACTGACCGGACTATTGTAGCCAATAAGCCGGATATAGTTGTGATAGACCGATTAGCGCGCCGCGCAATGATAGTCGATGTCACCATCCCGCATGACGAGAATCTCGTGAAAGCTGAGAAAGAGAAACAAATCAAATATCTCGACTTTGCACACGAGGTTGTCGACATGTGGAATGTGGACTCGGCTTTCATTGTGCCGATTGTCGTGACCGCTAATGGCCTTATAGCCAAAAGCTTCGACGACCATCTATCGAAGCTGTCGTTGCGCGGTTGGATCAAGGGCCTGGTACAGAAGGCAGTACTCCTCGATACGGCTCGCATTGTGGGGAGGTTCCTGTCTCTGGAGCCCTAACCACTGGTAGCTTGGACCCTGCTCCCGACACCGGCGGACTATTTTTATATATTTTTAAATGTTTTTTTATATATATATTTGTATTAAGAAATATTTAGAAATATAAAACAATATGTGATAAGAACAAATAAAGGAAATAATATATAATAAAATGAGGGAATGATAAATGATAATTATTTTGCAAATAGCTTTTTAAAACACATTTACACGTCAAATTTTTTGGCAATTTAAACTAGATGGGGACGGTGTTTCTTAGCTGACTACCCTGAGAAGAAACACCGAAACAAACTCAGCGGTCAATCTCTTTTCAAGTCCATATAGGAAACATGTAATGGTCAAATCATATGAGAACCATGCAGTTAATAAGTTCGAAAAACGTTTGACCGAATTTCATTTCGCCTAAAACTCTTTAACTATTATTTTTTTTTTATTTCGTCGAAGTCACATCTGCCACTGTATCAGTTGACTTAATTTCAATTAGATTTTTTTCGTTACTTCAACGTTTCATTTGGTCGAAAAACTTTTTACCGATGTTACACTCAGCCGAAATAACATTTATTCTAAGTATTATAGTTTCGAACCTTCATTATACCACCATGGGAGGTCTTCTGTCACAGCTCCGGCGCTGCGGGGTTTGGCACCGTCAAACCCCGCAGCACTGGAGCCGTGCAGCAGCGCAGCAGCTACGCGCAGCTCCCCACCTCGATGGAGACCCGAAATCGGTTAAAATCCTCATTACACAAGTTGAACCTTCATGGCAGTCGACCTTGAATACGCAGTAACCGATTTTCGGGTCCCAATTAAAGTGGAAGGTTGCGCGCAACCATTCTATACGCGCAACCATAGCAAATGGTTCAAGTTATTTACCGCGTACTATAACCGTCACTATTTGTGACCAAAAAATTCTGTAAGCTGTTGTTTCGGTGTGATGAAAATATGGTAAATAAATCATTTGGCAAATGAAAAAGTTCAAAAGAGGCTTCGGACAATGACAATTCGGTAAAATGATACCTATGACACATAATACTTCGATGACATAAAAATATGTCAAATAATGCATACAGCAAAAAATACGTTGGTCATGGAATAGTTTTCGATCAAATGAAATTCGAACAAAAAATATTCGGAAAAGTGATTGTTTCCCGAACCATGCAGATTGGAGTCTGAGATGGTGTTTTGAAAATAATAATAATACTCTTTTACAGTCTAAAAAGCCTTTTGGCAAAGTTTTCGCTTTACAAATGATTTGAATTTATTAAGGCTAAGTTCCTGAATATAACTGGGAAGCTTATTATAAAACAATGAAAGCAGAAAAAATTAAATGTACAAATAAAAGTTCCATATTGATATCAACTTACATGAGAAATATTATTGAATAGAAGATATTCATTTTTATTTATCGAGGACCACTGGCTCGTAGTCTGCTGTTCTCGATAATGCCCGCTCCGAGTCTACCGGAGACTGAATATATAACAACCTCCAAAAAATAGGTATATTTATTTAGCCAAATTGGTATTGAGGCGTGGAAGAAAAGGTATAAGATGATTCAGCAAGTGTATTGTTGCTCTGTTTAGCCAGACAAACGAAACTTGGCGAATCATTGTTGACATTATCGCACCTGTTAAATTAATAGCGTATTTAATTTGTACTTTTTCAGAATGTGTCTTTGTATTTCCTTAGTAATTATCATAAGTAAAGAAGAACTGAGACGTCAGTAGACATAAAATCATCCATTGCCATGAATATAATCAAAATTACATATTCAGATCCCCTCGTGCCTCGGAAAGAACACTAAAGTGCTAAGATACGATCCAAACTTTTCTGTCCTAAGGACAATTTTTTTATTTTTTTTATTATACCTACACTGTTGTATACATAATCGTATTTTCTAGAAAAAATGCAGTCACCTATATTGTCATCTTAACTGTTAGTAGGTAATAATCAGTAGGCGTCAGGTGAATGATGCAGGTGGGATCAGATCTGCCGGGAAACCAAGTTTCCGCAAGAGGCGCTCGACAGTAGACACCATCATCATCATGCGCGTGCGCGTCCTCACGACAGCGGTATTCGTAGATTACCTTCTAGTGAGTAGCCACGACATATACCAGGCCACTCAGAAAGTTTTGCGAAAAAAAGCTTTTATGTATAAGGCACTGGCCACTTGTAATTATTTTAAAAAGTACCATTGTTCGAATTTTGAATTTTCCTCCACATTTTTTCGAGAGCCAAATCGAATTATCGTTTCTCAATATATCGAGAACATTTTCGTGCGTTGATTTTCTACGATTTTAAATGTGGCCTAAAACCAGTGGCGTAGTTAGGTGACCAAGGGCCCTGGGGCAAAAACCAACTTGGGGCCCTTATACTGCCCCCCTAGCCAAGTTACAATCGTTTCGTTTTGCGTGAACGAAACGATTGTAACTTGGCTAGGGGGGCAGTTTAACGTGCGTAGTTGGCCGCGCCCCCAATTCGTTTTTTTTTTTAACAAAGAAGTTGGGGGCGTGGCCAACTACAAGCGTTCACGCAAATTGAAACGATTATAACTTGGCTAGGGGGGCTGTTTATGCTTTATCAATATATATAAAAGCGAAATACCACTCACTCTCAGAAAATGTAACACTTATGTACAAGCTTAAAATTTGGCAGGTAGGTTCCTTATAGGGTTTAGATGGCTGCTAAGGACGGATTTTACGAAACTCCACCCCTGAGGAGGTATCCGAGCCGAGATGAAGCGGGCCAAACTGGAGGCCCGCAACGTCTGGCTGGGGTCTCTGAATGCAGACCCGTGGGGAGGCCCATATAAGATGGTGCGGGAGAAACTCCGCCCCTGGGCTCCCCCGCTGACTCAGAGTCTCCGGCCCGAGCTCGTGGAGGGTGTGGTCAGCACTCTGTTCCCTACGCGGGGGGTACACTCCCCCCCGCCCATGGCTCGACGACGATGATGACGCGGACCACGACGACGACGATGTTCCAGAGGTGACCGAGGTAGAGATGAGAGTGGCGGTACAAAGGCTGAGTGCCAAGAATACCGCCCCAGGACCTGACGGCTTGCCTGGGAGGGCCTGGGTCCTGGCCATGGAGGCTCTCGGGCCTCGATTGACGGGGCTCTTCAGCGCATGTTTGGAGAGGGGCCAGTTCCCACTTCGCTGGAAGACGGGAAAGCTGGTCCTCATAGCGAAGCCTGGGCGCCCTGCGGACTCTCCGTCCGCATACCGGCCCATTGTGCTGCTCGACGAGGTGGGCAAGCTCTTTGAAAGAGTCATTGCAAACCGCCTCGTCGCGCGCCTTGCACGGGTGGGGCCGGACCTTTCGGACGGACAGTTCGGCTTTCGCAGGATGCGCTCCACGGTAGACGCCATCATGCGCGTGCGAGCCCTCATGACGGGGGATGCAGTATCCCAGGGCAGGTGTGTCGTGGCAGTGTCCTTGGACATTGCCAACGCCTTTAATTCCCTGCCTTGGAGTAGCATTGGAACGGAACTCCGGTACCACCGGGTGCCCGACTACCTCTGTCGTGTAATCGAGGCCTACCTGTCGGAGAGGTATATCATTTACCCCGGTCAACAAGGAGAGTGGAAACGTCGAGAGATGTCGTGCGGTGTTCCGCAGGGATCGGTACTGGGACCACCCTTGTGGAACATCGGGTACGACTACGTGCTGCGCGGCGACTTCCCTGACGGGGTCAGTGTGGTCTGCTACGCGGACGACACGTTGGTCCTAGCGCGTGGAGAGTCTTACCGGACGGCGGTCGAACTAGCGACACGCGGGGTTGCGATAGTCGTTGATAGGATCCAGCAGTTGGGACTCGAGGTGGCATTGCACAAATCTGAGGCCATGTGCTTTCACGGCCCTCGGGGTGCGCCACCACCGGGTTCCCAGCGGTAGGAGGAGTTCACATCAGCGTCGGGTCGAAGATGAAGTACCTGGGACTCGTCCTCGACAGCTGGTGGAACTTCAAGGAGCACTTCCGACGTCTGGCTCCCAAACTGAACCGGACTGGGGCTGCTCTCGGGCGGCTCCTGCCCAACCTCAGGGGACCAGACGCCTCCTACCGGAAGCTCTACGCGGGTATCGTTCGGTCCATGGCCCTCTACGGGGCTCCAGTATGGGCACCGTCGCTGCAACAGCAGCCGAGGGCCCAGCTGAATGCGTGCCAGAGAGTCATGGCAATACGCATGGTGCGAGGGTACCGAACGATTTCCCGCGAGGCGGCGACCCTCCTTGCTGGCCAACCGCCATGGGATCTGGAGGCAACAGTCCTTGCACATATGCACGACAAGCGCATGGAGATGCAACGCCGGGGCGAAATTCCGCTGCCATGACAAGTCGAGGCATGGCGGACAGAGCTCCGGCGGGATCTCATGGCGAAATGGCGTCAGCGACTATCGCAACCTAGTTCGGGGCGCGCCACAATCGAGGCGATAAGGCCCATCTTTGAGGCGTGGCTGGAAAGACCTCACGGCACTCTTAACTTCCGCACGACGCAGGTCCTAACGGAACACGGAAAGTTTGCCAAGTTCCTGTTCCGGATTCGTGCGGAGGATTCTCCCGGGTGTCGCCACTGTGCGGAACACCCGGAGGACACGGTGGAGCATACTGTAGAGGTGTGCCCCGCCTGGGCGGAGCATCGCCGTGTCCTCGTGGGGGCAATCGGCGGCAGCGATCTCTCTCGCCGGGCCTTGGTTCAGGCCATGGTCCGGAGTGAGGAGGGATGGCAGGAGGTCGCCTCCTTCTGCGAAGCAGTAATGCTAGCAAAGGAGGAGGCCGACCGCATCAGGCAGAGGCAACGGGGCGCTCGCCCCAGCCGCCGCTGGGATTCCGATCCCGATTTCCGGCCACCGTAGGCGCGGGCTTACGGACGGCATGCAGTGGGTAGCACGCTGTCCGATCGTCCGGTAACATACCGGACCGAGCCCAAGTCGTCGACGGCGCGTTCTGTTCCCGCGCGCCTCAAGGAGCTGTCAGCGAACCGTAGAGGCCCAGCCTGCTAGCTGCAGGCAGGCAGGGCCGAAGCCTGCTGGGGTTAAGGGCCGTTTTCTGAGAGGAAGGCTCAGCCCCGGCATGATAGGCAACGATGGAACGGGGTAAGTTTTTAGTCAGTAAGAGTCTGACACTACTTCGCGCTCCACCCAAGGGCGGGACTTGTCATTGGATGATTTTACCTACCATAAAAAAAAAAACCCCTGAGGAGGTAAACCGACTTTTACGCGAGCGATTATACATATTTTAAAAATGCAAAGCAACTTTTTAAATTTTTTTTTTTTACTTTTATTAAGATTGATCGTTCACATGCAAGCACAACGATAAACGACAGACTTCGTGGTCGTTAATGATCGGCGACGGTATCTTTCACTGCTCTTAGTAAGCTTTTCAACCAACAATGCAGTGATCACATTATTTGATTCACTTTCAACAAAAATATTTGGTACTTACTAGCAGTTGCCCACGACTTCGTCCGCGTCAAGTTCGTAAGATACAACTCAGTAAGTAATAATTCTGTGCTTGCAATGAATTGGATGCAATTCATTTATTTTACTTTCTTTCTTTTCTTTGTTCTTCTCACGCTAAGAATCTGCGTTCTTCTAACAATCTTTTATTGCTTTGTCCTTCTCATACTTCTGATTTTGAGTCATATCATAATATCGACAAAGACGTAATCTTTACAGACTCTCTTAGTTGTCTACAAGCCTTGGTCCAGAAACCCTTTAAAAGTAAATTGCAACAGCTCTTTCCTTTTAAAAATTAAAAAATCCTTATTGTCATGTGCTAACAGTCAAAGGGAAGTTCAGTTAGTTTGGATAACTAGCCATTGCGGTATCAAGGGCAATGAACGTGCTGATGCCTTGGCCAAAAAAGTCAGAAAGAATTTATTTCAAATAAAATATTTACAGGCACTTTTGAAAGGTCAAGAAGCCAGTCAGTCCTAAAAAAAATATGATGCTAATTGCACATTTCAAAGCGTAGATCTCTATGGAGAAGAGTGTGCAATAAACTCCATGGACACTCTTTTTAATCATGGTTTGTATTACAAATATCTCGTTTACATGTGACTTGTCACTGCTATTATGTAAGAACAATGGAACAACTGGATAAACTTGAGCGACTTCAAAACTTTTGTATTAGGTTCATATTCGGTTCGCGCAAATGATCGCATGCCATCCCAATCTGCTAACCTATATCGCCAAACCCGCCTAGTGCCTCTAGGGCAGGGATCGGGCGGAAAATAGACTGATACAGATTTCACCAGACAGTGGTCGGAACTACCTAACGGTGATGATATCGACACTGAGTAGCGGTCTGGATCTGTTGTCAGCAGAAGGTCCAAGCAAATGGCCGTGTGCGAATCAACATCTGGTACCCTCGTTGCTCCCTGGACCAGCTGAATGAGATTTAACGCTAGCGCAAGCTTTCGCGTCTCTCAATCAGCATGATCTGTGCACTGGTATGGGAAGAGCCACTCCTGGTGGTGGGCATTCAAATCCCCCAGTAACACCAATTGTGCGGAAGGGTACCTCTGCTGAGCCGCATCCGCCGCCTCACTGAGGTGCTGTGTGAGACCGGTCATCTCCTGATCTCCACTGTATGAACGGTAGACACAAGCATAGATTATTTTATCCATGCCTGTGTCTACCAGCGCCCAAAGCGCTGAGAACCTGGAATCCTCAAGGTTGCGGAGACACCGATAGCAGATGTCGTCCCGGGCGTACAAACACACACCAGCGTGTGGCTTAAAATTGTGCTCCAGGATAAACCCTGGGTAAGACAGGTACGACACATCTGATGGATTTTTAATCTGCGTCTCCGAAATAAAAAAGAGGGATGGTTTCTCAGTCTCCAGGTGATGATGAACTGCTGCGAGATTGGAGTGCAGACCTCGAATATTACTGAGGTGCACTTTAAGTGAGAGGGGGTGCAGCCGCTGTTTACCGTTCCTCTTTTGGTACCTTGGCATATTGAGAGTAAAGGTAAGAGGAGAAGGAAGTGAGATGGAATCCCATGCTGCTAACCTTCATTATATTAGTCCATGGCAGGACGGCATCATTGGGGTACTAGTCTGGAGACTGCGGGGACGCCCGAGCCCCCCCGAAAATGACGATCGGGCCCTCTCATCTGGTCGCCACCTAGCACGATGGTGCATTCCGGAATTTTTCGTCAGTTGGCGGGGCAGCCTTTCATGTGTGGCTAGCACATTACTTGGGCCCCCAAATAACTGCGTTCGGCCAGCGGTGCACCGTGCCTCGAATCCCGCTACCCTCCACGACTAGTCTCCCGATACCAACGCGAGGCAGGCTGGTCTGCATGCATCCACTTCGACCCAACTCCTCTGAATTGGCTACACTGGGCATCGTACCGGAACACGGCTAGGCCGCTTGGCGGTACGCCTTTGCCCAGTAGGTGGTCACAAGCCATCGGTCGAAACCTACCACCAGTTAATAGAGACTCTTAGATCATCAGATAATTTGAAACTTTAAATGCCAATGCACTAGGTTGTCTGGAAGAAATCGCCGAGTGCGATAAGGCCGCCGATTGTATGTTTTCTTTTTTATAACGTTTCCTTTTTATAATATATATTGTAACCTTGATGTACAATAAAGTGTAAATAAATAAATAATGTAAAGAAATCTAAATAATAGATATTAAAATAAACCACTGGCAGCTAAGAGATGGCCAGTCTCAACTGACAGCGTCTGTTCACGGACAAGACCCGTATATCAGTACCACTCAGCTCAACCATTTTGAAGGGAACCGAATGATCCAACACCATTAATGCTTGTTCGTCATCTACACAATTTTATTCAGGGTTATGACTTACTGAACCTACCAAACGCAAGTCTTCAATGTGCATGGCAGGAACGGTGGAATACCACTGATAAAAAGAAAGGTAAATTTACAATGCTGTTTAACCGCCCATAAAACCAAAACCTTGATTCTTCACGTACAAAAAAATTACCAAAACTGTTATCTCCGTCCTTTGCAGACGCGCAAAGGACGGAGATAACAGTTTTGGTCATTATTTAGATCAGTTTTGGATCGTGCAACAGAAACCTAATTTCTTTTGCACGATCATTTTTTTGGAAAAAATCCGTGTTCGTGACTCCACTTTAGGTGAGTACGGTTTGGAGGAAGGCACACTGGAGCATATATTCTTTGAATGCACAAACAATATTCCACCTTTACAGCCGTCTCCCAAAATTTAAGATTCCTCTCCCAATCAATGTTCCTGCCCTCTTCATACCCTTCTCCAGATCTACTTGTGGCTATGATGATCTTCATCCGCCACAATAATTTAAAATTATGAGTCATAGCCCGAAATATTCAGTCTGTATAGTTGTGGTCTACGTATATGATTACCTAATGTTTTAACAAATATGTTATTTATGTATTTTTATGTCTTGTTTGTTTCAGTCCAAAACTAACCCATTCAACTATATCAACCGAAGAATTTTTCGTCTTCAGTTACTGTCCCTTTTCATTTTTGTGAAATTATAATGTACACATTTGCTTTTCCGATTTACATACGCGCCCATTACACGGTAGGTTTTGCTGTCAGTTTTGCACAGTCAAAATTTTGACTGACGAATAATACCGTGTAATGCGATGATTGACGTAAAATAGTACTGATTGACGAAAACCATCATACATCATCATTCATGATTGATGGCAAAACTGATAGCAAAACCTACCTTGTAATGGGCGCCTTAGACATTGGCAGAATAGTCGACATCGGCTCTAGTTGCCATTAATAAAGAATAGAGTTGTGACTGATATATTAGTACCTATTAGCTAAGATATTAGTGATATTCAATTTATTCGTGTATTAGTAATCCGACTAACTCTGATATGCTAATATTTTATATTCACATAATATGTATGGACCGTTCAACACAGGTCGAATAATATAATGAAAAAGTACTCTGCAAATATAATGTAGCGGAACTTCTTTTAGTTAATAATTAAAACTTCTTAGTGTAGCGTGAATAAAAAACAATTGTATCATATGTCATTGTCACTTCCCTTGTAAAAATTTTTCACCTTCCAATATATTACAAATTACTCTTTTAATTTTGTATTAATTTATTAAACAAAATACCCGCTTCACTGGTGACCTCCGAAAAAAAAAACACAATGAGTCAACAAGGGAACGAAGAAAAAGGAGCTACGACGAACTACGATGTATTTCGTGTCGGCGTACGGGTACCACCGTTTTACCCAGAAAAACCGGCGCTCTGGTTTGCGCAACTGGAGAGCCAGTTCACACTGGCGAACATAACTTGTGATGCCACCAAATTCCACCACACGATTGGGAGTCTCGATCCAATTTACGCATCTGAAGTCGAGGACATAATCACGGCTCCGGCGGCCCCCAACAAATATGAGAGGCTGAAGACAGAATTGGTGAAGAGATTATCTGCATCAAAGGAAAAGAAGGTGCTGCAGCTCTTGACACATGAAGAGCTTGGTGACCGTAACCCTTCGCAGTTCTTACGACATCTGCGCCACCTGGCGGGACCCAGCGTGCCGGAAGATTTTCTGCGTACGATCTGGAGCAGCCGCCTACCCAGCAGTACTCAGACCATCATCGCCTCACAGGGCCAGGCAAGTTTAGAAGTACTGGCCGAGCTGGCGGACCGAATTCAAGATGTAGTGTCCTCCAGCCCACAAGTAACAGCAACATCTTTACCGACGTCGACCGCAGGAAGCAGCGTGGAACAAATGAGTGGCCAAATCGCCGAACTAACTCAACAAGTTCAAGATCTGATCTGTCAAGTAGACAGACTGTCCCGACCGAGACAAAGGTTCAACAGAAGTACAAGTCGGGGAAGATCCTCTTCAAGACGATCAAACTCTAACTACAGGAAATGGCCCAACTGCTGGTATCATCACAAATTTGGTGACAAAGCAACCAAGTGCATAAAACCCTGCGACCACTCGGGAAAAGCCACGGGCAGTCGATAATGGCGAACACCGACTGTCGCAACACTGGTCGCTTATTCGTAACGGACCACAATACGAAGATGCAGTTCCTCGTCGATACCGGTAGTGACGTCTGCGTTTTCCCTAGGTCGGTCGTGAAAGAGCGCCGTACAAAAACGAACTATGAACTTTGTGCGGCAAATGGAAGTGTAATAAATACATTCGGGTACGTGCACTTAAAATTAAATATAGGATTGCGGCGTGACTTTACGTGGCGATTTATAGTGGCGGACGTAACGAAGCCAATTATAGGTGTCGATTTTTTATCATACTACAATCTGATTGTAGATATTAGAATGCAGTGCCTAATTGACGCTAATACTACGCTCGCGACCCCTGCTTTGCCTGCGCGTCCTAATGATGTTGTTTCTTCGGTGAAGGTAAGAATTGGTGACACTACTTATCACGACGTACTCCGGGAGTTTCCTGACACAACCCGGCCGTCGGGTATACACCGTGCACCTACACACAGTACCTTACACTACATACGTACAACACCTGGAACGCCAGTATCATGTACACCGCGGCGACTGGCCCCAGACAAATTAAAAATTGCTAAGGAGGAGTTTGAATCTATGTTAGCTAATGGCACAGCCAGACCCTCCGACTCACCTTGGGCTTCACCCTTACACCTGGCAACTAAAAAGGATAGTGGTTGGCGGCCATGCGGAGATTATAGGATGTTAAACGCGCGTACAATACCCGATAGATACCCTATACGCCACATACATGACTTCGCCCACAATCTTTCTGGATGTCAAGTATTCTCCACTTTAGACCTTGTCAAAGCTTATAACCAAATTGGCGTTTTTTTTTTTTTATGGTAGGTAAAATCATCCAATGACAAATCCCGCCCTTGGGCGGAGCGGGAAGTAGTGTCAGACTCTTACTGACTAAAAACCTACCCCGTTCCTTCGTTGCCTATAGTGCCGGGGCTGAGCCTTCCTCTCAGAAAACGGCCCTTGACCCCAGCAGGCTTCGACCCTGCCTGCCTGCAGTTAGCAGGCTGGGCCTCTACGGTTTGCTGACAACTCCTTGAGGCGCGCGGGAACAGAACGCGCCGTCGACGACTTGGGCTCGGTCCGGTCGGTTACCGGACGATCGGACAGCGTGCTACCCATTGCACGCCGTTCGCAAGCCCGCGCCTACGGTGGCCGGAAATCGGGATCAGAATCCCGGCGGCGGCTGGGGCGAGCGCTCCGTTGCCTCTGCCTGATGCGGTCGGCCTCCTCCTTTGCTAGCATTACTGCTTCGCAGAAGGAGGCGACCGCCTGCCATCCCTCCTCACTACGGACCATGGCCTGAACCAAGGCCCGGCGAGAGAGATCGCTGCCGCCGATCGCCCCCACGAGGAAACGGCGATGCTCCGCCCAGGCGGGGCACACCTCTACAGTGTGCTCCACCGTGTCCTCCGGGTGTTCCGCACAGTGGCGACACCCGGGCGAATCCTCCGCACGAATCCGGAACAGGTACTTAGCGAACTTTCCGTGTTTGGTAAGCACCCGCGTCGTGCGGAAGTTGAGAGCGCCGTGAGGTCTTTCCAGCCACGCCTCAAGGATGGGCCTTATCGCCCCAATTGTGGCGCGCCCCGAACGAGGTTGCGATAGTCGCTGACGCCATTTCGCCATGAGCCGGAGCTCTGTCCGCCATGCCTCGACTTGTCGCGGCAGTGGAATTTCGCCCCGGCGTTGCATCTCCATGCGCTTATCGTGCATGTGTGCAAGGACTGTTGCCTCCAGATCCCATGGCGGTTGGCCAGCAAGGAGGGTCACCGCCTGGCGGGAAATCGTTCGGTACCCTCGCACCATGCGTATTGCCATGACCCTCCGGCACGCATTCAGCTGGGCCCTCGGTTGCTGTTGCAACGTCGGTGCCCACACCGGAGCCCCGTAGAGGGCCATGGACCGAACGATTCCCGCGTAGAGCTTCCGGCAGGAGGCGTCTGGTCCCCCGAGGTTGGGCAGGAGCCGCCCGAGAGCAGCCCCAGTCCGATTCAGTTTGGGAGCCAGACGTCGGAAGTGCTCCTTGAAGTTCCACCAGCTGTCGAGGACGAGTCCCAGGTACTTCATCGTCGACCCGACGCTGATGTGAACCCCTCCTACCGTTAGCTGGGGCCAAATTGGCGTTAACCCAGAAGATATTCCAAAGACAGCCATCACCACACCGTTCGGATTATACGAGTTTCCTTATATGACGTTCGGGTTACGCAATGCAGGGCAAACTTTTCAACGTTTTGTTGATGAAATGCTTCGAGGTTTAGACTTCTGTTTCGGTTATTTAGACGACTTTCTGGTCTATTCGAAGAACCACGAAGAACACAAAGACCATCTACGACAGCTACTTTGCAGATTGCAACAGTATGGCATGGTAATAAATACATCGAAATGTGTATTTGGTGCCTCACAAGTAACCTTTTTAGGCTACTTAATTAGCTCAATCGGCACAAAACCATTGCCAGAAAAGGTTGAAGCAATTAACCGCTTCCCAACGCCAAAGACAGTCAAAGAATTAAGAAGGTTTTTAGGGATGATCAATTTTTACAGGCAATTCATCCCAGAGGCGGCTCAACATCAGGCACCGCTGAACAAGCTTTTAGAAGGATCAGTTAAAGGCTCGCACCCGGTAAGCTTCACACCAGAACAGGACCAAGCGTTTATAGCCTGCAAACGAGGACTGTGCCAAGCAGCAATGTTAGCACACCCAGATTGCGGAGCCAAACTGGCTTTGGTAACAGACGCCTCCGACACCGCCATGGGAGCAGTCTTGCAGCAGTTAAAGGATGAGGAATGGCAACCCATAGCTTTCTTTTCACGAAAGCTAAGCTCAAGCCAGCGAAAGTACTCTCCTTATGACCGTGAACTGCTCGCGATATACGAAGGGATCAAATATTTTAGACATATGGTCGAGGCCAGAGAGTTTGTGATCTACACGGATCACAAGCCCATCTGTTACGCGTTTCATACACGTAAGGAGAATTGCTCACCAAGACAGTTCAGACATCTAGATTTCATCTCGCAATTTTGCACTGATATTAGGCACATTTCAGGCAAGGATAACGTAGTCGCTGATACCTTGTCTCGAATAGAAACAATCACCCAGCCTATTGACTTGAACGTTCTAGCTAAGTCTCAAGCTTCCGATCCAGATCTCAAACGGTTGCTAGGCGGGGAAACGTCATTACGCCTGAAGAAGATCACTTTACCAGGAACATTGTCTGAATTGTACTGCGATGAGAGTAGCAAGACACCTAGACCATACGTCACGAAAGGACTTCGCCGCCAAGTTTTCGACCACCTGCACTCCTTGAGCCACCCAGGAGCCAACGCCACTGCCAAGCTGGTATCAGAGCGTTATGTGTGGCCCGAAATAAAAAAAGACTGCAGAGCGTGGACACGATGTTGTTTGTCATGCCAGCGTGCCAAAATCACTCGTCATGTCTTCGCACCCTTGGGTAACTTCAAACTATCACGATCACGATTCATGCACATCCATATAGATATGATTGGGCCACTGCCAATCTCTCACGGTTTCCGGTATTGCCTCACCGCTGTAGATCGCTTAACGCGATGGCCTGAGGCAATACCAATCAAAGATATTACAGCCGAAACAGTGGCTAAAGCTCTTCTGTATGGATGGATGGCACACTTCGGCTGCCCTACAAAAATAGTGACGGATCGTGGCGGACAATTTGAGTCGGCCCTATTCAAGCACCTGTCGGACATAGCTGGATTTAAGCATCGGAAGACAACTGCTTACCACCCTGCCTGTAATGGTATGATTGAGAGGTTCCACAGGCAGCTAAAAACAGCTATTACCTGTCACGGAAACCAGAACTGGGTAGAATCGCTACCGCTAGTCCTGTTAGGCATCCGGTGTGCATACAAGGATGACATACAGGCAACACCTGCTGAGTTGGTGTACGGAGAAACATTACGCCTCCCAGGCGATTTCTTCGAACCAGAAACGGTCAATAATACAGACGTTACGGACTACATTTCTAGATTACGCATGTTTGCTAGAAAGCTACAGTCGTCAACCGCATCGCGACACTCTAACAGTCGGTCCATATTTATATTTAAGGACCTTCCCACCACGTCGCACGTATTCTTAAGGGATAACGCGTTATCTGGTTCATTCAAGCCAGCATACACAGGACCACATAAGGTATTAGAGAGGGGCGACAAGGTATTCAAACTCCTCTTTAACGGTAAAACAGTCACAGTATCGGTAGACCGACTTAAACCAACCTACATACTTCAAGACTCACACACCACAATAACACACATCAACACACACACACATAGTGATCATGGACATAAACAGACTACACAAGATACACAAG
This sequence comes from Leucania comma, assembly GCA_958295575.1. Classification (NCBI taxonomy): domain Eukaryota; kingdom Metazoa; phylum Arthropoda; class Insecta; order Lepidoptera; family Noctuidae; genus Leucania; species Leucania comma. The sequence continues at coordinate 22,187,556 of OY282467.1, read as the reverse complement.
TCACCAACTCAACACCGGCGACCGAAGACGACAATATCAAAAGGACACGGTCAGGCCGTAGGGTACGGTTCCCTGACTACTATCGCCCTTGACGGTCTCAAGAGGGGGGTGATGTAGCGGAACTTCTTTTAGTTAATAATTAAAACTTCTTAGTGTAGCGTGAATAAAAAACAATTGTATCATATGTCATTGTCACTTCCCTTGTAAAAAATTTTCACCTTCCAATATATTACAAATTACTCTTTTAATTTTGTATTAATTTATTAAACAAAATACCCGCTTCATATAATATCACTACTATGGCAACAAATGTACTAATGAAAAAAACTGTTGTATCACTCTTAAGCAACAGTCTTTGATTATATACCTGTCTAGATGCCACATTGACCGTACTAAAACGGCTCAAAAAAAGTCTACCAAAAATGGTAGACTCGCTTCTCCCATGCGTCAGTGTCATTTTGAATAGTAAGGATGACGTGCTCACGAAAAATAATTAATTATGCCGGTTTGTTCTATCAGACTGTGTCGCAATTATGTGGAAAAACCGTTTAATAACACCAAGATCACTTTTCATCGGTAAGGTTTGTACCATTATTATTTAAGAAAACACGATGTTTTAATTCGTTATTTTGAAGTTTAGTCTGATTTGCTAGTGTTGTCAGTTTATTGCTAGGGAGATTTGGCCAAACTATGGGAGACAAAATACAAATACCATTACATCATCTTTCGATCAAGAGAACATTGTTATTTAAAAAATTACAGTATTTATTTGATCAGTAAAAATCTATACCTACAAAATAAATGAAAACTATGACGTCATGCACTAAATACAGTAGAACCCGCTTAATACGATTACGTTTAATACATTTTCCGCCAGTCCCTGCGACTTGAGACATGTTTCCATACATTTCTTAACGCCTAATACGATTTGTCATCCTGTTTAATACGCCTAATACGCCAACGTATATTAGTAACTCTTTTCTGGCAGCGGGTCAACTGACTGAGCTCAAAACTTTTTCAAAAAAGCCCAGGTTTCAGTAATAACGAGGTTGACGTCATATTGGAAAAAGAAGAACCCATGATACTGCAGGGTTTTCCTGAATATTCTTTCATTGATCACAATGTGTAGTATTTTTGTTAGTTACTTTCTAATATTGTGGGTTTTAGATTGCCTACGGATCCCATACTAGCAAATTGCTGGAGAGACATTATACTGCAGACTCGAAATAAAGACCAGTAGAAACCTTACAAGCTTCAGTCGTGTGTTCCAGACATTTCAGTTATGATGATATTTACAAAAAAGGGATTACGGACCGTTAATTCGGTACCAGGCACGATATGCAGTATGGCTATTTTACCGACTTCAAGAAAAATAAGAAGTTCCCAATTCAAATGCAGTGTTGAAACGCTTCCTACACGGTGGACCAATGACCTGGTGAGAGTCACGGGAATGCGGTGGATGCGAGACGCACAAGACCGTTAGTTGTGGTGGAACTTGGGGGAGGCCTATGTTCAGTGGACGTCCTTCGGCTGAAATGATGATGATGAATGATACACTAATCAGGCACTACTTGACTGGCATTTTTGCTGAATTGGGCCTTTTTGATGCAGCCGTGAGTCATTCTTGCTATGTTCACACATCGGAATTTATACTTTTTATTTGTTTGTTTTATGTACTTATTTAACTGGAGTATTGTGTGTCTTTATGAATGTTCTAAATAAATGTGTTTTCTTTCTTTCTTTAATCTACAAAATAATTATTTTATTCGACCTATTTTGTTAAACTTTCATCATAATAAATCATGGAGAAAAGGAAAGTTAATAATTTGGAGCAGGCATCCCTAAACACGCACACCTTGACAGTTTGACGACAATAAGTACACGAGCGGTACTCACACATATCACGCAATTGGAGACATTTTCAGCGCGTCGTTTGTTAGCATTGCTCTCAGTTTGACGACAATAAGTACACGAGCGGTACTCACACATATCACGCAATTGGAGACATTTTCAGCGCGTCGTTTGTTAGCATTGCTCTATCTAGACAGGTATATAATCAAAGGCAACAGTATTAACATTAATTATCTACTTAGCAATATCAAATACCTAGATACTATTTCAAAAATAATATCTGTCTATTGAATAGAAATACAGCAGTATTATATTATTATGTATTTCATAATATTCAGTAATCACTAATACTCAAATATTAGTTAAAATATTATGATATTACTAGACGAATATTCTATATTCATATTTCATATTAGCTAATACTGACAAATATCGGTACTAAAACATCTTTATAATAGAATAGAATAGAATATTATTTGGAACGCATAGAAAGTAACTTCAACTTCAACTCTTCATTAATGGCCTTTGTGGAAGAGACACCACAATTTTGTCAATAACACGTACGAACTATTAATATACCATCAAACGCTGGAGAGTATTTAGCGAGAATTAACAGTAAAATGAATATAAAAATATTTCTAAATTAAAGAACAAAATAAAATAAATTCTTCGCAGACAGAAACCGTCCGTCAGTCAGTCAATCTTATGACCACAGATTATGACTAAGTAAATTAAAAACAAGACAGGAAAAAAAGTATTTTATACAGCATAGAAAGTACAGTGTTGAAGTTTTGGTGACGTTGTCACTACAGTCTGTCAAGAAAGTCATGAAAAGAATGTTTTGGGAACTACTATTTTTGCTAATACTGGCAACACTGACTTATTGTCAAGCAGATTACTGAATGATTAAGGTTTGTATATTTAACATGTCTTTATTGATTTCAGGTGTTACCGAAAGTGTGCGTCATGAAAATTGAAAACGAATATAGAATAGACATATATAGACAGATTTGTCATCTCAGTTAGCGATGACAGTTCGAGTGTCAGATGTGGACTAATTTCGTTATGAAGAAGTTTCAGGTAACATTTCCGGAGTCGAATACCTCAACTCTAATTTTGGATTCCAATTATTAATAAAGAAATATGTAATAAACCCTTTTATTTTTTATTTGAATTCCTATCGATATTATATCAGCGCAATTTTTTTTTTTATTGAAATTGACATGTAAATAAAATTGTAACTAGTCATTTACTTTATATTTATTGAAATTGACATGTGAACATTGTAATTAGTATAATTATGTCTAGTGATGTATTTTATTTTATTTAAATTGAAATTCTGACATATTATTATAAATATTGCAAACCTCATGGGTATGTTACAGCGAGATATAACAAATAAAATTGTAAGAACTGACCATACACCTGTAATAACCAATAAATGAATTTGTATTTGTATGTGCCATGCTGAGACAGCAGTACAGAGAGGCGAAACATCGAACTTTGAACTTTGTGATACATAAATGTTAAGAGTTGAAAGGACGAAAATAAGGGTTGATCAAACCTAATATTCTTATGAATATTTGGTTTGAACAACTCTTGGATTCGTATTTAAAAGAATATTAAGGTTTGATCAACCCTTGCGTGTAGTCTGTCTAACGAAAGCGCGACCTGAGAAAATGAGGTCAAATCAAAAAATATTGAATATGGTATTACTGTGATACTAGGAGAAAAAATTTTTGATACTTGAGTATTTTTTTGTATTTGCGACAATCGTATAATTTTTTTTGACGAACTATATTCCTAATATGAGGAACACAAAATGTTTAGAAATAAATGTACTCAACCAATACGCTTTTAACAGCATCACACACTCAGAAATATTTAATTCCCTTACAAAACAAAAAATAGAATCCACACATGATCGTACTTCTTCCAGCAAGTTAGAGAGATTAGATCCTATGTTTCAAACAGAAATGAGTCAAACAGGGCGTCCCGTTGTCCCCAAAGTTATTCACCACTTCTTTCAGACATTAGCAGTCGAATGGGAAGAGAAGGGCATTGTCATCAGCGAAGCTAAGTTAAGTAATTTGCGTTTCGCTGATAATATTGTCGTTCTCTCCTACAGCCACAGGACTAGAGCAAATGCTGGTTGGTCTACATATAAAAATGTTGAAGACCAAAATCATAACCAGCAGCTCCAAAAGGAACGTACACGTAGGCGGACAGAATATACAATACGTCTTAAAATATATTATTGTCTACTTGGGCCAAGTAGTTGTTGTAATATCACATCACTAGTTAGTAAAACTAATGGTCACAACCCTAGTGAGATATATCGGTCATTGTCGGTATGGGTGTGGCCGCCTAAGCAGTGTCTGATTAATCTTAATATTATGTACATGTTCTAAGTCTAATAAATCTAGTATTCACTATATCAAGTGTTTCAATATAAACATTACATGGTGTCAGAAGTGAAGAATCCAAAAACACGAAGAAAATCGCGAAAAAAATGGACCACTCATCAACAGTCAAAAGCGGTAGCCATTTTGAACAAAGTCTGAACAATGCGATTAAAGCCTTGAAAATCACCTCAGATTCAACAAACAACAATGCGGAAGCATGGAAACGCTGGTGGCAGCAATTTGAGCTGTATTTGTTAGCCACAGGTCTGGACAGGGCAGGTGAAAAACGCAAGATCGCCATTTTACTCCATCTCATTGGTGAGAACGGTTTAAATATATTTAACACTTTTAACCTCAAATTAGAAGAGACCACGATACTGGATGTCAAAGAAAAATTCGACCATTATTTTGAGCCTAGGAGAAACTTGACCATGTGCCGTTATAGTTTCTTCACAAGGAGACAACAGAAATCCGAGTCCATCGAGGGATTCCTGGCAGATCTAGAAAATAAAAGTCAAGAATGCGAATTTGGAACGCTCAGGGAATCACTCATCAGGGATATTTTTATCGCAAATCTAAATCTAGATTTAGCACATGTCCGTCAGAGATTGCTGCAGGAACCTGATCTGACATACCAGAGGATGCGAGAACTAGCAAGGACACTCATCGTTGCTCAGCAGGATGCAGAAAAGATGCTCAATGGTTCTACAAAGGAAAATACGGAAAATGTCATGCATCTACGTCGGAGGAGCCGTAGTCGAGGGGAACGTCGACAGCGAGCTTCACCAGTCGGTCAGCAGGGATCTGGCGCAGGGAAGTCACCCAACAAAGGAAAACAGTCTCCCAACCCTGAAAAGCGCTCGAGGACGTGTAGCCGCTGTGGGCAGTCTCACCGCTACAAGTGCCCAGCGCAAGGAGTCAAATGCAGGTCATGTAAATCTTTTGGTCATTTTGCTAAGTATTGTTTTACAAATAAAAAAGTCAGTCATTTAGAGTCGTTTAATTCAAGTGATAACAGTAGTCAAGATTATTTTGTTGGAATTATAAGTCATAAGACAAGTCAATCCGACAGTCATTCAAAGTCACACAAACATGTCAAGTCAATAGGCACACCGTCACACCCACACCGACAATCACAGTCAGGGTGGTCATATAATGGCCAGTCACAGTCTAGGAATGATTCCGATGATGAGAAGGGTGTCATATCTGAGAGATCTCATGTAGACTCACATTGTCATAAAAAATATTATAAGTCATGTCTCAATGATGAAAGTGGTGAAAATGTAATATCTGAGAGGTCCAAAAATAGCCTCGGTGATGAATGCAATCACCAGTCTGAGAGATTCAGTAATTATAAGTCATGTCTCAATGATGAAAGTGGTGAAAATGTAATATCTGAGAGGTCCAAAAATAGCCTCGGTGATGAATGCAATCACCAGTCTGAGAGATTCAGTGTCAAGTCAAAGAAGTCAAATAAATATAGTCAAAGTCAAAGTTCATATCTCAATGATGAACACAGACACATGTCTGAGGAATCACTCACTATCATAACAAAACCATTTCATCAAAAGTCATTTGTTACACTTAGAACAAGTACGTCAATCACATCACCACAAAGTCAACAAGTCAACACAGTAGATACAACACAAAACAAATACTATTCTAATCAGTCATGGAACATAAACATTTTAGTAGGTCATACACAAATTAGTTGTATCATTGATTCAGGAGCTGATCTTAACATAATGTCAAAACAAACTTTTCTTTGTTTAAAACGTCATTCTCAAATGACACTTGTCAAATGTCAGATAAATGTCACTGGATTTGGTGGCAAGTCAATACCCATAATTGGTAAAGTCAATGTCAGATGCAGCTTAACCTTGAATAACAGTACTATTATAGAAAATATAGTATTTATAGTCGCAGATTTAGTTTGTCCAAATGTCCTAGGTCTTCCCACTTGTGAGAAATTAGGTATAATTAAAAGAGTTTTTTCAGTGTCAAAACAAAATTTTTGTCAACAAATTCTTACACAATACAATGATGTATTCCAGGGTCTTGGATGTCTGCCTCCTGTCTGTCACCTGAAACTCAAACCTGATGCAGTGCCATGTGTGGATCCTCCCAGGAGAGTACCATTTGCGTTGCTCGATAAACTTCGCGAAGAGTTGGATCGCATGGAAAGAATGCAGGTGATTGAGAAAGTCACTAAGCCTACAGAATGGGTGAATAGCATAGTAATTACTGTCAAGAATTCAGGTCAGTTGAGAATTTGTTTAGATCCTAGAAATTTAAATAAGAATATTATAAGGGAAATCTATCCACTTAAGTCAATTGATGAGATAAGATCTCAGTTAGTTGGAGCTGAATGTTTCTCTCATTTAGATGCTTTTTCAGGATTCTGGATGTTAAGATTAGATGAATATAGTTCTGATTTATGTACCTTTCAAACACCCTTTGGTAGATATAAATATTTAAGATTGCCTTTTGGTATAAATGCATCATCAGAAATATTTCAGAGAGTTATGATGAATTTGTTTGGTGATTTAGAAGGAGTCTTAATATTCATCGATGACATTCTTGTCTATGGACCGAATGAGGCCATACATAATGAGAGATTACATAAGGTCATGCAAAGAGCACGTCAAGTCAATTTAAAGTTCAATAAGTCTAAATGTAAATTTCTAGTTTCTGAAGTCTGTTTTTTAGGTTATGTTTTTAGTAAACATGGTGCTAGGGTCGATCAAGAAAAAGTAAAAGCAATTGTCAATATGCCTACACCACAAAATGTCAAAGAATTGCAAAGAATTTTAGGTATGATCAACTATTTAGGTCCCTTTATTAGCAATTTGTCAGAAAAAACTCAAATTTTAAGAAATCTTTTGAAAAAAGATTCAGTCTGGACTTGGGATGAAAATCACAGTAAATGTCTTAAGAGTTTAATAGATGAAATCACAAAGTCACCAGTCTTAGCTCATTATAACCCCAATATTCCATTAGTCTTGTCAGTAGATTCGTCTAAGTCAGCATTGGGAGCAGTCATTTTACAAAACAATAAACCCATTGCTTATAGTTCAAAAACACTAACAGAAACTCAGTCTAGGTATGCTCAAATTGAGAAAGAATTGTTAGCAATACAATTTGGTTGTGAAAAGTTTCACCAGTATGTATATGGTCATAGGGTAACTGTCCATACTGATCATAAACCCTTAGTCTACTTATTTGATAAACCGTTACACGATGTACCAGCTAGATTACAGCGAATGATGTTAACTTTACAAAAATATGATTTGAAAGTTATACATGTCCCAGGAAAGCAGATGTATATATCAGATACATTGTCTAGAGCAGCCTTAAAAGATCATTATATACCAGAGAATGAATCTGAAATGTCTTGTCATGTCAATTTAATGTATTCAAATTTAGCTGTCACAAAGGAATACAGTACAAAACTGTTACAACATACAAATAAAGATGAAACTATGCAATTGTTAAAGAAATATTATTATGAAGGTTGGCCAAAAAATAAAAATAAAGTCAGTCCATTGGCAAAACCATTCTGGAGTACACAAGCTGAAATTCATGTAGTCAAAGATTTGTTGTTTAAAGGTTCAAAATTAATAGTACCTCAGTCTATGTATAAAGAAATGTTGGCTAAAATTCACGAAGGTCACCAAGGTATAAATAAATGTTTAAAAGTAGCAAGAGATTCTTTGTATTGGCCAAGCATGTCAGCTGATATCAAAAATGTGGTAGAACAGTGTCTCATATGTGCAAAATATAAACCTTGTAATCAAAAGGAACCACTACAAAATTTTGAAATAAATAAGTATCCATGGCAACAAGTTGGTATTGATTTAATGTATTTTGATAACCTTACATATTTAATTGTCACAGATTATTATTCTAAATACATAGAAATAGCTTTGTTAAATAAAAACAGTACAGCCAAAAATGTAATTACACATTTAAAGTCTATTTTTGCCCGTCATGGAATACCTTTGTCATTAGTGTCAGATGGTGGACCTCCTTTTCAGTCATTAGAATTTAAAAATTTCCTACATGAATGGGACATAGAACATAATGTAACTAGTCCATATCATTCACAGTCAAATGGACAAGCAGAAAGTTCAGTCAAAATAGTCAAAAATATGTTAAAAAAATGTAGAGAAAATTCGTCTGACCCATATATAGCCTTATTACAATATAGAAATACACCTAAGAATAACTTACCATCTCCAGCACAATTGTTAATGTCTAGGAATTTAAGAGATAACATTCCAATGTCATACAAAAAATTAAAACCAAAGGTTGTAACATTTAAAAATTATAAAGAGTGTGTCAATAAGAACAATGAAAAAAAGTCTAAGTATTATAACAAGAATACTAAGTCATTGTCAATATTATATCCCAATGATCATGTCTACTTCAAAAGAAAACCAAATTATAATTGGGAACAGGCCATTGTCAAACAAAGGTTGACAGGAAATAGGTCATATATCATTGAGGATGTCAATGGAGTTAGGTATAGGAGAAACAGAATTCACCTAAGGCATAAATATTCTCCTATGTTATCCAACTCGTCGCAGGGGAGAGAGGAAGGTGATAGTCAGGAGTCAGCACCTCAAGAATCCTCATCTCAATTCATAGGTCAAAAGTCAACCCGTTATGGTAGAATTGTAAAGCCAACTAGAAGGCTAATTGATGAAATCAATTAAATGTACTAAAGTGTATTTTAGATTAAGTCATATTTAAGCCAAGATGTTTTGTATTGTAAAACTAAATAAGTACTTGTCAGATACTTTGTATTGTCAATTGAATTTAAGTCAAGTCCGTCCACAGCCTATGTTACATTGTTTGTTAAAGGTTAATTTGAACTTAACAAGGGGGATGTTGTAATATCACATCACTAGTTAGTAAAACTAATGGTCACAACCCTAGTGAGATATATCGGTCATTGTCGGTATGGGTGTGGCCGCCTAAGCAGTGTCTGATTAATCTTAATATTATGTACATGTTCTAAGTCTAATAAATCTAGTATTCACTATATCAAGTGTTTCAATATAAACATTACAGTAGTCTCTAACGTGTCGAACAGAAAATACCTGAAAAAGTTACTGGTCCATCAAGGAACTATTTAAGGGCACTTTGCCCATATCACTAAAGCGTAAGCTTATGGACATGTGTAATCTCCTCATTTGACCTATGGTGTATACAGACTTGGTCTTTGACTAACATCCAAAAGTTTAAACTCAAGGTTTGCCAACCGACCTGCAGTGCTATTCTGACAAGTTGATTTGCGAACTCACTTCTGAATCCGCAGTGAAATAATGTGAAATTAAAGTTTCGTATTCTTAAATGGAGTGAATTCGACACTAGCGCCACCAAGTGATGATCAAAGTGAAAGGAACTAAAACGGGTGAGTATTTTGACGTTTGTATTCTGATTTTGCATTCTGAAATACAATTCACTTGTCATTTCGAAAGTCATCTCGCATCTCACACACGAAATCATCTGTCAAATAAAAAGTTACTATTTCTTGAGTGAATTCTAGAAATAAACAAAAAGAAAAATTATATATTCGCAAATATATACCTATTTGTGACTTTTTGCAGAAAACTTGAAACGGTTAGTATGAACTAACTAATATACCGACCATAAAAAACTCTAAGCACTTGTGAACTTGTTGTGTTTTCATCTATCTCTATCTTTTGTAGATGTCTCATTCTTTTTGATATTGAGCTTACTGAAAGAAGCTGATACCCTAGACGCTGCTGCAAGCCGTCGTCAAGCCCGGAATATTAGAAATCTAAATTTATTGAGCCGTGGTCAAGACTATGTGCATGTGTACAGACTGACAGAGGAGCTTATTAGAAATTTAGAACGAGAGCTTAGACCTCTATTACTAGTGACCGCACAAAAAAGACATATTTATACTACTATAAATAAAATTATATATATATATATAACTATATATAATGTTATATATATAATTTCTATATATATATATACTTTCATAATTGGTGGTAAGTATTAGGTAAACGAAACATTCATGTAAGAAGATCTAGATATATTTTTCTTACAGATTAAGATTTACTAAGTTTGTTTCTCGTAAAGGATAAGAAATAAAACTATTTTAGTGATATTATAGTTTAAGACATTTAATTCTCAAAGAATACAATTTATTTCTTTCTTATACAGTGTATGACCTAATCTAACAGCTTTACACCCAATTGACAATTATTTAATTCACTTGTTATGAGAAATACAAATAAAATTTATAACTTAAACATTACAAAATGGAAAACATTAACAAAGTAAAACTGTTTAATAGATATTAATAAGCATTCTAAACCAAAACTGTGTTGTGCTATTCTTCTATTATTTAGTTTTATTTACACAATGTTGTATTACCTTTCACTATATATGCAACCTTAGTTCTGTAAATATTTTACTTAATCATAAATTATAAAAATGTTACGTTTTGCATAATTATGGTTCGTGGGTATTGACTATAATGATTGATTTGTGCATTATGTTATGACTAAGGTTTATAGCTTAAGTATTCGTTCCAGAACGAGGAAGAAATTGAAGCTATACCTCAAAATATTATATAAGAAATTAAAATCATTAGTGTGATAACATTTTGTTGTTATACTCGTAAATTAGTGAATAAATTTATCCCACTACACTAAGTTTGAACACTGTAATTTATCAAATAAATTATAGCTACCCCGGTCTATGTTATTAGTCAATCCAATAGTCAACACCTTATATTTTTTTTTAATAACTCGTGTATCCACCATTTTGATCGATTACAGCACACACACATATTTATAAATCGGCAGAAGCTAGGCCATATTACCGCTTGATTGCTTCTGCCAGAGCTTTTAAGCCTTCTCCCACAGCTTTAGTAGCCTCCAGAAGCAAATGATCCCTCTCACTGTTGCGTTCCATGAGAGCAAGCATTCGGCTATCTAAATCCAAACGATGCTGCTCTATCTGCAAAAATTTATCAGCTATGCCCATTAAGTTGCTGCGTCGCTGAGATGGTGGTGACGCTTGGGCACTTCTTCTTGTGGCCTGCAAAATCCTGCGACGCGGTCGTCTTGGACCTAAAACAAAACAAGTTTCAGCATGTAAATGGTTTACCGTTATCTAAGACATCACCAAACCTATACGTGGCGCACCCATGCCCATGTATAATATATTTAATATCACCATTGCACCCGTGCGAAGCTGGGGCGAGTCGCTAGTAAGGTACACAAAAGAAAGCAGCTTGCATGTGGTGCGCCCTACCAATTAGCAAACTCTTGCAGCAGTTTTACATCAGTTGAACCTGTACTTGTTTGCGTTGTTTGTTGCGTTTGTAAATATTGCTCTGAGTGGATAATAATTAAATAATTTACTTGTAAGTCTAGATGAAGAAGGTCTTGTAGTAGGAGGCAAGTGGCTTTGCGTGGCGTGGATATTATTATATATTATTAGGCCTGGTGGGACTGCTGGTGGTGGCAACTTCCGTTTCTGGACTCAGAAGATTGTCCTAGAAAATATTTTTAATTATTTTATTCCATTTTTAAATGGTTTACATTTAATAAATAAGAATAATAATGATAAAAACACACCATTAATTCTGATTGGGCTCTCGGACCCAAACTGAAGTCCACGTCAGCTGTGTTCTGTTAAATAAGTATAACTATTAATACTTATATTACAAATTATGTTAAATAAGGAAAAGTGGCCTAATAGTGGATGTCTTTTTTAAGAAATGGAATGTGAGTAAGGGAATGAGACCATTAGAAAGAGTGGATGGCTTTTGCACAGCAGTAGAACAATACTGGATAGCTATATACAATACAAAAACAAGTAAAGATTTTTTTATTGGTATATTACTATTCTATCAAAAAAGTCACGGGAAAAGGTGAATAACATAAAATGTTGAATTTTATCATCCTCAAAGTATGCTATTTCATCACATCAATTCGACCGCTTTTGAACGTATAAAATGCGGTAGTGAAGACATTTCTTCTTAAAGCTTAGTTTTAAGTGTAAAGGTTTTTTCTCCAAATTCCTTAACGATTCAATTTTTTTTATTTATTTCCCGCAGTCCTTCAATATCTTCAAGATTATCTAAAAATATAAGAAAAATTATTATCATATCGTAAAATATATCTAATAGTCAGTCAACAATGATCAAGATTATAATGTCATACTAACTTAAAAACCCGAGATCAAAAACAACTACTTTCTCTTCTTGTTTTTCTTTAAACTTACTGATCATAGTATTTCACAGCTTTCCTACATAACTTTTTATTGTTTTACCCATGATAAACAATTATATTTTTAAAATCAATCTTTGTTACAAAATACTGACAATTGAATTAAATTAAATTAAATTGGCAACATATGTTGCCAATTTAATTTTAAAAAAAACTCTAGGTTGCGCTTTCGTTAGACAGACTCTAGTTACTATACACATATATTAATATCCTAATATACAAATTATGAAATCAGATTCCATCGCAATGGCTATAGAACAAAGTATAGATTATATAACTATAAGTTATAATTTGCTGTCATTGGAATGAAAATTTGTTCTAACAGGAATGTTGTTCGCCACTACCAATGAAATTCAAAATTCATTTTTGCATGTGTCAAATAAAGAGAAGAGTGTCAGATAGATCGGAACAATAATCTACACGATAGTAAAAGGACCATAAATCGGTTACTATTTTATAAACAAAAGTATCAAAACCTTTCTGTCGAAATTTATCGGGATACCATATCAATGATGGCGGCGCCCTCCTTTCTTTTTTATGACTTTCTTGTCAGACTGTAGGTCTAGAGAGTTTTAACTTTTTATGGTGATTTTTTTTTTACAATTTAGAGAAAATAAAAATCTGGTGACTTCTAGTGACTTTTCTATGATCTACACAGTAGTTAATATAATATATTAATTAACTTCTTTATACAATCTATAATATCAATTTTTAATTACTTATAAAGTTACTTAGTTAATAATGTAACGCGCAGTAGTAACACAAAATGTTCATTTGTCTAACAGGGTATTTCCCAATTAGGGGTCATCCATAAATTACGTCGCACGAATTTCATGATTTTTGCCCCTCCCCCCGTCCTTGTCTGAGCTGGTCACATTTGTGAGACTCCCCCCTCCCTAGTGTGACGTCACATATTTTGCTACATTTAGGAATTATTAAATGAAAACAGCGGTTCCGAAATCAGTTTTATTTCCATTTAAACTAGGTGGTCAGCGCGTAACACTAGTAGAGCGAGTGGTTGAGAAAACAATTGGTATCAATTTACACAGATATAGTTGTAAATGTTTTCGAGATATTCGTAAAGTAATAGTACCACCTCCTTGTCACATAATGTCACACTTCGTCGACCCCCTCCCTCCCCCTTAACGTGTGACGTAATTTATGGATGGCCCCTTATTAACGAAAAAAATATTGCAATGGGTTAATATTAATTTTGTTTAATGGGACGTAACTACAAAAGACGATACAGTTAAAATTTGAGCTCAAAGTGAGCATTGAGCAAATATGTACAAAAATACTGCACATTTCGACACATAATGCATTTAATATATAATTTAGCTGTGGTCAGTTCTGTCGCTGCCACACACGAACGCGGAAGTTGAGCGAACGTTCACTATAATGAATATTGTTAAACCGAAACTACAGAACAGATTAGCAACAAAAATTCTGAATTCGATACTGTTGATCAGGAAAAAGCTAAAAATTAAAAAAAAATCCTGTTATACAATAGGCGGCAAATAACTTGACTAGAGATTTTTGTAGTTGGGTTTTTTTTTATGGTAGGTAAAATCATCCAATGACAAATCCCGCCCTTGGGCGGAGCGGGAAGTAGTGTCAGACTCTTACTGACTAAAAACCTACCCCGTTCCTTCTTTGCCTATAGTGCCGGGGCTGAGTCTTCCTCTCAGAAAACGGCCCTTGACCCCAGCAGGCTTCGATCCTGCCTGCCTGCAGTTAGCAGGCAGGGTAGTTGGGGTAGCTGGAGCATGTCAGAATGTATGGAATTATGGGTGGTGGGAGTTTCCCCCACCACAAGATATCGAGTCAAGTTATTTGCCGCCTTCTGTACTTATGTTTTAACCAGTGGAGTTTTTTCCAAGTGACGAAAACCGTCAAAAACGTAAATAAGAAAACTGCAACATCTACGAGTACTTTCTTAATACAACCGCGAGCTTCAACTTTCAAAGCAAATACAGAGCACACTTCACAACGGTAGGCGAAGATGATAGAAACAATAGATTCTGATGAGGATTTAATTAAACTAATTAATTCTGATACTCAGTTTTTGATTAATTCAAATTGAAAGGCGAAATTCGTCCACATATTTTACATATTTGTTTTTAATTACCAATATAATTAGTATTTTTGTTGATGAAGATTAAATAAAACATTTAATGACTTCTAGTGACATTTGATTTAATTTTTTTACCCAATCTAGTGTTATTTAACTAAATGTTTGGCGAGTTTACTTTTTCCAAAGCGGCAACACTGAGTAGGTAGCTTAGTTTTCAGTATGGTATCCCTGAAAAGATTTATGTCAACATTGTCAACGTCGCGGTGGTATATTATTTACGGGATTCTATAGAATTTATTAGAAAATATATGTTAAGTGTAATGTTTTATTTTAATTAAGTGTTGTACTTAGAAATATGAATACTTCTGTAGAAGGTATCATCGTTAACAACTGTCAATACGCCCCGATTTACTTGATACAAGATCCTGGCGCCACTCAGGTAAAAACTGTTATCATTGTTTAAACGCACATATATTTCACTTTATGTTTAATTATATTAATTTTTGTATTCCCAGGGTAATACATACGTCCTCGCTTCAAGTAATGTAGAGCAACCCAAACCTGTTAGTAATAACCTGAAAACATTCTACGAAAACAGTGGAAATATTGAAAATGGATTATTAAACGCAGATACCGGTATCAGACCCAATGCGATCAAAAAGAAAGAAAGCATTTTAATCAGAAATAATTTGAAATTAGCAAGTTTTTTGTTGCCCAAAAATGATAATGTAAATAAACAATATGTAGTTGATAACATTGTTTTGAAACCTACTACTACTACCATCACGACCACTGCAAGCACACCAGTAGTACCAGTAAATCACCATCCAGTAAACACAGTACCAAAAATAGATATCGATAGAAAGATAGTAAAACTCAAGGAGGTTCCGATTATCAACAGACATCGGCCTGAAAAAGTTTTACCAAAGATTAAACCAAAAGAGAAGTAAGTTTACCACAATTTTTATTTACTGTCACTAATATGGAAATAAAGCATTGATTATTGTTTGTGACTAGCAAGTCTTAATTCTTCACTTGTATGCCTAATGATGGCATTCTTCCTTTCATCTGGTGATGGAAGTCCCAAGATTAGTTAAAATTGCTTTGAGCTATTATAATAAGGCATATTGATAATTTTCCTATGCATTTTTGTTTGACCAGGTGTTTAATTACTGAATGCCTACCTGGGTAATATCTGCAGAAACTTCTTTTGATGCATAAGCTCATGATAAAACAGCACACTGTAAATTGTAATAGACACCTTTTCACCATTCTTATTGGAAGATTCTAGTAAACAAAGTGTAAAAGGGTATATCTACGTAAACCTTTTACATAAACATGACTTTACCTTTTAAAAATTCCCAACAAAGAAAAAAAACCCTTACCTAACTTATTTATAGCCATGTCTGATTTAGTGTTTATTAACAAGATTAGCAGCCACATCCTATTGCAAAATAATTTTAATAATAATGTTAATATTTTTCCTTAAGATTAATTTAAAATTCTTTATTTTTCAGCGCACCCAACCCCCCTCAATCCAAACATACATCAGTGCAATTAATAAAATTAGGAGAAACTTATCATAGGTAAATAATATGATTTTTATTGTCATTCCTCAATAGTTAGTACAGAAGGTCAAAATGAAATTAGACTTGATGAACAAAATGTATTTTCAGTAGGTGAGTATGTGATAAAGCATGCAAGTCTATAATGTTACCCATTCGATTAAAATTGAAAGACATAGTCCGATTATAAAAGGGGGAAAACTTAAAATTCATCAGGTAAATGGCTCAGGGGGTTCATACTCACCTTTGACCCTGCTAGGAATTTGAACAACCTCATTTAGTTTAAATTGATGAATAAAAGTATTTATTTAAACCTATTTCCAAATTCAAGCAATTCACTTTCGCTTGTTGGAAACTGTTTGTGTAAAATCAAGAGAGTCAGTCTTTCTTGCTTGGTTATTAATGAGCTTTATTTAAATATGATTTTGCTATTAAAGTATTATTCATGAAAACTTAACTGTAGTACACAATTGTTACGGTACTTACCCACAGATAATGAGCTCAGAACTGACTCATGTTAACCCATTATCTCCCAATGATACATGATAAGATTGTATTAACACCGTTTTATTCTCATTTTCAGTCTAAATCATTTGAGCGATGAGCAGATTAAGATGGTAAATCAAGCATTGAAAATGTTCAATGATCCGGACAAATCAACACCGGAGCCCACCTATGATCCTGTTACAAATACTAAATATATTTATAAGTAAGTTATTCTGTCTGTATTCAGTCCCTACATATATTAAATCATCAGTTGGCATGACTGAAATAAATAAAAATAAAAAAACATGGATGATGTGCATCTAATTTTAGAGTTGTCTCACCAAGAATAATTATATTTTTAGGGTTGTCTCTCCAAAAGATTTGACAGTTGTTGCTAAAAAGAAAATATTACTGAAGGATCGAAAGAATCTTACTAAAATTCCGAAGAAAATAGAAGAAAAAGTTGTAAAGCATATCAATCCAGAAAAAATTGTGAAACAGGTCAATCCAGAAAAAGTTGTGAAACATGTCAATGCAGAAAAAGTCGTAAAGCATCTCAATACTGAAAAAGTCGTAAAGCACATGATTCCAGATAAAGTCGTCAAACCCATTACTACGGAAAAAGTCGTAAAGCCCGTTATTTCTAAAGAAGTTCCGATTACAAGGGAAGATATTGATGAAGAGTTTGAGCCTGAGCCTCCTGCTGAGGTATTGTGTTAATCTCTTGACCACACTCATCAAAAAAGCAAAAGCGTGCTCTCGACGCCAACGGACAACTCCGTAATTTCATCCTTTATAAAACAAACAAGGAAATCAATACTTTCTTATCAGATTTACTAACATATAGTCGAGACTGTGGCGTGCTGGACACATTTTGCTTCATGTACAGTCATGTGACTGGGAGTCATATAAGAAGACAGTATGAAACAGAAAAATACTAATAAGTACTACCATTTATTTCAGGCGAAAGTTACAAGGAGTGGGCGAAAAGTAAAATTACCAAAACAGATTTTACCAGAGGGAGCTCCTCAAAAGACACGGAAGAAAAGTGGAACCATTGTCTCTTGTTTCCAGTGTGCTGCTGTAAGAATTGCAGTACTTATATGCCTTTTTAAATCTTTGATACCTTACTGAAGTTAGTGTTAATAAACAAAATCTTTACAGGACTTTGGCAGTTTATACCGCCTTCAAAAGCACTATGAAAACCATCCCACACATATACCTGCAAAAATCCATTCCAATTTATTCCATTGTTTACTGGCGATTATCAAGAGTGGTTCAGAAGGAAATAAAACCAATATATTTATACAACAGTTGGAACAACTAATTGTTAAACTAAAGTCCCTACTGCCTTGTTTATTGAAGAAGGTAGATGGGACAGATGGCCAACCATGCACAATCAATGAAGACATTGGCAGGTAAATGAATCTCACTTATTTATTTTTTTGTTAACTTAATTTTTTCCTAGATGCTCATAATTCACACTCATATTTTATAAAATTTAAAAACTAATATTTTATTTCTCAGACTTTTTGGCATGAATCCTGGAAAATACAACATTGATGTAGAAGCATTGAATTGCGTCAAAGATAAAAATGGATACTGTGTCCACAATCCTCCTAAAATCAATCCAATCATCAGAGATCAAAATAAACCTACCCCACATTTACTAAAACATGCTGATGTACCAAATCCTGATTATGAAACAGAGAACTGTGCAAGAATCAATTCTGTGGCAAAATGGCCAACTGTCAGTAAAAGAATTTGGAAGCTCAAACAAAAAACACATGAACAAAGTGCAAAGAAAATGAGACTGAAATCTGAGAGTGATACCCTCATTGAACTGGGCACTGAGGACTTTTTATTTCCACAAGGAGAGACTACTACGAATGCTGCAAGTATTATTCCCGAAAATAATATGAATACAGCAGATATTATTTCTGAAGAGGATGTAGATAAAATGTTGGAAAGTACACAAGATTGCAACATTAACTGTGAACCAGAGCCTGAGCTGCAAACTGATAACAACATGATGAGTGAGCATGTGCAGCCAAAGACTAATTATGTCCAATTCCACAGTGCTCACTTCGACATACGTTCATCACCAATCAAACCATCTTCAACAGTTTTTCGTAAATTTCAGATTAATCCTAGCAAAATGAGCAATTATGATGTACAAGTCATACGTTCATTAGAGATGGTTAATAAAGCTCCAGACAAACAAGTGACTGCACCAGATCCTGATAAAAATATACACATATCCCTGCCAAATACTGAAAACAATTTGAATCCACAAAACTTAGATAACAGACTACATGTTAGTATGCCAAATGATGATACCAGGCCACATATCACTAATTCCAATAACGGCATACATGTTACTATATCAGACAATTTACTTGACACACTGACGAGCTCAGATAGCCAACATGCTACCATGTCACAATCACACAAAAATGGTTTACATTTACACACATCCATGGCAAATTCACATAATAGGTTACAAGTTACAATGTCCGATTCTCAAGACAGACTTCATGTGAACATGTTAAATACAAATGACAATTTACACATTACAAAATCTAATTCGAATAATGATTTGCTGGACGAAATTTCGAATCTGGATATTCCAAACTCTAGCAATAATTTACATGTTACCATACCTGACACAGAGAGTAGGCTTCATGTTAGTATACCAAATAGCGATAATGGTTTACACGCAGCTATACCGAATTCTAATGGCTTACATTTAACATTACCAAGCTCTGATGAAAATTTACGTTTGATTATGCCACCATCAGAAAACAGTTTAGATGTAAGTATATCAAATAGTGATAGCTTACATGATCTGTTCAAAACCGATGTAGATTTATCATGTAAAGACTCAGATGTGATAGACCCTGATCTTAAAGACTGGATTATTAGTACAAGTGAGAAATCAGAGGATGGATTCACTAAGTCTAGCAGTTTGATTGCACCGTCATTATTACATGTCAGAGATAGTGTCGAGAAGTCGTTAGACTCACACAAAAATGTGAACCATTGTGGTGATATGCCATCATTGGATGACTCCTCAGACAATCGCCTTTTATCAAATCAGGGCGAATCAGTATTAAACTTTTTAGACACTTTAGGCAATGACTTATACCCAGAGACTGAGATTAGAAATAATAATGTGGACTTCCAATTGGATCTGTTCACATTTCATCATTCATAACTGTATTAGTGTTAAGAACAAAATTAATATTAAGGAGTTATTAGAAAATTTATATTTAAGCTTATTTTTAGAGAGATTAGATTCGTACTTACAGTCATACACTAGTTTTATTTATTTATCTATATAATTATTTACATTAAAATGATTTTATATATCCATGAGATTAGGTAAAACTGCAATTATGATAGCACTAAAAATGTAATTTCGTAAATAAATGAATTCTCAACAAAGTTAGTTAATGTATTTGTTTATACTTTAAAATATATTGTCACAGAAAATGAACCTGCTGGTACAATTAATTTGATTTAATGAATAAATTGCTATATAAAAAAAAAACAAAGATGTTTTACTTTTTCATTATCTAGTAAAATACTTTCACCAGAGTGAAATCATATTTGAAATATTTAACAACTTAGTTATGACTAAATATTAATAATTAAAAACTTAATTTAAGCTTGTAAAACTGGTCGCTCATTCTTCCCTTCTAAGTTCTGGTTGGTGAGAGCATAGCCTGTTCCTCCTCTTTGCACCATTATTATGTCTTTCTCCTTCAACTTTTCACCTGTGAGTGGATGCATCCAATCTTTCTTGATAATCTTCTCAACGCATTCCATGGTGACTACATGTCCGGTTGTTCTGTAATTTGATAATGTTATGAGTTTTAAAAAACTATACTAGACATTACTATGTTTAGGCATTATGGGATACAAGATTATTTGAGACAGTGACCATGGCCCTGTAAAGGACAATTGAATGAACACAGATTGGTTTTAATCAACATAAATCTGATACACATTCCTGCTTCTCTGAGCATAAGTTATTTGATTTTCCAACTTAAAAATAAGGCCTTATGAATAGCAGTGTCTTGAATTTGAAAACAAAAACACTTCAATGTGTGTCTTCAGAAATGAAAACCTAGATTTATCACCAATAAAGGTGTAAACTGTGAATCCCCAAGAGGACGCCAGCGTCCGCACACCTATTGTCTTTCTTTTGTCTCTAATTACGGTAATCAAAAGGTTAAACAGCAATATTTTTGAAAGATGAATACCTTAACCCTTTGAATACCATTATTAGAGACACAATAGAAAGACAATAGGTGTGCCCCAAGCAGACACCAGGGGCTTGAGTAATTAAGTAAACTTATCAAATCTTGGATTTACCTTATCACAGCACAAGGTACAGCATTACTGAGTATGTCATGAGTGACGGGGCACATGTATCTGTTCTCCTTAGCTATCAAGGACTTCTTATCATCTGGGTCATTTACTAGAGTCCATTTCACTTCAATCAGATCCTTCATTTTCAATGGCTTTCCACTAATTGGACAGCACACTGTAGGATCAGGCTTTTCCATTTTGGAAATTTTAGCATCAGGCAGCTGGGAAGGCACCCAAAAACTGGGCAATTCCTTGGCTTTGCCATTTGCAAGATTTGATATTGATGATGATGTAGATGGCCCACCATCAGCCTGTTGTTTACTAGAGATATTTTTCTCCCTGTTCATGAATTTAATCAGGTTCGCTTCTTTCTCAGCTGCTGCCAGCTCTGCCATTTCAGACTCTTCTTTCTTCAACTGTTTCTCATACTTCTTCAACTTACGTGTGTATTCGTTCTTCTTAGTGATTATGTATTCTAATATTGCTTCTTTGTCAAATAAATATCCTTCTTTAGTAATAACAGGGTTCCTACAAGGCTGTAAAGTAAGACTACAGCAATCGAAGCTCTTCACAGAATCCTTCCCAAGTCTTTCGTTTTGTGTGCCGTAACCAGACGCGGCAGCATCTTTTTTCTTTTCATGGTACGTGTATACAGCACCAGCTGTACAATTTCTTGCATGTCGAGTCATATTTAAGCCACAGTGCCCGGAAATTAAAATCAAAATATTTTACTGTAATTCAACAAACACAACTGGAGAATGAAATTAATGAATAAATCCACACAACATGTGAATAAATCAAAGAGAATACTTTATTTACGTGAATTTTGACACATAACATGTCAATGTCAAAAATATCATTAAAAAAAATGTTGAATGAATGAAAGACTCGAATGATTTAAACCGGATATAGATCACACTGGCTAAAACACAAAAACCATAGACACTATAGACAGCACTATTACACTGAAAATTTTTAGTCGATAAAATGTTCGATTAAAAATTGGAAAATTATTTTTTAATTATATTTTAAATACGATACGTAGTATCTCTCTGTAATCTGTGTAAATACGGCAGCCCCTGATCTTAAAACTGCCATAACGGAGAAATAAATTATCAGACAGCTGCTGTCAGCTAAAGAAAAAACAAACGTCAACACAACGGATGACTACGTCTTGTTTACATTTTATTTCCGTAGTTTCACGAGTTTCTCTTTCGCGATAGGTGTCTTTTTGAGGGCAGTTCGACATAATATTAACATACGATAAAACCTATCTGTGATTACAGCAATCTAATCTGTTAGATTTAATTATAATTCACTCGCAGTGATAAAGTTTTTGAGTGTGTCGACCTAATTCATATTAGCATATTGGACATATCGTTTGGTGTGCAATAAATTAGTTGTGTTTTCAGTTTCGTGCTGTTTATTTTAAGTGAATAATGAACTTATCGTTCGCGGGTTGTGGTTTCCTTGGTATCTACCATGTTGGTGTTGCAGTGTGTTTTAAAAAGTATGCGCCTCATCTATTGTTAGGCAAAATATCTGGTGCCTCTTTTGGCGCCCTATCATCTTGCTGCCTGCTCTGTGACCTGCCCATTGGTAATACACTTTCTTAAATTGGTATTCACTTTCTTAAGGAACCTCAAATTCTTAGATTTTAAGAATAAATATGAATTTTAATTCGATGTTGATGTGAATTCTGATCACTTTTTATTAAAGATAAGCTCGTCTGTTATCACTATCTCACCAGCTTATTTGAATTTAATTTAATAAAAAATAAAGCAGCTTAATTGAATGTGCGGTTCTTTGTAACATTTAATGTATACATAATTTAATAATAAGATAAAAACAAAAAGTAGAAGAAATAATTTCTTATAATTTTATTCAATTAAAAACAATGCCATTATGTATATATTTTAATTGACAAATAATGAAACAAAGTGCAGCAAAATTTATATAATCTAAATAATTTTGATACAATCAACCAAGTAGGTAGGTATGTAGTTATGAGTAGGTAATTAGTCATCATAATAATTATTGTAAAAGAAGAAGATGAGACAAGGCCACAATGCTAACTACTAGTAATCTTATACTCAGAACTTTGTTAATACAAATATAACTTTGGTCACAAATATAACTTTTAGTTTATATGGAAATTGAGTTTATTTTAGAATGACAAAACCTGGAGGAAATGATTTACAACAATTTTTGCTGCAAAGGAAACTCAACTTTGCTATATCAAAATTAGGTTCTTTATCCCAAACTTATTGCTTTATAATATAAATTGGCTAAACTGTACTATACTGGACAGCGAGTTTTGAGCTCATAATTTTTTATTGAAAAGGTTTATGTCTAAAAAGTAATTATGCAAAGTTTCAATGTTAGGAAATATATAGTTTTTGAGAAAAAAAATAATTAAAATCGATAATTTTTCATATTATTTGACGCCATTTTGATGGGTTTTGTTCACTTTTTATTTTATTTGTAGTTTCTATGATAATGAATTTATTAGTGTTTCATTTACCAACCTCTTATTATATAGTTTTTAGTAAGAAATAATAAAAATGAGATGAGACAATTTGTTTGCGTACCAAATAATTAGGGCACCCCGACTCGGATAGATTTAGGTTAGAAGGGGATGGCAGAGTCTAGTGAGCGAGCGCAGCGAGCGAACAGACCCTGCCATCACTTTCGTGGTTATTTTTTTTTAAACCACCCAGAAAACTATATTTTAGTACTCAAATATTTAGTGGTAGAGCGCTCCCGGACAAAATTTTATTTTATTTTTTTCATTTTTAAATACCTGAAAGTATACATTTGCTACTGTGGGGGGATGGTCCGAGGGGTAGAAGGTGACACCATCCTCTGAAATCCCCAAGTTAGACCCAAAAATGCATAAAATGTACGATTTTTTGATTCCTAACCTCAAAATATTCAATCTTGAATATCTCCAAAAGTATGCGTTTCCTAGATTCAGGAGGGGGTTTGGGGGGGTGGGGCCATCCCCCCTCCCCCCTCCCCAAAAAAAACCCTTATTTCGCTGTCCAGTATAGTACAGTTTTACCCAAAATTTTAATCTCTAGTGCTACTACATATTAAATCACATTTCATAGTTTTAGGAAATGTTTATTGATTTTTAATTCTTTTGTTTTTTATAAAAGTTGAATGATTTAAATTCATATTTAGATGGCTCCCAAGAACAAAATCTTATTAAAAAAAAATGAGAAATTGTGTATTTTATTATTTATTTGTATTTTATTACATTGTATAATAAAAACTGTATGGTTTTATTTTATTTTTTTCAATATCCTTTTACAAGGTTTTTTTCATGGTAGGTAAAATCATCCAATGACAAATATCGCCCTTGGGCGGAGCGGGAGGTAGTGTCAGACTCTTACTGGCTAAAAACCTACCCCATTCCTTCGTTGGCCATCGTGCTGGGGCCGGGTATTCCTATCAGAAGCTGAACCATGACCCCAGCAGGCATCGACCCTGTCTGCAGCCAGCAGGCTGGGCCTCTACGGTTGGCTGGGCCTCTACTCCTTGAGACGCGCGGGAACAGTACGCGCCGTCGACGACTCGGGCTCGGTCCGGTCGGTTACCGGACGATCGGACAGCGTGCTAACCATTGCACGCCGTCCGCAAGCCCGCGCCCACGGTGGCCAGAAATAAGGATCGGAATCCCGGCGGCGGCTGGGGCGACCGCCCCGTTGCCTCTGCCTGATGCGGTCGGCCTCCTCCTTTGCTAGCATTACTGCTTCACAGAAGGAGGTGACCGCTTGCCATCCCTCCTCACTCCGGACCATGGCCTGAACCAAGGCCCGGCGAGAGAGATCGCTGCCGCCGATCGCCCCCACGAAGATACGGCGATGCTCCGCCCAGGCGGGGCACACCTCTACACGGTGGAGAACACCCACCGTGTCCTTCGGGTGTTCCGCACAGTTGCGACACCCGGGCGAATCCTCCGCACGAATCCGGAACAGGAATTAAGCGAACTTGCCGTGTTCGGTAAGCAGGTCCTTACCGAACACGGCGGAAGTTTAGAACGCCGTGAGGTCTTTCCAGCCACGCCTCAAGGATGGGCCTTATCGCCTCAATTGTGGCATGTCCCGAACGAGGTTGCGATAGTCGCTGACGCCATTTCGCCATGAGATCCCGCCGGAGCTCTGTCCGCCATGCCTCGACTTGTCGCGGCAGCCGAACTTCGCCCTGGCGTTGCATCTCCATCCTTTTACAATGTTGGGTTTTTTTAATAAGATAGTGTTTGATTGGTTATTTCTAATTGGTTATTTTTACACAGAACTTCAAAACCTCATTGGTACCATACTGAATAATTTTTCATAAATGTATGATTTTGTTTTTGGGACCTGTTGATTTGATAAATAAGTATTTAGACCATTTCAAAGGGTAATAAGGCTGTAAAAAAATCAGTGTTTGTCGGCATTTTATTTTAAAACTCTATACTGTGTTATCCCAAACTGTGATGTAGCCAAACAAGTTGATATCATAATAGTATCACATGCCTCTTAAGAATACAAATAGACAATGAGTAAATAACAATTTTCAGGAAGAATAATAATTTCACTTTTTATAACCATATAGGTACAGACGCCAGCACATCAAACTACCTAAATCTGTCTTTCTTTAATAGATTTTCAACCTTATCACAATAGAGGAAGGTTAATGTTCGATTGGTAAAATTTGACAGATTGGGGTAGATTGACGTGCTGGCGTCTGTACTTCATCTCCATCCCATCAGCTAAGAGAATAGAATAAACTTTATTGTACACCAAAATAGTAACAAAATGAACTGGACAGAATGCTGAACGAAAATACGTATTTGTTTGTAATTAGTCATATTATACAACCATGACGAAATAGAAACAAAAATATTTAGTTGGATTAATCCGACATATGCAGAGTATGGTTTATTATATGTAGATGGATTTTTTTTTTTTCGCTACTAAGAAAATACCATAGTTCTTAAGGGAGCATTTATTAAAAACTGGCATACCACTAAAATATTTATAATAATCTAACTAGCTTATTTATTACCCCATTATAGTGCAGAGGCCTTCGTCTCCCTATTTCACTGAATTCGGCTAGAAGATCCTTGAAATGTACTGTTCCATTAGGCGCCCATTACACGCAGGGCCGGCCTGCCCATACAGCGAACGGAGCGGTCGCTCCAGGCGCCAAATCCTAGAGGGCGCCTAAATGGTAAAAAAAATTAAAATAAATTTCTCAATTGTCTATATTTTAAACGAAGAGATGAACGAGACACGCGCCGCGGGCTTTCTATTACTTCTGAAATCCTAGTCGACCGTAGACGGTATTGCGCTTTAGGTATATTTTATTAGGAGCAAACAGGAGAAGCGCCATAATTGGATCTCGCTCAATTCTAAAATTTACTTCGGGCCGGCGCTGATTACACGGTCATGCAAACGCCAATCATTGCCATCAATCATGAATGATGGTGAATGATGGTTTTCGTCAATCAGTACCATGCTACGTCAATCATCCCATTACACGGTAGGTTATATGTCAACCAAAATTTTGACTGTGGCAAAACTGACATCAAAACCTATCGTGTAATGGGAGCCTTAAACACCACACAACATTGACAGAGTGAGGTGTACATTTTTACTGCTGACAAGTTTTGTCCTGCTCTAGCAGACTACTGCCATAAAATGTGCCTTATTTCAAGTTTGCACCTGTTTAATCCTCAACATTCTTATTATTCACAATCAATAATCTTAACAGCTGATATCCTATATTCATAGGTTGTTGACATTTACTGATAAGTACTTCACCTAATTAACCTCAGATTTGATGATAGTGCAATATTAGTTACGTCGTTTCTATCCGCGAAATGGATTGTCGCTTTATTTATTTTTTAATTGCCGCACTGTATTAAGCCCTTGCATTAACTCACACTTCTTTTATAAGGATACTAGAGAGGGCTAATCAACCGGGCTATTGGGCAAAATATCTATGGCAAAAACCCTTGCTCATCTCTAGCGAAAACGTGTTCACAGCGCGTAATGCGCATTGGAATGCCTCGACTGGATTTTGTCGCGCTGCGTATATTTACTGTCTAATATCTATATCGCTAATGTTTTGTATGTACTTTCTTCCTACCAGGTGAGATCACAACAGATGTTTTAAGGGTAGTGAGCGAAGCGAGGGCTGGCTCCCTCGGGCCGTTCAGCCCTTCCTTCAACATTCAAAATGTCCTCCTCGAGGGCATGCAGAAGTACCTGCCCCATGACGTACACAAAATCGTCAGTGGCAAGCTCCACATTTCCCTGACGAGGGTCTACGATGGGAAAAACGTCATTGTCTCTGAATTCCCGACGAGGGAAGACCTACTACAGGTGAGCATTAGAAATCTTTAATACCTATTTGTCTTCATCATATCATTTGATAATGATATGAAGATATAATATTCAAAAATATTGAATTGGTTGTAAAACACCACGCGCAGTCTGTGTTCAGTAAACCAGTTGACCCTCGGTCTACGATGGGAAAAATATCATTGTCTCTGAATTCCCGACGAGGGAAGACCTAACAGGAGATCATTAGTAATCTTGAATATTAGGTTGGTAGGTTGACTGGTAGAGAATGCCTAAGGCATTAAGTCCGCCTTTGTACCTTTGGTTGCATGAAGAATAAATAAATAAATAAATATCTATTTCTCTTCATTTCATTTGGTAATGCGTCTCTTTTGTACCAGCCATCTCCTGTTCTCCTCGTGGTCCATGGATTTGTTTTGGGTTTTGCTCGCAGAATTTTAACCATATCACTTTTGCAACCACTACTCTTAAAATATATTTCCTAAATATTATCTTTTACAAAGCGCGATTTCTTTATAAAGGGGTACCTAATTAATCTGCATTTATTCAAATGTATGTCAAGTTAGTAACGACCCCTTTACAAATTGTAGGTCGCGGGTTTAAACCCAACCAGGCGCATTACTTTGTGTAATTTATTTCTTCGCTACTGTTCTCAAAACCAAATTTGGTATCCAAAAACCAAAAATTCATACACCAATCCGATCTGGGCCCGCGTGGTGGATTACGGCCCCCTAAGTCCCAGCAGTGGGAACATTATAAGGTTGAATATACCTACTATATTATGTCAAGTTATTATTTGCAAAATATGTAATACTTGACCGTAAAGTTACATAACTTTCGCAATGGACAGTGTTCGCATGTTCTTAATGTGGCATACTTTGCTTTAAATTGATGCTACGGTTTTTGGTTAAAATTTACATTAACCTGCAGCATATATCGTCTCGTAGAAAGTATTCAAGATTTTTTTCGGTAAAATAACACAAAAATAGTCGGGCTGAGATTTTTTTTCTTCAGATCCTAAAACGGCCAAGTAAAATTTTAAAGTTGTCCTACTTTCAATTGACCGAAAGACATAAAATCCATAATTATACATTAGTGACTGATGACCTCTCTAATAGGTCTGTCTGTATCTAAAATATTCAATAATATATTTTTTTCTAGGCGCTGTTAGCGTCATGTTTCGTGCCAGTATTCTCCGGGCTGCTGCCCCCTCGGTTCCATGGCATCCGGTACATGGACGGAGGCTTCAGCGACAACCTGCCTGTGTTAGATGAGAACACCATCACTGTCAGTCCCTTCTGTGGCGAAAGCGATATTTGCCCCAGGGATTTGAGCTCACAGTTGTTCCACGTAAGTATTTAAGACTTCCTGACATTGATATAGGAAGATACGTTACACGCTAAAAACGCAATCAGAAAACCTGGAGTCGAAACTCACACATCGCAAATTTACAGTCACTGATAGACAAGGACATAGATAAGAGCCGGCGCTGTCGTACGAGCGAAGTAGCGTTAGCCGCCAAATGTCGAAAGATCGTCGTAACCGATGTCAAAAGTGCCTCAGAGGAACAATTTTAGCGGTCCACACGCTAGAGGCGACTCACCTATCTTCCGCTATTTTTTTTTATTTAATCTACGGCTCCTGCACTATACCACAGAATAAATAATAGAACAAGACTATACATAGATTTTATGGTCACAGAGGATGGATGGTGATATAATATCTACGGGCGTAATATCTTGACCGCTAGGAACTTCGAATAATTGATTGCGCAGTTCTTTTTAAGAATCGTCTATGGCGAATGCGTATTTTTAAAACTTGAACTATGTATATGGGACCAATCTTTAACTCGATTTCCCTATGATTCGTGTATTTCGAAAATTTTTCGTCTGTACATTAGACTTCAAGTAATATTGTACTTTGGTCATTTATTATGCATGCTTATTAGCATATTCAATGTAAACACATGACTTGAATAGAACAATAAGCTATTGTACAACATTCCAGAACTCCTCCTCAAGTCCTCCATCTTTTTAACCTCAAGTCATTGCTATCTGGCTTATGTACCTAAAAATGTGTCCATACAGGTTATCGTTTTCGTAACAAATCTATTTATATATTGTTATTGTTAAATCTACTAAAAGACCTAATATGTGTTTCTTCTCTAAGTGCGACGTTATTTTACCTCATAAAATCGCTATAACATAACATTGCGTTGTAAACCTTTTATAATCCATAAAAGTGTTGAAAGAAATTGTTACGTGACTATCACGTAATCCGCTGTGAAACATTCGACCTTCTAACTCAAGTTCACGGTTTCGATGACTTCATTTATACAGTAATATTTTTCTGTAACGAAAGTCCAGATGCAACACATGCATTTTATTTCGGAACTTTTTGCTCCCTACTCTTCGCAACCTCCTAGCACATTAAGCGCTGTCCCAAATGCTCGATAAAGGTCCCATATATAATAAGAGTGTAAGATCATATTTTTAGGGTTCCTTACACGAAAGACCCTATAACTAAAACTCCGCTATCCGTATCCGTCCATCCATCCGTCAGCAGGCTGTTTCTCATAAAATGTAAGAGGTAGAAAGTTGTAGTTTTTACAGAATTTGTATTTATAATGCCATTACAACAACAAATAATAATATTAAAATAAAGTTAAAATTAAATGAGGTTCCCATACAAGAAACGTTATTTTGTTGGCGTTTTTTTGCTCAACTTTAATATTGTATTATACGCCCCTTCGTGAGCGAGTCCGACTCTTTTTTTTAGTATTCTTCAGCTTGGAACTTAATCTAAAGAAATCTTCTTTCTCTTCAACAGGTAAATCTGGCAAACACAAGTATAGAACTATCAAAACAAAACATGAACCGATTCGCGCGCATTCTCTTCCCGCCAAAGCCCGAAGTTCTAAGCAATATGTGCAAGCAAGGCTTCGACGACGCACTCCGATTCTTGCAGAGAAATAACATGATATCTTGCACAAGGTGTCTTGCTGTCCAGTCTACTTTCCAATTGCAAGATGTTCTGGATGATACCACGTACGAATACGATCCAGACTGTGAAGAATGCAAGACTCATAGACAGGTAAACGTGAATATAGTGTTAACGATTCGCGGGGTAATCCTTTAATTTTATGCGTTTATCGGAATTAAATTGAATTATAATCGTATTGATTTATGTCCACCTATCTGCCGGTAATTTATCAATGCAAATTTATTAGTTTGATAACTTGTAATCTCTAATGTTTAAACAATGAATTTTGTTATTGGTGGGTGAATAATGTGATGCCTAAAATGTCAAGCAATTTTGGGCATTACATTTTATGCTACGTTTACATGTGAGCCCAGCCTCGGCCAATCATCCACTTTAGGATTTGGATTTTGATACACCACTGATTCACTAATGCTTGTCCCATTTTTAGGACGCGTTAGTAGATGACCTTCCGGACACAGTAATGACGATATTCCAGAACGCGATAGATTCAGCTAACAGTGGGCTCGTGAACTGGGTGATGAGACAGAGGGCTATGAGATACCTTACACTCCTCACGTTACCCTACAGAGTGCCTATCGACATTATGTATGCTTCATTTACTAAGTGAGTATTTTTTATTTATAATGAGGTTTTAGTCAACTGGACCCATTCGACATGGAACCGCGGGATCACTCAGCCCAATTACATTTTGAATGGGTCGACTGGACCCTCTGTCCAATTTCATGACAAGTACAGTCACAGTCTGTCGAGTGAGTGATGCCGTAGTTTGATTTCGTGTGGGTCCAGTTGACTAAAGACTATTATTAAGTACTTGAAGATGATGAGGACCCTATTTAGAACCGTAATAGAAGTTCAGCATTTTATCGGTTCACTAGGGTTTGTATTTCTTGTTATATTAATCTATTTTGTTAGCTCATGTTCAGTAAGAGAAAAGCTAAAAATAGACATGCGACTAGGCAATCTGCAGTTATAGTTCTGGGTGTGACAAGTAGTTTGTACGTAATTGATCTACAAGATTGACTCGTTTTAGTTATGCCGATTACATGTAAATTAACAACTCTCACCATCCAGCAATTTAATCATAATCTTGAGATGGTGGCATATTTATCTCACTAATTCATCCCTTCCCTTTGGGTAAAAAGAAAGTTACTTTCCGATCGCGACTTCCACGTTTTAGTTGACTGCCCTTATATGTAAGTACGTAACTCTTGATCAGGTTTCTTTTATAAGTACTACTTGCTGGTGTCCGCGATTTCTTCTGCGGCAGTCTTTTACAACAACACAATTGCATTTGGTCACATTTTCAAGAAGTTTTGTATTGTGTGGAACCCTAATTCTTTGTCTAATACGAATGTAGCCTAAGTTACTCCATATAACATTAGCTGTCTCTGTCTATCAGTGAAAATCGATCCGGCCGTTTCAGAGATTTTTTTTTTTTATTAAAACCCGGAATCGTAAAAAATTACGATTAAAAACCTATTCTGACCTCTGTTAATAAGTTTAGATTAATTTAACAGGCTATTTAGAGCTAGTTAGCTCTATAGGCCGAAACACATAACAGCGTTGCGGCGCCGCGCCGCTAAAATCGGCGGTGCCACCCACCGCAACGCAGAATTGTGCCGTATGCACCGCGGTGTGAATACCATAGCTTTATTAAACGGATATAACCAGTATCTTCTTAATAACAAATAGGCATAAGTTTATTACGATCTATGGCAGAGAAACGCCTATCCACGCTCAAAAATCTCGAGAAACTGATCCCTGTAGGAAACAACAATAAACGCTAAAAGTTGCGTTGCGGCAACGCGAAAAGGAGCGGCGGGTGGTACTGCCAATTTTAAACGCGGCACTAAAATCTGCGCTTTGGACGAAGGACCGGGATTGGCTTAAGATTTGAGAAATACCTGAACATCAAAGACATAATAGAAAACTCTAAAGTGAAAAAGGACGTTTATTAAATTACTACCAAATTACAAAATTATGATGGATTTTCAAAAACAATTGGGTACTTAACTGTATGTTTGGACCGAGACGTTTTGGAGTGGCAAATGCGTACCAATGCGTACCAGAGGACACTAGTATTGGATGCGAGACGCACAGGATCGATCGTTGTGGTGTGGACGTCTTTCGGCTGAAATTATGATGGCAAAATAGTATGGGGGCTTTTTTTTATGTCTGCCTCATATATTTTTATAAAAAAGTAGAGTCAAGTCGTCCCCGTATTAATTTATGTAATACTTGTGAATGTGATACCATGGCGTGTAAATAAACGTACCTTTATTAGTAATTATTATAATGACGGTATTTTTGTCGTCCTCTTAAGCCTTGTTTACGGAGGCGCGGCGCGTTGGGCGTTCGTCGTACATTGCAGCAGCGGGCCGCGTCATCGCTCGCGCAAACACAAACATAATTGGCAATGTACGATGGACCGCCTAACGCGCCGCGTCTCCGTAATCGAGCACTTAGACATTCCAATTAGATAACACTTTTAAACAATGCTCTGTAAAAAATATTAACCTATCTCTTTGGTACCTACCTACTTACTTAATTTATTTCTCCATTTCAAATGAAATACCTAATGGTATTTTAATTTAAACAGACAATTTCAAGTGAATGTGTTCATTTGTATTGTTTGTTTGCGTCAATAGCAAATTGTACTTTGTAGATAATTATATTATTATGATTTAGACGCTTTGTTTGTACGCGATAACATTGTAGATAAGTTTAGGTACAAAACCAACAACTATTTCAACTAATTAAACATTTTTTTTTAACCAAACGGTAAACTGATAAAAATGGACAGAATAATAGTTATGAAAAAGCGAATTATGTCACTTTTCTCACTTTTAATTCTATTTTTAAAACTAGCTGTCCCCAGTGGTTTCACACGCGTCTTTGATTACCACTCCGCCCCAGCCGTAGCGTGATGCTCTCCAACAATAAACAAATTGATTTGAAACTGATTAGCTTAAGAGATGAGATTATATAAAGCTGAAAAGTTTGTTTAGCGCATTGATGAGCTAAACAAACTTTAGCTTTATAATATTAGTATAAATGTAGTATATTTTTTCTTGAGTTGATGTAATTATTTGTACAATACGCTCGCGTTATATAAATCGAAGCTATCATTAATGTGTGTTTCAATTTAACATTATTATTCTATTAATATGCCATTGTTACCACATTCATGTCAAGGGCAACCAGTAAAGAAATAATATAGTAATTATGATAATTATTATTGTGATATAATTACTTATAAATCAATTTTTCTGGAAAGTAAACAGATCACAAGTTACTGAGGTTAATGGACAAAATGAAATAGTTTAATCCTCGAAATACTGATTATAAATTATTATTCATTTATTTTAGAATCCAATTAATTATTGATATGCAAATAATAATGCTCAGTAAACGTTGTATATTGTAGTAATAAATAAAATAAGAGAAACGTTGCCAAACGTTGAATAATATAAGATTTAGCAATTTCACGCAACCGGTCTGTAAAATCTTTACATCTTGCGACCACCTAGTAAATACTGTTGGTATGTCCACATTGTCCTCGTGCACTAAATTCCAGTTCCAATTGAGCACATAAAACGTAGTCATAGTCATTCAAAAAGAGACAATTTGCCTTACAAAGCATCGGCACGGCTGGAAATGCATCGGAAAGCACCTTGGTGTTGCTGACGTCTACAGGGTGTAAGGAACATCGGCGTACAAACTGATACCATGAGTTCAGTACATGATTTTGAAAGCGTTGATATTTTTCCTCGACTCTTTTAATATCCACGTTGTTTTCTGATGTTCATTTTACTTTTAACTAAAAAATCATGAGTAACTAACCTAAACTAACCTAATAAATTGTTTTAATGAAAGAAGTGAATTATTTACTTTTTAATTATTAATATAATTTAAAAAAAAAGACTGTCCAGAATCATTTACTGAATTCATGGTGACTGACTCAAGTTTTAGCGTCAATGTTCCTACCACCCTGTATATGTCTCTGGCGCCTTGGGTAAATGTGAAAGCGTACTTCAGGGCCCTAGCACCAGGCAGACAATGAAGGAACGGGGTGGGTTTTTAGTCAGTAAGACTCTGATACTATCTCCCGCTCCGCCCAAGGGCGGGAGATGTCTTTGGATGATTTTACCCACCACAAAAAAAAACCCTGTATATGTGGTTGTAAACACTTTCCACCTAGGTCTTCCATGTTTGACATACTGGCCATTAAATAACCTTACCATGATGTGCTTTAAGATCACTTTCCGGCTTTTGTCACTAACACATCAAACGCTTTTTAGCTATGTGGGAGATAGAGTAGAAACGCATGCGGTTCAGTACAAAGTGGCTGGGAATGTGGTCGTCCGTAGAAAGAGGTGTATCCGTCACAACAACGTTATGACTAGGTCAGTCCTTTCAAAGTTTCTGTACAAGGTGGAAGGGTTGTCTGTCTGTAGTACTGTGATGTCCGTTGTTTTATGTGGTGATGGCTATAGACTGTTTTTAACCTCCAATGCAGAATAAGAGGCGGTTTAGGTTTAAAATCTTTTTCTACCTGTATATCTTGTTGGCATCAAGTTGGAAACGAATGTACTAATTTCAACGTGGTATAATAGTCTTAAAGGTAGCATATCTGTGTTTTGTCTTTTAATTGTGATTGGATTGTAGAATGTAGAGAAATGTTTAGTTTCATTTAAGCAGTGTTGTCCTCTTTCTATGCATACTATTCCTTCTATATTATCGTCTCTTTGTGAAAATACATTGATGAAACGGTCGCTTCAACAGAGCTATGTATTGAGATTTCTAGATGGTTAAGCCACATAATTCGCGGAGAATTCGAGGGCCATAAACTGAATGCATTACACGTTTAATTTCTGCTAGTGGTTTCGTTTGAAACTAGTGGCAAGGGATGACCATCTTTATACAGGATACAAAAAATTCGCTTTCCGTTTTTGTCTGTCGATCCGCTAAACCCTCCTAAACTATGCAATGTATTATGATGTGATTTTCTCTAGTAAAAAGAGTAATAAAAGAAGGAAGTCTTTTTTTAAGTAGTTGCTCGTTTTGCACCCATGCGAAGCCAGGGCGTGTCACTAGGCACACTATTTTCTAGTTAGCTTCTGCCAGCGGCTTCACTTGCGTGAAAGTAGAAAATATATACCATTATGATATATGCATATATTAATGTGTATATGGCATTATATTTATTAATATATGCATGAAGATTAAATTAATAAAAAAACACTGGGATAAATTTATAATAAAAATCTATAAAGTCACTCAATGATAAATAAGTAGCTTTCTACTAGTGAAAAAAAATAAAAATCGCGCCAGTTGTTTTTGAGTTTATTCATTAAATATAAAAATACTAATCTTTTATCTGTATAATAATAATATAAATCAAACGAGTCTTCTAGATTATGAAACCATCGCATCTTGCTAACGTCATTAACTTGACATTATTATAATTATATATAACCTATTTCTGACGCACACACACGTTTTTTTTTTCACAAACAGTTTCTCTGCCATATATTACAAGAACATAAAGTTTATCTCCGTTGCGTCTTCTCTATCTTGTTTCGAACTGATTTATTTTAATGGGTCAATGTCAACTGGCACGATTTCTTACTGTTTCCTTTCTACACGAGATGTTTCTGATTGGATGTTACGTATTTAGTTTATCGTACCACTGCTATTGTTGTATTATGTAAGCACTTAATTGCCAAAACATCGGGATAAGATCTGGAAATGTTTTGAAAAGCAATTACTTACTTTTGTAAATGTTTTTGTTTAAAGAGCAATATGCTGCGGTCGATTAACTTTAATGTTTTCGTTGTTACGTCAAATTAATTGATAATGTAATAGTGTTCTTTTTCCGGGATTTTGTTTCCTTTGTATGCCATAAGAAATTGCCACGGATAGCTAAAGATGAAAGGGAAATCTACAAGTTCGTAGGTCGCGAAGACGACAATGATGAGATGGGTGTGTGGTGTGAAGAGAATGGATAAAGTGAGAAAATATTATATTAGAAGAAGTTTGTAAGTGGCGCCAGTGACTGAAATATTGAAAGGGAATCGTTGTTCTTGGAATGGCCATGTAAAGAGAAGGGATGAAATGCATGTTAGTTTAAATGTTAGGAGTGTACGTGTGGATGGATGAAAAAGGAGAGAGACCAAAGAAAAGATGGCTGGATCACACAAGGAGTGATACGAAAGAAAAGGGAGTGATAGCGTGTCGGGTGACAGGACAAAATGGAGGAACAAAAAACGTGTTGCACCGGCCCCAAATAAAATGGGACAAGGGTAGGAAAATAATGGATGCCCTCGAGAATTTATGCTCGTTACGATTCGTCATAAACTGGTTAATCTTAGTCTTTCCTCTAACCCATTTCCATTCCTATCTCATTAGTGTCACTGAAAGATTTAAGGCAGTTGGATCGTTTCTCTGGGACTTGTCGAAATTCATAGTCTCGGCGGTTTTTTTGGTCGTCACTTAACTATATTGATTCAGACTTTCAGGAATAGCAGCGAAAGAAAAAAGTATGAAGACATAAATCCTTCTTTAGTGAGAATCTGCTGAAATCTCTCTCTTTCTAAACACATCTTGCTGGTTTCTTGTTATTTGTAGACAATGATTTCACCTAAGGGTGGGCTTTTTGAGTACAGGATTGTTCGAAAGAGTCATTGAAGAAGACACCCTGAAACGTCAAACTGTAGGACCAATTAACTGCAGGACCGATGGTGGGCTTTAGTCAGTAAAAGTTTGACTATCTCTTCCTGTCCCTGCCTCTCCCAGAACAGGATTAAGGTTTTCCCACGCCAAAAAAGGGTGTGTTGCTTTTTCATCTTGTTTAATGTATTGTTACGTAATACCAGAAATTGATGTATCCGATAAAACTGTACAATGGTAGCAATAATAACGCTATTTCTGTAAAACTAAATATTTAATCAGCTTTCTTTGGCTTCGATAAGAAATGCGTTGAGAATTATAAACATTGAGAGATAATGTTATGTAGCCTAAGAAGATTATGATTTGTTTTAAATTGGTAATTACTGTTTTAGTCAAAACATGTTGAACTTTCTAAAGACGAAAATTTAAATGACGTTGGAAGCCTTTGACTCCTGCGCATATGTGACGTAACATCGCATTATGAGATTTAAGATCGTGCAAGACTATTATTATTAGGCAAGTTTAATAAACTTTTGATGAGTGATGCAAACCTTTTTTTTTTACTTCTATTTCGTACATATCAACTTTTAATGAAAGATATTTGTTATGCGGTAATAGTTTTTAAATTTTCAATCATACGACTGTTTTTTTTTTTTATTGGCACACGTTTGATATCTATTTTACCCAATGGTAAACGGCATTGTGGTCGACGATAGAGCACGTTTGCTTAGAAGAAAACTATTTACTGTTGACTACTAGGTTATTGCTGTCAGGAAACAGACTCCGGCAGGGAATTCCAATCCTTAGCTGTACGCACAATGAATGTGTTCCCAAAACATTTTGTAAGTAATTACGAATGGGATGTCTACCATTTTTTTTTTTTTTTATTATTGATAGGTTCGCGCTTGACCGCTATCTCACCTGATGGAAAGCGACGAAGTATGTAAAATGTACTATATACTTATGTATGTACCGGCGGCATAAAGCCATATGTCTAGTGGTCCGATGATAGAATGGCCTGGGCGAAATTAAACTGCAATTCTGATGCACATTCTCCGAAATATAAACGTTATATAACCGACAAGCTAGCAACTCTGCGCCGATGCTCACAACTTTGGAGGTTTGACTCGACGTGTTCATTGCCGATGATCCTTTTAGCATGTTTCTCAACCCCTTTTATGCTCAAAGTTGCATTACATGACCGATAAACTTGTCCTCCATGTTTCTAGACGATTTAATCCAGTTCTTTAAGTAGATAAAACCAATCAAGACCTTTGTCGTTTCTCTCCTAATCAACTAAGTATGAAAGTAAACGACCACTTTGACCTCGGACCAAAGTTATCAGTTTATAATACTGAAAAATATAAATTGATAAAATCGTGTTGTCCGGCAGCTAGTAATTATTTCCTGTTGTGTAAGTACCGACTAGATTCTTCTATTGACATATAATAACTTACAACATTACAAATGTTTACATGTTTTTTTCTCTGTCAATTTATTCTTGTACATATTATTTGTATTTTTGTGTTACTTTGCAATTATTGTCTATTGACTTTGAAATGGCTCAGGGTTAAACATAATTTACGTATGTCATTCAGCCCATTTGACTCCCAAACAACCTGAACTGTATCTACCTATTTACTTTATTTTAATCAGTTTTACTTTATTACTTAAAATACTATTTTAACAAATACTTTAGTACGCAAAATACAATTTTTTATCGTAATTTCAATTATAGAGAAATAATTTACTAAAATCCCATAAAAGGCCAAAATACGTTAGTAAACCTTACCGCCTTATTCCATAACGCCATCTAAATTAGTTCCGGGATTATTACCGGGTTTAATACCAATTAAACGCGATCTAAATCATCTATTATAAATGTAGTTTTCGGGACTATTATTAAATTAAAATTTAATCCTAGTATAGGTATATACTCGTATATACTCGTATATACTAGGATTAATGAAAATTAAATCTAGTAATAGTCCCGGAACTACTTTAGATCGTGTTTTGGAATAAGGCGGACAGTTTCGAAAAATACCAAAATATTGATGCTCGTTCCCGCACTGATAGCATATATCTTAATTTTTTCTGTAATTATTTACGATAAATACTATGTTTTACCAAAAAAAGGTGGTGAAACCTTTTTTAATTTACCTTGGGGATCTAAAGTAGATGCAAATAGTTAGTTTTGAAGTCACCTTCCTCTGTCCAATTGTACAATTTGATTAACTAATTTTGATTTTTAATCTTATTAGCTTGTGTGACATTGTATTACTGGATTTAACATAAATTCTTTTTCTTTATAACGCGAACACTTTCTGCAAGCAGCAGACATCACGTAATTCGCAAAAAACGTACCTAATTTGATAAATATAAACGTCACGTTTTAGCGCTTGTGCCATTTATCAAATCTTTTAATCTCTCTGATGTTATAGATAACAAATTAGAATGCTTCTTTACACGTGTTCGGCTTCACTACATCCGCTTTTACGCGAAAATATCACGGAACCGTTCCGAAATGAAAAAGAACCCAAATTATTCTTCCGACAAGAACCACAGTTTGTTTTCTGCTGGGTGGGATCACAAAGGTACATTGAATGCAATCATATGACCTTTTCATAATATTAATTGAAATTGATGTTACGGCAGGCCAAGAACAGTTGTTATTTAGTCTGGCTTAGTTGTAGGCGGTAGTGTCTAGGGATCTAGCTAGCTGTCCAAAATTATTTACCAGGCTTTTATCAGCGATTTAGGAATAATTTTAATCATCTCTTTAACTAAACTACGAAATCCTGCATCGCGCGTTCTCTGCGCTATTTGAACATATACAACAATCCGAAATCATCTATCGGGCAGTTACTCACCAGACATAACACCCGTCTGGTCGGAGGATCCTCCTTTTTCAACGGAGTTTTGCGGGACTACACTCTGTTCCGCTTACTCTAAATTGGACTTAAAATCGAGACAAGGACAGAGAAGATTCCAAAAATAAGCCTTCTAAAGGGTCGACCTTTGAAGATCAAATGACCTGAAAATGTCGATGAAAAGATGTCATTGATGGATTGGTTCCTGTTTGCATAAGTAGATCCAATTAAAATATTTCTAGTCTAACAAAGCTCTCTTATTCCTCCTCCAGATTCGTAACATGTACACCGAAGATGAGCAAGTCGCTTTGGAAGCTGAGCCTCAACATGCTGCAACAGCTTCATGGATTTTTGTATGCCACCCACGACCGGTCGGAGGCCGCCGCCAGGATCTACTACAAACTAACCATGGACAACAAGATGGATACTAATGATGGCAGACAGCTGGATAGAAGGTTTGTGACCTTTAATTACACCTATATTGAAGTCTAATCTCAGGCCCTATTACGAGCTCTCAATGTGATCCATTTCAAGATCGAATCTGGATTGTTAGAGATGGAGCAATACAACCTTAATTTTAGTACGAGTATATACGAAACCCGAAACACGGGTCTAGTATTTTTATGCAAAGAATCTATGTACAAAATTTCATAGCACTATCATGAAAAATCACAAATTTATAAGCTTGTTTTGTTTACTGGTAGTCCGAAAAATACATGGGCACTGGGCTATCCGGACGATTGAGAGGTTGTTTGCCCCCTCACCCAGCTTTGCTTTGGCGGCTAATGCCGCTATGACCTGCCGTGACCTGTGTTGTTCTTAGATGAAGTACCGGAGTTGAGTTGAAGACGAGGTAGACTTAATGATTTCGGTGTTAAATGTTTTTGCCAAAATGCGCGCTTTGTTCTCGTTTAATTTTAAATATTCGCTACTTTTTGTTTGTGTTCTTGTTTACTAATGATTCTTTGAATTCATTACGTTAAACGAAACGAGGTGTCAGTGTTCATATTATTATTGTTAGAAGTTTTTTGGCTTTTTATTTCAGATGTGACATTGACAATTAGAATTTATTATTTAAAATCTACCTACATTTAATTAACAAATAAACAGAACTCATAAGCCCCTCGACCACGGCGACTTTTTGTAGCGATGCAGTAGCGCGTACGCATCGATACAGTCGCGATGCTATAGCGCGTTAGTGGCGCGTTGGCATCTTTTCTATAGCGCTTGCAAATACGACTAAAGCCGCGTCTTCGTAAAGACGCGGCGCGTTCGCGGCGCGTTGGGCGTTCGTCGTACAACGCGCGTTAGTAGCGATGCTGTCGCGCGCTTACGAAACACGCGACAGCATTGCTACAAAAATGGGCAAGGGGCCATAAGGGTAGTTTAAGTAATTCTTATTGTTAGTAAGGGGTCAATATGGTTAAAACGGCCATGCCGAAAATGTCGTATTACAAGACTCCTG
The DNA here is from genome assembly GCA_958295575.1 of Leucania comma. NCBI lineage: Eukaryota > Metazoa > Arthropoda > Insecta > Lepidoptera > Noctuidae > Leucania > Leucania comma. The sequence continues at coordinate 22,146,153 of OY282467.1, read as the reverse complement.
ACTAAACAAAACCTTCCTATTATAATCATAAGATAAAATAATTAAATTACTCTCATTATTGTGTACGTACATATGTAATAAAACTATGGTATCATTTTATAACCGTAATCTAATCTCTACGACCTTCGATAGCCGGTTAAACTTGACTTTGTGTTCGACAACAATGAAGCCAGGTTTAATGTCCGCCATCTTGACGTAATCAATAGCTGCAGAAGTACAAGCTACAATATGTCACGATCACTACACTTACGGCTTTCATATATTTGTCTTAATCATTTCCTTGTTTTTTTTTTTAATATAATAAACTAGTCCTTGACTGCGATTCCACTTGCTAAGCAGTGATGAAATCGTTGATGGTGGGGATCCCGTTTTATTTCGTTTTTACAGTCCATCCTAAGGTTGTCTGGTAGATATCGCTGTCAGCGATAAGACCGCCATTGCACCCATTTAAGTTTTTCTAAAAGTTATGTTACTATTTTGGTATACAACATTTATTTAATTAATTATTTAAAATTTCAGTAACAACACCTTAACAGCTAACGCCAATGCGATGCTATTACGTACATGCCCATATTATTAATTACGCTTACACAAAATTAGTATACATTAATACAAATAAACATCAGTGGAAAATAAATAAAATTAATTGCTCTGCGTATTCTCAATGCATTTAAGTGCACTTGAATGAACTTCAGCAGGCTGCAGAACATAATTTATTCTATCCTATTCCGTGTTGGAAAACATCGTGAGGAAACCGGCATGTCCTAAAATTTAAAACTGGGAGACTTTTGACATCCCAAACGGCGTGATGGGCTCCGGCTCAGTAAAAGGCGGATTATGCTATCCTATGGATTTTACTTCATCAACTTCTATGTTGATTTTCCGAGAACAGCCTCTACAAACCAATAGAGTATTTTCAGATTCCACCTTCTTTCGAATCTCAACATCTCTTGCATGCTAACAATTTATTTTGTGATGTGTGTACTGTACTCATGTTTGAGCAAAATAAAGGATTATCTTATCTATCTTATCTAATTTCATCTCATTTCTTCTCATTTGGCTTCCTGAATTCTTGCATCAATCTATGGTGTGCTTTATATTTTTAGCAATAGTATTCATTCTGAATTCCTCTGAGCATGCGCTGTGCGAAAACCAAGTGCGTAACAAATGAAAACTACGTCATGCCGGAGATAAGATATAGAGTTGCTTCCGTTTTGCTAAATATCGAATTGTATTTATATGGTGATGTCAATATTTTTGATGTCATTTCATGCAATGTTATGCCATATTATGTAGGTATTAACGGGGCCATCATGTGTGTTAACATATCAATCGTTCCAACGAGAAAGAAGGATGGAGCTTTACACCCTACATAGCTCCATCCCAGGGGCGTAGCTACCGCCGTATCTACGATACGGGGCCCCCGCGCTACTTGGGCTCCGATGCTGACAAAAATTCGCAACATGTTATCCACAATCGTCTCTTTATTACAAATGCTTGGTTTACCCAATAAATCAATAAGATATATGTAAAAAAAAAGCACGATTTTTTATTCGGGGCCCTGTGGGACTAGCTACGCCACTGCCCAAATCTTTTTAACAATTCAGTTAAGGTGGTCAAATGGATCGCGTTAAGATCTCGTGCTAGGACTCCTGATCGTTTTTATTTGTACAATTGTGTATTGGCACAAATTATTTTGAACTGTAACGAGTCTTAGTCTCCACATATTGTCTTCCTTATCCTTACATATTATAAAACAAAGTCCCCAATCGCATCTGTCTGTTTGTTCACGATAAACTCAGATTTTCATGCAGTTTTCACCAAGTGATCCATGAAAAAGGTTAGGTGGATACCTAATGCTTACATTATTATAGTAGAGAAAAACCGAGAACTTTTTTAAGAATTTTAACACCTGTGTCTCTATTTTATCTATTGTTAAAGACATCTACTTGAAAAACCTTTTAGATGAACTTAAAAATATTTGAATAGAATAAACTTTATTGTACACCGAAATAGTAACTAAGTATTTCAGAAGAAACTTAAATCTATGGGTACAATGGCGGTTTTATCGCATACTAATACGTATTAAATTAATTAATTACTTGCACTCAAAAATAGTAGAACTTTTGATTGAAAAAGGTGAAGGAAAACATCATAAGTAAACTGGCATGTACTAGAACCAAAATTTCGAAGACAGTCGTGCAATATTCACCAATCTGCGCTAGACACATGTGGCCCATGTCCTAAGTCCCAACAGTTGGAACACTAATAGGTTGATTATGCTATGCTATGCTATACTCAGTGATAAGGTAAGCCTTTATATTCTGATCAATAAAGTACTGTCATTCCAGTTACGTATCTCATGTTTATTGCAACCAGTTTACACGAGATAAGAGTCATTTACTCGCACGTACCCACTGCGTAGTAGTTGCATGAACGTAAATATTTAGGTATCTAGGTATATCATCTCCGTTTGTTTGTTGTTCTTTATACTAAACGGTTATACTATCTTTGTTTTTGTCTATTATTTTAAGTAATGATTCAGTTTTGAACTCTAGAGGCTACCGCGTGTCCAAACAGGTGCAGTTCTAATTAAGTAATTATATCTTTAATTGTTGAGTCGATAAAGTTGCATTTTGCATTCTCTTATCCAAGATGATGTGTCGTATGACGACACGTGTAGGTAATTATAACAAAAACATGTTTTAGTACTTAACTCTGAAACTGAATTTAATAATTAATGGAAGGACTTTGAATGCATTTTTACGATTACGTGTAAAGTTTTTGTTTTCTATATTTTGGTTATGTAGCTTAAAGGTTTCTGTAAGTATATTATTTACTTACAATTTGTTAAGACGGGCGAGTCATTGGTTTATACACCGTTAAATTTTGGTCATTTTAATCCCGTGGAGGATCGATCCGGTACATGAAATACTATCGATTTGTAAAGGTAAAATAAATTAAAATAGCTACGCATGTACGAAATTATTTTATTTCTTTAAGTAAACGAGTCAATGACCTTGTGGGTAGTTGTCGGTCGTTGCGTATTAACTACCTACAATTCATTCAACTCGCTCAGCTGACTTTAAAGGCAAAGAAATTAATTTCGTACGTAAATTTGTACGAGTTTAAAAAAAGTACTTTTCATTACTCGTGGTCAGAAAGTAGGTCTGAAGTTGCCTGAGAAGCGATAAAACGATCAAAATGTAACGGTGTATTAATTACTAGCATTTGCACACGACTTCGAAAAAAAAAATGTAAATGTAATAATTAATATTTATCATTTTCAATTTTGATTAAAACATAACAGTGTACTTACATGACGTATGTTATCAATTTTTCAGTGCATTCGTTACTTATATTAAATAGAATGAGTACCTACACTAATCTTGTTATAAACTTGGAACAAAGGGCTCAAATTCCAATATTATATCAAATTATAATATCATCAGAATCTCTCTTTATAGTCACACAAATATTCTGTCTGATTGGAAAGACCGCGGTCCTGGAACGTAAACGGCAACTGAAGAAACTCGGGTAAATGTTAGTCAGTAAAAGTCTGACACTCCCTCTCGTTGTATCTGGAGCGAGAGGCGTTATTTAATAACGTTTCAACTAAAATATAGTATTTTAACCAAGTCATAAAACTTGTAGGTCATTGTTGTCTGCCCTTTAAAACATTCCGCTAATTAATATGATTATCTAATAATACCTACGTATTGTGGAGCAATTGATGGGCCAATCTAATTACAAAGTAGGATATCTATAGAATAATTAGATATTATCTCATAATTGCTAGATATCTATGTCATTGTGATGTGTGGAATGTAATGTTGCTGACATAACCTTTTCTACCTACTTGTAGTTATTTCTGGACATTATCTTGGCATATATTTAAAACTGTGAAGAAAGTGTCAAAGCATATGTCTTGTGTTGGAACAAGAGTGCTTTGTCTGTATAACCAGGACAGTTATACAAATACGAGACATCTATAAGTTCTACTCAGTTTTCTCAAAAAAATTCTTTAATGGCATACTTTTTTCTTTTTAGTAGTCTTTTAGCGTATATTTGCCAACGTGTCAGTCTCCCAGGGGCCCCGTATCAAAAGACCCACAGGGGCCCTGTATAAAAAAAAAATGGTGCTCTTTTACAAATGCTTGGTTTACCCTACGAAACGGTTGTGGATAACATGTTGCGAAGTTTTGCCTACGTGGGGGCCCCTGCAGCGCGGGGGCCCCGTATGATTGTTACGGCAGATACGGCGGTAGCTACGCCCATGGTTTTGTGACCTGTAATTTTTGTATTTGAATTTAAACCATAACTACTTAAACAATAAATTAGGGACAAGTTTCATGATTGTTTAAATAGAGATTTAACGATGTGAAATTAATACTAACAAATCAGTGAAAGCATTTTCAAAATCCCTGATGAATTAATTTATTTTAATTTACGCACAACGATTGCAGTCTCTCACTGGAAAGTGTCTATAGATATTGTCAGACCACAAATCACTCAAATTCATAAAAATTTGTAAGTCGCACATGCGCTCTCGCGCCCTTCTTGTGATACAATACATTTGCTTGTTTTTGATTTATTGATATTGTAAGCTAACACTCAACGACTGCAGTCTCTCACTGGAAAGTGTCGTCATTTGACCTAGATGATATTGTCAGACTACAAATCACTCAAATGCATAAAAGTTTGATACTCTCGCGTTCTTCTTGTGGTGCAACTGCTTATTTTTGATATATTGATAGTGTAAGTTTACGCACAAAGATTGCAGTATCTCACTGGACAGTGGCGTCATTTGACCTAGATTGTCGTCAAATGCATAAAAGTTTCTAAGCCGCATGTGAGCTCTGGCGCTGTTTCTAGTATAGCACAACTTCTTGGTAGTTTTTTTATTTCACCTCAATGCTCAAGGGACCCTTGAGCATTTAGGTTACACATTTACTAATTTTTTATTTATTGAGGTTTTATAATGATTCTTTCTTAGTTTTAAAATATTTTCCTAAAATGTTTCCTGATTAATGTTTTAAATTACAACAGCGCAAAGACAGCGATATGTATAATTTTTTTGATACCCAATGAGTACTTTTAATACCTATTGTCCTGTACCATGTAACGTACATAATATTTTTTTCAATTTGTTTAAATACCTATTAAGTTTTATTTATTAGTTTTATAAGAAGGTATGTATTTACTTAATCGACGGTTGATATATAATTGAATAAACAAATTTAAAAAAAAAAAAAAAAACGTAGAAAGATAAGGGAGAACTTATCTACAAATATTTTATTAGAAAATTCAAAGGTCTTTACGGAAACGATACCGTAAGGCAAGTCTGCAATTAACGAGGCAATTATTCATCAAACATTAAAACAGTAACAAAGGGAACACAGCTGTTTGATTGATACCGCGACAAAGACTACTATCCAAGTGGCCCATTTCTCGAGTTCGTAGATCTATGTACCGAGTACCGCGGTCCTATCGCTGCTGATAACGTTCACTAAATAGTTTGTTTGCATATTTGTGTAAAATATGTGTGAAATATAAATTAGTAAATTGATTGTTGGTGCTAATGTTTCACGCTTGTTTGATGATTTCCCACGGTATTTCAATACTCATAATTGCGTTCCATAATGTTACATAGTTGATAATGTTGTTCAAAAGTAATTAAGTAATTTATATCATTAACTTTTATGTTAGAATTCGTATATTGTTAAAAATGTATCATAAGAATTTGATCAATTCATGTTTAAAATGATCTGGCCAGTTTAACTTTGCCATATGACAAGTTGAACTGGATAAATAATTTTAAAAGTTAAACTTTAATGATTTATGTCAATTCCCGTATGCCCGACCCGAGAATCAAACCTAAGAGGATCGATTCCCGGGTTTGGCAAAAAATGCTATTGGGTTTATTAATTACAAATTAATCTGTAACAGCCCAGAATTTGGAAGTTTGTGGTGTGTGACCCCCGTGCCTCCGAAAGCACGTAAAGCCGTCGGTCCAACTCCTGATTTCTCTCTCCGGTCGTGTCGGATTGCCATCCCATCAGACTATGAGAGTAAAGGAACAGTACCTCTACCATGAGTTTTAAGCAATAGTATTCGTCGCTACTCGATATCGACGCCGTAAATATTTTGTATGGCAAATTTTGCAGCGCCTCTAGCGGTCACTTGCAGAACCAAAATTTGCCATACAAAATATTTACGGCGTCGATATCGAGTAGCGACGAATACTATTGCTTAAAACTCTTGGTAGAGGTACAGAGAGTGCACCTGTGTCTGCGCACACACTTTTTCGCTATAATATCTCCTGCGCACTTGGTTAATCTCTATTGAGATTGGCTACCGTAATCTTTCAAATAATTCCGCAGCAATAAAAGGCATCAACTGAATTTAACCTATATTTTTAAACTGATACTTAAATAATTAATCTTAAAAGCCTGTCGTTGATTGATTTATACAAGAAATTATATAAGACGAAAAAATAATTTGCTATCTCATGAATGTACGCATGATTATCATCTAGTGAGATAAGGTAGTGCGCAGTTTGCAATAATTATACTATTTTTTTCGCAAATAATGTGTGTCACTAATCTGGTATTTCGAATTATTTGACCAGATAATCTAATCTGCAGCCTTGGGGGGTGATCTCAAATTATTTATTATTCTGTAGGCAGTAGGTATTATAGATTAAATAGTTTAAATAAATAATCCTCTTAAAGTTAAAACAATAGAACAAAAACGTGACTTTTATTATTGTGGTTTCAACATTATTAATAACTTGCTAATTATGAGTGGTACGAGTTCACGAAGGGTTCGATACTACAATATTAAAATCCAGCACAAATAAAAAACGCCGATTAAATAAATTTTCTGTTATGGGAACCTATTTTAATTTTATTTTTAATTTGTTATTGTAGTGGCAATAGAAATATACATTTTGTAAAATTTCAACTCTCTACCTCTTACGGTTTATGAGATACAGACAGATGGACGGACGGACAACCGAGGTTTAATAACACCCTGTTATTGGCGTTGGGACCCTTTGGGTACGGAACTCAAAAAGTACATATAAGTCGATTTATAATATCGACCAGTTACGGTTTGAAATACCTGTATTTTTCTCTTATTTAATATGAAATTACAATCTAGTGTTACATAAAACCATATTCTATATTACATAACAAAAAAAACAACAACAACAAAATCTAAATATAGATAAGTGTTAACCTATTGCATATATTTATCTATATTTAGATTTTTTCATATGCTAAACAGATATCTTGTAACTGATGACTTCACTTGTTTGAGACAAACAAGATTAAGTAAATGTTACAGGACAAATGTCGAAAACACAATTTGCATACGCTTTGAATTCTTTGACAAATATTTCAATATTCACAACCATATCCGTGTTCACAACACATTATTTAGTCCTATAATGATGTATTGAGTTCACGATCGCATTGACCGTACAAAGGGTAATTTTTTATTTACTACGAAAAACATAGATCCATTATTTCAGTTCTCGTTGCGTAAAAGCGAGCTAATCTTTAACAATTTTAAAGTCATTATGCTATCATTGTACTGATCTGAAAACAAAAGAAAATAAAAAACATAAGACTGATTGTTGTAAGCCTAAGGTCCGTCGACCACGGCGACTTTTTGTAGCGATACTGTAGCGCGTTCGCATCGATACAGTCGCGACGCTGTAACGCCTTAGTAGCGCGTTGGCTTCTTTTCTATAACGCATTGAAAATGCGACAAACGCGCGTTAGTAGCGATTGTGTCGCGCTCTTACGAAACGCGCGACAGCTTCGCTAAAAAAAGTCGCCGTGGGCGAGGGGCCTAAATGGTCCATTAATTTCACTATCGCTAGCTTCTGCCAGCGGATTTGCCCGCGCGAAATGTAGGTTTCTCTATACAAGTTTTGGGCTTCCGTTTCATCAGAATAGGGGGATCATTTTATAAAATTCTCTCATAGTGCTCGTCTACGTCAAAAGGAGACCTTTTTGTATAAAATTTTAGTTTTAATTGACATTAAACCTAATAATAGTCCCGGAAATACTTTTAGATCGCTTTTAATTGGTATTAAATTTAGTAATAATTCCGAAAACTACATTTAGGTAGCGTTTAATCGGGATCAAACCTAGTAATAGTCCCGGAATTATTTTAGATCGCGTTTTGGAATAAGGCGGTTTATGTTTTATCTTGCATCATCTGAAAGAATCAAACATCTTTGTTCAACATAATTATGACTAAACATCTTTGTTCTTCTTATTAATGTTTATTTTATAAACAATGATTGAAAAGTTATTGCAACACGATTTATATTATCAACAAAACATTCACTCAATGCATTGCGTTGTTTAATAACGTCATTAGGGACCAAAAGGGTCAATATAATGACGTGATTTACGTGAATTTATGACTATAATCTGCTGGGTTGACTTTCGACGCTATCACTTATCAGTGATTCGCTAACTATATAAGAAAACACTTAGAACGAAACTGAAATTAGATATTAAAGAATACGTTCCTAAGTTCTATAATAATCGTGACAGCAACCAACAAACATTTTTTCTTTCTTTGTTTCAATAAGTACTGCAACCGAAAATGAAACAATACGACATTTCCCATACTCTTAAGAAACCGCTTTACCCTCGCCTTATCCCATAGTTCTTCTCCCATCGCCATCAATACATGAAGGCAGAAATTAAACAATTGTGCGCTATCCAAATACCAAGTGTAATACATATTTTCGTGCGTAGAATATTTTCCCAATATAAACCATATAAAACACGGGAATCGATAAAGCTCCAGAAAAAAAATAAACAAACACGAACCCAACATGAACTATAACCTCTTTTGATAAAAATTAAAATAACATACAGTTATTTGACATCACGCCTCGTAAATAAATTATAGGCGATGCTGTTTTCACTGTAAATTTATTACTGACCTCGTTGACTTTCGAAAGATAATTGCATTAATCCTGAAAAATTCGCAATGTCTTAAGTAATTTTAGTCAGAATTCTGAAACCTGTTCATGGCTCGTCAGGTTTTTGAAGTGTTGCGCATAAAGATTAGTAACGTGATATTAGTTTTTATCAGCGCTGTATATATGTAGCCAATATAATTAACTACGTTCGTAATTTTGCTGTTATTCTTGAAGTGAGTAAATTAAAAAAAAAACCCTTGAAAATTAAATCAACGATCGCTGCTGTTGACACGGGTTTTTCGTCAATGCCTGGCGAATTTAAACCAAATATTTGGTTTTGTTTTATGCGACATGCACAATTAACACAGTAAAAACTGAAGGCCCTAATTTCCCAGTATTACAGACATCAGTGTCTTTAAATATGTCGCTATTGTCGCTTAAATATGGTAGAAGTGACTCATCTTTTGCAAACATAATTAAAAAACAAAAAGGTAAAAAAATATCATATCAATACTCCTTAGTCTTTCCTCATTTCCTTGACATCACCGAGCATCCTTTATTTATTAAAATATTAAAAACTTTATGCCCGAGTAAAAGAAAAGCCATACTCAATGCCTTCGACTCTTTTGTCTCTCTAGGTCTTGAACTCTTTATTCAATAAATGTTCAAAATTATTATCGTAATGAACGTTTTCTTTTGTTCCACCAGGCGTGCAAGCGAGTTCCGCATCACATACGGCGACACGCGAACAACGCACGATGATGTGGACACGTTCGAGCACATTCTCAACGTGACGTCACATAATGAAGCCCTGCTCGCTTACTACTACCTCGACAGCGAAAATAAGGTAATTATGTATTTGGTTTTTTTGGATGTAGTGTAAAGTGCAGACAAGGAGGTTCGAATAATTTGGCTTTTTTGTATATAGTTCTTTTCTGGGCTTACTATTCCGGCCAGAGTACCAGTTTTTAACATACTTAGTCGCCTTATCATTAACGTCCGCTTATATCAAACACTATAGAAAAAAAGCTTTTCTATTATTGCCACCAAACGGCCAGGGGCGTAGCTGCTGCCGTACCAATGATACGGGGCCCTGACTGGCACTGACTGTTCGTTTACTTTAGTATCGCCACGGTTATTTCAACTGTCTATTCAGTCTTTAAATTACATAGATGGATCCGGAATCCTTCTAAACATTTCCGGTTCTTTTATATTATCAGTAGACTTCTGTCGAAAAAGAGAACAAGTTAACCATCACGTTTATCACGTTTCTGTTTTAGTTTATATCATAAGAAAGAGAAAACCTTGGCTGAAGTAGTGTTTGCCTTTGCAGAACCGCAATATACCCAACTAGAGATGTTTCCGCATAATTATGTAGTCTACATCGTCACAAATCTATTTGAAATGTGTGTGTGTCCATTTACTCTTCATAATATCACAAAAATAACTCCAACCCTTGATAAAACGTGCTGTCATCTTTCCACTAGCAAATATCCCGAGTATTTCTAATTAGCATACTTGACCCGCGCTATCGTCGACCAATGGCGTGCGCGGCCGGATTGAATGACGCGAGCATCATACGACATCTTGAGACCGCACGCAAAGGGTTATCGCTGATGATCATGATCGGGCGAAAAAAGGGTTGAGTAACGTGATGATTAGGTGCTTAAAACTGATTATGGGAACATATTTCTAAGCAGTAGGCTATTAGATAGATAAATAAATTACAAATAAAAAACTTTTTTAAAAACAAGCTTTCAATTAAATGGGCTAAAAAGAAGAAAATAAACTTTTCCTTTATAACTTTTACTATCAATTTATAACGGCATGACACAATTTATATGATACAAAAGTTTGTCGCGAGATTTTGAAAATTTTAAAATCAATAGATGAAGTTTTTTAACTTATTTAATTTATGAAGTTATTTAGCTGTGTATTTATACAGTTAAATCTCGCGACAAGCTTTTATATCATATAAATTGTGTCATGCCGTTATAAATTGATAGTAAAAGTTATAAAGGAAAAGTTTATTTTCTTCTTTTTAGCCCATTTAATTGAAAGCTTGTTTTTAAAAAAGTTTTTTATTTGTAATTTATTTTTTACTTTTTAGTTATACCTTATGTAAATCACATATGTATTCTCAGCAAGTCCTTTCATTAATGTTACCCATATTATAGGAAAGCATAAGAAACTAACCCCCGATTTCTGATTTAAGCATTTGAAGTTGAGAATTACTCAAACTCTACTTTAGCCTGCAAATCTGTCAAAATTTGGCATTTAAGTATGGTTTCTTAACTCAAAATACTCAATTCAGAAACCCGCCATTAGTCTCAGCAGACTAAGTTCTTCAGTCCGTTTAGTCTTTAGAAGCCTGCCAGGATTTTTTTTTTTTTTTATGGTAGGTAAAATCATCCAATGACATCCCCCGCCCTTGGGCTTAGTTCGGTCTGTTACCGGACGGACGGACAGCGAGCTACCCATTGCCCACCGTCCGCAATTCCGCGCCTACGGTGGCAGGAAATTGGGACCGGAATTACGGCGGCGGCTGCAGCGTGAGCGCTGTTGCCTGATGCGGTCGGCCTCCTCCTTTGCTTTTTTTATGGTTGGTAAAATTATCCAATGACAAATCCCGCCTTTGGGCGGAGCGGGAAATAGTGTCAGACTCTTACTGACTAAAAACCCTACCCTGGTCTTTCTCTGCCTTGGATCCAGGGCCCTGGTATGCATTTCTGGGCCCCTACGGTTTGCTGGCAACTCCTTGAGGCGCACGGAAACAGTGCGCGCCGTAAACGACTTGGGCTCAGTCCAGTCTGTTACCGGACAAACGGACAGCGAGCTACCCATGGCCCGCCGTCCGCAAGCCCGCGTCTATGGTGGCCGGAAATTTGGATTGGAATTACGGTGGTGGCTGCGGCGTGAGCGCCGTTGCCTGATGCGGTCGGCCTCCTCCTTTGCTAGCATTACTGCTTCACAGAAGGATTCGACCGCCTGCCACTCCTCCTCGCTCCAGACCATGGCCCGGCGCGAGAGATCATCGCTACCGCTCGCTCTCACGAGGACACGGCGATGCTCTTCCCAAGCGTGGCACACCTCTACCGTGGGCCTCCTCCTTTGCTAGCATTACTGCTTCGCAGAAGGAGGCGACCACCTGAGAAGTCTACCAGGTTTGATTTATGAAACAAAAATGATGGTGTTGGATCATAAGACTAACTAATCAACCTAACTTACATGAAATAGCCAATTGCGAAGTTGTCCAAAGTTTATTTACCTGGGATCCACAATCACAAATACTGGGAAATGCGGAAAAGATTTAAGCACCGTAAAAAGATTGACGCTCTTGAAATGTGACGCTGGAGGCGTCTACTGAGGATAAAACAGACTGCTCACCGTACTAACGTTTCCATTCTTAAAGAACTTTGCATCAAAACAAAAAATATCGTCGATTGTGCAACAGCGAATTTTTAAGATGTTTGAATATATCACAGGCAATGAAAGCTCTTTGGAACGTTTAGTGGTACAGGGAAGAGTAGAAAGCCTACGTTCTCGCGGTCAATCGCCTACCAGATGGACAAACCTCACTAAATCATCTTCGAAGTGTTCCCTCATTGAATGTCCACGAAGTGCCATGAATAGAGACAGATAGAGCAGTCTCGCAAAAACCGCATCCAACCTACCAGACGATCCACTACCACTCCAACAAGAGTATAACTGCGAAAAAGGAAGATATTGGATTTAGAGTAATGTCACTTTATTTTTCAAGTTACTCTCTGCAAACCCTTTCAATTGGTACCTATTTTGTAGGAGTGTATTTAAACTAACTAGTACGATCGATGGGGTTGTGTCGTTTAACTGCGGAGTTCCAATGACCACGTTCCAGCTCCATCATCAGACCCTGGTTACCATATAGGATCCAATTACTGTGATTACAAATCAAATGAGCTTAAAGTCGATGGTGTTATATCGTTTAATTGCGGAGTTCCTATGACCACGTTCCAGCTCCATCATCAGACCCTGTTTACCATATAGGATCCAAGTACTCGTCATTACAAATCAAATGAGCCTAAAGTCGATGGGGTTATATCGTTTAATAGCGGAGTTCCTATGGTAACCTTCCAGCTCCATCATCAGACCTTGGTTACCATATAGGATCCAATTATTCGTCAATACAAATCAAACGAGCCCAAATTTGATGGGGTTGTGTCGTTTAACTGCGGAGTTCCTATGACCACCTTCCGACTCCATCATCAGACCCCAGCTACCATATAGGATGAAAGTACTCGTCAATACAAACTAAACGAGCCCAAATTTGATGGGGTTGTGTCGTTTAAGTGCGGAGTTCCTGTGACCACCTTCCAGCTCCATCTTCAGATCTTGGTTACCATAAAGGATGAAAGTACTCGTCAATACTAATCAAACGAGCTCAAACTCGATGGGGTCGTATCGTTTAACTGCGGAGTTCCTATGACCACCTTCTGGCTCCATCATCAGACCCTGGCTACCATAAAGGATGAAAGTACTCATCAATACAAACTAAACGAGCCCAAATTCGATGGGGTTGTGTCGTTTAAGTGCGGAGTTCCCGTGACCACCTTCCAGTGCATCATCAGACCTTGGTTATCATATAGGATGAAAGTACTCGTCAATACGAATCAAACCAGCCCAAATTCGATGGGGTTGTATCGTTTAACTGTGGAGTTCCTATGATCACCTTCCGGCTCCATCATCAGACCTTGGCTATCATACAGGATCAAAGTACTCGTCAGTACTAATCAAGCGAGCCCAAACTCAACGGGTTTGTATTGTTTTATTGCTGAGTTCCTATGGCTACCTTCCAGCTCCATCATCAGATCTACTCCATGTCATCATAATGTTGCATTGTCACCCGATTTACACATGCACGTAAAATTTCAGCTCAATCGGTTGAAGATATCTGCTTCAAAATTGAGTTGCAAGATTTGAGCCGAACATACATAGTTACATACAGTGCAAGCTAATAGAAAGCTTGTAAAAAAAATATTTTTTACGACACAAACAAAACACACCGAAGCACAAAGGAATAAAAATAAAAATTAAGTAGGTACTTGCATATTAACAACACACAAAGGAAAAATAAAGAAAAGAAACATAGACAGACAAACAAACAATAAACATTTTTTCACATAGTACACCATTGACAACTTTTTAATTAATGTTTTATTTTTGTTACACATACCAACGAAAATTTTAAGTTATATGATCAAAGCTGCTAAAGCTGCTTCTAAAGATGAATGGAACTATAAGGTAAAACTTTGTATTTACACACACTGTGGTGTACAGTTCGTGTAAATATGGCAAAAAATAAATAAACTGCTTCTCATTAAATTTTTAATGTTTGATAGTTAATTGAGTTAACCTGAAAGGCAATCAACAAAACAGATGAATACGCAAACAAAATACTAAATTAGACAATAATATTGACTAGTTTCAAAATTATTCGTCATTAATTAGCTTATATAACTAATTAGCGTAATGACTCAATAAAATACATGTATCCTGAAATCTATTTTTAAGATATGATTCTGTGATTAATATTTTATGCGATCAACAAACAAATCTTTCTGATGTCATCTAAAATTATATAATTATAAAACAATAAAGAGTCAGGTCTTATTCTGCTTGATCCCTAAAAGCGCATAACGCACTAACAAAAAACATTTCGAACTTCGCTCTATCCGTGAGTGATACATAGTTTTTATCGGCCACGTCGGCCGTAAACACGATAGCGGTGCCTTTGTTTATTTGCGATGCTGTGAGAGCAACCACTCGAGAAGCTACACTAGGATATGCTTTATTCTTTACCGGTCCCTTTCGTATCGAACTTGATACGAAGCCAAACTAACTACAGCGCTTATTTTTTGGTACGCTTATACTGTCGTGACTCAGTAAGTTAAAATATTTATACCAACTACTTTAAAGAACATAATCTAGAACGGTTTTAAGTAAAAACGTCTTGAGGGATTATCCGAAAGTGTCACAGTCACAGCGGTCCTGGAACCTAAAGGGCAACTAAAGAAACACGGGTGGGTTTGAGTTAGTAAAAGGCTTTCTCGCTTCACCCAGGGTACTTTGACTACTTCCCATCCTCAACAAAAAGGGCAATGTCTGCTGTCTGGTTCCTAAATTTTTCTTGATCACTTGGTTACCCTTACTGGTGTACGCAAGAGATTATATTTATAAATGATGAAAACAAGCAATTAGATGTAGATGTGTCATATCAAGCCGGACAACGCGTAGTTGACGATACATAATATAAATAGTACAGTAACTAATAAAATAATGTTTTATCGCGAGTACGTAAGAATTGTTTGTACGTCCTAGATTGTCCTCAATTGAAGTACAATCAGTTCACATTTTACTGTTAATTGATTTTAGATTGTTGATAATCGATTCAGGATGATATAGTAACATAATATCTAGAATGGTTTTTAGTATCCGGTCCACAATCTTTCAGTTTTCCTTGTCTGTAAGATAGATTAAAAAAAATGGTGTTCCCCGATTAGATTATCTGTTGCAGTGCAAAGTAGGTGACAAAGTCTAAAGAAGGCCCAATTATACAATAACTAACATTTAGGTGTCTTTAAAAAAAAACGATTCCAATAAAAATAAAATTGTTCCAGATGAAAATGACAGAGATATACGACGTGACAGACGCAGACACTGACGCGGTACAATCGCCGATGGAGCGCGACGTGAACAAGCAGCTCGAGTTCGACAACGACTGGAGCGCCGAGCTCATTGCCGACAACGGTCAGTACTAACAGTCAGTAGTGTAACACTAAAATTTAAGACAGACGTCCCTGGAACGCGACATGAATCAATATCTTTGAACTAGGGTCTGTACTCACCTACAGCATATTGAAACCCAAAGCTTGATGCAGCTGCATTTTCAAAAAAAGTAGTGTTAATTGTACTCCCCAAGTCCTTCCAAACCTTCTTCTCCCAGCTGGGCTACTAAAAAAAAAAAAATTGTACCCACTATTTTGATAATTTCATTTCTATAGCCATAATCAAAACAGGATGTTCAACGCGGTGCGTTGGGCGTTCGTCGTACATTGCAGCAGCGGGCCGCGTCATCGCTCGCGCAAATACAAACATATGGCAATGTACGACGGACCGCCCAACGCGCCGCGTCTCCGTAATCGAGCTCTAATTGTTAAACGAAAAAGGATGTAAAATCGTGATCGGAGGATTCTTCGACCTATTATATTAGGCTATTTCGTCTGACCCGGACAACTACTCAATATTAGGTTTCGGATGGTTGTAATGTTGTAATCGCGAGAATTGTGATTCCGCGATTCAGGATAGTTCCTATGTGGCTACATAGACTCACTACATATCATCACATACATTTATCAAACATGTTTCATCTTCAGATTCACATAGTATTCGTGATTTCATCACTTCCCAAGAGTAAGTTTCTGCATGCATAATTATTGTAAACTTTAGAACCACAAAATGAATAAAGAGTCAATGAATTCACATACCCAATCTTTTTTAAGAATGGTTTCTTTTCTTTCTTAATGGTTTGGCCATTATAAAATTATTGACTGCTATGCCCAATCTATACTTGTTTGTGGATCGCATGGCCATAATTGCTTTTTAATTTATTTATTTATCAGTTTTCTAAAAAAATAACTTGCTCTGTTTCGCTGCACCCTTGATCTAGTAAAATCATGAATTGATCTTTGTTTGGTGGAATGTGTCATGAGTATCTTAGTGATAACACTTGTTAAAAAAGGTGATCAAAGTACCCGCTTCACGCAGCTTTCGTATCACGTTGTCTCGTATGACTCACAAATCGCAAAATACACCTATATTTTATGAAACCAAATCTATGCATCGATTATTCTACATTTCCTTCAATCATCATCTTAGATTTTACTTCATTCTAGTCATTTCCACACACTTATCAAACTTTAGTTTTATCTCTATACTTTCCTTATACCCTACCCAACATTCTGCCAATCTCTCGTATCTCGTCGTATACCTCTTTTCTTAATTAAACTTCAATAAACGTACAAGTTCTATAACGTTGCCCTTAAAAAGAGTAACCATGTGTTACATTTCTTCACCATGAGCAACGACCACTTGGGTACTTTTCTATATTCATTTTTACACTACAATACAACAAGTAATTATAAATAAATCTTTTTCTGAAAGCAGCATCAACATTTTTTATTAAATAAAGAAGCAATTGGCATTACAAATTTGGTTATGTGGGGGCGTGGTGGAGTCTTCTTGCTATCTCCTTTATACACACGTAACATAATCACGGTGAAGTCACTATTCGGTCTCTGTATCCTTATTCTGCCACAATTTCCTCTTTCATCAGATTGGAAAGAATTTGAAGTGCCCAATTAAAATCTTCTAGAATCTTATAAAATAATTTGAATTTTAACGTATTTTATGTTTTCTGCAGACGACCTGGACATGGAAGCTATGGACGACGACGCTCTAGCCGACAGGAACATATTCTCTGATCCTGAGAGTGAATGGAACGTAAGACGATCAATGTCGGCTTCCGACAGCGACGGTGACCAACCTGAGTCGGATCGGAGAGGGCCCTATATTGAGTTAGCTTAGTAAAAGAGCAATAGTTGGGTAACCTTTTAACCTCCAGATGAATTAAGTCGACAAGAATTAGGTATTCTTTTGAGTTCATTTTTGTACAATATTTTATACGCAACAATAAAATAACACATTAAAAATATTGATATGAGGAAGAATGGGATCGTGGTAAGACCATCTCGCTATTTCTTTTGCATGTGCATAGTCTAATGGCGTTGAAATCGTAATTTAGTTTGTGCAACCTTTTTCTGTTATTTGAGAGTTTCCCCATCCACAAAATTTGAACTTTGGTTTCTAACTTAAACTATAACGAATTTGAAAAAAAAAGCCTATTTGCAATATTTGATAGAGTTACTTTTTGGCATATCAATCATAGATAACTACAATTTGTTACATTAACATCATTACTAAAATACTTGTCCACTGCTAACAATTCTCCTTTATCCATTCCCTTCTTAATTGTACGCGTCTTTTTCCAAGATATTCAAATAGGTATTTCAAAAAGCTCCTTGTAAAATCAAAGATTGTTCGTATTATAATTCTGGCGGTCAAGAGTTTAGCCAATTACTTGTATACTTATCCAGCTATTTTATATTTAATTTAATCTACCTACAGTTTATTAATTTGAAAAACTTTAGAACATTGTAAAAGAAACGTGATCATATTTCGGCATCGCAACAGCTCATAAAATTCGGATATGTGGGGCATAACATGTACAAATAAATAATTATACGCTCTCTCTCGTATTAACATGATAACAAAATAATAATCGGACATGTAACTCTCTGTTCAGATAAACATTATATTAGATTCACGGTTAAGGCGCGTGTTCTGCTCTTACATACACTCAACAAAATTAATAATTAACCAAACAAATAATACAATCATAACATAACACAACATAATTTCATACGTCATAAGTCTGCAAAATTAGAATAAAGTTTGAAACAGTTTAAAACGTTCATATAATCACGTTTCTGCATACGATAGCAACAAAAAGCCAGTGATGTAATATTTATAAAAAAGACCAAGATGCAAGATGTTTGACGATGTGTCTTTGATACAGGCTTAAACATTTTTTCTTTTTTTATCGTTTCGTTTTTCCTCACTGCCTATACTAACCTAACTAAACTATTTTCCCCTACTTATCTGCTTACTTTATGTTATTGACTTATCCTACCTGCATCCTATTTCAAAGTGGCCTCATATTGTTTCTTCCATTAACTAAAAAAAAAAAAGCATTAATTCGTCAAAAATCCTGCATCTAAGGCTTCATTCTTGTATGTATTTAAAATTTAAGTCATCCTGGCTAACGTACTGAATATAGTACTGATCTCGTTACAATGCAAAAAAATATTAAAAATAACATAAATATGTACATATTTAATAGGTATTTACTGTATTCTAGGTATTATTTCAGAAAGGCTTAAATATTACAGGAATATAATCGCAAATGGTCATACAATAAACCCTAATTTTTCTATACTTAGTATGTATTTTAACAATTTTAAAAATATACATTCCACTTTAAATTGAATAAAGCTCGATTTTTCCTAGAGAGTTGAACTCCTATATAGATAACCAAAGATTATAACACAGTTGATGTTACTGGACACCTATAAAATACGTCTTTTCTGACACCGAAGTAGAGACTGAGACAGAAATAGAATATGCACCGAGATTCTCCTAATCAAATATGAAGTTAAATGGGCAAAAAAAAAAAACATGAAAACAGCTAAGCTAGAAATTGTGCGGTCAAAAGTTGTCTTTTTGTAGAATTTTGATTGGGCCACATTGCAGTTTTGCAATGTCATATTCGGCACTGCGACCTCCAAAAAAAGACAGGTACTAGACGCACAATCACTTATCTCTTTCTAGGGGATTACTCTGTACATTTTCTATTTCTAAGCAAGAAAATATAGCTCTCTTTGAAATCTTTTGCTGAGATTTTACTATCGTTAAAAAACCTTCCGAAACATTTTACTTATACAAGTAACATCTATTACCAAATTAGCTTTATTTAACTCCCAGTATAATTAGGACGTGTTCTGATTTATTTAATTTAATGTACCTAAATATATGCAATACAGAAATTGTATGGCTACAAAAAATATTATAACATTATCGGTGACAGTGTAATTATGTTATTTTAATTTATTTTACGATTGAATTGATGTGGTGAACTGAGAAAATAATTGATAGCCACTCTATTACGTATAACTAATATCACCAATAAAGTGAGTTAACAAAATAACACTACCAGAAAACTCTTTGATTAGTAATATGTTTACCTACAGAGTGTCATATTCGCACTAGCGAAAAAGCTCTATAAATAAAAAAAAAAAGAAAACCTAAGTTACTTTTTCCCATTCAATTTTTGGCCAGTGCCAATATGATTTTCGACCATGTCTACTCCTATTATAATTTTCAATTCATCACATCGTGTATAACTCGTAATGTGATATCATTATTATTGAAAGTTATTATCTTCTTATAAGAATTAGTTTAATAATTTAAATATCATGTTTTTAGCCGATAACTTAAGACTAAAATAGGGTCTTTTCTTGCTAAACAAAAGTATGTTCTTGCTCTCTTAAAACCTTAGCAGGTGAGTTAAAATTCTTAAAGGATACTTTTTAGTGGATAAAGACCTTTGTCTTGTTAATATAGTTTAAATTAAAAGTGCCTTAACAATGTTACCATGTGTTACCCTACATAATATTTATCTCTGAATGTAATATCAGGGATGTACATAATGTCTGTAATGGAAATGTATAAGTCAAACGATGGATACAGCCATGCCTGAAACTTGAAAACGCAGCTAAAGAAAAAGTACCTAAAAGTAACTTCAACCTGATACCATAAAAAAAAACCTGATATGAAAACATGAGGTTTTTTTAAGTATTGATTGTTATTAAACATACATGTTATCGTCTAGTACCTAATAATTCGATAATATTATGTGTAAATAGTTTGGTTATACATTTCTAGATGGTCTCGCCTTTGATTGAATATCTGATTTGACTACAGAATTCTGATTGACTTCCTCAAACAGTCGATTTACATGCTAGTAATACAGTGTGTACAAGACTCAAGCGTATATAGGGGAGCGAGTGGGCCCAGTATGGTCTAGCGCCCAGTTCAGGATGTTGGGCAACTGATTCTGAATTTTATGATGGATGCCAAAACAAAGATAACTTCACACAAAAATCAGGCTTGTGAGGACCTCTCCTGAAAAATAACCCTAGGTACATCTATGAAAAGACTGGAAGCTATAAATTGCAGTTTATTTTAATTTAAGATTTTTTATTTGATAGTATTAATTTTCAAATTTATCAAAATCAGATATTTGGTCTTTGGTGATTATGTTGTCAGCGGAAGTTTTTGTATACGACTGTCACAAATATTTTTTAATAAAAAATATAAAATTGCCGTTTTAGTATGATTTCATAAATTCCTAATAACAGAACACAAAAGACAAGTGTCTACTTTATGCTTTTTCCTTTTTTTTTCTAATTAAGTTTCAATGTATCTCTTGGTTCAAATACATATGATCACAGGAAATAGGAGCCTTATTTGAGTACTGGAAACTCTTGAGCCTGACAGAAAACTATGCAGGTAGTTTGAGACATCATTTTTGGAAATCAAAGTTAAACAGGCAGTCACATACCCAAGCAAAGTACTTGAGATTTTCGTGGTAAGGATAAAGTGCGTTTCACTAAAGAATTCCCTTCGTTGTAATGTTGGCTCCCTTGCCAGTCCAAACGTCAAAGAACGAAGGTGCTTGTCAGGGCTGCGAGATCTACGATTTAAATCACGTATCAAGACGGACTGCTGCTAGAGCGGTCGACAATCGGAGGTTTCATCCTGTGAGTAGACTCCTTTCTTGCATCCCAATAAAGCTATGAATTGTTCCTAAGTCCTATGTAGTAGTATATTTTATATCCAATAACAGTTTTTACAGTTTCCAAAAGAAAAAATAAATTAGAAGGCAATTTGTAAAAGTAACGAAATATAGGTAAATCTCAAAATATAGGTAATATGACTGATTTGCTGTGCTACCAACATTACGGTGAAGGGAATTCTTTTGTGAAACGCACTTATAGCAAGACAAGCATGTCATGTAAATGTATGTAATTATGGGTAGAGCTTCCCCCCACACCAAAATCTCGGGTCAAGTTATTTGCCGCCTTCTGTACCAAGCACGACATAACTATGCCCTTAAATCAAATCTCGGCATTTATGTCAATGAAACCTTTTTTATAGTAAAAAAGATAAAGCTTTTTGTAAATTCTAATTGGTAGACCTCTTTGATGCAGAACGTCCTAGAAACTCCACAAGAGAATACGGGAACCATTTACATAACCAGTCCAGGTCCTTTTTTACTTGACTGCAGCAAAGCCCAAGATGAGATGGATGTGTGGTGTGACGAAAATGGATAAAGTGAGAAATGAGTATATTAGAGGAAGTTTGAAAGTAGCGCCAGTGACTGAAAAGTTGAAAGGAAATCGTTTGTCTTGGTATGGTCATGTGAAGAGGAGGGATGAAACACATGTTACTAAAAGAGTTCTGAGTTTGCAAGTAGATGGATGGAGAGGAAGAGGGAGGCCGAAGAAGAGATAGATGGATTGTGTGAGGAGAGATATGAAAGAAAAGGAAGTTAGTGATAGTGTGACGGGTGACAGGATAGAGTGGAAGAAAAAAACGTGTTGCGCCGACCCCAAGTAATATGGGAAAAGGGCAGGAAGAAGAAGATTTCTAACAGGACAGGAAGTTGATGCCCGTCTAAAAGCTGGTTAAACTATAAAGTCCCTATTTATAATAACTTTTTTACGTCTATATTCTCTAGTACTAAAAATATGAAGATTCTTTTTACGTATAAATAGATTCGAAGACCGAACTCCGTGGTAAACATAATCATACCGCGACAGTCACCGGCTACGGTACCGGCCACCGACAGACTAGGTAATGCGAAAAAAAAAACCTTGTCAATGCCACTTATGTTCTAATTTCAAACAGTCTTCTTACTATATTTTTTAGCTATTATTCATAAAAAAAATATTTCATAGGCGATAAATTTTAACAATATTACTAGTAATACACCGGGCAGTTTTGCACGGTATTATTTGCGATTTGAATGTTTTTTTTACTTTTGTTTTGAATATGGTCGGCAAAGGAATCGAGCCGAAAAGTAGCCGTATATTTCATCAATGTTACGTGAAGTGTTGTAAGTTGCAGAACCTCACGCCCTTAACCAATGTCATACCTTCTGGCAACGGCAAGGTGCTGGATTTCTGTGTGGATCGAATCAAGTATGCGGATTGGCCACCTATTTTGAATGCCCTTAGCTGTGACTTGAGCCTGCATTCAGTTTCAATAAAGTGTCGACAGCAAATCAAGACGGGTAATTGCTACAACATTAGAACCTGGTTATTTTATAAGGCTTTAGTGACTTTTTGTACGAAAACTGATTCACGTGAAAAGCTGTTAGCTGAGGCTAGAACTATTTAGTTTTAGCCTCAGAGAGTTGATCTCATCCCATTTGTTATATACCAAAGGTGTTTTCAACGCTGGAGACAAATGGAAAAAAAAGCTAAACCAACAACTGTTACACGACATGACAGAAATGACATAAGAACTTCCCAGTTGTCGCCATTAATGACAAATGAGAGAAAAAAAATATCCCTTCGTAACAAATGCCTGCGAGCGCGTACAGTGCTTGTTGACGCTGGTTCTTACCAGGTATGAAAACCGCCTGCACCGGCCGTCGTTGGTAACCTATGCGTATCTACGTTTCGGTCATATGACCCTAACACACCTAAGATGGCGTTCAGGGGCAAACCCTGACTACCTGCTATCAGCTTTCAGCTTATTTTTTCCATTTATCCACCCTAAGATCGGAATCTGATAACTTTTATCCATCTTTCTTCTTAAGTTCAACAACAACAACAACAACTCTCTCTCTCTCTTTCTTGTGCAACTCTTTATTTTTAGTTGGTTTAAAATTAATGTATTTTTTTTTTTGTTGAAAGTAAATGTACCTAAGGCTTAGAAATACAGGACGCGCAAGTCAAGTATACCTATGTTTTTATTCAACTTTTTCCGACTTTTTACCCCAAGTGAATACTTACCCAATATTCACTTGGGGTTAAAAGTCGGAAGAATTATCTGAAGTGAATTCCGATTATCCGCCCCGCTCAGGCTGGATTGATGGCCATGGGTTTCCGAGTTTCCACCTTATTTATGGTGGTTGTTTTAAGATGAATAAACGGAATAAACCCAGCTTTGCACGTGAATGCAGTCATATCTTTGAAACTTTGTGGAGATATTATCAAGCACTTCATCGCCTTGAGGAACGGACCTATGACCACAAGGCGTTACTAACCCGAATCAGTCACATTGTGTCTGCTATCGAAAGGTCAATGAGTCGATTACTTAGCTAATCGTATTTATAGACATTAATCACAGATAGGATTCTAGAATAATCTTTGTACAGCAACTGGACTTTGTTCATCATAATATTATCACGATTTGAACTCCATTAGTAATAGAACAAATCTCAAGTTATAATAACAAGGAAATGACAATATTATTTGCAAGAAAGGTTTCTGATACCTGCTGGACTTTACTCGTCAGCATTAGATTATCATCTGATATGTTGACTGAATTGGAAATTGTTGTAGTCATTTCACCATTTTAGCTTTGTTTTTTAGCTAAACCATTAAATAACTCTATCTCGCTCTGACTACACTAGCAAAAGTCACACCTATGTTCCTTCAGTTCTCTGTTGGGAATTGCCTGGTTACTCCCGACTGATAAAGAAGGCTAAGATCTCTTAATTTTATAATTAAGTGAATGAATCTCACCTAGGTATAATTTTATTTTTTCACAGTTTTGGAACACATAGATTGTGAGAGACTAGCGAAAACAGTCAACAAGCGATGCGTGGTACTTACAAACTTTATGCTTAGTAATTTAGTGGAGGCAACGGCACAACTGCTCTCCAACACCACGCTGTTGACTACCCTACTACTTGAGGGACTTCCGCTGAGGATACCGTATCTAAATCCCTTGACTGAGGTAAGACATTCCTTTTAATTGATATAGGTCTTTTCCTATATCCTACTCAATGCGTAGTTACTTTTTTGGAAAATCAGAAGTTAATAACAAAGGCGTCCCTTGTTCAGACATACATTCCCGTCACCCATTACATAAATGATCGAACAGCTAATAAATTTCCTTGATCGTCTCCATTAGATCGCGATTTCCTTGTATTCTAGGCTATAATGGTGAATAGTTCTCTACAACACTTACACTTGCAACGTTGCCTGATTGGTGATGCGGGCTGCTTGGCAATCTGCAAGGCCATCAAGTGTTTGCCGAACGTTCTGACCCTGGACTTGTCAGGATGCGAGCTGACCCCTCTAGGTGCAGGATACATTGCAGAGCTTGTTAAGGTATGATAGTATATGCTTCAAATTTAAAATTTATTCGGAGCCAACACAAATATATTCTATTTAATATATTTCATTAATATATTTCTATTAAATATATTCTATCCTTGAAGAAGATTGATGCCACAAACGCTGACAACGTTTCGACTTACTGCAGCCCACAGCAGAGGCTTAGCGTCATAACTCATCATACAGACTGACTTACGTCCGAGGACGTAAGTCAGTCACAAAGAACAGTAGTGTCTTAACTTTAACCATTATCAAAAATATGATCGTTCCACTCCAGTTTCAGAAGATCCAGAGATACAGCGAGAACTGGACACATACTCTCCGGTATCGTCTGCCCGAGCTAGACACGATGGCCGGTCTGCGCAGGATCACAGTTTGTGCCAACCCTCAAATAGGGGACGAAGGAGTCAGCAAGCTTCTCGATGTTCTTTCTGATGATTTATGGATAAAAGGTCGGTATTGTATATTATTACAGGGCTCGCTCACAATGGGTGGGCTCATAGACAACCTAAAAACTGGAGTAGCTCTGCCTAAAACTTTTGAATGTTTATCGGCGTAATGAGCAAGATTTGCAGAAGTAAGGCACATGGAAGGAGTTCTGTGACCTCTAAAAAGACCACACCGGAACCGCCTCAATAACGCCTGTAAGGACATATCTTTGGGGATACTGTGATAAATGATATTTATTTGCAAATAGGTTCTTAAAAAAAAACAGTAAAGACACCTGTAAAGAGGTATCCTCTGAGTTTCGCTATGCATGGCAGCGTGTGATCACTGTTCTACCGTCATTTCTGGAGTATCTCAGTGGACGGTTAGAGTCCTCAATTTAAGTGCTCCTCCCGTTCTGGTGTCGAGGAGATTGCCTTCTCGATGCCTTCTTCACTGAACCCGCTCAGTGACCTAAGCTCTTCCTGGACCATCACAATTTCATAGGAGGCAATTGCTTTTCAATTTTCTGTCTCCCTTAGTATGCACCTAACTACTACTGGCAACGACAGGTCCCGCCAGATCCTTGCGACCAAAACTTGTCACTCAGAGGTAGGGCACTTCTCGTGTGTGTACTTTGCAGAATCTAAATGACTTCCGCAATGGTGGTAATTTGCCGTGGTCTTACGCCCCATCCTATTCATGTTATCATCGAAACAACTACCCGGTCAGTTACTGAGTGAACCAATGAGCCTGTACGAGGTGTCCTCCCATTTGTCAGGCCGCCTGCCGTCCTGCTGCTCTTCGGAGCTAGGCTGCTCCGAAGTGCGGCAGGACGGTTATGGCAACGCGCTTCCACAGACAAAGCGGCTGCCGTAACCGCTAGCACTACCGCTATAGCGCGTGTTACCGTTTTAGCCGCTAGCTCCATACAATAACTTATATTTTGGAAAAAAAATAGCGCAATATATCCGCTATGTTGCCTCCTCAAAAGATACCGTTTGATATCGACGTAAATAGGAATAGCCAATTTCCTACGCAGGTTGTTAATTTGATCCTGTTGTATTGGATGTCAGACCGTGTATTTGACCAAACAGGTGTTCCATAAGAGACCATTGTTCACACGATATCTTTTTTAAACTGATATAAACTAGTGCTTGACTGCTGGCCCACCTGATGGTAAGCAGTAGACAACTGACAACTTAATAACTGATCAAACATTGAGTAGGTGAAAAGGCTTATCGTCGAAAGTGTCGTAGATGAAAGTTCATGTCGGCGAAATGTCCATAGGTGAAAGATTCTGCTGAGGAATTGAATTATGTCCTGTCGACGAACAATCCAATGATGAATCGGTCTTAGGAGAACTTTTGCGGAATCCGCGGACCAACGTGCTAGAAATGGTTTTCGAAGCCTCACCACAACCAGAATTAGGCCAAGATATTTAATTTATCGACCCACCTTGACTTGCACATCTCAATCATTGACGAATCATTGTATTCGAATACCTTGGAAACCTTGTCGAGCAGAGACAGTAAGTAAAGGAAGACTTCGAGCCTCTGTCTTCCTTCCACAACAAGATCAATCTGGTGTCGTTACAGTGGAGGGGAACACGCCACTGAGGCAATTATTCAGCTAAACAACCACCTTAGGTGGTCCCCCAGTGAAGCTAGAGCCAGAACCCATGATTAGCTAGGGATACCATCCAACCCCGGCGCAGTATTTCGGCCCCTATACTTTTACGACCCAGTCCAGTCCTTCAATCACTCCCAGACCCTCAGGCTAATCTGAAAGTGAAAAGAGCGATAATACAGGGAACAGCGTGTGCTCCCGTCTATATACTTCTTAACTGCTCTACGAATCACTGTTTCAGCACTGGATGTCCAGAACTGCAGTATAACAGAAACCTCTGCAGCTGCGATCATACAGATGTTGACTTCTAACAAGACCATCGTAGTAATAGATTTAAGGAACAATGACGTCTGCTTAGATTCGCTGTCTAAAGTGCGCGCCATGCTCAGAGATAACGATAGAGCGCCGGAAGGAAAGGTTAGTATTTTGTTAGGTTACTGAGTGTTGTTGCAATTTTATAGGAATCAAGTGTCACTAAGAAAATACGTCTTATAACCTACTAGGTGCCTACTTCAACATCATGATCTTCCTGCCCTTTTCCCATGCCTATTCGGGGTCGGCGCAACACGTTTTCTTCTTCCATTCTGCCCTGTCACCCGTCATGCTACGAGTATCACTAGGTGCCTACCTAAATAGTTGAATTGACGTCTCGATCGTAAAACAAACTCGCTCTACACACTCATCTGACGGAAGAATTTAGAGCTACGCAACATAAAAAAAATCAAGGGGCGCAGTTACAGAAGCTCGCACTGGCTGTATAAAAGGCTAGTTATGGAACTGCTCCAAATACATGACTTTCCAAATAAAAACTAAATTAGTCAGGAGGAGACTAAGGCACGTGGCGGGAGGCAGTGTGCGGCGTGCGCCGCCAGTCAATCCGGCCTCATCGCGTCGCTGCCATCCCTGCGTAAATCGGCCACAAAGACCAATTTATATTATTGAGATCACCAAATATTTTTCTTATTTCGTTGTTCACGATTTACATTTTGCCTGTCTTGAAATTATTTTGATCTTTATACTATTTTCCCTTGTTTTTTTTCAGTTCACATGGCTTGCTAGCCTTAGTGGGTCTTCGACTGAAAGATTATCTAAATCAGTTCCACCCAAGTCAGTACATAACATTTTCTTTATATCTTGCATGATTTACTTCACTATGCCAATCGTTATTGACCATTTAATAATGTTATTTGCTCTTAGGAATGGAATTGCAAAGGATCGATCATTAACGACCGTACGAGCACCGCCCACGAAATATGTTACCAAGACTAGTACAGGGAAGAAAGAAAAGTAAGTACACTTTTTTTCTATTCACGGATAAAGCGAAATCTATTAACATAGTAGATAGAATAACACAAAATCACACCTGTATTTTGTAAAAGAAAGGCTATTTGTAGAAACTAGGACAGTCAGGAAAAGCATGTCACCATCAGCAGTACTATTCTCTAAGAAAACAGCTAATTTCGACTCAAGCGCTGCGTTCAAGGCTGTTTTCTTAAGGCCCTGATCGCCGTGCGAGTAAAACTGCGGCATTACGGCTCGTCGGTAAAGCTCGCCGGTGTATCATTGCAATACGAACGACGAACCTAGCTCTCGACTAGTCGTTCAAAACTGTTTTACTGACTAGTCGATCTGCAACAAACGAGTAAAACCGCGGTATTGGCTCGTACGTCGATCACCCACTTTAGAGAATAGCACTGCAGACTCGCGGCGGTCAATAACGGCATGGTCGACGCAGTGATTGAACGATTGGCTGCAGCACTGTGTCGCGAGTTCTGTCCTCCGCACGGAACGAATATTTGTATGGCCTGCAGAGAGTTGTTCCGGGTTTGGATGTCTTGTTTATGTCAGTATACATGTTTGTCAATGTACCCTCAAAAGGAGCATTTCTAGAGTGGATAAATTCATTATCTACACATTTGGGCGGGTCGCACTGCATCCCAATTTTTGTACTGAAATGCGATGCACTGAGGTACGGCGCGGCGGCACGGTTGTAATGTGCGCTTCTCATTTTCAGAGACTACGCCGAGGCACTAGAAGAACAGCTGCAAGAAGAGATCTCACACAGACAACAACTTGAAGAGCTGAACCAGCAGTTGGTAAACCAGATGAAACAGTTGAAACAGCAACAGATGCGATTATGGGGTAATTGTGGAGCCTCTTCGGGTAAATTGCTCAACATCTATAAACTGACTGAACCCTACCTGGATCAATTCTTCCAAAGTACTGGACGGACACATAGCGCATGATTTCTTGCTCCATCGCAGTATGCGTCAGCTGTGAGGGAGATGGAGACAGCAGGCTGTCAACAGGGAGGATCGTGTCCAAAACCGCATCAAGAGACCGGTTTCTTGATGCAGTACTGGACTCCGTCTCTATGCTTCTAAGTTACTTAGTCCGGAACTTAGAAGAAAAACGCAAACTTAGTAGGCGATAGTAAAATAATAAAAAAAAGTTCAACCTGCGAAACTGCATAAAGACGAAAACATTAGAACAACATTAAAACATTAGACTAACGCAACATCATTTCAAACATTTTTTTTCGTTTCATCTCAGGCTCAGAACACTCGCTGGAAGCAAGTTCGAGGTCTGGTGACTTATCAAGCAGTTCTGGCTCTTCAAGTTCTGTGCCCATCGACCAGACTACGCTGTCTTACATACAGCAGGCCTTCAAGGACATATACGCGTTTATTAAGAATAACCAGTGCTACGGGTTATCGCCTAACGGGTAAGATTTAGATCTGGTTTAGATAGATACTTCCATCGACTTTTTTGTCGTGTATAAAATATATATAAGAGGTCAGGGGCAGATTTCGCCAGAACTAGAAGAAAGAAAAGAGAAAAGAGTGCAGGGAGACCTTTGACCACGATTGCCACAGAAGCGGGAAGAAAAAGGGGTGGAGCTATATAGGGTATATAGTTCCATCCCCCTGGTTGGGCTTGCATACCTAACATTTTAACACTTCATGGTAAAGGCCTCAAGCCTGCGGAAAAGTACCTAATGCACTTATGAGTAATCAATAGTCAAATAAACTGTAGTTAGTTGAACACCATACATTTGAAATATATGTCGTGCGTGGCCAGATTGATCACTTCATGAATTATGGCCACCTAAAACTGGCCAGGTCGTTTTAAACGTTGAAGTTTGATGTTATTTCAATCCTCATTTAGCCTACTTTCTTTAGACCTTTTATTATCATAGAAATCCTATATCAATGACGTGGTCAAACAAAGATTACAGAGACATCGTTTAAACGATCTGGCCAGTTTTATTTGGTCATATCATGAAGTGATCAATTCTAAGATCTGGCCAAATTTGCCCATAAATGAGGCTAATGTTTAATTTATTTTTTTAATCTTTGCGACTTTACAATCCCCAGAAAATGTATTCACGAAGCATTGAATCGTCGTTTACCAGAGCTACCGTCGATCAAAAACATTGAGGATATCCAGGAAGTGGAAGAGGAAACATCATACTGCGAAGAATTGCGTGTCAATATAGTATCGAAGAGACCGCAGAGTTCTCACCAAGTGGCAGACAAAATGAAGGTCAACAAGACTACTAAGTCCGCGCATCTTTTGGGTGACTCTCAGCGAGTGGACGCAGTCGAAATGGTAAGACTTTAATGCTTGCAAATACGTAATTTGCTGGAGTCGGTTTAGGATCGTTAAAAACGATATACCTACAACATTATTTTTAGTATATATGCGAAATCAGAAACATTTGTCTAGTATTTTTATGCAGAGAATCTATGCACATAATTTAAACTGTATCATGAAAAATCACAAAGTTAGATAATTATAACCTGGTTGTCCACACAAACACATGGTCATCGGGCCATCCGAGCCACTGAGGGGTTGTTTTGCTCCCCCACCTAACTGGGCGTTGGTTTTTAATACCCGCTATGACCTGCCGTGACCTGTATTGTACTCAGTTTCGATGGTGTCCAACTTGTGACCATTTTTAAATACAAAATAATGTTGTATACAATACAATCACAAACATACAATGAAAACTAGTTTTAATTCATTATTCACCAAGAGGACGCCGGCGTCCGCACACCTATTGCCTTTCTATTGTGTCTCTAATTACGCGATTCAAAAGGTTCTAAAACAATGGGCCAATATTACCTATATTCCCACATGAAGATGACAAAGTGAACAAGATATTATACCAGCAGTGAAATTTATGGGCTCTAATTATTTCCAGAAACTAGAGATGATTGAAAGACAAATGGGCGACACGAGAAACGCGCACATCGATGAAATGAATACCATGGAAAATAATATGACTTCAGCAGAATTGAAGCCTAACAAAAAAGTAAGTGCCTTCTTGCTTGCTGTTTTCTTTTTATTATGTAGGTTTGCCGAAATTCGGACATGCAAAAAAAAACTGGTTATAAAGGTGAGTTCCTACCACAGCAAGTGAAATTGCAGAAGAAAACCGCTTTTACCACAAGCATATACCGTTTTGCTAAGAGCATCAAGTTCAAAATGTAAGGCCTTGAAGCGTGTCCATTTTCTAAAAAATCCGCTCTTGCCTCGGCCGAGGCACGTCCACACTAACCGAGCTGCTTCGCGCAGCAAATGCTTCGCGACGCTGCTCGCTCTGTTTGGACACATCAAATGTAAATATGTAAATTCGCAGGAATAAAGGACGGGTAGGTACAATACGCGGCATATAAGCTGAATTAAAATGGCGATCGCTCTTCAACGTGCAGTAACAGATTTTCTGGTCTCAATAGAAGTCTGGCACAGGGGGAGTTTGCGCGTAGCCATAGAAACGACGGCCATTTTAGGTCAACTAATTTGACGTATACAATTCATCCGTGAAACGGCACACTACGAGAGGTACTCAATGGTCGCAGTATTATAAACCATTGAAAAACAGTATAATTACTAGGTACTTAATTTTTGGAAAATTGATTTGCAATCAAGTCTCGTCAAACGTAATACGCAATAATATTATTGGTTTACAGAATATAAACGGGCAGAGTAGCCCCTGCAGTAGCGTGGTGAGCGACTCGGACACGCTGACTTGTTCGCCTCAGGTGACCCAACGCTCCTTACACCCCGTGCTCGTCAACCCGCGGGAGGCACTCTATTCCTCCTCGTCTGAGGACAGCTCGTGACGGACGTTTTTTACGTATATATTTATTATGAATATCATGTTTTATGTACGATTAAAAAATTGTTTGGCTTTTGTATGAGTTTTACTTGTACCTTTACCCCCATATTTATAAACAAGTAAAACTAGATTCTTGAGTAAAAGTAACTATTTAAGTAACAATTTGTATTCTATAGTTAAGAAAAATTTAAATTTTCAATGAAGATTTCAAACTAATACGAATTTACTTAGTAACAAGTAATTACTTCTTTATAAATACGGGTGTTACACACCTTCATTTTTTTCTTTCTTTTTTTTTGTTCGACTTCTACACAGGTACGGCCGTTCTAACTTGGCGAGTTTGAAATTAGGCTCTGCGAACTTTATCGCTTGTGCATTGTAAAAAAATAAAATGCCATTGGCAGTTGTTATTGTTGCTGTTAACAACTGTTAGGTATTGGCTTTTTTTACGCGAGAGCTGGGCGCGCAATATAATGCGCCACTACAGAGTACTGAGAAATATGCCACGCGCGCCCACTGCAAATCATGCCCGATTTGCGGTGAAGAGGTTGAGGTAACGGCATTAGCAGCTCGCAGGCGGGTCGCCTAGGGCTCGTGTACACGATGCCGCCGCCGTGCCTGCACCGCGCCGCTGTGTATACGTTCGCCACCGCACCGTCACCGCGCCGCTGCCGCACCGCCACCTCGTTCGCGCGCCGCTTGATTTTAACATACCACTATAAAGTTGTTAGTGTTATAATACATTGCTAGCTGCGAAGAGCACACGTGGTAGTGTAGCACCCGCCGTGGCGGTATCATGTACACGAGCCCTTACGGTGCTAATTTTTGGCGCTTTCTTCAGATATGGGGGCTTACTCTCGAGTTTAATTCCGATCGGTCGACATTGGAATTGTGACGTTAGGTACTCGTGAATTCGATGTTATGGCCAAATTGCGTGAACTTTTTGGGAAACTAAGTAAAATGGGGATTGGGCTTGGCGTGTGGTCACGCAATTTTAAACCAATCGGCACTAGCATCGAATTCAAAAGTACCTAACGTCACAATTCCAATGTCGACCGATCGGAATTAAACTCGAGAGTAAGCCCCCAGAACACACCCTAACTAAACTGCCACATTTTTATTTACTTGTTTTCAATGTTTGGAAGCTAAACTACAACACTCATCTATGGCCTAAAGGCTGAATCTAATACATTGCATGCATTATACCTGGAATTTTAGCTAGGTATTAGAAAAGTCATTTTAAATTGCAATAACAGTTTTATTAAACTAACAATAAAAACTACAATATCTAACCTATTCATTTCTTGGTGTCACTTAGTTCTACATTCTTCTGCTGTAACTTGGCTATCATGACCTTCTCTTTGGCTTCTTTCCTGGCTTGTTTCTCCAATTTCTTCTGTTCCTTCTCCCGTTTGGCCAGCATCTCTTGGAACCTCTCATCACGAGGATCCAGTTTGAAACCAAAGTGTCTTCTTACTTCCTCTACTAACCGTTCTTTCTTTTCCTGGGAAGATGAAATAGAATAGTTTATTAATTGCTAGTTCAATGTATAATCCTAGCGGCCCATGCTATAGAAACCAGAAACGTAACGGACACGCACATCCGGATACTCTCCGACAGTGCCTCAGTCCTACAATCCCTATACCAAAACTCTACCACCTCGAGAATTATACAAGAATGCCACTCTGCACTGGAAAGAGTCACAGTGCCGAAACGAAATACTGTGACGCTACAGTGGATCAAAGGACTGTTACGTCTGCGTAATGAGTTTGCATAAGATTATATGCAAACTCATGCGTATCCTCATAAGTTAGCATACTGGCTGTATAAGGGTTCGAAGATTGTTAGTATTCTATATTTAATTTGAATATTTGTAAGAGTAGATTGTTTTGTTGTTTGATCAAGTTTGATGTAGTCGTTCAAAGCGTGAAGAAGTATTTTTAAAATATATCGACGTAAAGAGTCCCAGTCATTTTATTTATAGAAAATTGATCCCGGTAGTCGAGCCCTAACCACCCAGGGTTCGACATAGTGGTGGAGGCGCCGGGTAGAACGAAGTCCCAGGAGGAAAAGATAAGTGTTTCACACAATAAACGTATAGATATAAAACATGGCGCAGATAACATTTTTTTCGGGCCTCGCGAATGATTCATATGAAGAATTTTTGTTACAATTTAAGAGAGTCGCGGCAATAAACAAATGGCCAGAAAGCGACCTAGCATTAATTATGGGCGCGTATCTGGACGGACCAGCTCTAGCTTATTTTAAATATGTATATAATGACACAATTTCTTTTAAGGATTTATGCGAAAAATTAGAGGAAGAATTCCCATGCGGAACGGACTACGTTGAAAAATTTTACAATGCTCGCCAAGGCGAAAAGGAAGATATTATTGCTTTTTTTTACAGACTGGCGGATTACGGTCGACAGGCGAACATTGCAGATGATAATGTATTCATAAAAAATTTTTATGAGGGAATAACCACGAACTATAAGTTACCGTAGACGCGGGCTTGCGGACGGCGGGCAATGGGTAGCTCGCTGTCCGTTTGTCCGGTAACAGACCGGACCGAGCCCAAGTCGTTTACGGCGCGCACTGTTCCCGTGCGCCTCAAGGAGTTGTCAGCAAACCGTAGGGGCCCAGTAGGGTCGAGGCCTAGTCTGGGGCTCTGGGAAGGTATGAAAATGCATACCAGGGCCCTGGAACCAAGGCAGGGAAGGAACAGGGTAGGATTTTAGTCAGTAAAAGTCTGACACTATTTCCCGCTCCGCCCAAGGGCGGGATTTGTCATTGGATGATTTTACCTACCGTAAAAAAAAAAAAAAAAAAAAAAACGAACTATAAGTTAAAATTGGGGACGCGTATATATAGTTCGAAAGCGGAGCTACGGGCCACGCTTACTCAGGTCAAAGAAATTTTCGACGATACGCCACAAGACCGTATTAATTTATCTTTAAGACCCCCGAATGTTAGTTTTGATCGTAGTCCTATAATAAACCAAAGGTCCCCATCAACCCCGAGACCATTCGGCCCATCAACATCAGCTACGCCTGCACTGCCGTTCTGCCGGGCGGAACGCGCCCCATGAGCTGAATGCAGACGCAGCCGGGTGTTTCAGAGGACAGAGCCATACAACCCAGAAAAACGTTTATATACAAGATGTAGTGGTAGATGTGTTTTTGCTCCAGAGTATAATGTTAGATTCTCCTCCGGACCTCCCATAGAGTTATGAGAGGGCCACTTAGTGTTCAATTTGAGCTAATATCAACTTTGCTATATGGAGCATAGTCTTCGCAAAGGGAGTCAGGTTGACTCTGTTGATTTAGCTATGATAATTGAAACTCTTCAATGGTTAAGAGCTATTAGATGAATAATTCTTGTTATTTTTTTTATTAATCCCTCTGGAGTAAATACAGGCAATGAGAAGTTATAGGTGGTCCAATGCAATTATGGCTCTCTGACCTCTGACCCGATAAGCGTCTGAAGGAATTACAGTCATAAAGGTGTTGAATCTTAGCATGTATTCCCAGTCTGGGTGGATGTCACTTGGGCATCCTAGGTTCAATTAGGGCTGTGCGCTGTGGCTTTTAGTACGGTTTTGCTGCAGTGGGGTTTAAGCAGAGCAACGTTGTTTGATGAGCGTGGATTGACGCACAGTAATAATATATGAATTTTATGTGATTCAGTATTGATCGTTGACTCTGACTTAAGCTCGCTTTACAAAGCCGTAGGCCAAAAATAAATTTCTTCCGTACAAAGGTAGGGATCTCGGTGTTAGGATTAGGTAGGTCATACTAACACCCTTCGAAAGTTTTTGGAATATAACTGTGTTATATACACATTTATATTCTTTGGGGCGTAGCTGATGTTACGTCTGCGTAATGAGTTTGCATAAGATTATATGCAAACTCATGCGTATCCTCATAAGTTAGCATACTGGCTGTATAAGGGTTCGAAGATTGTTAGTATTCTATATTTAATTTGAATATTTGTAAGAGTAGATTGTTTTGTTGTTTGATCAAGTTTGATGTAGTCGTTCAAAGCGTGAAGAAGTATTTTTAAAATATATCGACGTAAAGAGTCCCAGTCATTTTATTTATAGAAAATTGATCCCGGTAGTCGAGCCCTAACCACCCAGGGTTCGACAGGACATAGCGGTTCGCTGGGCAACGACGCAGCGGACGAACTGGCCAGGAGGGGATCTGGTGCAGTGGTGTTCGGGCCCGAGCCCATTGTGCCGGTCCCCTTTGCTCAGCTGCGTGGTTGGCTACGGGAACACACACATACACAAACAGAGCACTGGTGGTCCTCGACATCAGGATGCAGGCAGGCCAAAGAGGCCATGCCACACCTTAATAAAGCCCTCACAAAAAAACTCTTACGACTAGACAGAGGCAGCCTGCGCCTGGTGGCGGGGACCATCACTGGTCACTGTACACTGAATAAGCACCTTCACACAATAGGCATCACGGATAGTCCCCTGTGCAGAGCGTGTTTGGAGGGGGAGGAGACAGTTTCGCATGTGCTCCTGGACTGCACGGGGATCACTGATACACGCACACGGACCTTGGGATCTCCGATGTCCCTTATTGACGCCCTGAAGAACCTGAGAGGCCTGATCAGTTTTTGGAGAGAGGTGGGCTGGTTGGAGTAAGCCCGCCTGAGATTATGGCCGCTATGGCCCACGTACAATGGTCCGTAGAGGACTGAGTGCGGAAACCATACTCAGAAGATAAGATAAGATAAGATTGCTAGTTCAATGGAAAAGCTTTTGTTCTGACAATTTGTATTTGATTTTGAAATTGTGGGTAAGTTTTCAGAATAGCCTAATTTGAGTTAATGCTTTTTCTGGGGTGATAGAGTTTTAGAAATATGTAACATTTCTAAAACTCTATCACCTGAAATACAAGATACTATGTAAAACTATTGCTAAACAAGAGTTCTTAAAATTAAATAAAAACATTTCTAAATAATCCAACAAACCTTAGCTGCACTGGCTTCAGCAGCCTTTTTGGCTACCTTATCAAGAAGATCTTTCTTCCACTGTTCCAATTTGACAAACTTTGCAGCAACTTCTCTATCTCTTTGCTGAATTTTCTGTTCTTGTTCTTTTCTCTTCTTTTCTACCATCTCCATCATCTGTTTTATTGTGAATGGGTATGCCACAGATTCATACTCTAATCTCTCTTCTATGTCTTTCTTTGATGGGAAGCAAATGCCTGAAAATAGCAGAGGTTTTAT
This sequence comes from Leucania comma, assembly GCA_958295575.1. NCBI lineage: Eukaryota > Metazoa > Arthropoda > Insecta > Lepidoptera > Noctuidae > Leucania > Leucania comma. The sequence goes on along the minus strand of OY282467.1, from coordinate 22,108,707 downwards.
TACATTGCCGTTTGTATATTTGAAGTACTGACTATAACTATAAATTTTTCAGAGCAATATTATGACAACTCCAGGATTGGAAACTGAACGGAAAGTGTATCTGATCTAATGAATTTATCAAGGTTTGAACTTATCTATCAATATCACAGCGACTACTAGAGGTTAATGCGAACACCTTCGATAGAAAAATAACAAATCTTTAAATTATTACTTGGATTGACGCCGCTAGCAACGCCGTACTTCCCATACATCTTTCTATTGAATTTAACTGTAAGGTGGGCTATATGTTTCGGTTCCTCGTATGGCCTCCGTCCGTTGACAATATTCTGATGATCTCGTGACAGCCTAGAAATGTTCCTCTTTGCTTCTATCGCAGCCTCTTTCGCTAAAATATCTTCATCATCTGCCACTACAGGATCTATCTGTTCGACGGGTTCTACCTGAGTTGTTGAATAACGGAACAAAGAACCTATAAGGTTCGGCCGAAGAAACTTTGATCTTATGCATAAACTCATTTTATGTAATGTTTTTGTTGAATTTGTTGTTATAATTTTTGTTGAAAATATGCTTAACTTAAGATGTCAAAATGTGAGGTTATGTTTTTCGACTAGAGGGATGGCGACCGCTTCGACAGGCAAACGATTTATTGAATAATCGATTTTATAGATTCTATTCGGAGAATTGATTTTAAAAACTGAAATTGAAATCAAGATTTTTTCTGTGTCGCTAAAAACAATTATATAAGTTTTTCGATATTATACGGACACACACACTTAGATTTTTTTATGGCTATTGATCTAGTTGCTACTATTCTGCCAGTGTCGTATAGAGATACAGATATACATCATAAAACTAAAAAAAGGTAAGGTAAAAAGAACAATCTTTGGAAAATCAATTTTTTTATAACTAATTTTTTTAGAATCAATTCAAAAGTTAATCGCCTTAAGGTTGTTGACAATTGTTACAGTACAGTGTTAGCTTAGATCAATATTTGAATAATTCATTTCAAAGGTCAAAGAGATTGTTTTCGTAATCAACCTTAATTAGTGGATTGATTCTGGGAATCGATTTCAGATTCTTGAAATCAGAATTCATTTAATCATTTGAATACCGTAATTAAAGACACAATAGATGATTGATCTCAACAATAGAAAGACAATCGGTATGTGAACGCCGGCATTGGCCACAACGGCCGCTTGGGGCTTGAGTAAATATTATTATTTTAAAATTTCTAAACACCCATTTTTCACCAGGTTACTTTAATGTGAATGTTGTACACCAGATTACAATAATTATTGCGAGATATATTTATCAAGTTAATATGTGTCCAATTTATTTTTAACAAAATAAACTTAAATATTTACTAAGTATTTATACTAAATCTATGTACATAAAAACTAAACTAAGAATGTAAACTAGACATAACTATACAGTACAAATATAATACAATTAAACACCTTATGTGTATGTTCATTGTAGGATCATCTGTACAATGCTTTTTTAGATTCGATATAATTATGTAGAGTAACCAACACAGATCGACATTTTAGAACTTCATTTATTATGAATCGATTCTATTTGAATCGTTTAAAATCGATCTTCTTTAGGAAAAATTGCTGTCCTTAATTGACATTTAAACAATTTTAGGAATAGACAATATTTACTTTGGTTGCCATCTCAAAAATGTATGAATCATCTAATTTAATTTTGCCACTGATTGATTTTAGACTCTAACTCAATGCACTAAATATCAAAACGTTTCAATATTTGGTACGGTGGATTGTCATCGTGTCAATAATTTTTCATTTCACTCGCTCTTTGCTTTGTCTTGTCTGTGCTTTCTAATTAGATTGAAGCCACGGCCGGTAATCTTCATACAAAAAACGTGGGTCGTAGCGGCCATTTTTATTACGCTAACATTACACGACGTTGAATGAATGAATGAATGATATATTTATTTGCTTCTGCGACGTGACGTCACACAGACAGTACGTCTGTGGGTTTCTGAACCGCCATTTTATTTTCATTTATTTTATTTTCTAGTGTATTTATTAAAAGTTTCTCTGCAATAACTTTTGCTACGTGATATATATGGCTTTCAGTATATTACAAAGTACTCTGTGATGACTGCGCTGTGTTTGTAAATCTTCGTGATTATTACTTCTTGCTTGGCTGATTTTCAAACTAGTAAGTTTGAAAATCAGCTTCTCTAGTCCTGGATTCTAAAGTTTACTTTAAAATCAATAAAAAATATTGCAGGTGAACAAACTCCAGGAAATTAAGACCCGGTAAGTACTTTTATTAGCATGTGAATAAGTGACGAAGCTAACCTCAATGGTCTTTGATCTGAAGGTCACTTTAACTAATTTAGTCCAAATTGTCCCACTGCTGGGTAAAAGCCTTCTTTCATGATGTCATCTCAACAACAATCCACATCAAAAACATTTCAATGTAAATTTGGGCAAGTTTCGCCAAACTTTTACGAATAAGTTACGAGTAATAACAAAATAAATAAGTAACCTACCTATTTATTTTGTTATTTTTTTTAGATTTACTGTATTGAAATTATTAGGCATCAATTTTATTCCATGGATAAAATCCTTATTTTAGCTGTAAACTTCGGTGAAATTATCCTGATACTTTTGAGTGTGGAATGCAAAAATTGGTTCAAGTTACAGTCACAGTAATTTAACGCTACTGATAAACTACAAAAAGCTTAACAACTACTAGATTAATGTTTGGTAAAAATTTAATTATAACCTCAAGTATTTCCTTCTATAAAATACCTTCTCAGATTGAAATCTGTGATATGGATACTGAAATTGATTTGTTTCTCTTATTTCAGAAAATGGGTTTCTTCAAAAGGAATATTCAGACTCCTGAACCACTGAAAGGTTTGTTAATAGTAAATTTTTGTCTTGATACTATTTATAGTATTATTCTGTGTACCAGCTTCGCATGCGTGCTGATATTAAATATATTATGCAAATAAACCTTACTCTTGAACTAATCTATCTATTTAAAAAACCGCATCAAAATCCATTGCTTAGTTTAAAAGGTCTAAGCAAACATAGGGACAGACAGTGGAAAGCGACTTTGTTTTATGCTATGTAGTGAAGTATCATCTTTCATAAATTTATTTTTGTCAATTTCAGATGTCACTGCTTCGAGCTCTCGTGACTTCCAAACTTTACCACAAGTTTAATAAAATTCATCAACTAATCAAAGCTCAGGTAAAGCCTTCCCAATCTACATCTAAATAAGTACATTTTTACTTTATCAGAATTGTTCTACTCTGTTATTAGCATAACTTGAAGATTGTGCTAGAATCAATAGATATGTTACGGGCAATCTGTATAATCCGGTATTCTTTGAGTAGAATACCTAAATTATACAGATTGCCGGTTACAGATATACTAACATCTAACTGGCCTGTTAGTCTAGTTGTTATTGGCCCTGAGTGTTAAGCCGGAGGTTGTGGGTTCATTTTCCCATCTAGGAAAAATGTTTATGTGATAAGCATGATTATTTGTATTGTCATCATCATCATCATTTCAGCCAATAGACGTTCTGTGCATCTTGCATCCATTTGTCAGACAAAGGACATTAACCTTTTGAATACCGTAATTAGAGACACAATAGAAAGACAATAGGTGGCGGACACTGGCGGATAACATCATTTTGTTGCAATAATGGCCGTTCTTTTTGAATTTTAAAATACTTTGGTCTACATTTATTATACTATTTTAAAATTTGCTACATTAAGAGTAAATTGAGCCTAAAGGACAATGGGCAAAAATGTATGGAAGCTGGTACACCCCTCCAATAGCAATGTGATATATATCGTTAGATAGGTCTTTTTAACTGGAACAATATTTACTATGACAGCTTTGTTGAAATGTTTGTCCGTTCTGAGTTTTAGGTTAAAAACAAAAGTTAGGTTAGGTTACGTACTAATTAGTACAACCAACCAATAGCAAAGACATATATGTCGTTGGATAGGTCTTTTTAACTGGAACAATATTTACTATGACAGGTTTTTTGAAAGGCTGGTCCGTTCTGAGTTTTAGGTGAAAAACAAAGGTTAGGTTAGATGTTAAAAACAAGGTAATTGGTATACCCCACCAATAGCTAAGATATATAGTCGATGGATAGGTCTTTTTAACAGGAACAACATTTACTATGACAGCTTTGTTGAAAGGTTTGTCCGTTCTGAGTTTTAGGTTAAAAAAAAGTTAGGTTAGGTACTAATTGATACACCCCATCAATACCAAAGACATATATGTCGTTGGATAGGTCTTTTTAACTGGAACAACATTTACTATGACAGCTTTGTTGAAATGTTTGTCCATTCTGAGTTTTAGGTTAAAAAATAAAAGTACTTCAAAATTGTATTTTTAATTTTCAGGTTAAAAATTGTGTGAAGGTCTTCAGCGCGACTGTATCTGCAGCCTTATCATATACAGCAAAATTTTGTAAGTAACATCATATGAAAATAATGTTTTGCATGTTTGAACAAGTTCGATTCCTAGTTATAGTAGTAGTAGTAGTTATTTTATTTTTGTGGTATATTTTACCACAAAAATAAAGTAACTACTCAATTGTATCAGTAGAATTAAGCACTGGTATTATTATTAAACACATAGTAAAAGAAACATGAACAATAAAGTTTATATAAATAAATTATTTATTTCAGCCCATTATGCTGATGGAAGACCGGTCAGTAGCACATTGCCAAATACAGCAGAGATCGTTCTATTTTTTGACCAATTATTCGACAGCGTTAATGGATCTGCAATATTCTCTAAAAGAAGCAAGGGAAAAATTTTAAGAACAGCGGTGGTAGAAAAATCAGCTCATCATCAGTTTTGGAAAGAGGCAATTAATAAATTACAAAAAATTAAATATGTGGATTCGAATGCAAAGGAAAAGTCAGTGCCTTCTTTACTAAATTTTATTGTTACACTAAAAAGCTACATGAGGTTGTGGCAGATTTTTAAAAAACATAATTTAAAAATAATGAGACCCAGATATTTTAATTCAGATCCAATTGAAAACTTTTTTGGTCAGGTAAGGGCATATAACTACCGCAACAATGACCCAACTTGCCACAGCTTCAACTGTACCTTTAAATCATTATTGATAACTAGAGTTATAAAGTTCCACAATCAAACTTTCAATTGTGAGGATGATCCGGCAGACCAAATTTTAAATTTACAGCCATTGTTTACTGAAGAAATTAAAGAAATTGTCGAGCCAGGTCATTCGGTTACAGGTCGAAATGTTGAAATGATTGTAGAGCAGGCTCGACGTGAACGACTGAATGTCCATTCGCGTGCTTACACAGCGGGATGGGTAGTACGCAAAATTTTTGATAAATTGAAACTTAAATGTAACGCCTGTAGAAATAGTCTTAAAAGTGACCAAAGTACTATCCATGACTGGATAAACCACCGCGAATACACAGTGGCAAAAAAAAGCTTGAACTATCCATCCGAAGGTGTAGTAAGGTGTTTTGGTACAGTAATAACTGAAACAAATGAGTACTTGGAAAGCAATGCCCATCAAAATAATGTAGCGTTACATGTAAAAGATGTAATTTTGTCTAAGTATTCATTTGACTTTATTAACTGTACCGAACACAAGGCGATAATCCTCAATCATTTAATTTAATTAACTGTGAGGTTTACAATAGTTAATTGGTGCAATGTTATAAATAAAATTTTGAAGGGCACGGATATTCATAGGTTACGTACACGTAATTTACCGCCGATGCAACTAAAAGCGTTTGAAAAATATAAAAAGAAATTGAAAAATAAATCATTTAATAAATAAGGCTGAGTCCTTATTAAATGATTTATTTTTCAATTTTTCAGCATAATAATTGATTAATGTATGCAAAGTCTTAATTGAATTTTAAATACTTTGATTTATTCAGTAAAGATGTAGCTTTCTAATGGTGAAAGAATTTTTAGTCGGTCAAGTAGTTTGAGTTAAATCGTAACATACAAACAACTGTAATCTTTCCTTTTTCTGTAATATAATTATTATACCTGTTAATTTAAAAGTAAATTGTATGTGTACAATTTTTTGAAAATATAATTCTAGCCTATGTAACTCAGTAAAATGTAGCTTTCTAATGGTGAAAGAATTTTTAAAATCCTTTGAGTAGTTTGAATTAAATCGTAACAAACACACAACTGTAATCTTTCCTCTTACTGTAATATAATTATTATACCTGTTAATTTAAAAGTAACTTGTATATGTACAATTTTTTGAAAATATCATTCAGTAAAAATGTAGTTTTCTAATGGTGCAAGAATTTTTAAAATTGGTTGAGTTGCAATAATGTGTGTATGCAATAAATAAATGTATAAATAAATAAATGTTGTGTTTTAATTATTTTCCTGCAATCAGATCAGAAAATTAATAAAAGTAAAAAAAAAAAAAAAAACTGAAATGAGAACCTCCTTTTTTTGAGGTCGGTTAAAAATACGGCATTTCATGCTGTATTCCTTTGCCAGTATTCGCGGCCGCATTTAAGAAAAAAACAAACGTCAAGTTCTATTCGATACCTCGTCAGTTGTCTATGGCCAGCGCCGCTACGGTCCAAAAATTTTGTTCCAAGTTACCCATCTGATACGTAGTATCTCTCTGTAATCTGTGATTGAAGCTCTCATTTCTTGCTTTGTTATTTTTTACAGTATCCTGTAAAAATTGAAATAATGGATGATTTCGGTGATAATTTTGTCCAACCAGAAGTGGACCCAGCAGCGGAGTTTCTTGCTCGCGAACAGAACCAGTTAGCAGGGCTCGAAGATGAGTTGGAAACTAGTGCTCCGCCCCCCGTTGTATCCACTAACGGCCTCCTAATGGATGAATTTGTGGGTAAGTAACATACTTGCATCTGATATTTTAACATTCAATATTGTTACGTGTCAGATAGAGGGAGACTATAAAAATCGATACTCTGTACAAACTTGGCGTTCTGTCATCAAATTATTGTGGCTTATCTGGCCGGCCCTCTACCATTACAAATATCACAAATATATATCTACCTACCTACTCTACATCTGCAGAATTCGGTAATTATTATCAAAGGTGATCAATAGTTTTAAGTAATTGTTCTCAAAAACCATTCATGTGCCAAAATATTCCTGTCTATAATAAAAATCAATTTAATCCCACAGAAGTGTTAAATGCAGCAAACTACGACCCAAACGACCTTTTAGATGACGAGCCTGTTCAGACTTCTGTGTTCAGACAAGAGAGAGAAGAACCTGAGAAGATCAAAGCTTGGCGTGAGGAACAGAAAAAGAGATTGGAAGAGAAAGGTAAATAGTATTACACAGCTTCTTGAGTTTAATACTCTTACTTTTAAACTAATCATCTAAGTGCTCATTATAGGCCCAAGGTAGGTTCTAGTCTTTTTCTTATGTAGTTGCTACCAAAGATTCAAGCCCAGTTTCACCTTGTATCACAACCAAAGTACTTATTATGTTCTAATTTCTAAAATTTAATTCTTGGATGTAGATGATCATTGTTGGCGTGATGATGTATTCTTATTGTTATACTAGTCTCAACTTATGTTATAAATCAATTTAAACAACCAACTTATAAATTCATCACCATCATTTCAGCTGAAAGACATCCATTGTTTGAAATAGACCAATGGATGTGAGATGCACATGACTGGTGTCACTGGTGTTTAATGAACAATTTAATTTTTAAGTAACACCAAAAAGGAGAAAGTTATTTGAATATAAATTAATATGTTCCTGCCTTAGTAGTTTAACAAATTGGACAAATGAAGAGGCATGGGAACACTGAAAAGCTTAAATAGTTATATAAGCTTTTTGGTGTTTCCATGCAGGGCAGTTGCCCGACTTTTATACCATGACCTCCAAATTGCCAATTTGTTAATTACTTCATGTGATTCTTGAATTTAGATGCTGAAGAGGAAAATAAGAAAGAAGAGATGCTGAAAATAGCCAAAAAGGAATTGGAAGACTGGTACAAAACTCACGAAGAGCAGATTGCTAAAACTAAGGCAGCTAACAGGTACTTATTATCCACTGTGGTGGTTTAGTTTATGTAGTCAAATAGCAATAGTAGACTAGGTAGCAAGGGCGTCGAGAAGGGGGGGCTGGGGGGCCTATGGCCCCACCTAGAGGCTTGCTTTACAGCTTCAGAGCCTAGTTTAGGCACCAGTCTCACACAATATAATGCCCTACCTATATCTTACCGTAGATACAAGGCTAGCAATTAGGAGTTATTTTGTGGAGATTTTTTTATTATTATTATTAAAAAAAAAATCTTTTTTCATTATTCTCTATACTTCCAATAGCCCCCGCCCCCCCCTTGATCATCGGATAGCGACGCCCTTGCTAGGTAGATATTGTGGTACCGGCATGTAACCTTTTTGTAGTCGCCAAAATACTGAACATTATTTAATTAAAGGCTGATATTTATCTATGTTTATGCTGTTTTAAATCCTCAGCTGCCGTAATGTATAATGCTGCTTTTGAATAATTTGGTGGGATTTAAAGTTAAATTTCCTTTAAGAATTGTTTCCAGAAAAAAATTACTATTTTTTTCTTTTTCTTATTATATTATCAAACAAAGTCCCTTCCACCACATTTGTTTGCCTGTCTGTTCACAACAAACTCAAAAACTACTAAACAGATTTTCATAGTTTTTACCAATAGAATGTGCTTCATTAAGCAGGAAGGTTTTTTAATTATATTATAATATAAGCACAAGAAAGATTTATAAAAAGCCAAGAATTTCAAAGATTTGTAAAAAAAAACCCTAAAAGAAGCACCTAAGATTAGAACACCCATTAAAAGGCAGGTTGCCTGTTGTCAATGAGAAATTAATGATTTATTAATCAAATAAAAAAACAGTAAAATCATAATAATAATCATTTTATTTTTTACTAAGGTTTTACACATATTCTACTGTTTCCTGTGAACAGTAATATTTCAAAGAATTAAAATTAAATATGTTAGAACAATATAATTACCAATTATTTGTAAACACCATACAATGTAAAAAATAATTCATGCATATATATTAAATTAGAGAAACTTATGAACTGAACTGTACAAAAAGTAAAAAAACAAAATAAATAATTCCTATTTCTATAGCAAACAGTACCAAGTATTTGTTTAATCTTACTGCAAATAGGTACTTTCCTGATAAATGCCTGGATGAAAACAGATATCATTGACCATGATTCACTTTTTTTATTGGTTTTCTTTGTTTACAATTTTTAAACAATACATTAAACGCAATATTTAAATTTATTGCATGAGAAAACAAAAACTAATTGGGCTCTTTTCTTTTCAATGCAATCAGGGAGTCTGCTAAGTAAGTATACTTGAAATATAAACTAAAACAGGAATTAATCGGGCTTTACTGGGTGGTGGTTCCAGGTGATAAAATATATATTATAGTTGTATTCATTTTTAAATATATGACCAGTAACTTCATGTATATGTTGGGCTGGTGTCCACATCTAAAGCGCATATTTTGCATACGGAAAAACCAGTAACATTTTGGGCATTTCATATTTTCAAGGATAGCGGGTACCAGGATAATGTTGTAATAATAAATTGTTTCAGTTAATTTGTATAATTCTGTATAAATTAAAGGATCATTTACACTTAGCATCTATACACTTATCGACATCCCATTAAGTTTCAACACAATTTCATAGTCTAACAATACATTGAATTGAATAAATACATTGTAACCCATTCACAGTTGGGAAATAAGGCACAATTTGGATTCTTAAACTAAAGTTGTGTATGTTTGCAATAGGAATGCCGAGAAAGCTTTAGCACGCGGTTCGGAGGGTACGGTTGAAGACGGTAATGAATGGGAGCGCGTTGCAGAGCTCTGCGACTTCGGCCCGAGGCGCGGCCGAGACGTGGCGCGTCTTAGGTCCATCGTGCTTCAGTTGAAACAGTCAGGAGTCAGACCTAAGCACCCACCACGTACTACTAAAGTGTAAGTTTTCATACCCATCATTCTTGTGGGAAGCACTGCTGTAGTCACTATAGTATTATTAAATCTGCATTCAATTCCTAGACTAAAGCCCGGACGCGGAGCAGGAAGGATTTCGTACGTTGACCTATATTACCTGTCTTTGTCACTCCCGCGTAAATATAACGCGTCTCGCTCGCACAGATGCAATGGCCTCCGTGGTCAGGGATTGTAAACCCTTTACTGTAAACTTTTTACTGTTATTGTAAGTTTTGTTCTTTTTTGAATGTGGTTTTTTTTGGTTATTTAGTAGTGACTAAATAGTCACTACAAAAAATCCTTGACGAAATTCATAAATTTAAATAATGAATAACAATGATAATTTTTATTTTATTATCATATTTGTACCAAATTAGTAATTTTAACTCGATTTTTAAATTGTTATAATAGAAAATTTATATATTTAATAACAATAATTTATTTAATAAATTGATCATTTTTTTTCTTCTTTCAAATTTTTAATGTAAAACGCACTGTATAAAAAAATGTTTGTGACCACTGTCAATAGGCCCAAAGGTCATTGTACGAAATTCTTCCTGCTCCGCGACCAGCCTTTAGACAAAAATTATGTGAATTGAATTTTTCATATCAAGTATTTTTTTAAACTATTGAATAATAATGTATTTTAACTTTAATCTATATTTGAATTCAAGTTATTTTTCGAATAGAACAACAAAATAACTTGCACATATTTCAAATTAAATTCCATTATAACATAATTATATTTTTAGGCCAAATGATCACTTAAAATACACAATGCTAAAGTTGATATTTGAGTTTTTGGCAATGGATTCAAATTTATCTTGAATTAAAAATTAAGTTATAATTTATAAAATTAAAGCCAAAATGATGTTGGTTTGTTAATTGACTAGTTGTTGCCATGAATAATAAATAATATCTTTTCTTTTTAAATAATGAATATAATTTAATTTATCAGACACTAGAGTGTAAGTAGGGGTTGAACCTTGGAATGGAAAATTCCTTTATTTTGACTCTCTTCACACTCTGACCCTTCAAAAACAGACAGATAAAACTATAATAAAATGTTTGAAACAAAATTTGCTAAAAATTCAACGCTCTACAATATTTGTCACAAACATAAAGTATTATTCAAAGCATAGGAAGAGAGATATGTTTTGACAAAAAACAGATTTTTGCAAACTTTTCATGTTGAATAACTCTTATTCACGATTTTTGAGGTTTGAAAGTCTAAATAAAAATTTCAGATTCCCTTATTCCATTCTGAGGCTAATCCCCTTTTATACCCTAAAGAGAACTATATAGATATATTAAATTAATAATCTTATTATTGTGGTTAAAATAAAATATTAAATTAATGTTGCTTATTTCTTTGTTCACAGAGCTTGAATTGTCAGTGATGATGTAAGAATTACCTACATAAATACAAAAAATTGTACCTAATCATCAGTCTCGGTATATTAAAATCACACTTAATTATAATAATTTAGGAAAAATATATTAATATAAAGATGTTCTACTGCTGTTTAATAATACTGGAATGTAATAACAACCATAATAGAAGTGTTATCTATTCATTTTTTATTGTATAGTATGATGTTATAAATCATAATGGCGAACTATTATTAGGAACTAGTTAAGCCAGTGCGTTTTTTTTTTATTTTATTTCATAATGTTAATAAATATCATTCCAAAATAAATAATTGTTCAATTCTTTGGTAAATTTTTCATAACTTAATTTTTTTAAACCTTTGAACACATTTTATTACATTCACTTCAAATTATAATAAACCATATTTACAAATTCCCATAATAATTTTCTACTTATTTTAAGTGTGAAAATATATAACAATTTCCAAATTAAAGTGTTACTTGATACTATAACTTATAATCCTTTGTAATATCAATATGTTTCCTTTTATATATTTTTTCAGTCAGTTTTAGTAACAAATACATTAAACTTATGACCAATAGAAAAGGCCATACACCACATGTGAGGTAGTTTCGTAATTGTTGTCCTAGCGACCTCTCCTTATTCATAGATATCTTATTATATACTATTTCTGTCCTCTTTGTTATGTCCATCCAATTGTACATTTTTCTAATTCTCATATTGCATTCAAAGGGACATAAGAAATTGCCTTTGTCTATGTCGTCCATAGCCTTTTCAATGCCCTCAACTAGACTTCCCACATTAGGCTCTGTCAAGTAGATCATACTTTCTGGCAACACTTCAGGGATGCCACCAACTTTAGTTGAGACCACCTTCAACCCACAAGAAGCAGCTTCCACTATTGCCATACAATAAGCTTCTGTTAGAGATGTGTTCAAAAATATATCCCCTTTGACTAACACATTTCTAACTTCAGAATGTTTGAGACTTCCTAAAAGAGTTAGACAGTGTTGGTATCCCTTTTGTTCTCTTACTTCTTGTAAAAGCCACATTTTAGGACCATCCCCTCCAACTATAAATCTTATATTTGGATATCTGGGGCACATATCTGCAATCACAGCAGCCATTAGATCAACACCTTTCCTGTATACCAGACGTGACACGATTACTATAGTTATCACATTTGGTTCTCTTTTGCTTGGGTCTGGAGTAAAACTGTAAGCGTCAACAGCATTTGGTATGACAGAAACTTTATGAGCTTTTACTTTTGCTCTGAGCACAGTATTTTCTTTTCCAGTGTGTGACACACAAATACAATGATCACACTCACATAAACACATTTGAAGATATTTATTTGTCAGAACAGCAGATGTGTCAGCAAAACCAAATAAGCTGTGATCTGTAAAAACTGTTTTCAACCCCATTAATTTACCTATAATTGACACTTCATGGCATAGGACACTAAATGCAGAATGTCCATGAACAATTTCAACTCTTTCTCTAACCAATATGTATCTTATCAGAGCAATATTGCTTATCATAGTTGGAAGCACACACTGGGCGTAAAACACTTTAACAGGCAAGTAATAAACTTTGAGTCCACATGTTAAATACCGTATTCCTACTCGTTGACCATAGGAATGTGTGATTATAACTACTTTGTGACCTCGTTTTATCAAACACTGTGATAAATTGTAGATGTGTTCTTCAACTCCCCCCGTATTAGGATAGAAGAAGTCTGATGCCATGCAGATAATGTGCTTTTTATACCTTTTACTGTTTTCCTGTAACAAAATAGGTTACACCCATGTAAAATTCATTCATTAGTTTACTCATTACTTGTTAACAATAAATAATAAGTAATAATATAAGTACCTTTCTTTGGATCCCCATTACAGTGAAACTATTTCCGAGTTGTGAAATGACAAAATTTTTCCAATAATTAGGTGTTTCGTTTTCAAATATCGCTCCGAGTTAATTGCAGGCAAATCCTCAACGTTCAGTTTATTTAGCCGTTTCAATCTCTTTGGTTTCAGAAGTTAAGATTCTGACGGTTGACATTTACAATGAAAATTTGACATGATAGTCACAGTAAGTGTTGCCAAACACATAAAATGTATTATTGGCTTGATTTAATTTCTAAACGAACACGAAGTTTTGTTTTTTTTTTACAATTTCTCAATAGCTTGCTACATATCAGTAATGTTTCTCATTTTTTTTCAAAAAGTTTCACCTGCACCCCTCGTTCCGAAGTGCGTAAAAAAGCGGTTATAGCCCAAATCCAACCAAAAAAAGTCACAAAATATAAGGGCTATTAATTATTGTCGTCGCAACGTCACAATTGTAAAACACGCGAGGACGCCGGCGTCCGCTTAGGTTACGTGTAGGTGGGATTCGCGAGCGCTATAATTTTTTTTTTTTTTTTTTCTTCTTATGGCAATTGAGTCGATTTCGACTATTCTGCCAGTGTCACGTTGGGACGGCAGCCCAGTGAGAGCAACCGTCGACTTTTGTACTTCGTGGTAGGTGTTAGTTTAGCTGAAAAGACGAACACAAGGGTTAGTAAAAACATGTAATCTAATTTACAAAAATACACAGTACAACTATAGTACAACATATATAGAATAATAAAAAATTACGCACCAGCTAGAATTTTAAATTATTTTTTTTTAGGAATTTAGCCAAAAGGTTTATAATTTTAGGAGAAAAGTGGGATAGAAAGGAGTGGAAATTAATAGGAAGAGGAATGTTAAATTTGGGAATTTGTCGGTAGAGATCAAAAGATTTATCATTTAAAGGGCAGGAAAAGAAAATATGGTCTAAAGTACCCTCCTCAAGACCACACTCGCACAGGGAACTATCCCGGACATGAATTTTGTTCAGAAACACTGGGCTGCAACAATGTCCGAGTCTTAGTCTGCAGAGCGACGAAACAGTACTCTTCGACAGTTTAGGGCATTTAAAAAACCAAGGCCTTCGTTGGATTTCAGGCTGTATAGCTGCATAGTAAATGCCCTTGGTTTTAGAGGTCGTCTTCCATGTTTCAGTCCACGAGTTAAATAATTTAGGTTTGGCACCATTCCGCAAATCGTAGTTATGAACCACGTAGTGCTTTCGATCAACCGGATTCGATGTGGCATACTTTGCTAACGAATCAGCGCACTCATTGCCAACAATTCCCGAATGACCGGGGATCCAGGTTATCTCGATGTCCAAGCCGTTTTGGGAGCAATCAAATAACAAGTTCTTAATATCTATAATGATTTGGCTATGAATTTTACTATAGAACTGATTTTGTTTTAAGGCCTGAATGCTACTAAGGGAATCTGAAAAAATTACTGATCTTGTTATTTGATGGGATTTAATATATTGTATGGCTTCAAGGATACCAATACACTCTCCAGTAAATACTGACGCTTCCGGCGGACATTGGAAAAGTAGAGCAATTCTAGAATTCTGGAAGTAAACCGCTGCACCAGTACCTCCTGTTCCGGACAACTTTGAAGCATCAGTGTAAAATAAGTTCCATCCTACCCAGTAACGCTTGAGAGCTGACTCAAAGTCATCTTTCGCGTCCTGGGGATTCCTTGATATACCTAGTCCCAAGACGACTTTTGGTTCGTAATGAATCGCTTCATATGCAGAGGAGAAGACCGGTAGAGTTGGATATTGACAAATTGGCGCAGAGAGTTGTTTAAGTTCTCTGTACCTATTTATCAATAAAGGAACAGTTTTATTGTTCCAATAAGGAGAATTATTAAATGAGAGGTCGATTTGCTCTAAAATTGGAAGTAAGGGATGGGATGAAAGAGAAAAAACTTTCGACAGGAAGCGGTCTGCCAAATACTGTCTTCTAAGGTGTAGAGGGGGCTCTGCGCATTCGACTTGAAGCGCATTTATAGGAGAGGATTTCATAGCTCCAATAACAATCCTCAAACATTTGGCCTGGATGCTGGTTAGTCTTTTCAGAGCATTTTTGTTGCAGGGCTCGATAAGGAAGCTGCAGTAATCCATAGCACTTCTCGCTAGCGCATTATAGACTAATTTGAGGGTGTTTGGGTGAGCTCCCCACCACACTCCGGCCAAGGCCTTAAGGACCGACACAGATCTTTCACATTTCTTGACCGTCTTGTTAATGTGGTCGACCCCAGACAGTTTTGAGTCCAACGTTATCCCCAGGAACCTAGCCTTGTCCTTAATTGGGATGGTTTGTCCATCGATATTAATATCTACTGAAGGTACAGAACGCTTACGAGTAAAAATGACCGCTGTACTCTTTGGTGCACTTAAAGACAAACCGTGATCAAGAAGCCATTGATTTAGCGAAGACAAAGAGACATTCATTGATAGAACGGCATCTTGAATGGAAGTGCCAGTGACCAGGAGTGCAATATCGTCAGCATACTGAAGGATTTTGCAGTCGTAATTGAGGCAAGAGGGTAGGTTAGCTGTATAGATGTTATACAGTGGGGGACTAAGAACAGATCCTTGAGGTAATCCTCTCCAGACCGCTCTTTTATCAGAGTCCACCCCAGGGATTCTTAATTGGATGGTGCGGTTGGTAAAGATGCTACCGATGATACGACATATCCTAGCCGGGATTCTCAGCTCGTGCAGCTTTTGCCTGAGATTAGGGAGGAGGACAGAATCATAGGCAGCTGATATGTCCAGAAAGACAGCAACCGCAGACTCATTCCTGCTGAGGGCCAGCCGGACCGCTGACGTGAGGATACCCACACTATCAGCTGTGCCCAAACCTTTCCTGAAGCCAAACTGAGTCGTCGGAAGCAGCCTCCGGGATTCCACCAACCACTCCAAACGGTTTTTGACTAGATGTTCCAAAAGTTTTATGAGTATGGACGATAAAGCAATAGGCCTATATGAGCAATGATCGCTTGGATCTTTGCCTGGTTTTAATATTGGGATGACAGTTTGAACCTTCCATTCTGTGGGAATATAACCGGAAGTAAAGCAGAAGTTAGCCAAATCCAGGTAATATTGGTGGGTCTTTGGGCCAGCTTTAGAAATAAAGGAGTAGGTGAATCCGTCCACTCCCGGAGCAGAGTCTCTGACATGGGATAGCACAGTTTTTAATTCATCTAGGCTGAATGGCCTGTTCATTGGGTCAGCAGCGTTGTCTACATCATCAATGCCAACACTGCTTTCCTCTAAGCTTGGAACATAAGCCGGGGCGATTTTCGAGAAAAACTGGTATCCCAGTCCCTCTGTTATGTTGTTTGAGGGGGCAGGTGCTAAACAGCTCCTAAAATGTCTCACCTTTCGCCAGACCGTCGAAACCGGTGTGGACGGACTCAGCGAACTACAGAATTTTGACCAACCTTCACGCTTTTTCTTTTTAAAAAGTTTCCTGGACTTAGCCAATATTCGCTTGAAGGAGAGGAGGTTTTCCAGGTTCATATCAAGGTTAACTGTCTTTTCCGCCTCATTCCTGGCCTTAATCATGTCAGTGCATTCCCTATCCCACCATGGCGGAGAAGGAAGTTTACCAGAGGGAGGTTTTTTGGATGGAAGGCAATCCTCTGCTGTAGAGGAGATGGTGGAGGAAAAGGATGAAAAACATTCCTGGGCATTATGACTGTCAACTTTTGGTAGAGAAGATACTCTAAGGTCTAAAATTTTTGAATATAAATTCCAGTCTGCTGAGTTAAGTTGGTATTTTAGAAGAGGTGGGGATGTTTTATATGGGATATTTTTGGAAGGGAATTCAATCATGATGGGATAGTGGTCACTTCCATGGGTCATATCCAAGCGTCGCCAAATGAGAAGGCTAGACATATTGGATGAACAGAAAGTCAAGTCAACACAACTATTACTCTGCCCAGGCGCAGACCTGCGCGTAGCACGGCCGTCATTGACAAGACAAAGATCTAGATCATCCAATATATCCAGCAAGCCTATGCCAAAGTTATCGCAAGTATCTGAACCCCAACGATAATTATGGCAATTAAAATCACCCATAACTAGTATTGGACCGCTAACACTGCTTAATAAGTTTTTAATAACTGCAAGATATTCGAGTTGTGGGTGCGCAATATAAAAGGAAAAAATATTTATATCCTCAGCCTTAACAGCAACAACATTTATGTTGTCACCAACAAAGGTTAGAGGAATCTGGGAGTATGATACTTTGCTATTGATGAGCAAAGCACATCCCCCATATCCATCAGATCTATCATTACGGACACTACCAAAACATGGCAACCTGAAATTACTATCAGGCAAGAGCCATGTCTCAGCGATGCCGCAGATTGATGGTTTAAATTTATTAACTAAGAAAGTAAGGTCAGGCTTTCGGGGAGTAATACTCCTCACGTTCCATTGAAGGAATGTCAGGGGATGGAACATCGTTTATATAATTAAGGATCGAGGTCAACTTTGAGGCAACGTGGTCAGGTATTTTTCGGGTCGGACTAGATAACACTGACATTAGCATGTTAGTGATGAAGTCCAAAATGTTTGTGGAGTTATTCTCCTGTCTATATGTGATGGGCTCCACAACTTCCGTTGGAAGAGCACAGCCGTTACTTGTTGGGGAAAAAGAGTAATTTTGAGTTAGTTCCCGGTGAGCCTGTCTATTGTAGCCAGGTGACAGAGGGATGTGGGATTTAGGTTTTAAGAGGACCGTTTTACGGTATGATTTTTGCGTAATGGGAATAGGACTTGAAAACTGGGCTTGGGGTAAATTTATCCTAAGCTTGTTACGAGGAGGGGATTTGGAAACATCTGCATAAGATCGAGAAACAGGAGGGAATACTCGACTTGCCTCTACATATGAAATTGATTTCTCCGACATCAGGGCTTTGATGCTCTTCTGTCGGCCCAATTCAGGACAAGCACTGTCATTCGCGAAATGGTTACCTGTACATGAAACACAGAAGCTTGATTCCTGAGTGATATCACAACCATCGCCTGGATGATTTTCTCCGCATTTAAAACACCTTGGTTTTGATCTGCATAAGGTGCGGGTATGTCCAAAACGACAGCAGTTGTAGCAAAGGATTGTAGGGTACGTGTATCTTTCAACAGGCAGTGATGAGTAAAAACTGATTACGCGTTTAGGTAGGACCTGTCCATCGAAAGTTAGTACCACTGTTTGAGTGGGTTTCCACTCAGTAATTCCAGAAGAAATCACCTTACGGCTCATCCTTCTGGCCTTGATGACAGGGCCACAGCCCTCTGGAACCTGGATATTCTTGATAACATCATCCTCCGACCACTCAACCGGTATATCCCTAACGATGCCCATTCTAGTTACATTAAATTGTGGGATGGTTGCAATATAATTATTTTTGGCTAAAACTGCATTGTTGAGGAAACTGTTTGCGTCCTGATAAGACTTGAATTCCACTGACACACGATTTCTGCCAATACGTTTGATCCCATCGAGACGTATGTTGCTGACATTATTGGTCGTCAAAAACATACCAAACTTAATTGGTTGCAGTACAGTGCCTGAGGTCTGATCACTTTTTAAGGACACGTAGACTATGTATGGTGGGTTATCCCTCACTGTATACGTCAATCTACCAGGGATACTTTTAGCCATTTTTGGCGGTACATTGGAAATCGCAGGGGGTGAACCAGCGACTCTTTTGCGATTCGGACTTTCGGTATCCATGGTGAGGTCTTGCAGGGGTACTTCAGTCGCATGAGGGAGGGTAATAGTGAGCACACCAGGTGAACTATCAAATGGTTCATCCGGGGGATCAGGGTCAGGAGGCTTTTTGGAGTTCATGTTGGCGACTTATTAAAAAGGACAATCACAAACAAAAAAAACAAACCTTATACCAAGATCACACACACAAAGAACAGTCTCGATTAAGTTTCACTGAGTTAAAAGTTCACTAAAATCGAAAAAATTCGTAGCACTGATAAAGCACGTGTTAAGCCTTCACCACTACCAACAAAAGTCCCGCTATAATTTTGTTTTGACGCAATTCTGAACGAGAGGTATGTCAACTGTCAATGTCAAATCACATACCTCCCGTTCCGAATTGCGTCAAAAGCAATTATAGGGCGAATCCGACCAAATGTAATAGTAAAAAGGTATAGGGCCTATTAAGTAATAATTGTGACGTTGCGCGTTGGTTGGATTCACGCTATAATCACTTTTGACGCAATTCGGCATTCTCTTTGCAATTCGGAACGAGGGGGAATTGGTAACAGCAAACAGCAAATTCAATTCAATTTAATTTCCATTTTATTCACATTAAAAGATCCGTTCGTAGTATCTCTCTATAATCTGTGTTCTTAAACAATGGACGAAGAAAAGAAAACTGAACGTAAGAGAAAAAGATTTGCTGCTAGGTTGAAAAGTTCCAAAGGAATAACATGCACTGAAGTGCCTGGACCGGTAAGCCACATGAACTTTTATAAACACATAGCCAAGCCATTGGTAATTTATTTTGTAACTGTAGCACTAATATAAATCTCTTTTTCAGAATATAGTGCTATGCAATGCTGGACAAGCTACTGGGTTAGGAAAAGATACCGTATTTAGTCTAATAAAAGAGCATGGATTAAGTATACCTTTGCCCAAGTTTATTGCAGAAAAAGGGGAATCCCATTCCTTTTTAGTGTTTGACTTGACGGAGAATGCTCAGTTGTTTTATAATTCGTGCAATGGTAAAGCTAAAGCTGATGAAAATGGAACACCACTCTATTTGAACTATGTTGAAAAAGGTAAACACAGCATAAGTTTATTTTCAACTTGAATATACATTAACCAGTTAACATTGAAGTATAATTGCAGGAATTATGAGAAACGTTTATACTAAATAAAATTATTTTGGACATACATTTTTTCCAGTTCCCAACACAGAAATTCTATGCCCACATGAAGACCCCAAAGGCCTATTATTACTAAACAATTTTATTAGCATAGAAGAAGAGAAAAAATTTATAAAACTGTTTGACTGGAATTCAGAGTCAAATAACTTAAAAAATCGTCAAGTGAGGCATTTTGGTTACGAGTTTAGATATGGCAGTAATGATGTGGACCTAAATAATCCTCTATTAGAGAAAATACCTGGAGAATGTGATGTTTTGTGGGAGAGATTGAAAGGACGGGGATTAGATGTTGGTGTTCCAGATCAGTTGACAGTAAATAAATATAGTCCTGGACAAGGTACTGTATTTTTAGGCAATATTTAATTTTTAATGTTAGCAGTGTTGGCCCAGTGTTAAAGGCCCCAATTATGAACCTTATGTTGTGAGTTCAAACCCCGGAAGGAGCTCTCTTTGTGTGATTGACATCCCACCTATATGCACAAAACGTTTTGGGAACAAATTCATTGTGCATACAGTTAAGGAATGGAATTCCCTGCCAGAATCTGTGTTTCCTGATGGCTATAATCCACAAATCTTTAAGGCATATAGGTTACTTCTAGGTAAACGCTGTCCATCGTTGCTTGTTGCAACATAATATGCTTGTACCATAGGTTTCTACAATACTTGCTTTTTTTACTTTATGCATATCAACAAAAAAATTAAAAATATATATCTTTTTCTTTATAATATTAGTTTAGATAAACATATAAGGCATAATTTCTAAATCTCATTCCCCAGGTATACCATCACATGTGGACAAGCACAGTCCATTCGGAGACACAATACTGTCCCTCTCACTTGGTTCTAATGTGGTAATGGACTGGAAGCATCACAGCGGTAAATATGTGCCGACCGTTGTTCAGGCAAGATCTCTACTTGTTATGCAAGATGAGGCCAGGTGACTAGTTAGAAAATCACTGAATTATTGCGCTGGAGTGGCTACTGTTCAATAAATTAACACTTTTTTTTATCATGGTCCTGGTGCCGTACTTTTCTCCTGTCCATCACCAAGATGTGGGACATTCTTCGTACCTATCGACAGTCAAACAATATACTAAAGTGCATTTGAGGCGTATTTCGTTTACTCAGTCACGCCAATTAAAAAAAAAGATATTGTCATTGATAAATATTGGATGATATATACACCGTTAAATTTTGGTCGTTTTAATCCCGCGGAGGGTGGATTCGGTACATGAAATACTATCGATTTGTAAAGAGAACTAATTTACGATTAATTTACGTATAAGTACGAAATTAATTTCTTTAAGTAAACGTCAGCTGAGCGAGGCTAATGAACTGTAAGTAGTTAGTACGCAACGACCGACAACTACCTACAAGGTCATTGACTCGTTTAAAGAAATTCATTTCGTATAATATGCGTATATTAATTCGAGTTTTTGAAAAAAAGAACTTTTTTTTTTTACGAATCGATAGTATTTCGTGTACCGAATCGACCCTCCGCGGGGTTAAAATGACTAAAATTTAACGGTGTATAACGGAGTGGTTATATATCGGAGGCAGAAGCGTCAATTGAAATCTTCTTAATTCTTTATTGTACACAAAAACATATATCGACGCCCCTGGACAATAAGTCGGTAATCGCAAAACATTTTTTTTGATTGCCGACTCTATTGCCTGGACAACAGGTTGGTAATCGAAAAACAATTTTTTGCGATTACCGACTTATTGCCCGGGAGCGTCGATATGGAGATACAGACAGACCAGACAGTTCATGTAAAAAGGCGAGCTTAACTCAGTAATGAGTTTTCTCCCATAAAACCTTTGAGTTATAGAGAGAGAACATATTCGAGGATAGAATCAGGTGCACAGTAAAACACTACTAGTACTAATTAAAAACTCGATTATAAATGAAGGGAAAACTCGCCAAAATACGAATCAAAACAACTAGTGACAGAAAAATTTGGGACACAAGGCTTGGGAAGGGAGTTTCCCCACGTGACGAGTATAGACTTATTTGTATCTCCGATATAAGATCCGATTGAAATTTATCGGAATCGAAATTGCATGGATTCGGACCTCCGTAACATCTCTGACCGGACCATACCTCAAATTAAAAGACTTGATGAACTTGATCAAAGTAAGTACGTGTAGTACATCTATGATAGGTACCGCCCAGGAACTAAAAAATTCGAAATCCTGCATCGCGCAAATAGTTCTTCGCGTGATTTGACTTATAAATCAGCCCAAAGTCATCTATTTGGCAGTTGCCCATATCAGACAAACATCTGTTTGGTCGGAGGATCCTATCTTTTATAGGTTTGCGGGACTTTGCAAGCTGTTCCGTATTCCTCTAGACACGATAGTTTCATTGTATTTCGTTTGTCCAAGCGATTGTCGGTAGAAAACAAGAACGTTCCATGTCTTTTTTTGCTATTTTCCTTGCGATTTGTTCATCAGACTATCAGACATACACAGCCTGACTTCATCCATTATTCTAGCTTATACCCCGGTCAACTTGTGCAATTTTAGGTACTCTGCAGTCTCCATTTTTTTGCTAACATATAATAATGACTACTTAATAGTGATCTGCATTCTTATGATTGTTTATCAAATGCTACATAATTTCCTTAATCTATTAATAGACTAATTACATCGTCTGCGTTAAACTTGTAATACAGCATGGTTCCATTAACTCAAAATTTTAAGTTTTTATTTATTTATTAAAACTTCATGCAACATAAAGGTACAAAGGCGGACTTAATGCCTTAGGCATTCTCTACCAGTCAACCAAGGGTAGTGAATATAAAACATGGCAGGTGCATAAATATAAAAACAAAAGATTCATTAGAAAACAAGGGTACAAATGTATATAAATAAAATAAACATACATGTATAATTCATATAATACAACCTACATATATATAAATATATATTATTTATAAAAAGTAAATGAAAGGAGTTTTTGAGATGACTCCACTATTTGTGTAGAAAATAATGCCGCAACTTCCGCTTAAATGCATACTGACTGGTGGTCGTCCTGATGTCGAGAGGAAGCGCATTCCACAGAAGTATGGACTGTATATGAAAGGAAGAATGAACAAAATCAGAAGTATGAGAAGGACAAAACAGTAGAAGATTGTTAGAAGAACGCAGATTTTTAGCATTTAAAGAACATAAATATTGAAAGTGTGATATAAGATAAGGAGGCGTGGGAGAGTTGAGCAGAGAGAAAAGTGTAGTGTGTTTTCTAGCATGGACCCATACCATACCATTTATATATTCAAAAAAAATATAAAACAGACACTTCAATTATATTTATATGTATAGATATACACTTCAGATATGACTGGCAGCATGGCATACAACCTCGAACATGGGATCCAGTCATCGAAAATCGCGTAGTAAACTCACACAGCATTAAAGTGATAACCAGTAACACTGTACCAAGAAACACACGAATTTCACTTACATTCCGGTGGACTAGAAGAGGTCCTTGTGAATGTAAATACAGGACTCTTTGTGATAGCGCAGAGAAGGTTTCTGCTGATAATTTGGAAGATGAATTGGCTTCCAACTTAGAGGAATTGCATGTACATCAGGTTTGTAATAGTGTCCTTTATGCTTTTTCTCGCTTTAACGAACGGCATGTTGCCAACGGCAGAGACTTGCAGCCGACACGCCGGCGGCAGCTGTTGACGATTAACGGAAGCCGTCGACATTCCAACAAATATAGAATCAATATGCCGCTCGTGTCAGCTCTTAACTCTTATGTGACAACTAAATGAAGGCGTAACGTTATTGTACCGTTTCATTTTGAACTCTCGAAGCGGCGGCAGTGTGCAGCAGTATATTACATTTTTTTTTTTTTTCAAAATTATTTTTTGATTGGTTTGTAAGTTCTTTAAACCAGGTCTTCGTACATTATAGTCCATGCTAATGGAAAATAAAGTCATTCTTCCTTTGGTCTAGTTGGCCACGCGGAGCCATAGTGGTTGTTTGAAGTTAGTATACCACTACATTCACTACCTACAAAATCTGTTGCTTTACAGGTTTATGAACAGATAGCAGGTCACTTCAGCACAACTCGGCACAAGCCGTGGCCGAAAGTGGTGCAGTTCATGGAGAGAGTCACCCCCGGCAGCGTGGTGATGGACCTTGGATGCGGAAATGGAAAGAATATATTGAAGAGGGACGATATTGTGCAGGTCAGTCAGTACTTTGAAGGGTTTTTATAAGGGTCAGTTAGAAAGAAAGAAAGAAAGAAATACTTTTTATTTGCCGGATAAAGGCGCAAGTTACAGGTTAACAAGGAATAATTAATATTGTGAGAAGTATGCTCCACGTCCGTGCAAAACGGCCGAGCACTCAGCTTAATGCCGTGACCCCACGCAGAATGCGACGAGTTTACGACGCTGGTTTTCAACACCAAGCTACGTAATTTACCAAAAATACCTCACCTCGTATTTTTTTTTTTTTGGTCGCCTTTATTAAGATTTTTTATTAATAGGAATTTTTAGAAAGTATAAGGAACAGTTTATAAAGTCCCGCAAACCTCTATTAAAAAGCATCATCCGGGCAACTACTCGATACTTGTTTTCGGAATTTTATGGTCTAGTATCGCGTGAACTCTGATACTATGATGCAAGATTTTGTAATTTAGTTATTATGTGGCGAGATAGATTTCTCAATAGCAGCCTAGTCTTCGATATATGTGGGAAAGAGAGCCGGTTACAATGGCAACAGACTTTCCTTAGTTTTTAAATCTGATAAAAGTGTGACTGTAAAATACTTTTCTTCCCAACTCTTAGAAGCGAGACGTTGTCATGGCCCTGTTGTGCAAACTGTTTTAAGGTAGAACATTACATTGCGCACACGTGGGCCACGTAGGCCGATCTAGACGCGTCGGTCTCCATACATTTTATATTGAAACTAGACTTGTAGAGCTGCATTAAATCCACGCTACGCGAGGCCACGCGTCGTTCTACGTACAAATCAGGCGTGGTCCACGTGTGCGTCGGTCTAATTTAGTTCTAGCTTACTAGTGTCAAACTAATACGTAATAAACTATATTGATGTTGCAGATAGCCGGCGAGAGAAGTTCAGGTTTATTATCGGAATGTAAGGAGCATATACGTGGAATCAGCGGAGCAGATTGCGTGCGGTTAGACCTATTGAACGCTATGCTGAAAGATGAGGTGGCGGATATCGTGATATGTATCGCTGTTATACACCATTTTAGTAGCAAGGTTAGTTACAAATATCTGACATCCAGCTAATTATGTTTTAGTTTTAGTTGGGTCTAGTTTAGGTATTTTCAACTATGTAGTTTGCTGGATTTTGAGGCAATATAATTTGGCTAAGTCAAAAAAATGATATTGCCATTCAAGTATTACGTAAGTAATAACTACAGGGGGTGGAGGGCCGTTGCTTTGCTTATTTTTGATGACATGGGGATGAGGGGGCGTCTAGATAGTGATTACGTCAGCAGTACTTGTAATTTTAACTCATTGAATTAACTGATAACGAAACCAGAGTACATTGAAAAATGCATGTAGGTACAAATGTTGTGGCCCCAGTAGGCTTCGACCCTGCCTGCCTGCAAATAGCAGGCTGGGTCTCTACGGTTTGCTGACAACTCCTTGAGGCGCGCGGGAACAGGGCGCGCCGTTGACGACCTGGGCTTGGTCCGGTTGTTTACCGGACGGTCGGACAGCGAGCTACCCATAGCTCGCCGTCCGCAAGCCCGCGCCTACGTTGGAAATCAAGATCGGAATCGGAATCCCCGCGGCGGCTGGGCCGTGTGGGCCGTTGCCTCTCGCGTGCGGCCTCCTCCTTTGCTAGCATTACTGCTTCGCAGAAGGAGGCGACCACCTGCGATCCCTCCTCGCTTCGGACCATGGCCCGTACCAGGGCCTGACGCGAGAGATCGCCGCTGCCGATCGCACTCACGAGAACACGGCGATGCTCTGCCCAAGCGGGGCACACTTCGACCGTGTGCTCTACCGTGTCCTCCGGGCAGTCCTCGCAGTGGTGGCACCCGGGCGTCGGTTCCACACGAATCCGGAACAGGAACCTCTCGAACTTACCGTGTCCGGTGAGAACCTGGGTCATGCGGAAGGTTAGGACGCCGTGATCATGGGGAGGGGGTGAGAGCTTTACTTACTTTTGCTAATGAGGGGGGAGAGGGGGTTTAATATTTGCCAAAAATCTGTTTACACAATACTTGAACGGCCCCTATGTCAGTCTTTAGCAAATAGGCTGTATCATTTCCCTGATTTAATAATGAAAGTCAAAGTGTTTTTATTTCTTATAGGCCTACATGGGCACTTATAAAACATCAAAAGCTAGTGCACGGTTCCAAATTGGTCGTTTCCTTTGGAGAAGAACCGGCAAGAAACTCTATGGTTAATATACTTATAGTAAAAATAATCATATGGTTCCTTTCTCTGGAGCCCTGACCGCCGGTAGCTTGGACCCTGTTCCCGATACCGGTGGGACACTATTTTTTATATTTTTAAATGTACTTTTTTGTGTTTTTTTTTAATATTTAAAAATATAATTTATATGTTTAGTCAATGAATAAAGAGAATCATAATAATAAAAAAAAGTGACTCGTAATAGGAATTCGCGAACACATTGTAAAGAAAAGCTATATAAAGAAAAAAAAAAAAAAAAACAAAAAAAAAAAAATTACAGCTATCACCACACTATGAGATGCTAATAAAATAGGCTACTAATGAATTTGTGATAGTTGAGGTCTAAATAATATAAATAATATTGTAAAAGCAATGTGCCAAAAAAATAAAAAAAACAAAAAACAATGTATAATAATGAAATAAAGATGGAGCAGTTAATAGACACAATATGAATGAGTTACTAGGGGGCCACATGTGTAGAAGCTGTCATTGTCTCTCATAAGTCTAATCATCCTCTCATAAGTCTCATATACTAATAACGAAATAAACTAAAAATGTTGATATTTGAGCTTTTCGTTTTTGTGATTTGTGACTATAATATCATAATTTGATCGAAAGAAATACTTTTGATCCTTAGATAAACAGCGTTTATTATGATTAACAAGTTTTAGTGGAAATGCCCGTTTTGTTGCTGAAATACAGACAGTATTTTTTTTTCTAAATATGTGAATGTGATATGATATTTTTTTTTTATTAATTAGCAGTCTCCTACATTTGTTTTTTTGTAGCTACAACAATACAACAAAAACAACAAAGGTACCTTACATTGCTGCCAGAAAAATCTACCCTGTATAGAATCGATTGCTTTAGCTCTTACTTGGTTTTATTCAATAAGCCATTAACGACTTATGAAATTGGCTTGCAGTTGCGTAACTAAGTCGAACTCTTATGTTTCCACAGGCAAGAAGATTACAATCTATAGCAACAATCCACCGTTTACTACGCAAAGGCGGAAGCGCTCTTATTACCGTTTGGGCGAAAGATCAAACTAAATCAAACTACTTATGCAAAAGCAAGCAAGCCCAGCAGAATGAGACCCATGCCGAAACAAAAGTGACAGTTGGGGGCGTTAACCTTCCCGTACACGAAAATAGAACGCAATTCAAGCATCAAGACTTATTGGTTCCTTGGAAGCTGAGAAAGGTATCAGATAAGAAGCTGGCGAATGCGCCAGATAATACATTACTCAGGTACTACCACGTCTTCGAAGAAAACGAACTCGACGAACTGTGCAAAGAAGCTAACTTCACAATCGAAGACAGTTTCTATGAAGAGGGTAACTGGTGTGTTGTATGTAAGAAAAAATAAATTTATTGAGGTAAAACTTTGTACTTTGTTTATTAATTTAAAAAAGTCACCAACTACAAAATTAAAAAAAAAAAACGACTAATATAAAATGACTATAAAAAAAAATTGTTATAACAACTATGAAATATCCTGCGCATATGTATAACTGAAGCTAATATATAAAATTTACAAAAACCGGAAAGATAACGTCGCTAATAAAATAGTAACGACAAAATCATATTTCGAAATGATTTCAAACTTAACAAATGATTTTTTTTTTATATTTTTGAGCTTCAGTTTTTACCTAAAATATGCATGTGATTGATTCTGTTGTTCATCATAAACAAATCGAAATACTAATGATGAGATGATACAAAGGTTTGTTACACTAAGAGCTGTCAAAACCGTATGAAACTTCAATTTGACGTTTGATGTTTTGACAACTCTCCATTTCTTTCTCATTTCATCCGCAAGTAAGAGATAGCGATAGTTTTTGTCTGTTTTCATAAATGAATTGTAGATTCTGGGCCATTATTTAAAACGTAAATAATCTTTATTTACTAACTACATCATAAAACCCTTTCATCTTTGTTATTCAGGGAATATTTGCAGCACATGCTGCTTTACAAAATGTCTGTAATTGACTTGAAGAGATTGACTCTTTCTGGCTGGCTACAGTTCGAGCAATCAACCTTTCGGTATTATGAATATGATACACAAGTATCATTTTCATTCATTTGCCATTTTTACCTTTGCAAATAACTAATCTAACTTTAGGAAACGCCCAGCTTGAGTTTCGAGCATTCCTTTATCACATATGCGCAAGACATTGCATCAAGACTTCATTAAAGCTAATTGCAATAACGGTATAACAGATATGGTTGACAAATCTGCTAAAACAGCATCGACGTTCTGTATAGTATTCACTTGGAATATGTTCTCTTTTCTAAAGCTAAGTATTGCCAGTGCCAATAATGGTAGTATTTCTAAACAATCGTAACCTAATATGGCATCCCATAGTAGTAGTAATTGGTCCGGTGGTAGGTGTCCACTGAACGCGCGCATCAACCATTTGAAGACCACTCTAATTCTGGAATGGAAAGTGAGAATTAAATTAAGTAGAATCGCGATCACCGTGGCAATATCACATTGAATTCCAATCGATCTATCATCACCGACAGATCTATTGTTGCCCATAACACTGACGTAGTAGTGGTATATCGACTAGAGCGTCACTCAATGATTGTTGATATAGCTTTTTCTAATCACAAGAATCTCGCAAAAGCTGAGAAAGATAAGCAAAGTTTCTTGACTTGGCTCGCGAGATTGTTGACGTGTGGCCTGCGAGATGAATGCAGAGTCTGGGAGCTGATAGTCGTGCCGGTCAATGTATAAATAGCCAAGACCCTCGAATATCATCTGAGGAGGCTGTTGGGTTCAATCAAAGGTTTCATCCATAAACCAGTACTCCTGGACGCAATGCGTCACTCAAGAGCCCTGACCACCGGTAGTTTGGATCCTGTTCTCGAAACCGGTGAGTTACCATATTATTATTTTTTTATATAAAAAAAAAATATAAATTAAATCTTAAAAAAATTATAAACAGAATAAAATAGATATTTTTTAAATTCCAAAATATCGTTTATATAAAATACTTACGGATTAATATTGATATTCCTAAAATGTATCCATAACAAAGGTTCGTTTGCTTCTAAAAGCCTCTCGTATAAAAGGCACAATGATACTATACCCTGAAAATAAGAGCAGTACATTACAATTTAATAAATAACTATCAGAATCACTGTATCAACGTGGCTAGGTACAGTAATGAGTAAACCACTTACAAGTGCGTAACAAACGCCTTTGTTATATCATAGCTGTAAGGACAATTTTTCAAAATATTTATGTATGTTTTCTTATGTGCGTTTGACTGTACTATAAATTATAAAATCTATCACGTTGGATCATGAAAAGAATACGATAGAATAATAATAGTTGTAAAGATTTTATAGTAAGTATATAAATACATTTAAAATCATTTATATCATTGTTATTTTATGAACAAATACGACTTTGTAAAGCGTGACTTTGCACTCCCAAATCACATGTATGTTTTTTACACAAAATATTTTAAAATTATCAGAAAAATGTTTACAGCGTCATGCCAGCAATGCTGATATTTACTAATTCCGCCCATCAAATCTCGCATGACTAATGGACGATTCCTTAGAAATGTAAACAAGTCTCTTAACTCTCGATACCTACATACATACTACGATTATTCGAGTACCTATCTGTTTACTACGAATAGAAAACGAAAAGTCCCCTATACCTACTTCCCAAGTAACCGCAAAAAATACTGTCCCGTTTCAGTGAATTTTGTGACGAATACAATAATATTATTATGTACCTACTATAGGGATAACGGGACAAAACCATAACAATCAATTTCAGTAAACCAGTAGGCTAAGCAGCATTTTTATAATTATACTTAAGTTTAATCAATGCGATTCAATTAAGAATAGGACCGTCAATGACCTCTACCTGTCAAATGGTACTTGAAAAGAAGGTTTGCTAAGAAAATTAATTTGCGTATTTTTTATACTTTGTTTAATCGAGTCTTAGTTAACTTTAAGTGAAAAAAACGTTATTATTTCATCTGAATTAGCTTAGATAATATATTTATTTAAGTCATACTTAATTAGTTTAAAAAAAACTATTTTCTTTTTCTTGCTTTCATTATTGTCAAATAATTCGCCTTCTTCCATTTGCGACTACTCGACAACAGTGATGCAGTGATGAGCGGAGTTAAATAACTAAATTCTGAATAACCTTTTTCGTTCATGATTCGTAAATAAATATCTTGTTTTGCTCACCCTACCTAATTCGATGTGACAGCTATGATGTCACACTATGGCGC
This sequence comes from Leucania comma, assembly GCA_958295575.1. NCBI lineage: Eukaryota > Metazoa > Arthropoda > Insecta > Lepidoptera > Noctuidae > Leucania > Leucania comma. The sequence continues at coordinate 22,077,791 of OY282467.1, read as the reverse complement.
TATGTCGATCCTAATCTTATTTGAATCGCACAGTACTATGAAATAGTTACTTTTTCTTCTTCTTTTAAAAAAATAAGAAAAATATGTCGACTCTAGGAATAGGGAATATGCATATAATTCAAATAAGGGTCAAATATTTTTTTAATAAACTTTATTAGGTAGGTACTTAAGAATTACGGCCACCGAGATTATAATTTTGTTTAGAGCGAAAAATAAAAAAGTGCATTGATCAAAGCAAATGTAACGTCAAAATTTAAGACATCAAACTTCATATCACCGAGTCATATAGTCCCAGTGTAATTTAACATCTCCACTTGATAGTTTGTTATCATAGACTTTGACGTCACACCAAGCGTGCCAACATGGCGTGCGCTTAAACTGCCAATGTCGGTTTGCTGTTAATTTTTTTTTTAATAATACTTTTCGATGTTGTATAATACCTACATAACGATTTAAAGTAGTGAATAAAGATTTAAAAAAATACATGCATATTCCCATTACTTACAATTTTTTTTTCACACAACGCCGTTTAGTCCCAAGCTAAGCAGAGCTTGTGTTATGGGTACTAGACAACTGATAAACATACTTATATATATATCTAAATACATACCTATTTTAGATGAATTACACCCAGACACAGAACAAATGATCATACTCATCGCACAAACATTTGTCCTGGGTGGGAATCGAACCCACGATCTCCGGCATAGCAGTCAGGGCCACTAACTACTAGACCAGCCAGTCAATATGTAAACTCACATAACACACATACACTCATCGAACCCGATGTTCAACCCATGATGTTGTCGTCTACCCTTTCTATGACTTAACTAGAGTAGCCTGTGGTGCTCCTTATAAATTAAAGCCTCCAGCCAGGGCAAGACAGGCCGTTAGAACGTGTGCTTATTTACAAGTAGGTATGCGTTCACCAAGAAACGACGCTTTTGAATTTTTGAATACAATTGCTGCCTAGTATAACCATGCGGAGTCAAAAAACCGCGCGATCCGCCCATTCCTTTTTTTTTGGGGTGGAAAATAAGTATGTCCCGCTCTAGGAGGAGCGAGAGGACGTGTCGAACTTTTACTGACTAAAAGCCACCTGTTTCAGTTGCCCTTTGCGTTCCAGGGCCGCTGTAACTCTTTCAAACATCTCAGCAGCCCAGGAGGCCTCCTAAGTATCTCCAAAAGTGCTCTTTATAAATAACTAGCTGTTGCCCGCGGCTTCGCTCCCGCTCTACCCTACTCAACCCTATTCTACCCTTCTCTACCCTGCTCTACTCTACCCTACTCTACCCTAATCTAGAGTAGGGTAGGGCCCTACTCTACCCTACTCTCTACACTATACCAATAAATGAGTAGGTTTTGGATTTTATTTTTATTTTTTTATTTAACGGGATGAAAATCATCACATCCTATGTCCTTCTCCTGGTTCTAAGCTACCTTCCTTCAAATTTTTAGCCAAATCGGTTCAGCCGTTCTCGAGTTATAAATAGTGTAACTAACACGACTTTCTTTTATTTAATTAGATTTTAGCTACATATACCAAATGTCAAAGTCTATGCGCAAAAAGGTAAGCTACAGAAGGCGGTAATAACTTGACTCGAGATTTTGTGGTGGGCTCCCAACACCCATAATTCCATACATTTTGACATGCTCGAGCTACCCCCACCACGAAAATCTTAAGTCAAGTTATTTGCCGCCTACTGTACTCACGTTAAAAAATATAGATACCTGTGAATGTGTCGATATATAATGCAATCGATGCCAGTATCGTATGTAGAATGAACGAAACGTATAGTACAATTGTACAGGGTCATCGTACAGGTAGCAGAACGGAGTTGCTGGAAAATTAAAAATTAATGTTGATTAAAAAGTTGGTCATCATAAGCTATAAACCAAAAACTACATTCAAGCTAACCTACATTATTTTATTAGATAAATTATTACGTTATAAACAGTAAAGGCTTTCCTATAACATACCTACCTACTGACATGTTAATGTTTCTCAGAATAACATTGATGTTTTCGAGTGAACATCATTCATTACGGGAAAATATAATATTTATTCGTTAACAATTTTCAAAATTTGAAATAACGACAACAGTAGCAAAAAACAACAAAAAAGTTCTAGTAATTTAGCAGTCTGATGTAGTTGGTGGATTTTATTTTAGTTCAATCATAAGCTTACGAACTTTTAGTTGTTTTTAATGGGCGGCTTTTTTGACACCGTAATCTGTTTTTATTTCTTCTATTTTAGTGCTTTTGAAATCGTCGCCTCGATTCCTTTATTTCAATACCCTACCTCACGAAAAAATCATAATTTGGCACTAAAAATCCGCCATTTATTTTTTTAATTTCTCGGGCTAGTTGTGCATCTATACTTCAATCAATACTTGATTTTTTTTATTCGATGTAATATATATGTAATTGAATCCATCGCTACCAAATCAAGTAGGTTACGACCTATTAAATATTTTGTTATAATTATGTTAACAAAAAAATCGCAAGACGAACTGAAAACGCCTGGAAGAGCTACTGTTCCATGAAAGACTTATTTAAAGGTGAATTGCCCATGGCACTAAAACAAAAGCTCATGGACATGTATATTCTCACTGTGTTGACCTATGGCGCACAGACTTGGTCTTTGACTAATATCCAAAATTCCAAACTCAAGGTTTGCCAACGAGCAATGGAGCGCTGTGCTGTATACTTGGTGTTAAATTAACGGATCGAGTTCGAAACACTACACTGCGCTCCAAAACCAAAATAGCTGATGTGGCTCAAAAGGCTGCTCAACTGAAATGGGACTGGGCAGGACACGTCTGCCGTATGCCTGACAAACTGTGGGCCAAAGTAGCACAAAGTTGGCGCACTGAGACAGTGCGACGGGGTCGCGGCAGACCGCGAAGGAGATGGCGCGATCTGTCTGAGCTAGACAGATTCCTCCAGAACTGGCAAGAAGCGCGGGCCCGCGAAAAACGGAAAGAGTGGAGGGAGGCCTTTGCCCAGAAGTGGGACAAAACAAGCTAACAAATAAATAATAAAAATATTTATGTTGCCCAAAATTACTCCAAATAATAATAGGTTGCAATCAAATTTGAACTTTGTCCGTTACAATTTAGTTCGTTGTTCCAACATCAACAACTCAAATTCGGTATTCAAATGTAGAAATACTCGTACTATCTCGCCTCAGATTTACCGCCTAGGCCGCCTATTTTCTGTCTCCTTCAAAATGAAGTCCTATTTCATTATTTGACGGTTAGAACGGTCTTCGTAATCAGTCATTATCCATCAATCTTGGATTTGTCATCTGGGCAAAGGCTACCCTCAGGTAGCAAAACTTACCGTACATGGAGAAACCATGAAATGGAATAATCCCGCTCGGTGGAAATACGGTGATGCTTTCCGCTGATGTCTGCTTGCCTTTGATGGTAACTGTGGGAGGGTTGCCAATGCTGTTTTTTAGGTTCTGCATCACTTGAGCATCACGTGAAAAACATAACATCACCTGTAAGTATTTTCATTCGATTAAAATATGCTCGATTACCAAACCTGGATTTCATAATCATCTTTTTGTCATTTTTCCGTGTAACTTGTAGTATGTGCAACACGTTTCTTTCGTCTATTCAACTTATGTCTTCCTACATCATTTCAAATAATTTTTTACACAATCCGTCCATCAACATTTTAATTCATAATTTGTTTAGTCTTATCATAGAATTAATCGAACAAAAATGTTTTTTACCTGATACAATAAATCTTCAAATACGAAATACTGGTCATCATTAGAAGCAGTCAATTGTACGTCTTTGAATATAAGCTTGTCTATCATTAAATCTATTTCCAGAACATCTTTCTTGAGCTGAGCGAAATATGCCGTTTCCTGAAAATTAAAATTCAAACCTAAAATGCGCAAAGAGATCGTAAGTATAATCTACTTCTGTTTGAATACGGTATAAATGTTATGTCAAATTTTCTGTGATGGTATACAAAATGGATAAAGATAGTTACTGTACCGAAGGCTTGACTTCGGAGTTTAAGACTTGCGACCATAATTTTGCTCTGAGGCACTGAGGACTTCCCTTCTTCAAGTACTCCTGTACGACAGGTGCATAGCCCAGGACTGCCACTCGTTCGCCCAAGCTGATACGCTCAGCCTCGAGGGATGCGAACCCCGGCACTGAACTTGGCATGTTCGGATTCACGCCTAGGAGAGGTTCACCGTTTGACCATTCTGGGAAAACTTTTCGCTGGGAAGGAAAAAGTTTTTTTTTAATGTAGTTATTGTTTATGGCCATTGGCCTAGGAGTGGGACATGAGTAAGTTGATCTAAAATAGGCCCGAGAAAAGAAACCTGCGAAACACCTGTGCCTGTAATTGTATATTGTGAGAGCACCTACCGGTAATATAATGTTGGGGCGAACTGATGAAGAGTGATTTGAAATTATACGTTATTAGGTAAACCACTATACTTACCACAGATAAAAGAAAAGAGTGTTTAATATTTCTGTGATACTTACTAACTGATCGAGTGTCTTCACTTGAATTGGTAAATGAGCAAATTCCCATTTTGGTTCATCTCTGTAGAAAAAATCAATACATAAAAAATATTAAAACCCTGTTTTTTAATGTTCTTTTTTTATAGAATTTATAAGCACTCACTCTCTCGTGTAGGGAACGTAGCCGGATAGAGTTAATAACACTTCCAAGAAATCTTTTGGCGCATAGACTGGTCTGTATTTTGAAAGGTCTGAAAATATATTTTAAGCAGAAATATGGTACTTCCATATAAAATGTGTCACACAATTGATTCAATCAACCACCATGACTGTACTATGTAAAATTACCTAAATTATAAGTACTAAGTTCATTCCATTTCTCTAATAATTCTTCTTGTTCACTTTGAGGTCTCGTCTTAGCGAGTGATGTTTCAAGGTCTGTGCACATTGAATTTAACGATTTGTGTATGCGTTTCTCCCATTGATTACTAGCTTTGTTTAGTAAAGTTAGTGGGTCTCTCTGTAAAATAATAACTAATTGTATCAGAATCATAAAACCCAAACTATCTATTAGCTGTAGAGCATCAGTCGTCGACGGCGCGTAATGTTCCACGCGCGCCTCATAGAGATGTCAGCAAAACGTCGAGGCCCAGTAGAGCCGATGCCCGTTGGGGCCATGGGGAATCTCTGGAAACGAAACCCACGGTCCTGTGGTGCTATACTCTAAGAAAACGCAGCGCTGCCGCAACGACGAACATCTAAATAGGATACATTGAATTAACAATCCAATTTATATGGATATTAGGTTGACAATCCAATGTATCCCATTTGGGTGTTCTTCGTTGAGGCAGCGCTGCGTTTTCTTAGAGAATAGCACCACTGGAACGCAAAGGGCAACTGAAAGAACATAATACAGGTTTAAATGTCTAATCATCAGATAACTTCTCCAGCTCTTGCTCAACCCAGCAAGAGTAAGTGTCAGACTTTTACTGACTGAAACTCACCTGTGTTCCTCTTGTACCTAACTCTTTCGAACAATTTTGCAGCCTTGGTAGGCATCAGCTCTAGTGGGCCCCGTCAATGTTGTTGACTACTCTTTGGGGCGGGCGTGGAACACAACGCACCGTCGACTAGAGATTAGTCTTTATAGGACGGCGAGAAACCCATTGTTCGCCGTCCACAAATCTGAATTCAACCTGACACCTCAGACCAACAAAAGTGACGAATTTAAAGGAAAATCGTGAAGTGTGTTTCATTAAAGCACGGTAAAAAAAAAATCCTCTTACAGTTTGTTTATTATGGGTTTTAATCAAATGATAAACAGTATTCCTAAATTTTGTTTCTAAACCCTGATCTCTCATAGCTTGATGTAATGTTTGTTTAAATTCGCTCGTCCTTACACTTGTCGACGATGCTATTTTCTGAAAAAACAAACGAAAAAAAAGAGAAGTGAAATGTTGCGTGATAAACAGGGATTATTTTTATATCGTGTGCCTTTAATCGCGATAAAAGCTCGTCAATCCTACACATAGAGCCTTAGGAAGGTACTCGCAATCCGTATACCCTTCTCAAACAGGTTTCAATTTAAATGTAGGAACTAACGAATTTATCAATTCGTAAATTATATTATATTTCGTACATAATAAACGTATTGTTGAGCTTGATTAGCTCATACTTTTAGATTAAACGTACCTACTCTTTGATCTGAATAAGTGTTACCTAAATTAGGTACTACTGTACAACTTCACAAGCAACCTAATTTATATTAAATATACTGATATTATAAAGTAACGACTACGGCAGCTTCAGCTCAGACAAATACATACCTGTACTTCACTATACATAGATTTGTAAGAGGTGATTGTTTTTAATTCATCGGCAATTTTTTGTGCTGAGGACTGTCTATCTTCTTCAGGTATGCCTTCCATAATAATAATTCATGGATTATATCTATTTTAATTTTGTAAAAATAAAATAACAGACGTAACTGTGTTTACTTTTTTTTGTAAAATTCATAGTTCATGTGAAAATGAATAGACACTGTTGCCTTGGAAACTGACAAATAAATTAATGGATTCTTGGAGGTGGAAACGCCAAAGAAGTATTTCTTAATAATTGTTAGTTTATTTTTCTTGCTTAGTATTATTAGAATGTTGTCATTAATATTCTAGTTTTATCCTTTTACTTATGCATTAACCATTAAGCCGGTATTTTTGTGTTGGCTTCTTTTTTTTTGTTTGGTACGTTCGGAAATTGTTTCATTTTACATTTTGCAAATGGCTTCGTCGGAGTATCACTTATGATCCACTGTTATTATAATTTGAATAATAAAGGCATTAAAACGTATAGATAAATCAAAGTGTTTGCCAAAATTCATCAGTAACTTTCTGCAGGGCTTTGCGTAACTCTATTGACAGCTCAAGTGAAGATCACTTGCTAGAATGTACATCGTATAACTGTCAAACAGCTAGTTTCGTATTGCCTATCTATAATGACCAACTAATATGTCGTCATTATTCCCCGCTGCCTTTGATATCCTCCGTAACACGTTTTGACAGATGTTATTGTACCGATAGTTTTAAAATTTGGATTGTGTAAGATTTATGCTGAAGATGCGATATTCAACTTAGGTGTATAATAGTCGATACAAACTAAAGCCGGGACAATATTCACCGTTAATTTTTGTTAGCCACGACTTATCCACCGTAGTTTGTTAGCCACTTGATGTCATACGTAATACCAAAGTTATAAAATTGTTAATATATATATATAAAAAAAAGTCGTGTTAGTTACACTATTTATAACTCAAGAAAGTCTGAACCGATTTGGCTGAAAATTGGTGGGGAGGTAGCTTAAAACCTAAAGAAGGACATAGGATATATAGAGTAGGGTAGAGCAGGGTAGAGTAGATTAGAGTAGGGTAGAGTAGATTAGAGTAGGGTAGAGTAGATTAGAGTAGGGTAGAGTAGATTAGAGTACAGTAGAGTAGGGTAAGAGCGGGAGCGAAGCCGCGGGCAAAAGCTAGTTGACAATAAAGTTTAGTGTATATCAAATGCCAGTTGTCAACTGTTTTGAAAAAGTTAGCCAATAACCCTGCTGGTTTGTTTCGGAACGAACAAGGAATTGTCACATTGACTTTTTAAACTGTCGGAGCTGAGGGAATTTATTGTTTTGACAACAAAACAAAGAATCGTAGTATCTCTCTGTAATCTGTGCAAAGAATTTTGTTAAAATGGGAAAAATATTCCTTGACCATATTGGTGGTACAAGATTGTTCTCTTGTGCATCTTGTGATGTTAATCTGACAAATCGTTCTGAGTTGATAAGCACTCGATTTACTGGAGCCACAGGTAGCTTTTTAATCTTTTACTCTTACCTTGGGTCTCACATACTTGAGTTTGAGTACCTAATTATTTTCGAATTGACATTTTGTATAATCATTGTGATTATTTTAACTGGCTAGTTCTGGGCTACAGAAACCTGTCTCTATATTCAACCCGTAACGTCTGTTTGCAAAAGACTGCCTTGCTCTAAGTCAAATTCTTCTATTCAAACTATCTCTGTACTTACTATTATTAAAAACGCTTATCACTTTTTCTGTAGGTAATTACATAGATATAATGGCAGAAATAGAAACTATCTAATAGTATTCTTTTTGTCTAGGTCGAGCATTTCTTTTCCACAAGGTTGTGAACCTAGTGTACTCTGAAGTGCAGGATCGCGTGATGCTGACAGGCCGCCACATGGTGCGTGACGTCTCCTGCAAGAACTGTGGCACAAAACTGGGCTGGGTCTATGAATTTGCCACTGAGGAAAACCAGAGGTGTGTGGTGCTAAACAGCTATTATTTGTTTTCAATATAGAACTGTTTCATAGTGCTATTTATATTATTACCCATGTATAATCTTGGCAAACTTTATAATCCTGCTCACTAATTTGATGAACACTTTCCTTTCTGCAAGTCAAGTTCTAGGACTATCCCCCCTTATTGTAGTATCTTTATAATGTTAATATTTTTTTGTCTTTAGATATAAGGAAGGCCGCGTCATCCTGGAAAGAGCTCTTGTGACAGAAAGTGATGGTATTGAAGAAATACAAGTTAACAATGATGACTAGCTGACCTGACTTACAGTGTAAACATTGAATCTAACAGATTATTATAGATAAACTTGTACACTGTATTTTATTTAATGTATATTAAGATAGTTATCTCCAAATCATAATTGCTTTACTTTACTTTCTTGATTTTAATTAAGACAAATAAAACTTGGCAAAATAATTTGCTTGTCTATTAATAATGGCTTTATTGAAAGCAGCTAATCCCATAATCAAAATAATTATGTACTTTAGTGCAAATTATTATAAGGTGAAAGTTGAAACCTATGAATTACATCATATTTATTTAGATATTATTGCAAAAATGAACTAGGTACCTATTCTTGTTTCCAAATTAAAACACTATTGTATTTATGCACACTATCTATGTAAATAAATTTGAATGGTTTATTTGCTGATACAAAGGATTCGCCTGAAGTTCATCAAAGGTCAAACATTTGGATTTCAACGACTCAGAGTAGAGACGAGAGACGAGCTTTAGACGGCTTTAATGCACATATACATAAAATATGAGTGAATATAGGAATAGCAGCAATATTTTGAGAGCTGTAGATAATTATGTACTATGTACTTTGAACTGAGTGCTTGATAGTTGTATTGGATGTGATCTGTATATAGAAAACTTACATATTGTATGCCTGGATACCAGGCTAACACTAGGAGCTTAGAACTTTAAATTTAATTTTGAGATGTCAGTCAAATCAACCCAACGTCGTGCCTGCCAGAGGGTAGAGGCTGTTAGAGAAGGCAGACAGAGCGTGTTCAATACGCCAACAGAAATGTGAGTAGTTAGTACCTATTGCCTGGCAGTGTTATTTCTTTTTTTTATAACTCAATAAAAATGTGGCTATTAAACCCTTGGTTGACACGCTTATTGGTACAATGGTCACTGAGTGCATATCCCACACGTCTTTAAAGTCCAGCTCGAGCCTCGAGTAGAATCAGTGAGATAGATAGGTATCTCGCTGATTGGACTCGAGGCGTTTTTTTATTTAAACTTCATGTACAGTAGTGGTACATAGGCAGTGCCGGATTAGCCAAATAGCCACGTAGCAAGAGTAGCAAATGCTACGGGCCCCGCTTTAGGGGCCCCCGGCCCGGTCGGACGTACAAAAACACTAGGTCAGGATACCTCTTGTATCATACGATATTTAATCAATTCCGGAATATTCATATTCATAGTGCAATTTAGCTTCACTTTTTTTTTTTGGACTGACCGACATTTTGACAATTCAAAAGTGCCTGTAATTGGTCTATTTGAAATAATTAAGTAATTGGTCTGCTGTAGTCTGTGTTTGATGGCTACAACCCGGGAATAAGTCAAGAATGAATAGGTTACTTCTAGGTAAGCGCCCTCTATCGTCGACCACATCGTCGCTTTCCATCAGGTGAGATAGCGGTCAAGCGCGAATCTATCAACAATAAAAAAAAATACAATGGGGCTACCGTTACCTAAGGGTCCTGCGGTCCTGCTGTGAGAAAAATAAGTTGGGCCCTCTGGTAGAATTTGCTACAGGCCCCGCACTTGTTTAATCCGGCACTGTACATAGGCGGACTTAATGCAACAAGGCATTCTCCTCTACCTTTGGGTTAAAAAAGAAAACACTGTGGTAGGTTTGCACAATAAATAAATAATAAATATTTCAAATAGAATGTAAAATGAATCAAGTTCCTTATAATAATAAAATTCGTATAGATATACGTTAATATTCTAAACTAATAAATAGGTACTTACGACTTACGAAATCTCTTTATGCGTCACGTTCACGCCTTTAGATTCGCTCCACCACAACTATATCAGGCTTATTGACAACAATAATTATATCAGTGATTAGGTATGGATCGATCGCATATCAATGTGATATAACATGACCATCGTCGCTCTTTTTCTACGTAATACCATCGACACGACTACATGCACACTGTTAACGATGAACTAGCGACACAGTGCAGGTAATAATCCGGTTTCTATCACACATTTAAAAAATCTTTACCGTTTATAGTACTTACTTTACTCATCTATATCCCTACCTCGTTAAAATCAAGAAAATCTAGTTAAAATTAAGAAAAACATAGGCATCACATCACATTTACCGTTTTAAATCGAAAAGAATGGATGGAATAGAAATTTATTCGGGTTTTATACCATTTATTTCGTTTTAAACGGATTGGTTTAATTGGTTTTAAACCGGCCTTATATCTATACTCACGACTCTTGACTCCGGTTGGCCCTAAATAACTTAAGGCGCCCATTACACGATAGGTTTTGCCTCAGTCAAAATTTAGATTTACGAATAACCTACCGTGTAACGGGATGATTGACGATAAACCATCATTTATGATTGATAGCAATGATTGACGTTTGCATGACCGTGTAATGGGCACCATAAAGCCGTCGAATCCGGTGAAAAACTAGTATTGCCAGAGCTTAAAACTGGCCAGACCAACCAGTACAATGGAACATTTGGGCGGACTGCTTGTAGTAGTTAAGTACCATAATGTCTTTTAAAATTCTATTGAAGCAACAATAAATTGATGAATCGATCATCTTAATTCTTTATCATTCAATATTAATTACAATAATTTTTCTAATAATTGCAATTGTAATAAAATTGTAATCAGTAGTAAGTAATGGGAAACTATTTCGGTTGAAGTGCTAGTTTAAATTGGCCGCACACGCAACCTTTTTGGTTGCGTATGCGGCTTGACGGTGTCCGGCTTTATCCGGAAGTCTGGCATCGCTACTAGTTAGGGTCACTTCAGTTGGGTTAGCACCACCCTCACACAGGATCCATACTACAGGATCCAGTGGGAGTGTATGTGCGTGGAAACCGCTAGTGATGGAAGAAGAGTCAATTCATTAAGATAAAATCGATCACACAGTCGGTATCACATTTTATTGATAATATACAATAAAACACAACATATATTTTTTATCAGACGATAAAATTTTTTTCCTCTACCTTCATGCGATTACTTTAGCTCAGTTTTACAAATTGGAATAATAGTTTAAATAAAATGCCAACAACATATAATAGCTCTGAATAATTCAAGCAGTGATAATTTACTAATTACATATTTAAGCCCATCTTAGGGTGTGAATAAAATATTTATATTCGCGTACTAGGTACACTAAAACATCAATAAGTATAAGACGTAATTAATTTTTAATTATTAACATTTCATTCCATTTTTGTTTTTTTTTTTTACAATTATTAATAGTTTTGTGCGGCAGTTCATTATAAAATAGGTTCTGAATCCCGGCTTAGTTTAGAAAATTTAAGAATTAAATGCGTGACATTTAAGTATAACTTCTATATAAGTTCAAATATAAAACTAGAACCTATTTAGAGAGAAGAACTCTTCATTATGTTAGCTTGTACCTACATGGGGAAATTAAAAAGGTTGCACTCAAAGTCACTTTAAAATATTTATCAATCATTGTATGTTTTCCTGCAGAACTGTTTCTTTGCTTATTATCACTCACAAGTTATAATTGGTGTTATTTTCTTCGTAAAGCTAGCTAACTACTCGTATACTGCCAAAATAATCTTTACTTAGCCGTGTCTCAGCAGTAGCGTTATACCAATGCAGGTTTCAGTTTATTTTTAAAATAAAGTATAAATTGGTACATGTAGTTGTTAGATTTTGACGTCGGCGCCCTTTGGTAGTAAAAATGACTTGAATGCTGTGACGGCATACGGCATGACAACGCGGCAACGGTATGTCAACGTCAAGCCATTTGATGCCCTACAGCACCGTCCTTGAGTGTACGCGAGCTGTATAACATAGATTTTTCACATCTGCCGGGTTTCCCGTGATGATCAACGTTATTAATTTTAAGATTTCATTGCAAAGTTACTAAGTAAAAATATGGAAGTACGATAATGACATTTTCTATGTATTCTACGTCCACTCTAGCGTTTTAGGAATACATTTTCGGGACAGAATATTTTATCTACAGGGAATATCACCAATTTTTTTATAATTACTTAATCAATATTACCGCAGGAAATAAATTAGTAGTACCGCTTTTCTCCGTGCAACGCACCAAAAACAAAATTATATACAAATACATTATTATTGAAATATGTGCGTTAACATTATAATCGTTGTATAAATAAATTGTCTTATAGCGTAATTTTTATACTAGAGTACACACACTAATCCCTACGTTAATTATTACACCAAATACTATTTATAGAAATAAAATATAATTATCACTGCTTGAATTTGCCTACATACGTACTACGTAAATTACGCGTACAAACAAAAAAAAAAAAACATAAAAATAACGCACCATGTCATTACCATCAAATACTTCACATAAAAAGCACCTCCGATTACAAGTTTTGACAAGAATATAAGTTTAAAAATACAATAATTTTACATAACTTGCTATGTATAGTAGAGGCTGTTTAGTATAAATTGTGTTACATTCATTTCTTAGGTTTTGTTCGAATATGCGACAGATAATCGACCGGAATAACCTTATTTAAATATAACGGTAGCTCAATATGGTTAACCTGTCACCTGAATGAGGGTAGCGTAAAATGGGGGGGGGGGGGGGAAGGCGAAATGGAAAGCTTATACTCTACAATGAATTGAAAACTGCAGACACTATCGAGGAAGCAGTTGTTAAATCTTTCACACATAAAAAAGAAAACAATTTATACAAACAGTCACTACACTTATTACCAACACAATATTCTCGTAGTTATAATTTCGTGGAAAAGCAAACACTATTGGCTAATTATCAACTTTTGAAACATGTACCTTTGAATAAAACACAAATTGAGTACGCTTGTTTTGTCAGAATTATAAAAAAAAGGTTGCACAGATTTTAGAGGGGAGCGTATAGGAAACACACCTAAGTAATTTTTTTTTTCAATTCGCAAGTCGATTTGACATCTAACTACTTCTTTATTAATTTTTTAAATATTCTATCTTAGTACAACGTCTGTATAACAGAGTAGGTATAACTGCTACAAGTACCTAACTCTAATAGCTCTAGTATACAATGGTTACTGAAGACATTTTTTCTACTTTACCCAATTATAACTTTTATTTATCATTACTTGCATGGAAAACTATTTTTTTTTAGCATTTATGTTTTACTACAATTAGCATTGTATACTAGAGCTGTATTATAGTGCATATGTCACCGAATAATTACAAACACCGTAAGATTATAATAAATCTGACGAGTGTAAATTCCCGATTTATTATGAAAAGTCCATTTGAAATACAATAAATTCATCCGATAATTTACAATGTATACGAGTGTTATTGAAAACAAAAAGTTTACAATATTAGGTACGTGATTTGTTATAAACTAACGGTGTTTACAATTTGTCGGTGACACACGTAACCTTTGTCAGTAGGCTTTGTTTCTTCTACAGTATGAAGGCTTATTAGCTGCAAGTAACCATTTATTTATCTTTACTGTGTTTACTAAACGCTTACCATTTTGTATTAATGCGAATTATGTAATAAAGAACCATCGGTCTTTACCTACATATATCGTGTTCAAATTACATAATTAAACGATTTTAGAATATTTATTTCTACTTGTTCAAGTGAAGAAATTAAGGCACCAAAATGTATAATTTAAATAATTAAACAGCAGGCTGTACATAAATGTGTTGCGTTCATTATGTAAAGCGCATCAGTTTTTTTTTTTTAAATGGTAAGCGTTGCGTAAATCTGACGACATTTAAATTTTATATTAAAAAGTTCACATAGACGTCGATTATCGAAATACCAAAAATACATTCTTTCAAATCAAACTCCAATTCGAGATCACGTTGAAGCCAATCTCCTGACTTTCATGTAGTGCAACATTAAAGCAAGTGTGATAAATTATTCAGGTCGCCGTTTAAACAACTAACATAATAGTTTTTAATTAACAACAATATTTTTTATTATTATTTTCCTCATAAGCTTCACACAAAGCATGCTGCGATAGGGACACGGTGATAAATACCTTTTAAGTAAGTACCTTAACTAAGCACATCTTTAAGGTACATATTTACCTATCTAGTCGGTGTATGTTCCATTAATTTAGGTCCCCAGATTATAAAGATCCCGTGCCATATCGCGTCGTATTTAAACTTCGTACACATATACTTCACCTACATATTTATAATTTTATAAATTTCTTTCATCTCATCGTGGACGCTAAGATATTTATCATGTCACATGCCAGGGGAGCTTATCCTAAACGTATGCGCATGCTATGCATGCTATTCTGCTGTAATCTACGTAACGAGTTCTTTGATAATTTGTGCAATAGAATAGACTTCCCCTGCACATTCATCTGTTTCATGAATCAAATTTTGGTGTTCGAAAGTTTACTAATAAATTGTTGTCATCTAATGACGTCACCAGAACAATCAATGGGTACCCTAACGTAAGGGTTTTAAACACTATAATAATACAATCAGGCCGTCAACTAAAATAAACTCTTCAACGAAATATACAAAATATTATACACAATTTTAATTACATGTTTTATTGTGCGTAAAATTAGATTTCACCTTACTCTTTAATGACGATTTACTTTTTAAATCACTAAATTTCATTTGCATTGATATTGTAATTCCTTAATTTCATTCATTTTTGTAAATAATAAAATTGCATCCATAATCTTCTCCGGTTGTATTATACGAAAAATATCGGCGTCGTATCGATGCCATTGATCAATATTGATCGTTTGAATAGGTGTTGCTATCGATCAAATTATGTTATCCTCCACGTCCTAATTTATCGTACAGTCGTATGACCAACTAACGATTGATCACATAAGAGGCATACTTGCACTACGAAAACTGCATTTGATCTACGACACAATGCACTTTGTCAATGTCAATTATTACCACTGGTGTGCCGTTAACTTCGTTGTATGATATCAAATCGCTGAACAATACGATTGATCGACCTTGATCGCACAATACCACCCCAATTTATTTGTTCTGTTAATATAACAATATATATTTTTTACTTTACTCTAAATGCATAATATAATAATTTATTCATTGAAATTAATTGATTAATTGATATGGTATATAATTTAAATAGGTACACAGTATTGTTGATGATTAAAATTCTTAACTTAAATAAAAGTAGATCTGCATGAGTGACCCTCCAAGATTGTACTTGTTTTGGGAGAGTTAATTTCAAAATATTTTTTTTTATTGCAAGTATCGCGCTTCTAAAAGTGCAAATATTACATAACTTCTCGTAGGCCATAATCGATAATTTGAACGTAAACTCTTTTACTACTTACTTACAATATCACCATGTAAAAACTTCAATAAAATGTTTAACATTGTATAATAAATCGAAATTGCAAGCGCTGTTTAGACAGGAAATAGAGACTATTAATCTGAGACCCTCTACAACTTTCCACGAGATAAAGCTTTTGTTAAAAATTTCTTTGCACTTTTAGCGCGATTCATAAAAAAGGAACGGAATGCGACCACGCACGAGGAGAGTCTTGGCTCGATTCGGGACCAAGACCGATCCTTTGTTTCTCTGTTTCGATAAACTCTAACACGGCCATATAAATAAACTTATACTGTGCCTCGTTTTGCACCATACCAGATCGCTGGTCACGCACCATCTGAACAGTACGGTGGATGTCGATTTCACAGTCGAATCCTTCTTTTCTTATTTGATCTAGGATCATATCGATGACTATAAAGGTCCCGGTCCTACCGATGCCTGCGGAACAATGGACGCATACTACTGCCTGTGCCGGAGGATCCGGCCCGGTCATAATCTGTTGTAGCCTATAATTTACATCTAACAATATATTCAGAACCCTGCCTGGTTCCGAAGGGACGCCGTGATCCGGCCACGCAGTGAAATGAAAATGATAAATAGTTCTTTTGACGGTGCTTTCTTCCTTTTTCGTAACCACAAAGCGTCTCAATGTGTAGTCCGGGGTAGATGATTCTGATTCATTGTGAATCGAGAACTTTTTGAAAACTTCCGTTTTGTTCAATTCAGGCCAGTACCGTTCGCACTTAACCTTACCACGCTCGATCTCCTTCGTAGTCATTATAATAATGCGAACATCCTCCTGCCATATCATCGACCAAAATGGATAGATAGTAGTGGATAGACAGCCTTGAGTGGCGATGTAAGTCTTATTATAGACGTGATCGACAATGCCATTTTCAGTTTCCTCTGTCGATTTTGGAATCGTAGTATTAACATAATTCGGATTGGTTCTGAGGACACAAGGCTCAAAAGATGGGATTAATTTCGTACCATTACCCTGAATTTTGACGTTAGCTAATTTTTCTTCGCAAACGATGACACTAGTGTGAACGGGTGACAATTTCTCTTTATTCTTTGAGGGTGTATTGTCTCGGCTTAAGGTAGAGCCGTTTTCGTAACTTCCATTACTTGAATCGTGATCGCCGGGTTCGATCATTTCACATCGGATATAATTAGCGTTGATGTAGTCGGAACCGGGTGGTGCGTCCGGAGGAATGTCCTTCAGCACCACACGGGTACGATCGAAAGGTATTATATTTTTGTATCTATTCTTTCGTATGTTTTCTGGTTTCGACCCCTCCATTCTGTCAAAAAGTTGAAGATTCTCCATCATTTGCAACGTTTCAAATTCCTCCCAAAAGCCTTGCTTATAAGCCATACTTTCTATTGGACCTTCATTTTCTTTTTGAAGTTGTTTTACTCTTGTGTGGAAATGTCGTACTTGGATACGTGTGGCGTTAAACGGTTGGATCAGTCGCAGCACTTCGCCGGTGGTCTCAACCATGGGGAAGTTTCTATAATGTTCTATTAGACTTACAAGATCATTAAATTGTTGGCCACCGCCTACATCGTACTTGTTATCTTGTCGGCGTATGATGACGTGTGTGACTCGGTCTCGCGTTCTAACCGACAGGACGAAGTCGCCGGGCTGTCTTTGAGACTCTCGAACTAAAAACGAGCCATTTTTACCATTTTCCAACATCACCCGCTCAGCTTCTTTAGCGGTGAGTTGTCCGTGATACCAGCGTTCAGTAGTAGGGTCGGCGCAGTTCAGTGGCGTCTTTAACCTGATGATATTGCCGTTCTTCTCCCGCAGTTGACACTGGTTATCCATGTAGTATTGAACAAGTTCAGAAAGTGTAGCGAATTTCTCGCCTCCATAAAGGTCCAGGAACTCGCCATTATTTTGTATCTTAATATGTGTTACTTCATTGCCTCGGCGCACGGAGAGGGTGAAATCTCCTTTGTTGCTCATGCTGGGCCTCGCCAAGAAGTAACCATCGTGGCCACACTCCATGAGGATTCTCTCCGCTTCCACCCCTGATAAAGTTGGGTGAAACCATCTTCTTGTAATCATCTTACTCTAATTAAAGCACCACTTCGATACTTACAATACTCTAAATTAGTGTGTGTTTGTCTTGTTTCCTAGATTTCCTCCAAACATCCTCATTTCTCATCTGAAAGTAAAGGTAAACAGAAGTTATTACTAGGTTTAAGGAAAACACTTCTAATGGAAAATACCCGAACAATAGATTGGAGCTTGTTAAAAGTTTCCTCTATTTATTTAATGTATGTATAAGGCGACTTAATCTGTTTTAATCAATTAAATTGTCAATTACTGGTAAGTTAAACTCGATAAAATTAGTGCTAAGGGTATTTTTAACATTGCGCGGATTTCATCACACATGCGGTATTGCTCCGCATGCGGGGCTACTGCCCAGAATCACGCCCCTCGTCCCGCGTGCTTATTCCACGCATTATAATAAATCCTTGTATGAAAAGGACATCTGCTGGGATTACACGTGCGGGGCAATCCCGCATGCGTTATGAAATTCGCACGATGTTAAAAACTCCCTAAAACCTACAAAATATATATTTTTACTAAATGAGAATGAATATAAGTTTTATGAAAGTATATTCGATACGTATAATAAATAATTAGGTAATTTAAAAACCCTTTTTTTGTTTTAATACAAATAGGGATAAATATTATGAAAAACATTTATTTATGCTTTACATGCTATTTATATAGTCTAATGTGACTCTCATTATGTTTCATTGCATTTAAGTTTCATGCCAGCGGCTTAACTTGCACGAAAGTAGGTATATCCACTTAAACTTTGGACCCCGTTCCATCCCCTTCGGAGGTGAATTTTGGAAGATCCTCTTAAATGAGGATCTTAAACGTGCTCGCTTATGTCATAAAAATTAACCTTGGGCAAAATTCCACAATCCCCGTAGTTTTGGCTGTGCGTTGATATATCATTCAGCCAGTTTCTCCTTTTTGTATATATAGATTTACAGTAAAACATGTTTTCTTTAACTTGAACTCAATAATGCTTCTATACTCTAAAATAAAAACAAAATAAGCTAAAAATTTGACTAGTGCCATCTAGCGAGAGTATGTCCATGTTCGGGTCCGTTGCTTTCACTGTAAGTAACATATACCTCGATACACAGATCGACCTCGGCAAGCACTGTTTAACCTTGAGGATCGACCAGTGTGCTCGTTATTACTTAGCCACCATATTTTATCTACTCGAATATATTATCTAGTTTTATCATAAATATTGTTACAAGGATTTTTTTTTCCTATTGCATAAAAGGACGACATAAAAGGATACCTGTTGGAACAGTGACTCATATCTCGAGCGAGACAGCAGTTCTCTTCGCCCATAATTTACGTTTTGATATTAACAGTGCTACCACCGATTTTCCTCACTGCGACACCTCGATGCTCGAGGTTCGCATAAAGGAAACGATTCTGAGAGAACTGTGTAGTGGACCAGATGATATACCAGCAATAGTTCTGAAGGCTTGTGCGCCCGAGTTGTCTCCTGTATACGCTTGTGTCGCCTTACATAAAGGACTGGTGCTCTCAAAACGGTGAAGGAAAACATCGTGAGGAAACCGGCATGTCCTTGAACCAAAAATTCGAAGACATGTGACATTCACCAACCCGCACTGGGCCCGCGTGGTGGATTACGGCCCATTCCCTCTCTTAGAGAGGAGGCCTGTGTCCCAGCAGTGGGAATATTAAAAGGCTGATGATGATGATGATGAAGGACTGGTATAGTGCCCAAGTCCTGGAAACCAGCCAACATGCAACCCGTGCCCAAAAAGGGCAGCCGCGCCGATCCTGCCAACTATTGGCCAATTTCAATAACCTCTATACTTTGCAAGATTTTGTAGCGAGTATTGAACTCACGCCGGGATGGCGCGGATTAGCTTCTTACTAGCCCAAGAACTCGGCAGTTCTTTCTACAACTGTGCTGTCATCTGTATACCCATAGATACTGGGTATCAGCAGATCGTTGATTTGCAGCCAGAAGAGAGTTGCAGAGAGAAAAGACCCCTGAGAAACTCCGGTATTAGTCGTCATGGGCTTCGATGAGCATCCGTCGACAACAACTCGAAGGGACCGTTCACTCAGAAGGTCTTTTACCTAGCTAGTCAGACCAGGGGAAATGTAGTACGCTGGAAACTTACTCATAAGGCTATAGTGCCATACTCTATCGAACGCCTTCGAGACGAATTCCATACTGTCAGTCACTGAGGAGATCCTATTGCATACACGTATGGGTTGGCGCTGTAAAATGCCATTTAGCAGCTTTAGACTCAGTGGAGAGGCGTTCGAAGAAGTGATATATATTTGGTTAAGACTCTAAAAAGCCCAGAGCGCAGGCCTATGGTAGCCAGCCTTTCGGTCTACAGCCAGGGTGCATTTTTTTACATGATTCCGCCATCACCTTTCTATCATTTCTATCATCGGACTACGAAACTTACTCTTGCATTGTTGACATCTCTACGGTCCAGACTAAGCGTTTCGCTTCGTATTTTATACTACATACATAGTGACGAAACACATCCAGTAATGCTTATATCCAGTTATCTATGATTAAACGTTAACTTATTGTGATACTTAACCAGTGTATTGAATAAAATTTGAACACATATACTTTTTTTTTTAATTTACTTTCAAAAAATATAATTGATGTCTAGTTTTTTAATGCACCCAACAACTTGATTTATATTTAGTTTTAAAATTCTCATGATGCTCTCAAACCTCAATTAATAAACTCAAAAACTACTTGGACTGATTTTTTAAATTCTTTTACCAGTAGAATGCTACTTGATCACTGTGTGACAATTGTGACTAGCTTTATGAGACAGTGCTGAGTCTGCTGAAAGGATCATTCTTGGTTATGGAATATAGTGTTGTTAGGAGGCTTTACCACATTTTCAAGAATCATATAAAAATAATTTCCCAGATTCTCAATTCTCCTTTATTGTAAAGTAATTATAAACTACATACAAATTTCAAGGGTTTTAATTTTTTATATACATTTGTGATGATGATTTTAAGATATTTTTCACAAAAATATGGCTCAGCTGGAATAACGTCATACAGAATACTTTTTATTCCAAGAGTATGTCTTTTTTGGACATTCGACTTTCATTTGGATGAAGCATTAGGTGGAAGTTAGTAAGACATAAATTATTTACCCCTCATCATCTCCTTAGTCAGATTGGATGCAGCTGTAACCCAAATGAAGTAAATTAAATGACTTTTACCATATTAAATACTAGCTTCTGCCAGCACCTTAGCCCGTGTGAAAGTCAGTTTACCCCCTTAGAGGTGGAGATTTGCACAATCCATTCTTAGTGGATGTCTACACTCTATAACCTACCTGTCAAATTTTAAGTTTGTAAATGTTATAGTTTCTGAGAAGTAGCGATTAATCAGTGAGTGGTAATTCGCTTTTATATACGAGTATATATAGATTTTATGAAGTTTAATTGTTATTTATTGTTACCATGAATTGTTTTTAATGATTTACCGAACATTTAATTTACAGGAAATATATGATCTATTAATGGGACACATTAGGGTTTCAAAGTATTTAAGATTTTGTTTAAGTTTATGGGACATTCTTCTTTTTAATAACAATTATCCTTTCCGATAAACAATACAAGTAAGATTGATACTTTCCAGTTTCTCAATTTTTCTTTATTGTAAAGTTATTATAAATTATGTACAAATTTCAAGGGCTTCATTTATCTTGCTTCTGTCAGTAGCTTTGTCAGCATGAAAATAGGTTTCCCCATACAATTTTTGGACTCCCATTTCATCCCCATAGAGGGTGAATTTTGGGAAATCCAACCTATATGCTGGCCTATGTTATAATAGGATATCTTGTGCAAAATTTCACTCTCTTAGGCCATGTAGTTTTGTCTGTGCATTATCAATGTATCAGTCAGTAAGTTTCTCCTTTTATATTTATAGATTTATGTAATTTACGTAACAAGTGTATGAAGTATGCCACAATCACACTATTGTACCTGATTGAATGTTTATAGAAAAGAAGAATGATTATGTTCCTTTCTAAACCTCAAGTTGACATATTAAGGGTCACATTCTAACTGAATCATAATATTGTAGCAAAAATTATCCTACTAATGTCAAAGACTTTCCTATGTCTAAACCCAGGTCACTGATTAACAGTGTTCTGTGTGTGTTCAGAGGTGTGTTTGATTGAAAAACATATCTTTTACATTAACAATAATATTACCTAGTGTACTGCTTTTTTGTTATACCAGGAAAATACAATGTTACGGATGTTATGATGTTTAGGCATCTTTTTTTAATACCACTGTTTTGAAACATTTCATCCTTATTTACCATATTGGAGGGGCTATAAATGCTACTTTAACCTTTTGAATACTGTAATTAGAGACACAATAGAAAGACAATAGGTGTGCAGACACCGGTGTCCTCTTGGTGTTTAACAGTTTAATCCTAACTTAATTAACTTTAACTTCCTGGTTAGGATGATTTCTTCTAACACAGAAATACACCAGCATCAACTTCAAATAAAATTCTTGTGGCATTTAGAACAACAATCTGTTGTGTTTTCTATAGTTTTTTTGGGTCTTATCAGTTTACTTCACAAGTAGATTGTATAAAATACTTGTAAAATTATACCCAACATAAAAATGGGTAAATTAAAATTTTGTATTTTAATTTGGCTTTTTTACTGAATTTTTGAGGTTTAGAACTATTAAATGTTACACTTTGGCTTTTGCTTGGTTCCATCTCTATCTTGCAGTTTGCCTGTTGAGCGATAGTGAATGGAATAAAAGTATTATTCCAAAGGCAAAGTAAAGTTTATAGATTGTTACCGAATATTGTTTGAGATTCTTACTGAATATCAGGAATTAATTTCTAGTAATTTTAAACTGAGTTATTTTTATATGTATATGGTTAGATGTATGTAAAGATGTTTCAAGGCCCAGGTTCAAAAGTTAAACAAAACCTGGTCTAACAAAAGATGCATAGATTCATGTAACAAGTTAAAGTAATCAAATATCAGTTACTATGTTTCTCTATATTCAAAGTTTGAGACAGGAAGTTTGAGTGACCGTGGGAAATATAAAGACTCTGTAGTTGTGTTGTTACATTCAAGGTGCAATATCAATAACTCATATCACTTAGTACATGGTAATACATAACTTTGACACATTATGAGACAAATTGTGAAGTTTACATGTAAAATATGACATCATCCTATCATTGATATGTGAATTCAAAAGGCAAATAATGCACTTAATGACAGAGACAGTGCCTTTTCAAGAGGATACATGAACATGAGATTAAAATTAATCATTTTATCGTGATTATCACGAATATTGCGGGAAACACACCGTACTATTGGTAGTTATATTTTACACATTTACTATATAAAAGTATGTATTGTTATACGTACGGAACGAATGCACAAAGCCACAAAGGTACACCCTAGACATTATTGTTGTACAAGTCTAATACTTATTTTCTACTTTAACCTAATAGTATGACAAAACACTCACCTCAAAAAGGCACCCTATCTTTTTACAGTGAATGATATCCCTCAAAATAGGAATTATATGTACCGAAGTGCTGTTGCTATGCTGACACTAGACTTTTTTAAAACACTGTTTTCAAGGGCGATTGAACACACTAACTTATTCATATGAACTATCAACTAAATATCTTATTAAACTTAAAAATTAACGCTATGTTGTATTGGTAAACGAAACCAATAGTCGAAAAAAAATATATTTCACACAAAAAGAAGCAGAAAATGAACCCCGTGCCCGAGTTGCCTACAGAAATGTCACTTTAACTTTTTTATTAGTGTTGCCCGCAGTAATAAAATACGTTTACAGAATGTAAAGAAAAAAAATCAGCTGTTATGTTCTATATTGATTGACACCCACCACCGCACCAGTCGAGGTGTGCCCCGCTTGGGAAGAGCAGCGCCGTGTCCTCGTGGGGGCGATCGGCGGCGATCTCTCGCGCCGGGGCTTGGTTCAAGCCATGCTCCGGAGCGAGGAGGAGTGGCAGGCGGTCGCCTCCTTCTGCGAAGCAGTAATGCTAGTAAAGGAGGAGGCCGACCGCCTTAGGCAAAGGCGGACACGCCGCCGCCGCCGCCGGGTTTCCGATCCCAATTTCCGGCCACCATAGGCGCGGGCTCGCGGACGGTGGGCAATGGGTAGCTCGCTGTCCGTCCGTCCGGTAACAGACCGGTCCGAGCTCAGGTCGTCTACGGCGCGCACCGTTCCCGCGCGCCTCAAGGAGTTGTCAGCAAACTGTAGGGGTCCAGCAGGGCCGAAGCCTACTGGGGCCAAAGGTTATGTGAGACTGTCACCAAAGGCCCCAGGATAAAGGCAAGGAATGGAAAGGTAGGTTTTTAGTCAGTAAAAGTCTGACACTGTTTCCCGCCCCACCCAAGGGCGGGATTCGTCATTGGATGATTTTACCTACCCAAAAAAAAAAAAAAAAAAAAAAAAAAAAAAAAAAAACCACCGCACAGGTTTTATGGTTTTATAATAAGTATGTTCGTTCCATTTTTCATTAACAGGATTTTAACTCGTCGAATTTATGATGGTTTGCTTTAGGCCACTAGTTTTAGGACATCGTTTCTTTTCTTACTGATTTTGAACCCGCGATGCTTTACCTGAAAGCCCTTCTTTTATGTCTCTGAAATAAAGTCGAAAGATTGTTACAACTTGTACCACCAAATATTTTCATCGTTTTCATCATGGAATAGAGATGTTCGAAGATTCGGTTACCACTGATTATTTTTTATAGCATCCAATGGCTCCAGTTGACTCTTAAAGATAAAGGTGTTTATTAAATTTTGAAAAGGAGGCCAAAAAAAATTCAATGAAGTTACATTAAACTAAGGAAAAATGTCAGTGGTGAAGAATCCAACCTTTTAGTATTTAGATTAGATTTCCAAATTCGAGATATAATAAACTATAATAGGTTTTGGATAACAACATTCCAGTTTCGTTAGATTAGAACCCATACTTTAAGGCCAATAAAGTCCCGAATTTAAGTTTTTTTTAAAGTTGGTTAGAATAATTTAATCAACTTTAAAAAGAAGGGAATTCTCAATTCGTTGGAAACTTCTTTTTTTTTATTTAGTGATGGAGACGGAGTTGTTGGTGATGGAATTAAATCATGTCCACCAATTTATTATTTCAAGTAAGTAGGTGTAGTGTGGTGTCCGTGTGGTTATACTCAGGACTTACAAATCTATGCTAAACCAGTAAAAGGGGCTACAGAGCGTATCTGATAGCAATAGGTAGAGCAAAAAGATTCCTATTCACCCGCTTACACATAAGCCAAGGGATTCTATTCTTCACTTTGATTTTAGCCGTCTATTTATATTTGTGTGTACCTACTTATGTAGGTATATATGTTCCACTAAATGGAGTATTAATCGATTAATTATAATATGCTTCGGGTTATACCTACAGGCTAACTCACTAATATTTGAAATGCGAAAGTTTGTGAGTACGTTTGTTAGGTACTTGTCATTTTCTTTTTTTTATGCACCTGCCATATTATCTCTCCACCACCCTAGGTTGACTGGTAGAGAATGCCTAAGGCATTAAGTCCACTTTTATAGGTTTTGCTGCATGAAGGATAGGTCTAAGAATAGGTCGTAGGCTATTTTTGCCCTCCTTCCTGTGCTCCTACCCCCATTCTTTCTCATTTTTTCTTTGATAATTTTATATGGGAGAACAACTAAATGTAGTATAAAAATATACAAGTATCAAGCGGCAGAAAAACGAAGTTATATTTTTTATTTATTCAGTAGCATTTTACTCGTACAATCGTTGTTTTTCTCTGTGGTCGCAATGCAATATAATTCTGAACCTTGGACAGTTCCAGCTTTGGGGAATAGAGGCGAAGTTAAGTTACAAAGGCCGCTTAAAAGTGGACTATTTTGTTTTCTTAGTGCTTTCAAGTTCTTTCAATGCGTCCGCTAGAAAGCACCAAGAAACAAGGAAGACTTGAATCTTGCATGCTTATAAATAATTATATTAGTGCCCCGATAAATAAAAGACATATTTTGCGAAAACTATTTATTATACTCATAATTTCATTTCTCGTTTGGAGTAGAAGAAGATTTGATTTTTCCAAAGTAGCTAGACAACACTTTTTTCACAGCGAGACGTTTGCTCGGAGTCGAACATTCTCCTTGCTGATTTGGTGACTTGTTCCAGTGTTCAAAACTTTGACGCCTAAATATTTTCCCTAAAGATTGCCACTTTTGTTCTGGGCTTATTTCCTTATCCTCGAAATGTTCTTGGCTTCCAGATGGCCGATCACCCTGCAAATGAAGCTGTATAAGAAAACGCTGATGTTTAGTTTAATTGGGTAACAATATTATGGACCACTTACATCAATGGATTTAGTTGAACGAAGTTGTTTGTTGAAGAAATTAGAAATTGACTTCTTCCAAGTTTTGGGATTTTTGAAAGAGTTTAATTCTAAGCCTCCTGTACCTTCGGCGGGTACCTTTTTACTTTTCTTTGTGCATGTTTCTTCGTCTTCTTTTGGCATTGGCTCATTTTGCACTAGATAAGCTTCAGGGCACAGCATATTGATTTATTATTATCAAAAATCCTTTGCAGTTTCCACTATAAAGTATTCAAAATTATTTTTAATTTACGAGTGTCATGTCAAATCGTCATTTGTTTGAAAAACGAGACTATAGTTTGAATAAAGAACTTTTTTAGTATTGCAATATTTTTACAAAATAAAGGACCTTGCACACTAGGCATCTACGACCACGGTTATGGCTGCATAGTTCAAGCAAGTACCGCCATACTCCATAGGTCACCGTAAGAACTCAAATATTGCAGTGCAAACTTAGCCGAAATGATTTTGCAATTGCTATCAAATGCAAGATCATTTCGGTTAAGTAACACACAACATGTAGTACAGTAGTTTCGTTCTAGATAGACATATGTCGCTATCTAGAATTAGTCCATTAATTTAACGGCTACCTGTAAGTATATTTTTTTTTATGTATTTTACAAATAGCTTTCAATGAAGGGTTTCACGAAAGTTTACAGGAGTAATTGAGCAACTTAGGTGGAAACGTAACTTAAGACGTAAACATGACGCTGACACAATTTTAACTAATGTCATAAACATAAGCTTTATCTCAGGTGCCTGACAACTAAGTCCTGCATTCAGACTTTTATTGGGAGTGACTGCCTATCTGACTTCAACTAGGTAACACGATACCTATTGCCAAGACTAATGTTAGATTTTATGGCCCTAGTATAACGACTATCAAAGGTCTACAAATGACAGCCGAGACAAACAGCTAAATGCGATTGCCGAGGCTCGGGAAGTTCACTATGTAATTATTGGACCGATCAACTCATGTAGCTGTTTTTATTAGGCCAGGAGTAGCGCAGTGACAAGTTTTACATCAATCATAAATGAGCTAACCGAGCTTCAACCAGTGTGTATATAATATTATTATTGTTCAAGTTTTTTGTGCTCTGTAGAAAAATATTTTCTCTGTGGCAGAAAGCCCACATGTGTAACAAGTAACAACACCGACGAAAGTTTTTGGCGGGATTTCTTCGAGTCAAGTTCAAAATGTTTTAAATTATTCTAAAATTGATTTCTAGTTAGTGTGGTGTAAAATTGGTGTAGTTTTGTATCTCAAGTTTCTGCACAACTAGACAATATTTGCAATCATTGAAACAGACGCGATCTCGGTAAAATGGAGATGAGAATTTTATTGTAGTGTCGACTACCTCAGCGAAGTTTACAGAGAAGGTTTGTTGACCTACACCTTCTAAACAAGCTGCCAAATATTACAAAAATATTAGAATGTGTTCATCCATAATTAATGGTAAACAAATTAACTATACATTCGAAACATTACTTAAAAGACTTAGTATCCAAGCCAAAAACATAAACAAAAAAATTTGCAGCGCGCATGCGCCTTATTAAGCCGCCATAATTAGGCGGTTTATCGCGGGAAGATAAAGTAGGTCAAAAATATTTTTGACGAGACCGAGTTTAGAACTGTATTATTTTTCGATTTAATTTTTAGAAGTAAAAATTTTGGTGATAATGTCTGCAACTGCTACTTTTACGTCACAGGTACGAATATTTTAGGTTCAATAAGATAAAAATCACTCAATGTTCTGGTAATCACGTAGGAAAGGCGTCACCATCGGTGAATATAGCGTCACCATGTTCTTACAATATACCCGAGAAAACTTCATTTTGGTGCAGTGCTCCTGAAAGTCTTTTCTGAGATAAAAAAATATTCTACAGGAACAGCTATTAAATAGTTTTAATCTAGTAATTGATATTATCTCCCTGTCGTCTGTTTGCCGTTGTTATTTTAGAAGGCGTATTTATTGAACAAAAAAAAAAAACAATATTTAGGATGCATCAAATCTGCACCAATTTTTTCTTAAATTTTTGGTACTATTACCTACTATTATACGGCGACTGCAAATATGGCAAGCAATCCAATACTTAGGTAGGTACCTATTTATTTCCATCATTCTTTCCTTCAATCGAATCTATAGACCCATCAATAGTTTTATTAAATTTTTTACCCAAGGTATTAAATTCTTTTTTTTCACACTTGTATTATTTTAGGAATATTTTGAGAAAGATCTACCCAATTACATGCTTTTTTTTTAAACAGGCTGTAGCAGAATGGGTAAGATTATTTCCGCGACAGGCAACCGAAACATACACAAGTTCTGTTACATTTATGAAACAATTGACGGTCGTAGCTGTTAGTACAATAACGTATTTGAAGAATGTGTTCCCTGAAGAGAGCTACACAGTCGAGAACTTCGGTGGTATTAAGTTAAGGGTACTGAAGAAAAAATGTAGACATGAACTAGCTCAGTTCGTTAGCACAGCACTAACTCAGGCTTTTGAGGCGTTTGATAAGAAATATGTGAGTGGTTTGATTCATTACTTGTAATATCATCATCATTTGACTCGAAAACAAACGGTCCCCAAGCGCCGTTATATCACTCGGGCCGCTGCTTCTCGCATACATCGAATTACCGCGTCCGTCACCAGCGGTGCATTCTCATAGATCATATAAGTATTATATGCCTTGAGCGCAGCGCTGGCCCAGCGACGAAATCCAAATAGGTTCATTGCATTGTATGTTTGTCTGCCACTCCTCGCTTCGGACCATGGCCTGTACCAAGTCCCGCCCCGAGAGATCGCCGTCGCCGATCCCCCCACAGGGACGCGGCGGTGTTCTGCTCAAGCGGGGCACACCTCAACCGTGTGCTTCACCGTGTCCTTCGGCGGTCCACACAGTGGTGACACCCGTGCAATACTTCCGCGTGAATCCGGAACTTCCCGAATTGGCCGTGTTCAGTGAGAACTTGCGTCATGCGGCAGGTGAGGACGCTGTGAGGTCTTTCTAGCCACTCCTCAAAGAGTAGACTTACCGAACCACAAAGGCTAAAGCGGGCCTTCATTTTTGTAACGGGATGCCCTAAAATATGTTAATTCTTCATGTCGTACTAAAGCATTGTCGACCTTCAGTGTGTCGGACAAGCGTTATTCGCTCATCCATTTGTCGAGGTCTCGTAGTTCAAGTAGTAAACTTGTTACTTACTTAGTTGCTTACAGACTAGCTGACCCGGCAAATGTTATTCTGTCATATAAATTACCAAAGGAAAATATGGGGGTGGGGTTAGGAGGGTAAAAAATAGCCTACGACCTATTCTCAGACCTACCAAATATACACAAAATATATAATAAAATCGGTTATAATAAAAAATATCGGTTTATAAAAGCTGTTTCGGAGAAGTTAGAAAAAAAATACCTACTGACACGAGATTTATAATTATACGTAGATAATTATATTAGATTTTTTTTAAATTTTATTTAATTTCCAGCTCCACCAGCTTGTTATATGTTTCTACGACGGCGAGTGTAAAATCGAGAACTTAGTGGAATACCACATATTTGAATACACATATAGTCCCGAAGGTGTGACCATGAACGTTCACTCCAAAACTCGGGACAGCGCCAAGAGTTCCACGAGATATGACTTTGACAATGTCAGAGAGAGGACTCTCCACCTCATCAGGGCATGTGTCGTTATCATGCAGGCATGTCAGAATGATATGCCTGAGTCTTATGATGTAAGCTTGCGGTTGTACTATAATGAAGGTTGGTTTTATTTATTACCATGGTATATTTGGACACTACCACTAGTAGCGCAATTGCTGTTCGTTTGACTGCTGTCATGCTGAAGTATGTGAGGAGGGTTCGATCGCCCTTTATTTTCGTATGTCCTAAATTGTAATTATTCCGACTCTTCGCACTACGAATTAGGGCATTGAATAACGAGTCTCTCACTGTAAATTGAAATCTACTTAAAATATTAAATACAGGTAAAATATACATTTTATTTTCCCCTTTCCTTGGGTGTTTTGGTCCTGAGTCCAGAACTCCTCAATACGTAACCAAGTCACATGTAAGTACCTCCTTACAGACGCACCAGAAGGTTATCAAGCGCCAGGTTTTCTGAGTACCACTGAGGAACAAGATCACTTGGAGCCAACTCTCCCAGAAACCGTCAAGCTAGGATGGGTGGAGACTCCCTTCCACAGGATGACAACTCGCACTTACATCAAGGAGAGTATGGGATCTAGCCATGATGCTATCGTGAGTTTAACTTACCTATTGAAAAAAAAAATAGCGTGTAGGTATGCTGTAGGTACTTTAGTTTAAAGAGAATGTTTCAGAGGTAATACGCGTATATCG
The DNA here is from genome assembly GCA_958295575.1 of Leucania comma. Taxonomy (NCBI): domain Eukaryota; kingdom Metazoa; phylum Arthropoda; class Insecta; order Lepidoptera; family Noctuidae; genus Leucania; species Leucania comma. Next base: position 22,047,044 of record OY282467.1, on the reverse strand, counting down.
GCTTTAGTTGTTTACAGTCCAGGCTGGAGGTTTTAATTTTATTAAGGTTCTAATGGCTACCGCGCCCTAGAAAACGTAGGTAGTGTTGGAAGACCTCCCACAAGGTGGACTGATGACCTGGTGAGAGTCGCGGAATTGCGGTGGATGCGAGACGCACAGAACCGTTCGTTGTGGCGGCACTTGGGGGAGGCCTATGTCCAACAGTGGATGTGCTTCGGCTGACATGATGGGGTCTTACCATGACGTGTGAAAATGTTAGTCGTGTGAGCGAGAAAGAGGGATACAGTTTAGTTCGTTAAGAGCTCGTAGAGCCTTATTAGTTAAGCAGACGACAACCTCATCGGTTTACCTGCTAGTATAGTGTGTAGGATAAGTTCATTTTAAAGCGAATCTTAGGGTACGTTGACTGTTGTTGTTTACACCTTTACGGTCCTGGCTGGCAGCTTTAATTTTATTAAGGTCGCCACAGGCAAGTCCGGTTAAGCAGACGACAACCGTATCGGTTGACCTGCGAGAAGACACATAAAAAAACCTTGTTTGCAGCAATTAAGGTGAAATTTACGAGTCTGAGCGTGGTCATGTTCTCGCTAGATGGCGCTGAACTCGATATTTGTAGTTTATTTTGTTTTTAGTGTATGGGAGCATCACTAAGTCAAGAAAATAGCATTTGCGAAAACCGAACATTCCACTTTATTGAAATTGGTCAAAATATTGTCTCAAAATCTACCTAATTCTCACTGTTTATGTCCATAGTGCGTTAAGGACATAATGAATATATACAAAATTGTTGTCTACTAACAGTTTGAGATAACAATGCAATGTTTGCACTCTGTAATTTATTTTTTATTTAGGTCTGTAATTACTGAATGTTTATTAAAAAATCTTATTACAGCCATCGCAAAATGCACCAAAGATGACGCAAAATGATCAAGACGATTTCGAGAACAGTAAGTTTAGAAAATAAATCAATTCATTCGTGTGATTCGTTGTGTGTTCAATTCATTCGAAGCAAAATATTTTCCATATTATTTTAGTAATTTTCAGTAACTTTTTTATGTTTCTATGTACTTTAGGTTCAGCTATGAGAAGTACATCGGACGCCAGTGAGATAAGAATACTGTGTCCGTGCAACAAGTTTGATGCGGACGACTCAACGCAGGCCCTTTTGACTTGCCAGTTAGTAATTTTTATAAAAATCTTTACCCGACTGCGGCTTAGCTCTTAGCTCAAAATGAGAGAGATAACTGCCTCTTTGGCCTAGTGGGCGGAAGTAGGTACGCTTTTTGTGATTGTTTCAAGTTCTAAACAAAAAATTGAATGATCCTGATACTAACATTGCTGGGTATTTGACAATTAGTTATTGGATTAGTTTGCTACCTATGACACCTAGGGGCGATCGGCGGCGATCTCTCGCGCCGGGGCTTGGTTCAAGCCATGCTCCGGAGCGAGGAGGAGTGGCAGGCGGTCGCCTCCTTTTGCGAAGCAGTAATGCTAGCAAAGGAGGAGGCCGACCGCATTAGAAAAAAGGCGCACACGCCTCCGCCGCCGCCGGGTTTCCGATCCCGATTTCCGGCCACCGTAGGCGCGGGCTCGCGGACGGTGGGCAATGGGTAGCTCGCTGTCCGTCCGTCCGGTAACAGACCGGTCCGAGCTCAGGTCGTCTACGGCGCGCACTGTTCCCGCGCGCCTCAAGGAGTTGTCAGCAAACTGTAGGGGTCCAGCAGGGCCGAAGCCTACTGGAGCCAAAGGTTATGTGAGAATGTCACCACAGGCCCCGGGACAAAGGCAAGGAACGGAAAGGTAGGTTTTTAGTCAGTAAAAGTCTGACACTATTTCCCGCCCCACCCAAAGGCGGGATTTGTCATTGGATGATTTTACCTACGTTAAAAAAAAAAAAACCTATGACACCTAAATAGCAAGCAAAGTTTCATTAGATACAGCTAACTTAGACTGTCTAATTTAATTTGAATTTTTGGGACGGGTCAGTAAGAGCAGGTTGTACTTTAACCGTTATATTTGCAGAAAAACATTCCTAGTAGATCATTCCTAAGTTTTTAAAATATTCTGAATCTGAACTGCATTCACAAATTTAGGAAAAAAAATACAGTCGCCGAAAAAGTTATAACACAAAAAAAATATGTCTATCGGTCTTATTTCATGTAGGGATCAAAATACTCTATCCATTTAAAGTCCGAATACTAGAAATGTCCGACCGGTAAAAAACCAGACTCAAATCCAACCTGTATACCTACCTTATATATCTTACTTATACTATAAGTAAACCATTTTGTTTCGAAGGTACTGCAGCACCCAACAACACGCCGCATGCTTCGGTCTTTCTCGCGAGAATGCCGCGCGAGTGCAGCGTCACTGCTGCACGGAGTGTTCCGATTTGGAGCCCAGTAGAGAGCCCACTGACCCACGACTGGCAGCCCTAGGCGTTAAGAAGAGAGAAGTGAGTTACTAATAAATAGTTACACAATCAGAGCACAGCACAAGTATAGCGTCACTGCTGCACGAAGTGTTTGCTTTGGAGCCAGTAGAGAGCCCACTGACCAACGACTGGCAGCCCTCGGCGTTAAGAAGAGAGAAGTGAGTTACTATACAATAGTTACACAATCAGGACACAGCATAAGTATAGCGTCACTGCTGCACGAAGTGTTTCGATTTGGAGCCCAGTAGAGAGCCCACTGACCCACGACTGGCAGCCCTAGGCGTTAAGAAGAGAGAAGTGAGTTACTATTAAATAGTTACACAATCAGAGCACAGCACAAGTATAGCGTCACTGCTGCACGAAGTGTTTGCTTTGGAGCCAGTAGAGAGCCCACTGACCAACGACTGGCAGCCCTCGGCGTTAAGAAGAGAGAAGTGAGTTACTATACAATAGTTACACAATCAGGACACAGCATAAGTATAGCGTCACTGCTGCACGAAGTGTTTCGATTTGGAGCCCAGTAGAGAGCCCACTGACCCACGACTGGCAGCCCTAGGCGTTAAGAAGAGAGAAGTGAGTTACTATTAAATAGTTACACAATCAGAGCACAGCACAAGTATAGCGTCACTGCTGCACGAAGTGTTTGCTTTGGAGCCAGTAGAGAGCCCACTGACCAACGACTGGCAGCCCTCGGCGTTAAGAAGAGAGAAGTGAGTTACTATACAATAGTTACACAATCAGGACACAGCATAAGTATAGCGTCACTGCTGCACGAAGTGTTTCGATTTGGAGCCCAGTAGAGAGCCCACTGACCCACGACTGACAACCCTCGGCGTTAAGAAGAGAGAAGTGAGTTACTATGCAATAATCACACATTCAGAACTCAGCACAAGCATAGCGTCAGTGCTGCACCGAGGGTTCCAATATGGACCCCTGCTTAGAGTCTACTGACCTACGACTAGCGGCCTTCGGCGTTAAGAAGAGAGGAGTTACTATACATTAGTCACACATTTTGCACACAGCGCGAGTGCAGCGTCACTGCTGCATGGAGTTGATGGAGTGTTCCGATATGAAGCCCACTAACCAAGGACTGCCATAATGAGACTGACAAGAAGGTCAGGGACATCGAAATGCATTTTTAATTCCTTGGGCCTTATACATAAAACACTGATTAATAGTTTGTTAATTTAAAATTGTAATAGGTTTTTGTTACAGCTCTTATGTTTGTTTCCACAGTGCCTTTGCATATTCCGTCGCACCATAGAGTGGTGTTCTCGAGTTCCCGCCATCGGGGCGCAGGACCTCGTTGACAAGTTTGCTCTCTCTCTCTCTAACGCGTCTAAGCTGATGAAGTTGTTGCATTCACACGGCATAATTGACCAAGGCTCGGATTCTGAGTGAGTGTACAAGGGTTTTGTTCTTATTGACATGATCCAGAGGATTTTTTATCTTTTTTATTTACTTAGTTAGCTTTATAATTCAGAGAGTATAGAATGTTCTGTATGTGTGCTTAACACACAAGAGAACATGTAATGATTAATTCTTAATGTTAATGCTTTTACCATTGAACTGGCTACATTGAACGCCGTCAATCATATTCCTTAGGTATTTATAGTTATCAAGTTTCTCTAATCATCCACAGTCTCGTGTCACCTTGCGAAATAATTCAGGACCAGTTAAAATCAGTGAAGAGCAAATACTTCCAATTTGAAGAAGCGGATCTAGTGAACCGTTTGATCGCCGAGACTCTTTCTCAGAGCAGCCAACCCGACCCTGTGGGAGAGGTCCTTAGTCCTATGGAAAAGGTGAATCTACAGAATGCCATCACACTTGGGAAGATTGTAGAGCCTGAACCACTAAAAGTGATCGTAGATAAAACTTTGAAAGAGTATAGGGATGCTATTATGTGTGATGTGGAAGAAGAACAAGGGTTGCCGTTGAGTGGCAGTCACAACCCTGTTAATGTCGAAGATTTGGGCAAAAGGAGCGGCAAGAGGAAGTCGACTGCCGCGAAAAGGACCGGTGTTAGGACTAAAAGAGCAAGGGCTTCCCATGATTGATTTTTTTTTTGTTCAGCAAAACTTGTAATGTGTTAATAAAACTAAATTGTTAATTTTAAAATGTTACATTTAAGTTTGTAATGTTTTTCACAAATAAACGATAATTAGTTAAATAACCTCATTTGTTAAAAACTTTTATGTTATTGAAATTAAATTGCACTTGGATCTTAAAAATAAGCGTCTGGATATATGATTAAGTTATTTTTATTAGCAACGAGGTTATAAAACAAAATATAATAGAACATAAAGTCGTGTAAAAGAAAGAAAGAAAGCTTTATCTCTACCGCAGAACATAAAACAAAATAATTTCAAAATGTGTCAACTTCATTAGTTTAAAAACTTCTTTTGCGTTCTGTTATTATTAAAATCAGTTGAGCAAGACTATCTATCCTAACTGGAACTCTGGAGTACAATATTAAATATTATTGTTCTTCTTAACCATACCTACATATAAACTTCAACTACGTTACGATATTGCGTGGTTCTTCAATTTAAGCACTATTTTATCACGTACACTTCACTGGGGGAGTCCTCAACCGTTCGAAGTCTCCGAAGTTGGTGAAGACGCGCCCCCAGTACTTGGGGTCGGCCAGGGGGTTCACTTCCTTGTTTATGGGAGGCACCGCTGTTGCATTCACTTTGTTTAGCTCCGATAGCAATGCTTGTAGAATTTCTGGTTTTCTAGAGAAAAAAAATTACAATTTTTAAATATATTTGGACCTTTTTTTATTTACGAAATAAGTTATTTCGTAAATTTAAAGATTAGGATTAGGTAAAACATGTTAAAAAGAATGCTAGCTTGTCAAAGGCAAATTTTTTTAACAATTATCTTTATGTCGAGAAATATATGTATATAATTAGTTTCTTTTATATTTTAATTAGGTAGCTTCTGCCAGTGACTTCATTCATGTAAAAGTCCGAAAAGACCAGTGTGCCATGTTTCATCCAAATCTTTTCAGCGTAAAAGTTAAGTCTTTGATAAGTGAATAGATTTACCTGAGACATTTTTGTTAGTATGGAAAGTATTTGTTTTTATTTGATAAATCCTTCATTTTAGAGAAATTCATATGTGTTTTCAATTACAATTCAATATTGTACTTTATGCTATCGGGATAAAGTTCTTAGTAGCTAAAAAAACTCCCATCAATCACCAAAAAGTGCATTTAAAAAAGTAGGCAAAGTTAATTTGCAAACTGTAACATTGATAAATAATGAACTGAGAATAAAATCCTCCCGTCCCTCCTCGAGTTGTATTCCACATTAAAGAGGGTCGAGAAGTTCCCGCTGTATTAGCTTCTTATTTGTCTCAGGTGTTTCGCCATCTATGTCGGTTCTTGGCGTAGTGAAGTGCAACGTGTAATTGGTGAATTATAACAATAATTTGATTTGGGTTAAATAATAATAATAATAATAATAATCATCTTTATTGGTTCAAACATTTGTACAAGATATTGTTATACACAAGATTGGGTACATCAGTTGACTTATATACTAAATAAACAATATATCTCTGGCCCCCACACTAGGATAACCTGTGTCGTGGAGGTCCAGTCCCTTCCGTACATTTCAAAAATTTGTAAATAAATGCAGTTTTTGTGTATATTTTGACAATAAGAATAATAAAAATAAACAAAAAGAAAACAAAAAGAAAAAGTTAGCTTTCAAAAATGCGTTAATGTGTGTGTGTGTGTGTATGTGTGTGTGCGTGTGTGTGATGGTATGATCGTGTGATGGTGTGTGTGTGATGGCGTGAGTGTGATGGCATGTGTATTTGCCTGGGTAAGTTAGCATACGCGTGATATTAAATAACAATATTTAAAAGTTTCTCGGTATGGTCATAGTCTTTGGGCATTAGCCATTTGTGGATGGAGGTTTTAAGGCGAGATAAAGTCAGGTTTATTATGGTTTTATCAGTCTTAAAGAATTTGCTGTATAAATAAGGACCCATGAAAGTAAAAGATTGACGAGCAAAAGCAGATCGAGCTCTTGGTGTGTCCCACTTAAGAGATCTATAAGAGATTCGCGCTGTGATCTTCGCAAGTTTATGAAAGCGAAAAAGCACTGAGGCAATGTAAAGCTGTCTCACTCTGAGGAGATCGCATTCTGAATACAGTGCATTAGTGGGATAACGCCAGGGTTTTTTAAGTGCTACTTTTAAAATAGCTCTTTGAGCGCGCTCGAGCTTGAGAAGATGTGTTTTTTTTTTAAGCTCCCCATGCAATTATGCAATAACCCAAAATAGACTGACAGAGACAGTAATAAACAGCTCGAGTAAGTTGCGGTTCTGCTACAGACCGAATTTTTTTAAATAATTATGTGTGTCAGCTTTCTCACACGTTTTGCAACTGCATCGATGTGTGGTTTCCACGAGAAGTGCTCGTCTATCAGTACGCCTAAGTATTTTATGCACGAAACTTGTTCGATAGGCGGGCATTGACATTGAGATGAAGATGGTTGCTTGGCAGTCTCAAATGAGTGCAATTTGATGTCTAGAGCTTGCTTAAAAGGAGCAGATTTTTTGCTTATACTTAAGGTAATGAGTTTGGTTTTGCCTGTGTTGAGGGTCAATAAATTGTTTTTCAGCCAGCTGGCAGTAGTTCTAAGGCCCTCCTGCGCCACATCAACAACCTCTGTCCATGTCTTAGCATGGAAAACAATAGCAGTATCATCTGCAAAAGTAAAAATATTTGCCTGCGGGAGTTTAATTGAACAGAGGTCGTTGATGTAGATCAAAAAGAGAGTGGGACCCAAAATACTGCCTTGAGGCACACCGTAAGCAATATCAGTGTATCCACTAGTGTATTCTCCTATTCGTACTCGCTGCCTTCGTTTGCTTAAATAAGATTGAAACCATTGCAGCGGTAAACCTCTAACTCCTAACAGTTCCAATTTTTTTATTAGTATGGGTCGCGAAACAGTATCGAATGCCTTCGCCAGGTCCAGGAAGACACCGACACATTTTTGTCCTTCATTAATTTTGCCAGTTACAAAATCAACAAGACCCGTGACGGCATCTTCCGTGGATCGGGCCGAGCGAAAACCATATTGATTAGGAGCTAGAAGGTTATTTACCTCTAGATATATAAGTAGTCTCACATTGACTACCTTTTCAATCACTTTTGACACTGTGCTTAATAGTGAAATTGGTCTGTAGTTAGACGGCGCCAGTGAATCACCTGCCTTGAAAATAGGTATTACCTCTGCAATTTTTAGGTTATTCGGAACTATACCTGATGACAAACTAAGGTTACAAATATAAGTCAGGGGCATCGCAATCACATATTTGTTAAGTTTTAACATGTCATTACTGATACTGTCATGTCCTGCAGCTTGACTTGATTTTAGCGTACCTATCAGTTTGATAACTTCAATTTCATCTGTTGGTTGGAAAAACAGTGAATAGGCTGAGTAGTTTGAGTTATGGGAATAACTTATTTTGTTGCCTAATTCAGTTTCCGTAGTTTCCAAATCATTCAAAATTGTTTTGCTCTCCAACAGTGCTAAAATACTTGTTAATAGTATTTAGGGATTCAATGGCGTCAGGTTTTAATTTTAATAGTTGATCATTTTTATTTTTACTTTTATTTAGGTTACAAATAATTTTTAGAGAGCTCCATGTCTTCTTTATGTTGTTTTTATTTTCAGCTAGGAGGTTGCGTTCATATTTGTTTTTTTGTTCATGTAATAAATTTACACAAATATTCCTGTAAGTCTTGTATTTATTTTGTAGTTCAAGATTGTCGGGATTTTTCCTAGCATCGATGTGTAATTTGTCTCGGATCCTAATTGATTTCAATAAACCTGGTGTAATCCATTTTTAACAATAATATTGGAGCTACAGAAGTTTTGAGTTGATTTATTTTTTTCAATGAGGTTGTTCAACTGGGAGATAAAGTATTCAGTTGCCTCCGTAACATTGGTTATATCATAAAGTTCCGACCAATCAACATTCTTTAAGTTCTCATGTAAATTTTCATAATTGATCTTAGTGACACTTCTTTTAGGTTTATCTACATGGAGACTTAGGCCAAGGCTACATAATACGCTACTATGATCGGTAACGTCGGAATGACAAACGATAGTTGTAGACGGGTGCGCGGATTTGATTAAACAGTGGTCTAAGCAATTTTGTCCTCGTGTAGGTATATTATGCCCTGATACATAACCATAATGAGTCATTAAGCTTAGGTATGTTTCTGCTCGGTTATCAGTAGAATTATCTTTTATATCAAGGTTAACGTCACCCAATAGTACGCAGGGTTTGCTTTTACAGTTCTCAATAACGTTTTCCAAAGATATCAGAAAGTTGTTTATGTTTTGAAAAGATGGTGATCGATAGATCACTAATAAAGTATAAGTAGAAATATCCAATCGTAGGCAGTTAGCATCCTTCATGTCCGGTTCCGGCACGCATATTTGCAAGTCCTCTTTTGTGAAAATTACTATTCCGTCACATTTATTTAAATATTTAGTTGAGTAAGAACATTTATAGCCGTTTAAGTTTAATCCATTAAAAGATTCATCCAGCCAACATTTCGTTAACACAATAACATCCGGTTTAAATTGTAGACGGTGTAAAAGTATAATTAAGAAATTAAAGTTTTTATTTATACTTCGAATGTTTTGCGAGAAAATTATTAATTGTTTCGAACTATCACCAAGGTGTTGTTTACAAAAATCAGGATTTTCCAATTCCACCGACTTAGTTAGTTTCATACTATCGATGTCGTCTAAAAGTTGATTTTTATCAAGCATAGTAATAGATTAAAAATATGAAGTGCATTATTACTCGATATGTCGGTATATTAAAATAAAAGTACATTGAGTCTGTGGTATTTGTAAACCCGAGGATCAGATAAAATTGTAAGCGATTGATTTGTATAATAAGTATAAATCTCGCACAGTTTCTAGATACATTGCGAAAATTATTTTAAATTATTGACATAGTAACATGATAAACATTATTTGATATTGCGTTATTGTGTACGCGTGTGGCTTCATTTAGAATGAGTGTAAGTATAAAGTTTTGATTACGAGAGATACTAGTTTTTTTAAGAGATTTCTCCAGAAACTCGCATTTTTCATCGATATTCGAGATTTGGCTCAAAACGTACTTTCGTTGATCCTCCAATCCATCAATTTTTGATTGCATTGACTTGAGTTGATGAGAGACATCATCAAGGGAGTGTTCTATTTCCTGGTTAGTGGTAAATATTGAGGAGTTTTGAGATTTTACTTCTTCAAGGTTCCTGTTCAGCAAATCAAATCTCTTATTTTGGGTGTCTTGGAAATTAAGTAACATTTCCTTTATCTCCATTTTGAAAGCTGTCAGTTCATCATAGCTCTCATCAGTGAGCTTACGACGTGAAGCTCTCGTTGTGATATACTCTACTTCCTCCCCAGACTTCGACTCAATATTTGAGTCTGATACAGACAGTGTTTTACTGAGTGGAGGAGAATGTCGCATCATGTTTATTGATGTTATTAATTATAAACAGGCTTACTTGACAAGTTTATTCACTACGCTACGCTTTCCGTAACAACGTAGCCAACACGTAGCTTCTGTCTCGTTCAGTCGCTTGTGTAGAAGGGAGAGAGAATGCAGGCGCCTGCGGCTGTAGCTCGGTGCTGCTACGACGACTGGGATCGGTGGTGCACGAGCGAGAGGGCAGTTATTTTATTTCCTCTCGTTTATCCGAAGTGCAGACGAGACGGGGGCGATATCAGTGATAGCGATGGAACGAGATGGCAATTATGCGATATCTCTCGTTTACTCGAGGTGCGCGCGGGGCAGGGGCGGCCGGATTATTTTAAAAATTGTCGATCAAGAAATTTAAGCAATAGGGATGTCACTGTGCTACCAATTACGTACTAAAGTCGCGTGAACCCCTTTTCGGTACTTTTTTAACAAAAACTAAAAACACGTCTGCTAGCAACGAGTATTCGGTCGGAAGGAAATATTTGCCTTTTTTTCAATGATGGAAATGAAGAGCAGGTAAGTCATCAATGTTCGATTGCATCACTGCTTACCATCTGGTGGGATTGCAGTCAAGCAATAGTTTATAACAAAAAAATAAATAAAGAAAATATATTACACCCGCTGTACCACAAGGATCCAACTTGGGACCTTTATTGTTTATTCTATTCACTAACGATCCCATAATTTTTTTTCAATAAAATATATTCCCAGTTTTTGCGGATGACACAAATGGAGTAGTATCAGCAAATGACATTCGAACGCTTAGTAATGCCGTTAATGCGGCTCTAGCAGTCTTTCAATCCTGATTTTAAACTTAAAATAAACGCAAATTAAACTAATAAAAATAAAAAAAACTTTTGTTCCCAGCCCTGACCCACTTCTTGTAATTTTATAAAAAACAAATCTTATTTAAAATGACTGCACGTAATAAAAATAGTATGGTCACTGATCTAAGGTTAAAATTGCGAATTGCCAAAACGGTGTATATTGAATTCAAAATACACCGTTTGACTGCCAAAAAAGTTTCTATACTACCAAATATTGTACATTAGTTGCCGAAGAGATTCTCACAATTTAGTCACTTTAGGACTTGGGGCACCCCGAACAGTTTAGGTTAGAACGGTTGCTAGACCCGAATGCGAGTCTAGTGAGCAAGCGAACACAACCTCCCATCCCCTTAACCTTCCCTCCCATTCCCCCCAAGCCCTCCATTCCCTTCGTGGTTACCCGCTAAGCGGGGCTCCGTCGACCTGTCCTCATGTCATTTTTAGGTATATAATGATTAATCAGGTAATAATTTACTTTTATAGGATAAAAGGTTTTTACATATTTAAATGTCATTTTATATTAAAATTATGTTCAAGTTTTGGTTTTTATGAACGCTATTTTTGGATTATACAATCATATTTTTTTTTATAATAATAATATTCCACAACTATCACACAACACCGTCTAGTCCCAAGCTAAGCAGAGCTTGTGTTATGGGTACCAGACAGCTGATAAACATACTTATATATTTTTAAATACATACATATTATAGATAAATAACACCCAGACACAGAACAAATGATGGTGCTCATCACACAAACATTTGTCCTGAGTGGGAATCGAATTTAGTAGTTGATTACTTCAAACAGGATCATAAGTTGTAAAATTTTTAGTTCTAACTTCACACTAAAATGGAGATTTAATTTTAGTGATCATTTACTATTTTTTTTTTTGCATTTGACTAAATCTGGTGTTTAGTTAATCATAAGTCTTAAAATATGAAATAGCCACTTCAATTAAAAAGCATTGTATGCAAGTTCGTTCAAAGCCAGGCTCTAGGCATTCCTGTTGGAGAAATGCCTCTACTCTGCAGATTATTAAAAAAAAAAAATAAAAAAAAATTACAGGATTAAATTTATATATTTTATTTGATTTACTTTTTTCTATCGACATCAATGACCTATTTTTTACATTGTTAGTATTTTTTAAGTAAATATCAGCTGAGCAAGTCAATAACCTGTAGGTCCTTGTCGGTCGTTGCGTACTAACTACCTACAGGTTATTGACTCGCTCAGATTATGTTTACTTAAACAAATTAATTTCGTATGTACACGCATAAAATAATTCGAGATTTAAAAAAGATTAGTACTTTATTTTTTAATTTTATCTTTACAAATCAATAGTGTTTCGAGTACCGGATCGACCTTCCACGGGATTAAAAAGATCAAAATATAGCCGTGTATAAACGCATTAATTTAGAACGGTTGCATTTATTTATCACGTACACTTCACTGGGGGAGTCCTCAAACGTTCGAAGTCTCCGAAGTTGGTGAAGACGCGCCCCCAGTACTTGGGGTCGGCCAGGGGGTCCATTTCCTTGTTTATGGGAGGCACCGCTGTTGCATTAACTTTGTCTAACTCCGATAGTAATGCTTGTAGGATTTCTGGTTTTCTGGAAAAAGTATTATCAGTTTTAGAAATTTTCGCCATTTTCCTTCAAGGTTTAGACCTTTAAAATACTACCGTAAGACATGATACTGGTAAAGTAACTAACGTAGACAAGCCTCGCCGTATCTACATCATCAAATTGACGGATTTTTCTAACAGCATATGCGGCTGAACTAAACGGATCTGCTAGAGACATTAAATGAGGATCCCATTGTAGCTTCGCGTCAAGCGTGATCCCCAGGAAAACCGTGTTATCGACGGATTCGGGTTTCTGTTTGTTCAATACTATTTCAGACAATACTGTGACGCAAATCTTATGCACTTAGCAACATTGTTTTTTTTCATTTAATACTAAATTATTAACAATTTTTGACTGGCTGAAGAGCGTTGCTGACATTATCAAGGTATATTTATTTTATTAAATCAAGGAAAAATAATATTAACATCTAGATACACTGGTATGCATGCCTATTACAGGTATGCACAGCTTATACTACATTAGGTATATGACATTAATAACATTATTTATGTTCAGAGATAAAAAGAGTATTACTACAAAATTAAACAAACAAAATGAAAAAAAAAACGCACTCACAAAATTAAAAAGGTTTGTGGAACGTCTAAATATATATAGACCTATTAAGTATCTTCCGCAATTTTTAAGACATATCTTAAAAATTGCGGTAGATACTTAATAGGTTTATACTAAAAAGAGGAAAGGTCCCAGTATTGAGACATGTGGTTCACCCATTTTGACTTTTAAGCCCTCAGATTTGACAGCGTTTAACTTGCTGTTCCCTGTCACTTAAATAAGATTTCACCAAGCTGAGTGCAAGTTTGCCTAGGCCATAATGTTCTAGTTTGAAAAGCAGGTTTTGTAACTAACGCAATCAAAAGCCTTTGAGAAGTCACAAAAAAATTCTACCACTTCTTCCCACACTGCAAATATGTTTTAATAAAGTGGCACCATCGTCAGTCATACGATCTTTGATGAAACCATGCTGCTGATCTTATAAGATTTTTTCTTCTTCTTTGTCTTGCACTCTTGACAGAGTGGTCGTGGTCATGTCTCGGTCGAGTCTTGCGCCACCGCCTCTTTCGCGATGCGACGCCGTGCAGCTCTGTGTTCGGCAGCTTGGGAGTTATCATTAATGCTACAGTGTGTGATAGATTTAATGAGGTCCGTTCACCATGTTGGAGAGCGTCCACGCGATCTTTTGCCCTCGACTTTCCTTTTGCACCACCAATCGCTCCATCGAATCTTCGTTACGGGTAATAAGCCCGAAGAACTTGAAGATTCGTAATTGGTAAGAGAACGATAATCTCTCGATAAGATTTTATTGGTGTTCATTTATACCTAACATTTAAATACCTAATTTTAGTATGGAATTATTATTACAGATATTTGTTCCTTAAAATTCCAAATGTCAATTTAATTTCACAAATAAAAATGATACAATCAGCGCCAAGAATCAGCTATAAGGTTCATAAGACTCAACTTACTCTTCAGCCATATTCCTTCGTTCGCAAGGATCTGTATAGATGTCATAGAGACATGGCGCTTCCAGCGGTTTGCACGGTGTGACTGGAATACTCTTGTCGCACTTTATTGTTGACACCTCCCTGAAAATTACGATAAGATTCATTGCAGGCAGATTAATAGGATTTTTTTTAAAGGTTTAATTTATTTTCTATCTATGTTAAGTTTGGATGCCAAAGGCCTTGCGGCCTATAAAATGGAACTTTTACATCACTAGAGGAATATTGGTCCATGATGTGGGTGGGTGATTCTCTACTCAACCCATGAAATATGCGTCATGTCATTATTTATTCGTCGTTTTTGACCATGATTTATTCCTCCGTAAAAATGAACGCCAAACTTAAGTAGCAGTGGGCAGGACACACAGATATGTCAGGACATATTGCTCGTAGAAAAGATGGTCAATGGAGCTGACATGTTGTGCAGTGGCGACCACGTGCCGGACAACACCTTGGTAGGTCTCCCACAAAGTGGACCGATGACCTGGTGAAGGTCGCGGGAATCTAACGGATGCAAAAGACCATTCGTAGTGACGACACTTGATGAGGCCTATGTACAGCAGTGGACCTGTTTCGGCTGAAATAATGTTGAAAATTATTGCAAAATTACCTGAGGCTTGTAATCTTCTCATTATCAGGCAGTTTAGCAATCTTCTTGATAGCCTCAGCGGATTTGCTTTTGTACACTAATTCGAAGTTGTAAGCGCCATCACGACCGCTCGGCCCGTACCAATAGTCCCAGGAACCGTTGTAATTTGTGCCTAGATATAGAATTGTTTGAAAATAAGTGAAAGTATCCGCTACAGTGATATTATTTTTTTGGTCTGTAGTTATTACTTCATAAAATATCGTATCCATCACGTCTGTGGAAGTTCTTGGTCCCGTAGAGTCATTTGACATATAATTCTCGTGGTATTACAACATAATTAGGCTCTTAATAAACTAGTGCGCTTTACCATCAACGATTGCATCACTGCTTACCATCAGGTAGGATTGCAGTCAAGTACTAGTTTACAAAAAAGTAAAAAAAAAAAAATTAGATTACTACTTATGTAGATTTCTAATATTTAAAAATAAGAAACTGCTGTCTGCCAAAGTATTAGTTCTAGCATCACAAACACACCAATTTAATTAAAAAATATTGCATTCAAATGCTTATATCTGAAATCCAGTGTTAGTCGTGATAGTTAGTACCTTTATGGACTTTCCAATTGTCCACAGTAATGGAAGCTAACCCCCAGATGTCATCAATGTTGTGCACGATGTTAGTTCTCTGAGACGGCCGATCTTCAGATAGCGCCTCCCACAAGTCATAGCCGTCGATGTTTCTTTCTGTAAAAACACTGATAACGGAATATTAGATTAGAACAATGTTTATTAACAATGAACCGGTCGACGTTCCAACGAACAGGGTCTAGAAACTAAAGCAGATAGCACATAGCCGAAAAATAATCGAAAAAATTTCATTGACCAAAAACACAACTACATACTGCCTAGTCTTCGGGCTGAGGTTGAGGTCTTAGGTTTGATTACCAGATGTGAAAGTGGCCTGCAATATTATTGTTTGAAAGAATTACAAAATAATTGGCAATAAATAACACGCGTGAGTATCAGTCAGAAAAATCTTACCGTCCCTATGGCTTTAACTTAAGCGGCGAAAAGCCAAATTTCTAATCAGCACCTCGAAGATTTGTGACTGATTGCTAACACGACTCAGCCGACATATAATTTAAGCATAGCTGGCGAAATCGTCATCCATTTGGGGATAAGACCGCCCATTGTTACACTCTATTAAAATTAACTTCCTATTATATTTTTATTATTGGTGCACAATAAATTTTAATAGTATACGAGTACCTATCTATCTAAACAGGCGTGATGTGATGTAATGTAGGTATTTTTCCATTGCACCGAGTTGGACCGAGTGTGAACAGGGGATAGGATGGCTCTTAACCCCTGTTCACTTTCGGTATAGGGCCAGCGTACACTGAACAGCATAATGTTCGAACAATTTCGACGTCACAGTTCATGCAGTGGTTGAGCGGTTAGATGCTAGGCTGCGTATCTTCGCGGCGCACGGAACACAGTTTGTGTAGCCTAAAGATAGTTGTTTCACGTGTGGATGTCTTGTGTATGGGAGTTTACATGTTTGTGAACGCATCCAAGATACAGGAGTATCTTCCTTTATAAAGTACCTAATCGAAATTGAAGTGGCTGTTTTTAATGTTAAAAAAACCACTTAATTGTGTAAATGTATGTTTACTATTACATAGTGCGTACAAACAAAAAACCTTTTTTTATCTGTCTTTCCTAATGCGATAGACTGATTTTCACTGGCAGACGACTCATATTATAAGGATAACATACGCTATTTTTTTTTTAAATATGTGAAGAATTCCAAACAAAAAAATCCGATGCGGAGGAAGTAGCAACAAGAGCAATAACATAGAACCAATAGTAATTAAAGAAAAAGAAATTTGTGATACCTTGTATTGCCTCCCGCGGCGCTGTAGAATGTAGGCAGCCAATCAGCAATGTGGAACGTTTGATTGGCGACTCGAGACTGTTGCTTTATTAGCGGACTCCACAGTAGGCCTGCGCCCCGGACTCCGCCTTCCCACAGTGTATTTTTTACCTTAAAAAAAAAATGAATGTTTTATTTGATAACTATAGCACCCCCATCCAGCTGTCCGGACCGAGCCCAAGTAGTTTACGGCGCGCACTGTTCCCGCGCGCCTCAAGGAGTTGTCAGCTACTGTAGGGGCCCAGCAGGGTAGAAGCCTACTGGGGCCAAGGGTTGTGCGAAAGTGAACCCCGGGGTCCTGGAACGAACGAAGACAATGAAGCAACAGGGTAGGTTTTTAGTCAGTAAGAGTCTGACACTATCTCCCGCCTCACCCAAGAGCGGGATTTGTCATTGGATGATTTTACCTACCATAAAAAAACCCCTCCAGCTTCACACGGGTGTTGCAAATATTTGAAATACTTGGCTTTATTTCACTATAGTATATATGCATTGTACACTCGAATTTTCCTCATGAATCACTTTGTCTATTAGTGAAAATTGCATGTAAATCCGTTCAATAGTTTTTAAGTTAATCGCGTTAATACAAACAGATAAACGCGGTGGTGGACTTTGTTATAAAATATGTATGAAATTAGCCATCGTAGGAGCTGCAAGATGTTACGAAGGGCTACGGAAACGTTCGAAACAGTTACTGTGTGTCCTAGAACGCAGATGGCAATAATGGAACACAGGCGAGACTTAAACTGTAAAACTCTGACATTCTCTCCCGCTTCACCCAGAGCGGAAACAAGTAATTGATGATTCCCACTCACCAGTAAAAAAAATGGAGAAACTATACTGCACAAATGTGTGCGCAAACACAGGTGTACTCTCAGCTCTTTGCTCTGTCAAAGTTCAATGAGCTTATAATACAACATGACCTAGGAGAAAGCAGGCGCAAAACTATTTGCTTATCGTGCCGTGCCGTAATGATGGGGAAATAGAGATGAATATACTATAGGTCAGAAACATGACTTGTCGCGCTGCTTCGGCTCTACGCCAGTGTGAGTGGTGCCAAATGACTATACAACCACTCTTTGGTATTGTCTAACGAAACAGTTCGGTGAACTGTATTTGACAGGTAGTCCACAGAAATCTATGTTTGTAGGTAGTTATTTCCTCAAATGTTTGTACATATTATACCTAATAATCTAGGTAGTATGCATGGTTTTTATATGTTTTGATCATAACATATTCACTGCGTAAACTTTAAAAGACACTGACCTCTGAGTTTATTTTGGTTCTCACGACCTAGCTAGGATAGTGCACCTTGCACTTGGATGATTCAATATCATATTCATCATTCGCCTGCCATTAAACCAATTTGTTTAGGGTCGTCGCAGTTGTCTTCTAGATCATACATCTTTATTACTTGCCATCGCAGAGTTCAATTCAATATCAGCGGTGATTTGTTTTATAGTTCTATTTTGGAATGTTATGATTAGATACGTCGGCTAGAGATTTCATACTTGACTAGAAACAAAACATCGTTTTTCTTTTATATATTCTATGTTATAAATGCAAAAACAACAAACAATTCGTGCAAGTTGGAGTACCTACTTTCTACTTACATGCTGCAAGAAAATCCATTTTTTTTTTAATCTTTACTTAAAGAACTTTTTCCGTCAGTGTAAATATGACACTCTGTAGGTTCATATAGAAATAAAATTAGAGTTTACACGCCCATTACACGGTCAATTATTGTCATCAATCACCATCAATCAATTAATGACGGAGAACGATTTTTGAATGACGGTGAGTACTATCATTCAAACATTCATGATACGTCATGATTGATGGCAATGATTGACGCTTGCATGACCCTGTAATGGGCTCCTTCAATTAAAACTCGGTTCTGAGTCATCATAGCGAACTTAACCATATTTAATAAAGGGACTATTTTCTCTGTTAAAGGGTTTGATGTGTTCATGTTATGCGCGCCAATTTGTGTTCTGAGAGATTGATTCTGGATACATCTCATCAAAATATGATATGTGTCCTCGTCTTCGTCACATATATTGCAAACAAGTGATGTTAACTTTTTCAACATAAAACCCATTTTAAAGTTTTGTTTCTACTAACCCATGCTACCGTAAAACGGGGTAAATGTTATATTCACCCCTAGGCGTAAGTGTTCACACCGTTTTACGGTAGCATACATAGATCAACAACTGCATGCAATTCCAAAAAAAAAAATGGCAAAGATCGGTCAAACTACTGTTGTGTCTTTGATTATTGTTGTGTATTAGCTGTGTGGGCAGTTTCAAGCACAAGACATGATATTTTGTACGTGTTATTGGCAAAATTGTGGTGACTCTTCCACAAAGGCCATTAATCAAAAGTTGAAGTGGAAGTTGACATGATGTTTTTGACACCTGTCAGTGGCCAACCAGCTGTCGACTGAAGCAGTTGTGTAGTGTGAATGTACATATGCATGCCTTTGTAATAATGTAATACCAATACGCAGTACAATACATTTACTCACCCCTTTCAAAGGATAGTTGGAGGCAGCGTTGGCATTGAAGCCTGCAGCAGGTCCGCCATTGTCAGAGCTGAACAAAATGATCGTGTTGTCCAGTAAGCCCCTCTTCCCTAACGACTCCACCACCTTGCCCACCGACTCGTCCAGTTTTGTTAGCATACCTTGAGATTTAGTAGATTTACATGTTAAGATGTGTAAGTACCTACTTCAATAACTAATTTAAAAATAATTAACGTAAGTATTTGGCGAATTTCTGTAACCATGATTCTTCTGAAAATTAAACAAAATAAACCGGTCAACTGCAAGTCGGACTCCAATACCACCCATCACCATCATCCGTGCTTTACTGCGGGGTACCAGCGCTGAGTGTCTGACGCGCAGTATTATTGCTGAGTTGGTGACCGTTACGCTGAGCGCAACTGTATAGTATTTCTGCCCCCCTAGCCAAGCTACGACAGTTTCGTTTCGAACGCGTCAAACGCCTCGAGTCAGCCACGCTTCCGATTCCTTTGTTCAGACCACGTGAATGTGCGTTTAGATGACGTCAGAACAAAGGAATTGGAGGCGTGGCTAACTCGAAGCGTTTGAAGCAAGACAATTGAAACGAAATTGTCGTAACTTTGGTAGGCCTGCAGTACTCTTTTTACAAGCTGCTATTGTTTATTGTATTATTTTGTGATTTTGCCTATTGTTTCGCCTGTTGAATAAATTCTTTTCTATTCTATACTCCCCGAAGGGACATCTTCGCTTCCTGCGAAATTTCACGATTCTAGGTCAATGGTAATTAAGAGAAACTGAATGTCCTAGAACCAAAAATTCGAAGACATGTGACATTCATTAACCCGCACTGGGCCTGCGTGGTGGATTACGGCTCATTCCCTTTCCTCATTGATCCTCTCCTAGACAGGAGGCTTGAGTCGCAGCAGTGGGATCACTATAAGGCTGATGATAAGCTATGGTATCTATTGACTACGTCAGTGAAGTTTCTCGCTAACCTAATCTAACCTAACACGACTTTGACCAAAGTCATGTGGCCTTTATTTCATATTTTAAATTGTAAAAAATAATGATAAGCCAATTAGGAGTTGCAAACATTACTTGATAACGTTAATTATGCAGGCCTTTGCTCCTTATTACAATGTTACATAGTAATTTGCAATCCGATAATTAACGCTGTGGTGCATTGGCACATTATCTACAATGTTTAAAATGACATCTGCATGGTAACCTATCTATATTTATGGACCGGTAGGAATAATTTGGCTCTGTAAATTGATAATATCAATCGAAAGTGTAAACACGATCAAAGCTGGTACAACTTACTGTAGCAGAGCACAAAGACACACTCATATTATTTTAACTAACTCACAACAGTTTCACTTCGATAGATTATAATCTAACGAAAAATTATGCGTTAAATTGTAAGCAGTGTTTTACAGTTCACAACCGTTTGACAATTTACAATCTCGCGAGATAGATTATAATCGAACGGTATTTACAATTTTACGATGATATATTAAATTAACGAAAAAAAAAGTGACAGGTATTTATGTCGCAAAAAACGAATGTTTCGACATTCTCAAGGGATTCAAAATTCATATGGTACTTCCTGTAGAACTAAAATCCTGAAATTTGACATGAAGCAAGGCGTCATACTAGGCTAGGAAAAAATCTGAAACTGTAAACGTGTGTGTACGTCAAAAAAAAAATTGCGATTCATAAAAATCTTCGTAACTCAATTCGGGAATTGAACTGTTTACATAGGTAAGTTTGTACGAACCCTCAGTGCGCGAGTCCGCCTCGCACTTTGGACCAATTGGACCTTTGCTCCAATTTGGAACCGTGCGCTAGCTTCTGACGTTTTATAAGTGCCCATGTAGGCCTATGTGACAACATAAAAAATATTTGATTTGATTTGACTTGCCCGGTTTTTTTATTAATTCTTTCTTATTCTTAGTATACCTCATCAAAGGAACTTTCTGCAACATTTTAGCATTCTAGATCTACGGGTTTGAACGGGGCGTTGATGAGGCAGGACTTTGCCTTATATACAGAAATACTAGAAAATAATATTCCACAATTTTCACACAACGCCAGCTAGTCCCAAACTAAGCAGAGCTTGTGGTACAGAGTACTAGACTAGAGAAGTACTAGATAACTTATGAACATACTGTAAAACTGTAAACTACACAGACCTGCGAATTTCCTCCTCTGCGTATCGTTGATGTGGGAGAATCTATCAACCACATCATCTGGTGCTCTCAAAAACTCTGATGGGTTTCCACTGTGCATCGCAGAATGTGCTACCATTAGAAATAATGGCTCACTTTTGTTGTGCGCATTAACCACCTGAAAGCAAGGGTACCATCATCATCATTGTAAACATTCTGTAATTGATGCTTAATTTACATTTCGAGATAGTTGAGTCCAATCGCCACTAGCTCATCTATCGGCTAAGCGTTGTGCATGTGAATTTGGTTATTAATACATATTTTGTACCTAACAACCGTTAAATTTTTGTCGTTTTAATCTCGCGGAGGGTCGATTCTGTACGTGAAATACTATCGAGAAAATTAAAAAATAAAGTACTCTTTTTAAATTCGAATTAATTTACGCATGTACGAAATTAATTTCTTTAAGTAAACGTCAGCTGAGCGAGGCCAATAAACTGTAGGTAGTTAGTACGCAACGACCGACAACTACCTACAAGGTCATTGACTCGTTTACTATATGCGTATATTAATTCGAGTTTTAGAAAAAAAGTACTTTATTTTTTAATTTTTCTTTACAAATCGACAGTATTTCATGTACCGAATCGACCCTCCGCGGGACTAAAACGACTTAAATTTAACGGTGTATAATTTAAATAATTATAAACTTTTGTAACTAAATAAAAAGATAATACCTTATGACATTATTTTTTTGTTTTGTTTTTGGAAGCCTGTCTACCTTTAAATAACTTTAAATTATTTATTATATAAAAAAGTAGAAGTCAGAGGTTGCAAATCCACACTCTAAGGCCCGGTTTCCAACAAAGTGGAGAGGAGAGGAGACGGGAGGAGATGTGTTGCGAAGCTGGGAGGTTATTTCCACCAAAGCGGATAGAAGTGTAGCGGAGAGGAGATATGAGCTTTGTGTAGCGGAGAAGTGAGCTGTGAGAGAAGAGGCGCGAGGAGAAGGCAGCGGGGTGCGGGGTGCGCGAATGCTGATCATTTTTAATAATTATCAAATAAAATGTATATTTAGTTGCTATATCTTGTAAATAGTAGATATTCTGATGTAAATATGAGGGGTCATTGGTGATCGTTATACAGAACATTTCCTTTTCATTTTCCGCCTTTGTATAGCGTTTCTTACAAGTGCATAAAGTTTTAATAAAAAAAATATCTATCTACAAAAACTCGATGGCAAAACTCGCCAAAATATTGGCAGAAACGCCGATTTATTTTTCGTAAAT
Source organism: Leucania comma (assembly GCA_958295575.1). NCBI lineage: Eukaryota > Metazoa > Arthropoda > Insecta > Lepidoptera > Noctuidae > Leucania > Leucania comma. Next base: position 22,024,591 of record OY282467.1, on the reverse strand, counting down.
TAGTAGATTGAAGGAATGTCCAAAATGACTCCTCCAACCGTTTTTAGTTATTTAAACCTTGGAAGAAGCTAATTAGTTGACAGATTACTGACATATTTAATAAGTTCCTACTCATTAAGGCGTCTATCGTGAAGTACGTTTGCTGTTAATTAAAGCTAACATTCTTACTTTAACGGCTTCTGTGGTGTAAATGTCCGTCGCATACTGGCCGAACAGGTCATCAGCAACCTCGAACCCTGGACACAACAAATGTATATTCTATCAAATATACGAGTATATACACGGCTAAATCTTGATCGTTTTAATCCCGTGGTATTTTAATTCGGTACATGAAACACTATCAATTTGTAAAGATAAAATTAGAAAATAAAGTATTTTTTTTCTAAATTCAAGTAAACGTCAGCTGAGGGAATCCCATGACCTGTAGGTAGGCAACCACCAAACAATTACCTGCAAGGTCATTGACTCTTTTACTTAAAGAAATTAATTTATATTTTAATTATTAACGTATATTTCGACACTCTCAAGGGAATCAAAATCCATAGGGTACTTCCCGTGGTCCTAAAATACTGAAATTTGACATAAAATAGGTTTTATTTTTTAAGATTTTCCATTTCTTCTTTTTTCCTATTTAGAATAAGTATGGAAAAAAATCTGACACTATAAATTTGTAATCACGTCACAAAAAAACCTTTTTTGCGATTCGTAAAAATCTTTGAGTCTCGAACTGGAATTCGGAAATCGAACTGTTTTCATAGGTACGGTACGGAACCCTCAGTGCACGAGTCCGACTCGCATTTGCCCGTTTTTTTCATTTATATATGGCAGAACAACGTTTGTCATATAAATAAATTGGTTTTTTTACCTCTCCGGAAGTCGAAGCCCCATGTGCCTTGCTCCACGTTGGTGTGGTCATATAAATCGATCTTCCCAGTCCAGAACCCGACGTGGGAGTCAAATCTAGAGAGAGAATTAGATTATCAAATTTAGGTAAACGGAAACATTGAGTATAGTAGTAGAGTAGGAACTTAAACAGAAATGTGATAGTCGATCAACGGCTAATGGGCAGACGACATTGTTGCCATCCAGGCCCCTAACCAAGTTCCAACCGTTTTGATTCTCTTGCGTCGAACGCCTCGAGTCGGCCACGCCTCGGATTGCTTTGTTCTGACCACATGACTGAGTGTTGAAATGAGGCCAGAGCAAATTGGAGACGTGGCCAACTCGAGACGTCTAACGCAAGAAAATCGAAACGAAACGGTCTTAACCTGGCTAGGGGGCAGGCCAGAACCTTGATAAGATTGGCACGGGGATGTGGAGATTGGCACAAGAAAAAAAATGTCTATGCTCAAGCTCAGTAATGGGCATAGTTGGGCTATGAATTATGATGTTATTGACACGAAGAAAGGGTTATAAATTAATGAAATTATTCAGACTTTTTCAATTGATGTAGCTTGTTAATAACTGCGATTATACGACGACTTATCATAAATAAATAAACAAAAAGTTATAATTGGTGACTTATGCCATAAACGTAACTAACGCCGCATGATTGTGCAGTATAGGTAGTATTGACTTCTTGTGAGTTCGATTGAGTTTACACGTAGATGGATGGAGAAGAAGAGGGAGGCCAAAGAAGAGATGAATGGATTGTGTGAGGAGTGATATGAAAGAAAAGCGAGTTAGTGATAGTGTGACAAGTGATAGGACAGAGTGGTGAAAAACCGTGTTGCGCCGACTCCAACTAATATGTGCCAAGGGCAGGAAGAAGAAGAAGGTAATATTGACTCCTTACAAACTGCCACTCATAGTCTTGGAGAAGAAAGGTGGTTTGATGATAAGCATTTACCTACTGTTATTAAAAGAAAATTAGCAGTGTCCCAGTGGTAACACTCCGATTTGTAGGCACATCGCAGGTCTTTAACTTTATGTAATTTATTTTATCACCACGCTATCCAAAAAGTGAAGAAACAACACGGGAAGAAACCGATATCTATGTCCTAGAAATCGATATATCCACCAGAATGTGACATGTCTGCGAATATTTGGTAACCGTAATTTTTTTTAGGTGTGAAAATCATCCAATGACATCTCCCACCCTTGAGTGGGGTAGTGTCAGACTTTTACTGACTAAAAACGCATTCCTGTACCTTCTTTGCCTTCTTTCCAGGGCTCCGTGGATTACCCATAGCCCCAGTAAGCTTAGACCCTACTGGGCCCCTACGGTTTGCTGACATCTCCTTGAGGCTCGCGTGGACGACACGCGACTTTGTATTAAATTCAGTTGAACCATACCTAATTCTGATACTTTCACGGGCGTCTTCGGTGGTTGCTCAGAAGATGCTTTGGGGATTATTCAGTTCAATATCTTTGTTTTCAGACTAGTGTACATATAATGTTAAATGGCGTCCATTTGGCAACATTGCATCTTAATTTGTAGCCTAAAAATTGCAGACCACGAAACATACAGCTACCTTATATTTTAGAAGTTTTTATTAAAAATACAATAATAAATAAATTGGAATCTCTCATACTTACCCTCGGTTCAAAGGAAGGTATTCCTTCTTGTAATGTCCCAGGTGCCACTTTCCAACAAGATGCGTCTTGTAACCCAAATCTTTAAGGTACTGTGGCAGTATCTTCTCAGATAGAGGGAGGCCTCTTGGCTCTTCACCACGGATGATGGCGTGCTGCATTCCTAGAACAATTTTTTTTTTATTGGTATAGCCTAGCGCTTGACTGCGATCCCGCCTGATGGTATGCATCAAAATTACTTTTGTCCCCGCCTTTTATAGAACCGCACCTTTTTTTTTTTTTGGTAGTTAAAATCATCCAATGACAAATCCCGCCCTTGGGTGGGGCGGGAAATAGTGTCAGACTTTTACTGACTAAAAACCTACCTTTCCGTTCCTTGCCTTTGTCCCGGGGCCCGTGGTGGGAACCGCACCTTAGGAAGATTGATTGCTTACAAACACAACAGTTTGTCAGTACACTTACATCTAGACAATATCCATTACTTACTATTAGGTGAGATCAAAGTCAAAAGCGAACCAATCAGAAGTACAAAAAAAAAGAAATTTTTGTTTACGAGGTATAGAACCTACGTCTAGAAGGTCAGGCCAACCTCTACACTATTGCACCACATGTGTCGTCATTATTAGTTAAGAGGGTGTCATATTATATGATAAAATAATTCGTGCTTGTCTAGTGTTCTGTGAGAGACAGTATGCAATGCAAGGGTGTCCACTGTTCCATGTTAATGTGTATCACTGTTAAATTATTAATTTTAAATGATGTTTTATTGAAACAATTTTAATAGAATAATCAAAATCAATTCATAATCTACAATTCCATGCAATTACCAATATATGTATTATTATTATTATTTGTTATGTTTTCACAATTCTATGTTAATAATTGTAAGTGGGCATGTACCGTTTTAAATAACTATAAATAAATAAATAAATGAGCAATTTATTTATAACTATATCGGCATTTAAAATAGTACTAACCAGTATGTATAGGATATTTGCCAGTCATGAGTGCAGACCTGGACGGGGTGCATATAGGAGTCACGTAGTAGTTCTGTAGCACGATGCCGGAGTACGCCAGAGCATCAATGTTTGGCGTCGGAATCTGGTTCGAGCCGTGGAAGCCCACATCGTTCCAACCCTTTAACATAACACAGAGATTACACTTGTATCATCCAAAAAGCAGTAGGCAGGGAGCTTTTTTTTTTTTAGCTGATATATTCCCGAAGGGAAAGCTAATTTTTTTTTTACTAGAAAGAAAGAAAACATTTATTTTCGCACAGAAACACAGTGAAAAGACATGCAAAATGCTCAACAAATACGTGGTAGTTGCCTGAAGTTGATTTTCAACTGAACCTAACCTAACAAAATTGCAAGTAAAAGAATGGGAGACGAATCCAGAACACCACCCAGCAATCGCACTTGCACAACCTATTTTTTTTTTGTTTTTGTTCGGCTGTATGTACTTTTTTTATGTATTTTCACCGATATCTCGGTCAATTATGGACCGATTTCGATTTTTTTTGTTTTGATTGAAAGATTATAGTTCCGAATTGGTTCCAAAAAAAATCCTTTTGATTTGATGATGAACTTCGAAGATATAGAAGGAAACCCTTCAAAAAATCAAAGAAAAAAAATACGCTAAAAAAAGTATGAAACAAGATTTTCGGAATACTGTAATACACAAGGTTACTGGAGAAACAAGAATAAAACAAAAAGAAAAGTCGTAGTCACACGTTATTAAAGTATTACGATTGGTACTTATACATATAACACGCAAGTACCTAACTTTAATTTCGGAATTCGGTGTTAAATAACGAAGAGACTAAACTATTACAGAAATACCGACTTCCGAAATTAGAGTTATTTTGCACTTTTTTGAGTTTTTCTTTACATTAAAGTCGGTTGTATTTTTTTGTAAAAAGTTTTTTTATGTATGGTATTCGTAAGATAAAAACGAAACAAATAGTGTTAAACCACAATGACTATTTCATATAAATTTTTATTTGTGTTATGTTAGGTTTGTTCAAACTTTAACATAATTATTATTTTTCGCTATTTAGGACATACTCATACTGTATGCTGTTCCCAAGTCCCCAAAGAGTATGCTATTAGAAAACCTCTTAGTTTAAACTCAGTGACAAGAATTTCATCACATTTTGACTATCGCGATATTGATGAAGCATCGTGCTGATTGATGGAACCAATCTGATGATGTATGCACCAGGATTGCGTAGTAAAATAACGTATTTAGCCACCTATTCACTAACTGAAGTTAGAGTTGGAGTTGCCATGATATGCACTCTGGCTAGCCTAAATGTATTTATTATAATTATCCTATAGACTCATCTGGTTGGAGGACCCGCCTATATTCTTATATTCTTTATTGTACACAACATTTACAATGAATAAAAATAGGACTGCTTATCTACAAAGGCGAACTTAACCCAAAATTGGATTTTCGTACAGCAAACTTTAGTTATTATTCCTGAGTATTTATAGAAATGTTACACATGAGGATAATTAACATAAATGCACAACAAAACTTAAGTTAACATAAATCATACTTAAAACTAAAAATAAACTACATAAATATAGCAGCACACAGTACATAAACATACTATATGCAATAAATAAAACCTATACATACATATTTATGGGTCATGTTGACAGGAAAATGTTACCTAATTCTTCCCTTGAAAACCTCCAACCAGGGGTTAACCCTTAATGTTTGTGGAAGAGTATTCAACAGGTTCACAGATCGAACAGTTAAAGACTGCTTTACAAAGACTAGAGGAGTGCTGTAAAGGCTAGAAGGCTGATGAAGAGAGGATGATGAGCAACAAGGCTTTCCTCTCGGAACAAGATACTTTAAGCGTTCACGAATATACAAGGACGAGTTGGGATAATAAAGAACAGATAAGAGAAAAAAAGAGTGTGGCAATTCCGAACCTGCAGGCCGTCACTACACTGACCTTCGTAGTTTTTTTTATAACTGATATAAATTAGTGTTTGACTGCGATCCCACCTGATGGTAATAAGTAGTGATGCAATCGTTGATGGTGAGGCGCACTAGTTTATTAAGAGCCTATTCACTCTAGCCTTGAAGTCGTACTTTCGAAGGCCGAAAATGAAGCAGTTACAGAAATTTCGCAAATGCTCAAGCTTATTAAGAAGTACCTCAGTCGCATCTAGGAAGCAAACATCAGCGTAATTCAGAATAGGTGAAAGATTAGACTGAGCAAGAGTAACTTTAGTTGAGAAAGGCAGGAGATTCTTGAGACGTAACACTCTCCTGCTTATTTCCGCAATATGGACATTCTAAGACAGGTTACAGTGTAGGAAAACTCCTAAGTTTTTAATCTATTTTAAATAGGCTACAGCGACGGCATCGTACACAACTGGAGGGAGAGATTGATTACTCAACAAATTTACGAAATATCCGCCAGTAGCCACCGATATGAGAACTTGCTCTTTCCTTTTCAATGAAAATTTGCGGGACTTTGCACCCTTTTCCGCATACTATTTTTAGGTGTTCGAGATAGGTTACCCAAATTACCTAAGTACTATGATGAGGGCAAAGCATTTGAACGTGGACCAGCCAAAAATTAAAAATACTAAGAAAAAAAATAGTTCGTTTGATTTTTTTAATTATAAGTATTTTTACAGAAAAATATCAGAAAGTTTTATCCTTACCATCAGGCGGGATCGCAGTCAAGCACTAGTTTATATTAATAAAAATAAAGAAACATTATTTTGGAGTTCGCCGTCGTGTCTTTTTAATTATTTGTTTTGGCTTAAGGTGTGTCTGTTGTTTCCGGATCTATAAACTAGTCGACGGCACAACATTAGCGATAAACCTTTGAACTAGTAAGGGGCTTCAATATAACACGATACCAGCTGATACTGGTATTATATATATGTCGCAGAGAAACGAGGATATCAAGGATTTCAAGAAATCCCTAGGCATATAATGAAGTTGGGTAACTCGCCGTCTGATCGCTGTTTTATTACTTTATTCATCAACAATCTTCTTTATTTCACTACATTTAGTTTAGTGAAATAACATATCTCTGACTTTATATTAGTATTTTGTCATAACACTAAATACTTTTAGTAAAAAGACGTAATAAAGAAGAATATTCAACATCTACCGGGATTTCGTGAAATCCCTGATATCCTCAATTCCCTGCGACATATTATATAAGTGGTATACTTATGTGATAGCGTGATGGTTGACAAGATAGAATGGATGAAAAACAAAACATGTTGCACCGACCCCAAGCAACATGAGGCAAAGGCAGAAAGACGATGAACTGAGAACTACATGTCTGTACTTACTATTTACATCATAGCTTCACTTTGTCATTTTATGCAAATAGTTTGGAAAAACCACAAAAAATAAGCCCTTGCGGTCAACCTTGATTTAAGGATGTGTCCAAAATTCTAAATGTTTACGTAAAATGAGATATGTTATAGGATTCCCGCTGAAACCCTCACAATTTGGAGGGATTGATTTGAATACTCAAATGAATCTTAGATACCGAACCTCTCTTGCTGCAGCTGTGTCAATAAAGGTGTGTAATATGTATAATGATTTTTCATTATTGACATATGAAAAATGTATTCCAGTTATCTGTACGTACTACATTTTTACGGGTTTATCATGATAATATTTGTCGTCAGTAGCGTAGCTACTAAGGGGCTAGGCGCCCCAGGGCCCTCAAGTTCGGATGCCCCCAAAACCTATAGGCAAACTGCTTATAGCGAGTGAAAAATTCTTCCACCTTCAGAATCTAAATAAGATAGGCTCAAACATTACTATAAAAAAAATAATTTAAAAAGCCGGAAAAAATATTTTTATACCAAATATTTCCGTTGACAGTGGTAGTAAATCAGATACTGTGACCACTGCAGTGTATTCAAAAAAATTCGGTAATTAAGCAGAGAAACGTCCATCATACCATCCTTGATCATATAATATTAACGACGACGATGTTTGCATATGATTGTTTGCATGTAAACGATGAATCTTCTTTTAACAAGTTTAGGGGCCCCAATTTGTGATTTGCCCCAGGGCCCTCGGTCACTTAGCTACGCCACTGTTTGTCGTGCGCAGTACTTATCCCGTCGCTTTTTATGATTCTGAACAGACTTTAACTATATAATTTACATATTTGATAGTACAGGATTTATCGTCGAATTAGGTAACCTGTTTTTAATTTGATATCCGTTTTCTGTATGTCATTCAGTCAGGTCATTGCTCGGTTAATTAATATGTGGGTGGGCGGTATTATCTAATATTGATAATGTGTGTTTATTTATAAACATTGATTATGATCACGCAAATAAAAATGAATGAACTTTATAATATAAGAAATCAACTCAAAAATTAAAGTTTTTAATAATAAGGTTCAATTTTCATATACCTTCTCTTTAGATAAGTAATAATCATGTTATAATTGGGACGGTCTTTCTTATTATAGAAAATCACTTTGTCCTCTTAAAAAATAATAATGTGTTTACGCTTGAAATTTTAAAGTTTCTTACTTTTTTTTATTTTAAGTTTATACGTTAAATACATGCTATTATTCAAGGGTTTTAAATTGAGTCCTAAATAATATTATGTTTTTTTTTATTTATGTGACAGATTCACGAAAATTATTTCCGTCACTTTTATATTAATGAATGGTCGGTAAAAAAATAATGATCAAATTATAATGATTTTCGTGATTTGTACCGCTTACCGGGTAAACCGGAAACGATTAGACCAATTGTAGTCGAATTTTCTAGCGTCCAAACTAAAAACCAAGTAATCACTGCAACTCGGAACTTTAAAAAGAGGCATGGAGGGGATGATCGCCTAAGTACTCGAAACATTGGCTTAGCAGGAGACCGGCGTCCGATTTTTATATCAGAACATCTGCCTGCCAGCTCCAAGAAACTATTTTTTGAAACCAAGGAATTCGCGAAACTAAACAAATATGACTTCTGTTGGAGCTCAAACGGCAACATCTTCTTGAGGAAAGTCACTGGAGACAAACATATACTTGCTAGATCAGAGCAAACCTTACGTGATTTGGAACAACAAGCGAAGAAATGACTGATTTGTGATACGATATATTTACCGTTGTTTAAGCCTTTCATAAGCATTAGTTACGTACTCTTAATTTTAAGTATTCATAATTATCACAAAGTATTAACCAAAACACATTTTAAGTTATCAACTTTAATATTAACTTCATTTTTTAATCCCCATGTATACCTCCTATACACTGAAACTTTTTCATTATGTGTCGAAATAGGAAAACTTCATTATGAACCCACACCTCCCTTAGAGACCACCACTTTTATGACTTACCTGTACAAGAACACTATGAAGCGTAATCATATGTTTCTAATCTCAGAACTGCAGTCACCTATTAATTACTGTTATCTGTTGTTTTTGTTGCATGAACGTTCACAAATTTTCAACTTTATTTGTGTTATCTTAATAATAGCAAACGATTACCTTACTTTGTCATATATAAGTAACACACTCTGGAAAAACAACTATAACAATCAATGGCGTCAATAGATGAAATTAACACAGAGTTGGACAATATCAATATCTCATCGTCCTTTACCTGTTCTTCGGATAGGTGTGGTGATTATTTGAAGTTCCCTCATGCACTAAATGTCTTACATTTGAATATAAGAAGTTTAAACAAAAATTTTAACCAACTAATCTGTCTTCTCTCATCTATTAAATTAAAGTGCGATGTCTTAATATTATCTGAGTGTTGGCTAAAGAAGAATGCGGTAGTACCAGTCATTCAGGGTTACACTTCATCCCAAACTAAGAATCTTATTAACCAAAATGATGGCGTGGTGATATATGTCAGGGAAAAGCTTGATTTTTGTATTTTTGAACCTGAATTTTCTGACGCCAGCTGCCTTGTTTGCAAAATCCAAAACAATGTTACTATAATAGCTTTATATAGACCACCGTCACAAAAGAACATAGAAATCTTCATGGACAACCTAAATAAATTGCTGACTGACTACCGACAGTATAAAAACGTTTCAGTAATAGGAGACATTAATATTAATATTGCCTCTAGCAATACCGACTCCCGCTCCTGTCAATACCTTAACCTACTGGCTTCACACGGTCTTCTCCCCGCCCATGTTCTGCAAACTCTCCTTAATAATTGCTTAGACCATGTTTTCCTTAGAACAACTTATGATGCAACCACGTTGGTTGTGGAAACATCAATAACCGACCACTCAGCCGTTTTACTTAGCTTAGACATTAAAACAAAAAACCAGCGTTCAAACAAATGTATTTCTCCCCGCCTGAACCTTTCTAGCGCTATCAATGACATCGAGAGCTGCGAATTCTCAATCATTTCAAAACAAAATGACCCTAACCTCGCTATGGATAAGCTTTATGAAATTCTTACGCCCATATTAATAAAGAACACTGCATACAAAACTATCCCCTGTAAACGTAAAACTATTAAACCTTGGATAACTGACGGTCTACTGAGATGCATACGAAACCGAGATAGCATGCACAAGAAAAGTAACTCAGAACCCCAGAACGCCATTTTAAAACTAACATACCTGCGCTACCGAAATTTTTGTAACAATTTACTAAAAAATCTTAAAACAGCATATGAGAAAAAAGCTTATTCCGATGCCAAAAATAACCCTAAAAAGATGTGGTCCCATTCGTAACGTTTTGGATGTAAACAAAAGAACTTCAGCTCCTATTGATCTCTTAAAAATAGCAAATGATCCAGTCATGTCAGTCAATTCTGTAAATATGTTCTTTGCTAGTGTTGGTAAAAACCTGGCTAGTAAGATCCCACAAAACCCTAGCAATGCCCAGTGTGCCCCTCCTCGTCCAGTTTCGATGCTAAACTCAATAGGCCTACTGGAGACAGATGAGAAACAAGTCGATGCTATAATAAAAGACCTCCGAGTTGACAGTGCCTCTGGCTGGGATGATATCTCTCCCAAATTATTAAAATAAACCAGCCACATATTAGTACCACCCTTAACTCACTTCTGCAACCTCACACTATCCACTGGCATTTTCCCAAAGACCCTTAAAAAAGCCATTGTCCACCCGATCCACAAAACAGGAGACAGAGGTAGTGTCAACAATTCGGCCTATTTCAGTACTTCCAGCCATTTCCAAAATACTGGAAAGAGTTATCTACAAGAATCTCGTAAATTATCTGAACAAATATAAAGTCATTGCAGAAAACCAATACGGATTTAGAAAAGGATTATCGACGGAAGATGCCATATCAGCGCTACTGGACACTGTTGTCAATAAAATCGACAGCAAATACAAATGCATCGGCGTGTTCCTTGACCTGTCAAAGGCCTTCGATACTGTCTCTGTCCCTATCTTACTTGGGAAACTAGAACGAATCGGAATACGTGGTACAGCTTTAAAATTGCTTCAAAGTTTTCTTTCCGATCGAACCCAGTGTGTAAAAGTAGGTGAGTTCATTAGTGGTGAACAATTACTGGATTTCGGTGTGCCCCAAGGAAGCCTGCTCATCCCCCTCCTCTTCCAAATCTATGTTAACGATCTCTGTCTACTCACCCTTCCCGCTACCCAAGTTATTGCGTATGCTGACGATACTGTTTTAATATCCAGTGGACCTGATTGGGTAACGGCAAAGGAGGCCGCTGAAAGGTCCTTGAGTCAGGTTATGAGCTGGCTGGGTAGCAACAGTTTGACTCTGAATGTCGCAAAAACTAATTCCATCACCTTTGGTACCAAACCATCTACCCTTCCATCTCACCTTTCTATACATATGAAAGCCCACGTTTGTGATAGGAGTATACGTAGTGATTTCTGTTCATGTCAGTCAGTGACAAGAGCCTCGTCTGTGAAGTATCTCGGCCTTTATCTTGACACCTGTCTCAGCTGGAAAACGCATATCGATTTCCTGTCTGCGCGTACCAGGAAACTTCTTTTCCTCTTCAAAAAATTAAGAACTTCTGCCCACGAAGATATTCTAAAAATGGTATATACCGCCCTATGTGAATCTATTCTAAGCTATTGTATCACTGCGTGGGGAGGTGCAGCCAAAACAATTCTATTACAAGCGGAAAGAGCCCAGCGTGCAATAATAAAAGTCCTTCTGAGTAAACCGTTTAGGTATCCTACTCAAAAATTGTATGCCGAATTTAAGGTGCTAACGGTCCATGGTATGGTAACATGTTTCGAATTGTATCACGAACACATAAAATGACTCCCCCTATTCGAGGGACTATTAGCCCTACGATCAGAAGAAGAGCCAAACCAGTCTGTGCCAGAGTTTATACAAATACCACCTTCGCACGTCGGCAAAACCACTACTTAGGTGCACTAATTTATAATAAACTCCACATCAACCAGAATATACACAACTTAAACAAGTTTCAATGTAAGTCCAAAGTGAAAAAAATTCTACTCACCCTAAACTATGATGACACGGAAGAGTTTCTTAAACCGTAACTAGTCAAGCATTCACCTACATAGGTACTATCACACGAATTCACACGATAACACGGCACACAAATTCAGGTAATTTATCATTATATATTTTATTTTATTTTAGTTTTTTTTTTTATCTTTTCCTTTTCCTTTTATTATCCCTAAATTGCACTAGCCTAATTTTTATTTTTTATTATTATTTTCATTTGTACAAATGCACATTACTTTATCTAAGTGTTATTACTGTTCATTGGATGGAAGAATGACCCCTGTAACACAGGTTTTCCTAGCATAGGGATCATTGATCATGTGTCTTGTATCTCGCCAATTGTTCCTTTGATTAAGTGTCACTTGTAATTGTATACTTTTTGTAAATAAAATATTATTATTATTATTTCCTTTATTTATTTGCTTAAACATATTTTTTACATTTTTAAATATTTCCTAAAAAAAACATTTAAAAATATAAAAAACAGTAGTCCGCCGGTGTCGGGAGCAGGGTCCAAGCTACCGGTGGTTAGGGCTCCAAAGAAAGGAACCTCCTCACAATGCGAGCCGTATCGAGGAGAACTGCCTTATTATTATTATTATAATTAAATTAAGCATTGGTTCTAATAACTTACTTTAATTTTATGTTTTTTATTTTGTAGTATCTAGGTAATTAATGGGTAAAGCTCTGATTAATATATATAAACTAATACCACATTTACCTACATATATGTTTACATTAAAGCTAGCAAGTTTTTGATGCATCCGGTTTAGAAAGACAATAGGTGTACGAACACCGGTGTCCGCTTGGGCATGAGTAACCACGTTTATTATTTTTTGAACTATAAGCATATCTTTCACTGTTCTTATGGGTATCTACATAAACCCAATGGATCTGTGTTTACAGTTTACTAAATGATTAAATAAATTTATCTAAATCAAAAGCCATATTTCACTTAATAAAATAATATTAAAAAAATTACTTACCAAGTCGTCAGCCAAAAAGATTACAATATTCGGCCTCACGTCAGCCGAAGCTCGGCACAGCACTAAACAGACGCTCAGTAACAACAACATGTCGCGCCGCTCTCCCGATTACGAATGAGAGCTAACACAATGCGAACTAGGCTATCTACAAGCGCGGTGCATGGTAATGAAGGTACATCCTTATGGTGCGCTTTAGGTCACCGACACAGCATGGGTACTTAATATAATTACGTAGTTAATATAACACATGCTCTGCTCAGCTTGGGACTAGACGACGTTGTGTGATAGTTGTAGAATATTATATTATATTAATTTGCTTTTAAAGGAAGTATATTTGGTAATTTTTTGTAGGTTCCCTTAAAGCTAGGTATCATGGTAGACCAAGACGAAGGTAGAGAGATGAACTTGATTCTTGCCAGAGGTGCTGGCCCGCAGTGGCCGAATATAGACACAGACGTGTGTGGAAAAGGGAGAGGGAAGCCGTTGTCCAGCAGTGAGACATAATGGGCTAACTAGCCTGGGGAAGATCCAATCCAGACAGAATCTATAGGATAAGCTACGGGAGCGGACCGCGGTAAAAACCCTGCCGTACGATATTTCCATGAGAATATTCGAAAACGATACCCTGGCCCTGGAATGCAAAAGGCAACTGAAGGATACTGGTGGGTTTTAGGTGAACATCAGAATGTGAAGATAAAATAAAAAAATAAAGTACCTTTTTTAAAACTCGAATTAATTTAAGCATTTACGAAGTTATTTTCTTTAAGTAATTATTACATAATAAAAAAAAAATTACACTAGAATTTGAATGTTTTTTCTTAGAATATAATTTAAAACTAGCACTTTACAAACCGACAAGACTCAGTAGTAATACCCGCATAGATAATTTTGTATATAGTTGCCAAAGGGCCTGCCAGGCTGAAATCATAGATCTGCTCACTCGGATCATACAGCTCAAATACATAAAGTTCACATAAAAAAACTTGCAAATTAAAATTTTGAAATGTAAAGAGAAAGATGATTCAGATGATTTTTTTTTTTTTTTCTTTTGCAGAAGTTTATAATGCAACAGATGCAAACATTTCTTTTGAAGCTTTCATGGAAGATTTTTTAATTATTATGTAAATTACGCTTTCCAGAAAAGATGATTGATGAAAAGAAATTAAATAAAAAACTGAGTGGATATCGCGAGGGATAAAGATACGTAGCCAGAAACAGAGACAGTTACTTTGGAAATATCGATTTGACTCCAGCTCAACAAATAAGAAAAAATCTAAGGAAATACTCTACTCTCTGTAAAAAAAAAAAAACAAAATTGACTCTGAAAGCCCAAAACAGTTATTTTATATGCTCTTCTAAAAATAAATCTAAAGTCACTTGGCAAGTTATCAATAAATCTAAAACGTAAACTTACCTCAGGAACAAATTATGACTATAAAAAGAGACAATTTGACTTTTACACGCCCCATTGACTTCGCTAATGAATTTAATAATTACTATGTTGACACAATTGAAAATAATATAAATTGTAATAAGACTAATGGTAGTGTTTTTGATAATATTTCGTCACAATCTTTATTTATGTCACCGGTTTCGAATAATGACATTATAAAAAATATATGTCATCTTAAAAATACTAATAGTGTTGGTTGTGATGGCGTTTGTACTAAGGTTTTTAAAGTATGTAAAGGAAGATATAGCACAGCTATTGGCTCACATCATTAATCTTTGTATTGCTGATGGAATATTTCCCAACAGCTTAAAAGTTATTATATTAAAATTTTATAATTGTTTTCACATTTTAATTATTTTGACTTAGGAATTTAATTTTTGTTTTTTTGACATTTATAACTAATAATTTATGAAAAATAATTCCTCATTTAGGTCTGTCGCAAGTCAAATGTCAGATAATATTATGTAATTTTTCATTTTTTTTTCTCTGCTAACTTTATAAGCATGTTTCCCAAATACTTTTTTAGAAAAAAAATCTAATTGTGAGCTGTTGATATGCACACTCTTATAATATATTAGTCTATGATGCACACCATATTTGTACGTATCTTGGCATAACACGGCGCGCTGATATTTAAATATAAGATCTTTAGTTTATACCTGTGTTCACAAATAAAAGTGAATTTGATTTTTGATCTTAGATATCCTCAAGGGAATATTATCTTTAATTTTATGTAAACAAAAAAACCACAAATATTTCACCTTAGCAATTATTTGTATTGAACACATTTTTTGTATTCATAAAAGTTGAGTGCACTTATGACACATGCAACGACCGAGATAATATCACCGGCTCTCTTATCAAAACAATTAAAGAATAGTACAGTATGCGGCAAATAAGTTGAACCATCCGCCACGGCTCACGGCGCAACTCCCCTCCTCGACTGAGACCTGAAATCGTTTATAATCCTCTTCACACAAATTGAACCATCATGGCGGCCGACCTTGAATGCACAGTAACCGGTTTTCGGGTCTCAATCGATATGGAGATTGTAATGCATATAGCAAAAAAGACGTCGGTCAATAGTTTTCAGTCAAATGAAATTCGAACAAAAAGAATTCGGAAAAGTGATCGGTTCCCCATGATCAGCCAGGTTTGGCCATATCATGAATTAATAATCATGCATTTAGCCGTTTATACGGTTAAAAGCGGAGTGTTAATTGATTTGGATTGCCCATATCATGATGTGGCCAGCGGACGAGGTGGCCAGCTGTGTCATGATGTGGCTAGTCACCTGATAAAGTGATCAATTTTAAGATCTGGCCACGATATCGGCAGTATGTACTCCGTCATAGTTCTGTAATTCTGTTAGTTTGGTATTGTCCTCTCTGTATTCGGAATTTTTAAGTTTGTAAAAAAGAATGTCATGTTTAACATAGTCAAAGGCTTTAGTCATGTCAGTATATATTGCACAAACTGGTGTTTTATTGTCGATATTTAACATTATATTATGGAGCGAGCCATAAATAGCCATGTTTATATATTTATTTTTCCTAAAACCTTTCTTTTTTTTTAAAGATAATATTTATTTATATAAGATATTTATTTAAAAAAGATGTTATAGATTCATAAATCAGTTTCTCGAGTATTTTAGAAAATATAGAAGCAAGTTCTAGCAGTCTATAATTTGACATTTCTTCTTTACTGTCTTTTTTATGTATTGGTATAACCACAGATATAGATAGACATAGATAACGCAAGCATCACGATCTGTATGAAAACCAAGCGTGCCATTTTTTGACTACCTATTATGACGTCACAAGCACTATTTAGTGAAGACGCCGCCGCGTACGGCGTCCCCCTCGCTCCACCCCCACACCAACAGCACAATTAACCATTTTTTATATTTTTCTGCCGTCCGACTAACGCTGTACTCCGATGCAGACTGAGCGCGAAAGTGACCACTTACGATTTTTGTACGTAAGCTAGGCACCCGAAGTAGTTGCTCTTGCGTTATCTAGGTATATCTATATCTGTGGGTATAACAATATTGTAGATTTTAGGCTATCTGGAAATGTAACGTGGCTTATGCACAGATTAATAAGGTGACTTAAGAGAGAAGGACGGTTTTGCTGCAAGCACATTTCACGACGCGATTTACGGCCGCGGTGTGCGCGGTTGTTTGCGGCTTCCGCTGCACTGGCGGGCTACTTGCAGAATCAAAAAAATCTGCTGTCTTGTGAGTTTTGAAATAAAATAGCTGTAACCTCTACCGCGGCGGGCGCGGGTGAAAACCGCTTCGTGAGTTCTTAATCTAACCCGGATGGCCGGACGGTGAGCTACCTATTGCAGGCGATCGCCTGCTATTCCTCCTGCTCCAAACCACGGCCTGTACTATGGCCCGCGAGAGGTTGCCACCTATCGCCCCCACGAGGATATGGCGGTACTTCGCCCAAGCAAGGCAAACTTCCACCGTATGCCGTGTCCTCCGGGTTGTCTTCACAATGTAGACGAATACGGTGTAGGAACCTCCCGAACTTACCATGTCCGGTGAGGACCTGCGTCATGCGTAAGGTTATAAGGACGCCGTGGTGTCTCTCTAGCCACTCCTTTAAAAAAAGGGAGTTACTGTACTGCCATGATTATTGTGCGCTCAGCATTGGGTTGTGACAGTCACGGTCGTCATATCGTCATGAGATCTCGCCAGAACTTTGTCCGACATGCCAAGGCTTGAAGGCTTGTTGCGGAGTTTCACCCCGGCATTGCATCACCACGTGCAAATCGTGCTGCGTGCAAGAACTGTTGCCTCCAGACCCTAAGCCGACAAGGAAGTCACCGTTATGCGGGAGATTCTCTAGAGAGATCTGAATGGCCATGCCCCTTCTGGGACGCGTTCTACTTGGCAGCCGGTCTTTTTAGAAGTGACGGCGCCCACGCCGGCGCTCTGTAATGGGAATGGACCGCACGACATCACGTACAACCTCTGGTAGGTGTCTAGACCCCCTAAACTGCGTAGGAGTCGTGGCCCACTACAGTTTGGGCTAAACATTGTAGGCAATGTGATACATAAATAAAGAAATTATAATAAGAAATTATCCTTTCCCTTGTTCCATGGTGATTACAACCACGGAACACTGAAAGAACCTGGAAATAGTAAGTAGGCGTGGCACTGTCGCCGCTAGTGAGTACTGCAATACGCACTTGCTGTTCAAGCGCTCTCATTCGCAAACTAGACTACGTCAAGATACAATTTACATAAAATAATATTAAAATGCCTTATTGTGCCATTCTGGACTGTAAAAACCATAGTCGCACTAAAAATCTAACTCATGGAGGTATATCATACCACCGGTAAGTATTATTTTCGAATTTATTTTAATTAAATGAAAAAATAAAATTTCGTCAAACATTGCACAAGATATACAAACAAAAATTGTCCTTAACTTGATGCAGACAAAGTTGATTTTCTTTTCCCGGTTATTAGCCTTTCTGGAATATTCGCATCTCTACCTATACTTTTGACGCTATCCAAATAGTGCGTGACTTTATCGATAAAATCAATCGACATATATTGCATTGCCTTTTTAAAATAAAAGTATTTATACTTGAGAGTATGAGTATTAAAATACAGATAATAATTAAATTAATAAAGTTAATAAAATAAATATTGTAGAATGATATTCGTGATGCAATTTTAAATAAATCTAGCTAAAGAGCTTGGAACAACATAGGGCGTTTGAATTATACCTTATGTTTAGTCTTCGCCGGCTTCGTCCGATCACACTTTTCGTAACGAATGCATAATAACTTTAATTTCGGAAGTCAATGTCAAAAAATGAAGAAACCAAACCGTCAACACCGACTTCCGCAATCAAAGTTATTTTACATTATTTAGTTTTTTTGAAGTCAGTTGTATTTTTTTGTAAAAGATTTTTTTTTTTGTATTTTCAATATTAAACATACAATGAAAATAAATTACCTTTTTCACTACGTATTTATAATAAGTTCTTATTTGTGAAATTGTAATACTTGTTACACCTATATATCCGTAGTACTCAACATAAATAACATAACCCAAATTTTAAAAGTGTCAACTTCTTAGAACGGGCAACCAACTTGATCGTTTAAAAGTGCCCGTTAATATTTTAATTAAATTCTTTGATCAAAATCAAACAATATAAAACAGTGAAAAGATTATACAAATAATCTTTTCACTGTTTTATATTGTCTTAAACTCAAATAGCAATGTAATAATAAAACATTGCAAGGTATTCAGCATTTTTTGTTTCATTTCCCCAGTATAAAATGAACAAATACAAACAAAAAGGTATTTGATTTACATGCAAATAAATACCCTTTTTACTACGTTTAGAAATTACCCTACTACATATTAATATTTCATTATTTTAATACTATCGCATACGGTATTATTTCGCATTATATTTTATGTTTGTTTTCACACTATCGATATTTTTGCAATCGAATTAGGATACGTCACTATTTGAGTAGCGACCTGCATTTGTGTCAGTGATACGCCATTCAAATACCACCTTTATTTTTAATGTTACAGTTCATACTGAACAACGCCATCTAGCGACGAGTGGCGGTACTTGGTAGTCCAAGATGTATTTCTTTCTTGTTTTTGTCAATTTGATTTATAGATCGTTGACATTAAAGTTGCATTTCGTATAACATTTTTTTTTTAAATTTGTTTACGCCTAATTTTTGTTTTAGCCAATCGTATCTTCCGGTTTGCAGTAAGAGTAAATCGTAAATGTGTGAGTTTGGCGACACCGGTTCTGGTACAAACATTTTCTCAAGCTACTTTTAGTGTCTTTCTGTGTTCTGTGATTACAACTTCAGTCATATTTTGACATCTTCATTAATTCATTATCCATATTTTAATATCAAAGTTAACAAAATATGGTTGAAAACATGCATGTTTTTAGAGTGATGCTCAGTTATCGTTATTAAGGTAATACACCGTAATAACAATAACTGAGCATCAATAGCTTTGGCCGTGATGTTATCTATTGTATAAAATGAAGCAACTTCAATCTTAACATTGTTGTACCTTTATTGTTTTATTAATTTACACACATTAATTATTTTATGCTGTAGTATCTAGCCTGTCATATGTGGGAAGCGCAGGTCCGTACCTCGCAGGTTGTCTTCGATCCATCGCTCAGCTTGCTGAGTCATATCCTCGTCGAAGTAATCACGCCAACCATTCACTTTGCCTGGTAGATCCGGCCCCTTACGTGCCAGGTGTGCGACGAGGCGGTCTGCAATTACTCTTTCAAAGAGCTTACCCACCTCGTCGAGCAGCACAATAGGCCGATACGCGGACGGAGAGACCGCGGTGTGCACCGGCTTCGCCATGAGGACCAGTTTCCCTGTCTTCCAGCGAAGCGGGAACTGGCCCCTCTCTATGCATGCGCTGAAGAGACATCTTAGTCAAGACCCGAGTTCCTCCATGGCCAGGACCCAGGCTTTCCCAGGCAAGCCGTCGAGTCCTGGGGTGGTATTTTTGGCACTTAGCCTTCGTACCCCCACCCTCATCTCCACCTCGTTCACCTCTGGAGCATTGTCGCCGTCGTTGCCATCGTGGTCCGCGTCGGACACCGCTGGTGGCGGAGCCATGGACGGGGGAGTGTGTTCCCCTCGCGAAGGAAATAGAGTGCTCACCACACCCTCCACGAGCTGGGACCGGAGACTCGGCGTCAGCGGGGGTCACCCCCTGCATTTTTACCGATGGAAATTAATAACATTGTTTAGGCAGGGGCCATAATTTTAACATAGTTCCTGTTAACCAGTCCACTTAAGATTCCAAAAACCATAGCCCTCCAAAATTATAATTATTGCATCATTGAAATATTAAATAAATTTTAATCAAAACATTTGTCAATTAAGAACTAATTGAGTTATACAATATTTTATACAAAAGACAAGCCGTTACAGTATACAAAATAATCAAGGCAACATTACAAATAAATAAATTAAACCTATCAATTATTATAATTAAGAATTATTACTTAATTATTATCTAGAAAATTATTAAATAAATTTTTATTCAAAAAATTTGTCATTTAGGAATTCATTGATTGTGAAATAATAAAATATACTTTCTGTATCAGTAATTCTTTGAGTTTGTAATTTAAAGTAGTTAATGTTTCAATGGTTTTAATATATAATAGTTATTTATATATAATATAATAATATAATATATAATATAATAGTTATTTTATAGTACATTGTAAGGGTAAGTAACTTATTTAGTCCCGAAAAGGAGTTTGGCGTCCGAGCGTAGCGACGTCGCCTTAACCCGAGGTAAACCACTGTGTTTTTCATTACAAATAAAAGGAAAATAAAAATAAAAACCCGAGTCGTCGTCAAAGGTGATCTTATGATTTCCCACTACCACTTTAGCCTCTTCTCTTAAGAATCAGGCATTATCTGAATCTGATGAACTTATCGTGAAATTACAAAATCTCTCACAATATGAGATTTAGTAAAGTATAAACACAACTACAACTCGAAAAAACCAATAAAAAGCGGATCACCATTTTATCGCCTATTTTTTTTTTTCTGTGGTCAACCGGCTAATCAGCCATCATTTTTCATTTTTATCAATGAAAACATGGTAAAAGGAAGAGAAAATATCAAAATTAGAAAAAGTAAGGAAATAATGTCAAGATAACGCATAACATAGGACATCCGAAACCAAAAAATAGTCCACCGACTATTAACTTACAATTTAACCAACTTACTTTACGACAGTTGCTTACGTATTTCTTTATTACTCTGTAAAATAACCAAAATAAATAAAAATACATTATTTCACTTCAGATCTCATATGTTATTTTTACATTGCTTGTTACTGAGCGTCAAAATAAAGTAGTGGTCAAAGAATAATATATTTACTATAAAAGTAATAAAAAGTCGCTTTGATATTAGAGTAGTAGAGATACGGCGATAGAGTTATTATTATGTAACCTAAATTAATCTAAATGAATAATATGATTTTTCTGGAACAAAAAAGATAGTTAATATTTCCGACTTTATTTATCAACCGCTCGCAAGCGTATCATAATACTTTTAATTAGGCACTATCAAATAAAACAAAGTGCATACAAATTATCAGTTTATTATCCATATAAATTACAGTCCATTAACTTCACATATATTATCACACCGAGTCGTACTTAGAAAAAACAAAAGCATCGAGACCGTGTTATTATTATTATATTACAGCTGCCCGAAACAACCGTAGCGTTGAGGGGTGGGTAGGACTCACAGCTTATAAAAAATCGTCGTATTATTATAAAACTTAATTCATCAGAAAACATCCCACCAATTTCTCTTTCTAACATTCAATCCAAGTTTGGAATGTACAAACATATTATTCAATCATAAGATCCACAATAGCACATTTGCGCAGACGAAGCCGCTGCTAGAAGTCTAGTTCATCATAAATGCATATTTTTTTTTTGCTTTCTTTTTGCAGAATAAACACGAGTCCACGACGTGCTTATTGGGTAAAGATTAGTACTCAGATATTGAATCTAAACAGAAATTGTTGTTTGTGTGTCAAATATTTTTGCATGCCTAAATTGGTAGAACAATGAACTACGCATTCACATGATATTCAGAAATGTATTGATTTATTGTATTATGTTCAGCAATAAAGATTTGAGTTTGACTAAGTATAAGATTAATACTGTCCTGTTCAGTCATGTTAACAAGTTATTAAACCTCTCAAATGTCGCATGATACTGCTAAAGTTCATAAGAAGCAACGCTTAAAATTTCAGCAAAATACCGTAGATTCATAAGAAGTAGGTTCGAAATACTTTAGTTTTTATTTTTTGTGTTTGATGTATAGAGATGGCACTCAATGCAAGTTAAAATCTGGTGTCCGCAGTCGTGAGAAGAGAAAAGGATGGTGAGTCGACTAAAACAGTAAAGCTGTGAGTCCATATCCATTTTGGACCGTGCTCATTTACAGATAGATAGTATATGTCATTTGGAACATTTACGATATGCAAGATTAGTTTAATTGGTAGTAATATAGTAAGAAGAAAAGGTTTTTATGCCTCGGAATTATCTTATTCTAGGGAAATTTGTAGTACCAAAGGTATTACAAGACTGTTGTACTTAATTCATAGCTAAAACAAACATTTCAATAACTTGAATACTTATGCTGAGCACGATCCTTAGAAAATAATTCTAGTATTTAATATTGAACATTCAAATATGACAAATATATTACAAATACGGTTTTATTATGAAGTTAATACTCATGAATAAGCAATGTTTTTTTTTCTATCTAAATGTACAAGTCATGAGAATAATGTAAAGGAATTATCGTATGAAGATGTTGAGAATTCGCTACTAACATTAATAATATAATATAACCAGATAAATTATATACAGATAAACCATTTCATACGGATCCCACAACAAATTAATTAAAACATATCAAAATTAAACTACTTATTACACATAAAAGTATTATGTATAACTTCTATGAACGAAATTCATAACAAAAACTAATAAACACGCAGTGCGAGAATTTTTTTATATTTTCAAACTACAGTCGACAACAGAAGTGGTTCGAATAAAAGTACAGTTATGATAGAAAATGAACATTTAAATGAAAAGCCACTTCTGTCGTCGATCGCGCAGTAATAAAATGAATACTTTATCATACAAGACGCGTTATGCGTAAAAATGCAACATTAAGTCCTTCCAACATTTTGTTCACTTGGTCACATGTTAAAAAATAAAGGGATGCTGAAGTTCTTTGGCAGTACAGAAAATAATTATTTAAATGAATTATATATTATTTATATTAATATTATGTAAGACAAAATAATAACAGCTTGTTGTAAATATAGTTCGTATTTCTAATAAATATACTTATAATAAACTGCAAAATCATAAGTAATGGTTGGTCTTAGAGATTTGATTTTACCCATAATATATCCCTTATTTACTTGAATAAAATTATTGCTCTACTTTATCTAAAAACTATTAAATATAATACCTATGACATCACTATTATATGTAAAAATAGTAGAATATTATAAGATCGTATAAATATCAAGGAGTTATTATTTAGTCTTTAAATAGAAGACCGTGATATACAGTATGACAGGCAAGAAAGACAGACGAGAATAATAATTTTCTATAATATATTATTATACTAAATGGCTTAACTACATAAAAGAAAGTTTCTAAAGAAGGCAGATTACGCACTTTTATGTTGAGCCAAATTTAATAAAATGACACAACTTGAGATTCAATGTAGACAAAAGATGTATCATTTTACTAATGATGTAAAAGATTGACGTGTTGATATAGAACATTAATTTGATGATTGTTATCTGTTTCATAATCTAGTTTTATCCTTACTAACATATTCTTTCGTTATATAATATGTCCTCGGATTCCACTCTATAATTTTACCAGTGAATGATAATCCGGCCTCAAATAAAATTATTCAAAAGAAACTCAACTTTATTATCAAGCATTTAGATTCAATATCCTACAACAACACTTCCAACCTCCAAGCTCAACATACCAAGCGACGCGACACTAGCGCCACCACATCTATATTACCTGTGTAGTGACGTCATAGGGTGTAATCAGACCGCGTTTGATCGACGTTTAATACTAAACTTAATGAATGTTTATTACATTTTTTTATTATTATTATGCTAGGGTCACGAACAGCGTTCTATACCTCGCTCCTGCAACAGACACTTCTGTGCTATTACTATAATATATATTTGTGTATCATTCTGAAACAAATTCTCTTAATTTATGGTGAAATTCTTTGAAAAATCCATAGCTTATTTAAAAGCTACTTTATTTTATAAAATGTAAATATGCATACATAGTTTCTTTACATACACTTTTTGACATAAATTCTCTTCTTTCGACGATCTAAGCAGACAAACACACAAAAAGTGACTATATTTTATACTATTTTATTACATATCTTTTCAAGTCGATTTTTACTTTCAGATAGTTTGGGCCACTATCATCTATACATTTTATCGATCAACCGCGGCCTCTCTCCACCCCTAATGCAACTAAACGCGCACAGAAACAAACGCACGCCTACATACAAACGCTATGACAACACTCCGCCTCACACACTCGTATATTTGAACTATACAATCGCACTGCTCACAATACTGTTTACTCCTTACGGGGCTTGCGTTTCCGTTGACCGTCTCCAGCACCCTCTGTGTCAACTAATGGTGTGGTCTAGAACAAAAAAAAAAAAGAAAATTATGTATTAGTAACTAAACAGGAAGCTGTGGTGGCCCATTAATAATAGCTCCGACTTACGACTTACTTAAGGTCACGGGTCTAAACCCAGCCAACTTTTCTCAAAACGGTGATGGATCGTGAGGAAACCGACGTGTCCCAGAACTAAAAATTCGAAGATGTAACATCCACCAATCCGCACTGGGCCCGCGTGGTGGATTACAGCCCATTTCCTCTCCTAAAGAGGAGGCCTGATTCCAAGCAGTGGGAACATTTAAAAGACTGATTATGTTATGCACAGACTTTTAACTATGAAACTAGTTTACGTATTTTGCTTTGCTCAGCTCGTTTAATTTCAACACGTCGATATTTTTACTTCTATTTGCCACTTCGTCATTTGAAGTCCGACAAATCAAAGAAGTAAGGTTTGACAATTTTGACAGATGATATGAATAGGGATGGAATCAAATAAATCGATTACTATAATTTACGATTCTTAAGAGAAGTTAAAAAAAAAATACTTTTATGTTTTTTTAGAGTGACCAGTACTTTGGAAAGATATAAAATATTATGATTGATGACAAACTGAACTTTGTTCGAGGTTAAATATTTTTTCCAAAAACGCATTTGTTCGCATTTTTAAGAACTAAATTATTTTGATCAAGTACTTACATCCTCAGTAGAAGTAACGACATCAGCATCATCACCGTCCGGCCCCTCGAGGTCCGCCTTACTGGGCCGCTCCTGCTCCTCTCGCATGTCTTCTTCAGCCTCTGATAGGTGAGGGTCGTCTTCTCCTACAGCATCTGTTTTCTTCATGTCAGCATCGGAATCCTATGAGGGGATTGTTTGTTTGGCATTTATTCTTGTTGTTGTTTAGTTTTTTTTTTTTCTAGACAAGTGTTTGTTTGTTCAGGGTTAGTTTAAGTGCAGACCGTTAATTTTTATACTTATTCAATAATTTTATCGGTTACCAACAAATTACAAAGAGGTTAAACGCGAGCCTATCAATAAAAAAAGATTTAAAAAAAATAGTTGCCCCCGCGTCTTTGGTTATTGTTGTGTATTAACATTATGCTCCGACAAACGAGAGTGATCCCGTCAGAGGTAGGGTGATGTTATTTAGCCTAGCTTTTCTCGATAAATGGGCTCTCCAACACTAATTTTTCAGTTTGAATCAGTAGTTTCTGAGATTATCGCGTCCAAACGAAACAAATAAACTCTTCAGCTTTATAATATTATAAATATATTGTATATGATGTACTGTGTTATTGTATTTGAAACAGTATACTTACCGATGGTATTCTTTGAAAATAATAATGATTTATTTTCTCATTTCTTTGTCCCATGATAGGATAGAGTTCAGTTAATTTTAAATTTATTTTCTGGATTACTTTTAATCTTTGAGAGTCACTTCAAAAAGAATTTTATATTGGAAAAAAGAACAAGGATAAAATATAACTTACCGACTTCGAGGACCCGAAGCAGGCATAACCGATGAGTCCGACAACTACAAAGGTGCCTACTATGACCACGGCGTATATCCACGGGTTGTCGCCAGCGAACTTCATCGCGCGGTCGAATACAGAGTCCTGTGGATTTTAGCTTTGGTACAAACTAGCCAACTACTTATAGAGCACATACATTGTTAGTCCAGTCACTAGCGCTACAGTTTTATATAGAATACGTGCCCTCCACGCCACGTCTTTATGAGAAGACAATATCTAATTTAAACAAATAAAACATGTAATAATATTTTTAGAGAATTTAATGCTCTACAATAAGTATGTTTTTAATGCATAGGAAGCGAGTATTATATTTACAAAAAATGTATCTGAACTTGTATACCTTTCAATGCGCACATGTTATTCTTTTATTATTTAGAAATTCAAAATAAAGTTTTGTAAAATTTTTCAGCTTCTATTTTCCATTATGATGAACCACTTATGTAGTCTAAGATGACTGGACTATATAGCTTATTGGGAGGAGGTATAGGTGTGTTTAAATTATTTTGCAATGAAAATCGTGTGAGACTTGTCTACCAAAAATACCTTGTTTGTACAAGAAAAGCTTAATTTGTAATAATTCTAATTAAAAATACATGTTTAGCGTTATTTG
The DNA here is from genome assembly GCA_958295575.1 of Leucania comma. Taxonomy (NCBI): domain Eukaryota; kingdom Metazoa; phylum Arthropoda; class Insecta; order Lepidoptera; family Noctuidae; genus Leucania; species Leucania comma. The sequence continues at coordinate 21,997,750 of OY282467.1, read as the reverse complement.
AAATACTTAGCATGTAGATCTCAAACAAAATCGTCTCCAAGAGTAAACTTAGTGTTATCTTTTTTTTTTTAGGCCTTACTGTCCCACTGCTGGGCAAAGGCCGAGTGTTATCTTAACAATTGTTATTATTTGTTGGTTTAGTTTATCGGTGCAGAAGACATTTTCTGTTGTTAAGACGCTGCATCTTCCTCCACTTTCCTTTTTTTCCTTTCTCCACAGTTTTTTTTAAACCTTTTTTGAGTTTATACAAAAAGCCTGCCTACTATGGATTTACCACACACTTTCGATAAAGCAAGGGCTAGCATATTACACTTTTCTCTAGCTATATAAGGCGTGGTGACCTCATTGGCCCTATGAATGAGGCAGGCGATGTAGGCCACGATGGGGATGGCGACGTAGAGCGCGTAGAGCGCCCACCAGCCCGGCTTGTAGTTCATCGCGCGCAACATGCGGCCCCACAGCGTTTGCTGATACACGTATTGGTTATTGAACTACAGGTTTGTGTTAACCATAACTGGAACACTAATTCTTTCCCTTTTGGAAGGTAATTTTTATTCCTAGCTTTCTTAGATGAGAGAAGAATATGCTTGCATTTTGTAGGAATTTTTCGTCTGTTATTAAGACAGTCATTCTAACGTACACAAACCCCAAATAAGAATTCCTGAAGACCCCTGAACATGAACTGTGTGCTATTAAGCCTAATAAGCACACAAATGTAATTACAAAATGGCGGCGCTAAATAAATAAGCTGTGTTTAATTTCTTTTTTTTTCTTTATAACATTAATATTGTCGTTAATTTAAAATCTAGACTGGCTGATCAAAAATAAACTCTCCACTTACCGAATCCCTGGACAACTTAGCACGTTTGAGATTGAAGGAGGCCGCAGCCCATTCCTCGGCGACGGCCTGGTCGTCCGTGATGATCAGGTTGTCGAACAACAGCATGGGAGACATCGACCACAGCTCGAAACCGACCGCATGCTATTGGAGCAAAGAGATCCTTATAAAACATTTGTAACCAAACTGATATATGACGTTATTTTATTCATTTTGAGGAGAGAAATCATGAAATTACTTCTCTTGCACTAGGTGAGCGAGAGGGAGTAAGTGACTTTTCCTGATTAAAACCCTCCTGTTTTTTTCATTTGCCCTTTGTTTTTTTTCCGACTACAGCAACTTTTTCACATAACTCCACAGCACAGATAGAGGGTGTGAAAATTGAAACAGAATTTAATGGAAAATAATGGATAAATATTACTAAATCGCGTTACTTGACATCTTGTTCTGCATACATATACATTTAGATTGTTCATTATAAATGCTAGTGTTGATTAGAGTTACAACAGACGTTGTTATATGATCCTCGCTGGGTTGCCTTTCAAGTTGTTGAACTTTTGCCGCCCGAATTACACGGTTTAGCGTTTTTCAGGTTTAAAAAGTAATAATCTTTATATAGTTTGATTTAATTTTATGCATTTTTTGACGGCTTGCCGCGGTGCCGATGCGATGCGTTAGTCGTACGGACTTTCGTATTTTCCATACAAAGCGCGCGATGTGGCAACCGTACCGCGCACTCAAACTCAAACTCATTTATTTTACATAGGCCTACATGGGCACTTATAAAACGTCAGAAGCTAGCGGTCGACAACAGGAAGGCAACGTCACAAGCACGTCTTCAATTCGGTGTCGAGCATCGCATCAATGGCATACAAACGCTCGGCAGCCTGATACGTTTGCATTTAGGCGCTTGTTGTCGGACCGTACCGCACTGCAAGCGGCCAGCGGCCCGATATCAAACATCTAAATTGAAAGCGCTATTAGCCTAGTATTCTGAACATAGACCTCTCCTAAAGTAGAGCTAAAATATATGACTTACCACCTTTCGCATTTTCTGACCAACCGTATTTTTAAAAGGTCGTCATGACATCAAATATCTCTTGTCTCTAATTCAAAAGTGAATACGTTACTTCTATGCAAGCGTGCTCAATCGTCAGCCACATCATCACTTACAATCAGGTGAGATAGTGGTTAAACACGAGACTAACAACAACAATAAAAAAAAATCCTTTCCATAAAAATCACTTACGATAGGCGTCATCTTGAAGGGCTGGTCATCTCTGAAGTAATCAGGGTTAGGGATGCGGCGCGGAGACCACTTGCCCTTGTAGTTGGGGTTAGCGATGAGAGGGGCTCGCCAGATACCCTGTAGAAACATACATATTACATTTGAAATACGTCAAATTAGCCAATATTAAAATACGGTCATTTTTCTTTTGAGGATCACCATTACATTTGTATCGGTGCTCATTTGAAATGATAATCCATTTGATAGTGGAAACATATTATTCAGCTTGCCAACCGCATGACAAAGAAACTGCGTGTTAAGCGAACAAGGTTATGAACATGGGATTTTCATTGACAGGTTTTTAAATTAAATCATCAAATGACTTCTCCTAGTACCTCTAGACTTTCACTAATTCCCACATGTATCCTTCAGTTCACCTTTGACTTTTGGCTACAGTCACTCAATAATTCCCGCCGCAAATGCAAGTAGCTTATTAGAATCACTTTTACGTCATTATTTTTCAAAGTATCCTAGTGCCACAATTAATTTATTTCCAATCACAATCTGGTGGCGAAGCTAAACGTTTTTCTTGATGTATCGTAGCCAATTAGGGCCTAGTATATTCACCTTGTAGTTAGGGTTGGCAATGGTGGGCGCCTTCCACGTGCCACATCCAGGGGCGGCGGCACATACGGGGTTGTCGATGAGAGGTGCCTCCCACTCGCCGTCCATCTCCTCGTCCCAGTCCTCAGGTTTCTTGGCTTCAGGGTCTGTGTTATGGACGAAAGGGATATGTTTAGTTTTGTTTAGGGTGTACTTCATGTGGCATTAAGAAGGATGCGAAATGCGAAATGTACGCAAAATAATGCAATTATGAAAGAAAAACGAATAGGGAATTTAATACATGAAGAACACTTTTATCAATCGAGGGGCTTTATAGGTCGCGCGGTGGTTTAAGATCACTCGATGAAAAAAGTGGGGGCAATCCGCGCATGTGTACAATCGCTGAAACCTTCGCATCGCTTGCCCCTTCTACTTTTGCCGAGCGATCAATCCGCAAGAAGAATAGTACACGCCTTCTAGCTCCATCTTTTAAACAGTTAGTTTAGGTCGTGGTAGGGCCTCATTATCTGTATAGGTACCTTACTTTTCGAAGTTCACGAATCTATATTGTCATACATACTATTGCAGAGATAAGATAAAGACAACGAAGTTGTACTACAGTGTACTAGTCTGGTCACAACCGAACAGCCTTCAACACTAATTTGCGCGAAGCCATACAAATTGCTGAAAATAGTGACCGTGATCTGCCAACGGTCACAAACTCCAACCTACAGTTCCATCCAGTTTATCCAGTGTTTTCGTTCCCCTGGCCCATCCCGCTGAAAGTGGGTCATTGCTATAGATGACAAGGACGGGTGTGACCGCGAGTTTTTTGATCGCTGTTTGGAACTGACGCTTTTTTTTACTATTGATAGATAGGCCCATGCTTAACCACTATCTCACATGATGGAAAACGACGAAATAGTCGACGATAAAGCACGCTTGCTTGCTTGCCTTCTGGACTTATCCTGTACATTGCCAACAAGGAAGCCATGGCTACTGATTGTACGATGTAAGTTGGAGGCGTCGTTTGCAAAAGTCGTATTGACCTCGGCGATATCAGTCGCTCTTACAAGGTTTCGTCACGAAATTGTAGTTCTAAGAAGTGGAGCATTTATTATTATTTCCACAATATTTCACAACTAACACACAACACCGTCTAGTCCTAAGCTAAGCAGAGCTTGTGTTATGGATACCAGACAGCTGATAAACATACTTATATAAGGTGTTAAAAAATTAACTGCAAGAATTTTGTCCACTTACTCGCCATCGAAAAACGAACACATCAAAAAAAAAAAAATTTTTTTTTGAGCCTTTTTATATTTTCACATAAATAAAATAATTTAGTATAATATTTTTTTGTGCGCTGTACCCAGGGCTGCGCTTGAGGCTTGGGCCGCCATCGTACCGCGTGCGAGCGGCTTGCTAGCAGTTCCCCCGCCGCCCGCTACTCTTCCCGCAGCTCTCTCTACCCCTCCCGTCCCTTAGTTGTCCGAAATCCGTCGCGCGGTAAGGGTGTTTTCTTGTGTCATTACGGCGAATACGTGCGTTCGTGCAGTTTCGTGCTTTTAATAATGCCGTTTACGCACAGCGTTTACGTATTCCAATCGAGAGTACTTAGATATGATAATGTGCTACATTACGACTGGTTAAAGTTTAGCTGCGGCACGTAACCGTTACCGTGAACTGTATGGTGAGCAACGACGAGTGCCTGCTGTCCAAACAATCCTAGGAGTCTACCAGTGCTTTTAATAGTCCTATAGGTATAATAAAATATGCTATTTGTAAGTAAGCTCGATAATTTGCCAGTCCAAAGTCTGAGAAATGTGATAGAAAAATTAGAATCAGCTGTTTACGAATTTGCGCCGTCGCGTGTCGTGTCACAGGGGTGAACGACTCACGCGTACCTACGGCGGGGCGGCTGCGCCGGCGCACGTGCGGTGTACAGTACGCATATTCAATAATTTTGTGTGAAGTGAAAATATTGCATATCTCCGAAACGGGTTGTTATTTAAAAATCTTTTTTTCGCCAAATTTTTTTATTTGTAATTCTAAACCAGTACTTACTTTTCTTGCAGTTAATTTTTTAACACCTTATATATTTCTAAATACATACATATTATATAAATAACACCCAGACACAGAACAAATGATCGTGCTCATCACACAAACATTTGTCCTGGGTGGGAATCGAACCCACGACCTCCGGCATAGCAGTCAGGGCCACTAACCACTAGACCAACAGGCCTGATTGTGTGCTATCTTTAGTATTTAAATCTATACGACCGTATGGCATACAACTTTTTATTAATGCTTGTTTTTTTGTTCAATCAGTATTTCTACCTCTTTATGAGTTCAGTTAGATGAAAACACAAGGAGGAGGAACTAGCAGAGATTCTTAACTCACCTGGAATCATTTCAGGTTCATCATCCAGCCAACCATCAGGCTTCACTGCATTGGGGTCGACGATTTGAGCGGGCGCATCTTCATCCCAATCCTCAGGCTTGGTTGCTGATGGGTCCACAATCTGTCAATAGGATTAAACTTAATAAGACTTTCAAAAATAATCATAGACAATGATATTATTAATCTAGCGCCTTTTTTCTGAAGTGAGTAGAAATAAAGTGTTTTTTTTTTTTTGATTGTGTATCATTAAATATCTACTCCCGTTACAGGGAATTTCAGACTTTTACTGACTATAACCTACTTGTGTTCATTTAGCTAAAGCACTTTCGCACTACGTCCGATTCGAATGCGATCCGTCAAAAACCTGCTCTTATCCCACCGCTTTAGGCACGCAAAAGACAGTTTTCCGCACTAAAGCAGAAAAGAGCGCGTGCTCGCCCCCGCCACAATTTTATTTTAATGAAATAGTTCTACGACTACGAAAGTATGGTCCGTAACCATACTTTCACAGGTTCAGATCGGATTCGACAAAAAAAGGACGCCACAAAAAGCCACAGAAGCTAGAAGCGGCTTTTTTGTGGCGGCGCTTTTTAGAGGCCCGTATGCGGCGGTGGCGGTTTTTTTTTTTGAGGTGGCCTTTTTGTGACGGCGCTTTTTTGAGGCCCGTGTGCGGGCACACTTACTGTTTGCGTTTCAGGGCCCCAGTTACTCTTTCGAACAATTCGTAGTTAATATTCGATCGTAACAAAAAATTTAGAATTTGAAATAGAAACAATATAAAGTATAAAAACTAAAAAATAATCCAAAAAAAGAAAACGATAATTATACATATTTATTTTTTAATTCATTTGTTTATTAACACATACATTTGGTATACCCAAGGTAACAAAATTTAACTCCATATGCATGTCAGATTAATTTATGTTTACCCAAAACTTGAACTGTTTTAGTGATATGCCTTCCTATTACTATACATATTATTACGTTTTCTATTCAACCAAAATACAAGTACCAACATCTATCCATTAAATGAAATGTGAGTTGCTAATATTTTAGTGGTAATGACAAAAGATTGGACTCTTTTAGCTTGATTTATAACTTCTTAGAGTGGTTTTGCTGCTATAACAATCAATCATAAATCTAGTGTAAAAGCTACTTAACGTGTTAATTTCATACAGTTTGTGAGCATCAACACAATATATACAATACTTAATTTTGTTGTTTTCAATGAGAACAGTCACCTTGTTCTCGGCACTGTGCCAGTTACGTTTCGACACAAGCAGATTATACTGAAAATGTGTACAAATAGATATTTGCACCTAAAAGTGATTTAGTGCCTTTGTAGTATGTTTTATGGGAGTAACGTACGTTAGCATCTCAGCATGTGTACTACTTCATTCCGAGTCACTGTTTTTAGTAGTACACAATTTTATTCCCGGAGGAAATCTCCGAAACGGCAGGACCGATTTCGACGGGACTTTCACTTACAGATAGCTGTACTTTTAATCTTCTTCGAAACAGTTGAACAAAATTGGACGGAACGTTCATTGGGATATAGCTGACGTTATGAGTAATTTCAGTTCCTTTTTGTGTTTCCGCGTGTTCGTGACATCTGCGAAATGGATAATATTTTTGCACACAATTGCCCCTAAAAGCAGAGTAATGTTCCTAAACTCCATGCGAATGGAGTCACGGGCACTGCCTAGTTCCATGCATCTGATATTCTTCAGCGTAAAAAAAGGGTTTTGGTTTCCTCCATAGTCGGATAAAACGAGCGCGTATTTATTACGATATTTCATCGAAGTCAAGCTGACATAATATATCGGTCGACTGTCGTATTTTTTTTTTTTTTGGTTGGTAAAATCATCCAATAACAACTTCCGCCCTTGGAAAGAGCAGGAGATAGTGAAAAGTCTGTTTTACTGACTACAATACCCGGGGTAGGTTGCTTTGTTGCCTTTCATACCAGGGCCAAGTCTTCCTTTCAGAATCAGACCCTTGGCTCCAGTAGGCTTCGACCCTCCTGGTATCGTGGTAATAGCGAACTATTTATTAGACGCAAAAAACGAAGACATAAACAAATAAAACCTCCCACCTTTTCCCTCTCATCCCAGTCTTCAGGTTTCTTGTCATCAGGATCATCGATCTCTTCTGGTGGGTTGACGGCGGGAGTGAAATCTTCGAGCAGGGAGCCAGCGTTCACCTCTTTGTTGTCAACGAGGATGCTGAACGAGTTGTCGGGACGAACGATCAGGGTGTATAGATGCGGTTCCTTGTCTTTGTAGATCTCGTCCAGGCGTGTGCTGTAAAGTTCGAAAGATGGTATTACTTAGGTATTGTTTTGCTCTAAAACTGACTATAATGACTCAGGAATAAAAGTGAAAGTGCCAGGGTAGCCGACGAAATTATTTTCTTAAGTTATTTGCTTTTTGCAGATCAGAGTCAAGTTGAATGTTGATTAAAATATGATTCGAAGTCGTGATTGGTGGCCGTTGTAGCGTCCCTTTTTCTTTTCATGTCGATGGACACGTTTTTTTTTTCTAACTAGTGTTTGACAACCAGTACATTGTTATTGGCCTCATATAAATCCTGAAAGGTGCAGGTGGTTGTGTAGGATGAGCAGCATAGCAGATGATGCATGTCCTGTGAAGAGGCTGCATGCAGGCACTTTGTTTGAGATGGGTAGAGGAATCCATATTTGGCCAGATGGTTTATGCAGCAGCTAACTTGGGTATGTGTAAAAAGACACTCACGTAGGCTTCTTGCTGTGCTTCTCCTCGATAGTACCGTTCTTAGGGTTCTTATGTCTGAAGATGAAGTGGAGTTTGTTGTCATTGCCGCACTTGTCTGGCCCGAACATGATGGTGTACGGGGTCTGGTCGTAGAACTTGCGCAGATCAGCCTTGGTGTTGGTGCCGCGGGACAGGAGCTTGATATACGCTCCGCCGCAGTTCTGACCTTCCTGTAGGTTAAGGTAGCGGTTGAGTACAGATATGGTTAGAAATAGACTAAATTTTATAATGAAATACGGCTTATTACGGTAAGTATATAAGAAGAGGCAGTGAGTTCATTAAAAATTGATTAGGAAAAGACGGTACTTCAAATCCATTTACTTGTAATGGAACAATAAAGTCACGGCGGCTTTCGGATGGAAAGAGTAACTGAAGGAACACTGGGGTTTTGGTCAGTAAAATTCTAATGCTCCCTCTCACTCAACCCACAGCCGAAGGAGTTATTAAATGATGATTAATTAATTAATTAATATTATTTATTAATGATGTTTTAGATGATTTAAACTCTTCAAAAAATTGAATAACGAAAGTGAGAATGTGAAAGATGACATCATTTCTTGCCCTTATAAATTATATGTGCTCTTTTCGTTATAAATCAACGTGCATGTTACAGGAGTACGTGTCATAAGCGCACTAGCTTCCTTTGTCACGTTGGATGAAATAACATGCATTTAAACCGCGTCCAGTATCGAGTTCGATCTGACGACTAGGGCACCCTTAAACGAGGGCCCTTCCCTGTTGACGTCCGGTAATTATTACGATATTCACTCGAGTATTTCACAAAATTTGTTCCGAGGAAATACGTGTTTTTTTTTTAAACAAAAGCTAAAGTTTCCTTAAAATAGCAGATTTTCACAGGCCTTTACTGGATTAGTTTTACACTGTTTTGATTTCAATCAAAATCTTGTCTCCGAAATATCTAAAAAAAGTTGTATGGAAATGTAACTCAAGTTTGACGCTTAAACTCATGCTGCATGACAATAGGCTCTAAACAAATGTTGATAGGATTCTAAAAATAGCGACTCTACAGAAATACTCTGCGCAGGATGTGATTTACAGCGTCCAGAATAAACAAACAAAAAAATATTGACGCGAATCAAAGTTATTTATACGCCCAACGTCATAAATGTAACGCATTTCCGAAAACCATTTTGGACAGCGTCCAGGATATGTTTGGAATAACATTGTGCATGTGTCACACCTCACGTTTTGTCTTGAAGTCTAAACTATGTACTTCCGAACAAGGGCGTCGCCAAGGGGGGGCAGGGGCTACGGCCCCTCCCTAGAGGCTTTAGGCTAGTTTAGGCACCAGTCTCCCACAATATAATGCCCATCCTATATGTTACAGTAGATATAAGGCTAGCAATTAGGAGTTATATTGTGGAGAAAACAAACTTTTATTATTATTTAAAAAAATAACGTTTTTATTATTCTCTATGCTTCCAATATTCCTCTTGATCATCGGCTGGCGACGCCCTTGCTTCCGAAGGAAGTCAGTTTGGACTTAGAAATATCAGACGCATTTCTCCTTTTTAAAGAAATACCTACTCAGATTTGTTACTAGCAATTAGTAATTTAAGTCCTCCCGTTATTACTCGTAATAAAGCTGAGAATTCCACCATCATTAACCACTAATTAACATTTATAAATCAATGGTCTGCTAGCAGCTTCGGCCACGTGAAAGTCAGTTTTTCCATACAAATTTCCAACCCCCGTTTTACCGCCTTAGGGGTGGAGTTTCGTAAAATCCGTTCTTATAGGAAGTCTACACCCTATAAGGAACCTACCTGCCAAATTTAAGTGTGTAGGTGTTATAGTTTTTGAGATTAAGTGATTAATCAGAGATTGGTATATCGCTTTTATATTTAGAAGATAGATAAATGCTGTCCGTGTATTGGAATAAGCTATAGAAAAAGATTAAGGTTGCAGGAAATAGATATACTCGTATTTCCAAGCGTCCAACAAAAATCTGAACAACTACCATAATCATAGTCTGTAAATCCCACAGCTGGGGCTCAGTCCTCTATATGAGAGGCACAACGCGAGCCCGGTGCGGGTTGGTAAGTCTGAGCGATAAGCAAAAAAAAATTCAACAACCCTAGAAAGGCTGCGTGAAATTACAAAATCGATAATCATAACCAAATGAGGTCACAGCTTTGTACTAATTAGCTTATAACATTACGAGAATTAATTCATATTCATACATTCACATGGCGCAAAACACGTCGCAGTTTTACCATCTACCACTTATGTGTAAAATATGAATAAGCCCCCAGCTAAGCCAATAAACCAATTAGTGACTGAAACTATTGAGTAAAATGAATGCCTACACAGGCTTTCAATGTTAGAAATTCTTAACTATCTTCCTATTTTCATATTGTTTGTTCCTTGTCTACTCTTCTTTATCATAACAATGCCATTATATCAAAAGTGGTGATCTGTGAACCGATGGATGCGAGATGCACTGGACCGATCATTGTGGCGACACTTGGGGGAGGCCTATGTCCAACAGGGGATTTATTTCGGCTAAAAGGATGATGATGATGATGCTCTGTGAAACCATATAACTACTAAATATCGTTAACTGTTGCAGAAACACTGCTGGATTGCTCGAAAGCGTCTTGTCTTCGTCTAAAGGAGCAAATGAAGGGAGAGTAGTAAATTTTAGCCAGCAAAAGTCTGACACTCCCTCTCGCTCCACCCAGAGTAGGAAAAATTAATTAGATTTTTTTTTAAATCATTTATTGGTAACTAGTTTTTGCCCACGGCTTCGCTCCCGCTCTCCCCTACTCTACCCCTCTACCCTTAACAATAAATAAGCAGGTTTTGTTTTTTTTTTATTGGGATAAAAATTATCCATGTCCTTCTCCTGGTTCTAAGCAACCTTACCACCAATTTTCAGCCAAATTGGTTTAGTCGTTCTTGATTTATAACTAGTGTATCTAACACAACTTTCTTTTATATATATAGATATCCTAATAATATTAAAATTGAAAAATTAAACACCAAATTCTATAGCTGGAGACAATTTTAGTACAAAGAGACAAAAATGACAGTCATTCTTTTGAGTTTTCATTCAAAAAACTAAAGTACATTATACTTACTTGGTTGACTGCAGGTGGATGACAAGCATGAATTACAATATGGTTCCTTTCTTTAGATATTTATGTAGAGCTCAGTGAATCGAGCCAGCAGAGTTAATTTACTTCACAGTTAAAACACTAAGAAGTGCTACGCAGTATGCAGTAAGTACTCAAAAATATTCTCAGCCAAATTGAAATAAATGATACTTTCAATTTAAAAGTGGATGCGTATAGTCATTGTGAAAAAACGCATAAAGTAATTGAGTGTTTTGTCTTTACAGCTAACTATGTACGATTCAAGGTTTCGTCTGAATACGAATAATAAATAGTGATTTACTCTGAACAACAAAATAAGTGCAAAGTCAAAAATGCAGTGTTGGTATTCTGACACACTCGCAGATTACAGACTCAAGATAATAGATAAAAAATATTATCACATTCAATCTCAAACCTACTACACCACAACATTTCTTAGCATATTGTTCCTTTTGCAGTCTTGTTAAAATATTTTTCAACTTAAACTCTTACCTGCATGGTAACTTCATATTGGACGATGAAAGGCTTGTTCTTGAACTCAAATGGCCTGTCAAGCAAGGTTGATATGGCAGCATGCTTAGCTTCAGTTGTCAACACAAGACCGAGGTCCTCTTTAAAGATCTTCCTAGTAGGTTGTTGAATCTAAAAGAAGACAAAATGATAAAATATTTATGATGACATCCGTCGTTATGATAATCATGACAACAGTGATATATAATTTTAAAATGATATCTGAGGTATGTTTGGAAAGCCTTTAATTCTAGGGGAAAGCCAAAAAAGTTTTTAAAAGTCTAGGTTTTTTACTGAATGATTCATTAGGAAGGTGGAGGTCTAACCATCCCCATTAATTAATCTGTCTATTGATGAAAACCAAATAGAAATCCATGAAGCAGTTTTTGAGTTTATTGTGAATGACTTATGATGAGTTTATCGGGACTTTATTTTAAAATTTTGAATTCACATAAGATATACAATTATGGGAAAAGTAACATCTGATAAATTATATCTACTATTCATTCACAAATAGTTAAAATCAGTTCCTATTACACATTTTATCAGTTACATAATTGTTATACATAGATTTTGTTATGGAAATCAAGATAACATTTTCAAGCGTGAATTGTGTAAAGCAAGGCATTATAAGATCAATTATATTTGAGATATATCAACTAAATTGTTTAAATGTAAGATAGAACTAGCATCTGAATATTCTAAGATTTATTTTTAGGAAAGTATGTATTAGTATATATTTACCACTTTTATATATTTAAACAGGAAATTTTATATTAAAAGTATATAGTTGAATAAGTCTACTGTTATATTAAAAAAAAATAGTAGGTATTGCACTCAAAATAAGTAACATAACCTCCTTTTTCATTCAATTCCACATACAGTCAAAACATATTAAAGTTGTGTGTAGTGTTCAAATCATAAGCAAGTATTAGTTTTTTGATGGACAGATGTGAGATAGATATTAAAATTATATGAACAGCTTACCTCCCATTTACCGTCATACTTGGCAATATTTTCATCAACACCCTGTTTTTTAGCTTCAGACTTCACCCATTTCTTTTTGAAAGCTGCCTCGTCATCAAAGTTTTCAACAAGATAAACCTTATCGGGACTTATTGTTGGACTGTGGTACACGTTTTCTTCTTCCACTGTCTACAAACATAAATAAAACGGTTTGTTTTTGGTATTTATTGTTGTAGTAAATAATTTGTTTTGAGAATGGTGCTGTAAACCTTTGGTTGTTATCTTAGAGGCTGGCTATCTTAATAGTATCAGACCAGAACTTTATTATTATAGTCCATGTGTTTGTGAATTGTGAATAAGAACCTTTGATAGGTTAGAACATGGTATTTAGTAAAATATTTTCCTTAATTACCTATAAAGGGTAAAAATTTGTTTGTTATCATGACTAAAATCACGTGTTTAAGTATCATTCACTAATTACCAGTCACCCTATATACATAAAAAAATTTTTGAGAGCATGTTGTAGATGAATTTCAAGTCATGGGCCAGTCAAAGGGAATCCTTAGAGTTATAGCAATAATTTTTGTAGTACAAAGATTCTGTGCGAAGTACAGTTTCATCAGATAGTGATATTTCTTGTTATATCTAGCCTCTGAGAAACCAGATCCAGTTTGTTTCATTATCTAGAGATAATAATGTGGGTCATAAACTTTCAGTCAGCAGTCTCTTTATCTACTGTTTTTTTTTGAACAATCATTGTAATATATTCAGGTCATGTAACCTATAAGAACTAACCTCCACAGTAACTTCGTCATCTCCGTCGTCATTGTCGGCTCGCACCACACCCGCAGCACTCACTAACACCAGTAAGGCACCTAATAGGTATACTTTACGGCTAAATAAAGCCATCTGAAAAATATAAATTATAGAAGTGATGGAACACGTCGGCTTACTAAAATAGCGACGGCAATATCACAGAATGAAAAAACCTTCGGCAGTATTATACTCTGCCACGAGAACTGGACTTAATTTAATTAAAAATATGTATGAATTTATGTAGCGTTCGGACACAGGAGTGTTCGATGCAGCCGGATAACGGAAATCCTCAATAAAGGGCGACCAAATACCATTATCAACTTAATTATATTAAAATATTTCACCCTAAGCAATTACCTTAAAATATATTTGATACACTTTATTGTTTCGTCTGTTGCAATTTATACGATGCACACAAATCAAATAATATATCTACGGTTCTGAGAGGAATTTGATTTTCCTGAAAATTTTCAGCCAATCAAAAACAAACAGTTGTCAAGGCAGCGATCGAGAATTTTCCGGAGCGTTCATATTTTTTGTGCTATAAAATTAAAAATTTCAATCAAGTTTTTTTTTTTGATGTTTAAATTTTTACGGTTTTTTTATTCGTAACATAATGCTTTATTAATTCCGGAGGAATAAAATATTTTTATTTGTTTAAACAAGAATGAATACCTAAAAAACCATTGTTTCAAAAATTTAATAAAAGTAAAACGGCCTAGCGAGTAGAAATGGGTGAATTGAGTTATTTTAATCGAACTTCTCAAGTCAAACAACAAACATTTTAGGCACCCAAAAAACGGTCATGCAAGCGTCAATCATTGCCATCAGTCATGACAAATCTGTCAAATTTTACCAATCGAACATTAACCTTCCCTAATTGTGATAAGGTTGAAAATCTATTAAAGAAAATTGTCAGGTTGAGGTAGGTTGATGTGCTGGCGTCTGTACCATCGTTCAAACATTCATTATATGTCATGATTGATGGCAATGATTGTCACTTGCATGACCGTGTAATGGGCGCCTTAGAAGGCGCTACAGATTACTGATATGTAGCAAACGAGCGCACGTGTTTTATTTGATTGTGTGCACACGCAAAACAAAATGACAAAACGAAAATATGTTCGTATTATAATGGATTTTATAGGAGATGCCTTATGTTTGGAACAAAAGATCCGGTCTTGAGACTGTTTTTAAAGCGATCTGTCTACGTAAACTCTAAGACAGTCTGTACATCGTATGCTGAATAACACGTTGTGTAATAGGCGCAGTCTGACAAACGAGGATTTGCTCATTCGCACGCAAAACGTTGATGTTGGCAATTAAATGATAGAAAATGATATTTTGCAAGTAGGTTTTAAAAGCACTTTTACAGGTCAATTTTTTTTTTCGTCATTTTAAACTTGATGAGGCCGGTGTTTCCTAGCTGACTGTGACTACACTGAGAAGAAACACCGAAACAAACTCAAGGGTCAAAGTCTCTTAAGTTCATACAGTACAAGTATTTGTCAGTATTCGCAAAGCTCAACTCAGGACAATAAGGAGCTCAACGACTTGACGAACAATATACTAAGGAAAGGACATTTGGGTAGGTCTTTAAGGATCTATTACACTACTCGATATTCAGACCGGTTTTATCGACGTCATGTAGTGTAATAAGGGTCAAACTGTCTTACTCGGAAGTAAATTTTAAGACAGTCTGTGTAACTTGTGTGGAATAACGAGTGGTGTAATAGACGCTTGACCTCGATAAAAATTTTTAATGTAGATTTTAAATTCTTTTTAAACGCATGTTTAAGGTCATCCTTTCATTGAAATTTTAAAATACTCAATAAAACCTAAATCTCAAAAAACTTAACCATTAAACCTTTTTTTAACCCTGTAAACATAATTCTTATTCAAATAATCTTTATGACTTTTTTGCCATAAATATGGCATCTCGCAGCACATAATATTTCTTTTTCTTTACTACAAGTATTGTGGACTTGTGGTAAAGGTAACGTAAACAAAGCGAGGCACACCGAACACGAATAAAACATACGTTACGCACGCTCACAGCCTCTTCCTTCGGGCAAAGACTACTTATCACTTAGACTTCGCTGTCTGTCTGTCTGTCACCAGGCTGTATCTCAAGACCTCCAATAATAATAATAGAGATCGACTGGAGCGTGGCACAATGATTGTTGATATAGTGGTCTCTCATGTCGGGAACGAACACACGTGAACACAGCAGTCATTATGCATGTACGGCCAATGTCTCAATATCTGAGGAGGCTCTCGTTTGGCAGTTTGATCGAGGGCCTGATTCAGAAGGCAATGCTCCTGGACAGGGCGCTTATTGTCTGGAGGTTCCTCTCTCAGAAGCCCTGATCACCAGTGGCTAGAACCCTGTTCCCGGTACCGGTGGCTATTTTTTATATTTTTAAATGTTTTTTTTTACATATTTTGTTTAAAAAAATATTTAAAAATGTAATTTATCAACGAATAAAAGAAATAATAATTTATTTCAGAATTCTTCATACAAATTTTTAGTAGCACAAAAATATGTAAGAGCTAGTGTTAGTCCATGGTGATAGTAAATAAAACAAATCACAAGACACAAAATAAAAACACAGATTTTAGGACAATCCGACACCAGAAACGCATGTATGCTATTTGACTGCATGCAGTCGTATCCAGCGCTCAAGCTAGACAGTTGAAATTTTCACAGATGATGTATTTCTGTTGCTGCTGTAACGAAAAATATTATAAACAGAAAACAATAAATAGGTATTTAAGTGGGGCTCCCCAACAAACGATATTTTTTGCCAGAGGTACGGAACCCTTCGTGCGCGAATCCGTCTTGCACTTGGCCGGTTTTTTATAGAAAAAAATTATCACTTTTGTTTATAAACTTGACAAGAATACGTAACTAAATAATATTTCAATCGTTTTACTTAGAATTACAGTAAGATTTTAAAACATAAAATGACTGAAATGTTTGATCGACGTTTATTCATTAGTTCTTTGACTTGGCGGACCGAGTTCACTCGGCCGATCGAGCTGAGCTTTACCCACCAACTCAAGTTGATTCGAGTTGTAACTCTCGAATGTGTAAAAATCTAAAGATTTCGAAAATTCGAGTTGGCTATAATATAATCCATGGGTTTTTAATTTGTAAGGTGGAATTTCTACGAGAGACGGCCTCATGAATTATTGATTATTACTTACCTTACCCTTATTGATCACTAGTGGATATTGTAATGTAAAATTGGTTTATCTTCTTGTATCTCAAGTGTCTGTGAAACTGGACAATATGATGGATCATAGAAACGGGCGCGATCTTGGTAAAAGGCTTATTATACTTTCCGATTTTTAGGAACAGTTAGGAAGCAAAGTTGATAGTGAGTGATCACAATATCCTACATTGAATCTTAAATCGTACCGAATCGTACCGACGACTAGACATGGGCGCTTTTGATTTTAAACGCAAACGGATATATATCCGATTTCGAATTTTGAAATCGATTTCAATATCCGATTTCTGTAGCCCTTAGCTTCGATAATATGGTCCTTACAACAAGGGGCATATAAGTTAAACCACAATGGCGATCAACCACATTGAATACGTAGTAAGAAACCGATTTTTGGGTTTAAATCGAAGTGGGGGCTGCGCGTAACCACAGCAACGACGGCCATTTTGGTTCAACTTATTAGCCGCAATTTTTTATTACCCGTTTGTGAATTTCATTAGAATGTGGGTGGTTCAACCAAAATCTATTGCACATTATGCGATCAGTGTCACCCTTATTTTGAGGGAACGTAAAAACTGGTTTTTAGTGATTATGCGTTGATTTATTTTGGTTTTAATCTAGTGTATAATATCTAATTTTTTCGTTCAGAGATGCAAACTTGAACTTGGTGACAAGTGCACGCGTCTTCGTACCACCATATCAGTGAAAAGAATTTCCCGACTTTTTGTATGTGTTAGTTTAGAGTGGATTAATAAAGATACCTAATAAATGTAAATAGTTAAAGTACTTATTAAGATTTTTTGTTCAGACTTTATTTTAATTGATTTGTAATGAAATTCAAACAACAGGGTAAATCAAAGAGTATACCTACTACGCGGAAAGTAAGTTGAACTAAAATGGCCGTCGTTGCTATGGTTACGCGCAACCGTCCACTTCGATTTAGTCCCGAAAATCGGTTACTTAGAGCGCATTCAAGGTCGATCGCCATGTTGGTTTAACTTATATGCCATGTATTGTAAGGAACGAATTGGTGTAGTTAAGTGCTATAGGAATCGGATATCTAAAATCGATTCCAAAATTAGAAATAGGATATATATCCGTTTGCATTCAAAACCAAAAACGCTCATGTCTTCTAAATCGTAACGCTGTGATTATACTGTCCTAAATCGTACACAATTTAGGAAGCAGAGTGATTGGGTCTCCAATTTTACACTAAATTGGATCCAATCTCTCCTAACAGCGATTACATCTTCCGATTTCCTAAATTGGTTTCCTAAAAACTCGGATAGTGTAATAAGGCTTTAAGGCACCAAATATACAGTCAATCATTGCCATTAATCACCATCAATGAATGAATGACCGAGAATAATTTTTGAATGACAGTGAGTGGCAATGATTGACGCTTGCATGACCGTGTATTGGGCGCTTAAAATGGAGCTGAGAATTTTATTGTAGTGTTGACTACCTCAGCAAAGCTTTTCGGGAAAATGGACTTCATACATTTGCTGCCAAATATTACAAAAACATTAGAATGCGTACATCCATAATCTAATTGTGATTAATTATTTATTCATATGAAGCCAAGGCCTAAAAGACTTAGTATCCAGATAAAAAACATTAAGAAAAAAAAGTATAATCCAACCGAAGTAAAAAGATTTGTCGATAAATGTCACTTGATTTTGTATCTCTTTCACACTCCACATAAATGGCTATAACTTGGCAAAATTAGGTGTCATGAAAAAATATATTATCTTTTTTAATATTAGTCGCATTATGTTAGCCGTGTGAAAAGTACCGGGCGGTTTAGTTTTATTTTTATGTATTTGGTCGTGTCTTCGTGTCTTGTTGAAAATCTTGTTTTTCTTTGAAAGTGGTGTATAAAAAAATCATCTTTTGTGTTATTGTTTGTGCATCGTTGTGTGGCAGCAGCTTAATCGCACGACCTTTATGCAAATATTGTGTAAGTATTGTTACAGTTGTACACTTTATGTAAATAATAAATAAATAAAACTGAATTGCCTATACTTATATCATTAGTATTTCTTATTGTTTACTAAACATTTCAACATGTATTATCGGCGTAAGAGCTCTCGGTATGTATTTTTTTAAATACTATTTTAAATTGATAATTCATGATTTTAAATGTTATCTTTGCGGCTTATTTATCAGTCTTAAAATAGATAAAAGCTAACTATCTGATTCTTGATATATATTAATTGGTCCTGTTCTCGGAATAATTATTACAAAATCATACGTACAAAAAAACCTAAAAGAAAAGTGTAATTCATAAAAGACAGCAGCCAAATACTTTTTTATTTTTTTTAAACAGCCACTAATTTTTGTTTTATTAATTTGAAAATATTAACACCACCCTATATTACTAACATATTTTAGTAAATTTTGTCCACTAAACAATATCTACGTGCACTTAGATCAAAATCCTATCTAACTGCCCTTTACTCAAAAAAAATTGCTAGGAACTTGGCTTCAAAAATATTTAATCCCAGTACTTAACATTTTTAGTACCAGGAACAAATAGTAATAATTTATTAGTGTGCTGACAATTGGTTATTTTTGACTTTTGTTCTTTATTCGGCATTTGGGGGAGGCCTATGTCCAATGGTGGACGTCCTTCAGCTGAAATGATGATGATGACGACTTTTGTTCATGGCCAGTTCCCATCAAGACCAAAAATTATTATCCCACATGTTCCGGCTCTCGGGCTATAAGCATGGAACCATAATAACATCAACAGATCTGAACTCTTTAGAAAACACTACAAATGTGTACTACTAAAAGTATATTAGATAAATAATTATTATATACTTAGAAAATAAATGATATCCAGTATGGCTGTGCCTAGTTTTCATTATTTCCCAAGAGGACACCGGCGTCCGCACATCTATTGTCTTTCTATTGTGTCTCTAATTACGGGATTCAACAGGTTAACAGTTTTCAATTTATTTAGTGGCAGCTTATTTTTGTTCTTCTGTAATGTGTTATATTTCATAACTAAAGATTGAACTAAAAGGGTACATCTTTAAATATAATTAATAAGTAGTAATTCAACTTGTGTAAAACCATTTGTGTAAACGATTCTTGTCTCTATAATAAGGGCTTATTATACTGCACATGGTAAAGCAATCCTACTTAAAATTATAAACACGAAAGTTTGTATACGTATGAATGTTTGCTACTCTTTCATGCAAAATGTACTGAATGGGTTTCAATAAAACTAGACCAATAGAATAGCACATAGAATACTTTTTATCTTGGGAATATTTCCCTTGGGATTATTTTCTACTATGAAATAGATGAAGCTGCTGGCAACGGTTAGTATTTTATAATTAAAGAACATAATACTTATGGGTAGCAAATAACTTACTATTATTGCTCCCTCACATTAGTCGCAAAGTGTCGCGCTGTGGTAGTGCGATGGCAGCGCTTCAACCACGCTTCCGTAGCACATGACCAGTTTACTGTTTATCTATTCAAGTAGCCGTAGCAGTAATTTGAAGGCGTCCTTACTCTTAAATATATAACAAATTTAGATTTTAAGATAAGTCAGATATATTATAAAAAATAATAATTTTTAAATCTACAGATTTAAAACGTAAAAAATATTAAATTTTGTTTCAGCTACATTATGGCGATTTCAAGGCGCCAATTGTTGCGCCTACTGAAGCTGCGAAACCTTTTGATGTTGACGTTAATAGTGTTGTTACTATACATAGTAAAGTTGTTGACCAGTCTTGATTCAGATAGCCAGTTTGAAAACCAGACCAAAGATGTTTTACGAATACCAAAAAGATTTCGTCATGATCGGGATGGTTTTTCACCCAGTAGCTTAAGGGTGAGTTATTCAAAAAATATCTTTCTTTATCAGATAAATTGGCGTCACATAGCAATGTCATCTTCCATACATTTAAAAGAGCTAGCATATTCAACGAAGGTTGGTTAGGACCAAGCCGAAGTCGACGGCGTGTTGTGTTCCACGCGCGCCTCAAAAGCTGTGACGTAACTTGCAATGTAACATGTAATGTAACATAATTCCCATAATGTGGACGGAAAACGCGTACGAACCGCGCACATGCGCGCGAACATGTGAGTAGGTTATTGATGTATCAAAAAACCAATCGGAAATACGAGCCTTACATCAAACCGCGCAGACAGAAATAAGACGTAAGTATTTATTACATTACGTACAGCCAGAAGAGTTTCACGTTAATTTTATAATGTATAAGTACTCACGTCCTATTTCTGATCGGGTTGCCCTAAAATTACGTCACCTCCATCTCACCTCCACCTTCATCTTTTACACACATTTACTGGCCGCGCATTCGGTAGAATACCTAGGTAAAGTACCTATAATTATGAATAATATTTCATACATTACTTACACGTTTTAGGTATTCTCACAGAAATCTTATAAGATTTTTGTGGTTATTCTACACATTGCCGAGGTATTGTATAGAATACTGGATTGTACAGATAACCGGTAACATATACTTAATGACCTCCTAGCTAAAATATAGCGTCAAAAAATTCCTCCGCATCAGTGTCGACTGGCAGTGTACTCAAAAGACTGGCGGCATTGCCACGTTGTATGGCAATGCTTATCTCTGTCTGTTCTTTTTTTAGTAGAAACAAAGGAGTTAGGGACTTGGTAGAATTATATCAATGTACTGAATTGTGTTTAATTATTTATATTATTTCAGAAAATTGACTGGCACGACCATGCGCAGATAGAACAAGAAAGGATGCGAGTGGGTGGGTATTATCTACTGATTAGTAAAAAATCATTATAATTAATTATTATGTAGCTGTAAATAATAATCAGTTAGCGAATTTAACACAGTTATCTTTATATTTTAATGCCAACAAATTTGAAAATATATATTTTATTTTGATGATACGGTTGTCGCAGTGGTAGACCTATTGGTGCGTAGTACATATCGATGACCTATTGGCTGCCTGTTGTATGTTAGGTTCGATCCCCTTACGTACTTGTTTGTATGGCTTACAGAGAGTCGTTCCGGGTCATACGCATGTAAACAAACATGTAAAGTCACATACACAAGACACCCATGTTTTGTGTTTACAAGTGTGTGAACGCAATCACGGCACAGGAGTAAATCGTAGTGTTAAGTACTAAGAAAAAACTAGGCAAGTGCGAGTCAAACTCACGTACTGAGGGTTCGTACAAACTTACCTATGTAAATAGTTCAATTCCCGAATTGTGTCTCGAAGATTTTACCGAGTCCCAAAAAAAGTGATTTTTTTTTCTTGACGTAAAAAAAGATACCTTTTTCCGATTTATCCCTATATTTGTGTTATAAGACTTTGTTTTATGCAAAATTACAGGATTCTGGGTCAACGGCAAGCCTATCCTATGAATTTTGATTCTCTTGAGAGTGTCGAAATATACATTTTTTACAATATAAACGACCATACCTTTATTTTCGTTAACTTAGAAATTTGATTTTTTCACAACTTCAAGAGACCGCAGACTTGAGTGGTTAATTTCAACTCGATACCTCCACGCGTTCGCGAGATAAGGGGCCGTGACAGTCAGACAGACAGGCAGACGGACAGACAGACAGATAGAAAACAAGGTGATCCTGTTCCGTTTTTTCCTTATGAGGTACGGAACACTAAAAATGATTTGATAATATAAAAACTATGGTCAAAAACATGATAATACAAATACATCACATGAACAGTGACCAGGACAGTGTAACTCTAGTCAAGGAAGCCATACTGCTACATGTTCAAGATACATTGGTTGACTACTAATATTTTTAACCGACTTCGAAAAGGCTTAAAACGCTTGCCTAGAAGAAATATACACCGTTAAATTTTGATCGTTTTAATCCCGCGGAGGGTCGAATCTGTACATGAAAGCCTATCGATTTGTAAAGATAAAAAAAAAATAAAGTTACGCATGTACGAAATTGATTTCTTTAAGTAAACGTCAGCTGATCGAGGCCAATGAACTGTACGTAGTTTGTACGCAACGACCGACAACTGCCTACGAGGTCATTGACTCGTTAACTTAAAGAAATTAATTTCGTACATGCGTATATTAATTCGAGTTTTACAAAAAAAGTACTTTATTTTTTTAATTTTATCTTTATAAATCGATAGTGTGTCATGTCCCGAATCGACCCTCCCCGGGATTAAAACGACCAAAATTTAACGGTGTATACGCTTTTGACTTGAAAGACTATAATTATTATTTTTTTCAGGATTTGGTGAGCAAGGAAAGCCAGCAACTTTGCCAAAACCAGATACTGAAGAAGAAAAATATCTGTATTCAGTAAATGGTTTCAATGGTGCTCTAAGCGACAGGATTGCATTGAATCGTTCTTTACCGGACATTCGTCACCCTGGTTGTGCAAAGAAGCTTTACATTGCATCTTTGCCTACTGTGAGCATTGTTGTTCCCTTCCACAACGAGCATTGGAGTACTTTGATTAGAACGGCGTATAGCGTATTGCACCGGTCACCTAGCACTCTGATAAAGGAAGTTCTTCTAGTCGACGATGCAAGCACCAAAGGTAATATTTCACATTTTATTATATTACTAGCTGTGCCCGCAACTTCGTTCGCGTGAACGACGAAACTTATCAATGAGTGTTTTTGTGTAAAGTGCTCGTGTACGTTATCTATCGAGCATACTTACCGGTATTAATACTTCTGTCTCGGCGCGGGTCTTTTGTGGCTAATTACAATAGAAACGGGTGACGTAAACTGCGACAAACTTATTATTTGCGGTTGGTACAGTAATCGGGCTTAGGGATCGAACCGCAAAATTAAGTTTGGTTTTTATTGTATATACTTTTCCGGGATAAAAAGTACCCAGTGTGGTGCCCAGGACATTAAAGAATAATTATACCAAGTTTCATTGTAATCCAACCGGTAGTTTTTGCGTGATACCTGAACAAACAGACAGACAGACAAAATTTTTTTTAATCACATTTTTGGGTTCGGTGTCGGTCTAGTAACACCCCCTGCCATTTATTTTTTTTGACATTTTCAATGTACAGAATTTTTACTTCTACAGATTTATTATAAGTATAGATTAAACTAGTTTCTGTTAGCGCAGCGGTTTCGCTCGCGTGAAAGTCCGTTTCTCCATACAAACTTCCAACCCCCGTTTTACCCCCTTAGGGGTAGAGTTTCGTAAAATCCGTTCTTAGTTGATGTCTATATCTTTTAGGGAACCAACCTGCCAAATAAGTTTATTATAGGTGTTATGTTTCTGAGATTTCGTGATTAATCAGTGAGTGGCATTTCCCTTTTATATCCACCGTTAAATTTTGATCGTTTTAATGCCGTGGAGGGTCGATTCGGTACATAAAACGTTATCGATTTGCAAAGATAAAATTAAAAAATACGCAACGACCGACAACTACCTACAGGTCATTGACTCGTTTAGTTTAGTTTATTGTCACAATTAGCATAATTATTTTTACATATATTTGGAACCTCTTTTTAAGCAAAACCGTGCCTGGAGATTCCGCTCTTCCATAGCATTGCCATACTCATACTAACTGTGATAAACGAAAAAATATTAATTATAATAAAATTAGGAAGTAAGCTTAGAATAGTTCTTACTTAGGGCTGATTTCATCATTCACTAGAAAATCTTAGCTAAACTAAAACTGAGTTTAGCGTAAACTAGATTGAATTCTTAGCGGTGAAACGCAAAATAAAGTTATAATCTCGATTAGATGCTCTAACTGTGTTTGGTTTTAACCCCTCACACGCCAGGGGGTATTATCATTACGTAATAGCCCTCTTTTTAGAAAATCATATAAAAGAAATAAAAAGAATTAAAAATAAACTTTATCGGGTTTTTTTCAGGAAAAATAAAGACATACAAACAAAAATTTTAAAAATGATGAATTTCGTATATTTGTGGAACAGTAAGATAATTATAGGTTTTCAAGGTTATTCAAGTTGTACAAACGTTTGTACAATCGGCCTTCGAGAATAAGCGCGTTTAGTTTCTTGGTGAATTTGGCCCTTAGTTAGATTATGTTATTAACCGCTGGGTAGGTAAGATATCAGATTATAGTTTTTGTAATTGAAACAAACAAATCAAAAGATTACAGTTTTATACAATAGTAATCGCCAAGATTCACTGTAGTCGGTCATAAAATGCGATTGCGACGCCTGAATACATTTCACCTTCAGCAGTCCACTTATCTAAGGGCCTTTAAGATTGCAAGTGCAATACGCGCCTATACTTTAAATCTATGCATTTGTCGATTCGTGCCGTCTCTCTTCAACGAATGTTCTATTCTATCAAATCACCAGCCTAGCATTTGGCCTTAGCATCGAATTCAAGAGTACCTAACGTCACAATTCCAATGTCGACCGGTCGGAATTAAACTCGAGAGTAAGCCCCCAGGACACAACTGTTTCTTTACGATTTCTGCAGCTGTTAAGAGACTAATCATACATATTTTTAAGTCAATTTACGAAACGTAGGTACATACAAAGAGGGTCGAGCGGGCCGTTCTCACCCCAATATAGTCTAGCGCCCAATCCAGAATGTTGGGCTACAGATTTGAAATCCTATGATGGACGCCAAAATATTGATAACTTCACAGAAAAATCAGGCAACCCTAGATACAATACGGCAATGAGCCTACTCATTGCCGTATCCTAATGTATGACTAAGATTGCATGGAAAACATACCTTGTGCATATGCAAGCTGATCCATCGAAAATAGGTACCAGAATGGTGCATAACTATATTAATAAGATAGGTAAACAATTGAATTGTTTAAGTCACTAAGTTTATGTTAGACAACTTTACAAAGGTGCCCGATTTAAGTTATAGCTTTTTGAAGTTCCTCTTCATACATAGCAGGTCGATTTTTAAAATCGAGAATTTAAACAACAAAGATAGTACTCTACTTTGGCTTTCAATTCCAAACTCACGGTTATTGAACTGAACTGAACTACCCACATGCACGTTTAATTCACCCTCGGCGTTCAGTGGACCCTGGTTCAATTTTGTTACAAGAATAAAACTTTATTGATCCATGCATCAAGCATTTATGCTAGGTGTGGATGAAGACTGAAATGCATCGGGTAGTCAGGTCGTCTAAAAAATGAAAGTCTAGAAACAATTATAACGTAACAGTTTAAACCTAGGTATACGTTAGAATATGGTATCCGTTAGGATATGACATACGTTGGTCCGACCGTCCGGTAACCGTCAGTGATGCTATTCTCTAAGAAAATGCAGCGCTGCCTCAACGACGAACACCCAAATAAGTTACATTGGATTGTCAACCTAATAGACCTATACATTGGATTGTTAATTCAATGTATCCTATTTGGATGTTCGTCGTTGCGGCAGCGCTGCGTTTTTTTAGAGAATAGCACCACAGGACCGAGCCAAAGTCGTCGACAGCGCGCACTGTCCCCGCGCGCCTCAAGGAGTTGTCAACAAACCGTAGAGGCCCAGCAGGGCCGAAGCCTACTGGAGCCATGGACTGATTTCTGAAGAGAATGTCCGGTCCCGGTATAAAGGGTTAAGAAGGAACGTGGGTTTTTAGTCGGTAAAAGTCGGGAGATGTCATTGGATGATTTTACCCATCACAAAAAAAAATTACGTTGTTATATGGCATACGTTATTATACCAACAGTTTAATACTGTAGTTTTTGTGCTTGGTAAATGAATGCAGCCAAGGGCGCCCATATTCACATATTTGTAGTTTATTTTTCTTTACGATATAAGCCTGAAGGCCATTTGCAGATAATAACATGTTACCTTTCAATAAGGTTTGAAAGTACGGCTTAAGCCACATACAAGTTTCATCATAGTGACTGGCTCTGCAACTTACAGCTCATAGTACCTTATTTTTTATTTGTTTTGGTGTTAAGTTTCTTTACATATCAAAATGCAATAAAAACATATCTAGGTGCTCGAGTCAATTATGTTAATCTAACTTATATTACATACGCAAAAGTTTGTATGTATGGATGTTTGTAACTCTATCACGCAAAAACTACTGAATTGATTTCGATGGAACATGGTATACAGGTAGACCATGTACTGGAATAGCATAAAGGATACTTTTTATCCTGAGAGTATGTTCCCTTAGGATAATTTTCTACTATCTCGCAGGTAAAGCTGCTGGCAACAGCTAGTATAATATACAGTAATGTCAAAGATTTTCCGTTAAATAAGTTTGACAGCCAAGTCTTTAATCTAAAATGCTAGAATTACCTGAATTACAGCTTTATATTAATTAGAAAACGCGTAAACTCATATACTTACCTATTAAATAAATAACAATGATTGGTTTTTAATCTATTATTATTATATACTTTATTGCACACATTAATTTAACATAGTACAAACATAATTATCAAAGAAGTGTACAATAGGCGGTCTTATCGTACAGGGCAATTTCTTACAAACAACCTTTGGATGGACTGGAAGAAAGGAAAAGAGTTAGGGCTGTCAGTGTGCAACAACATAAGTAATGTAAATAGCAATGCAATAAAAATATATATAATACATATATGAAATACCAAATAATATATTAATAAATATATATTATATTTAATGTGCCCTTATGACCTTTCGTTTAGAAGTCGAAGGCTTCGGTACGTTACTGTTTGTTATCTCAATTATTCGAAACGAATGCTATGTGTAGCTTTCAGGCGATGCGATATTACAATACGGTCGACGGATCTTGGCGCATCTGAAGTTAGGCTCTGCGAACTTTAGCGCTTAAAAAATTAATTGTTTTAAAAAATAATAGTTGACAAATGTTATTGGAATTTATTTAAAAAAAATCATTTATTTGGCGCTCTTATTTTGAGCGCTGAAGTTCACAGAGCCTAACTTCAGTCGCGCCAAGATCCGTCGACCGTACTGTACTCAATATTAAACATGTTATTCAATTATTATTGTTGTTTGCGTCTAATTGTCACGCCTTACTATATTATCGTTATTAGTTTCGCGCATTGTATATTATGCTAATGAATGCTTTTACTCCAGTTGAATGTTTATCTAGCTGGAACATTTGTGGTATTTATTGTGTTGTAAATAGACCTAGGTTATGGTTGAATGCGCAGTCATCACCCTTTCAGCTAAAAGACTTCCACTGTTGGATGTAGGTGTCCCCCAAGTATCGCCATAATGGTCCTGTGCATCTCGCATCCATTGAATTCCCCTGACCCTCACAAGGTCATTGGTCTGCCTTGTCAAGGTCATCGGCCTTCCAGCTCTGCGTCTTTCGGTACGTGGTCGCCACTCCAGAACCTCTCGTCCCCATCGACCTGAAGACTGCACAGTAAAAAATATAAATTTTTCATTAGCAAAAATAGATTATTACGTACGTACGGCGAATATCCACACTTATGTTGTTGAAACTTCTACGGTACGGACTAAGCGTTTCGCCTCGTCGTTTATACCGCGTACATGGAGGGACTGGAGCAGTTTGCCTGCTGTGGTCTTCCCGTCCGATTATAATTTAGGTGTCTTCAAGGCTAGAGTGAATAGGCTTTTAATAAACTAGTGCTCCTCACCATCAACGATTGTATCACTGCTTAACATCAGGTGGGATTGCAGTCAAGCACTAGTTTATATCAATTAAATAAAAAATAATTATAAATTAAATTCCTTGCCTGGCCTAGTATTCGGCCACGGCAATGCCGTCCACTGACGTTGTACTTACTCTATGTAGCTACTAAGCTGTCATTGAAGGGAACGGATGTGGCGCAACAATAAGGCACTTGGGTAGTAATTTTTGGATAATAAGTGATACTCGTATTATGTTTTGCATCATTGTCTAGTAGCCTTGTCTCAAGCAATGCAGAGACGAACGCGACTTGAAAGGTAGGGTCAAGGACAATTTTCTTCTGATCGGTTAACGCTATTATATATTTTTTTGAAGTGAAAAATCATTTAATAACTTCTCCCGTTCTTGATGGGACAATAAGGCATATCAGACTTTTACTGACTAAGACTCATCTGATTCCTTCAGTTGCCTTTGCGTTTCAGAGCCACGGTAATTCGTTTTGAACATTCCTTCAACCCTAAGGCCTTGTTTACGGAGACGCGGCGAGTTGCGCGGCGCGTTGGGCGTTCGCCGTACATTGCAGCAGCAGGCCGCGTCATCGCCCGCGCAAACAAACATATGGCAATGTACGACGGACCGCCCAACGCGCCGCGCAACGCGCCGCGTCTCCGTAATCACTGCACTGACAGCACTGACGCTATAGGCTCACCTCTTATTATACGATAGTTATTTAATAACTGGCTAAATCTAAAACTTAGTATTCATATGCATTCCACTTCGTTCTTCGATAAATCTTTCACAGTACAAGCAGCTCGTTTGTGGAATGCATTATCCATAGAAGTGAGGCGTGCCCAAACGCTACCAGCGTTCAAAAAAATGGTGAAGGAGCACTACCTATCACTTTAATTTTTCTTCTCCTTTCTCTTTTGTATATGGTAATATTTATTAGTTTATTATTTGATAATTTATTTATGTATTATACACCCCTATTTTTTAATTAGTGCACAAAAAAATAGGGTTCAATCAGTACCCGTTACTGATCATATTTGTGTAGTCAAAAGTACAAAAAACGAAATCCCAAAATTGTCCACGAAAATTTGTCATTATTGGTAAATTCATAATTGAATCATAATTCATAACAAATACTACTAGAAAATACTAAGCGTAGTGTTTTTCCATTTTTATTGACATTCTTTCATTCATAAACAGTAAACTGTACAATGTTTCCATAAATTGAGTGAGATTTTCGGATATAACAAACGCTCATAACTTTGCTGTTTATGAATATTATGCATTGAGACTTTACTTAAATAATAACAAGACCTTTTCTAATAAGCCCTTTAAGTATTTGCCATAATTAAAAAATAGTGGTGTATATATATTTTTTCTTTTTCTATAGTATTATTTATATAAATATTTCTATTATTTATATTATTGTACACTGACAACCCCAAATCTTTTCCTTTCTTCCAGTCCATCCAAAGGTTGTCTGGTAGCCTATTGTACACTTATTTTCTTTATAAATGTTTGTCGTAATAGTTAAGGCGTGCAATAAAGAAATAAACTCAATAAATAAGTGAACATAGATTTACTGTTCTACTTTTCTGTCATCCTCATCCAAATAGGTAGAGCAAATAATAATCATTATTTTTTTTATTATTAATAACTTTAAGATCATTTTGAACAATAAATTATTGTTATAAGTTTTCAAAACAGTTTGACATCGTTAGCCTGTTATTGAAATGACATAGACAATGCCAGTATTTACAAAGTATGTATATCTTTCACTTTGACGTTGTTGTTTTTCATTTGTCTATTGATAATATTGCTATGTTGTAGTAAACACATTCTATACAAAGCGTGACAAACAGATACAGTTTGTTTATTTTCACGTATAAGCACAAACTATGTGAGACGTTTTCTATGTTGTGGAGAAATTATTTGCTAGTCAACTAGGTAGCGAGGTGAGGTATCGTATAAACACTTATGAATGCAGGTATGGAATTAGAATATACTTCTCCATACATAAGAATTAATATAATATAATATCACACACACTATCACATAGCGTCGTCTAGTCCCAAGCTAAGTAAAGCTTGTGTTATGGGTACTAGACAACTGATAAACATACTTCTATATTTCTAAATACATACATATTATAGATAAATTACACCCAGACACAGCACAAATGATCGTGCTCAACACACAAACATTTGTCCTGGGTGGGAATCAAACCCACGACCTCCGGCATAGCAGTCAGGGCCACTGACCACTAGACCAACAGGCCAGTCGAAAATTGAAACACACTTCAAACACAGACTAGAGAAGTTGAACATGAAAACCTAGGACTGCTTTTGACTGGCTGGTTTAGTGATCGCAAGCGCGAATCCAGAATCTCCTGGGGACCTGGGTTCAATTCCTTGATTACTTAGGTAGGCTAGAATTTTCCTATTCCCATTGATATATGTATTATAAGGAAAGATATTAGATTACGCGCTAACATTGCAATCAAAAAACTTGAACTCGAAATTCACTCATTTACACTACCTGTAATCACTGATAGACAAGGACAGAGTTAAGACCCCGCGCTGTCGTGCGAGCGAAATAGCGTTAGCCGCCGAATGTGTGTGGTCGTCACGACCGATGTGAAATCGTGCCATATATTGGCGCAATTTCAACGGTCCTCGCGCTAGAGGCGAGTCACCTATCTTCCGCTGTATTGATTTAATCTAACACCCGTATTTATAAACTAGTAAAAAAGTAACTACTTAAGTAGCAACTTTGTATTCTATAGTCAAGACAAATTCAAATTTTTAATGAAGATTTCTAATCTGAAGAAATGACTTAATAAGAAATTAGCTAGCCTTGACTTAAAGAATGTATTTGTTCAACTACTCTTTCAGGTCATAGAGGATATATAATGGATATGTAATGTGATTTCCAGATTTCCTGAAAGACAAATTAGACGATTATCTAAAGAAGAACATGCCAAAAGTACGTGTCATTCGTCTTGCGAAGCGCAGTGGACTGATCACCGCGCGTTCGGCCGGTGCAAAGGAAGCTAAAGCTGATGTTCTCTTGTTTCTGGACTCGCACACCGAAGCCAATGTCAACTGGTTGCCGCCCCTACTAGGTCTGTGTATGTATTTGTTTGCTATTGTATATTCGTGTGTCTATTTGAATTTAGAATTCGTGATTCGATTAAGAATTTTGGAACCATAAACTCTTACAGCGTAAAGTTCAAATTCTATTGCACTCTTACATTTTTGAAGCATTTTTTGACGCTTGTAAATCGATTTAAAATACACAACGCATAAGAATTCTTGATTTGGTGGCGAAGGATTGAATTTATCTCGGATAATAATGAATGCAAGTATAGAGTTCTAAATCTTAGATAAATTAGATTTCAGTACCACTTACACGACAATCTACTTTAGCTTTGTGTACTCTAAGTTGATTATTGAGTGACCATTTGTAATAAAAATGTAACTACATTTTGATTGCAATGGACTTGCAATGGACTTTGTCATGCATGAAATTGAGTTTCTTGTTCCTAAATTTGATAATTGTGTAATATTTTGAAGTAAGATTTAATACCGCACTGAAAGACGGGAGGAAGGTGAAGGTGTTGGCAAGTAATACTAATTCAAAGTTTTTATAAATGGATGTTTGCAACCGTTAGTTAAAAAGATATTTGGCAAAATAAATCCCATGTTGAATATTTCAAAACTACAGGAGGCCTAATTACAAACCATAGGTCGGAAGAATTGTAAAAATTTCATCAACGCTTTTTAATTATTGTTTTCTATGGGTTGATGGATGATCAGTGACCACGTTTGAAAATATTTACCTCTCATTTAATATTCTTTACTTTTCACAACATAACTTAGTCGCTAAATGAATTACTCAGGTTATTTACACGACTATACAGAATGGACTAATCAAAACAATTATCCAAACAAAATGTAGGTAATAACATATGTTACATTATTTGACTAACTGACTGGGCTACCACAGTGTAGTCTTTATAACAGAAAAGTTGTGTCTGGTAGAGAATGGTTTTGTTGCATTTAATCAGCCTATTTATATAAATAAATGTACCACCACAATCACTAAATTCGAGGAAAGAGGAAGTTCGCTACCATATAAAATTGTTAATCTAAAAGGAAACTATTGTACGGCGGTTGCTATCTGTAGCTAAGTTCCTTATCGAACGTTACACTGACACATGAATTAATTTATTTCGATATTTTTTCTTCGGCTTCAAATTACAGTTTAAAATGATTCAGATTCTAGTTTAAAATGACAAAAAGAAATGGTGTCTAAAAAAATAATATGTTTATCCAACTAATAAAATAAGTACAGGGTATCATTAATATCATTCATCATTATTATATCTGTCTGAAAGAAGTACTTTTTCGTAATTGTTCGCTATTTGAAATTTTGTGTGCTTTTTACAAGTGGCCAGTGGGGTTTTGGTATGTTGAGTGCTATTTTATAGGTGGCCAGTGCGTTTTGAAATACGCTTAATAGAGTGATGGATGATATTCTCGTATAGACCTTCGTCACAAATCACCACTGTCATTTGGCGAAAACCGCTTGATCCAGTTTTGAGTTGACACCGACTGACAGACATATTAACCCACAACTTCCCTTAAACCGAAATTACCGGTGCTAAGAGTGTGAAATTTTTCCTTTTGTGAAGTAGGCGAGCTCTAAGAAAAGATTTTGCAAAATCAGTCCTTAAGGGGATAAAGGGCGGGGGGGGGGAGTCAAATTTTGAATGGACCTCCTTTCACTCGAGTAAAGCCACTGGCAGAAGCTAGATTTATAAAATGTAAGAAAGAAACTGTTCCAATAGGGTTTTCCACGACATCTCTCGATTTTTTTTCAGTCTCACTCATTGGTTGTATTTGTTTGGTACAGAACCGATAGCGCTGAACTACCGCACGGTGACATGTCCGTTCATAGACGTCGTTGCGTACGATACGTTTGAATATCGAGCGCAGGATGAGGGGGCCCGCGGCGCCTTTGACTGGGAGTTCTTCTACAAGAGGCTGCCTGTACTGCCCAAGGATGAAGCGAATATGCCTGAGCCTTTCGAGTCAGTATAATTTTATTTTTAGCATTAGCATTAATGGCCTTGTAATGTTCTCACTGCTGGAAATCAGGCCTCCGCTCTAGGTGAGGGAATGGGCCGCAATCCACCACGCGGGTCCAGGGCGGATTGGTGGATGTCACATGTCTTCGAATTTTTTATTCTAGGACGTGCCAAACCATTTTTTGAGAGCTGCGGTGATGAATTAAATAAAAAAAAGCATTATAGTAAAGTAAAAGTAGTATTTAAGTATACTTTTACAGTACGCGGCAAATAAGTTAAACCAAAATGGCGGTCGTTGCAATGGCTACTCGCAGTCCCCGCTTAGATTGAGACCTGAAGAACTGTTACAGCTCATTGAAGGTCGATCACCATTTTGGTTCAACTTATATGCTGCGTATTGTAAATTGCTTTTAACGCAATCCATTTGACGACCTAAATTGAACTGGTAGAGGGACGGAGCTATACAACCTTATTCTTAGTTTATGCGAAATTCGAAACACGGGTCTAGCATTTTTATGCAAAGAATCTATGTACAAAATTTCATAACTGTATCATGAAAAATCACAAAGTTATAAACTCGTTACTTTACTTGGTCGTCCACACAAACACATGGTCACCGGGCCATCCGGCCCGCTGAGAGTTTGTTTTGCTGCCGCACCCAATTGTGCGCTATGACTTGCCGTGACCTGTATTGGTCTACTTAGTATCGGTGGTGTCCAACTTGTGATCTTTTTTAATTATTTTTGCGAAAAAATATAACATGGTGTTTTTTTTTTTAATTATTGGAATCGATTTAGTTACCGATTCTGAACAATCTATATTCAAGTTACTTACATACTAAAAGTAATATTGTATTTCTGTTTAGCTCCATCCTTCATATTTAAACGCGTTGTGGTTAGGCCCCTGATCTGGCAATGAGTAGCTTACGTGCGATGTGTATAGCAGCACACCCGTTTTTTGTATATAGAGATCTTGCAGCGCTTACTTACCTTAATATTGGACTCTATTTGAATGAGAGGAATGTTGATATTTGTTTGTCAGTAAATACAGCGTTTTGCTGCTTTTGTCCAGGTCTTAAAACTTTTCTGGTAACGTGCTAGCTTTATATAGGATACTAGCTGATCCAGCAAACTTTATTCTACCATATAAATCATCAAAGAAAAATGGGGTTCCGAGGGTAAACAATACTACGACTTTTATTTATTTACTAGCTGACCCCGTAAACTTCGTACCGCCTAATAGGGTATTTTTCGTGAGTTTTTCCATATTTTCTCATCGTTTAAACCTTCACTAGAGTATTACGAATATTTCAAGACCAAAATTGGCCAAATCGGTCCAGCCATTCTCGAGTTTTAGCGAGACTAACGAACAGCTATTCATTTTTATATATAAGAAGTTTTATTGGCCTGTCTACAATTGTTACACTTTACAACCTGAATATACTTGCTTTTATATAAACCAAGTGTATAATATAATACGATAGACACAGCATGTAAACCTATTCTCAGACTTAGCAGAGATATACACAGAAAATTTCATAAAAAACGGTCATACCGTTTCGGAGTAGTTCGATAGCAAATACTGTCTAGTGAATGTAATATATCACGTGCGGCACGTGATTTTGATATATTAGATTCACTAAAATTCCTAAAATTATACCTTAATGTAGCTTTTCTTGCAATAGAGTGTGGCTTAACCTAAATACTTCCTACTACGCAGTCCAAATTATTCGATTGCTACAAAAAACACACAAACACATTTTTTCTATAAACACTCCATGGAAGTATAGTATGTGTTAATGTGTGTTTTTAAACGGTATTGTTATTACCAAAGCCGAAGGTCAAATATAAACTGTCTGCCTTTATCGAATTGCGTATAACTTCTTTAATTCTAAATTTATAAAATTAAAAATACTCCATCCCATCAATACCTACATATTGTCTTGTTTAAGGGTTCAGTACCTCAAAAGGAAAAAAACAAAACTCTTCTAGGATTACTTTGTTTTCCGTCTGTCTGTCTGTCTCTCTGTTTATCTGTCAAGATCCTTTATCTCGGGAACGCGTGGAGGTATCGAGTTAAAATTTAAACCGTATACTCAAGCCTGCAATCCCGGGAGGCTGTGAAAAAATCAAACTTCTAAGTTAACGGGAAAAGAAGATACGGATCGTTTATGTCGCAAAAAAATTCTCAAGAGAATCAAAATTCATAGGGTACTTCTCGTTGACCTAAAACCCGGAAATTTGGCATAAAGCAAGGTCTTATAGTACAAATATAGGAATGAATCTGAAAACTGTAAATTTGTGGTTACATCACAAAAAAAAAAACAGTTTTTGGATTTGGAAAATTTTTTAAGACCCGATTCGGGAATTATCATAAGTAAGACATACATAAGTTAGTTTGTACGGAATCCTTAGTGTAGTTGTATGCATAGTGAATGTGTTCCCAAAATATTTGGTGCGTACGTACCAGTACCACCATCACCGTGCGTCCGGTGGTCCGAAGTTAAAATGGGCGCAGGTGGTATCGAGTTAAGTTAGATTACACTGCTCACACGTGTGCCACACACGCCGATCTGGGTACGTCGGTCTCCATACATTTCATATGGAAATTAGTCTTGTAGAGCTACACTTGATCCACGCCACGCTACGTCGTTCTATGTACAAATCAGGCGTGTCACACGTGTGCGTCGGTTGAATGTAGTTCTAGCTTTCGGCGCACAATCCACAAAACGCAATCGGTAGAAAATCGATAGGCGCGAACTCAGTTTCAAGTGTTTCAACAAATGACTTTTAAATACATATGAGGAAGTCGTTACGTAAGCGTAATTATGAGAACAATAATAATCGACTAATTTACTTTCTACTTATCCAGATTTACGGCTTGATTAGCCACTCTTGATCCATTTTATCGTTTTAAACGTTTAATTTATACATTATACTGCCGTTTTAAGCTGCGTGTGAAGCGGCAGTTGTTTTATTCAAATTGTATTTTTATGTTCACGATGTGCAAGATTATCAAATTACATGATAATGCTTTTATCAAGGTTTAAAATAGATTGTAGTTTTTGATAGTCGATATGGTAGATAGTCAGAAACTCAGTAGTAATAACCAGTCTAGACAAGGGGGATAACCACCAAGTAACGCGACGGTGTTACTTAAGGTAGAACTACATTGGGTACACGTGGACCACGTAGGTACGCCGATTTGGGCGCGTTGGTCTCCATACATTTTATATGTCAACTAGACTTGTAGCTTCTTAGATCCACGCCACACGACGCACCGCTACATACAAATCAGGCGTAGCCCACGTGTCTAATGTTGTTCTCGCTTTAGTTTTACGGGGTCTGGTAGGCAGTTGGTCCACGTTAAATACCTACGAGTATTAAGATGGCGCTGAACTGAACATTTTTAGTTTATTTGATTTTATGTGAATGCTATTTTAGTATTTGCTAAAATTTGACATTCCATTTCATTGAACTTGGTCAAATTATTGGCTCAAATCCAACTAATTCTTATTGTTCATGACTCTAACGTAAAGGTATAAAGCTATACTTAATTGCTATAGTTAAAACTCATGCGAAGTTACAGGGAACAACCTAAGCTGTATCTGGTTTGATTTGAAACCTCTAGTTGATTGGGAAAATGTTAGGATTCCTTTTTTAAATTTTATTGCATCAATATCACGATAACTTGCTTATCGAATTTACAACAACCTCCCAACCATAAACATTTTTCAAAATAATATTTTTGGTTATCAGGAGCCCAGTAATGGCTGGCGGTTTGTTCGCGATATCGCGCAAGTACTTCTGGGAGCTGGGTGGCTACGATCCTGGTCTGGACATATGGGGCGGCGAGCAGTACGAGCTCAGTTTTAAGGTTAGTAAATAATATTTTGTATGCCGAGATGTTAACATGTACCTTGACTTAGTCTTTTATGATGTAGGAAAACATCAAAGGCTCAGAACTCACAAAGCGGTTTTGAACCGCGCCCGCCGCGGTAGAGGAAACCGCTGGTTTATTTCTAAACTCACGAGACCGCAGATTTGTGCGGTTACGCAGCCGTCACAGTTGTGATTTTCGCCCGCAACCTAGCGAG
The DNA here is from genome assembly GCA_958295575.1 of Leucania comma. Taxonomy (NCBI): domain Eukaryota; kingdom Metazoa; phylum Arthropoda; class Insecta; order Lepidoptera; family Noctuidae; genus Leucania; species Leucania comma. Next base: position 21,960,486 of record OY282467.1, on the reverse strand, counting down.
TGATTACCACAAGACATGCGGATGTAACATGGCCCGCCGGTGCAACTGGAGCCGCAAACAATCGCGCGCACCGCGGGCGTAAATCGCGTCGTGAGATCTTATTCCTATCGCTGTCGGGTGAAGTGAGAGGGAGTGTCAAATGTTACTGATAAAAACTCTCCTGTGTTCCTTAAGTTGCTCTATTCGTTTTGGGGGTCACAGTAACCCTTCCGATCAATCCCGTAGTCCTAGCAAGTGGTCCTCTTTGGCCACGTCTGTTAATCATTCCTTCGTCTTAACTATCTCCCTGGTCGGGAGTCGTGGGGCGATCCCCGGTTACCGCTGGCGCAACTTTTGGCCGTCCGGTAAGGAACGAACCTTAGTCGTCGACGGCCAGCGTGTAGTGTTCTACGCATGCACCAAAAAAATATTACGAAAACCGTAAGGGCTCATAAGGGCAAAAAAATTATTAATTACTTTTTAACTAAAAAGTATTTAACTATAAAGTATTTAATTAAAAAGTATTTAACTAAAAAGTATTTAATTAAAAAGTATTTAACAAAAAAGTTAAAGTATTTAACTAAAAAGTATTTAATTAAAAAGTAATTAACTAAAAAGTATTTAATTAAAAAGTATTTTAACTAAAAAGTCATCGGGTTAGATAAAATCGTTATTCTGATCAACCCTGATGAAATTTAGGGCCACGGGATTTTTTGAAAGAGCTACCATCACCGTGGTCTTGAAACGCAAAGGGCAGCTGAAGGACACAGATTGCTTTTAGCTAGTTAAAGTCTGACACGCTCTCTCGCTTCACCCTAGAGCGCGAGAATACATTGGATGTTTTAAAACCAAAAAAACCATGTCATGGTCGCACAGCACACTGAAAGTGAGAGATACAGACAGGAAGAAATCTAAGCTCAATCACGAGCTAAGTCATTCCATGAAGACCTTGACTATCTGAACCTTGAACTTGTCGTGTCGTCGGGTCGACGACATTCTAATCCGGTTAAGCAAGATCTGGCTAAACGTCTAAATATAGTAAATATGCCGTCTTGATCAAAAATCAGTTTTAATGTTAAGCTAGCGTTATTCTTAGGGATTGCACTTAGACCTCCTTTTTGATATAGAGTCATAGCCCAATAGCCCATATTAAAATAGGAAAGGGAACTTTCTGCATGACCAATTGGGCTACAAAAATATTTGAGAAAGATAAAGAAAAGAGAGAATGAAAATGCTTTTATGTGTACCTTTGTCTCAAACAAAGGTACATGTACACAAAGATGCGGAAATGATTGAAAGAGGTACCCCTGGCCAGACCCTGGCAACATAGGTTTTTTTTTCATGGTAGGTAAAATCATCCAATGACAAATCCCGCCCTTGGGCGGAGCGGGAAATAGTGTCAGACTCTTACTGACTAAAAACCCGATCCCGACTCAAAATGCACTCAACCAGCCCTTTAGTAATGTCCACTAAAATTTATAACAAACTGCCGAATGGTATTAGAGAAGTAAAGAAAACAAATATATTTATTAATAAATTAAAGCAATTTTTGGAATCTAAGGCATACTACTCGGTAAATGAATTTTTAGAAGATAAATCGATTGCAAAATGAATTGTTCTCTCTTATTCCCCAAAGATTCTACTAAGATATTTATTAAATATACTTAATATAATTTAGTATGAAATATAGAATTTTGACTACAATATGAATTCCCATATAAATCATAACATAATTTAATAATAATGACGATAAAAAATAAGAATTCCTGACATAATTCACTTTTACGTAGACATAATAACAATAACATACAAATTCATAAATTAATTTCAATAATAACATAATTCAATAATAACGATGACAAAAATAAATTATAATCTGACATAAATTACCAGTACTTATACTTTGACACAATAAAATAATAATATGCATACACAATTTAATTTAAATATATATATACATAATTTAATAATAATGAACGTAATCTGACATAATTTACCAATACTTATAATTTGACATAATAAAATAATGACATGTATTCACAATTTACTTTAAATATCTAAAATTGAAATGTCTGACATAATTTACTTATACATAGACATGATAATAATATATGTATATAAATTAATTTAAATAATAACATAATTTAATAAAAATGGCGACAAAAAATAATAAATATAATATTGGACATAATTTACTAATACTTTGACATAATAAAATAATGACACATATTCACAATTTAATTTAAATCTATATATATAGTTCAATAATAATGATGACAAAAATAAATTAAAATATCTGACCTAATTTACCAATACATCATACCTATACATCTATTAGATTCTACGCACAATAATTAATTGCATGAATTGTTACTTAGCCTTCATCCTCTCTCCTAACTTAACTTTGCTGTGCCCGACAGGGTCCATATTGATCTTGCAATATTTCATACCATCTATGTACATAATATGGAATGCAATAAAGTATTGAGTATTGAGTATTGAGTATTGAACCTACCCTGTTCCTTCCCTGCCTTGTTTCCAGGGCCCTGGTATGCATTTTCATACCTTCCCAGAGCCCCAGAACATAGGTGGATTTTAGTTTACAAAAAAGACTAACACGTACTCTCGTTCAACTCAGTGCTAGAGAAGGTATAACTTCACATCTTAATAACTATAAAATTTAGAATTTAAAAAAGCCCCCGACAGTCCTTGTCGTCAATATGGAATGTATAGAACTGGTCAAAACGAATCTAATAAAACCAAACTAGATGGGTTTACTAGTAAACATTCCAAAGTCACCTTCCAGTTCTAGCATCAGGACCTTTTCATCACGAAAAATGTATAGAACTGATCAAGACGAATCGAATCAGCCCAAACTTGATGGGTTTACTAATAGGTATTCCAAAGTTCCGTCAGCCACTCCCAGTTCTAGCTTCAGGTCCTTGTCATCATGAGAAATGTGTAACACTGGTAAAGACGAATCTAGTGAGCCCAAACTCGATAGGTTTACTATGTTAATAAGCAATCCAGGGTTCTTACTTTCGAGCTCCATCATCAAACCAGTTCAATGGCACCAGATTGTACACGAGTATTTTAAATATTGGGTCACACATATTTTTAAAATAAAGTAAATACCCATTAAGTGTTTAAAAACACTACCGCAGTTAGCAAACGAGCTGATGACCTTGAAAACCTGCACAGATTTTCATAATTGTAGCTAAGAATCATCTTGGTTACGTCAGCTTTCAAACAAAACAAAATCGCACCGCAAATCGGTCTAGTCGTGTAGGAGCTACGGTGCCACGGACAGACAGACAGTCACGTCAAACTTATAACACCCCTCTTTTCCGTCGGCGGTTGTAAAAGACACAAACAACAAGTTTGAAGGACGCTTTACTATGGGTTTTTTCTATAATATGTTTAGCAGCTAATATTAAAATTCATGTATTTTTTATTTTAGGTATGGCAGTGCGGCGGACGCATGGTGGACTGTCCGTGTTCGCGCGTGGGTCACATCTACCGCAAGTTTGCGCCCTTCCCTAACCCAGGACATGGGGACTTTGTTGGCAAGGTAAGATTGCAAGTACCTCTTCTTGACTTGTCCAGTTGTTGCTTCGTGTGTCGTGTGTTTAAGCCGTATAGCCGTGTATTTGATCTGTGAGTTCGTGCATATTATTGTTATAGTTTTAGTTACGGGTAGTTTTTATATCGGATATCTGATAGTTTCGGTTCCGGTTACGGAGCTCCAAAACATCGCAGAACTTAAAAAGCACTCTGTATAACTGTGTAGCCTTTTTTGTAGATCCAAAACTCTACAACCTTATTTTTAGTATACGCGAAACCTGAAACACGTGTCTAGTATTTTTATGTAAAGAATCTATGTACAAAATTTCAAAACCGTATCATGATAAATCACAAGCGATAAGCTTGTTATGTTACTTGCTTGTCCGCACAAATACATAGTCACCGGGCCATCCTGGCGACTGAAGGTTGTTTTGCTCTCGCAACCAGCTGTGCACTGGTGCCTAATTCCCGCTATAACCTGCTATAACCTGTGTTGTACTTAGTGTCGGTGGTGTCCAACTTGTTAAAACATTTTTGGAAAAAAAATCTAACATGGTATAAAAATGATTGGAAACGATTCAGTTACTGACTTTGAAAAAACTATATTAAAGTTCAAAAATAATGTTGTATTTATTTATTTATACAAACTTTATGCACAAAACACTGTACAAAGGAGGACTTAATGCCTTAGGCATTTGCTACCAGCCGACCTTAGTTACACCTTTTATAACTCCAGAACGTAATTATCGATTTTAATGATCTTTATTTTATTAAATTCGTCTCTGCTCCGAAAAGCAAAACAACTATTAAAATATAGGAACAAGTAACGTAAAAAAATAAATTAGAGAAATATACAAATACGTCGATAAATGACAGCAACTGTCAAATACATTGGTCTCAATCATTAAATCATTCGGTCAATAAGTTTATCTAAAAGATAATCATTACATTCATTGACTATTACACGGTACGAAGTTCGCCGCATCAGCTAGTATAAATAAATAAATCAAGAAACTACCCAAGGCCGCCAATTGTGTCTTTCAATTAAAGCTACTATAAAATAGTATTTTCTTTGTATTTGTTGAGGTGCAATACATTTAGTATTTTACATTTATATCACTGTCTGTCTATAGAACTATCGCCGCGTAGCCGAAGTGTGGATGGACGAGTACGCCAAACACTTGTACTCTAGAAGACCTCATTACCTCAGTATCGACCCTGGCGATATCTCAGAACAGAAGGCGCTCAGGCAGAGACTCAAGTGCAAGTCTTTTAGGTGGTTCATCACACAGGTAAATATTGTGAAGGCGGAAATACAATGAAAGGCTTCTGGGTACTTATATTACATATACATTAAAACATTTATAAAATTATTTAATCTGCCTGTTGGCTTCACAGCCGATCTGATTTCTAACATTTTAAAACAATCTTCTTTTCTTCCTATCAAATATGAACACCTAAGCTACATCATCACTACATAGTATCACTAAAGTCGCTTCCCACTGTCTGTCCGCTGTATGCTTAGATCTTTAAAACTGCGCAACGGATTTTGATGCGGTTTTTTTAATCGATAGAGATTTTGATTCAAGAGGAAGGTGAATGCATTATACATATAAATGTATAATGCATTCATAATATATTTAATATCACCATTGCACCCGTGCGAAGCTGGGGTGGGTCGTTAGTTACATATACATTTTTACATTTATAAAATTATTTAATAGCCTAGTGGCTTTACGCCCCCGGGCTCACGGCGCGCCGCGGCGCACGCCTGGACCAGTGCTGCTATTCTCACATTGAATTAACAATCCAGTATATAGGTACATTAGGTTGACAATACAATGTATCCTATTTGGGTGTTCGTCGTTGAGGCAGCGCTGCGTTTTCATAGAGAATAGCACCACAGCTCGCCACCACCGAAATTTCAATTGTGACTTTCATTTTTATTTTCAGATCGCATTCGACCTAACAGCTAAATATCCGCCTGTAGAGCCAAATCCTTTTGCTACTGGACGTGTGAGTACATCCTGTACACTTATGTTTTATACGTTTTTATTTTAAGCTATTAACTTAAATTTAGCTAGTTGACCTTGAGTGCCGTGCCGTACGTGATCGGTCTTTGAGTGGCGTCTTCGAGCATGGTAATTAATGTGATTACTTTTGTTAACTTGGATTCCCATCTGTACAAAAAAAGGTATACGTGAATGAATAAATACAGTGAAACTTGGACCACTCGACCCGCTTAGGCGTATAGACGTAAGAAATGTCGCTGTATAATATAGCGTAGTAACTATTCGGTCACCATTACTTGCTATTTTTTTTTTAAAGTTCATTGTATACTGTATTAATATCTGTTCAGTTATGAAGTGTTCGTTTTTCTAAAGGTCTAGTCAAAACTAAAAACAACGGCTTACAAACAGGGACGTGCGCCCCATACAAGCCAATAAGCCCGGCTTTTACCTACCACCGCCGCCATCACCCCACCTAATAAAATAATAATTTGCATGCATCTATAATAATTAAATAAATAAAATAAAAACTCAAACTTCAAACTTCGCGCGTCTTGCGTCGCGCGAAACCCCCGTTCCGAATTGCATCAGAAGTGATTCTAACACGAATTTAACCAACGCGCAATGTCACTATTTCGGACGGTTTCGCGCTATCGCTTCGGAACGCGGGTGACTTAAGTTCATTCATAAGATAATGCAACACCCAGCAAACAGCGATCTCGCTCTAACACGTAACAAAAAAAGAGATGAACACTAGTGTTTTGTCGTCTCTTTCGCTCGTCACAGGCTTCTCCATTCGGATTATCTGCCATTTCATTTTTCCCTATAAAAACACAAAAAATTGTGTCTGTGTGGGTAAAATTTGACACTGTGTGCAAGTACTCATCGAAAATTTATTATGGATAAAAAGCACGGCTTCTCGAAAAGTATGAATGGATGTTTTTTTTTACGCAAATTACGAGGCGCCCCCTATGATGCGTAAAAACTTGTGCAAACTGCTTTGAGCGGTTAGGTATCGTTTTGTACGTACCTAATTGTTTTATTAGATTTTTTTAGTTTTCTCTTTATGCCATTTAGAGTTTAAAGTTTTATGATTAGTTATTGTTGTGTTATGTGATTAGTTATTGTTGTGTTATGTGATTAGTTATTGTAGTTTTACTTAGATATGAAGTGATTAAAGTATCTTTGAAATGAATTCGGAAACATAGAATAACTTTTCCTTGTGATGGATTAAAATGTGTGGGCGATACTTGGCCAAGTATGGCATTATAATGTATATAGGTATAGTATAAGTAATACGATAAATATGAGCTCGTAACTTCACCTTTAAACCTACCCCTGATATTTGGTGTTGCTTATTTTTTCTCAAACGATAAGAATAACTACTTGGAATACCTACATCAGGTTATAATGACATAAATAACTACGCTGGTGCCATGAAAATACATCAGAATTCTCAAAAGTAATTGAGTGATGTTATTTCGTTCTGTAGTTTTGGTAAAATGTGAATAGAAACTTTTCTCTTTTGACAATAAGTGCCGAAATTTCTACTTAGAAATTTCGTTTTTCATTGATCAGAATCGAGAGCGGACAAGAATTGCCCAAAAATATCGATAAATTGCTACGTTTAAGTCATTTATGATATAGGTATGATGTATACATAATTAATTTCTATCATAATGTCAACAAATGAAAATGTTCACAATCAATTTGTACAAAGAAAGCTTGTTTTAAGAATTAGTTCCAATTTTACAACTAGATGGCGTTGTTGATTAAGATGTACTTCCTACATCGCGGTGTTAAGATTTTCCGTCAATATTATTTATACTGTTAACGTTTTTATTTCTTTTTTATCCTTGGTATTGAGTTGAGATCACGTCGGGAATAGTCGTTCCGCGGACTGTCGTACTTAATACATTTACTTAAAAATCGGGATTACAGCAGCAAGAAATTTTGCACTGATGATACATGACGGCGGATTTTAGCTCGAGTTTTTTTTTTTTTTATTCGGAATATTAGGTAAAGATTAGTCAAGGTTTCCTCGGCTTGCCTCCTATAAAGGTATCAGGCACGCCACTGCTTACAAAATACGATGAAATTGTGGGCCTCAGATAAGTGAAAAACCTTTACTATCGATAATTACAACGAGGTCCTGACAATTTTGCATTGAAATTGCTCTGTTACCAATAATAATTATCCTTAATAGCTAAGATTTAATTTTATAGGCCTTGCATACACACTTTGGACCTTTTAGCTCAAATGCCCCAAATGAGTGAGAGAATTAATTAATATAATTTATCATTTTGAATGTTTATTTATACTACATGTACAGTAGTAATACATAGGCGAACTTACTGCAACAAGGCATTCTCTACCAGTCAACCAATCCACAATATGCCACACCTTTCTTTGCAAATATTCTATATAAAACTTAATTTGCGGGGCTCTCTGTAAATGAAAAATTTTACTTTAAACGTAGCTATTTGAAGAAAATAAAACAAAGTGATGAAATTTTCTAGATCCCTTTAGATCCCTTGATATCCAGGTGTAGGTGCAGCGATAACAGATAAAAACAAACATAAACAAATATCATTACTTTAAAGGTCCGACCGGTATCAAACCCCAAGCTTTGTATCGACGGCCATCATGGAGGACCGATGGACAAGTTGCAAATCGAGCCGTGTATCAGTCCGCCCTACGGGGAGCAAGACTTCCAGTTCTCTTGGCACAAGGACGTCAGGTCAGTAATGAGAATAATATAGAAAAGTGCAACAAGTTTCAATGCTACATTACCAAATATTAAATAATTTATGTCGACGTATTGTATCTATTTATAAGAATCTGGTTTCCGGACTTAGTCCTATTCGGACGGACCATTGTGCATGGGCCATTGCGGCCAAACCTTTGATGGGCTTAATGCGCTCTCTCCATGCCAACGTATTATTCAACTAAATTTTCATAATATGTTTTTCAATTTAGAAGCGCTTTAAAGTCCACGGAGCGTTCATTTCGTCGCTAGATGGCGTTGAAGTTAACATTTTTAGTTTATTTTCTCGGATGTTAGTTTAGGGATATTTGGCAAATTAGGTTGATTTTAAGACAATAATTTGAATAGGTTAAATATTAGTTAGGTGAAATTTTGAAGAGTCATATGAAAGAAAAGGAAGGGAAAGGAAATGTGTGGTGTGACGAGAATAGATAAAATGAGAAATGAGTATATTAGAGGAAGGTTAGTGGTAGCATGACGGGTAAGAGACCGATCCCAATTAACACGGGACAAAAGCAAAAATGAAAAAAATATTAATAAGAATCTGGTTCTCCAATTCTGCTCATCTCTGCATCTCTGTAGGTACTGTCTTGAGTGGTGGCGAATGGATGAAGGTGAAAATGTTGTTGCCAACAATGAAAATAGAAAGAAAACAGTATACTTAGCTAATTTAGATTAAACACTAACATTTTTTCTTCACTTAGATTTAACTGTAAAAATCCGTTATTTTGATACATAAATAAGTTTGTTTTGCAGACCGTACTTTCAAGTAACATTTGACAGAATGATGGCATTGCCGTTCCTAATATTATTTGAATCGCATTGTTCATACTTATATTCACGCCTTTTCTCCACGAGATTTGGCAGAAACTACATAACGTCACCTGCTAGGATCCTATCATTCTTGTTTTTGATTTATCTAATATCGTGTAAATTCCAGAATTAAATCGAGGAACATGTGCTGGGACCTGCCGGAGTCTGCGGACAATAGTCCGATACGATTGTTCTCTTGCCATCTCGGGGGAGGCAACCAGCTGTGGAGGTATGACGCGGTATGTATACACCAGAATTGTCAATTTGCTATCCTTACATGAGTATGTAAGGACTTCTTTAGGGCGCCTTCAAAGTAGTCGGAAAGTGCGACGGCACCGCGGTTGCAGCGCCGCCGCCGCGCTGTGTTGTTGTTCCATGGCAATAAGTGACGCGCGGCCGGAGCGTGGTTGTAGCGCGGCAGTCGAGCGGCTCTTTGCGGCTAGTTTGTAGAAGCCCTAAGTTATATTTACGTTAATTAATTTATGTGAGCGCTCCTAGTGTAGCTTACAGTGTATTTAAATACTTTTATAGTTAATAATATAGGTGCATCATATTACACCAGGGTATATAAATATAAACAGGTAAAAATTTTCAAGTGGCCCAAATTTAAAGCTATGAAAAATATTCGAAGAAGTCTCAGGCCGGACTTAGATGAAAATGAAAACTACATCATTAAGTTTTTGAAATATCAATACTCATTGCCAGGGATCGTGACTACAGGCTTAAAAAAAACGCTGTATGCACTCTGTTCAATAGTGTGGCTAATGAGGATCATTAAAAAAAAGGCGCTGCTTTCCTTCCTTGAAGAACTGAGCTTCATCAATAGTTATGGCATCTAATATAATTTCAAATAAGATACGTTTAATCGAAAACCAAGAAGAAAATATGATTAAGGGCGATTTCATCATTCAATATAAAAACTCAGTTCAACTAAACTGAGCTCAGTGTAATCTAGTTTAAAGACCCGTGTCGTAAACATGGGCGACAACAAAAGAATTGAAACTGAGTTTAGCATAAACTAGATTCAATTCATAGCGGTAAAACGCAAAATGAAGCTATAATCTCGATCAGGCGCTCAAACTGCGTTTTCTTTTATATAATCGCGATTAGTTTCTTGGTAAATTTGGCCCTTAGTAGTATTCTTATGTATGTGCGTTTGTGCAACTAAGTAAAAAAAAAACGTTTCGTATTCCAGGACACAAAACAAATAAAGCATGGTACAGACGACCACTGCATCGACTGGAATCCAGCAACTAACGAAGTTTACATCTTCCGCTGCGACCCCAAGCGGAACACTCAGAAATGGACCATAGACTACGTGGATACAGAGATGTTGGCCAAGTGGCAGTCCGTATATATGAGGGTCACGGGGCCCGTTGAGCAGCCATAGACATACGTTTACGTTTTATTGTATTATTGTAGATATCGGGTTAAAGATAGAGTGGTCATGTTATGAGCAATAATGATTGTATTGAAAATCTTCTTTACTTAGAAGAAAACGGCGTGATTTTATGACATGCTGTGTTACGGGAATCGGTATCGGTGTAAGATAAACCTGAGAAATTCAACCTTTATCTGTGGGTTACAATCGCATTTAATATTTTTAAATAGTATTCGAGAACATTATTATTGTTTCTTTCTCTGTTTTTATTTAGACACCTGCTTACTCAGAACTTTAAGTAACTACTATATTTAGGTTCAAAATTTGAAATAATTGTACAATTCATACATAAAAAAGTTCAAATTTAATTGCAATCAATAATTTTTGTCTGTGTGTGTCTGTTGACTTTAAGAGTCTACATTTGATATTTGAGATGGCGGTGATGTATTGAAATTAATTCGAGCTTCTCACGGCTGCAATTTATACACAAACCCCGTATATCGCTTTTTCTATTCAAATTATTAAAATAATTAAAATCCATTACGTGGTTTTGGAGGATCTACCGGATAAATAGACATACGTGGAAAGCTACATTGTCATAAACTATGTTGAGATTAATACATTTTAGGGCCGATTCACACCGAAGTGTTAGCAGCTGTCAGCGACATAAAGAAACCGGCAGAGCGGTCGGCTGCTGGCAGCCGCGCCTTTCAAGCGATATTAGTCTTATAAGTATGTTGACACAGTTTCTTTTTTTTTTCCTTTTCGGCTACTGAGCCGGTATCGACTATTCTACCAGTGGCATGTGGTGACAGCAGTGCCGTGAGGAGCCAAATTTGTTAACTAACATAGATTTTAAATACCCTGCAAAATTTTGATCGTTTTGATCCCGTGGAGGGTCGGAGTGAATCTAATGACTTATAGTGTAGTGTGGTAGTTAGTACGCAACGACCGACAATTACCTATAGGTCATTGGACTCGCTCAGCTGATGTTTATTTAAAGAAAATAATTTTGTACATGCGTATATTAATTCGAGTTTTAGAAAAAAAATACTTTATTTTTTTGTTTTATCTTCACAAATCGGTAGTGTTTCATGTACCGGATTGATCCACTACAGGATTAAAACGATCAAAGTTAAGCCGTGTATATAATATGACAACGCAGACAAAACATTGATATTTAATAAATTACACACCTGGCAAATTTAGGTAGAAGTTGGACTATTTTAGTTGAGAATTACGTCAATAGGAAATGGAAGTTAATAGGAAGGGGTATTCAGTTTTGGGAAGCATTTTGTGCAAGTCGGAAGAGTAGGAGTTCGAAGAACATAAAAAAAGATATGGTCCAATGTATCATCATCATGGCCTGACTGTCACATCGCGCTGTCAGTTTAAGATTAATTTTCACTTTGAAAGTGCTCGCCGCGTCGCTGCCAATTCATATAATAAAACTGCCCAGACACTCGCGTTTCGACGATGAACAGTTTTCAAGGACCGTTTTATGTTTCGCGACGGTGAAACAATTTTACGTTCAGCGACCAAGCAGTCTTCGTTACTCAAACCAGTCTTCGAATAACTTGATGCGATATTTCATTGTACTACTAAGAAAATAACGTTGAGAATCCATTGATTCAACTAACACACTTGTCGCGTCATCGTTCTTATCGTTTCAAAACCAGTCCTCGCAATGAAAAATGAACTTTATAGCTATGAAATATAGCACAAATTTTATTGTGACTCTGAAACCGTCCTTAAACTAGTTGCGACAGCGAACGTTTTCTGCAACTACTTCACTCAACGATAGTTTCGTCTTCAAACCAGTCGCGATGAGGACCGTTTTTAAGAACCGGTCGTCGCTAGATCGGTTGCGTTTCATCCGTCAAAAATTCGATAACGGCTCACCACTACCTGACACTGCGATCAATACTATTTATTTCTACTAAATAGCGCCAGGGCCTTACAAAGCACGACCAACATGATTGACTCTATCTTTATTCGATGTTTTTATGCTAATGTATTTATTTGACGTCTTGTAGGAATAAGTGCGTCGGACGAAAGGTGAGACTGGTCTGTGTCTATTATTTCCGTTTTGAGTATCCTCAAAGATGAATCTCGTATTTTTCACTAGCTGTATCTTCTACAACTGGGGCCAAGGGTCGGCTTCTGAAAGGAAGGCTCGGTCCCGGTATGATAGGCAAAAAAGGAACGGGGTTGGTTTTTATTCAGTAAGAGTCTGACACTATCTCCCGCCCCGCTTAAGGGCGGGGGGGATGTCATTGGATGATTGTACCTATTAAAAAAAAATCCCATGGAAGGTCGATCTGGTACATGAAGCACTATTGATTTGTAAAGATAAAGTACTTTTTTTCTAATTTCGAAGTAATAAACGCATGTACGAAATTATTTTCTGTAAGTAAACATCAGTTGAGCGAGTCCAATGACCAATGACAATGGTAGTTGTCGGTCGCTGTGTGCTTACTACCTACAGGTTACAAATCGCAACACTATGTTTAATGTACCGGATTGACCCTCCACGGAATAAAAACGATCAAAAATGTTTTTTTATGTAAAGTTTGTGGCAGTATTACAAATTTCCATCTTGAATTTGAAGCGAAAAAGTATAGTGACCGCCGTTCCTCTTTACTACTAAAATATAAATTATTGCCCCTGGTTTCCTCTGAACTCCTTTAGAAATCATTTCCATTTGCAGATCGTGTATTTACTTAGTTATGTCATATTTCTTCTATTTATTCTCGTCTTTACTCTGATGCGCTTTTGATATCGCTTAGTAGGCTGACTAAACGTACGTAACGAAGGTCCTATTAATCTTAATAGGATTGAATTACTAGTAAGATTCTGGATGAATGCATTGGTGTTTAGATAAAAAATAGGGCTGTTACAGATTGGGCATATTTTTTAGCGGAAACCAAGATCTTTGCTCGCGGTTTTAATAAAAAAACACGTTTAGTGTGTAATTGCCCTAATGATAATAAGTTTCCAATAACAAAATTGAGGTTGTCTTCTCACTTACGAATTACTTTATTATGAATTCTGAAAAGTTAAGACGCTTAATTATCTTCAATGTTGCTAACAATAAAAATTACCAAAAAAAAATACTATGACAGGAAATTAATTAATTGTAACTAGCCTAGACATGTAGGTATAAATAGAAAATAAGTAGGCATGTATTAAAATTTTGAATGTTGATGTAGTGTTGCCCGTGGTCGCAATTTACAGTTGGTAGCTATATACTTGTTAAGGCCTTTGTTCTAATTTTGAAAAGGTCTGCGATGGGCTGTGTAATTATTTTATACAGAACTTAATGTTGCTTGCACTTCAAAATAAACAGTTTTTATTAATTTAAAAGTTAGACTTGAGAAGTGAAAAATCTGTTCTTTTTTTAAATTTATCGTTGTAGAGTTTTTGCTATGTAAATTATACAATTTTATTTCGTCTAAATAATTTTAAAAGTTGATAAAATTATTCTATTCAAGTTATCTACTGGTGCTACTTATATTGTTCTGTGCTGTTCCAGCAATGATTTTCAAGTAAAAAATGTCTTTTATTCCTTATATTAATATAAATGATTATTTTCTTAATCAAATAAGTACTTTATAAAACTTTTAAAAACTATATACACTATATAATGTGCTTTATTGATGAGTGTTTTACTTACAATTGTTAATATTTTTATGCTTGAATTCGACTGATTTTTAATCGATGATATATAATCATAACGTTCTAATTTTATCATAAATGCATTTAAATCTAAAGTTATAGATGATCTGCGAATTCTCGCGTAAAGTAAAAGGCCATTACTTTTTATGCTTAGGGTTAATCTTACACTTAATATTATTATTTTTTAAGTAGTTACTGCTATGTTCAAACAAGAGAAAAACATGGTGGTCATTATGTTTGATTTTGACAATGCGTCAAAAATTTTTTTGACAACTGACGACTTTGGCGAGTTGTCTAACTTACCGCCAAACTTGTCAGTTTGACAACCTTATCTATCACTTTTTTTTTGTTTTGAGTCCTGTGATTTGTTAAGGTCATCCAATATTCACTGCAATATGTATTCTAAAGTAATCTCTGTAATATGATTAAAATTATAATAACAAGGCACGCATTTTTAGCAGCATAATAAATTTATCATTACCATAGTTAGTATTGTGTGTTCGTATTAAGGACATTTTATAGTCGAAATTAGCCATCGTCAAGTATTTTATTTTTATAAAATTAATATATTTCTATTATTGTGTTATTAAAATAAAATTTGCTAGTGCAACACCACAGATGTCATGAGTATCAAACTCACAACTTCAAGTTCATATTTGGATTCAAAATTCAAGTTAATTATAAATTTTTGGAATTAAATAAAGTGCGAAAATGGGTACGCTCGGGGCCGTAACTATCACCTTAACAGTGCGCTGAGTGCGAATGGTTTTTACGTCAACGCGATCGAAACTTTATTGCGTTTGGCTCTTTGATTGGTTAAGAGTTTAGAGCGGGCCAATCGGAGCGCCGAACGTCATAAACGTGTCCATCGGGTTAACGTAAAACAAAGACCCTAGCCAAGTTACAATCGTTTCGTTAAGCGTGAACGCTTCGAGTTGGCTAAACCTTTTTTTTAACGAAACGATCGTAACTTGGCTAGGGGGCTGGTATTATCGTTATTAGACTAGAAATTCTATCACATCTGCAGAGTTTCACTAGCTAATTCAGTTTGATTTTCTATAAATATAGGTGTATTAATTAGAATCGATGTTACAAAACTTATACAATGTGTAGTAAAATTTTGACATCACATATAATTGTATATCTTCCAAATGTTTTAGTGTTATAAATATTGTATTTTTCTAAATGTATGCTTTGTTAGAGGCAAGGGTGGGCTTTGTATGATGCCATTGATTGGTCGATAGTGTGAAGTGTAGTTCACGATAAATCTTAGGGCCGGTTTTTGAATTAAGAATTTGGAGTGAAGAATAAGTCGAGTTCTTGGCGGGATTTTTTGACTGGTTGGCACTGGCTGAATGCACAAACCAAATAAAAAAAAATTACTTGTCAATACTTTATTCAGAAAACTATTGACGTAAGGATGTTATAAATCTATTAAAGTCTCGGCTTTTGTCTCCTGTAATGTACTATCTGCTGCCAGCGGCGTCGCCCGTTAGAAAATAGGAAATTGTCAAAAACGAACATACTCTCTGATAAGATAAAAAGTATTTTATGTGCTATTCTAGATTATGGTACACCGGTGTGCCAAATTTCATTCAAATCCGTTTAGGCGTTAGATCATACAGAAATAACAAACATACACATGCACACACACACTTAAAACTGTCGCCTTTATAATATTAGTGTGATTGAGAAAGGAAGAATAAAAATGTGCCAGGTTTTCATAGTAATAAATACTCAACTTCAAATCCTTAATTTAGAAATCGGGGTTTAGTTCGTGAATGGCTTAATATATTAGTAGTACACAAAATTAAGAGTGCTTAACCGTTTTTATATCCGACAAACACCATCTATTCCGCCAGGGTCGCACATCCACGACCGAATACTTAATTCCGTCAGCTCTTCCGTCACCTATGGGGATTGTAGAGCTAAACGATATGGAGTACCCAGTCGCAAACACACGTCCCTGGCGAATAGCAAAAAGTTAAGGGGTTAAAATAATGTCGTTGAAGATATCCTACTGTTCAAGGTTCTGATGATATTTGCCAAATGAGGCAGTGAGTATTATATAACGGTTTTGACGTTGTTACAGCCATCATTTCGCATTTTTGTACAACATAGGCTATTGTGTAGTCAAGTAGTTACGTCTGTTACTAAATATACTATATGTTGTGCCGACATATTTTTAGTATAAACCTATTGTTGATTTGTTTGTTTGTACGAGTTTATTCCATTGTGAAACATATCACTAGTTGTATATACAGCACTTTACTTTTATTTGTATATTGAAAATAAATTATTTTTATAAAGCAAATATAGTGGTTTTTTCTTTTGGCTTCACTCTTCTGGATTGTCCTGCAGAAAAATGCCTTCGCTTTAGTAGAAGTTTCGTCAAAATTGGTTCAACCGTATCGGAGATTACCTGGAACGAACATAGAGCAGGACCGGCACACAGACAAAAATTAAAAAAATGGATTTTGTAAAAAAAATCATTCGAGGGTATAATACAACCCAATAAGTGTCGAAAAATACAAAATCGTTTTATTAGTATCATCTTAATGCATTTTTGACGCTCTTTCCAATGGTCGAATCCAATAAGTGGAATTCGCAACAGAAAGAAAAATACTTGAGGTAGTATAATGAAGTGCCCACGTTTAGTCAAAACTTAAAAACTGGTGGTTTTTTTTTATTTTTCGACACTTATTGGGTTTTAATACCCTCGCATTATAAAAAAAAATGTAAGGAAAAAATGCTTTGCATACTTAAAAAGAAAAAATATCACCTAACGAAAATAAACTAAAAAGGTTGGTTACCCAATGCATAAACCCATCTCATCAGTGCACGCGACTACGTCACCGCCCGCCGCGTTCGTTCTTCAACTCATTCCATCTCACTCTAACATGGCCCTACGCGGGCGCCCGCGCCGCTCACAATTATGATGACGCAATTTCAGTTTTCGTCGCGTAACCGAGACAGTAACATGTTTCACAAACATCTAACGTTTAAGTGTGTGAGTGTTGTTACGTAGGTAGTAATCACAATCGACAACAAAGCCTTATTACGCGTACATCAATAAGAACACTTGGTCATGTGTTATTGTGAACGTTACGAAAGCTTACGAAAAGTCCAATACCAAGAAAGATTTGCAAGTACCTACATGAATCAAAACCTACCGGCGTGGAGTGGGTAAGTAGTAGTTCAAATAATTACTGTAAATGGGCTGGAATGGGCTGATTCCATTTTTGAACTACGCTCATTGTATTACTGATAACGAACGTTAAAAAAATAAAAAATTATTAATTAAAAATTGATTGGTTTTTGCCGTTTTGCACGGACGTGGCGCATAATTCTCACAAAATTAATTATCTTTGTTAATCTTTAACTTGTGCCTTTATCCGGCAAATAAAAAGTTTTTCTTTCTTTCATTTCAATTCATTTCATTCCTGTGCGCTTGTTTGTTTACAACTTACAGTTAGTTTTGATACTTTGATAACAGTTCAGGCACGCAATTAGACAGTTCAAAGCCTGGTAAATTGTGAGGGTTAGTTAGAATCTTTTCTTTTCCTAAGTAGGTACCTCGACGGTTCATAATCATGTGTGTTCGAGAAAAGTTTATTTATACCCAATAGTAGCCAGTACCTCTACCATGAGTTTTAAGCAATAGTATTCGTCGCTACTCGATATCGACGCCGTAAATAATTTGTATGGTAAATTTTGGTTCTGCAAGTGACCGCTAGAGGCGCTGCAAAATTTGCCATACAAAATATTTACGGTGTCGATATCGAGTAGCGACGAATACTATTGCTTAAAACTCATGGTAGAGGTACTGTTCTCGAGTTGTGCTAGTTACGCACATACCTACCTACCATCTTCTACGGATCCTAACAAAACTATCCTAAAAAGGCGATTAGTACCTCTACCATGAGTTTTAAGCAATAGTATTCGTCGCTACTCGATATCGACGCCGTAAATATTTTGTATGGCAAATTTTGCAGCGCCTCTAGCGGTCACTTGCAGAACCAAAATTAGCCATAAAAAATATTTACGGCGTCGATATCGAGTAGCGACGAACACTATTGCTTAAAACTCATGGTAGAGGTAGTGTAGTCAACTGACAGTTACTATTTGTTTACGATTTAAATACAGAACTGGGTACCTACTTACGAGAATGCGCGCGGCGCGCGCGAGCGGCGAGTGCAAGTACCTACTACCTACCCTACCCATAATGGATGTGTCTTAAAAATGAATTTGTCCATCTAACTTAATGAAACTATATCGAAAAAACATCCGTCTGTAATACACGTTCTGTGCCGTGTAAATTATTACCATAAATTCTGACGGTCACGATTTTTTGTTACTTTTGTCTAATGTTTAAGAAAGACATCCTGGGGGCTTAGGTACTCTTGAGTTTAATTCCGATCGGTCGACATTGGAATTGTGACGTCTCGTACTCTTGAATTCGATGCTAGCGTCAACGTACGCAACTTTAGACCTACTTTCAGCGTATGAGTAATAAAAGGAAGATTTAAAGACTAGTTACTATTTTTTTGAGGGTGTTAAATCATTTAGTAACTTTTCCCGCTCTGCGTGGACCGAGAAGGAGTGTCAAACTTTTACCCACCTTTAAGGTGGAAAATCATCAGAAATCAGAAATTCACTCTTTTGTTCCTCATTGCATTCCAGGGCCCCGGGTTTTCCTTTCAGAAGCGAACCCATGGCCCCAATAGGCTTCGACGCTGCTGGGACCCTACGGTTTTGCTGACATTCCTTGAGACTTATCAAAACCCTTGTGTGCGTGTTCCTGTCTGTGTGTTTCTTCATTTGTACTATGCGTTCCAGGGTGATCCTGGGATTAATTATTATTCTTTACATAGAGTTTTACTTCTTTTACTATATTAATTAAGTGGGGGATAAAATGAAACCATCTTATATTTTAATACTTTTTTATTACATATTCCATTAGAATACTTTCTATTATTATCGTACATGCTTGCGTCTGATCAGCACGCACCCTCCCGACTAACAGAGTATGACTGTGGACTATCTATACACATTCAGAGTATTTTAATGGGGTCTATGCACCATATCTACATACAAATTAAATGCATTACGAGGAAATCAGTTCTACATGTAAATGCTTCGTGTGAAGATCGTACACTGTAAGCTCTCTAAAGTAATCTAGAAGCTGAAGTCTATGGATGTCAATGGCCGCACGTTATCTATGGAGCTGGTTCTCCCATCGATTTTCCCGCCAAAAGTTTGAAAACCGTTTATACGCAACAGTCGAAAAATCGCCTGAATATAATTCAAACACAATTCATTTCAATGCTCAGACTATATTCAAACGATGGAAACCTTTCAGTAAAATCCCTTTCAATTTGATATATTACAATTCATCGTAATCCTAAGATCCTTATCGGGTTACATTATAAATAATTCAAGCGTAAAGATATGTACAATATTTTTACAGATTACATACTCAATTAAGTACCTATTTACAAATTAGAATTCTTTATACATCATAAAAAAGATAACATACCGCTCTAAATATCACCATGAAATCAATAACTACATTCACAATAGATATATTATTATATTATTAATTAATTTCAAATAAAAATACACCTTAAAGTTCTAAATAAAGAGTAAGACGTATTACATTACAGTATTGCTTCTTTTAGTCACATTTTCCAAAATATCACCAACGCGCGGGCCTTCAGCGCCCGTCCCGATAGATTCGAATTTTGAATTTTTTTCACCAAATCTATACTTTTTTTGTAAAAAATATTCTCATCCTATCACCGGCCACTCAGTCACCTATCATTAAAGTATCTCTAACACAGAATAGACACCACATTTTAAATGAGACACATTTATGGACATATACTATAAATATCTACTTTTAATTACAATTTGTGCTTCTCGCTGACTTATCGTTAAGGAAACATCCTACGAATCACAATAGTATTAACGTTCGTAACTGCGTAATGGTAGCCACACACGTTACCGTATACTTGCGCAAGTTAAGACTTGCACAAGTATACTGAAACGTATGTTGGAAGATACTTGCGCAAGTTTCTGCACAACCCACGTTTCAGTATACTTGTGCAAGTCTTAACTTGTGCAAGTATACTGTAACGTGTGCGGCTACCATTTGACTTCTCACGCTGCGTATTGTGGTGCAGGCGCGTTTTGTCCCTCAGCAGCTACTTTAGGGGAGTGGAAACAATAAATCAGTCTCTAGTAAATGTTTTGTTAAGTCAGCAAGAAGTTTGTTCCTAAACGGTTACGATAAGATCTACTGTTCGATTATTGCACAACACATGCAGAATGTACGTATTACGTTGACTGTTTTTTTTTAATTAGTTTATTTTTTATTTAGTCTATTTAATTCTTTTTATGATGTCATGCTACTTTTGGGGATTACTGTATTCTACTGAGAACTCTGTCGCTCCGAACGGGTAAAATGGTTTCACTACTTTACTGAAAACACACGACGTCTAATAGAAATTATTTTCTTTTTTTGGGGCGGTAAGATTTTATGTTTTTGTTTTTTTTTTTCAACAATGAAGTTATGTAAAGAGTGAAAATAAAACATTCCATTTCTTTGACGTTTCGAGTGAAAGCCTAGTCAGTCTTTCTAAGTCGGCCATGTCAAGATTTGTTTTGTTTTCACATAGTTTCTACATTTTGGCGGCACTTGAAAGTTTATCATCTGAACCACATCTACCTATATTACAAAAATCGCACATGATATTATCACACTTTGAATAACAAGATTGAAAGAAATAGTCGCTTTCAAGTTCACGCCAAAATATTGAGATCTGATCTCTACAAATTTTATGTTTCAAGCCAGTCAGCGATACGTGGCAAGTTCCCTAACAAGCAAAAAATATAGACGTCATTTAATTTGAAGAGTCAGATACATTAGAGGATATAAAATACAAAATTATTGCTAAATAGTGTTAGTATTGCGAAGTAAAAAGACCTTAGGTCTATAAAAGGAACAACTACAAGAATAAAATATACGTATTTTTATTTACAAATACCTAAAATATGTAAGAGTAGAACAAAATATTTGGCTAAAACTTAATAGGAATACATGGATCTTGATATAAATTATAACGTCTTATGTGATTTACGTATATTATAATATTTGAAATAAAATATGTTAAAAAAATATTTCATTGAAACAACATAGAAAGTTAAAATTGTGATTGCGTATTGAGTATTTTGGTTCCATGAATTTTATAAGTATTATGCTCAGTTAGTCGTATTATTATATTTTTTTATTATTTAAGTTTATTTATTTATGACTCGGTACCCTGTAGTGAGTTGTTACGAGATTCAGTTCAGTCAAACGATGAAAGGGCATAAAGTATGTAAAAATAAAGTATGAGCTTTGTAACGCCTCAGTACGAAATGAAAAAAATAATTTACACTCTCGACATAGAATTTCTTTCGGTTTCCAGTCAATCTTAACCTAACCGTAAGCTTAAATTACAAAACTTTTATTTCCCACTCAGTCCTAGCATTAACTCCCATTATTCGTAACCATCAGTAACACAGCGATCACAGGAGCCTCTTTTGTCTTTCCTATCCACGTTTATACACTTCAGTCCAATAAAAAAATAGTTAAGAACTAAATACCGGTGTTCCAAATTTGAAACTTCACTTTGATATAAAATGGCCAGTTTCAAATCTGAAAATCAAAATGGCGTTGATTTATGGCACGTTAAAATTATGAGCGGTGTCGCGCTCTCCCACTCTTTCTCCGTTTTCTTCTGCTGTCGCGTACAAAGACGATGTTCGCGGGGTCATCGGCTAGTTGGGGGTACTTAGATACAGAATGGACGTCTCTGGCTACCCAACCATCCACGATTCCATGTGAGATAAGTTCTTCTTTCTCTTCTTCCGTCCACGTCCCCCTACCCTCCCAGCCAGCTGCTACAAGAGCCTTCTCTCGTTCCCAGGCCCTGGCAGCTGCTCGTTTGTGAGCATGTTTCAAAAGTTTGATACGCTCTTGGTTGGGATCTACACCATAACGAAGCACGATGACCGCTTGCGCAGAGCCCTTTCCAACTGCATGAACTCGTACCTGAAATTGAACATTATTCTGTTGAGTTTGAGGTATTTAGTGGAAAGTATTTTTTTTGTTACATATCATTTTTTTTTGTATCCTCGAAAATATAAACAAAATATATAATACCTCTAATCCTTGATCGTTTGTTTCATCTTGCGAAACGTTGAATTTGCCCGAGAGCCTTCTGAGTTCTTCCAAGTCATCTCTGATCTTCAGCGTATTGTCCTTCACAAAGTAGAATACATCCTGGTCGTGGATATTGAAGTGGACGTCTAAGAAGTATGAGTTATTGAAGACTGTTGTGATCACGTCTTCAACAACATTGTTCGCTCCGTCGACGACGCTTATCAACGCTTTTCCATCAACCCTTGATATTAAAACCCCTTCGCCAAACACTCCTCGTTTGTAAGACACTCTTGGTAGAAGATTCCTTGTGATCGGTTCCATTTTCAGTAGTGGTGTTGGGACAAAGTTCATATCTGCTAATTTGTGGCTTATCTGGAAAAGAAAGGGAATATAGTTAAGTTTATTAAGGGTCTAGCAAATATTTATGTAGAATTGTAGATGTAAGTTCTAAACGATGAGAACATACCTTTTCAATGATACATTGTAGTCCAGACAAAACTTCGAAATCAGGAGTTAATCGAGGCGCAGTCAGTTCCACTTTCGGTTGGAAGATCATATCAGTAATGTATCTTGATCCCATCATCTTGTTCAGGTCGTATCCGTACAACTGCAGCCAAGCGCTCAAATCCGTCATGTAAGGAGTATTTTGATTTCTATTTATTGGATCATTGTTCTTAAACCGGTAAATGAAGATATCAGTTGGGAGATGAAGTTTACTCGCCAGATGTTCCCAGCTCGGAGTCATCCATTGACCGACTACGGGATCGTATAACCGACCATCTAAGTAAATTAGATTAGTATAATAGTCATAAATGCCTCCTTGGAAGTCTACGGGCACATAGAATTCGGGGTTTGTGTCTTTCACGATCTTTCCGAAAGGACTGCGCTTTATTTCTTTCACAATCTCACCATTTACATCGAATACTACGAGTGGGGATCCATTTTGATCTGTGGCAACATAGAATCGTTGGTCTTCTGTTTCAATACATGTTAAGAAATCTCTTTGGTCGTATAGATAACGTACTGTTTTTCCAGATTTTGTGAAATGAACGTGCGTTACTAGGTTCGGAGTTTGTGGGTTAGCGTAGAAGAATTGAGTGACATTGCTCTTGTCGTCTTTCCATGCTACCAATCTGTTCCTGTCATCGTAGTAGTACCACATTTGGAACTTGTCTCTTTCAGAGGCGTGCACGAATTGACCACGGGAGTTGTACCTGTATTTCTGTTCACCACGCCTGATAACGAAACCACGGCCGTCGTAGCTGCTGTATTCAATGTCGCTGTATTGGACAACTCGATCACCAATATCGTAGCCTAGGTATCGTTTCTCTCCGTGTTCGATCACTCCGATCACGTTGCCATTCTCATCAAACACGTACTTCCAGTCATCCTCAGATCCTACTACTTCCATCAAGTGTCCATCGTAATTATAACTAATTCGTTCATTCGATGAAGTGTCGCCGATCATAATCTTCTTCGATTTTATCCTGTTTCTTGAGTCATACTCTAATTCAAGACGAAACACGTCGAAGGCTTTAATGTTCATCAGGATAGTCTTGACTCTGCCTCGATCATCGTAATCAGTTATGGTGAAGTATTGTTTACTTGTATCCTGCATCACTGATCTGTTAAACGTGTTTCTGTAAATTCTCAAATCGCTGAGTGCTTCAAGAATACCAAGGTTTTGATTGTACTTCATTCTTAGTTGTGGCATTTCCTTGCTATTGATATTAACATCAATTGTGGAAAGCCGAGCGTTGCCGTCGTACTGATATTTGAAATGAGCGTTGTTCAGATTACTCTTGGGACTGAATTTCATCTTCTCATCTTTAAGAATTCCGGCGTGATATTTGTAATCTTGCCTCAGTTCGTAGTCGGAATCGGTAATTTCGACATTCTTTACAAGATGTGTGTTTTCATGATAGACGTAGCGGATAGCAGAAGCGCCTGCTAATACCATTTCTAGCTTTCCGCTGTTATCATAAACGTACACAATTTTACCAGATTGATGCGGGAATATTTTTGAAAGAATGTTGCCATCATCGTTGTATAAGATTTCGTAAGGATGCCGGTTCATTGGGGAGAAATACTGGTACTTAAAGTAGCCTAACGATGTCATTAGAGCAAACGTATGAATATGACCTCGTGGAGTAGTCAAATTTTGGAGTGCACCAGAATCGTCGTAGTCCAGTAGATAATCGCTACCTCTAGGTGTTGTTACTTTTAGTGGAAGTGAAGTGAACATATCCCTAAAGGAGTAAGCTAAGGATGATCCATCGCCGTAACGAATCTCGTTAAGTCTGCCTGCTCGATCAAATCCATATGTTTCATTTAGATCACCCCAACTCCATTTCGTCAATCTGTTGAACCTGTCGTAATCAAGTACTACTTCGGCAAATATTCCGTTGGTAGGTCCAAATCTAACTGGTCTCGCAGTTCTGTCATAGGTAACATTCAAGAGTTCCACTTTATCATCCATGAATACAGCGATTGTTGACGAGTCTCTGTCATATTCCAGGGTAAGTAAGTTTTCACCGTTTACTCTTAGTTTACGTCCAACTTGTGCGATGGATTTGCCACTTCTCGCTTTGTTTAGAAGTTTTCGCAAGAAGAACCGCCATTCGAATCTATTAGCCAGGTCGCCACCTACTTCAGTTCTTTGTTTTGCTGGGATAGGGAAGCTTTCTCCCAATATTGGATCAACTTCAGCCAAAACTGTATACGGAACTGTGTCCGTAGATATTACGTGACCCCAAGGCATGCTGGAAGAAATGCTACTGTCAGATGAAATAATAGTTTTCTGTTCCGCTTCACCAGTACGAGTGTTCACTGAAGATCCCTTGATCAAAATCGAAACAGGTTTCTTATTGTTTTCAGTAATGCGAACAGTAGCGCCCTTGATGCTTAGATCGAAGTTCAGATTGATGATTCTACCAGTGGGCGTCACAGCAGATGTCAGACGTCCGAATTCATCGTACTTGTAGACGTAACTTCTTCCCGTACTGTCGTACTTCGATTTGAGTAACCCACTTGGACCATAGTAGTCAAACGTTACATTGAAGTTGTCTGGAGTCCTCAGTTCTTGGAGCATCTTCATCCTGGACATCTTTAGTCTGCATTTTTGCCCCTTCGTGTTTTCAATAGAATTAACTGAGGTTGAGTAGTCTCTAAGCAAGAACACTTTATTGCCGGCTGCGTCAGTAACAGTGCTGAGTTTGCCATTGCTGGTATTGACGGTGTAAGTAAAGACATAGTTGTTCTCTCCAGTCAGGATATTCTTACTTGTGATATGTTGGCCGAATCTGTTGAAGATGTAAATTTCTTGCGTATCAGGTGAATAGATCTCGTATTCTCTTGCTCCGCTTGCATCCGGTATACTTGCCATAACTGATCTAATCCTGTAATTAGCTTGATCTGCGATGTGAACGATGCCGTCGGGACTGACAATGACAGCCGAAATAGTATTAAACTTCGAATTAGACGCCAAGAAGTGATCAGCTTCAAAACAGTCACAGCCTCTCTCTAAGCAGTTGCATTTCGATTCAGCGCCAGCGTACAGAGAAATCTTGCCATCAGTGGTGATTAATCGAACTCTGTTGATTCTCTGAGAGTCGCTTTCAGCTACATATAAATCACCAGCAGATCCAAAAGCGATACTTTGCGGCATTACTAACGTAGCGTACGTTGCCAATTCAACATCGATACCGGTCATGGGTGACGGGCAGTGGAGAGGTCTTCCAGCAATCACTTTCACTCTACCATCTGGAGCCATTTGTAGAATCATATGATCGTCTATGATATGCAAGCTGTTATCTAGTGGGTTGATAGCGAGTTCTGTGGGCCAACGGAGGTGGACTTCTTCAACGCTAAGCGTGCCCTCACATGGGATAGGTTTCCAATGAGCTCTGTGCATGTGGTTACCAATAATAGTAGTGATGATACCGTCTCTGTCTACCATTCTGATATTCGTTCCATCAGCGAAATAGACGATGTTGTCGATAGAAACTGCAACTCCTTTAGGGTAGGCCAGCTTAGCATCCCGTGCTAACGCTCCATCGCCACAATGTGCTTCATCACCAGGCAGACATCTTTCTCCAGAACCGACAACAGTCTCCCAGTTGTGTTCGGGGTCTGTGAAGTCTTCCGTGTTGCGGACTCGAATGATTTGATGGGATTCTGGGTCTGAGATGTACAAGTTCCCGTCCAGAGGTGACAGCGCCATGTGGTACCGGTAGGAAACTCGAGTGGCACTGAAAAAGAAACAAGAAAAACGTCAGATTTTAGACGAAAATTCATCTTTGACAAAATAAAATAAAGATATTTAAATTGTAAAACTTACTTCAACTTGACCACTGTCCGCACAGTCCCGTCAGGACTGATCTTTCGAACAAGATTAAAGTCTCCTACAAAGATAGATCCATCAGGAGCTGCGGCTAAGGCTACCGGAGCTAAGAGTCGTTGCCTGGACGCCACGCCCGTGCATTCATCCCCACATTCCAGTTCACGTTGACGACCGTCACCCATTGTTGTGATGATAACGCGAGGCTTGTGTTTCAAGTATACGTTAGTTCCGTCTCCCTTTTGGAGAATGCCTGAAAATTAATAAAAAAAATATATTAATCATTAGGTTTTAATAAAACGTGGAATTTAGTTCAACCAAAAATGCCATAATTCTTACTAATTATTAAGATCATATTATTCTAGAACATTGCGTATTGTGTTCATTCAGCAAGATCGATTGATGTCACTGAAGAGGTCAAATATCTGAACCACTTAACGGATTACATGGCTTTGTACTTAGGCTGCAAAACGGTTAGATATACTAAATCCCGAAACGAGACGCTTTAAACCCCCGTGCCCGTGGTAAAGGGCTTTAGAACATAGGCCCGTGTACTCGTAGGTTGTAGATCCGTAATCCTTACATTCTGCCTACATAAGATGAAACACTAAGTTAATTTACCTTCATGGAAGTTGTATCTATGATGAATATCCAAATTCCAGCCACCAACGTCAGATATGCTCATGTCCTGTCCACTTAGTTTGGTTGTCTGCACATTCCAAATGACATCTTTACAATCTGTGTACTGATAGCCAACTTTCACTAAAGCTGTTGTTACTCCGTACACTCTCTGCTTGTATACATTGAGGCGATTCCACGGATACGTGAACTTGATGACTGGATCCGCTTCGAAAGTCTTCTTGAAGAGTATTCCTTCAATTGTTATCCTCAGATGGATGAGCGCTAACGTAGATGGGATTTTCTCAGGAGTGAGTTGTAGTTGGATGGTGGAGAGGTAGCCAGCCGCTCTGGAGCTGTGATACACCAGATGTAGACCAGTACCAGGTATTTCGAGACTTTCTTGGATGACCTACAAAGAATATTTGATTACATTAATGGAATATAATGATCTCACAGGTTGATAGAAACTTTACAGAGTCAAAAGAAATATATGTCTTCAAATAAAGATTCTTATGTTCAAGGACACATTTAAATCAACGTAGTTTCCAAAGACGATTGTCAACATGAAACAAAGAGTAAGTAAAAGCGGTTTTTCTAAATCATACCTGAGATTCAGCCAATATAGCACTCTTGTCGGGACAAGCTCCTTGGAAGCCGTGTTTCCACGTTGCCAGTACTACAGGTTTCATCGTATCGTAATCATGAGCAAGACAAGCCTGTGGAGGACCCATGTTGATCTTCTCATCCATTGTCGTCATTAGGACTGTGTCGATTATCACAACCTGGAATAAATTTCTAAGTATTAGATGGGTAGTATGGAATATTTTGGAGGGACTCCCAGATTGTTGTGACATTGATATCATTGATTTTGGTTTTGAATGGAGTTTATAAAGTAAACCAGCGGTCCTTCGCGGTTTCTCCGCGTCCCTGGTTACTGTTCCACTCCTATTGATTGTAGCGTGAGGTCATATAGCCTTCCTCGATAAATAGGCAATCATACACCAAATATATTTTTCAATTCGAACCGTATTCCTTATAGTTCCTGAATCTTGAGATTAGCGCGTTCGGCCAAACAAACTCTTCGGTTTTAAAATAGTATCAATACAGGTAGAACAAAGCAGTTACTAAGTTTAATCAAGTCTGCAATCGCCCTATCTTTATAGCCTTGGGTTAAATTACAATTATAAAGCCTTTATAGGTCCTATAAATAATGCATTCATTAATGAAAGTCCAAGTAGAGGTATGTTGAGTAAATTATTGGATTCAAAACACTGCAAGGCATAAGCGTGTTTTAAATAAAGATTTAAGAAAAATAATAGAGTCATAACATTTTTAACGTCCTTACGGTTAATCGCTGGTTTGCATGCTTAAGGCTAGGAAAAAATATACCTAATCACCTTGTGTGAAGTTCGGTTGAAAGTTGCTTGAATATTTAAAGACTAAATCAAGCATGTCTGGGATTGAGCTAAGGTTTTTACAAGACATGAAATATAAACAAGTTAAGAACTCAACTTCGAATAAGCTAACGTCTCGAGGCGTCTTGAAAATTACGAACTTGTTATTTTCAAGTTACTGTAATGTGGCGTTGTTTTAACAGAAGGCGTATTGTGTACAAGTAATCAGATTTCACGTCTAATCTGAAATGTAGATTCATAATTTTGCAAATCGTAACACAAGATGGTGACCTTATTAAAACACTAGCTTTTCAAGCGATTTCGTTCACGTGAATATCGGTTATTGCGGACGCCTAAGTCGAAGCCAGATACAGAGACACCTGTGTTCTTTCTTGGGACTCAAGCTTAATCTGTACCAAATTTAGTTACTGTAACTAGTTCTGTTAGTTAAACCGTGAAAGCGTAGCAGATAGACAGATCACTGTCACATTTATACAGTTAAAAGTATGTATGTTTAATTACCTCATTCCAAGGCACATAGACGACCTTCGTAGCTCTTTTAAATGGTGCCCTTCCAAAGTTGAGCGTAACGGCTCCCCCTCCATTCACCAGCAGATCAAACCATCCATCTTCTCTGGTCAAGGTGAATCCTTCGAGAGGCGTGTCAGTCGATACTCTGACACCGACCAGACCAGTTCCAAGTAATGTGACCACTCGACCTCTGACTACCGCTGAACGACTAGAAAATCAGGCGATATTTTTATTAGTTTATGGTTAGTGGTATGGGCCAATGTTGGTGATTGGCTTTGTTTGTGAAAAGTTCCAGTAAAAACTTGATTGGTAGTACTGACAAATGTTGGGGATTGGTTGTTCTTTATAAAGGGATGTTATTATAGTTTTTATGAGTGAAAACTAGTATAAATTACATGGGGCTTCTATATTCGTTACTTGTGTGATCTACTTTGACTATCATACAAATGGTTTTTTTAACTAGGGGACTAGAAGTAATTGGATATGTAATAAGAATTTACACCAAAATACAAACATTATAACTTTTAATCGATTCTAAGGGACTATGACTATTCTGTTATTACAATGTAAAATTGTGAATATTTTTATAAAATGTATTCAGATGGTGGGTTAAACAAACGTGATGGAAAGAGTTTTTTTATTTCTTTTGACTTTGCACGGTTTGTGCAGTAAGTCAGTGACTAGAAGACTTTTTTTCCTTTAGAATGCGGATATAACACATTCTAATGTTTTTGAAGTATTTGGCAGCAAATGTATCGAGTCAGCTTTCTCGGCAAGCTTCACTGAGGTAGTCAATACTACAATAAAATTCTCAGTTCTATTTTACCGAGATCGTGCCTGTTTTAATGATTCCACATATTATCCAGTTGCGTAGACACTTGAGATGCAAAACTACATCAATTTTACTTCACAATATCCTCTAGGAATCAATTTGCGAATAATTAAAACAACCACTGAAATCCACTCGAAAAAATCCTGCCAAAAGCTCCAGGACAGAATATTATTACAAACATTTAAATAAAAAGCGAACACAAATTCACAGGACACAAAAGTAGGTAACTATTCACTATAGTAGCACAGCATGCATGACACAGATACATAGAATAAGTACTTATATGTCGCCAATTAAATACATATGAATATAATGTAGGATATATATATATATAGAACGCGTAGATAAACTCTAAGTTAAACAAACACTATCCTACTTTTTTTTCACAAGTCTTACCTCGAATTGAAGTGGTTCCAAAACATACTGCGCAGCGTTAGAAAAACCGAGAGAAATGACAGAATGAGTAAGTATTATTATTGCGTATATTAATTTAGAAACAAGAAAGCTCGGAAACGTTAGTAACAACGACGTTAGTAGATATACGTGTATCACATGCATGTGATGATCTTCTAGAATTTTATCCTCCAATATCAGTACAAATAAATATATTCTGTTCCATATAAGTGTAAGAAAAGAAAGAAAGCATTGTGGTACACTCTTATAATGTAAATAAAACAATGGGATTGACTGGGGCACAACATTGCGTATCTTATATAACAAATATTTATACGGCGCTTGTCGGCTTAAGATTAGCCGGCAAACTAAATATTAGCTAGTTTATTATTTAATGCTTAACCCTAACAGATAACACCGAACATCCAAGTACTCACCTTTCGTTGAAGTTCTCCTGCTTAGCGTAGTTTTGGAGACTACCTTCATCTATGATGAACTTCATCCGTTCGAAGAAAGACGCTGTGATGGCAGGAGGTTGTTTCCTGAGGAGAATATCTGTAGGCTTCGGTGAAGACACGCAGAGCTGACTTCCTTTGCAGATAGGACTTAGACAGCACTCTGGATCTTCACAATCGACGAGGCCGTCTACACAGAATAAACGAATACATTTGTTATAAGTCTTTTATACACAATCCTTGAGTTAAATTGGAGCAGTATATACCTTTGTCGTTATCCTTGGAATCGTCGCAGATTTGTTCTTTGAGTGTCGTACAATCTGGCCCATCCCATCCATCGAAGCATTTGCAGGACCATTGACCGTCATTGGCAACTTTACATTGTCCGTGACCGGCGCAACCTCGCGGACAACCTTCCAGTGTGCAATGCCGACCGTTCCAACCAGATACACAGAGACAAGTCCCGTTTTTACATTGTCCATGATCACTACAGCGGGCATCACACAGCTTAGAAGTACAGAACTCGCCAGTCCAACCGGAATCGCAAACACAGGACTCGCCAACGCATCTTCCATGAAGACCACAATCAAGATCGCAAATCTCTGTAAAATTAATAAAAAGAAAAATTAATTTAATTCGGATACACACAACTTAACAGTATAAATTATCCATTTTTTTAAACAAAAAAATTACCTTTGGAGCAGTCATCGCCAGACCACCGCGCATGACAAGTACAGGTTTGGGTATCGACATCGAATGTTCCATGTCCAGAGCAGTCCGGAAGACATTGCAACGCATCCTTATCCATTGTGGCACAATCGATCCCCTTCCAGCCTTTCTTACAGATACAGGAGCCTTCAATGCAGAAACCATGACCGGAGCAAGTTGGATGTGGGCAGTCGATATCGGCGCAAAACTTGCCTTTATACCCTCTGACACAAGAACATTTTCCATTGACACAGTGTCCATGGCCGTTGCAATCTGGGACTTCACATTCGTCATGCCGTAGGGAACATTCTTTGCCTTTCCATCCAGGGTTGCATTGACATTCGCCGTTAATGTATTCACCGCGTTGACTGCATAAGACTGGACATACACCTAAAAATTATAAAATGTAAGTGTTATGCTTAGATAGGTACTACACCTTAGTAACATTGTGAAAGATAAAAATGTTTGTTTACTTTTACTGCAATCGTCGCCACCAAAGCCAGCTTGGCATTGACAATGACCCATTAGACATTCTCCTTTCCCTGAGCATCCATTGGGACAGTTGTGCGTCATTTCGTCAGCGATCATCGCAATGAACGTGATCTCCTGTGGGTCGCCATCGTCGTTGTATAGGGATAAGAACCAGTGACCTTGTTCCATATAGTGTGTTACTTCTTTCTTGATCGAAGGCTGCAAGTTAAAGGCCTAGTTTAAAGTGTTTGCTTTGTGTTATATAAATATAAATCATTTTATGCTTGTTATAATAATGATTAATGCTTACATGTGAAGTTCTCGTTGTTCTCGCCTTGAAACCGCTGAGAACTTCCAAGATGTGATATTGCGTATGTGTTGGTAAAGCGTTTCTTCTCGCGTATACGCCTATGGAAGCCCCTCGGGGTATCATGTAGTCGAACTTCACGTAACTGGCTTGAGTTTGATAAAACTGCATATTCCAGTAGCTATATGGAGGGATTTCTTTTGATAATTTTTCACCTAAAGTAATTTGTTTGAACGTCGTTCCATCTGGTGGAAATGTTTGCGCTGGAAACGTTCGCGCACCTAGAAGATATGGGAATGTTAGTTTTATATTAAGATTTTACTTAATATTTCGACATGCGATAATGTGATGAATTTCGTCGAGGCACTGTTATTGTACTTATATTGCTAATTACCCATTATTATGTTATTAAAGCACATGCAACAGAAAAGTATGATGCTATAATATGTATTTAATACCCTTGCGACCAGTGATGAGCATGCATGTTAGTATGTTAGACACATTTGTACACAGAATCCCTAAGCGGTGATGGATTTGGTGACCGTTAGTAAGTTATCTCTGACTTTTATTGAAGGTCAACCTCACCTTCCAGTATAAGAATGGGTGGAGGCTGAATTTTTGGGCAAACGAATTTTGGTGATTCAGTTGTAGTGAAAATTTCCTCTTCAGTTGTAAGATCTGTTGAGGTCTCAATACTGTCTGTAGTAGAAATATTTTCTATCGTTGTCGATATTTCAGTTGTAGAATCTGTAGATGTGACTGTTTCTGATTCTGTCGTATCTGACAGTTCATTTAAATCCTTAGTCGTAGATTCTATTAGATCGAACTGATCAGTACTTGATATTTGGTCGGTTATAGTCGATGAATCAGACTTAGAAGATGCTGTCGTTACTTCGTTTTCAGTTAAGTCATCATAAAAATCATCAGTAGCATTGCTGGTGCAAGCTGGGCATGAACATTCACAGCTTCCCCCAGTTTCGCTATCGTCTTTTGTAGAATTGGTGACTTTCGTGGAACCTTCTAAAGTAACAGGTTTGTTAAAATAGGAAGCTTGGGTCGGTTCTGAATCCATTGGAGTAATTTTAACAGTTGGTATTTCATTCATATCTCCAGCTGTTGGAACAGTCAATGTTAGAGAATAAAGCTGTTTAAATGATGAGCTCTCGGCATCATCCGCAGAAATCGTCAGGTTAATCAAAACATGTTTAGGATTAGTCACATCAGGGAATTTGGTATCAACAGTATTCACAGTGGGAACTTCATCAGGAGTTGTTTCAGTGGTAATTGTATTATTAGTAACATTCAACGATGGTGTTGTAGTCACAACATGCTCAATGTGCGTGGTAAATTGATTTGTAGAGTTAATTATCGCGTTTTTGGTTATATGTTCATTTGTTACAGTGGTTTCTCTAAAGCTAGTTGTTGAAGACGTTTCAGTTGTTGGTTTATCTGTTTTAGGAGTTTCAGTAACTAATACAGGCTCAGTCGTCATGATTTTAGGTGTACTTGTAGTGCTTTTGGTTTTTGACCCACTATTTTCACTATCATAGTGAAACTTTTCCAGATTTTTATCCATATCAGATGAATCATTGGAATATATGTGAAGAACTTCTTTTATTTGTTCCAATTGGTTTTGGATTTTAAAGAACTGAAGCTTTTCTAAACCATATGAACGAATCAATGGGTAGGAATCACCTTGCATATTTTCAGGTTCATAAGCAACTTTATCTTTTTCAGATTTTGCTGGACCGTTAACTTGCTCATTGATTTCGAATGGATATTCTACATGAGTTTCTTTAATAATGTTAGGTGCCGTAGTAGTTGTAGAGCTGACGTAATTAGTTACTTTAGTAGTTATTTCAGCAGTAGTGGCAGCAACTCTCGATTCCGTTGCTATTATGTTGGGTTGTTCAGTAGTGGTTGACGCAACGGACGCCAATGCTATTGGTGGATCGGTCCTTGCCGCAACAGTCTCCGATGCTGTCGGAGGATCACTACCTGTCGCAACATTCTCAACTATTGGACGATCGTTACTTGTTGAAACAGTTGCTATTGCTTTCGGAGGATTGTTACTTGTTGTTGTAGATGTTCCGCGATTATTTGTTGTTAGATCACCAGGGTTAACCGATACATCATCAATATTGCTAGACACAAAAGCATTGTTAGCACCCTCGTTCTTCTCTGCGTCCCGCTGAGTTGTGATGTCCTCTGCCACACCATGCACTAAGCTAACAGTGTTCACAGAAGGCTTGGTTATATCATGCATATTTACAGCGGTGGAAGAATCCTCAGAAGAAACAGATTGTGGTAAAGAAGAAGCATGCCCATCTACTACATCTACGCTTCTACGATGACGGGAGTGATGTTCCTCTTTACCTGTGCCTATGGTTGGCAAGCTTTGATGAGGCCTCGCCATAGTTTTGTTGGCGAACTCCAGTGATGTCGCTTTTGACGCTGGAAACACTTCTGTTGGTTCACCGACGACTACTGTACATGATTTGGGGTTTTGATACGTCCAGTTAACAAAATATGACGCTGTGAACAAAACAAAACAATAAGATTTAAGCATTATACTTAACGTAATTAAACAACATTGAAATGAGAATGTTACGTTACGAAAATATTGTTGTTCGGAAGTTACAGCCAGTTTATAATCTTATTAATTAAGGTTCAAGAAATCGACCTCTTTGATGGAAAATGTATTTCCGCAGCTGTTATAAAGGGAAATTTACTTTGGGACCCAATTTGATTAACGTACAGCAACGTAAAAATCAAACATTTAAAGTTTTTTTTAAACAGTCAATAAAGAAAACCAAATCATCAGTGATAGTAGAGTTGGAGACTCACCTGTCATATAAGACGCGATGGCTAACAATACAACGAAGAGTATTATAAATACAATGGCGGTACACTTCCACGAGCACCTCGATGAAAGGCCTTTTCGGAAGTGAAACCGCGAACCGGCCGAAGGAAAGTTCGAGGACCGAAGGTTGTTCCGGACCGGGAGGACTGGAACCGGGGTACCGAAGGTCGGATGCGGCCTGTCTGACCGCTCCATTCTTTCTAACGTGCTTTTTTCTGGCTTGCCTGGACTACTACACGAAGAGTTCGACTTGTAGTCCATAGACGGATTCTTTTGAATGTCCCCTGAAATAAGATTAAGGTTAGTACGTGCTATTTAAAGCTACAAAATAAATTGATGTGTTTGTGTAGTTACTGATGTATTGAAACAAAAAGTCACCCACTTTTATTTTATAGTATGTGGACCTTTGTAAACAAGACCTAAAAGTAACAGACAGTATTTTTTTATGGTAGGCAAAATCCTCAAATGACAAATCCCGCCCTTGGGTGGGACGGGAGATAGTGTCAGACTCTTACTGACTAAAAACCTACCCTGTTCTAGTCATTGCCATTGTTCATGCCATGGTTTATTTTCACCTAACCCTTGGCCCCAGTAGGCAAGTAACACACAGTAGCAATATTATTTAGACAATGTTCTGTATTTATGTGTTTGAAAATAACTTCATAATTCGATCACTAATTTACTTTCTAATTCTATTATTATCACCACAATTATGCAAACTTATAGACATTTTACACGAAGAAAATGCTCACAAGCTTGAAATTGACAGTATAATGTTCTATATCGTCGAAACATCAAATAAATCTTCGCGTTCCAGATGGAGCGAAAGGGAGTGTTAACTGACTTGACCTTGAGCCGTTTACTGACTTAAACCTATTTGTGTTCCTTCATTCGCCATTTGAGTTCCTGGGCCGCGGTTAGTCCTAGCAGGCATCGGGTCTAGCGGATCACGTAAACCACTATTAGATCTAAGTCCAGATTTATTGAGTAAAGAATTTTTATGCTCCCAGAAACTTTTTTTCGGTTGCTTTAGATGGAGGCTTTACTTTATTAAGGCTACCACAAGAAGCAGCAACAACGCAAGCAGAGGCAGCTTACAACTTCATAGGTCAACTTATGAAGCTGTAAACTGCCTGCAGATAATACTCCCATATAAAAACGCTGGGTAGATTTATTGTATTAGATGTGCATGTAGTGGGTACTTAATCTAATAAAAAGTCAAAAAAGGTTCTAACATTCACCTGAAGGCACGTAGAAGTTGCCTGAGGGTGTGCGCACGAGGCAGGAGGGTTCGAAGTCGCCAAGGTCAGCAGGGTTGCCGGTGATGCGACCGTTCAGGCGAGACATGGTCGGGTTGCGGGGCGGCACATCGGGCGGGAGACGCGACCCTTCCAAGAGACACCCTGGGGAAGAAGAAACGAGAGTTAGATACTCGAATGATATCAAGATGTGACTAAATATTTCAGACTACAGAAGGTCCGTTTATGGTGATACAGGGCCTTGGGCATAACCTAATGCCGGTATGAAACCGTAGCGTCGAATTGACGACGCTAACGCCATCTATCGAGCTCTGAGCCAACTCGAAACAATTATTCAATAAAATGTTGTTAGTCGGTCTATGATTGCGTTCCGATGTTAAAAATTTTTGAGAGAAGTTGTGGAAGCGAGTGGTGGGGTGATTAACATCACAAAAGTTTACCAACTTTTACGTATAGGTACAGTATAGTCAATATCATAAGTCTTGTCCTTATCGCAAAGTACGAAGTAACGATTTTCTCTCGCCGCAGGCATATCTTTTACTAGTTTAATTAACATCAATTCGAAAAGCTTACTCTTTAATATAAACCTTATTATTCACAACTTTTGCTGAACTTTAACAAAGTCAATGCAATCAAACAAGGCTTACTCTGAAAGTCGTTGAAAACTTTGGAATACAAAAATAAGGTTCCAACAATAACGAGAATCGGAACAAACAAATGAAAAAATTCAAGCACTTGCAGGTTTATTGCTGTTAAAATAAAACAACCCTTTTAAAAGTTACGATAAATAAAGCCCAGCCTTTATCTTGGACGCTTGTGGCAGTTTTGCCTCGTCAATAAAAAGAAAAAATAACGAATAGGACGGTAGTTTGATAAGACAAAGAAAAAATGACGAACTCAGCGTCGCATGAACCCAAGGACGGCTATACAATATTATCTCTTCGCATAAAACCTAAATTCCGTTTTGGAATCCAGGAGAATTAACGAAGCAGAACTTGGCCTTCATTATTACCAATAATCTGTTATCAAATGCTGTTATTTGTAAAGTTAAAGCCTTTTACAAAATTAATCAGCATGCTCCGGCGGTCGTGGCGGGGGCATTAGTACAGGGAAAAATTTAATTAATTCCATCCACGAAAATTTACAAGTTGAAATTCAATTAGGGGCGAATATTGCTCACCGTAATGGCTCGTAAACAAATAACCGTGGATAGGCTCATGCAAATGGATCAAAGATCGCGTGTTTCGGCTGTTCTTTATAAGGAAAATATATTAGATCGGGAGCTATTGGGCTAACCGCGGGCGCGGCGGACTCTCCCATCGCTAATATAAGCTAATGGAAAATCGAAGTATTATCTGTAGCCCCGCGCCCTCGACGCCTCTTATCGGTCCGCCATAACATCCAACTTTTGATCCTCTACGAATTTTAAGGATTCCTTGGAGCGTTAATTAATTTATTGTACCACCCGATGTAGCCGCAAGAAAACTCAATTAATTTTAAAAGGGTTTTTGTGTTGTTTTTTTCGCGATCGATGTCCCCCACCCTCTCGATCACTACCGAAATGAAAATGGTGAACTTCTCGACAATATCGTCAGCCGCCTTTTGTGGTCTCGCCCTTTGATACCATTCTTTTCTTAGCAATTAGAGATTAATGAGTTTCATTGAACTTTCTTAAAGCGCACTATAATCCTCAGCACTATGTACGAGTATCAACCTAGTTTGTAATAGATAGACATGGTGTTGCTTTAATGTGGTGGTGAAGCTTTTAGATAAGTTAATTATAACTATATATAATATATATCTTAAATAGTTTCGTTCACTACCTACCCTATAACAATACTGGCGTACCTCTTATCGTGTCTTATGTTGCATTATTAGATTACAAGCTTTAACACTGATATATTCTTCAAAGCCCGTAAGCGCATACTGCATACTGAAGTCCTGACACCACTATCCATCGACTCCTATGTAACATAATCAGGGATGGTCGACAACGTGTCATGGCATGCTTTACAACCGATACTAAGTACATTCTAAACGCAGTAATTTGTTATGAGGGCCGATGTTTAAGGACAAATGCGCCAAGTCGAGCGTACCGAACGGTCGATCCATCCTAGCCCGCCGCCGCAGCCAATGAAAAAACTAAATCACCAAATCCCTTACCTAATTTAGGAGGACAAGCATAGTCATTAATACACACGTCAGTCGTCGTGCTACTACAAAATGTGGCCCATTTATATCCCGTCTCGGAGCCTGGGAATTATGGTAATCGGACGAGTCGTGTCCTTTGTCTGTAATGGTTGGTAATTACCGACGCACCTCCGGGGCACTTCGTCTGCTGAGGGGCCCACGCTCGGAGAATTCGACACTCGTTACGCGAATCGTCTCAACTTTAAAAAGGGAACGCGATTTTGAATGCCGTCATGGGATTTGTCGCTGCGCACCCGGAACAAACTCACTTTTTTCTCTCTTTTTACTTTTGCCAAAATTGCCTCCCACATACCAGCTCTTGATTGGTCCTTTTTGAGTTTGTTTACGCAAGGAAATCGGTATTTTTTACAACCAACCCAGACTTTTCGGCGCTCGCTTTTACTATCCCATATTATTTATTGAGACTACACTATGCATAAAACTGAATAACAATCAGATAGAGGCCACTATCCATATTCCGGTTCGTTTATTTTTATATTTTTCGAGCCATCTGGCATCCGATCTCCTATTTTCCGTTTAGGATCCGTATTTTCTTCCGAAGAAATCCAAAGCTCGCTTACTTATTGGAAGATAAAGGGGGTGTGTTTCGGCTCATTTGCGGCCGAGCTCGGCCCGAACAAACGTGATTTCTTATTGGAAACGGAAAAGAAACAGACCGACTTGTAATAGAGTAACTGCGGTTTACCCGCCAGTAAGCTTCGCTGGAGAGGTTAATTCCCTGTCCATTATTCCTGCTAAGATTAACATTCAGCTTTTTACTGTTTGTTCAGGATTATTGATAGACGAATCTTGTTGCTTTATGACGTAAGAAAGTAATTTTGGCGCAGATGTTGGCAAGGCACAAACTGTCTAGTATATCTCTCCAGGTAGTTTCATAACCCGCGACGTTGATGTATGAGACGTAAAGCACATTCACGTGTAGACGCATACCGATAGAAACGAGATACATTTGGGCAATCTCTGAAGGCAAGAGACGCGGCGGCAACACGTGCTTACAATCTTAAACTCGTTACACGAACATTCCCGAAGCAATTTAGAATTTACCCCTTAATCTTGATCCTAACTCGAATTGAGAACATACAAGAGAATCCTTATTTACGTAGATTAATATCGGAGAAACGTATGTAGATTCGAATATCGATAGTTTAGAATAGTTGTGTGGTAAAAACACTTAAACCATATGTTCTCGATGGCGTCGATTCCCCAATTTCGATTTTAAATTTAGCACCGAAGTTGGACCCGTGCAATATTTATATGAGAGAGCGGCGCGCGGCGCTGCGATTTATAGTTGGGAAACAATCGGGAACTTGGTCCGGCGTCGTCGTGACTTCGTTTTAATTAGTACCCATTCATCGTTGAACAATCGAGTGCTCGAACAAATCCATTATCGGGAACTTTTCGATAGTCGAAAGAGGTGTATTCAAAGTTTTGCGATTGCAAAGGGATCGGGCACGAGGGCTTTGTTGGATCTTACATTCCGATGCCCGGAACTGTCTTCCGGCAGATCTCGTCCATTATACGATCTATAAAATAAAAATCTTCGATATTCAATAGATTCGCTTTCAAAGCGTATTTTTATTATAACGGCTTTGAAGAATTGGGTTTTCTTATAATTTCCTTTACGTTTCGATATCGGAAGGTTTAGCAAGCATTATCGAAAAAATCGGAGGCATTAACGAAATTCGGCAGTTCGGGAAAGGAAGGCCGCCGCTATCTCCCGCTACAAGTGGAATGGGCTTGCGTAATGACGTTACGCGTACATTTTAATCGATGGCTCACGGTTGGCCGGAGCCCAATGCTGTATACATAAGCTTATCTCTACAGTACATAGACGGATTCATTCTATTAAAATTGATTGATTAACTTCCCGCATTGGTTTGAATTTGTAAAACAGTTGTACAAATAGCGCTTTAAGCACATTCGACACGTGTAGTGCTCGATTATATCGTGATGAGCCGTTTGCATGTGCGTGCTGGTACGGGCTGCGAGCGGCGACGAATGTAAATATATAGCTCGCGCAATGTATCATGTCAAGACGCGGCCGCCGGCTGCCATGCTGATAAGATTACCAGACAAAGGAAGTCCACCCATATCACTACCACCACGACCGCTAAATGCGAACCTTCATTTACTACCCCTTCTGCTAACGTAACTAATCTCAATTTTAACACAAAAGCTTTAGAGTCGACATTGTCTCGTACGGTCTTTATTAGTGTCCCGACGTCAACGTCTGCTTCGTTAAAGGACACTCAGCTTTATTTATGTTGACATACTGGCAATGTTGCCTTATTTGTTGTTGACTATTCCTATTGTCGTCAATAGGATTTGGACCGTACTGCTCCTTAAATAGAGTTGAGATTGGTTGTTTCGTTGTAGAATGTAGTTGGTTGCATTAAGGGAATTTGGCTTCTTTGGAGTTGATTTTAGGGTAGTTTTTTTCAGTTGCTGGGTTGTACGTAGAGAGGTTAGCCG
Source organism: Leucania comma (assembly GCA_958295575.1). NCBI lineage: Eukaryota > Metazoa > Arthropoda > Insecta > Lepidoptera > Noctuidae > Leucania > Leucania comma. Next base: position 21,919,230 of record OY282467.1, on the reverse strand, counting down.
GGTGGTTTCCGGACGACGATAAGGAGACGATGTTGCTAAGTCGGTCCGTCACGCGACCTGTCCACTAATTTATGTTGCGCTGATTTTGTGATATAACAGCCAGTAGACGGAACCCTGCTCGTAGGCGCGTAGTGTACGGGGCTGAACTAAGGCTTTTTATGGGCAGTTATGTTAATGTATTGTCTAGCAAACATCCGCAGAACAAAGTAAGTTACTTTCAGAACATAAATTTACATTAATCTCATTAGGATTCGACGTGCGGTGGCCTAGTGCTTGACAAAGAAAGGACGAAAGATTATTTAGGGTACTTACTTGCAAAAGGTCACTTACAATCATTTACTTTGATAGAGAATGATCTATAGATTTTTTTTTGGTTCGGCGCAGTAATTGGGCTTGTTAATTTGTAACCGAGGTCTGTAGTTGGAGTACCTTCGGATGTTAGATTAGAGACTTGATAATAAACAGAAAGTGCAACGTTAGAGCTCGTTAGAAGGCTCGCTCGGGAGCCTTCATTAGTGTTTACAAGTAAATGGAGAAAAAATAAAGCGTCCGCGCGCAGCCGGCCGGCTCCGGTAACACGGCGCCCACGCCACTGACAGCACACGGCGCACCGACTGAATATCTTCACAACTCTACAGAAACTAACTAATGCTTAAAACAATATGCAGCGCCATCATTAATCTCACTATCTCATTGTACATATTTCTTTGTCTAAATCCATTAAATTAATTACAGCCATTTGGGGAGCCGACTCCGTATTTATTAGGCTCGTTATCATTCATTGAATCTTTCGATAGACGAGTACTCGGTAAATTGGAAGAAATGCCGAGACGCCGTGATAGATGCTCTACTTACACGTAAGTGAGGGGCCAAATTAGCTGTCTACCGAAGAATGCAGTTACCTCCGTGACGGATACCCGTCGATGGGTGTGAGATCCTCGCGACTTAGATTCATAGGTGTCATCGAGTCCGTTTAGAAGGGTGTTGAAATTGGGAAATTCCTGACGATATTACATGAGGTGCGAAGAATTGGTGGAACGGAATGAGTGCGGTGCTTGTGGTAGATACACGTGTATTGTTGACTTAGCTCGTTACAGCCGAGTGTAGTGAGATGAGGCGCGTCTTTGTGTCAGCGAGTCCTCGGCGCGCCGGTCCAGCAGGAATGTTTATTAGTCGCGCACAATAGGACCCATAGCTGGATGCGGACGTTTGATTCTAGTTGAGCCCATCAGATGTCCGATAACCGGCGGTGGCTCGACTTCATTAACCTTTACCCGTCCGCGGAGGCATTAATTACGCTTAATAGAAACAAACAAAACGAAACTCCGACAGATAAATGGGCCGAGATAGTTATTTAATTGTCTTATCTGAGGAGCGGGCGTCGAGACGTCTCCGCTGGCGTGGGGTGCTGGAATAATGCAGATTCATTTGCCGTTTACGTCTTAACTTTTGTCAAAAGTTTCCATTTCTACCGATCCCCCTTTCCGCTAATGAACGATTCACAAACGAGATTGGGTGTTGTGAATTAATGTTTTGTGTAATTGCTTGTGTACGATTGTGTAGTTTGATGCGCGTAATCAATGTGGAAGATAACAACCGCGGCGCCATTACGGGGATACTTGTACAGTGATTTAACATCATAAACATGAATATATTTATTTCGACTGTTTAAAAATGAATGAAATGTGTGAAAATTTAGTAAGGGAGGTTCCTAATCTGTGTGTTTTGAGTTAAGAACACAGGTTTTCCGGCTAAAGTTTGACAAATACTTATCTGAGGGTAAGTATAGGATATGAAACTTTTAGCCTGTTAATACATTCTTTTATTCTTACTAGAAATTATTCCTGTATCCTGATTGCGTTTCCAAAGACGTAAACTCATTTATCCAAGACACCGGAACTAACTGTAGGTCATACATTATTGGTTCTCGTACAAGAATAAAACTTGCGACTCATCACTACGTCAACTGTGTCGTCATATGAAAGAAGGTTTCAAAAAATTCCGTAAGATATTTGTCAAAGCTTAATCCGCATTTCCTTGTTTAGAGGGAAGCCACGCATATGTTATAGGAATATATTCAGGCGCGTCTCACTGTCACATGCCCACATGTCCAGTATGGAAGCGGTCATATTTTTCGTCGCCACTTTTTTCAGTAGCGGAAGCGCGAGCTTCGCCGACGGCGATACCCTGATAGAGATTGATGATCGCACCTACCCCCCGCCCGCCCGCGCACACCCTCGCGGGTCATTGAGCTTACCCGATTACACCAGGCCAGAGGGGATTCGCATATATCCAAATTACCCCAGTGATGGACGTTTCTTACCCAGATAACTATCCTCCAATAATCCCCTTGGTACCGTATCAACGTATCGGTATCTCGTATGTTCTCATTTATGTTATATTTAGTGATGCACTGTCGAATTTCATGCGCAGAATAATGCGGACTTTTAATATGAACACTAAAATTCGAAACCTTTCAGTTTTATCGCCGTTCCATTGTACGCTAACAACATTATTATACAGGGCTGCACCAATTTAATGTTAAAATTGCCATCCATAAAAGTCGTTTTCGAGAAAGGAGGTTTTACCGTAAAAAAGTCTCAGTGTTCCGATTCGTAATTTAATCCCCCGTCACCGTTCGCTAATTATTTGGACTCTTTTGATGAAAAAAAAAAACAAATGACAGCAGAGCCGCCTGATGCGCATTTGTCAACGCGCGGTGCAACGCCCGCCATCTTGAATCTTGAGTGGCATTCGACACCGACTGAGTGGCCTATCCACCCACCCAACCGCAGACAAGTGTCATTATAACAGTGCGTACAAAAAATGCGTTTTCTTTGCGTAATTGGTTATGAACCCTTCACTTTATAAAAAATGGTGTATAGCTAACACCTCGTGATGCCGCGCGGCGAGCAGAGGGCTCTCAATTGCGGCAAAATCATATCGCGTATGAAATAAATCAGCTGTTCCGGGGTGCCTCGGGACGGATCGCGTTACACCCTCGATTTGTGAGGTTATTTGCATTTCGATATAAAATGGCGGCCGCGGTGGGATTTGACGTGACGTTGACAGGTGCGCACGCTGTCACGCTGTGGACTCGCTTTTAAGCGGGTCGTTACGTTTCGTGCTTATTTAATTACTACTGATGTGGCTAGCGAACTCTTCAACATTTCTGAAAAGAGTTGAATTAACTTTCGATAGATTGTCTGAAGACTCATGAGAAGCTAGAATTGTTCGAACTTGTCATAAAGAACCTAATCGCAATAGAAAATAAGTCGATAATAGTCACGATAATTGGTAATTACTTCTTCTTTAAAGTCTGTAGACTGGAACTGAATAATCCTTTTAAACTTTACTAATATAAAAGAGACAAAACGAGTCTTTCGAGCAAGTTTTACAAAGCGGATTACTTTAGGCTTCATGCTTTCAAAAGCATAAAATAACCTAATTCCACATAAGCGCTACTCGCGCGATACGCGGAAACATACAAACGGCGGGCGACCCATTCTATATGTACAGAGGTCAAGCATACTCAGCCCTTTGTACCCAAATAGATATAGTACTGTGTGCATTAGCGAGGGTCGCTTTTCTTAACATTTTTTTCTCGACAAAGACGAGGCAGTACCCTCCAGCCTCTTCCGGCAGGGTTCGCGGGTACCGCGATTAAATACATGTCATTTTGATTTATACTGGCAATTATTACACATCATACACTCACACACAATGATTATGTTTTTGGTCAGAGTTAGAACGAAGGGTTTGTACAGAGTAATTAATTTAATTAAACGCATAAGCAAACAATATTAATAATAAACTCGGCTGTTATGGTTTAGTACAAATATTTGCACAGGATACAATTAATTAATTAGTATCGCTTTGTGGTATTAATCTAATTGCGTATATATGTAAATTACAGTGCGAAACATTTGTCTAACAGCATACAGCGACGCGTGGACGTAGAAAACATATACCGAGCACCGGACGGTCAAGCGAGCACTCCAGTTTAAAACCCATTTACAAATGTAAACGTTGCCGGCGTAACTCAAACAGTGCGGAGGCCCACGGGCCTTTCCCGGCCCATCCATCTTGCGGGCCTAACGGGTCCGAATGTTACATTGACGAACGATGGCCCCTCGATATGGAAGATGACACAATGCGATGACCCCGAATCCATTCCTTCTAAGACCCCAGTAATAGTTTTTCCCCACTATCCGTTACTCTCCATATTTTATCGGACCTTTTTATGAGGGTTATATTGAGAATGTGTCATGTTGCGATTCGTTCGGCGTCGCTGTTTGCGCTTATGTATACATATTTGATGCAGACGCGTAAAGGATTGATGGCCCTTGTACCATTTTTTTGGGACTGACTCCACAATCTATTTATTTTCGGATTCCGGCTAAGCACATGTGTTAAAGATATCGCTGGGGCGACACGTTCAAGGGTCGGCGAGTAATTTCTCTCTTATTTGCATTGTTGCAACCCTAATGGAGGCCATTTTGTTTCGATCACGTGGAGGCATTAATGACGTCATCCATCACGTCAAGTTGACAAGCGAGCGCAGTTGCAATGGACGCAGATTTAATGTTGCTATCCAGGAAAAAACGTACAATTACCTATTATAACAACGTAGAACTACCTATTATAAAACTATTACAACTTATTTGGTAGCTTTATTTCCCAGTTCTGAACTAAAACCGTCGTAACAAACGTTCAGTAAGTAACTTCGTCTGATTAATGGAGACCACAATTTACAGACGTAACAGATGTGTAATTCGTTTAGTTCTATCTGAGCTTATTTGGAACAAGATCGTAGGTACTTGAGTGCAGCAATGTCGGTAATCTCCTCAGATTTCGCACTAAATTTAGGCTGGCAGCTCCGCTACATGCGCTAATCCAGGTTAGTAATCACACGGTAAACCTATTACCATTTCAAGTGTGAAGTGTGAAATCGCTCATTTGCAAATGGCGCCAGAACGCCAGCCAAATGCAATCGCAACGCGTTATTTTTAGAGAATAAAACAATTAGGAATTAACTCATTACGACGGAAAGAACGAGAAATAAGATGGAGCTTGTTAGTCTTTATTTGGTGACTAAATAAAGGCGTGAGTTACGACCGCCACCGTGTGGATTAAAACGGACTTTTCTATATAAAAAATGGGCAATAACCGGGTGTGGAGAGGGTATACCCAGCGGACAAGATCCCTCGCTGGCGGAATTTCATTTGCAAAATTTTCTCTGACCGAAACGCCATTATGAACTCCTACAACGTGTATAATATAAGTGTCCCAAATTGAATTTCTTGACATGAGCGTCGCCTAAACAGGGCTCTAAAAATGAGATTCGAAAATTACGCGGCGTAATTTTTACGCATGAAAATGACGTACGCGTAATATAACCCACGCTCAAGATTAATCCTTCAGGAATGTAGACGGAAACGAATCAAGAAGACAGCGGTAAGTATCTACACGGGTATTCCATCAGGGCGCGCCTTCGCACCTCCGCATTTTTATGTTTTCATAAATTTCCGTTGAGATCAATATTTTATATTCGCACCGGCACCGCAGTAAATGGGGATTTTTTGCAAGTTCGCGCCGCACCCCCGGCTTTATTTATTCGGATGTGGCCCTCTCGAGATTCGCCACTTGTACCGTTCGATACATTTTTCACACGAATAATGTTATCACGTAGCGTTTGTATGCGCCTTCTCTATCACTTATGCATATACGGTGTTTTTGTGGCGTGTGCGTTGGCTCTAATTTCAAAATCGCAACGCGACGTCAGTTCGGTGGTCGTCTTAAACGTGAGATTTGTCCGGTTATCCGGGAATCGTGAGAGACAAATCCAATCGCTGAGAATCCTTGTACGGGCGAGCGTTGATTGGTCGCGACATTTTATTACCTTAGCCAGGAGTTGGTTTTACGAGGCGGGCCCGACAGCCAGGAGGGTGGTTTTACGTGATAAGTATTTTTATTTGTTCGAGAGCTTGGATAAACTGGTGGAGGTGGTCGCGGATTACTTTACCGTAACACAATCTCTAAGCTTTTACGGGCACCTGTCACGTCGGTGTCCTATATTTTGGAGTTTTTTTGTAAAGTTGGTGCTGTCAGTTGATGAGAATATTTTGCGTGGTTTGATGGTGCAGGTGTTGTGTTCTCATGGTAGTGGTCGTATCTTCGGGCCGCCCGTCGCGAGGAGCTTTGTCCGCGCGGCGCAAAAAATGACCCAGTATGCAGCGCCCCCGCTGCTAATCCTATTTACTCCGGTAGATAAATTGTAGTAGACGACCACTATGTTAGTGGCCGGACGGTACCGCGGTGCTAACTGCTCTCTGTTACTGCTGCAGTTATAGTGGGATTTGCCACTTGTTGTAGATTTATTATATCGCTTTCTATTACGACGATATACGAGAATATTAAGTTTTCTTTTGTATCATTTGATGGCGTAGTTTGTTCCGCTATAGGAACGCGATAGAATTGTGTGTGTAATAAGCTTCCGGATATAGAAACTCGCAAGTGTTTGCATCGTAAAGTGGGTAAAAGAAAAAGACCAAGTTATTTTCATTGACCGAGAATGGCTCTTGGGCAAAGAAAGCAGGTTAGTATGTACTTTTCAGGAGATTTACACACAACACAAGCCAGTGTTATACATACTAAAATGTAGGTATATGTATATGTTACTGTTATTGAAAAAAAGTATTACACATGAAGGTAAAAGTTTGTGAGTGTGTGTGTTTGTTCTTCGCACGAAAGGCTGAACAGATTTGGATAAAATTTGGCATACGGGTAGATCATATCTTAGAATAGCACATAGGGTATTACAGGATATTGTCGAGCTTTATCCCCGAAGTTATAGATCAATTCGCTTGGGTCAATTTTTTTACGTGAAATAAAAAGTTATTCGTGTAATTACAAAGCATTACGATATACGTGTCGAAGAGTTTAGTTCCACCTGTACGACACGACGTGAAGGGCGGTTGGTGCGCTGCCGTGCATATATAAAGCATGTTATACTACCATCTTCTAAGAAAAAGGGATGAGAGCAGTGGTGGCCGAGTGGTAACGTCCCCGACTTACGATTAGTAGGTCGCGGGTTCAAGCCTGGCCAGGCGCATTACTTTGCGTAATTAATTTCATCACCACTGCTCTCAAAACGGTGAAGGAAAACATCGTGAGGAAACCGGCATGTCCTAGAACCTAAAATTCGAAGACATGTGACATCCACCAACCCGCACTGGGCCCGCGTGGTGGATTACGGCCCATTCCCTCTCTTAGAGAGGAGGCCTGTGTCCCAGCAGTAGGAACATTAAAAGGCTGATGATAATGATAATAAAAAAAAGGATACCTTGAGTTTCCTGAAACAATTTTACTAAAGGAATCTCTTTTCTTGAGTATTTTGTGTGATATACAGGAAAATGGAACTCATAAGTTCCTGTAAGGTTAATCCAAACTCGAAATTTCTGCCATTCTTTAAGAATTATAGTGACTTATGCAACCACTAGCTGATGCTAGCGGCTTAATTTTTTTGTTATTGGATTTGTACATTTTTATAAATAATTTAGTTTTGATAGTTTACAATGAAAGCATCACTATTTTGTATGCCTTTTGGCGGATCATAGGTTAGACGAAACATTTTATATAAGATCATTGTACCCTCTGGTCACAAATTAATAAATGAATTTGAATTTGAACTCATCCACGAGATAGTAAACAAAATATCACAAGAGAACACCTCACTATTAAAAGTATCCTATGTGCTATTCTAGGACATGGTCTTCCCATGTACCAAGTTTCATCGATATCCGTTCAGCCGTTCTAGCGTGAAGAAGTAAGAAACACACGCACACACAAACTTCCTCCTTTATAATATTAGGGTGATGTGATAATTGTGATTAAATTCAAACTGAAAGAATTTCAAATTATCGATATAGCCCAAATTTTTGTGATTTTACTCTAGAGAAATAGAATAATTTAACATACTATAGGAGGCTTCGTTTAATATATTAAAACTCTTTCAAGTCTAGTGCTAAAATTAGTGAGTAGTTTCTTTTATACCTAACTAGTAGATCTCACAAAAACTAGATAGTAAATAGTAGATCGTGGGTCCTATAAAGTTGACCACCCCTGGTATATATATTAGAACAGTACCTACCTATGATTTTTTTTATATATGAGTATGTGCTAAAAAACATAAAGGTGCTCCCTCACCGGGAGCATTCACGTGTATTGTAACATTATAGATTCGACTTTGAGCATTACATTACAATAATACCTCCCTGACTAACGAGCATTTGCGTGTAATGTAACATATAGATTCGACTTTGAGCATTTCATATAATTTATTGATGCATTGATGTTACAAGTTGTATCAAGATATTACACATTGTATCATTACAAGGTGCGCATTGTAATGCTCGGTTCTTCTCCTTCACTGATGTATGCGCGTTTTGTATCATTACAAGGTGCGCATTGTAATGCTCGGTTCTCCTCCTTCACTGATGTAATGCTCAAATCTGTAACGTTACATTACACGCGAATGCTCCCGGTGAGGGAGCACCTTTATAGTACATATTAGTAAACAAGTAAATAATATTTGCTAAAATCATACATTTTACAATTAAACTTAGTTAAATTATGACCTCAAAATCCACCTGATTAGCCAAAAATACCTATACTAACATTCAATTATAACTACGGTGCTTGAGTATAATTAAAGCTGTTCCACAGAGATCAGCTTAAGACAACTACAGGAACAGTCCCTGTTATCACCTCAGCTGTATTATGCTAATGTTCGCTTATCAGCAACACCGTCAGTTGTTTGTGTACAATCTCATTGAACACACACGCGGTGTGATAGACGAAGAGCCACAAATAACCCTTTATGGGCTTATATTGATTGCCTAATTGATATTGTCGATAGAGGGTAGAGGTATGTCACATCTCTATTGAATATTTGTGGGTATGAGATAGAGATATTGTAATTTTCATCGATCAACAATGTATAGTACGCGGCAAATAAGTTAAACCATTTGCTATAGTTACGCGCAGCCCCCCCCTTACGATTAAGGCCCGAAAATCGGTTACTGCGCATTCAATGGCGACTGCCATGAAGCTTCAACTTGTGTGACGATAATTATAACCGATTTTCGAGTCTCAATCGAAGTGAGGGCCACGTGTAACTATAGCAAATGGTTCAACTTATTTGCCGCGCGATTGAATATGACTTTTTTTTAATCATGATTTTTTTTTCTAAACAGCCTGTATATTAAGAGGTCGGGCTCTTATGATACAGGATATGTTAGTTCTAGAACCAGAGCACCACCATTAAAAATACTCAAAAGTTTGTGCAACCTGCCCGATATACGTACGATTTTCTTTTAAAAAACATGAAAATATGGGGGACAAGGTACCACACCATACTCTTCTTTGCCTAAAAGTCAAGCCAAGATCGACTAGATTAACAACCGAGATCGACCAGGCGATGGCGATCGACTGGTCGAGTCATGATAACAAACAACTTTCACTATGGGACCAATCCTGAAATCGCGAAAAAAATCAGCCAAGTTCAATACATTTTGACCAGTTAGGCGAACACAAATGTACTGAACAGCAGATTTCTTTCGCGATTTCATGTTTGGTCCCATATTAAAAGTGTTTGTTATCATGACTACAATCACGTGTTTAAGTATCGTTCACAAATTACCAGTCACCCTATATATTGTGGAAACCCAGCACAGAATAGTCTTTTTAATCCAAAGGTTGACTGATAAGCCACTACTGTACATAGAGTTTAAATAAATAAATACTACTTTGACCAAAAACAGCCAACGAGTGAATGGACCCTTATATCTCAAGCTAGAGAAGTATTCTCTTGTTTTAGCTTGAAAGACTACATGGCTTATTCTAAGAAACTATACAACAAAGGAAAGCAAAGTTTGCTACAGTTTAAAGAAAAAATCTTTTTTGTAAAACCAAAAGAACTGGAGTTCGGAGCCTGTCTCTTGATAGCTACAACCTAGGGGTTTTTAAGTCAAGAGTGAATAGTTTACTTCCAGTCAAGCGTGCAACATCGTCGGCATCCACATCATCGCTTACCATCAGGTGAGATAGTGGACAAACGCGAGCCTATCTTTTGCCCAGTTTAGATGTGGGCCCAGCGTCGGCCAATCGCCATTGTGTAGCTATTGTGTTAACAGAGAAACCCCGTTTACACATTTTCGATTGGCCGAAGCTGGGCCCACGTGTAAACTAGGCATAAAAAAAATAAAAGAAGAATCAGTCATTTGTCACAAGTTCAAGTTTTATTCCACCCACAATTAGTCTCTCGGTTCATAAGCTCACTCATATCTTCACTGCGCGTTCAATGAAATTGTTTACAAACAACTGTGTTGCCAGATACGCGCTCATTATCATAACACAACGCACAGGTGATAACGTGAGCTGTGTGTATGTGTGTGAATGAGTAATGAGAAAATATGTGTGTGTGTTTACGAGTAGCCTAAGGCTGTCATAGCTGACTTGAGCAAAGTTCAATGTCAAGTTTAAATTAATTTACAGTTTAATATAGAACTAGCAACAGGCTTATGTTAATTATAAACAGTATGAAGTAAACATGAAAAGTCGTGTGATCATTTTCGTTGAAAAGTCTGTCCACGAGTCTACGAATTTCGTAGCTCGTGCTACGCAGGTTTTCACATCGACTGCTACGCGGCTACGAAAATATGTATTTTTGTATTTTCGTCACGGTTTTGGTGATACTCGTAAATATGATGTTTTAGAGGTATGCAGAGCAGGGTGTGAAGCCGCGTAAAACAGAGCAGTCCTCCACTGAAAATAGTGAATCCCCAACCAGACGGATACTATGTCTGGTCCGGGCAACTGTCCTATCCAGCTTTCGGGCTGCTTTATATGTTTTGATCGCGCGCAAAACTTTAATGCGCGATGTAGGATTTTTTATTTAGGTCCTATGTGGCGTCATAGCCTAGCCAGCGGGCGTTTTGAGCTCGATCTTGAGATGACTCAAGATCGAGCCCAAAACGCCTTGGCTATTATAAAAAGCTTTATAGGTACAAGTCGCTTAAACTACATTTAATTTTAATACTAGTTCTTAGAAAACATATTTCCTACGCTATGTATACCAACTTTATTCGTAGCCAGTCGTAGACTTTATTAAATATCTTCGTATAAAACATTCCTTGATAAAGTTTTAAAATACTCCATATGACGCTTCGCGTAGCAGGCGTGTTTGCATAAGCATTCTTCGAACTGAATCCGAATTGCCGTCATATAAATTACAAACTTTAGCGTTTGAACAGGAATAAATTAATATTGTAAAACGTTCGCAGACACCGTCACTATAATTCTAAATTAGAAATTCCATCTCACACATGCGGCGCATACAAAAAAGATAAATAATTTCGTGCCATTTCAATAAAGCCACAATTTCACGGGCGCGTTGGCGCGAACTCGCGAGTGTTACAATTTAATAGAACTTCAAAAGGCCTGCTGATTCCACCACAATTCTATCAGCTTAGCACGAGATCCCGAGCATTATGCGTATAAAAAGCGGTTATCGCGAACCCTCCCCCCGCGCCCCGTAGGCGAGAGGAGAGGGGGCCGACAGCGAATAGGGGAACAAAACGGATACGGGGACGATACTACGCGAACTCTAGCGGAACATAACTTTTGAGTAACTTTTTAGGTTGTTTTAAGTACATTGCTGTGTTGCTACGGAAAGTACCCGGTAGTTTATTCGGATGCGCGCATTATAACGCTCCGATATATTGAGTCGCTGTTCTCCATCGATAGGTATAGTTTAAATGGAACATATGTGTCTTCATTTCGTGCGTTTTGTTCAAAATTGCTGATAACGTTCCAAGTGAGGAAAACTACAGCAAAACTGTGGGAAATAAAGAAACTCTTGTTACGGCAAACAGCTACGAGTTCAAACTTTACAAATGCTGCCTTACATAGACCGTCCATTCAGTAGGTATGGAAAAAAAACTGAAATGAAAATAGAAGCGGAGGAAAATGTTGGGGGTTTATATTTATAGTTTCAATTAGCGGGCTTTGCACGCGCCGCCCGTTTTGCTTGTGAAGCTCGTTATTAGAATTTAAATAATATATAAGCCAAGTTTCTAGAAAAAATACACTTTCGAGCGTTCCAAACTCGAAAATAAATCCGGCTGTAAATTAGCACAAGTATAAAATTCATTGCGCGAAAATTACGACAGTATAAAAGGCGGTCGTCAACAAAATTTAATTCGACATTCGTTGGAAAACGCCTCATTTGAACGACAATAATCAACGCATAAAACAGTTTAATGCGGTCACTTTAAAAAAGCTCGCGATACACAGCCACTGCGCTGTCGTTCGGAACAATTAAAATTGCGCACTGTCAACGCTTTGCGCTGTAACAGTGACTATTTAGCGACAATTACGTTACATCACTGTCCATTGTCCTGTAGCGATTAAGCTTCAACTACAATGGTCCAATCCCGACCTCTAACGAAGCGACTTCGGCTGTTTCCGCCCCCACTTCGGTTCGCTCAAAGAAGCGTAATTTGCGGTTACGAAAATTGTAGTCGCTACGAATTTTGACGATGTTCGCCGAAGTTTACCAACTGCAGTCGTTTGAAAGTCGACCTTCCAACGGGTTAAGTCGAGTTGACGAAGTTCCGGGTGTGTCAGGGTTAATTCGACCGGTCAGTTTAACCCCTATTGGCTCGAATGGGTTGGGATATTAAATAGCACGGGATAGTTCACTATTGATAACATTAGTTTTTATGGGAGTCCTTTTGTAGTTAGACCTTTACACAGAGATTAAATTACACGTACGTGTATTTCATTAAAGCTTTCCGTGAAGGTATGTTTTAGGATTGCGAATATTTTATTCTCAAAGAGGGTATCATTGGTTCGATAGTAATACGACATGTGAAGGAACAAATAGGATTTCCACAGCGGTAAAAAAAAACTTTCGAAAACGGAACATAAAAGAAAAACCGATTAGAGTAAGCCTTGAAATAACGGTAACTTTATCCGTCTATTAGCAATATTCTGTTCGCTGTGAGTGCTGCGCAATTATACGTTGACAAAGCTCGGCAAAGGAGGTACGGGCCCTTTGTTACAGCGACGCCAATAATGATGGCATAAACTTTACTAATTTTGCTACAGACCGCGAACGTTGCCGCTCCAAGGCTTGGTTCACATGACGCCCCCTAATTGTCACGCGGGAGCAAAAATTGTGCTGCAGTCTCCTGGAGTGTGCGAGTGTTTTTCTGATTCGTTCTGTTTGACGTTTCAAGGTGGTAATGCCGAAAGTAAGGTGTTTTCGTCATTTTTACGCTTGAGACTGTTCTTTTTAGTGGCGAATTCGTTTTTGTAATTTCTGCTGCTGTCAAAAATGATTGCGTTTACGAAACTGTATCGTTACTTGATAGTTTTACGTATGTGCTAAGATATTATAAAATGAAAATGGTGTAGAAATCAATGGAATGATTTCAGACCTAAAGGATATTTGTATGAAAGATAGATTATTTTGAATGTATCTCTTATTTTTTGTAATTATTGACAGGCTCGCGCTTGACCTCTATCTCATCTGGTAGTAAGCGAAGATGTATTCGACGATGAAGCATGCATCATTATCATTTCAGCCAAAAGACGTCCACTGTTAGACATAGGTGCACCTCTCCTCCAGGTGTTAATCCAACTACCGGTCCTGTGCGTCTCGCATCCTACGGATTCCCGCAACTGTAACCAAATCATCGATTCACTTTGCAGGTTTTCCGATATGTGGTCGTTAACCTATCGGCTCCATGGACCATCTGTTCTGCGATACATGTACCCACTACCCAGCCCTATGTAACTAAGTTGTGTTTTCTTAAGCACGCTTGCTTGGAAGTAACCTACTCACTCTTGACTTAAATTTTATCTGAGCATTGACTGGCCTGTTGATCTAGTGGTTAGTGGCACAACAAATGTTTGTGTGATGAGCACGATCATTTGTTCTGTGTCTGGATGTAATTTATCTATAATATGTATGTATTTAGAAATATATAACTATGTTTATTAGTTGTCTATTACCCATAACACAAGCTCTGCTTAGCTTGGGACGCCGTGTGATAATAAGAAGAAAAAATCCACATAATATGTGATGAACTTAGATGACTTTCTTAGTTGCCAAGAAATAACAACACAAATACGGACTCAGAAATCGATAACTATATTCTGTCTACCGCTTTACTTTGCATACAGTTTCAGTAGCTATTTCAGAGTGCGATATCAATTGCTCGCTAACTATGGCTGATAAAACGCGGCGCCCTTTGACAGCACACTCGCAACTTCGCTTATCGGTCCTCTCGTTAAATTCAAACAATACAGGATCGTGCGTCTGTATGTGCTCCTTGTTTAGACGGCTAGCGACTTCAGTAATAGGTGTTGGCTGGTTTTTATCTTTTGTATATACAATGTGGAGACAACATAACAATAATAAATAAAATCAGTAACGATTCTCATCATTATGAATAATTTTTACTATGGGACCACAGTATGGGACTTTGGTCCTCCAAAGTGCAATTGCTCACTTTGGAGGACTTAATGAGCGCCGATGCTGTAGTGTACCCAAATTTCAGAAGTTTGCCATACACTCGAAAAGAAGAAGATGGGACTAAAATTGTAATGTCGCAATTTAATCGGTCGTCGACGGTGCGTACTGTTCCCGCGTGCTTCAAGGAGCAGTCAGCAAACCGTAGAGGTCCAGCCTGCTAGCTGCAGGCAGGCAGGGTCGAAGCCTGCTTGAGTCATGGGTCAGTTTCTGAAAGGAAGGCGCGGCCCCGGCACGATAGACAACGAAGGAACGGGGTAGGTTTTTAGTCAGTAAGAGTCTGACACTATTTCCTGCTCCACCCAAGGGTGGGATTTGTCATTGGATGATTTTACCTACCATAAAAAAAGACATCTCATTCTTTTCATTAAACTAATAGCTGTTTCAACACACCTTGAAAAGAGCAAATACGAAAAAAAATCCAATGAAAACAAATCCCAATAAAGAGTCTAAAATTAAAAAGCACGAGCCCAACAACTGCAGCTCGTGATAAAAAATCATTAACGCCAAACGTTGTTCTGGCGGCGTCGAAAATCGCGATTATCGCTAACTCAAACGCGGGGCTTCGCGCCCCCGGTACGCGCAAAGCGCGGCCGCTCTCCCCCGAAATACGGGCGCAAAAAGCCGCTCATAAGTAATTCACCTGTTAAAGCGGATGAAAATAATGGCCGACTACCAATTTCAGTTCTGCTTACTCGTGAAAAACGCTCGCTCGAATGAGATAATGGTATTAAGATAATAGATTTTAGTGTTATAGTGCGTCGTCAGTTCATTTTTGCAGAGCAATGAATATGAAAACTAAATTGAAATATTTACTTTTTTTTGTGGGATATCATCACAGTTTATAAAACCTTATTTTTAGTATGTACGAAACCTGAAACACGGGTCTAGTATTTTTATGCAAAGATTCTATGTACAAAATTTTATAACTGTATCATGAAAAATCACAAAGTTATAAGCATGTTATGTTACCTGGTTGTCCACACAAACGGATGGTCACCGGGCTATCTGGGCCACTGAGGGGTTTTTTATGGTAGGTAAAATCATCCAATGACAAATCCCGCCCTTGGGCGGAGTGGGAAGTAGTGTCAGACTGTTACTGACTAAAAACCTACAGACACTATTTCCCGCCCCACCCAAGGGCGGGATTTGTCATTGGATGATTTTACCTACCGTAAAAAAATATCAGTTTATGACCACAACGAACATTATGAAATCATAGCTTGGCACTAGCATGCTTTTGCTTTTTTGACGTGACGATCAAAGTTTTAAAGAAAATTTGTCAATACTATAGGTCTTAATACCTCACAAATTTTTTTTGATCATATCATCAAATGCTGTGTGGAACGAGAAAGAGTGTCAGAATTTTACTGACTAAAACTCACGTTCCAAGGCCGCCAACTATGGCAGAGAAATTGAAATATACCTGCAAGTTATATTTTAATTTAGATTCATTCTTGTGGATACTAGACCATCTAAGTTAGCTCATAAATTCAAGTAATAACTGCGTTACAAGAATGTTAGGAGATAAATTCTTAAATTCTTAACTTAACCGCTTTGTGGCCTGAAGAATCTTTTCAATAATTTTGGAACATATTCTCCATAATTTTGTATGTCGGATGTGAGTTAGGAGTGTTAAGTGCGACATTAACGCAAAGGTCTTTTGTAATGTCGCCGATAGAGAAGGTCGGGGTGAAATGTGACCCAACTAGAGTTTACACCCATATTAGGCCGAGCGCAGCACGAGTCGAGCATTCGTGTAGTGGCGCTCGGCTCCTCTAGAGTGGGTCCACACTAATCGAGTTTGAGCTCGGCTCGTGCTGCGCTCGAGCTCGGCTCTTCTAGCGTAGACTTACCTTAAGGATGCGAAATTTATAGAAAGAGACCGCGGCTCTGGAACACAAAGGGCGACTGAAAGAACACAGGTTGGTTTTAGTCGTTTTAAGTCTTACACTCTTTCGCTCAAGCCGCAGCGGGAGAAGTAATTTGATGATTAACTAACGCAAACAAATGGTAAAAACCTTGTTTCTTGTTTACGAATTTACTCGTACCTACATAATGACGCAGTCTTGACTAAAGAGCATTTAATTTTGTAGTAGTGCAGTGGTGGTCGAGTGGTAACGGCCCCGACTTACGAGTTGTACAGCCAGGCACATTACTTTGTGTAATTTATTTGATCACCACTGCTCTCAAAACGGTAAAGGAAAACATCTTGAGGAAACCGGCATGTCCTAGAACCAAAAATTCGAAGACATGTGACATCCACCAACCCGCACTGGGCCTGTGTGGTGGATTACGACCCATTCCCTCTCCTAGAAAGGAGGCCTGAGTCGCAGCAGTGGGAAAATTATAAGGCTGATGCTATGCTAATTTTGTAGTTGAAATTGTAAAACGTAAATTATGCACTGTTTTTCATATAATATTATTCGTTGTCATCAATTTGATACTGTTAACTAGATTTATCAAATCTGATGTTTATTGTTTTTGTAATTAATTAGTGCAGATTTGCAAATCGGTTTACCTATTTGTTGGAATTGTATAAACCGAATAATTTATATAGGTTAATTTAGTGCATAGAAAATACGTTTAAGTTGGCGCTACTGTCTATGCGACTACGTTATTTTTAGTTGAATTATATGCCTCCCCTGTTTTCCTCATCATTATTTCACCTGACTTACGTCTTTTTGGACATAGGGGTAGGCCCAAGCGATAATGACCAGTTCTGCGCTCTCTACCATCGGATTCCTGCAATTCTCACCAAGGCAGCGGTCCACCTTCTAGAAGGCCTTCTAACGCTGCGTCTTCCAGTACGTGGTCGCCACTCTAGAACCTTGTCGCCCCTCTATTCTGCGAGAAATATGTAATGCCCACTGCCGCTTAAGTTTGGCGATTCTTCTGGCTATGTCGTCAAACCTATTATACTGCAATTAACTTTCCAAATATAATCTATTATGTTATATTCAATCTTGAATTATGTACTATCCTATCAAGTTAAAGACCCAATTACGTTAGTTTTAATACTGTAAATTGGAAATATTGTACAACAAACCATTTTTTTTAAAAGAGTGACCATGGAGTTTCTTGCCGGTTCTTCTCCATTGGAAACGACCAATTTGGAACCGTGCACTAGCTTCTGACGTTTTATAAGTGCCCATTTAGGCCTATATGAAATAAAAAAATTTTGGCTTTTGACTTTTGAGTTAAAATGATAATTATATAAATAAAAACCAACCTAAATAAGTGTAGCATGTATTTATGTTAGCTTTTTTGATTAAAAGCATGATAAAAAATACGCCTTCACATTTAATTGCGAAAAATTCTCCAGACTTTGTTTTTAGACCGAACGCTATCTAACAATGGCTTCCTTGAATAATAAGACGGGGAGGTCTGGCTTCTCCTTTAATACCACAGAGTCCGCAAGATTTACTATTAATTATTTAGTATTCTGGTACGACTCACGATCTCTGTAGTCTGAAGAGAAAATGTTTTAAAGCCAATTGCGGAATACAATATTGATACAAAATAATCATATTTAGAGGAACTGAAAATGCTGCTATTGTGCTTTAAACGAGAGAATTTTAAAGCACAATTGGAATGTATAAATATTTAAAAAATATATTGTATTTTATTGACGTCATTAATGCAATACAGTAAATACTAAACTTGTTTAGGTTTGCAGTTTTATAATAATAATTTAGGTACGTTTTCAAGAAAAACATAACTAAGAAGTCTTTTTAGTATACCGTACCATATCATGACCGTACTAGGAACATCTCAGCAAAAAAACCTTGTATAGAAAAGTATGAGACTCGGTCGTGCTATGCGTGTAACGTATCGACACCGACAAAATATGAATGCATGCTAAAACGGTGAACATAGGGGTTATTACAGCGTACGATGATCGGTGTGCTGGGATTTGGTGCGCTGTTGATATATACATATATAGCATAGCATACCATCAGCCTTATAAAGTTCCCACTACTGGGACTCAGGCCTCCTCTCTAGGAGAGGGAATGGGCCATAATCAACCACGCGGGCCCAGTGCGGGTTGATGGATATCACGTCTTCGATTTTTTTGTTCTAGGATATGCCGGTTTCCTCACAATGTTTTCCTTCACTGTTTTGAGAGCAGTGGTGATGAAATAAATTACACAAAATAATACGCCTGGCTGAGTTTGAACTTTTTTTTTACGACTTATGACCTACAACTCGTAAGTTGGGGCTGTTACCACTCGGCCACCACTGCTCTCTCTACATATACACCGTTAAATTTTGGTCATTTTAATCCCGCGGAGGGTTGATTCGGTGCATAAAACACTATCGATTTGTAAAGATAAAATTGAAAAATAAGGTACTTTTTTTCAAACTAATTAATTCATGCATGTGCGAAATTAGTTTCTTTAAGTAAACGTCAGCTGAGAGAGGCCAATGAATTGTAGGTGGTTAGTACGCAAAGACCGACAGCTACCTACAAGGTCATTGACTCGTTTAGTTAAAGAAATTAATTTCATACATGCGTATATTAATTCGAGTTTTATAAAAAAAGAACTTTATTTTTTACAAATCGATAGTGTTTCATGTACCGAATCGACCCTCTATGGGATTAAAAAGACCAAAATTTAACGGTGTATATCAGCGGATACATTCTAAAGAGCTTAGTACCCCGTATCGTGTTTCTTTCAGTTCCTGATACGTTCCTAGCCCAGTCATGGTATGATACAGTGTACTAGACAGAATCCTTTAAACTTTAGTTCAAATGTTTACTGAACATTTGTCAAAGTGTACGTTTGCTTACGTAGCTCGTGGCGGGGACTAGGTCTCAACTAAGGCTTAAGCGGTCACTTTGCACGCCCGACTGCACTCGACAACGGACGGCAAGTCACTCGCAAATAAGCAGACTTACTGATGATTCTATTGTACTTATTTTATTGTTTGTATCCTTTATATAGAGCAGTGGTGGCCGAGTGGTAACAGCCCCGACTTAGGAGTTGTAGGTCGTGAGTTGCCAGCCAGGCGCATTACTTTGTGTAATTTATTTCATTACCACTGCTTTCAAAACGGTGAAGGAAAACATTGTATAGAAACCGGCATGTCCTAGAACCGAAAATTCGAAGACATGTGACATCTGCCAACCCGCACTGGCCCCGCGTGGTGGATTACGGCTCATTCCCTCTCCAAAAGAAAAGGCCTGAGTCCCAGCAGTGGGAACATTATAAGGCTGATGCTATTCTAGTACAGAAAATTGTAACACTGCCCGTGTGAAACTGAGGCGGGTTACTGAATACGTTTTGAATCAAAGTTTCGTGACAAAATAAGCGTGTTTAAAATTGGGAACCACTTAAAAGTACACCTCAGCATTTTTTAGCAATGCAAAAATCAAAGTTGTATCTTGACTTTGAAAGTCACTGAAAAGCAACAATGAAACATAAGTGCGATTTAAAAACTTTTCATAACGAAACATCTACATTTATCCCAAGTTCTAGACTCACACCAATTAATTATCACTTAAAACTTCACAGAAGTGAGAAACCAAGCGACCGCTCAAATTGCTTAAATCTTTCACGGCAACAATGGGAGGACAATAATTGTTAAGGCGGTTCGTACAGCCAGCAAGGTGGGGTGGAACGCGCGAACGATTGCGCGGGCGAGCGGTTCGGTCCCACGTCTAAAATAGGTTCGAGATTCGCCCGCGCGTCTGTGCCGCTGCAACGCTCTCGGTGTGCGCCGCCCCTAAGCGCTTAAATCGCGATCATTTCAGTTGCATATTCTCAATTATTGTCGGCTCCCGACGACTTGCGGGACTTTGGGAACGAAGGCTGAGCTCCTTAATTGCAGCGACGCTACCGCCTCGTGATATAAATAGAGACACCACAATCAAGATGGAATTAAATTTCAGTATCGGTGTTTTCGTCGTCTTGATTGTCAAAACACAAGCATTTCGTATACAGTATAAACTTTGTTTGGATGGAGTTTGTGTTCGAGTAATTTATTGTGAGCAAGTTAATTTTGGGAATACGTTAATATTTAATTGATGGTTTCAGTGATAGTGGTATAGCTGATGCTTGTACCAGCTCATAGACCTGCCCCCCTAGCCAAGTTACTATCGTTTCGTTTAGCGTGAACGCTTGGAGTTGGCCACGCCCCAATCTGTTTGTTGAGATGACGTTTGAGTTGACGAAAGTTGAGCTGACGTTGAGCGAAAGAGCGTTTCAGACTTTAATTTTGTTGAGATGATGTCATTCTCAAACATTTGATTAGTTTTCTAATAGCGTTAACGATTGTAGATTTACAACTTGGCTAAACCTGCTGAAGCCCAATTTATAAATGATTAAATGCGTGCAAAAGTTACACTCATTGAACTATTCATTTCATCACTACATAGTAGTAAGTGTAAAACAAAGTCGCTTCCCGCTGTCTGTCCCTATGTATGCTTAGAACTTTAAAATTACGCAACGGATTTTGATGCGGTTTTTTTAATAGATAGAGCAATTCAAGAGGAAGGTTTATGTGTTTAATATATGCATAATATATTTAATATCACCCGTACGAAGCTGGGGCGGAGCGCTAGTACACTATAACCCCATATCAAAACGTCAGCAAACCGCTCTTCAATTTATCAATCATTCGTTGCAATTAAAGGGTGAAACAAAGAAAGCGCCATCTAACGCCGCGATTACTGCGCTATAGTGGTTTTAAAAGAACAATTAAGGAGCGGAACTTATCGCCACCAGGTCAGGGTTCCCTTTTGTGAGCCAGTTGTTAGCACCATTCGCTATTTTTATGGCCATTTGTGCTTTCCGTTACAATTCTAAGCGCTGGCTCTACTCATAGTAGGTATTGTCGGAAAGGTCGGTGTTAACTACACATTATGTTCTAACAATAGCACATGCAAGTAAGTATTTAAAGAAGGTGAATTGATTTGTTGTGTTTTTAGGAGTCCGTACCTCAAAAGGAAAAGAAACCCACCACACACCCAGACCAGAGAGACTGCTCTCTCTTCTTCTCCTCTCTCCATTTTTTCCATAGCTCCAATCAAGTTTCCATAGCCTTGAAATACAAAGTGATTTGCGTTCTAGGGCTATGGAAACTCTTTCAAACAACCCTATAGCCCGTGTTTATGGGCCTAAAAAAGTAAGACTAGCTATACATTCCAATATTTTAAGTTATTAAGGCGAAAGTGTATCGTGTAGGTACAAAACTTTACAACGTGTGACAAGTTTACGAGACTGTGTTTGTGTAAGACACCAACATAATACTTATCTAAAGCGATATGTCTATCATTAGGCGACGTTAGGAGCTCAAAACTTCAGGATATTTGAGTTCAACTTGAGAATTTTCTTTGCGTCTGAGTAAACGAACTCTGGAATACGAGTCGACGTTACAAAGTTCAAGGAAGGCGCAACTGTAACGTATAAACAAAATATAAACGAGTTTCAGAAATTAATAGCTCAAAGAATTTCAGCTCTGAAATCTAGAAAATTGTTTCATTAACTTGATATCTGAAACGTTTGTAAAGTTATGAAATTATTTTTGAGTAAATTAATTGATTTTATTCCGATCTAAGAGGTCATTTCTGAATTCTAATTGGATTGATGTTGAAAGTTTATGTTCCGTGTTAAAGGTATTTAAAGAGCCTAGTCGAGGAGGTGCCATGATGGCTTAGTGGTTAAGACACTCACCTCTTATGCATGAGGTTGCGAGTTCGAAACCGGGCAAGTACCAAAATGTGAATTTTTCAATTCATATGTACTTACTTTTCTAAGTTAACTATTACATATTCTAATACCCCTTATTCCGGTTTTCGTTTGTAAATTTTTCAAAGTTAAAGGTAGTCAGACGCCAGAAAGTATGACCATCAGTCTATTCAAGGAGTATCGTGTTGCCTTGTAACCAGGTTGTGGAGAACTTCCATGACTAAATGGATGGAGCGACTGCTCCATGTAAAACACGAATAGTTATCCGAATGCGTTGGGACTGGAAGCCGTAAGCCACTTGGGAATAAGGCTAAGGAGATGGTGTCGTGATTCTACGATTAACAACAAAATAACTAGACTTAATCACACTTTAAAAAAGCTTTTTACGAAATATTTCATCACCTCAGCCTTTTTGCCTTTTGAAATTTTCTGCACACGGGGCAAATCCGTGTGATGAAGTCCGGATGATATAAAAAACACCCTTAGGTGCGAAAATATAATCTGTTCAGTTCAAAATCCGTTGGCGCATAGCTAAACACACAAGTAAATAAAACTGTCAAGAGCTACAACCCATAAACAACACCTGGACATTTCAACGACTGATTTAATGACACCGACCATAAATATCACTTAAAAAAATTACTACCGTGTAAAACCATCGCCGGGACTATTAACTAAACCTATCATTAAACCAATAGCACTTTCCCTCGCGGTATAAAAATTTCAGTTCTTAATAAATGTACAAAGTGTATTGGATAGCGAGTGCATTATCCGTGGCATGTCTGATAGCAGCTTTTGAAGGAAATAGCGCGCCTATGGAGAAGGCCAGTATTTCCGTTCGGGAGGGGAGAGAGGGGGTGGAGTGGTGGGAGGGTAGTCGGCCATTGCCGCTAATCGAGCCAGCGGTAAAACGAAGTATCTGATTTCTTTGAATTTTATGTTGGTCGATGTAATCATTTACAACATTTTGCTTTTGCGTTCCGCCAATGGGGTTTCTGTTAACGTTAGAAATTAATTTTGATTGATATTTTAATTTTCAATTTGGCAGTTAAACGTTTCTGTTTGCTGTAAAATTGTTGTTAAAATTTTAACGGTTGTGGATTTTGTTGTTTATTTACTGGTATGTAACACGCACTATTTACACGGAAGTAATTAGAATTTGCATGATTAATATTCCCAATACAACTTGTTATAGCCACATAAAAGTATAGAACTTTCGGAATTATTTGTGTAACCCTAAAAGCATCCTATTATTAAATACCTAGACCTAAATAAAATTCAGTACCAATTTAAATTAGTAATCAACCAACACTAAGCTAGCTGGGCCACTCTGTGTGTGTGTAATGGCCTGTAGCCTGTAGCCTCGCCGCGATGAAGGCATCCATCAAATGGCGTGAACCGTAGAAAGCTACCGTCGGCCACTTATCAGATTCAGCCCTATTTGCTCGCCTACTTATAAGTAATTTCCGCAAATCGATTTGTTTTCTGAATAGGTCGATAGGAAGGAGGTTTGATTGTGGGTGGGCTGTTCCGATAGGCAGACCTGGAGGTTAATAGTTTTGTATCTTCAGGGACGTTCAAAGCTACTTTGAATTTATACTCAATTTACGGTTTTCCCCAGTTGAATTGGACCATAATTCTATTGATTTTGACTTTAGTCGTTGCCAAAACTTGAATTCATGTTCTATAAAAATGTACATTTCAAAAAATAAAACACTCCCTCACACGATTGAGTCGATTAAGCTGTCGATTTGCGGGAAAATGCGGACACGCTATCATAAAACGTAACGTTTTGTCGAGCGTTTGCGCGATGCCTAACGTTAAAGCAATAATTATATGCTGTAGTAGTATTATTTTACTGTTAACTGTATAATTTATTATTGCCTGAGCGTAATAGTTAATGTGGTATTGCTTCTGTTACATAAATAATAATTGCGGCATATTTGTGCTATCATGGATTTTTTTATCAACATAAAAAAGAAAAACGAGAGCCCCGTTCAAAATCGAGAGCCTTACAAAAAAGCGCTATCCAACCAAATATTTACACAAAATAGGTACTCGAGAATTCAAGGGTTGAAGTACAAAATCCGTGCTCATTAAAAACTTTTCAACGCTTAATGAAAATCTTATTGAACCGGCTACGAGTGCATCGGGCCTCCCCTCTCTCCTCGTCGACGGGGAGAACCGCCTGAAATGGCCCGGCTAAGTGTATTACAGTCGGATCGCTGCCTTTCATTCGACACATCAAAGAAGATCCCGTTCGTTCGCAACTAAATCGAATCAGCAGAGCTTTGTTTCTAGACTCCAGTAGGTAAATTTGCAAAGGGATGGACCCGATATTGAGAGATTACTGCCTTTCAAGTAGATCTAGGCCGTTTGATTTGTAAAGCAGTTGCGTAGAACAGGTGTATTAAGATTATTCCCATCGTCGAAATAGTTCGTGAATAGTTCACAGGTTTACTGGGCTTATTTAATCCAAAAAGGATAAAGAAAAAGGAAGAATATTTGAACAAAATAAAACCAATTTACATCATAAATGTACAAAGTTTAGTACGGTCTAAATGTTCTCAACATATTATAAGAATTCACAAAATTCCGAATAAAATTCGAGTTTTGAAACATCAAGAGAGCGGGTCACAAATTACATTTTACAACAGGCGAGCAGTAAAATAGAGCTGCGAACTTAATATAGAAGTTCAATAATAGTTACATTTAATATTTCTCGAATGACTCCCATTTGACCCGTTTCTTACAACTGGAACAAACTCACTCGCTTTGAAAATAAAACCTATGGAAGTTATGGAGTTAAAAATTCGAGTACGGATCGGTCTGTGGGACCGGTGGTGGCGGGTGGAGTAGTACGGCAGGCAATAAAGCAGGCAGGGTTAATTTCAGTCGCGTTGGCATCCGCACTGGCGTTAAAAACTAAACCAATATACTTCTTAAAATTACGCCCGCGCCGCCGCCGCCGGGTTACGTAAGCGCACGTGACCGGCAGATTTTGGCAAGCGCTTGCCAACGGGTTAAGATGTACATTGACACGGATTTTTAAACTTGTACTCTAGGTACAGTTTGGCAGTATGTAGTCCCCAGCGACCTGTCCTCGGCGTCCATAAATTGTTGAGCTTCAACATTTTTGTAACAAATTTTATCAAAGCTCACTTTTCAAATCTTTTGAGAACGAAACATGCCTTTGGGAAAAGCCTAACGCTTTCTAATACCTCTTTAATTTGTCTTATAAAACTACATTCGATACGATGCTAATTACATGAAATAGCATAGAAATAGATCCATTACATTTAGATTCGGCGCTTCCGAGGCCACTGATTTAATTTTCCGTTGCGAGCAGGATGCATAAATGCATAGTAATCAAATCTAGTTAGATAACACTAAAAATATCCCATCAATTAAACCGAATCTAATACTTCCGCTCCAAAAGTCCAGTTCAAACGCGTTTCCCATTCGATCCGAAATTGTTTTCGCAATCGGCGCAGGGCTGGCGAGTTTCCCAGTCGCTACGTGTCTGGCCTGCAGATGGACGGGGAGCGCAGCCGACGGGCCGATCCTGCGGAACTCTGCGGAAACGGTCCCTTGCCAACTTGTCGTTATAACATCTCGTCCACATTACAATGTATTAAATTCCCATTGTTGGGATTCAATTGGGTGTTTTCATATTCGTGCGTTTTATTGAGTGCAACCAACATGCTCGTTTGGATCAAACGTTTTCTACATGTGCACTGAGTATAGAACTACCTACATCTCATTTTTAGAGGCAAGATTTAAACAGAGGAATCTAAAAATGAGGAGGAATAGAAATAAGCCACGTTTCCACTTAGCCTCGATGTCAATCTTGTCTCTTCTGTTGTGTAATTTTTAGATAAACAGCGGATTCGGGAGTCGGGTCTAGCGATTAAATGCAACGGGGAGGTTATTCTCGGCAGTTCAAAATAGCTCGACAGCTGGGTTGAACTGTCCAAGAACAAACATCTATTATTATGTTGTCTTTACTATAAACCTGGTTTTTATGCAATAATACTTGGAGGAATAGATATATTGGGTTCTAAATACTTAGGAGTCAGTAAATATCGCTCAGGATGGTGATAAGTGCGAATGATATAATCAAAGCGAGTGCAAATGCTAAGCACTACAAAAAGGTTAACAAACTTCTAATTTTAGCTTACTTTTGTCTTTTTCAAACTCCTAGAATCTACCTGAAACGGAATTCAAAACAACGGTATTATAAACTAGTAATTAAAAAGGTATGGAGAGAAGATACTGCGTTTTATTTATTCTCATTGGTTTGACACAGCTAGAATTATACTAGCACCATTTAGTAATTAATGTGATACACGTGTTTTGCTGTATCGATTTCTGTGTTCTGGAAAGTGGAAAGAGTCATCTATTTGGTGTCGGATTCTTTGTGATCTAGCTTACATAGTGTAAGTTAATCAAAATGGAGAATGTAATACGCAAGAACAAAGTCTGATGGGAATAAACTATGGATGAATTTGAGAATGTATTTTTTTTTAAATTAGCAATCAAACACCGTTTTGGAAATGTATACTTTTTTAATTAGCCAGCATCTTTACCCGCGTAAAAGTAGGTTTCTTCATACAACCTTTGCCCCCCTTTTTGACGTAGAGTTTCGAAAAATCCTTTCATAGAAAGAACATACCCTCTGAGTTTCCGATCTTAACAATCAGCGGTTTAGGCTGTGCGTTGATCCGTCAGTCAGGACAAAGCATTTTATAAGTACAGATGTACATTTAAGTCCGATGTAGGCAGTCTGCTCCATTATCAAACTGTTTGTGTCGACACTAAACTCCTGCATCACACAAATAGAGTTTTTTGCGCGATTTAGATATATACAACGGTCCGAAGCCATATATAAGGGTTTTTTTTGGTGGGTAAAAATCTGCCAATGACAACTTCCGCCTTGGGCAGTGCGGGAGATTGTTTCAGACTTTCACTGACTAAAAAACCCACCCCGTTCCTTCTTTACCTGCGTTCCAGGACCCTGGTGTTCGCTTTCACATTATCTATGGTCCCAGTAGGCTTTGACCCTGCTAGGCCCCTACAGTTTGCTGACAACTACTTGAGGCGCGCGCGAACACGCACCTTCGACGACTTGGGCTCGGTCCGGACGGTTACCGTACGGTCGGACAGCGAGCTTTTGCTCGCCGTCCGCAAGCCCGCGTTTACGATGAAAATCCTCCCTTTTCAATGAATATACATCTAAATGCATATAGGTATTTTTTACTACTTTCGACTTCTTCGTGTTCATACAAGAAATATATATCGATGTTATTAAAAGAATCAAAAGCTATATGATTTATATGATAAACAAAGTAAGGCAGTAGCTATCCATCTACAAACTGCATGAACTAGTTAAAACCTATTTCCTAGGATTGATATCTTGATTGCGCCCTGCGTGGGAACTAACAGATGCTTCTGATGTACTTTACGATTTCTTTCAGTAGTAAAACTGCATAGAAACTTTATCGTTGTAGATTTACAATAATAGAATGTCTGAATGGAAGGTATTTTTAAAAGAATTATTGCTTAATTTGTATAAAATAGGTGATTTGTTCCTTTCTTTGATGACATAAATATGTTGTGGCGAATCATTTAGGGATAAAAAAAAAACCATAGTTTCCGGATAGGGGTGGGCAAAGTCCGAAAGAGATTATTTTTATTTTAGTTTATTGTTCAGTACTTCTAGTTTACACTGATTATAAATATAACACTTGAGTGTAGTTTTTAAGAGGTTTATGTGACAAGGTGGATAACGCAATCTCGCTCACACAAGTTATAACAAAAACAAATAAAAATATACTTTATGTCATTAGCATTAAAATATTTTTTTATGGTGCCTTTCGAACGTCGGCTGCAGGCTGCAGATGCAGGCAGCACATGCGGCACAACACGTGCAGCCGCAGTCGCGATCAGAATGTTTTCACAGAAATCCATACTACTACAAAGACAACTAGCCGTGCAGCTGCAGTCGGCTTCGTGCAGTTGCATGTGCTGCCTGCAGCCGAGTTTGGAATATATTTTTATACCGTGGCCCTGATGTGAAAATATTTGCTTGGTAGCTTTTTGTACCCATATGGGTACAAAAAGTTACCAAGCAATAAATACACCGACCTAACTTAAACTTAACCGACAGAATGTCGAAACCTAACATTCTAAAACAGCCTTAGAACGTGAATAAACTCGTGTAAACGGCACAGCACTAATCGTGAGCACCGCATGCATAAACATGAGGGTTTTAAGACATGACTCGTCTTAACAATTCGGTTATCTATGCACTCTATGCAGTTTGCGAGTTGCCCTATTATTTTCGAGCTGACGCCGTCACGTCTAAATTCAGAGTGAACTTGCAAGCGTTGATGTTAAATAATTTCCTGTTTATTTGACGGCTGCTTTCGTAGCGGGATTTAGAGTTTGTCGAGAAGATTTCAAACTGTGTTTTGGTTAGGCGACAATTTTGGTTTGGTTTTAAATTTAAAGCTCTGGTCTGCGAAAGATGGAAGGTGGAGGGAGATCTTCGTGTAGGAGTAGGACAGAATATATAAGCAAAATCTTTTTTATCATCTGCTGTTCCCATTATTTGGGGTCGGTTCTCCTCACAAATCGGCGTCAGGATATTCTATCCTGGATTATTAGGCTCTGATGAATAGGATAACTTCAAGTATCTCTCGATTCTAGATCACCAGCTCATTGGTGAGAGAGCAGTGGTGGCCGAGTGGTAACGGCCCCGACTTACAAGTTGTAGGTCGCGGGTTCAAATCCAGCCAGGCGCATTACTTTGTGTAATTTATTTCATCACCACTTCTCTCAAAACGGTGAAGGAAAATATCGTGAGGAAACCGGCACGTCCTAGAACCAAAAATTCGAAGATATGTGACATCCACCAACCCGCAACGGGCCCGCGTGGTGGATTACGGCTCATTCCCTCTCCTAGAGAGGAGGCCTGTGTCCCAGTAGTGGGAACATTAAAAGGCTGATGATGATGATGATGAGGTCATTGGTAGGCGACCTCTGCCTTTCTTTTGTTCTGGCAGGCTTAGTGTAAAATAATTAAAGTAATTTATACACTGTAGAATGGGACCTCGAAGGCAGCATAATAAACGGATTTAATTTAACCATTCCAAACACTATTAAAACCATTAACTAAACATTGCGATGCATACGAAAAGCAAATCGACGTTGCAATGTTACGTAGCCTCCGCCTCACACCTCCACTGCCACGGATCTAAAAGAAACAACAATGTTCTACACGAATTCGATAAAAACAAGCCGTAAATTACTCGTTTTTTTTACTACTACGGTTTATTCCAGTCAATTAACTTTTACAAGCGCATCTTTTTTGTGCGGTGCTACGCCGTAGCTCCGTAGCACCGTAGCCCGTAGCGCCGTAGCATCTTTGTAGGTCGGCTACCGGTAACAATGTTTTTCTAAACACAATTCGGTTACCACTTTGTGATCATTTTTAGTGCCTACCAAAGCTGTATATATTTTATTTCTGGTTTTTTTTTATTTACTCTGCTTGGTGTTTATGTACTTCCTTTAACGTTTAGGAGTACTTATGAAACCGGTTTACTTAAACCTTTTATTGACTGAATATAAATTTTTATGTGCTTAATTTTAATGCTGGCTGTGAAATAAATTATTTTTGTTTTTTACCCGACTGCAAGAAGGGTTATGTTTTTATCTGTGTTGTGAACAATTTTTTTTAAACTATGCCCAAAACTAGGCATTACTGCTGAACATCTATCTGTAGGCCATACAAATATTTGTTCCATGCGGGAATCAAACCCGTGACACGCAGGGCAGTAGCTAATCACTTAACCACTGCACCAACCGTACCGTATGTTCCGAAGATATTTTAATCTCTCATTATCACGTACACAAAAGTACTTTGCCACCCAATACAATCAAGAGAAACAAATTTTCCGACACGACAACCCAGCTTAAAAAAAAAACAAAGCAACAACAAAACACCAAGCGAAAAAAAATTAAAGAATAAATAAAAACCCGTTCGCACTGTACGC
This sequence comes from Leucania comma, assembly GCA_958295575.1. Taxonomy (NCBI): domain Eukaryota; kingdom Metazoa; phylum Arthropoda; class Insecta; order Lepidoptera; family Noctuidae; genus Leucania; species Leucania comma. Next base: position 21,888,877 of record OY282467.1, on the reverse strand, counting down.
GACGTTCGCGAAATATCGTCGCGAGGGAAAGACAATAAAAAAAAATGAACAGCGGCAAGTAACTGCACACAGATGGCGCCACCGCGGATATATATTAAGTAAATTTAAAAAACGTATTCCCGAACGCGGGCAGGCAATGGCGCGTGGGAAATTTAGTATTGCGCTCTTTGAGATCTGTTGCCGAAAGGCGTGAGGGGAATCGAAATAGTCTATGTTGCTTTACAGCAGAGCCTTGGCTTATGTGACATTAAGCTGAGATTTTTGGCCATATGCACACTTACCAATGATAATAATAGATTTGATTATAGACTTAATTTATTTACAGATATTTATTAGTCCAACTAGTAATGACTGGATTTTGTCATGTGAAATCGGATTTCATGTGAATTCGGATTTCATTTGAAATCGGTCTGGACGATATCCTTAACTTATGTACTATAAATGGTACTTGATTTAATTCCTAGGAAGGAAAAGGGATTTACTGGGAAAGAGAAGGTTTTTAGGAGAAGGGGATTTATCTCATCAACACTGCTCTCAAAACGGTCAAGGAAAACATCGTGAGGTAACCGGCATGTCTTAGAACCAAAAATTCGAAGACATGTGACATCCGCACTGGGCTGGGCCCGCGTGGTGGATTACGGCCCATTCTATCTTCTAGAGTGGATGCCTAGCTAACTAATCTAGCCAAGATGCTATGCTATGCTAAGGTAAAGGGCAACAGAAGGGATACAGGTGGGTTTTAGTCAGTGAAAATTACACTCTCTCTGGCTCCATCCAGAGTGGGAAAAGTAATTTAATCAGTTCCCGCCAGAAAAAAAACTAGGTACCGTACTTTATTTTATAATTTTTCTGTCTTCAGAATGGCATCATTAATATTTTCATCCTACATTACTACAAAGGCGAAAGTTTATGTTTGTATGTATGCTTGTTTGTTACTCTTTCACACAGAAACTACTGAAGATATTCGGATGAAATTGGGTATATGAGTTGACCATGTTTTTTAAAAGATCGTAGGATACTCTTTTCTCGGGAGTATGTTCTCTTAGAACACTATGCGGGCGAAGTCGCTGACAACAGCTAGTAAATAAATAAAACGTAAAAATAAATCACGTTTTTAAGTTGAGCCGTATTTTTAGTGAGGATAATCGTATTCCTCCATGTTCTTTACAGCAGGGCGTCCTTGTTTTACGGCGACACTGAGCCGAGGTTTTTACAGGACGAACATCCTATTACCATACGCATATTCAGCTATTCTTAGAGATATACGCGAAAAAAAAACTCTTTAATCCTCAAATTTATACCTCAAAAAACCTTTTCCTTATTTGTTACTCAATTTATTAACATACTTTCCTTAGAATTTAATTTCTAAAACCAATTTTGCACCGACATCAAAAGACTGTATCTAAGAAAATCAAAACAGAAAACAAGTTTGAATTTTAACTAGTGGAAATTTTCCAATCGGAATCGATTCCTATAGGTTGGTTTGGAATGTTATCGAAAATTGAATTCTCTGTTTAAGCACCAATTATGACAGCTTGGTAGCTTGGCCGGCGTCGGATAGCGAAACTCAACTCAATCGTAATTATTTCCCTCTCGGAAGAAAACTTGGAGCGCGCGTTAATTGTGGCCAAGGTAGACGCCGCTTTACACTGGACGATACGATTTCGAAACGTTAGCGATACGATTCTATCACGAGATCAAAAGATTCTAGAATGATGGAACTCAAACATTTAAACATTAAAAATAACAACAGCAATGTAAAGGAGTACGTCTGAGTGTATTTTGTGTTTATGTATTACAATTTTGTGCCGGCGACTGCGCCCGCGTGAAAGTCGGTTTTTTCATGCAAACCTTCGACCCCCATTTTACCCTCTTAGGGGTGGAGTTTTATAAAATCCATTCTTAGCGAATGCCTACACCCTATAAGGAACTTACCTGCCAAATTTTAAGTTTGTAGGTGTTATACACTCTGAAATTGCTTTAGTCAGAATAGCCAGTATTCTGGCTTCAGAATGCCATTGTACTGTTACTGGAAATTCCCAGTTCTATATTTATTTTAGTAGTTAAAAATGCTCCATCACGTATTGTAAAAATAATTAAAAAAGTTCATTTATTTTGACAACCAAACATTGAAACATATCGATTAAATCGATATATTCCAGTGTCCGGTTGTAAAAACTTTACAAATTTATACAATTACGTTTCGGACGGAACAAACAAAGTTTCGAATTTTGTTAGTAGAGATTTTATATAAAAAAAAACAAAGTGCAATGTTGCATATAACCAAATTAAAAACACACGTATAAAGCCGGACATTTTCAATTCGTAACTTGATAAATTAATGGGTCTACAAAACACCGACTGAATTTTGTTCAATAGGAAAAGTTATTATGTTTGACCTTTAAAATACAAACGTAACTTTCAAGGCATTAATTAAGAGGAGTAGGGAAATTATAATGGACTTAAAAACAATTTTGGGAAATAAATCTTTTAAAATACCTCTTGTAGGTACTGTTTTATTGCAGGGCAAAATCTCTCTTTCCTCCTCTTTTTATTATTAGCATCATCATCTACATCTGAAATTATCCAATGCTGAGCATAGGCATCTCTGTTCTTGTGTCGATCTCTACGATTCTTTGCCAGTCTCATCCAGGTTTCCCGCTGTGTAACAATGTCTTCTGCAAGTATTCAGTTCCTTCCTACCTACTACACCTATCATAATCACGTTATCGGTCCTGTCCAGCTCCATTTTAATTTAATTATTTGTTTCCTTTTTGTGTCGAAATACTTCGTAAGTCATTGACCTCTTTTTATATACCTTAAGAAACGGCGGTATACATTAAACTTTAAACATGATTAAATTGATAATCATGATCACAGAAGCACATGATGCGAGAAGCAAAGAACCGGTCGGTGTGGCGACGTTTAGGGAGGCTACCAAAAATAAATTTATTATTTTTTGTCTTTCATCTCTCGTCGCGTGTAAATCGTCCTTCCCATGGACAAGCAGGAGGTGAGACTGTGTGACGTCATTAGCAATCTGCCACGTCGCTGTGCCTGCGGCAAATTGGAGCAATTATAATGTACAGTTTGTTTTGTTACAAACCATCGCTCTGGAAACAAGCCGTAATTTGATGGTGACGACAAGCTTATTTTAAACGGCATTCTATTAAAACGATCTCAAGCATTTTTTCGTTTAATAAGCGACGTGTTCGAGAGTTTTTCTATTGTTTTCGTCAGAGGGCTGTCTTGTTTTTCTGTGATCAGGAAAATTGCAGACGATTGTTAACTAATTGCTGTTGTTTTGGGAATACAAAGTGTTGTAGTACAGTTCAAAGGTTTATCTTGCAAATCTTGGATAGCAAAGTTTCTTCATGAATTATAGAAGTGAATGAGGGGTCTAAGGTAGGTGCCAGATAAATTGAGAATAGCGGTGATTGACTAAATAGTGGTCATGTAGGAGTACATTGACTAATATTCTTAATTTTAAAAAGCGATTCTTTACATTTTTTAGTAATGCAAAACAGTTAATTGTCTGTATTTCGGGAGCTACTCAGAGATCTCAGGAAAAGCTCGATGTACTTTAATCTCAAGTTATCTGGTTTGTATAAAGAGATTGCATGTGCCTTTCCCTAGTTTTCAACTTTCTCTGAAAAACCTAATAACACAGAAACGGTGAGAAAAATAATGACGACAATGCTCTATGTCGTCATTATTTGTCTCGCTGTTTATGATTGACCTAATCATAAACAGCATTTATATGCACGCCCTTCGGATCGAAGTTAATAAGACACGCGATAAGAGCAACAAATAGGCATAATCTAGGGATACAGAGATTTCCCGGAGCGGGCAGGGATGCCCAGTAATGCCCAGGGTTGCCCAAAGCCAGTTAATTAGCGGGAAACTTTGCAGTCATCGGCCGTCCGGCTTCGGGAAAAGGAACCCATTTCGAAGTACGGACGATTGTCTAGCCAGCCTTTGTAATGAGCGGATTAAGGACTATATGCACGCTGGAGTTAATGGACGAGTAGGCAGACATTTTTATGTGAACATGAACAAGGATTCAAAATGTTTTATTGAATATTTAGGTCGCTTTGAAGAACGGATCTGGGATCAAAATGTACAAAGAATTAGTATTATTAAGCAGTTTGTGTGTTTGTTAATTCTTCATGATTGAAATGCTGAAAGAATTTTGATGAAACTTGGTACTCGACTAGAACATTTATCCTGGAATAGCATATGGGTAGCTTTTATCGCGGGGGTATATTCTATAGGGATAATTTTTTATTATCACTTGGGGAAAGCCGCTGGTAGCAGCTACGATAAAAAAAATGTGTAAGGAATAAATAAAACTTTTATTACATTAAATATTGTTGTAATCAAGATTGGTAGTTCTCTGAGACCATTATAAGTAGAAATAAGTGACCTATATATGTATATAGCGTTTAATACAATCGTACTCATCACGAAATTCTTTTCATACTTACTTGAAAGACATGTGTAATGCGTACCTTTATGTCGAGTTGTTTCTACAAACAAAATTAATTTCGTATCCTACGGCCGGAATATGCAAAAAAGAGATTTTCCTGTGTATTTGTTTAAGAAAAACATAAAAATAATTAGACATTTTTGTGTATTAGCTTTCATGTTTGTTTTTGCATTTCAATTACCCTAACAATGTTCAATGAGGTTAAATGAGGAAGAGGCTTTTTAAAAAAGGTTTATTTATATTAAGTCTACATTTCTTGATTCTAAGAAACCAATAGGAGATTACGTCATAGGTTCGGCTCTCTGATCAATGATCTTATCATGATTACGGGCGTTTTGATTGTTCATTTTGGCGGTGATTGTCTTATGTCAAGTTGTTGCACATGTCATATTATTAGGCTTGTCTTTTTAAACAAAATCTGGTAAGCAAAGTAAATATTTTATTTTCAACTAGCGACCCGCCCCAGCTTCACACGGGTGCAATGGTGATATTAAAGATATTATGCATGTAAACCTTTCTCTTGAATTATTCTATCTATTAAAAAAACCGCATCAAAATCCGTTGCGAAGTTTTAAAGGTCTAAGCATACATAGGGGCAGATAGCGTGAAGCGAGTTTGTTTTATACTATGTAGTGATAAATCTCAATACAGACTCACAGGTTAACCACACTTCTTGGTACATTCAATAACCTTCAAGCCGTCCATTTTTAACAAAACATGTAATTTAATTCGAGCCAACTTATTAATGAACACGAAATTCCTCATAAACTATTCTAGGAGACGTCAATTACTTAAGTTTCAAATTAAACCACCAGTATCGGCCATATTATATTGTTCGTCGACGAAATGGCTCAATCTTTGAACCGGGTAACAAAGCAACGTAATACTCAAGTAGCTTCGTTTACTACCATTCTGATCGTTATTAAAGGAACTATGGGAACTATTGATCGGGGAATTTACGATGGATTGTTTGAAGTCAAAATGTAAGTGCCTCTAGCGGAAGTAAGTGCTAACTTATAACTTAATCTTGATACTTTGTCAGATGGAAACGTCAAAGTGTCAAGTGTGTGGGAGGCAGGTGGACCGAGATTGTAAGTAGGTTTGATATTATAGCATCATCTATGGTGAGATAGTTGGAATTAGAAGGAGTTGGTTAGAATAGCGATTTTAAACAGTTTAAATTTAAAAAAGACATAGTTTATTTTTTAATTAGGAAAAAATTCCAGTACTGGTGAGTCCAGAATCATGTATTGGATTTATGGTGTTCGTTTGTGCGTCGATGTCAGATACACCCTGTATATAAAAGGAGAAACTGACTAACATATCAACATACAGCTGAAACTAATAGGACTAGGAGCGTGAAATTTTGCACAAGGTTTTCTTTTATGACATAGGCGAGCACTAAGAGGAGAATTTCCCGAAATTCACTCCTTAAGAGGATGAAACGGGGTTCCAAAGTTCGTATGGAGAAATTTACTTTCACGCAGGCAAAGCTGCTCGTAGAATAAAGTTTTAAATATTAAGGTTTCACTGAAATTCGACGGGGAGTGGTAGTGGCCGAGTGGTAACGAACCCGACTTACGAGTTGTAGGTTGCGGGTTCGAACCCAGTCAGGCGCATTATTTTGTGTAATTTATTTCATCACTAATGCTCTCAAAACGGTGAGTCGCAGCAGTGGGAACATTATAAGGCTGATGCTATGCTAGGCTGTGTGTTGCAGGTTTGTTTCCTTCACGAAACAAATATTTGTATGATAATAATAAGTATAATATTTTTACTGGAACAGAAAGATATTTACAAACTGTTTGCGTACGAAAATAGCTACATTAGTAAGCTACTGTGTTAGAGATTATTATATATATGTATATATAGTTTCGGGTCCAAGTGTCTGTGTGACAGTGTGATTTATTGTGAAGGCTTACCACAGTATAGTCTTTTGTAACTCAAAGGTTGACTGGTAAGAATGCCTTGTTGCAGTAAGTCCACCTATGTACCGTGACTGTACATAAAGTTTAACTAAATAAAGAAATAAAATCGTTTACTCACTAAAATGCTTGCAAAGTGGTCTTTTAAACGTACATGAACACTAGCCAAATACCCGTAGGCCACCAAGAATAGCCTCGAATAGCCTACAAAACGAACTTGGTCCACATTACGTAATTAATTTAAAAAATTCGCCGTACTCCCCGTAATAAAGGAAGTTACGTTACGAAACTTGAGCTTTTTAATTTCCTTAAAAAAAAAAACGATGCTGCTTTTAGTGATCCGCCATTTGTAAATATTTACATGTTAATATAGCTATCCTCTTTATTACATTTTTTTTTATTATTACGGAATAGGCTCACGTTTGAACACTATCACAGTGGCCGACAATGGAGCACGCTTGCATAGAAGTAACTTATTCACTCTTGACCTAAAGACCAGAAGAATTAATTATTTGTTTTTTAATTAGGTTTTTTTTTTTATTTTTTATCTATTTTGAGCACACATAATAGAAGCGACAAGATATATGTAAGCAAGGTTTTATGTAACTCATAATATGATTTAAAAGAGTGTCCATGAAGTTTCTTGCACGTTCTTCTCTTTAGAGATCTACGTTTTGGAACGTGCAATTTAGCTTCACTTTATTTTTGGACTGACCCACGTTTTGACAATTCAAAAGTGCCTGTAATTGGTCTATTTGAAATAAACACTTCAGATTTCTGAAGAGGAGAACCTCTTCTCTTCTTCAAGTACAAAGCTATCAGTAATTTTTATACAGTAGATCATGTTATAGATTAGATGGTCAATGGAGATGAAAAGTTCTGGAGTGGCGACGTATGGTCGCCACTCACATTTTATTAGATTTAGATGTGTTATTTAAGGTAGCACTATCAAATATCCAAACATTTTGTTATGATAAAGCTTGCCGTAAACACAAAAATAACTGAATGGATTTTATATATAATATAATAACATTCAGTCCCAAACTAAGCGGAGCTTGTGGTATGAGTCCTAGACAACTGATATACATACTTATGCATTTCTAACTACATACATGTTATAGATAAATTACACCTAGACACAGAACAAATGATCGTGCTCATCACACAAACATTTGTCCTGGGCGGGAATCGAACCCACGATCTCCGGCATGGCAGTCAGGGACCAATAGACCAACAGGCCTGTCAAAAAATTTTTATACAGTTTTACCCAATAGACAGAGAAAAATAGGAAGGTTGAGGTGTTATACATGCATCTTACAGAAAAAACCGAAAGTTTCAAAGATTTCTAACACCCATGCGAAGCTGTGATGGGTCGTTAGTAAAATCTATAACAAGATTTGTAAGAGTTCATTACAAACAGTTAAATTTTAGGGTTTTAATATTCGTTGTATTCCTGCACTGCATTTAACAAGAAAATAAAAAATGGATTACTTTGCGTTATGGAATTCCTGCAAAAAATTCTCATACAAAACTTTTTACAAATAAAACCCGAAACAACAAAACGATTCGCACTTGCCTTCTTTTTCTAAACAATAAAAACTTTAAGCATTTTACGTTTTGTGAGGGTTTTCGGCAGAAAACGAGACAGGTATATAGTTTTAAACCAGTTGAAAAGAGATAGCATCGAAATGGGAGGCAATAAAAATAAACAGTAACTGGTGAAGCTTGCTGTATACGTCAAACAATGTAACATTTTCTTCGGATGGTGTTTTTGAAGTCGTTTTTAAATAAAAGGACTTTTAATTGAATATTGTTATGAATCGACTTTGTTAGGTTTAATTATTATAAATCTTTTAAATTCTAGATTTTTCTATACTAAAATATGCGTGTTCTACACATCTAAATATGCCTCATGAATCATTCTATCTGCTGATGAAAATTGCATGCAAATCAGGTCTGTATTTTTCGAGTTTATTGTGAATACACAGAAATATGAGGTGGACTTGGGTTTTATAATATCTAAGAATAGTATATATTATATAAGATCAATTTTGTGAACCAATCCTGGAACATAACGTAAAAAAAACTACCTTCAGCCCCAAATGCAATGTTTAGTGAAATTAAACGACTATTATGATAGACAACTCACATAAAAACTCATTTAAAATTAATTTAAATATAGAACAACACCAATTCGCCGTTTAAAATATAATTGGAAATCAAACTTCGACTATAAACGAGTAGAAACGCGAGTTCTACTGCCTCCCCGTCTAATTGCGCGGAGGTACCAACCAGATAGCAACAGAAGATACCTATTTACAACGATACCAACTGAATGATAATATTATTTTATACAAGTTCAAAACGAAGTTATCGCGTTGCCCCGGGCGTTCGCAGTCGCAAGATAACTGAAATTTCTCATTCCGACACAATAAAGTTTTCTGAGTATTTTTTTACTTCGCCAAATATTTCAAAATACTTTTCTATTTGCTTTAGGATTTTGCTAGAGAGTTTTACAAATTGTTTCGATGTGACTCCCCAAGAATAACGGGTGGACGGATTGATCAGTGGAATGAAATTCAGATGAGTTTCGCGATTGGGAACTCGTGAGAAATTCTTTTTTTTTTGTTTTGCATGAAAAGACTTTTTGGTGTTTTGCAACGGTCGGAGTGGCCGACGAGCTCTGTTTTGTTTCTTTTTTATTTAAATAGTAAATAAAGCTACGAGAATTTTATTGAAATGAAGTTTTTTTTTCCTAATATAAGAAAGAACACTTCGTAATAAGCACAAATGTAAATGTATTGATAATAACGTAAGTAAAAAATGTTTGTTTATTTGACTAAGATATTAAATTCCGAAAAAATAACATAGCTTCATAAGAACTCGTATATTTACACAACCTTATCTTCTTACGCCGAATCCTAAAAAAATATCAATAAGCGAAAAAACGGTCAAACATTAAACATGGAGCCGGATATCAGCAGATCGGCATGGCCGTCCCTTGGAGGATAACAGATACTCGCAAATTATAAGTGGGAGTACGGAAAACGACTCCTTGGGCGATCATAATAATATCTCGGATGGAAAAATGGCGCGAATGCGGCGAGCAGGGGGTTAGCCGACCGCGGTGTAAGATATAGGCGGTCGTTTGATTTAGACGTCATCGACTCGTACGAGTTCGTCTGCAACCTACCCCAAGCGGGCGATCTTCTTTTATTCTCGCATATCATCCTCATGGGTATGTCAGTCTATTACAGAATAAACCACATGGAAGATGTATTGCCGACAAAAAGAGGGTGCGAGTGGAACACAGTTGTACCAATAAACGATCCTAGGGGTAGAATTTGCAAGTTGGAACCGACAAAATTTACCTATATTTTTAATGGTAAAGAAATATTTGTTGAAGAGGAAAGTTAGAAGACCGATTAAACGGTGGGCTGATGAAATTATAAACAATGCAGGGAAAGACTGGATGAGCAAAAGGCAAAACAAAAACAAAAAGGGAAACAGCTGAAAGAGGCTGCAAATAAGAATTATATCAGTGAACATATAAGTAATTCTGTTAGTACAAAGACTAGTTTTAAGTGAATCTAGTAATACTACTAACAACCTCAATAATATACAACAAGGTATGAAAATAAAAAGGCTTTATTATTACAAAAAACAAGAAACATTTGTATACCACTGCAGACTATTTTCGAATGCCATAGTTTGATACATTCTACAAACGGGTTAATGTTTTTATTTACTTAATTGTTTATGCATACAAAAGAAACGAAGCGGACTATACAGCCCACCTCTGCACTTTAACCATAAACATTTTCTACCAGCCAACCTTTGTTAGATAAATTCGTATAGGTGCAATATGAAACATTAATAACACTATAACAAAATGGTCGTAGTATGACCAGGATAAGGCCACATAACTGAAAGCTCATACAGTACATTATCTGATTTATAAAAAGAATTTTTAAATTGTTTTAAACCCGCCATAGGTCAACTGTTTAAATCGCAGTTTACTGATAACTAATTATTAACACAATGGATGGTATTATCAAAGGGTTTTGACGGTACATGGGACACCGCATGTGGGCTTTAATATTACAGTAGTAAGGGAAGGGCTGATACAGTGTACATTGTTAACCAGTGCCTACAATAGTGAAGCATAATGATAGAGGTTAGTGTCAATTTCACACTATGCAGATTGATATATCGTTGCTCTAGAAAAACTTGTGAAAGGTGAACGTGTCAAAGTTTTCGACATGAAAAGATATTGATGCGATTGATTTTAAGTTTCTATTACAAAGAATAGGTGTGCTTTTCTTCTGACCCTGCGGACAATAAAGAAACCAAAAAAAAAAAAAACAAAATTTTGTAGACATGTTCATGCTTCTTAGCTTAATGATATTCATGTAGCCGACTCGTGAAGATGGGGGACTACTTAATTTTTTACTTGAAAAGAACACGAAAAAACCTGATCACAAAAAATTTAGGCGGAGAGTTTTTAAAACATTATCTTGTGACTGCTATCGTAGGACAATCGCGAATCATTTTCTTATTATTGACCAGCGACCCGCTCCAGTTTCGCGCGGGTGCAATGGTGATAATATATTATGCATATAATATACGTATAAACCTTCCTCTTGAATCACTATCTATTAACAAAAAAAAAACCGCATCTAAATCCGTTGCGTAGTTTTAAAGATCTAAGCATACATAGGGACAGACAGCGGGAAGCGACTTTGTTTTATACTATTTAGTGATATTCTCCAGCTTGACCGCTACCCGATGGTAAGCAAAGATTCTGTTTTGTTTCAGTCGTGTCTGCCTTAATATGGTGGCAGCACAGTAACAGTGAAGTCGCGAAACGCAGCATGGCTCCGTAACCTTTGGAGAAATGCGCGAAGGAATCTAAATGTGTATTATCACCATTATTGTCCTTTGAAAATAATACTTGAAGGCAAAATGTTTTTTGACCGAAACAGAATAAACACAGGCCAAATTACAACAGAGTATAAGGTGTTAAAGATAGGTAAATCCTGAACGTTTTGCCCAGAGGCGTACAAATATATATTAACCGTCTCGTTCATAATGTCGTTTGAGATTATTTTTATTCTAGTCTTGATGAGTATTGGTGCAAGATGGTAACCAGGATGATGAAACTGGAAGATGGCCCTAGAAACTTGGTAATAAGTGCAATAAGATAAGTCTAATGCGTTTGTACTTTTCAGAAAGGTCTTGATGATTAATTATTATATAGGTATACACCGCGCTACAAAAGCTTCCAACGAAAAAAATGTTTTTCATTCAAAACTTGTCATTAGTGTTATTATAGGTTTTAATCACTGAATTACGAGTATATACAGTGACAGCGATGTGGGGGAGTATTTTGACGCCTTATTTTAGTTTTATTATTTTATTTTGGTGTAATTATAGTTACTTAGGTATTTTTGGTATATATACGTACGTATTTGTAAATAAATAAAATATGTTTTATATATCACTGATATTATTGATATTTTGACTTAACCCACATTATAAAAAGTCTATAAGTTATAGCGTGTACACACGGTACAGATTTAAAACAGACTCATGAAGATTTCAATCGAATTTTGTTTGTGCAACATAGCAAGGTAGGCAAATACTAATGTAAGATTTTATTTGTGTCTCACCGGAACTTTTCGCACCGAGGTTCGCTATTATTCTGGTATGAAACATTATTAAAACAGTACATTTTAAAAAATAGAAATCTGAAGTAATGAAAGGTCCGCACAAACATTGTTTGGACATATTTGCGTGAACTTTTCCACTCAGACTTTTCGCTGTGTACAAAAGTCTGTTGGACATAAGTTTGTACAAAGTCTGTTCTTGTGGACACACCATTATATGTGAATGGCCTAAAGTCGATCTTTTGAATCGCCACTTCTATACTAGTCTGTACCAGCTACCCTAAACTTTATTACTTTAATGTTCAAACGAAGCCGTCGATGTATGCTACCCACAGGGACTCAAACTGATTACCCGCCGTCTGCTACGATCAGAACCAACAGTGATATAGCACAATACTGTTTATAATTTAAAGGGGTTCGAATTGTTTGCAACAATAAGGTATTGTTCATTGTCTCAAGGTTTAGGGGATCTATGAATAGAGTAACTATCTTTTAATTTTTTCAAGAGGGGAGGGTTGTGAGGGGGGCAGTAGTAACGGTTACCACTGGGCCACCACTAATCCCTCCCCTTGCTCTGTGCATCATCATTTGAGTTGAAAGACATAGGCCTCCCTCAAGTGTCGCCAGATCGAATTTAATGGTAGTAGGCATTGAGAACAGTAGTGACCGAATGGTAACGGCCCAGACTTACGAGTACGCATTACTTTGTGTAATTTATTTCATCACCACTGCTCTCATAAACGGTAAAAGTAAACATCGTAAGGAAACCGGCATGTCCTAGAACCAAAAATTCGAAGACATGTGACATTCACCAACCCGCACTAGGCTCGAGTGGTGGATTAAGGCCCATTCCCTCTCGTAGAGAGGAGGCCTGAGTCCCAGCAGTGGGAAAATTATAAGGCTGATGCTATGCTAGGCATTAAGTCCGCCTCTGTACTTTTGTGTACAAAAAGTATTTAATAAATAAATAAATGGTCCTGTGTGACTCGCATCCATCCCATTCCTACTACTCTCATCAGGTTACCTGTCCTTGTGGATATTCCAGTACAAAACTCTCTCTGCATAGTCTCACTCTGTGCACAATCTTCTTCTTATATATAAAAATGAATAGCTATTCGTTAATCTTGGAAACGAAAAGAAAAAGAGTTTATTTTCCACAAACATGGCGTATATCCTAAAATAACAGCTACAAACAACGACTCTATATAATAAAAAAGTACATAATAAGATATGCGTCAGATCCGCGCAAAACGGCCAGCGCTCAGCAAAATGCTGGAGCTCGAGTGCAAGACAGAGCCACAGCGCTGATTTTCAGCGCTAGCCGTCGTTGACGGTGAGACGCTGATCGGCGTATCCTTATACATAGGTTTAACCAAAAAAACAGGACATACTGTTATTATTTATAAAATCACTAAAATATACGTAAAAGGTAAAACTAATATAAAATCTCGCTAAAACTCAAGAACGGCTGGACCGATTTTGTTCATTTTGGTCTTGAAATATTAGTGATAGTCCAGGGAAGGTTTAAAAGGTGAGAAAAAAAAATCATTGAATATTTGGCGGTACGAAGTTTGCCGGATCATCTAGTCCCGTATAAAACTAAATAAATTCGCCTGGCTCCTAATATATGTAATTATTTATTTACCAAGGCCCATCATAATTGAAAAATTCCACCAATTCAGGTTAAAACTAAAGGAATATTGTTCTTTGTATTTTCCGATTCCTGAAATCTGTTTGGTGTTTCGCGTATCGTTACTAATTAAATTCCAGCTTGATTTAGAAATTAGCATGAATGAATTTTGCGACTTAATTACGTCGAAAATCAAATATTGTTTTAATTGGACGGGAGTGTTATTAAATTAATGTCTTGTTGCGTGTTGGTACCAATTCTTTTAGATAAAACCAAACAAAGATGGGTCTGCAGGATAAAAGGTGCCTAATTAGGCTCTGAAGTGGCGATCACGTTTCTGAAATATATAGCGTTTGGAAGGTCCGACTAGGAGGACCGATGACCTGGTGTGGGTCCCAGGAATCCGATGGATGATCAGTCGTTGCGTCGATGCTTGAGAGAGGCCTATGTACAACAGTGGTAAAGTCTTTCGGCTGAATTGATGATGATGAATTTTAAGCTATATTAGTGTTCAGTATCAGTGTATCACCGGCATGCCCTAGAACCAAAAATTCGAAGACATGTGACATCAACCAACCCGCACTGAGCCTGCGTGGTGAATTACGGCCCATTCCCTCTCCAAGAGAGAACGCCTGAGTCCCAGCAGTGAAAACATTTTAAGGCTGATGCTATGCTATGCTATCAGCATAATTGATAAAAATACTGGTATAATACAATAGTTGATATTGACATATTTTTATAAACACTTTTTTATTACGATAGGGAAAACATAATATCTGTAAATGCCAATTGTCGCTTATGATATTCTTAATGAAAAGGCTTGATATAATTACTTCCACGACTTGATTTAAAAAGACGCGGTTAAAAATCAAGAACTCACTTTTATAGGGACGGGACCTAGAATGTCGACCGAACGAGATGGAGCTCGTCAAACGAATGATGGTCGATCGCGATTTGCATGCGAAAGGTATAATAATAATCTTAAAATTTAAGTAGGTGAGATAGCTGAGCGGAGTTTTATCTTAATTGCCAGACTTTTAACGATTTTTTGGCAGTTTTTTTTTGTTTTCAAATTAAGGTGAAAAAGTCAATCTATCTCGCTTTCATGAAATAGTTATTCGATGGGGTTAGACGAACTGACCAGTCCCAGCAGTGGGAACATTATAAGGTTGATGCTATGCTATGCTAGACGAATTGAAGGGGTGACGTTGATGATATCAATGATTAAAATTCAGTAATTAAATACATGTTACGGTCGGAAATTATATTTAATTTGACGTAAAACTTGACACTGACCTTAAAAATGCAAAAATAATATAGTTTGAATTTGATCGGGTATCTTGGTGATTTCACCTTAATCAACTTTTGTGTGTATTTTAGTGGTGGCTATGCGATTGTTCGAAAAAGTTACCGTAGACAAAGATGCAAAAGGAAACTAAAGGAACACAGAAAGAAAGTCTGACACTCTGACTATTTCAGATCAAAGCCTACTCGTGTGTGTCAGTCCCCCTTTGCGTTCCAGGGCAGGCATCGGCTATATTGAATAGACGAAACATAAGTTTATTCATGTATATTTTATTTACAAACTCACACCTTTACACCGCCTTTCAAACCGAACGCTGATTTAGCTAAAATTTAATAACAAAAAACGGGTCTCCCGCCCGGTGACAATAACAAAGTAATTTTTCATCCGCACATAAAAAAAACGGTTTCAAAACAGCGTCACTATGAAACGAAGACTCAGAGAACATTGTCACGTTCAACAAAAGGGAATACCGTAACGTCAAGTATCACAGTTTAAAACGATAAAAAATAATGCAAATTCACTCCTGTGCCGCCTTCGTGATATAACGTCCGATCGTTACAAAGATAACGGAGTTTTTCCGTGAAATCGCGTCTCTTCAGTACTTAACGACAGTGTCCTTAGTTAAAGGGAAGTGATTCAGGTAGTCGTTTGTGTTGGAGTGCTCTTTTTCATTTGTAAAAGTATTTTTAGAGCGGATTCACAATGAGTTTTTGTATTGTTATTGTTAAATTTAAGGTGTTTGTAATGTGATCTAATAAGCTTTGAGTAAAGACTATTAAATGATTACCATTATAATAATTTTTAACAAAATATATCAGATGGATATATTTTGTTGAAAATTGAGTGAAGCATTCCTTCGTCTCGTGCGTCGTAATATGTACTTGATACCATCTCATCATCATCATCAGCCTTTTAATGTTCCCACTGCTAGGACACAGGCCTCCTCTCTAAGAGAGGGCATCTCACTATGGTTTTATTTAAAGAGGGAAATTATTAAATGACTTCTTCCTATCTTCTTTACTGACTGAAACCACACATATGTTTCTTCTTTGCCCTTTGCATTCCACGACCACTTTCCCATTCAGAAGTAAACCCTGGGCCTGAGGTCTCACTATAGTAAAGTGCAATTTATGTCAATTCAATTGAATTTAAAAATATTTTTTTTCACATAGGCCTATGTATGCAGTTATAAAACTTCAGGAACTAGTGTATTGTTCCAGTACCTACTGTCGTTTCCTATAAAAAAAAACCAATGAATTTATGTGACTCATTCAATAAGAAAAGCAATTAATTGATACAATTATTAACTAAAGAAAATACTCCGAATTGATGATATGCAACATTTACACGAAACTGACGCCAATACTGATATTGAAATCCAAGTACGTAATGCCTAAAGTGCTTCTAATATTAGTAGAGCAACATAAACTGAACAATGGTGCGTATTTGCTTATAATATTGATACCATTAATCTTAGACAAACATCGCCCGGCGTCTCCGGTATATACCGGTACCGGAGCGGGTATATACTGCATATAATAGAAGTAGACCTACTCTATCCGTCGTGGGCGAATGTTGAGAACAATTTTGTTCAGTGTTATGAGGCTTTTTGAAACCTAATTTATATATTGATATTGGAAGAAGTAATAAGTTTTATTAGGCTTCTGAACTCGTGACCTCCATCTTTCTTAAAAAAACTTCTAGTTATTTTTTTTTTTAATATTACTTTAGTGTAGAATTTATTACGTTGTCAGATTTCAATTTCATTTGAAAACGGTTATAAAATATCATGAAATACACACTACATATAAACATAAAATTAACATAGTAGTAGTTGATACGTATAACGATTTTTTTGTGAATATTCCTAATTGAAATTCCATATCTCAAATAGTCTTGAATATCGAAAATTATTCTGCTATTTTAATACCGTCAATTCTTTCTTTACCATCTCAGCCCGCCTTTGTTCATGTTACTTGGGGTCGCACAGCGCGTTTTTTCATCCATTCTGTCCTATCAACCGTCACGTTATCACTGACACCCTTTTCTATCATATCACTCCTTACACAATCCATTTATCTTTTTTTTCGGGCTTCCTCTCCCTCTCCATCCATCCACATGTATACTCATAACTCTTTTAGTGACATGCGTTTCATTCCTCCTCTTCACATGACCGTAACAAGACAAACGAATCCCTTTAAACTTTTCAGTCACTGGCGCCTCTAAATTGCTTTAACCTTAGTAGGTCAAAAGGAAAATTGTATTTTATTTAGAACTTTTAAGATGGCTACTTATACGCCAGCTTTTAATAATGTTAAGGAAAGTTTCAGTGATGTTTTTCAAGAAAAAACAAAGATGGTTTAAGTAAAAAAAACGTAACTAGATTAGCGTTTTAACGTGAAGTCGCCTAGCCGTAGTGTTCAAATCAGCAAGCGTCACTAATTTAATTAAAAATCGTAATAAAACTTTTGGGTACTTTCGTTAACGCCCAGCGTTTTTCTTAATACCGTACGTTTATATCTGAGTCGAAAGATGTTCAGATAACAGGTGAATCCAATCTAATCATCTCGGAACCTTTGACGAGTAAAACTGGGACATAAAAAAGTGTCGTAAAATCGACTGGGAAGCATCCGCAGCGGGCAACGCCGGGAAATGATTTACTTAAATAGGGGAAATGAGAAATTTTACAAAGAAAAAAAATATTATGATTCATCTATATAGAATGTTGTTTAGACGAATCACGGGCCTGTTAATCTTTCAGTCAAAGCCGTCATTATTTTCAAAGATGTGAATATTTCAAGCAAATTTGGGAAAACTTGCAAGAAGGTTCGTTTAAAGGCTGTTTTAATAAGATATTAGACAGGACAGCGCTTTAGATTAATCTCCGGAGTTTATGAAATTCCTGGTATTTGTGGCAAAATATATTGGTTAATGAAAATAAAATTGGCAAAATTCTTCCGGGATCGATCTACGATGTTTGTGATTCCGCTTTTTGGGAGAATATATTTTAATAATCATCCTTACAAAAGATAGAAGCCATTCCATCCCGTAACCCTACCCATAAGACTTCTCAGAACACACATGCATACGTACCTACATATATATATCTGCTTTTATTAAAGCATAGGCGTATATGAAAAGGTTTCCGTAAGGATCAGGTGGAATCGTTCTAATTACCAATGTTCTACAGGATAATGTCTGTAATATCCAGGGAACACGTACAAATTTCCTGTTTACGCCTACAAATGAAAAGGGTATTTAATTTCTGTATAAATCGTAGCTACGGGTGCCTTGCGAGAATAATTGCTTTAGAAATAAAAGTGTCCTTTTTAAGCCTTTTTCATAGTTTTTTTTTTGTATTTCAAGAAGGTAGTACTATCGTGTTACCTTTACGAGAAGCGTTTATGAATTTATAAGTGTATGATAGTTTTTATATTTTTTAGGTCAAGTAAGAACGCGGATTTGGATTAGGGAGAGGATTCTGTTTAATAATGTGTCCTATATTTGTTGTTTATGCGGTGTACAATAAAGAATATATAAATAAATAAATAAATATAACGGCAATGACGTGGGGGCGATCGGCGGCAGCAATCTTTCGCCGGGCCTTGGTTCAGGCCATTGTCCGGAGTGAGGAGGGATGGCAGGCGGTTGCCTCCTTCTGCGAAGCAGTAATGCTAGCGAAGCCTGCTGGGATCATGGGTTAGCTTCCGAAAGGAATACCCGGCCTCGGCACGATAGGCAACGAAGGAACGGGGTAGGTTTTTAGTCAGTAAGAGTCTGACACTACTTCCCGCTCCGCCCAAGGGCGGGATTTGTCATTGGATGATTTTATCTACCATAAAGAAAAACCCTTCATACTAAATCTTTTGAATTTAGAACAACGTCTCTTAACTAACCATACATTGTCATATAAACTAAACATGTCTGCAAAATTTCAGCTCGATCGGTTAGAAATAACTGTTTTAAAATTCATTTGCAAGATTCGACCTCAACAAACAAAAATACATACAAATATTGCGACTTAAATAAAAGTTTGTAAAAAAGACGAGCATTACTCAGAATGACACAACATCCTATACCCTTAGGGAACCTATTTTCGCAGTAAATTTTCATGCAAACTGGAGTGTCACAGTCACCTAGATATCACTGCAACACGATTAAGTAAACAACTTGGTATAAGGGTGCGTTTCCGCTGAGGTAGAGCTGAGCGAAGTGGAGAGGAGCGGCCCGTGAATTGGTCAGTTACATTCGAAACCTTTTTTTTTTTGTATATGGTTTATAAAAAATGGTGGTTTATTCAAGATAATGTACATAATTAGTATCACATAAATCTTCTGACAAACTGCAGCACAGTTTGTCGGCAGTGTTCTCGTGGATCGTCTTCTTGAGTAATTTAATTACTAGGCAAACACATCGTCGCAGCGACAACACGGTATATAACGCGTCAAAAAGTTAAACCATTTGCTAAGGGTACGCGCAGCCCCCCCTGCTTTGATTGAGATCCCAAAAATCTGCTATAGTACGCGACAAATAAGTAGAACCCGTTGTTATGGTTACGCGCAGCCCCCCATTTTGATTGATACTCAAAAATTGGTTACTGCGCATTCAAGGTCGACCACCATGTTGGTTCATGAATTTGTGTGTTGAGGGATATACCAACATTGTGGAAGAAATAGATGAATATGAATATGACTCCACTTTGCAGCACTCTGCTTCAATGGAAACACTTGCAACTTTTCATTGCTCATCTCCGCTTAGCTCTGCTTTTCTGGAAATGCACCCTAACGCTCGCAACGCTGCGCACACAACATGGCTGTTCGTTGCACATTTTAACCCGACACATTGCCTTTGGACGTAGCTCGTGACTTGTTTGTTACCAAACTAAATGGTTTCATGTGTTTCCGAATTTCGTTGATTAATTCTGTGTTCGTAAAAGACGGGGAGAAATATCGTAATTGAAATTAGAATATTTGTTGTGTTCTTCATTTGAAATACACAGGTTTTTATGCAGGTGGTTGCAGAAATCTGAGGGATGCAGAGCGCACAGGACTGATCGTTGTAGGGACGCATAGGTATGTCCAGCAGTGGACGTCCGTCGGCAGAAATGATGGTGATATCTTTTCATATAACTGTATTTTTTTTTTGGTAATAAAATTGCCCTACACTAGGAATTATTCCTGTATTTTGGGCGCGTTCATAATCATGTAAACTGACATACATCTAGATTATTCCTATACCTATAAGCCTTACTTTAAAGAATCGATCGAAGTATTCTACAAAACAATTCTTAGGTAAGTAAACGGTTGCATGCACTTGTCAACGAGAACAACGCAAACATGCTAACCCAGTTTAATCGAGACACAGAGAGACACAGTGTCACTAAATGGAAAACAGCAAACACACACGGTAGAGCTCGACAAGAATCCTTGTAAATGCGCGCTCATTACTCTATAACCGGGCAAATTACGTTCGAAGCGATTGTTTACCAGTTAGATAGCAAGTTAGTGATTTTCAACCCGAAGTTCCGTGTCTCGCGTGTGGAGTTCGCACCAGAACTTGTGCAGGTGTTTGATAAATTCACCTACATAGGATGTATTTTAATGAAAGACTCGCTTTCAGCGGCTGAATTGTTGTGTTGTAAAGCGCTTTAGGCTTGATTGTAAACTGCGGGTTTGTTCGAAAGAATTTCCGCAACCCTTGAGAACAAAGGGTAACTGTAGGAAACAGGTGGGTTTTAGTCAGTAAAAGTCTGAGGAGGTCTCTGTCTCTCTCACTCCACTCACAGTGGGAGGAGTTAATTGTTGATTTCCTACCACAAAAGAAAATCTTTATCACCTTTATAATGATCACCCATTGCTGGGACTCAGGCCATCTCTCTAGGACCGGGAATGAGCAGCAATGCAAAAAGCGGGCGCGGACCACCGTTAGAACGTTAAAAAGTATACATAAAACCACACACATCCACAAACATATATAGCATAGCATAGCATAATCAGCCTTTTAATGTTCCCACTCTTGGGACTCACACCTCCTCTCTAGGAGAGGGTGTGGGCCGTAATTCAACACGTGGGCCCAGTGTTGGTTGGTGATCGAATATTTGGTTCTAGGACTACCGGTTTCCGCACGATGTTATCCTTCACCGTTTTGAGAGCAGTGGCGATGAAATAAATCACACAAAGTTATGGGCCTGGCTATGTTTGAACCTGTGACCTACGACTCGTAAGTTGAGGCCGTTACCACTAGGCCACCACTGCTTTCAAACATGTTTAAGGTACTGGCAATCTGTATAATTCAGGTATTCTATACAATGCCGAATGCACAGTCGGCAATGTGTGTAAACGACGAGAGCAGGAAGGAGGTGTTGTAATTTTAGGGCACCCCGACACGGACACGTTAGGTTAGGGTTATTTTTTTGTTACCACCTCAAAATAAAAGCCTTTTTTTTAATCGTATTATATACATTGCCTGGGTATTGTATAGAATGCCAGATTATAAACTTTTACCCTTATATGTTTATAGCTACGTTCTATTTCGAAACTCATTCTCGTTAATTAAAGTACAATATAATTACGTATCATGTATGTACCTTTAGAAAGGGCATCTGATGATGGCCCGTTCAAGTCAAAAGAATGTCTTCACATTATTATGAAAGCGATTATATCAAAATAATGAAGAACGTTGGTAAACCGACACTGACCTATCACGGAAATATAATTATATATCAGAATAAGTATAATATATTATGTATGTAAACCTGGTGATTATGGGGACTCATTGTTAGTAATTTTTGACAGGTAAAGTCAACTTGTTGAGTAGGTTAAGGTTTTTGTAATATGTCAATACATGCAGACGAGTATCAGAAAGATTGCTCAAGCCAATTTCAAGAGGGAAAAATGTTTGTTGATAGTTTGCTAGGCAAAGAAATGTTGGGTTTCTAGATTGTTCGTAAGAGTTCAGGGGCTTTTAGAAAACCTCATGGGTGTTCATGCTCATTTGATGACTCGAAAAAGTGGCGAAGTGTGAGAAGAGAAATGAAATAAATAATTACGTATTTAATAACTATTTGCGTTTGATAAAAATGTAATTAGATTTGTGTTGGTGTGGGAATCGAACACGCGACCCTTGGGTATCAACTGGCGATCTAAACTTCTGTGCGAAACGGTCGTTGGTTAATAAAAAATGCCATACAAAAAATTTATTCCGTGCAGAAATCGAACCCACGACACGTAGTGCAGTGGCCATTCGTTCAACCGTAGTACCAAACGCCACCAACGATTGTACCTAACTCTCCTTTAGGATAGGATTAGACGTGGTCAAAATTTTATAAGGCAAATACCTAACTCAGTATAAGACATGCATGAATTATAAGCAAAATAAAAATGGCTACACAAACTTTCAACTCGCTATCCTTGAAAATATCAATCATTCTGACATAATTACTGGCACTCAAACTTATAAAAGCATGTGAAACATACAGAACTGAACTTTAGCTGCTGGTAATAAGACTGGTAATGCATGCAGTGAAAAGTTTGTGAAAAGTAGCCGCTACGGCAAAGTTGTGTGGAAAAGTAGAAGTTTTTGCTAAAGAAGCCTGCCTAGTTGTAGGATGAATAAATTAGTTACTGGTGGCTAGACGTAGAGTTTTAAATACAAAAAAAAAACTGCAATATTGTGGACGTTGGCGGGGTCAGGGCTGTGAATTATTTGAACCCCCTCAAAGCCACTGAAAGATCACTATGGGTTTTAGTCAGTTTTACTACCACTTTCTCTCGATCTACCCAAAGCGGGAGGGTCATTTCACGTAATAAAAAGTATTGTGGACAATAACGCGAAATGATTTGTACTAGGCAAATTAAAATTTTACGTACGGAACTAGTGAAACCGATCGTGGAAAATATGTCTGAAGCAGTCATGTACTTCAGAAAAAATAATTAAAAAAATATCTAGATAGATAAGACTGCATTTTGTATAGTAAATTTTTCGACCACTATCCTACCTGATGGTAAGCGATGATTTGGCCGACGATAGAGCACTGGACGTAAACTATTCACTCTTGACTTAAAGAGGACCCAGAGGTTGTAGCAAGCAGGAAATTTCACTCTTTAACGCATATCCACAATAAATGTGCTTCCAAAACGTTTTGTCTGTATGGGTGGCAATCTCAACAAAACCTCATATGTTTTTTTGAAGTATTGTGTAACGCTAAAAAAGCGTTACTTGTTTCGCCCAGTACATAAAAAATGTACAATCACACAATAAAGCTCTTCACTATCCTCTAGTTATTTAATATTATCAACAAAACAATATTTCTCCCCAAATAGCAGGAAACGTGTAAATTCGTTGATTTATGCGACGAATAGCGACTCTATGTTTGGTAGTGAACCATGCGATTATTTATCTCCCTACCCTACCATTGCTTCTCGATTATAACCCGACAAACTTATTAATGCAGGTGGCGTAATAGGGAACTAGTCTAAAACGTACTGAATTGACAGGTTCATTGACAGTTTTCTTGACAAGCAGCGCCACCGTTCGATTCAAAAATATGTTTGTCGAACGAAAATTATGACGTTGACGGATGAGTTGTAATCTTATCGGGACTAACGTGTTCTGTTGAAGGTAAACGCAAGCTTTTGTTTGTTAGTCAACAAAGATTATATCTTTGGTTGAATACCATTACGTTACTGTTTAAAGGTTGTATATATTGTGTATTAATCCATGGTTATATTTTTTAATTTCTTTTTTGAGGTATCAAAACGTCAAATGACTTCGCCCGCTCTATTGTGAAGTGTGGGCCACGTTCAAAGGAACGAAAAGGGCAACTCAAGAACACGAAAGGCAACTGAAAAGTTACCCTTTGCGTACTTGAGGAAAGAAGGAAAGAACCACACAGATTTAAGTATAAATTTGAGTGGACCTGTACAGTCAGTGCAAGCATTTGTCAGTATTCGTGTAGCTCAACTCAGGATAACCTTTCACCATGGATTAGGAAACTCGTGATCCTAAAACGTAAAGAGCAACTAAAGGATTCAGGTGTGGGTGTAGTCAGTAAAAGTCTGACATGCCATCCTGCTCCGCCCTAGAGCAAGAGAAGTAACTGAAAAATTTCCCACCTCAAACAAAAAGAAAAAAAATACTCAAACAGTTAAGAAAAGCCTACCACGCCATAGTTTATTTCACAAACTTAAAAGCAAATCAGAAATCAATTCGAAACGACTTTTCCACAAAAGGAGAAAGCGCCGCCTGTATCGTATTATTTCAATTCCTTCGCAACTTAATCCTCGTCATATTCGTTCGGGAACAGTTCAATGGAACAAATGGTTATGACAGGTGGGCTAGCGTGTAAAAGTGACTGATCTGCTCAATACGCCGTCCGCGAATGGAAAAAAATTGATAGGTATTACCTACGTCAGTCAGTGCCCTTTTGTGTGAGAATTTTTTCACCATTTTTTTTCGTTGTTTTGTGTTCAAATCTTTCATGTGGGGCTGTGAATTGTTGCCGTAATGTTGCCTACAATATGGGTTGTTTTGTTTTACTTACGTTCGTGGTCTGGCCGGTCGAATGTGGACCTCAGCATTCCTGGAACAAACAGACGGGGATGTTTAGTAAAGGATAATATGTGTGCAAAACAAATCTATACTTTATATTATATATAAAGCTGAAGAGTTCGTTTGAACGAGCTAATCTCAGCAACTAAAAGTTCGAATTAAAAAAATCTTTCATTGTTGGATATTTCATTTATAGAAAAAGACTCTAGGTAATAGTATAGCCTATAGTCTTTTGAATATCACGCTACGACTAAAAGAAGCAAAGCAGTAACCAAAGACAGATGATAGAAGAAAGATGATAGTAATCACACTAATATTATAAAGATGAACGTTTGTTATTTATGTATGTGAACGGCTGATCAGATTTCAATGAAACTTGGTATACGGGTAGAACATGTCCTGGGATTGAACGTAGAAGTTGTTTTTACCCCGGTAGTATGTTACCTTGGGATAATTTTCTACAATCACGCGGGTGAAACAGCTAGCACCAGTTAGAGACTATAAAAGTTTTTAAGGAAAAGTTATTTAGTTATTTTATCAATAAATACGTTTCCTCCTACACAAATGGGTCACAAAAAAAAAATACATTTATCATTCACTGAATCGAAGGGCTGAAACATGAAAGGGATTTCCGATCCGATACCCAACCACCGCACAAACCTGTTTAATAAAAACAGACATTTAAGTACCGACCTCCTATAAAATATTCATTCATCAATATGGCTACTATTATCCATTCATCATTTTACATTCACACAACTATGGTACAGACGCTGACAAAAGCGCTAGCCAATTAGTTTGTTTAACGTTGTGTGCCGAAAGCGCGCGTTGTCATAGCAACCGGTTTATGGTGTGCACGTGTTAATTGCTCGGCCTCTGTCTGAGCGACCAACATTTTGTATCATTTAGCACCCCCAGCCACGTTCATATACATATGAGTACGTACGTACAATCGACAATACACGATATTAATTCAAAACGTTTTAGAGTCGCATTTCTAGATAATTTATTGCTTTTTATACTCTGTGAGTTCGTTTTTATGTCTTTTATTCTTTTAATACAGTTTTATTTCGCGAAATTTACAGCGCTTCTAATAAATTGACGTTCCTACGGTAAAACGATGCGTCGCGTTTAACTTTGATTGTGTTTTAAATTTAAATTCATTCATTACGCGTCCATTATTACGATTTAAGTTCGCCATGAGCAGTAATTGCTTTAATTATTTCACGGTTGAATAAATAATGTAGTAATTAGATTGTGCGCGAGTGTACCTTTGTTCGCGTGGCACATTGGAGTCGTTGTTAAAAGTTTGGCTGACTTACTATAGAAACGAAACCAAATTATCAGTAAAATACAAAAACTAAAAATAAAAAGCGGTTGGTTGTGTTTTTGAAATGTGATAGATCATAATATTGCATAATTTATGTAAGGTCGGGGTGACCCCATTGGTTAAGGCACCCGCTTCTCAGGCATGATGTTGCAGGTTCAAAACCGGGAAAGTAGTAATCTGAATTTTTGAATTCATACGTACTTTTCTAAGTTTAATCTAGAACATTTCTAGCTAGTCGTGCTTTGGATTAGAAAGCGCGTAATGCTGTTGGTCCTGGTTGTCATTCGTATGTCTTTGACAGTCGTTACAGGCCAGAACAGGTCAGATGCCAGAACGCACGATCATATTATCAGCTTCTCCAAGAAGTATCGAGTTGCCCAGTAACTGGGTTGTGTGTGGAGATCTGATAGGGTCGGTTAGACTAGGAGCTAGTTGGGAAAAAGCTAGTGATATATTTTACGGTTACTGCGTAATTTACGGTTACTCTGTTATGAAACAAACGCAAATTGGAATATATAAAATGTATTATATTATTTACCAGCGGCTTTACTCGCGTGAAAGTCGGTTTCTCCATACAATTTTGCAACCCTCGTTTTACCCCCTTAGGGGTGGAATTTCGTAAAGTCCGTTCTTAGTGGATGTCTACACCCTATAACGAATCTATTTGACAAATTTAAAGTTTGTATAGTTTCTGAGATATCGTGATTAATGAGTGAAGGGTATTTAGCTTTTATACACCGTTAAATTTTGTCGATAAAAAAAAGTACCTTTTTAAAACTTGAATACACATGTACAAAATTAATTTCTTTAATTAAACCAGCTGGGCGAATTCAATGACCTGTAGGTAGTTAGAACGCAATGACCGAACACTGACAAGATCATTGACTCATTTACTTAAAAAAAAAAAAATTCGTACAAGCGTAGATTAATTCGAGTTTTAGAAAAAAAGTACTTTATTTTTTTATTTTATCTTTATAAATTGATAGTGTTTTATATACCGGATCAATCCTCCACGGGATTAAAAAGATCAAAATTTAACGGTGTATTTAATATATAGATTTGCAATGTGTTACTAGCAAACATTGATGAATGTACGTCAGCATAGCGCATATTTAATATTTTAATAAACAAAAGGAATATAAACTAACTTTCAAAATTATTACCAGATTAAATAGAATAATTTAAATAATTTGTACATAAAATAAAACAACATTTCGTTCCAATTAGAGGGAATATAAAATCGAACAGTTTTGTAGTTCGTTAGTAGAATCAATGTGTTTCATACAAACTATCATTTGTATGTCAACGTGATTACAATCAATTCTTACATTTCTATGTTTTAGTTAAAACACATAAATAACTAAGTGGACGGTTTTCCTTGTTTCAATATATATGTCATTGGTATGTCAATAAAAGCATTATTTTGATATCGATTGATAAAAAGATATGTTTACATATTTGATAAGTTTGTTTATGTTTGTGTACGACGTTATTTAACTACTATACAAAACGTATGATACGCGGAAAATAAGTTGAACCAAAATGGCCATCGTTGCTATGGTCGAAAATCTGTTATTATTTTAATATAGTACAAACATTTTTATAAAAGAAGTGTACAATAGACGGTCTTATCGCACAAGGCAATTTCTGTTACTGTGCATTCAAGGTCGATCGCCATTTTGGTTCAACTTAAATGCTACGTTTTGTAGTACTAAACAAACATGATGAAAGTAGTATCAGAAACGGCTGCTGAATCGAATTCAGCTATTTTGAAAATAGTTTTTTTTTGTATATTAAATAACGTTTTTTTGATAATTTCGTGATAAACTTTGCGCCGCTAGTGTTGGCGTGTGCATGCCTAAATTACCAACACCGATACGCTACCAGTAAAGTGCGCTGCTTACCATATGAGCATAGCGCAGAATAGCATAGCTTAATTTTTGTATTAGGTTGTGCATTATTCTAGTTACATGTCTTATAAGTATATATAATTAAATAAAACCAGTAGATTTCTATGTACATATGTTTTAGGAAACCCGTTTAATTGGCCTGCTGGATTGTTCGAAGATTTACCAAGCTAAATAAAATCAGCTCAATGCTGAAATAATTAAATTGATTAACGCATCTTTTGTTTAATAATTTTGAAACAATAACTCTGGTGGGGATTTTTACTTTTTTTTTCTAAAATCCCCCTGAGCTGATTTTCTTTAGCTAGGAGGGATTTCTGGAAGAAAAGTAACATTCCCCACTGGTGGGAATTTCTCGGTGGGGATTTTTGGAATAAACCGTAAAAGTCAAGATGAGATAAATGGGTCGAGTTGATTTCCCACCAAGAAAAGCGTACAAAGCGTTTTGGGAGTACATTTATTGTGCGCACAGCTAAAGAATGGAATTCCCTGCCGGAGTCTGTGTTTCCTGATAGCTACAACTTAGGAGTCTTTAAGTCAAGAGTGAATAGGTTACTTCTAGGCCAGCGTGCTCCATCGTCGGCCACGTCATCGCTTACCATCAGGTGAGATAGTGGTCAAACACGAGCCTATGAATAATAAATAAAAAAAAGAAAGCTTGTAAACAATTGTTAATATTTGCATGAAAATTCTTAACATCAATAAATTGTTGTTTTTCTTAAATTCCATTGAAAATGCTCATAAATTCTACCGTACGTTTAATCTTAACAAACACGTGTATAAAGGATGAAGAACATTTTATGCCAACAACAAAAGCTTCGGAGGCACTTGCGACCGTCGGTTTCCATACGAACGTTCGTGTAAAAATAACTTACGTGCCACAAACAGATGTGGAGGGGGTGCGTACTGTTTATTATTTCATTGTACTCGATGAACTCGCATCTTTTCGATATCGAGGGTATTCGAGGGTGCTGCGTGAAAATTCCTTACAAAACCGTATTATTATAAAAACATTTTAAGTTTTTGGCGCATCACTACGTCCCGGGCGTATTGTGCACACGTGGTAGGTTATCGAAGTATATGGAGGATACATTTTGACGTTTTTATTATAAAATTCGAATTTATTTTTGTGATAAACATTTTCATTTTGAGTGTCCTTTTTTGTGGAGGTGCTTTTTATTTTTAGTTACGTCATCTCGGTAGTACTGATTTGTTATCCTTGTGTAAGCTTATATCATTTTTAAAATGCTTTTATGTGTTGTATAATATTGGAACATATTACTCTAACACAATTAGTGTTTCATCATCAACATCATGTCAGCCAAAAGACGTCAACTGTTGGACATATGTAACCCCCAAGTGTCGCCACAATGACCAGACCTGTGCGTTTCGCATCCATCGTCCCGCGACTCTTACCAGGTCCTGGTCCACTTTGTATAATGGCTTCCAACGCTGCTTTTCATACTTACCTACTATTTATAATTAGATTATTATTCCAACCCAATCTCATAGAGCCAACTTAACACGGAATAACAAAAGGATAATGCACTCTATTTTTCTTTTATTCCCATTTCGCATAAAAATGAAGGCAGGTTAAAGTGCATACTTAAAGTGGGCTTTAAAAATACGGTAATAAACACTCCCCTGTTTGGGGTGTGAATGTCTGTTTGCTAATAATCTTTATCCCTCGGTTTTCACGTCTAAAAAGATAAGCAACTTCGTGTGCAGAACATTAGAGAGATATAGATATGCAACATATGCATTGTCTGTCTGTCTTTGTACGAGTATTCTATTGTCCGTGATCCAAACGACCAATTCACGATTACGACCATGAAGAGCCACAAAGCAGAAATAAATCAAACAGTTTATTGAATAGTAACATCAAAACAATCCATTGCAAGTTAACCCTCAAACGCGAGCGTGACCACGGCGGACCGATCACGACACCAATAAATAACTATTGCGACAAACACTGGCGACAAAAACTGACGACAAAGCGCGCGTCGTGAGTCACCAGTCGTGATCCGTCGCACGTGGCTGCGGGGCCGGACAGATCGGAAGCCGATCGGCACGATAAGATCACGAATATCTAGAAATATAACTTCCAGTATAGGTAGGTACATCGCCTAAGTTAATTGGTCATTTTTACTTTTTAATTATAACGACTCGTGACGTTTAAGCGAACGAGGGTTGAATTCCGATTCTTTTAATGAAGCTTATTTTACGTTTGAGCAATTAATTCACACAGAGAAATTATTCGCGTTCCATTTCTTTCACGATTTGGGAATTACGTTCATTTTTCATTAATTTTTTTGGCCTATTGAATAAACAATCGTTTATTTAATTTATTTCGTTATAAAATACGGGTTTAATTAATAGCTCTGCTTGACCATAATTCTTTTATCGGATGCCTATTATAAATGTAATGACGCAGCATCATAAATTTCGCAGCCGCATAAATAGTGATATAAATCAGTGCCGGTCAATGAAACTGTAAAATTTACGTATCATTATAATTGTCTGTTGCGTATTGATAAAGTGTCAAAGTTCATCGGCATGGTTATTTCTGGCTCGCTCTGATTGGCAGTAAGAATGCCCGTTGAGTGTTATTGGCACTATGAAATGCAGGAAATAATGTCAATTTGACATGTAGAAATGCGATAAGGGTACTCTGTTGCCACGTATTTATAAATAGACTAGCTATTGCCAGCGGCTACACTTGCATGATTGTATGTAAATATTCCTACCCCTTAGTGTTATAAGTATAAGTTTAACCCATGTGCTATGCTTTATAAATATATAAATGGGACCATAATTTAATAATAATGACGATTGAATAATAAATAAAAATATCTGACATAATTTACCTAATTTTATACAGACATAATATAATAATATGCATACATAATTTAATAGTAATGACCACACAAAATAAACAAGAATATCTGACATAATTTATTTATACACAAACATTATAATGATGAGTGACATATAACGCATCACATTAGATTTACAATACTATTGAATTCCATGAAAAAACTTAGCCCTCTTCCTGTCTCCTAATTTTTGTTGTGCCCGACCGAAAATTGTCACAGGCCAATATGGACCCTCATATTGGCCTGTGACAATTTTCAACACCATCTATGTACGCAAATGGAATTGCAATAAAATATTGAGTATTGAGTATTCCAGGACATAATCTACCCGTGTGCCAAATATCATCCAATTCCAAAAAATAACAACCATAAGTACATAAATACAGACAAACGCCTTTATAATATTAGTGTCACAATACTGATTCATAATATCAGTGAATGAAGAAACATTTCTACTGGGTATTTCTAATGTAACTTATTGTAAGTTAAAGTCAAGTTGGTTAATTTCATGGTTTACTGCTTGAACTAGTTAAACTTTTGTCAAAATAACTTTATATCTCTTATTTAAAGCGATAACATTTCGCAACTTACACAACAATCGTACATAATTTCTGTTAAGTGCGATTTAAGTTATGACCTCTCCAAAAATCACTTGCTTGATGTTAAAGGTACGCCCAGATTCGACTTATTGTAAATAAAATACACGATAAACCAGCCAAGTGCGAGTCTCGCGCACGAAGCATTACATTCTTTGCAAAAAACGGCAAAAAGAACACGTTTGTTGTATGGGAGCCCCGCTTAAATATTTATTTTAATCTGTTTTTAGTATTTGTTAATATAGCGGCAACAGAAATACACCGTTTGTGAAAATTTCAACCGTGTAGCTATCCCACGCGCCTCAAGGAGCAGTCAGCAAACCGTAGGCCCAGCCTGCTAGTTGCAGGCAGGCAGGGTCGAAGCCTGCTTGAGTCATGGGTCAGTTTCTGAAAGGAAGGCCCGGCCCCGGCACGTTAGGCAACGAAGGAACGGGGTAGGTTTTTAGTCAGTAAGAGTCTGACACTATTTCCCGCTCCGCCCAAGGGCGGGATCAGTCATTGGATGATTTTGCCTACCATAAAAAAAAACTGTGTAGCTATCAAGGTACATGAGATCAAGCCTGGTGACAGACAGACGAACAACGAAGTATTAGTATTAAGGTTTCTTTTTTCCCTTTTGGGTACAGAACCCTAAAAATGTTGCGAAAACAAATTATACTTACATTGAATGTAATATGGGAGTCGTCTCAATTATCAAGTTGGGTTTACAACCGTCTGTATAAGGAATTATCGCCCTATCTCCTTTATTGCGATGCTATAAAGTATATGTGGAGCCCGGCCACTGCCAAGTCGGGCGACTTTCTTAATACCGCGGCACACAAATGCAAACTCGGCAACTTTTTACTTAAATATTGTATTCAGCACTTTTGTACGGAAAACGTGAAAATACAAAGTAATGGGTGATAAAGAAATAGGTCTAAATACAGTTTCACATGTTGTCATTTTTATTTTTTTGTGGAAAATTATGAAATAACTTCTTTGCTCGAGTGGAGCGAGAGGGAGTGTCTGACTTTTTTTTTAATTGATATAAACTAGTGCTTGACTGCGATTCCACCTGATAAACAGTAATGCTATCGTTGATGGTGAGGCGCACTAGTTTATTAAGAGCTTATTCACTCAGCCTTGAAGGTACCTAAATTATAATCGGACGGGAAGATCGCAGCAGGCAAATTGTTCCAATCCCTTGATGTATCCGGCATAAACGACAAAGAAAAATACCGAAGTGACTTTCACTGACTAACTTATCTGCGCTCCTTTGGTTACCCTAGTCAATTTTGACCAGCCTGCTGCCCTAGTGGTCAATGGCCCTGACAGCTATGCCGGAGGTTGTGGTTTCGATTCCCGCCTAGGACAAATGTTTGTGTATGTATGTCTGGATGTAATTTATCTATAACACATACTAATACATACTTATGTATTGTTTCTAAATACATACATATGTATTTAGAGATATATAAGTGTGTTTATCAGTTGTCTAGTCTTAGCACAAGCTCTGCTTAGTTTGGGACTAGATGGCGTTGTGTGAAAGTTTTGGAATATTATTATTATTAAGATGAAATCTCATTGCGGCGCGCGTGGTGGAACATACCACTGTCGAAGCGAGCCTGGTCCTTATCAGACGGCAAGTTCCCAAATGCTCGCAGTTTGCAAGCCCTCATCCTTTGCATTCCAGGGTCGCGATAACTCTTTCGAATCATCCCGCTGCCCGATAAGTAGGTAAGTATCTTCATAACTTTCTAAAATCACTATTGAGTGACACACGGAAATAGTTCTCTCTTCACATACCAGAATATCATTATTGTACATATTCCAACGTCGCACTATTAGATCAACAAGTAGATATATGTCTCAACGTCACTCCTCTATGATTTATGGTCGCCGCGGACTCACTGACAAGACCACATCACTTTTTTGCCGTATGAAGTTTCCTTAAAGATGTTCAGTAGGTTTTAGCCGAAAAGGATATTACTTTGCTAGATAGATATCTCTGCTACACTTGACGTCTTTTATGGTTGTTATAACCGATATAGCGTTGATTCGATTTGATATGGACAGCGGTGGCGGCAGCTTGATTGCTGAGAACATTTACTTAGAAGTGGCTCGTGAAACGTTAATGACGGGTTTTATAACACTAATATTATGATAAGAAAGGCACATTTGAGTCAATCGCAAACACATAAATAACAGAAACAGATGCAGAAAAATGGGCTGTGTTAATGGTTCTTTTTGATACCAGTGCAGCAAGTTTGTCACTGCGACTGAGGTGGATTTCGCACGAGCCGTAGGCGAGTGTGTTATGGAGCCGAGAGTTGCAGTGACTTTGCAAGTGTGTCAAATGTCGTTTTTCAATACACTTACGACTCGTGGGGGTTGCCCGCGCCCAGCCTGATTCTATAAAATAAATTTAATTTTATTACAATAAAATTGTGGCGGAGGCGAGCATGCGCTCTTCTCCTCACTAGTGCAGAAAACAGTCCATTGCTTGCCTAAACGCAGTGGGATAAGAGCGATTTTTCGAGTTGTTGAAAAACAATTCAGTCAACAACGGCTTCTGGAACTGGTACTAAGCATTCTTTTTTTTGTCACCAAATACGGATGCTGCACCCGACAGTGAGCACTGTAAATTAATTTCCAAGTTCTACCACAATTGTATCGCGTTACAAGCGCAGAATGCAACTCTCAGTGCCATATATGGTACGCGGGGCCGGCTGCCATACCGGGCGGGACATAAATGGCCGGCCGTTACCAAACGTGGTGGCTCGGGACAGCCCGCAGCGAACGGGTTAAGTGACACACTCGATTTTGAAATACGAATAAGAAAGCTTCGTGTTAAATGATAATTAAAAGTAAAGGACTGTTTGACCGCACACCTTGTTCTGTAGGGTTGCTAACGAGATTTTTATTGAAGTTAATTTATTCGACAAGTGTCGATTATCGATTTTTGAGTGCGTACTTTATTATGTCGTCGTAGTCGGTTAATGAGTTCAAGATTATTTTGTAAAAAGCCAAATTGAATAGATTATTTTTTGCGGCAGTAAAATTATCTCATCCACAAAACTGAAACTTTATTTCAAACCAGTCCCTTGAAATTTTTGAACTAAATTATCATAATAAAAAAAAAACAGAAGGTAGGTGAAATAATCCATTAGCGATATTTCAGATTTTTTTTTCATTAGAATTCATAAGAGACTTAGTTAACAAAGGACGGAGTTAGATTGGAAAAATTTATAACTTGCAAGATTTGCGCAACTCAAGTGGCGGGGTATTTGCATTTTAATTGTAGCTAGACGCGTGGCGCGACTGCGAGCGGGAAGCGGAAGCGGGCTGCTATAACAAGTGAAATATAGTAAAGGTTTTAATTTACTAAATTAAAAAAAAAAAAAATAACTCGACATGTCTGCCGCATGCCGAACGATCGGTGGGTCAGTAAAATACAAAGTTGGTGCCCTGTAATCGCACGATGGGGTCGCAGAAGACCAAGAAGGACATGGCGGGACGACTTAGATGCTTTCCTTAGGTATTTGCAAGAATTGGCCCAAAGCCGAGAACACTGAAAGGAATGGAGGGAGGGCTTTGCCCAGCAGTGGGAAAGTATAGGCTAGTTATGATAATAATATAATAATAATAAGAACATAAATAACGTAGTAAAAGATTTCTTAATTAAAATGACCTTTAACGGGTTGTGGGGTACTTTGGACTGGGACGGCAAAATACTACTAAAAAATTATACATTTTTAGATAGAAGTTGGGACCGCGGGCCCGGTTCAAAAAACGCCACGATCCAGTTCAACACGCGTTTTTACACAAGTATAATACCAATTTAATAATTTGGCGATACAACAGTACTTGCTGGTTTCCTATATAACTATATCATCTATACACAACTAAAAGTTTTAAAGAACTGTAAAAAAATTCTAATAAAGAAAACGCAATCATTATTAAAACATAAATATAAGAACCGTTATCAACAGACAATTGTCTAGAAAATATGCTGTCCTGCGCGATAGTAAAGAGGTCTTACCGCTATCATTGAGAACTCAGCTTCTATAGAACAGCAAGTAATCTTCGACTATTCATTATAATACTTTCTGAATTCATGCATATTTTCATCACTACAGAGAATATGTTTTGCTTTTATTAATTAAGTCTGGATTTGTTCTGTTCCGATAGATTTTTACAGTAAAATTTATAATACTACGATATTTTGAGAGCAGTGGTGGCCAAGTGGTAACGGCCCCGACTTACGATTAGTAGGTCGCGGGTTCAAACCCGGCTAGGCGCATTACTCACTGCTCTCAAAACGGTGAAGGAAAACATCGTGAGGAAACCGGCATGTCCTAGAACCAAAAATTCGAAGACATGTGACATCCACCAACCCGCACTGGGCCCGCGTGGTGGATTACGGCCCATTCCCTCTCTTAGAGAGGAGGCCTGTGTCCCAGCAGTGGGAACATTAAAAGGCTGATGATGATGATTGATGATAACGATATTTTGACCAAGAAAAAATTGCCTTATTGCGTCTACCACTGTATTTCTCTGCGTCACTCAAAAGTTGCTGGTAGAAAATGCCTAAGTTAAGGCATTAAGTCCGCCACCGTAGTTTTGCGGGCATAAATTATTAAATAAATATATCAGATTTTCAGAAAATATTAAAGAAATCAACATCATCTCAGTCTAGTCAATACCGCGAATCTAACTCAATTTCCGCACGTGTAAATATTCAAATTTTACGGGAGCATTCATTTTTGTTTGACAAATGGGCTGACATTCGATTTATGAACCGCTAAACTAACAAACGCGCGCTGAAAAAAAAAACAAAATGGCTGTATATCACCATGTTGTTTGCAACTGAGTTCCAATTTCAAAGCAAAGCAACGAAGTTAAAGTAAAACGCTGGCTGTTTACAAAAGTGTACTTACGTTACTTTGACTATGTACTCGTACATAGAACGAAGTCAGCCAGCAACCGCTAAGTGTGAGTTGAGTTGGCGAGTCATTTATCTCTGTCGCCGTCGCGATGTGGCCTCGGCTTTACATTAGGCTTGTTGATAGCCGTCGGGGTTAAGTGAAACGTCTATCTAGGAGGGTGTGAATTCGTGAAAAACATGTCGCTTACGTTACTCTCAAGCGCAGATGTTAGGAGGAAGTTTTTATATCACGCGTGGAATTGATGTCACCTGCAATTGTTTGTAGCGGACAGAATTATCGACAAATCGATTCGATGTTTTGGTTTTAAAATGGATTGTTATGTCGTCCATAAAAAAAAAGTTTTAGAAAATATTAGAAGTCTATTGATTATATTTTTAAATGATTTCAAACCGGCTGTACTAACTTAACCTAACACAGGCACCATAAAAAACTCAGAACGAAAAATTAAAAAGAAAAACCCAGTCCTACACGAACATACAAAATTTCGTAATACCCGGGTACGTTATTCCAAATCTCAGTTATACAACCTACCCGTTCGTTATGTAAGCGACTGAAATAAGAATCTAATAAAGAAATCTTTTCCTAAAACTTTTCATATAAAAGTGGAGAAGGATTTTTATTATAACGGAAACGGTAGTTAATTTTAATGTTGCCAGTAATTAACAAATCTTAAGACCCTTGAATATGGGTAGGAGAGGGCTCCACGGCTTAATCGCGCCGGCCTTGGGTGGGGCTCCAGTGATACGCTAGAGCGATTTAAGAAAATCTTAATAGTGATTAAGTTTTAACATAAAATTGGTGAAACCTTCTTTGGTGAAACTGCGACATTTGACATCAAACTGTGGTGATTCGTTATTAAGAGAGTCCTATAAATGTATTGTGTTTGAAATTTTGTTAGAGATTTTACTAAGAGGTATGTTCAATTAGTAGACACTAAATTTACAATATTATGTTCTATTGAAATGCAATTTTACCACTGATTCAAGTCGATGAACTAAACTGCTGACTTTTTACAGTTGTTTCCTGGATCATACCGTACTATCGTAACTCCTGAAGTAATACGTCTTATAAAATTATTAATGCTGATTGCACTTTATTTTTTTTCTAAACTGCTCCACATGCACATACTCATGTAACTCCATTTACAAACATGTAAACTTACATACTTAAAACAGATGAATAATAACTATCTTTAGTTAATTACGACAGCCTTTGCATGATCGCTACCTCTCTCACTCGAACCACACCCCAACAACTCAAAAGACGTTTTTCTTGGATTTTTCGTAGCAAACGAGTAGAAGGTAAGGAAAATTAGATATTTTACCTTTCTCCTTAATGAGGAGTTATCAACGTACTCGAGCAGGGGTCGAGCACTCGCTCAATATCGAGCAATTACCTTTTATGACCCACTAGTGCCTTGTAATTGTTATTAAAAACTTTAGGCAGACAGACAAACTGCCTAGCTATTTTGTATATATTTAAATTTTGGCTGTAATTTTATGCAAGTTGCTGTTTTTATCGTGAGTGGTAATTTTGTTTTTTTTTTTATTTAAACATGGTTTGTTTATTTTGAGCTCACCGTCATGAGAAGTATTATCATCATCATCATCGCATTTTTGCTTTTTTAAGGGTAGGCAGAGTAAAAAAACTGGGCAAGTGTGAGTCGGACTCGCACATCAAAGTTTTCGTACAAAGTAACTTATGTAAATAGTTTAATTCCCGAATCGAATCTCGAAGATTTTTTCGAATCGAATAAAGTTTTTTTTGTTACGTCACAAAAAACCCTTCAGTGTGCCTGTCCGACTTGAAGTTGCCCAGTTTCTTTTTAATTTCATCGCGATATACAATAGGGTAAAGCGAAATTTTTTTTTTCTTATTTTTATAATGTAATAGTGCGCAAAGGGTGCCTTTACGGATCACATTAATTCATGTAAAATATTATTTTGATTGATTTAGGGTAACAGCCTCTGCCAGGTCATTGAACTTTTTAAAAACGATGATTTTTGACCTAGGTTTGACGCAATATAAATATACTATTAACTAAACTCATAAGTCAGGATCATTGCCACTACTACTCTTTATCCTGCTTGTTAAACCGAATCGAAGTTGCACTAAAATATATCTTAAAATATAGGTCACACGTTAAACTTAAATTCATTTTAATAATGTTACCTATAAACCAGTTTTCCACAATTTGGAATGCACGCATATTTTTATGGCATTTACACCAATCATCCGCGCGTTTTAAATTTCAATGCTGATCGGTCTCCAATATGGATATTTGTATTCATGCAATCAACCAATCAACTCGTTATTCACACGTTTATAACCCTTAATTTTGAGCTACAGTGTGTTGTAATGTGTGCGAAAGAGTTATTGCACTCGTGTAGATTATAGAGTCTGTGCGAAAAGAAATCCGTCGTGGTGTAAAATGGGACTACAATGCATTTAAGTTGAACCAATGGCGATTTAATCTTCACTTCGCGATAAAAGATTTTCGGGTCTCCATCGAAGTGCGATATAATCACAGCAACAACGGCCATTTTAGTTCAACCGCCGCAGTTTACTATGACCACACGTAGGTATTACTTTTTATTATCTTGTGGAGCAGCTGACAGAAGTTAGTTTAACATAGTTACAAAAGATATCCAGAAATATCTATGGGTAGTCCAAAAGGGAACCCCAGGGTCCTTGAACGGAAGGCAAAAAAGGAACATAGGTGTGGTTTTAGTCAGTAAAAGTCTGACAAACCCTCCCGCTCAGCCTTAGAGCAGGTGAAGTCATTGATTGATTTCTGACATAAAAAAAAACTATAATGATCTATCAGTGTTCTCAACATAACAAAAACGTTACAAATGCACAGCGCGCCCTCAAATCTCATGGCGGTTCTTTCCGCACAGACTAGAAGTATCGATCAATGATGGAAGGTTCAAACTACATCCAAGGAATATTCACGTGAAGGTATTTAAACTGAATGAAAAAGATTTAGCAAAGGTGAAGTTATTTAATCTAGCGGAATATCCCCTTATTCACAATATTAGAATATGACTGCACACCGATGAGGGGGAGTTTCGACGTAATCAGCGTCTGATCACGTGTTCCTTTTGAAATCGGCTTATCTTCTACCCACCAAGACCACGGAACGTCTAATACTCAACTTTCAGTACAACCAAATAGAGTTTATTTTCCAATAGACAACTTTCGACACCCGTAAAATGTTCACCCTGACCACCCGGACGAAATTCGTCTTCAGCGTTACCTTTGAACAAGTAATTATGGCGGAATTCCTGAATTAATACTGAGATAAGCCGCTTCCGTATTCCTTCCATTCTAAATAGCGTAAAAATGAAGCCTCAAACCATTATCGACGCGTATTTCTTTGGTAATTTACTTTTTTCGCTAATCAACGGGAGAGGCAAATTGCGTTTATAATACCATTTCATCGTCTTTCAAACGGCGGGGTGAAAACCTTTTTGGGTGCATAAAGTTTGGGTGAATGTTGGAAATCACATTCTATTCTGAATCGACGAGAGTGAACGACTATGTGTTGTTAAAAATTCACAAGTTTCGCCCCACACCGCTGCGGCGTACGTTTGACATGGAAATGTGCAAGCCTACTCGTTGCGATTTCCCGCGGAATTTATTCAAACGCCGAGCTCCCCCCCCCCGCACTAGACCACACGCATCTGTCTTCGCATTGATATGCACATTCGATTGTCGACAGTCGCGTGCAGCAGACGTGGCGTGTGGGTAACACACATCAGCGTTCAGTGTTGCTGAATTCTTTTTAGGCCAAATTAATATTAGGTTTCGAGTGGCATCAAAATGGTTCTCCCTTTCTTGGTACCTATTTGTTCCTTCATGGGTGATTGCTCACCCTATAAGTAAAAAGTAACGTGACAGGTACGCTATTTAAATAAATTACCTTTGATTAAATTGAACCAGTATGAGTATAAGGAACATTATCAGTATTGATTCCTAAGCTCACTTTGAAGCCCCTCCGCCCTGATTGATTTCGGGCAATTTATGATGATATCATTTCATAACTAAATCGATTTATCTAAAACTGAGATATTAACATGTCAATTCAAGATGTGTATCAGACGATGACTTGCCGTACCACATGGAGGGAAGAAGTTAAATTAGGGGACGAGGAAAGATAAATGGCGAAAGCTGTCAATATCTACTTTTCATTAATGGTTCAAAAGTGTGTTTGCGTGGAATAAACGATGGTGTTTCTTGTAAAGTCACTGTCTAATGTAAAAGTGAAAAGTTTGGCGGTTTTCTTTTACGAAAATTTTCTTCAGAACATTCACCTTATTAAGTAGCAACTGTTAAGTATTTTCGTGAACAATTCGAAAGCCTCGACCTTTTGTGGTCAAGGCTCTTTGAGTTGTGCCAAGTCACGGCTAACAGTGGCTTGGTTCTAAGCGGCACAAAATGTCCGTAAGTACTTGTTTCCTGTTCTATAATTATAATAATTTTCTTTTTTATTAATAGTTTTATAATCGGGCCATATTTTTTCAATTACAAGCGAGTAATGTAGTGGAGCTGAGTAATGACGCTTTCAGCGTATCGTTAAAATAATACGTCTTTACTAGTAAGTAAGTAAATATATTCACGAAAACGAGCATGTTTTGTAAGCGTTTCAGTGGCGGTGCACGGGTGCACACTGTGTCTTACAGTGTTAAATACGCAGACGTTTAGGTTTAAATGATCTGAGTACTTGCTTGTGTACT
Source organism: Leucania comma (assembly GCA_958295575.1). Lineage (NCBI taxonomy): Eukaryota > Metazoa > Arthropoda > Insecta > Lepidoptera > Noctuidae > Leucania > Leucania comma. Next base: position 21,847,933 of record OY282467.1, on the reverse strand, counting down.
GGTTGATGGAAAATGTTATATTCAGATTCTTATCAATGATCTAATAGATAAACTCTTTATTGTTAGATTTGATATTATAAACCCGAAAGATTTTTATGTATGTATGTGTATTCTTTTACACCTAAACGGCTGAATGGATTTGCATAAAATTTGGTACACGGGTAGACTGCATCCTGGGATAAGATATAGAATTTGACACTAGCAATATTTATACCTGGAGTATGTTCCTATCAAGCAGGCAAAGCCACTAACCAAAACTAGTGCACCATAAAAAATACGGTAGGACCTTAAAATTAATTAGGTGTAACAGTGGGCAGTGATGAGCAGCGGTGGCCGAGTGGTAACGGCCGCGACTTACTAGTTGTAACTGGTCGCAAGTTCAAACCCAGCCAGGCGCATTACTTTGTGTAATTTATTTACAGGCCTGTTGGTCTAGTGGTTAGTGGCCCTGACTGCTATGCCGGAGGTCGTGGGTTCGATTCCCACCCAGGCCATTTGAGCCATGTGTGATGAGCATGATCATTTGTTCTGTGTCTGGGTGTAATTTATCTATAATATATATATGCATTTAGAAATATATAAGTATGTTTACTAGTTGTCTAGTACTCATAACACAAGCTCTGCTTAGCTTGGGGCTAGACGGTGTTGTGTGATAGTTGTGGAACATATTATTGTTATATTATTTATGTTCAAGAAAACAAAAATTAAACAAGAAAAACACTGTAACTTAGCAATATACGCCACTGAGTTCAAACGTCTCTTGATTGTCAAACTACTTGTAAAATTAAGTCTTAAGATATCGCACGAAACTTAAACACATAAAAGCTCCTTACAATCTAAATTACTTATGTTCGCATGAAACTGCAAATTTAACAATTTTGTAAGATATTAAACTTACTGTACTTAAAGTTAAATGTGTTATTACGTTGGCAAACAATAATTTATAAGAGAAAACATCTTATTATTGTAGTCAGGCACGTTTAAATTTTATCTCACACCGTACTTTACTGTGCTTAACTTAACAGGAGCTCCGATAGGTGATTTTAGACTCTAGTGATTACAATATAAGGTTGGTTATGGTTAATTTTCATTGAACACCACAAAACACTGTGCAAATAGCTGGAAACATCTTTAGAATGCGCCGCAGTGGCGTGTAGGGTAAACGTACCAATTACAGCGCGAGAGACGGCTTTCCTAAATCCCTTTGCTGGTTTTATACCTCTTAATTCCTCGTTTTAAATAACAAAAGGCTGTTACTAGCGTTTTTCAGTGCCAGGCACAGGGTAGCTCGCCCTCGCACCCTCTTAGCCGATCTAATAGGTTAGGTGGCCGCTTGATATGAATGCGAGGTTAAAAGGGTTCCTTTTTATAGATAACATTTCCACTTTCAGTTTTATTGCCATATTTATAGTTCTTGTTGGTGAATGTGAATTTATTTCAGATTTTTGTTGTTGCGTCTACTATGAAGTTTCAAAAATTATTTTTCTTTGAAATTTTGAAGTGGATTGTTATAAATGAGTTACAGACAAAAAGTTATTTATTTTACTTTTAGTTAGAGTTTCTTAAATTAAATCTTTATCTTTTCATTTGAACCCTCTGACTTTGTTGTCTATTCTTGAAACTAATTTCATTTATTTTTACGCAGTAAGACGCAACTAAGAATATGTTTTCTTGAAATCAGACCTTGGTTTGGACCTAACCTAAACTAAACCAAGTAGTGTTTAAATACCTTTCATATACTCATAATATAGTACTGCCATACATTTTTGAATTCGGCTCGGCATGTTCTGTACGATTCTATATAAATATTTGACAAAGGGCTTAAAATCTAACTTAATATTTTTTTGTTTAAAATCACTGATCATGGTAATTAGCAGCTTTCCCACGTTACTTTTTTTTATTGAATTCATCATCATCATCATTTCAGCCGAAAGACATCCACTGTTGCAGATATGCCTCCTCCAAGTGTTGCCACAATGAACGGTCCTGTGCGTCTTGCATCCACCGGATTCCCGCAACCTTTACCAGGTCATCGGTAAATGGGATTTATTGAATTACTTTTTAGCAATTACTGTTGAAAAATAAATGTGTTACAAAATACTGACAATTCCAATCACAGATTTTGACGTGCCTTTGACAGCTAAATAATGTTGCCATATTTAGCGTTTCAAAAGACTCCAGGACACGCTTTCGTTAACAAGACTATCAGCTCTATCTATAATACATTGATCCACCTCGTAACAGTAAGGCCTTTCAGTTGCGGTGACCATTGCATTCGGCAGTTAACTCGAGTAATTACAGCTCTAATTATACACCGTCTAACTAATCAATAGGCTGTGCATATGCTAGGGTGTGCCTCTATCCAGATTTTTTTTGATGCATTGCTTTTGCAATAATATTTATATTTTTTAGACCTCAATTCATTAGTAATTTATTTTATTAGCATCTTATAGTGTTTTGTTGTAGTGATAGTTGTAATTATTACTTTACTTTTTTTATTTTATATAGCTTTCCTTTATAATATAAATGTGAGAACACTGTACTCATATATTGAAAATATAAAAAAAAATGTACATCCATAGAAGATTCTGAATGATGACAATTTTTTTCAAAAACTTCTAAGGGTTTTAAAAAAACACGTATTGCCTGGAACGAGTTTATTGAAATATTCGGGTAAATCACAGAATCACTTAGAGCCAGCAGAATTTTCAGGCGTTATCTCTCATTTTTCGCATTACATCTCCATCAAACATCGCGTTGGAATGCGTCAGAAAATTTCAGATTCAGGCCACTGTAACTTTTCCGAACAATCCCGCAGCTGTACACGCGTGAAGGAACGGCCCTCATGCCTCAGCCGCCGGGCTCCCGATTCCGATATCCAACCATCGTAGGCGCGGGCTTGCGAAAGAGGTATCTTGCCGTCCAAATGTCCAGTAACTGTCCGGATCGAGCCCAAGTCGTCGACTGTTGTATTCCACGCGCGCCTCAAGGAGATGTCACCAAAACCGTAGGGGCCCAGCAGGGTCGAAGCCTACAGGGGCCATGGGTTGTGCGAAAGAGAACCCCGGGGTCACTGTGTTAGAACACAGTGAGAGGGCTTCCATCCATCCAAGGGTGGGAGATGTCATTAAAACAATTTCGCAACTAAAATAAAGCTGTTATTTTTATACTCAGCTGTGATAATAATACTGTATCATAGATGGCATACCGCTTAAGAGAGGCTGTCTTCTTAACAATAAAGCGCTTTAAAACGTTTCAGAACCGGATAAATCTAGAAACTAAAGAGACAGGACGGTTGGCGCTCGTTTATCTTAACTAACCTTATAAGGCAAGCTGGCACTAGATTCTATACAGATCTGGGAGAATAATGGCGCATATCAAGTTCCTACTAACATAAGTAGTATTTCAATTGAAATAGCTGACAATATAGCTGAAATATTCGAGGTGTATGGCTGGAAACAACGATATAATTTACCGCTGGCAGTCGCTACGGACTATGTTTTAGAGTTATTCTGTAATATGCTTTGAATGTTACATTTTAGTTCGAGTAAGACTTAATCTATATATATGAAAGAAGAAACTGACTACATATCAACGCACTGTCAAAACTACTTGAACTATGAACATGAAATTTTGAAACTTTCTTTTACAACGTAGACAAGCACTAAGAAGGCATAATAGCATAGCATACTTATCATCATCTTTCTGCCCTTTTCCCATGTTATTTGAGGTCGGCGCAACATGTTTTCTCGTCATACTATCCCTAACTTCCTTCTCTTTAATATCACTCTTCACACAATCCATCCATCTTTAGCATAGCATACTTATATCAGCCTTTCAATGTTCCCACTGCTGAGACACAGGCCTGCTCTCTTAGAGAGGGATAGAGCCGTAGGTATACACCACGCACGGGCGGGCACACATATCTTTGAATTTTTAGTTCTAAGACCGGTTTCCTCACGATGTTTTCCTTCACCGTTTTGAGAGCAGTGGTGATAAATAAATAACACAAAGTAATGCGCCTGGCTGGGTTTGAACCTGCGACTTACAATTCGTAAGTCGGGGCCATTACCACTTGGCCACTACTGCTCCTTCTCAATATTCACTCCAATACACATGAGAAAAGATGACGACGGCGTAGTAACCCACATGTATATCAAAGTGACCAGCAGGCCGATATCCACAAGCAATTATGGGTCGCTGCATTGTTCAATTTGACTTATTAGTGCGGCCCATGCATCCGTAATTGGAATTATTGGCTAGGAGGCCGACGTCCTTTACACTACAATGGACGTCTTGTAATCTGTTTGCTGTAATCTTGTGAACAGGGTGATGGACGGCCGTCTGAGGATACGGAAGCTAAGATTTAGGTCTGTCCTCATGAGGTTAGTGACTTGATGGGAGGCGTGATCCGACTAGATAAGGTGCGCAATGAATATATCAGTAGCAGCTTTAAAATCGCGCCAATAACGGAAAAACATACAGCAAACCGTCTCAGATGGTATGGACTTGTTAGTAGAAGCGAGGACCATGTCTGAAGAATTACACTAAACCTGCCAGAACATTAGAAAGGCAGAGATCGCGCACCATTGACCTGGTGGACAGAATGATGAGAGATCTTAAGTTAGCCCAATTATCAAAGCCAAAAAACCCAAGACAGAATATCTTGGCGCCGGTTTATAAAGATTGGATATCGTTACAAACCGGCGCCAGGATATTCCAAATAAAGGGAACAGAAGAGGACAAAGAGAAAGAGGGAGATTAGCGACTGGTAATAAAAGCTCGTAACAAGGTTTCCAAAACATGATGTAAAGGACTACATACTAGCTGATTCCATAAACGTTGTTCTGCCATATAAATTATCAGAGAAAAAAATGGGGGTTGGGGTAAGAGGGTATAATATAGCTTACGACCAATTCTCAGACCTACTAAATATAAACAATTTTCATAAATATCCGTCAAGCCGTTTAGAAAGAGTTTTTAGTTTATTGACCAACCAACAATAAAATTGTATACACTGTAACATATTTAAAAACAAAAACTATAATTTCGGTTAGTGTCGCAATTTCTCATAGGTTAGCTAGCACCACATGCAATATAAAAGTAATAACTATATGCTACAAGTCTAAATTAATATAAAATAAATAAAAACAAAACATTCGGAAGTAATTAAATTGTAAACCAAAAAAAAGCAAATTAGAAATTGAAATCGAATTCACAATTAAGCTTACAATAGACATCAAAATTGAATTAATAAAAATTTGTCCTATAACAAACATTATGACACGAGAATTTTATAAATTAAAACATTATAAAGCTAAAGACGTTGTTAAGAAATGTTCTTTCAGTGTTGGGCAGTTCATTTATCGAGGAAGGCTGTAGACTATATAACATCACGCAACGACTAATTGGACTGGAGCAGCAATAAAAAACGCGGGTGATACAATGTTGACAGCTACTGTAAAATAAGGCGAGCTAGCCCAAAATCACCTGCCCGAAACGAAGTATTTATTTTTATCACTTTTGCAACTGCAAAAGTGTGTGTGCGGAATTCTGGATATATGTTATGTCTAAAATAATTATTATTCAAAAGATCATAGGCTTTATTTATTTATTCTTCATGCAACCCTTTGGTTGCATGAAGAATAAATAAATAAAGCCTATGATACCTTTGTACAAAGGCGGACTTAATGCCTTAGGCATTCTCTACCAGTCAACCTAGGGTGGTAGAGAGACAATATATGTACATATACATATATGTATTGTGTGTGTGTGTATGTGTATATATGTTTACCTCCATCTCTTAATACGACCCATTTGACGGCTTAAACTAAATTATTATAAGGATGACTCCATATGGTTTCATCCCTCTGTTTCACTCGCACACCTGACATTTTAATACGTCATGGTACCCCGGTCTTTAAAAAGAACACCAAATATTTTGAATTTCGGCTACGTCTGACAAAGCCATAGAAAATGCCCGTTACCCCAACAATTGCACGAAGTTAACTGGTCTAGCAGCTAAACTATAGCAACACCGCACCGTCGGGCGACACCGCTCAGTAGCGTACACAAAGCCACAACGCCTCTGGTGCGAGCAACGAGCCGCCCATTCATTGTCCACGTCTGTTCATGACCTAATTCCCCCATACATTGCCTACTGGAAAATATGCCTCGTTTTCCCCAATTAATTACCACATCACTGCCTTCAATTAGCAACTAGATTTGATAAGGACGGACAGGTAAGTCTATCTACCTTCTAATAACATCGCACAACTAATGTAATAATTATAACCTACCTCAATTATGCAACGTAATCTCGTATGTAAATATAATTATAGCCTTCAGCCATCAGGCTCCTACCAAGAAAAGGTAGGCATATGTATGTACGTATATATCTATACAGGTATATAAAGTCGGATTCCATTTACTCTATTCATACACATATCACGTTGACACAACTCAATAAAAACATATCTATTTTAAAAATCATTTCTGTAAAGAATCGCGCAAACAATACAGAATAGTGTTGCGGCATACATCGTATTGTAACTTATCGATCAGTCGATGCATTATTGAGCAGACAAGCGGGAACTCGAGTCGATACCACGTTACGGGGCCGAACAACTACTATTTACCTGGAGCCGTTCTATTTCTGAACGCGAACATTGTTTATGGAATCCATAATGCACGTTGGTGCGGTCGAATGACATTTCACAAAGAACAATCACTATTTCGCCATTTTGAAAATTTATTTGTCATGTAATGTGTGGACGTTGCAATTTTGTCGGCTTTCTACGGAATTTTCTTTAATGTATGGGAAAGATTTTTTTGTAACTTATTTGCCTATTACTATATTGTATCTGTACTTGAAAATTAATTGACACTACTGAATTGTAATTTAACTTCACAAGGAGGCCATTGTTAAACAAAATTGAAGTATTTTATTAATAAATCGCTACTACAAAGCTTTCAAGTTATATCAAACAAAGAATTCTAAATTCATTACGTTTATTTTGGACTATTAGAAGACGAACGTGACTAAGAATCGTGAAATATTTAGAAAAATATTAAAAATCTCATTAATTCAAGACTATGTCGTTCAATTAAACAAAAAAACGTCTCATTATAATCAAGGTTTGTTTTAAATATAGACTCGTTTCGTTATATGAGCAGTTAAAGTACTAGAGATAATAATAAAAGCGTTGTTGAAGTTGAGACGGCAATAATTCATAAGTAGGTTGATGGCCCATTGTCTAGGAGTACCGTATTAACTCATATCCATTGACATTCACTTAAGCAGTACATTTTATGTTCTATTTTATTCTTATATCGGCCTGGATAGAAAGTTTTATGGCACTTCAATATTGTGTTGTAATCGGAACGTTTATAATCGGGGCGATACTAGACAGTTATTATATTCTTGAATAATAGAGGGAAACTTTGCGAACTAAACTTAGTGAAGTATCACGAGGAATCTCATTATAGCGCGAGTTGATTTATTTACTAACGATGCTATGGGTATTAATTTCGGATATGGAGTCGTCTTTATTATAGTAATTTATACCAGTTTGGACCTAAAATAATTGCTCTGAAAAGAGAAAGGATTAATCTAAACTTAATTATATTTTTAAAGTAATTATAAAAATGCTATTAAGGGCACTATTGTGCGATAAAGTTAATTCTGTGAATCATGACAGCATACTTGATCTTATGAAATTATAAAAGAGATTGAATTTTTTACTTGGAATATCATAAATATAAGTTAATTCACTTATTTTCATGAATAAAAATGATTCAAAGTTTATGATACATATAATAATATGGGAGTAAAAGCGTAATGTAATTCGAGAAAATTAGTTTTTTTTTAATTCTTTCAACATTTGATTATCTTCTAGATGAATACATTTTGTTCGAAGTAAATATGAAATGTGTGATTTATTATAAATAGAAATGTAAATATTATTGCAAATACGAGTTAAACTAATGTGAGCTTATGTTGATAATATCTAGAAAATAGTTCTAGTTTACTTTTATTAAAATAACGCTCAAGTATATGCAGAGGATTTCATGTGAACTAATAAAAAAATGTTCCATTAGTAGAAATTTCCCGAACGCTTTTAAGTCCCAATTGCTTCGACATATCGCTGCTCTAAATCTCACATTTCCACAAAATAATGACTTCATCAGCACCAATCGATTTCTGTAAAGCACGCTCCACCACCCAGCGTTTGATTCATGCATTATGCTGTAACAGAGAGCATTCAAATTGCTGTTCAACAACGAAACCGCAACGTCACGTGTCATAGCCAATTCATAGGACAGAGCAAAGGCATCGAGAGGAGTCAGAAAATTTTATCGATGTTTCAAACACGGCGCCATCACTATCGATACGTTTCCGTGTCAGAATTTCGCGAATGCATTACGGCCTCTTGTGGAAGTGGGCCAGTCGGCGGTGCTGTTGCAATTATCGAATGGGTGTGAGTGTACTGATGGCACCGACGTTCTTTGAGCCGTGCTCGACTGTACTATTTGACTGACTTATATCTTTTATTTTCTGCACGATTGTACTGTATTGGATTTAAGGAGATTTGGGTTCACGTTTCGACACTTACTAGAAATTGAGGATGATTGTATTTTCGTGTTTTTTAAGAATTTTATTGCACGAAGGGAAGTAATTTTAAGGATCTCAGAATAAGTATTTGTTGCATTTATTTTATCTTAAAACATATATGCCATATTTTCCTCTTACCTTAATTTTACATTGAGCACACTGGAAATCTAATTCGGCATTTTTATTTGCAAAAAATATTAAATGAAGGCTGAAACATTTTAATACGAACACTTTACGTTTCGGCAAAACTTTGTAGCATGTAAATACAACTCAAATTACGTTCTCATTCAAAAGTGGATTTTTTCGTCGCACGAGGCGTCTAATTTACAATATAAATAATCACGGGCAATCGCGTTGAATCCGAGCTATTTACCTTTGAAATGTTCGCGGGGCGACAAAGGTGGCTTAACGAGCCACCGAGAAACGGCGGCTTCGAATTAGAAAAGTTTCAGAGAAAATAAAACGGAAAGTGTTCGCGAGGGGGCGCCACTAGGTGCGGGCGCGGGGGCGCCACTAGATGCGGGCGCGGGCGTGCCGCAGACAGTCACTGTACAGTTTAAATAAATTGTGATTTACAGGGGGACGAGGTGTGGCGCATTTACGCATTTAAGAATGGTATTTTATTATTGTGTTGAGAGTTCGAGACATCTGGATACGAGGCCTGAGGTACCTACGTCTCATACAAGTCAGAATTTGCCCGACTACCAAGAAAGTTTATGTTTTTCACGTGTGTTTTGTTTTTCGCATTGTCGGTGGCGAAGACAACTCTCCCTTAGGGTAGGAAACTTGTGGAAGAGTGACATTCGATATAAATTCGCAAGTGTTGTTACAACACTATTATCCATTTTGTTTTTTGTTTGTTAAATTTGTTTTTCGATTACTGACTTTATTACGCGGACTATAAGTCGGTAATTGAAGAACAAATTTTTGTGATTTCCGACTTATTGCCCGGAGGTGTCAATTTGTCCTACTATATTAAAATTAAAAAGGGGTAAGATTTAATTTTCTATTTGTTTGTAATGAATAAAATAATCAAAAAAATACTGGACCGCTTTTAAAAATTCTTACACCAGTAGAAGGTTACTTTAGAATTGAATAATAAAGACTATATATTTTCCACTTTTATTTGGGCGAAGCCGCTGGCGGAAGCTAGTAGTTTAATCTAAGAAGGTTAAACGATAGTTTTTAATAATTTTGGTTTAAATTTTTAATTAAAAAACAGATTATCATCTAATTAAACGTTTTGAATAAAGGGTAACAATCAAAGTTTAATTTGAAAATAATACTTAGTCCCTATTCTAAAACGTAAAAGCAAGTTAATCGTTGAAAGCAAACTAATATTAAAAGCTTAATTAAAGTTCTGAAGTAAGCATAGATAAGTTACCGCAACTTTGACTCTAAATGTACCGGGAATTCTTTATACAAGTTTACTTATTCAGTAATATAGCCTGTGTGAGCTAGATAAGAATAGCCGCTTAGAAATGGCCAGGCTTGGCTAAAGAAATCTGAATTCTTTTTTTGTGGGATATTGTCTAATGTCTTTTCCCGCACTAGGGCGGAGAGGTAGGACGTGTCAGACTTTTACTGAAACCACACCTATGATTCTTTAGTTGCCCTATGTGTTCTAGGACTACGGGGTTTTTTTTCAGAAGACGACTATTGGCCCCGCAGATTTTGGCCACGCTGGGCCTCTACGTTTTGGCTGACATCTCTTTGAGGCGAGTACGGAGCTATACACGATCCAGCCTTGGTTCCGACAATTACAGGACGGCCGGACGGTGAGTTGCTCAAGACCAGGCTAGGCTAAGGAAAAGTGGGTGGAGTGAGAGATTATAATATTAGACTTTGCTTAAATTTATTGCATATATGTTGTATACAGTCTTTAACCTTTTGGCCGCTACAGATTTATACATGACGAAAACAAATGTGTCCAGTACGCCACAGTCACGACTACAAGACAAGTTAAAGAAAGAAATCGTAGCCTACTATCGTCAAAAAAGCAAAAACGTGCTCTCGGTGAGCACGTTTTTGCTTTTTTGACGATAGGCTTTTATGAGAAAAATAGGCAACTTTTTTTAACTTATGTTCGCACTGGCGAAAAAACTCTATAAATAAAGATTAAAAAAAACACAAAGGCGAATCAGGCTTTAATCTAGAGCGTGCATAGAAGTAATCATAAATAAGTTATAGTTTATTTTATTAAAATTGTTTCCAGAAATTATATTAAGAACAGATGAAAGCTTTGAAGGAACTATCAAAATTATATTAATCTAATAGCTAGAACAAGTCTGCTAGAACAAATTAATTTGTCAAGAGTTCAAAATATTTAATCATTTCAAGAGTTCTATGAAATGATTAAATATTTATGAGATTAACTTTGGTTTATAATAAACTAATTTGATATAACATGTTTCTGAACTAATTATTTCTGAGTTCACAGTACCTAGGCATTAGCTCTGTGCTGCCTCCCAACGAGAGTCATATGCCAGTGACCCTAGCTTTTTGCTAGGAGGTGGAAGTACCCGAAGCAAGAAAGAATAGTCATTGTTGATGGCTATCAATGATCTACAGAAAGTGTTTATACCATTGAAGTTTTCTCAATGAGTTTCGTTTCATGCGAGCCCATCAATAATACAAAAAGTCACAACCGGTAGCGAAAACAATTGTATTTCCAATTGTTTTTACTAAGAATGTGTCCAATAGCACCACTACAATATACTGTGCGAAAAGTGTACGTAGTCAACGATGAAGCACGCTTGCCTAGAAGAACCTACACAAAGAAACTTGACTTATAGACTTTAGGATGTAGCCATCAGGACACAGACTACGGCAGAGAATTCTACTCCTTAGCGTACACACAATAATGTGATGGGATGTCTACCACGTACTAGTATATATTATAATAAATGCTATATGACCAATGACCTGGTGAGAGTCGCGAAAATGTGATAGATGCTAGACAGACAGGACCGTTCGTTGTGGCGACAATTGGGAAGCCCTATGTCCAACAGTGGACGTCCTTCAGCTAAAATAATAATGATGATCAAATGCCTTACGTACAAACTTGTCTGTGTAATAAAATTTGATCTCTATTTACGCATGGCAAGCAAACTAATGACAAACTGAAAATATTAAACCGTTTAGCCAAGTAGTGTCTTAAACCATGTAAAGTAGCGGCTACTAGACCGATAATAACGATATTTTCCCATAAATGTATAATAACGTTCATTACAGTAGCTTGTCGTATAATCACATAGCTTGTTATTGTTGCGTTGATAAACAGCGTGACGGTAGTTTGACGGCTGACGTCATCGCTGTTGCGTGGCGTGAGGTATTGTTTGTAGTTGATATATGTAATTAATATGCGTTTGAATCTGTGGCAACCTCATTGATGTTGTGGTTGCAAGCTGCTTAGTGTAAAGGCTTGATTTTCGCGTCAATAAACGTAGTTGTTTACCTAAGTTTATTGATGCGAAAATCAAACATCTTAATTTGGAGAGCTTTGTTAAATTACACAGTGTTTTGACTATTCATCATCATCATCATTTTGGCCCAAAGACGTCCACAGCTGGATATATAGGCCTGTGAGTATCGTTACAGCGACCGATACATTTATCAGATTCCTATCACCCTCTGTTAGCTATCGGTCCACCTTGTAGGCGGTCAAACGCTGCGTTTCCTTGTACGCTGTCACCTCTACAAAACCTTTCGGCTCAATCGACTATCTATTCTTCGCGTAAAGTTTTATGACGACGTATGGCGAATATCTACCCTTACGTTGTTGAAACTTCTACGGTCCAGACTAAGCGTTTTGCCTCGTCGTTTAGGTATACCGTTTTGCACGTTTGCCTACTGCGGTCTTTCCATATGATTATAATTTAGGTGTCTTCAAGGCTAGAGTGAATAGGCTCTTAATAAACTAGTGCGCCTCACAATCAACGATTACATCATTGCTTACTATCAGGTGGCATCGCAGTCAAGTACTAGTTTATATAAATTAAAAAAAAAATGTTTCATCAATTTGTTAATATTAAATCAAGATCATTATGGCCTCATAGCCGAAAGATGTCACCTGCTAGACATAGGTGTCTCCCAGCCTACCTTACCGCTTAGTTACTAGGTCTACAAATAGTTACAAGGATGCCCCTTACTAGGTTTCGGTCTCCTAGAAGGCTAGTGCTGGATTACATTTAACTTGATATTCGGCTGCCGCGTGTATTGTTGTCCAATTTATAATAGAACTACTTAAATTCTTTTTTGGTGGAAAATCGTCAAATTACTTCTCTCGCTCTATTTAGAGCGAGAGGGAGTAGAAGTCTTTAACTGCCTAAAAGCCATTTGTGTACTTTCAGTTGCACGGTTTATTAAAACCCTGACGGACTGCTATTGCTATTCACACATATTGGAATCAAATTCGGAAAAAAATTCACCAGACCACCAGACAAAGTCGTAGAAAATGGTAAACACAAGCAGATCCAAACCCAAATACTTTTAACTGCACATTACAATTTAAATCAATTTCTATTTGTCGAGAATATATAAAACAGTACAGCAATGTTAAGATATAAAGGGGAAGCGTCTGCGACTGTCGTTCCGTTCCCGCAAACTTCTACAGTAAACATGGCCGAAGGGATGCGCCACCTTAAATATAGATACGCGATTATGTTATCGATGGAGCGGACGGAATAAGTTGTAGGTAGAAGTTATGTTTAGCCTGTTTCTTTCGATAAAGGTGTTGTGGAATTTTGTGATAAAAGTTGGGTTTGGGTAGTGATGCGAAGAGCGTTGAATATTTTTACTGATAAATATTTTCTTTTTATACAAATCTGGTTCTAAAAATATAATGATACGTCATTGTACAAATCCAACTTGTGACCAAATACTAAAAAAAACGAATCTGTGTGTTGGGATGCTAGGTAATCAATCAGCGTCCACGGATTCTGGACGGTATTTAAATGAATACGGATAGACTATGGCATGGATGCGAACAAAGGATACTTTTTATGCCGCTAGTATATTCCCTTCATGCCATCGAAACGCTAAAAAATAATAAAGCGTAAACACCTATAAAAAAGTCGTATAATAAACTAAAATGTAATAGTAAACATGAATGCCCTTGAACTTTACAATGCAGACTTAATCACACTTCTATGAGGAATGTAATAAATGAAAGTGAAAATGATAATAAAATTGTGTTTGAAAAGATCGTAAACATTACGTAGGTTTTGACGATGTTTAAGTCTCGATGGTTTTTGTTAAGTCTATTCAGAGAATTTGTTTTTCATAAAATTACTAACATAATATGTGTATTGAAATTAGTGTGAAATAAATGAATTTTATTTTATTTTTTTAAATAAAGGTAGCTAGCTATAAAAGATACATACTGTGATCTGTGTGAAAAGGCTGGAACTTATTGATTTGTTCTCACAGAAACGATACAATATTTGAATGGATTTATTTGTGAGATTGAATATAACCTAGAATAAACTATAAGTAATAATAAAAACACTAAAAATATATTTTATCAGTCAAATTTTTCAAGTAAGCATTAATGGACCACATACTTTACTGTATTAAATAGTAATGAAAGATTTCCTTTTTTATTTTTTTCTTCTAGTGGCAGTAGTACATCACTACCGCAGTTGAGTTGTGCCATTCAATGGCTACGTCATTTTGCTGAGCCTTACCGAGCGCGCTCTCACTTAGGATTACGTATTGTTTGCTATCAACTTAATTTCTATTTCTATTGATAGAACATTCCCGTAATTGAATCTTCTGTCTCCTTCGTTTCTAGAACTTTCATTCGAGTTCTTAGTTTTGTCTCTTTCTATTCGAGAACTTTGATTCGAATTCTAAGAACATTGATTTAGTAGATTAACTTTTAACGTAATCGAATGTTGAGATAATTAATTGCGTGAACTAAGATTGTTATTTAGATTAAATTGTCTTGTTTTAGTTTTGGTGGAAAATTATTTTGAGTTTCAAACTAGAAAGAAAACGTAGGATAAATATAAAGAAGCACAAAACGATACAAGGACACATAACTCTCTTATGGATAGTGTGATGTATAAGGTTGATGCTTGGTTATTAAATGAAAGATACACACAATGGTTTTACCATACATAGACACGTGCGCTCCCACCGAGAGTCGGACAAATACTGCCCTCCTGTCACGAGCAACTGTATACGTCACTTGCCCTTTATTAGTACGTCACAGGTAGGCTCCATAAAGAGACAGGGTACCCAAAGCAGGGCATTGTAGCTACAAGGGAGAGAGAGGTCAACATTGGCCTTGTTGTTGGCTCGCCAAGCTCCCCTCCATCATAAACACAGGCTGTTACAGACTTAGGTTCTAAACAAGGGACCATTGAGACAGACGGGCGCAGCAACATCCCCAACATTCTCACCTTGTAGTTAGCACGACTGAATGACTAAACAGGGTGTCCATATTTAATCTGCGCGCCGCGGTCGTATCGGTTTAATGTGCGGCGAATGCATGCATAATTCAGAGCGCACCGAGCAACTTGGCATGGTGTGTTCCGCGGCATAATGCGATGTCTGAGTTACGCTTCCTCGCCGCAAATGTTGGCGCCAAAGCGCTGTAATTTTCGGTTGAAGACGACTGTTGGTTGCTTAAGCCAATATTGGCCCAATTCGAGGTGTGATGTTTGACAGCTGAACAATTTTTAACAGACGGTGAATGTAGATGTAGATGGTTTGCATGGTTATGCATTTCTGAGTTATGATTATGGATAGCAGCTTATTGAGTGGGATGATACTTGACGTGTACAAAGATCTTCGCCCTTAGTGAATTATCTATAGCAATGTTTTCTGCACACTTACAAAATCCAGTTCACTTATTTGAACAGGGCAAGATCTATCAAAACAAACAATTCCTACTAGATCCTAGTTTTTTCTTTAGCAATCGACTCATGTCCCTGGGTAGCGATAAATCGTGGTCATATTGTCCGTCCGCGTTTTTTCACCATCTCCTATTCACCTGCGAGCCACGTATTTAATCTGGCTGTACTTCGCTACTTCGCTTTGGCATGCATCCGCTCTCTGGAGGATTCAAACTTTAGGGCCCAATAAGAATACCTTGCTTTTATGGCTTTGCTCTGCTTAGATGGTTTTTGAACGACAAATTGCTTAGTTGGAGTCTTGTGAGATTTTTAGTAGATTTAGTTTTAGTTTCTGATCTTTATTTCGTTTCTAGCTGCTACCAGTGGTATGACCCGCACGATAGTAGAAGTTACTACGAGGGAACATGCTCTTGAGCTAAAACTTATCTTATGTGCTATACCTGGACGTAGTCTACACGTGTGCTATATTTCATCTAAATCCGGCCAGCCGTTTAAGCGTGAAGAAGTAACCAATATACAAACACACACAAAACTTTCGGGTTTATAATATTAGTGTTTTTTTTTTATGGTAGATAAAATAATCCAATGAAAAATCCCGCCCTTGGGCGGGGCGGGAGATAGTGTCAGACTCTTACTGACTAAAAACCTACCCTGTTCCTTTATTTTGAGGTTCACTTTCGATATTAGTGTGATATCTTAAGTAGATATCACAAGTACAAGAAAATATGAATGAAGGAAACAGTAGTTTTAAGTAGTGTAACTGTTACCGGCAAACTGTATACTTAATGCAGGTATTCTATACAATACCGAATGCGCAGCCGGTAATGTGTGTAAAAGACGAGGGCAGGGAAGGAGATGATGTAATTTTAGGGCACCCCGACACGGACACGTTAGGTTAGGGTTATTGTTTTTTTGTCACCATCTGAAATAGAAGCCTTACTTTAAATCGTATTCCATTCATTGCCTGGGTATTGCATAGAATACCGGAATATATGTAGTCAATATGGGTTGCTTATTTGTTAAGGGCCTTTCCAATAAGGGTTTTCAAAAATGACATTCACCAGGTGGCAGCACTGAGTCAGCAGGTCCAGGCACCTGTCAAAACGCTTATGTTAATGACATTAGTTAAATTGACGTCTATGTCATTAAGACATTTTCTAATATAAGTGTCGGCTAAGTGACGCCAACTGGTGGGGGGAATTTTCCTAAAAACCCTCATTAAGCTGGATTTACTAGTTGTAGGTAGATTCATGTCAAGTTCAATGAAAGCAGATCAAAGTAACATTTTCCCGTTTTCCAGTTCGACTCCTGACCTGTTTGGCTGTTGCCTATTTACACATGGACGCTTTACAGCTTAATTTAAAAAACAAAATAAAATGGACTCGATCGTCGGTAGGTCAATTTTATTCATATCGTTTTTACGAATATACATAATTCCCAATGTGGAATCTCGAGGGTAATATTGTGAATACTGCTGCAAAATATTGAAAATGTTTCCCTTTTTTCCAGTAATTCCTTTGAGCCTTACCTGACCTGTAAAACTTGGTTACATCCTTACTTTCAATTAGGCCCGTTTACAGTGTAATTGTTAAAGCGTGCATTTCAATTTAAGCTTACAATTATCAATTCAGTGAAACATTCCCAAACTAATAGCTACAGCGAGCCAAAATGTAGCACTCAGGTGCATTTACATTGTTAAACAAACCGCTAAAATTTATAAATATAGCAACCATTGTCAGCATTAAAATAATTGTCGCACACCCCTTTAACAACGTCACGTTATTTGTGTTTAATTCTGTACACATTAACGAAATGAACATCGTTGTTCGCACAGTCCTAACTCAATTTATATAATGAATGCCATACATTACCCGTTTTCTGTTAACAATTCGCTATGAGCACTCCACTTGCAAACTTTGTCTACGTAGTGTCAACAGCGGCTGAGGTGGCATTCGTTGCTCTGACGCCGCGCCGCGCGGACGTCTCATATTTATTTTATTAATAAATATGTTAATACCGAGGTAAGTAGCATCGCGTGCATTATTCATCGGGAACGGTGGCTCAGTTGACACAGCAACGGATAGTCATGCAAATTCAATCCGCCGAGATGCGGCCAAAAATTATCATAATTGTGACGTTTTTGTTTCTATACCTGCGCTCAGCTCGGGAAGTTTAATCTGAAGTTTGCCCGACACTTTTAGTTTTGTATAACGCCGTCATCACATCCCCATTTGCAATTCAGATGGTCGGAAAAGGCGGACGCGGCCGGATCCGTTTCGCCTCAACTTCTGCCGCGCAGTGCGGGGGATTTGTTTGAAAAATACGCAGGTCCCCGGTCGAAGGAACTCTTTTTCGTCTTTGTACACTGCTTTTCAGCGTAACGACAAATTGAATAATGTTGTAAACGTAGGAGCGAGTTTTCGAAACTTTCGCCTTGCTGATATGAAAGTGGACGTTGGATTTTCTTAATTCTTTTTTGTCGGACAGTGGGTCGGGCCGGGCGCGGATGTTTCAGGGAAGGTCGTGTTTAGTAGACAAAGCGGAATAGCGCTGGAACGTTAATGCATGTAAGATCAACTCTGATTAACTGGGGTGACGTCAGACAAAGGACGGACATCATAATCTATCTGTGAGATGTATTTAAGTGAAACCAGAGCGGGGCATCACTGCGAGAGGCTTAGTTTAAGCGACGTAAATAACTAGCTTTATTTGCTCTGACGCAGGAATGCTGTAAACCGGGGTTATTAAACGTTATATTGTTCTGGACACTGATCTTTTGAAAGCTATAAAAGCGTAAATTGAGTTGTTCGTCAGGTTCATTAACTTGAAGTCATTAAAATCTGCTTTTAAATTCTTAAATGAACGAAATTCACAATTTCTATGTGATAGAGTTTTGCCGAGGCAAAAATATTCTTTAGGTTTTTAACAAATAAATTCTCCCGCTCTTGATTTTATTAACAAAATCCACCAGTGAGTTTTTTTTTTACCCACCCACCTGTGTTTGCGTGCCAGGGTCATGATAACTAACTCTTTCAAACAATCCTACATCTCCAGCAGACGTCGCTTCAGTGGACCTCATACATTTTGCTAGCATCCTTTAAAGTGCGCGTGGAATACTATCGCTATCGACTCAGGCTTGTCTTTGGACTTTCCGCGCCTGCGGTGGTACCTCTTGTGAAATTTAAGGGCCCTGCAATTTACTTTCCAACCTTTGAACCGCACTCTTATGACATAATCATTTGAATACTACAAGTAATACCTCGCAAACGAGCTTCAAACATATAAACAGTGTTTAAATCGAGTAATACCCGGTCGTAACCGGATATAACCGGTTTTATTGCGCCTAGATTGGAAGTCAAACGTTTACAGATATTATGTGAGTTTTTATAGTGTCATCATCCTGTAAATACCTACAGGGTGTTAAACTTGGCCCTTGAATCGTAAATGTAGGGTGTCGGATCGCTTTTAAGCCTACCGATCAGACTTTATGTCGCAACGAAGTGTCGTTTCGGATTTATGACGCGATGTGAGCCTGTTAAGTGGGCCGTAAAAGTTTATGTTAAAGAAAATTTTACATAATCAGCTCTGTAGTGGACAATAGTTTGTGAACGCTTTATTAAGTGGAGTTGTGCCTCTAGTATTTATATCATCATCATCATCATTTCAGCCGAAAGACGTGCACTGTTAGACATAAGCCTCCCCAAAGTGTTGCCATAATGAACGGTCTTGTGCGTTTCGCATCCATCGGTTTTCCACAACCATTACCTGGTCATCGGTTCACCTTGTAGGAGGCCGTCTAACGTTCCGTTTTTCGGTGCGCGGTCAAAGTGGACCGATGAACTAGTGAAGGCCGCGGGTATCCTATGAATACGATACGCACGGGTCCGTTAATTGTGGCGTCACTTGGGGGAAGCCTATGTCCAACAGTGGACGACTTTTGGATGAAATGGTGATGACGAAGCAAAAATACAAATCTTTCCTTTCTATTATATTAGCAAAGATATGCCAAGATAGTATAGATTAAACCTTCTGAACACTTATATAAATAATAATCCATTTTATTGGTCAAGTAAATGCAAATAAAGTCCCACTTTGCCATATTTTTATAGGACTGCGATGTTTCGCCGTGTGGTCTGAATGTCCTGTCACATTCCGTGGGTGTTGCGTATGGGCCACTCAGAAGTAATAATAGCAATAACATCATTTGCAATAAATTCAGAACGCTTTCAGTTGTATATGATTATATTATTATTGAACGTGACATTTGCTTCACCTCACACGTAGTCGATGATATTCAACAAAAATAAAGAATAACATAAAAGTCATAGCACTAATTAAATAACACATAAGCACTAATTATTAAATTCAACGAAAAAAAAAAACAATGAGTCTTCATAGCTATTAATTTGTCTTAAAACTCCATGTACCAAAACTGTGAAGACGTTGAAAAAGAAGAATAATAAAAAAAAATCATTCCGGAATTGACGTTCTATTTCCAAAATTCCTATTCAATTTTCGTAGGTCTCCGTCTGCCAATCAGCGCGAGGGCGCGTGGCTCGCTTATTTCCGTTACGGTAGTGTTCGTGATTTTTTTTCGCGGCTTGACGTGGACAAACTTGGTGCATTCATCACTACGTCGACAAGTAGAGCTAAGAATGGCTGGAATTGACGTTCTCATTTGTTTTCTTTTGATATTTAGATTTTTTATACGTTGATATAGTTTGATGAAAAATGTAATTAATTAGCTTGTGGTCGAAAGATGTGGATTTTAATGTTTCATGGAAAATACCTGTATTAGTTACTGAAAGAGATTATGAAATTAATAGATCTCCAAAGTGTTTAACACGTAAATTCTTGCCACCTTACGCATATAGATAGGAATAACTTGGGTCTAAGTTCTAAAAATCACAGAAATGTAAATATGTTATCACATTGTCAAAGGGCTACAGAGAGGTGCATCTTGGAAATCAAGAAATGAGAAAAAGAAAGACATCTATAGAGCTAAGACAAGAGTGACTTACAACCGCACTTAGATAGACCAAATGAAATGGAGATAGGCGGGTTTCATGTTACAGAGCTCAAACTTTAAGCAGAGGATAAATCAAGTTAAATTGTTAGAAAATAGCAAACGATGGATAATGTAAAAGATGGTACAATAAACTTAATTTGACAGCTGATCCAAAATGGAAAAGAGCTGTACATGATAAAAACAATGGAAATCATTAGGGAAGCCTAATGCTCCAATACCAAGACGCACACTTGTCCGAACTACGAGAAATATCATAAATCAGGAAAGAGAATAACAATAATAAAACTAATACAAGAAAGAATTTTTGGGATAAAAGGGCTATTGATATTGAACATACCTCACTATGAAACACTTCCAAAATGTAAGAATATAGAAAGCTACTTCACATCTATACATTCGTAAGTCTATGCGAAGGACTTTCACAGGGGGATGTTTTAGCAAATGAGCGTTGGCTCGAAGTCGACGAGGCGCCAACTGAAAAATTTGTACCACTCGTACTCATACAACCACATCCTGTAGATTTGTACGTGAGAGTGTGTGCGGTGTAAACGGGATATTGCCATTTTCAAAGTAATTCCCATATATAGAAGAGTGGAAGAAAAATACGGAATGTAAATTGTAAGCCAAGGAATTCGCGATTGGATCAAATGGTTTCTAATAAGGAAAGATAAAGAGATTTAGAAGAGATTTCGACCTTATTCTCAAATTCGCAATAATAAAATAATATGATTGTTAAAAACAAGTTTTCGAAGAATACAAAGCTCAAGATTATCCTCTTGAGAGGTAAAACGCTTTGAAAATATATTGAAAGTTAAGTCGACTAACGTAAAATCTTTTTGATATTATCGAGCTCGATACAAGCTTTGTTAATTCAACAGCTCGAAAGGCAATGAACGAAGGAGAATTTGTAAAGATAGAATCCACTCGTTCAGAGAACGTTTTTGTATAATCAAAGTTTTAATTGGAGTATTAATACGCAGTACCTGCTAGTACAGGATTTGAAAACTCTATAGGCATACATATTGTGGGGAATTTACGAGACGAGCTTATGTTTAGGAACGTGACTTTCATTAATTCCCAAGAGGACGCCGGCGTTCGCAAACCTATTGTCTTTCTATTGTGTCTCTAATTACGGTATTCAACAGCATATGTGAGATGGGATTGAGAGTATTTTGTACTAGGGGCCATTTTATTATTGAATGTATAGAAAAGTGGTGTGTTTCTTTTTTGAGGTGGGAAATCATCTGATGACTTCTCTCGCTCTAGGGCATAGCGGCAGGGCGTGTTAGACTTCTGCTGGCTAAAACCACTCACTCTTAAGTTACTTTAGTTTGCGTTCTAGGACCAAGGGTTTCCCTTTCAATTCATGGCTCCAGTAGGCTTCGATCCTGCGCTTACTGTTTTGATTGACATCTCTTCGAGGGGCGCGTGGAACATTACGCGCCGTTGACGACTCGGGCTTGGTCTGGACGGTTACCGGACGGTCAGAAAGAAAAGTTGTGCTAGGTTCTATAATATAGAAGACAGTTTTTGGTTTCGTATTGCGCAAAATTGATTCGAGAGGATCTGGCGGCTAAAATAAAATCAGCCGCGTGGGTTAATTTACCAGGTAAACAACGCTTGCTGAAGTTGATTTGTGGATGGGTGACCGTCTTAACATTACACCGTTGGTCCTGGCTATTTATTTATAAATAAATGTTAGACCTGAGCGGAGACCCCGTCACCCTCAGAAATAGCTGAGTTAAGATGTTAAGGGATAGGGTAGTACTGCTGTCCATCCCTAGGACAGTAGGACCACTAAGAGGTTACATTAGTTCAACTTTGTTTGCTAAAAATCTGTCAAGACAAACACTTAACAGATTTTTAGCAAACGCAAAGCAAAAAGTAAAGTAAATAAACCTATCTGTCTTCCAACATTAGTTTTATTCTGTCGCCTCTATTACAGCCAGCAATAAAATAATACCATTATTTCTGATCACTTACTCTAATACATAATCATCAAGACAACCGTAACGTTACGATACAAAATCTAATTTCGTGTGTTTCCACACAAACTTCCAGCTAAAACCGTTTAAAGAGTTTACTTTCATTTTGTGTAAATATTAAGAGACTGATTGAGTTGAAAACTTCTTAATTACGTCAATTGTAGCAACATTGTTGTGATTGGTTCATTCCGAACAGCGCGTGCGATACGGCAAATGACATTGGTTAAAAACATTCCTTAATAAAGCTGCTTACGGTTTTCAGTGAATATGTGAACTATTCAACGTGTTGGTATTGTTATATGTATTTCGTATTTGTTGTAAAAATTGAATCGGTTTTAGGAATATGATTCATTTGAGTTTTTATGACCTCTGGTTATTTTTGTGTGGACCACATTGTTGTAACTCTTTCCAAGATATTATTTGATTTTATTTTTTTGCTACTGAGGCTCACACTTAATTGCTATCTCATCTAATAATAAAAAACGAAGTGGTCTCACCCTTACTCAGAAGAAAATTGTTCACTCTTGACTTAACTAACTCCACGTTGTAGCTATCAGAAAATACAGACTCCGGCATGGAATGAATGTGTTCCCAAAACGTTTTGTGGGTACAGGCAGGATGTCCATCATGTACCGATGGCGCATCACTGAATGTCCGCAGTAGTCCGATGTTGCAACCAGCTTAGCGGATCTAAGTGATGGAATTCCGACGCACACTTTCCGAAACAAAATCGATAGAAAACCGACAGGCTAGCAACTAAACATCGATGCTTAAGACTGGAGCAGGCTTTGACTCGACGAATCACCATAGACGATGTGATTCGTCGTTTTAGTTTTATAGTTTATGCATATCTCACCCAATTGTTGACTGATTAATTGCTGCCAGTAAAACTGATGATAACTTACCTGAAACAAGAAATATTTAACGTAAATAAAAGAAAGTAACACCAATAACCATAATAATTTATAATAATATTATAGCCTGAAAGCTGGCATGTTGTCAGAAAAAAAAAATAAGAACCCGATTGCAGCGCCATCTTTCGGATCCAATTTTTGTTTTCATACCATTCAGAGACTCACTAAAATATACATACAAAGTTACTTTAAATATAAACACAGAGTTAAGTGACAAGCACCCGTACAGACGAATTATATATAAAAAGATATTTATGTACCTCATGTACGTGGGAGTGCAACTTAAAATCGATAGACTTTATTACTTATTTCTGTTTAATAAAACAGAAATAAGATGCTACGTATACAACACTAGTTTTAGTATATGCGAAACCCGAAACACGTGTCTAGTATTTTTATGTAAAGAATCTATTTACAAAATTCTAAGATATCTATAACTGTATCGTGAAAAATCACAAAGTTATAAGCTTGTTATGTTACCTGGTTGTCCATACAAATACTTGGTCACCGGGCCGTCAGGGAGACTGAGAGTTTGTTTTGCTCTCGCACCCATGTGCTCTTGTATCTAGTGCCCGCTATGACCTGCCGTGACCTATTTTGTACTTAGTGTCGGTGGTGTACAACTTGTCACTATTTTTTAAATTTTTGAGAAAGAATATAACATGGTGATTTTTTTTCAGTTACTGATTCTGAACAAAGTATATTCAGGTTTCGCATATACTAAAAATAAATTGGTATAACACACAACATAATTTCTAGGAACTACATAAATTAAAACCTACGTATTCTATAAACAAACCAGTTTACAGAATATGGAGCTTCTGACTCTCTGACTATCATAACAAATAATCTGATTCAATACAAATCGCAAATCCAAGAAATGGTTTTATCTCAGCTTATACAGGTTGTTGTCATAAACAACATCAGATATATCGTATCATTTTCACCAATCTAAGCAGTCCATTTATAAGGGGATTCGAGTGAAATGAAGTGGCGACAAATACCGGCCCTCCATAACGTAAACATCAATACATAACTAAAATAAACTCGGCCCGATATGACGGATGGGATGGTGTATTTTCTACAAAAAAATACAGAATTATTGTTAGAAAAATATGAGATATGAGCATTTTTGTTATATTGAGGAATTCCTACCCTATTCAATAAGTGTAATTTATAGTTGTTTATTATACGAAAAAAAGTAGTGAAACATGTTTTAGTGATATGAAAAGGTTTTTACCTACAGCGGTGTTGAGAATAAACAATTTGAGCGACATTCATATCTGTTGCTACGCTACAGTAAAGAGATTTCTGATGTTATTTTCGAGTGTCATTTTATTGTTGAAATGTTTGTTCGATAGCGAACGTGTTCAATAGAATATAAAGGACTGGGAAACATAAAGGACAGTAAAGGATATTTTAATTATATACTCTATATTACCCTTGTTGGTTATCAAACAATGAAATAAAATAATTTAATATTCTTTGTTGTTTGGGATACCAGCCGCTTGGATGTTTTCGATTCGGTTGTGTTTTTGTTTATTACCTCAAAATTCCGTTATTTATGAATCGATGTGGAAAATTCTTTATTTATTTCAACGGATGTACCTTCTTTCCAGAATGGCCTGATTTCTATCAAAATCCGGTTGTGATGATTGAATTCATGAGGTTAGGGGTCTTCAATTTGAGGCCCTTTACTCATGGCTTAAATGTAAATATATGTATACTTAAATAAAAAAATAAATAAGTTATTGCATTCAGAAAGTATTATTTATGAAGTGGAACTAATGAAAAAGATCATAGATAGCAGAGGTAACTTTAGAAATACACTTGAACGACGACTATGATGAAATAAACAAAGCTGAAGAAAATGTATCATGGAACTGATAAATTGGTCACTGTTATTTAACAAAGAAACCAACGCAGAAACACCGAATACTGAAATAAAAGCTACTTTACAGATTTTAGTATTTTTTTGTATGGCACAGTACAGTAGTCGATTTTGTTTTTTTTTTCACAAAACAAAGTCAACAATATATTACAAAAACACTCAAATATGCTTGAAGGTTATTAAACAAACAATAATAACTTCTTGTTAAATTTTAATTTCTCAACACTTTTGTTCAAGTCTTTTTTTTCAACAAAAAGCAAGTCATATAATTCCATTTTACCAACAAAAAACCTACCAATAAAGTCATAAAATTAGAACACACTGTAAATTGTCTATCAGAAACATCACTTTCATATCGGCCGTCTTACATCGCGCGGGTGCTGGGGTAAGCAAATATTTTTTTCTAACAAACTCATCAATGTACGTGTTTTCTTTGCATCGTTCAGAGTGCACCAAGCACCTCTTAAGGCGGCGTATCGATGTTTTTTTAAGGCGAAACGCACACGTTCGTGTTTGCGTTCGATCATGAGTTTCAAATAAAATGGTGCCAAGACTTTTTGAAATGTGTAATGTAACTCTATTATCAAGTTATGTAAGACATGTTTGAAGATGGTACTCAGGTTTTTGAAAAACATTTAGGGCCAGTATTTTGATCCGTTATTTCAACGAATAGCTTAAAATTGTAACTAATTGTTGAATTAAACTAAAACTGTTTAATATTCTCTTCTTTTTTTTTGAATAATGGTTATTTATTTGAACATTGGTTAAGCTAACAGTGGATTGTACAATGCATTTTGCTGTTTGAGAATATAATTAAGAACTTGCGGTCAACATTTGACTGGCCTGTTTGTCTAGTGGTTAGTGGCCCTGACTGCTATGCCGCTCAGGTCATTTGTTCGATTGATGTAGCGACATCCATGTCGTCACAAAAAGAACTAAACCTGCATCGCACAAGTAAGATTCGCGGCGCGATTGGAACATATAGAACAAACCCGAAATCATCTATCGGGCAATAGCCCACCAGACATAACACCTGTCTGGTCGGAGGATCCTCCCTTTTCAACGGAGGTATGTGGGACTTTACTCTCTGTTCCACTACCTCCAAACTGGTGACCCTCGACAAAGAACGTCAGCGCAGCCTTCGTGCAGCTACTACTTCGTGACGTCATCATCACTTCCTCAAGCTTTCGAGCAGCGAGCCATACAGCCAGCACCCACGGCTATATGGGTATCCTGACCACCAGCATGCCTACTTGGTCATACCTGGTCACCACCCTCAGCCTCATCAGCGACCTTGGCTAAACACCTGCACCTTCGGCCAGTCATATGAAGAGCTTTCTCCTGGTCGACGACAGCAGTCAAGCCCTACGTCGCACAGCACCGCTCCGACTCACTGGACCCAGCCGCACTACTCCGACTCACTGGAGCCTGCAGCATCGTATCCCGACTCACTGGGATAGCACCACCCCGACTCACTGGGGCATCACCGCAGACAGTTCCGACTCACCGAGAACTATGCGGAATCCGGTTCCGACTCACTGGAACCAACCTCCATTGGCCTGGCACGCATCACATCGCCTCAAGAAGCATCAAGAACCATCGATCTCCGATCTCCGGAGGGGAGTGATGTAGCGACATCCATGTCGTCACAAAAAGAACTAAACCTGCATCGCGCAAGTAAGATTCGCGGCGCGATTGGAACATATAGAACAAACCCGAAATCATCTATCGGGCAATAGCCCACTAGACATAACACCTGTCTGGTCGGAGGATCCTCCCTTTTCAACGGAGGTATGTGGGACTTTACTCTCTGTTCCACTACCTCCAAACCCACCCTGGATAAATGTTTGTGTGATGAGCACGATCATTTGTTCTGTGTCTGGGTGTAATTTATCTATAATATGTATGTATTTAGAAATATATAAGTTTGTTTCTCAGTTGTCTAGTAACAGAAGTTCTGCTTAGCTTGAGACTACACGGCGCTGTATGATAGTTGTGGAATATTATGATATTATATTATAATTACGCAGTATTTAAATCAAGTACATACAAACGATCCCACAGTAAAATATTTGGGGTTAAACTATAAAATTTCCGTTTTGTACTGAAAAATCATAACATATTTTTTTGCAGTATCATTTGTTATAGAAATCTGAGGATTTGGACTCCACTACACAATAAGACTCTGCTTTTCAGAAAAATATTTTTTTTCATTTTTTTACTACTAACAATGCTAGGGGTGTTCAAAAGCGCTTTTTCAACAGCAATTAAATAAATTATTACTAAATTGCGTGCTTGAGCAATATTTTTATAGAGTTACATAGTTTTCTTGCTCGTATGGTCACGAGAACAGCAGCTGTTAGGTTAGCTTTTATTTATTTTTTAAGGTTCCCGTTCTTGGTGGAGCGAGAGGGCGTATCAGACTTTTATTGAATAAAACCTACCTGTGTTCCTTTACACAAACACTTAAAAACGAAGACTGCAGCAGGCAAATTTTTCCAGTCCTTCGATATACGTGATATTAACGACGAGGCGAAACGCTTAGTTCGGGCCGTAGAGGTATTTACAAAATGTATAACAAAGTCGCGGCCGACCAAAAACCTAGTGCACATAAATAACAAAACAACAAAAACCTGCATTACGTTAAGTAACAGAACACATTGTCCGCACATTAAAACAAATGTAAATTAATAAGCACACAACTACTAATTAAGTTTTAATGAAGTAATAAATTAATTTGTTAAAAATTCATTGGTAAAAACCGGTGATGGGGGTTATTTGGTCCGAACGCTGGAAAATGGCCGAGTGGCCGTTAATTTACGTAATTGTTGTATACTTGTTATAAATTCAGGAGATTAAGCCATGCTGTTCCGCGTTGTGTGCTCACCGCTTTAAATTAAGACTCTGTATTACGATGATATATCGAAATTGAAATTAAATATTCATTTGGTTTTTGTTGTGGAACTCTGTGGTCGATGGACTACCATGGTTTGGGGGTTGATGAGAGTGGTCGGCGATGGGAGATTGGGATAAATATTATGAAATTTTCTGTGCAAACAACCTGCTTGTTTTTTGACTGACTTCAAGCTAATATTATGAGTTTATTATGTATGTGTGGGTATGTTGATGTTCACGATACAACGGCTGAACGAATTTGTATGAAATTGTGATACTCAACTGGAGATTGGCTAAGACAAGCAAGTCATTATGATGAGATGCTGCCAAATCTGTTACAGAAATTGGCGTTCAAAAGTCACATCAAGCGTGTCCTAACCAAAAAAAGCGCGTTACAATGTTAAAGACTATGTTGAAGACACGTTTTTTTGAGAATTACTGCATCTGCACATGTGGCCTCCTTGGTAACTCATTAACTGCATTATAGTGTAAATGTGACTATTAACTGCTACATCTTCGTTTTAATTATAAACATTTTTATATGTAGAAAGTGTGTTTTTTTTTCATAAAAAATATTTATTTAAATGTATAGGTGTGTATTTTGTAAATCCCCCTCGTGGATATTTGTGATTGGTTGTTTGTTAAGTTTAAAAAAAAAAGAAAAACAATATCAAACTAGATCCATCTATCATGGGTTTGCAAAACATTTTCTGTATAATTTCGATTGATATGCTAGTTGATGACGAATAGAATACACGTTCAAAGTAAAATGGATACATAAATGTAACTGTACAGCGTATTTTGTTTTCCCTCTGTCTATGTACCGATCATTTTTCGTGCATTCAACCCGTCCAAAACAAATATACGAAAATAAAACAGCGAGTATAACATCAACGCGATCTAATAAAAAAAATTAGATGTCATTCCACCGTGCAATCGTCGTAATGCAATCGTCCCGGGCGATAAAATAAAACGTCAATGCCTACGTTTAAATAAAAAAAGAATAACGTAAATTCTTACAGGCTGTACACAAACAAAGGCGGACGCCTTTGCCTCACATGAGGAGTGTTTGCAAAAATTTCGATCGCCTTTTATCCCCTGCCTCCTCTTAACCCCCTAACGCCCGTCGCGTACAATCATAAGTGTTTTCTTTGTGGATAGCGGAGCCAACAGCACCCTTTAACGTGTTTATCCTTTTCGGTCGAGCCTCCCCTTTATAAACGAATATTTTGACCCTGTTTTTATTTTTATACTGTGTTATTGTAACTGAAATGTTTGCATGGAGGTATTCTGTTTACCAACATAGGAGTTAATGGACATACAGTACTTAGTACACAAACGGACGTAACTGTGGAAGCAATCAGTGGCGAGTTATTTTTAATAAATAATGAACTGGGATATGTGTATATGTTTAGTTTTACCACCAAATTTTAAATAACATGGTATGCTACACCCTAAGTTTACTGCGTGTTGGTCCTGTATACAAAGAATATTTAAAAAAAAAACTAGAAATAAAGTCACTACAAACATATTATTCTAAACCTAATGGTAAGTTACATTATTAACGTCACATCAAGTTTTGGTTTCAATTGATAATTTAAAAAATTCTTCATTAAGTAGAGGTACTGAATAACAAAAATATAATAGTGGCTATACCGTTTAAACTTAAACCTATTTTTCTATTACAACCAAACACATTTAGCACCTATCTAGAGGCAAGACATTTCCTAATTCCGTAATAGAATTTCGGTTTGTTAGTGGACCACGCGCCGGGAATACGTACCACGTACGTGGTCGCTGCTGGCGATGTGTGGTCAGACTTACAGCGGTGTTCATTAAATGTTTAGTAGCCATCTTCAATAACACTAGAACATTCTTAACACGTTGACAGCCGCACTCATAGTAGTATTATTTATTTTTGCTGTACGGGGCGTTTAAGACCTCGTTTGAAATCATTATGGCGGTAAAGGTCTTATTAGACCCCGTATCGTTTAAGAACCTACGCTTTTTTGGCTAAGTCCGATAAAAAGTCAAAATGACCCCGTATCAAAGTTGACAGTACTGCATTCTGTTTTAATAGGGCATCTTAGATATACAACATTATTTTTAGTATATGCGAAATCTGAATATAATTTGTTTAGAATCAGTAACTAAATCGATTCCAATAATTCTTACACCATGTTATATCTTTTCCCAAAAATATTTTAAAAATTTCACAAGTTGGACACCACCGACACTAAGTACAACACAGGTCACGGCAGGTCATAGTGGGCATGCAAAACAACTCCTTAGTCGCCCGGATGGCCCAGTAACCACGTATTTGTGCGGCCAACCAGGTAATATAACAAGCTTATAACTTCGAGATTTTTCATAATATAGTTTTGAAATTTTGTACATAACCTCTTTGCTTAAAAATACTAGACCCGTGTTTCGGGTTTCACATTAACTAAAAATAAGGTTGTATATTCATCTCTATCAGTTACGCACGGCAGAGACGACAATGTTTTTCTTAGGCCGTGTTTACGGAGACGAGGCGCGTTGGGCGTTTTGTCGTACATTGCTGCAGCGGGCCGCGTCATCGCTAGCGCAAACACAAACATATGGCAATGTACGACGGACCGCCCGACGCGCCGCGCAACGCGCCGCATCTCCGTAATCGAGCACTTAGATACTCGGCAAGGAAGACACATATGAGGTCTTATTAGACTTCGTTCCACACTAAATTTGCTAAACGAATGCCTAAAGATCGCGCTCTTTGATTTTCAAACCTCGTTGAAGAAATTAAAAGTAGGGGAAGTACGTACAAAATGACATACACGGACAAAACGACACATCAGTCATATTTCAAATCCTGCCGTGTTTAGCCCACAGTAGACAACTATATCACGTGACCCTATCGGCTTATACCAACCTGTCAAAATGTGAAGTCGCGCCAGTCTTTCGTTCGAGTGCTATGACCGAAGACAAATACTGGTAAGTTTCGAGTTTTTTTCTTCTATGAAGGAGTTTCTTGTTTTAATGTTAGATTTTTCATGACTTTACCTTGCGTGTACATTTATTGCACCCCTTAACTATTTATTGTTGCATTTAAATAACTTTTACATTAAATAATATTGATTTTACATTTATTGCAGAATTTTGATTTTTTATAATGCTATCTGGACAAAATGACATACATAGGTAACGGACGAATTGACATATGTATGTCGTTTTGTCCAAAAGATAAAATTCAATAAATTAATTGTACCTACCTTTATTCAACGCTGTTTATTTTATTACAGATATACCAAAATGCCGCATAACTATAAGTGTAAGACTGATCACCAAATTTGGAGTGAGAAATCTATGCTTAAAGCTATAGAAACAGTTCTCAGTAATAAAATGGGCTGGCTTTTAGCGTCTAATACATTTGGAGTGCAAAAAGCTACTCTCAGAAGACATGCTTCGAATAGTAACAAACTTTGAAGTCCAGTGCAAAGGGTCTAGGATCTTGGAAAGCTACTTTTCACCTGACGTCTTCAAACCGCTTTGATTTTGACTTCTACTCCAAACACGAACGAAATCAAGACAAAAAATCAACCTAAAGCACACAGGTATGTCAAAACTCCTCCAGAGAAGAAGAGACAAAACGTCACCAAATCTCTATTCGAAGAAGACAGTAAAGAAGAAAATTTGCCAAGTAACGCTCAAGATGAATAAGAGGATTGCGCTTGCATATATTGCAAAGATCTTTTTTCCCGGTCAAGACCTGGAGAAGACTGGTTGCGGTGTTCCAGTTGTTTGCATTGGGCCCGTGGACGTTTCAAAACGAACCAAGCGATTCTTTTGCGAGCTTTACCTTTAATTTTATAGTTTCGTCGTGTATGTCATTTAGTCCATATGTGTTATGCCATTTTGTCCATATGGTATGGACAAAATGGATTTTCGTTGATCTGTGTTTAACATTTTTTTATATTTTTTCTAGTTTGTTTATCTTTTAAACGCCTATTATAATTCATAGGTATAAAACCAAAGATTATGGGAGTACAATATGAACGTGCTGTAATTTGATAATAAAGAGTTATGATTAAAAAACAAAACCATATGTCATTTTGTACGTACTTCCCCTAAACATCCATAAAGCTTTAGGCACTGTCTAGTCATGAAAACAGGCACTTGTATTTAGTACTTTAGGTATTGGAGTTAAGTGATTAGTTGTCTAATATTTGCCTTTCGTAGAGTTTTTTGGAAGCTTTGATCAAAGAAATATCTTTTTGCTAATAAAGAATTGTTGTGACCTCAAGTTTTTGATTTAAAAGGTTTTTGATCAAAAGGAATGAAGAAATGGCTGAAGACATAAAGTTTATAGGTTTAAGCATGTATACTAATATTATAAAGCCCGAGAAAGAAGTTTTTTGTTTGTGATGAATAAACTTGAAAACTATGGTCTAGTATTTTACAGATTCTTTCATCATTAGAATGATATTTTATTATTTAGCGACAAAGGTTTCATAATTTAAACTTACATGCGGATAACGTCAATGGCAGAAGCTGGTAAAAAAACGAGATAAAAATATTTTTTTTTTTCAATTTGGCAACTAAATAGTCATAATGTTACTAAATAAAAAATAAAAAAAAGTTAAGCAAAGATGTATTATAACACTAATAGCTGACCCGGCAAACTTCGTACCGGTTAATAGTCAATGAATACTTTTTTTCTCACCTTTAAACCTTCCCTGGACCATTGCGAATATTTCAAGACTAAAATGAACCAAATTGGTCCAGCCGTTCTCGAGTTTTAGCGAGACGAACGAACAGCTATTAATTTTTATATATAAAGTCAGCTAACCTGGCAAATTTCGTACCGCCTGGTAGTTGGATCGCATTAAAAATCAATTTTACGACAATATAAATGGCCTCTTTAAACACTGTAAAGTCTTACCAGTTCATACTCAAATTCAATTTTTGTTATTAAAAGAACAATTTTTCAATAACCAACTAAGAAACAAAATTGAACATCCTGTATGCACTCGATCCATTTCTGAGAATAAGCTTCGTACTCAGCGCGCCAGCAATACGTACGGCGGACGAACTTCTGGGTATATTGTTCCAAGACTAGTTAATAGCTTACCCCCAGAATTAAAAAAAATATTACACCTAAAAATATCAAGTGTAAACTTAAGCAATATTACCTAAGTATTTTATAGGAATGATTGTTTAATTAAGCTTATAAAGACCTAATCATTTTACGAATTGTTATAATAACGTACTATTTCGATGTTGGGATAGATTTATGATAGCACAAGTTTAAACCTTCGTGGTTTTTAGTTGCTATTTAATATAGATAATCCTGTATTCTTTGTTTATATGATAAATAAATAAAAAAAACACACACACTAACAAACTTTTGCCTGAATAATATTAAAGTGATTGTCCGTCGCTGCCACTGGCACCACAAACCCCGTTGTTGCACGTTTTGCCGGAGGCGCCGGTGGATTAAACGGATTACATACCACGGGATACGCCTGTTTTTATCACGTAATAGCTGCCAAACTCGCTGGTTCATATTAAATTGATAACATTTTATTTGATGTTAATTATACCTTTTAGTTATTGAGTATGTTAGATGAGCTCTTGGTTAAAACAGTCATACGGGATGAACTCCATAGTTATCGATAAAATGACCAACGTCATTTGGTCAATTTATTCAATAACATTTTATTAATAAAAAAAGTGAGTGAAATATAAAGGTTAAATTATATTCGACAACAACCATCACAATATTAAATTAAATTTACGCGTAACAATAATAGTACAATATCAACACAATAGTGGTGTGTAGTGGTAGGGAATTGGTAATCTTCATTACCTATATTCTCAACAGTAATTTAAAAAGTAGATCATCTTAAATTATCAAGATTTTTCCGTGGAAAGAACGTTAGATTCTAGAAGCCAGGAAAACTGTCAATAGTTTTGCTTAGATGTATCATGTTGTGTTACACAATTACAGGATTTGGTTTGAAAAGGCTAGGTAGCCCGTTATTGATATTTAATTAAATTAAATTTTTTGAACAGTGAAAGTAGAGATAGTAGAAAAGAAACGAACTTATTGAAAGCAGGAAGTATGTAACTGTGCATGTATGTCAACTCAAAAATGAATTAGGTATCATAAATGTGGAGCAGTAAAGAGCATGAGAAGATAATTGAGTAGGTAGATACGTTCGGCGTACTTTGGTCAAATAACCTTAGAAATTAAAATTTGATTGACTTAAAATATTTTTTTCACATACTTGAAAAGCTGGCTACTGTGGTTTTTTTAAACATGAAATTATTATTAGAAGCTGAAACTGTCGTAAAACTAAATTTAATAAGGTTTACAATAAAAAAATCTAAAAAAGGTCTCTATCTGGTGTAAAACCTATTTGGTTGCAACTCATTATATTTTCTTTACAAATATGACACAAGGGCTTAGATTTGATTTCAAAGCGTTTATCAGCTCACAGTGGGGCCCCAACCCCTGCGCTGCACGTCTCGCCCGGGGCGTCGTGGATTAAATGGATTACAAGCGCCGAGACACGCGTGTTTTTATCACCTTATCATTACACCTAGATGCCGAACACAACGTCCGATACTTTTATTATTTTGTGGATAAGAAAAAAAAAAACAACACATTATCTTTTTTATTTACAACAATATTTCAAGGCCTAAGTTGTTTTTTTGCAGCATGAGCATTGAAGGGTTTGATAGAGGAGGCGTGTTATCTTTGGTAAAATATGCATATTATAGCATTTTAATGACTCTTATTTTTAACCGACTTCAAAGAGAGGAGATTTTCAACTCATGGATTTTTTTTTTATGTAGACTTCCCAATTACTCGTACACGCCTGGACCAAAATCGGTGCAGTAGTTCCAGAGATTAGGTCCTACAAACATATACACAAACTTTTCCTCTTTATGGTATAGATACAAATATATGTATTTATACATATAATAAACACACAGATCTATAATGTATAAAAGTAATGAAACTTAGATTCAATTGATATAAATGATGAAGTTTCCTGTGCTGTACACTTCTATCGTTTCACTCAGAAATCCATATCTACTTTCAATTTCGTCTTTAATATCCCGTTAGCCTCAATATCAATTTAATTAGCGTGAAAACGTTATACTTCGAAAATTATTATCTGCTTTAAATTAGTGAGGATTCCTGAAACTATAACAGTATCAAAGTTTACTATAGTTTGGGTAAGTAGTGCTTGAACCCGCATTAGTTCCGTAACTATCCGTAGCTGAGGATTGAATAACAGTGAACACTTCAAGGAAATGACGTGGATAGTAAGTACTAGGATCCAATAAGTAACCGAGGAACAGCACTATGAAGTACAGTTATAACATATTCCTGGCTGGATTTCAATAATCTTTTGAAATTAGAAACAGATTAAAAAAAAAAATAACATAACTTTATACTATGAATGTACATAAATAAAAGCAACCAATTAAAAAAATCTGGTTGGATTTGAATAATCATTTGAATTTAGAATTCGAATGGTTTTTTAAATATTTGTTCGAAAAAGTTTGATAGTTTAGTTTCGGTTGTAATACTTTTTAGCATTTAATAAAGCTTTGCTTGTCTAAAAAGCTATTAAAAGAAAAGAGACATGAACTTATTTTATCATCATATGGTTCAATTTATATACAGGCCTTTACAGACACCATTTTAATTAAATCTTTACTCAGGTTTCTGATCAAAAAGATACACAAAAATTCCGAAAACATTATACATATTCGGAGCTTAAAATAAATACAGTACCTTGGTTATATCGACTGGGTTATTTAATTAAATATCTGATAATTTGGTAAATATAATGGCTTTTTGTTTAAAGATTTCCAATATGTGATATGGTTTCAAAGAGGAAGGTTTTTATATAAATCTATAGCGATATATAGAACGCCACAGAAGAAAGAAGTAAAAAATTCAAAATCTTACATCGTGGTATTATATATAACTGCTTGAAATCTAGTATGGGGTAGTTGGAAAATCCAGACACGACATCTGTTTGAAGGACCCTCCCTTTTTCAACAAAGGTATGTGGGACTTAACACATCTTGTTCCAATATATAAAATTGGAAGTTTAGAATATGATTGGAATTTTGATGTTTTTTTTTAAGTGCTGAAAGTTATTTATTTAAACTAAAACTTGACAACCGGTTACGACTACAACTTACATATATGTTCACATTGATATATATATATTTATTTATTTATATAAACTAGTGCTTGCTTGTTACGACCTGCGGCATTGCAGTCAGGGCCACTAACCACCAGTAACAAATCATCCCATATTTTTTAATAAAGCTCATAATAATAAATCAACACCAAAAAAGTACTTTGAAGCTCGAAGTTGTGAATAAAACATTTAATGATTCTTAATAAAAAGATATGCCTAAAGAGAATTTTGAAATAACCGAATCAAATAAGTAAATATCGATTTATTTCAGTGTCAGTGGTCGGGGGTTAACTCAAAGTCAAAATAAATAAGCGTGCGTGTAAACTCTAGGATCAAAATCAGTCATATATATCAAAACCTGTACAAGTTAAACTGCGTAAAGGCTCACACTACACGCTCTTGTTGAAAAACACTGCTAGCACACACTTATCTATGTCAATTAATCATGTTTATTTGTTTAAAGCCACCAAAGCTATAATATGCATAAATTAATACTAAAGTACTTGCTTCGATCTAGTTAGAGCTGAGTAGCCATTTTTATCATTACGCGTTTTATAAGGGCCAGTCACGGCATGCGAGCTTCGTAATTATATTGCCACTTGACTTTATAGCATTTTATGAAGTCATTATACCTTTGAATTTAATGTTTGTAATGTTAAATATAGATTTAATGTATTATGATTTGCGTAATCTCTTTGATAAAATGTTAAAAAATTTGTAATTTAAAAGCTTTTTTTTTTGGTGTTTTTCTACTAATGAACTTCAGTAGCTGTTTTATTTACTCACAAATTGATTGACGTAGTGGATATTGTGATGAAAAATTGGTGTAGTTTTGTATCTCAAGTGTCTGTGCAAATGGATAATATGTATGATATAAGATATGATATCATCATCATCATCATTTCAAAGACGAAAAGACGTTCACTGTTGGACATAGGCCTCCTCCAAGCGTCGCCACAATGGCCGGTCCTGTGCGTCTCGCATCCAGCGGATTCCAGCGACCCTGACCAGGTCATCGGTCCACCTTGTGGGAGGCCTTCCAACGCTGCGTCTTCCGGTACGCGGCCGCCACTCCAGAGCCTTTCGGCTCCAAAGGCCATCTGATCATGATATGATATGAGATAATATATATGAATTATTGACACAGGCGCCATCTCGATAAAAATGGAGTCGAGAATTTTATTGTAATGTCGACTACCTTAGGAAGTTTGCGGAGAAGGTTGACTTCATATATTTGCTGCCAAATAATGCAAAAACATTAGAAAGTGTACATCCATATTCTAATGGCAAACCAATTAACTATTTGGAAATATGTAATCTGCATTATTCTGGCTTAGGAACTTAAAACGAAAAAAATAATTAAAAGCTTTTTCTTTGGGTGATTTTGAATGCGACTTAAAAAATAATAATTAATGTTAAACTGATTATAATTGCCAAATTTAGTGACTTGTTTATGACGAGTATTTTTTATTTGGTACGGTTGATGCAGTAGTTGAGCGATTGGCTGCTACTTTGCGTGTAGCGGGTTCGATTCCCGCACGAAAAAAAATCTTGTATGACCTACAGATAGGAGTTCTGGGTCTGGGTGTCTTGTGTATTTGAGTTTACATGTTTGCGAACGCACTCATGATACAGGAATCATTTCTAGTGTAAGGCAATGTTTAGAAGAAAGAAAGAGTATCGAGAAATTAGTTTAATAAAGATTTATTACAATCATACGGAATCTGCAATTTGTCGGTGACATCTATACATGTCACCGAAAAATTGAGATGAAAGAATAAAAATAATTCGAGAATGTGCTACGTGCTACGCGCTTTGCTACGGCGTAGTACGCGTGTAGCACTGTAAGTTTTCTTTGATATGGTAATAATAATATACACCGTTAAATTTTAGTTGTTTTAATCCCGTGGAGGGTCGATTCAGTACATGAAACACTATCGATTTGTAAAGAGAAAATTAAAAAATAAACTACTTCTTTTCTAAAACTCGAGTTAATGTACGCATGTACGAAATTAATTTCTTTAAGTAATCGAGTCAATGACCTTGAAGGTAGTTGTTATTCGTTGCGTATTAACTACCTACAGTTCATCGGCCACCGAATCGACCCTCCGCGGGATTGAAACGACTAAAATTTAGCGGTGTATTATGCGAACCACTAACTGCTCAACAATACCCAACTATTTCATTTTCTGAACACTGTATAGTTAAAACCAGGTACAAATAGTCCTTCTTTTACACGGAAGCAAGGAAGGAAATCCTCATAATCGTCAAAAAAACGTTCACAAAGATTCCTTTTAAGCCTGTCTGTGAGAGGTGATCATTATACATTTATAGACGACTGGCTGTGAAAGATTTCTTCGACATGCAGACATCCTTAGGATAATTTTCAAAAGCCCGTCGCCTTACAGAGTTACCACACCGTGCTAATATAATGGTCTGCCCCTAAATGTTTTGGAAAAGTCGTCTCAAAAGACCATTTTATGTTTTTGTTCAGATTCTAGCGAAAATGGAGGGAGATCAAAGTGTATTGTTGCGAAATGGTTGAATTTTAATTACGATAATATTTATTTTGAATTGCGTAGCAAAGGTTTTCGTACAATCGGAAACTGGCACAAATTTTACGCTGGTTGGGTGTGTGATTGCAAAATGTAGGTTGGGATGTAAGCAAATGTGGGTTACAAATAATGGCAGTTTATTTATATGCTAGTTATTGCCAGCGGTTTCGTCTGCTGCACAAAATCGTTTCAAAAGAACATACTCCCGGGACGAAAAAGATCTATACAAAATTATTTTTTGTATATGCGAAACCTGAATATAGTTTGTTCAGGATCAGTAACTGAATCAATTCCAACAATTTTTACATCATTTTAATTTTTTTTCTCAAAAATATTTAAAGAAGGGCACAAGTTGGACACCACCGACACTAAGTACAACACAGGTCACGGAAGGTCATTGCGGGCATTAGGAGTCAGCGCACAGCTGGGTGCGGGTGCAAAACAACCCCTCAGTAAATTGTATGGCCCGGTGACCATGTGTTTGTGTGAACAACCAGGTAATATAACAAGCTTATAATTTTGTGATTTTTCATGATGTAGTTATGAATAACATAGATTCTTTACATAACTGTTTGTTTATTGAAACTTGTTACTCCAACAAATATTTAAATAGTCTAATAACTTACAATGTGTTATTGTTGACAAGCATGTAAACTCACCATCAACTCACTCACTTGTATCATATTGTTGCAAAACGTTAAAAGAACACCAGCTGTATTATGTACATTTACCTATGATCCACAATAAAGATGATTTGATTTGATTTATTCCAGGTCTACGGTATGCCAAATTATCACAGGTTCCACGTATGCCTAATTTTATCATCATCTAAATTTGTTTAGCTGTTCAAACGTAAACAAGTAACAAACATACATACAAACTTTCGCCTGATTAGTGTGATTCATAGAAATAAACTCGATTATCTTTTAGCCAATTTAGGGCTGATTTCATCATTCAATATAAAAACTTAGTTCAACTAAACTGAGCTCAGCGTAATCTAGTTTAAAGACCCGTGTCGTAAAAATGGGCGAGAACAAAAGAATTGAAACTGAGTTTAGCGTAAACTAGGTTCAATTCATCGCGGTGAAGCTATAATCTCGCTTAGACGCTCAAACTGCGTTTTGTTTTATATAATCGCGATTAGTTTATTGGTGAATTTGGCCCTTAGTGAAAGTAATATGTAGTATAGTATATAGGGTGACTGATAATTAGTGAACGATATTTAAACTCTAAAAATCTGCCAATTTTGACCAGTTAGGTGACCATAAATGTACTGAACTTGCCAGAATTTTTTCGCGATTTCAGGTTTGGTCCCTTAGTAAAAGTTGTTCATTATCATGACTAGAATCACGTATTTAAGTATCGCTCACTAATTACCAGTCACCCTATATATAAATATGTAGTAAAAACTTTATTTTCTTTTAAGAAATCAACTCCATTTTCATTCAGCCAGTTTAATGACATGAACATACAATAAATAATAAACTTAACAAAAATGTGTTATTTTATTTTTCTTTTATTCATTTCTAGACTTGCTTTAATTGAAGCAATATAAAATATTCACATTATCTAAAGTGGTTTTTGCCTAAAAAAAAAAGTTTGAGAACGCATTTTTATAAAATATTTTATAATTAGAACAATTCCTATGAAACGTTGAACGTTTTACGTTAAAAATTCGTTGCATCGTGCCTGTCAGCTGTCTGCAAATAACTTAAGGTCTTTGAAATTTTAAATATATTTCATATACACAGAAAAGATAACAAAAACGTCCAGATTAAAGCTGAACAGGCGAATAATAATAGACGAAAACATTATAATCCCCCACCACCCCGTAGCCCTCTCCATTACCAAGCGTTTTACTTGGCGCGGATAAATTACACAGTTATGAATAAATTTCGCATAAAACTCGGAACTGCACCTTTACATGACGAAAGAGTAAGTAAGATGGACGATATCGTGCGTTAGACAGGGACAGACTAACCGGCAAGTCGTAATACGAAAATTTCATTAAGAAGTCAGACCATCCCGAACAGTTTTGCTGATATCTAGAATATTCGGGCGCACTTATTAAGACGTGGAATATCTTCAATTTCTGCAGATGATTTTAATATAGTAGCGTTCTCGAGATGTAATTATGTTATGAACGATTTCTCGAGTTGGTGAGGTTGGTATTAATGTGATGAAACTTTTCTGTTTTGTCATCGATTTCACAAGTTATTATGAGGTTAGATGACGTGGAGGAATTTATAGAGCGTGAGTAATGATCGTTAAATAGATTAGATTTCTTTTTGGTGAAAATTTATTGCTATAGTTGAAGCTACTTATAAAATTATTCAACCACTTATTATCAAACTAATTTTATTTCGTTTAACCATGTTGAAGGAAAAGCATGATGCTCAAAAATATTAACGAAACTTTTTAAACAAATTAGGACCATGATACGATGATTAGCCGTTACCAATCAGGGTCAAGAATTTTTAAAAATGTTCGAAACACGCCCTCCATTTATTAGGGTCATGACGTAAATTTTTCCAGTTAATCAAAAACTGTCGGAGTTTCCTGAGGGTTACGTTGGTATCTGCGTGACGTCATTAGCGACCTACCGAAGCGCCGAAGCACCTAAGTTGATTTCCGAACGAATTTAATTTAATTTACAATTAAACCGTGGTCCTCTGTTTATTTTTTCGGAGCACTGGCTTCTAATTTTGAATTTCGATTGAAGTTTGTTTTTCTTATTTTTGTTTCGTTTGTTTGTGTTGCTGTTGCTGGCTGGGTGTAATTTATTATTTTTAAATTCGATGTGTGCGTCTGTGTTGGCAGATACATTAATTGAAATAGACTTGACAAGGTAACTTTCGTTCGCCTTATTACTGATTTATTGACCAAGTAGGTACTACTAAGTACGTACTTTTTAAGTCAAACAGAATTATTGAGATTTTACATCGATTTTAACAGACTGAAGTATACTTTTAACATAAATATTTTCGAAACACCTACGACAAACCCAGTTTTCATCACCTATTAATCTTACAACCCATACAGTATTAGAACCCGATTGACATTCAAACGCCCTCAAAAATTAGCCGCAAAAATGCGTACACACGATCACACACCCTCTCATCCTATTACACGAATTATCATATCAAACGGTAACCGAAGCATTCGCCATGAAAAAAAAAACAATCATTCAAAACCTTTCATCCTCTTATTACAGAGAAAGGGTTAGTATTCGGCGGACAATTTAAATTTTGCAGCTAGTGTACACAAATTTCAACTTCAAAGCGTTGTGATAAGGTCGCTTTGTTCAGCAGCATCACGTTTGTTATGATGTAACGAGCTTACCTCGCATCGCAATCAAAGGTTCGCCTATTTAAATAAATCTAGATTGAAATTCACAATGGAGTTTTAAGGGAGCCGTCGTCAGACGTTATCGGGGACGCACTCGGGTCGCTAAAACGGGTGCAAACGGGTTACAATTTATTGGTCCTCGTTTTGCATTCTCGGGGAAATAATGTTGTTACAGACTTGTGTATTCGTATGAATGGATACAGTTTGTGAATAAAGTTTGCTCGTTGAATAAGTTACCAAGTGATGTATTTTAGTTTGCAAATCTGTGGTATCTATACTTATTTATAAACTGAAAAGCAGTGGTGGCCCATCGGTTTCACCTAACTAGATGTACAAATACCAGGAAAGGGCTTTGTTTTGTGTGATTTATTTCATCACCAGTGCTCTCAAAAGGAAAACATCGTAAAGAAACCAACATATTCTAGAACGGTTTACGGCCCATTCCTTCTCCTACAGAGGAGGCCTGAGTCCCATATGTAAGAGTCTTACAAGGTTGATTATGCTGATTTAAGCTGGTCTTTATAACATTGTTGATTTTTTTTCACTAATGTTGTTTATTTTCTTTTTTATCACACTGAGACAAACAAACGCTCAAGCAAAACAAAAAAATGGTCCTGCCATCCGCAGCCGGCCCTGGCGGGTCGCTCTCAAAAATTATGGACATTACTTTTGCCAGCAAAATTGGGTTACCGATGGCTATGTAATGAAGTGCTGAACTTTCAGGTCATGTGTAGAGGCTTCCTAGCGTAATTGCCTCTGATATACTGTGCGACCGAATCCGACCGAGCGGCCCCAATGATAATGGGTTCTCCCCATAGTTTTAATCTTCTTTATAGGTGACCCTTTAGCTAAGTTTCGAAGTCGTTTCACCCCTATTATTTTATGTTTGTATGCGTGCTTGCTTGTGTGTGTAAATTGAAACGGATACCGTAGTTTAGGCTTGTTGATGTCTGTGATCGTTAGAAGTTAGTGCTTAGATAAACTGATTTGATAGGGTTTAGGAGCCGCAGCTCTGAAAGTTTGTAATGGGTTTGTAACTAAAATAAAGGGCTGGAATAACTCGTCTAAGTTTTATATTGTGGTTTGAATATAATGTCTGGGTTTGATGTCTATATTGTTCTTTTTATTGACATTTAAAGATACTGGCTAAATACAGTATATTATT
The DNA here is from genome assembly GCA_958295575.1 of Leucania comma. Lineage (NCBI taxonomy): Eukaryota > Metazoa > Arthropoda > Insecta > Lepidoptera > Noctuidae > Leucania > Leucania comma. The sequence continues at coordinate 21,804,464 of OY282467.1, read as the reverse complement.
TGTAATCTAACTGAATTTTGGTTGGACTTATTTGTGGAATTGTATTGTAGTTTTTTTTAATAATTATTGAAACGGTACACATCCAATTTAAAAAGCAGAAAAAGTAACTTAATCGCATAATGTTGGTATTTTTTACGTATTAAAATAAACGAAAAATATTTTTGTACAAATCTTTTTTTCATTGAGCGTTTTGCATTAAAATAGTTATTTCGAATTCATCAACCGAATCTACCACAGATTCAGCTGATGAATTCGAAATAACTATTTCCTCGTTTATTGCCGTAAATTAAGCTCCATTGTATGTACAACTGTTCAGTATACATCTACCCTTAACAGCCCATTTTACAACAACAATGCAATCTTCCCCTCAAGCACTTAGATAGTAACAAGTAGGTAGTTTCTTAAGTTATAAATCTCATACCAAAAACCCAATGAGCGATGATTTTTCAAAGCGAATCGGGGTGTGCGAGCGACATAAGCGCTACAATTAATTTAACAGGCGTCTCCGCTTGGGGTACTGGGTTTGGGGCAAGGGAGGAGAGGTTGCGATTTTGTTACTATGTGGTGTAAGGTGAATTAAAAGACCAAATAGATTATTAAGACATTTAGCCATTTATGGACTCTTTTTTAAAATATGAGTCTCTTGGAAAGTTTGAACACCAAATGTCAGTTTAATTATAGATGTTGAGAATTATTTTTTATAAAAAAAATTACTGAATAAGCGATAAGGCGTCCCATTGTATATTTTAAGTTTTAAGCTCAAACTGGTGAGCAATAAAGTATATATAAATAAATAAATAAATAATATCTAGATTTTTTTTGCGTCGTTGGAAGCCAACAAAGTTTATAGTCGATTTTTAGATGCGATCAGACTGGAAGCCAATATGTTTAGTAGGTTTTTAATCTGCAGCTTTTGTAGTGACAGCTGTTAGCGCTACATTTGTACCACACAAGAAAAAATAGAAAAACTTAGGTAAGTTTTGGTGGAAGCTATCGGCAGCGACGACCTTTCGCGCCGGGCCTTGGTGCAGGCCATGGTCCGAAGCGAGGAGGAGTGGCAGGCGTTCGCTTCCTACTGCGAAACTGTAATGCTAGCAAAGGATGAGCGTGAAGTAACGGTGCTCACGGGAGCCGCCGCCAGGATTCCGATCCCGATTTCCGACCCATCCAAAGATCAATACCATAATCCCATGCTTGATTTTGGGAATCGACCTGTTATTATTTACTCACAGTCAAAAATCGCCTGTATTTCTTAACTTAGAGTAAGTCGAAAGTAAACTGGGGCAAAATTGTGAGACATTAATCTTTAGCTCACGCGAAAAGTATTGTATAGATAGCGTGGGGGGACTAAGATGTTTGTGCCGACTTCGAGAACCAGTCGAAGTGGTATACAATGATTACACGGGGTGCGGAATAAGCTGTGTTTAAAGATGGGAGAGCAAATTACTTACAAGTATTCCTAACATACCCTTTTTTAAAATAAATCATTTGAGTAACAGTTATATGTTTGTGAGTTTTTTTTTATTTATTGTTGGTGGGAAAATCATCCAATGTCATCTTCGCGCCCTTGGGCGGGGCGGGAGATAGTGTCAGACTTTTATTTACTAAAAACCCACAACGGTTCCTTCGTTGCCTTTCATACTGGGGCCGAACCTTCCTTTCAGAAACCGATCCTTGTCCTCAGAAGGATTCGACCCTGCTGGGGCCCTAAGGTTTACGTGGAGCGATACGCGTCGTAAACGTCTTGGGCGCGGTCCGGACGGTCGCACGGCGAACTAGTCATTGCTCGCCGTCCGCAAGCCCACGCCTACGGTGGCCTGAAATCGGGATCGGAATCCCGGCGGCGGCTGGAGTTTGAGCGCCGTTGTCTCACGCGTACGGCCTCCTCCTTTGCTAGCATTATTGCTTCGCAGAAAAATTTGTGAGTACGTTTGTTACTGCTCCACGCTCGAACGGCTGAACAGATCTGTATGTAGTTTGGTACACAAGTAGACTATGTTCTTGAATAGTATATGGGATATTTTTTACCTCAGGAATATGACATCATTTCCTGCCTAGTGAGAAGATAGTTGGGCAGCTTTTTCAAACTGTTAACTATCATTATATCAGTATTTTGCTGCGTCATAATAAGACGAGGTTTCCTTGACAAGGAAAACCGTTGATGATTAATTATAACACAATTAATTTGCTTTTGTTGGCTTCCCACATCATATTTATATTTAATGTTAAGTAGGTTTTTTTGAGGTCGGAAATCATCTAAAGACTTCTCTCGCTCTAGGGCGGAGCTACAGTATGTCAGAATTTTGCCTGATCCTAGAACGTAAAAGGCAATTAAAGAAACTTAAGTGTTGCTTTAGTCCGTAAAAGTCTGACACGCCGTTTCACTCCACCTTATAGGAGAAGTCATTCATCATCAATATCAGTTGGATATATGCTTCCTCCAAGCGTCGACACAACGACCGATCCTGCGTGTCTCAATTCTCGCGACCCGCACTACGTCATCGGTCCACCTTGTGGGAGGCCTTTCAACGCTGCGTCTTGCGGTACGTGGTCGCCACTCCAGAACCTTTCGTCCCCATCAACCATCTGGTCTCTGCTCATTGCCACTTAAGTTTGGCGATTCTTCGACCTATATTGGAGCCTTGGTTCTCCTGTGGATATCACGCAAGAAAACTCCTAGTACAGCCCAAAAAAACCTACTTTACATCAGTTGTCCATTGTGTTTCTGGAACACGGGTTTCCCTTTCAGAAGTCAAATGTAGAACCAGTAAGCTGCGGCCCTGCTGGGCCCTATGGTCTTGCTGACATCTCTTGAAATCATAAAAAAAGCGAGAGGCTGTGTCATGCTTGTTAAATATGCTAATCAGTTGTCGAGTATAGACAACTGATGAACCAAAACAAATGAAACTCATAAAGGTGCCCTTGGCTTCACAAGGATGATATAAAATAACAGTAACTGAGACTAAAGATATGATTTTCTTATGGTAAAAGTTCCAAAACAATGATAGAAATATGGCCCAACGAAAACAAACAAAAGTCTCTTCATAAAATTAAGTATCCTCGTAAATTCCCGCATACCAGTGTGGCGCTACCTTTACCAGTATTAGGGTTCTGTAGCCAAAAGATTAATCGCAGTGCTCGGTAGCTACACATTAAGTAAATTTCTAAGCAACACACATATAAATCGCGCTTAACGGGCGTCGTTGAGAAAACTGTAGACTTTGGCCTGTTTCAGTTGAATTCAGAATGTTTACAGTTCAATTGTTGATATTAATTGTTTGGAGAAAGTTTGTGTTGTGCCTTTGTTTTAATGTTAGTTGGTATTTTAAATATGGAAAGAACAGCGTTTCAGTATGGGTTGTCCTAAATGTATAGTTTAGAAGGTCATATGAAGTAAGTTTTTAATTCAACGAATGCAGAATATGATCCTTAGAAACCTTTGCAATGCCTCATGGTTCATCACTAACACGGAAACCCACCACCATCTCAAGATGAGCACTGTGAAGGAAGAAATTCACAGAACTAAAGAAATATATCTCGGGAGGCTTGAAAGACATCCCAATGAGCTGTACGGCTGACAACGCGAAGCTACAATAAAAGGCTAAAGAGGAAAGACATTTTGACTGTATAAATTATATATATTATATATGTATGGAGATGCCTTTACTGAAAGACACACTCGAAGCGACAATGCCTCACAACACACCTGCTTATAGCACCAGCTGATTGCAGATTCCTTGAAAAGAAAAAAAAAAATGAAGTAAGTAAACTTGCGTAATGGTCAATTGCTTAAGTTATCTGTAATTTTATGATGGGTTACGGAATTAAAGATGAAAAAAAGTGGAAACACAGTTGGGTTTTAATCAGTTAAAGTCTGATATTTTCTCATATTCTCTCTCGGTCCATCCAGCCAGAGTGGGAGAAGTTATTTTATGATTTAACCTAAAAAAGAGAGCAAAAATACTCACGAATATGACCAACTTTCCGTATAGCATCAACACTAAAATTGCGACAAAATCAATATTTTTCACGTCGTTATCAATGTTTTTCAATAGTGAAGCAAATATTGAAAGGCTGATTTTTTATAATTAAGAAACATAAAGGTTGCCAATATTCATGTGTTTATATTCCAAAAACTGCCAACGAATGAAAAGTCACTCGGTAACTTCTCAGTATATAAGATTCTCATCCAGCCCTAATTAAGATCAGTGACGTAATGAGTGTACCAGCCCAAATATTTGAAAATCGAACCCTAGTCGAATTCAAACCGCCATTAGTAGATAAGTAATTACTCTATTTTTTTTATCTCACATCTTAAGAAAAAAGATATGTGTCACGAACACATTTAGCATTTTAATTTATGTCGGTAATAATCACTTCTCTTATCATTCTATAAGATAATGTATATTGAAGATTTCATAGCTAAGTCCAAATTACAACTATACAGCATAGAAGACAAGTTGGACGGTTTCAAATCGAATCCAGCGTCAGTTGGCCTGCCCAGTTACAACTTGGCACGACTATCCAGGTCAGTCCAAATATCAGACACACACCATACAAAACGCTTTCCAACTACGCTAAAATACACTTTTACATCAGATTGTATTACTCTAACTCCAAACGTTTGAATAAAGAAACTTAGCTCGGAGTAGTTCAAACGAAACTGGAGCACATTCCAGCTACACTCGCCAATAGCAAGTAACAGATTACTCTAAAATACACCAACTTTTGAATTAAAAGCAATGCGACAACTCAGTGTGCTGTTATTCTGCTATTTCTCATTTAGCCAACGACTAAACGCGGATGCGTCTGACATCGTGGCTTCGTAATATCCTGTCACTACATTGACCTATTTCTGGCCCAACACGACCCAACACAGTGTCGCTCTGTGCACACCCTACGCCTAAACTTACTCGCTGAACGGCCGTAAATTAACACAGCAAGCTTCTGTGGCGCTTGTTGGAAAACTTACACTGTAACATTACTTAAATCTTTATTACGAAAGCAATAAAGGCCATATTTAACGCTGTCAAAGGTTTCGTCGAAATTAAAGCGTTGAAATGAAAGTTCGGTTGTCTTTTTGGGGTGGCACTTGGGGTCTTGAAGAGTTTACTTAATGGAAAACGCTCTTTTGCTATTTTAACTGGGATACTGTCTTGCAAAATTAATTTATCAATCGATTAAAATATTTCTTTATCTTCTTTGAATTAAGTGAAATACTTAGTTGTTAAGAAAATAGTTTACCCTACATTAAAAAATCAATTTCTCGAATATCTATGTAGTTATACCAAAAATAAGGTACTTAAAAATACTTAAAGATGAGGATCTTCTTTATGAACAAATTTGAAGATAGTTTTAGTTATAAGAAAAATAAATTTCTTCAAAAAAACTTGCCTCGAAGTTCTATAAAACCAAGCGTTCGCAACGATGAGGAAGTTCCCCAACAAAAATACAGATGGCGCTACGGCCTTGCTGAGTAACGTCATGAAAAAAGAATAAATAATTTCGTTCCAGCGGTAATACGTTAAGTAAAATAAATGTTTCTTATCACTGTGACCCAAATACACGCGTATTAACCTAAAACCAAAGTTACCGGCGACCAGTAGGTAACTACTCGTAGTTTGTTAATTAACAGGAACAGGTATTTTTTTTACTATAACAGGTATTTCTCTTTTATTATTGTCAAACGCGAGCCTTTGCGTTTAATCACTATCAAACCTGATGGTAAGCGATGATGAGGCAAACGATGGAGCACTCTTGCCTAGTAGTAACCTATTCACTCTTGACTTAAAGACCCCTAGATTGTAGCTATCAGGATACACAGACTCCGGAAGGTCCACTCCTTAGCTGTAAGTAGGTACAATGAATGTATTCTCAAAATGCTTTGCTTTGCTTTGGTGGGATGTCCATCATGTACCGGTGGTGGTGCAACATTAGGTATTTTTTATTTCGAGGAATAGATTATGGTGAGGCAAAAGAATGTTGTTACTATCCGTATGTGTGCCATATATATATCTACTAGCATGACAGACTGATTCAATTTAGTTTTTCCACGAAACAGTTTTATTAATTCCGATCGTAATACTGTTTGCTTATTCGAAAATAGTTCTTTGGAAAAGATAGTTTTATACTTATTGCTTTAGGCTTTTGTGTTTCAATATTGTACAATATTGATTATGGAAGTAAGTATTGTAAAACAAATTTTGTTTTTTGTAAGGAATAACCATGGAGTTTCTTGTTGATTTTTCTTCTTAAGAAACGACTAATTGGAACCAATCACTAGACTAAGACGTTTAGTGCTATTTGATTTTTTATATAGGGTGACTGGTAATAGTGAACGATACTTAAAGACATGATTGTACTCATGATAACAAACAACCTTTACTGTGGGACCAAACCCGAAATCGCGAAAAAAAAATAGCTGGTCAGTACATTTGTGTTAGCCTAACTGGTCAAAATGTACTGAACTTGGTTGATTTTTTTCGTGATTTCAGGTTTGGTCCCATAGTAAAAGTTGTTTTTTATCATGACTATAGTCACGTGTTTAAGTATCGTTCACTAATTACCAGTCACCCTATATTTGTTTTTTATAGTGTCCTGGGTTATTCGATATAATTCTTAATATAAGTTTACAAAATTAATTGTATTTATTTATGGGGTTGTAATGCTATAATTCACCAACTAAACCATACATTCCGTCTTTGGCTTCTGTTCCAGGACCCCCGCTTTCCCTTACGGACTGCCCATGGATACTCGATGATGGGCGAAACGTGTTTGACAAATTTTCGGACCAGACGTCCAAATATATTTTCAATGTTGGGCTAGAATGAAATGGTTTCTATTGATAAATAAATGGCAAATCTATTAAATAATTAGTAACATCTGTTCCGTTGGAAATAAATTATGGACGCGACGGGAACATAAATATCCGGGTGTCATATTACGGCCATTAATACTCGATTATGTATCTCTGTCACAAAATTTAATGAATTCTAAGTTTTTGTTGTACCCTCACTCAAACGACATGGGGTACATTAACCGTATATATTTTGAATAAAAAGTTGTCGCAAAGCGATAGTGCAGAGCAGTGAGTGAATAAATCGGATCAGTAGTTCAGTACAGTACGCGGTAAAAAAATTGAACCAGAATGGCCGTCGGTGCTATGGTAACGCGCAGCCCCCTTCTCAGATTGAGACTCAAAAATCTGTTACTGCGAATTGAATGTCGATCGCCATTTTGGTTCAACTTATATGTTGCGTATTGTACCCTCTTCTAATAATTACTTAGTACACTTACCTTTACACAATATAAAATAAAAGCACTTTTTTTGGTTTGTTTGTTGGGGAATAGGACGGAACAGGCAACGGATTTTAATGCGATTTTCACTTGATTAATAATAGCTGCCATATCTAAACGAGGAAGGTAGGAATTCAACTCAAACTCATTTATTCCAAATAGACCATTTACAGGCACTTTTGAATAGTCAAAATGTCGGTTTTTGTACCATCATACTTTCAGGTGCATTTACCATTAATAAGAATACGATAATTTAAATTTTTTACTGTCTGACTGTTGGTCGGCTTGTTTGTTCCGACTAATCTTCGAAATGACTTAACCCGTAATTAGAGACACAATAGAAAGACAATAGGTGTGCAGACGCCGGTGTAAGCTTGGGGCTTGAGTAATTAATCGATTTTGACGGGACTTTCACTGGTAGCTAACTGATATTATAAGAAGTTATTCAGGCTTTTATTTTAGGGCTGCAAAGAAAAATTAAAATTGTGACCAAATGGCATTGAGCTGTTTTACAAGTTTTAAGGCGAACGACGCCGCATACACTGGCTAGTGTATCTATATAATTTGCACTTGCTCCAAAACCCAGACACTGTATACTTCTTTACAATATTAGTTCAATAACAAAAAAAAAAAACCTATATTCGTAATTTCGTAATCCCGAGGCCGTAAGCATACTCTCACAAATCCTTATTACCATTAACTTAATGAGCCCTAAGCTCCGATTCATAGAAACAAAAATAAAATAGAAAATAGTAGACGAAATTTATATTAAGGGCAATTATAGGAAGAGGCCCGATTTCAGAGGTACAAGCGTAGGCACAATGAGAGGTATTAGGACATTTGGAGGGCACAGTCCATAAAATAAGAAGGTCAAGCCCCGTCCTAGAATGGGTTCACGAAGAAAGGCATCGGCCAAATTGGTAGTTAAGACTCTGGAGCAGACGGGCGACTGGATTTGACGCAGGTGAGAAAATAATGAAATGACCGCTGTGATCCTTCAAGGGCTTACGAGTATAAATACTCACTCCAATACCTGCGTATTGGAATATTTATCATAACTGTTACGTGTAAGGTTTTTGTATGAATATCGCTCTTATTGGAACTAACATCTTCACCTATTTCAGAATCAAAAAGATAGTGAATTTTCGTATATCTTCTCATTGGTACAATCCATAAATACATAATTTTTTTACGATTTTTTGGTTCCATAAAATCGCAAGTCTATTTTTTATGTTGAGAAATAATAATCAAACAATTTTTCCCACTATGGGTAAAGTAAAAGAGTGTCACACTTTTGCTGACTACAATCAACCTGTTAATCAACCTGTGACATCATTATTTCTTAAAATCTCGATTGTTTTTTTGTCTTTGTACTTACATTCTTTTTTTTAGGTTTGTTTATTTCTAGTAATTGCTGACTTAATAAATTTTGCGTATACATTGTATATGCTACAATTCTTATGTATTATTTTGAAACATACCATGATGATTAAAGTTATAATTATAATATCTACATTATAAAAGCTCTAGGGAATAACATAGCGCGCTTATTACCCGCCAATTTTAAGAACTATGCTATTATGTATTTATTATGTATTCCTTCAGTATCCGCAAACTTTCCAGATTCGCATTTACTCTTTCAATTCAAACAATCCCGCAGAAAATCGCAAGTCTGCGCTCCCATCCTTCGGGTGCGTCGAATTTTTCGGTCGGTCATTCGCGTGACCGGTTCGCATTAGTGCAATGAATCAAATTGAATAAGGCCGCCGCCACATCCGCGATTGGAGGAAACGCCCGTCGCTTTCCTAATAAATAATCATTGTAACTAGTCGTGCTACTGAAGTCGTGTTAATGGAGTTTTCAGGCGCACCACTTTGTTTAGATTATGAATTGATTAGAATATACCTAATTAGAGCAAGGCGTGAGCTAATGGGCAGGCATTTGCGGTAATTGATATAGTTGCTTTATGTCTAGATGTGCGCTTGATGATCTGTGTGTGGCGTAAGTGACTAAAAGGTCTTACACGGCTATTAATTCATTATGATTCACAGAAAATGCCTCGCGTTGTTTTGCTTCACTAAATTTAGTTGAGTTCAACTATTTTTAAGGTGCGAGCAAATCCTTTTATTTAAATAAACAAACCAAGAAACATTTAATTTCAGAAATGTTCGTCTTCAACTTAAATTATTACAGTTATAAATAGTGATAAAACGATACGACGGACAGCCATTTGATTATTGAAGAGTTTCAGTTCACGCCCTACCATTAACAATTACTTGGTGCTCAAACCGCTAACCCTAAATTGAAGCTCGCACATTTCAAACAATATTCCAGCCAACACTTTCGCCGCTGTGTCATTACGAGAGGTCGTAACGACCCCACAGTGCAAGGATTAGGGCGCAGTCGCACACAAGTTCAAAGTCGTACTCTGAATTAATAGGGTTATTGTGGCAATAAATACGGGAGGCGCCTAGTTTGTGGTGGCCTGTGGTCGGATAAATCAAGTGGGCGAATGCCGCAAGATGTCCCGTGCTTCTACCCTTCCGTCTCTCACTGGGATGTGGCCAAAGGTGAAGGAGATAGCGGGAAGAGCCTGAGCTTTTGAGACTGTTTTCTTACCATACAGAAACCACTAAGTGCTGAATCAAGAAGGTAAGAATACCGGAGATGTTATTTTAATTTCAAGGAACATATTTTTTCTTTTTGCCATTTGTGATTTTGTATTGGACTGAAATCTATACTTAATATTATAAAGAGGAAAGATTTGCTTTTTTGTATGTTTGTATTTTTGTTTGTAATGAATTAACTCAAAAACTAATGGACCGATTGTAAAAATCCTTTCACCAGTAGAATTCAGTTTTATCACTGAAGGACATCGGCTTTATATTTTTAACTTTCAAAAGAGATATAGCTCACAAACAAAAACAACGAATTATTAGAAAATGGAAATATTGAGCAGAATTATTGATATTTTCTCCATGGAAAAGCCGCTTGAGTTATAAACTTGCGGCAAACTTTCGGACGAAAACAGCCAACTTTAAAGGCCATACTAAAGTGAGCGTGGCAGTGTATTGGCCATGTTATATTGTTGAATGTACTGAGCTCATGATACTCGTATGTACCACTTAACTTATATGGGTAGACGAGCAAAATGCTCGTATCATTTTCGGTAGTGTTGAGTTTCTGACGAATTATGTTAATAGAAGGATTGAACTTTCTTCTGGAATATAAAACAAATTAAATATTTATTCAAAAGTTATTGTTAAACTCACAATCTGTAACAGAACACAAACTATTGTTACGAACACGCAAATTCTGAAAATTATTATGCGTAGCGTTAAATTACAATGAAACAAAGAGGATAGAATTATGTACTACCTAAATAGCTCAAAGAGTAATTCGTTTCAACTATTCGTACCTAAATCAGACTCGAATATAACAATTAATTTTGTTTCCAGTTCGCAAATTATAGGAAATAATTGATGAATTTTGAATTTTCAATACGTGTTGATAAGGTTGCTTATGCACGAGCAATAATTTCCAATTGAGCGGGTTCCTTTTAATTTCTTATCCGACCAGTTCATCAACAATTGAAATGGACCAAAGAGGTCACAATTTATGCGAGGACCAAACCACCTGAGGCCCCTAAAAGCTAGGGGTGACTAATTTATTGCAGCTTAATTTACTGTCCATGTTTTATGTAAACCCTGAGGGTCCAAAAGAATGTTCAGGCGTGATTTGCATGTGTTCACGTCTAAGTGGCCTTTACAAGTGGACGGGGCCCACTGGTTCACGGCGTTGATGTATCGTGGCCGAGAGTAGTGTAGCGAATTAGTAGTGTGTGTGTCGCCTTAATAGTTTTAACCCTATCTTGCTTCGGTTTTAATGTTTTGGAAGGCCATTTAAAATAATTGGCTCGTTCGTTGCGTTTGGACGTAAATAATTTAGTGTGTTATGGTAAAGTGAAGTAGCCCTTTATAGTAATTATACTGAAATTTAAATGCATTAATATCATCCAATATAATGTTTTTTTTTCTCGTGTTGCAGTGTTGTTATCGAATTCTTCCAAAACGTTAAATATTACGCAACAAAAACATTATACTGATCTATTTTTGAAATCCTAATTAAGTAAGGAAGTCGATTAACAAAATTATACAATTATTTACCGAAAGATAAATTCATTATTAATACCACGATGGTAACAGACATGCCTGGTTTTCTATCAACCTGTTCTTGACATAAATAAATTTAGCTCAAATTTCTTCATGGAATGTTTTTTATTATTCCGTAAGTATGAATCGACTTATTTCATAAAAATACTTGAAAATTATATAATTTTCAATTTTATTACATTTATTAAAAAAATATTAATAAAATATTAATTATTTAATATATTAATTTAAAAAAACTGGTTTGTCGAATAAGGAAGTCAATAACCAAAGTATACAATTATTTAGGGAAAGATATAATATTATTAATACCATGACGCTAACAGACATGCCTGATTTTCCTTCGGCCTGTTCTTGACATAAATAAATTTAGCTCAAATTCCCGACAAATATTTTAACTTTGATAAGTGGTCGTACGTTTTTGTTGGAGTTTTTAAACAACACTCGCTGCGGTAAGCTTTGGGTTAATGTAAAAGGAAAAAAAAAACGTAGTCTTTACGACTCTGTATTATGGGAGAGAAGTTAATTTATTAATTGATACACAGACGTATTGGTATTGTGGTTTTAAGAGGATTTTTTGTAATTTTCACTTTTTACGCAAGACTTTTATTTCACTTTATATATTATTTATTATATTTTTATATTTTTATTCATTTTATATTTTCACTTTTTACGCAAAACAATTATTTGATTTTTTTTTTGGGTGGAAAATCGTTAACTTTCAGCTCTAGGTGGGGCGAGAGAGCATGCTAGACTTTCACTCACTAAAACCTACCCGATATAATATTTATTACTATACATTTTTATTTTACTGTTTTGTATTCTCATAAACTCATACTCAATACTTTATTGCATTCCATATTATGTACATAGATGGTATAAATCATTTCAAGATCAATATGGACCCTGTCAGGCACAGCAAAGTTAAAAAGGATCAATTCAACATTATTTTTAGTATATACGAAACCTGCATATAATTTGTTCAGAATCAGTAACAGAATCGATTCAAATATTTTTTACACCCTGTTATATTTTTTCCCAAAAATATTTTAAAAAGGTCACAGGTTGGACACAACCAACACTAAGCACAACACAGGTCACGGTAGGTCATAGCGGACATTAGGCAGCAAAATGACACCTGATCATGTATTTATGCAGACAACCAGGTAACATAAAAAGTTTAGAACATTGCATTTTTTTATGATACAGTTATGAAATTATATACATAATTAAATTCTTTACATAAAAATACTAGGAAAGTGTTTCAGGTTTCGCATATACTAAAACTGATAAGATTAATTCACACATTTTATATATTTATTTCTGAAAAATCATAGAATTCGAAACATAAATCTATAAAATCGGTAGAAATCATCATAATTTCTTAATAAAAATTAGTAAAAACAAAACTGTTAAGGGTCTCCCACGTACCAAAATAATTCGACCTTTCAACCTCACGTGAGGTCCCTACACGATCAAAAGCCAAATAACACAAGATCACTGAACAGTCCACGTGGCAATTCAATTTACCAGAAATATCTGTGAGATTGGCAAGTTTAGGCTAAACGCTTCCCTGGGCACGTCACACCCTAAATTATCTCGGGCCCAAATTGGACGTCCGTTAATTATAACTTTCTAGCTGACGTGTCCAGTAAAACTGTGCACTTCAATTAAAAGTATTTGGTATTAGATAACCCTGGCCTTGTTGTGTAATTATAAAGTGCTATGGGGTTTCAAAATGTTGCCAACTCCGGACTTCATTTTGCTACCGTATTCAGAATTAATGATGAGTATTTTATTTTGTATTTCAATCGAAGTGTGTAAGGTGAGTGGGGATTTTGTGTAAGGGAAATATAACAGGCTATCTGTAATGTTAATTCTACGGATAGCTAGCTATAGCCTTACTTACTTAGCTAGACATAGCCTTATAATGTTCCCACTGCTGGGACTCAAGCCTCCTCTCTACGAGAGAGAATTGGTAGATGTCACATATCTTCGAATTTTTGGTTCTTGGACATGTCACTTTGCCTCACGATGTTTTACTTCACCGTTTTAAGAGCAGTGGGCAGTAATATATACGTAAAGGAATGCGGTAGGCTGGGTTCGAACCTGCGACCGACAACTCTTAAGTCATGGCCATTACCACTGGGCTATAACTGCTTCTGCAGTTCGTCGGATATTTTATACTTAATTAGCGATCGGCACCATCTTTGCACGTCTGTTAGAAATTTTTGAAATTCTTGGCTTCCTTCTTCTATGATACACATGTAATAAACACTTAAACCTTCGTCATTTACATATAATATATAGGTGAAAAACATACGAAATCACTATCACAAGATTTTGAATTTATCACGAACAGATACGGCGGGAAGCTTTATTTTATAACATACTAGCGACACGCCCCAGCTTCGCACGGGTGCAATGGTGATATTAAATATATTATGCATGTATTACACGTATAAACCTTTCTCTTGAATCACTCTATCTATTAAAAAAAAAACCGCTTCAAAATCCATTGCGAAGTTATAAAGATCTAAGCATACATAGGGACAGACAGCGGGAAGCGACTTTGCTTTATACTACATAGTATTGAGTGACGTCAAAATAAATAAAAGATTTTTCTCTTAACTAATACTTACATAATTATTAATACTGTAATTTGGAAATATTGTACAATAAACCATTTTTTTTAAAAGAGTAACCATGGAGTTTCTTGCCGGTTCTTCTCCATTGGAAACGACCAATTTGGAACCGTGCACTAGCTTTTGACGTTTTATAACTGCCCATGTAGGCCTATATGAAATAAAAACATTTTGACTTTGACTTTAAACTACTGCTAGTTATGTCAAAGCGAAATAGAACCTATTTAACAAGTGATAAATGCTAAAATGGAATACGGCTTACAATCTACGCATTTCGCACAAACGAATACTGGCAACGAATTTAATTTTTACTTAATGGGTAAACAGACGTTACAAAAGTACGCTCAGCTAAAGGCTGTATTTTCAAATGGATGCGAAAAACCAACACTGACAAATGAGAGCTCTGATTTAACATTCACAATCCTGTTCGCATTAATTCAAAGATCGATCCAATCAATCAGTTAGTGAAAAGGCTTCCAAAAGGATTTTTTTATTCCATTCATTCGAGGCTATTCAACATTTCAAGACTAAGCACTTAAAACATTAAGTGCGAGTTTAAAATATGTGAGATTTTATTTAAGTGAGATCAGGGTTCGTGTCCGAAATGAAGAATCAATTAGGATTCAGGTATTTTTTGCAAATCATAGGGTACGTTGTGCAATTGGGTACTTGACTCATTTTTTATATAATCTTTATAATTTTTATTTTTTATTTTTTTATAATCTTTATAATTTTTTTTTTATAATCTTTATTAAATAAATCCGTTAATTTTAAATAAGTTACCAATCTAATCGTTGTGCCCCTTAATAGTCCTGAGGTGAGCTACACGAATACTGACAAAGGCTTGCACTGGCTGGAAAAGTCCACTCAGAACTATGTGGTTCTTTCTTCAAAATACCATCTCAGACTCAAATCTGCATGGTTCTCAATTATGTTTTGACCACGAGTTGTTACATGTTCGCTGTATGGATTTTAAAAGAGACTTAAACCTCTAAGTTTGTTTCGGTATTTCTTCTCAGGGTAGTCAGCTAGGAAACCCCGGCCTCATCTAGTTAAAATTGACGGGTAAAAGTGTTTTTAAAAACCTATTTTCAATATACATATATATTTCACGTATCATACAGTGAAGTAAACATGCGCTAACAGCTGATTGGATTTTTAAATTTAGAAACGTCAATTCATGAGTTCATTCCAAAACATGCCTATAAATGAAAAGTCACTCAGTGTATTAAATACCCATCAAGTCCTAATTAAGACCAGTGACGTAATGAGTGTTACAGCCCAAATATTTGAAAATCGAACCCTAGTCGCAATTCAAGCCGCCATTAGTAAGTAATTACTGCTTACTTTGATAATTGCAACGACATGCGAGTCTGTGGTCGGCTTTGGTATTAGGATTTTCGGATTTTCTGAACTGTTACTGGCTGATTACAGTACAAACCTATCTAAATGGCATCGAAATACTTCAAATGAACTTAATTAGGTAGAAAAAAAGTTTTAGAATTGTACGATTGATCTAGAATTTTAATGTCTTTTCAAAAATAGAAGTCTATATAGCTTTATATGAAAGCTCTTTTGTAGAAGGAAGTGAAGTCCTGTGGCTGTTTCAATTGTTTACAAATTGATTCCTAGCGGGTATTGTGTTGTAAAATTGGTGTAGTTTAGTATCTCAAGTGTCTGCACAACTGGACAATACGTGGAAACAATTACAAGTGCGATATCGGTAAAATGGCGCTAAAAATATTATTGTAGTGTTGACTACCTCAGCGAAATTGGTTTGCTGCCAAAACGTCACGATATATTAAGTTCGATCTCACTAAGAAAGAACTTAACACTAAAAACTTATCACGCAAGACATAAGACCAGGCATTATGATCGAAAGACTGCAGCCTTCGCTTTTGCGGTAAATAAAAAAATATAGCTTTTTTTAAAATAATAAGCAAGTTAAAGAGCAAGCAATGAAAAGAGAATAAGTAAGTGGAATCTATTTACTGATTTCACGTTTGTACAAAGATACTTAGAATGGAAGATATAAAAAACATCTTAAGCCAAGTAGCCACCCACATACGCACCAAAGTACAACGCATAAAGTACCGCTTCGTTCTAACAGTAACAAATGAAAAAATGCTTTTAGCAACGATGTTTATTATACGTGTGATTGGAAATTCGCCAGTATTGACGGATTGATTGAAAATCAGCACAAAATTGCGCGACGCGTCTAAAAATCAGAATTACATTACGTCGAGATTGGTCGACTTTGATTCTGATTGGTAAATAAGAAAATAAGCATAATTTATTAGAATATAGGGAAGAATTTGGTGTTCAAGGAAAAGGCTTCAAATTCGCCGGACTACTTTCCGCATAAGTATATCAATCATCATCAAGACTGGACTCTATAAGAAAAGTGTTAGAGTTTTTTGGCCACGTAACCAGAAAAATGGCCAAAACCTTGAACAGCTCATCGTAAATAGTATGGTAGATAGAAAACGACTAAGAGGCCGTAACCAAAAAAGATGGGCAGATCAGAATCGCTCCACATCCCCATTGCACGGCATACTTCATGACACCAAACACTGATACACATTGTGAGCCACCATCAGTAAGAGGCTGATCCAACGGAAACAACACAATCCTCATCATCATCATCATCAGCCTTTTAATGTTCCCACTCGTGGGACTCAGGCCTCCTCTCTAGGAGAGGGAATGGGCCGTAATCCACCACGCGGGCCCAGTGCGGATTGGTGGATCACAATCCTCAGTAATGAGGAATATGACACGAGGAAGAAGAGGAGGCGAGAAGAAATAAGGTCCTAGTTAAATGTTTATTCGAATTCTATGGGCAATATATTACCATCAGGTGGGATTGCAGTCAAGCACTAGTTTATATCAATACAAAAAATAAAAATGATGACACCTCAACATAAACACTCTTTAGACATTATAGAACAAAGTCCAACAAGGCATCGGTTACCTATTTGCAATAAACTCAAAAACCATTGAAAGGAGTTTTCATGCGGTTTTTTATCAATAGACAGAGTGATTTGTGAGAAAGGTTGAAGTATGATACATGCATATTTTGCTACAGAAAAGTCGAGAATTTCAATGATTTGTAACACCCTTGTGAAACTATACATATGTAATAAATAGATTGGCAGAGAGTGTTAATTTTAAAAAGTACTTGTTTAAAAATTGCTCCAGACTACCTTCAACCTTAGCGCCAGCAATCAAAATAAAAGTAGCAAAAAACACGACTAGTGCACCCTTAGAATAAAAATAAAACAAAACAGGTTTTAAGTCCTACTCCAAGTTAGACGAAGTTCGAATGAAGAGGACTTTTTTAAAGAATCCCGTTTGTTCCTTTATAAAAGAAAGTCGGGGGCAAAAAGACGAGAATTTGACATACGCGTCAGATAAAACCAATAAAGGACTTGGAGTGAATTGTTTACAGCCGATTCGGTGCTGTCCTTTTTTTAATGGGAAATTCCTATACCTGGCCAATGTTTTAGACAAGTTTAAGTAACAACTGCCGAGCGAACTTCAAAAGAAATGAGACAAATTAAATACTGGAACAATGTCACATAAACTCTCCGTTTTTACTTTGACTTCTAAGGTAAAGTTGCCATTAATTTTCTTGCCGAAAAGTCTGGCTTTTTTCTTTTCTTTTTGTGTCACATTATAAGTAAAATCTATCCGGCTCGAAGGATCAGGTATACGGCACAGTTAAGAACAACCCCCCTAGCCAAGTTGCAATCGTTTCGTTTTGCGTTAACGCTTGAAGTTGGCCACGCCCCCACCTCCTTCGTTCGAACAAATGAATTGGGGGCGTGGCCAACTCAAAGCGTTAACGCAAAACGAAACGATTGTAACTTGGCTAGGGGGGCAGTTATTATATTATAAGCCTTAAGTGTTTGTTTGTTCGAACGAGCTAATCTCAGGAACTCCTGAGTCGAATTATAATAATCTTTTTAAGGGCTATACATATATAGCCCGTTTATACTTGGGGAGAATCCGACGGATGCGAGACACACACGACAATAATCTAGGTCTAGCTAACATTGTTTCTTTATGCGCTAAGAAAAAAAGATTGAAATGTTATCTGCCTTTTGACCTGGTGAAAAGTTATACTAACACTCGTAGATAAGGGCTGACAGACAACCTAAAACCGTGTAAATATGAAAAGGGACGCACCCTCTGTCCGTTCTTACCTACCCCCAACTTTGAAGCAACCCTATATTATTACATCTATGTTTTACTTAGTAAAGGAAGATTAAGTTAGTATATGAAAAAGCAACATACAATTTTATGACGCACTAGCTAACCTCCATGGTTGCACTCGCGTATTGCGTTACTGCTTCGCTCTTTTTGGTCGTAGCGTGATATTATACAGCCTATCATCATCATTTCAGCCGAAAGACATCCACTGTTGGACACAGGCTTCCCCCAAGCGACGCCATAACGACTTGTCCTGAGCGATTCCCAAGATTTCCCTCACCAGGTCATCGGACCACCTTGTAGGAGAACCTCTCGTCTCTATCGACCATCATTTCTACGAGCAATGTGCCTACTATGATAGATTGACTTGTAACTAACAATTTACTTTCTAGTTGACAAATACCGAATTTTTTCTGCTTCTTTGCTCTGCAGAGTGTAAGCTAGCACGAGCCGACACCATCTTAAAAGCAAGAAGGTACGACTCTCTATTATATCTACCAAAATCAGAAAACTCGGAATTCGTCGTCCGATCTTACAGCCAACTAAAAAACACAGAAGTTGACCATTACTCACGAACATTCCGAAATCTTCACTTCGGATTCCGTAAATTCCGAACTGACAAAAAACTGCACAAGTTGAAATTGGATTCGGAAAAACTAATACTTTTAGAACGGCAAAGTACACAAAGGGATTCTTTTCGCGGGCCGCGCATGGCTGGTACGCGTCGTACCGTGTGCGCTGACCTTAATATCTCAACATCAAGTGTGTGTTTCTTTATGTCGCTCTTTGTTTACCAAAGTCGGTTTCACTCTGAATATTGAAGCGTTTTTTAAAAGAAAATGTTTTTTTTTTTGTTGCAGTTAAAATATTCAGTGATGTTCTTTTTTCAAATGTCAAGGTTTTTGCTGAAATACATGTTGATGTCTGTTTTTAGTATTTGGATATCAGAATGTGCTGTCAGCAAAATTGACTAGGGCCTGCTAGGATTGAAGGATTGTTCGAAAGAATTACCGCAGTCGAAAAGAATGCGGTGGGTTTTAGTCAGTCCACCTCTGGATGGCGAGAGCGTGAGAAGTCATTAGTTGATTTTACATTAATAAAAATAAGACTAAGTTTGCTGGTCATAATGGTTCCTAGTAACCATTAACTATTTAGTAGGTATACCTTAATAATTCCACACAATCTTAATTAGTATTTTTTTCGGTAAGTTACTTTTAATGCTTCATAATCATTAGACCAGTTTAATTACCTGTCCTCACACACCTCAAGAGACTAGCGTGCCGAAGCCTTTGAAAGTCCGCTTCTAGGTATTATTCGTGCAAACGAGAAAAAAGTAACAACTTCAGAAATATAATTCATCTTGAGGTTACACTTAATGTTACGACTATTTCGCCCTTGCGTGTGAAAAGTCAAAAAGGTGAGTTTTTTATTAGGTTAGGTCACTTGAAACAACCTCGTTGTTTCCATCTAGACACCAGGTTTTATGACCACATTCCACCAAATGAAAGACTTTCAGTCCCTACAAACTTTTTAATAATCGTTCAGATGAGCAACTCTGTACTAACAGTTCGGCCACAAAAAGTTGTTTGATTTGTTTTTACGGTAATGCTCATGGGGGTCGTTACCGATTTCACTTTCATAGACGTTTTTTTTGGAATTGAGAAAGTTCTTTTATGAAACTTTAGATATTTATTTGTTCCTTTACGACTGAAATTTTAATTGTTATGGGGTCTTCAATGGACCTCTTGATATTGCTTATTTAATCAGTTTAACTTTGTAAACGTAGGTATAAACTGTGTTTTATAAGAAAAATCCTAGCCGACCTTGTGTTTTGTTCTTAATAAGAGTTTATTTTAGGTACACGGTAGCAGAAAAAAGGTTGAGTGATGTAAAACATAAACATTGACACACATTGGTGTTACGTCACGAGGCACCAACGGCATACTCTATACACTCACACAATGTGTCAATTTAAAAGACTCGCACTCACTTCCCATCGCACACATACTGGCCTATCTTCCCAGTACGTCTACACTAAAAGATTTCTGCTGTCTGTAAGCCGTTTCATCTTTCCCTTTTGGAGAGAACAAGAAAACTTCTCCAACTCCTTTAATACTGGCAATGTGTTTTGTCGCGGCGAACGCCCATTGTTGCTTTGAAACTTTTTCTTTTTTTACCTTTTTTCTTTAATTTTATTTCGGCCTCGCTGTGTTATCTGCCCTTGGGGTTTACACGCGACGACTGGTAATCGTAGCCATGTTGAATAAGTTTATTGGCGCTAAATTCGAAATGTTGTGCGGGCATAAAATGTTAATAGTTTTGATACTATATTTAGTTGTATTTACACGTGTTGTGGATCTTTTTTTAAGCTTTTAGTCTAATTTCTGAATTAATTGATGTAGACATGACACTATTATTTTTTCTAGATTTCTCTTTGAAAATTATTGGTGGCTTTACTGTACATCTAGATAGTTATGTCTTAACACAAAAAGCCTATAATCAAAAACACATTTACACACACGATGTATCGAAATATTCAAGTTATTTGAAGCTGAAAAGTAACAAGCAATCGGAAAATTTAAACGCATCTGAAATCGTGTCGCTGTCGTGTCGCGTAATCAAAGTGAGACGTCAAGAACATTCACTTTTGAAAATGAATTAGGGCCGCTGATTTCGTTATTTTTATTCAGTGCCCCAAGTTTCTATTGCTTTTGTTTTGTGTCCAAGTTAACAGTCTTTTGTAAGTTAAGTTAGCCCACAGTTGAGATAATGTTCGTCGAATGAAGCACCTTTTTTATTAAGAGATTTCTATCTAGCAGATTCATTTGAATACTTTTTTTCTTGTTAACAGTAAAGCCTCCGGTTTGATAAATAGTAACGTGCGGAGCAACTGAAAGTTTTATTAGTTGTATGAGTAATGTTTTTGTTCGTTAATATAATGAAGTCTCTCGAGTAGATGTTATTGTTTTATCTGGCTGGATTATTTATTGTTCAGTTTGTTAGAAGCTTTGCTTTGATGGTAACTACTATTACTAATTTGTGCAGGACGAATTGTTGAGAAACTTCTATTACCTCCTTAATTCATTCTGCACAAAATGAGCGGGAGAAAATTTGATATTCACGCAAATTGATCGCCTGATACCTAAGTACCTTCGTATTGTCCTAGCTAATATTCTACAAATAATAAATAAAATTCGTTTCTTTATTTATTTAAAAACAAACAGTAAGTCTATGAGATCATGTAAAAATTAAGATAATGAACTTAATACAAACTAAAACGCTGAAATATGTACGGTGAGTTACGGTTGGCTTTTGCCTTGGACAGAAGGGATCATTATTGACGTACAGCGGGCAATGCCACTAGTCTATTGTGTGCATTACGATGCGGTCGTCCGCAATTGCAAATATGGCGTCGAAAAACTTCTGTTTTTCGGCGCCGTATTTTAAATTATTTTTAGTTCTAATCATGGGTTTTTAATAGATATTCTTTTGTTTTAGTGTATATATTATTGTACAGTGAGTTCAGTGTTTGAATAAATTAATTTGAAGAGAGAATTGGTACAGTCTGTATTATTTTTAAGTTCCTGTGATTTTTTTAAAGAGTATCTATATTTATCTATCGAACTATTTACTAAAAACATTTAAAATATTTAAAATAAACCTATCAATCCCTAATCAGTCTAATCGAAACAGGGCAGACATCTTACGCACAGATATAATCAGCAGAAAAAAGGGAAAACCTCCAGACAGATTTAAAAAGAAAAAAAATCTTTAAACCTGAAGCAAGTGACTCGTTAGACGAATGGTCTGAACCCGTGTGTCGAACGCAGGATGCTACCTCCCCCTCCCTAAGGATCCTCCCTGTTGACCTCTCTTGTGTTAAAGAGAGGAACCAGAAGGTTTGTGATACCTAATTTAAGTCAGCTAAATCTTGAATTTAGGATGACAAATATTTTTTTCTACTTCTCACTAATATTATAAACGCGAAAATTTGTTTTGTGTACGTGTTTTTGTAACTTCTTCACGCTTAAAAGGCTGAACGGATTTGGAAGAAAATTGGTACACGGATAAACCGTTCCTGGAATAATAATACTTTTTATTCCGCGAGTATGTTCCTTTGGAATAATTTTTTCCTTTTAACGTTAAGATGAAGTATATTTGTGACTAAGCTATAGTTATCTGAAAGACTTATTAAGCGCTGCACTGAAAATAATTATTTTAAGCTTATCGAGGAAATACAAAAACTGTCTGGACTTCTGAAAAACGAACCTTGACTGTTTCTCTGCTAGTCAAAATGAATACATTAGGTATCACATACAGTTTCCTGTGCGGAGCATGCTGCGTGCTTGAGGCCTTTGAGTGCTGGGGTGTAACCGAAATATGTACACGTATTTTAGGCTCACCGAGTTTCACTGACAAACCTGATTTGCTTCTGAAGGGGGCTTGCTTGAATGAAGCCCTCGAAATTGATGGCCGTTATGGCCTACGCACAATGGTCCATCATGATTCATGGAATAAGTCCAGAAACTAAACTCTACAATTATTTGGGTTCATTCATTTCTATTCGCTCTCATCTTAATACTAACCTGCTTACCTGCCATATTATTTTTCACATAATACTAAATATATATATAGATATATCTCTCTTCCTCTCTTAGAGATTGCATACGTATATGAGATTGTATCGTGAAATTTTTCGACTAGTTTGGTCCTTCTGAATCTTCCCCGTTTATCGGAGCTGTCGAACACAGCCGATGCCTTCGTTAAAATTGCGATAAGGAGTTCGATACGTTACGGTCTAAGAGTCGGTGTGATCTTTATGATTGTTCGACGATTTTCACCACATATTTTTTTTATGAAGACGATATTGTGTCCCACCTGTCACAAAAATTTGGGCGAGTACTTGTGAAGGGTCAGCTATGTTTGCATGTTTACGTTAAAAAATGTCATAGGACAAAAACTGATTGCGATCAACACATTTTAACTGCATACAAGAGCTGTCTGTGTCAATATTTCACAGCTATGATGACACTGACAGCCCATGGACGCAATTTTGTTGATAAAATTGTCTCTTTTAAAGCTAAAATTAAAATCGACAAGCCAAAAATAAAGCTCACATTTCTCTGGTCCTTTTATAACACGACGTACGGTCAAGATTACCATAACAATTCAGGTGTGTTGCCATAACCTAAGGAGCACGTCTTGATTGCATAAAGCCAACGGTCGAGGCAATTGTGAGCATAGCCTTTGGCAAGTACCATGTCAATCGGAAGCCTGAGGCTTCAAGCCATCGCTCCAATAAAGACATGAGTCCCACTTACGTGTGTACAATGGAGTAAGTAAACACAATATGGCGGATAACGGGAGAATTCCATAAAATGTCTTTGTCAATGTAAACAGTACGTTAAAGTTGTGGCAGTTTTCAACAACAACGCGATGTACTATCGCTTTGAGCGATCTTTTGTTTCCACTGGGTTCTTTTGTTTTTAGACATTGTTTTATTTTTCTTACGTGTGATTCTACGAATGATGTTGATCGAATAAATGTTTTGATACCCTAGTTTCCTTCATGTTTTAATCTATATATATATATAAACGAAATACCACTCACTGAATCACCTACAGAGCCTAAGAGCCTACAAACTTAAAATCGGCGGGTTTTTTTTTTTTTAAATCGGCTGGTAGGTTTCTTATAGGGTGTAGACATCCGCTAAGAACGGATTTTACGAAACCTCTAAGGGGGTAAAATGGGGCTTTTTTTTTTTTTTTTTTTTTTATGGTAGGTAAAATCATCCAATGACAAATCCCGCCCTTGGGCGGAGCGGGAAGTAGTGTCAGACTCTTACTGACTAAAAACCTACCCCGTTCCTACGTAGCCTATCGTGCCGGGGCCGAGCATTCCTTTCGGAACTAACCCATGACCCCAGTAGGCTTCGACCCTGCCTGCCTGCAGTTAGCAGGCTGGGCCTCTTCGGTGTGCTGACAGCTCCTTGAGGCGCGCGGGAACAGAACGCGCCGTCGACGACTTGGGCTCGGTCCGGTCGGTTACCGGACGATCGGACAGCGTGCTACCCATTGCACGCCGTCCGCAAGCCCGCGCCTACGGTGGCCGGAAATCGGGATCGGAATCCCGGCGGCGGCTGGGGCGAGCGCCCCGTTGCCTCTGCCTGATGCGGTCGGCCTCCTCCTTTGCTAGCATTACTGCTTCGCAGAAGGAGGCGACCGCCTGCCATCCCTCCTCACTACGGACCATGGCCTGAACCAAGGCCCGGCGAGAGAGATCGCTGCCGCCGATCGCCCCCACGAGGACACGGCGATGCTCCGCCCAGGCGGGGCACACCTCTACAGTGTGCTCCACCGTGTCCTCCGGATGTTCCGCACAGTGGCGACACCCGGGCGAATCCTCCGCACGAATCCGGAACAGGTACTTAGCGAACTTTCCGTGTTCGGTAAGCACCTGCGTCGTGCGGAAGTTGAGAACGCCGTGAGGTCTTTCCAGCCACGCCTCAAGGATGGGCCTTATCGCCCCAATTGTGGCGCGCCCCGAACGAGGTTGCGATAGTCGTTGACGCCATTTCGCCATGAGATCCCGCCGGAGCTCTGTCCGCCATGCCTCGACTTGTCGTGGCAGCGGAATTTCGCCCCGGCGTTGCATCTCCATGCGCTTGTCGTGCATGTGTGCAAGGACTGTTGCCTCCAGATCCCACGGCGGTTGGCCAGCAAGGAGGGTCGCCGCCTCGCGGGAGATCGTTCGGTACCCTCGCACCATGCGTATTGCCATGACCCTCTGGCACGCATTCAGCTGGGCCCTCGGTTGCTGTGTCAACGTCGGTGCCCACACCGGAGCCCCGTAGAGAGCCATGGACCGAACGATTCCCGCGTAGAGCTTCCGGCAGGAGGCGTCTGGTCCCCTGAGGTTGGGCAGGAGCCGCCCGAGAGCAGCCCCAGTCCGATTCAGTTTGGGAGCCAGACGTCGGAAGTGCTCCTTGAAGTTCCACCAGCTGTCGAGGACGAGTCCCAGGTACTTCATCGTCGACCCGACGCTGATGTGAACTCCTCCTACCGTTAGCTGGGAACGCGGTGGTGGCGCACCCCGAGGGCCGTGGAAGCACATGGCCTCGGACTTGTGCAGTGCCACCTCGAGTATGGGGCTTGGAAGTTTGTATGGAGAAACCGGTTTTCATGCGAGCGAAGCCGCTAGCAGAAGCTAGTTCATTTATATAGTTAAGTTGGATAGATAGTTACATATCTATAGTACTAAATTCTGCCAGCAGCAAGTACCCAAGTAGCATTCTATTTGGTAAAATATTTTTTTTTGATCGATCCAGTATATTTTGTGTTTATTAATTACAAACAAAAATACAAACATACAAATCTTTCCTCTTTATAATATTAGTATAGATTAACAGCAATTAAAATAAAGAAAACACAATCAAAAAACTTCCAGTGTAAGTAAATTCTAAAATGTTTGATTCACTAGACTTCAGAGAGCTGTGAAATGGACATCATTTCATCACAAAATCGAATTTCTAAGTCCCTTGAAAGACGATCGATCGCCGAAATCCCCCGTCTTATCTACTTGCTTAGTCAATCCTTTTATTATCCAAAAACATCATTATACAAATTCAAATTCCGAATGTAACCCTCTCAATTTGCGGAGGTAGGGTGACTAGAGGGTACGTTCTGAAACTTCTCTTATTTAATAAGAAAGGTATTTTAAAATAAATAGAACGTTAGGATTTCGGCAGTGTATTTGAAGAACCTGTGCCTATTTTGGAGCATGAAAAGATTTAGATACCTACCTACTTTATCTATTTAAAATATAGGTATCCAGGGTTGCCAATATTAATCAACATAAAAGAAGTAATAATAATGTTTCCTAACTCATAGCCGTGGCAAATTAATCACAACTTGTCTCCATCACAACATTCAGACCAAAACAAAATCATACTAATTACCCTTGCTTGCCAACCCTACGTCCAAAATAGAGACACCCGTACATTTATTTCAGTCAATAATCAGGGGACCCGAAGCAGTAATAGCTTCAGGGCTGTCACCAGCATGCGAGTCAATAGAAATCCTCATATCGGCCAACTTTCGATTCTTCGACGAAACAAAATGAGCGAAGTTGTAACGTAAAAGAAATTGGATTTTCGTATTGAATTGACAGAGGGGTCGGGAGGTGCGGTGAGGGGAAGGGGGGGCAGTAGAGGGAGGTAAGTAAACACAGGTGAAAGTACGTGGTACGTGTCAATACGATCTGTCAAAGATCGCGACGTCAGACTTTGTATTGCAGTTTGATTGGACTGAAGTCGATTATTATTGTTGGCCTTGTGTTGATATGTGTGACTGCATGTGAGCTCTGGAGGGTTAGCAGATGTGGCATTAATTTATTTTTATGGTTCTGTACCTCAAAAGGAAAAATCACTTATAGGATCACTTTATTGTCCGCTTGTCTGTCTGTCAAGACCTTTTATCTCGGTAACGCGTGGAGGAATTAAGTTTAAATTAAAAAAATATATACTCAGATCTGCAGTTCTTGCTGTAAGAAACAAACTTCTAAGTTAATGACATTATTATAAAACGAAGAGTTTCCAGAAATGTAAACGCCAAACTAATTAGTTTTCATTTAAAATCTCAAGAACGAACATTAAATTGAGGTATTTCGTGAACCAAACTAATTATCTGAATACAATAAGTGTGTTCACACCGGGCGTCTCTATTGCCTCCTTTGAGTTTCCCCTTTGGCGGTAACACAAAATTATTACAAGCGTAAAATTAATTCGTACAGACTTTATTCAGAGTAACAACGAACGCTCAGAAAAGCAGAAATAAACTATCTTTCTCAGTAAGAAGACATTTACATATAAATTCAAAAGACAATTCATTTCAAGTCGGAATCGAACTGGTTCCCCCGCGGAATGAGTTCTCCCGATGTTTCCGCGCTGCAAGTACTTAATGTCTAATTAATAAATTGAGCAAGTTTTAATTACGAGATGTTTGAAGATATTGTATGAGGGATTGAGGAAATGTGTGGAAATGAATAGATTTCGGTTTTATGATTAAAGATCAAAATTCTGAAAACTAAAGGACCAATTAAAAAAAAAGTAAGTGAGGCATCATCATCTATGTTTTTAGTCTGTGTTCCATGAGATCAGAATACTAGCGCCCCGTTTTTTTTTAAATATTGCAGCAGACAAGTGCCTTTTTAGTCTCGCATATTTTTTTTTTTTATTGTTGGTATTATTATATTTTATTTCAGTTATTGTTATGATTATTTTATATTTTGGTTTATGTCCTGTGTGAATTTTAAATAAACGTATTTTTTTTTCTTTCTGAGTTAGGAAATCATTCAATGGCTTGTCTACCTAGGTTGGAACGTGAGAGCGTGTCAGAATATAGCTGTCTATAACCTACATGATTGTGTCCTTCAGTTACCCTTTACGTTCTAGAAACACGGTCACTCTTTCAAATGTCAAAATTAAATCAAAATTAATCGATGAAATTGAACAAGCATTCCGTTTCATGCATTCACATAATTTTTTCCAATAAACGTAAGCTCACACGCCTTATGCTCTGCAACAATTTCTTAAAGGGATCACCAACCAATGGAGCGAATCTTTCGCCTCTAAATTAGTATCTAGAATAGACTCGTATGCAGCAAGGTTCAATTCCGTATAATTTTGGGACCGTTTTATCGACCTCTCCGGTTATCCCTAAATCCGTAGGGACAAAGCATTTCCGTGTGGAGCCCAGACGGTGAACTTCCGAAGGCACACTATCGCCCCCTATCGGACCTTATCACGACCTTACGATCTTTTGTATGCCGGGTTATCTAGTTTCATATGACGATCTATTCATTTTGATAACATCGCTCTTTGTATGGCTTCGTTTTGCAGTGTGGTGAGATGGATTTTGATTGGTGGAATGTGGCGAATAAACAATGATGTAGTGTTGTGTAGATCTACGCGTTAAATGAACTTAAAGCTTTGATTCTAGGCCTATGGGAATGTGTTAAAGAGTTGCTGTGTCTTTGAAACGCTAAAGATAACTGAAGAAACGCCATTTGATTTTAGTAAGTTTTTTTTTTTTTTTTTTTTTTTGGTAGGTAAAATCATCCAATGACAAATCCCGCCCTTGGGCGGAGCGGGAAGTAGTGTCAGACTCTTACTGACTAAAAACCTACCCCGTTCCTTCGTTGCCTATAGTGCCGGGGCTGAGCCTTCCTCTCAGAAAACGGCCCTTGGCCCCGGCAGGCTTCGACCCTGCCTGCCTGCAGCTAGCAGGCTGGGCCTCTACGGTTTGCTGACAGCTCCTTGAGGCGCGCGGGAACAGAACGCGCCGTCGACGACTTGGGCTCGGTCCGGTCGGTTACCGGACGATCGGACAGCGTGCTACCCATTGCACGCCGTCCGCAAGCCCGCGCCTACGGTGGCCGGAAATCGGGATCGGAATCCCGGCGGCGGCTGGGGCGAGCGCCCCGTTGCCTCTGCCTGATGCGGTCGGCCTCCTCCTTTGCTAGCATTACTGCTTCGCAGAAGGAGGCGACCGCCTGCCATCCCTCCTCGCTACGGACCATGGCCTGAACCAAGGCCCGGCGAGAGAGATCGCTGCCGCCGATCGCCCCCACGAGGACACGGCGATGCTCCGCCCAGGCGGGGCACACCTCAACAGTATGCTCCACCGTGTCCTCCGGGTGTTCCGCACAGTGGCGACACCCGGGCGAATCCTCCGCACGAATCCGGAACAGGAACTTAGCGAACTTGCCGTGTTCGGTAAGAACCTGCGTCGTGCGGAAGTTTAGAACGCCGTGAGGTCTTTCCAGCCACTCCTCAAGGATGGGCCTTATCGCCTCGATTGTGGCGCGCCCCGAACGAGGTTGCGATAGTCGCTGACGCCATTTCGCCATGAGATCCCGCCGAAGCTCTGTCCGCCAAGCCTCGACTTGTCGCGGCAGCGGAATTTCGCCCCGGCGTTGCATCTCCATGCGCTTATCGTGCATGTGTGCAAGGACTGTTGCCTCCAGATCCCATGGCGGTTGGCCAGCAAGGAGGGTTGCCGCCTCGCGGGAAATCGTTCGGTACCCTCGCACCATGCGTATTGCCATGACCCTCTGGCACGCATTCAGGATTTTAGTAAGTTAAAGTCTGTCACTGGGAGAAATTATTTACTGACTTCCCTTGCCTTAAAAAAAAAACTCTATGCTTCAAAATTATACAAACAAAAAGCTAGTGGAATTACAGTTTGAAAAATACTCTACAAGATAAGCTCAAATACAGTAGACGTTTGAAAGTTCTTTTTAAAATTTGAGAGACAAGATTTAAAAAAAAATGTAGTGCAACCATAACCGTATTTTGTACCCGACACCATTCCTTAAAACTCAGTATCTCAATCAGATTTAAAACGAGTTTTATATACAGTATAGGATTAGGCACTAGTCCAGTACACCCCTAAGGGCTATAAATCTTTGTGGTCACGGAAAAAAACACGCTAGAATAGATTGTATACTCAAAATTAAACACCTTCTTCTTGTATTATTACAATATAACTTGCTGCATTAAGCGCCTATCCATTGAACATAAATATATGAAGTATAGATACGAGTAAATATAGATTTTATAAAAAAAAGGAATGAGAAAAATCTTGGCTGGACTTTAACTTCATAGGTTCATCATCATTATCATTTCAGCCAAAAGACCATCACTGTTAGAAATAAGTCTCCCCAAGGGTCGTCTCAACGAACGGTCTTTTGTGCCTCACATCCATCGAGTTCCACGACCCTTACGAGGTCATCGGTCCACCTTGTGGGAGGCCTTCCAACGCTGTGTCTTCATATATGCGGTCGCTACTCCAAAAACTTTAGGCTCCATCGGCCGTCTGTGCCCTGCCCACTGCCACACATTGGCGATTTGGCGATTCTTCGTGCTATATTGGTTCTCCTACGGATAGCAATCATGCAAGGAAACTCTGAGCATAGCCCTTTTCATTTCTAGAAAAGCCAATCACAGAAAAAAAATTAAGATATCTAAATATTCTTTCTGTAGCAGCTCTAACACACAAATAAAATCAACTCCCATAAGTACCTTGTAAAATACTTTATCTCAATCACATTCCAAATGACTTTTTACAACAGTATGGGATTAGGTATCAGTCCAGTACACTAACGACTCGAACCCTTGCATTTACCAATTTACACCCCCGATTTGAACCCCGCCGGGGCTATAAATCCTGGTGGCCGACGAACCGCTTCCGTTTCGTACCTGTTTTCGGGTTAAACAGGGGGTTCTAATCGTCGAACGAAAATATTGCCGTATCACAACTTCTCTTCGTAATCATGAGATTTTTTTAACAAGCAAGTTGGTGGTAAGTTATTGGTGATTGTCACGCGTATGCGATGTTAACTCTCTATTTGTGGTCCTTGGGGGCGAATTGGTACAAGTGTTAACATTGGCCACGTAATTGCTGGATCGAACGTGTCTACGTTAATGTTGGTTAGTTCAAGTTTTATTTTTTCTTTCGGAATCTGAATCTATTTATGAACCTGAACCATTTGGCTCTGAACTATTTTGCATCTTTGTGTAAAATGCTTTCCAAGTACTTTTAGGGCAAGTTTCTGACAAATTAAAATTAAATTGAGAACCCGATCGCGGCACCACCTATCGGATTCAATGGTATTCGCAAACCATCCAGAAACACACAAATATACACACAAATTTACATCTAAATCGGTTGAGCCGTTTAGCAGGAGTTATAAAGATGAATATATAAAAATAAATATGAGTATGTAGGTTAGTTACCACATGGTCATTCACATATCAAGTTAATGATATTCGAAAACGAGTTTAATATACTTCAGCACAATATTCACAAAGAAACGTCCATTTGACTCTGTCAATATATGTCTTTCCGATAAAATTTTGATTGGTAACTCCCATAGTGACAATTATATTGGTATGTAAAGAAATTTTCGTTTAATGGAAAATTCTGTTTCATTTTGTTTGGGGAGGTGCTATTTATTTCTGTGTAGTATTTTATTTTCATGCTAACATACAAATTAGAAGTCCTTGGCTTGACTCACTTATTCATCAAAGCCAAGTCCTTGGACCTAGAAATCTGTTTTTTTTTTGCAGGTTTTAAGACGTAGGTGAGGAAAGAGAATATATTTTCTGAAGTTTAACACAACTTAAGAGAGTGAAAAAGCGGTTGAAATTTTATATACAATTGAAGTCGCGGGCAAAAGCTAGATTTATATTTACTTATGGTATTTATTTACCCACCAGTGTTAAAGACAGTGTCTCTTTTTTTGCATATTTAACGTCTTATACTGAACCAGAAGAAGGGTATTTTTTGTACTATATATTATTGGCAACACCGTGGTAAATTTTATTATGATTTTGTCATCGCTCTTATTTTTTAAGCTTCAGTTACTTAGTTTTTTTATTCGAATCAGTAAATAGAGCTGTAGAAAGTAACCCAGACAAACTTTGACATGGAAAGATTGCTCATAAACAAAACTCATTGCATCGTTTATTTCAAACAACTCCAGGGAATGCTTCTACTCATGAATTGGCCTCACTTTACACAGTAAAGCAATTTTAAGAGCACAGTACATACATACCTACAATAATACCCTATTAATTTGATTTCTCTAACTAACAAGGGTAGATACCCCTCTGTTTATCGTTCATCCCCTAAGTAATATGCAGTTTTTTTCCATTTACGAACAACGGACAGTTATTAGTAAGTAAGATTGTTTGTTTAAAATGAATGTAAAGTTATACCTGTTGGTAATGAAGGGATGTAAATAATTGGATGCCGAGGTTTGTGAAGGAATCCTTACCTGAAACAAATAGGAAACAAAGTATTAGTATCGTTTGTTTGTTTTCGAACAAAAATAGTTTTTAACACACAACTTTAATTTGGTGCGGATTTGATTAATTTTAGTCGTTGGAACACATCGATATAAATGTACTACGCACAAGATTGGGCATGCCGCACAATCACTTTGCTTGACTTACATGTATTGCATGCCGTAAAACTTGACTCGATGACATTAGTGCAGTTTTGCAGTATATAAGCGCTGTAAGTTTTAAAAGTTCGTAAAAAACGTCTAACAAAGACGTCATAATGAGAATTTAGCGCTACAGCGAACTTTTGTTTTAACGTTTCAGTATTTTGACAAATGGTTTCCATGAACGAGCTTGTCTATCACTTAGAATGCAAGACGATGTTGGAACATGTGTTTTGATTTAGTGATCCGCCCTGGTTTTGTTCGGGTGCAAATTATACACACAAAACCTATATTTTTATGGTTCCGTTATCTTTTAAGTAAAGAAAAAAACGGAACCCATAAAGGATCACTCTGTTGTCCGTCTGTCTGTCAAGACCTTTTATCTCGGGAACGCGTAAAGGTATCGAATTGAAATTAAAAACATATACTTAAATCTGAGGTCCTTTGAAGCTGTGAAAAAATCAAACTTCTAAGTTAACGTCAGAAAATGATACGGCCGTGAATGTCGCAAAAATCGTACATTTCGACATTCTCGAGGGAATCAAAATTCATAGGTAACCCGAGTGTTCTACATTAAGTTACCCAATCAATAAACAGTTTATTTTTTTTGTTTTGGCCACTATAATTTCTAATACAAAATAAAAATCGATGCACTAAAAGGGAAGACACTAAAGCAGAAGTTGGTTTTTTATATTTTTCCCTATTAATAAGGCCATTGAACTATAGATTAAATAATTTCGACCCTCAGCGCACCCCTATTTTGATTGACGATGCGGTTGATTGAAAAAACGAAACCCACGCACTCCGAAATTGATCCCTAGCCATGCCTAATACTTAGGGTGGACGTGATTTAAAAAAATAAGTTTAGGCAAAGGCAGGAAGTAATATTAAAAAGTAAATAGCAATCAGGAACAGAACGCCTGGTCCCTACAATGTAAAGGATTTTTATGTTTAAATGTGAAAAAAGGAATCACCACCACAAACCTTGAAAACATTACTTGCGCAATGTAGGATTTTATGGCGTCATCTATCGGTTTTAAATGTCACTTTCAACTAAGTAGTTAACAAATGGAAACATAGATGTCACTACGGGTTTTTATTTGCTTATAAGTACGGCTTGTATTTCAAATCAAAATAAAGAATTCGCATAGTTAGTCGTTAATAAAAAAAAATCTATCTTGCAGGTATGACAACAATGAGAATATTGGCATACCTACTTTTATAACGTATTACAGGTTGTATTTTATCAATTTGCGTCAATAACTATTCTTTCTGAAATGTTTCTTTAAAAAATAATTGTTTTTAAGTGCTTTTAGTTTTGTTATTATTGATAGACTCACGTTTGATCACCACGGCAGGGAATTCCACTCCCTAACTGTTCACTAATATGTTTCATTTCACAATATAAAGACCTTTGATATGGATAAGAGGTTCACGTGTAAAGTGTTGAAGTTGTATTAAATTGCGACAAAATACGAAACTTTAACTGATACACTTAAGTAACGATTACTGAGAAATTAAAAATGTTTAAAAATTAAATCAATTAATGCTATGGTGCTCTGCACTCGCGATTATGTCGCGTGTTGTCCTTGGTTCAATATTGAGGTCATGAAAAGTATTTTGTAGCCCAAGGACGTGAGATGTCCAACTTAAAAAGGAGTTTTTAAGTCAAGAGTGAATAGGTTACTTCTCGGCAAGCGTGCTCTATCGTTAGCCACATCATAGCTTAAGCTATGATGCCACTATGATGATGATGTGATGACCACTAGGTCAATCGAAAGCCTAATCCATAATCAAAATAAAAATAATGGGTGCAATGGCGGTCTTATACTGCCAGCGATATCTACTAGATAACCATAGGATAGACTATTAGAACGTGAAATCAAGCTGATTCCTTTTCGGGCGACCAGACAGTGAGCTACTCATTGCTCGTCATCCGAAAGCCAATGATTTTCAAACAAAAAGCTTGCCCAATCAAAACTGTTTGTATTAGCAAACGACAAATATTCGTATCCTCTTCATATAATCCAATGAGTTGATCTGATTTACCGAAAACCACTCAACCAACTTATTTATCCACCGAATTCTATACGCAAACTGTTCGCATGTTAGTCAACAATGCTCTAGCACTACCTACCTTAATAAAACAATCAAATTGATTCGATTGTCACTCACAAATTCAACAGTCGTTCATTAACAGGTCTGTCGAACCATCGATCGGGTCGTGTAAATACGGAGTTTGATGCGCAAACGACAAGGTCCCATGCAATTATCTAATTACTCGCAGCTCTCAAATGTAGGCGCCAGATTCTCAAACATGTAGGAGGCGCCAGCATTCACAAACAGCGGTGAAGGTACCACTAGGATTACGTTGTTTGCGCAAATTGTTGGAGTTCAAGATTTCTCTTGTTTACTCACATACTGTGACAGTGTTGTTATGCTAATTTTCGTTTGTGTTTTGTTACTGTTTCGAATTTGAGTGGGGTTTTTTGATATGTTTTAGATTATTGTGCAGTTGGTTTCGGTGAAAAGGGTTTTCTACTGACAGGGTTAAAGTAAATCGAGGCGTTAGTTTCTACGAATCCTAAATTTTCCTTATGGTATACGCTTTTTTGTGTATTCCGGAATATTTTTATCAGGCTTGAAAGGGAAAAAGAATCACTTAAAAATAGACCCTTTGTTGAATTTCCTTAGTCAACTGTAGTAGGCGCTTTTTAAACGGTTTTATTTTTGCTTGCTGTTTACTGTTGATTTTTCTTTGTTTGAAAAATTTAGTAATTAAAATTCTGCATACTTTCACGGTTTTATTTTTTTTTGTCTGATCAATTTGACGAGGAGAGTGGTATGATGACGTTAAGTACATTATCTAATTTTTTTTAAAATTTATTTATCTCAGGACCTCAGGGTCCTGGACCTTTGGAAGGCGCTTTAGACACTTTTAATGGAACGTGCTACCAAACGACGGTTATCCCTGTACAGTACGGCCGACGAATCTTGGCGCGTCTGAAGTTAGGCTCTGCGAACTATAGCGCTTGTGCTCTCGTAAAAAAATAAATGGTATAAAGGAAAATTAAAAAATAAAGTTCTTTTTTTCTAAAAATCGAGGTAATATACGCATGTACGAAATTAATTTCTTTAAGTGAACCGAATCTACCCTCCACGGGATTAAAACGACCAAAATTTAGCGGTGTATAACTCCATCCTTCTTTCTTACTCTTAAAAATAACATTCTTGATACGCCATGCAACGGCCCATGTACCTTTTGGATGACGAGACGATGAATGCATATCCTATCAACCTACATCTATAAGTAGGTATATATAGGGGATAACGAAACATTTTCGATATATACACACTACTGTAGGAAGAACTTCTTCTATACGTTCTTGGATAAATAACCTATAAAAAAAAACGCTCAATATTTTATAATCTATGCGCACGTCACGCTCGAAAGCCGGCGTTCGGTTCGGTTTTGAGTACAATGTCATTCTAAATCCAAAATGGCCAACTCCTGAAGATACTGACTACTTATTTTTTATGCACCTCCATAATACAATATATGAAATAATTGTGTTGGAAAAATACAAAAAAAAAAACTTACAAAAGACAATAAATCTAACACGGAGACCTAACCATTCTTTTTTTAAAAAAAGTCTTTGAAAATGTTTTTTTTTTTTATTATCTTGTTTTATTTTTACCTTTCTGCTGTGTCCCAAGATTCAAGGATACCTGAAGATTTTTATATCGATAGTTTTTCACGCAATGTACATTATATTGTTAATAAATATCACGTAAACAGTACTGAGCTCACATTTAATATTTTCAGTTGTCTGTCTGGTTCGTTTATTGCGAACACGAGTCATTTGGTGATGAATTGTGATAGATGGCGATGTCGGCTAAATGTTTTGCGTCTGTTATTAATTTACGTAACGAAATAATAAATATTGTTAATTATTTTTTGTTACATAACATGGATGAAATGCGAGAGTAATGTACTATGTTTAACATGTGGAACAGTGTAAGGAGGTATGTAATATGTGGTTGTGTTGGTTGTAACACCTGGTGTATTTAAATCTTTAGATGAATTGCTATGTGTATGTAAGTTGAGCTAAGAAATTTTTGGATTGTTTTTTAAACAATTTAGGTTGTTGTTAGGAGCTTTTAAAACCATTAACTTATGTAATTATCCAATTTAGAGAAGATTTAAAATGTATCGTTTAAATGAAAAATTGACGTTTTACCTTGTTTGTATGTTAGAGAATTATGATGATATTTCTAATGAGTTTAATTGTGTATATACTTACGTATCGTTACCGTATATACTTTTTGTTACCATACTGTCCAATACTGAGCTCCAATCGCAAAAAACATTACTTTACATTACTGACTAAAAACCCACTCCTGTTCCTTCGTTGTTTTTCATACTGGAGCCGAACTTTCTTTTCAGAAATCGATCGATGGTCCCAGTAGGCTTCGACCCTGCTGGGCCCCTACGGTTTACTGACAACTCCTTGAGGCGCGCGTGTAACGATTCTCGCCGTCGACGTCTTGGGCTCGGTCTGGACGTTTATCGGAAGGTCGGACGGCGAGCTACCCATTTCTCGCCGTCCGCAAGCCCATGCCTACGGTGGCAGGAAATCGGGATCCCGGCGGCGGCTAGGGCGTGAGCGCCGTTGCCTCACAGCCTCTTTTGCTAGCATTACTGCTTCTCAGCAGGAGGCGACCGCCTGTAGGCTACCCTTAAGCATTTTTTTTTGCTCAATAGACGTTGCCCCCACACGTCTATTCTAGTGTCCTGGGTGCGTCCACAAGTGTAGTTGAAAAAGGTATTGTTCGTCTAGCTACCTTCTCATCCAGACACATTCGTCTACTTACCTCCCTCAACGAAAATTCCGGATTATCCTTCAAATTTGTCATGAAAATTAACATATTTTCAGCAAATTCGCAAACGCAGGTGTTATAGTAACAACTTATACCGGATCGGGGGAAATAGGGGTGTTTGGATACCGTACCTGTATCCCATAGGGGCAAGGCGGGGTAATTGCATAATATTAACATTTATAACTTCTGGCGTATTGTATACGGGACCGTTATTATACGGAAAGCTTTATTGCTTGGCTATAGAAGTTATGTGGGGGACGACGGGAAAATTAGACCGCACCTGAATATTTCATTTTTTTTTCTTGAGGACAGGGGTTCTTAAATGTGTGGTTAATATTTTGGATAAATATTAGTTTTATATTGTACCTCAGTTATATCGAAACTGGTTTTATTATTATCGTGCTTTAGTATTTTTCTACAATATGTATGTCAAAGAAATGCTTTAATAAACAAACTAGCTGCTGCAGGTGCCTTGCCCTCTCAGTAGAAAATTGTCCCAAGAGAACATATTTCCGGAATAAATATCAGTTTCCTGTATGCCATTCTAGGACATGATCTACCCATGTGTCAAATTTCACACAAATCCGTTCAGCTATTCCAGCGTGAAGTAGTAATACACACACGCACATACGTACATTTTCACCATTGTAATATTAATGTGATAATATTGTTTTTTTTTGCGCTATTATTTATCTGAATCATTAAATTTTAAAGTGTATACTGTAAAATGCAACCCACACACACAAACAGACACACATATACACACGCACGGACGCACACTCATTCACAAACTTCAAAATAAAAACTTATATATATTGGCTTTGGATGATATTGGACTATTATGTGTCCCGTGTGTGCGTCAACAGTTTTTAATGGCCAACAAAACACCTTTAAAACTGTTAAAGAAAACGACATAAAGAAATTTAATATAACACGTAAATAAGCTATAAGAATAGCTCATAACTACAACTTTTTATTAGATATTTCCGTGAAAACTTGTCATTCAAGTTTCTTCCTAATTTGACACCCAGTAAGAAATAAAATCGTTCAAAAGTAACAATAAAACACACTACTCTATTGATATACCAGTATCGTAAAAAAAATGTTATGAATCTTAGCACTGTTAGTAAACATACTTTCATAAAAACTGGGTCAAGGTGATTGAAAAGTTTCGTCGATAAAACTTAATAGATTGCATGTTTAGGCTCAATATGATGTCCTGCCTATTCTATCGGGCCCACTTTCCTTGGCACTAAGTGTAGGCTTCTCTGTTTTATGTTACTTTATGAGGATTATTCGTAGTTGTATTCAAGGTTCTCTGTGATTTTCTGGACATTTCTTTTTACTGGAAAGAAATAACGAAGTGTTATGCTTCTTACAAATTACATGATTATGTGAGAAAATTACACTCAATTGGCTACTATAAAAAAATATTTGAAAATAAGTTTGATTGACCCTAAACCTAACGCATTAAAAGTAGAAAAAAAAGTAATACAAGACGTATCCGCATACATACTAATCACAGTCACATCTCACTCACTGATTCTTCAACGCAAAAACCCTTGAACCTAGAACGCTGAAATTCAGCACAGTTTTTCTTTTGTGACGTATACAAAGAATAAGAGAGGATTTCCCAAAATTCAACCACTAAGGGGACAAAACGGGGATCCAAATTTTATGTGGAGAAACCTACTTTCACGTGGACGAAGCCGTAAGCAGAAGCTAGTACGTAGTACAGATCACATGGAGATAAGTTTGAAAGATAAGGATGCGAGGAGTAGAGAACTGGACTATGTGATGTCGCTTGGGGGAGCTGTATCCAGCAGTAGACGTCTATTATTTGAAATAATTAGAGATTCGACTTGATGATTCAAATTGCGAAACCAAATTCACTTGTAAGCTATTTCGAGCTTAGTAATAATAATCCTTCCTACTGAATTTCGATAATGATTGTCAATCTCACCAGAGATTAGACAAGTGCGATACTATAGGCGCAGGACCAACGACTTTACGTGCTTTCTGAGGCACTGGAGTATCACACCATTGGCTTCCATACTACGGGCTGCTATTGACAAACCCCTAGTGGAAAACTCCAAAAACTTGACCTGGGAATTGAACCCATATAAGGCCCAAGCTTATTAGTCGTACTTGCAGCCATCAAACCCACAACAGTCAAAAAGTTTCATGGCAGCAAAACCGATGATAAAAGCTAGTCTAATATGACCTCTTCCGATCCCTTGCATACTTCACTCTTCAAACGGAGGATAGTTACGTACAATTATACGAACGACGAGTCGAAGCTGATACGCTGACATGAAGCTGCTCAAATTGCCGGTACATCACGACCACTCGTCACGAGGAACCGGCGGTTTTACTGCCATATTGCCGGTTGCGAAAAGTTGGGTCTTGGGTAAATAATTTAAAAGAAAGAAAAGATATGTTATTTTAGCCGTGATGGCTTAGGTTAAGGCTTCTCATGCGTAAAGTTGCGGCCCTATGTAAATGTACCATCTAGAGCTGCAGTACTGACACCCTGTGCCTCTGAAAGGACGTAAAGCTGTTGGTCCCGTTTGTCATTCCTAGATCTTTGACAGTCGTTATCAGGTAGTCAGATGCCAGAAAATCTGACCATCAGTCTATCCAAGGAGTATCGTGTTGCTCAGTAACTGGATTGTGAAGGTCAGATAGACAGTTACTTCGTGTATTTACACATTCAACCGCGTCCAGCTAGCCTGGAAGCCAAATTACTCGTAAATTGATCTGTAAAATTCTGCAAACGATAGGGAGGTACAGATGTCAAATGAAGATATAAAAAAAAAAGTTTAATTTCAAGTAACAAGGCCCTCCGCTAATAGTGTAGTTACTTCATTATAAAAGTGTTTTTTTTTTTATCGTCTTTAGATTTTAAGGTGGAGTATTACTAATCAATTTAATTAGATCCTGTACAAATGAAGTTAAGACTTTACTACTTATTACACTGTATAACTTTTACGCTACTACTAATTTATGGGCTGTATAAACTTTAATGGGTTTATGACGGTGTATGTGTCTGCTTTATGCGGTCTATTTATTGGCATGGCCCGAAAAATCGTTAAACTTGTGTGGCAGTGGACAAGGCACATTGCTCAGAGAACTGATGGTCAATCGGGCTGAAAGGTTTCTGAAAAGTCTCGTAAACCTCCATTAAAAAGGGAGAATCCCTGCAACACGATGAAAGTTATGTCTGGTCCAGGCAATTGCCCGATAGTTGCCGTTTTATTAATTGTAGCTGTTTTATTAATTTATTGAGATAATAACAAGTCCTCACTTGTAAAGAATAGATCAATAGATATATTTATATATATTCTAATAGTGCTTAGAAATAATACCACGAAACAGGGTTTTGAAATAGTTCAAATGTAGCGTCATAGATGTTACTACACTGATTTTGATTAACTGATGATAACTTAGTTCGGAAAAATAATGTTATTGACAAGCAATTGACAGTTTTCCGCACTAGTGCAGAAAAGTGCGCGTGCTCGCCCCCGTCACACGTAAAATAGTTCTACGGCTACTACGGACTAATCGGATTCGGATCGAAACTGTGTTGCAGAGGGTAATTTAATTTCTGTATCAGGTCCTTGATTCAACTGTGCAACTACGGTCTCGACAGATGGTTATCGAGGCCATCAGGTCGTTGGCGGTAACGACAAGGGCACAATGATAGTAGAGTGGTTGAGTTCACATTTCATATGTGGAAAATTTCATTTGCATGATGCCTCATTATTGTTGTGAATAAATATAGCTGTGACGTAGTCGTAGACTATGAACTTCTTTAACAATTTTATGGTTAAGTTCTGCATTTTTGATATACAGAGCTTTTTAGGCATAAAAACCCTCTGAATCAGACACCTACTCTTCTGAGTAAACATTTTTCATTTATTTAGGGATCATGTATACAAGTGCTACATCAGTGTACTCGTATTTAATGCAACAAGGCATTATTCAAATTTAATTTTATTCCAGTACAAAAGTAAGCATCAAAAATTTCTTCTCACGTAAACTCCACACGTTTTGTGGTGGAACCGCTGTCGAACGAGAGCGGAGGTCGCCGATCGCTGTTAAGATTGTCCGGCCACAAGTTCACCCTTCATTGTCCCGGCGATGTTGGCAAATGTTATTGTCTGCACTAGGCTTTATTATAATGTTGAGATCTTACTTTGTGTGTTAGGATGAAAACCAGTTAAATAAAAACTTGTAAAAATAGTGAGTCTGGTTTTGGTAGAGAAAAATAAATGGGAATTTTGTTACTTACTGCAAATGTTCATCTGAACAATGCCATATTCTTGATTGAAGTACAATACGCGGGATATAAGTTGAACCATAATGGCTATCGACCTTGAATGCGCAGTAATATATTTTCAGGTCTCA
Source organism: Leucania comma (assembly GCA_958295575.1). Lineage (NCBI taxonomy): Eukaryota > Metazoa > Arthropoda > Insecta > Lepidoptera > Noctuidae > Leucania > Leucania comma. The sequence continues at coordinate 21,762,841 of OY282467.1, read as the reverse complement.
ATCGAAGTGGGAGCTGCGCGCAACCATATGATAGTAATGACGGTCATTTTGGTTCAACTTATTTCTTGCTAACTAGCTATAGATATTGTGATAATAAAGGAGATCAGCAAAAGCGTATGGTCCTGCTAGGGCCACTAAGAAGTTTTTTGAAAGAAAACCCATGTCCCTGGAACGCAAAATACAACGTGCAAATTCACTTGTGTTCCATACACAGGTGAATACAGTCAATAAAAGTGTGGCACTCCCGCTCGTTCTTCCTAGAACGGGACAAGTTATTTGATTAATGATTCCCATCATAAAAAATAGACTTAGTGACGATTCGGAAACAGTGTTCGAATCGACACATTATATTTTCAATATTTTTTTACTGTCGATTTGGACACTACCAAAATTAAAGCCGTTTCGTAGGTAAATTCAGATAAAACAAGTTTTGTAAAAGTCTTTAAAATGTAGCCTAAAATAGTTGTAATAAAACTTTTTTCCCAGATATTATATTTTAAAACTTTCGTTTTAACTGTAGGTACAAAACAGTGAGTATCCGAATCAGAGAAAAAAAAATAGAAAATAAAAAGTATCTATTCGGACATTGTGTCCAAATCGTCAGTAAGTAAAAAAATACCAGGAAAACAGTTTCAACAAAACATATATAGCTACGTTAAGCTAGATGCCTACCCATGTATCGTCTAATCCAGCCTTTTAATTATCGAGGGCAAAGTCAAACGGTATCCTATTTTCCGAAAGATATCTTCGTATTAGTTAGGCGAGTTCCTGCTAAATTGTAAGGATAAGATGGAGGTCACATGACGCAAGATTAAGTCGATTGGTGATGTCTGGCAATGCTATAAGGGTTTTTATATTCGGAAAAATATTTTTGTCTTTGTTTTTTGTGAAAAGTGTTACACTTTCCTTGTAATAATAGTATGTTTCTTTTTGTATTTCTGTGTCCAGTAACTTTTGATGTCGTTATGTAGGTTACCAGCCTCCCTAGCTAAGTTACAATAGTTTCGTTTAGCGTGAACGCTTGGAGTTGGCCACGCCCCCAATTCCTTTGTTCTGACATCGTCATCTCAATGCTGTCACGTGGTAGCGTTCACGCTAAACGAAGCGATCGTAACTGGGCTAGGGGGGAAGCTTTTTTGTGTAGGAATCTTTGGCTATATTTTTGACGTGGAATTGACTTCATTGAATGCCAAAGGAAGGTGGACGAAACGTGGCCGCGTGGCATATCACCGAAGCGATAGAATGACTGATCAAGGCGGCTATTGACGGCGTATTGTACGAGTGGGCCTGGATGACTGCCAGCGAGTAAAAGCGGCGGGCAGTCGTAAAGCGTACTCTGACAGCTTCAGGAGAGCTACCTTCATGATACACTCTGGTAAGAGTGATACGACCAATAAGAAGAAGAAGAAACCATCAAAAAACTTGACGGAGGAAGTGTTAGACTTTTACTGACTAAAACCCACAGTGTATCTTCAGTTGCTCTTTATTGTGAGGGGTGGGATAACCAGGTTTGTTGTGACTACCTACCTACAAGCACTGTTAAAAGTATACAAATGACAGCCGCCCCGGGACCAATAGCTTAACTAGCTGTGGAGGCTTGGAGGACACAATCTAATAAGAGGGTCACCCATCCATAGATTGACCTCAGCAGGTGTTGCTTAAACTTGAAAATTTCCAAATACGACAGTTATTATTTTAGCCACGGACTCTATTTACAAAACAATATAACTTATATAATTGTATCATGCTACGAAAAGCCATAACTGTAACCTCACCCTATACAGTACTTGTAAACCGACTAAACACAGTCGTCCCCGCGGGACCGACCTATGTTATCTTACGAGCTCCAGTTAGATTAGTTCTCGTTCTTATTATTGGAAATATCGTCTGCCCTATTATGTGCCGTTGATTTGTCCGGATAATAACGTGTCCGGGAGACTATGGCTGATTTATTAACGTCTCTGGAATGTTTTTTGTTACTTCTGAGAGTTGAGAAGTCCGTGTTATTGGTGTTTGTTACGTAATTCAGAAGCTTTGTGGAACATTCTTGTGAGTTAATGTTAGTTTTTTTTAGCTGACTGCATTAGAATGGTTATGTTTTTCGAGCGTGTGTATAAAAAGTGACTGTGTCAAGAAACTTGACAGTAAAAGCAACTAAAAAGTTCGGAATAAGGCGCTTAACGGTGTGTCCAGACCTGGCAAAGGCGCCACGAATGCGCCGCTCGCGAGCCACTTGCAAACTGCACGTGTGCATTTCATGTTTGCCGGAAGCCCCTGCGCCGCCCGTGCGCCTCTCGCGTGCAAGCTATGTACGTGCTGTACTCGAGCGGCACAGGAGGTGCACGCGTGCCCCCCGAAGTACACCTCCCTCGCCCATACAACTCATAGTTCAAACGCGAAAAAAGCTACGTCCATACAAGCTGCACGCGCGCCTCACTCGAGCCTTGCGGGAGCTGCACTAGAGCGGTGCATCAAACTTAAGCTGAACTGCACGCGAGCAGCATGCACGAGTTCGCAAGCGGTTCGCGAGTGGCGCATTCGCAATGTCTGGACGCTCGAATAAGCAGTCTGATGTAGTTGATGTTGTCCAATCTATGATTGAACTAAAATTAATTCCACCAACTGCTGCAGACTTTTGTTGTTTTTAGCGGTCAGGTTTTTTGATGCTCTTGACTTTTTTTTTGACGTAGGTGAATTATTCATCACTATTATTTCAGCCAAAAGACGTCTACAGCCTTTCGTCCTTATTGACCATTCCTTATGCGAGCAATGTACCATGTCCACTGCCACTTATATTGCTATATTTATGTGAAATAAACTTTGTCATTTTTTCTACTTAGTTGACAAAATCTTTGATTTTCTTTTTCTCCCTGATTAGCATGAAAATACCCAATTTATTTCATTCCACGATCACAGTTACTTATCATTCTAAAATTCAAATGAGCTCATCTCAATAACTGAACAACTTTGATCTTAGTAAAACACCCACAAAAAATATCAAACAAATAAAAGGAAATTGGAATTCTTCAAAAGTCCCATTATTTCAAGACAAATAAAAATTTACAGAATTAGCTCCTTCGAATATCGATGATGGTGGAATTGAACGTGAAACGGAACGCAAAGCAAACAGTTCTCGATCTTAGGGTATTAACAAAAGATTCCCCTATTCGATTAAACCGAACGAAATAAAAAAAGGAGCCACCCCATCTCTATTTCATAATTTGCATCGTAGACGCAAATAAATTTAAAATATTGCTCTGCGAAACCTTAATTTTCCCTTTCTGATGTTCCAATCAATCTTCGGTATGCTCATGGGGAGGGTTTCCGATGTTTTTCTGAACACACAGATAAACATGTTGGTCGTTTGAATTGGAAAAGTTTGGTGCTTTACGTCAAAAATTCAAGATCTGCATGGATAATCACCCTCGAAAGAATGTCAGTATTAAGTTGGCGATATATTTGCTTACTGAAATGACAACTAAATAAATAACATACGATGCGCGTCTATTGGCTGTGGGGGATTGGGAGTCGGGTTTGTGGCTTCAGGCACTTCCGTCATCCACCGCTGGCTCTATGATGGATGACGCCTCGTTTCGGCTCGCAACTTGTTTACGCTTAGGCGCACATTGTGTTGCTTCACATCAGTGTCACTGTGGCGAAGCTGTCGGCAGCCTCGGACACCATGGCCTGTCCAGCTGCAGGAGTGCAGGCTGCATAGCACGGGACGCTAGCATCAATGACATTATTCGTCGAGCTCTTGTCACCACCGGCGTACCTGCCGTATTAGAACTTAATGGCTTGGTACGTGACGATGGGACGAAACCAGATGCTATGACGTTGGTGCCGTGAAAGGGTAGGCCTCAGGTCTGGGACGCAACTTGTGTCGATACCCTTGCGCCATCCCATGGCTCGGACCGATTACCGAATAGCCGGAAAGCGAGCTACACATTGCTCGCCGAAGTTACCAAGGTCCTGGAATGCTACGGGCAGCTGAAAGAACACAAAAGATAGTGGATTTTCGTCAGTAAAAGTCTGACACTCCTCTTCCCACAAAAAACGCGAGATGTTAAAATTGCCCACATCAAAAAAAAAAAAAAAATGCTGCAATAGAAATTGGTGTTGTACCCAGCGAACTATTTTGAGCGATATTAGCGAAGCTTTCAAATCAGGTTTGACTGAAATTCAAAGCCAAACTTCACACAATACATTGTTTGAAACAATTTACTAAGTAGCAAGTCTCTATTCATAGAAATGTTTGATTGTTCATGTATCGGTACCTTCTCTAAATAAGTACCCTTGATTACAACAATGTTTAAAATAGTTTCAATTGTGGCAATTTCTATCGCAGTGTAATTTTCTTTCAAGATTGTACCTTTCAACTTGGTCCTCTTTAACTATTTACCCCTTTTACCTTTACAATATTTGACTGGCCTGTTGGTCTAGTGGTCAGTGGCCCTAACTGCTATTCCGAAGGTCGTGGGTTCAATTCGCACCCAGGATAAATGTTTGTGTGGTGAGCACGATCACCTTGTGGGAGGCCTTCTAACAATACACCTAAATCAAATTATAACAAACTTGACGTGAAAATATTTATTGCCTGTATTTTGCAAAAATTACCTGCTGTATCTTACATTTTGGTTGAATGCTTTCATTGAACAACTCTTTTGTATCAAAAATTTCGTGTTCCAAAGCGTTTGTATTTATAAATAGCAATTTTTGAGTGAGGTCACTTTTGTTGTAAGGGTGCAAAGTGTTTCCAATTTACATAATAGTGTAATTTTCTTTTTTGGTTTTTTCTTAAAAAAAAATGTGTTTTCGCACACTAGGAATAACTCCTGTGTTGTGGGTTTTTTTATGGAAAGTAAAATCATCAAATGACAAATCCCGCCCATGGGTGGGGTGGGAGATAGTGTCAGGATCTTACTGACTAAAAACATACTCCGTACCATTCATTGCCTTCGATCCAGGGCCCCGGGGTTCATTTTCACCAAACCCATGGTTGTGGGTGCGTTCACAAACATGTCACATATACAAGACACACAGACACGGAAAATCTATCTGTAGGTCTTAGAAACATGTTCCATCACAGAGCCAGCAATACTGACAAAATTATGCTTTTACACCTACTCTATCACGACTATTCTTTAACATGGCCCATACATAACCACATTTAAGTGTACCGATGTAAACGATTGCCATAGCCCCAAGCTAGGGCTACCAACCGATCATTTCCAGCGATTCTATCCAGTGCCCCTACTTACACTGTCACTATTTATTCATTATATCTTTAAGCTAACACGTTTCGCAGAATATGGCTTCCAGCTGTAGTGATTGGTAGCTATTAAATGAAGGGCGGGAGATAAGGAGTCGCTACATTGTATACGTTTGTAATGGAGAAATCGGGCTTGAGATTAAAATCGATTTTGATTAGCAAACATTTTCAGAGTTGTTAGTCAAAAAATGTCAACCCTAGAAAAACCGCGTCGTGGGGCTTTTTGGACCGGTGCCGTGGTCCCAGATTACATCTATAAATATAATAACTATTTATGAGGAGAATTTTGGGACCAAAAAAACAAATAAAGTTATGTCTTGACAGTACAGTTAATCATGTTGCATTCTTGTTACACTAGTACTTCGACTTTTTTTCTTGTTATTCCAAAATACTACTCAAAAATAATTATTTATTGTTTTTTTTTTAAGGCGAAATCCGGTCAAGATATGTTAAAAAAAAATAATACTTATACTACCGAGTTTCGGTCGAGACTCTTTTTAAAATAAAAAAAAAAGGTTTGTTCATCACCGAGATCGCGATTCAACACGTAACATCAGAATATTTTCAACAAAACTTTATTACAATACAAACACAATTTCCTTTCCATCCCCTACAAAGATGACAATCTTAATTCTACAATAATCCCTGATATCGGTCAAAGAACATCAAAATATTACTACGGAACCACTGCGAGGGAATTTAAATCGGAAATCAAATAAAATTGCGAATTCTGAACGCGTCCCCTGCTGACAAGGAACCCTGGGTATGTTACTGCTTCCCCAAGACGTGTCACTGTACAGTGATGTTTTTGAATGACAAGTACCTAAGGTTTTTATGGCTGAAGCCCCTTGTTTGGCCTTTTGATGAAGGTCACGCGTTCCCGAACAGAATAGGGGATTACGGTTACTTGAGCTTGCTTGAACAGCGGATTTCTAAAGATGTGTTTTTGTTTTAGGTTCTTTGTTATCACAAACTGTTTGAAAGACTAGCACTTGATTATTAACACTTCACTTGCTTAGTATACAAAACTTTCGCTTACACACGTGTATGTTTTATTTTATGGTAGGTAAAATCATCAAATGACAAATCCCGCCCTTGGGTGGGATATTGTCAGATTCTTACTGACTACAAACCTACCCTGCTCCTTTCATTGCCTTCGCCCCAAAACCCCGGGTTTCATTTTCACATAACCTTTGGCCCCAGTAGGCTTCGGCACTGCTGGGCCTCTACAGTTTGCTGGCAACTCCGGACAGACGGACAGCGAGCTACTCATTGCCCGCCGTCCGCGTGTGTTTATGTGTTTGTTACTCGCCTTCACGAACTATCGCGGTCATTTTTGCCTGATTACTTAAAAAAATTATTCGCTTGAATCCTGCGGCGCGGCGCCAAACAAAACCCTTTGCAGTTTTCGTTTCGAGTGCAAGCAAAAATGAACTTATCGGTAGTCAGGCGGAAAAGTCTTTGATAGTACTAATGGCTGAACGAATATATATGATATTTGGCACACGGATAGACTATGTCTTATAATTGTACATAAGATACTTTTTATCCTGGGTTTGTGTTCTTTTGGGATAATTTTGCGCGGGTGGAGCCGCTAGTGATTACTTGATTTTTTTTTCACTGCAACATTATCATGGACTGATTTTAGGGTTGTATGCGAGACGCATAGAACTGTTAATTGCGGCGACACTTGAACGGTAAAAATAAACTGAACCTAAATCTAACAGTAGACGTATTTTGCCTGAAATGATGCTGATCATGACATCATTTTCTGAAATAAAAACAACTAATTTTACTATCATATAAAATAATGACAAAGATCAAATACCTATTTGCAAAGTAACTAGGTAGATTACAAATTACATTTCAGCATATATACACAAGTAAAACAAATAAATCAAATTGGCATTTACATCCCACGTATCCAATTTGCTACATGAAACGGATTTTTCTTCGTGAAGATATCATTATTGTTGACATCACATTTATCGAGTAACAGAACAATCCAAGATTTTTAATCTGCTTTTCCCATTGGCTGGTATCTTTCAAAATGGCGCTGATACCGCTGAAATAACAAAAAGAAGATCAGCGTTTATGAGCTCTTTGGAGTCGAATCGTTTCAGTAATTTCTCCCCTATTCAGATACCTTCCAACGATTTGATCCAAAATCGCTGACTACACTGTTTAAATAATTTGAAAAAATATTAAAGAAGGCACTTTGTTCGTTTGCTATTTCATAATCTTTATAATTGGGACTTTAATAATAATTGTCTAGTTAAGAAAATTGTTTCTACAAAAAATGTTATAGACGATAGATTTATTTACTTTTCTTTTTTTTCTTAATTTTCCAAGTAACTTTTAAATCTTCAGAAAAAAATTGAATCCCGCAAACAAGTACTTAATGTAACAGGACTAGGTATTCAAGATTATTTATTTTTCTGGAACATGAGTATATAATAATATTTATACACATAAATTCAAGATATTATTGTATAAAGTAAGCTACTTTCATACTTGCCATGTCAAAAGTCATAAAACGATTTGCATTTTTCTTTCATGCAATAATTAAAAACAATCATAAAGCAAAAAGTTCTAAATTCAAAAATTGATTTATTAAAAAAATCATAATCAAAGATGGATAATTAATCATTTAAGCAAATCAGGTTTTATAAACTAGCAGCTGAAGCCTTAAACAACCATAGAGCTGTTATTGATATCATTCAATTTCGCGATATAAAGACTAAAGCAGCTATTATGTTAAGCTGGTCGGGTAACGTTGGTCGTGATCGTATCGCCGTGCCACCGTCGGCTACTGACGGACTTTCCGCCTACCGATCTGCGCGAACAGGAAATTGAATGGAGTTGTCGACGTAAATTTTATTTGATGAATATGTTTTGTTGTATTTTATGAATGTTCGACGAAATTCGGGGATAGTGATGTTGCAGTTTTCGTAGCTGATAGAGTTTGATGAAAATATTCTGAGTCACTATATACATTTTTGTTTTGGGTTGGGAAGTTGTCAGAAAACTTCTTCCCATTTGAGTGGAACGAGACGCGGTGTTAGATTTTTACTGCCTAAAATCCAGTCCGGTTTCTTTTGATACAATTTGCGTGCCTCTTTCGAACAATTCAGCTTTTGAATTATTTTTGACGTAACCACAGAATGTGCAGTACAACTAGCTATACTGCACATTCTGTGGTTAAGTTGATGCAACGATAAAAAAAAAAACAACTTACAGCAAAAAGAATAACAAGACATAACATGGACACGATCTTAACCTAGAAAAAAATAGCAAAGACAACTAGTACATCTAATCCCCCGAGAATAGCCTTAACAATCCAGTGCTCGAGCAATTGGTAGCATCTACAGAGTACCTAGCCTGTAAGCTGGCCAATCAATATAGTGGCTGCAATTATGTTAATGCACTGCCCTAGGCCGCGAGTCCAGGCGCAATTGAAAATGTAAACGACCGCTGCACACCTCTACCAGTCCATGATCGCCTGGTACTCAGCCCTGATGTAGCCGTTCAGTTTTAGATGGTCATAAACAAAAGCGAGGGGCGTGGGAGAAAATGATCATTGCCTTTCAATTTATTTCCAGTTTTCGTACTGAAATTTATCTGAGGCCAGATAATGGAGGTGCAATTGGTAGTTTACTGTAAATTTATGATTTCATTTAGTGAAGTATGTTGGGTTGCGTTACGTTGCGATTTCTGTGAGATAAGCTTAATGAGCTTTACAGTTATCCCTCACTGGGACTCTATCCTCTTCTCTAGGAAAGGTAATGGGTAGTAATCCAACACGCGGGCCCCGTGCGGTTTGGATAAGTCACATGTCTTCGAATTTGTGGTTCTAGGATATGTCGGTTTCCTCATGGTGTTTTTCTTAACCGTTTTAAGAGCAGTATAGAAAAGCAACCAGTAGCAGTGTGTGTGCCCTTGTAATGTTCCCAGGGCTGGGACTCAGGCCTCCTCCCTATGAGATGGAATCCACCACGCGGGCCCTGTGCCGATTTCCTCACGATGTTTCCCGTCACCGTTTTCAGAGCTAGCAGTGGTGATGACATAAATTACACTACTGCACCGGGCTGGGTTTGAACTCGCGACCTACAACTCGTAAGTCTGGGCAGTTACCACTGGGCCACTACTACTCTACCAGTAGCAGTAGCAAATCACTACATAGTATAAAACAAAGTCGCTTTCCGCTGTCTGTTTCTATGTATGCTTAGATCTCTAAAACAACGCAACGGATTTTGATGCGGTTTTTTTAATAGATAGAGTGATTCAAGATTTGTACAATACATGCACAATATATTTAATATCATCATTGCACCCATGCAAAGCTGGGGCGGGATGCTAGTAGAATATATTACATAAATGTTTGTATAATTTCCACACTAAGCACAAAAATGTCGTCCACATTTCCTTGCGCTTTGCTAAATAATTTTAATTAAAACTAAATCTTGTCTTCACATAAGGAACTAAAATTGCAACAATGTAAATATTTCCTAGTAAAATTATGAAACCCGTATAACATTTTATGTTATTATCAAGTGTGTGCGCTAATTTTAGTTCAGTGTAACTGTTATACTCGATGCTTCTAGGGAACAATAAATGATGGCTATTTATAACCAAAGTGTTGTATTGATTGTATCGACGGGTATTGCCTGAAGCTATTGCTCACGAGAACTAATCATAACGCCAGTGATATAAGCTATAAGTTATGTACGTTAGCTTTTGCTTGATTAGTGTAACCTATTCTTATTACCAAGTAGATAGATATTGATAACCTATCAAAAATTTACTAAAAACCTGGTGGAAACAAACACTTTATTGTTTTTAATCAATTAAAAAAAGAAGAAAGATTCCATACTATAGTTTTAAAATCGAGCAATACGCCAACAAGATAACGTTTCTTGTGAGGGAACCCCTTTTAATTTTTAACTTTAATTTAATTTATCTAAAGAGATTATAGCGTAGCGGGAATTCTGTGAAAATTAAAACTTGCTACTTCTTACGGTTTATGAGATAGAGCCCGCTGACAGTCGGACGGACAACGGAGGTTTAATAATAGAGTTCCATTGGCACTATTCGGAAATTAAATCTAAAAAAAAGAAGGAGACTCTCAATTCGGATTAGTGATTTATTTTTCTAGAATATTGACAACGATACACAAATCATTAAAAAAAAAACTCACCTAACAAGTTAATACAGCCGTTAATAGATTACAACTTAAATAAGACTTTCAAACATAGGTTCCTAAACGGCATATCATCCATTTTAATAACTACGTTACCTAGCCTACGTTAGCCTGCTAGCTGCAGGCAGGCAGGGTCGAAGCCTGCTGGGGTCAAGGGCCGTTTTCTGAGAGGAAGGCTCAGCCCCGGCATGATAGGCAACGAAGGAACGGGGTAGGTTTTTAGTCAGTAAGCGTCTGACACTACTTCCCGCTCCACCCAAGGGCGGGACTTGTCATTAGATGATTTTACCTACCATAAAAAAAAAACTTCGTTACCTAAAACAGAATCCCTAAGCCGACCCTAGATATTGAAACATTTAAACGTCTCATATAATCTGTCACTGCCTAAACTAATAACCCAGGGTACCTATTAATGAAGGAAAAAATCTAATTACAGCATAAAATTAAAGGCCGGTCAGTCGCCTGGCCGTGGCGTGTCTGTGGCGTTGCTTGTCCGACGAACAGTAATTAAAAGAGGCGAGAGTTTTTTTACTAGTGTGTCAGAAAAGTCTGCGAAGTCCCTTTCCGAAGGGGGAAAACCGGTTTGACTGGAATTGCGCGAAGAAAACGGTTTTTGGTAGGGGATTAATTAAATAAATCCTTATTTGTTTTATAAATTGTGAACGGCAGTGAGTTTATTTATTTTTATTTTATTTCTATTTTTTCTTTTCTGCCTTTTGAGTAACTTTGTAACAGACTGATTGGATGCCGTTATAAATTAAAACTAGCTTTAACAGTGGCTATGTCTGCGTAAAAGTTTTTCTATACAAATTTTGGACTACTGTTTCATCACTCTAAGGAGTGAATTTTGAGAATTTCTCTCTTAGTCCTCACAGTTCAGTACACTCCTAGTTCCATTAATTTCGACTGTGCGCTGATACATATGTCACTCAATTAGATTCTCCTTTTATATATAGCGTGACTGATAATTAGTGAACGATACTTGAACACGTGATTGTAGTCATGATAACAAACAACTTTTACTATGGGACCAAACCTGAAAACGGGAAAAAAAAACAGCCAAGTTCAGTACATTTATGTTCGCCTAACTGGTCAAAATGTACTGAACTTGGCAGATTAGGGTTCTTCCCACCAATTTTCAGCCAAATCGGTTCAGCCGTTTTTGTGTCATAAATATATGAGTGTAACTAACAAGACTTGCTTTTGTATATATTATATAGATATAGATAGTTAATGCCGTGTTCTATCTTTTGACAAGCTATCGATAGATGGCGCTGTTTTCAAAATTTTTAGTTTCTTTGGTTTTTGGTGTAGGGGAGCATTATTGAGTCAAGGAAATGTTATTTGCGAAAATTGGACATTCAACTTTATTGAACTTAGTCAAACTATGCCTCAACCTTTTGACCGTCACAGTCATGTATACATGACAAAGCAAGATGCGTAACAGCCTAGACGCTCCGTGTTTTAAAAAGAACGCCATTTTTCCCATACATTTAGATTTATGTACAGATTGTGTAAATTTTTGTGCACAATAAAGTTCTATCCTATTCTATCGAGAACTAGGTCGGATATATATGTACCTGTAGTACGGTACTTCCGATCCCACAAGACAGTACTTCAGAGCAAGTTGCTGATGGATAACTCTGGCTACAAGCTTGTAGCTACGCCAGTATTCTCTGTTAGCTAGACGAGAACAACCAGATAGAATGTGGTGAATTCATACTCCTGTACCACGTTATGCCCGACAGATGTCAACCGTGCCGTCTTTCACAATAAATCTTTAATAAATAAACGGTAATAAAGAGACAAGGATTGATATTACGGCCCGGACTAAGCGTTTTGCCTCGTTGTTTATACCACGTACATTGGAAGGATTGGAACAATTTGTCTGCTTCGGTCTTGCCGTCCGATTATAATTTAGGTGTCTTCAAGGCTAAAGTGAGTAGGCTCTTAATATACTAGTGCGATTCGAAATCAAAAATTGCAGCGCTGCTTACCATCAGGTGGGATCGCAGTAAAGTTCTGATTTAGATTATTTAGATGAAAAGTGAATTTTGAAAAAAATTAAATAAATGACTAAATGTTCCGAATGCACAACAATAGAAGCAATGTGTATTTTATAATTAAAGCATTATACGAAATTGTCTCAGTAACAAATAAATCACGGGATCATTTCCCATGGGGGCCGTAAGGTAATTAAGGGATTACATGTATCAAAAGGTAGGGATGCAACCAACATACTCTACGATAACTGCTATGCCTAACGAATGTGGTACACATACATGTTTCCGTTGATAAGTGTGTAGATACGACATCAGTCAACTGAATAAATAATTATATATATTATGTACCTATTTTGGTGGTGAAGTAAAATTGCGGTTTTGGTAAATTATGAACTACATGGGTTCCATTAACTTTCAAAGGCGGATTGTGTATTCAATATTTAAGAAGCAGGTAGAAAACTGTTGGTCAGAAAAAAGTCCTTGGGTCAAAAAAACAGTGCGTTAGAAAAAACCACAGGTCTCGAAAATCCTGGCCTATAAAAATGCAAGGTTAAACAAGTGCAGCAAACGTAGGTCAGGAAAAAGGGTCAGTTCTTGAAATCTCTGGCTTACAAAAAATGTAGTGTCTAAAAATTATGAAGCAGAAAAAAAAATCATATAGCTGGAAAATCCCTGGTTTGCAAAAAACGCAGGGTTAGAAAAAAAACTGTGGGTCAGCAACAACCGTGAGACAGAAAAAAACGTAGGTCAGTAAAAGCCATCGTAGAACAGTACGATGGATATAAAAAAATATTTTTGTCGGAAAATTATTCAACAAAAATACTTTCAAGTCCATGATAAACTCTGAAAAGTAAACAAAAACAAAATGAGACCAAAACTGCGCAATTAATAGGATAAAATAAATAGTCTCAACGCTTGTCGTGTTAAACTGAAGCTCCCTTAAGCTCGGCTTATCACTGTCAGAGGAGCAACTAACTGTAAGTCAATAACTGAAAGTTTAACTAATTAACGAGGGGAATGTAGATCCTTCCGCCATATTTGTATTTATTTAGCGTGTTTAGACGTTCATTAAAAATTTTAGTTCCAGATAAGTTTGTGGTTGATCTTTACAAAAAAAGTATACATTAAGTTTCGTTTACATAATTTCAATTTTTTTTTTTTGTTGATGTGCGAAATCTTCTAATCACTCCTGATCTAGAGTTGAGCGAAAGGGCGTGTCAGATTTTTACTGACTCAGAATTCAAAAGATTTTTACTCCTTCAGGTGCCTTCAGCGTTTTAGGAATACGGCTTTCCTTTTCAGAAGTTTTACCATGGCCGTATTCCTTCCTAACCGCAAACAACATTACATTACCGTATTTAAATAACCCAATCTATAAAACCAACATTATAATTGACCTACTAAACTCGCTTTTCAGATCCATATCAATAAAACATATAGAAAATGAGTTCCGTAACAAAACCCGATTTATAACCGAACAATGCCGAACGAGTACGCCGAAATTATCTCGTTTTCAACACAATGCCCTTATGTCGAATCAACAATTGACAATGTCACATGCAACGTACGGAACATTCTACATAGTACAACCAACAAAAGGGGGATTTTGCTCAAATAAGCGCACTGATCGAACATTCTCACGTAAGATGAAATCTATGTATTTTAATCAGCACACGAGTCCTCGAAAGGCAATTTTGAAAACGCGCACGTTTACGTTAAGCTAACCTCGGATTTTTGATGACATCGACCCGTTTACCAGCCACGTTTGCTGGATAGAACGTCTGAGCGTTACCTACCTCGCATTTTATGGTAGTTCGTATGTTTCATTATTTAAGGCATACTCTGCCATTTTGAGTTTTAGCTCACCTGTTCCTAATAGATTTTGTGAACTTTGAAATTGTAAAGACTAGAATTAATTTAAGATAACAACCCCTTTTCATTATCTTAGTCTAAGTTTAGTCCGCTTGAAGTACTAGGACTGACCCTAGATACTATTTCATGATTAAAATTTTATCTATACATAAACACGAGAAATATATTGCTTTAACGTGGGAATAAGACGGCTCTTGCATTTCACTTGTGTCAAATAGTTAGCTATTTAACTATGTATGTGTTTAAGTATTTCTATGTATGCAAAACGAATTTCCAATAAATACCTTGCTCCATATCGATGAAAGTAAATCGAAACACTCATAATACAGTTCTCAGTATCGAATGCAATAATTCCCGAATTCCTATGCGATTCCATAAAGCAAAAAGATCAAATTCCCTTTGTTTTATAACAATAATTGACACCTGTTTATTACCTTTATTGATGTTCTCATTTGTTGAATATTTTTGACAGTTACGTACCTGAAACAAATAAATTTATTTTTAATAAAAAAAAATCAATAATAATGACGAGTCAACATGATTTCAACACAATCATATTTAAAAATAATGTTAATTCTGATATGACAAAGATCATCCTAACAGTAATCATAGTTTTCATGAATCATATCCTTCGCGGTTTCATAATTAATGATTTGATATATATCATAGTATTTATTAGTTTATAATATTATCATATATACGAATTTTATATTATATATTATTTGAAATATTGGTTATTTATTTATTGTGCACACCTACCACAGTTTTGTCTTTTTAACCCAAAAGTTGACTGGTAGAGAATGCTTTGTTGCATTAAGTCCGCCTATGTACCACTATTGTACATGAAGATTAAATAAATAAATAAATAATTCTCACGAATAACGGACACCAATCTTTAATTGTAATACTTAAAATAAAATCATAAAAAAACCGAGCAAGTGCGAGTCGGACTAGCGCACTGAGGGTTTCGTAAAAATATAACTATGTAAATAATTCGTTTCCCAAATCGAGTCTGGAAGATTTTTCCAAATGGCAATAAAGTAATTAAATTCCACAATCAATCAATTGCAAATTTATTTAATTTTTTAAACTATTTTCGTTACTTTTCTATGTGAAGACCTTGCTTTTTATCAAATTTCAGGATTCTAGGTCAACGGGAAGTACTCTATCCGTTTGATTTCCTCACGAGCGTCAAAATATACGCCATAAACGGCCTTATCTTTAGATTACATAGCTTTACATGTTTAATTTAAATTTTTGCACCATTTCAAGGGATTTGATATTGATTTCTTTTTAAAACCTTCAAGTGTTCCACAGAAAAAGGGTCTTGTCCTACGGATAAATGAAGACCAAAGTGATCTTATAAGGTTTCCGTTTTTGCCGACTGAGGTACAGGACCCTAAAAAGTACATTGTAAATAAATAGACCGTGTATTTACAATAACCGTCGTACTTTTAAAATATCTAACCTTTAATATAATAAAAGCCAAAAGCCCTTATTTTTAAAACGTTTACCGCAGGTTACGTCAAAAACCGCCATATCTAATAAATATCTAATGGTGGATGGTGCACAGATAGATTTTAGGTTAGATTAGTTGCGGTCACATTATACGCAACGCTGCCACATTGGGAAGAGCAACCGAAATACTCCATTTACAGTATTAAACATGAAGTGTTATACTCTAAATAATACTCACTGCAATACCTAAATGGAATCTAAATAATCTGCAAGAAGACTGTCATATTGTAGAGAAGTGACTTGCGAGAACCTGAATAGAATTAGCCAGGACCTTTGACACTACACTTTGTTTTTGGTAAGGAAAAAGTCAAATAACTTCTCCCGCTCTGGGTGAAACGAGAGAGTTTGTTCGATTTCTACTGACTAAAACCTAAAATTTACGACAGAGGCGATCCGATAAAGCTACGGAGTGGATGTAGTGAGCGCATGTCCATACAAGTAAATATAAAGAATACTGGCTGCAGGAGGCAGGTCGGTGCGGAGTGGGTACCGGGTGGCTCTAATGAGCGCGCTTTGGAATAATCCTGCAGCACACCTTGCTAAATGTATCACCAGCCTTCTATTATTTATTATTATTACTATAGCAGTCAACAATATTATCGTCAATAGAGGTGTTCATGTGCACAGCAGTAAACATTTTAGAGATAGAATACCATAACCAACTGTCTTTACAAAAGGAATACATTCTGATAATCCTATTCTTGATAAAATCATTATAAAAAAATACAACTTAAAATCCATACAACTACTAAATCTGAATTGCATATTTTCATAAATACATTTAAATTATGGAAGAGGAAACCCATTTCTGCAAAAAAAAAAAAAAACAATTGTCGCTTACGATCTTCATTCTGAAAAGACTCGAAATGAAAACAGAAATGCTAGTTTCAATACAAAACCAACATCAAAACCCAAATATAGAACCGAGAACCGTCTTCAAACTGACACAACGATCATCTCTATAAACGACCACGGCCAAGTTAATCAAAATTGTAAAATGTGTATATCAGAAGTTGCGGCTAATGTAACTAGGCCAGAGTAGGGGCTGTGAATAAATGAGGAGTCCGCAGCAATCCAGTTAGCTGTGCAAACACGGGTTGGGAACAAACAACATTGCCCTGGGACACTGAGTGACGCGCGATTTGTGTGTCTAATAACTTTGAACCAAAAATCGCTTGCGAGGACGGAAGAATTAAAACTGGAGGCAGCTACAGACTGTAAAGCTTGCCAAGAAAATGTTACCCTTATAACTATCACACAACACCATCTAGTCCCAAAATAAGTGGAGCTTCTGCTATTAGTATTAGACAACTCATAAATATGCTTATAATTTCTAAATACATACATTTAGATCAAAGGATACACCCAGACACAGAACCAATAATCTCATCACACAAATCGATGAAATGTGAGTATTTAGGACAATATACATTTATATGTCAGGCGAGTGGACTCGAGTATTTAAAACTTAATTACGACAAATGTAAATATAACTTAAAAAAGTTGAGAGTAAATTTTCCTTCAAGCGTAAAATTCGGAGCTAACTACTGCTTAAAATCTTCTCTACCTTGGTCTTTATCATAACGATTTGATATTCACTTATTATTTTAGCAGCTAGCCGTATTTCTATTTTAAATCACTATATTATTTATATATTTTGCACATCTACCATCCAGAGCGATGAGCGAAGATTGTCACTCACTGTACGCCTGTGGAAGAACGATGTCGGCGAGGTCAGTGTGACGATCTGATCATATTCGCAGGGCAAACTTGATGAGAGATCGCCCAAGACAGAGACGTTTGGTAAGAAAAAGAAGAGGCCTTTAGCCAGCAGTAGGATAAAGGCAATAAAACAAAAACCTACCACTGTGTAGTCTTTTTAACCTAAAGGTAAGGTAGAGATTGCCTAGTGCATTAAGTGCGCAAATGTACCTTTACAGTAAATAAATGAACATGTATACTTATACAAAATCAAATACAGTTTTTCACCACATCGCCGCATCACTATCTTTTAGACATGCTAGAAACGTGCCCAGAAGACTGGCAGAATTGCCACGGTGAATGGCAATGCTTTGTAGATAAATATATGTAAATAGTGTAATATTGAACTATCACACAGCTATATTAATAAAACATAGTTTGAAGACAGCTGAAGGATTGACAGCACGCCCGAAGCAGTATCTAGTCGTGTACTTCCCACCTTTAACAGCGCATGTTTACACAAATTGCTATTTGATGATACACCTCTTGCAAAAACATCTGGCCAGGAGAGTTGTCGGAAAATATCCACGGATCCTCAAACAAAGTAGCGTAAACATATGGGTCGATCGACAACTCATTACCATTCATAAACAAACATTAAAATACACCGTGGATATTTCTAGACGCTTGAATAAAACATTCTACAAGACACAATCCCGCAACGAAAATTACACCGACTACTGCCTTTCCGAGGCGATTACAAACAGCTATAAAAACAAAAACATAACCCCTCACTTAGAATACACTGGGGCAAAATAAACTCTACAACGCAAATAATAGGGTTCACTTTTTAATGGAAACTTATGTTAATAGCCCGTCCACAGGTGATCCAAGCATCTGCTGGGTTATTTTGTGAAAATATAAAGTTTTTCCCCAATAAATAATGCAACGTTGCTTTGAAAGCGAAAGGTATGGAAATACAAGTAACTAGTACGTAGAATATACAGTATTTTTGTTGGAGCATTATTTTAGGGATAAAACTAATTCATCCGGGAAGATAATGTTTGTACAAGTTATGAAAACATTTGGGGATGTGGTGTCTATAATCCCGCAGATGTGACTATAGGAACAAAAAAATGTACGAGTGGCTCGATGATATATGTATTAAGTATGTGAAATAAAAAGTAAAGGGTAATTAATTATATTTAAGACTAGCTTCTATTTTGTCGCTACTCAATAAGGCTAAGATCTCATGAAGCGACTTTCAACCGCGCCCACTGCGGTAGTGGAAACCGCTACTTTATTTCTAAACTCACGGGACCGCAGTTTTGTGCGGTTGCGATTTTCGCCCGCAAATCGGGTGGGTGAGTATCGCAAGACATGCGGTTGCAAGACGGCCCGCCGGTGCAACGGAAGCCGTGAACAACTGCACACACCGTAGGCGTAGAACGAGTCATGATATGTGCTTTGTTTTTTTGGCCCGAAACCGCGGCGGCCGCGGGTGAAAACGGCTTCGTGAGTTCTTAGCCTAAAAGTGACACTTCCCACTCCACTTAGACCAAGTGGAGTTTTTTGATTATTTGTAACCGCGAACTTACTCCCGGGAAAAAAAGTATTATAAAAAAGAACAGTATTATATGTACTATTCTAGAACATAGTTCCGCGTGTGCCAAATCAAATCCGCTCAGTCGGTAGACTGTGAAGAAGTTACGAATATACACACATACACAGACATACTACCATTCGTCTTTATAATATTAGTGTGATGTGACTAGAAAATGCGTCTTTAATCATATAATTTATACATCACCATTTATACATCAACGAATCAATTTAGTATATAATCATTGATTTCAGGATGATTCTTTGAAATCGAGGAAATTCGACGCATTCATCTGGCCTATGTTTTTCGGCCCTATCTATTTTGTGTCGGAAAAACTAATAGGCAAATAATAAAAAAAAATCAAATTGTAAAAAAAAAACCAGATTAATGAACCAGAATCCCTGGGTTTCAAAGAATCACGCTTTAAGACTAACGACCATAGTGTAATAGATTGAATGGTTATAATCCTAATAAAAAAAAAACTTTAATATTTCTCGAGTATGTATTATTAGTTTTTCTTTACAAAAAAACGTTTCTGAAATACAGTTTTATTTACTAACTCGTGAAGATGAAACATACCAGGTACTTTCTTATTAAAATTCTTGTATTTTATGGACCTACATATATACGAGTAGACTAGAGATTAATATTGCGTGTAAATGTTACTGTTTTTATTATTAAATCTTTCAACAATGAATACAAAGGATGTTAAATTTAATTGTTAAATATTTATTCACTGGAAATTCATAGCAAACTGCCAGGTTACAATAGTAATGTACCAATAATTATAATTGTACCTCCTACCTACTTCGCTTCATTGTAAACAGCGACTATCGGACAGTTTCACAATATAGCTTTGTTTTCATTGTTGGGAAATTCAGTAAAGTAAGCTTTACAATGTTTCAGTAATAATTATGTATATTTCTAAGAGGGAACTGAACTCTCAGGACAGCTCTAGGAAACCATTGCTGAAATTTCCAAGTCTTGGCCCTAGTGCACTTCTAGAATGTACCTAAAGGGTAGGCCGGTTTGTAAACGGAACATTGTGTAAAACTGTACAGTTTTACTGACCACACGCACAGGAAACACTGTCGTGAGGCTTGTGGGTGTAGTAGGCCCATATGATTCTACGCGCGCCTCAAAGAAATGTAATGAAACAGTTGACAGACGACAGAGAGCCAGCAGGGCCGAGGCCTTCTGAGCTCCAGGATCGTTGAAAAGAGTTACCGTGGCCCTGAAACGTAAAGGGTAACTAAAAGGACATATTTTAGTCAGTAAAAGTCTGCAACTCGCTTCGCCACTAAAAAACGAGACTAAGACTGTTCATTTTAACGATTACTACAGCTTGAAAGCTGTTGAAAATTCCGTGTGAAAACAAAACCTGTCAAAAGCTGCTTATATTCATTTTAACACGTATTTAAACACAAGGCAAAATTGAACTTTACCAATATCATCGATTCAAGTCGAACAAAGTTCACAGCACATAAAAATATTTACGTGTAACCGCCGCGCGGCGCGCTCGCAAACAAAGTAATATCAAGACGTAAGATACTTACCGTCTACTACGGGGATTATCCTCAACTTGACTTAGATATTTTGATGTTTTACCAACGAAATTGGTTTTTCCCTACAGCAAAGAAAACCCATTATCGTTGCTGTAGAACCAGTCTCGTTACCGCGTATCTAATTTGGGATCATCCAGATTTCTCTTTCTTTGCCCTTAGGTGTGAGATTGACAGCAACGTAAGTAGGGATTTGTACAGTATAATGGTTAGTTGTCAAGGGTGCGTTGACTCGCGTGATAATGGTGTATGATGGGACCTTTTGAGGCTGACGTTCTCAGGCCGAATCGGTTTACGATTGCGTGATCACGTCTTTGAAAGCGTTGATCGAATGAAATCTAGGTCGGTTGGATAGAGCTATCTCTTGTGGAGTAGACGCTACAATCTGATGTAGGTCACGAGATTTCTGTGTGAGAAAACACTAAGTGGATGTGGCTGTTTGTCTTGTCCAGATTGTAAGTGAACAAAGAGAACGAATATAGATGTGGACTGAAGCTAACAAGTAGCTAGTTATTTACTTGTGAACTGCGACTTTGAGAATGAAACAGAATAGAAATCTACGAATCGTGGTTTTATAAAATGACTGTTTACTAGTTCTCTTCATATATGTATCACCACATTTTAAGTATACTCTTCATCATCATCATAATCAGCCTTTTTTAATGTTCCCACTGCTGGGACTCAGGCCTCCTCTCAAAGAGAAGGAATGGGCCGTAATCCACCACGCGGGCCCAGTGCGGGTTGGTGAATGTCACATGTCTTCGAATTTTTGGTTCTAGGACATGCCGGTTTCCTCACGATGTTTTCCTTCACCGTTTTGAGAGCAGTGGTGATGAAATAAATTACACAAAGTAATGCGCCTGGCCGGGTTTGAACCCGCGACCTACAACTCGTAAGTCGGGGCCGTTACCACTCGGCCACCACTGCTCTCAAGTATTCTCTTAGGCTGCTGTATTAGGACGAGTAGCTTTACAGACGCATATACGTCATGATACGCTCCTCTTCGATACGACGGCACGGCGGTGCCGTTTCGTTGACAGAGTTTCATATTTTGTATGCAAGCTTCATACATGTGACCACCAAGCATGATAGCAGGATAGCAAGATGAATACGCGTATATGTAGCTACGCGTCCTTGGACCGTAGGCCTAAGTTTTTCAAAATAGAGAAACGAATAATGAAACACAAATGGAGCTAAGCAGGTAAGGCAGCGACTGATTGGCGTTTAAGGTTTGGAAGCAAAAATATCGTCAGATGACATTATTGTCATCGTGAATGGTACCTGGAGGAGATTGACACAGAAACGTGGAGATTGGCACAAGAAATAGCGACCTATACTCAGCGGAGGAGACTGTGGATATTGACGATGATGATAAGAACTTCATAGTTAGTACTCGTATATATTAGTATACTGTTACAACATGGCAATCAATCATACTTATATTATAAATGTGAAGCTTTATGAGTGTCTGTTTGTGACTTCTTGACGCTTGAACAGCAGAATGGATTTCGATGAAACAGTACACGGATAGACGATGTCCTGGGTGGGTGTGGCAACACATAAGATACTTTTTATCTCCATTATGTTTTCTTGGGGCAATTTCCTATTGTCCGTTGACAGCAGTTAATGTATTATATACCGCTACATGACAGTCAATTATAAATAATTATGTATTAAAATTAATTACCAACACCCTCACGCTCGCCCAAATCTGTCTTGTCAAAAACACCATAAAATTAAGACATCTCACACACCCACTAAACGTGAAACCTCACTGGTGTTAAAATAAAATTTGCAAATTGATTACTGGCATCATTCATGAGGCTACAAAATGTTGCTTTTGTCACATCCACGCGTATGGGGGTGCATTGTGTCTGGCAGGCGTAATGATGCATTTGGCGATGCACGCCAGTCAGGGTGGGGGCGCTTTTGTGACGTGGCGTACTGAACGGTGTACGTTTTTAGAGAGACATTTTGGGGCCTATAATGGGTTAGACGTTTAGGTAACATTAGCTTGGAGAAAATATTTAAAATAGCAACGAAATAGTAGAATATTTGTAACGGGCATGTAGATTTTATTTATAATATACACCACTATTTTTTAATTAGTGCAAATACTTAAAGGGCTTATTAGAAAAGGTCTTGTTATTATTTAAGTAAAGTCTCAATAAATAATATTCATAAACAGCAAAGTTATGAGCGTATGTTTATATAGCAAAATCTCACTCAATTTATAGAAACATTGTACAGGTTATTGTTTATGAATGAAAAAATGTCAATAAAAATGGAAAAACACTGCGCTTAGTATTTTCTAGTAGTAGTTGTTATGAATGATGATTCAATTATGAGTTTACCAATAATGACAAATTTTCGTGGACAATTTTGGGATTTCGTTTTTTGTACTTTTGACTACACAAATATGATGAGTAACGGGTACTGATTGAGCCCCATTTTTTTGTGCACTAATTAAAAAAAAAGGGGTGTATGTGTCGCAGCATTCGATTTTATGCTAAAAACTACAAAATCCTTCAATATGGTTGTATCTGTATGGTTCTTTCTTCAAAAGACCATCTCAGACATATCTGCATAGCTCTCATGTGATTTGACCATTACAAAAATGTGTGGACCTTAAAAGAGACTGTGACCCCTGAGTTTGTTTCAGTGCTTTTTTCTCAGGAAAGTCAGCTAGGAAACACCGGTTTAAAAAAAAATGACATGTAAAAGTGTTTTTTTTTTTAAACCTATTTGCAAAATAAATAACATTTAACATTTAATAGTTTATAGAAATATTTTTATAGTACCTAAGTTATGTAAAATTTACATTCAAAGGTATTACAACAAACTGAACTAACTCACTATGTGCAATTAGCAGAAAAAATGCCTTTTTTAATTCACTTTTTGTTTTTTAGATACTTTTTACCCGACTGCGCCAGAAGGAGGGTTATGTTTTTCGAGAGTATGTATGTATGTTTGTATGTATGTATGTATAATTGTTTGGCACGCTCTGCAGCCTGAACGGCTCGATGAATTTTAGCTTGAGAGGTGTCGTTAAATTTGTATTTACTGTGAGAGTGACACTGGGTATATCAAAATAAAAAAAACAAAATGGCGGATTTTTGGCGCCAAATTCAAATATTTGGCACGCTCTGTGGCCTGAACGGCTCGATGGATTTTAGTTTGGGTGTCGTTAGATTTGTAATTACTGTGAAAGTGATATCGTAAAAAAATAAAACTAAAAAAGTAAAAAATAAAAAAATAATGGTAATTTAAAAAACTAAAAAACCCGACTGCTTTTCTGAGTATTCATGAAAAAGCCCTAAAACAAGAAAGTCGTTGTAGCAGTCGGGACCCTTTCTAGAAAGTCAGCCGTCTAGTCAGTAGATCTATGATGTAATGGGTCCCGACTGCTACAACGACTTTCTTGTTTTAGGGCTTTTTCATGAATACTCAGAAAAGCAGTCGGGTTTTTTAGTTTTTTAAATTACCATTATTTTTTTTTCAATTTAAATTAAAGAAAAAATAAAAGAGTGAAATTCAATTTGACCGTTGAATTTCATATTTTACGTTGTTGTTGACCATATTTTAGATACCAACCTGTTATTGTATTTTTATTTAAGATATTCTTAAGATAAAATGAATTGAAGTTAATTTGAGGTACAAGTACCTACACCTCCTTTTATGTTATCTAGAACCAAGATAATTACAAGGAAAACAAATACCTTAACGTTCTACAAAAAGTATTTTCAGAGAAGAAAGATATTTATTTGGTCCATTGCGAAGTATGTAATTACGCTGTTACGATTGTCGCAGACACTTCTATTTTTTTCTGTTACAACTAAACCTTAAAATCTAACAACGTTATTATTACATTTGCTAAAGGATATCGCGACAATCTTCTCAGGAATCTCTTGTAATTTAATTTATTTGTTTTATTTCGTCTCTCTCATTGTACTTTTGTGTACAAAGTTATAAGATTAACTCAATTTTTGGGGCCACGAGTATTCTTTTGTAAAGAAAAAAGTAAAAAATATGGCCGGGGTACTGCTGAGAGTTTTAATGGAATTTTGGTGAAGCGAAGTACGCAAATCGGTTTTTATTGTTCCATGAATTATGTATGGGTTTAAGCTTTACAATATATGGACGTTGGAAAGAATGAATTGAAGATTTTCGTGCCAAAAATACATTCGACTAAAAGTTTACCAAGAAGTATTATGATGAATAAGTTATTTTGTAAACTGAATAGATCATACCGCGAAAATTCTCGAGTAGCTTCGGAATTTTTGATGAGACCACCGTTGCTGAAACAGATAAATCATTCAACTTTATCTACATTTATGTTGATTTGGATACTACTATTAATTGTGAGATCAGAAGAGGAAAATAGGTAGGAAAGTATTAATTTGAACAATATATAAGTATATAATGATCAAAATTTCCTTTGATGAAACAAAAATACACATACAAGCCACAAAAGGGAAAATTCAATAAAGGCAGTCCGTTCTAAGAAATTTAATTGTAATATTAAAATATTATTCTATAAACTTGAAACCCGAACGTTAAGAATAGACAGCTTAATTAACTCATCAATACACGTTTTCTTTGAAAACACCATCGTGAGGCGAGGGATCTTTAGGTATTCCACGAACAGGTTGTAAGTGTCGAATCGACGGTGGGACAAGTTAGCAGTATAGAGAGTTTTAATATACTCGTAATTTAAATAAAAAAAAAACATTTTTTTATAAGTTCAATATGGCAAGCAAAAAAGATGACAAAAAATCAAAGATATAAGAAGAGGTAAAAGATAAAATTAATTTAGTTCAGATAACTTTGATCCATATTCGAAACCACAATAACAAATCAATTCAATGTCAATAAAATTAAAATTAAATTCAAAACATAATTAAAATTAGAATTAAAAGGAAAGATAAGGATACTCCTGTTGTAGATCAAGAAATTTTCTAGAATTAAGAATTCCTGCCCGAGCTACCATATTTTTCGAAAGATTTACCGTGGCTCTGAAACATATAGGGTAATAGATGAATATAGGTCAGTCAAAGTCTGACACTCATTCCATCCAGAGAGTGAGAAGTGACGTAATGAATACCAAAATATTTAAAAACGACTGTTATCGAACTAAAAAGTTATAAAAGAGATGAAACAGACCAAACTAAGGCCGTGCCTGAAGATGAGTAAACCAGTAGAGGCAAAAAAGAAGAGCCAGATTAGGTAAGTCCAAATCTAGCGGAGGAGGGTGATACAGTGATCAATACACATAAGTACGATGTAACTAAAACTAGATTACACCCGCTACGTCCCATATCTTGCAGGCGAACAGGAGCGATTCCCCGGACGGGTGCTTACTAGAGATCCCACCGCCTTATCACGGCCCCGCAGGCATTGCGGGCCTCAGCGTATTTTTGTTAACAACTTCTTTTCAGAAAATTTTTACTTGACGTACTATTTTGTTGAGTTGAGATTTTGTTGTTATCGTCTCTCAACGACACGTAACTTTTGCCGAGTCTTGTTTTTGTCACATGTTTGGGTTGTTTCCAGTTTGTGTTATTGTGTGTTACTGTTGTTCTTTTTATTTCTAACGTGAAAAGACTAGTTTGGCACTTGTTTTACAAACACTTTTTTTTTGGTTTAATGAAATTCGTCAAAATCTGTCTGAGTGGTTGTAGACGTTAAAATTTTTTAGTCACATAATATTAATTATTTCTAAATATATATAAAATTTTGAAACCTTAATTGGAAACTATTCGATTCGTCTAGAAAATATAGATAACAACACGAGTATAAACAAAAGTAAAAGTCTATTTACCTACAATAATAAGCAATCATTACCACTTTTCTCAGAAACCTCTTGGAAAAAGGAACAAGGCATCTATTTTAGACGAACAATATTTTGCTTCACCGTAAAACAATCAAAAACCAATCTTATGTTAGGGAAATAAGGATCATAAACGTAGCAAAATACGTTTAGTGAAAATGAGGAAATCTTTCGCAGGGCGTCAAAATTGTTACTTTCGCTTATATCCTCCCTTTGTGTCGGCGTTGCTTCAATGCACTCACTGTTTCAACTTTTATCAATAGATAGTGTACTAAAACATATTGCTACTTTAAAACTTTTACAATATAAATAAATTGTTTTGAACCATTAACACTGGTTTATTAGATCAGTGAAAAATAGCTCAATAATTATTTTCATACTGTTGCTTTTCGAGATACCTATATACCTAATTGAATACATCTAACTATAATCTACAAACTTATTAAATTCCATGAATTGCTACTTGGCCCTCTAATATTTTGCTGTGCCCAACAGGGACCATATTGATATGTAACAATATGATAGCATTTATGTATATATGGAATGCAATAAAGTGTTGAGATTCTACAGGATTCCCATCATCCTTAAAAAGCTTTTAATAGTGAAAAATAATAACAACTTTAAAATTAAACATTTCTTGACTCCGTAATTCTAATTTGCAAATAAACGAAACTAGCTATGCCTCTAAACAACGTGCTTAAACACTATAAATATTCTCCACGATAACATAAATCAGATGACCCCGGTCTTGCCCGTACAAGTATGTTCACGTTCGATACATTCAACTTTATTTAACAATGTCCAATTTTCGATTGTTACACGGTATCGGGCCGATCGGCGAATATTGTCGATATTTTATTACTTATTCAGTACTGAATTCCGTGCTTTTGTCTTCCTATAAAATACTATGGCCACGATACGGCTATAGTAATATTACTCATCTTTAACTTCAAAATGAGCCGTTAATGTTATAAGAGGTACTGTATGCCCAGCTACCGTACTTTACGCCTTATCGAAGTGGTCGTCTGGATCTAGAATATGGTCTAGCGCGTGGTCATTAAGATGATTTATAGATATTTTGGCTCAGAGAATGGTCTTTTTTATATTGTTCATAAAGTGTGGTCTTGGTTGGGAATATGTTTCGTTACTTTTACAGTTAGAAAGTGACTATTGATAGGTGTTAGTTTCAAAATTTTGAACTGGAAAAAAAATATTATCGAAATTATTATTATATCAAAACGTCCTTTCCTAGCAGAATTATTTGATCATATTTATCAAAAAACTATGACAAAGTTTTCATCCTTACTATAAACAATACAATACATAGGTTAAACTGTTTTACATAAGTAACTAATAGCAGTAGGCACGTAACAAGAATCAGATTTAAATAAAGTAGAGCACGTTCTAATTAAACCAGAATATTATACTATTCTAATTATCAAAATGAAATTACTAAAGCTCATTTTAAATATTACCGTGTACTTTTGTTTCTGTTAAGTAATTGAATGTCGCTGTGTAGATTATAATTATTATTTTGATAGCTGCTTAAATAATACTTACTTTTCTGAAATATATTAAAAATGCTAAGATATCAGCCTTTTTCATTTATTTATTGAAAGTATTTTTTTTTGTTATTTGAGCAGATTAATTTTGGTCAGAAAGTATACAATCTGAGTTTAGAACATGGATGAAATTTATGTGCCTCTTTCACTATTCCGTCAGTTTTACATTCATCTGAAACCACTGGACGTAAACTTCGCTTAGACAAAGGATGTTTCCGACTGAATCATGTCTGGCTTCGACGGGATGTGAACTACCGACAACCCGAAGATGTGGAAAATGTTACCTACAGTCTTGTGCCCCAACCGATATTTTCATTTAAGTTTGAAAATTGCTACCGTTCGCCCGCGCAACTCGCAAATTGTACTGGAATAGGGATCGATAATAGGATTGTAGGTGCGATTTTCTTTTGCCAAGATGACTGGAGTGTAAATCTTTCTGATAGAAAAATTTCGGAAATTGTCCTGGAGATTTATCGCCGCTCCCGCCGTCGTTGTCGCGTGTGCTACGGTAAATTGTCTTTTGATATTACACTGACGTTAGATGGGTTATGGAGTTAGTACGTAAGAATGGGGAAAAGTTGACGTTATTCCCTGTAAGTTTCGGATTTCAGTGATATTGACAACATCGAAGGTCCCATTTATTTTATCGATGAAGTGTGATAAAAATAATGGGGTTATAGCATGGTGCGAAAATTTTGCAAGAAAAGAAAGACTAACTAAAGATTACTCCAAATAAAAAAACAAATCTATGAATAATATTCTAAGATGTACATAAAAGACGTTTATTCCAATCCCAAATACACAAGTGCTTTATAAACCTTTCAAACTCAAGATTATGTTTTACGTTACCAGCCTTTGAGCCTTCTGAGGCAAAAAAGATTTACATAAAAAGAAACTTCCAGTCTCCTAAATTATGATTCAATTAGTATTAAAGGATTGGTCTCTCAAAGGACTCGTACTTTTTCGGGTCTGGCGAGTCGCTACTGAACTCCTTTGTGCTTTCGACCAAACTAAGAAGGTTGTAGCTTTGTGCCATGGTTTGTCGCATAAAGCTTTTGGTACAAATTACAAGCGGATTTATTTGTGAGATGACGATATGACAAGGCATAAGCGGAACATAATTAATTGATTTTCTTTTTTGCCTTTTGTGTATATGGGTTCTGCAGGGTGGTAACTTAGGACCGCTTCTGTGTGTATGTCGACGCTGCTCGCTCCACACTTGTGCTCGAGTCACACGAACGTAGTAAAAGATTTCAGTTCATTACGCATTACAGTATTTCTTCCTTCGTCGCCCGTTTTCGGGTGAATTTTTACGCTCAATGTACTGTGAAAATCTACTCTACTGTCGTCCCTTTGGTTCGAAAGTCCTTTGTACTATACTTTTAATCGTTTATTTTTCTAAGACACCGATATCGGGAATTAGATAGGCTTTCGACTGATGATAACATCTTAAGTGAGATTGTTAAATGCTATTAAACTTTTTCAAATCAGTTTTCGAATGAAATATTCAAAAAACGTTTTGCGGCTTGCCAGCTCCACAATCTCTATTTATTACCTCTCGTGTCGATGATGTAATGATGGTTGTAGAAGAAAGCCTACCCCATACGTGTGTTATCGTTCTACTTCAGAGGGGAAACACGTTAAGATCTTCCTTTTATTTTTGATCATATAAAACTCAAGCCTGCGTTTGTCACAACTAATACTAGGTATTTGTTTGACTAACCCCCCGAGATGCTCGGATTAAGTGACGAATTATATAATTTTTTCAGCTCGTCACAACCTCGCGATTATTCCGCTCCGTCCGTGAGTTTGAGATATTCGTCTTGAGGATTAAGGGGATGTCTTGAGCGAACGAAATTTCACAGTATCCCCTTGATGGATGAATACGGAAACATTAATTCCGCAATTTCGGAGTGTAAAATAGTGAAAGCAGCGAAAGCGACGCTCGTTGAAGCTAAAAACGTCATACTCTTTCTATCTATTCTTATACATTCACTAATAGATTAATGATCCTTCGTAACACTCATTCCACATTTGTTTTGTTAAGTCCGACTCGCCGCGATCATTAAAACAGGACGGCACCATATGGAAATTTAAAAAGGCATTCATTCATTAAACAAACACACATAAAATTTAACGAAGCGCTGCCATATTCGTTAACGAATTTCCGGCTTTCATTATGATTATCCCACGGTTACTGAAACACTATGCATATGCATCTCTTTCTAGTGCAGTGGTTGGGATTAAGAGCGAGCGAGATAAATATTGGTTTGTAATGAGAAAAATAACCGGGATCCATCTATCGCTCGGCGATTCGTCACAAGCATGCGTTTAATGGCGGCAATTAAAGGCGACATTCGGTAGGTTTACCGAAATATCGCGACATAAAAACGTCATTGTTACCGCGTATCAAATTGTTTAACACATTCGCTTGGCGAGATCACATTTACGACTTGTCGCCTGTTTATGACGGCCATTCAAGCGATTTGTGATACGCCACCGTTTTTAAGCGTAGGCTCAATCCGTTAATTGGTGCGCAGCCGGTGTGAAAGTTATGAAAAAAATATTTTAATAGAATCAAGATAATTTCTCATCTTGGTGAGAATTTTAACTTTTGCTTCTAAGCTTAGAGAAAACTAATTTAAGCATTAAAATTTATGAGAAAAGTGCGAAGGGTAAAGTAATATAATAATGATATTAATCTATTGTTCTTAAAGGTATGATGTGGGCCACACCAAATCGAAAGCGACGACGAAACTTGTTCATTCAAGTGAAACCACTACACTTAAACTACACCTTATTACTTATGTTAATGTACGTCCGTTGCCTGAGACAGAAAAACGTTAAATAGGATCGTATCATTTAGTTTAATTAACAAGTGGAAATGAACTCGAGTGACACAGGACGACCCAAATTAAAGATGAAACGTAACGTCCATTACGTCCGTACAAATTATCCAGGAATTTGGTAAAAGCAAAACACAGACGGAATAAATTCAACACCACAAACAAAGGTCCACGCACAACCCGCGAAACGACAAATGTTGTACTAAACGACAAATAAAAGCTACGATAGTTTAAATTAAATTGGGACCCCAAAAACTGTATGTAAACAAACATTGGTCCCAAATTTTCGACTGAAAAGTTTAGAGGAACGAAAGTGAAACATTGGAAACACGCGGCGAGTATCGGAAGCGTTCGTTAGTAATTTGTATTTACAAGTTATAAGTTATAACTAACGGTATTCGAGCAACACGTAAACATTTAACTAGGAGAGGTAAATGTTGAATGTTTGGACAATTTGTGTTAGAGTTTGTTACTGTAGGTGAGTGGGACAGAGATTGTTGCGATTGAGTTCGAGTAATTTGAAAACTACAGGTTATTTATAATTAACTTTCGACTGAAGTTTTTTGTTATTTTGTTATAATGGATAGGCTCCCGTTTGACCACTATTTCACCTCATAGTAAGCGATGATTACGGCCGACGATGGCGCACGCTTGCCTAGAAGTACCCTACTTACTTTTGACTTAAAGCCCCATAGGTTATAGCTATCAGGAAAAACAGATTCCGGTAGGGAATTTCACTCGTTGGCTGTAGGTACGCACAATGAATATCTTCCCAATAAGCTTTGTATGAATCGGTGGAATGTCCACCATGTCAAATTTTCCCAAAATATTTAATTTGTGGTTACACTAATATTACAAAGGTGAAAGTTTGTTTTTACGTTTGTGACCTATGCCTTCATGCCCGAATGCCTAAATAGACTTGGATAAAATTTTGGCATACATTTAGATTATATGTGTGACTTTTTATCCTGAGAGTAACTTCTCTTGAGATATTTTTCTACCTTAACGCGGGCGAACCCGATGGCAGAAGCTATAATTGCTTAACCAATAACAGAAAATGTTTCGTACTACTACTACTATCGCAGTATAAAATGTAATATTTAAACATAGATAAACATCCTACAACTAGTTCTGTATGCTTAAAATACAGAACGTACACTGTAAATTGCAAACAAATTAAAGAGATAATCCCTACAACTTACGTGGCTCTGAATAAAATACCAAATAACGTCGACCCACAAACGCAGTCGATTCAAATCACACCGAGGGAATTCCAATTAAATTGCATTTCAATGAAATCTAGAACGATTATAGAATCCAATGGTTGGCAAATTAAAACCGGGACTCCCTAGGATTTCCTGTTCAATTTTCATGGAGCACGACACGATAAAAATCCATTAGGCAACCGTCGCGAGAGGCCTCAGTGACACAGTGCTTTGCTAAATGAATTTAGGGACCGCTGGAAGCGATATTAACGGGAAAAAAATTAAAAGTCTTACATCAAAATTTTTAACATTTTTGCCTAAAATATTTTAATTAAAGCTGACGGGAATTT
This sequence comes from Leucania comma, assembly GCA_958295575.1. Classification (NCBI taxonomy): domain Eukaryota; kingdom Metazoa; phylum Arthropoda; class Insecta; order Lepidoptera; family Noctuidae; genus Leucania; species Leucania comma. The sequence goes on along the minus strand of OY282467.1, from coordinate 21,730,317 downwards.
TGCATGCATGTAACAACATTATGAGAGGCTTTATACAAAACGGTTTTACACATGGTTTATGAGGTTTCAAAAAATGCAGTAACTATAATTGCCTTAAAAATGTTCTACGTGCTATGGTCTAGTCCACCTACTAGCCTGCAAATAAAAATACCATTTCCAGTAACACAGGTCGATATCCACGGCTGGCATAATGCGATTCCGTAGCAATCACATGCTTCATTTTGCATTCCAGCAAACACTTTTACCGCGGGATCCTCGGAGCCTCTACATGAGCGGTGGCCCTTCGGCTTTGCCGTTTAAATTCTAATAAATAATGTTGCTACGTAGATATCCGTTGGAATTTTTGACGTCTTTTTAGTTTACTTGACCTTTTTGATTGATTGTAATGTTTTTTGGTATGTTGTCAATTTGGTTAGTTATATCTATGACATATTGTAAAAAAGTATTAAATTAATACTTTTTCAGAAATCGAACGTTAAGAGTAGAAAATAGGACTGATTATAAAAAAAAAGTAAATGTCAAAATAATAAGTTTTTACTTTGAAACTTTACATTTAAAACATGTTATTCCCGTTTTAATAGTTATTCGTTTGTTTCTTTAAATTTTGTTTTCTTTTGTAATATCAATATAATTTTTTATTCATTTTATGTGAACAGTTTCATAAAAAGATAATTTGACAGGGAAAGACATAATAGAATGTCCTTGAAATGTGAAAAGAAAACAACCAGCAAGCAAAATGAAGAAGTAAAACATTCAAGAAACAGCTTTCACCCTTAACAAGAACAAACGCTAATTACTTTCGACACATTAAATGTAACTTAAACTGTTACTCGAGCATTAGATTACTCCACCACGTGGAGACCTCACACGAACAAAAAGTCTATCCAGTCATATTACATCCATCATCTAAGCGAGATATTGGAAGAGGCAGTAATAATATTGTTGAAGACAAAAATGATAATAAATATATAGATAATAGGAAAGATGTAGATGTAAAAGGAATAAGAGGTATTACTGTGAATTAATCTGTGTTACTTATTACATAGAAGGAAAAAGGAAGTCATGATTAAAAGGGTTGTCATAATGGGATTGACAGTTAGTTGCTCAATTGTTTGGTGGCAATTCATGTTGATCTCTCTTCAACTGATCTTTATAATAATATTTTTTTATTTCAGTATTGGCTTTCATAATTATACTTTGTTATTATACTCTAGTTTTATATTTTTAAGTAATTAAAATAATACATATTTTCTTTCAAATTTGAATCGTATTCGCATATCATGGGTTCGTACAAGCTACGTAAATAGTTCGATTTCTGAATCGAGGTTAGATTTGTCAGAATCGCAAAAAAAGTAAATATTTTGTAATGTAACTACTTTACGGTTTTCAAGCATTTACCTTTAATTGTCAGGTTTCATCTTGACAAATATCAGAATCTCTATAGGTTTTGCTTTACTTGCGAGCGTCAAAGTATAGGTTGTAAACGGAATATTTAAACGATTTTATCTTTAGATGGTGCAGACTTAGTAGTTTGGTTTTTTAACCGCTCCAAAGAGGAGCTTTAAGTATTTAATATCAATTTCAGAAACTTTGACGCATTCTTGAGAAAAAGGTTTAGATAGACGCACAACAAAATGATCCTATAAGGATTCTATTTTAGTCGAACGAGATACAGAACTCTAAAAATAACAAAATAGTAACGGGAACACAGTCTTGTTATTTGAATATATAATTATTGACAAGTTCTAAGAATTACCATCTATAACAGTGAAAAATAAACTTTAGGGAAGAAAATAAAATCTGAGAGTTTGAGAGTACGTATTAGGAATGTGGATTTCTTAGAGGATACAGTTGGGAGTAAAGTTATGAACAGCAATTTCCAGGGAAGTGCTGCTTAGGAATCTATTTAATCACTCGTAACAGTATGACGTAAGATATTTTAGCTTGGCCTTTGAGATCGGTTAGCATCTGTGAGTCTTGCACTACTGCAGATGTCAACACTATAAACAACGGTGAAAATTTATTTTTTGCTGTTGATAGACTCACACTTGACTAGTATCTCACCTGAAGGAAAGCGACGATGTTATCGACGATGGAAGACGTTTGTCTAAAAGTAACCTATCACTCTTGATTTAATGATCTACAGTTTGTAGCTATCAGGAAATAAGACTCCGGTAGGGGATTCCACCCCTTAGCTATTGCATTTTTTTGTGACATCGAACGCATACTAGAACGCGTTATGCTGGACGCTTTTTATGGGATGGTAAGAATAATTTCCCAAAATACTAACAGTATTGTTGGAAAACTTTTTTTTTTTAATAATATAAACTAGCGCTTGACTGCGTTCTCACCTGATGCTAAGCAGTGATGTAATCGTTGATGGTGAAGCGCACTAGTTTATAAGGAGCCTACTCACTCTAGCCTTGAAGACACTTCAATTTCGGACGGGAAGGCCGCAGCAGGCAAATTGTTCCAGTTTTCGATGTCCGCGGTATAAACGACGAGTATAATTTAATATTAGAAAGAAGATCAACTAACCGTTATGGAGCAGGGTGGAGTCCCTAGCCAACGGCAGCTCCGAGTCCGTGAGGGTAGCGTCGGACGCGTTGTCGGAGGCCGACGTGGGCGTAGCGGGAGCGGTCGGCGAGTCGGACAGGCCACTGCGCGCGCGCCGCCGCCCGCTTCCGCTGCTTGATCCGCTGCCGCTGCCCGAGCCGTATGGCTGCAGCCGGCCCAGGCCTAGAAAAAAGAATAAGACACTGTTAGTTGGTAAAGAAATTTAATCAATAGCACATCCCAACATTGACCATCGCGAGTCCAATGACCTGTAAGGTAGTTATCGGTCGTTACGTACTAACTACCTACAGGTCATGGCATTCGATCAGCTGATGTTTACTTAAAGAAATTAATTTCATACATGCGTATATTACTTCCAGTTTTAGAAAAAAGTACTTAATTTTTTAATTTTATCTTTTAAAATCAACAGTGTTTCATGTACTAGATCGACCTTAATATCGTGGTATTAAAACGATCAAAATTTAGCCGTGTATAATTTTATAGTGAAGGTAGGATACTTTATTCAAATAAGACGTTGGTCAAGAATATAAACATACGAAATCAATTTAATCAAAAGTATAATACCTGGACGACAGGTAGTTAGTAAGATTGCCAGTACTCAATGTAAATTTTTAATGAATTATGTAAAAGATTCATAAAGCGGAACTCATACAAAAGAACATCAATATCACATGAGAGAAAAATTCTTAACTAATACAGAGAATACATTTGAAGTTGGAAGGTAGACAAATAAAAATCCTGCAATACTTATATAAATAAAGGAGATAGTATCGAAAATAAATAAAAGGAAAAGAAACCGCATAACGAAGTCGGAAGGGAAGGACAAAAATAATTAGGAATAATATGGCTTCGGAACATGACAAAGACTACAATAAGAATGCTTCGTGAAATGATTTTAATGTTGGAAATGAAAAAAAGAAAGAAGCGGTGAACTTAGACGAGATGAAAGTATTGGACGCTCCACTGTTTAGGCGTAATAGAAAGGTGTAATAGGCTAAAATTATTTAGTTGTCTAAAAACAATCAGCAAATAAAGACCTGTTTAAATATCGGAAACAATGATATTATTATCTTGTTTGCAATAGCTCTGTATGTGTTTTCTGGTATAATTCCTTTTGTTTGTTTTTTATATAGTAGTAATATATATTACTATATTCCATGTACAGTGAGAGGTCTGGTTCTTGTGAAGCATCTGTGATTAGGAGTAAGAGCCAGGGCAAGTGCCTAATTGAATAAATTATTACTATTTATTACACCTTAAAACTGACTTTCAAAAGCAAAACGTTTAACAAAAGAATTGTTGTCGTATTATTGGTGATCTTAAAGAAAAAGAGTGTATCTGCGGAAAAAGATCTCCTATGAATTGATAAAAGGTTTATAATTAGATATACATAAATAGAAGGTATTCTTGATACGTAGCTGAATGTACATTAATATTACAAAGGCGAAAATTTATTTATACGAGTATGTTTGTGTATACGGTTGTTACTTCTTTACTCTCAAACGGCTCAACAGATTTCAATATAGTTTGGTACACAAGTAGACTATATCTTGGAGCATGTTCCCTTTGCGGGCGAAACCGCTTGCAGAAACATCTACCTAAATATATCTCATCGTAGATGAAACAGCAGTTTTATCTCGATTTGTATAATATAATAGCATAACCAGACTCATAATGTTTCCACTGCTGGGACTCAGGCTTCCTCTTTAGAAGAGGGAATGGGCCATAATCAACCACGCATGCCCAGCGCCAGTTGGTGAATGTTACAAGTCTTCGAATTTTTGGTTCTAAGACATGCCAGTTTCCTCACGATATTTTACTTCACCGTTTTAATAGCAGTGGTGATGAAATAAATTACACAAATTAATGCACCTGGCTGGGTTTGCACCCGCGACATACAATTCGTAAGTAGGGACCGTCACCAAAGAGGTGGCCCATTAGTACAACTCAAAAAAAAAAAACAAAAAAAAATCGACACAAAAAAAGACTCAACAGAAAGGATTCAAAGTAAGAGTGAATTGATGTTGTAATAAAAAAAAAAACGCAAAGCCAGCTTAGGAGTTAACCTCATTAACGATATTTACTTGTATTTTCCTTCAATTTGAACCCGAGTCTTACAGTAATCGTACGAGATCATTAGGGACAAGTATCGAAAAGAAGTAAATGGCCATAGAGGAAGTGCTCTTGAGATATAGAGAGAAACTTTTTAATTTAACGCAAATATCCCGGGAGGCTCACTCAAAGGAAGGGAAGAAAATAAAATTAGTTTCGACTCGGCCTCATTACTGGACTTGGGCTTCTGAATGCTACTAGCATTAAGAGTGGTCTCATAAACTGCAGGATTTGATCAAATATTTTTTTGAGCTGCTGTTTAAGAAAAATTGCATCTCAATTTGAAATATTTGGGCGTGAGGCGTGACCGAGACGCACACATCGGCCACATCTTATTTGTATGGAGAGTAGCGTCGCGTGGCGTGAATCTAATGTAGGTCTACAAGTCTCCTTTCGCAGTTAAAGCATAATATAGAATCAGCCTTATAATGTTACCACTGCTGGGACTCAGCCTCCTCTCTAGGAGAGGGAATAGCCCGTAATCTACCACGCGCGCCCAGAGCGGATTCAAATTGGTGGATGTCACATGTCTTCGAAATTTTGGTTCTAGGACATGCCGGTTTCTTCACGATGTTTTCGTTCACAGTTTTGAGAGCAGTGGTGATGAAATAAATTTGAAACCGCGACCTACAACTCGTAAGTCGGGGCCGTTACCACTCGGCCACCAGTGCCTACCAGAGTTCGCAGGTATGCTGGAAGAGATTCCTTAAGAAATTAGCATCATTTTTGTATCAATTTTTTGTTTCCGTCTTTTTTATGTTGAACATAAATAGTTAAATAAGTAAAAACTGCACCTATTAGCCTAATTCTACACGTGTTTCGAATCCAATTCTACTGCATTAAACCCTCATGTTGTAACCGCTCAAATAAAACGAAAGAGTTTAATCAACAACTGATTATTAAAACCTTAATTGGGTCACCATGGGTAACACTATTCGTTAACGCTGTTGAGCAATCTTTGTACCCATTATTACTAATTACATTCGTTATTTCATGCCATATGGTATGGCCATGCGTGACTTGAGCGATTTCAACACTTTGTTGCATACCGCTACCATATTTAATGTGAAAAATACTAGTTTAAGTAAAACCATCTTGATTCCACATATATAAATTTTGATATAATTAATTAATTCGATATTTAAAGCTGGAAATGTAAATTATAATTATTTTTCCGTAGTTTCATTCCAGGAGTTCAAGAATATAAAGATCGTCTCTAGGGCTATGGGTCTACTTCTGAAAGGGAGACCCGTGGTCCTGGGAAGCAAAAGGTAACTGAAGGAACATAGTGCATGGTGTTGATTGGTTTTAGTTAGTAGGTAAAAGTCTGACATGCTGCTCCGCCCTAGAGCGGGAGGAGTCATTATATTAATTCTCACTTTAAAAAAAAGGGCCGTCCATTTTTATTTTGCACTAGTTGTCCCTGTAGTTTTACTTGCATCTTTGGTTACTGCTCCACTTGAATGGTCGTCTATAAGCCTTCCTCAATAAATGGGCTACCCAACATTAAAATATTTTTTCAATTCAAACGAATAATTACTGAAATTGGTGCGTTCAACAAAACATTACGTTTTCTTCTCTTCTTAATCTTCCTAACGAGTAGAAAGATAAAATACATTTTGACATTCAACGAAAGAAATTGAAATTTTTCAAACTTCTTTAAATTTTTCTTAAAAAGGAGTAGAAAGATCAAGTATATTTTGACGTTTAACGTTTCGTAATTCGATCATTTTTTTCTCAGATTAAGCATAAGTGTAATCAGCCTTATAAAGTCCAACACACAAATTATAACTCGTAAATGGGCCATCACTGTCCATTTCAGAGGTCATCTCTATAAATATTTATTTATTTAATCTTCATGTACAATAGTGGTACATAGTTGGACTTAATGCAACAAGGCATACTCTACCAGTCAACCTTTTTTTTTAATATTCAGTTTTATCTCTTTACAATTAAGTAAACATAAGAAAAAGCTTTGTAGGAAAAAGAAAATCGCCCATTGAAATCATCTAGTCAAATCATTTCGGATTCTTCAAGCCATTCATTTAGGACTGCGACGGAACCCTTTGGTCCAAATAAAAGACAATGAGCTCGTTAGGTGGAAATTTTTGCCAAGTCCTCCCCCCCCTCCTACCGTGGTGGTGGAGCTAGATAAGGAATGCTAATTGAAAACGAGTCGCATAGTAATGACTATGCATTTTTGTTTTTTTGGGAATGTTTGTGAAGTATTAACTACTTTTAATTTTTTAAGGTTTTTAGTTCAAAGTTAGATGAACAATAAAAAAATAGTAGGTACTGATAAAAATATAAGAGTAGTAGAAAAAAAAATTATGACTTTAAATTGTATTGTATAGATATAAATCAATACAATAAAATTTAAAGTAATACAATAATGTAAAATATGTATTATGTATTTAAAGTAAACAATAATGTTTTAGTAATTGAACTGAATGTTATTGTAATTTATATTTGTTTACATATCGCTTTAGATTTCTCTAATGGTAGTTGTATGTATGTGTATAATAAATAAATATATCCATAACGAAAAAGATATCAAAACTGTCATTAAGAACCGGTGGTAATCACAGGGTATTTTGTGTGAACTCCGCCCGGTACTATGTCGACTTCGCGGCCCTGTAACAGCGGTTTTGTTTTTATAATAAAAAATATAATAACTATTTACGGTTTTTGTTTTTGCCAGATCCTTTAAAAAACAACTTTAATTTAATTTTATGCACCTTTCAAATACTTCCGTGACGTAATCTCGTAGATATACTCGTATATCTAATTGTTTGAAATCGTAAGTTAGGGTCAGATTCGCTATTTTTTTTATCGAGCCAACTAATTTATGTCATATTTTAATTTTTGCGGTTGGTCACATAGTCACAAACTCTTTTTTTTTCTTCTTCTTTCTTTCTTTCTTCTTTCTAGTCAGTTGTAGTAAAATATTTTTTCATTGTATTTTCTTTTATATTTGTGGATTTCCAGACGTTAAAAAAGTTCAAAATGAGAAGAATCTGGCTCAAAAAAAGAAGATAGAGTATAGAGATTATATAATAGTCACGTTCTTTTCTAACTGGCTTTATATAAATATGGGCACTTAAGTTTAGGATCGTTTTTGGCACCTCAACAGCGCTCCCAATGAATCTACACCACTTCGGCAGTAAACTGAAACCACAGGTCACTTGCACAACGTCGCAAGGGCAATGCACATTTCAAATTTTATTACAAACGAGTTTATTCTTCTCCATGCCTTCCTCTATCCATAAATCCTGTTTTATATTCCGTGTAGCATTTGTTATTTCTGAATCACGTTTTATCGAATACAATTCAAAATAATTTCGCAGTAAATGCTTAATTATAACGAATTAACAGCATTCATGTAATTTGATAATTTTAAACGAACAAAACATACCTTTGTACTTTTAATTAATCAATATTGAAAATTCGGTGTTTGATCATTCAACGTACCTACCTATTGTTGGGTTTAATCACTGGCGGGTAGATTTAATTAATAAAAGTTAAAGCTCACTGTGTACACTATTCCACATAAATGGCAAGATAATAAATATTTTAAAGTTCGAAATGTTTATCTTTTATGAACATTCACATAAATTGTTGACGTCACTGGCACTCAGAATACTATCCAATATTTTTTTTCGGAATCACTGCGTAAATCACGTTCGTCCTTCAGATAAAATGATGCGAAACTAATTCGCGCCACAAAATCATGGATATTCTAGACTTCAGCGCCACCAAGCGTGGGCAGAGGGACTAACATAAATAAAAACACTGTCTGTTTCCTCTTTCAGTGATAATGAGGGTGATAAGAGGTCGCCGCAGGACGTCCGCGGTGATAACCGTTGACCGGTCAACTTAAATGAAACGAATATTGTTTTAAATGTAAAACAGCTTTGTTAATATATTAATCTATGTATGTTGAGTCACACTGATACCAAAAATAGTGGCAGTAGAGTACCTACTCACAAATAAGAATGCGTCGGTTGATGCAACCGAGAACGAAATAAAAATAGCTGCTCTTAACTTAGTGTGACAGGTTACGTTTGTTTCCATTCCGAATAGAGCCGGCGTTGATAGATGTACGGTTATCGACATAATTTGAACGAAGCGAAGTAATATCCAACCACGCCAGTTTTTAAATATAAAAAATATTGCACAATTAGTGGCAAATTGCCAACGCGGCGCACCGGCCAGGAAAATGATGCAATCCATATTTTTTATCAGAATAAAACTTTTAGTTGCAACACTGAACATATTTCAATCATAACAATGATTCATAAACGACCAATTTCAAACTTTGCGCGAACTAATCCCCAGCAGATTCAACTCAAAATTGGTATTACCATAAAAAATAAACTGTATAGAATAATAGTGAGCTCATAAATATACAATTGGTGGGTTGCTTACCTAGCTGAATCACGTCTACTGCCCTCGAAGTATGTGCAAAAAACGATATAGCAACGCAAAATCCTCTTTCCGCACGTATTGTTGGGAGTTCGTTACTAGTAGAAAGGAAAACTACGATTTGAATTCGACAAAGTCGCATAAACGAACTGACAAATCTCCCCGAGGGGACATGGTTACAATTGGTGCAAAAAATACGCATATAGACAATCGTAATTGCACACCCTCGAGATGCTTGATGTCGCTTATTGATTTACCGAATACTATTTTTTCTTTAATTTAGTTTTGTTCCTTTTTGTTCATTACACTAAAAACACTTAACTGATTAAAACTATATTTACACTAAAGATAACAACTCCTGGCTTAAATATGGCGTCAAAAAATTCCTCCGCATCGCTGTCATTTGGAAGTCTGCCGAAAAGACTGGCGACATTGCCACGTTGTATGGCAATACTTAATCTCTGACCAGGCGTTTGAATAATTCGTTAAAAGCGTATGAGCACTCGGACCCCACGGCCTGAGTTTCAACCCCAAACGGCTCGAAATTTAGGATTATTTTATGTGAACGCGAAAGATATACTGAATGCGACATCTGTTTATGAAATATTTATGTTTTTCTTTTTGATTTTTTTTTTATCGACTTCATTTGTTATGGCCGTTTACTCTTAAACTTCTAGTACCTACATAGTAACTCCTATCATATTGTTTTGCGGGATTGAAGTGAAATATATAAAAAAAATATAATTTTCAAAGTGCGTGAATGCATGCACTATTTACACACAATTTTGATAACGCGAACAAATTATTAAAAGTAAATAGTGCAAACATCCAGTTAAAACAGACGAAATAATTTACATAGTATAGTGTATTTAAAAACATATTTGCAAAATAAATATCATTTAAACATTTATAAAAAGTCGACTATTGTATTATTATCGAAGTAAATATTAGTTAAAAAAAAAAACAATTTCTAATGAGGTCTCTCGAACTCACCAAATTAATTAGGAAATATCCGTTAATTTTACATAATTAGCTTAAGTAGCCGCGGAGACTGTGAACAATAGGTTTATTCAAGAGTCACTGTAGTTCTGGAACGCAAAAGGCAACTGAAGGAATATGGGCGAGTTTAATCAGTAAAAGTCTGCACCCAGGGAGGGTGCAGACTTTTACTGACTTAACTCGCCCATGTTATTATCCCACATTTCATCAACAAATGCCTAAGTCAACAACAACATTTTGTTATTATAAAGTCTAAAACTAACAACAACAAAACCCGTGATTGTCTAATTATACTGAGTATGTATAATTAAGGACTAATTAAGCGAAATTAACGGGTATTTCGTAATTCATTTGGTAAATTAGGAAGGCCTCATTACAAATCGTTTTTTAACATAAATTCGCATGTATATAATTAACTTCTATACACTCACTGTCGACTTTTTTTTATATAATAATAAATAAAGGAAATAATATTCCACAGCGATCACACAACGCCGTCGAGTCCCAAATTAAGCAGAGCTTGTGTTATGAGTACTAGACAACTGATAAACATACTTATATAATTCTAAATCCCTAGCTAGAGATAAATTACACCCAGACACAGAACACACTAGTGCAGAAAAGTGCGCGTGCTAGGCTCGCCAAAATTTTATTGTAATAAAATTGTTTATCGCATAAGGTTGGGCGCGCGATGACCCTCACGAGGCGCGGGTCAATCCCTACGAGTCGTAAGTGTATTAAAAAACGTCGTTTGATACACGTGAAAATTGGTCACTGCATTCCTCGGCTTCATAACACACTCACCTACAGCTCGTGCGAATTCCACCAAACTTTCTGCACTTGTATCGAAATGTACTATTTTTGTACTTCAGGTATCTACACTACAGGACATCATTGAAACAGGCGTGATCTCTCGATTGTATTGACTAGCTAGTGACCAAAACTTGCCGGGAAGTCTGGGTACTACTCTTGATTGTGATCTCTTTCTGTCACTCAAAGGTTTGATGGAAGAAAACTAAATGTTAAATTCTTCTTTGTAGGTACATGAATTGTCAAATCATTGGGAACTAAAGAGTTTTTTGTGTACTATAAGAATGAAGAAATCCAACTTGTTTTATTTGCTTCACATTCACATTTAAATGAAAAATAAAGTGACTGTATTTTATATCAAAAATCTTTCTGAATATGACACTGGCTCAAATTATGCGAAGTTAAAAGAAAAAAAAAACAAGTCGCATACACCAGGGAAGGCTCATAGGATGGGATACAAAACTCCTAAAGAATAACAAATTTCAGTGTAAATAGAATATACCTACATGCAAGAAATATTACTTCCATTCATACAGAGTACATTTCCACGTCACTCAAGATTCATTTCATTTGTCCAGAATCCTACAGACTTTTTTTCCTTATGTAAATCAATATGACTTCCCAAAGTCCCTTCTTCAGATATAATATTCTAAACACGGTAGCCCGCGTTAAGGCAAACGTAGAAATTTGTCACATGAGCGATGGTTCGCCTACGTGTTTCGTCGTCCAAATCCCAAATATAATCCGTCGCAGTTCAAATAAAACACACCTTTATTACTTTAAAGAGAAAAGCTTAAATCCAGCGCGGCGTCCTTCGGGGATTTCATATTTCATACGAGAGCGGACGTGGATTATCGTGCGAATTTATGTCTTAGGGTTCTAATCAAAAAGTACGCTTTCTGTCGACTCGCGACCTCTCCACGTTTAGTGTTGTAGTTACGCAAAGTGAGACTGTATGATTTCATGCCAGCAAAAGTAAAGAAGGTTGACAAATAGGTCGGGCGTGCCGATGTTCAGTTTTATTAAAATTAAAATGTTCTATCGCGACATTAATAAAATGCGCTAGGGTTTAGAATCGCTTGCGCATCGCCGTTTAAATTTACAACGGGAACGCGAGGGATAAGCTGAACATTTTTATTATCATCGCGCTAGTTTATTGCGTCTCGAGTTTGAGCATTAGAAATAATCTCCAATATAGGGTGTATTATTTACGTTTCCGAGTGCTCGACGTTTGTCGGGAACAGAAAATTGTCAGGGCGGTCTTAATGACAGCTTTTCTGTCAAACAAATCAATGCAGATCGAAGTAGACGTTTCCGATATGGAGGGAAAACGTTTACGGAGGCGAAAATTTCTAAAAACAAAGCAAACGATAAATCTGTCGGGGCTGAGCAAAACAGCGGAGTCGAAGGGCCCGTCCACAGTCGTAACTCACTCCACGTACAATTTTACCGACAATTTATTCGGCATGAACTGTACTTGTCAATCGCTGACGTTTGCGTATCGGAAGAATAAATGAGAGACATAGAAGAGTAGCTGGAGACAAGCGTGACTTAGATATTGTGGTCACGTAGCAGACGGGAGACGACGGAGGCGCAATCTTCGAGGAAAGAATTACATTTATCCAAAACATGGCAAAATCTTGAGTAATTCAATGCATATATTCGATGAATAGAAAGATAGAGAAAGGTTTTGAAACGTCTGACACGATGGCGCCTAATATTATTTTTTGTACAGAAAAAGGCGATAAAAAGAATAACAAATTCACGTTGAAAATAAATTCTGTGTACTGTTGATTTAGTGATTGGATTTGGTGCGAAACTCTATAGCTCCCGACAACGACTTGTCTAATAAATTATGACCGACTAGAATATATTTGAATGGATTTTTATTGTACTGGCCCGTATGATTCATAACAGATACAATATAAAAAACTTTTCGAACGAGTGTATTACGAATTTTAATGTTTTTTGCTATCAATATCGAAACATATTGAGCTTGTTGTTGTCATTTTATGGATTCAATTGGTTTTTGAAATGAAATTGCTATTCTTTTCGTTTAAGTTAATCGAGCCTATCATTAAAAAAACTATTAATGTTGCTGAAAGTATTTGAATGTATAAAAAAAAATGTGATTAAAATAATAACAGCTGCACAGTTTGATCTACAAAGTTAAGCAACGGTAGCCGAGGTCAGTTCGTGGATGGTTGACCATCTTAACAATATCAAGATTTGTCTGTGCCTCGGAAAGTACGCTACGCATTTATTCAGTTGGCATATGTAGAACTTTGACTCTACGAAGAGTCAGAAACACAGAAACCTGGAAATTTGACCACAGGCTTGTTATAGGGTGTATAGTGTTACCTAATTTCTCGGAAGTGGAGGTCAATACTGCTCTAGCAGATTCAACTGATTCGGAGACCCAACAATAGGAAGAGCACTCATTGGAGTCTCCTTCTAGCTACTTTCCGAAGTTCCAGTGCTAAGATACAGCCAATAGAGTGGCTCATTGTGTTGCACACAGATATTACAGACAAGACAAAAAAAATAATACTGCTGTATGTAAAATACTGGTATTCTGTTGCATTCGGTTATACTGGAAGCCAACACAAATACTCGTATAATAGGGAAAAAGCTAGGAAGGTATTGACTCAAGTGTATTGGCTCGGTCCGGACTGTTACCGGACGGACGGATACTGAGCTACCCATTGCTCGCCATCCGCAAGCCCACGCATACGGTTGCCGGAAATCGGGATCAGAATCCCGGCGGCGGCTGGGGGTTGAGCGCCGTTGCTTCTGCCTGATGTGGTCAGAATCTCCTTTGCTAGCATTACTGCTTCACAGAAGAAGGCGACCGCCTGCCACTCCTACTCGCTCCGGACTATGGCCTGTACCAAGGCCCGGCGCGAGACATCGTCGTTCGTATATTAGGGAACATATAGTAGCGATTTAGTCGTTTAAGTCATTTTCGTATTCACATCCGTCAATAGAGTTTGTACGACACCGATTTAGAACTTGTTCGACAGTTCGATAGTGCAATTGTGATGTTATTGAACAGAACGCAGTAGAATTCGGTTAAACTCCCCATTTTCGTTATTGATGGCTATATTTGTGATGTAAGCAGTTGTCCTAATCACATAAAATTGAACGCCGACCGCTCATAGACCTCATAATCCCAAACGTACAATCACAACTCAACACACGATGATTGGGAGTCATCCGAAACTTAGATCCGAAAATCCCTACAGCGAATGTTTGTTTTTGATTTTTGTCTAACGAGACAATGGGGAAATGATGAGCACTGTGCCGTACGTCGCCTTTGGGATTTCACCCCATACCACCCTCGTGCTGTAACTCCAATCAAGTTTGAACTTTATTTAGTTGGTATTAGAGTTGGAGTTTATTTTAAACGATTATGGAGTTGTGATGTTTTCTTCCTGGCGTGGTCACATATGGCGTCGAATGGGCCACGCAGAGTGACGGCATGCCACTCGGGGGACCAGGATTGGCCTCCAGTGCTCTACGGGACATTCACTATGTCGTTGGACACTGGAGTTGTGACGAGATTTAAAAATCAGGTGAATTTGCTGTTTTTCCGGCCATGTTTTTTTTTGTTTACGGATTTCATTGTTTTAATTGACTGTTATTTTGTTCGATAAGGATATTGCGTAGTTTATTTGGCTAATATTTTCAGACTTGACCTTTAGAATATAAGTTTGAAGCGTGTAGGATCACACTTTACATCTCACTAATCTCATAAAGGTGAACATTTATCAGTGTGCGTGTATGTTTGTTTGTTACTTGTCACGCTTGAACGGCTGATCATATTTTGACGAAACTTAGTACCATATGGGTAGGACACGTTCTGGAATAGCCCATTGGATGGTTTTTATTCTGGCAGTATGTTCCCTTGAGTGAGGCTGCTGTTAGTGGCTAGTATAAGAATAATATCATGCGGCAGACGAGCGCAAAGATTTTCTAAACGTCAATAACGTCGTGAGAGTAGTGGTGGCCGAGTGGCAAAGGCCCCGACTTACGAGTTGTTGGGTTCGACCGCGAGTTCAAACCCAGCCAGACGGCATTACTTTGTATGATTTATTTCATCATCACTGCTCTCAAAACGGTGAAGGAAAACATCGTGAGGAAACCTGCATGTCCTAGAACCAAAATTTCGAAGACATGTGACATCCAACAACCAGCATTGGGCCCGCGTGGATTACGGCCCATTCTCTCTCCTAGAAAGGAGGCCTGAGTCCCAGCAGTGGGAAAATTATAAGGCTGCTGCTATGCTATGTAAACGTCAGTAAAAGTCTGACATGACATTGAATGATTTTCCACCTAAAAGAAGCCGAATTTCAAATAGTTCGCCGTCTTTAGCCTCAACCACGCAAACACTACTCATTATACAATTTGATATGATAGATGATCGGCTTACATAACTGAACTTATCAAAACCTCTTAATTAACTGAGTCTTTTGTTAAGGCATTGATCAATAACGAGTTTCGTGCGCCTTAATTGCGAGCTTAGAACCACACCACATGATTTACGTAATTAGAGTAACGAATCAATGGTCTCCTAAATTAATGGCGACAGTCACTAAATTAGTGGATTACTAAGCTAAACGAAAATCGATGACGTACGTTCTTTCATGTATGGCTAATTTGATGTTCTTGGTTTTTTGTTTTCACTTTAAAATGATGAAGATGTTTCGCTGAAGTGTGGCGAGAAAACCAATAGACTGAATTTCTCAAGCAAGTTCACGGCATATAAGTTGAACCAAAATAACGATCGACCTTAAATGCGCAGTTACAGATTTTCGGGTCACAATCGAAGTGGCCCCACTTTGACTGAGGCCCGAAAATCTCTTGTCTGTCTGCGCATGACCATAGCAAGGACGGCCGTTTTAGTTATTTGGCGTGTACTATACCTATAAGTATTTCAAAGTCTATGGGATAATCACACTATATTTTAAAGGCGAGAGTATGCAGGTGTGTGTGTCTGCTTGTCTTTGAAGCTCAATTGGCTGAGCAGGGTTGTATAAAAATTGGTACAAGGGTAGACCATATCTTGGAATATCACATAAAGTACTTGTGATGATTATCTTGTGTATATGAGTTAACAAATTTCTGAACTTTCGTTCTATACAGGAGTAATTCATAACGTAGGGTCTTTCTTTTTTTAAATTCAAGCTTATAAAAGCGAACTTGGTTAACCTTCAGACCATATTTATAAATTTACACACCACCACAGGAAAACCAAGGTTACTGACATAGCTCGAAGAGTCGCCAAACTTAAGCGGCAGTGGGCAGGGCACACTGCTCGCAGAACAGATGGTCAATGGGGTCGAAAGGTGCTGGAGCGGCGACTGCGTACCGAAAGACACAGCATTGGAAGGCCTCTTACAAGGTGGACCAATGATCTGGTGAGAGTTGCGGATATTCGATGGATGCGAGATGCACAGAACACTTGGGAGCTTGGGAGAGGTCAAATGTGGACGTCTTTCAGCTGAAACGATGATGAATTGCATACAAAGTTTCATCATCATCATCATCAGCCTTTTAAAGATCCCACTGCTGGGATACAGGCCTCCTCTCTAGTAGAGGAAATGGGCTGTAATCCACCACGCGGGCCCAGTGCGGATTGGTAAAAAGTTACAACAGTTAGGTACAAAGTTTCGCCTTGTTTTATTATGCATAAGCTCGCGTTTGACCACTATCTCACCTGATGGTAAGCGATGATGTGGCCGACGACAGAACAATCTTGCCTTAGAAGCAACATATTCACTCCTGACTTAAAGAACCCTAGGTTATAGCTATCAGGAATCACAGCCTGCGGCAGAGAATAATATTTATTGCCTTATGCTTATTATTGCCTTTATAATATTAGTCATCATCATCATCATTTTCATCATCATAGGCCTCCTCCAAGCGTCGCCACAATGACTGATTTTTGCGTCTCGCATCCATCGGACTCCAGGGACCTTTACCAGGTCATCGGTCCAGCTTGTGGGAGGCCTTCTAACGCTGCGTCTTCAGGTGCCCGGTCGCCACCTTTCAGCCCCAACGGCCATCTGTTCTGCGTGCAATGTGCCCTGCCCATTACCACTTAAGTTTGACGACTCTACGTACAATGTCAGCAACATTGGTCCTCTTGAGAATATCTTCTTTAATTCGATCATGCAAGGAAACTCCAATAATATTAGTATTGTGATTTTATAGTGCGATTCACACCCTGTTTCCAAAGTGTGTACTATAATAGTGTGAGCTTTAGATGATCGTGAAGCGTTTAATTCATCAATATCTAGTGCGTCAACATCGGTCCAAATATCCATGCATATGCATACAATTACAGTCCGGCCGCTAACACCCTAAAACCGGCGCGGTAACCCGTTTCTGTCACTCAACTAATATTATTTGTTGGCCATGATAAATTGCTGAAACAGCTGATAAAGTCTGTGGGGCATTGTGTGTAATGATTTTGGAATTACTGACGTCCAATGACATCACGGTAGATCAGGTTTTAGCTGGATGAACGAGTTCGGTATCAATAAGCAGAATCGGTCCTGACTTAAGATTGAGTTGAGAGGAAAAATTAAAATGAGGCTTTCACTCTGTAGTGGGACAATGCGGACTGAAAATTATTACTAAATTTATTATTTTGCTATTTCTAGTCTAGGCGGGAATTTCATAACGATGTCCTTGAATTTTCTTGCATGTTCTTTTCCATAGAGATCTACTATTTAGAACGTCTAAAAAACTCATTTTCTTTTCGTTTCTTTTTTCAAAGGCGCCTGTATTTTTTTTCCTGGGCCATTACTATCCTACTCCTGGTCAAAGGCTTCCCTAAGTGCTTCCAGATATTCTTTTCCCGTACCGTATCGAACCAGTCCTTGTGGTACACATCTAAATCATTTCGCCACCTTTTTCAGGGCTATACGGTAAACGGTTTAACTTAAATAATTTGATTTGAATTTTAGATTTTATTTAACTAATTGCTATAGAGAATTAATTATCAATTAAATGCATTATTGCAATTTTCTGCACCTATCTTGTGAAGGTCACGGGAATCCGATGAATACGAGATGCACAAGATCGGGCTTTGAGGCGACACTTGAGGGGGGGGGGACTATGTACTATCAAAGTCACTTCTGCCTGACCACCACTAAGTTCATTTTTGCTTGTACTCGAAACGAAAAATTCAACGGTATGGTTTGACACCGCGCCGCAGAATTCAATCGAAATTTTTTTTTAGTGATCAGGCATAAATAACCACGATGGTGAGCAATCATGTATTTGCTGAAATGATGAAGATTCTGATGATTTTGTTCATTCGGCTGCTTAACTCAACAGCTTAACTGACGTAAATACACGTATGTATGTTATGGTGTACCAAAAAATACCTCTCTTTTCCCTTAACCGTAACCAATTCGTTTGAATGACTCACAGGGGAGTAATACTAACTTGGCCTACTGAATCTGTCTGTTACCGTCAAGCTTCGTATCGCGAAACTCAAACTTAGTGATTTATTTATGTTCCTGTATTGATCGAGTGTATGAAGGTACATTTAGGGGGAAATGGGGTCAAGTTTCTACGAGTACTCTCCGTACTCTGATAGTCTTGTAGAATATACTCCGAGTCATTTTGTTTGTTTTACACGAGCAAATAATCTAAGAGGTTTGATTAAGTTGTTCTCGGAAGGGGAGGGTTATTTGAAGTCTTTGACTCCAGTTTAAAGTCTATAAGTATTTCGCTGAGATAGGTTCTATTAAGTTATAAGTGGCTGAATAAAATGCTGTTAATAAGAGATTTTGTTCACGTGTTTCATATTATTGTTGCCTCAATTAATCACCAAAATAAATGATGCTTAAAACCACCTTAATCGCAGTAGGAAAGTTGGATTTACTTGAATTCAGAATGAATAATTACTGGATATACTAATGTAAATAATTAAATATAAACGCCGTCACAATTATTGGTAATTATTTTTACGAATAAACGAATAAGAGGGTTAGATCAATGTGAATGATTGTCAAAAAGTTCAGATTGAAATATCACGTGACCCATATGCACAAATCGTTTTGGGACTACATTCATTATGCGTACAACCAAAGAGCAGAATTTCCTGCCAGAGTCTGTGTTTCCTGATAGTTAAAATCTGGATGTAACTATATCAAGAGTGAATGATTTACTTCTAGGCATGCGTGCTCCGTCATCAACTTCATCATCACTAGGTACATAGTTTACCACTGAGTATAGGTACCTACTGGTCGAACTCGAGCGAACATGGCGAAAGTTTGTGAGTATTTAGGTATGTTTTTTTACTCTAAGAAAAAAAAAATATTGTTGTTGGATAGCCCATTTATTGAAAAAGGCTATAAGCTATTACCCACGGGAGTGGAGCAACAACCAAAGACACAGAGGGATAGCTAGTTGCTAGTTATTTAAATTTTGATTTTCTACAGAGTTGGTAAAAAATATCTAACAGTGCTATGAGTTTTGATCGCCTTGACCTTGACAGTTTTGTGAATGAAAACAATTCAACAAACTCTGGACTTCCTGAATTACAGTTTACCAACAAAAGACTAGACAAACTTACGTAAAAATACCTTCTAAAAACCCTCAGTAAACTGCAACATACCCTCAAGTTATTGACTGCACAAATTGTGATCTTATTAATTCTGATTAGGAAATGAAAGCACTTTCCGTTTCGACATAATTACATTATTAGCAGAACATCGCTAATGACGTGATGGTGCATATGCACTAACGTATATGCTCTATATGCACTTATATGCGTTGATGGATTGTAAGCAGCCTAATTATGTTGGGGATCGGGTTCACATCAGCTATTACGGTTTTTATTGCGGGGAATGTAATTAAAAGCAATTAGGAAAATGTTGTTGGTCTTTATTTGCTTATAAGAGAGTGAAAGCCTAAGGATATACTTATACAATATAGTGTTATTGTGCATGTAGGTTAGAATTCCCTGCCAGAGTCTGTGTTGTAATAGCTACAACCAGGGGGTTTATAGATCAAGAGTAAATTGGTTAATTTTAGACCAGCCTGCTACATCATCGACCACATCATTGCTTACCATCAGGAGAGACAGTGGTTAGCCTAACGAGCTATGTATAAAAGGAGAAAGTTACTGACTGACATATAAGAAAGAAAGAAAGAAAGAAAGAAAAATGTAAAATTTTGCATAGTTTCTTTTTGTGACGTAGGCAAGCACAAAGAGACGATTTTTCAAAATTCATTAGTTGGAAGGATAAAATGGAGGTCCAAAGTGTGGAGAAACCTACTTTCAAAACCTAGTCGATGTTAATAAAAAAAATTGGGCAAGTGCGAGTCGGACTCGCGCACTTAGGGTTCCATACAAACTAACTTATGTTAATAATTCAATTCCCGAATCGAGTCCCGAAGATTTTTCTGAATTCAAAAAAGTTTTTTTTGTGACTAAATTTCAGTTTTCAGATTTATCTCCATACATCTCCTGTTATAAGACCTTGCTTCATGCCAAATTTCAGGGTTCTAGGTCAACGGGAAGTACCCTATGAATTTTGATTCCTTTAGGAGTGTCAAAATATACGTTTTTTGCGATATATACAACCGTATCTTTTTTAAATTAACATTAGAAGCTTGATTTTTTCTCAGACTCGAGTATGTGGTTTTAATTTCAATTCGATATCTCCACGCGTTCCCGAGATACCGAGATAATGGTATTTGACAGACAGATGGACAACAAAGTGATCTTATAAAGGTTCCGTTTTTTCCTTTTGACGTATGGAACCCTAAAAAAAAGATCTGTTCCAATTGCGAATTATTCTCTGTTCTTTTAAAGCAAAAATAAACTTCTGCCTAACGAGATGAAGATAAACGAGACAACCCTAATCACAATTAGGAAGACACCAATAAATAATTCAAATTAAAGTCGATATCAACTATCGAACTGCACGGCTCTGTACCGGAGGTAAATAATTGAAGTAATTGTTGGGTCAAATCGGGTCAATTAATCATCTGATGCGGTCCAAAGCCGCATTAACAATTTATAAGCCGACCAAAATACTCTATATCGTTCGAAACTCCCGGGTTCGGTTAGTTCAGCACAATTTTGGAAACAATGTAGCTGATTTTAGAATACATAGTTATGCTGGGATAGCGGACTGTCGACCGATGAATTATGGGATGAGTGATGTTGTGTTTTTATTGGAGACTGGCTAGAGAATTAGACGTGGTCAATTTTTGACCTGGAAATGGCAAATCGAATATTATCTATATTCTATATCTATGTATATAAAAGTAAGTCGTGTTAGTTACACCATTTATAACTCAAGAACGGCTGAACCGATTTGGCTGAAAATTGGTGGGAAAGTATCTTAGAACTATGACACGACATAGAATAATTTTTATCCCTTTAAATGAAAAAAATCCAGAACCAGCTCATTTATTGGTATAGGGTAGAGTAGGGAAGAGCGGGAGCGAAATCGCGGGCAAAACTTGGTATTTTAAATAAAACATTATCCTAAACTAAGGTCTTCCTGACAGCAGGACAAAAATATGCATCTTTAAGATGGGAGAAAAGTATAGGTTACATTGTATGAATCTGACAACTGTCACCCGCACCATCCTATAGTAATTGTAGTCTAGGAATGACTCCTGTATCGTGAGTGTATTCTTAAATAAAATACGCGGTATATAAGTTGAACCAAAATGGCGATCAACCTTCAATTTTAATTCTAACAGATTTTCGGATCTCAATATCAAAGGGCCAATGAGGTCCAGTCGTAACTGATAGGCAGAAACCTGAGCATGGACCCCTTAGCAAGGCTAATTTCAGGCCTTGTAAAGGGTCGTAGAGGTCAGATAAGTTAGGTATTCGCTGCATCTGGTTACCCTAAATATAATTGGGAAAACACTAGGTAAATTGGTTGAGATCCACAAAAACATCACTGGTATCACGGAAGCTTGGCACCCCAAAAGCTCCCTAGAGAGAGATATGAACATTATTTCGCATCGAAAATGTTAATAAAATAATCTCCAGGAGATAATCTGGATATATGGAAAGTAAGTGATATAACGCATCGCCACATCCGCCCGAAACCCCATAAAAAGTGATAAGTAACGCAGGCCACTATAAAATCATGGATTCATCCCGTGGGACACTGCACTTAAGTGTCAATATCATAACACTGATACACTTCGAGGGCGGCTTGCGTTGGTGGTACGATAAAGACATACAAAAAATACTAGACCACTCAAAAAGATCTGAGGATATATCCTGATAATCCTTACATGTCTAATAAGTTAGGGGTCTTATTAAACCGGTCCGGTCACCACGTGGGTGATCAGTGATCCGATTTAAATTCCAATTTTCATTCTTACTAATTTATGTTCACACGAATACTAAATGCAAAAGGAAAAATAAAAAAGTACAAAAGTACTACTGCTTATTTCAAAAGAAATTTCTTCCAACAGACCTGTGACAGAAGAATTGGGTGAGAGATGTACACACAGTGTGTATAGATAGGTTAGGAAACTTAAAATAGACTATAATATCGATATCAAGTAACAGGAAACAAAAATAGATAAAAATTATAAATTATGTTATAAGAATAAAATATATTTATAATATTATGCAAAAATCTCTATTTATCCAAGATTTTATTAACAGTGTAGATAGTAGTAGTAGTGTGTGTAGTAGTAGTGTTGATGTTGTTGATGTACTCTAATTTTATTCAAGATTAATCTTCATTTAAATAGAAACCCATTCTGTATCGTTATAACAATCGAGTTACTACCAACAATACGATCTTATTCAATTTTCAAAGAACAGTTCAAATAATTATGGGAAAAGACACAACACAAACACAATCTTGATTTCCCTCGGAACGTAACCTCACAAATGGAGACTGGCTGACAAAAACAGTGACAGCAAAAAAAACTATATCGTTCTAAATTCAAATGCGACGAAAAACTCATAAATATAATATCACTCGAGAGTGCAGCACGCTCCTAAAAGCGCACTAAAAAACCTTTGTCCCGTTTCAAACAATAAACCGAAATATCCGAATGACTAGAGACGGAACATTCGAATGCAGTAAAGTTTATCTTAATGTCTCTATACAGTTTAAAAATATACCGTCCATATGTTCGTTGCATTCGACACAACAACGACGGACGTTGTTTGTCGTCCCACTTTGTAATACGCGTGTATTGATGGTAGAATTTCATTGTTTTTTTGGCCTTTCAACTTGTAATATATAGAGTATGGCGGCCGACAACAGAGAAAAGGTTGTTTTAAAAGTTGAGCGCCGAAAAATCATAAAGGCAACGTCCAAACCCGTCGTGTAACGTTTTGTCAATCTTTTTACATTTAACCTATTATTGCGAACCATGTTTAGTGGCCAGTCAATCATGTTTCTTTATTTGGTAGCTTGTAACTTGGACTTGTGAGGTAAAAAATAATGTAACAAATTCCGACAATAGGAACTGTTTTATGTTTCTGAAAGATGAATGACATATTGGGGCCAATTACGGCACATTTATAGAATTGCTACATTCGTCTTATGTTCTAACAAAGAAAAATGTATGTATTTTTTTTTAAGTGTACTAAATAAATTCCTAGATATTACTTCTGTTAACTGAAATTGATAAACTGGTTAGATAACAAATGATTTGACTGGCCTGTTGGTCTAGTGGTTAGTAGCCCTGACTGCTATGCCGGAGGTCGTGGGTTCGATTCCCACCCAAGACAAATGTTTGTGTGATGAGCACGATCATTTGTTCTGTGTCTGGGTGTTATTTATCTATAATATGTATGTATTTAGAAATATATAAGTATGTTTATCAGCTGTGTGGTACCCATAACACAAGCTCTGCTTAGCTTGGGACTAGACGGTGTTGTGTGATAGTTGTGGAATATATTATTATATTATTAATGTTTTTCATGAATCCATAGAAACAAAACTCAATGCTGTCAATACTTTGTCAATGCTTAATAGAGCAGATAGAATGTCAGCTTACGGACTTTTTAAGGGTACCGCACCTAAAAAGGAAAATAACAGAACCCTTATAGGCTTATAGCTTTATAGGATCACTTTGTTGTCCGTCTGTTTGTCTGTCAAGAATCTTTGTCTCGTGAAAGCGTGGAGGTATCGAGTTAAAATTAAAACCATATACTCAAATCTGCGGTCCCTTGAAGCTGCAAGTAAACGGAAAAATAGATACAGCCATATACATATTTCGACATCCTCAAAGGAATCAAAATTCATAGGGTACTTCCTGTAGAATCCTAAAATTTGACATATAGCAAGGTCTAGGAACACAAGTATAGGCAGCACAAGTATAGGAAGAAAAATAAATACAAATAAAAAAATTGCGGTTCGAAAAAATCTTCGTAACTCAAATATTTTTCATAGGTAAACTCGTTTTCATAGGTAATTTTGTATGGAACCCAAGTGCGCGAGTCCAACTCTCACTGGCCCGGTTTATTTTTTATTTTGAGGGTTGCAACTAATTAAATGACTTTTCCCTCTCTGGTTAAAGTAAGAGGGAGTGTCAGACTTTAGACTAAAACTCATCCTTGTTTAGTTTCCTTTTGCGTTGACTCTTAAAAAAAAGCCTTAATAAGAAAGCTTACTTCACCCAACACACAATAATAACATTTTTACAGAATATACTGACTGTTCACATTTCTAGCTAGACAAACAAAACATTCGAAATAACAAATATTTCTATCTAAACAGCGGCCAAATGTACCGTATCGTCGACATAAACTAGTCTAACAAACACCACCATTACCATTTAAAGTGCCACCATTTTCACGTAACACTTCTATAGGCTAGGAGCTAGGTCATAAAAGTAACGCACTGTCTTATCAAATGCCACGGGCGATGCGATAGTATCGCCTTCCATGGTAACATTACAAGCGACAAGGGGCCTATTGGACCCCACCTTACAACTTATGTATGAAATTCAAAATTTTCAATGATAGCTGCTAGGGTGAATGTAAGCACATAATTGGGTAATAAAAATTCAGGAAATATATCATTTTTGCTCTCTCTGAAAATTGTAATTTGTACAGTTAAAGTTTCTGTTATGTTTACAATGAGAAAGTTTTCTAAGGTTTCCTAGTTTTGTTATTTATACTGAAAATTAAACATTCCTTACTATGAAAAGTGCAAAGAAATGGCGTCGGTGTTGTTCCTATATAATTATTATGTAACGAAAGGTAAGTGGAAGAAGTTTTACTAGCGTTCGCTTTTACTTTGCGAATCAGGACGTGTTTACGGAGACGCGGCGCGTTGCGCGGCGTGTTGGGCAGCCGTTGTACATTGCCTAAAGTTTGTGTTTGCGCGAGCGATAACGTGGCCCACTGCTGCAATGTACAACGAACGCCTAACGCGCCGCGCAAAATAGAACATAGAATTTGGCAAATAAAATTACAACAGCAATGTGTCCCAAAAATATAAACGAAACGTCGACATAAACTACTGAAATTCACGTTTTAGGAACGAAATTAAACGAAATAAATAGGAACCAAATGTATGTAATTTAAGTATCAGCTAAATTAAATATTGTTTAGCTCTATTAAACAAATGTGAATAAATTTTTAAAATATCTCATCATTAACAACAAATTTATAAAGCTTTATAGCTACCAATAAGAAAGAGAAGTCCAATATAGACTTTGATTTGATATCTAAGTGGACTTTTCTCCATTTTGTATTAGACTTTTCTCCAGCGTGGTGCCTGTTCGATATAGTCAGAAATATCTGTTTAAAATTGTTATAGTACGCCTATGAATGAAATCTATAGCAACCAAATGTTAGCTCTAGTAAAATATTGTGAAATAATGTTTTTAAATATCTCATCAACAACAAAGTTATAAAGCAAAGCAAAGCTACCAATAAGAAAAAGAAGTCCAATATAGACTTAGCCCTGGGACAAAGGCAATGAATGGAACAGGGTAGGTTTTTAGTCAGTAACAGTCTGACACTATTTCCCGCCCCATCCAAGGGCGGGATTTGTCATTGGATGATTTTACCTACCATAAAAAAAAATATATATATATAAAGAAAAATAAAAAAAAAGAAATTCATTTCGTACATGCGTATATTAATTCGAGTTTTCGAAAAAAAGTACTTTATTTTTTAATTTCATCTTTATAAATCGATAGTGTTTCATGTACCGAATCGACCCTCCACGGGATTAAAACGACCAAAATGTAACGGTGTATATTCCCTATTGCGATCTGTGAACCGAAGCAGCATATAGTACTTTATATTTCAGAAAAGCTATGTAAAATCAACCCCACCCTTACCTGTCCCATAAATATATACATCTCACTGCCTATAAACATACAATTTTTCGTCAAATCAACACTCGGTGTTGTTCGCACGTGCAACCTTTCAGAACGCTTCGCTATCAACATACAGATATAATTGAATCGTTTACTCGCGAAGTGGCCGATTTAACGTATGTTTGCGTCCCAAAGCGATTCCGTATCGATTTATAAAAAGATGATTCGGTGAACGATTAGATGTAATTTGTTGATATTTTTGGTTGTTAGTCCCCGATGAAAATGTTTGTGCGAATAAAGGAATATTTCATTTTACGCTCTGACTTATCTGGGTTTATTGATAGGCTCTGTTTTTGCTTTGAAAGCTTTTTGATCTATTGCTCAACTATCCACGTTATTAATGTGAAAGTAAGTTTTTTGTTTGTGCTTCTTTCACGCCTGAAAATATGACTGTTATTAAGGGCTTGTTTACGGAGACGCGGCGGTCGTTTCCGGCGAGCTTAGATGATGGCAAAGTGGAGTAGGGATAGCGATTCTTTCTGAAAAAGATCGATTTTTGAATCGATTCGAATCGAATCCTAATGAATCGAATAATTAATAAATCGATTTCTAAAAGAAAAATTTCCTTAAGATCGTTTAAGTACGTTACCCTTTAGGTACTGAGCCTTAAAAGGCAAGTAAGGTTTCTGATATCAATTCACAGTATCGATCCATTGTTAGTTCGATATTAAAAATTCGAGTAGATTTTCGTCGCCTATAAAATTATACTTCAATTAATTGATCTCAGATCGCCATGTAGAAATGGATAGAAGTTAATATTTAAGTCATTGTTATTATTTTATTTATTTAACCAACACACAACGCTGTCTAGTCCCAAGCTAAGCAGAGCTTGTGTTATGAATACTAGACAACTGATAAACATACTTATATATTGCTAAATACATACACATTGGAGATAAATTACACCCATACCCAGTACAAATGATCGTGCTCATCAGACAAACATTTGTCCTGGATAAGAATCCAAACCACGACCTCCGGCATAGCAGTCAGGGCCATTAACCACTAGACCAATAAACCAGACAAAGTATATGTTTTGTTATAAGAAAATAATTATTCCAAATTTTTAATGGATTCAGATAATAACCTCCTATGAATGTGCGTCTTTAAAAAGCTTGCAGAGTCGCTACTACTACGCTGGAACACACTCCACGACCTCGTCAATAAATACAACGACAATTTGATAACACGGTCACGTGAAACACGAAAATGTATTTTTAATTCGTCCACATCCCAAAATGCAAACTAAATAAAGATTCGAATCGAAATAACGTCGGTGTGAATGCAAATAATTTAATCACCTCTCCCTATAGCGCTGCAGGATGAAAAAGAAGTAAAGTAGCCAAACAAAAATATCAGCGACAAGGCGAAGTTTCAACAGTTATGTCGTTTTATTAATTATTTCGTGTTCGTAGAAAAGTGGAGAGAAATGATTTCACGAGATTTGTAATATTGAAACTGGTGATTTAGGAATTGAAAGAATAATAATAATATATATTGTGGACCGATGACCTGGCTAGAGTTGCGGGAATCCGATGGATGTGTGATACACAGGACCGCTCATTGTGGCGACACATGGGGGAGGCCTATGTCCAACAGTGGACGTCTTTCGGCTGACAATCATATCAGCCGAATGACGTCCACTGATCATCAGATGATGATGATATTATAATTGGGTAGAGGAAAGAGATTCTTTTTCTTTCTTTCTATACTTAAAAACAAAAGATTGTTCCACACAGGATTTACTCCTGTAACGTGGTTACTCACGCACACACACACACCAGACTTTTACTGACTAAAACCAACTCCTATGTTTCTTCATTGCCTTGCATTACAGGGACCGGGTTTTCCTTTCAGAAGGCCCAAGAGGCTTCGACCCTGCTGGGCTCATACGGTTATTCTGACATCTCCTTGAGACGCGCGTGGAACACTACACGCCATCGACGACTTGGGCTTGATCCAGTCCGGACAGTTACCGGGCGGCTGGATGGCGAGGAACCCATTGCTCGCCGTCTGCGGTGGCTCGAAATCAGGATCAGGGTCCCGGTGGCTGGGGCATGAAGGCCGTCCCCTCGCGCGTGCGGCCACCTATTTCACTAGCATCACTGTTTTGCAGACGGTGGCGACCGCCTGCCACTTCTCCTCATTCCGGACCATGGCCTACTAATGGCCATGACCATGGCCGAACATATTTTATCAGAAAGAGGAGATCCGGCTCGAAGAACCAATATGTGCGGCGTACGAGGTTGTTTTTAGATTTTTAGGGTTTATTAAAAGTTCTACAGGATTAATGTAAAATTTCCTAAACGGGTTTGGCAAAATTAAGTTACGAATGCTAGTAATACTGCCGTTCTATATAGCTAAAGTGCCAAAAATTTCTATATTAATCTCTATAAGCAGTATTTTATAATATCAATAGTTAAAACTAGTTTAAACCTACTCGATTTAACTATTAATATTAGAAAATACTGCTAAGAGAGATTGATATACAATTTTTAGCATCTAAACACGAAATCTCGCCAAATTTAACGGCACATTAGTGTGCCGTTAACTGACATTTGGCGAGATTTTTAGCTAACTAGAGGAGATTATTAGCTAACTAAAGGACGGCAGAATATCTTAGCAAACATGATTGACTTAAGTAAATACTTGCTATCTAAAGAGAGTCTAAAAGTTTCAACAACCATCTTAATGCTTGGCTAATATTTTCACTACACCATGAGCAACTGGCCGGACACAGGATCTTTTCCTGAATAAAATACTTCATCAATGTTTCAGTAAAACATAATATCCAGTATGAGCATATTATTATGTAAAATTGATTTTCATATAAAATGGCCGCTGTAACAAGCTTTGTCTACATAACTCTGTCGCTTACCTAAATAGAAAACAATGAACAAAACAACGCTGAACAGCGTCCACACAAAGCCTATCGGGTCCTATGTGACTTTGCAATGTCGGCCTCTATAAAATATTTTCAATACCGAGGGAAATTGGTCAAAAATGACTCCCCAACAAGATTATCTCGGCTGCTCCAAACCTTAAGCAGAAATGTGACTTGCTTCTTGCATTTTAAAGTTGATTTTCCTTTGATAACTTTCAAGTATTTTAAGTATACTGTTTCAGCATTATGTAAGTTACTTCGGGGACTGGAGAAGTAATTTGTTGGGGGCTTATTTAGTGTTCTTTGCTGAGAGATGAAATTTATTTCGTAACATGTATATTGCGACTGGCTCGAATAACTTGATGTAGCGAGCATAAATATGGGGAAAATAGGGACACATAATATGTATGTGGTTAATATATTGAGCTATTGTAAACTTAGTAAAAGGGTTGTAACACTTTACATAAAACATATTTAAACGACTATGATTAGGTCCTTTACTTCTTCATTTAAATCTTTACCATTAATTCTGTTAAAAATTAATAAATAATCACTACTTATCAGTGTATTAAAATGTGGTTAAAGCTATTTGGAAAAATATGCAACCGTTTACAAAACAAAAAAAAAAAAAAACACTAAAAAGGGCAATATAACTTTGTATTTTTTTGTAAAAAAAAATTGAATTTAGCAATTTTAGCTGTAGTACCCTTCACCTAAACCTAATATAAATAGAGTACAAAATCTATAGTAAGATATTCATAGAATATAACCATTAAAAGTATGTCTATAAAATTTTAAGATCTTCCACAAATTTTCCAGGATCCCATCATAAATTCTGACCATAAAACCATCAAGAAATGAGAGGGTATACCCTCTACAGGGTACACTATACCCTATCAAACAAAAAAAATATTTTTCCGAATCGTTCCAAAAGTCTTCGGGAAACATACATAAAAAAGAAGATTCTGACAAATTGAAAACCAACTTCTTTTTTAAAATCGATTTAGAACATTAGGAATTAGTCCAAAAATCACTCAAATCTCCATCACACAACACCACATCATCTGGCTAATACACCAAGCTTTGTTACCTAGAAGAAAAATAGACACAAGCAAGAAAAGCAAGCCTGCCAACGTACACAGACATAACGACGCACTTTCGCAATTGACAGTACGTATTAGAACAGCGCCCCCTCCCCCTGGGAACCCGTAAGAAGACAGGATCACCAACTTTTTCCATCTGAAACTTGTACCATAAATCGTCACGGACCGTCGAACGGGAACTATCGAAACTATCCTCCCGCCTCTCCGGTTTATTGACAATTTATGGCAGATTTGCATTAGCAGAGACTAAATGACTCGACGGATTCTGAGTAACGGGTCGGATTTAGATTAGATTTATTTTTGTTCAAAATTGGTTTTGAGTTAGAAGACCACAATAGTCCTCATTCATTCCTTTTTTAAATAACTTCAACTACATTATTTCATCACCACAGCTCTCAAAACGGTGAAGGAAAACATCGTGAGGAAACCGGCATGTCCTAGAACCAAAAATTCGAAGACATGTGACATTCACCTAGCCGCACTGGGCCCGCGTGGTAGATTACGGCCCATTCCCTCTCTTAGAGAGGAGGCCTGTGTCCCAGCAGTGGGAACATTAAAAGGCTGATGATGATGATGATGAAACTACATTAAAATTGCTATAGGATGTTTATGGTAGGTAAAATTATCCAATGACATCCCCCGCCCTTGGACGGAGCGGGAGATAGCGACTCTTACTGACTAAAAACCTACCCCGTTCCTTCATTGCCATGGTTTCAGGACCCTGGTATGCAATTTCATACCTCCCCAGAGCCCCAGAGTAGGCTTCGACCCTGCTGGACCCCTTCCAGTAACAGCTGTCGATTCAAACTATGTAGCTAATAATAATAATCTTTATTACAAAAAACCAAAGTTCAAGCTAACTTAAGTACTACATCATGAGCGACAGGTTCTACAGGGAATAACGAAGCATAATTCAGTTCCGTGCTTGGAGTTAACCTGTGTTACAGACACTAGGGAATGCTCTATTACCTCAATCTACAGCTACCTATCCTTTTTCCTTATCTTACCCTGTCAAATGCAAAAAAAAACATTCAAAAATTTGAACGAAATTCAAATTTTTGAATGTTTCGGCTACTCTCTAACATTCGTCTTAAAAAAGTGATAACGTTCACGGACGATTAAACAAGTTAGATATACACTATGGAAAGCACAGTTAACCAAACTCAGGGGATAGGCAGCACTATTACAAGTATGACTCACCGAATCAACTCAGGATGTTTTCACCATGACCCACGACTAGGAGTAGGAGGTAAATAACTAAAGATTGTTAGCGATAATGTTTATTGTTCTAGGCAAGTACTTGTTTATCGCAGACTGTCATTCTACCAAAACATACCAAAGCTAACTACTGATTAGCATCGTTCGAAGCCATAAAAGGGATCGGATTTAAAGTACACTATACAGCAAACGGCATTGTATTTCACATAAAGCACCAAATGCAATCCTTTGCCTTAAATTATATTAATAATGAACGCATATCTGAATACACAATTGAAACGTTGAAATGTTTTATACAGGAGAGGTTGTACAGTACGGTTAAATTGTGCCCATATGAAATTCTATTAGGTGCCAATTTGTTCGAGCTACCAACCGCTTTTCTCGACGAAGACTGTATTAGGTAAAGAAATACTCTGGATATATGTAGATTGGACTGTGGGGAAAGTGGAGAAATATAGAGATCGTAAACGCTGGCGGTTGAGTTCATTCTTACTTTATAACGTGAATAGTACTCGGTATTCTTGTGAATATATACGATGTGACAGTTTACAATGAAAGTGATCGTGGTTTCTGGATTTTAAATTTTTTTGTTTGCCAAATAACTGTGTTTTTTTTTTACATGCGTTTTGTCATCATTTTAGCCGAAAGATGTTCAATGCTTGACATAGGCGCTTCCTAGTGTAGTTGTATCCACGAGTTCCGAAAGGGATTCATTATTATTTTTTTAGCCTATCGGTAAGCCACGTTTAAAGTTTAGTTTAGTTTAGCGCACTCTTGTGTCTTTCTTCTTTAGTTCACAAGCTTTTCTGCATAAATTGATGAAATTAATTCGATTTCTGTATGTATATGCAAAAGAAAACCTATCATATTTGAAAAGAGGTTCTCAAAATGCAACTCCTTGAAAATCGTCTTAGTGGAGTCTTTGGCAACATTGACTAGTACTGCATTGCATTTCGATATGCAAGGTCATCATCATCATTTTAGCCCAAAGAGTACGTCCACTGTTAGATATAGGCCTGCGCCAAGTGTCGCCACAATGAACGGTCCTACGCGTCTCGCATCCATCAGATTCTCGCAACCCTTACCAGGTCATCGGTTCACCTTGTAGGAGGCCTTCCAAGGCGTCTTCAGGTACGCAGAAAATTTCAGCCCAAACGGCCATCTATTCTGCGAGTATTAGGCAAGGTCACATGATCAGTACTTTACATTCATAGATGGGTCCTTTTCAAGGTTATAAAACATACTTTTTAATGGACCTGTACATAGAATGCGGCCAAGCACTCTTCAATAACAGGTCTGTCGTTACATCGTGTTTTCGTTATTGATTTCTTAACAAATTTTTAATGACTTCACAAGTCTGTAGTCACTAAGTATCGATGCCGTGACCGCACCAACCGCAGGCGAAACTCGATCTACTCGATTAAATGTCTGTACAATAAATAATCGATATCGCTCATTCGCTTCGACGTTCACAAATAACATTTGAATGTTTTAGTCGACAGCTCTATGGTTGAAATAGAATTTTTGGTAGGAATCGAGGAGTTTATGAAGAGTTTTTTTCATATGGTTGGAATATTCAGAATATATTCTTCATACGTTTGTTCAGATCCTCAAAGTACAAAGTTTTCTTGTCTTCTTAGACTCAAGCATCTAGACGAGGGAGGGTTTTTTATGGTAGGTAAATACATCCAAGGACAAATCCCGCCCTTGGGCGGAGCGGGAAGTAGTGTCAGACTCTCACTGACTAAAAACCTACCCCGTTTCTTCGTGAATCTTTATTGATGACAAAAAAAGAATCTTGTTTTAACGATTTACGTGAAAGAAACCAATCTAATAGCTTGTCACCTTAACTCTTTATTTGCACTGTGATTAACAATTATACACCTAATGATAATCGACGATGTAGTCGACGATGGAGTGCAATGGATCAGGCGCCAGACTACAAAAAAAAAAAATAACCTATATCATTTTACCTAGATGCTATATGCGTGTCACATTACCCACATGTCCGAATTATTTTGTCACGTGGCACCATTGGCATACATATTAGACAGTGGTCTTCTTTAGACGTTCTATGCTTTACATTCTCTTATCTTCTGAATCCAAATGGCCTTACAACAACTTCTTAAAAGTGATCCTACATCGCCTTCAATCCTGGCCGTCTCTTGCAGAATATACAACAGTTAACTCTAGTCAATATTTAAGGGACTTATTTACAAAGAAACCGCGTCACTCCTTTGGCAAATCAGCTTGAAAATACCAGATCTGAAGTGCTGTTTTAATTCGTCGTGTTACTTAACAAGTGTTGTGTAGGTATTCAAGTTTCCCTTTGATTAAAGACGCGAAGATTTCTTGATTAAAATGTCTCAACGGAGTGACTGCGGTTGTTACTATTGAGGAGCGTGTTTTGAGTTACGCTCGCCTCTTTGAAATTTGAAAACTTTAGTTTATCTCCTCTAAGATTGTTGGCATACTGTTATACAAATGTTTTAATAAGTTCTACATTATGTATGTTTGTTTTTGTTTGTTCTTAATTTTAATGATGCGAAGTAGAATATTTTGACGCCAATATTTGTATTTTCGTCCCAATATTGCGCATATCGAGTTTTAACTGGCAACCAGTCTTATCTACGCAAACGAGACAAAATTGAGATAGTACCGGTAGCCAGTTTACAGTCAAGTTATTGCCTAAAATAAATTTTGTTTTTTACTTTCAAAACCTTATTCAGTACTATAGTTATTACGATAACGAAGAATAAAGTAGGCTCACATAGTCTAGCCACGAATTACGTTAAAGACATTTGTGTCATTGATGAAGTAGGCCCGGCTCGACGTACCGAGGCAACTGAAAACCTTGGCACGTAGGGGTGCTCGCGTCGGCACTTATGAGAACCATAACACATAAATACAATTTCGGTCGGTATCATATCCATATTTCTTGCCTCACTGATTAGATATGAAGAATAATATTTTGTCGGGGTAAAATAATATCCTGATTTATTCTTACGGGCAAGATAACGGCGCGAAGGATGTGCCCGTAATGGTCGGCACCGGCCCGAAATTGTCCGAAATGGCCCGAAACGGGCCGAAAGTGGCCCCTACCCAGAGCGTATTTTTACATATTATTTTCAGGGGAAGCATTAAATTACAGGGGATTTTTTGTGGGGAGTTATGAAAGACCATATTTTGCGGAGGTGTGTGGAATGAAAACGACTCCTGGCTTCGAGAGGCGAGAGAAAAATATAATTATATGTTTTATGTGGTTCTATATTTTATTACGGTAGGCTTTTGTACGTAAGTTTCAGGGTGTTAAATCAAGGAGGAAAGCGTTAATGTGCTATTTGTCAGTGTAAACGCCACGCTCAGATATTTGGCTTAGAGAATGCAATTTTCACAAAGCGCTTAATACAGGAAGGATCATTTACAAAATACGGTCAACTTAGTGATTACAGCACATTTTGGGGAAAATGCAGCATACAATACATTATGGTAATCCTTATTTATTAAGGGTTGTTTAGATATATAGGGTGACTGGTAATCAGTGAACGATACTTAAACACGTGATTGTAGTCATGATAACAAAAAACTTTTACTATGGGACCAAAACTGAAATCGCGAAAAAATTAGTTATTTCAGGTTTGGTCCCATAGTAAAAGTTGTTAATTGTTATCATGACTACAATCACGTGTTTAAGTTTTGTTCACTAATTACCAGTCACCCTATATATGCGGGTTTAAACAACTCTACACATTCTTATAAAATACATAAAGGTATGTTCAGACGTCACAAACATAAGCTGTCTATATTATCGTGCTTCTGATAGATTCGTGCGTGATACACAATAGTATGGGGCATTAGAAGCGGTGATCAAAAGTGATGAATTAGTCCAATACCTTCACTATCAGATCATCTTCGTGGATCCAGTGTTCGCAATACTGGAAAATAAAACATAGTTTCAGAAAAAAATATCAATTATAATAATCTAATTCCTCCTATCGGACCACTAGACGTTCGATGTTGCATCACCGGCATATGCCGCATATCCCAATCGTACAACAAATGTTTGTGTGATGAACACGATCATTTGTTCTGTGTCTGGGTGTAATTTATCTATAATATGTATGCATGTTTATCAGTTGTCTAGTACTTATATCACAAGCTCTGCTTTGCTTGGTTATAGACGGCGTTTGTGATAGTTAAAAAAAAAATACCCACAAAACGTTTAAGGAATCCATTAACTGTGCATACAGCTAAGGAGTAGACCTCCCTGGCAG
Organism: Leucania comma; assembly: GCA_958295575.1. NCBI lineage: Eukaryota > Metazoa > Arthropoda > Insecta > Lepidoptera > Noctuidae > Leucania > Leucania comma. The sequence continues at coordinate 21,694,558 of OY282467.1, read as the reverse complement.
GATCTGTGTTTTCTGACAACTATGACCTATTAAATAAAGAGTGAATAGGTTACTTCTAAGCAAGCGTGCTCCATCGTTGACCATATCATTGCTTGGCAATATTTTCTCACGGAATGGTTCAGGTGAGATAGTATTAGCTTAAATGAGGCTAAAATCGTCCTGAAATACGCTAGTTTTTTACCATTGGTCCATTAATTCAAATACTACTACTAGACGTACGGCTTTGCGCCCTTGGTACATGGTGGGACACACATACATACCCAAAAAAACGTTTTAGGAATACATTTATTGTGCGTATAGCTAAGATTATTCCTTACCAGAGTCTGTGTTTCCAAATAGCTACCAGGAGTCTATAAGTCGAAAGTGAATAGGTTACTTTTATGCAAGCATGCTCTATTATCGACCACATCATGGCTTGGTAATATGTACTATCTCACCCGCTGGTTCAGGTAAGATAGTATTCAAATGCAATACTATCAACTAAATAAAATCAAACTAGGTACCTAGCCTTTGTTAGAAGTTGAAATCTAGCTAAAATTGTCCTGAAATGTGAATTATTTTTTTTACCATTATTCCATTACTACAGTATCTACTCGTATCATTTCAAACAATAGAGTATTATTCTAGTTACTCAGTTCAAAACATATGACCAATATACACTATGTTGAGTAATTCGGTCGAAATCTATTATGCGAGCATAATCCTTCAGGGTCATGACGTCAACCATGACGTCATTGCTCCTATTAAGTATTCAGTGAACCGTAACCATTGGGTCGACTCGAATTTTTATATGTTATAAACAATTGACGAGCGATCCGAAATCGTGAGAAGATTTTTAATCGAGAATCGGTCAGTAGCTTGAATACAGGCAGGACACATATTTAAGATAATTGTTTATTTATTGAAACTGTATGTACTTATTGTAACATTCTAAAGCCGTTTTTTTTTTTTATAAATGATGCTTGATTGCGATCCCACCTGATGGTAGGCAGTGATGCAATCGTTGATGGTGAAATCATACTAGTTTTTAAAGAACCTATTCGCTCTAGCTTTGAAGTTACCTAAATTATAATTGAACGGGAAGACCACTGCAGGCAAATTGTTCCAATCCTTCGATGTATGTATAAACGACGAAGCGAAATGCTTCCGGATCTAATGTAACTAGGCATTCTCATTGAAACATCAATTTTGTCTAACTAAATTTTCATCACCTCATGATCCTCACGATAACTTTTATTTTTATTTTTATAAACCAGTGTTGCTGATCCTCTGATGGTAAGCGGTGATGCAATCGTTGATGGTGAGACGCACTAGCCTATTAAGAGCCTATTCACTCCAGCCTTGAAGACACCTAAATTATAATCGGACGGGAAAACCGTAACAGCTCAGCTCGCTCGCTCAGCTTCGTGAATAAAAATAAAGCATAGCGATTGATGCTCGCGTTTTTTTTGTAGTCTTTTACTCTACAGTTGGGCAGTATCTAGGCATTCTTATTTTTGTCAAATTCAATTTAGCAAACCTCATTTTGTGATATCCTCATACTGGCAACGTGATCAAAAAAAGCACAGCTATTGATGTTTGATTTTTTGTGATCCTTCACTGTGTAGTTGAATGTATTACATGCCAAACATTTGACAGAATTTACAGCTAAAATGATGTGTTCACAGGTCTAAAATCAAATAGCCACATTCTAGACTAATTACAAGGCCTTTGATATGTTTATACACAGGTATGTTACAATATCATGCAAGCTTACCAACAATTTTGCAAATTCCTGGTATGTGTTCTGTGTATTCCTGGTTTAAAATAAAGATCCCAGGTGCACCGATATAACATCATACGCTTGACTGTGGTCGGTTCAGTGCATCGATTGCATTTCAAACAATAGTAGTTTGTATCAAAGCAATAATATGGTGGGTTTAAGGAGAGCTAGTGAACATAAAATGTAATGGTATCTAGTCCCGTATAAACCGTATCCTTGTATTGACTTTTACTACTACATGAGATACGAAGAAATCTTGTTTTGCTTTCGAATTTTAAGACAGAATCATTTTTATAATACCGATTCAAACACAAAACGTATTTTATACGATCGATTTTACACTGGACACACACAAAAATTTGTTTCCACTCAAAAAAAGAATACATTTTCACCTACAAAACCAACAAAATAGCGCGAAACAAAAAGGAAAATCGAGCGAACTTTAAAAATCGCGTTCTCTAGGAAAATTCTACGTGGTTCCGTTCATATGTGGCATTCAAAATCAGTACCTCGACGCCCTGTTCGAAACAAAACGTGAGAATGGTACCTTTGAAATCGGCTTTCTGCAATCCAATGCATTAGAAAGAGACGGGCTCACAAAAAACTGGTTGTACAGAAAAGGATAGATGATATGCGGACAGTCTGAGACGCGAGTTGAATTGTAAATGCGAATTGCGAGTCGTGGATGCAGTTTCAACCTAGTTTGCGTTACCGGTTAGTTTTCTGTTGCAAATGGACATAATTTGGAATTCTTTCGATTTGGAGCAGACGCTGGAAATTAGGGAACAAGGTTTTGCCAAGAAGTTAGAAAGTCTGTGGAAATGATTGTGGTAGTTTTTTTGTTGAGCGGCTAGTTCAGTGATTAAATAGGAGAATTTTAAAGTTAAACTGCCATTGCTCTAGATTTTCAGGTTGTTCCAGTCTCTATTGAAGAGATGTGATCAATGGATTTGCGTAAGAGAACTTTTGATAGAAAATCATGAACATCTCACTAATTACACTAATATTATAAAAGTGAAATTTTATATGTATTTTTGTTAACCCTTCACGTTTACACGGCTTAACAGATTCCGATGAAATTTGGTGCACAACTAATAGGAATTTGTATCCCAGGAGTAGGTTCCCTCGGATAATCGTGAGTGGAACCACTGGCAGAAGATAGGAATAGATAAATGTGAATAGAATTAAATTGACTATAGGTTCATTATGAAACAACGGCTAATCCGAGGTACATTTTCATATAACCGCTCTTATTATGATGTTATTACATATCTTTTTTCAGATATGTCGTCCATACTCAATTTAACCATCTCCTTTGAATTCCGTGGGCTACCCTGGCGGTTTTACTTTTTTATTAATATACACTAATGCTTGACCACGATCACACCAGATAATAAGTAGTGATGCAATCATTGATGGGCTTTAAGCTAACACAGTCAGAATCATTCCTTCAAGCAATATAAATCGCAGTTTCAAGTCCAGAAGATTCTAGAAATGAATACAGACTAAAATTATTAATTAAGTTATTGAAGAGTCGAACAAACTTGTTGAAATTCAAAGTGGATTGTTTTTACGCCAGGGCGTAATCAAACTAAGGAATTCCCACAATTTTAACGGTATATTTTCAAGTGAAGTGAGCTGGCTGGTTACTTGCAATCTTATTATGGACCAAGTTACCTGAGTTTGTTTTTCAAGTATCCCATGGATATTTTTAAGGTAATGGAGATTTTATTATGTTTACCTTTTGGCTTGTGGTACGCTTTAGTACGTAAGTTTAGTTCTTCATTCTTTTCATGATTTTGTGAGAGTGGTAGCTTACAAGTTTGTTTTAAAACGACTTTAAAAAATGAAGGGAGTTCTCAATTCTACTGAATGTTTTAGCGTGGACTAGGCTAAACTCCGTGGTATTTAAATTACTTATATTGAATTTGAAATCCCAAAACAATACGTAAGGTCATTATGGGTAATTATAGGTACAGTCAGTGTCATCAACTGGTTGAGGTATTTTAATGTGAAAGGGGTACCCAATAGATGCAGCTGTCTGTACCAAATACGGTAGAGAGAAAGAACTTATTCACTATTTATATTTAACTGTTTTAATTGTTATGAAACTTAAGTCGTCTATTTAACTCGTCCATTATAAAGACAATTTGCAGCTAAATACAGCAACTAAAAAAACTTAAAAAAACGAAAAAAAATTCAAAAATCCGAAGTCGGTGTCAAAAATCAAAGATAGTTCGAAATTTAAGATTTTTGTTTTAAGTAGGTGGAATTTTTTTTTAACTGTTTTTAATTGCTTTTTAAGCTAAAAATTGTCTTTGTTTAGCAGATGGCCTATGGAAATATTGAAGTGGAATAATAAGTTGGTATTTTTGTACGAACAATAGCAATATTTTGTGAGTCATGGAAATGTTTGCGGTCAGTAACCGCAAAAATCTTAATAAAGGTGTTATTTGTATGGATGATGTAAAGAATAGAATTAAGCGTACTCTTGAAAAATATTTTTGCTAGGATTTTTTCCATGTCACAATTTACTTAGTTGTATTACATAAATTTACTGAATGTTTGGGAGGAGAGAGTTTATTTCACCTATAGGACTTTTTTATGCCATAAAATTTATTTTTTTATGCTATGTTTACATGTTGGCCCAGCCTCGGCCAATCGCTATAGTGTTAACAGGGTTTCCCCGTTTATACAATGGCTACACACTGTTGCACACACTCCACTGTTGCACATAGGCCTCACTCAAAAGTCACCACAATGAACAGTCCTGTGCTTCTCGCATCCATCGGATTGCCGCAACCTTTATCAGGTCATCGGTCCGCCTTGTAGGAGACCTTCCAACGCTGCGTCTGTTTTCTGCCCCAACGTCCATCTGTTCTGCGAGCAATGTGCCCTGCCTTCTATCACTTTAGTTTAGCGATTCTTTATGCTATGTCGGCAACCTTGGTTCTCCACCAGATATCTTCATTCCTAATTCGATCACGCAAAGACCACTGCTATTAAAACAAAAGTTCTATGACTAAGCATTTTTTGAGAGAAAACGAACAGATATTCCTAGCAATAAATTGAGTACCAGAAATAGATGGCTGAACAAAACGAGATCACATACTCCACTTCATATCGGATCCTGTATTCGGATTGTCCGCATAATCGATTCATAGGACATCGAAACATTCCATTTAGGCAGCCTTCGTTTCAGAGCCTGAACTATACAGGTCTATAAATTCGGAATGAAGGTTACCTGGTTTATGGTGGCAGGCACGATTTCAGATTTCAACTAGAATTTAAACTCATTTCTATTTGATTGTTAATAAACTTAGTTTCTAGACTTAAATCTTCTAATATTAATAGTTTATTTAAACTACATGTACAGTAGTGGTACATAGGCGGACTTAATGCAACAAGGCATTCTCTACCAGTCAACCTTTGGGTTAAGAAAGACAACACTGTGGTAGGTTTGCACAATAAATAAATAACACATAATTTTAAATATAATGTATAAGTTATAATAATAAAATATGTATAAATGTTAATATTATAAACTAATAAATACTATGATAAATATCAAATCATTATAATTAAGATAACCTAAAATATGATAATTAGGACGAAGACAGAATTAAAGTTGAGAGGACTTTAAGTAGTAGTTCCGAATTTGCGTGATGTCATTGTTAAAGTGTACCTATTTGTAATCAAAAAGTCAAAGTATTGCTCTTTTGTTTAAAAAAAAATGCCATATAGGTACTCATTGATGTAATGGATTAAGGAAAGATAAGTTACGCGCTAACATCTCAATCAGAAAACCTGGAATCGAAACTCACACATCCGTGATCAGTGTCATCACAAACGGAAACTTACAGTCACTGATAGACATGGACAGAGATAAGAGCCGGCGTTGTCGTGCGAGCGAAATCGTGTTAGCCGCAATTAGGTTAGACGGGCCTGATTTCAGTGATCCGAGCTAGAAGCGAGTCATCTATTTTCCGCTAGCATATACTAGTAATTTCTTCTGGATCGTGGGTATGTAAACCGTTTTTTTTTTGCTTCGCACGTTTTGTGCATTAAGCCAGTGTCAAGTTTAAATAGTAAAAAAAAAAAAATGTAAAGAAAAATATTTTTTGAATTATTAAGTTTTTAGTAGCTGTAAATGACTTTGAGTGCCATTAGAACGAAGATATAACACGTCATAATGTTTTACCTTTGTTTGGAAGCAAATGTATCGGGTCAGCTTTCTCGGTAAGCTTTGGTAAGATTCTTAGCTCCATTTTACCGAAATCGCGTTTATTTCAATGATTCTACTTATTTTCCAGTTGCGTAGATACTTCGGACGGCGAACAATGGGTAGCTCACCGTCCGACCGTCCGGTAACTGTCCGGACCGGGCCCAAGTCGTCGGCGGCGCGTATTGTTCCACGCGCGCCTCAAGAAGATGTCAGCAAAGAGAAAGGCCCAACAGGGTCGAAGCCTACTGGGACCATGGTTTATGTGAAAGTGAACCCCAGGGCTCTAAAACGAAGGCAAAGAAGGAAAAGGAGTAAGTTTTTAGTCAGTAAAAGTCTGACACTATCTCCTGAACCGCCCAAGGGTAGGAGATGTAATTCGATGATTTTGTCATCTCAAAAAAAAGCTGCGTAGACACTCGAGATATAAAACTATACCAATTTGACATCACAACATCCACTAGGAATTAATTTGAGAATAATTAACACATCCACTGAACTTTCTTCGAATAAACTGACATTTAAACTTAGATACACAAGACACCCAGACCCGGAAAAACTTTCTATAAGCCGTACACATACTTTTTTCATGATGGAGACGAACCACGACAATACACGCAGTAAGTATATCTTTTAATCACTCAAATACTGCACCAATCGTACTGGTTGGACCTGTAATCGTTCCAGTTCAATTAAGCAAGTGATCCACCACAGCTTTGAATGGGTCGAAGATATCTCAGCCCCCCTAGCCTAGCCTAGTTACAATCCCCCAATTCCTTTGTTGATATGACGTCAGTATAAAGGAATTGGGGGCATGGCCAACTCCAAGCGTTCACGCTAAGTGAAACGATTGTAGGTTGTCTACGGTGTTAGAATCGTCGGTTTCTACACTTATACCTTCCTCAAAAATAAAACTGAATTCTTGTCCGTTCAGTAGTTTTTAATTGCGTTTTTATCGCGTTCAGACACACAGACACGTTGTTGAATTCTTTGTTTTATAATAGGTATGTAAGGAGATAAGGATACTCACTTATATAACTATAACTGCAATCATCCCCATTCTGTTGCGACTCACCTGTGAATAAAGAAAAAATAATATTAAACATTGTTAAAACATTATAATAGGAAATTGTTTTTTTCACAATTTTCACAGAACGCCATCTAGTCTCAAACTAAGCAGAGCTTATGTTATGAGCACTAGACAACTGCAAACATACTTATATATGTACTAGCTTTTGTCTGCGGCTTCGCCCCGCTCTACTGTACTCTACCCTAAACCAATAAATGAGCATTTATTTTTTATTTAACGGGATAAAAATTATTCTATATCCTTCTCCTGGTTCCAAGCTATCTTACCACTAATTTTCAACCAAATCTGTTGAGCCGTCTTGAGTTATAAATACGAGTATGTAACTAATACGACTTTCTTTTGTATATATAGATTACTAACACACATAATTATGTGTTATAGATAAATTACACCTTGACACAGAACGAATGATCATGCTCATCACACAAATATTTGTCTTGGGTAGGAATCGAATGATCAGAGCAACAGGCCAGTCCAGAAATCAAGAGCAGTGGTGCTATTCTCTAAGAAAACACAGCGCTGCCTCAACGACGAACACCCAAATAGGATACCTTGGATTGTCAAACTAATTTAAAAACCTACACATTAGATTGTTAATTCAATGTATCCTATTTGGATGTTCGTCGTTGCGGCAGCGCTGCGTTTTCTAAGAGCAATAGCACCTAGCACCACAGTTACTACCCCGACATACTAGTCATACGTCGCGGGTCCCAACCCAGGTGCTTTAAATTTTGTAATTTATTTCATCACCACTGCGTTCAAAGTGATGAAGAAAAACATCGTGACGAAACTGACATGTCCTTGAACCAAAAATTCACAGACATTTGACATCCACCAAACCGCACTGGGCCTGCATAGGGAATTATGGCCTATTCTCTCTCATAGAGAAGACGCCAGAGTCCCAAAAGTGGGAATATTATAAGGTTGATTATGCTATGCTTATGGAAAATTATTAGCTGGGGTAATTTTACCGTCCATAACATAGGACTCACGTTGCGCATTGGTCTGCCAACCGCAAACTTTGTGAAGTTGAACAAACAAATTCATTCACGTCATCCATTACAAAATCGTGACGTCACGTTCAAGAATAAAACATGTTTAAACATCTAAACACTTTTCTAAGTACTCTTTATAGGGACAGTTCATTCACAAAATAATGACTTATTAGCCGCCAAGCTAACGTGAACTTTGACTCTTATAAAATAAAGTCTAAAACGAATTCGAAATTCTCTTCGGGGTTCGGCAGACCTCACGAAAAACTCGACACGTGTCATCTTTCTCAATCAAAATTGAATTCTATTACTTAATAGGGAGGGTTGAATTGCTAAAATGGTGATTCTAAACGCCGTAACGTCACGTCAATGTATATTGCACCGTCACGCGACATTAGATATGAATCTGGAACTCCTTAAAATGTCGTAATGATGTCTTCCGTGTGTTTTGTTTGAGGATTTGAAAAGCTGTTCTCAAGTCACTCATACACGTATGGTTATTAATAAAAAGCTACTGAAGCATATAAATCAATCGTTACATTTGTAAATTATGTATAAGGCATCTATTTTTATTGTACTGTATATTCATACGCTTCATAACCATTAGTCGAGTTGTTAACTGGCTAATAGATAAACAACCATTGTTATGAGCTGGTCGACTACGGCCCATAAAACTGGGTCAGTCAAATCTAGAACAAAAACCGGTAAAACACATGATCACGTTACAAAAAACTGTTGTTTTCAGTCCTCAAAGGTATCACTTCCGGAATATCGAGTGACAAAAAGCTAAGAGAACATTTTGACGGAAAATCGGTAGTCGTCTTTTTATCCATAATGACGTAACTCTATACTTTATGGACCGCTAGGAATTTCATTTTGGGCCTTTATATTTTTGACCACGCGGTCCCCATGGGCGGGGGGTGAGGAGGGAGGGGGGAGTGTTCTTTATCGTGGCCATTGCGGGCTCTCTCACGTACGCATATTAGGAGAAAGGTCCTTCTAAAACTCGTAAAGAGGTCGACTAAGGTCGGTGCGTCTATGATGTGTCTTTAAGCTTCTTTTTTTATTCCTTCCGATCGACTTTTCTGTTTGAAATTATGTGTATAAGTAAAAAGGTTGTAGGTGACCTTTTTCTTTTATTCCATGATAGGTAAATATGTTGTTATTCACAAGTTTATGTATAAACTTTCTACGTAACTGTAAAAGTAGACCTCACTAATCAATAATAATAATATTCCATAACTATCACACAACGCCATCTAGTCCCAAACTAAGCAGACCTTGTGCTATGAGCATAAGATAAACATACTATTATTTTTCTAAATATATACATATTATATATAAATTACACCTAGATAAAGAACAAATGATCGAGCTCATCACTCAAACATTTGTTTTGGTTAGGAATCGAATCCATGACCTCTAGAATAGCAGTCAGACCCATTGACCACTAGACCAACAGGCTAGTCAAATAAACAAACACATTCACATACTTGAACAGTAATTAAAACTGAAAACAATACATTATAAGCCATCAATCCAAAAGAAAAATAAAACGCATAATAATGTCGGGAAGCAGATATACGGGACTATTGTTGTTGAAGAGGCTCTAGAGTCACAACACTAGCGCTGTTCAATACCGTGTGAAGATTTTTTTACTTGTACAGCAATCTTTGTATGCATCATCACGATTGTCTCCCTTATAAAGTGATCCTAAACATTCCAACATGAGACGTTGACATGTTCCGGGGTTTCAAGACCTCGGTAAGTGTGTGGGGATATTTCCTGAGGATATATTTTAATTTATAAAGATGGGCTGATCAGGTCCGCTCCACACTGGGGTCTCCAATTGCATGTCGCACTTCAAAACGCCAAGAGCCGTCACAGGTGGCAATACACCATCAGTAAGAATCTAATCCAACGGGAGCTTCACGGCTACAGACATAGAACATGGGTTACCAAGCGGACACGCTTGGTTATGCAAAACCGAATATATTTTGCCAGCAAGGCAACTGTCTGCACTAATACTGGCGTTTAGGCCTTAAGATTCTGCAATTTAGTGTAACCACACATTGCAACACACTGTTACTCATATTCTGTTATCAGATTGTTGGCAGTTGAGGGACTCACAAAGAACATTGCTTAAACCTATATTGGATAGTGGCTTCGCTTAGACAGGCACAGGGTCTTAGGCATACTAGCCAGCATAGGTTGTATGTATTGCATAGCTGGATCAAGGAATATGTTTGCATAGATTCTATTTGGCAGTACGGCATTTCGATATGCGTGCATTGACCTTCATTATTCAAAACAAACGGAAGATTCCAATAGGCTTATAGGTGACGTTAATAAACTGTGTGATGTGGTTAAAACAACGGTGCCTATTGAGATGATCTCTGCCAAAAAAGTATGAAGAGGATCCTATGAAGCATCAAAGCACCTGTAACACCAATACCTAAGTTGGGGCTGTTACCACGGATTACCACTGTCAACTCAAGCAGGCATAGCCTATTGTTAATTATACTTCTATGTGTCCATGGTAATTCATTTTATCCTCTTCTAGAACTCTTTATATCGTTCTTCAATCGACTTACACAGCACGAACTCTACAGAAAGATATAAAACTTAAAATATCTCGTTTTAAAACTGGCGAAATTCCTTATAAATCGACAACGTCTTCACGTATAAAATTTATAGTCTAATGAAATATTGTTTAGCACTCGGCGCCGGTACTACCACGGGTTTACGACTCGTCTCCGCCATTTTTTTTCTAGGGCTTTATTTGAAATCGCATCGGAGTGTTTGGGCTTTTCTTTAGAGTACTAAAATGGAGTGTGAATATTTATTGAAATTTTAAAGTTATTGTTTATTGGATTTTGTCTGACTCCAGAGCAACAAGGGTCAAGTAATATAAAAGTGCTTGAGCATTTAATTTACGGTTTTGAGGTCACTACGTTACTAATTATCTAGGGACAACTACTATTGTCATCCTCCAATAATTGGTACTTTACTATACCTATCTAATTTTTAGTGTTTTTTTTTTAAAACTACATACTTTTTCTATTTCATTATGTTTATTTGCACTTCATTTTTTTCCATCATTTTCTTCTCTATAGAACAAAAAATCTTTAATTAAATCTTTCATTGTCTTACGATTAATTGACGGTCTTATTAAAAACTAGCTTGTATGTTCTATCTGAAAAAAGGAAAAAGCATTTATTCAACATAAGAAGTGACCAGTAGTATTCAGTGATAATAAATTAAGCGTTCTAGCAGATAATTTTAGTAATCGTTTTAGTAAATCGAGTTGAGTATAATAAGGGAAGTTTAAAAATAGAAGAAAGAGAATCGTGATTTGGCATGGTCATGCGAAGACAAGGGATGAAACGCATGTTACTAAAAGAGTTACGAATATATAATTATGTGGATAGATGAAGAGGGAGAGGGAGCTATGAACGAAAAGGGAGTCGGTGAGCAGACGATGTTTTTGTATTTCCAAAAATAAATGAACAAACGATTTTACTTTTTAATATTAGTTCAGATTCTTTTAACCGATATTTAAATGAAGAGTAGATTCTAGGTAAGTGCTCTCCGCTGTTGACCTCATCGTTGCTTTCTATCAGGTGTGATAATAAAGTGTGAGACTATCAACAATAATAAAAAACTGATTGCATCGAGAACTCATAGTATCAATACTTGGTCGAAAGTGCGAAGGGTGGGGGCGGCGACATTTCCGACTACGAGCCGCCGAGTTCTCCTAATGATGCGAATATTTCCCGCTTGACGTTTAATTAACTATCAAAAGAGGGTAGTTTGAATAGCCTTCTCTAATGTGACGCTGCCAATCCTCGGCGCAGCTTAGGAATCTCTTTTTAGTTCCGTTAAGCTAATAGTTGTACCGACTTTTGTTAAGAGCTTGAATTATTGGATTCAGCATTCCGTTTAATCCTAAAACTAAGTTTAAGTAGAAATCAATATTTGAAAATCCTGTAAACTAGTTCATGTAAATTTCTAGCTTGAAAAACTTTTAGCAATATCTAAAGATAAACCGAAACTTATCATGGATTAAATTCCCCTAGGAGATGTGGATGGTTTTAAAATTGGTTTGGCATTTTTTGGGTACTGAAAGTCACGTTTAAGTACTAAGTTAAAGGTTAAGTGATTTCATTACAGATAAGCGTGCCAAATATTAATTTATGTGAGATTAATCTTAGTGAGATAACGTGGTACGCGGGCATCATTCTGATATATTTTTGTTACTTGCGGTTTACAGATTTTAAGTTAAGTCTTTCTCAAAAAAAAGGTAAAGCAGTGGTGGCCGAGTGGTCACGACTCCGACTTACAAGTACGTAACAGTTACGTGTCACGTGCTCGTAAGTCGCGGGATCAAACCCAGCCAGCATTATTTTGTGTAATTTATTTAATTACTTAGCAACAAGCAATTACTTCTACACAAATGCAGGTGTTATTTTCTCGGTAGCAACGACAAATCAAAGCAAAAATTCTCACAATTCTATTTTACAATGTAATCTTCTATAACCGCACAATCTGTCTTTGTGCTCTAAATAATCCTAAATTATAGTTTTGTGGGTGCCCCTGCGCAATCGTGCGCGTCGTCAGCGCAGTTCGACATCCGATAGAGAATTCTACACAATCGTTTTTACCAACTGATTGAGAAAAAAACTGGTCAATTTATCTATAAGAGGTATCAGAGTAAAGTGGGAGTTTAGATTGAAATTGTGTAAAAAAATTAATGCTTTCACAAAATCATTCTTGTTGAGTCACGTTTGTTAAAGTGTTATTAAAAACTGTAAATAGATATTGTGATTATCTTACTTTCACCTTTTAGTTTTACTTCATTATCTTTAAACAAAGTCGCTGTCTGCGTTTGTTTATTCGCTAACTTTTTTAAAGTACGCAACGAATTTTGACGTCGTTTTCACTAGTATAAAGTACTATGATTGTGGAAGGTTTATAAATATAATGAATATAGTTCTACCAGTGCAAAGCCAGAGAGGGTAAATTATAGTTTCATTGTAATGACCCAATTATACAAGAGTAACTTCGCCTTTCGTTCAGTTTAAAGTTAGAAAGATAGGTATTACAGAACTCAATGAAAACTACATAGGATATTTTCAATGGAACAACTAATAGGTAAGTAGACTTTAAAAAGGACTAAAAAGGCCTTCAGATAGATAAATATAATATGTATTTCTTATTAATAATAATAATTATCGTCGTTTTTTTTACAGATAACATAAACAGTAAATACAATAACTGCTACTAACATTTTTATTCTCAAAAACCAATTTTTGATCACTACATTCCTGTCAGCAAACCGTAGAGGCCCAGCCTGCTAGCAGGCAGGCAGGTAGGGTCAAAGCCTACTGGGGCCAAGGGCTGCTTTCTGAAAAGAAGGCACGGCCCCGCTATGATGACAGAGTGAAAGGTTTAATTTAATTTAGTATTTTGCTGTACTAAATAATAATAATAAATAATGATAGGCAACGAAGGAACGGGGTAGGTTTTTATTCAGTAAGAGTCTGACACTATCTCCCGCCCCGCCCAAGGGCGAAATTTGTCATTGGATGATTATACCTACAATAAAAAAATTACTACATTTCTATTATACAAGGTCCATAACATTTAATTTCACTTTAATTCAAACACTTCAACTTCTGGTAATACTAAAGCAAATAGTCCTATATCAACAACTTTTAACTTAAAATCGCCCGCTGCGAGACCAAACAAAATAAATCAGAAAGAATCCATTGAAAGGTTACCAACTTAAAAAGCATTTATTTAAAACTGAGTATACTATACATATAATGATGTATTATATTCTCACGATTCACCGTTTGGAACAAATTTTGTTTATGTGATAAAGTAAAATTATGGCCTAAATATATAACCGTGTGGAATTAAGTTCTTCACTCATTTTAAGTTAGAGAGAGCTTATGTAGCGGTAAAAAATTGACGTGTAAGTGTTTTTTTTTTTAAATATTTTTGCAAAATAAATATCATCAAGAGATAAAGAAAGCCAAACGCGTTGGTATATAACAAAAATCTTACGTGACGTCACATTTTGTCTCGAATCGCACCTAATATTATAAATCGCGTTGAGGAGCTTAGTTCCAAGAAAGTATGAAATTATATCTCTAGTAAAGATAAATTTTTCGAAAGCTACATTGTTACTGTTTTGAACACTTGTGGCACTATTTGTTGTGCTATTAACATTGCATACACCGCTGTTTACAAAATCTCTGAAAATTGTACCCTTACAGTCAAGGAAAGAAATAAAAACCCGGAAAAAAATAGTGATCTACAACCTTATTTTTAGTATATGCGGAACCTGAAACAACTCTAATATTTTTACGTAAAGAATCTATGTACAAAATTTCAAAACTGTATTATGAAAAATCACAAAGTTATAAGCCAGTTATGGTACCTGGTTGGCGACATAAATACACGGTCACCGGGCCACCCAAGCGACTGAGGGGTGGTTTTGCTCCCGCATACAGCTGTGCGCTGGCTCCTAATGCCCGCTATGCCTAGCCGTGTACTTAGTATCGGTGATGTCCAACTTGTGACTTCTTTTAAATAGTTTTGGGAAAAATATAAATGGTATAAAAATTATTGGAATCCATTCAGTTACTGATTCTAAACAAACTATTCAGGTTTCGCATATACTGAAAATAATGTTGTAATTATACATAATCATCAGGCTATGCGAGTAACAAAATATCGTCTTCAGAATGAATGAAGGCCGTGTCTCGCTCAAAGTTAAAATAAAGAAGCCCATGCATTCAACTACAGCCGCGTGACTGAGGCCACGTTACGAATCCGACGGCAATTTTTTCACACCGTCGCAATACGGTCTACAATTCTTTGAAAAATTGCCTCGACGCGTGCAAATTTCGCTCGCGTACTTTTGTACAAACTTACTGAAGTTAAAAAGGACCTTAGCACGTCTATTTAAGGTCGGTTCTCCCTTCTGTTAGCTGCAAATGAAAATTGGCGTCGAATATAAGTTACATACGGTTGCCTACACAAAAATAACGAACTGCGCCGTCGAGACGGCTGTAGTAATCACGACGTGAATGGCCGACCATGGACTATATTATGTAAAGGATCTTTTGAGCTTTTCAAAGGGATTCTGAAGCGTTTTCAGGGCGGTTAATTACACGATACGGAGGCCGTAAGCCTGAAGTTTGTCTTCAGTACTGAAATTCGTAGCTATAAAGCGATTTTATGCTTCTTTAGGAGTTTCTTGACGGTTTGTGGTTTGTTTTTTCTTTGTTACGTTCGAAATATTTTCTGTATTACAGTTTTGTGGAACATTGGGCAAGATTGAATGTTTGAGACTCATTTGTGGTTTTGTAAGTGCTGTTTGTAATTAGCCTGTAAAACGAAGTATGTATATTCTTTTTGTGGGACCGTTTTGTTTATAATATAAAGAAACATACGTTTAAATTAACAGGAAATTTAATCAAGACTTATGAATAATCTACACAGTGTATTTCGCAACTAGTTCAACCAGATAATGGAAATTACTTCTTTATCTACGCATACTGTGCAAAATAATAATAGATTTACGCCACACATACAACGCCATCTAGTCCCAAACTAAGTTGAGCTTGTGCTATAAGTACTAGACAACTAATACTACTTATATATGTACTACTTATATATGTATTTCTAAATATATACATATTATAGAAAAATTACACTTCGACACAAAACTAATGAACGTGCTTATAATACAAACATTTGTCCTTGGTGGGAATCGAACCCACGTCAGAGCAACCAGCCACTCGACCAATATGCCAGTCGAAAATATGGTACAATATTAGAAAAAAAAAATATTCCAATGAAAAAAAAAGAACAATATAAAATGCACATAAGGTTCAATAACCTACACTACTGAGGGTTCAGTCTGATCCTGCATAAAACCTTTTCGGAAAAGGTGTTGCCAGCGCAACATGGCGGTGCACTAATTCGCAATACGATTTGTCATAGTCTCACTGCATTGCAGTTTCCTGCTGCGACAAAGAGCCATTCTGATACATCAGAACGACAAGCCATTGTCAGAACAACGTGTGGGCCACTACGTTGAAGTTCAACAGAATATTTAGTTTTGGGTAGATACTTTTTTTATGGTAGGTAAAATCATCCAATGACAAATCCTGCCCTTGGGTGGAGCGGGAAGTAGTGTCAGACTCTTACTGACTAAAAACCTACTCCGTTCCTTCGTAGCCTTCCTCTCAGAAAACGGCCCTTAACCCCAGCAGGCTTCGACGCGCGGGAACAGAACGCGCCGTCGACGACTTGGGCTGGTTTTGGGTACTTTGACAATACCTCTTAATTCCCTGTAAGAATCTGTGTTTCCTAAAAGCTACAACCATTTTACTGAGAGGGGAAAAGATTAAAAGACTTCTCCCGCACTAGGGTAGAGCGAGAAGCACCGTTGCCATAGCAGGCATCGGCCGTGCTCTAATTGTTCTTCTAGATTAGTTAACTCTTGCCGAGGTCTATTCGGTACATGAGTGACTATTCATAGACTGTGTGACTGAAAAGTACGTTAAAGGTTCAGTCTTCAGCAACACGCATAGTAAACGATGGTTTCAAGTTACTAAGCGTTTCGCCTCGTCGCTCATACCGCGAACATCGAAGAACTGGTACACTTTGCCTGCTGCGGTCTTCCCGTCCGTTTATAATTAGATATCTTCAAGGCTAGAGTGAATAGGCTCTTAATAAACCAGTTTGCATCACTGCTTACCATCAGGTGGGATCACAGGCAAGCACTAGTTTATATCAAATAAAAAAAATAAATGAAAAAGTTCGTTTCTAGATCTTTGACTGTCATTATGGACAGTTGGTATGATAGTTAAAAGGTCAGAAGCCTGTTATTTTGTCTTACAATGAGGTATTCTAGTTAATGGAAGGTCAGGCAATAGTCCCTCTTTTTGTAAAAAAATCAATCGATTACACTGAACATCGGCCTACACATTACGAAGAAAAAAGGTTTCAGTAACTAAAGCTTTTTGTGTAAGTAAAGTCTAGAGAGCTATATTGTTTGTTCAAGTAGTTTTATGTTACTAGATTTTGTTGTCTGCGTTGAATGTTGAAAATTATCCCAAGGAAACACAATACCTAGATAAAAAATATCCTATGTGCTATTCCAGAATATGGTCTACCTGTGTACCAAGTTACATTAAAATCCGCTCAGCCATTCGAGCGTGAAGAAGTAACAAACACACACACACACACACACAGTTTCATTTTTATATTATTAGCGTGATGCTAACATAAAGTATATTACAAAACAGCAAGTTTCCCTATAACAACATACTTGACTTTTACAGCCATGCTTTGTTTCTGTTGAAACTTCTATAAAACTGTCGTAGGCGGCTAGGAATATCAAATGCTTAATGATTTCACAAAGTTAGAAGTGCTTGTTTTAAAACTTTTTAAGGTTGCTATATACACCATTAAATTTTGGTCGTTTTAATCCCGCGAAGGGTCCATTCGGTACTTGAAACCCTATCGATTTGTAAAGATAAAAATGAAAAATAAAGTGCTTTTTTTAAACTCGAATTAATTTACGCATGTACGAGATTGATTTCTTTAAGTAAACGTCAGCTGATCGAGGCCAATGAACTGTAGGTAGTTAGTACGCAACGAACGACAACTCCCTACAAGGTAATTGACTCGTTTACTTAGAGAAATTAATTTCGTACTTGCATATATCAATTCGAGTTTTAGAAAAAAAGTACTTTGTTTTTTTAATATCATTTTCATGAATCGATAGTGTTTCATGTCCCGAATCGAGCCTCCGCGGGATTAAAAAGATCAAAATTTAACGTTGTATAAGTGAGATGATTGATTGTTTAGTGTATTCCCACCAATTAATATCGAAGGCAAATACATTTTCATTTATTTACATTGTTATCACATAATGTTATAGTATGTGGTAAATAAGTTAATCCAACCGCCACGACTACGCGCGACCTTTTCACTTCGATTGGGACCCGAAGCCGACCTGAGTCTCAGCCAAGGAGGTGGGCAGCGCGTAGCCGTGGTATTTCAACTTATTTGCCGCGTACTATATATAGAAATATTTGCAATACATAACATGATTGAAAAGAGCGTCCATGGAGTTTCTTGCACATTTTTATCAGTGCCTTTAAATGATTTATTTAAAACTAGTTTCTACTATCGGCTTCACACGCGTGAAAATAGGTTTCACTAAACAAACTTTAGGCTCCCAATTCATCCCCGTTAATTTTGGAAAACTCCTTTTTTACTGCTTCCCCACGTCATGAAAGGAAACCTTGTGCAAAATTTCACTATCATAGTCTTCTCTTAACTTTGGCTGTGCGGTGATATGTCCGTCAGTCAGTTTTTCCTTTTATATATATAGAAAAATGTTTTGAATCTTTAAGCAGGGAAGGAACAGGGTAGGTTTTTAGTCAGTAAGAGTCTGACACTATTTCCCGCTCCGCCCAAGGGTGGGATTTTGTCATTGGATGATTTTACTTAGCATAAAAAAAAAATGTAAGTTAAAATCCATTCCTACAAAAACCGCAAACTGACAATTTTCTTCCTAAAAAAAGTAAATATACCTATTTATCTTAAATTGTCACAAATTATTCAAAACCGCTTGTTTAGTGGCTTGACCGGAACGTGTTAAGCTGACAACGCATCGGGCAGTGTTACGATTGCGACTGTTCGATTTATGTGTCGACGGCTTGTGTGTTCCGTTTGTGGGTCATTTAGCACTGGACGCATAGCGGATACCGATGAATTTTACATTAAGTACTCGTATTTAACCCTTGTTTGCGAATAAAGATACCGAAGGGATTGCAGCAGAGGACTATCCGGAATAAGAATGCCTGTCATGTCAAGTTAAACATTGAGCTGTTAAATATGGTATCATCTAATCGTGATGACAGTTAAAATCATGAAAGTTCATGAATTACTATTAACTAAGAAGCTATAAAAGGCGTTAAAAAATCTACCCTTTGTATTATAGGCTATATATAAGTAGCGATAGTAAGAGATGATGTAGTCCATGATAGAGCACGTATACTTGGAAGCAATTTATTCACTCTTGACTGATAAACTTACAGGTTGTAGCTATTAGGATACAGAGGCTCCGGCAGCGAAATTTGTTGCTTAGCTGTATGCGCAATTACCCAAAGCGTTTTGAAACGTTAAAATGTTTGAAATTATTTTATTTTTTGAGATGCTTATCCTAAGATATATTTTTAAATGTAAGTTACCAATAGAGGGTAATCATTGAAACCAAATTAATTAAAAATATATAGCCTCTTAAAATACGTGTCCATAGATTGCAGGCACGTGGCACACTTGTTTATGTCTGCCCCGTGGGAGAGAGGCCATTGTCTGTATATGTGTACACACAACCCCGCCAGTCAGGGCCACGCTGAATAAATAACAAAACAGACTTCGGCACTACGAGAGCCAAATTCTGTACCGACAACACAAGATTTAATAATATAACATTTAGGGCAGTAAATCTAGAAAACTTGAAAGCTGTTCGTTCAACAAACTGTCGGGACGCAAACCTGTACATTATGACTTACATAAACTGCCAGGCTCCAACTTTTATGCCACCAATAAATCCTACGGTGCCCACTGGTTATTTCTAGAAATATCTAGAAAAATACCTTTAGTGTTTCCCCTGGCTGCGCTTTATGCACTACGTAACGGCGTATTTCTTTCAAATTAGTGCTATAAAAGCTTTATTGGTCGTAAATAAAATCGAGAGGCTGACTATCGCCATTACGATGGTACATGATCATGCATAATATATTTGTTTTCGGTTTATATCATTAAAATATTACAGTTCCAAACTTCCAAAAGTCATTGACCTTTTAACTATAAAAGGTCAGAAAGCAGTAATTAACGCAACCTTTGATCGTTTTGTAGCTATACTTATTCAATATTTGTATTTGAAATGGACTTATTTAAAAACAAATGTAAATATTAAGCCACTACAAAAACTAATACAGTTTTTTTTTACAATTTATATTTGAACTTACATGAATATGGTTGAAAATAATTGTAGTCTATTTGCATTTTATTAACGTCTATTTGTTATAAGCGGTTTCACCCGCAATATAAAATTCAGAAAATATATGTTTATACCATTCAATAAAAAAAAGATATATTTTTATTATCGCTCCAGTAGTGTTTTGGAGTTGTTAATCACACCAATTTTCTTATTATAATTCCAAAAGTTTGTGAGTGTATGTAAATATTTGTTATTTATTCACACTGAAACGGCTGAGCGGATTGCAACGAAACTTAGTACACGGGTAGACTGTGTCCTGGAATAGCACATGGAATACTTTTTATCCTGAAAGTACGTTTCCTTGGGATATTTTTCTAAAATTCACGCAGACGAATCGGCTAACAGCAGCTAGGTAAAAATACAAATCTTTCTTTACAATATTAGTTTAAATAATAATATTAGTATGAGAGCAGTGGTGGCCGAGTGGAAACTGGTGATTTGCGAGTTGTAAGTCGCTGGTGCAAACCCAACCAGGCGTTACTTTGTGTAATTTATTTAATTACCACTGCTCTCAAAACGGTGAAGCAAAACACCGTGAAGAAACAGGCATGTCCTAGAACCAAAAATTTCGAAGACATGTGACATCTACCATCCCGCACAGGGCCCGCGTGGTGGATGACGGCCCATTCTCTCTCGTAGAGAGGAGGCCTGAGTCCCAGCAGTGGGAACATTATGAGGCCGATGCTAATATTGTGCTAATATTGTAATATGTATACATAAAATAACATACATGAACCGAAAATTTCAGAAAGCAACACAAAATCAATTCCATGCAATTCGTCATTTCCCGAACTGAACACCGAAACCCGTCTGAACTTAACGATTTAATCTTCAAATGTCGACATTGAAAAGCGTCTACCGAACACATTTCCGTGTACAAAGAGATTAAAACTGTTTGTCTGTTTGTTTGTTAGATATCCATGTTTGTACGGCATTTAATGACGACAGGGTAGGCCAGACGAAGCCAGGGGAATAGAGAATGTGCGCCAACGATTCAGTAATTACTTTACGGTATAGTCTATAGTAATTCTGAAGGCATTGTCGATTGTAAATGCATAAACTTCGTAAATAAAAGGGTAGAAATCGGGATTATTTGACTATAGAGAGTAATAAAATGGTATTAAAATTATTCCTTCGACGATTTCAATTATGTTTTTCACGGAAAATACCTTTTTAATTTTTTTGCTAATTAAAGAAGAGGTTATTATTAAAAGTTTCTTCTGAAAGTAGAGAAA
The DNA here is from genome assembly GCA_958295575.1 of Leucania comma. Taxonomy (NCBI): domain Eukaryota; kingdom Metazoa; phylum Arthropoda; class Insecta; order Lepidoptera; family Noctuidae; genus Leucania; species Leucania comma. The sequence goes on along the minus strand of OY282467.1, from coordinate 21,673,157 downwards.
ATCATATATAATCTGAATGTATGGTTGAAAACAGATTTTTCATTTTAATGTCTTATTAGTTATTCGCCCGGTTTTACACGGGTACAATTTATACAAGTTACATAGAAAAAAATTAGTATAATAGTTATAAAACAAGAAAGTTTAATAAAAATTTTGTGGGTCTTACGTCTGCACTAAAATAGGTCCATTTCAGTATAACTGCCAGAATACTAGTAGGTACCTGACGCTGGTTTTCAACTAGACTTGAGGTTAAGAGGGGACAGACGTAAATCAGTAGTGTGTGATGTTTATTTTGCAAGTAGGATGACACTTTTACACGAATTATTTAGTAATGACAACAAAGGCAGATAGCGACTTTGTTTTGTACTTTTTATAGTATTTTTTTCTTTATATTTTCTTGCATTTTGGTCCAAAAAATTGGTCCAAACACGTCTATTTGGACCAATTTTAGAGGACGCGTCCGTCAAACACCGCCCCTCAGAATACCTAGCAATTTATAGCTACTGTAACTTGCTACGTAATAACCCGCGGGCGTATTCAAGTTCCGCAGAGTTTAGTGCGTGAACGCTATGTTGCTACGAGTACACTGCTACGCCCGTAGGCTATTGCTACGGACCTACGCTACGAGGTTATAATAATGTGAAAATTCATTTTAGAATTTTGCATTTACAGATTGCGCTTTACGAGGGGGCGATATTGACGTTTATTTTGCAAGATTGTTTTTATTTTTTTAAGGAAAATGGAGTACTACTAGTATAAGAGTATCTGCTCAAAAGTTTTATGAAATATTAAAACATGTGTATGATTTGAATCCGACTTACAAGTCGCAGGTTGAAACCCAGTCTGGTGTATAACTTTGTGTAATTTATTTCATCACCACTGCTCTCAAAACGGTAAAAGAAAACATCGCAAGGAAACCGGCATGACCTAGAACCAAATATTCGAAGACATGTGACTTCCACAAACCCCCGCATGTGGTGAATTACGGCCCATTCCCCCTCCTAGAGAGGAGGCCTGAGTCCCAGCAGTGGGAACATTATAAGGCTGATGCTATGTTATGCTAAATGATTGTGGTGAGATATTTTGTTTCCATGCTAAAATTTTGTCACTAAAAATAGATATTTTTACCATAGTTTACAAGCTACACATTTTTTTTTAAGGTGGGATATTGTCTAATGATTTCCTGTTTTATGGCAGATCAGGCCCTCTTGTACAGCCATATTTTTACGGACTAAAACCCCAACTATAATCCTTCAGTTGCGTTGGCATTCTAGGGCTACGGATACCCATTTCAGAAGTCGAGCCATGACCCTACTAGGCTTCGGGCCTGCTGGGCTCCTACGGACAAGCTGCAAATACTGAAGTACCGAAAAAAAAATCATCATTAATTTACACACCCAAAAAAATAATACCGCCGCAATACAAATGAGTTGATCCACGCAGAATCCTATTGTTATTAATACGTACAATATCTGGCGGTCCAAAACGTTTGTCCCACAAATAAATTGTCCTCTTAATCATTGTGCGTATGAGCGATGTCCTCCATCAGTTAGGAGGTTTCTGTTTTTTGGTCGCGCGACCCCGTTGCCTCGCTAATCGCCGATATTACGGGTTTGACGTTTAGCCCCAAGCTTGATGATGCGGAGCCGAGATTTACGGGTCATGCTGAGAGCGCTGTATTTTGGAGGTATAGTTAGGAGATAGCCAATGTTGATTACAGTTCTGGTTTTATGGTGATGGCCATCTTTGATGCGAGGATTGATATACAAAATCAATTTTAGTATATATGCAAAACCCGAAACACGGGTCTTTTTGTGTAAATAATCTATGTACGAAATTTCATCGCTGTATCATGAAAAATCACTAACTTATAAGCTTACTAAGCTACCTGGTTGTCCGGACAAATACTTAGTCACTGAGTCAACCGGGGGAATGAGGGGTTGTTATGCTTCCGCACCCAGCTGTGCGTTGACTCCTAATGCCTGCTATGAGCTGCCATGATCTGTATTGCACTTAGTGTCGGTGGTGCCTAACTTGTGGCTTTTTTTAATATTTTTGGAAAAATATATAACATGGTGTTTTTTTTTTTGTGGTAGGTAAAATCATCCAATGATAAAGCCCGCCCTTGGGCGGAGCGGGAAGTAGTGTCAGACTCTTACTGACTAAAAACCTACCCCGTTCCTTCGTTGCCTATCATGCCGGGGCTAAGCCTTCCTCTCAGAAAACGGCCCTTAACCCTAGCAGGCTTCGACCCTGCCTGCCTGCAGCTAGCAGGCTGGGCCTCTACGGTTTGCTGACAGCTCCTTGAGGCGCGCGGGAACAGAACGCGCCGTCGACGACTTGGGCTCGGTGTGAAAATTGTTGGAATCTATTCAGTTACTGATTCTGAAACTATATTCAGGTTTTGTATATACTAAAAATAATGTTGTATATGGATGCTGGTCATGGTCAAACGTTATGGTCTTGGATATTTATGGTTTGATCATACTATAAGTTCTACTGACGAAGTCAAAGTTGTGTGAACAAGTTTTCTATGGAAATCAATTTTTCATACCAAGCTTTTATAGCACGGTACTTTATAATTAATACTCAACAAGACCTTTCCAAAGAGATCAAACACGTTAGGGTTATCCTATTACGCGTATTACCGAGTTCCTATGGCTATCTTCCATTTCCATCACCAGAGCCTGGTTACCATCTAATACAGATACCGGCATGGATCTTGAGCGCTGACTTTTTGCTTCAAGGCTTATTTCCACTTGTGCAGAAGTGAAATATCAGGTCTCTTAATGGTATGAAGTGAGACGCGGGGTTGGGGTGTGCAATCCTTGTGCTAGTGATTGGCTGGCCGATGTGTATAATGCGCAAAGCCTTCCCCGCCCTTTCACCGAGCGCTCAAGATTCGTGCCGGTATCTATACCAGAGTACTCGTCAAGACGAATCATACGAGTCTTTAACGTTCTAAAACAACGTTCACTCTTTCAAAGGTTCCCATTCGCAATATAATATTCACTTAAAATAAACAAAACCTACACCCTAACCCAGGTTTTACACACACAGCAAAAAATATTCAACGGTTAATTCTCAAATGGAGTTAATTAAACAATAAATTCATTGTCCAGCAGTCGTCCGCGCACTAAATGCCCAAAAGGGTGTTAGAAACCGATCGATCTCCTTATCTGCAGGTTCCAGTTAACGTTTAAATTGCTTTATAAATAACTTGACTAACCCTTGCGCCCTAAAATACGAGAAATTATGACCTTAGGGTGGCACATGGTATATTAAACATGGCTAAATCTTTAGAACAATGCTTTGTGGGCTTAGGCTTTTTGAACAATGAGTCTGATTACAATTTCGGGTTTTCCATTTTCGTGTGTGGGGCCCCAAAGTGATTTTTTTTTCCTCTCCCTTAAATAAAGGCCTGAATGGAATTAATGTGTCTGACAACTTTAATATTATTATCTAACTTTTAGTCGGTTATCCAAAGATAAAATGTTGAAACCATCTGTCAAAAGATACGGTGAACAATTGAGTTGCCAGCCAAAATATATATTCCTTGTATTAAATGAAATCTCGTACTTTACTGTACTTGAAACGTAGTGATATGTTTCATAAATATTGGAGTATGTTGCGTGGGTTTTAAGTAAATGTGATTTTTTTATGAATCTACCTTCTACTAGTATTATTTATTAATGGCTTTTGCATTAATCTCGTCAGCTTTTTGAGAAGATCTACGTCTTTTTTAATAACCGGTAGCAGAATTGTTCGATAGAGTTAAGGCGGCCCTTTTTTCGATGTTAAAAATTATCTAAAGACTTCAAAAGATTTCTCTCACCTTTTGGTGAAGCGCGAGGGTGTGTCAGTCAGACTTTTACTGATTAAAACTAGACCTATGTTGCTACAGTTGCCCTCTGCGTTCTAGGAACTGAAACGCAAAGAGTAACTGAAAAAACACGGGTGGGTTCAAGTCAATAAAATTCTGACACTCTCTCTCATTTCTCGTCGACACCCAAAAAAGAGCGCGAATTAGATTTTAAAAATATTATAAAGGTGATAATTTGTGAGCGTGTTTGTTACTTCTTCGCGCAACAGCTAAATGAATTTCGATTTAACTTGGCACATGGGTAGCCCATATTGTGGAATAGCAAATAGGATACATTTTATCCCGGGAGAAGGCGTAGGCAGTAGCTAGATTTAACAACACTACTAACTAAATACACTCACAAAAGTAGCAACGTGAAACTTATAACCAACTTCGAAACGAGATCTATATTCCGTTTCTAAAGACCATACATTCTCAGACCCAAATCAAACGCGTAACTTGCACCCACCCATTACATTTACTACCTAATTCTACGACAGATGCTGCTAACTGCCACAAATTCTATCGTTACGTCATCACGATAACTGCTAGTTGCCATTAGGAACCGCGAGTAGGAGTAGGATATTGTTTAAGAATCGTTTATGAGCGGTTTCGTCTTTATCACCGATCGTATCTTGTTTTGGATTAGCTGAATAGTGGAAGATTTAAGCTAGAACTACATCAGATCAACACACATGTGTAACACGCCTGATTTATACGTAGAACAACGTCGCGTGGCGTGGATCAAGTGTAGCTCAGTAAACTGGACTTGTAAGTTTCCATATAAAATGTATGGAGACCGATGCGCCCAGAATGGCGTGTGTGTCACACGTGTACGCAGTGTAGTTCTAGCATTAGTGTCACAATTGTGTTAGACGAGTGTTTTGGAGGTGAAGATGTTTCAAGTGAGTGTGGTCAATGTAGCCATGCGGAGGCAAAGGCTTCTTTGTCTGCTTTCTACTCTCTATCATGGATTATTTATTTGAGGACAGTTTTGTCTTTTAAATGCGCCGCATATTAAATTACGTAGTGGACATCCCACCGATACGAAAAAAGTGTTTTGAGAAAACAGTCATTATGCGTACAGCTACCTGCCGGAGTCTCTGTTTTTTGATAGCTACAACCTAAGAGTCTTTAAGACAAGAGTTAATAGATTACTTCTAGGCAAGTTTGCTCCATTGTCGGCCACATCATCGCTTACCATCAGATGAGACAACAGTCAAAGGCGAGCCTACCAATAATAATAATAAAAAAAATATTATATATGTCTGGACTAATTAAGCAGCCTAATTTATAAAATTCACTAACCATATGCTAATTTAAATAATAATTAGCGGATTCTAAATTCGAATACCCCATATAAAAACTTTGAATTCAGACTACTCGAATTTAAACTAATTTAAATAATAATAACACAAAATATTTTGAGCATGAAATTAACGCTTTTACGGTTACCCTCCTGAACAGATTTTACTGAAATTAGGTACAGAATAAGCTTGAAATCTAAGAAAAAACATAGGCTACTTTTATCTAGCTTCAAATTCATTTACGCTATAAATGACATTCATACATTCACTAGCCACTAAGAAGGCCCCAAATATTTTTAGTACAAATCTCTTTGATTATTGTATTTTTTTTATGGTAGGTAAAATCATCAAATGACAAACCCCGCCCTTGGGTGGGGCGGGAGATAGTGGCAGACTCTCACTGACTAAAAACCTACCCTGTTCCATTCATTGCCTTCGATCCAGGGCCCCGGGGTTTCTTTCTTCATTTTTTGATTATTGTTTGACTAGGTCGATCATAGTATTAATCTCTATCATATAATTTGTCTAAAATAACCTACCACAATACCCAAAACCAGTAGAATTTCATCGCTTTTCCGAAAACTTTCGGCAAAACGAATTAATCCAAGGGAAGCACTAAATATAACTCACGAAAAATATAACAGATTGTGCCTACACAATTAAAATCATAACGAAAACACATAACGTTTGCTTCATGACGCGTAACTTCAAACAAAAACTAAATTATGAGGGTCGGCATTTGTTACTCGTACTATCGAATGCGCCCCCCTCGCGAAAAACTGTATCTGCCTACCCGTTGCTAGCTTATTAGACAGCGGTTGCCAAATAACTGTAATTGTAATCAATAAATATTAAGGAAACAAAATATTATGACAGTTTCAGGTTAATTGTTATGATTGCTAGGAAACATTGGGTCATCGACGAAAGTAAAAAAAACCTAACTATTTGTTCGTTATGAGGTGAGTGGAGCAGCCGGGCTGTCAGCCTTTTACAGACTAAAACCATACCTGTGTCCTTCAGATGCCCTTTGTATTTTAAGACCACGTGTTTCAATTTTAGGAATTACCAATGGCACTATCGGGCATCATCCTTGCTGGAAAACTACGCGTCGTCGACGACTTGGGCTAGGTCCGGTTAATCACCAGCAATCTACCCATTGCTCGTCGTCCTATCGCGGTTGATAGTCTGGTGTCGGGGGTCGCGGCGGCTGGGACATGAGGATGTCCATTCCCTCACGCGTGCGGCTACCTCTTTTGTTAGCATTACTGCTTCGCAAAAGGAGGCGACCGCCTGCCATTCCTCATCGCTCAGACTGCCCGTACCAGAGCCCGGCACGAAAGCCCACTACCAGTGATTGCCTCCACGAAAATACAGTAGTGGGTACTTATAATACCTTAGTAGGTAGTTAAAGTACTCAATAATCTCAGTTGGTTTACTAATATTTCAACTGCGTAATAACATGGTTGTTCTTTTATCCTACATATTTTTACATGTACATCATTAACGAAGCATCTTCAAGGTGCTAGAATGAATGACGTCAAATTTAGAACTCTTCATTAAAATGCATGTCGGTTTGTTGTGACTGCATTTCAAACGTCACTTTTATACCTAACGAGGTTGTCACCTAACGCGATTGTCATACCTTTAATTACAAGTACACACGTTCCAATTGCATAACTACCATTTGTAAAACCATTAATACTAGCTTAGATATGACACGCGATATGTCACATTGAAATATTCTATTTTTAAAATGCTATTATTTTTCTGTTACTGAAGTTTCGTTGACAAATAACAGTTAGATTGTTTTATTCAAATGTCTAGACTTTAGGCAGTGGTTACGATTGACTTCGAAACTTTGCAAAACTGCCATTTATTGAATGAATATTTTAATATACCTTTCTACGGTGAAGGGACTACTGAAATCCACAAAAAGTTGTTCACGTCCTCAAAAATTATGAAGTTGATTGAGGTACCCTTTTTTGGCATGGAGTATCATCAAATAACTTCTCTTTCTAGTTTAAGCGAGAAAGATTGTCAGTCAGACTTTTACTGACTGAAATTCACTTGTGTTCCTTTGACCTTTGCGTTTCAGAGCCACGGTAGCTTTTTCGAACAATCCAGCAGCCCCAGCAAGCATCGCCCCTAGTATGTCCCGTCCATTTGCTGACAACTGAGGCTTAGTAGTTACTAGACGGCCGGACGGCAAGCTAGGCATTGCTCGACGTCGACAAGCCCGCGCTTAAGGAGGCCGGGAATCGCCTAGCGGCCTCTGATGCAAGCGGTGTCTTCTGCGAAGTCGATTACCCTGGGGGTGAATATGTATTTTTTTTTTTTAATAGACAATAACTTTGGAAACCATTGTTCTACACAATAAATTCAGTTCGGAAAGACATGCGATTGCTTTGCATCTTTCGCCACCCCATTGAATGAGTTTCGACGTTTGATTAATGGCATTGAAGTAGGGGACGAAATAATTTCACATATCTTGACGACACCCTTATGTATTCTAGTCCGACATTCTTTCCCTCGAGTACTTTTTGTGACATTTTTTACTTAATGGATTTTGGATACACGTTAATTAATATTTTGAAATATGATGCCAACTGCTGATGGAGTTTTATTAATATTGATGATGGAATCTCGTAATGTCTACTAGAGAATGAAAGTTGATTTATCGTATTTTGATTTATTTGATTAATGGCGAACGGGCTATTTACATTGCTGACTAAATATTGTGGTCCCTGAAAATAATATATACGAGTAAACGTTGGGGCTATGCGATAAAGTGATTCCAGTTTATTTTTCATCAATTTATTACAACAAAAAATGGCTGAAAAGTTCTGTTAATAAATTTAAACAAATCCGAGAAAATCATAAATTAAAAAGACTTTTCTAACCGATTAGTATTAAGTACATACAATCATCGGCCTTGTAATGTTTCCACTACTAGGATTCAGGCATCTTCTCTAGAAGCGGGAAAGGGCCATAAAACTCAATGCTGTTTGGTGGATATCGCACGTTGTCTTCGCATTTAAACATGCCGGTTTCCTCACGATATTTTCCTTCACCAATTTGATGGTAGTGGTGATGAAATTAAATTACACAAAATAATGCCCCTGGCTGGGTTTGGACCCACGACTACCACTGTTCCAATTAACATTAACTCCAAACACACGACGCAATAACTTACAAAGTTATTTTATATACCAAATTAACACCCCATCGTTAAATCAGCACGCGCACTAACGAATTGGACAAACGATTGATCAAAGGAACATACATGGTCTACTAACGATCAAGCCGAAGCAAAGGCCACTAGAAGCTGTCAAGGGAATGGCACGACCATCGATAGAATTTCACTTGTACGCTCGAATTCGGACGAATAAAATTTTAGCCGGAATTGAATCGGCCGGTGGACAGCAGTAGACCGTAAAATTGGCCGGCACGCTGACCGTACCGTGGCGTATACGGTATCTTCTTCGGCGTTTGCTCGAATTATGTGTATATGTTGGGTGTCGCGTTCAGCCTCCTGAATTATACATGGGCCGAGGCGACCTGTGATTTAGTACGCCGACTTCCGACCGGGACGCGCCGTTTAAGAGGTATATTCGTTTTCCCTGTTATAGATATTTGCCGCGGTTTTTTTTTTTGTTTCGCGTGTTTTTTGTTTTTGTTTTAAGGCTATTTCAAAACGGGGCGTAATTATGTTAATGTGACTCCTGCTTAATTTATTAGATTTTATTAGGTTACTGAAAGCGTCTCAACAGTTATAAATATACAGTTCAAAATACAGTTATAAATACTTCGTTTTGTATACGAGAAATTACTGCTTCAGTACTTGAATGAAGTTTTGTGGACCAATTTTTTCAATGTTCCCTATACAAAAGTGCACCTTTTGATATCAATCCCGGATGCGGAAAAAATAATCTGTGAAACGCGTGCTATTGTAAGCGTTTTAGGATTATTGAGCGCTCCATGAAACCTATCGGAAAATCAAACAATAGATATTAGACCAAGCTTCACATAGAACAGCTTTTAACAAAATTATTTGTGTAAAAGGAATTGCTTTTTTGAACTTGTCGATGTAGATTCAGTATTTATTCTCGTCGCTGAGAGCAAAGTACACTGTGTGTTCAGAGAGCGGGTCAGTCGAAAAATTACATAAAATTATGGGACGAGCGTTGTATATCCACACACACACACACACACACACACACATGTAGAATCCGACCCACCTTCACCCGGTAACAGTGTAAAAATATTTTAAAATTAAAATACGTTTGAAATTTAACTTTGCGTAAAGCCAAAAATTGGATTAAAAAGGGGGTGGGGGAACTTCCGGTACCTTTCACACGTGAGCTGGAGTGAGACGAGCTTTTAAGCTAAAATGATTAAGCTCAACTTGCGCCGCTGTATAACGCTTAAAGTAAGCTGGATGACGTATAACACCTCCACAGATTATCGACATTTTGTTGTTTAGTTTATGAAGAGTGTTTCAGATATGGGGTAGTTAATAAACGATTTTAAGACCTTGGCCACTGAAACTATGTTCAGTTGGTGGTTGATTTTAACTTTTTGCCTGATTTATACCGTTAAATTGTGGTCGTTTTAATCCCTTGGAGAGTCGATTCATTGGTACGCGAAACATTATCGATTTAGGTCTGATTTCATCATTCACTATAAAAACTTAGTTCAACTAAATTGAGCTCAGCGTAATCTAGTTTAAAAACCTGTGTCGAAAACATACGAAAACAAAAGAATTGAAACTGTGTTTAGCGTAAACTAGATTCAATTCATAGCGATGAAAAGCCAAATGAAGCTATAATCTCGATTAGACGCTCTAACTGTGTTTTGTTTTAAATAATCGCGATTAGTTTCTTGGTGAATTTGATCCTTATAAAGATAAAATAAAAAAATAAAGTACTTTTTTTCTAAAACTCGAATTAATATACGCATCTACGAAATTAATTTCTTTAAGTAAACGAGTCAATGACCTTGTAGGGAGTTGTTGGTCATTGCGTATTAACTACCTACAGTTCATTGGCCTCGATCAGCTGACGTTTACTTATAGAAATTAATTTCGTACATGCGTAAATAAAAAGTAAAACGACCAAAATTTAACGGTGTAGATCAATTGTTAGGAAGTGTTACTGCATTGTTTGTAGTTCCAAAGTCTCTCTTGCTGAGTGAACGTGGCCCTAGAACGCAAAAGAAAACTGAAGAATATAAGTGGGTTTTAGTCAGGAAAGGTCTGGCACGCCCTCACATTCCACTTCATGCACACTTGAGTGGGAAAATTCATTTAATGATTTTCTATCCCAAGAAAGTCTCTAATTCTCTGTGATAGAGAGACTCAACGATCAAATTACCAGAATAATGAGGTCATACAATAAAATTTATTCTATTTTATTGTGATACAAAAATTTTGTATCAGTGTTTGCTATCGAACGCCTCCAAAAAGGCTCGAACTATTTTTATTATTCCTTTTTTTTATGTATATGGTAAATCTGAGAATAAGTCTTAGGGTGATTTTTACTCCCTCTTTTTCCTTTGATATAATTTATATTGCGGACCAACGTTTGCCGAGTCAACTAGTATCTGTGTTAATTATTTCGTTTGTCAATCAATTTTGATTTTATATTTACTGTTATTAATCTAGGTTTGAAATTTTTTTTTGACAAATTAGTTAGGAAACTACTATTTATTTCATGCTATTTCCCTACTCTAAGAGCGGATTCGCACTTCGTCCGATCCGAATCCGTTCCAAACCCATGAAAGTAAGGTCCGTAGTGACCGTAGAACTATTTCATAACAATAACATTGTAGCGGGGGTGAGCACGCGCACTTTTCTGCACTAGTGCGGAAAAGTTTCAATTGCATGCCTAAAAGAGGTGGGAAAAGAGCGAGTTTTTGTAGGATCGGATTCGGATCGGATGCTCTGACTATCAAATTTTTCTGCTTTCTATACTAGTACTAGAAGTATGGTTACCTCTGGGAATAAAAGAAGGAAAAAGAATGAATATGGAGGATTCACAATGTGATTTGAACAGTCGGTCATAATTTTTAAACATAGTAGAAGCCAAAGTAGCAAGTTTTCTGAAAATTCTGCTCCATGTGCAGACAGAGATTGCACATAAATTGTATATGAGTCTCGTAGTTATCATTTGTAAGGAGAATTTTTGAATTAGGTTTGTATTAGATATTATTTTTCAGGCTTGAAGTGAATTTTGCGTCTTTATACTTTTCGCCACTTTAGTAATGATTGCAGTATTTAGCATCAGGAAATATCGTTGTCATAACTATTCACAATTTAATTTTATGACGCTTTGCTCAAGAAATTAGCATTGTCATTCAATGTGGCGAAGTTACCAGTCCGGTTTACGTTTTTTTTTCAGCTATGTGAAGGAGTACTTCAACGCCTCAGTTGTATAATATACTAGCTTGTGCCAAGTGAAAGTCGGTTTCTTCATACAAATTTCCAACTCCCGTTTTATCCCCTTATGGGTGTAGTTTCGTAAAATCCGTTCTTAGTGAATGTCTACACCCTATAAGGAACCTAACTGCCAAATTTTAAGTTTGTAGGTGTTATAGTTTCTGAGATTTCGTGATTAATCAGTGAGTGGTACGAGTATTTCGCTTTTATATTTATAGATAAGTAAATAGCATACTATCAATAATATAATCAACATTTTTTATATTCCTACTGCTAGAACTCTGGCCTCTTCTCTAAGAGAGGCTATAATTGACATATATTCGATTTTTTAGTTTTAGGACAGGCCGGTTTCCTCACAGTTATGGGAGCAATCATGGTGAAATAAATTACAGAAAATAATGCTAATGGCTGGGTTTGAACCCACAACCTACAACTCCAAAGTTGGAGTCGACCACTGCTCCTGTACGCCTAACTAGGCTGAGTTAGTTGCCTCAAAGGAGAGTTTTGGCCGAAGGGTGTCGTGTATCAACGATTTCTTGGCAGGATACTGACCTCGCAGCGGAACACGACGCCATTACTTCGTGTACAATATTTTAATAATTTCTTCTATATGTATTAGTTTATAATTTTGTAAGATTATTTGTATATCTTATTTTGGGCCTTAGTTGTCTGATAATAGAGGATTTATTATTAGAAATAGTAAATTGATATTTTTACTTATTAAAACCGTTTGAACATAACGAATATCTACTTATAGAAAGATATAAAGTCACTCACAAAATAAATCGTTTACGTGGGCAGGGAAACCAATCTATTATTATTTTGAACAACATAACTTATCAATCTTGAGTAGGTATCTTATATTAACCTTTGAAAAAATTAATGATAAAGTCCACCCACATAATACAGTAAACAATTCTAATATGTGTTTAAACTATAGATACAGTATGTATTTTTGAGATGGGTCAGTAAAAGTTTCGAAAAAGTTCGGTAGGTATATGACTTAAGTATACGATTGGCGCACTGGTTGAGCAATTGGCTGCTGAGCTGCGGGTTGCGGATTCGATTCCCGCACGGAAAAAATATTTGTGTGGCCTAGAAATAGGTTTTCTGAGTCTGGGTGTCATGTGTACGGAGTTTACTTGTTCGAGAACGCACCCACAATACAGGAGTAATTCCTAGTGTCGGGTAAAGTTTAATAAAAATAAGGCAAGAACGTAAAGGGCAACTGAAGAAACACATGCAGGTATTAGTCAATACAAGTCTGATATTCCTTCTCGTCCCAACCAGCGCAGGCAGAAATTTTTGATGATTTCCTAACTAAAAAAAAAAATGGTAAAATAAGTGAAGAGTGAATAGGTTACTTCTAGGCATGCGTGCTCCATCGTCGACCACATTATAGCTCACTATCGGGTGAGAAAGTGGCCAAGCCCAAGCCTATCAATAATAATAACAATAAAAAGATAGACATGTGTCCACGAGATAAGTATGTTTGTATGGGTCGCAGGAATCAGGATTCCTGCACTTCAGTTCGTTGTGGCGACACCTCGGGAGAGGCATATGTCCAATAGTAGACGTCTTTCGATGATGAATTGATGATGGTCACGATTATGACGTGGGTAGCTCGCTGTCCGTCCATCCGGAGTCCGGACCGAGCCAAAGTCGTCGACGGCATGCACTGTTCTCGCGCGCCTCAAGGACTTGTCAGCAAATTGTAGTGGCCTGGCAGGGTTGAAGCCTACTGGGGCCAAGGGTTGTGCGAAAGTGAACCTAGGGGCCCTGGAATGAAGGCAATGAAGGAACAGTGTAGGTTTTATTTACACTGTTCCTTCATTGCCTTCGTAAATATTGTCAGTAAGAGAGTAAGTATTGACACTATGACCCGCTCCGCCCAAGGGCGGGATTTGTCATTGGATGATTTTACCTACCATTAAAAAAAGATGATGATGTATCTATGTATTTACATACTTCTTTAGTACCCCTCATCTCTTTAATAACTTTTCAATCAACTAGAAACGCTACTAAACTCCTTTTTCTCATAAAAATTAAGATAACAGCGAGAAAATCGAACCTTTCTACAATAACATGAACGACAACAACTAGTGGCCCCTCTAATTCCCGTTAAAAGCGAAAGTGGGGTTGCAATAACAAATAGTTATTGTCGGAACCCAGCTAATAGATATAGACTGAAGAAAAATAAATTGCGATGCGATTTCCTGCTTCGCAAGAATTCTTGTAATGCTTTTCACTTGTTTTTCTCATGTTTTCAAGAAGATATTGTTATTGAATGCTCTAGAATTTGTGGATATGGGCAAAAGAGTGTTGTTATTAGAAAAAAAATGGCTTTAGTTTTTTTTATTCAACCTTATTTAGTAAGTATATGCGAAACCTGAAACACGGGTCTAGTATTTTTCAGCAAAGAATGTATGTACAAAATTACATAACTGTATCATGAAAAATCACAAAGTTATAAGCTTGTTATGCTAGCTGGTTATCACAAACGTATGGTCACCAGGCCATCCGGGCCACTGAGGGTTTGTTTTGCTCCCGGAACCTGCTGAGCGCTGGCTGCCTGCTATGACCTGCTGTGACCTGTGTTGTACTTAGTCTCGGTAGTACTCAACTTGTCACTTTTTCTTAAGTATTTTTGGAAAAAAATATAACATGGGGTAAAAATTGTTGAAATCGATTCAGTTACTGATTCTAAACAAACTATATTCAGGTTTCACATATAGTAAAAATAATGTTGTATACTTTTTTTGTGGTTATAAATTATCAAACTACTTGAGAACGAGTAGGACTTTTACTGAATTAAATGCGTCTGTGTTTCTTTACTTGCCCTTTTCCTCTAGGTTCTCTTTCGAACATAATCGCTTTGTAGTGAATGAATAAATTGCAGATCTTTTCAAAGTATTATATAGAAAAAAAAGAATAGTTCACGGTTCGGTTTTCTATGTTGCAGAAAAATTCAATACTGATACACGTGGTACTTTTTGAATAAAACTAAATATCTATACAAATTTAGTTGAAAAAATGTTCATATCAAAAAACCAAAGCTCGTAGTAATAATATAATACCGGTGAAACCACACCAAACTCGCTACAAAATTGAAATGTAATCATCAAAGTGATAGTATAAAATAAATAATCTGCTAAGTGCGAGACGGACTTACGCACGAAGGGTTCCGGACTATAAACAGAAAAGCGGATATTAGCCTAATTATCCTAGTGTTATAAACATAAACTATAAAACCGCTAAATGGACGAAAAGATAGGTAGGATTGAAAAGTAAATTTAATTTTATAATTGAAATAATGTTCTGTCTTACATAAAAATAAATCACGGTCAACTCTTCCACTGCAAATGTAAAATTATTTTTACAAAAAAGAAAATAAAGTGATTTCACTATAAATTAACGATTTTCGGATACTTTACTTTACTTGACTGTGTTAAGAGACCTTGCCTCTTCGTAAACTTGATTTTATGTCAACGAAAAGTATCCCATAGGTTTTGTTTTCTTCGTGAGTGTCAAAATATAATAATTGAGTTACTAACAATTTGTTGAGAAACTGGGTCTTGAATAATAGACATGATAACGTAATGTATATCGAAATGATCGTAGAGATCACTTCGAAAAGGAATCTTACCTATAAGTAAGGCCCTTTTTTTCTATTGTGTGTGAAAGTGAACCCCGGAGCCCTGGAGCGAAGGCAATGAAGGAGCAGGGTAGGTTTTTAGTCAGTAAGAGTCTGACACTATCTCCCACCCCACCCAAGGGCGGGATTTGTCATTTGATGATTTTACCTATCATAAAAAAACCTATAGGTAGGGCTCTTTTTTTCTTGTAAATTGCGGGACCCTAAAAATCAACATACAGTTGGTAGGATATTTTATTTAACCCGCGCTCTGCTTTCTGATAAATGAACGGGTCTGTGCGGCCACTGGGTAGGAAATTGATATTTCACTCGAATCGTCGTGTCGAGGGAGTTTGCCGTCTGGAAATTCATCCGACAGACAGACGTTACAAATTTTGTATATAGATTTTCATTACTAATAATCAGAGATGTCGACTCTTTAAATTTTTTTTTTTCGAATCAGAACCATGATTCTTGTAAGGTGTTTGTGTTCGAAATATGAATCGAATTGATTATGAAAGGGCGGAAGGAAACAAATTGAGGATATTCGTTTGATTTGCTTTGAATTAAGTTATTGAATGAATACTGCGATCAGTATGACATGTATTGATGTCGATTTTTTTTTTTTTAAAAGGACAACAAAAATGTCTTTCTTGAGGCAGGCTTAGCATCAAAAAATGCAAATAGGTTTTTCACTGTAGCAATCCTTTGCTTATGAAGCCAATAGCTCACGTTAGAAATCTATACTACGTTTATAAACATGTAAACTCACTAATACAAAACACCCAGACTAGATTTTTTTTAAGTTTCTTAAACAACAATACATATTGCAATTGAACTGTAACACCCAACACAGTAGCCAATCGCTCAACCCACCAAAAATATACAAAATGGTAAAATATATAATTAAAAATAAATTAAAACTAAAAGTAAATTTTGAAATAAGAAACTGTATGTAGCTGAAATTTAATTCCACGGGTAGCATTATTTTAACGTAAATTAATTTTCCAAGAATTGTTCCCGCCCAATGATTATAACACGAATATGAATATCAAAATAATATTCTCCCTTTTCTACGTGCATTAAGTCGTTTGTTTTAAACTTTATTTTGAACATTATTTTTGCGATGAAGACCTATGCGATTAGGTTTCCAATGTTTGCATATAAACTACGGTGAAACATAAATGATTGGGAGCTCAAGAAAAATGCGATATTTTATCATCTACATCTATAGTTTTTAAATACCCACATTTAAAATGGTGGTGTGTCATTAATTCTCATTTCTACGTGTAGAAATTCGAATGATTGCAAATAAACTTGCCGAAATACGACTGAAGCAACAAATTAATTTAATTGTTTCACTTAAGCCTACCGGGGCCATGGGCTGTGCGAAAAAGGACCCCCGCTTTTTCCATCGTTTCGCACCCTGGAACGAAGGGATAGAAGGAATATTGAAGTGGGTTTTAGTCAATAAAGTCTGAAATGCCCTCTCTCTCCGCCCTAGAGCAGTAGAAGCTATTAGATGATTTTCCACCTAAAAAACAGTAGGTATTTTGTTGAAAGTATCAAATTTAAAAATATTCATCTCAGATAATTCAGGTTTATTATTATCCATAAAAGAGGTATTACAATGCAATATTGCAATATCAGGAAGTTATTGTAATATCAGCAGCAAATCTAAAACATTCTTAACCAGGTTTCACTGAACTCATAATTAAAGCAAGAGGCATTAAATATTAAGAAACTTCAAGTTCTTACTACTTTAGGGTCTACTTTTCAAACAGTATCGATTTTTAAAGTATGTGTATTTATGTGACGTCACAATTTAGTAAACAAACCTTTATGAACGCGTAAGAAGCAGCCAAATAGAATGAAGCCAGTAATAATGTTGCAGAATTTAAATCTATTTAAAACCAACCAAATATTTTTAATGGAAAATACATTTTTAATATGCGAGAAACAGATTTCGAAAGTTATTTTTGTTTAGGCACCCAAAACTCTTTTCTTTCTTCCAATACAGAGGGGCCATTAAATAAGTTTTAATCATCAAATTCTTCATCATAAAACCGAGTTGCTTATTCAATAATGCGGCGATTATTGGAAAATTCTTTCGATGAGGCCCGAAGGCCTTTGAAAACGCCCCCGTTTTGGGGAAAAATTAAATAATAAGTAATGAACGGAACAAATAAATGAACCGCTCTCTCGGGAATTCCTTTCATGAACTCCTTTTAGGATATCTAAGAGTTTTAATGAGACCCATTGAACCGCTTTTCAAACTCAAATAAAAGATCATAAAAAAAATATAACGAAGTTCAGGTACTAAATTTGGGAACACCCTTTGAACGAACTAATTGTGTGAGAAGCCTTATTTAATATTCTGAAAATGTGCGGCTCCGTTTCAGTTAGATTTTCACGACTTAGAAAAAACCTTTCGTTTTACAAACTAATAGTACGTATTTTGATATTTCTTTTCTTGATAGGTAGGTACTGTATAAAAAAAAAAATTAAGATCAAAGGCTAAAAATTCCAGTAGAAATGCCTGCAAACCCAATAGTACTTCATCAAACATTTAATTTAACTGTAAATTGTAAGCAAATAAAATTATTCTTTACAAAATCACTACCCCGTGCTAATGAAACTCGGTCAATTAACTTTTACGATAACAACAAATAACCCTCAATTGCTTACATTGGACACTATGGGGTCGTGATGAAGTTTAAAATATTTTTGGTTTGAGAATTCGAGTAATTTTTGGAATAATAAACTCTCTATCATAAATTATAAAGTTTAAATTCAATTGCTATTCATACTTTTATTTAGAGCTTTGTGATAAAATTTTCACTTAAAAATCAACTTCAAATACAAAACACTGAAGTCGATACTTGATTGGTGGTGATTGGTAGAAATTATCTCGAATTCCAATTTTAAATATAGTTGTTACATGCGTTAATATCCGAATATCCGATTAAATTCATTCGTATCCCCAGGCAATTAGATACAACCCGCGATCTGCATATTTACTTTAAAGTTAACGACACGTGACATCAAGTTTTATTGCAATTAACTTTACGGTCGTGTTGTAAACTGTATGATTGCTTTACGATGCTGTAAAATCCGCGGTTTTACAATTGTTCGCGTCCCTACGGTGCCGCGGTGTGACGCGAAACTAAGGAGAGAAACTGTTTCAAATTTTATTTATCATTGTTTTATTTTAGGCATTATTTTTTTTTTAATCTAATTTTATCGACGAAGAATTCTAGTATTTTCGCCTAAAAAAATCATGTGTAGATTACGTTCTAGAATAGCACATAGGATACTTTTTAGCCTAAAAATATGTTTCCTTGGGGTAATTTTCTACTATCGCACGTGCAAAACCTCTTGCAACAGCCACTTACATATAAAAATGAATCAACATAAGGCTTTTCTATTAAAAAAAAATTTGGTCAAATAATGATTAATTATGTCAAATTACCTTGTTTATTCGTATGTTTACAATCATGTTCTATCTATGAACACAATCCACGCAAGTCCAATTTATTACTTGTTTACTATTCTTACACGCACTAATATAAACAACATAAAATAAAGTAAGTTTTCCAATAAACAGTCTGCCAAAGAATTGTCGGGTATTTTTGACCCATCCCATATATTTAAGTGTTGACAGCTAATATAGCGCTTTTTTAGCCGCGTTTTCTCTTTATGTATGGGATGTTTTCTACTGCTTTTTATCCCTATGGCGAATTTTATAGACATTTGTGTAGGACAGTATTTTTTTAATAAGGCATAAAATATAAGCCAGAGTCTGTATTTTCTAATTCTAGGTAAAATTGCGCCATCGTCGACCACATCTTTACTTACCATCAGATGAGATAACTAATGGTCAAGTGCGAGTCTATAAGTATTATTAAAAAATACGGTTATATAGAAAGTGAAATAAGTTAGAAGTTTATAATATTTAGACGCACAGTGAACCGGTCGATGTGTTGACATTTGAGGGAGGCCTATGTCAAGAAGTGAATGAACATCTTTTGGTTATTTGTAAACACTTTACACAATAAAGTTTATACCGCATTACATCAAAGGACTGGAACAGTTTGCCTGCTGCGGTCTTCCCGTCCGATTATAATTTAGGTGTCTTCAAGGCTAGAGTGCATAGGCTCTTAATAAACTAGTGCGCCTCACCATCAACGATAGCATCACTACTTACCATCAGGTGGAGGAGTTCACATCGGCGTCGGGTCGACGATGAAGTACCTGGGACTCGTCCTCGACAGCCGGTGGAACTTCAAGGAGCATTTCCGACGTCTGGCTCCCAGATTGAACGCGACTGGGGCTGCGCTCAAGCGGCTCCTGCCGAACCTGGGGGGTCCAGACGCCTCCTGCCGGAGGCTCTACGCAGGCATCGTTCGGTCCATGGCCCTTTACGGTGCGCCGGTGTGGGCGCCATCGCTACGGAAGCGAGTGGCGGCCCGGCTAACCGCCTGCCAGAGGGTCATGGCCATCCGGATGATCCGCGGATACCGTACGGTGTCCTGCGAAGCGGCGAGCCTCCTTGCTGGCCTACCACCGTGGGATTTGGAGGCAACAGTCCTTGCACACATGCATGACTTACGCGTGGAGATGCAACGTCGGGGCGAAACTCCGCTGCCGCGACAAGTCGCGGCATGGCGGACAGAGCTCCGGCGGGATCTCATGGTAAAATGGCGAGAGCGATTGTCGCAACCTCGTGCTGGGCACGCCACGATCGAGGCGGTAAGGCCCCTCTTTGAGGCGTGGCTGGAAAGGCCCCACGGCGTCGTCACCTTCCGTTTGGCGCAGGTGCTGACCGAACACGGCAAGTTCGGTCCGTACCTGTACAAGATTCGTGCGGAGACGACGCCCGGGTGTCGCCACTGTGCGGACCGCCCGGTGGACACGGTGGAGCACACAGTCGAGGTGTGCCCCGCTTGGGAAGAGCAGCGCCGTGTCCTCGTGGGGGCGATCGGCGGCGATCTCTCGCGCCGGGGCTTGGTTCAAGCCATGCTCCGGAGCGAGGAGGAGTGGCAGGCGGTCGCCTCCTTCTGCGAAGCAGTAATGCTAGTAAAGGAGGAGGCCGACCGCCTTAGGCAAAGGCGGACACGCCGCCGCCGCCGCCGGGTTTCCGATCCCAATTTCCGGCCACCGTAGGCGCGGGCTCGCGGACGGTGGGCAATGGGTAGCTCGCTGTCCGTCCGTCCGGTAACAGACCGGTCCGAGCTCAGGTCGTCTACGGCGCGCACCGTTCCCGCGCGCCTCAAGGAGTTGTCAGCAAACTGTAGGGGTCCAGCAGGGCCGAAGCCTACTGGGGCCAAAGGTTATGCGAGAGTGTCACCACGGGCCCCGGGACAAAGGCGAGGAATGGAAAGGTAGGTTTTTAGTCAGTAAAAGTCTGACACTGTTTCCCGCCCCACCCAAGGGCGGGATTCGTCATTGGATGATTTTACCTACCACAAAAAAAAAAAAAAAACTTACCATCAGGTGGGATCGCAGTCAAGCAGTGGTTTATATATATTAAAAAAATATATAATTTGTTCATTTTACTTTACATTAAATTTTGAGTGGTTAACATCCAAAAACGACCCATTAGAAAAGTTGGAGTATTGAAACGACCAATGATCGGCAAAAATCAAAACGCATAGAGACACTGCACTCGCAAACTAAGGACAAAAAAAAAATGAAAACGATTTTGCGAAATGGCCGATTTAACTTTTTCAATTAAGCGAATACAGGCCGCGCGGGTATATTCTGACCCAGATCCGGATTCAGGCGGCTCTGTCCGATTCGGACCGGCACAGTTCGGTTCGCGCCGGTGCGTTGCCGAAATGAAAACCTTTTCATTGTGTTTTGTGGCACAACTCGCGTGGAATAATAAAGGAAAACAAAATTCTACTTTGAAAACGGTTCAATCATAGTTCACTTTTATTTTCTACTTCTCTTTAACATGTGACTGGCCGTTTTTTTTATATCTTTCAAAAACGGCTGCCCGTCAATCTTAAAAACGTCAAAACTTGTGATTTTTATGATTTTCTATGAAAATGTTGGAAAAAACTTTCTATTTTATGTATATGTACAGAGTTTTTACAACTTTATGTTTACAAGACGCGACGTTTCAAATCGAGAGCGTATCTATGGTCCTATAAAATATTTTTATGAAAATAAATAAAACAGAGATACCAGCCAGCTTATTTTTCGACAAATAAGGTTATAGCGTCAACAAAACACTTTTTTTACACAGTGGGCACAAAATTTTCCTATCTCAATAAAAAAAAGGTCACGACAAAAAGTCAATTCGTTTGGAAACCTTCTTAGATCGAATTGTCTGCAAGCTACCTACGCGACAATATATTTGCATGAGGCGACATGGCAATCTTCTTATATTTGAGCTTATCAACGAACGATTCTTCGTCATTCAGGGTTAAATTGTGTTTGGTATCTGAGGGACTTTGGCGCAAATAAGCTTCCGAATATTTGAATATCTAGGCTCGGATTGTGTACGGCATTTTGTAGAATGCCTACAGCCTGTGCTAACGTTTGTCTGTCGATTCGGAAAATCTAGGCTGAATTTAGAAATATATCTTTGAAGTAAAGCAACGATTTGTGAGTTCAACACAGGAATATTTTATTAACGCCATGTTTCTTCTTTCTCTTTTGAATCAATACGATAATATTTGTAAAGGTCGGTTGTGATTTTTGTTACAATAAAAAGCGGCTTACTATTTTTCATGAAACTTACGATCTTATTCCTCGTCATTCCTCTTCAAAGGTCTTCCTTCTTCTGATTACTTAGAAGAAGCAAGAACTAAGCATGTGTAATAAGAAGAAGGGACTATGTTTTAATATCTGAATACATATGTCTTAATGACGTATCACATTATTGTAAAGTTCTTAACGTTGACTGCATCCAAACCATGATAACTACAACGTACAGTTCATGGCCACTCGTGGGGTACTGATACTGCCACCTAGCTGGAAGGGGATAAAATGGATGATCGCAGTAATTCGTTATTAGTAGGGGGACTATTACCAACATCATCTTGATATAATACTCTAGTAGCCATTGCGCAGTCTTAAACTTAAAAAGCTGAGTTTGACTTTTCCCGGTCTGGGTTGAGCAAGAGGGAATATTTGCTGATTTGAAGCCACTGTGTTCCTCACTTGGTCTTTGCAAAGGTTTCGGTAACTCTTCTAAATAATCCGCTGCTCTGGCAAGTATTGGCCCTAACTAGGACCGTAAACATTTCTATCTAAACATCGAGCGAGCTACCCAGTGCTCGTCGTCCGCAAGCTCTACTTTGAAAACCTGGGGTGAAATAGAGGCTGTATCATGAGTAAGAACACGGGAGCAATATATTTAAATTAACTATTATTAACATTGTATATTTTGAAGACTGTATGCCCATTTCCCACAAACTGCAATTTTTTATTTAGGTTACTTTCATTTTAAGTGTGCGTTTTATAAAATAACTTGGTACTTTTATTTCTAGCGAAAATGTGATAATGAGTAACATAACGTTCTTATAAAGACAGTCAATTTTTGCAAGAAAACGAATTGACAAAAATCTATGGACACTATTATGAATCTTATAAAATATGTCAGTTTTAACGCAAGTGTCGAAAGTTTTTTGAAAATTATAATCGACAAAAAAAAGTTGATTCACTAGTAAAACCTTGCTTTATATATTAATAAGAAATGTTGAAAGAATCATTAATTAACCACAGTCTACATAAACTGTCAAGAACATCTGTTCCGCCCAACACGATTATAAACATTGCACGGAACTTGACAGATATTTAATCAATACAGTCAAGAAACTAAATAAACTAACACACGATTCACACTCAATAGTCTATAATTAAAGACATATATTTCATATTAAATCGAAGGTTTTCATTATACGATCCAAATTAACAGGTGGCTTCGACATAGTAATATGTATAATACAATATTGCGAACTGATCAAACTCAATCCGATAACCTTGTCCCAATTAAAGTTCCAATCAACTCGATGCCGCTAAAGTTGACACGCCAACTGACCAAATAGTCGGCGGCCTGTGGCTGCACCAAGTATGACGACCCTCAAGTAAAGCCGAAGTCGGTCGAACTTTGCCGAGGGTGTACGAAGTGGGCCCGAGCATCCGCGATCAATACCCCACACTGGCACCCGCGTTTCGCGTCAATTCCGGGGGCAAAAGTCACGCTTTCGGGATAGCCGTCGATTTCGGCCGGTCAGGGCCCGATCGAGTGCGTCCTGCCGGTAGCTCTGTGACTAACGAGGCACAAGACACTTATGCAGAATTTAAATCTTTTAAACTCCGATCTTCGGAGCCATTTCTTAGGATTTGCAGCATTGCAGTGGAACTATTTATTTGGATCATTCTGATTGCTTTCCATTTGTTTACTAGTGTATTAAGAAGACTGCAAGTAATGGAAATCATGGAAACTAAGATCTTTATTGTCAACAACATCTTTCTAAGTAAATCACAAATCGATAAATTATGGCAAGCAAATATTTGCAGCAACTAAACAGTTATTTATATTAAAAGGTACAGAATTCAGAATAATATCTTGATATATTTACAATACAAAAAGTGTAAACAAGCCAAGAGAACGGAGGCGGATGTACACAGAAATGCCGAGATAAAATTGTTGGTCCTTTTGATAAATAGGTCACGAAAGCAATGTCAAGCAACGCCGTGTTGGGGCGCTCCGAGACACTTCGCATGGACTTGAAACGTTTTGATAACTTCGAAAATAAACAACTTTATTTGAAGAAGCTGCCTCAAAAACTTCACAATGCTATTTCTAAACCTTTGTGAAGTGACATAATAATGTAATAAAGCACTGAAATAGTTGTAAAATGTTATAGAAAGTAATAAATTCATTGTTGAGCAGAAGAAATATTTGTAATATTTCAATATTGCACAATACGGCACTGTTCTGAGTGCATTTTCTCGATAACATAATGTAAAGTCGGTTTATAATACTTTTTGACTTTATTAGTTGATTGCTTATGTAGCTAGAGTTTCCTTTAGAGGAACAGCTGAAGGTTTATTTTGAAAATCTTGTATAGATGTTGTTGAAGAAACAAGGTTTGGTAACTACTTATACATGGTTACTAAAACAACCCTTTACCCTAACTCAACACAAACAGAGGCCCTACTATGAGCTACGAGTATAAACGCAATCCATTTGACGATCTAAAGCTGAATTGTTAAAAGATGAAGCTATATAGGGTGTACTAACATACTACTACTACATCGATATTTCTCGCTAACACGCGCGATATTTTGCTCGCGTCATGGTAAGGTCCTTGGGTGAGCCAAAATCAGCTGATTTTCAAAACATTAATTTTTCTTGCCAGCCAGTTCATCAAAGTGTTACATCGTCGGAGAAAAATCAATAAAATCGATTACTCGACGTACCGATTACAACTTAAATGTCACAGGAATCTTTCCAACTTTTTCACAAGGAACTAGGTCACGGTCGGAACATTTTGAAGGGAGTTGGAAAAAATACAATCCTCCCCTTCGAAGCGGAGCATTGCGAAATTAAAACGTCGCTGTAGGCAAAACTAGGGCTTTCACTGAATAAGGATGTCATTATCTGAGCATACGAAATACGAGTGAAAAAAAAAATGCTATCGGAGTGTTTTCTCTTTTGAAAAATTGGATGTTTTCCTGCTCAACACGGCCTAATTGTGGAGACATAATTAAACGAATGGTTTTCATAGCGGGAAGATTAAAATAATACAGTTAATTAAGAAAAATTTTGTAAAATTTTATTTGTAGGTAACAAAGTTGTTTTTTTTAAATGAACAAAGATCTTAAATTAATTTAGTTTCCTCAATTATTTCTGTAAAAAAATATTATTTTGAATTGCAGTTCTTATGTACTTTTATTTTAATATCTGCAATTCGCATAGGTTCAATAATACAATTATGTTAATTTACAGTTACATCCCCAGAACATTAGATCACAAATTCTGTAGTGTTACATAGTTTTGAACCCGACTCATTTAGAAAGTGCTGGTACACGTCCAACTTGTAGAACAGCCCTGCCATATTTGGTTATAGTATCACGATTTTATTTTACAATTTTTTGCATGGATTACTAATTATTATAAAAAATAGAAGTGGTCGTGTCTTCTCATAATATCAACTATCTACCAGTTAGAGTTTCGGCAAAATCAGTAAAGTCATTTCGTAAATAAGCCGGAACAAACAAGAGACAAAGACACAAAAAATATAGATACCAAATATACATACTTTCATACTTATGCATATGGTAAAAAAAAAAAAAAATTACAAACAGACACTTCAATTTAATTTATATGTGTAGATGTATAGAGAACTCTTTCCTTTGTGTATCAAAAACCGATTCCAGTGTGCATTACGAACTCGAAACGCTGCATGTGCTTCTGAACGTGTCCACTTAAGGCCGAATGCCTAGACTTCGCACGTGCGCATGTCCGAGGATTAAGGGATTTTAACCTCTCGTAGGACGTATTGAAGGCGACATGTGTCATGTTCGTATTTCGAAGTGGTTTATATAAATGTTTTTGTGTAATTGGGAGAATGGAAACAAGGATTTTTGAAGAGTTATTACTAAAAGTAAGTTAATTCTGAGCGTGCTCCAACGTAGACCACATCATTGCTTACCATCAGGTAAAATAGTGATCAAACAGCATTAAATAGGTATACAAAAGTAGAGAAAAGATCTATTATGAAATGAATAAACTTAAAAACTACTTAATCGATTTTAAAATCTTACATAGGCAAGTATTCTACGCGAGTGAAGTCGCTGCCAAAAATTAGTCAATAATACAATGAAAAAGATATTACGGACAGTCAAGTATGTGTTGATTACCTGTGATTTTCAGCCTGGAATAAATTATTCAATGTCTTTTGATTATAATTTTAACTTGGGCGTTAGTTTGATCAAGAAGAAAAAGTGTTCGTTTCGTTTTCATCCGTACATCATGGACAGTATGTGTAAAGAAAAAACGAAAAATAGAAATAAAGTTAGAAAAAAGGAAAGAAAAAATTAAGAGAGTAAGAATGAATTAGAACAAGTAAATTAAAAAATAGCATTGCGTGTCTTACGGCTGCATCAAACAGGTCCAACTCAGCATAATGCTAGACAAGAAATCTACAAATCAATATGCAAATTAAAAAAAAAACTTACATTCTACGGAAACAACAACGCGCATTGATCAAATGATCAATCGTTCACATTTGACAGATAACAGCTGATATAATAAGCCCAAACAACTTGTTGGCGTTGGACATCCCCACGTAGATACAGGTGAGCTCCTACCTAATATAGGTTGCTGTGCCTGCAAGCGAAGGGCTCGATCCACAGCTGTTTGTGATTAATTGCCATTTATACAGTGGGGTTTATAGTTTATCCCCTTTCTGTATTGAAATTGGAATGATAATACAACAGTAGCTGATCGGGTTGATATTGTACTAGATGATGGGTTTTCATTTCCTATCGTATTTGCTTGCTTGATTTCACTTTTAATATGAGATGATTTAGGCACGTACTATGACAGGTTGAAGACGGATTGAGAGAAGTATATTTAGAAGGAGTTGGGGGTTGTTTTTGCTTCAGAAGTGGGACCGCAATGGCTAGAAAAAAAAAAAGAGATCGACCTGGGTGTTCTTTTTTTGGTAGAAACTCATCAGATAATGTTCTTGCCCTGAGCGCAGCGAGAGCGAGTGTCGAGAATTTTATTGTTTAACCCCATTCGTGGTCTTTCAGTTAACCTTTGCGTCCCAAGGCCGTAGTGACTCTTGTAAATAATCATATAGTCCCAACATGAGCCCAAGTTGCTTTTCGATGCAACTTTTAAATAGCTTCTATGATAGGCTTTTACACAAAAATATAATCTCCGAAAGGTTTTAAAAGAAAGGAGTTAAAAAAAAAAGAAAAAAATTGAAAAGGTTTTTTAGGTTCTGACGTATTATAAATAAGTAATAAAGGGCTAAGTGTAACAAAATATTTTTAATTGAATTAAGTTTCATGTCTCTCAAGGGGTGAACCGAGATACTGAAAACTACTGAAGATCAATTAAGAATTTTGAAGCTTTCGAGGCTGCTACTGTGTTTCGATTAGGTATTTAAGTTTTGTATAATTTTCCTGCTGAATGATTTTGAAAGGTGACAGTGCACAATTTCGCTAGGGTTCATAATTTTCAAAAGCGAACCGTGGTAAATCTTCTTATGAAAAGGGTTGCAAGATCAGTTCCTCGATTCCCACAATGTTTCGTCATAACTATCCAGGCATAATTCTGGATACGAAAAATGTATTAAAATGACCCTTGGAATAGTACATTTCGAAACAAGTGTAGAAAATTTTTCATTGCCATCGAGGCGGAATTCGCACGAGCCGTAGGCGTGTGTTTTGTGGAGCCGAGGGCTGCAGTGACAAATTTGCACGTGTGTCAAATAACGTTTTTCTATACACTTACGGACTCGTGGAGGTCGACACGCGCCTGATACGATAATCAATTTTATAACAATAAAATTGTAGGCGAAGTTTTCCGCACTAGTGCCGAAAATAGTCCATTGTGTGCCTAAACGCAGTGGGATAAGAGCGGATTTTCGAGTAAGTGTATAGAAAAAGAATGGTCATGTCTTCTTTCTCATCGCCATATTATCATCATTTGTGTTGCATTCAAATTCAAATGTTTTGATCGGCATTTGTTTTGTCATTTAGCTATGTTTTTGATCATGATTTCAAGTTCTAACTTATATGTACGAGTATGTAGATCACGTTATCAAACATGTTTGAGTTTTTGATGTGTTTTATTCGAGTGAACTCCAGTGGATATTTTAATTATTTGCACTTTGATTTCTAGTGGATATTGTGATGTTAAATTGGTGTTGTATGTCAAGTAGACACTTGATATACAACACTAAAAAACACCACTGGACAGTTATAAATGTGGAATCATTGAAATAGGTGCCCTCTCAGTAAAATACAGCGAGATTTGTTTTTCAAATTATTGATTGTGTCTGACCAAAGCGATGATGTGTTCGACGATGGAGCACGCTAGTCTAGTGAATGACCTATTTACTCTTGACTTAATGACCCCTAGGTTGTAGGTATCAGAAAAAAGAGACTCAGGCATCGAATTATTGTAGTTTTAACTACCTTAGTGAAGCTTGTTGTGAAAACTGATATCAAGTCAGCCTCCTTTGGTGATAAATATTGCAAAGAGAAGAAAATCACTGAATGATGTAGATATCAAAAACTAAGCTACCTTACTAAAATAATTTTTAAGCCATCGATATATATGTACTACGCACTAGATTAGGCATGCCGTACAATAACTTTCCTTGACTTACGTGTACTGTATGCCGAACATCTTGACTTGATGACATTAGTGCAGTTTTGCAGTATTTAAGCGCTGTAACCTTAAAAGTTTTGTTAGACATCATAATGACCATTTAGCGCTGCAGCGAACTTTTGTTTTAACGTTTCGGTATTGTGACAAATAGTTTCTATGAACAAGCTTGTCTATCACTTAGAATGTAAGTCGATGTTTTAAGCTCATTTTTGGCTAAGTGCACAAACTGTTAGAACCCAAATTAAGGTGGCCCTCCCCACCCACCTATGGTCAACGTCGACCATGGTTTAAAAGCTTGTTGCTTCATCTAAAGCAATCCAACGCGATGTGTGATGAAGAAGCAACGCGAAAAAAGAGCGGTAATGACTGAAAACTTTGTTGGTAGATATTTTGTAATTCCGTGATTTACTTGAATATTTCACAAAATTTGTTCCAGGAAATACGTGTTTTTAAGACCCTTAATAGTTTTTGGGATAAAAAAAATAGAATAGAATTTAGAATCTCGATTAAATGTGCAAGTCTTCTATAGAAGTACTTTTTTATATTTTTAATATATGAATACATCATGAAGGGCATGACAGGTCACGTAAAATAGCAGATTTTCAGAGGTATTTACTGGATTCGTTTTACACAAATTTATGTTTTGATTCCTACAGATGAAGTCTAGATAGTATCCACAAGATATCTG
Organism: Leucania comma; assembly: GCA_958295575.1. Lineage (NCBI taxonomy): Eukaryota > Metazoa > Arthropoda > Insecta > Lepidoptera > Noctuidae > Leucania > Leucania comma. Next base: position 21,643,858 of record OY282467.1, on the reverse strand, counting down.
TGAATCCAAAAAATCTGAAGAAATATGTGTACCAACATCATAATCACGTAAGAGCAGTTGTATGAAAATGTACCTCAGATTGGCCACCTTAAAAAAAAAAAAACAACTATGAACGGAGGTTTGGCATGACACTCGAAATTCAAATGTTTTAATCTTCATTTGTTTTTTTTTTAATATATTTACGTTCATGTGTATTCAAGTCTTAAGACTTCCTGGGTCTTACGTAAAGTAAGTTATCGTGAGAGCCTCCAAGACAAACTTACGCCTGGCTCAAACTCCTAGCTTTAACTTAAAGAATCAGTGTAGAGATTTAAGTGTTACATATGTGTGGTTTCAAGCGAAAAGATAAAGTCTGCGTCCCATATTATAACATTTTGTCTCCCTCGGTCCAAATGATAAAACTTTTGAGCGTTTTGCTTAACTGTATAAGGTTTAGAAGGATTTAGATGACGTTTCAATGTAACTGTGAATAATATTAAAGTTTATTTAACGTGTTTGATATTATGTTTTAATACTTATCTGTTGGATTACTACAAGTTTTATTTATTTGGTTTTTGTGATAACTGCATATTTTATGGCCCATTTTTTATTATAACTTCTTAATAGAAGTTATAATCATATGAATGACTGGCCTATTGGTCTAGTGGTGTGACCTGATTGATGTGAGGTTGTGGGTTCAATTCCCACCCAGGACAAATGTCCGTAGAGGCCCAGCCTGCTAACTGCAGGCAGTCAGGGTCGAAGCCTGCTGGAGTCAAGGGCCGTTTTCTGAGAGGAAGGCTCAGCCCCGGCACTATAGGCAACGAAGGAACGGGGTAGGTTTTTAGTCAGTAAGAGTCTGACACTACTTCCCGCTCCGCCCAAGGGCGGGATTTGTCATTGGATGATTTTACCTACGATAAAAAAAAACCCAGGACAAATATTTTTGTGTTAAACACGATCATTTGTGTAATTTATCTATAATATTTAAGTATTTAGAAATATATAATTATGTTTATTAGTTGTCTAGTACCCATGACACAAGCTCTGCTAAGCTTAGGACTAGACGGCGTTGTGTGATAGTTGTGGAATATTATATTAATTAGTGCAAGGATAGTTATTGATAGTGTAATCAAAGGCAAAGCATTTATTTAAAATAAACCATTTACAGACACTTTTGTATTGTCGTCACAAGCAAAAATAACCTTTCTTACACTGTAATATAAAACAAAGAGTAACACAGAAACACCAAGCAGTGCTCTCTAACTTACACTGCCCGCCAAAAAACTCGACACCCCTACTAACCATAAGTTGCAACGCTAAAAATCGTTGCACCAACACCACAGTTGGTTACACGTTAGTTATTAAAAAGATTTAATCCCTCAAAACATAGTTAACTTATAACAAGTAGAAATAACGTAAAACATTTTTTTTTATGTGATATAAAGTAGTGCTTGTCTACGATCCCACCTGATGGTAAGCAGTGATGCAATCGTTGGTGGTGAGGCGCACTAGTTTATTAAGAGCCTATTCACTCTAGCCCTGAAGATACCCAAATTATAATCGGATGGGAAGACCGCAGCAGGCAAATTGTTCCAGTCCTTCGATGTACACGGTATAAACGAAGAGGCGAAACGCTTAGTCTGAACTGTAGAGGTTTCAACAAAGTAAGGGTGGATACTCGCCATACGTCGGGTTGTCCGGTGAAATCAAGTCATGCAATTACCGCGCACACTCTCCAAAATGCAACCTGTAAAATACCGAAAGGCTGGCTACCCTACGCCTGTGCTCAAGGCTTTGAAAACTGGACTTAACCAAATCTGGATTCAGTTAGCTTCTCAATCATACTGTAAAATGAAAGAAAGACTAACACAAAAACACCAGGCAACGCTCTCTAACTTACACTGCATGCCAAAAAACTCGACACCCCTACTAACCATAAGCTGCAACGCTAAAAATCGTTGCACCAAATCCACAGTCGGTTAAGGTGTAACAAAATTCTCACGGCGCATGCATCGTAAATTTACAGTACACCGGAGGGTAAGTTGTGTACTTTACTGCGGTAAGCTTTTACGATATGGCTTAAGTAATAAGCTCAGCTCAGCTTAGCTTCCACGTGAGCGCTATAAAACTTCGCGTTTAAGTGTTATTGGTAGTCGTGGTGACATGTTAATAGTGATGTCCTTGAGACGCGGTTTTCGATCTAAGAGTACTAATTTTGGCTTTGTTCGATTTCATGTTTGCACGCCGTTTTTGTGAATAACTTTCGAGGGTTGTAAAGTTTTGGGCTTATTGTATTAGATACTTCAGAAGGCTGTGACTGTTATATGATTTCGAATTGTAAGATAGGCTAAGATATTGTTTTAATATAAAATTTCCGATACCGAGACCGATGCGATTGAAACTTCTTATTATTATAAGAATCGCATCGGTCTATTAAGTTATAACAATTACATGTATCTAATAATACGACAGAACAGGAAAGAACCAGAGGGTAGGAGTCCGATACATTGGTCAGACCAGATCTATGTTACACTAGAAATCACAGTCTGTGACATTTTCCACATCGCCGAACATAGGAGGACATGGCGAAATATAGTCCACAAAAACTTATCCATCCAGGTTGCAACCTGGATGAACCCAGGAGAAGAAGGAGGAAGTATTAGGACACATATTTAGGTGGACAGTAAAATTGGTGAGTCTGATGGATACTGGACGCATAGAACCGATCATTGTGGAAACATGGAGGAGGCCTACATCCAATAATGGCCGTCTTTTGGCTGACAGTTTTTTTCTTTCTACCAAACAAGTCCATTTGATTATCTGCGGACCACTATTTCATTAGTTAAAAAGTATAAAAGCAGTAAACACAAAAGTATTAGCAAAAATACATACTTTGAAAGAGTAATGGAGACTTTAAGAACAAAATACTTTGTTACGCTAAATGACTAAAAGCTTTCTCTCTTTTAACTTGTACCACGCCCGCGATCCAGAGAACACCGACCGTGGTAAATACCTAAACTATCGGATCACAAATCCTACGTTAAATATAACAGTTGCTATTTAGCCAAATTACTACGTACTTGCTATAGAAAACTGTTAAAGATGTAGGTAACTAAAACACTTTTAAAAATTTTTTTTTTTGCTAACCATAGAGTAGGAATGAATCTAGAACTACATTAGTCCGACGCACACGTGTAACACGCCTGATTTGTACGTAGAACGACTTCGCGTGGCTTCACGTGACCTTAATCAAGTCAGCTCTACAAATCTAGTCGTGGAGATCAAACCCGCGACAAGTAACACAGCAGTCAATCGCTCAACCAATGCGCCAATCATACCGTCATTACCCTCTCCATTCTAATATCAGTTCTGTCGTACACTTAAAGACATAATCAAGTAAACATCATAAAAAAAAATAGAACAGTAAAGATAACAAGGAAAAACTACATAATAGTTATACCAAATGAAATACCATCCACAAAGTTTATTCGCTTTGGTCGCGTGTCACTTTAGTCCGTGCACTTAAACGGGCTATCCGTGGCCTCAAGTGTACTCGCTTGTAACTTGATATTGAACACTACATATACTGGTGGCAAAGTTAAGTGGTAAAATCCTAAGGTTTTCGTATCGAGTTTTGGAACTATAGTGTTCTTGTACATGTAAGTTTAAACGTTTTGAATGCAACCATAATACAATAGTATTTTCAATACACTTACTCGATCCAGCTTTTAAGCACGCAATTGAATGTTTTCCGCACTAGTGCAGAAAAATGCGCGTGCTCGGCCCCACCACAATTTTATTACATTTATCATATCAGGCTGGGTGCACGTCGACGCTAAAAGGCACGCGTCAACCCCCACGAGTCCTAAATGTATTAGAAAACGTCGTTTGATGCATGTGTAAACTCTCCATAACACATACGGCTCGTGCGAATTCCTCCTAGGTCGCAATGACAAAGTTTCTGCACTTGTATTAAAATGTACTATTCCAAGGGTCTCAGCCCTTGTAAATACTGGTTTATGTATTTCAAAGATGTATTTAAAAACGGTGTGAGGATTGATTAATGACGTTTTATTTTATTTGTGGCAATATTTTACTTTTTTATTACAATAAAATACATATTTAAAAAAAAGTAAATAATAATTTTTTTGGGGGTTTCACAAAGTAGTTTTCTTAGGGTTCCGTATTCAAAGGGTAAAATCGGGATCCTATTGCCAAGACTCCGCTTAACGTCTGTCTGTCACCAGACTGTATCTTATGAACTGTGATAGCTGGACAGTTGTAATTTTCATAAATAACACAAAAAATTAATAAAATAAATATTTAGCTGAAGCTCCTATACAACAAACTTGACACTTTGTGCGCCAATTTTTTTAATTTTTTTACGCTACTTAACCGTAAATTCAGAACGGATTTATTCTATTCCTTTTATGATAAAATTATTACATCAATACGTACAAATCTCAAAACAATACTTACTGCAAATAAGACGATTATAAGAAATTAGGACGTTTAGCAGAACAAAATTGTGACCAAATTGCTCCCATGTTTACAGGCCCAACATGGGCCAGTGTGCAAAGAGTAATGTCAATCGCCCCATTCACCTATAAAAGAGATCTATCGTAGTGCCCCGTTCGTAATGGTTAATGGTACGATAGACGTCATTCATAATCGTTAGCCAGGCTCGTGGAGGCAGCGTTGTATGCAACCAGGAGAAATGGGTTACGTTGACACTCTTTGGCTATGGCCATCTGTTACTTACGGCATTTAGGAGTTGAGGGTAGGTTGTTTCGTATTCTATAAATATGTAGCGATCGGGATGAATTGCGAATGTAGCTAACAGATCGCCGAAAGACCCGAATGACCGCTCGTGCATCCTCGAAATCATTCCCGAGATTAGCCGTACGGCCATGCCAGAAGTTAAATCTACAGATACGGAGGACGTCAGTCTACCAAAAGACATGAGGGTTCCACTCAAACTTACGTATTAACAAAATAACTACTTATCCTACAAATTGGTAACCCCGACGTGATCATTCCCGAGGCTGCATGAACGGGTAATCGGGTGTTTCGGCGACATTCACAATTTATCCCGATCGCTACAAATATATCCCTGGAAAGGATAACTGAAGGAACATGGTTGAGTTTAAGTCTGACAATCTCTAGGTAGACCCGGAGTGGGAGAAATTACTTGCTAATTTTCCATTCCAAAAAAGAGTAAGTCTTGTACTAAAATACTTATTCTCCTATTCCTATTTAATTTGAAACATTTAGGAACAGCTCACTGAACTCTGATTAGCAGATTCTAAATTCGAATACAAGTGAACAAAATAATGTTGAATTTGGAATCTGGCAATTAGTGTTTAGCCTAATAAAATTATAATTATACTATAGAAAGTTTTACAAATAAGGTTCTATATTCTAAAATTTGGTTGACCATGACCTGACTAAGGTCTACTCTACCTTCACGCGGTCAAAGAAAACCATGTACTTTAAAAAGTTGTTTATTTTTTTCGAAGACCCAAACACGAAAACACAAAAATACAAATGAAAATTCCGGTTTCAGAATCCGTATTTACCGATAACCTCCAAGGACATGAATACCTAATTACATAAATATCGACGACGAGCCCTCACGAAAAATGACAAAAATGTTTTTAATATCGAACATCACACGATTCATTATGTACAGCGGTTGGCAACCGAATACCTATTTAAATATCGGAATATTCATATCTCGTTTGATAACAAGGCAGGGTAGGCAGCCCTATGTAATAATATTTTCATAGGTCGTATTACGCATTATTTCCGTGAAATCTGATATTAATAAAATTATGTGCGTGGTTTTAGTATAACAATAATTAATCTTCAATAATCGAGAACGAGCTGTTGTCGGGTTCGTTGAAAGGGGGCTTTTTAATTAACGCTTTTGGCATAGAAATGTAAGTAAACCTATCGGTATATTATTTCAGTGTATGATGGAATAACGTAGCTACAGATTTTACTAGCTTCTATCAGCGGCTCTGCTTGTGTGAAAGCTGGAAATTATACCAAGTGAACATATTCCTGAGATAAAATGAATCCATTATCATCGCTGTAGAATGATAACCTCGTATCGCCAGAAATCCTAACTTCAAAGGAACAAAAAATGCGGTTAATTTTATCAATGTTTAAAATATTTTTATGTGCTTTTGTTTCATGTTTTGAATGATAAAAAGGACCTATTTATGTTATTAACCAATGGCGTACTTAACTATATTATGCCAGAGAAATTACATAAGAAATTTTCTATCCCTACAATAAATAAAATTTTCGACATACGAGGTATTCTTTCTACAGCGGCTTTATGCTCTTCCTGGACATAGTTTACCTGCGTGTCCATCTTAATTCGTTTCAGCGTAAGGAATAACAAAATAATATACACACACATACACATACTTTTGCCATTATACTTAATCAATATTAAGGTGATTAAATCGCCCACACACTTATTTAAATCTACTGTGTTTTCTACATAAAAAGGTAAAAATATATACTGAATCATTTGGTGTTGACTTTAAATACTTTCTGAACATTAATTTTCATATAATTTGTGTGTGAAATTTAAATCAAATTCGTGTTGTATTTTAAAAGTAATTTCACCAGTTGGATTCTACTTTATCACAGAGTGAGATTGGTTATATATTTTCTTCTTTCGTGTAAGCGAAGCCGCAGTCCAAAGCTATATTATAGGTACCTTCCTCATGGATCACTCTGTCTTTACGTAAGTTTTTGAGTTCATTGCGAACAGACAGTGAGATGCTGTGGGGGACACAAATGTTATCATGTTTTTCATCTATGAAAAAATGTCATCATATTATTTCGTGGCACTATTTTATAGTACTCTTTTATTTTTATATGGTTTCCCAATCGAAGAAACACCAAAACGACAATTCGAAGGTGTGTGAAAGAGAAGCTAATTTCCCGTAACCTTCAACTGAAAACAAGCTTGGAAAGATAAGTATCGTTATGCTAAACCAGCTATTAAGCTGCTACCTCCGTTTGAGCTGATTGCACCATTAAAACCTAGATTAGATAGGAAATTGTATTCCTAAAATGGCACGGTTGTGCAGTGGGTGAGCGATTGGCTGTTGCGCTGCGAGTGGCGTGTTCGATTCCAGCACATAACAAATATATTTATAGTCTTATATAGTCGGTAGTTTTAAGTAAATGTAATGTATTACTACAGATTGTTTGTATAGGTATATCCCCAAGATCAGGGCACACAATAGCCGCACTCGGAGATGCTACTCAAAAACCATCCTTATCAAAGAAGTGCAACTAAGCATAAGATTTGAAACAGTGACTATTATATCAAGAAACCATGTTTTAACCCTTAGAAAAATATAAACAAACAAGCATACTTAATAAATCAAATAACTTCAAAAAAATAAGGTCAATATTACCATAATTCGATAACGTTCCACATTAGGAAGCACCAAAAAATGTACAAAAACAATGTATCTAGCACATGGAAGCAATTACACTTTATCTTCAATTCACTTTGATCATTACGCGGTACAAATGGGGCCAAGTTAATGGCTCACTTCATGCTGCAGTAATAAATATTTTATTTTTGTTTCACTTCTCGTTCCTGGCGATGGCTTACCTCAAAAATATTAATGTAAATGGCAGCTTCAATGTAGCTACATTATTAAGAAGTTAAGGTTTTTTTTTTACGTAGCAAAGAAAAACAGCAAATATAAATCTTTAAAATGAGAGTTATTATTATTATTGTATGAATCCAACAGCTGTGGGTTTTCACCCACACTATCCGAAAGCAAATGTAGTGTATGGTGTAGTTATTACGTACCTACATATATTATATAACATAAGCATAGCATAATCAACCTTTTAATGTTCCCCCTGCAGGGACTCAGGTCTACTCTCTAGGAGAGGGAATGGGCCGAAATCCACCACGCGGACCTAGTGCGGTTTGGTGGATGTCACATGAAGTTTTCCTTCACCGTTTAGAGAGCAGTAGTGATGAAATAAATTACTCAAAGTAATGCACCTGGCTAGGTTTGAACCTGCGACCTACAACTCTTAGGTCAGTGCCGTTACCACTCGGCCACCACTGCTCTCACATCTCTACATATATGTAAATTACTATTAACCAAAATTTGAAGTTAATATTCATAAAACATGGTCATTTTCACTTTTGTCCCGTATTATTTGAGATTAGCGCAAAATGTTTTTCATCTATTCTGTCTTATCAACCGTAACGCTATAACTGGTTCCCTACGCCAACACCAACCCAACCACCATCACACCAACCTAGATAATCCATTCATCTTCTCTTTGGTTTCCCTCTCCCTCTTCATCCACCCCTTTCATTCATTTGAACTTGTTTGTCAGTAAACATAGGGAGAAGACTTAAAACCCTGAATAAATATTGTAATATTTTCTGCGCAAATGAATGTCACTCTACATAAAATACGTATTTTCTGAAATAAAATAATAAATAACATTCATTACCTAAATTACTTTCTTTAAAATACTATCAAAGCTGTCTACGTACCTACTAAATTAATTAGGATGTCTCAATTTAATTGTCAGTACTGAAATAACATCGCAAGTTTTCATAAGTATCTTACTCGTAACACAGACATGACTAATGTGAAAATTTTCTCTAAAACAAAATGACAAGCAAAACAATTCCAAGTTTAAAATAAGACTGAATTATAATTTGACACCTTTATTGTCTTAAAATAATTTCGTTAAAGTTGAATGGACTTGCAAATAAACAGCTGTATGTTCAAATTATGAATAAATGGAAATGGCTAATTCATTTAAAAAAAGTATCAGAACTAAATAAAATACCGTTGAGAAAATTGTTTTGTAAAATGAATACGAAACCATTTTATCGAATCTCATTTTGTAAATATGAATATTTTATCACTACCATCGAAGGTTTCTCTATGATTTTAATCAATACTACTGAAAGTTAAAATACAACAACGAATCTTCTTAAGCCATATGGCTAGTATAATACGTTGGGTTCGACTTTGTCTTGACGGCTTTGTTGACGAAATGATGACACCTAAATTATAATCGGACGGAAAGACCGCAGCAGGCAAATTGTTAGTTCTTCAATGTACGCGATATAAACGACGAGGCGAAACGCTTAGTTCGGAACCTAGAGGCGTCAACAATGTTAGGGTTTTTTTTATGGTAGGTAAAATCATCCAATAACAAATCCCGCCCTTGGGTGGGGCGGGAAATAGTGTCTGACTCTTACTGACTAAAAACCTACCCTGTTCCATTCATTGCCTTCGTCTCAGGGCCCCTGGTGACATTTTCACATAACCTTTGGCCCCAGTAGGCAACAATGTAAGGGTGGACACTCGATGTGTGTTGGGTTACCCAATGTGGTAAAAAGGTGATGGCAGAATCTAGTAATTTAGTTCCCAAGTGCACTCTTGCAAAATCCTATAAAATATCGCTAGGCTGACTATCCTAATCCTGTGCTCCAGGCTTTGTAGATTAGTCTTAACTAAATAAGCTCATAAACAAGTTCGCTTCACCATCAACGATTGCAACTGCTTAGAAGCACTGTTGAATAGAACAACTTAGTTTAGAAAATATAAAATAAAAAGTTTATTGAACTCGGAGGCACGGCTGTTACAATAGTGAGAAGAGAATGGAAGGGAATTACGTCACTCTTCCGTAGAGAAATCGCAATAAATATATAGTCTTTTACCATGTTGCTATGGTAATTACAACTAGTCAAATAATACACCGTAGTCGTTTTAGGGTCGGTCGTTGCGTACTAACTACCTACAGTTCATTGGCCTCGCTCAGCTGACGTTTACTTAAAGAAATTAATTTCGTGCATGCGCAAATTAATTCGAGTTAAAAAAAGTACTTTATTTTTTAATTTTCTCTTTACAAATTGATAGTATTTCATGTACCTACCGAATCGACTCTTCGCGGGATTAAAACGACCAAAATTTAACGGTTTGTAATAGATATTCTCATCTACTTTACTTTATTAATCTAGATAGCGTCCATTATATTATGTTCTGTACTGAACAAGCACCAATTTATATTTATTAAAAAAAAATCTGGCTGTTATTACTTTGTGTCCAAAATACTACAACATTTATAATTTATACTTAATGAAACCATGAATTTATTATTGTCTGATCGATAGTTAAGTAGTCCAATCAGGTATATGAAATACGAGTGTTAAATATAATGATGAATCCAATAAAATATTAATTCTTTAATTGGTTTCAAGTGTGTGTTAGATTTTTAGATTTCATATAATCGTTGTCTGTAAAAGTGATCAAGTAAATCGGGCCTGCAGTGTAATTGGTAATGGTAACGACTGTTTATCGTACATAACTAACTGTATTTAATATGGCTAATGGGTTTAAGTGTAATCTCTACTCGTTAATATTTATTTTAAATGTTGTTGATCGTGTTTTTTCCCAGCCTAGTTTGAACATGTTTAATTGTTTAGTAAGGCGACCATATGTTATTTTTGTTGTCCTATTTTACATAATTAAGTAGTTAACAATTTTTTTTTAAATAATTTGTATCATACATTAACTGTTTTTAAAACTACCTGCCCTGCCCCAGTTTCGCAGGCATGATTATTTTTTATTATTTTAAAATTTTCTTTTAAGCTAATTTTAACAATAACGAACAAAAATCTAATTTAATGCAGACATTCGGAAGTTATACGCGTACATATACACACATTTTGGTGATTCGTTTTTTACCCGACTGCGCCAGAAGGAGGGTTATGTTTTTCGAGAGTATGTATGTATGTATGTATGTATGTATGTATAATTGTTTGGCACGCTCTGCAGCCTGAACGGCTCGATGGATTTTAGCTTGAGAGGTGTCGTTAGATTCGTATTTACTTTGAGAGTGATACTGGGCATATCAAAATAAAAAAAAACAAAATAACGGGTTTTTGGCGCCTAATTCAAATGTTTGGCACGCTCTGCGGCCTGAACGGCTCGATGGATTTTAGTTTGCGAGGTGTCGTTAGATTTGTAATTACTGTAAAAGTGATATCGTAATAAAATAAAACTAAAAAAAATAAAATAAAAAAATGGTAATTTAAAAAACTAAAAAATCCGACTGCTTTCGTCGGTCGGGACCCATTACATCATAGATTTACTGACTAGACGGCTGACTTTCTAGAATGAGTCCCAACTGCAACGACTTTCTTGTTTAAGGGCTTTTTCATGAATACTCAGAAAAGCAGTCGGGTTTTTTAGTTTTTTAAATTACCATTTTTTATTTATATACCGAGATAAAATGAATATTGTAATTCAATCCAAATTAAGAAGTTCAAAAAAAATCCATTCAAATATTCACGCGCGTACAAAAATATACTAACATATTCGTATCATGCTCCCATCCAGTTCCGTTATCTTCATTGTCTTTTTTATACAACATTATGTTTTGTATCGAAATCTGAGTATAGTTTGTTCAGAAACGTTTACAGTATCGATTTCAATAATTTTTATACCATTATATTTTTTCATACACACACACACACACACACTACCGACACCAACCGACACTAAGTCCCGGCAGATCATAGCGAGCATAAGGAGCCAGGGTACAGCTTGATGTAAGAACAAAACAACCCCTCAGTGGCCTGGATGGCCCGGTGACCATGTGTTTGTGTAGTAAACCGCGTAACATAACTTCGTTATTTTTCATGATACAGTTATGAAATTTTGTACATAGATTCTTTGCATAAAAATACTAGACCCTTGTTTCGGGTCTCGTATAGGTATACTAATTTAGTAAGGTTGCATATTGTGTGTATTAATTGTAGATATTCTTATTTAATAAAACTAACAATATTCAGTAACGCAACAGCATTTCACAATATCCACAAAAATTACTTCCGCAAAGACGTCATCAAGATGATCAAAGAAACAATTGTATTTCAATTATACCCGTCGAAATACGGAACTCAAGCGTCCTTTAACAATGGGTTTAGGGTTCCTTAAATAAACAAAAGCCAAAAATCTTAACAGGCCTTTAGAAATTCCGTTCGATGCCCGAATTCTTGATGGACGGTGACAGTTCTCGCCACCCCTTGAAGATACCACTTAATCCTGTCTGAAATAATGACTGAAACCCTTACAGGTTGCGAACGGACCGGAGTCCATCGTAAATAAGTGGCAGGAAATGTACGGACTTAGTGAGGAAACCCATTTTATTTTATTGTTTTTAGGGGATTTTACATACATTCTGAACTAGTCTGTTAGTGGCTTCAGCCGCATGAAAGTTGAAGATTGTCGAAAGCGCAGTACGCGGATAAAAAGTACCGCATGTGCTATTCCAGGATATTATTTTTTATTGATGTAAACTAGTGCTTCACTGCGATCAGTTTTTTTTTTAATAGTGGGAAAATTATAAGCACGCGCTTACGGTGGCCGGAAATCGAGATCAGAATTCCGGCGGCGGCTGTGACGTGAAGGCCGTTGCCTCACGCGTGCGGCCTCCATGTGTGCTAGCATTATTGGACACATTACACTCCGGACCATGGCCTGAACCAAGGTCCGGTGAGAGAGATCGCTGCCGCCGATCGCCCCCACGAGGACACGGCGATGTTCTGCCCAGGCGGGGCACACCTCTACAGTGTGCCCCACCGTGTCCGCCGGGTGTTCCGCACAGTGGCGACACCCGGGCGACTCCTCCGCACGAATCCAGAACAGAAATTTACCGAACTTGCCGTGTTCGGTAAGGACCTGCATCGGTGGCAGCATACACAAATGCATTTATATACATACAAACTTTCACTTTTATAATATAAGTGTGACAATAAATCAATAGTATTTATAAATTTGTAACACACATGAATACGAAAAAGAAATTTGGATTAGGCTCTGGGTTTTTTTATGGTAGGTAAAATCATCGACTTTGGGTGAAATGGGCGTATCAGACTTGCTACAACCTGGGGATCTTAAAGTCAAGCGTGATTAGGTTATTTCTAAGAAAGCGTGCTCCTGCTCCATCGTCGAGGTTGTGGTCAAGTCCGAGCCTAGAAACAATAAAAAAAAACCTTTACTGACTAAAAACAGACCTGTATCCCTTCAGTTGTCTAACTCTTTCAAACATCCCCGTAGTACCTACCTACCCTTTACATTCATAACTCCTTACTAAGATTTTCCAAAACGTTTCAATGTTACGTAAAGGATTTGTCTATTGGCGTGATATAATCCAACAGTCACGTCTACGAAACGCGTAGCGCTGCTACGAATATTCGTAGCGAAACTAACTTCGTAGACTCTGATAGTTCGATTTTTACGCATACGTGAAAGCTTCGAGTGTAAACGTGAATTGGCACAAAAACATGTAGCGTTTGGGTTTCGCAGAAGGCCCGACAACAGAATCTAAGGTTTTTCTTTTGAACGCTGCCTCACATTAGGAATTACTTACTCCTGTATCATGGGTGCGTCCATAAACATATAAACTCACATACATATGATACCAAGACCCGAAAAGATCAAACCGAAAAAACCTGTGGCATGTCGTGCTAGTCAATCACTCGACCACTAGGCCAAGCATGCTGACAAACATTATTGTTAACTAAAAAAGTATTATATTTTGGAACCTACTTACAGAGTGAAAGTAGTAAAACTAAAAAAACTGGTCAATTGAGAGTCTGAATCGCACACCAAATAAACTTACCTATGGATATACTCATAGTTCAATTTCCGAATCGAGACTCGGATTTTTTCCGAATCGCAAAGACACTGAAAACTTGAGAATATGATTTTAATTTCATCTCGATATCTCCACGAGTTTTTGAGATAAAGAATCTTGACCGACAGCCAGACAGACAGACGGACAGAAAAATAATCTTATGAGGGTTCCGTTTTTTCGTTTTAAAGTATGAAACCCTAAAAAACAACAACGCATTTCTTAAACAGAATTTTCTATTAGCAACACCGGAACAACCTCAAAACATATCGATCGCAGCAATCGGTGTCACGATTCCGACACAATTTGTCATAGAAGAAACGTTTAAGCCGGGACAAACTGACACCCAGTAGCCCGTAATGAGTTTCAAAACAAAATTTGCGCAGAATATTCGAGACATTAGCTCATTACTGTGTCTAATTATGTTATTGCGGCGACACACGGCGTTCGCGGGCGGCCTGGCTTGCAGACTTCGGCAATTTAATAACCTTTGGGGAGTGAAATAATTATGGTTAGTTTATGTTCTACTGTGAGCAATTTGTCTCATTCACTTTCCGTTTTCCAGGATAATATATTATATACATTATCAACCTAATACTTTTTCAATGCACTTACTCAAATCTTCACTTTACTTATCGCACAGACAAAATATTTAAGGGGCTCTCATAAAAAAAACGCCATTTTTTGCCTATTTTGTTGTTGTTCTGTTGTTTACCTAGTTAATAGTACTGAATCCTTAGTGCGCGAGTCCGACTCGCACTTGGCCGGATTTATATATGTTGTTCTGTATTCTAACCCATGATTGGTTCAGCTGACGGCGCAAAGATCATAGAGCGTCCTATATGCCAGAAATCAGCCAATAGCGGGCTGCATAGATGACAGCACAAGCGCCCTCTCCCGGTTTTTCATGTTGTTGAAATCGGGCCGCCGTGCGGTAACTTTCTTATTGAGCGCGCTCCTCAATAAATAGATAAATCAAGGGACAAAGTGAGCATAACCGTGTTGTGTGATCAGTAACCAGCTTCAACAGTGCTGCTTCATCCAGAGTACTTCGAGGAAGGCTGAAAAGGCGATAAAGGTAAGACGTTCTTGGCTTTGTCGTTGTTATTTTGTTCCAAGATTGGGTAAGCTCAAACCGAGCTTCATACAGAACAACCACCAACACCAGCTATTTAATACAGTCCGCTTTCTCTATTCCACATATGTAGATAATATTATTGTTTATATTAGAATTCCTTTGAAAGTGACAGATACTAATCGCCAACGCGTATTTAACAAGACATAACATTCTATAAGCATCAAACATTTCTCTGTACAGACATAATCCATTCTTAACTTCAACATCCCGATATCTCGACGCAAGTAATAACAATAATAATCCCACATGTGCGTCACTTATCAAGGCAGTGTGTCTTATACACGTCTTAAAATAATAAAGTAAGAACTTCGCGTGCGTACGAGCGTCGTAAGCTTAAACTTGTTCAACTCCGCTTTACGTGCTACTTGTGTGTGTGTAGTGTTGTTTATAACTAAATTGTTAGTTGTTTGTGCTATTTAATGGGATCTCATCTGCGTGGAAGTTGGCAAAGCCTAGCCTTGTTGCCTAGACAAAAGCCAAAGAAGGACTCCAAAGTCTATAGTCAGATTACTTTTTGGTGGCACGTTTGACCCAGTGGCTACGCTGCATTTGCTCGATTCTCGCACAAAATAATATTTGTATGGTCTATATCTAGTTATAATACATATTCCACAACTATCATACAACGCCGTCTAGTCCCAAGCTTGATGAGTTCTAGACAACTGATAAACATATTATTTTGCTAAATACATACATATTATAGATAAATTACATCGATTGACACAGAAAAAATAATCGTGCACATCGCAAAAAAAAATTTCCCTGGGTGGGAATCGACCTCTGGCATAGCAGTCAGGGCCACTAACCATTAGACCAAGAGGCCTGCGAAGCAGTAATGCTAGCAAAGGAGGAGGCCGACCGCATCAGGCAGAGGCAACGGGGCGCTCGCCCCAGCCGCCGCCGGGATTCCGATCCCGATTTCCGGCCACCGTAGGCGCGGGCTTGCGGACGGCGTGCAATGGGTAGCACGCTGTCCGATCGTCCGGTAACCGACCGGACCGAGCCCAAGTCGTCGACGGCGCGTTCTGTTCCCGCGCGCCTCAAGGAGCTGTCAGCAAACCGTAGAGGCCCAGCCTGCTAGCTGCAGGCAGGCAGGGCCGAAGCCTGCTGGGGCCAAGGGCCGTTTTCTGAGAGGAAGGCTCAGCCCCGGCACTATAGGCAACGAAGGAACGGGGTAGGTTTTTAGTCAGTAAGAGTCTGACACTACTTCCCGCTCCGCCCAAGGGCGGGATTTGTCATTGGATGATTTTACCTACCAAAAAAAAAAAAAAAAAAGACCAAGAGGCCAGTCAAGTTGTTAACGGTCTGGGTGTCTTGTTTATGTGAGTGTAGGTACATGTATGAACACATCCACGATACAGAAGTAATTCCAAGTGTAGGGTAATTATTTATTGAAAAAAAAAAGAAAAATTCATCTAGGGTAAGGTTGGAGAAAAACTAAGGCTATAAGAACTCTCGCGCCAGGCTTTGGTACAGGCCATGTTCCGGAGTGGGAAGGAGTGGCAGGCGGTCGCCTACTTTTGCGAAGCATTAATGCTAGTAAAGGAGGAGGCCGACCGCATTAGGCAACGGCGCTCACGCCCCAGCCTCCGCCGGGATTACGATTCCGCTTTCCGGCCACCGCAGGCGTGGGCTTGCGGACGGCAAGCAATGAGCAGCTCGCTGTCCAACCGTCCAGTAACCGTCTGGATCTAGCCCAAGTTGACCCGCGCGCCTCAAGATGAGAGATGTCATTAGAAAATTCTTACCCATCCAAAAAAAAAAGGCTTTAGGAAGGAAACCAAAGGCGTAATTATATCAAGTACATTTGTAATATTAATAAACTAGTCGACAGAAACCATTTAGTATCTCTCACACATCGTTAAGTAACACAATACTAAGTGTGGACCTATTTATAGCTTACTAGCAAGTCTAAAGCGATTAATGATTAACTACCTACATGTAAACGTTTATATATATATATATCTACATAGATATAGCATAGACCTTTAGTAGGCCACACGTTTTGGGAGCCGCATTGCATTGTTCGTCGACGGCAATTGTCAGTCCATAATTTTGTATGAATTATCGCGCACGGGAGATGGACCGGAATGGATCGCAGTACGGTAGAATTTTTGAAAATATCCGACAATTTCAAACTGGCTTTTGTAGGACATCGTTAATCATTTCTGAATGTCTCGATAAAGGAGGTTGAATGTAACCTTCGTTAAAGAGTAGGTATCATATTCATCATAACCTTAGCCTTCTACCAAATAACTTGGGATCTGGTTCCAGCCTGACAAGATATGACTGAATACACGTGTTTTAGACGAAGCGACTGCCTAGCAGACTTCTACAACCAAGTTACTCCTTGGATAGACTTTTGGTCAGACTTTCTGGCGTCTACAGACTTACTACCTGTAACAACAGTCTAAGATCTACGAATGACAGCCGTGATCAACGGCTTTACGTGTTTTCTGAGCCACACGGCGTCAGTAATTCTGCTTCAGATAGGAAGATTCGGCCCCGGTGTAAAAGGCAACGAAGATCAAGAGTGGGTGTATAGTCAGTAAAAGTCTGAAACTATCATCCGCTCCGCCCAAGGGCGGGAGATGTCATTGGATGATTTTCCCACCTACAAAAAAAGCATCAGTAATGTCTTAGAAGAACTTAGAAAAGTACTTATGAATTGAAAAACTAATATTGGTGCTTGCCCGGTTTCGAACCCAAAACTTCATGTAAGGGAGGCGGGTGCCTTAACCATTGGACTATCACGATTGCATTGCATCAGCCTTATAATGTTCCCACTGCTGGGACTCAGGCCTCCACTCTAGGAGAGGGAATGGGCCGTAATCCACCACGCGGGCTCAGTGGGGATTGGTGGATGTCACATATCTTCGAATTTTTGGTTCTAGGACATGCCGGTTTCCTCACGATGTTTTCCTTCACCGTTTTTGAGAGCAGTGGGGATGAAATAAATTACACAAAGTAATGCTCCTGGATGGGTTTGAACCCGCGACCTACAACTCGTAAGTCGGGGCCGTTACCACTCGGCCACCAATGCTCTCGATTATTACGATACTACGGAGGATATATCCGCTTAATACCGTTATAAATAGACAAGGAAGAAACAGAAATAGTAGATATTACCGTGGAAACAACAAACTTAATTTAGCTAAAAATAGTGACACATTTTTCGTACAAGCGCCCAGAGCGAAATTTTAATTCGGACAACCGGCTGTCCGGCGTTATCGCCGCCCAACTGTTTGAACAAAAAAAAATCTAGTAAATTCTGGGTGAATTCGGGATACTGAAACACGAGTAGCATTAGTGAGAGGACGGTTCGGACATGCGGCGATACGACCGGACGGTTTTGATAAACGCCCCGCAGCATCGGCTTGTACGGGGATTTTTTAAATATACAACCGTGCCATGGTTCAAATCTTATTTTTTACAAACTCTTTTCACGGTGGGATTCTAGGAAAGGCTTAAAGTTTAGGTGTTGTAATTGTGCAAGTGTACCAACACGCACCGGGCCCAAGTGGTGGATTACCGACCCATTCCCTCTCCTAGAGAGGAAGCCTGAGTCCCAGCAGTGGGAAAATTATAAGGCTGATGCTAAGCTATTGTGCAAGTTGTTAAAAAAAAAAGTTTTATTTTCTATTGATATAAATTAGCGCTTGACTGCAATCCCACCTGATAGTAAGCAGTGATACAATCGTTGACGGTGAGGTGGACTAGTTTATTAAGAGTATATTCACTCTAGCCTTGAAGACACCTAAATTATAATCAGACGGGAAGATCGCAACAGGAAAATTGTTCCAGTCATTCGATATACGCGGTATAAACGACGAGGCGAAACGCTTAGTTCGAACCGTAGAGGTTTCTACAAAGTAAGGGTGGATACTCGTCGTATGGTTGTCCGATAGTAGAATGTTGATAGCATTGTTCTGAGTTTATGTTGTCATTGTTGCAACCCCACAAATTACTAACAAATGAACCATAGGTAATGAATCTGTATCCAAAACGGAGCAATATTTTATGTTTTATTTTATCATGGACCGTGCTGCATCAAATAAATGTTGCCATAAAGAAACCAATTTTATTATAGTTCCGCGTTTCTATATTAACTGTGGATTGACAGAAGTATAAACAGAGTCCATTTTAAACAAGGTCTGCGTTGAATACAGCTCGCTTCGGCCCATTACTCTTAATCAATGCCGCAACAATAGTTCGGATTTAGAGGTCTTATCCTGACAGAATGAGAAGCACATTTGTTTCTTTTACACGTTTGAGACTGAGTGACTTCGTAAATCGACCGTGTTGTATCGAAGGGCACGCGAGAATTGTTAAGGTTCACGCTCTCGTTTTCTTTAACGTTACACACAATTATGAAGCCATCAGTAACCGTTACAAACATATTTGTTACTTTACTGGACATATCCTTAAACATAATATCCAAGATTAGCGTTCCAAAGAATTGGTTGACTATCTACATATATTGTAGAATAGAATAGAATAAACTTTATTGTACACCAAAACATGACAATATATAACAATTCACAGGAACTGAAATCTGTGGGTACAATGGCGGTATTATCGCTGACAGCGATTTATACCAGGCAACCTTAGGATGGATTATAAGAACTTTAAAAAGAGGGGTAGTCTGCGGTCTCTAAATTAAACATACTAAAGACAAATCGATGATTTCGCGCTGAGAGCGAGTAGTTTTTACATTAGCACTATTAAAACGTTTACCGCGTTTAGCTTTCTGATTGGTTAAGAGCTTGGAGCGGACCAATCGGAGCGTCGAACGACATTAAGTGTCGATCGCGTAACCTTAAAATATATTAGCACTAGGCCCAGTTAGGGGAATCCAAACCAGCCATCCATCCATTCATCTTTTTTTTGGATGAGAGACGCATAGGAACGGTCGTGGTGGCGACAATTACCCTATGTTCAACAGAGGACTTCAAGGAGTCTCTCGAATGATATGTCGATGATGATGACGGCCGTTTTGCGCGGACGTGGCGCATATTTTTCATGTATAAATATAATTTGTTAGTCCTAATTTGCGCCTTTTATCATTAACTGGGGTCGAAGCCAACTGGAGTTCGCTTCTGAAAGGAAAACCCAGGGCCTTGGAATGCAAGGCAACGTAGGAATATTAGAGTGAGTTTTAGACGGTAAAAGTCTGACACGCCCTCCTGCTCCTTCCTAGAGCGAGGGAAGTCGTTAGATTATTTCTCACTTTAAAAAAACGTCAATCGCGAGCCAATAATAAAAAAAAGAAGTAGTTCAATATAATTATCTTCAAAGAAAATAACATGAAACGCCATTGAGTAAACAATTTACGTGAGTGTGATGAAAATCCTTGAACTTTGTTGAACGGGAATTTTAAAATCGAAGTGTTATTCTGTATTGTTACTGAGGAGTTCGCCGCTAGAATAACAATAATGAATGGCCATGAAACGTAAGGGGCATCAGAAATAACACAGTTTTTTTTTAAGGTTGGTAATCATCCAATGACTTTTGGCACAACTAGACCAATTCATCCAATGACATCTCCGTGCCATTGGGCAGGGCAGGAGATAGTGGCAGACTATTACTGACTAAAAACCCACTCCTGTTCCTTTGTTGTCTTTCATATCGGGGCTGAACCTTACTTCCAGAAACCGATTCTTGGCCCCAGTAGGCTTTAACCCTGCTGGGCCCCTACATTTTTACTGACACCCTAAAGGCGTGCGTGGAACATACCGTGCCGTCGACCACTCGGGCTCGGTTCGAAAAGTTACTGGATGGTCGGACTGTGAGCTACCCGTTGCTCGTCGTCCGCAAGCCTACGCCTCGGAGAAGAAACACAGGTGGGTTTTAGTCAGTAGTAGTCTGATACTCGCTCCACCCAGAACGGGAGAATCTCCCACGGTTAAGCAACTCTGGCCGAGGTCAATCTGTGATGGAACACCTTGACATATCGAGTCCCCTTTCATTCCTCAGAGAACACACTAAGCCGTTAGTTCCGGTTGTCATTTATAAACCTTTGATAGTGGTTACGGATAGACAGAACCCGGAAAATCTGACACAAGTCGAGGGGGTATTGTGTTACAAAATTGCTGGGTTGTGAAGGTCAGATAGACAGTCTTTCCCATTGATATATTATAAAGGTACGTATCTTACTTTACGCGTTAACATCGCAATCGGAAAACCTGGACTTGAAACTCCCACATCTATGACCAGTGTCATTACAGTCGCAAACCTACAGTCACTGATAGACAAGAACAGAGATAAAAACCAGTGCTGTTGTGCAAGTGAAATCGCGCTACACGCAATTAGGCGACAAGCCTGATTTCAGCGGTCCACGCACTAGAGCTGGTGGATGATGTATCTTCCGCTCTTTTTATTTAATATAAGGTCATTCCACATAAAATATTAACATCAAGGTGCATCTGACTTGATATGTAGATTATTGTTTTAGACAGATAAGCAGTTTGATTCTTCTTTTTTTTATGATATAAACTAGTGCTTGGCTATGATCCCACCTGGTGAAGCGCACTAGTTTATCAAGAACCTATTCAATCTAGCTTTGAACACACAGTTAAAATACAGAAAGGGAAGATCGCAGGAACTGTAGGCATTCTGTTTTGTCACACTTTTAACGCGGTTCTTCACTTATTGATCCCCACAGCCTTACTTGAACCGCTTGCACTCATGAATGCGTCTTTAAATACCCACATTTGTAACTGTCACCACAATTGGTCATCATACATTTTTTGTCCAGTTCATGTCACTTCTTTATACGGATTATAGGCTTTCGAACTTTACATAATTCATGTACTGATATGGATGGGTTTGTCATACGATTAATGTTCTCCTCGAGTTTTTTTCTTATGTAATTTTTATGCAAGGCCCTTCACCGACCTTAATTGAGTTCATCATATTAGGAGTTTGTTTCGAAACTGTACAATGATGCATTGTTTGTTTGTAATTGTTTATTTTTATTAAAATATGTTACAGTTCTTGTGGGCGAAATCGATTATGGTTTCATTAAATTCAACAATAGCATGAGATTTTTTTTATTAAACTTACAAAAACCAAATGTTGAAAAGTTATTAAAAATCCTATTAACGATTACTTTATAGACAGTAGAGATCCTCATACAGCGCCAAACAATATGTTCCCGCCAAAAGGGCGGCCATTTTGTCATATCCCAAATCCCTCTCCGGTTCAAGCATGTGTGATCGTCTCAATACAAGGGCTAGGAGCAGTGATTGACAGCGCACGCGTTGCCCCGGCTAATCTCTAGTGTCACAGGCTGCAGATTGCCGACACGAGACAGCCCTGTGACATCAACCATCTTCATAAGACCCCTACAACTTCACCCAGAAGCGAAGACTTCAAGCTTTATTATGCCAGTTACACAGGACACGCCAAATTTGTCACGCAAGAACCTCGTGTTTTGTGCAAGTTTAAATGGATCCTATTCGTAATGTAGAATTTTTTGATCAACTGGTCGAATTGAGTGACAAATCGATACCCAAGCACCAACCTTCACTGTGTAATTCCGATAATTATCACCAAATTACGTATAAATAATTTCATCAATTCGAATAATTATTTTGACTAATTAGTTTGTAACTGTTTCCAATGTATGGTAATCAAAGGGCGAGGAATATTGGGATGATAATACATAAGTACCTAATAGAGCAAAATAATATACACCGTTAAATTTTAGTTGTTTTAATCCTGCGGAGGGTCGATTCGGTACATGAAACCCTATCGATTTGTAAAGATAAAAATGAAAATTTAAGTACTTTTTTTTAAATCTCAAATTGATTTACGCATGTACGAAATTAATTTCTTTAATTAATTTTTATGTTTTTTGTTGTTGGACACCTATTTTGGAGTTTAAGAAACGCACGAAACTGGGACTAAGAGTGCGAAATTTTGCACTACGTTTCCTTCTATGATGCTGGCTCGTATTAAGAAAGGTTTGGTCCGCAATTACCCCCTTAGGGGATGAAACTGGGCTTTATTATTTGTATTAGGAAACCTAGAGCAAAACCACTGGCAGAAGATACTCGACGTTTAGTTATTTATTTATTTAGTCACATTATAAAATAACAACCTTTACAGATGCGTCGAAGGCGAATACTTATAATGTGAAAAAAAAAAAACAAAAAATCAATAGATCTATATTTTTAACTTTATTGAAACGAATCTTCTAAAATCTTTACCGTTTCTCAATTGCAGATGTCGCCACAATGACTGTTACATTATTTTAAGGGTCGCCGAACGCCTCGCCGGTCATGAAGTTCACTGCCAACATTTACCGCTACTCCCCAATAGATGGCGCTAGTAATCACGATTTAGTTTCGGACCCTGTTATTACAATTGTGATTTTTATGACAAAGTTATTTAAATGAAGCATGTTATTCATAATAATTATAGCTCAATCTTATAAGATAATTTAAAATATCGATAAACTTTTGTAAGCGGTAGCAAAAGCGTGACGAGTAAAGAAATGTTCCATTCATATTTTTTGTCCATCGAACCCGATTTAATTCTTGTAGGTACTTATCCGAGAATAATCGTCAAAGAAGCCGTTCGAACCAGTGAAAGACGTTAGTGCAGTTGAAAAAAGTCGTTTACAGCTTCGTTTATAGTGTTATGATGCGTTTATTATTATTATGGCCCTTTTTGTGGGAATTCTATCTACGTGAAGTGAAAATTGGGAAGTTTTTTTTCGTTTTATCGCCGTTTCGAATGAATGTGTTATTTGGGATTTCACTATTGCGTCAGTTGTGTTCTGGATTTGAAGTAGTTACTGTTATTGCAGCACTCATGATGTGATATCTTTGGAACAAGATAGGAGTCGTAACTAAATTGATATAGTTTGAGCTGATAGATGAATTCCGTGCGATCTAGGGTCTTACAAAGAACAACTAAAATATTAGGAAATTAATTTAATATTTTAATAGAAACAACTGTTCTTATTACAGCAAGCATTTTGACAAACTTAATTTCACTACAAAAAAAAAAACTAAAACTCAAAATCAGAGTCACATCTTAGTTATAGTAGTAATAGAGCTAAAAAGTAACCATTTTCTATAAGAAGGAGGCGTAAGACTTGCTGCTCTAACACAACGCCACCTAATCGCAAATCAAATTCACATGTGATTTGACGAAAAATTGCAAATATTAAAGAAAAAAAAGTAGATTCATATCAGTATCTACATTAACTTTAAACAGTAATTTCGGATAAAAAGCATGAAAATCTAATCTAAAACAATTACTTAAAAAAAACTGGGATGCGTAACACTGGCGGCTCCCACGCAACGCCATTGCATCTAATCGAAGAACAAATGACCTAACGACTCCTTGCAAATAGTAAAGAAGGGAAAAAAACAAGATCCTACATCAACTTTAACCAGTCATTTCGTTTAAAAGGCATGACAATCTAATCTAAAGGAAAAACATCCATCGGTACGTATAATAAAAACGCTTTTCGAATCTCCATTATAGGCTTTTTCACATCCACAATTGTATTATCAATATAAAAAGCGAACACATATGGTAATGAGTTATCCATTCATGGAGTCTATTGTCACGGAAAATTGAAAAAGAGTAGAGTATGCCTATATAACATTCATATATTCATAGAAACACATGTACCTCTCACCAACGTGTGAACATAGTAATATCTTAGTTTTATTTCCTTAAGAATCTACATATCGTCTACGTTAGTACATGCAAACTGATTCTTGAATGAGGATCACGAGGAGTAAGTTCTGAGAAGTGTGGTGTAATAAATATTCAATTTCAACGCTGAATTTTAGGAACTAACTACATGATTATAATAAATTTGAGTTTTACATAACTGAAACTGGTATTCACAGCTACATTTTCATAAATTAACCAAGCAAAAGTAACGGGTATGCAAAGAATAAATACCTCAAAACGGTATTACACAATATTCAGTTATTGATATTTTTATTGGTTGTAGGCCACAGAATATGTAACCACCCAAGCGTCATTGTTATCAACGTAACGCCCAAATCACTTAAGACCACCTACTTAATCATTGTATTCAACTTTATCCTCGTATGACACAAGTTGATGGGATAATGTGTCACCTTTAAAAAATATTATGACAGCTTGCCAACAATTAATACTGTCAACACAGATACATGGACACCAATATATGAAATCTCAAATCTCGAAAGGGCAGTGATGTGCTTTCATTTGTGCTAGATATATTAAAATTATCATCCTAGCCTTTCCCCTAATAACTTGACGTCGTCTTCCAGTTTAAGCAGATGTGCCTGAAAACCCTTGTTTTACATGGAGCCTAGCATGCCTATCAGGCTTTCGCAACCCAGTTACTACGTAACACGAAACTCCTTGGATAGACTCATGGTCAGACCTTCTGGCGTCTACGACCTACATATAACAACTGTCAAAGATCAACGAATACAATACATTAAAATACCATTAATAGTCAAGTAGAAATAAACATGGATAAAGACAATTTAATTTAGGATTCCTGTGATGTTTGTTGATTCATATTAAAAAGAAAACCTTACTGAATAAACAACGTTATGTAAGGCGTAACACAGAAAAATATGAGTAAATTGTTCTAGATAAAAGAAGAAAACTATTTACCAACTAAAGATAATTTTATTTTAGTGCTTACATAACTTTTTACATCAGTATTAGTTATGAGATCTAAAATGAAATAGGTCAGGGATTTCGCAGCTGGCGTTGAGATTGCACAGTTTGACATCACTGTCGAAAATGTTAATGCACTTAAATTAGAAAAAGAGTATTATTTCAACAAGTATTTAATTATCATGTTTCTAATATGATTTGGGTACTACTAAAGCGTTTGGAAATAACCAGCAGTACGTCTTTCCATAGGAGAAGTCAAATCAGCAGGACTTAATTGTTTTAAATTGTGTAAAATAAGTGTACTACTATAATTGTCTCATCAATAACTCTATTTCGAGCTTGTTCATTTAAATTGATGGGTGCGGGTGTTTCTAGTTTTCATAGTACCGACAAAATATTAATCTGTCGACTGTCACCTTAAACGAAATATAATACTGCGGATATAGTTTCGGGCAAAAAAATTTACTATAGTACGCGGCAAATAAGTTGGACTAGTTGTTATAGTTACACGCAGCCTCTTGCCTCAATTCAGACCTAAAAATCGGGTCGCATTCAAGATCGACTGCCATGATGGTTCAACTTATATTGACGTGATTGTACTTGAAATTTTACCTCCTTCTAAAGGTAACACAAATTCACACTATCAAATTATTGGTCCCTACCAGTGTGTTCAATAGATGTTTAATTAGTCAACGGTTTATCTGTAAAGCTCTTAATACTAATGAATCTAAGATGGCGGATAATACTACTTGGTGATAATTAAAGCTCTGGAGACGATAGGGAATTCTAGGAACTAGTAGTAATTATCGTACTCAGTCAGTGGTAATGAACAACATAAATGTTCAGCGATAATTAATTGAAATACATAATATGTTAATTGAAAGGTGATTTAAATTACAAAAGTTGTAAATGCACAGGGTTAAATATTGGTTAAATATTTAAGTCTCTATGATGATGGTGATGATGCTGATGATATTTTAGTGAATTCGTCACTTACAGGCGTGCCCAGCACTTGAGCATTTTTTTTAACAAAGCCAAGTGGAAAAGAGTAAATATTTACCAAAATATTTGTAGAAAGTCGAAAAATAGTAAGCATCTATGAAACGCTTATTGGAGCAAAACTATAACAGTTCAAGCGGGAAGATCTTGAACTCACGACCTTTACCGCTCCATATTCATGCAGATTCTTCAATGAAGTAAATTGTTATCGTCTATTGCAGTTCGAGCAACTTTAAGTTAAATAAAGAAAAACAGATAATTGGATTTTCTCTATACAATAGGTTAATGACTTTCACTGAACCTATTAAAGGTATATCAGCAAGATACAAACTGTGTCTAGACAGTTTTATTAAAAAAGTACAAAAGTTCTTAAGGGCATCAAAAACCAAAATCAACCAAAATCGATCTCCCTTAAAACCAATTTGTTTCAAGTTTACGATCGCGGCTAAAGCATCAAACAATGAGCGAAAGTATTGCATTTTTACGGCATTTTAACTTTGATCGTTTACTAACATAACTCTTTTATTGGCCCTCATAAAAATTCTGTATCTTGTTTTTATTTCCACCGCATCGAATATCATTATCATCGAATGAAATCATTTGTTCTCCTAAATAGCTTTTTAATAGCACTTCGACTGAATAAATGACTATTGACTTTTAGCATTAATGTGATATCAGCAAAGAATATCATCAATGATACAATTTAACAATAATAAATAGGAAATATCTGTTCGTTCCAGGTTACTTGGAAATTGTAGGTCTTTTACTTAAAGGTACCCATTAAGTAAATTATCATTATCTAGATGTACAACAAATAAATAACCGTATTTGGACACAAAATGTCGAAATACTATAAAAACCTCTTTGAATCCCGTTTCGTCTTGATTTTGAATGAAAGCAAAGTCGAGGTTGAAGACCTTTCATTCATGGTATAAACTTGAATATATTATGCCAATCAATCTGAATTTCCACGAAAACATAAACATGGAGGAAAATATAAAAAAATAAACTAATAAATAGTTACAAATAGACAAAACAGGGTTTCTTCAAGGTATAGTGGTTTCCTGGACCAAATAGTGGGACGATAATAAGCCCTTTCTATACCATAGGCAATGATTACGATGCACTAAATACACAGTATCGGCCCCACGAACCGTCCGTAATTATCATTCAGAAGAACTTTTGTGGTAATAGCAGGCAATTAGGGTGCAATGTTTTTGTTTCTGATGACATTGTGTTTTCTGGGAAGTTTGTTGTTTGTACAACACACGTGGGAGTCCCGGCTGTGTTGTCTTTCGCCTGTCGTTTGGATGCATACGGCGACCCCGCGTTAAATTAACCGGAAACATAAGGGAAATAGTTGAGATTCGGCTCAGGTACGCCGTACGAAGTTTTACATACCGGGGGAATACGATTTTGTTTCTTAAAATCTTGAGTTCTGATATAACAGGGCGGTTATTTAGTTTCGCTTCATGATTCAACGAGCTTTAATTAAGTTTTATATAATTCAACGCCACAACTGAAATTTTAAAATGATTATGAAGTTCTAAGCTTTAGGTGAGCAAAATTGTATTTGTTGAATAAATATTAAATGGCCTAATTATTTGCTTTGATGAGAAAACTGTATTTAGTCGTAAACTTTCTGACGTCGACTTGTTTATTTATACAAGTACTAAGCCCTTTTTATACCTATTCAAACAACATTTACATTTAAGCAGTTGATGAACGTTGATGGCAAGTATCAACGTTGCGTAACGGAAGCTATTAAACCAATATTATGACATTTATACCTGAGGATGATATTATGGATGTTGTAAATTTATAAGAGGTTGCGCAGGTAATTAAGATCGGAGTTGCAACATCAGAATTTTACATAATGACACAAATTTAGAAAAAAATACATCGTCGTCTGAATAGTAACACCGATATTCTAAATAGTACAACAAATGAATCACGCAGTAATAAAGATAAAACGTATCCTCAATAACAATAAAGGACCAAAAAGAAAACAAACCCAATCACCGGTAGCGAACAATGTAATCGATAAAGATGCATCCAATTTGAAACAGGAAAGAAAACAACAAAAGCCGGATGATGATGCAGTTTTACACGCGACACATTTGAACAAAAACCTGTCCCGTGGAGATCACAAAACGAAAACAAAATAAGAATAAGAATAGAAGAGATGTAAATTACGTAAAAACTGAATACAAACGGGCGGGTCCAACTATCTTTTGATAGTATAATGGGGACGTTCGTGCCGCGGATGAAGTTGAACGGATCGCGCGGGTGGTCCACTGCGGTCGGACTATTTAAATATTACTTTTTTATTATTTGCCAGCACTATTTGGTGATTTATGTTGGTTTAACACGAAGGTGTTTGGGTAACATAAGTGTGATTTGTTTGCTCTTTATTGGCTATCGATTTCAAAACGCCCAGAAAAAGAAATATATCTTAATTTTTTTTGGAGTTTCGGATGAGTTATTGCCGTTAATACGCTGAACCAGTTAAGTTTGTAATTTTACTAAAGTAGGTGATGAACGAGTAATTGATAGCTATAAACATTAAGGCGATAATAAATGGAAATATAATTCAGGATATGTGATGGGTACTAGCTAAAACTCTTATAAATTGCAGTAAATTAATTTTGATAAAATGTTGTAAAAATGCATATTAAGCTTTGTTCAACGTTAAAAAATCCTAAAATAACATAAATATTGAATAAGTAAGTAAGTTATTAAAACATAAGAATGTTTCTGTCCCACATAAGCATAAATAATTCAAGCAAAAATGATTATAAAATATATACTTTCTTGGAACTGTTTACTAGCTTCATTATGATTCTATACACTTTACTGATAAAATTGACATAGTATAACGAATGTTCTGCTTGGAATATTTCATTTACTATATATATTACGAGTACTTAAATGGCATTTTTATTTGGGTTTCTAATAGGTCTATTTATTTTTAGATTATTGCATCTGTAACCATGCCATCGACGATACTAAACAAGCAAGTGCAGTAACGGTATTATAAAAGTGCACAAGGTTTTAATAATGTCAATATCATCTAGCTCATCTTCAATCTGAAAGTAATTGAGCATAATAAAAAAGGTCTCGTAAGTCTCCATAAACATCATTATGTCGTACATCAAGCAATTCTTTCATTAAATCAATTACTGTCCAAGCATTCCTCAAATCATTTCCAATGATTTCACAACAAGCCATCCTGTTTGTTCCAACGTTTGCCCTTTCGTCTTAATTGGACAAATCATTACCAATTTAACTGTTAGTTCGTGTTCGTGCTCATATCTCAACAAAATAAAGTTGTTGACTCAACGGTCGTTAGTAGTTATCTTGTTGGATTTAATATATTCTCTAAGTTTGTCCTTTTCGGTACAATGTTTAAGTGCACTGACTTCTGTTACAGTCGGTTCATCTATGATAATAATTACTTTGCTTCCGTTTTATCTACTACTAGTGAGTTCCTTTTAGTGTTTCTGATATTTTAAGAATTGTGATGTGACATAACAATAAGTAACTTTAACATTGACTTTGACAAATTCTTGTGATTTTCTTGATCGTTAGCTACTTTGCTATTTTCAATGACTTAGTTTGACACAGTTTGGATCATTTAGTTAAAATTCACTGTAGCATCGTTCTAATTCATTTTTGTTTTCGTATTGCAAACTGGTGGCACTTGTTTGTTTATATTCTTGGTTCTTGCAAAACTGAATCACAACTCCCTATCAAGGAATATTAAAATATAATATTATAATTTCCAAAACATCAAAACACTTGTGTTATTTTTTTATTTGAATTAACTAAGACTTGGAATATAACTAAATATTAAATGGAACTCATCTCAAATTTAATCAAAAACTTACTGAAAGGCCCAGCTATTATAATAAGTTTAAACTTAATGTTTACTTTATGCGAACCTAATTTTCTACCCGCGCGAGACATTGAAACAGAATCTTATATGAAATGAATTTAGAATATTTTCATAATTACGTGACCCGAGTCACCGCATAGCCGCTGAAAATGCTGAAATGCCGCAACGCACGTCCCATTACACGCGAATAAAGCCAACGCTAACCGCAGCCCGAACGAGGCAATTTACGAATTTCCGCCCAATTCAGCATTAACAAGAACCAAACATAACCAAAACACAAACTTACGTTGATCGAAGAAGCAGCGGTCCAAACCATTCATAACGTTGTAAACAACCTCATAGTGCACTCAAAACACCAAATTTATGCGTTTACGTTCACAGCTTGCACCAGTGACGTCACACTCAAAACAAATCACAACGTATTCGTTCCCACTACGGTTAACACAACGTCGGGGCGGGTTCGGTTTAGGGTAAGTTTATAGGACGTGTTGCCCATGCGGCGGTCGGCGCGCGACTGGTGTGCGCGGCGCAAGGAGCGAGGGGCGCGGGGTGGGGGTCGGAGCGGGAGGGGGTGCGTGCGTTCGGAATTCACTTCCCACGTGCTAGCCACCCGTCCTTTTCTTGCGGGACGGGTTAGCTTTTTAAAAGCGGCGAAGCAGGGCCCGTCGACGCATCGATACGGCCGGAGGCGACGTTTAGCTGTAACCTTGTTTATATGCACTGCAGCTAATAATAACGCGAATAGCACTCGAAGTGAGCGTTTGTTGTTATTTTTTTATATGAGCTAAGTAACATTGTGCGTTAGTTGAGTGGCCAGTTGAGTTTGTTTATTCGAGTTTCCGATACTCTCGTTCCGTTTTCGTGTTTCCTGTTTGGTGTTGAATGAGTGTTGTTATTGTTTTTTATTCGACTATATTATTGTTCTTTTTTCGTTCTCCGATTAACTTTTCCCTTTTTATCTCTTTTTGTGAAGCATTGCTGTACATATTTTAATGGGTTGCTCGGTATCCCTGTCATGTTAATGTTTTTAAACGGAATTTTGAGTTTGTTTCTATCATAAAAATATTTAGAGCAGTTAACAAGAATGGTATCATGACTAAAAAATTCTTAGATAAGCTGCCTCTGCTACATTTCGATTTAAATATTTTGGGTTCTGTACCCGAACTAGTAAGTAGTTTTACCCCCGATTTCTGATTTAAGCATTTGAAGTTGAGAATTACTCAAACTCTACTTTAGCCTGCAAATCTGTCAAAATTTGGCATTTAAGTATGGTTTGAGTCGTTCTTAACTCAAAATACTCAATTCAGAAACCCGCCATAAGTCAACTTTATTTATGATTTGATAATTATATGCACAAACTAAAACATACAAATACAGAGATCTTTGGAGTCAGTGTCTTCAAGTTGTAGATGGGTTTTAAAATTGGCAAAGATAAGCAATACAGATATGCAACAAAATGATCATTTTTTAAAATACCTTATAAAGATCTACTTCGTAACACCTACACAACACAATTATTTTTGACAGGCAACATATTTAAAAATTATTAGATCAGTGAGCTACTGATGGATTGTCTACAACAAACGACCCATTTCCAGTAAACATCACGCGTGGGTAGCAGCTGATAAATTTCACCTTTTTTAAATTCCAAGATCAGTATTAAGATTTGAGGAACCCTAAAAATAGTTAATGCATTTCTTAGATCTGTTCTGGTGGGCTGCTACAGTCCTTATCGACTTGTCATTCGACAAGGAGTTTTTAGTTTTTTTTTTAGTACTATTTGGTCGTAAGTGATGAAAGGGAAGACTGACGGGTTGAAGACAAAATGGTTGATGGATTTTGGTTGTGCATTACGCATGCATAATGTCGTATGTTAATGAAAACGTGACGTGTTCCTAAGGCGATAAAAAAATGAGTGCACTCCGAATAGAGATGTTAATGTGTTTGTGGGTTTGTTTAACTGAAGATTTCACTGAGCTGTAAATAGTAAACGTGTGAGCGTCAATCATAGCTCGTTCTGTATGGTTCAGCTTTTCAAATTGAGTGGCTTTATGAATTATGACCATTTGTATTGTTGCAGGGAGATTGGTAGGAAAGAAACTACCCATAAACAATAAACATTCATAGTCTGCTGTTTTTAGAGACCCTATTACCTACTAAACCAGCTGTTCATCCGTCCGTTTATCAGTTGGCTGTCATAGACTGTAAAAGGTATAGTACGCGGCAAATAAGTTGCACCATTTTCTATGGTTACGCGCAGCCTCCCCACTTCGATTGAGTTCCTTAACTAGAAACGTTATTTTGACGGCGTTTTTTTGCTCGATTTTAATTCGCTTCACGTGCAAATCCGACTCGCACTAGGAAAGAAAGAAAGAAAGAAAAATATTTTATTGGGCATAGAAACACACAATGCTGGAACTACATATAGACACTTAAAATTAAAAATAAATAAATTAAAAGAGAACTAACATTATGTGTCTCCCGGCTGCGCCAAATAGGTCCAGTTCAGCAAAAATGCCAGACAACTACGAGGTGGTAGTTGCCTGACGCTGGTTTTCAACTGAACCTTATTTCGAGTGATCGGTTGAAAATTGGTTTATTTACCCAGTTATCAGTGTAAGGTGAAAGGCTAGGTAGTGCTAGGCTAGTTTTTTTTTTCCCTTACCTGATGGTGATGATGTAGTCAGTTTAATGACAGAATGACGTAATTAAGTTGGAGATTTGATACCTCGCCAGACTTATATAATTTTAAAAAGAGATTATTTTTATTACCTAGAATCCAAAACCATTTTAAAGTTGAGTAAAGGTTACTAATTATAACAAAGTAGTCATACTGCTTAATATCTAATTAAATTAGGTAAAACAAAAGAGTGCCTAGCATAGAATATAAAAATTGCATGCGAACTCAAAAGTACAAACTTTTTACTTTATTTAACAAAGCACACTGTAAGAGATACAACAGCTGATACAAAAGTTAAAAACTAAAGTTTTGATTTAAAGCAAACAAGCATTTTCATTTAGCAGTTGAGTATTTAAAATGAAAAAACTTATCTTTTCAAATAAATGCTACGATCATAAAGAATAATTTTCAATATAATTTTGAGTAGACGAAATAAAATCATCATTTAATACTGATTAAATGGGTACCGTTTTTAGAACTTTTGTTAAAAATTTCCATAGTCTAAAGTAATTTTTATAATAATCTATTTTCTTGTCGTCAGCTAACTTCTCTCGCTTGGAACGGGAAGTGTTAGAATTTTACTAAGTAAAGCCAGTACCTACCAGCTTATTCCAAAACGCGATCTAAAATAAAAACCTAGTAATTAAACCTAATGATAGTCCATGAACTATTTAAACCTAATAATAGTCCATGAACTTTTTTACATCGCGTTTAAAAATAGTTCTGGGACTATACATTGCTTTTCGGGACTGTACATTGATTTTACATTGCTTTTAATTCGTTACAAGACAGCTCGTACCACAATTCTATTACGAGACCACTAACTGACCAATGATCGGCCATTATGAATTAACAGATTATGTACTTTTAGCAAAATGGCAATGGGATCGTCTTGGAATGACGATATTATGAAATAGTAGACTTGAGGCCCAGGTTTAATACCAATTAAACCTAGTAATAGTCCCGGAACTATTTTAGATCGAATTGTGGAATAAGCGGGATAGTGTTCCTACGCTTACCCTTTATTGTGAGGGCTGCAGCAACTCTTTAAAAAAATATGCAGCCCTGGCAGGCATCGGCCCTAACCAGCCTTTACAGTTTTGGCCGACATCTCTTTGAGGCGCGCCTTGATACATGCTTGGTCCTTACCAGGGGTCGGATAGCGAACTACTCATGGTTCGCTGTCCACAAACCCGTGCCTTGTAGGCCAGTAGTCGTTCTGTGACTCCTAACACCGAGGGCATCTCCGGCATGATGAAGACGAACACTAACATTAACCTTTTGAATATCGTAATTAGAGACACAATAGAATGTCTTTCTATTGTGTCTCTAATTACGATATAGGTGTGCGGACGCCGGCGTCCCTTGGTGCATAACAGTTTAATGTCCATTTCTACCAGAAGTGTTTCCATTTCAAACTTAAAGTCAAGTAAAATCCATTCTATTATTATTCCTTTAATCATCAGGCAGGCACGAATGTCCTTTTAGTGTTTATTTATTCTATTAAACGAGGTGGTAATGTATTTTCCACTCAACGACTAATCCTAATGGCTGCCTCGATTGTACCCACGCGTGGTTTTAATTGAATCAAGTTTATGGAACCGGCGAACATATTATATTGTCATTCCAGTTTCTCTGGGGAACTCAGCATTCCAAGCTGTGCTAATAGAGTTACATAAGTTGGTTTAAAGATCATTGTGGTCGCTACTAAAGTAGGATAAATAAAAGGAATGAAAAAACAAGAAAAAAAAATTGACTTAATCAACCTTATGTTTAGTAATGCGAATTTTTATGCAAAGAATCTATGTTCAAAGTTTGAAAACTGTATCATGAAAAATCAAAAATTTAGCTTGTTATGTTACCTAGTTGTCCACACAAACACATGGTCACCAGGCCATCTGGGCCACTAAGGGTTTGTTTTGCTAGTATACTTAACTGTGCGCTGGTGTCTCATGCTTGCTATGATCTGCCATGACCTGTATTGCACTTAGTCTCAGTGGTGTCCAACTTGTGACACTTTTTAAATATTTTTGGGAAAAATATAACAGGGTGTACAATTATTGGAATCGATTCAGTTACTGATTCTGAACAAACTATATGCGAAACCTGTTAAAAATAATGTTATATGTACAACATTATTTTTATACAACATTATATACAAAATTATTTTTAGTATATACGAAACTTCAATATGGTCTGTTCAGAGACAGTAACTTACAATCAGAATCAGTAGCAAGAGCAAATTACAATTACATATAATTATTGATAATTATTGTTATTAAATGATATTATTATAACTTAACTTCACTAAAACAAACTCTAAAACAAACAGAATCCTGTTAACTCGTTAGTATTTTGGTGTAGGTACAATACATTTTAATCTATTCTAAACATAAGTTCATAATATTCGTACCTAAATGAAATTGCTGTAAAATATCTTCTTTTTGATAGCTAGTAACTAACTAAAAACAATATAAGTTAATTTGTTTAGTCTGATTTGATCTGGAAACTCTGAACATGAACATAACCCACTCAAAATTTTGTATAAAAAATACAAAAGTTAACCTTTTGGATTCTTTTTTCAGCACACCGAAAAGGCCCAGCCTGCTAACTGCAGGCAGGCAGGGTCGAAGCCTGCTGGGGTCAAGGGCCGTTTTCTGAGAGGAAGGCTCAGCCCCGGCACTATAGGCAACGAAGGAACGGGGTAGGTTTTTAGTCAGTAAGAGTCTGACACTACTTCCCGCTCCACCCAAGGGCGGGATTTGTCATTGGATTTTATCTACCAAAAAAAAAACACAAGTCACATATTTGTTCATAATACATCCCAGTATTGTCGACTAATAATGACATAGACACATTTACTGGCCACACGTAAAGCACAAGTCCATCTATTAATAAAATAAGTTGCTAGCACTTAGCCGATACTAACACGGCAGTAAGTAACAGATTATACGATGCCATATTTTTAGTAAAAGTTATTATGCTTTTAGATTATGGTGCATTATATCTGGAAGCTGTATGTATTGAGAAATGGTTGTTGAAGCCGTTTTAGCCGTTTTAATTTTAATTATAGTAAAAGAAAAACATAGAATGTATCAGCTGCTTATCATCCCGCGCAGGTCGTAAAAGTCGACTAAGGGAACCGATTACTAAAAACATCTAGTAAACCCGTGTGACCCTGGCTTTAGAAAAGGGTCCAACTTAAGGTATCCGAGGGCTCAGGAAAGAAATATTTTCTAAAGGTCTGGATATAACAGTCGACATCAGAGCAGGATGTTGATTTAAGGCGGTGGCGGAAGAACGTCTAGCACGTCAACGACGGCGCCTACGAACCCAGTCAGGAGGTTCACTGCTCACCCATCAACCCGCATTAGACAAGCGTGGTGGGTTAAACTGTCTAAACCCCTTCCTAATATGAATCACAACAATCAAGCCACTCCCCAAGTGCTCGGCGACTCCAGTCAGTGCATGGCTATTGGCAGTACGCAGGTGCACCCTGGGGTCGGGGTGAATAATCTCCGAGCGAGGGTCTACTGCCAAACAACTACGGAACGTAAAAAGGACACCGATAATCTTAGAATTTTATCATTTAATGTACGCACACTGCGAACCGAGGAAAGAATGCTAGAATAGGAGCAGGCATTAGAAAAGATCAACTGGGATATAATCGGTCTAGCAGAGGTGAGAAGAGAGGGTGAAAACACAGTGGAAAGGGAAAATAATATCTTTTACCATAATGGAGAAACCAACACGAGATATGGTGTTGGTTTTCTGATCTCAAAACGTTGGAAGGATAATATAATAGAATTTGTTGCTTATTCCGATAGAATCGCTTTGCTTAAGTTTCGTGCGGCAGAAAGAAAGGTCTTTACGGTAATCCAGGTATATGCTCCAACATCTTCGCATAGTAATGATGAGGTGGAAGAGTTTTATGACCAGCTTAACAAGGCATGCGATGAACATAGAGGAAATTGGACAGTAATCATAGGCGATTATAATGCCAAGATTGGGCCAAGAATAACATCTGATAACGCAACTATTTTAGGACCGTACGGTTTGGGAGATAGGAATGAACGTGGTCAACGCCTTCTAGAATTCGCTTTTGGGCAAAACTTAAGTGTTAGTAACAGCTTTTTTCCTAAAAAGCCACAACGCCGATGGACCTGGATCTCTCCAGACGGTTACACGAGGAATGAGATTGACTTTTGTCTCTCCTCAGACAAACAAATAGTAAAGAATGTCGAAGTCCTCAACAGTATGAAATTTAGTTCAGATCATCGAGCACTTAGAATCGTAATTGGTTTCAACATGAAAATTTACCGCTGCAAAATGATCAAAAATTCAATAAATCGTATAGATAAAACTACATTAATAGCAAACAAAGAAAAATTTAACTTACAAATCAAAAACAGTTTCAGCATTTTAGAGTCAAAAAATTCAGAAGACGTGCAAACACAGTATAATAACATAAAATACGTTATAAAAACAGCTAGTCAGCATATAAAGTGTATCAAAAACAAACAGAAAAAACTTACAGATAACACTGTCCGTCTTATAGACGAGAGACAAAATCTGCCCTATCAGTCTTTCGAGTACAGAGAGCTAGACCGAAAAGTCAAGCGGAGTATACGAAAAGATATCAGAATTTACAACACTGAACTGGCTCACTCCGCTTTAGCGAATAACCGTTCCTTGAGGTTGGCTATGCGTGGGATGGATGCAGGCAGATCTACAATAACACACTTGAAGGACAATAACGGTGTGAGACAAGGAGATAAGGCCAAATTAATTCAAATTTGCACGCAATTTTACAAAGCTTTATATTCAGACGACAACATCAATTTCCAGCTCGCAGATGAGGTTTACTCATGTCCTGAGGATATACCTATGATAACTGGCTATGAAGTTCATAGGGCTTTAAGTGCCATGAAGTACAACAAAAGCCCGGGAGAAGATGGCATCACAACGGAGTCACTGCGAGTGGGGGAACAATTTTTATTACCACATATTTGCAATTTATTTAATTCAATTTTGAAAACAGGCGTATTCCCAAGTCACTTCTGTCACTCCAACATTATTCTGCTACACAAAAAGGGAGACAAATCGGAAATAGGCAACTATCGACCTATTAGCCTCGTCTCACATTTGTACAAGACTTTCATCAAAATCCTAGAAAACCGTATTTCAAGTCAGCTAGACCTCCACCAACCTCCTGAACAGGCTGGTTTCCGCCGCGGCTTATCCACTATCGACCACCTACACTCTTTGAACCAACTGTTAGAAAAACACGAAGAATTTAACTTACCATTATACCTCGCGTTCGTAGACTACTCCAAAGCTTTTGATAGTCTATCACACAAAACCATATTCACAACACTAAATAAACAAGGAATAGAACACACCTACATTCAATTATTGGAAAGAATTTACCTAAACAGTACAGCTGCTATACATTTGGACACTACTGGCCAATCTTTTCCAATTAGAAAAGGAGTCAAACAAGGTGATCCGCTATCTCCAAAACTCTTCACAGCAACGCTTGAAGAAGTGTTTAAAAACCTTGATGAACACTGGAGAGACAAGGGCATTGTCGTCGGGGAAAGAAGATTAACTAATCTACGCTTTGCTGACGACATTGTCCTTTTCTCTTCTTCAGCGGCTGAGTTACGTCTTATGCTCGAACAACTGAGCCATGCTAGCCTCGAGGTCGGACTCAAAATGAACATGACGAAGACAAAGTTAATGACGAACAGCACGAAACGTAGAATAGACATCGAGGGCGTGGAGGTTGAATATGTCCATGAGTACATATACCTCGGCCAAATAGTCTCTTTCCAGGCAAGGCAAGATAAAGAAGTTGCTAGACGCACCGAAAGCGCCTGGAAGAACTATTGGTCGATGAAACACCTAATGAAAGGATCACTTCCACTTTCCCTTAAAAGGAAACTCATGGACATGTGCATTCTTCCCGCCCTCACTTATGGAGCTCAAACGTGGTCATTAACGAAACGTCAGAAGTCCGCACTCGGGGTCTGCCAGCGAGCAATGGAACGAAGTATTCTCGGTGTCAAAAGAATAGACCGCATAAGGAACAGTATACTTCGTTCCAAAACACAAATTGCAGATGTAGGATATTCAGCCGCTAAACTAAAATGGGACTGGGCAGGCCACATCTGCCGCATGTCGCAAGAGAATTGGGCGAAAGCAACCAACGACTGGATCCCGAACAGCAGGAGCCGGCGACGCGGTAGGCCCAGAAGGAGATGGCGTGACGATTTGGACTCCTTTCTAAAGGATTGGCCGGAAGTGGCAAAAGATAGAGAAGAGTGGAAGAATGGAAGGGAGGCCTTTGCCCTGCAGTGGGACACTACAGGCTCATAATAAATAAATAAATAAATAGTAAAGTTATTTTGGCCCAAGCTTATTAACCAATAGGGAAATAGGATTCTATATTTACTGTGTTTCGATTGGTTAACGCGCTTGAGTCAAATTTATACCCCAAGGCCAAAGTCTGAATTCTTTGGTCCTGGGGGGAGCTAGGAATTCCGAATTTGCGGTACTTTTTAACAAACTTTATTTTAGAAAAGGGTTTCTAGGCATTTCTTGCTTTAATTACTTAGCTTTTCCCTGATGGTCCCTCTCCTAGAGAGGAGGCCTGAGTACCTGCAGTGGGAACAGTATAAGGCTTATGCTATGCTTTCTGATGGTTTACTTTTAAACAGAAAATGTTCTTTTTAGGATAACTTACTATACCGTGATTTTTTAATTTGATGCACTAAAAGTGACTGCTGTATGTACTGCAGTATGTACTGTTCTTCAACAACTGGGCTTTGTCCACTGCTGTCAATTTAGTCCATCTAATTAAAATTCATACTATAGTTAACTTAATTCCTATAATCACTCACTTAAAAACAAATGAAACATATTATCTGTTTAAAATATTAGTTTAGATTAAATTGACTATGGAAGACTCAAAACTAAACAAACCAAACCAAAAACCGCCAATGAGACGACTAGCAAGAGCGTTCCGAAAATGTATTATAACAGCTAGGTACATATTTATTCTCGGGATCGAATGAATGATAACCTAACGACCACCAAGATGAGAGGAGGGGAGCTTCAATAAAACATATTTTTATTTTCCTCACACATGACTGCTTCACAAAAATAAGACATAAAGTTTTTCAGTTCAAAATCCGTCAAACACGATCGAATGATTTTCGCAAACAGCGTTCACCCTAACTATCGCACGTTACAATGGGAACGATACATCATATACGTCACGATACAATGTATAGATATTTATCACAATTTGTAGCCTAATGCGCTGTATCGTCGCTGACAAAGGGACTGCCCTGCACACTAGACCGTGTCGGACGATCAATACAAATGACGTATCGATTGAACCGTTATTTTCGGCGCCAAAGATGACATAATTAGAACGAAAGAGAACGTTCTAGATTTAAATATGTTTATTTCGTTTTTTTTTTGTTGAGTTATCTATGATTCTGAGAATTACGTGTGAAATTTATTAGTCCTAATAATTTTATTTACTTATTTCTCTGTTTATTTAAAAATTTATATGTTTATTTAAAATTATGTAAATAACACCATTACAGCTATTAATAACTTAAGTATTTTATGTAATGGATTAAATCAAACTGGCCATTTAATATAATATTTTTTTTTTAGTAAACATGTTTTAGTGAGCTGCCGAAGAAGATTGTAAAATATTTGATAAAAATCCTGATATGCTCATGAAAGTATAAAATTTTTGCAATAAAATAAAATGATGCTACGAGTATTTATAGATCTAACACACATAAATCTTTTCTTATTTTCTAATAAAATTGTGAAAGTTAATACAGTCTTTCTCTCAGTCGCCATTGACATGCACTTGTCACTTTATTGTAGCTGAGTCATAAAACATTGCAGCTCGCTGAAGCGATATCTTTGTTTTGAAGAACTTTCGCACATTACTCACTTTGTATTATAAAAAAACTATCACTAATAGATATTGTTTTTTTTTTATTACTTGCTAGCTGGCCCTGACTTCGTCCGTGTTGACAAGTACAATGCCAGTCGGTCATAATTTCAAGAAGTTTTTATTTTGTGTGCCACTCAAATGTTTTTTCTAAAATAAAAGTAGCTAAGTTACTCCTTACAACATTAGCTATTTACCAGTGTAATTTCCATTTTAGTTGTAGCTATCATATATATTATCATGTCATTACAAACAGACATTTCAATGTCTTTTATTATATTTAGATAAAAATATAGGTGTGTAAAAAGAACTGGAGCAAAAGATATAAGTTAAAAAAAAAAAAAAACTGTAGACAATGCTGATTGTCAGTCTTTCCAATTTCAAAATTTCCAAAAATCAGTCAGCGGTGAGATAGGCGGTCACTTCATGAAATACTGGTATTGTGCTGAATCCAGTTAGAATAGAACCTATTTGAAACTTAGATATGGTTTAGATGATCGACGAAGACGATTTTCGTACAAATTGCGTAGTACTACAACGTTTTTACACCTAAAAAATAATTCTGTAGTTGACTAGACGTGTTATGGCCGAGGGATGGGGAGGGCAGAGCTCTCCAAAAAGAAAGATACGGGTAATGAGCCGCAGCAGCCTATGCTGAGAAGAAAGTAAACATTGATTCAAATGTGAAAGTAGCAACACTTTGATCCAATTTAATAGGTTTTTTAGCCTATGTTGTTATTATTATATAAATTATGCATTTATTTAGCCTAAGAGCAGTGGTGGCTGAGTAGTAACGGTCCCGACTTACAAGTTGCAGGTCCCAGGTTCAATCCCAGCTAGGTGCATTACTTTGTGTAATTTCTTTCATCACCCTTGCTTTCAAAACTGTGGAGGAAAACATCGTGAGGAAAGCGGCATGTCCTAGAACCTGCGTGGTGGATTACGGCCCATTCCCTCACCTGGAGAGGAGGCCTGAATCTCAGGAATACTATAAGGCTGATACTGTACTGCTATCCTATATTGTGTCTCATTGATGGGCAAAGGCTTTCCTCTCTTTCCAGTGTGATATCTGGTCAAATTGATCCCACGGTTATAATCAGGTAAACTTCGACAGGCTTGTTAGTCGAGTGGTTAGTGGCCCTGACTGCTAAGCTGGAGGTCGTAGGTTCGATTCCCACCCAGGACAAATGTTTGTGTGACGAGCACGATCATTTGTTCTACGTCTGGGTGTTATTTATCTATAATATGTATACATTTATAAATTTATAAGTATGTTTATCACCTGTCTGGTATCCATAACACAAGCTGTGCTTAGCTTGGGACTAGACGGTGGTGTGATAGTTAAAAAAAAAAAAACAATGTTGGAGCAAAAAAATATCACTAACCAAGGCAGAATAGCACAAGAGTAAATAGACATCAATTTTGTTCATACCCCTTGCCTATATAGGGTGACTGGTAATTAGTGGTGGTGATTGTAGTCATGATAACAAACAACTTTTACTATGGGACCAAACCTGAAATCGCGAAAAAAATCTGCTAGTTCAGTACATTTTGACCAGTAAGGTGAACATAAATGTACTGACCAGTAGATATTTTTCGCAATTTCAGGTTTGATCCCATAGTAAAAATTGTTGATTATCATGATTACAATCACGTGTTTAAGTTAAGCGGAGCCGCGTGCATCCTATATTTTATCAAGTCACAGATGAAGAACAATAGCAAAATGCTACAGCAACGTGCGTCACACATCGTAAGGCCTAACCCCACACATTAGTGCAATAAACTTGACAATAACTTAATTCCGAGCAATGAAGGGCGATTCCCCCGTGGTTCCTTACAACTCCGTTAGGGATGACAATAGTTGGTAGCCGAGTTG
The DNA here is from genome assembly GCA_958295575.1 of Leucania comma. Taxonomy (NCBI): domain Eukaryota; kingdom Metazoa; phylum Arthropoda; class Insecta; order Lepidoptera; family Noctuidae; genus Leucania; species Leucania comma. The sequence goes on along the minus strand of OY282467.1, from coordinate 21,600,932 downwards.
AATTTAATTAGAATTATCGATCCGCCGCTTTTCCGTCCTAAACTAACAATTAGGTGAAGGTATATCTGTTCGTCGGCTGAAATATTTGTGGGTTAATCTAAAGTTAAAACTCAATGTATTTACATTGTTAAATAGGATAGTGTGGACTGTAGTGCTACCCGATTGTGGTAAGGGTGTATAACTAAGTCTCTGTAAACTAAAAAGCAAACGGATTGGAGTGAGGTTCTTTGGTAAGTATTACGAACTAACAGATAACCGGAGTTTAATACAACGCCAAAAAACAAATAAATTTTGTTAATTTCTTGGGATTTCTCATTATTTTTATGCATTCTTTTCTGGTCTACCACCTTCTTCGTATTATTGCTGGTTTGGACACATTGCCGGTTGGACGTTACAAAGTCTATAATTATAGACCCCTATATAATCCAAATAGAAATTGAGTTACAGTCGTAATTCAAGCACTAATCTTTTTTTTTGCTTAAATGAGGTAATATGGGAATAGACGCATTATGTTCATAGCTCATTTGTATTAGTTTTTATGTATGCACGCACAAACACGCTAGTGATGCAATCAAGATTTGAGTCTGTGGTCAACTGGACCCGCTCACTTCTGGCTCCACGGGTCCACTTGACCACACAATTTATTTGTTGGAAGTTTAGTGGTTAACTGGACCCACATATAAACTTTAAAAAAAATTCATTGTTAGCTCAAGCTACTGATGAATATGGTCGAGTGCAAAAGTGGTAAGTCAAAATATAATAAAACGTTTAGTTTTATTTACAAGTATTTTTCATAGTTTTAAAATACCTAATAATATTTCTTAACCTAGACTTGAATTACAAGTAAATAATCTTTTAAAAATAATTTACGTCAAACAGAAAAATAAATAAAGAGTTTACAATATACTATTACAGCCAACAAGCCAAGGTTTCCCGACAAAATCTTTTCCATCAGCAAGACCCAATTTGTTTTCAATCTGATAGCCAAATTGAAAGCCCAAATCATTTCTAGATTAATGAGTCATTGATCTAAGACCAGAATAATACTGTTGCGGCCTCTGAGTGAAAACAAGGACACTATATTCATTCATGAATTCATTTGGCAGTGGTCCAAATTAGGATGAATGAATTTAGACATGTTGTCAACGCTGCTATGGAAGACTCGAAGATGGACGGAGATCTTAGTAAGAAGTGAATTGAATGCTGTGTTTATTAATTTGATTATATGTTTGTGGTTTTTTATTATATAGTGGTTGTCACCTTACTTAATATATGAGTTGATAGCTCTCAATACATATGAATTGTGTTTGAATTTAACTTACTGAATTTTCAATGAAATATTTTTAATTTATTTAAATTTTTACATACCATGACAATATGGTAAATATGTTAGCACAAGTTCATAATATAAAACTTAATAGATATATATACAAATTAAAAATTAATAATATGTACAAACGGGTAGAAAAATGGGCATCAAAAAATTCATCCACATCGATATTAATGGGAAAAGTGCCCAGAACGCTGGCAGCATTGCCACGTTGGATGGCAATGCTGATTCGTTGACCGAAGAAAAGCCCAGCCCTCTGGTCACGCGAAGAGTTAGTATTTATTTAAATTGAATTCTGTATGTATAATGAATTAAGTATTTTAATTTCATTGGTTTTTTGTTATCATTTTTCTTTTATTATTAACGAAATTAGAGCTGAATTTGTCACTTTTGTCATACGAAATTCCCTCCTTTTTTCCGTTTGAACAAATTTTTAAACTAGGAAATAAGTCGTTAGTGTAAACGAATTCAAATTAAATGGCCCTGATATAGGCATAATACAATCTATCTTATGTGTACCATTTTGGGGATAGTGGAACAGAGAGTAAAGTCCCACATACCTCCATTGAAAAGGGAGGATCCTCCGACCAGACAGGTGTTATATCTGGTGGGCTACTGCCCGATAGATGATTTCGGGTTTGTTCTATATGTTCCAATCGCGCCGCGAATCTTACTTGCGCGATGCAGGATTAGTTCTTTTTGTGACGACATGGATGTCGCTACATCACTCCCCTCCGGAGATCGGAGATCGATGGTTCTTGATGCTTCTTGAGGCATCGTTATGCGTGCCAGGCCAATGGAGGTTGGTTCCAGTGAGTCGGAACCGGATTCCGCATAGTTCTCGGTGAGTCGGAACTGTCTGCGGTGATGCCCCAGTGAGTCGGGGTGGTGCTATCCCAGTGAGTCGGGATACGATGCTGCAGGCTCCAGTGAGTCGGAGTAGTGCGGCTGGCTCCAGTGAGTCGGAGCGGTGCTGTGCGACGTAGGGCTTGACTGCTGTCGTCGACCAGGAGAAAGACTCTTCATATGACTGGCCGAAGGTGCAGGTGTTTAGCCAAGGTCGCTGATGAGGCTGAGGGTGATGACCAGGTATGACCAAGTAGGCATGCTGGTGGTCAGGATACCCATATAGCCGTGGGTGCTGGCTGTATGGCTCGCTGCTCGAAAGCTTGAGGAAGTGATGATGACGTCACGAAGGCTGCGCTGACGTTCGTTGTCGAGGGTCACCAGTTTGGGGATAGTGGAACAGAGAGTAAAGTCCCACATACCTCCATTGAAAAGGGAGGATCCTCCGACCAGACAGGTGTTATATCTGGTGGGCTACTGCCCGATAGATGATTTCGGGTTTGTTCTATATGTTCCAATCGCGCCGCGAATCTTACTTGCGCGATGCAGGATTAGTTCTTTTTGTGACGACATGGATGTCGCTACACCATCATCGGAGATGACTAAAAAATTGTGTCACTTAATTGCGGTTCTTTATGAATAGCTCTAGTATTCGTACTATATACTAACTCATAAGATATTAATATTTATTTTGTAAAAGGTACAAATAAATTTAGTTAGTAGGTAATAGAATCAATGTAAAAGGGTACGATGAGGCTGACATACCATGATAAAAGCCCCTAAATAGAAACAGATTAAAAAAAAAAGTCGTTAGTGTGTTAAAAATATACATTTATTTTAAAAAATGCAATGTTCAAAAAGTTTTAGGATAATTGTAATAACTTAGGGAAAATTCAAATCGGGAAAGTGAAAATTAATAAATTTTACTATTTCTACTGTAATCAGAAAATAACAGGAGTTAACTTTCACACTTTGCGCCCACCTACTTATTTTTGTTTGTTATTCTCCCCGCATAAATACAAATATCACAATTTTTTTCATAGGTTCGTCGGAGACTGTCCTTTTTTGGCCTACAGAAATACCTTTTTTGTACCAGAAATAAAAAAAAAAAACATACTTTGCATTACAATGCGTATCTAATTAGTATTTATATTCCTGACGATTGATGTTTCCATAATAAGGACAACGTTTTAGCATCATGTTAAAAAAAATATAAAACCTTCAGCCAGCATTGTAACACATTAAAATTAAAATATAAACACAGAGACAAGCTAAGCTTTCCGCTGCGATTTAGCAAAGAGAATTAATTAAATTATGTTTTTTTGTTCCATTTTTTTTCGCATGGCAACTAGCTAGCGTTCATTTTTGCTCGCAACACCGGGCTATACGGACGTTACATGCAAATGCTACCGTGAAAAATATATAAGAAAATGCAACATCAAATTTCATTTCCTTCGCCGGATTTTATTATACATTTTCGATGTGTTCGTGACGCAACGTTGATTGTATAGTCGGTCGTAAAATTCGAACTTTAAATTTTGTTGTGAAAACGCTTTCCTAAGATCTAGAGCGTGGGGTGACATTTTTTCTCTATTTTTACAATACGTGGCGTGAACGTTATTGAATTTAGTACTTTAAATCGTTTTGAGGTTACTACATTTAGACTGTAAACGTTTGGTCGATTTTAAACGCAATTTATTACGACGTTATGAATAAATATTTTAGTTTGTCGTACCTAGGAATAAAACTCGAATGTAAAAGCCCAGTACTCACGCGAAGTTGACTGGTGAGCTCATAATTTACCTGTGAACAAAAACAACATTTCATTAGTACGTTACAAATTAATAGTAACTAAAATGTTGCAAATTACCACAAATCTGATGAAAAATTTAAGATATTTATTGGCTGTAAAATGTTATACATCATTTACGAAGTAAATTATTACAAAATTATCGAAATATTTCAAGCAAATTAAATAGTTTAAATTAAATACAGTACCGTTACATGATTTCAAAATATTTAGGTATACGATTTAAACAAATTGCTGTTCATTTTTTGTTTGTTTTATACAAATATGACGTACAAATATGTCTACAATTATATATAAACAATACACAGTTTAAATAACATGATGACATTTAGGATAACACAGACTAACGACAAAATTCTTAAGAGGTGCCTTCCCTACACACCTACCGTCAATATCGAGCATGGTTTAATCCAACGCGATGTTTTATGAAGAAGCAACGCGAAAAAAGAGAGATAATGCCTGAAAACTCTGTTGGTACCTATTCGGTAAATCCGTTATTTACTTGAATATTTTACATAACTTGTTCCTGGATGTACGTGTTTTTTTTAAACCCTATTTCTTTTTAATAAAAAAAAAACCCTTAAAAGTTTTTGAGAAAAATTGTCATCATACGAATCTCGATTAAAGCCAACACTCCCAGTTGCCCCAACTGGGAATCAGAGTATAATATTATATAGGCAAAAGTATATACTTATGTGTGTGTGTTTGTTACTTCTTCACACTCTAACGACTGAACGTATTTAGATGAAGTTTGGTACCTACACAAATTTTCAGCCGGAGAAGTTGAATAGGATAATAATATAAAACTTAAGAGCCTTCTTAAGTTTCATATTATTATCCTACCCTTTTCCGAACCGTCTAACATGAGCATGGTTTAAAAGCTTATTCTTTTATCTAATGAAATGTTTGATAAAGAGGCAATGCCAAAAGCTGCAAGATTTATGTCGATATATTTTTAATGTTTGAGTATATTATGAAAAATCAAAGTTCAAGCAAAATAGCAGATTTTCGGACGTTTTTACTGGACATAAATTTATATTTTCATTTCAATAGAAACCTAAATAAAATCTACAAGATATCTGTGTTTTCAAAATATCTAAAAGAAGATGTGTAATAAAGTCATAATCACGTACGAGAGGCTGTATGAAATCTTGGGTTGGCCGCTCTTAAAGAAAGTTACAATGCTTCTTGATTTTAACAAAAGCATGAGGTCAAAATGAAATATAATAAAAGAATTTATTATGAACGACTAAATTCTACCCCGAAAGCGGCGACTCAAGATATGCATCTTCAGCCCCATTATTCCGACAAATCCCTAAAAGACCATAAGTTGTAATAAACTTTCCGATGTTGAACTACCAAACTAAAAGTCATTAAAATTATCGTTTAACTTGTTTTCGTACTCAGGAATTGCAACGCGGACGAACTGTAAGGAAGGCTGACCCACTTTTGTTATCGCGCGTATCTGCCAACAGAATCTATAGACGCAAAAAGTATACACCTATATAACTAGAGAATATAATTAAGTTGAAGACTTGGAGTTGCCAAGCTGTTTGTTTAATACAATTATACGGAAAGGAAACTCCTTTAATACGTTTAAGGGAATAAACGAAAACGTCTATAGAGCGAAACTTGAAGGTACTTAGACGACATCCTGATTAAAGTAACCTGTGAATTTTCTCAGTCGACAAATAGGCTATCCTGATGGAATGGTTCATTTTGAACTACTAAGGGCCAGCGCAAGGAAACCTTTCGTGATCAAGGTTTTCTTGCGTGAACCAAGGTTACGGACATAGCACGTAAAATCGTCAAACTTAAGTGGCAATGGGCAGGGTACATTGCAGGCAGAACAGATGGCAATTGAGACCGAAAGGTTCTGGATTGGCGACTGCGTACCAGAAGACGTAGCGTTGGAAGGCCTCCCACAAGGTGGACCGATGACCTGGTCAGGGTCGCTGGAGTACGATGGATGAGCGATGACAGACACAGGACCGGTCGTTGTGGCGACGCTTAGGGGAGGCCTATGTCCAACAGTGGACGTATTTCGGCTGAAATGATGATGACAACGGAGGGAACCGGATTATTACTTGCGCAGTACCACTAATTTAACTTGTACGATGTGCATGTAGTCGTGTCGATGGAGAGCTTTATTGTATTATTACGCAGCAAAACGCGGCAGCCTGCGACGGGAGTACGCGCGTGTGCCCGCTTAACGCAGCTTTGGCCCTTTCTGGTGTGTTATATCTCTCCAGTCTTTGACCAACTAGTCGGCTTGGAAGCCGACTCATTCATTCACTAGTCGCATCCGTCTAGGCCGGGGCCGACCAGGATGCGGTTGAATATCCGTATTATTGTGCAAAACGATACTCCTTGCATAGACTCATACTCAGGGTTTCCGACATCTGACTACCTATAAAGAATGTCAAAGATCTACGGCTGACAACTGAATCCAACAGTTACGTGTTTTCTTAGGCACGGAATGCCAGTAATGACCTAGATAAATTTAGAAAGTTACGTGATGTGTTACATGTTTAGGACTGGAACAGTTTGCTTTCTACGGTCTTCCCGTCCGATTATAATTTAGGTGGCTTCAAGGCTCTTAATAAACTAGTTTAGGCTACAGGATTGTTCGAAAGAGTTAGGACGGGTTTCTGAATTGAGTATTTTGAGTTAAGAATGTCTCAAACCATACTTAAACGCCAAATTTTGACAGGTTTACAGGCTAAAGTACAGTTTGAGAATTTCTCAACTTCAAATGCTTAAATCAGAAATCGGGGGTTAGTGCCCTAGAACGCAAAGAACAACTGAAGGAAGAAGGGTGGGTTTTCTGACACCATCTGACACTACCTCTTGTTTCATTATGAAGTTCCTTGATGATTTCCTACTTAAAATAAAAGTTATTGGCAAAAGTATCTTGATTTGAAATCGGAACACCAGCAGCGTGGGCCTTAGATATATTTCACCTACCAAACTTCCTTAGAAATTTTTTTCAATTATACAACATTATTTTTAGTATATGCGAAACCTGAATATAGTTTGTTCAGAATCAGTAACTCAATCAATTTCAACAATTTTAACACTATGTAATATTTTTTCACAAAAATATTGAAGGAAGGTCGCAAGTTGGACAGCACAGACGCTAAGTACAACACAGGTCTCGGCAGGTAATGGTGGTGCACTGTGGACGCCATCTGCCCCATCTAGGGGACACAGGAACTTAAGTCAAACGTAAGTCATAGGGATGAAACGTGAGTCTAAATTTTTGTACAGTGTTACACAAGTAAAACGGCTGTCAACCCTAGTTTTTTTTTGTATTTCCCAAAAGGTTAGGTTAAACCAATTTAAAGAAGCAACTTTGTCTAATAGTAAAGTCAAGCGATTTTGCTCTGACTGAGAATAAAAAGTGCAATTATATTTAACCATAGAATTCTTTGTTCAGGAACTCATTCTTACTGCAGTTCCCTCGCCTAGGGAACTGCTTTTAAGAAGAAAGACGTAAAAATAGAGAGAATAATCTAAACACAGTTACAACAGTAAAATCAGCTCGCAGTGTTCTCAAAACTTATCCACGCTTTAGGAATACTAGTTTTTGTACAGTACCGTGTTTAAGTTTTAGATGCAACGCGCGCCTGAGGAATGGTGGTCACATATTGTTGAAGCGGTAGCGAGTTTAAACCCAAACTAATATTATAAATACGAGAGTAACTCTGTAGTCTCTTTGATACTTCTTCATGACTTAACGGCGTAAACCTGTCCGCTTAGATGAAACTGGGTACACGAGTATACGCTGACCATGAAGTCTTGATACGATTTTTCTGATGACCTCCATCTCTGTTTCTTGATCGCATGGTTGACATTTTAATACGTCTTGATAAGGCAAAAGCGTCCAAAAGTAAGAGCGTAAGTAATTTCCACGAAAATTGATAGAATAAATAAATAATAGTAAAAAATAGAAGGAATAGAAGAGTAACTATGCCTAACACATGACCAGGACAGTTTTCTTGTTCCTGCCCTTATCCCATATTACTTGGAGTCAGCGCAATACGTTTTTTTTCTTCCACTCTGTCCTGTCACCCATCACACTATCACTAACTCCCTTTTCTTTTCATTTCTATCCATCCATCTCTTCTTTTTGGCCTCCCTCTTCCTTTGCATCCATCTACGTGTAAACTCAGAACTCTTTTAATAACATGTGCTTCATCCCTTCTCTTCACATGACCATACTAAGATAAACAATTTCCTTTATGGACACATGATTAGGACAGTGCAGGATAAAAAAAAGTTTTCCTTCTAAAATTATTTTAATTTTTTTGTAGCTGATACTTAAAAGTAAAATTTCCAAATAAAATATAATTTAAGTCAGATTTGAATCTTGAGCCCCTGGTAACGTAATTTTCAATTCTGCCAACACAGTCTTACTTATTAAATTATTTTCTTTAGTCCGACATTTCATTCCCAGATTGCTAAAACCGCTCAAACTTCTAAATATTTTCAAGCTTTCCACCTAAAAACCTTATTTTTATTTCATCTACGGAGCCCGCTAACGCAAAATAACGTATGAGCTTAGTATTTTCTTTCCAGAACTGGAACAAACTGAGAACAGAAAATCTAAGGAGATTCTACGTTGAAGTTGGTATTGACAAAACAAAAGTTATTGTTTTAAGTTTGCCAGCGTTAGTAACATGGAAAGAGATGTGTATTTGTTGTGGTTACAATTAAGCGTAGGTAGTTAAAAAAAATGCATAATTTTCAATGGAGCTGTAGGCATTCAGTGATGAAGATTGCATCTGAGGAAAGACCAACAATTTGTTTCGTGTCTTTTTTTATGTGGTAAATCATCCAATGACTTATCCCGCTCTGAGCGGAGCAGGAGACCGTGTCAATCTTTTGCTAAATAAAACCCACTCCTGTTCCTTTTTTGCATTCGTTCCAGGGCCTCGGGATTCACATTCACATAACCCTTAGCCTCAGTAGGCTTGGACCCTGATGGGCCCCTACGATTTGCTGACATCTCCTTGAGGCGTGCGTGGAACATTACGCACTGTCGACTACTTTAGCTCGGTCTGGACAGTTACTCGACGCGCGCGGCTACGTTGGCTAGAAATTAGGATCGGGATCCCAGCGGCTGGGGCGTGGGGGCCGTTCCCTCGTGCGCAATTTTTTCCATGGCTATGTGCACAGAGAGTAAATATTGCTGAGCCGAATTATCATTATCATCATAATTTCAGCCGAAAGACATCCACTGCTGGACATATGCCTCCCCCAAGTGACATCGCAACTATCGGTTCTGTGCATATCGCATCCATCATCATTAGAAGGCATCACACATAGTGGACTAATCACCTTGTGGGAGGCCATCCAACGTTGCGTCTTTCGGTACGCGGTCGCCACTCCTGAAATTATAAGTTTTAAAAGATTAATATATTTATTTACAATTAAAATTTGATTTATGAATTTATGTATCTGGAAGACGTACAAGAGCCTGAAGCTATCTCTAAGACACTTGGAACGTGGTAATAACGGATGATTATCCCTGCACGCGCTATGATAGTGCCAAGAACTACCCTCGATTGATGGAAAACTATTGCAACATATAGAAAATTAAGATACTCGTAGGTAGGGAGGGCTATGGTTTTAGGAGGTTTAAGTGGACTGGTTATCAACACTTGATATGCTATTATTATTATGATGATTATGAACCTTGTGAGATACCATTTGATTTTGTTTTGTTTTGAATCTTTTGTGATCCTTCACAAAAGCAAGACCTAAAGAAGGATTTAAAAGCAAAGATTAAAAAGCCAATCTGCCAACCAGCACACTACTACATAATGAGTGCCTAGTTGAGTGCTCATAAAATAATCAGTGCGAAACCGCTTGTTGCTGCAAAAAGCTGCTTACGTTAGGTTTCTTTTGTACCTTCCTAAGATACTGATTTTCATAAGCTGTCAGTGCCATGAAAGTATTAGGGAGTGGTGTTATTGGGTACACTTAATTTCGTAACTCTTCACCATCATTAGAAAAATTAAAAAGTAGATCATAAATGTTGACAGGAGAGCATTATGATCCTACTCTAATTTTACCCTTAAATTGTAAATGTGAAAGTTGGTAATCGTGAGTTTGTTACTTATTCATATTCAAAGGGCTGAATGAACGAAATTTGGTACAGGAGCAGACGATTTCCTTGAATATTATATAGCGTAGTTTTAATCCCGAGAGTATGTTCTCTTGAGATAATTTTCTACTATCGTGTGAGCGATGACGCTGACAGCAATCTGCGGCTCTGGCAGGCAATGCCCCTAACTGATCCCGTCAATCTTGTCGACATCTTCTTGAAGCGCGCGCGGAACAATGCGCTGCTTGGTCTTTAAGGACGGCCTGACGGCGATCTAACTATTACTCGCCGTTTGCACGCCCTTGCCTACGGTGACCGAAAATCGTCCAGTAACTCGAGGCCCGGGGCGTCTCCGGAGGGGACCGGGGCGTGAACTTTGTCTCACCTCACGGTTTTGGTCGCCTCCTTTGCACGCATTGCTGCTTCGCAGAAGGACGCTTCCGATTCTCTCTAACTCCGTACAATGAACCAGAGCTGGACGTGAGATGTCTCTGTTCAGCATAGTATCTTTTGCGTACTTGACTGGTATCAATTGCGGTTGGTCACTGAGGCTAAAATAAAATCATAGCCTGCAAAAGAAGAAATAAGTTTCCAAGTTTTAAACTACACTAAATAATCAGTAGTTATAAATTGCTTGAAACCCAAACTATCAAAACAGATTAGTTGTATTCAATCAATCAAAACCAGCCTATCGCAATCCACCACTGGACCAACAGGACTCAAACTTGGGCATAACATGATTGATGCCCTGCACCGATTGATTAATATTTTGAAGGGACTTACAGGTGGTTGTACCTCACGGGTCTTTTTTGCGTAGAATTGTATACATACATCTATACAGGAAGTTCAACTGTGGGGTGGAATTTGAAGCTATAATATGAGTTTTATGTTTCGATTTAGTGTGTGGAAAGAAACCTAGTCGATATTTTTAATTTGACTTATGTGCAATAACGTGAAGGTTTGTCATTTTAGGTTTTTATTGAAGAATTTACTGTGATTTGACAATTCATGAACATAAGCAAGCTTAACTCAACAATGAGTTTTTTTCTAGCAAACCTAATCATATCGCAGTTTTGTGTAGGGTTCCTACACAAAACTGTGATGTGAAGTGATACAATGCCACATCGCAAAAACCTGCTATACGAATTGCTGCGATGCAACCTCATGCAAAAACTAGCTGTGAGGCAAAGCATCAGATCAGGTGCAATGCGAATCAATTTGCAAGTTCTCGCGTCATGCGAGTTCACAGATTTTTACGATCGATCACGTCGCATCACAGTTTTAGATTTTTGGCCTTTAGACAGAGAGAGAGAGATCACATTGTAACAACAAGCAACATTTAACAATTAAATTAAATCTTTTAAATTAAGTTAGTAATTTGAGTATCATCATGTTTTTGTTTTGCCACAGCTTAAAAAGCACCGAATACCTTCCTCCATTATAATACAATCTTTAAAACAAAGAAAGTGCAAGATGCCTTTTAATTTTTGTTCTAAGCTGACAGGCACGACTTTAACACCTTCCTAGATCTTATCCTTGCACCCAAATAGTAAAAAACATGACCACCAATTACCAATGATTAAAACGTGAAGTATGATTTCCAGTTGTATAACAGGAATATAACGATGTAATCGCGTTTGATAGCCGGGGGCGATCGCGCTTTGAACCCGCGGCCCGTTTGAAGTTACCGCGAGAGCGGTCAGAGGAAGCACACTCAATGTTGACTGCAGTTACACCGTACTGTAACTATTGAGCTTGATGACACTATGTAATGTAGAAACGCTCTAGGCCAAGCATGTCGTTACATACTACACGTGCAACGCTGTGCGGTTACAGCTTTTTGATCGATCTTATCTGAAAGTTAATTAAATATAATAGGAGTTTAAGCTCCTATTTGAGCTGTGTGATTGTTGTAAAGAGTGGCCCTGGTAAAGAGCAATTTAACGAACATAGGTCGGTTTTAGTCAGTAAAAGTCAGAATTTTCTTAAGAACGGTAAAACTTATTTGATGATTTTCTACTCAAAAAAAGGCTGTGTCATACATATGTAAGTACTTAGGGTCGATTTTTAAATAGTCTGTTAACTTAAATCAGTCATTATGCCGCTTTTATCCTTCTGATGAAGGTTTTTGCAAAATTATTTTTCTTTTTTTTCCATTTGTCCGACTATTGAACAACAGAAAATAATTAGAAGATATTCATCGCACACTGCATTTTTCTATTCTAAGTACTACATTAATATTTTTCTTTTGTTTTTTACACACTATAGTCTAAATTTCTTTTAATTTTTCCTTTTGTAAGTCTGCTGGAAGAAATTTCTTTTGAAATGAGCAGTACCTTTGTAAACGGGAAAGGATAATACATTATAATTAATATTACTGTTTATAATGCTCTACGTTACGTTTCTCTGTGTGTACAGATTAAAAAAGAAAAAGATAAAGAACCAGATCAAATTAAATAAATGAGAGTGTGAAAATAACCCCAGTGCGGTGTAATAGACATCCACTTCAACCTTTCTATTTTTACACTGTCAGTTTGAATGGGCCCCAAGGTGCATAGGTCTCGTGGTACTCCAACCACGTTTTTTTCTAATTAAAGCCCTGGGATTTCCGGGACTCGGATTTTTTGCGAGTCAAGAGAATGGTCCGACTATCCGTTTACCTACCGATTTTGAACCGTCAATGCGATTGTTTTTTTACGATAGGGACAGTTGGGATCATGAGACAATTGGATAGATGTAGAAGAAATTGAACGTTGATATGGTATTTTCTTAACAAAAAAATCTACTTATGCTTTTAAAAAGCTTAAAATCTTTAAGTTGTAAACTGTTTTGTGATATTGAAATTCGGTTTCGATTTTTTTCGATGCAGTTTAAGAACGAGATGATCATCTATTCTAAAGTTGTGTGTTTAAGCATGCACTGCTACATTTATTATTAGGCATGTAATTGTCATATAGCTTTTCCCGCTCTGGGTAGAGGGGGATGGTGTGTAAGACATTTACTGACTAAAATTCACCTTTGTTCCTTAAGGCCCTGTGCAATCCAGTGACGCGTTAACTTTTTCACAGTACTACATAACTTGACTTTCCATAAACGCAAAACAATTCAACTAACATCAAAACACACTGCAGTTCTAGGTACCGACACATAATAACAAGCCGCTTATTGTGCTGCACGAACAGCTGCAGTAACATTATGTGAATCACGTATTGTAACGTGTTATAGAACAGAGCCACTGGACAGACGACCTAACAGTTATTAACGACTTAGCGGACAGGTGTGTTGCACTTGTGTGCATACAAATACGAAGTACGTGAATTATAGATAGGTAGGAAGGTTTGCCCAAAGAGATTTGTATGTCATTGGTTTGAGCCTTTGACGTGCTTATAACCATGTAAGCCTAGGTAGGCTAGGCTAGGTAGGCATTAAGTTCCTTTCTCTGAATTTAAATGAAAATTTACGTTCTTCTTGGATATTGCCTAATGGGGGGTGAAAGCAAGGAGTGTCATACTTTTGCTCAGGGGAGGCCCCTTCGATCACTGGTACCCTTCAATCATACTGACATCTCTTCAAAGCAAGCATGAGATACAACGCGTCATCAAGCCTGGTCCTATTGGACAGCGAGCAAACCATTGATTCCCGAAGCACATGCGTTTCCTGCGTCGGCTAGGGCGTAAGGATTGCCGTTCCCTTTTTCGCTATCTCCGTCGTTGACATTACTGCTTTTCCTACCCTTTCACTCTGTACCATGACCTTGACCAGTGCTGAGCGCTGCCGCCAATTGCTTCCACGAGCTCCGTCTGATTGATCCGTTTCCTCCAAGTGATCCGCATAATGGTAATATCGAAGTTTCTTTCTTTTTTTCTGTTGAATCCGAAAAAGAAACCCCTTGTAACAACGGTCAGGCCAAAAGAGAGGAGTCTTCTTTAACCACTCTTCAAATGGACTTATCGCTGTGATTGTGTCGGCCCTAGTGTTGGGTAGGGACAGTCACTATCTCTATACCGCCATTAGATCTAGAGCTGTGTCCGCCATGCCTCGATTTACTCCACTCGCTCGTGTGTGCAAGCGCTTTGGCTCCATGTTTAGCTCTATGACGGTAATATAATCATTAAAAAGCGTAATAAGCCATTAAATATAATCCAAATTGTAAATCAGTTGCATTATGGCTTCATTATTCTGTTCCTTCTGCTTTTTACATTTAAATTACATCCAGCCTCTCCGATCATATCACAATAAAGTCGTTACAGAGAATCTTGAAAACTAATCGAATTATTACAAGAGATCGATCATATGAACAAAAGACGGACAAGGATAACTGCTCCAAACAAAGAGAAAATATTATTAATAACTTACACGCATATATGCCAAATTATCTTTACTGGCAATAAGGGTTATTATCGGTAAATTGACCCTTATTGCTGGCAAGTTAGAGTTGATTAATGGATTACAGGAGTGAATAATAATGTTTGGAGTTAATAATGAAAAGAATCTCGGGACTATTAGGGCGTGTTCAGGCGCATCTGACTATTATAATTATTATCTGTCAATGTATAAGCATGGATTGTTTATTACACATTCCATAAAATTGTTCGTGATTGTGTTAAGTATGTGTCGTATTTCTTTAATAGATAGTTAATTAAGACTATGACTCATTATCGAGAGGTCGACGGTTCGACACTAGCCAATAAATCTTTTTTATCTGAACGTTGAACGAACAAGCCTTTGTAGAAGAGCTTTAAAATAAGTATTATATTAATTAAGTGCGAAACTGTTCAATATGATCTAAATTGATTTGATTTTAAGTAAGTTTGCTAGTACTAAGCCAATAATTAAGTTGGCCTTTTTTATCATACTATTAGTTTAATTAAACATAAAATAGAAAAGATATTGAAAGAACATTTTGTAAGACATTTAAGATATTTTTTTCGTTTTTTGTTTTAGCTCAGAAGGTTTGTTTGATATGAAGGTCGATCCAGTACATGAAACACTATCGATTTGTAAAAAAATAAAGTACTTTTTAATATATGGATGTACGAAATTAATTTCTTTAAGTAAACGATTCAATGACCTTGTAGGTAGCTGTCGGAAAGAAATTAATTTCCCACATGCACACGCACATGCGTAAATTAATTCAAGTTTAAAAAAGTACTTTTTTTAAATTATATCTTTACAAATCGATAGTGTTTCATGTACCTAACGAATTGACCCTCCACGAGATTAAAACGATCAAAATTTCACGGTGTATATGATATTGTGTTTAAATACACTATCTATTTAGAATTTATCCTGAGTAATAATATATATTTTTTTGATCCTGTTTACTGCCGTGAATCATACTCTGTTGCGCATTTAAAAATTCTCGATTAGCCATCTTTAAAAAAAGCCACACTTGAAAACAAAAATACTAAAGGCCACAGCTCTGGTTTACAAACCAAGATAGCTTTCTAGATGGCTTATCTAGTAACACACATGAAGAGTGAAAGAAATGCTTGAATGAGACGTTTTTAAAATAACCCCACACTAACTCCTATGCCGTGCGTTCACAAAGATGTAAGCTCACATACACTAGACACCCAGACCCAGAATAATTGTCTGTTGGTCATATAAAATATTTGTTCTGTATAGAAAACTAGAAATTGAATCCGTGACACCTTGATCAGGAGCTAATCGCTTAACCAATACACTGAGTCTTAAACTTTTGAAACAGTCAAGTTGGTTTTTCAACCGAGTATATTTAAGTGTAAAAGCACACTTAGAAAATTACAGACTAGTTGCTGCCAGCGGCTTCGTTCATGTGAAACTAGAAAGTGGTCCCAAAGGAACATACTACCAGCATAAAAAGTATCCTACGTGTTTTTCCAAAATATGGTTTACATCTATGCCAATATTCTCTATATTATATTTTTTAATAAACGTTTCAGTAGCAGTTTATATTTATTTATTCAGGTTCACCCACAGCACATATATACACATACATTAAATAAAATCCTAAGTATTGTTCTATAAATGCTATTTACTCATAATATCCATTCAGTTCCAGTTCATCGTCAAATTCTGACTGAATTTTCTATTCGTTTTAGTTGTTTCAATTAACTTATTCGTATTTCTACCATTTTATTGGAGAAGCTGGGTCGAAAACTCAATTTATTTGATTGGTCGTATAAACAATACTTCACACTTAATATTATAAACGCGAAAGTGTTTTTAATTTGTGTATATTTGTTATTTCTTTACGTTCGAACGAATGCTGAACGAATTTAGATGACTTAGACAATAAAGGACATTGTCTAATAGGACTTTATCTCCCGGCAGTATATTCCCTTGGGATAATTTTTGAATATCACGTGAGCATAGTCAATGACAGAAGCTAAAACGATATAGATTAACATTGGCACATATGACACATCAGAAAACCAGATGCAAGATTCCAATGGGTCAGTTTCTTTAGACAAAAACAGGCAAAAACTTCATGGTTACTCTTTCATTATTCAGCAAAAGCACGTACTGAAGCCTCGTTCAGACCATTAGAACCTACTAGCATTAATTACTTACCTAACATACCTACTACGCTAACAATTGTTCACGTCTGAACACGCTCTTACGTAGTATGTGTAGCGCTCAGCCCACACGTCCAACGCCGATAGAGAATAAATGAATGCACCTATTTTTGTTTAAGACGATCCCTCATTTTGATTAATAGTCGTTACCAGTACCGTATTGTTGGGCTATCTTGTTCTGATTTAGTCGTAATGTCGTTTAAAGTGCGCCCTAATGTTTGTACGAAGAAATGTTTTTAAGAACAAGTTTTTAAAGGAGTTGTCAAGATTTTGAATTTATCGGCCTTGTTTGGATAGTTTGTTTGGGTTGAAAAAAAAGAGGTTCAGTGTTTTTAAATGTTATGTTTATGATAAATATAAGTTTTTTAGGAGTGGTCAGGACAATAAGAACAAGAGAAGTTCAACAATCCATCAACCTAACTTTTATCGACTATTTTCGGGTTTTTTTTTTTTGGCGGTGGGTAAAATCATCCAATGACATCTCCCGCCCTTGGGCGGAGCGGGAGATAGTGTCAGACTCTTACTGACTAAAAACCCACCCCATTCCTTCGTGGCCTTAGATACCAGGGCCGGGCTTTCCTTTCGGAAGCAAACCCTTGGCCCCAGTAGGCTTCGACCCGGCCTGCCTCCAGCTAGCAGGCTGGGTCTCTACAGTTTGCTGACAACTCCTTGAAGCGCGCGGGAACAGTGCGCGCTGTTGACGACCTGGGCTTGGTCCGGATGGCTACCGGACGGTCGGACAGCGATCTACCCATAGCTGACTATTTTGGGGTAACGTGTCCTTTTTTTTCGAGGTGGAAATCTTCATGGATGTCCTCCGCCATCCCAGAGCCTATCAGACTCTTACTGACTAAACCACCCCGGTGTTCCCTCGTACACTTATGTCGGGGATTGCAAGTGTATTTTGACTTCCACCTCCCCGGACTAGAGGTGACTCAATAGTTGTGGGTCTCGTCCCGTATTGTGAAGAGAGAGTCACTCCTATACAACTAAGACTCTATTGTTCGAACAAACGAATTGGGGCGTGGCCAACTCCAAGCGTTAACGCAAAACGAAACGATTGTAACTTGGCTAGGGGGGCTGAAGAAATATAGATGGGTTTCGGTCAGTAAAATCTGACACTCTTTCTCTTCACTTAGACCGGGAGGAGTTATTGGCCCTGCCGGCTCTGCTGGACCCCTGCGGCTCTGCTGATATCTGTTTGAGGTGCACGTCGTTACAGAATGGGTGGACGATAAGCTGCCCATTGTTCGTCGTTCGAAAGCACGCGCCTAAATAGCTGGTAGTCGTTCTGCGACCCCAACCACCCCTGCGGTTATCTGTTCGGTGGCTGGGGTGTGATGATGTACATTTCCTCACGCATGTGGCCGCCTTCTATGTTAGCATTACTGCTTTACAGAAGGAAGCGACCGCATCCCATTGCCTCTCGCTCCAGACCATCCTGGCTGCCTCCACGAGGAAAATGAAGTTGAAGTAAAGATATGGGTATTAAACTACTGACTAATAATTTCACAAAGGTTTTATTCTATGATCAGCTGAATGTGTGTACTTATGTAAAAAGTATGTGTTATCTTGAATTTAGGATACGTTAATTAGTATTTGAACTAAGTATTTGGTTAGCGAGTTTTCTAAATATGGTTGAATGTGCCTGTTTGACCTCCATGACACAGTGACTAAGTAACACTTTAACACTCGTATTTATAAAGAAGAAATTACTTGTTACTAAGTAATTTCTTATGGAGTCATTACTTGAGGTATTGAGAATATTCACAAAAAAATATTTTTTTCTTAACTATAGAATACAATTGTTACTCATGTAGTTACTTTTACTCAAGTAATTAGTTTTACTTGTTTATAAATACGAGTGTTAGATTAAAACAAAACAATGGAAGATAGGTGACTCGCCTCTAGCGCGCGGACCATTGAAATGGTACCTATATGACACGATTTCACATCAGTCGCGACGATCACACACATTTGGCGGATAACGCTATTTCTCTCGTACGACAGCGCCGGCTCTTATCTCTGTCCTTGTCTATCAGGAACTACAGGGTTGTGACTGTGATGATAATTACAGATGTGTGAGTTTCGAGTCCAGATTTTCTGATTGCGATGTTATAATAAAAAAATAAATAACTTATAATAAAATAATAAATAGCTTATAATATATCAATGGTAATACTATACCCATTGGTAAGACTAACACTGTCAAACATTCGGGCATCTCCCACCCGTAACAACCATTCAAAGATCTACAAACTGACAGCCGGAACCGCGGCCTAGAGAAGTCTCCATGACAATGCTTAACATACAGCAATAACAAATACATGTAGTTCGAAAGGGAGTGACACCTGAAATGGTTTTACCCATGACCACAAAGCAATCGATATTTACCTGACGATAATATTTACCTCTAGGCACTGTGAAGCCACCAAAATCAACTTTCGCACCATTACTCAACCTCCACATTTGTAGAATAGTAATGAATGCGTCACAGTAGACAGTTATCAAGACATTCTTAGTAGGGATGTAACTGAAGGTACTAGAACCGGGTTTTTTTTTTTTTTTTAGAAACGAGTTTTTTTTTTTTTTTTTAAAAAGTGTACTCCAACGACTTATTCACTAATTAAGCTTAAAAAATGTAACTTATATTTAAATTATTATGGTGAACTTGTCACTTATATGAGTACACAGCTTAAAAAGTTTGATGTTAAACCATTAAATGAAACACTTCTAAAACTTACTCGTAACAAAAACTTGAATAAGGCTAAGTAGGTATGAATGAAGAGTAAATTCCCATCATTCTAAATAAAAAACAAAAGACAGCATGGTTGGCGTAGTGGTTGAGCGGTTGACTATTGCGCTGCTTGTCACGAGTTCAATTCCCGTACGGAATAAATATTTGTATGACAGGTAGTTGTTCCGGGACTGACAGTTTTGCGTATGAGAGTTAAGATATTTGTAACGCACCCACGATACAGGAGTAATACCTAAAACTTATTTTTACCTCCGATAATAGGTTTCGATTAAAATTTATCGATACCAAAAACAGAATTGAACGTCCACAATCAATCGAGAGTACCAGACTTTCGGAATCGGTATCGATCAAATCCACTGTAACATCTCTAATATTCTTAGTACCAACTGTACTTTTGGGACCAGTCATCGGAATTTTCTCGTAGACAGATCGCGAGCATTTAGCACTCCGCCGACTGTTCTACTTAGACAGTGTAAAAGAAACAAAATAGAATTTTGAATCAGCAATTCACGGTGCTCTAATGAGTTTCCAATGCAATTAGGAGGAAACATTTTAACAAGGTTCCGTTAAATATATGAGAAAAAGAAGTAATGGAACATTCGAACCGGATTTTAGGCACCTAAAAAGCTTACTAATGGTTGGTTTTTGAATTACTCTCACGTACATTATTTTAATGTGGAGCCTGTTTTAGACAGATTGTTTGCTCTGAGTCCTATTCGGGGTGACTAAACTTTTAAATGAAGTTTTCATTCTGAGACTATGCAAAAAAATGTTGCTGGCAACTTGAAATGATGGATCTATGAAGCAACGGCTGGCATATTAAAACACGAAAAGGCGCTAAAGAATATAGGCATGTCAATAATAGAGGATGCCATTTATCAATCCGCTACAATGACGAATACAAGTCTGTATAGCGGAAATCCTATAAAAATATGGTATGCAATTGCGATGGCCTGCTCATATTTTGTCATGGTTATCCGTTGACTTAGACCACGTACGCATAGCTTCATAGACGCGTATTCATCATTATACGCTTAGTATACGCTTGATGATGCCTGCATAAAGTTTACATAGTTTTATATTATAAAACTATTTTCTGTCGACGAAGCGGCAAAGACACAACGGCATGATGTTGCCGCTTGGTCGACCGAGTTTCATAGTTTTGAAAGAAAGAAAGAAAATGAGTTTATTCATATCATTCGTACAAACATGGCGCATATCTTAAAAAAAAAAAACAAATACAACGACTATATATAAAATATGTAAGTAGTATAAGATATGCGTCACATCCGCGCAAAACGACCAGCGCTCAGCAAAATGCTGGAGCTCGTGTGCAATACAGAGCCACAGCGCTGATTTTCAGCGCGAGCCGTCGTTGACGGTGAGATGTTGATCGGCTAGCAAGGATCAAAATAGTATATATATACTTAAAATTGCTGAATAAACAAACCAAGGACATAAATACTAATACACCAATATACGTTAAAGGTACAAAACAATATAAAATAATAAAAAAATACAGTTTTGTTAAGCTTCAAGCAGGCGTACACCAAGCGTATAATAACGAATATGCGTCTATGAAGCTATGCGTTCGTGGATAGTAGGCGTCAGGATTACAAGCTGCTGATACCCCATTCATTATAGTCTTATTGTTTGTAACATTTAAGCATATCTAAAACGAAAATTCGTGCTTCATCCATCGTCCTAAGCTGTCCTTATCTGATTTTTCAACAATAGACTCTTACACCGTCCACACCATTTGTCACTAATGGCGTTGCGTAAAATTGTTGGAAAAAAATGTTATGGATGGAATTTCGAAAGCTTTTTTTTACAGTGTTTTTAATATTTCGTAACATTTTATATGGTATGCCAACATGATTTAATTTTGTTTTTGAAGCAACTAGTGTGATACAGTTGTGCTCGAAATGTATTTATATTCTCTTGTTTTTTTTTTTGGTGTTCAGTTTTGTACAATAGTTTAGGCTTTAGGCGTTTTGTTTTGCTTGTTTATTGTGTAATTCTGTATGTAATAATGTTTATTTGAATGGCGATGAATATTATGTTTAAAATAATTTAAAGTGAATAGGTTTTATAATAAAATATGTATTTGTTTTTCCTACTGCCAATTCTTACACATAGTGTCTACATCTTTTTTTACCCAAGTTTTCTATCAAATGTATGCTGAAAGAAATTTCTTTAAAAATAATACGCACGCCTGGAAATAACTTATTCATTTTTGACTTACAAACCCTTACTTTATAGGCTCTGCTAAGTGGTTGTCTGTGTCCTTATCTTCTATATCTATATCTCTTGTCTTTTATATATATATAGATATATATGAGAAACTGACTGACTAACTGACATACAACGCATAGCTGAAGCTGGGACTAGGAGCATGAAATTTTGCACAATTGTTAATTGAGGGGACACTTGGGGGAGGTCTATGTCCAACTGTGGACGTCTTTCGGCCGAAATGATGATGATGATGATGAAATAAATATGTAATAACAAAACAAAGCTATATCGAAGTTTACCTACCCACTAATAAATTAAACGAAGATACGCAGAAACGTCCGAATATCACATTCACAAGTCACGATCCTCACATACCAACTCCTTTTGTTTCTTCCACATTTCGCTGTGTGTGCGTTCTATAGCTATATGTGTGTGCGTTATTTCCTCATTTATAAGTGCGCTACCAAACGCAGTGACCCAGAAGTTGGTCGTTTAACATTGAATGGGCATTTCACGTCTCGTTAGAACAAAAGAATTACAAACGTTACCCGCGTATACTTACAACACAATGCTAAATGATGCGAGTAGAATTAGTACGTGTGCTTTGTGGTTCATTTCGAAACGGGTTGGACTGAGTGCTTCAGTGTCTTAAATAACAAGTCGTTGACTTGGTTTTCGATTAATAAGTATATATAAGCAATATCTCTTTGGAATGCACTCCCCAGGCAATCAGGATGGCAACCAACTGATTGACCTCCAAAGTGAAGGTTCGCGAGTACATTCGTAAGAAGTTGTCACGGCGCTAATTTGATTCCTCAATATTTCTCTGCACCAATATAATAATAGATTCGTGTATTCTCTTTTTTTTTTCTTCTTCATTCTATTTTGAGTACATATAGGTATATTATGTAGGTATATTGTATTTATAGTATATAGGTATATATTTGTATAAGATAATAATATGTAATGCTTAATTTTGCACCTACCACAATTTGTCTCTGCATCACCCAAAGGTTGACTGGTAGAAAATGCCTTAAGGCATTAAGTCCGTCTCTGTACTCTTTGTGTGCATGAAGGATTAATAAATAAATAAATAATTATAATATATCATAAAAACATATCAGTAAAACATGCCAAATTTCAAGGTTCTAGATCAAAAGGAAGTACCTATGAATTTTGATTCACTTGAGAGTGTCGAAATATACGTTTTTTAGATCCACTACAATCGCGCTTGCTAATCGTTCAATATACATATACATATGTTCCAATTACAGTTACACGCACACGCATTAAAAACTTAAAGATGTTATGTAAACTTAAAGTATAAAATTTAATATAATTTAGATAAAGATCTATTGATATAAATTCTACTGGTTACTTAGCGTATTGTTAGTCGAGCTGTATTCTTAATTAGGAGTCTTGTAGCTGAACACGAGTGGGCGGCTGTGGCCCCACAAGGATGCATTTTTGTTAAGGCTCAGTTGAAAGATCTTTCCAATTTTTATTTGCGATTTAGTAAGTACTATGAAGTCTCCTTATTGGGAAGTTTTACAAATAAAAAGGAAACTCGGTGTGGTTTTAGTAAAAGTCTGACATGTGACATCCACCAACCCGCACTAGGCCAACGTGGTGGATTATGGCCCATTCCCTCTCGTAGAGGGGAGGCCTGAGTCTCAGCAGTAAGAACATTATAAGTCTGATGCTATGCTATGCTGACATGCCCGCTTCTCCGCTTCCCCATCCTAGAGCGGGATAAGGCATTGTATGGTTTCCCACCTTAAAAAAAAACCATGATTTCTGTGTTAAGAGTGTGTAGTTGTTTAGTTATTAATTTGTTAATTGCCACCACCAAATAACTCCCTCATTTCATACACTCTGTCTACGATCCAAAAACACGCCTTCAGATTTGCCTAAACATAAATCACCTGTTGAATACCGTAATTAGAGACACAATAGAAAGACAATAGGTGTGCGGACGCCGGCGTCCTTTTGGGAAAAAATGAATTAAATCAATTTTTAAACGTCAATAATCACAAAAGACAAAACTCAGTTATTGCAGATTTATTAATTTTTGCTCACTAATTATTACATTTTAGTTTTTTTTGTATAAAGTCGAGAATTAAATAATTATGTTTAAAAAATACTGAATTTTCTGCCTTGCTATTGTCGATAATTACAATAAACTACCATTAGTTCAGTTCACAAAATTCTAAAAGAACGTTTCCTGTTTTCTTTGCTGAAGGAAAATAAGAAACTTAATTATAACCGTTATTGAACTTGAGTAGATAGGCAGCATTTATTTTATGTAAAGGTAACGGCCCCAACTTACGAGTTTGTAGGTCGTGGGTTCAAACCTAGCCAGTCGCATTACTTTGCATAATTTATTTCATCACCACTGCTCTCAAAACGGTGAAAGAAAACATCGTGAGGAAACTGGCATGTCCTAGAACTAAAAATTTGAAGATATGTTACATCCACCAACCCGTACTGGGCCCGCGTGGTTGATTACGGCCCATTCCCTCTCCTAGAGAGGAGGCCTGTGTCCCAGCAGTGGGAACATTAAAAGGCTGATGATGAAGATTATTCGTAGTGTATCCCCCTTAACAGTTTCTTTAGTAATTAAACAGCATTCGACAGAAAATCCTTTTTTTTTAATCTGTAGTGTAGTTTATGGCTAGTTATTAGTTTTAATTAAATATCTTTATTCGAATTAGACTTTTTGGTTAATTTTTTATCAGAGGTAACAAGATTAGTTGCGATAATTAAATAACGTGGGGTGAACGTATCTTGAGGTTAAAGTGAAGCTAAAATGTTCCCAATTGATTCTAACTATATTATTTCTTTGATTAAATCGTATCTACTTGAGACAACAGCGGGGCCGAAGCCTACTGGGGCCATGGGTCCACTTCTTAAAATTATTACTCGTGGTTCTAGATACAAAGGGTAACCGAAGGAACATAGGTGTGGTTTTAGTATTTAAAAGTCTTCCACGCCCTCTCGCTCCACCTTAGAACGGGAGAAGTTTAAAAAAACATTGTTTGACAAGACATGGTCAGAAAGAATGGATTGAAAATTATTATTAATTTTCCTTCAAATAAAATCAGTCCCTTGCCCTGCTACTGCTTGCAACAATACTATGGCATAGTTTTATACACCGTTAAATTTTGATCGTTTTAATCCCGTGGAGGGTCACGGTACATGAAACACTATCGATTTGTAAAGATAAAATTAAAAAAAGTACTTTTTTTTAACTCGAATTAATTTACACAAGTACGAAATTAATTTGTTGAAGGATTCCAAATTAATGACCTGTGGGTAGTTAGTACGCAACGACCGACAACTACCTACAAGGTCATTGACTCGTATATTCAAAGAAATTAATTTAGTACATGTGTAAATTAATTTGTAATGCATTTGTTATTTTTCGGGTCATTTGCCGGGTACTATTATATACATCATTTGGCTTTAAAGAATAGGTATTCAAGACGTTTCTTAATATTCCAATCTAACAGTACCAAAAAAAAATCCGTCAGGTAAGTTGGCTCGTCAGCTCAGTTATCTACCAGATAGCATCTCTACGTGTCGATGCGAGCGATACCGAGCCAAACAATTAGACGCCATTACTTCGATCGATTCGGTACAGGGGGTCTACTCTCTTTCTCCGAAACGAAACTTTCGTAAACGAACGAAATTCAAACGAAATTTCGTCAGTGAACCTACTCTGTTTCATGTTCGGACACGCACATGAAGTTCGGATCCACAGACAATCTTCGTGATTGAATGGAATGAACAATATTGTGTGGGTCTTTTTATATGTCATTTAATATAAAATACGGTTTTTAAACTAATTTTAATCTGGCTTTATTTTAAAATTTTGCTTTTACTATGTGGTTTATTAAATATTACTAGTAATATTTATAAATAAAATTTAAATGTATTGCTAAATACTGATTTTTGATGAAATTCATCACGACATTATAAAACATCCTTTTTTACGACCTTTGCTAACCGACTTATTTAAAGAGCACCATTTCTTGTCAATCATCGGTACTAACGTATGACAATTAAAAATATCCGTATAATCACACGTAATTTGTCAATTAGGTATAACAAATGTCAACTTCAGCTTGATTTTTAGTTTGACTTTTTGAAAAATATATCATGTTGCCAGTGCTTTTTTACCTACTTTTCAATTGCAATACACATTTTGTATATTTATTTGTATTTTAATATATGATTTATTAAATATTTCTTGTAATATTTATACATAGAATATAAATTGAACTCAAAAAAGTACTTATTATTGGCGGAGAGGTTGTGAGGTTTAAGACCTTAGCCTGCCCAAATGGGACGAAGAAAAAAAATCTTGCAACTTGTCAAAACTGTTAACTTCAGTGTTACCAATTTAGCATTATTATGGCTAAATTTAGAATGGGCACAGTTTAGCATATTTTTTAGCATTTTATTCGGGAAGATATTGATACTTGAATTTCCAAAAACACAAATAAACCTGAATAACGCGGTGATGTTTCTGAACACGACCGTAGTGAACTAGTGATCAGGGGAATCCCGCTTGAATTGAACTACATAATGGTTTATTGTATAAGTCGGCGTTGTCATCGAAGGCAAATTTGTTTTGTTTGATTCGTATGTGGCTACGTGCGTTGAATAAGAGATAGAAATAGAACTAATAGAGTTAATTAATTGACAATGCCATAAAAATATCACAATTTGGGACTGGGAATTGATATCCGATTTAAAGGAGTGGCTTCAGAGCCGGTCGGTCTTCTGCTTCGGTAGTTTCTAATGAAGAGGATACAAACGAAGGTCTTCATATTTTATTTGTGTCACAAAATTAGTTCTTTCAGTGCTTCCTTGCCATTATTGTTAGGATTTTTTAATAAATGCGCGTCGTTGTTTTATTTTTACATTTTCTAGAAATTTTAGTATTTTTTTTGGCATTTTTTAAATGTAGATTTTGCAAAAAATGTTTTATAGAGTTGGCAGCACTCGTCAACTTAGGATGTTTTGTTTGATTTTTTCAAAAGATTTTTATTCCGAGTTTATTACTCAAGTGTTGTGTTAATACATCATGATACATACTTTGTGATCGTTTTACACATTCTGTAAGAACAGTTTTAAGTTAAACTGTCGATATCGCGAGATATCGCGTAACATTTTCGGCCTCCACATGCTGCTTTGTTTTGGATATAAGAAAGTAAATATGTATTTGTAAGTAAATATTAACATAAATTTACAATATTACTAGTATTTGTATTTAGTCGTAGGTAGTCTATTCTTAGAATTCTTTTATTCACAATCTTAGTTGTGTCCAAATTTTGTTTTCAAAACTAATAATTGATTTTATTACCAAATTTTTATGTATAAGAATTTAAAATCCATTTTAATTCCATCAATTCTTATATAATTACAACTTTTCAATGACAATTAGGTATTTAATCCGTTTTATTTTCAGATCAATGAACCAATGCCATCCACCTTCTCACCTCCTGTCAATCAAGCCAACTTCTAAACTTTTCACAGCCTGAGGTAGATGTGAACCTAGAACCCAGCCAGGAAGATAGGCATAACCAGCCAGTCGACTACTAGTGTCATGAAAATTCCTAAATCTTACAGGGTTCAAGTTAATAAAAATTGTAAACATTATACATGTATTTTAGTCTTTTATTAAAATGTCACTGAACAACAACAACTTAACACAGTCCACTTTCTAGCGCTTTGCTACCCTGAATATATCACAGTAGCACTCAACTTCCTAGAGTTTTGCTACCCTGAACATATAACAGTAGCACTTCACTGCCTAGTGCTTTGCTACCCTGAACATATCACAGTAGCACTCCACTTTCTAGTGCTTTGGTGGGAAGAAGCCGTTGGGAGGTAATAAAAGCATTATTTCCTGGCACAACTCCTCAAATAATTGCCGACTGAGTCTGTCTTTTCCCACAAACTAAGACAAGAATTTGCGTAATGTTAAGCTGGTTGCGTAAGTGATGCCGGTTCCTTGTACGCTCTAAACGTCCTTCACGTAGAGCTGCTGTAATTACTCCTCCTTGCGTTGTTTTCCTCAATGCTGAGGATCGTGACCACCCTGCTTCATCACTTTTCCTTGAATGATATTTCTCGATATGATTCTATCTCTGGCGGTGTGAAGGGCATTGTATATCGTAGAGCCGCTTTGATTTAAAGCATTTTTGAGGCCATTTTAAGCAATTTTCCTACAAAATTCATACAAACGAAGATCAAAATATAACACTATTGGTTTCGTAGGTTTGAGGTTAAAATTCCGAATAATCCATCTTCATCGGTTGCTTGTGTACTTTAAACGTTCTTCACGTGGAGCTGCTTTTATTTAGAGCATTCTAGAGGCCATTGTAATGTATTATCACACGAAATCCACAAAAACGAAAATCAAAAGGTAACGTTTTTGGTTTCGTCAATTTGACGTTAAAATTTCGAAACATTCGTGTGTCAAACTCATTTTTTTTTTTCGAAACATTGCCAATTAGAGTAGGTTTAGAGAATTGAAACGTCAAACTATTTTCGTTCGTATGAAATTTCGGGAACGAAATGAACCGTGGTAGGAAACACGCGAAATTTCTTACGAAACTTCGTTTTTCGGAGAAAGAAAGTAGACCCCCAGTTTCGTTATAACGAACGTGGCTGACTGTTACACCGAAATGTAATACGGTTTATTTTTGTTTATCCCGTTGACAGCGGCATTCATTTTTGTATTATTTCCATTCTTTCAGTA
Source organism: Leucania comma (assembly GCA_958295575.1). NCBI lineage: Eukaryota > Metazoa > Arthropoda > Insecta > Lepidoptera > Noctuidae > Leucania > Leucania comma. The sequence continues at coordinate 21,572,509 of OY282467.1, read as the reverse complement.
CGGGGCTTCTAAGACCTTGTTTGAAAGCTATCACTGACAGGCGAGCAATAGGTAGCTCGCCGTCCGCCTGTCCGGTAACCGTCCGGACCGAGCCCAAGTCGTCGACGGCACGTATTATTCCATACGCATCTCAAAGAGTCAGCAAACCGTAGGGGCCCAGCAGAGTCGAAGTCTACTGGGGCCATGGGTTATATGAAAGTGAACCCGGGGCCCTCGAACAAAAGCAAAGAAGGAACAGCAGTGGGTTTTAGTCAGTAAAAGTGTGACACAATCTCACACTCCGCCCAAGGGCGGGAGATGTCATTGGATGATTTTACCCACCACCAAAAAAAAAAACCTGTATTAAAATACCTACAAACCACTGCATTCTCTTTTGATAAAGTCTCTTAGGTACATATTTATCTCTTTTCTAAACTAAAAAAAATTGAAATTACGGCCTCTGCACGATAGAGAAGACCATTATGTTTCTTAGCCGTACCACAAGGAAGACATGTACGAGCACTGATGTAAATTAAAAACCGTTTTTTCACATATAAATGCGTACGAGGCATATTAGACTTCGTGCCGCACAGATCGTGTAACTAAGGGCAATTAATCTGCCAAACCCCTATGGACACTTGCGATACCATGGTACTGGTGCATAAAATTTTGATTTTTTGTAAATTCTATACATATAAAATTTACAAGCGACACATAGTTTGTTCGCCGCACTGTCCCAAGTTCTACAATATTAAAAATCTGTAACGGTGTGAATGCAGCCACCTTGGTCGTGGTAGAGGTTAAACAGTTCATAGTGCGATGGTATCTATAAGAGCCGGTATTTTTAGTGCCGTACCGTACCTTAAGTGACTGACTTACATACTTGAATAAATTCTCTCTGTGTTGTTATTATTGTCAGTTCTACTGATCTAAGAAATAGAATCGTCACTGTTGTTGTATTTTCTTGTAAGAAAATTTGAAGTAAAATGTGTACCAACAAATATGATGATAATGCCATGACTTTTGACTGGCCGGTTGGTCTAGTGGTTAGTGGCCCTGAATGGAATGTTATGCCGGCGGTCGTAGGTTCAATTCCCACCCAGTAATATAATGTTCCCACTGCTGGGACGCAGACCTCCTCTCTAGAAGAGGGAATGGGCCATAATCTACCACACGGGCCCAGTGCGGGTTGGTGAATGTCACATGTCTTTGAATTTTTGGTTCTAGGACATACCAGTTTCCTCACGATGTTTTGCTTCAACGTTTTCGAAAGCAGTGGTGATAAAATAAATTACACAAAGTAATGCGATTGGTTGGGTTTGAACCCGCTACTTACAACTCGTAAGTAATTTTACCACTTGGTCACTATATTTATATTGCAATACTTCTTCATGTTCGAATAATTTAACGGCATTGGATGAAATCTAGCATAGGGGTAGATTATGTGAACAATTTTCTATTTTCATGCAGATAAAGTCGCTGGCAGCAACTAGTGAATCCTAAATCTCAAAAACCAACCACTAAAACACGTTTAAAAATTCTATTTACTGTAACAAACCGTACCAGCATTATTTATATAAATAAACAGATCACAATTGAACCGCACGTACAATATGTGGCGATTCGTATCCCGCACAGCGGTACGCAAATACTGACAGTAAATTCCGAACAGCATTAACGCAGCGGATAAAATTATTTTTGTTGAAATAAACCTCCCTGTATTTCGCAAAAACGACAATACCTACTACAACGTTTGAAAATTCCATTAAAATATCCACTTTATCAAACTTCAAATAGAGCTCAATATTGAATGGATTTGGAAATGGATACTATAAAAGTCATTCATGGAATCAATGTAGTAGAAAATATTACTCAATTTTGGTACCGTTCGATATTAAATGTTTCTAAAAATGTGATATATGCCATAGATCGGAAAACGGGTTCTTTTGAAGTTCCTACGTGGGTAACATCGGATAATTGAATGGAATCGAGTATCATTCATTTTACAGCGTTCAAAACCCTTTTGGAACTGTAAGTATTTTTGTTATAAACGCCTGGTTCTCAAGCTTTGGTCTTTAACAAAAAAAGTAAGGAAATAGATGCGATAGCCTGGATGACTTTTGGGTCATAGTGTCCTAGGATTTTTTTTGAGGCAGGAAATCATCCAGTCTTTTCTCGTTCTAGGGTACAGCGAGAAGGCGTGTCAGGCTTTTGCAGAGTAATACCCTCATTTTTTTTTGCGATGGTTAAAAATCATACAATGACATCCCGCGCCCTTGGGTGGAGCGAGAGATATTATCAGACTTTTACTGACTAAAAAACCTGCCCTGTTCCTTCTTAGCCCTTTATACCGGGGCCGGATATTCCTTTCAGAAATCAATTCATGGCGCCAGTAGGTTTCGGCTCTGCTGGGCCTCTACGGTTTGCTGATAACTCCTGTGTTCTTCAGTTGGCTTGGCGTTCCAGGACTATGATATCCATTTCAGAAATTCCTCGTGGCCTTAGCGGGCATCGGCCCTATTGGGTCCCTACGATTTTGCTGACATCTCTGAACGTCATTATCTCCGGCATGATTAAGAAACCAAAATTCGACGACATGTGACATCTACCAATCCATACCAAGCCCGCGTGGTGGATTTCCTCACCATGGAAGTTTGAGTCGAAGCGATGAGAACGCTGACAATGTTATTATGCAATTACATAAAACCAAGCCTAATATTAAATTTATCCAACACACAACCCAACCAATAAACATTTAGTTTGCTTTTAACTGACCATCAAAGAGCGTGACATAACTCAAATTTTAAATAAACGCCAAATAGGGTGACAATCAAATCAAATTAGGCGAGACTGTACGTGAACGAGGGACGTGTAAATTGTGATGTAATTGCACCTATTACGGGCCCGTTGTCCGGCATTTCACAGGAGTGGGGCTACCCTGTAATTAGTGTGTCTGTCCATCTGTAATATGCCAGTTGTTTTAAAAAAAAGTACATAATTTTTAATGGAAGGCGTGTTTGAACTCTGACATGGCCGAGTGGTCTGTGTTTAGTGAACAGGGGTATACTTTGTTTTTAAATAAAGTGTTAATGTTTTGTTAATCGGTTTTGGGTTGTTCCACTCGATTTTCTTGAATGGGGCGAAAGATATTAATAGATATGTCACAGGATCAAATTGAGATTTAATGGATGAAATGGATGCTTTTACTTATTTTTTAGGGTTCCGTAATTTAGTCGGCAAAACGAAGACTTTATTGGATCACTCTATTGTTCGTTTGTTCATCTGTCCGTCTGTCCAGACCCTCTTTCTAATAAAGGCATCGATGTAGCATAGCTGAGCATCAGCCTTATAATGTTTAGGAGAGGGAATGGGCCGTAATTCATCACGCGGGCCCAATGAGGGCTATTGGATGTCACATATCTCCGAATTTTTGGTTCTAGGACATACCAGTTTCCTCACGATGTTTTCATTCATCGTTTTGAGAGCAATGGTGATCAAATAAATTACACAAAGTAATGCGCCTGGCTGGGTTTGAACCTACAACTCATAAGTCAGGGCCAATACCACTCGGCTACCACTGCTCTTTGACTGCAAACTAAAATTAATATGAAATACGCAGGCTTGCTCTTGAAGCTACCATTGGAGTGAGTAGTGAAAAAAATAAACTTTTCAACTGAACTCAAACTAAAGATAAGGCCGTTTATGTTTCGTTTACGGCCACGAATCATGCAAAATGAAAAAAAAAGAAAATTTGAATTTCGAATTAAAAAAAAGTAACTCGTAAGTATTCTATATAAAGACTGCGTTCATAAAAAATGACTAATGATTACAATTGCCGACAATTTACGTTTACATGACTGACCATCGCTCATCTAAAATTTTTTACCGCTTGAGATTAGTCATATGACAGGCTAGAACTTTTTACGCAACCTTTAAATCATAACTAAATTTTAGAAATCCTTTGTTTCAAGGAAAGTTTAATTTTATTAAATATCAGACTAGAGTTTTTAGAAATAAGGCTTTTTGTGCTGATACCTTTTTATTATTACGAAGGAATTTATCAAGTGATGCAGTGAATCTGAGTGTCACACTTTTACTGACTAAAACCCACCTGTGTTCCTTCAGTTGCCCTTTGTGGACCTGCGTCACGGTAACTCTTTAGCAGGCCTCGGCTTGCTCGTGGAAATTAGTGCGTCGTTGGCCCGGGTTTGTTCGTTGTCGGACTGCGAGTTAACCATTTCCCCGTCCGCAAGCCCGCGCCTGCGGTGACTTGGATTCGCCTCGATTAAATACTATTGAAATTATTGCAGTATAGTACCACCAATGCTAGGAATCGGTCCTCTATTTTGGAAAAAGTGGGCAAAAATACACCACAGGATCCCAGCGATAATCCAAGTAACCCACGGAAAATCGGGTTTCCAAATGTGACAGCATTGTTGGAGTAGTGGTTGAACATTTGACTACTAGGCTGCGTGTCACAACTGATTCCCGGACGGAATAGATAATAGATATTTCTATGGCCTACAGATAAGTGTTCCGTTTTTCTATTAAAATAAAAGTTAGTTAGTCTTTGGACCCTGCTCTTGACGATGTTTTATTCACCAATTTCCATGGCTTTAAAAAAATAAATAACTCAAAGCTATGTGCAAACTTACACCTACCTAATACATTCATTGTGCGTACAGCTAAGGAGTGGAATTCCCTGCCGGAGACTGTGTTTCCTGATGGCTACAACTCGAGAATCTTTAAGTCAAGAGTGAATAGGTTACTTCTAGGTAAGCGCGCTCCCTCATCGACCGCATCGTCGCTTTCCATCAGGTGTGATAGCGGTCAAGCGCGACCTATCAACAATAAAAAAAACTTGCTTGTTTGAAAGAAAGAAAGAAAAACATTTTTTTTTTGCGCGGTACATACCCTCTACTAATGCATTGATCACACGCACCGAGTAAATGGGTGACACAGTGCTCTCGGCCGAATATTCGGTACGTATAAACAAAGCGCGGAGTGCTCGGCCAAGCGTTTATCTCTACAACTCGCTTGCATCACTGTCTCGGCCGAGCAACATTTTACTCTCTCGCCCGTTAATTCGGTACGTGTGATCAAGGCGTAACAGCTCTTCATCCACTGGGACAGAAAAGCTCACATTAATAAACCGATCAAAAAAAAAAAAAAAACAAATAGTTTCACGCGCGTCCGCGTTGTCTCCATAAATCACAATTATTAGCTGTATCAGAGCTATTATTACTACAATGCGATGATTATCTAAATCGCTCTGCAATTATCACGTTAGTTTGTCACAACTAATATGTTAAAACGTTGCTTCTCATTAATTTAACCGCTCTGTAAATATTGAATGGGATTTCATTGCGTTATTTTGATGTAGCTGTTGTTTTTCTGGATGAATTTTGGGTTTCAGTGTGGTAAGATTATTGGTCTTGTTGTTGATTACTTCCTGATGTAGGTTCAAATTTTTATACACCGTAAATTTTAATTGTTTAAGGGCTGATTTCATCATTCAATATAAAAACTTAGTTCAACTAAACTGAGCTCAGCGTAATCTAGTTTAAAGACCCGTGTCGTAATCATGGGCGACAACAAAAGAATTGAAACCGAGTTTAGCGTAAACTAGGTTCAATTCATTGCGGTGAAACGCAAATGAATCTATAATCTCGATTAGTCGCTCAAACTGCGTTTTGTTTGAACGAATCGCGATTAGTTTATTGGTGAATTTGGCTCTTAGTCTCGTAGAACCTCCAGAAAAAAGAGTTTAAGTGGATGTGGACAGAGAACATTACTCGCAGAACAGATGGGCGATGTGGCCGAAAGGCTGTGGAGTGGCGACCACGTACCGAAAGACGACGCGTTGTAAGGCCACCTACAAGGTAAACTGATGAGCTGGCGAGAATCGCGGAAATCCGAAGGATGCGAGAGGCACAGGACCAGTCGTTACGGCAATTCTTGGGGGAGGCCTATGTCCAAAAGGGGACGTCTTTCGGCTGAAATGATGACGATGATGATAAGAGTAGTAACAAGTGGCAAGAACATAAAAATGATTTCCTTAAGCCCGGTACAATAATAAATAAATAATAATAAATCTTTATTTCCAGGTTTACAATTATACAGTCCAGATAGTATTCATATGTGGTTTGCAATACATACATGGAGAAAATTGTAAATTAACACACAAATAACACCACTGATACCCAAGCTAAGATTAAACTAAATATACAATACGCGACCTATAACTTGAACTAAAATGGCAATCGACCTTCAGTGCGCAGTAACAGATTTTTGGGTCTCAAGTGCGGGACAGCGGGGGGTGCAAGTAAACATAGTAACCAGTTCAACATATTTGCCGCGTACTATACGTTTGGGTGTTCTTACGATAGCACTGCTGAAAGTTACCTGTCCAACGCATGAGCTAGTGGATCACAGATCTGGTATCTTCAAGAGGCTATGGTCTCTGACTAAAGCAATGCCAATAAATGATCAGAAACGCACCTGGCTGGTTTTATTCACGTTTTATTACCCATACGTTGACAGTAGAACATCAATTGATTTCAACCTTTACATTATTATATTAAAAGGCACCCAAAACACGACCAATCTATAGTCCGTGGCCATTTTGGCCCGAAACACATCATTTAATTTGCTCCTAATTAAGGCAGGCCCACCATTATTACGGGCAACGGTAATATGTGCATTGAACGAACCTTTAACAAAATTTGCTACCTGATATAATATAGATACGGCATCGCAAACAGATTTTAATTAACTATGTTTTATAGCATAATAATTAGGCTGTGGTTTTCTTCCTAAACAACGTAAAGACAACACAGTGATAATAATTTTATCTTAGTCAACGAGTTCACGAAACTCTAACTCTTAAATTTTAAATATGGATCTGTATTTATTATAACTTAATACAGAATAATCAGCTCAGATTCAGGCATCCTCTCTGTCTAGAAGAGGGCGCGAGCCCAGTGCGTGTTGATGGATCTCACATGTCTTCGTATCTATTGTTCTAGGACATGATAATTTTATCACAATATTTAGTTCACCATTTTGAGTAATGATGAAATAAATTACACTAAGTGCTTGTCATAGTTTGTAACTACGACGTACACAAAAAAAAACAAAAAAAATAGTGAAACCAAAAATTTACAACTTGTAGGTATTCTTTTGTAGAAATGAAGCCAATCACATTTAATAAAGAAACTCCAGGATGAAGCATTTGTAGGACAAATGTTATCAATGCTCTCCAATCGTTGGTCTATCTGCCAAGGGACACTCTGCCAAGATGTCACATATTGGCACGATAATGACGCCAAGATCTCACGGCTTTTACATTCCTAGTTTTGGTGTTATATCCGAAAAGATTAGGGCTTGTTTACGGAAACGAGGCAAGTTGCGCGGTGCGTTGGGCGGTTGTCGTACATTGCCATATGTTTACGTTCGCGCGTGCGATGACGCGGCCCGCTGCTGCAACAAACGCCAAACGCGCCGCTACTCCGTAAACACGGCGTTAGAGTTACTGCATACATTAAAGATACAGTATCATTAATGATACTATAATTCTATACAGCAGTAGGTATGTCTATTGTTATAATGATAGTCTTGTTGACGGAAATACCAAAATTGTCATGACACGTGTATGCTTATAATGTTTGAGAAACGCTCTCAAATTCTCATAAATCTGATGAATTCGATCGAATTTTTATAAAACTTTAACCAAACTGGAATAACATTTTTTTTAAAAGCAAAAACATACAGACGAATTGAGAACCCCATCTTTTTTTGAAGTCAATTAAAAATGTTTTGTACAAAATAGGATGAAAATAGAATGACACAAGAGTGAGATTGGCACAAAAACAGAGATGTCTATGCCCAGCAGTGGATAAAGTGGAAATGTGGATCTAATCGGGTCAGATAGTAGTCTTTGGGCTGATTTTTTAGGATCCTCGCAGTTGCTTGTTGGTTTCTGTATATCACGAAGACTGTTCCAATACATCTAATATCCTCTGCAGAAGCAAGCCACTCCCAGCATATGCCTTATCCAGGCATCGATCATGATCCCTGTGTTACAGCATTATTGAGCGACGGAACACTATCGGACTAACCGAGTTAATTACTACGCAGATTGATATGTCCTCATAGGCTGCTGTTTGTAGTGGTTGCCTGATAATGCAGCTAACTTAACCTATAGGTACGTGGACCAGCTAGATTCTTTGAAGGTAGAGGAATACCTAAAGCTGCCTTTATATTGTCTAGAATAACAGCGTATTGGTAGAATTAGAATTTACCAGTTCTTTACTGAAGCTGATCTTTTTTTTCAATTGATGTAAATTAGTGCTTGATTGCGATCGCACGTGATGGTAAGCAGTGATACAATCTTTGATGATAAAGTGCACAATTTTATTAAAGCCCTATTCACTCAAGCCTTGAAAACACCTCAATTATAATCGATATAAGTCCTTCCAAGTACGTGGTATAAACGATGAGGCGAAACGCTTAGTCTGGACTTTAGAAGTTTCAACAACGTAAGTGTCGATATTCACCGTATGTCAAGTTGTCTGATAGTAGAAAGGATGTAGCGGAATCAAGTCATGCAATTCCTGCGCAATTTCTCCAAAATGCATCCTGTAAAATACAGAAAGGCTGGCTACTCTACGCTTGTGCTTAAGGCTTTGTAGATTGAACTTAACCAAATCTGGATCACCAATTAGCCTCTTTTCTTATATTATACCTACTTCAAATGACCCAACAGAACAGTGGTTTTTGTCTAAGCTGTGAACTGTCAAACGTACAAACGTTTTTACAGCCGTAGTTGTCTGAAATTTGCCAATTTTCTAGGCAATTTTCTTAATTATTTTTTTTCTGCAAGAATCTTCTACAAACAATTAGAAATCAGTAAAGTAAATCTCAAGTTAAGAGTCAATCTATATTTTTAAATCAACAATTGTGTAAAAAATTAATAATTCTAACGAGAACAACTGCAGAAGATTCACACACACATATAATGGAAACAAGAAGAAAAGAACAGAAAAATTTGTATAATTTTTAGCAATAATACAATTTATATTCCGAAAAAGTATCAATTCATTAAATTAGAAAAAGTATAAAAAGTTCCACGTGTCCCCAAAGGTAAAAAACGAAACTAGAAAAGGTTTTTCTTTTATACAATTTAAGTAAAATTGAAATGAATTAATTAATCTACCTTCAACAAGTTGAGATTAAGGTATAATGTATATATTTTTACGTACAAAATAATATAGATTGGCTCCAAAGGTCGACTTTAAAGGGTGACCGTGATTAGTGACGTATAAAATATTAATATATATTCATATATTTTTCTTTTTTATATGATATTAAATAACAGTTATCGAAAAGAGCAAGTATTGTAATGCAAAATATAATACTATTTGATTATAAAATAATAATGAATGTATATATTTGATATTTGGAGCATAAAAACAAGCAATGTATTTTATTTTAACAGACTACCTTTTTTATTTACGATAGTTCACGTTCTAACATTCAGAAAATTATGACAAAAAGTTAATTTTATTATTAAGGGTATATAAATAAGCTTAAGGCACGAGTAAAAGCGTTATTCTTGCAATCAAAGGTAACCGTAACATATTATAAAACCAAGTTTTTCACAACGTTTATCTGTCTGTATGAACGTAATAGAATTAGAAACTACAGAGTGGATTTTCAAGTAGAAATTCTCTAATAATGATAATTATTTATTTGCCTGAATATAGGTATAAAAACCAGTATGATTTTAATGTTAATGAGATCCATTTACATTCTACCATTGCATTATGGTGTGCAAATATTTAATAGAGAGAGTGATGCATGAGGAAGGTTAAAATGTACAAAATATGGATGTTATATGTAGTAAAGAAAGAAAAGTCGAGAATCCGAAAAGACTTGTAACATCCGTGAGAGATAGAGGGCGGAGAGGGCGCTACTACTAAATATAGACAAACTTAAAAATGTTTTGATTTCAATTTTTATAATATTTTATCGATGTTTCACGTTCGGTTACATCTCTATTCGGTCAAAGCTAACACAAATTAAGGGAGGTCAAAACTCAGGTTAATCTCTTAATACGAACCCAAATCATTCATTTTACATCAAAGCCTTGTGCTATACGGACTGCATTAAAAAAAAAAAAAACAAAACACCTAATTATCTCTGGCAGTAATTAAGAAAGAAATATTTTTGACAGAACAAAAGCTCGCAATTTTACATTGAACAATAAAAATAATTCTGTCCAAGATTTTTGCACAATATGCTTAGAATTAGAGGAAAGTCGGGAACAATGTTATCTTGAGCAAAAAAGTTCAATTTGGGGAGAAAGGGCTGTGAAGGCGAGAAATGATGTTCTTAATGAAGTTTATTATTTCCATTATTAAACTTGAAAAGTACTGTAATGCAAACATGGAAATGATTTTTCTCGGTGCAATCTATTTTAGGGCAATAGTAAAATTGTGCTATGCTTAGCAACACCTTCACAACATTTATTAATGTATTTTTAGGGTTCCGTACCAAAAGGAAAAACGGAACCCCTATAGGATCACTTTGTTGACCGTCTGTCTGTCTGTCAAAACCCTTTATCTTGGGAACGCGTGGAGGTATCGAGTTGAAATTAAAACCATATACTCAAGTCCGCAGTCCCTTGAAGCTGTGAAAAAATTAAACTTCTAAGTTAAAGAAAAAAGATTATTTCGACACTCTCAAGGGAATCTAAATTCATAGGGTATTTCTCGATGACCTAGAAACTTGAAATTTTGCATGGAGCAAGGTCTTATAGCACAAATATAGGAAAACGTTTGAAAACCCTAAATTTTTAGTTAAATCACAATAAAAAAACTTTTTTTCGATTCGTAAAATTTTCGAGACTCGATTCGGGAATTGAACTATTGGCATAAGTTAGTTTGTACGGAACCCTCAGTGTGCGAGTCCAACTCGCACTTGCCCAGTTTATTGTTGATAGGCTTGCGCTTAACCCACTATCTAACCCCCCTTAGCCAAGTTACAATCGTTACGTTTAGTGTGAGTGCTTAAAGTTGACCACGCCCCCAATTCCTTTGTTGAGATGACGTCAATATAAAGGAATTGGGGGCATGGTCAGCTCCAAGCGTTCACGTTAAATGAAACGATTGTAGCTTGGCTAGGGGGCTGATCAGCTGATCGAATGCGAAATGGTGGTGATGGAAGATGTGGTCGACAATGGAGCACTCTTGTTGAGAAGTAACCTATTCACTCTTGAATTAAAGATGCTGTATTAATGATGACGTTCAGGAAACACAGACACCGACATGGAATTCCACTCCTTTGCTGTACGCACAATATATGTAATGTATTTATTAATAAAACTTATAGTGATAGACAACTGATACTTTTGTGGAATGCGCTTCCTCTCGATATCAGGACAACTATCAGAATGCATTTAACGGAAGCTGCGGAATTATTTTCTACACTAATAGCAGAGTGGTCTAAAAACCCCATTCCTTTTCCTTATATAATCTGTATTTTATTTATGTACCTATATAACAAAGTAACAACAACTAACAACAACAACTTAATTGTGTAACATAATATAATATGTATTGTGTTTTATGAAGGTATACACCGTTCAATTTTGGTCGTTTTAATCCCGCCGAGGTTCGATTCAGAACATGAGACATTGTCGATTTATAAAGATAAAATTAAAAAATAAAGAACTTTTTTTCTAAAACTTGAGTTAATATACGCATGTACAAAATTAATTTCTTTTAAGTAAACGAGTCAATGACCTTGTAGGTATTTGTCGGTCGTTGCGTACTAACAACCTACAGTTCATTGGCCTACCTCAGCAGACGTTTACTTGAATAAAAATAATTTCGTGCATGCGTAAATTAATTTGAGTTTAAAAAAAAATACTTTATTTTTTTAATTTTCTCTTTACAAATCGATTGTGTTCTATGTACCGAATCGATCCTCCGTGGGATTAAAACGACTAAAATTTAACGGTATATAAATCTCAGAAACTACATCACCTTAAAACATAAAATTTGGCAGGTAGGTTTCTTATGGGAAGTAAAAATCCGCTAAGAATGGATTTTACGAAACTCTAATATTTGAGTACCACTACTACCAAACTTGTTCATACAAAAGTAGACTCTAAACATCGGAATTATGGCCTATAGTGGCGTGGATGTGAGAGGACACCGGTGTCCGTTCAAGCTGGGGGTTAGAAATTTGTAGGGAGAAACCGACTTTCACTTGGGCGAAGCCGCTGGCTGAAGCTAGCGTATTATATATCTATGCTTATCTATAGTTTGTGATTACTTTGCTAGCAGTACAACGAGATTATACCTTGTATTATTTTAAGTTCTTAATTCTTTTTTGTTCCTCTAGTAATTTTTCGCTGTCTGGTGCATGGTAGATATGACGACATAGATCAGATGGCGGTCTTGTCACTGTCAGCGATAAGACCACCCGCGTGGTCGATTTGACTGGCCTGTTGGTCTAGTGGTTAGTGGTCATAACTGCTATGACGGAGGTCGTAGGTTCGATTCCCACCCAGGACAAATGTTTGCGTGATGAGCACGATTATTTGTTCTGTGTCTGGGTGTAGTTTATCTATAATATGTGTGTATTTAGAAATATATAAGTATGTTTATCAGTTGTCTAGTACTCATAACACAAGCTCTGCTTAGCTTGGGACTAGACGGCGTTGTGTGATAATTGTTGAATATTATTATTATTATTAACGGCCCATTCTATCTCCTAGAGAGCAGGCCTGAACTGAGAACCAGCAGTGGGTACATTATGAGGTTAATTATACTATTGCTTTTTTCCACAGTCTAACATATGGCTTAACGTTAGAAAAACTTCATGATGCTTATAGGATTTCTACTAATAATAATGTAATCATAACCCACGCCTCAAAGCATCTCTATCTAACTTAGATTGTAATAATTAAACCCAGTATACACCATATACAATACACTTCGTAAACCCAAAGTTTCGGCGATGTAATATCTAAAGTTGCGGGTCTTGGAACTTGTAACCTGCGTACAACCGTAAAACTGAATACTACAAACTATACAACCTCAGTTATTATTGATTTTGGAACAACCGCAAAACAGACGGAGACAGAAGGATGACTCCTGTTTTTGAAGAAGATCATCAAATAACTGCTCTCGTTTTGGGTGAAGAGAGAGAGTGTGTTAGATTTTTACAATATTTTTAATCAGACTCAAAGCGTCATGTTTTTCACCTATAGTAGGTATATTCATCTCTATTTTACTATTATTAAGGTACCAATAAACAGCACGATAAGCGCCTTCACTATTTGAGCGTACCGGTTGGCTGCAGGATTGTTCCAAAGAGTCACCGTGGAAATGGAACGAAAAACGCAAGTTAAGGAATACGGGTGCGTTTTAGTCAGTACTCGTAAAAGTCTGATACTCCGTCCCGTTTTGTCCAGAGCAGAAAGAACTATTTCAAGATTTCCCATCACTTCAAAAAAAGTGGAGATACTATACCACACATGTGTGTTCGCTAACAGGTACTTTCTGCCCCTTTTTTGTCATAGTCATATGGTTATGCCCAGCAAGGAACTTTCGGTGGAAATTAGTGATCGTGAAGCTCTAATTTCACTTTTATGCATTTTGTCTCAATAACTACGTTACTGAATCCATTTGTATTATAGCATACATCAAAATAACTTTGATGAGAACAGTGGTGGCCGAGTGGTAAGTGGTAAGTTTGCGGGTTCAAACCCGGCCAAGCGCATTATTACCCGACTGCGCCAGAAGGAGGGTTATGTTTTTCGAGAGTATGTATGTATGTATGTATGTATGTATGTATGTATGTATGTATGTATGTATAATTGTTTGGCACGCTCTGCAGCCTGAACGGCTTGATGGATTTTAGCTTGAGAGGTGTCGTTAGATTCGTATTTACTATGAGAGTAACACTGGGTATATCAAAATAAAAAAAAACAATATGTCGGATTTTTGGCGCCAAATTCAAATATTTGGCATGGTCTGTGGCCTGAACGGCTCGATGGATTTTAGTTTGCGAGGTGTTGTTAGATTTGTAATTACTGTGAAAGTGATATCGTAAAAAAATAAAACTAAAAAAGTAAAAAATAAAAAATGGTAATTTAAAAAACTAAAAAACCCGACTGCTTTTCTGAGTATTCATGAAAAATCAAAATCAAAATCAACTCTTTTATTTCAAATAGACCATTTACAGGCACTTTTGAATAGTCAAAATGTCGGTCAGTCAAAAAAAAAGTGAAGCTAAATTGCACGTTCCAAAGCGTAGATCTCTATGGAGAAGAACGTGCAAGAAATTCCATGGACACTCTTTTAAAATCATTTTAAGTGTTACAATAATCTTGGTTACATATTTCTTGTCGCTACAATTATGTGAGCACCATGTAGAAAAGTAGTGAGAAAAAAAAAAAAACTAACTAAAAATAGAAATTGAATTAAGCCACTGGCAGCAAAGAGATGACCAGTCTCAACTGACGGCGCCCGTTCACGAGCATGACGCGTGCCTCAACCCCACTCTGCTCAACCATTATGAAGGGAACAGAATGACTCAATAACACGCGCCACCATCAGCAAGACATTTGAGTGAGAATGACAAACTCTCAACTGCCATGCTCATTTAAGTCAAACAAATTGTAACCTAGTAAAAAGCCCTAAAACAAGAAAGTCGTTGTAGCAATCGGGACCCATTCTAGAAAGTCAGCCGTCTAGTCAGTAGATCTATGATGTAATGGGTCCCGACTGCTACAACGACTTTCTTGTTTTAGGGCTTTTTCATGAATACTCAGAAAAGCAGTCGGGTTTTTTAGTTTTTTAAATTACCATTTTTTATTTTGTGTAATTTATTTGATCACCACTGCTCTCAAAACGGTGAAGGAAAACATCGTGAGGAAACCGGCATGTCCTAGAACCAAAAATTCAAAGACATGTGACCACCACCAACCAGCACTGGGCCTGCGTGGTGGATTATGGCCCATTCTCTCTCTTAGAGAGGAGGCTAAGTCCCAGCAGTGGGAATATTAAAAGGCTGATGATTGTGATGATGAAAATTATCTCCTAAATCGTAAACTACTAAAGAAGAATGGTAGCCGTTAGGTGTCGAATTCTATCACATTAATCAGTGCTACTACAGTGTTTGAATGGTGACGCAAAGTATGAAGAAGAGAAGTGACAGTACGACAGGGTTTACCCTTCGGGACTAAGTGCTCAAAGCCTTCACGAAGGTACTGAGGAGTTTCAGGATTGCGCAGGATAGGGTAGAGGAGAGACAGGATAAAGGTATCATGTCATTGCCAAATCGGCAGCCAGATTATAAAATGAATTCTATTGTATTGAATAATTCTACAGTTTTCAAAAGAAGTCCACCTTCTGAGCACCTAACTATTTTGTGGGACCAAGTTCAGCGTGTGATCTTCCCGCTTAATAACATTGTTAATGTTTGATGGAACTTGATAGGTCGAACAATGAGTTCCTTACTCGTAATGCCATTGGAATGATTATCAAGCATGAGAATTTTAGGGGCATTGATTTGTCTTGAAAAGGGGGAAAATGTATATTGGTGAGGTGATGTCCTCGGGGAAATGGGAAAAGAGCGGTGGTGGCCGAGTGATAACGGCCCCGACTTATAAGTTGTAGGTCACGGTTTCAAACCCGGTCAGGCGCATTACTTTGTGTAATTTATTTCATCACCACTGCTCTCAAAACGGTGAAGGAAAACATCATGAAGAAACCGGCTTGTCCTAGAACCAAAAATTCGAAGACATGTGACATTCACCAATCCGCACTGGGCCCGCGTGGTGGATTGCAGCCCATTCCCTCTCTTAGAGAGGAGGCCTGAGTTCCAACAGTGGGAACATTAAAAGGCTGATGATGATGATGATGTCCTCAGTACTATCTTTCAAAGAGGTCGTAAATAGCATAAAACTTAAAAAAAAAAAACAAATTGAAAAACGAGCCATTTGAAAACGTGACAAAGCGACCCATACACAAAACAAGTTATGAAGATATATGAACTGCAGCGGTAACATCTTGCTTAAACTGCAAACATTAAACAGGACTATCTAGTTTCTAGATAAACTGGGTAATCTTTCACAATTTATGCGTGATTGTAATCTAGTCATCTTCCAGAAGCAAAATACTTCATGTTTATATTATAATAACAAGTTCCTTGTTTAATCGAATAGGATTTTTATGGTGGGAAATAATCAAATGATTTCTTCTGTTCAAGGGTGGGGGGAGAAGGCGTATCAGACTTGAATTGACTAAAAACTCGCTTTTTACTCTAATAACTTTTTCTCGACTCGGGTTCTATTCCTATTGGATGACCGGACGGCAAGCTACCCATTGGTTATCGTCCGTTAACTTGTTCCTACGGTGAACTACACTGTTCACCGTAGGAACAAGTTATAACTTTTACGTGTAAAAAGTAAAAAAATACGGCGATATGTATATAAAAAAACAATTTGCCATTCGGGAATAAGTTATTTTTAGTAAGTCACTGCAGTCATTAGAAAATAAAAATAATATAGAACTAGAATATCAGAAAATACTTTGTTCAGTCAAATTGTCAATAAGCTTAACTTGATAAATAATTAACGTGTTTTAGGACATATGGAACTAGTGATTTTCGTAATTTGTTTGAACTCGCATACTGACAATATTGATGTAGCTATTTGTTTGACAAGCATTGTAAGGTATAACTCTAAAATGGCAGAAATTGTTTAGATTGAAGACACGGCTGCTGCGATGCATGTCGCAGGTTCGAATCAGCGTGGAAAACTAATATTTGAATATTTGTATGGCAATATATTTAAAATTTAAAAATCTATGTTAGACGTGAGTAAACAACACACAGTCAAAACACAAATCCGGCTAAATATTAAAGTAAGACATCATAGAGCACCTTCCAAGATTTGCTCGACGGTGCACACAATCACAACAAGAAAACCGCATTACACTTTTATAAAAATGACGCTATCACCGCGCCCGTCCCTCCGACAAGGTGTTGGGGTACAAATAATTTATCGTCTCCAAGCCACAGACAACATAAGCCGGGAGAAAAATAAGCAAACTACCCACTTAAAAAGACGTAACATTTCTTACGGAACCCGCGGTTACGAAAGAGAACCTTGTGTCAACGTTCCAAATTCAAAAATCAACCCGCCTCTTGCGACTATCGGTCTTTTTTACCCTACAGAATCATAGTTTTCTTTCTACAAAGGGGTATAAATTTCGAGTTGGAGCGGGGAGTCGAGTCGACCTTATTTAATTTCATAATAAATTGCAATAATTGCATTAGCGAAGCGGGGAAGAATAAATCAAGTGATATGAAAGATTTTCCTTGAAGAACACTTCTGTCGAATTATGAAATTTGTTGTGGTTAATGTTTTAAAAGGCTCTTGTAATAAATAATGGAAAATGTTTTTTCTTTATTTTTGTAAGCAAAAGGGTTTCGAAATTGAAATTTATGAAACGCAACATAGTAAGTGAAATGGTGATTTTATTTAAATAGATACTTTAGGGTTTGAATGTCTGTTTTGAAAAACTTTTCATATCTTGAAAGAATCACGTGCCGAGCATCTAGATAGAGAATCAAAACACAATTTTAACAAAAGATATATTTCGTGTCAAGAAAAGGTTAGTGAAAAGTTCGCTCCACTAAAGCCTTTGCAAATGCACAAAAGCAATGGGCCAACTTGACTAGCATACAAATTCACTTAAGACATTTTCTCGAAACAGGTTCTAATAAAATTAACATAAAATTCCGCAGCAGACTTCTAACCCTGTAATTACATCCATATATCTCTTCACGACGAATAACAGACTAGCATTGTTCAACCCCCCGGGAGTGTATTATCGGCCCAAAGTACCCCTGGACTTATGAAGATTCGATTAAGCCAGCGTTAGATTAAACCAACCCTGATTACGAGTGAACATGGAAAAACAATTACGGAGAATACTAAAACAATGACATAATATAAAGTTTGTCTTTGTTTTCTGTATCTTAACGTTCGCTGCGGTGGGCGGGTCTGTGAGACCCGGGGTAGCTCTAGTGCCTCGGTGAAAATATGCACGGCATTTTGAGGGTTGAACGTTTAAGCCGTTACAGTAGAATTTATAGTTTTTAGATAAAGTGTAATGGAGAATAACTTAGTTTAAATGCTGAAAAGTTTTTCTGCGATTGTATGGAGTTATGAGAATACTTATTTTTTATTACGGTTCTCTAGGTCTATGCATAGCGGTTTCAAGATATTGGCATTTCGAACTACCAAAAAGAATGCAGTGTAAAGATAAGTAATCTGATATCATTCCCTTGTTGATAATTTTCCAAGTCTTCGCCTTGATTATTTTTCAACGGCTTTATTTTTATTAAATTGAGCTGGTTTGGTAATTAACCAAAT
The DNA here is from genome assembly GCA_958295575.1 of Leucania comma. Classification (NCBI taxonomy): domain Eukaryota; kingdom Metazoa; phylum Arthropoda; class Insecta; order Lepidoptera; family Noctuidae; genus Leucania; species Leucania comma. The sequence goes on along the minus strand of OY282467.1, from coordinate 21,554,070 downwards.
AATTTATACTTAATATTATTAAGTTGAAGAGTTTTTTTGAACGCAATAATCTCAGGAACTACTGTTTCGAATTGAACATTCTTTGTAGTGTTGTATAGCCCATTTATTGAGGAAAGCTATGGGTCATACAACATCAGACTGCAACTCAAGAGAATATGAAATAAGGTAAGGTAATAAGGGTATGAATAAAATGTATTTACTTTATATATGTTAGTCTGTAAGGTATATATCTAGGGTCCAAGATGCCTGAGAATAAATTATTTATTATTATTATTATTTTATTAAAGGAACACACAAGTAACAAACAACGCGGGTAAAAGCGCGAGGGACAGCTATTATAAGATATATTTTAAATAGGGATATAAATCCATGCATCAGTGGTAGTCAGTGTAATTCAACGTTACCTGAAGGCATAATACGAATGAAAAATTAAAAGAATATAAAATCTCACGAACATGTTAAATAACTATAAATATATCCAACATAGCATAGCTATAAAACAAAAGATACCCAATCAACGTACTAAGTTAAAAAGTAAAACACAATAAAAATGTCAATAATTAACAAATGATGCTATGAATCACGGTGAAATATGAATATGGAGCAGATAGTAAAAACCGGCCAAGTGCGAGTCGGACTCGCTCACGAAAGGTTCTATACTGACCGTATAAAAAGACGACCATATTTTTTTGTTATAGTGGTAACAGAAATACATCATTTGTGAAAATTTCAACTGTCTAGCTATAACGGTTCATGAAATATAGCCTGGTGATAGACAGACGGACACCAAAATCATAGCAAAATGGCAAAAAAAAAACACCTGTGTTATATGGAAGCCCCAATTAAATATTAATTTTATTCTATTTTTAGTGTTTGTTGTTATAGCGGCACCACAAATACATCATCTGTGAAAAATTCAACTGTCTAGCTATCACGGTTCATGAGATACAGCCTGGTGAGAAAAAGACGGATAGCGGAGTCATAGCAATAATATCCCGTTTTTATCTATTGAGCACAGAACCCTAAAAATACCTCGGGATTTTAATGAGTACAGAGTTAATGACAATCGTCGTTAAATAAAAAGAGATAGTGTATTGACTACAGTATGAGCCTTTATTGAGATAAAGGCGTGTTCAGCTGTTGTAAGTTGATAAATGATCAAGTGATTGAGCAAGTTTGAACTGTAACCAATTTTAATATTACTTGTAAAATATATGCACGGAACGGACAACAAAAAAGCTCTGATAAAATGAAATAAAGTTTTATATTTTATTAAAAATGCCTCAATACATATTTTATTAATAATATCAATTTCAGGCTTATTGGTTTACTTTGTTATTTACCTATCAGGATTTTAATAACAATTAACGTAGTTGTCTATGTTATTAAAAAATTCGATGAGTCTTATTAGACTCATCGAATTTTTTATTTTTTATTTATTAAACATCTGCATAAAATATAACCTTAAAATAGCCACTATAGGAGTAAGCTTGCAAACTATAAGCAGTTGATAACTTCCTCGAGCCGTCCGGTAACCGCCCGGACTGAGCCCGAGTTGTTGACAGCAAGTAGTTATCTACCCTCGCCTCAAAGAGATGTAGCAAATCCGTAGGGGCCCAGCAGGTCCAAAGCCTATTGAGGCCATGGGTTTACTACCGAACGGCAAACCCATGATCCTGGAACTCAAAGGGCAAAGTAGGAGCGTAAGTGTGGTTTTAGTCAGCAAATGTCTAACACAGCCTCCCACTCTCTAATGTGTGAGAATTCATTAGATAAAAAACCTTAGCAGCTAGCTAACATAACATTTCAAAAAGTTATTCAAAGCGACGAAATCAGTTGTAAAATAATGATAAAGTTTTCTAAACTAGAGCTGTCTAAACCCAACTTTAACGCATTGTTTAGTTCCTAACACTAAATAACAGAGAAGTGAAACATTGGCCGGAGCGCGTTAAATTATGAGTTATGGATATCAGCTTTCGACAAGTAAACATTCCGGTCGACTCGCTCGAGCAACTAGCCCCATGTAGCCACAAAGTTTGTTTTAATTTCTGGATGTAATTTTTTATTTTTTTATTACAGTAAATTGATGTTTTGTTTATTGTAAAATTTTAATATTATCACATCATTTCACTTTTCAATACAGATGGAAGTTGACAGACCATTCTATTATTTTTTAAATTTCAATTTCAATGTATTGAAAAATGTAATTATAAAGTAAAATAAATAATTTGACAGTCCTATTAGTAATGAGTTATAGATATAGAAGGATGATTAATAACGGTAAGAGGTATTCAAGGTTCTGGACAAAGTGAAACTTGAACTTTTTGACAATCGTTACCACACTGTTATTATGAAGGTGAAAGTTTGTATATGTGTACACGTTTGTTATTCCTTCACACTAAAACGTCTGAATAGATTTAGATGAAATTTTGTAGAGGGGTAGGTGGTGGCTTGGAATATAGGATATTTTTTTTATCCCGGGAGTTTGTTCACTTTAATTTAATTGCAGAAATTAAAAATAAAATAGTTAAATTTTACGGGATTATTTATCATGTAATAATAACCACATAATGTACCCTGATTATCCTGCCTAGACGCCCTACCGTACAAAAGTTAATCGCCTAACAAAATCCTCAAATGACGTTCGATCGTCAGTGCAAGTCAATTGTCACGTACTTCCTTGTACATTGTGCTTAACAAAATGTTAGTTAAACGAGCAAACAGTACACTGCCTATAAAGCGAGTTCAATAACTGGCCGCCCGTTACACCATCGTGAATGGCCGGGCGTCGTGCATCAACTGGATACTGCCACGCATACTAATCCACCCTCATACTGTGTTACATTGACTAGTCGGTACTAGAAGAGGCAGTGGAGTACCTAACTATATCAAATGAGGCCCCTGGCAAATTCATTGGATAGGGCTTCAGAAAAGTCTACATGTTGTGATTTAGTTTTAATAAATTTTGTAAAATAGGTTTTTTTATGGTAGGTAAAATCATCCAATGACAAATCCCGCCCTTGGGCGGAGCGGGAAGTAGTAAAACCTACCCCGTTCCTTCGTTGCCTATCGTGCTGGGGCCAGGTATTCCTTTCGGAAGCTGACCCATGACCCCAGCAGGTTTCGACCCTGCCTGCCTGCAACTAGCAGGCTGGGCCTCTACGGTTTGCTTCTCCTGTTATGTCAGACTTTTACTGACTCAAACTCTGTGTCTTTCACTTGCCTTTTGCGTTATAGGGCAATGGTCACATTTTCAAACTTTAGCTTTACAAAGCCTTATAGTTATTACATAAAAAAAAATCATTTATTGGGCATAAACATAATAATTTTGAAGATAATAAATAGGTTTAGCAAACTAAATACAGTAGGTATGATTGACAGCCTATATTGTGACAAATATTTTATTTATATTTTGACTTAATTGAAGGAAGTTTATATCATCTCTATTTGAATAGATTGCCTACTTTTGTTTCAGTCTACTAATAATTAAGTGGCTGCCACATCCAGTCGAAAATAATCAAATCCACGGATAAAAAGGTCGTATGTTTCAACCATTGTTCTTGTAACTTGATAATCGATTTATCGAAAAATATCTTCGACTGTGGGCGTCCACACTCGATACCTATCAGTGTGATCTCAGCGGGTTCCTTTGACTCCTAAGAAATCGAAATAGTAAATGTTTGTGTGTAAATGTGATTGTATACTGTTGTGAAAGTTCTCGTATTGTTTGGTTTCTTAGATGGTTAGTTCGTTTCAACGTTGATAAAAGCTTGAACGTACGTTATGTGAAGAAAATATACCTAAAGCTCCTACTGTGTTTTTTTATGATACACCATTTATGACATCTCCGCGCCCTTAGGTGGAGCGGGAGATAGTGTCTGACTTTTACTGAATCAAAACCCACTCCTATTCCTTTGTTGCCTTTGATACTAGGGCCGAATCTTCCTTTCAGAAGCAGACCCTTGGCTTCATCTCGTACTATTTATTTATTTATTTATTTATTTAAACTTCATGTACAGTAGTGGTACATAGGCGGACTTAATGCAACAAGGCATTCTCTACCAGTCAACCTTTGGGTTAAAAAAGAAAACACTGTGGTAGGTTTGCACAATAAATAAATAACAAATATTTCAAAATATACTAGCGAAAGTCAATTAATCACACTAATATTATAAAAGCGAAGAAAAATTGTATCCATGTTTGTTACTAACGTATGCTGAAAGGTGTGATCTGATTTAGATGAAACTTGGTACCTGGAATAGTACATTGGATTACAAAAAAAAAAAAAAAAAAAAAAAAAAAAAAAAAAAAAAAAAAAAAAAACATTGGATAGATCAAATGGTATGTTCCCTTGAAAAAATTTACTATATTTACGCGGACGAAGCCGCAGACAAAAATTAGGTGCCATATTCCGTAAGCACTAATAAAATGGCCATTTATCTTGAAGTTCTTGTCAGTGTAAAGTTGTTAATATGTAATTTATATTTTTTCTAGGTAATAGGAATTAAGGATTTATTTATATAGCGGCTGCCGAACTAGTGACGCGCGGGGTTGCGACATCGACAGCATCAGAGGATCCGACAGTCAGGATTCGAATGAGAAATGAAAGAGTCCGAGGCCATGTAGGTACTTTCGTGGCCCTCGTTATACGCTACCACCAGGGTCATTGTAGTTTTTTTTATTAAATTTTAAAACATGTCGGTTTGAAATAAAATTAAAGAAACAAAACCTCAAATGATTTAATACAGAAGTACACGCTCGCAACCTTTTAATTAAATATCTAATAAAATCTCGGTTTTAACCTTTCAATTCAAATAAAACTAGTAATTAAACAAGATTTTAATTACAATTCACTAAATAAGATTTATAATTTTCTTTTATTCTATTAACAAATCTTCAGTTCTCCGTTAAACCTGTCAATAACTTAATATTTCATCTAGAAATTTAGTTAAGTAAGTGTAATTGTAAGATATTAATAGAGGCATTCGGCCAAGCGTAACAAGGGTACGAAGTATAAACTTACTACACGTTTGAATTATAAGTTTTCGGAGACTACACTCATGGTTACATTTCGAAATTATGAAATTAAGTTACATAAAATCCTTTTCGACCTCAACAAACACACAGTTTAATTTTTGAATATTACAGTTTTAGAGTAAAGATACATGTACTGGTAAACGTCTGTGTACTAAGTACAAAATAATTAACAAAAGAAAAATAATGAGGGTAGATAAAACATTTAAAAACAGCACGTATGATGAAAGAGATTTTCTAGAAACAAGCGTCACCTATTTTTTTTGTTCCTTCTTCTTATTTCTTTAGATTCCAGGTATTAGGTCCATTTGGACCTAATACCTGGTGAGGATCGTGAAAATCAGATTGATCAAGACGTCAAACAAAACAAAAAAGCGTGTCCAAAATATAGACAATAAAAGAAAACGGATACAATTTAATTAAATCCAAGTTGTGCGCCGCATCTAGGTATTTCATTTAGCTTATACCGTGACGCTGGGCAAATCCAGCAATATATGGTGCTGATTATCAGCAACCACCGTTCTAGTGACACTGGCGTCCTTTACGTGTAAATGATGAAGATAGTGATGGTGTGTTCTATAAACAAAAAATAGACTATAAAATTTTTGTTTATAACGTTACAAATAACAATAAGTATCATTCAGTTCAAAATAACAATCAACTTTTCCTTCGGCTAGTCAGAAAAACGAAAACAGCAATTTTCCTGTTCCTTTTATCAAGATAATCTCACTCAGTCCCATTAAACAATCATGTGTTATCCATTTGATGTTATAGTATAAAGTAAACTAAATATAGCGACGAGCAAATGACAAATAAATTCATGACACGAATTTGAGCTTGTATGACTAGTAAGCGATGCTAAAACATTTAAATGAACTATTTATATTCTAGATGTAACGCGAATTATTCATTAACGCTAGATATATTACACGGACAAATGATACGTAGTGAATTTTATTCACCCGAGCCGATTTTCTTTGTAGATTAATATGGATTATCAAGAAATATAGTAAGTTTTATGTACCGATAGCAATTTGCATCACCTATGTCTTATGAGTAAAGGAGTTTGCCTAGTATATCGTATCGTACTATTACCGTGCTATGAACTTATCAAGGACGAAAAGAAACTGGACAGGCTCTATAATTATTATACTCACTAACTGACCCAGCAATCGTTTTTCTACCATATGCATAGCATCAGCCTTATAATGTTCCCACTACTGGAACTCAAGTCTCCTCTCTAGGTGACGAAATAGGCCGTAATCTACCACGCGGGTCCAGTGCGGGTTGGATGTCACATGTCTTCGAGTTTTCGGTTTTAGAACATGCCGGTTTCCTCACGATGTTTTTTCCTTTTGGAATTACTCTGTAGCAGTCTGGAACTTGGAATTTGGTGGCGTGACAGCCTGTGCTTTGGAAAACATGTAAAAGCCGTTGGTCTTGCACCTGATTTCTCTATGGTCATTTCGGATTATGAGAGTAAAAGAACAGAGAGTGCACCTGTGTTTGCACACACATTTGAGCACCATAACTTGGCTAATTTCTGTTGAGATTTCATCAACATCATTATCATCATTTTAGCCGAAAAGTGTCTACTGTGGGACATTAGCCACGCCCATGACTGGTCCTGTGCGTCTCGCATCCATCAGATTCCCGCAACTCTCAACCAGGTCATCGGTTCACCTTGTAGGAGGATTTCCAACGCTGCGTCTTCTGGTACATGGTTGCCACTCCAGAACTCGACCATCTATTCTAAGAGCTATGTGCCCTGCCCACTGCCACTTAAGTTTGGCGATTTTTCTTAAATTTGTTATGATTTACCGTGATCGTGGCTGTGAGCTTCTAACTTACACCACCCATCGTTCCTCGAACTACAGTCAGCCGAACAAAATTAGCACACACTTGAGGGGCTGCCTAAGAAACTGCCTTTAACTCAATGTTTACGCAAGCAAGAGTTTCTTATACTTTGCATCTACAACCCCTTATTAAACATTTATATTCACGCCTCTGTTAAAGGGTGAAGGGTAGATGCCCCTCTCAGTCTACTTGAGGACGTTAATGAATTTAGATGATTCAAGTGTTGAAATAACTTCAATTGTAGCTTTATTAGAGTTAGTGTATCTTAGAACAGGGAAAGAATACTCGATCGAAGTACTGAAGGTAGTAAAAAATTTTATTCCTCCGGGGAATTCTTTGAAGAAGTTCGATAAACATAGAGGGCAAGAATAAAAGTGAAAAAGTATGGCATCGATATTAGCTATCAAAATTAAAACATCTATTCTATCCAGGTTTTGGCCACAGATGTTTTTTCTTTGCTCTCAAAACGGTGAAGGAAAACATCGTGAAGAAACCAACATGTTCTAGAGCCAAAAATTCGAAGACATGTGACATTCACCAACCCGCACTGGGCCCGCGTGGTGGATTACGACCCATTCCCACTCTTAGAGAGGAGGCCTATGTCCCAGCAATGGGAATATTAAAAAGCTGATGATGATGATGATGTTTTCCCCACTCTAAGAATTTATTCTGTATTGTTAGTACGTTCACAAATATGTAGACTCACATACACAAGCCACCTAGATATGTGGCTATATGTAGGCCGTATAAATATTTGTTCCGCGCGGGAATCGAGTCCGCGACAATTCCTCGACTACAACGCCAACCGTGCTATCGAAAAATCCGACAGCCGATATTCCTTTGATTAAAAAAAAAACACTATAGATGCTGAAATCGGAGCCCTTTTTTGGATTCACACAGGTTGCTTATTGCATTTTTTTTAATGTTGTTATGCGTATTAGTTTACGTAATCAGTTAACATTTTTATTTTAATAACAGTCCTGAGCAAGTCCAAATGACTGGCCTGTTGGTCAAATGGTAAGTAGCCCTGACTGCTAAACTGGAGGTCGTGGGTTTGATTCTCACCCAGGACAAATGTTTGTGTGTAATATATCTATAGTATGTATGTATTTAGAAATATATAAGTATGTTTATAAGTTGTCTAGTACTCATAACACAAGCTCTGATTAGTTGACTAGACGACGTTGTGTGGTAGTTGTGGAATATTATTGCTATTATTAAATAAACGTTTTTCTTTATTGTAGAATTTCGCTAGTCGACATTAGATAACACTCTTATTTTGTCAATAGCACAAAGTTATCGGATCGCAAGTCATGGTTTAAGGTCATATGAGACCATGCACGACCTTGAGCAAGGTGATAGAAGGGTGAAAATGTCAAACTGGCCGACCCGTGATTACATTGCTTGGCGTCAGTTTTTGTTTGTCACTGGACTAATATAGCTTTCTACTGGTCAAAACAAAATTGTTTCAGTAATTAGCGTTTGATCACTATCTCATCTGATGGCTAGCGATGACGTGTTTGACGAAAGAGTAGGTACACTCGCTTAACAGTAGCCTTTTCTCTCTTGCCTTAAAGACCCCCAGGTGATAGTTTCATAAGAACAAAGTTACCAATTTTATCTCTCTATAATAAATATGACATAATCAATCAATCAATGAATTTCAATATGACTACAGTGTAATAAATATGATATAGTGTGGGTAACAATTGTTTTTTTTTTTCATTTAGAAGTGATATTTTTTTATTCTTATTATGCAATTTCATATGTACATGCACTTATTTGGGAAACAAAGAAATACTCGTAGTATCAATTTTGGTGTCATTCGAATATTATGCACAATAAACCCATCGTGCGTGACAGCATGCGACTGCCGCGCTGCAACCGCGCTGCGGCCGCGCGTCATTTATTTATATGAAATATTAACCAGGAGTGGCCAACTTAATTAGACCTATGATCTACTGTTTACTAACTAGACTGTGAAATCTACCATTTACAAAATCAATTTAACAATAGTGATAAATAAATTGAAACATATTTTAGCACACCTCTCCAAAAAGGTTCAAATTATGTTAAACTTTCATATCAAATCGAAAGGTTGCTCAAATTATCGAGCTGGTTTCGCTCGCAAATTTTTGACTTGAAGTTCATTTTTTTTTTTTACATACAAAATGCTGCCGCCGCGCTGCCGTCGCGCGGCATTTGCGACTAAGGTCGTGTTTACGTAGACGCGGCGCGTTGCGCGGCGCGTTTGGCGTTCGTCGTACATTGTAGCAGCGGGTCGCGTCATCGCACGCGCATACACAAACATATGGCAATGTACAATGGACGCGCCTAACGCGCCTAAACCGTACCGCCGTAAACACGGCCTAAGTTTCTTTTTTTAAATTCATCCTCTCCTAGAGAGGAGGCCAAGTCCTAACAGTGGGAAAAATAAGAAGTTTAAATTTGTCTTATAATATTCCCACTGCTGGGATTCACATAATAGCCTATAACCTGCAACTAATCCAGCAATACATAAGTTGCGGTATCCAGTCTCGTTTACCAAACGTGGTGAATATGGAAATTTCTCCTTTGCTAGTTCACTGAAGCGGCCATTGCGAGGCCTGTCGTAACTGAAGGACGTTTTTGAGTTGATATTTTGATAATAACGATGAAGGCACATAGAGTGATCTTTTGACTTCTTCAAGTTTTTCCACTCCAGTATGGAGCGAGAAAGTGTGTAAAGTTTTTATTACTAAAACCCACCTTTTTTTCAGGTAGAAAATCATCCGATGATTAAATAATAATATTCCACAACTTTCACTAGTCCTAAACTAAGCATAGCTTGGGGCATGAGTAATAAAGAACTGATAAACATACTTAATATACACCCGGACACAGAACAAATGATCATGTTCATCACACAAACATTTGTTCTGGGTGGGCATCGAATCCACGATCTCCGGCATAGCAATCTGGGCCACTGACCACTAGACCAACAGGTATGTCGCGCGTGTTCTCCCGCTTTAGAGCAGAGCGGGAGGGTGTGTCAGACTTTTACTGACTATAACTCACCGCTATGTTCCTTCTTTGCTTAGCATTCGAGGACTCGAATCAAACCCGTGGCCCCAGTAGGCTTACTAAAATCCTATTGAGTCATTCTGTTGTGATTGTGGTTTCTCTTTCAGAAATTTAGCAATGTAATTACATTACCTGGTAACTGCTACCAGACTGTGATTCTGATCAACAACTATTTTAGCAAACAACTCAGCTTGATCAGTGATTCCTGTCATCGTCAAACACATGTAATACTCATTTCATGTGGTTTTAAACCACTTAATATTACAGTCAAGTCCTTTCCGAGAACGTTTGCAACGTACACGAGATGTCTCGAGCATTCAATGCAAATTGCCGATGACACATTGAGACATTCAATATCTCGAGTCGTTGCTTGATCGAGATTTCATAAACAATTTTATTTAACGGTTGACTGACTGAATCCGGTTGACATGTTTTTTCGACGGTGGGAAAATGAAATGGTATGTCAACATGATATTTCTGAAAATTGTTGCAGACTTTTTCCTTTTTTTTTAGGTACGTCGAGCGGGCTTGATCAGATAGAAGTTTATGAAAAAAAAATATATGGTACGCGTATATAATACAAATCATCAATTATGGAGTTCTTTAAGTATTTATTTAGTAGATGATTTATCCACACAAAAGTGCAGAGGCGGATTTAGTGCAGAGAAAAATAGTGATGGATATTTGATGATTTGCCAGACTTTGGCTACCCACTCTGTCACACTTTTCTGACTTTTACCTACAAGTGTTCTGTAGTAGTAGTAGTAAGTAGTTGCAAAATTCCAAAGTCTTGAGCTTCGTCACCGAGTTGCTAGATTAGCAACCCGAACTGGGCCGGCAAGGTGGATTACGGCCCATTCCCTGACCTAGAGAGGAGGCCTGAGTCCCAGCATTGGGAACATTATAAGGCTGATGCTATGCTATGCACCTTTGCACCCAGCCCGTTCCTTCATTCGATCACTCCAGCCATCCTACCTATACGCACGTTTTGGAACATATTTCCCCGATATGGTCTTAAGGGTTGACTTGAAGTTAACGCGCACTCTGCAGAACAAAAGGGCAGATTTTTTTATTTGTGACGATGGCGTGGTAGCTATCGATGTGTTCCTCTACGAAAATACTTGATTCACTGCAGGAATGGTACAGCGCAATTAATATCCTAATTACATTGGACTCGCAAACAAACTAAAGACCTGGTAGCCAAAACACAATATATGCGTGATAGCTTTTACTGACAAGATTGTGTCAATAACATAATAAACACACTATGAATGAACAATACAAGTGATGCAGCACACTCTTGGACAAACAAACCATCCGTGAGCGCGATAATATCCATTACAAGCCTTCACCGTTGACGAATGATCATATTAGAACCGAACAATATACAGAGACCAATCAATACAACACTCGAACAGATAACAAAACCTCTATGACAAAATGACAAGGTTGAAAATCGCTTGACAGATTCATTATTGAAGAAGATACAAAGTTTGTCTTCGTGAATGATCAAAATGAACTATGAAGTTGTAAAATGTTACCGAGCAGCGATGTATAACAATGTATGTGAGATAACGAATAACATGCGTTTACGTGGGATGCGCACGATCGGATAATAGTTTTTTGTTTGCATGTCGCAGGCGATAATCGTAATAGGATGAATTGTTAGTTGTCATGATGCTTTGTGGCTTTTTGTGAGCATCTATTAAGTTTTTAATAAATATCTGAAGTATCTTTATCGAAATCTGTTTAGTAATTTTGACTTGATGTAGATATTTATAAGTTTTAAAGTCGTACCGTCTTTTCAACCTAGTAGCTTGGTTGTAGAGGTCAGAATAGGCAGCTATTTTACCTAAAATACTGATACTTTGGAAATTGACCTCATCATAGTTATTCACGGCGGTAGCGATCTCTCGTGCCCGGCCCTTGTTCAGGCCATGGTCGAGAGCAAGGGGGTATGGGAAGCAGCCGCCTCCTCTGGAAAGCAGTAATGCTAGCGATGTAAATTGACCAAGCGTAGGAGGCGTCCCGAGCTTGGTGAATTACAGGGCAATCCTCACTCATAGCAAGCACAGGCTTTCAGACGGCGGGCATTAGGTAGCTTGCCACCTGAATGTCTGGTAAGAACCGAGCTCGAATCTACGACGGTGCGTAGTATGTCACGTGCGTTTCAAAGAGAAGTCAATAAAATCGTAACTGCCGATGCCCGCGAGGGCCACAGGAACTTTTAAAAGAGATACCATGGTTCCGAAACACAAAGTGCAACTGGAGGACAAAGCAGGATTTTAATCACTAAAACTCTGACACGTCTTCTTGCTCCATCCTAGAAGAGGGGAAGTTCTTTGATGTTTGCTGGATAAATTAATTGGTAGGTTTTGAAATCGATTTTCATAATATTATTCTCTAACAAAAATATGAGTGTATTATGCGCAATAGGTATTTTCACTATTGTAACCATGGTGTTTTTTGACGGTTCTTCTCCTTAGGAAATGACCAATTGAAACCTTGCCAAAAGAAGCTAGCGCTTCTGACATTTTATAAGTGCCCATGTTAGTAGGCCTATTGAAATAAATGATTTTGAGTTTGAGTTTATTCCCATAGAACCAGGTCTAAAACCAATAAAAATAGATCAAAATCGTGGAAATAAAAATCCAAAGCCACGAATGTAAACTGAGAAGTAATAAAACCTACATCCGAATTTTACGACTCGTCTAATATCCTGAGAGGACAAGTCACTTGATAAAACTCCTGATAGCTAGAACTAACTACGGCATTGTCTATCGGCCGTTTCATCGGACGTGGGTGTCTGATATCGGATTTTATTTTACGTTTGTTTGTTTTGTAGGTCCAATAGTTGTTTTTTTTTTCAACCAATTTAGCAAAACTATGTGTCACATCAACACATTTTGTTCTGAAAAAAAAAAAGATCATTTGCTTGATGTTTATTTTTGTTCAAAACCAAAGTGAGTATAGTCGAATAAATTAATGGTCGATACCAGAGAATCTAGATAAAGATTACTCATTGAAGTTTGTCGAAAAGTCCAAAATATCAGCCAAGGTCAGAATATTTTGACCAGTTAGGCGAACATAATGTACTGACAAACAGATTTTTTTTTCGCGATTTCAGGTTTGGTCCCGTAGTAAAAGTTGTTTGTTATCATGACTACAATCACGTGTTTAAGTATCGTTCACTAATTACTAGTCACTCTATATAAGCACACCAAAATAGTGAGGCGGACTTAATGCCTAAGGTATTTGGTAGAAAATGCAACGTCAACCTCCCTCCCTCAACTTCTTCTCCCTCTTGCTGCCCTTATCCCATAATACTTGGGAACGGCGCACCACGTTTTTTTTTCTTTCACTCTGTCCTGTCACCAGTCACGCAATCACTAACTCCCTATTCTTTCATATCACTCTTCACACTATCATTAACTCCTTTTTCTTTCATATCACTCCTCACACAATTCAACCTTCCTTTGTTTGGCCTCTCTCCCTTTCTCCATCCATCTACAGAGACAAAAAGTAGCGGGTGCAATATTGAGTATCAAATGAATTTAATCTCATACAAAGATATTAAATTATAGCATTATATACCTAGAATAAGTAGTACAAATTTATATTAAAAAACAAATTAACGCTGTGAATCATCACAGTGTACAACAGTAGTATCTACTCCAAATTTCCAAGTATTAGGAGTTTAATAGTACTCAAATTAAATCCAGATTACAATACTAAACCTTGTATATTTCATACGAACTAAAAGTCTTTCTAAAAAATATTGAAAGCAAAAAACGACACGGCACGATATATCTGTTCGTAGTTCCTAAAATAATGGTGAGTTCATAAAAAGTCTGTCAGTTTGAAGTGACCGCCACACTTTGTATCGGACGTTACGTGGGACATGGGTGTCCGGTGTCAAACTCTTCTTTTTGTTTGTGTTGCTATGTGTACCGTACCATCAATGTCTTGTTTTGTTTCCAGCCAGTTTAGGTGAAACACAATGATAGAAATATAACACTGAGAACTGAGACGATACTGATCAATCGACTTAATAGATAAGGAATTTAATAAATAGAATGGTGGTTTATTGGGGACAATGGAATAGAGAAAAAAAGAGAGCAGGAACATGATAAAGAGTCAATCAGAATTTTTAAGAAGGCAAATCTGAAAAACGAAAAATGGCAGGAAGATAATGATGATTCATCATCATTTCAGCACAAAGACGTCCGATGTTGGACATAGGCCTCCCCAAATGTCGCCACAATGAACGGTTCTGTGCATTTTACATCTATCGGATTCCTTTGGTCCACCTTGCTTGCTTGGAGGCCATCCAACGCTGCGTCTTCCGGTACGCCGCCGCCACTCTAGAAACTTTCGGCACCAACAGCCATCTGTTCTGCGAGCAATGTGCCCTGCCCAGCCAGTTTATTTTGGCGATTCTTCGTGCTATGTCGGTAATCTTAGTTCTAATGATGTTTAGTTAATAAGTCTATGAACAAAAGTAACTAGAACAGCAATGAACTGCAACATAATGCATTTGATAAGATGACAATGATCAACAATAATATTAATGCTTTTGACTTTAAATAACTCAATAATCGTCTCAAAACTGAACAAAGGCACCCGGTCAACAGACCAAAAATCAAAAATAAACTAACTCTAAATCCCGTTACTAAGTACATTCAAATTATAATCGGATAAAGGCAACATCCTTACTTTTACAAACATTAAAAAAAAGATATTATTAAGTATGCTAAGCTGCACGCATTAGAAAAGGTAAAAAACTGATCAAGTGCGATTCGGAGACACTAGCAGAGTTCCGTACTATATTAAAATCGTGTGATAAAATAATATTATGTCTTGTACGGGGACTTATTTTTTTATTTATTTTTATATCGGTAATAGATTCAACTCACTTCGTCTTACGGTTTATGAGATTTAGCCTGCTAACAGACGGACAGACAAACAGGCAGACGGACGGAAAATGGTGGCTTAGTAATAGGGTCCCGTTGGCACCCTATGTGTTCGATTACGGAGACGCGTCGCGTTGCGTGGCGCATCGGTCGGTCCGTCGTACATTGCCATATGTTTGTGTTTGCGCAAGCGATGACGCGGTGCTGCAGTGTACGACGAAACGCCCAACGCGCCGCGTCTACGTAAACACGGCTTTTGGATACGGAACCCTAAAAAGCGACTTATCCCACTAGTCTCGCGCACCTTACATCTCATAATAGACTAAACGAGAATTGATCACCAAGTAAAATCACGCGTTTCACATCACGCGTTTTGTACTAGTCATCTGAACCGGTGCATGGGAATTGGTTTAAAAGTCCGATAAAACGGAAAAAAAGGATTAAGTTTGTAGTCCATATTTTTTGGAAACATTAAGATGGAAATATTTTTATTGAGATGTAGTTGTAGGGTATTTGACGTATATAATATGTTGACAAGACTTTTAATCTTTATAAAACTGAAGAAGGCATCTTCATGACTTAGTTTGAGCAAGACAGCCATAGGACTCTTTTTTATATGGGAAGATCATCCAGTGACATCTCCCTCCTTTGGGCAGAGTGGGGGCAGTTTCAGACTTTTACTGACTAAAAACCTACTCCTGTTCTTTCTTTGCCTTAGTTCCAGGGCCCCGGGTTTACTTTCACATTACCCCAGTAAGCTTCGACTCTGCTAGGCCTCTACGGTTTGCTGACATCTCCTTGAGGCGCGCGTGGAACCATACGCGCCGTTGACGATTTGGGCACCGGACGGTCAGACGGCGAGCTACCCATTGCTCACCATTCGCAAGCCCGCACCTACGGTGAGCCTGAAGACACTGCCGGATTCTGTATTTTCTGATCTCTCTGAGTCTCTGTGTCTATGTTTTCTCCAACCCACAGACTTCAGCCCAGCAAGGCCGAAGCCTACTCGGGCCAAAGGTTATGTGAAAATGTCACCCGGGGCCCTGGGACAAAGGCAATGAATGGAACAGGGTAGGTTTTTAGTCAGTAAGAGTCTGACACTACTTCCCGCCTCACCCAAGGGCGGGATTTGTCATTGGATGATTTTAAGTAACAAAAAAAAAAACCCACTGACTTTTAAACCAAGAGTGGAATGGTTACTTCTAAAAGAGATAGCTCCATCGACGACCACATCATCACTTACTATCAAGTGTGAGAGGTCAAGCGCAAACCAGCGAAAAGATAGCATTACAAATTACTGCAAATATTACACAAAAATATATTGTGACACATCCTGATCATTAAGAGATGCAAAACATCACACTCGAATCCATTAAGATGAAATCACACATAACCCGACCACCCAACCATAACAGCAGCTAAAGACTCGTGCAGACAACCAGACAGAACTGTTATTCGTACGCTAAACGTCAGTTTAATTGCCTCGATCGTGACCATCCAACGGCAATGTACGACCTGAAATCGGTCGTGTGCTCATACCCTAAAATCATCACAGTATCCATCGATTAGATGCCACTTTTTGACAGGACATGTATAATCAACTCAATTTAACTTTAACTTTAGCTTCGTCATCATCAAACAAATTGCGAGAAACCGCTTTGATCAGCCGCACTTTGATTTTATTCTGTCTGTGGCAGAAATTATATTGCGAATCTGGTTTTATTGGAGGAATGAAATGTAAAGTATCTGATGGATTATTTTATAGAAAAATTATTAAGTTAGAAAAACGGTAAACCAATAAATCTTTATTGGGTTGGCGGCCCCGTCTTTCGAGTTGTAGGTCGCGGGTTCAAACCCAGCCATTACTTTGTATAATTTATTTCATCACCACTGCTCTCAAAACGGTGAAGGAAAACATCGTGAGGAAACTGGCATGTCCTAGAACCAAAAATTCGAAGACACGTAACATTCACCAACCTGCACTGGGCCCACGTGGTGGATTACGGCCCATTCCCTCTCCTAAGAGAGGAGGCCTGAGTCCCAGCAGTGGGAACATTAAAAGGCTGATGATGATGATGATGATGACCTTTATAGGTATAGGTAATATACGAGGCCGTATCTTTTTTTTTTGTTAACTTAAAATTTGATATTTTCGCAGGTTTAGGAGATCTTGAAATTTCGATCGTGAAATTTCCAGGGAGAGTAGACGGGAAAAGACCCAGGGGCAGGAGTCCAATACGTTGGTCAGACCAAATCCGTGCTACACTGGAGACCACAGTCTGCGACGCCATTCACATCGCCGAAGATAGGACAAAATGGCGAAAAATAGTCCATAGTAAAGTTATTCGTCGAGGTCACGACCCTCAGCATTGAGGATAAACGACGCAAGGAGGAGGAGGAGATCTTAGACTTGAGAATATGGTTTAAATTTCAACTTGATACCTCTACGCGTTCCCGAGATAAAGGGTCTAGAAAGACAGACAAACGGATAACAAAGTGATCCTATAAGGTATGCGTTTTTTCTTCATGAGGTCAACCCTAAAAAGGTATGACACTAAAAAAATTTAGCTTAGTTTCAGTCAGATAGTTCGAAGACACAATCTTTACATAACATTCATCACACACAGCTAAGAAGTGAAATTTCCAGCCAGAGTCTGTGTTTCCTGATAGTTATATCCTAGGGTCTTTAAGAGAGAATATTTTACTTATAGGCAAGCGTTCTCTATAGTCAATCATGTTTAAAACTATTGTTTATTATTTAAAAAATGACAAATTTCTATACAACCTTTCATTCCTTATTTTACCCCTTTTATATGTAAAAGACAGCCGCAACGGAGGATGTTTAAGATTTTGGACTGGAAACGGCATTCATGTCAATTGAGAGTACATCACTCACCTTCGGTTTACCGACGACATACCGATTAATCATGGCGGAGGCTATGGAACAGCTCAGTACGAAGATCGGTGACCGGAATAGCGCTTCCTAAAAAACGGGCTTAGTGGACTCATTTTTTGTTGAAAATCACCAAAAAATTCCCGCTCTAGGTGTAGCTAGAGACAGTGTTAGATTTTATCTGAGTAGAACCTACCTATGTTCTTTTAATTTTTCTTTGTACACTAAGACCATAGTAACTCTTTCAACACCCGCATAACGGTTTAGGCTCTGCGTTGATTTTCTTTTTCATTGATTTATACTAGTGCTTGACTGTGATCCGACCTGATGATAAATAGTGATGCAATTGTCGATAATGAGGCACACTAGTTTAGCCTATTCATTCAAGCCTTGAAGACACCAAAATTATAATCAGACGGGAGGACCACAACAGGCAAAGTGTTCCAGTCCTTCGATGTACGCGGCATAAACGACGAGGCGAGGCGAGGCGGAGGGCGGGGGAGGGGAGGGAGAATTACCACAACGTAAAGGTTGTGGTAATTCTCCCTCCCCTCCCCCCCTCGCCTCGGATAATCGCCATACGTCGGGTTGGCCGATGGTAGAAATGAGGTGGAAGAACCGAGTCATGCAATTCAAACTAACACTCCCCAAAATGCATACGGTAAAAGACCGAAGGCCAGCCCTTCGGTTTTTTACCCTACGCCTGTGCTCAAAGCTACAAAACAACCATCAGATAACCAAATCTGGATCATCAATTAGCTTCTTCGCAAGCCTTTCCTTTGCTGTTTTGCGTTCCTAAAGCTGCTAGGTTAATCAGGCAGTCAAAACAAGTAATAATATAGGTCTAGATAGATAGATTATAGTAATTATTTCCATTTTAATCAAAGTGCAAGTTTAGTACGTCGGTGGCTTCCTAAGCGATAGCTCACAGTCCAAGTTCACAGTTTAGTTTCTCTGTCCCGTTACCCCCAGGTCAACTTGTACAAGACGTAGTTTCCAAGGTTGGTAACTTACGGAATAAGGGCAAACTTGTTACTTCGCTTCATTGATTGATACATGGGCAGTTATAATTGTATTGTAGACGTGTATGGAAGAAAAAAGCATGCTACATATTTATAACCTTAAGTAACATAATACAAGGGCAGGAAGATGATGACAAAAGAATGTACGTGTACATTTACATCATTATCATTTCAACCAAAAGACGTCCACTGTTGAACCTCCTAAAGTCTCGCCATAACGACAGGTCCTGTGCGTCTCTAATCAATCAAATTCCTGGTGGGGATTCACCAGGTCATCGGTCCACCTTGTGAGAGGCCTTCCAATGCTACGTCTTCCGGTACTTGGTCATCACTTCAGAACCTTTCGTCCTTAGCGACCAAATGTTCTGCAAGCAAAGTGCCTTGCCCACTGCCACTTAACTTTGCCGATTCTTTTGGCTATGTTGTTAACTTTGATTCTCTTGCGGATATTCCGAGCATAGCCCCTTTCAATGCCCTTTTTTGAAAGTGATTATGAAATATAAATTCAGCAAAAAAGATGTCTTATAAAAAGTAATAAATAAAGAAATTCATCAAAAAAATAAAATAAACATCAAAGAATAAAGTTTGCTCCAATCGTGTTCCGAATTCTAAAGCTCTTATTTGTAGCCGATCAATCTAAACTTTACTAATAGTTTCAATCAAAACTGAAATGTATGAATTTGTGAATATTTAAACTCTGAAGATTTTGAATATCAAGCCTTTACCGAGAATATGGTTCAATCAATCATTATTTGTATTAGAAATTGTGAAGCAACGAATTTTCTAATGCTTAGATGGAATTCTGGAACATTTAAACACAAATCCTTTTTAAAATAGAAACAATATATGGAATTACAATAGACAAAGTTCATGTTACATGGCGCATAGATGATAAAACTGGCCACGTATTTGAAACACAAACCAAACAAATCATAGAACACTAAGATTTCCTAGAAGAGAAAGGCAAAGCTATTGTTACTATATTATCAGGAGCACCTACATCTGTGGTTCAAAATGTTATCATTCCCTTTATATACGTTAATGTCGATATAATTGAGTTGAATCACGAAGTTGGAACAATACGTTTCCTACATGCCATTGTCTTCGTGTTGAAAGTAGATATGAGTGATATTTACTCTGTTATCTTGGACGAAGATTCTTCTTTTTCAGATTTCGTGAAAGGACATGAAGATTAAGAAATACCTGCTGCAGAAATTATAGCCGATAAGGATGATTGATAATACTGGTATGCGTTTAATCAACTCCGTGTTTTTTAAATAATCTAATTTATTCAAGTACTCGGACCCCATGATCCCAGCTTTTCAACTCTAAACGGCTCTAAACTGTAATTCCATAACGTTTTTTTTAGTTAATTTATAATGAAAATACAAAATTGCGTAATAGCATCGCAATGACATGACCTGTTGTCAAGGTGTTGTTACCGAAATTTTAAATAAATAATTTCAGCAATACAGTCTTGACTTGAAGTTATATCTGTTATTTCTTATTATTCTGTATCCCACCTGGAAACTAAACTTGAGACCTCAAGGTCCACATCCGATCTTGTTACCATTGAAACAATGGTGCGATTCTGCACTAATTAGGAGACCTATTCATTGTCTTGGCCATTAAATAAATTTAAGGTATTAGTAAAAGGTTTTGCAGTATTGTTTATGTTAGCAAAAGTGTATATATCAATGTTTTTTTGTGTGTGATACCTTTGCACTTAGAACATTGCTTTGCAAGCTTTGCAAAAATGCAGTACAGGTAGTAGAATACAATCGAATAAACCTTATTGCACACCAAAGTAGTAACATTTTTTTAGGAACTTAAATCTATACTACATTATTAAATTATAGTAATTTTAATCTTAGTTTCCTATAGCTGTCTTGTTATTTTATACAAGACTTAAACTAATATGTTTATTTAAAGTTGCATATGGTATGCACAAAGGTTTTAATAAACATTGATTTCTTTTTTTTCGGTTTTAGTATAATAGTTATCCGGGGCCCTGGAACATAAAGGGTGACTGAAAAAAATCTACTTAAGATTTTAGGCAGTAACAGTCTGATTCCCACTCTGGCTCACTCAGAGTGAGAGAGCTCAAAAACAGGCTTTATTATACATATCATAAAACAATGATTAACCAAACAAAATACCACTATTATTTTCTTTAAATTTAAGTTGTTCACAATACCACCTTTCTATATTAATCCTCAAAATCTCAGAACTAAATTCGCTACTAATGAGTTTAAAACAGGGATCGTAGTTCTCATATACTCGATCATTGTCAAAAATGACAATCGTAGTGCGATAGTGGATGACTTTCAAATAAATTCAACGTTCATTAGATTTGCTTGCAGGGGACTACTCAGTGTAGAACTAATGTTTTAGACTCAACCATTAACGCGATCCAGTTCGTGATTTGAAAAGGACACACTGTTCGTAAGAATAGACAGCAAAAATTCCACATGCTAATAACCGATAATTTCTCCAGTACAGATCTTAGTTAATTTTTATTTGTCAGAATCGTCTTTTAAAGTATGATATTCAAATCATTTGATTTCCTCAGAAGATTTCTTTTGATTAAGTTCTTAAGATGATGTTTCATGTAGTCTTAAGTGTATTCACAGCATCAACAGTTTACTGACAGATTAGTCCTTTTAAAACATACATCGATGAAATAACTGATTTTAACATTTATCTACAGTACTAATTTTCACTCTCATTACTTTAATAGGAGTCACAGTAGATCGTTACTAAAAACCTACGTGAATCTGATTCATTATTTCGGTATTTAAAGCTGTCGTGTCTACATCAAGTTGTACGATATTCCCGACAGTATGTTCCGCAATTATGACGATGAGTCAGCAATCTAAAGTAATGCGTATGTGGATGTACGGGGTTGCGATGTTAAATTTATTAAAGTACGTAATTAAATGAGTAATATTCCTGCTCATCAGATATAAGCTTCTCATCTTTACGTAGGTAGTATTACTTGGGTCCATTCATTCTCACATATTGGAAAAGTTAAAGGGATACAATGATAATTCAGATTCATATCAAAATATTTGCCAAACTCATGGGTTATCTCTACAGTTGCATTAATAGTATTAAGGTCTACACCCGGGATGGTACGATTGTTGTGTTTATAAATAAACGAGGAGCAATATAAGTAAAAACTAGTTCAGTTAATTTTGTTATACATGATATTGAGTATGGTGTTGAGTATACAAGTGAATGAACGAAGAGGTACAGGGAGACCAAAGAAAACTAAATTGATTGTGGGAGTAGTGGTTTGAAAAAAAAAAGGGTTATAGAAAAGTCAGTGATAGTGTGACGGTTGGCTGATTAGAGTGGAAGAAGAAGAAAAATATAATTCACCGACCTCAAGTAATATAAGACAAAGGTAGAAAGATGATGACACTGAATAAATTTTATTACCTACTGAACAAGTTAAAAATTGCTGTCAACTAAGTTCAGATTTTATTAATTTTGATCTTAATTGCCTATAGCTCTCTTGTTATTTTATACAAAACTTTGGCTAATAATATGCAACTTTAAAGGAACACCTTTAAAGTTGCATATGGTATGCACAAAGGTTTTATAAACATTGCTTTTGTAAAATAGTTACCAGGGCCCTGGAACACAAAGGACGACTGAATAAAACCTACCTAAGGTTTTAGTCATTAACAGTCTGTTTCCCACTCTTGGCGCACTCAAAGTGAGAGAACTTAGGTACTTGATGAGTTCCAAGCTCAAAAACAGGCTTTATTACACATAACATAAAACAATGATTAACCAAATAGAATACCATTACAATTACCACTGCTTCCTGCTTCGTTGAAGTTTCTTAGAACAGCTTTGCAGGAGCAGAAAAAATTGTACTTTCAATGGTCGACTGCACAATCAGGCATTATTGTTTCGTTTTTAAAGTTGCCATGATTAAATTTGGGAGTTGCAGCAGCCCTTGAGATAGAGGGGTGAGGTTTTATTAGGGGCGACTAACGAGTGCCGATAAGGAGGTATAATGCCCCTCTATGTCATTGTTGGTACAAAGTACAAGATAAAGCGTAGTCTCATATGAGCTGTACATACTCGTATATACGCGTGCTTAATTCCCATTATTTTATGAGTCTCGTGATATTCTTGTTTAGTTACAAACAGCTATAGCATTGAGTATGCAGAATTTAAGTAATTCATTTGCGCAAAAGTTTCTATCCCGAACGTTTCAGGCATTGAAAAATCGTTGTCACTGATAGATTCACTTTGGCTAACTCTGCATATATTAAAGAATGTTAAGTTTTATTAGTTAAAGTGACCCCGACGTGATGGAAGCTAAGCAAAATAGGGAATGTTGCAATCAGTAATTTTAATATAAGTTCCGTGTTTCATGCGTCTATGGTCATGCATGGAACGTTAGCAAGTCTTAAATTTTAATGTGTCAATACTTTGGAATTTTAAATGTTTTTACAATTTGAAAAGGAAACTTATTTACCATACCGTATTTACCATATCAATTACGGTGTAGACTGCTACGTTATCGCTATCTGTTTTAAACTATCATATAGTTTATCTAGCCCGCTTGATCCTCCCAAATTGTACCACCACATAGAGGGAGCAAAACCATCCACTGTTTAATCTCTAGTTCAATCTTGACTTAAATGAACACCTAGATGTTCCCCTGTATCGATTGTAGGATAGTGTTAAGCCACTGGTTTTGCTAATGAATTGATTTGGCGCTCTCGTCAATTTATAATGGAATTCATTGGATTCTGCGCAGGGATTTCGACGAAATTCAAAGGGTTAGTGAAAATAGATGTTTGTGTGGTAAATACATATACATATTTTTTTAATGTGAATGTGAGTTACAAAAATATTCTGAGTATTTGTCGATACAATAAAATTGTTGGTTTTCAGAAAATGTTTTGTTTTATTATAATAACAAGTATTTTGATGTTTGTGCAGCGAAATATTGTTTACTGTTTTTAAAATAAACTATGTATTTTAAAAATATTTATGGTAATGTATATTATCATAACATATTTTCATACATATATCATTTTAAAGCTTTTATTTTTCATGCAGTTTGGACAACTATATTTCCTTATTTAGGATTTTCTATTGTTAAAACCTCGTTAGTTGTAGTTACTAACCAAAGTATTGGTCTTTTGTGAGTTATGTTATTTTTAAATCGCTGTCATAATTTTTTCCTTTACTAATACACTGTTTTTTCTTCCACACACAATTTACCTTTTTATTATAGATTTTTTTGACTTGTTGGTCTACTTACCTCTTCCATATCTATTATGACTCGATTCACTCACTATATTACTACTATTATAACCCTCTCTAAAATAAGCAGTTCTTTAGATCGGCTTCCTTCTTCGTAATTTTGATCAAAATCCTCTGCACTTAAACGGAAAACCAAACTTGCTGCAACGGATTTAATTAAATCCTATTGAAGCGTTCTATCCCCAAACATCAAAATAGTAAATCCAAGTACAAATGGGACGCAAGCCATTAAGTTTTATATCTGTACAATTTCTACTTACTCCTTTATATAGACGATAAGAACTTCTATCATATTGATTGAGTATTGGAAGAAACTAAGCCCCGTTGCATGGCAAATCCACATTCACAACCCCTATACTTTATGATGGTATAACACTAAAAATCCCTTATATTATAGCCCTTTTCCTATCAGTAATGGGTTCTTATCATCTTTATATACGTAAAGCCTGACTTTTGGTACAAAAACACGGCAAATGCATTGTCCTTCCCTTCGCTAAAAAATAAATCCTTCGCCGTATCTCCTTTTGAGATAACGTTAGATTTATTCGTCGAATGTCAATCTACCTTCACGTGGGTTAGACGATTTTTTTTCTTTATTGAATTGGGGACTTTAAAAAAGGTGAGCACTGATAACGAAAACGTTGTGAAACATTTGGCTGTTTTACTATTTTGCCCCTAATGGAAAAAGAGGGGAGTTATTTAAAAATGTTTATACCCATGTGAATTTTACACCTTCTCGTTATAATCGAATAAAAATATCGGTAATACAGAATTCTGTATACTGTAGCTTTATGTTGATATTATAAAGCTACAGAAAACTGTAGTTTTGTATTGATATTATAAACCTACTGTTTTATCTATGTATAGACACAAAATCAAGCAAAAAAACCCGCCATGGTAACGTTTTTTTTCTTTTTAGACCCATAAAAGAAAAACGTAATTTTGTCGGCAGAACTCCTTTAATTTTAAACTTTATTAGAATTTTATTATTTGTAGTTTTACCGGTAATAGAAATACACAATTACAAATTTTGTATACATTTTTAAACCAGTTTCTACTTCTTACTGTTTATGAGATGCGGACTATCCGCTGATAGAAAGGAAGACAGACCGATAGATGAACAGACGGACAAACAGACAGCTGGGGCTTAGTAATAAGGTCCCATTGGCACCCATCGGATACGGAACCCTAGTGTCTATAAAGTCTTAAAGATGAAAATTAGTAAGTGTGTATGCGTGTTTATGTGTATGTTTGATATTGATTCAAGCTCAAACAGCTAAACGGACTTAGATGAAATTTGTCACACGGGTTGATCATGCCTTAAAATTGCACATCAGATACTTTTTACCCCAATCCCCCCTAGCCAAGTTACAATCGTTCCGTTTATCGTGAATGCTTGGAGTTGGCCACGTCCCCAATTCCTTTGTTCCAACGGCATCTTGACGCTGAGTCACGTGGTTATGTCAAAGCAATTAGGGGCGTGGCCGACTCCAAGCGTTCACGCTGAACGAAACGATTATAACTTGGTTGGGAGGGCAAGTAGGAGTGTAAGTACAAAGTTATCATAAAGGATGTGATAACTTTGTACTTTTACGGAGACGTTTTATTAGTTTTACGGATTGCTTTACCTTTGAGGAATTTACTTTCATTACTTGAGAGTGGGTTTCAGTTTGTTCTAGTTTAGCGTTCAATCTTACCGGACCAAACATTGGCATTTCAAATTGGGTTACTTAGATTGGTCTAGTGCCGCAGTATTGCCCAAATCTGGCTTGCGTAGTGTGTTATCTGCATAAGTAGGTCGGCGCGTGCAGTAGCGTATTGGGTTACACCCTATGGGTTAGAAACACACAGTTAACTATAGTCAGTTGTTTGGTAAAATATGTGCCTGCAGATAAACCAGTGTTAATGTTATTGTTATTTAAAAAACATATTCGAAGGGAGACTATATAGGGGCTTTTTTGTAGGTGGGAGATCATCTAATGACTTCTTCTACTATAGGGCGGAGTGGAAGGGCGTGTCAGAATTTTACTGAATCCTATCTTTCTTCAT
Organism: Leucania comma; assembly: GCA_958295575.1. Taxonomy (NCBI): domain Eukaryota; kingdom Metazoa; phylum Arthropoda; class Insecta; order Lepidoptera; family Noctuidae; genus Leucania; species Leucania comma. The sequence continues at coordinate 21,527,944 of OY282467.1, read as the reverse complement.
TGCCTTGCATTCCAGGGCTCCAGGTTGTTCTTTCAGAAGCTAACCCCAATGGCCCCAGAGGCTTCGACCCTTCTGGATTCCTACGGTTTTGCCACCGTGTCCTCGTCTGGGTTGTCGATGGCAAAAAAATACGTCGAACATATCATCGCTTACCTTGAGTGTCAAGGTCAAATGCGAGCCTACCAATAAAAAAAAAAATTGTACCATAAGTACCTACCCTATGTTAGAAACATTGAGATTTACTAGAAAATGCTCTTAGACTCTTTTATATACTTAAAAAAACTTACAAAGCCATGTTTTAATATCATTGCACTAAAGATATTTGAAACAAAATAACATTACTTGAAAAAACACTATTATAAAATATTTATTTGCTAAAACCTTTTTGCTTTCAGATCATTGATATTCTCAGTTTTAAAAGAAATTAAAGTGACACTCAATAGGACTCATTCAAAATAAAAAACTGTGAGATCTAAATAAAATTGTGATCAAGTTAACAACTTAGTTATTTCAATATCATTATGTGTCTGAATTTTGATAGCATCTTTGAAATCAATTACTAATTTCTGATACTTTTTGATTTATTATTTTAACTTAGCACGGTTTGTGCATTTAGTTAGTATTAAGTTTAAAAAGTATTAAGTTTTTAGTCACTTTGAGTTACTTTGATTGCCATTAGAACGGGGATGTAACACATTATAATGTTTTTGTAGTATTTGTATTGTATTTCGGGCTGGTATCCGCAACTCCACGATTAAAGCGCGTATTTTGCGTACGGAAAATTGTATTGCAGTATTTGGCCTCAAATGCATCAGGTCAGCCTTCTCGGTAAGCTTCGCTGTGGTAGTCAATACTACAATAATTCTCAATTTAATTTTACCAAAATGGCACTTGTTTCAATGATCCGCGTACTGTCCAGTTGCACAGACGTTTGAGATACAAAACTACAACACAATAACCGCTAAGAATCAATTTTTGAATAATTCCCGCCAAAAACTATCTGATTCTTATTATTGTTTAAAAGTAAGATTCTGTTTTTAAAATTGTGTTCTTATTTTGATTTTGCTAAGATTTTTTTAGTTTATATTAAACCTATTAAACCTATTCAGTTAAATGGCTTTTATGAACTGCCAGTTGGCTAGGTAACTATAATAAAAAGGATTTGTTCTTGTTTGTACGTACGTAGGTTAGAAGCAAGCACAACCAACTGTTTCCAATCTTCTTTCAAGTACTTGTATACAGGATGTGGTCGAAAATTTCTTATGATTGCGTTAGTAGAGTTTTGTAAGTAGAAATCCCACTTGAGCTTTTTTTTTATGGTGGTATCCAATGACTCCCTCCGGTCTGGGTGGAGCTGGAGGGTGTGTCAGACTTTTACTGACTAAAACCACACCCGTGTCTTTCAGTTGCTCTTTGCGTTCTAGGACTATAGGTTTCCTTTTTAGGAAATCCCCGCGGCCCTAGCGGCCAAGGGCCCTGCTGGGCCCCTACGGTTTGCTGACATGTCTTTGAGGAGCACTCAGATCACTAAGCGCTGTCTACGATATGGGTTCGGTCCGGTCGATTTTACCGGACTAACGGACGGCGAGCTACCCATTGCTCGACGTCCGCAAGCCTGTGTCTAACGTGGGTGGTAGTCGAGGTCGGAGTCTCGGCGACTTGAGCGTGAAGATGTTCGTTCCCACACGCGTGTGTCCTCCTTCGTTAGAATCTCACTTGGTTGATTTTATTTTAATATTTAATAGATTAAGGAAATCTGTTTGAATTTTTTTTGGTGGGTTTAAATTATCCAATGACATCTCCCGCCCTGCCCTTGGGTGGAGCGGAAGATAGAATTTCTGAATTTAACTGACTAAAAACCCACCCCGTTTTTTCTTAGCCCTACATACCGGCGCCGGAACTTCCATTCAGAAATCGGTCTATGGCCCCAGTAAGCTTCGACCCTGCTGGGCCCCTACAGTTTACTGATAACTCCTTGAGAAGCGCGGGAACAGTAAGCGCCGGCGACGACTTAGGACAGTTACCAGACAGTCGGACAGCGAGCTACCCACAGCTTGCCGTCCGCAACCCCGTGATGTAAAATTCAGCATTTGAAAAATCCAAGCAAGTTAGAAAAAGGCCAGTGAAGTGATGATTGCAATATTTGTTTTACTTTTTTATTCTCAACAAATAAAAACACATCCAATATATTTTCACAGAATAGTTTCCATAGTAAAAGTAAATGGTTTGTTTATTGGACTGCAAGATTTTTTCATATTCCTGTCTCCCCCTATACGCGAGGAGCAAGAAGAGCCTGTTCTAGCGGACTTCAGGGTACTAAAACTGCGGGAGGTCATAAAATAAAAACTGTTTACTTGCCCCGAAGATAACCAGGAACAAAGTTCTAGAAGAACTTTTTTATTTCCGCCGAGGATAAGCAGGTAACAGCCTTGTGTAATCTAAACAAGTTTTGTAGTTGTATTTGCAAAGAGATTCTTTTAATTTCTTTGACGTCTGAATTTGGTGGGTTATTTCATTGATCTGTGGTTATCTCCGCCTAGTTGATGTGATTTGTTGTGTAAATATTGAATAAAAGTGTAATCGGTACGATAAGTTTGTTTATATATGATCATGAGCTCATCCGAAAATAAATATTTATGGTATGATATATTGGTTCAAAATATTGTGATGATAAAGATGTTGTAGAAAGCGATACGACTTTTTTAGGTTTTTTTTTTAAATACGTCATTTTTTGTAACCAGGCGATCGATTGGCAAAATACATACCTAGTAATCATAAAATATTGACAACTATGTAGTTGTAGCGACATCTATGCCTCTCCACTCACTGGGACAACATCACCCCGACTCACTGAGGCATCATTCCGACTCATTGGGGCATCATACCGACTCACTGGGACCGCAGATAGTTCCGACTTACCGAAAACTATGCGGCTTTTGGTTCCAACGCACTGGAACCAACCTTCCACTCGCCAACTGGTACTCATCACGACGCATCGAGAACCAACGATTTTCGATGACAATATGGGCGATCGGGCCACCGATCTTCTGATGGCAATATGGGCAATTTCAACGCAATATGGGACCTAAAAACTCGAAATCCTGCTCCATGGTATTCTAATACCGAAGCAAAAACACAAAACACAGAAACGCGGAAAACTAAAAAAAAAAGCGTGATTAGAACATATAGAACAAATTGAAATTAACTATCGGGCATTTGCCCGGACCAGACCAATATCTGGTCGGAGGATCCTTCCTTTTCAACGGAGGTATGTAGAACTTTACACCCTGCCTCGCATACCTCTTAATAGTATTTCCTATCCTAGAAAGGCCTGAGTCCCAGCAGTGGGAAAATTATAAAGCTGATTAAACTTATACTAATTGATGGCTTAAATATGCGATAAGACGTATCAGTATCGTGCATTAATAAAGTAATTAAGACTGTACTAACTAACTCTTAACAATATTAAGATAAAAAAAAATAATCCCACAGCCAAAAGACATTCCTCACGCTTATTAAGCCGTAAGGACGTGAACAATGCGAGATAATTCTTACCTGAGGAGATGAATCATGTTTACTGTCCCACCGGAACGGCGGCGCCCGACCAACTTCCTACAATGGCCAATAAACACGCCATAAAATATGAAAAGGCCGCACTAAAAATGCCATTATTGTTTGCTAAATGTCCACCTTCTGTTAAATGAACCTGTCAAACGCTCACAACATGCACATCCGTGTCAAAGGGTGTCGATCTGACAACACCATAACTCTTTTTATGACGCTGTAAAAAATCGAACTTGAATTCCGCCGTATACACATTCGCACTCTATAAACTCCGTGACACGTTAATTGCGCGGTATGACTTACGACTTTTATGGAATATAGTGCGCAATTCGCTTTTGGCCGGGTGTAATTTATTCCTCTTTTAGGGAATCGTTCCTGCGATTAATCGCAATATCGAACCTGGCCAGCCGTTATTAGTACCTACAATAGTTGCCAAGGTGTTCCACCCCTCTATAAATCTTGTCTAATTTGTGTGTAATTACAGAGCGGTACAGTTCCCGCCGTAACAAGGAGTGCGTAGCAGCGGGGAGTCAGCGGCACGTGCTTACGCGTGCTCCACTCAAGACCCCTGCAAAAAGAACACATCACTCAATTTGGTGACATTGAAAATGATACCTTATCAGATTCTGATTATGAATCAAAATCCAGCGCCATTAAATCTTAAATATAATTTGAAGATGTTTCCAATAAAGCCTCAACTAATTTCGATGCTACGTTCAAGGAAGAAGGTAGAAATTAGCCTAGCAAAATAATATTTATAACGACCGAGGCTCAAGTTTTGATCACTATTAAGTAACGCTGCAAACGCGTCGAAAGGTTGATGTTAAAATTTAGTAAATGTGTTCTTTGACCCCTCGGTGAGATGATAATTTTAATATGTAAAGTACGGGGGTGCACTATTTCAACAATAATTTAAGTTCCGTTATTATTTTCTAAGCCCTCGTGTTCGCAGCAGGAGCTCGGACGTTGTAAAGTCACATTTTTATTCATATTTATTCAAGAAGGGTAGCTTGTTACGTTTGGAATCGCCGCTGTTGACTGCACGTGTCGAAAATATCGCTTCCTTGAGAATGTAGTTCATTTGTTGTACAAGACTCGGCACTTCAGAACATTGACTACCAGATGGCACAAGCCTTTTAATCCGCATAATCCCTTCATAATTAGCGCAGCCAAATCCACACAGCCAAATAAATCCTTCCTACAATTGCCATTTCAATACTACAAATAAATCTACGTCATGTACTGCATTCGTCGCCAAAATGCGTGTGCAGCACCGAAGTATTTCGATTGCAATCAAAAACGTATCTTGCTGACATTGTTTTAGCATTCAAAATGGAATGAAAACAATTTTTACAGTTGCAACCCCAAAAAATATCGTTTCGAGTGTCGATCCGAAACTGTACACCATTTACGAGCTTGATTGAAATTTTGCAATCAACAGGGGGAGTGGTATGATGAAATTATTCCTGTATATTTTTTTCCCTCAAACCCGCCGACGTTGTTCCATTATAATGACCCTTCGGAATAGAAAATTTACGGGGGATTTAAGATTGTAATCACGGGCCACTCGGTTGTTCAAAGTGATTATGGTGCAGATAAGGGCCCGGAGCGAAGCTGGTCGTCCCACGCGCGATGCAAGCGCTATGTGTATGTCGGCCTATCTATGATGTTAGCTTGTACCTGACCTGGCTTTGTCTTAGTTATAGCTGTTGGCAAATTCGTAGCAGCCCTGTATACAGTTTTGGATTTTCCATGCAACGCTATTTCGTTAGCTAAAATCTAAATTTTGTACTGGTAAAACCGAACGTTATTATAGCGGGAGATATTGTGTTACTACTAGTTTTGCTATCGGAAGACGTGAATTTTATATTTTTATTTCCCTTCATTTTCTTTCTAACATTATCATTTATAGTTCTTCCTTCAAGTTGAAGGGTAAAAGCTGCAATTGTCTCAGTGATAAGACCGGTCATTTTGTATGGATCAGAATGTTGGGCTGTGAAAGGATGGACGAAAAAAAAAGAGAATTTTGAGATGAGTGTATGTATGACGAGAAAGGATAAAGCGAAAAATTAGTAATAATGAGTATATTAGTGAAGTAGTTTGAAAGTAGCACCAATGATTGAAAAGTTGAAAAGGAATCGGTTATCTTGGTATGGTCGTGTGAAGAAGAATACTGAAACGCAGGTTACTAAAAGAGTTATGAGTTTACATGTGGATAGATGAAGAGGGGGAGGGAGTCCAAAGAAATGATGAATGGGTTGTATGAGGAGTGTTATGAAAGAAAAGTGTTAGAGATAGCGTGACGCGTGGCGGTGATAGGACAGAATAGAAAAAACATGTGTTGCACCGACCCCAAATAATACGGGAAAATGGCAGAAAAATGGTAACGAGTAATTTATAGTTGTTCTATTTTACGACATACAAGTTTATTTAAGTGAACTACAAGCGCTAAGTGTCGAAGAAAGCATCTTACCAACGTTAAAACTCTTGGCATATGAATCACACACACACAACATTCCAGACAATTATTTAAGTGAACGTACAATATTATTTAAGTGAACTACAAGCGCTAAGTGTCAAAGAAAGCATCTTAACAACTTTAAAACTATTGGCATATGAATCATATACACACAATATCCAAGACAATTCTGCCTTCCTGAGATAGAACACCAAACTATTCTAACTTGCAGCAATATTTTCCGAAGATCGGACTCTACTTAAAGAACTCGCATCAAACGTGAACAATATATAATTTGAATTGCATGACCATAGGTCGTAAGACCTCACTTCGTATGCGACCTACTAACTGAAGTATTCATATAAGCATTCAATATGAAAATAAACGTGGTTCCACCAAGTGCTGAGCAATTCATGATTGATGTTTACATCGATGATCAAGATATTGTTTATTTTTTATCGGTTTTCTTGTAACGTCGTTAACTTGAATGTTATGTAGTTAGTTGTAAGGTAGACAAATTATATGCTGAGGGTTGCTAGATACGAAAAGCATAGGATCAGTTGTTGGCGACGCTTCAATGAAGCCTTTGCTACAAAATGGACTTCTTTGGGCTGAAATGGTAATGATGAATTTAAATCTATTATAATAAGAATCATTGATACAGCTGATATCGGCCCTGACTTTGACTGAACTATCGTTTGTAGCAACCCAAGCAGGCACTTTAGTTTGTGAAATTATTTTCATCACCATTGCTCTCAAAACGGTGAAGGAAAATATTGTGAAGCAATCGTCTTGTCGATATTTGACCACCTTCAACCCTCACTGGGCCTGCGATGTGAACTATGCCTATTCTTTTTTCTAGAAAAGAGGCCTGAGTTCCAGAAATGGGAACATTATAAGACTGCATACAGTCTCATAATGTTCCATAGGCTACACAATCAAAGTTTCAAAATCAGATTTTAAAATATTTACGCAGATACTTAAACCAATGAATGCAGTATAATTTAAAATGTAAAATATTATGGAGCAATATCACACAGGAAGAAGCCCATGAAGCCCACACATCAAATAAAATTCTTACTACTGATGACCTGAGATAAGAGGGCAGATCTTAGGGCAGACAAGTTCAAATTATACGAGACGTCAGGTGTCAAATTGGATATAAAATACTGATGCGATGTACATGCTTCTAATGCTAAGCAATCTCTACAATAAATGACGCTCGATCCTTATCAATAGTAATGATACTACCAGTTTCTATCACAAATAGCTTGAGTAGGATGAGCAGCTTCAAATTCTAAATTCTTGCATTCGAATTTGAAAATTTTTCTTTGAAGAAAATATATTTGTAAGCAATGCGACGTTTTACTCAAATCTATCTACGTAAATTAACATAACAAGCAGTCCATAGTTAATTTTAAGGACGAGCAAGTTTTACGAGCCATATTGAATTGCACTATTATTCAGATTTCTATGGGGGCACGCACTACAATGACAGATATTGTAATTTGTTTGTCACAACGTGATTCCTTTCATTATGCGTTCGTGCTCCATAAAATATGCATCTGAAATGAGAAAAATGTGTCGCAGTGTCGCGAGTTTTGATTTTGGAAACAAAAGAGCTCATAACTGAACTGCCGTTTATCCGAATTTGAGTTATATTCGGTTTGGATAAAGTGCAAAGTCCAGTGTCGCGTATATCTCAGTTAGGATGTCTTCCACAAAATGCGTCAAAGAATCATAATCTCGGCTTCCAGTGAGTTATACACACGTCGTCTATTCACATTAGTTTTAGAAATATACAGTAAACACACTTTCGTGAAAAAGTAAGCAATGGCATCTGTTATTGCTTTCAGTCAGTTCTGTTGGTGCTAGAAAGAAAAAGTTTTTATATAGTGAGAATGATGTCTAGTCGAAGTTTTTACGATTTTTCACGTCATTAGCAAAGGTAAGATTGAAGATAGTGCTTGCATCAACTTGAAAATAATGGCCTTTCAGATTTTATATCTTGACTTGTACAAATGAATTTCGAGTTACAAATGTCTCTCAGAGCTATCGAAGTACCTATCTTCTCAAGAATTTTTTGTACCAATTTTTTAAGGTTATTTGAACTAAAAAAAAATATCCGAATTTTATACAAAACTAGCTGCTAGCAGCAGTGGCTCCGCCTACGTGATTAACATGAGGAATTCCTAATCCCGAGTTAAAAAGTACCTTATGTGCCATTCCAAGACATGATCTACCCGCGTACCAAGTTTCATCGAAATCCGTACAACCGTTTGAGCGCGAAAGAGTAACAAACATACACATACACACAGACACAAACTTTCACCTTTATTATATTAAATGTGATTACGGCTAGTATTAAATTAAGGTTGGTGTTAAAATAGACACTTGTTCAAGTATTTCACAGGTAATCCCACACACCGTTCATCATAACTTTTAATGTGAAACTTGGAATCGGAATAGCGCCATTACGAAGGCTTAATGCCGCTCCACATTCAAGATTAAATACTCGGTAACAGTTATGTACTGGTCTAATCGCAATAAATTTGGATAATTCCTTCTTGTATCGAGAGTACAGAAATGGGAGTAAATCAAGTCAGATTACTTATCTCTTTTTGTTTCCAATATTGGTGAGGCTGGTACTAATACATGATAATAGTATGAGCTGCTTATCAGCACCCGTAAGTTGTAAGAGTAAAATATGGGAAGCAGTTTGCTCCTTTGTTTAGTAAGTCCTTCGGTATACTGAAAACTGGTTGCAAGCGGCGACCATGTTTGGACTTTATGGCCAAGTACGGGTGATGTCATAATGCTCACTGCGCTGTTACAAGTCTGCAAAGTCAGCTAAGATGATAACGAACCAAATAAAATAAAAAATACATATAAATAAAACGAACGAAATAAAACGAATTATTTTTGTAGGTATATAATTATGATAATATACATTTATGTAAGTTTTATGACTGTATTTTATATTTCAAAGTTTAGTGATTACATCTTTTTTTTTTCAATTCTCTTTTTGCAAATATACTGGAAGATTTCTTTAGAACTAATCACCACTTTAATAATTTCGTAATTTATTTCATCACCACTGCTGTCAAAATGGTGACGGAAAACATCGTGAGGAAACCTGCACGTCCTAGAACCAAAAATTCGAAGATATGTGACATCCACCAACCCGCATTGGGCCCGCGTGGTGGATACGGCCCATTCCTTTTCCTAAAGAGGATGCCTGAGTCCCAACAGTGGGAACATTATAAGGCTGATGCTATGCTATGCTAATCATCACTTTTGTATCTATTTCTCTACTTCCTTTTGGTCTGTTATTATATGTATGTACATTAATTGATAAATAAATGAACTAGTTAAACTCCGCAGCCATAATGGGTCAATTGATTTAATTAGAACCTATATTTTTGAGTGTTTTCTTAAGGTAGGAAATCAACTAATGACTTCTCAGATAATCGTGTGTTGCCTTACGAAATTTATATAAAAAATTAATTATTACACGACTTCAGAAATTTTTGTTTCATGAAAAAAAAATGCACATCTTATCCATCAGCTAAATGTTACCCTTTGGAAACAATAAACATAACACTAGAAATCTTCCCCAAAACCCCCTAATTCATATCCAAGCCAAAAATAGTCTCCTAAATAAAATATAAATCAGTAGATAAGCGTAAGTGGTTTTATTTTTAATGGCTCATAAAAGTTTAGCCTGTACGACCGATAAATAATATGTTTATCCTTAGAAAGCGGGCGTAATGATGGCCGATGCATTATTATAATGGTCCTGTTGATTTGTAAGTAAGAGTTAAACTCGGTTTAAGCCCAGGAGCGGTTAGACGTTTGGGTGACATACGGCTGTCTGTGCGGTCGAGCATTAGACTAAGTTTTTGAAACATAAAATATTTACTGTTATTTATAAAGTTCAAAGATTAATTTTATGTTTTGAAATTGCATGCGTTAATTTATTCATTTTTAGTTACATAATATTTTACCACATTTTTAAACATTTCTAAAAATTATTAAAATATAGATGTAAAGAAATAGTAGCCTACCAGTATTGGGAAAAGAGTCCAAGCTACCGGTAGTCAAGGCTTTAGAGAAAGGAACCTCCTAACAATACGAACCGTGTCGAAGATTACCGCTCTCTGAAACAAACCTTTGGTCTAGCCGCCTAACGAAAACTTCCTAAGATGTTGGTCAAATTAAGCTACTAAGCCGGCCATAATGGATTTCTTAATAAACTAGCGTTATTCACCATTAACGATTGCAAAACTGTTTACCATCAAGTGGGATCGCATTCAAGTACTAGATTAAACCTATCAAGCCCCAAGCGGACACCGTTGTCCGCACACCTATTGTCTTTCTATCGTGTCTCTTATTACGGTAGTCAGGTATTCAAACGGTTAAATCTTTAAAAAAAGTAGTAGACGGTTATCAAGACATTAGAGATGTAACTGAAGTTGTTATATTGGAGCCGGATTTGGAACTGGAGTTTTTAAATTTGTTTTTTCGGAATCGGAACTGGAGTCAAGAAGATTTTGTAAATCATAAAATCTAGACTTAAAGTCCGAATAGACTACGACACTTTTTACGGTACACTCAGTGTATACATCGAATGTGTATGTATGAACACGAGTGTCTCTAATTGCACACTTGAGTTCATACAGACACTCGATGTATACACGGAGTGTACTACTGAGTGTGTGTAAGTTCTATGCATAGCTCAACGAAATTCACACCCGTATATCCTCATATTCATAAGCTTGTACTTATACATCATTCAAGGCTTCTGTTCGACTGTTCCCTCACATCCACCACCATAACTGAGCCGCTGAACCACTGTTGGGTTAATTTTAATTCAGTACTCACAGCATTACGAGTAGTAAAATATAAGCGTTCGGATAGAGCGCATCTTTTGTTAACTTTATTGTTTTAAGGCGATTACTAACTTGTGTTCTTGCCGCTTTATAGTGGAAGTTGTGGGTAGTAGGATATTGTGGATATGACAGTCGATTGACTTGAAAGTTAGTGCTAAGTAAAGTTGGAGTTTCAACTAGGAAAAGATCAGCACCGATCGTTTCGTTAAGCGTGACCACGTGGCTGAGCATTGACATAACGTCAGAACAAAAGAATTGGGGGCGTGGCCAACTCCAAGCGTTCCCGATTAACGAAACGATCCTAACTTGACTAGAGGGGCAGAAGGTGTGTTGCTTCATGTGACTGGGATAGAGAAATTAATGGATTTTTGTAGTGTTTGATAGACTACTACCATTAACTACTAATATAATACATGTATTTTTTTATTGAAGTGGGAAGTCATTCCATTGCTTCTCCTGTTCTAGGGCGTAGCGAGAAGGTGTGTCAAAATTTACAGACTAAAACTACACCTGTCTTTTTCAGATGCCATTTACTTTTTAGGACCACGGTTTGCCTTTTAGAAATTCCCCGTAGCCCTAGCGGACATCACCCTACTGGACCTCTATGGTTGGCTGAAATCTCTCTGGGGAATACTACGAGCCATCAATGACTTGAGCTCAGCCCTAACGGACGGCCAGGCACCTACTGTGAACCGCTCTGACACTTTTAACACCGGGGCGTCTCTAGTGGCGGTTGTTGGAGCGTGAGGATGTCCCTTCTCTCACGGTTGTTAGCAATCTCCTTAGCGCAGCAGTAATGCTTCGCAGAAGGAGGCGACCGCTTCCCATTCCTTTTTCGTCCGGACCGTGGCTTAAACCAGAGCCCGTCGTAAGAAGTCGCCAGCGCCAATGTATACGTGTAACCACTATTACATTTATTTCTCCATCATAAAAATGAACAAAAATTATAAATATAAACTGCTTGAGAAGACCGCCATTGCACTAAGCTGCTGCTTTCTTCTAGAACTATATTTTACTAATACATATTAAAAAGATGTCTAAGCAGAATAGGTGTGTTAAATTACTTACCCGTCTCTACCACATAGCCAAAATAGTTTACATCGATTAAAATTCACTTGTTCAATATCCACATAATCTGTCCGTTGACAAAACGCGTAATAAATAATAAATCACACGTCCGTTTGTACGTTGTTTGTTTTTAATTAGTGGCTGCAGTAATGCCGAAACAGCTGTTATGTTCAGTGTTGCCAGATTAGTGATATATTGTCGGTTATGGAGGCAGTTAATTAAAAAAGTTCCAGTATGGAATGAATGGTGAAGTGCTCCTGGATTGTTGTTTTCTTTTTTTTTTTGTAATTTTTTGTTCCATGCTCTTATATTGTTGTGTATTAATTTTGCAAGCGTGTTGACAGCTAATACTTACTGAAAAAAATAAAATATATAAGGTGACTGTTAATTAGTGAACGATACTTAAACACGTGATTGTAGTCATGATAACGAACAACTTTTACTATGGGACCAAACCCGAAATCGCGAAAAAAACCTACTGGTCAATACATTTTCGTTCGCCTACTAACTGGTCAAAATGTACCTACTGGACCTGGCTGATTTTTTTCGCGATTTCTGGTTTGGTCCCATAGTAAAAGTTGTTTGTTATCATGACTACAATCACGTATTTAAGTATCATTCACTAATTACTAGTCACCCTATATACTCCTGCTCTTAGAAAGTAACAGATTCTGAAGTAATTTTGTACTCCATCGGTGAAATTGCTGCAAGGCGTTTTGATGTGAGGAAAACAAATAAATAGTAAGTAAATAAAATTCTGCAACGTAATTGTAAATCAATACACCTATCTCTCTTTACATAAAATGTAATTTATAAAAACAATTCTGCGGAAATACAAGACTTGAAATTTTGGCAAAATGGCATTGTGCTAATTTATGAGTCTGATGCAGATGAAGTCATTGGCCAGTTACAAAGCAAAAATACCCAGAAAAAAATGTCTTCCAGCTTGCTAGACATCATGATAAACAGAAATCAAAAAGGCTTTGTTTCTAAAAAATGTGATGAAGTTCTATTATGTTCAAAGATTGATTAATTTTTATAAAAATCGTTTCATTGTCTTTTGTTATAATTAATGGATTTTGCTCAAAAAACGTTGTTACTTGTGAAGTTTGTGATAAATTTAGAATCTCTAGTTGAAATTGTTTCCTTACCGTAAGTAGGTATGCCGCGAGAGCGAGGGAACGTAAGATCGACGTCATTTCTGTCTGATCACTTAAAATAAATTTTTGCTTAATTCTTGCGGCGCAGCACCAAACCAAATCTTTTGAAGTTTTCGTTTCGAGTGCAAGCAAAAATAAACTTAGCGGTGGTCAGGCAGAATTGTCTTTGATGGTGCACCCCAGGTATGGGTAGGCGTGGGCTTGCAGACGATGAGCAATGAGTAGTTAGCCGTCTGCTAGTTCTATAAGACCGAGCCCGAGTCGTCGACAGCACGTAGTATTCCAAGCGTGCCAAGGAGATGTCATCAAACCGGGGCAGAAACGATCGTAGGGGATCAAACCGCAGATACAAGCCACGAGTATCCCACTAGTGGTCTTAGAACGCAACTAATGGAACAAAGTGTGGTTTTAATCAGTATCAGTCTGACACGACCTCTCGCTCCTCTCTAAAGCGATATAAATCATTGTATAATTTCCCACCTAAAAAAAAAACACGTAAGTTTGTTTACCTACACGTTATGTTTGTTAGCTAGTTTTAACTTTACATCATTTCGCGTAAATAAACTGTTATTCTTTCTTTCTTTCTAGTAATTATTGACTGAAGGAAAACAATATCCGATTCAACGCGTCAAAACATACAAGCTGTATTAATAACCGAGTGACTGGAAACCGTACAGGTGCTAAATTGATACCTGATGTAGTTAAGTGGAAGTTGCCGTGAAATTGGCGTCCTAAGTACACTGCCCCTCAAACGACCAATGCTGAACTGTTTTAAGTTACTAATGCACTGTTAGCCGTTGGAGTAAAGTTTTAAATGGTTGGAAAATTCATGCGGTAGGTAATTTGTTTTTTAATATCTTTGTTAACTGTGTGGTGTGAAATTGTGGTAGCAGTTAAGGATTTTAGAGGTATGATAGGTTATGCTCGTAGTCATGTTAGTAGTAAGGATAACCTATAAAGCTGTGGGTGCTGGCCGTATGGCTCGCCGCTTGAGAGCCTGAGGAAGTGGTGGTCACGTCGGGGTCACCAGTTTTTTTATTTGATATAAAATAGTGCTTGACTGCGATCCCAGTTTAGAGGTATGTGGAAAATAGTGTAAAGTCCTACATACTTCCTTTGAAAAGGGAGGATAGTCTGACCAGACGGATGTTATGTCTGATCTGGGCAACTATATAAAATTCAAATTGCACAGAAAGCTCTTATTGCGAGATCTAGGATTTCGATTTTTTGTTTTTGTTCCTGTGGCACCATAAATACTACAGGATTATTTCTTCAAATATTGATGTAACAGAACAGCTTGTGACCAAATTAATAAAGTATGGCACCGCTGAGTATAATGGCAGGGGAGTCCTTTGGGAGGCCCTTGTTCAGGCTATGGTACGGAGCAGAGGGAATGGGAAGCGGTTGAGTTAGCAATAAGGATGGCCGCAACTATGGGAGAACGGACACTCTCACGCCCCAGCCGTCCCCCTCACTCACCTCAGGAGATACCCCAGGCGTTTTCGCAGGGCAGTTTTCGGCCACACACCTACGGAGGTGTGAGCTTGCTGTCGACGAGCAATAATAAGCTCGCCGTGCAGCCATCGTGCGTAATGTTCCACGTATACTCAAAGAGGTATCAGCAAAACTGAAGAGCTCCTGGGGCTGCGGAACCATTTAAAAAATTGGCTTTAGATCAAAAAAAGGCAACTGAAGGACATATGTGGGTTTTATTTAGTAAAAATCTAACACTTAGCCCTCTTGTTTCACCATAGAGTAGAAGAAGTCACTTAATAATTTCCCTAGTCGTTTACTGCGCACACTGTTCCCGTGCGCCTCAAGGAGTTGTCAGCAAACCGTAGGGACCTAGTAGGGTCGAGGCCTAGTGCTCTGGGGAGGTATGAAAATGCATACCAGGGCCCTGGATCCAAGGCAGGGAAGGAACAGGGTAGGTTTTTTTGTAAGTAAGAGTCTGACACTATTTCTTGCTCCGCCCAAGGGCGGGATTTGTCATTGGATGATTTTACCTACCATAAAAAAACTACCCAGGTGGGTTAATTTGCGTTCTTTCAGTTGCCCTTCGCATTTCCGGACCACAGTAACACTTCCAAGCAATCCAGCTGCTTAGACGGCCTTGACCTTAAATTTTTAAGCAGAGAATTTCGTTTATAATCAGATTGACGATCCAGCGTTTATGTAGCAAATCTCCATAGTCATAATGGGATTAAATATCAACAAAAATGGCGAAGCAAGGATATTCTAGACTGCGTAAAATTTTTAGTAGGTTATAAACTTCCAGAACTTCAAAAGACTTCAGTAAAGCCAGGTTTATGTTTGAGGTAAAAGTGGTATTACAATCAAAGTACTTGGCTTAAGTAATAAATTAGTAGTTGCCACGTTTTTATAGCTTATTTAATTTGAATTCTAAAATTAATTAGCATAAAGTTTTTGTGGTTTAACATGACAATAGTCTGGTAACCGCCCGGACTAGTCAACGGCGCGTAGTAATCCAGGCGCGCTACAAAAAGATGTCAGAAAAAGTGTAGGGGCCGGTAATTTCTGAAAAGGAAAACCTTGCTCCTAGAACGCATAGGGCAACTGAAGGTTACAGGTATGGTTTTAGTAAAAGTATTAAAGGCTCACCTCGCGCTCCACCTTAGAACAGGAGAAGTCAGTGGGTGATTTCATAAATCAAAAACGAAATATGACAATTGCGGTCATTAACCCACTTACCTTCATTTTTTTAATAATGAAACATGAGATATGAATAAAAGAATAATCATTCTTATTTCCATGCTTAAATGAAATTTCTGGATTTGTCTTGACGGCATTTTAGTCATTATAATCTTCAATAAAATGCTTTCAGTTATTCCTTCCCTACTCAATCGTTATTTCATGAAGTTATTCAATAAGTGAACTTTAAAGAAAATTTATAATTTGATGTCTATCTTTGAGCCCCAACCTTCAGTTGCATCTGCCATGATTCTTCATTCTAAGGTCAACTGGAAAAAATGCCTAAGGCATTAAATCCATCTTTCCTGAGGCGTAGCTACCACCGTATCAGCTGTATAAATAATACCAAACTTATGAAATTATGAAATCGAAAAATTATTGTCCGAAAACTCACATTCTGGGTACCCCAAGTTCCTAAAAGTTTCCAATAAGAGACTCAAAACGGCCTAATGACAATTCGGTGCCAATAGAGCCAATTACGTTGCTGGTCAGGTCCAAATGGGGCCCCATTTTTTGTATTATACGGGGCTCCTTTCTGATAAGCTACGCCACTGCATCTTTGTATAAAGTTTTTCACATGTGCATAAAGTTTGAATAAATAAATGTCCTTTCAAATTGATTCCTCTCACCAAAACATTCGCTCATAGAAATCTCCAAGTCATACAATATTAACTGGATATAAATTCTCAATTATCTGAAGTCTATACCGAAATCACGGAGCGCCATTACTGCCAGTGTATTTCTCACGGGGAAACTAGCTCCTTTAGTCCTTACACTGAAATAGGAAGATAGAGCGATATGGCAAGCTAACTGTTAATGTTTGGGACTTGTCTTTGAAGTGTCTTTATTTATTTTATTATCGTCCTTTTAGCTCAAAGATGTCCTATACTGGACGTAGGCCTCAAAGTGTCGTCACAATTGATCGATCCTGTGCGTCACGCAATCATAGGATTTCAGCAAGACATACCAGCCCCCCTAGACAAGTTACAATTGTTACGTTTTGCGTTAACGCTTGTAGTTGGCCACGCCCCGAACTCCTTTGTTCGAACAAACGAATTGGAGGCTTGGCCAACTCCAAGCGTTAACGAAAAACGAAAAGATTGCAACTTGGCTAGGGGGGCAGGTCATTGATCTACCTTGTGGGAGGTCTACGAACGCTGTGTCTTGCGGTACGTGGTCGCCATTTCAGAACCTTATGGCCCCATCGGCCATCTATTGCCCTGCCCACTGCCATCGTGGATATTGACTTAATAATGATTAGTTAAAATGTTCCACACTACTATTTACATTGACCCGGTGAGGGTTGCGGGAATCCGATGGATGCGAGACGCACAGGACCGGTTGTTATAGCGACACTTGGGGGAAACCTATGTCAAACAGTGGACGTCTTTCGGCTGAAATGATAATGAAAATGACTTTACCATAACTGAAAAAACTCTGGATGATTTAAAAGTGGCAGAAAACACAGATCACACACACGTTTTCTACTAAAACATGTAACAAATACCCATCCACAAAAACATTTTCGTAGTGACATGTTTGTAAGCAGTAAATTCTAGCCTGAGGGCCACAGAAAAAGTAGGTATGCCTAACCCTCAAGAGGCGCGTGATCTGACAATTTACCGCCGACCTCGACTTGCGATTGAGTCGCCATTTTGGATACGTTTAATTTTGGATTTCGAAGAGTTCTTACTATCTGTTGGAAGATTTAAGAAAAAAGGACGGAAATATGGATTGAAGGAAAAAATTTGTATAAGTATGTTAGATACTCTTTCACGGTCAAACGAGTGAATGGCTTTAGATGAAAGTCGGCACACGGATAGGAATAGCACATGGGATACTTTTTATCCCAGAAGTAGGTTTTTTGGAATCATTTTCCACTTTGAAACCGGGCAAAACCATTGGCAGAAGATAGTAGCTGATAGTATATTTATTACCAGGCAATAAATATATTTTCTGATGGTAAAAGATGGATTCCTCGAAAAAACGATTCGTCTCAAAAGATACCAGTTCACTCTTATGTGATAGGCTAAAAATACAAAGAACTAGAATGGTAGTCAAATCATTCGACTTGTTTGGGGTTAGAACGATTTTCATCATAATTAGCCAGTAATAGACCAATCTCATCTAATAAAATCAGCGATATACCTACCAATAAAAGCATGTAATACAAAAAAAATCACTACCATTTTTACTGAAGTGGGAAATCATCCAATGACTACTCTCGCTCTAGAATGAAGCGAGAGAACATATCCGACTTTTACTGACTAAACCTACCTGTATTCTTCAGTTGCCTTTAAGTTTCAAGACCACAATATCTCTTAAAAAATCCGTGGTTTAAATATTATCTCTCTTGTTACTGTTATTTATACTGACACAAAACAAAAATAAAGTTCTTAAGAGCGCTAAATACTTTATTACTAATTGCTTAAAGCTATATTAATTTCTCAATTTCAACGACACTATCTCGAAATACACTTAAACACAGAAGATCTGTACCTCGTAAGAGGAAGTAGGCGTAAATGTAACACCTAAGTTAACGGCTGTAATTCCCCTCATTAGCTACCTTTGAGAGGCTCTACAAAACCAATAAGGAGTCGCTAAACTCCACCAAACCTATTACTGAATTTGGCATATTTAGGAGGATTATTTTAACGTTGTTTATATGTTTTATATTATTTGTATTAAACCATTTACATTACTTTTGAATTTTCAATGTGTGGATAAGAGACTAAGAAAAAAAAAAATGGTCAAGTGCGAGTCGGACTTGTATACGAATTGTTATGTTCTACAAATATGTATCTATTAAAATCGAGCAGAAACCTCGATATGGGAACTTCCTTTAATTTTTAGCCTCATTTTAATTTTATCATTTTTATTGAAGCAGCTATAGAAGTACACATTCGGTGAAAATTTCAACTTTCTTCCTCTTAGGGTTTATGAGGCAGAGCCCGCTGACAGGGCGGTGGACAAAAAGTATGGGACCCTAAAAAATACGAAACTAGTTGCACATTCCAAAGCACACTTTGGAATGTGCAACTTTCTTACACGTTCTACACGTTCTTACACGTTTTCTTACACGTGTAAGAAACTATAGAACACTTTTTTTAATCAATAAACAGTTTACTAATTATTATCGCTTTAGTAAAACTATTTTAGGCAAACTAACTTTTTCCGCACTACTTCTGTCAGCCCAACCTGAGAATATTTATTCAAATCAATTCAAACCGTTTATTTCAAATATACCAATTACAGGCACTGTCAAAATGTCGGTCAGTCAAAAAAAAAGTGAAGCTAAATTGCACGTTCCAAAGCGTAGATCTCTATGTGGAGAAGAACGTGCAAGAAACTTCATGGGCACATTCTTTTAAATCATATTATGAGTTGGTTACATAATTCTTGTCGCTTCTATTTATTGTGACCTAATAAATATTATGTCATGCTTGCTACCACTATCCAGCTAAACTTAAGACTCCCACAGGCAGTCGCATTGTGACAGTTATTTTTTTATATTAATTTCTTCAAAGTCTATAAAAACGTATGACATTGTTGCCCCTGTGCCTGTCTATGGAAGCCTAAACACAACAGACAATAATCGTACCTAAATATCGTTAATTAAACTAAATCCCAGTGATGTTGGTTTCCCATATGAGTAACATTCGGATTCGTCCATGTATTCCCCCGTGACATAGTCAGATGATTCAATTACAATGAACGGACTGACAAAACAGTGGTGTTGTATAATCGGATGTTCACAGAAATACGAGTTTGTTAGTAATGGAACACTGGTTTGTTTTTTTTTTAAGAGCCGCCAACCGGTACATTTTCATACAACCGCTCTTACGAGATTACGATGTTTTACACGTCCTCTTTTTCTAGATATTTTGGATACACAGATATCTTGTGGACAATATCTAAGCTTTTATAGAAATCAAAACATAAATTTGTGTATAACTAATCTAGTAAAAACCTCTGAAAATCTGATTTTACGTGGACTTTGACCTTCCATAATGTGCTCATATATTACTAGAAAAGTACGACTTTAGAAGCCTTGCATATTTAATTGAGCTTCTGAATGACCTCAATTTTTCTCCAGGGTTTAAAAAAAACACGTATTTCCTGGAAGAAGTTTTGTGAAATATTCGAGTAAATCACGGAATTACAAAATGCCTACAGAGTTTTCAGGCGTTATCGCTCTTTTTTGCGTTGCCTCTTCATCAAACATCGCGTTGGATTGCGTTAGATGAAGTAACCAGCTTATAAACCATACTCGACGTCGACGGTAGGTGAATGGGGAAGGCCACTCTTAATCTGGCTAGAAATTTGACTGGCCTGTTGGCCTAGTGGTCAGTGACCCTGACTGCTATGCCAGAGGTCGTGGGTTAGAATCCCACCTAGGACAAATGTTTATGTGATGAGCACGTTCACTTGTTCTGTGTCTGGGTGTAATTTATCTATAATATGTAGGTATGTATTTAGAAATATATAAGTATGTTTATCAGTTGTCTAGTACTCATAACATAAGCTCAGCTTAGCTTGGAACGGCATTGTGTGATAGTTGTGAAATATTTTTATTATTATTAATTCAATGACTTCCCGCGCTCTAAGGTGGAGCGTGAGAGTGTCAGACTTTTACTGCCTAAAACCAGTTGTTTTTTGAGTGGTAGATTTATCATTTCTGAGCTGTCCGTGCAAAAGTTGTTCTGCCATATAAATTCTTAACGATAAAAGTGGGGGCGGAAATAGGTGGGTAAAAAATAGCTTACGGCCTAGTCTCAAATCTACCAAATGTATACAAAAATTTCATAAAAATCAGACAAACCGTTATACACGCCAATTTTTCCTCTAGTTTAAACTAGATGAGGCCAGTGTTCTAATAATAGTCTTGTTATACTATTAATTTATTATCAGCGAAGTAAACCGCAGTATTTTATAGTATGTTCATTAGCGGTATTGATCCAGTTCAAGGAAATCAATGAGTCATCGAATTATTACGTTGTAATGTCGCAGAGACTGTTTGGGATCGAAGGACGAATGCATGCGTGTTGCGTACTTCTTAGGAATTTGATGTTTGTTTATGTAAGGTTTAGCAGAATTGGAAGTAGAAGGGTTTTCTTGCTATGTATACATATAAAATATGAGTAAATTCCAAGATGGACGATTCTAAGAACAATAAGTTCTTCTTACAAATTCTCTGAATAAATTTTTGCCTTGTTGTGTTATCTACACCGTTAAATTTTGGTTGTTTTAATCCTGCGGAGAGTCGATTCGGTACATGAAATACTATCGATCTGTAAAGAATAAATTAAAAAATAAAGTACTTTTTTCAAAAACTGGAATTAATATACGCACGTACGAAATTAATTTCTTTAAGTAAATGAGTCAATGACCTTGAAGGCAGTTCTCAATCGTTGCGTAGGTACTAACTACCTACAGATCATTGGCCTCGCTCAGCTGACGTTTACTTAAGGAAATTAATTTCGCACATGCGTAAATTATTTCGAGTTAAAAAAAAGTATCTTATTTTTTAATTTTCTTTTTAAAATTCGATAGTATTTGATTTACCGAATCGACACTCCACGAGATTAAAACGATCAAAATATTACGGTGTATAGTGGATTATAAGATGTGCTCACGCAAAGTCTTTACATATTTCTTACGGTATTAAAGGTCAAACTTACTCAAAACAGCAACGCACAAAAGATCACGAGCCTTACCTGAAAACAAAAAAAAAACAATATTATTACAAAAATATCTAGAACATTCAACCGAAAAATACCCTGACCAAACACAAACGGGAAATCTTCGACAAAACTTAGTACATACAAGCAACTGAGCAGTAGACCAGAAAATGAGTCGAAATCAAATATGAGCCTCCGCAAAATGAGTAAGACAAACATAGGCTTACATTGTGTATCGCACAATAGAACCGGAGGCGAACAATTCTTGACCCTTTTTACTAAGTACAGCCGACAATAGCCGCTTAGACCGATTACATATTCTGATGCAAATATATCACAACCCGCAAGAGGGAATTAATTGAAAAGACCCTACGTGACTTTGATTTATGGTCCACGGTGTAGATATGGGACAGCGTGGATTCTTACGCTGTGTCTTGTGTCATCTGATGGCAGGCATAAAGATGGATGGCGTGGCAATTGTTTTAATTAACGTTTTATTAGTAGGTGTTAAATGATTATGGTGTTGACAAATTGGAATTTTGAAAGAACGAACTCACACATACAGTAGAAATAAAATAGATACAGAAAAATAACATTAACCCTTTGAATACCGTAATTAGAGTGTGCGGACACCGGTGTCCGCTTGAGACTTGACAGTTTAAAATCTGTGAAAGGCCAAAAACTTTTAAGAACAAGAACAGACATGGGCTTTTGTCTGTCCCAAGCAAATACATTTCAAAAACGAACAGATAAGTCTTCATCATCAAATAAGTTCTCCCGCTCTGGGCAGAGCAGGAGGGCGAGACAGATTTTTACAGACTAAAATCACACTTATGTCTTTCAGTTGCCTTTTGCGTTCTAGGACTACTGATTTCCTTTTCAGAAAATCCCTGCGATGGATCCTAGTCCCTGCTGGGTACTAAGGATATTTTCTTACCGTCTTTATTGAAAAAATCTTTAAAACGAAATATCGTTTATTATTCGTTTAATTTATATACTGAAAGGAAACTTTTGTATAATAATCTAATATTACGCGAAAACTGTGCTCCTGAACAAGGCTAAAGGAACACAATACCATAGTGTTAAACTATAATAAATTTATTTTTTGTTATACCTTAACAAAGGCAACACTGATAAGGCCTAAATACACATGTCATGCAACTTGCACTGAAGCAAGAATGCACGTAACTAGCATGCCATGGTGACATCCACCAATCAGAACTCGTTGGCATAGGTCTTTGGCATGTAAGCTACTTGCTTACTTTTGTACAAGCTACAGACATCACTTTAACAAATCAGTAGGTAAATATCAACCGTTGAAACCTGTTGAAATTTTCAAAAAATTAGCCTGTTATAAACAAACGTATTTAAATAACGATTATTTAAAACATCAACCTGGTAGCACCTTTTACCAATTTTCGACGAGGCCAATGACTTCAACAGCAACAGTTTTACCTTTCCATATCTGATCAATTAGCACATGAATATTAAAATGCCTAGTAATTCTCTATCGCAAAAAGGTTTTTTACATACACATTATTTACATCTGAAGTGACCTCGTAAAAGGTTCAGTTAAGCTCCATTACATTTTAACTTGATGAAATATTTACAAGTTTATTATTTTCATGAGAATATCTTATTAGGGGGAAGGATGAATGAGTGAGATGAACGGAAGACCGGTTATGTCAGTGGAGAAATTGTGTTTGTAGCTTCAAGGGATAACTTGAGACTTTATTCACATGCATCTTCTTTTTAGCCGAAAAACGTTCAGTATTGGACATTGGCCTTTTCTAAATGTCACTTTTACAATCAGCCATATGCTGAATCGGATTCTCACGACACTTACCAGCTCTCCTGGCCATGTTACGACCATTTCGTTTTGATTCTATTGCGTCGAACGCTTCAAGTCGGCCACGCTTCCGATTCCTTTGTTCTGACCGCGTGACTAGAGTTGAGATAACGTCAGAACAAAAGGATTGGACTCCTGGCCAACTCGAGGCGTTCGACACAAGAGAATCGAAATGAAACAGTAGTAGCTTGGCTAGGCCTTCTGGTCATAAATCCATCTTATGGGAGTCCCCACTGCAAAACTTTTTGCCCACTGTCACTTAAGTTTAGCGATTATTTGGGCTATGTCGGTGACCTTGATTCTTCTGCAGATAACTCCAAGCATAGCCCTTCTCACTACTCTTTGATTGTCTTTAAACCTTCTGATGCAGTATGCCAGTTATTAAAACCTAATTTGATCGAAGAAAAGCTGTGGTATGCTGGAGAATCTACGAGTATGTACAAAGTAATATCACAAGGAAGATTTGTTGGTGTGCCTTTTGCCAACGTTTAGACAGGCTACTTTCCATTTCATTTACATACTCTAGAAGTTAATGAAAGGCAGTTTTTCGTCTTTCATTCCTGTTTAAAGAGAGATTATATGACTTTATTCTTGGCCAGGAGTAACTACATCCATTTTACCTTACAAAACCAGAGCACGTATTAAGTCGGTTCTAACACCTGACATTAATACTTTCAAGAGAACAATAGAATGCTCTGAAACAATCCGACTGAGTATTGCATTATCATCAACCGTCTCCTAGCAGCAATTACATACCATCACATTATCCATTTGGAAACAAAATGCCAGAACATTAGGTTTCACAAAATTTCCTTATACCGTATTAACAGCGAGTACTAACAAGAACACACGAATGAATGCACAAGTGCTTAATATCTGGAATTCCTTGCTTCAAACCACCAGGCAAACTTGAACCTCTAACTTTGGAGTTGTTCCATCTCTCACCCTTAATTTTGGAAATGAAAGGAGGGGGAAGGAGATCAAGGTACGTTGGTAGGACTGTACGTACATCGGGGTCCTAGTTACGATCCACGATAAACTTTGAGTCTCGTGAAGAGTGAGAGCGTTTAAATTGTCGACGCTCAACGCTGCTAACCGTACATTCTTCTATGGATTGTAATGGCAGCAGAAAAGTCATAAGAATTTCCTTCATTCCCTTTAGTTTCTTGTTCAACGGTTTTATGGAGGTGTCTTTTAAATGTGGTTATAATTATCAAATCTTTATTTTTAATTTAAACTTATTCAAATGATTGTACCACTAGGTTGAGCTTGAATAAAACTCAATACATAAGTACCTTTAGTAAGTCTAAGAATTAAAACCAGTCGGTGGTCCTTTAAAGTAAAAGCACGTGATAGCATTCGCAAGAAGTTGGAAGAATCATCAAACTCTTGATTTGTTGTATTCGTTTTTTCACAATATCATTCTTTATTTGTATGTATGTATTTAAGTATATATTAATTATTGTCTTTTTTCCTTTGTGTCTTCTTTTAAGTTGCACCTGCCATATTATGTCTCTGCACCACCCTAAGGTCGAGTGGTAGAAAATGCCTAAGGCATTAAATCCGCCTTTGGTCAATGTAAAAAAATAAAACATAAATGCAACATTGTACCACACAGTCCTTAGCATACAACATACACTGTCATTTCTATTCGCCCAACACCAATACACTATGAAACAACTGACAGCAACAGTTTCACTCAAGCCAACACACGACAGCCCTAAAAACAATTTTACAAAATAAAAATCCCAGCGCCACAACCCGTAGCGACAGCAAAAAAACCACGACAGTCGCCATTTTTTACCGACAGTACAATAAAAGAAGTATTTTAATCAACAAAATAAATGTTGCAATTATGTAAGTGATTAAGGTGCACTATACCTATCATATATTACGTCGCAAGTGGTCGGGTGACTTCTAGGGAGGTCCCTCCCCCTATTTGGTACCCTCGTAGGGTAGATGGGGGACGAAATTAAACATTTTGGGGGCTCTAACGGGTTACGTGTGCGACGATCTTAACACTGTATGTAGATGTTAGAGTCGCTGGAAGGTGCAACGACTGATAAGCGTAGTCTTACATTTATTTATTTTTGCGACATGTGTAAGAGTACAAATATTAGTTTTGAGATTAAAAAGGGCAATGCTTGCAACTTGCAGTAGAATGAACCGTAATTGGAACTGCATAATTTTATACGTCTAATGTTTTAATTAGTATGCCAAATTTGGAGCATGGGATCGTTCGGACGAGTTGTCGTGGCTCCGGACGGAATACAATGGGAAACCACAACAGGATAGATTTTAGATAGATAATTAATAGAAACGAATCTATGGCCCCAGAGGCTTCGACCCTGCTGGGCTCCTTCAGTTTTGCTGCCATCTCTTTGAGGCGCGCGTGGAACACTACTGCCGTCGACGACTTGCACTCGGTCCAGTTACCGGACGGCGCGCTACCCATTGAGTAATGTAAACTCATTTTAAGTAAACCTTGTTCTTTAAGAGCAATAAATTCTTTAAACCTAAAAGTTGGACACTCCTTCTCGCTCCACCCAAGAAGGTGTCAATGACAATGATATCCCATAAAAAAAATGGATGCCAAATTAATCTCCTGAGTGTTATCCACAAAAACAAAGATTTTATTTTATTTATTGATTATAACAATAGTGCTATAATAGTAATGAAATAAAGTTATTTGCAACACAATTTTCTCTATTTATTTTAATAAAGCTCCAGTTTACGATAATGTACACATAATGACTCATTCTTAGACTAAGTTTCCAAGAAATTAGTCGCTCTGTTCAATCGCTACTAATGACCATAACAATGGCTTATTAGTCAATCGTAGACGCAAATACACACACACATTATTCATAGATATATAACGATAATTTGTAGGTATTTCTGGACCGTGGTAATAATAAGGTGATCTCATTCGTTTTTCTATATTTAAATCACTCTATTTTAGTCAGCTATCTATAATGACGCCTGATTCTTACGTAAACAGTTTAATATACGATAAAATTTGGACGATGGTTTTAAAATCTACTTAAAACTAACGTGCAAAGAGTTAAAAATGCATTGTGTGCAGAAATAAGAATACGTAACGATTTCTTTTTTTTTGCAAAATCACTATCAATTCAACCATTTTGCATTTTTTTTTTAAAGATACGTCAATACTAACTAACTTGTAATGAGCACCTACAAAGAGAATAATTCCGAAATATTCTATAAGTTCACAAAAATGTTGTCAAATGTTGTCAATTACGTTGAGAAAATCAGCTGCTCAGAATGCAGAGATCGCGAAGGGACTTGACATCATCTTTCATAATAAAAAAATAATATTATTGTAACTATAAATAAAAAATAAAGCTAAAAATTTAAGCTAGAATTGGACCTTTCTTGACATTTTATAACCAAGGTACTACTAATACTTCTGTTCTGAAAAGACCTTTTTAGAGGTAGAGGATTTCCACACGATAAAAAGGCATTTCCAGTAGAAGGTAGGTGTCGTAGGCAGGTATAGGATATTCATTACAACCTATATTTAGCTATTCGCTTAGTGGTCACTATGAGAGTAAGCTCCGTGTTATCCGAAAGGCCCACTTTCTAGACACACCAACGTACCACATCTAGTAACAAAATATCCTTAAAAATTAATGTGTACGGTATATTTGCATGTTCATTTCGCTCCAGAGATGTTATTAGAAATTCAGATTTTAGGGTATGTATGTAAGCATCGCTTAGTTTTTACGGTCCTCGTGTAACCGTCATGGGTTACGTTTATGAAGCCATTATATGGTCTCTTGATTAAATATAACGCTCTCGCAGTCGTCCATATAAAATGCCAGGTAATGGCTCCTACAGTTTGTTGGAATTGTAGTGTGAAGGGACCAGTAGTTAAACTCTGAGTTAGTTATGTTGTTGACTGCTGCTTTAACCCTAATACCTTACATTTAACACCTTCACGTTAACAGTTATTAACGTTATAAATTAATTATTGTTACCTTACCGTTTATTGTAACGTTAAAAATAACTTTCCTTCTGCAAGCAACTTTGCCCGCATGAAAGTAAAAAATATAATATCCTAAGACCAAAACACAACCACTGATGGACATATTATGCCTCCCCCAAATACCACCATAACGACGGAGTACTGGAGAAAACATGACCTCATTGATTGACATTGTCTACCTGTGTGCCCTACTTCATCTGTTAAGTCATACATACCTGCATCTTACGCCCTTTATAATAATAGCGTGATAAACCATTACATTGATTCTTTAAACAGAAATTAATGAATAATTGTCTATAATATCTTTAATACCGCCATAATTATTGGTAAATAGTTTTAATTCAACAAGTGTCTATGACAATAATATTTTGCATTTTGACGAGATAATATTATGTAATTTGGTACATGTAATTTCCACAAACAACACCAATTCATCATATTATTTAAATTATACGTAACAGAAACTCATTACTAATATATTCTAACCAAATGAGATTGCCCAAAATTCATGTGCCCAACGTCTGGTTATTCGGGTGGACAAAAGCCGAGTTTAGCCGCTATAAAACTACCAAATACAATATCACACGAAGAGATAAGGATCGGTTTAAGCTCCCGCCACCTAAACTTGTTCGTATAAACTGGGGTCTCAATACAATTTTCCGGGCGGATGCATTTTGAATTTATAACTAGCAAATTGGTTGAACCAATTTATACGTTGAATATCTTCGAATTAATTGGTCGGTGACCGTGACAGTTTCGCTAGGCCTTAACAGCGTACTAACTACGCCGTTTATCACTCTATCACATTAATATTATAAAGGCTAAAGTTTTTATGTCTGTGTGTGTTTGGTTGGAAAGGACTGCTGGAAGGTAGCGGAGATATCTATCGCGTCTACTAGACACAGTAGACAGGGGCTTGCCGACGTCGAGCAATGGGTAGCTTAACCAACCTGACTGAGCCCAAGTCAAGACAGCACATAGCGCTCCTCAAAGATGTCAATAAAACATATATAAAGGCCCACCAGTACCGATGCCCGCTAGGACTGCGGCGATTGTCTGAAAAGGAAACCCGTAGAGTTTTAGAATGCTAAAGGCAATTGAAGGACACAGGTTTAGTCTCTAGTACTCAGAGTAGTAGTAGTAGAGTAGACTAGCACTCAGAGCAGAAGAAGTTATTGAAATTCACAATAAAAAAAAATGGTAGTGGCGATGATAAATTAGAGATGGATGTAGTATGGTGTGACTACAATGGATCAAGTGAGAAATGAGTATATTGGAAGAAGTTTGAAGGTGGCACCAGTGACTGGAAAGTTGAAGGGAAATCGTTTATCTTGATATGGTCATATGAAGAGGAGGGGTAAAACGCAAGTTACTAAAAGAGTTAAGAGTATACATGTGGATGGATGGAGAGGTAGAGGGAGGCCAAAGAAAATATGGATGAATTGTGTGAGGAGTGATATGAATGAAAAGGGAGTTAGTGATGACATGAGAAAAAAACATGTTGCGCCGACCCCAAATATCTCGGGACATGGGGAGAAAGATGATGTCTATGTGTGATGGTGTGTGTGTGTTTGTTTTATGTTTGTTACTCTGTTACACTCAAACGGTTGAAAGGATTTACATGACATTTGGCACACAGCTAGATTATATTCTGGAATATTAGAACATAGGAAACTTTTTATCATTAAAATTTGTTCCCTTAGGATAATTTTTAGTACCACGTGGACGAAGCTACTGGCTAAAATTAGTAGTTTAATAAAACTAGGGTCCGCCGCTAGTATTTGTTAGGGGTGGCTCACAAATTCTGTTTCAAGTATTATTTGACTGCGTGGAAACTTACTTTTTCCACTCATTTCTGTTTAATATTGAGGTCTATTTCATAGAACACCAAATTAAGCACTAATTTACAGTATTAATCATAATAACGATTGCACCTAGGAATCTAGGATACTTTTTCCACGCATTTCTGTTTAATGTCGAGGTTTATTTCATAGAACACCAAATTAAACACTAATTTAAAATACGTACACGTACAACATAACAATGATTGCACATAACCTAGCAAGTTTAATTGCGTACACCTCTTTTTTTGAGATGCGAAGTCACTCCATAACTTCTTTCACCCTGTGACACTAACCTACAAGTTGTTAAGGCACCCCCTTCTCATGTATGAGGTTGGAGGGTTCGAAACCGGACAAGAACCAATGTGAATTTTTCAACCACCCTGTGCCTCGGAAAGTACGGAAACTGTTAATCTCAGTTGTCATACGTAGATCTTTGACTAGTAGTAGTCAGATACCAGAAATTCTGACCATTAGTCTATCCAGGGTGTATTGTCGTATACCTGTTACCCAATATAGCTTGTAAAGGTTTCTTTTTTATGTGAAATCCAATCCAAAAAGAAAAAAAACAAAGTCCAATGACATCTCCGCACCCTTGGGTGGGGCAGGAGATAGTGTCAGACTTTTACTGACTAAAAACCCACTCCTGTTCCTTCTTTGCCTTTCATAGCGAGGCCGAACCTTCCTTTCAGAAAACAATCCTTGGCCCCAGTATTGGCTTTGACCCTGCTGGGCTCCTACGGTTTGCGAGGAACGATTCGCGCAGTCGACGACTTGGGCTCGGTCCGGATGGTTACTGGACGTCCCGACGGTAAGCTACCCATTGCTTGCTGTTCGCAAGCCTGCACTTATGGTGTCCGGAAAGGCCCGGCGTGAGAGATCACTGCTGCCGATCGCCCACCGAGGACACGGCGGTGCTCTGCACACGCGGGGCACACCTGTACTACACAGTAGAGGTCTACCAAGTCCTCCTAGCAGCTTGTAGGGTCTGATACGCAGTCGCTCCACGTGAAACAGGGGTATTCAACCGCATCTGGTTAGTGGAAACCGACGCCAGGCTATTTGGGAAAACAGGCTAGAGAGAAGAGACTCTGTGTAGAGCGAAAGAGCCTGTCGGATTTTACTGAAATAAACTACTGTATTCTCTAACTCTTTTGGACGATCCCGCCACCCATTACGTACACCCCTAACTGAAATAAATTGTTACAGTTGACTTGCTATCCCATCTGATGAAAATTCCAAAACTTCACGTACATATTAACAGTCGGTCTATTATTAGAATTTAAGGAATTGGTAATCGAATTGATAATAATAGATACTGAAGAGTAGACACGTGTAGACGATTACATTGCATTGCATTGCATCAGCCTTATAACGTTCCCACTACTGGGACTCAAGCCTCCTGTCTAGGACTGGGCCGTAATACACCACGCGGGCCCACAGTGGATTGGCGGATGTAACATGTCTTTGCATTTTTGGTTCTAGGACATGCCGGTTTCCTCACGATGTTTTCCTTCACCGTTTTTGAGAACAGTGGTGATGAAACAAATTATGCAAAGTAATGCGCCTAGCTGGGTTTGAACCGGCGACCTACACCTCGTAAGTCGGGGCCGTTTCCACTCGGCCACCTCTGCTCTAGACAATAGAACTATATAAAAAAAAATGATGAGTGAGAATCATCACCGTAAAGAAAGTCTTAGCGAATTAGTGTGCCAATCAATAATATTAATTAAATCTATATCTTTTCGAAACTCAAACGGTAACTTAAAAACACGGGTGGGTTTTGGACCGTAAAAGTCTCACACTCCCTCTATTTCTACCGAAAAAAGAGTTGAAAGAGTTGTCATTAAGTCCAACTTTGTACAATAGTGCATTAAGCTTTAATAAATAAATAAATATTCCATGATTTCCACATCAAAAAAAGCTTATAAGGTACTATTGTATCCCCGTAAGATTCCAATCATAATGAATTACAATCCGAATGTCTTTTAAAAATGTAAAGCTGTTTTTATTTACGAAACATGAAGAAAAAATCAGGATTCCGGAAATACCAAGTGCGCAGCTGCGTCCGTAAAACTAAGAAAAAAAGTAACCATAACATCCGGTGACGCAAATTTTAAATTGTTTGTCTTGGTGAACAAGTTGCAAGGTCGGGGTCATATTGTATATCTTTAAGAGCCGGAGAAGTTTGAGGGTTTAGGAAAAGGAAATTCCTTGTAATGTAACATAAAGACTATATGTTCTTTGAAGCAATACACCGTAGAAACTCTTTTCTTTTTTAAAGAATGGTCAACTAATATCCCGCAGGTATTGTTTGACATTTATAGAACATTATTATTTATTGTGTACAACTACCACAGTGTTGTCTTTTTAACTCAAATGTTGGCTTGTAGGGGCCTTGCCTTGCCTTACTAGTTGCATTAAGTCTGCCTATGTACCATAACTGTACATGAAGATTAAATAAATAAATAATTTTTAGTATATGCGAAACCTGAATATACTTAGTTTGTTCAGAATCAGTAACTGAATCGATTCTAATAATTTTTACACCATGTTATATTTTTTCCCGAAAATATTTAAAAGATCACAAGTTGAACACCACCGACACTAAGTACAATACAGGTCACGGAAGATAATAGCGGGCATTTGGTGCCAGCGCACAGCTGGGTGCGGGTTCAAAACAACCCCTCAATTGCCTGGATGGCCCGGTGACTATGTATTTGTGCGGACAATCAGTTAACTTAACAAGCTTACAACTTAGTGATTTTTCTTGATGCAGTTTTGAGTTTGCATATACTAAAACTAACGTTGTATTAATTTAGTTCTATTAAAGTTGTCTTGAAAGATACACGTTTAGTGATGAAAGGAAAGGACTTAAACTCTGACTAAAACTGTTTTCTGATAGGACTATTATCCAATTTTATTATTCACAGTTCTTTCCCTAAACTACCGAACCCTAAGTAGGTACTTTGAACAGAAAAAAAAACTAGGCAACCGCGAAACGGGCTCGCACATTTAGGGTTCCGTACAAACATACATATGAAAACAGTTCAACTCCCGCATCGAGTTTCGAAGATTTTTCCGAATCGCATAAAAGTTATTTTTTTTGTGACGTCACTACAAATTTACAGTTTTCAGATTTTTCCCTATATTTGTGCTAAGCCCTTGCTTCATGCCTCTCAAGATTCTAGGTCAACGGGAATACCCTATGAATTTTGATTCCTTTGAGAGTGTTTGTTTTTTTTTCTTGACTTAGAAGTTTGATCTTTTCACTGCTTCGCGAAACCGCAAATTTGAGTATATGGTTTAAATTTTAACTCGATACATCCACGCGTTTCCGAGATAAAGGGTCTTTTAGGGGTTCTGTTTTTTTCTTTTGAGATACGAAACCCTAAAAAAACAAATCCCAGTAGCGAAACAGTGGGTAAAAAGGTCCTGCCTGAGTATAGACAAGAAGAAAAGAAATTATACCGTCTTGAAGCTTAAGGACAAACTTTATACGCAAGAGGAGCTCGACACACTATCTTCCAGGATTAAGTTCGAAACTTTTTTTTCTAGAATTTTTATAGTAGTTTGATGTGGGTTTTCATAATGTCCGTATATTCTAGGACAGAAGTTGTATTGTACAAGTTTTGATAACGAAGTAACGGTATTACTGTTCCCCGTACTTCGGTATCATAATCATCATTCAGAAATCAGAAATCAGAATCGTTTACTTCAAATAAACCAATTACAGGCACTTTTGAATTGTCAAAATGTCAGTCAGTCAAAAAAAGTGAAGCTTAATTCACGTCCCAAAAGCGTAGATCTCTATGAAAATCTCTATGAAATCTCTAAGAAACTCCATGGACACTCTCTTTAAATCATATTAGGAGTTACATAAATCTTGTTTACATATTTCTTGTCGCTTCTCATTTTTTATTGCAGTGGAAAACCGTCCATTGGTGGACCCTCCATCAAGTATCACCATATTATTATAGTCGGTGGTGGTCAATGTTCTGAGGTTACCCTGAAAAAACTCCACAAATATGTTGTCAAAACATAAAGCAAATTATTTGCAAAAAAACACGTTTCATTTTCACACACACATTTTACACAATATTAGCTATTATACTGATTGTTTTAATGATTTTATTATATTGTTATTATTATATTTTTATTGTATTTGAGTTTCTTTAAACTTGTTACCTCATTGTGTGTATCTGTGTACCAAACGATGTGTAAACGTGTTGTCTTTTTCTCTCGCCATAGGTATTTTACATTATTTTTCACTTTTGCTTTTTGTAACTGCTCGCTCCAAGCCACCTGTTAATATTGACTCAAACAAGGATTAAAGAAAATTAGACCAAATGAAACGTAATTTCGTTCGATACAGTTATTAAACGGTGAAGGGAGCGTTTAAACCGGCCGCAGTGTTTGCAGACGTCACCTACTGTGCAATTATTATAATACAAACAATAGGCCGTCCTAAGCCGGCGTTCGGTCACATTTCCCTTATAAAATCACTTGGTTAAACCGATGCTGTCACTTCTGTCCCACCCAGAGACGATTAGGACAACAAAAACAATTTTCTGGACACACTACATTTTCTTATCAAGCTAAATTACACTTTAACTTGTCATCTTTAAAGTATTATTTCACTTGATGAGACACAGGACGTTTACAATGAATGAAAATGAACTTTACGATAAAGTGTTAAGGTTTACAATTGATATTAAAACAGAAGGTGATGTAATATTGAAAATTTGGCGCCATTAAGAAGCGGAAAGTGACCACTGCTAATTTGCGAGGGTCTTTGCAGCCATAAACTATTGTTTTATACGTAGTTTTATTGTAGGTCTAGTGTCAGTTATTACAATTGGAGGGCCCGTTGGCACATCAAGGGTACTGTTATTTTCTTTGCCTTGATTAAAATTCAGCTGGAACTGTTTAGTCACAGCATTACATTGGAACTTTGCCCGAAGAATGGCTCGATTTGCTATCACGTTTGCCCGTAATATCGTTATTGGCGATTGGTGCTCGAAAGTATTTGACTATTTCGTAAAATGCAATTCAAGCTATGAATAAAATTCAGCTGTTAGACTATGCAACAGCTATTTACTTTCACCTTTATCTTTGCCATGTTTCAGAATTGTATGAATATTCAGACACAAAGGTAGGTGGAATACATTTATCTTGAATAAGAGCTACTTTTGGTTAAACAATTATGAATGCTTTAATAGTTTCTGCAGATTATAGGAGGAACAAAAATATGCTTTAGCCAGCACCTGTTTTCTTTTTAATTTAGGTGGGAAATCATCCAATGACTTCTGACTCTAGAACAGAATGGGAGGGTGTGTCAGACTTTTACTGACTAAAACCAACCCCTATGTTTCTTCTTTGCCTTGCGTTCCAGGACCCTGGGATTTTCTTTTAGGTTCGACCCTGCTGGGCCTACAGTTTTGCTGACATCTCCATAGCTGACGTTAAGATGATCATTATGATCAAAAATTTGAAGTGATCTCTCAATGTTATTTATGAAGCCTCTATCAGAAACGTTTTCTCCAATTACTCTTACTTATATATTAACGCTACCAGCACTTACCTCGCAACTTTGATAGCGAAAATGGTTTTCATAATATTAACTTTAAAAGCCATTAGGGTGTTTTTAATATCGTGCAGATTTCATAACGCATGCGGATTCGCTTCGCATGCGTAACCACCAAATGTCCTTTTCATACAAGTATTTATTGTAATATAAGTAACATAATGCGTGCAATAACACGCAAGATGAGTTTTTTTGCCTTTTAAAATTTTCTGCATGCAGAGCAAATCCGCATTCGTGATGAAACCGCATGATATTAAAAACACACTTAAACCATATTTTGAGGGTAGTTTAAAAAACAAATTATGATAGTTTTTATCATTCATTTTGGTTAGGTTAGGTTTTGTGCCAAGTTTCAAATGTAAATAAAAACGCTCCATACAATCTATAATACCTCCTAAATTGTTCTATTGAGACTAATTCTGAAAAAAATAGTGACAAGCTTTATTATTTGTACTGAATTTCAAATATATCGGTACACGAAATGTGATTTTACATACAAAAGAAAATTCCACCTTTTCATTTCCTTAGAGGATATATTTTCAAAAATCGCCTATATCATAAAATAAAACCCATAAACTTCACCTTCAAAGTAGTTTCGGCTGTACGTTGAACTGTGAACGATACTTAAACACGTGGTTGTAGTCATGATAACAAACAACTTTTACTATGGAGCCAAACCTGAAATCGCGAAAAAAAGGCCAAGTTCAGTACATTTTGATCAGTTAGGCGAACATAAATGTACTGACTAGCAGATTCTTTTCGCGATTTCAGGTTTGGTTTGGGTTTGGTAATATGTTAAAAGTTGTTTGTTATCATGACTACAATCACGTGTTTAAGTATCGTTCACTAATTACCAGTCACCCTATATATAAGGAGAAATAAGAAAAAGACAAAATAGATTTCTCTATACAAACTTTGGAATCCCGGTTCATCTGGAAATCCTCTCTCTTCATTCATCAGAAAATCCTCTCTTAGACTTAAGTCATAAAAGGAAACCTCATGTTAAATACGTTCTTATTCCAAGTAACCAGTAGTTTTGGCTGTGCGTTTATATGTTAATCAGTCAGTTTCTTCTTTTATATATGTACCTATATATAACAATATAGATTTATAATAATCTCACTACAGCCGTATTTAACTCATTAGAGATAAATATATAGATGAGTAGCACAATCGCGGAATTGTATCCGGGTTACACGCTTGTAGCAAGTTAAGACTTATCATTGCACGCTTCAGTGTGGCGATAATGTAAGACACAATACGCCTGCGTGTGATCACGGTTCAGTGGACTTCAGTTAGAACTGCGGGTCGGTTATGTGTGTCACTTGGTTTCGGATGACTATATTAAGGAGAGCTCTGTTGAGTGTGTTACAACTAATTTTGTAACTGGCTCTTTGAACTTAAGTAGCTGCCCAACTGCTGAGCTGTGCCAAGAATTACCAGATGTTGCGCAAACCTTCCTTTTAAGAGACGAGTCGTTTTGACGGCTGCTCAAATCCACATCACAAGCCCAAACCCCGGAGGAGATCGTGGAGGAGTGCCGCTTGGGCGGAACATCGTCATGTAGAGGTGATCAGCGGCAGCGACCTCTCGCGCCAGGCCCTGCCAGCAGGCGGACGCCTCCTTTTGTGAAGCAGTAATGCTAGCGAAGGAAGAGGGCACACACGTTAGGGAACAAACATCCTCACGCCGCAGCTGCCGAGACCCCACTCCACCCAGAGCGGGAGAAGTCATTGGATGATTTACCTTAACAAAATAAAAAGCGCAAACCGAATTTCAAATAGCAATCTTTTGTCTGAACTGGGAAAATATTTGGTGTTGAACTGATATCTTATGCCATTGCTACCAAAATATCCTGCCAAAATAGAAAAAAATAAAATATAATTCGAAACTACGAGTTTATGCAAATGGTTTGGACATCATTTAAAGCTCTTTTATATAAAGACTCTCCCTAAAGATGTACTTGACACGATCTACAAAGGAATAAGGAATCTTCTGGAGTTTATCCTCCTAAGGTAATTTCTCACATATTTTTTACCCCTAAATGTTGTCGTTCAAACAAGCAATAACAGAACTATTCACCACAACATAGCACACACGTGTTGCCACAGACCACCCCCGGTGTCTCAGAAACTGACATTTTTTACTAATTTCTCCCTCTGACATGTGTTTGCAGATAAGCCGGTGCATTTTGAGTAGACGGGACGACTGCGTAACGGCTTTGATATGAGAGGTAAAATTAGGAGTAACCAACTGAGCGTGTTATACATATTATGTGACGACTCATCACGAACTTTCACGAACAATATAATCAGAGGTCTTACCACGAGCTCTTACCGCAATCCATTTGACGACTTAAACTGAAATGTCAAAGGAATGGAGCTATACACTGTTACATTTTGGTCGTTTTAATCCCGTGAAGGGTCGGTTCGGTACATGAAAAACTATCGATTTGTAAAGATAAAAATTAGAAAATAGAGTACTTTTTTTCTAAAAGTCGAAGTAATATTCACATGTACGAAATTATTTTATTTAAGTAAACGAGTCAATGACCTTGTAGATAGTTGTCGGTAGTTGCGTACTAACTACAGTTCATCGGCCTCGCTCAAAAGAAATTAATTCGTACATGCGTAAATTAATTCGAGTTTAAAAAAAGTACTTTATTTTTTTATTTTCTCTTTACAAATTGATAATGTATTCATGTACCTAATCGACTCTCCGCGGGATTAAAACGATCAAAATTTAAGGTTGTATAGGGTATACAGCTCTTTTTCGTTCGCACACTTAACATTTTAACACGACATGCTCCATATAGGCTCCATATAGACACGTAATAATAATGTACACTAATAGAGATGTATTTGTAACCTAAAGACCGTCCCGTTACTACAGAACTGTTAGTAATTAGTGCTTTCTAGTAAAGTGCGAAGGGCCTATTACGGTTACTAAAGCAATTACACCGACCATATCTGGAATTCCTACAAATGATACCGACAACGATGGGTATTAGATGTTAGTCCTACGTGTCTTATGAAACCAAACAAATATAGGTATAGTATGCGGTAAATAATTGAACCATTTGCTATGGTTACGCGTAGCCCCCCACTTTGATTGAGATCCGAAAATCAAGTTGAACCATCATGGCGGTCGACCTTAAATTCGCAGTAACCGATTGTTGGGGCTCAATCGAAGTGGCGGGCTGCACGTAACTATAGCAAACGGTTCAATTTATTTGCCACGTACTATACTAAATTTATGTACTCGTAAATGTAATATCGTTGATCTCACGTAAAAAAAAATCTTCGAGCAGTAAAAAGTCGTAAGCTCTAAAATTCGCATGTCTGCCGGAATCGAGTTTTAAGCAGGCCTGATTTATGAGTTCCAAGTTATGGTGTCGTGAGACAAGTGGCCCTACTCCAAAGATTCCGTACGTCACGTTCGTATGTCCCTAAACGTTTTTGAGAAATTCTCAAGTGTTTAAAATATCGCGAAATGTGAAACCGACGGGGACGAGGACGCTTATCTTGAGTTTTGCTAAGAATTGTTCGGTAAAGGAGACCTCCAGGGTATAAATAGCCGAAAGTTTATGGCCTTTTAGTAAAAAAATCTCTGCCTAGTGATGTATGCGGTGCGCAAAAGGGAATTCTGAGTGATTGAGTGATTGGCGACGATAAAATGCACACAGTATGTTGCAGAGTATCGATTTTTCCAGTTCAAGTTTAAAATGAAGGAAAGCTTTATTTCAGTATCGTAAGTTTACCTAGACGCCAGCCAGCCGCCGACATTTATAAAAAAAAAAACACCAAAAAAAAAAAAAAAAAAACTTTTTCTAAATTTTTA
The DNA here is from genome assembly GCA_958295575.1 of Leucania comma. Classification (NCBI taxonomy): domain Eukaryota; kingdom Metazoa; phylum Arthropoda; class Insecta; order Lepidoptera; family Noctuidae; genus Leucania; species Leucania comma. The sequence goes on along the minus strand of OY282467.1, from coordinate 21,489,283 downwards.
TAGAAAAAATAAAAATATAGAAACAAAAATTTTCGGCCAAATTTTCATGAAAACGTGTGTAAAAAACGACAATTAATAATTTTTCGAGGTCATTCAAGCTGTACAGACGTATGTACAATTGGCGCTCAAGGGGTAACTCAACAAAGTCTCGATACTGTTATTCAAAATGTAAGAACCATTAAATTATGAAGTAAATTACTCGTATTTACCTGCTAATACAATTCAAAACAACAATTTTCTTACGGCCTTTCAAAATGAGTAGCAAGTCCAACAAACTTAAGAGTTATTTCTTTGTATAAACTCGACTGAGCATTGTCGGGCTTTAAATATATCTTTGCCAGAATTTACAGGATCAACGAAAATAAGTCCAAAAGCGTGTATAATTCCTGAATCAGCACAGCAATAAAATGTCTTCAAAGACAACATTAATGTCGCATTAACTTTCTTAATCCTATTAACTGTAACATCCATATAATATTGCTGAACTCGCAAATACATATATTCTGAGATAAACACGAAACAAAGTCAAACATCTGAACTGCAATAAAGGAAGTATACAATGATCATCATTCACTTAAATTACATATTACGCCATTCTCTGTTAGACTGATATAGTTTCTCGTTGATATAGATAGAAATAGACCTCTGTAGGAAGATTGGCTTATAATGGACCTAATATACGAATAAGTACGCCTATACGAAATGTAGAAATGAAACAGTAGTGTAATATGAGAGGGAATAATGACGTCATGAAAAATTACTTTTATGTTAATGGAAGCGTTTCTCGCTAAGTTATTCGACTTAATGGATGCAAGTTACATAGCAATATAGTATTTAACCAACAGTGAATTTTTTGTTGTGGATGTGTTATAATTACTTTCTACATCATAATATTCATGAGCACCACCAAACTACTTATAAAGGATAAACATTGTGTTCAGTGCGCTGAGTGCGAGATGTTTTTACGTTAACGCGATCAAATCGTTTACCGCGTTTGGCTCTCTGATTGGCAAAGAGCTTCGAGTAGGCCAATCAGTGCTACGAACGTCATAAACGTGTCGATCGCGTTTACGTAAAACAAACTCACACTAGGCACTCAGTATAGACTTTGCCACGACATTGTATTCGATTCTCGAAACAGTTCATATACAAATATTCTAAAATAGAGTTACACACAACACCAAAGGGCTAACAAAGCGTACGATACGTAAACAGCAAAATAGACATCCTAAATCAAAGCGTTTCTCCATCGGAACATAACTGCCTCATACATACGTTGGTACTAGTGATAAATCTTTTCGTGCCATCCAATTGTCCACAACTAGGTCATCTGATTGTCCCCTACCTATTTACTGTCATGTCTTTTGTGTTTGAGTTTTTTCCTGTTTCAATTTTCTTTTGTGGTCCCCGTTGTATTAAGTTGTTTCGTACGATTTTGTGGACGACGAATAATGTATATGTTGGTTTTGTTATCTTTGGGTTTGAAGTATATTCTATCTATCTTTGTATCTATACTGTTTTTAGATGAGTTACGACAAAGCGCTTCTGTACTTTCATCTATCTATTCAGCTCACATTTTTCCATTTCTGAATTCTGTCTCTTCTGCTTTTTCATTTGCTTTGATCCTACATTTCGGTCTAATTGTTTAATTTAACTTGTTATGGTTAGCTTTGTTGAGAATTATACAATAGCAAAACAAATCTATTCTAATCTAGTATTAGAAATAGCCACGCAAATTCTATATTATGTATGTTTACTAAATATATAAGAACAAACTGTGTAGAATATAGAATAAAATAATAGACCCAATGAAACAAAAATTCCAGACCAGAAACGTAGTTAGATTATTTTTGATAAAATCGATATGTTCACAAAATATATTTCTATTTTCAATTGTATTAATTACATGTACGAACGTGTATGGTTTTAATCTAACTGGTTGCGCCAATTTGCTATGATCCGCGACTTTGTTTTTTGTAATTTATTTTTTTTGGCCTAGCAATCCTATCCCTTCCGTTTCCATTCCCGCACGACCTCTAGAAATGAAATGACATTGACGTTTGTGCATCGATTGTGAATGTGACCGCTCCGCTAACATCGCCCGCTCGAAATTACAAGAAAATTGACTATTTCGTGATCCAACCATTCAAAGACTCAACAATAGTGCAGTGTGGTGCAAAACAGGACCTGGCAGTGGTTAAATGTGCGAAGTCGAGGTCCGCCGGCCGGCGCCACGTGGAACCTTCGAGGTCAAAAGGTCAGTGTTCCTCCTAATACATTCATCCCATTAATAAACGCTAGGCGCAGTACCTGCATATTGTTAACAAACCTTAGATCGCTTTTTAAACCTACAGTCCACAGCAAAATTCGCGCAACCATTACTTTTGGTCCTACGAGCAGGATCGTGAATCATTTTCTTGTAATTTCGCAATATAGTATTTGTTCCATAGGGAATAAACGCAACGCGCCTGTTTACCTAGATATAATAGTAGAAAACCCGCATCTAGGCATTTAGGCAACTAATCGTTATTTCGCTCGTATAGTTAAAGAGCCATTGATAATTACGGTACCTACGCCGTCAACCGCACCGCATAATTATAGTTAGCTACGTAAATATCAGCGTAGATATGAATCGATCGCATTCTTTTTCTTGACAAAATTCATTCGGAAGTCCTACAAATTGCATGTAGGTAGACGCATTTCAAAAATACCCGTTCATTGTTGAGTGAATATTTGTAGGAAACGGATAAACCATAGATTATATACGCATATGAACGACGTGAATGATTTAATCGAGAAATTGGGTAATATTCACTCATTGATTCAGGTTATTCCGTTCGTTCGCCGTTCACTTTGTTGTTTACAATATTACCATATTGTTATCTGATAATTATCGCTTACTTAATAATTCGTTAAGTGTTTGTTTGAGTGTATAGTGTGAATATATCAAAACAAGATGTCTCTTAAGGGAACCAAGGTTAGTACTGATTTAAAGGTTCAGTTAAAGCTTTTATACGCTGAAAGGGACTCACAGTTTTCACGTGTTCAATCAATTTGTGATAAATCTTTGCAAATCTCGGATCTGACGATTAGAGATGCTTTCTTGTGTTCGTTGGAAACTTTAGATAGTTTGCGCGCGGATTTTAAATTTACAATTAAGAATATAAACATTTTAGAGTTGGAGTTAAATCCTGATTACTGTGTGAGTTATCAGGCATTGTCGTCCTTTGATGACTTGTATTGTCGTATCAAACGTATTGCTAGGAGTTTAGAGACTCCCCCCCCCCGCGAGTGGTTTATCCAACCCTCCTCGCGAACGCCCACGATTGCCGCCAATTCAAATACCTGAATTTAATGGTGACATTCGAAATTGGAATTTATTTATAGATAGTTTCGAAAATATAATACATAGGAACACATCGCTGACAGATCACGAGAGATTGCATTATCTCGTAGAAAAATTGACCGGTAAGGCAAAGGCTGTCTGTGCTGGAATTACGTTTAGCGCTGAAAATTACAATTTAGTTTTGAACACTTTAAAAACAAAATACGAAGATAAGCGATTAGTAGCCACCGCATATTTAGATCAATTATTCGATTTGAAAAGTTTTTCCGTTTGTAACGATCATAATTTAGAGAAGTTTTTAAATATTTTCGCATCATCTGTTCGTGCAGTAAAGAACCTAAAGGTCAATGACCTCTGTGACTTTTTGTTTTTGTATATCGGTTTAAAGAAATTAGATCCTGAAACTGTTCGTCTGTTTGAAACGACTCAGCGCGGTAACGAAATACCTAAGTTCGAAGATTTAGAATCTTTTATTCGCGACCATATTAAGGTATTGCAGCGCACGTCGGCACGTCATGAAGTCACGAATAGGACAGGTTCCGATCGCCGTATAGACGCGTCATCGAAGTCAGTCAAGACTGCACATACGCTAGTTAATACCGCCTCAACACCTGACTGTTCTCTGTGTAAGGGTAGCCATACACAGCTGTACAAGTGTTCGGAATTTCAGAGATTATCGCCTAGTGATCGTTACAAGTTTGTCCGCACTAATAATTTGTGTTTTAATTGTCTAAGTGACAAACATCTGGTTACGTCATGTAACAGTGGTGTTAGCTGTCGTAAATGTCTAGCTAGACATCATACCTTCTTACATTTTGAGAGTAGTAAGCTGCCATCGCCGCCGCAGCCTGCGCAGACGCGCGACGCTTGTGACGCGCGGCCTGCTGCAAGTGCAAACGACGTAACATTGTGTTCGCTTTCCGCCGCTGGTACTCAAATCACTACCGTTTTACTTGCGACCGCGCAAGTTGTCATTGTAGATGCCTTTGGCAAACCGCACACCGTTCGAGCGCTACTAGATGGCGCTTCCCAGAGTAATTTTATTACTCGGGATTGTTGTCAACGCCTTGGTTTTAGTTTTAATAATTGGTCATCCCGCTCAGAAGTGAAAGGTTTTGGAGGTTTAAAGGCAACCATTCACGGTTCCATTAAAATAATATTTAGTTCACGTTTTAATCGTAATATTTCGTTTGAAATGGATTCGCTAGTCGCAGATAAGATTACGGAACGGTTGCCCACGGTACCGGTTGACACGTCCATGCTGACGGAGTTTAAGAACTTGCAGTTAGCTGACGGAAATTACGCTTTCCCTGGAGATATCGATCTATTGATCGGTGCTTCGATTCTCCCGCATCTCCAGTTATCACGTAAAATTCAAGGTCTTCCTTTGTACCCCGCTCCGCACGCACTGGAAACAGTTCTCGGGTTTGTTATAGTTGGTTCCGCACCCGCTTGTTTAGATAGTTACTCGACTGTGTCGCACTGTTGCACCGTCGAGCCGCCGCTTGAGTCTACCATCCGCAAGTTCTGGGAGATTGAAGAGCTCAATGTCCCGCCTATTCTCAGCCCTGAGGATCAGGTCACTGAGGAGATTTATACCCGCACGACTACTCGTGATAAAGATGGTCGTTATGTTGTCGCGCTCCCTTTCAAGGGTGATATTTTTTCGCTCGGTGACTCCCGTGCCTCCGCAGAAAAACGCTTTCTATGCTTGGAACGTAAGATGCAGGCGTCTCCTAAGTTGAAGCAAGCCTATGATGATGTGCTGATCGAATATTTAGATAAAGGTTATATCTCATCAGCGCCTGCCGAGACTGAGGAGACACGTGATTACCCGTTTTACATCATCCTGCACCATGGAGTTGTTAGAGAAGACAAGCTTACAACTAAACTGCGTGTGGTTATGGATGGTAGCGCTAAAACTAGTACTGGCATATCGCTTAACGATATCTTGTATTGTGGTCAGAACCTCCAGGGTAACTTATTTGAAATAATAGTAAATTTTCGCTTGTTTGCTATTGCGCTCTCTGCCGATATTCGGCAAATGTTTCTTAGTATTGGAATCAGAGAATGTGACCGTAGATTCCAACGCTTCTTGTATAGATTTTCTCCGCAGGAACCTTTGAAGGTTTACGAATTTAATCGTGTTTGTTTTGGGCTTAAGTCTAGTCCCTTTCACGCTCTTCGCACTATCAAGCAGTTGGCCGCTGACGAGGGTGATACATACCCGAAAGCAAGGGCCACTATTGAAACCGGATTGTACATGGACGATTTTGTGTACAGTGTACCTAGTGAAGCAGAGGCTATAGAGACCGCTGCTCAAGTAATCAGCCTCATGAAGTCCGGTCAATTTGATCTGGTGAAATGGACAAGCAACTCGCAAGCTACATTAGAGTCGATTCCACCGTCACACCGGTTGACTTCGGTAAAGGAATTCGATGATAGTGATTCGCATAAGATCCTTGGTTTAAGTTGGTCACCCGCAACTGATATGTTCAGTCTTAAAATTAGCTCGACTCCGCCAACTTGTACCAAACGCGTTATCCTAGCATGTGTAGCTCGGATATGGGATATAATGGGTTTTGTAGCTCCTGTCGTTTTGTATGCAAAGCTGCTTATAAAAGAGCTTTGGCTTTCCAACTGTGATTGGGACGACACCGCTCCTGACAGTGTTGCTCTATGTTGGGCCCACTCTTCACCCCATCGATGGGGCACGTTTGTCGCAAATAGGGTGGCTAAGATTCAAGCTGAATTGTCACCGGAAAATATATTCCATGTCGCTGGAACAGAAAACCCAGCTGATTGTCTCTCACGTGGTTTGCTTCCTGCGCAAATTTTAAATCATCCGCTTTGGTTTTGTGGCCCTCCCTGGCTTCATACCACTCCTAACGAGTGGCCAAATGCTCCGTTTAACCCCGCTACTGTTTCAGAGCCACCCGAGGAGAAGAAACATACGCTTGTAGTATCAGTTTCGCGTGAAGAGTCAGTTGTTTTGTTGTTGTCTAATCGAGTCTCGTCTTGGTCGAGACTATTACGCTGTGTAGTTTACGTCCTAAGATTTTTGAGATTATTACCATCGCGTGGTTCTATAATCGCAGCTGATTTGGATAGAGCTGAATCAGTTGTACTTCGAGAGTTGCAGAAATTTTATTTTTCAATAGAATTTCGTAGTTTAGAATCACATAAACCTTGTAGTCCCGCACTTCAACATTTGAAACCATTTTTGCAAGACGGACTCATTCGTGTCGGTGGCCGTCTGCGAAATGCTAAGTTAGAGTTTGAACAAATGCATCCAGTAGTTCTACCACGCAAGGATCACGTTTTGGATTTGTTGGTGGATTATCACCATAAGGTGAATTGTCACGCTGTTCCCGATTTATTAATGTCCATTCTTCGACAGAAGTACTGGATACTTTCCGCTCGCAATTTGATACGCGCTAGAGTGCACAGATGTGTGCCCTGCTTTAAGCTTCACCCGCGTCACGCTCTGCTGGATAGCTTAGTTCAGTCCTTTTGGAAGCGATGGAGGACAGATTATCTGCATACGCTGCAGTCGCGTCAAAAGTGGAACACTCCTTCAGATCCAGTCACAGTCGGTACTGTGGTGATACTGAAGACTGAGAGTGCGCCTCCTCTGCACTGGCCTCTTGGTGTAGTGGAAGAAGTTTTTCCGGGTTCGAACGGAATAACGCGAGTCGTAAAGGTTAAAACCGCAACTGGATCGTACCTGCGTCCGGTTATTCGCCTCTGCCCTCTGCCTAATCAGCAGTAGTGGCATAGTTAGTTATAAGTTGTTTCGCTACCTAGTATTGATAGTTTAGATATAGTAATAGGGTTTAGTTTCGCTTTTGTTTTTTTTCTTTTCTTTGAAGGTAACCCTTCAAACCCGGGGGGAATGGTTGCGCCAATTTGCTATGATCCGCGACTTTGTTTTTTGTAATTTTTTTTTTTTTGGCCTAGCAATCCTATCCCTTCCGTTTCCATTCCCGCACGACCTCTAGAAATGAAATGACATTGACGTTTGTGCATCGATTGTGAATGTGACCGCTCCGCTAACATCGCCCGCTCGAAATTACAAGAAAATTGACTATTTCGTGATCCAACCATTCAAAGACTCAACAATAGTGCAGTGTGGTGCAAAACAGGACCTGGCAGTGGTTAAATGTGCGAAGTCGAGGTCCGCCGGCCGGCGCCACGTGGAACCTTCGAGGTCAAAAGGTCAGTGTTCCTCCTAATACATTCATCCCATTAATAAACGCTAGGCGCAGTACCTGCATATTGTTAACAAACCTTAGATCGCTTTTTAAACCTACAGTCCACAGCAAAATTCGCGCAACCACTAACTATTCCACGAAGTATTAACTTTGCACGTACTACAATGCAAAATATCGATAACATTCCGTACGGGAATAGATGCAAATATACCATCATGGTCCTGCTAATCATACACAATTGAATGATGAAGTAATACACGAAACAATTAATATTTTGAGGTGAATGATAGCTGATCTATTTGAACAGTCCATAGATATCAGATTATGTTTCTGTTTTACAGTAGGTTTTTCGTCACATCGTTTCTTACCATGAGGTGAGATAGTGGTCAAGGGAAATCCTAAGGGTCGGTTTCCAGCTAATGCAGCTGAATATCAGTATTTTACATGGATGGACTGCCTCTCTGACCTCAACCACCCAGATAAGTAACACGTCATCCTTTTGCCAGACCGATGTCAGATTTCCAGTCTTCCAAATATCAGTAACCACTGACAAATAGATATTTGATATTAGTTTTGTAGATACGATAGATAGAAATGACAACCGGGACTTAATGGCTTCAAGTGTTTTCTAAAATACAGAGGAATCTCTATAATATGTTAAAATGGTCACGCATCTACAAAACGATCTCGGCAAGCATTGCTTAACTTTAGACATTGATTCGTGTGACGATTATTACTTAACCACAAGTTCCTGCTATGAAAACTCAAGAATGATTAAAAATAATAATACAGTGTACATTTTTTTTTTTGTTTACGGGTAAACCCTGGTCACTTTCATTACAAATCATAAAAATAAAATTTGGAACCGCGTAGTCTTTAAGCTACGCGTATAGTTTGAAGTAATACCGTGTAAGGGCACGACGGAGATGCCATATGGGAACAATAGTGTTCAAAACAAATAACATTGTCATAAAATGGAGCGAAGAGCAACAAAAAAAACTCTAATCACCTTCACAACAAAACCTTTTAATCATATCCCACGGATGAGACGCCATTCATAGTTGTGACAATGACAACACAGGACCATTCTCCAAACAGAAATCTAAATGTAAACACAATTTGACAACGCTTGAGCCAAGTTTCGAGGACAGTAGTTTGTATAACTGTGATCCGAGTAACAAGGGGCAAATGAGGTAGGCATTTAGTAGTGTACCGGTACAAAATATAAACGACACGCCCGTTCAATCTGGGCAGGTTGGAGTTATGACGGCCGCGGGTCCATTTGATGTCCGAATGTGGTGTAAAATGTAAGAGCAAGCGCTGTAATAAATGATAATGTTTTTGACAGTTCTGAAGATGTTGCCCGATTGACTATTCTATTTTTAAACGCTGGTGTGCTAAAAGAGACATTATTATTACATTCATTATACATTTTTTTTTAATCAAAATTCTTGAAAATATTTTTGATAACTTCATAAACCCATTATTTAAAGCCCATTTATTAACCGATAATCTTTATGGATGCCATAGGGTATTGTGCTCTTTTTTATATGAGGTGGGCAATCTAAATCTTTCGAAAAATCATACTGGCCAAGGTGTTACCAGGGCTGCGGAAATTTCTGAAAGAGTCACTGCTGTCCTGGAAAACACAGAGCAACTAACGAAACACGAATATATGTTTTAGCCAGTAAAAGACTGACACTCTCCCTCGTTTTATTGATACCCGGAGAATTTAGTTTGATGATTTTCCACCTCAAAAAAAGGACACTTCCTCTCAGAGAAAGAATTTGCTGATTATCCACTTCTAAAGAGAAAAAAAATGCAGCAATATTTCTAGTGTTGTTTTTCTTAGATCAAAGAGAGGACAGTCATTTTACCCGTTTCAAGTTCAAGAACACACATATAAAGTCAAGATCAAAATCATCAAGGTGCACTAAATTCATCGTTTGTTTCTCACAACTTGACCCTTTTACAACAATGAGCAATACGAGGGTCCAGTTTGGACCCATTTCATTCGGTATTAAGCTTGATAGCAAGGATTTCTTGCCTTGAAATTTTCTCGTCAACCATAATTAATAGGGTGGGCCGCCCATTAGTATGCCCCATTGAATGCGTGACCCTGATAGGACATCTGGATTCGCCATCTGTCTATTGAAGATTGGATGAAAGGTTAATCAGGGGTACCTTGCCATTGTTTTGGTATTTGTCAAACGAATTGATGCGGACATTGAGTGTGTAATCACGAGTAATGCATTCTGCTTTCAGAGAGTTTGTGGTCGGCTTCATTTTAATAGATTGAGGTAGTCAGTAGTATCAACCGTTTGAAAGTGGCGCCAGTGGCGCAAGTTTGAAAGTGGCGCCAGTGACTGAAAAGTTGAAAGGAAATCGTTTGTCTTGGTATGGTCATGTGAAGAGGAGGGATGAAACACATGTTACTAAAAGAGTTCTGAGTTTACAAGTAGATGGATGGAGAGGAAGAGGGAGGCCGAAGAAGAGATGGATGGATTGTGTGAGGAGTGATATGAAAGAAAAGGAAGTTAGTGATAGTGTGACGGCTGACAGGATAGAGTGGAAGAAAAAAACGTGTTGCGCCGACCCCAAGTATTATGGGACAAGGGCAGGAAGAAGAAGAAGAGTCAGTAGTATCAACCGTACAAAAGCTTCTAATTTGATTTATTTTTAACTATAATTTTTTGAATGCCGTTTAGAGGCTGCTTTCATTTATTATTTGCAAATTGATTTCTTTACTAGTTGATTTGTTGTAGTTTTGTATCTGATGTGTCTGGTAACTAGATACATGAAAAATATTATGTGAAATCATTGAATCAGGCAGGCGTAAAATCGGTAAAAAGAAGCTATGAATTTTATTGTAATATTGACCACTTCAACAAAACTTGGTAACTTGGCAATATAAAAATATTCTCTTTATTAAACTAAAAATCTCTGACTCTCCTGTCACAGGTCTGCTGGAAGATATTTCATTTGAAATAAGCAGTACAGCTTTGTGCTCTTTTATCTGTATTTATTATTTTCATTTTTAAGTGTTTGTATGTAAATAATTCTATAAATAAATAAATAAAAATTGACAGTTATTTTTATATCCATAGTTGGCTATGTTTAGGTGATTATATAAAGAAAAATCTATCTGTAGCCAATTTACACATGGCAAAGAATATATTTTGACTGTCAGAGTTATCCAGACAAATTTAAGATACAAATGTATCGTGTCTGAATTACTAGCGGGCGAACACTGCAAAAACTTTAAGTAGAATGTCTTACATCCATATTCAAATGTAAAAACGTGACTGTATTCTGTATCAAGAACTAAATACGAAAAGAAATAAAAACTTCTTAATTTAAAAATATTTTTTTGTTATTGCAGTGATTACTATGAGGAGAATTTAATGCATTGTCAGTTTCCATTAATAATGGACCCAAAATGTCATTATATTAGTTGATACATATTAGAATATATTTTTTTTTGTATTCCTAAATAACTCATAATTATAGTGTTGAATATCGAATAGTTCATTCAGGTCCATTTTAAGGTATCATCATTCGCGTTCTCCCAAATTGCTTCTTTTGGCATTATGTGCTTACATAAAACTAAAAGTACATTCAATTTCCCGTTTACAAACTAGTGATACACAAGTCTTCTTGACCGTCACTTTTTCAGTTCCAACTTGTTCTGAACTATTTATTAGCATTCCCTTTCATTCGCTCGTTGCAAAGCTTTGAGATATTACAACATGCCCCTCGTTCGATTTCAAAGAGCCTTTAGTTACTATCGGGAAATAAGAGAAACTTTAGCGTAACCCAGTTAAATTGTAAACTATTAAAATACAACTTGAACTGGGAGACTCTAATGAGGTTACTATAAATCTTATTTCAAAATTGGAACGAATACCCAATGAGACTGTGCAAAAAGTATACTTCTTTAAACTTAGCTTAAGTCAAAACAGCGGGAGATAGGTGACTCATTTCTAGCGTAAAGACCGCTGAAATCAGGCCTATAGCCTAATTGCGGCTAACCTAATTTTGGTCGCACGACAGTACCGGCTCTTAGCTCTGTCCTTGTCTATCAATAACTGTAGGTTTGCGACTGTAATGACACTAATCATAGATGTGTGAGTTTTGAGCCCATTTTGATGTGGCTCTGAAGACTGTGATGAGTCCAGGTTTTCTGATTGCGATGTTAGCGCGTAACGTATCTTCCCTTATATTATATCAATATTTTTAAATCAAATTTCTATGTCCACATACGTCATTAATATTGCATACTACTTGAAACGTAAAGTTTCCACGTGTAAATACATATTAAACTAACTCAATTTTTCGTATTTCGTATTCGTAACCTCCTCTTTTTCGAAGTCGGTTAAAAATAGCGATAAAAGAAAGAAAAAAAGATAAAATCCGAAGAAAAAAATATATTACTGATTGCAAAACGATAGTTTTTTATTGATCTAGTGCTTGACTGCAATCTCACCTGATAGAAATCAAGTGGAATCGCAATTTAAATTTCTATACATACTGGCCATAAATAATCCTAAGTGAACAAAATAAACTTAAAAAAAAATCTCTTTCCAAATTTAAATTTGGACGAGCCCAACTCATTCAAATTCTGTATAGTTTTGACGTTTTACTATGTCATGTTGATTTGAACTTGAACTTTGACTTATAAGTGAATCAGAATTTGTGTATCATAGTTCAAAGTGTAAAATTTTATAAAACGAGAATTTCATACATAAAGACTCAATACAAAACATCTAAAATAGGACAGACGATGATTTAAAAATTACGACGAAACCTGCAAGTATTTTTTTCTTATCACCCTAAAATTTTTGGGGATCCGCACGGCTACCTAAAATGGCAATACAGATCGTACGTGAGATGTTTGGGACGTAATCATCTAAGTTATGACTGAATTTTAAAGCAGACTCCCTACCCCATTGACCGCGATAGGATAGGTCAGAAGGCTTCCATAAAAAATATTTTATCGTATTTTTGGACCCGAAAATTTGTAGAAAGCTGTGTTTGTTTCAGAACAAAATACATTTTTAATAACGTTCGAATATAAACGTACCCGCATCGTTGCGTAGCGTCATTTCACAAACCGGGTTTTTACAAGCTTTTATTTAGTTTCACCTGTCCGATGTTTGTCTGTGATCAAATCTTGCAAATTAAATTTGATCCACTTCCCGGTCACCGATTGATCTAAAATTTTGCATGCATGTGTAAATCGCGTGACAATGCGCTATTATGATGACATGGAGTTGATCTGATGATGGAACTATACTATGATTTTTTATTAGATGAAGTAAAGTGACAGCTATAACAATGGTTGTTTGACAGTTGGGCATTGTCCACTGCTGTCACTTTACTTCATCTAATAAAAAATCATAGTATAGAAAGTGGTCATAGGAACTCTGTACTTAAACGACACAACCCCATCGAGTTTGGACTTGTATGGTTCGTCTTAACGAGTGCTTTAGTGATAGATGATAACGAGGATCTGATGATGGAGCTGGAAGATAGTCATAGGAACTCTGTAATTAGCGAAATAAGATAACCCTATCGTGTTTGATTTTTTGGAATGGTCTTGACGAGTGTCAATTATATAACGCGTTGCTTGCTATGAAAAAATGATTTTCATTTTCTCCATTGCTAGTGAATTACTTATGCCAAAATTACGAAAATCTTGACAGGACACGCTATAACTCAATCTTGCAAAGCCCTTGTACCACATGACACGTCTCATCAAACGTGTCGCTACGCAGGACTATAATTAGATTTTGCTCACATTCGGTGATTCAATTAGGGTTTAATATTGACATTCGGTAGTGAGATCCGAAACTCGGGGATCAACACCAAAACATTAGCATAGTTGATTAAAAGGCCGCCGTAGAACTGTTAACTCGTAAATGTCATACATACAACATCATAAATCATCTTAAGATTATGCTTCACTTGCTAAATTTCGTATAATTTTGATGTGAATGTAACTTAGTTCAGAAACCTTTCAAACTCTCGCCTTAAGCTTCACCGGTTATGGTTGAAAATCGCAAATTGCTGGTTTGCGATTTAGAACCTTTTGGCAATTTAGATGATTTTGCAAGTGTAGGAAAGCCAGCAAGTACTGAATCAGCACCAAGCTGGTTCTCATATAATGAAGTAGAACGGGAGCTATGATTTATAGTCCAATTATGAGCTCATCGATTATTTCTTATGAGTCTAAGTAGGTAATTGTTGGTTCTTCAGTTCTCGTGTTATTGGAGATTTGGATTATAGATGATCCTAAGATCAAGGTGACTAATTGTTTTCGTGATTTATTGAAAAGGCTGTAAGTTGATCTAGATCAGAATTTTGCTTTTTATTGAACGTTCGTTTGCCACTTCACCGATATATCAGATTTATAAAAGGTAAAAGTTTAATTTAAAGGTTTATTTATGTATATAAGTTTCTACCAAATGCTTCCCTAACATGAGACTCGAAAATAATGCAAAGGGAACATAATTCCTGAATAAAAATCTTCCACGTGCTACTCCACGACATAACCGTCATGTAATGTAGATCATGAACTACTCGTGTGCAAAGTTTCATTCAAATCCATTTGCTAACATTACATCACTAATGAAGGCGAAACTTTGAGTGTGTGTGTGTGTATATATATTTGTATGCTTATTACTCCTTCTCGCTAAATTCCTTCAGTTGTATCACAACTGGAGAAATTTAGATGAACACCCACGGTTCGACCATGCCTTGGAATAGTACATGGAATACTTTTTGTGTTTCTTTGGTATAATTAGCTACTTTTACGTAGGAAAAGCCGTTAGTAGCAGCTAGTTTATAATATTAAGACGATTTTGCCCTAGTGGTTTGTTTTTATTAATTTTGCCTATATTTCCCAGTACTGGGCAAAGGCTTCTTTCAACTTCTTCCAGTGGTGCTATTCTCTAAGAAAACGCAGCGCTGCCGCAACGACGAACATCCAAAAAGGATACATTTAATTAACAATCTAATATTTAGGTTTATTAGGTTGACAATCCAATGTATACTATTCGGGTGTCCGTCGTTGAGGCAGAGAATTCGTGTATAGTACGCGGCAAATAAGTTTAACCATTTATTATGGTTACGTGCAGCCCCCCTCGTCATACAAGTTGAACCATCATGGCGGCTGGCCTTAGATACGCAGTACGTAGTACTGATTTTCGGGTCTTAATCAAAGTGAGCTGTGCGTAACTATAGCAAATATATACGACTGTACTAATATAGCTGACTGGCCTGTTGGTCTAGTCATAGTGGTTAGTGGCCCTGACTGTTATGCCGCAGGTCGTGGGTTCGATTCCAACCCAGGACAAATATTATAGGCAACGAAGGAACGGGGTAAGTTTTTAGTCAGGAAGAGTCTGACACTACTTCCCGCTCCACCCAAGGGCGGGATTTGTCATTGGATGATTTTACCTACCATAAAAAAAACCCAGGACAAATATTTGTGTGATGACCACGATCATTTATTCTGTGTCTGGGTGTAATTTACATAAAATATGTATGTATTTATAAACATAATTTTATCAGTTGTCTAGTACTCATAACACAAGCTCTGCTTAGCTTGAGACTAGACGACGTTGTGTGATAGTTCTGAAAAAAAAAAAAATAGTTTAAATTATTTGCCGCGTACTATATCTCAATGGTCACTTAAAAATAAAACTTTTTAGTGGCTAACGTCAGAAGCAACAGTTGAAGGACTCTTCTATTCTGAGGCAGAGACCACAACCAAAAACAAACAGTCTAAAACTGGTCCAAACTTAATCCACTAAGCTTACCCGGCAAAACGTGGTTATAATTAATATTTCATACGAGGTCGTTCGGACGGCACATGTATGATGTATCGTACTGAACATCAGACTGAGACCGACTTGCATTGTGATATTGTGACCTGATTTCGAAAGGTGCTTTTACACGGTACGATTTTCGGTTGGGAAACGTTGTTTATTTATTTATTAAAACTTTATGCATTAACTAGTTTCTGCCAGTGACTTTATCCGTGTGAAAAGGGTTTTCTCCAAACTTTAGAACCCCGTTTCATACCAAATTGGAAATCGCAGTGATTTTATTACCAAGAAACAATTTTCTTCTTTGCGCTCTTTTTCTCGTTACTCAAGATTTTTAATTCGTCAGCACCATTTACTTCGCTGGTAAGCATCATCGTCTAAAAAGCTTTAGCATGTCTACCTCTGCCTCTCTTTTTGTAGATAAAATGAATGGAAAAACAGGAAAACCATAAAAGCTAAATTGTAAAAAAAAAAAAAAATACATGAAAGAAAAGACTCACTGGGAATATGACAGCGTATCGGAAGATGCAGCGTTGAAAATCCCACTATAAGGTGGACTGATGACCTGGTGGGGCAAGTAGATGCGGGGCGCATAAAATTGGACGTTGTAGCCTGGCGGCCTATGTCCAATAGTGGACGTGTTTTGGCTGAAATAATGATGATGATAAACTGTGTAATTGGATTGATATTGTTGTCACCGAACTACCATTAGAGAAAGTGCGCTATTTACCTTCATTCCGAAATATTTTCTGCCATGTCACGATGAGACCGTATCGTATGCTGTAAATGATATAATATGTTATGAACTGTGCCGTTCCAGTGGCCGTCAGTGTCACAGATAACGAATGCGCCCTTTGTGATAATATCTCGGTATTGTGAGTACTTGCCCTGTTTCCCCTGTACCTATACGCTGGCATATTTTTTGAGGTGACGGTATATTTAGGCTGGACTAGGAATTTAAGAGTAAAAAGATAATGTTTTATAGTTTATAGTATATCACGCCACGGGTGGTGTAGTACCTCATTTTTCTAGGCGCAGACTGGCAATTTTATAAAAATAACCTTGTACCATTTCTCGGGGTAGGTAGCTGATTTTTTTGTGTTAGCTTAATCACTGGTTTTCTTAACTTTCGCAGTCCCGTTAAAGGAAAAGAATATTATGTTCAACGTATATTTTCGTCTTAGAGCAACAGACCTACCGAGCAATTAGTCACTTCTTCGACATTATTATCATAATAATTTTAGCCTGAAGACGTCCTCTATTTACCCCCGATTTCTGATTTAAGCATTTGAAGTTGAGAATTACTCAAACTCTACTTTAGCCTGCAAACCTGTCAAAATTTGGCATTTAAGTATGGTTTGAGTCGTTCTTAACTCAAAATACTCAATTCAGAAACCCGCCAATAGACACAGAGATTAGGCCTCCACCAAGTGTCTCCATAACAACAGAGTTTATTTCGCTGGCAACATTTATTTACGTAATGTCAATGTCATCTATGATGTCTTGTCATTTATCATTCATTCTCTGTCAACCATCTTGTAAAGTCCGCTTAGTGCTTTACAATAAATATTAAATGTTTCAATCATGCATTTGATCTATACAATCTGAGTCTTATTCACAGGTATAGGAACCTATGAATATGAATAGTCCACTGTATTGTTCAATATATCAATGACATTTTGACTTGGCATTTAGTCTCACCCAATTTCTAATCTTACCAGGCTACCATAACTTCAAACAGTCGTCTAAATGCCAGCACAAACCGTAGCCATGTGTGTTTGTTCGGGAGCACAACGGGTATGTTCGGGACAGTCCTCCGCCGCTCGTATGAAATATAAATTCGATTATACCGTCCGAACGCGGCCGAAGATTTGCCTAATTAAACAACGTGGTTGCTTCAAATGATTCGATTTATGTTCTGCCGTTTTGTTTGGTGTCGATTGGAACACTCAAAGTATTTAAATATATTTCGTAATAAGAAATAATAAGGCTAGACCCTTTGATGTTTTTAATTTGTGTTGCGATATTTGTATTACTATTTTGATAGATCCAAATGACTAGTTAATATTCCGCGTGACAGAAACGCTGGCACCTTGCCCAGAGGTTAGGCAGTGCCATTGAACGTGGCAATGCCGCCAATTTTTGATCACACTTCCAGTCGGCAGCGATGCGGAGGAATTGTTTAACACCATGTTCTAAGATCTTTAGTTAGGAGTATTTCTTTGTACACATCATGCCCAGTATAATTTGGATTCCCGCAACCTTTACCGGATTAATGATCCACCTTGTCGGTGTTCTTTCAATGCTACATCTTCTGATATATGGTCACCCCTCTAGAATCTTGCGGCCTTATCGACTATCGACTTCTGCGAGATATGAGCCCTGCCTTCTGCCACTTAATACGATGTGAAACACACAGGATTGGTAATTGTGGTGATGTTTTAAGGGAGGCCTATTTCCAGTAGTTGACAAAAATATTGATGAAACTTAACTAACTATATCGTTATAGTCTTTATAAATATATAGATATACATAAATTATAAAAAAAACTGTTAAGAACTAACTAAAAGTACTCTAAAGTAAGGCGTCAAAAAACTCTTCCGCATCGCTGGTGACTGGTAAAGTACGCAACAGGCTGGCAGGATTGCCAGGCTGTATGAAAATACTCATTCAAGTTGAAATATATATATATATATATATACCATTATAATATGTTAAGTTTTTTTACAAATAAATTAATAAAATTTTTGATTGAAATAGTTTAAAGATTGCTTCCAAATATTACGATTAGGGAAATAAAACAGGAATCGGTAGATTTTTCACAAAGCACTCCGTCAGTAAAATTTCACCCCACGCCACTTTCAATCTAGAAAGTTAAGTGCCTAACTAAAAACTGCTTTTGTCCTTCCCCGGGTTATTAGTTCTTCGCCCTCCCAATAGAATCCGGAGCAATAAAAAGACAGTCTGGATCTCTTCGTAAATAAACAATAGGAACTGATAATTATTCTCATACGTTAGGGTAGCCATTGTTTTACCCTCCCCCTCGATTTCTCCCCCCTACTTAGACTATACTCGATACGATGGCCCTACAATGTAGGGTTATTACTTAATTGAGCGACCATTTTTTATTTTTGTTTTTAATTATGACGTTTTTGTTAGTCAATATGTTCTGGGTACAAAAGGGGGCTTTAGAGCTTGGGGTCTTTTGATTTTTGTTTTACATGTTGTCTGTATTTTAGGAGACCTATAAAGTGGATAATATATAAAAAGAGGGAGCCAAAAGCAAGGGGAAAGAACTTTAAATGTAGACAAATTCTTGAAGCTTTTCATCCAAGCTCAACAGATTTGAGTAAAAATTCTGATTATACTTAAGGATTTTTAGATTGTTAAATAACTCATATGAAGACTGAATGACTTGATTCCACCGTTGCCTTTCTACTGGTCACAGCGCTGCCACCGTGCTGCTTTGTTATTTCATATAAATAAATGCCGCGCGGCAGGAGCGTGGCAGGCACACGTTTTTATTTATATGGGATAAAAAAACAGCGCGGCAGCAGCGCTGCAACCGCGCTACTTTCGCGCGGCACGTTGCGGAAGTTTAAGGCACCCTTAGATTGTTGACACTTCTACAGTCCGGTCTAAGCGTTTCGCGTTTTTATTTATATCGAAGAGCTGGAAAAAATTGCCTGCTGCTATATTCCCATCCGATTATAATTTAGGTGTCTTCACGACTAGAATTAATAACCTCTTAATAACTAGAGCGCTTCACCATCAGCGATTGCATCATTCTTTACCATCAGGTGGGACCGCAGTAAAGTAGACTACTTTATTATTAAAAAAAAAATATTTTAAATTAAAAGGTTCCAAAGTGAATGAGTCAAAAACCGCTCACATTCCATGTAACCAAAAAACATTATTTACAAGATTAAACCATTCAAAACCTGCATTTAAAGCCCACCAACAATGTAAAACCAATAATAAATTAACGAAAAACCTTCCCTTGGATCGTAACAATCGTAGCTTTGAAGCAAAATTCGCCGAAATAGCCTAACTAATATCAAAATAAACGTTTTTACAGCCGAATGTCTCATAAACATATTAAGTTTATTCGCAATTCGGTTTTAAGCGCGGTATAATGGTGTGAGGGAAAAATTATCGCATCCATATTGCGAATCTGGTTAACGATGATATTGTTTTTCTTGGAACTGATATGCGTCATAGAAAGAACAGATGCGATAGGATGTTAAGTGGTAGTAAAAAAATTGTAGCTCTCAGTTGCTACGCGGATTTATGAAATATGAAATCAAATTGTTCATTTTTAATCTAACTAATATTAAAAAGACGAAAGTATGTGTATGTTCATGGGTCATCCGAAAAGGAACCCCGGGGTCCTGGGATGCTAGGCAAAGAATGAACATAGGAGGGGTTGTAGTTAGTTAAAGTCTGAAATGCTCTCCCGCTCCGCTCTAGAGTGGGAGAAGTCATGATATGATTAACCTACTAAAAAAATTAAATAAGTGTGTGTATAAACGTGTATGTCACGTAAGTACGTCCACTTAGTACAATTTTCTACTTTCACATGAACGAACGCGTTGGCAGCAACTAGTGTCATCATGATGGACAAAACAGATTTTGATAATAACGAAGACACAGACAGCTGGGAACAGCAGGCAATGAGTCGCTCGTCATCCGCGCGGCATATGCGTGCCTCAAAGAGGTATTATCATGTAACCAGGATGCTCTGAACACAGACACTATAGATGGGATATTCTCTTGCGCTCCACCCACAGTAGGAGAAATCATCTCATAATTTTCCACGTTAAAAAAGCAGATTTAACGTTTTTTATGTGATTTCTATTCCGTAATAAGTCTTGTTCAGCTAGATTTTTGCTAAGGATTTTTCTGACACTTATAATAATTATTCTATGCCAAAAACCGGAATCGTCAGTTTCTGAAAAAGTTGCTTATTAAGCTGACAAGTTACTAAGCTAAATAGGTCCAAGACTTCATCTCTTAGTAACACTGACGGCTGTTATTTGTGAGTCATCTTAGAAATATGTTTATGCCGATTTAACATTTATTTTTTTCGCTATCTTTTGGGACAAGAACGTGGTCGTTAGATTGAAAATACGACTTTACTGAAGATGCTAAAATAAATTTTGGATTTTAATACTAGATTTTTTTATTTCGATATCGTATGAAGAGAAATTTATTTACAACTAGTTTCCGCTAGTGGCTTCGTCCGCATGAAAATAGATTTTTTCATACAAACTTTGGACCCCCGCTTCATCCCCTTACGGAAGAGCCCCTTACGGGTAGAGTTTTGTAAAATACGTTCTTCTTAGCAGATGTCTACACCCTATAAGGAACCTACTTGCCAAATTTTATGTTTGTAAGTGTTATAGTTTCTGAGATTTCTTGATTAATCAATGAGTGGTATTTCGTTTTTATATAGATAGAACATAAATAAACTATTACAAACTTAACTAACTATGTTACAAATAAACTCAAAACAACATCTTAAAACTAAACTTCTTAAAATAACTGTCCCCACGGTGTCCCCACATCTTTGGTTACTGCTCCTCTTCTGTGGGTTCTAGCGTTATGTTATAAATATAACCTGAAACCTTTATCTCTAAATGAGCTATTCAACAATAAAATAAAAAATCAATTTGATTTAGGAGTTCCTGAAATAAGCGCGTTCAAACTCTTCAACTTTATAATATTAGTAGTAAGCCGTCAAACAATGCTTCCGCATCGCTGTCAACTGGAAATGTGCCCAAAAGACTAGCAGCATTGCCACGTATGGCAATGTTTAATCTCAGGCTGAGGTCAAGAGCCAGCTCTTCTTGAATTCATTTTTATGTAGTTCAATGTGTCTACTAGTCTAGTCAGCTTACGTCAGGGTTTCTTACGAAAAAATCTTGGGGTATTGTTATGAAATCCACAAATAGGGTTCTCTCAAAACGCCCACCCAGGTGTAGCTTGGTTCATGTTCGAAAAAGTATTGAAAGTATGCTGTTTGTTTTGAGGTCGGAAATCATCTATTGATTTCTCCCCCGCTCTAAAAAGAAACGAGAGAGCGTTTCAGACATATTTTTCCAGAAGTTTTCCCATGGCCCTAGTAGGCATAAGCGCTGATGGGCCCTTACGGTTTTTCTGACATGTCATTAAGGCGCGCAGTGAACATTACGCGCACTAAAATTGCATAATGACTGGCCCAGGTGGAAACGACTTTCAGGATTATTCAAAAGAGTTACCGCAGACCTGGAACTGAAAAAACACAGGTTGGTTTTAGTCAGTGAAAGTCTGATATTCCCT
The DNA here is from genome assembly GCA_958295575.1 of Leucania comma. Lineage (NCBI taxonomy): Eukaryota > Metazoa > Arthropoda > Insecta > Lepidoptera > Noctuidae > Leucania > Leucania comma. The sequence continues at coordinate 21,467,570 of OY282467.1, read as the reverse complement.
AATAAGAGCATAATAAGTTATTGAATAATTTCAGCGTCAAATAAAAATGTAAAATCTGCAATAGTAATATTTTTATAAAATTTATCTTTATCTGGTACCTCATTGTTTTTCCTTTTCACACAGTTTTCCTTTCTTCTGTTCCTCACACTAAAACACTTTATGCGTTTACCGCTTTCGATTTTCCAGCACAATATAGTGAAGATTTACGTTACAGTGGGTAGCTTTAGGAATTTATTCGTAGTGGTGGGGGGTTTCATTGTTCGAATAAATGAGTGTTATTCTTTTATTGTCGAGACAAAGACGGCACTTGGCCTCAAAGCGAGGCGCCAATATTTATACAACCTTCGCCCGCGCCCTCCTTGAAATAACGCTGCGGGGGCTAAGTGATGGGTAATAGCGAGGCGATAGTTACCTGTGGAGGTAATTGATTCATATCTTCGATATAAACTCGTTAAAAAATAAAAGGCACGTTTTGACATTTGAGAAAGATTCTAAAAAGTAAATTGGAACGAAACTGAAAGAAACGTTAATATAATACGTATATATTTAATTACAGTAATAAAATTAATTGACGCCTTACTTTAGATTACTTGAGCTAGTTCTTAAGAGTTTTAGTTTTTTTAATTAATGTATATATATTTATAAGGTTAAATAATTGTTTTTTAAATCTGTAAGACTAGATTAAGCTTTAAAAATCCGTAGGTATAAACTACATAAAGTATTTTTTTAAATACATGCATTTTTTGGTGCGTTAAAAAACAAATGATGGAATATATAGCGAGCATTCTTTTTGTGCTTACTTTAAAACGCACAAATGTCAAAACAGGCCTTTTATTTTTTGTCAACTTTACCACTGTTATCTTTGTCAATGTGCAGACATAATGCAGGTTTTATAGACAGTACTGACTGACCCAGCAAACGTTGTTCTATTATATAAATTATCAAAGAAAAAAATGGGGCGGGGATAGGAGGACATAGAATAGCCTACGATCTTTACTCAGACTTATTAAACATACTTAAAAAAAATCATAAAAGTCGTTTCAGGAGTTTCGGAGATGTTCCATAACAAACTGTGACATAATATTTTTATATGAGTATATTAGATAGATTTATAGATCTCACATCAATAGATTCGCTATCACATTATAACAAACGTCATAAGTGGACATCATAAAGGGAAATGAAACTTTTGCATACGTTGCTGACATATTTTTTTCTTGTCGCCAAAAGTGAAGCCTAGGCCATTTCTTTATAAGAAATCAATAGCAAAAAGAATTATGTCTAGGTCTACCAACCATATAAAAACGAAGTTAGAGACTATGTATTTTGTAGATTACTATAGTTTTTATATCAAGCGTTATTTTTATGATGTGCACGCATTAAATATTGTCAATCACTATCGCAATACTAACGCGTATCTTTTCAATTCGTTTATCACTTATTTTTTTTACTAGTTTTTGGGATGAAAAATTGCGAGTGTGAAAAAATATAACAATAACAATCAAATTAATCTATTTTATCAATTGAAACCTAGAAATATTACGTATTACACAAGCAATGTATTATTTTATACGTATCTCTGTTCGGTTACGGTTTAAGGACCTGTACCTCTACCATGAGTTTTAAGCAATAGTATTCGTCGCTACTCGATATCGACGCCGTAAATATTTTGTATGGCAAATTTTGCACCGCCTCTAGCGGTCACTTACAGAACCAAAATTTGCCATACAAAATATTTACGGCGTCGATATCGAGTAGCGAGGAATACTATTGCTGAAAACTCACGGTAGAGGTACTGGTGTTTTTTGCTATTGATTTCTCGTATTGTCCTCTAACATATAACCTAGGTTTTTTTTATGGTAGGTAAAATCATTCAATGACAAATCCCGCCCTTGGGCGGAGCGGGAAGTAGTATCAGACTCTTACTGACTAAAAACCTACTCTGTTCCTTCGTTCGGTGTAAGATAGGTGATTTTTACTTGAGACAACAATTCAAAAGTGCTTGTAAATGGTTTATTTTAAATAAGTGCGTAACTATCATGATATTTATACTTATTATGGGTTTTCTAAGTTGACTAAGGCTTTCATCTATGCTAATATTATAAAGTGAAAAGATTTGAATAAAACTCAAAAGCTATTGGAACGATTTAAAAAAATCTTTCACGAATAGAATGATGCTTTGTCAATGAGTGGCATAAGTATATTTTCTAGTTTTACGCAATCAAAGCCAAAGACAGGAAACTATTCAATAAATCATTACACAAATTTCTTAGCAACTATAGGTACCTATATGCCTAGTCGCCTCCCCTATCTCACTACCAAAATATGTCTTCCATTGCTCAAAGAAAGGGTAGGTAGGTACAGGAAATCTTGTTAGTCATACAGTACATTACCGCCACCTCTCCCCAATATGTGATCCCCTTAACTTCAACATCTGAGAAGCTGCTCTTGATTATATAAGAAAACGTTCGATGCTCCATTGTTGGATCAAGAACGTAAGTTGTTTCAAGTGTTAGCAGGTTATATTTTGCTTACAGCGTGTTTATATGCGGTATATGGGGCGCATACGCAGTTTGATTTTATCGATGTAAGCAAAGTTCTAAGAAATGGGAACTTAACATTGCGTGTGGGGGATGAGGGGAAGACTATTGAGTCATGATATCTCAAAAAAGGATGTTGTAGTGTATGTAGGAACAGTATTATTTGTCTCTCAATTATTATTTTGTCTGTGCCGACGAGGTTTGGGCACTTAGTAGCCCACCGAATTACATTATGATATAGTATGAAGTCGAACGGTAGAGAAAAGTCAACAGTTATTCTTTAAGTGAATGCCAGTGCCTGTTTTAATTATTAGCAAATTGATTCCTAGTGGATATTAACATGCAAAATTAGTTTTATTTTATATCTCAAGTGTGAAACACGCATAACGTATACACGTACGTGTACAATATGTGAAATCATTGAAAAAGGCGTGACCTTGATAAAATGTAGTTGAGAATTTTATTGTTGTTAAATACCTCAGCGAAGTTTTCCAAGTAGGTTGACTTGATACATTTGCTACCAAATGCTACAAAAACATTAAAATATGTAGATTCATATTTTAATTGTAAATAAATGAACTATTCATACGAAGACTTAGCTTAAAGGACTATTATCTAAGCCAAAACATGCCCTGGGACAAAGGCAAAGAATGGAGCAGGGTAGGTTTTTAGTCAGTAAGAGTCTGACACTATTTCCCGCCCCACCCAAGGGCGGGATTTGTCATTGGATGATTTTACCTACCATAAAAAAAAAGCCAAAACGTAATAACAAAAAAAAGATACGTCAGAGAGTAGTGAATAATGATGTTTAGGTTAGTCAAATACAATACAATAATACAGATATTTAAAGACGTCTCAAAATTAAACACAAATTTTTATCTTGATTTGATATTTCTAGGGGGTAAAAATGATAGGGACTGTTACAGACAAAAAAATAGATATCTTTTGTCAAAAAAAGCAAAAACAAAATATTAATAAACAAGGAGATAAGCTTTCACATTAAAGTTTGTAACACTAATTAAGATAAGATATTTATTTTCCTTCCAATCCCCGGTTCAAAAGGCCTCACCTTTTATATAGGACCCTAACTAGGCATTTCGTGTTAACAATAAAATTGTCACCTTTACAAATGTTTTAATGGCACGCCATTTATGTTTTGACATTTTAATCAAAGAAGGGTGGAATTAATAGATAGAACAAAGTGGGGATACAATTACTGTACTTCCCATGGGTTCGCTACTATTTTGAAATTATTGTGGTTAGGGCAACTTTTACCGTGTCTAACGGGCGTTGGCATTTGCCATGAACAGGATGATTGGTAATTCCATGCGTTCCTTCAAAATATTTTGGAGTTTTTTTTTATGGTAGGTAAAATCATCCAATGACAAATCCCACCCTTTGGCGGGGCGGAAGATAGTGTCAGACTCTTACTGACTGAAAACCTACCCTGTTCATTCATTGCCTTTGTTCCAGGGCCCCGGGGTTCACTTTCTCCTAACCCTAGGCCCCAGACTTTCACCTAACCTAACCCCAGATCTTGGAGTTGGGCTCGATTTTATGCGAGTAATTTAACTTTGTTTTTTTTTTAATGTGTGTGAGTACTTTTTATGATTTTAAAAACTAATTAAGCTACATTTTTAAAAAAATGTATTATAGTTCATTTGTTTCAGGTTTTGACATAGGTTATGTATTCTAACACACTTAGGTAATATTATAAACGCAACACAATTTTTTTTTAATTATGTGTAAATTAAATGTAAGGAATAACGTTCCCTTGGAATTATTTTTTACATTCACATGGGTGAAATCTCTTTCAGAAGCTAGTATGTAGTAACGTTAAAAATAATTACACTTACGGCTCCTTAAGCCTACAAATTATGCTAAGAGCCTATTGTGTCAGACTTTTAATGACTTTCTATAACTCAAAGGTTTGCTGGGAGAAAACTTATTGCTGAGTTGAGCTCGCCTTTGTACATGAACTGTTTGTATCCTCTATATGCTATGTTATTTTTTTTTGTGTACAATAAAGAATTAATAATTAGAAGCAGACCCTTGGCCCCAGCAGGCTTCGACCCTGCTAGACCCCTACGGTTTACTGACAACTCCTTGAGGCACATGTGGAACGGTACACGAGAGAATTTTATTTTTTTAAATAATAATTTTTATATGTTCAATGCAACAAAATTATATCTTCTAAAATTCACTTTAGGAATTTCAGTAATCAATTATAATTAAAGTATGAAAAATAAATCAGTAAAATAGCGATTATTATAGTAGGAACTCCCAATTTCCCGTACACGAGCCTATCTGTTATGTCCAGCTGATCAGGTCCCCAATGCGTAGCCACCCTTAAAGGTCAGTGCACTCGGAAGGGTTTCTGAACCCCTCCCATCGCTGATTTTACCCCGTTTTATTTTCCATTTAACACTCAATTGCACGATACTTTATTTTGCAAATCATATTTGATTAACTGCTTATAAGAATATTAATTTTAGTAGCCTTTAATTTTTTTAAAGGTAAATAAATCAAAAAGCGTCGTTTATAACACGAACATCGAAGAATTGGAATAATTTGCCTGCGGTCTTACCGCCCGATTATAATTTTGGTATCTTCAAAGCTAGAGTGAAACAGTTCTAAATAAACTTCACCATCAATGATTGCATTACTGCTTACCATCAGGTGGGATCACCATTAACCACTAGTTTATGCCATTAAAAAAACACTGATTTTTAAATGATGATCACACACATTTGGATTTGAGAATGATTTTTAACCCCTCGCACGCCAGGCGTTAAACCTTCACAACCTATTACTGGGCGATACTACTCCTTGGACAGATTGATGGTCAGACTTTCTGACATCTGACCACCTGTAACGACTGTCAAAGACCTACGAATGATAAAAATAATCAATTAACGTACTTTTTGAGACACGAGATGTGTCTAGAATGTCCTAAATAAACTTAGAAAAGTACATTGAATTAAAAAAAAAAATACATTGCTAATTAGCTCAGTTTCGAACTCGAAAGCTCATTAAGGAGGAGTGGATGCCTGAACCACTAAGCCATCACGACATACCTACGCGATATCATGCGTGCATAAATAAGTTTAAAAGTTTATTGAAAGATACGCTTTTCCAAAGTTCTACGACAGGAAATGGGCCAATCCATCAGCAGTTTGACATTTACATAGCAAAACGCATAGTAAGCCGTCCAATATCCAGCAAAGCCAAAACTTACATTCAATATATAAATGGAAACCCGCAATTCGAGCTGGCAAAGTAAATCCTTCAAACCTATAGACTATATGTAGGTTAGTAGATCGTTCCAGTTATCAGCCACTCGCGCCAACCATCTGGCCCATCTGAATTTTTCACTTTTACCTTTTCCATCCAAAAAAAAAAACGTTTTTCCTAAAAGTGGGTCGCGCAAAATGAATGCACAACGAGATTTATGGCCAAAGACTGTTTTTTTTAAATTTCATAAAATCTTATTTGGATGTGTCGCCCCTGTGATTACGTTATCTTCATTGAATTAGAATTTTCCTGCTTCTTTTTTAATTTATTTATTTACCGTGTCAAGTTTTTCGCCTTGGAATTTTCAGCTACTTAGTAGATACTTGATTTTTGTAAATTTAAGGTGTAATCTACGATGGGATTTAAGATAATGTACTCTAGATTTTGATGACGCTTCCTAAAACAGTAAACACGGTAGGATACACAGTTTCTTGGCCTCCACCGAAGACGCCCTGGGCGTGGGGAGCTCCTGTTCTAAATACGAGCTTTTAGACAGCGAGCAATAAGTAGCTCGCCGTCTGATAAATATCGAGTCTGAGTCAACGACGCGTTGTGTGTCACTCGCATCTCAAAGAGATGTCAGCAGTAATGTCGGAGCCTGTCAGGGCCAATGCCCTATCAGGCTGCCGCGTACGCTATCACGTTGCGGCATTTTCGAAAGAGTTACTGTCGCCCTAGCACGTGAAAGGCAACTGAAGGAACACAGATGGATTTTATATAATAAACCTTCCCGTTGAGTTCTAAGTGGGAGAAGGTATTTAATGATTTCCATCTAAAAAATAAGTATTTTTTTACTATTGATAAGGTCTCTCATTTAACCACTATCTCACCTGATGGAAAACAACAATGTGGTCAACGATAGAGCACGCTTGCTTAAAAGTAATCTATTTACTTTTGACTTAAATACTGTAGAGTCCTGGCCGTGGCAGGGCTCGGTTCTGGGATCGTTATATGAAAAAAAAAACAACTTAAAGCTTTGTATCATATATAATAACTATTTATAATAAATTACCTACTTCATTTCACTTCGACAGACCTTATAGCACTGCCTAAAACAATATACTAGTTTTTTTCCTATCAAATATTCAAATGTATTCTAGAATTGAGAACATCCCTCGAAATATCTATTAAGCCAGTCCGATAACTGACAAGCCAACCTCGTTACCGAGATCACAAAACCTCCAGATTGTGGCTATCATGAAATACGGACTCCGGCAGGTTACTTCATACATCACTTCATCGAGGACCTCATGACTGTCTTTATAATCCCAAGGTACGAGCGGAAACGTCACGCTCCATATTGCATTCACTTGTAATGCTAAACCATGAAATTTTAATATAAAATCGCTTTTTACTCAACACTTCATCTTTATATACGTGAATGCGAATATCGTTGAATAACAATGAGAATGTTGAATAAATCATTAATTTTCGGATCGTTTGGCTCAAGGGAAAATTGCGGTTTTGAGCCACTGGGCTTATGATGACTACCTAATTATGGAGTCGTGAGGGTTGATCATCATTTACGTAATGATACAATCATTTTACATAAGTATTGTGTTCTTGGTGAATATTTTAATTTTGAAGTTAATAATCCATGATGGAACCACAAAGTCCTGCTGGTCTTGACCGTTGATAGCGCGGTACCTCCTTTGGAACACATGCGTAAGTTTTTTTTAATGGTAGGTAAAATCATCCAATGACAAATCCCGACCTTGGGCGGAGCGAGAAATAGTGTCAGACTCTTACTGACTAAAGACCTACCCCGTTCCTTCGTTGCCTATCGTGCCGGTGAAGCTGACCCGTGACCCAACCAGGCTTCGACCCTGCCTGCTTGCAGCTAGAGAGATTCGTATTTATCAAATAAAAAGCTGAAACATAACAAACAAAAACATTTTACTGGAGACAAGATTTAATCAAATGTATGAAACAAAACCAGCGCGTATAGAAACTCCGATTAGTTAAACAAACGAACGCCGTTCACCCAATTTCTTTTATATTACGTAATTGCTTTAGACAGAATTACAGAGCAACAATCTCTTGCTTGTGTCGTTTGAAATTGTACTAAAATTGTAATTCTTGCGTGTTGTAAATGCTAGACTATACAAAGCTATAATAGTAGATATACTAGTTTTTTTTTATTTTTTTATTATTTGAGAAATCATCTGGTCACACCTCCCTTGGGTGGAGACCAGGAGGGTGTGTCAGACTTATACTAACTAAAAAAAAACTCCTGATCCTTTATTGTCTTTGTTCCAGGCCCCAGGGGTTCACTTTCGTACAAACTGTGGCCCCAGTAGGCTTCAATCTTGCTGGGCCCCTACGGTTTGTTGACATCTCCTTGAAGCGCGTGTAAAACAAAACGCGCGGTCGACGACTTGAGCTCTGTTTGGACTGTTACTGGACGGTAAGCAACAAACTCTTGCTTGTATCGTTCGAAATTGTACAAAAATTGTTGACAATATAATCTTGCGTGTTGTAAATGCTAAACAATACTGAGCTATAGTTGATAATACTAGCTTCCGCCAGTGGCTCTTAAAGTTTGTGGATACCAGTTCCTGACACTCTCAGTCAGGTATAATGTTACTCAATGTATATCTGTCAATATATATATATAGATAATATATCAATATAAATGTATGTTCATTTTTCATTGAGTTAAAATAAGTTAAAATATATATATCATAATCATAATATATATATTTATTTAACTTGATTTATTGCAATCATTGAAATATCATTTTATATCAATATTACCCAAGGGCGGGATTTGTCATTTGATGATTTTACATACCTACCATAAAAAAAAATTGTAGCTTTATTTTAATTTTATTCTGATTATGAATGATCTCTATGCTTGCTATTTGACTACTATGCCTATAATAAGTACTGTAAATTTTATCTGAATTCAACGTCATTGTAAATAAAACAAAATAAACCTTTATCTGTACTTTAACGGCCAGTAGTTTTCAGGTGTTATGAATGTTGCAGGAACATTATTAAACAAAATTTACATGAATAAACTTAGTATGTCGTGTCTTGTTTACTTAAATAAATCCTTATGAATATGATCGCTCAGCAATCATTTGAAGTTTACCTCAACATACAGTTGGAGGGAATACGCTTTGCATACATATAAGACTGATTGAAATTTTACGCTCGCAGGAATTTTTACGCATATTTTAGGCCCGTTTCGCAATTTCACACCCATTCTAATATAGTCGTTGGCGAACGAGTATTTCACGTATAAATTTTCACTTTTCCTTATTTTCTGCGTATTAAGAAATGTGTACGAAGAAACATATACACAGGGGAATGAGAATTAGAAACACTGTTTGCCCTAGTTCGGATTAGATTTTGACAAAATTTGTTTGCCTTCAATCTCGAGATGGAATATTTGATCTGCAGATTCGTAGATGTGTTTGCAAATAAAGGACAGAAATATTCTTATGAATATTAGCTCACATCAACAATCTTCGATCTTTAATTTGGTTTTATTAGTCTACTAGCTTCTGCCAATGGCTTCGCCCGCGTGAATATAGGAAATTATTCCAAGGGAACATATAGTCGTATCGGAAAGAGGTCAATCGTCCAATAAGATTCGCTTGTTATTGATGATATAATCGATCATGGGTTATATCGTTAGCTTTGGTTCTCCTGCGGATAATAAAGACATCCGCGGGAAAACAAAGATTACCGACATAACCCAAAGAATCACCAAACTTAAGTAGCAGTGGGGAGCCTGGTACATTTTTCGCAAAACAGATGGTTGGTAGGGCCGAAAATTTTTGGAGTGGCGACAACCTGCCGAAAGACGCAGCATTAGAGAGCCTCCCAGAAGGTGAACCGGTGACTTGATGAGAGTCGCAGGTATCCAAATGATGCTTGACGCACGTGACCGGTCATTGTAAAGTCACTTGGTGGAGGCTTGTGTACAACAGTGGACGTTTTTCGGCTGAAATGAGGATTATGGATATATCGTATGTATAATACAGAGTTCGTAGCTTATGTAACCGAGGCTTCTGAATCATTAGTTGATCTTTATTATCCTGTAACATATGTATAACAAGTATGTCACACGGTGATCGAACACATCCCTAGAACTACCTTTTTAAAAGTACTTTCGTTTGCTTGAGATCGAGACATCTATGTGGCCACTAAGGAATTCGGAATTCAAAATCCTGCAATTGCGGTATTTTCGCGCGACTAGAACATATACAACAGTCCAAAATCAACTATCAGATAGCTGACCAAACCAGAGACAGCATCTATTTGGTCGCAGAATCTTCCCCTTTCAACGGAGATTTGCGAGACTTTAAATATTCACCTTCTCTTTCACTAAACTGACTGATCTTTAAAGATAGAGAAACTAGATCTCCTAAGAAAAAAACAGACTTCAGTAAGAAACGCTACGATGAGGAAGATTACTTATATAAACGGCATACTCCTCGCAGCTTTGTTCGCTCCGTGAGGTTAAAAGAGCATGAAGATCTTAAGCAGGCAAAGTGCAGTTCTTGCCAACAACAGACCTCGCTAAGCAATTCAACAAATGCATAGGTAAAAATACAAAATGCGAGTCAAACATTAACATTTTCATTGTTTCGCCCCCAGGAACTTATATTAAACCGTTGAGGGACATTAGAACTTATAACACTTGAACGTAAACTTGCTACACAATTACAAACTTAAGTTTGCTGTTGCACAACAACAATGATGACTTTAGTGCTTAGAATTTAGTGTTGGTTGTTGTGTTTGAGAGTAGTTTGGGAGCTGTAAAAACAATTTTGCGCTTTGTTGGGAGAAAGCATCCATTCATACAGGAGGGATGCGCCCTTATTTCTTTCTCCCCACATCGGTTGTCGACATAATTTTTTTAATCATGTTTTATACTCGTATTAATTTACTTAACGACCGTCTTAGTCGGAGGTTTTTGAATGCGTCGCTACGTTTTCGATGAATAACGAATGAGCTTGCAGTATTATAATTAAGTTGGTGATTCTTGAAGATTGTTTGCTGAAGCACTGGTGCGGAGGATTCTGATCTTGATTTTCATATTAAACTGTCATAATAATCTTGCTTTGATTGGATGCTTAATTTACATATTAGCGAGAATGTTCTCGTAAAAGATACTGTTAATAAAAAGGAGCTGATTCAGAAAATCTCTTTATCAAATTAAAACGGTTTTTGACTCAGAGAACTTTGAAATAATTAAATTCAAGAGTTTTGTTTTTATAAGTTGCACTAGTGACCTTCAGGAAAATGAAGAAATAATATTCAATAATTTTAGGTCATCAAAAGGTTTAAAGTAACCCAAAGGGCAACAGTAAGGTCCATTCTCGGAAGAACCAAAGCTACTGACATAGATCCGAATCGCCAGTGGGCAGGGCACATTGCTCACAGAACTAAATGTAGCGAGGGTCGAAAGATTCTGAACTGGCGACCTCGAACTGAAAGATTTTTAGAAAGCCTTACTAGGCCTCCCACAAGGTGGACCGACGGCCTGGTGAAGGTCGTGGGATTCTGAAGGTCCGGTCATTGTAGCTATTAGTGCTTCGGAGAAGCCTATGTGAGAGGAACGATGTAGAATAAGAAGTCAATGACAACGTGACGATTAATAGGACAGAATAAAGAAAAAAATGTGTTACGGAAACCCCAACTAACGAGAGACAAGAGCAGAAAAATGATGATGAAAGAGTAATTTTAAATTTTGTAAGTTACTGCTTCTGAATGCTTAAAAGCTGCCTGTCGTGAAAACTTCCCGGTTTTGCTAACATTTGAGAAACAGATAAGAAAAGAATCAATGTAAACAGACATTCTTGATGCTACTACCATTGAAACAAGAATAATACTGTTACAATTGTTATTTCTAATGATCCACTTTATATTTCCCCATAAATCCATTAGGAAAACAAATGGAGGGGGATTCAGATATGATTTCAAAGAATTTCAGCATCCGAATCACAAAAGGCGATATAAAATTTACAAATTGTAGCCATAAAACGAACGCGGGAAACTTAGTCTGTGAAATTATGTACGAGCTAAAGGTAATAGGTCTTTGAAACAATGTAACTTTACATTTATTGTTATTTGAGTCGTCCGGAGAAGATAGGAGGCATCGGGGGCCGTAATGTGATTTTTATTCAATACAGACGTGCAACTGTGTTAATTCTAAGGAGCTTTACAATGTTTGGTCTAATTCATAAAAGAAAAACGGTTACGATTGTAGATTTTTTTTATTATTTATAGGTTCGATGAATATACTGAAGGATGTTTGAAATTGGCCTCAGTGACTTAACAGTTGAAAGAGAATCGTTTATCTCAGTATGTGAATAGGAGGGATAAAACGCATGTCACTAAAAGAGAGGATATACATGTGAATGGATGAAAAGGAAGAGGGAATCCAAAGAAAAGATGGATGGATTGATTGATTTTGAAAATTGGTATGAAAGAAATGGAAGTGATAGCGCGATGGTTAAAAAAAAGGGTTGCAGCCAACACCAATTAATTTGAAAGAACGTCAGGATGATGATGATAGGCTTGCTGCAACCACTTCAATCCCGCCTGATGGTAAGCGATGATGTGGTCGACGTTGGTTACGTTTGCCTAGAAGTAACCTATTCACTCTATTGTAAAGGCTTACTTACGACATTTTGCGACGGAAACTAGAAACTTCAAACTTCTTTTAATTCACCCTCTTTTTTTTCTAAATGTAGGTTGATGGTTTTAAAGTTTAGGATTTCAAAAAGTTACACTAACTTGCATGTAGAAAGTAGAAACCGTATCGAAAACCATTCAATGCGAACATATTTGCCGTGATAACATGCTTGTAATTATTGTCCTTGTCTAAAACGTTCTTTGAATTTTTATAAAAAATCGCTTCATCTTGTATATTACACCATTTACTGGCCAAGAACACGGGAGGTAAAATTCTTGAGGTGTTGTTTGCCCTAAAGGCGATTTACTCCAAGTGTCTGTTAAGACGATAATTACGAAAGTTTTTTAATTAGTTTAATTTTGCCGTAAGCCGACGAGATTTTTGAAGCTTTTAAAGCATTATGCACGATACGTTTACGAAGCGAAAAAAATACGAACTTTTCTTTGTGTGTGTTGGATACTTTATTAGGTTTTTTATTCTATATTCCCTTTTTAGAGCCTGATAAGCTGGACCAGTTTGAATAGGAGTTTTTTTTTTTATTATTCCTTCGACCAACTGTTGAGTAAAGGTCCTTTATTAACCTACTTTAAAACTAGGAGGTTCTTGAATATTTATTTATTTAAACTTCATGTACAGTAGTGGGACATAGGCGGACTTAATCCAACAAGGCATCGTCATCATTATATCAATTACTAAAATTATTTTTTTATATAGGTAGCATATATATGTAATATCATTTCATTAGCCTTAGCCGGCCTCATCTAGTGATAAAAATGGCAAAAAAAAATTTTGACGTGTAAAAGTGTTTTTAAAAACTTACTTACAAAATAAATATCATTTATCATTTATCATGTTCCCACTGCTGGAACTCAGGCCTCCTCTCTAGGAGAGGGAATGGGCCGTAATCCACCACGCGGGCCCAGTGCAGGTTGGTGGATGTCTTCATATTTTTGGTTCTAGGTCATGCCGGTTACGTCACCATGATTTTCTTCACCGTTTTGAGAGCAGTGGGGATGAAATAAATTACACAAAGTAATGCTCGTGGCTGGGTTTGAACCCGCGACTTAGGCGCCTACAACTCGTAAGTCGGTGTCATTATCACTCGGCCACCACTGCTCTTTTTTATACAAAAGGATATATTTTCAGTTTGTCAAAATTTTTAGTCAAAAGATTTTTATTTTCATAGTTTTTTTTTTAAGTTAATTGTGTCTGATTAAAGTCAATTGTACTTTATGCTTGAAAAGGACAATGTAGAATATGATTTATGTAGGTATTAGAATATTCTTGTCAGCGGCTTAAGTCTAACAAATATTGAACCTCTCGTTAATTGCTCATTGAAAACGCTTTACTAATAGAAATATGAATACAATTAGTTTTCACAAAGTGGTTCACTTTAATTTAGGTACATTAAAGTGCATTAGAAAGGAATTTAGCCGTGTACATAGGTATATAAAAGGCTAAATTTTGATCGTTTTAATCCCGTGGAGGGTTGAACCGGTACATGAAACACTATCGATTTTTAAGATAAATTAAAAAATAAATTCCTTTTCTTCTAAAACTCGAATTAGTATACGCAAGTACGACATTTATTTCTTCAAGTAAATAACAGCTGAGCGAGTCCAATGACCTGTAGGTAGTTGTCGGTCGTTGCGTACTAATTACCTACAGGTCATTGCACTCGATCAGCTGATGTATATTACCATATCTGATTCAACAAGACCACATACCAACTAGACACTAATCCTGATACCTCTTAGCTTGCGATACTTACTGGTTTGCACTATTCTAAATATACAATCAAATCTAACCGCTATTCAATTCCTTGGCCACAATCTTGTAATCAAGCCTTATTGAAGCTGGAATCCTCATAATGACACAATGATTCGAAGTTTGACTCAAACTTTGATAATATAGTTTTATTCTTAATCTATTAAAAAAAAAAACAAATAACGATATTAGTTTAGGTACTAAAAAATTGATATTACGGTAAGGTCCAGTATAGTATATAAAAATAACATATATATAGCCAAAAATAACAAAATCTCCCCACTGCTGGGATTCATACAAGGAGGCCTGATCTCCGATCCTCTAGGACAGAGAATGGGCTACAATCCACCATGCAGGCCAATTGTGGCCAGAGTATATTTACTTAAAATAATAAAATAAATACCTTTTCAGCCTAACATTGCAAATGTTGTTCAACTTGGATACAACGTTTAGATATTGATGTGAAATAGTTCCTTCATTAGACCACTCACGTCTATTTCTGACTTGACTGCAATCCCATCTGATGTTAAGCAGTGATGTCATCGTTGATAGTGAGGCACACTAGTTTATTAAGAGCCTATTCACTCTAGCCTTGAAAACACCTTAATTATAATCGGACGAGAAGTTCTAGACAAATACCTGGCTGCTGATCAGACGATAACCAACCAAGTTCTTGGGTATAATTATGAGGTCATCGCTCATATCTTTTACCAATTCAGCGGATCCCCTTTGAGATTAAGGGTTATGCAGCTTGCAACCAACAGGGCAGAACAAGTTACGACCAGCCCCCGGAAGAGTAGCACGCGTAGTGAAGCACAGCATGACATCACAGCCAAGTTTTAAATTTAATTAAAGACAACTTTGGGGCGAGGCATTGCGACTGTAAACAGATTATGTGTGGACAAACGAACGTTTGTTTTGGATTTATAATTGTTTTAAAGTGATGATAAATCAATTATGGATATGTAAATTGTTTTGTGACTCCTATTTGGACGCCAAATAGGAGTAATTAACTATGCTGTTGTTCTTGATAGTTGCGGGATTGGTCAAAAGAGATACCATGACCCTGAAACTCAAAAGACAACATCCAAGCGAAAGAGCACTGGTGGGTTTTAGTTTCTCGCTTCACCCAGAGCGGGAGGCATCATTTGATGATTTCTAACTCAAAAAAAAAACCGGGCAAATGGAAGTTGGACGAGCGCACTGAGGGTTCATTGAATTGCATTTTTTTTTTGTGATGTAATGACAAATTTACAGTTTTCAGATTTTTTCTATACATATACTATGAGACCTTGCTTTATTCATACACGTTTTTACGACATAAACGGCCGTATTTTTTTCCCGTTAAGTTAGAAGTTTGATTTTTTACAGCTTCAAGGAACCACAGACCTGAGTGTATAGTTTTAATTTCTTTATATCTCCACGCGTTCCCGAGATAAAGGATTTTGTCAGACAGACAGACAAAAAATTGATCCTTTTTCCTTTTGAGGTACAGAACCCTAAAAAAAGACTATGCCGTTGTATAGTACGTAAAGTAAAAATGATTCCCGGAGAAACTTATTTACAGTATGTTAACGACTGTTGAAAACGGTAGTTTATAAACTTGGATAAACAACAATGCACCGTCCTTATAATTATTTTAAAAATGCGCTTTAGAATGAAGAAGAAACAAAATATGTGTTATTCCTGAATATAGTCTACCTGTGTACCAGATGTTATCTAAATCCATTCAGCCGTTCGAACGAAAAGAAATAGCAAACATACACACTGATTAAATTTCGCCTTTATAACATTAGTGTTATATGCTAACGTAAGCGTTTTTTAACCGCCAACCGCAGCGTTTCACACGCTCGTCTGCACAAAAGCACAGTCGCCATGTGTCGCCACGTTACAGATGCACAAAGTATTGCAACGCGACATCCACGCACTTTTGCAGACAACATGGCCGCCTCCCTTGTATGGGGCTCTGTTATTATAACTGTTGTTTTTTTTTATGACTAAGGATATTATTAAGTGTTTGGATGATACTGTAATTTTTTGGTGTACTTTATTATTTATATTAATTCTGAGAAAGAACAGCCGCACTAAAATTAAGCAACACTGGTCGAGGTCAGTTTGTGGATGGGTGACCATCTTACCATATAGAGACTTCTTTGTAGTATATATGTTTAGAAAGTAATATGTAGCACAGCACTAGTTTTAGTAAGGATGGATGGACCACACTAATTTTGAAAGATTGCAATGGTAGTGATCAAATAAGTACTTCATCATATGATACGACATAGGCCTCCCCGAAGTACAAGGACCGATCCTGTGCGTCTCGCATCCATCGTATTGCCGTGACGCTCACCAGTTCATCGGTCCATCTTATGGAAGGCCTTCCAATGCTGAATCTTCCGGTACGTGGCCGCCGAGTGGCCGTGGTCGGTGAGTACCTTTTGTCCTCATTGACCATCTGTTTTTTGCCCTGCCCACTGCCACTTAAGTTTGGCAATTCTTCGAGCTACGTCGGTAACCTTGTTTCTCTTGCGGATATCTTCAATGTGGTCACGCAAGGAAACTCTGAGCATAGCCCTTTTCATTGCTCTTTGGGTGACTATAAGTCTAATGAGGCTATAAGTCCACTGTAAGTGACCACGTTATAAGCGAACAAGACTTGGGACTAATCAAATAAAATTAAAAAGAACAAATATGATTGTTTTATTGTGATCATTAACATTATACTTCCTCCGCACCTCATAAAGCACGTGAAACCGTTATTATAATTTGCAGATCTTTGGCAATCGTTCGCATAGAAGTTGTACCACAATGGAGATCGACCTTTAATGCACAGTAACAAATTTTTGGGTCTCAATCAAAGCTGCGCGTAACCATAGAAACGGGTCAACTTATTTTCCACAAGCATAAACAGACTTATAATGAACCCGCTGGTGGGACTCAGACCTTCTCTTTAGGCAAGGGAATAGGCATCTACCCTACGAGCCCAGTGCGAGTTGGTGGATGTCACATCTCTTAGAATTTTTGGTTCTAGGATATGCCCGTTTCCTCACGATATTTTCCTTCACCGTCTTAAGAGCAGTGGTCATGAAATAAATAACACAAAGTAAAGTGCCTGGTAGGGTTTGAATTCGTGAGCTACAATTGCTAAATCGAGGCCGTTACTAATGGGATGTCACTACTTTTAAAAAACCTTTATGAAACATGATCCAAGCTTAGTAATATTTAGAATTTGACTGACGTTAATAATAAAATCTTATTTACGTAACTTTAGCTTAGCCAAATGATTACGAGAACGTAACTGACAGGGGACACTTCTGATTATGACAGGTGTCATCAAAAACAGCATTTATTTTGTAGAGATGAAAGATGTCTCATTTAGCTTTTGTTCAGTAACGAGCAATTTTTGAAGACAAACAGTTATAGAACCTGCAGGGTTAGTTAAAAAAAAAAAATCCGTGACCCTGGAACTCAAGGGACAACTGAAATAATACTGGTGGGTTTTAGTCAGTAAAAAATTGTGACACTCAGAGTATAGTGCTAGCGTGCACTGATTTTTTGTCACTAGTGCGCGCTATCTTTTAAAGCAAGCACGCACTGGTGACTTTTGTTTCCGTGACTTTTGACTAAAAGTCACCGTTCTTATGAACCCAACATGTAGTGCACGCACGTGACAGTTAGGTAAAAATTGTTAAAAAAAAAATTGTCACCCTGACAAAAGTCGGCAATGCGCGCTAGCTCTAAGAGTTAATTGATGATTTCCTACATAAAAAATAAAAGTATATTATTTCTAACGATCTGCCCCAGCATCGCACAGATGTTAGAAATCTTTGAACTTTTTCTTTACTATAGGTACATACATATAATACAAAAAAAAAAAAAAAAAACATCAAAATCGGTTTAGCAGTTTGTCCCTGAAAGCGTAACAGACACCTTCACATCTATATAGGGTGACTGGTAATTGTGCCATCTTCAGTACATTTTGACCATTTTGTATATATAATAAAAGGAGAAAATTACTGACTGATATATCAACGCACAGACAAAACTATTGGAACAAGAAGCGTAATATTTTGTACAATCCTTTTATAAAAAAACGCGAGCACTAATTCAGCCCCTGAGGTGATGAATCGGGGGTCTAAAAGTTTGTATAGAGAAACCTATTTTCACGTGGGCATAGCCGCTGGCAGAAGCTAGTTTATAATATTAGTACGGATAAGGATTAGATAGATTTCCTACCGCAAAAAAACTACCGAAGAAGTCATCGACAAACCTGCAGGTGCGGTTTTCATCTCTGAAGGTTTAACGTAAAGGAAACCTGGAGCATACACACAGTGAACCCGCTTTAATGCGGTAGTTCGCGTTAATTTAAAAAGGGCCTGGCCTATTACAGTTTACGCGAAGGCATAAAACTCACGACCCAATTTGGCAAAAAGAAAATTTCTCGCAAAATTACCTATTTGGAGCCAAGGCACGTGTTTTTGAAGTTTAAAAAATAAAAAAAGGAATGTTGGTTCTGCCGAAGCCAGAATCTAAAATGTAAAGAATTATTGGAACATAACAAAATATGACCGGACGGGTTTACCTCTATAAATCGTTTTACATCTGCTATAATGTAATGAGATTTAACCCTCCTATTCTCGTTTACGACATGCCCGCATCGTCTAAATAGATCATTTTTTCTCTCTATAGCAAGTTCTTTTTCGTAAATATACGCGCCAATATTGAAAACGTGGTCGCTAGTTGACTTTTATTTGCTGATAGATCTGGATGAATGATAAGAAACCTGAGACCATTTTCACGTTTTCATAAGCTGGATAAGATGTGTAAATACACATTGCTTATCCAGCTTATGAAAACGTCTTAAGAAAACGCTATCTCATCTATATTCGCGTGAAAATATATCAATACATGTTTTGTCACGGCTACTGAGAGAACCCTTTGAATACCGTAATTAGAGACATAATAGAAAGACAATAGGTGTGCGGACACCGGAGTCCTCTTGGGGCTTGACAGTATTTTCTTTTTCGGTGGGAAAATCATCCAATAACATCTCCGTGCCCTTGGGCGGGGCGGGAGATAGTGTCAGACTTTTACTGACTGAAAACCTACTCCTGGTGCTTCGTTGCCTTTCCTACCGGGCCCGAACCTCCCTTTCAGAAATCGATCCTTGGCCCCAGTATCCTTGGCTTCAACCCTGCTTCTCCTTGAGGTGCGCGTAGAATTATACGCGCCGTCGATGGCTTGGTTCGGTCCAGACGGTCGGATGGCGAGCTACCCATTGCTCGCGGTCCACAAGCCGAGCGGGTCACCTTGCTTGACACCACTTGGAGGCACCTTGATAACGATATCGCTATTTAACACTTCGAAGAGAGAGACGTAGTAATATTTTTTTTCAGGCTTCAATTTCTTATAATATTTTTTATGTTCTTTCAAATACAAGTTATGTTTAATATTATCAACCAAACTTTCTTTATGAATAAAATAAATTCATTCTTTGAAAATGTGTTTTGGTGATAAAAAATTTTGATTGACTTTCAATAGCTCAGTACTTATTAAGTATAGAAAATTCAAGACGCCAAGAACCGTCATGGGTGGCGAGATACCATCAATAAGCGGGAACTTCACGACCCTCAGTAATAAGGAACACGACTTGAGGAGGAGGAAAGTGGTAGGCCAGTAGTAACAGCTCCGCCTTACGAGTTACAGGTCGCGGGTTTAAACCTTTTAATTTAATTCACCACCACTGCCCTCAAAACGGTGAAGGAACCTCGCAAACCAGCATGAGGTTTGCAAGGTTTTCCTTCACCTAGGATCAAAAATTCGAAGAAAAGTGACATTTACCAAACCCTACTGCGTCTGCGTAGTAGATTACGTCTCGTTTTGTGTTATAAAGAGGAGACCTGAGTCCCAGCAGTGGGAATATTATAAAGCTGATTATGCTATATACTAATGGTGTATAGTTTGTTCATACTATCAATTGATTATAGTTGTACCCTCAGACCCGTAAAAGCCCTCTTATTTTGAGGTGGGATATCATCAAATAACTTCTCCCGCTCTAGGTGGAGAGAAAGAGATAGACAGAATTATACTGACTGAAATTGGCCTATTTGGCGCAAACGTGAGACACACAATGTTAGTTTTATCCTTTTTTTATCTTAAGTGTCTACATGTTGTTTCTGCATTGTGTGTGTCTATATTGTGTCAAATAAAATATTTTTCTTTCTTTCTTTTTCTTTCTTGCTTTTCAATGTCTGTTTGCTTTCTGGGATCGGGTTAATTCGCTCGGACAATCCGTTAGCATGCGTACAACATCCTGACCCGTATATTTCCACTCCTTATCTTTTTAGTACAATCCCACAAAAGTTGATTGACGTATTCGAGGAGGGAATTCCTTTCTGAGAATTTGTTTAGACCTCTCAATGGCCGAGGGAAATATTAAGAAATGCCTCCCGTCCTATTGATGCCCGATTTTTATTCGCCGTCATCACAAGATTAATTCCAGTATGGCTATGTATTTAGATACGGCATTAAGGGTCCTTTTGAATTTCGCCTAATATTCATTATTGGATATTTGCGAAGTGGATTAACTGCCGTTAATAAACATTTAATGTTGGCCAATTACATTAGGATTTTGTTATTAATGTCTCCGTCTTCAAGAGTTCAGTTGAATAGTGTTTTGTTGTACTAAGAAGTTTGTTTTCAATGAGAATACGACATTACAGATTTGTATTGTGATTAGACAATGTTCTTCTCAAAGTTAATTTAGTTAAATCTTTTTGATGAATTACTTTATGAATTTGTTTGATCTTTTACATAATTATTAACAGACTTGACTAACATTGGTTTGTCTTATAAATTATAGTATTAAAGAAATCAAACCTAACATAAATTTAAATAAAATCTCAGCAAATGAAATTACACATTTTAATTTCGCCGGCGCCTAGCCTGTTTAATCATTGGACCACCAGACTTAGACCGTGTTTACGGAGACGCGGCGCGTTGCGCGGCGCGTTGGGCGTTTCGTCGTACATAGCAGAAGCGGGCCGCGTCATCGCTGGCGCAAACACAAACATACGGCAATGTAAGACGAACCGCCCGAAACGTCGCGCAACGCGCCGCGTCTCCGTAATCGAGCACTTACGGCGATGAGCCACCGGTGGACTTTCCACACACATCAAACGTTTTGGAAATACATTTATTGTACTTACAGGTACAACTTGGGGATATTTAAGTCAATGTCAATAAATGTATCATTTTCAATGTAATCATGTTCTGTGTGCCTGGTAAAAGTCAAGACTGAATAGGTTATTTCTAAGCAAGCGTGCTCCATCGATGTTTACCAACACAAAAGCTGGCCATAAGTTTGTATTATATAAAGGTACAGGCAATGAGATTGCTTAAAAAGCATCCTTAGCCCTGGAACGCAAAGAGCAACTTATTGACCACGGGTAGGTTTTAGGCAATAAAAATCTGATACTCTCTTACTCTCTCCACCGACGTGGGAAAAGTTATTTGATGGTTTTCCAGCTTTTTCTTTTTTTATGGTAGGTAAAATCATCCAATGACAGATCCAACCCTTGGTCGGAGCGAGAAATAGTGTCAGACTCTTACTGACTAAAAACCCACCCCGTTCCTTCATTGCCTATCATACCGGCGCTGAGCCTTCCTCTCAGAAAACGGCCCTTGACCCCAGCAGGCTTCAACCCTGCCTACCAGCAGCTAGCAGGCTGGGCCTCTACGGTATGGTTTTCCAGCTCAAAAAAAGTACACCTCTGTTTAATTCTTAGCGAAATGGAGGTGTGATGTAATGTTATTATAATGCTGCTCTAGTAGAAAAACCTTAAAATATAGAGCAGCAAAACTGGCGGTCCGAAAGTTATCCCTGGTTAACTCGGTCAGGCTTGCCCGCACATGCTCTCGTACATACAATTTATAAAGAATATAACACAAATATGTAGCGCATAAATCGACAGGTTTTTGGCTCCCTCCCAACTAACATCATGGTAACCTATTTCCTTCTCCTCGTTGTACAATTTCCGCGGGATGGTAACCAGCTGATTGTTTTATGTTTTTCCTTTAGTTAATCATTCGGGTTTTACTTTATGAAATGAGAAGGAGAAACGATAAAGGCAGAGCTGTTGGCACCCATTTGGAAATTGGATGTAGTAAATAAGCGAAATTTCGTGATTGATGGCGTTTTCTGCATGGTTCGCTTCATAGATCCGTTCTTGGTAAGTAATTTTGTTAAAGAACTAGGGTTTGTCCGTATTCAGATAATGTAACTGCGTCCTTCATCCTACAGACTTAACCTACCATCTAAATTTACTATTCAAAATTACTATCATTTTTGTTGGACATGGACTTTTACCAAGAGCGATCACAGTCTTCCTATTAAGACCTTAAAAATGAATGACATGTTCCTCATGTGGAAGAAGAAATTTACTAAACTAATTTAGAATAATGGCTCAATTGAAGCACACAAAACGAAGCAAGTTCATAAAGTCTGATAAATCTTTATGGGCAATCCAATATTCGAGAGTGATAAAATCGATACCTGAAGTTCTTGACCTTAAGAACAAAAGCTACGTTAAGCTTTAATCGTAACTCAATAATTTATATCGAGCACAACACATCACTCGGGCCTTTACATAATGCACGAGGGTAGCTAAAACTGCGCTTCCGAGCTCTCAGATGGATTGGTACTGTTGGTGGAGTAGTGGGGTACCAATCCTTGGAGGTTAAGTTTTGTGTGAATATTGTTATGAGATCTGCTGGTTCTAGAAATTCATTTATTTGCATTGAAATAAATGTGTACGCATCATTGGATCTTCTTTTTCTTCGTCATATTTGTGGAATGGTTTAGACATTTCACCCATCACGCTCGTCACGAATTAGATCGATTTTGCCAAGACTGGAAGGCCCACAAAAGATGGAAGGAGTAGAGAGAGGTCTTTAACTAGAAATAGAACAGAAAAACTAAAAAAAAAAATGATCTTCACAAACAGAAAGAAGAGCGATTTCCAACCAACATAATTCACGTGCGCCGTGTGAGTACCATTCTTTGTGTGGAAATCTTCATATCCTACATGAAATGAATTTAGACATCTGGCCAAATCAGAAACTAAAATTTACTTATGTACTAAGAACTTTGAACTATTCAAAGTTTTGAGTCCGATTTTTGTCTAGACATGGATAATGCCTTTAGTTAACAGCACAACTTATTCTCCACACACATGTCAGTAAGCGCCATTTTAGCAGCCCAGTGCGCGGGCGCCTCCTATTATTTCTATCTGAATCTCTTTTATTGCATCGTAAATAAGTATAGTGACAGTTTTTATTGCGCCAAACTGAGTTCCGGAGTTAGTTGGGGTGAGATTAACATCTCCGAACGAGTGCAGAATAAGTATAAGGATTGCTGGTTTTAGAATTACTCCCGTCTTTGTTCTGTGTTCCTGGTAATTGCTATAACATTTTCTCGAAATGTTTTAATGATTAGCTGGTAATTGTTTAGAGGATTTGAGTTGAGCTTGGAGTCCTGTCGAGGATTTGTATTTCGTTTACCTTTCAATTACGTTTTGAGGGTAATTTTATTTGGTACTAAGATTGAGGTTTGAGTTTTTGACTTGTATTTCCTTTTATAAACATGAATATTAATGATTTGGGCTAATCTATTCAGTCATTTGTGCGTAAAGGAGTAACAAATATACCAACACAGCCATCGGCTAAATAATATTCGTATTATTTTGGTGCAGAATCACAGTTCTAACGCTTTAAGCTATGTAAAGGTAGACTATAAAGTATCTAGTGCGAGTTTATTTTCCGTTAACGCGATCGACACGTTTATGACGCTTGACGGTTCAATTTGCCCGCTCCAAACTCTTAACCAATCCTCCTCCTTGCGTTGTATTCCATTGAGGAATAGGAGATGAGGGTCGTGGCCTCCTTGCTTCATGACTTTTGCTCTTATGATGTTCCTTCATCTATTCCTGTCTTTGGCGGTGTGAAGAGCCCTATATACCGTGGAGTCAAGAGCCGTGTGGATCTGGTCGGACCAACGTATTGGGCTGCGTCAACGGGTGTGAAGAGCCATATATACCGAGGAGTCAAGAGCGGTGTGGATCTCGTCGGACCAACGTATTGGGCTGCGTCCACGAGGATTTTTCCATATATTTTATCGGACACAATGAGCCTTTCAAAGTTGCCACCGTCTTTCCTTGCAATGTGACTGAAGCTGTGTGTGATCTTGCGAAGACACTCGGACGATAACTGCGAAAATGAATAGTTCTAGCAAAATGGATATATTGATCCGAAATGCTGTCTGAAGGAGCATTTTTTTCCAAAATTAAATCTTAAGGCATCAATGCGTTTGCGATCTGCAGCTTTTAACGTCCAAGTCTCAGCGCCATACGAACAAGTAAACAGAGAGTCAAACGCGGTACCCGTTTAGATCGCATAAACGTAAAAGCAAGTCGTGATCAGCGCACAGATTCCCAGTACACAATTCCACTCGTATTGAATTTACAGATTAGCAAAAAAAAAATCCCTTCAAAAATCCTCCTCAGAGTCCCGCAGCAATTTCTTGCTATATTTTATGTAACTTTAGGGTACAAAAAACCCCCAAAACAGAGACATTCACGCTCGAATTATCACTATTTGTTGCGAGTGCAAACTTCCCTCCCCATGCAGGTACAGAAAAAAAACGCGTATCCATGGAAAACTTTTACGTAAATAGTAAGGTATGTTTAAAGTTTGTGCCGAGGGTGTACTGATTGCGTTGCAGGGTTTGTTTCTTTTATAGATACGTGTATTTGAGTATCAGAAACGTTTTTGGAATTTTTATTTCCGGGGATGATATTTTTTAATTTTTTTAACCAACTTTTAAAAGGAAGAGGTTCTTAAGTTGTCAATTTTCGTTTTTGTTATTAAAGTGATACGCTATGATCCTCTTTTATCAATCTTTTTGCACTAGCTTTTGCTGTCAGCAGAATGATTAGATCCCATAAACAATGAGTTAGTTAAGAGTGTCCTTCCCGAGATACATTTTCATACAACCGCTCTTAAGTGATTATCTTGTTAATACACATCTTTGTCTAGATATTTAGAAACACAGAAATTTTGTGGATATTATCTTGGTTTCTATTGAAATCAAATCAGAAATTTGTGTAAGACTAATTCAGTGAAGATCACTGAAAATCGGCTATTTTGCGTAAACTTCGGCCCATCATAATGTACTCATAATTTAAAAAAATAAAAAACCGGAAGCCTTGCACATTTAATCAAGATTCTGAACGATGAATTTTCCAAAAACTTTTAAGGTTTACAAGAAAACACGTATAAATTTTCCTGGAACAAGATTTGAGAAATATATGAGTAAATGATGGAATTTCAGAATGTCAACAGAATTTTCAGGCGTTATCTCTCTTTTTTCGCATTGTCTCTTTATCAAACATTGCGTTAGATGAGTTAAGCTTTCAAACCACGCTCGCGTTGACGTTACCCCAGTGGGGAAGAGGCGTCTTAACAAGATTTTTTTTACTTTCACGCGAGTAAAACCGCTGGCAGCAGCGAGTACTAAATAAATCGACCAACTGCTGCGT
Organism: Leucania comma; assembly: GCA_958295575.1. Classification (NCBI taxonomy): domain Eukaryota; kingdom Metazoa; phylum Arthropoda; class Insecta; order Lepidoptera; family Noctuidae; genus Leucania; species Leucania comma. The sequence goes on along the minus strand of OY282467.1, from coordinate 21,441,717 downwards.
ATTCAAGACCGGAACATATACAATTACACACTGCATTCTTGCCGGTGTCAAAATATTTTTTTTAAACTAGATCATTTGTGCCGTGAGAACAGTGATCTTATTGTCGGTAGATTGAATTACTATCTTGTGCAAGTGATTTAATTTTTAGTTAAGGGGATACTGCTACGTTTTTTTTTATTATTATAACTGTTTAGCTTTCAAATAAAGAATGAGCAACCATCTTTTTGGTTCGCTTATTTTATCTTAGACTTCATAGACAAGGCAAAAGCTCGTCAAGAGATAATAATAATAATATATTCCACAACTTTCACACAACGCCATCTAGTTTCAAACTAAGCAGAGCTTGTGATATGAGTACTAGACAACTGATAAACATACTTATATATATTTCCAAATTGTGTATATATTTTAGATAAATTACAGTCAAATATAAAACAAATGATTGTGCTTATCACACACAAACATTTGTTTTGGGTGGGAATCGAACCCACGACCAGCATAGCAGTCAGAGCCGATCACTAGACCTAAAGACAAATAAAAAATTATTACGAAAAAATTAACAAAAAATTAAACATCAAAAACCTTTGAGAACTTCAAATATAAATCTTATCGGAATTCGGAAAACCGAAAAACATTTATTTATTTACTTATTTATCCTCATACAACTGCCTTTACAGGCCTCCACCCAATTCGAACATATCAACCTTTGCGAGCCATTTCGAGAAATCATGAAAAGGCAATGAAAAATTAAATGAAAATTACTAAATTTTCAGGAAGTTCTTCGAATCCATGTCAACGCTGAATTGTTTGACATACACCATTATTTTTAGTATATGCAAAACCTGAATATAATTTGTTCAGAATCAGTAAATGAATTGATTCGAAACATTTTTACACCATGTCATATTTTTTCCCAAAAATATTTATAAAAGGTCACAAGTTGGATACCACCGACATTAAAATAGCGAGCATTAAACTCCAGCGCACAGCTGGGTGTGGATGCAAAACAACCTCTCAGTGGCCCGGATGGCCCGGTGACCATGTGTTTGTGTGGAAAACCATGTCACATAACAAGCTTATAACTTTGTGATTCTTCATGATACAGTTATAAAATTTTGTACATAGATTCTTCGCATAAAAATACTAGATCCGTGTTTTGGGTTCCTACTAAAATAAGGTTGTATATACGTTTACCTATGTAAGTAAGTACAAAGCGTGGTAGACTGACTACCATCAGACTTCACACTGATAAGTATTATCAAAGCAAAAGTTTGTGAGTGTGTGTGTGTATATCTATTTATGGTATGTTACTTCTTCATGCTGGAGCGGCTGGATGAAATTTGGCTCATAGGTAGACCCTGTAGGTATTGGAATTAATAGCATATTGGATACAGTTCCAATAGGAAAATTTTTCTACTTTCATGCGAGCGAAGCCGCTGTTAGTGTTTACATAAAGGTAAGATTTTGTTTTCCTCAACTATCACACAACACCGTCTAGTCCCAAGCTAAGCAAAGCTTGTGTTAAGGGTACCAGACAGCTGATAGTTATTTTATGAGTAATACGAATAGGTCAATGTACTTAATTAACTTATTCAATTTTTTTTTGTTGAATAAATTTTAATTGATTATCATATAATTTTATCTTGTGTACTAATGTTTGTATGGAATAAATAAAGTATTATTCTCTTCATTCATTAATATACACATTTAAATTATATTTTTAAACATTTCAATACAAAATAAAATACATTTAAAAATACAAAAAATAGTATCCCACCGGTATCGGGAACAGGGTCCAAGCTACCGGCCGGCGGTTAGGGCTCCAGAGAAAGGAACCTCCTAACAATACGAGCCGTGTCCAGGAGTACCGCTTTCTGAATCAAGCCCTTGATCCAGCCGCCTAACGAGAGCCTCCTAAGGTGTTGGTCGAGGCTCTTGGCTATTAAGCCATTACCCGACACGACTATCGGTACAATGATCGCCGAATCCACTTCCTACATGTCGACAACCTCGCGAGCCAAGTCAATATACAACCTCGCGAGCCAAGTCAATATAAAAAGTATTATTATTATAATTAATTATTAAGTAAAAAAGACCTTAGCTTGTCGCACTATGAATGTGTTCCTTAAACACTTTATCACACAAAACTATCAAATAACTTGCCTTTAAGTGCTGATCACAGTGCCATGACAAATCAGAATGACGGTTGCATGGAATACATTGTGGTTATTAAAATATATATCCCCTTTTATTGTTAAAATAAGATTCATGTTTGAGATAAAACTACATGGACTTTTAAACTTAACTTGATTTCACGGTCAGACCTTTTGATCGTAATTGATACTTAATTATAAGTTCACGTGGTCATTATCAGATAATTATCGTAAATGGTCTTAATTCTCGCACTTAATATTTTCATGGTCTGCTTGATTTTGTACTCAAGCGGTTTCATCGTATAATGTTACAAAGATGAGTTTTGTTTCTTTGTTATTTAACATACACTTTTTAAATTTACAAAAATAAAAAATACTTGAAACCGAACATAATTATAAGCTTCTTCTTTTTGAAGTCGGTTAAAAATTTAGTATTAGACAGTTTTTTTTTGCGTACACCAATAGTATCGTTTTGGTTTTGCCATATTTGTTGAATTTGCTAACAAACTGAATGACTTTACTTTAGTCTTTTTTTAGTTGAATTATTTAAGAAAACCACAAATTAATACTGTAAACTCTTTTTTTATTTCTTGACGTCATTAAAAGGATTTTTTTTTTAATCTTTACATTTAACTCATTAATCTTTAATTTTAACTCGCTTATCATTAAAATGAAGCACGTCAACATTCAAAAATACTGAATACCTCATTAATCGCACACTGTAGATAGACACTACAAAATCCAAATGAAAAATAATGCCCCTTATCTCACCGATTCAAACGCACTTAGTATGGAAATGAAGTCATCAAGCTAAAGCCTCCCATTCACCAGACGAGTCGATCGCTGGGGTGACAGTGGTGACACTCGTCATTCCTACAAATCATGTTTACTGGTTGTCCGAACAAGGCGGGGGCAGACTGTCAATAATCGTGTATTGCACCCTTCTGTCTGTGGTGCGTTTGATCTGCTGGATACAGTTGAATGTGAGGTTTTATAAAAAAGAAGTTGAACAGACCGGTTTTTTAACTTCAGTTTTTTTCTAATTACTTAGTTCCGATTAATTATTTAGGATTTTTTATCTAGTTTTAGAAAATATAGTACTTCTTAAAAACTTTTCCTAAAACACTTTTAATTGAAAGACGAATAAGGTTTTATAAAGCCATTATTATTCAATAGTGTATCGGGTTACAGTTTAATTTAAAATGAAACCTTGTGTAGAGTAAAATAGGTAGCAAATAATTGACCAAAGTCAAGTCAGTAGAAAATCTTGTCATATGTTCTTAATAACATCATGACATAAATTTGTCATATGTCCTTAATAACATGATAATTTAAATATTGTCCAGTACCTGTATGATGACCGTAGCCAAAACAAAACGAATTTTTGGTTCTAAGACATGCCGCTTTTCTCACGATGAATTCGTTCACCGTTTCGAGAGTACTAGTGATGAAATAAATTTCACAAAGTTATGCGCCTGTCTGGGTTTGAACCCGCGACCTTCAACTCGTAAATCGGGGCCGTTACCACTCGGCCACCACTGCTCTCATACTGCTGACACCGAACATGATCACCAATTTACACTTGACTTGCTCATGTACTACTAAACAGGTCACAACTGGACTTACCTGTTAGAATCAAGAAATTAGCTTACTTATAAGTTGCCGGATGACCCAACCCTGATCCGATTTATGGAAAAGCCAAAATATCGAAAAATTCAAACAAACAAAAAAACACATAAACGTATTTTGACACAAGAAACCTGGACGAGACAAGCTCTCTTTCATTTGACTCGCCCATGCATCCAACTGAACAGGTCATGACTGGACTCATCTATTATTAAATTGAAATTACTAGAATCAGATGAATTAAGAACATGAACTAGCTAATTAGCCTTTCTAGCTGCTGGATGACTCAAACCTGACCCAATTCATGGAAATGGAAAAATCAAAAAAAAAAAACATAATACACGTATCTGAACACAAGAATCCCGGACATGGCAAGCTCTCTTCCACTTGACTCGCCCATGCACCCAACTGAACGGGTCACGAATCGACTCACCTGTTAGTGAATCTCGATGACTCGGCGGAAAGCGCTCGCGTGCTATACAAGTCATTCTATTTGTTCGAAACTGGTTTATACCGGTTACAGGATTACTATGAGTTTTTGTTGTTCTCTGTTATGAATACAACAGGTAGTAATCGGTTATGTGTTTGAGCTTTTGAGTTATTGTACATTTATGACGGTGCCGTATACACCGCTAAATTTTGGTCGTTTTAATCCCGTGGAGGATCGAATCGGTGCATGATACACTATTTGATTTATAAAGATAAAATTAAAAAATAAAGTGCTTTTTTTCTAAATCTCAAATTTATATACGCATGTACGAAATTATTTTTTTTTATGTAAACTCAATGACCTTGTAGGGAATTGTCGGTCGTTGCGTACTAACTACCTACAGTTCATTGGCCTCGATCAGCTGACGTTCACCTCAAGTAATCAATTTCGTACATGCGTAAACTAATTCGAGTTTAAAAAAGTATTTTATTTTTAATTTTTATCTTTACAAATCGATAGGATTTCTTGTGCCGAATCGACCCTCCGCGGGATTAAAACGATCAAAATTTAACAGGGTATATTGCAGCTGTCAGCTACAATAGACCGAGCCAACTTTAGCTGTCGGCAGAGGTAGCTGCTGCTGTCAACACCATATCGACAGAATCGTTACGCAGAAAACGCCGAAATTTACACTGTAATGTACAGTATATTTGTCGGTGTTTGTTACCAATAGCAACAAATACATCAACAAATACTTCGTTTACACTGAGTGACCTCAGTGTAAACGAAGTGTAATGGCGGATTACTGAATTGAGTATTTTGAGTTAAGAACGACTCAAACCATACTTAAATGCCAAATTTTGACAGATTTGCAGGCTAAAGTAGAGTTTGAGTAATTCTCAACTTCAAAAGCTTAAATCAGAAATCGGAGGTAAGTCTTTAGTTTTAATAATTTAATTTATTATTGAAACGTATGCTAAATTTATGTATATTTACCAGTCCTGCAGGTTAAAAATCAAAACTCTGCCATACCTGAAACAAAAAAATATTTGGGTAAACAAATTTACTAAAGTGTTAACGTATAATAATAATATGACGTAACTACTATTAAGTTACAAAGGTATGGTCATAGAGAGCTGGTGTCAACAGGCATGGCTACTTTCAACCATAGTATGTTGATTATGAAAATGTAACAGTTCCAATATATATATAATAATATATATATAATATAATATATTCCACAACTATCACACAACACCGTCTAGTCCCAAGCTAAGCAGAGCTTGTGTTATGGTTACCAGACAGCTGATAAACATACTTATATATTTCTAAATACATACATATTATAGATAAATAACACCCAGACACAGAACAAATAATCGTGCTCATCACACAATCATTTGTCCTGGGTTGGAATCGAACCCACGACCTCCGGAATAGCAGTCAGGGCCACTAACCACTAGACCAACCAATATACTCGTATGATGCAGGTAATACGTGTAGTAGTTACTTTTTCTTCTTCATCACCCTTTTTTAATGTTCCCACTGCTGCTGGGACACAGGCCTCCTCCCTAAGAGAGGGAATAGGCCGTAATCCACCACGCGGGCCCAATGCGGGTTGGTGAATGTCACATGTCTTCGAATTTTTGGTTCTAAGACATACCGGTTTCATCACGATATTTTCCTTCACCGTTTTGAGAGCAGTGGTGATAAAATAAATTACACAAAGAAATGCGCCTGTTCGGGTTTGAACCCGCGACCTACGCCTCGTAAGTAGGGTCTTTTACCACTGGACCACCACTGCTCCCCTTTAAGGTTCAAAGACTCAACTCCCTGTTTACAATACCCGCTTCACAGACCTCCCACAGCAAAGCGAGGATGACCTAGACAGTAGAAGCTATCTTCGGTTGACACAAAACAAACAACGAACAGTTTTTCTGTTTTTCTTCCAAACCCAGATGACGGTAATAAAATATAAACAAAGAAACCGAACTGAATCAGTGAAACTAAACTAGCAAGTGACGAACTACGTCTCAACAAAGACAAACAGTAGCTTTATTCGCAACAATAAATAAAGCAAGCAAACACATGAGAAAGACTGGGTATACCCTTAGGAGCCCTCATTATTTTAATAGTGTAAGCCACATTATCCAAACTAAAATTAACTTTATTTACTAAACATACAACCTAAATTTGTTTAGCACTTCAGTTGAAGTATTCAAACGTTGTACATCACGACTTGCCAGCTGAAATTAAACCTATTCTTCTAGAAGTTAGGGTTTATTTCAGTGTTTTGTGTTTCCCTGGCTTAGTGGTTGACCGGTAGGGACCGCACACAGTGTCTTGACGCCTACACTAGAATCGAATACGCCTTCGGATCAAGGGGAGACGAATAATTAACGTGTATCAAAGTTTCCAAACTTGGGATGCTAATGAAATATTTGCATGCGAAACTTTTATAAGACTTGGATCCATTGAGTATGTATGACGTAGTTTGAGACTTTATTCTTGGAAGATTCATGGGCCCCACACTCTTGAGGAATTATGATTTTTGATAGAAGCAAAGTTTATGTTATAAACATGTATTAAAATATCATTACATAGGCATTTACGTGTACAGTTAAGATACTAAAGTAATTTTCTGTTTGTTTGTTTCCTGATAGCTACAAACTTGGGTTCTAAAGTCAAGAATAGGTTGCTACTAGGCAAGCGTGATCCATCGTCGACCACAATACATCATCGCTTACGATGAGACAGCAGTGGTCAAACGCGAGCCTAGCCGACGACTTTTTGAGGGTCATGGGAATCCGATGGTTGAAGGTCTATTTCCAGCAATGACATCTTTCGGCTGAAATGATGATAAGTATATTCCATTGAAATAATTTCCTAAAAATTCTCCCTCCGTTAACAAAAGCTAAATTGTAATAAGCAACAACTATTTACGTCAAGTCTCATTCACAGTTATTCGAGAAGTTAAACCCTTATCAATAACACTTCAAATACCATATCACTCTCTCTCCTAAAACACAAACATAAAATCACTAATAACGATATCAAAACGATACATAAAAAGGTTATTGGTACATTAAGACCACCCATCTCTTCCGTCTATTTTATTTCTTCGACTAAGTAGTGGTGGCCACCGGTAACGTAATTATTCGGTTTTATCGTAAACAGCCGGTTTGTTTGTATGTATAGTGTCGGATTAAACCGTCAAAATACAGTTGAAACGTAATTAGATTTAATGATGTTGAATTTGGAGCTGTATCGTGGTAGTTGGATTTAGATTTCAGCCATTTATAGCTTGATTACGGTTTTCGATGACAGTTATTTGATATTCGATCGACACGTGTTTTTGTGTGTTTCAAGGATTTATTGGAGTTATTTGACATTAGATTTCAAGTGTTGCTGCCTCCAAAATAATACGGACTATTAAATGAAGAAATTGATACGTATTTCCTTGTTTGAAGGTATTATGTTTCTTTGTGTATGTTTTTATTAGCGTTCTGGTAATTTAATTCGATTCTTTATTTATTAAACAACATTCTAAACACCACAACTAAGAAATAAAATACTTTTACAAACAAACGCTAAGCAAAGATGATGGTACACAAAGAAATTCTAATAAATTCATATGTACCTCCTGTGAGCAGTTTCAAAAACGTAAGTCACTGGTTATTGCGGTGTGACACCCGCCTTATTCGCAGTGTGTCGTTCGCACAACAATAAACAGTGAAAAATATCAAACTAGCTTCTACCAGCGGCTTGGCCCGCACGTAATCACAAATTAAGTAGCTTATACCACTCCGTAATACAGTAGCATTTTATTGGTGAAAGAGTTACAGTTAATTTTTTTAAATTTAATAATTACAAACAAAACTACAATAATGTCAATCTTCATCTTTATAATATTAGTATCTATAGATAATTGTATGTTGTGTGAGGAGAATTGATAAAATGACAAATAAGTATATCAAAGAAAGTTTGAAAGCGGCGCCAGTAACTGAAAAGTTGAAAGGGAATCGTTTGTCTTGGTATGGTCATGCAAAGAGTGGGGATGAAATGCATGTTACTAAAGTAATTCTTAATGGAAAACCCTAGTAGAATTTTTTGCCTGACCTGAAAAGCAACACATGTGACTACGATACCCGTGAGGCTGTTCAAATTGTTCTATTTAGTCTTTGTAAGCGATAATAGTACGTGCGTGGTAGGATTGCAGTCAAGTGCTAGTTTATAAAAATTATTTATTACCCTTTATTCTATCATTTTTTTTCCAGTTCCTTACGTCCCTCATCCAGGTGTCTCCAATTGCCAGGTTACAAACAGGCCAGGCAATTTTCAATTTTCATCACAAGATAAGAAGAAGCTCAAAGATATATTTTTCTGTTGTCAGTACAGAAGCATCTCACGTCGCGTCGTCAAGGAGGAGCCGCCGATTAAGGTTATCGGTTCCGTATATGGCCACTTGAACATTGTCAGCACTTTGTAGATTCTGTGAAGGTACACTTCTAAAGGACTTCAGCGGGAAAATTTACGCATTTTTATTAAGTTATTGGGATTTTTAGTGGTATAAATCCAAGGGTGTTTAGAACGTAAGCGCATTCATTTCTTACCAGCAAGACGTAAACAGGAGCAAGTACAATATTTATTTGTTACTTTGTGATTCATGTTAACTACATATTATTACCATCACCTAACGTTAATCGTTGTAACATACGGTCTGGAACATAGAAATATAAAAAAAATACAATTTGGGCATCTTAAAGGCTAGAGTGAATAGGCTCCTAATAAATTAGTGCGTCTCATCATCAACGATTGCTTCATTACTTACCATCAGGTTTTTTTTTTTTTTTTTTTTTTTGGGTAGGTAAAATCATCCAATGACAAATCCCGCCCCTGGGTGGGGCGGGAAATAGTGTCAGACTTTTACTGACTAAAAACCTACCTTTCCGTTCCTTGCCTTTATCCTGGGGCCTTTGGTGACAGTCTCACATAACCTTTGGCCCCAGTAGGCTTCGGCCCTGCTGGACCCCTACAGTTTGCTGACAACTCCTTGAGGCGCGCGGGAACGGTGCGCGCCGTAGACGACCTGAGCTCGGACCGGTCTGTTACCGGACGGACGGACAGCGAGCTACCCATCGCCCACCGTCCGCGAGCCCGCGCCTACGGTGGCCGGAAATTGGGATCGGAAACCCGGCGGCGGCGGCGGCGTGTGCGCCTTAGGATTGTAATCAAGTACGTATCGTACATCTATAAAAACGACAAAAAAATCATGTTACTGTCTGTTGTACGGGAGCCCTCTCGACCGCGCCGGGGGTATTCAGTAATTGCGCGCTTTTTAGGAAATCACAAAAAAAAAAACAGTTTTTTTCCAAAAAGTAAGATATAGAAACCGAAATTATCGGCCGAATGAATTTCGTACACCTGTCTAAACAGTACGACAATTCAAGTTTTTCAAGGTCATCTAAGTTGTGCAAACGTATGTACAATCGACGTTCTGGAAAAATTAGTACTGTCTGACTATCACAGTCACGAGATATAGCCCGGTGACAGAAAAACGAACAGTGGTATAGTCCCATTTTACCTTTTGGGTACGAAACCCTAAAACTTAAAAATTAATTATGTAAGTGAGAAAAAATCAAATAAACACAACACTTTCCCATACCGTGTACTATAATTAAACAAAATCGATTTCTATTTATATTATTAGTATTGATGCATCGACTCCATCCTTCCATTGTTAACATTAGTAATCGTACAACATCCTCACGAGGTGAGAGTAAGGATTACCATACTTTCCCAAGAAATTTCAGGACACAGGACTTTTGTCTGACAGTACAACTTATGCTAACTCTTGATAAGCCATGCTTTGAATACTGTTAGGATTTCATATCAAACTAATAAAATACAAGCAAAAGCTTGTGAGTGTTAGTGTGTGTGTGTGTTAACGTTTGTTGCTTCATCACGCTCGAACAGCTGAACAGATTTCGATTGAATTTGGAACACGGGTGTAACATGTTCCTAAATAGCACATATAATACTTTTTTTATCCTGGAATTACGAGTAAGATCCCTTGAGACAATTATCTATTTTCATGCGGACTACATTGTCATATGGCAATTTTAATTTGAAGATAAATATAAGGGAATAAGATAAACTTACATAGAGTAGTCTCCAAGATAATTTGGTCTATTTCTACTCCAAGTTTTATCCATACACGTACAAACGAAAGACAGACATATTTACTTTCTTGTTTAGAATATTAGTATGAATTTACTGATTACAAATAATTTATTCTTTGTTATTATTTTTAAATACATATTAAATTTTTGACAAAAAAATTAAGAAATTTACCATCGACTCAAAAAGAACAAGAAATCTTAGGTAGGTAGAAGTAACGGTGTATATATATTTAACGGTGTATATTTATTTTTCACAACAATCACACAACGTCTTCTAGTCCCAAGCTAAGCTTCTAGTCCAGAGCTTGTGTTATGAGTACTAGAAAACTGGTAAACATACTTATATATTTCTAAATACATACATATTATAGATAAATTACATCCAGACTCAGTATAAAATGTTCGTGCTCATTACACAAACATCTGTTTTGGATGAGAATCGAACCCACAACCTCCGGTATTGCAGTCAGGGCTGCTAACCATGAGATCAAAAGACTAGGGTGATTATGATCAATGTTGCAATAGAAAAACAAAATACTGTCATCGTTAAGTCCCATAACATTTCCATTGCATGGTCACCCTACTGACGTGACTTGCCACCTTCCGCTCGATAATTCTCGCTTCCTGCGGTCACTGCAAGTCATCGTAGGGGTGAAATGATTAGGAATTAGTGCCTATTAGTTACCTTTTCTGATATTAATGCAGTTAGATTTATTTCAGTGAGGGTTACTTTAATTGCTAGGCAACGACCGCGTCTGAATTAACTTGAGTGATGTATTCTTTTTATGTTAAGAAAATTAGAAGATGTTAAAATATTTAATTATATTTTAATGTTACAAAATCTTTTTTTTTTTAGATTTCCAGCCGCTACTGAACACTTTTTGGGACAAATTTTGAAAAAAATCTTAGTATTTCGTATCATCACCCAAGTAAAGAACCCTAATATTAAGTTTATGCGGTAGTTTTTAAGTTTATGCCGTGTGACAATAAATGGTTACTTCGTCTTAACGTATTGATGGCAAAAAATTCCTTGCCTAGCCTAGTGTTCGACCACGGCAATGCTGTTCACTGATGCTGTCATTAGGTCCCTACATATGAGCAGTGGTGGCTGAGTTGAGCAGTGGTGGCTGAGTGAGCAGTGGTGGCTGAGTAGTAACGGCCCCGACTTACGACTGGTAGGTCGCGGGTTCAACCCCAGCCAGGCCCATTACTTTGTGTAATTTCATTTATCACCACTGCTCTCAAAACGGTGAAGGAAAACATCGTGAGGAATCCACACTGGGCCCGTGTGGTGGATTACGACCCATTCCCTTTCCTAGAGAGGAGGCCTGAGTCCCAACAGTGGGAACATTAAAAGGCTGATGATGATGATGATGATATGTGAACAGGAAACAGGGCAACGGTTACTAAAAACCATATTTTAGTTTAAAACATTAGATGACTTTCTCCCGATTCATAGTGGAGCGACATGTTTACTCGATAAATAAACTATTCAACATTGAAATAATGATTCAATTCGAACCAGTAGTTCCTGGAACAAGATAGATAGATGTAATACTTTTTTTTTAATAAACACGTTCAAATAAACTCTCCAGTTTATAATATTGATATAGATTATTTGAACGTCAACTTTTTCAAATCATCTTTGAAATATGCAATCCACAATTTTCCTTTAAATCCAACATTACTAACGACGATCAGTGACCACTACTAATTGCCTAACTAATCACCCGGCGTATCTCGCCTTGCGACACCGTGCACTGATCAATTAGACAGAATGCGAAGCCCGCTCGACTTACAATCCGATTACGTTCGTCCCAGCCGCGTTTTAGAAAGTAATTTGAGTAGACTTTCGCCACTACCTAACCCTGTTAGGGGTTGATTTCGGAATTTGAATTTTGTAGTGCATTTTATTATTTTTTATGGGTCTTATTTATGTAAAGAGGAGCTAAGATCTTTTTTACACAGCATAGGAAAGATGACAGCAGGGCGAAAATATGCATCTTTAAGATCAGAGAAAAGGATAGATAGACGTTGTATGAATTTGACAGCTGTCACCCGCATCATCCTATCCTGATAATGGTATAGTCGTTATATAAGTAACTTCTCTCGATCTGGGTGAATCGAGACTTTTAGTGATTACCCTACCCTACCGTGTCCGTCTAAAGATTTTAGTCTGTAAAAGTCTGACCTATGAAAATAATTCTATTTCCGAATCGAGTCTCAAAGATTTTTTTTTGGTGACGAAACTACAAAACATTTTGCAGATTTTTTCCTATATTTGTATTATAAGCCCTTGTTTCATGCAAAATTCCAGGATTCTAGGTCAACGAGAATTACCTTATGATTTTTTATTCCCTTGAGAGTGTCGAATTGTACGTTTTTTTTTGCGACATAAACATTTTTCGTTAACTTACCTAGAAGTTACATTTTCCCATATTCAAGTGACCGCAGACTTGAATATACGGTTTTAATTTCAACTCGATACCTCCCGCGCATTCTCGAGATAAATGGTCTTGCCAGACAGACAGACGGACAACAAAGTTATCCCATAAGGGTTTTTTTTTATGGTAGGTAAAATCATCCAATGACAAATCCCGCCCTTGCGCGGAACGGGAAATAGTGTCAGACTCTTACTGAATAAAAACCTACCCCGTTCTTTCGTTGCCTATCGTACCAGGGCCGAGCCTTCTTTTCAGAAGCCGACCCATGACCCCAGTAGAATTCTATAAGGTTTCTGTTTTTGCTTTTGAGGTACGGTACCCTTAAAAGGCAGAATTATTTATGAATCTATGAAACCTTTCAATGATTTTCACGTTTGTTTGTTTTCCCCGAAAACGACTTTTTACATTTTCGTCTTAAACCAGAATTACTCTAAAATCAATGCAAGCAAAAAATACGATCGCCAAAAATTGTCTGTTTCACGAAATTCTCAATACACGATCACATAAAAAAAAACAATTTCATTACAAGCACACTAAAATCAATGCACTTATCAATACAGAAAACGATAACAACAAATAACACGCGTTGTTCCAGGAAAAGGGATTCAAAAACATTATTATTTGCTTTATCATACTTCGTTTTGTAACAGCGGAAATTCAGTCACAGGAGCACGTACCCCGTACGTAGTCTCCCACTATAATTTACATTTCTCTCCAAGAAACAAACAAACAAGATAACGGAATAAAAACAAAAATAGCACACAAAGAGGAATGGAAAGGGACGAATTTATCGAGCCATTACGACCACGACTGGTGGCATTCATGTGTCATAGAAGGAAATAACAATACAGATGCAAGCTCGAAATAGTAACGAAACTTTATGGAATCTATTTGATTAGCCACATAACTGGGCACTGTCTATATATTCTGTGTTAAATTTATCACTTCCAAACGTTTTTAGGTTTTAACTCGTGATGGTCTATTTTTTTCTTTTTAAACTATGCCCCACACTAGGAATTACTCCTGTATCATGGTTGTGTTAACAAATATGATACCCAGACCCGGTACATCTATTTGTAGGCCATACAGATATTTGTTCCGTGCAGGAATCGAACCTGCGACCTGCAGCGCAGCAGTAAATCGCTCAACCACTGTGCCAATCCTGCCGTCATTGGTTAAGGCATCATACTCTTTTGAGTTCGAAACTGGGCAAGTAGCAATGTGAATTTTTCAATTCATATGTACTTTTCTAAGTACCTTTGGCTACCTTCGGGTACGACACTCTAAGTAGAAAAAAATAAGGAAATAATTATAAAAGGAAAGACACGACATTTAATTTTCTCGTACCTCACCATCACTGCTTATGGAAAATCATGACCTTTATACCGCAACCAAATGTAGTCGCGACCCTTCCTTGTTGACATCGATTTACTACTCACTCTGTTAAGGCAATCAGCCTTTAAGATAAGCAGATAAATAACCCCCAAGAAACCCGTTTATGTCTCCCAGATAAAAGGCGGCTCCGACAACCACATTCTCTTAGAAGTTGTTTTCCAAAGACAAGCCTGCTCCTGCAGAATAACCAATTTAATTCACATTTCTCCATATTTGGCCGCATTATAGCCGACCAGTCGACAATACTGCATTGTACCAGTAACTTAATCCGATATGAAGAACTCAACCAATTCAGGACCTTTAACCAATAAAAATAAAGACCACAGTTAACTGCAGGGGGGAAGCAGCGGCGCCTACGCAGAATTGTCGTATGAGTATTTTTAGCGTCGCCCAAGAAGTTTTATTTGATTGCTACACAACACATAGTTGTTGGGATTTGTGTTTCAAATAAGTCATGTTTAAAAATAACAATGCAATGAATTCCTGAATGGGAAAAGCTTCGAATAAAGGTAGATAAATGTAAGAATCTATTAATTATGGAATCAGGGACTGAATGTACTAGAAACGACACCACATTTTGCTTTACCATGCGACATCTAGTAGCATAATCCAATATAATAATTGCTCGGTTACCTCAATCCACCTATAATCGCACACAGTATCGATTAATTTATCGATTCTGGCACTTAAATCTCTTAGGCTTTATCTCGATTTCAGCTATAAGCCGCGATTACGCTTATCTTTAGGTTACTTGTATACTTCGCACTAATGTATTGTCATAAATATGGTGATCGTGGAATATAATTTGAATTTATTTGTAGTAATCGAGTGACACGATTTCAGTATTCAATTGCATTCGATAGATAAATTGTTATTGTAGTGTTGTGAATGCAAGGAGTGCTGTTTAAACCATTTTGTTTCCTCTTGCAACTGGTTTTGTAATTATTTTTGCAATAAACATATTTTCTTTCTTTCTTTCCTTTAGGTAAGTGCCTAGAAGCATAAAAGGACCTAGGTCAGTATGTATTTTTAAAGTTATGTTTCTTAAGTAATCCAATGGTTGCGACACCTAAGGACATTGGTGCTATTCTCTAAGAAAACGCAGCGCTGCCTCATCGACGAACACCCAATTATGATACATTGGATTGTCAACGTAATATACATTGGATTGTTAATTCAATGTATACTATTTGGATGTTCGTCGTTGCGGCAGCGCTGCGTTTTCTTAGAGAATAGCACCACTGGTCGTTGTGGTTTTTTTTATAGTAAGTAAATTCATCCAATGACAGATCCCGCCCCTGGGCGAAATAGTGTCAGACATTTACTGACTAAAAACCTACCCCGTTCCTTCGTTGCCTATTATACCGGGGCTGAGCCATCCTCTCAAAAAATGGCCCTTGACCCCAGTAGGCTTTGACCTGCCTGCCTGCCTGCAGCTAGCAGGCTGGGCCTCCACGGTTTGCTAAAAGCTTCTTGAGCACTTACAGGTCGTTGTGGTGACGCTTGAGGGATGCCTATGCCCAACAATGGAAGTCTTTTGGTTGTAATGATGATGTCACAAATATACGTTCAAATATTTTCTTATGACGAGTTTTTAGCAACCTGTACAGTTCAATCATTGGCCTCGAATAAATCCTTTAGCATTTTCTCACACATTTCAATAACAACTAGATCAGTTTTATCCGCCAAAAACCTTAGCAAGGTAATCCTAATTCATTTTGTCTTCCCAAAATCCGTATGTCATAATATTATACCATGGGAAATAATCTCCACCTGGGCCGGTCACATCCGGCAACGGGATTTTCCATTTCCACCCGGTGTGTGCCACTTCCGGAGGGGGGAGGTAGTGGGGAGCACGTCCTTACAAGTTCTCCCATTCTTGTGATTCTATGCTCACGTTAGCAATCAGTCGTCATTGTCCGGCCACGTTCGATAATTTTCGTCGCATGCATTTCGGGATGAGCGTTCGTTTTATGTTTGTATGTAGGGAGTAGGAATGGTCTATGGCAATTGTGATTAGGGTTTTAGATGTAACGTTATGAGTATTTTATGTTCATTAGAAATATTTTATGTAATTCTTAATATCTGACTGACTGATAGTATAATTATATCTGACTAATATCATAGTAATGCATATTTGATGCATTATCATCATAAGCCTTTTAATGTTCACACTGCTGGGACACAGTCCTGCTCTCTAGGAGAGGGAAAGGGTCGTAATCAACCACGCAGCTCCAGTGCGAGTTGGTGGATGTCACATGTCTTGGAATTTTTGGTTCTAGGACATGCCGGTTTCCTCACGATATTTTCCTGCACTGTTTTGAGATATGCAATTTAATCATTTCAATTTTGTGTAATTTGATTTGTATTTTCTTGATTTATTTGTTTTATAAATATAACAATAACTAGCTTTTGCCTGTGGCTTCGCTCCTGCTCTACTCTACTCGACTCTACCCTATTCTACTCTATACCAATAAATGAGCAGGTTTTGGATTTTTTTTCAATCGGTTCAGCCATTCTTGAGTTATAAATAGTGTAACTAGCACGACTTTCTTTTATATATATAGATAATAAATTAATGGTAGAATCTAGAAAAAATGTACGCTACTATAAATGTATTCAAAGTACAATTTACTCGACAAAGAGTCACAAAATTGTAAATAAATATGTGCATACTCCACCAGCAGCCTACTACAATTGAATACATTATCTATACAAGTACTTATTTAAACAAAAAAAGAGAAAAGTTAATACTAATATTTCTCATGTAAGTGATTTATGTAGCGACATCTATGTCGTCACAAATGAACTAATTCTGCATCGCGCAAGTAAAATTCTCCGCGTAATTTGAACAGCCAAAGTCATCTATCCATCGAAAGCCATTAAAACGTTTGAGCTTAAAATAACAGCAAACACGCATAGTATCTGTTTATAAGGTACTTTAATTAATATCATACCATACACCAAAATTATTTAATTATTCTATTTAAAAGTAATATTTGGATCTGTTAACTATTTGAATTGCATTTATACACCACTTGTAAAACTAGTGGGTAATTTTAAGCTTAAGTTTTGCTTAGATCTCTATAGAGCTAAATAAAATGATAACGTTATTAGTTGCTTGTTGAGTTTCTGCTAAATACAAAGGACTTTCTCGGAACTTGAATCTAAAAACGACTGCATATTATGAACTCCAGTTGCTAACACAGAAATTCCCACTGTTGAACTATTCTCGTAACATAATAAAAGAAAGAATCCTCGGCCAAGTGTTCCGAAACATATTTTCTTTAGAAAAAAAAAAAACGAACGTAAAAAAGACGAGAGAGAACTAGCAAATAAGCCGTCTGGCTTCCGGAGACGTAAATATAAAAATAAATGAAAAATATATTATATAAACATTTTCGGGGGCGTTAAATTTGCATTTTAATGGAGATCCACGCGTAGGTAACAAGTTTAACTAATAGCCGTGAAATGAGGGGAGGCGGAATGGGCGGCCGGAGCACAGCGGTGCCTTTGTTCAGCGCCCGGGCCAAAAATGTCATAAATTCAGAACGGTTTACTGTCTTTGTCTTATGAGTTCACTGTTTATGAGTTTAAAAAAAACTTGTGCGGACATTCTTTACCGTTGCTGACCAGGAGATAATTCGTTCAGCCTAAGAATCAATCACGGTTTCATTAAAATATTATTAGCTGACGGTGAAGGAAAACATCGTGAAGAAACCGGCATGTCCTTGAACCAAAAATTTGAAGATACTACTAATTTGAAATACTACATCCACCAACCCGCACTGGGCCCGCGTGGTGGATTACGGCCTTTCCCTCTCTTATAGAGGAGGCCTGAGTCCCAGCAGACTAGAGGGAACATTAAAAGGCTGATGATGATGATGATGATTATTAGTTGAATTAATTTTGTTTTTTTAAGTAAAATTAATATCAATATAAAAACTTCAAGCCTTATACAATTTTGTCCGTGTTTCGTTTCTATCGTAATTCAGAGATGGTGCTGTTTTAACAAAAATAAATATTTTACGATTTCTTCACTTTCCAATTCGTGATGAAATTTTTCGAGGCTGAGAAAACAGAAAAAGTCATCAAATTCGTTCAATTCATTCACAAAACGTGATCGATTTTTTTTAAGGTGGGTTATCTTCAAATAACTTCTCTTCGACTTTGAGTAGGGTGAGAGAGAAAATCAGACTTTCAGGAAGAGAACTCACGAAGCGATTCTTTTCCGCGGCCGCCACGGCTGCGTGCTCGCAACTTCTGTAGAATGCAAATATATAAATATAAGCACTAACACATTACTGAGGCAAAAATAGTTGTTATAAATGGAGTTACTCCACCTTAATTTACGACTTTGATGATAAAACTCATGTCCCGCAATTATTATTTCTACTTATTTATATACCTATATTTTACATAAATTATACCCAATTATAACTAATTCATTACTAAGACCTTGCTTTTAAACTAAACAGTCAAATTATGTAAACATTTATTTTTCTGATGAAGTACTAAATTATTAATATTATAATTCAACCCAAACACAAAACGCAGCTCCAAAAAGTGAATAGCCTAATCCTGAAACCACAACAGCGCAACGGGTCAAGTTTCTTTTCAACGTAATTTTCCTTCATATCCTACGAAATACAAAACATTGTTGGGCTACAGTTGGTATGGAGGACAGTTGGTACACCAGTAATCCTGGCTGAACAATCGGCCACCGCTCGCTCCGCGGAATATGGTACTAAATAAGAAGAGAGAGCGCTCTCTTCGTGTGTCAAAGACTAAGCCGGTTGCCAAAAAAGTTTAGGCTTGTTTTATGCCTATTATCATTATTATTTATTTAATCTTCATGTACCTACAGTAGTGGTACATACACGGACTTAATGCAACAAGACATTCTACCAGTCAACCTTTGGGTTAAAAAAGAACGCTGTGTTAGGTGTGCACAATAAATAAATAACAGATATTTCAAATAGAATGTAGTATCACTAAAATAAGTTACTTATAATATTATATATGGATCCAAAGACAATAACGGCTAAATTCACAATCATTTTACAATTCGGTTACCTCCTGTGCTAAGTCGAGATATTTGATTTGCTTCCCATTCTCAACTCAGCAATAGCTTCTCGAAGTTCGTCATATGGGCTGGCAGCATTTATAACTATTATTGTGTGGCGCGCTAATTGGTCTGTCATTATTAAAAAAATGCGACACAAGTAAAGCAGATTACTGGTGATTATTATTATTTACTACGTATAAATACAAATACCTAACCAGTAATCGTACCCGATGTTCCACAAGGGTGGTCCTAGTACCGATCCCTGCGGAACACCGCACGACATCTCTCGACGTTTCCACTCTCCCTGGTGACCGGGGTAGATGATATACCTCTCTGATAGGTAGGCCTCGATTACACGACAGAGGTAGTCGGGCACCCAGTGGTACCGGAGTGCCGTTCCAATGCTACTCCAGGGCAGGGAGTTGAAGGCATTGGCAATGTCCAAGGACACTGCCACGGCACACCTGCCCTTTATCTACCATAAAAAAAAACCTAAGCACGCTACAAATTCAATAATATATTTGAAGAATAGTTTGCTTTTACCACCTAATACAGACTCATACGGAGTAAACTCAATTCCTATTAAACTTTTAATATCAGTACCACAATAATCATGCTTTGTTAAATATTTCATAACAAAACCTATTACATTTCAAAGTGATGACATTTTACCGCTCAGCACTCACGCCGTCATTAATTCAAGCCCATCCATCAAAGGACTGTCATCTCTGTTCCAATAATCTACGGCTCGTCGCCACATAAAGCTGTCTCGGTGTTATCTTGGCATATTGCACACCGTGCGGACGCATATGATAAGTGCATAACCCGAACGTTTGTTGGAAAAACACACTTTCATCGCGGAAAGCGCCTCGAGACGATCTTGTTTTTCAAGTAGATGTTTGTTGTTTACATTGCTTGGGTGAATTTGTTCTGGGTAGGGATGCGGGATGTAATGTGGGGAATATTCTATTGCATATAGATTTTGTATTGATGGTTTGGGTTATTGAGGGATATAGGGTTGTTAGTACTATTTCTGAGGACCTGACTTCATTCAAGTTATTTGATGATGTTCTTTGCCATTTGGTGTGATAGTATGCTAATAAATTGGTAATCTGAGACGACAACTTGGTTGCGTAGATTAGACTTGACCATAGATATCCGTGGACTTGACGAACATTAAAGTGTTTATTTTTCTTATTTATTGTTGATAGGTTAGCGTTTTTATGTGAAAATATCCGCAAGAGAACCAAGGTTGCTTTCATAGCACGAAGAACCGCCAAAGTTAAGTGACATAATGAGCAGGGAATATTAGTTTGGTTCTGGAGTGACAACCGCGTACCGGAAGACGCAGTGTTGGAAGGTCTCCTAATAGGTGATCCGATGGCCTGGCAAGGGTTGCGGGTATCCGATAGATGCGAGATGCACAGGACCGTTCACTGTGGCGACACTTGGGGTCAGCCTATGTCCAACACTGGACGTCTTTCGGCTGAAATCATGATGATGATGTGTGGTCTAACCTATTTACTCTTGACTTAAAGACTCCTACGATAGAAGTATCAGGAAACACAGACTCTGGCTGGGAATTTCTCTCCTTAGCTGTACGTATAATGAATGTGTTTCCAAGACGTTTTATACGCACGTTTGGTGATCTGATGATGGAACGGACTCGGCGGAATTAAACTGTTCAACTCCGGTGTACACTCCTTGAAATGTAAACGATAGAAAACTGACAGCGATCGGCGTCGATGTCGACTTTAATCAGAACATCCTAACAGAATGCGTCAACAGCAAAACTGGGAACAATAGGAAGGATGGAAGGAAGCTTTTGCCTAACACTGGGGCAGAAGATGCTAGTTATAACAATATAATAATAAGAACATCTTCAATGACAAACAGACAATTCCAAAAGCAGTTAAGTTTGTCTGTTCTACCTCCCTTGCCAAGTTACAATCGTTTCGTTTATCGTGAACGCTTGAACTAAGCCACGCCCCCAGTTTCTTTGTTCTGACGTCATTTCAACGCTCAGTCATGTGATCAGAACAAAGGAATTGGAGGCGTGGCCAACTCCAAGCGTTCACGCTAAACGAAATGATTGTAACTTAGGCTGGAGTGTTCTCAATCTAAGCAACTATATGTTTTTCAACTACATCAAATAATTCAAGCCTCATTATTAAAACAAACTAAAGCAGAGATCAACACTCCGTAATAAAATTAACTCAAGCTTACACTTTACAATACTTTACATAATCATCTGAGCAGCGATAAATTCTCTTAATCTTAAACACGACGCATAAATATCTACCTAGGCGCAAGTCGTGAGTCATGTGACCTCGCAACGAAAGCTAATTGTATGTGTGCGTTTAAGAAATTCGCAAATAAATAAGTGTCCCACCCACACAAAGTCCGTGTGGTCAGAATGAAACACTCTCTGTGCTTTATTGAAATTATTGTGGTCCAGTGATGAAGCTATACGATAAGATTTTATTTGTCATCATAATTTTTATCATTTCAGTCCAAAGTCCACTGTTGGACATATGTCTCCCCAAATGCCGCCATAACTAGCGGTCTTGTGCGTCTTGTATCCATCGAATTACTATGGCCCTCATCGGTTCACTTTCTGGAGGACCTTCCAACGTTGAATCTTCCAGTAAGCGGTCGCCTCTCCAGAAATTTTCGGCACCATCGACCATCTGCAGGCCTGCAGAACAGCCACACTAGCCACGTTACGACCGTTTTGTTTCGGTTCTCTTGCGTCGAACGCCTCGAGTTGGCCACGTTCAATTCCTTTGTTCTATTACAATGGAAGTGGGGCTGTTCTGCGAGCAATATGCCCTTCTCACTGCCACTTAAGTTTTAGGTCGAATAAAATTTAAAGCGATGGAAGTTCCACCAATGTTGTTTATCATAGAATTATGCTATGCCAGCTGCATTGCAGGTTAGTTAGAAAGCGTTACCGTGGCAGACATTTGAGATTGAGTAGAAAGTTAATCCTTTAGCTATCGGTTAAAGTAAAAAACCTTTATGAAAACACATTACGTAAGTTGAAAAAATACTACATTATTAATTGCAATGAATGCACTAAGTGTTTATTTTCTATGTTAATATCTTTAGTAATGTAAATCATAAAATTGTTTCATTTCAAAAACAATATTTTTATTGTTGTTAAATACAACTTCCTGGTTATAAAAGTTTTACAGCATTTAGCGGAGTCATGCCAATGCGTGTCTGCATACATTAAAGGCAACTAATAGGTATTTTAATACTGCACTAAGTTCAAATCGGAATTGTACGATAAGTTTGTCGTTAAAACTATGTTTTTAATTATGAAAACGGTTTTATTTTTTGCATCTGTTTTTACTTTCATTGCATTCAAATTAGTGGGTTATAATAATTATCATTGAAAACATTATCTGAATTGAGTTTAGCAATTCTATTAAAGCCATCATAATAGTGAGATCTGGATAACTGGTTGATCAAGGGAACTTGTACTATTTTTCCTTTACTTTAATATCCATTTATTTGGACTTGTTATCACAACTATTATTTTTCCATAAATTTTTATTAGTCTTTACTGCAGTGTTAGTAGTAACCCAATTTTGCGGGAACCCTTGAAAGAGTCAACTCGTGACTCTAGAACGCAAAAAGCAACTGAAAGACACACAGGTGGGTTTTAATTCTATCGGGTTGGGTGCCTTATATTTTAATCTGACACACTCTCTCGCTCCACTCCAGAGAGAGAGAAATCATTTGAGGATGTTCCTCCTCAAAAAAATAAAACAACTTTACTATACATATTTAACTTTCTATGTATATTCACTGTTTCTTTTCATGCATATCAATTACCTATTGGTAAAACCATAGCACTGTGTTGAACACAAAAAAAAATAAAGAAAATATCCCGGCTTCTTTATAGCTTCGCTTGCGCTGCAACACTGCACTTTTAAGCACTGACAATTTACTGCGCACGCAATTACAACATGGCAGACAAAAATTGCGGCGCGCATGCGCGACAAAAGCCTGTCAACCGGCGCCCGCGCTCCGGTGACATATTTACGATTTTCTTGTTACAAGCTTTCTATTAGCTTGCACTGTATGTAACTATGTATGTTCGGCTCAAATCTTGCACCTCAATTTTGAAGCAGATATCTTCAACTGATTGAGCTGAAATTTTACATGCGTGTGTAAATCGGGTGACAATGCAACATTATGATGACATGGAGCTGATCTGATGATGGAGTTGGAAGGTAGCCATAGGAACTCAGCAATAAAATAAAACAACCCCATCGAGTTTGGGCTCGCTTGATTAGTATTGACGCGTACTTTGATCCTGTATGATAGCCAGGGTCTGATGATGGAGCCGGAAGGTGATCAAAGGAACTCCGCAGTTAAACGATAAAACACCATCGAATTTGGGCTCGTTTGATTTGTATTGACTAGTACTTTCATCCTATATGGTAACCAAGGTCTGATGATGGAGCTGGAAGGTGGTCACAGGAACTCCGCACTTCAATGACAAAATCCCATCGAATTTGGGCTCGTTTAGTTTGTATTGACGAGTACTTTCGTCCTATATGGTAGCCAGAGTCTGATGATGGAGCCGGAAGGTGGTCATAGGAACTCCGCAGTTAAACGGTACGACCCTATCGAGTTTGAGCTCGTTTGATTAGTATTGACGAGTACTTTGATCATGTATGGTAGCCAGGGTCTGATGATGGAGTTGGAAGGTGGTCATAGGAACTCCGCAGTTAAACGATACAAGCCCATCGAATTTGGGCTCGTTTGATTCGTATTGATGAGTACTTTCATCCTATATGTTAGCCAGGGTCTGATGATGGGGCTGGAAGGTTGCCATAGGAACTTCGCAATAAAACGATATAAACCCATCGACTTTAGGCTCATTTGATTTGTAATGACGATTACTTGGATCCTATATGGTAACCAGGGTCTGATGATGGAGCTGGAACGTGGCCCTAGGAACTCTGCAGTTACGTTTAACTGCAGAGATTACGTTTAACTGAATAAATTCGATGGGGTTGTGTCGTTACACAACCCCATCGAATTTGGGCTCGTTTGACTTGTATTGACGATTCCTTGGATTCTATATGGTAACCAGGTTCTGACGATGGAGCTGGAAGGTTACCATAGGAACTTCGTAAGAAATCGACACAATCCCATCAGGTTTGAGCTCATTTAATTTTTATTGATGAGTACTTGGATCTTATATGGTAACTAGGGTCTGATGATGGAGCTGGAAGGTTGCCATAAGAACTCCGCAATTAAAAGATATAACCCCATCGACTATAGGCTCATTTGATTTTTAATAACGAGTACTTGGAGTTTATATGGTAACCAGGGTATGACGATGGGGCTGGATCGTGGTCATTGGAACTCCGCAGTTAAACGACACAACCCCATCGAATTTGGGCTCGTTTGATTTTTATTGACCAGTGCTTGGATCCTATATGGTAACTTGGTTCTGATGATGGAGCTGGAAGATTACCGTAGTAACTTCGTAAGAAATCGCCTCAATCCCATCGAGTTTGGGCTCATTTGATTTGTATTGATGAGCACTTGGATCCTATATGGTAACCAGGGTCTGATGATGGAGCTGAAAGGTGGCTACAAGAACTCCGCAATGAAACGACACAACCTTCTCGTCTTTGGTCTCGTTAGATTTGTAATGGCAAGTACTTTGATTTGTACTTGGTTCAATATGGCAGTCGGTATCTGATGATGGAGCTGGAAGGTGGCCATAGGAGTTTCGCAATAAAACGACAATTTCCCATCGAATTTCGGATCGAATAAAATAAGTTCTAATCGGTCATAAGCGACTTGGACTCGCGCATGGAGGGTTCCGTACAAATTTACATAAGTAAATAGCTAGATAGTTTTAACACACTCCTACAAAATAGGTACCAATTGAGTACCTTGAGTAGGGCTTGAAGAGAGTAACTTGAAAAACAAAGTGACATTACTCTAAATCCAATATTCTCCTTTTTCTCAGTCATACTCTTGGTGGAGTGGTAGTGGTCATGGATCGTCTGGTAGGTTGGTTGCGGCTTTTGCAAGACTTCTCTATCTCTCTCCTATTCATGACACTTCGTGTAAATTCAATGAGGGAACCCTTCGAAGATGATTTAGTGAGGTCTGTCCATCTGATAGGCGATTGGCCGCGAGAACGTAGGCCCTCTACTCTTCCCTGTACCACTAAACGATCCAAAGAGCTTTCATTGCGTATGATATATCCAAACATTTTAAAAATTCGCTGTTGCACAATCGACGAAAGTTTTTGTTTTGATGCAAAGCTCTTTAAGAATGGAAACGTTAGTGCGTTGAGCAGTCTGTTTTATCCTCAGTAGACGCCTCCAGCGTCACATTTCAAGAGCGTCAATCTTTTTACGGAGCTTGAATCTTCTCCACATTTTCTAGTATTTGTGATTGTGGATCCCAGGTAGATAAACTCTGGACAACGCAATTGTCTATTTCATGGAAGTTAGGTTGATTGTTAGTCTTACGATCCACCACTATCATTTTTGTTTCATAAATCCTACCTAGTAGACTTCTCAAGTGGTCGCCTCCTTCTGCTAAGCAGTAATGCTAGCAAAAGAGGAGGCCGACCGCATCAGGCAACGGCGCTCACGCCGCAGCCGTCGCCGTGATTCCAATCCCGATTTCCTGCCACCGTAGGCGCGGGCTTGTGGACGGCGGGCAATGGGTAGCTCGCTGTCTATCCGTCCGGTAATAGACCGAACCAAGTCCAAGGGCGGGGGATGTCATTGGATGATTTTACCTACCATAAAAAAAAAACCTGGCAGACTAAGTTTCTTATGCTTTCCTATAATATAGGTAACAAATGAAAGGATTTACTGAGAATACAATTGTAATTGAAATAAGGTATAACTAAAAAGTACAAAATAAATTACAAATAAAAAAACTTTTTAAAAACAAGCTTTCAATTAAATGGGCTAAAAAGAATAAAATAAACATTTCCTGTATAACTTTTACTATCAATTTATAACGGCATTACACGATTTATATGATATAAAAGCTTGTCGCGAGATTTAACTGTGTAAATACACAGCTAAATAACTTCATTCATTAAATAAGTTAAATAACTTCATCTATTGATTTTAATATTTTCAAAATCTCGCGACAAGCTTTTTATATCATATAAATCGTGTAATGCCGTTATAAATTGATAGTAAAAGTTATACAGGAAATGTTTATTTTATTCTTTTTAGCCCATTTAATTGAAAGCTTGTTTTTAAAAAGTTTTTTTATTTGTAATTTATTTTATTTAATTAGATATGCCATGTCTGTTAAAGTGGAGTTTCCTTTGATTTGTAGATTTGTAAAATAGACTATATTGTTTATGTTTTCAATTTAGCTTGTTGCATTAACCTAAAGAATTTCCAAAATAAAATTGGTAGAGCACGTTGTTCGCAAAAATAATAATTGCACTAATATTTTGAAGGTTGAACGGATTTACATGAAATTTGGCACAAATGTAGATCAAGTCCTCTAATAGCATCTAGGACTTTGCGTAAATATATTTCCTTGGGATAATTGTCTTATTTTACGAAGCCGCTGGTAGACACTGATTTTGTATGTATGTGTGTATTTGTAACTGCTTCCCAATGGCTGCACAGATTTGGATGAAATTTGGTGCACGGGTAGATACTGGAATAGCGCCTAAAATGTATTTGTGGGGATGTGTGTATGTGCGTGTGAATAAACAGTATAATTAAGGCTACTTTTTATGTTCCCTTGAAGAATATAGCCAGTATGATTATTTATTTATTTAATCTTCATGTACAGGTACATAGACGGACTAAATGCAACAAGGTATTCTCTAACAATCAACTTTTGAGTAAATGTGATGTCTTTTACATCAATGCGGTAGGTGTGCACAAATAATAAATACATACTACTTAGATATTTAAGAAGAATAGAATAAAGTACCATTGAAATTAGGTGCTTATAATAATAAAATATATATTGTGGATTGACTGCAAAGAGTTCACATGCCGGTAAAGTAAGTGTATATAGAACTTAGATTGAGAAGACTTTCAATAACTGTCCCGAATTTTACGCTTTATAGAAAATTCACTTTAAGCTTCTCGAATATACATGTAATCATCGCCACAAAAAAGCGCTTTTGACAAAAAGATCAACAAGATAGTTCCTGCAAGATATTACCAGTAATACACATAAACTGTGTATTGGTCGTTATCTGCGCAAGAGTCACGATACAACACAGATTGTTGGTAGGAGATGATCTAGCACAGTTCGACAAGAACAATGTTGCCAGCTCGATATCTTTAAGATTTATAAACTGCGATTCTCCGTAATATTCAAATAGGAGTTTATGGTTTTATGTTTTATTTGACTTTTTATCATGTGTTGCCATAGATATCTGAAATGCTACAGCTTTATTAGAATATAATTTCGGAAAGCTATTGTTCTTCAAGTTATTCCCAACAAAATATGGAATGAAATGAAAGAAAGAAACACAATAAGCTATTGACGCTTGTCATTCTCAAATATTCTTATGATAGCCTTAAAAAAAGAAAAACTGAATTAAAAGTACCTATACTGGCCTGTGAGATCTGATCCTGAATTGCAGCATCTTTCCAGAAAGTAGGCTGATGACCTGGTAGAGAAAAAGTCCAGGACCGGTCAATTACCAAGAAAGGAGGCCTACGTCAAAAGGCGAATGGTCCGTGACTAGGTAATTGATTAGTTTTAGCCAATTGAGCTTCAATATCGACCACATCATCTCTTACTATCAAGTAAAGAAACGTACCAAAACCTACCTTCGTATATTAAAATTAAAGCGATTGTTTATAACATCTAAATATTCTTTTTTTTTTAACTAAATGAATAATATGAAAGTATATTCGATACAAATGCAATTTTTAAATTGTTTCTATTTGTTGCAGCTAATCTTCAAAACTGCTAGTTCGATTTTGAGAGAACTTTCATTGGTAACTGATGATATAAGGGTTACATAAGCGACCATTTTAGAAAAAAAAAAGGTTTCGTGGAGAAAAGCTTCTTTAAATTAAGATCAAATGGCAAAGTGCTATTTTATAAATCTAACACGGATGAAGTCGTGGGCACCAACTAGTCAATAATAAAAAAAAACATTAGGCGGTACACATTTTTGTCGTGAAATGATGATTGGTGATGACGGTTTTATAAAATAAATCTGAAACCAAAATAACACGTTCGGTAATGACCAGTCACAACAATAAAAAAGTTAAAACAGTTTATTTAGAATGTAATATAAAGCATTCTATATCCCCCTCAAAGTTTACGACTCTACTTGACGTAGAACAGATGCTTCAAACAAATATGTATGGCATTGAGTGGAAAAACAGACGTTAAGTCAGGGCGGATACACTGACGCACACGTCAATCTGACGTTTATTTCGGAAATTATAATATAAACTAAGTAGCAACGCTTTCAACTTATTTGCCACGTACTATTACGTGGCAAATAAGTTGAAAGCGTTGCTATGGTTACGCAACAGCCCTCTACTTTGATAGAGACCCGAAAATCGGTTACATTCAAGGTCAACCGCCATGATGGTTCAACTTGTGAGGAATCCGATGGATGCAAGATGCACAGGACCGTTTGTAGTGGCGACTTTGGGGAGGCCTATGTACAACAGTGAACGTTTTATGTCTGAAAATGAAGGTGATGATGATGATGACTTTTACATATCTGCCTGTCCATAATTAGATTTAATGGAAATATAAAATACTGGATGCTGCTTGTGGCTTTGCAGCACCAGAATATTATCCCAAAAGGACTTACTCCCGGAAAAAAAATTATGTCATACCCATGTACAAAATTGTATTCAAATCCATTCAGACGTTTAAAAGTGAAGAGATAACTAATATACACCCACAGACATACCATCACACACACACACACCATCACACATAATTTCTAGTTTTTGTAGATTTAATGATTTGAAGGTCCTCATTTTATTTTCGGTGCATGATCCGTAATGTGTGATTTAATTTCTTTCAAGCATAAAATAATCTCTTGTGACTTAAAAAAAAAGAAATTCAACCTCAAAACCAAAGGCATGATTTAAAACTAGAACTAAATAAACATAACCCAATCCCGGCCGTTGAAAGCTTTCTCAAAGTCTAAAAACCTAAAAATAAACGAGAGAAATCATAAATTTTATTAACCTAGTCCTTTTTACTGCTGTACCACATCACCGCAAACGCATATACTTATGTGATCCCTATATAAATCATAGCCAACCTAATATTTTGGTAGTCGCGGTACAAAACGACCACAAGTTGGTCAATCCGTAGTAGAACTAGGTTCGTTTATTTATTGAAGAACCGTTTGGAAACCACATGTTGTGTTGTTTAAGAGCCAGACAACTTTGTTTTATACGGACGGATTTGTGATTGCGATGTCGAGTTGGTTGAGTTTTTGGCTGTAAAAATTAGAGTTGGATAAGAGTTTTATAGACGTCGATAGTGAACTAGTATATCACGGAAATCAATTCGGACTCAAGGCTGTTCCAAACAGAAGATGTCGGACAAAACCGGACTAATATATTCGTAACCATTCTTATTGTTCGTCAACAAAAAAGTTTTACCGCTAACTATTAATTATTAATAATTTTATAATCATTTCTGTATATTTTTAGAAAATCGCTAATAGTCCTTCTTTGCATATTTGTATCTGTTTTTGCGCATCTCTTTTGTATAAAGTCCGAGAGTGATCGCGCTTTATGTTGTGTAGTCCTTTTAAGGTAAATGCTCCAATGGTTTTAGAAAGAAAGAAAGAAAGAAAAACTTTTTATTTGCCGGATAAAGGCTTAAGTAACAGGTTTACAAGGATAAATTAATGTTGTGAGAAGTATGAGCCTTTTGTTTATTTTTTTGCATTTTGTATGTCAATTTTCAACACTAACTTCTCAGGTCGTCTAACCTAAGATGCATTATGGGTCATTCGCTTTTGTCTTTCTCTGGAAGCCTTTATTTAGGTGGGAAATCCTCCAATGATTTCTCCCGCTCTGGGCGGTACGGGAGGGCGTTTTAGACTTCTGCTGACTAAAACCCACTCCTGTTTTTTTTTAGTTTGTCCCTGGGCCCCAGGGATCACTTTCACATAACACATGGCGCTGGTAGGCTTCGCTCTGCTGGGCCCTAACGATTTGCTGACATCTCCTTGAGACGCGCGTGGAATACTACGCGCTGTCGACGACTTGGACTCGGTCCGGATGGTTGCCGGACGGCCGGACGTCGTCTTAGGAGGTCTGAGTCCCAGCATTATAGAGCTGATTATGTAATTTATGTAATGTGAATTCCTGCATCTTAAGGAAATTGTATTCAACCAAATATTCCAGTACCTAACCATCGTTTCATAAAATGAATTCATATTAATAAAATAATTTCTGATACCCCGATTGTTTTAAAATATTTAATAACGAACTTTATTTCTCTGTAAATTAAATGCAATCCACAATAAATAAAGCAAACTATTTACAAAATTATTTTTGGTATTTGAATCCAATTTAAATAACCGCACAGTATTAACGCAGCCGTATATTAATTTGGTTTGAACAACGATTTGTTTTCAAAGAACAAATAAATTAAAGGTAATTTTTAATAAATACACGTGGTAAAAATATTTTATTTGAAAGCTCCTGTACTATAACTCGTTTCCCCACCGACTTACGTCATGCCAAGGTCAATTCTGCGATTGATGTGAAGCAGATTCTGCTCCCATGATTTCACTTATGTAGTTATAAAAATAATTATCGACCTCATTTCCTATAAAGTAGAGTCTATTTTTGGAGAAACCAGCATCTGCTAAATTCTTTGAGAATGAGGAAACCATGTTTTAAGCAGCTGTTTCATAGACAATATTTTTGACAGAATGAGAACAAGATCACACATTTCGCACGCTCATAAAGTTTTTCAAATATCACCGACTTAATCTGAGTGTATCTGTTATGATGCTTTATGGGTTCATTGACATACCACCCAAGGCTCATAATATTTACATTACGAACGAGACTTCGATAATTGAAACGTTTTATGGGCGATCGATCTCTATAGAATCATTTATACTTGAGATTAGAAACTATAGCCACAGCTTGAACTATTATTAAATTTTTGGTTGTAATTCAACTATGTCATTAATATCAGCTGCTACGTGGCCTCAATCGATTTAATGATATCTGCCTCAACTGGCCTCAACTTATGTATCTTTGAAGCAGACACCATTAAATTGACTCATCTGTCAATCGGTCAATCATGGTGGCAGGGATAGGTACATCCCTATCGGAGAAGCCCTGAGCGTCGAGAGACGATTACCGACCACCGTAGGCGCGGGCTTGTGGGTAGCGAGCAATGGGTAGCTCCCGGGCGCTCGATAAGGACCCAGTCCGGCGATGGCGTTAAGTTCCACACGCGCCTCAAAAAGACGTCAGCGAAACTGACAGCGCCAGTTAAGAGGGCCATCACCACTCGCCTATGATCAACGTCGAGCATGGTTTAATAGCTTGTTGCTTCATCTAACGCATTCCAACGCAATGTTTGATGAAAAGGTAACGTGAAAAAAGAGAGATAATGCCTGAAAACTCTATTGTCATTCGGTAATTTCGTGATTTACTCAAATATTTCACAAGATTTTTTCCAGAAAATACATAAAAGGCTATTGTGGCTAATATAATATGGTATTGGGGTAGCGGGATTATTGGAAAGAGGTACCGCGGCTCTGGAATGCAAACTGAAAATAAAGTATCAAGATAGATTTTAGTCAGTAAGTCTTGAGACTCTCAATCGCTCCTCCCAGAAGAGATGGGAGAAGTTAGAGTTTGGTGATTTCCTACCTCGGAGAAACAAAATCTTTAGGTAGCTACTGACTTAATTGATCAAACCGACTAAGTACCTACAGACTAAGTATACATTAGAGATTTCCATTAAAGCCGTAGCGAAACATACTAGGGGTCTGTTACAAAGTTGTCGTCAAATAATTGACTTGCTTACTTAGATCAAACTTCTGACTAGGACTGAAGGAACAAAACCTTGAAAACTTCAACACTTGAATCTAAACAGCCTTTTTTACCCGACTGCGCCAGAAGGAGGGTTATGTTTTTCGAGAGTATGTATGTATGTATGTATATATGTATGTATGTATGTATGTATAATTGTTTGGCACGCTCTGCAGCCTGAACGGCTCGATGGATTTTAGCTTGAGAGGTGTCGTTAGATTCGTATTTACTGTGAGAGTGACACTGGGTATATCAAAATAAAAAAAAAACAAAATGGCGGGTTTTTAGCGCCAAACTCAAATGTTTGGCACGCTCCGCGACCTGAACGGCTCGATGGATTTTAGTTTGAGAGGTGTCTTTAGATTCGTAATTACTTTGAAAGTGATATCGTAATAAAATAAAACTAAAAAAATAAAAAATAAAAAACGGTAATTTAAAAAACTAAAAAACCCGACTGCTTTTCTGAGTATACATGAAAAAGTCCTAAAACAAGAAAGTCGTTGTACCCGATTGCACTTATCTATATAATATTTTAAATACTGGCAGTCGGGACCCATTCTAGAAAGTCAGCCGTCTAGTCAATAGATTGGAGTAATCTGCAATGGTATATAGGTATGTGCTCTCAATTCTAGAATGGGTCCCGACTTCCAGTATTTAAAATATTATATAGATAAGTGCAATCGGGTACAACGACTTTCTTGTTTTAGGACTTTTTCATGTATACTCAGAAAAGCAGTCGGGTTTTTTAGTTTTTTAAATTACCGTTTTTTTACATCTAACTTTTGCCCTTAGAGCCGAAAACCCAAAAATTATTAAAAAACTTGGAGCCTATTTCGTTCCGCTTGTTACAATTCTACACCCGTAAGAAACATGTAACTGATATTCGTCAAATCGTGGCTGCTAGAGCGAGACACAGATATCTTGTTCTATTACCGTCTTCCCAAATTGTAATATGATATACATGCTTTGTTTCTCTCTAGTTTGGGTCATTGATAGTTGGATTATACACGCTATACATCGCTAGTTTTGTGACGAAAAAAGTTATTATTACAGGCAAAAAGTTGCACACAAAAGATTTGAAGTGGTACAGAAAATAACTAAGTTCTTCAATAAATTGAAGACAGATAGAAAATAACAGAATTAAACTAAATTTGACTGACCTGTTGGTCAAGTGGTTAATAGCCCTGACTGCTATGCTGGAGGTCGTGGGTTCGATTCCCACTCAGAACAAATGTTTGTGTGATGCACGATCATTTGTTCTGTGTTTGGGTGTAATTTATCTATAATATGTATGTATTTAGAAATATATAAGTATGTTTATCAGTTGTCTAGTACCCATAACGCAAGCTCTGCTTAGCTTGGGACTAGATGACGTTGTGTGATAGTTGTGAAATATATTATATATTATTATAAACGTTTTTTTTATTCATACAAATTCTCCTGTAGTCTACTTAGAAGTCTGCGCCTGCTAAACAAAGCGCGCAGATATAAGACAAATTTGGTTGTGATGATACCTCAAAGAATAGTTAAAGAATAAATATCTGAGTGGATTTGCAGACAACGTTTCATTTACTTTTCAGCTCTCTTTGCCTCAAGGCCAGCACTTAAAGCAGTATATTAACAATAAAAATAAATTTATTGGTAATAAAGTATATAAGTATCTTCTATTACTTACTCACATGACTTTGTGTAATTTATTTCATCACCACTGCTCTCAAAACGGTGAAGGAAAACATCGTGAGGAAACCGGCATGTTTCGAAGACATGTGACATCCACCAAACCGCACTGGGCCCGCGTAGTGGTTTACGGCCCATTCCCTCACCTAGAGAGGATGCCTGTGTCCCAGCAGTGGGAACATTAAAAGGGTGACTATGATGATGATGATGTATCTTCGATTTAACTATCTTGTACACGGTCAATTGACCGTTTGGCCAGAGTCCTCACAAGATGGATACCTGAAGATGGACGATGCCGCCAAGCTCGACCTGGACGCCTGCCGCAACGGCTGGTTCGAGGTGGCCCGAGAGAAAAATACCTGGAATTAGTTAGGATAGACATTTGCCCAGCTGTGGGAAAGTATAGGCCAAAAAAAAAATAACACACTACTTACCTAAAAATTATAACTGAACCAAAGGTACAAAGAAGAAAATGAAGGTCTGTCAGTGTCAATAAAATCTGAATTACCTACTTGATGAGGAAAATAATTTCATGAATAAACTGTGGTTATAATTCAAATAATTTTATTATTGACGAGCAATGTATTGTGAACATCCGAAACACTATCGCGCCGGTATACAAAGGGATCGGTTTCGATATAATTGTATTTTCGAACAAAAAAAATTGGGTTGACATGCATCAGCGATTTAGTGTACCGATGTTACGAGTATGCTGTCCGTCCGCTGTTGTATAAAATTTATATTGACATTGTTTGTGGTTGCACTAGTTTGTTTACCCGACTGTACACGATGCACGGGCTTGTAGATTTTTAATTTGGAATACTGATAAAAGTTACCGGTTTTTTTCTAGGACAGTCTTGAGCAATCTCGATGATGATTGCTTATTGTGACATTAAATTTTCCTGATAGCTATATCTTAAAGGAACTTTAAGTCAAAAGTGAAAGGTTACCTCTAGAATAGATAGGTTTCTTGTAAGATAGTGGGTAAGCGTAAGCCTATCAGTAAAAAAAGCGTTTAAAAATGTCTGGAGACGTAATTAAAAACCAATTCAATCCTTTACCAAACTGTTAAAGTAGAAATACAGTCATAACCCTAACTGAAGCAACAACGAATTTAGGATGCATTTACACAGTCGCAAAAAAGTCATTAACGCAACAATCAAATTAAATAACCATAGAAACAGGCATAAAAACCTCCAAAAGCCCAGCATTTAAACCATTTATTGGTCAGCAAAAACATGAACCGCGTTCCCAGGGGTCATAAATAAACGATCGGGCCCGACGTTACCACGTCTCATTTCGCCACATTTCAAAATTAGCGCGCGATACCAAGCCAATAAAACATGGCGGACCATCGGTCCAACATAAAACAGTCCTGGATTTATGTATGGTGAAAATTTTATATTATTCCGCTCCATCTATGAATTGGTAGATACTTTGTTCTGATTGTCTGGTAGTACTGAAAATATTTGTATTACAGAGAGAGATTTGAAAAATCTCAAATATAGAGATTTTTACATATTGTCTTCAATAATTTATTTATTTATAAAAAACTTCATGCAACACAAAGGTATATAGTCGGATTTAATGCCTAAAGCTCCACCACTAGCCAACCACCACCCAACCATGGGTAGTGAAGAGGAAACATAGCAGTTGCTTAAAAAAAAAGATCTCTCAATAGGAAAAAATAGAAAGAAAGATCTCTTCACTGAGACCGCATGAGTGCATCATTAACTCCCTAGCCTTTTCCCAACTAACTTGCGGTCGGTTTCCAGTTGTTTTTTACATGGAATGACTGCCTTTCAAACCTCCACAACCCAGTTATAGGGCAACATGGTACTCTTTGGATAGACTTTTAGTCATACTGCCATCTGTGTCAAAGATCTATGAGTGACAATCGGGATCAACGGCTTTGCGTGCGTGCTTTCCTAGGCACAGAGTGTCATGAATGTCCTAGATAAACTTCGAAAGGTACGTGTACATATTAATTTTAAAAGTCACATTGGCACTTGTCTGATTCCGAACTCGCAACCTCATGCATGAGAGGCGGGTGCCCTTAACTACTAGGCTATCACGATGCAGGTTGAGTGCTTGGTAACAAATAAATATGTACGAGTATATAACATAATTGAAACCTGTATATAGTTTGTTCAGAATCAGTAACTGAATCGATTCCAATAATTTTCAAAGCATGTTATATTTTTTTCAAAAAATATTTAAATAATGTCACAAGTTGGACACCACCGACATTAAGTACAACATAGGTCACTGCAGGTCATAGTGGGCTTTAGAAATTAGCTCACAGCTGGGTGCGGGGGCAAAACTTCAGTCGCACGGATGGCCCGATGACCAGTGTTTGTGTCAACATCCAGGTAACATAACAAGCTTATAACTTTGTGACTTTTTAAGGTACAGTTATGAAATTTTGTACCTACATAGACTCTATGCAAAAAATACTTGACACGTATTTCGGGTTTCGCATGTACTAAAATAAGGTTTTATAATAACTTGCCGTTAACAACAACCCATTTTAATCAGCTTGTCCTCATCCGATTCCGAATTTAATCGTGAAAATTCCAACGACAAATGCAACTCAAAATGTTACTCTTTCTCTTTCGCTCGCACAAATACGTAAATTAAACGTAACTACATGCAGAAGTTGACCATTTAGTAGCAGGTGGGTGCAAGTTTGTGACTGTGCACTATTGTAAATCCGTATCCGCATTGCAGCCTCTGTGAATACTTCTGAAACAGGACCGTCTGCTCACCGCAGTCGAATAATTTCCGAACTTGCTTTCACTGGCGCCGAATGTTGAGCGTTTGTTGTAGATTTGTGGTTGTGCTGCATAAATATTAGACAAGTAGAACGTTACGGCTATTCATTGGTAGGTGAGGATATTGGAGAGGCTATTCCAGGAGTTGCGTCATTTTAGCTGTAAACAGGACTCCACAATAGCAAGATACCAAGTAAGAATAGAAATTCAAAATCATTTCGATTGATTGTTTTTTTTTTGTCAATTGCAATCCTATTTTGGGTTTAGGAAATTGCTGTCTTTTCTAGGCGGTCTGAAAAAAATTCCAGAATACAATTAGGCCCGGCGCCCACTATCGGTGGGCATCGGTGCGGCTCGGTACAGCTCGGGCGCCTTACGGCGGCTTCGGGCGGCTTCGGACGCTTGAGAACTGCATCGGGCGACTTCGGGCTGCCTCGGCAGCCGTAAGCATGGGTAAGAACACAATAACAATGAGAACTAAGTCCCAATCCACCATTATAAATACTCATGCACAACTGTTTTCACGTAACGTTACGACTGCTCTGCGATGTTTCTGCCGCCCGAACTATTCTGAGGCTACCCAAAATCAGCTACGGCGTCATTAGGTGTGCTTACGACTGCCAAGGCAGCTCTCAGGCGCCCGAGCTGTACCGAGCCGCACCGATGCCCACCGATAGTGGGCGCCAGGCCTAAGGCCGTCATTGTGTTTTTGGTTGAAAGTTGCCATAGTCAATATATCTGCGCATTTGATTGGAGCCTCCTTTTATGTAAGTAAAGCCTACGTTAGGAGACTCCGCTCCTCCGTACTAGCAAATAGGACCTATTATAATTTTATACTTCATCATCATAATATCGTATCATCATCATACATAGTATAAAACAAAGACACTTCCCGCTGTCTGTCCCTATGTATTAAAACTACGCAACGGGTTTTGATGCGGTTGTTTTTAATAGATAGAGTGATTCAAGAGGAAGATTTATATAATATATTTAATATTACCATTGCACCCGTGCGAAGCTAGGGCAGGTCAGTAGTAATCTATACAGATTAAATGAATCTAGTGTCTGTAGGTGGATGTATGTGTGAGCATATGTGAGAGAGTGTATCATCTTGGTGTACAATCAAATAAGTATACGGAGTATGTGGTGTAGCATAGGATAGGCTAAAGCCTTATAAAGTTCCCACTGCTGGGACTCAGACTTCCTCTTTAGGAGAGAGAATGGGCCGTGATCCACCACGCAAGCGGTTAGATAGATGTCACATGTATACGAATTTTTGGTTCTAGGACATGCTGGATTCGTCACGATGTTTTCTTCACCGTTTTGAAAGCAGTGGTGATGAGATAAATTACACAAAGTAATGCGCCTAGCTGGGTTTGAACCCATGACCTATAACTCGTAAGTCGGGACTGTTACCACTCCGCGATCACTGCTCTGTATGTGGTGTACTCGTAGATAAATAAATAAAGTGAATGTTTTTTTCATTAAGACTATGTTTAACGAGAATTCAATTAAAGATTTTAGCAAAACTGTTTTGATTTTTACAGTTAGAGTCTTTCTATGCGCTTATCAAAAATTCTGTCACGAAAAGCTGAGTTCACACTCCATAAATAAACAAAACTTTTGTTTCTAACATTTTACATCGAAAACTTACCTCACAAAATATAATGTTAGCGACAGCCTCACACTGGTTGCAGGCCAAGAGCTTAACTTAGCTGTGATATTTTTTACAGAAATATGGTTCAAATCAGCTATGCGAGATAAAATGTACTGGTAAGATAAATTTATTGCCTTAAAATGTGTGTATAACAAGTACATTGAGGTTCTGTAATACAGTGACTTCTTCATTATATTCAGTGGATTTATGCAGTACAACCGTTGACTTAAGAGAGTCCTTCCCGATCCGTATCAGAGGCGTAGCTACCGCCGTATCTGCCGTATCAATTATACGGGGCCCCCGCGGTACAGGGGCCCCGACGTGAGAAAAAAATTCGCAACGTGTTACCCACAACAGTTCCGTAGGCCAAGCATTTGTAAAAAAGCACCGCTTTTTTTATAGCGGGCCCCTGTGGAACTTTAGATACGGGGCCCCTGTGAGAGTAGCTACGCCACTGATCCGTATATTGTTTACATGATCATGGTATAAAAGCTTGTTGTTTCATCCAACGTAATCGAATGCAGTGGTCGATAGAGAGATAACACCTGAACGCTCTGCAAGCATTCGGTAATTCCGTTATTTACTCGAATATTTCACATAATTTGTTCCAGGAAATATGTAAGTGTTTTTTTTTAAACGGTTTCCAGTTAGGGCCACGGTAATTTTTTTAAGATTCCAATAACCCTTTTTGCTGGCAAAACTGATGTCAGATTTTTTGGCGTCTGATTATTTTTATCAGATGGGATAGCAATCAAGTACTAGTTTGTTATCAATTAAAAAATGTACAAAAATAAAATACAATATCAAAATTGGTAGAAAAGCAAATTTGCTCTCTGATGTCAAAAACCATGTCAGCCTTCTTGATAATAACAGCTTAAAAGTTTTATAACTTTCTTATTGATAACGATGCATATTATATTTTAATAATTCTTAATTCTTTATTGTACACAATAACAACATATAAAATAAGTGGTTTTTTGACCAGATCTGAAAGTTAGCTAATAATAAAATTGCTTGCCTATTTTCAGGTGCGAATAAAAATCTAGTAAACTGAGCTAAGAAATAAAATTTCAAGTGGCGCCGTAGGAGGTAAGTTATAGTGTCAAATAGAAGCATTATGTGTGAGCAACACGAGCTTTGAAGCCGTTAAGTGTAATGCAGTTTAAAGTACAATATTACTGTTTTGTAAGTCGGTAACTTTGTACTTGTTTCAAAGTAAACTTACCGTTATAAATACCGTGTGGCCACAAACGTTTTATATGGAAAATTGCATCTTTATTGCAAGAATTAGATGCCTTACCACGAGTGCTTAACGCAATCCATTTGATGACCTAAATTGATTTGTTAATTTGATGGAGCTATACAACTTTATTTTTAGTTTATGTGAAACTCGAAACAAGGGTATAGTATTTTTATGCAAAGAATCTATGTACAAAATTTCATAACTGTATCATGAAAAATCACAAAGTTATAAGTTTCTTATGTTACTTGGTTGTCCACACAAACACATGCTCACCAGGCTCTGGCATTTAATCTGGCAATTGGCATAATAAGATCTTTAAACCCAGTCCACCTTATTCCAAAACGCGATCTAATATGGTTCTGGGACTATTACTAGTTTTAATTGGCATTAAACCTAGTAATAGTTCCGGAAGTACATTTAGATCGCTTTTAGTTGGTATTAAATTTAGTAATAATCCCCAAAACTACATTTAGATTCGTTTAATCGGGATTAAATCTAGTAATAGTCCCGGAACTATTTTAGATCGAGTTTTGGAATAAGGAGGACTGATTTTAAAGATCTTATGCCAATTTCATCAGCTTTGCGTCACAATACTATAGGCATGTAGCTATTTTTAAGTAACTAAAGTTAGATGGCAAGGATGGCACAGTGGTTGATCGATTGGCTACTGCATCACGTCTTGCAAGTTCGATTCTCGCATGGAACAAATACTTGTTTGACCTATAGATAGTTGTTCCAGGTTTAAGTGTTTATTGTATGACAATTTGTTATATGTTTGTAAATACACCTACAATACATAAATTATTCCAAGTATGGAGTAAACTGCCTAATTTAAAAAAAGAAATGTTATGATGAAGAAACAAATTCTGTAGTCATGAGTGTGTGATGTTTTTTTTTATTTTATTATCGTTTAGTTTTTACCTAACCTAACCTAACCCAATTACTGTCAGATTTTTGACGTAATCATTGGCCATAGGCAAGTGATCCGAGTATTGAGTAACGTTTTTTTTTTTTTTAAAGTACTCATAAAGTCTCTTTGGTTTGTTTAGACAATAATACAACACAATGCAGCCATTAACTACCAAATTAGTAAAACATTTGAAATAAGTATTTTTAAAACTATTTCTGGGGATTCCGTTGAAACTA
This sequence comes from Leucania comma, assembly GCA_958295575.1. Classification (NCBI taxonomy): domain Eukaryota; kingdom Metazoa; phylum Arthropoda; class Insecta; order Lepidoptera; family Noctuidae; genus Leucania; species Leucania comma. Next base: position 21,400,885 of record OY282467.1, on the reverse strand, counting down.
TTGACGACATTAAAAAAGCAATTCCTCCTCATTTATTTGACATTAAATGTAAAAATAAAATGGGCATTATATTTCTCGGTTCTTAAACCGAAAGTGATGCCAAAAAAGGAAGCCATTAATTTTAAAGTGGTTCTGTCTCTTTCTATTTCCAATGCTAGAACAGGATAGAAGAAAAGAAAACGAATACGACGTCATAGCTAATTAGCGTCAGTTAGTTTTAAGGCGAAGAACTTGGTTTTGAAAAACAAAATATGCTTAGGATTAAAAAGTAAGACGATGATCGGAACTTAGATTTTTTAAATGGAATCAAATCAGTTTATTTATAAAATTTCATAAATATAATGGGACAATTCTAAAAGAAAAACAGACTTATAATAATATTATAGTAATTTAAAATAAAATTAAATAATTCATGTAAATTTATCCTTAACTCTTGTTTGAAATAGGTGCTTTAGTGCCCATAGTACGAGAAAATAGCAGCAAGTAAGATCTGTTCTCGGTTTGTCCAAGTTGAGGTCTCGGAATCTTATAATCATAAAAAAGGCAGTGTCAGCCGATGCGAGATAAAAATGTCTATTATTTTTCATTCAAAATGATATAATAAACAAAAAATAGATAAGTATGTTTTTATTTTATCTTTTTCTACATCAAAGGCCAGTATTAATATATTATCAAAAAATATTGCATGCACTAAATAAGAAAAATATAATAAAAAGGAAAGTACTAAATGAGTGAGCAACATGAACCTACTGGGGTGCAGCAAATCAACTTACAACCAACTTATGACAAAGTTATTATGACACAAATAAAAAAATATCACAACGCAATAATTATATTACAAATATTAAGTGTAAAATTATAAGCTATTATATAAATGTTTAACTTAAACTATAGGCATTTAAGTTACTTGTAATAGCTACTATTGTCATTTCCGACAATTTATAACATTTAAGTAAACTGATAAGTGGCAACTTGCCCTTAAATAAAGGCCACTTCACACGGCAAAGAGACAAGGGGGACACGCATCGTTAGTCATGATCTTAACTTTTTTTTCGTTTAAAATGCCTTTTTAATTGAGCCCACATGTTTTCAATATCTGATAAATCGGAGATTTTCAGATTGGACACGCACGCGGTTTTTTGTTAATGCTCAGTGAAAAGGGTAAAAAACGCTTAATAAGGTGAGTAAATAAAAGATCAACAATAGACTGATATTGATCATGGTGTGGTTTTTTCCTCAAAAGATCATCTCAGACACCAGTCTGGCATGGTTCTTATGTGATTTGACCATTACATGTTCACTGTAGGGCTTAAAAAGAGACTTTGGTTAAACAAATACCACGTGATAAGCAAAAAACGAAAACTATAAACTAAGAAATGTAAGTACTACGAGACATGAAATGAATTAACATTACAATATTTGATTTAACATTATTTAATCTGCAACATTTATGTTAATTAAAAAAACTGACAGTTGTCGTACAATTATCGATTAATTGTTGTGTGCAAAAGTTTACTCTTGAGCTACTTTATAATAGAAAAGTATGATCAAAGTATTTGAATTGACTTTTTTTCGGTGTTTCTTCTCAAGATAGTCAGCTAGGAAACACTGGCCTCATCTAGATTGAATTGACGAAAAAAATCGACGTATTAAAGTGATTTCTAAAAACCTATTTGCATAATTAATATCATTTATTGCTTACATAGTTTTAGATGACTAACCTAAGTAAAACATCTATATATAAATATAGAACTCGGCATCAGACAGGTTGAGAGCACCAGGGCACGTGGTAGATCACCAGGTGGACAGACCAGATCAAGGCTGCAACTAAGTGCTCGGTCTGCGAATGCACCAGAAAAGCTGCAGTCCACGATGAATGGCACCGTATAACCAAGATGAGCACTCATCGTGATTCACAATAATGACCACGACCACTCTGACAAGAGCGTACCGACTGAGAAGAAGAGAAGCATACATAGGGACAGACAACGGGAAGCGACTTTGTTTTATACTACGTAGTGAAGTTAATGAATACAGAATCCGTAGTGAAGTTAATGAATACAAAATCAAACTAAAGCTATTCTAAAATTGCTCAATTTTGTAAATCAAATCAGTTTATAGTTCTTTATAAAATCACAATTAAACGTTAAAAAAATAAAAGAAATTCCACAACGCTAACAATCCAATTTCCCAAACAATTAACACGCTTTATATCAAACCCTTAAATGTGACGAAACATCCATATTCCACGGTTTTTATCATTTTTATCACAATTACCTTAATTTGACAATATAGTCATGTAATAAAATACGTCGGACGCGACACGCGCCCAATAATTACCAACAAACCAATAAAAAAATGGTTTAAAGAAAGATTTTATCACTAACCCACAACGATAAATCCACTTTTATAAAACCAAAATCAAGGAAAAATCAACCTTATCGCTTTTAAATAAGGATAGGGTAAGTGTATACAGGTGGTAAGGCATTTTTGTAGATAGCCCACACAGCAATTTACGAGAATCACCGAGTCACAGATATAATTAGATAGTAAAAAGAATAAAAAAAGTGTTAATTTATTTAGTTTAAAAAAAAGTTTTTTAGAGGGGCTGGAGGCGGAAATCTGTCACTCCTCCCGTCCTTGGAGGAGCAAGGGGGAGGGTCAGACTTTTGGAGGGTTTTACCTCTTGTGATCGTTCTGTTTCCATTTTTATGCTAGGTCTGGGGTAGTTGGTAGAGGGCCCTCTTCCATTTTGCTGACAAAATACGTTATATTAAAACCCTAAAGCCCAATTTCTCGATCAATAATTATTTTTCTGCGGCAGGTTCAAATCCAATACCAACAAAGTACAAAATACTTTGACTTGAGCTAAATTAAAAGAATCCTTTCGAGTAGTGATACAAAAGTTTGTATTGCCAGCTTAGAAGATAAGCCTCGCAAGGACCAAGATTTTCTCAAGGTAGAATAAGAATAAGAAGAATAAGAATAAGCATACCTATGTTTACGAATAAATGATTCTTATTCAATTATCGACTGATAATTATATAAAAGATCTTAAAAATTTGATAGTGCGCTATGTTTTGCCAATTGGCATACAAATTATTAAGAAAAAAATATAATACTACTAAATTAAAATATAAATTGTTTAGCTAGGCATGCAAGTAAAGTTTTACTATTCATAATCAATTTAATTTCATGTTAGAATTCAAAGTCAAATCATAAGATTAATTTAAAAATAAAAAAATGTATAATAAAATGTATGTCAGCAAAATTTTAGTATTCAAAGTCAAAATTCAAAGTTAATCATTCAGGAGATAATTAAAATATTAAAAATAAAATATATTATTTTAATATATTATGTATATATAGTATGTCAGTGTTGTAAAGTTATAAAGATTCGTCATTAAGAAATTCATCTAGAGTGTAATAACATTTTTCAAGTAGTAACCCGTTAAGCGCTTTTTTAAACTTCTGTAATGGCATACATTTTATTTTATCGGGTGTTTTATTATATATGAGAGAAAGCTTGGTCCTTTTTTAAAAGGGACAATATAACAGTACGTATAAAAAGGTATCACACAGATTTATAGATATACTCTATAGACCTTAAAATTTTAATGTACATATACATTATTTTTTAAGGCGGGAAATATGAGGAAGGTGACGCAATGACGTTTTTCCAGTCACTCCTCAAAGAAGGGACATATACCACCAAGATTATAATAATATAATTAAATTCAACCAACATGGATCATACACAATTTCAATAGTAAAAACACACAAAACGTATACAAACAATGCACACACATTTTGAAGCAATACACACAAAATAATATAGAAGAAATACACATACTTCATACAGCTTATGGCGTGCCTAATGTAGATAAAAAATAATGATATGTGTACAATACACAAATTTAACCATCTAATAACTAAAGTAATCGTTACACTATTAATAAAATACCAGATTGTGTGGAACTCGGAAATGTCACAAAATTAAATATTATAAACCAATTGTTTTTGTTAAAACTGATAATATTCTTACTACAATATAACACGTAAGCAAGTAAATACACCATTGCCAATGCATTGAAAGCCGGAAAGGCATTGTTCCGATTCGATACGAATCCGGACAAACATTGAATGTGTCGTTATTTGATATTCAATTATCGGAATGACCCAACATACGAGCTAATGGGATTTTAAATTAGTATTAATGTTTTAATATTAATACCTGTCTTTATGCCCATATCCACTGTCCCCTCGTGGGGTTGGTGGAAGTGAAAATGAGTTTATGACCAAAGGTTCAAGCTATTAAAAGGGAGTTATTATCAGAAACATTGATAAATTACTTACTTTATATGATAAAACTATTATTTCTAAATATATCTCCAAGCCTTAAGGTCCTAGACCTTTGGAAGGCACACGAGGAGCCGAAACCAACTCGTAGAGGCCCTTTTGATATTTATAATGGATCGTGATGCCAATCGATGATTATCTTTGTGAATCCGACTCGACTGGGCGGAAAGGTTCTGGAGTGGCGGCCGCGTACCGGAAGACGCAGCGTTGGAAGGCCTCCCACAAGGTGGACCGATGACCTGGTCAGGGTCGCTGGAGTCCGATGGATGCGAGACACACAGGACCGGCCATTGTGGCGACGCTTGGGGAGGCCTATGTCCAACAGTGGACGTCTTTTGGCTGAAATGATGATCATGATGATGATGATCCAAGAACGCGCTATGCTAGTGCACCCAAAGATAACCCCCCCCCCCCCCGGTTGGTTCGAAGAGGCCCAGCCTGCTAGCTGTAGGCAGGCGGGGTCGAAGCTGGGGGTCACGGGTCAGAATACCTGGCCCCGGCATACGATAGGCTACGAAGGAACGTGGTAGGTTTTTAGTTAGTAAGAGTCTGACACTACTTCCCGCTCCGCCCAAGGGCGGGATTTGTCATTGGATGATTTAACCTACCATAAAAAACCCCCTGTTGGTGAAAAACTATTGCGACATATGGAAAACAAAGACAATAGGACTATGGTTTTTAGAGTCTTAAAGTGGACTGGTTATCAAGAACTACAACTCGACCAAGCTAAGTTTGCACCTCGCGTCGATTACGTCACACTGACGCTTAGGCCCGGTCTACCAAAAAGGATTCGCTATGCCTTTAAGAAAGTTAATAAATGTTTGTTATATTTTACTTCGCATTTATTGTTTTTAACATTATTTTTGCGGGAAGGTGAGTGGGGAACCGGGCAGGGTCCACATTTCAGCGAGTTGCAAACTTAGCTTGGTGTAGTTGTATGTTAAGACTATGGCCCCTACCTGGAAAATTTTATTTATCGACAAAAAGGCAGGAGGTGACTTTCACGGTCAAATTTTTTTTTTCATATTTTCATCTCAGAATTTTTAGATAAATTTTAGATTTCTGAAAATTATTTATTTGTATTCATGTGATGCTTCAAGCTAAATAATTTCTATCAGTATTAAGTTGATAGTTAAAGTTACAACCTAGCGGTCTTTAAGTCAAGAGCGAATAGGATATTTCTAGGCAAGCATTTGTACATCGTCGACTGCATCGTCGCTCGTATCAGTGTAATAGTGTTCAAACGCAAGTCGATAAAATATAAATAAATAAAGTTCAATAGTTTCATTACTCACGCAAACCCAACTTCAATTTAAGAAACCTATTTTCCCTAGTAAAAAAAAAAACAAAATCTACACTTTTTTTTCTCGTATCACTAAACCGAACAAATTCGAACAATTTTCTGAAAACATCAGAAACTATTTACGGAACATCAAAACAACAATCCATTTGGTACATTTAAACCAGTTCCAATCTCGAATGGGATAAAACGGCCTAAAATAATTGTAGAAGTATTTCTATAGACGAAAAAAGAACTAGTGGAATTTTAAGCTTTGAAAGCGGGAGATATTGTAACTGGGCCCTAAACGGTATGCCATTAGGTATATACGACCGACATTAGTCTTCAAACGTTCGGGAAATAAGGTTTTTTGTGGTGAGGAAGTCACTAAATGAATTCTCTCGCTCTAGGGTGGAGTGGGAGGACTTTTACTTACCAAAACTATACCTCTGTCCTTCAGTTGTTCTTTGCGTTCTAGGACATCAATTTTTTTTCTCCAACTAGCACACAACGCTGTGTAGTCCCAAGACCTACCAGACAACTGATAAACAAACTCATATATATTTGAAATACATACATACTTTTATTATAGATAAATGACACCCAGACTGTTCTGTACAAATGATCGTGCTCATTACACAAACATTTGTCCCGGTATAGCAGTCAGGGTCACTAACTACTACACCAACAGGCCAGTCGTATGCGCCATCTATAATTTTTTATTGTACACCATAACAACTAATACAATAAATGGATAACAAAGATCATATACAAAGGCGAGCTTAACTCAAAATTGAGTTTTCTTCTAGCAAACCATTGAGTGATAGAGAGAGAGATTACAATTGAGGGTAGTGTCAAATGTCATTGTGAAAGAAAATGCTCCATCATGTCCTTCGGTCTGCAAAATGATGACACCCTGGCGTTTCTGGTACCTGACTCCAGTACAGGCACCTTCCGAAATTCCATGACCACTAAGGACCTGCGTCATGCAGAAGGAGAGGATTCCATGACGGGATGGCATGCCCAATGTCATATAAATGGGTAAATATTACTTCAAGTATTTTTGTAGCAGTTATACACTACACTTGAACAGTTTAGTGTAGTTAGCTCTGTAAAGTCAGTTTACAACGCCAGTACGAACATTTGCTAAATAAAACTTCAGTATTTATAATCGCTCTGAGAGTCTTCGAAAGAGTAACTGTGGCTTTGGAACATGAAAGAACAGGCAACTGAAAGAATACTGGTGGGTTTTAGTCAGACAATCCCTCTTGCTCTAAAGCGGGATTGTGGTTTTTATGATTTCCCACCAAAAAACAGAAGTATATTATATTATAATTACTATTATTCCTATTATGGGTGGATTTCATTACGCATGCGGAGCAAATCCGCATGCGTGATGAAAACTGCATGATATTAAAAACGCCCTAACGATTCACAATATTTACCGTTCCAATATTATCTTACAAATACCGTACACCTAGCAAACAATACTCGCTTCACTGATCCGAATAAAAGACTAATGGTATAAAGAAAAACAACTAACTAATTAAAACTAAAAATAAAATCTAACTCCAATTTAAGTACCAAAGATTCTAGATTAACTCAGTTATACGAGCGTGTAATACACGTAAATTAATTGATGACAGACGAAAAAGATAAAATTTTATAAAACTGTAAATTCTGAACTTACAGATACAGATGTACAACCACGTAATAAAAGTCAGAAATTAATTTGTCCCGTGCTAACAAATATATTTTAACGTATGAACCTTAATTTGATTAATCTGTAGTAAGCACAAAATAAATCTTGGGATAACTGTACGGGTACATACACGTAGAAAAGTGTTAAGAACGGTTCTAATATTCAAATAAAATTTACCGCATTATGACAGATCCAATCCTTGTATTACTGGGCTGGCCTCAACCATTGGGGTTGAGACAAGAGTCTTCTTTAGTTCGAGACGGCGCTGGAGAATGATAGTTCTCCTCACAATTAGAACAATAAATAGCCTAATTCCACCTAGTCCGTTCCGTCACCGGACCTCCGGGCGTACGTTGATGCGCCATCGGTTCATGTTGGACATCCTACCTATACATACAAAGTGTTTTGGGAACACATTAATTGCGCGTAAAGCTAAATAGTGGAACTCTTTGCTGGAGTCTGTGTTTCCAACCCAGGAATCTTTAAGTGTAGAGTGAATAGGTTATGTCTAGGTAAGCCTGCTCCATCGTCGACCGCATCGTCACTTTCCTTCTGGTGAGTTAGCGATCAAGCGCAAATCCAACAACAAAAAAGAAGAAAAAGAACGTGCAAAATATTCCATAGACACTCGTTTTAAATCATATTATAAGTATTTAAATGATAGTGCATGAGCTGATCTTTCTGAAGAGAATCATCAACACTTTTGTTATAGACTATACATTTTCAAGTTTACAACGTATTTAACTATGTAGTGGCTTAATACCAAATTTTGACCGAAACTAATAAGGTGAAGTCCTTTATTGTTCGCCATAAAACTAATTGATGTCCAACAGCCTCAGAATGGGTATGGTATGCCAGTTTTATGGGTTCTCACCCGCCTGAGATTGTCAGAATCAATTTATTGGTCAAGGTTTATCTAATTATGTATCAAGTAACATGCGTGTTATAAATAATTTTGAAAAGTTAGTTAAGCATATTATTAACGCAGTAACCCCGTTTCTGAATTAAGGATTTAAAATTGAGAATTTTTAAACTCTAACATCCGTATTTATAAAGAAGTATTTACTTATTGCTAAGTAATTTCTTATTAAGTGATTACTTGAAGCTAGGAATCTTCATTCAAAATTTAATTTTTTCTTAACTATAGAATAAAAATTAAATTAAATTTTTCTTAACTATAGAAAAAAAACTATAAAATAAAATTGTTTTTTTCTGACGTAATTAGTTTTACTTGTTTATAAATACGACTGTAATAGTGCATGTGAGCTTGTCAAACTTTAGCATTATATTGAAGTAAGTAACCTTATAAGTAAGTCAACTGGCCATTTGGTCTAGCAGTTAGTAGACCTGACTGCTAAGCCGGAGGTAGTGGGTTCTATTGCAACCCAGGACAAATGTTTGTGTGATGATCTCAATCATTTGTTCTGTGTCTGGGTGTAATTTATCTCTAATATTATTCATTATTTATATATTCTTTATGTAAACCACATCAACCACAAATATAGGACAAAATTTTTTTTAATATGTAAGTATTTAGAAATATATAGTATGTTTATCAATTATCTAGTGCTCATAGCACGAGCTCTGCTTAGTTTAGGACTAGATGGCGTTGTGTGATAGTTGTAGAATAGTGTTAGATTATAATAACCTTGATAGAGACTTTGTAGTGAGAGCAGTGGTGGTTGAATGGTAAACTGCCCCGACTTACGAGTTGTAGGTTGCGGTTTCAAATTCGGCCGGAAGCATTACTTTGTGTAATTTATTTCATCACCACTGCTCTCAAAACGGTGAAGGAAAACATCGTGAGGAAACCGGCATGTCTTAGAACCAAAAATTCGAAGTTGTTTGATAATCACCGATCCGCACTTGGCCCGCGTGATGAATTACGGCCTATCTAATCCCTCTCTTAAAGAAGAGGCCTGTGTCCCAGCAGTGGGATCATTAAAAAGGCTGATGATGATGATAGTAACCTTATTTGCACAGGAGCACGTATAAATTTGCAATATTTTTCTTCTTAGTTAAGGCTTGTTACAAATGTCAAATGAAACCTTTCTGTTTAAAAAACTTACAAGAAACAGACCCTAAAAATTGATAATTTTTTAATTCATCCTTTTCGTGCCAATCACTTTACGTTAAGACAGCTCAATCATTCCTTGAAAGAATATATATAAAAAAAAAACAAATTGAAAACTTAATAACTACACTTTCATCTCCTAACATCAAATTGATTGTAACTTACAGCGCACCCTCATTAGACGTAGTCCGTTGCTTTTTATGACAGATTCATTAAAGCAACCTATTTGCGAGTTTTTTTTTTTGTTATATAAAGCGAAAAAATCTCTTCCCGGCCTTCCGCCGGAGAATGAGAAATATTTTTCGTTTCTGCATAATTAGTTTAAACTTTGTCCGCGGGTCACTCAACTGAATTATGTTCGTTTGTTTGTTTGTATTACAAGGACCAAGTTTGATTGTTTGTTCAGGACGCTGCTTTTATATTTCTGCAGTGTCTTTATTTTGAACGCTGTTTGAAGTTTCTGGATTAAAGTTTACTTTCATATTTTATTCGATGGTATTCGTGTTTATTTGATATAAACTAGTATTGATGCGATCCTGCTATAAACTAGTGGTTGAAATGATGATCCCCGATATAAACTAGTGTTTGAAATGATGCAATCATTGATTGTGAAGCTCACTAGTTTATTATGCTTAGTTTAGGTAAGATGTGATTTTATTTAATTCGAGAGGGCTTCATCATCATCGTCATCCAGCCAAATGACATCACAATTTTTATCTCCTGGACCTCCCCAAGCGTCGCCGCTACGGACGGTCAGTGAAGATACGATGGAATGCCAGACGTGACATCATAGTTTCCCGAAGGTCTGATTCGACAGTTGACCTCTTTCTTGAAGTTAAACCTACCCAATTGGACCGTCTGTTCCAGGTAAATGTAATCGTCTACAACTTCGAGTGTAGATTCTCCAATCTTGATAGGGTTTACCGCGAGAGGGTTTACCGCAACTGAGATTTCAAGTGGTCAATCCCATTAATATTGAACTTTACACAGTAGCCAGTTACAATGTAAACTTATCTAAGAATGAATACGGAGTATTAGGCTAATAAGACTAAATCTATCTTATCTAACTGGCCATCTATGATGGCTTTAAGACTCATCTTTGAAGATGTATGAAATCTTTAATAATACGTCAGGGTGGCTATATCATGTTTCTACGATCGCTCATTTTGTGTCTATGTATTTGTCTATGTCTTTTTGTTTTGTGTGCAAATGCAAGCTTTGCAGTCTATAAAAGTCTTAGCACCAGTTTAACGAGATCTTGTCCGGTTCAAGAATTCCATCATGTTCATAGTCCAGATAAGCAGACACTTGTGGTACAATACTTCAACAATTATTGAAGTATTACATCACAATCAATTTACGAATATGAAGTTCATACGAAAAAGTCTGACAAAATACAATGCTATTTGTGGTCATGAGTTCCTATTTCAAATCCAATTTTTTTTTTTCCAGTATTATTTTCTTGAGTGCCAGTTATCTTCAAGATCTCGATCAAAATACCTAAATAATTGGTATAACATCGGAATCGAGATGCGTAATACGTAACTCGACTAGCTCAGTTTGGAGGCAAGTCATTGTTAGTCCGAACAAAGAGTACGGCTGGAACGTCGGGCATCTGCCTTCAGTTTCCCTGGCTTATTGTGAAATAGACAACTGTTTTGCGGCCAGTAAGACAGCGAGTCCAGCTATTATGAAAGCCTGGTCTGCATTAGCTAGAGGATCTGATAACGGTGTCCTGTCGAGAGATCGTGGTAACTGATTCTGAGAATGACAACTGTAATACTGTCAAACGGTTGGTATTACTAGAAAAAACTATACTTATAACACCGTAAACTAAGGTGATGTTGCACATAATGGATGGTGTCTTCATTTTCCCATTTCTATTTTAGCACCATGTTATAGGATTGCCTTTAGCCATAAACCAAGCTAAAACCTGACTGCCTCAATAGTGACTTAGGACGATCATTTTGCTTCAATTTTTTTTTTTTATGTGTGTGAATGTATCAAATGGCTTCTTTAAAAGGAAGTGTCAGATTTTAAACTTACTAAAACCAGAACTTCTCTTCTCTCCGTCAATTATCCTGACTTCTTTTTAAGAGACGCGGGAAATACAACGTGATTTCGAACCAAGCCTGATCGTTATTGGATGATGAGCTACTCAATCGCTCTTCACCTGTAAGGCCGTGGCTGCTGTGACTGGGAATCGCCCTGCGACTCCGAGCGTGAGAATTGCCACTGCGTCACGCTTTCCGCTACCTCCTTTATTTGTACTGCTGCTATGCAGAAGGTGGCTGCTTCCCATGCCTCTTACCTCATTAGTAATTGAGGATCAACAATCAACCCAGTCTGAGGATCGTTGGCAATAGAAACCATGAATATTAAGGAGGTTCGGTTCCGATTTCAAAAGAAAGAACTTTCGATTGATTTTTCACTCTCACTCCTTCTTTTCCTTACATTCCAGACCCCTTTCTTTCCATTTCGAAAGCTAACGAATGGCCTCATTCATTTATATCCCTGATAGAAACAATAAAGATAATTATTTTATTCTGCATTATTTTATTGGTTAATCAAATAACAAAACAAACCCTTTTCGTGGCCATACCCAGGATAACAGTGAATATCAGAGGGCCAGCTTCTTATTCAGATCTGAATGGCAAATACCAAGAAAACCAGTAATCTTTGATAGAAATGAATATTTTTATCCTCCAATTACTCGACTGTCTAGCTCAAAGAATTTACTCTAGTTTAATAAGTACGTACAAAAGTAGGTCGTTGCAGCAGCGTATTGAATTGGATTTTTTTGTAGTATACGTTTATTATATGACTTGGTTTTTAATACAAAACACTATTTTTAGTATATGCGAAACCTGAAAATAGTTATTTCAGAATCAGTAACTAAATCTATTCCAATAATTTTTGCACCATGTTATATTTTTTCCCAAAATTATTTTAAAGTCACAAGTTGGACACCATCGACACTAAGTGCAACACAGGTCACGTCAGGATAGCAGGCATTAGGTGCTAGCACACAGCTGGTTGCGGGAACAAAACAACCCCTCAGTAGCCTAGATGGCCCAGTGACCATTTGTTTGTACGGACAACCAGGTAACATAACAAGCCTATACTTTGTGATTTTTCATGTTACATAGATTCTTTACATAAAAATACTAGACTCGTGTTTCGGGTTTCGCATATAAAATAATAATAATGTAATGTATATTATTCAACAACTTTCACACAACTTCATCGTATCGCAAACTAGTTAGTACGTTTAAATTACACGCAGACAGAACAAATGATCGCAGTTATCAGAAAAACATTTGTCTTGAATGGGAATCAAACCAACTACCTCTGGCGTAGCAGTCAGAGCCACTAAACACTAAACCAATAGACCAGCCAAATTCAAACGAGTGATTATAGAAAGTGATCCCAACGGAACATACTACCGAAATTTAAAGTGCTATTAAACATAGTCTATCCGTTGACAAAATTTTGTTTAAATCCGTTCAGCCGTTTGAACGAAAAGAAGTGACATTATAATAGACTCTCACACAAAGTAACTCTTTTGCACGTCAATCGTTTTTGTTAATCTAAACTAGACCAGACGGTGTCTCCTAGCTGATCATTTTTAGAAGAAACACCATAACAAACTAAGAGTTGAAAATCTCTCTTACATAAATAACATACACACATACTCAGTCTTATAACGTTCCCACTGCTGGGACTCAGGCTTCCTCTCTAGGATAGGGAATGGGCCGTAATTCACCACGTGGACTGGCCTATGTGGGTTGCCGGATCTTCGAATTTTTGTTTCCTCACAATGTTTTCCTTTATCGTTTTGAGAGCAGTAGTGATTAAATAATTCACACAAAGTAATGCGTTTGCTTGGATTTGAATCCACGACCTCTTGTAAGTCGGGACCATTACCACTGGGCCACCGTGGCTGGAAAGGCCCCACGGCGTCGTCACCTTCCGTTTGGCGCAGGTGCTGACCGAACACGGCAAGTTCGGTCCGTACCTGTACAAGATTCGTGCGGAGACGACGCCCGGGTGTCGCCACTGTGCGGACCGCCCGGTGGACACGGTGGAGCACACAGTCGAGGTGTGCCCCGCTTGGGAAGAGCATCGCCGTGTCCTCGTGGGGGCGATCGGCGGCGATCTCTCGCGCCGGGGCTTGGTTCAAGCCATGCTCCGGAGCGAGGAGGAGTGGCAGGCGGTCGCCTCCTTTTGCGAAGCAGTGATGCTAGTAAAGGAGGAGGCCGACCGCATTAGGCAAAGGCGCACACGCCGCCGCCGCCGCCGGGTTTCCGATCCCAATTTCCGGCCACCGTAGGCGCGGGCTCGCGGACGGTGGGCAATGGGTAGCTCGCTGTCCGTCCGTCCGGTAACAGACCGGTCCGAGCTCAGGTCGTCTACGGCGCGCACCGTTCCCGCGCGCCTCAAGGAGTTGTCAGCAAACTGTAGGGGTCCAGCAGGGCCGAAGCCTACTGGGGCCCAAAGGTTATATGAGACTGTCACCACGGGCCCCAGGATAAAGGCAAGGAATGGAAAGGTAGGTTTTTAGTCAGTAAAAGTCTGACACTGTTTCCCGCCCCACCCAAGGGCGGGATTCGTCATTGGATGATTTTACCTACGTTAAAAAAAAAAAAAAACCACTGGGCCACCATTGCTCTTATCATACCAAAAGACGTCCACTGTTGGACATAGGCCAATCCCAAGTGTCGCCACAATAATCCTGTCGGATTCCCGCAACTCTTGCCTGGTCATCGGTCCACCTTGTAGGAGGCCTTCCAACGCTGCGTCTTCTGGTACGCGGTTGCCATTCCAGAACCTTGCGGCCCAATGGCCATCTGTTCTGCGAGCAATGTGCTCTGCCCACTGCCACTTGATTTTGGCGATTCTTCGTGCTATGTCGGCAACCTTGGTTCTCCAGCGGATATCTTCATTTCTGATTCGATCACGCAAGGAAACTCAGAGTATAGCCCTTTCCATTAACCTGCTCTTACTTCATACAAATGAATGTGTCAAAAATGCTAATTGGTCAACTATGCTAATTTCCTAACAGTAGCGAGGCTACCTACTATGATATATCTACAAACTATTCGATCGTACGTCACTCTTGATTTCTAGACACGCCGTCGGCTTTGTGATCGAAGACAGCTCATGTCATAACATGATGGATGATGTGCAAACGATTGATCCAATGATGAATATAATTACACTGCCTTATTGTAATGTCTAGCCTGTAGAGTCATAGGGTAATGACCGCGTGTTTTTGTCTGATGGATGATATTAGGATACATCTTAGGGAGAGAAATCATGAAGCGGTTTTTTCCCGCAGACGCCACGGTTGCGGGCCCGCATCTTCTGTTGAATGAAAATATACGGTTTACGGCCGCGGTGTGCGCGGTTATTCGCGGCTGCCACTCACTGCGGTCGGTGACCGCGCCCTATCGGCCGTCGGGCTTGCGGTCAAAAATTGCAGCCGTTGCGGCAGCGGCGGCGGCGGCGAATCTACCGTCTCGAGTTTTTAAATAAAACAGTCGTTTCCTCTGCCGCGGCGGCCGCGGGAAAAAACTGCTTCGTGAGTTCAGTGCCTTACGCTTTGCCGTATAACGATCGAGCGGCGGGCCTTTAAAAACACAAAAATGGTTCCCTGATATCGCGCGGCGAGTCACAGCTGACCAAGAAGGATATGGTGGGACGGCATCGATGTCTTCCTTAGTACCTAATTGGCAAGAAGTGCCTCAGAACCGGGAATTGTGGAAGGAATGGAGGGAGACCAGCAGGACCGATTCCCGTTCGGGCTAAGAGGAATTTCTGAAAAGGAAACCCGTTGTTCCAGAATGCAAAGGGTAACTGATGTACACAGGTGTGATTTTAGTCAACAAAAGTCTGATACGCCTTTTCTCTTAGTTTATTGTATTTTTATAAACTAGTGCTTGACTGCAATCCCACCTGATGATAAGCAGTGATGTAATCGTTAATGGTGAGGCGCACTAGTTTATTAAGATCGTATTCACTCTAGCCTTGAAGACACCTAAATTATAATCAGACGGTAAGACCGCAGCAGGCAAATTGTTCCAGTCCTTCGATGTAAGCGGTGTAAATGACGAGGCAAAATGCTTAGTTGCCATCGGTTGTCCGATGGTAGAAATGAGATGACGGAATCAAAAAATACAATCCCGCGCACTCTCCAAAATGCATCCTGTAAAATACCGGCTGGCTGTATTTAATTATATTGCTATAATATAAGACTACAACTTAATTATTTCTAACGACCCTTTACGAAAATTTAATTTCACTCTAGGCTTTTATTATGAATTAGAGTACTAGTCTGTTAGAAAATCTATTATGCTTTGTACTACATGAAACATGAAAAAGTTTCTGACGAAAAGGGCCTTGGCTCTATTGAAAGGTATATAATGTACTCCGTCTGTTTATTAAAGGTATTAGGGATACTGAATACACGAATTTCAGGAAGGCTTGCTAGGTTAACCGAAAGGTCAGGGGTAAAACGAAAGTTTTAGAGCTTAATGTAATCTCGATTTAATTCTGAGTTCTATTTTTGAAAAGTAATTGGGTTTCGTTGTTGTACCCGGTGAATCGTCATTAAAATGTAATTGGTAGTTTCGATAGTTAGAAACATTTGCTAGGGCTGAAAAGATAATTCATCATCTGTATTATTTAAGGTCGGTACATGTCTTACGGAAAATGCGTTGAGCTTATCGAGTTTATACTATACTTTACGCTCGACGCATTAAGGCATCATCGGTTAAGTGTTAAAGGTCGAATGTTTTATTATATATTTGTCTGTTCTGGCGTTACGCAACCGATAATACGCGACGCTTTTTCCGTCAGATATGTACCGACCCTTACGAATAAAAAAAGATCGGATATAGAAGCAGGAGCTCGTGACTAGCTTTCAAATATATAAGGTGACTGGTAATTAGTGAACAATACTTAAATACGTGATTGTAGTTATGATAACAAACACCTTTTACTATGGGACCAAACCTGAAATCGCGAAAAAAATCAGCCAAGTTTAGTACATGTTTAAGTATCGTTCACTATTACCAGTCACCCTGTATAATTATTGCGTGTATTATTTTTTTATTGATGTAAACTAGTGCTTGACTGCAGCGATCCCACCTAATGGTAAACAGTGATGCGAATTTTGATGTTGAGGCGTATTAGTTTATTAATAGCCTATTCACTTTGTCTAATTTTTTAATGTGTTATTTTATTTGTGTTCGTGTATAAAAATAATTCCAAACTGATACGAAAGCAAAAACCTTTATACACCCACAATAAACAATGATGATGAAATTATTACACCGCAGTGCTGTTATAACCAAAATTTTGTGACCCAAAAACCACAACGGAACCAAAGTACTCGTTAAGGGGGAAAAAATTAAGGGTCCCCCAATTAACAATAATGAATTGGAGCTTTAAAGTATTAGGCTTTCGACCTATTTGTCGACTCGTCGCCGCCTCGTACCAGGTTCGAATCCGCTGACATTTTGAAAGATGGCCCCACTAATATTTACAGGGCTTAATTTGTTTGAGAGCCTCTTCCCTTTGCGAATTTATTGCTGGATCTTGCCACTTTAAGATTTTTTTGTTTTGTCATATTTTATATTAATACCTTATTGTTCAATTGCTGGGTCTTACCTGAAACAAAGAGAAAAATTTTTCATTAAAAGGCGTATTTTATAGAGCTTACTTACAGGCTTGATAATTTTTAATCAAAATATTTTTCATAAAGCTGAAGTCATGCGTGGGTTCAAGTTATAAATCTTTCTTTATAATGACACAAAGACTGTGTTTTTTTCTCAAATAAGATTTCTTAAGATTGAAATTTTGTGTTTATGATGAAAAAAAAAGAAGTATCGATTTTTTTATTATTTTTGATACCTAGGCTAGGAGCAGTGGTGGCCGAGTGGTGAAGGCACCGACCTATGAGTAAAAGCAGCCAGGCGCATTACTTTGTGTAATTTATTTCATCACCATTGCTCTCAAAATGGTGAAGGAAAACATTGTGAGGAAACTGGCATGTCCTATAACCAAAAAATCGATGACATGTGACATCCACCAACCCACACTGGGCTTGGGTTGATTCCGACCCATTCCCTTTCCTAGAAAGGAAACCTGAGTCCCAGCAGTTGGAACATTATAAGACTGATGCTATGCTATGCTATTGATAGGCTAGTGTTTGATCCAACCTGATGGTAAGCAAAAAATCGGATGGGAAGACGGCAGCAGGCAAATTGTTCTAGTCCAGTATAAACAGTAAAGCGAAAGGTTAAAAAAAAAACCCAGACCGTAGAATTTTCAAAAACATAAGCACGGATACTCGTCGTACGTCAGGTTGATTCATTTAATTTGATTTTATTTCATTTAATTTATTTTATATTGTGATTTTAAATATTTATTTTTATGAGTCATTGATACTTGAAAAAAAAATATTATTAAAAATGTTACATCCCTAATGTAATGGAAAACAATTTGACTGTGTTACTATTTAAAAACATTAGATACTTTCAGAACTTGACACTGGCTAAACGCACAACACAGTCCTGTGATGCCAAAAGAAAAAAAAAATAGATTTGGTATTTCTGTTTACTTGAAAAGTACTTTTCTTGGATCAGATTTCACAATCATTCTACGTTTATATCGAGGTGTTAAGTTATGTATGTAGGCGTTACAAACAACTTCGCTCACAAATAAATTCACTGACCTATCACAATCGCCTGTCATGAATATTATTCCTCCACCCTACACACCCGAGTCGCCGATACAATAAATATGTAACGCGCGCGTAAACGTTACTGATACGGAGTAAACGACAAGCTAGTGTGACTGTAACCCGGTCGTGTGACAGGTCAAGGTATGAAACGGGTTCGATGGACTCGCAGTGATAGCGCCAATGCACTTCGTGTACAGATAGAAGATAAATTAAATGTATTTCTGTATCATAAGATATTTTATCACTTTTATATGAATATTAATAAAAAAATATTTGCATTTTTGTTTGTAATGAAAAAAAAACTCAAAAAACACTAGACCGATTTTAAAAATTCTTTTACCAGTATAATGCTACTTTATTACTAAGTAACATTAGCTATACATCGTTAAATTTTAATCGTTTTAATCCCGTGGAGGGTCGATCCGGTACATGAAACACTATCGATTTGTAAAGAAAAATTAAAAAATAAAGTACTTTTTTTCTAAAACTCGAATTGATATACGCATGTACTAAATTAAATTCTTCAAGTAAACGATTCAATGACCTTGTAGGTAGTGGTCGGTTGTTGCGTACTAAATACCTATAGGTCATTGGCCTCGCTCAGCTGACGTTTACTTAAAGAAATTCGTACATGCGTAAATTAATTCGAATTTAAAAAATAGAACTTTATTTTTTAATTTTATTTTTACAAATCGATCGTATTTCATGTACCGGAGCGACCCTCTACGGGATTAAAATGATCAAAATTTAACGGTGTATATTTTTTACACGGAAGAAGTTGCTGGCAGAAGCTAGTGTTTTATATTAAAGAGTCTACAGTTGTTGATAATTAAAAATGAATAATATGTTAAATGGAATAAGACTGGTTCGTAACGAAAAATAGATTTATCTCTTCGTTTTACAATTTTCATTTAAATCGTATCCACAACTGCAGTGTTATTGTGCAAAATTGAAATTCCATATGTGAATTTTAAAATTTAAGCTAGCAGCTCAAAATCTATTTCAACATTAATAAAGGAAATTGAAATTGTTAAAACTGTCGCACTAAAGTATTTTTGCGGACGCTACAATAAATCGGCGCACAGTGCGATGCTCTGTTGTTAGTGCTACAATATAAGGCCCATTCACACGATTGATATTTGCACGAACCACTATATTTTGGTAGTTGGTAAAAGTTATTATGCACAGCCAATTTGTCTACTGTGTAGAGTCAGTAATTAAAAAATGTAGAATAACGCACTTTGTTGTTTGAGTTATTTTTGTAAATGAATAGAGATCGCTTTTCAAATGACGGGAAAACTGTTTTTTTTTTTAAATTTGTAATTGTTGTAGCCACAAAAAATAAGTTTCCATAGCAATTTAATCAGTATTGCAGTTACTTGGATCACCTGATGTCTGAAATGCTGTGTTTCTGTATTTTTTTTAACCTATACTTTCTCATTGCTGGGCAAAAGCATCTACCAATTTCTACATTGTTTTTCGAGCCACTTTGAACTAGCGACAAATACTGATTAAATTGCGTAACTTATATGGCATGATTAAATAGCATTGCTTAGTTATATTGTTAAATTGCATTACTTAGTTACATTGTTAAATTGCAATACTTAGTTACATTTTTAAATTCCATTACTTAGTTACATAGTTAAATTGCAAAGGCCACTCACATTTTTCTTCATATCTAGCAATCAATGCAGCTGTCTATCCGATAAAGTACTGTATTAAAATATCGTTGTAACATTAAAAAAATATAGGGTTGTCATCAAAAAACTGCGGACTGGTTTTCTTTATCGCCACTCCAAGTACAAAGGTTAAAGTAAACACAAACAAAAACTAAATTACATAAAAGTTATTACGACGGCTATATATTCAAGCCATAAAAATTTCAAGCCCGACGTAAAGCATTACACAAAGAGCTATATTTCAAAACTTAACAAGGACTTCATTGCGAAAGAAAACTAAAGGAAATCGGGTGTCTTTTCCCCACCTTAGCAGTTATTCTAATCCCTGGAGGAATCCTCCATTTGTAGGATGCCCCCACTTGCAGGGAACCGGGGATACGTGACGTCTGCACCTTGCATTTTATTATTACTGGCCACCCCTTAATGCCGGGGTGTGGTAAGTACCTGGTAATTGTGTGGGATAACTTAGATTGGGTTTTTAATTCGAAGAACTTATCTATAGGGTGGGGTAACTTGGTGTGCTTCGCGCAAGATATTCATAAGTTGTACTCGGTTGTGGGAAATGTAAATGGTGTGATTTTGTTTCTTTTATTTTCTTTGAAGAGTTGGTGTTAATTTGTGGTTAAGATTAGCATTTAGACTCAAGCCTCCTCGGCTTGAGTCCTAGCAGTGGCAACTTTAGATGGATAATTATGCTTTGCTATGCGATTAGCATTGAGTAGCACGATCAGTCTTATAATGTTGCACTTGCCACAAAGAGAGGGAATGGGCCGTAATCCATCACGCGGACCTAGTACATTTGTGTAGATGTCATGAATTTTTGTTCCTAGGACATCGGTTTCCACACGATATTTTCTTCTTCATTGTTTTGAGATTGATGATGGTGATGTAAATAAATTACACAAAGTAGTAGTAGTTTTTGAGGAGCGAAATCATCAAATAACCTCCTGCTCTACGTGGAGCAAATGAGAGTGACTGACTTTTACTGACTTACTAACCCACCCCTGTTCCTTCAATTGCCCTTCCCATTCCAGGGCCGTGAAGATCCATGGATTGAAAACCCAATTTTGAAAGAAACATTCAAAATTAATACCTCTAAAATTCTAACATTGCTAAAGCCTACTAAAATGTTAAAATAAATAGCATTTTCTTCATGCTTCGAGTTGCCTTACTAAATTCTTCACAGAATTCTAGAATTTATAGCTTGAACACCAGAATCGTTTCGCTAGAATTTATTCTAGGTATTAGTGAACTGTGGACTGGTAGAAATATTAAACTTCCCTTTAGAAAAGGAATTATATCTCTCATCTCAGCTAAACGCGACAAGGTTAGGTTATAAATCTTTATACAAATCTTAAGGAAAATTTAATATTCTGGGTATTTTTTAATGTTTATTTAGTACGTGGCGCGCTGGTATCGGTGAAATATACGAACTGGCTTATATTTCGGAAGGTTCGAAGAACCACTGGATATATACTGGATTTACGGGTCTTGAAATAAAACGTGAACTGTATTATAAATTGTATATTATCAACAAAAAAAGCAGCCTGCGTCTGGTTGAGGGATCATCACCGGACACTATTGAACAAACACTTCTTCACAATGAGTATCACAAATAGTCTTCTGAGCAGAGGCTGCATGGAGTCAGAAAAAACTGTCTGGCATGTGCTCCTCAAGTGCATAGCCGTCAGCGAAATAAGGCGAAAATTTGAAGCACCGAATTCACTCATAGACGCCCTGAGTCCCTCAGTCTTAATGAACTAGTGCGCCGCACCATTAACGATGGCATCACTGCTTACGATCAGGTAGGATCGCAGTCAAGAACAAGTTTACATCAAATAAAAAAAAAAGACTGGAGTTCTGAAGTGAGGTGGGCTGATTGGAGTGAAGGCCATCATGACCCACGCACAATGGTCCACTAAGGACTGTGTGCGGAAACCAGATCACTATAAATAGATAGATTATCGACGATTACAATTTGAGAAGTGGCTATAGCGGTCCGTGTCTGAGAGCAGAGTGTCGGCGCGTGAACAGCGAATCACGTTCCCCGCGTACCGCACTGGGCGTCCTGTGGCCACAATATAAAATAAAAAATGAAACTACGTGGTTATAAAAAAAGAAAAAAAATGATACCACCTTGTTCTGAGATAGGTACTAAATATATTTGTTATGAGCCTGTTGTGTCCTACAGCAAGGCTAAGCTAAGGCTTCCCTTTCATTCTTCCACCCTGCTCTGTCTTTAACTACTTCTGGTCATCCCATTTTTTTAGATGGGAAAGTCGTCCACTGACATACCCTTAAACAGAGTGGGAGATAGTGTCAGACTTTTATTGACTGAAAACCCACTCCTGTTCCTTCTTTTTGCCTTCGTTCCAGGGCCAAGGGGTTCACTATCACTTAAACCATGGCTGGCCAACCCTTAAGGTCAGCAACTCGTCACGCCAAATCCTTTTGGGCCTACCGCGTCGCCCGCCATTTCCGTTCCGGCAAAAAAACAACAACCTACAGTTTTGTAATGTTAATTTAATTTAATACATATTTGTAAACATTCGGTTGGTCATACCTACTTTTACCCCCTCCGCCCCACATCTTCTAAATGGCCGACCAATTTTGGTCAAACACGTCTGAAAACCATTGCTAGAAAACTTGCTTTTAAAAAAAAAAAAACATCCAAATCGGTTAACCTGTTTTAGACTTATATACCACTCCTCTTTAAGAATACAATGCATGCATAAGTGCGTATTCCCAAATCGATTTTAGATCTCGTCTCGAAATCGTTCGAGTATTACAAAATATCCTTTAATATACTCATTTCTATCTAAAAATAATGAAACCGTTCACTACTACATACTGATTTCATCTTATAAACACATCTGTCAACGATTGTACCATCTCCGATCGTATGCCTTATTATGTGAAACAGCTTTATTTTGTACTGACGTGTACAAGATTTTCTTGCTGTCACGAATTTATGGGCTCTTTGTAATACTCGCAACTTTATATCACTTTTCATGGGTTGAAAAATGGCTTTAAATCGCCTGTAGTATATTAATTTGAAGTGTTATAAAAATAAAGTTTGTGATTACTTATTAAAGGACTTGTATTAATCCGAACTCCGATCGGTGGATCGTCAGTTATAATATAAGTTGCGCTATTTGTACTTGGAATAATGGCGTCGAAGCGCGCGTAAGACAACGAGCAATGAGTAGCTCGCCGTTCGCTGGTCCTCCGCGCGGCGCGTAGTGTTCCTCACACGCCCCAAAAAGATGTCAGCAAACAATTGAAGCCCAAAGGAGCTGATGCCATGAAAGATGATATAAGGGACGATTGTGGTCCAAGAACGCAAAAGATAACTGTCGAAAAATAGTCGGTTTTAGTCAGTTAAAATCTGACACGCCCTCTCACTCTACCCTAAATCAAAAAAACCTAGCTTCATACGGGCGTTACAAATCTTTTCAATTTAAAAGCTTCTCTCCTACGATATACTATATGGAAAGCTCCATCTGCACTATGCCCGTTAGTTTTGTAAATGTGTGATATATAAAAATTTCTTTATATTTACATTTAAAAGGTTTGCTGTAAAAAAGCCCAATTGTGGGTTAAATTTGCCTGTGTACATTGCCTGTCCTATTTTTGTTAACTTTATAATCTGTGTACAAGAAAGAATATAAGATTATAAGAAAGTATTTTTTTAAAACTTCGAAAGGTTTCAGAAGATAATATTTCAACAATGCTCATAAACACACTATTCTAAATGTCATTTATCTTATTCAGGATAAAACGATTCAAAAAAAGACATTAGAAAAAATGTCTTTGATCAATTCAAACGTAATCCGATCAAAATTCTTAATCCTCAATTCAATGGCCGTTCAAGTGTCATCGAATCTTTTAAAATGTCAAGGGTACTCAATGCAAAGGACATAATTTTATAAATTGGTAGATATTTTATCCAATCGCAAAGCTCTACTTTTTTATTTCTAATGTTACTGCAAGTTATTATTTAATCACATTGAAAATTCCTAAAATTAATCGGAATATCGCGCGCGATACTTTTGATTTAGTCCTATTTCTAGACCAATTCATATTCTTTCTTTAATAGTAAAGATCCAAAACGTTTTGTACTGGTCATACGATATTTTTTTAGAGCATTCATTAGTTTGAGATTTTTGGGAGTCATTATCGCTGATAGAGTGTAAGCCTCCACGGTACAATCAGAAATGTCACATTGGCCTTTATCGGCCCAATCAGAGATGTCACATTGGCCTTCATCGGCACAATCAGAGATGTCACATTGGCCTTCATCGGCACAATCAGAGATGTCACATTGGCCTTCATCGGCACAGAGATGTCACATTGGCCTTCATCGGCACAATCAGAGATGTCACATTGGCCTTCATTTACACAATCAGAGATATTACATTCGCCATCATCGGTAAAATCAGAGATGTTATATTGGCCCTCATAGGTCTAATCAGGTTTGTCAAAATCACCTAAATTGGCAAGGAGGTATTATATTATCTCTGGTGGTGTTATATATTGGTCCTCACTGGCACAATTAGCAGTGTCATATTGTCTACTATTGGAAAAATTAGAGGTTTTATATTAGCTCTCAGATGTCAGAGGCACTATATTAGCTCTCGGGTGCAAGAGGTGTCACATTTTTTCTCAATTTTCTAATTTTTCAAATTCTGAGCGAATATAATGTAAACTCTGAACATGTACAAAACTATGATTGGTTAAATAAAAATTTTAGTTTTGCACATGTTCAGACTTTACATTATATTCGAACTTACAATCCAACAGTTATTCATGGTATACCTAAATTAAATTCGCAACATACCTATTTACTGATATTTTATTCCGGTTGACAAACACGGACCGTTGTTATGGTTCATTTTAGTAAAGGATAAAGGACGCAGTGGGGAACTAGGGAAAAAATGGTTGACAAAACGTTTTGACATGTTGAAATAGGGCTGCTACCTGCGTGCACGGAAATGAAATATTGTTCGAATGATTTTTGAGTTTTCCAAAAGAAGAAATACCTATGTTATTTTGCCACCGTCTCCCCTTTGCACTTACCTGAAGGTTTGTGCAGAAATGTCCACGTATTTTTGGTACTTATATATTTTCCTGCTTGCGTAAGTAATCACGGGGAGTAAAATAACTGATATTGAGTACAGGATACTTATCTAAAATAATAAAAAAATAATGATGTTTAGTGGATACTAAACCTCACTATTTTTTTACACGCCCACGCCACGGAATAGATCTTCCTAATACGTATTATTTTAGGAACTGTACAAGCTCTAGAATGGGATCATATTATTAAATGTTTTTACAAATGTGATTACACACCTTAGTACCTGAATTGTATTTGTATGATTTATTTTCTAGCCTTTACTGTCTCACTGCTGGAAAAAAGTCTCCCAAGTCTTTCCAGATATTCTTCTTCCTATCTCAAATGCCTCGAGATCATACCGCCACCTCTACCTAGGCCGGCCTGGACGACGCTTTTCTTCTGCAGGATTCCATTGCTTTGTGAAGCCCTTCAATCTCTGTGTATGTGGCTAACGTAACCCGCACAATCCCGTTTGAGCCTTACAGCTTTTTTGTCCACGTTTAAAGTCCAAACTCCCGAACAGTACCATAAAACACTGAGTTTCTTGCCTTCTCCTCGGTAACGTCTAGATTAATAAGTTTGGAAAAAATATATTTTTATTATAAATTCATGCACAACATTATGAATATAGGATTTTTTAGTGAGACTAATTACTTATGTCGAAAAAAAAATTACAACATAAGATTTTTCGCTTGGTTTTTCCTACTCCTTTCAAACGGCTTTGATCTTTAGAAATATGTTTACTTAAAACAATTTCTAGTTAAGTGTTCTTCAGAATTTACGTAACATAAGTAAATCAATCAATATTTCGCAAAGAAAATGGTTTTAAAAGTCAGAAGGGGTCTATCCGGAAATAACTGCACAGATACTCGTACTGCCACCTAGGCAGCTAGGCTAGCAGCGTGTCATTTCATAGTCGGTATTCGACTTGACGAATGCTTATGACCGGACCCATTATAACCTATGGTGCTCAAACCTGGTAACTTACTGAACTACAAAAGTTTCGCCGTAGAGCAATGGAGCGTAACATTCTCGGTATAAAAAGAACAGACCGAAAAGTTAATTTATTAATTTAAAAACTTAAACAACCCTAATTTTAAATACGTTGTTCCCATCAAGCTTATTTAGCTGATCTTCTAAAATGATTTACAAATTGTATACATTTTACGCACTGGCAACTTTCAATCAATGTCACAGGCCCTTCTAGAAAGAATCAAGTTTGCAACAAATGACTATAAACTTGAATGCTTGACTGAATTTAGTGAATTTCTTCAAAAAGTTTTTGTCGTTAGTTTAATGAATTCAATGCTATGTATAAAAGGGAATGAGGGTGAATATTTTTTTATTGAGTGGGCAAGAAAAAACGAATTTGTTGATAAAGTTTTGTAACTACATTAATCCGTTTTGGTTTGTTGAGTAACAAGGAAAATACTGTATTAAATTGGGCTTGAAACATTTTATTTGGTCTGTTTTTGTTTTATTTGTTTTACTACTTTTTTTATTTTTATTTTTATTTTTTATAAACTAGCACTTGACTGCAATCCTACCTGATGGTAAGCAGTGATGCAATCGTTGATGGTAAAGCCCACTAGTTTATTAAGAGCCTATTCACTCTAGCCTTGAAGACGCCTCAATATAAATTGGACGGGAAAACCGCAGGAGGCAAATTGTTCCAGTCCCTCGATGTACGCGGTATAAACGACGAGGCAAAACGCTTAGTCCGGACAGTGGAAGTTTCAACAACGTAAGGGTTTTTTTTTTAACGTAGGTAAAATCATCCAATGATAAAACAACGTAAGGGTTTTTTTTTTTTTTATGGTAGGTAAAATCATCCAATGACAGATCCCGCCCTTGGGCGGAGCGGGAAATAGTGTCAGACTCGTACTGACTAAAAACCTACCCCGTTCCTTCGTTGCCTATAGTGCCGGGGCTGAGCCTTCCTCTCAGAAAACGGCCCTTGACCCCAGCAGGCTTCGACCCTGCCTGCCTGCAGTTAGCAGGCTGGGCCTCTACGGTTTGCTGACAGCTCCTTGAGGCGCGCGGGAACAGAACGCGCCGTCGACGACTTGGGCTTGGTCCGGCCGGTTACCGGACGATCGGACAGCGTGCTACCCATTGCACGCCGTCCGCAAGCCCGCGCCTACGGTGGCCGGAAATCGGGATCGGAATCCCGGCGGCGGCTGGGGCGAGCGCCCCGTTGCCTCTGCCTGATGCGGTCGGCCTCCTCCTTTGCTAGCATTACTGCTTCGCAGAAGGAGGCGACCGCCTGCCATCCCTCCTCACTACGGACCATGGCCTGAACCAAGGCCCGGCGAGAGAGATCGCTGCCGCCGATCACCCCCACGAGGACACGGCGATGCTCCGCCCAGGCGGGGCACACCTCTACAGTGTGCTCCACCGTGTCCTCCGGGTGTTCCGCACAGTGGCGACACCCGGGCGAATCCTCCGCACGAATCCGGAACAGGTACTTAGCGAACTTTCCGTGTTCTGTAAGTACCTGCGTCGTGCGGAAGCTGAGAGCACCGTGAGGTCTTTCCAGCCACGCCTCAAAGATGGGCCTTATTGCCCCAATTGTGGCGCGCCCCGAACGAGGTTGCGATAGTCGCTGACGCCATTTTGCCATGAGATCCCGCCGGAGCTCTGTCCGCCATGCCTCGACTTGTCGTGGCAGCGGAATTTCGCCCCGGCGTTGCATCTCCATGCGCTTGTCGTGCATGTGTGCAAGGACTGTTGCCTCCAGATCCCATGGCGGTTGGCCAGCAAGGAGGGTCGCCGCCTCGCGGGAAATCGTTCGGTACCCTCGCACCATGCGTATTGCCATGACCCTCTGGCACGCATTCAGCTGGGCCCTCGGTTGCTGTTGCAACGTCGGTGCCCACACCGGAGCCCCGTAGAGGGCCATGGACCGAACGATTCCCGCGTAGAGCTTCCGGCAGGAGGCGTCTGGTCCCCTGAGGTTGGGCAGGAGCCGCCCGAGAGCAGCCCCAGTCCGATTCAGTTTGGGAGCCAGACGTCGGAAGTGCTCCTTGAAGTTCCACCAGCTGTCGAGGACGAGTCCCAGGTACTTCATCGTCGACCCGACGCTGATGTGAACCCCTCCTACCGTTAGCTGGGAACCCGGTGGTGGCGCACCCCGAGGGCCGTGAAAGCACATGGCCTCGGACTTGTGCAGTGCCACCTCGAGTCCCAACTGCTGGATCCTTTCAACCACTATCGCAACCCCGCGTGTCGCTAGCTCGACCGCCGTCCGGTACGACTCTCCCCGCGCTAGGACCAACGTGTCGTCCGCGTAGCAGACCACGCTGACCCCGTCGGGGAAGTCGCCGCGCAGCACGTAGTCGTACCCGATGTTCCACAAGGGTGGTCCTAGTACCGATCCCTGCGGAACACCGCACGACATCTCTCGACGTTTCCACTCTCCCTGGTGACCGGGGTAGATAATATACCTCTCCGAAAGGTAGGCCTCGATCACACGACAGAGGTAGTCGGGCACCCGGTGGTACCGGAGTGCCGTTCCAATGCTACTCCAGGGCAGGGAATTAAAAGCGTTGGCAATGTCCAAGGACACTGCCACGACACACCTGCCCCGGGACACCGCATCCCCCGTCGTGAGGGCTCGCACGCGCATGATGGCGTCCACCGTGGAGCGCATCCTGCGAAAGCCGAACTGTCCGTCCGAAAGGTCCGGCCCCACCCGTGATAGGCGCGCGACGAGGCGGTTTGCAATGACTCTTTCAAAGAGCTTGCCCACCTCGTCGAGCAGCACAATGGGCCGGTACGCGGACGGAGAGTCTGCAGGGCGCCCCGGCTTCGCAATGAGGACCAGTTTTCCCGTCTTCCAGCGAAGTGGGAACTGGCCCCTCTCCAAGCATGCGCTAAAGAGCCCCCTCAATCGAGGCCCGAGAGCCTCCATGGCCAGGACCCAGGCTTTTCCAGGCAGGCCGTCAGGTCCTGGGGCGGTATTCTTGGCACTCAGCCGTTGTACCGCCACTCTCATCTCTACCTCGGTCACCTCTGGAACATCGTCGTCGTCGTGGTCCGCGTCAGGTACTGCCGGTGGTGGCGGAGCCATGGGCGGGGGGGAGTGTACCCCCCGCGTAGGGAACAGAGTGCCGACCACACCCTCCACGAGCTCGGGCCGGAGACTCTGAGTCAGCGGGGGAGCCCATGGGCGGAGTTTCTCCCGCACCATCTTGTATGGGCGTCCCCACGGGTCTGCATTCAGAGACCCCAGCCAGACGTTGCGGGCCTCCAGTTTGGCCCGCTTAATCTCCGCTCGGAGGGTGCGCTTCGCCACCCTGTAACCCTCGTATAGCTCCGCCTCTATAGCATCCGCATCCGGCGGGCGGTTGCGGCGCCTGCAGTACCTGGCGTACCGGCGCCGCGCGTGATTGCATGCATTGCGCAATGCCGCAATCTCCGGCGACCACCAGTACACCTGGCGCTTGGCACGTCCTGGACGGACTCGGGGCATTGCCGCGTCGCAAATTTGCGACATGCCCTCCCGGAACCACTCTGCCTCGACGTCGATGTCGACAGGCCTGTCCGGTGCTTGCACCCAGGCCTGTACCGTCGCGGCTTCCAGGAGGAACTCCCGGTCCATCTGCCTCAGCGACCACCGCGGACCACAAGGGCTCTGCCGGACCGGCGCGGTCGAGGTTTGGGCGGAGACGTCAAACCGGATGTACCGGTGGTCTGAGAACGTCTCCACCCCCTCCATAACGCGCCAGTCAACGACACGTGGCGCCAGACCAGGGCTGGCGAACGATAGGTCTACCACTGATTCGCCCCGCATCCGCACACACGTGGAGACAGAGCCCCGGTTTAGGACGACCAGGCCGGACTCCTCAGCCCAGGCCTCTACCGACCGACCCCGCCCGTTCGTGTACCGGGAACCCCAAGCCTCGTTCCAGGCATTGAAGTCCCCGCAAACGACCACGGGGAGGTCCCTAAACCCAACGACGACGTTTTTCAGCTCCATCAGGGAGATTTGGAGATCGCCGAGAGATCTGTTCGGGGACAGGTAGACGCCTACCACTGCAATGTCCCCGAACCGTGCTGCCACGCAACCCCGTCCCCTCGTGATGCGCTCTAGGGGCGGGGTACCGGCGGCGGTCGATCTAATTAAAGTCACCAAGCCGTCCAGGTCCTGAACCCAGTCTCCACTGGGCAGGACGTAATACGGCTCGGAGACTACAGCGATGTTGATCGACCACTGCGCCATGCTCTGGAGCAACAGATCCTGAGCAGGGGCGCAGTGGTTGATGTTCGCCTGGAGGAGACGTAATGGTGCCGTTATTGACAGTCCATTACAGTCTCCTCCGGAGCCCTCCTTAACTGCCGCGGCGGTTGAGGCAGCGATAGCGGCGGCGGCCACAGAGGTGGCTGCGGCGGTGAGGACGTTCCCGGGGATGTGCCGGACCCTAGCCTTGACCTTGGTGGGGGGGTCGCAGGATCTGCTCCCAGCCTGATGGTCAGCCGACTTGCCGGCCGCCGCACATGCGTAGCAAAAACAACGTAAGGGTGGATATTCGCCGTACGCCGGGTTGTTCGAAGGTAGAAAGGAGATGGCGGTATCAAGTCATGTAATTCCCGCGCACACTCTCCAAAATGCATCCTGTAAAACACCGAAAGGCTGGTTACTCTACGCCTGTGCTCGAGGCTTTGTAGATTAGACATAACCAAGTCCCCTACTACTCATAACAAAGCATAATAATGTAAATGAATTGAGCTGGTTAGATCTGTCAGATTTCAACTGAGTTGAAGGTCAAAACAACTACTGTGTGTACCTTGAATACAACCAAAAATTCGATCACGTTGAAAAAGACGAGATGAACTAAACAAACCAAACGACTAGTGGTCCACAACATAAAGGACAGTGACACATACATATCTATTTATGGAAGAATGGCGACAGCTACTATCACAACCCTGTACTGGGCACGCCACAATCATGGTGGTAAGTCCTCTCTTTGAGGAGTGGCTGGAAAGACAACTGAGCGTCCTCACCGAACATGGTAAGTAAATTTGAGGATTTCCTGGACTGGATTCGAGCAGAAGCAACGCCCGGGTGTCATCATTGTATGGACCACCCGGACGACATGGTGGAGCATATGGTAGAGGTATCCTTGGGCAGAGCACCGCGCCGTGTCCTCGTGGGGGCGATCGACGGCAGTGATCTCTCACGACCGGAGCAAGGAGAAGTGGCAGGCGTCGCCTACTTTTGCGAAGCAGTAATGCTCAAAGGAAACGGCTACACGCGCGAGAGATATATATCGCCAGTCAATATTAAATGAATATACATTATCCACTTTCTCCACACACATAAATAAACCAGGTCATTCTACCAAAAATGCCAGAGCCCCTAAACTAAAGCAATCACCTTTCAATGCAAAATACCGCTCATATTTGAAACTTCTACAAAAACCGTGTAATTACTGTCACTGAACATGTAGCCCTCGGCTTTTGGCGAAAATTGTATGGAAAAAATGTCGGTCGGGAAACGGCGAGTCACGATCCCGGCCACCTTACTGAACGCTCGTAAATTACGGTAAAAATTGGTAAAAAAATATCCCTGCAGCATTAATATGAGCCGGTATATGCTCCGGGCGTCGGCGTACTTGTTGCAAAATATTGCCGGATTTTATTACTGTATGTGGGAAAACTCAGAATAAATTGATGAATTCGGTTTGGATTGCACTTTCCGATAGCTTTTTTACGAATGTTTTTGGTAGTGAATAAGGTTTTTAATTTTGGAAGTGTATTAAAAGAGTCTTTTTAACAGAAAGTAATTTTGCTTGTGTGACGTAGTGTAAACAAAGCAAAGGCTCAGACTTTACACTCATTTTGCTTACCTTTTCACTATGTCAAAATATCTCAACGTATAGAAATTAAATTATGGTACGTTTATAATAATTAAATCTATTTCTATATAAAACTTAATAGGTATATATACAAATTAAAAATAATAATAAGTACAAACGGGTAGAAAAAGAATTTATTGGGCATCAAAAAATTCATCCACATCGATATCAATGAGAAAAGTGCCCAGAACGCTGGCAGCTTGCCACGTTGGATGGTAATGCTGATTCGTTGACCGAAGAAAAGCCCAGCCCTCTGGTCACGCGAAGAGTCGACCAGCTGTTTGCTGATGTCACGAACAACTCGATGAGCGCTCGGACCCCATAGCCCTAGTATTTCAACCCCAAATGTGGTACGTTTATGGATGTGACCATAATAGTAACTGTAGTGGGTTCCAATACACACACAGCTTTTGAGCAATATTGACTTATTCTTGATCCATCCACAATAAATCGAATACGACCGAAGACAAGAAATTCTCTCATTAAAACAGGTTCACTTAAATTCTACGCAACTTTACCTTAAAGAGGACCGCAGAGTCTGAGGTATATTTTACAAGTAATTTTTACTATTATTTTGGACATTGTTTCAATATTTGCATAAAAATTCTACTAAAATTCTAGTGTATTGGAATTCTAAGTGTAATGAGCTAGTTTTATAAATTATGTATTGCTACTATTTAACAACACAGGGGTACGTGTGTTGATATAGCCCTAAGAAATATCAAATTGAAGTTGAAGTAGAAGGCTGAGTTCCAGCAGCGGGAACATTATAAGACTGATGCTATGCTATTACGACAAGCCACAAATTACTACGCCATTTACTATCAACCCAGATGAAAGCAAACTTTACTTATAACGTGTCTATATTATACATTTGAACCCTAGGCTACAACATCACTCACAGATCGCTTAGGTACAGGCCAATCGACCACGATCATTCGCCTTATAAGCCGATAAAACGTTTCCACCAAGCCTCATTGTTACCGGTAATGCTGATAAAGTACGGTAAATTACCGTAAGGTTAGTGCTATACAGTTATTGTGTAGATGAACCTTGATTTTACGAGGTGCCCGTGGGGTCAGAAGTAAATGGAACACTGGAAGATGAGGTACGAAGCTTGGGATATGGTATTTTCTGGAGATCAAGATTTTATCATCGTTTTTCAGAAGACGGAATTGTCGAGGCTGAATTATCTTTTACTGAAGTTTTAAAGTGTGATGTTACTTAAATTTTGATATACAAGGTTTTTTTTTATGGCAGATAAAATCATCCAATGACAAATCCCACCCTTGGGCGGAGCGGGAAGTAGTGTCAGACTCTTACTGACTAAAAACCTACCCCATTCCTTCGTAGCCTATCGTGCTAGGGCTGGGTATTTCTTTCGGAAGTTAACCCATGACCCCAGTAGGCTTCGACCTTGCCTGCCTGTAGCTAGCAGGCTGGGCCTCTTCGGTGTGCTGACAGCTACTTGAGGCGCGCGGGAACAGATCGCGCCGTCGACGAAAATTACGACCTTGTATATCATTGCGGAGGATTCGCCCGGGTGTCGCCGCTGTGCGGAACACCCAGAGGACACGGTGGAGCATACTGTAGAAGTGTGCCCCGCCTGGGCGAAGCATCCCCGTGTCCTTGTGGGGGCGATCGGCGGCAGCGATCTCTCTAGCCGAGCCTTGGTTCCGGCCATGGTCCGGAGTGAGGAGAGATGGCAGGTGGTCGCCCCCTTCTGCGAAGCAGTAACGCTAGCAAAGGAGAAGGCCGACCGCATCAGGCAGAGGCAACGGGGCGCTCGCCCCAGCCGCCGTCGGGATTCTGATCCCGATTTCCGGCCACCGTAGGCGCGGGCTTCCCGACGGCGTACAATGGGTAACACGCTGTCCGATTTTCCGGTAACCGACCGGACCGAGCCCAAGTCGCGCGCCAAGTCAGTACGGCGCGTACTGTTCCCGCGCGCCTCAAGGAACTGACAGCAAAACAGGAGGCCCAGCCTGCTTGAGTCATGGGTCAGCTTCCGAAAGGAATACCTGGCACCGGCACGATAGGCAATGAGGGAACGGGGTAGGTTTTTAGTCAGTAAGAGTCTGACACTACTTCCCGCTCCGTCCAAGGGCGGGATTTGTCATTGGATGATTTTACCTACCATAAAAAAAGCCCTAATAAATTAGCAATCTTATTTACGCAGCAAAATATAAGGAAATGATAATGGCTTGTCCGTTTTTGCTGGCTCCGGTGAAATGTCAAGTGAAAGTGGACAGTGACGAGTGTACCGGTGAGAATGTCTACGCTCTCATCAAGGAACTAGACAGAATTGTAGTTTTTGCCACAATAGAAAGCTGGCTTTGAGAACTTTAGTGCTGTTCTTTCAATGACCAGTCGTAACTCGTAGTTCATGACAGAAAATACATGGGCCTGGAGGTTTCTAATTTGGAATATACATATCTATTGCCCTATTTACGGTCAATCTATTATAAACAATGAAAGAAAAATGTTTATTTTTGTCATAGTACTGTTGGATCACTAATTCAACATCACTGACTTTATCCACACAGTACTTTTATTTCCTTGACTTGCCCTTTCTAAAATCGACAACCGACTACTCTCGTGGGTGTGAACACCCGCTATTAATAAAAGTGAGGACCGGATCTACCGCCATCTTGGCAGAAACAGTTAACTATTTATTCAAGTCAGTGTATGTATAAAAACAACCAGAAAAATCCTTACAAAAATATAAATGTCTGAAACATTTGATTTAATGTCACATAAAGTTCGAGAATTATTTATTGCACCACTTTAAATGTAAAATCGTCATTTGACAAAACGAATATCAAAACTAACGCCATCTAGACGACAGTTATTTCTAAATTTAAAATATCAGCTGTCACACACGACAACAAGTGTCATTGTCATTTGAAAACCTTATCCAAACAATAAGATTCCAACAGTACTCATTATAAACAAAAAAAAATATGTTGTTTTTGTCACAGTACTCATTATAAACATAAAACTAACAAAAAAAAAAATGGATCAAAAATATGAGTGAAGCCAAAAAGACACCTACCTCTCATATTTAAAAAAAAAATTGTATCGCTAGTGTGCTGGTAGGGCCCGCTGCGATGCCATGGACAAACTTATGGAACATGAAATAGAAAAAATAAACGGATCACAAATTAAAGATCCACCTTTTCGCACTGGGCTCAAGTGGTAGATTATTTCCTCCTCTCCTAGAAGGAGGGAGGTCAGAGTTTCAGCAGTGGGAACATTATAAGGTTGACTATGCTATGCTATGAAAAAGTAACAGATATTATTAGACATTTATTATCTTCTGTTGAAATATCTTTACCATAGCCTAGACTACTAGCCAAGTTTATTACGGCTAAGGTGACCACCAAAGACCATAATGTCATGGACAGAAATATTGTGTGTATGTCGTTTAACTGCACTTTAGGTACCTACTACCAATTGATAGCTGGCCTTCTGTTAAAGATCAAGTTCAGGGGTCTTACCTTAACATGTTAAAATATCAAGCGTGTGAGTTAAAAACCTATGAAAACAGTTCATATCCCGAATAGAGTTACGAAGATATTTCCGAATCTAAAAAAGCTTTCTTTTGTGATGTTAATATTAATTTGCAGTAATCAGATTTATTCCTATGTACTTCTATGTCAAAGGTATGTTTTTTTTGGACATAAACGGCAGTCTTTTTTGACGTTAACTGTTTGAATTTTTCACAGCAGCAAAGGACTTCAGACCTGAGTATAATATAGTGTTAATTTCAACTCTATATTTCCACGCGTTTCCGAGATAAAAAAAACTTAACAGACAGACATACAGAAGGACAGGTACAGAGCCTTGTAAAAGAAAAAGTGTGAAAGAAGTTATGAAGGCACTACCAGCTGTCATTACTGTACTGATCCATCTATCAAACGTGATGATTATGGTGATATAATTTCCCTCTCAATTTAAAAAAAAAACCATATTTAAACCATGCCCTTTTTATCCAGAATAATTCCATAGCAAAAGCCTGATCTCTTTTACAAATTATTTCATATAAAACAGTCGTTAAAATGGCAAATTGGCCACACAACCGACACTTTCATATCATTAGTTATATTAAAGGCTTCAACCGCAATATTAAAATGTTTTCTGGTTGTTTTACGGTGTTAAAATATTTAACGTTTTTGCTTGTTTTTGTATGATTGTTATATACGACATGTGTAATTATTATAAAAATTCTACGTAAAAATCAGGCGTATCGGTCTAATGTAATTCTAGCTTTACTCTGTGCCATGTCTAAAGGATAATTAAAAAACTGCAATGCGGATTGTTTCAAAGAGTCACGGCGGCCCTGGGCAAGGCAAAGGGCAAGTGGAGATAAACCAGTTTTAGTCAGCAAAAGTCTAGTTGCTCCCTCTCGCTCCACGCAGAGCGGGAACAACCCCCTAGCCAAGTTATGATCGTTTCGTTAACGTCGAACGCTTTGATTTGGCCACACCTCCAATTCCTTTGTTCTGACGTCATCTCAACGCTCAGTCACGTGATCAGAACAAAACAATTAGAGGTATGGCCAATTCCAAGCGTTCGACGTTAACGAAACGATCATAGGCAGTTATTTGATGATTTTCTACCTCAGACAAAAATCACAAGCTAATTCAAATAGTACAGTGAATGCCTGTTGCCATAAAAGTATATTGCGAACTATATTTCAAAATAACATTGGTGTGAGTCATTTATATTGTCTGAGGTTTATATGAAAATACTTTCTAAATAATTTTCATAATATTAATGCATGGATTCTATACAATGGTGCTATATTCAAGTGTTCGGATGCTTTATGAGATAACGCCCATGTCATAACGAACCGATGTGATGTGAGCGATGCCTTATAACCATAGGGACCATCAGCAAAAACAGCCCCAAGTACTTTCATGCTTTAATATTTTTTTTTTATTTCGAGAATTTGTTTAAAAAAAAAAAATTGACTTAAGCTTACATGGGAACTTATAAAATGTCAGAAGCTAGTGCACGTTTCCAATTGTTTTTTTTATGGAAAATAACCGGCTAAATAAGAAATAAACAATACAGAGAAACACCGACTTCCGAAATTAAAGGTATTTTGACCCTTTCAGTGTATTTTTTTAGTGAAGTCTGTAATTTTTTTTTAAATGTTGTTTTTTTTATTTGTTGTTCTTATTCAAGGCAAGTCGTACTGCCGCGGGAAAACAACCACTAAAATTTTTCACAAATACCAGCAAATATCTCAGTTAACGTATGTATAATTAAATTTCCCATTAGACCTAGATCATTTTCTACAGATTTTTCAGCAGAAATTGTTTTTTTTTTCATTATTCTGCCAACTTTGGTAAAAATCGGGTAAACTGAACTCATGAATTAATTTAAATTTTTAATAGTGCTAGTTTTTGTTTGCAGTGTTTATCATTTTGACCACGTTTTTCTTTTACGCGGTAAATTGATATTCATCCTTCGCAAACACGATGGATGAATATTATGATTGAATTAATTATAACTTAACATGCATTGAATAAAAATTAAATTTGCCTTTTAATATAAGTGAGGGCACAGAAAACTGCACATAATTTGCAAAAAAAAAAGACGAATAAAACACAGCTTAAAAAACAAGATGTGTACTGTATGGGATAATTGTTATTAATATAACATTTTTGACATGATTTTGTTTAACATAATTAAGTAGTGATGTGAGAAAATAACCTTACCACGGACATGCAATATATTTTTCAGTGAAGTTTATTCGTTTTTTAGATGTCACATAATTATAACATATGGGGATAATTAATGTTATACTTAACTATAGCGCTGTTTCTGAAAACCTCCTCGTATCGTATTCATCATAATTGACGGTCGTGATGTTCTTGTTGGATTAGTTTCTTACTAATGGTGTT
Source organism: Leucania comma (assembly GCA_958295575.1). Classification (NCBI taxonomy): domain Eukaryota; kingdom Metazoa; phylum Arthropoda; class Insecta; order Lepidoptera; family Noctuidae; genus Leucania; species Leucania comma. The sequence goes on along the minus strand of OY282467.1, from coordinate 21,363,146 downwards.
TTGCAATATATTTGACGCCATGTGCGAGGTGAAATTGAGAGTCCAAAAAAAAAAAGTGTTGAGTGAACCTGATCTGCTCATTTTTTTGGGCTGAGGCCTTTTGGTCTTGTGGCATCAACAATGCCAAAAAAAAAACAGACATCTGTATATTTATTGATAAACATTTTTTTATATATATATAATTATATTAATAAACATTTAGAAACTTTTAAAATATAAATTTTTTTAATAACCCTTTCTGCTAACCGTACCTGAGGTCGTCACTTGTCCGTGCAGCGATCCATTTTTTTTCTTTTTCGCCCATTAGTTTCTTAATTAATATCCCAAGCTTGGCATGTTGAGGGTCCCGGGTTCGAATCAATCATAATTATTTGTTATAAAATATTTATCATTATTTTACTAATAGATTTACCGCGGTTATTTTTTAATGGAAGACGTACTGTATGATGACTAAGGTGCTTGTCATGTTACATTTGCTACAAGTCAATAGATAAAAAGGAGATAAGGGGTGAGATGAAAGTGTTTCTGGTAATTGGGACTCTAATTGGTGCTGCAGCAATTAGCTCAATCATTAGGCCGAACAGAATAATAATATAAAATTATCGTATGCCTAGTTTTTCGAATCTGTTGAAATCTATATACATTTGGTTAGACTGAAATTATCAGTTAACCTTTTGATTACCGTAATTAGAGACACAATAGAAAGACAATAGGTGTGCGGACGCCGGTGTCCTCTTGGGGATTCACAGTTATATTTATATCAGCTGGTGGAATGTTCGAACAAATGTGTCTTTTAATCAGTGCCTAGACATCTGACAGTCACTCTTGCTATCTACCTACCTATCTCAAAAATAAAAAAATAAACAACGGATTTCTACCATCAGCTGGCAAGCATCGCTGGCTTGCGGACAGCGAATGATTAGCTCGCCGTCAAACCTAGGTCGATGGCGTATTGTGTTCCATACGCCTTAAGGAGATGTCAACAAGATTGACGAAGCCAGTCAAAACCTATCCCTGCCAGCAGGGCTAGCCAAGTTATGACCATTTCGTGTCGAGTCTCTTTCTAAAATCGATACGCCTAAGTGACGCGTAAGTATCATAAAACTACAGAATGTAGCTATGAACATTATAGAAACGATTATATTTAATTCTATAATTTGGAACGATGTGAACTTTGCTACGAATTTAGTTGAGATGATATCATTCTCATATAAATTACTTGATTAGTTTTCTACAAGCGTTAACGATTGTAGATTATCAACTTGGCTAAGCCTGCTGGGCTGCGAATTATTTGAAAAATTACCGTGGCCCTCGCAACAAAAAAAGTAACTGATTGAACGTTGTAGGATTTAGTCAGTAAAAGTTTAACATTCCTTACAAAGAGAGGCAGAAAAAAGAAAAAAAAAAATGGCCAATTAACAAAATAGTAAAAAAGCTAACATTATCCGCTTATTTCAATACCTAGTTCAAGATACAAGGAAAAATAATGATTAATTAAAACTTAACCCAGGATCAATCTTTGTAAGAATTTAAAATGAATAATGAATTTTACCACTATGATTCACGTTACTTAGATTAGCCATTACCAATAAACTGTCAAGTGAAATCATTCATCAAAATGCCGACAGCTGACAGTTCTCAGGATAGCTAATAAAACTATGCACGATAATTAATACAGAATCAAGTAAAAGCTTACGTCATGTTCTGAGAATCACTTGATGACTGGTCGCGATCCAATCTTCTTTAATATCAAGCTCATTTGCGTGTGTAAGATATGCGTTCAGAGCTGGTGAGCTAAATCAATCAATCAAACTGATATCTATACTCAATCTGTTTAAGTACTTAACTAAACGTAAACAATCTTGATATGTCTTTTTATATTAAAAATATCGTATTAAAGTCATACAAAGATTAATTAAACCTTACATCAGTTTAGGTAAATAATTAATTGTAAACATTTTTAAGACACCCTTGCGCCATCACATGTTCCTAGTTTGGCAGGTTGTGCCGGCGCTGCCGCTGCGGCTGCTGAGACCCTTAAACGGCGCAAATACTGTAACCTTATTGGTAATTACAGTTTTGAGCCGTTTGGGGTTGAAACGCTTGGGTCATGGGGTCCGAGTGCGCGTCTCCTTTTTAAGGAAATTTCACGCCGTCTGATCGACACTTTGCGTGACCAGAGGGCTGGCTCGTTCTTCGCCCAAAGAATTAGCATTGCCATTCAACGTGGCAATGCTGCCAGTCTTCTGGGTACATTTCCGGATGACAGCGATGTGAAGGAGTACATCGACGCCTGAGTGTACTGTGTTTTTGTATTATATGTACATAGGTAGGTTTTAGTATAATTAGTTTAGTTAATATTTAAGGTTTTGTACATGTGTAGATATAATTTAATTAGTTATTTATGTATTTTTAAACTTAATAAAATTACCAAAGCCGTTTTTTAAGATAAAAGACATGTGCAGACTGTTTACATTTAGTTAAGTGCCTAAACAAATGGAATATAATGATGCAGTTATTTGCTGGCATTCATGCTGATTAGTAATAAATGATGTTCAACCATTTTATTTCGTTCTAAAATAACATTTTTTTTTATTTATATAAACTAGTGCTTGACAGACCGAATTCTAAATAATTGATGGTTCACAATTTACTTGTATTTTTTCATTTTTATTTTTATGTTTACTACGTCAGAACTCTGTCGTTTATGAACCGATTTGCAATTTCTTTTTTCTTCTAAGGATATGGTTCCAAACTGGTCCTTTTTTTCAAAATGCAGTTAAGATGATGGAATCCATTAAGGAATCGATGGAACTTCTCAAATATTATAGGCAACTATGTAGTGATTTTGGCATTTTCATCCAGAACGTGAGTATTTTCAGTCAAAAAGTAACATCTGATGGAGTGAAACTGATGAAGAAGATCAGAAATGGGCAACGGAACTTCACACTCATATAGATATCACAATGAAAATAGTAAAGCGACTACGACAATAAAAAAACAATGATTCAGAATAGGTAGTTATGTTGAAAATGGTATTTTCGAAGTGATCTGATAATGATGATGATGGAGCCGCAAGGTAGGCACTAGAAGTCCGTAATTAATCAATGTATCCTAGCCGTGTTTGGGCTTATTAGTTGTCATGAGATGCATTTTAGCTATAAGGTGCTATCTAACTGATCTGATGCTGGAGCCGGAAGGTAAAATGTAGACACGGGAACTTAATAAAACAACATATCTTATTAAAGTTTTCGTGTTAATTTGAATTATCATAAAAAATAGGTACTTACTCCGACTTCACAACAAAAAAAAAACACTAAAACGATCAAAATAACTTTAATTGCGGAAGTCGGTTTTGAATAAGTCGATATTCTCTTTACAATTTGCCTCTTCCTCAGGCTTTCCGCCACCTTCTTCGGTCGCACTACCTTGCTGGTAGAACCTAGATGAGATTAGCACAAGAAAAGAGAGACCTACCTAGCAGTGGGCTGTAGATGATAACGATGATGAATGCAAAATACAAGTCAACTAACTGTTTTTATTATTATTATAAATTTTTGCTAAGTCCGACCACCGAAGCCGCGGGCTTGCGGACGGCGAGCAATGGGTAGTTAGCCGTCCGACCGTCCGGTAACCATCTGGACCAAGCCCAAATCGTCAACAGCGCTTATAGTTCCATGAGCGCCTCAAGAAGTTATCGGTAGCAGGGTCGAAGCCTACTGGGGCCAAGGATCGAATTCTGGAAAGAAGGTTTGGCCTCGGTATGAAAAGCAAAGAAGGAACAGGAGTTGGTTTTTAGACAGTGAAAGTCTGACACTATCTCCCGCTCCGCTCAAGGGCGCGGAGATGTCATTGGATTTCCCACCGAAAAAAAAACGCTATCAGGCAACAGTAAACATTGAGAAAAAACTTTGCTCATTTCATCAAGTTTCATTTTGCAAATACCATTTAGTAATTACGGAAACATGTCAGGAACTGACTTAGCATAATTTATGAAGGAAGCTTATTTCAAACCACTAGCAGAGCCTAACATCAAGGCACTTGTTGGTTTATTTGCCTTTGCGCATCGCGCTTCGTCTCGACTTTAAAATACAGCATGGACGATCATAATCTTTGATTCACGATGCACATTATTCCAGCTAGATGCAGACTGATGCTGCTAATTGTGTCTTCATCATATAGATACTTGTTCTAGATAGATACTTTTGGCACGAGACATGCACATACATTTAACCTGTTGAATACCGTAATTAGAGACACAATAGAAAGACAATAGGTGTGCGGACGCCGGCGTCCTCTTGGGAAATAATGAATTAAACCTAAGGACGAGTTGACACTAGTTGATTTCCAAAGCGAAACAGCCTCTTCAGGCTTTTTTATGATGTCTATGTAAGTTTGGAAAGTAAGTTTTACAGAAATTATTACACTACACTGTAATTAATGACAAAATAAAAACTTCTTAATCAACTGATCATTATTAAGATCGATTTTGTTATTCCCATATTTTGAACCCCCGAATTTAGGCACGTCTTAATTATGGCGGTAAGTCCCCTCTTTGAGGCGTAGCTGGAAAGTCCTCACGGTGTCTTCACCTTACACATTACGCAGGTTCTTACCGGACATGGCAAGTTTGTGAAGTTCCTGTTCCGAATTCGTGTGGAACCGACGCCCGGGAATGTCACCACTGTGTGCACCGCCCGGAGGACACAGTGGAGCACACGGTCGAGCTGTGAAGGCGATCGGCAGCAGCGATCTCTCACGCCGTCCCTGGTACAGGCCATGGTCCGAAGCGAGGAGGAGTGGTATGTGGTCGCCTCCTTCTGCGAGGCAGTAATGCTAGCAAAGGAGGAGCCACTGTAGGGATTCCGTTTTCGATCCTGATTTTTAAGCCAACGTAGGCGCGGGCTTGCGGACGGCGAGCAATGGGTAGCTCGCTGACTAATCGTCCGGTAACCATCGTCGACGGCGAGTACTGTTGCTGCGTGGCTCAAGGAGTTGTCAGCAAACTGTAGGACCAACCTGTTAGCAAGCAGTCAGGGTCGAAGCCTACTGGGGTCAAGGGTCTTTTTCTGAAAAGAAAGCTCGGACCTGGTATGAAAGGAATAAAGGAACGTGGTGGGGTTTTTAGTCAGTAAGAGTCTGACACTATTGGATGATTGTGATGATGTATTTTGGATGATTTTACCTACCACAAAAAAACCCCAAAAGCTTTGCACTGAAATCGCTTGGCAGTATACTTTGGCACAGTCTGGTCTAATAACAAAAAATCATCATCATCAGCCTTTTAATTTTCCCACTGCTGGGACACAGGCCTCTTCTCTAAGAGAGGGAATGAGCCGTAATCCACCACGTGGGCCCACTACGGGTTGATGAATGTCACATGTCTTCGAATTTTTAGTTCTAAAACATGCCGGTTTCCTCACGATGTTTTCCTTCACCGTTTTAAGAGCAGTGGTGATGAAATAAATTACACAAAGTAATGTGCCTGGCCAGGTTTGAACCCGAAGCCTACAACTCCGACCTACAACCCCGACTTACAATTTAGTCGGGGCTATTATTACTCAGCCACCACTACTCTCTAATAAAAAAGCTGTCATTTAATTTGATGACTCGAGATGTAAATATAACATTCCTCTAAATTTAAAGTTATGTCCTCTACATTACTTGAAATGTAAAAATTAAAGGGTAAAAATTTGCTCAGCCTTTACATTCGCTCAACTCCTTGAAATCTGCTTACTAAAAACCAAGCCATGTGAAACCAGTCTAAATTAGATGACATAAGCTTGCGTGAGCACTAAGTGCATGCAGTCAACTGATTGAAGAGGTTTTAAGCACAGTCGATGACTTGTAACTCGTCTCAATTAATCGTGATATTGTAACATGACGTGTTAATGCATCTTTATGGAGTTAATTGATTGAGCTGCGGGATTGTACCTATAACTTTAATTGTACGTAAGCTTTCTTTAATGTATATTTTTAGTTTGTAATTTGTTAGAGTATTTATGCATTACTAGCATCTGCCATCGGCTACGCACGTGTGAAAGTCGGTTTTTTCATGCAAACTTCCAACCCGTTTTACCCCCTTAGGGATAGTTTCGTAAAATCCGTTCTTAGCGGATGTCTACACCCTATAAGGAACATACCTGCATTTTAAGTTTGTAGGTGTTATAGTTTCTGAAATTTTGTGATTATACAGTGAGTGGTATTCCGCTTTTATCTAGATAGATATTTTATTATTTTTTTGCATTATTTTGTTGTACACTGACTGCCGTAATTTTTTTTTTTTTAATTCATTCCTTCCAAAGGCTGTCTGGAAGAAATTGCCCTGTGCGATAATACCGCCTATTATACACTTAATAATAATAATAAATATTTGAAGGGCCTCTGCGAGTTGGTTTCGGCTCCTCGTACGCCTTCCAAAGGTCCAGAACCTCAAGGTCCTGAGATAAATAAATTAACAATAACAAATAAATGTATGAAAATAATAATAATAATTGTTTGAAAGAGCCATCGCAGCTTATGAAACCACAGGGCAACTAAAGGAAAGCTCCCACTCTCCTTCTCTCTTTACCCAGAACGACAAAGACATGATGTACAATTTTAATTGGCTTATAGAAATTTTTGAAAAATTGTGTAAAAAAATATTATTATTTTCCACCTAAAAAAAAGTATCGATAAAAATTAATAGTACCTATTCAGAATATTTTCTCATATTTTTTAAATATAAAGACCGCTTCATATTAAGACTACTTTATAAGACTTACCTAGTCTATGGGCATACTTGTAAAAAAAGTTTTTTTTTTCCTGGAATTCTTCCATACTTGAACAACACATTTACTATTGTCATTTTAAACAATATTGCCTATCTCGATTCTGTGAAATTCTATTTTTTCTTTAGATCTTTGTTAGCACATTTATGTGTACTTATTCCACTGCCGAGAATAAAAAACCACCCATTATTATTTTAGTTAGTTGTTGTCTGACATATCTGTGGTTGTTTTACTTTTATATTATTGATAGGTTCACTCTTGCACACTAGGTATCTCTGGATTATCAGACTTTTACTGATCCACCCATATTCCTTCTATTTCCTTTTGAATTCTCTAGTGCCATGTTAACCGGCGATGGTAACTCTTTCAATCGTTCCCATCAGCCTAGGTCCTTCTAGGCCCCTAAAGTTTTGCTGTAATTTCTATAGGTGCACGTGGAACATAACTCGTTGCCGACACGGGCCAGACCTTACCCGAGTTACGGCGAGCTACCTATTGCTTCTCGTCTGCAAGTCCGCGCTTGCGGTGGCCGTAGTTCCTCATTATGACTTCGACGATTTTGACCGACGTCCGGGACGTCTCCTTCGGCTGTAAAGCTTGTTTGAAAAAATGGCTTATCGAGCAAGCTTTTTATTCTTTTGGCGAATTTAAGATTTAATTTAATTTAACTTTGACGTGAATATTAATTTGGATTGAAGATTATTATGACTTTTTTTATTAGTTATGTAAATTTTAATTTGTGATTTGACTTTTTTATGGTAGGTTAAATCATTCAATGACAATTCCCGCCCTTGGGCGCAGCGGAAAATAGTGTCAGACTCTTACTGACTAAAACCTTACCCCGTTCCTTCGTTGCCTATCGTGCCGGGACCGGGCCTTCCTTTCAGAAACTGACCCATGACCCAAGCAGGCTTCGACCCTGCCTGCCTGCAGTTAGCATGCTGGACCTCTACGGTTTGCTGACAGCTCCTTGAGGCGCGCGGGAACAGTACGCGCCGTCGACGACTTGGGCTCGTTCCGGTCGGTTACCGGACGATCGGACAACGTACTACCCGTTACACGCCGTCCGCAAGCCCGCGCCTAAGGTGATTTGTGATTTTTAATATAAATTCCACAACTACCACACAACGTCGTCTAGTCCCAAGCTAAGCAGAACTTGTGTTATGAGTACTAGACAACTGATAAATATACTTATATATTTCTAAATACATACATATTATAGATAAATTATACCCAGACACAGAACAAATGAACCCACGACCTCTGGTATAGCAGTCAGGGCCACTAACCACTAGACCAACCGGCCTGTCAAATTTGACTTCAATTTATTTGTTTTCTTGTCTTTTCTTTTATTTTATTGTAATTTTTTTTTTATTATTGGACATTGTATTGTAACTTATTCGTAATCATTTGTTGACATTAATGTAACATCCCTTACCTATAAGACTATGACTATTATTGATCTCTATGAGATATGAAAACTTGTCTTAAATGGAGACAGATCTAAAGCAAGTTTTCATATGCTCTTCTTGTTTTTTGTCCGTCCCTGCTGCTTTTATCTGGCGTCAGGTTTCGTCAAAATTCTGCGTCAAGACAGTCTGTCCTGGGTTCAAGTTTTCATATCTTAATCTATTAAAAATTAAATCCTACCATTGCAGACTAAATTTCCGTCCGGTACATTAGCATTTTCCCCGTCTTTTCCATAATAATGAATCCTTAACTGCAGTTAGGGTGTTTAGTAATAAATTTTAATGATAACCTAAAGTTATTCATTACCTAATCACGTTAGAATGTGGCCGGTATGATTGATGAACTTTTCCCTAAGCTTCTCGGTGAATGAAGGTAGCTGAGCGGAAATATTCGGTCAATCATTCCTGTTAGGAGTCTAATGACGGGTATAAATGTGTTGTGGGAGTGAAAGTGATATTCTTTTTGGTGTAGTAGGTGTTTCTTGTAATAAATAGTAAACTGTGAGGTAATTTATACCCTTTTCATTTGCTTGTTCTCGAAAATATGAAGATGGAGAAGAAAAATGACGAAACAATAACATTTATTAAGGTACGCTTATACTACACGGTACACTCATCGAGTGTCTCTGTGTGAACATGAAGTATCTGTAAGTGTTTATACAGAGACTCTCGATGTATACACTGAGTGTACAGTGTATAGAGTCGTAGTCTATTCATACCTTTACAGATGATGAGACACAATGCGCAAAAAATAATATTTACGTGAGTTATTTTTACTTTGTTGATACCTATCTGTTTACATTACTTTTTATCATGTTTTCCAAACTTTCAGATTACACTTGAGCTCTCTGATTGGGTCAAAATGTCGACAAAATACTAAAAAAAAACTTGCCAAGTGCGAGTCGAATTCACACACGAAGGGTCCCGTACTATGATATTCCAATCGAGCAAAAAGCGCTGGTTAAATAACGTTTTTTGTATAAGAATCCCCTTTAGTTTTTAACTTAATTTAAATTCATTATTTTTCGTTGTAGCGGCAATAGAAACACACATTCTGTGAAAATTTCAAATCTCTACGTCTTACGGTTTATGAGATACAACCCGCTGATTAACGGACAGACAGACACAGTGTGGTTTAGTAGTCAGTTAGGCAGGTACGGAGCCCTAAAAAAGACACAAACCCATATCAGAAGTACATAATTTGTCAACGCAACGATGTTCTGTAAGATTGACATAGCACGTCGATAATTATGTGTGGCCGCCACTGTAATTTGTGTTGGGCACCGCTTTCACTGTATATTTACGTATGTCTGATTTGTAACTGAAACGTAAGTGGGATTTGATATATATATTATCGTTAAATAAATTATTTTGATTGATAAAGTTTGTCGACTGTTCATTAAAGCTTAAAATATAGGTTTCATTAGTGACAACCTAATTTATATTGACCGTTGGTGATAGTCTAGTAGAGATGAACCACAAATTGACACCGACATTTAAGTATATTTGTACTCATGGACTTGCAAATCATGAAATTATCGTTTGCAACTAATATTGAAGGTGGGTTGATCATTCACAGATACCATCAGATGAACGAAGTGTTTTTTTGAGGTATCAAATAATTGCTTCCGTTATTTCTGGTAGGGTGGAGTGGGAGGGTGTATCAGACTTTTATCAACTAAAACCCTAACTGTATCCTTCAGTTGCCTTTTCCGTTCTAGGACCGTGAATTAAACCAAGGATGCCAACGTTCCTATGGCGCAAATAAATTAATTATCGTTTTAAATAATTAATAATAAAAGAACATTACAAAAAAAAATAATATTGAAGGTTCATGTCTTTCTGTTGAAATGATGATGATGATGATTGAAGGTTGCATTACTCATTCATACGACTGCAGAAGTTGACATTGACAAACCGTCTGGTTTGACGATATCCTGATGGATAAAAAAAAACGTTTCGAGGCAACAGCAAATTATATAGTTACAAACAACAAAAGATCCATTAACAGAAAGTACACGACAAATAAAACTAACAACCCTTAACTCGTTAACGTATTTTGTAACAACATCCTATCATTACGTCTTCCGCCATATTGGGAGACATAAGGACAGATGCGCTTGTGCCGTTACGGTGTTCACCTGTTACTTCTTACCCCAGGCTAAAAAAGGGCTATTTTTAAAACTTTTTATACATACTGGTCTTCTTTCGATTTCATGTTGCGAATTAGCATTCGATATTGTGAGCGGAAAATTATGGGACATCAAAGATATTACGAAAGGTATTCGCCATTGGCGATAATTTTGCCACTTTTTAAAGCGTATCCAGAATGATTCCGAGAAGATTAGGTACTGTCAGTCAATATGTCCAATTCTTAAAGAAAATAATATTGTGTATTGAAATGCATTTAATTATAAAACTAATACAATAAAGTGCAAGAGTTTTGTTTTATCATCATCATCAGCCTTTTTAATTTTCCCATTGCTGGGACACAGGCCTCCTCTCTAAGAGAGGGAATGGGCCGTAATCCATCACGCGGGCCCAATGCGGGTTGGTGGATGTAACAGGTCTTCGAATTTTTGGTTCTAGGACATGCCGGTTTCCTCACGATGTTTCCAGAGAGTTTCAGATAGTTTTGTTTGCTTCTCTGAAACGCATCAATATCTTTAACTTCTAGTTGTATTAGCAAAAAAAAACTGAATGGGATAGTCAGACTTTTGGCCAACAGGTTATAATACATCTGACGGTACAGTTGGCGGAATGGTTAAGCGATTGGCTGCAGCGCTTCGTGCAGCAGTTTGATTCCCACAAGGAAAGACTCTTTGCGACTCCCACATGAAGACTCTTAGATCATCAGATAATTTGAAACTTAAAATGCCAATGCATTCAAGTACCTTCCTGGATAAGGCATTCACTGTCCAGGCCGCTCGTCTATGGAATGCATTGCCTGTGACAACTCCATTATGTGTCCTGGCAATTTCTATCCATACTAGGTTGTCTGGAAGAAATCGCCAAGTGCGATAAGGCCGCCGATTGTATGTTTTTCTTTTTTATAAGGTTTTCTTTTATAATATATATTGTAATCTTGGTGTACAATAAAGTGTAAATAAATAAATAAATATTTGTGTGTCTTACAAATAGGTGTTCCAGGTCTAGGTGGTTTTTTGTATCTGACTTCAAATGTTTCTGAATGCACCCACGATACGAGGAAAAGTTTTTGAAAAATAAAACAAAAGAAGGTCACACTACGATCCACGGAATCAGAGCAATAACCAAAGTCGTGGAGACAGCTGCAATCTCATAAAGATAACTCACATATTCAATCTCATCTTTTCTTATAGCATTTATAAGGGAAAATATACAAACTGAAGGCGCCTCGTGCGGATAAAGTCGCACGTGTAGAGTCTTACTTAATAATGTACTTATAAGAACATTCCAACATACATGATGTGTCACCGAGACTCAATCTGCTAAGCCTTTACTAAGGTCAAAGCCTCAAGTCACCCAAAAGGCAATGGTAAGGGCTATATTTGGAGTTTTCTTGTGTAATTACAAGGGCGACCTTAAAAAAAAACCCACAATTGGATTTTCTTACAGCAAACATTAATATATTTAAGAATTTTTATATAAGAGAGCCTCTTCATTTTATATAAACGTCACGAGAAATCAGATTTTAATTTTCAATAATTTCTTTTAATCTAAACGAAAGCATTAATCAAAATCATATTCCTGAAGAAAATACTTTCATATCAAAGTCTATGAATTAATTAAAAATGTATTATAAGCGTTAAAACGTGCTATCTCGTGTGTAGTTTATAATTGCATAGAAAATAATGTGCCAGGCTTTCATTATGTCTGCAGCCCCGCTTCGCAGGCCCTGCTTCGTTACGCCGAATAAAAAAACCGGTAACTCCTTTTTCATTTTATTTATCGGTTCGTTAAAATGTTCGTTTTAGAATTGTGTACAATTTACTTTTGCTCGGAGAAACAATTTAACGATTTGCAGCAACGTTTTTCTGATCGAATTGTGTTAGGAGTACAGTTTTTTGTGATAAAGTTAACTTCTTTAGAGATTCTGTTGGTGCAGTTCTTGTTGTGAATAGTCCTGAGTGAATAGCAATTTATAACTATATTAAAAACCTATTTCTTATTAATAGGTTTTTTTTTATGGTAGGTAAAATCATCCAATGAAAAATCCCGCCCTTGGGCAGAGCGGGAAGTAGTGTCAGACTCTTACTGACTAAAAACCTACCCCGTTCCTTCGTAGCCTATCGTGCCGGGGCCGAGCATTCCTTTCGGAAATAAACCCATGACCCCAGTAGGCTTCGACCCTGCCTGCCTGCAGTTAGCAGGCTGGGCCTCTTCGGTGTGCTGACAGCTCCTTGAGGCGCGCGGGAACAGAACGCGCCGTCGACGACTTGGGCTCGGTCTGGTCGGTTACTGGACGATCGGACAGCGTGCTACCCATTGCACGCCGTCCGCAAGCCCGCGCCTACGGTGGCCGGAAATCGGGATCGGAATCCCGGCGGCGGCTGGGGCGAGCGCCCCGTTGCCTCTGCCTGATACGGTCGGCCTCCTCCTTTGCTAGCATTACTGCTTCGCAGAAGGAGGCGACCGCCTGCCATCCCTCCTCACTACGGACCATGGCCTGAACCAAGGCCCGGCGAGAGAGATCGCTGCCGCCGATCGCCCCCACGAGGACACGGCGATGCTCCGCCCAATTTCAGACGAGGTTCATATATTTTGTTAGTAACAATATTTTAAAAACTGTAATAAGTATTGACAGCACAAGTGCATTAAGTCATGACACAACTGCATCTCACCAATATGCAAATCACTCGGCATAGTGTGGGGTGCAATTATGACAGTGACCCAAAAACCAAAATTGGTAGTGATGTAATCTCTTAAAGGTGGTCAAGTATATGGCATGTGGACACCCACTCTACTCTTAAGTGTTAAAGAATAAAGACATTTAATTATTATTACTTTCTCTCAATTTTTCTTAATTACATACGTTTGATATTTTTTTTTTAAATTTGTAATAAAAATTAAAAAATAAACCATTTAAAAATATAAAAAATACTAGTCCACCGATGTCGGAAGTACGGTTATTATTATTATTAGATCTGGTAATGGTCGCAGAAATCTAATGGATACGAGACTCATAGGACCAGTGGTTCCGACGATATTATGGGTTTATGTTCAGACTTGGACGTCGTTCGGCAGAAATAATGATGATGTGCTAAGTATTTTAAAAATTATGTACTTCACAACGGGTGTCTATATAGATTCGGGACCGGCCCAGGAAGAGGTGGCAAGATGACTTGCAAGCTTACTATGAGAGCCAATTCTTAACGTTATGGAAAAAGAGTAAGCCGTATACACAATAAAAATCTATGTGCGATAAAGTCGAAAAATGAAAATTTGAGGGACCGCTTCGTAAAATTTTACGACATAGATGTAACGCTGCGGATCAATCCCGGGTGGATGAAATTGCGACAAGTCTTTGGAACAACTGCGACTGATGGTTACATGACTAAGAGTCATGATTACACATGTAGATGACTGGACAAGAAGAAGGAAGCTATAGAAAATAGACAAGATGGATAGTTCCACTAAAGCTCTTTTAAAAGGTTACTTTTGTCCAATAACGGTAACAAACTGTTATTAAAAAAAAAAAAACAGTTCAATTCGTCATTTAGAGTCCGCACTTGATTCGCGTGCCTTGCTCGCGTGTCGGCCTACCAACGTTGCTTTTATGCGTTTTCATACCGTAAGCCCTGGTACTCCTTCTTAACCTATATAGAGAATGAGTGGTAAGCGTTTAGCTAACGCAGGGTTTATAGTAATGTCGTACTTACATGTATATTGTGGTTGAAAAGCCATTTGTTTGTTGTTAATGTGTGTGTAACTGCAATGTTATTTGCATGTTAAATGTTGAGATAGCACGTTTTTTGACAGTCTGAATCGTGGTTGCAGACCTGCCGTGGCTTTTTTTTTGGCGTGGGCTTGGGTGAGGCGGGAGATAGTGTCAGACTTTTACTAACTAAAAGCCCATTCCTGTTCGTTCTTTGCCTTCGTTTCAGGGCTCCGGGTTACGTTTTCACACTGCCCCATGGCCCCAGGAGGTTTCGGCCCAGCTGGGCCTCTACGGTTTGCTGAAAACTCTTTGAATCGCGTATGGAATGATACGCGGCGTTGACTACAGACCTGCTAGGGTTACGAGATTATATATAAAGATATTTAGTATATAGAAAGAGTTAACGTAATCCTGAAACGCAAATGGCAACTAAAAGAATACGGTTGGATTTTAGTCAATGAGTCGGACACTCCCTCTCCCTCCACCTAAAGCGGGAGGAGTAATTTGAGGATTTTGCTTCGCTTTGGATGGAGAAAATGTAAATTCAAACAAGAATACGTTGGCTCTTTAAGCGAAATTGGCGTACTAGGTTGAATTAAAAAATCAACAAGAATTTATTTCAGTTTGTAAATAATAGGAAACTACAGTTCACGTTCCGTTAATGACTAAGTAAATTAAATACAATAGCTCTACGAGTACAAACTATAAATGTTTGCTGTAAATGTTAAAATTATACAAGACTCCTTAAATTACTAAACCTAGGATTCTGTGTGTCACAACCCTACCAATGCACTTTACATTATCATAACTCCACTAGCTCTTACAGAGTCATAGACAAGTATACTTTAAAACTAGAACACGTCAGTCTAACTACGTCACAACATATGATCGAACATACTCCGTCCAATTGAAACCGTTCCATTCAAATTCTTTTCAAATTCAAATTTCGAATTCGCAACGGACAACAGCCAACGACAACACTGGCCGTTTGTATAGTGACGGGAATCGGGCGCTTGAATCGATTATTCGAATGAGCTGTCTATCTGATTGTAGTCGGGAACGGGACCGTCTCATTCTGAACATATGTTGAACGAGTGAATGATGTTTTGTTGCGAATGTTTTGGGAATACCTTTCGTTTTTTGTAAATGTGTATTTTTTCGCAAATGTGCTTTTTCCTTTTCCTTGAGTATTTTTCACCTTTGCTGCAGTTAATTCACATACATATTTTGATTTTTTTTTTATCCATTTATAGTTTATTATTAAAACCCAGCAAAACACGTGTATGACTAATTTTCTGACAAATTACTGTTAGCACCAATAACCCAAGCTAAATTATCTTAAGAAGTACATCTGATTCTTTATGAATTCCCATCATGCTATAAATTAGCATTAAAATATGCACTCGTGCGATCCTCAATGCAAGAGAAGAGCAAGCTGATGCCTGCAATTCTCGTAAGTGAGCGGAACGAACGAACGAACAAAAGGACGCGAAGATAAATATCAGGTTGAACGCTGAATGATATAATCAAACTGGCCATCAATAATATCGGCAGAGCAATTTCATACAGATCATGAAAGTCAAATTAACAGCGATTAGATTTGTTCAAACACACGATTTTAAATGTTCAAATGTATCAGTGACTGTATTATCTCATCAAACGGCCGAGCGGTTAGAGATCCCATTAGGATAATGGTCGGCTGTAGTTGACTAATGGCCGTGTGTTCAGAGCTCTTTCATTCACTCGTTCGCATTCCATTCAACTCGTTCATACGGTCGCCGGTCGCTCGGCTATTTACAGCTTTATGAGTCCGCGCCGAAGATCAAATAAGTCTTGATTTATTTAAATATGTTTCGGAATTTTGTGCTATATTGAAATCGTTTTGATGGAAAGTGGCTTTTTCTATTCTATTTCTATAACGAATGGAACAGAATTTATAGGAATGGCATGCAAGAAGGGCTGGATGAATGGTTTGAATGTTTTTGGTGTAGGAAATGATGCACTTTTTGAGTGAGAGTAGAAACTCTTATCTCCACTGTATTACTATATTAAAAACTTCTTAGTTCTAACCTACTCATATCTAAATTAATATGAAAAATTAGGATTACGTGTATGTAATTCTAACGTAACGAAATATTATTATATTTTTTTTTCGTTTATTGTACAACAACATTATTACAATCATATTAACGTATAAACATACCAGCACAAACCATCGCGGGTTTAACAGCGGTATGTCAGAAGCGACAACTCGGTGCCAAAAACTTTATTTGTACGAACAGTGGTTAGGTATACATACATAGGTCCTCATTCAAAAAGATACTTTCTAGATTGCATTTCAATCCAGAAAGTATCTCTTCAACACTCTTAAACAGTTTTTAACATTCAATGTCTTACTGATTTCCAGAGGTAAATCGTTCATATAAGATGGTAACATGTATTCCCAAGTCCGTGCTCCATAAACGTTATTAGACTTTGGTACGATAAAAGTAGGCAAGTAAGCCAAACTACGCAACGACTGGAGTCTCTCGTATTTACGAATATTATTTATGTTATGGTAGTTTTCACATAAAACACGCAAACGTACTTTGTCAAAGACATTTACAATTTGACAGTGTTTAAATAAGATATAACATCATCGGTACTCAAAGGTTATGTGAAAGTGAAATTCGGGGCCCTGGAACGTAAGTAAAGAGGGAATAGGAGTGGGTCTGAATAGTCAATCTGGCACGCACTCTTTTTCCGCCCAGAGCGGGAGAAGTTATTCGATTATATACCACCTAATAAAAAACAGCATCGGTGCTGATAACTTTAATCACAAGCTACAGCTAACCCTATTTAACTCATACAAAGTAAATAAACATTCAACAACATAATCCTAAAACAACGCATAAAAAATCGATTGCCGAATCGAATGGTATATAATCGGTTAGTTTTAAGAGACACTCGGCTTTTGAAAATCGAATCGTTATGCCATCCACTACAAGTTAGAATCTGAATAAAAGTCGTTCACACATTTAAATATGTGTCTTAATCGTACTCAGATAAAGTTGAAAATGGAATAGAAAGGAAGGGTTTATTTTATTTTTTTACGAAAATTTATTTTTGCAGCGTCTGAGTTGAAAATAAAAGCGAGTATTTTGAGATTTAGTCTATCCGCTAGCTTTTGCTGAAGTAAGGTGATTAGTTAGAGATAATCTACCTATATAGAATTAGGGGGTGGTTTGAAACCGAGATTGTGACTCATTCGTCTGACCTATTTTTTTTTACAATTTGATATTATTATTTACATGTTATTTTTCCCCGATCACTAAATGTATCAAAAGCACTCATTAGCACCCACTCAGGTACGAAAGCTAGGCTAGATGAATGAGATGTTCTCTTAGTTTCAAAGAATTACCCTAGGTATTAATTCCTGCTTTCTAACTTTCATTCACAAAAAATACAATAAAATTTATTTATTTATTTATATATACTTTATTGTACACCAATTAGATACACAATTTGAGCTTAAAAATTAAAATATACAATGGGCGGCCTTATCGCTTTCTGCGATCTCTTCCAGGCAACCTGGAATGGAGAGAGATTGCCTAGACACAAAATGGGGTTGCACTTGGTGCATTTTAAAACTAGACAATTGAATAATAAAAAAAAACATATAACAGGCCTAACTGCTGCCACCGGCTTGATTTATCTGATAGTAGAAAATTATCCCTAGGGAACATACTCCTGAGATCAAAAGTATCATAATTATGTGCCAATCCAGTGCATGGTCTATCCATATACTAAGTTTCGTCGAAATCCGTTCAGCCGTTCGTGCGTGAAAAAGTAACAAACATACACATGTGGGTGTGTGTGAGTACACACACTAACAAACTTTCGCTTTTATAAGATTAATATGATAATAAAATACTTATGCTAAATATTAATAAACATATAATACATGAAATCAATTCATTCATTATAATTAAAGAACTCAAAATATAATAATCTAAACTAATATTATAAAGAGCCATTTTTATTTTATTTTATCATCATCATTTCAGCCGAAAAACATCCACTGTTGGACATAGGCCTTCCCCAAGTGTCGCCACAATAATGAACGGTCCTGTGCGTCTTGCATCTATCGAATACCCTCGACCCTTATCAGGTCATAGGTCCGCCTTGTAAGAAGCCTTTCAACGTTACGTCTTCCGGTAGGTACGTGGTAGTTTGTTTGTCTGTTACGATTTAACTCAAAAACTGCTAGACCAATTTTAAAGATTCTTTCACTAATCGAAAGCTTATTGTTAGGAGTAACACAAGCTATATTTTCTACGAGCACAGGATTACCGTGGATGAAATCACGTGAAACAGCTAGTTATAATTAAAATCAGGACCAAGACCACCACCAAGTGAGATAGCGGTCAAGCGCGAACCTATCAACAATAAAAGAAAAACCGAACTGAATCCTATGAAACTTTAACAGGACTTAACCATTCTTGCTTCAAAATTTGGCTTTCAGCAAGTACGTATTTGTATCTACTCGATGTGTGAATTATTAATCAACATAAATCAATTGAGGTAAACTATGGGCTGGTGCTAATTATATTAACCTCGATACTAATGAAGCCAGTTCCTAATAAGCCCCAAACATTTCTGACGTTGATTGAATTAGCTGATAGTAGCTATATCAACGAAGGGTCAGCATTTTGATCCCTAATTATCACAATCGATTGTTTAAAGTTTTTAAGCCTACTGGGGTCATGGGTTAATTTCCGAAAGGAATACCCGGCCCCGGCACGATAGGCTACGAAGGAACGGGGTAGGTTTTTAGTCAGTAAGAGTCTGACACTACTTCCCGCTCCGCCCAAGGGCGGGATTTGTCATTGGATGATTTTACCTACCATAAAAAAAAAAAAGACATTGATCGCAGAACGGATGGCCGTTGGGGCCGAAAGGTTCTGGAATGGCGACGCAGTGTTGGAAGGCCTCCTACAAGGTGGACCGGTGACCAGGCAAGTGTCGCGGCAATCCGATGGATGCGAGATGCACAGGACCGTTCATTGTGGCGACACTTGGGGGAGGCATGTGTCCAACAGTGGACGTCTTTCGGCTGATATGATGGTTGTTTAAAAAAGGTTTTTGCTTTATTTATTTCGAGTCCTTAGGATTTGATGTATTTATTAGTTTATTAAATAAAAAAACAAAATACTCGTATATATATGTTTATTTGTTTATTTCTTTTGTACACCTTAACTTATTATAGGACAAATATTTATAAAAAAAAAACACACGCACACACTAATATTATAAAGGCGAGTGTTTTTCAGTGTGTGTGTATTTGTTACTTCTTCACACTCGAAAGGCTTATCGGTTTTCGACGAAACAACATGGCTAGACCAGGTCATAGGATATCATTTATGGTACTGCAAAATAAAGCTTATCTATATATATATAAAAGAAAGTCGTGTTAGTTAAACTATTTATAACTCAAGAATGGCTGAACCGATTTGGCTGAAAATTGGTGTAAAGGTAGCTTAAAACCAGGAGATGGACATAAGATTTTTTTCTCATTAAAAAAAAAATCTCCAAAACCTGCTCATTTATTGGTATAGGGTCGAGTAGGATTTTTGTTTTTTATTGTAGGTAAAATAATCCAATGACAAATCCCGCCCTTGGGTGGAGCGGGAAATAGTGTCAGACTCTTACTGGCTAAAAACCTACCCCGTTCCATTCTTTGCCTTGGTCCCAGGGCCCCGGGGGTGCCATTTTCACATACCCTTTGACCCCAGTAGGCTTCGGCCCTGTTGGGCTCCTACAGTTTGCTGACAACTTCTTGAGGCGCGCGGGAACAGTGCGCGCCGTAAACGACTTGAGCTCGGACCGGTCTGTTACCGGACGGACGGACAGCGAGCTACCCATTGCCCGCCGTCCGCGAGCCCGCGCCTACGTTGGCCGGAGGATAGAGTAGGATAGAGAAGTCAATTGACGGGAGCGAAGCCGCGGGAAAAGCTAGTAATAAATAAATAAATAATAAATATTTTTGATCCCGGCAATATTTTCTTTTGGGCTTTTCGACAATAAAGTGGACTAAATTGCTGGCAGCATAGTTATTACTTGACCTAATCTCAAAGATAAGTCATTCATAATCAATTCAAATTTCAATAAATTATTTAGTGTGCACACCTACCACAGAGTAGTTTTTTTTTTAATCCAAGTGTGACTGGTAGAGCCAAGAAGACAAGGCATCTCTATGTATCACTAGGGTACATAATGTTAAAATAAATATACCCATAAATAGAAAATAACAACAACCACTATGTTTAGCAGATAAATTGGTTAAAGTACATAGTCATTTGCATACTAATTACTTCCAGTGGCTTCAGACGCACCAGCATGAAAAAGAAAATTGTGCTAAGGGAACATAATCCCATAATAACTGGCTATTTCATGACATGTTCTACCCGTGTACCAAGTTTCATTCAAATCTGTTCAGCCGTTCGAGCGTGAAGAAGTAATAAACATATAGTACGCGGCATATAAGTTACTGCGCATTCAAAGTCGACCGCCATGATGGTTCAACTTATGTGACTAGGATTATAATTAATTTTAGGTTCTCAATCGAAGTCGGCTGCGCGTAATTATAGCAAATGGTTCAACTTATTTGCTGAGTAGTATAGCAACTAGCGCCCCTATAATAATTATATTATTGTGTTCATGTTCATCAGGAACAGAAAAACTAGGTAATCAAAGTTTATAAAGACGAAAGTATCAATATAAACAACTATAATAGTCCCGTTATCAACATTAACTATCTAACCCGTGTACCAAACCGTATTATGCCGCAGTAATAAAATGAACAACTAACTTCTACAACTAAAAGACACCGACGACGATTAATATTATTTGATAAGACCACAAAATAATCCTTTTATAACAAGAAAAGTCACATTAAAAGTGTGGCCATAACAACGCGTTAACTTAAAACAGTGTGACTAGGGTTCATAAAGATCTTTTACTCCCATACCATATTAACCCATTCGAAATTACTTACACCGTATACATTGCTGTATTTTAAGACACCGGTGTAAACGAGGGTGGAAGGAAAACGGTAATGAAACGCATACGTTATAGGTACGGTCGTAAAAGGAAAGTTTTATGAGATTATGTCTTATACGAAGGAAGCGAGGGCAAGCGATAAGGTATCACCAGAGACAAATGCTATGGACTTAATAAAGATATTTCCCTCGTAATAAAACGTATGTGCTGAGTTACGTTGAAATTATGGGAGTAATAATTTCTGTATGAGGAAAGAAAGGTGACATAATAATAATAAACAAATTTATGAGCGCTGTTCTATGAGAGGATAAACAGTTTGTACGAGGAAGTGGCGTTTTTGAAGAAGAATACAAAATAGTATCAGGTGTATAACAAGAATGATCTTTGTGAATTGTGTGCTTCGGAATTGCATGGTCTTATTTCGTCAAGCCCGTTCAATCATCGGATCACCAGGCGTACAGCGTTGCGCCACCGGTTTTTTTTTTTTTTTTTTTTTAATGGTAGGTAAAATCATCCAATGACAAGTCCCGCCCTTGGGTGGAGCGGGAAGTAGTGTCAGACTCTTACTGACTAAAAACCTACCCCGTTCCTTCATGCCTATCATGCCGGGGCTGAGCCTTCCTTTCAGAAAACGGCCCTTAACCCCAGCAGGCTTCGACCCTGCCTGCCTGCAGCTAGCAGGCTGGGCCTCTACGGTTTGCTGACAGCTCCTTGAGGCGCGCGGGAACAGAACGCGCCGTCGACGACTTGGGCTCGATCCAGTATGTTACCGGACGATCGGACAGCGTGCTACCCATTGCACGCCGTCCGCAAGCCCGCGCCTACGGTGGCCGGAAATCGGGATCGGAATCCCGGCGGCGGCTGGGGCGAGCGCCCCGTTGCCTTTGCCTGATGCGGTCGGCCTCCTCCTTTGCTAGCATTACTGCTTCGCAGAAGGAGGCGACCGCCTGCCATCCCTCCTCACTCCGGACCATGGCCTGAACCAAGGCCCGGCGAGAGAGATCGCTGCCGCCGATTGCCCCCACGAGGACACGGCGATGCTCCGCCCAGGCGGGGCACACCTCTACAGTATGCTCCACCGTGTCCTCCGGGTGTTCCGCACAGTGGCGACACCCGGGCGAATCCTCCGCACGAATCCGGAACAGGAACTTGGCAAACTTTCCGTGTTCCGTTAGGACCTGCGTCGTGCGGAAGTTAAGAGTGCCGTGAGGTCTTTCCAGCCACGCCTCAAGGATGGGCCTTATCGCCTCGATTGTGGCGCGCCCCGAACGAGGTTGCGATAGTCGCTGACGCCATTTTGCCATGAGATCCCGCCGGAGCTCTGTCCGCCATGCCTCGACTTGTCGTGGCAGTGGAATTTCGCCCCGGCGTTGCATCTCCATGCGCTTGTCGTGGTTGCGCCACCGGTAGATGATGGACATCCCACCCAAACGCACAAAACGTTTTGGGAACATATTCATAGTGCGTACAGCTAAGGAGTGGAATTCCCAGCTGGAGTCTAGTGTTACAAGCTAGGGTCTTTAAGTCAAGAGCGAATAGGTTACTTCTAGGCAAACATGGTTCACCATGGACCACCACCACTAATCACCATGGTCGTTATCCACCAGGTGAGATAGTAGTCAAACGCGAACTTATCAACAAATAATTAAAAAAAATACATTAAAAGTATCGCTGATCATTTGGTTCGAGTAGAAACAAGAAAATATATTAAAATTAAATGATAAAATTTGCACCAAAAAGTAGTGAATAAATTCCAGCAAAATTAGTTAAAATTTTATGCAACAAATTAAACTGAACCCACAGACGTTGTTATATGAATATGTCCAACTCGGCTTTTGGATACAAAAATCCCATAGTCTATTTTACCTACTACGCGTCCGAGCTACTCTTAAAAAAAGTACTCAACTATTACCACGATTTAATAAAAATCTAGTCGTATTTAGAATGATGAGCAGCATTGAGTTTGTGATGTATTTTTTTCGAGTAAAGTTTTAGTGGCTGTTTTAATTAATCCTGAATTATTTGGTGTAGTTTTGTATCTAAGTGCTAACTGGAAAACAATGAAACAGGTTCGATAAAATGGAGCTGATAATTTTACCCACCTCTCCCCCATTTCTTTCAATTATATTATCACATATGATGAATGTAAAACAGGGATCTAGTATTTTTATGCAAAGAATTTATGTACCCAAATTTCACAACTGTATCATGAAAAAACGCAAAGTTGTAAGCTATGTTACCTAGTTGTCCACACAAACACATGGTAACCGGGCCATCCGGGCGAATGAGGTGTTGTTTTGCTCCTGCACCCAGCTGTGCGCTGGCGTCTAATGCCAGCTATGACCTGTATAATATATTGTACCTAGTCTCGGTGTTGTCCATGTCCAACTTGTGACCTTTAAATATTTTTTGGGAAAAAAATAAAATGGTGTAACAATGATTGGAATTGATTCAGTTACTGATTCTGAAAAAACTATATTCAGGTTTCGGATATGCTAAAAATAATGTTGTATAGTAGAATAAATAACGTCTGCCGGGTCAGTTAGTTATTAAAAAAAAAAAACATATCACAAAGTCACATAACATTATTTCATAGTAGAATCGGCCGAGCAATCTGCACTGTGCTAGACAATAGCAACAATGGGTGCGATGGATCAACCGAGGCGAAGGGTCGCGCATGCGTTGCTGTAAATTATAATCCTGTGCTGTGAACTCGCTATCTGACGAAGTACGAATGAGCTGAGAAATGTCGGAGGTACGAAGCAAGTGCTTAGGGATTGAGGTTATTATAAAAACTTTTAATCGAGCTTTTATTATTATTTTATTATTTCGTTTATTTATTTACAGGTAACTTATAAATCTTATTTTTAAATCTTACAATAAAGCTTAGAAAAAAAATATTGTCCCACCGGTATCGGGAACAGGGTCCATGCTACCGGCGGTCAGGGCTCCAAAGAGAGGAACCTCCTAACTATCCAAGCCGTGTTCAGGAGTACCACTTTCTGAATCAAGCCCTTGATCCAGTCACCTAACGCGAGCCGTCTAAGGTGTTGGTCGATTTAAACCATTAGCTGATACGACTATCGGTACAATGATCGCTGAGTCCACATCCCACATGTCGACAATCTCGCGAGCCAAGTCAATATATTTGATTTGTTTATCTTTCTCGGCTTTCACAAGGTTCTCGTCATGCCTTATTATTATTATAGGAATGTGGAGGGACTGGCTCACAATGGCTGAGGACAGACGTGTGTGGAAAAGGGAGAGGGAGGCCTTCGCCCAGCAGTGGGACATAATAGGCTAAACTAACTTACTAATTAATACGAGTATATAAGACTTTGACACCGAAAACTAGCTTTCGAACCTTTTGAGCTAAAATATTTTTATTTCAGCTCGGAAGGTTCGAATGCTTTAATACTTTTACCATCAACTGATAATTTCATTGCAAAATTATATAATTTTGCAATGAAATTATCAGTTGAATTATCAGTTGAATATAAAAGCGAAATACCACTCCTGGATTAATCACAAAATCTCGGAAACTATAACATCTAAAAACTTAAAATTTGGCAGAGGATGTAGAACGAATTTTACGAAACACCCACCCCTAAGGAAATCAGAAATGAAGATATCCGCAAGGGAACCAAGATTGCCGACATAGCACGTAGAATCGCCAAACTTAAGTGGCAATGGGCAGGGCACATCGCATGCAGAACAGATTGCCGTTGGGGCCAAAAGGTTCTGGAATAGCAACCGTGTACCAGAAGACGCAGCGTTGGAAGGCCTCCCACAAGGTGGACCGATGACCTGGTCAGGGTTGCTGGTGTCCGGTGGATGCGAGACACACAGGACCGGTCATTGTGGCGACGTCTGAGGTAGGCCTAAGTCCAACAGTGGACGCCTTTCGGCTGCAATGATGATGATGATGATGACTCCTAAGGGGGTAAACCGACTTTCATGCGGGCGAAGCCGCTGGCAAAAGATAGTAGGTATATAAAAGTATCGTCGTCATTTGTTAACCGAACTCGTCCAAAACGGATTGACCAATTTTTAAGTATTTTTTTTTGTGTGTAAAATCATCCAATGACATCTCCCGCTCTTGGGCGGAGCAGGAGATAGTGTGAGACTCTTACTCTTACTGTGGCCTTAGATACCAGGGCCGAGCCTTCCTTTCGGAAGCAAACCCTTGGCCCTAGTAGGCTTCGACACTGCCTGCCTGCAGCTAGCAGGCTAGGTCTGTACGGTTTGCTGACAACTCCTTGAGGCGCGCGGGAACAGTGCGCGCCGTTAACGACCTGGGCTTGGTCCGGATTGGGTGTATTCTCAGATATACCAACTAAGGTAGGTAGTAATGCTAGTAAAGGAGGAGGCCGACCGCATTAGGCAAAGGCGCACACGCCGCCGCCGCCGCCGGGTTTCCGATCCCAATTTCCGGCCACCGTAGGCGCGGGCTCGCGGACGGTGGGCAATGGGTAGCTCGCTGTCCGTCCGTCCGGTAACAGACCGGTCCGAGCTCAGGTCGTCTACGGCGCGCACCGTTCCCGCGCGCCTCAAGGAGTTGTCAGCAAACTGTAGGGGTCCAGCAGGGCCGAAGCCTACTGGGGCCAAAGGTTATGTGAGACTGTCACCACAGGCCCCAGGATAAAGGCAAGGAATGGAAAGGTAGGTTTTTAGTCAGTAAAAGTCTGACACTATTTCCCGCCCCACCCAAGGGCGGGATTTGTCATTGGATGATTTTACCTAAGTTAAAAAAAAAAAAAAACTAAGGTAGGTCTAAACGTTAAGGGTATTACATCGCTCAATGACCTTTAAGGATTTACCTCTACATTAGTAGAGAAGAATTGACCTCTAAACAGGCATTGCAGGGGGTGCTGCGCGCGGGGTGTTAGTACTGATTCGATATTTTTCTTGATTACTTATCGATATTCAATGAAATTCGGAAAAAAATCAATACAAGTTATTCAATTTATTGTAACATATATTTTGGGATAAATTCAATGTATAAATATAGAGCCGTTTTCGAGAAAATATGGAATTAATGTTCAAAAAAGGCCTATTTACCAGATTTTTTTTTTCTAGAGTTAGGGTATTTTTTTTGAGAAACGTAATCAATACAATTTATTAGTAATGTCCTTAAGTATCCCCTTCATTTTTTATATGGTAATCGTACATAAGGAATAATCTATAAACTTCAATTACCCTAGGTGTTTTTTTGGATTTGGGCGATGTAATCCCTTTAAGTTAGTTTTTGAAACTCGTGGTAAAATAGTTAGATCCTTAACTCAACAAAGGTTTCAATAGATTTCCTGAAAGTTTCTGTATCAATTCTGCAAGTAGTTTTGATATAATACCTTCCCATATCTCTATCACATTGCAAAATCAAAAATATGTGTATATGAAGACCTTATGTGATATTTCAGGACATAGACTACTAGTGTAATAAGTTTCATTGAAAAACGTTCAGCAGTTAAAACGTGAAGAAGCAACAAATACACGGCAAAATTTTGATCGTTAGTTGTCGATCGTTACGTAGCTAGTTAGTACCTACAGGTTATTGACGCATACATACTAAATTAATTTGTTTAAGGAAACAAATTAAATCGTTTTTTTTTTTTTAAAGTACATTCTTTTTTTTAATTTTATCTTTACAAATCGATAATGTTTCATGTACCTACCGAATCGACCTTCCACGTGATTGAAATGATTAAAATTTAGCCGTATAGGTTTTTTATGGTAGGTAAAATCATCCAATGACAATTCCTGCCCTTGGGCGGAGCTGGAAATAGTGTCAGACTCTTACTACTAAAAACCTACCCCGTTCCTTCGTTGCCTATCGTGCCGGGCCCGGGCCTTCCTTTCTGAAACTGACCCATGACCCAAGCAGGTTTTGACCCTGCCTGCCTGCAGCTAGCAGGCTGGGCCTCTACGGTATAAACTTTCGTCTAACAATAGACCTTACTTTTACAATGAAAAAATATTACACCAAATTCCAATACATTTCCTTGAGAAAAGTAATGCCTAACTTCAGCAATACTAATGCGACTATACCCTCTCCTACTTTCCTATTTAATAATTTGAAACCTGCAGAGAAACAAAGCTGAACTATGTTGCTCCAAGTCGAACGCATAAATCTGTACTAGGCGCTTTGCCCCGGGCGAGTCGCGGCCCGGCCATCGAACCGAAACACCTTTGAATTAAATCCAACGTATTACTCTTTAACTATTATTTCCTGATGTCGGTGAGAGGAAAATTTTATATGGCTTGCATTGTCATCGGGTTCTGTGAGAGGAGTTTATAGAACAATTGCTTATTTTATCAAGAACTTAAAAAAAGATTTGGGCAGGTCTCATCAGCCACATGCACTCTGACCATTGGGCAAGAGTCTCCATAAAGTGGGTGCCTGAAGATGGACGACGCTGCCGAGGTCGACATGGGATGAGGTGGCGAGATGACCTAGACGCCTACCGCAAGGGCTGGTTCGAGATAAAAATACCTGAAGGAAGTTGGGGGAGTTTTTTGCATAGTAGTGGGAAAATATAGGCTAAATAAAATAAAAAGGCAAAACTTGGGCCCAAATTCTAGGTTAAACTCGTTTTTATGCATCAACTATCCTTGTTTTTTTAATAACTGCATAATCCTCAGCACACAAGTTGGCAGTCGAACATAAATGCGTAATAACCGATTTTAAGATCTCAAAGTAGTAAAGTAGTGGGCTGTGCATAACTATAGTAATGGGTTCAACTTATTTGCCGCGTACTACACCAATGTTTTGTTTGCAATAAAGATTTAAAGTGATCAGTAAATAATCCCACTAAGCTAAGACCACACTAATATTATAAAAACAATTGTTGATATGTAAGGATACACATACATAAAAACAATAATACACACACGTGTGTGTGTATTTTTGTTTTTATGATTGGTAACTGAATGTTGGTACGTGCTCACCTTTTTTTTCCCTTAATTGGGGTACTTGGAACTCTGCTATAGACTATGTTTTGTTGTATTTATAATACACACACGTGTGTGTGTATTTTTGTTACATCTTCACACTTTAATGGCTGATTGAATTGGGATAGAGAGAAAATTGGCACACGAATAAACTATGTCTAGAAATAAGACATAAAATATTTTTTATTAAGGAAATATCCCCTTGGAATATATTTGAACTTACACTTAAGAAAAACTACTAATACAAGCTAATTTTTTTTTAGCGTTAAACTAGATGACATACTTCAATCATTTCAGAACGACAAGTACGACAACAAACCACAAATATTGATGAAGGCTCTTGTGAGTAAGTGCTGTGGCCACAAATAAGATATATCATACTCCTTCGAGGTACAGCTTTTGCCAATAATTAATTATGTAACCTTGTTAACCCAACACGTAGCCATAAACGTGATGTAACTTTATACAGCCATTTAAACAACCAGAATTTAGTTTTATATTCTTAACGAAACAGGGGAACCAACCCCAGCGAGTTAATATGAATCAGGTGGACGCAAGATCCCCTATTTCCAAAACCCACGAGCCCAATTCGGACCCCTTAAAAATTTATCAAATGCACCGCAACGGAAATATCTAGTATTCTTATACGTATAGGTTCAAGTGAAAGTTGTGAAGGAGAGTTTGGGGATCGCTGGAGATTTACAGCGTTTCAAGTGAAGGCCCTAATAGACGTAAATTACGTTGCGGTCCGATTTATAGACTATATTTCTTTTGTTTTCCTTTTTTTATCGATTTATCGCCAGGTGCGGCGGTTTCAGTGTTTGGATATTTAATACGATTGGCAGTCGGGAACTATGTGATGATCGTATCGCTTTGTTTATCCAGTGTTCACAAGTTGACATTACTGCTGATTGGTAACTGAATGTTGGCACGTGCTCACCTTTTTTTCCCCTTAATTGGGGTACTTGGAACTCTGCTATAGACTATGTTTTGTTGTATTATTATAAAGTAAGTTGAGGACACTTGAGCTGTCGTTTTATTAGCGCTTCTGATTTGTTTGAAAGCAAACAATTGTACTGTTGTTCAGCCCATGTTTTATTATGATCGACTAGCTTTTGCTAGCGGTTTCGTCCCCCGTGAAAATAAAAATAAATCCAAAGAATCCTAGAAGTATATTCTAGGATAAAAAAGTATAATGGGATCTATTCCAGAATCTGTGGTGCTATTCTCTAAGAAAACGCAGTGCGAACACCCAAATACGATACATTGGATTGTCAACCTAAGGTACCTATACATTGGATTGTTAATCCAGTGTATCCTATTTGTATGTTCGACGTTGCGGCAGCGCTGCGTTTTCTTAGAGAATAGCACCACAGGTCTTCTTGTGTGCCCGCCTAATTCTGTTTTTTCGTTTGAGCCCGAAAGAGTATCAAAAATCATATAAAGACAAACTTTTGCGTCTATAATATACCTAGTGTGATATATACAATCTTGTTTAGCCGTAATTGTCAACGCACAAATATTTCAATTACATTGAAAAATAACTTCACTTACAAAATTTATAATTTAGAAACTTTATGAATTAAAAGTAATTTTCATGTTACAATATCAAAATTCTAAATATGTCAAATAAATTCAAGATTGATGTCAATATTACAAAATCACAGAATGTTTTACAAGATTGATGATGTTATTATACCTATTACAAAATTGCATAGATTTTAGCTTGAAGCCAACCGACGGCATTCGTTGTACAAAATGATCACAACCAGGTAAAGCCAGTGAAATATCAAAAGTAATAAGACCAAATGACCGACAACGACCTACACTTATCTGTTTTCCACAGTTGACTTTTGTAACTTTGTCTAAGAAAGTTGCAAAATCACAAAATCGATCAAGTTGTTTCTATATAATACAAAGTGTATTCTGAGTCGGTTACACTTTCATTACAATTGTCATTGATTTAATGAGAAATGACGTCACACAGGCCAGATACTAAGGAATTTCGAAGACAAAAGAAAATATTGTTTTTTTTTAAATTTAGAACTAACCAAAGATTTGTCAAGAATCGATATTGGCAACGATAGCAATCCTAGTTTTAATTTGTTGACATTTTTAATGGTGTCTTACTTGAATGGGTCAATACACTTTACTAAAACTTTCAACAAATTATTTATTTATTATATACTTTATTGTACAACTCATAATGAACACAAGATAAATATTACAAAAACTAAGTGTACAATGGGCGGTCTTATCGCACAGGGCAATCTCTCACAGACAACCTTAGGATGGACTGAAACAAGAGGAGATTGATTTGGGGCGATCAGTGTATAAAAATCATAAATAATATTAAATACATATAATAATAAAAATACATATATACAATATCAATTGATATACTAATAAATATCAAATTTAAAAAAAAATCTAATAAAGTAAAGAACTTATGAGGCCATACAACATATCCTAATATTATAATTTTCATAAATCTCAAGTTGACAAGTAAAAAACAAATAAATTATAGTCCGAAAGCTGTTCTTTTTAATATAAATCTCATCGTGTAGTTTAAAGAGAGTTTTGTTTTCATTAAAAACTGATTTAGATATAGTTTAGAACAAGACTTTAGAAGGAATTGGCTTGACATTTGTCTGTCGGAGACATCTGTGAGTAACTACGATTTTACTGTGAGAAAAGGGTCGTAATCTATCACAAATAAAAATATTTATCGTTATTAACGATTTTTACGAAATTTTTTTGAGACTAGCTTTCGCCTACGCCTTTGTCCACGTGAAAATAGAAATTTTTTGAAAGCCTTTGTCTGTCGGCTTTACTCGCATAAATGTAGAAATTTATCTCAAAGGAACATATTCGCGGAATGAAATCTGTTACATGTGAAAAAAATTATAATATTGAAAATATTTTTTTGTTGTCTTTTTAAATAAAACAAATATCAAATCTCATTTCAAGTGTGAAACCGTTCGAGCGAGCATTTTACCTTTATTCTGATTCTATTTTTAATTACGATAAGTAAGTACCTACTACCATGTCCATAAATAATTTCACAAAAAGTTAAGCACTGTGAAATAAATATTTGATTTGTAAAGTAATTTACTAACGCCATATTAAATTACTGTCAAAATTTTAATAAAGAGCCTTTTTGATTAAAAACTTTGCCAAACACAATATAAATAAGCCCGATTTTATATACGTATTAACTTTTTCTAAGCTAAAGTGAGTTGCCAGTGATGAAAATTTAAAATGTCATCATGACCTTTTAAGGGGCGCAGATGTTGCCAAACTTTTTCTTTATAAGAATACAAAATTAACTTTCTCAAAAGTTAATATTCAAATACTTACACTGACATCATAATACGCAAGTTTATGTCTTAAAATATAGGTATGACACTTATATTGGCCTTTAGAAAAAGAAAAAAATAACAACGAACACTGATATAGATTGTCAAATATTTTTTATTCTTTTTTTCTTTTGTTCTGGATTTGATCATTTTATGCATTTGGCTAGTGTCAAATGTAGAAAGTATTTAGTTTTTGATACAGTCTCCTTCTGCGAAGCAGTAATGAGGAGGCCGCACGCTTGAGGCAACGGCCCTCACGCTCCAGCCATCACAGGGTTTGCGATCCACAGACACCATAGGCGCGGGCTTGCGGACAGCGAGCTAGGTAGGTATAGGTTTTTTTTTTAACGTAGGTAAAATCATCCAATGACAAATCCCGCCCTTGGGTGGGGCGGGAAATAGTGTCAGACTTTTACTGACTAAAAACCTACCTTTCCATTCCTTGCCTTTATCCTGGGGCCTTTGGTGACAGTCTCACATAACCTTTGGCCCCAGTAGGCTTCGGCCCTGCTGGACCCCTACAGTTTGCTGACAACTCCTTGAGGCGCGCGGGAACGGTACGCGCCGTAGACGACCTGAGCTCGGACCGGTCTGTTACCGGACGGACGGACAGCGAGCTACCCATTGCCCACCGTCCGCGAGCCCGCGCCTACGGTGGCCGGAAATTGGGATCGGAAATCCGGCGGCGGCGGCGGCGTGTGCGCCTTTGCCTAATGCGGTCGGCCTCCTCCTTTACTAGCATTACTGCTTCGCAAAAGGAGGCGACCGCCTGCCACTCCTCCTCGCTCCGGAGCATGGCTTGAACCAAGCCCCGGCGCGAGAGATCGCCGCCGATCGCCCCCACGAGGACACGGCGATGCTCTTCCCAAGCGGGGCACACCTCGACTGTGTGCTCCACCGTGTCCACCGGGCGGTCCGCACAGTGGCGACACCCGGGCGTCGTCTCCGCACGAATCTTGTACAGGTACGGACCGAACTTGCCGTGTTCGGTCAGCACCTGCGCCAAACGGAAGGTGACGACGCCGTGGGGCCTTTCCAGCCACGCCTCAAAGAGGGGCCTTACCGCCTCGATCGTGGCGTGCCCAGCACGAGGTTGCGACAATCGCTCTCGCCAGGTAGGTATAGGTAGCTCGCCGTCCGACCGTCCGGTAACCGTCCGGAGCGTTGTGACAAGCACGTTTTGATCCAAGCGCGCCTCAAGGAGATGTCAGCAAGCCGTAGGGGCCCAGCAGGGTCGAAGCCTACTCGGGCCATGGGTTATGCAAAAGTGAACCCCAAGGCCCTGGAACGAAGGCAAAGAAGGAACAGGAGTGGGTATTTAGTTATTAAAAGTCTGACACTATATCCCGCTACGCTCAAGGGCGGGGGATGTCATTAGATGATTTTAACACCTAAAAAAAAAACAGTCATTTTGCTTTTATTAGAATGCGGATGTAAATGTGAATGTGAATTCTACTATTTGTACAGCTGTAAGAGAGCCAGGGGCTCTAACAGATTTTATTAATTTAATGGAATTTATAGTAGCTGGGGATATTTTTCAAACGTTATGAAATGTCAACTACCTCTCTGTATTATTCTATAATAACCTTAATATAGAATAATAGATAGATGTATTCTTTATTGTACACCAAAAATAAAATTACATAAAGAACATAAAATTAATAGGGTGTTTTTTTTTATGGTAGGTAAAATCATCCAATGACAAGTCCCGCCCTTGGGCGGAGCGGGAAGTAGTGTCAGACTCTTACTGACTAAAAACCTACCCCGTTCCTTCGTTGCCTATAGTGCCGGGGCTGAGCCTTCCTCTCAGAAAACGGCCCTTGGCCCCAGCAGGCTTCAACCCTGCCTGCCTGCAGTTAGCAGGCTGGGCCTCTTCGGTTTGCTGACAGCTCCTTGAGACGCGCGGGAACAGAACGCGCCGTCGACGACTTGGGCTCGGTCTGGCCGGTTACCGGACGATCGGACAGCGTGCTACCCATTGCACGCCGTCCGCAAGCCCGCGCCTACGGTGGCCGGAAATCGGGATCGGAATCCCGGCGGCGGCTGGGGCGTGCGCCCCGTTGCCTCTGCCTGATGCGGTCGGCCTCCTCCTTTGCTAGCATTACTGCTTCGCAGAAGGAGGCGACCGTCTGCCATCCCTCCTCACTACGGACCATGGCCTGAACCAAGGCCCGGAAATTAATAGGGTGTGTGGGTGGGATTAATAATATAGAGACACAATAGAAAGACAATAGGTGTGCGGACACCGGTGTGCTCTTGGAGCTTGACAGTTTAAAAAAAAATCGAAAAAGAAAACCTTATAAGTAATTTCTGAAAAACATTAGTTTATAAAAAAAAAAATACTTGGCCCATTTTTTGGGGGGAAAGTATTAACAGTAGTACTTTGATATATGATTATACAAAATATATCATATTTAACGCCAAAGACAGACCTATCTAGGAACATACGAGGACAAAATTTGAGTCAAGTTGACGCGAAAGAAAACACAGTTCTATGCACTTTTTTTTACAAAGTTTTCGCAACGCTGATGAATGATTTTGAGTCAAATAAATCCCAAAACAAAAAACATAGCGAGTGTATCCAATGTTATACATAAAACGCGTGAACTGTAAAAGCCAATTGTGAGAAAGTTATTATCGTTCATGTAGCCGATAGCTATAACTCGTAATATTTATGTTTTATTACAATCTATAAACTCAGCATGCCATTGCTCACGGTCTTAGGAGAACCGAAATATTTTGTGTTTTTATTGCACGTCTTTGGCTATGTGGTTTTGTTTAACCTGATGAAATGGTAAAGTGGTTTGTATAATATACACCGCTAAATTTTGGTCGTTTTAATCCCGCGGAGGATTAATTCGGTGTACGAAACACTATCGATTTGTAAAGATAAAAATGAAAAATAAAGTACTTTATTTTTAAACTCGAATTAATTTACGCATGTACGAAATTAATTTCTTGAAGTAAACGTCAGCTGAGCGAGGTCAATGAACTATAGGTAGTTAGTATACAACAATTGACAACTACCTACAATGTCATTGACTCGTTGACTTGAAGTAATTAATTTCGCATATGCGTACCTATATTAATTCGAGTTTTTGAAAAAAAGTACTTCATTTTTTCTTTACAAATCGGTAGTATTTCATGTACCGAATCGACCCTCCGCGGGATTAAAACAACTAAAATTTAACGGTATATACATACTAGTTCAGAACCTAGTCTAAATAGGTAACTTCTGCCGGCGACTTCGCCCGCAAATCTTACATAATTAGAACCTGACAAACTTGTAAAATGCACAGAAAAAATACTACTTATTATAAAATTGTTTTTATAAATGATATACTCGTAAACTTATGCTTTACTGTGATCGCACCTGATGATAAGCAGTGTTGCAATTGCACTAGTTAATTAAGAGCCTATTCACTCTAGTCTTGAAGACACATAAATTATCATCATCATTATCAGCCTTTTAATGTTCCTACTGCACACAGGCCTCCTCTCTAAGAGAGGGAATGGGCCGTAATCCACCACGCGGTCCCAGTGCAGCTTGGTGAATGTCACATATCTTCGAATTTCTGGTTCTAGGACATGCTTGTTTTCGCACGATGTTTTCCTTCACCGTTTTTGAGAGCAGTGGTGATGATATAAATTACACAAAGTAATGCGCCTGACTGGGTTTGAACCCGCGACCTACAACTCGTAAGTCGGGGCCGTTACCACTCGGCCACCACTGTTCTCCTACTTAAATTATAATCAGACTAAAAGAACGTTGCTGGCAAATTTTTCCAATTTTTCGGTGTACATAATGATTATTACGATTATGATTTCGTAGCGTAATCTGTAGTATTCTCCTTAAGTAGCCATACCAATCTATGCCAAATCTCATTTTTAATATCGACAAGTTTTCAATTTATTTTCCCTTTTATGATTGCGAAATATTTTAATGAAAACGTAAACGATTTCGATGAAAACGGCAGACTCTGTAAACCTGATAATATCAAAGATATATTTTTTAATTTTAAGACCACTTTCACGAAACCCAAGACTCGTTACGAAAAAATCTACAGTAATCTTCTGCTAGTATTAAATTTGGTAAATTATATTACGAAAATGGTCTAAATAAAGGTGGTTTCGTAACTTAAAGCGATCGTATACGTTACTATCAAGCCTGGCCACGTACCGAACCTCATTTACTAAAGATTTACGCAACAGATAGATCTTACTCGAACCCTTTTCAGTCGTTTTATACCCCTAATTCTACCTACGCAACGTCAAAACGTAACATGTCTTTTAGAAGCCCAAACCGAATAAGTTTTTACCGAATTGATTCGGGAGTTTCATTCTACAACATTAACACAGACCTATATAAATATTCTTAACACCTTAAGCTATACAACATAAGGTTGCAATTTAAGTGACCTTGTTCAAATATAAGTGTATTGTGTAAAGTTGTGGGATGCGTTCAAAAGTTAGGCGTTCGTTTTGTCCATTTTTCTTCTCCCCTACGACGGCCATAGAATGCTATTTTTAAAACATTCAGCGAGCTATCTCAGTTGTGTTATGGGAATTTGGTTTCAGAATGAATACTTGTTGATTTTTCAGGTATGAGGTACTTAGTTTTTGGAAGGCACACTGTCGGAATGTCCAGTATTGATAAAATTTGGGTTGGTTTTAATTAAATTGAAACACACATGGAAATGTAGGTTGAAACTTAATTAATTCTATTAGTAAATCACTAACCGTCCAGACCGAGCCCAAGTCATTGACGGCGTAGTGTTCCACTCACCTCAAGGAATTGTTAGCAAACCATAGGGGCCTAGCATGGTAGAAGCCTATTGAAGCCATGGATAATGTAAAAGTGAACCCTGGGGCACTGGAACGAAGGCAAAGAAGGAACAGGAGTGGGTTTTAGTCGGTAAAAGTCTGACACTTGTCCTTGGGCGAAGCGGGAGATATCGTGCTCCGCCCAAGGGCGGGATATGTCATTGGAGGATTTCCCATCGGAAAAAAATTATAATCTACATTGTTTGATGTTCTAGGAGAAGAAACTCTCAAGATTTATATAGCAATGATAGCCTTGACTTGACAACTCGTAAGTCTTGAGATCAAGCCCAGCCAGGCGCATTACTTTGTGTCGTTTATTTCATCACCACTGCTCTCAAAACAATGAAATAAAACATCGTGAGTAAATCACTACTATAAAATGGATTTATGAGCTCATCAACGCATTGTGCTATGTCATAAATAGATTGCTTTTTTTTTCGTACATTCTAAAATAATCTTTGGCAAATCTGTCTCGCGGCAGTTTTCCTTGTTATACAAAAAAAAATAAAAAATAACAAGGCATCCATTGATTTAAACAATAGCACTAAAAACTTAAACCAAATATTGAAAATGCTCAATAAAAAAACAGTATTCACGCAACAAACCAAACGATCACAATCATCAATTGAATGAAATTGAACGAGTACATGGCCCGTTCGTTTTCGTAATGAAATTAATCGGCGTCACCAATTGACCGAACGCGAATGACCGCCTGACGGGACACCGAAATGATTGCCGCCAAACTTCAATATTACTAGCCATTTTATATTTTGTAATTATAATCACGTTAATAATGTTGCGTACACCAATTTAATGATAAACTTTGATTGCACGGTTTTTTCGGTTCGTTGGGCAACGGGAATTTATTTATATTTCAACGCTAGCAACCCTTTGGGACTATGTTCGGTTGGTCATTTATGCTGATAAAGTTTGGTATCGGTTATATTTTTTTCATTGCTTGAAGCTTATGTTAGATGAAATGTACTTTCAAATTCAGAATAGTTTTTGAAATTGATAGACAAAAAGATTTTTTTTTTAGATGTCAATTCAGTTTTGGTTCGTTATGTAATAAAATTAGGTAAAAATAAAAATGTTTAAAATTACGTGCCGATAGTTTGATTTTTTTTTTTCAAAAGCAAATTTTGTTAAACGTAGCCCATGCGCAAGGTACTGTGGCGGGTAGAGGCGTAATCAAAGAGCTTCTACGCTTATTAAAACATAATATTGTTATTAGTAGCTCAATTATTACTATAAAAACATTAAATTAGATTGTTATTTTTCACTCATTGACAGTCTATAAGTCAACCTAACTTCTTTTTAAACTTAAACCTTATTTTATGGACCTAGAGTGTTTATGGGTAGCCTGAAATAGAGAAATATTATTATAATAAATGTACAAAAAATGGTTTTTAATTATCCAATTAGGTAATTTACAAGTACAATAAAATTCTTCTTTTGCTTAATTTTTCCGAGATAGCGCCCATTTTAATAATTACACACAATGTTGTCCAGTTGCTTGGCAGTTATCACACTTGAGATCAAGTATTAAAATGTAGGTAGTTTCGTAGATAGAGAGACAAAACTATTTTTTTTTACATTGCAATATCCCTACAATCAAGTTGAAAAAACAGTCGACGAACCTCAATCGAAAAAATCGCGTAAAAAAACTCCTGATACTTCTTATTATCCCTCTAATTTTATCACTCCCCTATCTCTGACCACTGACATACGTTCCATCCTTCTTCGGAAGCAGCATCGATCTTGGTTCAGTAATTATTAGTGCCAGTCCCTTGTAATTGGCGCAATCGGTCATGGCTTGCCGTCGCTCTTCCATCATTGGCAGAAGCCATTTAGTTGAAGTGTTGTGATTGGTGGAGACAGCGTGTGATGGCTTTAGGCAGTCAGGTGTGAAGTGAACGTGTCTCAAAATTCTTCCTCTTGAGATGATAGGGTTACTGACTTATTTTATGATATTGAGGTTTTTATAGACATATAAGTATACAAAATTATTTTCAATTTACGAAAAACCTGAATATAGTTTGTTCATAATCAGTAACTAAATCGATTCCAATAATTTTACACCATGTTATATTTTTTCCTTAAAATATTTAAATAAAAAGGGTTACAAGTTAGACACCGCCACGCCTATACAAAGTACAACATAGGTCACGGTATATCATAGCGGACATAAGGAGCCAATGCACCGCTCGGTGCGGGTACAAAAGAACCCCCAGTCGCTTGGAAAGCTCGGTAACCATGTATTTGTGCGAACCACCAGGTAACATAACAAGCTTATAACTCTGTGATTTTTCATGATATGGATATCAAATTTTATACATAGATTCTTTACATAAAAATAGTAGGCACGTGTTTTGGGTTTTGCATATACTAAAACTTATGTTGTATATCACACTAACATTATAAAGGCGAAAAAATTTGTGTTATAGTGTGCGTGTTTGTTACTTCTTCACGATCAAACATGCACCATTTCATCCAACCTAATTCATTCTTCCAGTCAAACGCATTTGGTTGGAAGTTTGGCACATATGTAGACCATGTCTTGGATAAGATACCTACATAGGAAGTATAATCCCTTGAAACAATTTTCTGCTTTCAAACATATGAAACCGCTGGTTGCAGCTAGCACGGCTAGTACATAAGGGTTTAGGAGGAAGCCGACCGCATCAGGCAAAGGCAATGGTGCTCACGCCCCAGCCGCCGATCTCTCTCGCCGGGCCTTGGTTCAAGCTGTGGTCCAGAGTGAGGAGGGATGGCAGGCGGTCGCCTCCTTCTGCGAAGTAGTAATGCTAGCAAAGGAGGAGGCCGACCTCATCAGGCAAAGGCAACCGGCCACCGTAGGCGCGGGTTTGCGGACCGCAAGCAATGGGTAGCTCGATATTTGACCGTCCGGTAACCGTCTGGATCAAGCCCAAGTCGTCGACAGCGCGTACTGTCCTTGAGCGCCTCAAGGAGTTGCCAGCAAACCGTAGGAGCCCAACCGGTTCGAAGCCTATTGGGGCCATGGTTAATGTAAAAGTAAACACCAGGGCCCTGTAACGAAGGCAAAGAAGGAACGGTGTGGGTTTTTTAGTCAGTAAAAGTCTGCCACTATCCCGCTCCGCTCAAGGGTGGGACTTGTCAATGAAGGATTTTTACCCACCAAAAAAAGCACATAAGAGTTTTTCCCGAAAATTTCACAATTTGCTGTGGGTTTCCCGAAAGAATCACCGTAACCCTGAAACTTAAAGGCCAATTAAACTAACTTCGCGCTCTTGGGTGGTTTAGGAGGGCATGTCAGACTTTTTCTGCCTATAATCCACTCCTGTTCCTTCTTTACTTTCGTTCCAGGGCCCTGGAGTTCTCTTTCGCATAACCCATGACCCCAATAGGCTTCAAGTCTGCTGGGACCCTACGGTTTGCTGACATCTCTTTGAGGCACGCTCGGTACACTACGCGCCATGAATGAGTTAAAACTCAATCGTATTTTTCCAGTCAATAATCGTCTGACAATCCTTCTCGCTTTACCTAGAGCGGGAGAAGTTATTTAATGGTGTCCCAACATCAAAAAAAGGAATTTTAATCTCGTGAAGGGTCGATCCGGTACATGAAGTAGTACTATCGATTTGTAAACATAAAATAAAAAAAATAAAGTACTTTTTTTTCAAAACTCGAATCAATATACACAACTACGAAATTAATTTCTGTAGTTAAACGAGTAATTGCCTTGTAGGTAGTTGTCAGTCGTCATGTACTAACTACCTACAGGTCATTGAACTCGCCCAGCTGATGTTTACTTATAGGAATTAATTTCGTACATGCGTAAATTAATTCCAGTTTAAAAAAAGTACTTTATTATTTATTTATTTTTATTTTTTTATCAAATCAAAAGTGTTCATGTACCAATAAAAACGATCAAAATTTAACGGTGTATATTTGGGATACTGTAACTACGGTATCATGTAATCATGAAAATGACAAATTCTTCAAACTTGTAGAAACCAAGCATTCCGATTCCTCAGCTATTAATCAGAGTAAATAATTGGGTAACGAATCGAGTCTAATTTCTCGATATACAACGGAGACTTGGTGCTAATTTGCAATAATTGAACCATGCCGATTGGATTTGCAATTGAGACGTCTAAATTCAGAGCTAACCGAGTTATTATCGCCTGGAATGATTTAGTGAATTTAAAACTGTTTCTAACAGTAAATGATGCAAGGTCAAGGATTAATGAATTACCTCAATAAGAACATGTTTTTGAAAATCGATGAAAAATTCCACCACTGGGTTGCCCAGAATCATGTACTGGATCCATGGTATTCGTTTATGGTACGCTTTCAGATAAACCCTGTATATATATTTTTTTATGAAAATAACTCCTGTCATGAAAATTCTTATCCATCGAATTACAAGTCACAAGTAATATAAATATTTAGAATCAATTTAAATTTGATATAGTATTTTTAATTGGTTTATAGTGAAAACTCTCATTGGGTTTACAATGAAAAGTGATCATTCTTACAAAAATCTAAAAAGAAATATTTATTCCAATTATTTTATATTTATTATTTTTAAATTAAAATATTTATTATTTGTAGAAAATTATCTCTAAGGGACCATATTCCGGAGATAAAAAGTATCCTATTGTTGCATTTATGATATGGTCAACCGGTGTGCCAAATGTCGTTCATACCCGTTCACCTTTTTTCATAGCAATGCAAATTATGACATACTGGTATGCATCAAAAGTAATTATAATTGTATATCAAATATAATATAAATTTTATATCAAATATAATATATAAAATCTGATTGAGCAGCTTTTTCAAGTTTAGCCACATTTAGGGAATACCTTCGTCTCCAACATGGCAACACTGTAACTATTTAATGTCATGGTGTACGTAGGTATACATTGACAATGTGGTCTGAGGTTTCATGGGGTGGCCGCGTTAATCGGACAAATTGATTGCAATTTGGTAGCCAACCCCCATAATTACGAAACGTTATTTGCTATTGATGGCTATGCTAGCTTTCTTGTGGTGCAATTGTAGATATTGGGAAACTGTCACTTTGGTCTTTAATTATGAAAATATGGTTCGGTTTGATTTATTTTTTTTGTAAGTCGGGATATCATCTAATGACTTTTCCCGCTCTAGGGTTGGTCGGCGTGTCAACTATATTTATTCAGTTACTCTTTAAGTTCTAGGCTCACGGGTAATCTTTTCAAAAGTTTACCCACGGCCCTAGTAGGCTGCGGACTTGCTGGGCCCCTACGGTTTGGCTTATACCTCTATGAGACGCGCGTTTTTGAAAAGGGTTTTTCCTATGGGATTATATAGATCTTAAATACACATACATGGAGAAATGTGAGGTGGGCAATTATCAAATGACGCTCTGGTTGGAAGATGTCAGACTCTCACTTGTGTTCCTTTATTTTGCCTTTACGTTTAAAGTCACGGTGTATCTTTCAAAAATTTTGTAGCCCTAGTAGGCATCGGCCCTGCTGGGTCCCTTCAGTTATGGTGAGATCTTTCCTTGAGGCGTGTGTGGAATACAACGCGCCGTTGACTCGTGCTTGTTTTTTATCAAATGACCGGACGCCTAGTTATCCATTGCTCGACGTATGCAAACCTGCATATACGGTGACCAGGAATTATCCTTCTATTAGACACAGTATTTAGTTTTGATAATTAAAAATCATTATAAAATTGCAAAACTAGAATAGTCTGATTAACAAAAGTCAGTACAAAGCCATGTAATTGATACATCCAATGGTCATTGCCACACAAAACGCTTATTGAATACACCGCAATTTGATAGCCAGAAAACATTGATCCGTAGAACCCTTGCTTGGTAAAATAGCCTGGAGGTGATATAATGACGTGGATGGGATCCGAATGAATTGGATGGCCTATCGGTCCCAATAGGATTGAATATTGATGCACCAGATGGCGGCACATTCGACACATAATTAATTTCTCAGTCGCCTACCGTGGGGTTTGGACGTTGTTGTTCTATTTACATATTTGCTGCTGTTTGCTTTGACCACTAAGTCAAACCCGTGGTCCTAGTGGAAAGGGGTCTAAGTTTAAAGATGCAACTTTACAGGAGACGCAAAAAACACTCCGCACGCTCAAAACTGCGAGTGACTCAAAAAATAATAATGCATATTTCTCCGTTTAAAAAAATACAGTAGTAAGTACTTGAAACTGACTTGTGTATTTTTTGTGTTAGTTGGACGCTTTTACACACAGTAACTTCTTTATTTTAGAAGTAGCTTAGATCTGTTTGCACTAAATGATAGAGAATATTTAAGTGACAATTTTGATATTATTGTCTTATGGCGGGTTTCTGAATTGATTATTTTAAGTTAAGTACGACTCAAACCATACTTAAATGCAAATTTTTGTCAAGTTTACAGGCTAAAGTAGAGTTTGAGTAATTCTCAACTTTAAATGCTTAAATCAGAAAGCGGGGGTTAGTCTCGACAAAATCGGACTTGTAATCCTTTTACAAATAACAGTTTTTTTTTTATTTACTTAGAAATATGATTTAGAACGCTGATCCCGTAACCATCATAATTTCATTCACAAGACGTCTACTTTAGACATAGGTCTCCTGCAAGTGACATCTCATCGACCGGTCCTGTGTGTTTCGTATCCAGTTGATTCTCGAAGTCTTCATCAGGTCATCGGCCCATTTTATAGGAGGCCTTCCAACACTGCGTCTTCCGGTACGTAGTATTTTTTTTAAGGTTAAAACTGGCTACTGATTGTGCAATAACAACTGGGTTTTTCTTTCGCCACAGCACCTGATTCAGGCGGAAGAAACGGTGAGTAGATGCGTCATGCGGAAGGTGAGTACATCGTGACATCTCTTCAGCCACTCCTCGAATAGGGGTTTTGCTGCCATGATTTTGGTGTGCTGATACGTGTTTGCTATTCGAGAGCCTTTCCGTTTCATTGACCATCTGTTTTGCGATCAATGCTACTTAACTTTGGTGGATATATTCAGATCCCGCATAAAGTTGATGATTTTCAATATTTATTTTTACCGATAGGTACTTGTTATCTTCTATATTTTTAAAATGCTTTGTCCTGAATGAC
Organism: Leucania comma; assembly: GCA_958295575.1. Classification (NCBI taxonomy): domain Eukaryota; kingdom Metazoa; phylum Arthropoda; class Insecta; order Lepidoptera; family Noctuidae; genus Leucania; species Leucania comma. The sequence continues at coordinate 21,319,765 of OY282467.1, read as the reverse complement.
TGACGGATCATCAACACACAGCTTAAACCACTAATAGTAAAGACCTGAAACTTGTTCTTTGTATTTTTTTTTATGGTTTTTTTTTTATGAAAACCTACATTCATGCGGTTGAAGTCGCTGCCAGAAGCTACTACCTATATATTAAAATATGATTGACTATTGAATCACCTTAACAACATAATTGCAATGAAATCACAGTCCTTGCGTGACTTTTATTGAGCACTTCTGTTGTCAAACACCAAAAAAGTTGGTTACACGCAAAATTCTTCGAAAACAATTACTGACGCAGTACTTTCCATAAACCACAAGTGAATGTAAACCACTGTCTATTAGTAAGTGGCAACTAATACGAGCAAGAACAATGACTAAGCTGCGAATGAGTAAACCGACCGTTACTGACATGCGGTCAATTGTTTGACGATCTACGGACGGGACGGCAGACCGAATGTTACATGAGTCAGGATTTGATTGACATGTATACGAGCCGGTTGCTTGCGGTTTTTACTGGATTTAGGATCGTGAGAATTCCGAATGTATTGTAGATGAATGAAGTATGTTGGAAGGCCCCCCACAAGGTGAGCTGATGACCTGGTGAAGGCCAAGATTGCGAAGGAGTATTACTTTTCGCTATATTTTTATTCATTTTCATGTTCTTTACTCAATTTTATATTAGCGGTTTCGCCCGCGTGTTACTAAAAATATATATTCTGTAGCGACATCTATGTCGTCACAAATGAACTAATCCTGCATCGCGCAAATAAGATTCGCGGCGCGATTGGAACATAAAGAACAAACCCGAAATCATCTATCGGGCAGTAGCCCACCAGATATAACACCTGTCTGGTCGGAGGATCCTCTCTTTTCAAGGAGGTATGTGGGACTTTACTCTCTGTTCCACTACCTCCAAAATTCCAAAATAAAATACTCCTGTGGTAAAAGTATCCTATGTGCTATTCCAAGACATGGTCTACCCGTATACAAAATTTCATCGAAATCCGTTCAGCCAGCCATACGGGCATGAAGAAGTAACATACCTTTTACACTTTTAAACTTTCTCCATCGCCGACCACGTCATCGACAAAGTACACTTTTTTTTTATTAGCCTATACTTTCCCACTGCTGGGCAAAGGCCTCTTCCAATTCCTATGATGAAAAAAAAAATTGGTTGTCGTCATATCTTCTTCTTATTCTTTTCTTCTTCTAAGGCCTAGGTTGTTAACTTTCTTATAGACTTTCCGAGAACAGTAGGTACAATAAGTTAATTGATATTAATATACTTATAGCAAAAACACAGACATTAATCCGTCTTCGTGAACAAAGGATTTTTTTTATCAATAAAAAAGCTTTTACATCACCATTAGGTATTCTTAGTCACACACTTATTTGTGTACATAGCTGGGTAAATACCCGCAAAGCATATTAAACATTTAGGCCATCTAGAGATTTAATGAGGTGTACAAATGCCGTTTTGCATATTAAAAAAAAAATGATTCAACATTTTCTTTTATTTTTTTTATGCAGTTGGCAATAATTACATAGAAAACGATGATAGCTGTAAAAGTTAATAACTATCAACAACACATTCAAACCAACATTACCTAGGATACGATACCAGATTAAGTATCTAGATGTATGGGTACCTAAATAATATACATGAGTGTGTGCAAGAATTAAATGACTACATTTCACCATCACCTTTCTACTTTCAGACAACCCGACGTACAGCGACTATCTACCCTTACGTTGTTGACACCTCTACGGGCCAGATTAAGCGTTTCACCTCATTGTTTATATCGTATACATCGCAGGATTGGAACAGTTTACCTGCAGCGGTCTTCACGTCGGATTATAATTTAGGTGTCTAGGCTGGAGTGAATATGCTCTTAATAAACTAGTACATTTAATGTTCACCAACAACGATTGCTTATTAAAATTATCAGGTGGAATCGCTGTCAAGCACTTTCATCATCAATATTGCACCTCGAGCTATTCTTCACTATATTCTTGACTAAGGAAAACCCATCGTTTAATTTACAATAACGAAAATTACGCCAAACCAACATTTGTTTTTAAAGATAGATACAGACTTCAGACCTACATCCGAAATTAATATGAGCATTAAAAGTTATTCAAAACCAATATAAGTTAGTGACAACGACATAAAGTATGTCGCATTACATATGAATATATTTGTGTTAGTACATAATATGCAGGCTCATGCATTATGCATCAGAGATCATCGCGGTAAACGTTTACATTAAAGGAGGCTTCACATGAGCCGGACGCCGGAGGACAATCGGAAGATGGAGTCGGTGATTTCATTTGTTTGAAATTTAGTTTAAGTTTGACAGCGATATGAGTCTTTTGTCATTATCTTCAAAAGACTGGAAACAGACGTAGTTCAATAAATCGTAAAAATTACTTCGTTTTTAATTAGTAGTCAGTCATTTTTGTTATTTTATTAAAAATAGGTTTGAATTGAATTCATAATTAAAACTCTAGAATCATTGAAATATTTCTTAAGACGGTACCCAAATTTAACTAACGACAAGCAACGGCTAGCTCGCCAATTGTCCGGTAAGGACCGGGCCATAGTCATCGATACCGCGGTGTGTTCGACGCGCGCCTCTAAAAAATATATGTCACCTGAGATGACATGACATGTCAAGAGGTAGGGCTCCTGGAAAGCTGATGCTCGCTAAAGCCACGGGATTTTTATGAAAGAGATAACATTCTTAGAAGGCAAAGGTCAGCTTAAGGACACAAGTGGGTCAGTAAAAGTCTGACACCCCTGTCTTTCCACAGTAGAGCAGGAGAAGTCATTGAATGATTTCAAATCTCAAAAAAAAAAACTTAAATGATTTGATTTTAAAGTAACATAATATTGACCATCATTCGGACCGATTTTACCTACCGGACGAAATAACCGCAACCGGATAACCCCTAATGAAAACTCTCCCTAACACATAGCATGCGTCGCTATGGAGAAACGCATCCGGTCATATTTCGACCGGTATTAAGAGTTATAGCCGCATTTTTATTCATAGAGCAATTTTAGAAATCCTTTCTTGGACACTCCTAGGATTTTTAGGGGTTTCAAATGCAACCAACCCTTATTTTGGGGGAGCAACTGACCTTTTATACCGGTCATAAAATGGGGTACGTAATGGCATTTTATATACATAACCGTATGAAGCAAAATTTAAAGTGCTGTGCGTTTATCATGCTTAATGTGGTGGCACCTTTAAATGTGTTTTTAGGATTACGTTTGTTCTATTCAGTAATTTAAATGTAAACATTTCTATTTACCAAATTAAAACGATACAAGCGTTTTCTTAGAAATATGGTTTAAAATTTTCTCATAAATATAGTTCTAGAAATGAATTTCTGTTACTCAAAGATTCATTGAGTCTTGAGAAAACCACTGAAAACCCTTTTCAATATATTTTTGCGAAATCTAACTCTTGAATGAATAGTAAAATATTTTACTTAAAGGAAAATCCAAATCACTAGTAGCATTTTTAAAGCGAGAAAAAATCATCATGCATGACTTCTGCCCTTCCGGGGTGGAGCGGATCAAAAATCTGACGCGACGACTCGAGTCGACGCAAGAGAATCGAAACGAAACGATTGTAATTTGGCTAGGCCTGAAGGTTGGACAAGGAGCAATGGGTAGCAAGCCCATGCTTACGGTAATCAGTAGTCGTGCTGTGACTCCTGACACTTCGAGCGTCTCAAATCACTAGTAGCTACAAAACACATTGTAACTCCAAATTCAGTAACGATTTTCTTTTTTTATAATATTAAAATTTTTACTCATTGAAGAAGTATTTTCATCCGTCCATAACTTACGCCAGGAGATAAACAATTAATACTCTTTTGATCCTTTCTTAAACCACACTTGAACGTTGAAGCAATATAAATTGAAACTCCAATAAATGTTGAAAGTGCTCTCAAAATTAATCAAAATAACCCTTCGAACGTTTCGAAAACTTAACAGAGCCATCGAGATCTTAAATCGTTTAGAAGGGGCCCCATATTGAGTTATCCGGCGGTTACACATAAGTAATAATGTATGGCAAGGGTGTAGTAACATCGCCGCTTTATACCCCGATACCAGTTTGATAGAGACTGCCACGATGAGAAAGGGTTCGTACCGATAGAATATTAGGTTGCTATTAATTTTGGAATGTCAATTATGCTAACAATGGATTTGACATGGAACTACAAGAACAGTAAACCCACTAAAGAGTATTTCGTGACCGCGAAACGGCATAGTTTGTTGCTGATATGCCGAATCCTAAAGCATACACAATACGAGGTGACGGAGATAGCATGGTACCTTCAAAGTCGAAAGGTAAAATGCACATGTGTTTGGAATTTCCATACATAAAGAAAACAGACGTAATCTAATTATGAAATCACGTTAAGATGATAAAGCTTAAGAATAAGTCTGTTATTTCTCGTAAGTTCAAACCTATGTTCTCAAAACAGTCAGGAAATCGGCACTGGACCAAACGTGATAGACTCCAGTCCATTCTCTTTTCTAGTGGGAGGCCTGAGTCCCTCTCTTCACCTGAGCGGTGGGAACATTATAAGGCTAATAATGCTATGCCTATGCTTATGTTGCTTATGTATGTTATAATTAACCTTTTGACCTCCACAGTCAAGTATACATGACAAAGTAAAATATGTCCAATATTTAGATTTAAGATTTGTATTGTTATAGAATGAAATCGCCTAGTTGCCCGTTCTTGTTTTAGCATAATTTTGTTTTTTACAAGCTTTTATTTAGTTTCACCTGTCCCGATGTTTGTCTGTGATCAAATCTTGCGAATTGAATTTGATCCACTTCCCGATTATCGATTGAGCTGAAATTTTGCATGCATGTGTAAATCAGATGACAAAACAAAATTATTATGACGTGGAGCTGATCTGATGATGGAATCGGGGTGTGCCTATATGAACTCAGTAGTTGAACGATACAACCCTATCGAGTTTGAATTCGTTTGATCCGTCTTGACGGGTACTTTGATGCTAGATAGTAACCAGGGTCTGATGATGGAGCTGAAAGATGGCCGTAGGAATTTAGTAATAAGCGTAATAAGATAATTCTATTGTGTTTGAACTTAATGAAAATTAATTAGATTGGTATATACCGCTCTATAAAAGCTTGCTAAGAAAAAATGTTTTTTCATTGAAAATTTGTTTGTCGAACGGTTCAAAGGTAAATTACATTTAATTCGATTTTCTCTGACGACGCTACTAACCCGACGAGCAAGTATCGTGTATGCTTAGACCGTAAGTTATCGAGATGCGTTAAAGGCCGGGCCTCACTAATTAATAATGATTGAAATACGATGCATATACGGAACACAGTTTAAGCATTAGTGGGCAGAGCACATTGGGTACGGTAATGTATTCGTTGGACGGTGGCTCTTGGCATGATTTAAATTGTAGGTGCAATTTATTAGGCTACTGTGACCGCTTATAAGTTCCATTTCAGAGTTAGAGTATTTAAACGTACTGTTATTAGGTACAGAGTATTATCTTTTCCGGTAATTTGTTTCACGAAATACGAGGAAAGTCTTTGATTTGTTTTAATGTTAATATTATAAATAATATCACATGCTATGAGCATAGTATATTTAGCATTAAAATTGGCCCTACTGTGCTGGGACTTAGGCCTGCTATGTAGGAGAGGGAATTGACCATAATTCACCACGTAGGCCCTTTGCAGATTGTTGGATGTTCACATTATCTTCAAATTTTTATATCTGGGACATGCTGGTTTCATTGGGGCCAGTGGTGACAAAATAAATTAAACAAATTAATGCACCTGATTGGGGTTGAACCTACGACCTACAATTAATTATTCATAAGTTTGGGCCGCTATCACTGGGTGGTCACTGCTCTTATTCAATGTATTTTTTTTTATTGATATAAACTAGTGCTTGACTGCGATCTCACCTGTTGGTAAGCAGTAAAGCAATCGTTGGTGGTGAGACGCACTAGTTTATTAAGAGCCTATTCACTCTAGCCTTGAAGACACCTAAATTATAATCGGACGGGAAGACTGCACCAGGCAAACTGTTCCAGCCCCTCAATGTACGCGGTATAAACGACGAGGCAAAACGCTTAGTCCGTACCGTAGAAGTTTCAACAACATAATTGAACTTCGACCAAGTTTATGAACGACCTCATATCTACTTTAAGATCTTTCATGTTTTAACCAGATTTCACTTTGAATCAGAAACAAATTAAATTCAGAGAGTAAACTTAGAATTCGTTTTTCGTTTCTCTTTAAAATTTTTTATAATTTTGATCCCAACTTCACATAAAATTTCGTTTATGGGGTTTATAAACTCCAATATAGGTTTTTTTATGGTAGGTAAAATCATCCAATAACAAATCCCGCCCATGGGTGGAGCGGGAAATAGTGTCAGACTCTTACTGACTAAAAACCTACCCTGTGCCTTTCCTGCCTTGGTGCCAGGGTTTGGAATGCATTTTCATACTTCCCCAGAGCCCTAGACTAGGCCTCGACCCTACTTGGCCCCTACAATTTGCTGACAACTTCTTGAGGCGCGCGGGAACACTGCGCACCGCAAACGACTTGGGCTTGGTCCGATCTATTACCGGACAAACGGACAACTCATTGACCGCCGTCCGCAAGCCCGTGCCTACGGTGGCCGTAAAAATCATAATATTAGATCCTAGGGCATTTCCAGGAACGACATTATTTTAGGAATATCGTTGACAATCTAAATCTCTGACCTTGGACACAAAAGGAAGACCTCCTGGCTTGTATCAATGGGAACAATTTGTTCAATTTACGCATGACAGGTAAAATACAAAATAATAGATGAGACAACTTGAAGGGTAATACTTATGACGTCATCATTAGTTGTAAGTGTCTAATATTGTCCCCAATATTTTTTACTATGGTAGACTTTCGTTTGACCACTATCATTCTTCTCTCATGGTAAATGATGGTCGATGATATCTAGAAATAAGCTATTCACTCTTGATTTAAAAAACCCTAGGTTGTAGCTATCACGAAATATAGTGCTTTAAATCTTGCGTCCTATTGTTGTTAAGCTTTTCTATGCCAATACAAGGGGAGCGAGTGAACGTCACCGGAGTCCAATGGTTTCAAGACCCACAGGGCTTGTTATTGTTTCGACGCTTGGTGGAGGCCAATATGTAATAGTTGATACGTCCTTTAGCTGAAATGCTGATGTAGCATAGCATTGGATCGGCCTTATAATGTTCCCACTGCTGGGACTCAGGCCTCCTCTCTAGGAAAGGGTAATCTACCACGCGGGCCCAGCGCGGTTTAGTGGACGTCACATGTCTTCCAATTTATGGTTCTTGGACATGCCCGTTTCCTCACGATGTTTTCCTTCACTGTTTTGAGAGCAGTGATGATAAAATAATTACAATACGTAATACGCCTAACTCGTAAGTCGGGGCCGTTACCGCTCGGCCACCACTGCTCTTGTTGACGTTGATGTGTTGACTATTCTGTTGGTCAGTAAGCTAAGATGTTTAAGGTTAAATATATCGTCTATATACAATATCCCCCCAATCTTCAAAACAGACCATTTGGTTGCAATTCTGCATCGAAACCACGTCTGTACTGTGTTGAAAATAATACCGCTTCTCCATATCAGAGGGTGAGGAGTCAGACATGCGTCGCCGGTGGTCGCGCGTCGGATTGCAAACGGTTTCGGCATTCGTCGCGTACGCCGCCGTACCGCCGACTTCGGGTGTACACCAACTGCATTGTTTATCAATAGGGGATATATTGTTGTATGTTTGTAATGTGTTTTATCGAAGGTAAGGCAACTCATTTGTGTGCGAGCGTTATATAGGATAAAGATTTAAGTTAGTTGCAGTTTCATGCCTTACTACACAAACTTTTAACCTCAGTCTCTTGTTTGACCATACAGTAATTTTGTATAAGGAATCACTTCAGAATGGGTCTATTTTTAAAAACTCAAAGGATTCAATGACTTATTATAGTTAATGAGAGTCTACTGAATGCTCTGGATCAGTTGCTGAAGTGCATTATGGGGAGGGGGCCTAAGACCGGTTTCGTCATTTGCCACGTACGCGACCGTCCATCCTCATATGCGGGGTGCACATCCCCATTGTTTATCAAATAAATAATGTACATCGTGCAAGCTCTGGTTTTGTTTTGTTACCTTAAAGGTAAGGCGATTTGTTAGCGTATTAGATTTCTTCTTAGATACAGATAAGGAAAATCAAACGATTAATATAAAAATTGGCCGTATTACTCAGTATTTAATCCAGTTTTTTGGGCTTTTTAAGAATCCATGAAACACAAAATCATATCCCGGTTTTTCTAGTGCAAGTTTTCCCTACATAAGAGAGGCAACAGCAGAAAGAAGGTTACATGATTTTTTTTTGGCTAACAGACTGCTCAGAACCTTTGGTTTGTGATGTACTATAAAAGAAATTTAGGTCCGACAATGAACCTCTTTTTATTTACGAAGACAATGTAAATAAAACGGTAGATAATATGACAAATTAGGAAGTTACAAAATTCTACTGCAGATCCGTGTTTATCAAAACTAACGTGATTGCAGTCTTCTTCCAAGCAATGACGCACCAATACATTAGTTGTTCAAATAGACATTCATGTGGTGAAGAGTTGAGTATGGAGAGTGTATACAAGGAACCTCGGTTTTCCTTAAACTGCCAATCAAAATTCAAAGCGGGGTATATTTCTGGCTATAGGTATTTAGTCATCACGTGAGAGGTTGGTACTCATTGCGTACTAGCTTACTGAGTCAACTTTATATCGGTATTTTATGTCTGATGTTGAACGTCTTTGGAATGTATAATAATGTTGTGAATTTAGTTCTTATTACATTATTTATGCGCAAGGGACCGGAGAATCTAGGCAACGTTTTTTTTTTGTTTGCTGTCTCATTGTTGTTACATTTTAACCAGTGTCAAGTTGTGGATCATTGAACTTTATAAGCATAGCATATCAGCAGCCTTATAATCTTCTCACTGCTGGGACTCATGCCTCCTCCCTAGGGGAGGTAATGGGCCGTAATCCACCACGCGGGCTCGGTGCATGTTGGTGGATGTCACATGTCTTCGAATTTTTGGTTCTAAGACATGCCGATTTCCTCACGATGTTTCCCTTCGCCGTTTTGAGAGCAGTGGTGATGAAATAAATTACACAAAGTAATGCTCCTGGCTAGGTTTGTTATTCCATATTAGTAAAAACATGCAACTACTGCGCTACAACCGCGTTGGATCCGCGTGACACTGCGGCTAATTTGAAGGCGCGAAGTAGGCACTGGTAGAGTGCAACTGCATTTTTGACACCTAAGCATAAAACAGTGCTTTCATTGCTTACTTAAAAATAATTTTAAAATATTTAAGTAATGAATATCTTCTTTAGATATCTTCAAGAGGAAAAGTAATGAGCATTTCCTTTCACAATGACATAGTATATATTTATTTAAGTATATTTGTATTTATGTATGTAGGTATATTTATGTATTATTTTATTCGTATTATTTGTAATTTTAAAATTGTACACTGGGTCCTACCCTCTATTGTAATCTCTCTCTATTACTCAATGGTTTGCTGAAAGAAAACTCAACTTTGAGTTAAGCTCGCCTATGTACATGGCCTCTATTTTCCATTTATTTTTTAAGCAGTTATAGTGTACAATAAAGAATAAAGAGTAATGATTATAAAAACATTAAAAAAATAATAATTCAATACTTACCTCTTTTTACCTTAAAAAAAAATCTTTATAGCAAAAGCAAATAGATTTCCATCAATAAATTCTGAGAAGGTCTCTCCTGAAACTGTCTGAGAACTTATTTTGAACAGATTTTTATCCTACACTTATTTTTCGATACCTACCTAACCCAATGTCATCACTTTTACCTCTTTTTGGTTATTTGTAAATAAGTAACTAGAGGTGACCGCGACGCAAACCTTCAGGTGTTTCAAACTGTTCACGGCACAGGACCGGCATGGGACCGGCTCGGGTCCGGCGCGGGAACAGTGTGTCGCAATAAATATGTTATGATCTTGTTACGGACAGTGCTTGCAATATTAATGAGTTAATATGGTGGGAGGACATGATTTTGGATGCATGATAAGGTTAATATGTGTATTTTTGTTAAGCACAAATCTCACTTTTACTACACCTGTGTCCTTCAGTAGCCATTATGTTCTGAGGCCACATTCAGGACCGAACTCCCTTCTAACCCCCTATAGTTATACTGACAGAGACAGAGCGTTGAATACTATGCGCTGTCGATGATTTGGGCTCAGTCCAGATGGTTACTGAATGGCCAGGTGCAGAGAGTCTTCAGTAAGATGTTCAAATGATAAATGAAAACGTACGTGACCGTGATTGTTATGGCAAGACCCCACTCCATAAGTCCAATTTTCTAAGTCACGAAAAATTTTAAACCTTCATTACTCTCAAAATATTACAGGAGAAACTAAAAGAACATCCCTTATATGTAACGGGATTAAAAGACGAATAAAACATCCTTTATTACCAAAAACTGACTTACGAATTAATTATTTAGACACTCACCAACAAACCCGTACGTTCAACTTTCCTGCCCCCGGCGACCCACGCATGGGGTTTGTTCAAACTGAAAGAGTATTATTTGTGATACTAAATAACGTAAATAATAAAAGATGAATTAAGCCTACTACAATATAACTTAATAGAAATTTTATTTTAAGCTTAAGTTTAAATTAAATAAATTCAAAAATTGGTCAAGTGCGAGACGGACTCGGACACGATGGGTACCGTACTATAATATTAAAAAAATCGGCAAAAAAACACCTTTGTTGTATGGAGCCGCTTAAATATTCATGTCATTCTGTTTTTAAATATTTGTTGTTAAAGCAGCAGCATAAATAGGTACATTATCTGTGGAAATTTCAACTGACTAGCTATCACGGTTCATGATATACAGCCTGGTGACAGACGGACAGACAGTGGAGTCTTAGTAATGGTTCTGTTTTTAGCCTTTGGGTATAGAACCTTAAAATCTAATATTCTTTGAATAAAATAGTAAATTTTCTTTTGAAAGTCCAATATGTCGGTACATGATCAATCATACACAAAGGACTTGCAAAAAAATCTTCAGCGCATAAAAACCTAAAAAAAATATATATAATATTTTTCGACTCAGCCGAATATTCGTGCGTTCACCTTAATTGCCTTCGGCGACACGCATACGGAGGATTGGGTCAGACCGAAATAACAGTATTTATTTGTGACTTCATTTATTTATGGCTGAACCAAGTATGCTCAACGAACGGATCACGGAAAAAGTATAAAAATGTGATAGCCAGATTAATCTTTTATTTAAGAGACAGAGAATTCCAAATACAAAGCGACGGTAGTGATATGAAATATAAATGATATAATATTGTACATTTAAAAGCACTGTTAACTGTGACGCTTTATTTTTGAGGTTAGAAATCATCAAATAACTTCTGATTGGAGCAAGAAGGCACGTGACTAACTAAGACCTAGTAATTTTTTTTTTCTCTCCCTCTCTCTCCTCCTCTATCTCTCCTCCTTCAAATCTCTTTCGTATATTCCCGCAGCGTTAAAAGGATTCGCGATCTACGATCAGCAATGTATTACACTGAGGCCTTTTTTTTTGGTGGTGGGTAAAATCATCCAATGACATCTCCCGCCCTTGGGCGAAGCGGGAGATAGTGTCAGACTCTTACCGACTAAAAACCCACCCAGCTCCTTCGTTGCCCCGGTAGGCTTCGACCCTGCCTGCCTGCAGCTAGCAGGCTGGGTCTTTACGCTTTGCTGACAACTCCTTGAGGCGTGCGGGAACAGTGCGCGACTTGGGCTTAGTCCGGATAGTTACCGGACGGTATTACACTGAGGCCTCACTGCTAGCTCTTAAGGCGGTCCATTTGACGACCAAAACTGAACTGTTAAAGGGATGGAGGTATACACCGTTAAATTTTAGTCGATTTTTTCCCGTGGAGGGTCGGTTCGGTACATGAAATACTATCGATTGGTAAAGAAAAAGTACTTTTTTTCAAAAACTCGAATTAATATACGCATGTACGAAATTAATTTCTTTAAGTAAACGAGTCAATGACCTTGTAGGTAGTTGTGGGTCATTGCGTACTAACTACTTACAGTTTATTGACCGCGCTCAGCTAACGTTTACTTAAAGAAATTAATTTCGTACATGCGTAAATTAATTCGAGTTTAAAAAAAAAACTTATTTTTTTAATTTTCTGTTTACAAATTAATAGTATTTCATGTACCGAATCGATCCTTCGCGGGATTAAAACGACCAAAATTTAACGGTGTATAGGGTGTATAGCACCATCCCTCTCTCTCGCACGACTGACATTTAACAAGTCATGGTAAGGCCCCTGTTTTTAACAACGTTTTTTTTTGTTTGTAAATAAACTTTTTTTTTTAAGAGACTTATCATGGAGTTTCTTGCCGGTTCTTCTCTATAAATAGGAAACGACCAATTTGGAACCATGCACTAGCTTTTGACGTTTTATAAGTGCCCATATATGCCTATATGAAATAAAAATATTTTTGAGTTTTGGACACTACACGTTCCGATTCAATTCAAAAACAACGTTTAGGGAAATGCCATACAATTTAATTTAATATTGTTTCTATTTCAATTACCATAAAAACCTATTTTATGGAAGAACTATAAAACTATATAACTATTATATCAATTAAAAAAATATTTACAGATAGAAGCCACAATGTGGAAACAAAATTTCATAGATTTTTTTCAATCAGCAAAACAATTTATAAGAACGCATTGTCTCTTGTTTTGGCTTGGTTGCATATCAAGGATATTTATTATCTTATATAGTTGATTTCTGAATTGAAAATTTGCTGTTGAAGAACAATTTATATATTAAGATAAATTTCACACCACTTGTTCTTAAACCGAAAACCAAAATTAAAGTAAGTAATGGTTGATGTCGCCGTGAGGCACACAGTGTGTCTATATCTTAACTTATCTTAAGTTTTATAAATTTGGTTTTACAGTGTGTGTATCCATGCGTGCCAAATAAAATATTTTTTTTTCTTTCTTTCTTTTCTTTGTTGACAAATACTTAGCTGCATATCTTTAAATTAATAAATTCCCTGTACTTCGAAATTTATTTACTCCTAGGTAATTTTCCATTTTTATTTTATTTTTTCTATTCGTCTTCGGGGGCTTTAATTTGAATAAATTGACCTATCACACAACAATATTTTTCTTCAAGAATACAGACCCAACACCTGCATGTTATTAAAAACAAACGATCTCGGCTTCAACTGCCGATCGCGACCCGACATTACCATTAATTAAGAGAGCGCAGTTAAAAATCGTGAATGTTCGGGCGACTGTCGTAAAATATATCTTCCTTCTAAAACAAAACGATGTTTTGACGTATGCGCCCGCGCAACGGAGGCGACGCTGCCGAAATAGCCCGACTAATTACGATCGCAGTTCGTGTTATTCTTATTATTTTTGAATTATGAATGGTGGATGGTGCAGTGATTGGTGTCAGGATATGAGTGTGTAATACGTTTTAACGTTAGGATAAATTTATCCTTTATTAACAGGATTACTTATGTTGGGGAATGAAGGATTTTCATTTAAGAAAAAATACCAGTGTATTTGAAGGATGGATAATATGAGTTTTTGATTCTATATGATACAATTTTTGAGCCCACTTAGAGTTACCAAGTGGACTCTAAAAATTATATCACCGACACCCAAGATATTTTTTTTTGCCACTAACTTAGTGACATTTTGGCGCATGTCCATTTTTATACAATCGTGGAAATTTACAGAATTTGATTATACATAATTATGCTCTCTAGTTTCCAAACTTACGCCGTGTGTTGTGTTGGCTGTGTGAGTAGTCTCAAGCATAATGACATGATATATTTGACACCTGTCAGTTGGCATCCGGCATTCGATTGGAGCGGTTGGTAGTGCAAATATATGTGTGCAATACGCGTTATTAAGTATAGTACGCGGCAAATAAGTTGAACCATTTGCTAAGGTTACGTGCACCCATCAACTTTGATTGAGATCCAAAAATTAGTTATAATCCTCGTCACACAAGTTGAACCATCATGACGATCGACCTTGAATGCGCAGTAACCGATTTTGGGCCAATAGTAACCATAGCAAATGGGTCAACTTAATTACCGTGTACGTAGGTAAACAGTAAAATACCCCAATAAGCAGTACAATACACGCCGACTTTTAATTAGTTTACCAAGAATGTATTAGTATCTGCTCCCAATAGCTCAATACAACTTGGTGAAATGGGGTTTTAAAGACCCGTCGGATACTCAATGCGAGTGCGGTGACCCTATTCAAAACATCAGGATTTAATGAGTGTCAACGATGCTGCAGTTAACATGGCCACCTACTGGGCCCCAACAGTTTAACGAGTTTTCTATTTATTCGAAAAGAAGAAGACGAATAGCTCAAATACTTGAACCTAAGAATAAAAGTAAAAAAAAAACTCCACATCTCACACACTAGTCCGTAAATCCCCACAAACTGAAATCCGTACGGCCAGCATAACAGTTTCAAGAGTGGAGTGGGCGCAAGCGAGCGCGGAGCGGCGCGGCTCCGGGCAATTAATAAGTTTAGACCGGCGTCGAGACGGCCCGGGCCGGACGTCCGGCACGCGCCTGTCACATTGTTGTGTGCTACCGTACGGACGGCAGATTAGATTATAATAGAAATATTGTACGACTACTAGTTTACGGGCAAGACATAAAATGGAGGTAATTATGAAGTATCACCGTGACGATTTTAATTAGTTACATACATATATACGATACTAGCGACCCGCCCCAGCTTCGCACGGGTGCAATGGTGATATTAAAAATATTATGCATGTATTATACATATAAATCTTCCTCTCGAATCACTCTATCTATAAAAAAATCCGCATCAAAATCCGTTGCGTAGTTTTAAAGATCTAAGCATACATCGAACAGACAGCGGAAACGACTTTGTTTTATACTACGTATTTTTTGAAATACCACTCACTGATTAATCAAGAAAGCTCAGAAACTATAACACCTACAAACTTAAAATTTAGCAAATAGGTTCCTTATAGGGTGTAGACATCCGCTAAGAACGGATTTTACGGAACTCTACCCCTATGGGGTAAAACGGGGGTTGGAAGTTTGTATGGAGAAACCGAATTTTACGCGGACGAAGCTAGTACGTTATATAGAGTCGCGCAGGACCTTCGGCGAGCTAGTGGTCGCTGCGCTGAGGGACATGGGCCGCAAAAGGGAGAGGACGTCGAAGGAGAAGACGGTTCTCCGCCACGCCGCTTCTCTACAGGAAGCCTTCGACGTCGCCCTCAGAAAGAGCGTGGCGAAGCTCCGGGCTGAGCTCAAAGCCGGGCTCCGGGCCGAGATCCAGGCCGAGCTCGCTGGGGTCCATGGGGCCCGCAGCCAGGAGCCCGTGGAAGGGGGGCGCAAGCAAGGGCAGGGGCAAAGTCGGCCCCAGCCCCAGCCTCAGCCCCAGCCTCGGCCCCAGGCCGAGTCGGGAAGCCAGCTGCTGACACTGGTGCAGCGGGAGCTGGCTGCTTTCCAGCAGCAGCTGCAGAAGCAGCTGCAGGAACAGCAGCAGCAGTTCCAGCTGCGGATCCAGCAGCAGCTGTCCCTGCTGGAGGGCATCGTATTGCGCCCCCCACTAGCGGCCTCCGGCCAGCGAAGGGTGGCGTCCTACGCTGCCGCCGCGGCCTCGGCGGCTGCGCCCATGGCGGGCCCGTCAGGGCAGACCGGGCGCGTGGCCACGGCTGCGAACCCCGCCGGAGCGGCCCCGCAGGGCAGAAAACAGCAGCAGGGGAAGCCAACCCCTGCGGCTCCCCCTAAGAAGGGCAAGGCGGCACCGGCCCCTAAGGCGGCGGGAGCCCCTGCTGTGGCGGCAAGCAGGCGGCCGAGGCCGCCTCCCCAACCTGCAGATCCTCCGGCCGAAGCCGGATGGCAAGTGGCCGGAGCCAAAAAGCAGGCTGGCAAGGCGGCTCGGGCTGCCAGGAGGCGTGAGCGGCAAAAGCTGCGGAAGCGGACGGCCCTCGCGGCCAGGATTCGCAACCCGCGCTCCACGGCTGTAGTTATCACACTGCAGCCGGAGGCAGCGAAAAAGGGTGCGACCTACGGCGAGGTCCTCCGTAAGGCGAAGCGGGCGGTGAACCTCACCGACCTCGGGATCACCGGGGGCTTCCAGATGCGGCATACCGCAACTGGTGCCCTGATGTTGGAGGTCCCCGGAGCCAACAGCGGCCCCACCGCAGACGCCCTGGCTGAAAAAATCAGGGCGTCCTTGGATGCGGAGGAGGTCCGGGTGTCCAGGCCCACAAGATGCGTCGACATGCGCATTATGGGCCTGGACGATTCCGTCGAGGTCGAGGAGGTCGTGGCCGCTGTCGCCAGGACGGGTGGGTGCCCTGCCGATCAGGTCCGGGCAGGCACCATCCGTGTTGACGGCACTGGCATGGGGGCGGTTACTGTAAACTGCCCCCTGTCAGCGGCCAGGAGCATCACCGGGGAGGGTAAGCGACTCCTGGTGGGCTGGGTCTCCGCGCGAGTCAAGCTGCTGGAGCCCAGACCGCTGCGCTGCTATCGCTGCCACGTGGGCCACCACGTGGGGGTCTGTTGCGCAGCGGAGGAAGATCGCAGCGACCGCTGCTTCCAGTGCGGTCAGCCCGGCCACAAGGCCGATACCTGCAGTGCAGCGCCGCACTGCTACGCATGTGCGGCGGCAGGCAAGTCGGCCGACCACCGGGCTGGGAGCAGGACCTGCGATCCCCCCGCCAAGGCCAAGGGCAAGGTCCCAAGGCCCGTCCCCGCGAAGGTGCTCACCGCCGCGGCTGCCCCGTTGGCTGCCGCCGCCATCGCCTCCGCAGACGCCGCCGCCGCTACCACCGCGGCAGGACCCTCACGGAGGGCCCGGGAGGAGACTGTAATGGACTGTCAATAACGGCTCCATTACGTCTCCTCCAGGCGAATATCAACCACTGCGCCCCCGCTCAGGATCTGTTGCTCCAGAGCATGGCGCAGTGGTCGATCAACATCGCCGTTGTCTCCGAGCCGCACTTTGTCCTGCCCAGAGCCGACTGGGTTCAGGACCTGACCGGCTCGGTGACACTCATTTCGTCGGCCGCCGCCGGTACCCCGGCACTCGAGGCCGTCAAGAAAGGTCGGGGTTGCGTGGCAGCACGGTTCGGGGACATAGTGGTGGTAGGCGTCTACCTGTCCCCGAACAGATCTCTCGCCGAACTGGACAGCTCCCTTTTGGAGCTGGATGCCGTCGTTGCTGGGTTTGACTCCAGCCTCCCCGTGGTCGTTTGCGGGGACTTCAACGCCTGGAACGAGGCTTGGGGTTCCCGGTTCACGAACCAGCGAGGTCGAAGGGTGGAGGAATGGGCCCTAGGACAGGGCCTAGTCGTACAAAACCGGGGTTCTGTCCCCACGTGTGTGCGGATGCAGGGCGAGTCGGTGGTGGACGTCACGTTCGCCAGCCCTGCACTGGCACCGCGTGTCGTCGACTGGCGCGTTATAGAGGAGGTGGAGACGTTCTCCGACCACCGGTACATCCGGTTTGACGTCTCCGCCCAGACCTCGACCGTGCCGGTCCGACAGACCCCGTGTGGTCCGCGTTGGGCGCTGAGGCAGCTGGACAGGGACCTGCTCCAGGAAGCCGCGATAGTACAGGCCTGGGTGCAAGCACCGGACAGGCCTGTCGACATCGACGTCGAGGCGGACTGGTTCCAGGTGGCCATGTCGCAAATCTGCGACGCGGCCATGCCCCGAGTCCGGCCAGGACGTGCCCGGCGCCAAGTACACTGGTGGTCGCCAGAGATTGCGGCACTGCGCGATGCGTGCAATGCTGCGCGACGCCGGTATACTAGACACCGCAGGCGCCGCACCCGTCCACCGGGTGCGGAGGCCATAGAGGCGGAGCTGTATGAGGGATACAGGGCGGCAAAGCGCACCCTCCGAGCGGAGATAAAGCGGGCCAAACTCGAGGCCCGCAACGTGTGGCTGGAGTCTCTGAACGTCGATCCGTGGGGACGCCCATACAAAATGGTCATGGAGAAACTCCGGCCATGGGCTCCCCCGCTGACTCAGAGTCTCCGGCCCCAGCTCGTGGAGGGTGTGGTGAGCGCTCTGTTCCCTACGCGAGGGGAGCATACTCCCCCGCCTATGGCTCCGCCACCAGCGGCGGTGTCCGATGCGGACCACGACGGCAACGACGGCAACAATGCTCCAGAGGTGACCGAGGTGGAGATGAGAGTGGCGGTGCGAAGGCTGAGTGCCAAGAACACCGCCCCAGGACCCGATGGCTTGCCTGGAAAAGCCTGGGTCCTGGCCATGGAGGAACTCGGGTCTCGACTGAGAGGGCTCTTCAGCGCATGCATGGAGAGGGGCCAGTTCCCGCTTCGCTGGAAGACGGGGAAACTGGTCCTTATCGCGAAGCCGGGGCGCCCCGCGGACTCTCCGTCCGCGTATCGGCCCATTGTGCTGCTCGACGAGGTGGGCAAGCTCTTTGAAAGAGTAATTGCAGACCGCCTCGTCGTGCATCTGGCACGGAAGGGGCCGGATCTTGCGGACGGCCAGTTCGGATTTCGCAGGAGGCGCTCCACTGTGGACGCCATCATGCGCGTGCGAGCCCTCACGACGGGGGATGCGGTGTCCCGGGGCAGGTGTGTCTTGGCGGTGTCTCTGGACATCGCCAACGCCTTCAACTCCCTGCCCTGGAGTTGCATTGGTAGGGCACTCCGGTACCACCGGGTGCCCGACTACCTCTGTCGGGTGATCGAGGCCTACCTGTCGGACAGGTTCATCATCTACCCCGGTCATCAGGGGGAGTTGAAACGGCGAGAGATGTCGTGCGGTGTTCCGCAGGGATCGGTACTAGGGCCGCCCTTGTGGAACATCGGGTACGACTACGTGCTGCGCGCCGACCTCCCCGACGGGGTCAGCGTGGTCTGTTACGCAGACGACACGCTGGTCCTGGCGCGGGGACGGTCGTACCAGGCGGCGGTCGAACTAGCGACGCGCGGGGTTGCGACAGTCGTGGAGAGGATACAGCAGTTGGGACTCGAGGTGGCATTGCACAAGTCCGAGGCCATGTGTTTTCACGGCCCTCGGAGCGCGCCACCTCCGGGCTCCCAATTAACGGTAGGAGGAGTTCACATCGGCGTCGGGTCGACGATGAAGTACCTGGGACTCGTCCTCGACAGCCGGTGGAACTTCAAGGAGCACTTCCGACGTCTGGCTCCCAGGTTGAATGCGACTGGGGCTGCGCTCAAGCGGCTCCTGCCGAACCTAGGGGGTCCAGACGCCTCCTGCCGGAGGCTCTACGCAGGCATCGTTCGGTCCATGGCCCTTTACGGTGCGCCGGTGTGGGCGCCATCGCTACGGAAGCGAGTGGCGGCCCGGCTAACCGCCTGCCAGAGGGTCATGGCCATCCGGATGATCCGCGGATACCGTACGGTGTCCTGCGAAGCGGCGAGCCTCCTTGCTGGCCTACCACCGTGGGATTTGGAGGCAACAGTCCTTGCACACATGCATGACCTACGCGTGGAGATGCAACGTCGGGGCGAAACTCCGCTGCCGCGACAAGTCGCGGCATGGCGGACAGAGCTCCGGCGGGATCTCATGGTGAAATGGCGAGAGCGATTGTCGCAACCTCGTGCTGGGCACGCCACGATCGAGGCGGTAAGGCCCCTCTTTGAGGCGTGGCTGGAAAGGCCCCACGGCGTCGTCACCTTCCGTTTGGCGCAGGTGCTGACCGAGCACGGCAAGTTCGGTCCGTACCTGTACAAGATTCGTGCGGAGACGACGCCCGGGTGTCGCCACTGTGCGGACCGCCCGGTGGACACGGTGGAGCACACAGTCGAGGTGTGCCCCGCTTGGGAAGAGCAGCGCCGTGTCCTCGTGGGGGCGATCGGCGGCGATCTCTCGCGCCGGGGCTTGGTTCAAGCCATGCTCCGGAGCGAGGAGGAATGGCAGGCGGTCGCCTCCTTCTGCGAAGCAGTAATGCTAGTAAAGGAGGAGGCCGACCGCCTTAGGCAAAGGCGGACACGCCGCCGCCGCCGCCGGGTTTCCGATCCCAATTTCCGGCCACCGTAGGCGCGGGCTCGCGGACGGTGGGCAATGGGTAGCTCGCTGTCCGTCCGTCCGGTAACAGACCGGTCCGAGCTCAGGTCGTCTACGGCGCGCACCGTTCCCGCGCGCCTCAAGGAGTTGTCAGCATACTGTAGGGGTCCAGCAGGGCCGAAGCCTACTGGGGCCAAAGGTTATGTGAGACTGTCACCAAAGGCCCCAGGATAAAGGCAAGGAATGGAAAGGTAGGTTTTTTAGTCAGTAAAAGTCTGACACTGTTTCCCGCCCCACCCAAGGGCGGGATTCGTCATTGGATGATTTTTACCTACCACAAAAAAAAAAAAAAAAAAAAAAAACTGTAGACCCCGCGGATTCATAGAATTGGGTACAAAGTTGACCAATCTACATTGTCCTTTCAAATCTATTAATATTTTAATATGAAAATATTGTGGAATCAAATCTTTTTTTTTAAGACGGTTTCTTGCCGGTTCTTCTCCATAGGAAACGGCCAATTGGAACCGTGTACTAGCTTCTGACGGTATATGTAAGCTTATCTGTAATATAAAAAGAATCGCTGAATGTGTTGCTAAGCGCAAATCTCGAGAACGGCTAGGGTAGAGTAGGGTGGAGTAGGGTAGAGTAGGGTAGAGTAGGATAGAGTAGGGTATAGTAGGGTAGAGTAGGGTAGATTAGGGTAGAGTAGGGTAGAGCGGGAGCGAAGCCGCGGGCAAAAGCCAGTGTGAAATAAAATAAATTTGAGTTTGAGGTTGTATTGTATTCGTAATCGGCACTTAATTAATTTCGATATTATGACTGTGTTTCCATTATTAATCATGTAAGAAATATTATAGGTGTCTGCACAACTAATGTTAGCTAGACAATATTAATTTGATACTGGGTGTTAGTTCATAGTGTTTCTTGCCGCAGCCTAAGGGCATTAGAAAGTTAGAGCTTATAATCAAAACCGTTAGTGGTACAGCAAAACTATGCTTCTATTTACTAATAAATACCTTTGTATAGATCTATAAAGTTTGAATTTTAAGCGTTCACACGGATTTCTTAAAGAAGCGTTTAAAAATTTATTAACAAACAAAATTGTTCTTCAAAAGAAAGAAAGAAAAAAGAAAACACGTTTAATTTAGCACACAGCCATACACACAATAAAGAAATAATTACATAAAAAACTTAAACAAAAACAAGTAAATACAAACGTAAGTAAAAAAAAAAAAAAATCTAAACTACTTTTTAAATTCCTTATAGACATTTCTTTTTTTAAAGTCGAATAAATGTTACCTGATGAATAAAAATGATGCTTTCGCAGCTTTTGTATAGAAAATATGTCATGCAGTTATACGAGTATATTTCAGTTAAAAATCGTCCAACTATAAACCGTAACACTCCAACAATAGTTGTCTTTGTGCTGCTGACGCTACATATATGTCAAAAGAAATCACTACCTACGCCACTGTACTTCAAACGCAGTGTGCTAACTCAATAGACAAGAAGACTAATCCTAAGTAATTGCATCATATTGTTAAAACAATTCGTGTGGAATTATCTCATTAACACAATTCTGTTTAGTTAGACAAAAGAATAAGACTACATAAAAATTAGATAAAGTTATCTAGGTATCTAACTCATAATGGCTAAGTAAAGTGTAAGTTGACTAAAATCTAATTAAATTTAAAAAACCGTCAAAATATTTTATAAACCCAATAGACATTACATTAAGCCCTTTTAAAGATTTTATTGACAAACAAAACGAAATCCTCCACTCCAACTACAGGTTAAAAACCAAGGTTAAGCACCGCTTGCCGAAATTCGCCTGTAAATGGGTGACCAGCACAATAAGCTACAACAGCAGAAGTCAAGTTCAAATAACGGTCAAATCTGACAAAATTAAAAATTTTATACTTACTAAGTACTTATATACTTGTCTAACTTTTATAATATTATGAAGTGGAAAGATTTGTATTTTTGTTTGTAATAAATAAACCCAAAAACTAATAAAGCGATTTTATTTTTTTTCTCATCAGTAAAGCTACTTTTTCACCAAATGCCATAAGCTACATATTATTTTCTATTTTTATATGTACAAAACCGCTGGTAAACGCTAGTATTTAATAAAAAAAAAAGAAAATAGTTTACTTTCGTTGCTATCCTTACATTTTAGTAACAAAAGAGCCAATGGCGTCACCCCGCGGGCTGCGGCCTGACTCCGGTTTGCAAGTTCACTAAGTTGAGACCAAAAGTTGCATTGGTCATCGTACAATAAGTTGGTCTATCAAATAAAATACCGGTATAATGGACCTGTAGGAACCTTGACCAGGTTTAGAACCTTTTTTTTATTATGGATAGGCTCACGTTTGACGACTATCTCTCCTGGTGGTAAGCGATGATGTGGCCGACGATAGAGCACGCTTGCCTAGAAGTGACCTATTCTTTGTTGACTTAAAGGCCCCTAGGTTGTAGCTATTTGGAAACAACGAGATCGGTTGACATTGGAATTGTGACTTTAGGTACTCTTGGCCCTAGCATCGAATTCAAGAGTACCTAACGTCACAATTCTAATGTCGCTCGATCGGAATTAAACTCGAGAGTAAGCCCCATGGTCTACTACATCAGCAGCGCGTAATGATCCACGCGCTCCTCAAATAGATGTCAGCAAACCTTAAGGGCCTAAATTGTTAAAATAATTAAATTGAAGTACTAATTTTTGTATAGCTGAACCGAAAACTAGATAAAACAAAAACTGGGCAAGTGCGATTCGGACTCACATATTGAGGATTCCTTACAAAGTAACTTATGTGAAAAATTCAATTTCCGAATCGAGTCTCAAAGTTTTTTTTTTTTTATCGTAATAAAGGTTTTTTTTGTGAAGTACCTAACTACAAATTTACAGTTTTCAGATTTATTCCTATACTTGTGTTATAAGACCTTGCTTCATGCCAAATTTCAGGATTCTAGGTCGTCGGAAAGTGCCCTATAAATTTTGATTCTCTTGAGAGTGTCAAAATATAGGTTTTTAGCGTTAACTTATAAGTTTGAATATTTCACAGCTGCAAGGGATCGCAAACTTAAGTATATGGTATTATTAATTTCAATTCGATACCTCCACGCATTCCCGAGATAAAAGGTCTTGACAGACAGACAGACGAACAATAAAGTGATCCTATAGGGTTTCTGTTTTTTGCTTTTGAGTTACGGAACCCTACAAAATAAATTGTGAAAACCTTTAAAATAGCTGTGAGCTTAAACGGTTAGCGATGTGTTCATTTATAATTCAATGGTCAGTTAGTCCCCACATTACTCAATTACCTAGTACCTACTAGTGTCAAACACGCAAACCGACATTTAACCTTTTTCGTCGGTACTAATAATATTTTAATATCATAATTGTCATTTAATAGTTAACACGATTTTGTTGCGGGTTTCTATGATATCAATATAATTGGAATCATGTTTAACAAATTCAATTACCTAACCAATAATTTCTAACAAATAAATATCTTTTTTAGGTAGAAATTCGTCCAATGACGTCTCCCGCCCTTTGACGGAGCGGGGGATATTGTCACTATTTCCCGCTCCGCCCAAGGGCGGGTCTGTCATTTGATGATTTTACATACCATAAAAAAAAAAACTGTATGGAATGTCACTTTTAAGCTTCTTGAACACTCTCTTAGTTTCTAGCTCCCGGATGAGTTTTCTGTATAAAATAAAGGTAATGAAACTTTCAACATACGTCAATAAAACAGTTAAAAACATACATAAAGAAATGTTCTCACTTATCTCCTACAATTCTATCATTTCAGGAACAAGAAAAAAGCCAAAAATCAAAGCCAGCTCTCAGATCATTTACCAAAGAGATCACGTCCGAATAACTAATAATACGGTCACAAAACTATCCCTGTATAACTCACAAACAAACTTGTCTTATAAATCTCAACCAGATATCGTATAAAACAAATTTTTCTAACTAAATACATAATTCATACAAAGACTGTATCGATAATCGGTTGCTTTGCTACCGGGTAGCATTTTCTTTGTGAACGCCTAGAGCCACGCAGATACGGCGCTCGGCAGAAATAATAGGACAACTTTTATCAGTAGCAGAGACAAACGAACCGAATGGTAGCTTATCAATAGAATAGTCTTTCAAATTACAGTGGTAGCGTAACTTTTTATCGGCTTGCCCCCGGCTTTGGACCTCATAATCAATATGGCTACTGCTATCTCGAGGTGTGATTGCAAAGGAAACGGTCTAAGTATAAAATTGTTAGCATTTGTGTTTATGGGCTTAGTTGGTTGGGTTTAAGGAGTGGTTCAATGTCCTTTTGAATTGCTATGTAAATTTAATATGACTCGATATTAGGACTTTTTCAAAGTTTTAAAAATAACGGTTCTTTTTATCGAAAACCGAAAACAGAACTTTTGTTCTTTTACATTTAATGCTGTGGCGATAAGCATGTTGACTGGCCTCTGGTCTACTGGTCAGTGGCCCTGACTGATATGCCAGAGGTCGTGGGTTCGATTCCCACCCAGGATAAATGTTTGTGTGATGGGCACGATCGTTTGTTCTCTCTGGGTGTAATTTATCTACAATATGTATGTATTTAAAAATATATAAGTATGTTTATCAAAAGTCTAGTACTCATAACTACAGCTCTGCTTAGCTTGGGACTAGACGGCGTTGTGTGATATAAAAAAAAAAATATTGTAATATTATATTTCCACAACTATCACACAACACTGTGTTATCTTTTTCCTGACTAAAATGTACCTGTGTTGCTTAAGTTGCGTGTTGCGTTCTTTGCGGGCCTTGATAACTCTTTCAAAAAATTCCTCAACCCTAGCTAGCATCGATCTTAGCGGGCCTTGTCATTCCCGTCAATATTGCTGATACCACTTTGGAGCGCGTGGAACACCATCGACCCGAGCTTAGTCCTTACCAGACTATCCTGCATTTTGATAGTGTTTTTGTCTTTCAAGGACTTTTTATTTCTGTAGAAATTCGCCACATTTATTGTATGTGAGCAGTAGAATTCTCTGCCAAAGACAGTGTTTCCTGTTCAAGAGTGAATAGGTTACTTCTGGCAAACGTGCTTCTTCGTCGATCACACCATCGCTTATATCGCACCAAAGATAGTGGTCAAACGCAAGCCTAGAAATACTAGATAATAGGTGAAAGTTCATGAGTGTGTTTCTGAGTACATTTTGTTACTTTTTACAGTCGAACAGCTAAACGGATTTCAACGAATTTGCTAGGAACAAAGGTAAACCATAACCTGAAAATAATAGCACATAGAATAGTTTTTATCTTAGGATTATGTTCCCTCGTGATATTTTTTTACCATCATGCGAGCGATACTGCTGAGAGCAGTTAATTAATAAATAAAAAATGTCTGATTTCTCAGCCTAACCCGATCACAATCGGATGGTTCTAGTTCTAATCCCTGCCCATAGCCAAGCGATCAGAGCCACACATAACACTTTATCTCCCAACCGTCATACACACAAAACATTTTCCGGCTAAAAGTGGGTTATCACAGTTCACAATGGGCCCGCTAGCCACGACTCCATCTGATAGGCTTATTGCCAGTTGCCTCAGACTTGGCTCACTAACAAATATGACTGGAAATTCTCCGTAGGGTGACTATGACTAATATTTGCTACTGGAAACAGTTGTAGAGGTAAGTTTTACGCTGTTTGATGGTATGGGTAATGTTAAAGCTGTTTAAGCGTCTATTTTTGTGTGTTTTTTTTTCACAACTTTAACCCAACACCATCTATCTAGTTATATTATTATCTCCATCTGTTTAGGTGATTAACTAAAGGTAAACCATCTTCACATGTCTTTTATCTAAAAATTGTCTAAAAATGTTTACAATTAGCTATTTACCTAAAACGATGTTAGGTAATTAACTAAATTTAAATAATCTTTGTATGTCTTCTATACGATTTTAAAAAAATAAAAAAACATATCCAGGTTGTTTACGTTTAGTTAATTACCTAAACCGATGAAGTATAGTTCGAAACCAGTGGCGTAGCTAGTCCCACAGGGGCCCCGTATCAAAAATTCCACACAATCCTTGTATAAAAAAAATGGTACTTTTTTACAAATGATTGGTTTACCCTACGAGACGGTTGTGGATAACATGTTGCGAATTTTTGCCTACGTCGGGGCCCCTGTATCGCGGAGGCCCCGTATCATTGATACGGCAGTTACGGGGGCAGCTACGACCCTGTTCCAAACTAAATAGAGTTTGACTTATGACTACTAGACAACTGATAATTACTTATTTATATCCATTTTAACACACATTTTCCCTCTCCTAGAGAGGAGATCTAAGTCCCAACAGTGGAAATATTATAAGGCTGATACTATGCTATGCTATGCTACATACATTTTATGGACAAATTGATTACTGTAAGATTATGTAATGATAGATTTTGTTTCTCAAGGCAGTAGCATCATTATGTTGAGCGCTACGTCCGCCTTAATTGTCCTTATTGTTATTATGATGAGTCTTCAAGAATGTATACCTAAACTTTACTTACAAATCACACGATTAATTATTACAAATTGAAACAGCGACCACAATAGAACGCAATCTCTATATACAATATATGTATCTTGTTTGAAATCTAAAGTACCAACTGCTAATATTTCGGCGAAACATTGTGAATTATTGAATGGTATTAAGCATACAAAGACATGGGCGTTCTTTATGTTTACCTCATTTAATTGAAGTAATCTTTCCAGCTTGATAAATTAACAACAAGTGAAACTAGTGGTAGCCTTTGATATAATAAAACTAGCTGATCCGGAAAACTTCATACCACCCAACAGTCGCTTTTTTTTGCATATTTTCTCACCGTTCGATCCTTCCCTGAAGTATCATGAATATTTCAAGACAAAAATTTTGCCAAATCGGTCCAGCCGTTCTCGAGTTTCACCAGGCTGTATCTCATGAACCGTGATTGTTAGACTGTTGAAATTATTACAAATGATGTATTTCTGTTGCTGCTATAAAAACAGAATAAAATTAATATTTACTTGGGGCTCCTATACTACAAACGAGTTATTTTGCCGTTTTTTGGTTGATATTAATAACGGCAACAAATAGACGCTTGAAATATTCACAGAATATTTAGTTGTATTGCATTGCATTGCATCAGCCTTATAATGTTCCCACTGCTGGGACTCAGGCCTCCTCTCTAGGAGAGGGAATCGGCCGTAATCCTTCC
This sequence comes from Leucania comma, assembly GCA_958295575.1. Lineage (NCBI taxonomy): Eukaryota > Metazoa > Arthropoda > Insecta > Lepidoptera > Noctuidae > Leucania > Leucania comma. The sequence goes on along the minus strand of OY282467.1, from coordinate 21,292,341 downwards.
CCTGAGCCCAGTGCGGATTGATAGATACACAAACGAGATATTTTGCAGTTTTTTGGTTGACATTAATAACAGCAACAGACAGACGCTTAGTTGTACGGTCACTTTAGAAATAAATAATTAAATTAAAATAAAATAAAATAAAATATTTAAGGGGGTCCCATACAACAAACGTGATTTCTTTGCTCCATATTAATATTTTTGTCCCTTTCATGTGCGGGTCTGATCTGCACATGCCTAGTTTAACACCCGTATTTATACAGAAGTATTTACTTGTTACTAAGTAAAATCTTATTAAGTCATTACTTGACGTTTGAAATCTGCATTCAAAATTCAAATTTTTCTTAACTATAGAATACAAATAGACTTTGACTTTTACTCAAGTATTTAGTATTACTTGTTTATAAATACGGGTGTTAGACTATGCTTTGCTGATTTCTACGACCTCTTTACAGAAAAATTTGACTGAAAGATCTGAGCAGCGTTTGTCACTTGGCTTTACAAAGGTAATCCTGACGTCGCCCGTCCGGTCGGAAGTTATTAGCTATGAAAGCTGCAGTGCCTTAAGCCACAATTAATGGCAGGTTAATTTCCAATTTCCTACTACGCAAAAGCAGTTTTCATTACGCTTATGAACCGTAATTGCTTTGGAGTCACTCCCAGGATTGGTTGGGTGAAGAATATTGACAACGTTACTCAAAGGGATGATTAGGTTAATTAACAGGAAAACTGTTTTTTAGGGTTCCGTATACAAAGGGTAAAAACGGGACTCTATTACTAAGACTTCGCTGTCTATCCGTCTGTCTGTCACCGGGCTCTATCTCAAGAACCGTTGAAAATTTCAATTTCCACGGTTCTTTTCAATTCACAAAATACTCAGGTGTATTTTTACTTTAATAATATTATTTTTTTATATGTATATAAACTAGTGCTTGACTGCGATCATACCTGATGGTAAACAGGAATGCAATCGTTGATGGTGAGGCGCACTAGTTTATTAAAAGCCTATTCACTCTATATAAAAAAAAAATATTTAAGCCCATACAAAAAACGCCATCTTTGCCTATTTTTGATCGATACTGCTGTTTATGTAGTACAAAACCCTTCGTGCTTTTGCTCCGGGCTTTTTTTCAATTTTTTTTTTTCAATGTTATAGAAATAGTTTTTTACTAGTACTCACAGTTAAAAACATGACTGAACTCAATCAATCTCAAACTATTATTATGTTATTAATAGAAGAGAGCAAAGGAGAGAAGTGGTGGCCGCGTATTAACGGTCCCGACTTACGAGTTGAAGATCGCGGGTACAAACTCAACCTGGCGCAATACTTTGTATAATTTATTTCATCACCACTGCTCTTGAAACGGTAAACCTTCTTAGAACCAATAATTCGAAGACAAGTAACATCCAGCAACCCGCACTCTGGGGCTCTGAGGAGGTATGAAAATGCATACCAGGGTCCCGGATCCAAGGCAGGGAAGGAACAGGGTAGGTTTTTAGTCAGTAAGAGTTTGACACTATTTCCCGCTCCGCCCAAGGGCGGGATTTGTCACTGGATGATTTTACCTACCATAAAAAAATAATAAAAAAAAGCAACCCGCACTGGGCCCGCGATTACCATTCCCTATCCTAGAGAAGAGGCCTGAGTCCCAGCAGTGGTAACACTATAAGGCTGATGCTATTCTATGCTATCAACTAATTAAATAGACAACATTCAACTTATCAATAATACACACTTACTCTTAATACTAAAACGTTTTGTAATACATACTTAAGTAGCAGAAACCAATTTATTAGCCAATAATTGTGACCACATCTGCGATTCGAAGACGCATATTCATTAAACGTATAGACTAGTAATCTAAATAGCTTCATTAGGCTTTCTGTCTGAATGTCTGTTACAACCGATTCCAATTATCGTTAAAGCTTTAATAATATAGAGAGGGTACTGATTAGATGCCCTTTGTATGTTCATTTACTCTATTTAGTTTAATTTTTTCATTATAATTTTCTTTTAGACCTAAATCTTTTAGCTCGTTCTTTATCGTCAATCAATCTAGTATTTAGAAATTTCTATAGTAAATTACTTTGATCAGAAGTTTTCATTAATTATAGACCGTTAAATTTTGGTTCTTTTAATCCCATAGAGGGTCGATTCGGTACATGAAACACTAACGATTTGTAAAAATAAAATTAAAAAATAAAGTACTTTTTCTCTAAAAGTCGAATTAATATATATACGCATGTACGAAATTAATTTCTTTAAGTAAACGAGTCAATGATCTTGTAGGTAGTTGTCGGTCTTTGCGTACTACTAACTACCTACAGGTCATTGAACTCGCCCAGTTGATGTTTACTTAAATTAATTAATTTCGTAAATGCATAAATTAGTTAGATTTAGAAAAAAATACTTTTTTTATTTTTCTCTTTACAAATTGGTGTTTTATATACCTAATCGACCCTCCGCGGGATTAAAACGGCCAAAATTTAACGATGTATAGCATAGGACCTGTCAGTGAACCCTGTAATATCACAGGCCGCTTCTCCGTGACATAGATTAACCGTAATCCAAAACACGGGCAAAGTGAGGTTCAGTGAATATCTTACAAAATTTTTGGTTCTAGGATATATGGTTTTCTTACGTTTTTCTTCAGCGCTTTTTGTTCCATTATTTTATTCTCAAATCTAACATTTACTAAGTTAATATTTGGTTAATATTCCGTTTTGATATATTAAACAACAAACTAAAACACCACACAAAAATTAAAATAAAATCTCTTTTTGGTTATTAAATGAAGCACAATTGCTGCTTTCAAATTCTGGTAGAAAAGTTGGCGGGGACATGTCACTATGTCTTTTTTATTACACATAATCTAATGACAGTGACGTCACCTTTCAATTTGTGCATTCTTTTTGATACTAGGCAGTTTTCTTTTCTACCAGATTTGAAGGATTCCTTACTTATAAAACTGTTTGAAAAAATATTTTTATTGAGACTTACTTTTTGATGGAAATAATAAAAAATGATTGTTTTAATTACCCAGTACAGCGAATTTAATACAAGCCTTTGTAATTTCTTTCAATTTTAATAGCTTTGCTAATTTCCTTGAAGGCTTCATCATGGTGTCCCTACTGAAGTAGGCAGAGGACGTCATACCAGCACACTCTTTTAATAGGTCCGGTTTTTGCTGAACTATTAAATACGCAGTAAGAAGGGGTTGCCAAATTGGTTTCTACTAGTTACTACAGCCGCCATTTGCAATCAAAAAGATTTGTACTGCTCTTAGATTTTATTTTTATTGATGCTGTGGGATTCCATTTAAGAGCTTTTCCTTTTATTAGAGTACCTAATAACCGCTGGTGGAACTGTAGTTAAATATAATGTCAAATAATTTTGAGCTACTTTGGTAGCACTTAACCCACTATTTTGATATTGCTCTTAGTGTAATTTTGCGGTTATTTGTAGGAACTTTAGATAATATAATCGTGTGTATAATGTTAGCAATGGAAATGCAAAAGGCTATGCTTCAAGTTGTATTTTATTACGAATGAAGATATCCTCAGGAAAACCAAGTTCTAAAAATCGCTAACTTAAGTGGCAGTCGCTTGTTATTCTCATGCTTCCCTTTTTTTGAGGTGGGAAAGGCTCTCATGCGTTTTCCCGCTCTAGGGTGGAGCGGGAAGGCGTGTTAGACTTTTACTGACTAAAACCACTTGTGTTCTTTCACTTGCGTTTTGTGTTCCAAGACCATAAAACTATTTTTTTCAGAACCAATCTCGCGGCCTTAAGCACTTTCTCCTTAATCTTTTGTATGCCGTAATTAGAGACACAATAGAAAGAAAATAGGTGTACGAACACCGGCGTTCGTCTAGGGCTTGAGTAATTTTATGTTTTCATATAGTTTATTCTTTAATTTAGAGGTAAATATGACAATTCTTGTCAATGAAATGTTTCAGTTACATATCGGTAAAGTTTCTGAGATGAGTATGGACATTGCATCGCCAGGAGGTACGCAGTATTAACAGAGTTGACGTTTGCCAAAATTAATACCATGAAACTACACATATTGGAAACTAAGCTTGTTTGCTAAGGTGAATATCTCAGTAATCACCATATTTGTACCTAAGTATCCTTGGGTATATTATTTGTCGTTGATGTTTACAAGAAAATAATATTTCAGCTATATTTCACCTTTGTGACAGACTAGTGCCTGATACAGGTTTTTGGAAAAAAGACCTGTGGTACAGGTCATCAGGCCTCTTCCATATCTAAGATTAGCTATCAGCAAGATTTGAAATTAAACAATAATTAAAAACTGGGTAAGATTTAAATAATAAACTAATAAACAAAAAGGAAAATTAATAACAATATAAATTAATTAGTCTTTATTGTAAAATTATTGGAATAAATAACGAAGTACATTATTTAAATTATATTGAACTGTATCACAAAATCATCTTGACTGATCCGAAGTGGAAGTCTACGTTTTTTGAAGTCGGTTCAAAACGTAAGCCTTCAGAACGGTTGATAGCGAGTGTATACAAACTTATTTATACGTCGCTCGGAACTACGGCGGAGTGTCTGGCGTTATGGGGTGCCGAGTGCTTGCTACTGTGCTGCCTTTACACCACTTGCCTGTTCACTTGCTAGGGCAGGTACCCTCTATTTATTCTTCATTTCAACAGTCATGAGAAAGAGCATACATAGCAGTTACTGACCACGACGACGACGACGATGTTCCAGAGGTGACCGAGGTAGAGATGAGAGTGGCGGTACAAAGGCTGAGTGCCAAAAATACCGCCCCAGGACCCGACGGCTTGCCTGGAAAAGCCTGGGTCCTGGCTATGGAGGCTCTCGGGCCTCGATTGAGGGGGCTCTTTAGCGCATGCTTGGAGAGGGGCCAGTTCCCGCTTCGCTGGAAGACGGGAAAACTGGTCCTCATAGCGAAGCCGGGGCGCCCTGCGGACTCTCCGTCCGCGTACCGGCCCATTGTGCTGCTCGACGAGGTGGGCAAGCTCTTTGAAAGAGTCATTGCAAACCGCCTCGTCGCGCGCCTAGCACGGGTAGGGCCGGACCTTTCGGACGGCCAGTTCGGCTTTCGCAGGATGCGCTCCACGGTGGACGCCATCATGCGCGTGCGAGCCCTCACGACAGGGGATGCGGTGTCCCAGGGCAGGTGTGTCGTGGCAGTGTCCTTGGACATTGCCAACGCCTTCAACTCCCTGCCCTGGAGTAGCATTGGAGTGGCACTCCGGTACCACCGGGTGCCCGACTACCTCTGTCGTGTGATCGAGGCCTATCTTTCAGAGAGGTATATTATCTACCCCGGTCACCAGGGAGAGTGGAAACGTCGAGAGATGTCGTGCGGTGTTCCGCAGGGATCGGTACTAGGACCACCCTTGTGGAACATCGGGTACGACTACGTGCTGCGCGGCGACTTCCCCGACGGGGTCAGCGTGGTCTGCTACGCGGACGACACGTTGGTCCTAGCGCGGGGAGAGTCGTACCGGACGGCGGTCGAACTAGCGACACGCGGGGTTGCGATAGTCGTTGAAAGGATCCAGCAGTTGGGACTCGAGGTGGCACTGCACAAGTCCGAGGCCATGTGCTTTCACGGCCCTCGGGGTGCGCCACCACCGGGATCCCAGCTAACGGTAGGAGGGGTTCACATCAGCGTCGGGTCGACGATGAAGTACCTGGGACTCGTCCTCGACAGCTGGTGGAACTTCAAGGAGCACTTCCGACGTCTGGCTCCCAAACTGAATCGGACTGGGGCTGCTCTCGGGCGGCTCCTGCCCAACCTCAGGGGACCAGACGCCTCCTGCCGGAAGCTCTACGCGGGAATCGTTCGGTCCATGGCCCTCTACGGGGCTCCGGTGTGGGCACCGACGTTGCAACAGCAACCGAGGGCCCAGCTGAATGCGTGCCAGAGGGTCATGGCAATACGCATGGTGCGAGGGTACCGAACGATTTCCCGCGAGGCGGCGACCCTCCTTGCTGGCCAACCGCCATGGGATCTGGAGGCAACAGTCCTTGCACACATGCACGATAACCGCATGGAGATGCAACGCCGGGGCGAAATTCCGCTGCCGCGACAAGTCGAGGCATGGCGGACAGAGCTCCGGCGGGATCTCGTCGGAATGGCGTCAGCGACTATCGCAACCTCGTTCGGGGCGCGCCACAATAGGGGCGATAAGGCCCATCCTTGAGGCGTGGCTGGAAAGACCTCACGGCGCTCTCAACTTCCGCACGACGCAGGTGCTTACCGAACACGGAAAGTTCGCTAAGTACCTGTTCCGGATTCGTGCGGAGGATTCGCCCGGGTGTCGCCACTGTGCGGAACACCCGGAGGACACGGTGGAGCACACTGTAGAGGTGTGCCCCGCCTGGGCGGAGCATCGCCGTGTCCTCGTGGGGGCGATCGGCGGCAGCGATCTCTCTCGCCAGGCCTTGGTTCAGGCCATGGTCCGTAGTGAGGAGGGATGGCAGGCGGTCGCCTCCTTCTGCGAAGCAGTAATGCTAGCAAAGGAGGAGGCCGACCGCATCAGGCAGAGGCAACGGGGCGCTCGCCCCAGCCGCCGCCGGGATTCCGATCCCGATTTCCGGCCACCGTAGGCGCGGGCTTGCGAACGGCGTGCAATGGGTAGCACGCTGTCCGATCGTCCGGTAACAGACCGGACCGAGCCCAAGTCGTCGACGGCGCGTTCTGTTCCCGCGCGCCTCAAGGAGTTGTCAGCAAACCGTAGAGGCCCAGCCTGCTAACTGCAGGCAGGCAGGGTCGAAGCCTGCTGGGGTCAAGGGCCGTTTTCTGAGAGGAAGGCTCAGCCCCGGCACTATAGGCAACGAAGGAACGGGGTAGGTTTTTAGTCAGTAAGAGTCTGACACTACTTCCCGCTCCGCCCAAGGGCGGGATTTGTCATTGGATGATTTTACCTACCAGAAAAAAAAAAAAAAAAAACATAGCAGTTACTGGCAATCATTTTTGTCCGACCAATAGCATTTTTTGTACAAATTTGATAAGTGTTGATATGAGGAAGCATTTGTAAACACATTAAACAGCGTTAATAAAAACAATACCACTCAGTTCGATACGTTAACCTTCTGAAGGCCTAACATTATTCACATAAGGTGGTAATTTAAAAAAAAAAATGTAATAGGAGATTAAATACCACGAGTGACGATAAATACACAAATTTAGGTCCAATGCACCCTGAACTCTCTGGGCAGCCAACTATGTAATTATATTAGCCACTAACTAAAGTTGTACAGTTTATTATATTTGGCAAGAAATTATAAAGATATTCCAGATAATAATAAATTAATAATTGTGTTTTACTAGATAGTTACCTACTAGTCGTTAAAAGTCTGACACACGCTCCCGCTCTGCCCAAAAATGGGGGAAGACATTGGATGATTCTCCAACTAAAAAAAATAAAATCTATATAGATACTATTCCAGATATCTAAGGCAAGTTACTAACTCAAGCCAACTGGCGAGTAGCAACGCTCCACAGGGACGCGTGTCTCGTCACTCAGTGGTACTCAATAATGTATATGCAGGCTGAATCGCGCGGCCTACGATCCGCTTCCATCACACAAAAATGCCACTTTGACACACTGTCCATGTAAACAAAGGCTTGATGAAATGGATTGATTAGGTTCCTGATGGTTTTAGTGCTTTTGGTTGAGGAATACATAGACTTGTGGAAACTTGAATCTTTATGATGTTTAACAAAAAAGCCAGGTAGTGTTCACATCCATCGCCCGTGTATTATGACTAGACGTATGAAGCAGGTCTGTAGTGTCTCATAATCATCTCAGTTGAAAGACTTGCATTGGTATACAGGCACAGACATACGCGTAGGCTTTATGCCCTAAGCGTTGCCAGATCAATCAGTCCTATCAGAATCAATCAAATTTTTAGCGCAAGTATTTTGAAATAGTACATTTTGATACAAGTGCAGAAAGTTTGTCATTGTGATTGAGGCGAAATTTGCATGAGCCGTAGGCGAGTGTGTTATGGAGCCTGTTAAGGATTTAATGGCGTGTGCCTATGTTATGTGCATCGGTACTTGCTGGACTTTGCCTATAAACTGACACTTTTCATGAATTTATATCATATGTTGAGGGGGTTATAACTTAAGTTGGTTATGTAGATATTTACATAGAGAGAGCAGATAGAGCAAGACAACGAACTCGAGAAATATTAATTATTTTCGACGACTGATTTTGGTTGACTAATTCCAAGTTCAGTTTGCAGGTACGAATATCACTTTATATTTTTTTTCAATATGTTTTATAAGAATGAGTTTTCAACGTATGTATTCACGTTTAAAAATAAGTTGAATTTAATTACAGTACAATGAAATCCAACGTAACACATTCGAAAAAAAAATGAAATTTTTCGATTTTTCCACTTTCCACATACTCTAATGAGTCATCGTCACAACACCTTCATGATCACATGCACTAAAACATAACCTTGAACCTGAATAAGGTACTTTTCACACCCACTCGTGGGTACTACGGCTGTCTGAAGTAGTCTGGAGCGAGACACCAAGGGGCCCTAGCACTACTCGTACCAGGAGGTCGGAATGATAGGACACGCAATGGTGTGAAAGTTTTAACGAATAATTTTGGTAAGTATATGTGTAGTTTGTAAGAAACTAAATTATCTAAACTATACAATTATGTAACATAATAATAATGATTAAATACACATCCCAAAAATAATATATGTTCAGAGGCAGCTGCTGAATCAATTTCAGCAGTTTTAAAATATGTAAGTAATTTTTGTTTTTGTTTACATAATAGGCTAACTACTAGGTACTTCTAAAATATCTAAGAATTATTTAAGTAAAAACTAAATTACTTTGATTTTTGATAAATTCTTGATTACGTGCGTATCTACAAATCTATCTTACCAATATGAATGCATTACCAACATTATATTATATTGGGTCGATTCTCATATTCATCATCATCATCATCATTTCAGCCGAAAGACATCCACTGTTGGAGATAGGCCTCCCCCAAGTGTCGCCACAATGAACGGTCCTGTGCGTTTTGCATCTACTGGATTCCCGAAACCTTTGCCAGGTCATCGGTCCACCTTGTAGGAGGCCTTCCAACGCTACGTCTTCCGGTACGTGGCCGCCATTCCAGAACGTTCCGGCCCCGACGGCCATCTATTCTGCGAGCAATGTGCCCTGCCCATTGCCACTTAAGTTTGGTAATTCTTTGTGCTATGTCGGTAACCTTGGTTCTCCTGCGGATATCTTCATTTCTGATTCGATCACGCAAGGAAACTCCGAACATAGCCCTTTCCATTGGCCTTTGGGTGACTTTAAGTCTGCCAAAGGCCAATGGATCTCTTCTGATGAGGCTTATTGTAAGCGACTACGTTTCGGAGCCATATGTCATCACTGGCAACACGCACTGGTCATAGACTTTTGTCTTGAGACACTGTGGTATATTGGACAAGAAGATACTGCGCGCAGCTTCCCGAACGCTGCTCAGCCGAGTCTGATTCGACGATTGATCTCTTTCTCGAAGTTAGACCTACCTAACTGGACCATCTGTCCCAGGTAAACATAGTCGTCTACAACTGCGAGTGTAGAGTTTCCGATCTTGATAGGAGTGGGTGCTACATGGCTGCTTACCGTAACTTTGGTTTTGTCCATGTTCATTTTAAGTCCCACTCTTTCGGAAGCTCTACTGAGTTCACCATCATTCTCATATTATTTGCGTGCAATTAAGATAAATTTTTGATTTCATTTCTTTGAGTTCTTTTTAGATTCTATATTCAATTTGGTGTATGTAGGATGTAAATCACTCATAAAATGCAGGCAAATCCCTGTATCTACGCGGGATTCGGAAAATATCACTCAGAAGAGTCTCGTTTCTCTTTACAAAAAGTAAAGTAAGTTGTAGTTATTTAGGGATTTATATCTATAAAAACCTTCTAGAATACTATTTTCAGTTATACTAATTGGATTAATATTCAAAATTTTACACTAAAATTAAACAACCAAAAATATTTACGTTGAAACAAAACTAACCTTTGAAACACATGTTAATAATTATAAAATTTAATTAACCTATTCTCTTGCGTGTTCTCAAGTGGAAAGCCTAGATCGGCAATTAATATTAGATAGTAATTAATTAGTATTGTAATGTATATGCGAGTAACAGCTTGTCTTCATTATCAAGATAAGGATTATTAAGTTAAACAGTTTCTAATATTATGATTTATAATAGTTTATCCTACAATTACTTTCTGCCTGCGACTTTGCCCTCTTAAAAGTCTAAAATTATCCTAAGGAATGTACTATCTAAATTAAAAGTATCGTTTGTGCTATTCCAGTATATGGTTTACTTGTGTGTCAAGTTTCATCCAAATTATTTCAGCTGTTGGAGCATAAGGAGTATAAAGGTACATTCATTCACAATTGACTGGCCTGTTGGTCTAGTGGTTAGTGGCTCTAACTGCTATGCCGGAGGTCATGGGTTTGATTCCCACCCAGGACAAATGTTTGTTTGATGAGCTCAATCATATTTATTATAGATAAATTACACCCAGATACAGAAAAAAAATTGTTCTGTATCTGGGTGTAATTTATCTATAAATGTATGTATTAAGAAATATATAAGTATGTTTATAAGTTTTCTAGTACTCATAACAAAAGCTCTGCTTAGTTTGGGTCTAGACGGCATGGTCTGATAGTTTTGGAATAAAAAAGAGTATGGTGATTAATAAAATGTAATAAATAATGCGATTAATTCAATTGTGGTAGCCTCGGCTAGACATTAAGCTTGTTGGACATCAGATGGCCTCCACAAAGTGATATTCAATCAGTAATTACTTAGAAACATTCTCTAGAGAACTAATTCTTACACTTCAGAAATGGTTACATTTTGTAAAGGACTAACAGTCTTTACCAAGCGTATTGAATAATCTTCCGAAGGGCTTCAAAAATAAATCATCAAAGAAACTTATTTGCCCAATATAAAAAAAATACGGAATAATTTTACAAAAACTGTTCCCTAATAAATTAACGAAACTGAAACCTATTTTACACAACGCAATCTAGTCCAATATAGCTTAAAATTATATCCCTAGGTACCCTAAATAAAAGGACTTATTTCCGGCCGTTTACCCTTCGTTTAGGGGCTGTTTAGGACGTGACTGCCTACGATTTTCACCCCCACCCTCACCTGGCAGACACCCCTTATTCAGTTTGCAGATTCTATTCATGATTTTAGGTTAGCTGTACACGTAGTTGGGTGAAATATTTTGGATTGGCTGCGATAAAGGTGAATGGTGCGAGGGGTTCACACGCAAAGATATTCAAGGTAAGCAGTATGCTGTAGTATTAAAATTGTTTACAGAGAGTACTATTTTAGTGAACATCATCATCATTTCAGCCAATAGACGTCCACTATTATTTATAAAACTGCCCCTAATATCACTATAACTACTGGTCTTGTACTTCTAGCATCCGTAGGATTCCCGCTACCATCACCAGGTCATCGGTCCACCTTTTGGGAGGATTCCAACACCTCATCTTCCGATACGGGGTCGCCACTCTGGAAACTTTCGGCCTCATCGACCATCTGCGCTCAGGTACGATAGTTTTGGCCCATCGTACCAATGTCGTAGGCCTTACGTACCAAGGTCGGGAGTGACTCAGCGTAATTAGTATCAACACACGCTCGACCTTGGTACGATGGACCAAACTTACGCTGAGTTAACACTTTTAGATTAGAAAGTAACTAGTGATCCTTCCAGCTTCACAAGCGGGTGCTCTGTATAATATTTGAAATTTTCGTGTTTTTTTTAACCTTCCTTATATAAGACTCTATCTATTGGTGAAAATTGCATGAAGACCCGTTCAGTGGTTTTTGAGTTCTTTGCGAACAGACAAACAGCCGTGGTACGACTTAATTTTTTTAAATGTAAATGTGATGATGTGATAGATAACAATGTCAACAAACGATATAGGCCTGAGAAAAGCCTCCACGAGATGGATGAAATTACACGTTTTTTAAAATATAATTAAGTGTAAAAATAAATTGGTGCCCTGACACAGCTACACACAGACTCGAAGCCGCAAAAAAAATCTAGTGACTAAAACTCTAATTTCTAGCAAACCTTACTTGTATCTTATCTACGAGTATCTTATTATAGCGCATCTTTGACTACCCTCAGAGCTTTCTACCCATTTAATTGTGACGACATATTGGCGTGAATTGTGTGAAATCAACCAAACCTCTCGTCTAGGCGGTTCCTAACTGGCGAAGCGTGATGGTATAGTTAACGGGGGATCACAAGTACTTGTAAATGTGTGTGTAACTTCTAACAGGTGCAGAGAAGGGGTTGTTTTAATAAATATTGATTTTTAAAATACATATGTATAAATATAATTTAGGTTAATATAGAATATGCAGTTCTTTCGATAAATAGGACATTACGGGTTTATAACACCTTTAACTAAAAACTTTAGGCTTCATCGACCATTTGTGTTCAGGTACGATGGTTTTGGTCCGTCGTACCAAGGTCGGGTGTGACTCAGCGTAAATAGTATCAGCACACGCTCGACCTTGGTACGACGGACCAAACTTACACTGAGCTAATACTATTAGATTACTTCATTTTAGAAAGTTACTAGTGATCCTTCCAGCTTCGCAAGCGTGCATGTACAATATTTAAAATTTTCGGGTTGAGGTAAATATCAAATATGTATAAAGTTCTTTCTCTTCAGAAGGCCTTTGACCAGCTATGGCATATAGCGGGTTTACTAGATTAGATTACATATTAAGAGGGCTATCTTAATATAATTGTAATCTAATCTAGTAAACCCGTTATGTCTCATACCTCCTTTAACACAAATAATTGATAAAAATCTTACCTTGGGTATACAGCATACTACTTCCACCAGGAAGTTTCCATTCCCCTTTCCTTGTTTTAATCATTCATACACCACTCACCTGCAAATAAAGAAAAAATCAAATTAGAAACATTATTGTTTGGGTGCTAATTAAACAGATTTCTTTTTAATAGCATTAAATCGAATCTAAAAATCGCACTTGCCTTCTAAATGACTATGTCAGCTACAATTAAGGAGCGTCTAAAGGATGCTATCTTAGCAACTAATTATCTTCTATGTAAGCCACTTTTTGGATGGTTATAAAAAAAAAAAACTGGGCAAGTGTAGGTCGGACTCGCGTATTTACTAAAGGTTCCGTTCAAACTACCGATGAAAACAGTTCCGAATTGAGTTACGAAGATTTTTCCGAATCGCAAAAAAAAAAATTGTGACGTAACTACAAATTCTCTGTTTTCTTAATTTTCTCCATTATATTACTTGTGCTTATGAGACCTTGCTTCATGCAAAATTTCAAGATTCTAGGTCAACGGGAAGTACCTTATGAATTTTGATTCCCTTGAGACCGACATAAATGGCCGTATCTTTTTTTTTTCATTAACTCAGAAGTTTGTTTTTTCTACAGCTTCAAGGGACCGTAGGTTTGAGTATATGGTTTTAATTTCATCTCGATACCTTCATGCGTTCCCTAGATAAAGGGTCTTGACAGACAGACGAACAACAAAGTGATCCTATAAAGGTTCCATTTTGTCCTTTTGAGGTACGGAACCCTAAAAGTAACCAGGAAGGCTAAGGCGCCTAAACCTCGTCTTATAACCTAACTTGTCCGTGACAGAGTGACCTTCGATTCTGAGTTTGCTTGGCTCGCTCTTGGACTAAGAATATTATTTGGCGTTGTAAAAAAGACTAGTTTATTGGAGGTTATTCCATTTTCCTGTTGCTCACTTACACACAACAGTTTGATCACGTGGCCCATAAAGAAATGTGTGGCTTTTTATTATAATTTCTCTCGCCGCTTTACACTTTGCTAATCAAATGATCCACCGTTAATTGTTTTATCTGTTAGAGGAAATCGCATTGAGCTCTACTGCGTGGTTTAAAAGGAATGATCGGGGAACAAACAGATGTAGATTGCTACTTTCTTTTATACTGTGTGAAAAAAATATTTAACTAACGCGACGAGCAATCGGTAGCACGCCGTCCGGCCGTCCGGTAAGGATTAAGAACAAGTTGACGACGTTTTATGTTCCACACCCACCTAAAAGAAGAGAAAGAGTTACTGAAAGAGAAGCCCTCGCAAAAAGAAAGTGAAGTGTCTGTGGATTTTAGTTAGTTTTAGCATTTCCCACGTAAAACGGGGTTTTTTTTAAATATAGAATTTTCATTACAAAAATGGATTGAATTCACACTGACATTCACAACACAAATTACTTAAAATTTCAGTCAAATCATTGAAAAGAGCACATTCAAATCTCAGAAATAAGTTCTTCAACTCAATCATTCTAGTTATTCTTAGAATTAACTTCTATAGGTACCTACAAGTAAATATAACAGTGCCAGTAAATTGGACTGGATTGTTACACAGTTTACGCGAAACGAACCTCACTAAATTATTTAGTAGACTAGTCAAAATTCAACACAGATTGTATAAAGCAAATATTACAATGAATGTTGCTGTTAAATGCACGGAGGCAGCCGTAGAGATGGGAACAATTTTGTAATTACTATCGACAATTTTTTTGGGCACTGGTGGGCAATTTTTTTGATGTATTATTAATTTCGTTTTGATGCATTTTCGAATATTATATTGGCTCTAGACAGACGCAGGTTATAATTTTTCTAAGCAGAAAGCTGTTTAGTTTCTTTTTATTATGAAAGTAATTTTTTAACAGGTCCGGCGATTTAAAAATATAACCAACAATTGGTACAAGATTTTAAATAACTTTACAACAGACTACATATATTTCTCAAAAGTAAATCCGATTTAATTCAGTAGCTAAATAAACATATACTATCAAGCAATGATCGATAGCTGGAAATGTCAACGATGTTATTACAGTGGTCTTTTGGTAGCAAACAACAATCGACAAGACAAATTCCCGTGTCTGTCCACACTGGCGTGCACACAAACAAACAGGTGTTCCCGAGCCAAGTGGAACGCATAAATATCGCAAAACACAAAGTTATCGATGCCACTAAGCCGCCTTTATTGACTACGTTTCCCCTCACTAGTGAAACGACCGAACAACAGCCGTAGTCACGCTATTTTAGACTTCAACCCTGGAGTATAGAGTTTAGTTTGTGTTATGTATGTGATCAAGGATGTTCCGTTAGTGTTAGACAAACTTCGGTTTTGCAATAATGATAGCATGACAGCAACGGTGTGTATAAAGTGCGTTTCATATAGTAAATCGATACGGGGGCTTCGACGTCGAATACAAACTCATGCTAAGTACTGGGATCGATGATTTGCGGCGCAGAAAACCCTGGTCCTAAATTCTGGCGGACGCGAACGGCCAAATTCGAAAACCGAATTGATGGGCAAATCGGTGAAAACCAGCAGCTTAGTGACCTACATACACATTAAAAACGTACCTCCATATTTGTAAGTCAGTCATATTTTCAATTTAATCAAATCAGTTTTAGTGATTATCAGATTCTTATTTTTCGTCCAAAGATCTCAAAATAAGCTAAAAAAAAGCTCAAGGGGAAGTCAAAATCACGCACCAAGAATCCTGTACAAACTGCAAATAAGTTTATAATCGCAAAACTAACCGTTTTGTTATGTAATCGATCTTCGGTTTTTTTTCCTTTATCATGGCTTTTTTTATGGTAGATAAAATCATCAAATGACAAATCCCGCCTTTGGGTGGGGCGGGAGATAGTGTCAGATTCTTATTGACTAAAAACCTACCCTACTCCTTTCATTGCCTTTGTCCCAGAGCCCCGGGGTTCATTTTCACATAACCCTTGGCCCTAGTAGGCTTCGGCCCTGCTAGGCCCCTACAGTTTGCTAACCACTCCTTGAGGCGCGCGGGAACAGTGCACGCCGTAAACGACTTGGGCTCGGACTGGTCTGTTACCGGACGGACGGACAGCGAGCTACCCGTTGTCCGCCGTCCGCGAGCCCGCGCCTCATGAACATGACATTACGTCGACGGGAAATCCTCTATAAGTTTTCATATCAGCTGAAAGACGTCCACTGCTGGACACGAGACTCCCCCAAGTCTCGTCATAATGACTGGTCCTGTGCATTTCGCATATATCGGAATCTCGCGTCCCT
Source organism: Leucania comma (assembly GCA_958295575.1). Classification (NCBI taxonomy): domain Eukaryota; kingdom Metazoa; phylum Arthropoda; class Insecta; order Lepidoptera; family Noctuidae; genus Leucania; species Leucania comma. Next base: position 21,276,174 of record OY282467.1, on the reverse strand, counting down.
CACAGCTCATCGATTGTCATTGGTTTTGTTTTGATCATTGATTTCCTTACAAGCGTCAAAATATACGCCACAAACGAACATAAACGGCCTTATCTTAAGATTGTATTGACTTAGAAGTTTGATTTATAACATTAGTACTTGAAATAATTTTAGTATGTTACCTCAACGCGTTACTGAGAAAAAGTGTCTTGACGGACAGACTGATAAAGTGACAATCCAATAGATGGATAAATAATCAAAAGATGAAGGGTTCTCTTATTCCCAACTGAGGTACGGAAACCTAAAAAAGGACTAAATGAAAACCAAGTTCTTCTAAAAATTAGTAATAATTTTACCAAAAATAAGTTTGAAGATTTTTGCTTATAATTTACAACATTTAATTCATGAAAACTCGAATGCCTTTTGTGCAGATTGGTAGCATCAGACATGGTAGAAATAATCCGATTATAAGCATAGACTGCTGTCTCTCAGTCGCCGTAGTAAGTAATTGCTTCTGCTATTACAAAATAACAGCTTGATCTTTTGTTTTCAAGTAGCTGATTGTTATTGACTCCGTTGAATTTCTTTTGTTTTCTTGCTTTGGTTTAATTTATTGAGTTTTATTGTTGTTTTATTGATTGGTTTGTTTTATAAACACGACTTTGCTGTTTAACGTTTTAGGTTCAGATGAAGAAGACATCTTTTGGGTACGCTCGTTCCATCGTTGACCTTATCAAATGCTTTCTGTCATCCTGGATCCTGATCACAATATATAATAATAATATATTCTACAACTAACACACATCGCCGTCTAGTCCCAAGCTAAGCAGAGCTTGTGTTATAAGTACTAGACAACTGATAATCATACATATATATTTCTAAATACGTACATATTATAGATAAATTACACCCAGACACTGAACAAATGATCGTACTCATCACACAAACATTTTTCCTAGGTCGGAATTGAACCCACGACCTCCGGCATAGCAGTCAGGGTCACTAACCACTAGACCAACAGGCCAGTCTAATCAACATAGATATAATTAGCGAATAGTCGACACCTTGTCGATGATGGAGAGAATTTTAAGATAATCTTCAGATAATAACACAAGAAATATATCTAAACATTTTGCTTCTAATTTTTTCTAGCTATCAATTAGCTGTTATTATTAACTACAACTATTTTTTATTTACTCAACTATAGGTACATATAGAAAGAAGAAAAGAAAGAAAAACAGTTTATTCGCGTGAAATGACGCAAAACTTAAAACTACTTGACAAACACAAATACTATATATAAGGAAGATATGCGTCACATTCACGCAAAACGGCCGAACGCTCAGCATAAAGCTGTGGCCTCATGCTTAGAGCGATGAGCTCACAGCGCTGATTTTCAGCGAAGGCCGGTGGCGGTGTCGACATAAAGACGCCGAACGGTGCAGAATGTAGTGTGTGAGTGATTTGAATAAAATGAATAAATAAAAAAGGAAATAAAAAGTACGAATAAGTTTAAAACAAGATAATAACAAAAAAATAAATAAAAAATAAGTTGACAGATACAATTATATATAGTTGCAACACCACGACGCGCCCTCAACACAATTTTTGTAAACTCGTCTTCGTAGTCTGTGGCGAATTGGATAGACGCGATACGTGATTGGACGCGACCGCGATGCTGTTGAACTGGTGTTGACAACAAAAGGATATGACCAAATGTGACGACATGTTAGGATGGTATTGGAAAATTCAAAAAATAAGCTACTTGATATAATGTGTTTAGTGTTTGTGACTAAGTGTAAAATTAGAGAAATGCGACTACACGAACAGGTAAGGTTGATCAAACGATATTCTGTACCCGCAATTCAAACCAAAAGCGTCGACATTTTTGTAATGTACGTTGATAAATAATTATATAGACTGGCACTTTGTCGCCAATAACATTTTTCTTTTCTTTAAAGGTGTACTTTATAGATGTACGTTTTGCTGCGCTACTGAACACGTAAACTGAGAAAGCTCGTGACCTCAGCACGCAACTGATCAATTGTTCACTCAATGCTTTGTGGAAAATTCCACGAACATATTGCTAGGAGAAACAAGCGGGACCATGTATAGAATTGGTATCTAAAATTCGAATAGGTAACAATGGATTGCTAAGTCAGGTGAGACCCAGAGTAAAAAATTTTAGATATATAATATGCATTATAATTATATGTGAATTAAGTAATGTAAAAATAATAAGTATATTTAATTAATATTGATTTTGTTTGCAGGTTCCTAGAGTGATGTAAAAAAGTTTGTGGCTATGCACACCGGCACAGAATGCCAAACCACAGCACCGCTGCTGATCCAAACCAACCAAAGGAGGTCATAACCCATAAGGTGACAAAAAGTTTATTGAAGTGAAAGTTGCGCTTGCAAGAGTAGGCTTTTATGGTTATTTTTAAAGGATTGTAATGATTTTAGGCCTCGCAGTGGTGGTGGAATATCATTCCATATATGCGCAGCAGCATACTTAAAAGAACCCCTGATAGCTGCGGTTCTGTGCCGCGGTGCTGATAGTGGACCCACCACAGAGCGAAGACCATACTTGTAGTGCGTCTGTCGCCAAGTAAGTTTTTCAAATAGGTAACGTGGCTTTTGAGTATTTATAACGCCAAACAGTAAACTGGCTAAATGCTGCTTACGCCTAGCAGCCATTTTCAAGATCTTCAATTGATTTATGTATGGAGTGACATGACTTCTACGTGGAACATACACACAAAAGCGAATACATGCATTCTGGATGCGCTGAATCATTCTGTCTGTCCTAGCAAGTAAGCATGGCCCATAAACAGTGTCACAATAATTTAGTTTAGATAAAATTAGGCTGTCAACAAGTAGTTTACGGAGTGGGATGCTAAGATATTGCCGTATAGCATATAAAACCTTAAGCCTGTAAAAACAATGTCTTAGTGCACTTTTTATATGGGCCTCAAAGCGCAGCCCTGGATCCAGAATCAGCCCCAGGCTGCATGCTTGCTCTACACGCTCAATTTCCTCTCCCCTAATCTGGACCTCAGGTTTAGCCAAAAGAATTGCAGACACTTGCTTCTTTGTGCCCAGCACCATGAATTTTGACTTTAGTGGATTCAAGACCAGAGAGTTCTCCTCAGACCAGGCCACAACCCGAGCCAGGTCCTCATTCAACTTCTGCACAGCCTGTGAAGCATCGCACCCTTTAAAGGATATGTATAATTGGATATCATCAGCGTACATATGATACTTACAGTTTATAAGCGATTTGGTTACATCAGCGCTGTATAAAATGTAAAGCAGAGGGCCCAAAATTGATCCCTGTGGGACTCCTCTTGTCACAGGAACGGGGAGGGATGATGTGGTTGATCCATCTTCCCTATGGATTTGCACATACTGAGACCTATCGGTTAGGTAGCTACTAAACCAATCCACAGCCTCTTTGTCAAAGCCATAGTATGCTAATTTAGAAAGCAGCAAATTTGTATTAATAGCGTCGAAAGCTCGTGAGAAATCCAATAGGACCAGGATTGATCCCTCCCCCTGATCACGCGACTCCAGGATATTGCCCACAACGTCAGCCAGCGCTGTTGCAGTAAGAGTCCTGCAAGTCCTGCAAGATGTCAGAAAAAGAACGAAATTCCACCAACCTAGGTTTGACCTTAGGCTTTCTGAAAACAGCCTCGCACGTGATAAATGAGTGATGGTTAAGCTCACTGATGTGATCCACCACTACATTTCGCGTTGTGGCATCAGTGCATATTATGTCAATGAGCGAACTGCTATCACCGACGAAGTGAGTTGCGGTTTGAACAAGCTGAACAAGGTTTGAGTAATCCAAAAAAGCTGCTAGCTGTTTAGCTTTTGAGCTGTTTGCATCCAACAGATTGACGTTCAGATCACCCAAAAAGACCAGATTATCATACGGGGCCAAAGCACTAGTAGTGGCAGTTATAGCATCAAGAAATACCTCCAAATCCTGCCAAGGCGGACGATATGCGGTACCAATGAGAAGCTTTTTCCTATTGACCGTCAAACCCAACCAAAGCTGTTCAACATTAGGGTGTTCAGGATGAGCCTTTACCCTTGCGTTTATGCCATCTTTGATATAAAAACCAATACCCCCGCCACGACCCCCCCGCATAGACACAGGTCGTGGAATGTGCCTTAGCTTATACCCAGGCACACTAGGAGCACGGTCAATTTCTCCTTTGCGTAACCAAGTCTCATTGATAGCCATAATGTCCACGGAATGCTTGCTCATGGCTATCAGAAACTCATCTTGATTAGTGCATAGAGAACCTGCATTAAGTAGACCAAACTTGATAAATTTGCTAGGAGCCATGAGTGTAAATAGTTGTAAAAATTAGGTATGTAAAAGTTGTATAAATATTGTAAATAAATGTGATTATAGATAAGTTTGATATGTGTAAGTATAGGGCACTATTTTTAAGTGTAGTTTTATATGTATATAGTGTATGAGTTGGTGTATGAACATGAGAGGGCTGGGGTGAGCTCATTTGGTTAGGGGTACTGGTCCCAACTATGTGATAAGTGCAGACAAATATAGATATATAAACAAATAACATAAAATTAGCTCTTCCTACCATTGTAAATTGTATAGTTAAATTGTATGTGATAAGTATATAGTATAATGTAAAGTATATAGTATATAGTATAACGTTATGTAAAATATAAATATGAATTGTATCTAAATATAAAAAAAGATAAAAAAAACTTGCATAATTGCAATGGAGCAATAGGCAAGCACAGCTGCGACGCATATCTTCACCTATGACAACTTTAAACATAAACACATTGAACAACATAGGTTTAACATAAAAAACTACAGGCAAAAAATAATATACTAAATAAAGAACACTAAATTGTGATATCGACAGGTCCAAAAACACGAGAAATGTCTGCTTCGGAGCGAATTCTGAGAGTGGCGTCTCCCGGCTTCCTTCTGGCAAGAATGCGGCCCCGCTTGATCCACACAAACCTCCAGTCAGCGAGACCAGCAGCGTCACGCGCCCTACGGAACAGCAGGCGGTTGGTCCTCGTGAGCCGCTCGTTGAGAAAGAACCGCCGGGCGGGGCCGGGCATGTCAAGGTCAGCTGTGGTTGCACCGCGCCGCACGCGTGCGCTTGCCAGCAGCTTGTCGCGCAGATCCCGTCTAGCCAGGCGCACGACGATGGCCCGCGGCCGAGATTCTGTCGCCCCTGCTGAGCCTGTCGCGTTGAGCTGCCTACCGCCGACCCGCTCTGCGCTCACAATATCGCGCTCATCGAGTGTGACACCCAGCTTCAGGCTGATGACCTGTACAATATGAACTGGGTTGTCAGCTGTGGTCTCCGGTATATTAGAGACCTCAATGTCATTGCCCAGAAGTTCTTGGTCTCTGTCGTTGAGTTCCCGTTTTAAATCCTCAATGATAGTCCCATCGACCACTCCAGGCTTAGGAGGGTCAGAAGCTCGCCGCTCCAGAACCTCCAGTCGCACCTCTAAGTGGTCGATACGCGCGCTGCAGGCGCTCATAGAGGCTTTTAGTCCCGCCATTTCGAGCTCCATCTCCTTCCTAAATATTTGAATATCGGCTCGCATTGCTCGCAATTCCTCAATGATCAAGCCAGCGTCGGGGGCTGTGGGTACGGGAAAGTTTTGGCAGCCGATGTCGGTAGAGGAGGTGTCACGCGGCGGAGTGTCATACCTGGCAGGGCTGACAGGTTTGGAGCCGACCGCAGTGATCACTGGAGTGCAAACTTGCTCCGCCGATTTCTTCACGGTACTCTCCGATGCACCTCTGACGGGGGTATCAGCCCTGTTATCACGCACGACACCCTTTGTGCATTCAGGGCAGCGCCAGCCAGCAGATAAAGCCGCCTTAGAAGGAATGCCTACACAAGCACGATGGTAGTGAGCCTGACATTTACCACACTTAACGCCCTCTAGCGCCGAGGTGAAGCGACCGCAACCACCGCATTTAAGACCAGGCATGGTGATGGTGCGAAGACTAAACTTGATGCCAACTTGATACAAAGTCAACGCTCTAGATGGCGCCAGTGGGGATCCAGGATCGACAGTCCACCAAGTAAGATAGATGGCTCTGGAGCAAATTAGGCAGCTCACTCTATTAGTTAAAATAGAGGGTACCGAATTCTTTGGCCAAAATCTATTTCGTTTTTCTATGGTTTTATGTCCCTTAAACTCACTATATATAGTTCACTCCAATATATGTCACTTAACTTTAAACTGTGTTTATTTTTATAAAACTTTAAAGCAGTAAACCGAGTTATTTTATTTATTTACTTAGACACAAGCAATACGATGCTACACCGTCACAGACGTCAAACGTCGACCTTTTCCAATAATATATATTAATACTTTTATGCTTATTAATATTTTCATTTTTGTATCTATCAATATTTTCATCCTTGATTCGGTCAGTGATATTCCTCAGTTGGTACCAAGTTCCAAAATCTATCTTTCTAAAGATCCAAAACAACAGAGTAATTTTCTGAAAAGGAAACCCGTGGTGTTAGAACGCAAAGGGCAACTGAAGGATAGGTGTGGTTTTGTCTGTAAAAGTCTGACACGCCCTTTCGCTCCACCGACACACACCTCCTGCTACACCGTTTTCCTGCTTTGTGTACAGAACAGAAAAAATCATGGGATGCTTTCCTTTATCTTATAAAAAGATACAGAAATAAATAAACAGAACTAAACTTCCCAAAGAAAATGTAGGTACCTAATAAATTTCTGCAAGATATTACCAAAACATATTCATTAAGACAACAATCCTGGCGCCTCCGACGCCAATCTAAGTTTACTCTACTCTTCATAATGAAGGCAACCTCAGGCAATTTGAAGGAACACTGTAGGGCAGTAGAACTATACCTACCTATGCTCATAGTGCTTTAGGAGACACGAAATACCAATTAAAAACCATGCTTATGAAGTGGATTGAGGAAGATATTAGATGTGTCTGGATTGTTCGAAAGAATCATTGCAGCCCTGGAATGTAGAACGGCACTCACACCTCAGTCCGGTTCCCGATTTCCAGCCACCGTAGGCGCGGGCTTGCGTACGATGTGCAATAGGTAGCTCGCCGTCCGACCGTCCGGTAACTGTCCGGACCGAGCCCAAGACATCGACAGTGCGTAGTGTTCCACGCGCGTCTCAGAGAGATGTCAGCAAAACCGTAGGAGCCCAGCTGGACCATGGGTTGTGCGAAAGAGGACACCTCTTTTTTTTTTAAATGACAAAAAAAGTTTCATCATCCAGAATTTAGATTAAATGTGTAAAGGTTCTATAGAGATACTTTTTTATATTTTTAATATATGTACATTATGGATGGCCAAAGTTAACGTAAAATAGCAGATTTTCAAAGGCCTTTACTGGATTAGTTTTACACAGATTACGTTTTGTTTTCTATAAAAGCCTAGATAATATCTACATCATATCTGTGTATCCAAAATATCTGGAGAAAGATGTGCAATAATATCATAATCACATAAGACCGGTTGTATGAAAATACCCCTCGGGTTGGCCGCTCTTAAATTAGATATTTCATGAAAAAGACTAACATTTTTGTTAGACTTTGACCCTGGAATACAACAGGCAACAGAAAAAAGTCCAACACTTCTTCTTGGTGGGTTTGGAAGAAGTTATTAATGAGTCAAAGAAAAAAAACTGGATGATATTGGATGGAATAAATAAAATAATATGTTGCTTAAAGAAAAAAAAATGAGATCATTTCGATTATTTCATGTGCGCTATTGAAGGATTTGATCTACCAGTGCGCCAAATCAGTAAGTACATAGTTTAAACAAAGTCTCTTCCCGCTGTCTGTCCATAGGTATGTATGTTTCGATCTTTAAAACTGTGCAACGGATTTTGATGCGGTTGTTTTAATAGATAGAATGCTACATTGGACCCGTGCAAAGCTGGGGCGGGTTGCTAGTTTCATATAAAACCGTATAATTTTTTATGAAACTTTATAAGCATGCACCATAAAAGCTATACTTTTTTTTATTTTATGTATTCTGATTATTTATCCCCAAAAACATTACCAAAACTATTTGATATCACATCCAAATTTTACCCAAAAACCGGGTATCCTGGTCCCGATACCCGTTTCAACAGAACATATGCTATTCAAGCGATCAATCATTCTAATCACCCCACGCGGAATACCTTAATCCTACATTTAATTTGTCTCATTGTCTATTCACGTCACGTAGTAATTAAATTATATTCGTACATTCCTACTAGATTTTGATGCTGTTTTGCTTGTATTTCGGTTTTGAATTTATTTAAGTAACTAACTTCTGCTCGCGGTTTCGTCCGCGTGTTAGTATAAAATTATCGCCGGGATAAAAATATTCTAAAAGCTGTTCCAGGAATACCTTCGTACCAAGTTTCATTGAAATCCGTTCAGCCGATGGTAAGCGAGAATGTGTTTGACGATGGAGTACATTTGCCCAGAAGTAACCTATTCGTTCCTGACATAAAAATCCCATCAAATTAGCCACAATGTTGCTTTGTTATTCGATATAAATAAAAACGTGCGTCTGCCACGCTACAACCGCGCTGCGGCCGCGCGTCATTTGTTTTTATAATAAAAATAAAGCAGCGCGGCACTTTGTAGCAATTTTTTTTATTATTGATTGTCTCGCGTTTGACTACTAATTTGAAAGCGGCCTAGTTGTACTTATCAGGAAATCCAGAATCCAACAGGAAATTGTACTCCTCAGCTAAACGCACAAGCAAAACGTTTAATACGTATGGGTGGATTGTCCATCATGTGCCGGTGGCGCAATAATACCACACGTCTAATGCTTCAATGATGGAACGGGTTTGATAGAATTAAATTGCGCAATTCCTATGAACACTTCCCGAAATAAAACGATTTGAAACCGACATATACTGGGGATTAAAAAAGTACCCTATTTGATATTCCATGGTCTACTCATATGTCAAATATCACCCAAATCTGTTTATCGTTTCGAGCGAGGAGTATCAAACATACCTACATTCGAACAAACTTTTGCTTTCACCATCATCATCATTTCAGCCAAAAGACATACACAGTTGAACAGAGGCCTTCCCAAAATATCGTCACAATGGACGGTCCAGTCTCTTGTATCTATCAGATTCCCATAACCCTAACCAGGTCATCGATCCACGTAATAGAAGGCCTTCCAACAACGCTGCATCGTGCGGTTCGTGGTCGCCACTCTAGCCCTAGCCAGGTTACAATCGTTTCGTTTAGCGTGAACGCTTGGAGTTTGCCACGCCCCCAATTCTTTTGTTTTGACGTCATCTCAACGCTCAGTCCCGTGGTCAGAACAAAGGAATTGGTGGCGTGGCCAACTATAGGGCCAAAAGGTTCTGTCCCCTTAGACAGAACCTTTCGGCCCTAACGACCATCGTATTTTAAGTGCGACAAACAACAAACATATCTTACATTTTAGCTATAAGTATTTAGACTATGAGAACTTGGTTTATTATTCTAAGGCTTTTGATTTTAGGTGTAACGATTTCAGCCTGACCTTTTAGACCCTAAGGGAAACATTGAAGTTTGTAGACAATGAGTTCTCATAACTTGTAGCCCTTAACGATGTCTAAGACCGTACTAGCATTAACATTACACTAGGTAGGCACTTTGTCACCTTGAATGAACAAGACAAGATTAATAAATGATCTGTGAAGTATTCCTGTTTCGGCATCGATTTTTTCGGCACCAAAAGTTTCGGCACTCAAGCTAATCCTCTTTCGTCATCAATAGGTGTTGTTTCCAGATTCGGCACCATGCTAACATACCTATTTGTGCGGAAAGAGGAAAAGCTTGGGTGTTGAAACTTTTGGTGCGGAAAAACATTGGTGCCAAAACAGGAATATATAATTCTGATCTGCGACTATTACATGTGAAATAGTTTTTTTTTTAGTAGTAGTACCTTTTAATATTTAATTTCACAAATACACAATTATATACATTACATAAAAGCACTTAACTAATTAAAACTATATATCACTAAAGGCTACTCCAAACTAAAATATGGTGTCATAAAGCTAAGCTAAGAAGTGTGCCCAATAGGCTGGTGGCATTGCCACATAATAAGGCAATGCGTAATCTTTGACCGAGGTAAAAGCCAGCCCTTGGGTCATGCGAAGTATCAACTAAGCGGTTGGATAAAGGTTTATTCTTTTTTAAAAAGCGTAAATGTTATATTAACTGCGACTTTCTTATTCTTATATAAATCATCACATCATAATTTCAGCCGTAAGTCTACCACTGCTGGACATAGGCCTTCCCCAAGCGTCGCCATAAAGGATGGTCTTATGCGTGTCACTTCCATCTGATTCCCGCTACACTCGACATTAGGTCGTGGGTCCACCTTGTTGGGAGGCCTTCCAACGATGCGGTGCGTCTCAGAATCACAATATGATTATGTATTGCCTGAAGGAGGAATTAAAATAAGCATAATCAGTCTTATAATATTCCCAATTTTGGAACCTAGGCCTCCCCTCTAGCAGCGGGTATGGGCCGCTATCGACCACGCGGGTTCAGTTCGAGTTAATGGAAGCATCATGTCTTCGAATTTTGGTTGACATGCCTGTTTCAGTTTCAGACAAGGAGGTTTTCCTTTTTGAGAGCAGTGGTATTGAAATAAATTAGACAAAGCATGAACCCACGAACTACAACTTTTAAGTTGGGACTGTTACTATGGGCCACCACTGCTCTCACGAAACCCAAAGAAGGAATAGTTTCATTAACAATTCTCGAATAATTTCAACTCAAAAACATTAGTTTACCACAAGTTCATAAACACGGCTGCCATTTTTTTTTTGCAGTCTCGATAGCATAATTTTCGCCTACGCCACTGAGACGTGTAAATACGCATCCAAATAGGACAATAGTAGTGTCGACAATTAGTCGTGTCGTCTAGCCGAAGCCTTTCAACAGTAAGCTGCAACCAGACGCCGTTGTCGCCAGTTTTATTTCGACTATATCTATAGATACACGGCTGAAGGGTGCTGGAAGTGTCTGCGTGTGAAGTTCAGGACAATATGGGGTGTTGAAAATTTTATCACTGAGAGGAAAGATAGTCAAGGGATGTGATGTGGTAAAAATGAATATTTTGGCAAAAGGTAAATGGAAAATACTCGTATTGATCACTAATGACAAACCCATCCTGCCAAATACTACAAAACTAATAATATGTAACTCATTTTTAGTTCGTTTCGTTCATCGTTCGTATTCTAATGAATCAATAGATAGATATTATACTCTTAATCGTATATCATTATAAAATTACAGTAGGAGCTTAAAATTAATAGCAAAAAAATCTGCCAAGTTCAGTACATTTATGTTCGCCTAACTGGTCAAAATGTACTGAACTTGGCAGATTTTTTTCGCGATTTCATGTTTGGTCCCATAATAAAAGTTGTTTGTTATGATGACTACAATCACGTGTTTAAGTATCGTTCACTAATTACCAGTCGCCCTATAGAAGTGACTTTTTACTGACATACCTTTGGATGAATTTGACAGAGAAGAAAAAAATAAACATGCTTGTGGAGTACTCGCTTTTGGAGGTGCCTGTTTCATAAGGACTGAAATTAATGTATAAATAGGGTTGCTTTTTGCCTCTGCAGTTAATATAACAAATGGTAATGAGTATAAACAATTATAAAAATAAAACGATAGAAAAGAAAAACACAGACAAATTAATAAGGTAAGTAAGTTGAGCATGTTTTAATAATGCTTCTAATAATAAATCCTCGAAAACTGCAAAATAATCAATTTTAGATTATAAACCTGTTGTGCTTCACCGAAAAGCATGGATCTCAATCACGCCTTTTTACTTTCTTTGGTCTGTTGTAAGAGATGGCCATTTATTTTTTAGTTTCAAATTGGATAGCGTTTCTAGTAAATATAGAATCTTCAGAAACAGGCGTAGGTTCGTGAATTCTTGGCATTACCCGTGTCATGACTTGCAGGGCTTCCTCCAAACGCATTGTTCTCCACCACTAATTTGTATTTTAAATATTCGTTTTATTTTGTTTAAAAATACATTTTTAATCACATTTAAATTGAAGGGTCCATTTAATTAATTTATTATAGGGATAAAATTTTTTTGTACGTCAATTAAAACTAAGTTAACTAAGGCGGGTCTACTTTTTACCCGACTGCGCCAGAATGAGGGGCCCATTCTAGAAAGTCAGCCGTCTAGTCAGTAGATTGGAGTAATCTGTAATGTAATATAGGTATGTGCTCTCAATTCACTAAGCCTCCATTTCTAGAATGGGTTCCGACTGTTACAATTTATCTTGTATTTAAAAAATTGGGTTCAACGACTTTCTTGTTTTAGGGCTTTTTCATGAATACTCAGAAAAGCAGTCGGGCTTTTTAGTTTTTTAAACTACAGTTTTTTAATTTTTTAACTAGAATCAACATTCGATTTTTTACACAAGTTTGTAGAGAGCTATCAATGAAAATAAAAAATAAAATCTTGTTCTTTTAAGTAATATTAAAAATAAATATTAATAAAAGACAAAGGAGAATTTCAAGTTGATTAAAAATTACTGCACTAATAAAATTTATACCTATAAAGTACAGCAACCAAAAAATTTACAAACTAAAGCAAATTTTTTTAAGTTCAATATCAAATAAAGTTTAAAATGTCCAAAAAAAAATTACGTCTCCAAAAAAGTAAATTATACAATTCTGAAGGAGATTTTCAGCTTTCTGTAATAACTGCCTATGCTTTAATAAACCCTGTCATTTACACTCAATTTTATATACTGCATATATTATTATGGTATTTATAGGATGCATTTTGGAGAGTGTGCACGGGAATTGTATGACTTGATTTCGCCATCTCAATTCCGCCATCGGACAACCCGACGTACGGCGAGTATCCACCCTAACGTTCTTGAAACATCTACGGTCCGGACTAGGCGTTTCGCCTCGTCGTTCATACCGCGTACGTCGAGGGACTGGAACAATTTGCCTGCTACGGTTTTCCCATCCGTTTATAATTTGGGTGTCTTCAAGGCTAGAGTGAATAGGGCTCTTAATAAACTAGTGGGACTCACCATCAACGATTGCATCACTGCTTACCATCAGGTGGGATAGGTCGTCTACGGCGCGCACCGTTCCCGCGCGCTTCAAGGAGTTGTCAGCAAACTGTAGGGGTCCAGCAGGGCCGAAGCCTACTGGGGCCAAAGGTTATGTGAGACTGTCACCACGGGCCCCGGGATAAAGGCAAGGAATGGAAAGGTAGGTTTTTAGTCAGTAAAAGTCTGACACTAGTTCCCGCCCCACCCAAGGGCGGGATTTGTCATTGGATGATTTTACCTACCCAAAAAAAAAAAAAAAAAAACCATCAGGTGGGATTGCAATCAAGCACTACTTTATAACCAATAAAAAAAACATCAAGATGGTTTATGCAATTTGAATGTTTTGCACCCTTGTGTCTTCAAAGACGATCTCAGATAATACCTATACCTACATCCCACTCAAATTTAAATTTTCACGCACGTTGCACATGCCTCAAACTTTTTACACTAAGACTTTTATTTCCCTTTATAATAAGTTGAAAAGATACAGAGATATTCGCTCGTAACTGAAGTTTACAAAACAAGCGCATCAGAGAGCTGCCGAAACAAATGTCGTCGGCAATTCTTTCTCACGGCGTTCCCGGAGTGTAACATCTCTGCCATCTTATGCATGGCGTGTGGAGCAAGGCAGGGTTGTGAGCGGGGCTTATGTGTGTCAATACAGGAGGAACGGAAATCCTAGGTACAGTCCGAAGTATTTAGTTCTACTAGGAGCTGTATAATCTCCATAAATGGGGGTTCTCGGAGAGTCGATCTTCGATGTTTGTGTGGCGCGGCTTCCTTTCCTCTAGCGTCACGTACCTGTTCACGTAGGGATCTGATGACGGCAGTCGTCTCCGACTGCGAAGCAGTAATGCTAGTAAAGGAGGAGGCCGCATGCGTACGGCAACGGGCCTCACGCCCCAGCCGCCGCTGGGATTCCGATCCCGATTTCTGACTTTTGTAGGCGCGGACTTGCGGACAGCGAGCAATGGGTAGCTTGCCGTCCGATCCGACCGTCCGGTAACCGTCCACACTGAACCCAAGTCGTCGACGCGCGCTTCAAGGAGTTCTCATCAAACTGTAGGGGCCCAGCAGGGTCGAAGCCTTCTCGGGCCAAGGGTCTGCTTCTAAAAGGAAAGCTCGGCCCTGGTATGAAAGGCAACAAATTAATGAGGTGGGTTTTTTAGTCAGTAAAAGTAAGTCCAACACTATCTTTCGCTCTGCTTAAGGGCGGGAAATGTCATTGGACATAAACCATTCCTAAGGACCCTTTAAATAAAAGTAGAAAGAAAGAAAAAAACATTCATTCGTGCCTCACACAATCGAACTATAAACTAAAAATACATAAAAGAAAAAAAAAATAATGAAATGGTCATCAGTAAATAAATAATAATCTGAATCAGAATACAGCATTAAATATCATCAACTTAACTCTATTAATTATAGCTCACAGGTCTAAAGTTTTCCAAGAAAGTGTTCTAATAATCTACAATATTGGGCAAAAATTCCTAGTACTGTTACTAGGAATTTGGTCTATAATGTGGAGCTTAGACCGTGGACCCATTTTTAGTAATCATATTAGCTTAATTAAATACTATTCAAACCTAAAATCAGAAAATATTAACAGTTCCTTCAGTAGAGTCTGATTACTTTGGTCTGGGGTATAACTTTGGAGGTAAACTTCAGCTGAGCGAGTCCAATGACCTGTAGGTAGTTTTTTTTTTTTTTTTTTATTGTAGGTAAAATCATCCAATGACAAATCCCGCCCTTGGGTGGAGCGGGAAGTAGTGTCAGACTCTTACTGACTAAAAACCTACCCCGTTCCTTCGTTGCCTATAGTGCCGGGGCTGAGCCTTCCTCTCAGAAAACGGCCCTTGACCCCAGCAGGCTTCGACCCTGCCTGCTTGCAGTTAGCAGGCTGGGCCTCTTCGGTGTGCTGACAGCTCCTTGAGGCGCGCGGGAACAGAACGCGCCGTCGACGACTTGGGCTCGGTCCGGTCGGTTACCAGACAATCGGACAGCGTGCTACCCATTGCACACCGTCCGCAAGCCCGCGCCTACGGTGGCCGGAAATCGGGATCGGAATCCCGGCGGCGGCTGGGGCGAGCGCCCCGTTGCCTCTGCCTGATGCGGTCGGCCTCCTCCTTTGCTAGCATTACTGCTTCGCAGAAGGAGGCGACCGCCTGCCATCCCTCCTCACTACGGACCATGGCCTGAACCAAGGCCCGGCGAGAGAGATCGCTGCCGCCGATCACCTCCACGAGGACACGGCGATGCTCCGCCCAGGCGGGGCACACCTCTACAGTGTGCTCCACCGTACCTGTAGGTAGTTAGTACGCAACGCCCGACCACTACCTACAGGTCATTGAATTCGCTCAGTTGATCTTTGCTATAGAAATTAATTTCATACCATATATGCGTAATTCAAGTTTTAGACAAAAAGTACTTTATTTTTTTATTTTATCTTTACAAATCGATACTGTTTCATGTACCGGATCGTTCCTCTATGGGATTAAAACGATCAAAATTTAACAGTGTTTAAACAGGTATGATGACAAGATTATGTGTTTACCGTTATAAACTTACACCGAAAAAGAGAGATAACACGTAAACGCTCAGTTGACATTCGGTAATTCCATTGTTTGCCCGAATATTCTAGAAAACTTGTAAAGTCAGGCAAAATAGCAGAGTTTTAGAGGTCAAAATGACTTAATTTTAATACAAAACTAGATAATATTTTCAAATATCTAGAGAAATGTGTGCAATGACTTTATAATCACGTAAGCGCGATACAATGAAAATGAAACTCAGGAAGGACGCCCTCAACGAGGTTTGGGTCACTTATGCCTCAAGGAAAAAGCATCAAGACGTTATGCTACAACAATACACAACTCAACGACTATCTATTACACCATCCACCCAACAAGCCATCAAATTGTCAATTCGCTTCGTCTTCCCTCAAACACCACACAAAAAAGTACCTCAAGTAAAACTTGCTATTTTTCCCATCTTAAAGGCTTCTAATATCGCAGCTCCTCGCCTCAGGCCAGTTGTCATTTGTCTGCTGCTCTGTAGGCAAACTTCGCTTCAATGTTTGAAAGCACTACATTATATCCGTCCTTCTTTATCGTCTTCGTCTACTGAGATAGTGATGGGGTAAGCGAAATTATTTACATGTCGATAATTTAGTAAATCTTTTTTTTTTTTTCTTTTTTTTTTTTTTTTTTTTTGTTCATGCTTAATTTGCAGAGGAAATATTGTGTTAAAAAATTAGGTATTGCATCCCTAATGCTTTTTTTATTTTTTTCTATCCCAAAATATATTCAAAATATCATGTAAATATAGTCAGGTCATACTTCAGACATATTAATAACATCATTAGTGGTAAGCATGATAAGTTTGACAAAATATCACCATATTGTTACACAAAATACGCAAAAATTTAAAAAGAACTGTTAATTGGATGAAAAAAGATAAAAATATTCTTCGCTATAGAAGTTACAAAGCCGAAAATGTTTAATTAATATTTACTGGCCATTGCCTTCACTTCAAAGGTGTCTACATTAAAATAATTAATTTTCTGTTATTAATGAGATCATTTTGGAAAAGCGGAAGCTGATTAGAAACTTTGAGTTATGTATCTCTTTTAATTATGTATGTTTATTTTAACATGTTCTTTTGTTAATAAAATGTTTGTTCTTATGCTCTTATTCTTTATTGTAAACAAATACATTACAAATACAAAAGGAAAATTAAGCTTAGTTTATTATTACTTTTGTTTCAAAATTAATATAATATCTCAGTAAACCATTTCATTTTCAACTCCTTCGCTTATTTCACCTTCATAAACTGCTTGCTAATTTAACATTTTTGTTCTCGTGTTTTTATTTTTTATTGAACATAAAACATTAAAACAGGTTGTTTAAACAAACACCAGGAAACTTAAGATTTGTTTTCGTTTATTTTTGATAAAAACTTAAAATGAATATTGCAGTACTCATTTACTCCTCATCTTTGCCACCTTTATAGCCCTATTTGTAATTCATCGACTTTGATTTATATTTTATCGATAGTCACCTCTATCGATATCTTAACGTGACTAGAAGAGCTCAAGACTCGGCACTTCGTAACATAGCTTAGATTTCTTTTTAATACCACACATTTAAACTCTTTGTAGGAAGCACACATGTCGTTGGTTAAACTTTATATCAACTTCATCTATTGTACGTGTACTATATTGGAAGTTTACGTTGGAGAGCTTATACTTGCTCTTTAATTTTTTTTGAACTAATTTTGTATACTTTGAAGTGCTTTGGGTACTTTGGGTTAGTGTTGTTTTTAAAAAATGGTGTATTAGTGGATCGTCTTTAGTATATCAAGAACTCTTTAGTTGATTATAATTATGGGTCCAAAATTACAAGATGAAATTAATAAAATACTTTATGTAGGTATATCTCAGCCAGATTGTTAGAAAGTATTATCGTGGCCTTGAAAAGCAAAAGGTAACTTAAGGACAACACAGGTAGGTAAAGTTTGACGCTCCCTCTCGCTTCACCCAGAGCGGGAGAAGTTATTTAATATTTTTTTAACACAATAAAAAGGTATGTCGGTGAAGTCAATAGTACGGGAGCTTGAGAACGAATGAATGTACGAGCTAAGTGACACATGTCACCTTGACAGAAACCAGGCTGACGTTTGCAAGAGCCGAACGGATAAAAGTTCCGACTGTAGAGGAGCGAGGGTCTCCTCTGTCGGCAGACGTGTCAAAAATATCTGAAGTGAATATCTAAAGCAAAGATCATAATAAATCAGTTGTGTGATCTGGAACAGCTTGTCTATTGCTCGACCCCCACTCATCGCCCCCAAAATAAGATCTCAGGAAAGGATTTCCTCTGTGATCAGCCTCCTCATCCGATAGGTACATGTTTTCTGCGTATGTATTATATGCATTCTAAATATTTTTATCACGTATGCACTGTAAACCACATATCAAATAAGAGGGATAAGCCATATTAGCTACAAAAAACTTCTATCTTCAAAACCAATTTCTTCAACCTTAAAATCCGAGAAAGCGAAGCGGATTTTAAGGTTGCACTAGCAAGAAAATCAAATAAAATAGTGTGGATTTTAAAATCCTCCACAAAAAACTGTCGCCAAGGGCGTTCACGAGGGTTCTGCCCGCAAAAACAATAAACTGTCATAAATCAGAAAGAAAGTTTAATATACCCCTACTTCGTACAATTTCTACCACTTTTGTACTAGCCATGTAACATTGCGGGTTTTGTTATTGCACAGAATTTTAAACTTTCCCGTGATATATAACTGTGTAATGTAAATAAATGAGTGATTCTAAAGATTATTTATGAAAGACTTTGGTTAGGATACGGTGCCTGGTCGGTTTACTGAATTTTGTAGTCTTAGATGAGTTTCCTGGGTATGATGAATGAGAAAAGTAAAAGCTATAAAAATATCGGGTTTAGTTTGAATTATAGAGAACATATATTGCATGCAAGTACCTAATATGTTATCGGCGTATTGATTTAGGAACAGCAATCATTACTTTCATATCGATTGAAAGGAAAATTCGATAAGATTAATCTGAAGTGTAGGTATCGTGGAGCAGTTTCAATCAGTAAAAATCTGACACTCCCTCTTTGTTCACCTAGAGCGTAAGATTAACACATTTTTCACTCCAAATGAAAAATACTCAGCAAAAACCCGGCTTGCAAGACTTTTGTGTAAAGCATCAGCAAAGTCTTATATAATTAAAATCGCAAAAAACTTCTAACTAAAACCTGAGAAGAGAAAAAACTAAACAATTTTTAGCGAAATCCAAAAAAAAAAAAAAACATAGTATTACTCGTGCAGTTTTAACAAGTACCTAGAAAATATGTTGGCTTAGTGAAAAAATAATAATTTAGCCCGAGTAGAATTTTTCAGAAAGCAAGAGGAAGGTTGCTTTCCTCAACGACTCTCCTGTGGGAATGTCACGCTAACAAGAACGTCTTAGCGCTTGCCACGACAAATTTAAGTAGGAAATTTTCTTTTCTGACGATTAAGGAAATGTGGAAACAAACATAAACATGTTATAAACTTCTTAAGTGTTTTAGCTCACAAACTTTCATGGTGAACTCCAAAGGAAATGTTCGTAATAAGGTTTTGTGGGTCTTGCGTAAGAAACTGCAGCAGTCATTATGTGTTGTTTTTTTAATTTGTTTGAAGTTATGCTCTTTGGAAGCATGTGGCAGTAATGGGCTAATGTACCAGCAATTTTATTCTACTGAAGCTCTTCAATGGGCTGGTATAGAGCGTGGGGAACGTGGCACTAAAAAACCTACATATACAAAATATAAGCTTACAGGCTCGCACTTGACTACTATCTCATTTGTGGTCAAAATGTAGTACGCTTGCCTAGAAGTAACCTGTTCACTCTTGACATTTCGGATTTCGACTGGGAATTTCACTTTTTACTTCTTCAAATAATCAAGAATTATTTTAGGATAAAAATGACACCTATTTTATTCGATAAATTCTCCATTAATCTTGATTACGTCACTAGCGTGTTTGTATGTGCGTACTAGATAGCGATACATTATCAATGTAGTGCGTTAATTTCCATATTATTAGCCTATAATTAGGATAATTAATTGGTCTACAATTGGGATAGCTAATTTGTCTACAATTAATTTGTTAAAAAACAATACATATACCATTATCAGGATTGAATGGTGAGGGTGACAGCTAAAATTTTAATGCTAGAATTATGATAATAACTTAGTTTTTTTTTTTTAATTGGGGTATACAAAATTATTTTTAGTATATATTTTTTTTCCAAAAATATCTAAAGAAGGTCACAAGTTGGACACCACCGTCAATAAGTACAACACAGGTCGCGACAAGTCATTGTGGGCATTAGGAGCGCACATCTGGGCGCGGAGATAAAACAACACCTCTATCGCCCGGATGGCCCGGTGACCATGTGTTTCTGTAAACAACCAGGTAATATGAAAAGCTTATAACTTTGTGTTTAACAAACTTATGAAATTTTTATATAAATTCTTTACATAAAAATACTAGACACGTGTTTCGGGTTTTGACACAGTTTCTTAACTTCTTACTGGTCTAAGCGTCAATTTACTATAAAGTCCTTGAAGAAAAATTTCCCGCATCATTTAAACCAGATAAACGTCTACTATTTGACATAGGCCTGGCCCAAGTGTCACCATGCCACAATGACAATGCATCTATTCATCTATGCGGCTATGCGTCTCACATTCATTGAATTCCTGATGAGGGTCACGGAAACTGAGCAGGTCTTTGGTTCACCTTTTGGAAGGCCTTCCAAGGCTGCGTGTTCCGGTACGCATCACCACTACATAAGCTTAAAGATATGTAGACCAGAAAACAGAAGTGCATAGAGACGGGTCCTGATCAACCTTAGCTCACTAACCTTGTTTCGATCAAAAGTTACCCAAAAGCAATCTGCTTATTCTAGCATGTAACAATACATGATATTAGCAGTTGTTAAACAAAAAAAAAGCCAAAGTGGCAACACCGTAACTGTTCATACTCCACCGGCCATACAATATTCAGGAGGTCGCATTATGCATTGGGACATAACAAGCAAAATCAATATGGCTTTTGTACAGCGAAAGATTTCCTAAGCACCTCTGTCATAAATATTTAAAGACGCGTTGACATTTCGTATATTTCAGTGAGTTTTCTCCTTTTTTCGGCTTACAGGATATGTGTATTTCATATTAGATCGTGGTTGTATTTTTTAGGAAAACATGTGTTTTGTTATTAGTCTTTTGTTTTGCTAGTAAAATGTCTTTGAATCCAGATAGATTAACATTCAAAAGATTGGCCACATAATTATTTAATTAATGAAACAATTAAAAAGCCATTGTGTCTCGCTTAGATCTTTTTACTGTGCTTTAGGGTACAAAGTTGACTAGTCTAGATTGTCCTAACATATCTATTAATAGGTATTTGAATCTTTATGTATAAAAGAAAGTCGTGTTAGTTACACTATTTAAAACTCAAGAACGGCTGAACCGATTTGGCTGAAAATTGGTGGGAAGGTAGCTTAGAACCAGGAGAAGGACATAAGACGACATTTTAACCCATAAAGTAAAAAAAAAAAATGGGGTAGAGCAGGGTAGGGTAGAGTAGGGTAGCGTAGGGTAGAGTAGGGTAGAGTAGGGTAGAGTAGGTTAGAATAGTTAAGAGTAGGGAAGAGTAGGGAAGAGTAAGGAAGAGTAGGGAAGAGTAGGGAAGAGTAGGGAAGAGTAGGGAAGAGTAGGGAAGAGTAAGGTAGAGTAGGGTAAAACGGGAGCGAAGCCGCAGGCAAAAGCTAGTATAGAAATATTGTAGAATCAATCATTTTTTAAAGACGATGGAGTTTCTTGCCAGTTCTTCTCCTTAGGAAACCACCAATTGGAACCGTGTGCTAGCTTCTGACGTTTTTTAAATGTCCCTTAGACAGCACTGCGGATCAACGTATCCATATGGCGAGAGCAAAAATTCTCCTCGCGGTTGTCGTCTGAGTGTCTTTGAAAAGTTTTGAAATACCTTGGTCACATTGCAACCCCGAAAGGCTGATTATGACCGGTAAAATAGATGGAAAAAGGTCTCGTGGATGCAGTCCAATACGTTGGTCCGACCAGTTCCGTACCGCTCTTGACTCCACGGTATATAGGGTCCTTCACACCGCCAAAGACAGGGATAGATGGAGGAACATCCTTAGAGCTAAAGTGATGTAGCAGGGAGGTCAAGACCAAGAGGAGGGAATTGCCCACGAGTTTGCGTTTTGAGATCAGCTTATGTGAATCCAACAAGTTTATACTTGTCTTCTCCTTTAGTTTCAAATTCAGTTGGTTTTGACTATCGCGACATGTTCTTTTTGAGTCTACCTGCTAGTATAACTGCCAAGTTTATATTTTGTGAAGGAAACTAAACAGTGTTGTGGGCTGCTAAAATACCAAGAAATTTTAGAACTCAATTCCAAATTTCAAGCAACATTTCTGCAAATCTGTCGAACGTTAACTCATTTGGGTATAAGAACACGATAAAAGAACAGACGAGTGTTTCGACACATACATTTTCGCTTTTAACCCTTCATTTAACTTCGTTGTAGCTGAAAAACCCTCTCGATACTGTATTCAACGTGTGTGCTAGGCATCCAGATTCCCCGTACGATTCGATCCGTTCCCTTGACGGACTACCATAAATTCTCGTCGTAGGCTTGAGGCCGCCTCAAGACTTTGATTTCCCTAGTGGCCAAAGACACAAGTTTTTTTTTTTTAAATTGGATTATTTTATTTTTACCTGACCTTGATCTTTTTGGTATTAAGGTCAAGTTCTACGTTTCCGTGTTTGGAATTTTGAATGGTTATAATGTCCGTTACTTTAAGTTGTTTTTTTTTAGGGCTCCGTACCCATAGGGTAAAACGGGATCCTAATACTAAAACTCCACTGTCTGTCCGTCTATCACAAGGCTATATCTCATGAACCGTATAGTGGCTGTTGCCGCTATAGCAAAAAATACTAAAACAGAATAAAATGTATATTTACATGGGGCTCCCATACAACAGACAAGATTTTTTTCTCGATTTTGTATATAATGGTACGGAACCCTTCATGCGCGACTCGGCGGTCGAATCTCGCACTTGGCCGATTATTTTTTTGTCTTGTATGATCAGAATTTTTTATTGAAATACTGCTCGCGTATCTTCGTGCAGGATAAGTAAGTACTTACTTATTCAGTGTGTCAAATGGATCTATAAAAGCACTGGAAATTAGAATAGCTTGTAGAAAATGCCTGTGGCGTCCGCTTTTTTACTAGACGAAACTTTCTGCTTTTTTCCTTGCATCCTGTTCGCTACATTGAAAATCGACTGAAAAAGCATCGTGCTTTGCTGCGGCCTTTAGAACGCTCTCTGCGCCTTTTGTCAAAGACAATTTTAAATAAACTATCGCTAGCTTATCGACTGCTATTCTGTGCTATTCTCGCTTCTTCGACTACCTGGAGTCACACTGGGTAGTCCCGGTTTGATTATTTTAACTCGGTAGATTTTTAGGTAATTATTTTGACATGAAAAAGAATAGTAGACCATTCAAGCTTCTAGTAAAGTTTGTTTGTTTTTTTTTACCCGACTGCGCCAGAAGGAGGGTTATGTTTTTCGAGAGTATGTATATATGTATAATTGTTTGGCACGCTCTGCGGCCTGAACGGCTCGATGGATTTTAGTTTGCGAGGTGTCGTTATATTAGTAATTACTGTGAAAGTGATATCGTAATAAAATAAAACTAAAAAAATAAAAAACGATAATTTAAAAAACGATAATTTAAAAAACTAAAAAACCCGACTGCTTTTCTGAGTAGAAAAAGCCCTAAATAAGAAAGTCGTTCTACCCGATTGCACTTAACTATATAATATTTTAAAATAAAAAGTCAGCCGTCTAGTCAGTAGATTGGAGTAATCTGCAATGTAATACAGGTATGTGCTCTCAATTCACTAAGCCTCCATTTCGAGAATGGGTCCTGACTGCTACAATTTATCTTGTATTTAAAATATTATATAGTTAAGTGCAATCGGGTAGAACGACATTCTTATTTAGGGCTTTTTCTACTCAGAAAAGCAGTCGGGTTTTTTAGTTTTTTAAATTACCGTTTTTTTAATTTATTGTTAATCTTGGTTTTGATTACCACCTTACCAATGGAGCACGCTTGCCTAAAAGTAACCTAAATCACTCTTCACTTAAAGTCCTCCGTGTTGTAGCGTTATCAGAAATCATATTCAAGCAGCAATAGTTTAGATAAACTAACGACGATTATGATTATTATGTCTTAAGATAAAGACAGTCTTAGTCTTTTTTCTTGGTGGGATATCATCTAATGACTTCTTCCACTCTGGATAGAGCGGAAGGAAATTTCAGATTTTTGCCTAAAACCCACCCGCGATCCTTCAACCAGTCTTTGTATTTCAGGGCGGCGGTAACTCCGTGTAAAAATTCCGCAGCCCTAGATAATACTTAGCCAGGTCTACGCTCAGCCTTGGCACAATTTAGTACCAAAGCTACTGACTAAATCAAAACTTCGCTCACTTATTCTCCAAATGTTATCCTTATTTATAGACCGGCTACATTTGACTAAGTGCAACCAGCTCAGCAGTTAATCAGCGCGTCTAAATGTTAACTCAGGACTTGTTGAACTTAATTAGAAAGTTGAAAACGTTTGTAAGATGGAGAGGAGTAACTTTTGGGAAGCGTGCGCCCGTTTCGCTAGAGCTACGAGCATGTTATGTAAAAATTGAATGTTGAAAGGATGATTAAAAAAATGCTGGTCTAAGTTGAAATATTTATGAAGTTGGCTGTAAGGAAAACTAGGGGAAAATAGAAGATATACGAGTATTGAGAGACTGTGAAAGATGATGATTATCTAATTACTTATCTCGCTGGCCGGAGTGAGAGGGTGGCCTGTCAAACTCTTACTGACTAAAATCCACTCCCCTCCAGTTCCTTCTTTGCCATTGTCTCGGACCCCAGAGATCTTTTTTGCACAACCTATGGCCCATTAGTTTTCGACCCTGCTGGCCCCTACGGTTTTGATGACATATCCTTGAAGTGCACTTAGAACACTACGCGCCGTCGACGTCTAGGGGTCGGTCCGGACGGTTACCGCACGGCCGGACGGCGGGCTACCCATTGCTGGCCGCCCGGTTGGGGCGTGAGGTGGTTCGTTACCGACGCGTGCAGTTGCCTCCTTCGCTAGCATTATTGGTTTGCAGAAGGAGGCGACCGCCTACCATTCCTCCATGATGGTGCTGGGCGTGATATTGATATAAGATGAATTGCTTACTGACTTATAATTATAATATGGAAAGATTTATATTTTGCGTGTTTTTATTTGTAATGGAGAAAATAAAACGACCAATGAACTGATTTAAAAAATATTTCATTAGTGAATGTTAATTTACCACTGAGTAATAATGACTTTATTAAGGTGAGAAATCATCTGAGGGGAGAAGAAGAATTAAAAAAATATATATATGTTTTTTTTTTCCTCGAGGACTTCGGGTAACCCTTTTACAAGTCGATCCATGGCCCTAGTAGGCTTCGGCCCTGCTTTGCTTTGCTGGCCTTAGTTTTGCAGACATCTCTTTGAAGCGCGTGGAACACTATCGCACTATCGCGCAATCGCTGACTCGGGTTTACACAGCTACCGGAAAGCTACCGAACAGCTACCGGACAGCTACCGGACAGCTACCGGACAGCTACTGGACGGCTAACGGACAGCTACCGGACGGCTGGAATGATATATTATTTTCTATTTTCACGCGAACAAAGTCGCTGGCAAAGCTAGTTCTAGCAATGTTGGTATATCCCTTTCGGTTTTAAATTTTTTGGGTAATTTTAATCATTTTTCTTCACTTATTGCAGCTTTTGACTACATAATACCCAATGGATCACTACTATACTTTTTGGTTCACTGCTAAACTTTATTTTAATATTTTTATAAGATTTAAGAGAAAAAAAGTATCACTCATCCTATTTCAGGCCATGGTGCCTACCCGTGTGCCAAATTTATTCAAATTTGATCAGCCGTTCGATCTTGAAGGGTAATAGGTATACACATTTCGTTTTTACAATATCAGTGTGATAATAATAGAAGCTTTCCTTGTGTATCCAAAGGTAAGAAGTCTGCTTTAATCCCATATCTAAGATAAAACTAAGCATGTAATAGTTGGTGTAAACATGTTTGTCCGCCAACTTAAAGTAAAAACTCCTCGACGTTCACTGTACTTGAAAAGTCTGTACCAACTTGAGTTTTAGTAGAACGCTACATAGTTTCGGTTGATGTTACATGTTTATGTTTAAACAAGTTTATTTAATTCGTTTACAACATGTGAAATTTATGTCTGAGTGAATTTGGCAATCTAATAAATGTTTAATTAGGTTAGATTACAGTGAAATAAATTAAAACACAAATTAGTTCGGTATTATTTGAATGTACCTATACAGGGTGTCCAGTAAATAGCACGACATACTGCAGGGGGTGATAGCTAGAATCACTACCTATCAATACAACACAGTATATGTTCAGCAAAATCTTACGGATTTACAGTTTTACAAAATTTTCCATTTCGGAAAATTTTCAAATAGCATTTTTTGTATTTTTTTAAATGAAAATGCACTAGTATTGTATCTTTCCTAAATCACCATTAAACAGGCTATCTTTTAAGTTTGTTGTACAAAACTGCCACATACATTTTTTTTCACCACTGTAGGTTAAAGTTATGCGAAAAGAAAATCGTTCTGTGAAAATTTTAACAAAAAAAACTATTTCTTCAAAACTTTCTTGTTTTTGATAAAAAAAAACTTATAATGAGTAGAGTAACCTATTCACGAATAATTTGATGTAAAAAAAGTTCTAGAAAAGGATTTTTTCATTACGAGATGCTTATAAATCTGTTTCAAGGTAGAGATTTTTCGATATTTCAGAAAATTTTGTAAAACTGTAAATCCGTAAGATTTTGCTGAACATATATTGTGTTGTATTGATGGGTAGTGACCCAAGCTATCACCCCCTGCAGTATGTCGTGCTCTTTACTGGACACCCTGTATTTATATCGAAGTTTAATTGTCTATTAGTTATTGACATAGTTATATTATCTGAAACGTGGCACGTTTCAGTCAAGTCTCGCCATCAGAGGTATAGTAAATAATGCTCGCCATGGTCGATGAAGCCAAAAGATTCAGGAGAAAGTACGGCATTAGATTATTATTATTTCATTTATCAATCTTATGTATACATAAAAATTCCATTTAAATGTTTTTTTTTTTTAACTTAAAAAAAACATTTAGAAATATAAAAAATAGTAGCCCACCGGCATCGTAACAGGGTCCAAGCTGCCGGTGGTCAGGGCTCCTGAGAAAGAAACCTCCGGACAATACGCGCCGTGACCAGGAGTACTGCCTTCTGAATTACACCCTTCTGCTTATTATTATTATATTATTATATATTGATATTATTAGATTATTATTACATTAGGCCTCCCACAGGGAGGGCTGATGTCCTGGTTTTTTTTTTTTTTTTTTTTTTTTAGTGGTAGGTAAAAATCATCCAATGACGAATCCCGCCCTTGGGTGGGGCGGGAAACAGTGTCAGACTTTTACTGACTAAAAACCTACCTTTCCATTCCTCGCCTTTGTCCCGGGGCCCGTGGTGACACTCTCGCATGACCTTTGGCCCCAGTAGGCTTCGGCCCTGCTGGACCCCTACAGTTTGCTGACAGCTCCTTGAGGCGCGCGGGAACGGTGCGCGCCGTAGACGACCTGAGCTCGGACCGGTCTGTTACCGGACGGACGGACAGCGAGCTACCCATTGCCCACCGTCCGCGAGCCCGCGCCTACGGTGGCCGGAAATTGGGATCGGAAACCCGGCGGCGGCGGCGGCGTGTCCGCCTTTGCCTAAGGCGGTCGGCCTCCTCCTTTACTAGCATTACTGCTTCGCAGAAGGAGGCGACCGCCTGCCACTCCTCCTCGCTCCGGAGCATGGCTTGAACCAAGCCCCGGCGCGAGAGATCGCCGCCGATCGCCCCCACGAGGACACGGCGCTGCTCTTCCCAAGCGGGGCACACCTCGACTGTGTGCTCCACCGTGTCCACCGGGCGGTCCGCACAGTGGCGACACCCGGGCGTCGTCTCCGCACGAATCTTGTACAGGTACGGAGGCTGATGTCCTGGTGAAGTTCAAACGAAGGTTTTTAATCCAAATCAGTGATGAAATTTCTAACCAGCAGACAGGATGGATAAGTAAGAAAAAATCAGTGTTACCGATCGACAGACAATTTGGTATATTAACGGTCTACTTTATTATTAGCAGGAGACTAATATTTATATTTTTTATTATTATTTTTACATTACTGTTGTTTGGCCACTGTAGTCTGATGATGGAGCGTGCTAGATGGGATTAAATCGTGCAATTCCAATTAATACTTCCCGAAATGTAAACGATAGAAAACCGAACAAAATTGTGGAGTTTGAACTCAACGAGTGTATCATTGCCGATAATCTTCTTGACCCGTTTTTAAATCGATGATGCTACAACATTAAAAATACTACCATAATAACATGTAAAACATATCGCACCTGTTTTTTACTTCTAACCCCTTGGGAAAGGAAAAAAATAAATTTGTCACCAGCGTTTGACGTGTCACGTCGTCAATGTCAATTCGTCGCACGTCAGTTGTCAGTGAGCAAGTAAAACAACAACATGGCTGATAGAAGCGCACCGACATCCGCTTCCGGCAACCACACAAGACGAATCGAGCCACAGATTAAAAAAGAGAATGACCTTGACTTTTGAACTGAATTTAAAAAAGTTACTTTATAAAAGTAAACGAGTCAATGTCCTTGTAGGTAGTTGTCGGTCGTTGCGTACTAACTACCTACAGTTCATTGGCCTCGCTCAGCTGACGTTTACTTAAAGAAATTAATTTCGTACATGCGTAAACTAATCTAAGTTAAAAAAAAAAGGTACTTTACTTTAATTTTCTCTTTACAAATCGATAGTATTTCAATTACCGAATCGACCCTCCGCGGGATTAAAACGACCAAAATTTAACGGTGTATGTATGAAAGTTTAATATATGTATGCGAGTATGTTTATTACTCTTTCACGCTCAAAAAGTTGAACAGATTTAAGTTTTATGGTATATTAATTTGCTTAAGAACGTACCTATATTCAATACTTATAATAAATTAATGCAAATATTAAAAAAAAGTAGCTTGATTGCTGAACCTATTTTGACGAGAGATAGCTGATGTTACAAGAAGTAACTTAGGCTAATATTTACATTTGAAAAAAAAATGGAATTTGTTACTTAAAAAAAAACAGTTTAAATTGTGACCAAATCGCAATGAAATACTGTTTTATTAGTTGATGCGAACGAAAATCGCGGGTGCAGCAGTTAATTTCTGAAGTCGATGTTTCTATAATAGTTTAGTCTCTTTGGTATTTATAAAATCTGTTGTAGCACTTTCTGTGTTTTTTTTTGAAGTCGGTTGTTTTTTTTGTAAAAAGTTTTTGCGTGCATTGTGCAGTTTATATTTTCTTAAATCACAGTAAATCAATGTACTGAAACTATATCTATCAAAATCTTGAATTATAAAAATAAAACCGTTGTTATGGGGCCGCGAAATCGAGATAGACTCGAGCGGATTTCATACTTACACAACACTCACACACAGCCGGCTCTTAAGGAATTAATGGTATAACTAAACATGGATAAATTTATGAGGTGACGTTGCTGGTTTTTTTTTTTTATGGTAGATATAATCATCCAATGACAAATCCCGCCCTTGGGCGGAACGGGAAGTAGTGTCAGACTCTTACTGACTAAAAACCTACCCCGTTCCTACGTTGCCTATCATGCCGGGGCTGAGCCTTCCTCTCAGAAAACGGTCCTTAACCCCAGCAGGCTTCGTCCCTGCCTGCCTGCAGCGAGCAGGCTGGGCCTCTACGTTTTGCTGACAGCTCCTTGAGGCGCGCAGAAACAGAACGCGTCGTCGACAACTTGGGCTCGGTTCAGTCGGTTGCCGGACGATCGGACAGCGTGCTACCCACTGCACGCTGTCCGCACGCCTACGGTGGCCGGTAATCGGGATCGGAATCCCGGCGGCGGCTGGGGTGAGCACCCCGTTGCCTCTGCCTGATACGGTCGGCCTCCTCCTTTGCTAGCATTACTGCTTCGCAGAAGGAGGCGACCGCTTGCCATCCCTCCTCACTCCGGACCATGGCCTGAACCAAGGCCCGGCGAGAGAGATCGCTGCCGCCGATTGCCCCCACGAGGACACAGCGATGCTCCGCCCAGGCGGGGCTCACCTCTACAGTATGCTCCACCGTGTCCTCCGGGTTATCATCATACAGCTTATAGGCAATTTTGTACCCAACGTTCACCAATTAGGATTTCGCCTTCCGAATCCTACTCTACACGAACCTATAGCACACCTCCCGAACCATTTAAGTTTAATACGTATAATCCGTCAGGTGATCTAACATTGTAATTAATACGTATTAATCGAATGTCACCCTGCACGCGTCAATGCTAATGAATTCATTAATAACGCTTGCGTTTATCGAAAATGGCTGCTTGTAATGCTATGTATACCTACATATGGATCTTCTAAAGACGATAGATATGGCTTTTCAAATGTAGAAATGATATGGGTTAATCTCTTAAGTTCTTGCGTAAGTTACCTTTGAAGGTGTGAACACTGTCAGGAGAGATTGAGAGCAATGATCTTTAGACATAATGGTGACAGTTATTACAGCTAGTCACACGAAAGTATAAATGGAAATCTTATCCATGTTTTTTTAAGGTGGGATATCATCCAATGACTTCTTCCGCTCTAGGGTGGAGCGCGAGGGCATGTCAGATTTTCACTGACTAAACCTATTCCTACGTTCCTTCTTTTCCTAGCGTTCCAGGACGTCAAGGTTCCCTTTCGAACAACCCATGGCCCGTAGTAGGCTATAGCGTATACCTGTTGGAGCTATTCAGTTATAGGGTGGATAACTGTATAGCTCCATCTCTCTTTCTCAATCGCACGTTTGACATTTTAACACGTCATGGTAAGACTCCAGTGGTGTTATTCTCTAATTAGTGCGTTTTCTTAGAGAATAGCACCACTGGCCAAGTAGTATATCTCTATAAAATAAAGCAACAAAAATAAACCACCATTATTACAACCGCTACCCAAAAAAATATTTAGTCAAAACAAGTAAACAGACTACACAAAAAGAGCACAGATTATTGAATCGAGTCGCCCCTCTGCATCGAGTCGTGGTCACGTATGTCGCACGGTGTACGTTAATGTGTCGGACGTGTGCAGCCTGCCTAATGCCCGCTTATAAAACGTGAAGTCGTGTTGCAGTCGCGCGATTTTATTCTCCTTTTGATTGTGTCGACGTGCGTAGAGCGACACGTGTGCGGTCGGATTTTCGTAACGTTTTCATTTATTTTGGCAGTAGTGAATAGTTGGGTTCGGATGGAGGAAAATCGGAGTTTCCTCTGTGAGGAAAATATAAGTTAACTATAATGCACTGCTACTTTTTCAATTATAATAAATCGAAGATACGGGGTTATGGCCTCACGCACAATGAAGACATTGCCTGTAATTTTCTGAACTCATTACTATTACATTTTTTTTTTCATTTAATGACTTTTCCCACTTTAGGGCAGAGTGGGAGTTCAAAGGGTATCAAACTTATGTCTAACAAATGTTTTTGTTTAATATTATCAAGGAATGGATTACCAATTTCGTTTCAGAAAAAGTTTAGTACAAAATTATGCCGGTCGTTCTATTTTTTTTTTTTTTACCAAAGTTAAGAAGTACTTATGAATGCTAGTAGGCAATTGACATTACAACAATCATGTCTATTTGACTTTTAATCTTTGGCCCATACAAGTTTTCGTTGTAGGTACTGCAGACTTCCAGCGGTATCTATGCGTCTCGCCAGCGTGTGTGTCTATGTACGTAATATATTGATTTGTTTATTGTCAATACGGCTTACTGAATAGGCAAAAACAATAACTGGTGTGTAACACACTAATATTATTAAGGCGAATGTTTGAATGTGTGTGTTCCTCCTTCACGCTCAAACGGGTGAACGGATAAGAATAAAGATACACAAGTAGAATGACACGTAGAATGTTCTAAACAGCACCACAGTTTTAGACTAGTAATTCAATAATTTAGTAAAGTAGTAACTAGCAAAGCAGGTGATCGCATGTGTGGGGGATGGTACGTCCTCACTTAAAAGCTGCCACGTCACGAGACGCCATGGGCGTCAGAAATCACAGAGCTCCGGAGTCTCCAATCACCGTTGGTAGCTTGAGAACGGCAAACAGTGAGTAGCTCGCCATCCAGTCTTCCGTACCGATCCCCAATTGCCAACATTGCATAGTATTCCATACGTGCCTCAAAGAAATTTCAGCAAAGGCCTAAGGCCGAGAGGGGTAGAAGAAGTCATCAGATTATTCACAATCTCCCAAAAAAAATCGTCTTTTAATATTATTACCAAAAGAGTGAAATTCTGAAACACTAATTTTATAATACTCCTAAAGCAAACTAAACGCAAATTGAGACATAACTCCTAAGAATAAAAATCTCGTATTTCCACCGACATGACAGCAGATGATTTATTATACGAACGATAAAGCCACCATCGAACCGCCATCTTGAATATTCGAGAATTTAAATATTGCTCCTTCGAGCCGGATTGACAGTAATATTTTTCCTCTTTAGTGCGCCATGTCACTATTTCAAGGAAAATATTGTGTGGTGACCTTGATTTAGATGGTTTCAAATATTTGCTATTTATCTTACGTGTTTTTACGACATTTTCCGGTCGAATCTACCATATAAACTTGGATAGATTTTGTTGGTTCAATGGACCATAAAGTTCCTTTGACAGTTGCAAATAGAGGAAGCTTTAAGGCCCGATCACAAGTTACGACCAAGTTTTATGTAATATGCTGTTGCTCGTGACTTTACCCACGTCGGTTCTCAATTTCATGGGGTTTTAGTTCATGGGTCTTTTGCCCAGAACTCTTAGTATTTTTCCAGAATACAATTAGCCTGAATTATTCCTTTTAACGTCAGCTATCCTCCACAAAAAGTCCCGTCAAAATCTGTCTAGCCGTTTCAGAGATTAGCCGGGACAAAATGACAAACAGAAAGACAAATTTATATTATTAGAGAAAAAATATTGTGAGATCCGTATTCATGTTGTAGCGACATCCATGTCGTCACAAAAAGAACTAATCCTGCATCGCGCAAGTAAGATTCGCGGCGCGATTGGAACATATAGAACAAACCCGAAATCATCTATCGGGCAGTAGCCCACCAGACATAACACCTGTCTGGTCGGAGGATCCTCCCTTTTCAATGGAGGTATGTGGGACTTTACTCTCTGTTCCACAACCACCAAACTGGTGACCCTCGACAAAGAACGTCAGCGCAGCCTTCGTGCAGCAACTACTTCGTGACGTCATCATCACTTCCTCAAGCTTTCGAGCAGCGAGCCATACAGCCAGCACCCACGGCTATATGGGTATCCTGACCACCAGCATGCCTACTTGGTCATACCTGGTCATCACCCTCAGCCTCATCAGCGACCTTGGCTAAACATCTGCACCTTCGGCCAGTCACATGAAGAGCCTTGAAGAATCTCTCCTGGTCGACGACAGCAGTCAAGCCCTAAGTCGCACAGCACCGCTCCGACTCACTGGAGCCAGCCGCACTACTCCGACTCACTGGAGCCTGCAGCATCGTATCCCGACTCACTGGGATAGCACCACCCCGACACACTGGGGCATCACCGCAGACAGTTCCGACTCACCGGGAACTATGCGGAATCCGGTTCCGACTCACTGGAACCAACCTCCATTGGCCTGGCACGCATCACGACGCCTCAAGAAGCATCAAGAACCATCGATCTCCGATCTCCGGAGGGGAGTGATGTAGCGACATTCATGTCGTCACAAAAAGAACTAATGCGGCGCGATTGGAACATATAGAACAAACCCGAAATCATCTATCGGGCAGTAGCCCACCAGATATAACACCTGTCTGGTCGGAGGATCCTCCCTTTTCAACGGAGGTATATGGGACTTTACTCTCTGTCCCAAATACCCCCAAAATGTTAATAAAAGGTTGTTATTTCAATATTTCTATGTAGTACTAATGGATGCAAGTTGAATAAGACCTGTCATTGTGGTAATAGTTTGTGGGAAACTTATCCAACAGGACACCGTGGTATATATGTCACCGTAAAATTGTAAATACCGTTAGATTACATCTATCTCCGCAAAATAAAATACAAAAATAATCTTACAAAATAATAAACGAATACATATAAAAGTATAACAAATTAAACTAATATTGATCTACCACGCGGGCTCAGTGCGGGTTGGTGGATGACACATGTCTTCGAATTTGTGATTTTTGGACATACGTTGGAAACTGATCCTCACGATGTTTTCCTTCATCGTTTTGAGAGCAGAGGTGATGAAATAAATTACACAAATTAATGCGCCTGCCTCGGTTTGAACTCGCGACCTACAAGTCGTAAATCAGGACCATTAGCACTCGGCCACCACTGCTCTCTATCAAGAAAGACAGTAGAAATATAAATATTCAAAGAATTACTTTATCATTTTTTCAATTGCATAGCAATATTTAAAAGTAAAATAGTCGATAAATACAGTAAATCCACAAACACCTTTTATTAAGTGAACTGCAAAAACCTTTCAGTTAAAAACATGTAAGTTACCCACATCACACTTCAAAGTAACGACACACTATACAAGAAGTACATAACACTTGAATGGGGTCAAAAAATTAACAGGTAGCTATCGGAAATTCATAGCTTTTCTGCAAAAACTTACCATGCTGCGAATTATGCTATAAACACACACAAACGCTATTGAAACCTATCACATAAAAGTCCCTTTTTGTATATAAACAACGTTTGAAAGGAATTGATAGAAATGATTGATTGACGTTGAGTCCCCCTGCATCTGAGAGAGTAGTTGAGGGACTTAAACGTGTGGGTATCACACTAATGTTATGGAGACGAAAGTCGGTATGTTTGTTACTCCTTCATGGTCAAACGGCTCAATGGTTTTGAATGAAACGTGGTATTTGATAATATCAAGTCCTTGAATAGGACATATGATAGTTTGACACCCGTATTGGTAAAGAAGTAATTACTTGTGGCTAAGTAATATCTTGTTAAGTCATTACTTTAGGTTAGAAATCTTCATTAAAAATTACAATTTTCTTAACTAAAGAACACAAATTATTACTTAAGAGGTTACTTTTTCAAAAGTAATTAGTTTTACTTGTTTATATAAATACGGGCGCATGTTGCCTTGGGATTGTTTTTATTTTTACACGGGCGAAGCCGCTGGCAGAAACTATAGAAGTAGTAGTAAAAGTATGAAAGAAGAAGTACCGTTTTTTACGTGGTAATTGGTAAAAGTAAAATAACTTCTCCTACTCTGGGTGGAGAAGGAGGGAGTGTCAGGGTTTTACTGGTTAACGCCCACAATGTTCTTTACCCTTTTCCAGAACCACGGTAACTCTTGCTGAAATCTCTTTAAGGGAATGGCGGCAACGGAACGACCAGCTACCAATTGCTCACCGTCCGCATACCCGCGATAGCATTACCTAACAGTACAATATTGTATCAAAATTGCTATTCAAATATTTTTATTCTTACGGTAGCTTTAGTCTTGAGCCTAACAGACAAATTCTAAACATTTTACCTGGCCCCGGCACGACAGGCAACAAAGGAACGGGATGGGTTTTTAGTCAGTAAGAGTCTGACACTACTTTCCGCTCCGCCCAAGGGCGGGATTTGTCACTGGATGATTTTACGTACCATAAAAAAAAAATCTATAGATTTACAGTTCAACGACTATGTCGTATAACTTAAGTACCAGTAGCTTGAAAACAAACTGAATAAAAAATAATCTGAATGTAGAACAAACGTTCAAAGTAATTATACCTCTTTGTAATCGACCAAGAAAAGTATACAAGCCACAGCCATCTATAACCTGATGTAAAATTTACAACAGGATACTGTTACGGCCTAAACTCTTCAAATTGAATCTACGCGTTAAGTCAGATACATAGAATTGAATTTCGATTGAAATGGCAATGGAAGTTAAGTCGTTTAGGACGGTAAGCTTTCCTGCCAAGTGTCAAACGCTCACTATTATGACGCGATAGAGAAATATCGGTAAGTTAGACACGCTCGATCGGTTCTTTTTAACTTCAGATGCCTACAAAATTCGTTCAGTTCATTATTGGCTTTGAGTTGACTTAGTGAGCTTTTTACCGTCGACATAACGGCATTTTGGGGATTCATTTTAAATAGCTTGCTTTATTCAGTGATACGGGTCCTATTCATTCTATGTTTTGGTGGTCTTGTCATTTGAAAAAGGGTTTCTATTTCGTACATGGTCTTGTTGGGCCAAGTGTGAAAAGCTCTTCAATGATTTATCATTGCAATAGTTACGTAAAAAGACCTTTGGAAGGGTTTAAACATGTTTCTTATGTTTCTGTTCTTTGCTTACCTACGAACGAAAAGTTTTATTAAAAAGAGACGAGGAATGAAAGGTTTTTTACTTGTTTGGTAAGTGGAGACTAATTATATTAATTTTCATAGACACGCCATCTGTTGTTAGTTGTCCAAAGTCACATTCCGTAAAAAAAGGATAGAAGTTAATTCAAAAGTTTACAAATGATGTGAAAAAAGGAGAGAAAAAATGCTAAAGAAATTGAGTTTTTAATTTTCTTTTTATATCTAAATTTAATGTCTTTATATAATAAATGAGTTACCTAATTAATAAGACTCTCAGCTAATTTTTACAATTTTTAAGTTAGGAAAACATCACACAGGATTGTTGAAGTCAGGGCCTACGTACCTCAATTTAAGCAACAAAAAACTAATATTTGCATTAGCTCAAAGAACTGTTCCCGGTCTAAGAACGTACCC
Source organism: Leucania comma (assembly GCA_958295575.1). Classification (NCBI taxonomy): domain Eukaryota; kingdom Metazoa; phylum Arthropoda; class Insecta; order Lepidoptera; family Noctuidae; genus Leucania; species Leucania comma. Next base: position 21,239,494 of record OY282467.1, on the reverse strand, counting down.
ACGATACGAAACAGGAGTAATTCAGAAAGATTTAAAAAAAAAAATCAGCCACATACGCCACAAGCAAGTGCTGAGTAGATCCCAACTTGATTCCTAGTGGGTATTGTAATGCGAAATTGGTATAGTTTTATATTTGAAGTGTTCAAACAAAAAAAGTTCATAACTAAAACATATGTGGATTCATTGAAACTAAAAAAAAATATAGGAGTATAGACTACCCCAGCAAAGCTTGTCAAGAAGGCTGAGTTGATATATTTACTGACAAATGCTGAAAAAGAATATCAAAATATGTTAACTTTTTTTTTTTGGAGAACTAAGTGACTGACTTTATTATGTATCAAAAAGTATTTAAGTACTTACTATCTTTTGAAAAAATACATGAATCTAGTAAAGCAAAAAAAAAAACCTTGCGTTGTACTTACTACACTAATATTTTTATGCTTTACGTTTGAATTTTGCATTACTACTTGGGCTTACCCATCTACGAAATTCTGACTTGTGAATAATTCTCATAAAATCAGGGGGCTTCAAGGATTTACAGTTCTTAACCGCCGTTCTGTTGACTAGCACTGATCTTTATTAGGTTTACGGAGTACGAGGGGCTGGCAGAATAAATTCGGTGCGACAGGGGTGGACTGTCAACAGGGGTATACTGTACCATTCATTGTCCCCTTCAATGACGTTAGTTCATGTCCGATGCACAAAGTCACTGCTCGATGACGTATTGTCACTTTTAGGGAATTCAGTAAACATGTCATGTTGTTCCCAGCCTCCTTCATTCAGTTTCTTTATTTTTCTTTTGATTCCCATGTTTGCGTCTCGGGATTCTATAATGTTTTTATTTGATTTTCGGTTTCAACTTTTTCGTTCGTTCGCTACGTTAAGAGTTCGTATTTTATTTTTGTTTCGTATTTATGTATAAATAAGATTAGTTGGCTTCAAGTATTTGGTTAACGCCATTGACTTTTCTGAACTTTTCATGCGTGATGTTATTTATTCATATTTCTGATACAAGCTTTTATTTGACTTGATTCTTGAGTTTGATTTTCGTACGTTTTGTAGATTCGAAACAACAACTAGACCCAACGCGATATTGTAGATTCCTTATTTTATCATTTAAATATTGAGGTACTTAGATGGACAACAGCAAATCTTTCATATTATGTATTTGGAATTAGGACGTAACTTAATCTTAATCTTTACAAAGTAATTCTCCTACTGAGACAGCTTCAGACTTATCCTTCCTGTTCCACCCCTCTGTCCCATTGTCACTTGAATTTCTACAAAACAGAGTTCCACCAAAACTTCTAAAAGCGAATCTTAATATCTAAAAACGAACAAAAGAAATTTTCATATATTAAATCCGGTCGTGTGTGTAGAGAACAATTGGAAACTCGGCAACTCGAAGCCAGAGATAAATCATCTGCCGTTGCCATGGGAACGACAATTGGGGGACAAAATTAGAAATAAATTCCTTTCGATATGCCAAGGGTTGTCCTTAACCGTGTTATTGGTGTATTTGAACTCGAATGTAGAGCGTCAGGTGTGAAAAATGATTTTGGTTTACGCTTGATCAGTTTGTACGCTCATTTCGTTCGCGGGGTGAAGCAGAGCCCCTATCTCAGTATCTCGTGTGTTGCCTCTTATGCTGATAAGCGAATTATGTGAAACGTTGTGTTTGTTTGCTGTTTTTCTTCACCCGAATTGGGTCGAATCGAAGACATATATTATATCTTTACAATATCTTAGGGGAAATATCTTTGTTTTTTTTGCGAGCTGTTTTTATCTAATAGAATGGAAAAATACTTTACTACCAACTAATAATTCGTACGTCACTGTATGAGACCTAGATAGGCACTTTAGTTTGTGTAGCTTATTTCATTACTGCGTAACTGTTCTCAAAACAACGAAAAAAAAAATATTGTGAGAAAATATGTTCATCATTGTGCATGTTTTAGAACCAGAAATTCGAAGATATTGCGACATTCACCAACCCGCGATAGGCACTCGTGTTGGATTACGGCCCATTTCTTCTTTAAGATCGAAAGCTTGAGTCCTTAAGTAGAAGTAGTAATAGTAGAAGTCCTCCTTCACACAAACTCAAACTTAAATCTATAGATAAAATGGCGATCTTGTCGCTGACAGCGATGAATGCACCTACAACGTATAAAACTAATAACTAATTAAATGAACTAATTTTCATTCTTACACTCTCGATGAAGCTCTATTGAAAACAAATGTCAGGCAAGTTCTATCATTTTGATGTTTATATTATTTATGTTATGTAACCATTACGTATATAATTACATTAAAACATTTTATGTAATTAATAACAATTTATTGTTTCTTTCAGTTTCGTTCCAAGTTACATTCTATGGTCTTTCTCAAATGTCAAAACGCGCCTTATATTTTTTAACGACTTTAAGTGACCTAACCTTTGTTGTTCAAATGAGTGCTACCTAACTTAAAACCCAAAACCGCCGCAAACCAAAATCAATCAACTTACTGCGAGTATTTAGAAAAACAGCAAGCACCGTCTAAATGAAACTGGAAAAAGAAACACGTAAGGAATCCACAATTTTTGGCGCAAAAGTGGAAAAAACCTGGAGCTTGATGGATTGCCTTCTCCTTATTAGTGTGCGCTTAGACGCCTAGCAAACGTTTCGGCTTCGAGGTCTTTCAAAGAGGATTTTTAAATCTTTTCGCATGGATTTCGGTGTTGTTTACTTTATTTTTTACAAGGGGTTGTTATTAACTAAAGTTCATCGCATTGTGCACGAGGGCGCAGCTTTATGCTGAGCGTTCAGCCATTTTGCACGGATATGACGCATATCTTTCCTTTGAAATGATTATGTTTGTCTAGTTTTTAGTTGCGTCATCGTGTAAATAAACTGTTTTTCTTTCTTTACTTTTTTTTTTGTTCAAAGTAATTCTGTAACCAACATTTCTATATTCTTCACGACAACATTTTTATGGCTTCATACTCTCGGTTAGTATGTAATTTATTCGTTAAACACATGGGTGCATTTAAAAAAGAAAGTAAATTTTCAATTTTTAATTAATATTACTTTGGCCAGGAATTTCTTAGGTAACCCACCAGTGTTGTATTATTTTATAAATTAGATTTGATATAAAATACTTTTCATCCAATAAACAGCTCGGTGAGGGTCCTTCTTAATCGGATCTTAGACTATCAGGCGTAGGGATATTTATACATAATTTGTATTAAAAAAGGCAACAAAATTGGACATTAACACGAATTAGTGGGCCATTACCCTATTCCCAAGTAAGTTGATGACAACCACCGTAGGCTTGGGGTCGTAGACGACGAGCAATGGGTAGTTTGCCGTCCGACTGTCCGGTCCGAGACCGAGACGTCGACGGCGCGTAGTGTTCCATGCGAGCCTCAGAGATGTCAGAAATACAGTAGAGGAGAGGAGGAGGCTCCTGAAGGCTACCCGAGGTCTTAGTCAAAGGTCAACTGAAAGAATAAAGGTCTTGTTTAGCGAAAGTGTCAGTAAAAGTCTGACACACTTTCATTGCGTTTACTTAGTAGTTTGCCTTTTTTCACATCTCCAAATGGAGCAGACTTGATTATTTGATACTAACTTTAGCTTAATAAAGTAATCCTATGACGTTTTTTTCTTTTAGTACGGAAATCATCCAATGACATATCCCGCCCTTGGACGGAGCGGGAGATAGTGTCAGACTTTTGATGACTAAAAAACCCACCCCGTTCGTTTGTTGCCTTTCAACAGACCCCTGGCCCCAGTAGGCTTCGACCCTGCTAGTAACCTACGGTTTGCTGGATTCTGTTTTGGTCGACTGAGTTATAGGAATCCTAAAAAATGAATATTATTGAACTATACAAAGAAAACAGTGATCAATAAACCATCGTCAGTCACCATAAACAAGCACGGAGAATTTTAAAAGTATGTAAACTCCACGTAAAGTAAGCAACATTCTGTAAGGATAAAACAAACAAGAATTTCTTATCACGTCAGTGCTGATAATAAATGATGGCTGGCAACCCTTCGCGGGTGGTAAAGCTTTTCAAACCCTTGTTTTCGCAGCTTTTCTGGTTTTACCCTTAACGAAAACGTACTTTAGGTACCTATCTACCTAATATGCGGTTACTTGAAACTTACGTAATTTATAAGAGTCACTCGCTCTGGAAGGCTAGGGACGGCACTTTTGTCACACTAGTTGAGAAATGGGCTGCTTTTGTTTAGGTGAGAAAATCGTCCAAACAACCAACATCTCTTCATCTCTCGCCTTTGGGCGGAATGGGAAGGTATGTCACACTTTTACTGACTAAAAACCCCACTCCTGTTCCATCTTTGCCTTCGTTCCAAGGCCCCAGGGTTTCTTTTTCGCACCACCAGTGGCCCCAGTAGGCTTCGACTCTGCTGGGTCCAACTACTGGGTGTAACAATACGCGCCGCCGACGACTTGGAGTCGGTCCTGACGATTACGAACTACCCATTGCTCACCGTCCGCAAGCTCGTGCCTACAATAGCTGGGAATCGGGATCGGGATTTCGGCGGAGCGATTGGCTGCCGCGCTGCGTATAGCGGCTTTGATTTCGGGAAAAATATTTGCATGACTCACAGCTACTATTTTTTAGCCTGGCGCTAATTATAACGTTCTTTTTTAGTTGTGTATTTTTAGTTTACACAATTGCATGAGGCATAAGTAAACGTTATTTCTTTCTTTGAACACAGCCAAGCATATTACTTTGTGTAATTTATTTCATTGTCACTGCTCTCAAAATAGTGAAGGGAAACATCGCGAGGAAACCGGCATGCCATGAATCCAAAAATTCGAAGACATGTGACATTCACCATCCCGCACTTGGCGTGCGTGATAGATTAAGGCCCATTCCCCCGATAAGGTTATTATATTTACGCCGTTTGAGGTTTTCAGCACCTGCAGCAGCCGCCCCAGCACAGCCTGCCGTACTCAGAAGATGGGATGGCGCAAGGGTGTTGACACAAGTTGCATCCCACACCAAAGGCCTACCCAATTTTCAGGGCATTATGGTCAACTTAGTTGCTTAAATTATTTTTGTGCATGGTGTAGTCTCTTTTGAGTGAAAGAGTACACGAACTAAAATACCGGAACCAGTACTTATAAAATACTTGAATATTGTGTAAGTACATCCTTTGTTAAAGATTCTAAGTAAGTAATGGAAGTTTGAGTGAAGCTTGGGTTATATATAAGTAAGTGTGGTTGTGGTAACATTGCGTGAATATAGTTAATATCATAATATTAACTATATTCACGCAGGCAAGTTCTCTTCAAGATGTTCTCAGAAATCGACCTCATTACCGATACGAAACTAAGTTATTCTGGTTAGGTTAGTTAGGTAGTACATGACGGAAATTGACAGCACGGTTGGCGCAGTAATGGAGAGATTGTCTGCTACGTCGCGGGTTCGATTCCCATATGGAATACCTAAAACATATAGTGAATAGGCTCTTAACAAACTAGTGCGCTTCAACATCAACGATTGCATCACTGCTTACTATCAGGTGGGATTGCAGTCAAGCACTAGTTTGTATCAAATAAAAAAAAATTAAGCATACAAAAAAGTGTTCTGGGTCTGCGAGTTTTGTGCAAGTCAATTTACATGTTTGTGACCGGACCTAGACTAAGACGATTCTTTAAAAAAAAATGGTAATGAAATGGTTCCTGAAACCAGAAGAAAGATCAATCGTTAAAAAGAAGTTAAAGATATTAGTGAGTTAGAGTCTATGGTTCTTTACTTGTCAATTCAATTTGTTCTTTATTTGAAAAGATATAAAGAAGACACTTTAAGAAAAAAAAAAACAGTGTTAAGATAAATGCAAAACAAAATATTCCACAAAATATTGAACAGGTGAGTGGAAAAATAATGGTGAAAAAATCGCAGGGTCGCGCGATTGCCTGTGGACTTGTCGCACGGTCGCTGTGACATGCGATACGATACGGCGTCGCCTTGTCGCACGACGTCGCGCCTGCGGCAAAACAGCGATGCAACCCTTTTTTGCATGAACCAAATTTGGATTAGCGCGTATCGACAAAGCGATTCTTTTTTGTTTTGTTTCATTTTGTTTTGACAGCTTTTTGTGGTACTGCAGTTCTTGTGTATGTTGTATTTATTTTAAACAACTATTTCAAAATGCTAAACTTTTGTGGTGAATATTTTTAATGGGGCTCCATCAGATCTAATGCTGATAAGGAGTATTTTTTTTTTACAATATGATCTAGTATTTGACTGTGATCCTACCTGATCTTCTTCTTCTATTCGAGTCGATGGCAAACTAGCTAAACTGGTGGGACCCAGTAGGTGGCTACGTTAACTGCAGCATCAGTGGCACTCATTAAATCCTCCATAGTGCAGGTGAATGGGCACTTAGGGTACTCCAACATGGGGCTCATGTTTTGAACACGGGCAGTGATGAAGTTAATGGTGAGGTGCACAAGCAAATAGTTCCAGTTCTTCGATGTAAGCGGTATAAGCGACGAGGCGAAATGCTAAGACCGCACGGTAGAGGTGTTAACGATATATTTAAGTACTTCAGATAATTTTAATGCAGAAAGATGTCTACGCAGAATGATTGTAGATTACCAGCAGTCAAGCATTAGTTTATAATTAATAAAAAAAGACTGCATATTTGACCTCCATAACCAAGTAATCGTAGGCGCGGGCTCGCGGACGGTGGGCAATGGGTAGCTCGCTGTCCGTCCGTCCGTTAACAGACCGGTCCGAGCTCAGGTCGTCTACGGCGCGCACTGTTCCCGCGCGCCTCAAGGAGTTGTCAGCAAACTGTAGGGGTCCAGCAGGGCCGAAGCCTACTGGGGCCAAAGGTTATGTGAGAATGTCACCACAGGCCCCGGGACAAAGGCAAGGAACGGAAAGGTAGGTTTTTAGTCAGTAAAAGTCTGACACTATTTCCCGCCCCACCCAAGGGCGGGATTTGTCATTGGATGATTTTACCTACGTTAAAAAAAAAAAGTAATTAGGTAACACGATACCCCAGGGTAAGACTGCTATCAGAATTCCTGACTTCTGACTATCAGAAATTTACAATTTTTATGGTTCCGTAACTCAAAAAGAAAAACGAAACCCTTATAGAATCACATTGTTGTTAAAGTTAAAGGAAAAAAAATAAGGTCGCTTATATCGCAAAAAACGTATATTTCAACATTCTCAAGGGAATCAAAATTCATAGGGCTTACTTCCCGTTGACTTAGAATCCCTAAATTAGGTATGAAGCAAGGCCTCATAGTACAAGTTTTGCAAAAAAAAAACTGAAAACTGTTTTCATACGAGTAGGTAAGTTGTTACGGAACCTTCAGCGCGCGAGTCCGGACTCGCACTTCCCCGGTTTTTTCTTTAGTTGGAACCAACTGCTTAACGTGCATTCTTTGGCACAGAGCAGTCTCAGTATGGAATGAAATAATCACATAGCTACAGACCGACTTTGACGTTGTTATTACTTAACAAAAAGTACATAAATGGAAAAGATAAAAAGTGTGCATCACTTTTCATCTTTTCCATTTATGTAATTTTATCATACACAATAAGAGTTGTAACTCAAATACCTACTTTACTATTATTACAAACAAAGCCATAGAATTCTACATAAGTATCATCAACAAGGAAAACTGCCCCAAAATACAAGACGAACACAATAACGTGCCAAAAAAAATTACGTCATCGATCAACCAACAAACAAACACGATCACATTATTCATAATTTGTCGCGCATTCTCACCGGCAGAACCCTAAAACTATAAATTGCAGCGGGCGCGCGATCAATCACCGGGTTCCGTACAGTTAGTAAATTAAGTCCGGTTTTGAATTAGCGACCGCCCGGGCGCTAACTTGGCTGTGGCATTACGTAATTATGCTGAGCTAATGTGATTTAACAAGGATGTTGTACAGTCTACGTATTAAAGTTTTTTTTTTAATTCAAGCTGTAGTTTTGAAAATCTGGACTATTTTTATTATTTGAGCGCTTGAAACACTGATCAATAAAAAAATTGATATTTTTAATTGATATAAACTAGTGCAGTAGTGTTTGACTGCGATCCCATCTGATGGTAGCAATGATACAATTATTGATATTGAGGCGCACTAGTTTATTAAGAGCCTATTCACTCTAGCCTTTATTTATTTAATTATTAGCCGGTTCTGTCCCACTCCTGGGCAAAGGCCTCCCTCCACTCTTTCCATTTCTCGCGGGCCCGCGCTTCTTCTTAAGATGTTTAAATTATAATTGAACGGGAAGACCGCAGAAGGCCAATTGTTTGTTGTTTTTGTTGTGTTTATTTCATGATTTCGACCACGAGAAAAAAAAACGTTAGAAGACCCCAGATGAACCATTATAGGTCGTATAAATCCGATGGATGCAAGTCGCATTGACAGGTCCTGTCACTTGAGTTTGACATTTAGCGGAGCTCTATATCCAGTTGTGAAAGTGTTTCGACTGAATTGATATCGATAATGATTTAAGCTTTAATAACAACTTGGTGGCATAGATTACTTTCTTGACAGCCGTATCGTTTACTTTAACAATCCTATTCCTAAATTATGTGGTTTTCGACAAAGAAGGGCTGATCTTTATTTTCTCCGTACTGCTCCCCTGGGTCGTAAAATACGACTTTTAGGATTACGTCAAGAGGATTTGCTATAGGGTCAATAGGTACCTCTAAACTAATTGTAACAAACTAACGTTACCAATACGCGTACAGCGGTTACGGCATTGACATTTTGAAGGTTTTATTTTTTTGTTAATTGAGCTAATAATTCAGTTGCTCAATAATATAAATTTAAGCGATTGTCAGTAGCTTCACTCCCTTCCCTTCATATCGTCAATAAATTGTTACTTGAAACCCGTAACAAAATCCATAGACTTCCTTCAGAGAATTGACGCCAGCTTCAAACTTTAACCATGCTCGACCAGTAAATAATAATATAGATCTTCTATTTCGTTTCAAATAATTATAGTACTATACAAATATTTCATGGTCATTGATTTGAATTTAGAAACTAAAACATTTTGAGACGATTTGTTATCATTTAAAATAAGTCAAATTTAATATTAAATTATGAGAATAATCATTTTCGTTAGGGACCTCTTAATGAGTATGGACTTTCATTAATATAATTATTTTCACTGATTTTGTCTGTTTTGGACTTGAATCGCCGGTTATAGATAACCGGCGAAAGCTAGAGCTTTACTCGATAAATAAGCTAATTTATACATATCTATTTAGACACAGTTTACCAGTTGATCACTTCAATATAGCAGATTTTAATGGCAAGCTATTGAAAGTGTAATGAGGTATTGAATCATTCGTTCGCATGAATAGCAAGAGTATTAATATAATATGTTACGATTAATTAGTGCTAATACCTATTGTTGAAATATGTTCGTTCAATGATACAAATTATGTGGGCAGATTTGTAAAATCATGCTCTTTAATTCTATTTATAATTTTGGATTCCACTGCTTGTAGTCCAATCGTCACATTTACTCGTACAGCTAAGAAGTGGAATTCCCTACCGGAGTCTGTGTTTCCTGATAGCATTAACCTAGAGGTCTTTAAGTCAAGAGTAAATAGTTTACTTCTAGGCAAGCGTGCTCCATCGTCGGCCACATCACCAGTTACCATCCGTTGAAATAGTGATCAAACGTAAGCCTATTCATATTAAAAAAAATCGCGTATTTTGCTAACACATTGGTGATGGTTACAATAGATTTTATAGCTCAAAGAATTGTTTGCATGAACTTTTCTATGGTTTTTTGGTCTATTCTGACAATCACACATATCGCTATTTAAACACACTTCTCAATATTATCAACTATTATGATGCCCATAAGAAACGAGAGCTTTTCTTTGTCCAATATCTTTAAATCGGCTATAAATTTCAGTTTTTTGACAAATCACGCCAGCACAAAGCCGACTTAAAAACCTACCTTAACATCCATCAAGCAAGAATATCATGAAACTGCTACATACCTGAAAGTAAAACAACTCGGCATTAGCAACATAACAAATGCACTGCCCTACGTGAGGGAGATACGAATATACAGAAACCGTACACAAAAAGAACAACGATAAATTACGTTAAAGCGTAAGCAAAAACCAAGGAGTGTTAGTTAAGGGTGGTTGTTCAACGTGCGTCTGTTTGTACGCGTTGTATTGCGTTTGCGATTATTTTGTTTCTAGTATTTACTGCTTCTTCTACTTTAGCTCCCTAATCGTCATCTAGTCATTTAACAATTATAAAACTAAAGATTTTGTTCGGTTGAAAGCGATAATCTCAAGAACTGTTGGTTGGTTGGTACTATGTAGTTCATAATTTTTCATCTAAACATGATGAACATGTTGTCTATACATTAGGCTTTGGACCGCGGGAGAGGAGTAGTTATAACAAATGCGGGTGAAACCACAAAGGAGAGTTAATAAAAATAAAAATATTAAATCTGCTTCAATTTCTCTATGCATAAACTGTTATAAAATGGCCAATTCACTAAATTCACTGGTGTAGTTTAGTTGCATAAATTATAATTAAATTATTATTCGGATTTCAGTAACAGTAAAATTATCATCATTAAACAGCCTATTTTCCATAGCATTTTTCCATAGTATCAAAAGCTTTGTGATGATATGGCTGCAAAAGATAATGATCACCATACTATACCCGTAAAGCAAGCAATATTGTGATCGTCATAATTTCTGTTTAACATTATGCAATTGCTATGATTTTAATTGTCTCTCATTTTCTGTGATCACACTCGATCGTATTTTCGTTTTTTTTAGTGCTATATGTTTCGCTTAGTCGCATTCGAGAACAAATAAAACGCTGCTAACAATCGCGTAGTGAACAGTGTTCTTGCGCTCATTAATTGTCGTTTATTTAGGTACGTGTACTTCGTTTGGAACTGCGCCCTTCTTTGTTTTTCTTTATGACTTAAAAAGAAATACTTACTTAATTGTAGCCTGTAACTACGTATGTTTTACTTACATGTATTTCGTTGTTATGTTATTATATATAGAATCAGGGAAGTATGAGAAACAAGGACGTGTATAGTTTAATATATATTTTTTGAAATGTTGCAACGGTCATCGTTATACTGTAAGTCATGGTAATATTCATAAACTTGGTAACTACCAATAGTGAGCATGGACCAAGAAATTTTGTTAATGAAAGATTTTTTTTAACGATGATTTTAACCAAGAGTTTTTATTTATTATTTTAAAAACTTTATGCACATAACACTGCACAAAGGCGGACTTAATGCCTTAGGCATTTTCTACCAGTCGACCTTAGGGTGATGCAGAAACTTAACATGTTAGGTGCAACAAATAAATAGACAAACAGAAAAGAAACAAAATATAAAATAATTAATACATACTTAGATACATACATAAAAAATATAAGCAATGTTATTGTGAAAAAAAAAGTTTTTCTCTCTCTTTTATCGCACCTACCACTATTTTTCACTGTATCACTTAAAATTGACTGATAGAAAATGCAAAAGACATTAATTCCACCTCTGTACTTTCCTGTGAATAAAGCATTTAATAAAAAATCAAACCAATACCAATAAACCTCACAACAATATCAAAAACAATTTTAAAATAAAAAGAGTTATAAAAATCCATCACATAACAGAATCTAACGGAGCAGTAGCGGTGTAAGTGTGCAATCAAAAGGCAATGTTTGCGCATGAGGCGTCCTCACGACCAATTAGCGTCGACGTCGCGCGACATAAATTGTATCAAACAGCTCGGTTCCTGGCTGTGCCTGTCCTGGATGTAGAAGCTGGACTGGATGACGGAAATGTACAGATATATTGACTCTTTATTGGTTCACTATAAATTATAAGACTAATAGCTGTTTGAGAAGGTAAACAAATAACTGCAGGTTCTGGTCAAGGACTAAGCCAAAACCTTTATATAGCTTGAAAATGAGAAGACAAAAACCAGTCTGAAATAGAAAGAGGTCATCAAAGACATTTAAAAAGTAGTTGAAGTGAGAGTATATTTGAGATAGGTAAGCAATCCAAATGAGGATGGATGCGTGATGCACAGGATCGGTCCTAATGGCGATGCTTAGGGGAGATCTATGTCCTACAGTGGATGTCTTTTGGCTGAAATGATGATGATGAATCCAAATGATACTCTTTTTCTTCTCTTTTACATATTAACACGTTCGAACCAGCGACATCTTATAATGTTAAATTCATAACATTTGGTGTTATCACAACTTGTAATTATGTCTAATAAAAATATGTCTCTCATGACTCCAAACAGCCTTAGTAAATTCCATCAGTTAAACTTTTGTGTTTTTCACTTGCAAATGTCAAACGAATCACAAATTTTGGCAGCTTTTTTTAATGTTGTCATCTACTACACTCTTGTAAGCGCACATGCGTATAAGTAAATATGGCATCATACGAGTAATGTGTGCACCTCACGAAAGTGGTGCAGGGCCGAACGTGTTAAGTTTACATAATTACACAAAAGCAAATGTGTTTGTATTAGTAAAAATTTCAGAATGCTTCAAAATCAAACAGCATCTAACAAGGTTTTAAAACATCGTTTAAAATCATTGTTCAAAAGATAACATATCGCAGAGCACTTCCACCAAGTTTCTACATCTACAGTTAGTACTTTTGTCCCACCCCGTCGCTGGCAAGAGTTCATTATCACAAATAAACCGAAGAGCCTTTCCGTTTTTATTGTTTGGTGGCAATGTTCCACCACAATGTACTACGCTATTACACTTGAAACTATGTTAAGTGTTGTTCCACAAGATATTTGGAAGATATGATTATTGTAGAAAAAGTTGAGAGGGTTTAATGAAGATTAATTTTTAGTGTGTTGTGGAATACTAAGATAGTCTTTATGGTAGTTTTCGGATAAAAATCAACGTCAACGATAGTCCGAAGAATAGCCAAACTTAGATGGCAGTGGGCAGGGCACATGGCTCATAGAATGGATGGTCGATGTGGCCGAATGGTTTTGGAGTGTCGACCGCGCTTTGGAAGACTTGGTGAAGATAATCTAGTGCATAGCATAGCATAGCATCAGCCTTATAATTTTCCTACTGCTGGAACTCAGGCTTCCTGTCTTGGAGAGGGAATGGGCCGTAATCAACCACGCAAGCCCAGTGCGGTTTTGTGGGTGTCACAAATGTGTGTGTAATCTAGTGAGAGTCGTGGAAATGCGATAAATGAGTGACGCATAGGACCGTTTGTTATAAAGACATTTGAAGTAGGCCTATGCCAAGCAAAGACGATAATTATGATGGAAATCACGTCAATATTCACGAACTTCTTGAAAATTCTCGTATATATTCAAAAACAGCAAAACCCGTGGATATCATTTTTGAAATTACCTTTCAGCACACCTCTAAGCCCATGGGGTGAACTATTCTGCACAAGCCACAAAAAAATTGGGGACGCGATCAATAGATCCCTATTGATTGCAACCCCCAAATAGATTCGTGTATTAATATTACTAATACACAAGGGCGTATTGCTAATTTCTTTGAGCCGTCCCCTCGTACTATTGTATCTATAGGATATGTCTTATTACATCAATCTACGAAAATGGTTATTTGATATAGGAATTGGAGCCAGAGCACACTAGGATCGTTCGCTTTTATTAACATTTTTCTGCTAGGAGTTTTCGTCTTTGCATTGTTGCCAAAGTATTCTTTGGAAGAACAGGAAAACATCGTTTAGTATATTATTTATCTCGTCATTTAGAGCATTCATCTCAATATGAATAGGAGTTATTTCATTATGATGTTATACTGGAACCGTAGACGCGGGATAGCGGACGGCGGGCATTGGGTAGCTCGCTATCCGTCCGTCCGGTAACAGACCGGTCCGAGCCCAAGTCGTTTACCGTTCCCGCGCGCCTCAAGGAGTTGGCCCAGTAGGGCCGAAGCCTACTGGGGCCAAGAGTTAGATGAAAATGAACCCCGGGGCCCTGGATCGAAGGCAATGAATGGAACAGGGTAGGTTTTTAGTTAGTAAGAGTCTGACACTATCTCCACCCATGGGGGGGATTTGTCATTTGATGATTTTACCTACCATAAAAAAAAAAACCTGGAACCTAAAATCACAGAACTGCCATCATAAACACACCGTTTGAACAAAAATCAATTTTAAAGTCGTTGACTTAAAGAACATTATTAGAAACCAATCTCAACCAGAACTTCAAAACATCCGGATCCCCTCATCAATTATGGAATTCCAAAATTTACTACGAATCGCGTAATCCAACTGCCGAACTATAGATCCAGAGGTCCGCACAAAACATTAGTAATCTAATTAAACAGGCGAAGGATTAATGGAGTGACAATAATCTTGCGTCACGTTTGGGGTAAGGGATTATCCCGAATTTAATCAGCGGTAGATACCGCAACCCTTATGACGTCGACTCGTTATATTCAGATTGATGCACAGACCATGGAACAGAGAAAAAAGACTGAAAATGTTATCTCTATTCTTACTTATAGAAAGAAAGAAAGAAAGAAGAAAGAAAATCGTTTATTCGACCTCTCACATACAGTAAAATAAAATAAAAAAATATAAAATAAAATAAACAACAACATTAAAATCTGTGCGAGGCCAAAAAGGCGCCTAACTCAGCATATGCTGCGATATTTAAGAACGTTAAATAAGGCAGCGCTGGTATTCTGTTAGGGCCCACGGTGATGTCACGGTAACACTCCCTTAAGTTAAATAAACTAGATATCGTAATAATAAAATAATAACAAAAAAATAATAATAAATAGTACATTGATATAAAGCGTAAAGCGTAAAACACAGTACTTATGATAAAACAAAGTCCTCACCACATATGTCTGTATGTATTCCCGCGATAAACTCAAAAAATACTGAACGGATTGTCATGCAGTTTTCACCCATAAACAGAGTGATTCATGGGGAAAATTTAAGTGATACATGCCCAAAAGAAAACCCGAGAATTTCAAAGATTAAAAGATCGCTGAAAGTTTGAGTATGTAGGTATGTTTGTTTCGACTTCACGTTCGAATAGAACATATTTAGGTACAATTTGGCACACGGGTAGACCATGTTATAGAATAGCATATGCAATACTTTTAACCGTGAGAACATACTCCCGGGTAAAAGTTGGAACAATTTTAAATGTTCTACACCAAATAAATTTGCAATAACGATCATTGACCTTTTTTTATGGTAGGTAAAATCATCCAATGACAAATCCCGCCCTTGGGCGGAGCGGGAAGTAGTGTCAGACTCTTACTGACTAAAAACCTACCCCGTTCCTTCGTTGCCTATAGTGCCGGGGCTGAGCCTTCCTCTCAGAAAACGGCCCTTGACCCCAGCAGGCTTCGACCCTACCTGCCTGCAGTTAGCAGGCTGGGCCTCTTCGGTTTGCTGACAGCTCCTTGAGGCGCACGGGAACAGAACGCGCCGTCGACGACTTGGGCTCGGTCCGGCCGGTTACCGGACGATCGGACAGCGTGCTACCCATTGCACGCCGTCCGCAAGCCCTCGCCTACGGTGGCCGGAAATCGGGATCGGAATCCCGGCGGCGGCTGGGGCGAGCGCCCCGTTGCCTCTGCCTGATGCGGTCGGCCTCCTCCTTTGCTAGCATTACTGCTTCGCAGAAGGAGGCGACCGCCTGCCATCCCTCCTCACTACGGACCATGGCCTGAACCAAGGATCATTGACCTAACTACACGTATTTATTTTAATATGAAATGTCTGCTAAGCACGTTTTGACTATCATAACTAAACCCGTGATTGTGAAATTGTTAGTCTCTACAAATTCATACTGGCCGATGATATCCCTCGATACTCTATGGATTAATGCAACGTGGGTTAGACTAAAATTAAAGAGGTTCCAAATTCAATTACCTTCGTTTTAGTTTTTTTTTGTCAGTCTGTGTTGCTACAGAGGTTCGTTAGCAGCTTAAGTTACTCGAACCCCAAAGTAAATTTATATAATAATTATATAAATCATCCAGTCAATACAATGCCCCTTGGGTACCGTAATGGGAGATTTACGGATTAATTATTTATTATTTACGTATAAACAGAAGGTACACCTGTCAGGTATATTGTGTATATTATAATACTGCAATCACCCATCTGTTCGGTAAATGGAAATACAAAAAGTTCAATTTGCCTGCTGCGGTCTTCCCGTCCGATTATAATTAGGTGTCTTCAAAGCTAGAGTAAATAGGCTCTTAATAAGCTATTACCATCAGGTGGGATCACAGGCAAGCACTAGTTTAACATTAATAACATAACATTATCAGCTTTGTTTAATGTTCGCACTGCTGGGACTCAGGCCTCCTCTCTAGGAGGGAGAATGGGCCGTAATCTACCACTAGCACACCAGTAGTAAGATATAAAAATTAAAAAAAAATTTAACAGCAACATTAATGAACTGCTAGTTTACTCGATCACATTTTTTTTAAATAAATAGGACATAGTATTTTTATTTCTGAAACGAGAGTCGAGTATCGAACGTTCGCAACGCCTTGCCGAACAAAGTCAGAGAACCTCCGAGTTACGCGCTCAAGAGTCGAGGCTGGAGCGTTCCCAACGTCTTCTTGAACAAAATGTAAGGACCTCTGACTTACGCGAACGAGAGTCAAGTGTCGAGCGTTCGCAACGCCTTGCCGAACACAGTCTGAGAGCCTCCGAGTTACGCACTCAAAAGTCGAAGCTGGAGCGTTCCCAACGTCTTCATGAACAAAATATAAGGACCTCTCAGTTGCGCGAAAGAGAGTCGAGTGTCGAGCGTTTGCAGCGACTTAGAGCTTAGGGCAGAGAGACAGCAGTTGTCCACAAATGGAGTTCGCAATCGAATTTTAGCTAACAGCAACAGACTGGCTTTCAGATATGATCCGCAGGTTGATTATGCACAACAAGCGTCCGTCCAAATCGGAGTGCGGGAGTTATACTGCGTTTAAAAAAATATAGAAATAAAACAACGAAAAATTGTAAATGAAAGGCAAAAATATTAAAAAATCAGGTCCACCCGTGCAAAGCCGGGGCGGGCTGCTAGTTTCTGAAATAAAGAAAAACACAAAACTAAATGCTTCTTCAAAATAATCTTCTTGCAAGAATACATCAAACTACGGAGCACCGGAACTTTGCATTATTTTTTTCTAATTCATGAATATTATAATAGAACATTATAATTATTCACTAAAAATATACCTATGAACGAAGAAAAGAAGTCTCTGTGCAAGTAATAAGTAATATTATTCCATACAATACATTTTTTCACATCAACATCGACAATCGTTCAGTAAACACTAACTCAAAGTTCCAAACTCATCTGTAAAATTACGGCAATAAAGTTCAAATTCAAATAAAATATTTTTTGCTTAGAAAATATTCGTTACATGCACACAGCAGTCATTAAAATTGTAACATAATAATAAAAGGGGTCGTTTTTATAATAGACCTTGTATTGGGGTCCCATTGTATGCCAGCATGGTCCGGGTAATTTACAAAATGTAACCTTGTAGCGACGCATGTATCGGACATAAATAGTAACATTTCGATGACAAATAATAGTGATTTAGAGGATCATACAATAGGAACGATGTTAAATGTAAAATTAGCTGCAAATGTCGGGTTGAATGTGCAGATCATTAAAGATTGCATATACCCTTGGTCGACTGGCATAAATGGTGCTAGTGGCGCTTTTTGATTGATGCAAGTTATTCGTCATTATAGAATTTTATTCCTGAATTCACTAAGAATTATTTCGTTTATTCCTGAATTTACTTAGATTTATTTCGTTTATTCCTTAATTAACTTAGATTTATTTCGTTTATTCCTGAATTAACTTAGATTTATTTCGTTTATTCCAGAATTTACTAAGATTTATTTCGTTTACAACGCGTACATCGAGAGACTGAAACACTTTGCCTGCTGCGGTCTTCCTGTCCGATTATAATTTAGTTATCTTTAAAGTTAGAGTGAATGGCTCTCTATAAAGAAATACACTTCACCATTCACGATTACAACACTGCTTACCATCAGATGAGATCGTGGGTCTCAACTCAAGTTGACTAATTTATGTCATTATAAAAATAAATACCTCAAAAAGACGAGTTTGAAGTAGCCAATAAGCAAATTTTTGCAAGGTCCTATTATTGGACAGCAATAAAGTGCAAGAGAATATCATTAAGACAAACAATTTGAGTGAAACGTAATAGCTATTTTTTTTTTATTTATCTCACCTTGCCTAGAAGTAGCCTACATTCTCTTGACTTAAATGCCCCTAGATTTTAGCTATCTGGAAACACAAACTCCAGCATGGAATTCCACTCCTTATCTGTACGTGCAATAAATATATTCCCAAAACGTTCTATATATTCTCGCTATCCAAGAATGCTTGACAATAAAAACAAATGAAGCTACAAGGAAAACTGATAAAATTATACCCTGTCATAGAAGGGCCCTATTGCATCCTTTCATATAAATAAAGTATAGCATGCAATTGATAAAATAAATAAATAAATGTATTTGTCCCAGCCAACTAATTTCATTTGTCATTTAGTTAAACCAGTGTCCTGAGTAATATTAAATATATAATTACACAGTATTTAATGACCTGGCTACTAATGCTTAGGCCGTTTATACAATAGCGTGATCCTACAACGAAAAAACACTAATTAGAGACACAATAGAAAATAGGTGTGCGGACACCGGTGTTCTTTTGGGGCTTGACAGTTTAAGGCAAAAAAAAAAAAAAAATTACATCATTTCCTTCCCTGCTCTAATTATTTACACACATTACCGGCTGCGCATTCGGTATTGTATAGAATACCTGAATTATACAGATTGGCGGTATCATATATAAATACTAATTGCATCAGTTGACGTATCAACACTAGCTCAGCTTAGTTAATCCTCTAAGCAGTAAATGATCTGAATCCACAATAAACACAGTTGTATGAATTCTATTCAGGTTCTAGTACGATTGCCTCAGTAGAGCCAATGGTATGGGTATTTAAAGAAACGATTTAACTAAATATAATACATATTTTTTGTAAGTACGTAAATAAATAAGAATAAAATACACTATCTGAACAAAATAAGGAGTCATTTTGAAGAATTACAACTGAAAAAGGTTCACACTTTTATTCACTAAGCCCCACCTAAGCTGTTTATCTTTAGTTGTCCTTTGCGTTCTAAAGCCACGGTACCTATTTCATTCAATCAATACCACAAACATGGACACTAACTGAGTGGAGTCTCATTTGATATTTCTTTGATCGAAAATGCTTGGTATGGGAATGTTTAAAAAAAAACTTTCGCGCACTGTTCCCGCGCGCCTCAAAGAGTTGTCTGCAAACCGTAGAGACCCAGCTAGGCCGAAGCCTAATGGGGCCATGGACTGATTTCTGAACGGAATGTCCGGCCCTGGTATAAAGGGCTAAAAAGGAACGGGGTGGGTTTTTTAGTCAGTAAAAGTCTGACACTATTTCCCGCTCCACCAAAGGGCGGAATGTCATTGAATGATTTTTAGCCACCGAAAAAAGAAAAATAACCCACACTAGGAATATCTATCACTCTTTCATGGTGGGTTCATTCACAAACATGTAAACATACAAACACAAGACATCCAGACTCAGATCAGTGATTCGTAGGCCATACAAATATTTGCCCCGTGTGAGAATCGAACCTGCTGACACACAGCGCAGTAGTCAATCACTCAATCAACCGTGCCGTCAGAAATGATCGAAGCTGGGGGAAAAGCCATTATTATAAAAGTTATCGGCGGCGATCTCTCGCGCCTGGGCTTGGTTCAAGCCATGCTCCAGAGCGAGGAGGAGTGGCAGGCGGTCGCCTCCTTCTGCGAAGCAGTAATTTAATTTAATTTAAGTAAAATTAAAATTTTGGTTACAGAATTACATTGAAAAAAAAAGTAAAGAAAGAAAAACAGTTTATTTACTTGACTGGCCTGTTGGTCTAGTGGTCAGTGGCCCTGACTGCTAAGCTGGAGGTCGTGGGTTCGATTCCCACCCAGGACAAATGTTTGTGTGATGAGCACGATCATTTGTTCTGTGTCTGGGTATTATTTATCTATAATATGTATGTATTTAGAAATATATAAGTATGTCTATCAGTTGTCTAGTACCCATAACACAAGCTCTGTTTACCTTGGGACTGGGCGGCGTTGTGTGATGGTTGTGGAATATTATTATTATTATTATTAGTAATGCTAGCAAAGGAGGAGGCCGACCGCATCAGGCAACGGCGCACACGCCGCCGCCGCCGCCGGGATTCCGATCCCGATTTCCGGCCACCGGCGGCGCGGGCTCCCGGACGGCGGACAATGGGTAGCTCGCTGTCCGTCCGTCCGGTAACAGACCGGTCCGACTCAAGACGTCTACGGCCAGCACTGTTCCCGCGCGCCTCAAGGAGTTGTCAGGAAACTGTAGGGGCCCAGCAGGGCCGAAGCCTACTGGGACCAAAGGTTATGTGAAAATGTTACCCGGGACCCTGGGACAAAGGCAATGAATGGAACATGGTAGGTTTTTAGTCAGTAAGAGTCTGACACTATTTCCCGCCCCACCCAATGGCGGGATTTGTCATTGGATGATTTTACCTACCATAAAAAAAAAATATATTAGAAGAGTTCAAAACCAATTTTATAAAAGATGGCAATAATGTCTATAAATCTAGAGCATCGAAAAAATATGGGAATCAATTTTAAGTAAATATTTTTCAAATAATATTATTCACATATATTTGGCATGAAAAATGTTTGGAAAAATTTATCCATCATAGAAAATATTATTAAATAAACTGTATATGTTATTTTCTTTTTGTTCTATGTAAGGAATTTAATAACCAACGAAGGTAAAATAAAACTTTAGTTTATCGATGAACCTACACATAAAATACCTACAGACATAATTTATATACGAGTATAATATCATAGATATAAGAATATCTTATTTGATATTTGAAAAACGATGTACATTATGTTTTAGAAGCTCATGGCTAGGTAATAACAGCCACAAGAATCATGCCTCGAGGTTAAGCAATGCTTCCGAGGTCAGTTTGTATTTGTGACTACTTAAACGTTTCAAGATCCCTTTATGCCTTGGTGAGCATGATATATCATTGGACCTGGGTGTCATTAAAATTTATGGAACTTTGACATTCTAGTCAGAAGTCAGAAAATTTTGATAAGTGCAGTCTTGCCAAGTATTACAATAACTTAGTTACCGAGTTGTATAGGTAAGAAATTCTGAAATCACTAACTCGCATTCACAAGATTAAAACCAAGTGACACATAAAAAACTAATTTTGAAAAATAAACAATATGCCTAAAATTAAAATGAACTTATTTATAATTCAAAGTTGAAGGTGACCCGTTTTATAAAATGGCAACACAGGTCACAGATGAAACTATTATTATCGCTACATCAGAATAAAAATAGTATTCAAAATGTAAATAATTACAAGTGGTTGCAAATGTTTTATATGATTGCTAGCTGGTGCCCGTGACTTCGTCAGCATAAAACTCGTAATCTAAGTTAAGGAATATACCAGTGAAAGAAGACACAATCCAGCCATTTCGGAGATAAGCCACTACAAACAGACAGACATACAGACAAAAAAAAAGTTTTGTTATAGGTGTCAAATATTTAGAAAAAATGCATTTAATAAAGAAATTTATTTTTGAAATTACAAACATATTTATATATGTACACACTGATATTAAGACAGTTTTATTTACATGTATAGATAAAGAATCACACAAAGGAAATTGTTTATTATAATACATTATTACTTTGCAAACCTTAAGAAATAGCTCGGTAAACGCAAACCGAGAGTGAATTCTCAGTAAGCTCAATTTAAAGTTTGTACTTGGTTTTAGTTTGTCACGAAGATGGCACAAGACAACCTTTTCCATAAAAAGTAATTTGTAGATATCTTCCATATGAAGGTGCTTACATTCACATATTTTAATAACAATTTGCCTGCTGCGGTCTTGCCTTCCGACAATAATTAGGGTGTCTTCAAGGCTAGAGTCAATAGGCCCTTAATAAACTAGTGCACCTCACCATCAACAATTACATCACTGCTAACCATCAGGTTGGATTGCAGTCAGTTTATATTATAAAAAAAAACTACCAGCGCCTATTCGAGACTCTAATCAAAATGACATACTAGACATTTTTTTTTTTTTTTTTAATGAGTGATCTTGGAATTTCTTGCCAGTTCTTCTCAAAACGACCCGTCAGAACCGTACATTAGCTTTTGACGTTGTATAAACACCTATATAGGTTAGTATATTATTGAACTTATCGATGATAATTATATCAAGATTCCGAAATTAAATGGAATTGACTACGTAACATTTAGTTATTCATAGATTTTGCAAGTTTTTACGGTCAGGATCTATTGCTTTGAGAACTATGTTACTTCTATGGCCTAGAAAAGGTAGCTAACAGCTTAGAATAGAAGGCTCTTTGCTGAGCTCAGATTCAATAATCTTTGCTTGTTTAATTTAAACAGCAGTCTGCAGCGTGGATTATATAATGTTTTAGGCTTCATTAACGTGCTTCAAATGACGTTAACATTTGTTGACTTAAGTGGCAGTGGGGCAGGGTATATTGCTCGTAGAACAGAGTGCCTAGTGTGAGTTTGTTTTACGTAAACGCGATCGACACGTTTATGACGTTCGGCGCACCGATTGGCCTACTCGAAGCTCTTAGCCAATCAGAGAGCCAAACGCGGTAAACGTTTCGATCGCGTTAACGTAAAAACAACTCGCACTCAGCACACAGATGGTCAATGGGCCAAAAAGTTCTAGAGTGGCAACTGCGTATAATAAGACACAGTTTTGGAAGGTGTGTCTTGAGGAGGACCAATGATCTAGTGAAGGTTGAAGGAATCTGATGAATGCGAGACGCATAGGATCGGTCATTGTGGCGACATTTGGTGGAGACTTACGTCAATGAGTGAGCTACTAAATTGATGAAATCATTGGTGAAAAAGTAGTAGAGAGTGTTCTACAAATACACAGGTAACCATTTCCTCTAAAACTGGTTTACAAACAAAATGCAGAACTACATACACATGCAGACCATAAAACTGTGACATCACACCAGCTGTGTAGCAGCCAGCAAGGATGATGGATCACTCGTCGTCGCCTACAAATAGGGTCGCCATTCAGAGCCGCTCGTTATTGTGTTAAAATCAATTTGAGTCCATCCCCGCCGTGCTGGTAGTGATGTGAGCTGAGAGATTTATAGATATCGATGTTTTAGGGTACTAGGAAAGATGACGTTGCAGGTATAATATTGCTTTTATTTAAAAAAAGTCAAATGTTCTAAAAATACAACGTCCAATAGTCGTTAGAATTACATAATGCTTTAATATCATTGTGAGAAACAATCTAAAAACAGTATAAAATAATCTATTAATTTGTTCACTATTGAAACTTTACTTTAAAACTTACAGTTTTCATTTACCTGAAATTATTAATTGATTCCTATAAATAGAACCGAAAATAAATTTAATGATTACAGTCTTTGTATTCATGCTGAATGGGAGAATATCGGAGAAATCTTACTTATAACTGTTGTCGCTTCGAAGATGGATGTACATTTTTAAAATAGATATAAGTAGTTTAATGTCAGTAAAATTATAGTTTTAGTAATAAGTCGATTTATTTGCTTAAAAGACTTGTGTCTGAATTTAAATGCGATATTATTTAGGTTGGCAACACTGGTGTCGGGCTACTATTGGTCCGTTGCAAACTTCCGGAGCAATGGTGGGGCGACACTAGCCTATGCATAAATAAACTGTTAAGAAATCGTTCAGTTGGTTGGCGAATACAGTGTGAGCAACATCTCCTCTAAAGTACGAATGTTGTGATTACGTTTTGAGGTTAGAATACCGTTTCACGTGTTTACTTGAATTATTGTAAAATATTTGATTAAATATATATTGGCAGTTATTCCAGTGTTTTTCCTTGTAGTAGTTCCTTATATCAGAAGTGGTACGAGAACGCGCCCAAATATGCCGCGACGCCACAAGCGCACTCGAGGGAGAAGAGTATCAAGTACGAGTGATACGAGTAGCTCGTCTTCAAGATCGAGCTCACCTTCATCGAGCAGCTCTGAGGCGAAAGAAAAAGAGACGCACCAGGCGTGCGTCTCCCACAGTAAGTCAGAATGTTATTTTATCATCTGTGATTCCCGAGTTTGACCCATTAGTGGACGATATTGAAATGTGGATTAACGTTGTAGAAGCCAATGCTCGTGCTTTCCGTTGGTCTGATCGTGTTTTACAATATCAAGCATTGCAAAAATTACGCAATACTGCTAAAACCTGGTACGACTCGCTTCAAAAAAATAAAACACAATGGACGACTTGGAAATGGAGAGATTGGCGAAATACAATGTTGGATACTTTTCAAATAAAACGCAATATGTATAGTTTGTTAAAAGACTTAATCCAAACAAAACCTGTGGATGGTCAATCATTATACGAATTTTATTTTGTACAAAAAGGTAAAATTGATAAAATGAGGTTGTCGTTTTCTGAACAAGATATTATTTCGGTTATCGTAGGATCAATTGGCGATAAAAATATAAGCACTGCCGCAGATGCTGGTAATTTTAAATACTGTGATGAATTAGCCTCATTTTTGCACGGGAAAGTTCATGTCGACTCTGAACAAAAGTCCGCTCAGAAGCACACCAGCCTAAACAATAAAAATTCAGCTCGCTCAGGTCATACTAATGTAGATAAAAAGGCAGAAAGCTCTTCAAGCTTTAATGGAGCACCAATATATAGTTCTGTTTCCAATGCTAACACAAACATTACATGTTTTCGCTGTGGTGAACCTGGGCATAAAAAGACCAGCTGTAATCAAAAAGATAATGTTAAATGTAATTCGTGTAATCGATTTGGTCATTTGGAGCTTGCTTGTAGATCTAAATCTAAAGTAAAACCTGAAAAGGAAAATGAAGTCAAGTTCATTGCTGAACCTACATCTAAGGATAAATTTTATAAGGATGTTGTCGTTAATGGATACAAACGACAAGCTTTCATTGATATGGGTAGTAGTTGTTCTCTTATAACGTCTTCTTTGGCTCGCGAGTTAAACCTTGCCATTTTTCAGTTAAATAAGCCTATTTTACTAACTGGATTTAAAACGGACTCCTACTCCAAGGTCACTCATGGTGTACAGGTTGACATTATGGTCGACACAGCTGAGCTTAATGTAATACTATATATTTGTGACGAATTAGCTGGCTGTCCTATTTTAGTTGGCAGAAATTTTACGGAGGACAAAAGAATTATGTATACACGTGTAGGAAGCAGGCTTTCTTTTCATCCTATAAGTAATGAACACGTGGCCTTAATAGAGTCATCTATGTTCCATTCTGATTCTGTAGAACACGTTTCATTATTAAATGGTATCTTTGCTAAATATCCTCGGGTTGTTTCAAAAGATTTACAATCGTTAGGACAAACATCTTGTGTCGAATTAGAAATTGAGTTAACAACGAACAAACCCGTGTACCAAAGATCTTACCGTATGTCTGAATCTGAGAAGGCAGCAACTAGGGAAATTATTGAGGATTTATTGAAAAATGACATAATTCGTGAAAGTAATTCCGCTTATGCGAGTCCAGTTTTGTTATTCGATAAACCTTCAGGCGAAAAACGTTTGTGCATTGATTACAGGTCTCTAAATAAAATAACTGTAAAAGAGAAGTATCCAATGCCCATTGTAGAAGACCTTATAGACAAACTTCGAGGATGTAAATGCTACACATCAATTGATTTAAAAAGTGGCTACTATCAGATTAAAGTAAATGAAAATTCCATTTATAAAACTGCATTTATTACCCCTGACGGTCATTTCGAGTTTAAAAGGATGCCATTTGGGTTGTGCAATGCACCATCTGTATTCCAAAGATTAATGAACACGGTCTTGGGTAAACTACGCTTTGATAAAGTTATATGTTATATGGATGATCTATTAATAGCTACAGAATCGATAAATGAGAATATTAAACAATTAGACGAAGTATTAAAAATATTGCAAAATAATGGGTTGACAATAAATTTAGAGAAATGTCACTTTTTCCAGAGCTCTGTTAACTTTCTCGGGTACGACATATCTGAAGACGGTATACGTCCTGGTAAAAAGAAATTAAAAGCGGTAGAGAGTTATCCTGAACCAAAAAATGTACATCAAGTGAGACAGTTCCTAGGCCTCATTAATTGCTTTAGAAAATTCATAAAGAACTGCGCTCTTTTAGCAAAACCGTTGACAAGGCTCTTGAAAAAAGACATCAAATGGGAGTGGGGATCTGAACAAGTTTTAGCCGTAAACAAATTAAAAGAAGAATTGTTACAAAACGCCGTGTTAAACATTTATGACCCTAAATTACCCACTATTATGTATACAGACGCCAGTCGTGATGGCGTAGGATGTATTCTTGTTCAATTGACTGATAAAGGGGAAAAACCGATTCATTTTTATAGTCGACAGACTTCTAATGAAGAAAAAAAGTATCACTCCTTTGAATTAGAATTTTTAGCTATAGTTGTTGCGCTTCAAAAATTCCGTCACTATTTATTAGGATCTATATTCAAAATGTATACGGATTGTAACGCTGTTAAATATACAATTAATAAACAAGAAATTAATTCTAGAATTGGTAGGTGGGTGTTACTTACCCAAGAATTTACGTTTGAGATAATGCACAAACCGGGAGCTCAAATGCAACATGTTGATGCTTTGAGCCGGAATTCAGTTGATACAGACTCTACCCCCATATGCAATGAAAGTGTGTTGGTTATTACTGAAGCAGATTGGTTGTTATCGGTTCAGTTACAAGACCCAAGTATTTGTGCAATTAGAGAAAAATTAGAGTCAGGTCATGCCGAGCTTAATAAGAAAGTGTATAATGACTATGAGCTGTTAGGTAATAAGGTATACCGCCGTACTGACTATGGTAGACGATGGCTTGTGCCTAAACAATGTATTTGGCAGATTATAAAAGCAAATCATGATGATCTTGGCCATTTTGCCGTTGACAAAACAATTGAGAGAATAAAGTCATGTTATTGGTTTCCCAAGATTAAGAAAATTGTGTCCAAATATATTAAAAATTGCATTAACTGTATTTACTACAAGAATATCCATGGTAAAAAGGAAGGAAAACTGTATCCTATACCTAAGTATGCAAAGCCCTTCCACACATTGCACATAGACCATCTAGGCCCATTTGTAAAGACTACACGTAAAAATACTTACCTATTGGTGACTGTAGATTCATTTACCAAATTTGTATTTATATCACCTGTTCGTAATACTAAAAGTCAATCTGTTATTAGTGAATTGGACAAAATATTTAAAGTTTTTGGTAATCCGAAGCGTCTCATATGTGATGCTGGAAGTTCTTTCACGTCCAAATTATTTGTTAAGTACTGCCAGGATAAAAATATTCGACAACATGTGATAGCTACTGCTGTCCCACGCTCTAACGGTCAGGTGGAACGGTTTAATCGCACTATCCTGGACGCGTTAAGATGTATGGGTGCTAACACTAACTACGATAAATGGGATACACATATTACTAGTATCCAACAAGGGATTAACAGTACCATCAATAAAACCACTTCAGCCATACCCTGTGAGGTATTCTTTGGATACCGACTCCAAACTGATGTTGACATATTGACACAAGAAGATCAATCTGTCGATGTCACGTTGTTGAGGAATAATGTTAACAGTCGCATTCAGGTCAGTGCAGACAAACAAAAGCAGGCTTTTGATTCCAAACGAAAAGAGGCCCATCAGTACAATGTTAACGATTTGGTAGTTATAAAAATTCCCAGTCAATCGAATGACGGGCAAAGTACTAAATTATTACCGTTGTTCAAAGGACCTTTCCAGGTGACTGAAATACTAGGAAATGACCGCTACAAAGTAAAGGATATGCGTGGAGCCGAAAGGACAACCAAATGTTACGAGGGGACCACATGTACTGAAAATATGAAACCTTGGATCAAATTGGCCGATCTAGATCCTGAAGGCTTAGAAAAGGCCTAAGATGTTGTCAGGTATTTATTTAATCCAAGTAAAGATTTTTTTATTATACCAATTTTTACTATAATTCAACTTGTGATAAGGTGTCTAGTGCATTTGCTTCAAACATATTTTGGTATTCCGGGCAACAGTATTTATCCGTGTAAAATAGATCTGTTGCTAATAGGTTTGGGTTTTGTAGTAAAATAACTAGGGTTGGCCAAAGGCATCGCCTAGGGTGAACTGCAAAATGTGAACATTTCATTAACTGACCGCTGATGGAACAGTTATGGATTACATCCGAATACCAATATATGTCATGTCAACAAATCTTTTGATTTGGCGTCCCTCTTCTGCTGGCCGTTGATGGAATAGCAGAGTAGACGCCCAATTCAAATAACTGTAGCAATTAAATTTCATTATATAAAACGTGACTTAACGCATGAATATACTTTGTTCTCAGCAATTGCACCAGACTGGGACGCTATCCGGGGACGGATGCGTGCGCAGGACGGCCGGATGTTGTCGCTTCGAAGATGGATGTACATTTTTAAAATAGATATAAGTAGTTTAATGTCAGTAAAATTATAGTTTTAGTAATAAGTCGATTTATTTGCTTAAAAGACTTGTGTCTGAATTTAAATGCGATATTATTTAGGTTGGCAACACTGGTGTCGGGCTACTATTGGTCCGTTGCAAACTTCCGGAGCAATGGTGGGGCGACACTAGCCTATGCATAAATAAACTGTTAAGAAATCGTTCAGTTGGTTGGCGAATACAGTGTGAGCAACATCTCCTCTAAAGTACGAATGTTGTGATTACGTTTTGAGGTTAGAATACCGTTTCACGTGTTTACTTGAATTATTGTAAAATATTTGATTAAATATATATTGGCAGTTATTCCAGTGTTTTTCCTTGTAGTAGTTCCTTATATAACTGAAATTACGTTTTCCTAGTATTCAATTTAAAATACCTATCTCAGTTTTGTGATTCCTTATAAATACGAATACCCTGAAGTTTGTCGTTGTGACAAATAACGTTTATAAGAACGTTAGGTTAGAAAAAAATAATGGTTATATTATGAAAAAAAAAGTATATTGTATAAGAATTTGTAACGGTAATAATCTATACATATACAAGCGAAATACCACTTCACTGATTAATCACGAAATCTTAGAAACTATAACACTTACAAATATAAAATTTGACAGGCAGGTTCCTTATAGAGTTTAGACATTCACTAAGAACGGATTTTATGAAACTCCACCCCCTGGTAAAACGGGGGTTGGAAATTTATATGGAGAAAATTGACTTTCACGCGGGTGACACCGCTGGCAGAAATTAGTGCAATACTAGTTTCTGCCAGCAGCTCCGTCCGACATACAAATGTTTTATCGTAAAAATGAAAATATCGAAATGTCGTCTCATCACTGTTCCTATATGCGTCCGGCACGCAAAAATAGTTTTTAGGGCATTCCACCCCACAGATTGTCCATGGCCAAGACAATGCGGCCGGTAACAAAAGTCGCCCCAAAATGTTGTTAATTCGAGACGAGACAGACTTTTTACATTTTTTTTTTTGTTGTTTTTTTTTTACTAAAGGGGTGTTCGGTTACTATTTAATAAGCATTCGTTTTGATTTTGATACCAAAGAGGGCTGTAAAGGGGTAATTTTGCGTCAATATGACAGTTGGTTTTTATTTTATTTTTTGTGTGCAGTTTTTTAATTTACTGTGTGTCTATTTTAACCAAAATAACAAGCATTTGTATAACAAAAACTGTAACAGGTTTTTTTTTTCTAAATTTGCTAAACATTTATACAAATCCAATTTTGCGTATCAATTTTACGTTTGCGTTTTATATTTTTGTAAATAAAAATGCAGTTCTACTCGATTACTTAGTAATAATAAAGGTGCAATTAAAATTTTGTTTACAATTGTAATGTCTTATTTCTCGAATTATTAACCCTGACAGGTCTACTCAAATATGTCTGGTTCTTTCCTGAAAAGTCCTTCTCAGACGCCAATCTGCATGGTTCTTATATGATTTGAGTCGTGAGTTTGTTTCGGTGTTTTTGCTCAGAATAGTCGGCTTGGAAACACCCGTTATATCTATTTTAAATTGACAAAAAAAATTACGTGTTAAAATGAAGTGTTAAAATAAATATCGTGTATCATTTTCAGGGTTCTTGATACAACATTGCACTTGTTTTTGACGATTTTTATGTGGAATAAAAAAAAGTTTTTTGATAGATAGATGTTTTGATAGGTGGGTAGGTTCAAGGCTAGAGTGAATAGGCTCACCTGTTGAATACCGTAATTAGAGACACAATAGAAAGACAATAGGTGTGCGGACGCCGGCGTCCTCTCGGGGAATAATGAATTAATAAAGTAGTGCACCTTACCATCAACGATTGCATCACTACTTACCATCAGGTGGGATTGCAGTCAAGCACTAGTTTATAAAAAACTAAAAAAAGGTAGGTAAGTAATCTTTTTTTCTGACGAAACTGATGAAGTCCCTATATTTAAATACTCAATAGAAACCTTTTTAAACGTCCCTAGACATCCCGTAAACCGTAAAACAATAATAGGGAAGAGCGACCGCTACATCTGTCAACTCCATTACAGCATTTTTTCCAAATCGGTTTATTTTACCATTCGAGAAATGGGTTTCTATTTATTCACGCCGGCTTCGAGGGTTTAGATAAATAATTTCTTTGTTATAAGTGCCCCGAATTAACTTGACGATAAAATTGAATAGTTTAAAATGTTATTTTGTATGCCTTCAATCAAATGAATGTCGAGTGCCCGGAATGCCCATTTGTTGTGAAAATAGAATCGTGTTAACTAATTACAGTTAATTGGTTATAACGAGATAAAATAACATTACTAAAACTAGTTTAATTAACAGTTATTGATTGGTAGTCGTTTTGTTGTTCTAATTTTTTATTATGGCAAAGTTTGTTTGTTAAAGGTACCCACTAGGAATATCTCCCGTTTCGTGGGTGCATTCACAAATATGTAAACACATATACACAAGACATCAGGCCCTTAACATTTCACTTTACAAAGTGAAGAGAACCGCGATTTTTTTTAAATTTTCTCGTAGTACCTAACTTTTATTTATATAACTCTAGAATAACAATTACCGTGCTATCAGCTAGATACCAACGTTAACCAGAAAGCATAAACTTTATGAATATTAACTTTGTGTAGTTTAATCATATATCGCCGTGGGCTACTTACTGAAAGTATACAATTACTAGGGCCTACAGGAACATGACTATGTACTTTGGGTTTTCGGCATTACTTTGGCTACAAATTCCTTCAGCAAACATTATCAAAATAATGAGTTCCCTAACAGGCTTGCCGAAAGCGTAATTTTGTTACTAATAAGTTCGATGTAAAAGAAAATTAGTTTTGTCTACAAATTACTAGACGTTTATTTTAGTCAGCACCAGTTTAGTTTATTTTGTCTGTAAAATATGCTCAAACTATAGCAATAGAACATTACTTAAGAAAGGGGATCCACGAAATTTGTAGACAGGCTAACAGAGGTACCGTCTGGCTGTTACCATTGTAACACGATTTATTTAGGCGTGAAGGAAGCCTTACAACATATTAGGCAACGCTAAACTTGCTTCAAGGACTATGCTCGGAGTTTCCTTGCGTGATCACTTCAGAAATGAAGATATCCGCAGGAGAACTACAGTTATCGACATAGCCCGAAGGATCGCCAAACGTAAGTGATAGTAGGCAGGGTATATTGCTTGTAGAATAGATGTTCGATGAAGCCGAAAGTTTCTGAAGTGGCGAACGCGCACGCAGCGTTGGAAGACCTCAAGATAGATCGATGACTAATTAACTAGATCTACTGCTAACTAATTGAAATAGATCTGGATAGTTATGGTTTTCCGACCTTGTCGTCGTGTTTGAAGCAATAATAGATTTTTTGAGTAATAAAAAGCGAGTGGTTCACCTTCTTGGGTTTCGGGAAAAGGCCACTGATAATATTAAATTTATAACTTTTTAATATTATATATATAATGTCACAAACAATAGGCAACAAATAATTTATTGATTTAAACACTATAGTAAGTGTTCTTAATATGTTTAAGTAAAATATTACTGCTGCCTGCAAAATTGTGTGCATTGTGTTATTTTGTGTGTGTGTGTGTGTTAAGGTAGGTTACAAATTGAATAATTTAAGTACAAATTTTAAATTATCCGATAATTACTATAATCCAATCTATCAATACCGTATCGTGCAACAACGTGCATGCGCCCATCCCTTGAGCCGTCGTCAAATATTTGCGTAGTAGAATCATCCGCGGGCCAAGTCGACGCTCCATGTAATATCGTGATGGATGACGTCGGCTGTTTATCTTGACTTGCCGTTCATAAGCAATAGCTATAGAGTAATCAGGTCTTTTAATAGTGATATAGCTTTTAAGTAAAAAAAAAACAATCGTGTATACATAATATGAGCAGTGATGGCCCAGTGGTGACGGCCCCGATTTTCTAGTTGTAGGTCCTGGTTTCAGTCACGTGTATTACATTGTTTACTTTAATGATCTGACAACTGATCTGATGATGAAGCCGGAAGGTAAGTAAGAACCAGAATTCTGTAATAAATCAGTGTATCCTAACCGTGTTTTTTTATGGTAGGTAAAATCATTCAATGACAAATCCCGCCCTTGGGTGGAACGGGAAGTAGTGTCAGACTCTTACTGACTAAAAACCTACCCCGTTCCTTCGTAGCCTATCGTGCCGGGGCCGGGCATTCCTTCGTGGCTTCGACCCTGCCGTTAGCAGGCTGGGCCTCTTCGGTGTGCTGACAGCTCCTTAAGGCGCGCGGGAACAGAACGTGCCGTCGACGACTTGGGCTCGGTCCGGTCGGTTACCGGACGATCGGACAGCGTACTATACCCGTTGCACGCCGTCCGCAAGCCCGCGCCTACGGTGGCAGGAAATAGGGATCGGAATACCGGCGGCGGCGGGGGCGAGCGCCCCGTTGCCTCTGCCTGATGCGGTCGGCCTCCTCCTTTGCTAGCATTACTGCTTCGCAGAAGGAGGCGACCGCCTGCCATCCCTCCTCACTACGGACCATGGCCTGAACCAAGGCCCGGCGAGAGAGATCGCTGCCGCACGAGGACACGGCGATGCTCCGCCCAGGCGGGGCACACCTCTACAGTGTGCTCCACCGTGTCCTCCGGGTGTTCCGCACAGTGGCGACACCCGGGCGAATCCTCCGCACGAATCCGGAACAGGTACTTAGCGAACTTTCCGTATTCGGTAAGCACCTGCGTCGTGCGGAAGTTGAGAACGCCGTGAGGTCTTTCCAACCACGCCTCAAGGATGGGCCTTATCGCCCCAATTGTGGCGCGCCCCGAACGAGGTTGCGATAGTCGCTGACGCCATTTCGCCATGAATCCTAACCGTGTTTGGTATTATTAGAATTGTTATGATGATTTGATGATGGAAAGGAATAGCGGAAAGTATTTTTTTTTTATGAATAAAATTTCTATATAAAAATGTAGTAAGGCAAGGTGTTTTTTACCCGACTGCGCCAGAAGGAGGGTTATGTTTTTCGAGAGTATGTATGTATGTTTGTATGTATGTATGTATGTATAATTGTTTGGCACGCTCTGCAGCCTGAACGGCTCGATGGATTTTAGCTTGAGAGGTGTCGTTAGATTCGTATTTACTGTGAGAGTGACACTGGGTATATCAAAATAAAAAAAAAACAAAATGGCGGGTATTTGGCGCCAAATTCAAATGTTTGGCACGCTCTGCAGCCTGAACGGCTCGATGGATTTTAGTTTGCGAGGTGTCGTTAGATTCGTAATTACTGTGAAAGTGATATCGTAATAAAATAAAACTAAAAAAATAAAAATAAAAAAATGGTAATTTAAAAAACTAAAAAAACCCGACTGCTTTTCTGAGTATTCATGAAAAAGCCCTAAAACAAGAAAGTCGTTGTAGCAGTCGGGACCCATTACATCATCAGCTTACCGTCAGATCTACTGACTAGACGGCTGACTTTCTAGAATGGGTCCCGACTGCTACAACGACTTTCTTGTTTTAGGGCTTTTTCATGAATACTCAGAAAAGCAGTCGGGTTTTTTTAGTTTTTTAAATTACCATTTTTTTAGTATAATATATTCAACATATAATTGAATATATTGTTATATTTTTAAACTTGTATAATAATCGGACTAGGACTATTAATTGTTTCGATTTGAAACAATTAATCCTGAATATCAAATAAATGAGTCTTTGACACAGAGTTTTGTCACAGGACCAACGCGCTTAGACTTTCTAAAATGCAACATACCTGAATCTGCCAACAATCCCTTATTACCTCACCTCTTCCAAAATTAGCTAAAACATGCCTTGACAATATTATCAACGCATGCAGTGCAAGTGACAGCCTTTTGCCGCTGTTTTCATCCGCAAGCAGTTACATTTTCCGCTTGGCTGCCACAGTCAAGGCTCCAAAGAGCTACGTTCAGCAACCAGACATATTTTGCTCTATATTATACATGGATTAAATGGTTTGTCGTTTGTTTCGGTCCTTAATTTAGACTGCATAAAAATTAGGTTGGTGTGCTTTTGAAATGTTGGTGTCGGGGAAATTTTACTCTTTGGTAGCTTTTTTTGTCTTAATGACAAAAAAAGCGGACATTTGAGCAGCCTTATGCGTTTTGAGTTTTGATGTCCATGTATATTTTTTTTTTTAATTTATAAAGATTTGTATTTTTTTTTTTTTTTGTAATGAATAAACTCAAAACTTCTAGACCAATTTTAAAAATTCTTTCACCAATAGATCACTACTTTATCACTGAGTGAGAGACGCGAGCAAAACCGCTCGGAAAAGCAATTATTGAAAAATATTGGAACGTCAAGAAAAAGATTTTTACAATTTATTGGAGATGTTATTATCTCAAATGCTATTTCACCAAACCCAAAGTAAATTTGAAACAATATTGTAATTAACAAACAACGCAACTCAAACTCCTCGATTGATTCCATAGGCTTCTGCAACTTGATTCAATTCTGAATTCTGCAACGATTTCAATGGAAACATTGCCATGTAAACAGCATTACGTAATATGCACTTTACTATTCGAAACTAAACTATTTCAGGTCAGTATGCCACTCCATACATCGTTGAGTGACTCTATTCAATGGAGGTTCGCATGCACCGCCTTTGTTGTCGCAGCGTGCAATTGAAAAAAGAAAAAAAAACTTTTGAATTTGAATATGGAATTGTAAAATATGTCATTATGGTAATAAATGTGCTCTGCACGCTGATGATATCTGAGCTAGTGAATTTATTTTTGTTCTGAAGCAGTAGATTAAAAGGTAGGCATTTATTTTAATTTTTTTTTTACTTGTCAAACATAGACATGCAGATATTGCTGTCAGCGATACGCCCGCCATGTTACCATAGACTCAATTTCGTATAAAATGTTTTGGAACTATTTTAGTATAAAATAAACTTTATTGTACGCAGGTAACATCGCGTTGCCCATATTTAATATAGGTAATATCGAAGCTATTGAAGAACTACTAGTTCTTGATGCAATTTTGTTTAATGATAATTTGAAAACATACTATATTTTTACAGGAGCTTCGAGATGGCTCCAACGGCACTAGTAACTACGAGCTGACCAACTTTATTGTTTCCGACATGGATGATAAAAAGAAGTCATTAGCCATCTTTTTAGACCTGGCAAAGGCTTTTGATACAGTGTCGGTCCCTATTTCTGCTACGAAAGCTTGAAAACCTGGGTATCCGTGGAAATCAGTTGTCACTTTTCAAAAACTACTTAACTGACCGCATGCAATCTGTTAAAATTGAAAACCACCTTAGTGACACTCTTCCTGTAACTTTTGGAGTTCCCCAGGGAAGCATCCTTGGCCCCACACTATTTCTGGTATACATAAACGACATTTGCAACCTCTCTCTCCAAAGTGGACGGATCATTACCTTTGCGGATGACACTGTGATTCTGTTCAGTGCAGACACATGGGAAGGCGTATATAACTATGCTCAAGCCGGGTTTAATACTGTCAATGATTGGCTGAGATCTAATATACTCACCTTAAACTCAGACAAGACCAAGTATATAACCTTTGCTTTACGGAACAGCCCACAGTCCTCTGTTCAACCAATTTCCATTGTTGCTCACACCTGTCCATCCCCTCATAACGGAAATTGTTCTTGCTACAAATTGCAGAAAGTCGACAATATTAAGTACTTGGGGGTCACCTTGGATTCTAACTTAAATTTTGCTGCACATATAAATACTCTCACTAGCAGAATACGGAAATTTATCTTTGTGGTTAAAAATCTTCGGTCTATCCTTAACTCCAAGCAACTTCTATCTGTATATTGTGCTTTGTGCCAATCGCTCCTGACATATTGCATCACTTCATGGGGCGGAACGTTTAAAACTAACCTCTTACCACTTGAAAGGGCTCAACGAGCAGTCCTTAAAGTTGCACTATTCCTTCCGTTCCGTCATCCCACTGTAGAAGTTTACAAGTCCTCTAAAGTTCTCTCAGTTCGGCAGCTTTTTGTACTTCATGTTGTTTTGAAACAACGATCTTTGATTCCTTTTTTAGACCCCAATCATAGTTCTGATTTGAGAAGCAGAAGCAGGAATATATGCAGGCCCAAATCGGTTAAAA
The DNA here is from genome assembly GCA_958295575.1 of Leucania comma. NCBI lineage: Eukaryota > Metazoa > Arthropoda > Insecta > Lepidoptera > Noctuidae > Leucania > Leucania comma. The sequence continues at coordinate 21,202,685 of OY282467.1, read as the reverse complement.
CGAAATTTGCGCGAAACTTTTTTTCTTTTCTTGGCCCATTTCTATACAACAGACTGAATGATTTACTCTCTATTCATACTCTAAACAAAACAACTTTTAAAAGAATAATAACTGACTGGCTTATTACTTTAGATTATACCCAAATTGAAGATCTTTTTAAAACAACATGTTAACATTTCCTTTGGAATACACACACACTTTTCCCCACATCACACACATTCACTCCACATCACTCCCCACACACATTCACATACACTCTCCCTAACAAAATTGTGCATGTATATTAAAAAAAAAAAAAAAAAATATATATTGTTATTATTTTTTATTTCTGTTTTTTTATTTATTTTTTTTATTTATTCTTTATTTTTTAACGAATTGAAATCGATTAATGTAATTAAATAATGCAACAAACTTATTATTTTTAATGTAATTAAATAATGCAATCAACTTATTATTATTAATGTAATTAAATAATGTAAACAACTCATTATTGTTATTAATGTAATTAAACAATGTAATTGACTTATTATTATTAATGAAATTTTTTAATGTGTTAATGTGAATCAAATCGTCTTTAGTAAGTACAACAATGATTAATCTCAAACCCTGTTTTAGGGGGCCTGGTGACCTGACACACAGGTTTTGTAAAAAACTTAGTTCAGGCACCAGTCTTCCACAAATTAATTTTTGTATTTTTGATTGTAGACTGTCTATTTAATTTCTCTGTAATTTGTGGTTAGAAAATAAATAAAATTATTATTATTATTATTATTATTATTATAGTAACGCCATCTATCGGGAATTTTAAGAACGAAATTCAGCCTGCACAGACACGTTACATACGTACGCTGCCGGACGTTTGAAAGAGTTACCTGTCTGGACTGCAAAAGGCAACTGAAGTACACTGTTAGGTGTTAGTAAAAGTTTGACACACCCTCTCGCTCCTGTTAGTGAGAAAAGTCATTCGATGTAAACCGCGTAAAAACAAAAAACATATTTACCTACCATTCACAAAATTATTTTACCATAAATATAAATTGTATTAGATTTTTACATAACTGGTTATTTTAAATGATTAACGTCAGATATTTGTTTCCGTGTGATTCTTTGAAAACGATCCCATACGACTTCACCTTCCACTCATAATTATCTGCATTCATCATCGTCATCATCATTTCAGCCGAAAGACGTCCACGATTGAACATAGGCCTCCCCCAAGCGTCGCCAAAATGACCGGTCCTGTGCATCTCGCATCCATCGGACTCCAGCGACCCTGACCAGGTCATCGGTCTACCTTGTGGGAGGCCTTCCAACGCTGCGTCTTCCAGTACGCGGTCGCCACTCCAGAACCTTTCGCCCCAACGGCTATAGTTTCTACGTGCAATGTTCCCTTCCAATTACCAGTTAAGTTTGGTTATTCTACGTGCTATGTCAGCAACCTTAGTTCTCTTGCTCACGCAAAGAAATTGCATTATTGTACATAATTTAATATATCTCAGCAGAATAAATGAAGATTTACGACAATACTACAAAATTAAAAAATTCAACTCACTCATATTTCTATGTTTTGTTTAAACAAAAACAGTCGTATAATAAAGCTCAGTGCAAGCCGTAATTGTGCGCATTGCGTTCATACGGTACGTAGTATGAGTGACAGTAGCGCGGTCCCACGGGGTCGCGACCATGCATTACACTGATTCGGGTAGTCTGTTTCTGTTCCATGTTGTGTACTAGCAGATATTAAGGATTATTACTGTTTATTGACGTAGAAATGGCATGGATGTGTCGTACAATGCGTTCCAATTAAGAATAGGATCGATTGCCATATTGTGACGTCACGTCATATTGTCAAATCGAAGATATTGGGCAAAATTGAAGGACTCAGAAATGAGTTAAATTGAAGAACTGGATTTTGATTAAACATCTTTCGTTCACAGTTCGTAAAAAAAAAAATATCTTATTATACTCACTCTATTAACTACACGACCCCAAGCGAACACCTGTTGTCTTTCTATTGTGTCTCTAATTACAGTTTTCAAAAGATTAATTCTTCGATTTGACAGTATGACGTGACGTCACAACATGGCAGTCGATCCTATTCTTATTTGGAACGCAATATACGACTGTTTTCTGAAGATTAAATTCTGCAGTATCTTCACGAACCTACAAAAGTTGATGTTTCGGAATCATTTTTCTGATAATAATCTAGTTTTTTTTTTATTAATGTTGTTATTAAAAGCCTATTCACTACAGCTTTGGAAACACCTTAATTACAATTGGGTGGGAAAACCGCGGCAACCAAATTGTTCCAGTATTTCGATGTACGTAATCGTTGTTTGATGTTGACGGTTTCTTTATTGAAGACTTCTAATTGACATAATTATCCAAATTCATGTCCAACAGATAAGTAGCAGTTAGTTAAACTAAATTCTAGATCTGGCTTGTTGCATAATAATTTATTTATTTATTTGGTCTTCACTCGGACCAGTTTTTAATGCTGGCAATTTTTTCTTTATATGAGTCTATGATGCTTGAAATAAAATTATTATTATTATATTATTTATTAAACCGGAAGACGTAGCGTTGGCCTCCTACAAGGTGGACCGATGACCTGGTAAAGGTTGCGGGAATCCGGTGGATGCATGACGCACAGGACCGTTCATTGTGGCGACACTTGGGAGAAGCCTATCTCCAACAGTGGAACTGTGGTCCTCCTAAACTCAAACTCAACGAACAGCTTTGAGTATTTTTTTTTAATTTTTGATGAAATTCCTCGATACTTTCAATTTTTAAATAATAGGTTGCATAACTAAATATTTTTTAAATTAAGTTAGTCAAGTTTTTTTGTACTTATGATGCCTGCTAACAAAATGTAGTGGTCAAAGGCCGAGTTTGAAAGAAGGTCGAGGAACAGGTAGAGTCAGACTGAATCCCAAAGGCAGAGGAACAGGTGTCGTAACTCATTTTGGAAAAGTTTCCAGCAAGAAGACGACATGATATCAAAACCATTTAATATTTAAGAATAGCCACGTAAACTGCAAGCATGCACTTAAAAAATCAGTCAATGTCTTCAAACAATACTTAGATCAAAAAACGAATCACTCAGTACAATCCAACTTCTTACCAATATTATAAACGCGAAAGTTTTTTTTTTATATTTCTTTATATATTTCCACAACTATCACACAACACCGTCTAGTCCTAAGCTAAGCAAAGCTTGTGTTATGGGTACCAGACAGCTGATAAACGTACTTATATATTTCTAAATACATACAATTATAGATAAATAACACCCAGACACAGAACAAATGATCGTGCTCACCAAGTTTGAAAGAAAGAAAGCAGAAAGAAAAATATTTTATTTGGCATAGAAACACACAATGTAGAAACAACTTAAATGGACACCAAATAATAAAAAAATAGATAACTAACGACGTGTGTTTCTCACGGCATATTTGTACACACGGATGTATGAAAGTTTGTTACTCTATCACGCAAAAACTACTGAATTGATTTCGACGAAACTTGGTATACAGGAAGACCATCTCCTGGATTAGCACATAGGGTATTTTTTATTCCGCGATTATGTTATCTTGGGAAAATTTTCTACTATCACGCGGGCAAAGCCACAGGCTGCAGCTAGTATCTCAATAAACAAGCAGTAAAGCACAACATGCGGCTTCTTTGAACAATATAGTGACTGACAACGTAATTCGGTAGAGAGGCGATCAAATGGACACTGTCGTTGGTTTATCCAATTATTTTTGAGTTGAACATTTATTGGTAATGTTGAGAATTGATTGTAGTGTGTATGGGTGTTCTACACTGCTTTGGTATTCATTGTTCGAAAGAGTTACAAATTCCCTGGGACAATGGTACGTGAAGGAACACTGGTGAGTTTTAGTCTCTAAAGGTCTGACTTTCTCTCTCGTCCCAGAGTGGCAAAATAGAATAGAATAAATTTTATTGTATACCAAAATAGTAACAATTTCACTGAAGCTTAAATTTATGGGTATAGTGGTGGTCTTATCGCTGACAGCGATATCTACCAGACCACCTTAGAATGGAATAATATAGCATAGCATAGCATCAGCCTCATAATGTTCCCACTGTTGGGACTCAGTCCTCCCCCAAGCGTCGCTACAACGACTGAACGACTGATCCTGTCTTTCGATTGAAATGATGATGATGATGATGACTAGGCCCAAAAACTTTTCAGGGAAACGGAAACCATCGATTCTAGAAGGAGAAGAACATGAATAACGACAAGACTTTATCCAGCAACAGACGAAGCCTTGCAAAAGATGACGACAATGATAAATCTAAAAAAAAGGATAAGCAAAACCATTCATTTTCCAACCTTCACACTTTTCATTTTTGATTGGCAATTGATTTTAAAATTCTTGAAGTTATAAAAATGTATTTTATGTCGCACTTAATCTTTATATAGAGTATACCCTAAAATACTCGTAAACATAAAAAAACTTCGTTTGAATACATCGTTAAATAAGAATATTCGTAGTAAGTAGGTACTTCTTAAATAATATTAAATCAATACTCCAAACACAGTGAGATTGATACTCGATAAAATAATGTAAGTTCACAACAAAATGACAGTAATAACAACTATCTCGTTTGGAAAACGTATTCTTGTATTTACTTTAAATATAAATAAACAGTATAGCACAGCATAGCATCAGCCTTATAATGTTCCCATTGCTGGGACTCAGACCTCTTTAGGAGAGGGAATGGGCCGTAAACCACAACGCGGGCCCAGTGCGGGTTGATTATAAATTGAATTCCCATAAATAAATAATTATGTAAAAAAAAACTGGTTCTATCTGAAATCGATAATATAGCTTTTATTATTTTTATTTTTTTGGGTTGGGAAATTATCACAAATAACTTCTCCTAGCCTGAGTTGAGCAAGGGAGAGTGTGAGTCATTTTTTACTGATTATAATCCACTTTTTTATGGTGGGGAAAATCATCCAATGACATATCCCGCCTTTCTGCTCCTTCAGAAGCGCTTTAAGCCACGATGATGACCTCAAACAATCAGGCAGACAGGTATCTCTTACATCAGAGTGTAACTGTAGTCCATAAGAAATTACGTCTTGTTTGTTTTTTTACACAGACCCGTTACTTTTGATATCTCCTACTATTTTGGCTACAAGGTGCGTAAAGACATTCTTTTTTTTATTTTTATTTTTAAATGTCGTTGCATATGCATATGACATCGGAGCCTTTTTGTTCTTTTTTATTTTCTCTAAAGTTGTTATTTAGTTTAGTTATTTGTTTTTGTTTGTCCAAAGCGAGTCTCAAACTAGTGCATTTTTTTTAGAAAATTTACGTTTTGAGGCAATCAATCATTGTTCGTAAAACTTTTTCGTTTTTTGCTTCTTGCTAAAGTATGAGTTACGCCTTTTGTAGTTGAAATGCATGTACCAAGCATGTTACAGCTTTATATATATACTTAAAGATATGTATAGAGAGGCATATAATTTTCACCATGAGATCATTTACCGTATCAAACACTATTTTCTTTTTAGATCGAGTCGCCATTAGCAACGCATTAACAGTTTTTGCTATGGTGTACAATAACAGTAGCCGATACCAGTCAGCAGTTCAGTTAGCAGCAAACATAACTGCTCCAGAAAAGTCAATCACTCTTAGAAGCTCTTAATCCACTGAATTCTTCAATCTACAGACAATTCCGAGGAATTCCGAAGGCAAGCTTTATTTTCTTTTCATTATAGCAAATAGATTTGAACTTGGAATATCTTCCCCCTCTCTTCGACATCGCAACAGCCTAGCTCAACAAATCCGCAATATGTCTGCCACGTCAGTTCAATCATGTAATGGAACGAACGGGACGCCCACTGTGGATTCAATCAATGAAACATTCATAGCGAGAGCTAAAAACTTATATAAAACATTTTTGTATCAATGCCGCTGATATTTACTCTGACTTTTATACTTTACAAATGTTGGTTTTTAATGCTAAGCTTGAATAGGAGCTTTGCGGGATTAATAGGGTTGGGTTGATCTAAATATAACATAGAAATACGACTGTGCTTCACTGATAGGTACATGATGGAAATCCTATCCATATGCACAAAATGTTCTGGGACCACATTCATTGTGCGTACATCTTTGAAGTAGATTTCTGTGTCGGAGTCTATCTTTCTTAACAGCTAGAACCTGGAGGTCTCAAATTAATAGTGAAATAACCTAACTTCTCAGAAAACCTACTACAACATCGACTTCATCAGGTGAGATAGTGGTCAAACGCAAGTTTACAAAAAACCGTTAACATCTGATTTTTCAGTCACTTACTATATTCCGCATTGTTTATTCTCCGCTCCATTTAAAGCATGATTTTTTTATTTGACATAAACTAGTGCTTGACTGCCACTTTCCGCAATATCACTTTTCATCCTAACCCAAACAAAAGATTTTGATACACATTTCACTAATAGAAATAGCAGTAATCGAAGAAGGTTTTTTCATATAATTTGCATCTATTATAAATCGGAGACTCGGGGCAGATCACTTGTTTGCTATTGAAAGACAATCGAATACTCCCATCGCTACTAAGAACAAATAAAACCACTTTTACTTACCTCGACGCCCACAAAAAAGAAATGAGTTGACTATTTTACTGGTTGAGAGGTACCTACTCTTATATTTTTAGAATTATCTTTCAATAACATTAAATTCCATTACCGCATATTATAAAAAGCTACGAGTAGTAAAGAATCTTACACCTACGAAGAAAACTCAGAAATTGATAAAATAAATTAAGTAGTTGGCGTTTTTCTCGATCTTTTCGAAGTCAAAACAAATTATTCGATTCTTTTGTAATATAAATAAGATGGAGTTTCGGGTTTCATATCCGAAACTATGGCAGAAAATAGAGACCATTACCTCACCTGATGGTTTTTTTCAACAAAAATACAGGCAAATCCCGCCCTTGGGCGGAGCGGGAGATAGTGTTAGACTCTTACCGACTAAAAACCTTCCCTGTTGCCTTGGTTCCAGGTCCCTGGTATGCATTTTCATACCTCCCCAGAGCCCCAGATCTCCTCAGAGCTGTTGGTAATTGATTATATGTCGACCATATCATAAGTCAGGCAACCAAAATTTTATGCCTGGTTTAAAATTATACAAAAGATATCCCGAGAACCACCAGCGGCAGGTTACACATAGTAGACCCAACGCCTATCTAGTCTGAGGACCTTCCCTTGTAAATGTAATTTTATGGCTTTACACTCTGTTTTGCGTGCCTCTAAACTTTTTTTTTTTTTTTTTTTTTTTTTTTTTTTTTTTTTTTTTTTTGCCTCTAAACTGGTGATCCTCGACAGTAAGCGACAGAATAGCCTGGTTCACCCTTGTTTGATAGAACAACGTTTGATATAATATTACTAAATCGAATTTTAGTTGCAATAAAGTCATTTCGAAGAATTATTCATTTGACCGAATAATTCATTGGTAAATTTTTATTTAGCGTAATTATTTATTTGAACTAATTTCATTTGAACTAATTTCATTTCGCCGAATAAAAGCATAACTTTTTTAAGCATAATATCCTAAAGCACAAATTTATTTACGCATAATGATAATAAAACATATTTTTATAGGTATAACAATGAAATAATTATTGCTTGCTTCATCCTAGCATCAAGCAAGCAAGCATACAGCATGCAAGCAAGCATGCAAGCAGGCATGCAGCAAACAAGCAAGCATGCAGCATGCAAGCAGGCATGCAGCAAACAAGCAAGCATGCAGCATGCAAGCAGGCATGCAGCAAACAAGCAAGCATGCAGCATGCACGCAAGCATGCAGCATGCAAGCAAGCATGCAGCATGCAGCATTCAAGCAAGCATGCAACATGCAGCAGGCAGGGTTTCTGTCACGGCTCCGGCGCTGCGGGTCTCCGGCGGTCCCGCGCGTGCTAATCGTCGCAGACGGCTTTCGCTCACCACCGCAGCTTCGGCTTGTTGGCCGGCTTCGCCGGCCAGCCTCAGCCGCGGCGGCTCGCTCGCAGCCGCCTGCTCCTCAGCCCGCGGGCCGCCTCGCCCCTACGCGCCTACGCGAATTTAAATTACACTCTAGGGGTACGACAAACAAGACTACGTGGAGTCGGTTTTGCAGCAATTCGGTTCTGTCACTAACTTTTGTTGCACAGCATATTAAATTGTTAACCAACAATATTATTTAATTATTGCAGAAACCTACCTACCTATACCTTTTGATCATTAGCGCAAATGTTGTTATAGCAAATAAATATTCGATGAACTGAAAATTCTGTCAAACGATATTATACAAAGTGATGATTTTCTTTAAAGTTGTTCGATTTAGTAATATTATATCAAACGTTGTTCTATCAAACAAGGGTGAACCGAATAGCCTTCGTGCAACTATGAAGTTTATCGTGACGTCATCTTCACTTCCTCAAGCTTTCCAAAAGTAAGAACGACAAATAATATTTGCCACTGAGCGGAAGGATGATGAGAATCTGGATGGGTAATCTTCTGTGAACCCTAATTATTTTCAAGCAAAAGAAAAAAAAATGATAGTATCAATAGAACGTACAACAGCGCCACATCTTTCTGTATCGACAAAAATTACAAACGTTATCGCAAATCAGTGTAGCGAAGATCATCATCATCATCATCATCATTTCAGCCCAAAAACGTCCACTGTTGGATATAGGCCATCCCCCAAATGTCGACACAATGAACGGTCCTGTGCGTCTCGCATCCTTCGGATTCCCGCGGCCTTTACGAGGCCATCTGCCACCTTATAGGATGCCTTCCAGCGCTGCGTCTTCCGCCTCTCTTCCGTCTGCGTAGCAAACATCGTGTTCACAGAAAAAAATAAATTTAGAATTCTTCTTTTTCTCTTCTTCTTTTCGAGTCGATGGCAAACTCGTTAAACTGTTGGGGACCAGTAGGTAGCTTCGTTGACTGCAGCATCGGTGGCACTCATTAAATCCTCTATAGTGCAGGTGAGGTGGGGGTGAGGTAGATTTAGAATTTAAAACTGAGTTTAGCCGTGGAAGCTTACGAAACTGATGATGTTAAAACCGTTGTTAAAAACCCTCTACATATCCGTCGAAATTATTTACTAACAAAACATGATTTGGACGAAAATAACCAAGCCGCAACCCAAAAACGCTGCCGTCTCTTGTCGTCGTCAAACGTTACACAATCTCAGATTATAAAAGCGTGAACTCTCTGTTTTCTAGATGTAGATGACATTCGTAAAGTTTTTTCATTTACAGAAAAAGAGCAGACTGGCCTGCTGGTGTTGGTTTAGTGGTTAGAGACCCTGACTGCTATACCATAAGTATGTTTGTGTGAAGAGCATAAAAGACAGAACAATAATCGTGCTCATCACACAAACATGTTTTGTCTTGGGTAGGAATCGAATCCAGGACTTACGTCATAACAGCCAGGGCTACTAATCACTAAATCAACAGGCCAGTCAATTGATCGTTTAGGTACTGCAGGCATTATTATTAATTCATAGTGACGTTGATTGTTTTTAATTTACTTGTTTGAAAACGGATTTAAAGACAAGAAAACATATCAAATTGTAAAAATATGATATAAGTATAATCATCTTTAAAATTTTCCCACTGTTGTCAGTGGACTGGATATCTCATCTTTAGGAGAGAGAATGATCACCGGCCACCAGTACATGGTGGACATCCCACCTATACGCACAAAGCGTTTTGGGAACACTTTTATTATGCGTACAGCTAAGGAGTGGAATTCCCTGCCGGAGTCTGTGTTTCCTGATGGCTACAACCCGGGAATCTTTAAGTCAAGAGTGAATAGGTTTCTTCTAGGTAAGCGCATTCCATCGTCGACCGTATCGTCGCTTTCCATCAGGTGAGATAGCGGTCAAACCAATCAATAATTAAAAAAAAAAATGGTCCGTAATCCACCACACGGGTTTTTTTTTATTATGGATAGGCTCGCTTTTGACCACTATCTCACCTGATAGTAAGCGCCGACGAAGGAGCACGCTTGCTTAGAAGTAACCTATTTACTTTAGTTGAATTGATTGGATCAACAACACATGCCTGATTCTGGTTTCCATCACAATTCTGAGAACAGTGGTGATGAAATAAATTACATCAAGCAATGCGCCTTCAAAGCTTTGGATACAAAACCTACAAATCGTAAGTTGAGGTCGTTTACCACTAGGCCAGCACTGCAATCAAATATAGGTACATAGTACAGTAATAATATATGGTATATATAGGCAGCTAAGCGCTCCTGAGCTTGTCATCCATCACGATCGTTTGCATGTGCGTTGTGACAAATGCCTTCCTAATCTGTTTCTGTAAGCGGCTGATATTACAGGTAAATATGTACGCTTATTTTATTAATATTCTGGTTTTAGTATAACGGCGGTAGTTTCATGGCGCCGATGGTGCAGTGGTTGAGCTGAATTGGCTGCTATGCTGCGTGTTGAGGGTTCGATTCTCAGACGAAACACGAATCACGATTCTGATAATTGATCCAAGTCTCTTAGTTATGTGAATTTTAAATTTAATGTGGATGAATCTTAATTCGTAGTGAGTTTTTTTTTTTATGGTAGGTAAAATCATCCAATGACAAATCCCGCCCTTGGGCGGAGCGGGAAGTAGTGTCAGACTCTTACTGACTAAAAACCTACTCCGTTCCTTCGTAGCCTATCGTGCCGGGGCCGGGTATTCCTTTCGGAAATTAACCCATGAACCCAGTAGGCTTCGACCCTGCCTGCCTGCAGCTAGCAGGCTGGGCCTCTTGGGTGTGCTGACAGCTCCTTGAGGCGCGCGGGAACAGAACGCGCCGTCGACGACTTGGGCTCGGTTCGGTCGGTTACCGGACGATCGGACAGCGTGCTACCCATTGCACACCGTCCGCAAGCCCGCGCCTACGGTGGCCGGAAATCGGGATCGGAATCCCGACGGCGGCTGAGGCGAGCACCCCGTTGCCTCTGCCTGATGCGGTCGGCCTCCTCCTTTGCTAGCATTACTGCTTCGCAGAAGGAGGCGACCGCCTGCCATCCCTCCTCAGTACGGACCATGGCCTGAACCAAGGCCCGGCAAGAGAGATCGCTGCCGCCGATCGCCCCCACGAGGACGCGGCGATGCTCCACCCAGGCGGGGCACACCTCTACAGTGTGCTCCACCGTGTCCTCCGGGTGTTCCGCACAGTGGTGACACCCGGGCGAATCCTCCGCACGAATCCGGAACAGGAACTTAGCGAACTTGCCGTGTTCCGTAAGGACCTGCGTCGTGCGGAAGTTAATTCGTAGTGAGTTTGGAATTTTAAAGCCAAAGAGTTGAAATTATGTCGCTTTTTAGGGTTCTGGTTCCTTTTGAGGCATCAAAAGGAAAAAACAGAACCCTTATAGGATGCGGCATGGTGGACAGAGTTTCGGCGGGATCTAATGGTGCAATGGCGTCAGCGATTATCGCAACCTAGTGCTGGACCTCACGGCGTCCTCACCTACTGCATGACGTAGGTCCTTACCGAACATGGTAAGCTCGGTAAATACCTGTACTGGAGTCGTACGGAGGAGACGCACGGGTGTCGCCACTGTTTGGACCTCCCGGAGGACACAGTGGAGCACACGGTAGAGGTGTGATTCGCTAAGGCAGAGCATCGCTGTGTCCTCATGGGGGCGATCGGTGGCGGCGATCTCTCACGGCTTTGGTACCGGTGGGCAATCGCCATATGCCTGGTGGTCTGATGATGAAACAATCTAGGCGAAATTAGGCTATGCAATTCCGACGCACACTCCCCGAAATGCAATCGGTAGAAAACCGACAGGCTAGCAACTCGGCGTCGATGCTAAGACTTACATTTCTATTTCAATTCGGGTCACCTTCAAGTCTAATTGAATATAGCTAAATACTAGTCTTAGTACAAAGATTTCAAAACACAATAGCCTTTTTTACCCGACTGCGTGACAGGAAAGTCTGCGTTATGTTTTTTTTTCCTTTACGAAATGACCATCGTATTGTGTAACATCTGATCTTGTAAATACGAAGTCTATTTTCTTTTCATAGCCAGCCAGATCAATATGAGGCATAACTTGTGGCATATTCCAGGCATGGATGTCAAGTTTGCGCAAAGTTTGAGTTCAAAGGTCAAAGGAATCGTTTCTCGTCTATATCTTCCTATTTATTAAGACGGTTGAGCATTTTTGTGGTCCTACGTGCCAGAGTAGGACGTCATTCTGGAAGTGAGAACGGAAAATGTGGTCCTTATTTTCTAAGACATAAGATATTGTGCTGAAGATATATAGCTGTGAATTCTTTCGTTGTACGTAGCACTGAAAATCTGCGGCTAAATATTTTAAGTCTTGCTTTTTGGAAGAAATTAGCAGAAAAAGTAGTCCTTGTTTTCAAAGAATGTTTTGAGCTCAAGAATTTGCTTAATATTACTGAGTTTTTGGGGCAGCATATTCTACAGCTGTAGGTGTAATGAAAAATGACTTTGCTTTTTTAAATTACTAATTTCTCATCTTAAGTCACGGCAATTCTTAACCAAAAAGAGCACTAATTTAATAAACTCAATATTGCTTTTCGTATATATAAATCATGTTGGCCATTTCTTAAGGTGACGTATGAGCTCATCTTCATCCTCAGTTCTATACGCTCAGTTTATTGGCAGCAAGTCAAGTACAGTCCCATGCGCAAGTATTTAAAAAAATAAAATATGTGACGAAAGTTCAAGGCCGACAAACCTGAAATGTTAGGAATGGTCATTAGTTTTTCTGACTTATGTTTTCTTGTTTTGCAGTTGGAATAAAGGGTTGACAATTTCTACAGATGATACTCTCAAATGCTTAGAAATTATAACGCTTAGGACTTCAATTATTTGGCCTCAATTTCATCTGTCATACTAACAAGCGATAATTTGTTTTGATTTATATGTGTCTGTATATTTGTTACAATTTTACGCTCAAATACCTCAACGAATTTGAATGAAATCTTGTACTAGGATGGCTTATATCCTGGGTTAACACCACAAACTGTAATTTATAAAGATGAAAAGTATTATTTCAAGCAGGCGAAGCCGCGGGCGCCATTTTGTGCAAATAAAAATAAGTATATTGAAAAAGGCAAAGTACTAATCAACTGTGAGTGATTGTACTTTCAAGCAACACAGACAAGTATTGGATATTCGGCTATACCTGTCTTTTTCTATCAATGTGGTAACGAGTGAGATGGCGAATCTTTAAAATGTATTCGGTTTGATCTGAGTAAGTAGGTATCTAAATTATTTCTAGACAGGATACAGGGTCGGTCGGGCGTTTGAAGTCTGTTTTATTTCTGTATTTATGTTGTTATATAAATAATTTTATTAATAATACGTGTTTCTACTTTAAAATAGAAAATGAAGCGGGTCAGAAAAATATAAAACGTGAGAAAAGATCTTGAAAGCTGCAGAGAATTCGGATTCATTTTTCGGATACATTTTTATGTCTTAGCTAGAAAAAGATCTTATATGATTGTTTAAGATCCTTTTCTACTGATTATACTTTCTTATTTCTTAATAATTGAACGTAAACAACTCAGTTACCAAACTAAAATGGAATTGTGCAGGCCACATCAGCTGTCGAAAGTCGTAAAAAAAATGGGCGAAGGCAACCACTGTCTGGATTCGGAACAGCAGGAGCTGACTATTATGTGACGGGCTCAAAAGGAGATGACGTGAGCTGTGTTCCTACCTAAAGAATTGTCCAGAAGCAGCTAAGGACAGAAAAGAGTGGATGGATGAAAATTAAAATAATAAAAGTGATATAATATGCCAGGCCTAATTTCTCCAGTAGTCTCCTTAGAAGACCCAAGGCTAAACAAAACTAAAGTGGACTCAAACTGTTACCCTGAAATATACTTCGCTCGATCCTTGTCATCATCATCATCAGCCTTTTAATGTTCCCACTGCTGGGACACAGGCCTCCTCTCTAGGAGAAGGAATCGAGAGGGAGTTGGTTTCGCAATTTCTCTGGATATGTTGACATTCTGGATAGCGAAGGTCTGAGCTCTAGTGTCTCATACATGACATCAGGAAGATGTGTAAAGTTGCATCAATTTTATATAATTTTAGCACCCTTTTGAGCCATGTATGAGGTACGAAGTCATAGGCCTCCTTATAAATGCTTGAAAAACAAAATCTTAATTGGCCTTACAACCTAGAACTTATATCAACTAGCAATTTTCTCCATTACTTCTCCGAATTTCTTTTCTCATCTAAGTTAGAAAGAGTAAATCTGTCTCATTCACAAAATTGCCATCATACGGAACAATTGTTTGCCCACAAAAGATAGATTGTTGAGATATGCGGGTAGTACAATTTTCCTTTTGACGCACACGACAGTACCTAATTCAAGTTTTCTGCCTTATATCTTATGTGGATGTTTGCCAATGAAAGTTAGGTAGACAACCTTCGTTTTGTTTATGTTACTTTGGACTACCGGGATTGGTAAACAGCTTTATGTTGGTTGAGTAATTTTGGGGGTAGGTAGAGACGGAATTGCAAATATAGTTTTGCCCCTCATTTATTATAGTCGATCAAGAAGCAGAATTATTACATGTTTTTTTTTATGTTAGGTAAAATCATCCAATGACAAATCCCGCCCTTGGGCGGAGCGGGAAGTAGTGTCAGACTCTTACTGACTAAAAACCTACACTGTTCCTTCGTTACCTATCGTGCCAAGGCCGGGTATTCCTTTCGGAAGCTGACCCATGACCCCAGCAGGCTTCGACCCTGCCTGCCTGCAGCTATCAGGCTGAGCCTCTATGGTTTTCTGACAGCTCCTTGAGGCGCGTGGGAACAGTGCGCGCCGTCGACGACTTGGGCTCGGTCCGGTCAATCACCGGACGATCGGTCAGCGTGCTACCCATTGCACGCCATCCGCAAGCCCGCGCCTACAGTAGCTTTATGTTGGTTGAGTAATTTTGGGGGGTAGGTAGAAACGGAATTGCAAATATAGTTTTGCCCCTCATTTATTATAGTTGATCAAGAAAAAAAAAAATTACATGTTGGTATTTCGAGAATCAAGCCTGTTGTCGATGTATTTACATTTATTCGCAAACCTGTGAGACTTTTTATCACTGACCGACTACTAGCTATATACCCTCTAAACTTTTGTACATTCATTATTATTTTTCCTAATTATCTCCCAAGCGACAACGTAACAAAATGTATGAGTCTTCAATTTAAAAGTTTTGCATAACTAAGCGCCATCTGTCATGCGAAGTTAGAACTACAGTTTGATTTCAGTTTGTAAATAAATGTATTTTCAGGTAATTCTGATATTCTTGGTTTTTTTTGAACAATTTTTTTTATTCTCGGTAGGCCAGCGTTTCACCACTATCTCACCTGATGGTAAACAATGATGTGGTCCACAATAAAATACTTTTGCCTAGAAATAACCTGCTCACTCTTGACTCAAATACCCCTAGGTTGTAGCTATCAGGAAACACAGACTCCGGCAGGGAATTCCACTCCTTAGCTGTACACATAATGAATATGTTCCCAAAACGCTTTGTACGTACCTATGGGATTTTTTTTTATTTTATTTTTTGTCGTAGGTAAAATCATCCAATGACAAATCCCGCCCTTGGGAGGGGCGGGAAATAGTGTCCGACTTTTACTGACTAAAAACCTACCCTTCCATTCATTGCCTTTGTCCCGGGGCCCGTGGTGACATTCTCAAATAACCTTTGGCCCCAGTAGGCTTCGGCCCTGCTGGACCCCTACAGTTTGCTGACAACTCCTTGAGGCGCGCGGGAACAGTGCGCGCCGTAGACGACCTGAGCTCGGACCGGTCTGTTACCGGACAGACGGACAGCGAGCTACCCATTGCCCACCGTCCGCGAGTCCGCGCCTACGGTGGCCGGAAATCGGGATCGGAATCCCGGCGGCGGCGGCGGCGTGTGCGCATTTGCCTAATGCGGTCGGCCTCCTCCTTTGCTAGCATTACTGCTTCGCAAAAGGAGGCGACCGCCTGCCACTCCTCCTCGCTCCGGAGCATGGCTTGAACCAAGCCCCGGCGCGAGAGATCGCCGCCGATCGCCCCCACGAGGACACGGCGATGCTCTTCCCAAGCGGGGCACACCTCGACTGTGTGCTCCACCGTGTCCACCGGACGTACCTATGGGTGAGATGTCCACCATGTACCGATGGCGCAAAGCCGTACGTCTAGTGGTCCGATAATGGAACTGACTTGGTGGAATTCAATTGAGTACTTAATTCCTACGCCTACCTTACCTATATTAAAAATGTATCATAACTAGATTACATAGTTTATGTAATCTGTATTAAAGATACTAGTTCCATGCACCACAGGGTTACATTGTATCCTATTAATTAATTTGTATCAAGTGCTTAAACATTAAAATACGAATTCAATTTTGATATAAACTTAAAGCTAGGAATTTAATGATAATTTATAAAGTAAATATTTGTCATACCCCAAGAATATACCTAATACTAAGAACTAGGATTATCTTTATTTATTTTTTTACAGTGTCAATAGAACAAAAGCTTGTCATTTATGCTGTGCGATCATCATGACAAGCCGAGAAGCAAACCAAAGGTTGATTTGATAGAAACCAGTCATAAAAAAAACATTTGTGTTAATTTAATAATGGTTAGCAGAAGTGACAATTGTTATTTTATTTTTTTATTTAATAGAAATATTATTATGTTTAGAATGAGACCAGTACCTCTACCATGAGTTTTAAGCAATAGTATTCGTCGCTACTCGATATCGACGCCGTAAATATTTTGTATGGCAAATTTTGCAGCGCCTCTAGCGGTCACTTGCAGAACCAAAATTTGCCATACAAAATATTTACGGCGTTGATATCGAGTAGCGACGAATACTATTGCTTAAAACTCATGGTAGAGGTACGGGTTTCAAGTTCCTTTTCGAAATCGATTTAAAAAATTCCACAAATACCTAAGTCGAATTTCATTCCTAAAACACCTCAGCCCTTTTCACTGTCACGAAGAACCACGTTTCACGCCCCAATAATTTTTACCCAAAAAAACCAAACATTTGGGGCAAACCACACATGTATTTATGATAAATAATTAACTCACAAGCAGCACCGTTATAGGGTTTAATTAATCCCGGACAACGGGAATGTGTCCCGGTCGAATTTATTGCTATAATTTACGACAGACTGAGAAAAAAGGGAATACAAATACTGGGTAATGCGTACTGTATTAGACGTTTAGGTAAAGAAATTAGTGGGACTGTAGTTGTTCAACTTAGAGTAGTTTCACACACTGCCAGGCCTGCGAGGATGTAAAAGAAAGAGTTACCATAGCTCAGGAACGATTTATCATTGGAAGATTTTACCTACCATAAAAAAAGAAATCTGAAGAAATAGAGATGGGTTTTAGTCAGTAAAAGTTTCCCTCCCTCTCCTTCCACCCCTGGGTGGAGTGACTACTCTATTCATAGTGGTAAAATCATCCAATGAAAAAGAGTAGTTTCACACGCTGACTGTTAGCAGCGGCATAAACTGCTACACAATAGTAGGGATAAAGCAAGCAAGGTTAAGGTGGAAGGTTAGCGACTGTATCGACTTTGAGTCGCTGCAAAAATTCACTGCGTTTAGTTACCCTTATAAATCTTGAATGCGATACCACGTAACCACACGACGTTTTAATGTGATACAAATTACTTTGCGACAACATGGCGACGGCGAAGTGCTAGTAACTTCTAAATGTTGATGTAAAAGTATTTACAAAAACTTTAATTTTTTGGTAAGCTGAAAATGATAATTAAATTTATTATTAAAACTGTTATGCTGTATTCATTTATTTTATACTAGTGTAATTGTTAGTTGAATAGTTAGAAGGCAATGCCATAAAATAGACATATATAGGCTTTTTTAACTGCATGTGAAAATCGCCTTTAATTTCAAAGCCACAAGAAGTTAATTTCCCTATTAACGTCAGATAAGAGGTATTGGCGTTTTACCGTCGATACGATTAATAAAACAAGGAAAGTAAAATTAAAAGGACCGACTGTCTCGATGGAGTCGCAACAAAAAGTCGCCGTGTGAAGTTGCCTTTACAAATATTGAATGCCCACGTAATTTTATACAGGAAAACAAAATGCGAAAAATATATTGAGGTGTAATTGGTTCTCCTTTATTTTTGTTTACAAACAAACAGCTCAGTAAGAATTAGTCCTCAAATTTATTTATGCTTAAATTCTTTTACTTTTTTTAAATATGTAATAAGAATTAATTGCCTTACATGAAATAAGTTCTCTAACTCTGTCCAGCATTATTAACTCTACTGAAACACAAATAGAGTTGTACATACTCATTGAACATTACTTAAGAAGTCGTAGAAACGTTAACACGAAGCTCCGAAAGCTGATACGAGGGCTAAACAATAGGATATACTTTAGAAGGGTACCACAAATTCGATGAAAATATTTAATTAAAAATATGCCAAGATTCATTATTTCTTACAAAGTCATGATCATATTAAAATCTTATGTTTTAATTAATATAATATAATAATATATTATTCCACAACTATCACACAACGCCGTCTAGTCCCAAGCTAAGCAGAGCTTGTGTTAATGGGTACTAGACAACTGATAAAAATACTTATATATTTCTGAATACATACATATTATAGATAAATTATTACACCCAGACACAGAACAAATGATCGTGCTCATCACACAAACATTTGTCCTGGGTGGGAATCGGACCCACGACCTCCTGCATAGCAGTCAGGGCCACTGACTACTAGACCAAGAGGCCAGTCTATTAGTTCATAGTTCAGAACTATTAGTTCATAGAAGAAATAATTGATATTCATATGTACAAACATAATAATATGAGTATGTATCAATTTCTAGGGTGGAATATGTCCAATTAAACAATTATGTTTCGATCGTTAATTTATCGAGGATCCGGGGACTTAGCATCACACGTTAAAGTCAGTCACGCGAGCTAGAAAGGGTGATAGAGTTAGACACTCTATACACCGATAAATTTTGGTCGTTTTAATCCCGTGGAGGGTCGATTCGCTACATGAAATACGAATTAATTTAAGTAACTAACTTTAATTTATGAAACTCGAATTAATTTACGCATGTACGAAATTAATTTCTTTAAGTAAACGTCAGCTGAGCGAGCTCAATGAACTGTAGATGGTTAGTACGCAACGACCTACAACTACCTATAAGGTCATTGACTCGTTTAGTGTTTCATGAACCGAATCGGCTCTCCTAGGGATTAAAACGACCAAAAAACGACACCGTTTTTGAGATGTGATGCTGGATGTATATGCTGTATACACATACAGCATATACATCCAGCATCACATCTCAAATTAATTTAACACCAACTAAACTCCAATACTCAGAGACAAAGAGAGTGTTATTAAACATACAAATTCGCATACCAAGCGCGAATCGACCGTAAACATTTAAACCAAAACCATGTGGAAATGAACCGAGGTTAAAATCGTAACAGGGCGTAAATCAAACGCACTGCACATGTCCGTTCCCATGATTCATTGCACTACAAATTTAACAGCCTTATTACAAGGCAACAGAGTGCAAATTAATGGAGGACTGCGTTTGCTGTAGGCGTGTAAGGACTTATTAAGATCACTTTGCATGCATCATGCCAATTGAGTGCGGGATACATGTGTTTCTGATTTCTTTTTTTTTGTTTAAGATGATACTTTCGGTTAAGATGAATAAGTAGTTTATTTTGTTACTTTTCAAAGTTATGAGCGTATTGGGAATGGGTTGAATTAACATGATAGTGAAATTTTAAATCCTTACGTATATATTATATTCAGCTTTATAATGTTCCCACTGCTGGACCTCTTTTTTTTAAGTGAGAATATCACCTAATGACATATTTCACTCCTGAGCGTGGTGGGAGGGTGTGTCAGACTTTTACTGACTAAAAACTCACTCCTGTTCTTTCCTTGTCTTCTTTTTTCCAATTTAGTACAAACTGTGGCCCCAGCAGGTTTCGATCTTGCGGTTTGCTGATCTCTCTTTTTGGGCGCATCAAACAATACGCGTCGTCGACGACTTAAGCTCGGTCCGGACGATCGGACGGCGAGCTACTCATTGCTCGCCGTCCGCAAGCCCGCGCCTACGGTGGCCGAAAATTGGCATCGGAATCCCGGCGGCGGCTATGGCATGAGAGCCGTTGCCTGATGCGATCGGTCTCCTCCTTTGCTAGCATTACTGCTTCGCAGAAGGAGGCGACCGCCTGCCACTCCTCCTCGCTCCGGACCATGGCCTGTACCAAGGCTATCTTTTTAAAATTTGCTAATGAGAAACGGATCATCAAAAAATATGAGCACTACGTGAGTAATCTGCTGTAAGAAAAGCTAATATTAGAATATAGTTGAATGCAAATAATTACATTACTAAAGACGTAACTCGACCGTGTCAGACTCAATTCATTTTCTGATAGACAACATAGTCTGTGTCTGAAGAACAGCCAAAGAATAAACTATAATATTCAATTCAATAGCCTACAAGCACGCTCTTATAAAACGTCAAAACCTAGTGCACGATTCCAAATGGTCGTTTCCCAGAAAAACCGCAAAAAAAAAGAACTTCAAAGTCACTGTTAAAAAATATTTTATAATATTTCTATAACATTATATGTTATAAATGAATAGAGTTGACAGAAAAATGTAGACAAGTCAATACAAAACAAATAAGTACAACAAAACAGTGATAAAAAATGTATGGAGATATATCAGTAATAGGTCTACTTACTGACTGTTCTCTAAACACAATTGGAGAGAAACAAAATATTTTCACTTGATTATAAGGCTTTCTTGTCACCATTAAACGACATCTCCCCTCGGTTGACTTCCAAGTAGCGCGGGAATGTGACCAGCTGACACTTTATGCTCTTTTCTTCTCGAGATGACAACCGAATTTAAGATAAAAACGTCGCTATGTTATCTTTCTTTCTTAGATCATCATTATTCAAGATGACATTAGTAGGTTAGCATAAAAATGCTTGCTTTTTTTTTTTAATTTGTTTTTATAATATTGTATTAATTTTTATTTATGGTAGTATCTCCGTAAACTACGATAGTATTTAAAGGCAGTTTTTAAACTACTCTAGTAGTTTTACTAAATCCTATAAGGTTAAAAAAAACTTACCTATCGTGAAAACTATTCACACTATATTCACAACCTTAAACTGTTATCCAAAACTAGAAAGCAGTTCTAATTCATCCAGCGTTTAAAACTACTATTGTCTAACTTCCAAGATTCTTTACGAAAATTAAAGTTATTCACAACACTTCGCGGTATAAGTTAGGGCGGGAGGTTGTGTGGAGGCTTCGCACAGCCGCCCAGCGCCACGACAGCCGGCAAACTGCCGCCCGCCCTAGCCGCCCTGAATGTTTTCGCAACAACTGAAAATTTTATTCAGAGAGTGAACATTATCTTCAAGTTTTTTAAAAGTTTGTAAGTACTGTAAATGCAAACGCGTAGCTGTATTTTTTAGTTACAAAGATAAAAGGTAAAGCTTAACAATATAGTTCAATATCTGCCTGCTATGGTCTTCCCGTCCGATTATAACTTAATCTTCAAGGCTAGAAGTGCTTTTAATAAACTAGTGCGTCTCACCATCAAAGATCAGTCAAGCACTAGTTTATATCAATAAAAAACGTATTTGTTCGATCGCTTATGAACAGTTGAACATCGATTTACACAACTCGGTTTATAGTCTCATGAATGCAATTTGAATCGTTGCGTTGGCTTCGATAGGAGACTATATATTTTTAGGCATAGTTGTCGTTCTTTTCCATTGCTTTTGCAAACGTACTATATAAGCCATTTTTACCCGACTGCGCCAGAAGGAGGGTTATGTTTTAAATCAGCCGTCTAGTCAGTAGATTAGAGTAATCTGCAATGTAATATTATAGGTATGTGCTCTCAATTCACTAAGCTTCCATTTCTAGAATGGGTCCCGACTGCTACAATTTATCTTGTATTTAAAATATTATACATATAGTTAAGTGCAATCGGGCAAGCCTCTCAGTTTTACATTATAGGCTCACGGTTACTCTTTTGAACAATCTCCCAAAAACTTGATTTCCTCTAGCGCGTGGCCCGCTGAAATCAGGCCCGTTTCCTAATTTCGATAACGCGATTTTGCTCGCACGACAGAGCCGGCTCTTATCTCTGTCCTTGTCTATCAATAACTGTAGTTTTAATGTCACTGATCGTACATGTTTGAGTTGCGTGTCCAGGTTTTCTGTTAGCAATGTTTGCGCGTCACGTATCTTCTCTTATAATCAATGCATAGCAAACACTTTTATTTTTTTCCCATCGATTTTCCAGCAGCCGATAAAAGTCACTAGCTCCACCCAGAATGGGAAGACTTTTGAAAGGGAAACTTGTGATCCTAGAACGCAAACGGCAACTGAAGGAACATAGGAGTGAGTTCAAATCAGTAAAAGTCTGACACGTCCTCCCACTCCGCCCAAGAACGGGAGAAGCCATTAGATGATTTCCCACCTTAAAAAAAAACCAGATCGGAAAAGTTATTTCATATTTTCAAAACCCGAATAAAAAGAATCTGACTGGTTTGCGCAATGTCTTAATGATAAATTATACTAGTATGACGGCAGGTTTATCGTCAATAAGAATGGCTAGCACACCTCAGCAGTCACTGATAAAAAAGATTCCCTATCTACGGCCACCCATCAAAGTGACGCAACCTACAATCACAATAAAGAAAAGAAAAATAAATGGTAATTAATTTATTGGCGCGATCGCGTCAAAACAATGCCTTATCTATGAAAAAAGGCTCTGTTTTAACGCTTTAAGTTCGCGTGCCAGTAGCTCCCTCTATCCATCACTCAGATAACATGAACAAATACTTGGTGGAATTAGCATAAACCCTAGAAATTGTTACCAACTTCAGTCTAGAACAGTGATTCCCAACCTGTGGTCCGCGGACCACTGGTCGTCCGTAAGAGTTAAAATAATTATGGTCTATCTCAAAATATTGTCATAATGGCGAAAGGGTCTCTCAAAAAGGTGCATGAAAGGAGCCTTCCCGAGCGGCGTTAAACATTTCGTACTGTAAACAGATTAACATATCGATAGCTAGCACTCGGTAAAGCAGTGTCTAGCTGACTAATCCTTTCACCACGATGACTCAACGGTGAAGGAAAACATCGTGAGGAAACCGGCATGTTTTAGAACCAAAAATTCAAAGACATAAAAAAGTTTTTTTTTTTAATAAATATAAATATAGTCAAAACTTTTGAACAAATGAATGACAAAGAATCGAAAGTGGTCCCAGGTAGAATAAGGTTGAGAGCCACTGCTCTAGAACAATATAATTTAATGTTTTCAGTAAAAGTTTGTATTTTGTACTGAAGTTAGAATTTCAGTCCCCTGCCATTTAGCGAAGATAACTGTGTTATCGTTTAGATACTGATTAATCTTGACTATTTGGAATTCTTAATTGTGTTACTGCGAATTGTTACGCCTAGTTTCATGCTAGAGAGGACAGCACTGAATCTTTAAATCAAAATTGACGAATACTCGTACAATTGTAAAATGTTTTTGGAGCCGCTATTTCAGTTATTACGAATTAATTCTAACAGGATAATAATGTATAGAGCAGTGGTAGCCGAGTGGTAATGGCCCCAACTTACGGGTTGTAGGACGGTGAAGAAAAACATCGTGAGGAAACCGACATATCCTAGAACCAAAAATTCGAAGTCATGTGACATCCACAAGCCCAGCACTGAGCACGCGTGGTGGATTATGGCCTGAATCCCAGCAGTGGGAACATAATAAGGCTGATGCTAATAATGTATATTTAGTTAATTGAGTTTCACTAAAATGTTTGTGCGAGATAATTATTACAATCAAATTAGGTCTTATGTCACGTAGACTAGATTTATTCACTGGAGATTGTTAGCATAATTATAATGCTTTAGTACTTTGACCAAGCCTAATACATTTGTGTCTTTAACATCATCATTTGCGTCGAAAGACGTTCATTGTTGGAAATAGTTATAATATAATAATGTGTAATGTTTTCCATATGTTGCAATAGATTTTAAGCAACCGGGGATTATCCTTGGGTGCACTAGCATAGCGCGTACAGGGACAACCATCGGTTGGTAACACGTTCCAATAAAAGTGTCTAAAGGGCCTTTGCAAGTTGGTTTCGACTCCTAGTACGCCTTCTTAAAGTCCAAGACCTCAGTCTCAGCCTCTTACCTCAAAAGGAAAATACCGAACCCTTTTCACTTTGTTGTACGTCTGACTGTCTGTTTGTCAAGACCCTTTATCTCAAAAACGCGTGGAGGTATCGAGTTGAAATTAAAACCATATATCCATATATGTCTGGGTCCCTTGAAGCTGTGAAAAAATCCGCCGCCAGCTCGTGTTTGAAGGACTAACAATGGGTAGCTCGCCGTGCGGCCGTCTGGTAAGGACCAAGATCAGTACCTCTACCATGAGTTTTAAGCAATAGTATTCGTCGCTACTCGATATCGACGCCGTAAATATTTTGTATGGCAAATTTTGGTTCTGCAAGTGACCGCTAGAGGCGCTGCAAAATTTGCCATACAAAATATTTACGGCGCCGATATCGAGTAGCGACGAATACTATTGCTTAAAACTCATGGTAGAGGTACTGAGTCGACGTCGAAACGTTGTCTTCTATGTGACTTCAAACGATGACAGCAAACTGAAGGGGCCATATAAGAACAAAGCTACTAGGGCTGCGGAAATGTTACCCTGGAACGCCAAGGGCAACTGAAGGTCACAGAAGGGATTTAGCCAGTAAAAGTCTTCGCCGGGATCCCGATCCCAATTTCCGGCCACCATAGGCGCAGGCTTGCGAACGGCGAGCAATGCGTAGCTCACGGTCCGACCGTGTGGTCACCATCCGAACCGAGCCTAAGTCGTCGACAGCGCGTATTGCTCACGTTCGCCTCAAAGAAATGCCAGCAGGGTCGAATGCCTACTGGGTCCACAGGTTGTGTGACAGTGGAAAGAATAAAAAGGCAAAGAAGGAATAGGAGTGGGTTTTTAGTCTGTAAAAGTCTGACACACCCTCCTGCCCCGCCTAAAAGCGAGAGATGTCATTAGATGATTTTCCCACCTAAAAAATAGAGGTCCAGCAGTGAGAATATCATAAGGCTGATTATGCCATAAACACCTGAAGTGATAGGTAACCATGACAACTCTGTCAAGAGTGATACCGACCAAGAAAAATAAAAATAAAACGCAGCATGGTTTAACTTATTTGTTGCACCATTTACTATATGTTATACCATTTGCTATTTGTTACACCATTTGCTATTTGTTACACCATTTGCTATTTGTAACACCATTTGCTATGCTTATGATGTATAATTTCACTATCCTGTTTATTCAACCGACCTAACTATCACGATTATTAAGTAGTTTAGATGATTTTATATCGATACATCTAGTCAAGTATTTATAATATGCGGTAAATAAGTTGCACCATTTGCTATGGTTCACTCTCACTTCGATTGAGAGCCAAAACTCGGTATTAATCCTTGTCACACAAGTTGAAACATCATGGCGTTCGACCTTGAATTATTCGGGTCATAAGTGAAGTGGGGGGGGCTATGCGTATCCATAGAAAAATGGTGTAACAAATAAGTTAAACTGTGCTGCGTACTATTCCTTTTTTTTCTTTGTCGGTATCACTCTCGACAGAGTTGTTTAAGTTCCTGTGTCCCCTAGACGGGGCAGAGGGCGTCCACAGTGCGCCGCCATCCCGTTCGGTCTTGA
The DNA here is from genome assembly GCA_958295575.1 of Leucania comma. NCBI lineage: Eukaryota > Metazoa > Arthropoda > Insecta > Lepidoptera > Noctuidae > Leucania > Leucania comma. Next base: position 21,176,838 of record OY282467.1, on the reverse strand, counting down.
GCTTCGCGTTTTATTTCGCTCCAGGTCTTCCCTATCTTCTTCGCCTCTGCGATGACCGTTCGTCGCCAGGTCTACTTAGGGCGACCACGTTTTCGCTTTTCTTGGGGATTCCAGTCTAGGGCTTGACTTGGTATATGCTCAGGATCCCTTCGGAGCGTGTGGCCGATCCAGTTCCTAGGCGGCGTTTGATTTGTTGGTCGATCGAAGTTTCACCGCAGCGTCTCCACAGATCTATATTAGAGATTTTCTCGGGCCAGTAAATACCGAGAATACGGCGAAGACAGCGGTTGATGACGTCTATGCGAGATGTCTTTTGTGACCTTCCACGTCTCACACCTATACAGCAATGCGGTTTTGACATCTCTCTTCATCATCTAACTCTCGACAGAGTGGTCATGGTCATCACTTCAGGTATTGGTGACAAGCTTCACAACACGCTGCCACTCCTGTCTGATGGCCGCCATCCTCGTGCATTCATGCAGTGATAATGAGCCATTTACTGCCGTGTACTAAACAGGCATATAGTATCGATCTCTCATACCGAAATTAACATTAAATAAAAACCCGATCTTTTATTACCTCTTCAATGGCCGTCAGCGTGCACTTTAACGACGCAATTAATGTGGCTGAAGTATAAACTTGTAAACTCTTCAGGAACGAACAAACGTATGCAAATTGTACGATATCGTGAAATGTTGCGTGCGGAATCAGGACTTACCTGTGCTTTGAACTTCATGTAACACTCAAGTGTATAGTGATTGTGTTTACTGAAAAAAAATGTTGGCTGACAGATTTTGTACAGCTTTAATGTGTAAAATCACACTCAATATTATAAAAAAAAAGTTATTTTTTTATTATTCATTGGCTCGCGTTTGACCACTATCTCACTTGATGTAAGCGATGATGTGGCCGACGATGGAGCACGCTTGCCTAGAAGTAACCTATTCACTCTTGACTTAAATACCCCTAAGTTGTAGCTATTGGGAAACACAGACTGCGGTAGAGAATTCCACTCTTTAGCTGTATGCAAATTAAATGTGTTCCCAAAACGCTTTGTACGTATGGGTGGGATGTCCACCATGTACCTGTGGTGCATCGCCGTACGTCTAATGGTCCGATGATGGAACGGAGAATGGATAGTTTGTGAGTTTGTCTGTTATTTCTTGGCGCAAACGGCTGAAAGGATTTCAATGAAACTCGCAATTCAAAAAAAAACAAACAAGAATTCGATATTTTAAAATTCGTACTTTAGAAGCTAATGCACGGTTCCAATTGGTGCACGGCTAGAGCATGTCTTGAAATAGTTCATAGGATACTTTTTATCCTGGGAGTAGGTTCCTTTGGAATAATTTTCTACTATCACGCGAGCAAAGCAACCGGCAGCAACTAGTCAAAGATAAAGATGAAAAGTTCTTTTTTATTATTATCCTAGTGTCCTAAGGGGTGTGATTTTATTTCTTCGACCTCGCTCCTTTAACCATTATATGCCACAACAAAGCCTAGGGATAAAAAAAAACCGTTATCCAGCGCAGTGCAGTTCTTGTGATTAGATCAGGACTATTTAGAGCATGTACCTGTTTTACTTCTATAAAAAAAATTCAATCAATATTGAATGTCAAAATAACAGCATTTTACTAAACGCAAAAGAGAGCATATACTTACGGTAATCTTATCAAGAAAATAATTTAAAAAAAACGGTAATTTAAAAAACTAAAAAACCCGACTGCTTTTCTGAGTATTCATGAAATAGCCCTAAAACAAAAACTATATAATATTTTAAATACAAGATAAATTGTAGCAGTCGGGACCCATTCTAGAAATGGAGGCTTAGTGAATTGAGAGCACATACCTATTGCAGATTACTCCAATCTACTGATTAGACGGCTGACTTTCTAGAATGGGCCCCGACTGCTACAATTTATCTTGTATTTAAAATATTATATAGTTTAGTGGAATCGGGTACAACGACTTTTTTGTTTTAGGGCTTTTTAATGAATACTCAGAAAAGCAGTCGGGTTTTTTAGTTTTTTAAATTACCGTTTTTTAGTTCTTATTTTTTTAGTTTTATTTTATTACGATATCACTTTCACAGAAATTACGAGTCTAACGAAACTTCGCAAACTAAAATCCATCGAGCCGTTCAGGCCACAGAGCGTGCCAATCATTTGAATTTGACGCCAAAAATCCGCCATTTTGATTTTATTTTTATTTTGAAATACCCAGTGTCACTCTCACAGTAAATACGAATCTAACGACACCTCTCAAGCAAAAATCCATCGAGCCGTTCAGGCTGCAGAGCGTGCCAAACAATTATACATATATACATACATACTTACATACATACTCTCGAAAAACATAACCCTCCTTCTGGCGCAGTCGGGTAAACATACATACTCTTGAAAAACATAACCCTCCTTCTGGCGCAGTCGGGTAAAAAGGTTATTTGTTCGTTTGTCCGTCAGTCTATTTGTCAGTTTGTTCTAGTTTATCTCCAAAATGGCTCAACCGCGTCAGTATGTTGACGGAAACTGACTTTTTAAGGAGTAATTTAGGCTTTTGTATGCGCAAAGAAAGGTAACAGCCCATGAAATTGTTATTTGTCTATTTTACGAGATAAGAACTTGTGAGTCATGGCCAACAGCTAGTGTAAAGTAAAAATCTGAGACCTACATAAGCTGCTTTACCATGCTTTAACCGTTTACTACATTCGTGGAAATATTTTTTCCAGCTATATCGAACTAAACCATTCAACGCAACGTTACGTTAGTTGTCTCCACGCTTTTTTCTAGCTGTCAAATACTGGATTTTTTTCTCAACGACGGATACATCGTGACAAGAATAACATGTCCATCCACGGAGATTTCCATAACGCAGGCTACTGGACGATTTTTGTAGGTACTTTATAGAAAAGCCGATTCAAGTTACACAATTTTACCGACGCGTGGTTTTCTACCTGAACGACATTTTGTAGTGGTCGCAGACGTAACGGTCCTGACTTAAGAGTACCTACTAGGACACGGGTTCGAACCCAGTCAGGTGCTTTACCCTGTTTAATTTATTTCATCACTACTGATCTCAAAACCACGAAACAAAACGGTGAAGGAAAACATTGCGAGGAAACCGGTGTTCTACTCGTAGAACTAAAAATTTTAAGTTATGTGACATCTACACCAACACGCAGTGGGCTCTTCATGGTGGAATACGACCCAATCCTTCTCCTAGAGTGGAGGCCTGAGTCCCAGCAGTGGGAAAATTAAAAAGTGGATCATGCTATACTATAAAAGATTTGGAGTTATGCGAATCAGAGAGTAAAGTCCCGCACACCTCCATTGAAAAGGGAGGATCCTCCGACCAGACAAGTGTTAGGTCTGGTGGTCAAATTGCCCTATTAATAAAACTTAAATCTGTTCAAATCGCGTGGAGAACTTTAATTTTGCGCTGCAAGATAGTTCCTTTGTGACGACATTATAATAGATGTCGCTACAAAGTTATTTTGATGTTGGAATTTTGACAGTTATTTTTTTTTTGTCTAAAGTAATTAAATATTTGTAGTCATAAGAAATTCTCAGCAATTTTTCTAGTACCTATTAGTACCTTGTATAGACAAGTATAACACATAATATATATTTAAACTTAAAGATAAAACATTGAATATTTGTTTGTCCACGATAATAATTATTAATTTCAATCACAGTAACTTTCATTAACGCATAGTGCAATAGCAAACACTTTGTTGTTGTTGTTTTTTTTTAATTTATATAAACTCTTACACAAATATTCTATGGGTATGGCCGCAGGATTAAATTCGTTAGAAAAAAGTTTACTTAACACTACTAGCTACTTACTACCAGTGGTTTCGCTCGCTTGAAAATAAAATATTGTCTAAAAGGAACTTATTCTGGGGATAAAACTAATCTAAATCTGTGCTGATCCAGGATATGGTCTACCTATGCACCATATTTCATCCAAATTTGTACAACCGTTCGTGAAGATGTAACACATATACGCACACATTCACACACACTTACAAACTTTAACCTATATAAAGCCCTACGAACGTGCAAACAAATTTGTTGCGATGCATGATACGTGACAACTTGGTTTGTATGTGCGTATTACTAACGAATATCGAACTCTCGTCGTCAAACATGTTTGCGGTGATCCCATTGGTAAATTCTGCATGGACGGTGTTCTTAGTGAATCACTGTGAATACCAAAAAGCTGTAAAATGAAACATGCTATGGCTAATAAGATAGCATTCACGACTATTGTGTGCGAACTCGATTCGAACTATGTTCGTTTTCATGTTCGAATATACAGTCCATACGAAACCAAATGTTTAAGTTTGATGTTTGTATTCACTATGTTCGTGTTCGTACACGTTTAATGTTAGTATAATTTTAGGCTTTCAAGGGTCCACCTATTAACTTAAACAATCTTTAATCAGTTGCCGTTGTAACACAAGTCATAAACCCATAGACAACATGGCTATAACCTCAGATCTATACATAAAGGAACATATAACACATGCCTATGTAGATCGTCTCGGAGAGCGTCATCTCACATTTTATAGCCAATTAAACTGGTAGTTAACAAAGAGTCGTTTGTCTTAATAAAGTCGGTAAAACGAGCCCGCCGATAACCTTCAGTTAAACCATATTTAACAGTTGTTCGGGTATGTGGAAGTGGTCGGGTGGATTTTATCTGTAGATAGTTTCAAGGTCAGACTGAAACTCATTTGAATTAGTGTTAACACGGATTGCGCGGAGAAGGAAAGCAGTAAATATCATGCTTTTTAAAGCATTTTGCCTGTGGGTCGGATATTCGCAGCGGGTATACAGAGACCTGCGCGTCCAATATAATAATACAGTGGTCCAATATAATAACGGAGATGCCGTGGCGTTGCAGTACGTAAGAGATGTTTGTTGAGGCACGGGCTTTGCCGCCATAATCAGGAAGAGATGTTCCTCCCTACTCACTCGCGTTCGTAGCAACACCAACACTATACTGAGTTTTTTTGCAGATAGATTGGACTGGAACAATTTGCCTGCTGCGGTCTTCCCATCCGATTATATTTTGGGTGTCTTCAAGGCTAGAGTGAATAGGCTCTTAATAAACTAGTGTGACTCACTAATGAGGCACCATCAACGATTGCTTCACTGTTTACCATCATGTGGGATCGCAGTCAAGCACTAGTTTATAACAAATAAAAACAATAGATGGGAGTCCCCCATTTTGCTAAGATGGGTGCGGCGTCAATGCCAAGTAGTTGTATAATTTGTGTTGTTAATAATTACTAACATTAATTTCTAAGATAATTGTTACTACCAAAATATGGACCTCGTCCGAAATAAATATTTTATTATTAATATTTTTTAACGCACGCTCGAACCTTGCAGTGCAGCAGGAGGAGCAGTGGTGGCCCAGTGGTAATGACCCCGACTTACGAGTCAAAGTCAGGGTTCAAACCCAGACAAGCATATTACTTTGTGTAATTTATTTCATCTCCACTGCTCTCAAAACAGTGAAAAAAATCATCGTGAAGAAACCGGTATGTCCTAGAACCAAAAATTCAAAGACGTAACACCCACCAACCCGCACTGGGCCCGCGTGGTGGATTATGGCCCATTCCCTCTTCTAGAGTGGAGGCCAAGCAGTGGAAACATTATAAAGCTGATGCTATGCTATGCTATGCTAATTATGTTACTTTCGAACCTGGTACGAGCAGGTCTGGTACGACGAACCAAATCCGTCGTACCAAGTTCGAGCGTATGTTAATACTATAAGAGGTAAAACTCTCTTTGCTCTGACTGTTTAATTTTGTAAGGGTGAATTTCTCGTATTTTACTTTGCAAAGAACCATAACTTCGAAATTGAAACAGTTTTCGTGTTCTTATGATCATCAAAAAATAAAAAAATATCATTTCAGCTGAAAGACATTCGCTTGTAGACATTCTGCGCCAAGGTATCACCGGGATTCTGACCCAGATTTCCAGCCACCGTAGGCGTGGGCTTGTGGATGGTCAGCAATGAGTAGCTCGCCGTCCAGCAGTCCGATAACTATCCGGACCGAAACGTTGATGGAAACATCGTGAGGAAACTATATTATGGCCCATTTCTCTCTCCTAGAGAGGAAACTTCGTCCCAGCAGTGGGAACATTACAACGCCAATAATTCTAAAAATGAAGCTGCCCAGAAAGGCCGAAGCCTACTGGGGTCATAAGTTCGCTTCTGAAAGCAATACCCGGGGCAAAAGGCTAAGAAGGAACGGGGAGTGGGAGTGGGTTTTAGTCAGTAAAAGTCTGACACGCACTGACGCTCCGTCATAGAGCGGAAAAAGTCATTATATAATTTCTACCTAAAAACCGTACCATTCAATAAAACAAAACAGATTATGTTTATATCTGTTGTCTATGAAATAACATAACTTTGATGGCTCTTAAGAAAGAAAGTCAAAAAGACAATGACCAAATAATATAATAGTACTTAGTTACTCTCTCCAAGATATCTTATATACCTTTTTCGCGTCGTTAACTGTGGTAATCGAATCAGAAATTTTAGAAATTAGTTTCTTGAAATAAACAAATTAAATGCGTACTTATCTCTTTGTAATATTAGACTAGTAAAGGATCAACCCCCAGTAATCCACCCAAAATAATCGCACTCATTGTTAAACCCTTTCAATATACGCTCTGCTAAGAAAACAGAAGAGATTATACGAGAAACAGGAAATTGAAAAGTCGAAGAATAATAGTAGAAAGCTGTGGGATGTTATCAAAGGTATATGTAATACAAACAGAAAGTCAGAAAATTCTTCGGACCTTATCAATACTGATAATCCTAAAAGTAGTGTTGATGACGCTAACAAATATTTTACAGGTGTCGGACAGAGCCTTGCTGAGAAAATTATTGGTAACGGTGATTTATCGAATGGCTACCGAACCGCTTCTGCTGTATCACCAAACTCTCTTGTCCTACTTCCAACTGATGAAACTGAGGTCGAGCATATCATTATGGATTTAAGAGAGGGTGCGGTAGTTGGAGTGGATCAGATATCAGGTAAAGTCCTGAAGCGCTACGTTAAATCACTGACACTTCCTCTAACTCACATATGCAACCTGGCATTCACTACTGGTACCTTTCCACAGGCATTTAAGATAGCGCTTGTTAAACCTATTCATAAAGGCGGAGACAAAGATTGCATTTATAATTACAGGCCAATCTCGATCCTGCCTACGATGTCCAAAGTCTTAGAAAAGCTAATTAACAAACGCCTCATGAACTTTTTGGAGACAAATTTCATACTCTCACCTGAACAATTTGGCTTTCGATCAGGTAGGTCAACTGATGACGCAGTTCATGAGCTCACGAACCATATTGTCACTAGTCTTGACAGTAATAGGAAGTGTGTTACGGTTTTTCTCGACTTAGCCAAAGCATTTGATACTGTTCCGATACTAATTCTATTGCAAAAACTGGAAAGAATCGGTGTCAGAGGTCTTCCATTGCAATTGCTGAAGGATTACTTGAGTTGTAGGAAGCAACGAGTGAAAATAGACAACTGGATAAGTGATGAACTTTCTATACACTATGGCGTTCCTCAGGGCAGTGTCCTGGGTCCTAGCCTTTTCTTTGTCTATATTAATGACTTGCTTCTACTTCAACTTAAACACGGAAAGTTGATATCTTTTGCCGATGATACTGCGTTATTCTTTAGTGGGAAAACCTGGGAAGAGGTTTTCCAAAGTGCACAACATGGTTTCGATGAAGTTTGCCAATGGCTTAAATACAATGTTTTGACACTAAATTTATCTAAAACCAAATATGTTGCCTTTGCGCCCAGGAAAAATCTTCTTCCACCTTCGAGTCTCAGTATCATTGCTCACACTTGTTCTTCGTCAAATTCTTCGTGCCTTTGTTCTCCCCTTGAAAATACGGACGTAATTAAGTATCTTGGAGTGTACATAGATCAAACATTAACCTTTAAGCATCACATTGACACTCTAGTTGCTAGGATTCGTAGGCTTATTTACATATTTAAAACTTTAAGACATGTGGCGGATATTGGGACTATCAAAATGGTTTACTCAGCACTCTGCCAGTCAATAATAAATTATTGTATAACATCCTAGGGAGGAGCTGGTAGGATGTACCTTCTGGAAGTTGAGAGAGCACAAAGAGCAGTTCTCAAAGTAAGTGCTGGACTTCCTTTTCGTTACCCAACTGTGGAGCTCTATAAACGTTGGGACGTTTTAACAGTCAGGCAGACCTTCATACTTTCCATTGTTTACAAAAAACATAAATTAATGAAATATGACCCTCATCTTATCAAAGACAAGCGAAGGAAGGGTAGTGTATGTCCTACAGGTTTTTTCCGCATCGTTCTGTCTCGGAGATTCTACTGTTTTCTTGGAGCCTATTTGTATAATAAAATTAATAAAACGCTTACTATATACCCTCTGCGGAGATCGGTTTGTAAACTTACTGTTTGTAAATGGTTGAAAACTCTAGATTATCAGGCAACTGAAAATCTTTTGATTCCAGTACGGTAAAATTTTCACTTACATACACACACTCATACTCATAACATAATCTCTTAACACACAAACACCATTCATACGTATGTCCTGTTAGCATTATAATGATTTTTATAATTTGTGTTAGTTTTAATTTTTAATTTTTAGTATTTAAAATTCATCACATATAAGTTGTTCGCTAATTTAATGTCTACCTCTAATTAGACTCGGACAAGGAAATAGAATGAAGTAAGGGAAGGGATCGGCCTGTCCACGGCACTGACTTGTGTGAACAGAAAACCACTGGCAGGGCACGGATGTGTAGGCCTTTATGACTGCGAAATATTAACGATTGCAATAAGTTATAAACATGTACACTATAAAAATATAGTGAAAGCTTAAATATTAATATATTTAATATAATATATTTATTTATTTTCTCATCACAAATGTTCAATGAATAAATACTTAATCTAATACAATACATGCAGACATTTGTGAGAGACTGGTGCCCGAAATAGGCATAGAATACCTGTGTTACGGGTCACCAGGCCCCCAAGACTTAACCTTTAACTCATCATTCATTTTTACTACCAATAAATTCAACAAACTACAAGGAAATTATAACCAGTGATAGGAATAGGTAGTGCCTATTAGCCTAAACTTCGAAGAACAGAGACAAAAAACGGAGAATTCCTTAGGACTAAATTATTTCCGGGACATCTGTCTCGAAATTTCGAGACAACACTTAAATACATTTAAAAAAAATTGTTATTTGGAATAAGTAATTCGTCTATATTTATCTAAAGTTTGCGATTAGACATAACATTTATAATTTATAACTCCATAATAACAACTTATCCTATATCAGCCTATCCTATATTAGTCTATATATCCCTCTCCTAGAGAGGAGGCCTGAGTCCCAGCAGTTGGAACATTATAAGGCTGATGCAATGCAATGCTATATCAGCCTAGTGACACACATTGCGTGTGTTTGTATTGTTGTGATCAGAGAGGTCTTCTTAAAATGTGCATGATATGTAGATAACTTCCGTATTTTTTTCACGCCTTTGTCCCGGAGGAGTAGGCAGAGACCACAGACTATGTTATATCTAATACCTATGCAGTTACTAATATTATAAATGTGATAGTTTGTATGGATGTCCATTACTCAATTCCACTGAAAATGCTGAATCTGGTAGTGATATAGATTAAGGTGTGGATTAGCACATAGGCTACTTCCTATTAAAAAAAAGCATATTTACCATGGGATACAAAAACAGTAGTACACGCGAGAAAAGCCGCGAGCATTAACTAGTTAAAAAAAAACGTAAGGGTCCTTTCACACCACCGATATCGTCTGGCGATTCTTAGGAGATTTCCATGCAAAAAAAACCTCATTAATATTAAGATCATACCACTTTGTATACCTACATTCTGGCAAATAAATGAATTATTTATTTATTTTAAGTACCTTTTTTAATGATAAATTCTTTCTACTATAGAGAATGCTAAAATGATAAAAAATTACCGTTTTATTATTTTAAAGACAAAATGCCTTTTGCCACTTGCACTTTAGAAATCTCATTAAACGTAGGCGAGAGTGAGCTAGAAAGAAGATATTTACTTTGAAACGTGTACGGCTTCTTATACAAACATTGTGATTCATTGTGTATTACGATCAACAAGTCATTTACAAAATGTTCTCCAAAAGAAAATTCAGACAATTTTATGGTTGTAACGACTGTGTATGTTATTTATTATGATATATCTAGTCGCAAAATTTAGGTAAATATAGACGAATTACTTATTCCAAATAACATTTTTTTTAAATGTATCGTTGTCTCGAAATTTCGGGACAGATGTCTCGGAAAACAATTTAGTCCTAAGGAAGTCTCCTTTTCTTGTCTCTGTTCTTCGAAGTTTAGGCAAATAGGCACTACCTATTCCTATCACTGATTATAACACTGGCACGGCAGGGCGTGGAATCGGAAGGCTCGGGCACGTTGCGGTGTCGGCGCTGACACTGACGCCTCGTTGACGGCTTGGCGTCGGATGTGTGATCGAGTTCATAAAAAATGTATGTACATGTGTGGGGATAGACCTTAAAAAACTAATAATTTATTACCAGCCATTACTCACAGATACTTGCACTAAATGACTGCATCGTAACTCAATAGAGCCGATTCCCTATAAGCAAAGAGATATTTAAAGTTACGCAAAGGCAAACAATTTAAAATCGAAAAAAAAAGCTGTATTACTATTATAATCAGCATTGGGAGTAGCGCGTATGGTTACACTATCGGTACAAACGAGAAACAACATTTAGGCACAACGCTGCATAAAGGAGGATTGATACGGTATATTTTTGACTATTGGCCTTACACTATTTAGGAACCAATCACACTAATATCAAAAAAGTGAAAGTTTGTACGCAAGTGTGTAAATTAATCAATCACGCTGAAACGGTTTAACAAATTTGGATAAAAGTAACAAGGGGAGACAAAAACACTAAAAAACTTTTAAGTTAGTATTAAATATTACGCAAGAGCAGTTGTGGCCGAGTGGTAACGACCCCGACTTACGAGTTGTAGGTCGCGGGTTCAAACCCAGCCAGGCCCATTACTTTGTGTAATTTATTTCATCACTACTGCTCTCAAAACGGTGAAGGAAAACATCGTGAGGAAACCGACATGTCCTAGAACCAAAAATTCGAAGACATGTGACATTCACCAAGCCGCACTGGGCCCGCTTGGTGAATTACGGCCCATTCCCTCTCTTAGAGAGGAGGCCTAAATCCCAGCAGGAACAATAAAAAAGGCTGATGATGATGATGATGATTAAATATTACTAAAAACATAATTACTATAAAAAATATTTTTACCTTTTCAGCATGGACTTGCTTTAAAATCTTGTAGCACACATTCAGCTTACAACTGTTTTAATGTAAAAAGTGATGCTGTTTCTGATATATCTACCAACAATCATGTGAATATTTTTTTACTATCAATCTGTTATAGTTGACATCATTCAGTCAACTGAAACGCTGAAAACAGTGCTGTGGCTCTGTGCACACATGAATTCCCGACAGGATTATGATAAGTTACAGATTATATTCAAACATTAATATAGTCGACTAATTCCTCTACTGTATTTCATCTTACTATGCTTGTAAAAAAAATGTCAAAAGAAAGGCCGACGTTGCTGTTATTCCTTCATCACCACCAACCCAACTGTTGCACATACCACATCCTAACATTCTCACCTCTAACCCTACCGTAACTGTTCGACTTTTTGCCCCATCTGAACCAGCTGTCGCCATGTTTATGGTAACTTCTCCACGCACTGCGCTTTGTTACTTTTTACCAACATACGGCGCAATTGCAAGGACACACTGCAACTAAGGACTCGACTTACCAAATATGTATTGGCCGCGTTAAGACAGGTATAAGTATCTGGGCCTTTTCTTGATCGGTGCATGCGGAGTGCTTTTTTTTGTTGGCCATTTGGAACAAACGTTTGTGCTAAAATAGTTGGTATAAAAAGGTGGGCTGCAAGATATTGATTACTATGCTATGGAAAAATACTAGTATTTGGTTATATTTTTTTATTCTACAATTTCTGTAGTATGCTTCTATTACTCTAAGAGTCTATTATGCTCAGAGGCTGGTACAGTTTAATAAATTGTTAAAACTTCATCCAACACAAAGGTTTAAAGGCGGACTTAATGCCTTAGGCATTCTCTACCAGTCAACGAAGGAATGACTGGTAGCAAACTTGATTGACTGGTCGAGTTGAGTTAAAGAAACAAAGAACGATTTATTTCAAAGGATATGGTGGTTTGGTCTCTGTTCACTACCACCCTTTAAAAGGCATTGTAAACCTCCTAAAATTCATCATCATCATCAGCCTTTTTTTAATGTTCCCACTGCTAGGACACAGGCCTCCTCTCTAGTAAAGGGAATGGGCCGTAATCCATCACGCGGGCCCAGTGCGGGTTGGTTGATGTCACATTTCTTCGAATTTTTGGTTCTAGGACATGGCCGCTCTCCTCACGATGTTTTCCTTCACCATTTTGAGAGCAGTCGTGAGCAAATAAATTAAACAAAGTAATGCGCCTGGCTGGGTTTGAACCCGCGACCTACAACTCCTAAGTCGGGGCTGGGCTCTTGGCCACAACAGCTCCTAAAATTCAAAGCAATAAAAAAATCGGTTACTCCCAAAATTATGAAGGTAGGTGCCACCAACATTCGTTACAAACCAAGCCAAAACAAAAGCACACGACAATAAGTAAAAAACAAAAAAAAAAACACTTAAAACGAAAATAAAAAGAATATCTACCGTGCCGATTATTGTACCGAGTTAAATTTACGGACGCAGCGACGGGTTTTTTAATCGCATTCGAATTCGCTAAACGATCGCCATTTTTGTAATTGAATTTTGTTTTTTAGTATACCTCCGTTTGGTTTATGTTGTGTTAAATATTATTGTATTGTATTATTCAATGAAATATAACCTGAAAAATGTCAGTGACCCGTTTATAAATTCGGATATCCTCTGTTATAGAGGACAATGGAATGTATAGTATATACAGTATCCTGTATTTTATTCGTTGTAACCTCAATGCCTAATTTTGTTCGTCGATTTTTATCAGGATTCTACATTCACGTTCTTTAGTTATGTTAATGCCTAATCTATGCTTTTAAGTAATACGGGTGTTTTTATCGTGCGGACTCCATCACGCATGCGGATTTGCTCCGCATGCGTAATGACTTACTACTAAGACACTTATTACTAAGACTCCGCTGTCCGTCTGTCCGTACGTCTATCTGTCTGTAACCAGACTGTATCTTATGAACCAAGATAGCTACACAGTTGAAATTTTCACAGATGATGGTCGCTATAACAACAAATATATTAAAAACAGAATAAAATAAATATTTAACTGGGGCTCCCATACAACCAAACGTGTGAATTTTTGCCATTTTTTGCTACGAGTGGTACGGAACTCTTCGTGCGTGAGTCCGACTCGCACTTGGCCGGTTTTTCAAACGTTGTCTTACACTTTTGTACTGTGGGTGTGTTAACAAATATAGATCTCGCTATCAGCGATAAGACCGCCATTGTACCCATAGATTTAAGTTTAAGTACCTATAGATTGTGTTACTTCTTTGGTGTACAATGAAGTTTTATACTGTTCTATTCTATTCTATGTAAACTGACTAGTGGAAGACACCCAGCCCAGGAACAATTATCTATAAGCTATACAAAATATTTTTAGAGTGCAAGAATCGTAAATTGAAACTTGCAACAGACAATTTAGCCCCCCTAGCCAGGTTACAATCGTTTCGTTTATCGCAAACGCTTGGAGTTGGTCACGTCCCGAATTTCCTTGTTGAGATGACGTCAGAACAAAGGAATTGGGGGCGTGGTTATCTCCAAACGTTCACGCTAATCGAAACGATTGTAACTTGGCTAGGAGTACACCAGCAGCAGCCAATGGCTGAGCGACTTTTTTCTACATTATCCTGAATATTTACAGTACAATTGTCCAATGGAACTAAAAAAAAATCGTGCTATCTCTCTCAGAAAGTCTCAGTGTAAATACAGTTCTCTCAACTTTTATTGTTAGGGAATAGTGAAAAATATCTCTAGTCGACTCAGACACCATCACAAACGTCTCACGACTCTCCAGACAGCTGTAATATTATTTAATCGAGATTACAATAAACAAGTCCGCTTGTATTACGGTCGTTACGTTTCATATTGTGTGCATGCACCTTTATTAGTTGGATGCCACTGTAAGTGGAATTTCGAATAGGTCTTTTTTTAATGTTAATTTGTGAGAGTACAGTCCCAACTGTTGCGAAAGGCGGATCCTCCGACTAGACGTGTTTTCTGTCTGGTCCGGGCAACTGGTCTGCCCGTGGTTGATTTCTGGTTTTTGTATAATGTTCTAATCGCCTAGAGAACTCTGATATCACAATACAGGATTTTGAATTTTTGCTCGTATAGATATCCCTATAATAGTATCCTTGAAGAAATGTTTCTTCCATATTTGAACAATTGTCAAACTAAACGGCAATAGACATGGGGAAATTTATTGTGTGGTAACTGTATACCGAAAGTAGCACTGGAAGGTGTTCTAAAATCGGAATGATGAACTTGAGGGATGCGGAACCACTGGAAAGAAGAAACACACCTGGCCAAAGTGCTGCATGAAGAAAGTAAATTATGTCTGAACATTTTTCTACTAAAATAATGATAACGATTTCAACCACAATAATGTAATATTTAAGCGACCACACTAGAAATAATTTAATTAACGTTTTCTACTTCATAAACCAGGTAGGTAAGACATCTGCATCAATTGGGTACCCCTCTTATATTTAATAACTTTTAGATATGGGTGTAAAGAGTTGATGACGCTATCGGCATAATATCTCCGCAAGACTGACTCGTCGACTATCATGATTATGGTTGTTAATGTACATCATGGACATCCCACCCTCACATACAAAACGTTTTGGCAACAGATTTTATCGTACCTACAGCTAAGGAGTGGAATTCCTTGCCAGAGTCTGTGTTTCCTAATACAAATAAGGGGTCTTCAATGAATAGTTTACTTCCAGGCAAGCGTGCTCCATCGTCGACCACATTATCACTTACCATCCTCCGAGGTAGTGGTCAAATGCGAGCCTATCAAAAAAGAATTTTATATATATATTTTTAATGTATTTCGTGAAAAATATACAGAAAAGTCACGAAAGTCACCTCCATAATTTTACCTTAGCATACCAAAGTATCCGAAAAACTGACTTTCCCACCTATTAACAATACAAACAGCGCATTTCCAACTAGATGGGCGCGCCGCATACCACGCAGTCCTTAAGACTATGTCGTTAAACAATTACCGTTACTTTCGGTAACTGCCGGGAGGGCGCCACTGTTTGCGGATGACCCTGTATTTACGATATTACTTGGCATGTGAATGAACAGTATTATTTCACTAGCTAAGTTTATTCGGCTGTTAAATGCGAGGCTCTCGTGATATTCCTTGGGGAGGAAGTTTCACGGCGTATTATTCACGCTTATTTCTAACGGCTCGTTAGTTGGCGGTGCATGTGGCCCTTCAGGAGCTCGGGCCTCGTGTTTGGTGCCTCTTATTGCAGTGTTTTATGATTATTCCCTGGCTTCAGTCTGGATGGCGGTCTGTCTCAATAGATGGCGCTGTTTGGTTTTTGATTTTACTATTTGTACAGAGGAATAACAAAGTAATGATTGTAGACATTGCAATACTTTGTACCTACTGATGGTAGTAGGGCAAAGTAGAATAATTCAATTACCATATAACCTGTAGGTGTATATTTTGATGAAACTGGGCAATTTTTTCAGCCTGCCCTTTTTGAATACATAATACATGTACTCCCCACATGTATTATGTATTCAAAAAGTTATACATAATATTGTTTGTCCTAATCGTAACTTAATAAAGCAAATTTGAATTTGTAGTTTTGTTAAACATTTACACTAAAAACGGTTCAACGGGTTTGAATGAAACTTGGCACAAGGATAGACCAGTTTTTAGAATAAAACATAGGATAATTTTGATCCCGGAATTATTTTCTCTTGAGATAATTTTCTAAGTTGCTGGCAGAATCTAATACATAAAATATAATTAAATAATATTTCTACATCTAATTAGCAGCCTGAAGGAGATGTCAGCAAACTGTAGAGACCCAGCAGGGCCCAAGCCTACTGGGGCCATGGATAGTATAAAAGTGTACCGGAGCCCTGTAATGAAGGCAAAGAAAGAACATGAGTGAGTTTTTAGTCAGTAAAAGTCTGACACTATGCCCCGGTCTGCCCAATGGCAATGGATGATTTTCTCACCTCAAAAAAACATTTAATTAGCAAAACCATAATTTTACAAACAATTGCATCCGGCCACGAATGTCCCATATGGGCACAATGGGTTGGAATAGTTCCGGGAAGATTGTAAAAGTGTTATATGATAACAACTAAATTATAATATAATTATTACAAACCTACCTACAAGAACATTGTTACTTTACTCACATCGATTTCAGTCCAAAATAAATAGCTAATATTATTATTACAATAATTCAGCTAACAAAAAAACTCAGCACATCTTACAACCTACCACATTATAATATTACAACCGATTACATCCTCGTAAACAAAATAAAAGTAACATACATAGACGTTATCGCCAGCATGGTGTCACGCGCCCGTCCATTGTCTACCAGCCTATTGTCCGACACAGGCGAGACGTGGTGTCTGCACTTGTATGCAGGTAGGAATGCAGAGAGCGTAAGCGCTCTTTATTATGAGTACGGAACGTGATTTGGAAAAATGTAATCTTGAAATTAAAGTGGGAAAATTCGCTTTGTAGGTTTTTGAAGGACGTATTACAATTAAAACATTTTTATTTCGTTGCCAACGTAGTAAAATGTAAATATTAAAATATTCAGACTAAAATGAATTATTGCTGCGCCCGTATAGAGCCCCGCTGACGTTTAAAATATTTTTTTTTGTTTTTGCGAAATATTGATTGATTTACATATTATTTATTTTATGCACATTTTGAAGAACACCTAACCAACAATTATTTGTGTAAACATAATAATTGTAAAAATTTTAAAATTCTAGAATGGGTCCCGACTGCTACAATTTATCTTGTATTTAAAATATTATATAGTAAAGTGCAATCGGGTACAACGACTTTCTTGTTTTAGGGCTTTTTCATGAATACTCAGAAAAGCAGTCGGGTTTTTTAGTTTTTTAAATTACCGTTTTTTTCTCCTTCGCATGCTTGACATCTTAATACATAATGATAAAGCCCCAAGAGCATATAAAACTTTTGGAATGATTAAAATTATAACATGTATATATATAATATTATATGATACTTTTTAAATAAATAAATATACATTTGGAATAATTAAAATTATAACAGACAGCGAAGATCGTACTACATAATTATTATTAAATTATGTTAAAATATGTTTATAATTTTACGGAAAAGCGAACATTTATTTGACAAAAGGATGTCAATCAGCAAATGACTGTATTACATATTAATTTCTAAATGAACGTAATAAGGAATTCCATTTCATTTTCTAGCAATAATAAGCTTATTATGAATCATTTTGTTAATGAGAGGAATATTTTCAATACTATAATATTTAATAAATTAGGTATAATTATTTCCAGCATTTAAGTAAGCTGATTGTAACCAGTGAGAAAATTAACAGTTAATGTTAATTTGAAGTAAAAATAGTAAGTCTGAATTTTCACATTCGTGACTTCGTGTATTTTCAGCCACATTTTTTTTTATTTATCTAGTTACAATTTGTGACAAATTTCAAATATATTGGTCCAACGAACAAAATTTTGAATGCCAGTTTGCTAACATCTTAAAAGTAAAAAAAAAAAATGTACGAAAAATTTGACGTTCGTACTCTCAATAGTTTCGGCTTGGCGTTGATGTCAGTCAGTCAGTTTATCCTTTCATAATATACACCGTTAAATTTTAGTCGTTTTAATCCCACGGAGGGTCGATTCGGTACATGAAACACTATCGATTTGTAAAGAGAAAATAAAAAAATAAAGTACTTTTTTTTTAAACTCGAATTAATCTACGCGTGTCCCAAATTAATTTCTTTACCCATGTTATATATTTTCCCAAATATATTTAAAAAAAAAAGATCACAAGTTGAACGCCACAGACACTAAATACAACACAGGTCATGGTTTTTTTTTTTTTTTTTGTGGTAGGTAAAATCATCCAATGACGAATCCCGCCCTTGGGTGGGGCGGGAAACAGTGTCAGACTTTTACTGACTAAAAACCTACCTTTCCATTCCTCGCCTTTGTCCCGGGGCCCGTGGTGACACTCTCGCATAACCTTTGGCCCCAGTAGGCTTCGGCCCTGCTGGACCCCTACAGTTTGCTGACAACTCCTTGAGGCGCGCGGGAACGGTGCGCGCCGTAGACGACCTGAGCTCGGACCGGTCTGTTACCGGACGGACGGACAGCGAGCTACCCATTGCCCACCGTCCGCGAGCCCGCGCCTACGGTGGCCGGAAATTGGGATCGGAAACCCGGCGGCGGCGGCGGCGTGTCCGCCTTTGCCTAATGCGGTCGGCCTCCTCCTTTACTAGCATTACTGCTTCGCAAAAGGAGGCGACCGCCTGCCACTCCTCCTCGCTCCGGAGCATGGCAAGAACCCGGCGCGAGAGATCGCCGCCGATCGCCCCCACGAGGACACGGCGATGCTCTTCCCAAGCGGGGCACACCTCGACTGTGTGCTCCACCGTGTCCACCGGGCGGTCCGCACAGTGGCGACACCCGGGCGTCGTCTCCGCACGAATCTTGTACAGGTACGGACCGAACTTGCCGTGTTCGGTCAGCACCTGCGCCAAACGGAAGGTGACGACGCCGTGGGGCCTTTCCAGCCACGCCTCAAAGAGGGGCCTTACCGCCTCGATCGTGGCGTGCCCAGCACGAGGTTGCGACAGTCGCTCTCGCCATTTCACCATGAGATCCCGCCGGAGCTCTGACCGCCATGCCGCGACTTGTCGCGGCAGCGGAGTTTCGCCCCGACGTTGCATCTCCACGCTTAGGTCATGCATGTGTGCAAGGACTGTTGCCTCCAAATCCCACGGTGGTAGGCCAGCAAGGAGGCTCGCCGCTTCGCAGGACACCGTACGGTATCCGCGGATCATCCGGATGGCCATGACCCTCTGGCAGGCGGTTAGCCGGGCCGCCACTCGCTTACGTAGCGATGGCGCCCACACCGGCGCACCGTAAAGGGCCATGGACCGAACGATGCCTGCGTAGAGCCTCCGGCAGGAGGCGTCTGGACCCCCTAGGTTCGGCAGGAGCCGCTTGAGCGCAGCCCCAGTCGCATTCAACCTGGGAGCCAGACGTCGGAAGTGCTCCTTGAAGTTCCACCGGCTGTCGAGGACGAGTCCCAGGTACTTCATCGTCGACCCGACGCCGATGTGAACTCCTCCTACCGTCAATTGGGAGCCCGGAGGTGGCGCGCTCCGAGGGCCGTGAAAACACATGGCCTCGGACTTGTGCAATGCCACCTCGAGTCCCAACTGCTGTATCCTCTCCACGACTGTCGCAACCCCGCGCGTCGCTAGTTCGACCGCCGCCTGGTACGACCGTCCCCGCGCCAGGACCAGCGTGTCGTCTGCGTAACAGACCACTAGCACAAAACAACACCTCAGTGCTTGTTTACGGAGACGCGGCGCATTGGGCGTTTGTCGTACATTGCAGCAGCGGGCTGTGTCATTGCACGCGCAAACACAAACTTATGGCAATGTACCACGACCGCCCAACGCGCCTCGTATCCGTAAACAAGGCCTAAGACGCCCCGATAGCCCGGTGACTATGAATTTGTGCGGGCAAGCAGATAACATAACTAGCTTATAACTTTGTGATTTTTCATGATACGGTTTTCAAAGTACCTTCATAGATTCTTTACATAAAAATACTAAACACGTGTTTCAGGTTTCGCACATACTAAAAATAAGTTTATTTATACTTAGGCACATACAAATAAGTTTAGAAGGCAGCAGTCAAGTACATTTAGTTGTACACAACGAATAAGGTCATCATCAGCTTTAAAGGGTGACTGGTAATTAGTGAACGATACTTAAACACGTGATTGATGATAGCAATTTCTTTTTCGCGTTTCAGTTTTGGTCCCATAGTATAAGTTGTTGGTTATCATGACTACCGAAAAAATCTGCTGATCAGTTCATTTATGTTCGCCTAACTGGTCAAAATGTACTTAACTTGGCGATTTTTTTCACGATTTCAGGTTTGGTCCCATAGTAAAAGTTCTTGGTTATCATGACTACAATCACGTGTTTAAGTATCGTTCACTAATTACCAGTCACCCTGTATACACTTACACACGTAAAAGGAAGCAAGTAGGTACATCTTTGACCAACCAAATCAATAACGCTACATCTCCACATCACCAATCACATTGACGAATGATACGAGATAATCACTGATGGCTACACGGATGATAGATAAGCCAGATAACGATCCGGCCGGCAATTTTCTATGCACCATTTGTACGTGTCCGAATTAGACGCATCACATCGTTGTGGAGATCGATAGAGATGTTTGGGGCTATGAAGTCTGCGATTAAAAATAATAATAATAAGCATCGACGACTATCTGTCGAAGCTGTGGTTGCGCGGTTGGATCAAGAGCCTGGTACAGAAGGCAGTACTCCTGGATACGGCTCGCATTGTGAGGATATTCCTGTTTCCGGAGCCCTAACCACCGCTAGCTTGGACCCTGCAGCTCCCGACGCCGGCGGACTAGTTTTTTTATATTTTTGTATGTTGCATAGAAATATTTAAAAATGTTAAAAAATATGAATAGACAATAAATAAAGTAAATAATAATGATAATCCTTTATTATCAGGCAACTAAGATATAGACAAAATACACAAATAATCTTACAAAATAATAAACTAATACATATAAAAATGCAATAATAAAAATAAGATTGGATTAAAGATGAAATCAGAAAACTAAACAATGATCAAGAATTTCTTAAAGGATTGGTTCTTTTGTCTTTTGAATGACTACTGGTCAAACGCAGGCTGATCATCAATAATAAAAGTAGGTGTGACTTGATGACATTGTTTTTTGTTGGGAAATGTCTGAGTCGAACGAGAGTCTCCAAAATTTTGCAGACTAAAACCCATCTGCAGTTTTCCGTCACTTACCCTTTAGGTACCAGGGCCGTGTTACTCTTTCAAATAATCACACAGCCCCGGTTTTTTGTTATTTCAGTAGCAATAAGTTTTCATTTTTCATGCAATATAGACGATTTAAAAAAAAAAAATTGCCCGCATGTGTTGCTTTCGAAAAACAAATCAGTTGGCAAGGATTCAAATAATTCTTGATTGTAAAGACAATCTGACAAAAACTTTACTTACTAGAATCATCCAATGACAAATCCCGCCCTTGGGTGGAGCGGGAAGTAGTGCCAGATTCTTACTGACTAAAAACCTACCCCGTTCCTTCGTTGCCTTTAGTGCCGGGGCTGAGCCTTCCTCTTAGAAAACGGCCCTCTTACTTACTAGTGGACATCTGGCGCTTGCTACTACACAAAAAAATGAATATATTTTGTTTATTTATTGAAAAAAAAAATTAAGAAATATATATATGCTTTCTTTTCTTTTTTTTTTAATACATTACATGGTCAATAGCAGGGCTGTACAATGTGTAGGTTGTTACACTGGTCAGAAAAAAAATTAGTTTATCGACAATAAAAGAAGAAGAAGAATGCATTAACATTTTTTAAGACCATAGAAGTCTTATACCATCTTCAAATTATTTGCCTTACTAATATAAACGGTTAGGAACACATTGATTAGGTGATTTTAACGTCTATTGAAGACACAGGTAGAAAAAAATAATATTTTAAATGTATAGATTTAATTAACAAATCGTCTATGTAATCAAGCTCTAAACGCAATATCAAAGTCTAAAAAGTTGAGCATCAATAATGACCAACTATCCGCCCATATCACAACTTATGTTACAATATCTTAACTACCGATGTTTTATTATCAAAAGCGTGGTTCTCATCTCCTAAGGTCGCGGGTCTCACAGCCTCACATTATCAAGTCCCCCGATAAGGAGGCGACAAGAACAACATCTTTTATTATTAAAGTGAATTGTCACTTTAGAGATAAGATTATAGTCGTAATATAGTTAACCCGTTGTGTGTGTGAGATCTTCTTATGAGTAAATTGTTGGGAATACTACACGACTACAGAAGTTCTTTTTTTAAATATGTTAAGTATATTGATATATTATAGGGGAAGACTCGTTACGCGCTAATATCGTAATCAGAAAAACCGGACTCGAAACTGACATATCTATGATCAGCATCATAACAGTCGCAAACCTATAGTTTCTGATAGACAAGGACAGAGATACGAGCTGGCGCTGTCGTGCGAGCAAAATAGCATTAGCGCTTGTTTACATTGCCATGTGCGATGACGCGGCCCGCAGCTGCAATGTACGACGAACGCCCAACGAGCCGCGTCTCCGTAAACACGGCGATAGCCGAATAATGTGTATGATCGTCGCGACCGATTTGAAATCGTGCCATATAGGCACAATTTCAGCGGTCCACGCGCTGAAGACGAGTCACCTATCTACCGCTGTTTTGATTTTTTAATCTAGGATAAATTTTAGATGTTATTTTATTTTTGCTAATTTTGGCTTTGCACATTTTCAGTTATTTTAAGTAATTTTAAAATTTATTAGAACCCGGATGAAACATTCTAATGTTTTTAAGCAAATGTTTCGGGTCAGCCTTCTCGGTAAGCTTCGCTGGGGTTGTCAATACTACAATAATTCTCGACTGCGTTTTACCGAGATCGCGCCTGTTTCAATGATTGAATGACACACATTGTCCAGTTGTGTACTATTATTGAACACTGTACACTGGAAATACAAAACTAAACCAGTTTTACATCACAATATCCACTATGAAATTGCGAACAATTAAAATAGACACTGATCTTCGCTTGAAGAAATTCCGTCAAAAACCGCAATATATTATTTAGTTGGGGCTCTAAATATTTTCGTTTTGAAATGTTTGAAAGGTACATAATAACAAGAAGTGTTTAGATTGTGTTAGTCAAGTATTGAAAAAAGATTGTATAAATATGACCTATATGGAAAGAAAAACATTTTATTCGGCGGAAAAAGGCGCAAATTTAGGATTAACAAATTATAAGTATACTTTGTGAAAAATATCAATTTACGCATGTACGAAATTAATTTCTTTGAGTGAACGTCAGCTGAGCGAGTCCAATGACTGTAGGTAGTTAGTACGCAACGACCGATATATACCTACAAGGTCATTACTCGTTTACTTAAAGAAATTAATTTCGTACATGCGTATATTAATTCGGAATTTAGAAAAAAAAAGTACTTAATTTTTTAATTTTATCTTTAGAAATCGCTAGTATTTGGTTCCGGATCGACCTTCCACGGGATTAAAACGATCAAAAAACGGAGTATATTATATAGCGCATAGCGCAGCTACATATTAGTCTAAGAATTTTCAGAGTCGGTTCAATATTTTCAGAGATTACCCCCATATACACTTATAATTTTACTTTTCTATAATATTAGTATTGGAAATTCTTTATAACATCTATTCTGTATAAGTGACAGTAATAAAACTACGTGTCACACAGCTTACATTAAAAGCTTTTATCATCTCTGACGTGTGACGTTTTTGTTACTAGTTGAAGAAAAAGTTATAAACATACTTAAGTGCCTATTCTAGACATATTCGCAAAAATGAGTTCAGACGTCGCGCTCAGAGTATTTTTCGCACGTGTACGGCTTAGTTTGATGACAACCGAACTAAGCCGTACACGTGCAAAAAATACTTATGTATTAATAACAAGAAGTAACAAATAAAATCACGTTTGTAAGAATGACGCTTAGGGGTAGACAGAATTGTAGGTATCTTAAGTTCTCGCTCCGAGTAAACGCGCAAAAACAATGGTGGGTGTGGGCTCAGAGTAGGACGCGATTGGTGTCCGTACTTCTACAGCGCAACACTAAACATTGTAATAAACGTAGAGCTCAAACTGTTTTTATAACTCCTCTCGGTGGAGCAAGAGGGAGTGTCAAACTTTTACTGTCTAAAATCCTCCCTTTGCGTTCCAAATCTACGGTAACTCTTTCGAACAATCTCGATGCCCAAGATGATCAAGATGCTGTGAAATTTGAATTGAAGGTAGTCAGAAATAGGCTGTTGGCAAAAACTAGGTAATATACTTATGTATTAAGAGTTAGACTGAAAGGTAGCTGGCGTATATAGGTATCCGGCTCGAAGGACCAGTTTTATGTATACCTCAGATCATGTCGTCACTTACAGTTGAATCGTCGTAAATGAATTGACGTAACACACAGACTTCACGACAATTTAGTTTATTCGCAACAGTTACGCAAAGTTCAGTTGGATGCTAATCCGTGGTTATAGCGCTACGGTTGGTCAACTAAAAATTATTACGATTATAAGTTAAAAATAGTGTTAAGTTAAAAATTTGCCTGTACGTGAACCTTACAATAAGTATAAATTGGTCACAAATTCAAAATCTAACTCATTTTAGCTTAAAGACTTATCCCAAAATCTCAAGTATTTTTTATTATATAGGATCGTGTTTGACTATTACCTCACTTGATGGTAAGTAATGATGTAGAAGACGATGAAGCACGTTTGCCTAGAAGTAGTCTATTCACTCTTGACTTAAAAACCCCTTATAGCTAACTGGAAATACCGCGTAACGCCGTATGCCTCGTGTGGTCCGATGATTGAACGGATTTAGTGGAATTGTGCAATTCCAATACACACTCTCCGAAATATAAACGATAGAATATATCGACAAGTGCATCATCATTACTGATGATTTTCTTGGCTCGCTTCTCAATAGGTCCCTTAGATCAACCACGTAATCAAGATTGATAATGTTCATCATTGTACCCATGTTTAAGCAATGTTATCAGTGAAGTACGATAAAATTATCTTTATTGTTTCATCTTTATCTCTAATGGGAACTTAATTATTTTAAATATTGATTGTAATGGCCGTGTCCTGTTTTTTATTTTACTGATTGAAGTCTGAATTATAACATTGGGAAGATAAGACTATCTTACACAAACTGATAAAGTCCATTATGTCTATATAGACACTTGCGTTCCACACTTACTTATCCTTATTCGGAATCTGAGATAATTTGTCCTGTACATTCATTTAATTCATCATCGATTAAATTCAATTTGATAAGGGGGCAGCACTAGGGTAAATACCCCGCGTATCTATCCAATCTTGTGTTTTTTTTTTTTGCATTTGGCAGCGCCAAACTACAAACTATGTAATGTATTAGAAAGCATAGACAAGATGATGGACTTGGGGGAGGCCTATGTCCAACAGTGGACGTCTTTTAGCTGAAATGATGACGAATAGAAAGCGTATAGGTAGTTCAGTGTCAAAAATCTGTCATTCAATTTATTGATAGTTTTGATGTATCCAGTGTCACTCTCACGACTAATACATTTGTAATGTCGTTAGATTTCTAACGACTTTTCTTGCATACCTACAATGCACATATAATCGGAAACAACTTTCCTTCTGGTGCAACGAGTCCACGTATAATCCACCATACACTGATACAAGAGACACAACGAGCTAGAAGCAATTTCCATCTCGTTGTCTTCATAAGGAGCAACTTGTAGAAATCATTACTAAGCTTTCGTTCAAAACTTAGTTTAGTCTCTGCGCGTTACGTAAACAAGTCAAGTTTATAATTACACTGAGCCCAGCTAACTCACAGATGACAGAATGAACGCTAACTCCTAATGATTCAACATGGCGTATAATTTAATCCAAACGGCACTTAACGCCTCAACTCATTACATGCTGCATTCAACTTTCTTGGACCCGTTTTTACAAAACGAATATATTTGTTTACAACCACACAATTAACCACCTTAACTACAAGCTTTAGAATCGAAAATTATTTAGCCAAAAAAGTGTGAGATACTTCACTTTTATTCCAATATAAACAGTAGCGTCATCTGTCGAGATCAATAAACGTTTCAATTCGAACGTTCCTTTTATAAATTTAGATGACTACGGAGTTATGTGACATGCGCGCGCGTCGCTCACTTAAATACTTGTTCCGAGTCATGTTTGATGAAGAAAAATTATTTGATTTATTGGATTTTAGTAGCATAATTTGATATACAGGGCTCACCGTTAAAAAAATCTCTATCGTAACACCCGTATTCACAAACGTTACTATGAGGTCTCACAGTGCGCGCGAGCGCACAGGGCTCCTAAAACTTATTCATAGACGATACTTGAGTAGCGACTAGCACTATGCGTCCCTTAGAATGAACGCACAGCTAAGGTAGCCTGCTAGCTGTTTTAAGCAACGCATAGCTAGTGTCCCTCGATTTTCTGAGGTTTATTATGTGTTACGAGATTTTTTTTTACTGTTTGTGATAATTTTCAATTTTAATAGCGTCCTTTTACAATGGATTATAGCAGTGAAGAAGAATTTGATAATTATATCAATGAGGGATTCACAATAAATACCAGAAAAGTGATACGGGATTTCCAAAATCCTTTTGATTATTACAGTTTGTACGATACCTACTAATGAAAACTGTAGATACTATACCATTATAAGAGTTTTGTAAAAATATTATGCTATATTTGAATTGTGTCTATTCAGTCAACTCAAACCCATTTCTACTATTGTTAAAAGGCTTTTAACTTTATTAACGAACTATCTATACCTACTATTACTTTATCTATTATTATCATCAACTAGCTTTTACTCTACCCTATCCTAAGAATCTTCTCCTGACAATAACGAACACAACAAAAAAAGAATAAGTGAAATCGGTCCAGCTGTTCTCGAGATTTGCGCTTAGCAACACATTTAGCTATTCATTTTTTTATTATAGAATATTAATTTTGCAGATGATTACGGGAGACCTTATAAGTGTGAGTCAACCAACCAACAGTATCAAGAACAGTGAAAAGGGTCTCTTATCTCTTCAGTTTGAAGATGAATTTAGTTATTAATTTTCTAAACAACTTAGGAAGAATTAAAGAAGTATTTTTGGTTTTATAAACCTGAAGCTTTTGCTTTATCCATATTTATTAAATCCACAAATACACAATAAAATCAATACGAAGACGAACGCTCTAGAATACCGGTCACCATTTATGTATTGAGGTTATATTATGACAAATGAAATGATTGTCAAGCAGCGAAGTGAACTACGCAACACAAACGAACCAATCACAGAGCTCTATTCAATGCTATGCGTTTGCTTAGTCAAGGGTCGTTTGAGTATTGTTTATGAATGGAAAGGCTTGCCATATGCAACGCAGTGAGAAATGCCTTACTTCGCATAGCGTTGCTACTTTACTGAGGAAAGTATTGTTTGTGAATACGGGTGTAAGTTTACTTGAAATTGGATAGAAAGGATTACTATAGAAAGAAAAGTCATTCACAATATTGATAACTAATACTTTACTATATAGTTTACTCTAAGTGAAACCACCTTTCCAAGATAAAGACTATAATATATTAATTACTGTGAATTTTCTGCTCTGCTTTTTAATTATTATGGATATGAAATTTATGCCTAAAAAGATTCCGATTAACAAAATTATGAGTTTTGAATGTATCTCAAATAGGTGTATGCGAAACAATTTTCTGCAAAATGAAGTTTATGCTATCCGTTGTTATGCAAAATAATATTATGACATAAAAAGTTCTGCTATAAAAGGCAGACCCCTTTTTCTAGATAAATAATTACAATGATCACTACAAAAATTACATTATTCGATGTCCAAATAAATAATGTCGTCCTTCTCTTGCCCTTTACCTTCCAGGGCTACGGTAATCACTTCAAACAATCTCACAGTCAAAACACATTCTACCAGAGCTCTATAACAAAATTACCACTTTTGTTTCAAGACTCAGTAATGTGTAGTACGCCAAGTAAGAGTCGTGATAAAGTCTTTAATGTTGCTAACCTCATTTTCTTCGTCGTCAAGTGCCATTATAAGTTTAAGCTTCGGCCTAGGATAGTCTCTAGACCCTAGTCGTCTTTATGACTGGATTTAGTGCGCTAATAAATAAGAGAGACCATATTACAGATAGTTTTTGTGTAACAAACTTTCTATATTGTTTGGTAGTTGAAGATTGGAGATTATTAGGATGGACTGCTAGTGGCCTAAGTTTTTGGTGTTGTCTGTAAGTGGCTTTTGGTTTCTATTCGTCTGAACCTTTTATCGATGGGTATTAATAAAAAATTTCAGGCGGCCCCTGCCATACTTTTAACATAGTTCTTGGTTACCAGTCCACTTAAGACTCCAAAAACCATAGCCCTATGGTCTTTGTTTTCCATATGTCGCAATAGTTTTTATCCAACCGGGGTTTTTTTTATTGTAGGTAAAATCTTCCAATGACAAATCCCGCCCTTGGGTGGAGCGGGAAGTAGTGTCAGACTCTTACTGACTAAAAACCTACCCCGTTCCTTCGTTGCCTATAGTGCCGGGGCTGAGCCTTCCTCTCAGAAAACGGCCCTTGACCCCAGCAGGCTTCGACCCTGCCTGCCTGCAGTTAGCAGGCTGGGCCTGGATTGTCTTTAGGCGCACTAGCATAGCGTGTTTAAGGATAACAGTCGGCTGGTATCACGTTTCATTGAAAGTGTCTAAAGGGCCTCTGCGAGTTGGTTTCGGCTCCTTGTTTGCCTTTTAAAGGTACAGGACCTCAGGGTTCTGAGATATATTGACATATATTTCACAACTTTCACGCCGTCAGGTACCAAGCTAAGCAGAGCTTGTGTTATGAGTACTAGACGACTGATAAACGTACTTATATATTTCTAAATACCTACGTACATGTTATAAATAAATTACACTCAGACACAGAAAAATTGGTCATGCTTATCACACAAACATTTGTCCTGGGTGGAAATCGAACACACGACCTCCAGCATAGCAGTCAGGGCCACTGACAACTAGACCAACAGGCCACACAAATCATTCAATGACTGCAATCTACTGTTCTGGAGTGGAGACAGAGGGCGTGTCAGACTTTTACTGACTAAAACCCACCGGTCTCCTTCAGTTGCCTTTTGCGTTCCAAGGTTACGGTATCCCTTTCAGAAATTCAAAAGATTTTGTTAGGGAATATTTTAAGCAAGCTTGCTTCATCGTCGACCATATCACCCACTACACTACTACTACTAGGTACCTACTACTAAATACTAGCGTGAGCGAATAAATTATAAAAAAAAAACAGGCAAATGCGAGTCGGACTTACGCACTAAGGGTTCCGTACAAACCTAAATCTTACAACTATACCTAAAGAACTTCTCAATGGAATCCAAAAAACCTAAAAAGGTGACTCAGCTTGTCCCTGGCCCCCCATACAACGCATGACTGCAGCACTATTTCTTCCAAAATCCTCGGTCGGCCAAACAAATAACCAAATCGGTTCCAAGTGTGATAGTTCAATACAAACCGTTTTGTTTCGCTCCGATCACAGTGGGAAGATTTTTTGATGACTTCCCACCTCCAAAAAAAAAATAGTACAGACAGCACTTTTGAATATTAAATAAGTCCGTAAATCCTACAACTATACCTTAAGAACTCAAGGAGCTGTCAGCAACTCAAGGAGCTGTCAGCAAACCGTTGAGGCCCAACCTGCTAGCTGCAGGCAGGCAGAGCCAAAGCCTACTGGGGTCAAGGGCCGTTTTGTGATAGGAAGGCTCAGCCCCGGTATGATAGGCAACGAAGCAACGGGGTGGTAGGTTTTTATTCAGTAACAGTCTGACACTATTTCCCGCTCCGCCCAAGGGCGGGATCTGTCATTGGATAATTTTACCTACCACAAAAAGAACTATACCTAAAGAACTTCTCAATGGAATCCAAAAAACCTAAAAAGGTGACTCAGCTTGTCCCTGGCCCCCCATACAACGCATGACTGCAGCATTATTTCTTCCAAAATCCTCGGTCGGCCAAACAAATAACCAAATCGGTTCCAAGTGCGATAGTTCAATGCGGACCGTTTTATCACGCGGCGGTAGGTTGTACGAAACAAATTGAGATCCCCTGATATGTGTGCGTTACATAAATCTTGGCTGTTCGCGGGAATCCTTCGAATTATCTTGTTTTTGTTTTATTTACGGTATTGCGTATTCATTGTTTTCTTTTTTTATTGTTAGCTTATTATTGGTTGAAGTGGGGGGTTATATTAGTTGATCGAAAGAAAGTTTTAGACCTACTAGGAAATAGTGTATCTATAGGGTAAACCAGGCATACGTGCCCCAGTCGGTTACGCGCCCCACAAAACTAAAACAAGTATTTAAAATTACATTTACATTTACTTCGCAAATTAAACTTGCTTCCATCGCTGTCATAATTAAAAACTACCAGATCAGCTCAAAAAAGCGCCAAATTTTAAATGCGTGGCTTAGTTTTGCACTGAAACATGTCTACCTGGTTTCCTATATTAACAATATATTGTAAAAAAATAATCGAACACAAGCCTACCTACAAAAGACAGAAATATTTGCAGATACAATACATTTATTGTACGTACAGCGAAGGAGTGGAATTTTCTGCTGGAGTCTGTGTTACCTGATAGCTACAACCTAGAGGTATTTAAGTAAAGAGTGACTAGGTTAGTTCTAAGTAAACGTGCTCAATCGTAGACCACATTAACGCTTACCATCAGGTGAAATAGTGGTCAAACGCGAGCCTATCAATAATAATAACAAAAAACTTTATGGGAAACCTCCTAAATCTAATTACGTAGATTGAACTAATTTAATTAATTTAAAATTACAGCACATCTTCAACCCAAATTGCCTTATAATTGAATGTAACATTATTCACACAAAACACTATATATACTAGCGCCAATCAGCAACGGCGAAATGCGGAAACAAAAGTTTGTTTCACGCCTCTCGCCGATAGATGTCACTACGTATCGGTTGCTAAGAAAGCTTTTGAACGGGAAAATAGATGAAAGAAAATATTTATGTTTACGGAGATGTATTTACTCTTAGGCAATTGTATTTAATGTTTTCCTTAACTGGGTCGGTAATCCATTGTTAAGTTGATTCGGGAAACGCACTCGTGTCTACTATCCTTATACAGTAAAATTGATAATGTAAATTATATTGTGACTGCCTTTTGGCTGATGACATATCTAGTGTTAGATTATTCCCAATCTTTGTTTGCTTTTGGAGTCTGTTTCCTGAAAGCTGGAACCTTTTTTTGCTGTGGAAAAAGGGCGTGGAGATGATGTTAATGACATCTCCACGCCCTTGATCGGGGCGGAAGATAGTGTCAGACTTTACTGACTGACATCATCATCTGATGACTTATTCCGCTCTAGGGAGGGCGAGGTGGGCTCAGATTTTCATGTTCGTTCTTTGCCTTGCGTTCCAAGACCCCGGGTTTCCCTTACGGAAGTTAACTTATTACTCCAGTAGGCTAGACCAGAAGAAGACAGAGAAGAAGAGGCTAGACCAGTTCGGCTCTACTGGACCCCTTACTTCTAAAGGTTATCGTATGTGTCTATCGGTGACCATAATCAGGGGTGCCGATTCTATGGGTGCTCGGGGGCTCGAGTACACATGAGAAATAAAGAGTGGGTGCCGAGAATAGACATCAAGAAACAGATCAGTAATCGCTTTTCATGGATGGGCGTTTTTTCGTTACCCGACGACCCGTTTAGCGCAGTTTTATAATTACATATAATGCTTTCATTTTATATTTTCATCAAACATAATTAGTAATTAAGTACGCAGTATGTAAGTCAGTCGATCAGTGTGCATTTCTTTTTTCACAATTCACCACTTTGCATCAAAGTGAGTCATCAAATGAGTATGAGCCTCTCGAGAAACCTCATGGGTGGTTTTTTTAAAAGCCGGCGCCCCTGACCACAATCGTCAATTAATATCAAGGGGCTTACTCCCGAGTTTTATTCCGATCGGTCGGCATTGGAATTGTGACGTTAGGTACTCTTGAATTCGATGCTAGGGCCAAATTGCGTGACCTTTTTGGGAAACTAACTAAAATGGGGATTGGGCTTGGCGTTAGCATCGAAATTAAGACTGCCTAAAGTCACAATTCCAATGTCGACCAATCGGAATTAAACTTGAGAGTACGCTCCCTGGGTACTTTTACTTATTCCGTGTATCAGGTAGTAGTCAGACGCAAACCTGACCCTAAGCTTGAATCAAAAATCTTTCCAGTGTTATCAGAAGAGACTGCTACCAAAAAGGCCGAAAACGCAGGTGTTATCAAGATACCCAAGCCACTAGTCACAGCGACACTCAAAACTAAAGTTTAAAGGAGTCGTTAGTAGATACTTTAACTGCACTTTAACAGCTTAAAACTTTAGGATAAGAGTAATGAACCAAAGATTAGGCAACTTCTTAAGACCTCAAGGTTTTTTTCCGAGTAATCTAATGGCTTTTTTTACAAGTTTAAACTGAATTTTAAGAGAACTAATGAATTATTCAATTGCAATTACGAGCAATTGATGTTCTTCGTTAGTAAAATTCCTTTTCCTAAATTAAAGTTATGGATCTTTTTCCTTTGGTTGGAAAACGCCTAAGGAATATATTTTTCAATACACAGACTCGAAAACCCGCTCTTATCCCACCGCTTTTAAACACGTAATTGACTATTTTCCGCACTAGTGCAGAAAAGTGCGCGTGCTCGCCCCCGCCCAATTTTATTGTAATAAAATTGTTTATCTTATCAGATTGCGCGCGCGTCGACCCCCACGAGGCGCGTGTCAACCCCCACAAGTCGTACCTAAGTGTATTGAAAAACGTCCTATTTTTTTTTTGACATCTTTGTTTATTTTTTTTTTACACTTTTGTGTTTGTGCTTGCACTGACTGCACAGGTCCACTCAAATCTGTACGGTACTTTCTTCAAAAGACCATCTCAGACAAATCTGCATGCTTCTCATATTATTTAACCATTACTTATTTGCTGTACGGACATTTAAAGAGACTTTGACCCTTGAACTTTTTTCGGTATTTCTTCTCAGGGTAGTCAGGTAGGAAACATGAATCTCATCTAAATTAAAAACTAACGAAAAAAAAATGACGTGTAAAAGTGTTTTTTAAAACCTATTTGCAAAATAAATATCACTTTTAGGGCGGGTTTCTGAATTGAGTATTTTGAGTTAAGAACGTCTCAAACCATACTTAAATGCCAAATTTTGACAGTTTTACAGGCTAAAGTAGAGTTTGAGTAATTCTCAACTTCAAATTCTCAAATCAGAAATCGGGGGTTAATTTCGAATATTGGTTCTAGAACATGCGTTTCCTCACAAAATTGTTTTGTTTTCACCGTTTAGAAAGCATTAGTTACCCAGTTGTAGGTCATTGGTTCAAACCCAACCAGGTGCATACTTATGCCAAATGTCATGATAATATTTTTTTATCTGCATTTCTTCATTAATTTCACACACACAGCGTCTAATTAAGAAGCCTATAAGCCCAATTAATCAAAATCTTAAATAACAATTAGATGTTATTCCAACGTCGAAATATTTGTTACGCTAGCGAAATAGAGCACTCATCGCTTACGTTGCACTTAAGACTTGCCACAAATCATAAGCGGAGCGTTTACTAGTGGAAATCTTCAAGCGCGTTGAGTGCGTTACAAATAAGAATATGAACGATTGCCATGTTTTGACGTCACGTCATACTGTCAAATCGAAGAAATGGGGTGGGTTTATTTACGAATCGTGAATGAAAAAAGTTTAATCAGAATCCGTTCTTCGATTTCGCTTATCTTTTCGGCATTCTTAAATTCTTAAATTCTTTATTGTACACAAAAATATAACATAGCATATAGAGATACAAACAGTTCATGTACAAAGCAATGAGCAATGAGCAACTCAGCAATGAGTTTTCTCCCAGCAAACCTTTGAGTTATAGAGAGAAAACATATTCGAGGGTAGAATTCAGTGCACAATATCATTCTACATAACTAAGTCTAAATATAGGTATAATTATATTATACATACTAATACATACTATACATATTAATACATACTAAATACTCTAATATTATGTCAAAAATGAAAGGAAGTGCATTGTGTGAAGTGTGGCAATAACAAATGGAAGAATAAGGCGAATTGTTCCTAAGAATGGAAATAAGAAAGAAAATAAGTTTTTTTTAACTAATTATGACTTAACAAAGCAAAAAATAACCTTTATTGATACGTAAATAAGTTATCTTTGCCAACCGCACTTTTCACTCAATATTTGACAGATTGAGGTTATTGATATTCCTATTCTTATTTGGAACGCATAGTACGTACATAACAACTTGTTCGGGCAGGATACTTGTAGGATTGTGTGATGTTCATTTTAGCTGAGAGATGTCCACGGGTGGACAACAGACATAGCCAAATGTTACCACATCTATCGGCCCTGTGACTCCTGCGGTCTTTTTTACATAGCCGTCGGTCAATGGTTGTGAATTTAGTTTAGTGTTAAAAAATTTCGTTCTAAATGTTTTTTTACTTCTTCTTCTTCTTCTTTTCGAGTCGATGGCAATCTCGCTAAACTATTGGGCCCAGTAGGTGGCTACGTTAACTGAAGCATCGGTGGCACTCATTAAATTCTCCATTAGTGCAAGTTTATGGGCACTTAGGGCACTTAGTTTTTTTACTAATCTCCCAGGAATGTATATATCCGCAGGAGAATTAAAGCCCAAATGATTTTAATCTTAAGTGACAGTGGACAGGGCACATTGCTCTCAGAACAGATGGTCAATGAGGCCGAAATGCTCTGGAGTGACGATTGCGTACTGGAAGACAGCGTTAGTAAGCCTCCCACACGGAGTACCGATGACCTGGTGAGGGTCGCGGGAATCCGATGGATACAGGACCGATTGTTGCGGCGACAATTGGTGGAGGTCTTTATCCAAGTGTGGACATCTTTCGGTTGAAATAGTAATGATAATGATGTGTCATAAATTAAGGAAAGACTCATATTTAAGGTATTTAAGGATTAATTGCGACGGCAGAAGTTAGCACATAAGTGTTACATAAAAATTAAGAACGACTATTTAAAAACAAGCTAACTAAAATTACTTTTTTTGCACGTCTTTATGTATTTCTCTACAATGATTTATGATGTATTTTTTTTTAATTTATTCACATTGTCCAAATGTATATGAAATGAGAATGATAGCGAAAATTTATATGACATTGTTTTTTTTTAAAAAAAGGTCTGGTACTACAAATCGTACTAATTATATGACCACTATGGATGTATATTACCAATCTTAGTCTGTAGGATAGACTTGAGATTGAGATTGTTCTCTCATAGGACAATTATGATACTTCAGGATCTTCAAAACCGTCCACCCGCTATCAGCTCCCAACTTAGTCCTAGGTCCCAAAAACCTGATTCTGGCCGTGTGCCACGAAGGCAGGTTATTAACACTACGTGAACACTTGGCACATGCCGGGTGACAAATGAAGCCCACATTATGAACGAACCGCTCATATTTTCAACTAATATTGTGCAGCCGCGATGGCGGTTGGGCGAAAAATTTGATACTATTTTGTGGTATTTTGAGTCGGTTTTAATTAAAAAACTAGAAAGCTGACATAAGATTTCTTGATAAATGAAAAACGAACATAAACTTGCGCTATTCCATGAAGTTCACTGCACTTCGACATCGCCGTTCGAATTTTGAAATTATACTTAGACAATTTAAAAAAAAATTGCCGGCCTTAAGCCCAGGGCTTTGAGATTGATCGAAAGAGTTAAGTGCAACTGAAGAACCACACGTGAGTTTAGGAGATGTTATGGATGATATCCAACTGAAAAAAAGGTGGGTTCCAGTCAGTAAAAGTCGTTCACGCCCTCCCGCTCCAACTAGAGCGGGGCAAATTGTTTGTAGACTTTCCACCTCATAAGGAGTGAACACTATCATACTACAATTCCAATATACCTATATCAAAACAGTCATAATTTGGCGTCCAAACACATTACCCATCTTAACTGCCGCGCCGCCGGTCCCGGGATTAGAGCCGGGATCAACGAGTGCAATTCCCGGGACTCGCTCGCGCCAGCCATAGGATCCCGTTTATTGACC
Source organism: Leucania comma (assembly GCA_958295575.1). Lineage (NCBI taxonomy): Eukaryota > Metazoa > Arthropoda > Insecta > Lepidoptera > Noctuidae > Leucania > Leucania comma. Next base: position 21,140,545 of record OY282467.1, on the reverse strand, counting down.
ATTAGTAAGGTCCGCTATGGTGTTTTCTGCTTACACTTTGCTATATGGTACTGACATAATAATGGGACTATTTTCAAATTATAGTGACTTAGTGATAATCGTTGGTGGTGGATTAGCTTCACTGGTTATTAGGAGGAAGGCTATATACATGGTGATGTTGTTTTGATAGCATATCACGTTGATTAGATGGCAAGCTTCGAACCAGACAGAATGTTTTGTCTGGTCTGGGCAGTTGCCTTAGTTGAATACGGACTCTTGTACGTGTTCTAATTGTGCGGAGCACTTTAATACTGCGTGCATAAATTCGAATTTTAGTTCCGTTGTTCCATCACAGATGTCGCTACAGCAGATTATTTTGTACAAGATTAATTTTCAAAGAATCTGCAACTATTTTTTTGAAAGCGTAAACAACACAAAAAATGTAATGGAATCAATTAGGTAGCCCATACTCTTTTTATTTTATTTTTTATTATAGATAGTCTCCCGATTGACCATGTTATATAAAAATTCTTTCGGGTATCGCAAGACGACTACTATCCACCGAAGGCGTGGACTTATGCAAGATAAGAAATGGGTGGCTGGCCGTCCGGTAACCGCCCGGACCGAGCCTGAATTTTCGATGGCACGTAGTATTCCAAGCGCACCTCAATGAGATATCAACAAACTCGTAGGGGCCTAACAGAGCCGATGCCCGCTAGTACTGTAGAAAATTTTCTGAGAAGGATACCCCTGGTCCTAGGATGCAAAGGGCTGCTGAAGGACACAAGTATGGTTTTAGTCAATAAAAATCTGAGGGCCAACGCGTGACGTCGCGCTTGTGTCGTTTGTGACGGTCCCCGTAACAGTAACCGGATTATTACCTGCGTAGTGTCGCTAGTTCAACTTTAGAGGTGTGCATGTAGTCGTGTCGATGAAAACTTTAATGTATTATTATGTAGCCAAATGGGTGCGGGAGGCGGCATCTCGCGATGGGAGCCCGCGCGGTGAGCCCGGACAGTGCACTTTTGTATAGGACCGTACGGGCGCCCGGTTAACGCAGCGTTGACCCTGATACGCTTTCCCACTCTACCTTGGAACGGAAGAAGTTATTGAATTATTTCTCATCTCAAAAAATACCTCGTATTCTTAAATGTCTATCCAAATTCTCGAGAATTTCCCTTTCGACTATTTACATTTGAAATTTAAATAAAACAACACAGAAACTTTCAACTAATTAATTTTATCCTTAGTACAAACAGCCACGGAAAATTACAAGAAATATTAAACGAGTCTAGAATTATAACTTAACATTAATCAGACCAGAAATGAAAGCCCCTATAGTAGTTATGAAAGTTCAGAAACTATGTTTCATAGTTGGGCACTATTAAAATGGATATAAACCCACTGTTTTCTGCTCACAGGGAGCGCTCAGAAGCCGGCAAGTAATCAAAGAGGCGTAAAATTTGTTAGATATCCGGCCTAAACTAACTTTATGGGGTAAGACAATGATTTAGCGAAACTAGATGTGATATGTGGGGCTCTTAACAAACTAGTGTATTTCAAGATCAACGATAATATCACTGCTTACAATCAGATAGGATCACAGTTAAGCACTAGTTATTTTCTTTCTTTCTTTTTTTCTTTCTAAATCATTAACAAAAATCCTGATACCTTGAAAAAGACAAAAGAAACAAATTAAAAAATATATATTTTGTACCTCATACATACAACTTATTAAAACCTATTAATTCATATGAAATAATAAATATAAGAAAAAAAAAAAACAAAAAAACAACCCTTCTTGCCACGCAGCCGGGTTAAAAGCAATAGATAAATCAGCATACATACCTATTAACAACCTTAAAGCCTTTAAGAAAAGAGTGAAAAGGTTACTTCTAGGTAAGCGTACTCCGTAGTCAATCACATCATCGCTTACCATTAGGTGAGATAGTAGTCAAATGCGATCATGTATCAAAATAAAAAAATATTTTGAACAAGCATGAAAATTATGGTCGATCATAATTGTTTCTAGGTAACCACTTAAAATTAAGTTTTTAGCTATTATTTATAGGCCAAGTAGGCCAAAAATCAGTGGTAAAAAAAGTCAGTAGTTTATTAGTAAGTTCTTATTTTATTGAAACTTCAAACCACGCTAGGCCAGCTGAAAGTCAGTGTTGCCACTGAAAGCCAGAGTTTTGTTTATTCATCTTTTTTAAATTAAGTACACTTTGACATTAAAAGTTAAAAATTAGATATTTCATACACCAAAAGAAATATTACTCAAGCCTTAAAATTTTAAGGATATGTAGATTTGGCCGTTCTTGAAGATTTGGTTACAAAATAACCGGTCATTTTGAAAAATTGCGGGACGTCATCAGATTCTGAGCATCCACACAGAAGTCGCTGCTCCCCATAACACTACGCCTCCTACCCCATCCAGTAACATCCAATTATAATCCCATACATACAAGTAAAGCAAGATTATTGCAGAACTTGGTTTCTTCCCACTCTATTTGCGGCAATGTTTATGGGCCATTACGTTGGAAAACCAGTCGTTATAGTAATGAAAACAGAGTGGCCGGCCGTCTCATTATCATTGGATAATCTGAGACCAAGGGGATGGAACTTTCATACTTACTAGTTTAAGATATTAAAGTGTACTGTCTGGATTAGATACGTGATTAGTTCGTTTTGTTGTGTTGGGTCCATGTTTTTGGAGTTATGTGTACCTACACTGTGTTTCTGTGTGGGTTTAGGTTCCGGCATACAGTAGACGCATTGTTTTGAAATATTTTGATGTATACGTTTCTTGAAATTTTTTGAAGTTACTAAATAATAGTAATATTCGAAAACTATCACACAACGCCGTCTAGTTCCAAGGTAAGCAGAGATTGTTTTATGAGTACTAGACATCTGATAAACATATTTATATATTTCTAAATACATAGATACATATTATAGATTAATCGTGCTCATCACACAAACATTTGCCTTGGATGGAATTGGACCCACAACCTCTAGCATAGCAGTCACGGTAACTAACTACTAGACGAAAAGGCCAGTCAGTGAAAAAGTTACTGTAAAAAAATCAAGTCTAATCTTATGATATATTTCACCACACTACATATTAAACCTAAGTTGTATTCATAAGTTATTATTATTAACTAGCGAGCTGTCTGAGCTTTGCACAGGTGTAACAAATCTTTGAAATTCTCAGCTTTTCTCTAAAATAATATGCATATATTATAGATCATAATGGTACACCTTTTGTGTGAATCACTCTATTCAGTGGCGGAATTTGATAATAATATAAAAAAATAGGATAAGCATAAATTTTAGTTATTATTAATTATTTTTTCATTATTCATTTTGATTGAATTTACTTTTTAGGTTAACCTACTGTTATATTTCATATATAATTTCTACACAATGTACGTTGTTCTGAAATAAATTATTTAAGACTTATTTAAAACAAACATGATCAAAACTCATGCTTGCACTTTTAATAAAACAAAAAAATCGTCAAAAATTAAGACTATAAGTAATTATGGTAAATATCCATTAAAGCAGGTAGTGGCGCTATTATACTGCCAGCCTTCCATTCCAATTCCAGCTACCTTACCAAACTTCCTGTCTGCAAAAACAAATCCATCTCATTCAAACCCTCCTGCTTTTCAAACACTTAAAAAACTCAACGACCAGCGCAAACTTTACCGTTTTAAGAAATTATACGGAGTCCAATTACATTAAACTAAAATAAATGGTGAAATAAAACAGAGGAATCCTTATTAAGACCCCCACTTAGGCAACATCTTATCTGCGGTAATCCTAGAAGCGACTAAAACGTTAGGTCTAAAACACAGTGATATATAGCAAGTGGTCTGGGTTTAAACTCAGATTAACTTAGATTCAGTTGGTTGAGTTAATTTGTTTTGGCTATGGTGCACTGTGAAAGATTTCATTCACTTATGTAGTTTTTCAACGTTTTATACTGGAAGCGAAGGAACAGAGGTATACAATTCTTGTTGTGATTTTCTTTTTTTATTCTCGTTATTTGTTAATATTTTTGTTTCTTGAACTCTGACCTTTGTAGATACTTTGGGATATCATTTTAAAAATAATACTTTCTTTTTTAAACTAGGTCCTTATTTTTTTTTTTTGTGGAAAAATATAAAATTACTCCGCTCTGAGTGGAGTGAGAGGAAGTGTAAGACTTTTACTGACTAAAACTCAATTTACACTAGGAATTACTCCTGCATCGTGGATTGCTTCCATACAAAAAAAGCCAGATCCGGAACTCTATCTGTAGGCCAAATTATTGTTCCGTGTGAGAATCGAACCTGCAACCCGTAGCTTAGAAGCCGATCGCTCAACCACTGCGCCGACAGTGCCGTGAAACAACTGTATGTATGGCCATGTTTTTTCAGTTACTCTTCATTCCAAGTATGTAGTGATTCTTTTCAACAATCTCACAACCTACCACAGTACTGTAATGTCGGAGTAATGAGTTTGCAGGACATTATATGCGAACTCATGGTTATGCGCTATCATACTGATTCGTTACTATATCGAAGGATGTTAGTATTCTAGAAAGTATATGAATATTTATAAGAAAATAATATTTTATTGTTTTAAAGTGAGTACTGCGCTATTATTTGAAGTGCAATGAACTCAGGCGGCGGAAGCAGTAATGCTAGCAAAGGAGAAGGCCGACCGCATCAGGCAGAGGCAACGGGGTGCTCGCCCCAGTCGCCGCCGGGATACCGATCCCGATTTCTGGCCACCGTAGGCGCGGGCTTGCGGACGGCGTGCAATGGGTAGCACGCTGTCCGATCGTCCGGTAACCGACAGCCAGGGTCGAAGCCTACTGGGGTCACGGGTTAACTTCCGAAAGGAATACCCGGGCCCGGCACGATAGGCTACGAAGGAACGGGGTAGGTTTTTAGTCAGTAAGAGTCTGACACTACTTCCCGCTCCGCCTATGGGCGGGATTTGTCATTGGATGATTTTACCTACCAAAAAAAAAAGTGTAATGAACTAATTTTTAATATATCATTGAATAAAAGTCTAGAGTCGTTTTTATATAATTATCGATCCCGGAAGTCGAGCCCGTAGCAGCAAGGGATCGACAGTTTGGTGGAGGCGCCGGGTAATAATTGTATGTACGGAGCTGATAATAAATTGCAGGTACGGAGCCGATAGTAATCGCATGTACGAAGCTGACTGTTTGAGAAAGACGACTAGTACAGCCCCATGTTGAGTATCTCTCGCAGCAAAGCAAATAAAAGTCTAAAGTCGTTTTTATATAATTATCGATCCCGAAAGTCGAGCCCGCAGCAGCAAATGTTCGACAGTACATACAGTAGTCATTTTGACGGATAAACTCGAACAATTGACCTGCTGCGGTCTTCCAGATCCATTTTAATTTAGGAATCTTCAAGGATAGCGGATTAGGCTCTAAATAAACTAGTGCGCCTTGCCATCAACGATTGTAAGCCGATCAGGTGGAACCGCAGTCAAGGTCTACTATAAATCAAATAGAAAATAAAAAAATTTGACGATGAAATTAACGAAGAAATGCAGCGAGTAAACAAATAAATAATGTGCTGCACTTAAATTCCGACATTGATCCGTAGTTGAATTTCGATTGGTTGTAATAAAATTTTCAAGAGTTTTGGTCCAGCAATGTTTTAACTGCAGGCTTTTATGCCAGTAATAAAATAGGATGAGAGCAAACTCGTAGAAAATGTAACGGGGAAAATCGCGGTACCTCTGGCCAGCAGGGGAGGGCTGCAGCATTTCCACTGCGCTTGTAATGTTTTGTTATTTTTTTTATGGTAGGTAAAATCATCAAATAACAAATCCCGCCCTTGGGTGGGGCGGGAGATAGTGTCAGACTCTTACTGACTAAAGACATACCCTGCACTTTTCATTGCTGCTTCGTTCCAGGGCCCCGGGGTAAATTTTCACATAATCCTTGGCCCCAGTAGGCTTCGGCCCTACTGGGCCCCTACAGTTTGCTGACAACTCCTTGAGGCGCGCGGGAACAGAGCCTGCCGTAAACAACTTGTGCTCGGACCGGTCTGTTACCAGACGGACGGACGGCAAGCTACCAATTGCCCACCGTCAGCAACCGCTTATAATGTGGCGTAGGGATGTAATTGAGTGAAGAGAGAAGTGCAAAGCTTGACTTCCACCAGTCCGGCGGTCAACAGAGGCGATTATGCAAATTATTACTAAACTCATAAAAATAATATATTAATTGGCTTATACGTAATCTATATATATATATAAAAGCGAAATACCACTCACTGTTTAATCACGAAATCTCAGAAATAATAAAAACTAAAAACTTAAAATTTAGCAGGTAGAATCCTTATAGGGTGCAGATATCCGATACCTAAGGGGGTAAAACGGGGGTTGGAATTTGTGTGGAGAAACCGACTTTCACGCAGGCGAAGCTACTGGCAAAAGCTAGTGAAATATATGAAGAAGATAACTTTATTTTTACAGAGAGAATTGAGTAGTTTTTTTGACTCGTATTAGACGATTTTATAGTGGTTCGTAAATTAAACTAGGACTAGTAAACTATAGCTCACTGGTACTTAGTGATATTTATATATCACTTATTTCTGTCTTTACTATATACTAAAGGATCTTCGCGTATTAAATGATTGCTTTGTTTAATGGATCGCGTTAAAGAAAAGGATAAAAAAAGAGATATTATTCACGAGAAAGGCTAGAGTGAATAGACTCTTAATAAACTAGTGCGCTTCGCCATCAACGATTGCATCACAGCTTACCATCACGTTGGATTGCAGTCAGTAGGTAAAATCATCCAATGACAAGTCCCGCCCTTGGGTGGAGCGGGAAGTAGTGTCAGACTCTTACTGACTAAAAACCTACCACGTTCCTTCGTTGCCTATCATGCCGGGGCTGAGCCTTCCTCTCAGAAAACGGCCCTAAACCCCAACAGGCTTCAACCCTGCCTGCCTGCAGCTAGCAGGCTGGGCCTCTACGGTTTGCTGGCAGCTCCTTGAGGTGCGCGGGAACAGAACGCGCCGTCGACGACTTGGGCTCGGTCCGGTATGTAACCGGACGATCGGACAGCGTGCTACCCACTGCACACCGTCCGCAAGCCCGCGCCTACGGTGGCCGGAAATCGGAATCGGAATCCCGGCGACGGCTGGAGCGAGCGCCCCGTTGCATCTGCCTGATGCGGTCGGCCTCCTCCTTTGCTAGCATTAAGACTAACTTACAATTATCATCATTCTATAGGGAAAATAAACCTACGTAAAAAGCCAAACGCTCAGCATTATGCTGTGGTTCCATGCCGAATGCAACGAGTACACAACGCTAGTTTACACACAAAGATGTCGAAACGGTGAAATACGTATATAGACTTCAAAAGGCTGATGCTTAGGTGCGTTTTCTTACAGAATTACCGTTTTTGCGAAAACGGACGCAAAGTTCCATTACAGCACTAGTGCAGCAAACACTTGCAGGTTAATTAAGGTAAACAGTTGAAACATGTCCAATAATTGCAATTATCAACTGAACCGTAGTATGGCACTGATTGATGATGACCTATTAGTACCTAATTACAAATCTGTGTATACAAACATGACCTATAAGGCTGTGGTATGACCTAAAGAGAGAGCAATTATCGATTGATAATTTATATTCGTACATGCAAAATATTTTACTTTTAAGCGAACAAAACCACTTACAGAAGCTAGTGGACTATATTTTATAAGTCGAAAAATTTATTTTAAAAATTCATAAATTGCTGTGATGTCTTTGTTAAATCAAATGTCAGTAAAATGTTTTTCTTTTTTTAGTATTTTTACTTTTTTATTTTAAAGAATTGTCGCGTGATTTTAATATTGTGCGGATTTCATCACGCATGCTGATTGCTCCGCATACGAGTCTGCTGCCCTATATCACGCCCCGCATCCCGCGTGCGTATTTCACGCTTAGTAAAATAAAATAAAATTATAATAAATACTTATATGAAAGGGAAATTTGCGGGGGCTACGCGTGCGGATCAATCCCGCATGCGTGATGAAATTTGCACAATATTATAACTCCGTAAAATCCTTTCAAGAAACTTATGACTATTCCGTCTATAACTATCGAGTTCAGAATTTCTAAGAGATGTTCTAAGGTGAATGTACTGCAACATCCTCTACACACTAAAAATAATATAGGATATATGTATACCTATGCAAGCAGGTTAGCTATGGAAAGTAGTTTCCCAAGGGTTTTGCAGGTCAGACGGTAGCAACTACGTGTAGAACCTGAAGCTACCCTCATGCTAATGAACACACGCGTGTCTGGGAGCAAAACTGATATTCACGGTTAAGGAAAAATAAACACCTAGGTTGAAGCAAGGAAAAGTTGAAAGTTTTTAAAAATAGACAAAAGAAAGAAGTTATTTTAATTATTATGGAATAGCTTTTGCCGGGATTTTTTCGAGCGAAGTTCAGTGGCTTTTTAAATTATTAGTAAATTGATTCCTAAAGACATTGTTATATTATAATTGAAGATAAGTTACGCGCTAACATCGCGATCAGAAAACCTGGACTCGAAACTCACACATCTACACTACCTGTGGTTACTGATAGACAAGGACGGAGATAAGAGCCGGTGCTGTCGTACGAGCGAAATACTGTTAGCCGCCGAATATGTGTGATCATCAAGACCGATGAGAAATCGTGCCGTAGAGGCACAATTTCAGCGGTTCACGTGCTAGAGATGGGTCATCTATCTTCCGCTCTTTTGTTTTAATCTGATCGTAGAGAATATTGTAACGTAAAATTGGTGTAGTTTTTTTATTTCAAGTGTCTACACAATTGAACCCTGTGGAATCATTTAACAAGCCGCGATCTCGGTACAATGGAGCTGAGAATTTTATTTCAGTATTGACTACCTCAGCAAAGCTTGTTGAGAAGATTGACTTGTTTCATTTGCAATAATAATAATTTGCATTTGCTCTCTAATATTGTAAAAATTAATATGTGTAGGTACATACATTCTAATAAATAAATGCGTAGCTAATGTTCGAAATTATTTAGCTTTTGTGTGGTAGTGAGGGACTGGCGATTTTCTTGAAACAAGCGAAGATCTCCATCAGAAACTATACTGATAATCACATTCAAACGGCTGAAAGGATTAGATAGTTACATAGATAGATGTATTGTTTATTGTACACAAAAAAAAAGTAGGGTGTCACAATGGGCGGTCTTATCGCTGAAAGCGATCTCTTACAGACAACCTTTGGATGGATTACACAGAGAAGGAGAAAAAGATACTCAGGTAGTTTATGGTGTACTATTTACATATATACAATACATAAAATACAAGCAATCTAATATATATATTTAATATTTATATAGATAATTATATATGAAAGCAGAGAAATAGCGTACTTAATGACGTTCAAGAGGAGAGGTAGTGATCCTTAACCATATTCTTAAAAATAATTTGTGTTTGAGTTTGCCTTACTGATTAGGCCAAAATTTTGCAAACGTGTAGACTGTGTCCTGGAATAGGACATGGAATACTTTTTATTCTTGAAGTATGTTTCCTTGGGATGATTTTGACGGTAGCAGATCCCTCCCCTCCTCCTTCTTCTCGAGTCGTATTCCTCATTACGGAGGGACGTGAAGTTCCCGCCGGATTAGCTTCTTATTGATGCTATCTCGCCACCTTTGACGGTTCTTGGGGCCATGAAGTGCGACGTGTAATTGGGTGTCCAGTGTGATCTGCCCTTCTTTGGTTACGCTATGAGGTGCAAGCCGATGATCATCATCATCATCATCATCAGCCTTTTAATGTTCCCACTGCTGATAGACCTCCTCTCTAAGAGCGGGAACGGGACTAGCAGATACGAGGACGTAAATAAGAAAACAAAACGCACTTTATAATTGAGCATATAGAACTTAAAGTGGCACTTCCCCACTCAGCTATGGTCAACGTTGAGCATGGTTTAAAAGCTTCTTGCTTCATCTAAAGCAATCCAACGCGATGTTTGACGGATATACAACGTGATAAAAGAGAGATAACGCCTGAAAACTCTGTTGGCATCCGGTAATTCCGAGATTTACTGTAATATTTCACAAAAATTGTTTCAGGACATACGTTTTTTTTTTAAACCCTTAAAGGTTTTTGAGAAAAATTGTCATTATTTAAAATCTCGATTTAATGCGCAAGGCTTCTATAGAAGTACTTTTTTTATGATTATGAGAACATTATAGAGGGCCAAAGTTCACGTAAAATATCTATGTACCCAAACTATCTGAAGAAAGATGTGTAATAACATCATAATCACAAATTTATCTCAAGTTGGCCGCTCATCCTTTGAATACCGTAATTAGAGACAATAGAAAGACAATAGGTGTGTGAACACCAGTGTCCGCTTGAAGCTTAAGTAATTAAAGGTGATAACTGAAGCGGTTTAGCGAAAGAAACAAGTGAGCTCAGAAAATGAGTATTTGCTCTTTCTCAAAACTAAAGAGAACCATCTAAGCCTCAAAGCAGGAATATTTTCACAAACCTCACTTATTATCAAGTCTACTCGTACAAAAAGAAGTCTTGTTTAAGTAAGTTACTTGAACTGTGGCGGCCGAGTAAAGCAATTAAATTAGTAATACTATCCAGCGGTTGAGATAGTAAGATAATAATTAAATTACCGTCGATTTTACTGCGGAGGCGATTCTCCACTGAGGAAGTTTCGTTTTATTAATGCAATTACTTTCTGTGTCAGCTGATTTTCTGGCGTAAGTACTGTGGAGTGAATTGTTGAGATCTGAAATCATAGGACTTGGTTTAAAGGTGCTTTTAACAAAGTAATTTAATTTTTACACTTTGGAATATGTTCTGATATTTCTTGGACCTAATTTATGTACTATTTTTTTTTTTGTCATAAGTACACAACTTCACGCTTAACGTCTGAATGAATTTGGATGAAATTTGGCACATGGATAAACCTCATCTCTAGAAGAGGGGATGGACCGTTATCCGCCACGCGTGCTCCGTGTAGATTGGTGGACGTGATATGTCTTCGAATTTTTGGCTCTAGGACATGCCGGTTTGACCAGGTAATAATTAAATAAATTACACAAAGTAATGCGCCTGGGTCGTGCCGCCTACAACTCATAAATCGGGACCGTTATCACTGGGCCACCACTGCACACACATATCAGCATAACATGAAAAATCGTTTTCAATACACTTCCTCGAAAACCCGCTCTTATCCCATTGCGTTTAGGCACGCAATGGACTCTTTTCCTAACTAGTGCGGAAAAGTGTGCGTGCTACCCCGCCTCAATTTTATTGTAATGAAATTGTTTATCGTCACAAGTCGTAAGTATATTGAAAAATGTCGTTTGAGACACGTGCAAAGTCACTGCAGCCCTCGGCTACGTAACACACTCGTCTACGTACGACTCGTGCGAATCCCGCCTCAGTCGAAATGACAAAATTTCTGCACTTGTATCAAAATTTCCTATTTCGCGCGTATTGTTTAGTCCAGCTATATTTTTCATAGGTGTAGGCTTTTCAGTACTTTGACGTTCATATCACAAAGCGTAGACCGTACATGACTAACTTTGACAATGAAATGGCAAAGTGATATTATTGGGACTCAAATGCCATTCATCGTGACAATGCAATGCTTTGACACATTTAAGCTCTGAAAACCGTCAATGAGCTTTCAAATTGAACTCTAGTTGAATTTCGTTGCTGGTGAAATGTTTAGAAATACAAGTGGAAACCATAATCTGTCCTCTAAGATTCAATATTTAACTTTGAAAGGTATGCAGATATCGCAGCTACCTATTTTGATTCGCTATTCATTAAGTGCCTAACTTTTTTACTAAACAGCGTCATTCAACTAGCCGCCCGATTGGCATCCAAGTAATTTGCCTAGCTGTTTAATTTACTAGTTGAATAATGAATCAAATTGCCAATTCGCTGATGACAATGGTAGGTATGACAAGTTGATGGAGCTCCGTGGTCTCTATTTCTGTCTGCAAAGTTCAAATGAACCTAACATAAAGGGGACGACGGGGACCTGTCAAAATTGGAGTGCCGTAAATTGGTTTTTTGTTGCTTACGCTATTATTTGAATGGCCTAAGTATTACCTAGCCTGTTCATTCGGCTGAATATTATTGCAGGCAGCTAGTTGAACGAAAAGCAAGAGCACTGGTGGCCGAGTGGTAACGGCCCCGACTTATAACTTGTAGGTCGCATTACTTTGTGTAATTTATTTCATCACCTCTGCTCTTAACCAGTGAAGAAAAACATCGTGAGGAAACAAAAAATCGAAGACATGTGACATCCAGCAACCCGCAATGGGCCCGTGTGGCGGATTACGGCCAATTCCCTCTTCTAGAGAGGAGGCCTGAGTCCCAGCAGTGGGAACCTTATAATGCTTATGCTATGCTAGTTGAAGTTGAAGGTGTCGTTTGGTTAAAAGGCTAAGCCAATGGCTTTTTTTTTTTTACGGTAGGTAAAATCATCCAATGACAAATCCCGCCCTTGGGCGGAGCGGGAAATAGTGTCAGACTCTTACTGACTAAAAACCTACCCTGTTCCTTCCCTGCCTTGGTAACAGGGCCCTGGTATGCATTTTCATACCTTCCCAGAGCCCCATTAACTGAATGGTGGTGGTGAATTAAATTAGTTGGTTATAATATAGATAATATTATTGTCAGGATAAAACCAAATACTTATCTTAGTACTTCGGGTATTATTCGAGAATCTAATTCTTGCAGTACCAAGACCCGATTTCATTTGACCTCCTTATAAAGAAACAATTGTCAATATTTATCTTCTCATCCGTAACACAGCTTCTCAAATCTGGAGTTCTGGACATTAGCTATTCCGAACATCCAGATAAGTTCTACGGTCCAAAAATTTCACATTCAGTTTATTCAAAGTTTATAGCGGGGAAAATTTAATAATCTCAACAACAGTGAAGCCAACTTTGCGTGTTTGTCTTTCTTCGCGCCGGTCTCTAGGGGCCCGTTTAATTCGCCTCCCGGACCATCTGTCGCACTGCACTGCTCCCTAACTTAGACCTGGTGACTTTATAATTTTACACGCCATGGTAGCAACTGTTTCGTTTTTCGGGTCTTGGACCTATTTGAATTTACAATGTTTAGTCTATAAGAGCTTTAGACTTTTTTTTTTTGTCTTTTCGCTTCGCATGGTTTTTACATGTAGCCAGTGTTAAGTTTAGAAAGTATTTCGTTCTTCGATTTTAGACAAAGCACGCAGTCATTTGATTTGCTATCAAAATGCGGATGTAACAAATTATAATAATAATATTCCACAACTATCACACAACGCCGTCTAATCCCAAGCTAAGCAGAGCTTGTGTTATGGGTACCAGACAGCTGATATACATACTTATATATTTCTAAATACATACATATTATAGATCAAATGATCGTGCTCATCACACAAACAATTTTCCTGGGTGAGAATCGACCAACCACTAGACCATCAGCCCAATCAAACTCGACCTGAGTTTGATTGCTGCGTAATTCCTAATGGAAAAACTCTTTTTGCAATTTTTTGCCCAACCGACATTGAACCTAGGTTCTCACGCTTAGCAGTTGTGCATGCAACTACGAGATCAATGAGGCAGTTCATACAGTATGTATGCGGACTTTCAAAGTCTAAATTCTAATTTTGTTGCAAGATTTGGCAGCGAATGTATCTTGTCACCAAGTGCGTACTGGATACCGCAGCGTTGGAAGGCCTCCCACAAGGTGAACCGATGACCTGGTGTAGGTCTCGGGAATCCAATGGATGCGAGACGTACAGGACTGATTGTAGTAGCGATACTTGGGAGAGGCCTGTGTCCAGCAGTGGACGTCGTCAAATTATGACGATGATGACTATCAAGTCAACTTTTTCGGTAAACTTTGTTGAGGCAGTCAATCTATTAAATGAAATCGAAATACCACTCCCTGATTAATCACGAAATCTTAGACACTACAACACCTACAAACTTAAAATTTAGCAGTGTTCCTTATAGAGTGTAGACATCCGCTAATAACAAATTTTACGAAACTCCACCCCTAAGGAGGTGCAGGCTTGCGGACGGCGTGCAATGGGTAGCACGCTCTCCGATCGTCCGGTAACCGACCGGACCGAGCCCAAGTCGTCGACGGCGCGTACTGTTCCCGCGTGCCCAGCCTGCTAGCTGCAGGCAGGTAGGGTCGAAGCCTGCCAGGGTCATGGGTCAGTTTCTGAAAGGAAGGCCCGGCCCCGGCACGATAGGCAACGAAGGAACGGGGTAGGTTTTTAGTCAGTAAAAAGCTGACACTATTTCCCGCTCCGCCCAAAGGCGGGATGTCATTGGATGATTTTACCTACCATAAAAAATCTAGCTTCAATTTTCCAAGATTTCACCGAGAATCATTGAAACAATAATGATTCTATATAATATCATCTCGTTAAGATATAAACTATGAAAATTTTACGTCACAACATCCACTAGAAATTCATTTCCTAATAATCAAAACAACCACAGAACTTCACTCCAAAATGACGTGCACCTTAAAATATTTTATATCTTTAAAATACTGGCTAAAAACAATCAAGTGTCTATACGCTAGAGAAAGCAAAAGAGTATAGTACGCGGCAAGTAAGTTAAATCCGTTGCTATGGTTACGCGCAGCCCCCACCTCGATTCAGACCTGAAAATCTGTTACTGCGCATTTAAGGTCGACCGCCATGATGGTTCTACTTGTGTATCGAGGATTTTACGAAGTTCTCCTGTTACTCTGAACTGCAGTTTTGGTGCAGATAGAAATTGTATAGGATTTTTTTCCTTGGAGTAGGTACCCATTAAGATAATTTTTGACATGAACGCGCGTAGCTGCTGAAAGAAACAAGTGCTTTATAATTGAAAAGTTTAAAACGGGTTTATCCAAAAACCGTTTTAAGCCCGTTTTTCGGATCCTATCGCCGATACAGTAAATTTACCAGCAAATCCACCGTGACGAATAATAAATCGATATCGTATTTACCAGCTGAAATATTTAATCCCAATAGAACAATCTGAGGTTTTCACTCAATAAACCCATACTTATTACTACTTCAAAGCAGAATGGTAAAGTTGAAAAACTATCAACCAGTATATACCGACCTTTTTGCTGTATGAATAGTGGTTTTATGAAGGGTGAAGTTATACTGGATATGTATTGCGTTTTGAGCGAACACGGGGTCGGTTGTAGTTTCGGTAGCAACTCTAATTACGTTAAAAAACAACACTTTTAGTTGTGAAAGCAGACTTGTGGTGGCTCTTGACCCACATTCTAGCCATCCAGTGTAGTTCCGTTGCCTAATTAGGTTTTTTTTTTTTTGTTCAACTAACTGGTCGTAATTTTATTGTGACTTAGTCTTTATTCGTCGGAGTATATTCGGCTGGAATAATTTGGTTAACCAAGTTACGTTTGTTTATTTTCTTTTTCATACCTGTCTGAATATACAGGGATATTTTTTCTTAAAGTGTAGATTCTAGACTCGCGTTTGATCACTATCTCACCTCTTTACTTAAAGAGCTTTAGGTTATAGCTATTAAAAAAAATTGATTGAGGCACGGAATTCAACATTCATTTTAAATATATACCTAACAACAAGGCTATATACTACGGTTATGCACTAGCTATTGTCAGCGGCTTTGAACAGGGGGCTTACTCTCGAGTTTAATTCCAATCGATCGACATTAAAATTGTGACGTTAGGTACTCTTGAATTCGATGCTAGGGCCAAATTGCGTGACCTTTTTGGGAAACTAAGTAAAATGGGCATTGGACTTGGCGTGTGGTCACATAATTTTAAACCAATTTGGCGCTAGCATCGAATTCAAGAGTACCTAACGTCACAATTCCAATGTCGAACGATCGGAATTAAATTCGAGAGTAAGCCCCCAGGTTACAGCAGAAAATGCCTATCACTCAGTAGCATTCGACTGGTGAAAAAAATCTATCCCCTTTTTAGTTTAAGTTCTTATAGTCCATCCTAAGGTTGTTTGGTAAATATCGCTGTTAGGGATAAGACCGCCATTGTACTCATAGATTTAAGTTTCAGTGTAATTTTTACTATTTTTGGTTTACAATAAAGTTTATTATAATCTATTCTATCATTCCCCATATCATTCTACCATTTCTATAATATTCTCAACTTATGATTCGAAATCTTTTTCAAAAGGTAGATCCTATCACACTGATTCTATGCATTTATATAGTTGTAAATATTGTACCCACATGTATTTAATAAATAAAATTGCCATTTTTTTTCAAACTGATAATGAGATATATATTTAGTAAAAAACAAATTACAATTGTCATATCAGCCTACCTATCGTCAGTTTTTAAAAATGAGTCTCGCAATCATCGCTGTAGTAAAAAGAAAATATGAAAGTCCAATTACATTTTTTTATCGGCAGTAAATAATGTGGTAGAAATTTATTTAATTAATTTACGTCCAATTAATTTACTAGCATTAAAAACTCAAACTTTGATTCAGTTTTGACTTGTAGTAAATGTGTTTTAAGGAATAGAAATTATTACTAATTTTAAAACTATTTTTCAGAGTTTCTTTTTTGTGATATTTAATTTTCTTAAGACTAACTTTCAGAAATATAAGAACTTTTGAAAGCAAGATATACTGTGGTCTTTTCCTCATATATTTAATCCCGACCCCAAATAATGGGACCAGGGAAGGAAGATGACGAGACATGAGACTTCGTAACAGAAATATATGGCGCCGGTTACAATAAAAAAATGTACCAACAGAATCCGCAAGGCCGTTTTAAACCCGAAGACAAAATGCAAAGTCTATGTCCCGGCATTTTCTTTTTAATCAATCGTAAATGTCAAAGACACGGCGCTTTTCAGCCTGGGGTGCAATTAAAAATTGCTTTGTAAGCGGTGTGCGCGTGTGTCCCCGCCTTTACGAGATTAACGCGCAACCGACTGTAGGAGCCGCGCCTTAATTAAATTTTAAATTTTCGAACGTTCGCGTAGGCGAAAGGATTGTCGCGAGTGAGTGCGACGGCTTTGTTAGTCCTTTTTTTAATTTATTTAGGTTCTATTTTTGATTAATCATTTGCTGTGTTAACGAAAATTGGCGGCACTGTTCTCTAGGTGGGAATAAAAACGTTTTTCTCGATAGCCATTTTTTTTTTTTATAACTATGCGTACTATTCGCTTTTAAAATTTTGCAACTCCCACTTTGGCGAAGAAGCTAGTAGCGAGCGAGGGAGTAAGCGGTTTTTGTTAATTATTTTTTTATTTATTCAAGCTTTTTTGATTAATTTATTTGTTGTTTCAACGGAAATTGTAGGAACTGTCCCCTATAATGAGTGGTCAGCATTTTTACAATATTATTCAATAAATCTACTGATCAGCCTTTTTAGTGCAGGCGCGAGAGAAAACAAAATATGAGGACTGCATTATGTGCGTAGTTTTGAACTCAGAAAAGTATGCAAATTATGATTTAAGATATGGTTCTGGAGGTTTATTGGTCCATTTTTTAAGCCTCACAACTGCCTAATTAATTGTTCCGTGTAATAATTTAACTCAAACCCTTATATCCCAGGATTTTATCGTCCTACTAGCTTATGCTAGCGACTTTGCCCGCGTGAAAATCGATTTCTCCATGTAAACTTCCAACCACCGTCTGTTTTTTTTTTTTTTTTTAAATCCGTTCTTAGCGGATGCCTACATCCTCTATAGAACATATCTGCCAAATTTTAAGTTTTTAGGTGTTATAGTTTCTCTATGTTATTTAGTACTACGAACTTTAGGTAAATATACTCCTGTTGTAATCCCTTTCTAAATATTACTTAGCTATGAGTTTGTTCTTTTTACTACGTTACCAATGACCCATGTGTCCCTTTTGACCTATGTAATGTATGAATTTGACATCTCTTATTGGATTTTCTTTTATTTCTTTTTTCCATTTTTCATCCATCATTATAATTTTTTGTCTAATTATTTGAATGCTCTGCCCCTATCCAAGTTACGATCAATTACAGTTGGCCACGTCCGTAATTTCTTTGTTCTGACCACGTGACTGAGCATTGATATGACGTCACATCAAAGGAATTGGGGGCGTGGCCAACTTCAAGCGTTCACGTTAAAAGAAACTATTGTATCTTGCAGGTCTCGTGTAGCTGAAGGAGCACATGTTAAAGGACCCCATTCATAAATGTGTTCTCTTTTATAACTGTGTTTTCTTTGTTGGAGATCCAAATAAATAAATAACCACAGAGTTTTCCCTTATGATTTCCATAATGTTCCACGATATTATAGTACGATTTCATAGTACAAAAAATGCTTCTTTTTTAGTTTTATAATTATATATAACATAATTTTAAAAGCGCTTTATAGCATTAGGTATTTACCTGTAATGATAGTTGTAAGGGAGATATTGAGAAATAAATAAATACTTGTTCTAGACAACCTCGTCGGCTTAGTGGTTGCTCCATGAACTCCGAGACTTTCAATTCATAGGTCGGGCAAAATGTTATTAGTCTTTTCAACCCCGAATTTCCAGAAGCAGTCTGGAGCTTAAATTTGTATCTAATTGATGTCAATTGACTTAAACAAAACTAGCGAAATGTGAGTGTATTTATAGCTACATCTGTGTCTAGCTAGAAACAGCAATAAAACACTTGACATTCTACTTATTTCTATATAGTCACTGTACAGTGCGTATGGGATCTCACTGTTATCTACTACTCTAATAAATCTATGCTTCTTCAAATGGTTCATTCGAATTCGATTGTTTCAGATGACGTCACAAACTTGCAATATCTCCAACATTGAGCACATCCGCGACATCGGATTGCTGAGTGAGGGCTCAAACAAATGTATCCATTATTCAGGCAGAGTATGCATTTCTTAAAAACTTTATTTATTTATTATAAAGGGTGACTGGTAATTAGTGAACGATATTTAAACACGTGACATGATAACAAACAACTTTTACTAAGGAACCAAACCTGAAATCGCGAAAAAAAAAATCCGCTCGTCAGTACATTTGTGCTCGCCTAACTGATTAATAGGTACTTAATTTGGCTGATTTTGCCTATATCCGTCTCCTGGTTCTAAGCTACCTTCCCATCAATTTTCAGTCAAATCGGTTAAGCCGTTCTTGAGTTATAAATAGTGTAAGTAACACGACTTTCATTTATATATATAGATAAAATTGAAAAAGGAGAATAAAGATATAGTGAAAGGCAATGCTCCTTTACCATTCCAATTTCCAAAAGTTTTCAAGAAAAAATGTGCTTATAACAAACGTATAACATGATTATCTGTGTACATCCCTGCAAGCCCTGAAACTGATTCATAAAAATAATGTTATTCAAAAATCACTTGCACCGATTGCAAGAGTCTTGATATCTTGAGTCTTGAAGAGATTGCTTGTCTGTCCGAACAGACAAGCTCTTTGAACCCGTGAAACTCAATGAAAAAAAGCCTAGCACAATGAACAAACCTGCAGCCGTATTTTCAACCATTTCGTGCTTAATTAGAAAGCGCTTTTCAAGAATGAACCACGATTTACAGGTGGTAAACTGTGCTGTGCTCGGTTCATGCCTATGAACCGAAGAATAAGTAGGTATTGGGCGTATTTGTGTCGCATTTGAGTTCGACACTGAGGCACGTTTCAATCGTTTGAGTCGTCATCCCAACGAAGACACCTCAAGAGCTGTTCAACAGATTCATTTGAAAAGGAGAAACGCATCCATTCGACTTTGTGCCTAATAAGCTTTCTATGAGATGATTTTTTAGATCCCGGCTTGAAAGAGAAAAGAGACAAAACATATACTAACTGCATGTTTTATTGTATCACCATTTTCCACATCGTAAACGTTACAACAGCGTGAAAAATTGCACTAAGCTTAAAAATAAATAAACACAAACTCTGTCCAACTTCTCTCTTAAAAGTTTGCGTTAAAACTTATGCAGACTAACCGTTTTTTTGTGCTACAAAAATAAAATTACACTCTGCCTTCTGCTACATCCTTGACTACCGACTTCGTTAAAAAACAAAAGTAAATCATGACAACATGTTTCGCGCGAAAAAGGAACGCGTTCTATAATTCCGCATTTGAATAGTCGAAAAATTTAAAAAACGAACTCGCAACCTAGCACCAACGTTGGCAGCACTGAATAGATACTCGTGTGCTTACGGCTCTAAAGGCTAGGCTGAAAGGCCTGAGACCCGAGCACGCATAAAAAAATGCAGCAGTTTTTGCTCGACTGCCGTGTAACGAACACTAGACTTTTTATATTTTTACTCTAAACCGTCTGTATAGTTTAGAATTCCCTAAAATGGAATACGTTTGGTTGAGTTGCGTATGTTAGATTACAAACTATGTGAAAAATACTAGGTAATACTTTTCAAAATATGGATGTTTGGCCCTTTTTCCTATCTTTAAACCTTTACCAAAATATTGATTTTGAATATGATTTCAGTAAGTAGGCAGTCACCTCCTTACTAAAATCATAAACTCAAAGTAAAGCAGTAATGCTAGCGAAGGAGGAGGCCGCACGCATGAGCGAACGAATGTCCTCACTTCCCCAGCCGCCGAGATTACGACCCCGACTACCAGCTATGGTAGACGTGCGCTTGTGGGCGTCGAGCAATCAAATGGGTAGCTCGCAGTCCGGCCATCCAGTAACTGACCGGACTGAGCCCAGTCGTCAACAGCGCGTAGTGATCTACGCACTCCTCAAGAGACATTAAGGCGATGGCAACGCATGTGTGATAGCTCTAACATTGCAAATTGGTACGATAAGTTAAATCGACTGGTTTATTTGCCTACCTAATAACAAAAATAAAACACCAAAAACTAAAATAAGAACCACAAACACTATTAACACTATAACTGCTACAACTCGGTCTTTCTAACCCCTCACGCCCAACCGTCAACAGCACATGTCTTCATAACCCGTTCACGGCTTAGCAACACAATCACGTACATAGTAATTCGACGGCGAAAGAATGGACGAACAAATTGCTCGCACGATTGTCTGCGAGTACATACGAAATGAGCCAATGATATGAATTGTTGCTGGTGGACTTATGGACCACCGGGCTCGTGATTGTCGCTGTTAGGGTTCTCCAGTGCATGCCAGGTTACAGACACGATTTGATATCCCCTGCCAAAAGCATATTTATGATAAAATGTCAATAGATTCATTAGTGACTTGGTATACGAAAAATAATGCTTTGATTTCCTAAATAGTTTTTTTTTTTTTTGCAACTTTCACACAACGCCATCTAGTCCCAAACTAAGCAGAGCTTGTGGTATGGAGTACTAGATAACTGATAAACATACTTATATATATATATAAATATTAATTGATATAAACTAGTGCTTGACTGCAATCCCACCTGATTTTAAGCAGTGATGCAACCGTTGATGGTGAGGCGTCCTAGTTTATTAAGAGCCTATTTACTCTAGCCTTGAAGACATCTAAATTATAATCGGACGGCAAGACCGCAGCAGGCAAACTGTTCCAGTCCCTCGATGTACGCGGTATAAACGACTATATTTCTTAAATACATACTTATTATAGTAGATAAATTACACCCAGAAACAGAACAAATGATCATGCTTATCACACAAACATTTGTCCGGTGGGAACTGAACCCACATCCTTCGGCATAGCAGTCTACGCCACTGACAACTACACCAAAAGGCCAGTCAAAAATGAAGTATAGGTTATCTTTTTCTTTCTTTCAAAAACCTTTGTCCCCCATTAGGAATTACTATAATCTTGGGCGAGTTCACAAATTCAGACCCGAAACACCGTCCATACAATTTTTTGACTCGTGTAGGAATCGAACTCGTAATATACACCGTAGCAGTCAATCGCTTAGCCACCAACCGTACCGTCAAATTACACATAAAAAAAAAGAAAAAATAAAATCTAAATGAATACTGAAACACGTTGATTGACACTAATCACCACTGAATATGTAACATAGACATATAAAATTACATCACACACAAGTTATACTCTAAACTTATGAACCTGTTAAAGTATTTAAGTACTTAGTGCAAATTAACTAAAGCGTATCAAATAAGTTCTCAATAAGGGGTATGAAGTCTGGAGCTCGTAACTTAGACTTTTATAAGATTTCGACAGAGCGTCTATTAATATAGTCTAACACGGGTTTTTTTTGAGATGGGAAGTCCTCCAATGCCTTGTCCCACTATAAGCTTTTTTTATGGTAGGTAAAATCATCCAATGACAAATCCCGCCCTTGGGTGGAGCGAGAAATAGTGTCAGACTCTTACTGACTAAAAACCTACCCTGTTCCATTCATTGCCTTCAATCCAAGGGTTCATTTTCGCCGTCCGGTAACAGACCGGTCCGAGCTCAAGTCGTCTACGGCACGCACTGTTCCCGCGCGCCTCAAGGAGTTGTCAGCAAACTGTAGGGGTCCAGCAGGGCCGAAGCCTACTGGGGCCAAAGGTTATGTGAGAATGTCACCACGAGCCCCAGGACAAAGGCAAGGAATGGAAGGGTAGGTTTTTAGTCAGTAAGAGTCTGACACTATTTCCTGCCCCACCCAAGGGCGGGATTTGTCATTGGATGATTTTACCTACGAAAAAAAAAAACTTAACCCTTGGCCCCAGTAGGCTTTGGCCCTGCTGGGCCCCTACAGTTTGCTCACAGCTCCTTGAGGCGCGCGGGAACAGTGTGCGCCGTAGACGACTTGGGCTCGGACCGGTCTGTTACCGGACGGACGGACAGTGAGCTACCCATGGCGGCGTGTGCGTCGTCATGCGGTCGGCCTCCTCCTATGCTAGCTTTACTGCGATGCTAGCATTAAGCTGGAGTGGAAGGGCGTGTCAGACTTTTGCTGAGTAAAACCACACCTATGTCCTGTAGTTATCTTTGCTTTCTAGAACCATCGGTTTACTTTTTAAAAATTCCTCGTGGGCCTGGTGGGAATCGTTCTCTATGAATAGTTTGACGCGGTGCTAAAACTAAGTGTTGAAGTTTTGTGGTAATTTTTATATTTTTCATTTTTAATAACAATAAAAACAAATATTATTGATAAATTCGCATTTTACCACTGTATTGAGGTGCAAGAATATAATATATAGGGTAAATGGTAATTAGTGAACGTTACTTAAACACGTGATTGTAGTCATGATAACAAACAACTTTTACTATGGGACCAAAACTGAAATCGCGAAAAAAATTTGCCAAATTCAGTACATTTTGACCAGTTAGGCGAACATAAATGTACTGAACTGTCATGACAGCTACTAGCGTACAACGAACCACTTACGAAATAGAACACTTATCCCTTGGATCATGAGGTCAGGTCCGAATACACAATATCTGTTTGAAGACATTTCCCACCGACTGATCGACACTATGCGTGGTCAGAGCTGGCTGTTCTTTGCCCAAGAAATAAGCCATTCAACTGTGCCGACAGTCTTCTGGGTACTTTGGTATCCGTCGTACCTAGATGACAATGATGTGGAAAAGTACGTATTACATTATTCTCACTTTATAGCAGCATCAAAAAACATGTAACCAAGATATTTGAAATACATAACATGGTTGAAAAGAGTAGCCATGGAGTTTCTTGCACATTCTTCTCCATAGAGATTTAGGCTTTGGAATGTGCAATTAGCATCATTTTTTCCGACAGATCGACTTCTTGACTTTTCAAAAGTGCCTGTAAATAGTTTATTTGAAATAAAATGCCTTATATATCTTAAATAAAATAAATATTAATTAAAAAAATATAATTTTTGAATCTTACGGCGACACCTAATTATATCAACTTTTGCATACAAATGTGTAGATACATATTTGTCATATTTGTCAGTAATTATGTACATAACAACTACGAATAAAGATAACTTGATCCTTTTTTATATAGTATATTTAATACATTTTTCATATACATAAATACATACTTTGTAAAGTAAATAACGGATTGCAAGTACCTTTTGGCATCATACGGAACCACGTTATTAAACATGAAACACTCTTGTGTAGACTCCGCTGTATTGTTTCGCATGCGCTATTATTATTTAACCCTTTGATTTGTTGTTGTTTTCGTAGCAAGCGCTTGATAAATGCATCGTAATAATAATGTACGAATAAATCTCTCAATGCTTGAATCGTTTGAGTGAATTAAATTTCCGTATTGGTGGATGTTGTTAACACCTGGCTAAGTAAATAGTGTAGCTTGGTTTGATATAGTAGCTACTAGCTTTCCCTCGCAAGTTAATCTACCTAAATCTAGAACTACATTAAACCGACGCACACGTGTAACACGCCTAATTTATTTGTACGTAGAACGACGTCGCATGGCGTCGCGTGGCGTGAATCAAGTGTAGCTCTACAAGTCTAGTTTATGTATGGAGACCGACGTGCCTACATTGGCGTGTGTGGCACACGTGTGTTCAGTGTAGTTCTAGCTTTATGCGACGTCAACCGGCGTCGTTCTTCGTACAAATCAGGCGTGCTACACGTGTGTGTCGGTCTAATGTAGTTCTAGCTTAAATATCGGTTATTTGGGACGCTAAGTCGAAGCAAGTTTCGTCGAGGTTCTAGTTTCTACATCATCATAATTTCAGCAAAAAGACGTCCACTGTAATTGTACATAGGCCAAAAAACGGTCCTTTGTGTCGCTCATCCATCTGATTCCAGCAAACGTTAGCGGATCATTGGTCCACCTTGTGATAGGTCTTTCAATGCTATACTCTAGTTTAATCCATTTATTTTATCAAGATCCTAGACCTAGTTTAACTGTGAAAGCGAACAGACAGAGTTCTTTTCACATTTATAATATTAGTATGAATAATATATTTTAATATGAGTGGAATTCTCTGCTAGAGTTGGTGTTATCCAAATAATTATGTATATTCTAGGGATATTTTACTCAAGAGTGAATAGGTTATTATATATAGGCACGTGTGCTCTACCATCGACGACCATACGCAAATGCGAGCCTATCAATAAGAATAAAAAAATATAAGGTATAAACAGTGAAAGCCCTGACAATGAGAAAAATAGATTGCGGAAACACTTCTTATTCGAAGGTTGAGCATAATGTAGCATGATCAGCTTTTTAATGTTACCACTGCTGGGACTTAGACCTTCTCTCTAGGAGAGGGAATGGGCCGTAATCCAACACGGGTTATCTTCGAATTTTTGGTTCTAAGACATTCCGGTTTCCTCACCATGTTTTCCTCCACCGTTTTGAGAGCAGTGGTGATGAAATAAATTACACAAAGTAATGCGCCTGTAAATGCTATAGAACGTTGTAGCTATTAGCAACCACCATGACCTGCGAGCCTCTTCAAGCTGCTGCATAAGTAAGTATTTAATAGGTAGTACACATTACATCCAGACACAGAACAAATGATCGTGCTCATCACCCAAACATTTGTCCTGGCGGGAATCGAACCCACGACTAGCGGTATAGCAATCAGGGCCACTAACAACTAGACCAACAGGCCAGTCAGATAGTAGATTACCTATCCCAAGGGAATATGCTCCCGGTATAAAAAAGTATACTACTTATGTACTATTTCAGGACATAGTCTACCCGTGTCGCAAGGTTCATTAGAATCTGTTTAAACGAAATGAAAATGAAAAAGTAAAAAACATAATAATTATATACTCAGAAACTTTCGCCTTTATAATATCAATGTGATTTATCTTCCAAAACCAGTTTTCAATGCAATCATACCTACTGTATCAAAGAAGTCTTATCAATTTCTCAAAACTCAATCAATGTTCGCAAATTGGACTAAAAACATTGCATCGTTACAAACCCCTCGGCAAATCATTCCATTCAATCACTTGAAACGGAACAAAATATTTATTAAACATTAAATTCTAACTAACAAATCGAAACGCGCCGCACCATCTAACCCGTAAATTTCGCGTTCGGCCCCAAAGACCAGAACTCTTAAAACTCCGTCGAAAACTTTCGACTCACTGAATATATTTTCTTCCACGCCTTATTAATAAAGACCGGGTGATTAGTAACTTTTGATTCCGACTTTCCGGAGCTCCGATGAGGAGCAATTATTCGACATATTGATTTATTGTTCTACCCTCGTAAAGTTTGAGACGAATCGTCCTTAGATTGGAAACATAGGGCGAAGAAATGTTGGCGGTGCACTCGTCACTTTATAAAATATGGACATACAACAGGCACAGTTACTTTTTGCCTGACGAAGATCCTTATTGGATATGGCTAGTTTGGGAGGTTGCTATTTCGGATTCAGACGGAAGAAAATCCAATTGTGGGTTAAGCTCGCCTGTGTAAATAAATAAATAAGAAGTAAGGCCTGAGCATCGCCATTGTGCTGATCGCCTGGAGGACACGATGGAGCATACAATGGAAATCTGCCCCGCTTGGACCGCCATGTCCTCGTGAAAGCGATCAGTGGTAGTGACCTCCAACTTTCGGCCTTGGTGCAGGCCATTGTCCACAGCGAAAGGTAATAGGAAGCCATCACCTTCATCAGCGAAGTAGCAACGCGAGCGAAGAGGATAATCGCAACCGTTAGGGGACGGACGTGACACCTGGGCGTTTCTTCCACCTCGATCCAAGGCAGGAACCTCCCGAACTTCCCATGTCCGGTGAGGACCTGCGTCATGTAGAAGATGAAGACGCTGTCCGGTAAGGACTAAACCCGAACCGACGCGACGGTGTCTAGTTTTCCACACGTGCCAAAACGATATAAAAACCAAATACTTCCAAACGACCAAACCTTGACACTGTTTGATTGTTTCAATGTTTTTGCGAAGCTATAACAAAAACAAGTAAATTTTCAACGAATACAACGTTCATTGAATGCATATTTACAAGAATCGTTTTAAAATATCGCCGCATTCTCGCATCCACTCGATACCCGTATGTTTCATTAGTTAGAAAGTTTCCCATCGACCCTCAGAGACGGTGATTTCGCTCGTATAAAATATTGGTAGACGCTTTAATAACTTTCCTTGCTGATATGGAGTTCGCTATCAGTTCCCGTGATATGGCACGTTTCGCCCGCGGCTTCAGATACTTTTTTGAGTGTCTCGATATTTTGTCACACTTAGTTATTATCGTTACATTTGTTTTGGCGGGGTAGGAAAGTTTAAGCGATATCTCAATCTCTTGGGGCCAAGTATAGCTTAAGTATAAAACAATACGAAATTACATTGAAAATCTATTTCATGGATAAGAGAGTATAGAAATTGAGGATTCTATCTAAAAAAAGGTCATTAAAGACTTGATTTTTTATGAAATATAGTTGGTGTTAAATAAGAAACAAACAATACCGAGAAACACGGACTTCCGAAATTAAAGTTATTTTGATCGTTTTATTAGTGTTTTTTTAGTGAAGTCGGTTAATTCTCTTTTTTTGTAAATAGTTTCTTTTTTTACTTTTACTGTATGCTTCGAGAGCAGTGGTGGCCGAGTGGCAATGGACCCGACTTACGAGTACTAGGTCGCGGGTTCAAACCCAGCCAGGCGCATTACTTTGTGTAATTTATTTCATCACCAATGCTCTCAAAATGGTAATTGTTCTATGTTATTTGTTGTAATAAGCTTATTATATTTGCTTAACATTATATTTGCAAGACTGAAACATGCAATGTACTGTGAAGTAAACACTCACCACCATGATATTATTATTTAGCACACGGTAGAGGTGTGCCCCGCTTGGGAAGAGCATCGCCGTGTCCTCGTGGGGGCAATCGGAGGCGATCTCTCGCGCCGGGGCTTGGTTCAAGCCATGCTCAGGAGCGAGGAGGAGTGGCAGGCGGTCGCCTCCTTCTGCGAAGCAGTAATGCTAGCAAAGGAGGAGGCTGACCGTATCAGGCAACGGCGTTCACGCCACAGCCGCCGCCGTAACTCCGATCCAAATTTCCGGCCACCGTAGACGCGGGCTTGCGGACGGCGGGCAATGGGTAGCTCGCTGTCCGTTTGTCCGGTAACAGACCGGACCGAGCCCAAGTCGTTTACGGCGCGCACTGTTCCCGTGCGCCTCAAGGAGTTGTCAGCAAACCGTAGGGGCCCAGTAGGGTCGAGGCCTAGTCTGGGGCTCTGGGAAGGTATGAAAATGCATACAGGAACAGGGTAGGTTTTTAGTCAGTAAGAGTCTGACACTATTTCCCGCTCCGCCCAAGGGCGGGATTTGTCATTGGATGATTTCACCTACCGTAAAAAAAAAAAAAAAAGATATTATTATTTTGTATTTTATAGACTGTTATTATTAATAGTCTATAAAATACAAATCGTATCTATCCATTCAATAAGAATATATATATATATATATAAAGAGTGTCATACACTCCGAAATGTATATAAGCTGTGAATTTTGACTTTTCGTAAACCTTTATCATTTGTGTCCATCTATATTATAGGATGTATTTTTTTTATAGTTAATTTTAAAATAACGAGTATATCTAAATATACCTCGTTAAGGAAGACCCATCCTAGCTAACGTCAAACATATCGTTATTAAAATCAACCTTTACACTCAAGTCACTTCAAAAAACTAAACAATAGGTTACTAAGACCCCATGCCCTCAGACGCAAGGGATTGTTAAGAACAATGCAACATTCATATTATCTATTCAAGACATCACAGATCAAGTCGACCCACAAAAAGGAGCAAGGAGATACAAAATATTAATATTTTTCAACAGGGCAATGCGAGCCGTGAAATGTTAGCGACTCGAGTTTAAAATAGAATTCTTTGCTCCTTTAAAACGGAAAGATGCATTATATTGTTTGGTTAATGTTACAAATATTGTTATAAAAATAAATCATCTTAATTTTTATTTGGAATATATATATTTAAGAAAAATAAAAAATAATAATAATAATCTTATGTGTGGTGCTGGGATATAATCTACTAGTGTGCTAAATATCATCCCGATACATCCAACCATTTGAGCGTGAAGGAGTAACAAACAAACACACACACACACACATGCAAACTTATGCAGTGTCAGTGTGCGATAGTGTGATCAATTGTGTTTTAAATTTTTCTTAATTTACGTTTTTAAATCCCAAGGTAAGTACCTAATTGAAATAGAAAATGTTGTCATGATTCCTTTTCGATACGAAGTAACTAAGTTATATGTAGCCTAACTACAATAACATTTTTTGTCAAAATAGATGCGAAAATGAAAAATAAAGTTGAATGTGTTGCCTCCATCGACGCAAGGTGCAAATGTCAGGTGAAGGAAGTGTAGCTAAATGCTTATCGGGACTGTACTAACCTGTCAATGCTGGGGCGTTCGCAATCTCGGGAAAGGGACGAGTTTTTTTTTTATTTGTAACAATATTTAATGTGCCGGTAAAATACAATATCCAAATAATCTGTAAAAGTATAGTTGACAGCCCCAACACAAGTCACGATTGGAATTTACTGATGCTGCCTACATTCACATTGAGTAAATAGGTTTTTCTTTTATATATATAACATTAATTGTTGATAAGCTGTTAACTATGAGGCCATTCTTGTTTTTTCTAATAAACATCACCATTATTGTTTATTTAAAATAAAACAGTTTCACTATAAGTACTACTAACGATGCACAGTAACGAGCTCTCATTTCTATTAATACTTCGGGTTATTTTCAGCTGTGCCCTGCTTTTCAATTTTTTATTTAAGGCTACATTAGCCCTTTTCTTATTTTATAGTCTCCGAATACACAATTTATTACAATTTAACCTCACAATACAGCTATATTTGATATAAAAATATTAATCTCCGCGTCCCCGCTCCCCAGTGGCGACAACTAAAATATGATTTGAGTCCAAAGCGAATACAAAATGAGAGACAAAATTGGAGTTTTCTCTTCTCGGCTAAGAATGGAATAAAACCGAGCAATAGCAGTTTTACTTTAATATTTCTTCTTGGGTGTGTAAGACGCTTTTTTAGCGTTGATACTGTTTTTATTTAATGCTAGATATATTGCTTTTTGCCGGTTCAAACCCGGCCAGGCGTAATACTTTGAGTAGTTTATTTCATCACCACTGCTCTCAAAACAGCAAAGGAAAACATCGTGAGGAAACCGGCAGGTCCTAGAACCAAAAATTCGACGACATGTGAAATTCACCAACCCGCACTGGGCCCGTGTGATGGATTACGGCCTATTCCCTCTCTTTGAGAGGAAGCCTGAGTCCCAGCATTGGGAACATTAAAAGGCTGATTATGCTATGCTATTATGCTAAACCACACTACTATACAGATTTTCATTATCATTACACATACGCAACAAATAACCGCAAAACACATAACGCTCAATATAAACACAAACAATAATAGACTTACCAGAACAACAACAGTGGAAAAACAACAAAAAAGCGAAGCACACATATACGTACGTATATAGCCGTGACAAATTGTCGCAACCAGTTCACTAATTACCTGTGTCGTTTCGACCCGCCCCGCCAGCTGAAGGGTTAAGCCTACCTATTTTTTATACGGCTTTTTTACTCATTCTCTTTGATTTTTATTCGCATCGCGATTAAATTTTTAAAACGCCTATTTTTAATGCATTTAACGGAATTGTAAGTTTGGTATTGTTTGAAATATTACCACATGATAAATATATGTGATCAATTACTAAATCATAAATATTTATTTTTATTAAAAACTTGAAATAAGAAAACCTAGGGAAAAATTAGAAAAATTAAAATAATGTTACCTAGAACAGTAATTTCTTTGTTTTATTACAAAATCCCACCTCATTAACAATAATTTAAAATCAGCGTCGCATATAATTTTGATTTACTTACAACGAAAAACTTCAAGCATCGCTGAACTGACGTAAAACATAACTGTCATCCGAAACTAATAATTTAATCTCTTTTAACATGGCACAAGAGCAATAATTTCTCAACTCTATGAACATCAACGTAGTCCCGGACTACAGTGACAGTAAATTTAAATTTGGAAAATAATCAACACGGAAATAACATGATTTGTTATGACCGCCTCATTATAAATGTGTGACAGGTTATAATGACTTCAGGGAAGATAAAAAGTTGTTATGAAATGAGATCATTTCACGATGCTCTTAGTCACAATCGTAGTATTGCATCATACAACAGAAACTGGTGAGAATGTTTGATGAAATTTTGTATAAAATGAATAGTCATTTTTCAGGTGTTTGGGAACAGAAAGTAGAGTCAATCCCTACAAAAATCTATTTGATCTGTCACTTGAATTATAAAGAAATATTGTATAATATTTCTTTGTGTTGTAATTTTGAAGAACGTCTAAACTTTGTAAGGATTAGGATTGTTCAGGAGTACGTCCTCAACATAGTCTTCTCAACTTAGTCTTTTCTTCATTCTGTAACAGAATCAGTTAATAAAAGATCTTATCATTACACCGGACGCTATAACCCAAAATAATTTACACATAGATAGAAACTAAAAAGCTCATAAAAGCTATCCATGTACACAATTATGGGAACAAAAAAGAAGACTATCAACAGTGAAGACTGTTTTAAAATAGATGAAAAAACTAATGGGCGGTGCTGACGGTTGCGACGGGGCGATCCTATGAATTATGTCCCATAAGCGATGGGTAATAGCTTGTTTGTACCCGTAGCATCCTTGTCTTGATCTATATTGTGTTGTGTAGTGTGGGGTGTGTGGTGTAGGATGCATGATTCGTGTATGCAGGTATTAATAGTTCATGATTCTGAGTGGTTTAGGAAATTAACGTTTTGAGTTAATACTGTGGAGTTATGCGATGGCCGATTGTTTGTTTCATTTGAGAGCACAAACTTGGGGATTAATGTTTGAGATACTTTGTACTTTGTGGGATATGTAACTAGGGATTATATTTTGAAATACCATTCTTTAGACTAACCAAAGTATTATTAAAAAAAATATATATTATTACCTACAGGTAATAACAGAGTGAGAGCAGTGGTGGCAGTGTGGTAATGGCCCCGATTTACGAGTTGTAGGTCGCGGGTTTAAACCCAGCCAAGGTTATTATTTTGTGTAATTTATTTCATCACCACTGCTCTCAAAAACGGTGAAGGAAAACATCGTGAAGGAACCGCCATGTCCTAGAACCAAAAATTCGAAGACATGTGACATCCACCAATCCGCACTGGGCCCACGTAGTGGATTACGGCCCAATCCCTCTCTTAAAGAGGAGGCCTGAGTCCCAGCAGTGGGAACTTTATAAGGCCGATGCGATGCAATGCAATGCAAACAGGTAATAAGAGCAAACATTTGTATGAAAAGAAGATTTGCGAAAGTTACGTATGCGGAGCAAATCCGCATGCGTGATAAAATTTGTACGATATTTAAACACCCTCAGCCAGGGCCACTAACCACTAGACCAACACAGCAGTCGAGATTTGGATTGGTAGAAATGTAGAGTTGATCAACGAAGACCCATATCTTCTTCTTCTATCATTTTTCAAGTTTAGAACACCTTATATCTGTCTCAAATTTAGTATCTCAGTGCGAGAAAGCAGTCTTGTACCTACTTAAAAACTGTTCAACAAGAATGTTAGTAGAACAGTCCAGTAACAGCACTTTAAGTTCCAAACTTCTCAAGAAACACGCACCTATCCAAATAAAATACAGAGGGAAGTGCCCATTAGCCATATACAGTTTACAAGATATGCCTAAAATTAATCCTTATAAAATGTACGCTAAATTGTATTTCGAATTGTGGAAAACTCGTCAAAACATTAGATAAATATTCGTTTTCATATTTTTTCTACAAGTAGGTTCAAGACCATGACATAAAAAACCAAACCAAAACGTGGTTGAAGAGTGCAATCTAAGAGTAAGTCTACGTTCAAAAACCGGCCAAGTGCGAGTCGGACTCGCACACTGAAGGTCCCGTAAAAACTTACCTATGAAAACAGTTCAATTTCCATTGAGTTACGAAGATTTTTCCGAATCACAATTTCTACTTCACTCGCAGAAATCCCGCCAAAATCTCTGTATTCATTTATTTCAATTTGCCAGTCAGGCAAAGAACACGTGATTCATACAGCCTATTAAGTTTTCTCGTTTGAAAATAATTTTAATTTAATAAAATTGACCAGCATTTATTATTTTAATAAGACTTACGATTTTAAGTGAAATTATATTCAATTAATAACAACTGTACACTAATACTATTAAACTTTTAATTAAGGATTATTTGACAATACCTGTTTGGCTGAGTGTCACCCAGTCTTTTCAAATTAACTCAAACGAATTTCAATTAAAATATTATGATGAACATTAAATTTTATTTTTGTAAGAGGAAACCCATCGTATCTATATGGTGACTGGTAATGAGTAAACGATACTTAAACACGTGATTGTAGTCATGATAACAAATAACATATACTATGAGACCCAACATGAATAACAAAAAAACATCTGCTGGTCAGTACATTTGTGTTCGCCTAACTGGTCAAAATGTACTGAACTTGGCTGACTTTTTTCACGATTTCACGTTTGGTCCCATAGTAAAAGTTGTTTGTTATCATGACTACAATCACGTGTTTAAGTATCGTTCACTAATTACTAGTCGCCCTATATACATTTAAGGCGACACTAATTAATGCCAGCGATCTTGAACGAACAAGAGTGGAGCTAGCGTCACTCAACGCGCATCAAAATTATGCGAATAATAATGTGTCCTTCGTTTATTAAACACAATATGAATAAAAACCGCATGTCGAAAGATTGGTAATTAGCTTATCTTTTAGTTTGTAGAAGTTTCATAAAAATACACCCAATGGTTTTTGCCTGATCTTCGCTTTTTGTCTGAATTAGACATAACTTTGAGAATAAATCACACCCAGTTTTATG
Source organism: Leucania comma (assembly GCA_958295575.1). NCBI lineage: Eukaryota > Metazoa > Arthropoda > Insecta > Lepidoptera > Noctuidae > Leucania > Leucania comma. The sequence continues at coordinate 21,106,684 of OY282467.1, read as the reverse complement.
AAAAAAAAGTAAATATTCTTATTTCAAATTATTAGGCAAATAGTCTAGTTTTAATATATATGTTTTTCAAATCAAGCGGACAAGTCGTTTAGAAGTGATGTTGGATTTAAAATCATCAAAAATCATGATCTCCCCCGTTCTCCTTTCAAAATAAAATAGAGAAACTACCTTCAAAGAAACTTGTGGCTACATCGCCCCAGTTACAAATTGTAATACAAAATATCCTGGGGTTGGCTACTATTGTGTGTACGTTACCTTACAATATTGAATAACTATATTGTTCATGTTATGAGAGTTGCATTGTTTGAATAGCCGAACATTGTACTAATGTACAGAAGAAATGAAAGTCGGAAAATTAAAAATATTTTATTTATCGTATGCGCTTGTAAGCAAATGGTGGTACGAGCAGCGGTGGCCTAGTGATACACTTGAGGGAAGCCTATATCCAGCAATGGACGTTTTTCGGCTAAAATGATGTTATTAACTCTTTGGTTAACTGCCTCGTTGGTCTCAAGGTCGCAAACGCGACTGCTGAACGTGAGGTCCGGTTCCGGGAGGGTTTGATTCTCGGGTCGGACAAAAAGTGCTATTGGGTTTTTCTATTAGGAATTACTCTGTAGCTGTCCGAAGTTTGGAACTGGGTGGTGTGACATTCCCGTGCCTCGAAAAGCACGTAAAGCCGTTGGTCCTGCACTTGTGGTGCTATTCTCTAAGAAAACGCAGCGTTGCCGCAACGACGACCATCCAAATAGGTTACATTGAATTGACAATCCAAAGTATAGGTACATTAGGTTGACAATCCAATGTATCCTATTTGGGTGTTCGTCGTTAAGGCAGAGCTGCGTTTTCTTAGAGAGTAGCACCACTGATCTCTCTCCGGTCGTGTCGGATTGCCGTCCCATCGGAACATGAGAGTGAAGGAGTAGAGAGTGTTTCTGTGTTTGCGCACTCACTGGTGGACTATAATATCTCCTGTGTACTTGGCTAATTTCTGTCAAAATCGGCCATCGCGATCGAAAATCGGTCGGGAGGATTATTAATAACTCTTTATAGATACATTTTTATTTTATTTTTTTATTTACTTTCTAATTTTTTTTTCTTCATTGTGCTCACATAATAGAAGCGACAAGAAATATTCCGTTCAGCTGTTTAAACAGAAAAAAGTAACAAATATACAAATACATACATACCAACTTTCGTTTTTATAATATTAGTACTTACGATATTTTGAATAAAAATCAGTTCTAAAATCGTATTTGAGAAACTTTTAACTTAATTAACCCTACTTTTCTGAAAAATTAAACCACGATCAGCTGACATAAAGTGGGTGTCAAATAAAGTCCTGCTCACACTGAGAGAGAAAATAGCGTGAAATTATACTCTACAAAAACAGAATGTGGCCATAATTTACAGTGACACGTCAAACTGTAGCGTGTAAACAAATTAACACATAATTTTAGCTACACCGTTCACGCTTGGCGACATATTAAAATATGAAGTCCGGCGAAAAAAGGATGCAGTTTATATATATCATACTAGCTTGCATCAGAGGCTTTGCCTGTGTAAATTTCAACAGTTATTCCACGGAAAAGACCTAATCGCATTTAAAAAAAAATTAGAATATTTGTTATCTGCAGCATACCTTAACATAACTATAATATTTTAGTCTATGAATTAATTTCGCTTTTTCTTTTTTTTTATGAACTAATTCATTACTGTGCATTTCAACTAAAAACTAAAATGGTTTTATGTTTCAGTCACTAATATAATATAATAATATAGACATTGAAATTAGTCCGAAATAATTAATTAAATTTTTATTTTTTATTGCTTTTATGTCTTTCTACTCTGTGGGCATCATTAAATTGGTGAACATTTTAATTAATTATTGTAATAAAAATATTTATGTACTATCCAGGTTTCCTACTCGTACAGAGCATTCGGAAGAGTTGCTGTGGATCTGGATTGCCAAGAGCCACTGAAGAAATACAGGTGCACATGCTTTTTTCTCTTATTTTATGATTTCCCACCTCAAAAAAAATAAATGGTTTTCATAAATTTATAATAATCAGTCTTATAATATTCCTACTTCTGAGACTCAGGACCGTCAGCCAATTGTTCAACCGTGGCGTCTAAATATTTTTTTAATGCTTGGCGTAGGTATTGTTCCCTCTGCTGGGCAAAGATCAACTTCTTTCAGGTATTATTATCTTGATTGATCTGTGACCAGCCCTTGTAGAAGGTGTTTTGGACACTGTCTAAATAAAATAAAAAAAATTTACCTATTATGTACTTGTAATTCAAAATTAAAAATAATTGTAGTGCTCTCCTTTTTTGGTCTACGCTGTCCTTACATTTATCTATTAATAGTGTAATATGGAAATATTATAAGAAAACCATTTGTTTTAAAGAGTAACCATGGAGTTTCTTGCTGGTTCTTCTCGATAGGAATCGACTAATTCGGAACCGTGCACTAGCTTCTGACGTTTTATAAGTGCCCATACCCATCTAGGCATTTGTGAAATGAAAATAATATTGAATTTGATTTTTTTTTTACTTAAAAAAAAATTGGTTCATCTCATAAGCAAATTTTATGCACAAGCTCCTCGGCTCAACTTTCTTGGCTATGTGCACGTCTACCTATAAATGAATGATGAATTTAACAAATTATAATAAGTACACACGTGCCCGCTCTGAGTCATAAACTGCTTTAACATAATTTCTGCACATAACTTTAACATAAAACTACACCTTCTGATTACATTAACACTAATTTTAGACGTAAAATTCGAAAACCATGTTCTAAAAATTGCACTTCATCAATAAAATTAGCTCATGATTCTAATAAAAGGTACCAAATTTAATATAATCATAACATAATCGTTATGATCATAAAAATAATCGTTATTTGATACAAAATTATAGCAGATCAATAATAATGATGGGTTCCAGGACAAAAGGGTACAAATTATGTTAATTTTTGGACCCAGGGCGGTGTAACTTATTTAAAAAAACTTAACCGATTAGGCTCAGAACTTTTTTTAAGCCGTACCTAATACAGAATGTTGTACCGTTTGGATACAAGCAAATTTTAAGTTGTATTTAAATTATTTTAGGTAATATTTAAATATACGAGTATACTACCTTTAACTCGTACTTATTAATATTATAAAGCTGAACAATTTTTTGTTTAGACTTGTTTATCTCAGAAACTATTTGTTCGAATTAAAAAAAAAATTGTGTTGTATAGCCTTTTTATTGAGGAAAAAGGCTAGACTATTAGGAGAGCATAGAAGTCGGTGATACCACAAGGGACAGCTCGTTAAAAATATGTTTTGTGTAAGTCTGAGTCATAGATTATAAGCCACGATACATACAAAGTACATTTGCTCAATATCAAAGGCAGTAATTACCAATTGATGCAAGAATACCTGGAAAAAAAAGAAATTCTTTAAAAAAAAAATATTTTTAGACGTCACGGTTGGTGGATTAGCTGATGCTCTGTGTGTCGTGACTTTGATTCCTGCACAAAAATTTTATAGTTTTTTTTTTATAGTTGTAAAGCTAATGGCTAAAAGCTAAAGGTAATGCTTTGTGTACCTATTGAGTTTACATAACAAGCATGGAGTTTCTTGACGGTTTTTCTCCAAAGAAAACGGCCAATTTGGAACCGAACACTAGTTTGTGACGTTTTATATTGACTGGCCTGTTGGTCTAGTAGTTAGTGGCCCTGACTGTTAAGCTAAACAAATTGTTTGTGTGATGAGCACGATTATTTGTTCTGTGCCTGGTTGTAAGTTATCTATAATATGTATGTATTTAGAAATATATAAGTATGTTTATTAGTTGTCTAGCACCCATAACACAAGCTCTGCTTAACTTGGGACTAGACGACATTGTGTGATAGTTTAAGTGCAAATGTAGGCGTATGTGAAAAAAAAAGATTTTAATTCTTTTGACATATTTGGGAAAGCACTCACGATTCAGGACCAATTCCTAGTAGGAAGTATATAAAAAAGAATAGAAAAACCCATTTTTAACACTATCAATTAACTGAATCACTAATTCGACGTTTATTTTGACACAGTCCTCCTCTATCAACAAAAACAACTCATAACAAACAACGAATATCAATCAGCAACCATATTTCAGACATACATCGCTGGCTCACTTCGCTCACGTCAGCTTTTAACGTCAAATGTACGGGCAATACGCATCATGTCGCTCGTAAATCTCGCCGCGACTCGACGAAGATCGATTGTGACAGGGCAGCGTTGCAACAGGCGCATTTTGGATGCTACTGGCGATTCTCGACATGGAAACTCGTGTGAATTAATTAATGTTGCTAAGATTTTGGCTTGTTAATATGTATGTTAAATGTTGAGCCATTGCAAAATAGATTTTGTTTTTTTTTTTTTTATTAGAAATCAGGAAGGTTTATTTATAACAGATCATTTACAGACACATTCGAATTGTCAAAATGTCGGTCAATTAAAAAAAGTGAAGCTGAATTGCACGTTCCAAAGCGTAAATTTTTATGAAGACGAACGTGCAAGAAACTCCATGGCAGACTAAAACAAGATTAGAGGGGTCACGTCAGCTGTATGCTATGCACTTATTGACCACTGGGCAAGTCTCCATAAAGTGGGCACCTGAGAATGGACGACGCCGGCAAGGCTGACCTGGGAAGGGACAGCTAGATGACCTAGACACTTACCGCAAGGTATGGTTTAAGGTAGCTTAAAAAAATACCTAGGAGAATTTGTTACAAGCCTTTGTCCAGCACAGAGAAAATATTGGCTAAAAAAAATATTGAAAAAATAATCACGAGTCTAGTCATAGTCACGCTTTTAAGAATGAAATAAGTAGGTAACTAAATACTAAAAGAAGATAGCTACAATCTAGGGGTCTTTAAATAAAAAAATGAATAGGTTACTTCTAGGCAAGCGTGCTCCATCGTCGATCATAAATCATCGCTCACCTTAGGTTAGATAGTAGTTAAGCGCGAGCCTATCTATAATAAAAACTGGGTAAGTGGGTATCATACTCGCGCACTGAGGGTTCCGTACAAATTTACCTGTGTCAGTTTTAAAATTCCCGCATTGAGTCTTGAAGATTTTTCCGAGTCGAAAAAAAGTGTTTTTTTTTTCTAGACTTAACAATAAATTTAGTGTTTTCAGATTTATTGCTATATCTGCGCTATAGGACCTTGCTTTAAGCCAAATTTCAGGATTATAGGTCAACAAGAAGTACCTGATGCATTTTTGATTTCTTGAGAGTGTCGGAATATACTTTTTGTGCGACATAAACGGCCATAACATCCTTTTATTTTCGTTTTAGGAGTTTGATTTATTCACAGCGTCAAGGGATCGCAGACTTAAATATGTGGTTTTAATTTCGACTCATTACGTTTACGCGTTCTCGAGATAACGATCTTGACAGACAGACGTACAGCAAAATGATCCTATAAGGGATCCGTTTTTCCTCCTTATGAGGTACGGAATCCTAAAAATGAATAGCTAAATGTTCTACTAAGCCCAAAACTCGACAGTGACTGGACCGATTTGGATGAACTTTTTTTAAAAGTATTCTATGAAATAACAGAAAAGTTTTTATGAAGAGAAAATTCATGAAAACTATTCCTAGCTGTCAATATTAGGGTTATTATAACAACGTCTGAAGGATCAGCTAGTCAATAATAATAAAAATAATAAAAAAGGCACACACAGAAACCCCTAAAAAGATAATGTCTTGGCCATATATTTTGTACTTAGCGTTTGGCGGGAACGCTAAAAGAACACAACGCAGAAAAGTTATTTGTATAATCCCCAGGTCATCGGCCCACCTTGTAGAAGGCCTTCTAACCCCTATCTGATCTCCAAAGACTATAGGTACTGCAAGCGCCGCAACCGCCCGCCGGATGCGGAGGCTGTTGAGGCGGAGCTGTACGAGGGTTACAGGGTAGCGAAGCGCACCCTCCGAGCGGAGATTAAGCGGTCCAAGATGGAGGCCCGCAACGTCTGGCTGGGGTCTCTGAATGCAGACCCGTGGGGACGCCCATACAAGATGGTACGGGAGAAACTCCGTCCATGGGCTCCCCCACTGACTCAGAGTCTCCGGCCCGAGCTCGTGGAGGGTGTGGTCAGCACTCTGTTCCCTACGCGGGGGGTACACTCCCCCCCGTCTATGGCTCCGCCAACACCGGCAGTACCTGACGCGGACCACGACGACGACGACGATGTTCCAGAGGTGACCGAGGTAGAGATGAGAGTGGCGGTACGAAGGCTGAGTGCCAAGAATACCGCCCCAGGACCTGACGGCCTGCCTGGGAGGGCCTGGGTCCTGGCTATGGAGGCTCTCGGGCCTCGATTGAGGGGGCTCTTTAGCGCATGTCTGGAGAGGGGCCAGTTCCCACTTCGCTGGAAGACGGGGAAACTGGTCCTCATAGCGAAGCCTGGGCGCCCTGCGGACTCTCCGTCCGCGTACCGGCCCATTGTGCTGCTCGACGAGGTGGGCAAGCTCTTTGAAAGAGTCATTGCAAACCGCCTCGTCGCGCGCCTTGCAAGGGTGGGGCCGGACCTGTCGGACGGACAGTTCGGTTTTCGCAGGATGCGCTCCACGGTGGACGCCATCATGCGCGTGCGAGCCCTCACGACGGGGGATGCGGTGTCCCAGGGCAGGTGTGTCGTGGCAGTGTCCTTGGACATTGCCAACGCCTTCAACTCCCTGCCCTGGAGTTGCATTGGAACGGCACTCCGGTACCACCGGGTGCCCGACTACCTCTGTCGTGTGATCGAGGCCTACCTATCGGAGAGGTATATCATCTACCCCGGTCACCAGGGAGAGTGGAAACGTCGAGAGATGTCGTGCGGTGTTCCGCAGGGATCGGTACTAGGACCACCCTTGTGGAACATCGGGTACGACTACGTGCTGCGCGGCGACTTCCCCGACGGGGTCAGCGTGGTCTGCTACGCGGACGACACGTTGGTCCTAGCGCGGGGAGAGTCGTACCGGACGGCGGTCGAATTAGCGACACGCGGGGTTGCGATGGTCGTTGACAGGATCCAGCAGTTGGGACTCGAGGTGGCACTGCACAAGTCCGAGGCCATGTGCTTCCACGGCCCTCGGGGTGCGCCACCACCTCGTTCCCAGCTAACGGTAGGAGGGGTTCACATCAGTGTCGGGTCGACGATGAAGTACCTGGGACTCGTCCTCGACAGCTGGTGGAACTTCAGGGAGCACTTCCGACGTCTGGCTCCCAAACTGAATCGGACTGGGGCTGCTCTCGGGCGGCTCCTGCCCAACCTCAGGGGACCAGACGCCTCCTGCCGGAAGCTCTACGCGGGAATCGTTCGGTCCATGGCTCTCTACGGGGCTCCGGTGTGGGCACCGACGTTGCAACAGCAACCGAGGACCCAGCTGAATGCGTGCCAGAGGGTCATGGCAATACGCATGGTGCGAGGGTACCGAACGATCTCTCGCGAGGCGGCGACCCTCCTTGCTGGCCAACCGCCGTGGGATCTGGAGGCAACAGTCCTTGCACACATGCACGACAAGCGCATGGAGATGCAACGCCGGGGCGAAATTCCGCTGCCACGACAAGTCGAGGCATGGCGGACAGAGCTCCGGCGGGATCTCATGGCGAAATGGCGTCAACGACTATCGCAACCTCGTTCGGGGCGCGCCACAATTGGGGCGATAAGGCCCATCCTTGGGGCGTGGCTGGAAAGACCTCACGGCGTTCTCAACTTCCGCACGACGCAGGTGCTTACCGAACACGGAAAGTTCGCTAAGTACCTGTTCCGGATTCGTGCGGAGGATTCGCCCGGGTGTCGCCACTGTGCGGAACATCCGGAGGACACGGTGGAGCACACTGTAGAGATGTGCCCCGCCTGGGCGGAGCATCGCCGTGTCCTCGTGGGGGCGATCGGCGGCAGCGATCTCTCTCGCCGGGCCTTGGTTCAGGCCATGGTCCGTAGTGAGGAGGGATGGCAGGCGGTCGCCTCCTTCTGCGAAGCAGTAATGCTAGCAAAGGAGGAGGCCGACCGCATCAGGCAGAGGCAACGGGGCGCTCGCCCCAGCCGCCGCCGGGATTCCGATCCCGATTTCCGGCCACCGTAGGCGCGGGCTTGCGGACGGCGTGCAATGGGTAGCACGCTGTCCGATCGTCCGGTAACCGACCGGACCGAGCCCAAGTCGTCGACGGCGCGTTCTGTTCCCGCGCGCCTCAAGGAGCTGTCAGCACACCGAAGAGGCCCAGCCTGCTAACTGCAGGCAGGCAGGGTCGAAGCCTACTGGGGTCATGGGTTAGTTCCGAAAGGAATGCTCGACCCCGGCACGATAGGCTACGAAGGAACGGGGTAGGTTTTTAGTCAGTAAGAGTCTGACACTACTTCCCGCTCCGCCCAAGGGCGGGATTTGTCATTGGATGATTTTACCTACGATAAAAAAAAAAAAAAAAAATCTCCAAAGACTATTTATTTACTGAGCTACTTACTCATCGCAAGACTTTCAGACCTTTGATTACTTATAACGACTATAATACATCTTTTTAGGGTTAGTCAAAAGGAAAAAACAAAACCTTTAAAGGATCTTTTTGTTGTCCTTCTGTCTCACAAGACTCTATATTTCGAGAATGCGTGGAGGTATCGAGTTGAAATAAAACTATACAATACACCATTAAATTTTACTCGTTTTAATCCCGCGTAGGGTCAATTCGGTACATGAAATACTATCGATTTGTAAAGAAAAAAATAATGTACTTTTTTTTAGACGCATTTACGAAATTTGTTTCTTTAAGTAAACGAGTCAATGATCTTGTAGTTAGTTGTCGTTCGTTGCGTAATATAATATAATAATATATAATATTTCCACAACTATCAAACACCGTCTAGTCCCAAGCTAACTACCTACAGTTCATCGACCTCACTCAGCTGACATTTACCTAAAGAAATTGACTTCGCACATGCGTAAATTAATTCGAGTTTTAAAAAAAGTACTTTATTTTTTAATTTTCTCTTTACAAATCGATAGTATTTCATGTACCGAATCGGCCCTACGCGGGATTAAAACGACTAAAATTTAATGGTGTATACACTCAGGTCTGTTGCTATTAAAATTCTGAAAAATTTAAACTTCTATGTTACCGTAAAAAAAAAAACGGCAAAAGACGTGTATTTCGGACACTCCATGGGAATCAAAACTCATAGAGTACTTCCCATTGACCTAGAATCCTGAAAACTGGCATGAAGAAAGGTCTCATAGCATAAGTATAGGAAACAATCTGATAACTATAAATACGTAGTTACGTTAAAAAAAAAAACTTTTTTAAGCACGGAGGAGTTTCGTAATGAACGAGAGGTCACCTATCCGAGGACCAACATCGAAAAATGTAACTTTTCCTTTGATCAACCCGTGTAGCTATTATTTATGTACTTTATTTTCTATTCTGCCACGCACGAACCCTGCTGCGGGACCGTTCAAAACAGTGACTGTGGTCTTAGAACGTAAAGGGCAACTGAAGGAGGCGTAGGGTAGCCAGCCTTTCGGTATTTTACAGGTTGCATTTTGGAGAGTGTGTGCAGGAATTGCATGACTCGATTCCGCCGTCTCATTTCTACCATCGGACAAACTGCGTTACGTGCGTGTACGTCGTGTATCCATCCTTATGTTCTTGAAACCTCTACGGTTCTGACTAAGCGTTACGCTTCGTTGTTTACATCGAAGGACTGGAACGATTTGCTTGCTGCGGTCTTCCCACCCGATTATAATTTAGGTGTCTTCAAGGCTAGAGTGAATAGGCTCTTAATAAACCAGTGTGCCTCTCCATCAACAATTGCATCACTGTTTACCATCAGGTGGAATCGCTTTCAAGCACTAGTTTGTATCAAATAAATAAAAATAAAGGATATAGAACTCACTTGTGTCCTTCAGTTAGTCGGTTAAAATTTGGAAGCTTGTTCCAGTGACAGCTGATATTAAATGATTTCTGAACTAAAAATTTGTCTTACCAAAGACTGAGCAGAATTGGAAAACAAAGTTTTTCTCTAGCTCGCTGTAAAAATTAACTCCACTATGTCAGCAGCCATATTGACTTCACATTTCCTGTCATCGTCAGAACATGGCGGAAACTAACTAACGATATTTCAGAACTGCACGCTCAACGTTTTCTCTTTACCTCTTTCGGCACACTCAATTTTAAACGTAAGATGCATATCACACAACGCCAATGCCATACAAAATATTCTATTTACAATACATACGTTTCGTTCAGGAGAATATTTTTAAAATTTCACGCGCGGCGACAATTTGTGAGAGAATCTTGAATCTCGAATTTTGCAGGTCGACCGGTAAATCAGAAATTTATATTCGAATATCAGAAAATGTAGTTTTTTTTTTTCGCTTACTGTAAGAGAAATCGTGACAATCGGTTTTAGGTGCGCGGAATTTTAAAACTTAAACTTCTTTTGTGTCCTGTACAATAAGAGATTGGTACATGACCAGGGTGGGAATTGTGAATTGGGTTCTATATAAACCTAGATTCTCTGAAATAAGTATTTCTTCCGTGACCTAGCGTTTTCCATTTTAAAAGAAAAATCTATATTATGACTAGCACTGGCAGGATAAACCGTAATATAATGAACAAACTAAAATAAAATAATAATGTAAAAAAAAGCCCGTACCTGGTCTTTGCGAGACCAAAAAGACAATCTCCATCGCTGCGCAATGAGAGGAGATAGTTTTAAATATTAAAAAATATATATATATATATATATATAAAAATTGGTAGCCCACCAGCATCGGGAGCAGGGCCACCGGTAGCTTGAAGGCTACCGGTGATCAGGGGTCCTGAGAAAGGAACCTCCTAACAATACGAGCCTAGCAATTATTATTAAATAAAAATAAAACAGTTTCTCAAATCTATTATTTTACGACTTTCCAAAGGGCAGTTTAATGCCGTGTTCCAATAATCTATCAAATCTAACAGAAAAAAAAAATCTAGCACTTTTTTGTAAGCTAAAAAATTACCTAATGACTACTCCTGCTCGAGGGTGGAGTGAGAGAGCGTATGAGACTTTTACTGACTAAAGCCACACCTATGACCCTTCAGTTGTTTTTTGCGTTCTAGAACCATGGTTATCTGTTTCATACTTACCGACCATCGGGCAGGTATCGACCCTACTGAGTCCCTATGATTTGCTAAAATTTCTTTGTGGCGCGGAACACTATGCGCTGTTGACAACTCGGGCTATACTCGTATAATCAACCCTTGCTTTTAATAAATATTAAATTCAGTTAATTTTATCCTAAAATATTCTTTAATCATCAATAAACATTACTTTGATTTATATTGCAACTAAGAACAGTTCTAGAATATTAAAATTATTTCTTAGGATTTTTTATCGTACTCCCATAAAATATAATGCCCAATTGGAACCCTTTTTAAGACAGCTTAGTTATGTAATGATAAAAGAGAACTCAATAATAAATGGACTCAGGACAAGGAGATCAGAGCAAATGACCGCGACCCTGAAGACCAAAAATGTGACATTGCAGATCGAAATGGTCTCAATCCTTCGATTGTTAGGATTTTATTCTTACAGATACATTTCATTTGAAATAAATGAAAATCGATTTTGATATTTCAGATAAGTGTGATAAACAAAATATATTTATAAATAAAGAATTGCGAAGACAAAAATATAAAATTATTATACACTAGCCTTGAAAGTATAACATATATAAACTATAAATTCATTCATCAGTAGAACAGAATAATTCTATGATATTCTACAGATGTAAGAACTTTTTTAAATCGAAACATATTTTTTTGAGTTTATTCATTACAAAACAAAAATATAATGGCAATTTATAAAAAGAGCTACGCTCGGAGTTTCCTCGCGTCAAGTATGAAGATATCTGCAAGAGAATCAAGGTAGCCAATATAGCCTGAAGAATCGCCATACAAATGGCTACTGCCATTTAGGTGGTTGTGGTGGCAGGGCACATAGCTCGCAGAACAGATGGTCAGATTGTCTTTAGAGCCGAAAGTTTCTGCAGTGGCAACCGCGTGTAATTATCGTCACACAAGTTGAACTATCATAACCGATTTTTGGGCCTCAATCGAAGTAGGAGGCTGCGCGAAACCTTATCAACCAGCTTTAACTTATTTGCATATCTGCTAGATGATGCACCGTTGCTAGGCCTTCCATAAGATGAACCGATGACCTGGTGTGTGTGGCGACCACAGATATGTCAAACTTGACATATCTGTGGTGGCGACACTTGAGGGAAGCCTGCGACCCCGGATCACGACTAATGTATATATTTATAAATATAAATATTCCTCCTGTACGAGAGTTTATTACCTAACTCTTCCTAATTTACATTTGAAAGTAATTTTGTATATTTAAGTTTTTCTCTGAATGATTTGAAAACATAATTGGCCCAGGTAGGTGGCGCCTTTGGGTTCTTTTTTAGGGTTCTGTACCTCAAAAGGAATATATATTATAGGATCACTTTGTTGTCAGTCGGTCTGTCAAAACCCTTATCTCGGGAACGTGTAGATGTATCGAGTTGGAATTAAAACCACTAGGTATACTCAAGTCTGCGGTCCCTTGAAGTTGTAAAAAAAACAAACTACTAAGTTAACGGAAAGAAAGATCCGGCCGTTTATGTCGTAAAAAACGTATATTTCGACACTCTCAAGGGAATCAAAATTTATAGGGTTGTAGCGACATCCATGTCGTCACAAAAAGAACTAATCCTGCATCGCGCAAGTAAGATTCGTGGCGCGATTGGAACATATAGAACAAACCCGAAATCATCTATCGGGCAGTAGCCCACCAGATATAACACCCGTCTGGTCGGAGGATCCTCCCTTTTCAACGGAGGTATGTGGGACTTTACTCTCTGTCCCAAATACCCCCAAACTGGTGACCCTCGACAAAGAACGTCAGCGCAGCCTTCGTGCAGCTACTACTTCGTGACGTCATCATCACTTCCTCAAGCTTTCGAGCAGCGAGCCATACAGCCAGCACCCAAGGCGATATGGGTATCCTGACCACCAGCATGCCTACTTGGTCATACCTGGTCATCACCCTCAGCCTCATCAGCGACCTTGGCTAAACACCTGCACCTTCGGCCAGTCACATGAAGAGTATTGAAGAACCTCTCCTGGTCGACGACAGCAGTCAAGCCCTACGTCGCACAGCACCGCTCCGACTCACTGGAGCCAGCCGCACTACTCCGACTCACTGGAGCCTGCAGCATCGTATCCCGACTCACTGGGATAGCACCACCCCGACTCACTGGGGCATCACCGCAGACAGTTCCGACTCACCGAGAACTATGCGGAATCCGGTTCCGACTCACTGGAACCAACCTCCATTGGCCTGGCACGCATCACGACGCCTCAAGAAGCATCAAGAACCATCGATCTCCGATCTCCGGAGGGGAGTGATGTAGCGACATCCATGTCGTCACAAAAAGAACTAATCCTGCATCGCGCAAGTAAGATTCGCGGCGCGATTGGAACATATAGAACAAACCCAAAATCATCTATCGGGCAGTAGCCCACCAGATATAACACCCGTCTGGTCGGAGGATCCTCCCTTTTCAACGGAGGTATGTGGGACTTTACTCTCTGTTCCGCATACCCCCAAAGGGTACTTGCCCTTAACCTAGAACCTTTAAATTTGGCATGAAGCAAGGTCTTAAAGCACAATTTTAAGAATAAATCTGAAAACTGTAAAAATCTGTGAGATTCGATTCAGAAATTGAACTATTTTCATAAGTTCTTTTGTACGGAACACTCGGTGTTTTTAACTTTTCATGCACTAGTCAAGTAATCCTACGAGACCACGTACCTGCTAATTTAGTTTTTCAGTCCAAATCAACTTAAATACGACATTATGTATAACCTAGAAGGTGGCATACCTAGAAGTCAGGGTGCACTTTGGCACTGAAGTGTTAGTAGTCGCGCGGGTCGAGCCTACGGCAAATTGAAACTGGCCTCCGGTTTGATTCGCACACTGGTCACGGCCGGACACCGGGACCTAGGTACGGTCTGCACAAAAATATTTATTTATTATTTATTTATTTAAAACTTCTTGCTCAAGTAAAAAAAAACTGTACAGAGGCGGACTTAATGCCATTAGAAATATGAAACTAGAAAAGGAATTTCTTTAACACAAGAAGAAAATACGCTGCCTGAGATTTTTTTTTCTTATTTCTTATATATTTTATTTCACGAAACTTTTTAAATGACATATTTGAAATTCGAAAGAAAAATACACAGCAACTGTTTTAGAATGAAGATAAACAGAGGATTATTGTTTTTCATTTTATTTTATAAAGAAATTTTGTTCGGAATGTTTGACAATGAAAATGCTATTTTTGTGATATTTTTTAACTTTTTTTCTGAAAAACCTAGTCGGAATAAAAGTAGCTTCGGAGTTTTTTATAAATAAAATAATGAGACTGTTTTAATGAGTCGCACTAATATTGTAAATGTGATTTTTTTACTTTCACTTGAACAAAACCGCTGTCAGAAACTAGTAAGGAATATTTATTTACTTCAAAATTAAAGCTTTGAAAAATAACGAAATAAAAACAAAATATTCAACTCTATCAAATGAGTTTGCTGTCGGTACATGAATGTCGGACGGTGTCCGGCGCGGACGAATTGGCATGCATTGCGCCCAGCCTTTTTACATGCCTATTCCGAAACCGGCTGGTATGTAAGCTATAAGCTGAGGCGGGTATTAGAAGATCAATATTACCATATAGGTATATGTATGGAAAAACATCAAACATATACCAAAATTGCCAGAAAAAGAAGATATAATGCGCAAAAAGAGAGATAACGCTTGAACGCCCTGTTGGCATTCGGTAATTCCGTCATTGACTCGAATTTTTTTACAAAAAGAAACAAAAAAAAACAAATGACTTCAATACAAAAAAAAAACACTATAGTTCAAAATAACTTTACGTTTTGGAAGACAGTGTTAAAAAACGAAGAAAAAAAGAACCGAAATCACTGACTTTCTTTTTAAATTGTTTATTAATTATAATAATTTTGTTTTTGTTTTATTTAACTAAACTCATTAATTTCACAAATACATAATTAAAGAAATCACATAAAAACACTTACTAATTAAAACTATATATATACACTAAAGGCTACTGCTAACTAAAATATGGCGTCAAAAAACTCCTCCGCATCGCCGATTCGACGTGTGCCCTAAAGGCTAGATAAAAGGTTCGAGGTAAAAACCAGCCCTTGGGTCATGCGAAGTGTCAATTAACCGTTTATATAACTGCCGATGGGGTTGATATATTTATTTTATTGGAAAATTTACAGCATTTGCTTATTTTAATAAGATTAAGGCTAATTACAAGTTTTCACTTACATTAAATGAATTACTGTGTTTAAACAATCAGTAAATAATATATGTAAATACAATACATGTAGAGCCAAAAAACTAAATTGACGTTTTTCAGGAACCGATAGGTACTACTACTCGTTCTATTTAAAATTAAATAACATCAGCAAAGAAAATATAAAAGTTTTCAACAATAATATTACGAAATATTTAAGACTTTTTTATTTGCGAACCCATTCTATCTTGATTAGATGTTTCCGCTACATCTTATAAATTGCAAGGTACCCTATGAAAACGGCCAATATCGTAATAGGCACGTTCGCCAAAAACGATATCTGTATATCGTCGATTTGTTTATTATATTATTTGATATTGCCCCCCACAGTATTATTAGCATTATTTATTGAAATGCTAACGTTAGAAAAGTATCCGTTCGATATGGTGATAAGTGACTGTGATATGTTAGTTTTTGTATGGGGGCACATTACGTTATTGACTCTTCTATAACGGTCCCGACTAACCGTTTTGCCTCGTCGTTTATACCGTGTACCTCGGAGGATAGAAACAGTTTGCCTGCTGCAATCTTCTCGCCCGATTACAATTTAGGTGTCTTCAAGGATATAGTGAAAAGGCTCTTAATAAACTAGTGCGGTTCACCATTATCGATTGCATCACTGCTTACCATCAGGTAGGATTACAGTCACGAACTAGCTTATATCTTTAAAAAAAAACATTACTTTTCTCGAGGCCGAGTTACCGAATCGTATTTTAGAATATTTTTAGTTTTTAATAATTTTATTCTCCTTTCATATCGTGTATTGTAGTCAAATACTTAAGTCAGTTGTCCAATCAGGACAAGATTTAAGTATTTGACTCAAATCTGACTCAAGACTGCGGAACCAGGTCGACCAACGTGACATGCGTCACTTTCTATGTAGCCTGTTTTGTACATATTTTTTTTAGCCTATACTTTCCCACTGCTGGGCAAAGGCCTCACCCAATTCCTTCCAGGTATTTTTGTTTCGGGCCACCTCGAACCAGACCTTGCGGTACATTCACCTACATTGGATTATTTGTACATTTACCTGATTTTTTCAGGATTTATACGGGGCCAATAATAGAGTTACACACATTGTCAGATCCTGTTCAGAAAAAACCGATATCCAGTTTCTTTACTGCCGATCGTAGTAAAAAACCGATATCTAGTTTCATCCAGTTTGACCAGAAAAGGACCCCAACATAATTGGGTACAGTAGACATATTGACTAGACTGATTAATTGATAAAATTTATTAAATTTTCAGCTATCGATTCATCACAGCCACTTTCCACCGTGCTACTAGCATTTAGCATCAAATTAATCGTACATTGATTAAATGTTTATGGGTATTAGGTGGTGTACACACCATCGTTATTTATGCATTGCACGACAGCAGATGGACATTACGTGACGTGTCCCCGTGGACTTAATCTCATGCTTATGTATAGCTAGCCTATGTGGAGCCATTTATCTAGTTAGGGAAATGAGGATAGATAGCTGGATGTGGATAGGGTTGTAGAAATTTCTTGTTAAAGCTACACCTAAGACTGAATGTGAAGAAATTGATTTGTTAAGGAAATATAGTCGGTTTTTTCGGTTTCTATACCTAAATGGTAAAAACGGGTAAAAAAACGGTAAAATCTTATTACTAAGTCTGCCTGTCTGTCACCAAGCTGTATCACATAAACCGTGATAGTTGGACAATTGAAAGCTTTTGTAAATATATTTGAATTACAGACTACTGCGTTTCAATTTGTATTCAGTCTAAGAGACATCTCTTTTGCGCAACGTAGGCAAAGGAATATATTTGTATATCATTATTATATCAATATCACCGATATTACCGTTAATTTCTTATATTACATGCTAAGGTTGTCTGGTAGATATAGCTATCAGAGATAAAACCTTCATTGTACCCATAGATTTTTTTTAATTGATATAAACTAGTGCTTGACTGCGATCTCATCTGATGGTGAGTGTAGTGATGCAATCGTAAATGTCATTGTACAATAAAGTTTATTTTATTTTAGTATCCTAAGAGAAGATAATCCTGGAATAAAAAGCATAGGTTAGGTATATGAAATGTCCTATTAACAAGGCATAGTTTACCTGTGTAGCCTGCAAATCCTTTCAACCATTTAAGTATATAGTGCCGTTAAATTTTTGGTCGTTTTAATCCCGCGAAGGGTCGATTCGGTACATAAAATACTATCGATTTGTAAAGAGAAAATTTAAAAATAAAGTACTTTTTTTTTAATTCGAATTAATTTACGCATGTACGAAATTAATTTCTTTAAGTTAACGTCAGCTGAGCGAGGCCAATGAACTGTAGGTAGTTAGTACGCAACGACCGACACCTACCTACAAAGTCATTGATTCGTTTACCTAAAGAAATTAATGTCGTACATACGTATATCAATTCGAGTTTAAAAAGAAAGTACTTTATTTTTTTATTTTCTCCGCGGAAATAAAACGACCAAAATTTAACGGTGTATACTTAAACATAAATACCTTCATGTAGGAAAATTCAGGAAAAACGACATTTTTACCGGCCTAGGCTCATATAATATCATTAACATATGGTGATAATAAAAAGATTTACTTTTATAATATTAGTGCTATTTTTAAATGCTCACATTTACTGCCACCGATCCTTAACCAATCTTACAGTAACCAGGACAACCGTATCGCGTCCTACCTACTGCTCGTATATATCCACATGTATTGCCCAATAACCTACGATGGCACAGGACAAAGCCCCATTTAGAGCAATCAGGGGATTAATTGCTCAGATTAGACGCCGTCACTTGACCGCTGGAACGTTTGGACTACAGTGGACCCCGGCGATGCAGTTGACTTATTATTAAATTGCTTGGTAGCCGATAGGTTGAGCTATTTTCTTTATTGATGATGTTATTCTTTATTGCATAAAAAAAATTAAAAAGAAGAATCTGAGCAAGTGCGAGTCCGTAAAACTTACCTATCTAATTTTCGAGACTACATTTGGGAGGCTCAAACATTTTTCCAAATCGCATTTTTTTTTGTATATAACAACAAATTTACTGTTTTCACATTTACCTATATATTTGTCCTGTAATACATTGCTTTATGCTTAATTTCAGGATACTGAGTCAACGGGAAGTATCCTATAAATTTTGATTCCCTTGACAGTATCTAAATATACGTTTTTTGTGACATAAACGGCTGTATCTTTTTGTTTCGTTAACTTTGAAGTTTGATTTTTTCCAAAGCTTCAAAGGACCACATACTTGAGTATATAGTTTTCATTATATCTCGATACCTATATGAGTTCCCGATATAAAGGGTCTTGACAGACAGATGGACAACAATTGATCCTATAAGGGTTCAATTTTTTTTCTTTTGAGATGTAGAATCGTAAAAATTAAATCAAGACTGCTGATGTTCACAGGTGTTGTCACTAAAAGTTACTCTTACTAAAGAAAAAATTACCACGTCAAAAAAAAATGTTATAAACCACTTAATTCAGACAACCTACTGTTATCACGCATATAATACAGTAAAAAAACTCTCTAGGGGGCGTAGAAAAAACTAAGACATATCACTTAGGATAAACTACAGACCTAGACATTTTCTTCAAATAATCCAGCCGAAAGATATCTTTACACAAATTGCTTGTTACGATAAAACCCATTGTACTATTAATAGTGTACCTATTTCACCTTTTGTGCTATTATATATTGAGTAGGCTAACAATCCCTTAGTCATCTATACGGGTTTTGAAAGCAAATAACTTAGAGACCTTATTAGGTAATTTTCTTGAAAATTGCTTCCATCGGTGAAAATGTTTTATTGTTAAAGATGTAGCGACATCTATGGCGTCACAATGGAACTTCAAACTACAAAATCCTGCATCGCGCAATTAAAGTGGAGAACTTTAATTGCGCGATTTGAACATATACAAAAATTAAAAGCATTTTATTTCAAATAAACCATTTACAGGCACTTTTGAAAAGTCAAGAAGTCGGTCTCTCGGAAAAAAATGATGCTAATTGCATATTCCAAAGCGTAGATCTCTATGGAGAAGAATGAAATCAACAACACAAAATCAGGTATCGGGCAGTTGCCCACCAAACATAACACAAGTCTGGTCTCTGTTCCGCATATCCCTATACAGACAAACCTGACTGCAAGATTACAAATGGCGATCATGGGCACAGCAGGGCTGTGGTCCTGGAAAGCAAAATGATAATCAAATGATATCAACACATGACCAGAGTTGCCTTTTGTGTTCCATGACCATGGGTTTTCCTGTCGAAAGTCAACCCATGGCCCCAGTAGGCTTCGGCCCTGCTGTGGCCATGAGTTGATTAACACAGCTGAAACTTTTGGTACTAAATTGTTGGATTGTTAAATTTTACAGATGACTTCTTTTTATGTTGTAGGCGAACACAAAAAAGTTTTTAGGAAATCATTTTGACTTAAGAGCTGTCAACCCGAGGCACATTTTCATACAACCGCTCTTACGTGATTATGATGTTATGTTACACACCTTTCTCCTGGATATTTTGGAAACACAGATATTTTGTGGATATTGTCTAGGCTTCTATAAAAATTAAAACATAAATTTGTATAAAAATAAAGACCTCTGAAAATCTGCTATCTTATATGAACCTGCCCTCCATAATGTGTAATACATTAAAAATAAAAAATACATCGATAGAAGTCTTGCACATTTAATCAAGATTCTGAATAATGACAAATTATGTCAAAATCTTTTAAGATTTAAAAAAAAAATCCGTATTTTCTGGATGAAGTTTTGTAAAATATTCAAGTAAATCACGGAATTATCATAGATTATACCAACAGAGTTTTCAGGCGTTATCTCTCTTTTCTGCGTTGCCTCTTTATCAAAAATCGCGTTGGATTGCATAAGATGAAGCAAGAGCTTTTAAACCATACTCGAGGTTGACCATAAGCGAGTGGGGAAAGGCCGTCTTAAAACTTAACGAGAATAAAACATGAATGAACCCAAAGTAAATAATAAAGGTTGACATTATTTATTGAATATGTACCAAATGAAAAGAAAACAATTGCTCCCTGCAAAGCCGGAGCGGGCAGCTACGAATGGTATGGAAATATTACAAAAATCTATCAATATTTTATTTTTTGTTAAAAGTTAGATAGATAGATAGATAAAGCTTTTATTGGCTACAACACAAAACATACACCAAAGCACAATTTAATTATAAAAACTAAAAACGAAACACATTAAAGAAAGCAACAAAGAAAAAGAAATAACATGTAGGTACTTGAACAAAAAAAAATACAGAGATATTGGCCATAGTGCGGTGTGTATCTCCGTGCTGCACCAAATGGTAGTCCAGCTCAGCACGTGTTGATATTCTGCTGGATCCTTGCGGTGACATTCGAACGCTCAGCTGGCTTTGTGAAGGAAGTTTTATGTGTTGTGTGAATTTAGTACGTGGTGGATATTATATAAACATTAAACATAAAAAGTTTTCGAAGTGAATAATGCATAAAATAATGTAATAAAAGTAACCGTAAAGTTTGTCTCTATTAGAAGCTTTGAATTAGAACCGTGTACTAGCTTTTGATATTTAATAAGTGCCTAAGCGATAAAAAATCGGCGTAAAAATAATTCAAAGACAGTATGTATAAACTGTAATTGTTTTCAATAGATTGCGGAAAAAGATTTTGTCAGAATTTTCGGAGGCTCGACAATACAAAAATGTTAGACTTATTTACGTAAAGGAATTGGTCTAGTCTAGACAAGACTGGTGTCTGGTGAATACACCCACTATTTTTAGCTATTGGATTGGTCTTTGTTTAGATTCGGTCTTAGACTGAAAATTGTGAAACGTTGACGCATGTATCTTTTAGAATTTTAGCAAAGTAAATGTCAATATTCTTAAAAGGGGTTAGCACGTGTTTATTTAAGAGTGAAAGGACTCTATTTATACATGACGAAAGAAATCTTTTGTTTTCAGTAGGTATTCTGCAAAATATGATTTAGAATGATATAAGTAATACAAATCTCTGTTGTGATTTTGTCTGTAATTAGCAGAATATGATTTCTCATCATCATCATTTTAGCTCAAAGACGTCCACTGTTGGACATAAGCCTCCGCCAAATGTCACCACAATGAACGGTCTTGTGCGTCTTATATCCATTGAATTCCCGCAACCTTTATCAGGTCATCGGTCCACCTTCCGGTACGCGGCCGCCACTCCATAATTTTTCGGCAGCAACGGCCATCTGTTCTGCAAGTAATGTGCCCGGGCCGTTGCCAGTTTAGTTTGGTGATTCTTCGTGCTATGTCAGCAAGCTTGGTTCTCCTGCGGATATCTTCATTTCTGATTCGATCACGCAAGGAAACTCAGAGCATAGCTCTTTCTATTGCCCTTTGGGTGAATTTAAGCCTACTGATGAGGAATATGAATAGGGAAAAATATAATGAAGTAATTTTTATTAGGTTGCCTTCCAATGTTGCCATTCTTAGGCCCATATTCTAAATTCGATTTTCTGGAAGTTTTTCAAAGACCTCCACTTATCTTAGTCACCTAGAAAACAGAAAAATCCCTCGAATTAATGGTCAAGAAATAATAAGCTATGACTTAACAATCGTAGCTTTTTACCTTTGTCCCTTGTTTTTAGTACGGTTGCTGCGCTGTCTGTAGCTGGTTCAATTCTCGCGTGTATACGCACAAATCTTCCTAGGAACACATTGCTTGTACATACAGCTAAAAAGTGAAAGCTGACCGAGTCTGTGTTTCCTGATAACTTGAATAGGTTACTTCTAGGCAACCATCGAATAACCATCACTTACCATCAATTAAGATAGTGGTTAAGCGCAAGCTTTTACAAAATTATTTTTAGTATATAAAAAACTTCGATATAGCTGCTCCAGAATCAGTAACTGAATCGATTCCAATAATTTTAACACCATGTTATACGCGCGGGCTTGCGGACGGCGTGCAATGGGTAGCACGTTGTCCGATCATCCGGTAACCGACCGGACGAAGCCCAAGTCGTCGACGGCGCGTACTGTTTCGCGCGCCTCATGGAGCTGTCAGCAAACCGTAGAGGCCCAGCAGGTCGAATCCTGCTGGGGTCATGGGTTAGCTTCCGAAAGGAATATCCGGCCCCAGCACGATAGGCAACGAAGTATCGGGGTAGGTTTTTAGTCAATAAGAGTCTGACACTACTTCCCGCTCCGCCCAAGGGCGGGACTTGTCATTGGATGATTTTACCTACCATAAAAAAATAAAAATGGCGTTTACCATGTTATATTTTTTCCAAAAATATTTAAAAAAAGTCACTATTTGGACACCACTGACACTAAGTACAACATAGGTCACGGCAGGTCATTGCAGACATTAGGCAACAGCGCACACCTGGGTGTAGAGTAAAACAAGCTTTCAGTCGCCCGGATGGCCCAGTGACCATGTATTGTGACCATTACTCAGTGTACGTTTTCTGTTTATTTTTAACGTGTTTCCGTTATTGTAATCCAAATAAATAAATTTTTCTTTCTTTTTCTTTCTTTCTTTCTTTATAACAAGCTTATAATTTTGTGATTATTCATGATACAGTTATGAAATTTTGTACATCGATTCTTTACAGAAAAATACTAGTATAATACGTGTTAAGGATTTTGCATATAAATGCGAAATCCGAAACATGTGTCTAGTATTTTTCACCTAGTATTTTTTGCCTAAAGATAGTTTTCCAAGTCTGAGCGTCTGGTTGATATGAATTTATGAAAACCCTCACGATACGCAGGAGCAATTACTAGAATGGGGCAAAGTATAAAAATAATATTTACTTTAACTCGTCAAAAACAAGCTTACCAATTAAAATAAACCTTTCAGTCAATCGGTATATTTTATAAAAGGTTTTAATTTAACCAAACCGCAGACAAATCAATTTCAGACAGCCACGAATTTAAAAAAAATCACAAAATTATCGAATTTTCTCAAGTGTAATAAACCTTTCTTTGTGCCAAAAAAAAAGCAAGCTCAAGCGAAAAACTGTCTTCATCTAATTGAAAGAGAGTTTGAACCCGCTGCTCAAATTAACGTTGATTGTGATAGATTGCTGACTAATTACCGTCTCATTTTTCAGCCATTTATCACTTTAGTTCCTGTAACTTGGAAAGTTTTAACAGATTTTTGTAAAATGAAAGTGTAAAACTTAATAGAATTATAGTTTATTATACGCCAGAACAAAACAGAGAGGTAAACTGCTCTTAATACTTCATGCCGAGACAGGTGCGCAAACTTTATCGAGCGCAAATCATCTAAGGATCACTGCTATCATGGGTCTTTCAACAAGCACGGGTCGATGTTGAAATTAAATAAAACAAGCTGTATGTGAGATATTAAAGAAATTATTATTTTATTTGTAAGGCCCATTTATGTCATTATTTATGAAATATGACATCGTTTATACATATGTCCATCGCGGCTTCGAACTGTGGCACGGATCCGAGAGGTCCCATTTTCAATTACTCTACTGTATAGATCCGGCTGAATCTGAGCGATGGCCTGCGTTATGTTGACTTTTAGGGCATCGGTTGAATGCGGATTATTGGCATAGACCTGCGACTGGAGAAAACCCCACAAGAAAAAGTCTAGCGGGGTCAAATCGCACGATCTTGGTGGCCAATTCACGTCACCTCTGCGAGAGATAACCCTACCCTCGAACCGTTCATGCAGAATATCCATTGTGTCGCTTGCTGTGTGGCACGTAGCGCCGTCTTGTTGGAACCACATGTTGTCCACGTCCATATCGTTCAATTCAGGCCAAAAAAAAATGTTATTCATTGATCTGTAGCACTCGCCGTTGACAGTAATGGCCTCGCCATCATCGTTTTCGAAGAAGTACGGACCAATGACATATTTCATAAATAATGGCATAAATGGGCCTTTCAAATAAAAAAAATAATTTATGTAATATCTCACATATGGCTTGTTTTATTTAATATCAACATCGACCCGTCCTTGTTGAAAGACCCTTTATAAGATGGGTCGTACCAGCTTGATTCATTTAAGCAATTGCAAAATGAGCCAAAATGATATTTAATAATGCACCTGTTGAATCGAAGCCTCTAAGTTTTTAAACTAGTGCGCCTCACCATCAACCATTGCATCACTGCTTACCATCAGGTTCGCACTCAAGCCCTAATACTTATAAAAAAGCAACACCCCAGCAGGGCTGATGTACTAGAGCCACTGGATTTTCGGAAAGAATTACCGTGACACTGAAACATAAAGGTCACTAAAGTGTTGATAACACTTTAGTGACCTTTATGTTTCAGTTTTAGTAAGACTACTTTATAGAATAGTTTTTGTTAGTAAAAGTCTGACACATCTTTCAGAGTTTGTAGTGTTTTCCCAAGTCGTCGACGGCGCATATAGGTCTACGCGCGCCTCAAGGAGTTGTCAGTAGCCCGTAGGGACCTAACAGAGTCGAAGCCTACTGGGGCCAAGGGTCGATTTCTGAAAGGAAGGTTCGGCCCCGGTATGAAATGCAAAGAAGGAACAGGAGTGGGTTTTTAGTCAGTAAAAGTCTGACACTATCTTTCGCCCCGCCCAAGGGCGCGGAGATATCATAGGATGATTTTCCCACCGGAAAAAAAAAAGATAATTTTGAACCTCAAAATAATCCAATTAACAAGACCGACAACTTTGAGAACTCACTTAAAAATAAACGTGCAACAATCAGATTTCATATGATAATTGTGTGAGACAAATGAATCGTCACAGACATTATTAAGCGCTGAAGAAAATTTAGAAATGTAAGCTTAATTAAAATTTCTTCTTAACAATCATGTCTAAGCGAAATACCGAGAAACTGAGGGGGGAATATGCCTGATATTTGTAACAAGGGATGAGATGTAAGCGATTTTATAAATCAAATACTTAAATATTTAAGTTTTGTAGCCCTGTATCAAAATAAATTTCTTAATTGACTCTGTAAGTCTGTACCTCAAAAAGAAAAAATGGAACCCTTATAGAATCGCTTTGTTGTCCGTCTGTCTTCCTATCTGTCTGCAAGACCTTTTATCAAAAAAACGCGTAATGATATCAAGTTGAAATTTAAGCCACTTACTCATATGTCTGAGGTCTCATGAAGCTTTAAAAAAACCAAACTTCTAAATTAACTGGAAAAAAAGATACGGCTGTTTCTGTCGCAAAAAAACGTGTATCATACACTCAAGAGAATCAAAATTAAAAGGGTCCTTCCCGTTAACCTAGAATCCTGAAATTTGCATTCATGAAGCAAAGTCTTATAGCACAAGTATAGGACTAATCCAAAAATTTGCATTCATGAAGCAGTCTTATAGCACAAGTACATGACTAATCCCAAAACTGACAATTTATAGTTACGTCACATAAAATAATATATATAATAATAAAATACTTTTTTCGATTCGGAAAAATCGTCGAAACTCGATTCAAGAATTGAACTATTTACATAAGATAGTTTGTACGGAACCCTCAGTGTGCGAGTCCGACTCCTACTTGTCCAGTTTTTATCCAAAGGGAAACACAAGTTTCATCAAACATCAAACACCAATTAGCTTAGTCGTTTAAGATTGAAGCAGTAACGAACATATACACACTAATACAACTTTCACCTTTATAATATTGGTGGGACTAATGACTTTCTATTTCCATTATTTTTCACTGTTGTTTAACATTGTGCGAATTTTATCACGCATGCGGATTTGCTCCGCGTGCGTTAGCTCCTCAAATGTCCTTTTCATAGAAGTATTTATTGCCAAGTGGTAACGGCCCCGACTTACGAGTTGTAGGTCGCGGATACATCCATACAATATACCATACAAACAAATACCATACAATCCATTTACAATCTATGAAAATTCTGTGATTACATTATTTTTTTTTTTTTTTTTTAAAGAATTAAATCCTCGCTATCTTGTAACATGGACCACATCGCCAAAATTTCGAAGTTTCAGCGGAACAAACAGTAAATTTTGATGATAAGTCGTTTTAAGAATCGAAATAACTGCAACACTCGGGGTGGGGAGAAGTGCAAAAGTTGCTAAAATACTTTGCATCAAATTAATTGATTCATTGAAAATTAAAATTTTAGAAACCCTCTTTTTAAAACAAATTCTGTTTTTAATTTAAAGTATTGTAAATGGATTCATTAATTGTTGCTGAGTGTTAAGTCATTCAGTGCTTTTGATAAATTTTCAAGAATTTTTAACTTAAATCACACAAATATATATGTAAAAGCGAAAGTTTGGGAATGTGTGCCTGTATGTTTGTTAGTTCTTCATGCTCAAATGGCTGAACGGATTTCAATAAAACTTAATACACGCGTAGACCATGTCTTAGAATAGCACATGTGATACTTGTATCCTGTCAGTACGTTTTGAAGTTTATGTGGGCGAAGCCACTGACAGTAGCTTGTCATTTTGGTTCGTCAAGTTTTTTTTTTTTTTAGGTATATGTATTCTTATCTTAACAAAAAAACAATGAAGTCTGATATCTAAAACACTAGCCCGGTACTTACAACTTTTAGTCTAGTTTATTTTTTATATTTTACTACCAATCTAAATACACCATTAAATTTTGATCTTTTTAATACCGTGAAGTGTTGACACGCTAGCTAAGCGAGTTCAATGACCTGTAGGTATCGGTCGTTACGTACTAATCTACAGGTCATTGGACTCGCACAGCTGACGTTTACTTAAAGAAATTTATTTCGTACATGCGTATATTTACTTTGAGTTTTAGAAAAAAAGTACTTTATTTTTAATTATATCTTTACAAATCAATAGTTTTTCATGTACGGGATCGACCCTCCACGGGATTAAAACGGTTTATATAAAAGCGCCATAAGCGATAAGACCGCCATTGTACCCGTACATTTAGATTTATGTACAGTTTGTGTAACTTTTTGGTGTACAATAAAGTTTTATTCTATTCTATTCTATTCTGATTAATCACGAAATCTCAGAAAGTATAAAACCTACAAACTTAAAATTTGGCAGGTCGGTTCCTTATAGGGTGTAGACATCCGTCCTGAACGGATTTTACCAAACTTCATCCCTAAAACGATGAGACGGAGGTCCAAAGTTTGTGTGAAGAAACCTATTTTCACGCGAGTGAAGCCGCTGACAGAAGCTAGTACATTATATTACTGTCGTAAAGAACTTCACATAAATAACTTTATATTTATACTCTGGTGTATTAACAACTCTCGTTAATGCTTAATTCAGCCAATTAGACAGACCAACACTTAAAATGATCGTGAATACTGAACAGGACACAGGTGCACTGGCACTCAAATATTTAGGTCATACACAGAGACTAGACCAGTGGTTCTTAACATAGCATTCGAGAACCCCAGGGGGTTCGAAGATAGTTCTTTTTTCTGCAAGCAAAATTAAAAAGAACTATAAATAACATGATGGTAACGCCAGCTTGTGGTTTTAGTTTAGTTGATTATAAGCTTTAAATTTCTGAGGTCCTCAATGAAAAGTTTGAGAAAGTATGGTGGAGACTATGCTTCAGTTATTATTAGCTTCGATAAACTATAGTCGTAAAGAAGATATTACAGACCGGTGTAATATACACTGTGTTGTGCTACAGGTAAGTCATCAACTTGGGGAATTAATATTTCTGAATGACATAAAAGGTCGTTCTTTTTTTTGGAAAAATCATCCAACGACGTCTCCTGACTAACTAAAACCCACTCCTATTCCTTCTTTGCCTTCGTTCCAGGGCCCCAGGTTTCATTTTCACATTCCCCATGGCCCCAATAGGTTTCGACCCTGCTGGGCCCCTACGGTTTGCTGACATCTCCTTGAGGCGCGCTAGAAACGATACGCGCCGTCGAAGACTTGAGCTCGGTCCGGTCGGTTACCGGACGATCGGAGGACAGCGTGCTACCAATTGCATGCCGTTCGCAAGCCCGCACCTACGGTGGCTGGAAATCGGGATCGCAATCCCGGCGGCAGTTGGAGCGAGCGCCCCGTTGCCTTTTCCTGATGCGGTCGGCCTCCTCTTTTGCTAGCATTCGACCGCCTGCCATCCCTCCTCACTCAGGACCATAGCCTGAACCAAGGCCCGGCGAGAGAGATCGCTGCCGCCGATCGCCATACAGCGTGGAAATGTCGCCAGTCTTTGGGCACATTACCAATCTATAGCGATGTGTAAGAGTTTTTTGGCGCCATATTTTAATTTAATTTTTGTTACTTGTAGGTTAAGATGTTTAATACTTCATGTCAAAATTAAAAATAAATATCATCCAATCTTTTAAAAGATTGAAATAGAGCATTATAAAAAAACATTTATTTAGATAAAAAAGAGATTACTCAGTCGTAATTATCAACACGAATAAGCCGAGTAACAGACACAAACATCTACATAGATATTTTACAAAATTAACGCTACAAGATGAGACTAAACATTAATTCAGAAATAATTAAAGAAACGATTAGAGCACTTCAGCCCCTTGTAGAGGAGAGGCCAAAATTGTTAGCGCGAAACAGGGCTGTCTCAAGCAATAAACTTTGCTCAGGAATTTCATTAGTTTCCTTCAATAAATTAAGAGGTTATGCTCGCGTGTGTCGGCCCTGCAATTACCTCGTCTACTCGGAGGTGTAATGAAGAACCTCTTGGTAAGAGGACGGAGGAACTACGAAAGTAATTTGGATATGACGTTGTTTTACCTTGTTACAGAAAATACAATACAATACAATGAAATGCAAAGACCTTTTGACATTACGTTGCTACAAAGTTCATTCAATTAGTTATCTATTACCTTTTGTCTACTGAATTCAAATGTTTCAAAACTTAATTTGCTTATTGCTTTACTCAGCGAGAGCGAGAAAAGATTTTTGATGATTAAATTTGCCACCTTAGAAAAAAAAATCCAATCCAACGCGAGTTGGACTCGCGCACTGAGGGTTCTATAAAAACTTACTTGCCTATGTAGTTTGTTCGATTCCCGAATTGCATAAAAAGAAATGTGATGTAGGTAACTACAATTTTTTTGGTTTTCGGACTTTTACGTTTATTTGTACTAATAGACCTCGCTTCTGGCCTTACAGGATTCTAGGTTAGCGGAAAGTAGTATATAGGTTTAGAATCAGCTCAATTATTTTGAAGGAAACCGAATGATCCAGTACAAGCGCCGCCGCAGCAAGAAGTTTGAGTGAATAGGACAGATAATTTACCCAGTTGGCTATCCTTAAGAAAATCTGTGTATAAGGTAACATCATCATTATCAGCCTTTTAATGTTTCCACTGCTGAGACACAGACCTCCTCTCTAAGAGAGGGAATGGGCCGAAATCCACGACGCGGGCCCAGTGCGGGTTTGTGAATGTCACATGTATTAGAATTTTTGGTTCTAGGACATGCCGGTTTCCTCATGATAAGATACACAGATTTATTTTGACATCTATCCATAGCTACATAAGATAATTATATAGTCTGCTAGCGCTCCAGCTTCATATAGGAAATATTTGAAATTCTCGACTATTCCCTACTGCAATATGCATATGTTATGCATCAAAATAAACTACTCATAAATCCTTATGTCTATTATATGTCAAAACGGCACGAAAATTCGTTTAGTAGGTTTTGAGTTTATAGCTAACATACAGACAGTCGCCGTGAGGGACTTGGTTTTATATATGTATCTAACTGCTGCCAGCGTCTTCGCCCGTGTGATCGTGGAAAATTAGCCCAAGGGAATATAAACCATGGGTAATGCGAAAGGAACAGGAGTGAGTTTTTACTCAGTAAAATTCTGACACTATCTCCCGCTCCGCCCAAGGGCGGGAGATGTAATTTTCTACCTATGAAAAGAGAATATAAAAAATCAAAATCATCCGGAATAAAAAGTATCCTATGTGCAATTCCAGGACATAGATGGAGGGGCTGTTGTATAACAGCCCCTCTATCGTTTCGTCAACGCTTTGAGTTGGCTACGGCCCCAATTCCTTTGTTCTGACGTCACCTCAACGCTCAGTCACGTAGTGAGAACAAAGGATTAGGGACGTGGCCAACTCAAAGTGTTCGACGTTCACGAAACGATCGTAACTTGGCTAGGGGGCAGTTCGAGCGCGAAAAAGGAACAAACATACACAAATAATAACTTTCGCTTTTATAATATTAGTGTTGTGCGATATGTATGGATTCATAGAATTGTAGGCCTTGTGCATACCCCAAATAACAGCTAGTATCCTTTGTGTGAATTTGAAAAGAGCAAGGTTTATAACAGTACCCACATAGGTCAATAGTCAAATTATCGGCCAGATGGTAGGCATTTCAAAATTCTACTTACGTATTCCATTGTAGTTTCGTTCTAGTTTCCACTTATCGCACCCTCGTAACACTATGATTGGTTTATTCAAACCGCACGACGTAATTTTATATCATATCCATATAAAATACATATTTACTCTCGTCTCCACGCAACAAAGTTTCTCATAATAGTTGGCTTGTCGCCCTGTTACGCGACCGACTTCGATGAACAGCTCCTAGTCTTGAAACATTTTTACAACTAACTACCTTCCTCATTTTGTTGGGTTACCACCGTTCTTTACTGTGTGAAGAATGGTGGAATTGAGATTTAAATTGTGAATATACTTTTATGAAGTCTTTAAAAATTATAAATGACTTGTTGTGATCGAAAGTTTGTTTGAGTAAATATTTGAATAACTTACTAATTTGACAGTCGTGTCCGGTTTTAGGGTGCCGAACCCAAAAAGTGTCGCTGTCTGTCCGTTGCTTTGTTTATGTGTCTGTCTGTCAACGGACTGTGTCAATTAAAACTTATGAGGTAGAGAGTTAAAATTTCACAGAATGTGTATTTCTAATGCCACTAAAACAACAATTACATAGGTACCGACACGATGGGCAACGAAGGAACGGTGTAGGTTTTTAGTCAGTAAGAGTCTAACACTACTTCCCCCTCCGCCCAAGGGCGGGATTCGTCATTGGATGATTTTACCTACCATAAAAAAAAATAGGTTCCCATAAGAGAAACGCTCCTTTTTCCTTTTATAGTACAGAACCCTTCGTGTGCGAGTACGACTTGCACTTGGCCAGGTTTTGTAACCTTTGGTTTGAGTATACTATAATGTCTTTAGTGATTCACCTATCAATTTGTAGTTATTACCAAACCTTTGTTTGGTTTCTACTTTTTTTTAAAATACGAGCTACTTTTTGCTGTGGTTCACAATACTTTTAGTATGAACCACACCAAAAAGTAAAAAAAAAACTAATGTCAGAAAAACATCATTAGACATCATACTAATATTATAAAGGCGAAAGTTTGTGCGCGTGTGTTTTTGTTTGTTATTTCTTCACTCTCGATTGGCTGAAAGGATTTCGATACAATTCGACACACAAATATACCATTTTCTTCCAGTAGACCTGCAAAAGGACTTAAAACATGTAGACAATAGTATGTAGGAAGCAAGAGAAGAATAATGTCTGAAATATTAATCTAAAGTATCGAAAAAGTAATAAAAGAATAATAAGAAAAATAATAATCACTACATAGTATAAAACAAAGTAGCTTCCAGCTATCTGTCCCTATGTATGCTTAGATCTTTAAAACTACGCAACGGATTTTGATGCGGTTTTGTTTAATAGATAGAGTGATTCAAGAGAAATGTTTATATGTAAAATACGTGAATAATATATTTAATATCATCATTGCTAAGCTAGGGCGGGACACTAGTAAGAAATAAAACAATAATGAAAAAAAAAAATTAAGAAAAGTACGCGTATTGACAAATTTACATATTCGGAACCATTACACACATAACCAATCCATAGTTCTAGCAAGTCCACACTTTGATACGAGACAAATTTACTATTCAGTAATACGATTAATTCGAACATCAATATTGTATGCCAATCAATTCGTTAATAATTACCTGTACTAATGACGTTAATTTTGCCATAATAACTGTGAAGAGGATTTATTATTTATATCTGATTTACTTTGATATGTTAGTACCTTTTGAATACCGTAATTAGAGACACAATAGAAAGACAATAGGTGTGCGGACACCGGTGTTCTCTTGGGAATTAATGAATTAAAATACGTTAAATATTATTACTTAGTATTACAAATAATTATCCTGGTACCTTGTACAGGTTAATGAGAGATAGAGATAAACCATTTCAGATCACTTAATTCACCGCGACGTTACGTACCGTCCGCGAATACCATCCGGTAGATGAGCACTAGGTAGCTTACCGTCCGGTAAGTGCCAAGAGGTTCCATAGCGCGTTGAGTTGCGTAGCTCAATGAGACGTTACAATTTTGACGGAGCCTGCTAAGGTTGTTCAGGGGTTCAGAAGAAACCAAGTCACCGACAGCCTGAATAATCGTCAAGCTCGAGTGGCACATTGCTCGCAGAAGCGGTGATCGATGAGACCGAAAGATTCTTGAGTGGCGACCACGTACTGGAAAATGCAGTGTTGATAGGTTTCCCACCATGTAAACCAATGACCTGGAGAGGGCCGCGGGAAATCGATGTATATGAGACGCGCAGTAGTACATATATATCGATGGATGCGCAGGACTAATCATATCGCCATAAGGACTAGGGGGGGGGGGGGGAATATTCAACAGCGGACGTCTTTCGATTGAAAAAATTAAGATGAAGATAATGATGAATTTTTTCTACACGAAGGTATAAAGACTGCATTTAAGAAACTCCTAGACGTACCTAGAAAATATATATAGGATTTTAAAGACTTCAAAATCATCACACAGATCTAAAAAATGCTCTATCACTCGCTATCAGCGGCATAAATAAATATAAAAAAAAATGCTACGGTTATATTTCTTATTATCTTGAGTTATATGATAATTCTTGTCTCTTGGCCGTGATTTAGTACGGGGTCGCCGTTAGGGGGCGCTGCTAAGCTAAAAAAATACAGACGTCATTATGATAAATTACCCCAAGTTATCTTGGTTGTTGTAATTTTACACTCTGTATTATCAACTAGCTGGCTATCTGTCAGATACTGTTGTATAACTATATATCTACCTAAAGTAGGGCCTGTGTAGCTAACCAAAGAAACTTGCTTGATTTAGATGAATATCAGTTTTCAGAATATTTTCACGAATTCTTTGTTAGAGCCTGAAAACCTGTCAAAATTTAGCAATACAGTAAAACCCAAAATACTCTATTTAGATACTCATCCAACGAAAATATATAAGAATAAGAATATGAATAAGAGTAATGTTAATTGTTCATTGTTACAATTAAATATAATACCTTAAAATCTAAATCTTTAAGATAACTATATAGAGAACTATACACATTTTAGAATGGTGGTCCCCAAACTAGGTAGACCCTGCATCTTGGGGACCTGAGTTGTGATAATTTTAAATAATTCAGTTTTTGATAAAAACAAGGAGGTTGTTGTTAACAATGAAACAACAAATTGAAAAAAAACTTCAAACAAGAGTTTTTATATGACGCATTGTATGTAGTGTGTGTGTATAATGTACTTGTATAGTGTTTCCGTGTATTGTACGTGTGTACTTGTGCGTACTATTAGGTATTTGTTGTTTTTTATTACTTGACTGAAGTAGTACTGTGTTACTTTAAAATTGCCTCTATTTGTTCGTATGTTAAAAGATCAAGCCTTCACGTAAAATTCTTTAGGCCTTTGATGTCGCAGCTCTTGCTGATTTTATTATAAATTTGAACGTGAGAGTAGGAGGGGCATCTTCTAACCAACAGACTTTCTGCTTCCGGAAGAGCAACATGGAGGACGATCTATCCTGAAGATAACTGTTATTTACATATCTAAAGTACGGTTGGTTTTGGGTTGTTCAATATTGTATTTCGTTAAGTTGATCTATTATTTCAATAACAAAAAAGATTGGTGAAAATCTTGTATTTTTTTTGTGTCCCATTGGTGCGAAAAGTCATCTTTATCTTTTTCTAAACCTCTTTGTATTGCGTCATCTCTAGCTAAACCTGACCCGCAAACATGATCAGATCGTCACACCACATTTGCTGCGGGCAACATTCGCCTTCAGGTATCCAGTGATAGTCCATCTCTCCGTAAGGGCCCAGCAGAGCCAATACCCGCTAGCAAGAACCGCGGGAAATTTCTGAAAATTAAACCTGTAGTTCTAGCACGCAAAAGGCAACTTAAGGACACAATTGTGGTTTTAGTCAGTAAAAGTCTTACACGCCCTCCCGCTCCACCTCCACCCAGAGCGGGAGAAGTCATTGGATGATTTCCACAGTTAAAAAAAAATCCCGGGGTTCATGCGATATAGACAAAAAAAAAGGAAAATTCCTGCACACCAATTTAGATCATAGATCTACTAATAAAAAAAACCTAATAGATAATTGCAATCATACCAATCCAGCACCCAGAATCAATAAAAAAATAAAGTTGTAATAAATCGAACAACCTAAACCTGGCTTCAATATTACGAACAACAACTATACCGTCTAGTGTCGATATAAATTTAATAAAACATAGTAATAAACAAGGGTTTTATGTGACGTACGCAACGTGTCCACGTTGAAAGTTCGATGGGGAGCGACACCGACATCGAAATATTGTGTCGGAATTTATGGGCGTGCGGTCAGCCCAAGAGACGGTGAGGTGGGGTGCGTGTTAGAGCGTTGAGCCCCAAAAGAGAGATACTACAGAAGACAATCTACATACATAGAGCGCTCCAGCAACGCACACATAGACATCGCTCACGGACATGATATCTTGTGCAGGACTAAACCGTGCTAAACCAGTGCTAGATCACAGAGTATTTTTTCTAGCGACCGCCGAGCGTAGGCATAAAAAGTGAAGTACATACATGAGATTGATTTCTGTACCTATCTATTTTATGGTTGAGCGGTAGAAGTCCTGAAATAAAGATTTGACATCCAACTTCTTAATTAACCCTTTGAATACCGTTATTAGAGACACAATAGAAAGACAAAAGGTTAAACGCTTGGGGCTTGAGTATTGTAAAAGAATATTAATTAATTCTGGCCAATCAATATAGCTTAAACACTTTTTTAAAGAAGAAATATGTCACATTCTTCTCCTATCATAATAAAATCTGTAGATATTTGTTTATGCAGTAGCAGTAGTAATGTACTTCAGCCCCCCTAGCCAAGTCACAAACGATAAACGTAAACTCTCAGTAGTCTTTAATAGATTTTCAACTTTATATTATTGGATATAAAGTTGAAAATCTATTGAAGATTACATAGTGTTTTCGTTCGTTCCGGTCGCTAACGCTCAGTAGTCTTTAATAGATTTTCAACTTTATGTTCTTAGGTATAAAGTTGAAAATCTATTGGAGATTACTAAGCGTTCACGTTTATCGTTTGCAACTTGGCTAGGGGGGCAGATATCGCTAAAATCCATTAGTACACTTTTATTATAAGTTGGTTTCTTTTTTGTATACAATAAAGGATATACCATTCTATCAATAAACTTAGTGTAACACTGTCCACCGTTATTACGTTCTACTTAACTACGCGACAATATTTGTAATTTATTTTATTTGCTTGGTTTTTTGACTTAATTTTGTACGCCATTTTTTAGCAAAATATTGTGCACTTATTTTTCTATTATAATACCTGTTTGGTACTTACTGGATAGGAGGCGAATAAAACAAAGTCTGCTATATCTTCAGGTAGGTATATTCTTCTCCACACATAACACAACAACACAGTTAATATAGAATGCACAAGCTGGTATATTATAACAAATAGTCTTTTCAAGCACAGCTATAAAGTTAGCGCGGTTAGATTTTCGTCGACCACTTTTTACCGACGCGAGCGCACGTATCACTAGCAGGCAGCGTAGATAGTGACTGGTGAGAAACTAATATAAAAACACGGCGGTAGATGGAAATATATCGCCGGCGCGTCATCGAAAGTGCGCGTGTCCAATGCGCCACGTTTATGTATGTTTATCGTATGTAGTGTTTAGTGTTAGTGTATATGTGTAGTGTTGTCTACTTGGAAATATATATACATGTAAATATACACCGTTAAATTTTGATTTTTTTAATTCCATGCAGGGTCGATTCGGTATATGAAACACTATCGATTTGTAAAGAAAAAATAAAAATAAAGTTCTTTTATGTACGAAATTAATTTCTTTTAGTAAACGTCAGCTGGGCGAGTTCAATGACTTGTAGGAAGTGAGTATGCAACGACCTACAACTACCTACAAGGTGATTAACTCGTTTACTTAAAGAAATTGTCCAAGTTTTAGAACAAAAATACTTTATTTTTTTATTTTATCTTTACAAATCGATACATTCATGTAACGGATCGATCCTCCACGGGATTAAAACGATCAAAATTTAACGGTGTATATGAAGGTACGTGTAAATATATATAAATAAATATAGGTGATTTTTATATTTATTGGTTACGTGTAATGTGGAAACTATGTTTCGTAAATATATGTGAGTCACCTACACCTGGTTAATCCACCTATGTTTTACGTAATAAATTATTGATTGATTGATTGAGTATCTGCTTTCCACCTTTCGCCTCTTAACCTGTCTCAGTTACCTACACAAGGTTATCCCAACTCAACAATCAACTTCTTAAATCAGAGGTTATTAGATCACTGTCTTAATTGAGGATACAAGTTTTTGATTCCTAAGCCCCACTTATCGCTAAAACTGGCACCCGCCCTTCACAGTTTGACATAACATAGATTATTAAAATTTTCGTATGTTCAAATCTGGAACAGCGGAATAAATAAATAATACATTATGAATAATGTTCTAAGGCCAACTGATAATATTGTTTTGAGTTTTTTATGTAGATTTTGTTTTGTAATCCCACTTGTGAGCGTCATCAACCAAATTACTTTTACATATTTGGCCGTATTACTTACTAAATGGCTAATAACCCACCAACACCCAACTAATGGTTAATTATCACATTATGGCATTTTGTAAAAGTAATACTTTATGTCAATCTGCAGGTACTAATTGCTGACAGAATAAGTACATGGGAAAACACCCA
Source organism: Leucania comma (assembly GCA_958295575.1). Classification (NCBI taxonomy): domain Eukaryota; kingdom Metazoa; phylum Arthropoda; class Insecta; order Lepidoptera; family Noctuidae; genus Leucania; species Leucania comma. The sequence continues at coordinate 21,069,218 of OY282467.1, read as the reverse complement.
GAGGCAGAAGTTAGATACGTTGGTAAAACCAAATCCGTAATAAGACAACAAAAAACGCACGTATTACTAAGAGTTTTGTTTATGAGATATCTAAAGCAACTAGCAAAAAGGATGTATCCAATGAACTGAAAAATTTCGCCTTTGAAATCAAACCTACCCCGAAAGTCAAGTTACCGCTCCCCGCTCAAAGAGGGGCGCCACAGATTTGCAAAGCACTGGATTGGCGGAACAAGTTGTCTACGAAACTCGTCTATAACTGCGGCTGATAATTAAACAGCTGCGCCGGAACACCGACGTTTTGAAGCGACCATGTCAATACAGATATTAAGTACGTTAGTGTTTGGGTGCTTTACATTGCTTAATTAAATCTGTATATACAAGCTGTGCCCTTGGGGAAGTCACTAGACATGATATGGGATACGTATCTAACGTTTATATACCTTCATTACACGAGTGTTTTGTATTAGAAAAACCTTAAAGACTGATACAGCCTGAGCCAAAGCCAGTTTCCATGGTCCTGAAAAGCCAAGGGTAACTGATAGAAAGTAGGTGAGTTTTAGTCAGTAAAAGCTTGACACTCCCTCTTGCCCTACTCAGAGTGGGAGACTAAATGGCGAAGAAGAAATAGTATTTTCTATTATGTTTATTTAATAAATAAATAACGTTGCTCCCAGCCCCACATTAAGGCCGTGTTTACGGAGACGCGCGTTGCGCGGCGCGTAGGGATTTCGTCGTACATTGCAGTAGCGGGCCGCGTCATCGCTCGCACATACACAAACATATGGCAATGTACGACGGACCGCCCGATGCGCCGCGCAACGCACCGCGTCTCCGTAATCGAGCACTAAGAATTATTCCTGTATCGTTGATACGTTCACAAACAGGTAAACTCATTACCCATGTAATGTGAAAGTTTACCCCGGGGCCCTGGAATTAAGGCTAAAAAGTAACAGGAGTGGGTTTTAGTCAGTAAAAGTCTGACACTATCTCCCATCCCGCTCAAGGGCGCAGATGTCATTCAATAGAAACATGTAAACTCACATACGAAGACACAAAAAATATCTGTAGGAAATCGAACCCATGACACGCAGGAGATGGATGGATTGTGTGAGGAGTGATATGAAAGAAAAGGAAGTTAATGATAGTGTGACGGCTGACAGGATAGAGTGGAAGAAAAAAACGTGTTGCGCCGACCCCAAGTAATATGGGACAAGGGCAGGAAGAAGAAGAGACACGCAGCGCAGCAGTCAATGGCGCCGACATATATTTATGTATATCATTCTCTAGCAATAAGATGTTATGGCATAAAATGAGTTGAGACAGTAAACCTAAGTTATATATACAGGCTAACATTAAATAAATACTTTATGTGTTTCATATTTTACCCACGGTCCCGCTCATACCGCACCTGCAGCCTAATTCTTAGCCAACCGAATCCTTGGAAGGCTACATTGTCTGAAACATTCGTACCCAATTCTGGCCACAATTGTGTGCACGTGCGTCTTAGGAGAATTTACTATGTCTAATACAATAAGTTGGCACCCCAAGGGGGTGGGGGCCTAAATTATGTATTTTATTGTCACTGGATCCAATTTCATAACCCGAAGAACGGTCGGGATGAGTCCACCAGTGTTATAAGCTATCCTATTGAATTTTGCAATACATACAAATGTGATGGTACTGTTTTGTGGGTAATGTTCGAACGTGGTGGATTATCGCGGCCGATATTTATTTTTGTGAAATATTTTTGACGGTTATTCTGGTTTCGTTGGTTCGTGACTGTAGTGTTTTATTTTTGGGAAGTTGAGGATTTTCAAAAAGAACTGGACTAGAAAATATGTTTGAAGTAGCCATTTTTATGTTGCGATATTTAAAATCTTTGAGCTTTTCTCTACTGCATGAAGAGTTGTCAGCAAACCGTAGGGGCTAACAGAGTCAAAACCTACTAGAACCAAGGATCGTTTTTTGAAAGGCAGGTTCAGGCCCGGTAAAGGCAACGAAAGAACGGGAATGGGTTTTTAGTCAGTAAAAGTCTGACCTTATCTCCCGCCCGGCCCCGTATAGGGCGCGGAGATGTGATTGTATGATTTTCTCACCGAAAAAAAGGGTTATATCTTACCAACCTAAACCTTCCTCATGAAATATTGAGGTTTGAGATTGTTTATTCCCATATTCGTCTATTGATGGTAATTTCATAAAAACCTGTTCTGTAGTTTTTGGGTTAAACGTGAACAAACAGACAGACGCGGTGTCGGACTTTGTTTTAGTGTGTAAGAATATTTATTTTAAAATCATTAAGCGTTGACAATTCAAAGAAGCTCTGATATATCAGTGAGAGTTTAATACCAAGATTTTCTTTTTTATGGCAGGTAAAATCATCCAATAACATCCCCCGCTCTTGGGCAGAGTAGGAGATAGTGTCAGACTCTTACTGACTAAAAACCTAACCCCGTTCCTTCATTGCCTTGGATCTAGGGCCTTGATCCTTTTAGTTATAAAAATAGACCTTTTTTTTCTATAAAAATGGTTGTGGATAAAAATGTTAAGGCTGGCCTACATTATTAAAGGAACAGCGTTATCTTCGTCACCACACCTCTCTTTCACCCTCACGTCATACCCTTAACTTCATTGTCAATTTAAACCATTTTTCCTTCAAAAATGTTTAAAGTGCGATATTTTTAAAATAGCAGAAGCTTATCAAGTGTAAAATTAATTTCACGGCAGCCATTCTTCGAGATAGTTCATCAAACTTTCAAGATTCAGATGAGCATAAAATAGGCGGAGAGCGCCTTCGGAAAAGTTTCTGTGTAACGGAAATTAGTTCTAACATTTTACTAGTTTTTTAAAATACTTCAACGGAAGTGAGGAAGTCGACGGAAAATGGAGGAAAAGAACACAGTGATTATACCTAAGGTCTTTGCAAAGGATAAAGCCTTATTTTTTTCTAAAAGGCTTCCAATATGTATTGTTACTTTGACGATATTATGAAATTTCCTTTAGAACTCAATATAGGATTACATCTTATTCCGGTTGAGTATCATTATCTTGGGATTTCTCGGAACCATTAGGCTTCGTAACAGTCACAATAAAATTAAATTATTTTTATTTCCCAAGAAATGTAACTCATGTTTTAGATATTACAACAATAATAATAGAAAAGGTTATTAGGAATATGACTGTTTTTCTTATTTTCATCTTAAAAACTTTTCTTATTGAGCTATAAGTAAATTTACCTATTATTATTGTAATATGCTGCGCAGGAAATCTGACATCTTCAGAAAGGTTCAATCCTAATTCATTCGAGAAAGCACATTTATGTTATATAATATTACAAGCTTTCTATTAGCTTGCACTGTATGTAACTATGTATGTTCGGCTCAAATCTTGCAACTCAATTTTGAAGCAGATGTCTTCAACCGATTGAGCTGAAATTTTACATGCATGTGTAAATCGGGTGACAATGCAATAATATGATGATATGGAGCTGATCTGATGATGGAGCTGGAAGGTAGCCATAGGAACTCAGCAATAAAACAATACAACCCCATCGAATTTGGGCTTGTTTGATTAGTACTGACGAGTACTTTGATCCTGTACGATAGCCAGGGTCTGATGATGGAGCCGGAAGGTGGTCACAGGAACTCCGCACTTAAACGACACAACCCCATCGATTTTGGGCCCGTTTAGTTTGTATTGACGAGTACTTTCATCCTATATGGTAGCCAGGGTCTGATGATGAAGCCGGAAGGTGGTCATAGGAACTCCGCAGTTAAACGATACGACCCCATCGAGTTTGAGCTCGTTTGATTAGTATTGATGAGTACTTTGATCATGTATGGTAGCCAGGGTCTGATGATGGAGTCGGAAGGTGGTCATAGGAACTCCGCAGTTAAACTATACAACCCCATCGAATTTGGGCTCGTTTGATTCGTATTGACGAGTACTTTGATCCTGTATGATAGCCAGGGTCTGAAGATGGAGCCGGAAGGTGATCATAGGAGCTCGGCAGTTAAACGATACAACCCCATCGAATTTGGGCTCGTTTGATTCGTATTGACGAGTACTTTCATCCTATATGGTAACCAAGGTCTGAAAATGGAGCTGGAAGGTGGTCACAGGAACTCCGCACTTAAACGACACAACCCTATTAAATTTGGGCTCGTTTAGTTTGTATTGACGAGTACTTTCATCCTAAATTGTAGCCGGGATCTGATGATGGAGCCGTAAGGTGGTCATAGGAACTCCGCAGTTAAACGATACGACCCCATCGATTTTGAGCTCGTTTGATTAGTATTGACGAGTACTTTGATCATGTATGGTTGCCAGGGTCTGATGATGGAGTTGGAAGGTGGTCATAGGAACTTCGTAGTAAAACGATACAACCCCATCGAATTTGGGCTCGTTTGATTCGTATTGACGAGTACTTGGAATATGGTAACCAGGTTCTGATGATGGAGCTGGAAGTTTGCCATAGGAACGCCGTAATTACCAATAACCCTATCGACTTTAGGCTCATTTGATTTGTAATGACGAGGACTTGAATCCTATATGGTAACCAGGGTTTGATGATGGAGCTAGAACGTGGTCATAGGAACTCCGCAGTTAAACGACACAACCCTATCGAAATTGGGCTCGTTTGATTTGTATTTACGAGTGCTTGGATCCTATATGGTAACCAGGTTCTGATGATGGAGCTGGAAGGTTGCCATAAGAACTCCGCAATTAAACGATATAACCCCATCGACTTTAGGCTCATTTGGTTTTTAATGACGAGTATTTGGATCCTATAATTATGGTAACGAGGGTCTGATGATGGAGCTGTATCGTGGTCATTGGAATTCTGCAGTTAAACGACACAACCCCATCGATCATACTAGTTAGTTTTAATACACTCCTACAAAATAGGTACCAATTGAAAGGGCTTGCAGAGAGTAACATGAAAAATAAAGTGACATTACTCTAAATCCAATATTTTCCTTTTTCTCAGTCATACTCTTGGTGGAGTGGTAGGTTTAAGGGATCGTCAGGTAGGTTGGTTGCGGCTTTTGCGAGACTTCTCCATCTCTCTCTATTCATTATATTCGTGTACGTTCAATGATGGAACACTTCGAAGATGATTTAGTGAGGTCTGTCCATCTGGTAGGCGATTGGCCGCAAGAACGTAGGCCCTCTACTCTTCCCTGTACCACTAAACGTTCCAAAGAGCTTTCATTGCCTATAATATATCCAAACATCTTAAAAAGTCGCTGTTGCACAATCGACAAAAGTTTTTGTTTTAATGCAAAGCTCTTTAAGAATGGAAACGTTAGTACGGTGAGCAGTCTGTTTTATCCTCAGTAGACGCCTCCAGCGTCACATTTCAAGAGCGTCAATCTTTTTACGGTGCTTGAATCTTCTCCGCATTTCCCAGTATTTGTGATTGTGGATCCCAGGTAGATAAACTCTGAACAACTTCGCAATTGGCTATTTCATGTTCACCATCATTTTTGTTTCATAAATCCAACCTGGTAGACTTCTCAAGTGCTCGCCTCCTTCTGCGAAGCAGTAATGCTAGCAAAGGAGGAGGCTGACCGCATCAGGCAACGGCGCTCACGCCGCAGCCGCCGCCATAATTCCGATCCCGATTTCCTGCCACCGTAGGCGCGGACTTGCGGACGGCGGGCAATGAGTAGCTCACGGTAACAGACCGAACCAAGCCCAAGGGCAGGGGATGTCATTGGATGATTTTACCTACCATAAAAAAATAAAATAAAAAAACATCCTGGCAGACTTCTAAAGATAGCAGACTAAGTTTCTTATGCTTTACTATAATATGGGTAACAAATGAAAGGACTTGCTGGGAATACAAATGTGATTTAAATAAGGTATAACTAAAAAGTAAAAAATAAATTACAAATAAAAAAAACTTTTTTAAAAACAAGCTTTCAATTAAATGGGCTAAAAAGAAGAAAATAAACTTTTCCTTTATAACTTTTACTATCAATTTATAACGGCATTACACAATTTATATGATATAAAAGCTTGTTGCGAGATTAAACTGTGTAAATACACAGCTAAATAACTTCATAAATTAAATAAGTTAAAAAACTTCATCTATTGATTTTAATATTTTCAAAATCTCGCGACAAGCTTTTGTATCATTTATATTGTGTAATGCCGTTATAAATTGATAGTAAAAGTTATAAAGGAAAAGTTTATTTTCTTCTTTTTAGCCCATTTAATTGAAAGCTTGTTTTTAAAAAAGTTTTTTTTATTTGTAATTTATTTCTTTTTTTCTTTCTTTCTTCTATACCTAGTGTAATCATAAAAATAACTGTCAGGTAATTTTAAAAATCTTACAAGATATTTGAAGTAAAAAGCAAATAAATTACAAACTTGCAATCGATTTCCTATTAAAACTTTACTAATGACCTTCTTCCATAGTGTAATAAAATCATCGAGACTTTCCCATCACTATCAGAACATATAAAACTAGCCAAAGAAGCGCTTTCTGCGCTATTAATCCAGTGAACTGCTATTTGATAGCAATAAGCCGAAATTGGCCAGCGCTTTAAAAACCTGTTCCGATGGAACGTGAGCTTGTGAATAGGTCTACAATTCAGCGTTGTTTCAGTAAATAAAAGGTCAGTTTGTGTTCTTCAACTTCATAATTCTTCCACAGAATTTTTTACTGTTTTTTCTTGTGTGTTGTGTGCCATGAATTCGTTGGATTTTTCTTTTGATTCATCATCATCATCATCAGCCTTTTCACGTTTCCACTGCTGGGACACAGGCCTCTTCTCTAGGAGAGAAACCCGGACCTGTGGTCGCTGCCTAAACTAATGTGAAAGTAGGTAATCAAAAAAGACTTGCCAGTTTGAAAGAAAGTAATGCTTTACCAGTGTCTGGTAACCTAGTGACTGGAGTTAATCTGTAAAGGTCAAAGGAGTTCAAAAATTTAGTGAAAAAATTCAACCCTAATCTGTGTCTCTTGAAGTGCAAAGATTATTGCAGATGCACTTTAGATACAGCAGTGAAAGCGCTTGCAAGCGCCGCACCGTCGGCGGCCCTAATTAATATTTTCTCTGTGGACTGCAGTATAAACCAATTACGCAGCTAGACCAAAACTGTGGTGTTTTTCGGCGCGCGCCAAATTGCTTTACACGCGAGCTTTGAAGTGTTAAGCGTTTATTAAATTTGGAATCAAAAGCGCAACATTGCTGAGTGTAGCTATACATGTGCCATCACTGCTTCATGTTTAATGAGCGGTGAGCATTCACCTCTAAAGTTGGGGAAAGTGAAAATTAAACGGCCAGGATTGGCCCGGAAATATTATCTAAGCAATTTCTTTTTTTGTTTTTATTTAAACACAGTTTTAAAGGTATTTTAGTTCTGTCGGTTGACAGATCATTTGTGATAGGTATAATCAGTGTAAACGTTTTCTGAAATTGTAACATTAATTTCAATTATGTCATAAAAACAAATAGCTCCTCATCAGGTTATTCACTCGCAACCCCTTACTAACACATCTCCTTTGTAAATACAACCCCAAGCACTTCAAACAGTAATAAACACCTGATTATTTTTTAATTAATTTCCAAAATAACATCAAGGTGCCCACCCGAGCACTTATCTAGACACCAAGATTTCCCAATTTGAACGCAACGACTTCTCACACAAAATAGAACAAGATTTATTTCCTAATCAGAGTTTAATCAAGGCGCGGGAGTATCAACGAATTAATTCGAAATTAACGTCGTTAAGGGCCCGTAGAACGAGTCGTCGAACAATAACCCAGTGAGAAATTGGGCCCTTAGAAAATTATTTAAGTGGGCGGAACGCCGATAAATTCTCACTCCAGTGTACTGCGAGAATTTCTTTAGCGAGATCATTGAATGTAAAATTATATTTGTGAGAGAATTGCTGCCTGATTAAAGAGTGCCTACGAGTACAAAGTTTACGATTCCCTACCCTTGTGTGAAGGGAAAAGCTACAAGAGACATCGGTTTGTCTCTTTGTCGCCATAACAAATATAATAAGATAAGATTATTCAAAGTTGAAAAAATGACAAAAAATAAAATAAAAATAAGTTATGAAAATATTGAACACTAACCTTAGGTTCAGGAGCTTGGATCAACTGCAAAGATCTGTAAAGAAATCAAATCTGTGGTTACAAAATAGTAATAAAACATATTTTTTCTTGGTTAAGTTAAAAATTATGTAGCCAGTGGTGGCCCAGTGGCCCCGACTTATAAGTATAGACGAAAAGCGGTGAAGGAAAACATCGTGAGGAAACCGGCATGTCCAAGAACCAAGAATATGAAGACATGTGACATCCACCAACGCGCACAGGACCCGCGTGATGGATAACGGCCAATTCCCTCTCCTAGAGATCAGGCCTGAGTCCCAGCAGTGGGAACATTATAAGGTTGATTACGTTATGTTAACTTAAATCTTTACTGTGATTTGTACAGTATTCTCGATCCAACGACCTCAACCCTCACGATCAAATTTCGATCATCGTCGTGACCAATCTCAACATAGATTAGCCAGATATGCAGGAGATGTTATAAGTATAAGTAAAGAAAAACTCTTTTTGGAATTTTTTTGCCTAACCTGGACATTGAACCTAAGTTCCCACGCTTAGAGAGATCCGCACGAGATCCTTGAGGCAGTTCAAAGAGCATGTATGCGGACTTTTAGTCTATACTTATATAACATTTCATAGAATATTCATTACTTCGTTTTTATATTATAATACGAGGTGTACAGTTTTATCGCTTAAATGTTCCTTTATGCTATAATAATATTTACTTACTATTTTTTTGTTTTAATTTATTTGTAAACAACGATTTTTAATATTTTTTTTAAATCGCTCGGGTATTTATAATATTTTATAAGATATATACCGTACGTAGAAATCCCCGAAAAATTTTAGATTAATGCTATCAGATCAATATTTAACATGCACCGTAAAAAATATATTCTGTTCGACCTGAGGCTCACCTCTGCGAAACAAGAAATCGGTGCGTGTGGCCTAAATACCAACAAAAATTAACAACTGTAACAAAACTTTTTCACAAGTACCCGCACAACAAGAACATTACATTACTTGATACTAGATGGCGCCGTCGCATGTCACATCTCTAAATAGCGGTGTAAGTCTTCCACGAGTCAATAACCTCCTCGTAGTGTTGAGTTTTTTGATGGCTAAATTATTGTTGCATTCGTGGTCTACATCCTTCTCGGAATAGGCTCACGGGACCTCAGTAGTTCAGTTTTGCAATATAGTCTTTTTGGATTAGACGACTCAGCGCCGCCTTCGTCCTCGCTGGGAAAAGGCCTGGTGCAGCAGTCATATTGTATAAAACTATTTTGTAAAAACTGTCATACTGAAAAATAAACGTCGTGAAAACCTCCAGCTGTCTATCATTTCGTCGGCGCCGGCGCAGACTAATCTTCTACAGAACACTATTATTATTTATTTATTAACCAAAACATTAACAGAACGACCAAACTTACATAGTAACATTGTTGCTGCACACTACATAGACATAGGTTGTTTGAATCAGATTCACACAGTCCTCCGTGCATACACTGTATCACGGTACGATGTCTTTCTTAACTCTCACAACACAACACTGGGATCACATTTATAACTTAAATTAATAACTCATAGCCTTATCCATATTAACCCTTTGAATACCGTAATTAGAGACAATAGAAAGACAATAGGTATGCGAACACCGGTGTCCGCTTGGGGCTTGTGTAAAATTGCGAGTTACATTCTAATTCAATAAGTGAGTACATTTATTAGTAGCAATGTAGGTAGGTCGAAATATTTTATAGTAGACGCAAGAAATTCAGACAAAATTACTACTTACGTGTCATTTTTTGCTGACAAACTAAAAATCATATTAATATCTAGAAAGCCAAATGAAATTAAAATTAGATAGAATTTATAGATATATAATATGTATATGAGTAGTGTACTTGTTGCAATGTTAATGCTTAGGCCGCTCGACTAACTACTAGGATTCTGGAAATATGAGTATAATTTATTAAATACTGAAAAGGAATAGCGTTCCAAATCTTATAAAACGATTTCTAAGAAATTGTGACAGTGGTCAATGAACGACTCTCCCTGCCCCACGAAATAAACGCCCAGATATAACTTAAACCACGAAATATCTCAGTGACAGATTGCTGTGCAAAGCAAGATAAAAAAAACTTTGCAGAACCAAATTCAAAGAACGAAAAACAATATGCGAACTTCTAAAGTCTGTACTATCTAAACTTTGAAAGTTCTGCTCTACTTCTGACTTCAATTAAAAGAAACGAGCGTAAAGATAACTAAGTTTACCACTAACCTAACTTCAACATCACTACACCGAATTAAGAAAAAAAAATTAGGAGTAAAGTCAAACGTCAGGTATACACGAAGGAATCTGGAGTCGGTCTCATTCCGCGCCGTTCCATTCATCGTTCAACTCAGCTCATTCACTCATTCCAACTGTACACCGATTCATTCCGTCTCAGACCTAGGTACGTTATTTAAAAAGAAATTTCTAGAAAATGTCGAGACGTATGCTTTGAGTGTGAGCTCATTATGGTTTTCTTTGAATACTGGTGTTCATTAACGGGACTAGTTCTGCAGCAAAGGAATTTTTCATTTGCGAGTCATATTGAGTTCTTATTCGGTATTGAAAGTTGAATGTGGATTCAATTATACGTGTTCAAGAAATTTATTTTATTAATAAAATCTGATTAAGTAACAGGTTAAGTGGATTATGTTTTCAATTCCTTTCAGCTAAACTATTAAAAACAACAGTTCATAGTAAATTAAGTTTTCATCTATATATATAAAAGCGAAATACTCACTGATTAATCACGAAATCTCACAAACTATAACAACTACAAACTTAAAATTTGGCATGTAGTCTCGTCATAGGGTATAGACATCCGAATTTTACGAAACTCCACCCCTAATAGGGTGGACGGTCGTACCAGGCGGCGGTCGAACTAGCGACGCGCGGGGTTGCGACAGTCGTGGAGAGGATAGAGCAGTTGGGACTCGAGGTGGCATTGCACAAGTCCGAGGCCATGTGTTTTCACGGTCCTCGGAGCTCGCCACCTCCAGGCTCCCAATTAACGGTAAGAGGAGTTCACATCAGCGTCGGGTCGACGATGAAGTACCTAGGACTCGTCCTCGACAGCCGGTGGAACTTCAAGGAGCATTTCCGACGTCTGGCTCCCAGATTGAATGGGACTGGGGCTGCTCTCAAGCGGCTCCTGCCGAACCTAGGGGGTCCAGACGCCTCCTGCCGGAGGCTCTACGCAGGCATCGTTCGGTCCATGGCCCTTTACGGTGCGCCGGTGTGGGCGCCATCGCTACGAAAGCGAGTGGCAGCCCGGCTAACCGCCTGGTCATGGCCATCCAGATGATCCGCGGATACCGTACGGTGTCCTGTGAAGCGGCGAGCCTCCTTGCTGGCCTATCACCGTGGGATTTGGAGGCAACAGTCCTTGCACACATGCATGACATACGCGTGGAGATGCAACGTCGGGGCGAAACTCCGCTGCCGCGACAAGTCGCGGCATGGCGGACAGAGCTCCGGCGGGATCTCATGGTGAAATGGCTAGAGTGACTGTCGCAACCCCGTACGCCACGATCGAGGCGGTAAGGCCCCTCTTTGAGGCGTGGCTGGAAAGGCCCCACGGCGTCGTCACCTTCCGTTTGGCGCAGGTGCTAACCGAACACGGCAAGTTCGGTCCGTACCTGTACAAGATTCGTGCGGAGACGACGCCCGGGTGTCGCCACTGTGCGGAACGCCCGGTGGACACGGTGGAGCACACAGTCGAGGTGTGCCCCGCTTGGGAAGAGCATCGCCGTGTCCTCGTGGGGGCGATCGGCGGTGAGGAGTGGCAGGCGGTCGCCTCCTTTTGCAAAGCAGTAATGCTAGCAAAGGAGGAGGCCGACCGCATTAGACAAAGGCGCACACGCCGCCGCCGCCGCCGGGATTCCGATCCCGATTTCCGGCCACCGTAGGCGCGGGCTCGCGGACGGTGGGCGATGGGTAGCTCGCTGTCCGTCCGTCCGGTAACAGACCGGTCCGAGCTCAGGTCGTCTACGGCGCGCACTGTTCCCGCGCGCCTCAAGGAGTTGTCAGCAAACTATAGGGGTCCAGCAGGGCCGAAGCCTACTGGGGCCAAAGGTTATGTGAAAATGTCACCACGGGCCCCGGGACAAAGGCAAGGAATGGAAAGGTAGGTTTTTAGTCAGTAAAAGTCTGAAACTATTTCCCGCCCCACCCAAGGGCGGGATTTGTCATTGGATGATTTTACCTAAGTTAAAAAAAAAAAACCCCTAATGGGGTAAAATCGGGCTTGTCCGCTCGGGTGAAGCCGCTGGCAGAAACTAGTATTTTATATATTTATTTTTATGCCTAAAGCATGAATAGACACTTTTTGTTTTGGAATACCAACTCATCAAATAGCTTCTCTTGTTTTGGGTGGAGCGAGAGAGAGTGTTAGACTTTTGCTGACTTAAACCTACCTGTGTCCCTTCAGTTGCCCTTTGCGTTCCAGGACCTCAGTAACTCTTTCGAACAATGCACACCTGGCAGGAATTTTGAAAATACGGACTACTGATGTACATCTGTCAAACACGAACTATACAACGACGTAATAATGTAAACGAATAATAATAATATATTAATAATATTATTTGATTTGGTTTTTAATTTAATTGTATCTTAATAATAATTTGAGAACTTTTTTTAATTGCCTTAAGTTTTAATTTGGTGTTTAGTATTTTAATGTTTATTATTTAACGGCTCTAAAATCTATTTAAGTAATTAGACCAACTGTGAATATTGTTGATACTATTAAGTGACATTTTTACAGGATCATTTCGTAAATTTTATTTTTATGGTACACAATATACAATACCTACCGTAAAAGTATAGGCCATACTTGTATGGTAGATATTGTGTGTGACACAAAAATAATACATACAGCCGAACATAGAACCTCCTCCTTTTCGAAGTCTATCAAAAACACACGCCAACCATTAAGGTTGGCGTAGTTGGGTTGTTAAACTGGTGGACATAAAAAAAATTTATGATTGACTGCGGGACCAACAGTGGCTAACTGAGGTACACATCAAGAGCAGCACGCATTTTCTTGGCTGCGTGAACTGGTTGCACCGCCATGGCATCCCAATGAAATACGGGCCTGAATGAAACTATCCGATACCTATCACGCATAAATTCGTAAGGCAAAAAGTGCATTTTTTCAGGACAGTCCGTTCCGTTTTAGTAATTTCCGTCCGACCTTCGTCAACCGTCCGAACCGGTTCCATATCATCGACGGCCCGTATTTTTCTACGCGCGCCTCAAGGAGATGTAAGCAACCGTAAGGGCCCAGCAGGGTCGAAGCCATAGGGCCATGGATTATGTGAAAGTTAACCCCGGGGCCCTGGAACGAGGGCAAAAAAAGAACAGGAGTGGGTTTTTAGTCAGTAAAAGTCTGAAACTATCTCCCGCTCCGCTCAAGGGTGAGAGATATCATTGGATGATTTACCCAACTAAAACGATGTTTAAGTAATTCATGTCGTAATCAATAATCAGTTTCAGATTACAGTACCAGACGCTGGACGTAATAAGAAATAATAATATTTATTTTACTTTTTTATAATAAAATATTACTCAAAAAAAACGGTAATTTAAAAAACTAAAAAACCCGACTGTTTTTCTGAGCATTCATGAAAAAGCCCTAAAACAAGAAAGTCGTTGTACCTGATTGCACTTAACTATATAATATTTTAAATACTGGCAGTCGGGACCCATTCTAGAATTGAGAGCACATACCTATATTACATTGCAGATTACTCCAATATATTGACTAGAAGGCTGACTTTCTAAAATGGGTCCCGACTGCCAGTATTTAAAATATTATATAGTTAAGTGCAATCGGGTAAGTACAACGACTTTCTTGTTTTAGGGCTTTTTCATGAATGCTCAGAAAAACAGTCGGGTTTTTTAGTTTTTTAAATTACCGTTTTTTATTTTTTTAGTTTTATTTTATTACGATATCACTTTCAAAGTAATTACGAATCTAAAGACACCTCTCAAGCTAAAATCCATCGAGCAGTTCAGGCTGCAGAGCGTGCCAAACAATTATACATACATACATATTCTCGAAAAACATAACCCTCCTTCTGGCGCAGTCGAGTAAAAAGTATGTTACGACTTTATGCATAGAAGGTATAGCAGACGTAGTCGATGCAACTACATAAAAGTCTGTTCGACTAGCGATTTCCCACCACCGATATAAACCAACAACCTTAATTCCCACAGCTGCTATTAGAAAACGTGCATACGTAAATCTAGAAGCGGATATCAGTTAAGAAAACTAAATAAGAAAGGACTTTGAAAGCGCTTCCGCGCCGCGGCGTCTAGCTCACGAACCACCTCTCACCATTGTTACCTTTGCTAGACAGAACTTTTTTTTCCGTCGCCGCCTGCCTTCGATCCACTTACGCTGTGGTCCAAGGTGTGAGAGATTTCTGGATTAATTTCTAACCATCCCTTATAAAGTTTTTTAATCGAATTCGAAATGGAGGAGATTCTATGTTCGGCTGCATGTTTTTTTTTTTTATGCATGTTCACCGATATCTCGGTCAGTTGTGGACTGATTTCGAAAATTTTTGTTTCGATTGAAAGATTATACTTCCGGATTGGACACATAAAAAAAAATCATTTTGATCTGATGATGATTTCGAGGATACAGAACGAAACTTCAAAAAATCATAGCTGAACTGTCGTTTTTTATATATGTATGTTCATCGATATCTCGGTCAATTGTAGACCGATTTTGACAATTTTTATTTTGGTTGAAAGGTTACAGTCCCGAGTTAGACCCATAGAAGTATTGTTCCGATCTAATGACGAACTTCGAAGATATAGAACGGAACTCTTAAAAAAATCATAGCAGAACTGTCGTAGCAAGTAAAATTGCTTTGTTTATACATGTAGTCGGTGACTAACTGAAGGAAGAAGAGGAGGGGATACATAGAACCGATGTGATGATGAAGCCGGAAGGTAGGTAAGAAACGGAATTCTTGAATAAATCAACGAATTTTATCCGTGTTTGGTATTAATACAATTGTCATGATGATTTGATGATGGAACCGAATGGTGGCAGGTATCTATTTAAGTTTGGTTGACGACTACCTACTACAAGTACTACAACTAAAAAGTGTGAAATAAAAAAACTTTTAACAAAAAAACCAACGGGTATAGCAGTCAAGGTCACTAAGTACTAGACACAGAATAGTTCAATGATTATCGATTATCTTTTAGCTAGACAAAATTTTTAACAAAACAATCTTTTTACAAAAAAAAATACAACCGTCTTCAATGTAAAAAAAACACCTAAAAGTGCAAAATAACTTTAATTTCGGAAGTCGGTGTTAAATAACGAAGACCCCAAACTATTATAGAAACACCATGACTGCTATACCGGAGCTCGTGGGTTCGATTTCCATCCAGGACAATTTTTTGCGTGATGAGCACGATTATTTGTTCCGTGTCTGGGTGTAATTTATCTATAATATGTATGTATTTAGAAATATATAAGTATGTTTATAAGTTATCTAGTACTCATAGTACAAGCTCTGCTTAGTTTGGGACTAGATAGCGTTGTGTAAAAGTTGTGGAACATTACTATTATTATTTTGTAAATAATCTCTAAATACATTTCTTAATATTTATTTAAAGAAACACCTAAAATAGAAAATAATTTTTCCCAATCGCCTATCATCAAAAATAATTGTTATTTTGTACCCAATATTATGTAGGACATGAATTTAACAAAGAGGTAAAGATCGCAATTATAAAACGGGCTAGGAATAGATTTTAATTAACGAAATATTTTTAGACAGATTCCTTGACCCTGTTGTTTTGAAAAGGTTATTATTGAAAGTTTGGATCGACATTTGTATTGCTGTAGACACCGGTTATTTATTACAGTAATCAAATTACTTTGATAAATTAAACAACAGTATTTAAGATACAGAGAAAGAATACACATAAAACATCTATAATACCATAATGTAAAACTGACTTTGATATAATTAATTAGGCCGATTGTACACAGGTTTGTACAACTTGAATAACCTTGAAAATCGTTAATTATCTTACTGTTCACTCAAATATACGAAATTCATTTATTTGAATCTTTTTTTTCTATATCTTTATTTTTCCTGAAAAAAAAAAACGAAAATGTTTTTTATTAATTATTTTTATCTTTTTTATATGATTTTCTAAAAAGGGGGCTATTACGTAATAATAATACCCCCTGGCATATAAGGGGTTGAAGAAGACCTTTGTCTAACAGTGGTCGTTTTTTGGCTAAAATGATGATGATTTATATTATGATTTTACGAGGCCATGTGCTAAAGGACGATATTTATATTTATTAGACACTTTATGCACTAAACTACAGAGACGGACTTAGTGCCTTAAGCATTTTCTACCATTCAACCTTAGGGTGATGGAGAGACAAATAGTGGTAGGTGCAATAAGGAGAGGGAAAAGGTAAATTAAGTAAAGGTAATTTATGGTTTTTAACTATAAATACTCGTATTATACAAATATATAATGTATGCACAAATTAATTAGAAAACGAACCAACAAACAACAATCAATTTTTTAGGTTTGTATTCTAAAAGCTTAAAATTAGCTCTCACCCGCTCCCTCTTATAACTTGTACCACCCGAGTCGGCTACGAACGTGATCTCTGAATACTGAGATCTCTTTGAATACTCACCCGGGTGCAATTGACGATGGAATCGCTAAAGCAATACGAGTACGTTTTATGTAAAAAATTTAAACTTAGTTACATCGAAACCCTTATAAGAGGATTTTTTGTAGTTTTTTTTTTGTGAAGGTAAAAGTTTTAGAAAGCTACAGTGGATACGAAATCAGTTTATTTAACAGTGAGTGAACAAGGTAAAATAAGGAAAAGTGAGAATTGAAAATGCCTAAGGCACTGCACAATTTGTTCGCCTGTGTACTTTTTATGTGCGTACAGTATTTTATTTTAATTTAGTGTTATAATGCTGTTGTATGTTTATTTATCTTGTTGAATACGGTAATCTCAAGGATGGCCTCTGAGGTTACCGCGATTAAACGAATTTTCGTTTCGTTCGTTTCAAAGTTCCGTTTAGTGTTAGATAGCTCATGTATCGAGGAAGGTTATTAACTAGGCTACTATTAGTAGAAACGGAGCAGTAACAGAAGAACCCGCGGGAGGCAGCTAGTAAGGAAACAATAAAGTATAATCAGAAGTTAGCATCTAAAATCATTATCTACATCGACTGTTTGATTCTAAAAGGACATTGGACAGGACAGGGATTTGGCACCGTGCACTGGCTTCTGACGTTTTATAAGTGCCCACGTAGGCCTATGTGAAATATAAATATTTTGATTCCATTTGATATGACAAGTAAGCCGTATTTTTTTGCAGTCGCCATTTCAAAGAATTCAGAAGGACGCCCGAAAAAAAAATCAACTTCAAAATCATATTTCGATTCTCAAACCAGCAATTAAATCATGGTTTTCTATAATTAACACTACGCAACACACTCAAAACCGTGTAACAAAAAGTTCCCACCAATTTCTCGGACCATAAATTTTTCCACTATTTGTGAGTTAAACGGAAAACATTTACGAATAAAATTGCACATTTCGAGTTTATTTTTTCGGCGGAAAAAAAAGTAACGCGTGCATTTTCAGTTTTTTTGATTTATGACAGCCTAACGTACTGAATTAATTGACTCAATACACAAACGAAACCATATTTATTTTTTGTGGCTACTTTGATATTTATTTTTGGTTAAAAGTCCGGTGAAAAGTGAAGAAAATGTTTGTTTCAAAAAAATACTGAAAGCTTTAGTTGAAGCTGGCGGATGTTTTTCGTTTTTATAACATCATATGTTTGTTGGGTTTTCGTACTCAAATATTGGTTTGATACTGACTGTTCTGAGCGATACCAGGCAAATAAGTATCCACAACTTTAACGTTGTTATCATAAAAACATCTTTAATCCTACACTAATATTACGTACTAATGTTACCGCTGTCGTACATACTAGTACAGTCGCCAACGTAACTCTTAATATTATCGCATGTTTATTTTTTCTTTAAATAATAATGTTTACTGAAAATATTGAATAAATAATTTATTATTTATTAATATTTAACTACATTATTTTATTAGTTAAATATTAATAAATAATAATAATTAGTTAGTAAAAGTCTGATTACAGTAAAAGTCTATTTAACACAATTAGTTAGTAAAAGTCTGATACGATCTTCCGTTCCGCCATTTTTCATCTTACAAAAATCCACAATCCTGATTAAGGCCAATCAACACATATATATCAGAACAATAAATTAGTTAACCTCTTCTAAAATTTAAATCACATCAGTTGCTCCGCTCTGGACATCGTCAGGGGTGTAATGGCTCGAAACGACGACGTCAGTCTAGCTGACGGCGCAGCGTATTAATCAACAGTAGCACCTGAAAGATCACGTGTCGGTAGCGGCCGGACCGACAGTTAGTCGCTGGTAAGTAGCTCGTATGGCTTCACTGTAAGCGGGAAGCGGATCTATTCAGTTTCTCTTTATGTGCCCTAACAGGACCCTTCCAGAGGCCTTAGCCAAGTTGATAATCTACAGTCGTTAACGCGATTAGAAAACTACAAATGTATGCGAATGAAGTCATCTTCATGCTCAGTCACGTGGCCAGAACAAAGGAATCCAAGGCGTTGCCGACTCGAGGCGATTGACGAAACAGAAACGAAACGAAATTGTCGTAACTTGGCTAGGCCTGCAGGTCCTTCTATCGTCAACATGAGCAAGGTTGAAAAGCTTATTTTATTATCTAGGTAACACAATGTTTGATAAAAAGAAAAAAAAAGAGAGATAGCGCATGAACGCTCTGTCGCTAACTCGAATATTTGACAAAACTTGTTTCAAGAAATACGTGTTAAAAACCTTAACAAAAGTTTTAGGGAAAATTTTCATCATTCAAAATTTCGTGCAAGGTTTTCCGTTAATATGTTTTCTTTATTTTTTTTTAATTAACGTGAATATCACGACGGGTTAAAATTCAAGTAAAATTTGTGTGAAATAGCAGTTTTTTACTGGATTAATTTAACACAAATGTGTTTTGTTTGCAATAAAAACCTAGATTATCATCTAGGTTTTTATTGCTACACCTTACCACAAGATATCTGTTTCCAAAATATCTAAAGAAAGATGTTTAATACAGTAATAGTCACCTAAGAGCAATTGTATGTATGGCCTCCTTATCTAAGACTGATCAAAGTAGAATTTTTGCGTGTAGTACCTGAAAGATCAGGTACCCATAGTGGTCAACCTACAACCCAAGAAATACCTTTTGACTGATTGAAAAAAGAGATGAGTACAAAGAAATCGATTACTACCGATGTGTGTATCTGATTCTTAAGAGATATTGATTTCATTTCTTTGTATTTACTAATCGTATACAGTTTTCAGTTATATTTTTTATTTTATTTTTCGTATGTCTTAGACTTTTCTAGTAAATCTTAAGACATAGCCGCGTATATAGGTAAATGCCAGATTTTTATAAAAGAGATGATCTTTTGGGCGTTTCGGTTCCAGTCTAACCTAATCTACATAGTAAATGGTTGATCTTGAGTTTCGTAGTTTAAACAGAGGTGACATTACGAGCGAGTTTACCGACACATATTTGTTCCGTGGCGGGAATCATATCCGCGACCCACAGCACAGCAGCCAGCCGCTCAATCACTGCACTAACCTTGTCGTCGTTTACATTACTTACTGCAACAACAACTGCTGTTGCAGTAAGTCCCTATTCAAACTCTATATCTGGGACAATCGCATAAAAACCCCACTTTTGTATTTGATTATCATGTTATAGAGATGCCATCTATTAGCCGCAACGCTTCATCGACCAGACGGTAGATCTGATGATTAATCAACATTTTACCGAAAAAAAGAAATGAATATATTTATAAAACTTTAATTTTAAAATTTACGTACCTCGAAACACAAGTCTAGTATTTTTATGTAAAGAATCTTTGTACAAAATTTCATAACTGTATCATGAAAAATCACAAAGTTAGAAGCTTGTTATGTGACCTGGCTGTCCGTTCAAATACATGGTCACCGGGCCATCCGGGCGACTGAGGGATTGTTTTGCTCCCGTACCCAGCTGTATGCTGGCCCCTAGAGCTTGCTTTAACCTGCTATGTCCTGTTGTACTTAGTTTCGGTGGTGCCCAACTTGTGCCCTTTTTTAATTATTTTTGGGAGAAAATATAACTGAATCGATTCTAATATTTAGAATCGATTCAGTTACTGATTCTGAACAAACTATATTCAGGTATCGCGCATTAAAAATAATGTTGTATAGGTAGGATATAGTTTGCTCCATAAACCGCTTATCGCTCTCAGTGAAGCTCCACGTACAACCCGCGCGCTCCAACAACGCATGTTAATCAGACAGATCACGGCTAATTGCCGACTCGAGTGTGAAATGCGGGCTTAGTGATGAAATTATCTGCAGTTTAGCGTTGATATATGCCTGATTTTAATGCTGCTACTTATCGATGCCGGTGGTGTAAGCACTGACTTGTAATCGAGACAATATGATTCGATTAACTGTCGAGTTTAAAAAAAAAAAAAACATTTTGGGCATTCAATGTGCGTATAGCTAAGGGGTAAAATTCACTACCAGAGTCCGTGTTTTCTGTTAGCTACAACCTAGGGGTCTTTAAGTTAAGAGTGAATAGGTTACTTCTAGAGATGGCTCCATTGCGGACCTCATCATCGTATGTCATCAGGTAAGATAGTGGTCAAGTGCGAGATTATCAATTAAAAAAATTATAATTTAAAATTAAATTAAAAATAAACACTAACTACTTGATTTGATCTTTCTCGGTATTTACAAAGTTCTTGTTGTGCGGAGCGGAAATTTAATTATAGTTCGCGTTTCTGTCGACCACCACTACATCAGGCTTATTGGCTACAAAAATCCTGTCAGTGATATACAAGTTATTATAATTAATTTGTATATATATATACTAAGTCATTTATGAGTCTAGTTGCTTATTCTTATATGGCTGTTACATTTTTTAGTAATTTCCTGTGCATCTCGCATCCATCGGATTCCCGGAACCCTTATCAGGTCATCGGTCCTCCTTGTAGGAGGCCTTCCAATGGTGTCTTCCGGTACCTGAACCTTTCATTGTGGCGACACTTGGGGGAAGCCTATGTCCAACAGCTTGATTAACAACAGCAGGTTGATTAAATACTTATTATTTGTTTGTCTTTTAGAGTGATAATAAGGAGAATCAACAACAATATGGCTACTGAAATCGTAAAGGGTAGGATACAATGATCTCTTTGTTGCTTGATTGGTCGAATGATAACGATGATATATATAATACTGCACATGGATCATTATCCATGTGCAGTATTAGTTCCCCTTTAGATCAATTTTATTTTTTTTAACTGTTTTTAACATTTTTTTTTTTTCATTCAAACCACCTTTATTAAACGAAACAAAATAAAATAAAAAATAGCCAAAATTGGTCAAATCGTAAAAACGATTTGACCAATTTCGACTATTTTTATTTTATGGTGTTTTAGAGTGACTAATGAACAGCAATTAATTTTTATAATAGGTGAAGATAAATGACTTTCTGTTTTTATTGATAGTAGAAAGTCAGTCTCATCGCATTTATTTTTTGTATTACTAAAATCCATTATATTCTAGAACTTACTCTAGATAGAATGCAGCTGAACCATTTTATTTTTCGAATATTTTCCGTTGAAAGAATATTAATTTTATTTTAAAAAAATCCGCGATTTCAATATTCTCGCCAAAACAGGGCGAAAATTTTCAATATGTCAAACGGCAGTTTTCATTTACTTGTAAAGCGCGGTGCACACTGACTCTCCATTCAACATACAGTAGCACATATTACAGCGGGTGTGCACCTGCGACTCATTGCGTCGATGTCGTCACGACCTGACTCGGCAACTTGGGACGCTTCAGTCTATGTACACCTTTAGGTAGTGGCGGCAGAACAAGTTGTGTCTCTAGGATTTTTGAAATAGATTCTACTCAAGACTAGAATCTTCTTTATTATAGAACAATATTAACAAAAAGATAAAGGCTACTTGTATTTTCTATACAACATTACTTTTAGTAAAACCCGAAGCACGCCTCTAGTATTTTTAAGTAAAGAATCTATGTACAAAATTTCATAACTATATTATGAAAAATCACAAAATTATAAGCTTGTTATGTGCACAAATACATGGTCACTGGGCCATCAGAGCGACTTAAGGATTGTGTTGTTCCCACATCCAGCTGTGCGCTGGCACACACACTACCGTGCCGTGACCTGTGTTAGTGTTGGTGGTGTCCAACTTGTGACAATTTTTACATTTTTGAGAAATAATATAGAAGGGTGTAAAATTTATTGGAATCGATTCAGTTACTAGTTCTGAACAAACTATATTCAGGTTTCACATAAACTAAAAATAATGTAGTATAATTATATAAAAAGAGAAAAACTGAATGACATATCAACACCCAGCCAAAACTACTGCGACTGGGAGCGTGAAATTTTGCATAAATTTTACTTTTACGAAGCTTTTAAAAAGAATTTTATGAGTTGGAAATAAGTCCAAAGTTTGTATGGAGAAAAATACATTCACGCGGGCTAAGTCCCTGGCAGAAGCTAGTATTTTTATATTTACTTCAAATTGCCATAAAATATATACAACCTCGTTGTCTGCATATGGTTTTCGTGAAAGATAAAATCAACTTACAGTTCAGTGTTAAGTACATGCCTATTTTAGTATCGTTAAACTATTATAGTACATTTCTGAGTACAACTAAGCCTTTTGAATGAAGAACAACTGATTCAGAACAAATAGTTTTATTTTATTTTAAATAAATGCTACAGTGTTGAGGGAAATATAAGTGACGAAAAAAAAAATGTTAATTTTTTTTCTGTTGTTACGTTTTATAGATTTTTTTTTTTTTTTTTTATTGTTATTACTGTTTTATTTATTTTTTTAATTTACATTTCTTTTTTGCTGTTGTTTAGCGGAATTCATATTACCTGGGTTCTGGTGACCTGTAGCACAGGTTTCTCTGAAACCTACAACAGGCACCAGCTCTCAGAATGCTAACTCACATAATTATGTAGTTCTAATCTGTTAAATGCAACAAAACCATTGTGAGAGAAAATAAATTATCTTATTGTTATTCCGTTTTTCTTAAACGCTCGTCCGATTTCTTTGCTATCGCTACCAGCACGTCGCAGCACCGACGCGGCGCGGCATTGTCTCGGCCACGACGAGTGCGACTCTAATTGATTCCGGGACCAATGGAACTGGGGGTGATTGGACCACCTGCTGTAGATGTGCTCCAATTATTACTAAGACTTTCTCTAGCTACCAATATTTTTATATGTATTGATTTATGTTGATTTCTGTAGACGGTAATTGATTTGTGGAGGGGTAATTCGCACGTCTACTTTTTTTGTGTCGGTGGTTTGGATATATATACATTTTTTAGATATCGCTGACAGCGATAAGATCGCCATTGTACCCGTAGATTTAAGTTAGTGCAAACATTTTGTTACTATTTTTGTGTACAATAAAGTTTATTCTATTCTATTACTTTTGTAATCCTTTGTAAATCTTCTATACATTGTACTAAAGATTTTTAAAAACAACTTAATGCACTACTTAATCCTAGAATTAAAAGTACATAGAGTAACGCTGTGTTAAACTTACAGCCGACTGACAGCCGTTTAATTTTAAAAGTAGAACTTTAAAAACGTTCAGAAACCAAAGAGTGGATAGATAGTGTTCATGTTTTTTTTAAATAAAGTATTTATTAATAAAATGATACATAAACAAAATAATAAGCGTGCTTTCACACTACGTAGTAGGTACGCAAATTCAACCATTCCCAATGATTTCCTACTTTCAGAGTAAAATTGCGAGATCAGCTGAAAAAGATAGTAGGAGTATTCAATTGAAAGCGAAATGGAAGACCGTTACATATGAAGAATCCTGAACCTCGGCCGCCTCTTGAGATAATGGATAAGTGGCTCTACTAATATAATGAAAATTATTGGCAAATTATTTAAGAAAAGCCTGGAAATATAAAGCGTTTCTGACTATTATTATAATATTGAGCAGCGCAATAGAAATCATTTGAGGAGAGAGGGCACTTACATTATGTGGTACAAAAGCAAAACCTCTTTCATTATCACAACCGCGCGCATGGTGCGGGCGATGCGATTTACTTCAGCCGATCAATATCGCGCGCTCAATCGACGAGTGAGTATCTGTTACAAACGCTTTTGACGCCAAAAATGATTTATCATCATCATCATAATTTCTACCAAAAGACGTCGACTGCTAGACACAGGCCTCGCTCAAGTATCATCATAACGGCCAGTCCTGTGCGCCTCGCATCCATCAGATGAAACCTTCACCAGTGGTGCTATTCTCTAAGAAAACGCAGCGCTGCCTCAACGATGAACACCCAAATTGGATACTTTGTATTGTCAGCCTAACGTACCTATACATTGGATTGTTAATTCAATGTATCCCATTTGGATGTTCGTCGTTGCGGCAGCGCTGCGTTTTCTTAGAGAATAGCACCACAAGTCATTGGTCCACCATATGGGAGGAATTCCAAAGATGTGTCTTCTAGTACGTGATTGCCACTCTAGAACCAGTTTTCCCTATCGAGCATCTGTTCTATGAGCTCGAACGGCTGAACAGATTTAGATGGGCACATGGGTAGACCGTGTCCTGGACTAGCGTGTCCTTGGTACAATTTTCTATCGCGCTGGTAATAGCTAGTTCTAAAATAAATTCATCTGTTTAATACGTTTATAAACTGTCATAGAAAACCAAGTTCTTTCCTTCAAGCACACAAAAAAAAAAAAAAAAAAAACCACCATTCTAATAACCACCGTCACAAGCCAATCTTACTAAATTAAAATAGAAGAAGGACTCTCCACTACAGAATAAAGGCGAGCATTCTCCAAGGCGTCTCCATTCCCCGCGGAGCCGATCTTCCATTGCACAAAGTAATCGTGGCTATTTGAACAGTACACACTTGCCGTCTCGCTCGCACCCCGTCTACGTCATAAGACATTAAACCTATTGCGCGGATAATATCGGCAGTATTTTACGAGTGTTTGTATAAGGATCCTACCGTTGGCTGGAGATGACTCGAATGGAGTTGTCGCGTGAAGTTATGTTCACTTAAGGCGAGGTGTTTTATTAAAGAAAATTCTTCTCTTGTGGGCCAGTGGTAACGCTTACGTATCTTGGCTTATAGGTTCATTACAGGCGCTTTAATATCACCTCTGCTTTCAAACCCCCTAAAAATCTGGGACTAAAAATTCAACGCACCAGACCAAACACCAACGCCCTGTCACTGGTAATCTGTATGTGTGTAATGTCAGCAACCGTAGAGGTCCAGCAGGATCGAAGCCTACTGGAGCCAAGGGTTTACTTCTGAAAGGAAAACTCGGCCCTGGTATGAATGGTAAGGAAGGAACAGGAGTGGGTTTTTAGTCAGGTGGCGAGACGACCTGGACGCCTACCGCAACGGCTGGTTTGAGGTGGTCCGAGAGAAAAATACCTGGATGGAATTGGGGGAGGAATTTGTCCAGCAGGGGGAAAGTGTAGCTAATTAAACAAAAAAAGTCTGACTCCCTCGCGCTCCGCTGAAGAGCGAGAGATGTCATTGGATGATTTTTCCACCTAAAAAAATAACCCAAGAAAATCCCGGGTTTCATTTTCACATTCCCCATGGTCCCAGTAGGCTTCGACCCTGCTGAGGCCCATGGTTTGCTGACATCTCCTAGAGGCGCGTGTTATATATTAGTATGTATGACTAATTAAATTACGAATTTTAACTGTTTCGCTACTGTTGTTTGTTGTGTTTTATACATTGGTAACATTTGTGAAGTTCAAATCAAATATAAAAGTACCTACCAAGACAAATAATATTGATGTGTGTACAAATACAAAACTCGAAACTTCTAAAAAGACGTGTTGATGATAATCTCCTAAATTATTACGTATTTTTTAATGATCATTAAGCTATAACTTGTAATTTATATTGCTACTCTGTTGTAATAAGTTGTTATGACGATTATTATAGAACTGTCATTTGGTATTATATTCTTTCAAATAAGAACTAAGAAATACAAATCCAAGTGTTGTAATATTGTTCAAATGATCTTATTTGGTTTAAAAGCTGTTTAACTATATAACAATGGTAATTAAAGACTTACAAAATAAGTTAAATTATGATAATCTTGATAGTTGGTTGAAGGTGGCAGGATATTATTATTTGACGTTTGAGTGAAGTTTCAATCTACCGGTTGATATTTTACTATAAAAAGGGTCTCTGCCTTTTTACTGGCTCACTTTTGATCCAGCAATAAACCATTACTGACCATCAAAGTTCACGTAAGTTATTTAATATGATATGATATTTTAATGGTGTTGATTCTGTGTATGTGTCATTGTGGCTTATGTTTTCTAATTATGTTATACGGTATTAGAGAATACTTATTCACATTCTTTACCCTACTATTGTGAAATGGCCCGTGACATAGAACATAGAATTACTTGTAGATATTATTTTGACAAACTTTAAGTAATGATATTGTAATTTATTTATTTATTTATTTATTTATTTGTTTATCCTCACATCGGAACGCCTTACAGCAATTACACCAATGGAGCACAATTAGTTCAGAATCTGCTGCGCGGTGAAGTAGTAATCATCTAAGGAGCGGCACGAGCGCTGTGGTGGGTCACGAACGCTCGCTTACGCAGCGTCAGGCCAGCACTCCTCCAGGATTCCACATGTACCAAATGCCATAGCGAACACATTTTTTAAATCTTAAAGCATTTTTAATAAGTTTTTCAAAGAAAAATTATTTAAATTGAAAAATCCGGAAAATTTTGATGTCATCTTGACGGTTGACCATAGACCATGTATATGTCTATAAATACTATAATTGAAGTTACCACAGGTTTTCTTGCTTGTTCTTTCCTGTGACGACCTAGTTTTGGAACAAGCAACTAGTTTTTCGATTAATTGACAAGCCTATTTGAAATAAATACTTAGTCTTGTCTTTCTGTGCTTTTCTTCATAAAACCCTTTCC
Source organism: Leucania comma (assembly GCA_958295575.1). Lineage (NCBI taxonomy): Eukaryota > Metazoa > Arthropoda > Insecta > Lepidoptera > Noctuidae > Leucania > Leucania comma. Next base: position 21,041,933 of record OY282467.1, on the reverse strand, counting down.
TTACACAACACAAACATAGAAACTTTGATACAGAGTAAATAACCGTTACCCATCTTGACATTTTAGAATGATATATAGTTAGATATAAACATATATAAATATAGTTAACCATCCACCCTAAATTCTAACACGCGCGTGAAACCTGCCTATTCGGACTGTTATCGTAAATCGGGATCGGAATCCCTGCCGCGGCTGGGGCGTGAAGGCTGTTGCCAAACGCAAGCAGCCTCCTGTTTTGCTAGCATTACTGCTTCGCAGGAGATGACCGCCTGCCACTCCTTGCTTCGTACCAAGGCCCGGGGCGAGAGATTGTTGCCACCGATCTCCTCCACGAGGACACGGCGGTGCTCTGCCCACGCGGGTCACAACTCTACTGTGTGCTCTACGTGTCCTCCGGAAACATGTTTTCTTGGGTCGGAATCGAACTACTACCTCCGAGCTACTATCAACAGAGCAAGCAAATATTATGTTATTGTATTAGGATATGATAAACCTTATTCTTCTTTTCTATTCTAATCGGGAGACGTTGATGATACACAAAGGAAAATTTGTTCTGACCAACAAATAAAAGTAAATTAAAAATTTGAAAAAACCCCCAACAGTCCTTATCATCAATATAAAATGTTTAGAACTGGTTAAGACAATTCTAATGAGTTAATGGGTTTACAAATAGATATTCCAAAGTTCCATCAGCCAGGTCCCAGTTCTAGCATCAGGTCCTTGTCATCATAAGAAATATATAGCACTAGTTGAGGCGAATCTAATGAGCCCAAACTCGATAGGTTAACTATGTTAATAAGAAATCCAGGGTTCTTATATTCGAGCTCCATCATCAGACCAGCTAAATGGCACCAGATTGTACACAAGAATTTCAAATATTAGGTTACACATATGTTTAAAATAAAATAAACACCCATTAAGTATTTAAAAACCCTACCGCAGTTAACAAACGAGCTGAATACACGTACAGATCATCATAAATTGTAGCTAAAAACCATCTCGATTAAGCCAGCTTTCAAACAAAAAAAAACCGCATCAAAATCGGTCCATTCGTTTCGGCGGTACGATGCCACGGACAGACACACAGACAGGTGAAACTTATAACACCCCTCTTTTCCGTCGAGAGTTAAAAATGAAATCGGTCATGAATAAAGTTGAAAAAGATCCTTGGTAAGAATCGAGAGCCCGTAGTACGACATTCAATTCGAAATCCATCTTTCCACTTTATGACTCGCATAGAATTGAATTGTTGATTTTTGGCGAATTTTAAGTAAGCAATAAAACGTTTTATCGTTTCTACGTCTTATGTGTTTTTGCAGGTTTTTCCTCCTTCATATAATATGAGACAGATGAAAGGATATTGTTGTATATTGGAGCTCAGTAAAATTGATATCGATGTTATTGCCCATTATATTGATTGACCAGCTCGGGCAATCAATGTAATGGGCAATAACATAAACAAAAAAAAGTTAAATAGATTTTACAATAACTATTTGAACTTAATATTAGATCTACTTGTGAAGTTAAAATCTCTGTCTAAAACTAATCTAGTAAGGTACAGTACGGGAGAAATAACTTGGCCGATCTGAACTTCAGCAATTGGCTGCGCAGTTATTCATTTTAAGAAAGTAGTAGAGATTTTTTTTTCTCATAATGGCGAATACCGATTAACGGAACTATCACTGATAGATAGCTGACGTTATAAGAAATAATAATGGTTACAAAGAGTAGTTACCATTGATTCATTTATTTTATAATTTATGTACACACATCTCTATATATAAAAGAAAGTCGTGTTAGTTACACTATTAATAACTCGAGAACGTCTCAACCGATTTGGCTTAAAATTAGCTTGGAACCAGGATAACCAGGAGGAGATAAAGTATTATAAAAAAAAAAAATGTGCAAAGGTAAGTACTGCTTATTTGTAAAAGAAATTTCGATAGAAGAAGAGATAAGAAGAAAGAGATTGATAAATTATAAGGGAAAATACGTTACGCACTAACATCGCAATCAGACAACCTGGACTCGAAACTCACTCATCTACACTACCTGTAGTCACTAATAGACAAAAACAGATATAAGAGGCGGCGCTGACGTGCGAGCGAAATAGCGTTAGCCGCCAAATGTATGTTATCGTCGCGACTGATGTGAAATCGTGACAATTATCACAATTTCAGTGGTCCACGCGCTAGAGGTGAATCTCTTTTTGATTTAATCTAAGGTAGATACAGTACAAAAAAGGCTTATTGAATTTGTGACCAAATGTATCATGCTGTCGGTTTTCTACCGTTTGCATTACTGGGATCGTAGGTCCAAATTACATAACCTAATTCCGATATGCCCGTTCCCTCATCGGAACACCAGACCTAGGACGACGCGCCACCGGTACAAGGTGAACATCCCATCCATACTCACAAAACGTTCAGGAAACACATTCATTGTGCGCACAGCTAAAGAATTCCGTAAAGTGAAATTCCCCACCGGAGTATAGTTCCTGATATACATATGTTACTTCTAAGCAAGCGTACTCCACTGTCGATCACATCATCGCTTTCCATCAGGAGAGATAGTGATCAATCGCGAGCCTAACAACAGCAAAACAGTCTGCTAAGGTCTACAATCACGCAGCACCGTCAATATTTCCACAAACCCCGCCACTTTAAGTACAATCTACACATGCTTTAAAAGTACGTGCAACGTCCTGCGACGACCAAAGCAAAAGGCGGTTAGTTCATAATTTACCGGAGGGCTGGCCTGTTCGATACGCGGCTTACTTTGACATGTGACAGATTTATGAGCTCTCAAACAAAATTCGCTCGGCCGCGCACCCAGTTAAAACCAGCACCGTTTGATATGTATTGTATAGGGTTTTCTACAGCTTCTAGGTGTTTGGGTTTATAAAGCTGGTAGTTTTTTGGTGACTTGCCCAATCGACAAATAATTTGATTTATCATCATTTGACTATGAAGGGAAGTTTATATAATAAGACGTTTTTGAAGGAGCAAACACTCTGGAGGCACATTTTTATTTAGCAGTGTTGACACTTGACAATAGTACTAGTGTTGTTCAACAACAAGACGAAGGTGGACAGATGTGTTTGACTCAATGGGAGGGACTGGCTTGCAACGGCCGAGGACAGACATGCGTGGTAAAGGGAGAGAGAAGCTTTTCTCCAGCTATGGTATATAATTAGATTAGATTTATTAGATTCTCATCATTACTAGCTACCCTAGATTCGCACGGGTGTTATAATTTTTTTCTTGGCCTTTCTCTGCATGTTTTATTTCTGTGTCTAAACCTTTTTTTCTATAAGTAAAAACTGCATAAAAGTCTATTTTTTGAGTTTAATGCGTTTAATTTTAGTTGATATGCTGTTATTGCAGAGAATCGGACATCTGTATGTGATCTAATCTTTCAACTAGTTTGACCATCTCTTAAAAGGCGTCTTGTTGGTCAACCGTTTTAATAATTTAGAAAAAGACGGATATAGCATCTACTAAACAGCTTTTACTATAGGTAAATTATAATTATATAAAAATACAACGCCCGAATCCAAAATAAAGAACCACAAATTCCCCTTAGCACTTCCACCTCACCCCACGTTTTAAGCAACGCTCAAACCACTAAAACATGGAACCCATCAGGCAGTCAGCCATTACCCGACTTCGGACATAACACATCGCGACCCTCAGTTGGCCACACAAACGGTCACGTGGTACCTACGTGCCTACAATTAATGAGACGCAGGTAAGAAATTACGAGGTATATTGGGCATAGATCAGTGGATTTATGCAGATGTGCTTGATGGAGGTGGAGATTTGTACCTATTGCTGATAATGGTCTTCGAAGACATTTGAGTGATATTGCAGTTCTTTTAATCTATTGATTCATTTATCCCTACATTTATCCTCTCGCTCTAGGCAAAACGAGAGAGTGTGTCAGACTCTTACTACCTAATACATACTTGTATTTGTTCTCTTCCCTCCTTTTGCCTTTTGCTTTGGCATGCATTGGCCCTTGTGGAGCCGAAAGATACTTATCAATCTACTTTTATTCTTCCAACACGAGAGAAATCAATTACCAAAATAGTTTCTACTACCACACTTGAAGCCAGAAAAGGAAATTTTTTCAGCTAAGTCTAATGAAAAAAAAAAAACAAAAAACATGCCATGGTCGTCCTTTCGGCAACATTTGTATATGACTGTACCACACTATTCCGACAAATGAAATCCCGACGAACGCTATCCCGACAGATCACTATCCCGACCTGCAATAGATCGACAGAACACTAAGTCGATGGAATTTTATAGCTGAAAAAAAAAAAACGGGGTCAATCCCAAACATTTTGGATTTTTGTAAATCGATATTGCTGATAATGATTTACAGATCGTTACTTGATCTACATCCCCTTTTCTCATTGTCTTAGTTGAAGTCAACGCATTTGTTTTCTTTTATTTTGAAAGCTTACCAACTTATTCACTACCTTTGAGTGTTAGGTACAAAATGACCGGTCTTTTCATTTTATTAATCTATGATCCAAAATTAGCCCGGTTGGTGCGCATGTTTGAGCTTCTACTTGTTAGTGGGATACGTGCGTTACGTTTGGCGTTCGTTTGCCTCCATTTTGCTGCATTCCCGCCGGTTTGATCTACTGAGTTTAGTTTCATGTTTCTCCATGCGTGAGTACAAGAAAAATATAGGATAAAACATTTCTTGGCTTCAATTGGGGCAGTAAATTGAGAACAGAGAATTTGGTTCTAGAAAACATTTTTGGTTTTAGTTAATTTCTAGACAAGAGAAAAATACTAATATAGTTATGTTTTATTAACGAACGAAACAAGTAATTTGAGGTCTGAAAATAGTCTAGTGGAATACGTTAACAGAACCACGCTTTGTGTGTTGGTTCTTCAAATTATCGTTAAATATTTATATTCTTTTCTGCATGCCTGTTCTCGATCCGCCGAGTTTGCAACTGTGTACTCTATCTCGTTAAGCTCTTCAATCCTCATAGGTGACAGAAGAGCTGACTAGATGGAGTATTTGGTCGTGGATGTGCGATCCTGGCGGAATAAATGCGAAAGTGTTTGCTGGTTATATGCGACGTAGGTAGTTAAAGGGTTAACCACCAGGCTTGTTTTTTAAATGGTAAATCTACCAATGACTTCTCTCACTCTGGGCAGAGCGGGAAAGCGTGTCAGACTTTTACTGACTAAAACCCACTCCTATTCCTTCTTTGCCTTCATTCCAGGGCCCCGGGATCCACTTTCACCGATTCTGAGCCCCTACGATTTGCTGACATATCCTTGAGGCACGCGCTGTCGACGAGTTGGGCTCGGTCCGGACGGTTACCGGACGGTCGGGCGGCGTGCTACCCATTGCTCGCCGTCCGCAAGCCTACGGCTACGGTTAACCACCAAGCTTATAATTTCATGTTTTCAAAACAAAGGCTTTAACGCGCGGGCTTGCGGACGGCGTGCAATGGGTAGCACGCTGTCCGATCGTCCGGTAACCGACCGGACCGAGCCCAAGTCGTCGACGGCGCGTTCTGTTCCCGCGCGCCTCAAGGAGCTGTCAGCACACCGAAGAGGCCCAGCCTGCTAACTGCAGGCAGGCAGGGTCGAAGCCTACTGGGGTCATGGGTTAGTTCCGAAAGGAATGCTCGGCCCCGGCACGATAGGCTACGAAGGAACGGGGTAGGTTTTTAGTCAGTAAGAGTCTGACACTACTTCCCGCTCCGCCCAAGGGCGGGATTTGTCATTGGATGATTTTACCATAAAAAAAAAGGCTTTAACCACAAAGTTAAATTTAACCTTGTAAATTATACCTTTACCTTTGTACATTATGACCTCGAAGACTCCCGATTACTTTTGATCCAAGATAATTCCATAGAACAACGCAATTTAATTAAAGCATTAGTCTATTACACAGAAAACGAATTCCCAAAATATCCTGGTCTTAATTACTTAACGCAAAGTTATTTAACAGTAATCTTTTAAAGGTACCGTCTTCAGTTGAATCGATAATAAGTGATCTCGTTAGAACTCTCAACGAGAAAATTCAGTCAAGTAAGCAAGCGAAAAGTTTTATGTTCCGAATTATTTTTGCTTTGGGCGCATTGAAGTGATAAAGGGTTCTAAAATTATAGAAGTAAAGATGATTATAAAGTGTATCTTTAAATATCTTTTTTCATAGGTAGGTATAAGTTTGTCTAGACGTGTTACACCTTAAGATCTGTCAAGATAAATGGGCCAATCCAAGCCAAGCATATCGTCACTCAGTGGATGCTTGAACACGGGCATCGTCACACGAAGTAAACCTAAAAATCGCAGGAACATATCCATTGACTTTTTTTGTTCAAGAGTGGAATAAGAGGGGGAGTGTCAAATTTTTACTGACTAAAACCTATCTGTAACCTTCAGTTGCCATTTGTGTTCACGAATGGCAATGGCCATAGTCACTCTTACGAAAGTCCACAGTACTACAAGGTATCAGCTTTACCCTCCCAGGTCTAAAAAGGCCACTTTTGTAGAATCTTAATATGAAATTAAATTTTTTTATACGGCAATATTTACAAGGAATATAATTCTGATATGCAGTGAATTGAGTATGATTTGACTAATTTGTGCAACCATTTTACGAACATTAGAAGAATTGCTTATGATCTGCTAGGAATTCGGAATATATATATAATATATATATGCTCTAGATGAATTGCTCATGTGACGTTTTTAGGCCCGCAGTTTTGCTGACAATTCATACAAGCCCGTGTGAAACACTACATGCTATCGACACTGTCTTGGACGGCCGGATGACGTACTTTCCTAAAGTACCCACAATCTAATTCATGTGTACTCTCGGTGACCTGCACCACAAATCACTAGAAGCATTTGACACTAAACTTATTTCTAATACCTTTCTGTTAACGTCAAAAAAATTACTGAAATACGATGACTTATTTATTATTATTTAGGTATTTACTGTACAGTAGTGATACATAGGTTTTTTTTTTATGGTAGGTAAAATCATCCAATGACAAGTCCCGCCCTTGGGTGGAGCGGGAAGTAGTGTCAGACTCTTACTGACTAAAAACCTACCCCGTTCCTTCGTTGCCTATAGTGCCGGGGCTGAGCCTTCCTCTCAGAAAACGGCCCTTGACCCCAGCAGGCTTCGACCCTGCCTGCTTGCAGTTAGCAGGCTGGGCCTCTTCGGTGTGCTGACAGCTCCTTGAGGCGCGTGGGAACAGAACGCGCCGTCGACGACTTGGGCTCGGTCCGGTCGGTTACCAGACAATCGGACAGCGTGCTACCCATTGCACGCCGTCCGCAAGCCCGCGCCTACGGTGGCCGGAAATCGGGATCGGAATCCCGGCGGCGGCTGGGGCGAGCGCCCCGTTGCCTCTGCCTGATGCGGTCGGCCTCCTCCTTTGCTTGCGGTCGGCCTCCTCCTTTGCTAGTGATACATAGGTAGACTTAATGCAACAAGGCATTTTCTACCAGTCAACTTTTGGGTTAAAAAAGAGTAAACTTGTTTTGCGATACATAATACGTACTTTTCATGATTTAGCATAGCATAGAATCAGCCTTATACTGTTCCTACAGCTGGGACTCAGGCCTCCTCTCTAGGAGATAGAATGGGCCATAATCCACCACGCGGAACCAGTACGGGTTGATGGATGTCACGTCTTCGATTTTTTGGATCATCGTTTTGAGAGCAGTGGTGATGAAATAAATTACACAAAGTAGCCTGGCTGGTTTTGAACCCCCGACCTACAGAACAAGTCAGGGCCGTTACCACTCGGCTACCACTGCTCCATTTGTACATTTTATGATTTTTTTTTTTTAATTAAAAATCTCATTAATATTTATAATTAAGGGGATTACATCGCCCAAATAAAAAAAAACAACTAGGTTGATTGAAGTTTATAGATTATTCCTTATGTACGATTACCATATAAAAATGAAGGGGATACTTAAGGACATTACTAATAAATTGTATTGATTACGTTTCTCAAAAAAATACCTCTAACTCTAGAAACTTGTGAAGGATCAGTGCAGGTTCACTCGAATAAAATACAGATTGCGTAGAAATAATTGGATTTAATCCTTACAGTTTGATCGCCGAGTATCAAGTGAATCACTCAATTCAAATATAGCCGGTAAGTAGTTTCTATTTGTCACATTGATGTCTATAGACATCAAAGTGACAGTTTACGTCACAAACCATCGATTTAAATGTTACCAGCATGAGAAATAAATCAACTAAATATTACTAAGTTAACAACTCGGCCATCCTTTTGAAGTGAGTCCTCTCACTTGATCAATAACATTACATAAAATAAGAAAAAAAAATACATTCATTCTTTATGTAATAAATGGTTCCAATCCAATTCAGTTCATGTCATGTCATGCACAGTCTGTTGTGATCTACGGCCATCTGTGCGATGTCAATTGCGTGACACCATTCTCAATCTGCACTGACCGCTGACAACCCATGCTCTATAACTCAGTCATCTAGTTGCATAGTCTGCTATGATCTGCGACCATCTGTGCGATGATTTTCATCACCTTTCGCATTCTGCACTGGAAGCTCATAGCCCATGCGTCCAGATTTCGCGATACTTAGTCTGCTATGATCTACAATCATCTATGCAATATCGGTCTCCGATATTAATCATTTTCTGCACTGATTGCTCATAGCCTAAGCATCGCGTCGTCAAGTTTCTTGTCTAGTCCATAATTTAAGTCAATAACTTAGCAAATCTAATCGTCCTTTACTAATACAATACTCTCATTTACAATAACTCATTAAATATCTCATGTTATTATTAAATTCAAATTATGATTTGTTTCTATTTATTTTTGTTTCATTAATTTCCATATGATATTTTTATATAATCAATCTTTAGGTATAGCAATATAATTATTTAGATTAAGGTCTGAACTGATAAGTTTTATTCATCACCACTGTTATCATTTTCGCTACCATCACTGGATATATTTGTATAATTTAACCAGGGGTGTATCTTATCCACTGCTACTACATTTTCATACTTTTTATTACCTCGCCTAGTCAGAGGAGTATCCTCAATCAAAAACCTGTCGTTTTCTAGAACTTTTGTTATTCTATATGGGCCATGAAACTTAGATATAAGCTTCTTTGATTTACCTACGTGTTCTTTATCTATTATTGTTCTTGCAACCCTAACCAAGTCGCCGATCTTATATGACGTGACCCTTTTTCTTTGCCTATCAAATATCTTCTTAGAATAAGACTGCTGTTTTTCTATTCTAGAGCTTCTGTCCTTATCCTTACTAAGTCATCATCACTAACACGATATATAACTTCGTTTAACACCTCATTTATTATATTTTCTGATGGATTTAAAACTTTAAAGCCAAATAACAACTCTGATGGGCTTTTTCCCGTCGCTTTGTTCATTGTCGTATTTATACCTAGCTGGATGTCACCGACGTGTTCATCCCAAATGTTATCACCTCTATCGTGGCATTTCGTACTTAAAGCATCTAATATGGTTTTTTTATAACGTTCTATTTGTCCGTTCGCTCTTGGAGTAGCGACTGCATTAAGAATATGCTTAACATTTGTACTCTCCATAAAAGATTTAAATTTTGAGCTTGTAAAACAAGTACCCCGATCAGTGATAAGACGTGTTGGAGTACCGAAAGTACTAAAATAGTCTCTAAAAATTCTTATGGCTGTAGTACTTTTCGTATCCCGTACAGCACTTATACTTATAAATTTTGTAAAAGAATCGATAATTGCAAGAATGTAAGTGTTTCCCCTCTTAGAGCGAACGAACGGACCTAAATGATCGGCGTGAACCGTATGAAAGGGAATATCTGCTTTTGGTATTGGATGAAGCATTCCTTCCTTACGACCACCCGGAGCCTTATGATGCGCACACTCAAGGCATGCCGAAACGTACTTTTTAGTAAAACGTCGCATCTTAGAGAACCAAAATGTTTCACGTAAGCGACTTAGAGTTTTCTCGTAACCGAAATGGCCTACACTGTCGTGATTCATTCTTAGAACTTGCCACCTGACGGCTCTAGGAACTACCCATTTTATTTTGTCGCCAACAATCCTAGAGTCTGTCTAACGAAAGCGCGACTTGGAGTTTTTTTTTTAAATTAAATTGGCAACATAATGTTTCCGTCAAAAGCACGTCAAAGATTGTCAGTATTTTGTAACAAAGATTGATTTTAAAAATATAATTACTTATCATGGATAAAACAATAAAAAGTTATGTAGGAAAGCTGTGAAATACTATGATCAGTAAGTTTAAAGAAAAACAAGAAGAGAAAGTAGTTGTTTTTGATCTCGGGTTTTTAAGTTAGTATGACATTATTATCTTGATCATTGTTGACTGACTATTAGATATATTTTACGATATGATAATAATTTTCCTTATGTTTATAGATGATCTTGAAGATATTCAAGGACTGCGCGAAATAAATAAAAAAAACATTGAATCGTTAAGGAATTTGGAGCAAAAACCTTTATACTTAAAACTAAGCTTTAAGAAGAAATATCTTCACTACCGCACTTTATACGTTCAAAAGCGGTCGAATTGATGTGATGAAATAGCATACTTTGAGGATGATAAAATTCAACATTTTGTGTTATTCACCTTTCCCGTGACTTTCTTGATATAATAGTAATATACCAATAAATAAATCTTTACTCGTTTTTGTATTGTATTGGTTATTATAGCTATCCAGTATTGTTCTACTGCTGTGCAAAAGCCATCCACTCTTTCTAATGGTCTCAGTCCCTTACTCACAAGACATCCAGGTCGGTTGGCAAACCTTGAGTTTAGACTTTTGGATGTTAGTCAAAGACCAAGTCTGTATACACCATAGGTCAAATGAGGAAATTACACATGTCCATAAGCTTACGCTTTAGTGATATCACTAAAGCGTGCCCATATGGGCAAAGTGCCCTTAAATAGTTCCTTGATGGATCAGTAACTTTTTCAGGTATTTTCTGTTCGACACGTTATTTCTTTGTCTTATCTGGCCCAGAAAGACACTACTTGGCCCAAGTAGACAATAATATATTTTAAGACGTATTGTATATTCTGTCCGCCTACGTGTACGTTCCTTTGGAGCTGCTGGTTATGATTTTGGTCTTCAACATTTTTATATGTAGAGCAACCAGCATTTGCTCTAGTCCTGTGGCCTGTGGCTGTAGGAGAGAACAGGACAATATCATCAGAGAAACGCAAATTACTTAACTTAGCTTCGCTGATGACAATGCCCTTCTCTTCCCATTCGACTGCGAATGTCTGAAAGAAGTGGAGAATATCTTTGGGGACAACGGGACGCCCTGTTTGACTCATTCTGTTTGAAACATAGGATCTAATCTCTCTAACTTGCTGGAAGAAGTATGTGTGGATTCTATTTTTTGTTTTGTAAGGGAATTGAATATTTCTGAGTGTGTGATGCTGTTAAAAGCGTATTGGTTGAGTATATTTATTTCTAAACATTTTGTGTTCCTCATATTAGGAATATAGTTCGTCAAAAAGAATTATACGATAGTCGCAAATACAAAAAAATACTCAAGTATCAAAATTTTTTTCTCCTAGTATGACAGTAATACCATATTCAATATTTTTTGATTTGACCTCATTTTCTCAGGTCGCGCTTTCGTTAGACAGACTCTATACACATGATCCCCTTTTAATTTATAATTCTTATACACATCTGCTATATAATTCGTATTATTGTCACGTAAAATGTCCCTAATTCTTCCAATTTCCTCGTCGTTACTTTGAACTGTGGAAATCCAATCTTTAATATTTATATTTAAAACATCAAGTACGTGTGTCTCATCGTCACCCGTAATGGGTTCAGTCACAGGAGCACGACTGAGAGCATCTACATGTGCCATTCGAACTCCAGATCTGTATTCAATATCGCAGTCGTACTCCTGGAATTGCACCCACCACCGAGATATCCTCGGTATAAGGTCACGTTTGGTAAGTGTCATTTAATTCAATTTCCATCTTTACTACGTTAGTGAATCCTAAATCGTTTAAATTATTCGAAAAACATTCTTTGTATTTATCTAATAGCCCTTTTAATTGATCTACTTGGCTACTACTTAAATTCGAGTCATAATTAAATTCTGAGCAAAAATTGCTAGCGTTGATATCCAAAACGTTTACGTTATAACAACCGTTTGTTTTAAAAGCA